>JAKFHU010001684.1:25000000-30000000 GCA_023783475.1 Daubentonia madagascariensis | reverse complement strand
TTAATAATTTCCTGTATATCGCTTGCCAGTGTAGAGAACTTAAAGTGCCGTGTATAATTTTCACTTTGAAACAAAGTCTTCTTTGGGGAAATTTTATTTTTCTTGAGTATGAAAAGAATTTACTCTGTTGCTGATAAACCTTAAACAGGAAGAAATTCTGTCATTCTGAATAATGATAGTGGGTATCAAGGCCAGAAGAAGGAAAACTTTAATATAATCCACATTCTATCACATATTAATTTAAGACAAGTCACAGTTTCCTTGGGCCTTTGTCTTGTAAAACATGAAAGAAAATTTTACCTGCTAAAAGAAAGAGATGATATTAATGATATTAAGGAAGAGACTTAATGATATTAAGTCTCCTTCATGCCCCAAGACTTTTTTTGACGAATTGTATAAAAAGCACTGTGCTAGATTTCATAGCTAACCTAGCACAAGTGAGAGTAAAGTGTTACAAAATAGCATGATGGTCATGTTCCAGTTCTATCACTCATTAACTGTGTGACTATTGCAAATGATTCAACGTTTCTCAATGGTCAAGTGAAGACAGGGTTCTGTGAGAACTAAATATAATTATATGCAAAGTCACTTTTTGAACTATAGAACATTGCACAAATGTCTGAATTCCACGAGTACTTCTGATAACTGACTAATGAAGCTTTAGTCCATGAAAGAAACTATTCTGAGCAATAATAAGATCCAATCTATAATACGAATTAATATTATAAGCCAAACATAGACCCAAATCTGGTCATCAATATCGATGTAGTTCTGATATATATGATTTGCTTATAACCAAATCAGTATAGGTGAATTATTTTATTGCAGTATACTGATAAGGACTTGTAAAGTGTGAGATATATTGTTTCTTAGAATTTGTGTCAATTTCAGAATAAAAAATGAATATGAAGAGTAACATAAGGGAGCATTCCCAAATATTAAAAAAAACAGAAAACAAAAATGTGATTTGGACTTTATTTAATTTCCTCTTAAGTCACCATATGAGAAATTCTTCAAGTTCTTCTGGAGAAAGGAAAAATGAGTAAACATATTTCTTATATTTAATGATTCTTGGCCCAAATCGACAAATGTTTTTGAATATCAATTCAAAACTATATGACTGCCAGCTGTTGGCAATTGCACATTGCAAAATGAGTTTAGTGGTCAGAGGGAGAATTCGAAGTCCCACAGTTGCTGTACTAAAAGTCAGACTACGTCTGTAAAGCAAAACAAACACTACCTTGGAATAACAAACTGTCTGGTATTCTTCACCATCTTAAAACCACATTGGAATATTAAAAAAAAATTTAATCTGGTATCAATAATGTTGTTTGAAGTGGTCTCCAATGTAATATTGAAGGGAAATGGTGATTTGGTAACTATGTTTAAATCCCTGGAACAATTGGCACCTGTGCCAATCAAATCTTTTGAGTTTGCTGTTTAATGCGACAAGGATTAAAGTCTTAGCACGGTGACTGGCACGTAGTAAGTCTTCAAGGAATGTTGGTCATTGCACTACTATGACTAAAGGTCCAGTCTCAGACAGGCTGCAGGAAAGGAGAAATGAAGCAATCATCATACAATTCTGCACAATTCTAACACGAAGTCCACAGATTTGTCTTAGTAAGGTCAGAGTTAAAAAAGAAGGCTGTGAAGATCAGTTCAGACTAAGTAGAGAATGAACATTATCTACATTTCTACATTTAAAAAAATCAAATTATACACTATCTTACATATCTTACAGACAGGAATGTGTGTTGAAACAAGTCATAAGATTCTCCCTCTCTCTCCCCTTCCATCTTTCTCTGCATGTATGCCTGAGGACATTTAAGAGACAGAAGCAGCTGGGACTTCTGATAATCAATCAGCATTTTTTTTTACAGTTGACAAACTGGTCATATTATAAATGCGATTTAAAAAGTTGATCACAAAACCATGATAAGAGACATTCTTTACTAGGTATTTCACTGCTATATGAAACCAAATAAGTTGCTGAGAAAGTTTATTCTTTAATAATTTAATACTTAAGTTTTGTGATGTGGAAAAATATGTTTTGTAGAAAAGAAAAATATTTTATCTTCCTAAATGATAGCATTCTGTTGGAACAGGACCACAGCACTTATTTCTATGCAAATTTGAATTTAACCTTCATGCTGTTAACAGTCTTATTCTTCATAAAAATAACTGGATACTCTATTCATTTAAAAGCAGTATCTCTACCTATTTGTTTCTTACATCAACTGGAGCTAGAGTATTAATTTCCCAGGGCTACTGCAACAAAGTACCACAAACTGAGTGGCTTAAATAACAGAAAATTAGTTGTCTCATAGTCCTGAAAGCCAGAAGACCAAGATCAAGGTGTTGGCAAGTCTGGCTCCTTCTGAGGGTGCTTAGGGACAATCTGTTCCATGCCTCTCTCTTAGCTTCTGGTAGTGGCCAGTGATCCCTGGTATTCCTTGGCTTATACATATATCACTCCAATCCTTGTTCCATCTTCACATGGAGTTCTGTCTGTGTTTCTGTGTTTTTACATGGTCTTTTTAAAATAAGGACACCAGTCATATTGGATGAAGAACCCATTCTACTCCAGTATAACCTCATCTTGATTTAACTAATGAAATTTGAAGTGAGCTTATTTCCAAATAAGGTCATACTTGGATGTACTGGGGATTTTGGACTCCAATATATTTTTTGGTTTTTTTCCCCAGAGGGTAGAGTGAAAAGGCATAATTCAACTCACAACAGCTGGGGACCTGATTGTAATTTTACTTTTTTTTTTTTCTTCATTTTCATATTTGTCTTTTTATTTCATAGAGAAAAAAGGGGACATTTTTGTTCCTATTAAGGATGAAGTTCTAGAACTTGGCTTCTGGAGGGGAAATAGGAAGCAGACCTCATTTACTACTAATTCCGGGATGTATTTTCCCAGATAGGGAGATCTGAGTGAACAGAGTTAGGACACAATTTAGAGTGAATAATCCATAGGAAGAAATGAAGTGAACGCAACAGAGACTTCCTGGGAAATCGCAGTTGGTGCTAACACAGGCACCACGGTGGAGATGGGAGGGAGGGTTAATGTGTAAGATGGAAGGCCAAAGGGCTTCATGATAATGAGCCAGGTTTGAAAGAACATCCTTTTCTAAAAGCAGAAGTGAGGGAAGACAGCCCAGTGAGTAATTGTACTCAGTGCTCATTGAAGAAATTACTGAGTCAAACCGTGCTCGCAAGTGAAAACTAGAGTTTAGAAAAATTCTGAACATTATAACAGGCAGGCACATAGGTTTTAGAAAAAAAGACACAAAAGATAAAAAGCCTGCACAAAAGTCAAAATACCTCAAAGAATTAAAAGTAGAATTACCATTTGATCCAGCAATCCCACTACAGGGTATTTACCCAAAGGAAAAAAAGAAATTCTATAATAAAGACATCTGCTCGCGAATGTTTATAGCAGCACAATTCACAATTGCAAAGATGTGGAAACTACCCAGGTGCCCATCGATACACGAGTGGATTAATAAAATGTGGTATATGTATACCATGGAGTATTACTCAGCCATAAAAAACAATGGTGAATTAACACATCTGGTATTATCCTGGTTGGAGCTAGAGCCCATTCTTCGAAGTGAAGTGTCACAAGAATGGAAAAACAAGCACCACTGGTACTCACCATCAAATTGGTACTAACTAATCAACACTTACACCACACAGGGCAATAATATTCACCAGGGGGCAGGAAGGCGGGAGGGGGGTGGCGGGGATGGGAAAACTCCCACTGAATGGATGTGGGGAGCACAGTTTGGGGGATGACCACGATTGTAGCTGTGACACGGGCAGTGCATGGGCAATATATACAGCCAAAGTGTTGTACCCCCACAATATTCTGCAATTAAAAAAAAAGTCAAAATATTGACAAAAACATACTTGAGAGCTAAACAACCTGGACAAGCTATGAAGTCACTGGGGAAGAAGATGTGGAAAAAAGGAATCCAGGTACCAGTCTAGGATAAGAACCAAAAGTGAGCAAAAAGGGAATATAGATACTGAAAACCTGTTACAGTTTCAGGCAGGAAGTTCAGAGGGAGGAACCAATTCCATCCTGGAAGTAGCAAATGAGAGCTAGCCCAGTGCATTCACCTGCTAGAAAGGGGAGCTCAGTTCATCTGCAGGCACTTGCAGGCTTGCTGGAGGTGGAGACAGGAAAGAAGATGTGGACATGGAGCCCACACTGCTATTATAATTTTCACGGTGGAGGCATGTGAACAATTGGGTGACTCATCACAGTTAGTTAGGGTGAGCTTGGGGAATCTAGTTTGAAGGAATCCATGGGGATTGTCAAAGAGAGTAGAAACAGCCTCTCTCTTTCCCGAAAGGGGAAAAAAAGGAAGCATTTTCTCTCTCTCTCTCTCTCTTTCTCTCTCTCTCTCCTCTATGTCTATGTCTGTCTCTATTTCTCTGTTCTCACAGTGCTTGGGCAGGCAAAACAAAAATCCACTTACAGCCTTGCTCCTCTCAGCTGTGGGACTTTGATTTTAAGGTTCCCCCACGCAAGAGTGGGCTAAAATTAGTAGCCAAATTTCCCCCCACCCTTCCCTTGCCAACAGGCTTAGGTTTAATGGGAGGATACAGTGAAGTCCAAGGAAGTTTAAGGGCAGCTGAATCTGCAGGTTCCCACTCAGTACTACAATCTCCAGCTGACAGAATCCCAGGGTTCCCTGACACCGCATCTGCCTCATCATCTACCTGGACCAGGTCTATGCTCGTGGGGCATATAAATTGTATAAGGAGCTCTTTGGGCAAGAACACTTAAAGATTGAGAATATCTACATATCCAGATTATATTGATGAAGTGAAAAGTGCCACTGTCTTTGATTAATGGAGTATTTGTAAATTATTGAGAAAGTATAAATGTAAGAAGAAGCTCTTCCAAAGAAAAAGAATATTGCACCATTAGCTTAAAATATCATATAACTTTTAAATTATTATTTTAATTAACATGTACATATTTATGGCATATAAGGTGATATTTCAATATATGTATACTACGTATAATGACCCAATTAGGGTAGTTAGCATATCCATCACCTCGAACACTTATCGTTTCTTCATGCTGGCCACATTCTAAATCCTCTCTTCTAACTATTTGACATTATACAATAAAATGTTAACTAGAGTCACCCTATAGAACACTGGAACTTACTCCTTCTATTTAACTGTAATTTTGTGTCTATTACCCACCCTTTCCCTAGCCTTCCTTCCCCCTACCCTTCCCAGTCTCTGGTGACCACTATTCTATTCTCTATTTCTATGAGACCAACTTTTTAATCTTTGTGATAAAAAGTGAGTGAGAACACATGATATTTATCTTTATGTGCCTGACTTATTTCGCTTAACATACCATCCTACAGGCTCATCCATGTTGTTGTGAATAACAGAATTTCACTCATTTTTATGGCTGAATATTATAACCTTGTGTATATATACTATATTTTCTTTATCCATTCTCTGTCAATGTACATTTAGGTTGATTGTATATCTTGGCTATTGTGAATTGTGCTGAAATAAACATAAGAATACAGCTATTTTTTTCACACACTGATTACTTTTTCTTTGGATATACACCCAGTAGTGGGATTGCTGGGTCATATGGTAGTTCTACTTTTAGTTTTTTGAGGAAACTCCATACCATTTTCAATAATGGTTGTACAAATTTACATTCCAACCAGCAGTGTATAAGAGTTCCCCTTTCTCTGCATCCTCACCAGCATTTGTCCTTGTCTGACTTTTTGGTCATAGTAATTGTAACAGGGGTGAGATATCTCACATGGTTTTGATTTGCATTTCCCCATCTGTCACCATATACAAAATTCAACACAAAATGGATTAAAGACTTAAATGTAAAACCAAAACTATAAAACTACTAGAAGGAAATATAGGGGTAACGCTTTAGGACATTGGTCTGGGCAAAGATTTTATGGATAAGACTGTAAAAGCACAGGTAACAAAAATAAAAATAGACAAATGAGATCACATCAAACTAAAATGCTTCCTTCCGCACAGCAAAGGAAACAATACAGTGAAAAAACAACTTGGAGAATGGGAGAAAATATTTGCAAATTATTCCTCCATTAAGGGATTAATATGCAGATTATACAAGGAACTCAACAGCAAAAAAGACAAATAATCTGATTAAAAATTGGCCAAATGATGTCAATAGACGTTTCTCAAAAGAAGACATACAAATGGCCAACAAGTGTGTGAAAGAATGCTCAAATATAATTTTAAAAAGTGATTTTTTTGAATGGAAGAACAAGGGGTAAAGTAGGTCATGTATGAGCTCTCTCGACATGTATCTTAGAACATATATGCAAACTTAATTATTTATGAAAGATTCCTGACTCGGAGATCATGTATGTGTGCATGCTTCTATGGAGAGTATCCCCAAAATTGACAACAGTAGTTAAGTCAAGGATTGAGGGAAAAACTGAGCAATGGAAGTTCAGAAGTAGGAGAGAGATCTATATTTTACTATTTATCATCTTGTACATTTTAATTTTATGTAATATAAAGTCTATTTAAAATGATTAATAAAGTTTAAAAAGTTGAAGGAAAACAACAAGGTATAGAATGGTACTGTGGTGTGATGACATTTATGCCTGTATTGAAAAAATCTTACCTGCTAAACAATGGCATATATATTGGCTATGTCTAATATTTATGTAGGTATAAACACACCAGTGAACTACAAGGATGCAGAGCAAAATCATGGTACCTGTCTCTGGGGTATGCATGTAGAGAAAAAATAGGCGGTAGATGGTTAAAGAGAAATTTTAATTCTTAAATTCTTAAATACTATTTGAAAATGTGTAAAAATATTATAATTGCTAAGGGTAGATATGTCTATTTATTAGAATATTCTTTGTGTATCTCTGTATTTGTAAAGTATTAGATATTTAATACAGTTTGGCTTTTCTTCACAACTGCAACAATTCATGCTCCTTGTCTTTTTACTTCTGTGTTTGATACCTGAGTTTGGATGTGTGAATAAAAGACACACGTAAGAATTAAATGATAAGAGAATACCTATGTTCCAAAAGACAAATTCCTACAGAATTTCTGATTTATGTAATAACTGTACTGGCGTCGTGTGGGTCCCATAATCCAGAAGCATAAAACCAAAATGACAAACAAAAAGGAAAGATAATTATTTTCTATTGTTCCTCCCAGAATTCATGATTTTTCCCCATTTTATCCTGCCCTTGTGTATTTTTTTAGGTTAATTCATTGATCCATTTGGTCTCTTTAATCTTTTTTTTTCCAATCCCAGTTCCAAGTCCCATAGACTACATTTATAATGTGTTAGATGTGCATCATTTTTTGTATAAGCTTTTGCAAAATGTGAATATTTGGTGTGCATGTACTTTTAATGTATGTAAATGTATTCTGTTCATATCTACTTCTATTATTTTTCATGCTTTTTTCCCACTAAAAATCATGTTTTTAAGATTCCAGCATGGTGTTTTGAGTACAATGAATCCCTTGCTCATAACCACGGCATAACATTGTGTGCTATCCGTTTGTCACATTTTACTTAGACATTCTCCCAAAGGTGGACTCCCCGGGTGCCCCCAAATTTTAGCACTGCAATGAAGACCATACACATGTCCACTATGCATCTGTGTGGGAATATTTTTGAGTCATGTATCTAGCAAGAGAATTGTGGGGTTAACTTGCCTATCTAGGGAGAGAGAGGTCTGCACTACAAAATAGCACTGTTCCCTAGCAGTACATGAGGGCTCCTATATCCTTGAATTCTCATCAACACCTGGCATTATCTAGCTTTCTAGTCTTGTTTAAAAGATATAAAGTGACACTTTGTTTTAATTTACATTTATTTCATTAATAATGATCTAGTGGTTTTGAATGTCTCTTTATGTGCTGTTAGCTTTCCTGGTTTCTTCTTTTTTATGATTTTTGCTTTTTTTTTTTTCGGGCCATCTTTGTATGTTCCCTTGATTTATAGACTTGTATAATCTTCATTTTTTTTTTTGGAAATCTTAAATATCTTCTGCTGTTTTACCATCTGTCTTAACTTTTCTACGCTGTAATTCATTCACTAAAAATCTGTATTTTGGTGCAATAAAGATTATATTTTTTGCCTTATATTTGTATTTTTGCTATTTTTGTTTAAGATATTGTCCTAAGATCCTGCCACAGAGATATTCTATTATATTTTCTCTAGAAAATTTACTGTGTTACCTTTTACTTTTAGGTCTTTAATTGACCTAGTGTTCACGTGTGTGTATATATGTGTGTGATGTTATGTAGGAATCCAAGTTTATTTTTCTTTATATATAGTATAATCCATCTCAGAAGTCAAAGTTGATTACAACTACATATAGGTAAAAAAGGACTATAACAATATTAACAAAAAATATAGCATTCTCAATAAATATCTCTTGCATAGTCAAAATAGGTACAGAATAAAGAAATAGAAATATTTGGAAAATCCAAACAAATTTATACCCTGCCAAAATGCTGTTATCCAAGCATCACTGTTTTATATTTGATATTTCTAGAAGTATAGACTATCAGGAAAACCTGAGATTTTCAGCAGAGCTTTTGTAAGGGTGAGATTCCTTTTAAATCTTAATGGTTTTCATGTGGAGGTTGACCGACAGAAGGAAAAGGAAAAACCTCTTTTGATAAGGTACAAACAATTGTTTCAAGCACTCTGACTTCACCTTGACTTGTTTCCTAGTGATTTATTCCATCATATAAATAGCTGCAACACAACACTGACAGAGCATCAGCTTAGAAAGCCCTTCACCCCGTGCCTCGGGCCTTAATTCCTTTACTATTTATATCTTTAGAGGCTGGCTCCACTTTTCTTGTAACAATGCTACAATAAGTCCTAAATCTAGATCTTTTTATCTTCTGCCCAACCTCACACACAAAAAAAATGCTGATGTTCAGAGTATTGTACAGTAGACAGACAATCCATCAAGTCAAAATGTGCTGGCAGACTGGCTGACTTCTGCCTTTATGGAATTCAAAGCCTTGCCAAGTAAATAAATATAGCAAAAACACATCCAAAATTAGACATACACTTAAATAAGTTATTACAGGTAATTTGCCAAGAGATTTCTTCCCTGTCTCCCAGACTGCCTGTAAGTAAATTCAAAAGGTCGCAATACATAATGCCTAGCCGATTCCAACATCAGGTTGTTCCACTCTGCCTAATGAACCTTCCTGCCTATCAAAGCAAGCCTGAGCAGTCTGTTCAAATTTACTGAAGGATTGTCCCGCAATCCTGCCAGAGCTTCTAGCCTATTGTTCACAACCAGTAGTGTTATCTCATCTTTGGGTCCAGAGCAGAGTTTATCTTTCCACAGAAAGACAGATATGAAGGCACTTAAGGGGCAGACTCTCTCTCTAGCCAATGATGAAAAATCAAGCCCAAAAGCTAACTCAGATCAGAAGCTATTTTGCAACTTTTCAGCTACTGGGTCAATCTGTCTGATATCTAAATAGTTTCTGCTTTTGTTAAAGAAATGTCCTGCTTTGAAGAAAACAGTAGAGGTGAAAGGGTCTGAAGGCTTGGTGGAGTGAAGAAAAGGAACTTGAGTTAGAAATAACTCATAACGGGATGCCATTTACAATACAACAAGAAGGAAGCTTTTGTTGTTGTTAAACTGGACCCATTTCCATTAAGTTTAAAATGATTTAATTTTAGGAGAGTACAAACCAAAGAAATTTGCTAAGAAACTTTGTCACTTACGGCATTATTTTTTTAACAAAGTTAAATAAATGTACCCCTTCTGTATATTTAAAACATGAAATGTTTAACTCAAATGCTGATCGATTTTAGAGGCCGATGATCAAGTGGGAATCTTGAATGTTGCACGCTGAAGTGTAACTGCCTTTCTACGCATTCGTGACCAGAGCATAATTTAGTAATATCCCACATATCTAGGTTTGGGAGGGCAGAAGTCCTAAAATCCAGGTATTGGCAGAGCTGCATTCCTTCGAGGCTCTAGGGGAGAATCTGTTCACTTGTCTTTTCCAGCTTCTAGAAGCCACCGACAGTCCTTGGCTCAAGGCCCATCCTCCATCCTCAAGGCCAGCAGCGTAGCAACTTTCTCTCTCTCTCTTTCTTTCTCTCTGATCTCTGCTCCTGTCATCACATCGTCTTCCTCCCTTTCCCTTATAAGGATCTATGTGATTAGATTGGCATACCTGGACGGTCCACGATAATCTTCCCATCTCAAGGCCCTTAACTTAAATCACTTCTGCAAACTCCACTTTGCCATGTAAGGTAACATATTCACACCAGTTCTGGTGGTTAGAACATGGATATCATTGGGAGGACGTTATTCTGTGTACTACACCTAATTCTCATCCTTGTCATGTACAAAATAGGGGCCATAAATAGTGCCTCACTCTAGGGTTGAAATAAGCTCTTAACATATAACTTGGCATATAGAGGGTACTTAGTTCCACAGAGTTATTTTATAAGAGTGTGCAATCATATTTTATTTATTTTGCATTGTCTCAGAATAAAATAGTTCACAGAAAAATATTTTCTATGTGACATACCTTTAATATTTTAATTTCTTAATATTATTTATTTATCACAGCAATTTTAAAGAGGGAAACTTTCTATGTTATATTATACATATCACTTCTTTTAAATAGTGTATGGTATAAACATGTATATATATATCTCTAGAGAGAGAGAGAGGGAGAATCAAATAAACATGGAATCTAATCTCAGTTCTGTCACTTAGCTGGGTGGCCCTGAGCAATTTACTTAACTTCTAAGTTTGCTTTCACATTTGAAAAATAGGGATAATAGTATTTACCCCTCAGGGTGGTCTGGAGGATTAAATTAGGAAGAAAATAAAATAAAATACCTGTAATAGTTTCCTATGGCTGCTGTTAAAAATTGCTACAAACTTGGAGGTTTAAAAAATCAGAAATTTATTCTATCACATTTCTGGACACAGAAGTCTGAAATCATGGAATTGGCAGGGCCATGCTTCTTCTGAAGGCTCTAGGGAATAATCCTTCCTGCCTCTTTCAACTTCTGGTGGCTTCTGGTGTTCCTTGAGGCAAAATAACTCTAATCTCTGCCTCTACCATCACATGGCCTTGTTTTTTTTTTTTTTTTTGTGCTTCCCTGTGTCTTCTCTTCATTTTATGAGGACACCAGTTTTGTATTTAGGGCCCACTCTAAGTCCAGGATGATTTCATCTTGAGACCCTTACATAATAATATCTGTGAAGGCGCTATTTCCAATGAAGGTCACATTCTGAGATTCCAGATAGACAACAATTTGGCGAGGGGCACTATTCAACCCACTACAATACTTATATTCCATTTAACATAATACAAATATTTTCTTTGTTGTTTTCTTCTTATAGAAATGTCATCACGTTGAATCACAGTATTTCAGAATTTCACTTTTTAAACAAACAATAATTGCCCAATGCAGTGGACTGAATGTATTCTCCCCAAATTCATATGTAATAATCCCAATGTGGTGGTATTTGGAGGTGGGCCCTTTGAGAGGTAATTAGGTCTTCAGGGTGGAGTCTTCATAAATGGGATTAGTGCCTTTATAAGGAGCAGCCAGAAAGCTAGCTCTCTTTCTGGCATGTGAGGATACAATGAGAAGTCAGAGACCTGCAGCCTGAAGAGGAACCCAATGATGCTGGCTCTTGGCCTCAGACTCTCAGCCTACAGAACTGTGAGAAAAAAATTTCTATTGTTTACAAGCCATCCAGTCTATGGTCTTTTGTTACAGAACCCTGAGCTCAGGTACTCAGTAAGTGCCAGTGCTGGATTAGTGCCCTGTGCTCAGAGTCCCTTAATTTTTCCAAAGCTAAGTTACTTCAGATTGCAGCGTTTGTCTTGGTATTTATCATGTCCTTCATTGGTCTCCTATGGTCACAACCATCTTTTCCAGAAATGGCTCCTTGTTGCCTCAATTTGTGGACCCTGCCTGGCCTGGAGGAATGGGGGCCTTCTTCCACACCTCAGACGATCCCTTTGACTAAGAGTGACCTCAGGCTTACTTTGTATAACAAGATTTTGGAGAGCTCTTCTCCCATCATCAGCTCAGTACACATCAGGAGGTCCTGCTGATCCTCTGGGGCTGGAGTCCTGTTCTGATACATGCAAGGAGACATGCCAACGATTAAACACATGGGTGGTTTTGTGAGGGAGTTGAAGAGGTGAAAACGTCTGGAAGAATGATTAGGGAGGAAAGCACAGGCAGCAACAAATGAGGGATCAAAGAGAGAGACAGAGTGGTGTGCTGAGGGAGGTACAGGAGCTGCTTTTGATGCCACGGCACTAGGCAAGGTGGAAACAACAGACTTGTGCAATTTCATAAGAAACTCCATGTGCTGTGTTAGTGGCAGACTCAGGCAGCACCATGACCTACTCGGTAGAGCACAACTCAAAGGCATCTCCCTTTGATTCTCTCTATCTCACAGTAAGCCCTTGGGGGGTATTGGCTGGTTTCTTGTACCTGTCTGTCAAGCAGGCACGTAGTCATAAACTCCTGACAAGAGACTGCTCTAGAAGAAGGTCTACTAGATACAGATTAATTGTAATATTCCTGGTGAGGAAGGTTGATCCAAAGTTTTGCCTTCAGGAATGGAATGGAGAATCCAACATACATATGAAATCTGCTTTTGTGGATGTGAAAATCTAGCAGTAGGAATAGGCATTAATCAAATAGTTATCTAAATATTTATCAAATTGCTCTATTCTAAGATGTACATTATTCCTTCTTCTGTTTTAACATCTCTGAAATTGCAACGTGTCTCACAATCACTGAAGGCCTGCCAGCAGTGGTTCCTCAGTAGTTGTAACTAATTGCTCAGCAAAGGCATAAAAAATTCCAAAATGGATGACAGCAGCTTCCCAGAGACAAAAGTAGAACACTTTAAAAAAAAATACTACACCACCAACATTCCTGTTGACACAGCATATATTATTGTGTGGGTGAACAAAAACATCAACCATGTTGACTAGAAAAGTACTTCAGATTATTTGGGCTCTGAGGGATTATGAAGAAATTTTATAAATAATCAATATCTTTGTTCTTTGTTTTTAATGTGTGCAAAAGAAGTGGTTACTATAAAATATAAGTCTAGATGAGGCTAAACAGCTCTCTTTGTCAGTATAAAACAAAAATTCTGGCTATTAGGAATGTTAATGTCATAGTTTGATTGACAGTATTTTTACTAAATAATGTATCTTAAAATCAGTAGATTTAGATTTGATGAAGTATAGTGATAATTATTACAACTACATTTTTGATATAAGAAAGTATGGAATACAATAACAATCTAAAATGGAGAGATACATTTAGGCCTATAATTTAGGAAGTGTGTCCTGGGGAAGTGGCATTAGGATAAAATTAAGTAGTATTGTAGATAAAACTTCCAGATATGTAGGAGTTCACTTACTGAAGAAGTAGAGGGGAAGGCCAGTCCAGGCAAAGGGAACATTATGTGCAGAGGCCCACGTGAAGGAAGGCAGTCATGGCTGAGGGCAAGCAGAGACATGTTGGGAGATGCGCCTGGAGTGGTAGACAGTGGCTACTTCCCGAAAGGCTGTGTCACAGATTTTGGACTTTATCGTGAAATGATTGAAAAACCATAGAAGGTTTTAGGCAGTGGTGTGACAGGAACAGTTTTGCTTTGTGAGCTTCCTGTGTTTGCAAGGTGGAGAACAGCTTGGAGGGGCATGATGGTGAATTCTGGGAGATCACATAGGGGTACTACAGCTGTGCAGGTGAAGGGTGATGGTGACGGTGCTAGGAGAGCAATGGTGGAAACTGATAGAAGTGGAAAGACTTGAGAGATCTTTGAAGTGGAGGTAAGATTTACCTTTCAGAGAGTGGGCAGTGATGATGGCATTCAAGCTTCTGATGACGAACACTTCATCCCTGAAGTTGCAGTGTTCTCCTTAACTCTTAGTGGACGACTTCATGTTCCGATAGAGCAGTAAGAGTGGGAATAGTTGGAGGTGGGGAGTTGATGAGATATTTAAGAAGTATAAGAAGTAGGATATCTTTTCATAATGCAGGCTGCAAATGAAACAATTAAAATCTATAAACACATGCACAATTAGGTGAATTGTGATGCCAATTTTGAGATAGGAAATACTGGGGGAGTAGATTTAGGAGCACCTACAGGGAGATCTGCTTTGAACGAGCTGAGGGTTAGGGACCTCTCTGATATCAAAAAGAGATGTGTATCAGGCAGTTGTGTTTATAAAAATATAGATGTAAAATTCAGAAGAGATATCCAGAAGGCTGGAGATATGAATTTCTAAATAGATGACAATTAAGTCCACAGAATAGGTTAAGAATGCTTAAGTGGACTGAATGGTGTTTACTCCCTACCCACCTCCCCACCTCCCACCAAATAGGTCCATATCCTAATCCCTAGAATTTGTAAATGTTATCTTATTTGGAAAATGGGTCTTTGAAGATATAATTAAGGATGTTTAAATGAGTAGATCATCCTGGATTATCCAGGTGGGCCCTAAATATAATGACAAGTGCTTTTTATAAGAGACACAGACACAGGAGAGAAGGCCATGTGAAGATGGAAGCAGAGGCTGCAGGGATGCAGCCGCGAGACGAGCAATGCCTGGGACCACCAGAAGCTGCAAAAGGCAAGGAACAGAATCTCCCTTAGAGCCTCCGGTGGGAGCATGGCCCTGCTGCCACCTTGATTGCAGGCTTCTGACCTCCAGAACTGTGACAGAATGCATTTTTTGTTTTAGGGGACCAAGTTTGTTCTAATTCATTACAGCAGCCACCAGAAATGAATACAAATGCCTAGGATGAGATTTTAGGGTGCAAAGAGAAAGAGGACTGAGTTCTTGAGAAACTTTAACGTGTAAAAGCCTCTAAGGGAGAATAAGTTGATGAAGAAAGAAGATACAAACAGATAAAGAGGGGAAATGTGGTGTCATGGAAGCCAAGGGAAGATAATGCTTCAAAAAGGAGGAAGTTGACAACTACATCAAAAGCTGCTGAGTTACAAAAGAACAGGGCTCTAAGCAGTGATCCTTGGGTTTAGCTGCATGAAGGATGTTAGAACTCCTGTAGATATAAAGCAAGATGGTTTAATAGAAATTAAGGTGTGGCAAAGTATCTCTCTGCATATTATTATTTCCTTTATTATTATTAATATTCCCTTTGTCTTGTAACTAGTCAGGTTTATGACTTGCTTATAATAAACAGAATGTGGTGGAAGTGATGGTGTGTGACTTCTGTGGCTAGTTCGGAAAAGATTATTTTCACTTTGCTTATTGGAACCCTTATGCAGAGCCTTAAGCCACCATGCTGTGAGGAAGCCCAAATAGCCCACATAGAGAGACCACGTGGAGAAGGCCTGAGATGCACAGAGAGAAAGAGGTTTACAGGCCTCACCGCTCCAGGCGCAGCTACAGTCTGACTGAACTGCATGAGAGACACCAAGTCAGAAGCACCCAGCTGAGGCTTTTCTCCTGACCCACAAAATCCTTGAGAAATAATAAAATAAGTGTTACTACTTTAAGCCACTAAAATATTTTATACAGGAATAGTAATCAGAACATGAGGTAAAAAAATCAAGTGATGAAATACAATATACTACCATTATATGAATTCATTCTTAATAAGAGTACAAAAGAGAATTTCAGAGCCACCTCAAATCATTTAATTTTATTGAACCAAACTGGCACTTGAAAAACTTTCCCCATAAAAGTTTTAGTCACATTGCACTGTGGGATATGTCAGAAGATCGATTTTTTTTTCCTCATAAAATTAATAGTAGATGGAACTTACATGTATAACTTAACCATTTACTTTTTAAAATTTTCAGCACACATATAGCAATATTTCTGAGGTTAGTTTGTCAAAAACTTACAGAAAATTTTCAAACCTGAATGGATGCTTATGCTAAATCTATAAATCCTTATTAAAACCTTTGAGGCTAAACATGATTTACAATTCAAATTAAAAAAAAATGTAATACCTCTAAGAAAGTCTGAGGCAGTACCCCATAATATAACAAAATGAATTTATGTAGCAAATTGTATCACCTTTACTCTAATTTAAATAAATATAGGCTATAAATGAGTTCATATCAGATCATTGGTTTGCAGTCAAAAGAATTTGTAAAAAGAAATGGTTCTCAGGACATTTGGATTTTGGAATCATGGATACATTATTGGGAACCTACACCTTCCCCTTCTCTCCTCCCACACCCGTTTACCTAAGGAACTGAGCTTTGCTGGAGAAAGTTGCAACCACAAATTGATTGCATTATATATTAATCATTACCACACTCAAAGGAGCCATTGAAATTGTCTGGCATTTCCATCGAGTTTCTCTGGTCTCTCACCAAAATTTCAATCAATTTTTTCTCTTCACTTTTAGTAAATGACTTCATGTTGTAATTTACAATGAAAATAAAAGCCATTAGATAGAGAATTTCTCATTTTTCTGATATCAAACCTGACTCTCTTACTATAATAAAAAGATTTCCCATACCTCCTATTTAAGGCCAATTATATCCTATGTTGAGATCCTATTCCCTTCTACCTTCTCAGGAACCTCGTACTATGTGTTAGCTCTTTCATGTATCAAACAAGATAACTCTTAGTTTTCTGGTTTTCATTATTGCATAGGTGATGATGAGCTAGCTATATGATTATGGGGAAGTAAAGATTAAAGACTTTTTTTAAAAAAAGAACAATATAGTCCTATAAATAATGCCCTTCATTGTGTGATTAATGATCATGGTCCAAGACACCTTTGAAGTTACAGAGAATGAATAGGGAAGTAGCATAAAATACAAATCACTTTAGGTATCTCAAAATGGTTCCCAAACAGACTGCAAAAGCTCAAATTTTTTGCCTTTAGAGTTATATGGTTCAGGACATCTTTCTTCTTAAAATACTACTCTAGGCAAATGGAGACCTCATCAGCAAGTGTTTTCTTTACATTTTTACCATAAAAATCACATTTTGAGATAAAAATATCACATTATAATCAGAGGAACTGATATCATGACACAGACAAAGCACTTCTAATGTGCTACATATTCTGACTTTTTTTACAATGCATCTGTGGGATAGTCTAACGCATTTTTAAAAATATATTATTTCTATCCCCTGACCTTAGACTTGTGTAATATTATGTTACAAAGACAATTTCAGAAAAATTATTGTGTGTGGATGTATCCCTGATTTCTTAAGGGACTGTTCAAAATTTATGTTCTAATTTTCTCTTAGTGGAACAGATATTGCTCACCTTTTGAATTTTAAACTTCCTGGAGTAAGTGAAATAAGAAAATGGATTTCTTTTTCTGTTATCTTTAAGGAAGAATAATTATCACATAATATATGATCTGTTTATAGTTTCTGTGGATGTTATCTAACCTAAAAAGTGAGTGATCAGCGTGAAGCAAAGCAGATGGTGAAGTATCTGGTTTGTGTCTGAGAGTAAGTGTATCAGAGGCTATAAAGTCCTAAAGTGTGGGTCACTTGTCATGCCTACTGGCATTCATGAAAGAGGCCCTTTAAGCTTTAAATCATTACCAGGCACTTATTTTGGAACTTTGAGAGTAGAAAGCGTATTACAAAAAACAACACACTTTATGCCTTTCATTTAGATTGTTTTGCATTACGTATACACGAACACACACACAAACACACACACTTAAACAAAAATATAGAGACTTCAATGAAGTGATTATACCAAATTTAAAATACAGGACATTTAAACTTCAGTTACCATGAACTACAAGTTTCATAGAAATTAACTTTGAGTTTTTTTTTTAAAGTTGATATGCATTTCACTTTGTGGGTACATTTTTAAGTTCCTTGGGCTGGAACTGGCTTTTATAGACTTTGGCACAGGGTTCTCCATGAGCACATCTCTCTGACCCAATTTCAACATTGTATTATTAATATAATGATTAATTTGTGTGTCTGCCTTCACACTATGAATCCTTGCGGGTTTAATCTCCGTCTCATTGTTGTATACTGGCACTCATGCATGCCTTGGTATATACTAAGTCTTTAATGAGAGTCCTCAATAAAAATAGGTGTTTTATGCATGTATTATAAATAAATGCATACTAAATAAATAAATGGTTACCTTCTAGTTTCTAATATATTTTTCATTTCACATAGTATCTGGAATGAGAATATATTTAATAAAATATATGTATTCAACATTTTATTTAATTGCCATTTTTGCATTGCTTTTATCATATCAAATTCTAAAATAAACCTGAATTCAGTTATTTCATAGTTATATTAAGCATAACTATAGGTTTACATATGTTAGCAAGTCAGTGGGTATTTATAGAACTGTTAATTCATAAAAAACATGTTTACAATTTTATTCTTAACTACAATAAATTGTTAATGTGAACTTTCTTCAGTACATTTCTTATGAAGTGTAAGTAAAGTAAACCTTCTCACAATTTCATATTTAAAATTGAGCTATCTTAAAAACTGCTATAAAATACAGTGATAAGAGATATCTTTACTGCCTGTTACCTTTAACTGAAGATACTAGTGAATTCAAACTATGGAGTTGAACTTACATCTAATCAAAATGATTACATTCTGTACATGCCTTCCAAGAGGATATGATTTACTGCAATATCTCCTAAGAGTTTTTATCAATTAAGGTATCTTAAGTGCATTTACACGCACAGATATTTGATAAGCTGCACGGTCAATTTTTAAGTACCTTAGAAGGCTCCCGGGTGTTTCCCACTCAGTACTCCTCTCCAGACGAGCTACTACCAATTTCTATCCCACAGATTAGTTTTGCCTGTTTTTTATTTCATATGCATGGAATCATATATATACCCTTTTGTGTCTTCTGACTTGGCTTAATATTATGTCTGCAAGAATTAGTCCATGCTGTTGTATACAGCAGTAGTTCATTTTTTCTAATTTTTTCTTAAAGTTTCATTCTATGCCATCAACGTATACCACAATATATTTAATGATTCTATTTAATGTTATTCATGGACATTTGGGATGTTTCTAGTTTTGTCTATGATGAATAAACTATGCTATGAACATTCTTGTACACATGTTTTAGTGAATATTAAGTACCTATTTTGGTTAGGAACATATTCAAAAGTGAAATAGCCAAGACACAGGAAATAATACCATTTTTCCAAAGTAATTGTATTAATTTACACTCTCATTAGCAATGTAAGAGTTCTAGTTGTTTCATATCCTTGTTGACACTTGATATTGAAAGTTTTATTTTAGCCCTTCTGGTGGGTGTAACTTAGTACCTAACTGTGGCTTTATTTTGCATTTTTCTGATGACTAATTATATTGATCACCTTTCACATGCTTGATGGCCACATGATACCTCATTTTCTTCAGTGTTTGTTCAAGTTTTCCATTTTTTAAACTGGATATTTTTTGTCTTTTTCTTATTCATTTATAAGAGTTCTCTATGTATTCTAGATACTATTTCTTTGCTGAATTTATATGCTGCAAATACTTTCTCCCAGTCTGTAGCTTCTCTTTTCACTTTTTCAATGGTGATTTTAATGAAAGAATTTCTTAATTGTAATTAAGACCAGTTACTGTGAATTGGAATGAGAACCGATTTATCAATCTTTTAAAAATTTTTTTTTGTCTATGTCATATTTAGAAATCATTGTCTATCCATATAAATGGACATTTAAAAAAATACAGGGATATCCAACTGGCCTGGTACAATTTTTGCATATATGCCACATAAAGAAATAAAATATTAATGCATGCAACAAAATGAATGAGTCTCAAAATCATTATGCTAAGTTAAAGAAAGCAGTCACAAAAGACTACATACTGGATGATTCCGTTTATATGTAACTCTAGAAAAGGAAAAGCTAGCACTTTAAAACACAGATCAGTGCTTTCCAGGTATCAGAGTATGGGAGAAGGGGTTGATCGCAAAGAGCAAGGTGGGAACTTTTTGGGGTGATGGGGATGTTCTGTATCATGTTGTGGTGTAGGCTTCATGACTTTGCACACTAGTCAAAACTTTGAACTATTCATTTAAAATTGGTGCATTTTATTTTAAAGCTACCAAAATATGGTAGATTAGAGAAAATAATTATAAAGCACATGCTCTAGATTGTCCTTGATGATAAATATTTTTTGGTGAGCATTGGTTTTGAGCATTTTTTAAACATCCAATTTAAATCAGAGTATCAAATATAGAATAAATATCACTATAGCCAACAATAAACTTAAGAGATGAGAAAATTAAGGTTGTCCAGGATCACACAGCTAATATGTGGCAAAATGTGAATTTTAACCTGGATCTATCTGATGTAAAGAACCTAAATCATTTACTAAACTATATTGCTCATGAGGTGATTTTTGAAAATAGGATGCTTTATACCTTGATGGATAAAATTTTCATATTATTCTATTTGCAAAACTCAACTATTGATCAATATGGTATAGAAAAATGTCTCGGGTCTCCTCTTATCAGACAGTAAAGGTTGAGAGATTTTAGCTGGGCTAAGAAGAAAAGAGGATGTTGGGGAATTATCTATCTATCTACTTATTAGAATCCATGAAATCTGTTATTCAGATGGGCTATTTTGATTTGTGTTTTAAAAAATGTTAGGGCTCTGTAGTGTGCATGTATCAAATTTTAATCAACACTTAGTTGATTTTTAAAAAGTCATCAGCACTTTTCAATTCAAAATAGCTAATCTTCTAAAAGTTCAAATATTCATATAATCATTTCCTTATCTCCTAAACCTTTTAATGTCTATAAAAATACGTGTTTAATTTATAATTACAGCAGGGCTATTTCTGCTCAGTTGCAATCTCATCAGTAGTGTTGCTGTAGCACTGGGAATGAATATATCTTTTGAAAATTATAAAAACACATTTAAAATTGGCATAAAATTTTTTTCTACTTCTAAAAGCCTGTTACCGTATTAAAGTGAAGATGTGGGAATTGTGGGTTAGGTCTCTATTTTTAAGTTTTTCTCTGTCCTTGAGTTAAATACAATATTTCTGGTTTTTTTCTTTTTAATAATTAAAAAGGAGCTAAGTTTCTTCTAAGTCTCAGGGGAAAGTTTTAAATTTGCTGAATAACAAGCATTTCACGTATTAGTCTAGAACAATTTCTTTAATGCCCTAGTTACATAAACTGTTTTAAAATAGAATTATAATAAAAGTTTTTTTTATTATAGGAACATAATCAGTGTATTGTGTTTGTGCTAATATTTGGATTTTCTCTATTTGCTAAATAAATTAAAGAGTAATGTCAGAATTATACTTTTCAAATCTTTACTATACAGCATTTATTGAGTGCTTCACACAGTTTCTTGGAATCTCATTGTGATGGTTAATTTTATGTGTCAACTTGGTTAGGATACGGTGCCCAGTTGTTTGGTCAAGTACCAGTCTAGATGTTGCTGTGAAGATATTTTTTAGATATGATTAGCATTTAAATCAGTAGCCTTTAAGTAAAGCAGATAATCCTCCATAATGTGGGTGGGTCTCCTACAATCAGTTGAAGACCTTAAGAGTAAAAACAGGTTTCCTAAAAAAGGAATTTTCCTTAAGACTGCAACATAGAAATCCTCCTTGCATGTCTAGCCTGCTGCCCTGTGGAATTTGGACTCAAGATTGCAACATCAACTCTTAGCTGAATTTTCAGCCTTCTGGCCTGCTCTCCAGATTTCAGACTTGCCTGCCACAATTACATGAGCCAATTCCTTAAAATAAATCAATGTTTAACAACTTCTCTGTCTCTCTTTCTATCTCTGTCTCTCTGTCTTTCTGTCGGTCCATCTGTCTCTCTTTGAGTGGGTGTGTACATATATATATATTAATGTATATATATGTATGCACATATATATCTGATTGATTTTGTTTCTCTGGATCACCTTAACTGATACACTCTGGCATGATACCTTGCCAGCTGATACCTTGGCATGATTTTCTTCAGACTAATTTCAAGACTTTTCTTTTTTAGCATGTGCGTGTCCTCGGATCCAATCTTTTGACATGAAGGACGTGAGGAACCTTTCTAGAACTGGTTACATCACTAAATGTTAGGTAACTGAATTTGAGATGTAAGCTTTCTGGCTTATATTACTAAATTGAGGGTATTTAGGTGGTGGAACACATATTAGGGTTAGAGAAAGCTGTGATTAGAGGTGGCTGATATAATGAGAACAGTCGATTTCCTCAGAATTCTATAATGGTAAAGGAAAAATCTTTTCGATTAATTGACCCATAAATGTGCCAAGTAAAGTGCTGGTAACTTGAAAAACCATGTCTTCAATTCTTCCAAAAAAGACAGGGTACAGGTGTAAGCATCCCCATTTTATAGGTGTCAGCTGGCAAAGTTCATGTGACTCGTTGGTGGTAGAGTACAGGAGAGAATGTGAGGATTTACCTGCCCTGAAAACATAGTCTCTCAACCATTACAAAAACATTCAATTGTAATGATAGTTGAAAAGACATACCATGTTACGTCGACATAGTATGAGTCTACAGGAAAGTCTAGCTGTATTGAAAAAAATCCTAACTTAAATGTAGGACTGTAACTTTTCTGTTTCTTCAGCTCTAATGAAAAACATATAAGCTCAGGTTTTTAAAGGAAATCAGACTAGTGGGACTAATAAAAATCAGCCTGCTTGCCTAAAAAGAAATGAGGATACTCTGATGTTTTATTATTAATTTATTACTTTTAATGAGATGTTTACAAAGAAAATTTTAATTTTATTAAAATTTCTTTTTACAAGTCTAATGATAACTAAATTAAATAAGAGAGGGTGGTCAAAATTCTGGCACCTGATCAATCCTTTTTTAAACCCTTGAAAGATTAAATTATGTTCATAAATTAAATACCATTTAAATACTGCGGTTGTACTGATAGCTGCATCAATTCTTTCATTTTCTTTCTCTAATTAGATTTGTATTATCTTTAAATGGTTCATTTAACATACTGAACTAGCCACATTGTCAATTATTTAAGTCTATTTCCTTTATATATGATATCGATATGTCATTGTAAGTATGAATTGTAGTTCAAGAAAGTACAAGTAGAACAATCTGAGAAATTAATAATTTCAAAAATAGCAAATTGTCTTACATTCCTGGTCTGAAAGCAGGAACTCCACTTCCTTCCAAGCACATGCCATTTGTTCATTCATTCAATGTACAACTCAAATCAAAAATTTAAAAAAAGAAAATCTGTTTTTGAACTATCTAGAAGAATTTCTGTTTCTAATTCTTGTTTATTTATCATGCAATGAAAAGTCATCAATTTTAAAGTATCAAAAAAGATCATCCTCATGATCATACAAGAAGACACAGATTGTATTTCTACGTGGCTGTGTTTTTACTAGTTTTATGAGTACACACTATGCAGGATCCCATAAACAAGCAACAGAAATGCTTTGAGTGTGATCACAACTCCACGGCATATGTAAATATTTATAAAATAATGGTTTGGAAACTTGTATTGACTTATTTTATCTGCATGATTGATTTTATTGTCAATTTCCTAGTTTCATGATTCTATTACACTTAACTAGAGATATAGTGTCTTTCCAAAATTGCAGTGCATTTGCAAATTTATGAGAAATTATATATAACTCATTTATTCAAAATCATATTCATCTAAGCATGTTTTTGCACCTTTTGACACCTTCTTGGTTATCTGCTTCTAAATTTTCACCTTTGGTCTATTGCCAAACTATTCCTTCTATCAAAGACTACTTACCAATCCGAGCTAATAGAAACATCAACCCTTCACAAGGATTTCAGTCTTTCTACCTACATGATACAAGGCGTTAGTTTATCAGTTTTGCTCATTGTATTAATTTGCAATAACACCTAACAATTAAAGGCAATCATTTATTATTCAAAGCACAGGATGAGCCCAGAAAAAAAAGTGAAAAAGTTATCTAAGAAGTGAGGAAAAAAAAATAAGAAATGTTATAACTTCATCCCTAGGAGTAACCTATTTTAGAATTATACACAGAATTAATTTGCCTGTCTGTTTCTCTCATCTTAGTCTTTTTCTCTCCTTTACTCTTTCCTGTAAAGGGCTCACTTAGTCACCCTTCCTTCTGCTTCCATGTGGCCTCTTTGCACATCCCTTGCCCCCTCATTTTCTGAAAAGGAGGGTGAGATATTCGACTAGTGAATAGGGACAACCAACTGGGATGCTAGACTCAGCCTCCTCTATCAGGGGTCCAGCCTGTTCAAGAGACGTAGGGTCTGATCTGCTCTCTGCTGTACCACGTGAGGCTTGTCCTTGATGGTAAGACACGTGGTTGAACAGCTGTGCTGGCTAGCCTGCTCTCCCAGATCCAAACCTATGCTCTCCACTAAGCATTAACTATTAACATTAAAAAAGGTAACACTGCATTTCGATCTCCATCTCTGTGATTCCTATGTCTATACCACAACCAATTCTGAATGCAGGTGGAGAAAGACATTATTTGTTTACTCTCCCCCAAGTCTCAACATTCTTCTCTTGCATTTTTCATCTTTGCCTTTCTATTGACTTCCTCTTCTACTACTTCCACAAATGTGAATAAATCTGCTCTAGCTTACTGCTGACCCTGCTCTCTTCCTTCTATCTTTTTATTCCCTGATCTTTTTCTTAGCATGAAACCTCTTAAAGCCTATTCTGTATTTGTTCTTTCAGTGGTTCCCCTCTCCTACTCTTCTAACTTCATTGAAACTTCTTTTGGAAAAGTCTTCAAAGTAACCCACATTCTGTACCTATTTATTAGTCATCATCTTCCTAGATAAAAGCAGGTTTGACTCAGCCGTGACATTCCTGATGGTCAACATGAAAAGGCAATGTGTCCAGTAACACGAGGGCCCTGGCTCTGAGCACTACCGCCTAAAGTCAGTTTTCCATTCACAGCTCCCTTACAGAGAGTTGTAATGATGTGGCGGGCCATGTCTTCATTTGAGCAAATGGACTAACTCCTTGTAGAGTCTTGTGATAAAGATGAAGAAAAAGCAGTCAGTAAAGGAGATTCTTCAAGTGTAGACTCTTCTCTGGTGTGAGTTAAGAACTTAGAACATTGAAAGGAGTGGATGAAACGAATGTTACTCAAGCAACCATTCAGGAAGTGCCTCTCTCTCTCAGCCAGGTTTTTGAGATGGTCCTCTATGAAATAACCAGGATTATCAACATTCTGTGCCTCTGAATGAAGGTAAATGAGCATGCTTTAGACATTCAAAAATTGATATTTCTATTCCTGGATTCCATTCTGAATGTCCAGAAGTTTGTGTTTTATCCCTCCAACACTCACACTTAGAAAAGTTTAAAAGAGAACTTTCATCGGTCTCTTCCTGTCCTAAAACAGCTTCTTTTAACTTTTTTATCCTTTTTGGGTCCAGGAGATTTAATATTATTTACTGTCCATCTTCATTCATCTTTTCCGTATTCAGTGCTATAAGCATATGCTTGCTTGACAGCTACAGATGTGATGGTTTTAAGAAGACAGAGATTGAATTTAAAGTTGAGGGAAGGCTTTCAAAGATGGCTATGAAAGATGATGATAATATTGGTAGGTTTGAGGATGATGGAGAATCTTAAGTGATTCCTAGCAAGAACAGGGTGGACCAAGGTAAAAGAGTCTAGCAGGGGATAGTTTGGACCAGCTGCTCTAGCTGAAAGGAAGAAATATTTCTGTGTTTCTGTGGGTGATTTTCTGAGGGTTGATATTTCTCAGTCTACTTATATCATATTTAGGTAAATATGAGGTTGTGGACATAGGGAAAAAGAGCCAGAGATGTTTTTTTGCCAACCATAAGTTAGACGAGCAAAAAGAAGTCTGGGGGTTCATGTGTTATACAGTCCACCAGTCCCATGGGATTGAAGGACCAAATCATATTAGTACAAGCCTAATGAATTTGTCTCAATTTCCCTTTACATCTCACTTGGAAACATTGAGTAAAGATGAGTTGTGAATTGAGGATTCATGGCTATACTCCTATGTTTTTTCTATCAGAGACATGACTAAAACCGAAAATAAAAATATATCTTATTTAGAGATTAAAAAGTAAACTCAAATACCATTCTTCTTAATTTTAAGTTTAACATCATGGATATCATATGTCATCTCTTTGCCCTCATTAAGCTACAGTAATGCCGTTTGGACGGATCTCACAGAAACTCACTAGTAATCCATTGTCCAATGGCCACACACACAAAAAAAAGTCTTCACTGGAAATGGATCTAATCTTCTAACTTGTTTATTAAAAAAATCAAACAACAAAACCAAATCAATAACAATAACAGCTTTATATTTCCAAAATACCAGAGTGATCAAACTGTCTTTTGAGTTTATTTGAATTATCGACTGAGGTTCTTGGTTTTTCGCAGTAAAGATATAAGCTTTGTGCCTTTTTTATACTCTAAAAAAGTAATAACATAGGGCATTATATCTTCTAAAATGAAACCCAACTCTCTATGCTGGAGTTTTAAACAAAACTGAATTTTGTGTTCCTTTTCCTACTCCAGTGTTTATTTTGATTTTAAAATAAATGTTCCATCTAGAAGCTAATGAAGTCAAAAGAGAAAGTTCAACAACTAGAGGCAAAACAAACACATTCATCAGAGATTATGATATTGCTGTAGGGCAAAGTTTAAAATTCATATTTCAGTTTATATAAACTGGGAAAAGAGTAACTGAGTGTATTTTTCTGGATTACTTACACCCATAAAATTTCAAGGAAAACAATAATAATTATTTCAATCAACATGATTTCAATCCAACTTCTTTTAGTCAACTTTATTAAAGTGTTTCAAAAAAAAAGTAAGTAAACTATTGGCCAATTCTTGGAAAATTAATGAGTTTGTTGACAACAATTGATTTCAAAACAATTCCAATTCACTCATCAGCCAAATGACAGGAACTAATTCAAATACCTTGGTATTTGAGAATTTGGGAAAAGGTTTGGAAAATTTGATTGAACTTCTATTTCCTTTACTCTTTTCTTATTCCTTAAAGCACTGAACTTCTTTTTGGCGAATGTCAAATTCTTGGGAAAAAATCAATTTGTATTACACATGCACATGATTTTAAATCAATTTGAACCCTCTAAGGATTGCTATATTTATAAATAAAAAATAAAACCATTGTTGCAGCTCACTCTTGATTTCCATGATGTGTACCATTTTTTTTTCCTGGATAGAATTAACAATTCACCCGTGCTTCCCTTATGTAACTGTCATTTAATTGAACTGATGACTCAGACAGTTCTCTCTTTATGTGGTGAAGTTTAATTCTGCTTGATAAGAGTTTCTTTGCAAAGGTTCATTTGAGGTCTTAAATGTTCTCATATAAATCACAATCTTTTATAAAAAGATCTCTGCTAATCAATCATAAAACACCAGTCTGGATTAGCAATAATGTAAACTATTGAAATTATAAGATTTAATTTTATATTATTTTAGTGGTCTTACTATATATTTTGTGGATTAGGATATAGAATTAATCACGGTTTCTGAGGACTTAAAATTAATTTTTGAATTACTACTGGGCCAAAAATTATAGGGAAGGCAGGAATCCAGATATGTGAGCAAGCACATAGAAATAAATCCACTTTTACCCCAAGGACATTGACCAATCTAAGCAGATTTGGGCTTTACATTTGGTGGCCTCGAAGAAAGATGGGGACAAAGTTAAGGTCCTGGGTCCACCAAGGATGTGTGAACATAGGAGATAAAGAAAGGTGGAAAACAGTCCCCATGGATTTGCATTTCAGCCTGGGCTGAGTGTTCCCAGTCTCCTCCAACTATGAACTTGAAGAATTCTCAGACTGATAGTGTACCTAGAAGCAAGGCCATATCCTCTTGAGGAGGGTAATTTTATCTAGTCCTTAAAGAGTACCATTAAATATTATTTTTTATTAATGAGTGTATCCTTTTAAAAAAATTGAATACCCAATAAAACAAAGCATGATGAGCAAGAAATAGCAGGAAAAGGAGAAACAGATCTACATATTTCAAATATAGCAATAACAGATAATAAAAAATAGCTATTCTTACTCATTTAAAGAAATAAAAAACTAGCTTTAAAATCTGAAAGAAACAAGAAATATAAAATGAAACATAACAGACTTGGAAAAAATCAAAATGAATTTCTGAAAATGAAAAATCAAAGAACCAATAGTAAAAGCTCAATGGTTTGGTTGAACATCAGAATAGCAAAATTGAAGAGATAATTAGTAATCTAGGATCTAGGAAATTATCCAAAATGGTGCACACAGAGCCAAAAAGATAGAAAATGTGAAAAAAAGGTTAAGAGTTTTGGAGGTTATTAATAAGTTCCAACACGTTTAAGAGTAGGGGCCAAGCGCAGTGGCAGCGTGGTGGCTCACGCCTGTAATTTTAGCACTTTGGGAGGCTGAGGCGGGAGGATCACTTGAGGCCAGGAGTTCAAAATCAGCCTGAGCTAGAGCAACACCCCATTTTTACAAAAAACAGAAACATTAGCCAGGCGTGGTGGTATTTGCCTGTAGTCCCAGCTACTTGGGAGGCTGAGGCAGGAGGATCACTTGAGCCCAGGAGTTTGAGGTTGCAGTGAGCTGTGAAGACACCACTGCACTCTAGTCCCGGGGACAGAGCAAGATCATCTCTCGAAAAAGGAAAAAAAAAAAAAAAAAGAGTTGGGAGGGGATGCAACAGGGGCAAAATTTGAAGAGATAATAGTTGAAAATTTTCCATAAGTGATGAAATATACTTGTCTACAGATTCAAAAGCCCAGTAAACTCTGAGCAGGATGAATAATAAAAAAATTCATAGTGCACAGCAGGACATCAAATACCAGAAGGAAGATCTTCATAACAGCCAAAGGTTTCTTTCAAATGAGTGACTATTAGACTGCCAGCTTATTCATCAACAGCCACAATGTAACCCAAAGAAAACTCCCATCCTAGAAAGCATACTTGGCAAAATAAATTGCAGGAATAAAGATAAAATAAAAATAAGCTTAGAGAGAGAGAGAGAGAGGCGAGAACAACAGAAACTGAAAGGAGCTGTTTTGCTTATTGTAAGAGGACAGTACCCTTGTCCTCTACTCACTAGATGAAAGTATCACCTCGTAGTCTCAACCCCCAGTTGTGACAACCAATAACGTCATTAGACATTGCCAAATGTCTTCTAGGAGCCAATACTGAGAATAACTGATCTAAATTTGAAAAATATTGATCAAAATGAATATTCATTTATAAAACAATAATAAATAATGTCTTATGGTTAAAATATTGAATTAAAATTCACAACAATAATATGTAGATCAGGAGGAAGAAAGAGATCTAGTAGAAGAGGTTAAAAAAAAAAGAGAGAGAAATAATAAAAATTACCCAAAGAAAAGGAAAGAAAGAAAAATAAACAGAACAGGCAGAAGACAGAGAAAACACCAATTAGGATGAGGGACTCAAACTTGAATAGATTAGTAATTACATTAAAGGTAAATGTGATAAATGATTCTGTTAAAGGAAAAGGTTAGCAGACTAGATAATAGAATGAAATTCTAACTGTATGCTGCTAGTGACACATCTAAAACCAAAGGATATAGACAATTTAAAGGTAAAGAAAGAAAAGATACATCCTGGAAAAAAAAGAACCGAAGAAACCTGGTGTAAATATTATTATCAGACAAAATAGTTTTGAAGCATCATGAATTAGTCAAAATTTATCTTGACCGTTTCAAATCTGTGATGCAATGGAAAGAGTCAGCCTTTAGTTGCCCTTTCCTGATGTGTTCGTACAGTTTGTTTTGTACATGTAAAGCCAGAAAAGAAGCACTGCAGAGGAATAACAGGACTTTACCATGGCCAGGAGCAAAACTGATAACAGTGCTAACCACAACACTTCCAGCAGATTCAACACTAAAACAGACTGGCTTTCATCTTAGGGATAGAAATAAAAAAATTAGACAATATACATCAAAACTCTTTAAATGAGAAAGCAGGGCCCCTGGTTTGTATTGAAAACATTTCCTAATTTTAAAAAAATCATTTATACAACTGTATTAAGTAACTTTTAGTGACTTCTTAATTATGATCTTTCTTTCTTAGTTTTGCATTTCTCTCTCTTACACACACAATAATAAACAGGAACCAGCATATGGAGACATTTTGTACTCCCTTAGAAGGAGATTTGAACCTGTTTAAAAAATTGTTTAGCATAACCCCACAGAATCATCTGCTTAATTTGATTTATTTTGGCAAAGATGGTGTCACAGATGTTCATTATGACAAAATGAAAACACGTGAGTAGTGCAGTAGATGGCTCAAAGTGGAGTAGAGAAACAATGCACAAAGCAAAGAGTCCCCATAAATTTTATAAGTAAGTTTATTTGTGACCTGGTCATGGGTTAGCAAGTGTATGTCAGCAACTTGTGAGAGCCTGGTTTCCTTTTAGAACACTGAGGTAAATTCACTTAACCCTAATAAAAGCGGTTGAGATAATTGAGCAATCACTAATGGAAGGGGAATAGAATTGCACGTAGGTAAAAAAACCTTCAAAGGGATGTGCTGGAGGATCTGGGGAAGATAAAATGCCCAGGCTGCTCTGTTATCACTTTCTCATGCCACTGTACCTTTGCTCTTCCCTGCAACCTGGGGAATTTGGACCTTGAGGTTATATAGTCTCTCTTCACACGGGAATTCTACATGACCTTGTCAACTTCGAGAGCAGTGTGATAAACAGCCCAGAGCGCTGAGGAATGACCATGTTTTTAAAATTCTATAAATAGACTCTCTGGTTAATTATTGAGCTCTCAAGGCTGTCTAGTAAGTGAACAATGAAACTACCAACCTAAAAAGATAATTCCTACGCAGTTCCAAGGCCTCTGAAGTTTGGATCGACTTCCTTCCTGATCCTTGTTATTAAAAGGGCTTCTTGGTTCCCATCCTGTATTACTGAAAGTGCATGTTTCCTTTTTTATCTTCATTTTATTTGCCTTGTTAATAAAAGTTCTGTGTATGTGGGCCGCATTCCAATTTAATGAATGCATCAAAATTATTCCTCACATATAAATATAATTTTAATAAAGACCTGTTAAACATTTCATATAGGCTCACATTATTTTTTAAATTTGTTTAGGTTTACTATTAATAAAATGCAGTTTCAGTTTGTATTCTATTCTATTTTCTTTGTTCTATTATGGTTTTACTACCAATGATCTTCTTTTTACAAACATTAGCCTTTTAGTCCCTAAAGGAAGTTGTCTCCACTGTTATGAGGACATTGGACCTTCATTCTCTTCAAACCTCAACTCCCTAAATCTCAAGTCAATATTTTGCAAAAAGTCTATTTAAGAATAGCTTATATCATATTCAGATACAATAATCCAAAAATGATAATACTAAAACAATAATGTCTTTGTTTTAGAGAGTTGTTCCTCCATAGCAGGACTGGTGAATGCATTTGTTAGGCAGAACTTTTCATTTAATAAAATTTACAGTAACTGGATCAGGCAACCACTGTTACTATAGGCTACCTGCCAGGACATATTACACTTGTTATATGGAACCAGCCATTACAATGGCTTTCATTTAGATGAATTCTGCTTCTGGGTCCAAAAACATGTTTAGGCTCACAAAAATATTCACTCTCTCCCTATGTGAATAGGTTCTGTAAATAGTTATTACACTTGTTTTATCATTTTTCTTGTCAATGCCCATATTTATCCTAGGTCTCAACTTATGTTGTCCTCTCTCATAAAAGATGATGAATTTTTTACTTATTTGCTCTGAGTTGTCTTTCCAGAAACAGTGATTACTACTGAGCTAGCTCTGCTGTTAGCACATTATGTGGAAGGCATGCTTAAGTCTTACATTAAAGAAACACTTTAAGTGTTAAGCGTGTGAGGTGTTAAGCAGCCCTGATATCTTGCCCCTATTTGTCTCATCTTGACACATGCATATTTTGTTATCTAATAGCCCTACAGAATGAAAATACATTTATACATCAATTCAGGAATGAGATGGGTCAACAGGAATCTGACAATAGCTTTTCAAAATGTTTGGCAGAAGGCAGTTTACTGATCAACTTTTAGTAGGTAAGATGCTTGAGATCCAGAAAGAATAAGTTACTTGCCAAAATCTTTAATGCCTGTATTTAAGTAACAAAACAAGAAGATAAACATGGAAAGAAGGTTAAAATAGGCAGAGGTTTGTACTTGCATTATATTTTTTCTTGATATTAAGATTAATTCAACAAATGCACATAGAGTCTTTCCTTTGTTTTAGCCCCTATTTTTGGTGATAGAGAAGAAAAGAATCAGCTTTCAAGGTGTTGACAGTCAAGTAGGGAATTTAGTTATGTTCCTTTGGGTTGATTTCACACACATGGCTGCTAGACCTTAAGTTTCATGAGTACAGAAATTCCTGTCTTTGTTCACTGTTGAATCTTGAACATTTACAAATGAACCTAGAACATAGTATGTACAGTTCTCCCTTCGTATCCACAGGAAATTGGACCCCTGTGTATACAAAAATCTGTGGGTGCTCATGTCCCTTATATAAAATAGCACAGTGTATGCATATAACCTATACATCCTCCCATATACTTTAAATCATCTGTAGATTACTTATAATACCTAATACAATGTAAATACTATGTAAATAGTTGTTATACTGTATTGTTTAGGGAAGAATGACAAGAAAAACAAGTCTGTACATGTTCACTGCAGGCAAACCATCAATTTTTTTTTTGAGAATATTTTTGATCCACGGTTGGTAGAATCTGCAAATGGAAACCCATGGATATGGAGGTTTCCTGTTGTACTTAGTACATATTTATTAAGTAAAAAATATATATATGCACATAGACATAGTCAATGTTAATATTGTATACCATAAGATTTATAATATTGCACATATTATTGAGTTTATTCCTGGGAGCATAAAGATGCTGTGCATTCAGGAAAGGTGCCCCAGCCATGAGTTTACTTCCACTGAAGGTAGGGTTTGGCATTTATTTGATTTGCATGAATTTTTAAAACACTTTAACATGCATTTTGGTTAACACTTCTAAGTGATTTATGCTCTGGACAAAATATACCTAAACGCATAGATGAAATTTTAACTTCATTGTTACAAATTAAAATCAAAGCCAGTAAAACTATGCCCCATTTTTCACAGTTTAGGACCAAATGTAGACTTGAAAATTAGTCATGCAATGCCACCAGCAGCACATCTGTATAGCGTGCTGAAGGGAGGAGGCAACAGAGAGTCAAAATACGCTCTGGAACATGTCAGGGTGTCCACAGCACAATACTCTGCTAAATGAAAACATTCCAGAAAGTGATTATTCTGTGCCATATCCATAATAAGGATGGAACAAACATGGGAGGCAATGGGGATAGCTTAAAGCTTTTTTGTTTTCTTTTCTCTGCTGTCTTCTCTTCTGGGAAAATGAAAAGCACAGCCCACTGTGGGCAAAGTCAAAATCATAATAATAAGCCACCATATAGTAAAAAGTATGCATAATAAACATAGAGTATTGTTTCAAACATTTGCATTATATTCAAGGAATAGAGGCACTGGATTTAGAACAGTATGTGCCAGGAAAATAAAATTCAAAATAGAAAAATACCTCCCTGGTTATACTTGTATAGCAAGGGAGGCTTAAATTGGATGAAAACTTCAGAGATGCATTAGAAATGCTTGCAGATTGGGAGGTAAAAAGGACTCTGTTCACCCCTGCTAAGGGAGATAAAACTCTACTGATAGTATGTGAATAATCATTTTCTGGCTGTACACTTTCTTTCAAAAATATCTTATGCAGTGGGCCAGAACAACTGCTCATCAGTGAATTGTGTCTCAGTTAGTTACATTCAAGAATGTTCTGAAGTTTTGAAAAATATCACTATTTACTGAGTATGTTGAATTAATCCTATGACAAGTTTAATAATTGAATTCCACCCTCATCTCTCTTCTTTCTCACACAAGGAGTTTACACATTGTTTTACCCTGTTTCTCAGTCTGATCTTGAGATTAGAAATATCGTTTATGTCTCCCTGAGAAATTTGAGAAGCCATCCACTTGCCATTTCTAATACACTAATACTACGATGATTTGACAGCAAAAGATAGACAACATTATGAAACTTCTTTTTCTAAAAATCTTGCGCTTTACATTAACATTGTAAAAAATGAATGCCTTTAAAACATGTTTATGGTACATGAGGAAAGTGGAACCTGTCACAATACTCCACCTACTAGACTTGCTTCAGGAGACTACAGAGCCAGCAAGAGTTTCATGGTTCTACTAGTCTCAATGAAGTTTATGGGCATGGCCTGCATACCGACCTGAATAGGATTATCAGATTTAGCAAATAAAAATAGAAGACACCTAGTTAAATTGGAATTTCAGATTAATAATGAGCAATTTTTTGGTAAAAGTTAAGTTCCTAGGATTAAACAGTATCCTGAGTATTGCATGAGACATACTAAGAAAGTATTTGTTGTTTAGCTGACATCCAAATTTAACTAGATTCCTCGCATTTCATGACAACTCTAGAACCGAAATAAACAATGAAAGAGGCTGTTTTCAATAATATTGATCAGATTATCACTCTTCAAGAGGAAGAAAACACCATACATAAGAGGATCTGATGTATGATTAGGCCAGTACTATGGCAAATTAATTGAGACAAAGCTAAGTTTTTTAGGAAGAGACTGACTTAGCTCAGTACATATAGTTTGAAACAGTGGAAGTCTGCATGCAAAACACCCCAACGAGTGTATATTGTTTGCTATTAGAAATTCATTCCCTTCAACAAATATTTATTGAGTGGCTACTCTTTGCCAAACCCTATAAAAACAGCATTTGGAGTTTCTTATCAAGCAAAGAAAAAACAAATTTCGAACTGAGATGCCTGTATGCGTCCCCTAAACGGACAATGTTACAGTGTTCATATATATCTGTTTATAAATAAGCACATTACTTTCTTTCCACTTTATTTACTACTGATTTTGATTTGCACAAGTAGCAGTATGATTTAGCTTCCCACCTGCGTGAAAATGGATGAGGAGATCACGCTTCCACATCGCCCCAAAGTCCTTTTCATTCTCTGAGTTTCATTTCTTAATTATCACATATCTTACATTATTTTGATCTGATTGTTGTACATGTATGGCCTTGCCTCACAAATAAATTGTAATTTTCTTAATTATTTTGCTTTCTTTTAATAACTTGTGGTATCTGCTTCACCAAGTGAAAAATAAGCCCTGAGAAAGATTTTAATTTGTTTGAAATGATCAAGGTAATTGACAAGTCAATTAATATCCACTTTAAATTATTCGTAGAAGAACAAGTAATCATGTATAATCAAGAGAGATTTGCCTCGTTATGACCTTTAAGTTTTGTATTTAGATGGAACCACACACATTCCTTATAGTTGGCCTTGTAGACAAGCCTGGAACCTGGAAAGTAGGTGAAAAATTACATCGCATCCGTTAAATATGAATCATCATTAGTATATAATGATGATTTATGTTGATTGTTTTTAATTTTACTGACCTCAACAATGACTCAAATGCCTAAAATAAACTTCAATTCTACCAATATGAAGAGTTATTTACCATCTGCAGCAATAATGTACTGTGATGATTGGAATAAGCAGTATAGAAGTCTTTTGTTCAGATCCTTCACGACATGTTATAGTTGGCAACTTTCCTACAAAATTGGCAAATACACATGTATTTTTTTCCCATTTTGTCCTTTTAACCACACATTTACTTATTTATTTTGCCAAGCTTCTCACAAAATATTGAATTTTCTTTAAAAAGTAGCTCATTTTTATACTTTCTTAAAGCCAAATTTTATGCTATACATTGCCCTTTTACCCAAATTATTCTTTAATGATGGGATCATCCATAAACTTAGTGACTTTACATTTCATAAATCATTGATTAATTTAATTTAAATTATTTTTCATAAGAGAGACCAAAGAGTCTTATATATTGATTAAAACTGAGTAAAATAGAGAGTAACTTGAAATTTGGAGGAACATTTCGAAGAAGATTTGACCCCAAACACAAATCCAAAAGGATATAAATCCTTTTCTATGCTTTTAAGTAGCGTGGCCTATAAACAACATGATAAATGTGTTGACATTTACAGAGGTCTTAATTAAAGCCAAGATATTTTAATGCACTCTTTGGCATCTCAGAGCACACATACTCTATATGAAGGACTTTTCGATTTATGGTGTGAATGCAGCCTGCCATATGGGCCACAGCTCTCTTCTATTTAGCACTTTCTTCCAGCATTTGTCCAGCATTTGTACAGATGTACTCTTTTGTTTTGATCATTCCTTTCTTAACTATATGTAGACTACATACTTTTTCCCAAAAGTCTTTCATCTCTTTTTTTTTCTCATTCTAATCTTCCAATGTCCATTTGAAATAGGACAGGAAAGGAATTTATGCTCATTTCACTACTCATAATAGTTCTTATATGTAACTATTCTACCTACAATATTTTCCTTCACAACACTAAGTATAGCTACTTACTCTTGAGTTTATTTTCAGGGTAAGGGATGTGGAAAAAACGAGTATATTAATTTTTCTTGACCCTGATCTGGATACCATTTACCAAGGAGTAATTTTCACTTTGGAAAATGCTGCTCAAAGAAGAATAAAAATTGAATCACATGTAATCAATAACTTTTGAGAATCACTAAGATGTGTGACAACTGTTTCATTTAAAAGGCACTGTCAAAAACAAAATGATTGACTATCTAAGAGATTACTTCTGAATTAGATGTTTAGAATTTGATGTGGTAAGCAAGCATAGCGTATGCTGAACTCTACTGAACGTTTTAGGTGTTAAAAATGACATTAATGGATGAAAGCCAATTATTTTGGTGATGAATGTATCTAAATGCTTTCTGAAAGTTTTAACTATTTTTAAAATGATGAAAATCATATTGAATTCAAGTTAATTTTCCTTGAAACTATCCCTAATATGTTGAACTCATGTGAATTGGATATCTCTTTTAAATCCAAATGGTTACAGTTTATTTAAATTGAATATATCAACATGCTAGTTTAAAAAAAGCTCTTTGATATAGGGTTCACAAGGCTCCTTTCATGATATCTCATGATTTCATAATTATATTCTAATTGCATAGAAAATTTTTTTCAGTATTTATTACATTGTAAAACTCACATGACATCTTTGGAAGTGAGTGAAACATGACAGGAAATTTATGAAATTTTTCAATATTTATGGAAATATTATTTCCAAATAATATTGCATAAATAATAGTCTATATGTGGTTCATTTAAATATATTTTAATTGAGTTGAATTTCATCACATCATAATAATTCTATATCCATTTTCACCTGTAATTATTTACATGTCCTGTGATAATAATATTTATTTTTCTCATATAATTCAAAATTAGTGCTTTAAAATAAGCATGCTGCCTGCAAAAAAAGGCTTAAGAGAATTGATTATACACATATTTTGTAATATTTTTGTGAATAAAATATAGAGTACTAAGTGTTTTAATATAATACCAGAAATTTTAGCTCACAAATTTAACATATATTTAAAATATGTTATCTTCATTATAATAGATGTTCATAGAAGACATTGTTTGACATTTTGTAAAAGTAGAATAAGAATTTAGGAACATTGCCAAGCAATTTAAGTGCAGAACCCTCCCAGGTTTTAATTTTTTCTCTAACTTATGCACTTGTCTATTCACACCTAAAACTGACATCGATGTTTTTTAGAAACTCATTTTTATCTAGTTTTTCCAAATTATTCAATCTCTTTTCCATTGAAATGACAACTTTTAAATATTTATATTTAATCTGTTCATGTGTAAATGTATATGATTACACTAACAAGTATGATTAGAATAAGAAGTTTTTGCCTTGGGAGCTAGAACACAAATTAAGAAGGTAGCAGTGTGAAACAAACTAGCACAGGAATTTTTACAGAGAGAATAGAGTGGTAGGAAAATTTGCTAAACAGAATTGCATTAAGAGAGCTTCTATTGAATTGAAAAAATATGAAGGCAAAAATAAAAATGTCATATTGCAAGAATAAATACTTAGTCTTTTTCAGATGTATATAGCTAAACTTAGCTGATATTTATTGTGTTTATTCTGTGGGGGAGTAGGCTAAATACTTTATCTTATTAAAATCTTAAGACAACTGTATACCATTCAGGAATGTCTGTTTGAAGTCTAATCAAATAGTAGTCTAATTGTAGTTTAATAATATTTATTCTCTTGAATGAGTACACAACTGACAGGCAGGAAAAATGTTTTCAGACCAGAATATTTCTAAATAACTCTCCTATCTCCAAAAAGGTCATTAAGCTTAGACTTACTGGATCAAAGATGACACTTTTCATTTATTATTGTAGTCATATATTGACATCATCACAAGATTGTATCCAAAGTTTATTATTAATATTATAAGGAAGGAATGATAATCATTGCAATCTGTCTGAACTAGTTTATAAAACAGTAAAAATTTATTGTAGAAAGTTGAAAACCTATAGAAAAGCATAAAAAACAAAATAAAAAGGGTTACTTATAATCCCACTATCCAATTATAATAATGATTAATATTTTGGTTTTAGTCTTTTTTCCTATGTGTGTGTATATGTATGCATGCATGTTTATGTATGTATGTATGTATGTATGTGTATGCATGTGTGTGTGTTTATTTATTGATTTTTAGTAAAACACAAATCTCCTCTGCAGATGGTTTTGTTACATCACAGTTACCACTGTTTGGTGTGGTATGAGAACACATCTCAGTAACGTATGGTGATCAAAAGCTCAGATTCTGAATTCTGACTGCCTGTGATGGAGTTCTGGTCCATCTTTTCATAGCTGTGTGGCCTTGACAAGTTAAAGGGTCTTTGAAGCCTCAGATTCCTACTTGCCAATCTAAGAATAACAGAATAATAGTAATATCTAGCTTATAGATTTAAATGGGATGATCCATTTGAAATGTCTGGCTTAGGAAATATTAAATTGTGCTTTTTTAAGGGAAACTTAGTGAGCCATTATTGTTACATGCTTTAGTTAAATAAGCAATGTTGTTTCACGGAAAATTTCTTTTGAAAATTAGAGGAGGAATATATACATGTTTATACACTAATTTTTCAAAGACTCTGATCATTCAATTTTTGTTAGGGTCATTTATGTAAGGCAATTAAATCATGAAAGAAGAAACTTCACAGTAAGCCAAAAGCAAAAGTAACAACCAACTGAAGTAAGAAAATGGTTTATAAAAAAATTTAAACTGTAAATCCTCTATTCTTTAAGTGGATTTATTTTTTTCTATGTTATATTTACTCCTTTTAAAGGAATATATGTTTCTTATTACAACAAAGATTACATCTTTGGTATTTGTAATCTGAATTTCCAGAATGTGATCATGGTTTTCAAATAGTTACTAAGCCTATGTTGATAGAAAATTTAACAGATTAATGAAGCCTAAAACATTGTTTAAAATTGTCATTCCTAGTCCCACACTGTGGTTAATATTTTACTGACCTACATGTTTTTCCTGTTCATGCTTACTGAGTCCCTTAAATCCCATGATTCAAAGAAATTAATTAACTGAAAGAGTAACTATTTGCAAGCATGTCTCTTCTGGGAATTATTGCATCTACAATAAAATCTATGTCATTTTTTTTTTACACCAACTAATCTTACTGGACAAGGTTGAGTCATACAATTTCTATTAATTTTTAAATGTCTCAATAATGTATTACAGAACCAGGAACTTCAGGTCTTCTCAAAGATCACGTGGTGAAACCCCCTGGGTGGGTTCCTAGTTGAGTTTGCAATCCTTGCAACAAACAATTGTTTTTAAATTCTTCTCCCTTTTGAGATCATACTTGAACATGTAATTTACAAGGACATCTTTTTCATTCCATCCTAATATTCTTCTTATTCCATGGAATAAGAAAGATCTAGAAGCACCATTATAAAGTATTGAAAACTTCAGTAATCTCAACCACGATTGATTTAGGTTTAAGGGTCCAAACAATTAAAATTTTTTTGCTTTGTTTAAAAATGTTTTAAGTTGTAGGTATTTTCACGGAAGTATCTGGAAGGCTGGTGTGGCGTTACCATGATCAAAACTCTCTGAAACAGTAATGGGGAGGGAAGAGAGCTAGTAATGAAGAAGTTGAGTCCGAGCATGCATCTATCTTTTATTAAAAATCTACTAATTTTGTATGCTTCTTGAAGCTTGAGATGTTTTATTTTTCCTTGTATTCTGAATATGTTGCCTGACCCATAATATCAGCACAATTACTATTTCTTGAATAAGTAAATGAAAAAATAATTTTCAGATCCAACTTTCCCCTTGAGTAAGGAATCCTTTCAATATCATGCAAAATGTGTATCCAAATTAAATTTTAATTTAATGGCAAAAATCTCATCATTACACAATTTGCCCATTTTGCCTTTAGGCACTAGATCTTACGTCCTTCACTATTATCTGGGAGGCCTTAAATGTCTCAGTCGTCAATTTCATCACCTGCACATTTATTATCACATGATCATAATGCTTCCATTAAGACTATTGTGAGAATTCAATTTTATAATATGCAGGAAACATTCTAGTATAGCCTTGGGCTCACAGTTTGTGCTTGGTGTGTTGGAGTTCAGCGGCAAATGGATTATTTTTTCTTTTACTCAAAATCAGTTGCTCGAAACGAAGTTTCTTTACATTGTTTATATAGACCATGTCATTCTTGCACAACTTATTTTTTTTCCTGAATGTTTTATTTGACTTCGTTGTTATTGAAAGAAGAGATATGTATCTTTAACTTATCCTTAAAACTAACAGGTGATTTAATCATATAATTCAGGTAATAAAACCCATTTTCTTCCTGAAGAATTTTGTTGCCATGTTACCTCCTGTTCAAAACCCCCTGTGATTTTTTTTGTATCACTCTTTAGTTGAATCATTTTCTGAGGTCCATGACTTCTTTTTGGTTACTTTTTGTGTTTCTCTGGAATACACTCTCTCTCTCACAAACACACACACACAGACACACACACAGACACACACACACAAACTTATTTTTTCAGAAGAGACATAGGACTCTGCAGCCTAAAATGTTTTCTTTTTAAAATTCTTTTCACATTTAATTGAAGATTTTCTTGTATATAGAATTCTAGATTAACTATATTTTCTGAGAAATATGATCCTTTTTATTCCTGACATACAATGGTACTAATGAAAATTATGATGCTAGTCTAGTTCTCTTTCCTCTGTAGATTAATTTTCGTTGGAAGAAATTTTATGATTTTCTTTTGGTGTTTGGAATTCTGAAATTTCACAATTATCTCTGTACATCTTTTCATTTTTTTCTACAGTCCGTGGAATCCTTCAATTTGAATTTTTTTTTACTTAGCAATTTGTTTTCTGTTATTTTTGTGACTTTTTATACCCATTGACTGTGTCTCTTTTTCTTTCTGGTTCTCCAGTGATATATGTTGCACCTTCTTAAAACTGGCACTTAAATTTCTTAATATTTTCTATTTCTTAGTGTTTTAAGTTTTATACTCTGGAAGATTACCTTGTCTTTATCTTCCAGATTATTAATCAAGGATTGCCCATTTTATTAAGTATTCCTCTTGATTCTTTTTTATTAACTTTGGCAATCATATTTTAATTTCTAAGAATTCTTTCTTGTTCTTTTTCATGGCAGCCTGCTTTTATTTTAGGCATGCAATATCACCTGAATCTTTCTGAGGTTACTAACATAGATTTTTAAACATTATTTCTATTTTTTGCGTTATCTCCATATCTTCTGTGAATACCTGATTTTCTCTGTTGAGATTTTATAACTTGTGAATCTCAGTGTGTCACTCATATTTATGAATTAGCTGCTATACTGATTAATCTTTTTGCCCAAAAGATTTGCTTTGCAGTTTTATAGGTCTGTTGCCCTAAAGGCCCCTTCCTGTGTGGGCCAGTCCAATTACCAGGCAAGGATCTCTTCAGATTATGAGGCTGCAGAACAGGCAGGCTAGCAATGAAATGGGGGTGGAGGAGTTTACTTTGGGGGTGGTGTGCTTTGATTTATTTTGTTCCAGATAAAATTGCTTCTCATTCCCTACCTTTATCCCTCATTCCTGAATGTTTTATTGGACTTTGTTGTTACTGGAAGAAGAGATATGTATCTTTAACTTCTCCTTAAAACTAACAGGTGATTAAATCATATAATTTAGGTAATAAAACCCATTTTCTTCGTGAAGAATTTTGTTGCCATGTTACCTCCTGTTCAAACCACCCTGTGATACTCAGCTCCATTGAGGAGATTTAGAGCCATCCTCTGTTGTTTTCTGTTTCTTCTCTTAAGCACTGTAACCGCCAGTGTGGTACCATCCAGGAAAAACTTCCTAGAAGATTAGAGGGGAGATCTTCAGTTAAAAAAATGGTCAGCTGCTTTGCACATGCTGAGGAGGGGGTGGAAGCCAAATAACTTGGTAGCTTTGTAAGTGGGTCTTAACTTAAGTTCTATCAAGGCCACCTTGAGCTCTCTCCTGCTCTCTGTAACTAAAAACTACAGATATAAATCCACTTTAATTTTTTTAGCAATGAGAGCAGTTCCAGTCACCTGTAACCTTCATCCATACATACATTAAGATGTGGTTTCTTTGATCTAGGTTTTCCTTCTATACAACCCTATCTTCTCACTGTCTTCTAAAATTTTGTTAACATTTCTTGCCTGCTTATGGCAGAAACTTTTTCAACTTTTAGCACTCCCATGGGTTTATTTACTTATTTTTTGTAATATGTCTTTACTCTCATTTCAATAGTATATTGAAAAAGAATTGCTCACTATAATGTATTATTAAAAAAAGGAATATTTGATAAATATGATTTATTTATGGACACAATTTACGGATGTTAAGAACTCTATCAGTCAGTTTTTTTGGCAGAAAGACATGGTAATTGAGGAAAGTTTAATAAAGGGTGGTTACTTCCAAACATTTGGTCCAAGTACAGGGAGTTATCCCCCGGGGCTAGTAAAAATGGGGAACTATTAAATATTACACTCCAAGGCCTTCAGAGGCATTAAAGCAGCAAGAGGAAAGAGTGGTGACCAGAAACCAGCGGACTAACTGATGAAAGGGTTGTCTCACAGGAGCTGTATGGCCTCTGGTAGAGGGATATAGTCAACCCACGGGAAGGAAACAGGAAAATAAACACCTCATCTCACTTTTCTGTCTTCCTCCTATCTGCCGGTGATTCTCATTAACTGAACACAAGTTGTAGCTGGAGGGTGAGGGAGCTCACGGATGTCTTTTGTACAGGCCAGCCTCTGAGAGCACAGGGCATGGTAGAGAAAGGCAGAGGCAGATCTGGATGGACAAATGGGAAAAGTCCAGCAGAGCTCACCCTTCTGCAGTCACTCACGTTTTCTCCAGACGAAGTGTTACGTGTCCAACGCAGGGACAACCCACAAACACCCATCAGCTATGTTGATAGGAATTCAGCGATCTGTACACTTGAAACTTAAAACAGAAGTAGCCCCAGTGCTCTCAGATAAGGTGGAAAGGTAAGGGGGACAGTGAAAAATAAACAGATAATTAAGATAACATTTTTCAGCTGCTGTTCTTAATTAAATTAAGTGGATTTATATCTTTTTTTTTCCCTGTTTTTCTATTTTTAGTTTTTTACTATGGGTACATAATAGTTGTATATCTTTATAGGGTACATGTCATGTTTTGGTATAGGCATACAATGTGGATTAATCAAATCAGGGTAATTGGGGTATCCATCACCTCAGGCATTTATCATTTTTGTTAGGAACATTTTAGCTCCACACTTTTAGTTATTTTAAATTGTACCCTCCCTTATTGTTGATTATAGTCTTTTTGTTATGCAGTCAAATATTGTTCATTCTAGCTAACTATCTAACTATACTTTTGTACCAATTAACCATCCCCACATTGTTTCCCCCTCCCCACTGCCCTTCCCAGCTTCTAGTAACCATCATTCTACTCTGTCTCCATGAGATCAGTTGTTTTAGTAGTTAGCTCCCACATAGGAGTGAGACCATATGAGATTTCTCTTTCTGTGCTTGGCTTATTTCATGTAACACAATGTTCTCTACTTCCATCCATGTTGTTTTAAATGGCAGGATTTCATTCTTTTTATGGCTTTATAATATTCCATTGTGTATATGTACCACAGTGTCTTTATCCATTCACCCACTGATGGACACTTAGGTTGATTCCAAATCATGGTTGTTGGGAATAGTGCCACAATAAACATGGGAGTGCAGATATCTTTTTGATATATAGATTTCCCCTCCTTTAGATATATACCCATCAGTTGGATTGCTGGGTCATATGGTAGTTCTATTTTCAGTTTTGTGAGGAACTTCCATACTATTCTCCATAGGGGTTGCACTAATTTACATTCCCACTGACAGTGTACGAGGCTTCCCTTTTCTCCACATCTTCACCAGCACTTGTTATTGCCTGTCTTTTGGATAAAAGCCATTTGGCTTGGATGAGATGATATCTCATTGCAGTTTTGATTTGCAATTTTCTGATAACTGGTGATGTTGAGCATTTTTCCTATTCCTGTTGGCAATTTTTCTTCTTTTGAGAAATGCCAACTCAGATCCTTTGCCCATTTTTTAATCAAATTATTTGATTTTTTCCTATTGAGTTGTTGGAGCTCCTTATATATTCTAGTTATTAGTCCCTTGTCAGATGGGTAATTTTCAAATATTTTCTCCCATTCTGTAGGTTATCTCTTTCCTTGTTGATTGTTTCCTTTGCTGAGCAGAAGCAATCTGCTTGATGTGATCCCATTTTTCTGATTTTGCTTCAGGGGTATTACTTAAGAAATCATTGCCCAGAGCAATGTCCTGAAGCATTTCCCAATGTTTTCTTTTAGTAGTTTCATAGAGTCAGGTTAGATTCAGCTCTTATATTTAAATCTTTAATCCATTTTGATTTGATTTTTGTATATGGCGAGATATAAGGGTCTAGTTTCATTCTTCTGCATATGAATATCCAGTTTTCCCAAGCCACTTTTTGAAAAGACTGTCCTTTCCTTATTGTACGTTCTTGGCACTTTGTCAAAGATAAGTTCACTATAGATGTGTGGATTTATTTCTGGTTCTCTATTCTGTTCCATTGGTCTATGTGTCTATTTTTAATGCCAACACCATGCTGTTTTGATTACTATACCTCTGTATTATAATTTGAAGTCAGGTAATGTGATGCCTCTAGTTTTGTCCTTTTTGCTCAGGTAGGCTTTTGCTATTTGGGGTCTTCTGTGGTTCTATATAAATTTTAGGATTTTTAAAAATTTCTGTGAAGAATTTCATTGGTATTTTGGTGGTGATTACATTGAATCAGTAGATTGCTTTGGGTAGTATGGACATTTTAACAATATTGATTCTTCCAATTCATGAGCATGGAATATCTTTCCATTTTTTGTGTCCTCTTCAATTTTTTGCATCAATATTTTATAGTTTTCATTATAGAACTCTTTCACTTCCTTAAGTTAGTTTATTCTGAGATATTTTGTATTATTTGTACCTATTGTAAATGGGATAACTTTCTTGGTTTCTTTTTCAGATTGTTTACTGTTGGCATATAGAAATGCTGCTGATTTTTGTATATTAATTTTGTATCCTGCAAGTTTACTGAATTTCTTTATCAGTTCTAATAGTTTTCTTGTGGAGTCTTTAGGTTTCTATCAATATAAGATCATATCATCTATAAACAATGATAATTTGACTTCTTCCTTTCCAATTTGGATACTTTCTATTTCTGTCTCTTGTCTGATTGCTCTAGCTAGAACTTCTAGTACTATGTTGAATAACAGTGGTGAAAGTGGGCATCCTTGTCTTGTTCCAGATCTTAGAGGAAATGTTTTCAGTTTTTCTCCATTCAGCATGTTATTCACTGTGGGTCTGTCATGTATGGCTTTTGTCACATTGAGGTAAGTTCCTTCTGTACACCGTTTGTTGAAAGTTTTTGTCATGAAAGGACATTTAATTTTCTCAAATGCTTTTTTAGCATCAATTGAAATGATCCTATGGTTTTTGTCCTTTGTTCTGTTGATATGATGTATCACATTGATTGATTTGTGTATGTTGAACCATCCTTACATCGGTGAGATGAATTCCACTTGATCATGATGAATAATATTTTTAATGTGTTGTTGAATTCAGTTTGTTAGTATTTTGTTAGGATTTTTGCATCTATGCTCATCAGAGATATTGGCCTATAATTTTTTTTGTTGTTAATTTTTGTTAATAATTTTGTTAAATTTCTCTAATAGGCTCCTGAATTTCTTCTCTGTGTTGTCTTGAAGCTCATCGAGCTTCTTCAAGGGCAGCTATTTTGAATTCTTTCTGAAAGGTCACATATCTCTGTCATTCCAGGATTGGTCACTGGTACCTTAGTTAGTTCGTTTGGTGAGGTCATGTCTTCCTGGTTATTCTTTTTTTTTTTTTTTTTAATTGAAAGAAGATATCTTTACTAATGCAGCATTTCTGCATGATATCATGTCAAATCAAAATTACTTGAATATTTCCTTACAAGGTAAAGTTAAGTCTATATATGATATGTGGCAAAAAAAATTCAAGTGTTTCATAGAAACCTCTTTTTTCTTTTTTTTTTTTTTGAGCATTTTTTCATGTGTTTATTGGCCATTTATTTATCTTCTTTGGAGGAATGTCTACACATCCTTTGTCCATTTTAAATTCAGATTATTTTTCTTTTTATTGTTGCATTGTAAGAGTTCTTTATATGTTCTGGATGTTAGAGCCTTATCAGATATATGATTTGCAAATATTTTCTTCCATTCTTTTTTTTTTTTTTTTTATTTATTTTTTAAATTTCAGAATATCATGGGGGTACAACACTTTGGCCATACACATTGCCCCTGTTCTGCCCGTGTCAGAGCCACAGTCGTGGTCATCCCCCAAACTATGCTCCCTGAATCCATTCAGTGAGAGTTTTTCCCATCCCTTCCACCCCCCTCCCGCCCGCCTGCCCTCAGATGAATGTTATTGCCCTGTGTGATGTAAGTGTTCATCAGTTAGTACCAGTTTGATGGGGAGTATCAGTGGTGCTTGTTTTTCCAATCCTGTGACACTTTGCTTCAAAGAATGGGTTCTAGCTCCAACCAGGATACTACCAGATGTGTTAATTCACTGTTGTTCCTTATTGCTGAGTAATACTCCATGGTATACATATACCACATTTTATTGATCCACTCGTGTATTGATGGGCACCTGGGTTGTTTCCACATCTTTACAATTGTGAATTGTGCTGCTATGAACATTCGAGAGCAGATGTCTTTATTATAAAATGTCTTTTTTTCCTTTGGATAAATACCCAGTAGTGGGATTGCTGGGTCAAATGGTAATTCTACTTTTAATTCTTTGAGGTATCTCCATATACTTTTCCGTAAAGGTTGTACAAATTTGCAGTCCCACCAGCAGTGTATGAGTGTTCCTATCTGTCCACATCCCCGCCAACATTTGTTGTTTGGGGATTTTTTGATATGAGCCAATCTTACTGGAGTTAAGTGATATCTCATTGTGGTTTTGATTTGCATTTCCCTGATGATTAGAGAAGTTGAGCACTTTTTTATATGTTTGCTGGCCATTATTCTGTCTTCTTTGGAAAAGTTTCTGTTCATGTCCTTTGCCCATTTTTTAATAGGGTTGTTTGATTTTTTCTTGTTGATTTTCCTAAGTTCTGCATAGATTCTGGTTATCAGCCCTTTATCAGAGGTGTAGCATGCAAATATTTTCTCCCATTCTGTAGGTTGTCTGTTCACTCTAGTGATAGTTTCCTTGGCTGTGCAGAAGCTTTTCAATTTGATCAGGTCCCATGTATTTATTTTTGTTGCTGCTGTGATTGCTTTGGGGGTCTTCTTCATAAATTCTTTGTTAGGCCAATGTCCATAAGAGTTTTTCCAACATTTTCTTCGAGAATTCTTATGGTTTCATGTCTTAGGTTTAGATCTGTTATCCATTGTGAATTGATTTTTGTGAGAGGTGAGAGGTGTGGGTCCACTCTCATTCTTCTACATATGGCCATCCAGTTTTCCCAGCACCATTTGTTGAATAGGGAATCTTTTCCCCAGTGTACGTTTTTCTGGAATTTGTCAAAGATCAGGTGACTGTATGAGGTTGGTTTTATATTTGGGTTCTCAGTCCTGTTCCATTGGTCTACGTGTCTGTTCTTGTGCCAATAGCATGCAGTTTTGGTTACTATAGCCTTGTAGTATAGTTTGAAGTCTGGTAGATAGATGCCTCCCAATTTGTTCTTTTTGCTTAAGATTGCTTTGGCTGGACGGGGTCTTCTCTGGTTCCACACGAAGCGTAGAATTATTTTTTCTAGATCGGCAAAAAATGATGTTGGTATTTTGATAGGGATTGCATTGATTCTGTAAATTAATTTAGGTAGCAAAGCTATTTTTGCTATGTTGACTCTGCCTATCCAAGAGCATGGTAGGGCTTTCCATCTATTTACATCCTCTGCAATTTCTTTTCTCAGCATTTCATAATTCTCTCTATATAGGTCTTTGACCTCCTTAGTTAGATATGTTCCTAAATATTTAATTTTCTTTGTTGCTATTGAGAAAGGTATTGCATCTTTAATTTGTTTCTTGGCTTGATTGTTATTAGCATATATGAAGGCTATGGATTTGTGTGTATTAATTTTGTATCCTGAGACTTTGCTGAATTCATTTATCAATTCCAGTAATCTCTTGGTTGAATCTTTTGGGTTTTCTATGTATAATATCATATCATCTGCAAATAGTGAAAGTTTGACCTCTTCTGCCCCCATCTGGACGCCCCTAATTCCTTGCTTGTGGATGTTCCTTGATGTCTGGGCATTGAAGAGTAGGGTATTTATTTCAATCTTCGCAGTCTAGCCTTGTTTGAACCCATCCTTCTTGAGAAGGCTTTCCAGATATTCAAATGGAATTGAGTGTTGTGATCTAAGTCCTTGGTCACTGCATTTATCTCAGCACTTGGGGTGCCCCAAGCCCAGTAGTGCTGTGACTCTTGCAGACTCCTAGTGGTACCACCTTGGTGGACTTGGGTAAGATATGGGAGAATTCCCTGCAATACCAGGCAGTCTCTCACTATCTTCCCTCACTGTCTGTGCTGGGCTGCTGGATTTGGAGGAAGAATGATGTGGGCACTCTCTTATGGCCACTGCAGGTAGAACTGTGCCAGGTCAAACCTGGAGCCAGCCCAGTCACACCCAAAGCCCTTGGAGACTGTTGGCTGGCTATCTCTGACATTTATTCAAAGCCCAGGGGCTCTTTAGTCAGTAGGTGGTGAATTCTGCTAGGACTGGATCCTTGACTTCAGGGCAGCATGTTTCCTTCTATCCCAGGTTGTGTCCAGAAATGCCTTCCAGGAACTAAGGCCTGGACTCAGGGGCTTCAAGAGTCAACTTGGTGCTGTATTTTACTGTGGCTGAGCTCGTACTCAAGTTGCAAAACTAACTCCTCTGAACTTTTCCCTTTCCCTTCCCAAAGGGGAAGACTCTCAGAGCCTCACTTCCTGTAGTCGGGGGAGGAATGACAAAGGCCCTGGCTTGGCCGATACTGCTGGTGTCTCACTGGGTCATGTGCATCCCAAGTGCACTGGCTCTGAGCCAGCACAGGCACAGGAATTGCCCAAGGACTGCAGCCTTTGTGGCCTGAATGACTTACAAATTTAGTCCAGGCCCCAGGCTGCTTTTTGTTAGCCAGTCGTGGGACTAGCAGAAACTCGAGTTTCAGGGGAGAGAATTTCTCTCTGGCTAGGCTGGTCTAAATGCTCCATCCATGGGCATTGGCAGAATTCTACCCTGTGCTGTGTTCCCATGTCCCTGGGTTTTAATGCAAAGCCCCACAATCACTTCACTCTCCCTCCCCTGAGCACACAAATTCTCTCTCTATTCGGGGTGCTGGCTCAGCACTTCCAGGGGATATGGGGGGTGGGTGGCGTAGGCAATGCAAGACTGTCTTTTCTTCCCGCTTCAGTGCTTCTTTTTCTGATACAATGTTAAAACCAGGAAGTATAATTGCTCACCTGATTTTTGGTTCTTCTGAAGATGCTTGCTTACGTGGATAGTTGTTGAATTTGGTATTCGTGTGGAGGGAGGATTGCTGGAGGTTTCTATTGAGCCATCTTGCTCCACACTCTCTTCTGTAGTTCTAATTTCTGATCTATTCATGAAGCCTAATTTGATATTTATAGCCTCCATTCTCCACTATTCAGTTCGTGTTATTTTACCTCTGCCAGCACTTCAGATGAATGGAGCTCTTTACCTGCTGAAGTGATCCTGAATGATGAGCCCGTCGTGGTCCTGTCTTTATTGTGTTGCTAGTTTCCATTGACCAGGACTCTTAGGCGAGGAAGTACCAAAAGGGAACCCAGTAAATTCCCTGAGCTCTATACATAGACCCCCTTGTCCAAATTGTGTAACAGGACCCCAGTTTCATCTTGGCAAGTGGGATCAATCACTTCAGTCAATGAGTGAGCCCCTTCTCTTTTTTGTGGGTTCAATTATATGAGGAGCCACAAATAGCCAAGAGGAAGTCCCAGCTTAAATTTCAACAGACCATGACCGTGTTCGCTGATGGAGGCACTTCTTTCCTAAGAAATATTATCCCAAACTTGCTTAACCAGTGGTTTTTAAAACTGAAAGTGAAGATTTTTCCCATGAGTTATTTTGGTTAATAGTAAGAGGGCTTATTCTCATGTGTATATTTTGGTTCCTTGTTCCATCAATTCTGGTTATAGACAAAATTTCTCCATTTATTGAGACCTAATTTATGTTATATAACATGTCCTGTAAGACAAACTTTAACCCTGCAGATTGTTTTCTATGTGGTGAGTTAATTGAGTCCTTAGTTGGCTGTGGGTGGTATTGCCTTAAATCTCTTCCCAGTGAGTGTTGCAGACCTTTTACATTGTATCATTGCTTGTTCACAGTGAAACCAATCAAGCTTTCACAATACCATCATCACACGCCTTCAGACAACCCATGTTATGCTAATGATATTACAATTCTTTACTAGGCGGGGATTTTAGTATTACGATTAGCTAAAGGGCACTATAGGAGAGCTAAAGCAGTTCTAAAACAGTCAGGGCCAATCTAACACAGCCACTTCAAGGCAAGAAAGTGCTGAGGAATCCAAGAAAGGGCTGGGCACTTTTCCTGTGCCCAGTAGTTATCTTTGTACTTGCTTACTCTACTTTGTAACAATTTTACTGAACATTCCAGGCTAACTCAGTGTTTCTGTTATTTGGTAGGGAACTGGTATTTTTCCCTCAGACAAATTGTTTTGAGTTTGTTCTCCTAAAATTATCAGAAAAAAAAAGACAATATGAGTTCCATTTAAAAGCAAGTCTTAATAGAGGAAAAATACTAATAGGTCAACTCTCCTGAACTTCTAGGACATCATGCTAGTAACTCATATCTAACAAAAGAACACTATGGTCTTTGCAATAAAAATAATTCTGTTAGATTGTTGTGATCAAAGGAAGTAGTCCAAGAAGTTTTCTTCAACTAGTAAAAGAATCTATCACCATACACTGCCCAAAGTACCAAATGAAAAGCTCTTGCCCAACAGTCTATTAGGTAAGCAGACATGCAAACCAACATACTTAATACAAAATGATCATTACTATGTACAAATTGTGGTGTCACCAAAGGTGAAAAAAGTTAGCTCAAGGGGACAAGATGGGATGGGAGAAAGGCCACAGTGAGTTCAGGGAAAGTTTCACATAATATTTGACTCTTGGGGGCAATAAAAGTATTACCCAAGCAAACAATAGAGGGAAAAAGTTATTATAAGCAGAGGTGAAAGTAAATGCAGCCATAGGGAGGCATGAAATATTTAGGCCAGTAGTTCACTATGACCACAGAGATCACGTGAGAAGGAAAGGAGGAGATCCAGCTATGGAGGAGGTTAGGGACAGGAGGCCAATGTCAGTTATTCCCACTGCTCCTTTCATTACTCCATGCAAATGACTGGTGTCTGATTGTTCTTAGAATCTAGATCTAGGAGAATCAGCTCTCACTCTGTCACCCAGGCTGGAGTGCAGTACCATGACCATAGCTCACTGTAACCTTCAACTCCTGGGCTCAAGCAATCCTCTTGCCTCAGCCTCCTGAGTAGCTGGGTATACAGGTGCACACCACCACACTCAGCTAATTTTCTTTTTAAAATTTTTTGTAGAGATGGGGTCTTTCTATGTTGCCCAGGCTGGTCTTGAACTCTTGGCTTCAAGCGATCCATCCTCCCACCTTGGCCTCCCAAAGTGCTGGGATTACAGGCATGAGCCATTGCAACTGGCCTAAAAATTATTGGATGAATCATTCGGTTTGCCAAAAGCTCAATTGTGTTACATTCTTAAATAATATAAATTTATTTGTGGCCTATTAATTACTGATTGAGGTTATTATTGTATTGTTTCTCAAATGAATTAAAATGATTTCAGATATATAGAAAATACTAAAGTACTCAATGTTAGGCTCAGTTATTGTTTGTTAATAATAACATCTAAAATAACATGTACAATAACTTAAAGATTTGAGGCAGAGAAAATTTGGAACATGGTACAAGAGTTTAAGAGTTTATTTCTAGATTTTTTTTATCAAAGTGCTTAAGGATATATGGGTATTACCATGAAATTATGAGAGCATTTCTGGCATTAGAAGTGTTTAAAATAATTAATTTGATTTTTTATCATAATTTTCTTATTTTTACCTCACTTAAGTTTTAAAGAGGTAAAGAAAAATACACTTTTGTGACTAGAATATCGACTACGAGAAAAGCAACTGGGCAGCTAAAATGAATATGGTATTTGAAGTTTAAGACTTTGCATTTGCCTCCAGCATATTTAACCTACTTATATAACTTACCTATTATGAATATGAGTTTTAATTAATACATTAATAAGTTTAGTGGTGCTTTCTGGCTTCTATATATAAAATCAGATTATATGGCAGAGATGAATACTTCACAATTTATATAAAACACTTTATTAAGTTTTAAAGATTTTCACTAGATTGTTTCAAAACTTCCACTGACTCCTAGCTATCTTCTAGCTCAATGCTTAGGGTCACTGAAGACAAAATTAAAACGTGTCATTTTTGGAGGCACATGTGAAGACAGTCCTTAGTTTTTCATGTTTTCATTACAAAAGAGAGTGAGTGGAGTCCCCAGGGCATGGAAGCTGGGACATTCAGCCATGCTTACATTCTTAAAGATAGCTCCAGAACAAACAGTTCAAGTGCACACATGACATATTCCTAAACTTTTCTTGGCAAGCTTGCAGAAAAGTTTTTAGCAACTGACATATTATTTAGTTTTTATTTTTTATAACACCACTGGTGGCAAAAGATGCCTACATAACTGTTGCTTTCTTCCTGTTTCAATTTCTTATGTATGAAAGTATATTTTGTACAGACACAGAGCAGGTTTTAATCCATACAAGAAAAAAATAAAAATGACTCTGCTCTGAGAGCTGTGGGTTGAGGGTTTTTTTTTTCTTTTGCCTGACACTCTAGTGCCTGAACTGATAGAGGCCGAAACATTTTAATATATAGCAGTTGTGTGCACATTTACACACACACACACACACACATGCTCACAGGCATTCACAGATTTGCATACATAGTTAATTAACTTCACTTGCAAATGACTGAGTAAAAACAAAAGAGGGAACAAAGCTTAACTGTGAAATTAGGAGCCCCTTCAGAATTTAGGTAATTTATATAAGCAATTTATGTTCTTTTGTTCCTCCTAATGTCTGCTGCCTGTTTACTTTAGTGATTTTAAAGAGGGAGCCAATGTGACATTAACTTCATTTTATGAATCTCTTTTCTCCCCAATAACTTCTTTTCACTCCAGACTATGCGTGCCACCCAATCTGGAATCATTTCTGGAAAAAGTTGAGATATTTATTTTAAAAATAAAAAAAGTAGAAATAAGGATTTCCCCAGGAGATATTTGATTATAAATTTTACCTTGGAAAAAAGTATTATATAACCATTTAAAAATCCTCATATAATATATAGCAACATAATATTAATGCTAGCAGGGTATTTATTCTTTATCCACTAAGTTTTGTCTAAGAATACTTGTGTATCCCAATAATATGAAAAATTATAACCTCCCAAATTTATACTAAAAGATTATTTCAAATAAAATCTATGAATTTTATTGCTTTTCTGATTAAAATTTCAAGCCTTAGATTTACTTCTTTCCTAATTAAAAAATGTGACAAAATAGATCAATTAATGAAACCACAAATAACCAATATTAATTAAATAGCTATAAACATTAGCTGTTATGAGAGTAATTTTTAGAAATACACGTGGGAGAGTTACATATAAAAACAAATAAAGACACTTCCACTAAAAATTTTTTTGACATTCAGGGCACTACAACATTATCAAGTGAAAACTTGAATATGCTTCAATATCTTTAATAGTGGTATAATACAGTAACAGAGTCCAAGTAGTTTCAATGCTATTAATAGTAATTCAATAAAATGATAGCAGTGATTGGTGAAGAAAAGAGACCTGAGAAATAACATTCTGTTACAATGTTTATGCTGGGACCACTGGAATACCTACTGGCTTACATACCCACCCTTTTGCTGCCAGTGCAGAATTCGTGAATTCAATCTCACCTTCACAAATGCTTGTAATAAAGAGACTAGAAGGGTTGGGAGAGTGAGGAAGAGTGTGTGCATGTTTGTGTGGATATCATCTCTTTGTATGTGCTCTACTTTAGAGAAAGAGCACAGCATAAGGAGAGCTACTCCTACCTGCTCCTACACTGCTGTCCCTGGAATAGCAGGAGGGCTGGCAACAGTGAAGGGTATCTGGACGTGCTTCAGTGACTTCTGGAACATTCAGCCTCAGCGCTTTCAGTTTCACAGTTCCAAGAGTGAAACAAGGACTTTGAACGATGTCTGGCAGTCCTTCGGATAACTTATGTAATAAAATATTTTTTTCTCTTTCAGGAAGAAATTGTTTAATGAGGTTTATGTCAATTATTTGTTGCCAGTGCAAACTTGAGCTTTCACACAACTCTTGGCTGCTAATGTGGCCCTATGAAATGTATGAAACCATGCCACAAGCATTGAGCACGTGTTCACTCATGTTCATTCTCAGACCTTTGTACTTTGTCCAGGTAGGCCAAAGGCCAACTAGAGTTAACTTTACTCTGATAACCTTGCTTCTCAAAGATATTTGGCATTTCATTTTAAAGGGTCTAAGCTTTTTTAAAGCTAACCTTATCAAATAAATAGATGTGGACTCTGTGGTTACTTAAAAGCAGTATTGTCACTAAGTGTGAGTAGATGATCATGTATGTTGTGTTCTTACTGTACATCTTACATGTTTGACATAACATAATTAAGAGACTAGATGAAGCCCTTTCTTTTACAATTTCTATAGCAATCAATCTAAGTTCACAAAAATGCTATTTCTTATATAAAACTATTAAATTCTTCTATATTTTAAATTTTTTTCAATTAATTAAGATTTAATATGTCTAAGTATGACTTTAAGTGTACAAAAATAATAAAAATATTAAGAGCCAACAACATATAGAACTTAATACGTAGTAGATATTTTTGAGGTGATTTTACTTATACTGACTTGTTTAATCCTCACAACGAACATATGAGGTAAGCACTATTGTTATCTATAGTTTACCAATGAGCAGTTGAGGCACAGAAAGATTATGTACATTTCCTAAATAGCACAATTAATGAGCTACAGAGCTGCAGTTCCAAACCAGGTTGTCTAGTACCAGTGTTAATGTTTTTAATGACTGTGTTACCATGGTTTACTACAGAGTGAAAGCTAATATAAGACACAAAATTCAATGCTTGGCAAAAAATAAATAAATAAAGTCATTAATATTGGTTTTGTCCAGTTTTGGCCTTTGAATAATTTAGTAGCTATATCAGACACACGCACACACCCTGAAGATCTATTGTATCAATTGTGGTACTCTAAATGTATATTAAGCAATTTAGTCAAGCATCACTAAATGCATAGGAAAATAAATTTAGAAAGTAAGACACACTTTAAAATGTAAAGTACTGGATATTTGAAAAAGGTGGCTAATAATGTTATAAAAAGTAAAAGTAAATAATGTGTTTTTCACTTATTTGTTAATTAATCACTAAAATAACCTAATTCATACTTGTATACTCATGAAGTGAGTTGCATTCAATTTTTAACTTTAACAGTTGTTCAAACACAGCATCAGGTGTTCATAATTTTCCTTGTCTGTCTTGTGACTCTATTCCAGTCATCAATCAAAACTTGATTCAACTTTTTTTTGATAGAAGAACAAATAATTGTTTTCTTCAGAAGTCCAAAATAAGTTGATACTCTCTCATATCTTAAGCTTAATTTTAGCCTCAAACATAGCTTGAAATGTCTAAAAGTACCCCACATTAGAAATACCGGAAGATTTCAAAGTCAATACTCTGTTGTGTTTTATTTGTGTGTGATACACACCAGGCCATTTCTACATCTTCAGGGGATGTCATCTTAGTTATGTATACCTTTTGAAAGGAGAAATTTCCCCTTTGTTTTTGCAGGGATAAATAGTTTCTGAGGTAAGTTCTTAGCTGACATGCATCTAGGTATAATAGAAGCAGATATCTGGAAACAAATATAGCATTCAGAATTTAATTGCTATTTTAAATAATTTTGCATTTTCTAGACAAAAATCTTTAAAATTTTATGAAAAATTATATATGCAGGAGAATAACTATGTACATGAACAATAAGGAAGAAAAATAAAATTAAATACCTGTGTACTCAACCTCTAACTTAAAAAAATGGGTTCTTATGAGAACTTTTAATGCATCTCAAATCCTTTTCCTGCCTCCTTAAATATCAGTGTAGTTAGTAGGGAACATCATCTGTGTTCTGTGATAACTATGCTCTAGCTTTCCTGTGTGGATTTTTCCACAAATGTATTGTCTTATTTTTTACATTGTCAGCTTTACATAAATTGAATCATTCAGTATGTCTGTGATTTGCTACCTTGGTTAAACAGTTATGGTTTTAAAATTCAGTTATATTTTTACATATGAATGAACTTCATTTATTTTCACTGCTATATAGTATTTGTTGTGTAGTTATGCCACACTTGATTTATTCTATTTTTTGTTGAAATACAATGCAGTATTTTTACTTATTGGATTTTATAAAATAAGATCTATGACAAATTTTCTTATATTTGCCTCTGAGAACAAATGTAAAGAATTTGTTAGGATATGCCCGCCCTACTAAATTGCTTCATCATGGCATATAGTCAACCCAATTTGGTCATGCCAATTACTTTTTAGAAATGATTTTAATAATTTATACTTACTTAAGCTGTGGATGAGAGTTCTTGGTGGCTCCCATCTGTAGTAGCGGGCACAGTGGCCACATGCCTGTAGTTCCAGCTATTTAGGAGGGAGGCTAAGGTTGGAGGATCGCATGAGCCCAGAAGTTTGAGATCTGCCTGGGCAACATAGGGAAACCTTTTCTCTAAAAAAAAAGGAAGAAAGAAAAGATACGAATAAAAGAAAAAAATTGGTGTTAAAAGATTTTAAAATTTTTTTGTTAAACTGGTAAATGTTAACATAGTTTCTTTTTGAGATTTCGGTTTTACTTACCTGATTAGTAGTGAGATTAAACATTTTTATGTGTTTACTTGTAAGAGTTTAATCACCCATTTCACTCAAAGATTTCCCATCAAAGATTGACCCAGTGGTCAAAGGTTCACTTCAGGGTATTGTGTTAGGTCCTTGGATCTATCATCAACATGAAGTCCCAGACCACAAACTAAAAAGTTTAGGGCTAGGCGCCACCAGGTTGACCCTGCACAAAGGTGATCAGAATCAACATAGTGCTGGCTGCAACAACCATGGGGAAGAAACAAAGATGAAGCCAAGAAGATCTGAAGTTGTGTATAAAAGGTACCTAACTCCATGATATCTTTTGTGTGTGCTGGAGGAATAGATGTAGGAATAATGTCGCAATTGGGTCATATCAGAGGTCATTTAAAGACCCCACAATATGTCCATCCTCCTATGGCACACCACTGCCAGGCGCTGGATTTTATCCCAACTGTTCCTGTGTTGGCATTAATGCCACGTCTGCATTGGAAATACAAATGTACAACCACTGCCTTTTTCTCCTCCTAACCTGTTGCATCCTCTGCCACTGGTGCTGGCCAAACGCAAGCTAAGCACAGAGTCTGCTTCCTCATTACTCTGCTCTGAATTTAAGTCTCATATGGGTACATTTGATCAGAGTTGACACACACTCTGTGTTCTAGAGGCATAAAGGCTGGGAACCTGTGTTTCGAATTATTTATCTGAGGGGTGGGACCCCCCATATACAGAATGGTTATCCAAAAATGTAAACACAGGTGTAAGAAATGCCACCACAAGGCTTCTGGGAGAATTCTTCTTCATGCCTAAGACAGAGCCCCTAGAAGCCTGTGTCTTTCCTGCCAGATATCAATATAGAAGTGTGTGGCCTCAATGTCTGTTGGTGATCAGCCTGTAAATGTGAGGAGATTGATTGGTCTTAGGAGATAACAGCCAGCGTGGTCAGCAGAAAGCAGGATGGACGTGATGGTCTATCTACTGGGTCAACCAACTCTGAGGCCCACATTAACTCTAGACATCCAAGTATGGAAGCAAAGATATTTTCTCACCACTTTGAGTTGCTTTTTATTCTCTTTGCTGATGAAGTAATCCCAAATTATATGGCTATCAGCTATTTTTATTTATTTTTATATGGAAAATCACCTCAGCCTTTAAGATTGTTGGGGAAGAAACCTTCCATTTAATTTAGGATGTAAATGCATAAGATTTCATATTTTTATCAATTACTTGTTTTCCTGTGTTAATTTTGATAACATAATTATAAAAACAATACCAACAACTTGCTTAATTCTTTTCAAAGTTCATTCACAGAAACTAATTCATTTTATGCTCACCACAGTTGAGCATAGGAAGTTCATGTTTTACTTTACTCACTTTTAGACTTGAAGAAACTGTGGCTTACAAAAATTAACTCATCTTCCTGACTTAACATCGTTAACAAGTTAATAAATTGCGTTGAGAAGCTAGGTCTACTGAGATCTAGTCAAGAAACCAATTTGTTAGAAAACATTTAGATAATCCATATATAAGCCACATAAACTAATAAATTAAATATTCATTAAACAGACTATATTGAGGCAACGTAATTGTATCTGCAATGGGAAGCTGCCTGCTTGGAGGGGCAATATCTCTCCTGTGCCAACGTCCATGCTTGCATCATATCATGGGCATTACCTGACTTCTGAAGTAGGATGTGATTTAGCCTGACTCCAAATTCTTATCTGCATCCTTTTCTCATACTATGTACACCAATAAGTGCCATTCATTTTATTGAAAACTTTATTTCTTGTCATTTCTAGATTTAAATTGCTCTCTTCCTTTGGTATCATCAGGGAAGAATTAACAACACATTTTTAAAATTATGAAACATTTTCAAGCAAACCTACAAACATGATTTCCAATGCTTTCTCATACAAAAGGCTTATTCATTCATTATTCCAACCAACCAATCAACAAATAGCCATTTATTTTATGCCATGTGTCAGGTAGTCTCTAGAGATTAGTCAACGAGATTGCTGAAATCCCTGCCTTTATACAAAGCCTGCATTCTTCTGACGGATACAAACAACTAACCATGCAGTTACAATTCCATCCACCAGGAAGCGTGCTTCGTGAAATGGGAACATACACACTGAGTCTACACTGGCTGAGAGGAGTGACAGGTAGAATTACCACGTGCAGGAGGCTCTAGGAGCAGGGATAGTTTTCCAGGCGTGGCTAAAACCTTGAAGAATAGAAACCCAAGGTGTACTTGAAAACCTAAACAGCAAGCTGCATAGTGCAATGGTGAGAATTAGGGCTTTGCATTCAGACTTTTCTGAGTTCAAATCGGCGCTTCCTCATTTCCTAACTAATATGGCATTGTGTGACATGGGAAAGAATCCTTCCCTTTTCAAATGCTGGATTTTTGAAAATAAAAAGAAATTAGCTCTGCTTTGAAAATCTTAGTAGGGATTAAAGGTGATTTGTGGCATAAAGTACATGGACAGAATCTGGTACATACCAAGCTCTTGACGCGTGATTGCAAGTTCATGGGGGCTAAGCTGTAGAGAGATGGCATGGAGAACACAGAGGGGGCTGGCTGGAAGGGCCCGCCCATCATGGCCTTTTAGGTCATGTCCAGTCATTGGACTTTATCTTAAGAGTCATGTGAAGAATCTGAATGGCTGTAAACCAAGAAGTTACGTAATCAGATTTTCATTTTGGAAAAATTTAATATTGGGATGCAGTCACAAAGAACATAAAAATGAAAAATATTTTATTTTGTAAGGAATTATTAAGATAAAACTGAATAAAAACATAGGTAAATGCCAGCAAGAAAAACCAATACTGTTTAGAAGTGTATACATTATGTATTTTTTTGCTATACATAGAAAAATCCTGGCAGCCAAATAATATCTTTAGAGACCCACACATATCAGAGAATATCTCTGGACCTCCAAACTATTACACAACTTATTCATAATTCTAAGACAAACATATTACCATTCCAGTGGTTGACATAGCCACATGTGCAGAAAAATAAAAATCACATTCCTAGGAGATGGTCAGAAATCTTGATTACACTTAAATTCAGGATTGTAACATTTGTGATTTTTACATACTTATCTATTGCCTGTTCCTTATTATATTCTGTGATAGCATTCAATAAATGTTTGTTGAAACAAATTTTATGTGCAAATCATTTTACTTTTATACTTATTGTTACATCTTATTGATTTTAATTATGTGTTATCTTACCACATAATATAAAATTGTATATTCCATGTTAGATTATTTGTTCTTTTCTATTTCATTGTGTCATGTATGTACAGAATATATATTGTTGACATTGCATTTCTTATGTGACCACATCATAGTTCTCTGGGTTGAAATTAGTACATATTGCTTTTCCTCTACAATATATTAACTGTCAATGTTTTTCAAAAGTATGGTTCAAGGACCAATTATATAAGAAAAGCCTAGGGAAGGGGAAGTCCCTATCACAAATGCAGATTCTTGGTTTCTACCCCAGATTTACCAAATCAAAATGTTCTAGGGATTGGGTCCAGGAACCTGCATTAAAAAAAAAAAATTATTTAGTGGATTCTTAGGTAAATTCAAGTTAGAAAACCACTTCAGAATGTGTGCACAACTCTTTTCTGTTGAATTAAATAGAACTGGACATCTACATGTATTAATTGACTGATAAAACAATAATCATGATAGAGTATATTGATTTCTGCTAAATTAATCAGAAAAACAATTTCATAAAACATTGGTGGATGTGCTGGTACTATGTAGACTGATTAAATATTAATAACTTCCACAAGGACAATGAAATGAAAATTTGAACATTATCACCCTGAAAGGCATGCTCAGATGGTGCTATAGATTGAATGTTTATGTCCCCTATAAATTCTTATGCTGAAGCCCTAATCCCCAACGTGATGGTATTTTGAGATGGTGCTTTTGGGAAATAATTAGGTCATGATAGTGCAGTTCTCCTGAATGGTATTAGTGCCTTTATAAGACAAAAGAGGAGACAGATGATCTCTGTGTCTCTACCATGTTGAGGATACAGCAAGAAGGCAGCCGTCTGTAAACCAGGAAAAGCACCCTCACCAGGAACCAAATTGGCCAGCACCTTCATCTTGGATTCCTTGGCCTTCAAACTATGAGAATAAATGTCTCTTGTTTAAGCTACCAAGTCTATGGTATTTTGTTATAGCAGCTCAAAGTGACTAAGACAAATGGTATTTGGTCCTATCCAATTTATTTCTGTGTGTGTGATTTTTAGAATGAATGACATAATATTTTCATATGGCCCAAAGCTAGGAGGGAGAGCTAATAGGTAAGAAGTGATATTCCAAATGATATCAATGAGCTGAGACAAGATTGAATACATGAAAATTCAATTGTAAATGTAAAATACCATATTAGATTGAAAACAACAATTATATAAATCCAAGATGTGGAAAGAGGTGGACTAAAAATAATTTATTTGTAAAAGGCAAATGGCTTTTAGTTGATTGTAAACTGCATATGAATCAATAAAGTGAAGTGATTGCCCAAAACAGAGAAATTGGTTTCTTTAATAATAATGTTTCAGAAACAATAGTAGATATAAAAATTATTATAATGCCATCAGAATTACATAATTTTAATAGTTGGTTGTACTCTTCCAGGTCCTGACTTCAAATATGTGTAATTCAAATAGTTTAATTGTAATGTATGCATCATTGTTTAAATGTAGCTTTTCCTATTTAATAATTGTATCATTTAATGTCATAATATGATCTTAAGCTCCATTAATTGTAGTATAACACTTAAGGCAAGAAAAACCATAGCACATTCTTGTGCCATGAACAGTCCTGGCACACAGAAACATCTGGAGATGAGCTACCAAATGGCATGGAGTTTGGGAACATGGGACAATGTCCTGCCAGGAAAAGAAGATTCTTAGGGAATCATGAAAATTATTTCTATGTACTTGAAGGATTACTTTGTGGAAGAGGAATTACTAAGTATCTTTTAAAATTTTCCTTATTTGTTTCTAGAGAGCAAAATTAGGATCAATTGAATTTATTTCAACAAACTCTCATTGATCTATGATAATCCAGGCATTATGCTTGAACCTTAGAGCTAAACGGACATTGGGGAACACAGTATCTGTCCTTCTAAATCACGTGGTCTAGTTGAGAAACAAACATCAAACTCCTTATTAACTACTTTTAAAGATCCTAAGGTGAATTTCCAAATATTAATATTTTCAGTTTCTTTTTATGCTGTGCTAATGTTTGATTAATGTATATTACTTTACATATTGTATTTGAGTACATAGTCTTGCTAATATAATTAAATGAATCTTATTCTTCTCATAGTTCTTATATTCACTACCAAGGGAAAAAGTAACAGCCAAAAGTAATTAATCAAAGAAACACAGCTTGAAATTATGTAGAGAGTATGAAAAATCACTAGCATTTCACCTTAATCGATCACTTACTTTACGCTTTGCACTATACCCAGCACTGTAAAAGAATTACCTCCTTTAATCTTTACAACAGCCAAATTAGGTGGCAACCATTATTATGTTCATTTAAATGAATCTGAAGCCAAGTACTTCACTCAATGTCAAGCAGTTATGAAGTGGTATCAAGACATTGGCCTTTCTGACCCCAGAGAATACATTCTTAGCCTCTCTCCATGTTATTTTCTTATACACAGTAGCCCTCAGGCAACTGGATGCTAAGAAGCAGCATTCAAGAGGCATTCGGCTTTCAACAAACCTTTAATGAATAACTTCTGTGCATTACGTGCCAAACTAGGAGACCCCTCCGCCCCTTATTCTTCCTCCTTCTCCTCCTCCTCACCCTGTCACCCTCCTCTGCCATGGATCATCAGGACAGGTTGGAAGAGAAAACCGTAGTCACCTCTCCCAAGCAGGAGGTCCCTGAAAGCCCAACATTTTTTGAGGTTTTTTTTAAATTTAATCTTCTTGATATAAAAACACCATAGTTTTAGTTATGAATACGTTATGTTGAAAGTAACAGAAAAATTGACTTCTGTGGCTTAAACAAATCAGACTTCTTTTCATCTCACCTCTGGAAGGAGGCTCAACTCTTCATCTGCAATGGTCGGTGCCTCTACAGTTCATGGACACAGATGGCTGATTTCAAGGAAGAAGCAAGCAGAAAGTGATGGGGACTTCCACAACCATCATCTTTCATTAGAAACAAATAGCTTTTCGAGAACTTCACATATTTCTGTTGAGGTCAGAACTGGGTAGCTTGGCCACGTGTAAGCAGCAAGAGAGGATAGGAAAACGGAGGATGGATTTAGGCTTAGACCAGTGTCTCTCAGTGGAGACACTTTTGGTGATTTGGATGAACAATTTTTCAGTATGCTAGATTATCGCATGTCCTGCTCACCAAAAGATAGTAGCTCTTCCCAATTATTTTGAAATATAACTACAGTGTTCCATCCACTCGCTAGGAGTGTGGAATTGTCCCATTTGTGACCCACTAGATTACATGAGTTGTTGACTATTACCTAAGGCGGGGCACTTTGCTGGCATGAATCAAACAAAAGTTTGTAAAGAAAGGAAAAGAAGGAAATATGCATTGGGGAGGCAACATTATCTGCCACACTTACAGATTCATCAGATTTTGGAGACTTCTAATTCAAGTTATAATATTTAAAATTATAGCATTTTAAAGCGTTTTGTAAGGTTTAGCTATTTAGCATAATATAGATTCATGGCTGTTTTTCCCTCTCTCTCTCCCCCCTCCCTCCTGCCCTTTATTTCTTTCTCTTACTCAAACAAAATCATTATTATTTAGTTTTGGGGAAAACAGTCAAAAATGGTTTATTTCTGCTTTTTTTCCATTTTCTGGAAGAATATATACATTTTAAATCATCCTTACTGTTATTAGAAGTTTCTTTTATTTTCTTATATTTTTCTTGATGATCTCTTGTTATCATGAAAAGAATACTTGGTGCTAAATTCTGCAATCTGCCCTCAGATATGCTTTAGGGCTTTCTTCTTCCCTTTCTCCCTCTCCTTGCCTCCCTGAACACCAGGTCCTAAAGACACTGGGTGAAGCAGAAGAACATAGACATCTATAAGGGAGGTGAGGGGAGTTGTAGTGGTCCAGAGTCAGGTGTCAGAATGAAAGGATAGCATCTGATGGGTGTGTTTCCCTGCACCAGGTGTCAGAGCTGATGACTGGCCTGGCAAGGGTGTCACAGCAAAGTGAAAAGTACTGTCCTGCAGAGAGTCAGCTTCTAGAGGAGTCAGAGCCCTAAGCTGGAGCAGAGGACCATATGGATGGAGTGACCATTGACTGAATGCAAAGTCTGACCAAAGTGTGACGAGAACCTAGCCTACAGTGTCAGGATACAAGATGCCAAGTTAAATTTGAACTTCGAACTTCACATAAACAACAAATCTTTTTTATTTATTTATTTTTAGTATCAGTATGTATATAAACATATGGGTAGTATAAGTATTTCTTGGGGCATACTTATACAAAAAGTGATTTGTTGTTTATCTGAAATTCAAATTTAACTTAGCATCCTGTATTTTATCTGGCAACTGTTCTACAAAGGGATGAGGGACTTCCATGTGGCAGGCAGCCCAGGCTTCCAGAGCTGGGTGAGGAGTAAACCTGCATGGGGAGGGATCATGGCAGAGGCAGGAGATTGTCTGTATACAGGGCATTTTATCAAACAAGTAAATATTTAAACACAATGAAAGCCAGGTTTCTCGTTGGAGAAGAGATTTGCATTTATGAAATGAAAGAAAACTAGAATAAACTGTGTGAGGTTAGATTGGAATTAGTCATTGGTATAAACTTATAGTTTTCGAGATTTATAGGTAGATATAGAAATAAATATATGTAAATGTATGTGTCTGTGTGTGTCTGTGCATGTGTGTGTATGTGCATACATATATTCACTAGCTATGTTCCACTTGGAAGAAGTGGAGCAACATTACTCCAATAGCAGTGAGCACATCTTACACTCGGATCTTGGCTTCCCCACTAAAAGGAACCAGGGCTTCTTGGAGAAATGACTGATTCCAGGGATGGAGCAGGGAAAACACTAGAAAAGCCTGGAATATCTTGTTGAGACAGAAATATTGGGAATAGGTCAAGAGAAAGAGAAAGCACCTTAAAAGAGCTACTACTGGCCCAAAAAGGGATCATTTGAAGATTAAAATAAAAAATGATAGTAAGGAATTCTAACCCATTTAATAAAAATTGGAAACCATGAAACAGTATAGATATAAATAAGTAAATGAATAAATGGAAAGTTTGATGAAGAACAGGATGTTTATTTCCCACAAAATACCAATTACAAAGGGATTAAGAGTATAATGGAGAGGACTGGTAGACATCACCTTAGTAAGGTGATAAAGGTAATGCGCAGTTAGCAATGAGACAAATCAAAATTGTGCACAATCTGATAGAATAAAAGGAGAACTCATCGTCACTTCTGTTATGCCTGCTAGAATCTAAAATTAAGAAAACAACAGAAAAATCCACATTGAGAGAAATTCTACAAAAACTCATGCTTGTAATCTTCAAAAGTTTAAGATCATGAACATCAACAAGACTGAGGAACTGTCTCAGATAGAAGGGATTAAAAGAAATAGGGCAACAAAATGCAACAGGTGATTCTGAATTGGACTTTTTGCTGTATGGGATATTATTGGGATAATTGGTAAAGCTTGAATTGAGTCTAAGAATGAAATGGTAGTAATGTATTAAAATTAATATCCTGATTTTTTTTTTTGAGACAGAGTCTGGCTCTGTCACCCTGGGTAGAGTGCGGTGGTGTCTTTGTAGCTTACTGCAACCTCAAACTCCTAGGCTCAAGTGATCCTTCTGCCTCAGCCTCCCAAGTAGCTGGAAGTACAGGCAAGCACCATCACACCTGGCTAATTTTTCTATTTTTTGTAGAGACAGGGTCTTGCTCTTGCTCAGGCTGGTCTCAAACTCCTGAGCTCAAGTGATCCTCCTGCCTTGGCCTCCCAGAGTGCTAGGATTACAGGCATGAGCCACTGCACCCGCCTACTGTCCTGATCTTGATTGTTATGAGTGTGTATCCTCCCTCCCTCCCTCCCTCCTCTTTCCTTTCTTCCTTCCTTCCTGTCTTGCTTTTTTCTTTCTTTTCTTTTTTTTTGGGTAGAAAATGCAGACCAGTATGACAAACATTTGATGGTTATGAAATACCAGGTCCGCAACTTATTTTTATATAATTCAGCAAAGAAGTAATTTCTATCATACTTGCAAGTTTTCTGTAGCTTTGTGATTGTTTCAAAAAAGTGCTTAAATACAGGTAAAATTTGATTAACTGGAGTGCATGAGGTATGGTGTTTTCATTAATTGGACTTAATGGTTAACCAAGAGAGAAATGGAAATTCTCTCCTCTTTCAATCTGTGGCACATTTCCAGATATATCAGTAGGAGTCACTGCCTTAGAAAGTCTAGTAAAATGCTCTTGTGATAAGTGTATTTGACAATCCATCTGCCTCATGGCATGCCATCTATCAATGTCCTTTCTAGAGGCAATGAGTGGAGCTACTCAGGTGGAACTGGTGGAGATAAATCTGTGATTTTTCAAAAGATATGGCTTCTAAAGTGGCTTTCATGGATAAATCCTTGAGACTGGCTAAGTCAAGCAGGAAATCTGGCTACAGTTCATGGATTCATAAGATCTGGTTTTCTTATCAAATGTGGGGCCCACATTTTCCTTCCATCTCAATTTGCTAAAAGCTTCTGGCAATATAGGCATTAGGTCTTCTTCTAATTGCTGTAATGGAGAGCACAACAGCCCTTATGCTATTTGGTTTCTGTGCCTCAGGGTCTTCATTGTAAAATGGAAATTATATTGATAGTCCTTATTTCACAGAGTTCTTATGTGGATCAGGAGAATACAGTACGTGGATGGAAAGAGCTTCAGTAAAAATCAGCAAACTTAGATAAATAAGTCCAGTTTGGTAGAAATCACTGAAAGTACCTCCACTTACTTAGTTTTTCCTATTGAGGATGTCAGAATCTTGATTTTAAGAGTTAGTCAGAATCCACCCAATATCTGAAAAGGATCATTTTATAAAACTTGAAGAAAACAATGGAAATATTTTTTGGATATAACTGAGCATGATTCCCAGAATAAGAACCACATTTACTATGCTGAATTCAGAATAATAAATGAATGATGATTGTATAGAATAAAGTAAAATATTGTGCAACAGAGTTTTGAGTTAATTTCTTCTTTCTTCTCTTTGGTGAAAGCTCTCAAGAAAGAAAGGCTAAGAGAACGCAGGGTCTCTGCTTTGGTTCAGCCTGAATCACTCAGTTGTTTCCCTGTTTGCTTTGTACTTCTCAGGGATTACACCAGGCTGCTCTGAGCTATTGTTTCTTCCCATTAGAAATATTAAAAAATATAGAACTATTCTCATTCTCAGTCTGCAATTTCACAATTTGATTTCTAAGTAGCAAAGTCTTTATTAATTATGTTGCAAACAGACAATTCAGTCTGCCCATGCCCTGACACTAGTCTCCATTAGCCTAGGAAAGGATCAGGTCCTCTCTTTCCTTGGGTTGTCCTGCTGCTCTATAGTTCTTGTTAATCTGGAGAATCTGTGATCCTGCAAGTCCCTACATTGTTTGGCACAGCCTTTTGCTATCATCTGGCAATGAGAAGAGTATCCTCCTTATGAAGGGCCAGGCTAAAAATACATTTCACCCTGATGGAGGCATGCTACCACCATCACTGCCCTTTGTCTGCCTTTCCAGCATGTGCTAGGTTACCACAGTGCAGAATTTAACTACTATTTTTTTTATAATCCATATTATACAGACATAGATTCACATATACTGATCTTTTCTATTTTATTGTCTATGACATTAAGGGAAATTTCATGGGTAAGAATAAGTAGGGTAGGGTAGTATTTCCAATTTCTGCTCTGCTTCTCTCTAGAAAGCATTTGAGGCAGTAAGAACATCCAAGTCACTATTACAGCTGGGTTGCTAGCATTTCTCAAACTGTCTTTTGGCACAGAACAAGTCATATTTTTAAGTATTTGAGTCACAAAGACCAGCCCTTATGAAGAGAGAGTTTTAAGATTAAAAAATGATACTCTTTATATCTCTGTGGTGCTTTCCTGAAATATTTGCTTATCACCCAGCCTCTTCAAAATGCTGCAGTCATCGCTCAATGATCACTGGGTGAATGAGTACAGTTCATGCCATCCCAGCCTCTCCCCTCCACCTCCCGAAAGGAAACAGCCTCAGGTACTAATGCCAATATTAATAAACTGAATTAGAAAAGCAGAAGTTCTTTGTACAATTTATAGTCATCATTACACATTTAATAGCACACAATCTTTTTTCAAATTGAAGTTTTAAAATAAGATAATTTGTTTCAGCTTGAATTAATTCCATTGGGACTATTATAATACCATATCTTCAAAGTTTAAATGTTGAAAGATGGAATTAGAGAAAGTAATAATAAGACCTTGTTTTAAAGTTTATAAAATTTGCTACCAATAAATCATAAATGACAAAATTACTCTAAGCAAACCAATATAAAATTTTCTGTCAAAACTGCACTTGACATTCCATGTGGTAATGGAAACCTGATAAGCAGGGGGTGAATTGGAAAGTGATTTATTTTTCACACATAACAAAATCTCAGAGGTGGGGCATTCAAGGCTAACATGGCAACATGATGTTGTCAGACATCCCTGTTTCTTTCAGTTTTCTGGTCAGCCATTTTTAGCATGTGGCCTTTGGTCTCAGGCTTCTGGACTTCAGTCTACCATGACTCTGTTACAAGGGAACAGAGAAAGACAAAAAGCCCAGAGCTGAAGTGTAACTGCCAAGTGGGTACACATTTCTCAGCAGATTTACAAAAAGTCACACTCAATGGCTTTCTCTTAAATGTCATTGGCTGGAAGCATAACATGTGATTACCCTAGTGGCACTGAATTTTGCAAAGCTAAGTATTTTAAACTGGGCATATTGCTGTCTCACAGAAAAGTAGAATTCTGTGGGTAAAAACGAAATGGACATTGGCAGGACATTAGTAGTCTTGGCCACAAATGTCTTAAATAAATCCTAATAAAAATAATGATCATCAGGTTTCAGAATCTTTTTTGAGATTTGATTAGTGAAATATGTATCCCTTCCTGCTTCTTACAGAGCTTGAGAAATAGTCCACAGATAGAGTGTGACTTCATGTATGGTAATATTTACTTGGTAATCACAATTGCTTGTTTATAATACCTATGATTATTCAATTTCCTACAAGTGGAAAACAAGGTACATCTAAAATGACTTCTGTTATTTCTTTCACATTCTTCTATAATTGAAATATTCAGTGTTTCTGGAATTTACAGATTAAAGGAGAAATTTATATATTAAAAATTATTTAACAGTAACTTGAGTAATTACAAACAGGATTAATTGTTTAGATTTAGGACAACAAAATTTGAGTTTTATTTTTTATTTTATGTTGTACCAATATCAGAAAATTAAATATATTTTAAAATAGATTTTAAAACGAATGTGATTGACTAGAAAATATATGAAATATTGATTTCATAAGTGCTGCATCAGCCAGTATTTTTTTAAACTGTTGACAAAACTCTTTATTGCTAAACAGAATATACTTTCAAATTTTAACACAATATTTATAGGTAATGAAATATAAAAAATAACTTACATGATTAAATGACATTTGCAAAACACTGTCTTGAGAATTATAGCTTGATGAATTTGTTTTTATTTCAAAGTATTATGGGAGTACACATATTTTTGGTTACATGAATCATTTTTATAAGACTTGAGACACGGTTATAAGCATGCCCGTCACCAATCAGTATTTTTGTGAATTGTCTTTACTATCAACAGCTTTTATTCCAATTTACAAAGCAAAACAAAATAGCAAGTTTGGGGTAAATTTGAGCACTTATGTTGAGCTACTCCAGATAAATTCTTAATTAAAGTTAATTACTCATGTCTGAATTAATCAAATTATGTATGTCTTTTCAAAAATTAATTATAAAATTAAAGAACTGTTTTCCATTGCTCATTTAAATATTTATTATAATAGGCACTAACCTAAGTCCTAACAAATTATATGTAGTCTATTTACCAGAGGTTATAAATTGTGTGTGTGTGTGTGTGTGTTTTGGGGAGAGGAGGTGATATGGCAAATAGGTAGTTCAGCAAAAGAAAACAAAGAGTCTTCAAAATTATAAGCCTCTTTGTAGCACCACGAAATATTTGCTGAAAAATTAAATGCCATCAAGACTTTACAATTTCTAGAACACTGTTTAGAGAATAATGGGATGCTACAGACGTGCGTGGAAGTGGGAACAGTCCTTGTAGAGTGGAGATGCCCCTGGTCATAGTATGGAACAGACAATAGGAACTCAGAAGAGAAGGGAGAGGCTAGGTGTTCAGCCATACTTGCACAGAGCCCCAGTCAAGCTGCTGTTCCATCATGACCTGCTGCCTCCAAGCTACAGAAAAAAAAAAAGAAAGTAAAAAAGACAAAGGAAGAAAACAGAAAGAAAGAAAGAAAAAATAATAAAGGAAAAGAAGTAGCTCTGAAGCATCATGTGAAATAATTTGAAACTAGGATTCTATGATCAAAGTTGCATAGATTCACTATAATCACAAGACATTTAAATATGCAAATGTGTGGATAAAGAAATAATAGGAAGAAAACAAAAGGAAGTCAAGAAAAAAGATATTAAATTACTGAAATGGAAAATAAATAATTACAGTGATTGAAAATAAAGAAAAAAACAGAATTTAAAGTAAGTAGAAGTAGTAAATATATTTGTTGAAAAAGACAATCTGAGTTAATGATAATTGCTATCCCTGTGATACAGTACCCATGAAAAAGAAATAGCACTGAGAGATATAATAGAAGAAACTTTCCCTTACATTAAAAATTTTTTCAGGCCAAAGGAGAACACAATATTCCAGAAAATATGAATACAACTTGATTTATATTGGACAAATCCTGGCTAGTTATCAAATTTCCAGGAAAAAAAAAAAAACCTCTTCAGGTACTCAGGCAAAAAAGCAAGACAACTACAAAAATGAAAAAAATTTGTATTTATGACCAAAAGAAGATGGATTATTATCCAAATATTCTGAGGAAAATGAGAAAAAGAATGACCGAAGAATCATGAAGAGCTTCTGTTCGTGTCTTTTGCCCCCTTTTTAATGGGGTTGTTTGTTTCTCTCTTGCTGATTTGCTTGGGTTTTTTGTAGATTCTGGTTATTAGCCCTTTATCAGATATATAGCTTGTGAATATTCTCTCCCATTCTGGAGGTTGTATATTTGGTTTGCTGATTATTTCCTTAGCTGTGCAGAAGCTTGTTAATTTAATCAAGTCCCATTTATTTATTGTTGTTGTTGCTGTGATTGCCATTGTGGTCTTCTTCATAAGTTCTTTGCCTAGGCCTATATCTAGAAGAAGGTTTCCAACATTTTCTTCTAGAATTCTTAAGGTTTCATGCCTCACATTTAAGTCTTTTATTCATCTTGAATTAATTTTGTCAGTGGTGAGAGATATGGATCCTATTTCATTCCTGTGCATGTGGCTATCCAATTTTCCCAGCACCATTTATTGAATAGGGATTCTTTCCCCCAGTATATATTGTTGTCTGCTTTGAAAAAGATCAGTTGGCTGTATGTGGATGGTTGTATATCTGGGTTCTCTGTTCTGTTCCATTGGTCTACATCTCTATTTTTGTGCCAATATCATGCTCTTTTGGTTACTATTGCCTTATAATATACTTTAAAGTCTGGTAACATGATGCCTCCAGATATGTTCTTTTTGCTTAATGTTGGTTTGGCTATTCAGGCTCTTTTCTGGTTCCAAACAAAACAAAGAATTATTTTTCTAGATCTGTGTAATATGACTTTGCTATTTTGATGGGGATTGCATTGAATCTGTAAATCACTTTGGGTAGTATGGAGATTTTACCAATGTTGATTCTACTGATCGATGATCATGATAGGTTTTTCTATTTGTTTGTGTCATCTGTGATTTCTTTCCTTAGTGTTTCCTAGTTCTCTTTGTAGAGATCTTTCACTACCTTGGTTAAGTATATTCCTAGGTATTTTATTTTCTTTGTTGCTATTGTAAAAGGTATTGAGTCTTTGATTTGATTCTCAGCTTGACTGTTGTTGATGTATATGAATGCTACTGATTTGCATACATTGATTTTGTAACCTGAGACTTTTGCTGAATTTATTTATCAATTCCAGGAGCCTCTTGGTGGAGTCTTTGGGTTTTTCTAGATATAAGATCATATAGTCAGCAACAAGCGATAGTTTGGCCTCCTCTTTCCAGATATGGATACCCTTTGTTTCTTTCTCTTGCCTGTTCAATGTCACTAATCATCAGGGAAATGTAAATTAAACCACAATGAGATACCACCTTACCCCAGTTATAGTGCCTTTTATTAAAAATTCCAAAAACAGTAGATGCTGGTGTGGATGAAGAGAGAAAGGAACTCTTATACACTGTTGGTGGGACTGCAAATTAGTACAACCTCTTTGGAAAACAGTATGGAGATTCCTCAAAGAACTAAAAGTAGACCTACCATTTGATTCAGCAATCCCACTACTGGGTATCTACCCAAAGGAAAAGAAGTTATTTTATCAAAAAGACACCTGCTCTTGAATGTTTATTGCAGCACAATTCACAACTGCAAAGATGTGGAAGCAACCCAAGTGTCCATAAATTCATGAGTAGATTAACAAAATGTGTATATGTATACCATGGAATATGACTCAGCCATGAAGCAGGATGAATTAAGGCCTTCTGACAATTTGGATGGAACTGGAGACCCTTATCCTAAGTGAAATATCTTAAAGAATGGAAAAACAAACATCACATGTACTCACTATTAAACTGGAACTAACAGATGAGCACACATGTGCACAGAGGGAAGTAAAACTCAGTGGAAATCAAGCAAGGGGGCGGGAGAGGTGGAGATGGGCAAAAACCTACCTAACACATACAATGAACACTATCTGGTGATGGGCACACTTATAACCCTGACTCAAGCATAACAAAAGTGACCCATGTGACCAAAAATATTTGTACCCCTGTAATATTTTGAAATAAAAAAAAGAACATCACGAGAGCCAAATTGCCATTCAAACATGAAGTCAACAAGCATCTCCAGTATACTAAGAATAGCAGCTAGCACTCAGAGTAGTTGTTCTGGGCTAAACCCTTTTCCATGTGCTTTACAGGTGTTATCCTGATCCTCACAATAATCTAATGAAAGGGAGTGCAATGATTATCCCTATTTTATAGTTGAGAAAATTGAGGCAATTTGTCCAAGATTTCTCATCTAGTAATGATAGAGCTTGGGTTTGAACTCAGGTAGTTTGGCTGAAGAAACTGTATTCTTCCCCACTACACCATACACTTCCAAGAACCTGAAGTAACTTAGGGGGTAATGAACAAAGGAGTCTTTTTGAAAAAGGCAGCAAACAGGTAGGTGGTAAAAATTCAATCAGTAAAATGATGAATTATGGTTGCAGAATAGAATGCCCCTTGGAAAAATCAAAATGATAGTATAATAGTGTATATATTAGAACAACCAACAAAAATCGGGAGTAGTGGGGGAAGAGGGGGGAAAGATGTAATAGTTGTATTCTGCATAAGGGATAAAATGGATTCTGCTCAAAATTGAAACATGTCATTATAATTAAGACTCCCACTTATTCACATTATTCATAGTCTTTTTTCTTAAAGAGTTTCATAGGAATTAATTTCTCTCAATGTGAAAAAATATCTGAACTTCAGGATTTACTTAGTTTCAATGTAACTTCACTTATTTTGTTAAGTTCAAGCAGGATTAAATAATTTTAATCAGTCTAATAGGTATACTCTATTAATATATAATACAATCCCAATGTTATAATGTTATTTATTTCTATTTATTTATCCAGCTGTCTACCTGAATTGTGAGATGTCAATGATGCTCCCATTAGGTAATAACTACTCTAGATAATCATAGTAATCAGTTTTGAATATCCTTACCAGTACAGTAATCCATTCTTCGCTTCTTTACTTGCTGATTTCTGGCATGAGAGTGGACAGGGAGTTCAGTGGACCTCTCTTTGTCACCTAGTGTTTGCCTGCTTAACCATAAAGAACTGGAGTCTGCAGTCTAGCAGAGCCTAAAGTTGCAGGAATGGGAGAAGTATGAAATCTGCAAGCAGGTCAATGGAAAAGATGATGAGTGGAGCCAATCCTATGTCTGCCCTCTGGATATTGGACTCACGTAGTCTAGCACTTTGGGACACATCATATATTGATTCGGTGCATGTAGTATCTCCTTGATCAAAGTGTCCAACTCCACAAGAGAGGCACAATTGAGGCCTGTTCTACAGGCAGCCCCCATCCCAGGGAGAGGGACACAGCTAGTGGTGTTAGCAGATAAACTGATAAAGGTGGAGCCAACGGATTTATAAGTGCAAGACAAGCACTTGTCATTACTGCGTTCTCTGCAGCTGGAAAACAGAAGCAGCCATGGAGGTTCCAGGGAGCAGGCAGGTGCTAGAGGATGTGATGGCAGAGGAGGGAACATGTCAATCGGGTCCTTACAAGGCAACTCGCATGGACGCTGTGAAGCAACTTTGAGGTCTCCTTGATGAGGAAAGTTGGCTCAACTTGCTGTAGGGGTGAGTTCTTTGGCTGAAGTTTATTTGTGTTTTTCTGGCCTCTTTTCAGGTTTCCGACCCTTCCTTCAAAAATAATTTCTATTTCTTTAGTATCTTGCTGTTTCTCTGCAGCTGGAATCTGCTCCTTCTCACCATCTTGGCCCCCAAAATCTATGGAACTGATACCACTTCCTATTTTGATAGCAAAATGCCACAGACATGTTGTGTCTTCGTTTCAGCAAAGCATTTGATGAGATCTTTTCCGGTATTTTTTTTTTTTTTCACAATCTCTAACGCTAAAACTTAGTACGCCTTGCAATTTTTTTATTTTGCACTCATATCAAGATGACTATAATCTTTGTGATAGAGAAGATTAGTTTCATTAGTTTCCCTACTGCTCCAGATACCATCTAGAACTATTCCTAGACTCAAGTCTGGGCTGAACTACAGTGAATGTTTAGTCTAGTTTTAGTAGTTATTCCTTTTAAGAATGAAGTACTGTCATATACTGGAGCTCACATAAAATGTTTTGACTACTGTTGGTATCTTCCTAATGACATTTTTAAATTCCAAGGTAATAATGCAGGAAGATAATTAATTAGGCCAACATTGTATCCTATTGGGAGAAATATCACCAACAGATACTGATTGCACACAATTACTAGTCGGCATTGCCACTGCATGTGCAATCACTGGATATAGCTTCAAAGTGAGGTGTCTAGGTATAGAACTGCTTGTTGTCATTTTCTTTTTTGTATCATGTTGTAGAATTGGTAAGCAAAGTCAGGGATTCCTCTTAAATTTTGGTGGCCATTCTCTGCCTCTCATGCTGTGTCTGTCTGAATGGGTAAACTGACTGCAGCCATATCTTCCTCTTTCATGCAGGTACATCTAAGCCTTCTGGTCCTAATATCTGAAACATGAAGGTCTTAATGTGAGGGAGGTATTTAGGAGGTCTCTTTCAGACTTAAAGCCTAAACCAGAGGCTTCAATTTACATTTCAGCCAGTTCTAGTGGTTGGAGAATACAGTAACCAACAAAATGATAACTTTTATTCCTGTTCTATTTTGTTCCTTGGATACCTTACTTAATAATCAGGTGGCAGAGATTCTTGGCAGTGACATGGGGTTCAAGGTTTCCTAGCCTCCTGACTGCAAAAGGATCATAATACCATCAAAATCTATCCTTGACTTCTAAAATACCTTCAAACATTTAATGAAAAGTTCTGTAAACAGTTATTTATAGGCCTATATCTATGTTAGCTTTTGTTACCTAAGAGCAGAGATCACGCATTTCATTTTTTATCTCAAGTGGCTGGTATACTGCTTGCACATAGAATGTATTTTTCCAGTGAATCATAACGTAATTCCAAGTATGTCATTTTGAAAACATATTTTTCAGGTATTTGGAGTTTCTGTAATGGAAATATTTAATTTATGATACCCTAAAAGACATTATACTAATTTTAGAGATGAGAAAATTGAGGCCCCAAGAGTTTAAGAGGTTTGCCTAAGTTTTCATGGTGAGGAAGTGGCAGAGTTGAAATTCAAACAGAGGTATGCCCCTCTCTTATGCCAGCTTTTGGTATAGCATTACTGTCTCTAAGCTAGGCCAGAGGTACAAGAAGATTTCCAGTTCTCACCCTTGATCAGCCAACATTATCTCATGTGACTCAATGTCAGTTCTTCTGGCTCTAGGCAGCCATTTGGACATTCTTGGTGATGAAATATTTTGGTTTGTTGACTGTTATGCAAACCTAACCAACTAAAAATATTCTTACGAATAGTAAGTGTCTCCTCTATTATGTTGTTTGTTTACAAAAGTCTGGGAATAAAATGAAGAAATCAAGAAGTACAAAAGGAGGCAAGGCAGGAACATTTGAGAGGAAGAAACTGAATTTCAGCTTTGTATTATGAACATTTTAAAATACATTATATTATATTAGTAAGAAATCTCTGTATTCTCAGGCTGGTCATTTCTACATGACATGCACTGAAAATTTTCTCAATGAATGCTTATGACCTGCAAACTCAGCCTGTGCTTTCTAGGGCTTTAATCCCCTCTTCTATGAAGATTGCCCTGGACCAAATGTGCACATTTCTGGGCAATGTAGAACACAACACAAGTGAGCCATGGCCACCATGTTCCATTTGAGATCATGTGCCACAGAAACCCTTTATCTGGTGATAATAGAACAAAGACTGTTCCCTGTCATCCTATTTCTTCCTATTTCTCTCTTTTTTCTCCTGGAATTCTAGATAATTATGAGCTACAATCTGCCCTATCCTTCTGGAGTTACAATGTGATGAAGTCTTGTCCATTGATATACATCTTCAAATGCATGGGCTTGTGAATTGATGGTGTTTCTCTTCCTTGAAGGGAATACCACATAGTTGAAATCTCTCCAGAGATAGAAAATATAGCAAAAGGAAAAAATCCTGTCCTGGAATATACTACATTTTCCTAGGGGGGCAGCAACAGGGAAATATGGGCCAAAGCAAAACTCTGTTTTCCTTGTCACATGCCTGAAGGAGATATTTACTGGTGAGTAGTTAGATTATAGAAATTCCAGGACATCAGGAAAACCCGCAAAATTCTCTTGATTTTAAAATACTTCTGGCCAGTAGCTGAGGGTCCAATTCTTTTCATTCAATTGGTATCTCGTTGGTTTTCCAATCACTAACACCTTGGTGTAAATATGTTGAACAGATTCTCTCAAGCCAGAGAATTTGCTCAGAAATATCTCTTGTATAATGAGGAACACATGACACCTTAAATACACTTTGGATGGGGAGAAGTTGGAAATAGAGGCCTTAGAATCTACTTTAATACCTAACAGCTGAACCCTTAGCTATCGGACAGCTCACCCAGGGGTCTGATTGGTAGCTAATTCAATGTCAGACGTATGAATGATGAAAACTGATGTAATTACTTCATATATCTTGTAATGCCTGACTTGTAAACAGATTTGGAAATTTTGGACCATCCCTAAGCATTTTAAAATGTCCTTATATGGAACTCTTTATTTGTTTTGTATTTTCAAATAGATGTAGAAGTCAATTGAAGAAATAAATGATAGCACCTATAACCTTAAATATGCCAAATTATTGACCTTAAGTGAAAAGTTATTTTCTAAAAAAAATACAATACAAATCTTTTCCTCAAAACAGCAAAAACTTTAAAACAATTAAATAATTTTACTTGATCTAAAATGACTAAAATGACAAAACGACATATTCTAGCTTTCTTACCAGGAATGTCTAATAACTACAGTGTATTACACATACTAGGTTCTGTTTTATGAAGTCAAAATAAGGAAAATGCTTCTGTAATTCTTTTCTGTTCCCTTTAATAACAAGCTATATTATATCAAACCTTTATCTTTTTTTTTAATTGTTACTCATTTTTCTTTAATTTATGTTTTTAATTTCAGAATATCATGGGGGTACAACACTTTGGCCATACACATTGCCCCTGCTCTGCCCGTGTCAGAGCCACAATCGTGTTCATCCCCCAAACTGTGCTCTCTGCATCCATTCAGTGAGAGTTTTTCCCATCCCTTCCACCCCCCTCCCACCCGCCGACCCTCAGATGAATGTTATTGCCCTGTGTGATGTAAGTGTTCATCAGTTAGTACCAGTTTGATGGGGAGTATCAGTGGTGCTTGTTTTTCCAATCCTGTGACACTTTGCTTCAAAGAATGGGTTCTAGCTCCAACCAGGATAATACCAGATGTGTTAATTCACTGTTGTTCCTTATTGCTGAGTAATACTCCATGGTATACATATACCACATTTTATTGATCCACTCGTGTATTGATGGGCACCTGGGTTGTTTCCACATCTTTGCAATTGTGAATTGTGCTACTATGAACATTCGAGTACAGATGTCTTTATTATAAAATGTCTTTTTTTCCTTTGGATAAATACCCAGTAGTGAGATTGTTGGGTCAAATGGTAATTCTACTTTTAATTCTTTGAGGTATCTCCATATTCTTTTCCATAGAGGTTGTACTAATTTGCAGTCCCACCAGCAGTGTATGAGTATTCCTATCTGTCCACATCCCCGCCAACATTTGTTGTTTGGGGATTTTTTGATATGAGCCAATCTCACTGGAGTTAAGTGATATCTCATTGTGGTTTTGATTTGCATTTCCCTGATGATTAGAGAAGTTGAGCACTTTTTTCTATGTTTGCTGGCCATTATTCTGTCTTCTTTGGAAAAGTTTCTGTTCATGTCCTTTGCCCATTTTTTAATAGGGTTGTTTGATTTTTTCTTGTTGATTTTCCTAAGTTCTGTATAGATTCTGGTTATCAGCCCTTTATCAGAGGTGTACCATGCAAATATTTTCTCCCATTCTGTATATTGTCTGTTCACTCTAGTGATAGTTTCCTTGGCTGTGCAGAAGCTTTTCAATCTGATCAGGTCCCATGTATTTACTTCTGTTGCTGCTGTGATTGCTTTGGGGGTCTTCTTCATAAATTCTTTGCCTAGGCCAATGTCCATAAGAGTTTTTCCAACGTTTTCTTCGAGAATTCTTATGGTTTCATGTCTTAGGTTTAGATCTGTTATCCATTGTGAATTGATTTTTGTGAGAGGTGAGAGGTGTGGGTCCACTTTCAGTCTTCTACATATGGCCATCCAGGTTTCCCAGCACCATTTGTTGAATAGGGAATCTTTTCCCCAGTGTACGTTTTTCTGGAATTTGTCAAAGATCAGGTGACTGTATGAGGTTGGTTTTATATTTGGGTTCTCAGTCCTGTTCCATTGGTCTACATGTCTGTTCTTGTGCCAATACCATGCAGTTTTGGTTACTATAGCCTTGTAGTATAGTTTGAAGTCTGGTAGACAGATGCCTCCCAATTTGTTCTTTTTGCTTAAGATTGCTTTGGCTGGACGGGGTCTTCTCTGGTTCCACACGAAGCGTAGAATTATTTTTTCTAGATCGGCAAAAAATGATGTTGGCATTTTGATAGGGATTGCTTTGAGTCTGTAAATTAATTTAGGTAGCAAAGCCATTTTTACTATGTTGACTCTGCCTATCCAAGAGCATGGTAAGGCTTTCCATCTATTTACATCCTCTGCAATATCTTTTCTCAGTGTTTCATAATTCTCTCTATATAGGTCTTTGACCTCCTTAGTTAGATATGTTCCTAAATATTTAATTTTCTTTGTTGCTATTGAGAAAGGTATTGCATCTTTAATTTGTTTCTCGGCTTGATTGTTATTAGCATATATGAAGGCTATTGATTTGTATGTATTAATTTTGTATCCTGAGACTTTGCTGAATTCATTTTCAATTCCAGTAATCTCTTGGTTGAATCTTTTGGGTTTTCTATGTATAATATCATATCGTCTGTGAATAGTGAAAGTTTGACCTCTTCTGCCCCCATCTGGATGCCCCTAATTCCTCTGTCTTGTCTAATTGCTGTTGCCAAGACTTCCAGCACTATGTTGAAAAGAAGTGGAGATAGTGGGCACCCTTGTCTGGTGCCAGTTTTAAGGGAGAATGCCTTTAATTTTTCCCCATTCAGTATGATATTGGCTGTGGGTTTATTGTATATGGCTTTAATAGTTTCTAGGAATGAGCCATCTATGCCTATATTGTTAAGAGTTCTTATAATAAAAGGATGCTGGATTTTGTCAAAAGCCTTTTCTGCATCTATTGAAAGGATCATATAATCTTTGTTCTTGCTTTTATTTATATGGTGAATTACATTTATAGATTTGCATATGTTGAACCATCCCTGCATCTCGGGAATAAAGCCCACCTGATCGTGATGGATTATTTTTTTGATGTACATTTGAATTCGGTTTGCAAGGATTTTATTGAGAATTTTTGCATCTATATTCATAAGGGATATTGGTCTGTAGTTTTGTTTTTTTGTTGTGTCCTTTCCTGGCTTTGGTATCAAGGTGATATTGGCTTCGTAGAATGAGTTTGGGAGGATTCCATCCTTCTGGATATTTTCAAATAATTTCTGCAGTATAGGCACCAGTTCTTCTCTGTAGGCTTGGTAGAATTCAGGTGTGAAGCCATCTGGTCCGGGACTTTTTTTCGTGGGTAGATTTTTTATTACTGCTTCGATTTTGGTGCTTGATATTGGTCTGTTTAGAAATTCTGTTTCTTCCTGGTTGAGCCTAGGGAGATAGTGTGTTTCTAAGAATTTGTCCATTTCCTCCATGTTTCCGTGTTTGTGGGCATAGAGGTTTTTGTAGTATTCGAAGATGATGTTTTGTATTTCTATGGTATCAGTTGTGACTTCTCCTTTTTCATTTCTAATTGAGCTTATTAGAGTCCTTTCCTTTCTGCTTCTGGTCAACCTGGCAAGTGGCCTGTCTATTTTGTTTATCTTTTCAGAGAACCAACTTTTCATTTCATTGATCTTCTGTATTGTTCTTTTGTTCTCGATTTCATTTAATTCTGCTCTGATTTTGGTTATTTCTTTTCTTTTGCTGGCTTTAGGATTGCTTTGCTCTTCCTTTTCCGTTTCCTTAAGATGATTCATTAGTTTACTGATTTTTGACTTTTCTGTCTTTTGGATGTGGGAATTTAGGGTGATAAGTTTTCCTCTCAGGACTGCTTTTGCTGTATCCCACAGATTTTGATAACTTGTGTCCCCATTATCGTTTAGTTTGAAGAATCTTTTGATTTCCATTTGAATCTCCTCCTTGACCCAATAATCTTTCAGCAATAGATTGTTTAGTTTCCAAGTTTTTGGAGGAAGATGTGAGTTTCTGTTGGAATTGATATCCAATTTTATTCCGCTGTGGTCTGAAAAGATACATGGTATGATTTCTATTTTTTTGAATTTGTTTAGATCTGTTTTGTGGCCTAGGATGTGGTCAATTTTAGAGAAAGTTCCATGAGCTGATGAGAAGAATGTATATTCAGTGTTATTGGGTGGAGTGTTCTGTCGATATCTGTTAGGACCAAATGTTCTAGAGTCCTGTTTAGGTCTTTTATTTCTCTAATTGTTTTTTGTTTGGAGGATCTGTCCAGTTCCGTCAGTGGGGTGTTGAAGTCCCCTGCTATTATGGCATTGCTGCTTATTATGTTGTCTAGATCTAGCAGTATTTGCTTTATGTACCTGGGTGCTCCTGTGTTGGGTGCGTAAATGTTTAGGATTGTTAAATCCTCTTGTGAAATTTTTCCCTTCACCACTATATAGTGTCCATTTTTGTCATTCTTTACTTTTATTGCTATAAAGTTTTTGTCATCTGAAATGAGGATGGCTACTCCGGATTTCTTTTGGTTTCCATTAGCATGGAAAATTGTATTCCATCCTTTCACCTTGAGTCTGAATGTGTCTTTGTGTGTAAGGTGTGTTTCCTGAAGACAACAGATACTTGGTTTGTATTTTTTAATCCATTCAGCCAGCCTATGTCTCTTCAATGGGCAGTTCAAGCCATTTACATTTATTGAGAGAATTGATATTTGGGGTAAATTTCTGATTATTCTGTTGGGTGGTATCTTTTGTTTTACCTCTTGCATCATGTGGAATCTGGTTTCTGGGGTTTTAGCTTTTGCATAGTTTTACATAGGTGGGTGTCTGTTGCTCTGTTTAGTGTATAATGCAGGTCTAAGCATTTCTTGCAAGGCCGGTCTGGATTTTGCAAATTCTATCAGTGATTGCTTATCTGGAAAGGTCTTTATTTCTCCCTCATATAAGAAGCTTAGTTTGGCAGGATACAGAATTCTGGGTTGACCTTTGTTTTGTTTTAGGAGATTGATGATGTCTCCCCATTCCCTTCTGGCTTGTAAGGTTTCAGCTGAGAAATCTGCAGTTAATCTGATCAGTTTCCCTTTGTAGGATACCTGCTCTTTTCGTCTTACAGCTCTGAGGGGTGCCTCTTTTGTGTTTACTTTGGTCAGTCTAATAATTATGTGGCGTGGTGAATGCCTTTTCACGTTGACTCTCCCAGGAGTCCTGTGTGCTTCTTGTACTTGGATATCGAGATTTCTGGCTAAGCCATGGAAATTTTCCTCTATTATTCCTTCAAATAAATTTTCCAGCCCATGGGAATTTTCTTCCTCTCCCTCAGAGATACCTATTATCATTATGTTTGGCCTCTTTACATAATCCCACATTTTTTGTATGCTTTTTTCCTGCCTCTTGTTTTTGTGTTCTTTCTCTTCGGCTGATTTATTTAGTGCATAGGAGCTGTCTTCTAGATCTGAAATTCTTTCCTCTGCATGGTCCAGCCTACTCTTAAGGCTTTCCACTGTGTTTTGTAGATCCTTGAATGTTTCTTTCATTTCTAGGATTTCTATTTGCTTTTTCTGTAATATTTCTATTTCTTTGGAGAATTTTTCATTCATTTCTTGCATTTTTCTTGTGGTTTCTTTGTGCTGGGATTCAATTTTGTCTTGAATTTCATTGAGCTTTCTTATAATCCATAAACAAAATTCCTCTTCTGTCATTCTACCCATTTCATTTGGGTTGGTATCCATTGCTGAGGAACTGATGGTTTCTTTTGGGGGTGACTTTTCACTCTGATTTTTCATGTTCCCTGAGTTCTTTCGCTGGTTTTTTCTCATCTGGCCTCTTGGTCAAGAGCTGGGGGTGTTAGAGCTAGTTTATAGCCCTGTCACCAGGCCCACAATTATTGTTCCTTGGCAAAGCCAGGGAGAGAAATAGTGGCCTGTATTGCCTTAGGTGTATTTTAGCAAGTTTGGTGGATCTTGAGTTAACTCTGACCTGTGGTCTTCTCCTCTTCCCAGTGGAGTGTGGTTAGAATGACCTCCCAGCTTGGGCTCTAAGGTAGTGAATTGTACTTGAGGATATGAGTCCACTGCTCCCTATTAGCTAGGTATTCTGTTATGTCCATGGCAGACTCTGATCCCCCAGTTGGGGTATGCAAAAGCCCTGTGCTTTGGGAGGGGCCTTGTAGCTCCTAGGGGTTAGTTTGACCCTGCTCCTCCTGAGGTGCAGGTAGAAACACAATTTCTTTTGGCTGCAGTGTGAGAGCTGAGTTGGGAAAATTCTACACAGCTGAGAGGTTGCTCACCTAGCCACAATTGTCTGCCCTTCTGATGTGCGTCGCCGCGTGATAGTGGTTGATGGGGGATCTCCAATTGTGCACCCCTTTTCCACCACTAGACCTCAAGGCGAGGTGGGTGGCCATCTCTATCCCCAGCAGTCTCCACCGGGGGGATGTTCTCACGGGGGGGGGTAGTGGCCACTGGAAGCGCTCTTGGATGGCGCGTAATTCCCTATTGAAGTGGGCAGGATTATGGGGAGCTGCTCTGGTTCAGCCTGTGGCTCTTGAGGTATTTGGTTGTCATGAGAACCAGCAGTTATACCCAATGAGTCACTATAGCCAGCAACCTTCAAAATGACCGATCTCTGGGGTACAGGAGGGCTGGGACCTGAAGGGCGGGCACTAGGACCAGCACAGAGCAGACTTGTGGGAGGCCAGAGCCGGGGTAGGGGAACCAGATGGATGAGCTGCAAACTGTTTCCAATACCCAAAGGTCCCGCCGCTACAGTTCCGGGATCTCATCCCACCTGGAACCCACGGATGCAGCTGTCCCTGGCCACCACAGGCAAAGCCTGTCTCGCCCCAGCAGAAGAGCCCCGGGCCGGGGCGGGGGGAGCTAGAGACGCGGCTCACTGCTCCGCGCGGGCGGGTTTAAAGATGGCGTCCACCGCCAGCCTCGCGCACAGCCGGGCTCCGCTCGTGCCAGGAGCGCAGCTTTTGTCTGCCGGCCGCAGCGGCAGCTGCTAGCAGCCTCTAAGGGCGTGTCCCACTCTCCGTTAAACTCCTGGGCCCAGTCCCGCTGACTTCCAGTGGCGCAGTGCCAGCCTGCGGGTTCCCACGCACTGTCCCGGGAAGCTGTGTCTCCGCCCAGCGTGATCCCCAGCCCTGCGCGGTCTCTGTACACTGCAGCTGAGGGTTGTGTTTGGCTTTCGTGATTACTCCAACTCCCCAGGGTCTGTTGTCTTGTGCAATCGCCCTGCCCCAACTCTGGGCTTGTCCCTGACCGCGTGTATGGGGAGGCGCGTAACCGCTTGGGGGGCAGGTCGCGCTGCGCCGACCTGGCGAGCGCGTCCTTCCCGCGCTCTGGGCTCTATTGTGCTCCGTGCGCCCTCCGATCTTTGTGAAAATTTTGTACCTGTTTTCTTGGGCTGGGCGTTCGGCGTTGTTTCTCTGTCATTCGCATTGCTGTTTTTAGAGCGAGCGGTCCGCGCTCACATGTACCCGCTGGCGTTCTTCACCTTCTCTGGGAGCGGTTTGGTGGGAGGACTCTATCAGATCGCCATTTCTTCTCATTCTTCAAACCTTTATCTTGTACGGAACATGGCCGACTATTGACAGTTCACATATAAACATAGATATTTCACCCAAAGATGTGATTATCTGTAGGCTGCCTATATAATATAGTCATAAAAATTATGAAATTATATGAGCATTATAAATATAAATTAAGCACAGTCTTTAAAAATAAGTAATATAGTCATCTGGCTTTTGTTAATAATTTTGGTAACCACTGAATGGAAATAAATAAGATTACAAAAGTGCAAATTCTGTATAATTTGGAGAGAAGATAAGAAACACAATTTCTTTTTCCTTTTAGTAGGCAAGCAGCCAGACTATCAAAACAAGAGCCCCTGGGAGACAAATTAGCTCATGCAGCTCAGATGCTCCTGGAGATTTTCCATAGTACTACTTGGCCAGTGCCTGGACAAGGTAATTTACCCTATCTCTGAATGTCCTACTCCCAACAGCACATTCATCTTGCCTTCTCTGAAGCAGATTGAAGTCTGGACTTTCATATTTATGACCATGAAGTATATTTTGGCCAGCAGTATGAGAGAATGAATTGTGTTTTCAGTAAACTCATCCATTACCTTGACTTCAGAGTGACTAAATTGATAGTACCTGAAGAAAATAACCAACTTCAAAAGAGGAATGAACATAAAATATGGCTATACCATTAGAGGTCTACCTGTGACAAGAAATGGAAATCAAATCATACAGGCATTACCAAGCAAATAATGGTTAGTAAAATAGATATTATTTTAGTGTCATCATATAAAATAATGGAAGATATACTTTTTTAGGTTTGTTTTGATACCAATAGGACTCTCTTTTCAAAATCTGTGAATCTCCTTAGTGGAAGCATGAAAATAGACTGAAAGTTATTTACAAAAGATTTAAAAAGCTGTTATAGGGCTTCAAGAACTTACAGATTTTTTGGGGAAAAAGTTGACCAGAACCATCTGACATATTAACATCAATCAAACAGAGAAATGAATAAAATTAGTTTAGTGAAGAGTTTTGGTTCTGAAGAAAGTGGAGAAAAAGTTAATTAGATAATAAAATATTTATTGATGAAACATTTATGTATTTTAAATCATGTTCCATCTAAACTTCTTAAAACTGGAAATATTTTAGAATATGAGAAATTTCATAAAATATTAATGATACACCACAACACTCTTTTGGTATTAGAATTTTTTTTTTCAAATTCATACCCAATTTAGGGAAATCATGGTTACCACTTTATACTTAGAAAACTACTCCTTTTTTTCTAATTCATTATATATAGTTCAACCATATATGTCAAATGCATATTTACAGAAATGTTCACCTCATGGGCAAAATAAAGAACAGGTATGATGTATTTTTTTCCTGATACAAATAACTACTTCTTTATGACAGATGCAATCATTTCTTGTATCTTATTTCTGTGTCCTTTGTCTCACTTTGCATTATTTTTTTCTTGTATTCCTGATAAAATTACATTTTATTATTTAATTATTGGGATATTTATCATACACGTCTGTTCTGATCCAGAGCAGAGATATGGATGCTCACAAGGTATCTCATAACAGAGAAGTTACAATGGATTTTTTGGGGGTGCTAATGGCAGCTTCTGGAATAACCTCTAAGGGCATGATTGGAGGCAGGGAAAATCAAGGGCGAGGCAGGCTGTAGATCTGTTGTTTATGTACATGTTCTGGAGGTTCTGATTCATGGGCAGAAAGGCAATGAAATATAAATCCTAGGGGTGGAGGGAGGGGAGAGTGTGTGCACACGTGCACACGTGCACGAGAGAGAGAGAGAGAGAGAGAGAACCAGATGGATGATGGTTCAGGCACAGGTTAGAAAACAACAAATTCTGAATTTGAAGTCAAAATGCATTTATGTAATATTGAGCAAAATCCATCTGGTATATTTAACGGCAAACATTTACACTGAAAAAATCTGTAATGCTATTCAAAACACCTATTTGTTTCCTTTCAAATCAAGCCAATCAATAGTACCTTCAACGGCCAGCAAATAAGGAACAGCACACGTCTGTTTTTAGAAAAGTATATTTCCACTGAGTTTATCCCTTGCCCATACAGGGTTCTATTACTTTTCATTCTGGTTTAAGGCATCTTCAAGCAGATAGTTCATGTCATCCAAAAGACTATGTGACAATATTTTTCTCAAAGCCTTCATTTAATTGAATTAGTTATTACTTACACACATATTTGGCTTTTTTCACATTCGATTTTGTTTCAGAAAATTCATCTGTATATAAAATATACCAAGTTATTCTTTGGTATGACACCTAACAGGAAACTTGAATCACGTTGAGTGCGGCACAAAGTCTCATGCAGCATTGCCACCCCTAAAGTGACAATCTCATTCAGGTCTTCAGTGTCTCTTGCCTTGTCCATCATAATTACTGGGTTCTTTTCCACCCAGTCATTCCCCACCCCTTCACTGGCTGCCATACTGATTTTTCAAAATGTAAATATAATCATGTACTTATCTTCAGAAAGTTCTTAAGTAATTGCTTATAACCCACAATATAATAGAAAAACTTAGAGTGGCCTAAAGGGCACGTTAGGCCTGGGCCCTGCCTACCTCTTCAGCTTTGTCTGTGTCCACTCTTCTTTATCATCTCTGCATTGGCTGTACTGAGAGGTTTGGCATCTCACAGAGACATCATAACATGCTGCTTTCTTGGCTGGGGCAGCTTTTTCTACTTGCTGTCAGTGAACTCCTACTCTCCTTTCTAGTTCAAATGTTAACTTTCCCCATTTACTGAGAAATACTGTTAAACACTCCTTGTCCCCTTCTCTGGCACCTTGCATGTAACTCCGAACACCAGTCATAGTTGTTTTGAACTTCTTCTAATCTGGCACTTTCATATAGAGGCCCTTCAATAATTGCTTGCTGAAAGAAAGAGTGAATGAAAAATAAAGAAGTGTGCAGCAAATATGAAGAACATCAGGATGTTTCATTGCTATTTTGCATCAAGCTGCTGGAAACCTTTAAGATCACATAAAATATAACCAATATCTGCATATAGCTGGAAATTCTACAACCAGATCTTTGTCCTATGAAGGAAAGTCTTCTGAAGAATATCATCTATGGAAGGTACACGCTAGTTCGAAAACATTTTGAAACTTAATTCATCTAAATTCTGTATCATATTAATGAGAAAAACCAAGCCCTGTAAGGTGAAGAAAATTAGTTCTAACAGCTGGAATTAAAGGTGGGGCAAAACTAAACCAAGGTATACAGATACTGAGCTAGGTAATCTTCATAATAATATAGTGAGGTCTTTGAAAACAAACAAAAATGAAAAAAAAAACCTTATAAATAGTTCTTATATTATTTTTATTCGTTTAACATTTATTTAGTCATTAAACATTCTTAAACACCTGCTATCAGGACACCTTGCTGTTATGGATATTATGGTGTCATGGATACAAAAACAAATAGCATATGGATTCTGCACTCAAGTGTGATGTTTCATCTGTTGCCTGTCTCTTTTCTCTCTCCCTTCTATTATCCTTTCTTTCTGCCTAACAAGACTCTATAGAGTTCTAAAATGGGCCTTCAGCTGCTAAATCCTCTAAGTGAATTGACTGATGGAAAATCGAATAAGCACAGGACAGCAAATCCTTAGAGCCAGGCTGTGGATCAGACTTGGCCTCCAAGCTGTGAAGTCTTAATAAGTCACTTTACTTTTCCGAGCTTTGGTTCATGACTCTAAGTAATCATAGTGACCTCTCCACGCCTCTGCCACAGGCTACTTTGAGAAGAAACGATGGAAATGCTTCATTTCAAAGCATTGGCTTTAGCATCAAGAAAGCTGGGTTTGAATCTCAGCTCTGTTACTTATTAGCTGTGTAACTGTCTCTTCATGTTCAAAATAAGGTTATATTTTCCACCTTATCAATGTTAGGATTAGCTATATCATAAGTAAGGACACTTATGACAGTAGCAATTAATGTAAATCTTATTAGTTTCAGGAATGTTTGGGAGCACTTTATCAGTACTAAAGTTCTGTAGACGCCTTAGAAATTATTTCTCCACAGACACATGCTATCTGATGGCCACCACTTAGGAGATGACTGACCAAGTCTCCTCACCCTTTACATTAGCGGCATTATGATTTTCTTCCATAATTCCTCATCTTTGCTACAAAGATCAGCAGTACCGCTGGGTGTAGAGCAATGGGCTAGAGGCCTGAGGCTATGTGAAATGAGGACTACTCTGGACTACATTGTCATGTTCAAAAAATAAAGAATGAGTCAGACCATGCCTAATTCCACAGAAAAGAGATTAGTTGCAGCAGAAAACATGTGGAGTTAATTTGGTTAGAAAGGAAATACTAACATCTTGAATTCCACACAAAGACTCCTTCTCCTTGGAGTTTGTTGGATTATTTACAGAGCCCCATTATAACCCTGCATAAATGTAGTAGGTACATTATAAAGGGACAAATCAAGGATGACTATTGTTACCGTGAATGTTTGTGTTTTATAGATATTCTAAACCTTATCCCACATATGCAGACCTTACTGATATGGGGCCTAGGGATTTTGAGGGAATTGAAACAAGAAGTAATATTTACATAATGTTCTCTCAAGTTCCATTTTCGCTAGATTTTGAAACATGATTTTAAAATAATGTATACTTGGAACGAGTCAGAAGAGTATGCCTGTTTCTACAATATGGAAGTCAGCTGTAGTTTGCATAACACGAATCTTTCATTAATTTAGTGTCCCAGTTGAATGGTGATTTTTTTTGTCATTCAGAACTTGAAGTTGCTTTGAAGTTTGTTTTTTGTGATAGTTCCTGAAATTACTGTGAATTGTCATAGTCATGTAGATTCTTGTCTTCATCACTTTCACTTTCTTTTGTATTTGATAAAGGAAGAATAGAATTTGTTTCTGTCTGATTCTATTTGTAGACTTGTCCCCTAAACTTCTGTTTTACTCTGCCTTGTGCTTTGGGACTTTTCTTTCTCTCCAGACTTAGACAAAAGATATCCTTCCTCAGGTGCCATCTTCAGTGTTTTGTTTTGTTTTTCTGAAGAACTTTCTGCAAATGAAAGTGTCTTTAAGGACACAATACTGGAACAGATAAATGAATCAGGACTTTGAAAACTTTAAAGATAACCAAATCGGGACCATTATGCACTAATTTAGCTCATCTAAAAAGAGTTATGTAAACAGAAGATTAATTAATTTATATTATATTTCCCAGAGTTTTCTGCATATCTGAAGACCCTGGTCTTTTCTTTTGTTTCTTTCTTTTTTTTTTTTTTGTAGAGACTGGGGTCTCACTGTGCTGCCCAGGTTGGTCTGGAACTCCTGGAACTCCTGGCCTCAAGTGATCCTCCCACCTCAGCCTCCCAAAGTGCTGGGATTACAGACATGAGCCACCGCACTCAGCCTTCACCTTTTCTTATAATAGCTCCAAAGTAGTAAAATCTTCTTTTATTTGAATTCTTTTGCAATTCTTCAGAAATTTTACATTTTTAAAATCGTATTTTACAAACAGTTTGAAATTAATTCTGTTACAATCAAGAAATATACCTTTTTAGAGAATTAAAACTCTAGACTCAAATTCTTTATTTCTTAAATTTCTGCAGTTTAAAATTGAAAGATTGTAGAAAAGTATATTAAATTGCATTATACAATGGTATATGTTTGTGTGTATATATGTTAAATACAGCTATATATACTCACACGCTATATGTACACATAGATATATATTAATGATATAGAAATTTTCACAATCCAAAATAAATAGTTCTAAATCCACAATTATGTCAATCACAATAATATTTTTTTCTTTAAATTCTCAAATAATGTAATACTTTAAAAATGCTTACTTTTTATTAGTGCTTTGCAACAGGAAATACACTGTCTTTCCCACATATCAGTTCATTCATTCCTCACAAGAATGTTAAGTCATATGAACTATTGTCCCTATTAATGCCAAGAGGAGGGACAAAGTAACTCAAGGTCATAGTTTCTGAGAGGGAGAGCAGGAATTATATTAACTCTTTCATCTTAACCACCACAATTGACTGTTTTTTTAAATCACATTAACTCTTGTACTGTAATCAAAGGGATATAATGGAAAACACTTTTAGAAATTCAAATATAGCAGCAATAAGCCCATGTAGTTCACATCAATAATACATAAGGAACAGTGAAATATAGCTATTGTTCATTCTAAGCAAATAATGTAAAAATATTATTTCATGAAACAGAAATATTGGGATGGGATTAATAATTTAACAAATGGAATCACTAGTGGTGTTTTTCAAACAGCAATTAGGATCTAGGAAGAAAAATAAAACCACTTTAGGTTTTACAAACCCAGCTTATTTAATACAAGAATTGATCAGAATACCTGAGAGCAGTGCCACCCAGGAATTAGCAACAGCAGGAAGCTATTATCGTCTTCTGACTCAATGAACTCAATGAGAGCAGGTGTTGTTACCAGAGTCCAGAAGTCATGGCTGCCTCACAGCTGCTGGAATAGGAAGGATGCACTGCAGGACGGAGCTAGAGCCACAGAAGAAACAGGTACAACCAGAGACACCATAGGAAGCAGAGAAAAGGGAAATACCCTGGTTTCGCCCTTCTCTAGCATTCCAATCCTTGGTTCCCAGCCTCCCATTTCAGATCCCACCTGGAAGGCAGAGGGCAAGGGCTTCTTGAACAATGTAATTTCCTATAAATCACAGCAAAATGAAGAAGGCCAGGATGTAGATCTCAGAGAATACAGTTCAGTTATCCTCCCTCCTCCCCAGACAACCAACATTTAACTGGGTGATTTTGGATAAGTCAATCATCAAACTACTGTGAAACTGTTTCCTTATGTAGAAAATAAAAATATTATATGCTATTCCTGCCTCACAGGATTATTGAGACAGGAAAATGAGTATGAGTCCTCTGCCTATATGGCAAGGCCCAATATAAATGTAATCTTTTACTGTGTTGATTCTTGCTCTATTGATTGATGAGCTGTAGCAACAATTTTGATTGGGGAAAGCTTTTATTGATGATTTTATACCAATTGTGGAAAGACATAATTATCTCTGATTAATGCTAGAATTAAAGAATATATTTATAGTCTCATATATTTATGTAAACTTTGTATATTGTATAAGTTTGAGATCTAACATGATGTGATAGTTTTATTGAATATAATATACTGATTTAATATCAATATTTTGGAGGAAATTGAAGTTCCTTGTAAATAACATGTGAATTTTTATGCCTCATCTTAAGTTGAACCATCTTTGATAACATGTTAATAATTGTAGAAACACTTTCTGGACAATTTGTACTAGCAATAGGCAGGCAGAATTAAAAAATGCATTAAAAGTTGCATTCTATACATTGAAAATGTCAATTTAGGATTTATTGAAAACTTGAAGTGCATTTTTTACATAAAATCACTAGCTTTTCTGGAAATAGAACATTTTATCCACAATGAATTATAAATACTCTTTGTACTTAACTTAGAATCAAATGTCATGAAGTAAATTTTTTCTTTTAAACACAAATATATTTAAACACAAAAGCACTTTTAAAGCAAAGAAACAGATCATAGTGCCCTTATAACAATTGACCTAGTACCAAATCCTGACTCTTAAGGAAGAGCCAAAATGTCAATTTTGCATCTGACTCCAGTAGAAGACAAAGTGATACCTTTTTCATAAAAGATTTGTGTTGGCAGGAAGGCTGTGGTTGGGGTGAGACGTCCTAGTGATGGACAAGCTAGGGAACCAGAAAAATCAAGTAAGAAGAAAACACAGGCAGTTCAAGGATACTATAGTAACAGCGGAGAAAATGAGTTCAAGGCAAAACATTCACAGAAAGATGCAGTTGAGAAGGAACCACACAACACACTGAAACGGTGACAAATGGGGGAAGGGGGGGAAGGATGAAGAGGAGGTAGAGTCTTTAAGTAAAGAGAAACGAGTGAAGATTGAAATTCCACCACAGGGACTTAAGATAGACACACCTCTGCCTGCAGACACCTTTTTTTATCTACGGTAGCCCGTTTCTGGTGTTTATCTCTGGGTAGCAGTATTGGGGATATTTCTGTCTTCCTTTACAATTTGTTTTCAAAATTTTGTACAATGAGCAAACATTACTTATGTAAGTTGAGAAACTTTTGCAAATTTTAAGTTTACATATATGATTTTGTATATGTCATAAAAATAAAAATTATATATGCACTTAAAAATGGCAGGAAATAGTCTGGGCACCATGGTTCATAACTGTAATCCTAGCATTTTGGAAGGCCAAGGTGGGAGAATTGCTTGCGGCCAGGAGTTGGAGATCAGCCTGGGCAATATAGTGAGACCCCGTCTTTATAAAAAATATTAAAAAATTAGCCTGTGGCACGTGCCTGTAGTCCCAGCTACCCAGGAGGCTGAGGTGAGAGGACCCCTTGAACTTAGAAGTTCAAGATTGCAGTGAACTATAATCACACCGGCTATGCACTCCAGCCTGGGTGACAGAGTGTGACCCTGTCTCAAAAAAACCCCACAAAAAACAGCAACAACAGAAATAAAACGTTAGGAAGTAGAACAAAGCATTTAACATGGTTGTATATAAATGCTGGGTATTTTTTTTAAACTTTTCTTCAAGTCCCAAATTTTCTATAATGTTTAGGGCATTTATTTCCACTATAATAGAAAAAAAAACCCAATATTTTATTAAAGAAAGTGATGCAACTAAAATACAGTGACATGACATTGATCAAACCTTTTCACTGAGCTACTGACACAAGATAAGGGGTTAAAATTCTTACTCCTCTGTGAGCTGGGTTTTCCTGAATAATAGAACAAGACTCTCTTGGTCATGAAGGTTACCACATTATAACCAAGTAGAAGAGTAAACCTTTCTCAGACCAATTATACCCTGAATCTCTCTTTTTATATGAATATATGAAATGAAAGTTTAAAAAATTCTCATTACCCCCAAGATAAACCCATTACCTATTAGTAGTCACTCCCCATTACTCACTTACCCCAACCCCCTAAGTCTTAGGCAACCACTAATCTACTTTCTGTATCTACAGAATTGCCTACTCTGGACATTTCATATAAACAGAATCATACAATCGGTGGTATTTCATGACTGGCTTCTTTCGCTTAGCATGTTTTCCAGGTTCATCCATGTTGTAGCATGCATCAGTACTTCATGTCTTTTTATTGCTGAATATCATTCTATCATATGGACATATCACATTTTCTTTATTTGTTCATCAGTTGATAAGCGTTTGGGTTATTTCCACTAATTGATTATTGTGAATAATGTTGCTATTTACATTAGTGCATGTGTTTCGTGGACATATATTATTATTTCTCTTGGATATATACTTATGAGTAGAATTGCTGGGTCATATGGTCACTAAGTTTAGCATTTGGAGGAACTGTAAAACTGTTTCCCAAAGTGACTGTGCCATTTTGTATTTCCACCAGCAATGTATGGTTGTTACAGCTTCTCACATTTCTGCTAACACTTGTTATTGTCTGTCATTTTACTGTAGCCATTCCACTTGGTCACGGTGTATAATTCTTTTTATATATTGTGAGATTCAATTTGCTAGTATTGCTTTGAGGATTTTTGCATCTATATTTAAAAAGTTATTGGCTATAGTTTTCTTCTATGTCTTCATCTGGTTTTTATATCAGAGTAATATTTGCTGCCTTGAATGAATTAAGAAGTGAGTTTATACATCCTTTACATATTTTGGATTATATATATGACTTGCAAGTATTTATCCATTCTGTCTGTAGTTTTTCTTTTTATTTTCATATTCTTTTGCAGCAAAGAAGTTTTCCATTTTGATGAAGTTCAAACTATCATTTTTTTTTTGTTCCTGTGCTCTTAGTGTCACAGTTGGGAAGACTTTGGGTTACCCAAATTCATGAAGATGTATGCCCATGTTTTCTTCTAAGAATTTTATAGTTTTAGCTTTTACATTTAGATATGATGCATTTGACATAATTTTTGGATGTGATGTAAGGAAGCTGCCTGAGTTCATTCTTTTGCACGTGGATATCCAGTTATTCTGACACCATTTGCTAAAATGACTATTATTTTCCCTATTGAATTGTGTTGGCACCCTTGTTTAAAATAAGCTGACCATAAATTGTAAGACTTTATATTTGGACTCTTAATTAGATTCTATTAATGTATTTGTTTATCCTTATGCCACTACCATAGTATCTTGATTACTGTAGCTTTGCAGTAAGTTTTGAAATTGGAAAAGTGAAAGTCCTCCAACTTTGTTCTTTTTCAAGATTGTTTGGCTATTTTTTAATTTCCACATGAAATTTAGGATTAGCTTGTCAATTTCTGCAAAAAAAGCCAACTGTGATTTTGATAGACATTTTACTGAGTCTTTAGATCAATCTGGACAGCATCTACATCTTTATAATAGTGGCTTCTGATTCATGAACATGTGTTTTTCCAATTATTTAGATCTTTTTCAATTTCCTTCAATAATATCCAGTAGTTTTAACAATATACATTTTGAAATTACTCCTTTACATTTATTCCTAAGAATTTTATTTTTTGATACTATAGCAAATTAAATTATTTTTGTAATTTCATCTTGGATTGCTCATTTCTAGTGTATAGAAATACAATTCATTTTTCTATACTGATTTAAAATTTCTATTGTTAAGTTCACTCCTAGAGATTTTATTATTTTATACTATTTAAATGTTATTGTTTTCTTAATTTCATTTTTATTGTTCATTGATAATATATAGATATAAAATTTATTTTGTTTATTGCTCTTATATTCTGCAAACTTGCTGAGTTCATTTCTTAGTTCTAAAAGTATTTTTAGTGGATTTCTAGTTATATTCCTTTTTTTTTTTTACAAAGGGCTAGGAAGGCAGAGACTGAGAATATACACAAATGCCTATTTTCTCTGCTTCATTCTGTGTCTAAACCAGGTTTTTCAGCACTTTTACATATAAGACTGAATTTTAGCCCATGGAATGTGGGTAGAAGTTACATGTACTAATTTTAGCTGGGATCTGCATTTTTCTAAGCCATCTGGTAATGCTCCACCTCCTTTGTCTGCAGCTAATGATGAGGATGCAGTAAAGGATTCTGAGGTCTGAGAAAATGGTAGGTGGCGCACACATTACGGAGGCAGAGTCTAGACTGACTGTGTGGAGTAGATTTTCTACTCTGCTGTGGAATTAATTAAGTCATCCAAAAATTTATATGTTGAAGCCACCCCCTCACCCCCCTGCAAGCAGGACTATATTTTGAGACAGGACTTTAGGTGGTAATTAGGATTAAGTGAGGTCTAAGGGTGGAGTCCAAATCTGATAGAATTGGTGGCCTTATGAGAAAAGGAAGAAAGATAGCTCTCTCTCTTTCTCTGTCTTTCTCCACCCTTGAAGACACAGCAAAAAGGCAGCTGTCCACGAGCCAGGAAGAGAGCCCTCATTAGAAACCAAATGGACCAGATCCTCGGTCTTGTACTTCTGACTTCCAGAATTGTGAGAAAATAAATTTCTATTGTTTGAGCTACCCAGTCTATTGTACTTACTGTGGCCACCCGAGCTCTCTAATACTCACTCCCAGAGTTCCAATCTGCTTTAGACTCAGTAATAAAGCTAAATTGTATGAAGCCATAAGAATTGGAGTTGTTTGCTAAAGCAGTTAGCCTGCTCTGACTCATACGGTAACAGAAGAAAATATGTGGAAGATAATAGTAAAAGAACACATGAAAGCTGGCACAGATTTTAGTATTTTAACAATGAAAATAAGTGAAGCAAGAGATTTACCATAGGATTTAAACATGCAAAGTATTACCACTTGGTAGTATTGTCTCTCCTTGACAAAGAAGATAGTCATTATGTTACCTCATAAAACTCTGAGAAGAAAAAAGAAGTTTTTTTTTTTTTTTAAATTTAGAAATCCTTCTAGCAGAATGCCCTAATCATTTGAAAGGCTGAATCAGATTTAGCAATTCTGGGTACAGAAAAGCACCACCTTTCTTTGTTTTTAATACTTTTCAAAAAAAATTTATTTTTTTACTCTAAAAATTCAGAGTGTCTTATGAATAGAAGGCCATATCCTAGCAAATACACTACTGGTATGGGGACTGAAATGAAATCAGAAAAATAAAGTTTGGCTGAGGTATTGCACACAAATTTTAAAATTAAAAGTCCACACCTGATAAGAAAAGTCTATTTAAACCATGGCTGCAATATTGAGTTGGAAAATTTTCTTCATTTCTCAAATAAAAGAGTATGTTTTCAATGGTTTATTTCAAAAGGAGGAATATGTTTGACATATTTGAGCCATTACATATCTGTGGAGGTTTTCAAGTTGCCATTTTGGTAGAGAAAAATTTGGCTTGGTTTATTAGTTAGTCACAGTGGGGTAGGCTATGCTGCAGAAGCAAATATGCCCCAAATCTTAGTTGATGCTCAAATGTTTGGTAGGCAGACTAATGCCTCCCCACAAGGATGTCTACATCCTAATCCCAGAAACCTGTGAATGTGTTGCTATGGCAAAACAGAATTTGGAGAAGTGATTAAGTTAAGAATTTTGAGATGGTGAGGTTATCTTGGCATATCTGGATAGGCCCAATGTAATCACAAGGGTTCTAAAAAGGGAGGTAGTGGGGGTCAAAACCAAGAAGGAAAACTGGTGATATGTGCAGAGGTTGGAGTGATGTGGCCGTGAATAAAGAAATGTGGGCAGCCTCTAGAAGCTGGAAAAAACAAAGAACGTGTTGTCCCCTAAAGTCTTCAGAGAGAATGTAGATGGGCCAACATCTTGATTTTATCCCTGTGAGAACTACTTGTGCTTCTGGTCTCCAAAACTGTTGAATAATAAATTTTTTGTATTTTCCTAATTCACTAAATTTATGGTAATGTGTTATGGCAGCAATAGGAAACAAATATAAGAAGTTTACGCTTATTAACATCACAACACAAACACAAGTCTGGCTGTTTTTCTCCCTGTGATTATTCATTTCATAAAATTGATCTGAATTCCTTTACCTTTTGTATTATACTTTGTAATTTGGTCTTTGTCATGAATTTTCCCGACTTTCTGGAATATTTTCTCAAGTTAGCCCTCAGAGTCATTTAAAACTATTTTTCTAGTGTCACTTCTGCTGATATCTAAATATAGATGTTAAATATATTATTAATGTTTAATTCAAAGTGAATATATATAATAGTGATGCTTGTCTGGCATCATTATAAGTAATTAGTGAGACAAATGAATATTTTGTAGTTTTTATATGAATATAAAATTAGGTAATATATGTAAAGTGTTCAGAGCAAACCTTAAAACTCAGAAATTGCTGTTGACACAAATCCTTTGCTCTTGGGATGATGACAATTATACATTTTTTTCTAGGAATAGTGATACTAAGATAAATAGGACAACATTCTTATCTTTGGAGGACATAGTTGTATCAGAAGAAATGGCCATTTAAAGAGTTAGTTATAGGACATAATATATATTAAGTTAGAGAAGAATTTTATGCTACTTATATTCATTACCCAAAAACTAATGTCTTACTTGGGTTCATAGTAAGATGGTAAATGTGCCCTAGGTTTTTCAAAACTCTTTAGCTGGAAATTTTATTTCCTAAGTTAAGCACTCAAAAGCATCTGAAGAGTTTCCATTTAAGTAAAAACATGTAACTTATAACTCATTGTTATAATTTGAGAACCATTTTCATGTTCAACCTCCAGTTTTGTTATTTCAACATTTGTGTGTCTTTGGATTTTGTCAAAACTTTAAAGCATTGTTATCTTTACTAATTATGTTTTAATATAATTTTCAAACTGCAATGTCTAGTTTAGCATATCTGAAATTAGGTGACTCTAACCCACTGATTTTAATGAATGTGCCAAATTTTTCTCTGAAGCCTATGGATAAATATTGAAACATGACTCCAAAAGAATGATCTAGCAATCACCTCATGAGAAGACTTGTTTCTGACACATCCTGTTTTCTCATATGGTATATATTACAGAACTTAAAACTATATATTGTAATAATTATTACTGCTTGCAACCAAGGAGGTATTTATATAATAAAAATGTTGGGGTTTAAAGAAAAGAAGGTCTGAAATACTAAAAAACAAAAGCAGATTTTCAATAATCTTTGTAACTTCACCCAACACAGAATTATTTTTCAAGATGACTGAAATAAAGTCCAAGCAAATATTTTCATAATCATATGAGTAATATCTATTGTAATTCTATTTCTATAGATTGAACTACTCAGTTGTTATGGTGTCTATTGTCTGATAATTAGTGATAGCAAATGGCAGAAATTAGGCTTAATCATTTTAGAACTTTCAATGTCAATAATAATGATATAAATAAAATTGATAAAATTAATAGCTGTTTCAGTATAACAGTTTGAAATTGATTGTTATTTTACAACTTTCAAGGCACTTATATATCCATTATGTCATTTTATATTCACAACTATTTTATGAGAAATATGAGAAAGATGTTAAAATTTCTATTTTATGCAAGAGTAAACTGATGCCAAAGAGTTAAGTAACCTAATAAAGATTCTAAACAAGTTGATTATAGATTTGAGAATAGAATTACTTTTGTTTATTCCTCCTGTATAAAATAAACCCAATTAGTCTTTTGCAAATGTATACTTTAGAGAATTATATAAAATTACATAAGCTAACTTTCTAAGTAAATGGTGGTTCTGTCACATTTATCTCCAAAATTTTTTTGCATTATTCTTATTTCCTTGTTACTTCATAATTACAAGTAAAGTCATGCTTAAGCTGAGATCATCACAACTAATTCTTCTAAAAAAATTTTTATTGTTACAGAATAGATGTTCATATTTTGGGGGCACATGTGATTGTTTAACACATTCATCTAATTTGTAAAGATTAAATTAGTGTAATTGGGAAATCTTTCTCTTTAAATATTTGTCTTTTGTTTGTGCTAGAAACATTTGAATTATTCTCTTCTAGCTATATTTCAAAATATATTTATTTCAAGATATGGATTATTGTAAACAATAGTCACTCCACTTATCTATCAAACACTAGGTCTTATTGCTTCTATCAAACTGTATATTTGTAGCCATTAATCAACCTCTCTTAATCCGCTATCCTTCCTAATTCTTATGTAAAACTCTTAGAAGGTTCAAGTCAGGTCAGATGGGGTTAGATCAAGAGTTGGGAATGTGCAGCCTTAAGGCCACATGTGGCCTTATAAGTCCTTAAGTGCAGCCTTTTGACTGAATCCAAATTTTACAGAACAAATTCTTCTATTTTTATTAATACATTTTTGTTCTTCTTTTATATTTCTATTTTACTTTTTAAATGAATGTACTTAAAATACTAAAGAATAAAATAAGTTTCGACAAAATAATCCTCCCAGATTGACCAGCACAATTAAAATATTAGTAAGCCGTAAGTGCTATATTGATCACTGCTACACTCATGATTTGGTTCTAACTTCCCCGGCCTGACTGGCACCACTACTTCATGAGGCTGGTTGGCGAGAGTTTATGGGGGTTGAATATGCCAGTCTGTTATCAGCTTTTGACAATAGTGCACTGCGTTTCTGTTTGAAGCAGAATTTGTGAATAGTTGCACAGCTCGACAGTATTTTTTAATTCTGTCTGCTTAACAGTGCATCATGTCAAAGAAGACCAGAGAACACTGAAGGAAGACAACAGATTATTTTAATGTGGATTGGGAATTGCAATATTATCTTGTTTCTGCTAAAGATAAGATGAATTTCTTGCTTTTTGATACTGCAATATCAACATTAAAGAAATTCAATGCTCATCAGCATTATAACACTCATAAGGACCAAAAATATCTTAAATTAGAGGGAGAGGCAGAAAAGGTCATATTGCAGAAATCAAAAGATGAATAGCAAAAACAAAGGCAATTCTTTCAAGCAGCAGTAAGACCTTAAAATAATGCCACTGAAGCAACTTAGAAAGTAGTTTATATAACTGGGAAAAACGGGAAGCTATTCAGTGATGTAGAAATTGTTAAAGAATGCATTGTCGAAGTTGTAGGATGCTTAGACCCTGATAAAGTTTCAAAGTACAAACAACTGCCTCTTTCAAGGAGAACCACAACTGATCAACAACATGAATTAGCATTGAACCTAAGAGAACAACTTCATGCAATACTTCAAAAGGAAAATATATATTATTCAATCGCTTTGGATGAATCAACTGATACTACTGACTTGGCACAGGTTTTATACTTCATTTGGGTCATAACAGAAGATTTTCTTTGCCATGAAGCATTACTTGCTTTGGGCAGTCTTGCAAACAGAACCTAGGGAATAGATATTTTCAACAACTTTCAAGATAAATGTCATGAAGTTGGACTGAATTTGGTAAATTTAATGAGTGTATGTACAGACAGTGCACCATCCATGACAGGAAAATATGAAGGGTTTATTGCACAGATAAAAATACTATTAACAGATCCAGATGCTCTCATTTCTTTTCATTGTATCTTGTATCAGCAAAATCTCTGTGCTAAAGCTACTATTTGCAACAAGTTATAAGTATCATTAACTATATTAATGCAACAAGTTGTAAGTATTGTTAAATATATTCATGCAACAAGTTGTAAGTATTGTTAACTATATTCACGCAAATGCAACAGGGTATTGTCAGTTTTGTAACATGCTAAAGTTGCAAGATGAGATATTTGGTGTGGATTTGCTGTACCATTCTAAAGCACGTTGGCTATTGCAGGGACAGATGTTAGCCAAAATTTTATCTCTGCAAGAACAGATAGTTACATTTTATGAAGAACAGAATCAGCAATGTGAATTATTGAAAGAAGATTTCTATAGGAATGCAGCATTTCTGTGTGATATCATGTCAAATCAAAACCACTCGACTATTTCTTTGCAAGGTAAAACTAAGTCTATATATGATATGTGGCAAAAAATCCAAGCATTTTGAAGAAAGCTATCTTTTTTCAAAATGTTTCTTCTTCAAAAGGAAATTTCAGATGAACATTTTCCCTAGTTAGCAAAGGTCACTGATGAACAGGATGATATATCTGAATCATTTGAAGAGTATGCAGTTGTTATAGACCTATTAATTGAAGAATATAATGAAAGGTTCACTGACTTTGAGAATCATGACATCACACTTGAATTAGCGTTTCAGCCTCATTTAGTTGATATCACCAAGGCACCTAAAGACCTACAGATGGAATTGATTGAGCTCTCAGTAGAAGACATTTTAAAGTCATTGCTTGATGCTAAGAAAGACCCAATTGAAATATGGAAAAACGCAGACTACCCATGCCTTTGGCAACATGCCCAAAAAATGCTTTCTTGCTTTTCAACCACTTATTGCTGTGAATCTGCATTCTCCTGCCTAACACAAATCAAGATGCCCTTAAGGTCACGAATGACTGATACCCATCTAGAGGATCAAATGAAACTGTGGACCTCCTTGCTGCAACCAAATATTCAAATGCTTTCCAGGAAAAAACAGACACAACAAAGTCATTAAAAGGTTAGTTAATTTTAAAATTAACAAGTAGTCTTCAATGTTTGAAATTATTGCTTACACAGTAGTTAGATATTTACAAAATAATGTACATTTTTAAGTATACCTAATTGAAGTTTCTTGAATGTGGCCTTATTTGATTATAACTAAATTAATGCAGTCTTCCAACATGAAGATGTTCCACATCCCTGGGTTAGATGTTTCATATACCTGTATATTTAACTTTATAGGAAACTACCAGACTCTTTTCCCAAAGTGCCTAATTGTTTCACATCCTTACTCACAAGTGGTATTGTCAATCTTTTTAATTTTAGCCATCTTAATAGGTTTGTAGTGTTATCTCATTTAGGTTTACTTTAAATTTTTAATTATTATGTGTACATTATAGTTGTATATATTTATAGGATATGTGTGATGTTTTGATACAGGTATACAATGTGAATTAAGCAAATTGAGGTAATTGGGGTATCCTTCACCTCAAGTGTTTATAATTTCTTTGTGTTAGGAACATTCCAATTTCAGTCTTTTAGTTATTTTAAAATATACCATAACTTATTGTTTACTATAGTCACTTTGTTGTGCTATCAAATATCGTTCATTCTCTCTACCTATCTAATTATATTTTGTGCACCCATTATCCATCCCCACTTTATCTTCCCACTCCCCGCTACCCTTCCCAGTCTCTGGTCAACATCATTTTACTCTCATCTTCATGAGATCAATTGCTTTACTATTTAACTCCCACTTACTAATGAGAACATGCAATATTTGTCTTTCTGTGCTCTGTTGATCTCACTTAACATAGTACTCTCCAGTTCAATCCATGTTTTTGCAAATGACCCCATCTCTACAAAAAAATAGAAAAATTAGCCAGGTGTCATGGCACATGGCTGTAGTCCCAGCTACTAGGGAGGCCGGGCTGAGATCACTCGAGCCCGGGAGTTTGGGGTTGCAGTGAGCTATGATGACACCACTGCACTCTAGCCTTGGTGACACAGTGAGACCCTGTCTCAAAAAATAAATAAATAGGTTCTTTTTGTGGGGGGAAGTTTAAATGCTTTTATGTATAAAACTGCACACACACACACATATACAGTATATAAACAGATATATATTATACCTTTGTATTAAAATTTCATAGAAGAGGGAGTATTAAAAATGCCTAAGAAGTGGAGTGATTAAGAATAAAGTTGAGAAATACTGTCCAAAACATGTAGACTTTGTCCAGTTCACTTCTCTCGTCTTTACTGCTACCATCTTTGACATGGTTACTATTATTTTCTACCTTGAATCTGGAAATATTATTCCTGTCATATTCTCTCTCATCCAATCTTGTTATTTTCCAATCTTTTCTGAATATGTAATCAAAGTAGAGTTTTAACATCCGATCGTCTCACCTAGAGCTTAAAATCTTTCCATGGCTTCCCACTGCCATGAGGCTATAAACCAAATTCTTACCACACTTATATGGCATATTATGTTTTTTTGTTATATTTCTGCAGACTCATCTCACATTAAAATGACTCTTACATTCTTCAATCTGGCCACGCAATCCTTCTTTTACCGTCTTGCTTGTGCCACGCTCACTGTACCACAGTAGTAACAGTGCATACATCTCTTCCCGTCCTATAGATCTCAGCATCGTGATTCCTTCCTCCGAGAAGCATTCCCTGACTTCTCAGCCTATGTCAGAATCTATATTATTACTCCTTTGAAATTGTATTCACTTCCTTCAGAGCAATAATATTATGTTCCTGTCCTCACTAAACTGTAACTTTCATGAGAGCAAGAATGATGTCCTTATTTTCTTTACATCATATTCCCAGCACTTAGCCTAGTGCTGTGCACATAGTAGGCATGTAGCAAATACTTTGGGCATAAATGAGTGAATTAATAAATGAGTCCATCTGCTACGCTTTATTCTTGGGCCCCTTTAATGTCTTTCTGGTGCTGTTGGAATAAAATCAAATGTTTTTTTCAAGTTTTCCATGATCTTGGCTCCTGTCTACCATTTCAAGTTCTTATGGCATTCTTCTTTGTTCTTTTTTTTTTAATTTGCTTCTTTTTGCTTTTTATTTGTGTGCTTCTTTTTGGCACAGATGCACCATATACCATTTTACCATAGGAATTTTGCTCATGTTCTTTTTATTGCTTCTAAGCTTCCTCTAAGTGTGAGCCATATGAGTAACTTATAATTTTGGTCCTGTGCTTACATGGCCCCTCTCAGAGAGACATTTCTCTATCACCCTATCTTAAGAAGTCTCATCCATCCTCATCATTCTGTAGCTTTATAACCTGTTCAATTTATTCATGTATTTTTTTTTCAGAAAGTAACATTGTTTAGTAGGGAGCTGACTAGGTGGGTTTAAATATCAAGCAGGAGACCTGACATACTGTTCAGTAGAGGACAAAAGAAATCCAATATCTAAATGACACTTAGAGGAAAAATTATTCACAAATAAGATCAAAAAAGGTCAATTTAAGAACAGGTAATGCAAAATAATATAATCTTGTAAGATTTTTTAAAAAGTCACTTATAGGACTGAAGCTTCATATCATACCATAAAACATGATGAACCCACTAAGGTACCACCAACCTTTAGGTGAATTATACTCCCTAGCTAGACATTGTTATCTCACCTTTTAGAATTGCTTATATGATTGTGTTTATCATGTTTGCCATTTCATTTTTCCATCAAATAATCTGAAAATGGAGCTTTCTCCATCTGGACACAGTTACGCAGACACCAAATACCTTTAGAAGTGTACCTTGCATTATTGCCTTGATGCCAAAAATGTACATAAATATACAAGTAATTTTATATTGTAAGTATTTTACTCTAGAGGCAAATTTTAAAAGAGTATAATATTCTTTTGTAAAAATTTTAACTGTCATAAGAACTTATATAAACATTTGTTCATGAATGAAAGTTCAACAATATTTATTAATTGAAGTTCAACAAAAGATTAGTGAAATGTGAATTACTGCAATCTAATGGTACCTTTTCCTCTTTTTATGTTTGTATCCTCCACATGAAGTTTGTGAGAATCAATTTCTTCTTTTATTTGACTAATTAGAATTTTGAAAATTTGATCTTGAATAAAATGTTTATCATGATGAAGCCAAAGGCAGATACCATTTTCTGCCATTTAAATGAGCTGGTTTGGTTGCTGGTATATTCATTGATTTTTTCCTTTTCTTTTTACATCAACAATACAGCAGCAGTTATAGCTCTGCATTTTAAGGGAAAGAAGTTAATTGTAGAATTCTAACTACAAATTTCAGGAGTTAAACATAGTTTCATGGGCTCTAAAACCACTTGTAAATTAAGGCTTAAATCCTATCCTTAAAGCTAACGTCACGTAGCTTCTCAAAAACAAAATTGCCCAGTTATTTTTGGCTTCATGAAGGTTTTGTGTGTGCTTATTACTACAAATAACATCATAAACTTAAGAGTTTGAGTTCATTCTGAACAAGCAATAAGACTTAAACATAAGAAACACAGTATCCTCAGTAAACAAGCTAGAGACATACAATCAGACCATCAGCATTAAATTAGTTTGAAAACCAGGGTTGCATTTAAATATTTGGGAAGTCAAAATTGTGGAAATAATAACTATGCCAGGGTGAGCTGTAGCAGGTCTGTGCTTTGTTTGTTTGTTTGTTTGTTTTTTACATAAATTTACAAAGTGCTAAGTAGAGTTAAAGGAGAAAAACATGTTGAATTAGTACAAAAATTAGAAAATTCACGTATATTAACATTGCAGAAGGAAATGTGGCCTTAATCTTCAATAATTTACTCCTTAGGATGTCTTCTTAATTTATTTTATTGCCTAGAGCCAGATTTTGGTTGTAATTTGTCTATGTGTTTTGCCATTCTTTACATTTCTTCTTGGCAGAGGTAATCAACATATCTAGAACACTTGCATTCTGAGAATATTAATTTTGAAATGAAAACAAGGTTAGTTAATCCTCCTTGCTTTGCTTAACTTTGAGACAAAGAAACTTGAAACATTCCAACTGTGGTAACTTCTAGACCACTGTTCTTCAGAATTTTGTATGGGCTCCAACAAGAAGAGCCAAGAATTTTCCTTCTATTTTACATATCACGGTAATAAGCTTAGGTGATAAGCTCTCTGAGAATAGTTGAAAGAGTCATTGAACCCACTGGATTTCCTAAGCCTCCTGGCTTGGTGACTTTCTTGGTTGTGGTACATTTTGAATCCTGTGGATTTGTAGTGCTGGCCAGTTAAATCCATGATCATGTTTTCTCCCTCATTGTTGAAAGATTGGAATGAGGTACACAGTTAATGCATATTCAATGTTTTCTCCTAAAACTGGGGGATGTGTGTTGAACAATACTAAGCCATTGACCCTCCATGAAGAGTTGTGTTTTCTAGAAAGGAAAATTATGGTTCTTAAAGCCTCATTGTCCTGAAATTTATTTAAACTCACAAGAATGTTATCTAAGGGTAATTCTCATGCTTCATAGAGCCCTTATCAATCCACTGGAGAAAAGGGAGGGCTTTATTATTGACACATTTCAAAAACGAGCATTATCAGGTATAGCTAATTCTAAGAATAAATGTGAATTAAAATGTCAACTGATTTTTCAGGGAAGATATATGTGTGTGTATGACACTAAAATTGTTTGAAACAAAAGAAAATCTGTCATATGTGTTCTGCTGCTGTTTACAAACAGAAACATGACTTAACATTTTAAGGATACTTTAAGTTAAAATATGCCTGAAGTTGTCATCAATTTTCAATATTTACTGTCTTTTAAAAAATGATTTTAATTTTTTCTGTCTTCCTATGTACATGTCTTCCAAAGTAGTTGTAACAATTTTGCATACTTATATTCAAATGACTGTAAAGAATTCCACACTATTAACTACATAAAAGCTTTAACTTGTACCTAAAGTAACACATTGAGTAAAAGCAATAAAAATAAGTGGTTTTTTTGTTTTCTTTTCATTTCACAGGGTACTTGGAAAGAAACATTGTGTTTCAATGTGTTACAATTATATAAAGTTTAATATTTAGTCTTTAACATCCATTGATTTTTCTGTATTTTTAAAATTACATATTCTTATAATGTTCATATTTTATAATAAGAGAAAGTTCCCTAAACTGAACAGCTTCCAATTTTGACATGCTGATAATTAACAGATAATGCACAAACACATATTGTTTATTTTCCAACCACTTGAGTCAGTTTACTTTTTCATTAGTAAAATGCCAATGTGCATGATATCTGCCAATTCCCCATCTCTGGAAAATGTCTGTGTTGGGCCAACTTCACCTCACAAAACTTTAACAAGAAGCTGCAGAGCTTGGCTGCCTTGAAATACGTCAGTGCTCTCTGGTATCTTTTGTGGACTTTCTGCTTTTGATGCTTTTCTTGAAGACAGAACATGGCTTAGCAGAGGTAACTAATACTGATACATTAGTATATTTGTTGGTCTTCCATTTCTTCTAAAGATTTGAAGTTGAATTGCCTATTTAAGCTATGGGACACTATTTTTATTTAAAATAAGGAGATTTGCTTAGGAGAGGGAATAACCCACCTGCCCTAGTTCCACTCTTCCTCATGGTGCTCAAAAGGAATATGATTTCTCTTTTAATTCATAAAATATCTTAGTAGAAGTAATTACACCTGTCCCTCAAGCCTTTCAAGTCCTGCTTATTTTTTCCTTATTTAAACTAAAACCCAGTATGTTTTTTGGGGGATGGGGGAGGGAGAGGTAAACTTTGCATAGGTATAAAGTTCTCCTGTTAAACTGCTGTTTTGCTAAAATACTCTGACTCTGCAGCATAAAATTATACTTCCCCCACCCCTAGGAAAAAAAATATTCTGAACAGTCAGTAGTCCATGTCCACACTTTCAGAAACGCAGTCTTAATGATTCGGTAGAAAAGTGTGCTTATGGTCAGCTTCAGAGTTCATTTATCAGCCTTTCTTGCATGTAGTTTTGATCATATTGATTAAGTTTTGGCTGCTGACTTATAAATGAAAATGATGTGCACAAATGAAGTGTTGTGTCCCTAAAAGATAGCTTCTTACTCCATTTTTTCTTTGCTCCTTCCTGTTCGTGTGAAGCCATCTTTGAGGAGGTAGACAAGTACCACACACTAACAGGGGGACAGAGTAACCAAAGTGAAGGAGTTATGATCTAGGTCATGTACAGGTCTTTTAGATCTATATAAGTTTAGTCTACATTCTAACTTACACCATCAACCTTTCTAATTGTGAAAAATTTCCAAACACAAAGAAAAGCACAGGGAAAACATAATAAAGATCCTTGTATTAACCACACAGAATTAACAAAAGTTAATTTATTATTGAACAAAATAAAACACTATAAATATTTTATCATTCTTCTCTTCTTAGAAATAAGTGCTATTTTTTGTTCGTTTGTTTTAGAGACAAGGTCTCTGTCATCCAGGCTGGAGTTCAGAGGCGTGATTATAGCTCACTGCAACCTTGAACCCCTGGGCTCAAGCGATCCTCCTCCACCTCAGCCTCCCAAGTAACTGGTACTAGTGGCACACACCACCATGTTCATCTATTTTTCTTTTTTTTCATTATTTTTTGTGGAGACAGAGTCCTGCCATGTTACTCAGGCTGGTCTCGAACTCCTGGCATCAAGTGATCCTCCCACCTTGGCCTCCCAAAGCTCTGGGATTGCAGGAGTGAGCCACCGTGTCCAGCCAATATTCTGAATTTGTTGTATATCTTTCCCATTGTGTTTTTGTGCATGTACTACAGATGCATGTAACCAACAAAAACATAATATCCTTATTGCATTAAAAAGTTTTATATGAAGTATATCATATTATAAATTAGGTCTTACAACTTTCTTTTTTTTAACCCACCAGTGTGTTTAATACTTTTATTTTTTATCATGTTTTGGATATGTTTTGAATCTCTCTTCCATAATTTTATTTGTATTTATTTACTTACCTTGATTTTCTTACCTTGATTTTCTTTGCTTTTTATGAACACTATCTTTCTTTGTTGTTATCTATTAATATGATTGAATTTTATTCTAGCGTACATCTTTTCTTTAATGATTTACAAATTACACCTTCTATATCCATCCTTTTAGAGGTTAATTATAAAATACATGCATTATTAATAAATGAATAATTTTAAACTAATAATAAATTTTAAAATCTTTATTTTACTCTCGATTAATGTGACAAAACAATTAAGTATGGATTTTTACACTTTATTCATTTCATTTTTATGATGAATACTTATTTAGATTCACCAAAAGACTTCCCTGATTTTTTCCCTCACCATTAATTCTTGTAGTCTACATCTTCCTGAGTTACATTTCTTTTTTGCCTAAGTACTCACTTTTGTACTTCTCTCAGTGGCTCAGTTGTAGTCTGAGTTCAGTCACAGGAGAGCAAGCAATATGTTCACAATGCACTTTCCCCGTAAAATACACACACACACACACAAAACCCCCAACTAAAAGAACGAAGTCACCTGTAGAGTAAAATGGCCTCGACCAATGTTAAAAGTGGCTCTTGAAATTAAATATTTCCTAGAAAATCTAGATGACTAGGTTTTAAAATTTTTAGTTAAATAATTATGAAATTTATGAGGAAGTTAATTTCAGAACCTTGAGTGTATATAAAGCAAATTTGTCACATTAAATAGAAAAGAATTCTTAGAGTATGTTTATAATAATGGAAATTTATCCTTAATGAGAAAGGAAAAGGAGAATGAAAACCTACAACAAATTGAATTAAAAGAAAAATTTTCTGGGTCTTGTTTTTTCAAAACACTAAGCTAACCTAAAATTAAACAGCAGCATCTACCTAAATTTCCACACTGCAGTTTAATTTCCTTTTATTCTTCTGTTTGACTATGTAATCATTTCATTTTGATATAAATCCTTATCCTCTAAGTGAATCCTCACTCTGTGTCTGAAATGCAGAAATATGCATCATCGTTGTGATGTCAAATTGATTAATTATTTTTGTTTAATTTTCTATATCTTAAAGGGCTTCTTATTAATCTACTACTCTGCATTTAGTTGAATTGAAATTAATACAGTTTTGATTTAAAATTATTCAATTATTTCTGTTTGGTGATAATTATATGGATGCAAAGAGGTTTAAGTGTCATTTTTAGCTTTAAGGTTGCAATCCAGAGAAAGTAAGATTATATTAATACTTGGTATGAAGTGTTCATTTGACTCTCTTGTGTGAAATCAATGACACAAAAGGATTCATCTTCACATTAATTACGTCTCTTTCTTGCTCTCAAGACATAATGCTTTGTCTCAAGAGGATCTTTTATCATGCTGGATTTCAATCACCTGTTTACTCCACTGTCTTTCCAGGTCAAATGTCTATTCCTTGGGTGGCACTTTATACCCTGGAGTCAGCACATTGGCTTCCATATCTTAGGTCTCAAAAAACAATTTTGAATTATTAAATGTACCAATTGCTTGGAAATTGTAGATGCCGTGCGTATAACATTTTCTTGTGCAGAATGTAGCAAAGATTTGTGCTTTTCTTTCTTGCCTGGATACTTGCAAAGTTCGTCTATGTTCCTGCAATGCCGGTCTTCTACCGCCACCAGGGTGGCGCTCTATTATTCTGTATAGTTTTATGGCAAGGCAACTCTGTTGGTTTTTAGTAAACTTCACTACCATTTGTTGGGGTAACCCAAGGTTGAGCTTAGAAGCAAATTCAAGCAATAGACACTGTACTGTATCCAGAATTTCTCTTCCCGTTGTATACTGAGATTTTCCTATCAAGATGGACTTATTTTGAGTAGGCTATTAGCAGTTAGGATATGGATTTTCCTGAAGCTCCTTCAGTTCCTCATGTCAACAGGGTTGTGATGGGCTTTCCCCTCAGTTCAAGAATGAGAACAATGATTCAAGTTCATCTTAGTTTAGATCTGAATCTCTGAGTTTTAGGTACCCATAATATGCTAATTTGATAACTGGATTCCCAGACACAGAGGGGTTATTTCCCAGGCCACAAGCCTAGTAAGTGTCCCATCAGGCCAGTTCTTTGCCTCTATTCTCTCTTGTCCCACTAATGTTTTCTTTCTCAAAATCATCAAATTTCAAATTGTTCTATCTCTGAACCATTGAAGGCAGAAACTCTGGCCTTAATGTTTTAGGAAGGGGAAAATAGTTTCTTACCATGGTGCTGAATAGAGGATTATTTCTGTTTTCTTTATTTTTCCCTTTTGCCATTTAATTTTTTTCTCCTTTTGCACATAAGGCTAACAAGGATAAAATCTAAACCTTTACACATATAAAAGTCTATCAGATGACAGAAAAAGGATATCATAATTTAACTTTTATAATTTAAATGATGAAATATTTCAAAGATTTGCAAGTAACAGAACGTGTTATAATCATAGCAGTGTATAATGGTTAAGAGCATAAACCACATAGTAACACTGAATGTGAATTCTACATGTGTCACGTATTCATAGGCAACCTCTGGCAAGTTATATAATCTCTCTAGACTCCTGTCCTCTCATCTGTAAAATGGAGATCACTATAGTATCTTTCACATTGGGTGATTGTGAGGACTAAATGAATTATAGAACAATGAATCATTCTTAGTTAGTTCAATATATGTGTTAAATAAATAAGTGATACCCATGTACCTGTGACCTCTCCTAATTTATCCTATTTTCACATATTTGTTTTAGATTTTCTGAACATAAAACATTAAAAATATTGTGGTAGTTATTAGTTTCTGCATGACAAATTTATCCCAAAGTTAGTGGCTTAGAACCATAACCATAGTATCTCACAGTTTCTGTGGCTGAGGAATTTGGGAGTAGTTTAGTTGAGTGCTTCTGGCTTGAGGTCTCTCACAAGGTTACAGTCAAAGCCCCAGTTATCTGAAACTTTCACTGTGGTTGGGGAATCGAGTTCCAAGGTTGCTCATTCACATGGATATGACAGGAAGCCTCAGTTCCTCCCCACAGAGACCCCTCCATAAGGCTGCTTTGGTGTCCCCACAAGTCAGTTGCTTCTGTTCTCAAGCAAGTGATTTGAGAGAGACAGAACAAGATGAAAACTCCAAATTTTTTATGACTTATCTTTCTGTGTCATATCTGTCATTTCCACCATATTTTATTCATTAGAAGGAGCCACTAAATACAGTCTATTCAAGGGGAGAAAATGCCAGCTCTGTCTCTCGACGAGAGAAGTGTCAAGTAATTTGTGAACACATTTTTAACCGCTACAGATAAAATTGAGCTTCCTACCCCACCTTTCCTTTCCTTTTCCTCTTTCTCTGGCTGCTATTCTGGAGTTGATACGAGTTGCAAAATCTCCCAAATCAAGCTGAGTGCAGGTTACAAATATGCCCAAGATGCAAATGCCCGATCTGGTTGTGGGTGCCTGAGGCAGCCAGAGATATTGCTGCAGGCTAAGCGCAGCTCTTCCACTAGCCTGAATATGCAGTATAACGTGATTAAGCGTGTCATAAAGTATTCACATTTTTCATATATGCTATGGCATAAAAACCATTTTAAAGTGGTAGATACTCCTGGTTTGGTGATCTCTGAAGCCAGAAACATTGTATCTTTAGCCCTTAAGAGCAGAAAGGAGAGAGGAAGAGAAGAAGCTGCTTGGAGACCATAGATGAAGGAAGAGGAGTTGCTACTTAAGTGAATTTTGCCAATGCATTATTCGCCCACTGTAGATTTCCCACAGCCAGGTCAATTTTTTGTAGAGTTTTTAAATGATGCTTTTTCAAATAATAAAAAAAAAATCCTTTCTTTCTCTCTTAGACCTTTTTGGTAGTGGTTGTTTCAAAGTAGAAATAAATTAATCTAATAGGGCAGCTTAGGGGAAGTTTATATGGAGCAGAATTTCCTGTTTTAACCAAATAAACATAAATAAAGAAACAGAGTTTTAAAACAATTTTTTTTTAAATAAAACATTCTTAGTCATATGGCAGAGATAGTACTATGTGTAAATCATCACAGTTTCTCTTCTTGGGCACAGAAAGACTACAATTCCCAGGCTCTCTTAAGTAAATGCGGATGCCATGTGACTGAGTTTTGACCAGTGGTGTGTGTGGGAAGTTGAGGATGCTTTACGGAACAGCCTTAAAAGTAATTCATGTGATGCTCTAATTCTTTTTATCCAACCCATAGTGACCCTGGAGGCTACTTGCACTAGATGACATGACTAAAAAGTGTAAACTGCCTAGTCCTGAGTCACTGCTTAAGGAAGAGGTACTGAGGAAATCTCAAAGACTCATGCACCCATATTGGACTGTGAGGTGAATAAGAAATAAATTTTTATTGCATTAAATCAGTGAGATGTTGAAGTGTGCTTGTTATTGCAATATAGTCTGTCCTGTCCTGACTAATATAGAAAACATAAAACAAAAACTAAAATATATGGCAATATATGAGAGATCAAGGCAGGTACTGAAGAAGGCTCAGGTGTTAGAAACTAGAAAGATGGTCATCACTGTCATACAGTAAGAAAACATTTAATAATACTAGGATTTGCAGTTACTTAGGAGGAAGCCTATAAAACTAGGAAAGGTAGGTGGGTAAAATTAAAGCATGAGTGTGTGTGGTTATTATCGACTTCACTTGACAAATTATTACAAGAAAGAAAACAGGCAGAACACAGAAATTTTACCCTCTTGCAGCATTAAATTTCAAGCAGTAAGAGATTAGACTACAAAGACTTTGAATGACAAAAGCATGCAATGCTCACCAGTTAGATAAACTCACATGGAGAAAAGAACAGACTAAAGCTGTGGTGGTTGACACAACTCTCAGCTGAATAAAGAAACTCAGGGAAAAAGAATTTAAGGGTGTTGCCTTTGTACACATTGTACCAGATAATTTGAAATTAAACACCATTCTTTTGAGACATAGGCATGCTAATGGGAACAAGGAAGCTAATTAGTCTTGAAATTTAAATCAAGGAAAGAACTATAGGTATGGTTTCTGACACAAGGAAATGACTAGAAGTACATAGATCAGAAGCCTACTAAGTTTTTGACAGAAGTATATTGTCAAAGAAACCTAACTGTTTAATATCTAAAATAAGACTTGGGTTTCCATTATTAGGAGACAGGTGTCTTCCAAGAAATTGCTATATCAGATGTAGACAGGTTGATTCATGCACAAGGAGTACCCTCCCAGAACCTGGGGTGTAAGAGGATATATATGTATAAGAGAGTTCTTTTCCTCAGAGAAAGGGAAAAGAGCCTAATCAAGAATCTCCCAACTTTAAAGTGCTTTTAAAATGACTACACAGCAAGATTTCAGAATTTCTACCAACCACCAACTGCTGCATATCTTCTGATTTTCTCCTTTCTGATTGGGCATGTTTATTGTGAACATTCTCCTTCTGTTTCAGGTTTGTGGTGGCAGACAACTTGCCATTTTACTTGATAGGTCATTACCCATAGGGGCCATGTGCAAACCCGTGAGAGACAACTACACATTCCTGGTGATCCTGGTCTTTAGCCATATGTAATGATGACATAGGACTGGATAGAACTGACTCCTTTGGGGAGGTGGCAAGTATGTTCAATACATGGAAGAAATGGAGCAGATTGGTAACCACAATAATGGACTGTTGGAGAGACAGTGTTTTCATTTCAGCACATCATACACCTGAGTCTGGCCAATAGGATGTGAAGGGAAGCAATATAGGCCAATTCTAGGAGTAGACTTTAAAAACATTTCACACGGCCTTCCAGTTTTACAGTTGACTTGAAAGCCCTGTGTTCTGTCAGCGGTCCCCAAACTTTTTGGCACCAGGGACCTTTTCATGGAAGACAATTTTTCCATGCATGGGGGATGGTGGGAAGGACGTTTTCAGGATGATTCAAGTGCATTAAATTTATTGTGCAGTCAAACCTCTCTGCCAATGATAATCTGTATTTGGGGCTGCTCCCAGCACTAGCATCACTGCCTCAGCTCCCCCTCAGATTATCAGGCATTAGATTCTCATAAGGAACATGCAACCTAGATCCCTCATGTGAGCAGTTTACAGTAGGGTTGGGGCTCCTATGAGAATCTAATGCTGCCACTGATCTGACCGGAGGCGGAGGTTGTGCGGTGATGCCAGATGAAGCTTCACTCACTCACCTCCTGCTGTGCGCCTGGTTCCTAACAGGCCACAGATGGTACTGGTCCGAGGCCTGGGGGTTGGGGACCACAGTTTTAGGTGGCAGAGCTACAAGATCATTAGAGCACTGGTAAGTGTTGTGTATATTTAGTGTTAGAGAGACAGACATATATATACTTACATGTACATATACACTCCTTTGTAATATAAACACTTCCCTATTAATTGTATATGGTCCTTATAGCAAGTAGTTCAGGAATGTTGGGAGAGTGTGAAATAATGCTGAAGAAAATATTCCTAAAATAGTAACTACTGGGAACTTTTGGGAAGGGTAAACCTATTCAGTTTCTTCTCTACAAAATGTGGATAACAATATATAATTTTCCTATTATTTGGAGGACTAGCAAATCATGAGTGCAAAATACCAAGCAGAAAGCCTGACAGATGGGGTGTTGACAATTGCTAAGTATTAGTGGTGATGCTCTTTTATTTTCAGAATGGAGAAAAATTATGAAGAATACATTATTTTTCAAATGGTGCAAATGCTGTCTTATCAAATAAGACCTTAGGTTCAATTACTACTTATATCTGGCCCTCTTAGAATGTGTCATTTGACAATTGTCTTTCCTGAATTTTCACATCTTAATGGTAGAAAACAAAGTTGCATAGAGATGATAGGATATGCATTCAACAGTTCTGAACACAAAGTGAGATTTTGTCTTATGATAGTACTATTTGGGGGCCTGACGCACTTGGGTCCAGCTGTGGGGTTCAGGTGCATTAAGGGCTGGGGTTGAAGGAGAGGAGCAAAGATGAAGATCAGAGACCGGCTGTGGTTTGCCTGAGCACCTCCTCAGAGCTCTAGTACAGTTGACCCTTGAAAAGTGCAAGGGTTAGGGGCGCCACTGTCCCCCCTCCACAGTCAAAAAAACCACATGTAACTTTTGACTCCCTCAAACTTAATTACTAATAGCTCACTGTTGACTGGGAGCCTTACTAATAACACAAATTGTAGATTAACACATTCTTTGCATGTTATATGTGTTATGTACTACTATATTCGTATAACAAAGTAAGCTAGACAACAAAAAATGGTATTAAAAAACTCAAAAAGAAGAGAAAATATATTTACTATTCATTAAGTGGATGTGGATCATCATAAAAGTCTTCATCCTCATCATCTTCACTTTGAGTAGGCTGAGGAAGAGGAAGAGGAGGGGTTCATCTTATTGTTTCAAGGGTGTCAGAGGTGGAAGAAAATCCATGTATAAGTGGACCTGCACAGTCCAAATCCATGTTGTTCAAGGGTTAACAGTGCTTGGTCTCTATTATATGAGTAGGGAGGCTTCATGTACCATAACTTAAAATATGAAATCAATTTGGAGCCAAAGTTGTACAGCATGTAGTTGTTTAGGAAAATTGTGTTTAGGGCTGAGTCATTTGGCTGTTATCTTTTATTATACATTTTTATCATTTTTTTCCCTTTCTGTTTTAGATTGTGCAGTCTTTATTTGATTGATTCTTTCTCTACCATCATTCCTATCATTTTAACTGTTTAGCAGTTTTGAAAAAAGTTTTTCTTTGAGTGTAATCATTGACTAATCTGGCAATATGCCACTTGAACCTACAAAAAAAGTAAGAAAATAAAAATCTCAAATGACTGAGATAGGTTTCCTTTCAGCTTTCTGTAGATAAAAGGAAATTATTTAAGTATTCTTTTGAAAATAATGAATATCAAACTCTTACAAAACAACATTTTTGTTAGCTAGTTGTAAATGGATGAGAAACATATGGATTAAGTTTCCATCAAAAACACACATATTTAAAAATTCAAGCAAAATTTGTTTGGCAAATGTCTTTTTGTATTTTGCCAATTTCAAAATATTTGAAAGTAATTTGAATGTTTATTTGAACATAAAAAGTCATAGGATATTATTTTTTTTTTATAAATTCAAGGAAAAAAATTTTTTAAAAAGCCATAAAGTGATTTCTACAAAAATAATTATCAAGCAAATAGTGTTGTCATCTTGATAGCTTCATGGATTATTTCAAATGTAATTACCTGACAGAAAAGAACAGCATGTTCTGAAATCTAAGGGCATGCTGGAAAATTTAGGAAAATATTATGAACCAAAGATATGAAACCATGCTGCTCATTGTCAAATATTAATATAAAAAAGGTAGAACCTTCTAACTTATTTTAAAAATGAATTTTATGTTACTAATAGCATTTATTGAACTTAATATAAGAAAATAAAATGTACTCTATATTATTGGTTTCAAATAGTAATTAACCAATTTGGCTTTGCCTCTGGTAAAATTAAAGAATATTCTGTTGGAACTTGATTGGAACTAGTGGTGACTGTATCAGTCAGGGCTCTTTGGTTTAGTGGTAGAAACCTCACTTCACCAGTCTTAGACAAAAACATTACATGAATTAAAAATAAAAGGGATGTATTAGATCATACAACTGAGAATTCTAAGTCTTGGGCTGATTTTTGTTACGGCAGGATCCAGGGGCTCACTTTCTGACTCTTCCCTTCTGTTTGCCGGCTCTTTTCTCAGGCAGTATTTCACAAAATGGCCATGAGAGCTCCTGGCTCCTATGTTCTCAACATAAGAACATCCAGGGAAAGCAAACACCTCCTTTTGCACAGTTCTCGCAAAGAGCCCAAGATGAGCCTGACTGTGCTGAGCGACGAGTTCATCACAGAGACCAGGAGCTGCGCCATCCACCCAGATGCACTGGGGGTGAGGGTAACTGGTTTCTCCATAGATAGAGCTAATGATTCCAAAATAAACAAGAAAGGGTACTGGGCAGACAATTACCTGAGAGATTCACAGGGAAGAGCATTTAACTCTCTTCTAATCCTGTCTACCTACAATTTCTACAACATCATTTGTATAACTTACTATTCTGATGCAGTGTATGATCTTAGATGCTTTTCTAAAATGTGAAAAAAATGAAAGATTCCATTTTCCCTGTCTGGCTATGTGCATTTTCCTTCAAAACATCCTGGTGTATTTGAATTGAAAAGAGGTAGTGGAAGTGAAACCATCACTCTTAGAACTTTTTTTTAACTGTTTTTATTTTCCTTTGAGGTTGCTTTCATGGTTCTCTGCCCTCTTCTTTCCCCTTCAACCCATCAATGGGGCTTGTGCAGGAAGCCTGGTCCTGGGTGATCACTCACAGGAAGCCCCTGCCTCAGAAGACTTGGGGCTGGGACAGGCAGGCAGAGGTCTCAGAGAAGGACAATGTGGACAGAGTGACAGGTCAGTTTTACCTGGGCTTAAAGGGAAACCTCTTCTTGTTTTTTTTTTTTTTTTTGGGGGGGGGTTGTTTGTACTACTCTCATCATCAGAGTGGTCAAGATTCAAGAGCCAAGATCAACAAGATGAAGGCAAGCCCAGGAGAATGGGGCTCAGGAAAAAATCTGGTGAACCTCTAGAATATGTCAAAGGTATTGTGGAATTTTGTGCTATTAATAAGATTAAAAAACAGACTTCAGAAGGTTTTGGTATCTTAATCCATTAGGGTAGCTATAACAAAATACCATAAACTGGGTGGCTTATAAACAACAGAAATTTATTTCTCACAGTTTTGGAGGTTGGGAAGACCAGGATCAAGGTGCTGGCAGATTCAATGCCTGGTGAGAACTCACTTTCTGGCTCAGAAAAGCCTTTTAGATGAGTTCATGAGCTCCCTTGAGTGTCTTTTATAAGGGATATTCATGAGGGCTCCACCCTTATGACCTACTGACCTCCCAAAGGCCTCATCTCCTAATACCATCACTTCTGGGGGTTAGAATTTCAACATATGAATTTCAGGAAGACACAAACATTGACACAATGGCACCTGGTTAGTAATAAAGTCTGTCCTCTGTGTTTATCCCTTCACACCACTTCTGTGATCAGAATAAGGCTGTTGGAAGATTCTGAGCTCACACTTGCCCTAGCTCTTTGATGACAGAACAATTGGTCATAAATTACCCTCTATGTGGTTTTATAAGAGAAGGTCTTCATGAAAAGAACTAGAACATATGACAAAGTAATGAGACTTGATTTCTGTGTTACTATGTTCCATGATTGTGATTGTTAAAACAGGTATTCCTAAATTGTTTTTCCACTTGGAGAAGGGAGCTACCTAATCTCACAATGTGAGTGTTTTATAGGTCTTGAGTATTTGCATGCAGTTCAAAAATTAGGTCACAGGGAAATGGTAGGCAAAAAAATAAAGCACAACTGAAATTTCTAACAAACATACCAACCTATCAAAACTATTTTCATTGTAATCAAGTAAAGGGATTAAAATTTTAGTATTATTTGAAAATAAATGATCAAAATTATATATTAAAAAAGAGGAAACCAGAGCTATTATATTTGAGGTAAAAACAAAAGGCAGGGGGAGGGACTATTCTTAAGTATAAAGACCTTTTTTTTTTTTTGAGTGACAGGGTCTTGCTTTGTTGCCCAGGCTGGACTGTAGTGGTGTGCTCACTGCAGCCTCACTGCAACCTCAAACTCCTGGACTCAAGCGATCCACCTGTCTCAGCCTCCCGAGTAGCTGGGACTATAGGCGTGTACCACCACACCCAGCTAATTTTTCTATTTTTTTGTAGATACAGGGTCTCTCTATGTTGCTCAGGCTGTTCTTGAACTCCTGGCCTCAAATATCCTCCCACCTTGGCCTTCCAAAGTGCTAGTATTATAGGTGTGAGCCACCACGCCCAGCCTTAAGAACATTTTTTATTAAAGTATTAAAAAAATCAGAGTGATATTAACTATTTAATTTGCTTTGTGGCTTTTTGAACAATTTAAAAGGGAATATATTTATGGAGATAAATAAATTAGTGGTTATTCTTTTTTAATTAAAATTTAAAGGGTATTTTCAGACATTTATCATATTTTTAAAGACTTCTACTTGTATAATATTAAATATTTTAATCCTTGGTGCTTATATTACATTCCATTTTTCACAAACTAAGCAAACAATGTCTTTGTTAGTGGTACTTAATCTACACATCCCGTTTCTGTTTTTATGTGAATAGTTCTCACGGAGTTAAGCAGTATTTCTGCAATTCCTGTTTTAATTTATGAGTGTCTTAGGAAATATTTACTGTGCCCAAAATGGGCATAGTAAGAATAATAATTGTAGTCTTTGCATCATCATTTTCACCTACACTTCATGAAAATATTGTTGGTAGAAATATATCAACACTTAAGCACTATTTGTAAATATAACGTTTATTTTTCTAGTATAGTATACAGATACATAATAAGGGAAATCATGGCTATAATAATACTAGCTAACATTTCTCCAACACTTTTTTCATGTGATAAGCATTATTTTAAATGTTCTACATGTGCAAACACACTTAATCTTCAAGGGAACCTATGAAATAATTATAATTATTATCCACATTTTATGATGAAAAAACTGAGCACAAAAAGTTTAACAGCCAAAAGTTATGCTACTGAGTAAAACCCCACCATTTTCTTTGATATGCTTTATTTTCTAAAACTGTTTTGAACATGCATTAAAAGGGTACTTGAATCTGTGAAATTAAAGTGTTATTTTTATAACAACCTTTGTAATGAATATAGGTCAAAAATATGTGACATAAACATACTAAATTTTCTTTTTAAAAATAATATATTAAATACCTTCCTAAAACTGAGAAAAATAAGGAACAAAAAAGAAAATAAGTACACTCAAGTGTCTGTTAATGATGGATATACTTTTGGAGAAATGTGTCAAGAAATGTGTTGTTAGGCGATTTTGTCATTGTGCGAACATCATATTTACACAAACCTAGATGGTATAGCCTACCACATATCTAGGCTATATGGTATAGCCTATTGCTCCTGGGCTAAAAACCTGTACATCATGTTATTGTACTAAATCCTGTAGGCAGTTGAAACAATGATAATTATTTGTGTACATAAACATATCTAAACATAGAAAGGGTACAGCTAAAATAAGGTATAAAATACTTTAAAAATGGTACTTACCATGAATGGAGCTTACCATGAATGGAGCTTACAGAACTGACAGTTGTTCGGGCTGAGTTGGTAAGTGGCAAGTGAAAATAAAGGCCTAGAACATTACTGTACATTGCTGTAGATTGTTTATAAACACTTAAGCTACACTAAGTTTATAAAAATATTTTCTTTATTTAATAATAAATTAACCTTAGCTTACTGTAACTTTTTATTTTATAAATGTTTTGATTTTTTTAAATTTTCTGACTCCTTTGTAATAATACTTAGCTTAAAACACAAACACATCGTACAGCTGTACGAAAATATTTTCCTTCTTTATACCCTTATTCATTAAGCTTTTTTCTAATTGGATTTATTTATTTGTTTTACTTTTAAAACTTTTTTTTGTAAAAACCAAGACACAAATACATATATTAGTCTAGGCCTACACTGGGTCAGAATCGTCAATATCACTGTCTTCTACCTCTACATCTTGTCCCACTGGAAGGCCTTCAGGGGCAATAATAGGCATGGAGCTGTCATCTCCTGTGATAACAATGCCTTCTTGTGGAATACTTCCTGAAGAACCTGCCTGAGGCTGTCTTACAGTTAATTTTTTTTTTAACAAGTAGAAGTACACTCTGCAATAATGATAAAAATTACAGTAAATACATAAACCAGTAACATAGTCATTTATTATTATTATCAAGTATCATGTACTGTACATAATTGTATGTGATATACTTTTATATGACTAGCAGCACAGTAGGTTTATTTACATCAGCATCACCATGAACACCTAAGTAATGCATTAAGATATGTAGGATGTTACCACAGCTATAATATCACTAGGTAATAGAAATTTTTCAGCTCCATTATAATCTTTGTCAAGCTTAGAATTGGAATATCATTTAATTAAGCGCTCATAGTCATTCAACAGACATTTATTAGTTGTCTCCCTTTGTCCTGCTGATCTTTGGATAAAGCCCACGTTATGAAGCCACAGTGTATTATTGCAGATTGGGAGACAATTCCCTCTAACCAGATGGAAAAATTTTGTTTAATTTTTTTTTCTTTTTTGTCTTCCACTGTTCCTTTATGTTTATGTAGTATTTTTTTCCTGGTAGTCACTCTTCTTTCCTGATATTATAACTCTTAGGTAATAAAAAGTTCTTTGGTTGGTTATTGACATAACCAGTTCCATGTAATAGTAAAAAAAAAAAAAAATGACTACTTTGAAGGTAGGGCTTATCCACTGTCATGGGTCAGACCTGCTACAGAGAGGGCAGCCAGCAGTCAGAGTCAAGTGTGTAGCTGATTTTCTCTTTCCCTGGTTTGTAATTCTACTTATTTTCTCTGTTCTTGGCAATAGAGCTTTCTTACCCCATGAAGGCTGGAATACAGCGAATGACAGGAGGCGCTAGTGTCATGTTCCTTTGAGCCTGAAAACAGTCTGAAACTGATCTCTCTTCTCCTGTGGACCCTTTCTTCTTCCATCCCTCACCCTTGAAGTGAAAGATGTTTCCTTCTCTGGCTCCTCACTTGCAATTCCTTCGCAGCCCCTGCACATCTGAGAACATTTCTAGGTTTTCTTTTCTCAATTCTGTTTGCCCTGTGGGCAGCCCTCTTGCGCGCGCACACACACACACACACACACACCCTCAGCACTGACAAACTGAGAGTGGGAACTTCCCTTAATCAACCATTCCTCCTTTGGCTCATCCATTAACAGCTGTTCTGCCTCTGTCACCCTTTAGGTATTTCTGGCAGAGCCTAACATCCATTGACCTTGTCCACCAGTTATAAAAAGACCCCCCTCCAGCTCTCAGAGTTATCCAATTGAAGATAATTTCGGTAGGCTTGAGGTAAGGAGAGGGTACCCCCACTTATTCCCCATTCCTCTCTCTAAAGTAATCATATCTTTAAAAATATGATTTGGTTTTTACTAGGTTTGGGGCAAAAAATGGCCCACCCCTTACCTCTCCTTCTGCAATGGGCAAAACACTCTGAAGAAACCTTCTCTCAAAGCCCATCTCTCTCTGATAAAATTGTGTGTGTGGGAAATTATCATCAGGTTTTGCCAACTGCTTTGTAAATTCTGTGTCAAGTCTAGGAAGTTTTTTGGAATGTGATATTGCTTCCTGGTATTTCAGCACAGTATTTTAGCAGCATGCTATATACATACCATTTTGAAGGCTTTATACACTGAAATCCTGCTCTGGTTAGGGTGTGAGCTGAGCCCTAGACCAACCACATTGGTGTAGATGTGTCTTAGCAACACCCCCTCTCCAGTTCGTTCTGGTCTCAAATTACTCCCCTCCAGAACACACAACTTGCCTGGGAGCGGCTCCTCACCTAATTTTCATCTGCCTCACTGAGAAGGGCTGCAAATATAGCAGTAGTGTTAATGAGCCTTGAAGGGAGTTCATCTTACAGGAATAAAGAGGTGAGACAGAGTGGATGAAAAAAGCCAACAGTGAAGTGAACCACACTCATCTCTGATATCTTCTGAAACGTGACCATGCAGAATAGGTATATAAATGCCAACCAAGCAAAACACAGTTTTTCTTTTTAAAATGGCATTGCTAGTTTGCAAGCGTGTATGCATACATGCATGTATTCCTGAAAACGGGGAAAGGAAGGCATTTAGCCAAACCTACACAATATTAGTTATAATCATCAAGCTCTTTTTAATTAAAGGACGAGAATTCCAGCTTACACTAGCTCAATCTAAGGGCCAGAAATAATTTATTGTTGAGTAGTTCAGGTGTAGCTCTTCACACCTGGGCAGAAGCAGCAGCTCAACTGACTATATCTGGTCCAATCTGCTCTCTCTGACTACTGCTTGCTCTTTCTTGTCTCTATGGCTCCTTGTATGTTGACCTTTTATGGTATCCTCCCTGTGGATGTCCCCTTTGCAGCACCAAAACCCCAAGGGAAGAGGTGTCTGTCACAAAAGAGGTCCCAGGGTGGAGCTATCAGTCTGTGTGCTTTGGTTGGTTAGACAGGGGTCTTGCGCCACACTGTGCTGGATACTCCGAGATGTTTGCTAAGGAAAGTGCAGGCACTATGCATTAGTTTACAGGGGTTGCCCTAATAGATTGCCACAAACTGCATGGCTTAAATAACAGAAATTTGTAGCCTCACAGTTCTGAAGGCCAGAAGTTGAAAATCAAGTTGTCAGCAGTTTTGGTTCCATCTGAGGTCTGTGAGGGAAAATCTGTTCCAGGCCTCTCTCCTTGGCTTATAGATGGCCATTTTCTCCCTGTGTCTCTTCATATTATCTTACCTCTATGTGTGTCTGTCTCTGTGTCTGAATTTCCCTTTTTTGTAAGATACCAGTCATATTGGATTAGGGCCCAACCTAATAACCTCATTTTAATTTGATTACCTCTGTAAAGATTCCATCTCCAAATAAGGTTACATTTTGAGGTACTGGGAGTTAGGACTCCAAGATATCTTTTTAGAGGGATGCAATTCAACCCCTAATGTACAATACTTAAAAAGGACATCTTACTTCCAGATGTCCATATCATCCCTCCTTACACAAATATCAACTACCATATTTCACTATACACACATTTACTGTATGACAAATATGCAAATGAAAGCAACTAAGTAAGTCTTTCTCTTTCCTTGAATATATAGATAATCAGATTTTCTTTATGTTTGAATGTATAAAATATAGAAGGTCCCAATGTTAGGATGGTTTGACTTACAATATTTTGATTTTATAATGGGTTTATCAGAGTATTAAATGCACTTTTTACTTACTATGGGTTTATCAGGATGTAACCCCCATGTAAGTGGAGGAGCATCTGTATCCATCTGAACTCCTTGATTGTTTCTAGTCCTAAGAAAACCTGTTATTTGATGGTGTTCTATGTATGTATCTTCTAAAAATTTTGCTTCAGTTTACATTAAATGCTCTCTTTCAGACTTTGTAAAGAAGAAAACTAAAAGCAATGGTTCATTATAATTGTTTGTATAATGAAAAGATCTTACAGTATTCATTCTAATCAAAACAATCATTTGTGAATAAAATACCAATATGCATTTCTTCTGTATGTCAATCTAAATGTTTATACAAAAGTTTCGAACTTAGAGAGGAATCAACACCTCAATCGAAGCATGCAATTACTTCAATAAAGTCAAAGAGATTTATTTCACAGAAATCTTCTTACAAAATATATTGAATGGTGTATTTTACATATATATAAAATATATACATTAGTATGTGTTATTCTTTCCTATTAACTTCTGAACTGTAAAGTCCAGACCTTCTTTATCAGTCACAACACATTGAGCTTTACTTTTCCCTTCCTAGATTCCCAGAAAATATATGTTTCATGAATGAATTGAAGAAATGACAAGTTATCCATCCTGTGAAACAAAGGGCAGCATCCTCATCTTTATTTTCCCTAAAAGAAAGAGACAGAAGGCACTTAAGAGATAATTTAGAAATACATACATGCACACACAAATTTAGAACTTATTTTCCATGAAGATAAATAACTTTATTCTGAGGAAGATTCTGGCTGTTGTTGTTGTTGTTGCTGTCTGTTTTGTTTTTGAATAAGGAACTCAAACAATATGGGTTGAATTGAAACTTAGCCATGTTAGGGTAGGTATAAAATATAACTTAAATGTAATATATATGGAATGTCTTGTTTTAAAATTTAATAGCTGTATGCTCATGAACTTTTAAAATATTTTTTATTGGAAACTGCCTTTCCAAATAATACTGTTTCAAACGAAGCTCCCTCTGGAGCTGATATGAATTATTAGGTGCCAGAAGATGTGCCCTTTCAGCATGTTATGATGTTCATCTTACTTCCAGATGTCCATATCATCCCTCCTTACACAAAACAGCCCAAAAAGAACTGTGTCAGAGATTTGAAAAGCAAGTATCCAGGCTCTAGTAGTTTCTACCAATACAATAAAACAACTTGGAATGGATGATCCCAAACTTCTTTTTGTCCAAGATTCTATAATCCTCTTTGTTTTAAGTCGATTGTTAAAGTCTGCTATGCAGACATTGTTGTTGTCCTACAATTAGCATTATTGTCATAGTCTGGGATTAGTGATTAGTCATAGCCTCAAAATGTCTGATGTATGCTTTAGTGGTTTAAATGTATCTAAACTTTAATTTTATAGTGTCAGTTTTATTGTTTTAATCTAGAAGCATATTACATTGTATGAAATACAAAAGAGGCACTGCCTACCTTTATGGGAGAACACGATTAAAGACAGGAGATTAAGTCTGCCTCTGAAACATTTCATTAGTTTATTAAAGGTAGTGTATTAAAAACATGAGCCTAGAATTCACAGAGAGCTGAGCCCCAGATTCCAGCCACACTAACTTGTGGGTATCATTTTGGGGCAAGACAGCTGACATTTTGCTGGTCAAATTTGCCCTTTTAAATAGAGATCATAATAACTATTCACATCATGATGAAAATAATTATATCCAATGTCAGAGAGATGTTTTACTCATAATAAATTCCTAAATGTTCACTCTCCTCCTTTTCATTTACATTATAAAATAAAAGAAATATCATCCTATTAAGAGTAAGAAAACTTATTAGAGGTGCTTTCATAGACTTCCATTACCCTGTCACCCTTTAAATAATGCTTTGATTTTTAATCACAACTACAAAGTCTTGCATAGTTCATAGTATTATGGAAGAGTGAAATATAGACAAAATATAGAAAAAAAATAGTTAAGACATTCATTTGAGTCCAAAGTGCATTGAAAGAATTTAATTTGGAAGAAATGTATTCACTGTGTTATAAAGCATAGTTTTGCTAGACTATATGACCTTGATCTGAGTGTTAATGCCATTCTCAATTTTTCATAGAAGAGTCAACATATTAGATTAGATTAGATTATTGACAAATGATTTGATACATTTCATAAATATATGGTTGGTCTTTGAATTTACCATTTAGGTATTCATAGCTTGTGAAATTGTTCTTGAATAATATTTAAAATTTTTACATATATCCTCACAAATCTAAACAAATTATAGACAATTTGAAAAAAATTAACACATTATTTTAAGAAATGTTGTTTTAATACTTTTTAAAATATGGAACTCCCAATGACAACACATAACATTAATGCAATAAATCGAATGTTTGTGTTTCCCCACCAAAATTCATACATTAAAACCTAATCCCCAACATGAGATGGTATTTGGAGGTGGAGCCCTTTCAAGGTGATTAGCTCATGAGGGTGGAGTCCTCATGAATGGGGTTAGTGCCTTTATAAAAGAGTCCCCAGAGTTCCCTTCCTCCTTACACTATGAGAAAACACTGTGAGAAGACAGTTGTCTATGTACCAGGAAGCAGGCCTTCTCCAGGTTCTGAATGTGATGGCACCTTGATTTTGGACTTCCCAGCTTCCAGAATTGTAAGAAATAAATTTCTGTTGTTTATAAGTTACCCAGTCTATAATATTCTGATATAACAGCCTGAATAGACTAAGAAAATTACTATAATAAATATCCATTGAGCCCAGATTACTAACTATATAAAATATATTAAACACATTGCTAAATATATATACCAATATATACTAAACATATTAAATACCTTGCTTATACACACATAGTTTCACCTGATTAATAATTTGAAATTATTCAAAAGAATAAAAATTTATTTTGAAATCTTTTTTCCCTGAAGTAGTGATTTTGGGGGAATCTTTTGAAAAAAACATTACTGGAAAGTGTCTGTGAAAAATGTACCCCACAATATGAATTAAAATGTGCAGGTATATCTTGGCAATTACAATATTCAAGGCAGAAAATAACTCGAGACATTTATTTTGGTATTTAGTATAGAAAGAGATACTGCAACAAAAACCATCTGCTTTCCCACTAATAAATCTATTTCATAATTGAAACTTTCAGGCAAATCATTTTCCTCTAATTTAACTAAGTTTTTGCCAATCTCTCATTGTCCTAAAAATGAGAAAGATCCTGAAAACTGGTAAGAGCTTCTAAAGAGTGGAAATTAGTTTAATTTTGATGGAGATATTCAAGACTGTCAAATATATGACAACACTCATTCAGATTTAAGCAACATCTTTGAAACACAAGTATTATCATTGGTGCGTAATGAAGAATGACTAAAAAATAGAATTTATAAGTTGGGTCTGCCCATGTCAACTAATATAATTCACTACCTTAATTTTAAAAAGTAGAGCATCAGTATGATTTAATTATTAAAAATTGACTTCTATATATAGACACATACTTAATAATAGATTTTCTGGTAAATATCTCATTTCCTCTGGCTATAGCTAAAAAAAATTAATAATTCATATCATTGCTGTTTACAGCCCAACCCTTATGAAGATTTCATAATAAATTGCCATATTGGGCCAAATAAATTGCTCGTCTAACCAAGTGTTCTGTTTTTGAATGACACGAAAGGACATTTAATTAACATGGTAACAAAATTGGGCATAGTTCCTATCCCTAGAGAATCCTACTGTTTATTCTTTTTCATCCAAAAATAAACTTTTCTTTTGTTTGCTTTTTCTTAAGCCAGTTCCCTAATCATGTCAAAATATTTTTCATAATCTTGTGACTTTGCTGTAAAAGAAAACTTGTGTGTGCACACACAACACACACACACACTGATCTTCCTTTGTTGACACTTTTTGTCCTCTTAAAAAATATATAGACAGACAAGCATGAATTTCCCATTCCTATATGAATGTGGTTTATCTTTGCTTAAGTTTTTTCTCTCCTTATTACTGTTTCAATGGTGCTGCTGGTTTGGAGCCGAAGAGTTATCATAGCAGCTTTGACTGATTAAAAAAAAAGATTGATGGATAGGTACTGACGCCTTTTTAATAGATGGCAAGGTGGAAACAAGATCCCCAGAAAGTCACTAATTGGGAGGAGATTCAAATGATATGCTGAAGGATGAGTAGGGGTTCACCAGGTAAATAAAGGTAGTAATGTGAGTCCAGGTGGAGAAAGCAGCTTGAGAAATTCCAGCAAAACCAAGGCATGTTCAGGAAAGTAGAAAATTTTTATTGTTTGATTGGAATATAAGGTGCATTGAGGATGTGTAACTGAAAATGTAGGCTAGATAATTATGTTATTAAAATGCCATCTTTACCAGTGTTTTTCAATTTTTTTTAATTAAAAATTCCAGTTAGCAAATTATATTTTACTTTGTAATCCAGGATTTAAATACATATAGCTCTCTCTCTACAGCCAGGCAGTCCTTGCTGTACTCAGTTCTGATAGACACAGATTTCAATTATCAGGCTTTATTTAGTTAAATAACATCAGTCTCCTGGGAACATGGTTCAAATTCCAATTACCAAGGTATATCAACTGTGAGAAATCGCACAAAGAACAAATTTCATGCCTAGCTCTTCAGTGCACAAATCACTGTGTACATCATGGCCAGTGACCAATCATCATGTTATTTCTTTCAAAGTCTGTCAGTGATTGGTCGACACAGACGTTACTCGGTGTACTCCCAGGTAGCAAGGCCAGGTAGCACTCATCTCCCAGTGATGGATCCAGTAACAGTTTACAACCAAAGGGAGTTGGCCAACAAAGGTGAAGGTGCAGCAAAGAAACAAAAAGTGATAACACTGGAAGCAAAATTTGGATTAAATGTAAACAAAGTCATAGAAAAAATAGCCAAGGATAGGAATACTAACACTGTCGCTGTTTGTTTGAGAGACTTTAGATATGCAGTCAGAGGGACTTACTGAGCGTGAATTTATCAAGGTAAGTGAAGGATGATGAGATTGTGAAGAAAAGAATGAAGATGTCCCAGAGGAAGTGATGCTGGCAAAAAACTTCATGTTAAAGGAACTCCCAGGATCCCTTCCCAGACTTTGAAAGCACAAGGGATGGAATGTTGAGACTTGATCCAAACTTCGATAGGAATATGACAATTTGTCCAAGCATAGAAAAAATTCTCACTTTGTATAATAAGTCATATAAGATGTAGAAGACAAAAACTGTTCAAACTACTCTTGATATATTTTTTTACTTTATATTATAAAATAAGTTTGGATTCATAGAAGTTGCAAAAAATGTACAGGGAGGCCCCACGTACCCTTCCTCTAGGCTCTTCCAACAATAAAACCTTATATAACAATGGTACAATACCCAAACTAGAAAATTGTAATTAGTACAATCCACAGAATTTATTCATATTTCCCCAGGTTTACAAGCACTCGTGTGTGTGTGTACATGTGCTCATGTGCACATGTAATTCTATGCAGTTTTAACACATGTATAGCATGTGCAGTCAGAACAGTTCCATCAACCCATGACTCTCTATTCCTTTAAAACTATACCTGCCCCTTTTCCCCACAACTCAGAACTCCTATGACAACCAATCTGTCCTTCACTTCTATAATTTTGTTTCGTGAATATTTTATAAATAGAAATATACATTATGTTATCTTTTGAGATTGACTTTTTTCATTCAGCATAATTCATAATTCCTTTATATCATTCCCTTACATAATTTCCAACACTTCCTATCGAAGTGTTGAGTGTATCCATAGCTCATAATAAGTTTTTTACAAAGAAATAAAATACTTCAACTCAATGTTTCAAGTATCTTAAATTATAGAGCGCTAAATAACATTAGTTATATTATTTTTAATTCTCTATATATTTATAGTCAATGTTAAGAGAAGTTGTAAAGTTTTGACAACAAATTTAAAGATTATGGAACAATTGTAATTTTTCCCATTGCTTATTAGAATCACTTTGCATGGTTTCAGTTTGCATGGTTATTTTTCCATTTTCATACTACTGTGCAAAGGGAGCATTGCTTGTGTAGTATATAGATATATTATATATGTATCCATCTATCTATATAACTTAAGATATGTGTATATATATAACTGAAACAAAGTTTTCATAGGACCATGATCCTTACCATATGTATTAATTTTCTATTGCTGACATTAAAATTACCAAAATGTTAGTGATATAAAAAACAATACAAATTTATTTCTTTATTTTTCTATAGGTCAGAAATTTGACACAGGTCTTACTGGGTTAAAATCAAGGTATTGAAAGGACTGCATTCCTTTCCAGAAGATCTAGGGGAAAATCTCTTTCCTTGCCTTTTCTGGCTTGTAGAGTCCACCCACACATCTTGTCTTGAGGCCCCGTCTTCCATCTTCAGAGCCATCAATGGTGGGTAGAGTCCCTCCCACACTATCATCTCTCCAGTTTTCTGACAACAGGAAAGCCAGGAAAGGTTTTCTGTTCATAGGGACTCATGTAATTAGATTGGGCCCACCTTGACAATAATCTGCCCATATCAAATTATCTAATCTTAATCACATCTGCCATGTAAGGTAACCTATTTATAGTTTATGTGAAGTAGGACACAGACATCATTGAGGGGGTCATTATTCTACCTAGCACAGTCCACTTTCTGGTCCCCAGAGATTTATGTCTGTCATACCTACAAAATTTACTAACCTATCCAATGCTCCCCAAAAGTCCCAACTCATTACTGCATCAATTCAGTGTCCAAAATTTCACCGAAATCTCCCCAGCTCAAAAGCCCCAAATCTCATCATCTAAATGACCTAATTTATGTATGGGTGAGGCTCTGCGTATAGTCCATTCTGAGGCAAAATTCCTCTCCATTTGCGGTTCTGTCAAAGTACAGAAATGAGTTATCTGTTTCTAAAATACAATGGTGGGACAGGCATAGAATAATAGTTATAAACATTTCAGTTTTAAAAAGGGAGAAAATTGAAGAAAAAACAGAGTCCCGGATCCCAAGCAATTTCTAAATCCAACAGGGGATACTCCATCGGTAACCTTGTAGTAATCCTCTGTGGTTTTCAGCCCTTCTTCCAAGCCTGTGGCTTCTTTCTCTGAGTCATCCTTCCTTTTTCATGAAATGTCACGAGAGTTTGAAAGTGAGTAGATCTATAAGCTCATTTCCTTCCAGTAAAATTTGAGGGGCCCAATATCCTTTTTTCATTTCACACTTTCTCCATCCCTTTCTGTACAAACTGACAGTGTTTCTGCTGATATAAAATTCTCAAGAATTATGTGAGTCTCCCATATATTTAACAAAGATTGGTTCCGTTAGACAAGAGACTCTTTCACAGATCTTTCTTAGAGAGTCAGTTCTCTATTTTGCCTTCTGCTGAGATGTCTGAGGGACCACACCTTTAAGCTTCCTAGATGCTCTCTGGTTTGATTGTGGGAATCTGATCTCTTCAAAGAGCCTTTTGCGTTGGAATACTCTAACCTTTTGATCTTTCTGAGCAGGTCGTTATAGCCACATCTAAGGCTTTTTCTTTAGGTCTTATATTCCTGTCAATGAGTTTCTTAATTTTAGCATCTCTTGCAATCTGGATAGGTTAAGAATTTCCAAAATTATTATGTCTTGGTTCATTTTTGTTTAAACTGTTCTTCACTCAATTTGTCTCTTTCTCCTTGCATTTTACTACAAATAGAAAACAGAAACCAAGCTGCCTTTTTGATCCTTTGCCTGGAAATCTCCTCAGCTAAATATTCGATTTCATCATGTTTTCCACATAATTGCAGGACATAATTCTGCTAAGTTTCTGCCCCTATATAATAAGGAAACTCTTTCCTCCAATTTTTACTATGTGTTCTTTATTTCCTTTTGAGCCATTACCAGAAGCACTTTTTATGTCCATATTTTTACTAACAGTTTGTTTAAGAAGATTTAAGTATTCTCTAAGGCAATCTGTCTTCTCCACCATGCTCTCCTCTTCTTTCTGAGTCCTTTCTAGCAGAGTTTTTAACATCCGCATTTCTACTAACAGTGTGTTCAAAGCCAACTAAGCTTTTTCTAGAATGTTTTCTTTTAGCCTCATTGATAAATAGTATGAAGATAGATAATGACATAGCAGAACACAGGGTAAGGAGCACTGAGTAGTGCAGTCTTTGAGCATAACATGAATTCTGAGAAGAGAATTCTTCACTGTTGATTGTGCCCCTTGGAGGTGGTGGACTTGAACTGAAACTTGATGGAATGGTCTCCATTCTGTTTAGAAAGCTTTGGGAGGAGGGTGTTGCCCTCACTCTTTTAGCTTCATTCACTAACCAATTCCAAAGCCACTGTGACATTTTCAAAATACATGTCATAGCAGTATCTCATTCTCGGGTATCAAAATCTGTATTAATTTCCCATTGTTGCCATAAAAAATGATCACACATGCATGTAGTGGCTTAGAAAACACAAATGTGATATCTTATAGCTGGCAACACCCTCTTCCTAATGCTTTCTAAACAGAATGGAGACTCTATTCCCTCAAGTTTCAGTTCAAGTCCACCACCTCCAAGGGGCAGAATCAACAGTGATTTTTGTCTTCTGAGAATTCATGTTATGCTCATAGACTGCACTACTCAGTGCTCCTTACCCTGTGTTCTGCTATGTCATTATTTATCTTCATACTATATGTCAAGATATCTTAAAAATACAATTAGATATCTGAGAACTGGAATTTCTGGCATTCCTAGCATTTATTGTTGTGGTCTTCTATGATAGCCACTCTGCTTCCATTTGTGAACAATAATGCGAAACATAACAGATAACTGGATAGTTAATGAATGGAAGTTTGCTTTACGTGGTAAAATTACTAGAAAGCCAAAATATTTTACTATGCATGTTCTATGCAGTAACTTATCATTACTCTCTAATTTGTTAAGTGCAGCTATTATTTATAAACTATTTTAGTTTATAAGTACTTTTGACACACAATCTCATTTGATCTTTAAACACACAAAAATATGTATTATGCAAAAGAAGAAAATAGAGTTACCATTCAATTTCACTTGTGTTTGCTGACTTGCATAGGGTAAACGAACACATTATTAGCAAAACTGAAACATAAATCCAAGACATATGATTCTAAAACCTGTGTTTTTCCTACTGTGTTATGTGTACTTTCTTTCTATGCTAAATATATTCTTTCTATGCTATATATATATATTTCTATGTTATATATAGTCTTTATGCAGATTTTACAATAAATTAATAACTGACACACATACTTTTGTATCATTACATTAAATTTCTTGAAAAATAAGGATGTCCAAGAAGAAATTTTTAGTTTTAGAAACCCAATTCTTAGTGTAATCAGTGGAAATATAAAAATACTGTATTTGTCAGAGATAGCAATTACTCTAATTGGAACAAAGGAGGTCACATCAAGAGCAGTTGAGATAAACCACCACACTGAAGGAGCATTTGATGATTTATTATTACAATACCTTAGATTGTTTTTGGCAGTTTTTATAGAAGCATGTAATCAACCATAGGTTTTTCCTAACAGGTAGCAAAGGCAGTTCTAAAATGTAGAAAGAAGTTGTAGTATTGAAAAGGAAATTATGGAAACACAATAACTAAACGGGTGAGTAGGGAACTTTGTTGCAGGTGCTTCATTATCGCTTAATAAGCAGCAAAGAAAAAAATTGGCATTAAAATGTATCAATCAGAATGCATCATCATGAAATATTGAAAATCAGAAATCAAAAAGGAAATAGTTGATAAGTCTATACAAATACTTTTAGATGTTTACAAAAACACAGAATTTCTTTTTTCTTTTGTGTTTATACCATAAACGTTCTAATAATGAGAATAAATATATATCAGGTTTCCAGTGTTTGATCCTGTGATCAATTGTAACCATGTGTGTCATAAAACTCTCTCATGGACTCCATCCTCACCAAATCTTCTGATCATAATGTGGATTGTATATAGATTTCAATCGTAATAGCATATGCTGGTCATCAGGAATCAGAGTAAACCCACTGCAGTTTTACTTCTTGTCAATTAGTACATTTGCATTGACGTCTATAAAACAGTCTCTTGTGATTTTTTTGCTGAGTCAACTTATTGCCTGCAAGTAATAAATTGTCTCTGGTTAACTTTTGCAGCAAAGTTAAGAATTACATGGGGAAGTACACAGAATTTTTATAAGACTGGAGAACCAGACTCATAAATTGGTCAAAGATTAAGGCAATCTATGTAGGATATTTCTTTTACACTCTTGCTGGCACTGCAAAACTCCTAATGCTGCCAGCACTGCAGTGCTATGAATAATTTCTTAATTGCTTATGATCTTCTTGTTCCCCATCCCAGATTCGAAGTCTTAGGCAGGAACATCTGATTGGCCAAGTCTGTCAGAAGGTGAGGAGAGTAAATAGCTCAGAAGTAGAAAGTTTATTTGGATGCTGAGGGGCCAAAAATAACAATTATCAATGAAACCAATGTAGATCTGATATAAAGTAATGGCAGCCCACAAGTGTCTGAACTTAAAAGACTGGGACCAAACAGTTTTCTCTCTTATTTTCATAAAATAACAAGTTCCAAGTGGGAACTTAAAAATAAGAGGGCTCTTACATATCATCTAGTCAACTACTTCTCTAAGCTTCCATCGAACATTTAAAGGGTAATAACAACAAAGAATTTCCCTTAGTCCATTTGATTTATTCATATTTTAGGTGAGGGGGAGATCCCATTTTGAAAAAAAAAATTCTTGTGTTGAATTTTTATCCTTTAATACTACTTCTACCTTTTAGAACTACAGAGGAAATATGTCCAATTACTCTAAACCTAATCATCCTTTTTTCCCATTTATTGATCATTAATTATTCTCTTGACATAATTTTTTATTTCAGAATATTATGGGGGTACAAACACTTTGGTTACATATATTGCCTATGCACTGCCCAAGTCAGAGCTACAATCGTGAACATCCCCCAGACAGTGATCATCCCTTTTGAATTAAACATATGTGTGACTTTTGTATCACTTTTACAATTTAATAATTCCCAGTTTGTTTAAACATTCTTCAACTGACATGCTCCCAACTCATTAGCCCTGCTACTGCCACTCCCCCTTCAACTCTTTCATGCACGTGCACACACATTCACCAGCACGCACAACACACACAGATCCACAGATATACCACTATAAACACACAAAGACAACACCACACAAAACACAGGAGTACACACACAAATATTCGTGATACTAAGAAATGAAAATGAAAACTGGCGGAAAGGGCCTGAGAAGTGTATGGTGTGGAAGGGCTAACATTCCATATTTCTATCAACTCCTTAAGATTATTTAGGTTTTTTTCGATGCCACATAACACAATTCATTCATAGTGAGCTTTGCCCCACATTTTAAAAAATTTTTAGTTATTAGGGGTACATAATAGTTTTATACCTTTACGGAGTACATATGATGTATTGATACGGGTATACCATGTGTAATAATTAAATCAGGGTAATTGGGGTATGCATCACCTAAAGAATTTATCATTTCTTCGTATTGGGAATATTCCAATTCCACTTTTAAAAAGTTATTTAAAACAATACAATAACTTATTGTTGACTACAGTCACCCCGTTGCACTATCACATATAAGATCCTGTTCATTCTAACTATACTTTTGTACCCAATAACCATCTCCACTTTATTCCCCACTTCTTGCTACACTTATCAGCCTCAGGCAACAATCATTCTACTCTCTATCTCCATCAGATCAATATTGTTTTAATTATTAGCTTCCACATATTAGTGAGAATATGCAAAATTTGTCCTTCAGTGCTTGGTTTATTTCACTTAACATAATGTTCTTCAGTTCCATCCATATTGTTACTAATGACAGGATTTCATTCCTTTATATACTGAATGATATTTCGTTGTGTATATGTACCACATTTTTTTTGTCTATTCATCCATCAATGAACACTTAGGTTGATTCCAAATCTTGGCTATTACGAATAGTGCTGCAATAAACATGGAAGAGCAGATAACTTTTTGATATACTGATTTCCTTTCTTTTGGATATATACTGAGCAGTGAGATTGATGGGTCATATGGTAGTTATACTTTTAGTTTTTTGGGGAACCTCCATACTGCTCTCAACAGTGGTTATACTAATGTATAATACCATACAACTGCATTCGAGGGTCCCCTTTCTTCACATCCTCACTGACATTCATTATTGCCTGTCTTTTGGATAAAATCCATTTGAACTGGGGTGAGAAAATATTTCATTGTAGTTTTGATTTGCATTTCTCTGATGAATAATTATGTTTAGCATTCTTTCATATACCTGTTGGTCATTTGTATGTCTCTTTTTGAAAAATGTCTGTTCAGATCTTTTGCCCATTTTTAATTGGATTATTTGATTTTTTCTTACTGAGTTGTTTGAGCTCCTTATATATCTAGTTGCTAGTCACTTGTCATATGGGTAGTTTGCAAATATTTTCTCCCATCCTATGGGTTGTCTTTTCTTCACATTGTTGATTGTTTCCTTTGCCGTGCAGAAGCTTTTTAGCTTGATTTGATCCCATTTGTCCAATTTTGCTCTAACTGCCAGTGCTTTGTGGGTATTACTCAAGAAATCATTGCCAAGACCAGTATCCTGGAGCATTTCCCTGATGTTTTCTATTAGTAGTTTTATAGTTTCAGGTCTTAGATTTAAGACTTTAGTTCATTTGATTTGATTTCTGCATGTGATGAGAGACAGGTCTAGTTTCATTCTTCTGTATATAAATATCCAGTTTTTGCAGCACTATTTATTGAAGAGTTTGTCCTTTCCCCAATGTATGTTTTTGGTACCTTCATCCAAAGTGAGTTCACTATCAATGAGTGTGTGGATTTATTTCTGGGTTTTCTATTCTATTCCATTGGTGTATGAGTCTGTTTTTATACCAGCACTATGCTGTTTTGGTTACTAAAGCTCTGTAGTATAATTTGAAGTCAGGTAATGTGATACCTCCAGTTTTGTTTGTTTGTTTGTTTATTTTTTGTTTTTCTCCTCAGGATGGCTTTGGCTTTTCTGGGTACTTGTGGTTTCATATAAATTTTAGGATTTTTTAAAAAATTTCTGTGAAGAATGTCAGTGGTATTTTGATGGGGATTGCATTGAATCTGTAGATTGCTTTGAGTAAAATAGACATTTTAAAAACATTGATTCTTTCAATTCATGAGCATGGGATATCTTTCCAATTTTTTGTGTCCCCTTCAATTTCTTTCACAAATGTTTTATAGTTTTCATTGTAGAGAACTTTCACTTCTTTGGTTAAGTTTATTCATAGGTATTTCACTTTATTTATAGCGATTGTTAATAGGACTAATTTTTCGTTTCTTTTTCAGATTGTTTGCTGTGGGCATATAAAATGCTACTGGTTTTTGTATTTTGATTTTTGTATCCTGTGACATTGCTGAGTTTGTTTATCAGTTGTAATAGTTTTTTGGTGGAGTTTTTAGGTTTCTCTAGATATAAAATTAGATCCTTTTCTGCCAATAAGGATAATTTGATTTTTTCCTTTCCAGTTTGAATGTCCTTCATTTTTTTCTCTTGTCTGATTGTTCTCACTAAAACTTCCATCATTATCCTGAATAACAGTGATGAAAGTGGGCATTCTTATCTTGTTCCAGATCTTAGAGGAAATGCTTTCAGTTTTTTCCCATTCAGTATGATACTAGTTGTGGGTCTGTCATATATGGCTTTTGTTGTCTTGAGATATGTTCCTTCTATAAACATTTTTAAGGGTTTTTATTATGAAATGGTGTTGGATTTTATCAAACGCTTTTTCGGCATTACGAAAACTGATTACATAGCCTTTTCATTGTTTATATGATGTATCGCGCTGATTGATTTGCATATGTTGAAACATCCTTACCTCCCTAGGATAAATACCACTTAGTCATAATGAAGAATCTTTTTAATGTGTTGCTGAGTTCGGTTTGCTAGTATTTTGTTGAGGATTTTTGTATCTATAGTCATCAGAAATATTGGCCTATAGTTTTCTTTTTTTTTTGTTGTGCCTTTGTCTGGTTTTGGCGTCAGGGTGACACTGGCCTCATAGAATGAGTTTGCATGTATGCAATTCTCCTCAATTTTTTGCAATATTTTGAGTAGAATTGGTATTAGTTCTTCCTTAAATGTTTTATGGAACGTTTAAGTGTTTAAATGGAATTCATCAGTGAAGCTGTCAGGTTCTAGGCTTTTCTTTGATGGGAAACTTTTTATTATTCTTTCTATCACATTATTTGTTATTAGTCTATTTGTGTTTTAGATTTCTTCCTGGTTCAATCTTAGTAGATTTTATATGTCTAGAAAGTTATCCATTTCTTCTACATTTTCCAATATACTGGCATATACTTACTCACAGTAGTGTCTAACGATCCTTTGAATTTCTGCATTAACAGTTGTAATGTCTCCTTTTTCACCTCTGATTCTATTTACTTGGGTCTTCTCTCTTTTTTTTTCTTAGTTAGTCTGGCTAAAGGTTTGTCAATATTGTTTATCTTTTCGAAAAATCAATTTTTAATGTTGTTGATATTTTGTATTATTTTGTTTCAATTTCATTTACTTTTTCCCTGATCTTTATTATTTCTTTTTTTCTACTAATTTTGGTTTGGTTTGCTCTTGTTTTTCTAATTCTTTAAGGTGCATTGGTAGTTTGTTCATTGGAAGTCTTTTTCTGCTTTTTTGATGTAGGCATTTATTGCTATAAACTTTTCTCTTAGGTTTTGGTATATTGTTTCCATTTTCATTTCTTTCAAAAAGTGTTTTAATTTTTTTCTTAATTTCTCCATTGACCCATTGGCCATTCAAAAGCATATTGTTTAATTTCCTAGTGTTTATATTGTTTCCAATGTTTTTCTTGCTATTGATTTCTAGTTTTATTCCACTGTAGTTGGAGAAATGATTTGATATTATTTTAATTTTTTTGAATTTTTAAAAACTTTTCTTGTGGCCCAACATATGGTTTATCCTTGAGAATGATCCATGTGCTGAGGAGAAGAATATGTATTATGAAAATATTGGCTGAAACATTCTGTAAATATCTAACAGGTCCATTTGGTTTATAATACAGATAAAGTCTGATGTTTATTTGTTAATTTTCTGTCTGCACTATCTATCCATTGCTGAAAGTGGGATGTTGAGGTCTCTAGCTATTATATATTGGGGTTTATCTCTCTCTTTAGCGCTAATAACACTTGCTTTATATATTTAAGTTTTCCAGTGTTAGGTGCATATATTTTTAAAGTTGTTATATCTTCTTGCTGAATTGACCCTTTTATCATTATATAATGACCTTCTTTGTCTCTTCTCAGTTTTTGTCTTGAAATCTATTTTATCTGACAGAAGTATAGCTACTCCTGTTCTTTTTTGGTTTACATTTGCATAGAATATTTTTTCCATTCCTTTATTTTCAGTCTATGTGTATCTTTATAGGTAAAGTGAGTTTCTTGCAGGCAGTATGTCCTTAGGTCTTTAGTTTTTTATTCATTCAACAACTCTGTGTCTTTTTTTTTTTTAATTTATTTTTTTAATTTCAGAATATCATGGGGGTACAACACTTTGGCCCTTCACATTGCCCCTGTTCTGCCCGTGTCAGAGCCACAATTGTGGTCGACTCCCAAACTGTGCTCCCCACATCCATTCAGTGAGAGTTTTTCCCATCCCTTCCACCCCCCTCCCGCCCGCCCGCCCTCAGATGAATGTTATTGCCCTGTGTGATGTAAGTGTTCCTCAGTTAGTACCAGTTTGATGGTGAGTACCAGTGGTGCTTGTTTTTCCAATCCTGTGACACTTCGCTTCGAAGAATGGGTTCTAGCTCCGACCAGGATAATACCAGATGTGTTAATTCACTGTTGTTCCTTATTGCTGAGTAATACTCCATGGTATACATATACCACATTTTATTGATCCACTCGTGTATTGATGGGCACCTGGGTTGTTTCCACATCTTTGCAATTGTGAATTGTGCTGCTATGAACATTCGAGAGCAGATGTCTTTATTATAAAATGTCTTTTTTTCTTTTGGATAAATACCCAGTAGTGGGATTGCTGGGTCAAATGGTAATTCTACTTTTAATTCTTTGAGGTATCTCCATATACTTTTCCATAGAGGTTGTACTAATTTGCAGTCCCACCAGCAGTGTATGAGTGTTCCTATCTGTCCACATCCCCGCCAACATTTGTTATTTGGGGATTTTTTGATATGAGCCAATCTCACTGGAGTTAAGTGATATCTCATTGTGGTTTTGATTTGCATTTCCCTGATGATTAGAGAAGTTGAGCACTTTTTTATATGTTTGCTGGCCATCATTCTGTCTTCTTTGGAAAAGTTTTTGTTCATGTCCTTTGCCCATTTTTTAATAGGGTTGTTTGATTTTTTCTTGTTGATTTTCCTAAGTTCTGTATAGATTCTGGTTATCAGCCCTTTATCAGAGGTGTAGCATGCAAATATTTTCTCCCATTCTGTAGGTTGTCTGTTCACTGTAGTGATAGTTTCCTTGGCTGTGCAGAAGCTTTTCAATTTGATCAGGTCCGATGTATTTATTATTGTTGCTGTTGTGATTGCTTTGGGGGTCTTCTTCATAAATTCTTTGCCTACGCCAATGTACATAAGAGTTTTTCCAACGTTTTCTTCGAGAATTCTTATGGTTTCATGTCTTAGGTTTAGATCTGTTATCCATTGTGAATTGATTTTTGTGAGAGGTGAGAGGTGTGGGTCCACTTTCAGTCTTCTACATATGGCCATCCAATTTTCCCAGCACCATTTGTTGAATAGGGATTCTTTTCCCCATTGTACGTTTTTCTGAAATTTGTCAAAGATCAGGTGACTGTATGAGGTTGGTTTTATATTTGGGTTCTCAGTCCTGTTCCATTGGTCTACGTGTCTGTTCTTGTGCCAATACCATGCAGTTTTGGTTACTATAGCCTTGTAGTATAGTTTGAAGTCTGGTAGACAGATGCCTCCCAATTTGTTCTTTTTGCTTAAGATTGCTTTGGCTAGACGGGGTCTTCTCTGGTTCCACACGAAGCGTAGAATTTTTTCTAGATCGGCAAAAAATGATGTTGGTATTTTGATAGGGATTGCATTGATTCTGTAAATTAATTTAGGTAGCAAAGCCATTTTTACTATGTTGACTCTGCCTATCCAAGAGCAGGGTAGGGTTTTCCATCTATTTACATCGTCTGCAATTTCCTTTCTCAGTGTTTCATAATTCTCTCTATATAGGTCTTTGACCTCATTAGTTAGATATATTCCTAAATATTTAATTTTCTTTGTTGCTATTGTGAAAGGTATTGCATCTTTAATTTGTTTCTTGGCTTGATTGTTATTAGCATATATGAAGGCTATGGATTTGTGTGTATTAATTTTGTATCCTGAGACTTTGCTGAATTCATTTATCAATTCCAGTAATCTCTTGGTTGAATCTTTGGGGTTTTCTATATATAATATCATATCGTCTGCGAATAGTGAAAGTTTGACTTCTTCTGCCCCTATCTGGACGCCCCTGATTCCTCTGTCTTGTCTAATTGCTGTGGCCAGGACTTCCCGTACTATGTTGAAAAGAAGTGGAGATAGTGGACACCCTTGTCTGGTGCCAGTTTTAAGGGGGAATGCCTTCAATTTTTCCCCATTCAGTATGATATTGGCTGTGGGTTTATCATATATGGCTTTAATAGTTTCTAGGAATGAGCCATCTATGCCTATATTGTTAAGAGTTCTTATCATAAAAGGGTGCTGGATTTTGTCAAAAGCCTTTTCTGCATCTATTGAAAGGATCATATAATCTTTGTTCTTGCTTTTATTTATATGGTGAATTACATTTATAGATTTGCGTATGTTGAACCATCCCTGCATCTCGGGAATGAAGCCCACCTGATCATGATGGATTATTTTTTTGATGTACATTTGAATTCGGTTTGCAAGGATTTTATTGAGAATTTTTGCATCTATATTCATAAGGGATATTGGTCTGTAGTTTTCTTTTTTTGTTGTGTCCTTTCCTGGCTTTGGTATCAAGGTGATATTGGCTTCGTAGAATGAGTTTGGGAAGATTCCATCCTTCTGGATTTTTTCAAATAATTTCTGCAGTATAGGCACCAGTTCTTCTTTGTAGGCTTGGTAGAATTCAGGTGTGAACCCATCTGGTCCGGGACTTTTTTTTGTGGGTAGATTTTTAATTACTGCTTCAATTTCGGTGCTTGATATTGGTCTGTTTAGAAATTCTGTTTCTTCCTGGTTGAGCCTAGGGAGGTAGTGTGTTTCTAAGAATTTGTCCATTTCCTCCACGTTTTCGTGTTTGTGGGCATAGAGATTTTTGTAGTATTCAAAGATGATGTTTTGTATTTCCATGGTATCAGTTGTGACTTCTCCTTTTTCATTTCTAATTGAGCTTATTAGAGTCCTTTCCTTTCTGCTTCTGGTCAACCTGGCAAGTGGCCTGTCTATTTTGTTTAACTTTTCAGAGAACCAGCTTTTCGTTGCATTGATCTTCTGTATTGTTCTTTTGTTCTCGATTTCATTTAATTCTGCTCTAATTTTGGTTATTTCTTTTCTTCTGCTGGTTTTAGGATTGCTTTGCTCTTCCTTTTCCATTTCCTTAAGATGATTCATTAGTTTGCTGATTTGTGACTTTTCTGTCTTTTGGATGTGGGAATTTAGGGCGATAAGTTTTCCTCTCAGGACTGCTTTTGCTGTATCCCACAGATTTTGATAACTTGTGTCCCCATTATCGTTTAGTTCGAAGAATCTTTTGATTTCATTTTGCATCTCCTCTTTGACCCAATAATCATTCATCAATAGATTGTTTAGTTTCCAAGTTTTTGGAGGAAGATGTGAGTTTCTGTTGGAATTGATATCTAATTTTATTCCGCTGTGGTCTGAAAAGATACATGGTATGATTTCTATTTTTTTGAATTTGTTTAGATCTGTTTTGTGGCCTAGGATGTGGTCATTTTAGAGAAAGTTCCATGAGCTGATGAGAAGAATGTATATTCAGTGTTATTTGGGTGGAGTGTTCTGTAGATATCTGTTAGGCCCAAATGTTCTAGAGTCCTGTTTAGGTCTTTTATTTCTCTATTTGTTTTTTGTTTGGAGGATCTGTCCAGTTCCGTCAGTGGGGTGTTGAAGTCCCCTGCAATTATGGCATTCCTGCTTATTATGTTGTCTAGATCTAGCAGCATTTGCTTTATGTACCTGGGTGCTCCTGTGTTGGGTGCATAAATGTTTAGGCTTGTTAAATCCTCTTGTGAAATTTTTCCCTTCACCACTATATAGTGTCCATTTTTGTCCTTCTTGACTTTTATTGCTTTAAAGTTTATGTCATCTGAAATGAGGATGGCTACTCCGGATTTCTTTTGGTTTCCATTAGCTTGAAAAATTGTATTCCATCCTTTCACCTTGAGTCTGAATGCGTCTTTGTGTGTAAGGTGTGTTTCCTGAAGACAACAGATACTTGGTTTGTGTTTTTTAATCCATTCAGCCAGCCTATGTCTCTTCAATGGGCAGTTCAAGCCATTTACATTTATTGAGAGAATTGATATTTGGGGTAAATTTCTGATTATTCTGTTGGGTAGTATCTTTTGTTTTACCTCTTGCGTCATTGTGGAATCTGGTTTCTGGGGTTTTAGCCTTTGCATAGTTTTACATAGGTGGGTGTCTGTTGCTCTGTTTAGTGTATAATGCAGGTCTAAGCATTTCTTGCAAGGCCGGTCTGGATTTCGCAAATTCTATCAGTGATTGCTTATCTGGAAAGGTCTTTATTTCTCCCTCATATAAGAAGCTTAATGTGGCAGGATACAGAATTCTGGGTTGACCTTTGTTTTGTTTTAGGAGATTGATGATGTCTCCCCATTCCCTTCTGGCTTGTAAGGTTTCAGTTGAGAAATCTGCAGTTAATCTGATGGGTTTCCCTTTGTAGGTTACCTCATTTTTTCGTCTTACAGCTCTGAGGAGTGACTCTTTTGTGTTTACTTTGGTCAGTCTAATAATTATGTGGCGTGGTGAATGCCTTTTCACATTGACTCTCCCAGGAGTCCTGTGTGCTTCTTGTACTTGGATGTCGAGATTTCTGGCTAAGCCATGGAAATTTTCCTCTATTATTCCTTCAAATAAATTTTCCAGCCCATGCGAATTTTCTTCCTCTCCCTCAGGGATACCTATTATCCTTATGTTTGGCCTCTTTACATAATCCCACATTCTTGTATGCTTTTTTCCTGCCTCTTGTTTTTGTGTTCTTTCTCTTCGGCTGATTTATTTAGCGCATAGGAGCTGTCTTCTAGCTCTGAAATTCTTTCCTCTGCATGGTCCAGCCTATTCTTAAGGCTTTCCACTGTGTTTTGTAGATCCTTGAATGCTTCTTTCATTTCTAGGATTTCTATTTGATTTTTCCGTATATTTCTATTTCTTTGGAGAATTTTTCATTCATTTCTTGCATTTTTCTTGTGGTTTCTTTGTGCTGGGATTCAATTTTCTCTTGAATTTCATTGAGCTTTCTTATAATCCATAAACAAAATTCCTCTTCTGTCATTCTACCCATTTCATTTGGGTTGGTATCCATTGCTGAGGAACTGATAATTTCTTTTGGGGGTGACTTTTCACTCTGATTTTTCATGTTCCCTGAGTTCTTTTGCTGGTTTTTTCTCATCTGGCCTCTTGGTCGAGAGCTGGGGGTGTTAGAGCTAGTTTATGGCCCTGTCACCAGGCCCACAATTATTGTTCCTTGGCAAAGCCAGGGAGAGAAGTAGTGGCCTGTATTGCCTTAGGTGTATTTTAGCAAGTTTGTTGGATCTTGAGTTAACTCTGACCTGTGGTCTTCTCCTCTTCCCAGTGGAGTGTGGTGAGAATGACCTCCCCACTTGGGCTCTGAGCTAATGGATTGTACTTGAGGATATGAATCCTCCACTTCCTATTATCTAGGTATTCTGTTATGTCCGTGGCAGACTCTGATTCCCCAGTTGGGGTATGCAAAAGCCCTGTGCTTTGGGAGGGGCCTTGTAGCTCCTAGGGGTTACTTTGACCCTGCTCCTCTTGAGGTTCTGGTAGAAACACAATTTCCTTTGGCTGTAGTGTGAGAGCTGAGTTGGGAAAATTCTACACAGCTCAGAGGTTGCTCATCTAGTCATGTGTGGCTGCCCTTCTGATGTGTGACTCCGCGTGATACTGGTTGATAGGGGGATCTCCAATTGTGCACCCCTTTTCCACCACTAGACCTCAAGGCGAGGCGGGTGGCCGTCTCTATCCCCAGCAGTCTCTACTGGGGGGGTGTTCCCAAGGGGAGGGGGGAGTAGTGGCCGCTGGAAGCGCTCTTGGATGGCGCGAAATTCCATATTGAAGTGGGCAGGGTTATGGGGAGCTGCTCTGGTTCAGCCTGTGGCTCTTGAGGTATTTGGTTGTCATGGGAACCAGCAGTTATACCAAATGAGTCACTATAGCCAGCAACGTTCAAAATGATCGATCTCTGGGGTACAGGAGGGCTGGGACCTGAGGGGCGGGCACTAGGACCGGCACAGAGCGGAGTTGTCGGAGGCCAGAGCCGGGGTAGCAGAACCAGATGGACGAGCTGCAAACTGTTTCCAATACTCAAAGGTCCCACCGCTACAGTTCCGGGATCTCGTCCCAACTGGAACCCACGGATGCAGCTGTCCCTGGCCACCACAGGCAAAGCCTGTCTCGCCCCAGTGGAAGAGCCCCGGGCCGGGCCGGGGCGGAGCTAGAGACGCGGCTCACGGCTCCGCGCGGGCGGCTGTAAAGATGGCGGCCGCCGCCAGCCTGGCACACAGCCGGGCTCTGATTGCCCCGGGAGCGCAGTTTTTCTCCGCCGGCCGCAGCAGCAGTTGCTAGCAGCCTCTAAGGGCGTGTCCCACTCTCGGTTAAACTCCTGGGCCCAGTCCCCCTGACTTCTAGTGGCGCAGTGCCGGCCTGCAGGTTCCCGCGCACTGTCCCGGGAAGCTGAATCTCGGTCCCCGCCCAGTTCCTCCCCAGCCCTCGGCAGTCTCTGTATATTGCAGCTGCGAGCTGTGTCTGGCTCTGGCTACTTCCTCCTCTCCACAGGGCTCGCCGGCCCGAGCAACCCCTCTGTCCCAACTCTGAGATTGTCCCTGACTGCGTGTACGGGGAGGCGCGTAACCGCTTGGGGGGCAGGTCGCGCTGCGCCGACCTGGCGAGCACGTCCTTCCCGCGCTCTGGGCTCTATTGTGCTCCGTGCGCCCTCTGATCTTTGTGAAAATTTTGTACCTGTTTTCTTGGGCTGGGCGTTCGGCGTTGTTTCTCTGTCATTCGCAATGCTGTTTTCGGAGTGAGTGGTCCGTGCTCGCAGGCAGCGGCTGGCGTCTTCACCTCCTTTCCTGGGAGCGGTACGGTGGGAGGACTCTATCACACCGCCATTTTTTCGAGTCTCCCACTCTGTGTCTTTTGATCAGAGAATTTGGTGCAATCACATTCAATGTTATTATTGATAGGTAAGGATTTACTACTACAAGTTGTTATTTGATTTGTTTGTTTTGTGGTCTTCTCTTTCTTCCTTCTTTCCTCTTTTCCTTTGTATAAAAGTGATTTTCTCTGGTACTGTGTTTTAATTATTTGTTTTTCATATTGTTGTATATCTATTGTAGGTTATTTGATTTGAGATTATCATGAGACTTGCTAAGAACACCTTATAACCAATTATTTTAAACTGATGACAACTCTGATTGCAAAAAACAAACAAACAAGCAAAGAGAAAGCTAAAAAAACCCTCTACACTTTAACATATTTGGAGGATATTTCTTTAGGATAAAATATTCTAGGATTAAAGGGTTTTTTTTCATTAGAAATTTGAATATGTCATGCCACTCTCCCCTGGCTTGTAAGGTTAACACTGAGAAGTCTGCTGCCAGATGTACTAGTGCTCCTTTATATGTTGTTCCTTTTCTCTTGCTGCTCTCAGGATCCATTCTTTATCTGTGACTTTTAGGAGTTTGATTATTAAATGCCTTGAGTTAGTCTTTTTTGGGTTTAAATCTGCTTATTGTTCTATGACTTTCTTGTACATGAATACTGATAGCTTTTTCTAAGTTTGGAAAGTTCTCTGTTATTATTTCTGTTAATAAACTTTCTACCCCAGTCTCTCTATCTAGCTCATCTTTAAGGGCAATAACTCTTAGATTTGCCCTTTTCAGGCTATATTCTAGATCTTATAGGTGTGCTTCATTCTGTTTTATTTTTCTATTCTGACTCTGTGTTTTAATATAACACATCTTCAAGCTCATTTATTCTTTCTTCTGCTCGATTATGTCTTCTACTGAGAGATTCTGACATATTTTTCAGTTTGTCAATGGATTTTTCAGCTCCAGAATTTCTGCTTGATTTTTTTCATTATTTCAATCTCTTTGTTAAATTTCTCAGATAGAATTCTGGATTCCTCTGTGTGGTTTCTTCAAAACAGCTATTTTGAATTCTCTGTCTGAAGGTCATATATCTCCATCTCTCTGGGATTGGTCTCTGGTGCTTTATTTCCTTCATCTGGAGAGGCCATATTTTCCTGGATGTTCTGAATGCTTGTAGATGTTCATCAATATCTGGGCATTAAGATTTATGCTAATCTTCACAGTCTGGGCTTGTTTGTACCTGTCCTTCCTCAGAAGACTTTCCAGGTATAAAGGGAATTGAGTGTTGTGATGTAAGTCTTTGGTCACTGCAGTGATATTAGCACCAGGGAGTGTCCCAAGCCCAGTAACACTGTGACTTTTGCAGACTCCTGGTGGTACTGCCTTGTTGGCCTTGGGTAAGATATGGGAAAATTCCAAAGATTACCAGGCAAAATCTCTCATTCTCTTTCTTCACTTTCCCCCAAACAGAAGGAGTCTCACTCTTCATGCTGGGCTGCCTGGAGTTGGGGGAAGGAAGGATGTGAGCATTCCTCCATGGCCACCACATCTGGGACTGCACTGAGTCACACCTGAAGCCAGCACAGTCCTGCCCAAAGCCCATGGAGACTACTGCCTGAATACCACTGATATTTATTCAAGGCCTAAGGGATCTTAAGTCAGCAGGTGGTGAATCCTGCCATGACTGGGTCTCTTCCTTCAGGGCAGTGGGTTCCCATCTGGCCCAGGGTGGGTCTAGAAATACCATCCAGGAACTAAGGCCTGGAATCAGGGGGTCCAGGAATCTGCTTGCTGTTTTATTTAACTGTGGCTCTTTTATTTAGCTGGTACTCAAGTTGCAGGATGACATCCTCTGTCCTCTTTCCTTTTGGTTCCCCAAGTGGAAGGAGTCTCTCTCTGTGCTGCACATCCTGGAGTTGGGGGAGAGGTGACAGGTACTCTGTTGACCTCCACAGCTGGTATCCCATTGTGTCACATGTTCCCCAAGTCCACTGGCTCCAAGCCCAGTGCAGCATCAGTACTTGATCAAGGATGCAATCAAGCCATTTCACATTTATTCCAGGCCCCAGGCTACTTTAGGCAGCTGGTGTTGGAGCTAGCCAGAACCCAGGTTCCTACCGCTGGGGTGGAGTATCCCTTCTGGCCAGGGCTGATCTAAATGCTCCCTCTGTGGGCACAGGCAGAATTCTGCCCTGTATTGTGTTCCACTGTGACAAAGCAGCACTGAACTCTAATGCAATGCACCACAATCACTTCGCTCTCCCTCCCCCAAAGACACAGAATCGCTCTCCACCTGGTGCTGGCATGTCACTGCCAGGAGATGAGGGAGGGGATGGTGTAGGCAAAGTAATATTGTCTTTACTACACTCTTCAGTGCCTCTTTCCTTGATGTGATGTTAAAACAAGTACTTTGATCACTCACATGATTTGGGGTTCTTATGAAGATGCTTTTCTGCATGGATGGTTGTTCAATTTGGTGTTCCTGTAGGGGGATGATCACTGGAGGGTTCTTTCAGCCATCTTGCTCCACCTACTCTTTTCCCCACATTTTAAGGGTTCTTTTCTTGAGTCATGTCTACCCTTTCATGTAATGTTATCTTTATCTCAGTCCATAGTGTGGACTGAACCAGTAAACTATATCTCTAGTGGATAACACTCTACACTTGGATACTGAACCTACAATCTAGCTTGGAGGCATTCTTTCCCCGAGTATTGTCACTGTCATCTATAAACATGTTAAGCAAAACATCCATTCTTCATTAGCTTCTGATTAAAAAAAAAAAAAGAACAGGACAAGGTCAAGCACAATGTCCTGGGACATGAGTGTCAAGTCTCTATCAGGTGATATTATGAAAGACTCTAATGGATGCCTTTTGGAAATAAAAATCCGTAATGTTTTTTACAGTGTTCTCAGCTGGTGTAGAGGTGTCAATATTGTAGCAAGGATTTAAAATACACACATTTCTTCCACAAACTAGAGTCAGAGAGCCTTCTTCAGAATCTACATGATTTATGTTGTGTGAGAAATGGGCTGGTCCTAGGTTTTTTTCTATTCATATTTCTTCATTCACCCAAGTGATTGAGCACTTATTATATGCCAAGGCCTATCCTGAAAGTATACGGTTAAGGACAGGGCCATCTTTTCACCAAATTAATATTTATTTATGAAACACTAAGGAGGAGTGAGGACTTTCTTTTGATGTAGGACGAGGCAGATACTGTGAATTAAACAGCATTAAATGTATGTGATTATTCTTCACTGGGATAAGGAAATACTCTGCTATTTTTTTCAACCTGAGAAACTCTCATTCTATTTTATCCTGATTAAGACATGCTCTTCAACAGAAAGATATTTCTGTGCACTGAAATTACATGGCAAATGTGGTGATAAATGGCAACCAATACTCAGGTTCAGGATTGGAGAGTATTAGGGAGTGGTGGAGACTGTGATAAACAGACAAACACATTCTCTTCTTGTTTGAGAAAGGCTACATAGATCTAGCCAACCGTTGTCATACAGAAATATGAGCCTAGTGTTGCCAGATCTTCTGATTTTTTCATCAAAAGCCAGAAATCTGGGTATTTATATGAAATTTCCCCGTTTTAAATTTTGGTAACATTTCTTAAAAACAGTATATGAGCCAAATGAAACCTATCTGTGGGCCAGGTTAAGCTTTCAACTTGTCAGTTTATAACTTCTGTTCTAGAGGTATAGAGCTGAAGCCCAAGTAAAATAATAGCAATCTGCCCAGTAATTGTTGCTCCCTAAGGCCCTGTGGCTCCTAATAGAAACAGAACTTTGATAAACCTTCTCTAGCAGCCCGCCCTCATCTATGCAGATTCCAATGGTGTCAAGCCTAACACACCCCCTGAGAGTCTCTCATCACCTAGAACTTTAACCATTCCCTTCCCCATCAGACCATAAATTCTTAAGAGAAAGTTTCTTTGTTTCACCAGAAAATTGCACTGCAAATGGGGGCACATCAACTCACATGAATGAGCCTCACTTTACTAACAATACTTCTTTCCCGGTCAGCACTGGGTCTATAGTAACATTTAGAACATTTCTTCTCCTGTGTTCTAAGACATAACCATCCTGAAACATTGACTTACTGTTTTTTTAAAAATATAAAAAGTGAAGATGATTTTTGATGTCTTGGCTAGGCAGTCCTTCTGATTAACTCAAAGGAAGAACTAATTCTTTACTGTTAAAAGCATAGCATAGTGGATATGGTAGAGAGCAGAAACAAATTGATAAGCTACTTCAAAGTCAGTAAATAATTACTGAGCACCTATTTAGTGCCCCAAAGCTATAGATACAGAAGTCAGAATGCATGCTGTGAGAAACAAGTGTCTGACAAAAAATGTCTGGAAAAAATCTGTCATGCATGAAGGAACAAGTGTCTGTCCAAATTGGAACAGAGGTCTCCCTACAAAGGTCTCAGTTCTTGATCCTCTTGGGTGAAAGCAGCACTAGTACCATACTATCTGAAGCCATTGCCTCCTGGGCTCAAGGACACTGTGAATGTGTTACAGTTGTGCTCCCTGGATCTGCTCTGAGGGTACCCAGCTCTGAGTGTGCACAACCCTGCCATTCCTAGATTCTAAATCTCCCCACTCCTGCCTCTTCCACAAATCCCAGTGAAAACCCTGGACCACATATGTGTATTTTAAAATAAAACTGAAAGGGCAAAGGTAGTAAATGCAAAGTAGATGTTAATACATATACAAGATAGGCTTTTAGGTGCTCAAATCGGGAAATGTAATTTTAGACTTGTGTCATTCAGGAAAATAAATTTAAAGTTAATGTACTAGTAATAGCTACTATTCACAGAGTAGAGACTCTATATATTAGATGCTATTTATGTGTTACTTTGTTGAATTATCACAAAAAGGATCAAGGAATGATTATATGTGCTAGATGCTTTACATGTGTTATCTTTTTATGGCTCACCAAAAATTGTAAAATAAAATAAAATAAGGAAGGTATTATTAGCTTATTTAACATTTGAGGAAAATAAGACCTAAAGAGGCTTAAATATTTTGCTTAAATTTACCTTGCTGGGTGGTGACCAGGCCTGAATTTGAACCCAACCCCCAGGAAAGGTCATGGATCTTCCACCACACTACAAAGTCTCTTTGGTTGAAGTCTGCCAGTTAGTTTCACCCAGTGGTTGCTATTTCAACAGCATTTTACCAGTCACTTGATTGGCTCATATACTCACCTGTAAATAAGGAACAATTTTGGCCACAAGTAACAAAATCTAACGGTGGATTGAATGATATTGTAAGTCGGTGTCTGTCAGAAGCTAATTTGAGTCAGAGGCTAGCATCAGAGGTTTTCATAAGGAGTGTTCTCAGAAGCCTTACCTTAGAGGAAGTGAAGGAAACAGGACTCTGGGTACAGGGAGAATTGGGCTGAGTTTTATTCATGACAAGGACTCAGCTGAGTTTGTGGGGAGCCCAGCAGATGGGATGGCCCTTCAGATTTATCCTGTTTTGAGGGTACACCCAGCTTTTTTACTGCCATACCAACCAGTCATTGGATGTGGGCTTCCCCAGGAAGGAGACCTCTCCTTTGGTAAGGAGGTTTTCTTTAGCTGATGCAGTTCTGGAAGAGGTCTTGACAGCTAAGAGATGTCAGCACATAATCTTCCTGGTAGCTGGGAGAATAAATACTTCCATCCTGGAGGGGGTTCTAGGCAGCACAGCATTGCATTTACCACAAAAAACTACCTTGATTTTCTCTTATATAGCAAGAAGTCTGGATATTAGTGGTTGTTATGATTTTGGTTCAGCCTTTCACTGATGTCAGGACTTCTGTGTTTCTCTTGATCTTTCTTCATGATCACAATATGGTGATTCTAAAATCAAAATAAGAAAAAAGGAAAAGGAGGTTCTCTTTATTAGGAAAGCTAATGTTGGCCCCAAAGTCCACCAACAGATTTACCTTTTACTCTTATTGTCCATAACTGAACCACAAGGCAATAGAGATTGACAAATTTAATAGTCTGTAGAGGGACAAGGGATTGTTTTGAGTGATTTAGGTTAGTTTTATGAGACTGGGGATATTGTTGCCCTGTGAGGTTCATTGATAAAGGAGAAGCAAGGAATGGGTACACTGAAAGCAAAAAAGCAGGATTAGCCACAGGTAATTTTATTCTTAATTTGTAGCCACATTGACCTCTATGAAGCATATGCCCAATGGACATATGTGAGGCATCTGACCACTCGGGGTGGGGAGGAAGGGAAGATATGAGACTTGGACAAGACAAATAATACTTGCCTTAAACCGGCACCAACCTCAATTCAACCTCTCTGAAATCTGCAGAATAGAATAGAAGATGGAGAATAAAGTGGGGATGGAAAAGAGAACGGGGCTAACATACCGGACTTAGGTGGGAATTTTGACCTTCTATGTAATAAGTAACACACAAAAAAAGATGAAAGAAATCCAGTTCTATGTAATAAGAACTAAACTGTGCTTTCATTTATATCAATCTCTGTTTGCACCATCAACAGCATTTAGCTTCTTATTAGCTGTTTCCCAAAGCTGATGTTTATTGGCACTTATATTGGACAAGAGTACATCTGTGGTAAATTAGCTCAGTGAGGCTTGTAAATGGGGTCACAGAGTCCTAGAAATTTAGGGCTGGAAAATTATCTAATGCAAACTCATCATTTTACACACAGGAAGCTGAGGTCAAGAAGGGGCAATTTGCCCAAAATAAATATAGGTATGAACTTTTTAAAAATCTTTTTTTTTCCTTTTTTTTCCCGTTATGTAACAGTTAGGTGTTTTGCTAGTCTTGGACTTCTCTTTGGGCAGATTTGAGCAGAGCGTGATCTTGATTGTCACCAAAAAAGTTGAAAAGATTCATTCACATTCAGGGAAAAGAAATGCAGATAGCTTAAGTAATTTTCATAAAATTAAAGTCTACTTCATAAGCCAAAAAAGCAAACATTAGAAGAAGCACCTTTTGACAAAGTAATTATTTAAAAATAATACTTGATGATTGTTACTAAATTCATAGAACAATTAATGTTTTTCTGAATCAGCAAAATAAAACAGATATTTCAGCAAGCATCTATTTAACTTGGTGATGTTCCAACAGCCCAAATCTAAACATAGATTTCAATGGCAAAAGTTTGTTTAATGGGAAAATCTATCCAAAAAGAAACATTTGTTTCATCTGTAGTGGGGAAATAGCCATCTGCTATTAGGTTGATACAGAAAGCCAAGAGTTTGCAAAAAATTTCCAATGGCTGGTAGTTGCTTGTGATCCAAGCAAAGGAAATATTTGAAAAAAAAAATGCAATAGGGGTGGGTCAATCATTTTTAAAAATGCTATTTTGACAAAAATTTATGTGGGGATTGGGTAGTTCAACAACTGAATAACATTCTTCTGTTATTGGATGTGCTATGTTTGGGAGTATAAATAGAGTTCCAGAATGAGTGAGTTGGCAAAGGTGAATAGTGTAATCTAAATAGCAAAATCATTTGCAGTAGGGACTATGTGGGATGTTTTTAATGGGTTTTTTTTTAGTTTATATTAATTAGAAACTCTTCAAATTATTATTTTGCTTCTGCATTCACAGTTTTAAAAATATACATTAATTCTGATTAGCTTTTATAGCATAAAATTTTATGTTTAAGAGGGAACTTTGGAGAGATGGTTGGTTAAAAGTCTTCATTTTACAATCAAAGGCACAAAAGCCAGATAGGACTTTGCCTAGAAGACAGAGCTAGTTAGGGACAGGCTTCTGGATTCTTTCATTACATTGCTTTAGTCTATAAAGACAGACAGGAGGCTACATCAGTCTTAACGTGATCTATAAAATTAGGCTATTTAAGGAAACAACGTGACCTTTTTTTATTTCCGGTACAAGACAGGGTATAAAGGACAGATCAACAACCAGCTATGAAGAATTAACAGACAGGAAAGAGAAATGCTATAAAATATACAGTGTTTTTATGCTTATCGGAGGGGCAAATAACTTCACATATTTCAATAGAACTTGAGAACTTGTGTACACATGAAACACACTTCAATCGTTGAGGTTCATATTGTCTGTTTTGAATTATCAGAGTATTTTAGTATATGCATACTAAAGCAGAAAACATCAGCACCAGAACTATTTTAATGCAATTTTGTACATACCTAAAATCTTTAGGGCAAGAAAGGGGGAATTTAAAATCTGAATGGGACAAATTTTGAATACAACCTCTAGCATTTAGAAACAAAATGCAATTCAGTGATATGCAGAGATTTTTCAGGACTTCTGATAGAAAATGATGTATTGACATAATTAAATTCAATGCATCATATAGCGTATCATTGAATTATATTTTATTATAGTGAGCTAATATTCTGGCTCTTAGTAATTCAGGACTTCCCTTCTCTTTCACTCCAATTATAGATGGATTAATAATAATAGTAATTAATTACTAGTTCAAATAAACTTGTTCTTTCTTCTTAGAAATTATAACGATTAATAGAAATTTCTTTTCAGTCGTAAGGTCATCATAGAAATCTTCTTTTTTTTGACTTAGGCATTTTCAATACAGGATACTTGCAACATTTGTTACTTATCAATCATTATTTTATGGTGAAATACAATGTAGACTCTAGCCAAATTTGAAAAGCAGAAAACATCAGCACCAGAACTATTTTAATGCAATATTTCATGATCTTTGTGAAGTACTGAGTTTATTATACTGATAAGTAGAACTCTATAAAGTCATTGATTAAAACAAATAACACCTCCAATCAAAAGAGAACTAGAAAGTTGCATTTATTCATTTTAGACCCCTCCTATCATCCAAATTAAACAAATGCACTTCCATTAAAGAACTGTAAATAAAATGTTTTTAGCTTCTACCTTTGCTATTACCAAATAAAAATGTGCTTTCCAATTTTAACAACCAAGAATCCAGAAGTTGATTAGCTCATTTTTGATAAAGGTTTACAGTACTAAGAAGTGTAATTCTGGCAACGATTAAACAAATATCAGATTAGATGCATTTTGAAAATAAGGTTTTCTTAGTGCAAACTAAAAATTTACTCTTAGACAAATGGTTTTTGTTTTTTGGTTCATAGAATAAATTTAATCTAATCAACACAAATATTAATCTTTCTGTTTAATCTTTCCTTTGTTTCCTTTCATAGTGAATTGAAGGGTCATCTCAGAGGGAGAGATCTATACTTTGTTCCCTGCATCCTTTATTGGTATCTCTATTGGTGATGGAGAGGAGATCATTCAAAAGACATCCACCTGTCCTAAATCCTTTATATTGTTAAACATTGTAGAAGTTCCGATTTCAAATACAAATCACAATGTCAGAATAATATTTTAATCAAAGGTTTACATGATACTCCATTACAAAAATAAAGGTACAGACGAATTTTACAAAGTACAGCAACGAACATATGAAAGCCTATGCAACAGCAATGTCAGATATGATGCTGGCACTTGTGAAAATAGCTTTTAAGTTACATATAACCACTCAGAAAAGTAGAGCAATTAATGATGTAGCTTGGGAATGAATAAATGTATCATATACCACAATATTAAAAGTATATCTTGAAACAATTTAGGTTAAAAAAGCACATAAGAAATGCATTTAAGACAATTTTTAAGATTATTAAACATTTAAATATCTGGCTTTATAAGAACTAACACAAACTATGTATTTATACATTATTTTTGTAGTATTCAGTTAAATTATTCATCTATGATATTTCAATAACTGACTTGAAAATCATTGTATTTTTGGAGAGATAAAAGGATGTAGAAATGGCTGTGTACTGTGAAGTTCTATTCATGGAATAAAAGACATAAGAATGACTTATTTCTTGTAAATACCTGGTCTGAAAATTTCCTTTAAAAATTAGGCCCAAACATGGACATTTGGAATTATAAAATTCTGAAAAATTTGCTTTAACTTTCTATATTATTCTGTAAAATTCAGATGCTTTGGGTGTTGCTGACGATTTAATAAGTTTATCAGAAGTAAACTATATAGTCATACAAAATGAAAATTAATAGGCTTTTATAAAAAAAATTATGGTATATTAGTCCATTTTTTTCAAAATTTTTGTTCATCTATTTACCTCTTTTCTCTTTTCTAAAAAACTCACAATTTGAAAGAAGATGAGACTAAAAAATATACAATGGAAAAGAAGAAAAAGTCAAGAAAATGGATGGGAGAAGTATAAATCCTAAGGCAAGATATACAATGTAAAATCAATTTCAAAAGTACATAATGAAAAGTAACGTTGTCATGAAAGTTGGGGCAATAGTTAAGTAGCACCCCTCTTCCACCCCAGCTTATTGGTGCAGCAGTCACTGGGGAAAACTAACAAGCTGTACATTCATTCCAGTGCAGCATGTGGTCTGCCAGGGTAGAATATTAGTCCCTGGGAGAGGAGTCCTGACCTTGAGTTGTAGGGCTTCTAAACTGCAAGATTACAGGAGAACCTGCCTTCTCTAATATCCATTTGACATGGCAGAATCTTTGCTCCAGTTGAAACTTGCCAGCTCACCTCCTGGCATTTTCAGGATTATGGTCCAAGCCTTTCAGATGACCAGAATTGCTTGATTTAATCACTGTGCTGAAGTTAGTTTATAAGGAGGTTTGTGGGATGGTAACATCTTTTCTGACAGGTCAATGGGAAGGGCTCACAGTCTTGGACGAGTTTAGCCTTACTTATTAAACACAAATAACAATCATTCTTTATGAATATGGAGATTATCAATTATATATAGATATCTCAGATAAATGATACCCCTATATTGTCTCTGTCCCTTTTGTCATTTCACTGAATTGTGAATGTAGTTATTCAATTGCATATTACATTTCTGAAAGTACTATTACTTAAATATGAGTAGTTTATTTTTATTTTTACCAGACACATAAAATCAGGAAAAGGGAATTTTAAGCAATTTATTTAAAGATGCTTTATGTTTAATAAAATTTTGAATTGTAGCAAACTTGCTTAAAATCCAATTTCTATTAAAAGGGTCTATATGTACCTGGGTCAGATGCTAGCTTAACTATTTATCAAACTTGCTGCTTCTTTTTTTTAGTATGACTACACTATTCAGCCTCCCATGAAGCTAGATTTGGCCAACAGACTGAGTTTGTCCAACAGGATGTGAACAGAGTGAGTTGCACCTTGTCCATAAGAATCCATAAGAATCTCTCCCCCACCCCGAATCCTCTCTCCAATGCAAGCCTGTTAGTAAGATATCAATGCTCAGGGTGTGCTCAGGATTTGTAAACTATGTATTGAAAATGACATACTTTTCTTCAGCTTAGGGTTCTGACTGACTCTGTGGCACAGACCCCCCACCCCACAACTGCTGATATAAATCTACACTAGCAAAACATAAACTACTGTAAAAATAAAATCAATGCAATATTGGATTATCTGTTATGGCAGCTAGAGTTATCTATACTACCACATATGCATTATAACTTCAGAGTTAGAGGTCCCTGAGAATATATAGACTCTAGGCCATGATATAAAAAAAAAACTGTTTATAAATGAAAATATTTAAAAATTGCAGACTTAATGAAGATAACTTTCTGATAATGAATTGATCATTTTAATCAAAATAGTAATTGTATTCTAAAGTATTTTTTTATGGCTCATGAACTAGGAACAGTTTTTACATTTCAAAAGGGTTGTTAAAAAAGAAAATATTGAAGAAGAATATGTGACAGAGACCACTATGTACCCTACCAAGCCTAAAATATTTACTATCTGGTCTTTTAGAGAAAAAGTTAGCTGATCCCTTTTCTTTAGTGTCTCTATGTACTCTAAGTACATAGTTGGTACTTAATTTAAACTCATTGGACTAGGAGGAATACTAAACTGATATGTAGTCTAGGTGACATGTGGATCAAGAAGTGTGTGAGGGTATGTATGTGGATCAAGAAGTGTGTGAGGGTATGTATTAAAAGGTTTACGGTAACTTATGGTTATTTCTGCTTTAGTTATAATATCAAATATATAGGTAGACCATGGATAATTTATTGTATATTATGGTCAAATTTAGTCAGAAGAAACAACCACTTCTCATCGTATCTTATTTTGGACAGAAAGCAAGTACTAATACTAATGAATATGAATTTAAACATTTCTAGAAGTGATATTTTTAAGTAGGCATTTTATTTTATTTTATTATTTTTTTTAATTTATTTTTTTAATTTCAGAATATCATGGGGGTACAACACTTTGGCCATACACATTGCCCCTGCTCTGCCCGTGTCAGAGCCACAATCGTGGTCATCCCCCAAACTGTGCTCCCCACATCCATTCAGTGAGAGTTTTCCCATCCCCTCCACCCCCCTCCCGCCCGCCCGCCCTCAGATGAATGTTATTGCCCTGTGTGATGTAAGTGTTCATCAGTTAGTACCAGTTTGATGGTGAGTACCAGTGGTGCTTGTTTTTCCAATCCTGTGACACTTCGCTTCGAAGAATGGGTTCTAGCTCCAACCAGGATAATACCAGATGAGTTAATTCACTGTTGTTCCTTATTCCTGAGTAATACTCCATGGTATACATATACCACATTTTATTAATCCACTCATGTATTGATGGGCACCTGGGTTGTTTCCACAACTTTGCAATTGTGAATTGTGCTGCTATGAACATTCGAGAGCAGATGTCTTTATTATAAAATGTCTTTTTTTCTTTTGGATAAATACCCAGTAGTGGGATTGCTGGGTCAAATGGTAATTCTACTTTTAATTCTTTGATGTATCTCCATATTCTTTTCCATAGAGGTTGTACTAATTTGCAGTCCCACCAGCAGTGTATGAGTGTTCCTATCTGTCCACATCCCCGCCAACATTTGTTATTTGGGGATTTTTTGATATGAGCCAATCTCACTGGAGTTAAGTGATATCTCATTGTGGTTTTGATTTGCATTTCCCTGATGATTAGAGAAGTTGAGCACTTTTTTATATGTTTGCTGGCCATTATTCTGTCTTCTTTGGAAAAGTTTCTGTTCAGGTCCTTTGCCCATTTTTTAATAGGGTTGTTTGATTTTTTCTTGTTGATTTTCCTAAGTTCTGTATAGATTCTGGTTATCAGCCCTTTATCAGAGGTGTAGCATGCAAATATTTTCTCCCATTCTGTAGGTTGTCTGTTCACTCTAGTGATAGTTTCCTTGGCTGTGCAGAAGCTTTTCAATTTGATCGGGTCCCATGTATTTATTTTTGTTGCTGCTGTGATTGCTTTGGGGGTCTTCTTCATAAATTCTTTGCTTAAGTGGGCATTTTAAAGAAGAACAAATATTTAAATAATGAAGCAGTAGAAAAGACTTCAGTAATTAAAGGTGTAGTTTACTATAGAAAATTAATTTAAAAATTTCTCAATCACCAGTATATTAATAAGAAGAATATTTTATTCAGTATTGTGATCAGAAAACAGTAATTATAGCTTTTCCCTTCTAGTTCTAAAAGATCAAAATCAGGTTTATAATAAAAATTTAATTTGTAGCATGAAGAATAAATATACTATCCTTAATAGTTCTGTGTAATAGAGGTTAGTAAAATACGTGGGAAATTTAATGGAGCTGATATTGACTTGTCATTTTTCCTCTTGCACATGCCATTGAGTCAATGTGCTTCTAATTATCATGTGCCAAAGCCTTTATTCAGTCTGCCAGCTATTGTGCTTTGAATCTTTCCTAATAAAAGAGGGTTAACAAAAATGTCTTGCCCTCTTTTTTGCTCTTTTCAAAAATTGGGAGAAAATTATTGGTTTAAACTTGACAGCATTTTTATTTCATAAGGTATAATTACTTCCCAGTCTAATGGATTCCAATGCAAGAAGGTATTAACACTAAGACATCTTTCTTAGGAATTTAAACGTCAAGAAAAATATTACTACAAATACTATTTTTCCCAAAAGATTGCCTAGCTGTAGACCATGCAGTGGCCAGGGCATAGCAATAGGGTGAGTGAGGGAGAGAAAGAAGGATAAGAAGTAATAGTTTTACTTTGAAATAAAGCAATAAAAAAATATATGGTAGAGGTGAATGACCTCTGGGAAGTCATGAGATCTCATAGAAACAAGAAAATGCTTTAAACATAAGAATCATCAATGGCTTAACCCCACTTACATCTACTACCAACTTCTGTTAAGCAAAATACACCAAAAATTAGAATCACAGGTTGCAATAATTCATTTAAAAATTTAATTTCACAGCTTATAAAAAGTCTTTTCTAACCCTAAATTTCTAATATATAGAGGAAAATCTTGGATCGTTAAACACTTGAACCCATCTCTTTTAAGTTATAAGGGCATAATATATTTACTGGAAGTACATTATGACTTAACTAAAAATCATGTTAGTTATTTTTTATATAAAATGCTCTATAGACCATAGCAAACCATCCTTAAACGCAGTGGCTCAAAGCAATAAGCATTTATTGAGTTCACTGTTGATCTCATTTATTGAGGTCAACATTTAGGCCGGGCTCTGCTGGGAAAATCTTCTTGTCTCAACTTTATTTCCTCACATGTGAGGATGTTGGCTAGCTGTTGGATGATCTACAAATGACTTATTTAGGATGGCTAGGAAAAGGTAGCTCTGTTATGTCTCTCTTCCTTCAATCCAGTATTCTAGCCTAAAGAAATTTTCTTATTTAGTGCAGAGTCATAAGAGTGAGTAGGCCTAGCCAAGCAAGAGTGCCAGAGCAGAATTGTACACATGCTTTGCAAACCTCAGTTTGCATGATATTGACTATTTCAACATTGGCCAAAGAAAGTCAGATGGCTGAGCCAAGAATCAAAGTGGAGGAGCAGTACAAAGATATAACTCAAAGAGCATGCATAAGGGGGATCATAAACTGGGGCTGTTAATGCTACCAATCTACCACAGACAGCTGTGTATTTCATATTCTTACTATTTCCATATACATTTTTTCTCTAAGTCAACAATCACCAAGTCAACCTAATGCCCCCCCATTAAAACATACTTTTAAAACTTATTTCAAATCAAGTTTGTTGAAGTATAATATAAATACAATAAGAGTATACAGTTGCATATGTTTTGAAAAATATATATGTTCATATAACCACTACCCCAATCAAGCTGTAGAACATTTCCATGATCCCAAAAAGTACATTCATGACTCTGCAGAAAAGATCAATGCCCTGGATCAGGCAACCTGATACGATTTTTTTTCTTTTAACATAGACTTTATTTATATATTTATTTTTAGCAGTTTTAGGTTTATAGTAACATTGAATAGAAAGTACAGACAGTTCTTATGCACCCCACCCCCAATGCAGGCATAACCTCCTCCAGTATCAATATCCCTGTCAGAATGGTACATTTGTTGCAATTGATGAACTGACATTGGCACATTGTTATCACCGAAAGTCCATAGTTCATGTTAGGGTTCACTCTTGGTGTTGTACAGTCTATGGGTTTTGACAAATGTATGATGAAATGTACCCACCCTTATAATAGCATGCAGTGTAGTTTCACCGCCATAAAAATTCTCTGTGCTCTACCTATTCATCTCTCTCCTCTTTTCCCTGACAACCACTAATCTTTTTACTGTCTCCATAGTAAATAAATAAACTTTTCTGAGGCATAATTTACATACAATAAAATTACCACATTAAGAGTGCAGTTTGATGAGTTTTGCTACATGTACATATCAATGTAACCACCATAGTCAAAATATAAAATATTTCTATCTCCCCAAAATGTTTCTTTATGTTCTTTTGTAGACAATTTTCCTGACTCCTCAACTCAGGCAACCACTCATCTGATTTTTGCCACTTTCCATTGGTTTTTGCCTGTTCTTGATGTCATATAAACAGAATCATATAATATATGCTTGTTTGTGTCTGGTTCCTTTCGTTTAGCCTAGAGCTTTTGCGATTTATCTATGTTATTCTGAGTATCAGTAATTCATTTTTTGTGTGTGTTCCACTGGGTTAATTTCATGATTACACCACAATATTTTTTGCAAAGTAGTTGTTTCATTTTATATTTCCACCAGCAGTGTGTGAGAGTTCCTGTTGCTCCACATTCTCTCCAACACATGATATTGTTAGTCTTTTTGTTTTTGGTCATTATAGTACCAGACGCTTCTTGACTAATAATGGGGTTACATCCTGATACACCCTATCCAATCATACATGATAGCTTAGCCTGGCCTTAGCCTTACCTTAAATGTGCTCTGAACACCTACATTAGCCTACTACAGTTGGGCAAAATCATCTGACAGCAGAGTACACTGTAGAGTGTCAGTTTGCCCTCATGATGGCATGGCTGACTGGGAGCTGCCCAGCATCCCGAGAGAGTATCCCATTGCTTTCAGATGAATGTGTTTCACTTTTGCACCATCATAAAGTTGAAAAATCATAAGAGGAATCATCATAATTTGGGGACCATCTGTATTCATGCAGTGGTATCTCCCTGCAGTTGTAACTTCTCTTTCCCTGACATCTAATGATATTGTGTGTCTTTGCATTTATTTATTCACCATTTTGTATTTTCTTTTGTGAAATAGCTGCTCAGATTTTTTTTGTCCAATTTCTAAACTGCATTGTTTGCCTTCTCATTACTGATTTATAAGAGTTTGTTTTAAATTCTAAATATATTCTAAATAACCATTACTTTATATAAGTTCAATTTATTCTTTTGTCTTGCATGGTTAGTGCTTCTACTAAGGCCATAAGGATTTACTCCTATATTTTCTTTTATAAAGTTTATATTTCAGCTTGTATGTTAAATCTATATTCTGTTTTGAGCTAATTTTGTGTATGGTGTAAGGTAAGAATAGACGCTCATTTTTTTTTTTCTTGTGGATGGATATTCAGTTGTCCTAGCACTATTTCTTGAAGAGAATTTCTTTCTCCCGTTAAATAAATGTCCTTGAACTTTCAAAAAACAAATTAACTATATATGTTTGGGTATATTCTGTTCCATATTTATCCTTATGCTTTACTGCATTGTTTTATTGCAGCTTTATTATAAATCTTGAAATCAGGTCCTGTAAGCTCTCAAATCCTTCCTTTTTAATAATTATTTTGGCTATTGAAGGTACTTTGTGTTTCCATATAAATTTGGGAACTACCTGGTTGATTTCTTAAAAAAATCTGTTGAGATTTTTATTGAGATTGAATTAAATTGATAGGTAAATTTGCAGAGCAATTAAGATCTTTTAAAAAGTTGAGTCATACAATTTATGAACATAATGTATCTCTCCACTTATTAAGATCTTTAATCTTTCTCAGCCATGGTTTGTACTTCAGTGCATAAGATTTGCCATATTTTGTTAAATTTAATTCTAAGTTTTTTCATGCTTTTGGTTATTGTATTAGTTTCTGAGGGCTGCTGTAATAAAGTACCACAAACTGGGCAACTTAAAATCAAGAGAAATTTACTCTCTTGCAGTTCTGAAATCAAGGTGTTGGCAGGGCTCTGAGGCTCTAGGGAAAAGTCTGTTCTATACCTAGGTCCTAGCTTTTAATGGTTGCTGACAATCCTTGTGGTGTTCCTTGGCTGGCTAATGCATTCCTCCAATCTCAACTTCTGTCTTCATGTGGTATTCTTTCCTTTCTGTCCTGGTGTTGTTGTGTCCAAATTTCCATTTTTTTATAAGGTAACCAGTCATTGGATTAAAATCCACCTTAATCTAGTATGACCATACTTTAACCTGATTACATTTGTAAAGACTGTATTTCCAAATAAGATCACATTCACATTCAGGTTCCAGGTAGACATGGATTTGAGGGGACAATATTCAACCTAGTACACTATTAGTGTAAAGGGTGTGTCTTTACATTTCTCTTTATAATTGTTTATTATCATTATATTTTGTGTATTTACCCTGTACCTATAATCTTGTTAATTTTACTTATGAGTTGTAGGGAATAATTTGCAAAATACTTGGGATTTTCTACATAAATGATTATGCCATTTTCAAACAAACCTGTATTGCTTTGATTTATTTTTTCTTACCTTATTCCACTGGGTAGGTTTTTTGGTGCAGTGTTGAATAAAAATGGTGAAAGTGGACATCATTGCCTTGTTTCTGACCTTAAACAGGATACATTGAGCCTTTCACCATTGAGTAGCAATAGGGCATTTTGTAAATAAACTTTATCAGGTTGAGAAAGTTTTTTTTTCCTGTTTCTTATTAGCTATCAATGCATTCAGTCTCCACAGACAGCTTGATTTCTTCTTATTTTCTCTTCTGTTTTAACTTGTTCTTTATTGCTAAGTCTCCAATTCTTCTCAATGTGGTTTTTCTTTTGGTTTCACTTGGGGTCTCTCATGCAGCTGCAGTCAGAAATCCAGTCTGTCATGACTGGGTTAGCAGTCACAAAAGGCTTAGCTGAAACGTGAAGGCAACTGTGCCTCTGTCTTTGTTAATGGTCTCAGCACATCTCCACACAGTCTCTCCAGCTGTGTAACTGGACATTTTTCATGGCTCCTCAAGGTTCCCCAGATTTCAAAATCAGAATGTAATGGACTTTCCTACAGTATAATTCCAGAATTAGCTCAACGTTCTTTGTGGGCAGGAACTATGCACATTTTGGGAGGCTGCTTCTTTGGGGCTGTCTTTGGAGACAAACTACCACAACTGCTAGTGTGCATTTAGTTAGTAATATCCTACATGTTTTTCTTAGCTAATTCTATAATGTGGATTCCAGATAACACCCTTCAAATGTGTTCTAACTGCCGTAGGTTGTACATTGCAGTTAACTTTTCTATCTATGCACATCCCACTGCTTATTTTGAAGTATTTAAAAGTAAATTACAGAAGCTGTAACATCATATATTTATATTCTTATTGTCTTAAATTTTTATAAATTACCATAAAATAGTAAAAGTATAATGTTTAAACACTAGAGAAATATTTGAAACAAATATCAAATTAATTGCATTTGTGTATAAAAACCAAGATAAATTTGAAAGATAAACACTAAGCCCAAAATAAAAATGGAAGAAAAACTGGAAGAATGAATTATAAAAATGTTCAAAAGAGGTAACATGAATAGATAACGTGAATTTTTAAAATGCCTAATTTAAAAATAATGTTATATTTATAAAAAGAAAAACAAACTGGCAAAAAAAAAAAAAAAGACAAGAAAACTTCTAAAGCAGAACTCTAGACCTAGCCTTGCGCTGCAGAGGGATTTCTGCAGGTGTTTGTCTTTAGGAGATCTGTACAAAATAGACACAGTGAGTCACCAAAGAAACTCTTTCTAAGTGTATAATTGATTTCTACTCAAATAAATATTATAAAAATTGTATAGATAATCAAGGTAACATAATTGATGAATATCATATTTGCAGGAGTAAAATTTGCTACAAAATGTTGTAACTAAAGTCATTCCTTCATTATTTAGAGACTATTATCTCATTGTGAGTTTGTTATCCTGGAACCTGTTCTCCACTCCACCTCTTGGCCCTGGCTCATGCTGTTCAAATTCTCATTTATTATGCTTTCTTTTCCCTTCTCTAGGCATATTTAGATCAGACAGAGGCAAACAGGAGTCATAACTCTTTAACAAAGTCTTCCCTGAATATGATAATCCCTAATCAGCTCTCCCTTCTTGCTCTGGTTACCGACACATAGGACCACTCACTTTGGATGATTAGCTGTATTTTGCTCTTACTTCTTTGTTATTTTTCTATCGAAATCTTCTCATTAAGATTCTTAATCTCTTATGACTAGAAAACAAGTCTTGTATCTTTTATGTCTCCCATATTTCAAACAGTACAAACATATTTTATGACTATACATATTTCTTAAATAGAATAAAATCTAAGCTTTTTCATTTACCTTTTCTGTTACCCTAATTTTGACAGTATATTTTTCACTAGCCGCTCAATTAGAAGTCAATAATGGAAAAAAATGATCTGCAAAACAATTCGAACATATAATCTGATACCATGTTCTTCAAAGATTTACATACTAGAGAGTGTGTTCGTGCGTGGAGACATACACACACTACATTCAGGTTCTATGCGTTAAAAAACAATGAAATATTCTATGCATTACTTAACCAAGCCATATGTTGTGCTCGTTTTAAACTGTGCTCTAGAAAATGTACTGTGTTTTAGATACTCACAAAAATAATAGCATCTACTAGTAGTCCTTAAAAATTCAATCCCAACACTGATAACTCCATAAATTTAGATTATGAGTTGCAGAGGGCACATAACTAATCTAGATGCAGCAGTTTGGAAGAGCAGAGAGCATGTCTAAGCATTACTGCGTCATTGTAAGCAGGAACATTGTTGAATGAGTACTCTAGCCAACTTTGGGAGCCAACAATCAATTGCATTCAAGAGGCTGTTTGAATGTTTGTAAACATTATTAAATTATTTTCTCCATAACTTTCATACATTGTTGACTATTATTCTAAGTCAACAAAAACGCTCATTTAGTGGATAAAATCTACCTGGAAGAAAAAAACTTTGATTCTTGTCTCTTATGCAAAAGTTTTCTACAGAAAAGACTTCAAATAACTTTCTATCTCTCTATTAAAAAAAACAAACACAAAACCCAGACGTTCTTATTAACAATAAATCTTTCTTGTTAAATATTCAAGGATGGGAGGTGAAAAAGACTAAAACACCAAATGAAGCAGAAAACACTCATAAAGCAAATATAGAGTAACATTTTAACTGAGGTTTATTTTAAATAAGTAGTTACATTTTGCAACAGACCAACGTCAAACCGCCGCAGTCATTAAAGAGATGCCATGATGGTTTCATGATTTTAGTAGCAACTAATGAACTAAGGTCAAAAAAGAAAATTCTTGCAAACAGCCAAGTTTTGAACGTCAGCCATGAAATAGTTGCAATACTTTGCCCTCAGGCCACATAAAGAAAACACTCAATAAAAGCAAAACTTAGGTTCACATGAAGCCAGAACATTAGCATTATTGAATGTGGCCTTTACTCTTGCCATAGAAAATTATCATTTGTTATTGTACCACCAACATGCATAGAGTACCTTTCATTTGCTATTCACCAGTAACCTGTGCTTGAGTTCAATTTTTGTCCTGGTAGTAAAAGTACACATTGTATACTAGCAGTTCCCTTTGTTTGCTGAGGGCAGTCAAAAGTCTTTGATTGTGTGTGTGTGTGTGTGTGTGTGTGTGTGACTGTGTGTATGGTATGTTTTAAAACAGACTTTCAAAATATTACTTTTGGGGTGGGAGTTCTAGTTTTGAAAAATTATTATATTTTGACTATATGTTTATTAATAATTATGTCTTAGATAAATTTAGAGAGTAAGGAATCATCAAAATTTTGGTCTCTCAGTTTAATACTTTCCCTCACTGTATTACCCTGAAACCCTCAGAACATTTTAAGCTTTCAATTTGATCTTATTTTCTTTCAAATGGATAGCATGGTACAGGTAAGCCGTAAATTGCATTATTGCACACTAAATACTTTTAAAAAGCATGGTAGGAACTAGCTATTGCAAGAACTATTATTTATCCTAATTGATCCCAGCTGAGCTTAGAAGGGAGTCTGGCCCAAGAGCCTTCAAAGACTTGCCAAAAGGCTGTCAGATTTGATAACTCACACCACGTTGAACTTGGCTCAGAGAGGTCAGTTACAGAGTGAACACTAAGCTCCCCCCGATATCCAAGCCTGCTTAAAAATGCAGAAACACTGCCAGCTGACTTGCAAGCCACTAGATTTTCAACTTTGTTTTAAGAGGCTCATGTTTTCTTGGAACTAGGGATGGGCTGGTAAGCAACAAGAAGACGTTCCCATGTGGAGCTACAGAGCAGCTGTAACTGTCCTGTGTGCTGGGAGGCATCTGTTTTTATTAAAACATGGTTTATGCATTGGCCTAAAGATTTAGGACGAACTAGAGATATAACAAAATCTTACATTATGCTTATTTGATTGACTAAGTGAATGTATCCGTGAATTTGTATTTTATTGTCTTATGTTATATTAATCTTTTCACATGCAATTATTCATTTATAGATTATACAAAATCGGTTGTTGTTCTACATTATCAAAACTCCAGCTGAATGATTTTTAGAGTTAGAGTAATTTGTAATGTTAAGTTTTAAGCACCGTGAAGAAAAGAAAACAATATTTGCCTCTTCATTGTTACAACCTTTTTGCCTAACAAAATCCCTGGGCTCAAGATGGGATATCAAGAAACATTTGTTGGATGAACGAATACAGAAGAAATAATTGCACGAATGAGGAAACTAGGCAATCCATTTTAAGGTTTTCCTTTTTCTCTTAGTTCAACAAACTTCCTCACTCTTGCTACATTTTAAGGCATTTTGATAGAAATATTCTATTTAAGCCATGTGTTTACAGCATTCTCTTCAAATTCTACTGGCAGATTTCTGAAATTTTCATGGTATTCATGAAGACTTTCTTCTTAAAGCATTTTAGAAATTAAGAAGAAAATTTTATAATGAAAGTTCTTTTTTGTATCCATTTACTAATTTGTGTATATGTGCAGCTTCTATATATTTTTAATGTCATATCTGAAATCTGGCTTATATATCACAATGGATTAAAGAGGGCCACAAATTATTTGTCCCTGTTCATTAAGAAGAGGGATCGATTTCCCTTCCCCTTGAATGTGGGCAGGCCCCTGCTTGACTTTGACCAATCAAATGCAGCAGAAGTGACATTGTGTACCTGCCAAGCTTGGGTCTAAAGAGACTTGCAGCTTCTTTTGTCACCTCTGTTGGTATGCTCTCTCTTAGAAGCCACCTGTCGTGTAAGAAACCCAGGTGGCCATCACCTTGTGAGGAAGCCCAGTCTTCTCAGATGCAGAGGAAAAGAACACACGAAGGAGTATGTGGGTTCCAGACGTGTGAGTGAACTGCTTGTGCCTTTCAGCATAGTGAAGGAAGACAGTGAACGATGCTAACGCCACATGGCACAACGCTGCACAGCTGATTCCTTCCCATATTCCTGACTCATGGATACATGAGCATGTAAAGAGTAAGCTGTTTAAGACAGAGTTCTGAGGTACTTTGTATTCACAACAGTGTATGACAAACCTACATTTTTATTACTAAAGTTTGAAACATACCAAATATGCTTTTAGAAATATATAATATGCACTTTAAGAAAAATGAGAAGTAATTCCATATGATAGTAAAATTTTAATATAATTAAATCCTTCTGGAGATAAATAATTCATTCCAATATGTATTTATAATATTAAATTTTCACACTCAGTTAAGAGTCAAACAGATCCAAGCTTTATTGTGCCATTGTAACATTTCATATTCAAAAGTTCAACTTTAGAAATGTGGCCTGAAATTTAGATTTTTACTAGAGTTTGTTTTATAATTTTTAATAAAACACAAAAAACATGACTATAGTCATATCAGATTTTAATTGATTACATTCCTTTTATAATAGACAAATACCCCAAGTGTCAGGGTCATATGTAGTTTCATGCGGAGTTCTACTTGGTGGACCCATTGAACACAATTGTTTCCTTTATTTATTATAAAATACATACAATGATCAATTTATTCTATTATTCTTTCAATAATATTTAAGGGTCCAATGTAGGTTAAGTTCTGTACTTGGTACTTTTTATCAATATGAACAAAATACTTGAAATGGCTTTGCTGACACATATTGGTCATCTTAGGATCATCATTTGTCTAGTTTAGGAATAGATCATCCTTTGTATCAATACACTCACATCTAGCCATTTTGAAAATTATTAGCATTCCATCACAAAATGGTCAAAGGGAGAAGAAAATGACAATATTTAAATATTGATTATTTAAATCTCCCCTCAAGTGCACTGTTGGATCAAATTATGTGGACATATTTTTAGTTACTTGAAAAATAAGAAAAGTGTTAGTAAGTGAAGTGGTTTTCCCCCCTACCCCCAACATACAAGTGAAAAACATTTTCCTCTGTGACTTGATGTGAAATGATTCAACCAACTCTTGACTTAGCAATTACTATAATATAGATAGTTTAGGCTGAAGCTATAAGAAATGTTATACCTCATCATGCCCTCTTCCTTTCTGTATTAGGATATGAGTTTGAGTGTAAGGATGATCCCTAATATGAGTAGAGTTAACATGACAGAAGTTTATTTTTTCTCTCTTTTGTAGAATTCCAAGCAGCTTCCCTCTGCGAAGTCAAGAGGAGCCCAGGTTCCCTCTACTCCTCTATCTATCAACTCTCCTATTTTCGAGGATGCTATACTTTCCTTCATGGCTCAGTATGAACAAGTGAGAAGAATTAGAAATAAAGAAGATGCTGTATCTTTTCCTCCAAGGGCACCCTCTGGAAGGTGGATGCACAACTTTTGTCCACATCCCAATATAAGAGTTAGTCACACGGCCATGCCTAGACACAAAGAGGGTTTGGAATGTGCTCGTTATTCACTGAAACTGTGTACAGAGCTAAAATTTATATTATTATGGGAAAAGGGGAGTATGCATATTTAGAGACAGCTAACAGCGTTTTCCAAGTTCTTCACCACTTATTCCGTTCTCTATGACCATGTAGCAGAAAACTGACACTTTCTGCCTTCATGGTTGTCTTAGTTGGTTCAAGCTGCTATAACAAAATACCATAGACTGGGTGACATATGAATAATAGAAATTCATTTTCACAGTTCTGGTGCCTGGAAGTCCATGACCGGGGTGCCAGCATGGTTGGGTGCTGGTGAAGGCCTTCTTCAGGGTTGCAGACAGCCAGCTTCTCAGTGTCTCCTCCCATGGTAGAAGGGAAGAACTCTGGTATCTTCAGCCCCTTGTGAAGACACTAATACCATTCATTCATGACAGTGCCACCCTTATAATCCAATCATTTCCCCAAACTCATCACGTTTAAGAATTAGGTTTCAACATATGAATTGGGGCCAGGAAGGCACTGATAAACATTCAAACTATAGGAATGGTGAATCCTAATCAAAATGAAACAGCTGAATAATAATATGATATCTGTCATTGGTAAACATCTCTCTAAGAATTTTGCGCCCTTGTGATGACTTATGTCTCCTCAGATTTCCCACATACCACAGCAATGTAGCACATGTATTGTTCCTGAATAATGTTCCGAGTTCCATGCTCCTGCTCCTGTTTTCAGATAAATTGATATAAATGTATTTATTTAAAAAGCCTTTAACTTATCCTTCAATCACCAAAGGATTGTGTACTCTGCCATTTGTTAGTGATATTAGGGAGAAACAAGTTAATATCTTTTTTTTCTTTTCCAGTTTTGCTATTTTATTAATTAAAGCATTTTCTTTTGGCATGTGTAAGTGTTCTAGTCACATAGCAATGGGTTAAGTCAGGGATGAAAGTGGGTGAAGGGAGAGTGGCTTTGTGGAGGGAAGGTAAGAGAATTGGCCACTTCACTACTTCTCAAAATTTTCTCTGTACCCCAAAAGGTCCCCACTACAAAGTACCACACTTATTTTTTCCTTTGCTTTAGCTCTACTCTTTGTGGCTTCTTCATAGAAACCCTTAAACTAGATTTAAGAGAACCCAGCAAAATAAATAACCAAGATCAGAGCAGAACTAAATGAGATAGAGAACAAGTTAATATCTTTTTTTAAAAAAATTATTTATTTATAACCCCTTGCTGTGAAAATAGTGAAGCTAATGATGAAAGTACAGACATTGTATTACACAAGTGGCAGAGAGTTTTTCATTACAAATGATTTTTGCCTTTCTTCAAAGGCAAAAATTTTTCTTAAAAAATTATACCATCTATTTTTAGTCAAAGTACCAGGAGAAAATGCATCCCAACAGAGCAGAAATCTTTTAACCATACTTGTCTTTTCTCAAGATGAACACCACAAAAAGTTGTGTCCTTTCCCCACCCCAACAGGTGCTGTGACAGTGGAGTTGGGTATAGGACCTTGTCTTCCACCCTCTTCCTGCACTCATGGAGGCTGTGGACAGAATTCTGACATCCACCCACCCTCTGCAGGAATAAGATAGCATCCCTTCCTCATAGAGTCTGTGACAACTCTGACTTCTACCCTTCTGCTTCAGTAACAGCTAGATACCTTCCCCCAGGGGTGCTTATGTGAAGGATTCTGACTTCTATCCCCCTTCCAACAGTAACGAGGCAATACCACCTTCCCTTCCAGAGACTGTAGGCAGAAGCCTGCTATCCACCCCATCCCAGTAATAGGAGGCACTCTTAACCGTTGAAGTCTGGATGGTACCCTGCCACCCATCTCTGACCTATACTAGTGAATAGGTACCTCTTCCCCACAGACATGTGGGTAGAACTCTGAATTCCACCACTTTTTGTGGTAGTGAGGTAGTTTCCCTCTCTCTCTCCGGCCCATGCTGAGGAGAATGTAGGGCGGAGTCCTGTAAACTGAGTAATATACGACTGGGAAGGACTAGGCTCCACTGCAGGGGACTTAAAAAAAAAACTAAATTGAAATTTGAACAACAGCCCAAAAAAGTGAGCCAAAATGTGTATTTTGAACCTAAACAGGTTGAACACCTGCTTAAATAAAAGATTTAAGTAGGAACTTTAGACTTATAACATAATCCATAAAATGTCCCAGTTATACTCCAAAGTCACTTGACATACTAAGGACTAGAAAATTTAAATCAAGTAAGAAAAGATAACTAACAGACTCTGAGACCAAGATGATACAAATTAAAGTATTGAATGAGGATTTTAAATAAGGTATTATAAAAATGTTCCAAATAGCAATTATGTATACTGCTGCAAAAAATGAAAACATGGACAATCTCAACAAGGAAATAGAAGATATACAGACCCAAATGGAAATTTTAGAACTGAATAAATTTGATAATAAAAACAAACATCTCACCGGGTGGACCAAATCACAGAATGGAAATGACAGGGAAAAGAATCAGTAATTTAAAATTAAAGGTAGATTAATATAAACTATCCAGTCTGAACAACACAGAGAAAACAGATAGACCAAAAAAAAAAAAAAAAAACATACTGAGCCTTAGAGACTTCTGGGACAATAGCAATAACAAAATATCTAATGTTTATGTCATTGGAGTCCTAGAACGACAGGAAAAAGAATGTGGGGCTGAAAAATTATTTATAGAAATAATGACTGAAAACTTCCCAAATTTGGTAAAAGACAACTGTATAGACTGAGAAAACAATAAATCCCAAATAGGATAAACCCAAAGAACTCCATGCGCAGGTATATAGTCAACTCTCTGAAAACTAAAAAGTAATTTTATTAATGACTAGTCTAATTTGGCCAGAAATAATACTAGAAAGTTTATCATATGGATACAGTGTGCTAGAATTCCAGCAGAAAGAATAAAACCACCGGCAGTTAAAGCAGCATAAAGAGCACATGGTAACGTAAAAAGCTATATTCTGGGTTTTATCTTGTTGACTTATTGTTTGACCCAGTTGAACAAGGCAAACAATGGACAAAAAAATAATTACTTTATTCTTAAAATCATTTTGTTATCACCACAATTATTTGTATTTTTCGTCTTTTCTTATGAGGAATATTAGTTTTATACTCAATAGTCTGGTTTTACTTTTTCTTGTTATAATTTTGTTTCTTCAAATGTTACAAATACTTCTCTAATGTTTGAAACTCCTCCAATACTCTGGATGCAAATGATTCACATATTTTAATGTTGGAGCTGTTGTCCTATGTTTAATTTTTTATAAACTATGGATGACTTTTTAAGGATTTGGTGTTTTTTTTCCAAAAGTATTTCAATTCATTGATAGCAAAGACTGACAGACACTGAAATTAGTCATGCTTTCTGAAATAATATAATTATAACCATTGTATTAAAGGAACAAAATCTTAGGACCTAATCAATATTAATCTCAGAAGTAAAAATAATTTTGATATTAATAATTATTGAAAATAACCACATCCTTCATCAAAAGATGAGGTTTATTATACCCTTTTTAGCAACTCATTTTAACGCAATAGTTGTCTTCTTCTGCCTTAAGGAATTGTAGTGTTACATGAAACAGATATCCTATTTTATATTATCTCTTCTCTTTTGTAGATATCTGAAATGAAAATTCCAACATATGCCTATATGTTTGTGTGTATATATGTCAATATTCTATTTTCTTTTGGTAGACATAGCAGCCCCCCAAAACAGCTGTGACTACAGTAAGTGTTTGAGAAGCAACATTTCTAGTTTTTATAACTATGGCAATTTTCAAATAGCCAATTTTGGTTCACCACCTATAGTGTGAATTTTTTAGGAAAATATATTAATTTCTATTCAGTTGTCAATATTATGTTTTGATTATCTCTCCAATGATCAATATGAATATTTTTAGAGACTGTGTATTAATATTATTATGTGTCTATCTAAAAACATAGGTACTAATACTCCTTTTCTTGGCCACAGAATTTTTTCAACATCTCGCTTGTAAGTGAAAATGAGTTTTCTCTGATAGCTAAAATTCTCACTACCTTTCTGAGACCCTTTTTCCACCCAGGTAAAGAGGAGATGTCAAAGGTTACTTAATCATGGCCACCAATTTCAGGCAACTTTTCTTTCATCATCCCCCAAATAGATAATCCTTCTATCCCTCTGGCTCAGAGTCTCTCCACTCCTATAAAGCCAAGGTCTCTTCATTTTATCTGTTACTCCCCAGCATGATTGTAACCCTGATCAAAATCATCACAACTCTGTTTTATTGTTCTCTACAATTCTGAACACGGGCGTTTCTGCTCCTTGAACGTGAAGAATTACCAGAAGTAGTAGTTCTTTTTAACTTGCTTTGTCACTGCCACTTCTATAACCCTACAAATCTTGTTCTTTTTTTATCTTAATCCTAACCTCTACCATTCCTTTATTCTCTAAATGCAAGCCTAGTTCTGCTTTTACTTTCCTCCATCACCAACTAGGGTGACAAAGACATCTTTGTCCTCTGCCACCCCTAGCCTCCAAGGCGTTGATCCTCCGGCAACACCACTGTGACTATATTGACAATTCTTGTTATCTCGGCTGTCTGGTGTCTTTACACCTGTTCTTCAAATTGAAGTTGTTCATTTAACAAATTTCAAAAGCATGCTGACTGCATCCACTTCAAGTTAATGTTATTCTCTTCATTCCTTACTTTTTTTTTTTCTTGAATCGCTATCATGTTTCTTTCAGCAGGTGCTCCAAATGGACTTTCAACTAGCTGCCAATTCCCCTATTCCCAGAGGAGCCTATTTTCTCCATCTTCAAGAATAGTGAAATCATATGACAAGAATTATTGTACCTCCATAGATCCATTTCATAAACATATATTGAGAGACCTGCCATGTGCCAGGTGCTAGAGATAGAAGGATATTAAGCCAGGGTTGACCTATTACAAATTTCATTTCTGGAAGGAGAAACACATAAACAGAAATTTTGATTTAGTATATTAAAGATTACACCTGTGTTTTTTCTCTCTCTTTTTCAATTTCTTTTATCGTCATCCACTTTTTGCTTCCTACTTAAGAGAAACAAATGTCTCTCTTCTTTCCAACATTGTCTCCTTAAATGACATGCATGCCACTGCCACAAATGTTCCACTATTTTGATCGACTGCTTATGGGGTTTACGGTCCTCCACTTTTCTTTCAATCTGCAAACATGACCAAGTCTTAAGGTGAAAATTGTTTTCCCTGGGTCTAATTATTTCTTGACAAATTTTAAATAATTTTTTCCACTCTGAGCATAATTTGCTCATTGCACACTTAAAAATCACCTTCTATCCCCACCACGTATTGCAGCTTGCCTTAGCAATACCCAATTATTTTTATTCATTCTTCATCTTCTCTGAATATATTACTTCGTAAAACCATTTTCAATTCTCCTTTTTAAAATTGCTCCTGGCAGAAAAAAATCTACTCATCTTTCACAGACTAGAGTTGGCTTTTTCATTCTGTGAAAACATCCTGACACCTCCAGCCTCTTGGAATCAATATGTCTGATTTTATTTACTGTTTGCTCATAACTGTTATCATAGCTAATCCCAATTGTTTACATTTTAGGAAAAAAGTAGGAACAAATAAGATGAGAAATAAATTTTTAGACTATAATAAATTGTTGGATTTTATATTTTGAGTTATAAGGGGTGACAAGGTGAATTTAGAAATGAAGGTGAATAAGTAGATTACTGCCCGATTTTGAAGGTCCTGGAATGCCACACTAAGCCTTCTGTGCTCTAATCATATTTGGGATTCTCCATACTGAAGTTCCCAAAACTATTTTTCATTTGGCTTTTAGCAGAGTATTTTTTGTAGAAGCAAGGATGGACTGGACAGAGTTATTTGATCGAACGTTAAAGCAGGAGCTTCTGGGTTACTTGGCATTTTTAGAAAGTTTACTATTTGTTTCCTGGATTTTCATCCAATTTTCTAAAAACTTTAAGTTGGATTGTCTAACATTTATCTCTACCCTATGTGTGTGTGTCCCTTAGATAGCTGGAACCTATTTTAATAGTTTGCTGAACTTTACATGTTCAAAACTTTAACTAAGTTAAACTAATTTAATGAGAAGAATTTAACGTCAGGATTGACAATGAGTTTCCTGAAGTTTCATCCTTAGGAAACCTGAGTTTACTTCTTTATAGGCTATTTCTCCAGGGATGGATGACCAAATGAAGGAAGAAAATTTCTTTTCAACATCCTTTATTGTAACACTTTTGTAATTCTAAACATCATATAGATTAACCTTAGGAGAAATTTCAGGTACATTGCTAATTACACTAGCTTTATTGAATGAATGATAATCAACTCTTACTTCATTTTCCCTTGTTCAATATATTTTAGAGCAGAGTTTCTTTAGACCAGATTGAATATGATCCTTCCATCACCTGTATCACAAATTTGATTATTTATCTAATTGGGGGGTGATATTATGGAAGTATAATGTGTTCTCTTCAATTACATAAGTAAATTTGCTGACATCGAAGGTACTGTTGTACTAAAATGATCTTTCGTGGTCCAAGGGAAGCTTTTATTTAATTAAATACAATTGGATTTTATAAAGATTGAAATCAGCCCTGACTACGACATATCTGGGCAACAGTCCATCCCATATTCTGAATTGCTGAAGACTGCTGGGAAACAAAAAGAAAATTTGTCCTGGCCAAATTAGTAAAATAATGCCACAAGATACTTTTGAATGAGGTCAATATAAAGCTATTAAGTGCAAATCATCATCACCAGTTTAGCAACTATCCTTTGGAAGTGGAGAGTAAGGGGTTCACAAAAAATTTCCTTAGGAGGCTTTGGGCTGTTGCTATCCGGGCCTGAAATGGACACAGGTTTGAGCTACTATAAACTACGCCGTGCTTCTCCACGAGGATAATGAGAGCGTTTTTCTGTATTGATGACTGATAACACCATTCGCTTGAGCTTAGGTCTTAGAGTGTTTTATCTGCATTTTATATCATCAAGAATTCTTAAGATTTTGTCTCTTAAATCAATTAAAACTGAAGGTCTTCTACCACTAGAATTGTTTCTATGTAGCCTAATTTTACGGTCTTCAATTATTATTTTAAAATCACCTTAAATCTATCAGTAAAGTTACATAACCATATAATATTTAGGCAAAATATTTCTGGAAAAATATTGAAAGTTATTGAGTAAATTTTTGCGATTATCATAAGTCTAAACACATATGAACACACACAAATACATTCACAAATACACACAAACAGATACACAATCCAAAAACCTAATCTGCCAACTTCTAATCAGAATACTAGCAAAACAAATTTAACAAAATACTTGAAGAGTTATCCACTATGGCTAAGTAAGAATCACCTCTTGATAGATTGTTTTATTTTAGTCTGAGCCTTCTCTTAAATATTCTTTCCTCTACAAGTTCCTCCTTGACCTCATCAAGTCTAAGTTATTGGTTCCTCTCATGTACTTACATAGCAACTTGTACTACCATTCTATGCCCCTTTGAAAGCCTAAAATTAAAATGGCTAACAGTCCCAAGTGTTAGCTAGGATGTAGAGCAACTGGAACTTTTATACATTGCTTGTGGAAGTATAAAGTGCTATAATTACTTTTGAAAGGTTTATTGATTTCTTATAAACTTAAACATACACCTTCCCTGTGGCCATGTAGTTCCACAAAAAGACTTGAATAAGAAGGTGCATAGCCACTTTACAGAAAATAACCCAAAACTGGAAATAACCCAAATCTTTACCAACAGGAGTGTTACTAAGCAGACTATGGAATAATGCTCCATATTGAAAAAGAATGAACTGCCTATGCATGCAGCAATAAAGATGAATCTCAGTAGCACTGTCCTGACAGACAGAAGATATTCCCAGAGGGTACATACAGTGTGATTCCCTTTATGTAATGTTCTAAAGTAGATCAATTGTTTCCTGACACTGGGAAAGAAAGAGTGGGGATTGAATATAAAGGTTTAATGTGTAGTAGGTATAATAATACATGCATTTGTTAAAACGCACCAAGCTATACATTTAAAATGTGTTCATTTTATTGTATATCAATTATGCCTGAAATTTTGATTTAAAATATTACAAAATCAGTTACTACCATAACACATCAATAATTCTAAAGAGAAAACCCGTATGATCATTTCAATAGATGCCAAAAGTCAAAAAAATTTAATGCCTATTTTTATTAAAAAGCAAAGCAAAAAAGAAGAAAAATGTATAAAATAGGACTAGAAAGTTACTTTTAAAAATATGGTCAAGAACAACTGGGTGAAATCAAGAGCCACTGGTATACATAATTATGAAATGATAAAGGCTTTCTAACTAAAATTAGTTAAAAAGATGTTTTGCTGTTAGTAAGATGTTCAAGTATTGGAAAGAAATAATTATTTGAGGACATTTTAATAAATATTAGAAAACTCAAGATAGCTAGCTAAAAACAAACAGGATAATATTACCAAAAAAGCCAGTTAAGAGGAAGGAGCGTAAGAACAAATACAGAAAATGCTGAAGTTTCCTATATGCGAGATGAGGTAGAAGAAAATATTTACACACAAATCAAATGCATAAAATAGGTAAATCTTTATAGGGCACATAAAATACCTGTACAAAAATGATTATGTTTATATACATAATTTCAAATACATTAAAATATATTTTGTTTAAGCTGGTTTTTGAGTCTAAATATTATCAAAGTGTCTTACTTTCCCCTAGATTAATTTACACTGTATGGTAGGCAGCTAGCAAGAAAAATGAAGATTTTAGTGTCTCCGGAACTGATTCTGCCAAGAACAGAAATAAGCTTGGAAAAGACTTCCTCGTCTTTTCCAAGATAAGAACACTGCCTGCCACCGTGTTGACTTCAGCCTCGACAGAGAACCCAACCACACTGTGCCGGACTTCTGTCCTAAAGAACTATGACCTACTGTTTGTGCTAATTAATTACACAACAATAGAAAACTAATATGATGTTTAAATATTGCCAATCATAGTCCTGAGGAGACATTTTTATCTTAAAATAAGGTTCTTCATCTGGAAGGGTGAACAGTTTTAAAAAATGTTATGAAGAAGATGAAAAAAAGTTGGTATAAAAATAAGTGCACCCCCAGACATTTTAGACATAATTAAATGTGTTCTGTCATCTCAATAATTTGCAGGTGTATTGTGAAAGACATTGGAAAGTCCGTAGACAACTTCTGTTTTTCTAAATTCTTAATATATTATTTAAAAATCATCAAAATCCACAAGGCAGACATTTCTCATGAAACAAAATGTGTTTGAATATTTATGTGGGAAATAAAAGTAAATTTGAACCACACACTAATAAGATAAATTACAGTTGGACTACATACTTTAAAAAAATTTAAACTACAATAATCTAAGATAAAATAAAATAAAACAAGCTTCGAATTTGCAATGACCTTCTACATGTAAGGCAATATGAAAATAAAAGCTTTCTGCATGGCAAAAACATAAACAAAATCAAAAAGACTAAAATAGAAAATATTTGCAAGTAACATATCTTTAATATAAAAGAAACTCAAACAAATCATTGAGATAAATAGGAAAAGATGTTAGTGGACAAGAATAAGGTTCTCAGGACCAGTAATGGAAATGGATAAAAGAATGTTAGTAGTAAAATAAACTAAATAAAAATAATAGTTTTCGTTTATTAAATTGATAAGCATATTTTTAAACTAATAATACTGAGATAGATACAGTGTATACAATTTGATTTAAGGGTGTTAAAGCATTCATATCCTTTGACAAAGTAATTAAACTTCTAGGAAATCTATCATAAGAAAATAATCAGAAATGTGAAAATTATTTACCCACATATTACTTATACTAAGATGACACTAGAAAAAACCTAAATATTTCACAGTAGAGAAACTAGATAAATAAGCTATGGTATAAGTACATGACAGAATATTCTGTAGGCCTTAAAATATTTCAGGAAAAAAATTAATTATATGGGGAATATGCTCATGGTTTGCTAAGTAACAGTTAGATATGAAAATTGGTAACTACTAGGAAACTATAACCAAAAAATAATAACAATAACTGGAATATATGAATGATTACTTTAGGCTTTGAAGACTACAGGAATTAATTTTTTTCTTTAGAGTTTTCTTTCTTCCCTAGGATTTCTATAGAACATCCTTATAAATATTTAAGTCATAAACAGATCTACATAAATTTTTATTTTAGGTGTTGCCTCTACTCTTGCTGTTGAAAGTGTGATGTAGTGCATCAGCATTGGCATCACCTGGGAACTTGTTAAAAATGTAAAGCCTTTGGCAGGGGTGGGGGAGGGGCAGAGGTGCTATTTGAAATTCTGATGGTCCTAAGGGATCATGTTGAAATTTTTCTACAGTCAAGGAGGCAAGGTTTTTATTCTCTGCTTCTTAACATTTCATAATGTTCATTCATATCTTCCATGTGTTTTACTTTAATATCCTTGTGTCTTAATTATTCCCATGTGTGAGCAGAGCAAAATACTTTCTTGAAGAAAAACATACTGGTATTTTGGACATGGCTTTTGGATAATGGTGGTCTTTGTACAAGTCTCCCATTTTTTGTTTAGTAACAGTAGTGATGATATTATTAGTGGGCCTAATATTGAAAAGCTAATTTTGTTTTGAATGGAAACATAGAATATTATCTTCTTATTCCCATATACAGTTAATTTAGCAAATAAATTAAATGTCACATTCTCAAAAATTTATTTTTCTCAGTTAAAAAGTTTTATAATTACAACAAAGTTAAGGGTTCTGTTAATTACCCATTTCTCAAGGATCCATAATTTTAATCTGTGTATTAAAATTTATGATTTAAATTCTCCATTGACTTGCTTCATCCTTGGCTCTCATAGAGATATGTTAAAAATGTATTAATCTGACAACACTCACCATGATGTTATGCAATCTAGCATAAATAAAATTTCCCAAGAAAAATATTTTCATTCTAGGAAAAAAGGGGCTCTGTTTCCTTTTATCAACCTATGAGAATTGTTGAAGATAATACATGTTGTGTATTGAAATTGCACTTTATCTTACAGTATTTGAACTCAGAGATGATGCAGTACTAAAAATATAGTATGCAGTGTTTTCATCCTGGATGTCTTATACACATATTTTTCTTCATTTATATGCCTTTTGACTTTTTTCTTTAACTTATGCATATTTCTCGTGTATAAGAAGGAACAATGCTTAACATAGGGGGTTGTGAGAATTAAATAAGGTAACACACGTTCCTCAAGAGTTCAGCTCACTATCAGATACATGGTGATGTTCTGTAAATAGCAGCAACTGTTATTATGAATTTTCTGCTTTCAAAGTACTTTGAAATATAAGCCAACATGTATTTGTGGAAGTGAATATAAATGTAAATATTATTATTTTTATAAAAATTATTTTAGAAACTTCTTAAAGAAATTCCATCTAAATAGTCCAATATATTTTTAAACATCTATAATATTTTGAGATTTAGAACACTTATTAATAGTGGGATATTAGTTTCTTGACCATTAATCTTAAAATAAATTATCTGCAAGTTACCAATTAACCACAGACTGAATTTTAACAATGTGTAAGTCAGGGAGAAAGAATAAACCAATGCATGCATTTTGATTTCAGTTATATATTGATCTAGGAATTAGAAGACTTGGGTTCTAGACCTCAATCTTTCATTAACCAAAAAATTTAGTTTATTTGAGCCTTAGCTTCTTCATCTGTACTAAGAGAGAATAAAACTTGTTTTCTGCTAAACATCTTCTGACTCAAAAATTTCAAAAATTTATTTATATCTCTCTAATTTTAATTTAGGTTCTTAACATCAAGAATAAGGACATTTATTTCTCTTATATTACTTAAAACATATATTGAAAGTTTTAAAATATTTGCATTCTAAAAGTCTATATCTTTTAAAAAGATTTTGGAAAAATGTCACTATCTATGACCAACTATACCAGGAATATTTAATGTTTTTCAAATTTTGATCATTTTTCTCAGAGGGCTATAGCTTATCTCTGCTCCTTAGACCTGGTCTCTGATTCTGCTATTTCCTCAGGAAGCTGAAAATTTGGGGACAATATGTCTCTAGTTGGGAGATTCAGTCAAAAGCACAGAAAGTCTTCAGCAGGAAGCTAGATTAAGTTCATAACCAAAAGCCTGGCTTCTCGCTCTATGTGTGTACGTACATATGTATGTATGTATGTATGTATCTATCATCTATGTGACTTAATGGAGTATCTAATTTGCTACACAGAAAGCCAACCAGTGCATTCGAAAGAGGGAAATTATGTTCATGGCCCTAGTATGTGCTTCTGCTTCTTGAAATAATAATATGGAGATTGATATTATGGCAATGAGACCAAAGCTGGCTGTCAGGAGTATTTGTTAGAAATTGGGATATACTTAAGCATGATAATGAAGTTCTAATTGCTACAATAACATTTTATTTTTGATTTAAATAAAAAATAACATATTGAATAGCTTTGTGAATGAATGTGTTTAGTATAAGCTCTAGACCATGGAATATATACTAGCAGGACGATGATTATATTTGGACCAGATGGAGTTTTTGGGTGGTCTTTGAAGTGAAGCCCATATTAGACCATTGCAGCGAGGTAATTTGAACAGGTTCATAAAAGCTGTGGATCAATACTGTGGGGCTTGTATTACATTGAAAAAAATTTGTAGAGATACCTAATATAAGTATTATTATTTGGAATGCAAAAACCCTATTTATAAGATCCCTTAATGAACTACTTCAAAATATTTTATACTATGAGTTTAGTTTAATTGGGTTTTAAAACCTGGACTAAAATCAACTTGAATTAATATGAAAATTTACTTTCCAAATTAGGGGTAAATCAGATATGACATGTCAGATTTATTTTTAGTTCTCTAAGAAAAGGCAGAAAAAATGATGAATACTTCTCAAACTGATTTGTTTAACACCCTCTCTTATTAATACAACTTTTATAAGATCATATCCATATAAGTGGAAATAAATGTCATCATCACAGATTTATTTTAATAAGTGTGAACTCACATCATAAGTTTTTAATTTAAAAATAAATAGGAGACTAAAGATGTATCATCATTATCAGTTTTGTGTAGAGATGCCATTTGTGAAAATGTTTTAAAACCATCAATAAGAATGTCTTACACATGTGGCATATGGAATTCTTTGAGAGAAAATTGCTCCTTTCAATAAGCATTTACAAAGACTTTTCCTGATGAGAAGATCAGGAAGCTTTTTAACTGCAATTATAAAGTTTTTTGCTATTGTTTCCAACATATCTACATTGCATATAAATATAGCTAATATTATATTTTTTCAGATATAACTGTAGCTTCAACAATACCATGTGCCAGGAATTACATTATTACTGAGAAATAAAACTGTTCTTATGATCCCAAATTCCTTGCTTTTTCCATCAAACCATAGGATGTAACCTCAAAATTCTTTCATATTAATGCAATTAATTGAGAAAACAAAAAGGTATTAGAAATTTGATATATTTCAGTGATTAATTTTCAAAAGAGCATCAGGTTTCAGTCTGACTGTGAGCATATTTACTGGTAGCAGTATCTTTCCTCAATTTACCTGTCATTCATAAAGTCATGAAGCTGTGTTTTCACATAGAAAATAAATGACAATATTGTGGCATATTCCTCTGTTAATAACTAGCAAATACTGGTTGAAACACAAATTATTCAACTTGTTTTATACTATGACTGGCATAAAGATAAGCCATTCGATTTTTGGCTATTTTATATCCTTGTCAATACTTATTGTTTCATTTAGAAATCTACAGCTTGTTCAAACTTCCTCAACTGTAGGATTTAGAGGGGCAATAATCAAAATCATAATCTTACCAGTTTTAATTGGATCAAACTTTTTGAAATGTAACTTAATGATGGCTTTGCAGAAAGTATTTGAAATAATATGAGCTATACTCCTAAAAATCTTAACCTAACACATGATCAGTGGTGCTTTAACATCATAATGTTAATTTATACTTCCTGCAATGTAATACACATTTTAGAAAATGTGCTTTAAGTATCTGTATTCATACATTTCACTGCCAGCATATTTATTCTTTAGGATACTTTTCAGTGCATATTTTATTTCTTAAATGTATTATTCATAGTATACACAAGTTGAATAATGTAAGTAATCTGTCAGGACTGAAAGTCATTTTATCGTCATCAGCTAATCTAGAATGTTTGGCTCATGATGCCAAAAATTTTCTGCCCTACAGCAGCTACTAGACCAAGCAGAATTTAAGGAGAACTAATTAGCTCCAGGATGAATCTATTAAATGTTAAGTCAAATTATCAAAATTCTTTCATTCTCCATGCATTTGTGCTGCTTATTTTATTTTCCATTTTTTGCCAAGAAACATAGTCAGAATGAATTAAGTTTTATACAATAACTTCAGTAAGGCCCTTAAAAAAGTTAGTTATATAAAACAGACCATTTAGGTAACCAGCCACTTAACAACATGAGCCTTAATACAAAGAACTCTATCAGATAGTTTTTCTTAAGCAAAAGTAGAGCAATTTACCAGTTAAACCAAACTTTTCATTTCACTCAGCTCATGATGAATATTTCAGTAAAACTTAAACTAAAAACATTTGGAAGCACATATACACAAAAAGATAATGATCATTAACAACAAAATCACTCATTTTGAGGGCTCTTTCTTTCTTTTTTCTTGATGTGGACCTAAACTACTAATTTAGATTTAAAAAGTAGATATAAATTTAATGTGTTTAAAAACAATAATTTTGAGTAAACTTTTAATTTATTCTTTCACAAAATATTAGTATTGAAAGCATATAGAAAAGTTCATACCAAACTATTAATCGGTTGCCTATAAGGATAGAGTGGCCTTTGAAGGCAAGGGAAAAGTTGAGGGATTTTTGTGGTTTTTTTCTGGATATTTATAATTGCTATTTTAAATAAGGATAACATATTTATATATTACATGGTAATTTCATTATATGGTATTTTAACACATTAACTGCCATGTGTGTTGTATTTAACTCACACTAGTTTTGAGCCCAGGGCCTTGTGAAGCATATGTAACTCACATGTCTCTTCACCTTGGGAGCTATGAGAACTACTTTTCAAGTTGCATATAACTCACGCACAGGAAACAATAAAAATAACAAATTTATCATTAAATTAGAAAGGATCATTTTGTTTTCAAAGTTTTTATTCTATTGTCATAATAAAACACTGTGGCCCCAAGGAAAAATATTTTTTTCTAGTGTGACAGTCAATGTGTTAAAATAATAAAAATTACACATCAAAATTATATTTTACATTGGCCCCTTACTTAGAAACTCCATCTACTAATCTGGGACAAAGCATGACAATAAAAAAAGTAAGAGTCTCGGCAGCTGTCACGGACATCCCAGGCCATTCCTTGCTTCCTTGGTGGCTTCTGTTTACTTGTACCCTTGTAGTTATCAGCAAAGCTTGACATAGGATAAGGTCACTAATCCATGTGAATCTGCCTTGACAATTTTACCCTTTGTATTTTCGAGAAAATCCAATAAGCAAACATGAGAAACGTTTTCCTTCAAAATTTAAAAAGGTACCTGTACCAGGTATGGTTGTGGAAAAAAAAAAAACACCTCAACGTAACTGAGGGGATAAACATAACTGATGGGAATATAAATCAGTATCAACATAACAAAAAGTAGGTTGGCAACACAAATATAGAAAAAAATGCACAAACCTTAGAAGCCAAAAATTGTGTGTATGTGTGTTTGTGTGTGTGTGTGTATGTAGCCTGATGAATCTATTGCAATGGTGTCTAAGAAAACATAAGCAAAGATTTTCACTGTAGCACTTTTTGAAATGCTGCAAAATTAAAAATTACTGAAATGACCATCAATCAGGAATTAGAAAAACAAATTTTGGTTATTTTCATACAATGGAATACCGGAATTTAGCAATTATTTAACTATATCTGAGCAGAGCTTCATGAATCAACATGAATAAATTATTCCAAATAAGACAAGCAAAAAAGAAGTTATAAAACTTATGTATATGCTTTGTCAGTGCAATACATGCCAGTGCTTTGTATTAGAGATTTTATGTAGTGCATGAAATAACAAAAATGGTACTTTTGAATACCAAGTTTAGAAAAGTAGTTACCTCTGCAGTATGAGGAAAAGAAATAAAATTGGTAAAAAGAGATATAATTGTACAAGGGGTCCTCAAAAAGTTCATGGAAAATAGGTATTATGAAAAAAACTATGCATGGAGGTTAAAAATTTTTCCACCAAAGTAAACTGACACTAACTTGTTATAACATATTTGAATAGGATCTAGTTTGAGGAACTAAAAAGGATAAGATTATCAGTTTGGAAGGAGCACCTATCAGAGCAACGTGAATTCTGCTAAAATTGAAGCAAGAACAAACATCACCTTTAAGCGAAGCTTGGATGGAAGAATGATAAAATCACTGATTCATTGTGAAAAGTTTATGGGAACAATACACCAAGGAAATCAGCAGTTTACGATTGGATAACTTGTTTGAGGAAGGGACAAGATGAAGCCCACAGTGGCAGACCATCCACATCAATTTGTCAAAAAAAATTAATCTTGTGCATGCCCTATTTGAAGAAGACTGATGATTAATATCAGATCAATAGCCAACACCATGGACACCTCAGTTGGTTCACCTTACACAATTTTGACTAAAAAATTAAGGTTGTTAACCTTTCCACTTAATGGGTGGCAAAACTGTTGCACTCATATCAGCTGCAGACAAGAACAGAGCTTTTAATGGGAATTTTAAACAAGCAAGATCAAAATCCTGAAGCATTTCTTCAAAGAATTGTAGCAGGAGATAAAACATGGCTTTATCAGTATGATCCTGAAGACAAAGCACAATCAAAGCAATGGCTATTGAAAGGTAGACGTGGTCCCGTCAAAGCAAAAATGGACCGGTTAAGAACAAAGGTCATGACAGCAGTCATTTGAGATTCTCAAGGTATTTTGCTTGTTGACTTTCTAGAGGGCCAAAGAACGATAACATCTGCTTATTAGGAGAGTGTTTTAAGAAGTTAGTCAAAGCTTTAGCAGAAAAATGCCCTGGAAAACTTGACCATGAGATTCCTTCTTCTCCATTACAACACTCCTGCTCGGTGTTCTCATCAAATGAGGACAATTTTGAGAAAGTTTCAAGAGGAAATTATTAGGCATCCACCTTACAGTCCTGATTTGACTTCTTCTGACATTTTTTTGTTTTCTAACCTTAAAAAATCTTTAAAGGGTGCCTATTTTTCTTCAGTTAATAATGTAAAAAACACTGCATTGACGTGGTTAAATTCCCAGGACTGTCAGTTGTTTAGGGATGCACTAAATGGCTGGTATCATCACTTACTAAAGTGTCTTGAACTTGATGGTGATTAGGTTGAGAAATAAAGTTTATATTTTTATTTTTTATCTCTTAATTCCATTTTTCCATGAAATTTTTGAAGTCCTCTTGTTTTATGATGTTTTATTTTTTATAAAATATAATACATATGTATAAAATCTATATGGTATATAAGAGGTGTTTACTTATAATATTCTCATACTTTTCTTTATGTTTTAATTATTTTTATTAAATAAATCAAAATAGAGCTTCTCTTAGAAGTCACCCTCAAGGACATTAATGCAATTCTCTTCATTATTCTGGACAGCAATTCCAACTTCTTCATCTGGACTTAGAGCTAATTACAAATTTCCAGAAACTCCACTCTCACCTTTGCTCCTCTGACATTATGTGCTGGTAAATGCTAAACAACAGGCTCTCTGGAGTGTTTATAGATATTGTGTGTCTCGAACATTTAATAATTCACTTTTTAAAACAGAAAAAAGTGTAAGTACTAAATTAGGATTTGTATAAAGTTAGGTCCTACTGGATCAGGTACATAATATCAGCTAAAAGATACAAAAGTGTTAGACTTTGTTTATTTTAATCAAATAGTTCAAATAATATAATCTAAAAAACTTAGAACATAGCCACAATATATAATGGCATAATAGAGAAAACTACTTGTAATGACTTTGCGTTTTTATTTATTAGTTCATTTAACAAATATTTATCGAATACCTACTCTGTGTCAGAAACTGTTGTAGGCACTAGGAATACTACAATGATCAAAACAGAAACAAATCCCGCCCTCATGGAGCCTACATTCTATAAAAAATCATTTTATTTTTGTTTTTTTGGGTTTTTAAAAAAATTTTATTTATTTATTTATTTTTATTTCAGAATATTGTGGGGGTGCAACACTTTGGCTATATATATTGCCCATGCACTACCCGTGTCAGAGCTACAATCATGGTCATCCCCCAAACTGTGCTCCCCACATCCATTCAGTGAGAGTTTTCCCATCCCCTCCACCCCCTTCCCGCCTGCCTGACCCCTGATGAATATTATTGCCCTGTGTGATGTAAGTGTTGATCAGTTAGTACCAATTCGACGGTGAGTACCAGTGGTGCTTGTTTTTCCATTCTTGTGACACTTCGCTTCGAAGAATGGGTTCTAGCTCCAACCAGGATAATACCAGATGTGTTAATTCACTATTGTTCCTTACTGCTGAGTAATACTCCATGGTATACATATACCACATTTTATTAATCCACTCGCGTATTGATGGGCACCTGGGTTGTTTCCACATCTTCGCAATTGTGAATTGTGCTGCTATAAACATTCGCAAGCAGATGTCTTTATTATAAAATGTCTTTTTTTCCTTTTGGTAAATACCTAGTAGTGGGATTGCTGGGTAAAATGGTAATTCTACTTTTAATTCTTTGAGGTATCTCCATATTCTTTTCCATAGAGGTTGTATTAATTTGCAGTCCCACCAGCAGTATATGAGTGTTCCTATCTGTCCACATCCCCGCCAACATTTGTTGTTTGGGGATTTTTTGATATGAGCCAATCTCACTGGAGTTAAGTGATATCTCATTGTGGTTTTGATTTGCATTTCCCTGATGATTAGAGACGTTGAGCACTTTTTTATATGTTTGCTGGCCATTATTCTGTCTTCTTTGGAAAAGTTTCTGTTCATGTCCTTTGCCCATTTTTTAATAGGGTTGTGTGATTTTTTCTTGTTGATTTTCCTAAGTTCTGTATAGATTCTGGTTATCAGCCCTTTATCAGAGGTGTAGCATGCAAATATTTTCTCCCATTCTGTAGGTTGTCTGTTCACTCTAGTGATAGTTTCCTTGGCTGTGCAGAAGCTTTTCAATTTGATCAGGTCCCATGTATTTATTTTTGTTGCTTCTGTGATTGCTTTGGGGGTCTTCTTCATAAATTCTTTGCCTAGGCCAATGTCCATAGGAGTTTTTCCAACATTTTCTTCAAGAATTCTTATGGTTTTACGTCTTAGGTTTAAATCTGTTATCCATTGTGAGTTGATTTTTGTGAGAGGTGAGAGGTGTGGGTCCAGTTTCAGTCTTCTACATATGGCCATCCAGTTTTCCCAGCACCATTTGTTGAATAGGGAATCTTTTCCCCAGTGTACATTTTTTTGGAATTTGTCAAAGATCAGGTGACTGTATGGGGTTGGTTTTATATTTGGGTTCTCAGTACTGTTCCATTGGTCTACGTCTCTGTTCTTGTGCCAATACCATGCTGTTTTGGTTACTATAGCCTTGTAGTATAGTTTGAAGTCGGATAGATAGATGCCTCCCAATTTGTTCTTTTTGCTTAAGATTGCTTTGGCTAGACAGGGTCTTCTCTGGTTGACACAAAGAGTAGAATTATTTTTTCTAAATCAGTAAAAAATGATGTTGGTATTTTGATAAGTAGGTCAAAGACCTATATAGAGAGAATTACGGAACACTGAGAAAAGAAATTTGAGGATGTAAACAGATGAAAAACCCTACCATGCTCTTGGATAGGCAGAATCAACATGGTAAAAATGGGTTTGCTACCTAAAAAATCATTTTATTTTTGTTTAGTAACAAAGAAAACAGACAAATCCTCACTGAAGTTGAGGTTGGTAAAAGAAAAAACAAGTAAACCTGTATTAAAAAATATTAATCTATTATAGTTTTGATATTTAAAAATAGTGAGCAAATAAATGTAATTCTAAGGTAAGGAATTTTCTCAGGAAACGTTGAAAAGAAAAAGTGAGTCTCACAGCAATTATATCAAATCAAAATTAAAAATACAAATTCAATCTAATTTTCATGGGAAAAACCTGTAGGAAGGCTATCTGGAGAATTTCCCCCAATTTTTTCTGCTAAATATCTAAATCAGTCATATGTAACATTTTTTTTTTTGTGACTATTTCCTTTACACATACAACACATTTTCCATGGTAACATCTCTAAATAGAGATGATGATTTAGGGATGGGGTTAAGTTATTCATATGACTTCTCCCCCCACTAACCAAATATCTTTTCCCAAGAGTAATACTTCCTTTCCATTTGGCAGTTAATGAACTAACTCAATAATAAAACATGATTTTTACATATTTCTTTAACTGCTTCACTAATTCATTTACTCTACAAGCACGTTTTGGATGTCTAATAAGTTAATAGCACAGGGCAAGGCACTGAAGTTAAAAAGATTAATCAGACATGGTCCTGCTCTTGAATAGCTCAAAATAGGGTAGAGGAGATATGAAAATGGACAAGTACAATATCGTCAGAGAAGAGCTCTGACAAAAGTCCATGGTGGAAAAATCTTTGAGTAATATCTAATGTACACTAGATGAAATAGTCAAGAATTCTCAAGAAACATGATGCTTTGAGCTGAGCTTTGAAAGGTGAACAGAGTTAGCAAGGAAAGGAAGGATAAATTGAAAGGTGAATGTAGCAACATAGAAATTACTGCAACATTTGCCTTTATCATGTTTTTGACCAAGAAACTTGGGGAAAAATGATGATTAAAATACTGGTGTGTGTATGGGGGTGTGTGTGTATGTGGTGTTCTTTGTTTCTGTTTGGTCTCAACAACCTAAGACTTGATTCTCAGAGAACTAAGTCCCCTGCTGGGGACCAGGCACCGCCAGAGTTGTCACACATTCAAAGGTGAATGAGACATGATCTTCCTTCCAATGAATTTATAATCCCATAGGAGATTCACAAATTACTCTGTGTTTTAGGGGCACTAACCAATTAAATTTTACTGGGTAAAAACCATAAAATAGTCCTTAGCAAAACTTTAAGTACATTTTTGGTCTTAAATTTTTGGTTTTAATGTTATGAAAACTCAGTTTAAAATATCACAGTAATTGATTAATACATTTAAATTTTTTCTGCAGGACAAGTACTTCCTTATGTACATATTGAGTTTGCCTATTAAATAATTTTGGATAAATTTTTAGTAGAGTTTTACTACACTGTCTTAGTTATATGTTATCTGAAGGGAAATTAAAAAAACCCACATAAACAAGTAAAACAAAATCTCTGACTTTTCTCCAACTGTAAAACCTACCAGTGGTCTCTTCTTTCTTTCAAATGTAAGATCATATTTTATAATATATCTTAAAAGATATCTACTAGCTATTGTTTGGGGTTATTTATACCTCATACTATATTAACACATGTAGTGTTATAAAAGCATGACTTCTTTTCTAGTTTAATTTAATGTAGTATAACTGAAATAGTAGCAACTAAAGAGAGGTCATTCACCCACACACATTATGAAATTGTATAAAACTCACAAACAATCTAAGGACATGGCTCATAAACACATTTCCCCCTTCATAGCAAGTTATATCCTGTTGGTGTATTGTAGTTCATGGAAAAAGTATGAGAGGCACTTCAAAGTTTTGTGTTCTAAATCAGATCATTTTGTGCTCTAAATGGAATCCTTTAAAACACAAATTTACTTTTTGTTAGTAATATTAAAATGAACAGTATGTATGATTTTTCTTATTTAGGTTTTAAATCCAATGAAGCCAGGAAATATGCTCAGCACTTTTATAAAATTTTTACTTAGCTGTCATAGCAAGTAAAGCTAGTTCTGGTTATCAGTATGAAAAATGAGTGAAGATTTCTTTTCACTTACTTTTAAAGTTCAATTGTATGTTTAGTAACACTTTATACAGCACATTTCAGAATCATGATTGGAATAATACTAATGCCACGATTTCATGTAAAATTACTTCAGCAGAAATATACTATTTAAAATAAATGTTTTACAAGCACCACTGGTACTCACCATCAAATTGGTACTAACTGATCAACACTTACATCACACAGGGCAATAATATTCATCAGGGGGCGGGCAGGCGGGAGGGGGGTGGAGGGGATGGGAAAACTCTCACTGAATGGATGTGGGGCTCACAGTTTGGGGGATGACCACGATTGTAGCTCTGACACGAGCAGTGCATGGGCAATATATATAGCCAAAGTGTTGTACCCCCATAATATTCTGAAATAAAATAAATGTTTTAATAGACTAATAAAGGAGCAGGGATAACAACACAATTCCCTTTCCTTATACAATTCGTCATCTTCTATTCTAACGAGTTAGAGGTATCACAAATAAATGTTTAAGTTATATCATTATTTATTAAGTAGTAATATTTCAGATATGGCCAGTCCATTAAAAAATGCTCCTGACATAAAATGCTCAAAAACAAAAGTTATTATGATTTACAACTCCTCATAGGAATTTACTAGCCACACCAGCACTTATTATACGCAGTAAAATGCAAGCTTGTTAACACAATTCTTGATATATTATCACATTTATAAGGTAAACAGTCCATTTTGTCCATTTTTAGTTATAAATTATTGACTCATGCTTGTGCACATAGAATAAACTGACTTATATAAGAATGTCAAAAAATTTACTTTTTTGCTGGTATTATAGAAACCTCCAAAATAAACTATAAATACCTGCAAAAATGCATTCAAATTAACACTGAGAAAACAAACTTGTGACAGATTTGCTAGAGAGACAAAATAGTCTCTTCCTCCATTCTCATTCTTAAATAGACAAGTTAGTAAGAAAAGGAGTTTGCTATCAAGACTTTTCCAGCCTGTTCCTAGGTTAGCACTGTTCTAGGCTACCTCCTGGTACCCTGTGTTTACATATAGTATTTGCTAATTCCATAAATGTTTCATGGAAGCAGATCCCCACTTGATTGATGCCTCCCTCCAACATAGTTTTCTTTTTGATCTGGTTTGCGTCAACTCCTCTACAGATCACTGTAAAGACACTGCTGAGTATTAGTTTAGTTATCTCCTAGAAGGTTTACCTCTAATTTTCTGGTGATTTTGCTCCTTACTAAAATTGATAAATTGCATTTTTCCAGTGATGGTGAGTTCCTTGCTGATGTTCACAGTAGATCAACAAGAGCATTTGGTCAATGAACCATCCATCTCTCTTCCCATTCCTAAATAGGATGGCAGAGATTCTAAAATAAGCCAGTATGTACTTCTTGTCCTTTGTATTTATGCTTAGTATTTAAATGTAATCTGTCTTGTGTAATTGGAAACATTTGGAAGTCTAGTTAAATTTATGTCTTAAAATTAATTTCTATTTCTTAAACCAATAAAACCGATTATTGGAATTTACTTGAACTGTAAGAACTTTTGACCCAATCAAAACCCAAGGCAAATTGAACTAGCTTTTCTGCATGTTTTCATTTTGAAATTCTTAGTTCATGAACTTGGGGGACTGCTGTGTCCACTGAAAGCCTAAAGGAGAACCTCACACACTCTCAGTTCTCTCCCTAGTAGAGCTCACTACTGTCTGGAATAGGTTCATTTCTCCACTCCCTATAGCTGTGGTCCCCTAACCCCAGCGGTGGACCGGTAAGGGTCTGTGGCCTGTCAGCAACCTGGCCACACAGCAGGAGGCGAGCGAGGGAAGCTTCATCTGTATTTACAGCTGCTCCCCATCACTCTCATCACTGCATAAGCTCCTCCTCCTGTTAGATCAGGAAGCCTACTGTAAACTGCACATGTGAGGGATCTAGATTGCATGTTCCTTATGGGAATCTAATGCCTGATGATCTGAGGTGGACCTGAGGTGGTGATGCTAGCACTGGGGAGCGGCTGCAAATACAGATTATCATTAGCAGAGAGGTTTGACTGCACAATAAATGTAATGTACTTGAATCATGCCAAAACCATCCCCCATCCTGGTCCATGGAAAAATTCTCTTCCATGAAACCAGTCCCTGGTACCAAAAAGGTTTGGGACTGCTGCTCCGTAGAATACCCACCTTTTCTTGTGCTACCACTTTAACCAAAGCATGAAAATTAACCCATTCAAAATCAAATTACAGAATATTTTAAAGATGTAATTGTGCTTCTGGGGGTTGTTTTGGGCTCTGAATTTAAAATAGTGAACTCTATTAGTAATCTGAAGACAAGATAATGTCAGAATCTATGCACATATGATTTAGGTACTCTGGCAAAAGATTACGTATGGAAGTGGTAGGTTTTAGAGTACCTAGATATTTAGAGTAAATGCCTAAACCAATAATATAATATTCTTTTGTATCTAATTTATCTTCTATTTTTCCACCTCTCTTTTATTGTTTTCATTTTTATCATTATGGGGATTTTTCTAGCTATGATTCAGGCTATATAGACCTATTAATTAATTAGTTCATAGCAAATACTTTGTAAATTTGCATCATGGCAAGACTAGTAGGTAGCAAGTTAGTTGCTTATGTATTAGAGAAAAATGGTACAAGTCTTTCTTTAAAAACTTAGAATCTGCATATGAAAATAAACTTTGGATTCCTCTTATATCCATATCTCTTCATATTTCTCATATAACACTCATTTGACACAATGTTAAGTTTAATTTTTTTAAAAGAAAAACATTTAAAACCCATAGAATACTTTGGGGTAATAATATGCTGTCATTAAATTTTGCCAAATTTCAAGAAGAAAAGTAATAATATAAGAAATAGATTTATTTTTACACTGACTCAATGTTTTGCTTTCATTGTGGTGTAGGGCTAATGCAATTTTCAAGGATTTTAGATATTTGTTTTGTGTGATTTCCCTAGACCAAACTGTATCCTCTTTGAATTTTGGTACTTTATAACAGGAAACAATTTTGCAGCAAATTGAACTGGTTGGAGTTTACAGTTCTTCTTTTGAACATCTCCTTCCCTACCCCCATCCTTTCTTTCATCAAACAGCAATTACCCAGAATCCACACACCATATTTCTTGATTTTTCTTATTATGAGGCCTTCTAGTCACACAGAAAATATAATAACTTTCCTCCTAAATGTTCTATTACAGAATTTTCCTTTCACAAAGCATCTATGTATGTCCCCTATTACAGTGATTAAAATCAGTTTCATGTAATGCCAACAGGAGGATCATTTCTCTCCCTCAAAGAACTATTGTAAACACTTAATCTCCTTTATTTATATTATTCCTACTGTAGAAGGCCCCTTTTATGATATCTTATTCTAGGGTCACATTGTCATGTCCACAATCTTTATAGGTGCACAAGGTCTTTCATCTTGTTCCAATATTTGCTTTAGACATGGATGAGATTTAATTTTGATTTGGGTAGTCCACATACAGCAGCAGCTGACTTATCAGGATCCAAACATTCTCCTTGTCATCTTTGTGGAGTTGGCACATCCAAGTTAGACAGCAGATAAGATTAAGAGGTCTTCTCTGACCACATTGATTCAAAATAAAATCTAAGTTCTCTTTGTATCCTTCATCACATTAGGCAAATTCCAGAATACATTGCCTTCTAGCCTTTTTTTCTTACACCCTATAACCCCCATTCAAGAAAATATTAAAAAAAACATTTTTTAAAACATACTTTGTTGAACTGCCCACCTTGGACAGACACTACAAACAGTCCCCTCATGTGACAAAGTTTTCCAGCTTACCAGTAGGAAGACACTTCAGGGAATACCATCCCCCACCACCCCCACCAACTGAATTCATCCTTTACAGGCTAATACCCCTATATCAGAGGTTTATCTTCTAACTAGGTAGAGCCATGTCGTGTTATTACATTCAACCTTGCTTTGAAAGGACAGGACTGCTCAAATAGAAGAGGACTCTCCTCCTCCACTACTTAGGAACTCTGAGGGAAGGGTTAAGTGAAGAGGCCTTCACATTTGAATGCTAGAGTTCAAATACAGGTTTTACCATGTGTTAACTATGGTCTTTGAGCAATTTTACTATTTAACCTCTGTGAGCCTCAATTTCCTCCTCTTCAAAATGAGGCTGACAATAAATCGCTTATGTCATGAAGTTGTGTAAGAAGTAAATTTAAGGTATAGGGGATTATTAGCTATTATTATTATTTTAACATCAATGACTGTGTTATTCACTTTCTCCCTATGGTAAAAAGGTTGAATAAGAATAGAGCTGTCTACAAAATGACAGTTGAAATGTGCATCAGTAAGAGTACAACCCAGATATATTTTTAACATATTATTTTTATTTATATCACAATATATGTTTTTACAGCATAGAACTAAAACATAATTAATATCCAATATTATATGACATTTTATATAATACACTCAAACATACCTGCATACCTATGAGTTCATTACATGTTAAATCATTAATTTATTGGCACTTAATTATTTTGTATTATTCAGGTATTTTTGCTGGATTTTTTTTTTTGGTGTTGAAGTATATTATGATATTTGGAGTATGCGCTAGAATGTGGTGGTTTTTTTTCTCGAAATAAAAAAAAAAGGATCTGAGCCTTTGCTATCTGAATATTCACTATCCAGCACAACTTTAGGAATTGAAGTATTTATTATAGATAGCAAGAATTGCATTTTCTACCTAGTTCAGTCTCCCTTAAGCTGTCACATTCTCTGTTGACTTTCTTTCACCCTCAAGTCTCCAAGGAATAAAGTATTGTTCTTGACTTGCTATTTACTTACTACTCAATTCCAAGTGCTATGACTGCTTTTTTCAGCTGACCCTTTACTGATTTGCTCTCTAAAGTTGACCAGTTTCCACTGACTAGTGGTCTTTCATTAGTCTTATTTTTATTCCTGGGCATCTGCAATGTATGACGTTACTGACCTTCCCAGCTTTTGATACTCTCTTTTCCCAATCTCTCTAATATGAGAAGGTTGCTCCTTTCTGATAGTTGGTAGCTAGCTTCTCAAACTTTTTGTTTTTGTTGCTTTCTAAAGACAAGTGTTCATCAATGTGTTTTTCTTGGTTGCTTTTCTCCTTGTGGGCCTCCAAATGCTCATAATTGCAGCTATTGCTTTCCAGCTAGATGCCCTTAGAGCTTAGCTTTTTCCTAGTTCTAAAGTTCTCAGTCCAATTGTTCATGTACTTCCAGGATGCCTCATAGACATCTTACATTTACAATAACCAAACTGATATAATTTGTCCCATTTTTGATATTTCTTATTTTTGATATCCCTATTTGTATTCATGACATTACCATTATTCCAGTCTCCCATATTGGAAACTTAGTAATCACAAACACCTTATTTCCCTTCATTGCTCACAAATAATCAATGTTCATATCCTTCTTTTTTTCAATATACTAGCATCCATTGAGTCTATTCCTTCATTTTTATCTCAATTTCCATCACCTAGATCAGACCTTAATTGCCACTGTGCTGACCTACTACAATGATCCCCCAACTAGCTTTATCATGTCTTGAAGACTGATAAAAATTTTGACAGTTAAGGAAGAAGGGAGTTATCATGTACAAAGAGCACACATTTCTTTGAAAATCTAGGGCTCATTTTGGAGCCTTTAAGCAGTTGTACTGGGAGAGGGTTACACAGGTAAGAGTAATAAGATCTGAAAAGTAGCTGGGAGTAAGATCTTGAATCCAAGACCACTGAGAAATATTCGTGAATATGCTCTCTCTCTCCCATGTTTATTTTTTTCTTTAGTATCCATAGTACCTAGCAAAATGCTTTGCGTATTTTAGATATTCAAGAAATCTTTATTTCAGGAAACAAAGGAAAGTATTTTAAGTGTGTTAAATTACTGAGATGCACATTGATATATATTTTTTAAAAGTATCTAGGACACAGGAAATATCTATCACTTTGCTTCTATATTTTATTTTTAAGTGTTTAAACAATAAAACATAAGTTTTAATGTTTTTCTTAAATATCATTGATTAGGTATCATATATGCATATTACTGAATATATTACACAAATACTATATGTATATATAATATATTAAAAGATAAGTTAATGATTAATTGAGAAGGCTTATCTGGTGCCAGAGTTTTGCTCTGATTTTGAATTCTTGTTTTGGACTGTTCTGTTTACTGAACATCCATCTCTGTATAATATTTGAAAAGCCTCCTGAGCTAAAAATAGTAACTTCTTGGAAAGAACTCAGCCATATTATTCATCTTATATGGCAGATATATTTATAATGCACTGATTCAAATACATGTGGCATTTTAATTTTTTCAGAACATATACGGTCATACATCATAGATTAATATTCTTCTCATGCCCTCCCCTGATATTCATACACAAAGGTCTCTTGTGGTTAGTGATATTAATCCATTCCTGTGGTTTTTGCAGTCAAGAGGAAAATAGTGCAGCATGCCTCCTGGTTTAAAACAAAAAGGCTTATGGTGTTCTTTGGCTTTATGTTCCCTTGACTTTCTCCGGAGACCAGCATCCATGAGAGTGATTTGCTTTGTTTTTCTAATTATCAACATCTGGGTGAAACAGCATCCAAAATGAGGGAAAAGTAACACAGAGAACTTGAAGCCATGCTCCTAACAGGTGTTCCCAAGGATCAGGTTCTTAAACAACCCTAGGAGTAAGATGAGATACACTTTGCAGCTGGACTGTCCCTGATGATAGATGAAAAACATCAGGAATTTGCATACAATAGTTGATTTGGTTCCCTTCCCAGTACGTTAAATGAATTTAAGTTTTCAGAAGACAATTTTGGGCAAAGAGAGTGAAAGGTGAGCAGATACAAAATGCCTACACAGAACGATTTTATTTTGGCTTGGTTTGTTACTCCTCCTATCCTTGCCACATCTCCATCCCCAGTACACACACACACATTCATATGTATACACACTTATGAATGTGCACTCACACTTACTGAAAGCATTGTCCAAGGGGTTGTGATGACATACAGAGTCATTCATCTGTAATTTTATCACATTATAAATAAAATAAAACTCAAAAAGGGCACAAGGACATATCATGAAATAACTCCTTGGGCTGATCCTGAGTTACAAGGCTCATCAAACTATTTAGAAACTTATCTTGAATTATAAAAGCATAAATCTTTGTATGGTAGATTTAAGCAAAGAGAGGTAGATACTATGTATTTAATATAATTACATGAAATTATTCTTAAATCAATATAAGACTACCTCAAATTTATAGCAAAATCATGATCCCAAAGAGGTTATCCATCACATATAGTTTCGAGGTTAAAGTTTTAGCAACCTATATATCCTACCAGAGCTTTTAGGAGGTGGGTGAAGTAGCTTTTAAGCTTCAATCACCAGCAGGGCTCTTTCACCAACATGTGAAAATCTGCAACTTCATGGTGACCCAGAGTGTATCAAAGGCCAGTCAGGGTTAGAGAGAGAAGCAGTGATAGTAAGAGGAAAGGGGATCACAAGAACAGACAGTTAAGCCAAGACACTCAGCGCAATGGCTCATGTTTCTCCCCACTCCAGCACACTGGAGGAGCTACTCCCTGAAGAAAGTAAGAAGAGATAGATAGCTCAGGGCCAGACCTTGCCTCACCCAGCTCCAGCAGCCCTACTGTGACCATCTGGGTCTCAGCTCAAATCCAGGCTAGTGTAAGAAAAGACATTGATTTTTACCTTGAATTTGAGATTAAATTTTAAAGGGCACATATTTCATTAATTAAAAGTTGCTGAAATATTTTGGAAACTGCGCAAATGTTGCTAAAGGATGAGTAAGATTGACAAATCATGGTTGAAGGTAGTGATTATAAAAAATAAAATTACCGACTTGAAGTTCTGCATCACTCCACCTTCAGGTGGATGACATGGAACTGGCTCTCTGCTGTTGAAACCTGGAAGAGTCTTGAAAAATCCCTGAAATGACCTTGTTGTTGTTGTTGTTTTTCTCTATACCTCTTTAACATAAATGTAAAAGAAAGACAAAGAAACTGCTTCCTTTTCTGGACAAAATGTAAAATCTGCATTTAAGACTGTTTATTATTACCCAATGACTAGATCTAAGTTCCACTAGTCATGACATTTTTAATATCATCAGCTGTGTCTTGGCCACTCAAGTTTTCTGTGAGTTTGTATTATATGTGAATCTATTTTCTATATCAGCTTTGTCTTTTTTGTTATTTTTATTTTCATTTAAGGAGTGTAAAGACAAAATATGGTTTAGTATTCCAAAAGTGTATGCTAACTTACTCGTTAGAATTGATTTTTTGGGGGAAGGGTTGCTACTCTTAGTAAGCATGACATCACAGCACAGTTTCCAGAAAGATCTTCACTTTTGGCTTTTAACTAAAATCTATGCTTATACAAATATTGTTTAAATAATAAGGTTAACTTTCTCAATAAATGTATTTTCTATATAATCAGAATAAATTCTTTGTGTATAGGTGTCTTCAATAGGTAACATTTATGTCAACAAAATATCATCAGTTATTAGTATTTCCCAGAAATAAAAAAAACAATTTTTGTAAAGACTTTTATTGGACTAACTCAGCTTCACAAAAGAAGCTGTTTATTAACCTAAGAGTTTGGGGGAAAAGTTTCTGACAAGAGCTAAACATTTAGCTCAGTTGACCTAAAACATGTACAAAGAGAACATGCATTTCTTTTTGTTCTAAGCTGTTGTGATCCCACCAACCTTCTCTTCACTATATGGAATTTTTACTCTCTCTTCCAATTATAGAGTTTTCTCTGTCAGGAGTCTAGCTCTCCTGGGCTCTCTTAGTTCAAAATCCTCATGCCACCAAGACCCTAATGATAATATATTTGAATATAAAGGCATCTATGCAAATAAATCATATGAGAAATAATCTTGAGTACATTCATATGGGTTTTAAGACACCCTAACCTACGCAGTTTACAGGTACAATGAGTAGTATTGCTTCTACTAGGTGGAAGTTGGTAGGGCCAATAACTCACATTTATACTTATATAAACATCTGTATTCACAATGTGGCTTTGGATATTCTAATTTGCCCTGCTCTTCCTGTCTCTAGAAGTTTTCCAACCCCTGTGCTCCTACTGCATGTTGGCCATCTCTAGCTGCCACTCAAAGTTTTGCAGGCTTTGCAATTTTTATTTTTGTTTTGTCAGCCATTTTCTTTTATCCGAGACCTTCCTCTTCGTACACAGATTTTTCCACTTATTTCAGCTTTTCTTATCTTCTGAGTGCTGGCCCTTGAATGACTGTTTTTCTAGCCTTTTGTTCAGTGGTTGGCTAACCGGGCCCGCTACTCCTCTGGATTGTGGATCTTCTTGGTTAGTGAACTGAATGATCACCATGTTTTCTTTACCTCCGCTCTGATGAACTTTATTTGAACTATAGTTTTTAGTTCTTCACTTCTGCCCTGGAAAGGCAACCATTTCTTGAGGGTTCTGGTTAATCAAAATGTTACTGTCCTTAAAAAATGGTCTAACATCAATGAATCTGGCACCCAAAAAGAAACATAATTATACCTGCGATCTGACTTGTAGAATTAAGAAATAAATAAATAAAGGCTATAGCAGTGTTTTTTTAATTCACTCAACCAAATCAAGGCTGCTTTCTTTTCCTTTTTTTTTTTTTGAAAGGCTTGAGCTCAATAAAATGCACGTGATTCTTTGCCAAGCAATACTTTTTCTCCCTTAATTTTTTAGCCCATGGGGATTTCAAGGGAAATTCAACCCACATGTTTCTGATTCATTTACACTTAATTCATTAAAATGTTGTTTTGTAAGAGTGATCTGATGTCCCAGGGCTTATGAGTCTTTTTATATGACTTCTTACGCCGTGTATTTTCCTCAAAAACAGGAAGGGGTATTTTGCTAAGTAGTCAGACTCCAAAAAGGTTGAATTTCATATGAATCACATAAAGCACACCTAGAGCTCCTATCTCTCCTGGGTCATCTTTGTTATGGAGAACACCTGAAATAGTCATCTGAGTAGACTATGTGTTGTTAATGAAATTCCAGTTTCTCCAACACAATTCCAAAATCTCCTAACAGAAATAGACTTCTAAAGTCAACTTTTAAAAGGGTACACAAAACGAATTTATTTAACACAATATTCATATGAATGTAATGTTATCATTAATAATTAGGACAGAGTGTTTTAGCACAGACATCTACCATGTGATATACTCAGAAAACCACTAGAATTTGTTTATTTAAATAGAAACTTTCCTTTTTTCCCCCCTCATCTCATCCCCAAAAATGGGACAGAGAAGAGAGAGGTTGCAATAGATTAAGGAAAGGGAAAGTATGTGTTCAATGACAATGAGAAACACTCTAACATATCTCTTAGTCGTACTTTCTAAATAGAAAGGAAGACTTTTTAAACAAGAGATTATTTAGATAGCAGGTGTGCAGTATTTTCTTTGTGAGAAAGAAACTTTGAAATGCTTGTATTAAATGGATCTGCACTTTCTTGGATACACAATTTTTACTAGTACAACACTGAAAGCTGTCCTGTAGAACCCTTGAGTTCAAGAGCAGCTCTGCAGTCTAACTGAAATCCGGCACCAAAGCCACACCAAAGAGTTCTGATGGGTTTAGTTTCCAGCGCAGGCAAATCTCACAAAGGAATCCAAACACCACTGAAAATAATCCGTAGTACCATTTTGGATAAGATCTTCTGCAGCCAAAATCAAAACTAGTAGAAACACAAAATTCATAGAAAACTCACTCATAATCAAATGGTTTGATTTATCCAAGCTGGACCCAAATGCAGGTAGCATGTGAGATTCTTATAGCCTTCCAGTATTCACATTAGCCTGTAAAAAACTCTCAGTGTAGTTCTTTTGGTTTCAATTTTGAATAGTCTAAAATCGTTATTAGATGATACCATGATAAAGTCACTAACCAGTTATGATGAATATTTTCTTGTACACAACCTTTAAAAACAAAAAGAAAATAGGACCCTAACCCTAAACTATTTACTACAGAATTATAAAATTAATTAAAAACCTGCAATAAAGAGATCTAATTAAAGAGTGCTAAGGCCATATTCAACATACCAGTTGAAAGAAAATCTCTTACTCTATATTACAAACGAAAGCTGAGGTGAGTGCCCTTTATAGAACTCATTAAGTGACACTGACATCTAAAAGTATCACCTTGGTGGGAAATGTTGCCTCATTCAAAGAATGTTACCAGTCTGATCCAGTATTGATGCTTATATAGATAAGGGTGTGGTTTTTAATATTATTTTATTATTTGTAACAAACCACCCTGAAATTTAGTGGCTAAAACAATGTGACTTTTTTTGTTTTTCACAAATCTAAAGTTTACTGGGTGGTTCTACTAATCTGGGCCAGTCTTGGTCAGTCTCTTCTGGATTTTTTCCTTCCTCTGAGGTCAGCTGGCAGATTGGCTGAGGGCTGGTTGCTTCAGAATGACCTCGATTAGCATGACTGGGATCTGCTTCTTGTGGTCTCTCAGCCTCCAGCTGACCAGCCTGGGGTTGATCTCCCAGCAATAGCAGGGGTCTAAGAAAAAGAACAGATGCCATGAAGTACTTTGTCAATGCTCTGCTTGCATCACATTTACTAACATCCTATTGGTCGACCAAAGGAAGTCTTATGGCCAAACCTGGAGTCAGGATGGGAGAAACCTGCAAAAGTTAGAGCAAAAAGGATGGATTCAAAGAAGCTATTAATTTGAGTCACTAATATGAGTGATTTATCATAATTATCCTAAAAAAGTTCTGAAAGTATTTTTCACAAGAAAATCTTTGCTTCAACTTTTCTGTATGAGTTAGCATGGTAGATGCTGCAAATAATTAGTATGAATATCTTTTATTTTTCACTTTCAAAATTAGCATTTTCTGTATCTTCTTTTTTGCAGGTCAACACTATGAAGTTATTACATTTATATGACACTTTTCTTTCTCAAGGAGCCTTTCTCTGAGCCTCCAGATTTGTTTTTCTATATGATCTCTCACTTTTTCTTTATTTGAACCTTGCTGTTTGGATATGTTTATTAGATGGTCAGCTACTCTGTAACAGGGTATGGGACTTGCCCTCTTTACTCCTGTTTTCTCAGGACTTAGCTAAATTTCTGACATATAGCAGTCACTCAACACAGGGCTTAATTGATATTGCAAAGCATGGAGGGAACGTGAAAGGCATAGAGACCAAAAAAAGGGATGTTACAGGGAACATATAAAAGGAATTGGCTGGGATATAAAGGGATGAGATTAGATACAAATTCCTTTGTGAAAGAACAGAATGATGCAGAGAATAAGTGGAGGGAGACACAATCCTAGAAATAGAAAGCGTAAGTGCCTAAAGTAGAAGAGAAAGTTGTAAAAGAGGAAAAGAAACTCAATAAACTGGTAGAAGGAAAACAAAGGCAAATATTAAAGCTGAAGTTGTATTTCCTTAAATCCAAAATACTTGGCTGACTTATTGGAAATATTAGAATTTCTAAATAAAGCAAATGCACAGATTGCAGTAATCAGAGCGCCCACAATGTTCTGTCCCACCCAATTATTCACTATGGAGTCACTAGAAGGATACCTATGCCAAACCTTTGATGTAACTTTATGTAACAAGCACTGAAACTAATGTTTTACAAAACACCCAAACTTGCCATTTGTATAGCAACCTACTAACAATGGTATAGATTGCCTGTAAATAAAGAGGGATTGCTGTTCTACACCAACTCTGTTTATTCAGACATTTACGTAGTTCCCATAACCCCAAAACCCTAAATGCATCGTATAAACATCAGCTTTAATGTGTGTGCTTGTCCTGCACAGTATCTCATGGTATGTGCTGTCAACATTGGTCCACAATTCTGATTCCTTCAGAGAAAGTAAATCTGAGTACAGAGAGAAAATGAGTACCATGTGATTGGTATAATGTTATAACACTTTTATAATGCCTTAGAAACATTTATTAATCTCTAACTATGACCAAGTTATCTTTCTAAACACTTTAAGAAATAAGACTGCATTTAAGAGAAGATGCATTTCTTCAAGAGGAGTGCAATTTATTGGTGGTGAGAGGCATGAAAGAAACTACAATCCAAGACAGTATATTAAATTTTGTAAAAGGGATGCAAACATATTTCACTAGCTGCCCAAAATAATTAGTGTACTATTCTAATTGGAGCTACTAGGGATTTTTATGTAAGAGTTAGCAAGTGAGTTAGGAAGAATTTTAATATGTATGAGTGGAAAAGAAGAAAAAAGGATGAACAAAAGCAGAGTGTCAGAGTGAGGTGAACCAGGATGGTTAGAAAAACAGCTTTACTAGGAAATCATATTGGAAGTATAATTGGAGTCATGCTGTTGACGACCCTGATGCCAGATGTCAGGCCAAGTAATCCGAATCAGTGCACAGTACATAATTCATTACATCAGCGGAAAATAGCAAATGCTTTTGAAAGTGGGGGTAGGGACATGGTTACATTTAGGTTTTAGATCTCCACAGGAATGCAGAGTAAAATACAGGAGTTCTTAAACCAGAATAGATGATTGTGTTTCAGTTCAAGAACTTTCAAACAAATTTCAAATTTTTTCATCAGTTTCTCTAAAGAACCCTGATGATTCAACGACAATCTTTGGGATCTGTTGGGAGACAATGTCCCATGAATAATCCCATGCTTCCACATGGTCAGAGTTTTCTAAACAAAGAGTAATAACACCTATGTTAAAGGATCATTCAATTGCAAATAATCCTTGCTAGTTAAAGAAAGATAATTCTAAAGAGACATAGAGATTTAGTAAAGCAGTGATCCCTGTCTCAACTTCCAGAGACAATTTGTTTCATTTTTTTTAACTTTTGAAGTTTTTAAATTTTTTTTTGTTTTTAATTATTATGAGTAATTTTGGAACAAAGTTTTCTCTCTCTCCCTCCGGAAGAATAGAATGGGCAGTTATGCTAGTAGCTTCTGTATAAATGCCAATTTTCATAATTTGGAGTTTCTTCTCCTGTGGTGCAAAGCTCACTGCATGAACAGGTACCAACTGGGTTTCAGCATATTTCCTTGAGGTGGCATGGGGAACCAGCACAAGCTGCTCTGTAAGAAAATTACCTTTTCCTCAATCCATAACACATTTGTAATTATATACACACATACAAACATATATACATACAGATGTATATTTGTAGATTATGTAATTATTACATAAGAGTGTAATTTTTAAAATGGGGCCTGTGGGCCAGTGGTATCACCATGTCCTGGAACTTATTTTCTAGTGATCTACGCTATATCAAACAATCTGGCTTATTCTGATGCACCCTAAAATTTGAGAACTAGTAATACAGAAAATTCAAGAAATTTTAATAAAACTCAAGATAATTAAAGAGAATAAACTGGAATACTATTAGAACAAGAAATGAGCAAGGTGATTAGGCATACAGTTAAACTTGAATTTTTCTTATATATTAACAATAATTTATTAGATGATAAAGAAACTACATTAAATGATATAGTAATAAAATCTATAACATATACCTGAAAAACAGCTTCATGAATAAAAATATTGAAGTCTTACTAAACGTTAGAAAGGTACATAAGGTAAAAATGTTTGTAAAATATATGGGATGATATATCAACATAAATAGTACATAAAAATTTTTCAAACAAATACAGCAAAAAAGGCAAAATATATAAACACAATAAATATGAATAACCAATAAATATGTAAAAACCTTCAAACTCAAGAAATCATGGAAATTATTGCAACAATAAAATATTTTTCATCTATTACACTGAAAACACTGAAAGGCATGATACCCAGTATTGTCCATCATGTAAAAAAATGCACTCTCATTGCAGTTACTGTGGGATTGCAGATGGTTAAAGCTTTAAGCAGGAGAAGGGACAATTTAGCAGTATTCATTAAAATTAATGCTGCATTTTTTCTTTGGCCCAGAATTTATACTTCTAGGATTCTATTCCATAAGGATTTTTACACACATGCAGAAAGATGAAATTACATGTGTGCTCATCAAAGCATTATTCATTATTTTGATAGTAAAATATGGCAACAATCTAAGTGATCTTTAAGGGAGAAATCAAAATAAATCTCTGTGTGTGTGTGCGCACAAATGTATGGAAGATGGGACTAGCAGGAATGACCTCTAAAAACTGACAATTTATAGGTGGTAGGGAAAAGAAGCAATAGCATATCCAGTTTGAGAAAGGGAATTTTTCTGTTCCCAGTATTATTGATCAATTTCAGTGGGCTTTTGGTCTGGGAGGGGGCACTGGCCCCAGAGATTGAGGTACGTGGATCCAGCTTGTTCGCTGGTTAAGGTAATGATGGGAAGCTCTTCTAATGGATTCAGATAGAGTCACCAGGCAGAAAACTCAGATCTCAGCCCATCACAGCATGAGATGGGATATCCTCATTTTGCAGCAAATGTACAAAAAGGAGAGAGCCAATTTAAATGGAGCTTAGCTGTCAATGAAAGAGAAGAAAAGCTAATACAAATGAATTTGGAATGATACCACTTAAGAAAGAGCCTTCATAATCAAAGAATGTACTCCAATTTAGTTCAATGGCAGGCTCATTTTATTTTCATTTATTCCTTTTTTTATTTTTTCATTATATAGAGACAGGGTCTCACTCTGTCACCCAGGCTGGAGTGCAGTGGTGCAATCATAGCTCATTGCAGCCTGGAACTCCTGGGCTCAAGTGATCTTCCCGCCTCAGCCACCCAAGTAGCTGAGACTACAGGCACATGCCACCACGCCCAGCTAATTTTTAAATTTTTTGTAGAGACATGGTCTCACTATGTTGCCCAGACTCGTCTGAAACTCCTTACCTCAAGCCATCCTCCTGCCTGGGCCTCCCAAAATGCTGGGATTGCAGGCATGATCCGTGGTGCCTGGTCAATAGGGCCATTTTAATAGGTAAATTTCCTATCTTCTGATTCCTTACTGTGTTCACAAGTCTCATTAATATATTCCTTTAAAGACCTTACACATGTTTGTTGAAACAAGACAAAAAAATGTCAATCACATAATAACAATAAATACCTCTATCCTTGTATTATCTAAAATAGTTTTAAGAATTATTATAACTAAATGTATTAATTTTGAACATGGTCAAGATATATAGCTACTAAATTTCAGAAATAAGTGTCACATATTTCAAACATAGATGGCATTTGTTGATAGAAAAAAAGAGCAAAGCTTTTTGTTTTTAAGGATTCTCACATTTTAGAATAATCTGTAGGTGTTAAATTATTCTAGCGTGAGAATAGCAACAGATAGATTGTACTTCTTTAAAAATCAGTAATACCCTTGGTAATCTAATTCAGGGACTTTGCTAAGCCACCAAATTGGCATTGAAAATCAATTGAATAATTATCATTGCTAATCTCATGCTGTTCATAGTGAGAGAGTGGGCTTCCTCTGACAGTTTACATTATCCACTACTCATATTTATGCTTCTATCTATTTATTCACTGTTCATTCCTTAGGTATTTATTGAGCACATATTATGTGGATATCATTATGCCAGATACATAGTTCATGCCATCCATGGAAAGATAAGACATGGTTACCTAGATCAATAACTTCGCCAAGCAACTTATTATTGGGTGACAGTCCCTTAGCACATGTGGAAGGTTATATGTGTTAAGGTTACTGCATACATCAACGGGGTTGCACAACAGTGTTCTCTTCTGACTGTTTTCAATTGTCTCAATGATGGATTTGGAAACTCGTTGCAATTTAGAAGCACCTTGATTCTAGGACACTGCAAGAGGTTTGGATGGGGGTAGCACAGGGTGCTAGTTTGTCTTGGTGGCCAGATTGTAAGTGTGATAAAAAGAAGAGCTCTTTTCTTGTTTGCCTTTGGTGTAATGATCATAAACTTTTTAAAAACAGCTTTATTGAGATATAACTCACATACCATAGAATTTAAATATTTAAAATGTACAATTCTGTTTTTTAATACATTCACAGAACTGTGCAAACATACTTACCATCTTAGAATACTTTCATCACCTCCAAAGAAATCTTGTATACTTTAATGGTAACACTTCCCCTCTTTTCCCCGATTCCCACTAGACCTGGGAAATCACCAAACTATTTTCTGCCTTTATAGATTTGCCTATTCCAGGAATTTCGTCTAAATGGAACCATACAATATGTGATATTTTCTTACTTGTTTCCGTCACTTAGCATAATATTTGTAAAGTTTCTGTTGTAGCATGTATCAGTATTCCATTACTTTTTATTGTCAAATAATATTTCATTGTACGGATATACCACATTGTATTTACACATTCATCAATTGGTAGAAATTTGGGTTGTTTCTACATTTTGGTTGTCATGAATAATGCTACCAGGGACATTTTTCTGTAAGTAATTTTGTGAACATGTATTTTCACTTCTCTTGGGTTATATACCTAAGTGTGGAATTGATGGGCCATATGATAACTCTGTGTTTAAACTTTTGAGGCACCGACAGATTATTTTTTCCAAAGTAGCTTGCCCTATTTTACATTCCCACTGGAAGCATATAGGGTTCCAACTTATCCACGTCCTTGCAACACTTGTCTGTCTTTTCTATTATAACTATCCTAATGGTTACAAAGTGATATCTCATCGTTGTTTTGATTTGCATTTCCCCGAGGGCTAGTAATGTTGAGCATCTTTTTATTTATTAATTGGCTATTTGTATATCTTTTTTGGAAAAATGTCTCTTCTAATTTTTTTCCCATTTTTAATCGGGTTGTCTCTTTATTATTGTGTGGTAAGAGATATGTGTGTGTGTGTGTGTGTACATATGTACAAATCCCTCATCAAATATTTGATTTGGAAATTCTTTTTCCTGTTCTGGAGATTTCTTTTCACTGTCTTGATAGCACATAGTTTTTAATTTTGAAGTTTAATTTTTTAATTAATTTCTCTTGTTGCTTATGATTTTGGTATCATATCTAAGAAAGCATTGCCCAACTATAGATTACAAAATTGTACACCCATATTCTTTTCTAAGAATTCTATGGTATAAGCTGTTACGTTTAGGTCTTCGATCCCTATTGATTTCATCTTTGTGTACAGTGTAAGGTAGGCTTTCAGCCTCATTCTTAGTTTTAGATTTTTAGTTGCCCTAGCCTTGCTAAAAAGACTATTCTTTCCCCCATTGAGTTGTTTTCGCACCCTTGTTGAACATAAATTGACCATAAATGTGAAGTTTTGTGTCTATACTCCCAAATATATATCATTATACAAGTACAACATTGTTTCATTATGGTAGCTTTGTAGTAAGTTTTGAAATCAGAAGGTGTGACTCCTCCAAATTTGTTCTTTTTTTTCAAGATTGTTTTGTCTCTTCTGGATCCCTTGAATTTCCATATAAGAATAAGGATCGGCTTGTCAATTTCTGCAAAGAAACCACTGAAGATTTTGTTAGGGATTTCCCTGAATACGTAAATAATTTTGGAAAGTATTGTCATCTTAGCAATGTTAATGCCTGGGCCCACGGACATGGGTTTTCTTTCCATTTATTTAGATCTTTCTTAGTTTCCTTCAACAACGTTTTAGAGTTTTCAGAGTATAGATTTTGCATTTCTTTCTCTAAATGTATTCCTAAGTATTTTACTTTTTGATACTATTTTAAATGGAATTATTTTTTAACTTCATTCTTGAATTGTTCACTTTAAATATATACAAATACAATTAATTTTTCTATATTGATCTTGTGTCCTGAAATCTTGTTAAATTAATTTCTTCGATCTAAAAATGCTTTAATGGATTCTTTAGGATTGTCTATATATAATACTATGTCTTCTGCAAATAGACAGAAGGAAGAGTTTTCCTTCTTCCTTTCTAATCTAAATGGAGGACAGTAAGTTTGAGCATTTCTTCTACTTGCTGTGTCTGCTGAGTTATCACTTATTGGTTGGACGCATCCACTGAATGTCAGAGCCTCTGTCAAGCAGCTCTGACTATGGCTATCCACTAAGGGTGCTACTAATCAGTTCCTCTCTTTGTCCCATTAGGCCAATGGGTGCTAATGGCTTCTTGCTATTTGTAGCCCTAGGGAAACACATCAACCCTTGTTCACTTCTGGCCTTACTCAGACAATTTTTCTATCTTAGAATCTCTTCTGAATTATATTTTAATATATTAAAATGTGCAAGGATCTAAAACATAATATAAAAAGACAAAATAATTTGCATCTTTCAAAAATATATGACTTACTTCAATGCTAAGTATGGGAAAACTTAAATATCTGAGGTCCTAAATCCTGAACTATTGCTAATTTGCCTTTTCCTTCAAGGATTTAGAAATATAATGCAAAGCACAATAAAACAACATGTAACATTTATACTAGGGATCACTATTTTGAGAAATTTTCTAATAATAATATAAGTTGGGAATTCAGAATCTATTAAAGCATCATGAATAATGCTGCATTTGTCTTTCAATAGTTGGTTATATATGTAGGGCAAACACAATAATTGGCTTTAGAGTCATAACAAACTTTTTGCAAATTACTCATTAGCTATAGTTCAAATTAATCCATATGCCTTAATTTTATTTGAGAGAAGAAAATGTTAAGCTTGTGTAACTACCAATGAGTGATATGTCAAAAGAACTCACATTAAAGTTATTATATACACTTCAATGTCCCCAAATATATCAGTCAGTTTTACAAAAGTTTCTGTTGAAATTCATCAAAATTTTCAAAGAAAATCAGGCATAGAACAATTATTCTTTCCTTATCATTGTTTTTAGTGTCTTAGACATAAGCCAGTTATTGAATGAGACAAATTTTGAAAGAAAAAAGAATTCGTTGTAAAGCAGCATAATAGGTGGGAAAACTATAAATTTTAATTTGAAAATATTATGCTTACATTATAATTGTCTATATTTTTCACTTTTATTTAAAATTCTAAAAATAATGAGTATTAAGGACAAAGCACTTGAGAATAAATAGGATTTTGCTTTTGAAAGCTATTTAAATTTTATTATAGTCTCAAACCCAGCAGGGGGATATTTTTCCATATAAGGTAAATACGTTCTTTTCTTCTGTTGCTCCAGTGCTATTCCATATAAGAAATGTAGGTTCTCCGGCACTTGTCTGCTTTATGGAATTTACTATATTTTTCCACTGTTCAACTTATAGTAAGTTTCATTCTCTATCTCCACCTCCTCCCCATAATTCAGTCCATGGAGATGTGTTACTGGCCTGCGGAACATTATCTTTCAACATATGCAGCCGATTGTACAGGGATCTGTGTCTCTGTTGCTTTGATCTTTCCAAGTTAAAAGAATGCAAGTGTCATTACTGGGGATGATTTTGGAAAGCTCTTAAATCATGGGTAATTCCATCTTTTGGCGTGAGAAATGATTGCCAACAGAAACTAGGAAGGTGAAGACACATAAAATCCCCAGGCTCATGTATATTTATCATAAGAAGGTTGCAGAGCCTGAATGTCCATATTAATTTATGTCTGTAGATGATTATGAATACAGATTACTTTATAGCTTCCAAAATATGTTCCAGATACATCATTTTATATAATATTCACAGTCTTCATTTAAGTAACAGAAATATAGTTGCAAAACTTCCCTCAAAACTTACATATATCCTCATTCACACCAGTCTAAAAAAAATTGCTAGACCATCCATTCAGGACTTGAGTATGGATGGCCAAAAACCCATTCTACTGACATTAATGCATTTTATTTAATGCCAAAACACAGGTATTTATAGCTGACCATGTAAGTGACAGGAGTGGAATGTTCTGTTACAGAGTTTATTTAGCAGGACAAAGAAGGAAATAATAAAATTGGTTTCTTCTACACACTAATAAACCCAGGATGTTTTATATTTTATCTTATAGAAGCAATAAGTTCACATTCAGGCATTTAGACAAACTCACATCAACCCTCCTCTCACAGTATAAAATAAATGTGCGTTTTGGCACTTCCAAACACCAAGAGCAGAAATTTCCTTTTTTCCCCTTCATCATATTTTTATTGACATATCAATATATCCCTAATCAATTGATCTATGCCAAAAATGCCAAACATAAGTGCAAGCTCAGTCCAGGTTTATTGCAACAGATTATTCCACAAGTAGAACACACTGTGAGATGGAAATTTAATAAAATAAGGGACTTTTCTATGAAACTCTAATTTTGTTATGTTCAAAAGTACATGTTATTAAAAATGTTAGGGATTTAAAATTTTGTTATATACTATATTTTAAAATTAAAATTTTAATACAAATACAGTGGAGAAAGGGGAACATATACAAAAAGAAACTGGCAATGCAAGGACATTTTACATGTTATCAAGATTTAAAAACATTTTAATAAAGAAAGTACTGAGCACATCTCAAATATCTAATCCTACTAATGTGTTATAGCTTGTTTTGAAGAGTTAGAAAGCTCAAAATGATGATTGCGTCTGCAGCAACTGGATATTCACAAATCTGGTTCTGGTTATTAAAGAGAAAAATACGAAAAAAACCAAAATAGCAGAAATTAAAAGGAACAGGCAGCTTAACAGATAAGCAGCACATGGATAACCCCTACTTTAGTATTATTATTTGGCTCAGATTTAAAATTATATTACATATTCTTTTTAAGTCTGTTAGCCCTCTAACAGCAAATGTACTCCTCCCTTTTAGGATTATCAATCAAAAATATTTATTGAGATACTGTCATAAACCAGGCACTATATTGAGGCTGTAATTCTCTCACTATTTGAAATAAGGTTTAACCAGAAAGTTTACACGGAGTTAAAAAGTGACCAAATATCTAAAATGACTCAAACTGAATATGTTTTGTTTAGTTCAGGTCTGTTAAATATCAAAAGTGGACATGCTAACTTTGCATAAGTTCAGCACTTAAATCGGTCGGCTATCTCATGCTGATAAATAACAAAGAGGCAAAAATGACATTTTAAACTATGTGATCTTGAGAAGGTGAAGTTTGAGCCCCCTTGAAGCACATCAATAAGCACACATACACACACACACCCCACCCACTTTGTCATTCTCAGGAAATAATTTCAACTACCAATATACACATTTTGGGAAATAAGCATGAAGGAAGATAGGGGACAGTCAGTTTTAGTGTCATCAAAAAATGCCTATACTACTTGGCTCTTCTTTAAATAAGGCAGTTGGGTTAGGAACAAAGACTCTATTGGAAAAAGGAGTTTAATTATCACCAACTTTCTCAAAGCAAGGGACAAAACAACCACTGTAGGATTTCAAATCCATCAACAATCTTTCCTAGAATTCACTCATCACAAGGCCCCTGGAATTAACAAGTACTCGGGCTAGCCCACTTCAAAGACCATGGGGAAGCCCACCTCTTCAACAAAAGTCTCCTTTGAGCGTACGTGGAGTGATTTCATTTTTCTTACTCTTCATCCCAGAGGTTAATGCCAGGGTTTGCTAATGCAATAATCCTGAACAATAGACTTTGCAAACCTAAACACTTACTGGCTGACTTCTTCCCATTTAAAATGCATAGAGGAAGTTATTGTGATTCAAGTCATGTCCTAGGTATTGATTTTTATAAAAGACTATAGTTCAGGAGATACAACATTTAATTCGGTTTATGTTATGGCTAAAAACTAGCTTGCAGTCATACAAAATTAAAAATAATATTTGTTATGTTAGTAACTGTAGGTTTCAAGGATTTTCTGAACCATCTGCATGAGGTAAATCTTAAGAATCTATAGCATGTGTATTTTAAATAGATTGCCATAAAATATTTATAATCACTTTTTAAGTTCTCTTGGAGATGTCTTGGTGTCAGGAATATAATACTTATTTATTATTACTTATTTTTGTCTTGGCTCATTTCTCTTTGTGCATTCTCGGGAAACAACATTTGAATTTATGTATAATAAAAGGGACTGACAGTTTTTCACATGACAGACACTATGCTAATCTTCACCACATGAAATAGATGCTGTGTATCACTCTGTTGCACAGATGAAGAAACTAAAATGTAGAGCAGCTAGGTGACTTGCCCAAGGTCTCAGTGTAGGAAACCCGAGACAAAGGATTTTTACTCCCTTGCCCGTCTCTCAACAACACCTTAACCTGCCCATCTGTTAACTGCAGCTCAGTTCTGATCCATCCTCCTCTATGATCCCTTCCTTCTCTGGGCTCTTGGACTCATATCGTTTGCTGCATCCCGAAGGCATTGACCGTGTCATTTATTTGTAACTTATCATGTACCATTTTGCATCGTCATTTATCTAAACTGACTAAAAACTTCTGGTATGCAGATCCCAAATCTTGTATCATCAAGGACCTAAGCCCAGTGGCATCCCTGTGACTCAAAACTTAGCAGTTGCTTGACTTTATAAGCTCTTTAGAAGGATCAAATCTGATGTATATAAAAAAGTTTTTTAAAATATATTTTTGAATAACAGAGTCATAGATTGTAATATTATTATGTTAAGTACTTGTGTATATACAGTGTTTATTGTCACACAGAGTAGGAGAAAGAAAACTAAAAGGGTTTATTCATTTTTGCATCTGATAATGATTGCCCAAGTCATACTCATCAAAAGTAGGCACTGATTACAGATAAATAAGGTTTCACAAGCCCCAGTGAGCACAGATTGCTTAACACAGAGGCACATTTTTATTCCCTGAAACATAGACTGATAAACAGAAATGATTGAGAAAGCCCCTCCTCCACCCTTTTGGAAGTAAAGGATCTCTGTGTCACTTTTCCTTTGATGTTAGGAATGAGGACTCCAGACCAACCTAGTTTTTTCCCCTGGCACTAATCATAATTTCTTCAAGTTTTCCAATTTCAACCACTAGATGTCATGTAGAGACTATAAAGTAGAATATCCTAGTATTTTTTTTTTTTTCCACATCAAACATTACTACGTTTGTGGACTTCAAAATTTAAGGTGGTATGGGAAAATTTTAAGCACCAAGCATTGAAGAGGCGGATCTGAACAATTTATTTCACAGGCTGTGTGCACACATTTCATGGCAAAAATATATGTAAAATGGAAAGTGCCATTTCATCACTGCCAATTGTTATTTCAGGAATCTGAAAAACTAATGCAAATAGGTTCAAGAGAAAGAGATTTTAAAGCCACTTTCAACCGGTAATCATGTACTTTACCCTGGTGGGGGAAACCAGAATTCAAGTAACTGGAAAGAAAGAGTCATAGCATAGAAAAAACCAAGGATTTGGACTTAGGAAGTTTTTGGATAAATACTATTTTGGCCATGTGCTAATTGAGTAAAAATGCTACAATACTTAATATCTGTGACTGTTTATTTTCTGGTCTATAAAATGAGAAGAATACCTCACATGCAGTGATTATGAACACTCAATAAAATACTGTATATAGATCATTTGGAAAAGTTATTGGCATAGTGTAGGTTTTCAATAAATCTAAGAAATTGTTTTAATTCAGGGTCATCATCATAAATAAACTACGATATAAAAATGTTATAATAGATTTGGAGCCCATATATGGAATTTATCAATTAAAAGAGGAGAGGCAAGGATGATTTACATAGGAGGTCAATAGTGAGTCCAGCCTCAAAGGATGGAAAGGTGTTCCTCAGGAAGACAAAGAAGGGGATTCCAGATCATGGGAATGGCTTTGCTTGAGAAACAAGTGTGGGTCTTTTGATAAATGGCAAGGGACACATTTGTTAAGCCTGAAATATGGGTTGATGGTGGATGAGTACAATGAGTATAAATATAGGAACAGGACCTTTTTGTCAGGCAGGAGGAAAGTATACAGGTTCATATAAGCTATAAAAAGGAATCTAGAACATTTTTTGTATATGCAATAGAATGTTTTTTAAAAAAGTTAAATGTAGTTGAGTCACAGAATTAGATGCATATTTTATAAAGATTTCCCTTTTAGTGTATAAGTTGTGTTTGAGAGGTCTAAGGTTGGTGACTGAGAAGCTGGTTAAGTGATTGCAAAAATGGGTTTGAGCCTAACACCAGGCAGTGGTAACAGTGACATAGAGATGGAGGGCATTCAAGGAGTCACACAGATCGAAAGGTTACAGAAAATGAAAAGGATTTGATGCAGTATTCAGTGTTTTTGCTTCGTGAGTAAGTGAAACGACTCTCAAGCAAGATGGTGCAGAAAAGGAGACTCTACCGATTTAAAGGTGAATAGGATCAAATACCTTAATCTATTAGGAATTGTCAAAATATCAGGATCTCAGAAGAGAGTTATAGATTCTGGAGTCAGCAAGCTAAACGTGAGAGATGAAGCAACTGGAAGAAGTCCAAAAAGGTGGCATTAGATTGAAAATAAGGAGCATCTGGCTTCACACACAGGAACATTTCAGACGTGGGTGAGCAGGAAAGAGGGAAAAGAGTCTGCAAATACCAGCCTGGGTGTAGAAGCAAAAAGGGAATTTCAAAATTATTTCTTTATCATTTACAATTGGATAAGCCTCTGTCAGTGGGAGGGAAAATTGAAAAGATAGAAAAAGGAGGAAATTGATCTCTTTATGATTAAAATTCTCAACGAAGTCAAAGGAGATGGGATCCGGACCCACCCAGGGCTGATTGGAAAGATACAGGGCCCCTCCGAACTTATAATTCAAAATATAAACAACAATAAACCAAAATAAGTATAACGAAGGGCAAGAAGGTTTACAGAAGTAAACAATAAAACATCTCACCCACCACCCCACAAAATTAGTTTTGAATCAAGAGAAAATGTATAAAATAGAAATCATAGCCTTGATTACTAGGAACCACACTAGACATAAAACCCTCTCTGAAGTACATGCCATATATTGAAATATGTGTGTATATCGTATATATACGTTTTTTGAAAAATAAAATCATAAAAAAAATCTCCTCTTTCCACATTCTTTACTTACATCAATAAATCCTACAAAGCCAAGTCACAAGTGCAGCCAGTTTTTCTCAAACACCCTAACACTCTACCTAAATAGTTAATTTTAAGAAGCTGGGGCCAGGTGCGGTGGCTCACGCCTGTAATCCTAGCACTCTGGGAGGCCGAGGCGGGAGGACTGCTTGAGCCCAGGAGTTGGAGGTTGCAGTGAGCTGTGATGATGCCACTGCACTGTAGCACTGCAAACAGAGTAAGACTTTGTTTCAAAAAAAAAAACCAAAAAAACAAAACACACACACACACACACACAAAACCACTTTAATTTTATAAAGAAAACTGAGCATAATTTTTATATTAAAATAATTTTAAAATATCTATATTTACAGTGATGTTGAGATTACTACTCTAGAAAACAATTAAAATGTTAATGTCATTTAAATAACATCCTTATAATTAAGTAGTGCAGTAAAATATGAAGCATTGCAATTTGCAGTTTGTGATATAGTATGTAGGCTAGAATAAGGAATATTTTAGGTATGAAAGAGTAAACTATGAAGAAATTAATATTTTATTTATAAAAGGGGATGTAGACCTACGAAACTTACTTTTCACATCTTCAAACTTTCTTAGTTTTCAAGACTCTTTCCAAATCATAAACACATTTGATGGTTTTTATAATCCATTGAAGTAACTGAACTATTTGATAGGATTGTTTATAACGACCACATTGATCACATATTTCTTAGTAATGTCTTACTACCCCCCAAAAAAGTGTATGTTTCCACTACATTTCTGTCAGTAAGAATACTGTGACAGCTTCTTAAAAAGTAAAAGGAAAGGAAGAGAGAGAAAACTGATTCTATTTCTACTCAGAGCTTGATTCCAATATGCACACCCCAACTACGTAATTCTGTACACAGGGATCTCATTGTTTATTTTCATAGTTGCTGCTTTATTTAAAATTTTGTTTCTAAAGTTTATATTTGGCAAGACCAATAATGAAAATAAGCTAGTTTATATTTTTTTTCTTATTCCAAGGGGTGCATGTGTATATGTGTGTATATGTTTTAATTTCTAGTAGCCTGCCCAGATGTAGGTATCAGTCCTGGAGACATGGCAACCCATGTGAAAGTGTTTATATACACTGGAGTGTAGACCACCCATGCCCAAATCCTAATTTAAATCACTTTCACCTTGGTAATGTTAAAACTGTAGAACTTTCTTCAATTTTTCTACTCTCCTTTTTCTCTTACACTCTTGCTCAGAAAAGCATTTAAGTCCAACTCAGGTGTATTTATTAATAAAATCCTTCAAATTCAGGTTTTGAAAGTCATTGGGAGCAGATCCTACATCCTTATAGATTTCCACAATAAAACATCTGCTTTTGTAAGCTATGTGTATCTAGATGGTGATGTTATTGTTAGGGAAAAAAATGAGAGCATTTGGTAACTATGGCAACAGAGATGTTTCAAAGAAATATGAACTCTTTTTCCTTGAAGAAATAAGATATTTTCCTTGACTGGTACTTAGGGATCCAAGTCTAGAAGAGAAATAGGATTTTTTAAGGCTCAATGTTTTAGTATTTTTTTTTTGAAATTGTTCGCCCGCCACATCTGGCAAAATAAAAGATTAAATTTGAGGCTGCAGAAATAAAATTGCTATTGTAATTTGCCAGCACCTAGTACATGTAAGGGTAATCAAATACAGTTGATTCTTATTTATCTAAAATTTAAGCTCAAAATAATAATGCCCAAAAATTGAATTTCTTTTTTTATCTTGCTTTTTTCCTCTAAAAACACACAAAAAATAAATATTCTGATTACACAGATGTGTCAGCCATTATACAATAATACAGCACAACTTCTAAGTCAATGGTTTTGAGCAATTAATTTTTACCACAAAGATTCTGAAACACTATATGACTATGAACTATCATCTAAATCAGGCTAGTTTTGGCATAATTTTAGAGTTGAATGTGCATTATTTGTTTATGGAGTCTTTGAAAATGATGAGAATAAATAAGATGCATCTAGAAATCAGCCTATAAAAGGAGACCTCATTGTGAGCTCAAGCAAAAGGTGAACACAATGAGGCTTGTAGGTGGGTGCAGGGTGATGTCACTTGCAAGCAAAGGCTTAAATATAACAGCAGCATAAAACTCAATTTGATAAGGAGAGGTCAGAGACAGAACAAAAATATTTCATCAATATATACTATGGCAGCATTTCAAGCTTGTGTATGAATAAGATAGATAGTGAATAAATCCATATCAGTCTGCAAAAAAAATGAGGCCAGTAGAGTGGTTATGGCAATAATTTTATGGAATTGCTATGACTTCTTTAAATTTTTGATCTTTTGAACATGTCACAGGATGTGTGAAATACTGAATTCATTAGAATATTTAGTGGACACAAAACACCCATATTCTACTTATTCTAGAAAAACTGAATTTTGATGTATGTAAGCATAAATCAGTGAATGCATAAGCACACATATATACACAGAGAGAGAGAGAGAGAAGGAAGGAAGGAGAACACTCTCTAGGTACTTTTTTTCTTGCAAGAAAGTAAGGAAAAGGTTTGTCTTTTTGTCTCTCTACAATGAAGAGAGATGATGGAACTCCATTTGCTATCATAATAGCTTTTATGTAGCGCTTTGTTCACAATTGGGAAAAATAAGCAGACAAATAAACAATGAAATATAAAGACAGTGTACCATTTTCTTTAACAGGTAAGACTATGTTTTGATGTTTACATTATTTTCTTCTGAGTCTTCTTTATAAGGTAGCTTACTTCCCCCTGCTTAGACAGGAATAAGTGGATAAGAGCTATATAACAGACAGATAGGTAGGTAGGCAGATAGATAGAGTCTTAGTCCATTTTGTGCTTCTGTGGCAGAATACCTTAAACTGTATAATTTGTAAAGAACTGACATTTATTTTTATAATTCTGGAAACTGCAAAGCCCAAGGCTGAGGGGCCTTTGTCTGGTGAAGGCCTTCTTTCTGGATCATTCCGTGTGGAAGGCAGAAGGTCAAAACAGCATGTACACATGTGAGAGAGAAACAGAAAGGGGACCAATCTCTTCCTTTTATTAGAAATCCCCTCTCTAGATAACTAATCCACTCGCAAGATAATGGCACTAATCACCTCTTAAAAGTCCCACCTCTCAACACTGTTGCTTTGGGGATTAAGTTTCAAATACCTAAACTTTGAGGGACACATTAAAATCATAGCAGATAGATAGATAGATGGTAGATAAATTTTTTTCAAGATATACATAAAACTATACTACTACAATAGTAATTCCTGAACAAAATGAGACTTCCCCTCTTAATATCTTACTTGCAATTGGTTAATTGCCAATGCATTTTCTCATAAGAGAACAATCCCATCTCCCACACACACATATGTATTTTTTTTTTTTTTTTTTTTTTTTTTTTTTTTTTTTTTTTTTTTTTTTTTTTTTTTTAGAAATAAACTAAAGGAAAGTAGTTTGTGTGAATTTCCCACCACATAGCTTGTAACTGGCAGAGCTAGAATTTTAGAATCTCAGCACTCTGATTGTAGAGTTGGTGCTCTTAAATATCTAAATTCTCACTATCATTGAAGGAAGATTGTTCTTGTCTATTCAATTCTAGATACATTATTAATGGATATAACTATCTCAAAGTAACCATGTCTATTTTGATAAAAATATAATTTGCAACTAAAAATTTAATTCAGTTAAATTAATATTACAGATGAAGTCGTCCTTTATTACCTTTTAATAAAATTGAGAACATGATATATTACCTCTCTTGTCTACTTGGGGGTTGCAGAAGTTGGAAAAACATTTGATGTCAGTTAGGATTTATAGTCTAATAAATAAAGCACACCTACACAATACTAAGTATTAACAAAAGTGATCATTTGATTAGTTTTAATATCTGTATTTCAAGTATATTAGGTATATTCAATAATATAACTGATAATTTTTTAGGCTGAATATATAAAGTGATGAATGATCCCCTCACAAATAAAAATGTAAAAATTACTATTGTATTTTTCATTCAGTGCATGTGAATTATTTTTATAGAAACTTTATTTTTTAGAATAGTTTTAGAGTTACAGAAAAATTGTGAAGATAATACAAAGAATTTCCACCTCCTATACCCCCAGTTTCCTGTATGATCAATAATTTACTTTAGTATGGTATTTTTGTTACAATCAAATACTGATACCAATACATCATTATGAACTGAAGTTCATAGTTCACTGATATTTTTTTCTTAGTTTTTTTTTAATCTAATGATCTTTTTCTTCTACAGAAACCACTCAGGATATAACATTACATTGAGTTGTCATGCCATCTTAGACTCCTCTTACTATGATAGTTTCTCAGAATTTTCTTATTTTTGATGACCTTGAAGAATAATGGTCAAGTATTTTGCAGGATGCCGCTCTATTGGAATTTATTTGATGTTTTTCTCATGTATAGGCCCTTTATGGATTTGAGGGAGGAAGGCCACAAAGATAAAGTGCCATTTTCATAGCATTATATTAAGGTTACATACTATTATCATGACTTATCACTATAGATGTTGACGTTGAGCACCTGGCTGAGGTGATATTTTTTAGATTTCTCTTCTGCAAATTATTCTTTGTTGTCCCTTCTCATACCTTACTGTTTGGAATAAAGTCGCAATGTGCAGCCTATACTCAAGGAGTAGAGCATTATGCTACAAGCTCCTGAGGGAGCGTTTGAAATTCTTCTGAGTGAAAGATTTATCTACTCTTTCCCATTTATGTACTTATTCAATCATTTATTTATGTTAGTGTGGACTTACAGGTATTTATTTTATACTTTGGTTTATTTATTTTGTTGCTCAAATTGGGAGCTTTGGTCACTGGGAGCTCTTTCAGTTGGCTTCTGTGAACTTTGACACAAGCTTATCAATTTTTTCTTTGTTCGTTAGAACTTTCATCCTTCCTGTCACTTCAAGATATTCTGGGCTCACTTGTATATTTCCTGCCCAAGGCAGGGTTCCTATTATTGGAAAACAGCATTAGAAACTGATTAGAATCTGAGTGCCAGGAGTGCTTGTTACTAGGGAGTCCTTGCTTCTAGTCCCCCTCAGCTGACACAGCAAAGAAATACCCGTGTGTATACTAACATATATGTATACATATATCTATAAATATCTTTGTATGTAGCATGGGAATATATATTGAGCTATTCATGAGTTTATACTGATGTCACCAACCCTAATTTGTTACCACATGGATCATTCTAGCTTCTTCCCCTTGATTAGCATTAAATTACAACTACAAGAGTGAGAAACTTAGCTTTCAATGAAATAGGGCACCAGCAGGTCCTGTTTGATAAAGAGTCATAAGCCCCAAACCAAGGTCTCTGATAAAACAAGAGAAGGCAGAGAAACTGGCCTAAACCAGCTAGAACCCAGATGGCCATGAAAAATGATCTCATGTTACCCTCACTGCACATTATATCACTGCTTAAAATATATTAGCATACTAAAGGAAACTCCCACCAGTGTCATTACAGTTTACAAATGCCATGGCTACTCCTGGAGTTACCCTATATGGTTTAGAAAGGGGTAGGACTCTCAGTTCTGGGAACTTTCCACACCTTTCCCAGAAATCTTATGACTAATCCTCCCTCTGCTTAATATAAAACTAAATAGAAGCTAAAAAATAAGACCCCAGAAACTCACAAGGTGCTACTCTATTGCTCTGGAAGATAGTTGCTGCCTTATCTATGGGCCAGCCACTTTTCTCTTTTTTTCCTTTCTATATCAATACAACTTGCTTTTGCATTACTCTGCTGGCTTGTTCTTAAATTCTTTCTCATACGAAGCCAAGAACCCACTTGGTCTTCAACCAGACCCCAGTTTTGGGGTCCACTTTCCCGTATCATCAACATCTGCACTCTATTTACTTAATTGTTCTGTTCCAGTATACGTTCGGATCAGTTCAGGTTTGTTGACCCGTTCTTCCTCGGGAAATGCATTAAATCAATTATGTACCTCCCATGCAACAATCATTATATATATTTATCACAAAATACTCAGCAGCTTTTCCTTTACAATCCACTCGTGGAGTACTTACGTTTGAAGGAGACCTTAGTTTTTGATCTTTCCCTTTTCATTTTTTTTTATATCGGCATTCTCCTAATAACTAAGAACTAAAATAACCTTTTCTAACAATTTGCACTATTTAGCTTAAATTTCTCTAATCTATTGCAGCACTTTTGTTTTCCTTCACTTACAGTATGAGCATTAATTTTGCTGGCTCTATAAATCTTCTGTGCTCAACATTCCTACACCACTTTCCTCACCCAAACCATTTGGGTCCCACTCATCTCCTCTGCCTTTTTTAATTGTCTGTTCCGTAAGATTCGAATCATAGTTTTGGCCTTTTCACTGGCTGTTTAACTAACCATATCATTTGTACGTCTTTCATGAACATTTTTTTCATATTGTTCCATTTCTTTACATTGACTTTACCCTATATGGATGTCACAATTGTAATCACATTGAGAATCATGATTGCATCCAGTTTTTGGTGATTATGAATAAAGCAACTATAAAAATACAAGTAGAATTTTTTCTGTAGGCAAAATTTATCAAATCATTTGGGTAAATATCTAAGACAGTGATTGCTGAATTATGTGTTTAGCTTGATAACAAACTGCAAAAGTGTCTTCCAAAGTATCTGTACTGTTTTCATTTCCACCAGCAAAGAATGAGAGTTCCTGTAACTCCACACTGTCCTTGGTATTTGGTATTGTCAGAATTTTGGATTTTAACAATTCTAATATGTGAGTAGTGGTTCCTAATTATTGTTTCATTTCTGCAATTCCCTAGTAACTAATGATGCTGAAAATCTCTTCATACATTTATTTTCTACCTGTATATCTTCTTTGGTGAAGTATCTATTCAGATCTTTTGCCAACTTTTTAATTGGGTTGCTTTTTTATTCTCAAGTTGTAAAAATTTATTGTGTATTTTGGATACAAATATTTTATCAGATGTATGTCTTACAAATTTCCTCCCCATCTGTGACTTGTCTTTTAATTATATTAACAGTGACTTTAGAGAGCTGAAATGTTTAACTTTAGTAATGTCTCAGCTATTAATTTTTTCTTTTACAGAATCTTTTTTTGGGGGGTTGTATCTAAAAATCTTATTGCCAAATCCAAGGTTACCTAAATTTTCTCCTATGTTTATAGTTTTGAATTTAGATCTATTTTCTATTTTGAGTTGATTTTTGTTGAGATATAAGGTTTGTGTCTAGCTTTTGTGTGTGTGTACATACAGACATCCAATGGTTGCAACACCATTTATTGCAAAGACTTTTTTTCCATTGAATTGCATTTTGCTCCTTCATCAAAATCAATTGACTATATTTGTGTGGATCTATTTCTTGACTCTCTAGCTCCATTGATCTATATGCCTATTCTTTATTCAATACCACAGTGTCTTGACATACCGTAGCTTTATAGCAAGTCTTGAAATCAGGCAGTATGAGTCCTCTGACATTTTTTTCAGTATTGTATTGGTTATTTCAGGTCTTTTGCCTTTCCATATAAACTTTAGACAGCAGTTTGTTGATATCTGCAAAAGAGCTTTCTAGGATTTGATTTGCATTTCATTGAATCTATACATCAAATAGGCAAGAATTAACATCTTAACAATATGTAATCCTCTAACATATAAATATTGATACTTCACCTTTTATTTAGATCATCTTTGATTTCTTCATCAGAGTTTTCTAGTTTTTCACATGTAGATCCTTTACATATTTTGTTAGATTTACATCTAAGTTTTTCTTTTGTGTGTGTATGCTAGCATAAGTGTTTTTTTTGCAGCACTATTCACAATAGCCAAGATGTGGAATCAGTCAAGGATTGTAACAACAGATGAATGGATAAAGAAAATGTGGTATATATATGCAATGGAATACTATTCAGCCATAAAAATAATGAAATCCTATCAATCACAGCAACATGGATAGAAGTGGAGGACATTATGTTAAGTGAAATAAGCCAGGAACAGAATGTTAAACGCTGCAAGTTCTCACTCACATGTGGAAGCTAAAAAAAAGTCAATCTCATAGAAGTAAAAAGTAGAACAGAGGATTTAGAGGCTGGGAAGAGTTGGGAGAAGGGAGGGTTAGGGAGATATTTGTTAAAGGATATAAAATTACAGCTATGTAGGAGGAATAAAATTATATACCACTATAGGATGACTATAGTTAACAATAATGTATAGTTTCAAATAGGTAGAAGGAAGATATTGAATGTTCCCACAAAGAAATGATGAATGTTTCAGATGGTGGATATGCTAATTACTCTGATCTTATCACTATATATTATATATATCAAAACATCACCATGTACTCCATGAATATGTACAATTATTTGTCAATTAAAAAAACCAAAATTAAATTGAATTTAAAACAGAAAAAAGAAAAAAAGAATTTCAATTGTTTCTAATTGCGAATTGCAAAGCTTGACTTTTATAATTAACAATTAACTTTATATATTGACCTTGTTTTCTGAGATATTGTTATACTTACTATTAGATCCAGAAGGTTTCTTCTTGTTGTCAAAGATACTTTGGGGTTTGTTACATAGACAATTATATCATCTGAGAACAGACAGTTTTATTTCTTCCTTTTCTATGTATATTTTACATTCTTTTCTTGTCTTATTGCATTAGCTAAGACTTCCAGTATGACATTGAATAGGAATGATGATAAAGGTCATCTTTATCTTATTTCCAATCTTAGTAGGTATACTTCCAGTCTCGCAACATTAAATATAATGACATCTATAGAATTTTTATAAATGTTCTTCATCAAATATAAGGAACTTCTTTCCTCTCTATTTCTAGTTTGCTGAGAGTTTTTATTATTAATAGGTGTTGAATTTTATCACATGCCTTTTCTGTATCATTGATATGATTATATGATTTTCTTCTTCATTAACCTATAATGTGGTAGACAGCACTGACCTTTGGATGTAGAACAGCCCTGCACGCCTGGAGTAAGTCCCACTTGATCCTGCTGTAGAATTATTTTTACATATTGTTTGATTATATTTAGTAATGTTTTGTTGAGAAATTTTGTGGCGGTATTCATGAAAATTTTTCATCTGTTGCTGTGATTTTTAGTTTACCTTTCTATAATGGCTTTATCTAATTTTAGTATTACGGTAATCTTGGATTCATAGAATGAGTGGGGAAACATTGCTCTTCTTCTACTTCCTGAAGAGATTGTGGAAAATTTGTACAATTTCTTCATAAATGTTTGGTATAATTCACCAGTAAAGCATCTTGGCCTTGAGATTTCTTTCTTATTTGGGAGGTTAGTAAGTATTGATTGAGATAGTTCATTGTATGTATGAACTTGACTGGATCACAGGATCCAGTGTTTAAATATTATTTCTGGGTGTGTCTGTGAGAGTATAGTTATGGAAGAGACTGGCATTTTAATCAGTAGACTGAGTAAACTTGATTGCCCTCCTCAATGTGGGTGATTACCATCTAATTCAGAGGGGGCCTGAATAGAACAAAAAGGCAGAGGATGGGAGAAATCATTCTCTCTCTCTCTCTCTCTCTCTCTGCCTGACTGCTTGAGCTGGGACATCTATGCTCTATTGTCATTGCTGCTCCTGATTCTCAGGCCTACAAACTGAGACTGAAATCTAAACCATTGGCTGTTCAACTTTCTGGCCATCAAACTATACCACTGGGTCTCCAGCTTGCAGAGGATAATTCTACTGGTTTTGTTTCTCTGAAGAACTCTGAATAATACAGATATTATTCTATGGGGAGTGATTTTAGAGGAACAGAATTTTAAGAATATGTTTCCTAAATTGATTCTATGGTTTCTGGAGCTAGCTCTGTAATCTGATTGGATTTAAAAATGCTAATGACTGTATTTCCCATTGTAAAGAGTGCACTAATAGTCCATGACACAATCTAGTAATAGAGACACACAAAATATCTGCATTGACTATTCCTCGTCAGTCACTTACAAGAAGCAAAGAGCTGAATAACTGTTTAGGTGATCATTTTGAAATTTTTGAAAAACTAACGAATTTAATAAGGTTGACTAATTTCTCTTAATGTCACTGGAAAAAATAATGAAAGGAAAAGATCAGCTCAGGAATTCAAATTCCCAGCTCAAGCATGGTATAGGTGACCTGAAGACATACTGTCATCTGAAGGTAACTCTTATCTCCTATAGCCACAGGGTTAGATTGCTGAAAATTGAATGCAGAATCTCATCCTGTGACTGGCTGAATTACAACATAAATTGAACTCCAATTGTCTCAGGGTATCTACTGTTAAAGTAAAGACATTTATTAGGAGAGAGTGAGGAGAAGTTTTCCAGAAGGCTGTGCATGCTCTGAATCAGCATCTGATTTATGGTGCTGTTTCTCCTGTAGCCAGCATTCATGAATCCAGGAATTAAGGGGTAAGAATGGGAGGGAAAACCTTCACTACTACTTCTAGTAGCCCACTACCAAAATATTTGCTTCCTGTTCCTACCTTATGCTGTGCTTGCCTAGAAGCCTTAATCCCAAAGGCAGGAACATTTCCACTAGGAGACACAATAATGATCCCACTGAAATGTAAATTAAGACTGCCACCTGGCCATGTTGGACTCCTCATACCTGTCAATCAATAGGCAAAGAAGGGAGTTACAGTACTGGCTGGGGTAACTGATCCTGACTAGCAAGGAGAAATTGGACTTCTACTCCATCATGGAGTTAAGGAAGAATGTATCTAGAGCACAGGCAATCTCTTAGGGTGTCTCTTAGTATTACCATGCCCTATAATTAAGGTCAGTAGAAAAATACACCACCACAATGCAGGTAAGTTTACTAATGACCCAGGCCCTTCTAGCATGAATGATTAGGTCACCCCCCCAGGTAAACAACCACTATGAGCTGAGGAGCTTGCGGAACATAAAGGGAGTACATAATGGATAGTGGAATAAGGTAGTTATAAACACCAGCCATGCCCATGTGAACTGTTACAGAAATGAGAATCATAACTATCATGAGTATTTACCCCTTATTTTGTCATGCAGTAACATTTTCTAATTATTGTGTGTGTGTGTATGTGTGTATATATATATGTCTTTGTTTTATTTCCTCTCTTATTCCTTTATTGTGTAACATAAGATATATTAACTTAACGTCATAGTATTTACCTATATTTAATTTGGCATTATATTATTTAAGTTACAGGACATCAAGAAGAAAGGGAAATATCTCTTATGGACTTTACCTACCCTTTTGGGGATGGAGTTAGTGTGGTTTCACTTATGCAAAATAGTATATCATATTAGGTGGAATGATGACCTTGTTATTGTCGTTATTGGAGATTAAGTATGGTTTCAGGAGATGCATATATGTTGATATGGTTGGACTTGTGAAATTGACAATGGTTGGACTTGTGAAGGTTAATTTTGTCAAATTGATTGGATCAAAGAATGCCCAGCTATCTGGTTAAACATTACCTCTGGGGGTGCTGTGAGAATTTTTGTGGATGAGAGTAACATGTTAATCAGTAGACTGAGTAAACTGTATTGCCATTTCTGTGGGGCTGGGCACCATTCACTCCCTTGATGATTGAATAGAACAAAAAGATGGAAGATGGGAGATTTCACTCTCTTTCTGCCTGAAAACTTGAGCTAGACATCAATATTTTCCTGCCTTTAGTACTTCTGTTTCTCAGGCCTTCACCCTCAGACTGGAATCTACACCTTAGGTTCTCTTGTTCTCAGGCCTCTGAACTAGAACACCAGCCTTTCATGGTCTCGGTCTTGGAAAGAGCAGGTCATGTGACTCCTCACGCTTTATAATCCCATGAGCCAATGCCTTATAATAAATATCTTTAAATCTATCTATCCATATATCTATCCTATTGATTCTTTTTAAATTTTATTTCTCTGGAGAATTATGACTAATAAATAGATTCAATTCATTTAATAGACATACATCTGTTGAGGTGACCTATTTTCTCTTGTTTGAGTTTGGTAAGTTTGTGTATTTTAGGAATTGTCTTACTTCATCTCAGTTATCAAATATTTGATCATAGAGTTTTTCACAGTGTCCCTATAATATCCTTTTAATATCCATTTGCTCAGTAGTGATGACCCTTCTTTCATTTCTAATATTAGTTATTTGCTTTTTTGTTTGCCATGCTATTGCAAGTATGCAAAATGCTGCAATAAAAATAAAGCCAAGTATAAAGCACAATAGGAATGAAGAAATCATTCTAAAACAAAATACTGAAAAAAAGAAAAAAATTTTCATAAAAGTTTCATTCTATAGAAAAATTTAAAGAGAATGTAATTTTTAATGAGAGAAGACACCAAATATGAGAAGTATGAATAAGCTGAAGAGAGAGCTTGTAAAAGTAAGTGAACAGAGGAACCAAAATTATTCCATTATGTACCTAATTACATATAAACCATAGGAAAAAAATTAGACTGTGTGGGAAATAAAATTAGTAACAGAGAAAGCCATGAAGTAGGAGACTCAGTGAAATGAAGGGGAAAAGACACATAAAGTAATCAGAAAGAAGTTATTATTCATGTTATACAGGAAATGTGGATCCAAAACAAAGATAAATGATGTATCTGAAGTGAAAACATAACAGGTATAATTTAAAAAATAATATGTAATAATAGAAAATATTTCTAAAATTTGAAATAATACCCATAGATCTAAAGGCATGCTGTTCTCAAGAAATTCATTAAAAGAACCAATTTTATGACATTCTGGTAAAGTGATTGAATTTCAAGCATAAAGAAAGAATTCATCAGGTATCCAAGAACTTACAAAGGGGATAAATCTGGCTGGGCTCAAATGCCTCCATGGAAAAATAAAGTGCCAGAAGATAATAGAACAATATTTACAAAATTCTAAGGGAACGAGTATGTCTCAAGAATATTAGAACAAGGTAAGTTGTTATCCAAGTACAAAATGGCAATACTGGCATACTGAATCATGCAAAAACTCAGAGAATATGTCATTCCTCATACTGTCTTAGAATGAAACTATGTAAGAGACAGACGAAGAAACCATTGTAAAAGAACTGGAATAGTGAACATCAAGTCCCTGCACATATAAAATAAAGAGTAAATACTTATGAGAAATATTTTATAGAAGATTATCAATCCATCACTAAAAAATAATACATTAAAAAGAATAAATTCAGTTTCTAAATTTTAGGTTAGTATTCTATACTACAGTTTTTAAGTTTTTCTACTGATTAGGTGATATTATTGCAGAACTATAAAATAACTCTATTTTTTGTTATAAATGCAGAAATTCCTTGTAATCTGAAAGAAGAGAAACTTGGTGTAAGCTATATCTTATTCTATGAAATATAGAAATCAGTGGAGTTCATTGGAACATCTTGGTTTTTAGGAGAAATCTACTTATATATAGCAGCTCTGATATTAAGATTCTAAGGGTCTCAGATGGTTTAGAAACAGACCACAAAAAGCCCTTAAAAATAATTAAAGCTGTGTGGTGAGCCTCCTGCCCACAAGGCTAGGCATTAATTCAGTAGGTATTTATCTGGAGTTCAAAAATGCAAAGTCTTAATGTTAGGCATTTTGACACTCTCTGTCCTTTACAAGCCTGAAATTCACATTGGACTGTAGGATTTCCACATAAATGGCTTCAGTCGAAGGCATCCTGTTTAGTTTCTTAAAGGTAGCACAGTTATCACGCGCTGTCAAATTTCCATGAAGTCTAAAATCTCTTTTTAGTGTAGTGGTTTAGCCAAACATCACAGAAGAAGTGGGACTTGAGTTGCCCTTGGATGCATTGTTGGAGCTTGAAGAAGCAGAGGTGAGAGTGAAGGGCATTATAAATTTGGAAACAGCATATGTAAAGGCACAATGGAAGAAAAACTAAGCCCATTTAAGTGCAAGAGAGTAAGGGGTTCTTACAGGAAGTAGTAGAATACAATAGTGGAAAGGTAGAATTAAGTCCAATAGTCAAAAGTCTTGAAGGCTTTTTAAATAGTTTGGACCTTTTAGAATGAAATCCTGTCATTCGTGGCAAGGTGGATGAGCCTGGAGGACAATATGTTAAGTGAAACAAGTTGGGCAGAAAGGTAAGTACCACAAGTCTTCACTCATGTGTGGGAGCTCAGAAAAATTTTTAGCTCATGGAAGTAGAGAGTAGAACTGCGGTTATTAGGTTCTGGGAAATATAGAGGGGAGGGGAGGATAGGAAGAGATTGGTTAACAGATACAAAATTACAGACAGATGGAAGGAATGAGTTCTGGTGTTCTGCAGCACTGTAGGGTGAAAGTGGCTAACTATGCTTTATTGTATATTATTAAAAATCCAGAAGAGAGGATTTTGAACATTCACAATGCAAAGAAACTGGGTACAGTGGCTCACACTTGTAATCCCAGCTACTCGGGAGGCTGAGATGAGAGGTTCACTTGAGCCCAAGAGTTCAAGGCTGCAGTGAGCTATGATTGTGCCACTGCACTCCAGCCTAGGTGACAAAGTGAGATTCTGTCTATAAAATAATAATAATAATAAAAATAAATAACAAAGAAAGATAAATGTTTGTGGTGATGGATAAGCTAATTACCCTGATTTGATCATTACACATTGTATGTATACATGTTGAAGTATCACTGTATCCCATAAATATTCACAATAAAAAAAAATCCCCTGATTATTTAAATGAATATAAAAATTTGAGAAACACTGCTTTACTAGACTATAGATCTTTGAAAGCAGAGATTGTTTACCTTGTTCATAATCATATTATCAGTCACTGGGACAATGCTTGGCATATAGTAGCTGCTCAATAAATATTTGAATGAAAAAATAAATGTGCTGATGCCTTAGTATTTTAATAATATGAATAAAAATATATTTGTGTGTTACTGCTTAGGAACATAAGTGAACACAGTTTTGAGGAGCCATATGAATGTTTATAAATTCTTATAGTGCCAGTGAAAAACGGTGTGGATTTTGAATTGTCTTAATTTTTTTTTCAATTTAATATATTATGACCCCTTTCTGCCACAGCACCAAATTCAACCTGACCACACGTGAAAGTTGGGAATAAGACTTTAATTTTGCCCAAGACATGAAGAACTATGGAAACTTAGCTTTCTTCAGGAAACTGTGCCTTTACTTTACATATTTTTTTATTTTAATAATTGTGACACCAGATATTATCACCTTCTATTTTTTATGAGGCATTCTTTCTCTGTAATCTCATAGTCATTGTTCTTCTGTCTCACTTACAGCACCTATTCATCTGTCTGTCCCATCATAATGTTATCTCCTCAAGGGCAGTGACATTTTCTAATTATTTTTGAAACTTCAGTCCCAGATTATCTGTTTATTGATTTATTTAATTCTAACTAGAAAAGGAAAACTGTTCATTTTATAAAGATCATAAGGGTGTTCATCAATATTTTTAATTTCCCCATGCCTTAGTCTGTTAGTACTGCTATAGCAAAATAGCTGAGACCGGATAATTTATAATTACCAATGGAAAAAACAGAAATTTATTTCCTCTGGTTCTGGAGACTGGGAAATCCCAGATCAAGGCACCAGTAGAATTGGTGTCTGGTGAAGGTTGCTCTCTGCTTCCAAGGTGGAGCCTTGCTACTCCAGAGGGGATGGCACACTGTCCTCACATATAGACGGAATGGAAGGGAACAAACCTACTCCCTCGTGTCCTTTTATAAGATCCCCAATCCCATCCATGAGAACTCTACCTTCATGGCTTAATCATCTTCAAAATGCCCTACCTTGTACTATCACATTGGCCATTAAGTTTCAACATGTGAATTTGGGGGGAACACATTCAGACCCTAGCACCCAATTTGTCATTGTTCTGATATTAGACCACAAAGTTTGATTACTCAGTTTCTCACTATACAGAAGACATTAAGTCCTACCACATTTATCTTATTGTTATGATTATTGCAAGAATAATAAAACTAAAGAACATATGTATACAGTACTTAAACACTAACAAAGGATTTTTCACATATTTTGTCACTTGTTCCCCAAAACAACTTAACGTAAGGTATCATTATTAAGGTTATCCCAAAACATATGCAAAAGCAGAGATTGGAACATCTAAGTAACAACTAAGTTATCGAGCTGAGACTAAATTCTGAATTTCAGACTGTAAATTTCAAAATGTTTCTGTGCATAATGAGGTTAACAATATGGTGCCTAAACTGGAAGGGTAAATATTCCTTCATGGAAGGAATTCTAAAAACAACATAAAAATAGAAGAAAACAACACCTGATTACCTTGGAAATTTTATTATGTGTTACAAAACAATGGCAATAAATATACTTTAAGATAAATCACCAACTTATTAAGAAATGAACTTTGGCTGAATACTTAGTTTTCTCATGTGAGCTTTATTATTCCTATGGAGTAAGAACAGTGTACAAGTAATAAGAGACAGGGAGATAAATTTAATGTTAGCTTTATTTGAAGAATCAGCTCGAAATGTTAACTGTGCTCATGTTTAGATATCTGCTTCTGGCAAAATTCCAAAAAAGCTCACTGTTTGTTAGATAAGTAGGTATGGAGTCAATGTGGCAGTAGCTCTGGGGTGGGGCACATGTATTTCATAGATTCAAAGATGCTGTCAATTTTAAAACTTCTTGATTTCACACTAAATTTGGAGAGAATATCACTTCATTGAATGCATGCCTAAATTTTAAGATGTCGTCCATTTTCAGAGCAATCTTCCAAAAAAGGAAATACAGAAGTTTATTCTGCTACAGGCATGAAGGTCACCCAGCCAGCCAGGAATACATTTGCTCTTCGCAAAGAATGGTCTGCCCATTTGTCCATTTCAGGGTATAATTCAGAGAGCACAGCCAGTGCTCAATAAAGGCATCAATTAAAATCACCATCATGGCTACACAAATTGATTCCTTATGTGGAAATATAATCTTCAAATGGCTGATGAAAAATTAAATGTCTTAGTTCCCATGTTATTTCCCTGGAAGCTGAAGTAGATTTAGTCAGGCCCTGGTTAATTCTTAAATATGACTGAGAGTTTTACTTTGTCATTTTGTCATTGAATGAATATATTACTCAGAAGTAGTAAACATAAATGATACCATTGTAATGTCACTACCTAACTGGAGAGATTGTCAGCTTCAAGTAATTAAATATACAACCCAAAGTGGACATCTGTTCTATCACAGAACACAAAGTACAGATGCAGGGTGTTTGCATGGTTAGTTCAGTAGCTCACAGACACAATCTATGCACTAGGTGTTTTCCATCTCTGCACTCTGCTAGACTCAGCCTATAAGCCAAATGTAAGTTCATATTTCCAAAAAGGCTGCCGCCCTTCTGGGCTTTGCAGGGAGAAAGGATCATGACCGTATCCTCTGAAGGAGAAGGGAACTCCTCCCCTGAGTCTCCTTTTATTAAAAAAAATATTTCTACATGCTCAGCACTCACCCTGGAGAGATTCACAATTCTTATTTTTCAATAGCAATTAATTTTATTTACTTGACAATAATTTATAATTACAAAAATGCAGTTCAGGAAATTACTAAAATGTGTTAAGGAAATATGAGAATTATTTCTGGTTTCATATCTAATATCTCAAAACAAAATATTTCATCAAATAATTTATGAAGTGTTAATATAAAACTAATCTCCCCAAATATGTTCAATTTAATCCAAAAAGCAAAGAAACTATAAATTTGAAATACTTGCTATGAATTAATGGTTAGTGAAGAAATGCCAAAATACTTTTTCCCTATGAGAATTAGTTATTGTGATAATTAATTTGAGAGATGCTTATATAGAATTAATGTTGACATAAGAAGCAGTTTTTATATAATCATTTTGAGCATAATCTTGGAATTAGAATTGGTTTTAATTTACTTTCCCTTGTGTATTGGCTTTTTGTTGCCCCGTAGCAAATTACTAAAAACTTGACAGCTTAAACAACAGGAATTTTTTCTCTCACAGTCTGGAGGCCAGAAATCTAAAATCAATATTGCTGGACCAAAACCAAGGATCTGGAGGGTGTGCTTACTGGTAAGGGACTACAGGAGAATAGATTCCTTGTCTCTTCTAGCTTCTGGTGGCTGCCGGCATTCCTTGGCTTGTGGCATGTCACTCTAATCATTGCCTTTGTAATCACATTTCCTCTACACTTCTGTCTGTGTGATCAAACTTCCCTCTTATAAATATACACATTATTGTATTTAGGGCCCATCTGGCTAATCCTGGCTAAACTTCCTAGTCAAGATCTTTAACTAAATCATATATACAATAACTTTTTGTTTTGTTTTGTTTTTCCATATAAGGTAACATTCACACATTCAAGGAATTTGTATGAGATATATCCTTTGTGGGATACTTTTTGGCTAACCATATACTGATTCACTCATTCACCTACTCAATTGTGCAATTAACAAAATTACATAAATACCCAATGGGCCAGGTACGACTCTAATGCTAGAAATAAAACAGCAAACTAAAGAAACAAAGTTTTTACATTCTCAGAGTTTACATTCTAGTGTAGGGGTTGAAAACCTTTTCTGTAAATGTCCTGACAGTAAATACTGTTTGTAGACCATACAGTTTCTCTGTTGCAACTACTGAACTAACTCTGCTGTTAGTTCAGCCACCTTACTAATACAGAAATGAATGGTTGTGGCTATATTCCAATAAAAATTTCTATATGAAAACAGGAAGCAAACTAGATTTGGCCTATGGGTCATAGGTGGCTAACCCTTGCTCTGGAAAGAAGATACAGGAAAAAAAAATGACAGGCAAATATAGATATGTCAGATGATGATAAATGATGTGGATGTATATAAAGCACAATCAGAGGAAAAGGGAATTCTAATGGAAAGTGTATTGCTAACTAGAGAAACAGATGAATCACAAAATCTCAGTGACTTCACAGAGAGACATTTCTTCAATGTTTTTGTGAAGTTCAATACTGAGGTTTCTGATCAGTGGAAAGCCTTCCAGGTGGTCATTTAGGAACCCACCTCCTGCCCTCTGGCATCTACCCTCCTGAGAACTTTAGAATCCTTTGTTTTCAGTTAGTGGTTGAGGAAAGAGAGCGAGGGATAGCACATGGAAGTTTTTAATGGAGCAGGACTGGAAGGTTTGATCAATTCCACTGATGTTATATTCACTTCCATTCCTACAACTCAGTCATCTGACCTCATCTAACTTTAAGAAAAGCAAAAGCAAATCATGTAGTTGAGCCAGGTGTCCAGAAGCATGAAAACAGGATTGGGGATCAGTTAGCAGCAATTGACTCAGGGAGTGTTGCTCTTTTAAGTAGGGCAGCAAGGGAAAGCCTACCTGGCCTGTCCAAGGAAAGTAGAGAGCTAATGTGCCAGAGATTTTGGGGACCATCTATGTATTTAGGCTAACTTTGTGCTACTGAATGTGTTTCTCTCTTTGCAGGCAGATTAGCCATGTGACTGAGTGGGGCCATTGAAATGTCGGGAGGAGAGATACGTGCCACTTTCAGGCTGGACCCTTAAAACACAAAGCAGAATTCTCCTTGCTTTCCCTCTGTCTCTCTCTTCCTATGGGACTCAAAGTGAAGGACTTAAAGATGGTGAAGGTACTCAGTGATAACTTAAATCTCTGCTTACAGGAGAGTGGACCAGGGGTGCTACTCACCTCTCATTGGACTATAATATTAGCAAAAAACCCTAGACCTATTGTACTAAACTGCTTAGATTTGTGATATATTTTTTCAAAGTAGCAAGTGTTAATTACCTTATATTCTAGTTCTGCAGCTATCAGTGAGAAGAATGTTCCAGATGGAGGACCTGAGGCTGGGTCAAATTTGGTATGCTCAAAAATTTCAGAGTATCAGAAGTGCAGTTAGAGAAGAAGAGTAGTAGGAAATGCAGTCAAGAGCTAAAATGAAAATTATGTAGTGCCATTGTTAGATCTGGCTTGCACTCTGAGTAAGAGGATTTATATCCAGAGAGGGATAGGTTCTAATTTTCATTTAAGAATTATCATCTTGGCTGCTGTGTTAAGAATTGATGTGGGAGGTGGTGGAAGCAGAGTGGGTTCTTAGAAGGAATTGCAACAATGCAGGTATAAGGTGATGATGGCTTGAAACAGGCAGTAACAGGGGGTGGGGGCAGGGAAGGTTAGATATGTGTTGTGACAGAAAAAGATAAATCACGGATAAACACTAGGCTTTCCACATCAGCATTTGGGACAAAGTATTTGCCATTGCTGACGAGATCAGGCATGTTCAGGGTGGTATGGACATAGAGAGTATTTGCCATTACTGAGCAGAAGACTTCAAAATTTTATTGAGAAGAGGGAGGAAGGAGGGAGAGCAAATGTGGACATGCTAAATTTGAGATATTTTTTAGACATCCAAGTACATATTTAGAGATGGCATTTAAATCTGGACACATAAATTCGGGAATTATCAGTGTATAGATGATATGAGACGATGATTTCAGTAGGGCAGTGGGTGTTTTAAAGAGAAGATATCAACACACGGAGTTCTAGGGTATCCCCAAGTTCAGAGGCTGGAGAGTTAAGAAAGATGAAACAAAGAAACCTGAGCAGAATCTCTGGAGAGTAGGAGAAGAATCAAGAAAATGATATCCTGGAAAGTAACTGGAAACTGTGTTTTAAAAAAGAGAGTGATCAGCTAGTTGAAACACTACTGAGACGTCAGGTCAAATGAGCACCAGGAACTGTCCTGAATTTAGCAACTCTGAGGTCAGTGATGGTCTGGGCAGGGGCTTTCATGGCGAAGCAGTAGGGTGGAGAGCCTTAGAGGACCACATTAAGGAGAGATTTTTATGGGAGGAACTGAAGACAATTTGAGGAGCTTTGATATAAAGAAAAGGGGATTAATGGAACAGAAGATGGAAGGAGACTTTGAATCAAGGGAGGCTTTTTTTTGTTGTTAGCTATTACAGCTGTATTTTTATAAAAATTATGTTTTAAAAAGGGAAAAGTTGGTGATGTGTGAGAAAATGAGGGCAAATACTAGAATAATGCAAGTGGGATTTAGTCATGAGAGGCCTTCCTTGGACAGAGGCATGGAAAAGAGGCATGAAAAAAATATTCCACAGTAGCAGGAACAAAGAGCATGGAAAAAAATTTTTCCCAGTGGCAGGAAGGATGGCCAAGTGTTGGGAGAGATACAGGTAGAGTGATGATTTTCATGGTGGGAATTTGTACAATTTCTCTTCTGATTTCTACTATTTATTTCTCAAATAGGAACCAAAGTCATTAGGTGAGATAAGAATAGGGCAGGATGTAGAGAAAAGATTGAAAATCATCTAGAAAAGTCAAGGAGTCAAGGGAGCAGACAAAGGTGGTATTAGTGGTGATCGCTACCAGCCCACCTGAGGTCCATGGTTAGTAATCTGGCAAACACGCTTGTGTGTTTTACTATGTGAGGATAACAAGTATGAAGTGGGTACAGAATTAGATTTAATCAGAGTGGGGATTTTGCAAGACTTGTGTGATGAAGAGAGAGCAAGGCAAGGAAATTGAGATTCGATGGTAGGAAATAAGTGTAAGCTTGATGAGGATGAGGACCTTGTTTATTTTGTTCACGGATATGACTCAGACACCTAGAAGAGCGCAGGAACACATACAAGCATGTGATGAATATTTGCTGGGTGAATGAATTGAAGCTAACACCTTGAAATATCAGTAGGGCTGGGAGGTACATGAGAACAGGATGAGGTGAACAGACAGAGTGAATAATGGTAGAATTCGTGGATTTCAAGTCTCTGAGATTTAGAAAACATTTAAATGTGCTACTTACCATTTTTGTTGCTTGTTTTCTTCAAAGGTAAAAGTGCAGTACGTAATCACATGGAGTCACAGCAATAACTTATGAAATGTGCTGACCACAAGGCATAGCATATAGAGAACACTCACTACCTGTTCCCTGTCATTGTTACAGAGAGAGGAATATGTATTTTCATTTTAATTCCTTGGCTTTAAAACAAAAACTTGTTGGCATCATATATGACTGGATATCACTATATATTATTACCAGGAGAGTACTTTTATTACTAAAATAAAAGGCAATTGATTAAATTTATAAGTAAAATTAATTAAATGCACTGTCCAAGGACTTCCAGGAAAATCAGAGTTCTTTCATTATGGAAAGCCCAAACTTGCATAAAACCATCATCTAAAATATTAGCATCTCATAGTATGTAAAACCTTCATAGAAATTTCTTTTCTGTGCTATGTATTTTATCAAACTGTGCCCACAAGCATGATGAACTAGAGCTAACCATGGCAGCTGACAGCATCAGCTTTAGTAGAACAGATTAGATTCCATGTAATTAATACAGACCTTTCTGTGAGATGTGCCGACTGATTAGTGTTGTACAAATACATAAGGGAGCTGTGTTCTTCAGCTTTTTCTGCTCACTTGCCATCTCTCCATCATTCAGTTTTAATTAAAAGATTAGTGGAGGGTTTTGAAAAAAAGGAGGAGGAAGTTCTTGTCTCCTTCTGTGGCTTTAGGTAGTGGCGTTATTGAAAGAAAGACTTGGACAAAATACAGATTTCATCTTTTTGTACATGCGGCTTCTTTCTTGACCTGTGTTATTTGAAGTTATAAATCAGTAAGAAACATGATGAAGTGTGGCTCTATATTTAGTGTCTTAAGATAGGCTGCATGTTAGTATTTTCTGTGTATTTGATTTCTCTTTTGGTAGGTTTGTATTTAATGTGATGTTCTTGGTTGCAGCTGAGTTACATTTGTATTCTGAATCTCTAAGTTAAAGTGGGTCAGGTTTGCTCATTTCACTTCCCAGCCATATCTAGTAGTCTTCAGTAGTCTCTTGATTTCCTTTATTGAACTTCTCTAAGTACTCAACTCAATTGAATAGACAAACAAAAAAACATAGATTCTATGGGCAGGAATGTATGAAAATTTTGCAGTGACATGGAAAGACCACTTACTTATAAGGACTTGGATCTTTATTGTGGTTCTGCAGCTACCTATGGTTTCAGGTAGTGGGGTTTTGTTTCCTTATGCTTTAAATGAGAAGTTAATCTTGAAGGTCTGCAATGGTCCTTCCAATGTGAATATTCTGCAGGGGTTATATGAATGTGGATTTATTACTAGAATAGATCTCAGAATGTTTACAGATATGTCATAAGTCCTGATGACAGTGGGATTAGAAAGGCTAAGGCGAGAGGTGTATGTTTGTGTGTGTGTCTTTATATGTGGGAAAGGGGAGAGGGAAAGCCTAGAGCCAATCCAGTGGCATAAACTATATTCCAAGAAGGAGGGCAATCCTGGGAAATGTAAGACTCATCTTTATCAGATAAGGCAGCTGAGGAAAGTGAAGAAGGATTCTTTTATCCTCAGGAATAAGGCTGAGACAATTCCACTAGTGGGCTCTGCTCTCGCCCCACTCTCTTGTACTTCACATTCACAGAACCTTTGAAGACGTGTCTCAACCATGCCACAAGAGACAGTAACTTAAAGTCACAGAAAAAGGAAACAATTTAGTGGAACTCAAGTAAAAATTGTTCTGTGCTTTGTGTAGTAAACAGGCATGAGTTTTGTGTAGCCTTTTTCTTTTTATTTCAACATATTAGAGGTGTACAAATGTTTTTGGTTACATACATCGATTTTGTTATGCTTGAGTCAGGGTTATGAGTGTGCCCATCACCCAGATAGTGTTCATTGTACCTGTTAGGTAGGTTTTCACCCATCCCCTCCTGCCCCCTCACCCCTGCTTGATTTCCACTGAGTTTTACCTCCCTCTGTGCACATGTATGCTCATCAGTTAGTTCTGGTTTAATAGTGAGACTACATGTGGTGTTTGTTTTTCAATTCTTTAGATACTTTACTTAGGATAAGGGTCTCCAGTTCCATCCAAATTGCTGCAAAAGGCCTTAATTCATCCTTCTTCTTGGCTGAGTAGTATTTCATAGTGTACATGTACCACATTTTGTTAATCCACTAGTGAACTGATGGACACTTGGGTTGATTCCACATCTTTGCAATTGTGAATTGTGCTGCAATAAACATTCGAGTGCAGGTGTTTTTTTGATAAAATGACTTCCTTTCCTTTGGGTAAATACCCAGTAGTGGGATTGCTGGATCAAATGGTAGGTCTACTTTTAGTTTTTTGAGGAATCTCCATACTGTTTTCCATAGAAGTTGTACTAATTTGTAGTCCCACCAAGAGTGTATAAGCATTCCTTTCTCTCTGTAACCACACCAGCATCTATAGTTTTGGGACTTTTTAATAAAAGCCATTCTAACTGTGGTAAGATGATAGCTCATTGTGGTTTTAATTTGCATTTACCTGATGATTAGTGGCATTGAACATTTTTTCATATGTTTATTGGCTATTTGTCTATCTTCTTTTGAAAAGCTTCTGTTCATGTCTTTTGCCCACTTTTTAATGGGGTTGTTTGTTTTTTCCTTGCTGATTTGCTTGAGTTCTTTGTAGATTCTGGTTATTAGCCCTTTATTACATGTATGGCTTGTGAATATTTTCTCCTATTCTGTAGATTGCCTGTTTGCTCTGTTCATTATTTCCGTAGCTGTGCACAAGCTTTTTAATTTAATGAAGTCCCATTTATTTATTTTTGTTGTTGCTGTGATTGCCATTGGGGTTTTCCTCATAAATTCTTTGCCTAGGCCGATATCTAGAAGAGTTTTTCCAACATTTTCTTCTAGAAATCTTATGGTTTCATGCCTTATATTTAAGTATTTTATCCATCTTGAATTAATTTTAGTCAGTGGTGAGAGATATGGATCCTGTTTCAGTCTTCTGCATGTGCCTATCCAATTTTCCCAGCTCCATTTATTGAATAGGGATTATTTTCTCCAGTGTATATTGTTGTCTACTTTGTCAAATATCAGTTGGCTGCATGTGGATGGTTTTTTATCTGGGTTCTCCATTTTGTTCCATTGGTCTCTGCCTCCATTTTTGTGCCAATACCATGCTGTTTTGGTTACTATAGCCTTATAGTATAATTTGAAGTCTAGTAATGTGATGCCCCCAGATTTGCTTTTTTGCTTAAGGTTGGTTTGGCTATTTGGGATCTTTTCTGGTTCCAAACGAAGCATGGAATTATTTTTTTCTAGATCTGTGTATTATGACTTTGGTATTTTGATGGGGATTGCATTGAATCTGTTAATCACTTTGGGTATGGACATTTTAACCAAGTGGGTGAAATATCTCTACAAAAAGAACTATGAAACACTGAAGCAAGAAATCACAGATGACACAAACAAATGGAAAAACATATGATGCTCGTGGATCAGTAGAGTTTTGGGTAGTCTTAAATTGAAGAAGCCATTTCAGGAATCCCTTTTAAGAATAATATCCCCATTATTATTTTACATACATTCACATGAAAACATTAGTATGTGTTGTATTTGATAGTTCCTATCTTAAAGAAGACATAATAATAATAATTTGTTAGGATATATGTCAATATTAAGCATATTTTAAGATCACCAATATTATTATAATGCTAAATAATAGAATAAATAAACCAAAACATATACAGTGGCTTATTATGAAGACAAATGTATCTCTTGCTCAGAGGGACAGGCGTATGACAATGTGGCCAGGGCACCCTTCCTTCACACAGTCTTCCAGGCTGACTGAGGCTCTCTCATTTGCAACACGTAGCTTCCTTTGTCAGCTGGTACCTTGAAACCGCCACGATAGAAAGGGAAAGAGCATGGAAGAATATTTGTGGGACATTTTTATAGACCAGGTTCAGAAGTGGTGTATATCACTTCTACTTAATATTCCACCGGTTAGATATCAAAACCATGGATGCACCTAACTGCAAGGCTGAGGAATCTGGTTTAGCCGCGTGCCCAGGAAGAAGAAGCACAAATCTGTTTGGGGGAGTTATTAACAGTCTCTGCTATGAGTGTTGTATATGATAATTCTGGTTATCACAAATAAGACAAAATGTTCATGATTTATTAGGAGAACTTTGATTACTAACAATAGTTTAAAGTATTGATATTCAGTATTCTAAGTTGTGATCTGGCACAGATTGATTGTTAAAAAGAAAATGTAAATCATGTAAGTAATTTAGCACAGTGAAATTTTGTTATAAATGATTATTTATTGCTATATTTTATAATCATCATTGTGACTATTATAATTGGAATAGCAATAATAATGTTAATTTAATGTTAATATTTTAAAGAAAGAGATAATTTACGTGTACAACCAGCATCATGCTGCATATGTAACAGCACTGTAGTCCTTTTGGAAATTTTGCTTTATCTCCTCCATTTCGGTTACAAATTTATCCAACTCAAAATAAAAACACTGTCATTCTTTGCATTTATCACAGAACATACATTTTTATTAATGAATAGCACTTTCAAATGATACATATTTATTATTTTACTAATTTTTTTGTTAGAGATGGGGTCTTGTAATGTTGCCCAGGCTGGAGTGAAGTGGCTATTCACAGATGTGATCATAGCACACCACAGCCTCCAACTTCTGGGCTCAAGTGATCATCCTGCCTCTGCCTCCTGGGTAGTTGGGACTACAGGCTACTATTTCTTTTTAACTAAAGAAAATCAGGCTCTCTACAAGTGTTTAAATGACATAATCAAGAGTCAAACTAAGTCTTCTGAAGACCCGAATTACTCTAAATTTCAAATTAAGACCACCTTCAAATTGACCATGTATATTGATGAATACACATTGATAATATTAAAATGTATTTCTATCTCCTTGGAGAAAATTCAGTACAATTGACCCTCTGTATCTGTGGGTTCCATATCTGTGGATTCAACAAACAGCTGATCAAAAATACTTGGAAAAGTACCTAATAAAAATAATACAAATAAAAAATATGGTATAACAACTATTTGCATAGCATTTACATTGTATTAGGTATAAGTAAGCTAGAGGTGAGTAAAGTATGCACGACAATGTGTGTAGGTTATATGCAAAAACCAAGCCGTTTTACATAAGGAATTTGAGCATCCACAGATTTTTGGAATGGGAGGGGAATCTCTAACCAATCCATCCATGAATCCAGCAAGATGACTTTACATCAAATGAAGATGATGTCTCTTGAAAAGATATTAGAGTTTAGGAAATTAAATTAATTTAGTATTGCAACTTTCATTGTAGGTACAAAATGCTAACATTTTATTGAATGTTAAAGAATTTTGAGGAAGTTGGAAATACAAACACTTAATAAGTTATGCCAATTATGAGGAGTTAAATTATGAGTACTTTGTTGTTAACAGACATTGCAAAAGAATTTTTGAGGTTCTCATAAAGCTGGAACATAACAGAAGAGAAAAAGGACATGATAGCTAATTATCCACACTGACAGCCAAGAACGAAAGTTAAGCTCATATTTGTATGATATCTTATGCTTTTTACTTCCATAATCCAACTGGATGATGAAAAAACACATACTAGCAGAGATTTATATGCATTTTTAGGATTTTAATAAATATTAGCAGCATTCATGTATTATTTTCCTTTAATTATATATCATCTTAGTTTCTTCTGATATGAAACCATCATTTCAAAAGGTGCTGAAAATTAATTTGTTAGTGAATAAAATTTATTTATGGCAATGCTAATGTTCAATGCCAATTCTCTTTACCTTATATTAATATTATTAAATATATATACTTAAGATGAAGGAAAAACCTTTTAAAAGTTTTATATATTAAAGTGTACAACATGATGTTTTGATATACATAGTTAAATTATTACTATAGTCAAGCCAATTAACATATTGATCATATCATATGGTTACCTTCTTTTTGTGTGGTACAAGCACTTAAAATCTACTCTCTTAGCAAATTTCCAGCATATGATACAATATTACTAAATATAGATCTTATGCTGTACACTAGATTTATTCATCCCACATAACTGTAATTTTGTACCCTTTGACCTACATCTCCTCATTCCCCACAGCCCTTGCCTGTGCTAACTGCCTTTCTCCTCTGTTTCTATTTATCCAATGCTTTTGTAGATTCCACATATAAGAGAGATCATGCTGTATTTTTCTTTCTATGTCTGGCATATTTCATGTAGCATAATGTCCTCTGGGTTCATCCATGTTATCTCAAACGTCAGAATCACCTTCTTTTTTAGGGCTGAATAATATTCCATCATATGCGTATGTATATATACCAAATTTCTTATCCATTTATCCTTTGACAGGCACTTAGATTGTTTCCATATCTTGGCTATTGTTAATAATTCTGCAATGACCATTAGAGATCAGAAATCTTTATGAGGTGCTGATTTCATTTCCAGAAGAGAGATTGCTGGGTTACATGGTAGTACTGTTTTTAATTTTTTTAGAAACCCCCATGCTGTTTTTCACGATGGCTGCACCAGTTTACATTCTCACCAACAGTGTACAAGGGTTTCCTGAGAAAAGGACTTTTTGGATCAAGATAATGGGCATTACTTTAAAATAATGATAGCATCTACAAGGAGAGAGTTATAAGAAATCCAAAATGCCATTAAAAATATAGAGAGCAGATATATAACATTAATTGTTTGTAATTAGTGATTGAGACCCTAGAGTTTAATTTTAATTTTGCCAAAACATCAATTTGAGAAACTGTGATAATCTTGTAAGGTTTTTCTGGGAATTAGCAAAAGGCATATGCACCAGAACTGCCAAGTTTCTACATCTTGACCTGATTTTGTGGTACTTTGTTATGTCTTGTCCATATTTTATAGAGAAAATTACATGCTCTGTGAATTTGAGATCTTATAAAGGTCTCAAGATCCCTTCTGAATGTCGAAAGCCTACTTTATTATAGGTTTTGATATTCTGGGTAATTTTATGAATAGTGATATATTTAATCTTTAATAGAATTGAAATGACATAGAAAAACATGGCACTGAGGGTTTATATTACCAAGCATTTTTTAAAGGGAGATGAGTCGTGGAAAAAGACACAACTAGAAAATAGTGTGTGTGTGTGTACAACTCTATATATTAGATAGCATCCATAGTGTCAAATTACACCTTCATTAAGTAGATTTAGATGTGGCAGATATCAAAGTCCCACCAAGCTTTATATTATATGTACAATCTTTCTTAGGATTGAAAAAAATCTTTTTTTCTATTTTCCACAAAATATACTGCACTAATTGTACTTTTGTTTAGGGTAACAAAATCTCCTAAAGGACTCTAACTTAGAATCAAGAAACAAATGAAAATCAAACACATCTGGGAACTGGAGACCATTCTTCTAAGTGAAGTATCACAAGAATGGAAAAACAAACACCACATGTACTCACCATTAAATTGGAACTAATCAATCAATACTTACGTGCACATATGGAAATAACATTTATCAGAAATCAAGTGGGTGGGAGGGGGGAGGGGATGGGTAAATTCACACCTAACGGGTACAGTGCACACTATATGGTGGATGGACACACTTACAACTTTGACTCAAAGGGCACAAAAGCAATTTATGTAACCAAAACGTTTGTACTCCCGTAATGTTCTGAAATAGATTAAAAAAAAACACATCTGGGGAAAATAGCCAATTTCTACCCCTATTGAATGTTTAGGATAGTGTTTTTTGATATTTAAATGCATTTTCTAAATGAATTCTAACTAGCAAGTTGAAGCCAAAATTTTCGACTGTGACCCGTACAATTACTGACCTACTTGCCTGGACTACCAAGTATCTTGTTTCTTCTTTCCCAATTGCTGAGTTATTTTACTCAGATCTCCAGGCTCAGCTACTATCTTCTGGGACATATCTTTTTTCAGATGTCATATGATGATTAATTAAATTAATCTTGCTAATAGTATACCTTTGACCTTATGCCTCAATTTTTGTAATTTGGCTTCTGCCCTGCCTGAGACCAGTTTAACTACAATGGCTTATTTTCAGAAAGAGTACCCACTTTGGCCTGGTTTCTCTGTGTCTAAAATCCTGACTTGGTACTCTGTCTCATCTTCCCTTGGTCACTTCCTCTACCTGACACTAGACTCCTGTCTTCTATCTCTGGCGCTAGCTAGAATTCTGCTCCCTAGACGCAGGACTCCGGTTTTATCTCTTGTTTGGTTTGTTAACAGTTCTGTTTTCTCTATTTCTCTAATTTTATGCCCATCTGTTGGGAAAATCCTTATTCTTGCTGGGCTACTTTTGATTTTATTGCTTTTTAGGACTTTTATCCATTACACATTCCGAGCAACAACATTTCTTCCTATCATGTGAAACAGGAAATTACTACTTTACTACCCAACATAGCATCTTGCGGTGTCCCTGGGATAAATCGATACATGAAAATAAACAAGCATATGGCAAAAACTGTATTTTGTCTCCTTATTACTGATTTTATCATCATTTTTCAAGACATTCTAGAAAAATCTATCTTTATTCCTAGAAGCCTAGATCTTAATACAGTCCCATGTAATGCATTTCTTATATTTTCTTAAGAAAGCCAAAAAGGGTTTTTGGAAAAATGGCGGTGTGATAGAGTCCTCCCACCGCACCACTCCCAGGGAAGGAGGTGAAGAACGCCAGCGGCTGCCTGCGAGCACGGACCGCTCACTCCGAAAACAGCATTGCAAATTACAGAGAAACAACGCCGAACGCCCAGCCCAAGAAAACAGGTACAAAATTTTCACAAAGATCGGAGGGTGCATGGAGCACGATAGAGCCCAGAGCGTGGGAAGGACGCGCTCGCCAGGTCGGCGCAGCGCGACCTGCCCCCCAAGCGGTTACGCGCCTCCCCATACACGCGGTCAGGGACAAGCCCAGAGTTGGAACAGAGCAGTTGCTAGGGACGGCGAGCCCTGTGGAGAGGAGGAAGTAGCCAGAGCCAGACACAACTCGCAGCTGCAATATACAGAGACTGCCGAGGGCTGGGGAGGAACTGGGCGGGGACCAAGACACAGCTTCCCGGGACAGTGCGCGGGAACCCGCAGGCCGGCACTGCGCCACTAGAAGTCAGCGGGACTGGGCCAGGAGTTTAACGGAGAGCGGGACACGCCCTTAGAGGCTGCTAGTAACTGCCGCTGCGGCCGGCGGAGAAAAACTGCGCTCCCGGCGCGATCAGAGCCCGGCTGTGCGCCAGGCTGGCGGTGGCCGCCGTCTTTACAGCCGCCCGCGCGGAGCTGTGAGCCGCGTCTCTAGCTCCGCCCCGCCCCGGCCCGGGGCTCTTCCGCTGGGGCGAGACAGGCTTTGCCTGTGGTGGCCAGGGACAGCTGCATCCGTGGGTTCCAGGTGGGATGAGATCCCAGAACTGTAGGGGCAGGACCTTGGTGTATTGGAAACAGTTTGCAGCTCGTCCATCTGGTTCTGCTACCCCGGCACTGGCCTCCGAAAAATCCGCTTGGTGATGGTCCTAGTGCCCGCCCTTCAGTCCCCGGCCCTCCTGTACCCCAGAGATCGCTCATTTTGAAGGTTGCTGGCTATAGTGACTCATTTGGTATAACTGCTGGTTCCCATGACAACCAAATACCTCAAGAGCCACAGGCTAAACCAGAGCACCTCCCCATAATCCTGCCCACTTCAATAGGGAATTTTGCACCATCCAAGAGCGCTTCCAGCGGCCACTACTCCCTCCTCCCCGTGGAAACATCCCCCCGGTGGAGACTGCTGGGGATAGAGACGGCCACCCGCCTCGCCTTGGGGTTTAGTGGTGGAAAAGGGGTGCACAATTGGAGATCCCCCTATCAACCAGTATCACGCGGAGACACACATCAGAAGGGCAGACACACGTGGCTAGATGAGCAACCTCTGAGCTGTGTAGAATTTTCCCAACCCAGTTCTCACACTGCAGCCAAAAGAAATTTTGTTTCTACCTGCACCTCAGGAGGAGCAGGGTCAAAGTAACCCCTAGAAGTTACAAGGCCCCTCCCAAAGCACAGGGCTTTTGCATACCCCAACTGGGGAATCAGACTCTTCCATGGACATAACAGAATACCTACCTAATAGGGAGCAGAGGACTCATATCCTCAAGTACAATTCATTAGCTCAGAGCCCAAGCTGGGAGGTCATTCTCACCACACTCCACTGGGAAGAGGAGAAGACCACAGGTCAGAGTTAACTCAAGATCCAACAAACTTGCTAAAATACACCTAAGGCAATACAGGCCACTACTTCTCTCCCTGGCTTTGCCAAGGAACAATAATTGTGGGCCTGGTGACAGGGCTATAAACTAGCTCTAACACCCCCAGCTCTCGACCAAGAGGCCAGATGAGAAAAAACCAGCAAAAGAACTCAGGGAACATGAAAAATCAGAGTGAAAAGTCACCCGCAAAAGAAATGATCAGTTCCTCAGCAATGGATACCAACCCAAATGAAATGGGTAGAATGACAGAAGAGGAATTTTGTTTATGGATTATAAGAAAGCTCAATGAAATTCAAGAGAAAATTGAATCCCAGCACAAAGAAACCACAAGAAAAATGCAAGAAATGAATGAAAAATTCTCCAAAGAAATAGAAATATTATGGAAAAATCAAATAGAATTCCTAGAAATGAAAGAAACATTCAAGGATCTACAAAACACAGTGGAAAGCCTTAAGAATAGGCTGGACCATGCAGAGGAAAGAATTTCAGAGCTAGAAGACAGCTCCTATGCGCTAAATAAATCAGCCGAAGAGAAAGAACACAAAAACAAGAGGCAGGAAAAAAGCATACAAAAAATGTGGGATTATGTAAAGAGGCCAAACATAAGGATCATAGGTATCTCTGAGGGAGAGGAAGAAAATTCGCATGGGCTGGAAAATTTATTTGAAGGAATAATAGAGGAAAATTCCATGGCTTAGCCAGAAATCTCGATATCCAAGTACAAGAAGCACACAGGACTCCTGGGAGAGTCAACCTGAAAAGGCATTGACCACGCCACATAATTATTAGACTGACCAAAGTAAACACAAAAGAGGCACTCCTCAGAGCTGTAAGACGAAAAGAGCAGGTAACCTACAAAGGGAAACCGATCAGATTAACTGCAGATTTCTCATCTGAAACCTTACAAGCCAGAAGTGAATGGGGAGACATCATCAATCTCCTAAAACAAAACAAAGGTCAACCCAGAATTCTGTATCCTGCCAAATTAAGCTTCTTATATGAGGGAGAAATAAAGACCTTTCCAGACAAGCAATCACTGATAGAATTTGCGAAATCCAGACCGGCCTTGCAAGAAATGCTTAGACCTGCATTATACACTAAACAGAGCAACAGACACCCACCTATGTAAAACTACGCAAAAGCTAAAACCCCAGAAACCAGATTCCACAATGACGCAAGAGGTAAAACAAAAGATACCACCCAACAGATTAATCAGAAATTTACCCCAAATATCAATTCTCTCAATAAATGTAAATGGCTTGAACTGCCCATTGAAGAGACATAGGCTGGCTGAATGGATTAAAAAATACAAACCAAGTATCTGTTGTCTTCAGGAAACACACCTTACACACAAAGACGCATTCACACTCAAGGTGAAAGGATGGAATACAAATTTCCAGGCTAATGGAAACCAAAAGAAATCCGGAGTAGCCATCCTCATTTCAGATGACAAAAACTTTAAAGCAATAAAAGTAAAGAAGGACAAAAATGGACACTATATAGTGGTGAAGGGAAAAATTTCACAAGAGGATTTAACAATCCTAAACATTTATGCACCCAACACAGGAGCACCCAGGTACATAAAGCAAATGCTGCTAGATCTAGACAACATAATAAGCAGCAATGCCATAATTGCAGGGGACTTCAACACCCCAGTGATGGAACTGGACAGATCCTCCAAACAAAAAACAAATAGAGAAATAAAGACCTAAACAGGACTCTAGAACATTTGGGCCTAACAGATATCTACAGAACACTCCACCCAAATAACACTGAATATACATTCTTCTCATCAGCTCATGGAACTTTCTCTAAAATTGACCACATCCTAGGCCACAAAACAGATCTAAACAAATTCAAAAAAATAGAAATCATACCATGTATCTTTTCAGACCACAGCGGAATAAAATTAGAAATCAATTCCAACAGAAACTCACATCTTCCTCCAAAAACTTGGAAACTAAACAATCTATTGCTGAAAGATTATTGGGTCAAGGAGGAGATTCCAATTGAAATCAAAAGATTCTTCGAACTAAACAACAATGGGGACACAAGTTATCAAAATCTGTGGGATACAGCAAAAGCAGTCCTGAGAGGAAAACTTATCACCCTAAATTCCCACATCCAGAAGACAGAAAAGTCACAAATCAGTAAACTAACGAATCATCTTAAGGAAATGGAAAAGGAAGAGCAAAGCAATCCTAAAGTCAGCAGAAGAAAAGAAATAACCAAAATCAGAGCAGAATTAAATGAAATCGAGAACAAAAGAACAATACAGAAGATCAATGAAATGAAAAGTTGGTTCTTTGAAAGGATAAACAAAATAGAAAGGCCACTTGCCAGGTTGACCAGAAGCAGAAAGGAAAGGACTCTAATAAGCTCAATTAGAAATGAAAAAGGAGAAGTCACAACTGATACCATGGAAATACAAAACATCATCTTCGAATACTACAAAAATCTCTATGCCCACAAACACGAAAACGTGGAGGAAATGGACAAATTCTTAGAAACACACTACCTCCCTAGGCTCAACCAGGAAGAAACAGAATTTCTAAACAGACCAATATCAAGCACCGAAATTGAAGCAGTAATTAAAAATCTACCCACAAAAAAAGTCCCGGACCAGATAGGTTCACACCTGAATTCTACCAAGCCTACAAAGAAGAACTGGTGCCTATACTGCAGAAATTATTTGAAAATATCCAGAAGGATGGAATCCTCCCAAACTCATTCTACGAAGCCAATATCACCTTGATACCAAAGCCAGGAAAGGACACAACAAAAAAAGAAAACTACAGACCAATATCCCTTATGAATATAGATGCAAAAATTCTCAATAAAATCCTTGCAAACCGAATTCAAATGTACATCAAAAAATAATCCATCACGATCAGGTGGGCTTTATTCCCGAGATGCAGGGATGGTTCAACATATGCAAATCTATAAATGTAATTCACCATATAAATAAAAGCAAGAACAAAGATTATATGATCCTTTCAATAGATGCAGAAAAGGCTTTTGACAAAATCCAGCACCCTTTTATGATAAGAACTCTTAACAATATAGGCATAGATGGCTCATTCCTAGAAACTATTAAAGCCATATATGATAAACCCACAGCCAATATCATACTGAATGGGGAAAAATTGAAGGTATTCCCCCTTAAAACTGGCACCAGACAAGGGTGCCCACTATCTCCACTTCTTTTCAACATAGTGCTGGAAGTCCTGGCCAGAGCAATTAGACAAGACAGAGGAATCAGGGGCGTCCAGATAGGGGCAGAAGAGGTCAAACTTTCACTATTCGCAGATGATATGATATTATACATAGAAAACCCCAAAGATTCAACCAAGAGATTACTGGAATTGATAAATGAATTCAGCAAAGTCTCAGGATACAAAATTAATACACACAAATCCATAGCCTTCATATATGCTAATAACAATCAAGCTGAGATGCAAATTAAAGATGCAATACCTTTCACAATAGCAACAAAGAAAATTAAATATTTAGGAACATATCTAACTAAGGAGGTCAGAGACCTATATAGAGAGAATTATGAAACACTGAGAAAAGAAATTGCAGAGGATGTAAATAGATGGAAAGCCCTACCATGCTCTTGGATAGGCAGAGTCAACATAGTAAAAATGGCTTTGCTACCTAAATTAATTTACAGAGTCAATGCAATCCCTATCAAAATACCAACATCATTTTTTGCCGATCTAGAAAAAATAATTCTACGCTTCGTGTGGAACCAGAGAAGACTCCATCTAGCCAAAGCAATCTTAAGCAAAAAGAACAAATTGGGAGGCATCTGTCTACCAGACTTCAAACTATACCACAAGGCTATAGTAACCAAAACTGCATGGTATTGGCACAAGAACAGAGACGTAGACCAGTGGAACAGGACTGAGAACCCAAATATAAAACCAACCTCATACAGTCACCTGATCTTTGACAAATTCCAGAAAAACATACACTGGGGAAAAGATTCCCTATTCAACAAATGGTGCTGGGAAAACTGGATGGCCATATGTAGAAGACTGAAAGTGGACCCACACCTCTCACCTCTCACAAAAATCAATTCACAATGGATAACAGATCTAAACCTAAGACATGAAACCATAAGAATTATCGAAGAAAACGTTGGAAAAACTCTTATGGACATTGGCCTAGGCAAAGAATTTATGAAGAAGACCCCCAAAGCAATCACAGAAGCAACAAAAATAAATACATGGGACCTGATCAAATTGAAAAGCTTCTGCACAGCCAAGGAAACTATCACTAGAGTGAACAGACAACATACAGAATGGGAGAAAATATTTGCATGCTACACCTCTGATAAAGGGCTGATAACCAGAATCTATCCAGAACTTAGGAAAATCAACAAGAAAAAATCAAACAACCCTATTAAAAAATGGGCAAAGGACATGAACAGAAACTTTTCCAAAGAAGACAGAATAATGGCCAGCAAACATATAAAAAAGTGCTCAACGTCTCTAATCATCAGGGAAATGCAAATCAAAACCACAATGAGATATCACTTAACTCCAGTGAGATTGGCTCATATCAAAAAATCCCCAAACAACAAATGTTGGCGGGGATGTGGACAGATAGGAACACTCATATACTGCTGGTGGGACTGCAAATTAATACAACCTCTATGGAAAAGAATATGGAGATACCTCAGAGAATTAAAAGTAGAATTACCATTTGACCCAGCAATCCCACTATTGGGTATTTATCCAAAAGAAAAAAAGACATTTTATAATAAAGACATCTGCTCTCGAATGTTCATAGCAGCACAATTCACAATTGCAAAGTTGTGGAAACAACCAAGGTGCCCATCAATACACGAGTGGATTAATAAAATGTGGTATATGTATACCATGGAGTATTACTCAGCAATAAGGAACAACAATGAATTAACACATCTGGTATTATCTTGGTTGGAGCTAGAGCCCATTCTTCGAAGCAAAGTGTCACAGGATTGGAAAAACAAGCACCACTGGTACTCATCATCAAACTGGTACTAACTGATGAACACTTACATCACACAGGGCAATAACATTCATCTGAGGGCGGGCGGGCGGGCGGGGGGTGGAAGGGATGGGAAAAACTCTCACTGAATGGATGTGGGGAGCACAGTTTTGGAGATGACCACGATTGTGGCTCTGACAGGGGCAGAACAGGGGCAATGTGTATGGCCAAAGTGTTGTACCCCCATGATATTCTGAAATTAAAAAAATAAATTAAAAAAAAAAAAAAGAAAGCCAAAGAAACAAAAAGTTTGTTGAACTGTGTCTTGGGTTCTAGGTAAGAGTTGTATGAAAGGCTTAAAAAAAGAGGAAAGCCATTCAGTTAAAGTTATTGCTGTCTGTTGGAAATGTATGGTTTGCTAAAATATGCTAGATTACTTTTTGTTACGATTTTTTGTTCCTTCTGTTTTTCCTCAAATCTTTTACCATACATGCTTATTCTGTCCTCCTCTAACAAAGCTTTAGTAGCGTGTCATTGGATATCCAGACAATTCCCTTAAGTGGTGCAGGAAAGCAAATCACTCCCTGGGCACCGTGGAGGAACCCTGCCCACCAACACCACCCATAGGCCTCAGCCTGGGCAGAGAAGCCACCATTAGGTGAAAGAAAGAAACTTGTTGCTGAAGTCTGGGGGCAGCTGACCTACATGATCAGCAATTCTTCCTCGGTACATTGGAGGTATCTAGGCATGATAGTGGCAAAGTTCCCTACTGTGTCCCAAATCGAAGTCCAATACCGATTTGGCTTTTGTGTTTTTGTTGCTTCAAGAGAATAAACCTGTAGCCTCCGTATCCCTCCTGACATTGTCTGAGAACACTACGAAGACCTTTTCCAAATTCATTAACTGGTGGACATCAACTCCTCCTATTCAACATACCAGAAAATCTGAAGGAGGTGAGAACATGAATGAAGCAAGGCACTATAATCAGGAGTAGTGACGCCTTATCTGTTTCACCCAGGGGCCGGGGCAACAGACTTGACACAACTGATTTTTTACAGACATGGTAAGAGAAATTGTGTTAACCTTTTTGAGAAGGGGTGCATTTCCTGGAGACTTCTCTGAGTCCCTGCCTGTATTTTGTCACTCTTAGAGCAGCTAGGTAGTTCTAATTGTTTTGCAAACTGAAAAATAAAGCACAAAATAATATCTTCCCTTACTTTCTCTCCAATTCCAGCATTCCCAAGATCTATTAAGTTTATCAAAACTTTTACTCAAGGCCCCCATGTGATAATAAAACACCTTCAGAACACTTTCTGTGTGTATGTGTGAAAAAGAAAAATAAATAGGATGAGAACAAAGCTGTGGAAGGGAGGTTCAATTATCTCATGAGCTGATTGAAGAGAACACTTTAATGTTTTCTTAGGTGTCAGATATTTGTCATATGTATATATACATTTACCACACACGCTTATTCTGTCTTCCTCTAACAGGGCTTCAGTAGTATGTATACCTATGATGTGTATATATGTGTGTGTGTGTATATGGGGAAAAGTGAAGATTAGCAACATTGTGGCTGTAAATCTAGTTCAGTCAAAGAACTAGAGATCAGGTACTGATTGAAATTTTCCTTACATTTTATTCTGGTCTTTGGCTAGAATACATTCAAGTGCACATTTGCTGCTGCTAAAAGTTTGCCTCTGAAATTCAGATTTATGGTTCCCCAGGAATAAATTATAATGTTGCTTTCCAAATCTCACAAAAAAACATAACTTATCATTACATATTGAGTTACTGATCTTGTAGGCCCCTTAACTTCCATTTATGAAGTTGAATTATGAGGGGAACAGTGCTCCTTCTTTCCAAAATAAGCATTATTCTCTGTGCTATGGTTTTTTCTTCAGTCCTGTCATAGTAGAGTCTTGTTCCATATTAAGGTCATTAAAAAGATAAAATAACACTCCAGGATACATTGCCTTAATATTAATCTCAGATTACTTTGATTCGTAAAATAGATTGTCCTTACGTATTACCAGATATGATGGTTAATTTTTGTGTCAACTTGGCTAGGCTGTGGTACTCAGGCATTTGGTCACACGTTATTCTGGATGTTTCATGAAAGTATTTTTTAGATGAGATTAACATTTAAATCAGTAGAGTTTGAGTAATGCATATCACTTTCCATAATGTAGATGAGCCTCATCCAATCAGTTAATAGAAAAAGACTGCCCTCCCAGAGCGAATTCTGCTAGTAGATTGCCTTCAAACTCAAACCATAGCATCAGCTCTTCCCTGGATCTCCAGACTGCTAGCCTAACCTATAGATTTTGGAAGTGCCAGCCTCCACAATTTCATGAGCTAATTCCTTAAAATAATCTCTCTCTCTCTCTCTCTCCATATACATATATATGTATGTATATATATGTGTGTGTATGTATGTGTATATGTTTGTGTGTATGTGTATATGTGTGTGTACACATACACACACATATATAAAATTATATATAGCCTATTGGTTTGGGGGGGGAGAGAGAGAGAGAAAGACGTTTAGAACCATAGGCTACATATATAGTATCTCCCTCTCTCCTTTCTTTCCCCAAACACTTGTATATATAAGTATATATTATGTAATATATATAATAAGACAGATTATATATGCAGCCTACTGGTTCTGTTTCTCTGGAGAATCCTAACACAGTGTAATTTTCCTTACATTTTATTCTGGTCTCTGGCTAGAATACATTTGAATACATGTGTTTTCTGCTGCTAGAAGTTTGACTCTAAAATTCAGATTACTAATTCCTAATACACCAATCAAAAGTTAGCTGTCTTATAAATATAAATGATTCTAAACAGCTCTTCTAGCCAAAATTGTTATCACTCAGTGGCTGTACTTTCTACTAATTTTTCATAAGTGCATTTAATTCTCATGTATTTTTGGAGACAGTAACACTATAATTCCTTTATATTCATTAGCAGGTTAGTGTGAATTAATTTGTCATATCACTTTGTTTCAAGAGATTGGCCAGTAGAATTGGTTTAATTACCATCAAGTGGCTAAAAAAAGTTGGATATGCAAAGCAATTCCTTGGGAAGAAGAGGACCTCTTGTGAGTATGGCACCCAGGTACGGACTTGGAATAAGAAGGAAATAAGACAGTTCTCTATAGTATCCAAGTGAGCCTCATTGGAGAATTAAACAAACCAACTAGCAAATAGAACCCTGAGCAAAATTTTAGGAGAAAATGGGAATATCAGATAGGTTTGGTGTGGTAATCCATGATCCAGAGAAAATTCTACCGAGAAAGTGATAAACATATAATCAAACAGAAACCCATTTCCATGGAGGGCAATTGTAGTGTAGTGAAGAGTAGTAATGACTCCAAAGTATAGACTTGAGTTTTGATTCAATAAACTTAGGCAAGTTAGTGTCTCAGTCTAAGTCACAGCTTCCTCATGTTTCATGCTAATATTAAGGCTCCATGGTTTGAAGAAAATTTGGCTTTTAAAATATTTATTAGTTCTCAAACCTGGCTGTGCAACATCCTTAAAAATGTCTGTGGAGTTTTTTAAAAGTGTAGTCTCCTGGACTCTACCTCAGATATACTGAATGAGAATCTCTGAGCTGTGGTACCCCAAACCTGTCTCTGGAAAAATGTCTTCAGGAGATACTGAAGCAGTTGTTTAATGGATATGCCTTTGAAATACATTGGACTCTAAAGTGCCTTGTTCACTAAATGCCTAGAGAAAATGCCCCATGACGGATACCTGAATGGGTGGTATCTAACTTCTTGTTCCTTTACCCATTGGATGGAATTCAGACGGGGTCACTGTTCCCTCAGCAGAATCAGTACTGGCTTATACAAACCAGCACCGAGAGGACAGTTTGCCTCTGCCATGTGGGAAAATCCACCCAGTACTCCACAAATCTAGAATGTATCTTGAGGGTATGATTAGTAATAGACTATTTTTCTAAAAAGATTCAATTTAGAAATGATAGGAGCTTTTCCCAGTTTTTGTTTTGTTTGTTTTACCTCCAATGGGTTTCTATTTTTTTTTTTGTTGCATTTTACCTGAATTTTATTTTATGTTATTTTTCTCTTTTTTCTTTTATTTCAGAACATTATGGGGTACAACACTTTGGTTATATATATTGCCCATGCACTGCCCATGTCAGAGCTACAATCATGGACATTCCCCAAACTGTGTGCCCCGCACCCATTCAGTGAGGTTTTCCCATCCCCTCCTCACCCCTCCCACCTGCCCGCCCCCTGATGAATATATTTCCATGGGTGACATAAGTATTGACCAGTTAGTACTAATTTGATGGTGAGTACCAGTAGTGCTTGATTTTCCATTCTTATGATACTTTGCTTTGAAGAATGTGCTCTAGCTCCATCCATGATAATACCAGATGTGTTAATGCACCATTGTTTTTTATCGCTGAGTAATACTCCATGGTAGACATATATGGGTTTCTATAAACCTCAGTAGCTAAACTGAATATGTGAAGATTGAATATAATGATAATCTAAATCAAGAGAGAATTCAAAGATGAATTCAAAGCAGGGGCCACATTGCTTGATATATGAATTTTTCAGAGCATGAGTAAAAGACCAAAATATATTGAATTTTGCCATATAAACCAGTTTTATTTTTTATTACATCATACACAATCCAGTTTCATATCTAAAGTTACTTTATCTTATTTTGGCTCTCTAGGGAAGACTATTTCACACTAAAGTCATATGTTTTTTGAAAAATGTACAAAGGAAAATATATTCATTCTCTTTTGAATACTCAGGAGATACCAATGCTACCATTCAACTGAAACAGCCCTTTATGAGCTCAACAATAATCATCCCCCTGCTAATATCAAGCCATTTATGATTTTTGATCACTCTCTCAATCTTGTTTCATCATTATTGATCACTTACTCCTTCTGAAAACATACTTATTTTTCAGATTTCTTTAAATAGTAATTGAACTCCTCTTCCATCTCTGACAGCTTCTCTCCTGGATTTTTTTGCTTTTCCTTGAGTGTCTTTTCCATTTTCCTCCTTTCACTTCACACTGTATCCATCATTGAGCCCCATTACTGTGAAGGCAGATGGTTTACCTGCCCAACCCATTAGCTCTCCTGTCTAGCTCTCATATTTACCCATTGTGGTGCTATTTAACCAGTTCCTCAGGCTGGTTAAATTAACAGAGCAACTTTTGATCTTTCCCTCTTCTGCATTGCCTAGAGCCGTTCTGTCATGAAATCCTGTCCTTTCTATTTTTGAAAATATTGTAAATTCACAACTTACCTCCAATTTCAACTTCTCAATTATTAAATCAAATCTGTATCAACTTGTGCCTGGATTGCTATAAGAGCTCCTTCCTGATTTTTCTTGACCCCAAGCTGCTTTAGCAACACAATCCAACTTGCAAAATTTTACAAATTAAGTTTTAGACATCAAATGAATTATCCAATTACCATATATGAAATTCCCATTACATACAGAATTCTGTGTTTGACACTACGTGAGATACAACACCAAAGAATATAGCAAGGGACCTGGCCTTCAAGAGGGTACTATTTATTAGTCAGGAATGTAAATTCACAAATAGCTATAAAACACAATGGAGTATAGAAAATAGCATAATAGATATACATGCATTGATTTCTAAGGAAGTTATGGAGGTAGATATCAAGGAAGGGAAAGGGAACGTCAATTTCCATGGATTTTTAAAATATGTGCAGTATGTGAACTGGCAGGATTCTTCAGATAAATATTCAGGGCATGAGAATGCCAGTAAAGCAAATGTAGGAAATTGTGTGCAACATTTTAAAAGCCTTTGATTAAGTTAGTGCTGGACTATAAATGGGGTAGAAGTAGAGGATCAAAGATTGAAAATGAAGGTTGAGGCCAGACCATTGACTGATTGAAGACAGATAGATTGGTAAATATGTAGATAGATAGTTGCAAACAAAAAAGATCACAGGTAGATGGAAGGACAGACAAAAGGATGGATAGGTAAAGGGATGGATGAAATTATTTATATATATATATATATATATATGTATGTGTGTGTGCGTGTGTATATATATACATATATATAAAAACACTTTGCATGAAGACAGAAATATGAAAACCTCTAGGAGAGATGGTCAAGGTAACCTCTCTGAATGATTTTAGTTATTTTAATTACATTAGGATGCAGTGTTCCCTGCTGATGCTTCTATAAAAGGGTAGGGACTGAGGATTTGCCCAGACATTAAAATTTAAACACCTGTAGTTGTGAGGATATGAAACTTATTGGGGAGGGAGCTGATGGTGGTGGTTACCAGGTAATTAGTTAAGCCACATTTGGCAGGAAGGTAGGAGGACCTGGGATGTTAAAGCAGACATGAATCAGTTGACTGAATGCCAAGACGACTACAAACACATTTTTACATAAATGAAGAAATTTCTCTGGCTCCAACTCCCATCTTATCACCTGGCTAATGCTTGCTTAGCTTCCAAGTCTTCCATTTGAGTTTATGTATCCTTTAGGAAACAACCTAGATTTATTTTTCCTGCTCTTACCTGTATGTATTATCCAAATACTTGTCCTAGAGAAAATCTTAAACGTGCACAAGAGAAGATATTCATAAGACTAGTCACAGCACCATTCCTTAAATAGCCAAAACAAATGGAAAAACAAAACTAAAATCTTCACTAATAAAGGAATGAATAAACACAAATTAGTATATTTATATGATGTATGCACAGCATAGACAAAACTAAACTAGTTCTGTATGTTTCAATATGAATAGTATTCATAACATAATATTGAGTAGAAATAATAACAAAGACAACAAGTCACTGTATGATAAGTCAATTTAATTCCACTTATAAAAGTTTTTAAAACAAAAAATTATATATATATAGTTGTTAATGGATGCATATATATGGTAAAATATAGAAACGTGGGAGAGAATATCATAATTCCAAATTCCAAATAACTCTGGAGATGGAAGAAAGGGGATGGGGCCAGAGAGAATTCAGACAGGATTTTGACTTTATCTATAGCATCATATTTAATAAAACATATTCTAAAGCCCATATAAAAAAGTTGACATTTCTAAATCAGAATATATAAATATTTGTTACATTATTCTTTGTCCATGTATGCATTTTTAAGTGTTTCAAAATTTTTAAAAATTGGAACATAAAACTAAATTCCTTCTGGTATAAGTAGGAGAAGAGTATTAAGAGCAAAATTTCCAGAGAATACTTTCATTTCAGGTAATAGGAACAAAGTAATGATGAACATAGAGATATTTTTATTTGTATGTAAGTGCTTGAGGAGGTGAGATAGTTCTCTACAGAGAGCCTGTAGTTCATAGACTGTGACACAGGAGACATTTTACTTCGGAAAATATCATAAAGTTGATTAATTAATTTTCCTTAATTTAGCTTTGTTTTCTTAAATGAATCACAATATGGTTATATCTCATACTTTAAAAGTTTCTCATAATACACAAAATGCAAAATTTGTAGTTTTCTTGGTAAATATTTAAATGATTGCATGCAGTGATTATATGGAGGATCTAGTCCTACCTTAGTAATTATTTCTAGATAAGATGTAGAAGTAAACATTTTTTATTCATTTGATTTATTCACATTCTGACAAAAGTCCATGTGGAAAGGATTAAAATGGATCTACTATGCCAACCTTCAAATTTATATAAGACATTTTGTATTTTCTAAATTCCGTGTAGGTAGTTAAAAAGACAACTTTTTTTGGAATCAACCCATCTATTCATTCACTGATAAAAATTTATTCTCCTTTGTGTGTTTTTAGCTATGATATTTATAGCCCAGATAATTTTATGGCAGGGAAACCCTCCAAATTTAATAATACTGAATTCCATTAGGCTGAAAGTTAGACTTAAACATCTTACGTGATGTGGATTATGAAAAACATTTACTGTGATAAATGTCCAACTAATGAACATTTAATTCCTTTATCCAAGTGTGATCGTATATTGGCCTCAGAATAAATAATACATTCTTTTCTAGCCTGTTAACTGTTGCTAAAATGTAGGGAAGGGAAAGATTATGGTGTGGAATAATTCAAGTAAAGCAGGTCATTAGGAAATACTTATTGAGCCTCCATAACATACTTCCAATAATTGAAACAATACTAAGAGCACAACGGCATTGTATGGGCTTTTAGCCATCATTTAACTTTTCTACTCCATTTAACTAATATTGCTAGAAAATACTTTTACTATAACCAATTCATACTTTCAAAAATATAATGATGGATTCCATTAGACATTCGAAATAATTTTCTACTTTTTTTTTTTACCTATATCAAATCTCCAGCAACAAAAACAGTAATATACCTCCTCCCAAATATTAAATTTATATTGCCTATATAGAAAAACTCAAAATGATTTATTCTTAACATTAGTTTTCAGCATTGAATGGACCTAGTAAATGATTAACATGTGCTAACCGACTGACCATTTTAGGGCAATATTTGCACATGGCTAAACAAATAGATCTTTGTAGAGCATAGTGAGATATGTGTCGGCTCTTTGCTTTCTTCCTTGATTTGGATCACTGTACCATAATTAAGCTGAAGTCTATCTTAAAGAGGAGAGAGGGCTGCTGGCAGAGACCCACTTTGGCAGGCTCTTCCATGTTGTGGTCTGTTTGGTTCATCCACAGAGACATGGATTAAGATAGAATTATTGGAAATCCTATTGAGTGAAGGGCTCCTGGATGAGAACAGGGAAAATTAATTTAAGCCTCTCTACTCCTTCAACATAACCTTTTAAAATACTAGGTTACAGCTTGTTCATCTCACCTGTAATTTTGACATGACACCAATGGAAATGTCATTAGGAAAGGGACTCCCTTTTGCATATAAACTGTCACTGGTATGTCCTAAAAGTACCTTTTCATACTGGCCTTAAATATGATAACATTTTCCAGGTTGTGAGCATAGATTAGGAGTTATTAAATTTTAAACTTGTAAAGATAAGTGTGTTCAGTCTCTACCTCTTAGAGGCTAAAGAGTTCTGAAATGTTGACTTACAGGATAAAATATTAACCCAAGGCATTGTTATGGATATCATAATATTTTTTGGTTGTTTTTTTAATCTGGAGATGGAATATTAAAGGCATCGTTGTTTTTTCTTGGGCTTTAAAAAGCCCATGTAATACAGCCTGGGGCTAGTGCAGCCTGGGAATAGTGGATGCCATCCCTTTCGCTCATGCATCCAGCGTCATGGTAAGTCATAGATGAGCGGCCATCTGACCTACTAGTAATACTAATGCATTTCATGTGCATGAGTGCAAAATTTTCAAAGCTCTTCCATCTCTTTCAACTATCTTTTCCTCACGCAATCCTATATCAGGTCTCATTTTGTAGATAAGGTTGTGGGGGCTGAGAGATTTAAATGACTACTCCAACATCATGGAGTCAGTCAGGGATGGATCTAGGAGATGATTAAGGCTTCCCAGATCTACTCTGGCTGATGTGTTTTCTAGCAGTGTCTGCTATGGACAATCAGATATATGCACAGCTCATATGGCTCTCAGGAATGAAAAAGAAACACAGAAGAAAAAAAGAAAGAAAACTGAGGGAAAAAAGGAAAAGAATAGAAAAGAAAGAAACAGCTTTTGTGTTTTGGCAGACACATCTCTAGTGCCCTAAAATGAAGATGATTCCAAGGGCAGAGATATGTGGCATGCAATAGAGTGGCCACTGGCCAGACAAGGAAATACGCCCGTCCAGGGAATGCTCCGTGCCTGCGCTAGGGGAATGAGCCGGGGGAGGGGCAATAAATGGCCAATGTGCCCAATAAAATGAAGAAGCCATAATGTTGCTTGCTCAGCTTAGCTTACTATTTTAACCAAATTTTTGGAAGCCATGGGTAATGAAAGTATCCAAAAAAATACTTGAATAGTTGCTGTATGAAACAGGCTGGAAAATGAGAATGGAAAGACAAACAGAAGGAATGATACTGTGGGTCTGTGTGTCCTTCAAGCTGCAATGAGAATAACTCAGCTTGCTGGAAACTTCCAGGGAAGATGGCAACTTTTCAGGAGCAGTGGTCCTGGGATGCTTTTCCCAAGTGTTTCTGTATTTTGACAGCTCTAACGATTTTAGCCGTAAGTGAGGAAACAAGTAACAGAAATGTAGTATAGAAAAATCACAATTCATAATTTTTAAAGACTAAACATGTCCTTATTGCTTTAGCAATAGCTGGTGTTTAATTAACTCAAAATGACTTCAGACTTGGCCGTGAAGATCTTGTGTCTTTTCCAGTTACTGCTCATTCCTACTTCATTTCTATGTCTCTTTTCTTTATTGATATATATGGTTGGCAAGGTGAAAGGCAGGAAGGTAAGAAAAGAGCCTAAACGTTTAAAGTTTCAGCCTATTTTTCATTTATTCTTTTCATTATAAATAAAGTACATATAATGTAAAAAAAAATTAAACCCAGCTTTTGAAATAAAAAGTTGCCATGAATAATGTTTAAGTCATTAATACAAAAAAATCTTTGGTTGACAATAGTGTTTGGACTATCTATCTATCCATCTACCTGTCTATCTGTGTGTATCGATTGCTGCATCTACCTGTCTTTCTATCTAATCGTTGCTTACAATGGACTTAGCCCATTATCTCCACTCTCAGGCAAACTGAAACATTGCTGGTAAGTCTGCACATATTCTTTACAGAGGAACTAAAATGACCTATGCTGAATTTTCTAAGAAATTGTAAGTACTGTTTTGTTTGAGGATAGTTGTATGCCTCACAGGAGGTGGGAAACAGGTGGATGCTTCTTACTCCCTAATCAAAGCCTGGTAAGAATATCATGTGAGAGAACACTTTGAAGACCATAATGAAAGGATGCTTTGGAGAACTCACCATGGGTCCCTGGGATCCAGGAAATAGTTACGAGTTCCAGCTATTCAGGTATCTGAATAGAACTTTGAATTCAGTCAGGGCATAGGATACAGAGTGTGTGGAAAAAGCAAAGGGGAGGACATTTCCTGATGGGCCTAACTCAAGGAGGCCACGGGGCAGGACCACACAACTCAGAGGGAACGGGGAGCTGCACGATGATATACACAGGGAGGAGAGGCTGAGTGGCAGGAGGTTTGCTGCTGAGGGCATTACTTCCCTCAGAGAATTGCAAGACGGACATGCACAGTTGCCAAGGAGCCTCCAAAGGCAATGTCAGCGGATAAATAGCCAACATTTGGAACTGACCTCTGACAGCAGTGACACAACTGCAAATGCACCAGTGAGGTACGATGTGCCCCTTTCCCTCTCAACCCGCATCTCCTGTGGCATATTGAGTGGGTAAAAAACATAAAAGCAATGAAAAGAAAACAGTAACGTATACACACACACACACACACACACACACACACGTGCGTGCGCACAACTGTACCTACAAGTTCCCGCCCTCTTGGCCACTTCAGGATTTCAAGCTTGGGTCAGGAGGCCTGGTCTGGCTGTGTGTGTGTGTGTGTGTGTGTGTGTGTGTGTGTGTGTGTATAATTTTTGAAATAAATGTGAAATTAAAGTTCAGATTTGAAGTTTGACCTTGACCTAGTTCAATGCCATTTGAGAAAATTCAGCAGACATTTCCAACTATCTAATTTATATTGTGACACATGCATATTACCTGCTTATAAATAATGCATCTAGATGCCTAAGTTTATTTTTGCTTTAAATATACTTCAGAAGAAACATTATAATGTACATATACAATAATTTTCATGCAATAAAAATATGTCTTTTTCTGTAATTTGTCAATATTTGTGAATAATATTTGCCAATAAATATCTAAATTTAGGAGGAAGGGATCAAATGGGGATGGTTTATGGGTGCAAAAATATAGTTAGATAGATAGGATGGACAATATTTGATAGCACAATGAAGTGACTATAATCAACAATAAGTCAGGGTATACTTTAAAATAACTGAAAGAGTAGAATTGGAATGTTCCTAACACAAGAAAATGATAAATGGCTGAGGTGATGGATACCCCAAATACCCTGATTTGATTAATTCACATTGTATGCCTGTATCAAAACATCGCATGTACCATATAAATATGTACAACTATTATGTACCCAGAATAATTAAAAATAACTTTTTAAATTTAGTGAGAATTTTCGAATTGTTTTACTTTTTTTTTAATTGGTAGGAACCCATTCAGTGAGATTTGCTATGTAATCATCAAAAATTCTTTCCAAATATAATGAGAAAACTGACTTGTAAATAAGCTTTGCTGCTTGACATTTGTACTTTCATGATACATATAACTTTTAAACCAATCTCTCATCTATACCATGTCTAATTGTATTTGAAATATTTCCCACTATAATAAAAATGATTTTTATGTTACTCAAATATAATGTTTAGTGGCTTTATCCTTTGGTCATAATGACTATTAGATTTTTTTAACGATGTAGAAGGATAATTTTTAAATCATTTTTCACTAAACTGAATGAACAACTAGGATGTGAATCTTAGAGATAGTTGGATAATGAACATGACTAATTCAGGGAAGATAAAAGAAAATAAAGGGCTTAAAAACATACACATAATCTTCTCACCACCATGCAACTATTCATCCATAGGTGGCCTATCAGGGAATCATGAGGCAGGAATAATTCCAAGAATAAGGGGGAAAAAATATCAAGATAATTGCCTAAAGTCAAGGCTTATATTTTCCTCATTAACCGATGTGTGATTGAATTCAAAGCTCAATTATCTGTTAACCATTCTTTCCTAGGGAAAATATTAAATGAATTTGATTTTCATCTATATTTGTTTCATGTTTCCTAGTAAAAACATACTTTGCTAAATTCAGAATATATAATTTGAAACTTCTTGGTGTTCTTTGCTTCTCTTTATCTAACTTGATGATGTCATTAATAGTTTTACAGGTTAAACGTTTTCTTTCATGCAGGGGAGCACACGTGCAAGTCCCTGAGGCAACAAGAATCCTTAGTATGCCCCCTTTCCTCCTTATTTTTAGTCTGTGTAGTTTGGATTCTTTTGTCTCCTGACAGTATGTGGACAGTACCATTAGCATTTCATTTTAGGCAGCCTATTCACTATCTGAGCAACAGGACAGCTTGAAGTATTGCACCCGAAGGGTGCAGAAGTGATATCACAGAGGCTGTTTGTTGCCAAGAATCACCAGTGGCAGGTGTTGAGATATTTGGGACTGACGGGTGGTGAGAGATTATTGCTGTTCTGCAAAGGAAGATGTCAAGAGGCATTTGAAGCTGTTTGCAAGATGACAGACCAGTTGGAGATACTTGGTGTGAACTGATCATTCTCATTCATACTCAGGCGCTTAAGTAATGATGTCAGCCTTATCTTGGAGATTAAAAGAGAGAGAGAAAAGGGCATGCAGAAGTAGATACCCAATCTATCTTTTAGAGAGTCATAATATGTTATCTTATTTCCAGAGTACATATATTTCCTCTTAATGGTTGTTTTTATATGATTCGGGGAGTGTCATTCCATTATAAGTTACACCAGGATTAAAGACCTTTAGGTAGACCGCTATGAGATGGGCTTTGGAGTTCTACCTTGCTGGTTTAAAAAAAAAAAACAAACTACTGTGGTTTAAGAATGTCTAAATATCCGTGGAATAAATCCTGCTTGAGTTTTCCACGTGCTCCTTTTTTTCTTTTTTAAATCTCTAGGGTATTGCTGACATCATTGCTGAAGAGTTTAGGTGTGAACGCACACAAAGAGACTTTCAAACAGACCAATGTCAGCAGCTCACCCTAGGAATGAAATGCCCTTCTTACACTGGCCCTTTTTTATGTAGCTGACTTAAGATAATACACTGTGAAAACAATTAGGAATCAATTTCAAGAGTCTGTACAAAGGTTCCTGGTATGACTAGTGGGTAACTGAAAGTGTCCACATAAACAGATAGAAGCGAAAGACTAATATAACCCAAGATAAAGTATTAAACGGCCAAGGAATTATACAGAAAGGTGAGAAGAGATTAGTATATTTGGGTGGAAGCTTCCTGAGAAATTAAAATCACATCTTGGGTTAAAGAATGATTTATGGCTGGGTGCAGTGGCTCACACCTATAATCCTCATACTGTGGAAGGCCGAAGCAACAGTATTGCTTGAGGCCAGGAGTTTGAGACCAGCTTCAGCATTATAGAAAGAAATCTCTACAAAAAATTTTAAAAATTAGCTGGACGTGGTGGTTTGTGTTTGTAGTCCCAGCTACTTTAGAGGCTGAGGAAGGAGGATGGCTTGAGCCAAGGAGTTTGAGGTTGCAGTGAGCTATGATGATGCCACTGCACTCTAGCACAGGCAAAAGAGCAAGACCCTGTCTCAAAAAAAAGAAAAGAATAATTTTTAATTGCAACATATGAAGCTCTATTGCACAATTTTCATGATTTAACTGATGTCAAGATATAATAATGTTCAAAGTTCTAAATGTGAATCATTCTTAGACCTTGGTTTACCTAGTGTATACGTGTTGCATACCTGCTATTTTACATGAAGGCAGAATGGCCTGCTCAGATATTTACCTCCACTCTCACTTAAAAGCATCTGCACCAGCAGGTCCCTAATAGTAATAATTCTGTCCTCTATGATTACTATAGATAACTGTCATTTATTGAATTAACTTGAATACCTGATAACATTAAAATGTTAGTAGCATTACATATGTATAATACTCTCGTCAACAAACTTGTAAAACAAAGAATTCATTTAAGTGTTGTGAATTTTTTCTCTCTAAGGCTTAACTGGAGATTTGTGTTCCGTTTGTTGATACGAAAGCTGTATCTGGCTTGAAAAATGGCAAAATCTCTTTACATAAAGCCCATGTACGTCATTACTTACACACTGCTTCTTTCTAACATTCAGGAGAAACCAAATCATAATGTTTACATAAACCTGTTCATTTACTTCAAAACACCCACAAAAAGAAACGTGACAAAATTTGAACAGCAATACTACTATTTAGGTATTTTTTTCCATAAAAATTGAACTAAGTTCTTTTTTCCCAAAAATATCCCCCAAAGAAAGCAGAGCTTTTTCTTATTGTGGAAACTTGGGAATTTTCCATGAAAGATTTTAAAGTCCATGTAGAGTTTAAAAGGTATGTTACAGTATATTACTTATCAAAATTTACCTTTAATTACTGTTTTAAAATTCCAATGCTGCACCTAAAATTTCATGAAATACCATTAATTGCCTTACAACTCCTCTATAATTCTGGATTAGAAAAAGGCAACAGTATAACAGAAAGAAAAAAAAATCATTCCTTCATGTTATGACCCATAAATATAGAATCACAATTAGTGAACACAAATTGTTATTTGATTTCATTGGGGAGAAAATGGACTCAAAATGCTCTTATCATGTGCTATATCCTCCATTTAGCACTTTGTTATTCAGTGGGATATAATATAAGCGAGATCCTCATTTGGGAAAATTACTTGTGTGCTAAATGATCCACTTACAAGGTAATTTCTACATTAACATGGTCTCAGGATTTGAATTCGAATACAGAATAATAGCTAGTTTTCGGGGAAAAACATCTTGCCTGTAGTTCAATAGAAAATAATTAGAATCTACAACACACCCTATGATCTTTAGCCTAATCTGATTATTCTGAAATATTCAAATTATTTAAAGTCATGAGAAACTTGCAAATGCTTGAGCTGCAACTCATTCTTATCATTCTTTCCTCTTCACTAAATTTAAGCATGTGAGTGTGTGAATTTGCACTTTGAGTCGGTGACATTAAAGAAAATAGGAACGTTTAAGTTCCTTCATGGCCACACGTAAGAGATTGAATACACATCGTATGGATATACTGTACTTTTCATGGTCTTTATTTTCCCACAGATCATCTAAGAAATATTTGCAAGTGCAAGTAATAAATATTTCTAGAAATACAATAAATTTTGGAATTTTAATGAAAGGGATTAAAACCAAGATGTGACCTTTCCTTTTCTTAAGTGATGAAGAAAGTCTTCAGGCATAGGCAAACTTTCTCTTCTTTTATTTTCTTGTTTTTCTCTTTTTCTGTCTTAAAATGGATCTTTAGAGGCATCACCCAGTTTTTTTTTCTTCTTTTGTACTGTCATTTGCTGTCTGGTCTTCTGTTCCTGGGCCCTCTCTACAAGTAAGCTGTGGAGTGGAATACAATTCTTCCTATTCCCTACTTCCTGGTTGCCCCCAAGGAAAACCACCTAGTTTCTTTGCATTATAAAGTTTTACTGCTCAGCACCGCGGGGAAACATAAAGAACAAAAATATTTCAAATAAAAAGGTTAAAAGTGCTCAGAGTGCATACCCTGAGAGCTAGGAGCAGCTTCTTGGAGTCAGATTGCCAAGATTAGATTACCAGTTCCACTGCTTATTGTTAGCTGTGTGATCTTGGTCAAGATACTTAATTGTTCCTTTTCTCTTCACTACAAAGAGGATAAGGAATCCCCACCTCACACAGCATTGTATCGATTACATGAAATTATGCCTGTAAAATGCTTAATACGGTGCCTGACATATACTAGTAAGGGATTCAATACTTCATGAACTATTCCATGGGATATCTATCTCCATTAAATATCTATACTCTCCCTTCCATTTTCTTCCTAACTTCTGTTATCAATTGTTCATTTAAGTTTCAGCAAAATAAATAAATCCCTTGTTGTCCTGATTTAGCACCCTGCATTATTTTCTTAGGTGAAGGTGAAGACAAGGACAACAGCAAGTGCCCACTTGCCTAATGTGAGCATAATGGATCTTTAGAAATCTTTAAAGTTGATGACATATATTCCCCTAGGATTTGGTTCATCCGAATAATTATTTCTCTAATGAGTTATTGCAAGTAAAATACTTACATCAGTGGCACATAGTAGTGTTCATTTAATGTCATCTATTACTATTTGTTAACATTATTACTACTATTTGCTATTATTATTATTATTACTGATATCGTTATTCTTTGGGGGCATTTCTTTACAACTGCTGAAATTGCAGTGTACAGTTCAATCTTAAATTTTGCTTACTACATAATGGATTTTCTTGAAGCAATTCATAGCTCTTAAGTGTATGTACCTCCGTAGACCATTTTCCTCCTATAGTACTCATAAGCTAGAGTGTCCCTTATCTTTTCCATTCACTTATGTTTCCAACCCTGAAGATGCGTGAAGATACGGTGCTGTAAATAATAGCAATACCAGCAATTTCTCAATATTTAGACACTGTCTCCCTCATGCTAAGAAGAGTTGAAGGCAGGAGAACTTCTTAGTGGCATACCTAATGATAATTAAGTCTAGATTGGGAAACCAAATTGTACCTTTGAAAAACTGTGTAATACTCTGAGCTATATTGTACACCAGAGACATGATGTGGTGAGCAGTGAAACTAAATCAATGGTATGATGAAGCACCAAAAGAGGGCTTTACTCTATTACTATGTTGTTTTTTTGGCTTAATAAAACAAGATATGGAAACTGCATGTGTTAGAAATCACTCAGCTAACAAGTAAGCTTTTTAATTATCCATGGTGTTCATTTCTTCTTTTATCTTTATTTTAAAACAGTTACAGATGCTTGCAATTCAGATACACTTCAAAGCAGAAAATGTTCACACAGAAGATGACCTTTTGGGTATTCAGGGTAAACATTTAATTAAAATGTAGTGTGATAAAAAATACACTGACACTGTAGTACAATGAAGTTCCAGGATAGTGGAAGACACAAGTTATCTGGGAAGCTTTGTTTGATTTATTTTTGTAGGCCTTGCACTGGATAGAATTCAAGCAAGAAATTTCATTAGGAGGAAGAAAGGAGAAGGAGGGGAAAAGGAGTAGCTAAGAAAAGGATTTTGTTAGGCAATTTGAAGTCAACGAGTGCTTCCCTGGGAAGTGGCCTCAGTCTTGCTGCAGGTTTTTGGGTGAACCAAAGGAATTACCATTACCGTATGCGTATCAATGGAATGAGCGATGACAATAAGACTTTCTTTTGTTTTTATTTTCATTTTTTTATTTCAAGTATTATGGGGGTACAAATGTTTTTGGTTACATGCATTGCTTTTGTAATGCTTGAGTCAGGGTTAAAAGTCTGCCCGTCACCCAGACAGTGTCCATTGTACCCGTTAGGTAGGTTTTTGCCTGTCCCCTCCTCCCTCCGCCCCCACTTCATTTTCATTCTTGACCTTTATTAACTCATCTAACAAATGCTCCTCATCGAGTGCCTCTTATGTGTTGGACGTTCTAGGGGTACAGTAGTAAACAGAATCAACAAAGATCCCTGTCCGTATGCAGTTCTCCTTTTGTCATGGGGAGATATTAAAATACATACATAAGTATATATAATATACTAGAAGGTGATAAATATTACAGAAAAAATAAAACAGAAAAGGAAGATAAAGAATGTGAGAAAAGGGGGGAACTTAAATAGTAAGTCAGAGAAGACCTCTCTAAAAATGTGACATTTGAATCATGTCCTGAAAGAGACGAGGGAATGAGCCATGTGGATAACTGCAAGTTCAAAGGCCTGGGTTGGAAGCAAACCTGGAGTGGGTAAGCAGTGGTGCACAAGCCAGTATGTTTCCACAGGAGTGAGCAAAGGGAAGAGTAGTAGGAGGTCGGCTGAGCAGAGAGAGAAGGAAAATCCAAGTTAACGGAATATAATTTTCTCATTGTGTTTTAATCAAAATGTAATTAGATTGAGAGCAGCTGAGTTACAGAGCATTCTGCCTCTTTTTATCTCTCTCATCTTGACTTTGCTTGATGGATACTTGATAGTGTCATTTAGTCTTCCAGTTCAAGAGTAAATCATGCAGGACATTGAAGGGCATTGGAAGGCCGCCAATGGAGGCTTAGAAGAGAGGAAAGCCATGATCTAATTTAGAAGGATTTTTTGAAGATCACACTGGGTGGCTGTGCCAAAAATAGGTGGCATAGGGTGGAAGCAAAGACCAGCCAAGATGCTACGGCAATAATCTAAGTGAGAGGTAATGGAGACTTGGACCAAGGTGGTAAACAAGGTGGTAACAACCTTGGCTGGGGCGGAGGTGAGAAAGGATTGGTCCCAGAAATATCTGTTTTGAAGGTAGACCCTGAGAAATTGGAAAGAAAGAGTTGTTGATGATTGAAATGAGAAGGTCTGCAAGAGGATAATATTATGATTAGAAAAAAAAATTGGAATCAGTTTTGGACATGTGGAATTTGAGATACCTATTTTTAGTCCACCAGCACTAATGAAAATGAATATCCTGTTGATTGATGTGTAACTTACACAACATTGCAACTAATTTGTACAACTCACTTATTCATTCAACAAATATTTATTGAAGTCTTACTATATGACCAACACTATGGTTGGCACTGGGTATGTCTAAAGAGCAAATGCAAATATTTATATACCCTGGCTCTGTAGTGCCATTTGTAGAAATCAATATTAAAAACACAATTAGAAGAGCAATCAAAGATATATTGACAGTGCTATTCATTGTAGCTTGATGTTTAGTAGGTTTGAATGACATACATTATCCTACTTGATTAACATATATTATAATAGCAGAATAACAAGTAAGAAGGGATCACCATCCACTCCCAGACCTATTTCTAATATCCTGCATTTACACAGACCTTGCTCTGTCTGCAGGCTTTTCTGGCATCTAGAATAAGAATTTCTTTGGCCCCTATGACTTCTGACCACAGAGACCCCCTAACGCTTATGAGCAAGTTGGGTATAACTTTTAAAAAATAAATTACTAATAAGGACATAAGAAAAAAGAAAGGTAATCCAAATTAATGTAGCACAACTTTCTTATGGCAGTTTAACCACAATCTAATTCTACTGAGAGTGGGTGAGTTATAAGCATGCCATCTCTTTTCATTTCTCTGATTCTAAGTTTCCCTGCTGGATGCTAGAAAATGTCATTCTAGCATGTAGCTCAGGAGTTATTTGGGCACTAAAGGGATTTCAGTTCCTGCCAGAATCTGATTTTTAGTCTTCCCTGTAAATATATACCAGCTTTTAGAAAAATGTTGCATCTATTCATATTAATTTTATTTTTATATACTGAATATTCTCTTGCATTTGTCAAGAGCATATTCAATAGCCAAATTTAAACGGAGTCATTAACTTTGGCTTTAACACCTACTGCTCAAAGCTGATGTATATGCTTATATTCATTTTTTGGCCAGCCATGAAGGTTGATGACATCTTGTTCTGGCATAGACCTGTCTTGCTCAAGACTTTGTCAACAGCCATGCCAGAAACTTTTGGTTTAGATGCTTTCTTCTCCCATCTTGGTAGGATGCCCTACCAAGATCCTGTTTCTTAACTGAGGAACAATTCTCAGGTTATTTGCAGATGGACACGATTCAGCCTTTCCTGATTCAAGTAAGTACCTCTACCTGCTTTTCCATGCTCTCTCTCCATCTTCCTCCAAGCAATAGTTCCATTTAGCTTAATATATTTTTAGAAATCTAATACTTTAAACATGAAACATGCTCAACAGACTATAGGAAAAATAATAAACATTATTTTTAGAAATAATAAATATTATTGTTTTTAAAAACAACAAGCATTATTGTTTTTAGAAATAAACCAATGTTTATAGCTGTATTCATCTAAAATTATAAAACAGATGCACCAGCTTATACAACTTACAAATTTACAGATAAAAAATAGTATGTGCCAGCAGGTACTGCAGTGTTTTGACAAGTTGTTTCTGATGGTAAAGTAATTAAATGAAATGGAAAGAATTTGGTAACGATCATAAACAATAACCTACTTTATTGCCACTGACTGAGGTATAGTTTAGATTACTATCTAAAAGAATTTAGCGATGGTCATTGAGGGCTCTATAAATGCTAGTAACACCAAAAATCTTATTAATTTGTTAACAGCTATATATAATTATTATGTTTCCTTTAAAAAGGAACTACCATATGACTATGTAAACAAGTAGTCTAGTTAGAAGGATAATTTACAGAAATGTTTAAAAAAACAAGTGAGCTCATGGTTAAGCTGGAAAATTTTTGCGTGCTTTACACAGAAGAAAATAATTAGGAAGTTCATATAATCTTAGAAAAATTCATTTTATAATCTTTCAATTTGAGATAAAATATGGCTATAGTAATAGTATTATTAATATAATAAAAGTAACTAATATTTTGATATTAAATTTGTATTTAAATTGATATAAAATATACAGTACAATAAAATATAATTGTACAAAAATAATCATTCACTAATATATTTGTACATTTACAGACTTTTTGTTTCCTCCTGTATCTAGGCAGTGGAACTACAAAGGATGGTGCATAAGTCACTCTACTGGCACTTAGGTTTTTAGGATACACTGATAACTGAATATTAAATGTAGGGTTATTATAGAGGTATCTATAGCTTCTATGGAATTAGATAAAAAAATCAATATAAATAGAAAGGAGTCCATAAGTCTTTATTACAGTAGTTGTTTTTACTGAGGACAGCAAGAAAATTGGAAGGTTGAAGAATACAGGAAAAAGTAAAGAGATTCAGTGAGTTCCATAGAGCAGAGAAACCCATGAAAGAAACCTTTGCAGAGTCCTGTAGACAAGAGTGCACATATCAAGTTTGAGGAGCTATGAGTATGTCTTGGGATTAGGACGCCAGTTGAGTTTAGGGTAATGGTGAGAAAATAAGACTGGAAGGGAAATTAAAGACAAATTCTTTAAGGTTTGTGTAAAATATTAAATATTGAAAGAGTTTAGACTATTTTATGAATATCACTCTGTGTGTGTGTGTGTGTGTGTGTTTATTGGAGGTGTATGATATATGAACAGGAGACTTAGGAAGAAGATTAGTGTCAGTATCTACATTTTAGAAAGACTCCTGGATGCAGCATAGAGAATGGCATGGGTGAGTTTAGGATAAACAGAAGTGATCTAGTAATAATCTAGCTCAAAACTGACATAGTGATGGTGAGAAGAAAAAAATAATATTTGTGGAATGGAAGAATTAATCCTAAAAGAAATAACCAAGTGGAATTACCAGTCACAACTAAAAACTGATAAAATTTGATACATTTAAGATTACATTTCCCAACTGCAGGATTTATTTGGAAAAAAGCAGTGAGAAGCAGTCCATAGGGAGCTTTACGTCCCTGTTAAGCTTTACATCCCTGTTAGGTAGCAAAAGCCACAGGTGGGGCATATATACATAAACATTTGAAACAGGGGGCATAAAAGCCAACTTTTATCTGCTTCAAAATTTGGCCTCATGATGGCTCCACTTATATTATTACATGGGGAAGATAGGATTAAGAAATTCTCCAAAAACTTTCATGATTTCAAACTCACATAAGCAATAGTTAATAATGGAAGATGTTCCAGTTACCCATTACTGTGTAACACTCCCTCCCCAAGAAATAAAACTTTGATGAATTGAAATATCTACAATCATTGATTTTGCTAATGAATCTGAAATTTGAGCAGATTTCCTTAAGGGAATCAAATCCCTTAAGGGCTGGAACAGCTGAGCCTGGTGGGACGTCTATGTCTCTATCTCTTTAGGTGGTCTCAGGATCTTCCATGTGGTTTTTTCAGAATAATGTTACTTATTATATGGCGTCTCAATGATCTGAGACCAACATTCTAAGAAATTTAGTAGATGCTATGAGACTTCTGAGCTAGCCTCAGCAGCCTAAGAATGTCACTTCTGATACATTCTGTTGGTCAAACAAATCATTAAGGCCAGCTCAGATTCAAGGGGAGAGGAATCAGACTCCACATCTCAATATAAAGTGTAGAGAAATATGTTTGGCCATCTTTAATCGACCATAGAGGGCAATACTTCACTAGGGAAGAATATTTGAAGTTTATATTTCTAATTCTTTCCCCTAAAAGAGAATTGTTTAGTGTTGCCAATCTTGGAAGATAGTAAGATATATCATAACACAACTATAAATCATTTATTCCTTGTAAACTATGAACCAATAACTGACCTGGGCTAATTTTACTAAAGGAATAGCCAGATTTCCTTATGATGACCAACACCTTCCTTTCAAAAGTGAGAGTATATGAGAAAATGTACCTAAATATTACAATTGCTACAGGTAAGCTTTCATTCACATTGCAAGAAATTTAAACATACTGTTAGTCACTTTAACATGATTGATGGAAATAGCCAACTAAGGTAGAGGGGTAAACATGAAAAAAGGTCACAAATCCAAAAGACTTACATGCTTAGAGTGTTGTTAATCTGGAACGTGCCCCTGACAGAAGGAGAAGCTCAAAAAACACAGGGCCCATGTTTAGGACAAATGGTGGTGATAAGGGAAGGACATAGATGAAAAGTGATTATTTGGAGTCAGAGCTATTCTTCAGTCATGAAATGCAGTTAGTTAGGACTATGTGGTTTTAAAGAGCATCGGAGAAGCCAAGTTCAATGAGAACACATAAAATTTTTAGGAGTCCTGAGCCAATAATTGGTGGGGGGGTTGGACCATTGTGCAACCTGGATGTCTATGCCATGCCCACGCATGTGTCAGGGTTGAACAATTCCTACATTAGAGAGGAAGGAATTTTCCCAATCGTAAGCTGTGTTCCATGGTGGAATGTTGTATGAGAGGACTTTAAATAGAATAAATGTCAATTGTCAGCTGTCATCCTGTTTGGAAACTAGAGTGAGAAACACGTGATTTTTGTTCTAGAGTTTTGATTATAGAATATAATAGAGACATGTCAAGAAATAAATATTCTTAAATCACAATTTTGATTTACAGAAATAAAAGCATATTTAGATTTTTACCATCTTGGTTTTGAAACTTCCAGGTTTCTTCATACAAAGTAGACATTTTCTAAATGTTTGTTGAAGAGAAAAGCAAATGCTCTAAATTAATCTTTGTATGATTTTGGAAGACTTCTGTAATTCTATTCCAAGAGAATATTAATGATATTCATATGTTTGCTTTGTTAATTATTTTCAAGAAAGTGAAATGTAATGGAGTCTGTTTCCAGTATCACTGCTGGAGTAAGGAATAATAATGATTTTTTAATGTCCAAGGCAATTTCATTTAAAATCATAAGCAAGAGTGTTCTGTACAAAAATGTTTTAGAAAATTATAAAAATTATGTTGGATGTTAAAATACTTTCTTCGAATATCCTGAAATATTGTATGTACAGAATTAGAGAATTGTTTTCAGCTCCTGTGTTAAATTACTTAAGCAGGTACAAAGTTTAACTGCCCTGAGGTCACATCTAAGCAGTTCACTAACTCAACATTTTATAAATCTTTCTTTATTCTTCACCTGATTCTTAAAGATTAAACAAAAAACATGTATCAGGCCTAGGCTTAATATCAATATTAAAAATTAGCAGGAAGAATGTATCCAAAAAGAAGAGGAAGTGTTTAGAAAGTAAGAGACATAGCAGTATACAGGAAGGGAAGGTCGTCAAGAAATAAAGCAAAATTCAAAATGAAAACATTGCATAAAAGTTACATTTCCTTTCCTCACACTGCAGTGCAGATGTGTTAGTTATTCATTAACCTCTAGTGAACCTGTGAGAATACTCTTTTGTGAATTTTAAAGTTTGAATATCTAGGGTATAGTTCCAGCTTTAAAGAAAAGCAAAGATCAGACTCTTTATCCAGATATCATAAATTATTGCAATCTTATCCTTTTGAGTGAATATGCATTAATAATTAAATGAGTATGAAATGTATTAAATTAAAAGTATATTCATTTTTAAATATAAGTTGGCTTTACAAGAACAAGTCCAGTTTTTCTGGTTCATAGAAAGACTGGGTGTGACTTCTTTTTGAATCACTTAAATCTTTAAATATATATATATTATGGTTTATATGTACCCAATTATATCAATCAGTTTTCCTCATTATGATTAATTTCCTCAATTATTGCACAATGCTGCAATGGTAACAAAAATGAAATATACAGTTGCAAGTATTTTCAGTTCACCAACTGGAAAAATATCTCATTGGATGATAGAAATAAAGTCCAGACAACATCTAGTGCACAACATTCCCAATCCATGGAATATTTTAATCATCAAGAAAAAACACAGCCTGTGTCTTCTTAGCTGGCCTGCAAGAGACTTGAGAGCAGTAACTGAGTCTTAGCAAGATTTGCTAAGACTCATATCCTTAAATATCCATCTGTCTGACATGGAGCAGATGCTAATCACTATTTATTAATTTGGATGAAATCTTGATAAAAAGCTCAGTTTTATGGAACATCATTATCCCATTAAATTCATAACCCAGGAGAACATTTGCTTCTGAAGGAAAATATGCAAAGTAGTATTTGTAGAATAGTAATCATACCCTATCAAACACCACAATTCAAGTACATAAAATAAAATATTAGAAAGGATACAGTTATTTGGAATAACTACTCTGGGACTTCTAATAGTGTGTTTAAGCTTCATTGGCTTAAAAAGATATATGGAGCATCAAAGTTGATTGATTTCTCAAATGTTATTAGAATAAACATTGTTTTATTAAGAGAATCTCTATTGAATTATGAATACCACTGTTAGGTGATTTTAAGATGTTTTTATACAATGGAGTTTCTTTTGTTAGATTCTATGGAATGGAAGAGAAGGGGTGGGAGCTGTAAATATTTTCTCTTTCCGTGGATCTTCCAAAGCCTGGCTAAAGAAAAATCTGTCTACCCAACTTCCTTTTATTTCTGGCAAAAACTTGGTTTTTTACTAATTATCCCCAGCTGTACCAGATTCTGTAGTTTTTATTTTTAACTCTCTCTACATGCTCTTACATCTGTGTACCTTTTGTATGGAATATTGGGTCTTAAAGACCCCTTTGGGAGGGGTGAGTACAATGTGATTGTCTAAAAAGAAAAAAATAATTTAAAACACTATTTCAAAGCCATTGTATTGGTATTTGCCCACAAAAACAATGGAGCATACTCAATCAGATATCAGGAATTTTGATGTAATTTAATTTAAAAACTTATATTTTTCTTCCTCTTAGCTTTCTTTCAAAGGAAGTCAATGTACCAATCTATAATTTTAAACGCACCAACTGCCCCCATTATGCAGATTTTGTCTACTATATTGAAAGCTGTTCAGAAGATTCTTCACACTGCCCGGTGAAGAAAGTCCCCTAAATGATAATAAATAGGGCTTGGGCTTCGGGCTTACTATTTTACACTGCTTATTTGGTGGTGATGATAAAAACACAAAAACAGGTACACAGGGCAGTTAGGGTTAAACTGGGGAGAGAATCAGCTAGGAAAAAGCAAGTATTTTTATTATAGGCAGGTAAGCAGAGAGTGAACCACAGAGGATTTTAGCATATTATTTACCTGCTCATTTTGTGTTTGCCCTGATTGACATTATCCTTTTAGTGTTTTTACAATGACTTCATCATTTATACTAAAGTAAAAATAATAGACAAAAAACTAACAGTAATCCCTTTGACTTTTGTCTGGGACATTTCCTAGTCATTTTGAAAGCTTGAAAGTGACAGTTTGGGTAAATATTAAAACAATATGCATTTCCATAAGCTGTAATATAATTCTTTGTGAATGGCAAAAGCACATTTACCTTTTAATCAGAAAAACTTGCCAATTTGAAAACCATGGAATCCAGACAACATGGCCTTAACCGAGATGCTGGACATGAACAATAATAATAAAATTCAGTCATATTTGATACTTTGCAGATGTTCTTAGATTAAAAATAATAGCTTTGCATGTATTTACACATGGTAATTATAAAGATTTATTGGTCAACATAGAAGGATAGGACATATTTAACAAGTTTTTAGGTTGATTTATAACTTTTAAATATTTAGACATACAGCATGTGGGCTTTCATTTAAATTCTTTTCCTGAGCCCCACAAATGTTAGGGGCATGAATTTCTGAATAAACTGTTATTGTACTTACAGACAAGTGTGGTTCATTCCTGCTAAAGGGAAAGTTTTGTAAGCATCTAGACTTCTTGCAGCCGAGTAAAGGAGTTGATGAGAAAGTCATTTGATTGATGCCACTGTTACCCAGGTGTTTAGGAGTCCATGAGGCCCCTTTTGTTTATTTCAAAGGGACAGCCTTTCTAAAGGTGGGGTGAGTAAAAGGGTTGGCCTGCTTTATGGATTGTGTATGTCCTCGTTTGAATGCTCATCAAAGTTTTTTTACTCTAATTGTGAATAACTCTCCAAAGTTTGCAAACCCACCTATAAATCTAGATCTCATCAGAGCACATCAATGAACTGTTCCTTAACTTTGATTTGAAACTTAGGAGCCAGGAGCTGTTGATGACATTTGTAAGTTCATGGTATATCGTTGGTTTCTGCAAAGCACTGTCACCAGGATGGCCCTGACAAAACAGATGGAAAAACTTTAACAGTTTTCTTTTCCTCTCTTTTCTTTCTTTCTTTTAACACTTTTTCTTTAGTATTTGTTATCTAGAAGCACAGCTACTCAAGGACAGTAGGTGACCCAAATACTACAAATAGCCAAGCGACCTCCTGCGCACAGCCAGTGCAGAACCGAGAGGGCAACCCGCAGTTAACTCATTAACATATCATTATAATACTAAAAATCACTCCCCCAAGTTAGAATCGCCCCCATTTCCTGTACATGAAAAGACATGTACATGAAGTACACCATGTGTCTGAAACTCCATCCTATACATGCTTACACACCTCATCCATCCCATGTCTAATTCTTTAGGACCCCCACGTCTCCATTTGCTTGGGGAGAAGATGCCTTTAGAGCACAAGCTCTCCTTATCCATCCTTTAGCCAAAGGATTAAAAACCTGAAGGCCTTACGTATTGGATGTTTTCGTTGTAGCTGATATACAGTAGGGAAAGAACACAGTTTTTTGATAAGCACCATTCTTATTAATTTATTCATTCACCTTTACCTTTATTTCTTATTTCTGCTCCACTCATATTCTTTTTTCCCTTTTGTTTTTCGTTTATGTGTAACAATTGTTACATATTTGTGGAATATAGTAATATTTCAATACACGTATACAACGAGTAATAATCAAATCAGGGTAATTAGCATATCCATAACCTCACTTATCATTTCTTAGTGTGGGGAACATTCAAAATCCTCTTTTCTAACTTTTTGAAAATATAAAATAAATTATTGTTAACTATATTCATCCTACAGAGCTATAGAGCGCTAGAAATTATTCCTCCTTTCTAGCTGTAATTTTGTATCTGTTAACCAACCTCTCCCTACCCTCCCTTCCCTGCTACTCTTCCCTTGTCTCCAATAGCCACAATTCTACTCTCTACCTCTGTGAGCTCAACGCTTTCAGCTCCCATACAGGAGTGAGAAAATGTGGTATTTATCTTTCTGTGCCTAACTTATTTCACTGAACGTAATGTTCTCCAGGCTCATTCATGTTGCTGCAAATGAAAGGATTTCATTCTTTTTATGGCTGATTAGTATTCCACTGTGTGTATATATATTACATTTTTTTTTATCCATTCATGTACATTTAGGTTGATTCCATATCTTGGCTATTGTGAATAGTGCTACAATAAACATAGGGGTGCAGATACATCTTCAATATACTGATTTCCTTTCCTTTGGGTAAATACTCTGTAGTAGGATTGCTGGATCCTATGACAGTTTTATGTTTAGTTTTTTGAGAAAACTCCATACTTTTTGGTTTTGTTGCCTGTGTTTTTGAGATTTCATTCATAAAATTTTTATATAGACCAATGTCTTGGAGTGTTTCCTCTATGATTTCTTCTGGTAGTTTTATAGTTTCAAGTCTTATGTGGAAGTCTTTAATCCATTTTGAGTTGATTTTTGTAGGTAGTGAGAGATAGGGTTCTAGTTTTATTCTTCTACAAATGGATTTATCCAGTTTTCCTAGCACCATTTATTGAAGAGGGTGTTCTTTTCTCAATGCATGTTTTTGGTGCCTTTGTCAAAAATCAGTTGGCTGTAAATATATGGATTTATTTCTGGGTTCCCTATTCTGTTTTATTGGTCCATGGGTCTAATTTTACACCAGTGCCATTCCATTATGGTTACTATAACTTTGTAGTATGTTTGAAGTTAGGTAGTGCGATGCTTCCAGCTTTGTTCTTTTTGCTAAAGATGCTTTGTCTACTTGGGTTCCTTTGGGGTTCCATATGAACTTTAGAATTGCTTTTTTTTTCTATTTCTGTGAAGAATGTTATTTGTATTTTGATAAGAATTACATTGAATCAGTAGATTGCTTTCGATAGTATTGTCATTTTAAATATATTAATGCTCTATCCATGAAGATGTGATGTCTTTCCATTTTTTAGTGTCCTCTTCAATTTCTTTCCTCAGTGTCTTATAGTTTTCATTGTAGAGATCTCTCATATCTTTGGGTAAATTTATTCCTAATTATTTTTGTAGCTATCATGAAGGGATTGCTTTCTTGGTTTCTTTTTCAGCTAGTTTATTATTGGTGTATGAAAACACTACAGTTTTTTGTATGTTGATTTTGTATCCCACAACTTTACTGAATTTGTTTATCAGTTCTAAGAGTTTTTTTATGGAGTCTTTAGGCTTTTCTATATATACGATTATGTTATCTGCAAAGTGGGACAATTAGACTTTCCTTTTTCCAATTTGGATGCCCTTTATTTCTTTCTTTTGCCTAATGCTGTGGCTAGAACTTCCAGTACTATGTTAAATAAGAGTGGTGAAAGTGGGCATCTTTGTTTTATTCCAGTTCTTAAGAGAATGATGTTAGCTGTAGATTTGTCACAGATGGCCTTTATTGTGTTGAGGTTTGCTCCTTCTACACCTAATTTGGTGAGAGTTTTTATTATGAAAGGATGCTGAATTTTAGCAAATACTTTTTCTGCATCTATTGATATGATCATGTGGTTTTTGTCTTTCATTTTGTTGATGTAATGTGTCATGTTTATTGATTTGCAGATGTTGAACCATCCTTGCCTTCTGGCATAAATCTCATTTGATCAGGGTATATTATGTTTTTGATGTGCTGTTGACATGTGTTTGCTAATATTTTGTTGAACATTTTTGCATCTATGTTTATCAGATACTTTGAACTGTAATTGTCTTTTTTGCATTGTGTCCTTGTCTGGTTTTAGAATCAACTTAATGCCGGCCTCATTAAATGAATTAGAAAGAATTTCCTCCTCTTTAGTTATTAGGAATAGTTTGAGAAGAATTTTTTTTTTACACAATGAATTGCTTTTATTTTGGTATGCATCCACATTTCAGCATTTAGTGGTCCTGAACATAAAGTGGAAAAACACAGCAATTTGCCAGGAAGTCAAGCCCACCAATTTGGGGAATCTGCTGTGCACACCCGGTTCTTTCTGTATCCCTGCTGAGGATCATGAGAAGCAGCAGCACCAATACCAAAGTATGCACAGAATTCAAGGTTCTTTTTGTTCCAGTTGACAGATTCCAAAATAGACCACAGTGGATTGCAGGATGACCAAATGAGAGCCCTGTTCAAAACTTCTTCAATTTTTAAAGCAAAAGCAATTACAGGAAAAGAAAACAATTCAGAGCAATCGTGTGTGGTTACAAGTGTCTTCACGCAGGATTTCTCTAAGTTTAACCACCAAGGACTCTGAGAGCTGGCGGGTCTGAGGTACCCTGCTGACTGTTCTTTTCACCTTAGTAAAATCTGAGCTAAAAAAGCACATCGGCTGATGATGACAGCAGAGGGTGGCAGGGCTGAGGATCCAATATTCATTTCCCAGGCTGGTGGAGTGAATAAATGTGGTTCCAAAACTAAATGAGGGAGGTCAGAGACTCTTTCCAACCTTACCTGATGGCTTCTGGCCAAAGCAAGGAGTGTAATGGAAAGTGTTGAGTGAAGACAGTGCAAAGAGGGATTTGAGGAGGAGGGGGGAGAAAGCAGCACCCCTCGATAAAGGTGGGGGAGAGAAGATATGGGGAAAGCCCTGAATTCCTCACTGAAGGCCAATCTCACAGGGGAGCAGAGGGGTTACAATCTATGCTTTGGTCAAGGGCGGGAGTGGAGGAGAGTGGGTAGGGGACAATGGCTTGGAAGGGGGCATCATTTAAGACTTAAAGAAAGCAACCAGGGGTGCAGCCAAAGCACCCCCCACACCAAGCAGTAGTCCTACAAGCTGCTATCTGGAACCTTCACATCTACTTTAACAAGCCCCCAAGCTGGAGGGCTATTGCAGGGAATGAAAGAGGCAGGGGGAGGGGAAAGGAGAGAAGGCAAAGACCCCAGGCCATGTAATCAGCAGCAAGGTGATTGTGTGATGTGTCTTTTCACAGTTGAGTGAGATGTGCCCCACCAGTTATGATGGGAACAAATTTAAATATATTTTCTTGATCCCAGAAGTTCAACTACATGGACAGTGGTTACACTTGACAGGAGGATTTGTTACAGCACAACTTATATATTTCAAATGGACAAAAAATTAGTAGCATTTACAGTATCTTAAGATAAGTTGCCCTTGAATGAGAGCTTCCTTTCCAGTACTTTGAGGTCTACAAGAGGTATCTAGAAAATTTACTACTGTGGAAAATGAAGACTGCTTAAATCGAATGGGGTGGGAAAGGGAAGGACCTGTGGTTTTTCTTTTTGATTAATTGCTGTCACACTGCCCTTCAGGTGGCTAAGGGAGTTTCATATTTTCTTTAGACATCATTAGGCGCCAAAGCTCTTGTAGGACAACTTTGATGCTGTAGGAATTCTGCCATTTTGCTAGCACCGATATGGCCCTTGGATCCACCACTCCATTAGAACTATTAACTCCATTCATATTCATTTTTGTTGCAAATCTTACAAAGGGGGGTGTTTCTGGGTATTTAGGTCCACATTCTATCTTAAGGCTGTATATTCGGTTTTCATAAATTGTTCTTGGAGGCCCAGTTATCATCCCTGTCCATCTTATAAGTGTCATGTCTTCATCATCTTCTGGACCCCAGCTAACTGTGCCATCTCCTACTCCTTTCTTGCCTTCTTTGAGTTCTTCCAACAGTAGGAAATTGCGAGGGACTTTTACTCCTGAGCCTGTGGTGTCTGTCATCTTGCGTCGCTTTTGCACCTGAGAAGAATTAATGTTAGTTCTTCTTTAAATCTTTGGTAGAATTCATCAGTAAAGCCATCTGGAGTAAACTTTTCTTTGTTGGAAGAATTTTTATTACTGATTCAATCTCGTTGCTCATCCTTTAAGTGTTCAGGTTTTCTATTTTTATCTTGGTTCAATCTTGGTAGGTTATGCGTCCAGAAATTTATCCATTTCCTCTATGTTTTTTAATGTTTTGGTATATAGTTATTCATAATAGCTTCTGTATTTCTGTGATATCAATTGTAATGTTTCCTTTTACATTTCTGATTTTATTTACTTGAGTCTTTTCTCTTTTTTGTTTTGTTTTATTTTTGTTTTATTATTTATGACTTTTATAATAAATGTTTCAAATGCACAAAAAATGTGAAACTTGGATTATAATTGAAAGTAAATATTTTTAGATTAATTTAAAGATAATAGCTATAACTAAATATTATGTGGTGCCAATCAATAGCATAAAATATCTATTTACTGAAATGTTATTTTACCTCTATCAATAATATTTCATAATTTTAAAAATTTTCATAATTCTTCCCATAGAATTTATATGTATATAGTTTTTGTTGTTACAAATTGTATCTTTTTCTATTATATCTTCTACTTGTTTATGGCTGTGTGTAGATTTCTAATTTATTTTGTAAATTTATCTTGAATTATTCTACTTTGTTGAACTTTCTTCTTTGTTTCAGTAATCTATTTATAGATTCTCCTGGCTTTCAAAATATTTTCTGCAAAAGTGACATCTTTTACAGGCCTTACATTTCTCTTTTCTTTTTCCTTTCTTTATTACTCAATCATATTATATTTTATGTTACAATAAGTCATGATTATATTTTATGTTACAGTAAGTCATGCCTTTTTGCTTATCTTTCCTGTTACTAAATTTCTTCTATTATATATAATGCTTAATGTAGCCATAATAATTGGTAGAACTTTATAATATCAATCAAGTTTGTATTATTGGGATAAATTCCACTTTAAATTTAATTTTTAAAATATTGAATTAATAAAAATAATTTTGAAAAATATATATTTCTTAAAAATATGCTATCAAATTAATTTATCTAAAGTTCCATTCTGGATTTTGCATCTACGTTACATTCTTAAAGAAATTTTCTTCTTTTATATCACCTTTCTCAGTTGTGGAAACAAAAGTGGGGACACGACTTATAACTTAATTATATTTATATAATATAGGAATTACTTATTGTTTGAACTTTTGTAGAACTCAAGAGTAAAACTATCTAAGCCTAGGACACCATGAAAGGGGAAATTTTTTTAATTGACACTTAAAATGCCTTAGTTTTTATTTGTCTGTTCAAGTTTTCATTTTGTTGTATGCCATTTTGTCATTTTATATTCTAAAAGTATATTTATTTATTCTAGATTTTCTAATATTGTGTATGAATGAATGGTTTGGCATAATGCCCTTTTATTTCTTTTTAATTTCTGTTGTTAAGGAAGTCACCTCTTTCATTCTATATTTTTATTTGCATTTTCTCTTTCATTTATTTCAGTCAGTATACCAGAGCCTATCTTATTAATTTCTTTAAATATTTTGGCTTACCATTTTTGTCAATAGTTATTATGTTCTTTATTTCTAGCTCTTTCATTATTATTTTCTTTCTGCTTTTAAAAACTCTGGCATTTCTTTGATTTTTGCAAAAAATTATTTGAATGTTTAGCTCATTTTTATTACACACTGACATTAAGTGGTGAGATGTGGCTGCACATAAAATTCATACTCAATGTTCTTTTCCTACAACATATGAAAAATATTGCATTATTTTCTTTGTACGTTTTCATTGTTTTTAAAAATTGTATTATCTATCTGATTCTTCTTCCTTTATTGGTTATTTGTTATTTTTGGAAGCTGTACATTTTCTCCTTTTTAATTGATGTTTTTTAATTTCTTCATGTGTTTAAATGTGAGATTTTTTATACATACGTCCTTGGCATTTTGTGATAACTTTCAACCTGAAGTCTTTTTTTTCCCCTTAATTAAAGGAAATGTGGTATTATTGCACCAAATATTTTCCTCTTTTCATTGATTTTTTTGTCTCTCTTTCTGATACTCTTTTTACCAAGATATCCACAAATCTACTAGCCTGCAACATACTTCCATTTTTTGTGTGTATAATTTTATCCTCTTTCTCTTCTCTGTATCTTTCAGAGAGAATATCACTGTCTGATATTCTATTGTCCTAATTTATTCTTAGGCTGTATTCATCTTCCTATTTATTCCACCTATTGATTCTTTCTTTAAACTCTTATCTAACTCACATCTAGTATTTCAACTTTTTTTCTTTGTAAGTTCTTGTTCTTGATTTATACTGGTAATATTTTTGTGTCTCTTGAGCATAGTTTGTTTTATAGAAAATTTGGACTGTCTGTTCCAATAGTTCTACTTAGATGGTGTGTAGTGCATCATTTTGTTTTCTTTCTTTAGTAGTAATTCTCTTTTTCAGGTGTCTAGTTCAGGATTTGGCAAATTATGGTCACAGGCCAAATCTGATCCACTACCTGTATGTGTGAATAAAGTTTTATTGAAACACAGGAAACCTTCTTTGTTTATGTGCGGTTTATGTGTTATATACAAACAATAGCAGAGTTGAGTAGTTGCGACAGACAATATATGGCCTGCAAGATCTACTATCCACACCTTTACAGAAAGAGATTTCTGACCATAGGTCTAGTTAATTTCACTTTGAACTCATATCTCTTGAGGATATTGGCTATCCAGTCTCTTAATGTGTACTAGGAGAGATTGGAAGTCCAGACTTAATTTGCATCCCTAAGGGAAATTTGAGAGGGAAGGAGGAAGACAGAGAGAAAGAAATTACACCCAGAGTGGAGAGTTCATCTATTAAGAATAGCTTTTTTGTTGCCTCATCACCAGGCAACTACTTTGGCCAAATATTCACCTTAAATTTCACTGAAAGAAAGGAGTGACCTGAAACAAAATGTAGCAGTTATTAGGGGGGTGTGCTTAGGTCCCCCCTCAGGATCAGGGCACTTATTTTCCTAGCTACTGGCAATATTGCCTACATGCCTTCCCAGAAGTTGCTCTCAACCTAAGGGAGCTGCCCCTCCTCTTTCTGTATCCCCAGTGATTGGCATCCAATGACTGTCAATGCAGCATTCAAAGGCCTGGCTATCTGGACTCAATCACAGATACTTCTCAAGGGCTACCCCAGCTCTACTATTCCCTGTGGGACTGGCTGTCATTGCTGTGGCAACTGCAGTGCAGTTCACTTTATTTCTCCACCTAACCACTTCTTTTGCTCTTTTCTAGATAGTGTTTCAGAGAGCACTTTCCACATATAAATCTCAAAGCCTTCTCCTTCCTGAGACTGCCTGAGACAGGAGGACATCTTAGCTTTTTTCCCCCATTATTCTTGATATGGAAAAGGTGAGAGGATGCAGAAGAAAACTCATGGAAAGGAACCTCGTCCTTCTGGTGTGGTTTATATCAGCTCCTTACAACATTAATATTCTTATGCTATTCTAATTTTACTCAGTAACACTGGACAGCCTGGCCTCTTGCTTAGGTTTTCTGTAATGAGTGGAAGGGCATTCCCTCTCAAGGTCAGGAGACAGCAATAGAACTCTGAAGCTCTCCTTCAAACTTTCCTCCAATGGGTATGATTCCAAGTAGCTTTATAAAGATGCTGATGCCTATCTCCTACTTCTAACTCTTATCATTCCATACTCATCCACACACATGTACATCAGCTTATGATAGCTTTTGATTTCGCAGGTTGTATCACATTTTTTTTGTTAGTTTGTTCTGACTCCGGGAATGCATGCTTCTCTTTCACTCACAAATGCAAAGGTTATCATATTTTGGGGGGAGTGCAATTCAGGTATAAATAAACCCATATTGAGATATTCAGGTATAAACCCATATCTTCTATTAGCAACCTTCAGCAAATAATACAAAGGTTTTTCTTTGTTTAAACTGCTCAACCAAGGGGGACTCTTAGAATCTCAAAAATGCTACAAAAGTTGTTAATGTGAGCTCTCTATGTTCTCCAGGAATGGATGCCAGCCACCAGTGAGATATTTTGGTATATTGCCTGCTCTGAATGGAGGTTGAGGGCTGCCAATTAGTCCTTAGCACATTGTTACTCTAGATAATGTGTTTGCCCACACTACGCAATAAGTATTTCCAAACTTACCTACTCTCCTCAGACTCCCCACCTCAGCTTTTCTCCCTCCACATTTCACAATCTCCATGCAGATGACTTCAATTCTTATCTCAGAGAAAGGAGAAAGTATAAGAGCATTCTACTAACAGCAGCTTCTCCATCAGCACCTACAGCATCAGAACATCCTGTTTTACCTCCAGACTGGTAAAGCCAGTTGCTATCACACATTCATTTCCATATCCCAAAGTCTGCTTCAAGTCAATCTAACCAAAGCCGTAATCATGATCTGCACCTGTCAACCTCACGATCCTGTATCTCCCAACGCTCCCTCTCTTGTTACGTGGCACCACCACCTATCCAGAAGTTCAGGCCAGAATTCTGGCTGTCCACAAATTGTCCTTATTTGCACTCATCAGTATATTCTTAGAATTTCTCCTGCCAATTCCTTTTGAATCCACTTATTTATCTTCTCTATTGCCATTCTAGTGCAAGCTATAATTACCCTCTCACCTGTACTGGTGTGACCAGCCTCTTAATTGGCCTCCCCCTGACATTCCTAATCTCTTCAGTCTCTTCTCCATGCTTCAACCAGACAGACTAGGCTTTCTACTTTAAATATTCTTTAGATATTTAGAAACACAATTTAGATTGAAACATTCTTTCAGATAAAATCCATTATCCTTAACATGGTCCATTAGATTCTAGATTTTCTGGCCTCTGCTGATATCCAGTTACTCTGTGGTAGGCACCTGTGTTGCATCTAATTTTACGAATGAAGACCAAAGAATCAAAGAAGTGAAAAACTTGCCTATAGCTTCCTTTGGATGTTATGATATCTAGATCTTCTGAGGACAGATCTTATCATCTTCACTCTTTAATGTGACACTAAGTTTATTCAATACTCAGAAATTAAATGATAACTGTATTCCTACTACCCAACTAAAATGCAGGTCCACAAATACAAATACCTGAAAACTTTGCCCAAATGGACTTGCCAAAAAATAAGCAGATGGTTATAGTGATACATGTGTTCCAATACAGTGCTCTTCATTTTTTTTGTTCAAGTAACTTATAAGGAACTCACTTACCAATGTTTTAGGCTAACATTTAAATTGTTTTATTGTAATAGTTGTAAATGGTGTATAATTTTCAACACATTAAAAATAGAGGTATTTTGAGATAAAATTGATCAATCAGTTTTAAAAATGCATTTTACGGAACCAAAAATACAATGGCAATTTTATCCCTACCATCATCCATATAAAAATATTTGTGAACACTTTCTTCATTAGCAGCAGGAAATCTTTCACAGTTCCTTGTTCTTTTTGAGCACCTATTTCCATTTCACATCTGCAAAGAATTTATTATAATGCACATAATTATTTTATTGAACACTATCATTTTCTACAACAAAAAGAAGAAGATCAATGAGTATTAGTTATTTTCTAAACAAATATCTTCTGGATTTTATTATCACTAGAATATGTAGTATTATATAGTAAATATAAACACTCTGAATATACTAAATTTTTAAGAAATTTAAATACATCATATATAAATTTAAGAAAAGTATAAAAGGTGTGAAAAATAGCTTTTAATAAAAGTAATGGAATTGTATTTTTTGACAAATTTATTCATCCATGGGTAAATATTACTTATTGCTAGAATAGGAACAGGTTCAATATCAATCCTATTTCTATTTTTAAATTTTTATGGTTTTAAATATTTAACATTGTGTATGTAAATAAGTGGTAATAGAAGGTGTGGTTCTACAATATTTATAATTATTTAATCTTAAGAGTTCCTTGTGAAATTTCTCATAGTTATATATAATTTTTCTTAAGTCTTCAATTTTGTTCACAATGATTTGAAAGTTACTAGAGCTTGAGCTAAAAAAAAAACTATCTTGATCATCTGAACCATTCACTTTCTCAACATATCCACCAGTCTTGCATATTGTCCTTTTGGTTGGCCAACCCAGAGTTTGCATGTTCCAGGATCACAGTTAGAGGCAGAATGACTGGAAAGAATGCCTTCCTTTTGTAAATGGGAGAAAGATCTTTGTGCAAGGGTAACTGGGAAAGGAGGACATGCACTGATGGAACAGGTGTCTTTGGAAAGAAGTCATGTGAACGTTGGGGATCTGCATACTGATCCCTTTAACATCATCTATGCTAATGTGTTCCTTAGAGACACACCTGTATACAAATTTGGATACCACTGATCTAAATAACCTAGTATATTTAAGAACTCTACAGAAGTAGTAATTTGAAATACAATGGGGCTAATTTGCTTGAGTTCTTTGTAGATTCTTTTGTAGATTCTGGTTATTAGCCCTTTACTGGATATATACCAAGCAAACATTTCCTCCAATTCTGTAGATTGTCTATTTGCTCTATTGATTGTTTCCTCAGCTATACAGAAGCTTTTTAATTTGATCAAGTCCCATTTATTAATTTTTGTTGTTGCTGTGATTGCCTTTGGGGTCTTCTTCATAAATTCTTTGTCTAGGACGATATCTAGAAGAGTTTTTCCAACATTTTCTTCTAGAATTCTTAGTTTCATGTCTTAGGTTTAAGTCTGTTATCCATCTTGAATTAATTTTCATGAGTGATGAGAGATAAGTTTCCTATTTCAATCTTCAACATGTGGCTACCAGATTTTCCCAGCACCATTTATTGAACAGGAATTCTTTTCCCCAGTGTACATTGTTGTCTACTTTGTCAAAGATCAGATGGCAATATAAGGATGGTTTTATATCTGGGTTCTCTGTTCTAATCCATTTGTTTAAATCTCTGTTTTTGTGCCAGTACCATGCTGTTTTGGTTACTAGAGTCTTATAGTACAGCTTGAAGTCTGGTAAAGTGTTACCTCTTGACTTGTTCCTTTTGCTTAAGATTGCTTTGGCTATTCAGGGGTTTTTTCTGATTCCATACAAAGCGTAGAATTATTTTTTCTAGATCTGTGAAAAATGACATTGGTATTTTCATGGGGATTGCATTGAATCTGTAAGTCACTTTGGGTAGTATAGACATTTTAAAAATGTTGATTCTGCCAATCCATAATCATGCTGTTTTTCCATTTGTTTACATCCTCTGTGATTCCTTCCTCAGTGATTCATAGTTCTCCTTGTAGAGGTCTTTCACCTCCTTGGTTAAATATATTCCTAGGTATTTTATTTTCTTTGTTGCTATTGTGAAATATATTGAGTCTTTGATTTGATGCTCAGTTTTACTGTTGTTACCATATAGAAATGCCACTGACTTGTGTACATTGATTTTGTAACCTGAGACTTTGCTGAATTTATTTATCAGTTCCATGAGTCTCTTGGCAGAATCTTTGGGATTTTCCAGGTATAGGATCATATGGTCAGTAAAGAGCAATAGTTTGACCTCTTCCTCCCCCTTTGGATACTCTTGATTTCTTTCCCTTGCCTGATTGCTTTGGCTAGCACTTCCAGCGCTATGTTGAACAAAAGTAGTGACAGTGGGCAACCTTGTCTTGTTACGGTTCTTAAGCACGAAAGCTTTCAACTTTTCCCCATTCAGTATGATGTTGGTTGTTGGTTTGTTGTATCTGGCTTTTATAATATCGAGGCATGTTCCATCTATGCCTATTTTGTAAAGAGTTCTTTTAATAAATGGGTGCTAAATTTTGTGAAATGCTTTTTCTGCATCTTCTGAGATAATCATATGGTCTTTGTTTTTGCTTCTGTTTACATGGTGGATCACATTTATGGATTTACATATATTGAACCATCCTTGCACCCCTGGGATAAAGCCCACTTGGTTGTGGCGGATTATTTTTATGATGTGCTGCTGAATTCAGTTTGCTAGAATTTTATTGAGAATTTTTGCATCTATATTCATAAGGGATATTGGTCTGTAGTTTTCTGTTCTTGTTGTATCCTTTCCTGGCTTTGGTATCAAGATGATACTGGCCTCATAGAATTAGTTGGGGAGGATTCCTTCCTTCTTAATGTTATGAAATAACTTCTGTAGGATGGGTACAAATTATTCTTTGTAGTTCTAATAAATTTCAGCTGTGAAACCATCTGGTCTGGGTTTTTTTTCTGTTGGAAGATTTTTTATTTCTGCATCAATTTTGTTGCTAATTATTGGTCTGTTCAACAAGAAAAACTCAAACAACCTCATTAAAAAGAGGGCAAAAGACATGAATAGAAGCTTTTCAAAAGAAGATAGACTAATGATCAATAAACATATGAAAAAATGCACAATGTTACTAATTATCAGGAAAATACAAATCAAAACCACAGGGAGATATGATCTAACCCCAGTGAGAATGGCTTTTGTCAAAAAGTCCCAAAACAATGCTGGCATGAATGCAGAAAGGAACACTTATACACTTTTGGTGGGACTGTAAACTAGTACAACCCCCATGGAAAATAGTACTGAGATTCCTCAAAGAACTAAAAGTAGACCTACCATTTGATCCAGCAATCCCACTACTGAGTATTTACCCAAAGGGAGAAAAGACATTTTATAAAAAAGGTACTCACACTCAAATGTTTATAGCAGCACAATTCACAACCTCAAAGACATGGAATCATCCCAAGTGCCCATATATTCGTGAGTGGATTAATAAAATGTGGTATATGTATACCATGGAGTGCTACTCAACCATAAAAAATGATGAATTAATACCTTTTGTAACAACCCAGATGGAACTGGAGACAATTCTTCTAAGTGAAGTATCGCAAGCATGGAAAAACAAACACTACATGTACTCACGATTAAATTGGAACTGATTGATCAGCACTCATGTGCTCACATAGAAGTAAAACTAAATGGTAATCATGCAAGTCGGAGGTATGGGTGAAATCATACCTAATGGGTACATTTTACACCATCTGGGTGATGGGTACACTTATAACTTTGACTTAAACTGTACAAAAACAATTCATGTAACCAAAACATTTGTACCCCTGTAATATCTGAAATTTTAAAAAAGTATCTAAATATTCTTTTTAAGGAGCAATATTTGTAAAAACACTTTGATCAATAAGTCTTTTAAAAATTTTCTAAAGATAAATTGATAGAATCCTATTATACTTCTTTAGGGATCAAAATTTCATATTATGTTATTGCCTTACTTTTGCTTCAGGAAGACTCATCCTATCTTGTCAGTGCAAAATTTGGAACTTTTCTGATTAAACCATAATTTCTTGCTTAGGTGAGACAAAGCTGGAGGTAGCATCCAGGAGATCTATAACATTTGTGGTGATGTTGTGGGTTAAGTAAGCCAAAGGTAAAAGATATAGCAAAACCACAATATTCTGCCTCTGATTTTATATCAACTACTCTAAAACTTTGCATGTTATGTGTCAATGCTCTGAAAAATGTAAAATGTTTTTGTCAATCATTAAATTGATAAAATACTTTATCAAAAGAGACTATTTTACATTCATTTTAAATAAATAATAAAATAAAAATCTTATATGAGTTGCATGTAAAACTTACCTAAGGCTTTCATCAGTATTGGGATAATTGTTTATTACAATTTTTTGCACAATTGCTGAAATAATATATTTATAAGTAAAAACATGAATAAAGAGTTTAAATTCTTTAAATTTGAATAAATTAAAAGTTTGACATGTCTACTTTTTTCCTCCAAATCATAAAGTCATTTACTTTTCAACTTGTGCTTGTATTGTGTGTGTGTGTGTGCTTACACAGATTTGTGGTTGATGAAAATCAAATTTTCATTTCATACTTTCAAACGGAAATAGTAGCTTGATTTTAAGTCATATTCAAAGCCATATGAAGATCATTCATAGGTATTCATACATGTATATGTGTACCTATAAACTATACATACATACACACACATATATGTATATATATAAAACAATGCTATTAATCAGTCAAAATTATCAAAATTAAATTAATCAATAAATGTATTACTTTATTTATAAATATATGTCTATAATTATTTTTCTTAATTGGATAAGGTCTTCTTGTCACTCTGAATTTTCAGTCCTGACCAAACATGACTCAGTAAAATAAAATAAATATTAGCTGTCATTTTAGTTAGCATCACTATGCCATAAATCATATGAGCAAAAATTTATATTTTGATATCTATTTGCATTATCAATTTGAAATCAATAATATATATCTATTTTTAATATATCTGATATAAAATTAAGTTGAATAGCCATTTGTTATAATCGGAAAATTTAAAGGAGGAAGGAGAAGGCCAATATCACTATTCCCAAAAGAAGTCTGTTTCCTTAAAATGTCCCTGGCTCTCACACAAATGTTTGGAAAGATGTGGATCATGGAAAACAAAGAAAGATCTGATTTGATTTGACTTTGATACCTCCCAACCCCCAACATGCACTCATAAATCACTGAAAAGGAGTCAAGAGGAGGGGTTTTCCTTTCCCTTGTCCTCTCTTTCTAAGGACTCATAGGATCTTCACATAGAGAAGTTGGGTTAGAGAGTATGTTGTACATTCTGTTCCATTGGACATTTTTTAATGTCTGTCATTTCATTTATTCAGTGAGTATATATTCTTAAGAGAGGTAGTTTATTGAATTGTCATCCAAACAAGGAGATATTTCTCTTACCTCCTCTCTGCTCCTTCTTTTTCCTTTCTTCCCTCCTCTCTCTCTCTCTCTCCCCCACCTCCCTTTTCCCTCACAAACACACTCACACCCTTAAATTAAAACCAAGTGGTCACCATTTTAGATTTCTTTTCCCATTGTACTTTTCTTCCACAAAATAATAGGAAGATTTATCTCTTAATGGTAAGATATTTATCATTTTAAAAAAGCATTTGTATTTTTCAAAATTATCTTATTAAGTATTTATTTTATAAATTTAAAAATATTACAAAGATAATTTATGATGTTGGCAAGGGTAAGGCAAAATGTGCACAAGTATACACTGCTCATGGGGATCATTCCAAAAGATTCTTAGACAGGAATGGGAGGTTGGAACCACTATGTGAGACTCAAATTACCTGCTTGGGTAATTACCAAGCAGAGCTTTGGCTTTAGTTAGAAATATCATGTGACAATGTATGAAAATGTGCTGGTAAATACACACCTCTGTTTAAAGAAAATTGATATATTATAAAAGAATATCAAAGAGAATTATTTTTAAAAAGCACAGTGGGAAAAGAGACCCAGACTTATAGATTTTACAGCCCAAGGAAAGGTAATGAGCTTGCTTATATCCTGCAATTAATAAATGTTATGGATTTCACTTTAAGCTTCATTAAAAATGTATTTCTTATGTTTATACTACTTTTCTTTGAACTTATTGCTAACATGACTGTTTTCCCCAATTGTTGATATCTCAAAACAATATTTTTAGTAAAATATAAAGCGATTTTATTTGATAAGAAATGGGTAAAATTCTACTGACATAAATTGAATGAAAAAAAGTACGTACAACTCCATCATTTAGATAATATAACCTAAATACTTTGGTGTACTTCTTACTAGTCTTTTTATAAATACATATATAATTTACACATAAATGACTTAAATACACTTATATATTATAGACTGATACATGTGATTATTTAGAATTATGTTATTGTTACTGTACACGTGTGTTATTAAATATTTTTCTAATGCATGACTTTTCATGGTTGCATACATGCATACATGCTACTTTGTGAATATTCTACCATTTGTTTCACCATTTTTCTACTGTTGAAAATTAATATTATTGGAATATTTTGCTATCATAAACAATAATGGAATAAACAGTATTTTAATAAATATTCACATTTTTCTCTGATAATATCTTTAGTATAAATTGGTAGGAATAGAAATGCTGGGTTAAATGGTGGAAATATTTTAAGGCTTTGAAAACATGCTGTCAAACTTTCCTCTATCCTGATTAAAATACATTATTTCCTACTTTTAGAACACATACACATATGTGTGTGTATATATATGCATATATTCAAACACACATCTTTTAAACAGATATGCATACATGGAACCTGATTTTATATGTAATTATAACTCTGGACCAGAAGTGGGCATCTGGCTCAGGCATGCCCAGGCAGGCCAGTTGTTTCAGATGGTTGCTCTGGCCCCCACCTTCAACCCTTCTCCAAATACTTCTCAAGGTCTAGTAATCCTCTGGTCATGAACTCCACTGAAGATTATTGCAAAGCAGTGAAACTAAAAAAGAATTCATGTTAATTAGCTTTCATTTTCATTCTACCCATTGTGTGATGCTTTAAAAGGTTTGCTGCTTTAATTTAAAATCCCTTACAAAAGCAACTGGGTATTTGCCATTTTTTTATATCCTCCAACATTCTGATCCTTTAAACTCTGTCCAACAGCTTTACATAGCACATGATTCTAGTTAAAAGCCTCCACTAATGCTTGATGGCATTACTTTCACCACTGATTATATCAAAATAAATTGGTTGCTTCATACCTTTAAAAATATATTAAAACTTTAAAATGCTGACTTATTTGTCTCCCCACATCTTTTCACTGCATGAGTTATCTTTAGAAATAATCATGTGATTTATTCATGTATACCTTATGAACATTAAAAATGGCAATCCTTCATTATTAAAGAAAGTAATGTTTCCAAGATTAGCCTCTGAAAAAAGGAAAATAATTCTACATTAGTTCAGACCCTTATCATTTCTTACTAGGACAATTTCAAATGCTGAAATACTTCCTCCCTCGCCCTTATAGGGTGTGTTAATGTCCATTTGTGTACGTGTGTGTGAGTGTAGCCTTTCACTATTTTAAATGCTCAAACGGCTTGCCACTTTTGTTTAAAAATGTATTTTCTTAACTTAGTACAGCATTTTGGAAAAAGCAAAGCATAGGTCAGCAAAGGTCCCATTCTGTGACTTGTCAATTACATAAACCTGGGCAAATTATTTTGACCACTTAAGCTTTAGCTTCTTCATTTGTCAAATAAGGATAGTGATTTATTTACCATCTATAATTGTGGTAATTACAAATATCTATAAGGCTCCTCCTAACTTTTCAAGTTAATTTCTCATCCTACTCCTCAATATATCTCTGTTTATTTTCATATGATATGATGCATTTCCTACTCCTATACCCCCACTCTCAGATCCTAGACTGAAATTGATATTCTAGGAAACAGCACCTTGTTTCTGTCACTTGAAATCCATATATGTCACTCATTATCATCAATATTATTATTTTTATATTTCATACAAGATTGTTCAACATTTGGCCCTCACTTTCAAAGCCCAATCTCTGCTCATACGGTTCTCACGTCCCACCCACACTGCATGTCTTGGTTATACCAGAAGCTCACCGCTCCCACCGCTCCATATCCCTTTTCACACTTTGTCCATGCAGTACTCTGCGTGGAAGACTGTCCTTCGCTACCTTGGGAAAATGATTCTTCTTGGAAAATTCCTACTCAATCCTTGAATGTCTTGGATACATGTTTATATTAACATTTATATTAAAAATTTATCTTTTAAAATTCAAATAAACTTGTAGAATAAAATACATCAAGTCAGCTTTTTACATCTCAGCATAAATTAAAATATTAGCTCTGGTATCATCCCATGTTCATACTTTTAAGCAGTAATAATCTCCTTTAGGTAATTTGATATTTTCACCTAATGTAGTTTCTGAATCACAAAGGAAAGAAAATGAAAGGAACTAACATTTGCCAAGCGTGCCTATCTCATAAGTGGCATACACTGAGGCAATGATATTCCTTCGTATTCATCCTTTAAACTCTTTATAAATTCAAGAAGATAAATATTATTAATTATCCATCAAAATCTACAAATAATAGCTTTAAATCTCAGAAGGATTAATTCATTTTTCAAGGTCATATAGGTAAAGAAGTTTAGAATAAAAAACTCTTGGATTTCATAAAGTTAACTTTATTCTGGGAAGTATGATAGCAGGCAAAGGCATCATACTGAATAGCTTATTCATTGGAATCTAGCAACAATGGCTTTTCAAACATTTTCATTTACTTAGTTGAGCTAAACCAAGCTTTAACTATCCCCAAAGTTATTTTGAAGAAGATATCATTCTTAAAATATTATAGCATATGACTCAATATACCCTATGTAATAGTGAACATGCAGAGAAAACAGAAGTATATAAAATTTGTCAAATCATAAATTCTATACAAACATCTTGTATATATAAATGCAAGAAATTTGCTTTTTGTGCTTTGATTTCACAAATCAAAATATTGATTATATTTGACATAGCCTGGAAAACCTTCTGGGTAATATTCAGCTAATATTGCCTGGAAAAACATCGGAAATGAAAAATTACATAGAAATGTTTTCAAGAGTTAATTTAGTATTCTTAGAAATTACTAAACTTTTTTCTTCAAAGGACTATTGTTAAACAAAACATAAAGAAATATTATTTGATGATTTTACTAAGATGGCTATTTACATTTCTTAAGTTAAAAAACAGGAACAAAGTCCACTGTTTCTTCCTGATAGTTTTGGTGGTAATAGTGGTGGGAATATATAGTAATTTCAGTGATTTGAGCCTTTTCAACAAGCTTCAAGGACGTTGATTATAACTGGCAATTATGATATTTATTAGTAGCTGTGGGGTGCGTTCTCTTCCACCAGTAGTTACATTGATAAATGAATTAATATATGTAAAGTACTAAAACATAGCTAGCACACTGTAGGCTTTCTATAAAGGCTAACAGCTTGGTAGCTATTACATTTTTAAAATATATTTGCTTCAATTAACGGAAGTCCCCATTCACTGTTATTTAGTTTTATTTTCTTACCTAATTAGGAATCCAAATCTGGGGAGGTTATAGTAGCCCAGAACTAACATCCAAAACTTTTTGGCTTTCCATCTTCCCTTTTGTCATCCTCAGAATGTATTTTTTGTTGCCAGTCATGATGGTCTCAGCATTTCCTGTCATCGTGTGCCGACATAATGATATTCAACAACACAAAATATTTCCTTCTGTGTAGCTTTCTTCATTAGGGTGGAACATCTGAACATTTCTTGATTTTCCCTGAAATATCACTGGATAGGATTAGGTTCCTCACCAACATACAAACCAGCCACTATCAAGGAAAATACTATTTTTATGGTTGGCTAAAACCAATCATGATTCCACTCATTGTGCCTGAAAGTGTATAGTGTAAGGGTGAAAACTTTGATAATATCAAGCTTTGTTGGCAAAAGTTAAGAGACCTAGAGCGGTAGTGGTGAGGATGGTGGTGGTAATGGTGAATAGTTTGGGGATAGGTGGCTAGTGGTACCTACAATAATATTATTAGAAATTCTTAGTATCACTGATTAAAATTCTATATTCCTCTTAGAGTAGACAATGTTGGAAACTAAACCAAAAACCCTGAATCCCCTTTCTGGGAACTGTGTGCCCATTTCTTAGGTTCTGTGTGCTTTGCTGCTAAAGACTGTCAGTGGTAAGCTTCAGAGGATTGCTCTTCTTATCAGAGCTGAGTTGTCTATGGACAGTTTATGTCCACTGGGGTGGCCCATAGCCAATGAATGATTAGTGGGATAATACAGCTCAGGTCCCCTGACTCCATATGGAACAAACCCTCATGTGGGATGTACATGTCACCCTCCAGAGCTCCCCATTGGATAAGGCTGAGGCCAATATTTTACCTGAAATCATAGCCTTGATTCACTTCTTTTTACCTCTCTTGCTTCCTGCACTTTCCAAATGGTTTCTTTGGGTGAACTTCCTTATGAAATAACTTGCTCTCAAATCCTGTGCTCAGATTCTACTTCTGGAAGACTTTGAGCTAAGATCACTCCAGAAATGCTTATTAGCACATTCATTATTTGTCATTTTAAAACATTAGCCAATAATATAACACTCACGTTTAGAATAATTCTGATTTAATATCAGTACAAAGAAATCTGATGCACTTTTAAAAATAATTTTTACTTCCTTGACTTCATTTCTTGATTTAAAACCTTTGAAATTGTTATTTTCATGACTGGAATATCTTATATCTCATCATTTATTTATATATTTAGCTGATTTGTTGTGCAGTGTGAGACCAATATAATTCACTAAGTCCTTGTCTTAATTAAGCCTTGGACACCCTACATCAGATACAAATTATTAAAAAGGTAAAATAATTTAATGGAAATTTTTAACACTATAGCTACTCATCACTATAAATTATTTTAAGATGTATATTTTCTCTAAAACTTTCAAATAAATCATTTTATAAACATATATATACTCATAGAAATTCAGTGTCTTATTTAAATTAGATGAAGCCATGTAATGGATCTAATTGACATATCTTATTTGACAGAAGTTTATGTTTTATCAGCTCAACATTTCTTTTGCTCTTATAATCTAAATTTCTAAAACAGACACAACCTTATCAATAAATGGCAATCCTCAACCACTAATGCATTATTTCAGGATATAAGCAATTAGGAAATACATTGAAATGTCAGAAATATATAAAGTCCGGTTCTGTACAGCACAGCTATACATTAATGAAACACTCAAGTACCTTGGAACTCATTAGAAAGTGATTTCTTTGGCAAATAACTCTTGCTTATTCTTCCCCTTCAGGAGAGCAGGATCTTACAAGATCTATACTCTGAAACTCTTTAAGATCTCTAAAGTCTGCAGTTACCCTTGAAGTAAGACATTTCCTTTGGTGATGACCTCATTCGAAAGGTCAAGGAGTGAATAGGAAATTCTTAGAGATTGAGAAGGCCTTGCCAAGAGAGTGGAGGAAATTACTTACTTCATTATTTTCAAAGGACTTTTTTGTTTGAAGGTCAGATCAGGGCTTTCCATCCTCTGTTTTTTCCCTCATTAAGTCTTTCATAAGAACAAAATTTGTTTCCTGCTAGCTTCCCCTGTAATAAGGAGGATAGATTCCTAGGCCTCATGTGCATTTTCTTCATATAAATTAAAGAATGACAATAACTGGTATCTAAATTAAAGAACATTAAACAGAATTTTTAAAAAGTTATCACGGCTTAACTTATCTATAAGTGATATCAAATGTGCCTTTATTTTAAAACATTATTTTATTTGACAGTATGCATATAAAATATCCATGCAATTGACTGTTTCTACTGCTCTTATCCAGTTATTAGACAGTATAGACAAAAGTTCCAAGACGTATTTCATTGTGAGATTATTTTACAAACCTTATAATACATTTTTCATTCAGTCATTAGTTATATCAACATACATTTTTTAAGATAATGTGGACCTCAAAATGATCATAACATATTGATGTAAAGGGGATATGCAAATATCGTCAATCCAAAGAAGCATAAGATACATGTTAAAAGAAGCACACAGACAAAGGCAGTTCATGGAAGAATGTAGTAACAGGAGGAGTCGGGAAGATCTTGAAAGTCATGTGCCATTTGATCTAAAGGAGAGTTTTCTGAAAGAATGCCATCATATTTCCTAAACCTGAGAGGCACATATATTCAAGCTGTAGTTAACAACAGATAATAATCTAGTTATCTATAGCTATATATATGGTAAAATTGAGAGTTTTATTCCAGATAGTAGAATGTCCTCAATGTTAACCTACAGTGTGACTTTAATTCAGAAAGTGGAAGAAGTGGAGGTTTTTGAGAAGGAGGATCACATTTTCAAAGCCATTTTAGAGAGATAAAATGAACAGTAGTGGTGTGCATGTTAGCTTGGAGAAGAACAGCTTGAGGCATGGTGAAAAGTCAGGTGGTAATTGTAATAGTCCAGGAAGTTCAACCCAGGATGGTGAGATTGGTAACAGTGACACAATGGATCTGACAGACATTGGCAGTGAAAAGTGATCAGAATATAGTGGAGAAACAACATGGAAAGGTCATAAACATCTAGTGGCTTCCTAGTGTATTGTGAGATGAAGGAAAAGGGTAATGATAATAGCAATCTTTACAATGCATATTGAGAGTTTCTTATGTTATGGGTCAGGTATTTTTCTAAGGGTTTCATGTAGATTAACTCATTTAATTCTCATGGCATTTCTTCTGTTACCCCCTTTTTGTGGCAAAACAAAAAAAGAAAGGAAACAAACAGTTTAAACAACGTGTTCCAAATCACCACATTATTAAATAATGTGAACCCAAGCACTGTGATTTCAGAAGAAGAGCTCTTAGTATAATGCAGTGCTTTCAGGAGGGCCTTGATGGGTTCTGTTGTCGACATTTAGTATACTTTGGTGGAGACCTAGAGTATGGCTTTTCAATGCTTAGAATGTCAAAGTTGAGTTAAAATTTCTCTATAGGGACAATCAGAGAAACAAATATACAAGGGAAATATTTTGAATTAGAAAAATTATTTACACTCAGTTATGTAGCAATGTTCTCATAAATAAATGAATGCTGAAATGTGCTGTCATTTTATTGTGAATGATACTGGAAACCTAGTATTTAAGAAACTTTAAAATGTTAATTAAATAAAACGGTCATACTTCAGATGTGATATGCTATATTAATAAAATGAAGCAAGTTGTTTCTCATACTTGACAATACATCTAACACAATTAATGTGCTTTCAAATTTAACAGTTTATCTTTGTTTCTCTTGCCACTCCCAGTCCATATTAATTTTGAGAAAGTGTTAATTAATTAGCTTCATAGTGGTAAAACAAGGCCATGAGTCTCCGTGGGATATACTCTAAGTTAGAGCACCTGATTTGTGATTTTTGAATCCAATTTGTTCAGTGTTTTATGGAAGTCAATGTACGCCTTCTTTGCTCTCCCCACCTCATGGTAACAGAGGTATGAATGAGATAGTCTGCGTTTTCTATTCACTTATTTTCACAGGCAAACTTGATAATGGTGCTTCCCTTAAGTCCTTTATTTTTTAGCTTATACTATATTGTATTATTTTCAGCAGGAAAAAAAGACTTTAAATACATTAACCTTACACATTTTTCAGAAAGTACATTAGCTATTTCATTGCTAACATATTTTCTGGAAAATGTATAAGTCTTGGTCTTTTAATATCACTTAAAATACAGTACCAAACATTCCACTGTTGCAACTGTCATCCTGTTTTTAATTTTTATATTATTAATTAAATTACACTAACATTTTATCTTTTGGATACCTCTTTTACATATGCTTATGAATTATAACATGGCTTAAATTCTTCTGGATGTATCTAACATATAAAAACTAAATCAAAAATATAATTTTAAATATAATAGGCAAGAGTTATTTTTACTCTTACTTGTTACCTAATAGCAATCACATCATCTATTTATATATTAGAAGAACATCACTGGTACTTTTATTTAAACATCCCTAGGCAATGGAGAGCTCTTTATGAAACAGTTGTGATGTATTTTGTTGATGCAAAAGTGCTACAGTTTTCTCAGTCTCCAAATCTCTTTACAACTGAAAGCATGAAGTGCTGTTGTGGGAAAAGGGAATAATAGGATAAAGATAAACCAGAATAATAAACTCTTTAAGCATCATCTTTCAGTATGGATAAACAGCAATTATGAATATTAAAATCATAACATAATACAGCATAAGTGTATGTGCATCTACATGTGCATACTGACATATATTGAACACATATCCCTTATGGAATCCCTATAAAGTAGACATGTTCTGTTTTCTAAAAAGATGCAGGCAATAGAGAACACCCAGAAAACAGAAATTTTAACCTACCATGAGTAACTATCTTGGTTGTCAGCGGCAATTCCTAAGCTCTAGTTGTAGGCTGTAGCAATGGATCAGATATGTAATTCCAAATGTGTTCTTCGTACATGAAAGTTTTACCAGCACAATTCCATCTGGAAGGCATACCAAGAAGGAGTTTATCAAGACCCCAACTTTACAGGGACATTTAGGTGAGGATTATGCATATCGAGCTGAGAATTAAATAAAAACTCAATACCTTTTGCAATAGCTACAAAGGAAATAAAATACCTAAGAATATATTTAACCAGGAGGTGAAAGATTTCTACAAAGAGAACTATGAATCACTGAGGATAGAAATTGCAGATGATGTAAACAAATGGAAAACCATATCATGCTCATGGATTGGCAGAATCAACATTGTTAAAATGTCCATACTACCCAAAGTGATTTACAGATTCAATACAATTCCCATTAAAATACCAATGTCATTTTTCACAAATCTAGAAAAAGTAATTCTACACTCCATTTGGAACCAGGAAAGAGCCCAAATAGCCAAAGCAACCTTAAGCAAAAGGAAAAAATCTGGAGGCATCACTTTACCAGACTTTAAGCTATACCACAAGGCTATAGTAGTAAAAACAGCATGGTACTGGCACAAAAATAGAGACATAGACCAGTGGAACAGAACAGACAACCCAGATATAAAACCATCCACATATTGCCGTTCGATTTTTGGTAAAGTAGACAGCAATATACACTGGGGAAAAGAATCCCTATTCAATAAATGGTGCTGGGAAAATTGGATAGCCACATGCAGAAGACTGGAACAAGACCCATATCTCTTACCACTCACAAAAATTAATAAAAGATGGATAATAGACCTAAATCTAAGACGTGACACCATAAGAATTCTAGAAGAAAATGTTGGAAAAACTTTGATAGACATAAGCATAGGCAAATAATTTATGAAGAAGACCCCAAGGACAATCACAGCAAAAACAAAAATAAATAAATGGGACTTGATTACATTAAAAAGCCTCTTCACAGCCAAGGAAACAATCAACAGAGCAAGTGGACAACCTACAGAATGGGAGAAAATATTCTTATGCTGTACATCTGATAAAAGGCTGATAACAAGAATCTACAAAGAACTCAAGCAATTCAGCAAGAAAAAAATCAAACAACCCCATTAAAAAGTCGGCAAAAGAAATGAACAGGAGTTTTTCAAAAGAAGAAAACTAGTGGCCTATAAACATGAAAAAGTGCTCAACATCACTAATCATCAGAGAAATGCAAATCAAAACCAAAATGAGATATCACCTAACCCCAGTGAGAATGGCTTTTATCAAAAAGTCCCAAAACAATAGCTGCCAACATAGATGTGGAGAGAAAGGCACACTTATACACTGTTGGTGGGACTGCAACCTCTATGAAAATAGTATGGCGATTCCTTAAAGAACTAAACGTAGACCTACCATTTGATCCAGCAATCCCACTACTGGGTATTTATCCAAAGGAAAAAAGTAATTTTATCAAAAAGACACCTGCCTTAGAATGTTTATTGCAGCAAAATTCACAATCTCAAAGATGTGGAATCATCCCAAGTACCCATCAATTCATGAGTGGATTAATAAAATGTGGGATGTGTACACCAAGGAGTACTACTCAGCCATTAAAAAAATGAATTAATACTGTTTGCAACAATCTGGATGTAACTGGAGACTGTCCTCCTAAGTGAAGTATTGCAAGAATGAAAAAACAAACACCGCATGTACCTACTATTAAATTGGAACTAACCAGTCAGCACTCATGTTCACAGATGGAAATAAAATTGAATGGAAAGAAATCATGCAGGTGGAAGAGGGGACGAGGGGGTGGGTGAAATCATACATAACAGGAATAATGCACACTATCTGGGTGATGGGCACACTTATAACTTGACTCAAGCAGTACAAAAGCGATCCATATAACCAAAACTTTTGTACCACTGTAATATTCTGAAATTTTAAAAAAAGGTGGAAAAAATTACTATTAAGTAGACACAACAAATATTAACTCTGATGGAAGAATCTTCCTACTTTCACAATTCAAGTAAATTGTTTTCAATTAAAATAAATTTTTGATTTTTAGGAGGGGTTCTAAAAAATGGCGGTGTGATAGGGTCCTCCCATCGTACCGCTCCCAGGAAAGGAGGTGAAGAACGCCAGCAGCTGCCTGCAAGCACGGACCACTCACTCCGAAAACAGCATTGCGAATTACAGAGAAACAACACCGAACGCCCAGCCAAAGAAAACAGGTACAAAATTTTCACAAAGATCGGAGGGCGCACGGAGCACAATAGAGCCCAGAGCACGGGAAGGACATGCTCGCCAGGTCGGCGCAGGGCGACCTGCCCCCCAAGCGGTTACGCGCCTCCCCGTACACGCAGTCAGGGACAATCCCAGAGTTGGGACAGAGGGGTTGCTCGGGCCGGCGAGCCCTGTGGAGAGGAGGAAGTAGCCAGAGCCAGACACAGCTCGCAGCTGCAATATACAGAGACTGCCGAGGGCTGGGGAGGAACTGGGCGGGGACCGAGATTCAGCTTCCCGGGACAGTGCGCGGGAACCCGCAGGCCGGCACTGCGCCACTAGAAGTCAGCGGGACTGGGCCCAGGAGTTTATCGGAGAGCGGGACGCGCCCTTAGAGGTTGCTAACAACTACCGGCGGAGAAAAACTGCGCTCCCGGCGCGATCGGAGCCCGGCTGTGCGCCAGGCTGGCGGCGGCCCCATCTTTACAGCCGCCGCGCGGAGCTCTGAGCCGCGTCTCTAGCTCCCCCCGCCCCGGCCCGGGCTCTTCCTGCTGGGGTGAGACAGCCTTTGCCTGTGGTGGCCAGGGACAGCTGCATCCGTGGGTTCCAGGTGGGACGAGATCCCGGAACCGTAGCGGTGGGACCTTTGAGTATTGGAAACAGTTTGCAGCTCGTCCATCTGGTTCTGGTACCCCGGCTCTGGCCTCCAACAACTCCACTCCTTGCCGGTCCTAGTGCCCGCCCCTCAGGTCCCAGCCCTCCTGTACCCCAGAGATCGCTCATTTTGAAGGTTGCTGGCCATAGTGACTCATTTGGTATAACTGCTGGTTCCCATGACAACCAAATACCTCAAGAGCCACAGGCTGAACCAGAGCAGCTCCCCATAATCCTGCCCACTTCAATAGGGAATTTCGCGCCATACAAGAGCGCTTCCAGCTGCCACTACTCCCCCCTCCCCATGGGAACATCCCCCCGGTGGAGACTGCTGGGGATAGAGACGGCCACCTGCCTCGCCTTGAAGTCTAGTGGTGGAAAAGGGGTGCACAATTGGAGATCCCCCTATCAACCAGTATCACGCGGAGACACACATCAGAAGGGCAGCCACACGTGGCTACATGAGCAACCTCTGAGCTGTGTAGAATTTTCCCAACTCAGCTCTCACACTGCAGCCAAAGGAAATTGTGTTTCTACCAGAACCTCAGGAAGAGCAGGGTCAAAGTAACCCCTAGGAGCTACAAGACCCCTCCCAAAGCACAGGGCTTTTGCATACCCCAACTGGGGAATCAGAGTCTGCCACGGACATAACAGAATACCTAGCTAATAGGGAGCGGAGGACTCATATTCTCAAATACAATCCATTAGCTCAGAGCCCAAGCTGGGAGGTCATTCTCACCACACTCCACTGGGAAGAGGAGAAGACCACAGGTCAGAGTTAACTCAAGATCCAACAAACTTGCTAAAATACACCTAAGGCAATACAGGCCACTACTTCTCTCCCTGGCTTTGCCAAGGAAAAATAATTGTGGGCCTGGTGACAGGACCATAAACTAGCTCTAACACACCCAGCTCTCGACCATGAGGCCAGATGAGAAAAAAACAGCGAAAGAACTCAGGGAACATGAAAAATCAGAGTGAAAAGTCACCCCCAAAAGAAATTATCAGTTCCTCAGCAATGGATACCAACCCAAATGAAATGGGTAGAATGACAGAAGAGGAATTTCGTTTATGCATTATAAGAAAGCTCAATGAAATTCAAGGGAAAAGTGAATCCCAGCACAAAGAAACCACAAGAAAAATGCAAGAAATGAATGAAAAATTCTCCAAAGAAATAGAAATATTACGGAAAAATCAAGTAGAAATCCTAGAAATGAAAGAAGCATTCAAGGATCTACAAAACACAGTGGAAAGCCTTAAGAATAGGCTGCACCATGCAGAGGAAAGAATTTCAGAGCTAGAAGACAGCTCCTATGCGCTAAATAAATCAGCTGAAGAGAAAGAACACAAAAACAAGAGGCAGGGAAAAAGCATACCTCCCAACAGAATAATCAGAAATTTACCCCAAATATCAATTCTCTCAATAAATGTAAATGGCTTGAACTGCCCATTGAAGAGACATAGGCTGGCTGAATGGATTGAAAAAATACAAACCAAGTATCTGTTGTCTTCAGGAAACACACCTTACACACAAAGACGCATTCAGACTCAAGGTGAAAGGATGGAATACAATTTTTCAGGCTAATGGAAACCAAAAGAAATCTGGAGTAGCCATCCTCATTTCAGATGACATAAACTTAAAGCAATAAAGTAAGAAGGACAAAATGGACACAATAGTGGTGAAGGGAAAAATTTCACAAGAGGATTAACAATCCTAAACATTCATGCACCCAACACAGGAGCACCCAGGTACATAAAGCAAATGCTGCTAGATCTAGACAACATAATAAGCAGGAATGCCATAATTGCAGGGACTACAACACCCCACTGACAGAACTGGACAGATCCTCCAAACAAAAATTAAATAGAGAAATAAAAGACCTAAACAGGACTCTAGAACATTTGGGCCTAACAGATATCTACAGAACACTCCACCCAAATAACACTGAATATACATTCTTCTCATCAGCTCATGGAACTTTCTCTAAAATTGACCACATCCTAGGCCACAAAACAGATCTAAACAAATTCAAAAAAAAATAGAAATCATACCATGTATCTTTTCAGACCACAGCGGAATAAAATTAGAAATCAATTCCAACAGAAACTCACATCTTCCTCCAAAAACTTGGAAACTAAACAATCTATTGATGAATGACTACTGGGTCAAAAAGGAGATTCAAAATGAAATCAAAAGATTCTTCGAACTAAACGATAATGGGGACACAAGTTATCAAAATCTGTGGGATACAGCAAAAGCAGTCCTGAGAGGAAAACTTATCGCCCTAAATTCCCACATCCAAAAGACAGAAAAGTCAAAAATCAGTAAACTAATGAATCATCTTAAGGAAATGGAAAAGGAAGAGCAAAGCAATCTTAAAACCAGCAGAAGAAAAGAAATAACCAAAATTAGAGCAGAATTAAATGAAATCGAGAACAAAAGAACAATACAGAAGATCAATGAAACGAAAAGCTGGTTCTTTGAAAAGATAAACAAAATAGACAGGCCACTTGCCAGGTTGACCAGAAGCAAAAAGGAAAGGACTCTAATAAGCTCAATTAGAAATGAAAAAGGAGAAGTCACAACTGATACCATGAAAATACAAAACATCATCTTTGAATACTACAAAAATCTCTATGCCCACAAACACGAAAACGTGGAGGAAATGGACAAATTCTTAGAAACACACTACCTCCCTAGGCTCAACCAGGAAGAAACAGAATTTCTAAACAGACCAATATCAAGCACCGAAATTGAAGCAGTAATTAAAAATCTACCCACAAAAAAAGTCCCGGACCAGATGGGTTCACACCTGAATTCTACCAAGCCTACAAAGAAGAACTGGTGCCTATACTGCAGAAATTATTTGAAAATATCCAGAAGGATGGAATCCTCCCAAACTCATTCTACGAAGCCAATATCACCTTGATACCAAAGCCAGGAAAGGACACAACAAAAAAAGAAAACTACAGACCAATATCCCTTATGAATATAGATGCAAAAGTTCTCAATAAAATCCTCTGCAAACAGAATTCAAATGTACATCAAAAAAATAATCCATCATGATCAGGTGGGCTTCATTCCCGAGATGCAGGGATGGTTCAACATACGCAAATCTATAAATGTAATTCACCATATAAATAAAAGCAAGAACAAAGATTATATGATCCTTTCAATAGATGCAGAAAAGGCTTTTGACAAAATCCAACACCCTTTTATGATAAGAACTCTTAACAATATAGGCATAGATGGCTCATTCCTAGAAACTATTAAAGCCATATATGATAAACCCACAGCCAATATCATACTGAATGGGGAAAAATTGAAGGCATTCCCCCTTAAAACTGGCACCAGACAAGGGTGTCCACTATCTCCACTTCTTTTCAACATAGTGCTGGAAGTCCTGGCCAGAGCAATTAGACAAGACAGAGGAATCAGGGGCGTCCTGATAGGGGCAGAAGAGGTCAAACTTTCACTATTCGCAGACGATATGATATTATACATAGAAAACCCCAAGGATTCAACCAAGAGATTACTGGAATTGATAAATGAATTCAGCAAAGTCTCAGGATACAAAATTAATACACACAAATCCATAACCTTCATATATGCTAATAACAATCAAGCCAAGAAAACAAATTAAAGATGCTATACCTTTTGCAATAGCAACAAAGAAAATTAAATATTTAGGAATATATCTAACTAAGGAGGTCAAAGACCTATATAGAGAGAATTATGAAACACTGAGAAAGGAAATTGCAGAGGATGTAAATAGATGGAAAACCTTACCATGCTCTTGGATAGGCAGAGTCAACATAGTAAAAATGGCTTTGCTACCTAAATTAATTTACAGAATCAATGCAATCCCTATCAAAATACCAACATCATTTTTTGCCGATCTAGAAAAAATTATTCTACGCTTCGTGTGGAACCAGAGAAGACCCCGTCCAGCCAAAGCAATCTTAAGCAAAAAGAACAAATTGGGAGGCATCTGTCTACCAGACTTCAAACTATACTACAAGGCTATAGTAACTAAAACTGCATGGTATTGGCACAAGAACAGACACGTAGACCAATGGAACAGGACTGAGAACCCAAATATAAAACCAACCTCATACAGTCACCTGATCTTTGACAAATTCCAGAAAAACGTACACTGGGGAAAAGATTCCCTATTCAACAAATGGTGCTGGGAAAATTGGATGGCCATATGTAGAAGACTGAAAGTGGACCCACACCTCTCACCTCTCACAAAAATCAATTCACAATGGATAACAGATCTAAACCTAAGACATGAAACCATAAGAATTCTCGAAGAAAACGTTGGAAAAACTCTTATGGACATTGGCCTAGGCAAAGAATTTATGAAGAAGACCCCCAAAGCAATCACAGCAGCAACAAAAATAAATACATGGGACCTGATCAAATTGAAAAGCTTCTGCACAGCCAAGGAAACTATCACTAGAGTGAACAGACAACATACAGAATGGGAGAAAATATTTGCATGCTACACCTCTGATAAAGGGCTGATAACCAGAATCTATCCAGAACTTAGGAAAATCAACAAGAAAAAATCAAACAACCCTATTAAAAATGGGCAAAGGACATGAACAAAAACTTTTCCAAAGAAGACAGAATGATGGCCAGCAAACATATAAAAAAGTGCTCAACTTCTCTAATCATCAGGGAAATGCAAATCAAAACACCATGAGATATCACTTAACTCCAGTGAGATTGGCTCATATCAAAAATCCCCAAATAACAAATGTTGGCGGGGATGTGGACAGATAGGAACACTCATACACTGCTGGTGGGACTGCAAATTAGTACAACCTCTATGGAAAAGAATATGGAGATACCTCAAAGAATTAAAAGTAGAATTACCATTTGACCCAGCAATCCCACTACTGGGTATTTATCCAAAAGAAAAAAAGATATTTTATAATAAAGACATCTGCTCTCGAATGTTCATAGCAGCACAATTGACAATTGCAAAGTTCTGGAAACAACCCAGGTGCCCATCAATACACGAGTGGATCAATAAAATGTGGTATATGTATACCATGGAGTATTACTCAGCAATAAGGAACAACAGTGAATTAACACATCTGGTATTATCCTGGTTGGAGCTAGAACCCATTCTTCGAAGCGAAGTGTCACAGGATTGGAAAAACAAGCACCACTGGTACTCACCATCAAACTGGTACTAACTGATGAACACTTACATCACACAGGGCAATAACATTCATCTGAGGGCGGGTGGGCGGGAGGGGGGTGGAAAGGATGGGAAAAAATCTCACTGAATGGATGTGGGGAGCACAGTTTGGGAGACGACCACGATTGTGGCTCTGACACGGGCAGAACAGGGGCAATGTGTATGGCCAAAATGTTGTACCCCCATGATATTCTGAAATTAAAAAAATAAATTAAAAAAATAAATAAATAAATAAATAAATAAATTTTCCAAGTAATTCTATGTAATGAAGCTATTACTATAAATCAGGCAATTTTTCATTGCCAATTTTACTACACATAATATTTATTTGTACCATGGATATATGTAAACCTCTGCCCAGAGTATCTATTTCTTGAATGTCTCCACAGAAAATCTCATTTCATTGTAACTTTCAATACAATTTATACTAGAATTGCATCATATTGCTTTGACCAATGGATAATGATGGAGTTAAAGAAAATAGAAGCAGAAAATGGATTTGCTTATATTTACTTCAGAAAAATTTTGAAAAAGTGAAAATCACTTTCTAGGGACTGGGAATGTACATGAGATATTCCTAATTCTTCTCTTTCTTCCTAAATGCTTATTTTGCTCCATTTACTAATTTATCTTTCTTTTCTTACCACTAGATTGTAATAATTCTTCAGATATTATTAGTCTTCAGCTTTGCTCTTCTCTACATTTATTCTGCACAAATTTCATCCAGATTGGAGGTTTCCACACCTCCTTTATTGCTGGTATTTTTTCCTGACTTTCTCTAGTTTCAATTCTTTAAAGGTCTATTAGACAATTTCCTCAGGTTTCCCACCATCACTGCAAATACACACTTGGCCTTAGACCATTCTTCATCTCCGTTAGTGACATAATCATTCTCCCAAAGACATGGTCCAAAGGGCCTGTTAGGTCCACACCATGCATACTTTTCACTGATGCTCTATGCTGTCGCATTAGAACCAACTCAGTTTTCTCCTTCTTAAACTAATTGATAGAATCTTTGTTAATTGTTTCTGTACAATTATTGGTGTGTTAAAAGTATCTTAGACCATAACAATTTTATATTTGTTTTATACTTGTAGCAAAATGATTTCAAATCCAAAGCGCTCATATTTGTCATACCTAATGTAAGAGAAATTTAACCCACAAAAATTCACAGCTGACAACATTAATCACTTACTTATAAAATGACTGCAAAAATTAACTCTCCACAGTATATAAACTGAGTATGATAGGTGTGTTAATCATGGGTCTCTAGAGAAATAGAACCAATAGGATGTGTGTATATATGTAGAAAGAGATTTATTATAAGGAATTGGCTCTTGTCGTCATGGAGCCTCACAAGTCCAAAATCTACAGGGTGAGCCGGCAGGCTGGAGGCCCAGGAGAGACAGTAGTGATTTTCCAGACTGAAGGCAGTCTGCTGTAAAATTGTCTCTTACTACGGGGCAACTAGTGTTTTTGTTCTCTCCGGGCAACTGATTGGATGAGGCCTACCCACCTTGGGGAGGACACTCTGCTCTATTCAAAGTCTATCATTTTAAATGTTAATCTCATCTAAAACACCCTCACAAAAATGCTCAGAATAACATTGGACCAAATATCCAGGCACTTTGTGGCTCAGCCGAACTGAATAGACTAAACAGATATCCTGACACAAAAACTTTCTAGAGGACATCATCTCAGGTAATGGATTTAATGAACTAGATCATTGCATGTGCCAGGAATTTATGAATGAAGAAAAGGGAGAGAGGAGATAGTTCAAGACTCTAAATCTATAGATATTCCAATGCCCAGTAAGAAGAACATGCATTAAATCCTTCATTAAACATGAAAGAATACCTAGGTACAAAATTAAGGTAAAAACACATTTAGATTAAAAATCATTTTACAAATTATTTGGTATAATAATTTGTAAAATTATTATACCCAAAGACTCCTCATTAATGTTATTGCAAAGAGGTCATAAAATGTGTGTTCTGTCATCCATTGTACATAGAACACACAATTCTCATTGAAAGAAATAGATCATGTGTTATTTCTATTTTAAGCAGAAAAAATGATACTAATGTGATATACATCTACAATCTTTCTCTGTAGTCATAATAACAACTTTATTTTCAAGAAAAATACTGCAAGTAATAACATGAGATTTTACAGTTTCACTCTCTTTCTGTCTTTCCCTTCCTCCTTCTGTCGCTCACCTTCTCATAGTCATTTGTGAAGCAAAAATCTTGGATGACAATATCTTTATAAGGTTCCATCCAAACCTTAGGTTACATAAGTCTGGCTAAGTTCGTCTAATATGTGGTTAAATGCAGCATTTGAAATGTCAAGTGGTTCACTCAAGTACACATGGTCTGAAGGCATCAGAGTGTCACCAACTGTCACCAACTCTCCTACTCTCATTTAACTTGCTCATTTATCATCTCCAATGCAGACATAACCAATGCAAAATCCACCCAAATTACTGACCACTTCAAAAGTAAACACCAAAATGATACCAGTTTCCCCAAATAATATGCATGTAAGGAATTTTCATAATGTTTTATGTAAAACTTTCCCCTTCAGTTCCACTTTTAAAATTTTCTTAATTATCTGTTTAAAATGGGAAACTTCAGCTTTATTTCATCTATAGCTTCTATGGGCTGAGAATTTATTTAAAAAATAAAATAAAAGCCAAATAACAAATACACAGCTTTCAGATCTTTCCCTTCTCCCGGGTTTGTTGCCAACACACAACTTATTATGTGGTACTCTGCAGGGTACACATCCATTGCTAACAGGTCATCATTGACATGAAGATATGACTGACTTTTCTTTCCTGATATATAATAATACAGCCATTTTAGCAACATTTGATTAAAACAAAATATTTTGCTTCCTGAAGAAAAATTTTAAAAAGGGCTTTATCCTCATTTCAAGATCCAGGTGTGCCCCAAAGCATAGTATCTTCACCTATGTTTAGTCCCCAGAAATTTATGGAGGTATAATAATTAGAATACCTAGAGTATTAAATTCTCTTTCAAAAGGTTTATTTTGTTATTCATGTTATTTTTATTAGATAATTTGATTAAGTATTTTAATAAATAAACATATTTAATTTATATTTTGGTGGAAATATACCATCCAAATGGCAGATATTTTAAGGATATATTTTCAGAAGTGTAGTGTGGTTTCATAGGGATGTATTCTGTACATAATGAGGGACTTTTCTTTGGCCTAAATGGTGCACCTTCAGTAATTCAGACACCTCTCAGCAAGTATAGGATAGGAGCTTGATGGGATAGAAAAAAAACTTTGACAAGCTGTGACCACCATTAAATCTCTTTCTCACATCAAGTGTTGTATAAGCTGGGAGAAATAACACATATTCATTAGTGTGTACCACACACTAAACAGTTAGCACATATTATGTAGTTTAATATCTTCAGCAACTCTATAAATATATGTTATGGATAGTTTTATATTGCAGATGAGAAAATTTCAACTTGGAGCAGTTAAGTAACTTGCCCAAGGTCAATGATCACATTTTAATAGAACAAAATTATATAAGGTATATAGTGTGATGAGTGTACAGCATAGTTAAACTAGCATGTGCATATATCCTCACATTTTACCCTCTGATTTTCTAACATGAAGTTGAGAGAACACAAGAAAATAGTCTTTTTGATCCAACCCAAGGGATAACACAGGTGAGAACTAAAGTGTTTGTCCTGATTTATTTCAGCAGGAGCGTGGTAAATGGCAGTTCAACCGTCAAAAGAAACTCACCTTTTTAACTAGAGAGAGGACTTTTTAATGGGTTTATCGTTCCAATGATGAATTTTCTAGTAGCAAATTAGAAAAAAAATTGTTTTCTTTTTTATTTTTTTGGTTTTATTTACTGTTTTGTTTTTGCCGCATATTTTCCTAGATTAGTAGATAGGAAATGTCTGTGATGGGTAACAATTATGAACAAAACATTGTTTTTGGAAACCTATAAAATTATTTGTTCTCCCTTTATCATTTGTCCATTCATGTTTTGAGGGAAGGAGTTGACCTAAATAAAGTACCTTGCATAGTACCTGGAATATACTAAGTTCTTGATAAATGTTACCTCTGTTTCTCTTTTTGTTTTCTCTTCAGTGAAGTAGAACTGCTAACTCAGGTATTTGCACGTCAGAGGATCACTCTTTCCAGGATTGTGGATTTGGGGAAACTAGGCATATGATGATTACTTTCATCTTAACTGAAATGGTAACTGAATTTGGAGTTCAGGTTCAAGGGATTTTAGTATTGACTTTAGTGCTTACGTACAGTTTCTTTTAGGCATTTTCTGAGGCATCATGTGACCTTCTAACTTCCCACAAAGCCAGGTGTCCTTACGGTAAAAAGCACACTTATGTTTATTTCATTTGGTTCATGTGTGTACTGTGCACATGTCAAAAACCAAAACCACCGAAAACACATCTGCATCTTATGATGCGCTTTCCTCCTCCTCCTTGGGAAAGCAAGATGTTCAGGTATTTCATAATGTCTGCTCCTCATTTTCATCTGAGGTGCCCAGGACTTTTCAGACTGTTTTTTTTTTCCTGTGATAGACATATTGTAAAAGAAAGAACATACTAATCTGTCTTCAAGATTATTTTTCAAAGTGACATCTCATTGAATTGATTCATTCAAATGGGAAAAGTAACATGCCACTCGTCTGGGAATTAGTGAAGAGAGTGGAATGTATAGAATGAATAGGAAAAACACCATTCCAAGAAGAGTCCTTCCAATGCACTTGCTCATTCATTCTCCAAGTGTTAGAATAGCCTTAACTTCATGCCACGCACTATAATTAATGAAACAGAGACTAAAATAAATGAAATTTGGTTTTTCTTTTCAGGGAGTTTGCAGAATGTCCAGTGTGAAAAGTAAACTTTTACCCTCATTCCAAATAACCCAGGAGCCACTTGTTCAATGTTAAATTACCAGCAGCAAACGGACACTGTTGAATGAATCAATGGAAAAAGTAGAGGGCCAGTATGGAAACACTTGCCTTTTATATAAAATACCAAGATTGCAATTACTGTTAGAGTCATTCACAAATGGCCGAGTAAAGAAATATTGAAACATCTTGCTCTCCCCTTGCTTATAGTTTTACATATAGTGCTTTGCTTCTATTTTGGGAAAATTTTTATGAAACATCTAATAAAAATCATGTTTAGAGAAGAATAAAATGAAGGCAATGACTAGGTTTGTATAGTTACCGACTTTGCGACCTTTGAAGCTTCAATTTTCTTTAAATAACTGTTCTGTATATTTTCTTCAAGTGAAGCACTTGGCTTTCTTGAAATAAGCCACAAGCTAGTAATAAATACAGGATGGTGAAATAATAAATACAGGATGCTAAATCTAGGCCTAAGATTTTAATGATTCAACTGCTTTGATAAATTCATAATGATGGAATCAGAAAATTGACATATTGATCATACACTTCCTAAAAGTTAAACTACATCAGATAGAGATTAGGTAGTCTTTGGTGGCATATAAATCCCTCATCCTGGTGATCACAAATTTCAGATTTCTATAATAAGTTCATCAGAAAAAACATGCCTGTGTCTCCCCCACTATATCTAACAAATGGGTTTTCATTATATTTGACCAACCGTATTCAATTGTAGGTAGACAGTAAAAGGTAAAATATATGAAGAGGATTCTGCCTCTCATCCTATTTTCAGAAGAATTAGAGCTGTCTTTGAATCCCAGCTGTGCCATTTGCGTGCCATGTGACCTAGTTTGAATGTCTCATTCTTCTTTTGATTGAAATCCTCATCATTGCAGTGTGAATAATATTCTTGGCGCCTTCTAGTAAGTGTGGTGAAAGGTTTTAAGCATATAATGTTTATGAGGTAATAAATACCTGGCCCATAATGTATTATCTGTATATATATTAGTTCCTTCCCTTTGTTCTCTGCAAATGGTTCTTACACTTAGAAGCATCTTTTCACAAACATGACTTCATGGACGGCATCAAATAAAATGAAAACAGAAGAGGACAATTCTGGACAGGCACGTACCTCTGATGACTACACTACAATGCTCCCTTGATGATTCCTGATGATTTTCCTACTGCAAACTTCTCCAGATTTCAGGGAAGATCTTGAAGTGAAGTAATGAGAGACGTTCTTCCTTTCTGTATTTTGGATGGCAGTAGTTTCCAGACTTGGCTCTATAAATTAATGATTCCTGAGCCCCAACACAGGAGATTCTGATTCAGTAAGTCTGGCTGATGCTCAAGAATTTGTATTTTTTAAATTTTTCTCAAATTATTTTAATATGAACAGCATTTGTTCATCACTGCTTTATGACACTGTGCTTAATTTAAAGCCTATGTATCGTCTTTGTAGAGAAGATTGATAGCCCTTGCTTTTGAAGATTAGCAATAATTACAAAAACAGATTCATGCTATGGTTTGAATGTCTCCTCGTAGTTCATGTGTTGGAAAACTTAATCTCCAATGCATTAATGTGTTATCACAGGAGTGGGTTTGTTATCGCAAGAGTGGGCTTGTTATAAAAGGAAGTTCAGCCCCTTTTGTGTACTCTTGCTCTCTCGCATGCTGTCTCGCCCTCCTGCCTTCCTCCATGGGATGATGCAGCAAGCAGGCCCTCTGACCTTGGACTTCACAGCATCCAGAGATATAAGAAATAAACCTCTGTTCTTTATAGATTACCCAGTCCCAGGAATTTTGTTATAGCAACAGTTAAATGGACTAAGACAATTGCTTATTTTGAAGATGATCCTTAATCCATTTTGCTATCTTGAAGTGAACTGACCTTACAAAGTGTTTGGTTGTAAATGTCCATTTTCTACCTTCACTCTTCAATGCTACCTTCATAAAATAACAACAACAACAAAAATTTACTGGATGTACCAGGCACAAAGAACCTAACTCATTAGCAGTTACAAATTATGAATTTTGTGTCAGAAAAAATCCTTTGTTATAATATAGATATCATCTGCTGAGAGAATTAAAATGACTATTTTCCTGGAAACTTTCCTGAAGATATTATAGTTTATTACTCTGAAATATATTTTTGCTGCTCTGGCAGGACATTCAGTTTCATTTGGTTGTTTACATTGAATTTAATTTATTATCATTAACCTTCCAATTAAGCCCATTTTGGTTAAACTTGTTCTTATGTGACAGTATCCATCTGCCTCTTCTATTTTGTATTAGGAAATAGGGAATTGAAATACACTTTTGGCTTTAAATTAAGTTTGTCTATTTAATTACAACCATGAGCCAAGTTCATGTTTGATGTTAAATATTTCATGCTTTTCTAAATTCTGTACAGTTATAGGACTGATATTGTTTCCATGGCATCTGGATCTGTAAAATAGATGTCATGGTATATGTGACAGTCCTATCAAGAATATAAACTTACTATAAAAATATATACACAGGGGTTGTACCCTGCCAAGGAATAGTTCTGACTGCAATAGGAAGACTTTTAAACAAAACTCTGAAACCTCCTTTTGTGTGTGTGTGTGTGTGTGTGTGTGTATGTGCACAGAAATATTTACTACCATTGCTACCAATTGGTTAGCTGGCCTTATATGGGAGTATAAGATTATTTGGAAACAAAATATGTATAACTAATTAAACCACTGTGTAAGACTGATTTAATGAGATTCAACTTGTAAGATGCTTTATTTCCAAGGAAACAAATACGTTGTATGGATTTACTATTACTATTAATGATACATATGTTTTGCCTTTTTTTGGTTGTTGTTTAGAAACCCTTTTCTTGTGAATTTTGTGAGGTTCATGATTTACTTTGGGACATTTTGCTCATAGTTCCTGTTCTGCTGAGTTTACAGCATATTTGCCAAACATGTTTTCTCTCAAAATTTTCACGTGTGTGAAGGGAAATTTAATCCTCGTGTTTTTTATTTATTTACGTTTATACTTAAACTCAACAAAACATTGTTATGCAAGAGCATTTTGAATTCCAAGAGATATTATGAGGCCCAAGGTCCCAAGAAAACACTCCAACACTCTGCTAAAATTAAAATATTTTATTATCAGGATGCTAAGTTTTCTATTTTAATATATATTTGAAGAAACCAAAATAATAAATGGATCATATTCCTCTTTGTGTTTTTGACTAGAATTTTCTATAATTCAAAACTAACACACACTTCGAGTAAATAGTGCATATAGGGAACTGACATAATTATTAAAGCCTTTCCTTCTAAGGAATTCAAAACAATGTGGGTTAAGGCTCACCAATTTTTGATGCCATTATCCTGGCTCCAATATTCTGGTGGTTGTAACTCTGAAAATGTATATATAAAACCCATTGTACAGGATAATTAGCTATGCAAACACATTCATCACAGAGCCCTGTGAAAAAAATGCAGAAGACAAGAAGGCAAGGAAGGAACATCACCAATGTATGAAATGTTTCAAAAACATTCTAGTGGTAAATGATGAGACCGAGTGGATAAACACAGCTAAGCAGAAATAACTGAAGACTCAAGTAATATATAGGAAGAAACTTCTGAGTAGATGGTGCCTGTCTTTTGGAAATAACATCTTAAAGGCTCAAGAAGAGAATTTTTTAAAAAGGACTAAAATCAAGTAGATTAATTAAAGGACTGTATAAGAACCAACTGTACCATTCCCAGGCAACAAAAGCAAAAATAGACAAATGAGATGACATTAAACTAAAAAGCTTTCACACATCCAGAGAAACAATCAACTGAGTAAAAAGAAAACTTATGGAATGGGAGAAAATATTTGCAAAACATATATCTGATTGGGGTTAATATCCAAAATATATAGGAACTCAAACAACTCAATAGTAAAAGAGAAAAACACATTTAAAAATGGGCAAAGGATCTCAATAGACATTTCTAAAAAGAAGATATTCAAATGGTCAAAGGTATATGAATAAATGCTCAACATCACTAATCTTCAGAGAAATGTAAACTTGAGAAACATCTTACAATGAGCTATTACTTCACACCTATTAAAACAGCAATTATCAAAATGGTAAAAGATAGCAAGTGGTAGTGAGGATGTAGAAGAAAGGGAACCTTTGTACATTGTTGGTAGGAATGTAAATTAGTACAGCCATTATGGAAAACAAAATAGAGGTTCTTCAAAAAATTAAAAATAAACATTCGCGAGCAGATGTCTTTATTATAAAATGTCTTTAGCAGCACAATTCACAATCGCAAAGTTATGGAAACAACCCAGGTGCCCGTCAATACACGAGTGGATTAATAAAATGTGGTATATGTATACCATGGAGTATTACTCAGCAATAAGGAACAATAGTGAATTAACACATCTGGTATTATCCTGGTTGGAGCTAGAACCCATTCTTCGAAGCGAGGTGTCACAGGAATGGAAAAACAAGCACCACTGGTACTCACCATCAAATTGGTACTAACTGATCAACACTTACATCACACAGGGCAATAATATTCATCAGGGGGCGGGCAGGAGGGAGGGGTGTGGAGGGGCTGGGAAAAACTCTCACTGAATGGATGTGGGGAGCACAGTTTGGGAGATGACCACGATTGTAGCTCTGACACGGGCAGTGCATGGGCAATATATATAACCAAAGTGTTGTACCCCCATAATATTCTCAAATAAAAAAATAAATTAAAAAAAAATTAAAAATAGAATATGATCCAGAAATCCCACTACTGGGTATATATATCCAAAGGAGGTATATATATCCTAAGGAGGTATATATATATACCTGCACCTCCACATTCATTGCAACATTATTCACAATAGCTAAGATATGAAATAAACCTAAATGTCTATTAATGGATGAATAGATAAAGAAAATGTATACATACACAATGGGATACTATTTAGCCTTAAAAAAGAAGGAAATCCTATCACTTGGGACAATATGGATGAACCTGGTAGACATTATACTAAGTGAAATAAGCCAGAAACACAAATACTGCATGACTTTACTTATATGTTAAATCTAAAAATCTTGAACTCATATAAGTAGAGAGTAGAATGTTGGTTACCAGGGGCTGGTAGGGGAGAAGGTTTGGGAAATGTTGGTCAAAGGATAGAACATTTCAGTTAGACAGGAGGTCTAAGTCCAAGAGATCTGTTGTACAACATGGTGACTATAGTTAATAACAATGTATTGTATTCTTGAAAAAATAAACTTTTCACATTAAAAACAACAAACTTTGTCCTAAGATTCATCTGTTTGGCAGCAAGTCCTTCACTGAATTTTCACAGTTATATTGTGTTCTATTATGTGAACTATGGTATATTTTTTTTCTATGGATGGGCATTTGCATTGTTGTCATGCTGTTGTTATGAATAATGCTGCTATGAACATTCTGCAGCTTAAAAATGCTTGTAAATTCTTTGACACTCTTCCAGTAAAAAAAATTTGGACTATTTCCTTTCTTCTTGAATCTGGACTATCCCATGATTGTTTTAACCAACAGAATATGGAGAAAATGATGTTCTGCCAGTTTCAGACCTAGCTCTAAAGAGGATTTGCAGGTTCTGCCTTGGTATCTTGGAGATCTAAGCTGCAATATAGTCTGTATATAGTCAGAGGGTAATCTGACTACTCTACTGAAGGGATCCATGAAGAGGCATTGAGACTATATGAGGAGACACAGGAGCCCATCCTTCGATTGTCCCCATTGAGATACCAGCATTGGTTGGTCACAGTGGCTCATGCCACTAACTCTAGCACTTTGGGAGGTCGAGTCAGGAGGATTGCTTGAGCCCAGGAGTTGGAGACCAGCCTGAGCAACATAGTGAGATCCTGTCTCTACAAAAAGAAAAATTAACCAAGGGTGGTGGTGCACAGCTACTCAGGAGACTGAGGCAGGAGGATCACTTGAGCCTAGGAGTTTGAGGTTGTAGTGAACTATCATGATGCCACTGCACTCTAGCCTGGGCAACAGAGCAAGACCCTGTCTCAAAAACAAAACAAAACAAAAACAAAAACAAAAAAACAAGCATTTGAGTGAAGTCTCCATGAAGAGTCCAGAAGTCTAGATATGACCAGTTGCCAGTGGAACACCACTGAGTTACCTAGTGATGCTGTTTGGAAGAGGAGAATCACGGATCTGAGTTCTGCCTGAATTTCTGACCTAGACTATTATGTGCATAACAAAGTCAATATTGTTTTATTAACAAAACACTAAGTTCATAGGTGCTTTATTATCTAACAATCGGTTACCAAAACACTCCTGTTACATTGTGAAGGGGAGTTTTGCTAGAATATATTCAAACAGTGGACTTGCTGGGTGATACATCATGTGCATTTTCAAATTTACAAGGTAATGCAGACACGCTTTTCAAAGTGGTTATGTCATATTACCTTCCCACCTGCAGCATAAGATGTTGATCAACTTTTCCAACAATTATTGACAGTTTATGCTTCATATTTAGCACATTGCTAATTTCTGCCTTTTTGCCCATTTTAGGGGTTGTTTAGCTTATTTCTTCCTGATTTGTAGAAGTTAGTTATAGATTCTGAAAAGTTATCCTTTCTTGATTTTATCCGTGTTTACTTTTTCTTCACTATCCTTGGATGAACAGAAGTCCTTATTAATAATTTTCATTTACTCAAATTTGTAAACATTTTTCTCATGCTTAGCACTACCATAACTTGTTTAAGAAATTTCTTCCTACATTCACATCAAATAAATTTGCTTATATTTTCTTCTAAGAAGTTAATGTTTACTTTTTACATGTTTATAATCTGCCAGGAACTCAAACTATGGTTTTTTTGTGGGTGTTTTTGTGTGTGTGCAGGTAATGTAGAGATTAAATTTTATTTATTTTCTTGTGAAAGATCAGTTGTCCCAGCACTATTTGCTGATGAGTATTCCTTTACAAACCACCAAGTATCAATATATGTAGAGCTCTATCCTTGACCTCTATGTTTTGTGCAGTTCACTCACTTGGCTGTCTCTGAACCAATACTACACTGTCATTGCTATATCTTAAACACCTATAAGAATGCCTAGCAAATAACATATATTCAATAAATAATTGTTATATAAATGAATTAATACTTTTTTATAATAAATTCTGAAATAAGGTAAGGCAAATGCTCCCACCTCATTCTTCTTGCCTAATTCTGGGCAAAGATCAAACATCAACATTTTAGATTCAGCTTATTGTTACTTGAAATAGAATGTTGGTTTTTTTAGTTTAATTATGGAAACCCCATAATTCATCTTCAACAATGATCAATATTTTGAAATATTGTTTCATATATTCCACTTTTTCTCTAGCATACTTTAAAACAAATCTGAGACATCATTCAATTTTGTTAATACATACTTTGGTAGTCATTTGTAAGAAAACACAACTTTACATAATTTCCATGCCATTATCAAGCAAGATCAAATCAAAATATTTCCTCAAAATAGTGCCTCGTCAAGTTTCCTTGGTGTCTGAGAGATATCTTCTTACCCTTTATTAGTTCAATGAGGTCTCAAGCAAAGGCTACTCATTGCTTTGCTTATTTGGTTCCTCATGAGTTTTTCTTCCCTGACACCTTTTTGTTTATACCAGTGTCTTCCTCCATTCAAAATATCATTTTCAAGACTAATTTTTTATTGTGATTTTCAGTTGTCCAAAATTATTGGGTCCCTAGAAGCATAAGTAAAATAAAGAACAATAATGAGGTTTCAGCCAAGGGGTAAGTTAATGTCCACGAGGGAAATGCGACAACTGAGTCAGATGTTACTAGTGATAGTGATAAATCCCAGGGATTATCTCAACTGAGCTCTCAGGGCCATTGTTCTCAAGATTAAATTAGCAACCATAAAAGTGAGAGTGAAGTAGAAGTGATTGGCATTTTGTCCCTTGATGTTAGTTTGGATCTCTCGTAATTCACGCCACATACTCATCTCCATGTTTTTATTTCCTCAAGCCCCATTCTTCACTTTTGTCTTTTGCCTATCTAGAAACCTCTCTAGCCTGCCAGAGCCATAACAGTATCACCAAAAAACAACAAGGGTGATGACAACAGAAGCAGTTGTAATTACTCCTGCTCACTGAGTGGTAGATGCCCCAAACACAGCCAAGGACTCAAAATATATGCTTCCTTTTTTTGCAGATGCACCTCTATTATTTTTAGATTTTATGATAAGCATTTCAAAACATAATTTAGGAATGATCCATCAAACCCTTTTTCTTCAATGAAGGAGAGTGAACAGGTGGTTCTTTAAAGGAATTAATTTTCCAGAACATCCTGGTATATGTGATATTTTTTGTTTATTTCAAAGACTGATACCCACTTTCTCTAGAATTTTCTGGTTAAAGGACTAATTTATTCTCAAACATCTTTAAAACCTGGGAACTAAAAATTGATTGACATGAGCTTGCGTTACGAGATTGAATTTCTTAAACAGACATGCTTCTAAGAGCATGTGATGGGGTTGACATTACTTTTAAGAATGCTCTTGACCCAAAAAGCCACTTTGCTTGTTAATAATACTCTTAAAAATACACACAAGTTCATCATCCCTTTGACTTCAGGTCATCCTGCAAATGTCTCCTCATTCTGTGATGAAGTCATTTATTTCTCCTCAATTTGAATAGCTTTAATCAGATCTAAATGTTCTCTCTAAAGAATTGTTTTCAACTGAAGGAAAGAATTCAAGCATTTTTTTTTAATAAGTCTTTAAAATACACCAGATTGTAATTTATTTTTCATGAACAAACTGCAAATATCAGAAATACTCAAATCTATTTTGAAAGTCTACACGTGGTAAACTAGTTCAGAACCTAACCAGAAATATATTTTTTACCTTTACTATTTGATAATGCTGCAAAATATTTTAAACAGCCCAGTGTATCACGTGTGGTTCAAAGCTAGCAAATTATACAACTGTCTAATCTTGGAATAACCCCTTTTCATGGAGTTAGTTTCAGTGGGTTTCCATAAAGTGTACTATCCAATCTGTGACACGTTACTTTTGAAATGGCAAGGATGGGCTATTAATAATTAATTTCTCTGGAAATTGGGCACAAGCCAGGACTATTGTGGGCAAATTGGACTGTATGGTCAGCCTATTCTTAAAGCAGTTCATAGAGGTGATAAAAAATACTCCAAACACTGAAAATATTTCCCATTGTTAAAATCCTGAGCAATTTCCACCCCCCAAAAATTCACTTAATTGGTTCTGTCCAGTAAGTATTCTTTTTCTTAAAGTTTCCAAAAAAAAGTTTTAAAGGTCTAACTTTTACTCTTTGGCTTGTTGTTAAACTTAGCTTGCTTGGACTGGAATCACTAAACTTACAGGCAGCAAGATTCAATGTGGTTTTCCTTTTCCTTTTTCTCCAGTGAAAACATTTCCAGTTTGAGTATTCTACATATGGGAATTAAGGGGAGGGAGTATTAGTCCCTGATCAGACCATACACATTCTATATGATCATGTCAAGTTACTTTTCCAAGAAGCTACATAACTGGCATGTTCCACATTTTGAGAATTGTTAGCAAGTACAGTACGTGCTCAGTGCATAATGATAGAACCTACTTTGTCCAAAGTCCTAAGGAAACAGACTGAGATAAAGCATCTGTCCCCTAATCCAAGATACTTACAAGCTTCTTGGAGTGCACGGCACGCTTACAAAAACAACAACAGCAACAACAAAGCAGTAAGAGGCGATTAATGACAATAGCAAAATAATAAACACCAGAAAGGATTTCAGTGGGTTAGTGTGGTCATGGAGATAGTGACCTGTCTGTGTTCTTCAAGAGTTGTCGGATTCCAAATAGAGACTTTTTTTTAAAGGATGGTTAAAGGTTAACAGCATAAAAACCACATTTTAAAGTGTCAGTAAAATGTGGTCTTAAAAGTCCCCAGGCAGGGTTTTTGAAGTCTTCCGTGTTGATCTCTCCTACAGCAGAGAACTTGCCTTGCAGCAAAGCAGATGCTCTTGAACACTGCCCTGGGAAGAGGCCTCCTCCAAGGGTTGAAGAGTTTAGATTCTCTCAGCTGCATTCCACCCCTCACTACTCCCTGAAGACTGGACAACTGGGGATTCGTGAAGTGGGCATTTATCCACTGCTGAGAACAGTTCTAGGACGATCTGTCCAATTCGGGCAGGCTACGGAGAAGCCATCTGTGGGTGACTACTTTTGCATGTTATTTTGAATAAACTTGAAATAATGTCCTAGAGGCAAGATTCTCTTCTTTCTCTGTCACAAGTAATACTGAGACAAATGGGCCCCCAGCTAGAACTGACTCACTCGAAATGTACAAACATTCCCAATCACCTGACCCTCCTCTGCCTGTAAATATGCATTACTTTCTTCCAGCTTGTAAAAAAAAAAAAATCTCTATTCGATGCTGTCTCCTCTTCCTGCCATATTAGGGGTCCTTTTGAAGCTAATCAATGTTAGCTCTTGGTGTTGATTCTTAAGTTGTATGAGGGACCAAACTAAGATATAGAAGTTTGTATTAAGTTAACTGGGCAACTATTATAAACAAAGGGTGTTTCTAAACAAAATAGAGAATCTGCTTTCAAGTTGTCTGTTCATCCCCCAAAGATTTTGACTTTGTGTTAGTAAGGGAGGTTGCGATTAGAGAGTGATTCTATAGTGTGAATAATCATAGTGTGACACCAGCAGTCCTTATACTGCTGTTTGAAGTACAGATTGATATAATTTTATTAGAGAGAAATTTAGCAATATATGTTTAGAAATTTTAAAACATATACACCACTTGACTGTACGGCTCAACTCTGTAGAAAAATGAGATTCACATGAATAGAAATACCGTCAAGAGGGAAATATAAAAACCATAGTTATTTATGGATGGTTGGAATTATGAATGACTGCTCAAAATGTTAAACACGTTGTTCATAGCTTGTTACTGAAATGATCCATCAAATAAGACTGTCCCTTTCCACTTTTATTCTTACTATTCTGTAACATATCTAAAAAAGTTTTCAAACAATGTGGCCATACACATGCATACATACACACAAACACACCTCCTGAAAGAAGATAAAAACCTTCTAACAAAATAGTCTCAAGCACTTCCTTTTTGAATAGAGAAGTGGCTTTTGAGAATTTACACTGCAGCTAAATCCTTGGGCCAGAGCTCTCAGCCTTGTTTGACTGTGTTAGATCTTTTCTTCCTTCCCAGTATAATACAAATCTTCAGTGTTTGATATGAATCACTAAGAGGATGGGTTGGTGGTACTGCATGTGTTGTGAGCAAATACTCATAGTCATTACTATTTATATACACATAGAACCACTTCCTGTCTTGCATCTTTGACTATACTTGCTTTGATATTATTAGATATTAAGGAAAGGGCATGTAATTGTTAAGACAACTGCATACCCCACTGATGAGGTACAAATTATGGCAATATTTTATTCATATCAAAGTGACCTCTTATTTATAATATTATAATCTGGCTCTATAATGTTTTATTAAATATTATCTTATTGTATGAATGGTAATAAAACATTTTATTAAATAGTATTTAAGACTATTTTATTATAGAGTCCCATTTTATTATATTCATTTTAATAAAATACTATTTTACTAATTAATTGATAGCATTTACTCTAGCTTCCACTTTGATCAAAACATGCATATTTGGTGTGTAATCATAACTTCTGTTAAAGAGTAAAGACCTGTTGCCTGGGAGCTTCTGTAGTGGGAAACAAAATCAAGATGGTGAAAAGGGTTGAGTTAAATTGGCTTAAATAATAAGCTTTCAAGAAAAGTAAGTTACAAAAGAAATTGTACAGCCATTTTATTTTTCCTATTTTTTTGGATATACATATTTTCTAACTTTTTAAATTTTTGATATTCAAACTAAAAAACTTTGATGAACTCTATCCCAAATACATAACAATAACAACCACATATATAAATCACACATCTGTATCAAAATATTAGCTCTAGGAAATACCACCAAAATTGTCTATTTAACTATTTTTTTAATACATATGGATACATAGTTACACAATTAATATCAGAGAAGAGAGGAGAAACCTGTACTCTGAAACTCCAGTTCAGAAGATTTTCTAAATGTACAAGACTTAATATGGTAAACTCTGAGAGGTACTTAAATTAGAGCTGTTGCTAAGTAATCTCAAATTATTGAACAAACGCACATCCTTTTCTTTCATTTTGTATCTGCATGTGCTATACAACTGATGGTATAATATCTTGTAAAATATATGAATATCAAAGAGGCATAAATTACGGAAGACCTACTAAGCTCCATGTTCTCAACAAGGCTCTATAAATATTTATCTCATTTGCTCTTTACAACCACCTTCACAATGACACATTATAATCCCTATTATATAGACGAGGAAACTGAAACACAGATCCAAGTCACAAACTTGAAATAAATTCAGAATTTTAACCAAATTCTTTTGGACTATAAAAGTCCAAACTCTCATTTTGACATCAGGTGGTATCTCTGTAAAACTCTTTAATAAAGTATTTGATGTAAGATTCAATGCATTATTTTGTTTCATTGTTAGAAGACGAGATTAATGTCACCCTGAAGAGTGATATCTATTAGTCAGCTAAAGGGTTGGTATTTGTTCTTCACTGATTCACCATACTTGAGGTAGGAAATAAAAATCACAATCAAAATGAGATCATTTTAAGACGGTTTATTGACAAAAATATTAAACAAAGATATAGACTAAGTATAGAGGAACCTCCAAGGAACCTGAGCTAGCATTAGTGAAGCTGTTACCAAGCGTAGACTCAAAGGCAGGAGTAGAGGGAGAGTAGAAGGAGAAGTTACCAGAAGGATGAAAGAGAAGAGGTTGCACAGAATGAGCTGCTTTGAGAGGAGCAGTAGCCCCTGCCTGGAGGCAACCTCACAGGGAGGCAGCCAAGGACTTTAACACCCTAACTTTGCCCTCATTCTTCCATCTGGTGGTTGGCTAAGACGTCCCAGGAGTTCACTTGATCACAAACTCAATGCAACAAATCAGGCAATGGAGTGCTGGCAAAGCTAAGCCAACTCAGGCTTCATTAGCAGAAAAACAGCATTCGGAACAAAGAGGGTGCTGGTACACAGTATTCTGCATTTGTCACTAACATATTTTTTGCTCATTTCTCAGAAATTCATTTTGAGAAAAACATAGAAAAAATGCATCACTTTGAAAGAAAGAGCACTTGTACAAGAGACTGAACTAGGATTGACTCTGAGGATGGACAAAGAGTTGTTACAGAGGGACAAGAAAAGAAAAAGTGTGGTATGGACAAAGTATATTAACAAGTCAGTCACTGCTAATGAAGGAACAGAATACTACTTGGATTATCTTAAGCATAAATGGGAGATCTTGACTCATTTAGCTATGAAGGCCAAGGATGGGCCTGCTTTGTTCATGTGCCAGCCCCTGGAATCACAGCTGTCCTAGGGACACAGTGTTAACGCTGGTCAGTCCAATCACATGCCACCAAGATAGTCTCACCAAGGCTACAAGGAGTGAAGGAAGTAAAGATAGCTCAAGGATTGGGTGTGGGCAGAGAACAGCATATTCACTGTAGGTCATATGCATTGTTCTTAAAAGGTTCTTATGACAAAGGAGGATTAGAATTGATCTACATAGGTCCACAGGACTTAAATTGGGCAATAATGGGGAATTAGGTATTGACTAAATTTTTTAAATATATAAATAAAATTAGATGTTAGGCACCTATCACTAGAAATATTTCAGTAAAGATTAAAATAATTGTCCACATGTTTCATAGAAACTTCTGTGTCTATTGTATTGGTTGGGAAGCTAGAAATCTTTATAGCTCCAAAAGTCTGTGCAATCTATTAGGGAGCAGGCCTTGGAAACACAGTATTTTTTATTTTAATATCTTTGAGCATTTACAATTGTTTTCTTTCTCCGCCAGTATTCTCCAGTGTTCCACATGGGGGAGAGAAGCCTCTTGTATCAGGTACAAATGTATTGCAGTGAACCAGTGAATTATTCATTAGAAAGCACAGAATATGCATACATTCATTACATGAGTAGTCTATAGGCATAGGAAACACAGAAAGAAGTTTTCTCTTTCTGTCAATGAGAACTCATCACTTTGCTGTTTGCTGAAAGAAAAGCACAGAAATAAAGTAGTTATCAACACTGTGTAACATTCATACAGTTCCCAGTAAGAAAAAGTCTTTGGTAAAATATTAAAAAAGATTACATCTCGTCTCAGTACTACTTCTGAATAAGCACTGTAGCTGTCCAAAAGATTTTGTGTTCTTTGCCATTTAAAAACAAAACAAAACACAAACAAGCAAAAACATCAGTGCAGTGCTTTGTAAAGAATTTAGACTGGATTAAAAAGGAGCAGGGCAGTTTCTTGGGCAATGAATCAAGTGTTTGTTCATAAAGCAATTATGTCTGAAACTGAAGTTAAGGACGTACTTGAAAGAAGAAAGATGGGAGCTAGGCATTTTGATGTATTTTTCTAAGATGAAGTTTATTAAAGATTAAGAGAAGAGTTAATCCCTGATAAGTGTGCACAATTATACAACAATATTTCCTATACAATGGTCCTTTTATCAATTGTTTCTTATATTTAACTGTTAGCTAATCTCCATCCATGACAGTATAAATGCATTCTGCATTCTTGGGATTTTTAAAAAGTTATAAAAATGACTCAGACTGTTTATTACATGTATTTATAAATTATTCAAATGCAAACAAATATAATTATGTTGTTTTCTGCTAAAAGGTCCTGTGATAAAATACTTAACTGCTCACATACTTTATTTGTCAAGTGGTGATCATAAAACATTTTCCTACTTCATAGGGATCTTGGAAGACTAACTTAGGTTACATTGATGAAAATTCAGTGACCTTCTGAGAAGAAATCTTTATAAACATTTCTAAGCTACTCTTGTTATTATAAAACCACTATTGACTGGATTTCTCTGGGAATAGGATGTTCTAGTTAATCTAATTTTCTGTTGAACTAAGCATTAACGGATAAAGCCATTTTATTTCTGTGCACATTGTTAAAATAGTTTATAAAACCTCTTGGGACATTTTTTTCTTGCCTAAACAGTCTAGTGAGCCTAAACAAACTTCTATATGATTATTTACAATTTGATGATATTATATATGAAGTATCTACGAGGTATAGAAAATTGAACTAAGCTTCTATTGACACGAATTTAGATGGCTTGTTGATTGACCGTATCTGAATAAAATTGTCTTTGTCAATGTTCCCTCTCTTTGAACAGTAGTTTAAGATCATAGTTATTTGGATTCTAGTTTGATTGTTATCTATTACCCTTAAAAGCAGTTGCAATACAAGCTCATTGAAAAATTTCAAGAGTGAGTACCATAAAATTTGAAGGAATTCCATGGAATATTAACAAAAATGTATATAATAAATTGCACAACACAAAAAGATAGGAAAGTGTGGGGAGAGGGAAGTGCTTTGTCTGTGTTTCATTATGATAAAATCTGTATATTTTACCAAAGCTTTTAACTGACAAACAAATGTGCAAGGGCTGAAACCTATTTTCTGACTTTTTCTTTATTTAATGGTTGATATTAGACAACTAGTTTCCTATACCTGAAGTAGGCAGTTACATATCTGATTTTATTGAATGTGCAGATTAGAAATTTGATTGTCATCAATGTCTGACCTTTCCCAAAATTATTTAACATCTTTAAGTTAAGATATTATCAGCAGAAAGCTAGTAAGTGCTGGTTCATTTTCCTAGTTCATTGTGGCTGCATGCTAACTCATTAATCTTTAGATCATGTAGCTGGAGCCAGACCAAAGGAAGGAGATTTTGGCTTTTGGCTAGGATGTAGAAATCTGGAAAGAACATTGCTCCATTCTAACAATGAGATGAAGGCAAATAAACTATAGAATCATAACTTTTCTTGAGCCCATTAGAAAGCTGAGGTTGAAGTCCAACCAAATTACTTAAATTCCAAAGAGAAATATGTTTCTAGACCAAGAGATAGGACACAAAAACTGGCTCACCTGGGTCAAAGCACTGGGGGAAGAAGAGGCTGCTCAGCTGCTGTAAAAGCAAATAGGAAAAAAAAATCAGATGAAATTTTATCAAATTATTAAAGGCCAAAAGTGAGCTAGCTTTCATGTATGGCTGGAAGAATTGTAGGCCCAGATACTATCTTACAAGCTCTTTTTCAGTGAATCTCCCTCAGTAACTCATGAGAGAGTTGGGAGACAGGGCAAGAGGCCAAAAAGAGCTCCTCTGGCTGATACAAGATTGCAGAAAATGACCTGCAGCTGCTAGGGGTGAGGGGGCAATACAGAGTCCTACCTGCTTCCTTTAGACTTTTTTCTCCTATGAAACAAAAACCTGCAACTCCTAGAGGAGGGGCAACAACCCATCACCTAGGGGCATTAGCAAAGATCTATTGTCACTGTGGAAAGTGCAGAAGAAAAATCCCAGTAGAAACCAGCCTGGGCCCAGGATTTGGTACCTATCCCCAATGAGAAGTCTGCTTTCTGGGAGTAGGATCACAGTACATCTGATAAGGACAAACCACAGATCAAGGGCATAGTTTGGCTGACGTACAGTGAAAGGGTGAGACTATTGAGAAAGTGCCCCTTGCCATCCCCAGGAGTCTTGGTGCACAGGATCTATCTAAGCCAAGGCTGAATCTGGGCAAGGTTAAACCCTTGCCTGCCACTATCACTCTGCCACTAGTCCAGAATCCAGCAACAGGTAAGAGCCGTCTACCACTGGGGGAGGGTAATAGCATGCACTCAGACCCCCTCTGTAGTGCAGGTTTGCAGAGATTATGAAAGTTGAGGAGTACATCACAAACACTAAGAAAAAGCAAAAATAAAACAAAAAACCCCCCAAAACCCTCTGGCACTGCAGCCATTACTTTGAGCAAAGGGCAACGGTTCTGTAAAAGAATATGAAGCCTGCAGTAAACGGAAGAAAAAATAGCAACAGCAAAACCCAAACCATGTTCAACTGAAAATGTTCAAATAACCCAAAAGAAAGCAGGAAAGGGGAGACAGAAGAATGAAATCAAAAAGAAGAGAAAGTAAATACAGTGGTAGGCATCATTCCAAATATCAATAATTACATTATATGTGAATGGTCTAAACAAACCACTTACAATGTAGACCTTGTCAGAATCACTAAAAAAAGAAATGATCCAAATATATTCTTCCTATTAAAATTTCCTCATATACATTAGAAATAAGTTAAAAGTAAAAATATAAATAAATAAAGAGATATCATGGAAACACTAATGAAGACAAAACTGAAGTGACTAAATGAATATCAAATCATACTTCAGAGCAGAGAAATTTGCCAGGAACAAACGAAGATATTATACAATAATCAAAGGGTCAATTTGCCAAGAAGACATAAAAATCCTAATTGTGTATGTACCTAACTGCAGAGCTTTGAAATACACAAAGCCAGTTGTATGTCTTTGGAGAAAGGTATATTCATTCCTTTGCTCATGTTTGAATTGGGTTGCTTGTGTTTTTGATATTGTTCAGTTTTAGGAGTTATCTATATATACTGGTTATCAATCTCCTATCATATATTTCATTTGCAAATATTTTCTCCCATTCTATGAGTTGCTTTTTTACTCTGTTGTAATTTTGATGCACAGTTTTAAAAATTTTTATGAAGTCCAATTTGTGTATATATTTTTTTGTTACCTATGCCTTTGGTCACATCCAAGAAATTACTGCCAAATCCAATATGGGAAAACTTTTGCCCTATGTTTTTTCCTAAGAATTTCATAATTTTAGGTCTTACATTTAGGTCTTTGATTCATTTTTGGTTAATTTTTGTGTGTGGTGTTAGATAAGGTTAATACTTCCTTATTTTGTATGTGGATATCCAGTTTTCCCAGTACCATTTGTTGAAAAGATTGTTTTTTCCCCATTTAATGATCTTAACATCCTTGTCAAAAATAATTTGGCCATACATGTGGGGGTTTAATTTTGGGATTTCTACTCTATTCCATGTTCACTAATCATTAGAGAAATGCAAATCAAAACTATAAGGAAAAGCACTTCACACCCACTAAGATGGCTACTATTAAAAAAAAAAAGTAACAAATCTTGGCAAGGATGTGGAGAAATTCAAACCCTTGTGTATGGCTGGTGATAATGTAAAATGGTACAGCCGTTGTGGAAAACAGTATAGTGGTTCCTCAACAAAACTAAAACTAAAAGTACTATATGATGCACCAATTCCACTTCTGGGTACATACTCAAAAGAATTGAAAGCAGGCCCTTGAAGAGATATTTGTACACCGTGTTTATTGTAGCATTATTCACAGTAGCTAAAACGTGGAAGCAGCCCAAGTATCCATCAACAGATGAATGGACAAAAAAAGTATAGTGTATACATACAATGGAATATTATTCAGCCTTAAAAAGAAAGGAAATTATGACATATGCTACAACAGGGATGAACCCTGAGCACATTATGCTACATAAAATAAGCCAGTCACAAAAAGACAAATACTGTATGATACTACTTATATGAGGTAGTTAAAATAGTCAAAACCATAGAGATAGGAAGTAGAGTAGTTGTTGCCAGGAACTGGTGGGGGAAGGGAATGGGGAGTTGTTGTTCAGTGGGGACAGAGTTTCAGTTTTATGAGATGAAAAGAGTTATGGAGATGCATGGTGGTGATGGTTGCACAACATTATGAATGTTTTTAATGTCACTGGACGGTACACTTAAAAATGGTTTAGATGGTAAATTTCATGTTATGTTTATTTTACCACAGTAACAAAAAAGAACAAATTAAAAAATACATAAAGCCAAAATGATACAACTGAAAGGAGAAAAAAAAAAACAACATACATATCCACTATACAGTTGAAGACTTCAACATTCTTCTCTCAGTAATCAATAGAACACATGGAGAGAAAATCAGTAAGAGACTGGCTTTTTGGAGAATGATTTTAAAACACTGGTTGAAGCTAATCACCATACTAGATGAGATATACAGGAACCAAGGTATTGGTTAGTTTATGTTTCCACACTGTCTTCTTGTAGAATTAGCAAAATATCTATTAGTTATTCTTTTGCTGAATTAGGTAATAAAATCAATGACATACACATGTAGATTCTCTCTTGAGAATAATTGTGGAAAATACAGTTTTATTCACACCATTAGAGTTCAAATGACTCCCAGGATAACAGGTGAAAATAAAGTGGTTTCTGCTCACAATCTGCTCTTTTCCTTTCTCAACATGGGGCAACTTCCTGTCCTGTAAGATCTAGGAAGTGTCTGCATTTCACTTTTGAGAGGTTTCCCCTGCTCTCCCACCTCTTCCTTACAGCAGGGGGTCTCCAGGAGAGAGATAAGTCCCAGAAAACAGCCTTTATCTTCTTTTCTGGAAAATTTTGCAAAGATGGCTTCAGGGAGTCTAACTAGGTCCAGTAGATTTGAACAGCTGAGTGGTGTGTTTACAACACTCACCCAACAGGTGCAGCGAGAGTTTCTTTCTCTTCCTTGGGCGTCTATAGGTGCTCTTACACAGATATCTTCATGGTGGTTCTCAAGGGAAAAAAATAAAGATTTTCTTAACTGTGGTACTGATAAACTTGATTTTACAAAAGATAAATAAAGTTTTCCCTGTTTTCCTTTCCTCTCAGGAATCATATTAAACTTGATCAATTGCTTAGCTGAACTAATTCTTCTGCTTGCAATGGGAAGGAGGAGAAGGTCTCATATTTTGTTGTTGTTGTTCACGTAGGGCTATGCAGAAAATATGTGGGGGCATTTTGTAATAATTACACCACTTCTGGCGGTAGGCCAGCTGGCTGAATTTTGGTTGCTGGTGGCAATTTTATAGCAACTTTATAGAAAATATTCTAATCCACAGCCAGTTCTGCTGAAATATCATAGGAATGAGAAAATGCTGAGATTAACCAAAAAACAAGAGTTTAGATACTAACATTCATTAAAAGGGGCTACATTAGGGAAAATATATTAGTGGCCAGAAGAAACATGAATAACAGAAGTACATAAACCCTCTCACCACCATAACTATACACTAGCACAAAATGTACCTGTTTGTCATTTATGAATTATTAATCATGCTTCTTTTAAAAAAAATTGAGCTCTCTTTCCTCTACTAAGTTGTAAACTTGGCTCATTTACATAATATCTTCTTGTTGAATTTCATGTGATATGCAGTGTCTGAGTGGCTTGAACATGCTGATACTGGGGCAAAGAGATGCAGTATGTGAGATGGCAAAATCTCTATTTTAAGTTTTCTTTTTAATTGCAAAAAAAGAGAAAGTCTACGATCTGTCAGTTACATTTAGAATCAAAGGTAGATAACTATTCTAATTTTTAGAACTTATTTCAATATTTTTATAATATACATAAGAAAAAATAAACTCCAGAATTATTTACACAGGTGGTTAGGGACAGAACAGTGACTAGAATACAGATTAGCTGACTCTTTAGATACTAGCTCTATGCTGATTCCAAGCGGCAAATACTGTCTAGATAGTGTCTAGAAGAGATACTAGTTAAACACACGAGAGAAAATGATCAAATCTAAGTAGGAACATCGTGAAGCATCTGTCCCTGTTGTATTTTGCAGAGTGTATAATAAATGGGTGTGTTAACTTTCCACCCTATTTCTCCTCTACCACTGGCTAATTTTGGAGCCTGAATTTTAATATTTTTCAGCCAAGGTTCTGTGCAGGAAAATAACATCATTGTACATGAAAAAAGAAGCTTGAATTCTTACTTATGCATAATTCATGAGAAAGTGAAGGAGAAATACTAAACAAAATAAGGAAACAGTATGAACAAAAATGCACATCTAGGTAGTTACATCCAAACCTTATGTATTTAGGTTGTGTAAGGGTGCCAGATTCTAAAATCCGCATTCACCTTTTTGAAACTACTGGTCTGGCTTATAAAATCTTGCATATTTAATAGATTGTTTCACTATTGTGCTGTCTAATAAAAAAATAATTGCTATGTGTAATTTTCGGGAGTCCTAGCAAAGATGAATAACGAGAGAGTGAATGTGTTGGCTTCGTGAAAGATGGTTCGAAGTTGTATGTATCTTGATTCCAACTAAAGAACCAAAGGCATCAATCTCTGCCACACAGCTTTTATATACTTTCTAACAAAAGCATATGCTTAACACAGCAAGTTGAGTGAAGGATTTTAATCACAATCCTCCTGTGGAAAATGCCAGTGACTTACAGTACCGACTGGGAACAGAGACAGGGTTGGAAGGATTGCTGGAGGATAGAAGAGAAGCAACAAAAAATAGAGAGGAAAGGGTGTATTGTAACTTAAACTAGAGTGAAGCAGAACCTTACTCCTTTTTCCTAAGAAAATAGGGCCAAGCATTATTTCATTTTGCCTTGCTTTCCACCCCGGGATCCAACTCCCTCTGCCATGGCAGGACTGCGTGTCCTTTGCCTCGAGTTGACAGAGAACTTTTCTTTTGCTTCTAATTAAAACAGTCAGGGACATTACTGATTAAAGGTGGGGAAGCAGAGAACTGTTTTCGTTTTATTCCAAATTAGTTTGAGCTTGCCCAAGATCAAAGGAAACCCAGACCTGAGAAAACAAACAGACCCCAAACAAGTAATTTGTTGACCTGATGCTATTTCCTGGAAGTAAAATGATTGTGGCCTGTTGGAAGGCTAGCTCAGTGACCATGAATCTGTCAAGAGATCTTCTAGCCAGGGAATGTCTCAGGGTTCCTTGTTTATAAAAGTACACTTTTGAAATCAAGATTTTAATAACATAAACTCCAGTCAGAATATTCTCAAAGGCCCAAACACAAGTGGATTCAAGTTGAAGCACTTAAGAGAGCAAGTGCATGCACACACACATACACACACACACACTGTTTGCCCTGTGTGCAACAATTTGCTTGATGGAGATTTTTGGTTGCATGTATTCATCAGGGTAGCCTTCTACTGTTAATAGCTCAGGCACTCGGTACAATGTGCTAGTAAAAGGACCTCCTTCAGGGTTTAAAAGTATGTCTGTTTTCTTACTGTTTTAGAAATAGCAGGCTGTTTATTTTTTCTAGAATCCATTATTTCTTATGACATTTCCTTTTCTATTTTTTTTCAGAGCAGTGATAAAAATCTGCTCACTTAAAGTCCAAAACTGCTAACTATTTTTTTTTTTAACCCCTGATGCTGGACACAAAGTAGAATTAAAATAAAGCATTAGAGAGAGCATACAAGTGAGCATTTTGGGTTTAGCATTATTGTGAAAGTTTAGACTAAAATTAAAACAGCCAAAAGCAAACATGTATACCATAACACAAATACATTTCTCCCTGATTCTAAATAAAGCTGCATGTCTCACAGTATACTGACAGATTTCTCATGAAGTACCCAATGCTTTCTAAACTGAATATTTAATGGTTAAAATATATGACTTTTTAAAATACAACTGACATTTATACTTAAATGTTAATATTAAAGATAAAGATGAAGTCAATGCATTCTTACCAGGTGTTTATTTGGTATGGGTAAGCTCAACTCAGTCTACTTTCTACTCTAGTGAGAAATTACAAATTTATAAATTCACAGGCTCAAATGAGTTTGAGTATCAGAGCTCTGGGGACAGATTTTTGAAAAATAATGAGACCAATAGATATGAATAAAGATATTTAAAATTAGGTATTACATGAGATAGTTAAATTGCTTGGTGGTCTCTTAAATCTTCTGTCATTTGGTAGTGTTTAGAATAGCTTCTTTCCTGGAAAATTTTTGAGCTGAAGTATTTCATTATATATTTCATGCTATCTATAATATTTTGTATCCTCTTCTGTACTCAGGATAGATGAAAAGGGAAAATGAACAAGAAAGAGAAGAATAAGAGAAAGCCAACGACACTTTATCCAAAATTTAACAGACCTATTTTAAAAGAAAATTCTGTTGTCTTAAATGTGACTTATTTTTTATCTTTCATGTATTACTCAAGAAATAAAATATACAGGAACATTAAATTTATATCCCTTTTAACTTATTTTAAAGTTGATGCTTCTTTTATTTTCATTTATTCTAGTTTTTAAGAAAATCATAAAAAGTATCATGAATTTATACAAGTTTCCACTGTTTTCTCTCCTCTGTTCCAAATCTCTGAGCTGAATAATGTATATGTAATTGTATAGGTGGCCCTTAATCACTATGATCTTAATACTTGAACCAGTAGACCCAAAGGAAGTAGAACACCAAAGACTTGTGAAAACTTGTTTTAAAAGAAATTCACACATTTTTCTTAAAATTCAGTACAAAATTTCTCATTGGTAACAATATTAGGAAGCTTAACAAGTTCTATATGAAGCTTAACAAGTTCTGTATGAACTCAAAGAAAGAGAAGTTGTTTTGTATTAGTTTTCAATTGCTGCAATAGCCAATTACCACAAACTTAATGACTTGAACAGCACGTTATCAGAAATCCAACATGGGTTTCACTGGACTGAAATCAAGGTGTTGGCAGGCTGTATTCTTCTCTGGAGGCTCTAGAAGAGCCTGTTTTCTCATTTGGATTGTTGGCAGAGTTCATTTCTTTACTGGTATAGGATGGAGGTTCCCATTTCCTTGCTGGCCATTTTCAGCTTCTAGAACCACCCGCATTCCTTGGCTTCTGGCCCCATTCTGCCATCTGCAAAGCCAGCAACATCAGGTCTTGTCATTGTCACTCTTTGAAACTCTTCTTGTCCTGTTTCATCTGGCTTTCTGGTTGAACAAGGAAAGGTTCCCTGCTCTTAAGGGATTCATGTTTTTATTCATGTTATTTGTGATTCATGTTATTTGTGCCCACCACAAATAACTTAGGATAATCATCCCACCTCAAGGACCTAGTTGTACCTACAGAGTCTGGTCTTTCATGTAAGGTATTCATAGGTTCTGGTGAGTAAATCATGAATATCTTTAATGGGCTATTATTCTCCCTAAAACAAGCTGTTAAATGATGTTAAGTTTCCAAGGGAAGAAGTAGACTACTTTGATGAGAGCATAGGAATGCTGAGGGAAAATACTGTGGTTTAAGGCTGTCATTATAATGGAGCACCATTGATGCATTAATGTCCCACAAGTGCAAACATTAATTTTTCTAGGCAGTGGGGAGCTATGTCAAGGTTACTTGTGTAGAATGGTAAGTATCAAACAGTATTTAGGGAAGAAATAATTTGTACAATCTTTACTTTAAAATGTGACAAGATAATTTCTTTTAATAACATTTTAAATTTTGATTGCATCTACTAATTAGCTACTCTAGACTGATCTGCAGAGAAATAAAATGTCCAACAATAAGCAGATTCTATGAGAGCTAATAAGCATAATGACAAGTGAATAATGCATTTTCGGTCTCTATGGAATTGTTTATTTCTTCAATTCATATTTACATTTATTCATGATAAACTATGTAATTTTGTGATTAAATTCATAAGATTTACATTTTTTTAAAAAAAATTTACTTCTTTATAGTACTTAAGTGATATAAAAGCAATACTGTTACCAAATACATAGGTAAATTGCTTCTCAAGTACAAAACACATCCTTGAAAATTTAGGGCCACTGAAATGTTTTATAAGGAAAAAATCTCTTTCAAATTTCATCCGTTTACTTGTAAGATGTATCCTGAGAATATATAGCATGACATGCACTTTGCTGAATCCCAAGGATAGAACTATAAACAAGGTAAAAAGAAGTATATACTTTTTATTGATTTATTTCATTTATTATTTAAAAAATTTAAGGAGGCCTATGACTTTGAATATTTTAGTGTATAGTGAGGAAGACTAATATAATTGTAATGTGAATGCTGCCAAGATTTCTAGCTTGTAATATAGGTAATATTAAATAATGTATAAACTGTAACAGAACATACATGTAGTAGAAAGATAAAGTCACTTATCTTTGGAAACATATCACACAAAGCAACTAATCTACCCAAGAGAGTCATGTAAACTTTCTGCAAAGATTGGCATTTCAGCCATCTATAATAACCCCTGAGAGACAAGAGAAGACACCACATCCATAAAACAAGAAGAGGATGCTAAAAAATATCCAAGAACAGAAGTCGTCTCAGAAATTGCAATATATAATAGAAAGGAAACACTCAATAGAGAGATTGGAGGATAAAGATAAGAAAATCTCACATAAAACACAGGATAAGTCTGAAGTAGCTGAATATCACAGGAATGTTACAGAACCAATCAATCCAGTAGATCCAATATCCAAGTAATTGGATTTTCAGAAAGAATACAGAAAAATAAGGAGAGAAAATCATGTAGACAATTGAAAAAAATTTCTGAGAATTGAATAACAGGTAAAAGTGTCCAGATTAAAAGGGTCCATGGAAGAATCCAGTGCAATGGTTGAAAATAGATGCAGACTAAGACAAAGATTTTTTGAAGCTTCAGAACACTGGGCAAAATAGAAGAGCCTATAGTTTCCAGAGAGAAAGAACAAACACACACAAGGTTCATTAATGCCCTTGGCATTTCTATGAAATGCTAGAACTAGTGTATGATGAAGCAATGCCTTCTAACGATTGGGGGAAATTTACTTTCAATCTAAAGTTGTATACCCTGCCAAGCTCTCACTAAAAGCAGGGGTAGAATGAAGACATTAAAAAATAGTAAACCAATATCTTCAAAATTCTGAGGGTGAATGATTTCTAAACTAGAATTCTCTACCTGGATAAATAGTCATTCAATTTTAAATATAGAATAAAAGTATTTCCATACATATTATTTCTAAAAAAACAAAAACAAACCCAAAAATCTTCCATACACTCTTGCAAAGTTCCTTGGAGTTATATTCTGCCAAACAAGGAAATAAAACAAGAGAAGGGAAGACATAGACCCAGTGAAAATGATAATCAAATAGAGAGGTAAAAGAAAAAAATTCCAGGATTCATTTACCAGTCCAAATATTATTTATTAAATATCTCCTCTGCACCAGTTACCGTTGTGGATACTTTAGATACGTCGGCGAACAAACAGAAAAAATCCCACGTTCATGAAACTTACATTAGTGTAAATGCTGGAATACTGGTGACAGGAAAGTCTCCAAATGAGAGCTGAAGAGAGCTGAGAAAGAGGTAAACCTTCACTTTACAAAGTGGAAGTAAACAGATAATGCTGTGTATGCTGAGTGAAAAAAGAAGATGGGATTGCGTTAGGATATTGCTGTCTTTTAGGAAAAAAAATCTAGGTCTATTTAACTCTAAACTTTGTGCATATTTTGAAAAAAATAAAAGTTAATGCAAAATCAAAAAGTAAGAGTGGTGTATGTATGAGAGAGAAAAGGGAAAGAGATCTCTTTGACATAAAGGCTAAAAGATAAGAACTTCAAGGAATGAAAAATGTAAAATCGGGGGTGAAATAAAGAAAGATCCAGATAGGCTCAGACTCCCAGGACACAAGCTAGAAGACTACCGTGTATCCACAGTCTCCGTCTTTACTTTGCCAGCTGTCAACAATGGGATACGGGGGTGGAAAGGTGTCCTACCTTTCCTCACCCTTCTTAAGGGTCATGGGGGCCGCTGTAACAAAAGACAAGTTAACAAGAGAAAAGTTATAGTATACTTTAAAATATCAAAATAAATATATTCAATCAAAGTTTTATATGACATAGGACTCTTCAGAAAAGAAGACCAAAAACCCATGGAAAACTGTCTGTTTTATGCTTAGGTTCAATGAAGAACAGGTAGCCATGCAGAACTACGATTAAATGAAGGGGCGTGATCTAATGGTAATAGACTGAGGAGAAACCCAGCAAGGCCTGATCTGTTAAGATTTTTCCTGACCTCTCTTTGTAGCATTTCTTCCTCTTGGGTATGGGGCAGGACCCCTCAGGGTCTTCAAGGGAGAAGAGAAAAGGGGTACAGTGGCCTTTCCAGATTTTATGGCTAGCTTTGGGAAAAAGGGGTTCTAGTCTCTATGACGTGCCTTAGGGAAGAAAAATCCTGGTTTCTATGACCTACTTCAAGGAGTAAATGTGAAAGAAACAGTCAGGAGAAGGCGCCAGAGACCCTGCTTCTGCTTCTGAAACCTTCCAGTCTCCTTTAGTCCAAAATCCTCAGCATGCCAACATGTCGTACTTTGGAGTATCATGTTCTGTACCTTGACAGGGACACAGGGGTGCCTAGCCATCTCCTTTGATGAAGATGAAGCATTATCTTCAACCAGATTTTGTTATCTGTTAAGTTCAAGATTTTGACCTTTAAAATTCATCTCCTTTGCAGTTAAACCACGAATTTTTATCCAAAATAGCAATGCAAAGTTTGTAAACAAAACAAAAAGCTAAAACTTCCCACAAATTTGAGTTGATCTGAATATTATTGTTTAGAGAAACACACCAATAAAAGAAGTTTATATTATAGCTTATCAGCTTTCTATTCAAGGCAAAAGGCTATATTTTAGGACTATGATACCCTAAGTTGGCATTATGATACATGTTCTAGAATTTACTCACAATGTAGTCACACTGCACAAATAGCTTTTTCCAGTTCCAAAAGATAGGGTACATCTGTTTATTGTTTAAATTTATGAAAATATCAAAGTCTTCTAAGGAGTTCAGTTCCAGGCCAAAATCTTATGTGAGATCTTTCAGGCCGAACCACAGGTAATTAACAAAGGCTTGGCTTGGCAACCTTCATGGGTAAAAGCTGCCCTTCCCACACCAGACTTGGTGTACAGCTAGAGTGCTGCCACCTCTGGAGGACCCAGCCTCCATCACCCAGGCCAGCCATGCCCATGAGTGTATATGTATCCTAGCACTGGTGCTTCCTTTTGGGGACCTCATCCAGGGATCTTGATTAAGCCATTTTTCTCCACTATGACCTTCGTCTGTCACTACTCCTGGTTCCCCAAGGTTTAAAAAATGGCAGAGACTTTTATTCATAGCTTGTCAGAAGAGAAAGGATTCCCCCTCACCCTTGGGCTGCATGTAATCTGTCTCTTGCCTGGTGCCCTTCTATGGAGAAACACGGGAACATGGGATATTAGTGAGTGGGCATTTCCTGTTTTCCTCTTTCCTACACTCTCTCAGCACGCGAATATGGCTTCAGTTTTATTGTCAGTTTGACTCATTTTGCTAATTGACCATTTTGACACCTAGCAGCTGGACATCTTCCTTACCCTATTAATTAACATATAACTGAATGCTTACAGGTTAAAAATAAGAGGCTAAACATATTTCATTTTCTAAAAAAGTCCTTCAAATAAATTTTCAAATTTCTACATTTGTAAATTTATATGAACTTTTCATTTTTAGGAATTCTCTTTTTTTCTACATTCTTAAAAAAATAGAAAAATAATGAGGTATTAATATAATCCTACAATATAGTTTAGAAATGACTTTATCACAATTGATTTTATTATTTAACCAATATTTGGATAATTTTATTAAAAGCCTCTTCAAGGGGTTATTCCAATGAGAGGAATTTATTAGCATCAGAGCTGTCCACATCACGTTTCTCATCTTTAGATTTTGGCGAGTTTTAAGTTTCTGTTAATAACTTCAGTTTGTGTGTCTTTCTCAGATCAGCAGGCTCCCTCGAGGCTGTACAGAACATATATAATGTCTTTTTATGTGACACCTCTTCACATATTTGGAGATATTTGCCCTTCATCCAATAGTTTTACCTAGTGTAACATCCTTGTTTCTTTGAACTATGCTTTATACCTGGTGTCAAATTTCCTTTAACCCCTCTGGTCTCTTCTGAGCATGATTGGGACAACCTATACCACTTTTGAGATGTTGCACCCAGAACTAATATTTCTAACATCATAGGCGGACAGATGAGTGGACCATCAATTTCCATTACTTTTTTTAGATTTTTCCTAAAAGTCAGTCCACATTTTTAATATTACATTAAAATTGCTGTCAACTGTAACTACTGAGTTTTTTCATCTATTCTACTACTAATTGATTTCATCCCTCTCTGATACTTTTAAAATTGGTTTGGGAGATTCAGGTCCCTCTATGCAATTTCCTCTTGTCAGAATCATTCTACTGCTCTAGTCTGCCAAGACACTGTTGCATCTCAATTTGGTCATCTAACTAATATATATTCCCTGTGATTTTGGGTCATCCGTACATTTGACAAACATGTTCACTCGGTCTTCAACTAGATCAGTGAAATGAAATTTTGAGCAGTATAACTCTGAATCCTCTGGAATATCCTTCTGTAAACCTTGAGTGCTTTCACTCACATATTGAACAAATATTAATACTTTTCATACAATGACCCTGAATTAAGCACAGTGCCAATCACATAAGAGATGTCTGAAGATGAACACGGTCTCTTCTAACGGAATTTTACAGCTTAGCTTCTATATCCTACAAGAAATATTCCTCCAGATTCAAATAAAGTCATCCATAATTAATATTTGAATATTATATTTAAACTGGATACTCACTTACCTGATTACAGTACAATTCAATCTGAACTCTCCATCCTGAATATGGGACACTGTAAAGCAATTTACCAAAATTCCAAAACAAGACATCTTTCACATTTTTCCTAATCTAAAGACCCTATAAAAAAGAAAATCAGTTTTATCTTACATGATTTACACTCAAAGTACTCATTTGAGTCTGTGTTTTACTAAGCCACTTCTCCTTTTGTTCTGTTGCCAGGTAATAGTCACTACAGTAATTCATCACCTTTTGGCCTGGAAAGTAACTCAAAAGTGCATTCATTTGGTCATAAAATTCTGTTTTGTTTGTTTTTTTAAGCTCTTTGTTGGTTTCAGTGTTTCAACTTTCTTGATATTTATAGGTTCATACACTTCTTTGAAATATTCTAATAGATTTTTGAGGAACATGAGGGCTATGTCTGTAGACAGACTAATCTCTTTGAGATACTCTTAACATGAAAAAAGAAAGATACAGAGAAAACTTAATTTGCATATAGTGTACCAGGAAATTTTAATCCAGATTATTCAACATTAAGACATATCCTCTTCAAGCTATTAAATTTTAAGGTAACCATTATACATCTAGAGTAGAGAAAGAAATACAAATGAGGAAGAAAAATCAAATAAGTCTCATATATTCTCTGCAGCAATATATTGTACCTAAAGACAGTGGTCACAAAAAGAGTGTTACCCAATAATTTTATTGGCAGCTAAGTGATCTTTCAACTATAAGTAGAGCACGGAAGCATTTGAAAACATGAAAGAACCAAAGAATTTATAGAATATAAGACTTGAATCAAATAAAGAATTTAAGTATAAAAAGTCTTCCAAACTACCAAGGATTAAAATCTATTCCTCATAAAAATAGAACTACACATCCTTGCAGAAGGTAACAATATAAGAAATAAACCTTAATAGTGTAGATATAATAATATATCTTACAAATGTTGGAATATAGCCAGAAGAGAGACTGAAATATGTTACATGCTAATATATTCCTTGTTTATGGAAGGGAGTTTTAATAATAGATTTCTTCAAATGTAAACATATTAATTCAGATCTCTCAATCTCATGAACAAAATATTTTCTAAACTTCAGGTTATTTTTAAATATACAATAGCATTGTGGTAAAGAAACATTTATTTGAACTCCAATATTATAATGTTTTATTTAGATATTTTTATTCTTAAAAATTAAAGTAAAATTAATTTGTTTCTGACACAGGGTCTCGGGTGTTGATCTGTCACACAGGCTGGAATGCAGTGGTATGATCATAGCTCACTACAGCCTCAAACTCCTGGGCTCAAGCTATTGTCCTGTCTCAGCTTTCCAAGCAGCTGGAGACAGGCACATATCACCAGCCAGTTTTTCTTATTATTTTTAGAGACAGGTTTTGCCATGTTGCTCAGGTTGGTCTTGAACTCCTGGCCTCAAGCAATCCTCCCATCTTGGCCTCCCAAAGGGCTGGGATTACAGGGGTAAGCCACCATGCTTTGCCAAAGTAAAATTAAATTTAATAATTTTACTATAACAGCATTAAATGGTATGGCTCCATTTTATTAACAAAAGATTTCTGTCTTTCCACTTTTCCATTTATCTGTATATAAGCCTAGGGAAATATCTGAAATGAGGTTTACTCATAGTTAATGATGTTTACTTCTATGTGGAAAGATTTGGAGTGATTGTTGTTTCTTTCTTTTTGTGATTTTATGCATTTTTGAATTCTTTAAAAATCAATATGCATGGTACATACAGAAATAATGAAGTGATACTTATTCTTTAAAAAAAAATAGCTGGAGGCCAAAATTACCAGATGTTAATTCTTTGTGGTCAAGTCTTTGTGTTGGGAATATGGATGCTTTGGATTCCTTATTTTGCCTTCTGACCTCAATTTACACTTTGTCTTTCCATGCTCTTCTTTCTGCTGGGGAGACTGACCCCTCAGGCTGTACTACTGGGCTCCTTTCCTGTTTGGCTTCATGCTACTGGGTTCTGCCAATGGGAAGTAGTGAAACAGGAATCACAGGGCAAGAGAAAAGGCTGGGTTTTTTGTTACCCACTCGCTATCATGTTTGGTAGCATTTTCTGTCCGTAGTTGATACCTTCAATGACTGTAGCTCCAATCAGGGACACCACTACTTTAAGGCTCTAGTACACCTCAAATTCAGTAGTGCTATTACTTCCCTTTGCTCTTCAGCTTTGTTGCTGTAAGGACTTCCCACTACTGCTAATCTCTGGGTGCCTCAACATACATTGGCTATGTTCTTACTCTGGAAAATTTCTTGAGCTATCTGAAGCTGAATTCTGTTTACTGCAGGACTGAGGGAATCAATAAAAAATGCCATTTTGTTTTGTATTTTCAGATATTCTTAATTTAAAAAGAATTACATAAATGGTTTGCATAAATTCATTGTGACAGGCTATTGTTTTTTACTTTAACATTGCAGTTGTGTAAACATGGCTAAATTTTAGGGCAACGACAATGATCATTTTTACAGTAAATAGTAAAATTTTTTCATGCAGATAAATATCATGATATTTGACAAAACTTGATTTAAGCATCTTATTGTAAGAATGGACAAGGAATATTTATTGATTCAATTTATTTTAAAGTGCTATTGCTACTCACTTTTTTTTAAATCATGCTATAGGTAAGATAAAGTAGGATAGAATTTTCTTGGCCAATTAGGCATTCTCTGTATACAAAATCTAATTGCCCAGTCTACGTAGAGCTTGTCGTGGATGTTTCTTCTAAAAGAGAAAGACCTCTGATATTGAGGCCTTTCACCAATGATATAATGGATTTATATATGTTAAAATATTGCAGACAAAAGTGGCAGAAGATAACACTGCTAGATAGCATATTAGCTCTAAAGAAACTCTCCTCCAGCCTGTCCCTCAGTTCTAGTAAGACCTTTTTCCTCTTTACCTCTTAAAGTCTTTGAATTCAGCTGGGATTTTAGGTAACTGCTGGGAAGTATTAAAACTCATTATTTGGTTGACCAGAATAGTTTGCCCTCTCTTATTTTCCAATAATGCTCTCTTAATGGTTTCCTTAATACTTTTAAAAGATGTGTGGCACTACAGCAGAGTATAATGTAGGACAGGAATTATAGTTATCGTTTCAGATGAGGTGTATTGAAAGAGGTCAGGATGACGCAGTTGGCAGCTTTCAGAACTTGCCTCCTTATTATTACCATCTGTGTCAACTTGGAGCCTCCATTATGGAAAGGATAAGAAAGATGAAGCTGGAGTTGTGTTTGGGGGAGTTGTTTTTTTTTCCCATTATGATTGACCCTGGTGTACATGCTGAGTAGGTGAATAGAACTGAAAAATTCCTCCAAGTTTTCCTGGGTTTCACTTGGAACTATCTACATATGCAATTAATATTTTAAATCGTTCCCCCTCTACCCAATTTTTGTACATATATTTCTTTAGAGAAAAGCAATAGTGATGATAAGGTTTTTTATGGAAACTGGTGAAATTTGCAATATAACATTTATGGCAAATATATTATTATTGGCAAAAAAATTTGGTTCATTTTTATAATAAAATACGTTGGCAGTAGAAATGAGCAAAGAACAAGTCTTGTGCAGCAGCCTATATGGAGTGCTTGGAATGCTAAACTATTTGGAAGGAACTTGACTCATTTCAGGGAAATTATGTAGGTCACAACCAACCACAAAATGAGGAAGGCAAAGAAAATGCTGAGAGTCAACTTTTAGGTTTCTCATGTTGGATTTATAAGCAAATGACATCATTTATGGACTTTATAGTAGGGGTACACTGAAAAACATCAAATACATAAATAAGCCATAGGGATAAGAAAGCTAAACTGAGAACTTTATTCTTTTAAACAATACACAAGTCATTTCGATACAGTAAGACTAGTACAAGACCTTTTTATTTTCAGCACTAGACTATAGGAAGTACCATTTCATACATGAGAAAAGTTTAGAATTTAATACTAGAAACACACTGTAGTATGTGAAGTTTGTTTTTATACACTTAAACTTAGTTTAAATATTCAATAAAAGGGCACATTTCTTATTAAAGAATATGGACCCAGTCATCCTCAATTAACATGTTCATACTAATAGAAAGTTCTGAATAAAAAATGTTAAATATTAACTATTTGAACAAAGTTCACTTAAATAAGAACTACTGTCAAGATTCAAATGTATAAATACACAAATTTTAATTGGTCCCATTCCTGGCATTATATATCACTTGATAAATCTAAATAGTTAACAGAAAATCCCCCTTTTATATATGAGAGCATTCAGTATAGAGATCTAAGGGAGAATAGAGAGTTCAACAGATCTCCTTCAGCAGTGGATCACACTGTCACTTCTGAAAATTGTACAGTGTTGTATGGCTATCAAGCTGATTCACTCACAAAAATCATAATTTTAAAAAATTGTCCTTTTTTGCAACTAATATGTGAATTTTACAAGTATAGAACTAAATACTGCTAAGATGCTGATTGAGTTCAAGCTAAGTTTCACATGAACTAGCATGAAGAATATAATCAGATAACATCTAACATATCAATAGTTTCATCAACCAATTTTAAAAATGCAACCTGTTAGCCCATGAGAGATAAAAATCTTATGGAAAATTAAGATTCTTTCTGACATACACTGATCTTTCTAATAGACATAAGGGAATGAGTCTAACAGAAGACAACATGAGAATAAAAAGAGTAGGAAATTCCCTAAGGAAAAAAAAATGAGGAAGAAATCTGGAAATAATGTCATAGGAAAAAGTCTTACATGTAAGAAGGAAATGGTGATTTGAGGTTACAAATAGTGAATGTCTGTACTTGAGCTCACATTTAGCTATTTAATAAATGTCTCTGGAAACCCATATGATCCCTGAGAAATACACCCTATAATAGTGGGCATTACAGGCTGTGTCAGTAGGTTGAAGATTTCCCCCAAAATATTTCAGGTGCAAGATGCCTTAGTAGCTCCAAGTGTTAAGTGGGATAAGAAAATCAAAAACTTGGTGGATGGGTACAGTCAATTTTAGAGTGATAGGAATTGGCTGACAAATGAAAAAGTCTTGGCACAAATGACTCTGTTCAACCCTCCACACTGAGACTTAACCACACTCTAGCCTGGTTTCTTCAGCTCAAGACCATGTCCCTAGTATGACCCTAACCCCCTTAAAATGCCTACCTGAGGAAGCTCCAAAGGAATTTACTCTTGTTCCAGTCAACATCTGATTATAAGCCACTAACCTCCCTTTTCTTAGAGCATTCATATTTGAAAACTTGGAATTGTGAATCCTTTCTCTGCTCCTTGGAAATATAAACCTCCTACAACAAAGAAATGTTACCTCAAGGATCTGGGAGCCATTTCTTTGAATTACAAACATCTAAAGAGATAGCTCCTCTATCTCCCAGTACTTGTGGAAAGGTAAGAACCCAACTTTGGTGGTCACTTTGCTCCAATTTGCAAAACTACCTCTTGCATAAAGATATAAGAAGTGTGTTTCTCTCTTCTAGATGAGTGGCAATTAGCCAACACAGATGGCTTAATCACATGACAAATCCTCCCTCCTCCCCATCCTGCTACCTACGGCCTTGAATCCTCATCTTTTGGCACACTCTGGCATTTAAAAAGCTTCCTGCCTTTTATTTTAGTGGAGTTGAGCCTAGTTCACACTGAAGTCTCTCCCCACTGCAGTAATCTGAAAAACATATATCTTGCTTTTTGTAACAAGTATCCAGTGCAAAATTTTCTTTTACATGGGAAACAGGCTATAATTGAGATCCTGGCAGTATCTAATGACAGTGGACAATTGCTGAGAGGTCTGTATGAGCAGCATCTAGGACCAAAAGGCCAATATGGCAAGTGGCATCAGAAGGTACATTAAAGATGGGTAAGTACTGAGGTCCTTAAACAAGTCTAATTTTTCATTCCATAACCCATGAACAGATGGTAAGGTGACATACATATGCAGATGCCCAATAAAGTTTATTGACTAAATAGCAACTCACACTAGAGAGAAAGCAAAATTCCAACTTCAGCTGCAAACTTCCATCACGCAAACAAACTGATTTATGCTACCCAATGAGATGTAAGTGAACAGACTTCTGTCATGTTAAATAATTACTAAGTCTCGCTTAGACACAACCACTCTTAAAATACAAAATTACTTGCAGTCAACGCATTTAAAGAAAGATGAAAGAAAAAAGAGTATGTGTACAATAATTCAGCTCGTGCCATGCCATCTCGTAAGTTTTGGTGGATTACTAAGGAATTTATTTAAGGTTTCCCTGATTACTACAAGGTGGAAAGAAATGACCAATATAGCCTTACCCAGTGTTCTCTATCTCAAAAATGAAACTACCATTGATAAATTCTGCACCAAAGATCCACCCTTGATACTCCTCTTTTATTTCATCCTTCATATCAAATGCATCATGAAGTCCTGCCAATTTTACCTGCTCTGCGTCTCTCAAATCCATTCGCTTCTCATTACCTCTACGGCCACAAACTCAGGCCAGTCTGTTGCCTCTGCCCTGCACTATTGCAAAAGTCTCCCATCCAGCTTGTTATCAGTCTTTCAAAGAAAAAGCCGATGATGTTATTGCTGACTGCTCCCCTCGCTCCTGATCCTCCTCATCTTCATCTGTGTTAGCATAGTGTTTTTCACCTTCTAACATGAAGCATAATTTTCTTATTTATTGCCTTTGCTAGTATATATCTGCAAATGCCTATAGTATGCAGGCAATACATTTTTGTAGAATGAGCTGTTGGATGTTCTTAGAGAGAAAACCAAAGTTCTTCACATGTTAAGCAAGTTTCTTCATTGTCCCACCTTCCTTCTTCCCCAGTCCCATATCACCAAGTCCACCTCTCACTTTTTCTACTCGAAATCCACTGCATTCTAGATTCATTACCAGGAATTTGGGAAAGGGTTGTATTGGAGGGATTGCCACGTTCCTAGAAAACAAATTATGAAGGTACAAAGAAAAACTCCAGAAATGTTTGCACTTTCTATTGCCATGAGTAGTAGGCAGGCAGAGAGGGCACAATGACGTTACACTATTGACAGGAACATTCAGCACTAGCAATGTCACTGCATCTTTCTTCTTTGGGAAACCTCAGTTTTTTGCCTTAATAATTTCCAAGTATCCCACAGTTCCCCTATCAATAAGATTCCCTAAAATCAGTGTCTCCTTTTTCTTAGTTATTTGCTTTCTTGGGACCTTGTCACTTTCCTTCAGAGATCTTGTTTCAGTTTGTAGTTAGACTTGATTTCATGAAATTAATTGTATAAGCCCTATCATCTCTATTGGAACACAAGCTCCATGGAAACAATGGCATATCTTTTAGCTTAATATTTCCTGGTACTATTAAACAATATGTTAATATTTATTTATAATTATTTGTAAACTTCTAATGAGAAAAGGAAGAAGGAAAGAGAGAAAAGGAGTAAAGAAAAGAAAATAGCATATGGCACAATATTCATAGCTCCTAAAGAAAACAAAAAATGCTGCCTCACTAACTAAAAGCAATGAAATGATCACAGAGAATTTGTCACAGATATCCATCTATTTCCAGTGCTACATTTTAATTAGTTCTTGGGAGATGCTAGACAGTGTTTTCAAACGGTGGAAACATTTTTTTTTCTTAATAAAATCTCATCCTGAACCTCTTTATGAAGGAGACAAAAGAAGATGAAACGGGAGGGACAGCTGGGAAGCCTTCTCACTTAGTTTTTTCTTGGTCATTCACAGTTTTAATTTCATTGTTCTAGGTAATATAGAGAACTTACTTTATATGCATGGGGATAAATATGATACAAACTTGCTATTAACAAGTACAGACTGCATTTATGCATATATTTATATAGCGTAAATCCTTTCAACAGTCAAGTATAAACATCAAATTTTAATGCATTGAATTTTGAGATCAATGCAGATGGTCTCCTTGTACACTGGTAATTCTTCCAAAGTAATCTCAGGGTTATTTTCTCTTTGCTCCATGAGGTTCTGCAATCAAGTTCCTGGGAATACAGGAAATCAACAAGACTAACTGTGGGTATGAGGTACCCTTCTGATGACCTGCACACCTGAACTCACGCTGAAAGAACAGCATAGAGAATACACAGGTTTAAAAGTCTGCCAAAAGTAATAACCAAACACTGTTAGGATAAAAATGCAACATTTTGCATTTTTTTCCCACAATAGCCAGAGAGACAGTTAAATTTGCCTCTTTGACTTCGGTTTTAGAGATCACTACTTAATGAATAGTTATTTTTACATTCAACTAATTATTTCTCTCACTATTGGCTGGTATCATCTTTGTGGCTATTATTTCTGATTCATTTCCTCTGAATCTCTCTGGATTTTTACTTCTTGGTCTCTTCTACTTATTTCGTATTTGGTTTTAAATCTCCCTTTATTACTTTTTTTCTTAGGACTCTGGATACAATCCATTTCTATCATTCTGTTAGATTCAATTTGATTTGCTTCTCTTGTATCATCCTAGTTTAACTCTCTTGTCTCTTGGAGAAGGACAAAAATCTTGGTCAGATTCCCTTTATATAGGCAAAAAAACTTCTTATCTCATAGAATAATTTATTCTCTCCTTGATTCCAAGAAAACTAAATAATATCCTTTAATTCCTGAACACTCTGTAGAGAAAAAGTTGAGGTCACATAAAACAACAAGATGATACCTCTCTCTACACTGCACACCCCAGTGGTCACAGTTAAGGAGAGAGGATTCCTTAGCCAGACTTTCTGTTTTGCTAAATTTCATGTAAGGTATATACACAATCGGGAGAAGGTTAGGTGGGACTTAATCATAGCCTGTTGAAAAGGAGTCAACTGACTCAAAAAAATCAGGGTGAGGGAGAGGAATGAGTAGATGATCACAAAGCCCTGGGAGAAGTCATAGATGTGGCAGCTGCCATAAGAAATGAACACTTGGGCTATTTCCCATCCTGCAAGATGGCCAGTGGAAAAGCAGAGAAGCCGGATACTAACGAGAAAACTGAAGCCTAGAAGGCTGATGACAGTAGCAAGGTTAAAAGGGTAACCTCAGGGCTAAAAAGCCCAAGAAGGGGAGGCCCCACTGCAGCCAAAATCCTGTCCTTGTCAGAGGAATCGCAGATATTCCCAATCTGCTATGTACTCCAGAACGACTACGTATAAGAGGAAGTTCTCAGCTACTAAATACAAAATTGAAAAGAAAAAGAAGGAAAGGTTCTTGCTACCGTCACGAAACCAGTTGAGAGTAACACGAATGGTGCTACCAGGTGTTTAAATGTCATGAAATGCCTAGATGTTACCCTACTGAAGATGTTCTTCAAAAGCTGTTGAGCCATGGAATAAAAAAAACCACTTCAGTCAGCATGTGAGAAAAATTCCAGCTAGCATCTCTCCTGAGACCATTCTAGTTATTCTCACTGGTGCCACAGAGAGTGGTTTTCCTGAAGCAGCTGAGCAGTGGCTTGCTGCTTTTGTCCAGACCTCAAGGTCCTCTGCATAGAACACACCAGAAATTTGCCACTGCCACCTCCACAAACATTGACATCAGCAATGTGAAAATCCCGAGAGATTTCACTAATGCTTACTTCAAGAAGCAGCTGAGGAAGCCCAGACACCAGGAAGGTGAGATCTTCAACACAAAAAAAGAGAAGTTTAGGATTACAAAGCACAGCAAGTTTGGTCATGAAACTGCAGACTCACACATGTTACCGAAAATCAAAGCTATTCCTCAACTCCAGGGCTACCTATAATCTGTGTTTGCCCTGACAAATGGAGTTTATCTTCACAAATCAGTACTCTTAATTTCTTATCACGAACCTATTTAAATAACTGGTACGTTAATAAAAGGAAGAAAGAAATTAATACCTGGGAAAGACAAAAACATTTAACAGGATTATAGGAAGTGCTTTGGTGTGTTGTATAAAGTAATCTCCTCTCCCATCTTTCTATAAGACCCTACAAGTTATTAATATATCCATTAATTGGCACACATGTGCAGGTGTATGTTATGTGACAGGTTTTATCAGACAGTCTTCTAGGTGGGAGCTAGGTGAGTATAAAGTAGAATTCAAAACCTCTTGGATCTCTTTTCTACTAGCACACAGTCTGCATGATATAATAAGCATAACACCAACGATCATTTATTCAACACATACTAAATGAGTGTCTACTACACACATTTTATTATTTTTAGGTGCTTGGGATATATCACTGAACAGAACAGACACAAATCATCATCCCTGGGGAGCTTATATTCCAGCTGGGGAAGGAAGACACTAGACAATATAAATAATAAAGTCATTAATAAGGAAATTCTATAATGGCTTAAATGGCTATAGATGGTGTAGAAAAAGAAGGAGCAAGGAAGAGGCAGGATAAAGTGTTGTGGGAGGAGAAGAGGGGATCGATTTTAAGTGGGTCCTCAAGATTGCCCTCATGAGGTGGCTTCGGACAAAATTCTTGAAAGCTGTGTGGGAGCAGGTGCTACAGATATCTGGGAGCAGATCTTCCCATGTGAGGAAAGTCAGTGCCGAGGGCCTGAGGTGAGAGCGACACTATTGTGTTTGAGGAAAGCACGGGGGATGGCATGGCTGGACTAGAACAAGAGAGGAAGGTGTAGTGTGAGAAGAAGTTAAAGAAGTAAAAGGGAGGCTAGAGGCGGATTATATATCACCCTACGGGGCATCTGAAAAACTTTAGCATTTGCCCTGAGAGAAATAATGAGCCAGTGCAGGTTTTTAATAGAGTGGTGTGACCTGGCTTACATTCTGAAAGGATCTCCATTAACTAAATCATTCCGAGGTATTGCTGGCTCAGGAGCCACCACCCCAAAGAAATGACTGTAGGAGACCAGAATATGCCACCCCAAAAGATAACTTTTTTGGCATATTTTAAGCTGGTTATTCTGAGAAACTGAAGACACAGGAGTAACTCTGAGAAGCTGTTCTTTTGCAAAAGACAACTACATGTATAATATAAAGGACAGCTACACTAGGAAAGGTATCTATAGCAGGAAAAGGACTGCTCTGAGACAAATTTTGTTACCTGAGAGACTTTTTACAATATCTGCATGACAAGACAATCTTTATTCACCAAATATTTCCTTACCTCATCCTCCCATAATTTGTCATCACCACCCCCCAGAAGCCCCAATTTTTTGCATTTCTATACCGGAGATACAGAAAGGAATTGCAGAACCCCCAATAATTTGCATTTCTCTGATAACTAATAATGTCAAGTATCTTTTCATGTGCTTATTGACCACTTGTATGCCTTTCTGTATCTCAGGATGCTATATGAGCTTAAATAATATGGCCCATCTTTTAGTCTCATATTTTTTGGGGACTCCTATGTGTGTTTGTGTATGTGTGTGTGTGTGTTTGTGTGAGATAAGTAAAATGCTTTTTCTCCTGTAAATATGTCCTATGTTGATTTAATTAGTAGCACAGGCAAAGAACATAGAAGGGAAAGGAAAGCCATTTTCCCCTCCCCTACAGTAATAAACCAGCAAATAGGTCCCAAATCATTTGCTAAATTTTCAAACAGCTATGCAAACGTACACAATCTTAATCAGGGCAAATAAAGCAATGTGCTCAAATTTACATGTACTTGGCTTAGTAGATCAGCATACTAGGAATCAGGTAGACTGGGGTTCTAGTCCTTACCTGGCGTCTAAATAGCTCTTGAATTGATCAAATCTTTTCACTTATGTAGAACCAGGACTTTCAGGACTTTCAATTTTAAAATGAGAATGGAGAGCCAGATGTTTTCCAGCAATTTCTCACTCTCACACAGTATTTAACAGAGACTATAAGCTCCATGAAGTCTTTGGTACAGTGAGTGTTTGTCACTGCGTGTTCTGGACTGTACTCATTGCTTATCAGTTTGCAAGCACAGTAATGCACTGCATAATGACCTTTGGTCAATGATGGACCACATACACCAGGGTGGTTACATAAGATTGTAGTGCTGCTGAAAAATTCCCACCACCTAGTGATGTTCTAGCACAACACATTGTTTGCGATGATGCTGGTGTAAACAAACCTACTCTGCTGCCAGTCATACAAAAATCTAGCACATACAATTGTGTCCAGTACATAAAACTTGATAATGATAGTAAACAACTATGCTACTGGTTTATATATTTATTAGACTTATTATACTACTGGTTTATCTATTTATTATACTTTTCATGATTATTTTAGAGTATACTCCTACTTAATAAAAAAAAGTTAACTGTAAAACAGCCTCAGGCAGGTCCTTCAGGATATATTCCAGAAGACAGCATTGTTATCGTAGGAGATGATAGCTCCATGCCTATTATTTCCCATAAAGACCTGCCAGTGGGTCAAGTCGTGGAGGTAGAAGACAATGACATTGATGATCCTGACCCTGTGTAGGCCTAGGCTAATGTGTGTGTTTGTGTCTTAGTTTTTAACAAAAAATGTTTAAAAAGTAAACAAAAATTTAGAAATTTTAAAGTAGAAAAGTGCTTATAGAATAAGAACATAAAGAAAGTATGTTTTTGTACAGCTGTATAATGTATTTATGTTTTAAGCTAAGTGTTATTACAAAAGATCAAAAAGTTTAAAAAATTAAAACATTTATAAAGTAAAAAATTTACAGTAAGCTAAGGTTAATTTATTATTGAAGAAAGAAAATTATTTTTTATAAATTTAGTGTAGCCTAAATGTAAAGTGTTTATAAAGTCTACAGTAGTGTATGGTAATGTTCTAGGCCTTCACATTTATTCGTCACTCACTGACTCACCCAGAGCAACTTCCAGCTCTTTAAGCTCCATTGTAAGTGCCTTATTATAGGTGTGTCGTTTTTTAATCTTTTCTACCTTATTTTTACTGTACTTTTTCTATGTTTAGGTATGTTTAGATACACTAATATTTACCATTGTGTTACAATTGTCTACAGTATTCAGTACAGTAACATGCTGCATAGGTTTATAGCCTAGGAGTAATAGGCTTTACCATATAGCCTTGGTGTGTAGTAGACTATACAATCGAGGTTTGTGTAAGTACACACTATGATGTTTGCACAGCAATAAAATCTCCTAACATGCATTTCTCAGAAAGTGTCATCATTAAGTAGTACTCAATAACCTTTGCCAAGTGAACTCTAGGTTTCGTTATTTAATTAATATTTATGAATAAGTGAATATGCATTGATAAACATATTTTCCTTAGTTATGTTTTTATAGTAGTTATAATTATTATACATTGAAAATATAATTTTAATAAAACCTTTAAAGAAGTTTAACAAATTTTTTTTACAAATGCACAGAATTTTGACCTTCAATTATTTTATGAGCTATATTAGTATGCATATTTATTTAATCACTGTACTTGAACGGAGGAACTATAGAAAATATGGACAGTTTTTATTTTCTTAATGTTCTTCTGTTTGTGGTACCAAGCATGTGTGCCCATGAGAAAAAATTTCCCTTAGGCACAAATGGAAATAGTGAGTGAAGAAAAATTCTTAATATCTTTCTGAAACTACAAGTATATAAGTACATGTCTGCATTCCAGTTTAACTGCTTGTTCACTGAGCATAATTTTAGAAAAAAAAGATTAGCATATAACAGAGATAGCTTTAATTTTTATCATTTCAATTACAATCAGCCCTCTGCATGTGTGGATTCTGCATCAACAGATTCAACCAACTCTGGATTAAAAATACTTGAATAAAAACCCAATCAAACAGCAATATAACAATGAAAATAATACAAATAAAAAACATAGTATAACAACTATTTACATAGAATTTACATCATTTAGGTATTATAGGTTACCTAGAGATAATTTAGCTTATCTGGGAGGATATGCATGGTTATACACAAACATTACACCATTTTATATAAGGGACTTGAGCATCTGGAATTTTTGATATCCATGTCAGGTCCTGGAATCAATCCCCCTGGAATATCGAGGGACTGGATGACTATAATTAATCTTAAAGTCATGTGATGAGTTTGTGATTTAAAGTTACAGAGCCTCCAATAAAACTTTCATCTTACTCATATACTCTTTCCAGTTGTGTAAGATTTATACAGTGAAGTGTCAACAGGAAGAAGATGGAAAAAAAACCCTAAGACTTTAGCTCTTGGCAAAAGCATTAAACTGTAGTAACTCCACAGCTTCTTTAAACAGTAAATAAATGACAAAGACTTTGTGCTTTTTGAGAGGCGTCATCTATCATGAACTTGACCATTATTTAAATGTCTTTAAAGCATTAATTAGTATTTGGTATATGTGTGGTTTCTACTCTATAGTTAAAAAGCTTTTCACATTTATTATTGTTTTTGATTCATTATGGCAGCAATTTGGAGCCTATTAAATAATATCTGCTTTACTTGCTTTGAGAGATAATAACCCCTATAGTAATCCAACACAAAGATATTTTCAGACTTAGAGAGATGAAGTAGCCAGGAAGACACACTGACCATAAGTCAAAGCTCAGGTGTTTCTCTCAATTTTAGTACAATGATTTCTAATTTACAGATAAAAACATGGAGGAACAAATGATTTTAAATAATTTACCCAAATATAAAAACTTGTTAAAGTTAGAGTCACTACATGAACCAATATCTCCTTATTTAAATTCTCGGGACTTGCTTACACTTGAAAGACACTGTCTTAGGTGCTGAAAAGATATAAGGATGTTTAATACATAGCCATGTCCTCTGGGACATAAAATCTAATAAGAAAATGTCTCACAGTGATCTAGAAACACAGCATATTTTGACACTACAAATAATAATAGTAGTATTAGTCATAATAATAATTTGAGTGAATAGGACTTGTAGAAAGTATCAAATGTTAATTATCATAAAATTAACAAGTGTGAAAATGGCGACATGTTTATAAAGTGAAAACATGAAAACATGTTTGGTGGGATAAATCACGTGGTTAGCAACTATTTACTTAAAGAACCAGACAGTAAATATTTTAGGCTTTGTGGGCCAAGAAGCAAAATTGAAGATATTATGTAAATATTTATAATACCACTAAAATGTGATCACTTAAAAATATAAAAACTCTTGCTAGTTTGCTGGCCGTACAGAAGCAGGCAGTGAGTCAGATGTGGGCTCATGGACAGGAAATTGTATATAAGAAGGTGTTCATCTGATATCAGGGAATATTTCCGTTCCTCTAGTTGGAGTTTTTTTTTTTTTTTATTTTTTTATTTTTTATTTTTTTAATTTCAGAATATCATGGGGGTACAACATTTTGGCCATACACATTGCCCCTGTTCTGCCCGTGTCAGAGCCACAATCGTGGTCGTCTCCCAAACTGTGCTCCCCACATCCATTCAGTGAGAGTTTTTCCCATCCCTTCCACCCCCCTCCCGCCCGCCCGCCCCCTGATGAATGTTATTGCCCTGTGTGATGTAAGTGTTCATCTAGTTGGAGTTTTGATCCCTGCTTTTTAAGCAAGAAAATCAGAAGACTACATTTACCACATTGTTTTGTTCTCAAATTGATATCTTCAATTTCTTCTGCTTTAATCTGCTGGCCTTGGCTCACCTTTATCTCCACTGGGGAAAAGGGGAATGCCCTCTACAACTGTCTGTTTCTGGCATGTGGTAAATACTTTGGAAAGATTAGCTATTATTATTACTGTTAGTCACTATTAGTTAATGTCCTTGTATGGAAACTGCAGTGACAGATTCTTTTTCAGCAGTAAGTGTTAGGAAGAGTTTTGTTTTCTTGGAGGAAATGATGGCTTCATGGGCATGTGACCTGTGAAGTAGCACAGGACCCCACACTTATTGTAGAAGGGCTCTTCTCTTGACTTAATGTTTTGCTCTTGCTGTCTTGAAATTCTAGCCGATTTTTGAGCAAAGGGACTTGCATTTTTTACTTTGCACTGGGCCCTGAAAATCACATGGCCAGTTTTGGATGGATTGTCATGGACAATGTACCTCTTAAAGATGATCATTTTTCCATTTTTTGGTTGGTTACCATGAAACTCAGAGTGAAATTTGCAACACAACATTAATAATAATTTAGAAATCTATGAGCCTTATGTGTAAAAACAGACTTTCCTCTTTGAGGAAAGTTTTTCTTTTTAATGCATAATTTGCATTTTCTTTTTAATGTATAATTTCCATAACCTTGATTTTTTCTTTTAAATTTCACTTTCATTGCATACCTTTTGTTATACCACTGCCAAGTTCATATTGGAGTGAGTAGACTATAAATATAAATGTATTTATAAATTAAAATGAATTTAACATTGATGAATAAATAATAAAATTAATAGAGTAGTCATTTCAGCCAGCCTAAAGCCTACTTAAATGCAGTCAGGCACTGTTTGATGACTTTCGGTCATGTATAATGGTCGTTTTACAAGATTATATTTCTACCATACATTTTCAATGTTTAAATACACAAATACTTACCATTGTATTATAATTGCCTACAGTATTCAGTGCAGTAACATGCCGTACAGATTTGTAGCCTAGGAACAATAGGCTATACCATATAGCCCAGATGTGGAGGAGGCTACAACATCTAAGTTTGTGCAAGTTCACTCTATGATGTTGCCACAATGGTGCAATAGCCTAAGGATGCATTTTCTCAGACTATCCCTGTCTGTCCTTAAGCAATTTATGACCCTAGAGTTGAATTAAGTAAGTGTCCCTTAAGAATCTATTACTTGAGTTGATTTGCTTAAAGGGACAACATCATTTCTGACTTAGCAGAGGTAGAAACGACAGCACAGCTTTTTTGTCTTTGGATCAGTTATGGTGGCATGTCCATGATATCTGTCCTCCATTGGCAGTCCCCTGACTTTTGCTCCTTTACTGCTGTCAATGAATTTGTAAGGATCTAATTACTTTAGTGAATTATTTCTTACTTAAAATACTTAAAGTGGTTGCTGTTTTCTTCACTGGATTCCCAATGAATCAGGGGTATAGGAAAAAAATTAAAGAGCAGTTTCATTAAAAAACTTTATAAGACATTGGGGAATGAGTGGACTCCATAAACAATCATACAGCCTAACAAAGTGAAACATACCAATAGCAATACATTCTCCCTCATTTCAACACAAATGACCTAACAGGTTAGGTCATCTGGTCAGAGACAGGCCAGATGCTCACTAATGCCATTTGTTCATCTTGGGCACATAGGGACAATATGATTCTCATCATCCATTGCAATTAAAGTGAGGCTATATGATTGTGTTCTGGCCAATAGGAGGGGAATGGAAATAATATGTAGAGTGGCATGTTGGTAAACCAGAAATAATAATTTTAAAATTTTAAAATCACAAAATAATTTTAAAATGACAAAAAAATCCTTTCTTTGTAGTGTTTAAGATTTTTCTTGGCATAGATAAACCATGGCTGATAGCAAGCTATCAGTGGAGCATCAATAAACTTGGATTGGGAAGAGCTGAGCAAAATTAACTCTTGCAAACCAGCTTGAACTTGCTGAAGTGCACCCCTGGATTGATGTGATTCCAGAATTAGTCTTTAAATGTATGACTGCTCCTGGGCTCCTCACCTTCCATGGTTACAACATTGAGGCCACATTTTGAAGATAGGTGGCATCACAAGATGGTCAAGGGAGCTGGAACCCCAAGTTCTATATCAAAATTTTTTTTTTATTTTTTTATTTTTTTCATTTCAGAATATCATGGGGTACAACACTTTGGCCATATACATTGCCCCTGTTCTGCCCGTGTCACAGCCACAGTCGTGGTAATCCCCCAAACTGTGCTCCCTGCATCCATTCAGTGAGAGTTTTTCCCATCCCTTCCACCCCCCTCCCGCCCGCCCGCCCTCAGATGAAGGTTATTGCCCTGTGTGATGTAAGTGTTCATCAGTTAGTACCAGTTTGATGGTGAGTACCAGTGGTGCTTTTTTTCCAATCCTGTGACACTTCACTTCGAAGAATGGGTTCTAGCTCCAACCAGGATAATACCAGATGTGTTAATTCACTGTTGTTCCTTATTGCTGAGTAATACTCCATGGTATACATATACCACATTTTATTGATCCACTCGTGTATTGATGGGCACCTGGGTTGTTTGCACAACTTTGCAATTGTGAATTGTACTGCTATGAATATTCGAGAGCAGATGTCTTTATTATAAAATGTCTTTTTTTCCTTTGGATAAATACCCAGTAGTGGGATTGCTGGGTCAAATGGTAATTCTACTTTTAATTCTTTGAGGTATCTCCATATTCTTTTCCATAGGGGTTGTACTAATTTGCAGTCCCACCAGCAGTGTATGAGTGTTCCTATCTGTCCACATCCCCACCACCATTTGTTGTTTGGGGATTTTTTAATATAAGCCAATCTCACTGGAGTTAAGTGATATCTCATTGTGGTTTTGATTTGCATTTCCCTGATGATTAGAGAAGTTGAGCACTTTTTTCTATGTTTGCTGGCCATTATTCTGTCTTCTTTGGAAAAGTTTCTGTTCATGTCCTTTGCCCATTTTTTAATAGGGTTGTTTGATTTTTTCTTGTTGATTTTCCTAAGTTCTGTATAGATTCTGGTTATCAGCCCTTTATCAGAGGTGTAGCATGCAAATATTTTCTCCCATTCTGTAGGTTGTCTGTTCACTCTAGTGATAGTTTCCTTGGCTGTGCAGAAGCTTTTCAATTTGATCAGGTCCCATGTATTTATTTTTGTTGCTGCTGTGATTGCTTTGGGGGTCTTCTTCATAAATTCTTTGCCTAGGCCAATGTCCATAAGAGTTTTTCCAACGTTTTCTTCGAGAATTCTTATGGTTTCATGTCTTAGGTTTAGATCTGTTATCCATTGTGAATTGATTTATGTGAGAGGTGAGAGGTGTGGGTCCAGTTTCAGTCTTCTACATATGGCCATCCAGTTTTCCCAGCACCATTTGTTGAATAGGGAAACTTTTCCCCAGTGTACATTTTTCTGGAATTTGTCAAGATCAGGTGACTGTATGAGGTTGGTTTTATATTTGGGTTCTGAGTCCTGTTCCATTGGTCTACGTCTCTGTTCTTGTGCCAATACCATGCAGTTTTGGTTACTATAGCCTTGTAGTATAGTTTGAAGTCTGGTCGATAGATGCCTCCCAATTTGTTCTTTTTGCTTAAGATTGCTTTGGCTAGACGGGGTCTTCTCTGGTTCCACACGAAGCGTAGAATTATTTTTTCTAGATCGGCAAAAAATGATGTTGGTATTTTGATAGGGATTGCATTGATTCTGTAGATTAATTTAGGTAGCAAAGCCATTTTTACTATGTTGACTCTGCCTATCCAAGAGCATGGTAGGGCTTTCCATCTATTTACATCCTCTGCAATTTCTTTTCTCAGCGTTTCATAATTCTCTCTATATAGGTCTTTGACCTCCTTAGTTAGATATGTTCCTAAATATTTAATTTTCTTTGGTGCTATTGTGAAAGGTATTGCATCTTTAATTTGTTTGTCGGCTTGATTGTTACTAGCATATATGAAGGCTATGGATTTGTGTGTATTAATTTTGTATCCTGAGACTTTGCTGAATTCATTTATCAATTCCAGTAATCTCTTGGTTGAATCCTTGGAGTTTTCTATGTATAATATCATATCGTCTGCGAATAGTGAAAGTTTGACCTCTTCTGCCCCTATCTGGATGCCCCTGATTCCTCTGTCTTGTCTAATTGCTCTGGCCAGGACTTCCAGCACTATATTGAAAAGAAGTGGAGATAGTGGGCACTCTTGTCTGGTGCCAGTTTTAAGGGGGAATACCTTCAATTTTTCCCCATTCAGTATGATATTGGCTGTGGGTTTATCGTATATGGCTTTAATAGTTTCTAGGTATGAGCCATCTATGCCTATATTGTTAAGAGTTCTTATCATAAAACGATGCTGGATTTTGTCAAAAGCCTTTTCTGCATCTATTGAAAGGATCATATAATCTTTGTTCTTGCTTTTATTTATATGGTGAATTACATTTATAGATTTGCGTATTTTGAACCATCCCTGCATCTCGGGAATAAAGCCCACCTGATCGTGATGAATTATTTTTTTGATGTACATTTGAATTCGGTTTGCAAGGATTTCATTGAGAATTTTTGCATCTATATTCATAAGGGATATTGGTCTGTAGTTTTCTTTTTTCATTGTGTCCTTTCCTGGCTTTAGTATCAAGGTGATATTGGCTTCGTAGAATGAGTTTGGGAGGATTCCATCCTTCTGGATATTTTCAAATAATTTCTGCAGTATAGGCACCAGTTCTTCTTTGTAGGCTTGGTAGAATTCAGGTGTGAACCCATCTGGTCCAGGACTTTTTTCTGTGGGTAGATTTTTTTTATTACTGCTTCAATTTTGGTGCTTGATATTGGTCTGTTTAGAAATTCTGTTTCTTCCTGGTTGAGCCTAGGGAGGTAGTATGTTTCTAAGAATTTGTCCATTTCCTCCACGTTTTCGTGTTTGTGGGCATAGAGATTTTTGTAGTCTTTGAAGATGATGTTTTGTATTTCCATGGTATCAGTTGTGACTTCTCCTTTTTCATTTCTAATTGAGCTTATTAGAGTCCTTTCCTTTCTGCTTCTGGTCAACCTGGCAAGTGGCCTGTCCATTTTGTTTATCTTTTCAAAGAACCAACTTTTCGTTTCCTTAATCTTCTGTATTGTTCTTTTGTTCTCGATTTCATTTAATTCTGCTCCGATCTTGGTTATTTCTTTTCTTCTGCTGGCTTTAGGATTGCTTTGCTCTTCCTTTTCCATTTCCTTAAGATGATTCGTTAGTTTACTGATTTGTGACCTTTTTGTCTTTTGGATGTGGGAATTTAAGGCGATAAGTTTTCCTCTCAGGACTGCTTTTGCTGTATCCCACAGATTTTGATAACTTGTGTCCCCATTATCATTTAGTTCGAAGAAACTTTTGATTTCCATTTGAATCTCCTCCTTGACCCAATAGTCTTTCATCAATAGATTGTTTAGTTTCCAAGTTTTTAGAGGAAGATGTGAGTTTCTGCTGGAATTGATTTCTAATTTTATTCCGCTGTGGTCTGAAAAGATACATGGTATGATTTCTCTTTTTTTGAATTTGTTTAGATCTGTTTTGTGGCCTAGGATGTGGTCAATTTTAGAGAAAGTTCCATGAGCTGATGAGAAGAATGTATATTCAGTGTTATTTGGGTGGAGTGTTCTGTAGATATCTGTTAGGCGCAAATGTTCTAGAGTCCTGTTTAGGTCTTTTATTTCTCTATTTGTTTTTTGTTTGGAGGATCTGTCCAGTTCCGTCAGTGGGGTGTTGAAGTCCCCTGCTATTATGGCATTGCTGCTTATTATGTTGTCTAGATCTAGCAGTATTTGCTTTATGTACCTGGGTGCTCCTGTGTTGGGTGCATAAATGTTTAGGATTTTTAAATACTCTTGTGAGATTTTTCCCTTCACCACTATATAGTGTCCATTTTGTCCTTCTTTACTTTTGTTGCTTTAAAGTTTATGTCATCTGAAATGAGGATGGCTACTCCAGATTTCTTTTGGTTTCCATTAGCCTGGAAAATTGTATTCCATCCTTTCACCTTGAGTCTGAATGCGTCTTTGTGTGTAAGGTGTGTTTCCTGAAGACAACAGATACTTGGCTTGTATTTTTTAATCCATTCAGCCAGCCTATGTCTCTTCAATGGGCAGTTCAAGCCATTTACATTTATTGAGAGAATTGATATTTGGGGTAAATTTCTGATTATTCTATTGGGTGGTGTCTTTTGTTTTACCTCTTGCGTCGTTGTGGAATCTGGTTTCTGGGGTTTTAGCTTTTGCGTAGTTTTACATAGGTGGGTGTCTGTTGCTCTGTTTAGTGTATAATGCAGGTCTAAGCATTTCTTGCAAGGCCGGTCTGGATTTCACAAATTCTGTCAGTGATTGCTTATCTGGAAACGTCTTTATTTCTCCCTCATATAAGAAGCTTAGTTTGGCAGGATACAGAATTCTGGGTTGGCCTTTGTTTTGTTTTAGTAGACTGATGATGGCTCCCCATTCCCTTCTGGCTTGTAAGGTTTCAGCTGAGAAATCTGCAGTTAATCTGATGGGTTTCCCTTTGCAGGTTACCTGCTCTTTTCGTCTTACAGCTCTGAGGAGTGCCTCTTTTTTGTTTACTTTGGTCAGTCTAATAATTATGTGGCATGGTGAATGCCTTTTCACGTTGACTCTCCCAGGAGTCCTGTGTGCTTCTTGTACTTGGATATCGAGATTTCTGGCTAAGCCATGGAAATTTTCCTCTATTATTCCTTCAAATAAATTTTCAAGCCCATGCGAATTTTCTTACTCTCCCTCAGGGATATCTATGATCCTTATGTTTGGCCTCTTTACATAATCCCACATTTTTTTATGCTTTTCTCCTGCCTCTTGTTTTTGTGTTCTTTTCTTTGGCTGATTTATTTAGTGCATAGGAGTTGTCTTCTAGGTCTGAAATTCTTTCCTCTGCATGGTGCAGCCTATTCTTAAGGCTTTCCACTGTGTTTTGTAGATCCTTGAATGCTTCTTTCATTTCTAGGATTTCTATTTGATTTTTCTGTAATATTTCTATTTCTTTGGAGAATTTTTCGTTCATTTCTTGCATTTTTCTTGTGGTTTCTTTGTGCTGGGATTCAATTTTCTCTTGAATTTCATTGAGCTTTCTTATAATCCATAAACAAAATTCCTCTTCTGTCGTTCTACCCATTTCATTTGGGTTGGTATCCATTGCTGAGGAACTGATGGTTTCTTTTAGGGGTGACTTTTCACTCTGATTTTTCATGTTCCCTGAGTTCTTTCACTGGTTTTTTCTCATCTGGCCTCTTGGTCGAGAGCTGGGGGTGTTAGAGCTAGTTTATGGCCCTGTCACCAGGTCCACAATTATTGTTCCTTGGCAAAGCCAGGGAGAGAAGTAGTGGCCTGTATTGCCTTAGGTGTATTTTAGCAAGTTTGTTGGATCTTGAGTTAACTCTGACCTGTGGTCTTCTCCTCTTCCCAGTGGAGTGTGGTGAGAATGACCTCCCAGCTTGGGCTCTAAGCTAATGAATTGTACTTGAGGATATGAGTCCTCCGCTCCCTATTAGCTAGGTATTCTGTTATGTCCGTGGCAGACTCTGATCCCCCAGTTGGGGTATGCGAAAGCCCTGTGCTTTGGGAGGGGCCTTGTAGCTCCTAGGGGTTACTCTGACCCTGCTCCTCCTAAGGTGCAGATAGAAACACATTTCTTTTGACTGCAGTGTGAGAGCTGAGTTGGGAAAATTCTACACAGCTCAGAGGTTGCTCATCTAGCCACGTGTGTCTGCCCTTCTGATGTGTGTCTCCACATGTTACTGGTTGATAGGGGGATCTCTGATTGTGCACCCCTTTTCCACCATTAGACCCCAAGGCGAGGCAGGTGGCCATCTCTATCCCCAGCAGTCTCCACCAGGGGGATGTTCTTATGGGGAGGGTGGAGTAGTGGCCGCTGGAAGCGCTCTTTGATGGTGCGTAATTCCCTATTGAAGTGGGCAGGATTATGGGGAGCTGCTCTGTTTCAGCCTGTGGCTCTTGAGGTATTTGGTTGTCATGAGAACCAGCAGTTATACCAAATGAGTCACTATAGCCAGCAACCTTCAAAATGACTGATCTCTGGGTTACAGGAGGGCTGGGACCTGAAGGGCGGGCACTAGGACCAGCACGGAGCGGACTTGTCAGAGGCCAGAGCTGGGATAGCAGGACCAGATGAATGAGCTGCAAGCTGCTTCCAATACACGAAGGTCCTGCCCCTACAGTTTCGGGATCTCGTCCCACCTGGAACCCATGGATACAGCTGACCCTGGCCACCAAAGGCAAAGCCTGTCTCGCCCCAGCAGAAGAGCCCCGGACCGGGCTGGGGCTGGGGGAGCTAGAGACACGGCTCACAGCTCCATGTGGGCGGCTGTAAAGATGGCGGCCGCCAGCCTGGCGCACAGCCGGGCTCCGATCGCTCCCAGAGCGCAGCTTTTCTCCGCTGGCCGCGGCGGCGGCAGTTGCTAGCAACCTCTAAGGGCGTGTCCCGCTCTCCGTTAAACTCCTGGGCCCAGTCCCGCTGACTTCGTGGCGCAGTGTCGACCTGCGGGTTCCCGCGCACTGTCCCGGGAAGCTGAATCTCCGCCCAGTGTGATCCCCAGCTCTGCGCGGTCTCTGTATACTGCAGCTGAAGGTTGTGTTTGGCTTTCGTGATTACTCCAACTCCACAGGGTCTGTTGTCTTGTACAACCGCCCTGCCCCAACTCTGGGCTTGTCCCTGATTGAGTGGATGGGGAGGGGTGTAACCGCTTGGGGGCAGGTCGCGCCGCGCAGACCTGGTGAGCGCATCCTTCCCGCGCTCTGGGCTGTATTTTGCTCCATGCGCCCTCTGATCTTTGTGAAAATTTTGTACCTGTTTTCTTGGGCTGGGTGTTCCGCATTGTTTCTCTGTAATTCACAATGCTGTTTTCAGAGTGAGCGGTCCGCGCTCACATGTACCGCTGGCGTTTTTCACCTCCTTCCCTGGGAGCAGTGCAGTGCGAGGACTCTATCAGATTGCCATTTTTTTTGCTTCCCTATATCAAATTTTGACGTATGTGAAAAATAAATCTCATTGTATTTAACCAGTGAATTTTGAGGATGTTTGTTCTTGCAGCATAGCCTTGTCTGGCCTGACTCTATCCTGACCAATGCTATTGATGTGAGGCATTAACACACACTGATGGTGGTGCTTAGCAGACGGTGGTGCTTAGCAGACAGTGGTCCTCAGCAAAATCTGTTGCCTCCGGAAGGAAATGGAGCAGCAACCAATTCTCCATGAAGATCCTGTTGTCCTATGGGATAGCACCAGAGGCCAACAGGACAGCAACAGGTCCTTGGCAAAAAACAAAACAAAACAAAACAAAACAAAACAAAAACACTGCAATGACTAGTGGCATATCAGAAGTCATCAGTGGAAATAACCTTATTTATGAGGACATGTGGAATAACATCTAGAGAATTCCAAGAGTACTTTTAGGAGTTGGGCTCTGCAGACTTACTGTCCTATGTTATGTAGGTGGGGGCATAAATCAATATTTTCTTTCTATGAATGTGACATTATTTATGTCCACAGGATGATAAGAATAGGAATCACATTTGTTTTCTGTTGTTATTCTCATCATAACAACAGGTGTGATTTTGTGATTGCTTTCATTAATGAAGTCAGTATTTCAATCTATAGGTGTTTCCACAGATGTGTTACGGGGGAACTCTTGTTCTCTTCTGCTTTTTCCTTTTAAGTGAAGAGAAAACCATGACTATGGGCTCTCTCTGCCTCTTCATTCACACTATCCTGGCAGAGGTGGAAAAAGTCATCTGCAGGTGAGTTTGGAAGGAAAAATTGAGGATGAAGATGCCAGTGTATTCCTCCTCCTTTCTTGGAATCTGATTCCTGAGGAGAAAACAATCTTTCCTTTTCTTCTTCATGTCATACAGCTTACAAGTCCTGCTGGCTATTAACGTTTGTCCAATTCCAAAGTTAACTTTAGAAAACACTTTCCCAGAGATAGAAGCGACATTCTCCAATGTGAGCTTAAAGAGTAGTGAAGAAAGCATTCAGGCCTGCAATGCACCTTACTCCTCTGCCTAATTTCTCAAATGGTTCCAATTTTAATTAGGAAAAGAGGTACTATTGTTTGGGCCTCACCTCAAAAATATAAAGACAAGCTAAGAATCTGCTTTATGGTTTTTAATGCAATATATCTGCAAGGAGATGAAAGTATGCTCTCTCTGAGATGCATTTTATTAACACACAGCTGCAAAATAACAATAATATTAAGGAGAGTTAACCAAACTGCAGTCAATATCAAGAGACATACTTGAGCATCCAGAAAAGAATTCTTCTACAGAAGATAACAGAAATCTCTGAATACATAGGTTTTATTGGAAATGAACATTTATCAGGAGCCATTGTAACTTCATGGAAGTGTCAGTTTCCTAAGGTGTTTAGAGGAAGGAGAAGGGGGAGCTTACAGAAGGGTAATAAAGAGCTTTGCTGTGTTGGATTAGAAATTGTTGGCAGGAAATGTAATAGGAGATAATTTTTTGTTGTGGGTCAGAGTAACTAATTAAGTATTAAAGGTTGAAATGGATCTTTTCATTCAGAAATATGCTGTAACAACTGTAATAAAAGCACTGAGATTGAGGTGGGAGAGGGGAAAGAGAGAGAAAAGTGGTGATCAACGACAGAGGGAGCCTGTACGCTGGTGAGTCTGCACATAGCAATTGGCCAGCTAATAACTGTTCCCAGAGACACGGAAATTGATTTCTCTGCCTCATTATTCTGAATCATAAGGAAAATGATTAAGAAGATGAGTGTCTCAGGGATACTTGAGAATAATTACTTTCATATCCATTTCATGATGAAGCCTTTACTTAATAAGCAGTTTGTGGAAAAGTTAAACAAAATTTTCAGAATGGACATGGAGAATATTTTAAAAAAACAGATGACCAAAAATAAATATGTAGATACTTCTAGTTTCAGCTCTGATATGTAAAGAGTTTGAAAGTCATCATTCCCATAATTACAACAAGAAAAAAACAAAAAAGCTAAAAATTAACAATATGGCTCAGCTCTATCAGAGAACTAAGGTCACAGGGCAAACTATCACTCCAATATCTACAGAGAAACAGACAAGATCTGCTTATCTGGAACAGAAGCTGATGGAACCATAAACAGGGAAGGACTTTTAAATGGTAATTTGTTGAAATTCTGGAGGCCAAGTGTACAGTACCATGAGAATGAGAAAATTCCATGGGCCCTCACTTTTAGGGGAGGCCCCCTATTTTCATGGGTTTGCCTCCCTGGACCTTATCAGATTCTCACAAAGAAGATGTGAGAAAAATGTCATGGCTCTGGCAGAGGTATAGGAAAACAAATCATTATAAAATAGAACTGAAACCTTCTAAAAAAAATAAGTATACTCCAGGGATAAGTGCTCAGCTCTAGGCTGAGAGAAGAAAATTCCTCACACTCCAGCCCCCTCAAGCCTTCCTGCTTTTTTTTTTTTTTGAGACAGGGTCTCGCTTTGTCACCCAGGCTGGAGTATGGTGGCACAATCATAGTTCACTCTAGCCTCAAACTCTTGGGGGCTCAAGTGATCCTCCTGCCTTTGCTTCCTGAATAGCTGGGACTACAAATGCATGTCACCATGCCTGGCTAATATTTTTTAAATTTTTTGTAGAGATGGGGGTCTCACTATGTTGCTCAGGCTCATCTCCAACTCCTGGCCTCCAGCGATCCTCCCTGCTTGGCCTCCCAAAGTGCTAAGATTACAAGCATGAGCCAGCGTGCCTGGCCAAGCCTTCCCGTCTTAATTAAGAGGAACAAAAATTGCTAAAGATGTTAGAACTTTGAGGAAATACGTTGGGAGCACTGGGAGTAGGGGGAAGGAAGAAAAAAAATTTCTGCCTTCACTGGCAGAAATTGTGAAAGTCACAGCTCTGAGACACAGGTCCACTAAAAGACTGAGATTTATTTAGAAGATCATAGAATGTTCTTCCTCCCCTGCACCTTACCAACATACCAACAGGGCTCCAATATACTAACAATGGATTACTGGTGAAAGTTCTGGAAGACACAGACTCTCTCTAAAGAGGAGTACTTAGAAAAGTTCAAAGTCAGGTGAAACGAAAAAATCAAGAAAATAGAGGAATTTAACACATCTGGCACCTACAGCTACAGCAAACATTGAAACACAGCCGAACTCTAAACCAGATTAACATAAATCCTAACACTAAAGGCCTACTTACCTCAGTTCTTATTACCCAATACAATTTGTACTGCTTTGAACAAGAGAGTTGTAAAGCACATACAGATGAAAGAAATTTTTTTTTAAAAAAGAGACTGAAGGGACAAAGCAATCATCACAACCAGACAGACATATTGTACAGATTTTGGAATTATTGGGCAACAAATTTAAAATAACTATGATTGAAACTAAGCGTTCTAATGAAAAAAGCAGACAACATCCAAGGAAAGATGGGCAATGTCAGCAGAGATAGAAATTATAAAAAAGAATCAAAAGGAAATATTAGAAATGAAAAGTACTACACACAAATGGAGAATGGTTTTAATGGGCTTATTGATAGACTTGGCATAGTCAAGGAGAATAATCAGTGAGTTTAAAGAGAGGAACCTCCTATAGATCTATAGGAACTTCCCAAACTGAAATGCAAAGAGAAAAAAAGAAAGCAAAAAAAAATAAACCCCACAAACAAACAAACAAAACTCAGAATATGGAAACGCTGTGGAACAATATAAAAAGGTATATTGTAAGCATGATTGGAATACCAGAAGTAGAAGAAAGAGAGTACAAAGAAGAAGAAATATTTGAAGTAATAGTGACTCAGAACTTTCCAAAATTAATGACAGACATCAAGCCACAGGTTAAATTAACTCAGAAAACAAAGTATGATACAAACTGAATAGAACAAAACGAAACCACTCACACATATTAAACTAGAAAACCAAGTACAAGAGAAAATCTTCAAAGAAGGCAGGGATGAGGCATGGATAAACCTTATTTAGATAGAAACAAAGGTAAGATTACAATGCGCTTCACATCAGAAAATATGGAAATAAGAAAAGGGGGGAGAAAATGTTTGGAGTGTTGAAGGAGAAAAAAACACCATCTTAGAATTTTATATCCAGTAAAATTATCCTTCAAAAATGAAGGATAAATAAAGATTTTAACAGACAAACAAAAAGTGAGGAAATCCATCAACAGCATATCTGTTCCTCAATAAATGTTAAAAAATATTCTTCAGGCAGAAGGAAAATTATATACATCAGGTAATTGGAGCTCCATAGAATGGAAGAATGCTAGAGAAGGAATAAATGAAGGCAAACTGAAAACATTTATATGTCTTATTCTTAATTGATATGAAAGATAATTCTTTAAAGCAATAATGGCAACAATATATTGGGTGCTTATAGCACGTGGTAAGTGAAGGGAATGACAGTAAATGTCACAGTGGATGAGATGGGTAACTGCCACTGTAGTAGTCCGTCCTTATCCACAGGGGATACATTCCAAGAAACTTATTGGATGCCTGGAAGCCTGGCTAGTACCAAACCTTATATATGTTATGTTCTTTCCTTTATGTACATACCCGTTATAAAGTTTAATTTATAAAGTAGGCACATAAGAAATTAACAACAATAACTAGTAATAAAATAGAACACATAAAAATACTCAGAATGGTGTACAATTTAAAACTTACTGTTTATTTCTGGAATTTTCCATTTAATATTTTTAGGTCACAGTTAGCTGTGGGTAACTGAAACCATGGAAAACAAAACTGTGGATAAAGGGGCTACTGTACTCTTTTATAAAGCACATGCACCGCTAGTTGAAGGTGGACTCAAATTAGCTTAAAATGTATATCGTAAATCCTAGGTCAACCACTAAAATAATTTTAAAAGAATATAATTGATATGCTTACAAGGGTAATAAAATGGTATAATATATAATGTTTAATTAGAACCAGAGAAGGCAGAAAAGGGGAGGGGATGAAATGTAGAATAAATGCAAAAATAAAATCATTTACATACATGGTAGATATCAATCCAATATATCAACTGTCATTTTAAGCATAAGTGTTCTAAATGCAAAGACAGAGATTGTCAGAATGGATAAACAAACCAAATTTAAATATATGTTGTCTACCAGAAAGCTGCATTATAAATATAAGGACTCAGGTTAAATGTGGAGGGATGAAGAAAGACATTATGCTAACACTAGCCAAAAGAAACCTAGAGTAGCTATATTAATTTCAGAGAGAGCAGATTTCAGAATAAGGATGAATATCAGGGATCAAGTTTAGTATTACATAATCATACAGGGGTCAACTCTCTAGGAAGATATATAATCTTAAAAATATATGCACCAGACAAAAGACTGTCAGACATTAACCAAAAAATAATAGAACTGATAGAAAAAATAGACAAATGCACTACCATAGTTGGAAACTTCAACAACCGCTGTTAGTAATTGATAGATACAGCAGGCAGAAAATCCATAAAGATATAAATTAACTGAAAAGCATCATCAACCAATTTGATCTCATTGGTTTGTATGGAATGTGCCATCAAACAACAACAGAGTAAAAGGATAGATATTCTATCCAAACTCACATGGGACATTTACCAAGACAGAACCTATTCTGGGCCCTAAAACCCCAGCTTAACAAATTTTAAAAAATAGAAAGCACATAAAGCATGTTCTAAGGTTATAATGGGATTAAATTATAAATCAAAAGACGGAAAGATAGCTGAAAAATATCTTTTAATCTTTGGAAGTTAAAAAATACACTCCTTAATTGCACTTGGGTCAAAAAAAGTCTCAGGAGAAATTTAAAAATATTTTCATCTAAAAAAATGAAAATACAATTTATTAAAATTTATAGAATGCTGCAAAAGTAGTACTTAGAGAGAAATTTATAGAATAAAATGCATATATTTGAAAAGAAACAATATTTAAAATCAATAACCTAAACTTCCATCATAGAAAACTAGAGAAAGAAGAGCAAAGAAAGCCTAAAACAAGCAAAAGAAAGGAAGCAATTAAAATAGAACTGAAATCAATTTGATGACAGGAAAAAAGTGGGAAAGTAAATTAAAAAGTTGGTTCTCTGAAAAGATCAATAAAATCAATAAACCTCTATCCAAAAGAGAGAGACAGACAGACAGACAGAGATTTAACAATATCAGAAATGAAAAAGCAATGATCACTAACTATCCCATGGAGAATAATAAAGAAATACTTCAACTAACTCAGTGTTCACACATTTTATATCTTAGATGGATTAAATCAATCCATTGAATTGAAACAATCCTTGAAAGACAAAAATCACTAAAAATTACATAAGGGGAAATATATAAGCTGAATAACCCTATACTTATTAAAGAAACTGAATAAAAAAAGTATTGTTTCAAAAAAGAATGCACCAGGCCCAGAAGGTTTAATCTGATGAATTCTACAAAACATTTAAGTAAGAAATAATATCATCTCTTGAGAATATCTTATGGAAAATAGAAGCAAAATAATCACTTCTTAATTCATTCTATGAGACCAGCATTACTCTTACAATGAAGCCATTTAAAAAATTATAAGAAAATAAAAACTACTGACCAATATCTCTCATGAATATAAAAATATAAATGCAAAAATCCTGAAGAAGAATCTGACAATGTGATACAAACACACGCAGACACACACACACGCCACAATCAAGAGGGATTCATTTGAGGTATGCAAGGCTGATCTACCATTCAAAAAATCAATGTAATACATCAGTATCAACATGCTAAAGAAAAAATATCACATGATCATATTAATTGATACAGAAAAAGCATTTCACAAAATCCAGCACTCATTCATGATAAATCTCAGCAAAGCTAGTATAAGAGGGCAATTTTCTCAACTTAGTAAAGTCCACTTACAAAAACCCTACAGGTAATATCATATTTAGTAACAATATACTGAACACTTTTCCCCTAAGATTTATGAGAAGGCAAAAATGTCCTCTCTCACTATTAAACAACATACTGGAAGTCCTAGTTAGTGCATTAAGACAGTAAAAGAAATACAAATTATAAAAAGTAGAAAAGAAAAAAAACTGTCTTTCATTACAGATGACATAATTATCTATGTAGAAAACCCCAAAGACTCCACCACAAAACTCCTGGAACTAATAAGAGGTATAACAAGCTGCAAGATATATGTTCAATGTGCAAACTCAGTTGCTTTCCTATATACCAGCAATTAAAATTAAATTTTGAAATTAAGAAATATATATGTTTGTATGTATGTATATGTGTGTACATATTTTTATATATATGTGTGTGTGTGTATGTACCATTTACAGCATCAAACCCCAAAAAGAAACACTTAGGTGCAAATCTAACAAAATATGTATGGGGTTTATATTCATAAAATTTAAACACTGAAGTATGAATGAAATCTGCATAAAATGAATGATAGTCTACATTTATAGATTGTAAGATTTAATATTGTTAAGATGTTAATTCTTCCTACTTTGATGTATAAATTCAATGCAAATCCCAGTTAAAACCCCGCAAACTATTTTGTAGATATTGACAAAATTATTCTAAAGTTCATATGGAAAGGCAAAGGATCTAGAACAGTTGACACAATATTGAAAAAGAATAATAAAGTTGGAGGAGTCATATTACCCAATTTCCAAATTTACTATAAAGCAATAGTACAAGACAGGAGCAGTTTAGTGAATGAAAAAAAAAATATGGACCAATGAAACAGAACAGAAATAGACCCACACAAATATAATCAGCAGATTTTTGACAAAGCCACAAATTCAATTCAATAGAGAAAGGATAGTCTTTTCAACAAATATTGTTGGATAAATTGAATGGCCATTTGACATAATCAGCCTAAGCACAAATTTTATACCTTATTCAGATTTGCTTAAAATGCATCATAGACCTAAATGTAAAAATGCCAAACTATAAAAATTCTAGAAGAAAACAGGCAAAATCTATGTGACTTTGGGTCTAATGACAAGTTCTTAGATAAAACACCAAAAGCATGATTCATGAGAGAAAATATTGATCTTTTAACTTATTAAAAGTGAAACTTCTGCTTTGTGAAAGATACTGTTGATAGAATAAAAAATGAAGTCACAGATTGGGAGATAATATTTGCAAAACATATCTGATAAACAACTTGTATCCAAAATATGCAAGGAACCCTTAAAACTCGATATTAAATCAAAAGACCCAATTTAAAATAGATAAAATGTATGAACAATCATCTCATTAAAGAATACATACAGATAGTACATTAGCAAATGAAACATCATTTGCTTGAAAACTTGCTTCAAATTAAAACAAGAATCAGATACCACTACACACCTATTAGAATGGTTAAAAGGCCCCCACCCCCCAGAAATATTTAGGTCATTAGATATGAAATGTCTGATTTCAAATCAAAAGTGTAGTTTATTATATCTCAAACAAGAAGCAGTACACTTAATCAAAGTATGCATCTAAACTATCAATACAGTTTTGTCATCTTAACGGTAGCTTGTCTGTGCCAACAGCAAAGAAGCCTGGAGAACAAGTGACAACAAATTCGTGAAAAGTGTTTTCCACAGTGTGTTGAGAGTTGAATATTTTTCCTTGCAAGAAGTGGTCCAAAGCCTGGAAGAAGTGGTAGTCAGTTGGTGCAAGGTCTGATGAATATGGTGGATGACAGAGTTTCCAAGTCCAGCTTCTGTAGTTTGGGCAGCATTGTTTGTGTGACATGTGGTCAAGTGTTGTCTTGCAAGAGGATTGGCCTGTCTCTCTTGACCAATCTCAGCTGCTTAATCACACGCATCCTCATCATTTATCCAACTGGTTGCAGTAGACATCCGCTGTAATCCATTGACCAGGTTTCATGAAGCTGTGCTGGAGAATACCAGCACTGGACCACCAAACACACATCATTAGCTTTTTTTGATGAATATTTAGTTTTGAACTGTGTTTTGGCACTTCATCTTTATCCAGCCATTGTGCTGAATGCTTGAAATTGTCAAAAAGAATCCATTTTTCATCACATGTAACACTGTGATGTAGAAATGGTTTGCCTTTATGTCATGACAGCAAAGAAAAGCAAGTTGTGAGAAAATTTCTCTTCTGATGTTCGTTTAATTCATGTGGAACCCATCTATTCAGCTTCTTTACTTTGCTGATTTATTTCAAATGGTACAATATTGTTGGATTAATAATGTCAAGCCTTGATGCTAATTCATGCATAGGTTGAGATGGATTTGCTTCCACTACAGCTTTCAGTTCTTAGTTATCCACTTTGGTCTTGGGTCGCCCACATGGCTCGTTTTCAAGATTAAAATCACCAGAATGGAACTTCTTAAACCATCAAGTTACTGTTCGTTCATTAACCACATCCTTCCCAAACACTTCATTGATAGTTTGAGTTGTGTGCACTGCATTGGTTTCACGATGGAACTCATACTGGAGAATAACAGATTTTTTACTTATCCATGGTTTCACAAAAATTGTTTTGAAAAAATATGTGAAAGATAATCACAAGCCAAAATGTGCATTTGAAAGACTGAGGATATACCTTCACAATAAGAATAAAACAAGAAGTGTCCAAGTGAAATGTTAGAGATATCAACTGTCAAACTTAGTATTTAAGGAACTCAGACATTTCATACTTAATAACCTAATAACTCTGACAATATGGATTGCAGGAAAGGATGCTGAGCAACTAAAACTCTCATTCCTTGATGACGGAAATTTTGGGAGACAATTTGGCAGTGTCTTACAAAGCTATGTTTACAGAAACTTTATTCATAATCACCAGAAACTGTAAGCAACCAGGAAGTCCTTCAATAGGTGAATGGATAAACAAATTATAAATACATCCATACAATGAAATACTATTTAATAATAAAAGGTCATGAGCTATCAAGCCATGCAAAGATATAGGTGAATCTTAAATGCATAGTGCTAAGTAAAACAATCCAGTGTGAAAATGTGACTTACTGCACGATTACGTCCATATTCTGGAAAGGGCAAAACTATAGGGATGGTAAACACATCAGTGGTTGCCAGGGGTTCAGTGGGGGTTGGTGGTAGGTGTGAGGGTGGTGAAGAGATAAGGGGGATATTTTTAGAGTGCTAAAATTATTGTGTCATGTTGAAATGTTGGGTATATGCCCTAGGACTTTGTTAAGATACATAGAACTTTACAGAACAAAAAGTAAACCTAATGTACACAGATTTTTAAAAAATCATTTAGGAGATCCCAAGATGGAATGTATGCTGTGACCAATTAAAAAAAAATCTAACTGTATTACAAATGTATGAAACTACCTTTCTGAAGGGAGTGGGGGATAAAAGTGCTGACTTAAGTAACTTTGGAAATAAATGGAAGGGATCTGTAACAGTAAAGGCAAAAGAAACTGTGCGTAAGCACTATGTTCTTGTTGAGAAAAGTTGTTTCCACAGGAGTATGGATTAACAATTCTCATACCACTTTACAAGCATAATGGATTTGAACAAGTATGTAAATGGTTAACAGATAGTGGGAAGCAGTTTTGGGAGATTACGGTTAACCAGGAGATGTGGCTAGAATGATTCATGTGTCAATGGATTACAGTTGGATACATCAGTATGAACTCACATTTTGCTTAAGACAGATACTTATCATGACATATAGAAATATTTGTAGATATGTGTATATACATGGAGTAGTATACACACATAAATTTCCTTACTCCGTGAACGGAAATACTCTGGAAGCATCAACACTGCAGTGGCCAAAAGCATACTTAGCACCCAGATCATGGTTGCTAATACCATTTTCCAATAAAAGGGACCACGATTCTTTGGAGAAATGGTTGATTATAGGAGTGAGGCAAGGCATGTAGATGACAAGCATGGAACATCTTGTGGGGCTAGAAAGTAAGAAAGTGCAAAAAATAAAAACAAACAAAAAACCCCACAATGACAGAAGTATGTCAGAGAGACACAAGAGACACAGGAGCCAACTGAAAGAGTTCTCAATGGCCAAGGCTGGAACAATTTGAACAACAAAATAAAGTAATATTGAATATAACCCAAAGTTTAAAAAATATATTTGTGTGTCTATACTGATAAAAATAATTGATTAAGTAAATAGGGGAGAAAAGACAAATCTCCAATGCAGAAAAATTCCAAATAATTTATACAAAGAGTAAATTTACATATAAGAGTATGTACATCATACTCTATCCTCAAGGAGGTGGAGCATAAGTTCTCACTCTTTAAGTGTGGGCTGTGCAGTGACTTCCTTCCAAAGACCACAGTATAGAACAGGGGAAAAAAATAGCTTTATGGTGGAGAGACATGACAAACACTATCAGCCAGATGATAAAGATTAACACAAAATGAACAAGATTACGGCGATATACTGTAGATGCTCTTACACACACAAAAAAAGTAACCATGTTAGGTGATGGATATGTTAATTTGCTTGATCATAATAATCATTTCACTATGAATATGTATATCAAAACACCATGCTGTACAGCTTAAATATAGATAATAAATAACAGTGATAAATTGTGTTTATAGTTTCTTTACTTTGGATGTAATGTGATGAGAATTGCACTTTACTTTGTGTTCTTCTTTTAGAAACCAATAACCCATGTGTTATGATGAGAAAAGCATTAGACAAAACCTAATTGAGTAGCATTCTACAAAGTTCTTGACCAGTATTCCTCAAAACTAGCAAGGTCATCAAAAATAGAAAAAGGTCTCAGAAACTGTCACAACCCACATTAGCCCAAGGAGACATGTAATGCTTTTTTTCATAGGATCCTGGGACAGAAATCTAAAACTAAGGCAATCCAAGTGAAGCATAGGCTTTTATTATAATAATGTATCAATATTTGTTCATTAAATGTACCCTACTTGTGTAAGACGTTTACAATAATGGAAACTGAGTATGGAGTAGGTGGAAATTCTCTGCACTCCCCTCATATTAATAATTTGTGTTTCTGTAAACCTAAAACTATTCTAATTTTCTATAAAGTTTAGTAAATATATGCATACCATATTTTCTTTATCCATTCATCCATTGCTGGACACTTAGATTGATTCTATATTTTGGCTATTATCAATAGTGCTGCAATAAACATGGGAGCACACATATCTCTTCAGTATACCGATTTCCTTTCTTTTGGGTATATACCCAGTTGGATCATAAGGTAGTACATATTGCTGGATCATAAGGTAGTTCTATTTGTAGTTTTTTGAGGAACCTCCATAATGTTTTCCATAGTGTCTGCACTACTTTAAATTCCTACTAACAGTGTACAAGCATTATAATTTATTGTATATTTCAAAATAGCTAGAAAAATAATTGTAATATTCCCAGCACAAAAAAGATAAATTTTTGAGCTGGTAGATACCCCAATTACACTGATTTGATCATTATATATTGTATACATATATTAAAATATTACATTTACCCCCAAAATATGCACAACTATGATATATCTATAAAAAACAACAAAAAGTTTAGTAAGTATAAATAAAGGGGTAATTTTGAACATGTTGTGACTTTTTGTAATTTTATATCTGCATAGAATTCCAAGTTTGTGGAGTTTGGAACATTCTTATTTCTTAGGCTTAATAATAAATAAGTTTACCACATTTCTCAATAGTCACATACATGTGGAAGATTGCAACTTCATACTATACCCATACATGTAACTTATATACACACAGATAAAATATCTGTATAAAATTTGGCATGTATATTTCAGTTAGGGCTCTAATTGAAACACATAAACATGTCAAATGTTATGCTATCTGGATACATGTGCCTGTGTGTGTGTGTGTGTGTATATTTTCTAACTAGCTAAGATAATTAAATTTTATTTTGAGCTAAAATTGGCCAGCATGCATCTGAGGCAAAGCAACAAATTTGAAAAGACGAGACTTCTTTGAATCTTCTCCCAAATGATATGTTACATTTTTTGATTTGTCTATTTTTTCATTCTCTGCCAATTTTTGTTTTGTGCACTTTAAGAGTACTGTTAGGTACATGCACAAATAATCTGACCATGGGATTTATAACAAGATCACCGATGACTCTGGCAAGATGCTTTGGTAGACTGGCAGAGAAAACAGCTTGACTGGAAAAGATTCAAGAAACTACAAGGAGGGAAAATGGAATAGTATGAAAATAATCTTTCAAGAAGATTTGCTATGCAGGAAAAGAAAGAAGTGTGGTGGCTGAAAGGGAAAATAAGATCAAAAAAAAATAATTAAAACAATGTTAAACTTGCTAATTTTAATAAGATAGGAAATCATTCTGTATGCTTGCTGTATGCCAATTACAAAAAGTGCCAAAGGAAAATAAATCTGTCATGGGATTACCCTACAGCTACCACATATTTTCGGGGACTATTGTTATCACAGACTGCTGAGGACCCAAATGAGAAGAAATGTGGAGGAGAAAATACTGGCGTGTAATATGTTGACTCAGACACTCATTTGCCCACATAGCACAAGTTCTATCTGCCACTCTCTTCCATAAGACTTTTCTATTTAATTTCTTGAACTGTTGTCTTAGGAATTGTGGTTTCCAGTTGTTTTACTGAATATTAGCTCCCTTACTGTATTCCTTCAATTGCCATGTAAAGATAATTACTTTAAAAAGCTTATTTTTTACATTTAGAAATTTAAATCTTTTTATCTATTCATCTTCATGGTATAACTAGGTGATAACAGGCTTCCCAGACTCTGAACACATGTTTACATCAAGAGAATCATGAAGAAATCTAGGTAGGCACTTCTTATATACAGAGGTAAGAAACACCTACTTTTCTAGAAACCCTTGCCATTTCATTATCTTTAGTTAGTAGATTGCTGCAATGTGGCTTTACTTCTTAGAAACAATAGTGGGTGCAAAAGTGCAAAGGAAAGTACACTCATTCTTCACATGTCTCTTCTATAACAATATTAGATGGGTGACTGGGAAAATGGTAAAGTAAGTGACAAAAAATTTTACTCCAGACCAAGCCTAAGGTTTTATATATCTGTCGCCTAGTGTTCTCTATTCTGATGTGTCTTCCCAAGAAAAAACTCTCTGACAAAGTTCTCATTTTCTTTAGCCTCATCAATATTCCTAGATCATGGGTGGGGAACTTATGGCTTTAAGGCCACATGTGGCCTTCGAGGTCCTTAAGTTCAGCCTTTTAACTGAATCCAAATTTTACAGAACAAATTCTTTTATTTTTATTAATACATTTTTGTTTATCTTTTATATTTCTATTTTATTTTTATGATGAATATATTTAAAATACCAAAGAATAAAATAACTTTCACTGAAATAATCCTCTAATTGTGACCGGCACAATTAGAACATTAGTAAGCCGTAAGGACTAAATTGACAATTTCTATGCTCATAGTTTATCTAACTTTCCTGCCTGACTGGCACCACTACCACACCAGGCTGGTTGGTATGGGGGTCAAGTACACCAGTCTGTTATCAGCTTTTGACAACAGTGCACTGTGTTTCTTTTTGAAGCAGAATTTGTGAATAGTTGCACAGCTTGACCATATTTTTTAATTCTGTCTGCTTAACAGCCCATCATGTCAAAGAACCAAGAGGACGCTGAAGGAAGAAGACAGATTTTTTTAATGAGAGTTGGAAATTGCAATATTATCTTTTTTCTGCTAAAGATAAGATGACTTGCTTGCTTTGTGATAATGCAATATGAACATTAAAGAAATTCAATGCTCATCAGCATTATAACACTCATAAGTGTTATAATATTTTAAATTAGAGGGAGAGACACAAAAGGATGTATTGCAGAAATCAAAAGATGAAAAGCAAAAGCAAAGACAATTCTTTCAAGCAGCAATAAGACCTGTAAATAATGCCACTGAAGCAACTTATAAAGTAGCTTATATAGTTGGGGAAAAAGGGAAGCCATTCAGTGATGTAGAAATTGTGAAAGAACGCATTGTCAAAGTTATAGGATGCTTAGACCCCAATATCATTTCAAAGTACAAACAACTGCCTCTTTCAAGGAGAACGATAACTGATCGGCAGCATGAATTAGCCTTCAACTTAACAGAACAACTTCATGCAATACTTCAAAAGGAAAATATGCTATTATTCAATTACTTTGGATGAATCAACTGATACTACTGACTTGGCTCAGATTTTATACTTCATTCAGGTCATAACAGAAGATTTTCTTTACTATGAAGAGTTAACTTGCCTTGGGCACTCTTGTGAACAGAACACAGGGAACAGATATCTTCAACAACTTTCAAGATAAATGTCATGAAGTAGGACTTAATTTGGTAAATTTATTGAGTGTATATACAGATGGTGGACTTTCCATGACAAGAAAACATGAAGGGTTTATTGCACAGATTAAAAAAAAGTATTAACAGATCCAGATACTCTCATTTCTTTTCATTGTATCTTGCATCAGCAAAATCTCCGTGCTAAAGTTATGATTTTTAATGATGCTTTGCAACAAGTTATAAGTACTGTTAACTATATTCATGCAAATGCAACATGGCATCATCAGATTTGTAACATGCTAAAGTTGAACCATGAGGTAGGTATTCTGTGTGGATTTGCCATATCATTCTAAAGTGAATTGGCTATAGCAGGGACAGTTGTTAGCCAAAATTTTATCTCTGTGAGAACATAGTTAAATGTTATGAAGAAGAGAATCCAGCAATGTGAATTATTAAAAGAAGATTTTATAGGAATGCAGCATTTCTGTGTGATATCATGTCAAATCAAAATGACTTGAATATTTCTTTGCAAGGTAAAACTAAGTCTATATATGATATGTGACAAAAGATCCTAGCATTTAGGAAAAAAGTTATCTTTTTTCAAAAAACTTCTTCAAAAGGAAGTTTTGGATGAACATTTTCCCCAGTTAGCAAAGATCATGGATAAGCGGGATCACATATGCCAATCATTTGAAGAATGTGCAGCTGTTACAAACCTATTCATTAGAGAATACAATGAAATGTTCACTGACTTTGAGAATCATAACATCATGCTCAAATTAGCATTTCAGCATGGCCTAGTTGGTATCACCAAGGCACCTAAAGAACTGCAGATAGAATTGGCTGGGCTGTCAGTAGATCACATTTTAAAGTTATTGTTTGGTGCTAATAAAGATCCAGTTGATGTATGGAAAAATGCAGTAGAATACCCACGCCTTTGGCAATATGCCGGAAAAATGCTTTCTGCTTTTCAACAACTTATTGCTGTGAGTCCATTCTCCTACCTAACCCAAAACAAGACACCCTTAAGGTCACAAATGACTGCTACCCATCTAGAAAATCAACTGAAACTGCGGACCTCCATGCTGCAACTAAATATTCAAATGCCTTCCAACAAAAAGCAAAACAAAGTCATTAAAAGGTTAATTAACTTTAAAATTAACAAAGTTTTCATTTTTTGAAATTATTAAGTACATAGTAGTTAGATTTTTATAAAATAATGTACATTTTTAAGTATATCTAATTGAAGTTTCTTTAATGTGGCCTTATTTGATTACAGCTAAATTAATGTGGCCTTCCAACATGAAAATGTTCCCCACCCTGTCCCAGATAGTGTGTCTTATCCATGAGGCACACATTTTAAAATAATATTTTTATATAAGCAAAAACATTAATACAAGATTTTATAAAATGGGAAGTAAAAAAATAAATCTCCCATACTTTTAAGGTCAGTTAACCAGTGCAAATATTTTAAATGTTTTCATTGGCTTATTAAGCTCATTCAGCATTCATACATAGTGTACATTTTTTTACTGATTGGTATAACATTATTTTAAATACTTTCTGGAACATTAAATATTTTTCAATTAATAATGTTTTATGGCTACAAAATATAATATTTTAATGTACGTTAATTTAGATACAGGTTGAGCATCCCAAATCCAAAATTCTGAAATTCAAAATCCTCCAAAATTAGAAATTTTTTGAGTGCCAATATGATGCTCAAACAAAATGATCCGAGAAAATGCTTACAGAATTTCAGATTTTGAATTTTCCAATTTGTGATGTTCAACCAGTATAATGCAAACATTTCAAGATCTGAAAATAACCCAAATCCAAAACCCTTCTGGTCCCAAGCATTTTGGATAAAGGATACTCAATGTGTTCTAATTTGTTTTTAAAATTATTCAGCTAATTTCAGATCAATTGGCTAATTATTTGCAATTTTAAACAATACCAATATTTGTACACAAAACTTGCCTAGATGGTGGTTAAGAATCAGCCTGACTGGGTTTTAAATTATGCCCTACCTTTTAATAGCTGTGTAAACTTGGGCAAATTACTCAATCTGTTTCAGAACAGTTTCCTTCCTCATCCACAAAATGGGATAATAATGGTACCCACCCATTTGACTGTTGTGAAGATCAACTGAATTTTTGTGTATCTGTCTTATGTAGATTGGGACAATGCCTGGTATATAGTAAGTTTTCAATGTGTATGTGTATATATATGTGAATATATATATATTCATTGCTTAAAATTTGTATTTATATATATTTGCATGTATAAACAATGCTCATCACATAAAAAGTTCTTACTTGACTGAAAAATAAGGGTATAAAGCAACTGTTAATAATGTACCTGATAATGTACCCATAAAACAGGTCAGAGCTGAAATTCACATGAACAAAGAGTATAAACCAAGGCAGTGGTCATCAAAACAGCAGGAAGTATAATAGAAAATAGATTTTATTTTTCTTTTCTAGAATTGACACCACTTATGAACCATAGAATCAAAGGAAGTTATATTTAATTTTCATCCTTCACTTCGGTAAATGAAACCTAGAAAGGAAAATTTAAAAGAGAAAGCAGAACAGCACTTAATTAAATGATTTTGATGATTTCTGCTTCCTTGATTGATTTTAAAGTGGGTGGCTGAAAATTACAGTAGGATCTTTAAGTAGTTTTAGAGTCAACTTAATATCTCTCACTGACCTTGAGTAACTTTGACCTGATACATTTTTTTTTTTGTATATTTAAAGGGATTCTTCAGTCACCCACTTACCCACTTCCAACTCAATCACAAAAGCAGAAATCATAAAAAACCATTTGAATAATTGTTTTCTCTTTTAAGTTTTCTTTTATTGTTTTCATTCATTGAAGTGAAGAATAGGCATTGAATACAATATCATTTTAAAATGTCCATAGTGCCTAAAGCAATATATAAATACAACATAATCCCTATCAAAAATTTTTGATACAAAAATAGAAAAAAATTCTAAAATTTATATGGAACCACAAAAGACCCTGAAAATCAAAGCAATCTTGAGAAAGAAGAGCAAAGCTGGAGACATCACACTTCCTGATTTTAAAATATATTACAAAGCTGCAGTAATTGAAACAGTATGGCACTGGCATAAAAATAGACATATAAACCAATGAAACAAAATAAAGAGCTCAGACATAAACCTACACATACACCACCATATACTGTCATGTACACTTGATCTTTGACAAAGATGTCAAAAATACAAAATGGGTAAAGGGTAGTCTCTTCAACAAATGGTACTGGGAAAACTGGGTATTATCCACGTGCAAAGAATGAACATGGACTCTTATTTTACACTATATACAACCATCAACCCAACGTAGATTAAAGGCTGAAATATAAGACCTGAAACTGTCAAACTCCTAGAAGAAAATATGGAAAAAAATGCTTCATGACATTGATCGTGGCAATGATTTCTTGAATGTGACACCAAAAGTATACATAACAAAAGCAAAAATAGACAGGTGGGACTACATTAAACTAAAAAGGTTCTCCACAGCAAAGGAAGCAATCAACAGAGTGAAAAGGCAGCATATGGACTGGTAGCCATCTATCTGATAGAGGATTAATAGCCAAAATATATAAAAAGCTCCCACAACTCAGTAACAAAAAATTGAAACATAAAAATAACCAGATCAAACAGTGGTCAAAAGATGTGAGTAGACATTTCTCCAGAGAAAACAAACAAATAACAGGTATATGAAAAGATGCTCATCATCACTAACCATCAGGGCAACATGAATCAAAACCACAATTACCTATTATCTTACACCTGTTAAGAGGGTTACTATTAAAAAAATGTGTTGATGAGGATGCAGCAGAATTGGAACCCTTGTGCATTGTTGGTAGAAATAAATGTAAAATGGTGCAGCCACTATGGAAATAGTGTGAAGGTTCCTCAAAAAATTAAAAATAGAGCTACCATATGGTTCAGCAATCCCAATTCTGTGTATATATTCAAAAGAATTGAAATCAGGTTTTTGAAGAAATATTTGCACTCCCATGTTCACTGTAGCTTTATTCACAACAGTAAAGATATAGAAACAACCTAAATGTCCATTGATAGATGAATGGATAAAGAAAATGTTACACACACACACACACAATAGAATATTATTCAGCCTTAAAAGAGAAGGAAATCCTACTATAAATGACAACATGGATGAACCCAGAGGACGTTATGTTAAGTGAAACAAACCAGTCACAGAGGGACAAATACTGCATGACTCCATTTATATGAGGTATCTAAAGTAGTCAAACTTATAGAAACAAAAAGTAGAATAGTGGTTATCAGGGACTGTGGGAGACGAAATGGGTAGTTGCTACTCAGTGGGTATAAAGTTTCAGTTATGCAAGATGAAAAGAATCTAGTGATTTGCTGCATAATATTGTGCCTATAGTTAACAATACTGTATTGTGCACTTAAAAATTTGTTGACAGTAGATCTCACGTTAAGTGTTCTTAACATAATAAAAACAAACAAAAAATATTTACTTTAGCAGATTCACATTTTGTTACTTGATTTTAATTTAAAATATTTCATTAAAAATGCTTCCTTTGTGTCAATAACCTCCTTAATAGATACACAAAGATGCTATATAACACCCATTGATTAATCCTAATAGGCACATTAGTGCCTTTTTTACAAATTCTTTTCACTACAAAAGGTGTGAAAATATTGATCAAAAGTTTTATGATTTTGCAAATTTTTTCTTCTTTTTAATTCAAGGAAAAACTTAAAATTAGCATTTGAGTGTAAAAACAACACAATTATTCTTAAAAGCAATCATTTAAAAGGTAAATGTCCATTTTAAGTTAAACTGAGCTTTCTTCTTTAATAACAGGAAAAAGGGTGCACTGTGGCTAAAGAGTGTATCGTTTTTTAAGCAGATGGTAAAAGCTTAATAAATATTCAGATTGCTTTCCAACAAATCAGCCAATATTATGATTATAAAGGCATTCAACAAGTGTAATTCATTATGTATATTGACTTAAATGCCTTCATTTTTATAAAGCAAAGTTAGCCTACCTAACTAGTCTTTTATGCACTGTAAATACTTAGTAGTGGTTATTCAAAGACATTTTATTTAAATCACTGTTAACAATTAAGACTAAGTCAGCTAGCCCATTTTATAACAGTAACTGCTGTTACAAAACCTTAACCTGAGTTGGGGACTCTTAGAGGACAAAGAACACTAGAGAGTGTATACAACTAATTTAAAAGTAACAAGCACACATTTGTTCCTGGGCACATCTGTGTTTTGTTTGCATCTTCTACTCAGTATTGTGTGAGACTAAACATACTTTCCACTTATAAATGGAACAAGAGACCTGACACAATCATTATACAAATTTCAGCCTGGAAGTGTGCTAGTTTCATGTTTTCCATTTCCTCTGACCTTTTCCCTTCCATCAGAACTATAAATGGCGAACAGTACGCTTAGTTGTATTTGTTTTACTCTTTGAGGCTTTTGATTTTCAATGAAATTCATTTTATACATAACTTTTTTTAATCAAAATTAAGGAATGAGTTTTAATGAGAAAGGAACATATAATTATAGGAAATAAAAGAATTTAATTAAGAGAGCTCAGAGATTTCAAAATCAAGAAGAAAACAGGATAACATAAAAATAATAAATAATTTAGCAAATGAAAATTTCAACATTGATTTGACAGTGTTTAAATATTTCGGTGAAAATAAGTAAAATGGAAAAATAGGATTTGTAAAATCTCTATGCAAAAAAATTAAATTATTTTTAAAAATTTCAAAATATGGAAACCACAATATACAGAACTTTGTATTATTTAAGTGGCATTTTCAGTGCAGTCGGTAGTAGGATGCTCCCTTAATAACTATTTGCGATATTAAGATATTAAGATATTGTTACAATACTTTTCCTATTACTATTAGTGATAACACAATACAAAAAAATTAAAAGTATTACTACCTTGTTTGGAAATAGAAGTTGCTAAATTAATTCTATCATACCCATTCAATGAAAATTATAATTTATATATAATTCAAAATAATGAAATAATATTATAATGTTGTATAAATATGTAAGCTTTGCTAATATATTGTGTTCAATTGATTGGGGGGAGGTGCAGTTAGGAAGCAAATTTCAGAGCAATATGTGCTAAGTGCAAGCATTTGTGTAAAAAGATTTTTTTACATGTATAGAATTTCTCTGGAAGAATTTATAAGTGCATATAAATACATATGCAAATCTGCACACACAAAGCTGGTCATAGTAGTTGACTCTTGGGTTGGCTGGAGGAGAAAGGTAAAAGATTTTTGACTTTTACTTTGTAACCTCTTGTGATCTTTTAATTTTCTTCTCAAAGCAAATATTACCTTTTTTTTTTTTTTTGAGACAGGGTCTCACTCTGTCACCCCAGCCTCAGCGACAGTGCAGTGGTGTCATCATAGCTCACTGCAAACTCAACTCCTGGGCTCAAGCGATCCTTCTGCCCCAGCCTCCAGAGGAGGAGCTGGGACTACAGGCATGCACCACCACCCCCAGCTAACTTTTATATTTTTTGTAGAGACGGTCTCGTTCTTGCTCAGGTTGGTCTCGAACTCCTGACCTCAAGCAATCCTCACGCCTCTGCCTCCCAAAGTGATAGGATTATAGATGTGAACCACCATGCCCGGACTGCCTTTTTATAAAATAGATTAAATATTTAAAATCTTGCTACTAACACACTTGTATTTATTTTGCTATCAAAACTGTAGGTAAATTTGCAAAAACTTAGCTTCTATTGTGTCATTATAGCAAACTATATATTATACTAATATTTTTATAAAACAAAAATCATAAAAACATAATAATTTCTATAAATTAAGCCCTCTAATGAATTAGATGAGCTCTCTGATCAAAACATACCAAGGAATTTGTTGGGAGACAAATATATTTGCAAAGTATAGCATCTTCATTAAAGCTATTGCTTGGTTATAGTTAGAATATACATTATGGATATTTACAAAACTGACCCACATCTCTTTGTCTGGCTATTTTTTTTATAACCAATCAATTAATTTGTGCTTTTCTAGAGGAATAGACTTGACTTATGGATTTTCTCAATCCATTGATTAGTCAATAAGCAAATACTTTTCTATCAGCTGTTACATGCTTAAGCATTATATTAGGTGCATGGGATAAAATGGTGAACAAGATGCCCTCAATCCCTGCCTTTGAAAGATTACATTCCCATAGGTGGGTGGCAAATTTGAAAATACATCTACATAAAAAGAGTATAGAGAGTAGGAATCTAGATAGTGTGATAAATGCTCTGATAGTTTACAGAAACTCAATAAAAATATCTCTTACATGGTTATAAGCCAGGAAGGAGGGAAGACTTCTAACACAGAAAGATTCCTGGGTGCCTTTCCAGGCCTGCTTCCTGCCTGGTTTCTGCCCAGCCTTCACCAGCCCAGGAAAACCTCGTCTACCAACATCTGGATGTGTTTGAGACATTTAGTGCCTCTCAGAGAAGGACCACATTATCCCCAAACTCTGAGAGTCTTTTGTTGAAAACACTTCTTTCTCAGGTGAATTGTCTTTGCAACCATACCAAAACCAATTGAAGATAAAAATATATGTTTATTTCTGGATTCTCAATTACATTTCACTTATCGATATATTTATCTTCATGCTAATTCTCCAACGTCTTTATTAGTGTAGGTTTGTAGTAAATTCTGAATTGGAAATTGAGGAGTCTCCAACTTCATTCTTTCTTAAGATTATTTTGGCTCTTCTGAGTCCCTTACATTCCTTATGAATTTTAGTATCACCTTGTCAATTTTGAAAATAGAAACTTGGATTTTGGTAGAGAATACATTGAATCTTATGATTATTTTGGGATTTTTTGCCATTTTAATCATCATAATCTTCTTATACATGAATATAAGACTGCTTACCTTTTATTTAGTTTCTTTCAACAATACTTTTGAATTTTCAGTGTGCAAGTCTTTTATTCTTTTGATAAATTTATTCCTAAGAAGTTTTTTCTTTTAGTTATTATATCTAGAGTTTTCCTAGTTTTTGAATTGCTCATTGAAAGTGTATAGAAATACAATTGATTTTGGCATACTCATCTTGTGTGCCCGTACAATGCTGTTTTGGTATAGATTTGTAGTATGTTTTGAAGTAAGGTAGTGTGATACCTCCATCTTTGTTCTTTTTGCTTGGGATAGCTTTGGCTATTTTAAGTCTTTTGTGATTCCATATAAATTTTAAAATTGTTTTATCTATTTCTGTGAAGAACATCATCGGTATTTTGATAGGGCTTGCAATGAATCTGCAAATTGCTTTGGGTAGTATTGTAATTTTAACTAAATTAATTCTTCCAATCTGAAGCATGGAATATTTTTCTATTATTTTTGTGGTTTTTGTGTTTTTTTCAATTTCTTTCATCAGGGTTTTACGGTTTTCCTTGTATAGATCTTTTACTCATTTGGTTAAATTTATTCCTAGGTGTTTTATATTCTTTGTAGCTATTATAAATGGGACTGCTTTTTTAATTTCTTTTTCAGATTCTTCTCTGTTGACACATATCAATGCCACTGACATTTGTACGTTGATATTGTATCTTGCAAATTTACCCGATTCAATTATCAGGTTTTAAGAGTTTTTGGTGGAATTTTTAGGTTTTTCTAAGTATGAAATCATGTCATCTGCAAACAAGGCTAATTTGACTTCCTTTCCAATTTGCATGCCATTTATTTCTTTCTCTTGCCTAATTGCTCTGGCCGAGACTTCCAGTATTATGTTGAATGAAAATGGTGAAAGTGGGCATCCTTGTCTTGCTCCAGATCTCAGAGGAAACACTTTCAATTTTTGTCCATTCTGTAAGATGTTAGCTGTGGGTTTGTCGCACATGGCCTTTATCATTTTGAGGTATGTTCCTTCTATACCAGTTGTTGAGGGTTTTTATCATAAAGAGATGTTGAATTTTATTGAGTGCTTTTTCAGCATCTATTGAAAAGATCATATGGCTTTTATTTTTGGTTCTGCTAATGTGATGTGTTACATTTATTGATTTGCATTTGTTGAACCAAACTTGCATCAGTAGAATGAGTCCCAATTGATTATAGTGCGTGATCTTTTTAATGTATTGTTGAATTTGGTTCGCTAGTATTTTGTTGATGATGTTTGCATCTATGTTCATCAATGATATTGGCCTGCAGTTTTCTTTTTTGCTTGTGTCCTTGTCTAGTTTTAGTATTAGGGTCATGTTGGCCTTATAGAATGTGTTTGGAAGTATTCCCTCTTCTTCAATTTGTTGAAGTTTTTGAGTAGAACTGGTATTAGCTCTTCTTTAAATGCCTGGTAGAATTCAGCAGTGAAGCAATCAAGTACTGAGCTTTTTTGATGGAGAAGTTTTTTTTTTTCGAAATGTTTTATGTAATGTTCTTTTTTTAAATTTCAGAATGTTATGGGGGTACAACACTTTGTTTATATATATTGCCTATACACTGCCCAAGTCAGAGCTACAATCATGGACATCCCCCAAACTGTGTGGCCTGCGCCTATATGGTGAGACTTTTCCCATCCCCTCCACCCTCCTTCCACCTGCCCAACCCCTGATGAATACTATTTCCATGTGTGACATAAGTATTGATCAGTTAGTACCAATTTGATGGTACCAGTGGTGCTTGTTTTTCCGTTCTTGATACTTTGCTTCAAAGAATGGGCTCTGGCTCTTGCTGGAGAACTTTTTGTAATCGTTTTGATCTTGTTACTCATTATTGGTTTTTTGAGGTTTTCTATTTTTTCATGGCTCACATTTAGTAGGTTTTATGTGTTCAGAAATTTATCTATGTTTTCCAATTTGTTGGCATGTAGATGTTTGTATGAGTTTCTAATGAATGATTCTTTGTATTTCTACAGTTTCAGTTGTTATGTTTCCTTTTTTGTTCCTGAATATATTTGTTTGGGTCTTCTCTCTTTTTTTTTTGTAGTCTGGCTAAAGGTTTGTTGATTTTGTTTGTCTTTTCAAAAAACCAACTTTTCTTTTTTCATGGACCTTCCCTATTTTTTAATTCTCAATTTCATTCATTTCTGCTCTGATTTTTATTACTTTTTTCCTTCTACTAACTTTGGATTTGGATTGTTTTTGTTTTTCTAGTTCCCCGAGGTGCACTGTTAGGTTGTTTTTTGTTTCAGATCTCTGTTGCAGGGTGTATGTATATTTATATTTGTTCTGTCTTCCTGATTGATTGACCCGCTTATCATTTTATAATGTCTTTGACTCTAGTAACAAATTTTGTCTTAAAAGCTATTTGTCTGTTTCAGTAAGTCCAATCCAGCTCTCTTTTGGTTACTGTTTACATGTTATATCTCCTTCCTTCATTTTAATTTCAACCTATTTGTGTTTTTGAATATAAAGCATGTCTCTTTTCCTTTTATACAGCATGTAGTTAATCCATATTTTTATCCATTCTGCCAAGCTCTAATTTTTTTCATTTTTAGAATATTTTTATTAAGTGTAAATCAGATTGTGTCATTTTCTCATTTAAATTAACCAGGATAAATTCAAGAGGATAAAATTAGAAGTACTTAGAATTGTATATATACCCATTAAGACCAGAATTTCACAGATTCTGTTTTACTTTCTTATCTTTTCACCTCTTTTTTACTTTATTGTGGTAGAATATACATACAATAAAATTTGACATTTTTAAATAATTTTTAAAGTGTATAATTTAGTGGTGTTGATTACATTTGTAATGTTATGCAATCTTCCCCACTATATATTTGCAAGAATTTTTATTACCCCAAAGAGAAAATCTCAACTCAAACAGAAACCCATTGAGCAAGTACTCTCCATTACCCGTCCCCAGACTATGGTACCCTCTATTCTCCTTTTTGTCTCTACAAATTTCCCTATCCTAAATATTTAATATAAGTGGAATCATATAATATTTATTCTTTTATGTCTGGTTTATTTCATGATATTTTCAAGGTTCATCCACATTGTGGCATGCATCAGAACTTCTTTGTTAGTGTTGCTGAATAATATTTTCATTGTATGTATATGTTACATTTTGCCTATCCATTCATCTGTGGATAGACACTTGGGTTGCTTTTGTCGGGTCACAGTCTGAAATGTTGGTTCTAAATATGTCGGGTTGCGGTCTGAAATGTTGGTTCTTGGTACGCCCTTGGTCGAAGAATGACCAGGCACAGCGAAAGCAACGTAAGCACGAAAATGAGATTTTCTGAGGAGAGAAAGATAGGATTATAGAGCAAAAGCAAGATGTAGGTTTACAGAGCAAGATACATATGCCATAGATAAGGACTGGACCCATCGTCACAGCAAAAAGAGAGACCTTGGTTATGGTCTGGGTCTTGTTTTATAGTGTCCGGATTGGACTTTCCTTATGGCTCAGATGTCACCATGGAACTCCTTTGATTGGACAGTTGGGAGTTATATGACCTGAGTCTCCCTACTCATGCAGATCTCGCATGAGCCTCTCTGAAAGCCGGTTGTTCCAGGTCACTTTTCCAGACTCTGCTGTACCTATGCTGCTTGGCCCGTGAGCTAAAGAGTCCTCTGCATTCTTTTGCAGTTGGCATGCTATGTTTTGTTTGGCAAATTCGGTTTTCCCTCCTCTCCCAGGTATGGCAGTCACTGGCTTTGTCCCCAGGAGGGACCGGGAGTCCCTAGCTGTCTACCTAACACTTTCACCATTTGACAATTGTAAATAATAAACATTGGCATACAAGTATCTATTTGATCCCTGCTTTTAACTCTTTTGGCTATATACCTAGGAGAGAAGTTGTTGGGTCATATGGGAATTCTGTTTTTAATTTCTTGAAGAAATCTTAAAATTTTCTACAGCACCTTTGCTATTTTACATTCCCATAAGCAAGTCTGAGGGTTAACATTTCTCCACATCCTCACTAACATTTATTATTTTTCTTTTTTTTTTTTAATTATCGTCATCCTGGTAGTTGTGAAACAGTGTCTTATTGTGATTTGATTTGCATTTCTCTAATGCCTAATGATGTTGAGCATCTTTTCATATGTTTATTGGCCATTTTGTATATCTTCTTTGGGAAATGTCTATTTAAGTCTTTTGCCAATTTTTAAATTTGGTAATTTGTACTTTTGTTGTTGAGTTGTAGGTATTCTTTATGTATTCTGAGTATTAAGCTGCTATTAGATGATATGATTTACACATATTTTATCCCATTCTGTAGTTTATTTTTCACTTTCTTGATAATGTCCTTTGATGCATGAAATATTTTAGTTTTGATGAACTTCAATTTATCTGTCTTTTTTTGTTGTTGTTCATGCTTTTGGTGCTATACCAAATAATTCAATGTCAAATCCAAAAATTATGAAAATTTACCCCTATGTTTTCTTCCAAGAATTTATGGACTTAGCTCTTCTATGTAGGCCATTGATTCATTTTGAGCTAATTTCTTATATGGCATAAAACAAGCACCCAACTTCACTTTTTTGCTTGTGGAAATACAGCTGTCTCAGCACCAGTGTTAATAAGACTATTCTTTTCCCCATTGAATACACTTTGTTATCTTGTTGCAAATTGTTTTTCCACAGATGTATGGATTTATTTCTGGACTCTCAATTCTATTCCATTGGTTTGGTTTGGATGTCTGTCCATGTGCCAGTACCGTGCTCATTTGACTATCAAGCTTTGTAGTAATTGGGAAGTGTGGGTCCTTCAATTTTGTTCTTTTTTTTCAAGTGTTTTGACTATTCAGACCCCTTTGCATTTCCATATGAATTGGAAGTCTGGCTTTTCCACTTCTGCTAAAAGGCTGTTGGAATTTTGATAGGGATTGCATTAAATCTGTAGGTCACTCTGGTAGTACTAACAGCATAATAACAGTAAGTCTTCCCATCTTTCCATTTATTTCGGTCTTCTTTAACTTCTTTTAGCAATGTTCTGTAGTTTTCAGTGTGCAAGTCTTTTACTTCCTTGTTTAAATTTATTGCTAGGTATTTTATTATTTTAGTTAATGTTATAAATTAGATTGCCATATTAATTCTTTTTTGCATCTGTATTCATGGGAGATATTGGTCTGTAATTTTCTGTTCTTTGGATGTGTCCATTTAACTTTGTTATAAGGGTAATTCTGGTCTCATATAATGAGGCAAGGAGTGCTTCCTCCTCTTCTATTTATTGGAAGAGTTTGAGATGGATTAGTGTTAATTCTTCCTTAAATGTGTGATAGAATTCACCAGCAAAGCCATATGATCTTGGGCTTTTTGTTGTTGTTGTTGTCGAGGAGTTTTGATAACTGGTTCAATCTCCTTATGTGTTATAGGTCTGTTAAGATTTTCTTCTCCTTGAATCACATTAGGTAACTTATGTGTGGCTAGGAATTTGTCCATTTGATCTAGGTTATCTACTTTTGGGGTAAACAATTATTCATTGCATTGTTACAGCTTTACTGGGTTCAGTGCCCACTACTCAAGAGGAAGACAATACACTGAGACAGCATGGGTTACAGCAGAGAAAGAGTTTAATATCACAGGCGTCGTGAGGGATGGGAGGAAGTTCTCAAATCCATCTCCCCAGGAATTTGGGAGAAAGGGTTTTTAAAGATAATTTGGTGGGCAAAGGGCTGGGCAATTGGGCCTGCTGATTGGCTGGGTTCATGGCAGAAACGTAGGGGTGTAGAAATCATCTTCTTGTGCTGAGTCAGTTTCCAAACAGGGGTCGCAATACCAGTTGAGTCAGTTCCTTGTTATGGGCCACTGGTCTGGGTGGGTCAGCCATTCCACCGGAAGGCAGGGCCTGGAAGATATCTCAAAAACTAGCCTTGGGTTTCACAGGGGTGATATTATCTATGGAGAAAGTTAAGAATCTTTATGAACATCAGCCAGGTGACTTCCGAGTAGCAATTATAGAAAAGCAAACTGGAGGGCAACGGCTGGTTATTATTATTATTTTCAACTACGCCTGTGTTTTTGCAGAGTTTAGGCCTCTACCACAGTTCCTGCCTTGTACTCCTTTATTAATTCATAAAGGGCAGTTTCAGTATTTTCTTATAATCTTTTCCCTTATAGGGAAAAGTTTAATTAATAAAGATAAAATGTGGTATTTTTCTATTTCCACAATAGTCAAGAAGAAATTCTTCAGCTTTTTATTTTTATTATGTCCTCTCTCTCTCAACCTCCACTTTTAATATTTTCCCTTCTTAGGGGTCTTGGTGAAGAAGCATCATAAACAACATCAAATTATAGAATCTGATTTTGGAAATTTTTAACAAATTCTGGCTAGTTTCAGACATTTGAAATCTTTATTGTGAGTGAAAGGATTCATGAATTCTCATCTTATTTTTCCCCTCATTCTGTCACCCCAGGTAGAGGGCAGTGACATCATCATAGCTCACTGCAACCTCAAACTCCTGGGCTCAGGTCGTCCTCCTGCCTCAGCCTCCCAAGTAGCTGGGACTACAGGTGCCACCACAATGCCTGGCTAATTTTTCTATTTTTAGTAGAGACTGGGGGTCCCACTCTTGCTCAGGCTAGTCTCAAACTCCTGACCTCAAGCAATCCTTCCTCCTTGGTCTCCCAGAGTGCTAGGATTACAAGCGTGAGCCACTGCACCCAGCCTTCTTCTTTTACACTAGTACAATTCATAAGCAATATGATAATTGATTCCCATTTGTTGGTGACCAAAGATTAGATTTGGAATTAAAGGCATTTTTGACTTTCAGCCACCATTCATGGAACCATGAAAAACATAGGTGATCTGGGATTAATCTCTCTTATAACTTTACTATTTGATTAAGCATTCAGAGCTTCCCCTGCTTCATTCACACACACTCATACACACAATCACATATACCTTAAGAAAAATCAGTGTCTTAAAACAATAAAACCTGTCCTTCTTTTGAAGATCTTTAACATGCTCCAATGTAGAAAATTTTAACACTATGGATAGAGGTTATTTCTCTCTACAAAAATGTGGCAACATTTTTTATGATGTTGAAACAGTTACTTATTTTAGAAATGGTAAGACTATGCTTGATATAGATCTGAAATAATAAATAATATAGCTAAACATATATATCCATGGATATGTTCCCTCAGAAAATGATAATAAGAGAACATTTGTCTTGTAACATTGGATGGTTAACCCTGTGATGAGGAGCATTAGACATTCAGATCAATGGCCTTAGCCCAACTAAAGAATTTGTTCAAATGCTTAAACCTGCATCTATAGAGTATCCTGCCATGTCCCTAACTGTTCAAACCCAAGGTGACCAGTACATTTTCCACTAAGTGAAAAATACTGAACTGGATGATTACTCAGATTTTTTCTCAATCTTAAGTTTCTATCATTTAAAATAAGTCTGGATGTCTAGCGTTATGAGATCAAATTGTGTTTCTTTGTCATTGGAAATCCCCACTTTAAACCTTAAGAACAAGCCATTCAAGAACTTGCACTGAGGCAACACACTTAATAGAAAAGCATGACTTCATTTTGGCATGATTCGTCTTCAAATCAGGTCAGTGATTTAGATGTGAATGAGTGGATTGTTCATGGGCACTGGATCAAATTAGACTTTCATTTATTTTAAGAAATTCATTAGACCAATTATGACAACCACAAAGGGATGTCTTATGACTGAGAAGTGCAAGTTATAAGAACAATAATATCCATTGTTAAGTGTGAGATGAAAACTTCTGTGTAGCTTGCTCATTAAAATCTGCTTCTTTTTGCAGAAATGTTTTTTATGTAATGCAGATTGCAGGTAAAAAACACTGAACCAAAACATAATTACTGAGTGTATAACATGCTGGTAAGTTCAAATTGTTTGTAAAATGAAATCAGGTCAGAATTTATGAAAGAAACTGAAAATGCTAAGTTTCTCTTTTACCATTATGCTCTCAATTGTGGAAATACACTAATTAGATTTCAAATATATCAAAATAGGAATTAAATTATTATATGTTTGGCATTTTTATACCCATGTTTTCACAATTAAGATAAAAATACTTACTACATACCCTAGTCTGTGAAAAAGGGCATTTGGAGTCTGACTTAGTTATGTCTCACTCCATTACTTTTTGACTTTGGCCAACTTTCTTTAACTCTGGCAACCTTAGTTTACTCACTGGTAAAATAGATACAATAGTGTTGCTTTTTAAAAAAATTTAATTAAATGAAAAAAAGATACATGTAAAGTATCTGGCATAGTATTGATTCTCTATAAACATGAGTTAATTTAAGGTAATATCACATAATTATGTAAATGTTTTCAGATGTAAAAATATATTAACATTTATTTTACATTTTTACTTACAAACATTTAGAAATATTACTAAACAAAGGTACACTATTTGCAAAATTACTTTTCATTTGCTGTGGTTCACCATTCCCTAATCACTTAACTCTCTCCCTCTATGAATAACAAAGAATGTAAAAGGATTTTTACAAACAAGCAATACTGGCATTGGTTTCCTTGGAGTTTATATTTCATTGTAACCGAACTCTTCCATTTAGGGAGAAAACTTTAATCATTTTGCCAGACTGAAAAACAACCTACCAACAAATTCACAGCCCTCACGAGAGTGTTTATTGGTTAGAGAATTTTTTTTTTAAGTTTGAGTTACCAATTTAAATTTCTTCATGCTCACTACATTTAATTTATTGAGGCAACTAGCAAAATAAATTTCTTAGTAGCATTATTCTACCTAGCCAGTATTTCTGATTATGGAGACTTCTTGATACTTGGCTGTAATTAAATTATCTAATACAGAACCATTTATAAAATAATACATTTTTTCTATTTCAAGATTTCAGTGAAAATGCCTGTACAAACAGCTTTTACAATACAATTACATTGTACATATTTAATTTGAATAATCCTCTTGTAATCTGATTACTATGTTTGTAAAGCAAATGTTTTGTTTTATCTTGAAGAAGAAAAACCAGGCAGTATTTACAGAAATTGTTTGATTTGTAGCCAATAACTGTGTAAGGTAAATTTACCAAGTAACATTGTCCCGGGGTCTCACAAATACAATTCTGGGTACCAGTTCCTTTAATTATGAAGCCTGTTTCAGATTAATTTTAATATCTATATAAATTTTGATGATATTGTGAATATAGGCTTTACAGACAGATCAACATGATCTCAAATCATGGGTTGGAAGGGATTCAACTGCTATCAACTTCTATTTTTCTGAAACTGAATAAACTTGTGGTTTTGTTGAGGAGGATGGTGGTGGTGATTCATGATGATCATGATAGAACTGTCAGAGAGGCCACAGATAAAAAGGAAAATCAAAACAAAACAGAGACTATCTGTGCTCCTTTTACAACTGTAGATGACTGTTCAACTTCCTTTTTCTTAATGTGCTGTTCATGAGTAAGTCCATAGTAACCGTCACTAAGATTTCCGGGGCCTTTACAACTAACAAAGAAGCTGTGGTTTCCATTGATCGTACCCTTGGGTAAGCCTATAAAATTGGAAAGTTGTTAAAAAACAAGAAAACAAAAACTGCATGAGTAGCCAAGACAGTAACCAGAAAACACATTTGTATGCAGATCTCTCAATTGGATAACTTATTAAGAGTATACTATAACCAAAGTGTTGTACCCTTATAGTATTCTGAAATAAAAGAAAAAAAAAAGAATGTAGTAAAAACCAAGCTACACTCTCATGAGATCTTTTTTATAGAAACAAAATAAGATCTTTAAACAAAGCAGATTCAATGTTCCTGTTGTACCTTAGGACCTTGTCTGATTACTTGTAGCAAAACAAGGCAGAGTGGAAAGATCAGGAGATCAAGACCGTAGACCCTGTAGAACAGAAGGCATTGCAGAGGCTGACACTGTCCCTTTAAAAAACAGCACGTTGGGTGCCAAAGTTTAACAGAAGTTTGCATTCCAGATAAGCAGTCAGAAACTCTAGAAAGGAGAAGGTATTAGCCAAGACCACAAGGCCACAAAGAGAAAAATGAGTATCTTCGTAAATATCAGTTGGTAGAGAAAGGAAAGTAAGACACTCCTCATTGCAGAATGGGGGGTGCTCAACACTTTACTAAAATAGGACCTTCAACATGAGGTATAAGTTTGAGGTCAAGGGAAAATTTATAAAATCATATGCTGCCTTCTATGTCTTTGCTGATGAGAGAGGATTACATACTTTCTCTAATTTAGACAAGGGGTTGGCAACCTTTTTCTATGAACAGCCAAATAGTAAATATTTTAGGCTTTGTGAGCCATACTGTCTCTATCACAGTAGACAGTTTGTAAATGAATGGTCTTGGCTGTGCTCTGATAACAATTCATTTACAAAAACTGGAGGATGGGCCAGATTTTGCCAGTGGGCCATTGTTTTCCGACTCCTCATTTAGGTGTTAGAACAGAAATGTTACCAGTCATAGGACAAATTAGATCAGTGCTAGTTAGGCTAATGTGGTCAGCATAATTCTGTGCTGGATTTTAGATCCAGTGGGAGTAAGTGCCAGGATTAGTGAGTTACCATTCTCCTTTCAACTCTGGCCTCACCTTCTACTTCTTAACCTCTTAATCACTCCATTTTTCCACACTAGCCTTACCGTTACTCAAACATCTAGGCAAGCGATAACCTTAGTCCTTGATCTTGGTGTTACCTTTGTACAAAACACTCTTCTCAAAACTCTCCCTTAAATATTTGTTCAAATATTCCTATATTTGTCAGGGATGTGTTAGAAAACAGATTTCACCCCAGATGTTCAAATGAGGAGAATTTAGTCAATAATCTACTTACATAATCGTGGGCAAGATTAAAGGAAGAAGCAAAAAATGGCACAAGACCAGGACTGGAGGCTCAGGGGAAGAGTAATGATGCTTTGGGATAAAAGGCCAAGGGGAGAATCACAATAGTTGAGTGTAAATTAAGAGTGAAGCAGACATTGTTGTAGGGGCACAAAGGTGTGATACTTTTCCTCACCCACCATAAGGGTCACAGCTGACACTCCTATGACAGAAGACAGGTTAACAAGAGAAAAACAAAATGATTTATTTAATCAAAGTTTTGCTTGACATAGGCGACTTCAGAAATTAAGACCCAAATACCCAGGGAGAACTATTTATTTTTAAGTTTAGGTTTGATGAAGAATGAATGAGAAGTCCTGTAGAAATGTGATTGGACAAAAGAATATGATCTAATGGTAACAGACTGAGGGGGAAACCCAGCAAGGCCTGTCTATTCAGGTTCTTACTGGCCTGTCTGTGTAGCATTCCTTCCTCCCAGGTATGGGCAGGACCACTCTAGATTGAGGGTATTCAAGGGAGTAAAGAGAAGGGATAGAGTGACCTTTCTAGGTTTTATGGATTGCTTTGGGGGAAAGGAATTTTAGTTTCTATGATCCTTCTTAGCAAAGAGAAATTCTGGTTTCTATGAATAACTTCAGAGGAGAAAGAGGGGTAGGGTATAGGAGAATGGGAGGTCAGAAAGACTTTGCTTCTGAGGACATTCTGATTTCCTTTAGTTCAAAGTACAAAGCATACTAAGGCATCATATTTTGCGGTATTGTGTGCTGGGCCCCAACACTGACCTTGAATGATTTGATTTCTCTGATTTAGGGAAAAGTCATGTAGATGAACACATGGAATCAGGTAGAAAGAGTGTGTATTTTTATCTCACATCAAGGCCCATCAGAGGACAACCACTGAAGAACAAACCCTAAACAACTGGGTGGATGGGATACTTGCTCAGCAAATGGCAGCCCTCTGTGTACACAATGGGCTCATAGTAGAGGTAGCCATGGTGGGTGCTGGCAAGGCCAATAGCATGGGCTCCCTCTTACCAAGCCTGATCTAGCTAATGTGGCTGCAGAATATCCATCCTGCCTGTATCAGAAACCAAAACTGAGGCCTCAGCACGATACCCTTCTTTGAGGAGGCCAACCAGCCATTTTGATGCAGGGTGATTGTTTTGTACCCTTTTCACAAAGAGCAGCAGTTGGTTTTAGTAGGGCTCATGTAAAAGCTTGCTTTCCTTACCCACAGTGCCAAGGGCAGTACCACTTCCTAAGAGTTCACAAATATACTGACACGGGACTCTATATTATGTAGCCTCAGGCAAAGAAGCCCATTTTATGGAGAAAAAGGTGTGGCATTGGACACAAGACCATTGCATTCTAAATACCATATCACCCAAAAAGATGAGGCCTGAGAAAATTGAAAGTGAATCTAAGAACAAGCTTGGAAATAATCTGCATGGAATTGGAGTACTGTCCTTTGACATGCAGAATGTACATTTACTTAATGGACACTAACCATGAAGATAGACCATATGAGTCTAGGAACTAAAGGGTAAAAGTAGAGTGTCTCTATTTTCACTACTTCCAGGAGCCCAGTGCTTAAGTTTCCAAGAGCTGCCCAAGGACCACTCCCGAAAATAGACATTTCTTGGGAATGTGGAGGGTTTAAGCAACCCACATCTATTGAGTTGACCTTTTTCTACACAGTTATTTACAAATACAGAGGTAAATACCAGGTACATACCAAAAAAAAAAAAAGCTAGAAAATGTGAAAGCGTTTGCCTCTATGTGACAAAACTGGCAGAAGTAGGAAGATGTGAAGGGTTGAGCCCAGTTCTACTGCTTTGGGTAATAACTCTTAGGAATAACAGGGCCAGAAGACACTAAGGGTTAGCCATACATATATACAGTTACATATTTCTGTAATACACGTATTCTAAGTTAAGCTATTTTCATTTGCACATTGATAATTGAAATTGACATCTTCTTTAAAATGCCTTTCTTATAATACTTAAGTTTAAACTAGAAAATAACATTTTACATGCCAAATTATTCCAATATATTTACTACACTGATAATTTTCTAGATGTTTTCAAATCTTGTTCTTGATTCTACTTCCATTTATGCACAGTATATTATTTTTTGGAAGATCAAAGTCATACTTCAGTACTTTATTATGTGCCTAAATTTTTCTGAATATTTCTAAACAAGTATTCAATTTGTGCTGTTTAATTAATCTTAATTTAATAATGTTGGTTTTTTATGCTTTTTAAACACAATTACCTAGATATGTAATATTATCAAAGTTAAGACATGAAAATCTTTTCAGGGCCGGACATGGTGGCTCACGCCTGTAATCTTAGCTCTCTGGGAGGCTGAGGCGGGAGGATTGCTTGACAAGCTCACGAGTTCAAGACCAGCCTGAGCAAGAGCAAGACCCCATCTCTATCAAAAATAGAAAAATTAGCCAAGCGTGGTGGTGCAAACCTGTAGTCCCAGCTACTCAGGAGGCTGAGGTAGGAGGATCCTTGAGCCCAGGAGTTTGAGGTCGCAGTGAACTACGATGATGCCACTGTACTCTAGCCTGGGCGACCAAGCGAGATTCTCAAAAAACAAAAACAAAAACAAAACAAACAAAAACACCTTTTCAGACAATATGCAAACTGTTAGAGTGTCAATAGAAAAAAATATGCCTTTCTAAGTCTCTTCTTTGGTCAAAGGAACCTATAATCTGAGACTCTGCCACACTAACTAACCACTTGTCAGAGTTTTAAGCATTTGCACCTGAAAAGACAAGTGATTATGTAGAAAGACAAAAGAATGGAAATATGACAATGCAAATCACACTGTTAAGAAAAGAGTCTTCTGTTGTGGTTTTTACCAGCATATCCATTTTCTTTGCCAGCAAATCTTATTTAGCATTAGGTAATCAAATCTGCATTTGCCACAAAGGAGATAAATGCTTTTGATCTCTTAACAGTAAAAGGATTCTGGTCCGTAATGGAGTTGAGCTCTAATTAGATTCCAACAAAAGATATTATAAGAGTGTATTCATATCCTTTTTAAATGAAAAAAGGAAATAGAAAGGGCACTGCTGTTGTAGCTTGATGATATATTTTTAAATGGTTTTTATAATTACCAATGATTCTTTTGCAGTTTTTTATATGATTTATTTGGCCTTCTCTGAGACTAAAGAGACTAAAAAAAATGGGCCTTCATCATTTTAATATTCGTGTTCATATGTGAAGAAATAAGGCTGAAACTTTTGATGATGTAAAGTATTTTATTCTTCTGCTATGTATTATAAAATACATTAAAATAAATTTATTGAGGAAAATAATTTGTTCACAATTCAAAGACAGAAGTACTAATGAAAGAGACACTCTCACCTAATTGCTGTGAAATGCTAAAACTCATACATATTGAAAAGAACAACTAGGTTTTGTAAGGGAACAGGATTGCCGGTATGCTAGGTAAGTTTTTTGTTGGTTCTTTTATTTTTCTTACTATTTGAATTAATTTTCTCTTTCTCCCAGGTATTCACCTGGTATCTGAGCTAGTGAGTATAATAAGAATAAATAAAAGCTCGAGGCAAAAGTGGACTCTGGGAAACTACATAAATGTTGGTATGCCTTCATTTCTTATGAAACGATTAAGTAAGCTACCTCTAAGCAGAAAAACATATTTATTGGAATTTCAAATGTAAAATGCTATCTCAGAAACAGCAAATGTGATCCCAGTTTAGTTAAATATACCATATCTTAATTCCAAAACTTTCCATTATTTGAAAGAAAAAAATAAGCACTTTAGATACGTTACAGAAATTAAATCTCCAGTAATTGGTGACTTCACAATGCCAAGGTTAATAAAGAGTAGAGTAATTTCCTTTTCTTGGTGTATGTGTCAATAAATAAATGATGTTTCTCTTCATTTGATGAAGCAGGTGAAAGCAGCATAAAATGTAATTCAGGAAAATAGAGCCAAATCAAATTTGCATAAATTGACCAAAAAGTCCCCACTGTTGACCAATATTTTGAATTGGTTTAATGTAGTATCATTCTGTTCTTATTGTTTCATTATTCTATTTTAGGTAGATGAATGATTATTTCTCTTTATTTCTAATGGAAAAAAGGGTTCATTTTTATATCAGGACATTGGATTATTTTCTGCTTGTGGGCCCCATAATATTACTTAACTTATTCAGTTTTAATATGGCAGATACACTAAAATATGACCCTTTACAGCAAACTAAAACTAATTAGATTAAAATTTGACTCTATAAGATGTTTTTGCTTTTGAGTATTAAGAAGGAATATGATTTTGGAAAAAAAAGCAAAGTATGTCAATTAGTATTGTCCTAACCAATCATCCCAAATTATTCGTTTAGTTTCTAATTTGTTGTCTGCAAATGTATATTTTCACTGCATTCATTCTCCCAAATCACATAGTAGTAGCACTTCTAACACACAAAGCAAAGGATTGCTGGTAATTTTGGACAAAGTCTGTTTCCAAAGAACAATCAGATTTAACTTGTATATTTTTGTTTGCTTGTTTAACTTATTTAAAAATGTTGTGTCTATGTGTGTGAGAAAATGGGATCTCCCAGGCATTGTACACCACCTAGTCTAGTTCTAAATCGACGTTAGTAGTTTTGGACTGAGTGTAAGAGATACTTTATTTTACAATAAGCAGCTATAGCTGGCAGGATCGCAGAAATGTCAGTGTTTTTATTGACTAATGATTTATTTTATCTCTCTTTTCCTTTGTCCCTCCTTCCCTCCACCCTCCTCTCTCTTTCTCCTCTCTCCTTCCTTCCTTCCTTCCTTTCTCTTTCTTTTTTCTTTATTTTTTTGCACATTATAATCACACAATAAAGCAGCAGTACCCTGAAGGCTCTATCTAAAAAACAAAATATAGGCAAGTAAACACATATTTTTGTGTTATCAAGTAAGCTTTGGAGTCATGAATAAGATTGATACAGATTAATATCACTGTAAATCACCATAAATAGCAAATCAACTGTGTGACTGTGCATAGTTGTGTTACAGCAAAATAAATACAGCATTTATAAATTCTTATAGCGTTTTCATATCTTTTGACAAATAACCACAGCATGAAACAAGGAAGAAACATTCTTAAATAACATTTACCCTTCGTTATTTTACAACATCACAAAATTAAACTTCCTCAAATAAAGATTGATCATAAATGTAATCTTCATTTCAATTCATGCTATCATTTGTAGTGAAGTGATTATTTGATAATATGATATATGATTGAATAAATTGTAACAGAACAATTACTTACATGACTGATTTTTGCCCTTTATAACATTAAATGGCACCTCCATCTAATAAAGCTAGTCTAATAGGGATTTTTATCATTCTTCCTTTTATAGAAAACATTCTTAACAGTCCATATTCTTGACAGAATTATTTTGCTTTTATTTTGTATCAGTCTTTATAACATCACAAATCTCCTCCATATTGTGCACTTAAGGGGAAAAAATTACACAGTAAAACCACTCTTACCTCGCAGTGTGAAAATGAACTTCTCTTCCCCTTTAGAGAACATTGTAATATTCAGCTTTAATAGCCTCCCCTCAGAGTGAAAGAAAACCTTATTATTTCTTACTATAAAAGAAAGAATGTGTCTATGTCAAGATTTCTTTAATAACTGAGACCAGTTCTCACTGTCTTTATATGAACCAAGGTCGAGGTTTCATGAGGTTTAATAGCACGCAACATTCTTTCCTACAGACTGAAACCGTGAAAAGGTATCCTGAGTGGAAAATCAACTTTATGTTCACTTTTAAGGTAGTCTTGAAAGTATTTTATCCTTTTTCCATCAATCAGGGATAATAGGGAAGTTTACATTGAGTTTACTTACCCTGCATGACTCTCATAAATTTTACTCCAAGGAAGAAAGTCATAATTCATTTCATTTTCCTTTCAAAAGCTCACATGTATATTCCAAAGTATACCTATTATCCAAAGCAGCTACTGAAAGATTTGGGGAATTGGAGATTAAAATTGTGACAAAATTAATACACGTGTTAAAGTAGTAAAATTTGAAATAATATTTAAATTATTTGTTAAATGAACATTAAATGTCTTTTAAACTTCCTCATATAGTATAGGGATTAACTTTAATTAAGTCTTTCAAACTTGTAATAGTTGCCAATATTCTAAAAACCAGATTATTTTGATGACCTTAGTTAGCATAAGATAATTTTAAGAGACAATAGAAGCAGCCAGATTAATTTAGAGCAAGAGAGAGTCAACTAATAATTGTATTTTTCTCATTAGCAAAACATCTTGTCCAAGACGCTACTGATCCACAAAGGCAGTTAATTTTCTACTTGATATATTTGACCAGGGGAAGTTTCTAAAATTTTTGCTTAGAAATTCCAAATATCTAGCTGTTTTAGATAGGGTTCTCCAGAGAAACAGAACCAATAAGATATATATGAATATATAGAAAGAGATTTATTATGAAGGATTAGCTCATGTGATTTTGGAAGCTGAGAAATCCCATGATCTGCTTTCTGCAAGCCAGAGGCCCAGGAAAGCAGGTGGTGTAGTTCCATTCCAAACTTCAAGGTCTGAGAACCAGAGGAGCCAATGGTAAAAATTCCATCTAAGTCTGAAGGGCAGGGAACCAGGAGAGCTGATGTCTGAAGAAAGCAAAAGCAGAGAAAACAAAATTTTCTTTCCTCTGCCTCTTTGTTCTATTTGGGCCCTCAATGCATTTGATGAGACCCACTCACATCAGTCTATCAATTTAAATAGCAATCTCCCCCTGAAACACCCTCACAGACACACCCAGAAATAATGTTTTACCAGCTATCTGGGCATCCCTTAGCTCAGTCAAGTTGACACATAAAATTAACCATCACATCAGCTACAGGTATACACACTTCAAAGGCCTCAAGTCCTGGAAGAATGAGAAGTTCTTGTCTGACATCATGCCAGATTAATTTAATAGAAACTCTATCTTTTACTATTAATATGTTTAGTTTAAAGCTCTGGTTACCCCACATACAATTTTGGGAGTAGAATTAACAAATAACAAAATGAAGATGCAGACATGTGCGGGGGGTGAGGGGAAACTTCCCCTTTCCCATGAAAGTTCTCTGAAAGATCAACCCACAATTAAGGCAGATTAATAAGAGGAAGAGGTTTATTTACCATGTGCATGGGGAGAATTACTGAGTGATTACCCAATATCCCAATGGGATGCAGATGTTTTTATACCTTTCTTTTGGAGGGGAGGTGGAAATGAGGAATATAGGTAATTCTATTTAGGGGCAATAAACGGTTGGTACGGAGGATGAATGGATGGGGAAAACAGATTGACTTGTAAATGACTCTCTTTGCAAATTATATTAACCTTAAGAGACAGGTATTATATTTAAAATGTTTTGGGCCAGGTCTGGTTGCATTCTTGATTTTCTTTCCTGCAATATAGCGAGATAACAGATTATTCTTTTGATGAGTCCTCTGGTTATACAGATAGAGGGAAAGCCCCTTCCAAGGGCCTGTTGATCTCTAAGGGCCTTTAATTCAAAATACTCTTTATACCAAAGAGACATATTTTGGGGTGAAATGTCCTGAGCTCTTTCGCATGGCCAGAGGGGAGTTGTTTCATGGGGTTTCTAGATCTATCTTCTCCACGTCTACTTCAATTTTGGGCTTTGATCTTAAGAAAGCAACTAGTTAAGGGAAAAAACATTTCCCTCTCTTTATCTCTGAAGAAATTGAATGTGTCAAAAACTTTTGGGTATGAGATCAATGATTTCAATAGCACATTAATAGCCATGCATCTCTTGCACTGACCCAAAGTTTCTCCACCACCACTCTTCATATGGGGTTCCCTTAATTTATCCATACCTAGATTCTTTCTGCCAGTGTGGCCATCATCAGTGCTAGGCTTTTTGTTACAATTTATGCAACAGGGGCATTGTGCTGGACTACTCTTGGTAGTTTTTCAGTTATTTTAGACTTCTGGTTCTGAAGCTACAGCTTTAATAGTATTTATATTATTATAATATAATATATATAACATCTAATACATTATAGCATCTAATATATATGATATAACAAAATAAAATCTGCCTTTTATTACATACATATGTATAGGATGATACATATTAATATACACTAGGTATTCTTAAAGATAATCTAGGCATACTCTCATAATCTTCAGAGGAACTTCATAAAGAAACTGTGAATCATGCATAATGGAAACTTACAGCTATGGTGGATACTGTACTATGTGCTCCAGTCTTTCTTCTGAAGAACTTCTTTCCCCAATTACTGGGAGTGCTGCCAGCATAAAACTCTTAGCTGTTAACTTTCTCCCAAAATTGTCCTTAGCTGAAGGGTGCTATCTTGTTAAAGATGACTCCCCTTCTTAGGGCCAGACCACGTGCAGTGAGTGGGATGATGCAGTGATACAGTGGTTCAGAACCCCTTACTCCAAGTAGAACAACAGAGGTCCCTGTGGGGTTCGCTGAGGCTTTTGGTTCTCCCTCTGGCCAATCTTGATTCCTTTTTCTACCCCTGGGGTGGCGTTCCAGAGAGTATTCCTCAATTAACTTCCTGAAAGCTAATCTCTGACTTCAGAGTCAGCTTCTTAGAGAACCCAACCTGCAACAGTGACCATTAGATTTATTGTCCAAAGTGAGACTTTTTTGAGTGTGAAAGAGTGTGCTGATCAGATGGAATGCAGGTCTCACGGGGATAAACTAGAATAGTCCCAGGTGAACTGAGATTTATGGTCACTCTAGGTTTGAGGTAATATAAACATGGGTTTAATACCGCCTTACTAGTTGTGGAATGTTGGGCTGATTATTAACCTTGCTAAATCTCACTCTTCTCATGTGTAAAAGCAAGATAATAATAACCGCCCTACTGGGGAATTGGAAGATTTGGTTAAGATAATATGTATAAAACATCAATATATTCCCTAGGACTTACCTGATAGATCTTATCATCATTATAGCAAATTTACAGATGAGAATGTGAAGTTCAGAGAGATTTGATTAAGTAAACCCAAAGTTTACACATCTTATCGAGTAGAACAGCAGGATTCAAACTCAGTTCCCTGACTCCAAAACCCATCCTGATAATCAATTTGCCAGACTATCTTTCTCTGGTCATTTTAAGAATTTGTGCTTTGTGACTGAATACACTACTCCTCAATTATCTGAGGTATTGAGTACTCTTTCAATTGTAACTGACAAAACACACACACACACACAAACTCAAACAAGCTTAATCAACAAAGGAATTTATTTACTCATGTAATAGAAAACTGCTCTGTGTAAAAGCCTGGCTGCTTCCATGTCTGCAAATGGTAATATAAGAATTTTATATCTCTCATTCCATATCTGGGATGCTCTTTTCTGTGCTGACTTTATTTTCAGTCCCACTTTTCCACATGTTTGGAAAGATTGCTATTAGCAGCTCCAGGCCAGTACAGCGTGTAATTCCAGAGTTAAGCAAAGCAAAACCCTTTCTTTTCCACCATCCATACTATCCCCCTATAAGACTTTTGGGGTACTATTTGGGACATGTCCCTATCCAAGTTTTACATTTTCTCCTCTCTCCTTAAACCTCCAACATTTTCTCCCCTTCCGATGTTCTTGTTTCTCGTTTCACTGAGAAAATGAAAGCAATCAAAAGAGAATTTCCTGATGCTCCCACCACCAAATCCATCAGCATACCTGCATCTGAAATCACATTCTTTGCTCTCCTTCCTTTGAGAGTGATTGGTTTGTTAGTGCTCCTACCAAAGACCAAACCACATCCCATCCTCTTACCAGAGAACATTTTTCTGAAAATTATCCTCTATAGGTTCTTCCTCATGACTTCCCCCTATACTAAATCATTCCCATTATCATTTGTTTTAACAGAAGAACTATGATTCAAATATCTCTTTTAGTGCAATGAGTGAAAGAAAATCAAAAGTTAAATTTAGCATCAAGGATTGGTTCAGAAGATAAAAGTTCTTTCTGTACCCAGTTTGGATCTATTGAAATACTATCTTCAAAATACAACTCTCTATACATGCATTCCATTGCTCCTCAATTTTTCTGCCTTTCTCCTTCCAAAACAGTACTTGATACTGTCCTATTTTCTATTCTCTCAGGTCCTCATTTTTCCCTAATTGAGGGTGAACAGTAATGATGATCAAACAATTGGGTGAAACCCAACTCCTGTGATTGTGCTAGGTGCTTAATAGGTAGCATCTGCTCAGGTTGCTGAGACTTAACCTACTTTAGAACTACTGATTCCAAAAGAAGCTTAAGAAATAATTATTGAGGAGATGATTTTAGGCAAATGTGGTGAGTCCATGAGGCAGTGTTGCCCAGGAAAACCTTAGGCGCCATACTTGGTATAGAAAGACCGGGGGGTGGTTGGTCAGAGATGGCTGTTTTGGAAAGTGAGTTGAATTTTAAGATGTCTCTTGACTACACACAACAATGAAAGAAAATGGTGCTGGAGGTAGAGGATGAGTTCATATGACACAATTTGACCTCAAATTTCTGGTCTCCGAGGATAGAGAAGGTATCAGTGAGGACTGCCAATATTAATACAAGTTTAGATGACACTTTAGAGTTTGCAAAGTCCATTTATTTGGATTTATTTGGATTATGTCATTCAAAAATGACACAACTTTGTGAGGTAGCAATTGCTACATTTTAGTAAGGAATGGAAACCAAGGTCAAGAGAAATTAAGCAACCTTTCCAAGATCATCCGATAAATAAGTCAAACCCAGGCTACAGGTAAGGAAAGTGGTCGCTCAGTTCTAGAATCTGTATTCTCACCACTGTAGAGTGCTATCATCTTTGGAAAGATGGTCCCTAATGAAACCTGCCTTCTAGTAGTCAAAGTTTCGTGCAATTTTCATCCATAATAAATTGGGGCTGGCCCTATGTAAACAATAGAATGCAGCATGCTTCTTTCTTTCTCTCTTGGAATGTGTACTCTGTAGGAACCCAGGTAACATTTAAGAAGTACAAGTACTGTGAGACTCTAAATTTGAGAAAACCCAAGCTGCTCATGTGGAGAAGACACATAAAGAAAGAGAGCTCTAGTGTCAGCTCTTTCAGCAATCCTACCTGAGGTGTCAGATATGTGAGTGAGGAAGCTCTCTTGGAGGTTCAGTTCAGTTGAACTTTCTGATGACTCTAGCTCCTACTGCCATCTGACTGACACTTCAGAGGATACCTCAAGTAAGAATGCCTAGTTGAGCCCAGTGAATGCACATTATAATAAATAATAGGTTTTCAAGTTTTGGGGGTGATCATTTGTGTAGCATTAGATAACCAAAACCCTGCCTATCTCCAAAGTTGGGAAAGGGGAAAATATAAAAGAATCATATAAGGTAATTAAGGGGAAGTTGCTTTGCAAATTTTGAAAAATGCTGTTTAGAATGTATGGATATAGTGAAACACACATGGACTCAAGAATCATAAGCCCTGAGTTTGAATCTTTTTCTTGACTTCTTCTCACCCTGTGACTCTTAAATAAATCATACTCAACTTTTCCTAGCCTAAATGTATCAGTGAAAATCTGATTTTAAAAGTCTTCCTACATTTTATAGTGTCAGGTGAAAAAATTTAGTTTTTTAAATGATTTTGTAAGTAGCAAAATCTTAAAGACATATTCAGTATTATTATTATTATGGGTAAAAACACATAGGCAGAAGAGTGTGGTCCTAGGCACCAGAGGTAGATTATGTTTGAATTTATGGAATAAAGTTTGAGCATGGCAGTAATTTACGCATTTTTTCAACATGCTAGTTAGAACCCACTGTTTATCAGAAATTGTGCTCAGATCTGGGGATCTGATACTGAAAAGACAGATAAAAAGCATTGCCTACATGGGGCTTACAGTTTAATGCATATCAAGTAAATGACGTTCTGTTTTAGGCAGCTATTATTAACATTAAAGGAATCCATTTTTCCTCAGATTATTAGCAGTCATCATGGTGCTGGTAGTGGCAAGGTGACATATGTTGTGGTTATAGTAGCAGAGAATTTCTATTTTGATACAATCCTAGCATAATTAATCACTAATTCCTATGAGAAAGGGTGGAAATCCCACCACACTGTCTGATTAGGGGCATGAGGGGAAATCAGCACCATAGTGATCTTAGAAGATAATAATCCCCTAGGCTGACTCTAGTTTACAAATGGTGAAATACAAAATTTGATGTTGTTTATGGAAATATAATGGAACAGATAGTCATCTGAAGAGATTACCTCTCTCCTATTATAAGCAAACCAGGAATTAAACAAGGACTTGTTTTCCATGAAAATCATTTGCTTTAAATTTTTGGCAGTGCCTGAAATGAAAAAAAAAAATTATATTACCAAAATGGGTCTATCAAATAGAAAAATATACAAAATCGTTTTTGTGGGCATGTGAGTACTGCCTTTTTAGGTTTACAACATGCAATTTTAGAAATAATAGCCCTTGAAAAAATTTGAAGCTAGTATGGTGTGATGTAGCCAGAGCAAACAGTATCACTTACATGCATGCCTACCCAAAACCTGCAGGTTTGATATAAAGAAAGGAATCCTGCTTTGGTTCCAGGGAATAATATTTGGCCACTATATCTCATATGTAGGTGATTAATATCTAAATACTTACATGCTTGTGAATATTTACCATACGAAAATATGCAATTATTCTGCACATTATGTGGTTCTGAACATCACATCAAATATGGGAGAATGATTTCCCCAGATTTATGCCATATATGGATTCCAATACTACCAGATGTAAATTATATTAAATTGGTAAATTCTCTGTCAAATGTAGTCTATCTGTATAAGTATGCCCCTCAAGACTCCTGTTCTTCTATTCCTCAACACCTCCACCTGGGAATTCATCAGAAGTACACGCTACACTGGTGTTTAGGTCCAGACACTGATTGGGTCCATCTCAAGGTATGTAAAATAAATAAATTTTAAAACATCATAAAAATAGGACCATGAATCTAAATATACCTCATGACCTTTGCAGAGGGAATGTATGTTACTCCAAATTGACCCATGTTTCCAGGAACCTGAGCTAGACACAACAAAGAAGTCTCTTGCTAAATGAATGGGTCATTCTGGTTTGAGCAGATCAACGTAGATATGACTCTGCTAATATCATAAAGGTTCTTTCTTCTGGCAGCTGAGAAATAAAATTCCCTCAAATTCTGAAATGATAAAACTAAAGTTGTAAAAGTCAAATTTCTTAGAGATGTATGAAAAACATTCAGAAATGTCAAAATATTGACATCATTACCTTTTATCTTCTAGCAACCTTATCCCAATAGATGAATTTTAGCCCTTGTGAAATACTTCCTAGGGAGGGTTAAGGTGTGAATGGATTTTGAAGTATGGCTTGTTAGCAGATAGATCACTGTTTCTAAAGGCATTGCAGTGTTTGACTGCTCAAAGGGGATATTTGGGAACTGACCTAACTGATAACTGATAGAATTTCTGAAACATGTCGCTTATATTAGCAAGGGGTGAAATTATGAAAAAGATAAAAAAGGATTCTGAAAAATATCTCTGGGTAAAGAGGAGTTGAGGAGAGAAGAACCTGTCCACACACTCTTTCAGACTTTGTGAAAAGAAATGAAGAAGTACTTTTTAATAACTATCTTAGTAGGGAATCAAATCTCCTTTGGTCAGGGAAGATGGACAAGAGTTCTCCTCAGCAAATTTTTAGAAAGGGACACAGAAGGAGATTTGGAGCACATATAAATGTACAAAAATAAGAACACCATTGTCATAGTCTAAATCCCAGGTTAATCAAATTGCTGGCAGATCCAGTTTCTCCTTGATAAGCCTACATTCCCCATTAGACAACAGGCAAACATTTGTTAATTGCCAACCTTGGCCACCTTTTCTCTTGAGCTTTCTCTACAAAGGTCAGGTGTTGAAATGACGTAGGGGTAGGAGAAACAATTTCAAAATCAGAAAGTAAAAGAAATTTCTCTTTCTTTTTAAAATTCTCCCTTGGGACAGTCCTGAGTTGCTAGCTATAGAGAATTGAATGGTGGCCCCCAAAACATATGTTTACCTGGAGTCTCAGAATGTAAACCTTTTTGGAATGAGAATCTTTAAGGATGTCACTAAGCTTAGTCAGGATCTCAACTTGAGGTCATACTGACTTGTGATGAGTCCTAAATCCAATGATGAACGTTTTTATAAAAGACAGAAAAGGAAAACATAAAGAGACACGGAGAAGACATGTGAATACAGAAATAGAGACTGGAGTTATGCAGCTATAACCCAACCCACACCTAGAGCCACCAGAGCTAAAAGAGGGGAGGAAGGATTAGAATCCTTGTTAAAACCAACTAACAAACAGTACCCAACATGGTCTAATGTTTTCTTTGTAGACATAAAGGAAAAACACATAGAAAGAATTGTCCCGAGTGCATCCTCTCCCTCACAAACCTGCCCAGACTTGAGGAGAACCATCATAGTAATAGTGAGTAAGTCAAAGGAGAATTCTTTGCAGTGGTTACTAACGTCACCATCCACAGTGTCTCTCCCAAGGAGGGTCTCTTATGAGGTGGTACACCACCTGGGTCACGCCAAGCTGGGGTAGGTCTGGGAGAACCTGGCCAGGATGACAGTAGTTACTTTGCTAGATGATAACAAATGAACGACAACAACAAAGTCAGCAGTGTGGATTAACACGGGAAGAACCACGAGACCAGGGGTGAAGGTGCAGATTGATGGAATGCAGTCACCATGGGCATGTTGCTGTGGAAATTATACAAAAAATGGATGAAAAAAAGAAACCGAGCACTTGAACTGGCAGGACTGGACATGACACATGTTTCTGATAATAATGTTGAGGAGACTTCTTCCATTTTCTGACACAAGCATCTAGAATCTTTAAAACCTGGAAATGAAGAGGTTCAGCAAGATGATTAAGTTATCACTAAAAACCTCTAGTAAGGTAAGTATCAGCATCTATCCTCAATCTCCTGATGATATTTTTTAGTAGTGTATTTACATCTCAAGGTCAGAAAATTTGCTTGCAATCCTCACGACTAAGCTAATTTCACTGACTTGGTTAAAGGGATGCTTTCCCATATTTTTTAAAGCACAGTCTTTGCTGAAGAATGACTCTTAGGATTTAATCTCTTACCCTAATTCCAATCATACAGTCCATAATTTCCTGGAATCCAAACAAATCCAGTGGGCAAGCATTAACAATTTTGGCCACAAACACTGGTAATCACAATTTTCTCTCAAGCTTTAATAAGAGAACTGTGGCTACAATGTCATTTGCCAATGGACAGAAGCCCTTATATCAATCTCAGCCATGAATTTGATTTATTTAAAAAAGGAAGAAACCAGGAGCCATCTGGGTAAGATCCACTGCCTGTGGTATGAACTTTGATCACCCCACCAGAGCCTCCATCCAACACCAAAATCCCTGAGTAAAGGAAAAAAAAAATTGAATAGAAAACAAAGAAAATATGTGCACAGAGAGATAAAGCAAAATCCTTCAAATACTCCTATCAGAGTTAATGCTCTTTAGCAGAGACAACTTTTTTTTTCTTGACAATCAAAGTATTAGTTGCCTCACTTTCTTTTGTCCAGAAAGGATTCCTATAGTAATTACTAATAACATTAATAATGATAATGAAAACCACTATTATAATTGAGACTACAATTGGTGCTTTATGTATTAATTATTTTGATCCTTACAAGAGGAAGTTCAGAGAGGTAAATAACTGGCTTAACCTCTCATAGCCAGTAAGTGCTACAGCCTGTAGAACCCAGGAGGTTTGGCCCCTGAATCCTTATTGTTACCATTTTCCCTGCCACATCTCATGTGACCAGTGGGAATCCACACAGCAGGTGGCAATTAACTTTGTTCTTGTAAAAATTCTATAGCAGGTGAAATAAAGCTATTGCCTAAGGGGTTTCTCTACTCTCTAGTACCAAAAAATGGACATTAGCCTAGTGGTACCAAAATGCTACTAGTCTTAATCCTAAGCCCTAGCCAGTTGAAAGCAGGGAACGGGGACTAACATTACTGAGCATCTCCCAGATGCCAGACACTTTTCTATGCATTTAAATGCAACTTACCTCATTTAACCAAATAAAAAATAAGTTTTATTGTTTTATGTCTTTTTTTGGTAATTAAGTAATAATACAAAGTTCAACTAACAGCAGCTTGATTTCAAAATTTATGTTACTTTATAGAATGTACTCAATCACTAGTTTTTACTAGGTTCGAGGTGTTTTTGTAGTGGCTAAGAGTCTGTCCTCAAATATGTAATAATATATTTTAAAATATGTGTACATTCCTATGTCTCAAATTCAGTTAAGAAACAAATACAATTAGATCGAAGCTTCATATTCCTAATAGGCTTTGCTAATAAATGTATTTCCTTAGTTTCTACTACTATTAATGTTTCTTATTTAAAGTTAAGCATATGATAACTATTTGTTGCCACATCATACAAAATGAAATAATGTAATATTAATGATGCTTATCGTTCATGTGCTTTGTGCCAAGTTCTGGTGGAAGTAAGTTAAGTGTATTAGGTGAGTTAGCACCCAATCGCTAAGTTAGGCAGTTACTATTCCTGTCATAATGATTTTATAGACGCAGAAAGAGAAGCAGGAGAGTTTAGTAACCACAGAGTTAGTCATCAGAAGTGGACAGGGCCAAGATTTGAACTTGACAGCCCATCTTCGGAGCTGGAAATCTTAATCTCCACACATACTTAGTATCTTTGGATCCTTACCAAATTTTCAATTAGCCAACTTAAATATAGGCAATTTGAGGCTCACAAAATTTCTTTCAAGGATCTCCAAGAAAACCTAAAAGAGATAAACAATTAACCAGCAGCTGAAATAAAATTAAAACAAGAGACTACATACCTCCTGGTCCTACTGCTAAGAGAATACTGGTTTCACACAAGCCTCTATCAAATTCATGAAGGCAAACCTTGGAACACTTTGAGTTTTTTCTCAACTACGTAAGCTCCAGAGTATATTATGGCAACACAATTTTATTCAAGAATAGAAAAGTCTGGCTAGTTTAGAATATAACACCCAAATAGAGTAACTTTAAATCCATAAAATTCCAAAGGACACTTAGACATGCCATTTACTATCTATTGTTACCAATTAAAGTTTAATTCCATCTTATTTGTTTTCTATCCTAATTTATAGATAGGTAATTATACAGTAGCTTCATAGGCTGACCTGTGTAAACCTCCTCTCACAATTTCCTTCTTCTGCAATTCTGAGAATGCTTGTATTATGCCAAAGTCCTTTACAATAACATAACTGAGTTGCCAGATTTTCAATGAGTAATTGACCTTCAGGTTTCTCTTAATGATTACATCTAAGACGCTATAGTCCCCTTTGTTATCTGTAAATGTTGTTTAATAATAAAAGAAAAGTATCAATCTGATACAGTGTTTAACTTTTGGGAACAAGATTAAAAAAGTCTTTTTAAAAAACTTAAATGTAAAATTATTTTTTCACATATAATTTTCTGACACTTATTTTTTACTAGCATCATGGAGCAGATATTCAGAATTGTCACATAAATGTACACAAACTAGAAACTAAGAAATGGTAAGACTTGTCCAGATGGCAAGTGACTCCATGCCAAAATTAGCATTCCCTCTCACCTCAGAGGCTTCATCGTTGTTATTGGTGTTGTTGCTATTGCTATTTATCAAAACTTCATTCTGTAAATTCCTGGTTAAAGTGAGTGGTTTTAGGATTGTTCTAGAGTCCTGAGAGCCTTGTGGAAATTCTCTAATGCTTTGAAGGTAAGACTCTTAAAGATTGCTCGCTATATACATTGGCTAGCTAAAATGAAAATTGCTGAATATTTCCTTCTGTAGCTGAGATGTAAACCTAGAATTCCCAAACATTTGGGCTATCTGCTTACTGTCTAAAATAAGAAGCTAGAACTTTTCACTAAAAATCTTTGCTGTGAAATACATACTTTACAATTTGTAATTCAACTGCTACTATTTTGATTTAGATAGAAGTACTTTTGCCCATGTCCGTGCCAAACATATGCCAAAACACTTATGCCTGGCATATACACAGTAGTAAGAATGTTTTGTTTCAGCATCTGCTAGAGAAGGAAATTAGAGATGCACCGCTCCCTACTGCTGGCCTTGGATATATGCTGCAATAGTTACTTATCTGAATTCTCCTTAGAGTAACTACATTTCCTTGGATATAAAATGGACCTACCATAATGGATTTGCTTTAAAGTAAATAGTGTAAGAAACAATTTCAATTATAATGCAATTGCTCTTCAGTTTCATGCAATTGTGAAAGAGAAACACAATTGAAGGGAAAATTATAATCAATCGATCAGTAAAACTACTGAGTCAAAAGAGTGTTAATTTGGAAGTATGTCCCTTTTATCAACTATAGATCTGTTTTATCTATCTTGATATTTATCATTAGTCATTAGTTTTATACAATTTTCTGTTCTTAATGCATCAAAACCACCAAATATGAAGAAGTAAATCTGTATAAAGGAATATCTAATCATTGATTAAAATATACCTAAATCTACAGTTTAAAATAAAGGAGAAATATATACATGTATCAACTTACTTTGATTACATTCTAAAGTATGCTAAATTGTATTATAAGTTAATTCTCCTCACCCCCCAAACAATAACCACAAAACATATAAAAGTGAAATAAAATTGTACAGATCTATATTAAGGTCCTCAAATTTAAACGAAGCTTAAAAACTGAGCAATATTATGAGGATTCATTGATTCTAATAAAAATGAGTGTACTAAATTCAAATTGAAGATACCCAACATATCATAATATGATAGCAAAATTTATTCTGAAGAAATGTCAGGTTTTAAAAATACATGAGAACAAGACCAAGCATCATATAAAGGCCAGTTTCTTGTTTTCCCAGCACCATGGGTAAGTTTTATCAGAAATGAGAAACTGGATTTACTGAAAATGAATTTTTGATGAAGTGCTATTGAAGTATAATATTCTGTGAAATCTCTTGTTACCTTAGAAAGAGCTAAATGACAACTGCCACATTAGTATGAGATGAAGATAATTTTACATTTTTTTTCCCCTTAAATTGTGGGAAGTGACTATTTTGGTGTTTTCTGTAATCAGTAAGTGATATTACCCAACTTTTAGGTCCAGATCATAGCTCAGAGACTTCCTGAAACCTGACTTTTCTACAAAAACCTTCTTTGTTCTTCCTTATCCTCTGAACAGTGGCAGCATTTAAAATTGATACCATGCAATTATCTTCTACTCTATGACAATCTTTCACATTATCTCCTGTTTTCTCAACTTCTTTGTAAGTCCTGGGTCAAGTTTCATGTCATACATAGCTCCCTTCCCTTTGTATCATCTTTATGTTGCTAGGATTATAGTAAGTTTTTAATAAGAATTTAGAGACTCACCAGTCAATTTATAAACTATATTATGAACAAGTAGACCAAAGCCAATGCATTATTAGAAGGGGTATGGATGAAGAAAATTACCTTCCTTATAACTTTAAAGAGAGTTTTGGTCCTCACTTTCCTGATACATAGACTCAACTACATTTCCCATTTCATAAGAAAACCAGATACATTTGGGAAACATCTTTTAAATTGTTGAGGTTTTAACATGGCCACCTTGAAACATTTACTTAGAATCTTTGAGCAAATTACACAGGACATTAACTAAACATAACTAAAGATATATGCTCTACACTTGAGATGAAGGGATTTAAAAACTTAGTGGGCAGAAGTCACCTGGGTTCTTTGGTTTAAAGTGCAGATTTCCAGGTAAGATACAGACCCAGAGATTCTGATTCAATAGATGTGGAGCATGACCTGGGAATCTGCATTTTAAATAAATTCAAGGTGCATCTTAAATGCACTCAGATGTAAGCGATTTCACTGCTTGAGAACTATCACGTGAGGAGTTTAAAATCTGTGATAAAAACTAATTATGTGGTTCCACACTTTAAAGAAAAGTACATGAATGAGACACATTTGATTTCTATTCTGTCAATCTCTACTCATTTTTTTTACCTCTTTTTTTTGTTCAGCTTGACTGTTTTGTGCATTTGCTTGAGATTTCATGAAAACTCCATCCATTTTAATCAGTCCACATCATATGCATCTTGCAAGGTCCTTTTCGAATGTCTCTTCAAATATTTCTGAGCTGTATGAATCAGTACCATACTTTCCTCTATAGTGCTTAATTTGACCCACTCATGATACTTGCTTATACTATAATTTATGGAAGATTTCCTTATTTAATTTATTATCTCTTGTTGCTTAACTATTGCAATGGACTGAATGGTTGCACCACCCCCACCCTCCAAATTTATATGTTGAAATTTTAACTCCAATGTGATGCCATTAGGAGGTGGAGCTTTTGGGAGGTAATTAGGTCATGAAAGTGGAGCTCACATGAATGTGATTAGTGCCCTTTTAAAAAGGACATAAGAGAACTCATTTGCTCTTTTTCCCACCATGTGAGGATACAAAGAGAAAACAACAGTCTGCAAGTAAGGAGAGGGTCCTCCTTGACCATATTGGCACCCTGACCTCAGACTTCCAATCTCAAGACCTGTGAGAAAAAAATTCCTGTAATTTATAAACCACTTACTGTATGGCACATTTTTTACGGCAGTCCAAGCTAAGACAACTATATTTTTAGAAAAAAAGAAACATACATACATGCACATCCAAATGTAAAAGGTTTCAATATGATAACCCCAAAATAACTTTTACTTTAATGGTATTCTTATAAATAAGAAATGTATGAAACCAAAAAAAAAATCAGTCTTAAAATTAAAGGGGAATATTACTGAGAAAAATGCATGTTTGCTTTGCCAAAGCCTAAAACTTTTTTCTTTTTAAGCAAATTGAAAACCTCAAAGATTTCAAAATTTTTGGTTACTTATCCTAGCAAAATTTTTCAGACTATTTATTTTTTAAAATTATACAGTCACTGATTTATTTCACTTTTATACAGTTAAGATGAGAAGAGGAAGTTGATTAGAAGGCAGAATTACAGGAATAGGAGCATCACTAAATGATTTTAACGTCATTTGTTCAGAGCATTTATACCTAGTTGTCATATATTCAATGATGAATAGAGAAAGGAGGGTAGAGAGTCACATGCACTAAAAATTATTAAACAATTTTAAAATGAGTGTCCAAAAGTATAGATACTGTAAGACACACTGAGTAAAAATATTTCCACTTTCACTCTTCTACTAAAACTCATTGAGAACAAAAAGAAAACAAGAAAAATAGAGAAGATAAATGTCTTCAGAGAAGTAACTATAAACTCAAACCATAAAATGCAAAGCAAACCTGCCAAATACTGTAATATTGCAACAAAAACAAGAAGGATCAGAGTGTCATCAAATGTACAATCAGTCCATGTTCAGAATGATCATTTCACCAAATGTCATTGCCACTATTCTGGGAGGTATACCTCAAAAATCTTTTTCTTAAAATTATAAGATCTTGTGGAATAGTGTGACCATGGTAAAAGTCTATAGAGTGACTCAGTGTTGTCTAACCATAAAATAGAAGGAATTTGAAGTTGAAGGAGAATTCAAGCTGATATATTCTATTTATTTCACATACTTTGATATGCGAATGCTAGTTAATGCCTAGCAGGTGTTAATATAGATATTCTATAGTCCCGGGAATCTAAATCCAAGCCATGTTACCTTTAGAAAGGTAGATACTTATAGAAGCGGAGATAATTTCCCAGTGCTTGGGGAGTGGAAAAAGTAGTGTGACAGTATTTCATAACAAAAACCTAGATAGAAGATGGTACAAACTGCAACACCACACTGTGCCTTTCCAGAGTGTACATTAGCTCATACCTGCATTTATTCTAAGGGAAATATTGAGAAAAAATCAGTACAATATCTGTGCATGTTTCTTATTCCCCCAAAATGAAGAAGAACAAAAAAGTATTAAGCAAGATGCAGTTGCTGAACTTAGAATTAATTAAGTAGAATTACCAAAGTCATCAGCAAGTTAACTGATCTCAGGATAGAAATTAAAGTGAGCAATTAAGGAATTATAAGAAAGAAAGTCATGGAAACCAAAACACCAGAAACTGCATCCAGAAAAATGGTGACTAGCTAGAAGAAACCACACAAAATGAAGCGAAAATGACCAAGGCAAAATAATCCTTAGTAAGATGTTGGTAAATATGGAAGTATGATAATAGAGACTCAACATCTACCTACTTGGTGTTTTAAAGAATAGCAGTAAATATTTATAACGAAAACATTACTTATTTAAAACTTTTAAGAGAGAAAATGACACTTGAATGTATAGATTAAAATGGCACTCGATTTTCAAGACAAAAATATAGAGATATTATCACCAAAACTGACTTTTATTCACTAACTAGATTTGAAGAATAAAGAAATAAGATAATTGGCACCTAGGCAGAAAGAGCAAGTTTCTGAGACTTCCACTATTAGCTTTGAAGAATTAATGACTACCAAAATTATCCACCCTTTGTAAACATTTAGAAATCCAGAAAAAGTATAGGAACCAGCTGTTTTTTTAAGTGACTTTCCAGTTTTTTTGCTTTTTTTAATTTCAAAGTATTACAGAGGTACAAATGTTTTTGGTTACATGGATCACTTTTATAATGCTTAAGTCATGGTTATAAGTGTGCCTGTCACCCAGATAGTGTTCATTGTATCAATTAAGTAGGTTATCACCCATCCCCTCTTCCCTCCTCCCCTCCTGCTTGATTTCTGTTGAGTTTTACTTCCCTCTGTGCACATACGTGCTCACTGGTTAGTTCCAATTTAATAGTGAGTACATGTGGTGTTTGTTTTTCCATTCTTTAGATACTTCACTTAGGACAACGGTCTCCAGTTCCATCCAAATTGTTGCAAAAAGCATTAAGTTATCCTTCTTCATGGCTGAGTAGTATTCCTTAGTATACATGTACCACATTTTGTTAATCCCTTCATGAATTGAGGGGCACTTGGGTTGATTCCACATGTTTGCAATTGTGAATTGTGCTGCAACAAACATTCAAGTACAGCTGTCTTTTTGATAAAATGACTTTTCTTCCTTTGGGTAAATACCCAGTAGTGGGATTGCTGGATCAAATGGTAGGTCTACTTTTAGTTCTTTCAAGGATCTACATACTGTTTTCCATAGAAGTTGTGCTAATCTGCAGTCCCACCAACAGTGTATAAGCATTCCTTTCTCTCTGCATGCATACCAGGTTCTATTATTTTTGGACTTTTTAATACAAGCCATTCTAACAGGGGTAAGGTGATATCTCATTGTGGTTTTAATCTGCATTTCCCTGATGATTAGTGACGTTGAGCATTTTTTCATGTTTATTGGCCATTTGTCTATCTTCTTTTGAAAAGCTTCTGTGCATGTTTTTTGCCTACTTTTTGATGGGGTTGTTTGATTTTTTTCTTGCTGACTTGCTTGAGTTCTTTGTAGATTGTGGTTATTATCCCTTTATTGGATGTATAGCTTGCAAATATTTTCTTCCATTCTGTAGTTTGTTTATTTGCTCTGCTGATTATTTCCTTACCTGTGCAGAAGATTTTTAATTCAGTCAAGTCCCATTTATTTATTTTTGTTGTTGTGATTGCCACTGGGGTCTCCTTAATAAATTATTTGCCCAGGTTGATATCTAGAAGAGTTTTTCAAACATTTTCTTCTAGTGTTCTTAGAGTTTCTTACCTTACCTTTTATCCCTTGAATTAATTTTTGTGAGTGGTGAGAGATATGAATCCTGTTTCAATCTTCTGCACGTGGCTATCCAATTTTCCCAGCACTATTTGTTGAACAGGGATTCTTTTCCCCAGTACATATTGTTGTCTACTTTGTCAAAGATCACTTGGCTATATTTGGATAGTTTTATATCTGGGTTTTCTGTTCTGTTGCATTGGTCTATGTCTCTAACTTTGTGTCAATACCATGCTGCTTTGGTTACTATAGCCTTGTAGTATAGTTTGAAGTCTGGTAATATGATGCCTTCATATTAGAAACCAACTGTTTTTAATGCATGAAAAAGTAGTCAGCACAAGACTGCAATCTCTCTGAGAAGGAAAACAAAAAGAAAGCCCTTTGATTGTGCCAGCTTACTCACTGAAAGCAATTTCTAGCCTGCAGCATAGTGAGGGGAAATTCAAAGGAGAATGGCATGATTTGCTGAATTTAGTAGCCAGATATCAAAGTCTAGGGAGACCAAGGTGGCTAGAATTATCAGGGCAGACTAATAGAGAGAAGAGGGCTTCACAGAATGAGAACTGTGGAGATCTACAGAGGGATCCCCTGGAGTCCTTGAGTGAGCACTGATCTCTGCCTGCATAAAGTAAAACTACATGAGATGGAAAAAAGAACCACCACAAGCAATAAGCCAAAAAAGTTCCTAGAGCTCATATGGGACTGAGATTAGTTTACATTTGCTCCAGCTAGCAATATACTAAGTATCAGGTAGAGTTCTCAGAAGAATCACACTTTAGTAGGGGTCAAATGAGCCCTAGAGTTGAGACTGATCTGCCCCACCTTAATCAAACTCACATTCAGTGTGCACATTCACTGATCCCAAATACCTTAACTGCATTGCAGAACAAAGTCCATCTCTCATTAAAGGCATAGAACAAAATCCAGTCCCCAACAACATAAAATTCAAAATGTCTTGTACACGTTAATTGTAAGACATACAAAGAAACAGGAGATTTTGATCCAAAACAAGACAAAAAGTCAATTAATAGAAACAGACCAAGAAAAGACAAGAGATGATGGAATTAGCAAATATCAAGCAGTCTAGCAATGCACATAATTGGAATACCAGAAAAGAAGGGCAAAAAGTACTTTTAAAAGTCATGGTTGTGATATTGTCAAAATTTGATAAAACTATAAACCAACAGATAAAATAACTAAAGTGGGCCCTAAGAAGAATTCATATAAGACCAAATTGAAGAAGCATAGTTATGAAGAGAAAACTAAAAAACAGCCAGAGAAAAAAGAGATGCATTACTGACAACGGAACTAATGTAATAACTACGTGTCATAAACATGCATGTCAGAAGACAACGGAACAACATTTCAGTACTCAGAGCAAAACAAGTCAGTCTAGAAATATATTCAAGTGAAAATTCTAAAAAATCAAATTAAAAAATTACAAAAATGAAGGCAAATAAAGCCACTTTCAACAAAGAAGAGCTGATAGGTGTTATCACCAGCACACTGGCACCAGAAGAAGTGACAGACAGAAAGAAAATGACAGGAGATGAAAATTTACATCTTTACAAAGGAATGATGAATGTTAAAAATAACACATAGAAAAGCATTTTTCTAATGATGTAAATAATGTTAACATGTAATTGACTATTTTAAACAAAAATAATAACTATGTATTGTGAGGTCCTCTATATATACATATGTATGTGTGTGTGCATAGAGAGAGAGAAAGAGAGAAGAAAAGCATATGAAAATAATAGGGCAAAGAACTGTGGAGAGAAAATGAAAGTTTAGAGTTATAATATTTTTCAACTATCTATGAAATATTATAAATATTATTTGAAGATTGACTACTTAAGTTATAAATATATATAGATGGTACTCTCTGTGTGTGTCAGTGTGGGGCCGTAGTACTGTCTAAGTTGAAACTATGCAGTTATCTTAATAACTAATGAGAAAATTTACAGTTGTTCTGTACTCATTAAAAATGTTTGTCGAAACACTAAAATCTCTCTTATAAAATAAAAAACCCTAAAACTAGTATTTATCTAGTACACTCAATTTTAAACATTGAAAATTAAAACCAATGTCTTATATTTCTGTTCAAAACTTATCAAGAGTAGTTTGAACAGTGTTTGCCTTCTCATCATGTGACTCATGATATTTTCTATGCTTTGGTGAATTATAATACTCCCTTATGAATTTGGATCTGTTTCTAATATTTTATTGTTTGTGTTTTCATTGTCATTAAATATTTTTGAGTTTTTTTTAATGTAAAGTTTTTTGTCAGCATCACATTACCTGAGACAGCTTTAATTTTTTCACTATAATCAGTTTCCTTATTTATGTTTCAATTTTGCCTTTAGTAAGTTTCTCTGGTTGCATATGTAGAATCCTTTGGATGGCGACAGTGTCAACATTCCTATAGTCAACTATTTCTACTATAAATCCATAAAGATTCAATATGAATTTTACTATCAATGTTGCCAATTTTCATTTATTTGCTAAAATTTTATTTTTGTTTTTACAATTATCAATTTTTGTAAAATGACATGTCTTTATCATTGGACAACAAAGAGGCAACACAACTGCATGCTTTGCTGTGTCTGTGTAATCTAAAAAGCAGATACGTAGTAACTGAACATTGATAGACATTTAGAAAACTGACCTGACTGGTCATTGATCTTGATGCACATCTGTTATTTATGTAGTGGTCTATGGACTGAAGAGTTCACAGCAAAATTTGTATTTCAAGCAATTTATCACAATTAATGTACTCTGATATGTAAAATTTGAATTGTTTTGTTTGGGGGCTGGTTTTATATAACTAAATTGTGTTAACTGAAATGTGTATGTATTAGAACCAAGAAAAACAAGAACTGTCTATATTACAAGCCCTATCATAACCATTAAAATCAAAACAAAGAGGTGTAGCTAAAAGCTAACAATTGAGATACTATGGATCCTAGAAACAAAATTCTCACCTCAAAAGAAGGAAGGAAAAGAAGAAAAAAAATGACTAAAAATGATGGGATATACAGAACACATATGATGATAGTTCTAAAGCCAACTACAATGATAATTGCATTAAATATGAATCAACAAAATATTCTTATTAAAAGGCAGAGACTGGAAAATTGGATTTAAAAAAAGACCCAACTACATGCTCTTTGTAAGAAATGTACTTTAAATACAAACAAACAAGCAAATAAACAAAAACCTCCCAGAACTGGAATGAATACAGTGGACTTCAGAAGAAGAAAATATCACCGGGGATAAAGAGTGACAAAAGGTACAATTCATCAAGAAGACATGAAAATTATAAATATGTATGCACACAATGGCAAAACTTCAAAATACATAATACAAACACTATTAAAACAGAAACGTAAAATAGTAAAACCTCAATTATACGTGGGGATTTCAACCATCTTCTCTCAGTAATTTATAAAATTAGTAAACAAAAATATCTGTAAGGGTAGAGAGAACTTTAAAAATATAATTGGCCAACTGATCTAATTGAAACTTTTAGAATACTCTAAGAAAGAGGTAGAAGAGAAAGAAGAGGCATACGTCAACAATGACTTTAATGATGTTTCAAGGCTAAAGAAAGGTAATGGTGTATGTGTGCATGTGTGCACGTTTTGAATGTGTGTGTGTGGATTGTAAGCTCAATCTTAAAGATGTTGAGTTCGAACTGAAAATTCATTATTGAAGAAGACAAAAAGAGGTGGTATCTAGTGAGAAGCTATGTGACTGGACTCTAAGGGGGAGGTCACAGCAGAAGCTGTGTTCTTAACAGTTCTGTAAGGAGGTCAGTTAAAAATAAGGCAGTGCTGATGTCTGTGATGGAGGAGCAGAGGAATGAGGGCTAGACTTATAATTCACGAAGGCAATGTGACCAGTGATGAGAATATGGACTTGAGATTCCTGCAGACATGAATTTCACTCCTGGCTATGACACTGTGCATGTGTAGACAATAGCGATGAAAACACAACCAAGAGAGGGAAAGGGCACATATTCCTTTAATAACAGTAAAGGGTGGCCAGGTGCTATGGCTCACGCCTGTAATCCTAGCACTTTGGGAGGCTGATTCAGGAGGATCACTTGAGGTGAGGAGTTTGAAATCAGCCTGGGCAATACCAAGACCCTGTCTCTACAAAAAATAAAATTACCCAGAAGCGGTGGCATGTGCCTGTAGTCCCAGTGATGAGGGAGGCTGAGGCAGGAGGATCGCTTGAGCCCAGCAGTTTGAGGTTGCAGTGAACTAAGATGACACCACTGCACTCTAGCCTGGGCAACAGAGTGAGATCCTGTCTCCAAAAAAAAAAAAAAAAGTAAAGGACACAACTTATCACACACACACACATACAGATATTCAACAGAAGATTCAGCATCCTTCCCTCATTAGAAGAGTAAGCTTTTCTGGCCTTTATGTCCACACTAACACAGGTACCCTTGTGATGATTATAATCATCCCCCACCCCATTGCACAGCTTCCATTTCTATTGTCTTAGCTCTTGGTTCCCTCAAAAACAGACTCTGAGACAAAAACTTGGGAGCAGTTAGTTTATGCATAAACTGATCTGGGAAAGCACAGTAGAAAGGGAGAAAGTGAGACAGAGAATTAAGCTGATATGAAAAAGTGGTTATTGCTATGGGCTCAGTTATGCTGGGGATATGGAGAACATGTCTCAAAATAATTTCACAGAGAGGCAGGGATGCTGGAGCATTTCCCCATGTACTGTCATCCTCCATTGCTTGAAGATTGCCTTAGAGTCATTATCTCTCTACCCCTAACTCCCTCTGTGTTCCTGCCTGAAGCTGAGAGAAGCACTAATTAACTGGAAGACGCTCGCAGGCCCAGAATCAGAAAGATACAGGCACGAGGTGGTAAGCTGCCAGAGAGCTGGAAACAAATGAATTTCAGGTGAACACACTGGGTCCAGAACACAGGGGACAAAGTATGAACAGTATATGCTACAGCCAGTTTTCTTTTTCTTTTAAAAATATATGTGCTCTGTATTGAGTTTCCCCAAGTTCACCCTCAGGATTGATGATTCGTTATAAGGACTCAGATAACTGAGAAAGCTGAAGTTTTTTTATGGTTACAGTTTATTACAGTAAAAGAACAAGGATTAAAATCATCAAAAGCATAAAGGCACGTAGAGTGGAGTCCAGGAGAAACCAGATGTGAGCTTCCAGGTGCTCTTTCTTAGTGCAGTCTTAGAGCACTGCTTAATTCTCTTGGCAATATTGTGAGACAACATGTGTGAACAGTTGCCAACCAGAAAAACTCACTGGGCCTTGAGTCCAGGGTTTTTATTGACGTCCATTGCAAATGCATAGAGTGTCCTGTGACTGACCTTAGCTACTCAAGTATCCAACCTCCCTATTCCCTAGCAGAGGTCAAATTAATGTGGTATGACACAAAGCCCCAGTCCTACAGAAACAGGTGTTCACAATAAATCACATTGTCAGCATTGGCTATCTGGTGTAGCCTACAGTTTCAGGTACACACAGACTCTCATCAGGTAGGATATTCCTAGGTCTCACAGGCTATCATTCCCCAGGACTGGTCAAGGGCCAGTCCTGAATACCTTTGGAATGTGACAGGTTTTAGCAACCCAGGCCTGCAGAATTAATCCTGTATTGCACACCTTCCAGGACACTTTGGAGCTTTTAAAACCTTTCACAATGTGCCAGCCAAGATTGAGTAACTAGTAACAACAGTATGCTTCCGAGTACTTCAAGTTTGAATCAAAGGGCAATTTTCTTGATCTATTGTTCTCCTTCACTGTGCTACTTAAAGTATCGTCGATGGATGAGCAGCAGTGACTTCACCGAGGAGCTTATTAGAAATGCAGAATCTCAGACAACCATCTTGGATTTACTTAATCTAAATCTGCATTTTAATAAGATCCCCAGATTATTAGCATGCACAGTAAAATTTGAGAAGCATGGCCTTAGCGGGCCCATTTTTCAAGCCACTGTGAGACATATTCTAACAGCCATTTGGCAGTGTGATCTTGAATTACTTGTTTAATCTCTCTGAGCATGGTGTCTCATAGAAAAAGGTTTATGATACACACACTCTGACTCACATATGCATATACATGTATCTTATAGTGATATGCCAAAAGTCATTGTTAAAACATGTAAGGGGCCTAGCGCAATGATTGGCTCATGACAGTGATGATAATGAGGGTCATGATAATCCCATAAATACACAGAACTGAAGGAGGACACACAGACAAATAGAGATATTGCTATGCAAACAAGTAGGTGGACAAAAACTAGAAAAATGTAAGAGAGATCGCAAATACAATTTTAAGGAGAAAGAGTAGTTGTATCTCATAAAACAAACAGTTCAAGAAAATCAGGAAAAAAAAGCCAATGGATTTAACAAGCAGGACACTGGAGATATTTTAAAATACTTCTATATGGGTTTTAATATAGTAGTTCTCTCTTTACCCCCAAATGGAGCATGTCAGGAACCACCTGCTTCTGACCCCCTGCTGGATTTGGACCACTTTTTTGATTCTACGGAAGCCGAGGCATGGATGTGTTGACTAAATGAGTGTTCGTGATCTGATCCTGGCAATGTTTCCCTTAGGTATGCATCACTTACCGAGTAAGACTGCAAGAGTCCTTCCTCATCCTTGTGACTACAAAATCTAACTATATAAAAATAATAAACTCATGCTTAAAATGAGCTTGAAATACATGAAAAATAAAATAGGGATGCACATATACCTAACATGCTTTTATCAATATACTAAAAAAGACTTGGATAATAGATTAGAATCTTTTGAATGCCTGGGTATATTACATGTTCAGATTCCTAAGAATTGTCCTTTTCATTTTAACATGGTTAAAAAAAACAATGTTTACATATATTGCCAAAGTAAAATTTCAAAAAGTTAAAGACATAATTCTTATAGAAATATAGAATGGTTACGTGTCAAAAATGTATTCACCTGATTAATAATGGAACCAGTAAGTTAAATTTTGCCTTATTTCCAACTGTTAAGTAATTTTTTTGTTATATGCATTTGAATTTTCAGCACATTTCAAGTTATATATCTTTGAATAGGACAATAGATACCTCCTAGAGGACTCAGGGATTTATATTTTTGCCTTTATTAATATATCTCTTTTTTTTATCCTCACGTAGTGAATTAAAAAACTGTTTATTTTCCACTCACAGAATTATAGACACTTCCTAATTTCAGGAAAGACATGCCTGATTAACTCACTGGAGAAATAAAATTAATCCTGGATACCAAGTTTATAAATTTAGACTTTATTCTAGACTCCTGTTAAGAAAGAAATTGCATAAAATAGCATTAAGTTGACTTTTAATTTCAACACATAATAAAAGATTGCAAATTTCATATCATTCTTTCTAACACTTAATACATTTAATATGCATCCAAGTTTATTACAAGTGTCGTATCTCTCAATGAATTTAAGAGCAATTATCAAAGTCTTTGAAGATATGACTTGACATCAGGGATTGCTGAAAGCCTCCTAGGTGATTTTAGTTCACAGCTGGGACTGTGGGCCACTGTTGTGTGGCCCTTTACGCTGTTGCATGGCCCCATCATGCTCCTTTACATTCTTTGCTGGGAAAAAGTAAACAATTGGCTTTCGTAAGCTTAAGCTTTCTCCAACAGCACAGGCCTTTGAGCTCTCTCTGGGAACTCTGTATATTTGCAACGTCCAGACACCTTCTCTGTAAAAGCCCAGTATCATTTATTCATACTAACTTAGTGAGACAAAAAGATAGCCTGATAATTTGATATGATTTAAATGATGTCTCACAGTGTTATACTTTTCTGGGTTATATTTAAAATAAGTCAATATAAAGGTGGATTAAATACTCAGGCATTTCATAGAGTAAGGTGATTTTCCTGCTGGTATAAAAAGTAAGTGAGATTAGGCAGGTATAGAGAAACTATAAAGAAAAAGTACAATGCTAAAAAATGTGAAAGATGAAATGCTATTTAGCATTAAACCTTTTTCACTACTACCATGACTAAGGTAAAATCTCAAGAAATAAACTGCATAAAATTATCATTTAATAATACATGATACTGAAAGGGGGAGTTTTTTTTTCCCCAAAATTACAGGCAGAGAGTTACCAAAAAAGCTACGCAATTGAATTTCAGTGCCCAGCCCTGTTGTATCTACACGGGACTAATCTATTTGGAGTATGTCAACCTTACTCAGAGGAGCTCCATTGCCCTTCCTGTAATTTTAGTCATTTTTACCTAGTTCTTTCTCTCTTTTTCTTTTCTTTCCTTTTTTTTTTTTTTTTTTTTTGCTTCTGTTTTTAAAGACAAGGCAAATTCTCTGGCATAAAAATGTTTAAATAAACTGGTGTTTACCAAAAAAAGTTGAATCAAAAAGTGGAGGTTTGGTAGACATGAAAAAATATGTTAAATTATTAATAAAGAAAAAAACAGTGTGTCTGTTTATTATAACACATATCCTGAAGTGGGCAAAGGCAGGTCCCATAAAAGCCAAGATTCTGCCTGCATTGGCTTAGAAGTTTATTGTAAAATATTCTTGAGCCAAGGACATTGAGAGGAGCAATGCCAAGTTAGTATAAAGGTGCCAATGTAGAGTAATCTTTAAAAGATGGATACTCCATCACTGAAGTAACTGAAAGTACAATTCATGTCACGTCAATTTAACTGGAGACATCTGTTACCAAGATACAGAAGCATATCTGTCTATTAATTTTTAAGTAGAACTAGTCCGTTTGTGCTCACCCACTTAGTTTTAATAAATGCTCTATAAAAGCTTTTTTTTTTTTTTTCAAATGCTATTTTTTATGAAGCCAGGTTTCATTCTCTGCTATTCTTGGCCATTATTTCAGTTTTAAAGTACAGGTAGAAAATGAAAAGAAGGGTACAAAAAGAATATCCCAACCCTTATTGGAGGCCTGCCATTTCTCAAAAGATGTTGCTGTCCCTTACCACAGTGTCAATCTGGAAGCCCCACGCTACCTTAGGGTCCTATGCATTCCTTGCTTGTCTGTTGTGTCCATTGTGAATTTCCTTGAATGGGTTTGAAGTATTACAGGTTCCCAGTAAGTGTTTATTCAATGACTACCAATCAAAATCGTAGGATTTTTAGGAGAGTGGAAATGATGACAGATAGGGTAATAATAGAGTTTCTAAAAATTAAAGACTCACTAGGAAAAATAATTGATGTGGAAAGAATTGATGTGGAAAGCAAAGGAGATGCCTTAACAGCAATACGTGTAATGTCTGGGCAGATAAGTCATAGAGATATATCAGTGGGTAGAACACAAGGTTCAAGGTATAAATAGTTCATACAACTTGTTTCCATTAATAGTTGTTTTGTCATTTAAGTTGTCTCACCAAATAACACATATACGTTGATGGGTTCATAACTGCAGACCAATAAGTATCATTATCTATGATGAGATATAAGAGCTCATCCCCAAAAAAAACACAAAAGGCAGCAAGAGCCCTAGAATTTTCTACTACCTCAAGTAGTTCAGAGATAATCTTGGTTTCAGTAATTGCTTTGGGCAAATTCTAAGGTGAAGGCATTGACCTTGGAAAGGTAGCTCTTAAACTGTACTTTGTTCTAATATCTAATATCAGTTCAAAGTTTACAAACTGTGGGTGCATAGATTGTATCCATGCAGGACTGGTCTATTTGGAGTATGTCGACCCTGCTTAGAGGAGCTCTGTTGCCCTTCCACAGGTCCAGTGTTGGATAGAGGAATTGTCTATTCAATTTATTGCAGGACTAGAATAAATCAGAAAACAATCTATGTTTTCTTTGGTTCTAGAGCACACTTTTCTGAAACTAGTGTTTCAGTTAAATAAAATTATTTAAAAGTATCTGTTAAGGCATTAAATTATCATAATTTGCTTATTGGGTCTATTTGGATTTTACATATTTCTGTCAATTAATATAATGTTTTTCAGTTGAATATGGAACATAGTATAAAGGAACTGTCAAAATCCAGGTTCTCTCAAATAAGGGTATCCTTAGACATTGATTAAAAGATCTTGAGTAAAAGCCTGTTTTTATTTTTTCTGGCTCTAAATTATGTTGTTGAGGTCAATTGTTTGGGAAGTTAATATTTAGCATTAGATGACTGAAAATTCTGTGGTATATTTAGGTATTAACACTTAAATACAGGTTTCTAAATTAAATTTAGTTAGTCGGGCTGAAGCGTGACCTCAGTTTCAGCGAAAAAAAGTGAACATTTCCAACTGTTTATGCAAACTACTGCTCTGAGGCCAAGGCTAACTTAATAGAACAAGACATGATTTTTATAGTTCAATAGCATTTACCGGTTTCTAAGCCAAAAATAAGCTTATATAGTGAAGTAAAAATCACATTTTAGTTTTAATCTTCACTATTTTAAAGTTAACCAGAAAAAAAGTGAAATTGTTTTATCTATTGATGTTTTTAATATCAAGTTTTAATTTTATTTCTTTCATGCAGTCTTTGAAATTATATTTTAAACACTAAAACTATGTATTTACCAATATAAATTAGTCACCAATCTCCAGTTTTGAGCAGGCACTTCTTAACTTCCTTGGGGAAATATATAAATTAATTAAATACTTTTAGTATGCTTTAAAAGAAAACCACACTATAGTAAATTATGTGGCAAACATTCCTTCAGAAAAAAACAATATCAAGATCAGGCTATAAAAATAATTATAACTTTAGGCTCCACTTTTTTATTAATAGGTGAATTATTTTATTGTGACAGTATTTAAAAGAGTAAACTGGCTTATGTATTTGACTTGTGACCATTTCTTTCTCTTACGTTATAATTGCCAAAACCACTGATGTCAGGAACAACAGCTCGACTGTTCTCCGGCCTTCCTTTGAGACGTGGGACACAGAAATAAGTCCTTAGTTTCTACACAGTATGCAGAGTTGGAATCAGAAGTTGCCTTATTTTGTCTTCAAGAATGGCAACCCATCACTAAGATGACAGGAAGTGCTCCAAATTAACCCTAAGTTCTGATTTAACCTCTAACATAAATACACAGGTGTTGACATTATAAATAACCTCTTAGAGAGGACATGAAAAAACAGGTTTTTTTTTTTTTTTAAATAACATATTTGGGGTGAAGGGGACAGGGAAAGTAATAAATAGCATGAAACTTTATATCACTGTGAAGTTAAAAGGATTAAGAGATACACCCAGAAAAACTTCTATTACTCCTAGTTTAACTGAAGGCATAATAGTATTGAGAAAATTAGATGTGGTGATCTGATTTTGTTTTAAACTATGCTCAGATGGAAGGCCTTGGGGATCATTTGTCCCCAGTGTGTCACTTCTATCTTTTTTCAAGTGAATTTTTGGCTCAGAACATCAATGACCCTGGAGTCGACTTTAGTCAAGCATGTGAGAGATTTCATGCCGGTGTTTGCTTTGGTTTTGACCACTTCTTTCTCTCTTCTTTTGTGACATAATCTTAGGCTTCTTAATGCTCTTATAGGCAATCAATTATACTTTATTTGTAGTTCTTTCATCTTTGTGTGCTGTCTTCACCCTTTAAACATGTAAATTTAATGATAGAATGACAGGTATTTTACACTTTTAAAGAAGTTTTCAACAAAATGGGCGATTTTATTTTTTGAGACAGGGTCTTGCTGTGCTGCTCAGGCTGGAGTGCAGTGAAGCAATGATAGCTCACTGCAGCCTCAAACTTCTGGGCTCAAGTGATCCTCCCACCTCAGCCTCTCAAGTGGCTAGGACTACAGGGACACACCACCACACTTGACTAATTTTTTAAAAAAATTTTTTGTAGATATTGGATCTTGCTCTGTTGCCCAGGTTGGTCTCAATATCCTGCCTCGGCCTCCCAAAGGGCTGGGATTACAGGCATAAGCCACTGCACCTGGCCCCAAATAGGCACTATTTTGAGGAGATAGATTCCATTGAAATTATGGATTGCTGACATGGCTAACTTCAAAGTAAAACTCATTTAATTTTTATGTTAGGGTTACATATGAGAAAAAAAGGCTTTCAGGAGCCTTCCCTCCCCACTCCCTAGGCAGGTCAGTGCTTTTCAGGGAAGACTGGTGAAAACTGATATGGACTGAATTCAAGTTTCTTTAATGATTGAAATTCCTCTGACCGGTACCTCAACACAGGAGTGTTGATCTTACCTCTGGCCCTCCCTCCACTTTCCCAGTTTGTAATGCAAGACTCTCTCCCTGCCCTTTATATTTTTAAAGCCACTATTATTGATTTTGGGGGGATACATTTTAGTGTGCCTAAATTTTTAATGTCTATTTAATGATAGGATTTGGGTGTTTTTTTTTTTTTTTTAATATCGTGCATCCCTTTTTTCCCTTTATCTGATTCCCTGTAATGCATTCTTGGAACACTGGATTAGATACGCTTTGAATATTAAGTTTGAGAACTACTTTTGTCATTGAAATTAGTTACTCAATATTAGTTGAACTTCTAATTTACTATATAATATAGTTAGTATATGATTAAAATGAAATTTGAAATATATGATATTAAAAAAACTGAGTTTAGATGTTCAAAAGTGGGAATTTTAAGAAGAATTTTTTTGTTTTGTTTTGTTTTTGTTTTCTTTTTTTAATTTTTTTTATTTCAGAATATTATGGGGGTACAACACTTTGGCTATATATATTGCCCATGCACTGCCCGTGTCAGAGCTACAATTGTGGTCATCCCCCAAACTGTGCTCCCTGCATCCATTCAGTGAGAGTTTTCCCATCCCCCCACCCTCCTCCCTCCTGCCCGCCCCCTGATGAATATTATTGCCCTGTGTGATGTAAGTGTTGATCTGTTAGTACCAATTTGATGGTGAGTACCAGTGGTGCTTGTTTTTCCATTCCTGTGACACCTCGCTTCGAAGAATGGGCTCTAGCTCCAACCAGGATAATACCAGATGTATTAATTCACTATTGTTCCTTATTGCTGAGTAATACTCCATGGTATACATATACCACATTTTATTAATCCACTCGTGTATTGATGGGCACCTGGGTTGTTTCCACATCTTTGCAATTGTGAATTGTGCTGCTATGAACATTCATGAGCAGAAGTCTTTATTATAAAATGTCTTTTTTTCCTTTGGGTAAATACCCAGTAGTGGGATTGCTGGGTCAAATGGTAATTTTACTTTTAATTCTTTGAGGTATCTCCATGTTACTTTCCATAGAGGTTGTACTAATTTGCAGTCCCACCAGCAGTGTATGAGTGTTCCTATCTATCCGCATCCACTCCAACATTTGTTGTTTGGGGATTTTTTGATATGAGCCAATCTCACTGGAGTGAAGTGATATCTCATTGTGGAGTGAAAGCACGGCTAAAGCTCATCACCTGCCTTCAAAACAGCAGCAAATCTACTCTGGTAGGTTAACTAAACTCAAAAGCTAGAAGTGCTTTGTTTTTTAAAACGTATTTTCTCATAAAGCATGATAAGCATATGTAAGGTCAGGAAGGAGTGACTCGGGTATTTTAACCAAGGTAAAATCAAACTCTACATATTTCTCTCAAATTACTGAGCACTTTGTCCACAAATATATAGAAATATATCTAATTTTATCTTTTAAAAGCTTTTTGGTGTGTCTATATATATAAACATATATACAATTTTACTTAATTGAGTTAATGCAGTATGCCATATATTTTAGTTTAATCTTTTTTTTTTAACTTTTTACCCTTTTCTTCTCTCCCTGAACATCAAAACACTCCCCTACATACCCTTTCATGTTGCCAGTTTGCAAGCTGGTATGGATACTCTTCTTTCAGGTTTATACCACTGTATCAAAAACACCGACATACAACAACAAATCATGGAAGTTACTCTAAGACAACAGCAAGATTTGAATTCATTTCTATTGGCTGTAAAATATTCCACTGTCCTGATGAATATGAGTTTTGTTTTAAGCTTTTGCCACTATATAAGTGCTGGAATAAACCACCATATACATTAGACTATTTATTTCTAAGCCATGTATTTTTAGGAGTGGGATTCATGGGTCAATACCATGTAAATATTTCATTTTTAGAAATATCACAAGATTATAAAGGCTGTTACTATTTCCTTTTCCACCAGCATGCATGATACTACACTTTTCTCAAAAATATTAAAGAAGATTGTAATATTTTGCCCTCTTTGGTAGAATTACAAATATTAGTGATCTAGAAGCATATTTTTTTCTTAATAGTCTGAAATCCAGAGTCAATCTATATTTCTAATTTTAATTGATTTAAAAATCCCCTTTCCTTTTTCTCAGCTGCCTATATGCTGTCTTTGTTAGCTAATGATGTCCTGTCTACAAGCCATTATTTTTTTTTAATTTTAGTAAAATAAACATAAGATACAATATATCATCTAAATGTGTGCATTTCTAATGCATAGTTTAATCATGTTAAACACATTCACACTGCAGTGCAACCAGTCGCCAGAGGTTATTTCATCTTGCAAAATGGAAAATTTTTACCAATTAAATAACTCCCTATGTCTCCATTTCCCCAGTTTCTGGCAACTAGTATTTTACTTTCTGTCTCTACGAATTTGAAGATGTCCATATTTTTCATGCTAGAATTATTTTTTCTTATGATTTGGAAGCCTTCAAAATGATGGCATGTTATCATTAAAGTGTTGAAAATAAAGAAAAACTTCATCTAATTAATTTACAGAATTTTTCTTTCCTTCCTGATGTTAACTTTTTAATAACTTCACATAATATGATAAAACATGCATGTACTCCTTTACAAGTTCTAAGTCTATTAAACTAGCAGCCAAAATTTCAGTTTGGAAAACCAATTTGTTACTTTCATATATACTTAGAACACTTTATCAATAAAATCAGAAACATTGGAGCAAAATGCACACATACTGTGTCTGCATAAATTTCTCTGATGCAATTGAATGAAAAGTTGTAAAGAGTTTCACATAAACAATCTTTTCAGTATCAATCTGTAAGAATTTTAGTCATGAAATAAACTCTAGTTCTACAACTTCAGGGACCCTTAATTCCATGTTATTGGAGAAAAGAAAACCCGACATTCAAGGATTTTCAAGAAAAAGTTTCAAGAAACTGGGAAGCTTATGTTTATTCTGTGGTTAAGATAATATGTCCTGTTAAACATCTTTCTTGGCTGATTCTACATTTTTTCCCAATTTTCTTATTGCCACATAATAATTGTACATATGTATGGGGTACGTGTTATATTTTGATGCATGTATAGAATGTGTAATGATCAATTCAGGATAATCAAGATTTGCATCATCTCGAACATTTAGCATTTCTTTGTATTGGGAACATTCAAACTCTTCTCTTCTAGCTGTTTTGAAATATACAATAAATTATTGTCAACTATAGGCACCCTAGTGTGCTATCAAATAATAGAATTTATTTCTTCTATCAAACTCTATTTTTGTACCCACTAACCAACCTCTCTTCATCCTCCTGTCCCCTTCCCACCCTCTGGTGCATCATTCTGCTCTCTATCTCCATGAGATTCATTTTTGTAACTCTCACATATGTGTGAAAACATGGAAATGTGTCTTTCTGTGCTTGGCTTATTTCACTTGATATAAGACCTCCAGTTCCATCCACATTGCTACAAATGACAGAATTTTATTATTTTTTATGAGTGAAAAATACTCCACTGTGTATTTATACCACCTTTTCTTTTTCCACTCACCTATTGGTAGACACTTAGGTTGATTCTATATCTTGGCTATAGTGAATAGTGCTGCAATAAACATGAAAGTGCAGATATCTCTTTGATATACTGATTTCCCATCTTTTGGATATATATCCAGCAGTGGGGTTGCTGATTCATGTGGTAGTTCTATTTTTAGTTTATGGAAGAACTTACATATTGCTTTTTATAGTGGCTATACTAATTTACATTCCCACCAATGGTGTACAAGTTTTCTGCTTTTTCTGCATTCTCACCAGCATCTGTTATATTTTGTCTTTTTGATAGTAGTCATTTTTACTGAGGTGAGATGATACCTTATTGTGGTTTTGATTTGCATTCTTCTGATGATTAGTGATGTTGAGCATTTTTTTCATGTACCTGTTGGGTATAGAAAAATCTGTAGCCTTTCTATACACAAACAGTAAACTATCTAAAAAAAATCAAGAAAACAATTTTGTTTACCAGAGCTACAAAAAAATAAATAAAATATGTAGGAATAAATTTAACCAAAGAAGTGAAAGATCTCTCCAATGAAAACTATGTAACATTGATGAAAGAAATTGACAAGGATACAAAATAATGGAGAGACATACCATGAAGAAGTAACATTGTCAATAATACCCAAAGTGACTTACAGATTCAATGCAAGCCCTGTCAAGATACTAATGATGTTATTCATAGAAATAGTAAAAAATCCTAAAATTTATTTGGGACTCAAAATACCCCAAATAGCCAAAACAATTTTGAACACAAAGAGGAAAGCTGAAGACATCACACTGCCTGACTTCAAAATATACTACAAAGCTATAGTAACCAAAACAGCATGGTACTAGCAAAAAAACAGACACATAGACTAATGGAACAGTATAGAGAACCCAGAAATAGATCCATACATTTATGGCCAGTTCATTTTTGACAAAGATATCAAGAACATACATTGAGGACAGGACAGTCTCTTCAGTAATGGTGCTTTGAAAACTGAATATTCATATGCAGAAGAATCAAACTAGACCAATATCTCTTACCATATAGGAAAATAAAATTTAAATGCATTAAAACTGAAATGTAAAACCTGAAACTATTAAACTACTAAAAGAAAATGTTGAGGAAATATTTCATGACATTTTTCTGGCAACAATTTTTTAGATAAGACTTTCAAATCACAGACAACAAAAGCATAAATTGACAAATGAGATTATATCAAGCTAAAAAGTGTCTGTACATCAAAGGAAACAATCAACAGAGTGAAATGACAATCTGGAGAATAAGAAAGAATATTTTCAAACTATCCATCTGAGAGGGATTAATAACCAGAATATGTAAGGAACTCAACTCAACAGCAAATAGTAATAATAATAATTTGGTTAAAAATGGCAAAAGATCTGAATAGACATTTCTCAAAAGAAGATATACAAATGGCCAATAAGTAAATGAAAAAAATGTTCAACATTACTAATCATCAGAAAAATGCAAATTGAAACCACAATGAAATATCATCTCACCCCAGTAAAAATGGCTATTATCAACAAGACAAAAAATTACAGATGCTGGCAAGAATGCAGAGAAAAGGGAAAGCTCAGATACTGTTAGTGGAGTAGTGAATTAGTACAGCCACTATAAAAAACAATATTTAAGTTCCTCAATAAACTAAAAATAGAATTACTATATGATGCAGCAACCCCACTGCTGGGTATATATCCAAGAGAAAGAAAATCAGTATATCAAAGAGATATCTGCACTTTCATGTATATTGCAGCACTATTCACAATAGCCAAGATATGGAATCAACCTAAATGTCCATCAACAGGTGGTATGTAAAGAAAATGTGATATATACACACAATGGAGTACTATTCTGACATGAAGAAGAAATCCTGTCTTTTGTAGCAACATTGATGCAACTGGAGGTCGTTATGATAATCAAAATAAGCCAGGCACAGAAAGACAAATATCATATGCTTTTATATGTAAGAGCTAAAAAAGTGAATCTCATGGATATAGTAAAATGGTGGTTTTCAGAGGCTGGGGAGTACAGCAGGTGAGGGAGCTTAAAAGAAGTTTGTTAATGAGTACAGAAATGTAGATAGTTAGAAAGAATAAGTTCTACTAATCAATAGTATAGCAGGGAGACCTTAGTTAACAGTAATTTATTGTATATTGCAAAATAGCTAGAAGAGAAGAATTGGAATGTTCCCAACACAAAGAAAAAAATTAATGTTTGAGATGATGGATATCCAGCTACCCTGATTTGATCATCACACATTGTATACAGGTATCAAATGATCACATATACCTCTAAGATATGTACAACTACTATATATCAATAATTAAAAAGTTGACATATATGCAGCTTTAATTATATGTTAATATGTGATATAGTTTAATGTGTTAAACTAACTAAAGGTTGTATTCCATTAAAATCTGTGCTAGAAATCAGTATACCCATGCACTTTTTTTAATGTAGGAAAGAATAGGCAAAATTAGAGAAAAAAAAGGAAAACAAAGTTTCATTTAATCTATTTTTAATTTCAACTTATTATGCAAAGACAAATTTTACCAGTAAAACTTTTGCATTGCTCTTTATACTTGAGGATAACCTAGGCTTTTTTTTTACTATGACTCATACACGTATAGGATGCATATTTTATATTCATATTGTAAGCCATCACTATTATCAGAATTATTAACAATAATCTTTAAGTTTCTGCTATGAATAATTATATCAGCCAGGTTGGTTTGCTTTGTAGTTCAATAATAAGCAACCTCAAATTCTTGAGTGGCTTATAATGCTAAAGATTTTTTCCCATGTAAGCTAATGTTGATCCCATGTTTGGGGAAGGGTGGCTCTACTCATGTCAGTCTCTTAGTATCTCCAATATTTCAGGTTGCCATGCCATAATAAAAGAGAGTTTTGAGTCTCTCACCAGCCTGTAAATGGCGTGCATCACTTATGCTCAAACTTCATTGGCAAGATGTAGTCACATGTCCCAGCTCAGTCACTACAAAGCCATGTGCCAAGAAAGCAGGGAGATGGATGTATCTATGGTACAGCACAAAGGATTAATACTGGTTAGGAAATGAAAAGTCTTCAGTTAGAATTGTAGAACATCCTCACTGCCCTCAAGCTTTTTATAATTTGATCACAGATGTAATTTTCATGCAAGGAATTGGACTGGAGTTACTTTGGGTTAAATAAAATGGTAGGATTTCCTATAATGTATTTTCTTATTTAATTCACAAAGAATTATGAGAAAAAATGTCATAAAAGTTTGCAAGTGTATGGGAAATTGTTAAGTTAACATTTTCTTTAAATGCTTGATCTCCAATCATTACCACCACCCATGTTATTTTCAGAGGACAGTGGTGTCTTCGGTATTTCTGTGCCTCTGGGTTCTGAAGATGTAGATTCAAGCAGTCGGACAACAAAATCCAACTCAATGCCACTGATATCAGGTTGATCTGAAAGGGTATTATTTTAAATCCAACAAGACTCAGAGCACAGGTGTTTAGGTCTTCCACAAGGGTTGGATGTAGCACAGTTGCTGCACTTTCAGCGTTATACATGAGCAACGCCTTTAATTTCTGAGAACAGAGAGGTGGACTGAAAGCCCTTTTATACATCATTGCTTCTACAGAACTTGGTCTACATGGCTCTATAATGTTTCTATAGTCTTTGATTCTGTCATTCAAAAATATGGGAGTCTGTTTTATATTTTATTTTTGTAAGTTTTCTGTGCTTCATTTAACTTGGATGCTATCTGACCACAGTAATACCACTTCAGGTCACCTTCAGCCACTTAAAGTTCCAAATCTGTGTAAGAATGGGATGCCAGGACAGAATGCAGAGTATTAGGAGAATTTGAAGTGACTTTTTTTCTACCACCATAATATATAGAGACTTATAAGTAATTGGTTAGAAACGGAAATCAAAAGTATTAGGTGGACTGGTTTGGGTATCTTAAAAAATGTGAGCAGAAGCACAATTCATTTCAAACATTTTGCAGTGTTTTAAATTTCAACCATGTACTGGTAGACGCACCTAACTCCTTGCTCAATTGCTGTTTTGGCCTAGTGTGTTTGTGACTAACAGACTTACCACTTGAAACCATGACAGCTTTTCTGAAGTCAAGTGCTTTTATTTATGAGGTAAAATTAGAAGTCTTTATTAAATGATTTTCACATAAATTAAAAGAAAACTATAGCCCTTAATGACCAGAAATAGAAGCCTTGGAGATGTTAGCTTTTCTAACACAGAAAAATGGCAAAGTGGGGTCACTTTTACCTGCTTCCATCTGTGGAAAGCAAACTGGAAAATGAGATAGAGTGATCCTACATACTCAGCATAGGGCCTTTCTTAAGCATTAGATTTACTTTTTTACCCTTTTGGTTTTGCTGCTGTTACTTTTATTTCATTAATTAAAAAATAGTACTTGAGTTATATAGTCCATCAAAACTCATAATGATTTTTTTTACTTATTTTTTAATATGTTCAACTGCTAAAAGCTCTTGTCACATATAAAAATGTCTTTTTTTCTTTTCTTTTTTTTTTTTTTTTGTTTTGAGGCAGGGTCACCCAGGTTGGAGTGCAGTGGCACAATCCAAGATCACTACAGCCTCGAACTCCTGGGCTCAAGTGATTCTCTAGCCTCAGTCTCCTCAATAGCTAGGATTACAGGCTTGTAAAATGTCTTAACTTACTGCAGAGGAGAAGTATTATATTATCACTTTATAAATTTCACAATTATTACCCAATAATTTAAAATCATTTCTTAGGAGGGCATCAGGCTAGGTGTAATCCCCTTTCCTTGAATGTGGCCAGGACCTGTAACTTGGTTCTAACCATTAGAATATGACAAAGATTATGGTATATAACTCCTATGATCATGTTATTTTATATGACAAGCATGAAGATATTTCACAGATGTAAGTATGGTCTCTAATCACTTGACAGTATCTTGATCAAAAAGGCCATTATTATGGGTGAGCCTGACATAATCAGTTGAGCCTGTTAAAAGCGCATGTAGAGATTAGGAAACAAAGTTGGAGATTATCTCTCTCCTGCTACCTTTGAAGAAGCAAACTGTCATTGATGATAGGAGCTAATAGTAGGGCATGGTAGGAGACCTAGGAGCCGAGGGCTTTAAGTCCTGCAGTTACAAGAAATAAATTCTGCCAATGACCAGGTGAGCTTAAAAAGGACCCTGCGCCTCAGATAAGACCTCCTCATCAGTTGATGCCTTGATTGCAGCCTATGAGACGCTGAACAGAGGACCCAGCTAAGCCATGCCTAGATTCTTGCCCTACGGATACTATCAGATAGTAAGTGGGAATCATTTTAAGCCCTAAGTTTGTGGTGATTTGTCATACAACCTAGCAAACTAATACATTTTACATGAGGACCCTGGGACTCTAGCACCCACAACCTAGATATCGAGACACACACACACACACATATATATAATTGCAATATAAAGTAAAATTATATTTTATGAGGGACTTCTTCATGGGAAAGGTAAAAACAGATTGATGACAATTCAAAAAAAAGTATGAGAAGTTCTTGCCGAAGGACTCAGGATGCTTTGTGAAGAAGGCAGTTCTATGCTCATGCAAAAGTAAAGGAGTTCATCTAGGTGAATGTGGGACAGGCATGGGAGCTGACGACCTGCATGAGTAAAGGCATGTTGGCAGCTGTGTGCGGACTAGTGAACTGCTTACATGGGGTGAATAAAAATTATGTGAAAGGGAATGGTGGAGATTCAGGCTGAAAAGTGGTTTGGAGTCAGGTCATACTGGGATATTTTAGATACTACACATAGAATGGGCTATTACAGAACATGTTTTTGAGGTAGAGAAAATTGAGATGGTTTTCCAGTTAATACTTTTGTGACCTTGCACAGATGATTTCCTTTAGCCTCATTCTTCTCATCTAGTAAGTGGGTCAAGAAAAGACCTATCCTGGAGTGAGGCTCATACAATGACAAAGGTACTAGTTGTTCAACATAGAAAGGGACTGGCTTTTATTATCTACTACATTTCTGGCCACAGACAGAAGATAAATTGGAGAAAAGAAGATAATAAAGTCAAATTAGAAGGTATTATAATAGTCCTGGTCTAGCCTCTGTTAGGGACAGTAAGAATTACATGTGTGCAGTAGATATGAGAAACTGGAAAGATACAAAGAACCAAGTATACTTTCTTGACAATATAAAATATTTCCTAAATCAAAAAGAAAGTAACACAAGATATTAAGTAGTTTGATTGCTTTCCAGTTTCTCATATCAACTGCTCACATGTTATTCTTACTGTTCTTAACAGAGGCTAGATCAGGACTATTATAACACCTTCTAATTTGACTTTATTATCTTCTTTTCTCCAGTTTATCTTCTGTCTGTGGCCAGAAATGCTGTAGATGATAAAAACCAGTCACTAAACAATAAATTATCCTTGTTTTCATTTCTGGGTCCAATCTGTTGTTTGATGCTATTGTTATATCCAATACTTTCATTCTCAGAGCTGCCCCAGGCAAAATTGACTTTGTTTGCTAAGGGAAGTCATTAAACATTTTGAATCATGGAGGGATATGATCACATCTGTTCTTGAAGAACATAGTGTCATGACTTGTATAGGATAGGTAGGAGCCAAGAAAGGCAGCAGTGGACCATGAGGCCTAATTGAGACCCATGGTGGTGAGAATATAAAGGATGTAATTTTATGTATATAATCCATAGGGAGAATTTATGGGGTTTGGTAAATCATTGACTATGCAGTATAAATATTCAAGAAAAGGGGGGAAGTCCAGGAGTGTGCTGGGGCCAGTCTCCATTGGCTACCAAAAGATTTTGTACATCTGTCCCCAAATTCCTGTCCAGTGGTATCACATTGTTTGTCAAATTAGTCATGGTGTGAATAATCACAACATGGAAATGGCAAACTCTACAAATTAGAACTTTTTTGGGGGGGATGGAGGCAGTTGTTAAACATTTGCCATTATAGCACTGGATAACTCTTGTAGTTGAAAACTAAACAGCTAGTAGGATGGTAGTTAGGCGAATTGGGAAAAGTAAGTCAAGAGAAGGAAAAATTGAATTAGGAAAAGTAAATGAGGTGAAAGAAGGATGGTTTTCTGGTGGAAATAGGAAAAAATGTGATAAGTTTTCCTGGGGTCCTCTTGGGTTTGAGATGCCAGTGGTTAGCACTGTGTTTGGCCCTTGGTTCTGTGTTCCACTGATATTTGTTGAATGATGACCTCGAGTGCCCCCAATAAAGAAATCTAGTTGAAGGCTGGAAATTGACATTTAAAGTCAGGGCTACATACACAATTAGACACATACAGACACTGTGGCCTGTAAGATCATCCATATGGGATGGTAGTTGAAGTCATGGTAAAAACAGAGACCACTAAGAGAATGGGAGCGGTGTCATAAATATGGAAATAAAGTGCAGAATTTTGAGCAGTTTATGAGCAAAGACATTGGAGAAGAAGGAGATGAAGCAGGATGGTCAAAAAGCTGAGGGGGGAAGCAGTGTTTGATAATAGCAACGTGGGCGCTGGGAAGAAGCTGTAGATCAGACAAGGATAAAATCTGAGAATCTGCCAAAGGACATAATGATTAGTAATCGGGGAGGTGCAATGTTAGTCAAGAGGTTGGGGCAGAATCCACATTTAAAGTGTCTCAAGATGTCCTCATCTCAAGAATCACCGGAAGGACTTATTGACAAAGGGTATTTTGAGGCTCCACTATCAGTGATCCTGATCAAGTATTTGAATTTATGATGCAAGTCTGAAGCCTGTGGTTTCAAAAACACTGTGAAAGGGATTGAAGGATAAACAGGAAACAGGATATGGAAGTATAAGGTTAAGAGCATCAGGTTCTTTTTCTTGCATTTTGGCAGTGACTGGAGAAGAAAGCAGCATTGGAATTGTGATGGGAGGTGGGTTCATGAAATATGTTGTCAGGTCAGAAGTGAATTGAATATGTTTAAAAATATTTTAAAACATGTTTTAAAAATCAGGGAAGAGAAAAAGACGGCTTATGTTCAAGAAAAAGAGGGGAAAAAAGTGGAGTGGGACAATGGAGGAGGGAGAAATTATTACTTACTTTTAGAAATGGCCAGAAGAGAAAAAGTATCGATATTTAAAATAAGGCAATTTTTTATAGGAAACACATGTCAAGCACATTGTGCCAGTTTCAACTGATAAAAGCAACACTTATTATTTATTATTTCTATTTTAAAGCAAAATAAAAGATTTGAAAGAAAAACAAGAAAATTTCCCTTCAAAACTTAAACTGATTAGTTTTCCACTATGGTTAAAGATGCCATTCATATTCAGATGGCTTTTGAATAGTTTTTATTTTTTTTTTGGTAACAGAATAAAAATAAAATCAAAGCTACTTACTATTAAATTGGAACTAACTGATGAGCGCACACGTGCATAGAGGGAAATTTTTAAAAATATCAAAGCTCCACTATTTTCCAAAAGATGACTCCTGAGATTTCAAGCAGAAAGATGTTTTTTTTAATTTCAAAATATTAGAGGGGTACAAATGTTTTTGGTTACATATATTGATTTTTTTATGCTTGAGTCAGGGTTATAAGTGTGCCCATCACCCAAATAGTGTTCACTGTACCAATTAGGTAGGTTTTCACCCATCCCTTCCTCTCCCCCTCCCCCCTGTGTGCTTTCCACTGAGTTTTACTTCCCTTTGTGCACATGTGTGCTCATCGGTTAGTTCCAATTTAATCGCAAGTACGTGTCATGTTTGTATTTCCATTCTTTAGATATTTCACTTAGGATAATGGTCTCCAGTTCCATCCAAATTGTTGCAAAAGGTCTTAACTCATCCCTCTTCATGGCTGAGTAGTATTCCATAGTATACATATACCACATTTTGTTAATCCACTCATGAATTGATGGGCGCTTGGGTTGATTCCACATCTTGGCAATTGTGAATTGTGTTGCAATAAACATTTGAGTGCAGGTGTCTTTTTAATACCCAGTAGTGGGATTGTTGGATCAAATGGTAGGTCCACTTTTAGCTCTTTGAGGAATCTCCATACTGTTTTCCATAGAGGTTGGACTAATTTGCAGTTCCTTTCTCTCTGCGTCCACACCAGTATGTACTATTTTTGGACTTTTTGATAAAAGCCATTCTAACCAGGATGCAATGATATCTCATTGTGGTTTTAATTTGCCTTGCCTTGATAATTACTTACATTGAGCATTTTTGCATATGTTTATTGGCCTTTTGTCTGTCTTCTTGTGAAAACCTTCTGTTCATATCTTTTGCCCACTTCTTAATAGGATTGTTTTTCCCTTGTTGATTTGCTTGAGTTCTTTGTAGATTCTGGTTATTTGCCCTTTATCAGATGTATACCTTATGAATATTTTCTCCCATTCTATTTGGACAATAGGTTGTCTGTTTGCTCTGTTTATTATTTCCTTGGCTGTGTAGAAGCTTTTTAATTTAATCAAGTCCCATTTATTTAGTTTTGTTGTTGCTGTGATTGCCATTGGGGTATTTTTCAAAAATTCTTTGCCTAGGCCGATATCTAGAAGAATGCCTTATGTTTAATTGTTTTATCCATGTTGAATTAATTTTTGTGTGTGGTGAGAGATATGGATCCTGTTTCAATCTTCTGCATGTGGCTATCCAATATTCCCAGCACCATTTATTGAATAGAGCCTCTTTTCCCCAGTGCATATTGTTGTCTACTTTGTCAAAGGTAAGTTGGCTCTATGTGGATGGTTTTATATCTGAGTTCTCTGTTCCATTCCATTGGTCTATGTCTCTAGTTTTTGTGCCCAGTGCAATACTGTTTTTGTTACTATAGCCTTGTAGTATAGTTTAAAGTGTGGTAATGTGTGGCCTCCAGATTTCTTCTTTTTGCTTAAGGTTGGTTTGGCTATTCAGGCTCTTTTCTGGTTCCAAAGGAGGCATAGAATTATTTTTACTAGATCTGTGAAATATGGCATTGGTATTCTGATGGGGATTTCATTGAATCTGTAAATCACTTTTAGTAGTATGGACATTTTAACAATGTTGATTCTACCGCTCCATGAGCATATGTTTTTCCATTTGTCTGTGTCATCTATGATTCCTTTTCTCAGTGTTTCATGGTTCTCTTTGTAGAGATCTTTCACCTCCTTGGTTAAGTATATTCCTAAATATTTTATTTTCTTTGTAGGTATTGTAAATGGTATTGAGTCTTTGATTTGACTCTCAGCTTGATTGTTATTGGTGTATAGGAATGGTGCTGATTTATGTACATTGATTTTGTAACCTGATATTTTGTGTGGGGAATTGGTTAGTAAGCTGTTAGAAGGGCTAGGAGAATAAAGAGTAAAAGGAGTTCGACTCAGAGATTAGGAAATTGCTCCCATCCCTGGATGGAGGCTGCAGCCTACCCTTTCCTCTGGACTAAAGACACGGCTACTGAAGCTGCTGTAGCACCACCATTGCCACTGAAATGTACTCATCCCTGCTGCCCCTGTTGGAACAGCTGTGATGCTAACACCCACAGAGCTAGAATTGGAATAACGTCTCCCTTCCTTCCACTTCTAATTTCTTGCAAGTATCTCTCACAGGCCCAACCAAGCAAACTTCCATTTTGCAAGGAAGTCTGGGAAATATATTAATAGTTTTCAAGCTTTTACCCCTTGTGATACTAAGAAGAGCACAGAAAGGCCAGAATGAAGCTCGATGCCAACAGACAATATCAGGAACACACACCTAAATCTAAAAGAAAAAAATGAGATACTTGAAAACATGTAAAGATAACTTGAATAATGTAAGAACCGCTATGAGAATACTGTGTTGTACAAGACTGGCTGCACCTTTTCTGAATTGTAAGATACAGGTGTCTCTTTCTGCCTTTTTTCATTACTGTGGCCTAATCCACAGCTTTTTTCATGGCCAGATGGACACTAAAAACACACACACACACACACATACACACACACACACAAACACTGTATCAATCAATCAATCTACCTATCTCTCATCTTTATATTTGTCAGGCAATACTTTTCTAAAAGCTTTCTAAGAAATAGCTTAGTTATGTAAGAGTCATAGTATAGATTTGATAATTCATTGAGATATTCAGAAACTATTTATGTATGGTTTGCTATATGGATTGTACTAGGTCTGATGGGTCTGATGGGGAATAGACTCATTGATAGTATCACCTAACATTTATAGAGAACTGATTTTGTGCTTGTAATTTTTCTAAACAATTTATTTGTAGCATTTCATGATGACTTTACAGTAACCTACGAGGTAGGTACACTTACTATACCTACGCCCCAGATAATAACTAATAAAGAACAGCAATAAAAGAGGAAGCACAGAGAGTTTAAGCAACTTCCCCAATATCGCATTTCATAAATGGCACAATAGTCAGAGTAATAAGAATTTTAAAGTATCTTAAGGGAAATGCAATGTATAAAACATTTTAATATAAAATAAAAGCTTTTTTGTACCATAAGAATTAAAGAGAATGGATTGAGGAAGTACTTACTCAGAAACAATTTTTTTTTCCCTGTCAGTGTGAACTCCAGTTGTATAGTCAGTATACAAATATCCTAGTCTATATTTAAATACATTTATGAAAATTTTTTAAATACCTAAAAGACGGAAATATGTGTGCGTGTGTGTATGTGTGTATGTGTGTTTATGGCAAAATATGGGTCATTCTGCAGCACAATTTTTCTGGAATGTTTACTTCAGAAATGATTGGAAATTTGTTATGCTTTTAGGATGTTAGTGACATCGTATTTAATGCTGAGACCATTATGGAACTTCTAAATTTAGAAGAAATAAATGTTTATGTATGCATTAAGGGATGCTGAAGTCTTGAGATTATGTGGCATAGAGCACAGTGACAAAGCAAATGACACCACTTTCCCCTTTTTGATATCATAGTATTCTCCACAAGTTTCTCCCCAATGACCTAACTAGGCTCCTCATCACTGTCTCAGGCAGCAGCTAGTAGGTTGATTTAATTCCTGATAGTTTATGCAAACATCTGGTCAGTGTGTTTCAGACAAATTAACCAAATATTGTTCAATAGTAACATTTTTAATTAAATTATGATGTTGAGGCAATCAGACCCATTCCAGTCTTTAAAGTGTCTATTTTTTTCAATTTTAAAAGTGTGGCCCTCTACCTAACTTACACACCAATTGATGGGGGTGAACTTTGTGGGTCTTTTTTTGTGGATGTGATGTGCACAAAATACCAGAAACAGCTATTTACACGAATGAGTCCTGTGGTATTAAAGAATTTTAGTTAAGAATAGGGATGGATGGTAGAGCTTGGGGAAACTGGTGGAAAAGAGAAAATCAATGTGGAGGACAGTAAGATAAATATGGGCTTTTTGAGAAGAAGAAGAATGTGGGCAGGTGGTAGGAAGATGTGTGTGTGTGTGTGTGTGTGTGTGTATCGGGCTAAGTGTGTGCACAAGAAAATATTCAAGTGTATATATTTATACAAAGATTAAAAACAAATAGTAGGCTTTAAAATGAGAAAGGAAGAGAAAGTGAGAAATTTTCCCTGAAATTTTGATACACTATAACTAGTGTCTTAGTTTTTCTATTATCTCAGATCTTGGGTTATGTCTTATTCATAATATTAATACCTAAGAATGAATCATTAACTTGGAGAGTTTCTAGCCATCAGAGAAAGTACCTCTTCCATTTAAGGAGAATACGACGGGGTCTGAATAATTTTTGACCCATGTAAGGGCCAAGGACAATCAGTATTAATATCTGTACTCTTTTATATATTTCACTGGGGAGACTTCACATCTGTTTTTCTATTTTATCCTCACAATAACTTTATGAAGTAGGAAAGACAAATATTATACTCTTCATTTTATAGATGGGAATCGGGGGTCCAGTAAGGTCAAATGACTTGGCTGAAGTCAAACAGCCGAGATTAGAACCCAGGGCTCCCAACATTTCATCTAGAACTCTCTGACACATCTTGATGCCTCCCGTTTAGGCCTTTTAAGAGCAGCTTTGTGACATAAGTGTAAGTCAAGTTTTCTTTCCTTGGACAAGTTCTTTTAATTCACTTTGTTTTCCTGACTTAGGAATTTTGAGAGCGCTAACACCTTAGTGTATGTACAATGGATTTTTCCTATTAGGTAACACTGCCCTTTGCTTCACCCACCACACAGCTGGGCTAAGTAATTCTAAAGGAATGTTGTCATGCCAAGGACTCAAGGAAAAGTAGGTTTAGTAAAAGTCAATTTATTAAAACAAATCCAGGTTTTTTCATTGGTTACACTTTTTAAGAGTCCCTTGGTTAAACATTAAGGTGTTCTTACCACAGAAATAAATAATAATTTTATGTGTTTGGATATATAGCAAAAACATAAAAAAGATTATGCTTTCTGAAAATGTGACTGTTTACAAAGCCCTAGAATGTGTATTTTCAAAAAGCTTAGAAACGAAACTCATAAAAATACAAACAACAGTGCTTTGACACACAAAGTATTAGACTGCAGTAGAGTGAGTTATTATGACTATTAAGTAATAATGCCGCATTTTTTCCTTAAGTCAACTGAGTTGATTTTTTGGGGAAGTTCTATAGGACAACTCACAGAGATGGATTTATTCCAGGTGTTCATTTAAAATAAAGAGAGGGAAATATTCATCAAGCAAAGATTAAGGGCTAGTTTTGTTTTCCTCTGGCCTAGAACTTGGCTTGTTTTGCTCCACATGAGATGAAACTCATGTGATTTCCCCCCTGCAATCTAATCTGTCAGCATACAGAGGATTCATAGTCGCCAGTTCTAAAAGATCTATTACTCCCAATAGTCTATTCTCTTTAAATAGAATCCACCTGAAATGACACTGGGGTTTATATTTCACTCATGGCAGATAAACATTGACAAGTGAATCAGAGTACTAGATTTTCTTAGATGTTTCACTAAATTTACAATGTTGAGTGAACTGAAACCTACAAAAGGGTAGAATACTGCTGCAGCTCTAAGAGACAGGGAAGTAATGTGTGGCCCTTTAGTTGTCCAGGGACAGGCGGTAATGTGTAACAATTTCCAAAAAATATAGTGTGACTCTAGGACTGAATTGTCTGCCTACTAAATAGTATTCTAAGCTTTAATATGTGGAAAGCTGGGTCAGCAAAAAGCAGTCGCCAGGATGACCCAAGAAGGGACAGATAACTTTCGTAACAGAGTGTGGGCAAAACAAGAACTCAAGAAACTGGGAAACATTGTGTTGGTCTATGTGTTTGATTTGTCTCACTTGCCAAATATTTTTCTACTCATTGGGTAAAAGAAAGAGAAAATGAACTGGGGCACCACAGTTTAGCCTTCTGTTTGTTTAAAAGGGTAACAACTAAATGGTGAATTTTGGATTTCTGTACTAATAAGGTATGTTTGGGGGCACAACAGATGCCCCTTGAGAGTAATATACTACGAAAAAAAATCATGCTCAATAGATAAAAAAATATGTTTATTCAAAATGTACTAGGCAAAGAATTCCTAATTGTTATACTCAGAAATCACACTTAGGAATGGGTTTCTAGGAAATCTCAATGTTGGCCTGACAAAGGTAATCTTAGCTGGGGGTTTTCACATTGCCGTGTTTTTCAAAGAATCCTAGCAACTTTGCCATGACCGTAGCATACTTCTCTGGGAGCATAAGGGCAGATTATGCACTGAGGGCTCGTCTTCAGTTCCCTGGCATTTTGAAAGGACCTGCACATGACACAGTGAGATTGGAGATGTTATGGTGGCCTAGGTAACAGGCTCCCCGTTGAAACCGTTGCATGGAGATCAGGGAAATGAGGACAGCTAAACTTTGCACAGCACATCTTCCTTGCCAGAATCTGTTCCAAGTGCTTTCCATATAATAACTCCCATAATCCTTCATAATGACCCCATTTTCAGAGGATGGAACTGTGACAAAGAGGAGTTTGGGAGCTAATTAGTAAATGGCAGAGTTGGTGCTTGCTCCCAGGCAGTCTGGTTCCAGAATGCTCTCATCCACTATGATATACGGCCTCCCTGGCAAGGGTGGGAAACAGTCCCCGTGTGTCCCCTGGGCCCCCGCTACCTCTAACTCTGTGCAGTAGTAGTCCCAACTCCTCTCACACCCTGTCTTCCCACTGGAACTTTCAGTCCTGTATTAGTCCATTTTGCATTGCTGTAAAGGTACATCTGAGACTGGGTAAATTATCAAGAAAAGGGCTTATTTGACTCTTGGTTCTGCAGGCTGTACAAGAAGAAGGGGACCAGAGTCTGCCTCTGATGAGGGCTTCAGGGAGCTTCCACTCAGGGTAGAAGGAGGAAGAGGAGCAGGTGTATCACATGGCAAGAGAGGGAGTGAGGGGAGGGGGGAGTGCCAGGTTCTTATGAACAATCAGATCTCCTGGAACTAAAAGAGCAAAAACTCACTCACTACCACTGGGAGGGCACCAAGCCATTCATGAGGAATTTGTCCTCATGACCAAAACACTAGGCCCCACCTCCAACATTGGGGATCAAATTTCAACATGAGATTTGGAGGGGCCAAACATCCAAACTATATCAAATGCTGAATCTGCCCTTTTAGCTACTCAAAAATCCCTAACATTCTAATTCATGGAGAAGTTTTCATTACTCAAGTGTTCTATTCTCAGGAAATACAAAGCATGAGAGAAACCTCCTGCCTCAGTAAAGCAGAACACAGATGCAAGAGGGAAAAGGATTCTGATTAAATGAATTCACCCTGAATGAGAAAGGTTATGGGCAAGCTTGTATTTGTACTATCAGAATTAGATTATATTATATTTAATGGCTATTTTTAGGGAAAAAACAATCAATCTCATTTAGTTCAACCTAATAATGTAGGATCAAGGAGGAGTTTCTTGATGCCCCATAAAACCAAGTGCACCCCAAGCAGATTGTCCTGATGATAAAACTAGTGGTTAAAATCCATCCCAGTGCAGGTAGGCGTGCAGTCTCCTAACTCCTCCGAGTGTGGTTGTGAGAGCTGTCATCTTGTTTCACACACCGGCTTCGCTGGCCGAGGGAGAGTGGATAATAAATGCTTCAAAGTGGCCACCCGCCCAGAAGGAAGCCACCCTGAGCAGTGGCTTCATGAGGACTGCTTAAAAGGCGGGGCCCTTGTTGTGATTAGAAAGGCACTTGTTCAAGAAGCTGCTGTTTGCTCAGCAGTTTCACTTAGTCTGCAAGAAATGCTTCCAGTCACATTGGGACAAACCGATAAACCTGTAATGGAGAGTCAACAGGGATGTTTGTAAATTTGCTAAGAGGAGCATATTTTCATGATGTCTGTGAAAAGCTCACATGCTTTAACTTGATAATATTTGGATTTCCAAATATAAATTACTGCATATTTGTGTGGGTGTGCCTATGTATACGTGTGTATGCATATACATGTGTGTTCATGTGTGTGTATGTATGGGTGATACACACATAAATACGTACAATCATCCCTTGGCGTCCGTGGGGAATTGGTTCTGGGACTACCCACACATACCACAATCTTTGGACGCTAAGTCCCTTATATAAAATGGGAGTAGTACTTGCATATAACCTGTGCACATCATTCCATATACTTTAAATCATCTCTAGATTACTTATAATACCTAATACAATGCCTACATATCACTTCATTTCTGTGGATTCTTGGCTCACTGCAAATTCAAGTTTTTCTTTATGGAACTTTGTGGAATTTTTTTTCTGAATATTTTCGATCTTCTGTTAGTTGAATCCATGCATGCAGAACCCACAGATACGGAGGGCTGAATATGTATATATATGTGTCACAAAAAATTTTCTTGCAATGGCCCCAAAATGAGAGGTAAACATCCGTGTATCCAGACGTTCAACACCCAAACTAGATTTTTCTGTAGTATGTATAATGATAATCCAGCCTTATAAAGATACAAAGATGGTTTTGAAGCCCTGTTGAGTCAATTATAAAAATTTTATTCCTTAATATTTAAATATTAATTATATTTTGAACAATAGTATCCAGGGTTTTAAGTGAATTAAATTTTCATCTATTCATCACACTCCTAGAAATATCTGCTCCTGAATCATTCTTAATGAAAAGGACTTTTGTCTTGTCTTTTTCCAAAGGTAGTTAGGTTGCAGCTGAGTATCAGATGCATGGTCCCCTGAAGTCCTGTTCTGGCCTCAAGAAGACTGCCCTTCCCTATCGTTTGAAATATGTTTGACTGTAGCTACTGTCCACAATAAGGAACACATCAAATACCAGGAATAAACACGTAATTCTAGAATAAACTGATATCCACCCAGCAGAACTTGTAAGAAAAAATTCAAAGGCATAGAGTCAAGTAAATAATCATGAGTCGTATTTTTTACATATATTTATTTGCTCTAGTCAGTTACTCCCTCTATTCATCATGGTTTCTTTTAACATCTGCTAGATGATTTCTCATGAAAAACATCTCCAATGCTGTTCGGCAATCATTATTGTCCACTGAGATAACTTTTGGGTCCCTACAAATATTTTTAAAAATTGTTTGTTTGTTTGTTTTTTCAAATAAAGAAATATGCCATTTCAAACATGTAAGTTTCTTAAGGCTTATTCAAAGTGGGGGAAGTATTCGCCTTAGAAGAAAGTAAGGAAAAATCTATGACTCTAGCTTTTTTCTTTCTTTTTTTTTTTTTCAACTCTGCTTTCTCAACCAAAAAGAGCATGTGGTAAAGTGCTTGTGGCACAGACACTGGCCTTTTCTTCTTGTGGAAAAAGGCGCTGCTGTTTTACGGTGGCCTGGAGGCCCGGCACAGCTGGCTGCCAGGGGCTGCGCTCTAATGGCTTCACCAAGCAACAGGCAGAGGCTGCGGGGGCCCAGTGCACTGACGCTGCTCACCATTTGTTTGTCCTGTAACCTGGAGCTGAGGATCTTTGCTTTATGCAGCCTTCCTCTCTCTTTCTTCTTCCCTTCTCTCCTTTCCTCTTGTGTCTCTTATTCAGAGACCTAGAACAAAGTTTATCAGGGATTTCCCACTGCAGTTGGAAAGGACAGTTTTCCTTGCATTTGTGTCAGAGTTGCCATAAATGGAATATATGTATAGATGAGCTATGTTATTATATTTAACCTCACAGATATTTAGTCTATGTACAGAATCTGTATTTATCTGCTATTGCTGTATGATTTATTATTAATATTAGCTATATGATTTAGTGAGAAAAATGTTTACAGCAGTTTTAGCCTCTGGAACAAATCTTGGCTCTCCCACTTAAGGACTTGTAAACTTTTCTGTGCCACCATTCTTACATCTGAAAAACATGGGACTCAGATAAATATAAAAGATTATGTGACCGAGTGGCCAGCTTATACCCAGCACTCAATGCATTTTTGTTATTTGTGTTATTCTGAAAGTAATTGTAAAGTATGTGTGATGAAAGTGGAAATATCTTGGGGTTCTTTGGAAATATTAACTTAATACATAAAATACTTACCGTATCTAAATGCACTTCATTTTGCTATGGTAAAATGTTGAATAAGGACATATTTTGGCAATACTTGGGAGAAACAAAGGTTATTTAAAATCAGATTAAATTTAGAGACAAACTATCAAATAAATAATTTCCTAAAATTAAAAAAAAAGACAGGATTTTTTGAGGTCCTAATGTCAAGCAATTTATATCCTTAATTTGCAAATGGATTCTCAAACTGAAAAATTTATTTAAAAATCTCAGAAACTAAGAATTTGTTTCATAGTACTAGATTCTTGATATGGCCCCAGACTAATAGCATGGGCATCACCTGGCAGTGTGATAGAACCTCAGGCTCAAACCAGTACCCAGGTATCAGAATCTGCATTTCAACAAGTTCTCTAGGTGACTGATATGCACATTTTTAGCCATATGCATAATGTATATGTATATGGGCAGTCATTCAGCATTGCTTGAATATACCAAGTGATAAGAAAAATCTCTGCATCTTGAGGTAGCTGAGACCATCATTGACGGATGATCTAATTGTTGGAAACATTCATGTTTGCAAGGGAATATTTCTTATGTCAAAAAGAGAAAAATGTCTTCCTTCTATAACTTTTTCTAATTTAGTTATGTTGTCTTCTGATTTTTCAACAAAATAGTCACAATCCCTTTCAGAAAGGTGCCAGTAAAGCATTTTAAAGAAAAAGAAATAATTTGTCTCCAATTAGTCATTTTTGTTTTATGCTAGGAGCAGGCATGGTACTGCCCGGGGGCCAAATCTGTCTAGCTGCCTATTTTTGTACATAAAGTTTTATAGAAATGCAGCTTTGCCCTTTTGTTTACACGTTGCCTCTGGCTGGTTTTGGGTTATGTGACAGAATTGAGTAGTTGCAACAGAGACAGTATGGCCTACAAAGCCTAAAATATTTACTATCTGTCCCTTTACATAAAACAAACAAACAAAAAAAAGGTTGCTAAACCCTGGTCTACACTAAGCATTACTGTTTCTCCTAAAACAAATATTTATGAAAACTCATGTGTGTCTCAGGCACTGGCCCGGGTTTCAGAAATGGAAAGAGACTCTGCCTTCAAGGAGGTCATCCTCAGCATACTCTTCTTTTTATACTGCTACTTGTAAATATCATTTTAAATACAATGCCTAGAATAAAGCTTCAAGGAGATTTAATGAGTACAGAATAGCAGTATCTTTATAGTACAGAATATTGTACAGAAACATATCCATTCTGATAGGGATTTGCTGCTTTTCTTGGTAGCATCTGCTTTCATTTTTGCATCTTTGCACTCAAATATCTGATAAGCAAAAATGTCCAATTGGGAAACGTGTGTGTGTGTTTGTGTACGTGTGTGTTTGTGAACCTATTTTTAGGGCAGCTCTCTTTTAGCCTATGTTTGCACAATTAATTTAAGTAAACGTAAAATAGTTAATTAGAAATAAAACTGTACAGTCACATAAACCTAAACCTGAATTGAGGGTTAACTGTGCCCTTTGGTATTTTGACTTGGGGGAGAAAGCACTTATTGCCTAAGAACTCAGTTTCCTAACATAGAAAAAGGAAATAATGATAATAACTTCCTTGCAGAATTTTGGGAAGCAGTAATTTAGATGATGCCCACATGTTCAGAACATACTACCTGGCCCCACAAGGCCTCAATAAATAGAAGCTATCTTGATGTGTTCAGGCAATTTTTGTTCCTGCTCTGTGTGATAATAGTGAACCTTGAATGCTAATGCTGTTAGCTTTGGATGCCAAACTGGATGATTTTGTCTTCCAAACTTTCAATCACTTTAGGTTATAAAATCTTTACTAAGAAAAGGTCCAAGGGCAGAAACTTCGAGCATATCAACTCTTGCTTTATTCTGAACCAGTGATTTTTTAATAACCTTTTATTTGGATATAATTGTGGATACACATGCAGTTGTAAGAAATTATACAGAGTGGCCGGGCACAGTGGCTCATGTAATCCTAGCACTCTGGGAGGCCGAGGCGGGAGGATCACTTCAGGTCAGGAGTTCTACACCATCCTGAGCAAGAGCAAGACCCCATCTCTACCAAAAATAGAAAAAATTAGCCGGGCATGGTGGTGCGCACCTATAGTCCCGGCTACTCTCTCGGGAGGCTGAGGCAGGAGGATCACTTGAGCCCAAGAGTTGGAGGTTGCAATAAGCTAGTCTGATGCCATGGCACTCTAGCCCAGGTGACAAGAGTGAGACTCTGTACCTCTTCCAAAAAAAATAATAATAATACAGAGAGATCTCTACACCAGTGGCCCAGTTTCACGCAATGGTAACATCCTACGTAAATAGAGTACAATATCACAAGCAAGAAATTGACATCCATGGACCTTGTTCCGATCTCACCAGTTTTACATGCATTTATTGTGGGTGATTTTAGTCCTTTGCACTTTGATCACATTTGTAGATCTGTGTGATTACTCCCGCAATCAAGATAAAGAACAATTTCATCCTGCGCTGACGTTTTGTAGTTAACATTCATGTCCTTACTGCCCCTACTTCATCTTTTATCAGTTCTCCATTTCTATAATTTTGTCATTTAAAAAATGTTATATAAATGACATCGCACAATGTAACTTTTTATGGGTAACTTTTCAGTTAATGTCATTGCCGTGAGTACCATCTAAGATGTTATAAGAATCAATAGTTTGTTTCATTTTCTTTTATTTAAAAACAATTTTTATTTTGCTGTGCACTCTGCTATTCTGTAGAGCTTTTGTATGTTATGCCATTCATTATTCACAGGACTCGCTAGGTTTTTTTAAATTAATTTATTTATTGCAGAGTATTACAGGGGTACAGGCATTTAGGTTATATGTATTGCCTTTATTCTGCCCGAGTCAAAGCTACAAGCGTGCCCATCTCCCAGAGAGTGTGCTCTGCACCCCTTAGTTGTGAATTTACCCATCCCCGCCTCCCGCCTCCCACCTGCCCGGCACCCAATGAATGTTTCCTCCATATGTGCGCATAAAAGTTGGTCAAATAGTATCAATTTGATGGTGAGTACATGTGGTGCTTGTTTTTCCATTGAGAAGTATCTTGAGATACTTCGCTTAGAAGAATGGGCTCCAGTTCCATCCATGATAATACAAGAGGTGTCTGTTCACCGTAGTTTTTTGTGGTTGAGTAGTACTTCATGGTATACTTATACCACATTTTTTTAATCCACTCATGTATCAATGAGCACTTGGGTTGTTTCTATATCTTTACAATTGTGGATTGTGCTGCTATAAACATTCAAGTGCAGATGTCTTTATTATAGAATTTTTTTTTTCCTTTGGGTAAATACCCAGTAGTGGGATTGCTAGATCAAATGGTAGTTCTACTTTTAGTTCTCTGAGGTATTTCCAGACTACTTTCCATAGAGGTTGTACTAGTTTGCAGTCCTACCAGCAATGTATTAGTGTTCCTATCTCTCCTCATCTACGCCAACATTTGTTGTTTTGGAACTTTTTATTTTTTAATTTATTTATTTTTTTAATTTCAGAATATCATGGGGGTACAACACTTTGGCCATACACATTGCCCCTGTTCTGCCCGTGTCAGAGCCACAATCGTGGTCATCCCCCAAACTGTGCTCCCCACATCCATTCAGTGAGAGTTTTTCCCATCCTTTCCACCCCCCTCCCGCCCGCCGGCCCTCAGATGAATGTTATTGCCCTGTGTGATGTAAGTGTTCATCAGTTAGTACCAGTTTGATGGTGAGTACCAGTGGTGCTTGTTTTTCCAATCCTGTGACACTTTGCTTCGAAGAATGGGTTCTAGCTCCAACCAGGATAATACCAGATGTGTTAATTCACTATTGTTCCTTATTGCTGAGTAATACTCCATGGTATACATATACCACATTTTATTGATCCACTCGTGTATTGATGGGCACCTGGGTTGTTTCCACATCTTCGCAATTGTGAATTGTGCTGCTATGAACATTCGAGTACAGATGTCTTTATTATAAAATGTCTTTTTTTCCTTTGGATAAATACCCAGTAGTGGGATTGCTGGGTCAAATGGTAATTCTACTTTTAATTCTCTGAGGTATCTCCATATTCTTTTCCATAGAGGTTGTACTAATTTGCAGTCCCACCAGCAGTGTATGAGTGTTCCTATCTGTCCACATCCCTGCCAACATTTGTTGTTTGGGGATTTTTTGATATGAGCCAATCTCACTGGAGTTAAGTGATATCTCATTGTGGTTTTGATTTGCATTTCCCTGATGATTAGAGAAGTTGAGCACTTTTTTCTATGTTTGCTGGCCATTATTCTGTCTTCTTTGGAAAAGTTTCTGTTCATGTCCTTTGCCCATTTTTTAATAGGGTTGTTTGATTTTTTCTTGTTGATTTTCCTAAGTTCTGTATAGATTCTGGTTATCAGCCCTTTATCAGAGGTGTAGCATGCAAATATTTTCTCCCATTCTGTAGGTTGTCTGTTCACTCTAGTGATAGTTTCCTTGGCTGTGCAGAAGCTTTTCAATTTGATCAGGTCCCATGTATTTATTTTTGTTGCTGCTGTGATTGCTTTGGGGGTCTTCTTCATAAATTCTTTGCCTAGGCCAATGTCCATAAGAGTTTTTCCAACATTTTCTTCGCGAATTCTTATGGTTTCATGTCTTAGATTTAGGTCTGTTATCCATTGTAAGTTGATTTTTGTGAGAGATGAGAGGTGTGGGTCCAGTTTCAGTCTTCTACATATTGTTTTGGAACTTTTTGATATAAGCCATTCTCACTGGAGTTAAGTGGTATCTCATTGTGGTTTTGATTTGCATTTCCCTGATGATCAGAGATGTTGAGCATTTTTTCATATGTTTCTTAGCCATTAATCTATCTTCTTTTGAAAAGTTTCTATTCATGTCCTTTGCCCATTTTTTAGTGGGGTTGTTTGCTTTTTTCTTGCTGATTTTCCTGAGTTCTATACAGATTCTAGTTATTAGTCCTTTGTCGGATGTATAGCATACAAAAATTTTCTCCCATTCTGTAGGTTGTCTATTCACTCTAGCAATGGTTTCTTTGGCTGTGCAGAAGCTTCTTAATTTGATCAGGTCCCATTTTTTAATTTTTGTTGTTGCTGAGATTGCTTTTGGGGTTTTCTTCATAAATTCTTTGTCTAGGCCGATTTTTTTTATTGCCGAGTTAGGCCAATGATTTTAAAACACATTTTTTTTTCTCTTATTTAGAAACTGCAAGTATTAGTGACACTCCTTGGCTAGTGCTGGATAGAGGTTGTTGAGCCCAGCTTAATTGTTTCCTCCTGCCCCTGTTCAGGGGCACAGGGTTGGAGAGGAGGGCTGCACTGTAGACGTCCTAGACAGCCCAGGGATAAACAACTGCTCTAGGCTAATTAGAATACATTTTAGCTTGAAATTAAAAACAATGCTCATGGTGTTCCTCTGTTTTATAAGTGTAGATACTCTATTAAAAAGGGGGAAAAGGTTAGTGTGTCCTGACTTCTTCTTAGTCAGCACATCCTGGATCCTAGTGACCTCTTATTTTTGTTCTGGGGAAGGAGGGGGTAAGGGGTCCTGAGAGAAGCCCTGAAATTACACAGTGTTGCTCAGCAACTTTCCCTGCATTATGCATGCAGCAAACCACTGAATCTTACTGAGGCTCAGTAATTTCATGTACACAATGGTGGAGGTAATTCCTGCTCTGTAGGATAGAAGGATCAGAGAAAAATAATATAAATGGAATTGAGTCACTGGCTAAAACTTGCAGACATATGGGTATCAATATACATCTTTTCACAAAAGGTATGTGCTTACACCCCCAAGCTGGCCTGTAAGCACCAAGCCAGGTCCCCCGATGGAAGGGGATTTTCCTTTCCACAGGCACCAGGGGCATAGTCTACCCTTATTTCTCTTTTTACCAGCTTAAACCTATTCCTGTTTCTTTCCCTTCCTCCCATAAAGACTGGTTGTGGAGTGACAAACTATATCTGAAGTTTCCTCTCTATCACCCCCAGAGAAATACACAAGAACTCATGTAGTCTCAATGGTTGTAATTTAAAGTCAATCCCAACTGGGAAGTAGGGATTAAACCACTAAAAGCAAATACAAACTTGGAGTAGTTTAAAGTTTACAGAATCTCATACCTTTGTCTATGTTATTGATCCTGGTTCATGTTCCTTGACTTGTTTCTGGGGCTACAGATACAAGCCCTGCCCGGATTTGTCATCCCCAGGTTTTGTTTTTCCCCCGATGATAGGACTTGCTACGTTAAGTACACATCTATTAAAGAAAGCAGGACCTGGACAGTAGTTAAGGTGATTTAAACAGATTTTATTCAGGAACCATTGCAATAGGAGAAAAGAGACTTCAATATAGAACTGGGCTCAATTCCAAATATAGCAAGAACAAGTAGGGATTTACAGCCAACAGGCAGGTTGTGGGGCGTGGGGAGAAATGTTGATGGATATAAAATTACTAAGAGGGGGCAACAAAGGTAAGGGGGAATTCTTGCTAACCTGACATAACAAGATTCTTGCTGAAGGCAAGCCAGGATGATCAGATATCAAGGGAGGAAGATTCTCTCTAAACTGACCTAGAAAGATTCTTGCTGACACTGGGCTATGCAGTCCCAGCAGGTCAAGTTGAGAAGAGCACTCAGAGGAGCCTGACTAAAGTTTGGTCAAGGAAAGGATCATTGTCAAATCCTAATATGACCATACGCCTTTCCAGAAACAAACTTGAAGACTGAATTAGGAAAAATAATGGGCAACCTCTTGCCTCAAGTGGATAATTTATATTTCTGAGCGTCTTCAGAGCAAAGGAGACCAATCTCAAAATGATAGTGTTATCATTGTTGTTTCTTGCTGTTGTGGTTTCTTTTCTCTGTTTTTATTGGTCCCAACCCTTGGCCCTTGACTACATCTCCCTATTGCCTGCCCTGCCACATGCATGTCTAACCACCTGCCCTGCCACCTGCATACCCTCGTCCCTACCTAACAATAACTCATACAAACTTAAAGGCAAAGATTTATTAACTGGGGTTTAAAAAAGGAAATGAACTTACAAAAGAGTATAATGTTTATGTACTATATAATCATACCTTTTAAGAACCAAAATGATGAAAACACATTGTATTAACAGTGACTAAGTTAATGAATTTGGAATACTTAACTCAATAGGCTTCATTATTTGTCAAGTTGTTACATGCAACTGTGAGTATCAGTACACTATTATATACTAAATTTTTAAATAGGCTTTGAGCATTTTTATTGAGCTACTATATGCCAAATACATTATATTCACTATCTCATGAGTCTTCACAAAAGTCAATTTATGTAGGTGTCATCCACATTTTGCGATTGATGATACTGCATAAAGCTGGCATTCAAATCCAAGTCTAGTAGACCCTCAAGACAGTGTGCTTCTTACTTTGCTAAGCTATATCTCTGGCAGAGATTGGGCAGTTGGTCCCAACTCCTCACTACTCCCTCCTCTACATCCAAAAAATGACCTTATTGTGGGTAGAACACGTTTATTTTTCTCATGGCTTTAGACTTAACCCTGTGACTTACTTTGGCCAATGGCATGTGAGTGAATATAATAGTGTGCCAGTCTTGAGACTATATTTGAATTAATAGGCCCTTTATCTTAAGCTTGCTGTGTTATATCTCTGCCATCATGGTTACTCTTCCAGCATAAAAGGGATGAGTGCTTCACCTGACCCATAGACCTACGGATAAAAGCAGAGGTACCCACTACCACAGCCTGAAACAAAACAGCCTTGCCAAACCCTGACCCAATCAACCAAATTCAAGCTAGTCTGAAGATATATGAAAAATACAAGCCTTATTGTTATAGGCCACTGGGATTTTGTGGTTATTTGTTATAAAGCAATGGGAATAACAGCTAACTGATATATTAGCAGTTGTATTAGCCAGGGTTCTCCAAAGAAAACAGAGAGAAAGAGAAAGATTTATTTTAAAAAATTGGCTCACACAGTTGAGTGAGGGTTGGCATTTCCAAAATCCATATATTAGGCCTGCAAGCTGGAAACCCAGGCAGGATTTATGTGTTACAGAGTTGAGCCTGGTTCTCCAGGAAACCTCATTTTTTGGTCTTAGTGCCTCCAAGTGACTGAATCAGGCCCATCCACATTACCAAGGGCAATCTCCTTTATTTAAAGCCAACTGATTGAAAATGACACCCATATCTAAAAAATACCTTCATAGCAATATCTGGACTAGTGTTTCACCAAACAATTAGGTACCTTAGCTTAGCCAAGTTGGTGCATAAAATTAATGGCCACAGCAGTACCTGTATATGTTCTCAACTGGAGGTGTGAATTTAAGCCAAGAAAGTGGAAGAGATGCCAAAAGAGTAAGTGGATGAGAAGACAAGTCTGTGCAGAGCTTTGGAAACAATGGAATTGTGGAATTGAATGAAAAAATTGTCTACACCAACGAGATGATTATAGAAGTGGGGGTAAATTAAAGGGAGTTTAATAGTATTGAATGCTACCAAATAGTTGAGGCTGAAAACTTGAGGAAAAACAGTAGATTCGTTAGTTTGCAAAATGTTGAGGGATAAAGTAAGAGGTAAAATACGAATACAGGAAATAGCTACTCAGATAAGAATCGGGGTGATGTCTATAGGAGAAATAAGTGATAACTTCAGAAAAAGGGAATTCCCTTTCTTTGTTTTGTTATTAGTATTTAGGATGGGGGAATGGTCATAATGTACGTTAGAATTAAGAATCCAGGGAAAAGGAAGAGAGTGTAAAGCACGCAGGGAGTGTACAATCCATGCAAAGGTCGTACGTGTGACCACAAATTCAATCAAGCTCCCCAAACTTCTCCCATCCCTGAGATCGTTTATTCCCCAGAATCTAGCACTACAATATAAACTAAGTTTATTTTTTCCAAGGGCTTAGGGTAGGTCTTACACTGGTGTTCATTGTTATTTTTACAGCATCTAGTCACTTGTCATTTTCCCCATTGCTTTTCATTCCTCATAGAAATAGTCCTCTGACAGTTTCACTGCCCAGTTACAAGATGTACTTATAAATGTCTCCATCTCTAGAGGGCAAACGTTTTGTCACTTTGTGTTCTAATTCCTGGTACACAAGTGATTTCCTTAGTATAATGGCAGATGCTGTTTATATGGTTGCTTAAATTGATAAACACAATATTTTAATCTCTATGCTATGCACGGGGTTTGATGTCAAAGATTGTTGGTATAAAAAGATGAGAATTTTCTCCACCCTTAGAGGACTTACAGACAAAATAAGTCGACATATACAGGTAAATCATAAAATAAGGGTAGTTTTCAACCACTTTATGTACCTTAACTTCTCCATCCAAATTGGCATATTATGGGATATGATCACATATTATGCATTGTTCTGTAGTGTGTTTCTAATCCCTTGACCCCTAGTGACAACAAAACCCCCCTAAGACATTGCCTCGTTTTTAATCTCTGCTCTCTTTGTTGAGGATTTTATCAGTTTTCATGGCAAGACAAATAATTACATGTAATGGTGATTACCTTTATGTATCAACTTGGCTAAGCTGTGGTGCCCAGTTGTCTGGCCAAATGCCAGTCTGGGTTCTGTTGTGAAGGTATTTTTTTATTTTTTATTTTATTTATTTTTTAATTTGTGGTTCTTTGTCCTTTATTCTGTTAATATAGTATATTACATTAATTGATTTTTTAAAATTTCAAAATATTGAGAAGGTACAAATATTTTTGGTTACATGGATTGCTTTTGTAATGCTTGAGTCATGGCTATAAGTGTGCTCATCACCCAAATAGTGTGCATTGTACCCATTAGGTGGGTTTTCTCCCATTCCCTTCTCCTTCCTTCCCACTGCTTGATTTCCACTGAGCTTTACTTCCCTCTGTGCACATGTGTGCTCATCAGTTAGTTCCAATTTAATAGCAAGTACATGTGGTGTTTGTTTTTCCATTCTTTAGATACTTCACTTAGGATAATGCAGTAGTAATCAAAACAGCATGGTATTGGTACAAAAATAGAGACATAGACCAATGGAACAGAATAGAGAACCCAGACATAAAACCATCCACATACAGCCAGCTGATCTTTGACAAAGTAGACAACAATATACACTGGGGAAAAGAAGCCCTATTCAATAAATTGGACTGGGAACATTGGATAGCCACATGCAGAAGATTGAAACAGATTTCATATCTCTCAACACTCAGAAAAGTTAATTCAAGATGAATAAAAGACTTAAATGTAAGGCATTAAACCATAAGAATTCTAGAAGAAAATGTTGGAAAAACTTTTCTAGATATCAGCCTAGGCAAAGAATTGATGACTAAGACCCCAATGACAATTACAATAACAATGACAAAAGAAATAAATGGGACTTGATTAAATAAAAAAGCTTCTGCACAGCTAAGGAAATAATCAAATGAGCAAATAGACACCCTACAGAATGGGAGAAAATATTCATAAGGTATACATCTGATAAAGCGCTACTAACCAGAATCTACAAAGAACTCAAGGAAATCAGCAAGGAAAAAACAAACAATCCCATTAAAAAGTGGGCAAAAGACGTGAACAGAAGCTTTTTAAAAGAAGGTAGACTAATGGCCAATAAACATGAAAAAATGCTCAATGTCACTAATCATCAGGGAAATGCAAATTAAGAACACAATGAGATATCACTTTACCCCTGTTAGAATGGCTTTTATTAAAAAGTCCAAAAACAACAGATGCTGGCCTGGATGCAGGGAGAAAAAAACACTTATACACTGTTGGTGGGACTGCAAATTAGTACAACCTCTATGGAAAACAGTATGGAGATTCCTCAAAGAACTAAAAGTAGACCTTCCATTTGATCCAGCACTCCCACTACTGGGAATCTACCCAAAGGAAAAGAAGTCATTTCATCAAAAAGACACCTGCACTCGAATGTTTGTTGCAGCACAATTCACAATTGCAAAGATGTGGAATCAACCCAAGTGCCCATCAATTCATGAGTGGATTAACAAAATGCAGTATATGTGTTCTATGGAGTACTACTCAGCTATAAAGATGGATGAATTAATGCCTTTTGCAACAATTTGGATGGAACTGAAGCAATTTTTTAGATGTGATTAATATTTAAATGACTTTGAGTAAAGAAAATTACCATCTATAATGTGTGTGGGGTAGTTGAAAGCCTTAAAATAAAAGACTGAGTCTCCTAGAGAAGAAGGCATTCTATCTCTAGGTTGCCTCAGGTTTCAAGACTGCAATAGACAGATTCATTCATGTGAGCAAATACCTTTAAATCAATCTTTCTCCCTCCCACTCTGTCTTTCAATAGATACACACATGCACATATATATGTATACACACATATATATACACACACATACACACACACACACACCCTATTGGTCCTATTTCTCTGGAGAACACTGACTAATACACATTATCTTAAACAAAATACTTTTTATGCTATCAAAAGACTTTTATTCACACAGTATGGTATCCTCTCCTAATTTCTAATAATCATGGGGATTGCAATGAATATTAGTGGAACAAAAATATATTTAATTTATTCTGCTCTCTAATGAATGGACCAAAAAAAAAGGATAAAAATTCCAGTTTAATCAATCTAGGGGAATTCTAAACTTCCTAACATTGGATTGTAATTATCTTCAAGTGTAGGAAAATTTTGACCAAATTTAGAGAAGTTACCTAGAGCTGATCCATGCCTAATAGTAGATAACTAGAAGCATTACAAATTGGAAATATTTTACATGTCTTCTTAATATCTGAACCCCTCTTTCAAGGGGGGTTTCCCACTTTATGTACCTCAGTGGAAGCCAAAGATCAACTTTCACTGTAGAAGCCAAATACAAAACAAAATCAATCAGGAAAACTAAACAAAACAAAAGAGGTACTCATTTCAGCACAGACACACACACACCACACCCCTTATAGTTAAACCTGGCCAATTAAACAAATCTGGCTCCGATTTAGAATGAGGAGTTGGATTACATATTGTAGAAGCCCTGTGCAGCCAACAATAACAAGGGAACAACAACTCCCAGGTCACAGAGATTACCACGGCCATGTTACCGAAGATGGAATGCAGGGATCCGTGACTAGGGTAGGGGCCAGGGCTGGAACAACATGAGCTACAACGCCCAGGTTTGGCATGATGTCCTCTCTGAGTTAGCACTGTGGCACCATTTTGCCTAATCTCTCTGGTTTCTGCTTGTTTTCTCAGTCTGTTCACCACCAGACTTTGCAGTAATTCTGTGAGCTAATCAATATCCATTCAACAAATTCCTTTTCTGCCAAGTTGCTTTTGCTAATAACTTGACACGTTACCATTAATAGTGGTAAAAAGGAAAGATTACCACTGTGACAACTATTATTTTACATCATTATTGAAGTAGCGGTCCATACATCAAACAAACAAGCACACAAACAAAAACCAGGTATATTCAAAAGTTTGAAAGTCCAGGCAGGTTGCCAGGGGCTGGAGGGCAAGGGTAATGGGAATGTATTAGGTAACAGATAGTTTTAGTTTTGCAAGATAAAAAAAGTTCTGGAGATTGACTGCACAACAATGTGAATGCATTTCACATTCTTAATGTGATGCTTAAGACTTAAAAATTGTTAGGATAGTAAAGGTTTGGTTATATGTATTTTACTACAATTTTAATAATAAATAAGGTAAAAGTTTGAAAGTCCAAATTATCATTATTTGTAGAGTATATGAGTTTTTTAGAACCACTGGGGATCAACTAAAAACATAACTAATATAAATTAAAAAACCCATCAGATCAGAGGTAAATGACTTAATATTAAAAGACAAGCTATTCTTTATGCAAATAGTAATTGGCTAGATAATATAATGGAAGAAAAACATCTTATTTACAATAATAACCAAATATTTTAAATACCTATTAAACATGGTAAACTTACAAACTAAAATTTGAGTAAATCAAGAGAGAGACTTCTTTCTTAGATGATTCACATTGACAAAGATAATTTGTAAATTATTCTGAGAATTTGGTATAATCACAAACTGCCAATAGACATAGTTCCTTATGGGATTTGAAAAAAAATAGTATTAATATATACTAAGAGACATAAACATGCAAGATAAAGATTTTTCTTAAAGGAAAAGTAATGAGGTGTGGTAGGCGATACATTATATTACCAAGCTGTGATAATTAAAATTAATTACACTATTGTAGGTATAAACTGGCTGACAGTGAAAGAAAATAGACTGATAAGAAATAAAAACATGAGGAAATTTAGTATGTGATAAAGATAGCATTTCAAATAAATGCTTAGAGAGTATATCATTAAGTAAATGATGTTGAGAAATGACTGGCCATTTCAGCAATTTCAAAATGGATCAAATATTTACTTGTAAAACATGACAGCATAAAATTACTAGAAAAATACAAGTAATAAAGGAAAAGAAAAAACATAAAGGAAAACATTGATAAATTTGACTACTAAAAATAACAACAAACAAACTCTGAATAACAACAATGCCATAATCAAATCCCCCAAAACAAACAGATAACCAATAATCCAGTATCTGCAACATACATATAGGTAAAGAGCTGATTTCCTTCATGTACAAAAAAGTTCCTACAAATCTATTACCCAGTAAGAAAATAGTCAACACATGTGACTAGAAAGTTCATATAAATATGAATGCTAATAAGTATGCTAATTGCTCAAACTTGTGTATTACTTAACAAAATATACATAAAACATGAGCTACTTATATATTGTCAATGAGACCTGACACAGAATAAAATATTTGTCAGTGTCCCATATCACGGGAATAGGAAAATAGTGCCTTTTCATAGAGAACTGTATAACCCTTTGGGGAGGCAAAATTGCATTATGCATCAATGTAAAACATAGACTACTCTTGATGCAACAATGCCACTTTGAGATACTTATACTATGAATGTACCCACACAAATTCACCAAGCAATATGAATAAGGATGTTCACTGCAGCATAGTTAGTATTTGCAAAAAGCCCCAGTAACCACTCCAATCTCAATGAATAAAAACTAATTAAAGAAACTGGGAAACGTTCATATCTTGTTATTGTTCAAAGAGTGAACTATATCTGAAAGTATCAATTTGGTGATATGCCAATGACATATAGTCAGTCAAATAAAGCAAGTTTCAGAACAGTAAATCTAGCCTAACATTCTGAAAATACAGACAAAAAACAAGAAAGTTTTGGAGATTTGCACTTGGATTGGGGAAAAAGTGACTTCCTTTTTTTGATTAGTACCTTTGGTAGTACCTATTTTTTCCCCAAGATGTATTAATTTTATATTAAAAATAATTTATGATTAATCCTTTCAAAAAGTCCCACAATCACCTAATTCTAGAGCCTGACTAGTAACCCAGCATAATTTACTGACTATCCCTTCTGCTATTCTTATCAACATTTGCAATAGAATTATTGTAAATGTCTTTAAGCAAATGTATATTTGCTTTCTATGTCTTAAAATATCATAATTAGCCCTCCGTGCTACTTGTAGAGTACTTTTTCTCTTGTATCCCATAGATAGCAGATAATACCACTCAGAGCTGTCGGTCAGATAGGCATCAGTTACCTTGCAGGAAACAGAACTAAGTCATAACACACATACTTTCCTTCTTCAATGACCTGGACTTGATCTTTGTTTCTCGAGCTTGTAAGTCCACTGATAAATCGTTTGCTTTTCCATCCTGTGAATGAGAACTTGGAATTATCTCACATTCTTTTTCGTATGTATTTTTACCCCTTCTTGCTCTGAAAACCAGTTTTGACCATCAATAGCTTTGCTTCCAGTGCCATCACAATATTTCTTTTAATTTACATTTTGCTTCCTTTAAGATATCTGTAAGTAGTATCTCTTTTTTCTTTGCTATGTCTTCTTGAATTTATGTGAAATTTACCTATACAAATCCTCTCTTCTATGCTCTGCTTTGTGATGCTGAGCCTGGTCCTTTGTGAACCTTATTTCAGCCTCTGCAGGCTCGCTCTTAAGGTCTTCCAGAAGGGGGAGGGGGAGAGGGGGAGAGAGAGAGAGAGAGAAACTGGAGAGGAAAGGCTGAGGGAGGAGGAACCAGAGACACTCTTTCCTATTTGTTTTCTGTTCCAGTTTTTGCTTCCTGTTCCTATTAGCATCACCCCAAGAACATTTCTTCACACTGACAGCAGCAGTTTATTCCAGGGCAGCATTTGTGGTGTTTCCAGTTTTTGCAGACACTCTTCATGTTTCCTTTCTGAGACACATGCACTAGCCAAGCCATATCCCTTTCTCAGAGGTCCTAGTTCCAGTTCTCTGGGGCTCTTTCCCAAGATTCTAAGTTTTAATAATTTTAGTCACCTCTCTTTGTTCCCTGAGCCCTGAGGGCAATAGCTTCTTCCTATAGTAGCTGTCTCTGGGATACTTCAGAACGTTTTACCTTTCTAGTTCTTCAATATCTAATGAGGAGCACTTATATTAATTTTTCTTTGTTGAAATAACTGATGCATATATCAAAACATCATGTTGAACACAGTCAATGTGTATAATTTGTTGTCAATTAAAAAACTAAATGAGAAAATACTGATGCAGCTTCTTTTTCCTAAGTGGTATAAATGTATTCTTTCTTCAATGTATATTTTACAAGATTAAGCCTTTTCTTTCATCCTGAAAATGTATTTTGTTTTCAAGCAGTATACTGTGTGTTTCGTCCACAGTAGACATTGTCTGGCACTAATGTGGAGAGAGGAAAATGGAGGTAATCTTCAATACAATGAATTCAATACACTGTATTCAGCCAAATACAACTATGTCTCCAAACTAATTCTTCAGAGAAATTTTACTAGAAACTTTATGAAAAAGAAAAAGGAACAATTGTTTTTGAAATATTTGCACCACACTATGTGAGGGGCAGGGGAAATCTACATATTTAATAGCAAAATGGTTGTTAGCTTAAGCATAAAAGTATGTAACAAATTGTAATTAATATGTAATTATACCTACATGTACAACTCTTAGACATGTCTTGTTAGGAGGAAAGGTCTTGCCCTGGTCTCCTCTTGATTATTAAGTTTTGCATGTATGAGCTGAGGAGGAAGTGCTGGTAATTGGTGATATAGGAGTCTGGAACACCTCCTCCTACAGCTTACTTACATTCTTCTTCTGACTCTGCTTCTGCCTGATCCTGTAAGAACCACTTTTATCTTGTGATGAATTGCTGCTAGGTCTACCCAATCTAATGCGTGGTTAGTGTGATAGAACACAGTTCATATTGAGCACCTCTGATTGCATGGTCACTTGATACACATGGCCATTTGGTCTCTACATCTCCCAGTAGTAGTTCAACCAAAGCTGATTTTCAAATGCTGCAGAGTTTTCTACTGCATATGGCCCTCCGGTAGATGCTAGGAGCCTATAATTTTATTCTGATATTAAGAATAACCATATACTCCACAAGGTATCTGTCTCCTCCCAGATACTTCTAGAATGACAGAAACTGCCAGGTTATAGGAAGGGTTGCTGGGGCTCCTCATCCACAACCAACTGCAGAGCTTTTTCCTGCCATGGTCCACTCAAAGCTGTCAGCCTTCCATTGCTACTTACAAAAGATGTAGAGCAGTAGTCTCAAGTGTATCATATGGTGGCTTGAGAACTCAAATGTGCCCAGGAAGCTTTGTGCTTTCTTAGTGCTGGGAAATGCAAGATGCAACAATTTGTTCTTCGTTTTTTGGAGAGTATGTCTTCTCATGCCCAAGATCACTGGGCCTTAAAAAGTTACTGAGATGACAGGCTGGAGGAATGAATACCTCTGTCCCAAAGGCAAGATGTGGATGATATATTATAACATCCACTACAGACTTACAATGTCTAATATTGTAGTATAGATTCTTGTGTGTATCTTATGTTCTCTACTATTAATAGATTAAAGATTTACCTGGGTATTTACCAAAGCACTTAGAATGCACATGGTAGGTGCTCAATCAAAATTACTGAATTAATCTTAAACATTATCTCAACCAAACATTGAACTATACAGCCAGGAGTGGCTCTATTATATATAAAATGAGAGACTGTGTGGCAAATATATTACCACAGCCAGATAGTATATTAAACAAATGCATAATGTTGGAAAACGTGAGGAGAATTTAATTTAGCTTTTTTTTTTAGTGAAAATACTTTTATAAAGTCTTATTTATTTTAGAATTAATTTAGATTTACAGAAAAGTTGTGAGATAGTACAGAGAATTCTGATATATCCCATACCGTTTCCCCTTTTATTAATATCTTACATTAGGATGTACATTTGTCATAGTTAATGAATATTTATTAATCATTATTCATTATAGATTGTATTTGATTCAGATTGATTTCTTTAGTTTTTACCTAAGTCATTTTTTTCTGTTCCAGGATCCCATCCAGGATAGTACATTATATTTAGTCATCATATCTCCTTAGGCTCCTTTTGGCTGTGACAATTTCTCAGATTTCTGTTGTTTCTGATGGCCTTGGTAGTTCAGAGAGTACTGGTCAGGTATTTTGTAGAGTGTCATGTGAATAAACATTTGATGCACATAAGCATAAAAACGGATGACCCAAGCTCTGGTTTACCATCAGATTTTTTTTTTTCTCCATTAATCTTCATGTTCCCAGAGTGGGGTTTTCCTGTTTTATTTTGGCCATGCTAACATTTCTGGAAGTGGTCACAGTGAATAATGAAATAAAAACAAACCAGCTGTTGTACTGGCTTTTGCAGTTAGAGTGTCTAGATTGTAGAGGAGTAAGAAACTTTAAACGTTGTGTTCCCTGTCACAATTGATGATCAATAAATGTCTGCTCATTTAATAAATAGGCATCCCTTTCCTGTACTCTCAATTTTAAAGCCAAAAAGCTATTCAAATTCTTATTTAAAGGAGATCCCCTCCTTTTTTTGGTGACAGTTATAAAGTGGAAACATTTTGCAATCTTTGCACAACTAGCATTACTTGTAAATCCCCTTCCATGTAAAATGATTACTTAATATGTTCATATTTTGCAAAAATAATTTCATTCCCTTTCTCTTATTTTCCCCAACACCTTTTTACAGTATGTTTATCAGCATATCACCTCTGGTCATTGTTAACATGATACTTTTAGAGTAATTAGTTTCTTTGTAAGAAATTTTTAAATATTCTAATTTCAGTCAAATGAAGAACATATGATTTTAGAACGCTAGCTATTTATTATCATATGAAATTCCAGGTGAAGTTTGGTAGTGGAAGCCTGCCACTCACACACCTTACTCTCCAGTGTGTAGGACAATGGTGTTTACAAATAATGAATCAATACAATGGTGTTTACAAATACAGAATTAGTACCAAATGAGTGTCATGGTATAAGATTTATTCATGGTGTCCATAGCCTCCATTATGTTGGTCTCTCTGGCAATGAATAGGTAGGAGACTGTGATGGAGCTTCATACCTTCTATCCAGGCTTGAAGGAATTCAGCTGGCTCACAGCCCAGGATTTGCCCATCCACTTGTGGTAGAGAAGCAGGAGAAGATGATCCTGCTGAAACATACCCTACTCATTCTTCCCACTGTGGAGAGGATTCAGCCTCCACATTGCTTGAATATACCCTTGAGTGTGCATGTATGGGCAATAATACTTCTTACCTTAACTCTGTCCATCAGGAACTGTGGCCCTGTACCAGCACCGCCACATGTGTCAAGTTAATACCATTCCCTGGGTTTGTATAATGCTCCGGCTGAAAAACCATATGCAGAATCTTAAGCCTTATACTAATTTACCTAAGAGTAACCAAGAGTCCTGCTCAAGAACACAAGTCTGTATAAAGATATTTATTTTACAATAATTGAATATTCTGTAGGGTTTATTATGCCAATAAATTAATGGCAATAAATTTGAAATTGTTGATGAAATAAGCCAGTATTAGGAAAATACAATTTACCAAGGCTGAGAAGAGAATAAATAAAAATCCCAATGGTTCTAGATCTATTAAAGAAATTTTATCCACAATTAAGAACCTTTGTACCAAGAGAATCCCAGGCCCATTTGGCTTGTATCAGTGAATTTCTTCAAACATTATTTAGGGGAAAATATAGCACCACTCTGCACAAACCAACATCTTCTAGAGAATAGAAAAAAGAAATTGCAGACCAATTTGTTTTATAAGTCCTTATTACTCCCCTAACTGGACAAGGACATTATAAGAAAGGAAAATTATAGGCCAATCTCTTTTAAGAATATATGCACAAAAATTTTAAACAAAATATAGGCAAAACAAATGCAGAAACATAAAACCAGCAACAACTTTAAGTATTAAGTAGTGTTTATCTGTGGAATGCAAGATTGGTTTAACATTTGAAAATCAATTAATAAAATTCCATGCATTAACAAAATAAGAGAAAAATCAAGATTATTCTAATAGAAGCAAAAAAATTGATAAAATTTTACTCTATTTATTGTGAACATATTTAATAAACTTGGAATAGGACAGAACTTTTTTTAAATTTGATAATAACTTGTACAAAATAAACTTGTACAAATATCATACTAACTACTGAAATATTGAAAACTTTACCAAATTAGAAATGAGCCAAGGATGCCTGTTATAACCACTTGTATTCAACATTGTATTGGAGGCTTTATTCAAGATAAGGAAAAAAGAAAAATAAATACCAGATACAAAGACGTGAAGCAGAAACCGAGCTGTCATTTTTTATAGGCAACTCTAGTTTTAACCAGAAAATCCCAAACAACCTAGTGATTAATTACTAGAATGTTTAAGTGAGGTTAGCCATCTTCTGGATACAAGATAAATAAACAACCACCAATTATACAAATCCTTTGAAGGACTATGACAATTGCATGAACCAATTAAACTATTACTCCATACAGTAAGAAGAATAAATTTCCCAAACATAATTTGAGCAAAAAATCCCAGGTACAAAACTGTTTAATACAGTTTGATTTCATTTGCATAAAGTTTGAAAACATGCAAAACTAATACACCTTGTTACCAGTCAGATCCGTGGTCACATCTGAGCAGGAGTGGAGGGGATACTGACAGAGAAGCCAGAGGAGGTTTTGGTGATGCTGCTAACAGCTTTCCGTTCTGGGTGATTGATATGTGTTCACTTTGGAAAATCTTCGCAGTTGAGCATTTACGATTTGGGCAGTTCCCTGAGATTATATTCAACTTCTGATAAAAATTGTCTTAAAAAAATTTATATACACGCACACACACACACACACACAAAATCTCACAGACACACAATTTTCACCCCCCCATCTTAGCACTTTTATTCCTATCTCCTTAACTCTTCTCTCTAATTAGACCCACAGCCACCACTTTCTGGTCTCAATATATCAGCCAAAGTAATCCTATTAAACCATGAGTCAGATCATCTTTCTCCACTGTTCAAACAATCTGGTGATTTCCCATGTCACACAAATTTCTTCCTATGATCCAAAAGGCCCTCTGAGATCTGTTCCCAATGCTCTCTGCCATCACCTCTTACAATACTGCCCTACCAGCTCTTCCTCAAACCCATTTACTATACCTTCACCTGAACATACTTTCCCCAGATAGTCACAGCATCCCTGCCTGGTCTCCTTCAATTCTTTACTGAAGTTTCACCTTTTCAGTGGGGTCCCATTGCAATTGAACACTACGGTGTGAACTTGACATCTACCTCCAAAATTGTCTAACTCCTTTCTCCGATTTGATTTTACTTTTAGCACTTATAATTTGCTATCCAAAACTTAGTGTTTATTGGCAGTCTATCCCATAAGAATGCAAGCTCCATGAAGACAGGAATTTTTCTCCTGCTGTGTTTCTTTGTTGTATCGTCAATGCCAGGTATATAGAAATGCTTAAAAAGCATGAGTTAAATAAACTAAGGAAGGAGCAGGACAAACCATTAGACATAGGCTAATGTTAGGAGTGTTTAGATGATTACCTTCAGATGTCAGGATAAAACACCTTAAATGCTACAGTTAAGGTTAGAAGCATTCTAGAAACACAGACAGGAATAAAACCCCAGCTGAATCATTTGTATACTTTTTAATGTTAAAGAAATAAGCAAGTAAAATGGTTTGTCCACAGCTTGTGGCTACATTATCTAGGAAGGAGCCTCCCGAAAAGAAATTCAATGGCTTAATTTTACCCTTTAATAATAAAGAAAGGGGGATAGTATCCAAATTCTTTCTAATCTGGGATTTTAATCTGCTGAACTTGTTTTGAACTTTAAATTAAAATACTCACCAAAAATACCTAAGAAATTTGCCCTACCTCAGAAGTCTCTCTCTATTCTTGGAGCTAAATATTCTTTTCACACATATGACAAAATCCCAAAGTAATTGAATTACTAGAGAGATTTTTAGTATTAAAATGATATTTTTCCAGACTCCAACATGAGATTTTGACAAGAACTGATAATATAACTTGAAAAGTTATTTGCTAAGCAAAATCTTTTGAGAGTGGTAATTTGGATAGGACTGATGTAGAATTAAATCACAACAGGAGTTAGGGAAAATGAGCCAAATAATATGAGATTTACTGGAATTTGGTTAGGGAGTAGCTGAGAAGCTTGTCTGATTCATTTCCAGTTATAAAAAAGGATTTTTGTGTTGCGCTTTCATGGAGACTTAACTTCAAAGATTTTATTAACAACTGTCACTAGGAAGGTGTGGGAGAGACCCTTGTTCACACCATGGTGTTCAAGAGAGTGTATCCCCTCACCATTTCATAACAATTAATTAGATTGTTAGAACAGAAACTTGGCCTCTGTCTGAATATTTTAAATTTAAAACATTCTTTAGAGCAGTAGTTCTCAGTCCAAGATACAAACTTAGGGAGTTTAAAAAAATAGCTGATGGCCAGTACTTTACTTCTACATTCTGATTTTATATTTTCCAAGAGTAGGGTCCAGGTATTAGGATTTTTTTTTCAAGTTCTCTTAAAACTAAAAAAAGTAATTTTATTTATTTATGTATTTATATTCATATTTTTAAGTTCTTCAGAGTTTAAAGAAGCACCAGGGATTGAAATCACTGACTTTATGGGAGTTGTGACTTCATTCCTGAATAAAATATTTGAAACACTTTGACTGTTAAAGCCAATTGTGGTTAGTGCACCTGTTTGTAAAGGATAGAAGTGGGATAATAAATCTGTTACTTTTTAATATAAAATTCTCAAGAATCCAATGTTTTCTTAAACATATTGGTAATTTCATTATATAAATACAGACAATTTCTGCTTATTGACTTCTTTCATATAATTGTCCCCTAAAACAGTAGATAAAAACTTATTTAAGGAGAAGGTGAAGACAATTTTCTTTTGTAAATTTTCTATTTTTGTCTAACATTATTCCTTCTTATTTAGCAATGGGATCATTTTATTTACCGGAAACATTATTTGAGTCCTTTCCTAGAATATATTATAATTGATCATGGCTAGAACTTAATAAAAAAGCAAATTGAGCACAGAAAACCTACCATTAGTGATCAGCTAGCAACTTTGTTTTCATCAGAAATGTGGGATGTAACTGAAGACATATGTGAGGAAATGTGGTCATTCTGGGTTGGTATCAATTACTACTTGAATACCTAAGGCTCTGCACTCCTGAATCATTCCTGGTAAAATGGTTTCATCCTTGTTATTAAATTTCTCATCATGCACACATTACTCAGGGCAAATCTTTCCCTTTAGTCAATGGAAAAATCTTTTGAATAAGACTCCTTAACACCTTTCCATGATATAAGACACTCTTTTGGAAACTCCTTATATTATATATCCCTTTTGCTTCATAACTCCCCTATGGCAGCTCTTAGACCATATGGTTAATTAAGGTTTCAAATGCAATTTGCTCCTCTGTTCTTTGGCACACATACTTATTCCTCACCTTGTGAAATATTTTTGGGTTGCAAATCTAGTTTCTACTTCTGCTCTGTCTTTGGACATGCAATTGCTTTCTAAAATCCTATGAGAATGTGGATTGAAGTCACTATTTTTCTCTTCTGTGAAGGAAGGGTTGGTATGTAGAGCAGAATGCCATTATTGAATTTGGAGTTTGGCCAGACTTCTGGGACTTGTGACCTGGTTTGAATGAAGTGTTGAAGGATTCTTTTTTTCTAACCACAAATAGTCAAAGGATGTCTTATGTAACTCATGGAGTGTTCTCATAACGTACTAGAGAACTAGCTTAGTGCTAACCTGAATGGGAAACTTCCAAAGACGAGGTTATACATATGCCATTCCCTAGAGGTGTTGGACTTTCATGCTTGAGTTAAGTGTGATAATTTATTATAGCTTATGGGATAATTGCTCCAGATCACATATCCTAGGTTCCTGGAGGCAACTGTGAATTCTAAGAGAGTATGGCTTTTTTTAAAAAACAAACATTTACTGGTACCTGTAAGATTAAAATAATTCAGTTTTGAACTAAACTTGTGATCCTAAAAATAATACTATCAAGAGAAAATTTGATATTTTAGTAGAATCCAAGCAATATGTTTGTGCCCTTTAAAACATATACTATCTATATCTCTTTCCAACTTTAATTACCTGAAGTTTAAAACAATACAATAAATAATCATAATAATGGTTATAGACAGTATATTGAACACTTATTTGGTCAAACGTGATGATAAGTGTTCTGTATATACTCATTCTGTGAAACAATCATACAAAATAGATGCAATTGTCTGCATTTAAATATGAAAAATATAAAATGTTCTGCAAAAAGATAAAGCAACTTGCCCATTCTTGCACAATTAGAAGTGAATAAGCTGGGAGGAAGAGTGACTCATCTGACTCTAAAGTCCAAGTGGATATGTACCATGTGGTTCTCTCCAGTACACCTTGTCTTCTGTACCTCATTTTGGCAAGGGGGACTAAATATTGAGAAATTTCTCTCATATTAAAAGCATGGCCATTATTTAGTTAAATCCAGTTTGTAGAACACACAGTCCCTAGTGGGGTGCCCATTTACTGGCCCATTCTATATATCCAATAATTTATTGATCAAATAATTCATTAACAGTGAAATGGAGTCCCCACAACTTACTTGACCATGGCCAACTTGCTAGTAACAGAGTCAGTACTAGAACCCCGAATCATAACTTTTAGTCCAGGACTGTGTTAGTTTGGATAAGTTGAGGGTGTTACACTGATACCAGTGAAACACTGGTTTGAAAAAGAAAGGCATGTGGTTTTCTGTTATGTAAACATCTAAGAGATAGATTTTCTAATTAGTCTTCTGTTGTCAATGACCATGACCTTCTGTCACTTAGCCTATTCTCTTTGGAAAAGTCAAAGGTCAGCATTACCTACTGCAGGATGGGAAAATGGGAAGTAAAGAGCATGTGCTCTTTTTAAGAGATAAAGAAATCTTGATTTCAGCCCTATTCAAACAATCTCAAACTCACCCTGTCAATTAACCAAATTAAACAGAAAATTAGGAATGAAACAAAAATAGGATAAGATAACAATGAGAACATAGGAACAAAATGTTTTTGACAAAAGCATTTTACTAAGGCCTACTTTGATTATTTCTATTTGAACATGTTATTTCTTAGTTTGCAGATCAAGGCTAAGATTGTTAAAAAAAGGGTAGAATGTTAGTATTTTTTTATCTACCTCCTAATTAATTATCTTCATTGCCTAACTGATTACCAGTAGACACGGTGAGGAAAGCAAAACTTTGGAGAAAACTTAAATAGCTGCCTAAAATAGCATGTCCTATACTTAGCCTTGTCATAATTAACTTATGTGGATTTAAAATAAATTTGATATATGCACATTGTATTAGAATTAGCAATATATAAACAACTATTATGATAGCAATAAGATAAAGTTTTGAGTTAATTTAATTTTTAATGCGACTTTTTAATCTTATTAATTCCTTTTTCTTGCTGGAATATTCTTGTTTCTATCAATAATTTGTATTTGGACTCCAAAATTATGGACACTTTAGCCCGAATTACAGGCAATTAGTAATACAAAATCCTTGCCCTTGGAAGTCTTACGTCTGCAAAAAGGTCAGATACATTCCAAGTTAGAAGGTGGTAGGCGTGAGGAATAAAAATAAAACAGGGAAAGAGAATGGACTAGGGAGTATGAAGGGTAGAGCAGAGGTTACAATTTTAAAAATAAGTGCCTGAGAAGGGCACACGGAGAAGAGATCTGACGTAGATGTGGTATCTAACTATTTGAATACTGGGGGAAGACAAGCAAAGGAGGCTGAAGAATACCTGGAGATGCTGTGGAGAGAGTAAATAGGAGAAAAGCCGATGAGCTCCAAGAGCGAAGGGAGACTTAGGTCAAGTACACGGGTCATGGTGAGGATTCAGGCTTATAATTTGAGTGAAGGCAGAGAAGCCATTTCAAGCCAAAGCGTTACCTGAACTGACATATGCTTATAAAAGTTAACTTTGCCTGTTGTGTTGAGAATAGACTGTAGGAGAACAAGGATTAAAGAAGGAAAAATACTTATGATAATATAATTCAGCTGACAGATGACAGATAGTGCTTTGTACCAGGGTGGTCGCAGGGAATGTGGTATGATGTGCTCAGATTCAGGATCCATTCTGAAAGTAGATACAATGGATTTGATAGTGCCACAGGAGCAGTCACAAAGTTTGGCAGAAATCCCTGAAAGAATTGTAACAGAAGCTAAGGGAAGACACAAAAAAAAAGGAAAAAAAAATTCTCACAGAAACAAAACAGAACAAAACAAAAAAATCCTTAAAGGGACCAGCATTATAGAGTCATGCTAAGAAGATCATACTGATTTGTTCATTTCATTTTTCTCATGGCACAGTTAGAACTCTGATTTGCAGATGAATGTGGTTTGAAACAGCATGCACGTGGTGTGTGTGTGTGTGTGGCATCTGAGAGGCTAGGAAAGAGAAAGAATAAACATAACATATAGTATGGACAGTTAGTGATGCGTAACTATGAAAACATAAAGCAGAGAGTGGAGAGGGATGGGATGTAATTTTAGGGTGAGTGTCAGCAAAGGTCAGGGAAGAACCAATGTTTAGGCAGAGTCTTGGGCAAGAGGGGAAGCACTCTGACTCTGATTCTGAAGGGTGAGTTTTCTGGCTGATGAAATGAGACCTACAATGTGCCTCAGGTGGGAGCTGACCTGGCAAGAAGACCTGTGCGGCTAGAGATTCCTGAGGGAGCACATGAGATCTGAGAGGTTGCCTGGGACTGCAGCCTTGCATGCTTGCAGGTCAGCATAAGGATGTGGGGTATTATTCAGAGCCTGATGAAAAGCCATCAGTGTATTTCAAGCCTAATAGCAATATAATTTGATTTACGTTATTAGATAAAATGAAAATAACACAATCCCATCTCAAAAATATTATGCTGCTATCATTACTATCAGATCATTACACACAACTTTAAACTTTATTTGTTAATATAAATTAAATTCCTCATTAAATGCTCAAGAAATAAGCCCTCTGAAGGAATTCATTTCAGCTACTAACAAATTTAGATAGTACACTGTTGCCAACAGAATATAAAAGGAGAGCTAGAAGAAATAGCTTACTGCTTTTGGAATGTATCATGCTTCTAAGAAATATATTTATTATTTGACAGATATTGTCATCTGGCCCCCAAATTTTTGTAAGCAATTACTTGTATAAAGTGCAAAAACATCAATTTTAAATGCTAGTGCATCAATAAACTACCGGAATATAATTGAACTCCACAGTAGGATTAATGAAGAAAGTAACCTACTGTGGAAAATATAATAAGTCATTTTCTGTTCTAATAGCAAACTTCCTGGGGTTTCCAGACACAAAAGTATGTGAGATATGCACTGTAGTTAAATTATCTGGTTACTTAATGTACAAACAATATTCCCAACACTGTTCAATTTCTCTTTTCCCTCTTAAGCATGGCAGGACTGTGGCAGTACTGTGTGATCAAATATTTATTGCAATTATTCTATGATGTGTTATATGTTCTTGCTAACAATTTAATTTGCTTTTCCTCCAAATCAAGATATATGTGTGTATATACACACACACATACACATATTTGATTGCTATAGTTTTCATGTTTGTCCCCCCAAACCTCATGCTGAAATTTAATGTCAATTTTGGAAGTAAAGCCTGAAGGGAGATGTTTAAGTCATGGGGGCGGCTCCCTCTTGAATAGATTCATGCCCTCCCTGGAGGGCGGGGAACGAGTGAGTTCTCACTTTATCAGTTCCTACAAGAGCTGGCTGTTAAAAAGGGCCTGGCACCTCCTTCCCCTCTCTCTTCCTTTCTCTCACCACATGATCTCTGCACATGCAGGCTCCCCTTCCTCTTCCTCCATGAGTGGAAGCCAACTGAGGCTTTCATCAAATGCCCAACCTCCAGCGAGCAGAATCCTGAGCCAAATAAAACATTTTTCTTTATAAATTACCCAGTCTCAGATATTCCTTTTAGCAATCCAATTAACCCTTGAGGAACACAGGGTTAGGGGCATCAACTCCCCTACCCCCTGCCACATTAAAAAATTTGCATGTAACTTTTGACTCCCCAAAATCTAACTATTTATAGCCCACTATTGTCCGGAAGCCCTACCAGTAATGTAAACGGTCAATTAACACACATTTTGTATGTGATATGTATTATATACTGTATTCTTACAATAAAGTAAGCTAGAGAAAAGAAAATATTATTAATGAAGTCATAGGAAGAGAAAATATATACATTATTCATTAAGTGGAAGTGGATTGTCAGACAGGTCTTCATCCTCATCATCTTGCAGTTGAATAGGCTGCAAAAGAGAAGAAACAGCAAGGGGTTGGGCTTACTGTCTCAAGGGTGGTAGAGAAAGAAGATCATGTGGAAATAAGTGGACCCGCACAGTTCAAACCGTGTTGTTCAAGAGCCTACTCTGTGTGTGTGTGTGTGTGTGAATAGAATATCATCCATTAGTGTCTTCTATTATTACCTGTTTTTTTATCTCCTTCCTTTCAAATCAATCTTGGTTTGTTTTATAATCAGGTAAAAAAAAGGTTACTCAACTTTCACAAAAGGTGACAACTTTCAAAACAGAATTTAAACTCTGCCACCTGATCATTTGGCTTCAAAGCATATGGCACTGACCTTAACTAATGGCAAAGAATTAAACAATGGAATAGAATGGCATATTAAACTTGTGTCAGAAAACAAAACTTTGAGGTATTTATTTCAAAATTTTGGAAAAGGAAAGTAATATTCTTCACTGATTTGACTGCTATAATTTTTACCCTTATATTTAGGTAACTAAATATTTTTATCATTTTAACCTTGCCTCTCCATAACTGCCTTTACTAAGTTGCATGCAAATATCATGTTCTGTTATATTGCAAGCCAATACTTTAAAAACATTTTTAACAACCAAAAAATATAGTGAAAGTTGACTGGTACAGAATTCTATCAGAAAGGATAAAAGACAAGTTTTAAGGAACACAGTATTTCATTGAAACAAAAATCTTAGAAGAAACAATAGCTGAAAGTATTTGCAAAGATGAGAGGAGGGAGCGCCTCCTCAAGCCTAGACCCTGGGAGGCAATGAAGGTACACGAGGAAAGTGACAAATTACCCTTAAAATCTAGAGCAGTGGAGAACAAATTAGGAACAATGAGCAGTATGTGAATTGTTTAGATTGTAGTAAAGGAAATATTAGCGAATAATGGCGGGAAATATCCATCTGGCCATAGAGAGTGACAAACATAACAGCTCCCATCCCTGAAAGACAGGAAGAATGGAAAAATAGCTTTCTCTGGAAAAGGAAGAAAGATTGCCCAATATTTTTTTGTTTCCTAGATGATTGTCCCTTTGGCCTGCACATTATCATACCTGTGTTGAAAGTCGATTTGTCATCCCTGTCTGTAGAGAAGTTGGAGTTTCCTCTACATCAAAGACAGAAAAATGGAAATATGCTTTTTTTAGAGCAGAGGTTTTTTTGCCTTAGCCACCATTCCATGCATCTATCCTCTGCTCTTTCCTTGTAGAATATCTCATATTAGTGGTTTATTTCCACTAAAGTTATTTTGGCAAAATTTATTCCCTCTTTTACTCCTTGAAATCTGGTTGCCACCCACAACATTCTGAGGAAGTCAACTAACAAACTTTAGCAGTGGTTCTTCTCGAATCCAGTGACCTTAAACCTGCTTTAAAGTCAGTGGACACAGTTTAAAAAATTTTTCTGTGATCTCCTTTGACTCTGTGAGCTCATAAATCTGCTACTTCCAAAGATTGCCTCGTCCTGCACTAATTTACTTTCTAACCCCCCAAAAGAGGCATGGAGACACTCTCTACATCTGTTTTCAAAATTTTAAATGTCCATCTCTACCTCCAAACCCACTGAAGCTGTAGTTTTATATTTCCACCTACCTATGGAATATTCTATTAAAATATGTCTTTATTACTTTGAGCTCACTAAATCTACATTGAATAAACCATATTTCTCTTCCAAGCCATTTACCATTCCAAATTTTACCGTTTCTGATGATATCACTACTATTCTTCTACTGTCTTATCTTGTCTTATGTTCCCTCTCCATCCTACAACCTTCTCATATATTCCAGATGTGAAGGCTATATGCTCTTCACTCCATAATGCATCTGGAAAATATTTATGGCTAAGCAGTAAATTATATATTTTGAATTAATATTTTATTTGCTTTATTTTTATTTCTTTGACATAGCTTAACAATGTTTTTCTTGCTACAGAGAAGTCAATATGACTGACGTTCAGTTGCAATTTTGAGGTTCTTTCCTGATCCAACATTCCTTATGTTTTGGGCCAAGCTCACTAGGTATTGGGACCAATCCAAAATTCTTGGATCATTTCAGCCTCTCATTATACATAAAATCATGGCATTTATGGGTGTGTGTGGCAAACAGGAGGGGGTTACTGCTGAGCACATATCCCAAAACAATTTCTTAAATGATACAGATTAATTTCTCAACTCAGGAGATGGAAGTTGCCAAGTCAACCTATGGAGACCTCCAAGTTCAATATCTGACCCAGCTAATTCATAATGGTGTTGCTATTTTTAATTAACATTTTAGTAGTAAGTGGCTTTTAGCTCTTCCTTACAGTTTTTGCAATGTTGCAATAAGGAAACCAGAACAGCTTTTAAATTCTAGGACATTTTTAACAGAAAAACTTCAATAAGGATTTCCTCTCTCTACTACTACAATTGTATCTCTGCTCTTACTATGGTAAAAAATATTCATATCTCTTCTACATATTAACACTAGGATTTCCAAAGGGAAGTATTTTCTTTGAAATGTTAGATGTGATACTTTTCTTATCAAGCTGTTTGGATAAAATTTTTATCAATTCAATTTGTATCTATTTATCAATAGCATTTCTGACTTTGCAATTTAAATTTATCTCCTTTCAAATCTTCCTAATTTTTTTTTCATGAAGCATGTTAAACTTCTCCGTAGAGGAAAATGCCAATTTTGTCTAATTTTCCCCACGAGAAATGAGAGGACTATAGCAATTTACAGCTAAAAGAAAGCAAAAGGTATCATAGGTAACTTGACCTTTTTACTGATTTAGTTTTAGTTGGATAAAACTATAAATAAATTTCAAGTTTCATTCTAATTTAGGCAAGGAAACAAGTCAGACAACTAAGATAAAGGTGAGTTCAAGAAAATTCAGGAAGTGAGAAACAAATCAATTTCCATTCTTATTGTTACATGAAACAATATGTTCCTTCCTCCTTTGGACTTATATCATTTTGGAAAGAACATACAAAGCCCTTTTATGCTGATGAGTATAAGACAGAGGCATGGCCTATTTAAAGATTTTCGTGAATGTGCGTTCCCTTCTGTCCCTGAAACCAGTTGTTGAATGATAAGTAAGGGGTAGAAACCGGCCCATCGGAAAGAAGAGGAAAGAACTCCGAATTCCAACTTTGTCAGGGACATTCTGTGTGGTCTTATCTGTAGAATTCATCCTAAAACTGCTTACCTACATCAGATTTGATTCACTTGTACTTGGAAAGTGCTTGAGGGTGTAAAACTCTAACCACCCAGGTTATTATTTTCTAATTAACAAGTCTTCATTTGCCTTTTAATTCTCTTTTCTCAATGGAGCTCACATAATGTGGGTTCTAAATTTTCTTTTAATATTGTTCATTAACCTATGGACGAGAATATTTTTCAGAAATATTTTAGCATATGGTGAAATCACTTCAGAATCACTTTCTTTAATTTCATATGACCTCATTCTTCTCTACAATTATAATTTGTCCCTTAAAATAACAATGATACCAGAGAGATCCTTTCATAAGAGTAAACTCAAAAAGAAATTTCTCTATCTTTACTAGTTGCCCTTCCTTTTGAACCTTGTGCTGTCCTGAATGGTTCCTGTAGGAAATTATAAAAATAACTCGGGTCCTAATGAGAAAACCTGTCTCCAAAGCAGTATTCAGAAATTGTCCTCCCCTGAGTCATATTTATACGTGACAGAGTTCTATTGTCTTATGTCATTATACATGATCTCAAACTGTCTGTTCTAATTTCCAAGAAACGCTAAGCAAAAGGAGAGTTTTAACTTCAGGAAGAAGTTTTTATGCTTTCATTGAAAATGGAAGTATAGCTGGAAACATGGCTGATTAGATAAACACTTGTTTACTTGTGAATATCTGTGAATATCTACAAATGCTGCTAAACATCTTTTGTTACATGAACAAAGGATCTTTGAATGATGAAAAGGTAAAATTTTGGCAAAGGTTAGTCATAAGAAATTCTCCTCATACTATGAAACTGACCAGAAAATGTTGGGTTTTCTTGTTGGTTTCATGTTAAATCTGGTGATTTTAATGTTATCTTCGCAAAGAAAATGTATAAATCTTAAATAGATTTTTTAGAATTATATTTTACATATATGCTAATTCTACGCTTCGTGTGGAACCAGAGAAGACCCCGTCTAGCCAAAGCAATCTTAAGCAAAAAGAACAAATTGGGAGGCATCTGTCTACCAGACTTCAAACTATACTACAAGGCTATAGTAACCAAAACTGCATGGTATTGGCACAAGAACAGACATGTAGACCAATGGAACAGGACTGAGAACCCAAATATAAAACCAACCTCATACAGTCACCTGATCTTTGACAAATTCCAGAAAAACGTACACTGGGGAAAAGATTCCCTATTCAACAAATGGTGCTGGGAAAATTGGATGGCCATATGTAGAAGACTGAAAGTGGACCCACACCTCTCACCTCTCACAAAAATCAATTCACAATGGATAACAGATCTAAACCTAAGACATGAAACCATAAGAATTCTCGAAGAAAATGTTGGAAAAACTCTTATGGACATTGGCCTAGGCAAAGAATTTATGAAGAAGACCCCCAAAGCAATCACAGCAGCAACAAAAATAAATACATGGGACCTGATCAAATTGAAAAGCTTCTGCACAGCCAAGGAAACTATCACTAGAGTGAACAGACAACCTACAGAATGGGAGAAAATATTTGCATGCTACACCTCTGATAAAGGGCTTATAACCAGAATCTATACAGAACTTAGGAAAATCAACAGAAAAATCAAACAACCCTATTAAAAATGGGCAAAGGACATGAACAAAACTTTTCCAAAGAAGACAGAATGATGGCCAGCAAACATATAAAAAAGTGCTCAACTTCTCTAATCATCAGGGAAATGCAAATCAAAACCACAATGAGATATCACTTAACTCCAGTGAGATTGGCTCATATCAAAAAATCCCCAAATAACAAATGTTGGCGGGATGTGGACAGGTAGGAACACTCATACACTGCTGGTGGGACTGCAAATTAGTACAACCTCTATGGAAAAGAATATGGAGATATCTCAAAGAATTAAAAGTAGAATTACCATTTGACCCAGCAATCCCACTACTGGGTATTTATCCAAAGAAAAAAAGACATTTTATAATAAAGACATCTGCTCTCGAATGTTCATAGCAGCACAATTCACAATTGCAAAGTTGTGGAAACAACCCAGGTGCCCATCAATACACGAGTGGATCAATAAAATGTGGTATATGTATACCATGGAGTATTACTCAGCAATAAGGAACAATAGTGAATTAACACATCTGGTATTATCCTGGTCGGAGCTAGAACCCATTCTTCGAAGCGAAGTGTCACAGGATTGGAAAAACAAGCACCACTGGTACTCACCATCAAACTGGTAGTAACTGATGAACACGTACACCACACAGGGCAATAACATTCATCTGAGGGCAGGCGGGGGGGGGGGGTGGAAGGGATGGGAAAAACTCTCACTGAATGGATGTGGGGAGCACAGTTTGGGAGACGACCACGATTGTGGCTCTGACACGGGCAGAACAGGGGCAATGTGTATGGCCAAAATGTTGTACCCCCATGATATTCTGAAATTAAAAAAATAAAAAAAAAAAAAAAAAAAAAGAATTATATTTTACATATATGCTAAACTGAATCTCTGAATAAAGATAAAAAAGTTTGTGTTGGTACATGAAAATAAAATATTATTTATATTTTTGATAAAGCAATTAAAGAACATCATAGATGATAAGAATATTACTATTTATAATGCCAATTATTACAAAAAAGATTATTTGTATAATTTATGCAGATATTAATAGACTAAAAATCACTGGGGCTGTGCTTATCAGCATCGTGCTTTTTGAAGGAATTTTAATGGGTAAAAGCATACTTTAGTAATTTTCTTTTCAATTTTATAACACGTAAAATTTTTTTCTACTGGTATTTCCTGTTATCGTGGGCTGGCACGTTATGCAGAAATTAATTTTATTTATATGTGTAGCTTTGGGGGAAAAGATAAGAAAAATATTATATAGTTTAGTCATTTGGTGGTATCTTTTTACCTGTCCTCAACTCTAACTTGTCAAAACATTAAATGACCTCCAGTATTCAATGTACTTGAAGGAAAGGCAATGTAGATAAACACAATCTCCTTACAAATATAGGTCCACACCCATCATGAAGTGTACATTTTTCAGTCCTGGAGAGGTCAAAATTTATTTTAAACAGTATTCCAAGACCAGGTCAATTTAGTACCTGCCATTGGAACCCAATTATTTCAGTAAAGCTTTCACTCTGCATCAACTCTATCTTAAAAATTTCTAGCCACAAGATTTAAAGAAAAGAAAAAGAGGGAGGGAGAAAAAAAGGTCATTGCTTGCATAATATCAAATTATAACTTTTAACCGAATATCAGACACCAAAAGAAACTTCTCGTGAATTCACTGGAAATGTAGCCTTCCTTCCTGTGGATGAAATAGAATGTTCTTCCCAGGCTGCCTAAAACCCTGCTGGCCAGACTTGTCACTCTTTAGACCTTCCATAATTTTGTACCAGGGCCCATAGTCTTGACTTTGTACTCTCATACTTTGTCTCTACCTTTAGAAAGCTCCATCGAATCCCAGTCGAAGTGTCACTTCCTCTGTGTAGCCTTTTCTGGCCCCTCAGGTACATCCTGCCTTTGTTTCTCATCAATCTTTGCCCCACATTTTATTTAGCTTCTACAACAATGCATTATACTTATCTTTTTACACATTTGCCCACTATACAGTGGCCTAGTCAAGGGCTATGACTGTGGCTTTTTTTTTAACATCTCTGGAAGAAAACTAGTAAAATGCCTAGGGCACTAGAAAATTATTATAAGTGTCTGTGGATTAATACATGAATGAAAAAATTATGAATATAATTCTCTCACCTCTAACAAAATATATGCCTCTACCTGGGGAGATGTTTACATTTTCTACTCTGTATTATACCAGTAATATATGAGAAAAGCTTTATTGTGAATGTAGGCTGCAAGCAAGGGAAGTAATTGAAAATCTTTTAAAATACTGTATAAACTAAACAGACACAGTAACATCCATGAACAACTTCAATAGTAGCTTGGTGCTACCGTAAGCTATTGCTACTCAGATAGATATTGAGTTAATTTGGGGTGGCAACTTGGTTAATTTGGGGTGCTAACTTGACTGAATTAAGGAAACCTAGAGAACTGGTAAGGCATTATTTCTAGGTGTGTCTACAAGGGTGTTCCTAGTGGAGGTTGGCTTGTGCATGGGTGGACTGGGTGGGGAACATCCACTCTCAATACGGGTACCACCATCCAAGAAACTAGGGGCCCAGATAGAACACAAAAGGCAGAGGAAATGTAATTCTTTCTCTCTCTCCTGGAGCTGGGACACTCTTCTTCTCCTGCCCTTGGACATCAGAACTCCAGGCTCTCTAGCCTTTGGACTCTAGAACTGACTCCAGCCTAGATTCAAATCTTCAGGCTTGGACTAAGAGTTACACAATCAGCTTCTCTGGTTCTGAGGCTTTCAGACTTGAATTGAGCCACACTATTGGCATCCCAGAGTCCCCACTCTCAGACAGCCTGTCATGGGATTTCTCAGCCTCCATAATCATGTGAGCCAATTCCCCTGATAAAATCCCTCTCATGTATCTATATTTATATCATTTCTATCTATCTATCTATATCTAATCTTATTTGTTCTGTCTCTCTGGAGTACCCTAATAGAGCACTTCAACTTTTGAAATGAATTCTTGGAATAGTGGTGAACATGGAGATCACTTTCCTTGTTAATCTTAATGGCAGTAAAGCATTTCCAGACTGTATCATTTATGATTCTGCTACCTCCATTTCTAACATTGACTTGGTGACTAATAAGCTTCTATTGAGTATAGGGACAACAATCAAAGTGGGTAAAACTCATGCCAGACCCTTGCATGCAACACAGCAGACATTCTACATCACTGTGTACTTCCCTTCACTTGGCAAGGGACATCAACTGATCACCCTTGTGACAAATCAACTTTTTCCCCACCAGTTTAAGACAGTGTTTCTGGTTTTCTCCTTGGCCTCTGCTGCAGCTCTTTCATCTCTTATGTAGACTCCGTGGTTCCAGTGGCTGTTGAATTGATGTTATACTTCCATCTCTCAATAGTAATTGTCCCCAAAACTGTCCTTATTGATATTTTTTCTCAGCAAAATTGTAATTCCTAAATTAGGTCACAATAAAGTAGTCATCCCCTTTCAACTTCAAATACTAAAATGTTAAATCTCTCTGTTCTGCCCATTTTTATAGCCTCACATGGACTAATGCATAGTGGTGTTCCTAAAATTTCTCCACATATAAAAAACTAACAGAAACCCCAAAGTGAGCTGGAATTCCTGCCTCTTCCATCTCCAGTGGATTTAGTAGTCTTATTTGTTTCTGTAACCCCAGGTATTAGCACTCTGGCACATGACCATTCTTATGGATGGAATGTTTTTGTACCATCCCCCCAAATGCATATGTTGAAATCCTAACCCCAAATGCAATGGTATTAGGATATGGAGCTTTGGAGAGTTAATTAGGTCAGAAGAATGGAGCTGTCATAAATGGGATTTGTGTCTTTATAGAAGTGCTCTCTTGCTCTTTTTTCTGCCATGTGAAAATACATGAGAAGATGGGTGTCTGCAACCTGAAAGAGGCCCTCACCATGGAGCAGAACCCAGTCATGCTGGCATCCTGATCTTACACTTCCAGGCTCTAGAACTGTGAGAAATAAATTTCTGTTGTTTATAAACCACCCAGTTTATGGCACCTGTTATAACAGTCTGAACTGACTAAGAAATCATTTGCTCAATAAGAGATTCTAAGAAAGATATTTACTTTCTATTAAGAGTCTGATTTCACCCATGCTTCCTGGTTATTTTAAATCATTTTTATCTCCAATACTTACCCAATTCCACTCAGTCTTCTATCTTTCTTCCCTCCAGTCAATCCCTGACTTTCTACTCTTCATACCTCATAATGTCAACGTCCTTGGCTATGTATATCAAGAAGCACCGAAACTTTGAGAGTGGCACTTGATTTGTTGAAATGATAGGTAAATTTTAATTTCCTTTATCTCATTATATTAGCATTTCCTAACCAGTTCATAGAAATTGACATTATCTGAAGTTGAAGTGAGGATTGTGAAGATCTATTTTGAGTCATCGTGTGTGTATGTGTGTGTGTGTGTTCTTCATATCAGAAGTATATACAGGGAAGTGTTTGGATATGTTTAATCTTGTATTTTATATTGTAGGTTGAAATAACAAGAATTATCTGAATGTTTACATTTATAAACGTAGCCAAAAGACTTTAAGCAATCAGAGTACTTTATACAAATATGTGATGAAAAACATATCATGCCAAAGTTGTCTTAGAGTCCAGCAAAGCACAAACACCCATCATCTTCTAGACAGATCGTGTACATTGTATCAATGTCTGTCCTCTTGACTTTGACCTCACATGCTCCTCCATCACAAGACATGAAGATAGTTAGACTTTGATGATAAATTTAGAGATTGTCTGGGAACCACTTGTGGATCAAGTTAGCAGATGAAGATACTTACATGTGGTGCGTTGGGAGGCAGGAGTTTCTATCCTGACAGGATGAGCTGAGATAGGTCACCTGCCTTCTAGTGCCTCAGTTCTTTTATCCCTAAAATGTGGGGTTTCTTGGTTCTAAGGTTGCTTATAAGACCTTCCAATCTCTTTTAGTCCAAAAGTACTTAGCATGGCAAATAGCCATACTTTGGGGTATCACATTCTGAGTCCCAACACTAAGATTTCATTGATTATTTTTGTGCTAGTAAGGATTTTTCTTTTCTGTCCTTCTTTAAACTAGTGTCTTATGGGAAATATTTAAATATCTCTTGAGTCTCTTCATCTAGATTATAAATTTGTAAAATTTGTAGAATTAAATCCCAATAATGTGTAAACTCTAAATACCTGGAGATGAAAAGAATGGACTTATTAATATATTTTACAGATAACAGTGAGCACTACTGTATCTGTTGGGGTCCAATCAGGAGCAAGAAAACAACAGTAATTTGAAAAGAGATAGTTTGATATAAAGAATTATCAGCTATAACAGAGGATTTGCGTAATGAAGGATGGGGTTGTAATAAATGAAAAGAACTTTGTAGAGTACAAGATACACAGATGCAAGGGTATGAGAGCACTTTCCAACCCATGGGGCTGAAATAGAGCACCCAAGAAGACTGCCCCTTCCTTACTAGGATGAGATCCAAGCCTTATTGGAAAGGGGGAGACTATGGCTCACTGGATGGCAGAGAAGTTGCTGTGGGGCTGTTCTAACAGAAATTGCAGGCCATCTACCTCCTGAGCTGGCAGGAAATCCACCTTCTAGCCATTCATAAGGAGATGCCTTTCCAAAGAACTCTACTACTAAATTAGTTGAGAGTGGTTCAAGAGGAGGTTGATGGTCGCTGGGTGCTGCTGACATCCATGCATTCTAGGTGCTGGTGTGGAAGGTGTGCTCCACTGAGAGAATCTGATGGAAGAGCATAGTAGAACCTGGAAGGAAATCCTGTCCACCTCCAATGCCTCTCCAGCTCCTTCTGCTGATGAATTTTTAAATTCTGCCAGCAATTTCAAGGGTCCAGATGCTTTTTTTTTCTCAAAGAAGGGAAGGAATAGTAAATTTGGATCTGGAAGGCAACAAATTAGTAACTGATACAATCACCATGTTGCTGGAACATATTTTTTTACAGATTATTTTTTATTGTCATTAATTTGTTTTCTGGATTAAAAGTTACAGTCATTACAGAGATACATGGCATTGTCTATGTCTGAAAAATTATGCCAAACTTGGAAAGAAGGCTAAAAGGTGGGCAGCATGTTCTTTTAGTGGCATCAGTGGAAAAAGGCTACCCAGAGTTTATAAAAGGCAATAGTTTTAAAGGTGTGTGCCCTGAACCAATAGTTTTATTTTTTTTATTTATTTTTATTTTTTAATTTTTCCCCTTCCCTGGCCCTGAACCAATAGTTTTAAAAGTGTGCCCTTTACCTGGAAACTTATAAGAAATGCAAATTTTCAGTCCCCATCTCAGACCTCCTGAATCAGAAACTCTGAGGGTGAGTCCTAGCAGTTTGTATCAGTTTGCGTTTTAAAAAGCCCTCCAGATAGATCTGATATTTGTCAATGTTTGAATATTAGCCACCTAGGGTAAAATACTTAGTTCAATGCGGTACTTACTATTGATTAAGAGTCCCAGACTTAATGAGGTTACATGTTAATTATGGAATTTTGTCCAGTTAACAAATTTGTTATATGGAACAGATAAGCCCAAAAGTTTATTGTCTTTGCAAAAACACGTAACACAACTTTTCTTAACCACATAACACTCCTTTTAGACCCTCTTAAAGTGACAAAATTGAAGATGTTCATTAACATGACCAAAAAATGGAATCACTATACAGCATAGAAAAATAAGAGGCAAAAGTATATAAACTTAAAATTATTCTTAGTATTCAATGTTTCAGTATTGAGTCTATTTAGAAATTATCCAGATGCCCAATAATTATGCTGAATGAAATAAAATAACTCTTGGGCACAGGCATTCATATTGAAATGGCTTAGAAAACCTTTAGGCTACCATGGTGGGCTGCATCACAATTTTCAGGACTCCTCAGTCTGGATGCAAATGTTCTTTGTGAGAGCTGACCACCAGCCCAAGAGCCTCTGCTACAAGCTAGACTGAGTGACATAATGAGTGGGATTTGTTTGTAGCTACTTGTTGGTAATATTGCTGGCATTATTCTAAATAGCCTGTTAATTATAGATATATGATAAACCCCTTTCTCTTTCTTCTTCACCTGTTTCTAACCCTTAATTTAGTAAACTTTATTTGTGAATTGAAATAAACCATTTTTAATGGTGTTTGAGTCCCACTGACCAACTTAGAATTCGGAAACAAACACTTTCTGAGTCTCTCTAGTTCTCATAATAGTAGTTCTCTATGCAAATTTAATGAGAATGCAGGTATTGCCTTTTTTTACAAACTGAAAGTTTGTAGCAAGCCTGTATCCAACAAGTCTATCTGAGCCATTTTTCTGACATGTGCTCACTCCATGTCTCAGTGTCACATTTTGGCAATTCTTCCAATATTTCAAAACTTTCTTCTCATTATTATTATATTTATTCAGGCAATCTGTGATCAGAGATCTTTGATGTTACTATTATAATTGTTTTGGGGCACCATTAACCACTCCCACATAAGACTCCAAACTAAATTGATAAATATTGTATGTGTTCTGACTGCTGGACCAACCAGACCTTCCTTTGTGTCTCTCCCTTTCATCTGCTCTCCCTATTCTTTGAGATACAACAATACTGAAATTAGCCAAATTAATAACCTTACAATAGCCTCTAAGTGTTCAGGTGAAAAAAAGAATTGCACATCTCTTGCTTTAAATCAAAAGCTGAACATTATTAAGCTTGGCAAGGAAAGCATGTCAAAAGTTGAGATAGGTAGAAAGCTATGCCTCTTGTGCCAAATTAGTCAAGTTGTGAGTGCAAAGGAAAGTTCTTGAAGGAAATTAAAGGTGCTATCCCAGTGAACACACAAATGATAAGAAAGCAAAACAACTTTATTGCTGATATGGAAAGAGTTTTACTGGTCTGGATAAAAGATCAAACCAGTCACAGTAGTCCCTTAAGCCAAAGCCTAATCCAGAGCAAGGCCTTAACTCTCTTCAATTCCATAAAGGCTGAAAGTGATGAGGAAGCTTCTGAAGAAAACTTTTAAGCTAGCAGAGGTGGATTCATGAGGTTTAAGGAAGGAAACTATCTCCACAACATAAAAGTGCAAGGTGAAATAGCAAGTGCTGATGTGGAAGCTATAGCAAGTTATCCAGAAGATCTGGCTAAGACAATTGATGAAGGTAGCTCTACTAAACAACAGATTTTCAATGTAGACAAAGCAGCCTTTTCTTGGAAGAAGAGACCATCCAGGATTTCCATAGCTAGGGAGGAGAAGTCAGTGCCTAGCTTTAAAGCTTCAAAGGACAAGCTGATTCACTTGTTAGGGGTTAATGCAGCTGGTGATTTTAAGTTGAGGCCAATGCTTATTTAGCATTCTGAAAATTTTAGATACCTTAAGAATTATGTTAAATCTTCTCTGCCTGTTTTCTATAAATGGAACAACAAAGCCTGAATACAGCATATCTGTTTACAGTATGGTTTACTGAATATTTTAATCCCACTGTTGAGATCTACTACTCAGAAAAAAAGATGCCTTTGAAAATATTATTGCTCATTGACAATGCACTTGGTAACCCAAGGCTCCAATGGAGTTGTAAAAGCAGACTAATCTGTTTTCATGCCTGTTCACACAGCATTCATTCTTCAGCCCACGGGTCAAAGAGTAATTTTGACTTTTGTCTTATTATTTAAGAAATACATTTTGTAAGGCTGTAGCTGCCATAGACGATTCCTCTGATGAATCTAGGCAAAGTAAATTGAAAATCTTCTGAAAAGGATTCGGCATTTTACATGTCATTAAAAACATTTGTAATAACATGGGAGGAGGTAAAAATATCAACATTAACAGGAGTTTGGAAGAAGTTGATTCAAAACTTCAAGGATGACTTTGAGGGGTTCAAGACTTCAGTGGAGAAAGTAACTCCACTTTCTCCAGATTGGTGGAAATAGCAAAAGAACTAGAATTAGAAGTGGAGCCTGAAGATGTGACTGAATTGCTGCAATCTCATGATAAAACTTTAATGGATGAGGAGTTACTTCTTGTGGATGAGCAAAGAAAGTAGTTTCTTGAGATGAATTTACTCCTGGTGAAGACGATGTGAACATTGTTGAAATGGCAACAGAGGATTTAGAAAATTACATAAACATTGTTGATAAAACAGTGGCAAAGTTTGAAAGGATTGACTCCAACTTTGAAAGAAGTTCTACTGCGGGCATAATGCTATCAAACGACATTACATGCCACAGATAAATTTTTTGTGAAAGAAGGAGTCAATTGATATGTCAAACTTCATTGACTTATTTTATGAAATTTCCATAGCCACTTCAACCTTCAGCAACCACCATCCTGATCAGACAGCATCCATCAACACTGAGGCAAGATCTTCCACCAGCAAAATGATTACAACTCACTGAAGCTTTAAATGATTGTTAGCATTTTTCAGCAATAGAGTATTTTTAATTAAGGTAACTACATTGTTTTTGTTTTAGATACAATGCTATTGCACACTTAACAGACTACTGTATAGTTTAAACATAACTTTTATATGCACTGGAAAACTAAAAAATTTGTGTGACTATCTCTATTGTAATATTTGCTTTATTGTGGTGGTCTGGAACTGACTTATAATATCTACAAAGTGTGCCTATAAAAATTATCAATTTTATATTCATTTCTTCATTTTGAGATCACAAATTTACTCACCCAACCAAGAAGAAGAGAATCAACATGTCTGATTTTCCATTGCAAATGTATTTACAGGTTTAGAGGTTTGAGATGCATATTAGGAATATAGACAACCCTAAGGCACTTCTAATTGAGGTACTAGGGAAGGAACTGATACTCTTCTTATGTTCAGTCCATGCATGCTTACTGAATGTTCGTTTTCCACTAACTTCTTTCATATCTTTTTACTGCCTGTTTTTTGTTGATGGGGTACTCCACTTTATTCTATTTTACATTCATATTCATTTTATCACCTATTATTAACATTTTATAATAACCAATTTAAACTGTTTGGTTACTATAACAAAATACCATAGATGGAGTAGCTTATAAACAACTGAAATTTATTCCTTGCAGTTCTGGAGGCTGGGGAGTCCTAGATCAAGGTGCCAGCAAATTCAGTGTCTGGTGATGACCTGCTTCCTGGTTCACAGATGGTACCTTCTCCCTATGTTTTCACATAATGGAAAGGATAAGACAGCTCTCCGAGGTTTCCTTTATAAAACAACTAGTCTTATTAATGAGGGCTCTGTGTTCATGACCTAATTGCCTCCCAGAGGCCCCACTTCTTAATACCATCACATTGGTGATTAGGTTTCAACACAGAAATTCAGCCTGTAGCAATAACTTTGTACGCCTGATGAGCTGTGCCCAGCTAACTAAAACTTTGTTCTACTCAACATTCAAATTATACTTCACATGTGAACTAATGAATGTTTTCAGCTAGGTCTTCTGTAAGCATCATTCTATATTCACATATGAAAAACAATATTGCATACCAGCAGCCCTTTTGAGATAATCTTACATTCAAAATTTGTGAAACTAAGCCATATAATAAACATGTGGGAAGAAAATATTAGCTATCACTTTATTCTTTTTTTTTAATTTATTTATTTATTCATTCATTTTGAGAGGCAGGGCCTCATTCTTTCACCCAGGCTAGAGTGAATGCCCAATCATAGCTCACTATAGCCTTAAACTCTTGGGCTCAAGTTATCCTTTTTCCTCAGCCTCCCAAGTAGCTGGGACTACAGGTAAGCACCACCAACTCTGGCTTATTTTTTTATTTTTGGTAGAGACAGGGGTCTCGTTATGTTGCCCAGGCTGATCTCGAACTTCTGGCCTCAAGTGCTTCTCCCGCCTGGGCCTCCCTACGTACTGGGATTACAGGCATGAGCCACCTCACCCAGCCCTTTATTCTTATTACTGAAATGGGAGCTAGAAGCTTGATTAAGTTGATGGTCATTGTAGTAATATATACGTGAGGAAATAAAGCAATCTAGTTATGAAGGTAGCAGAAACAGAATGAGAAAGAAAAATATACAATCTGTTATTAATGTAGATATTATAAAACTAATATTGGATATTTAAAAGCATGGTTTACCTGGACATCAGTTTGGACTAGATTTTCTCTATGTTTCCATCTACTTTATGAAATTCTATAATCTCTGATCAAAGACAAGGGAAGATTTAAATCCCTAAGGTTTCAAGTGTTTAGAAAAAGTACAAATTAATGGAGATGGAAATAGGAGACTAATAGACTAGAGATGTTGAGTATAATTTTGAATATGGGTCTATTTTATAAGTTATGTTAGGACATTCAAGTAGAAAGGTCTGGTAGATAGTTGAACTTATAGCATTGGACCTTAGGAAAAACATTAATATTAGTCTTGGAGATGTGCTGCTTTGTATTTTTCTCAATTATTTCTTAATTATGGGGTTCTTTGTGATGAAATCAAAAGCCAATAAGCATAGATACCATTAGTTTTTATATAAAACAAAGACTACATGAAGCAATACTGGGAGTTAAAATGAACTGCAAAGGGCTGATCTGGATTTAATCATGGAGTGTTTGAGTTTGCCAGCTGGCAGGACTGATGATTATACTTGGATTGGTGAACTTTGGTTCATTACTGAACCAGGAAACAATAATTGCACAGGATACATAAGTAAACAATACAGTTGCTTATCTCTTCTATGTTTCCCTAATTCATCAAAAAAAAATGACAGAACTATAGTAGTCATGTATAGATAAGGACCATAGAGTAATAGAAGAAGGTAAGGCATTATGCTATTAATAGGAGGGAGAGGCCAGCTCATTCAAGAAAAATCCAGTTGCTTCACGATTATCTATAGTTGAACCTTGAAGAACAGGGGCACTTCACTGTGGCTCCCACTGTTCCAAGCCTCAGCTACAGGCATGCAACACCCAGAGAAAGCAAAGGAAATGCTCTTTCTTAAAAGTGAGAAAACCTTACCAAAGGTGATCCAGCTTACATGTATTCATATTTTGTTGGCCAAAACTAGCAAAGGAAAACTAGCTACATGACTGGATTAGTCCAATCGGGATACCCTCTGTACCTGTCCTCCACACTTCAAAGCAGCCTAATATGGATAAATATATGGAGAGAAATTAGGAAACATATGTTCAATTGTCACTGAGGAAAGACAACTCAAACATTATACGTTGAAAACTTTTTCAGTGTGCAGACGTTTGGCAAAGAGTGAATATTACTGCTGCCCAATATTCATTCTTTGCTTCTTCTACAGTAAAAATAACTGGCCATCCTGACTGCCTGGCTAAAGATTCCTCAACCTCCCAGACAACTGCTTGGTCTGCTGGCTATGTGACTAAATTCTAGCTAATGTGTGATCAAGAAGTGGTATTAATAACTTCTGGGAAGTTTTCCGAAATGGAATGATTTGTCCTACTGCTTCTCTTTTCCTCCTTTCTACTGAAGGATGATGATATGATGTGTGGAGTTGCAGAAAACATCTTAGACCATGAGGTGAAATTTGTGTGCTTAAGATTGAAAAGCAAAAGATAAATATTTCCCAATTCCCTATTAATGGTGCAACCCCTGTGTAGATAAATGTAAAGCTGCCTACATTTATGTGAAAGAAATATAAAATTCTGTGTAGTTTAGGCCATATTATTAGAGGCTTTCTGTCTTTGATTTCCAAAGCTGATGCTAATTAATATTTGTGAATATATTAAGGAAAAAACAGAAGGTAAATTGATCAGCTCTACTTAGAGCACACAAATCTTTAGCATAATCTTGCAACTTATAATTGAAGACTTTCTTTACTATACATATGCTATATCATTTTTGGTCACTTTAATTTACTGTTAAAGTTAAGAAAACAATTCTTATGGGAAGATAGTATTATCTTGATTGATATTCATTCCAGAAATTAGGGATTCAATGTAAAAACTTGAAATTATCACTTTATAGGATCATATTTTGAAGGTGGGGAAAATATCTGCTGTTTCTTACAAATTGTTTCCTAATCTCAACACAGGTAAATAGCATATTGCAAAAGCAAACATTTTCTTGATAAATTTGATCTTCATGTGCCTTTTCACTGAATAAGCTCAATGTTGATTTTGGTCCTAATTGCAACATAATTTGTGGTTTATAGTTAGACCACGTTGTAATGAATTACTTTTAAAAATAAAGTGTACCACTAATAAACGCTTTAATAGATATTGATTTTCTTGCTACAAGCAATGATATAAATTCAGTGAATTCTTTTTCCTCCAAAATTTTCAGATTGATTTAAAAGCAAACTTCAATTATTTCCATATCATTCTTATACAAAAGGACTGTGGTTATGGGATAATGTATTCTAAGCACTGTGGTGGGGGCTAATCACCCAATACCTAGTGTTGTATGTATGGATTTGATAACATCAAAATTATTTTTTCTTTCTAAAACATTTTATAAAAATCCCCTGGTTTAAATCAGTATGTTTTGTCACTCTAAGAGTTTTTAAGAAAAAAGAAAAAAATCTCAAAATTTTTAAATGTCAGCCCAGTTTTATGAATGCTATTAAACAATCATGAATCACCTGAAGGAATAAGTAAGAGTACAGCTAGGCCTGCCAGATTTGTCAAATAAAAATACATTGTATTTTTTTGTATTTTATCAGGCAACCCTCGAGTACAGACCCTTTAATCAATTTAACCATTCTGATTAGTCAGTGTGACCTAGCCAATTCCTTCATATTTCTAGATTAAAATGCATTAGTTCAAAGGGGAAGGTAAGTAAGTTATCATTTATTAAATGTTATATGCCAGGAATTGTTGTATGTGGAACTTTTAGGCTATAACACTTCCGTCCTGATCACGACCCTATGTGATATGTCCTGGTATAAGAAAATTGAGTCCAATATTTATGCTAATTATTCAAAGTCATACAGTGAGAAAGCAGTGAACTCGGCATGTGCACTCAACTCTATTAGCCTCCAAAGTCTCCCAGAGTCTTCATTCCTGAACAAGGAATTGGCCATTGCCTTTCCAATGCTACTTGTTCTCTTTCTCTGTCATTCTATGTGGAAACTGGCATTTGTGAAAGTAAATCAGTGGCACCTTGTTCTCTGGCATCTGGCTAGGTTTAGCCAGGGACAGTTAACAGCAGGTGACTGTGGAGATTGACCTCAGGTCTTCATGGTTTGCCATGGATGATCATGTTGAAGACAGGCAATGCTGCAGGGATATGAGTAAACAGTGGAAGGAACAGGGAATTAGGGTACATATTTCCTTAGGTTGAGTCTGGCTGAAGGTTAGGTGTTATTAAATCTAAAGTACTCTCAAACATGCTATTATTTGAGACATTGGAGAATAATCATATGTTTGATTGATTCATGATAGAATAATGTGATTTAAAAAAGGACAAATGGGCTTGCTCTCTTGGGGCCTTTGGTCTGGTGTGGAAGATGTATAATAAAATTTTTAAACCACAAATTATTATGATTGAAAATTGGGATACTTTGAAGAAAAATATTTTTAATCAAATCAGCAATTAAAACATAAAGCTATGATTTAGCAATGGGGAGTCTAGGACAGTTATTTTTTAGTAAGTGCTCTTATTCTGTGGCCACTAGGATGTGTAACATTGGTTAACAAATAACGAGAAGGAGAGTATTCCAAAGAGAGAGTCGGGAAAGAATAGAGATAAAGGGAATATAGTAGGATCTGGAGTGAAAGACATAAATAGAGAAAGAGATGATGTAGATTTATTTTGGTGTGTATGAGCAGGGAAAATAGGAGTTCAGTTTGATGTGACAAAAGTTGGATACACAGGCTTGGAGATTTAAAGGAGAGAGAATGTGAAGATGCAAATTACAAACAATAATTACATTGAGCAATGGACCCAAACCAAGTGTGTATAACCTAAGTTTTAGCACAAAATCTTTGAGAAAACATTTGTAAAACTTTCATAAGCTTAATATTTATTCCTCTTGCATTCCCAGAGCAAAACTGAACCATACTGAGCCTGAAATGTTTGGTTAGTTCCATTACCATGAGCAATAGAAGCAATATTGCTCTATCTCCGTTCCATCATTAGAGATGAGTTATAACACATCAAACAAGTCAGATATTTTGGTTGCAGAAATATCTGTGAAGCCCACAAGATGCTATGCAACATTTAATCTGGGTTCAGAATTGTTTGGCACCTCTTTACGCAGTAGCAAGCTAGTATGTTTGAGGAAATAAACAATTGCATGGGTGGCCCAATCTGCATGCTCAAACTAGAACTAATATCTCCAGAGTTCTTTGAAGCCCTGACTTTAACAACATAAACAAACAAGGGAAGATATCAGTGGTTGCCACCAATAAAATATAATTTAATTTTAAAATTACCAAAGAAAGTTAAGCTGTTTCAAGTGAGAATGCAATGAAAACAAACACATGGAGATAAGTGAGCAAAAGCAACCAAATTAATGTCTTTCTCATAATGATTTATTATCAAGTACAGTAAACACACACGCATATGCTCACAGATATACACACATGAACAGACATGCATGCACACACACAGACATCATTTTTACCCGAGTCTTAGCACAGTCCTGCACATAGCCCTGTTGAGAAGAGAAACACTGCGTATAATGGAGTATGGAAGAGTTTAAAATTAGACTGGCCCAGGGGTTGGGCCAGGGCCTAAGAGACAAGAGCCTGATGTAGGTTATTAGTTCAAAGTTTAATACAACAAGTAGTTCTCAGGGTAGCTGACTTTAGTTGGCATAAACAAGGTCCAATGCAGGGAAAAACTATTTTAACAGACCATGACATCCGTAAGTTGGGTTTCCACCTAGGCAGATCAGACCAGGGATGATTATCCTAAGTTATCAATGCTCCAGTCATCAGATATAAGCATATGGCATCAGGACATTAATACTAGGAGGAAACTAGGAAGAGTAAGATGGTACCCCATGCTTAGAATAAAAGAAAAGACAAGGAGGTTATAAACAGAGACTGAGGCTCAAAGTATAAAAGAGAATACCAGTTAGCAGAAGTGAGGTGTAAGGTGCAGACAACATCTCTAGGAAAAGGCATCAGTCCAGTATTAGAATACAGCAGAAAGTTAAGGCGACGGTATCACCAAAAGCCAGGGGTAAAGTTGAGTTCCTCATCTTACTCCTGAATGACCAGAATTCATCATAAGGATGAAAGAGAATGAAGGCTATAAATGAGAGTCCAGTGGTTCAGCTGAGGATAAAGAAGTTTTCAGAGGCTGGGAATCAGTCTGAGTACAAGTGGGAGCTTGTGTTAGAATGGCCAGAGACTAGAATAAAAGGATATGATCACCTTATTCATTAATCAATCCTCATAGATAGATAGATGGATAAATGCATAGGTATAAATATATTTGTGGATATGGATATAGATGTACATATATTCTCTTTTTATATATTAAGCTGTTTGATTTAATGAAAAGAATTCATCACAGTCTCTCAAATATTAACTACTATATTATTGTAATTAACATTCAAAATGTCTCTAACACTAACTTCCATGAGTTATGTTCTATCTGGCACCACCCCAGTGCCAGGGTTTTGTTACATTTGGGCACATGGTACGATTGGAGTCTTGGTCAAGATCACTAGGTAGTAAGAGGCTCTTTGAATGGGGTGTGCATGAGATCATTGTGCAGACAAAAAAAAAAAATGCATCATGACACTAGCCTATACTTATATTCTGAATAGTTTTGAATTTTTTTTGTACATTACCAAACTTTAAGAAAATACATCACTTCCATCAATTTTTATCTTCATTTTTGTGGCAGAGAATACATGTTCATTAAATCCCTCCAGATATTATTTCAGTTGGCTGGGTTGTGTGATTTAGCAGTGGCCAATGAGTAGCCAAGGAATGGCTTGGAATTAAATATGCTGCTTACAAACCCGTGCAGGTTTCCAAGGGATCGCATGTTGTTCTTTCCAGGATGGCAGCTAAATGGAAGGACTGCAAGGACATAGAACAAAGTGGAGCCAAAGGATGAAAGGAGGCGCAAACCCTAAATTGCCACTTGGAGGGAAGATGCCCAGGAGAGTTGTTTAATCCCAAGGGTCAGATCTGTGTTGGACTATTGCTTGAGCAAGAAAAAATCTTTTATCTTGCTAAGCCATTGAAATTTTGGGATTGCTCAGCCTACCCTTACTTCTAAGACTTTTAAATTTTATAACCATGTAAACCTAAGAAGGAGAAGGACTTTAAATACTCTTAAAAACTCCAGCGACGCTAGAGGTTGTAAAAGCAAGCAATCTTACAGCGCTTGAATGGTCTCTATTTAAATGTCTAAAAACCGAGCTTTGTGTAACAAACACCAGTAAAACATCACATGAGTCATTAAATCTACAATCATTATTGCATCTGACATCTCAGCAAATATAATGTTTATAAATTATTTCAATGAGAATAGTTTTATCCCTTTGTATTTGAAGTGGCTTTCGAATAAAAGTGCCTTATTTAATACAGGAAGGAAGTGACCAGTTACAACAAATAAACTCTAGCTTTAAATTCTAAATGACCATGTAAGCAATATTTTGAAGTTACAAAGTTAAGAAAAATATTATACTGTGCAAAAATTTGTTAATTAACACAATGTCAAAAGACAAGTGATAGACTGAGGAAAAATTTACAACACATGAAAGACAAAGAATCAATATCACCAATAGAGACTCTATAAATAATTAAGAGATAGCAATAATGAATAGAAAAATGGTAAACAATGTTTATCACTATATAGAAAATAAAATTCAAAATACCCCAAATATATGAAAACATAAATTATCAAAAGTAGTTAAATAATTAAGTGGAAAATGAGATATCATTTGCAACCCATCATCTATCTACCTGTTAAAATATTCTGTATTTTTTTCTTCAGCTCTCTCAGTGCCAGGGTGCTATCCTTTAAATACAAGGGTAATAGAACTTAATGATGTATGAAGATTAATGCTTATTGGCAAAAATGGAATGCCTATTAGTGGAGCAGAGATTGAGTAGATTATGGTGCATTTTCACTATGTAATGCTGTGTAGCTTTAAAACACAACAATGATCTCTCAATATAATGTAGAAGCAGAGTCATGATTTATATTAATAAATAAACAAAACAAAGATTCAGAGAAAAGTGCATAATATGATCTTATCTTTGTAAAACAACACGAAACAAACAAATGGAAAAACTTAGAGGAGTGTGTGTGTGTGTGTGTGTGTGTTATAACCATTTGACACATGGTCAGTCACTCAGAGCCTCTGGGAACTACTGGAACACATCAGTGAAACAAAAGAGAAAAAAATTCCTGAACTAGAAAAGCTTACATTCTAATAGAGCAAAACAGATAATAACCATAAAAATAGTGAAAGTAAAATGTATAGTATGTTAGAAAGTGGTGTGTGCTGCGGAAAGGAAACAAAGCAGCAAAAAGGAATTGCAGAGTTGGAAGGGGGGATTTGCTGTTTTGAAAGCAGTGATGAGAATTCATTTCAGATGATATTATTTTACAGGGACAGGAACCTAGCAGAATTTAAGACATAAGAACTCAGCAATGCCAAGCCTAATCAATAAAGATATGAAAGCCTACAATCTACACAGCAAATCACTAAAGATGAAAACTGTGGATGCTTCCTCAATAATGGTGAAATGAATGTACATTTCAGAGAACTCCTTGCTCTAAGGACCTTGAAATAACTGAAGGCTGCCTAAAACAAAAAGAGTAAGAAAGTTTAGCAGAATAACAAAAATCTGTTAATTAACCTTTTGGAAATATGAATAAAAAGAAAAAACTATTAAAACATTACAAAATGATATTAATAAAAGTGCTATAAAGCAGTGAGGGGAAATATGCAATTTTATCCCAAAGATTTTTCATAGAAAATATGTGTAATTTTGCAAATGGCTGTCATCTATTTTTACTTAGGTAAAAGAACATACTGTAGCTATTAAATGTAAACAGACAAAAAGTCAGTGGAACAAAAGAAAGTGATAGTACAGAAAATAAATACGTTAAGGTGTTGCAACTTTTAAGCAAATAAAATCCAATTCACTGTAACTAAACCCATGAAGAAAATACTTAACTTGAAATTTCAGTTTAGTCAGATTTCAGGGAGGGCTCGATCAGGGTTTCTGTTTAGTTTCCCAGTTTGTTTCTCAGTATTTCTCTCCTTGTCAAGTTGAATTTGATCTCAGGTTAGTTTTTCTCAGGGTAGCAAAATAGCTGAAGTAGTTGCATAGTTTACAGAGAAAAATCCTAAACATTGCCCAGAAGACAAGCACAACTTGGCTTGAGTCTGATTGAAGCAGCTCAGATTGTATGTCCAATCCTGAATCAGTTATCCTAAGCGGGGTAAAATTTTATGGATTACCTTAGAGACTGCTCAGGTTCTATCCCCAGATCTGAGAGAAGAATCAATTTAACACACAAACCTCATGGCTGCTACACAGTGGGGGGTTGATGCGATAGATGCCAAAAAGTCAACCAACCATGTGCAATAAAATAACCATCAAAAGCAATAAATAGTACAAACAACATTTTGGAGAATACAAATTGAACAGAAGAAAGACTAGAGAAATCCTATTAGAAGAAGGAAGTGATTGGAACACAAGACAGTATTTAGTATATAGAAAAACAGATCACAAAAATACAATCTGCAAATAATAAACATTTAAATGCAAGAAAACAAAATATACAAAACAAAAATAGTAATCAATAACATAACAGAATAAAACTTTCCAAACTATAAAAGGAACTTAGATTGGAAAGCACGAACTAACACAAGATACAGTATAGTGAAATTGTTAAATCTCAATGAGAATGAAAGAAATTCTCACATATCTCAAGAATAACTTGTTTTCAAATGAGTAGAAATTAGGCATTGCGTTATATATTACGCATATGTGGTCTTAGTTTCAGTCCTCACTATTACAAAACTGTGAGGTAGGTCCTACTATCTTCACTTGGTGCTTGAGGAAATTGAAGCTGCAAAGGTTTTAAACAACAAACTGATAGAGTTACCAAGCTTCCATTTGAACCTAGGCCCACCCAAAAGCAAAAATCAGCATGTCTTCAATGTGCCTAAGAAAGCAGAATGATAGGATAGCTTGCCAGAAGTTTGACTAAAAAGTAGAACTCTAGTATAACACTGTTGCTGTTGATGTGAGCTTGCAATGACCACGGAAACTAAATACTCATTATACAGATAAGGAAATAGGAACACTGTTTTCCTCTCTCCTCACTGAGTGACTTTCCACTAATGTGAGCCAAACATGGTTTTTAACTAACCCACGCTCAGCAAATGAACAGCGCCCTGAAGTAAAAGAATATCCCCTCTGTGTTCCCTGTAATAGATGCACCTAACAGACAGGTAAATATTCACAAGCTTCTCTACAACAAATAAAAAGATATATTCAGTCTATTAAAACAAGTTAAAACATGGCAGTAGAAAGATATTTTAGCAAAGCTATTTCTAAACTATTTTAACTGCCAAACCACTAGCTTCTTTTAATTTGGGCTTTCCCTTGTTAATGCACAACATTCTTGGTGGTTGGAAAATCTTCAAAGAAAGAACAAGAGAGAAAAAATTTTTTTAAATTATTTTTTAATGCCAAAGAGCATGAAAAATAAAGAATAATACAAGCAGAAATACAACCATGCTTTGGTGTACAAGAAGATGAGATACTGTACCCTTTCTGGTTTCCAGATCCGCCAGACACAAGACATTGACTTGAGGAGAAAAGTCTTAGCAGAGGATACAAAACAGAATTCGCTGGTTGTGGTGTGTTACCTAGTGCTAACACTGACACTGAATGAGGTCTTTTTCCTGATTTACCAGATTAAAGCAAACATTTACTGCACACAGACCATTTATTTTAAAAAAATTCAACATCTATTGTATATACTGTGGGTTGAATTATATGCTCCCTAAAATTTGTATGTTTAAGTCTTAACCCCCAATAGTTTAGAAGGTGACTTTATTTGGAAATAGAGTAATTGCAGATGCAATTAGTTAATCATACTGGAGTAGGGTGGGTCCCTAATCCAATATGACTGGTATCCTTATAAAAAGGAGAGATCTGGACACAGACACTTGCACACAGGAAGTACACCATGTGAAAATGAAGGCATAAATCAGGGTGATACAGCAGAAGCCCAGAGATGCCAAAGATTGCCAATAAACCACCACAAACTAAGTGGGAGAGAGTCATGGAACAGATTCTCAGAGCGTACAGAAGGACTGAACTCTGTTGACATTTTGATCTTGGACTTCTAGTCCCCAGAAATGTGAGATAATGAATTTGTGGTGTTTTAGCCACACAATTTGTGATATTTTGTTAGAGTGGCCCTAGAAAACTAATATCATACATAACACACTGTCCCCTGAGGAGGGATGATTATACAAGATGACTAATATATGTAAACAATGGACCATAACACAGATATGACTGATATATTTACTCTCTGCATGAGAAAAAGACAAAATGAAGAGGAAAACAGAGAAGCCAGCAGTTGTGCATTCTGTGTAGAATACTCAGGTGCCCAGGCATCCCAAACCACTTTTAAGATCAGGCTGTTTTGGTGTCAGGCACTATATCTTTAGTGAATGGCACCACAGGACTTTTCACAGGCCTTATGGGAACAGTTGAGATGGTAAAAAACAAAACAAAACAAAACCAGCCCCAATCCATACAAGCACAATCCCCAAATCAAAATGCATACAATTGAAATTAAATATCTATACATATTACATGGAAAATTGGTTAATTATGAAATTAATATTCAAAAGAAGTTTATGATATTTGAAAGGTATTTAAACATTAGATTATTTTTGATCCTACATGAACTCCCAAGGTTGTATAATTTTCAGTAAAAAAAAAATAGGTGACATAAATGATATGCAACTCATAGTTCACATAGTAATTTCAGAAGAAAAATTATACAAAATTTTGTCAAAATTTTAGAGCATACATTGATATTTGATTTGAGATGTGATTATGTTTAAATGTATATGTGTGTATATTGCATATCAAAGGATCTCCAAAAGTAATATTGCCTAGAGCACAAGAGGCTCTTAAAATGTAGCATATCAGAGGTCACACAGAATTTTCAGCAATGAAGCTGTGATTATTCACCTTATGGATTTGTGGAAAACTAATTTAAACCACTAAAAAATGCTAATGTTTTACAAAGTAAATAAGTTATAGGAGGGCTTCCACAACCGTGGGTTCAGCCAACTGAAATTTAGTTTTTGAGGGCTACTATATGGGAGATGACCACGATTGTAGCTCTGACACGTGCAGTGCATGGGCAATATATATAACCAAAGTGTTGTACCCCCATAATATTCTCAAATAAAAAAATAAATTAAAAAAAATACATAGCAATATACTGTATTTTCCATCTGCAACCAGCTGGTTGAATCCAGAGATGTGGAACCCTCTGATAAGGAGGGCCGACTAAAGAACTTGAGCATCTGTGGTACCTGGGGCCCTGGAACTAATTCCCCACCAGTAGGGAGGGCCAATTGTATTAGCAAACTGGAAACGGTTCACTTTAATTTGTATAAAGGTTTTGATAATTTCAAGTAAAAAAATTAATAAAAGAAAAGAAGCATAGGCATTTGTATAAACTTTAAATGAAAAAAATAAAGGAAATTTCCATGAGGTTTTTTGTAATATTCAAAAAAGGCGACTTCTCAGTATCTCCACGGATTTTGAATCAATGAGACACTAAAATGAGAAATTGAGATTTGTTTCCTACAGTGATTTTCAATGAAAAATTCATGCTTTCCAAAACCAATAGAAAAGCCAAAAGGCTTCCTAAACTATTTCAGTTGAATAAACTTCACGTTCTTTGAATGTTTCTTGCTACTAATATTTTTATTAAATCAAATATTTTGATTTGAAGAAAATTGTTCTTGTATCTTCTTTCCTAAAGTATTTTCTTTGATTAAAATAATACTGATTATGAGTATTTTGATTTTTTTGGTTTGTTGTTGATATTTGGATCGGCTCTCAATCTGCATTTCATCTTTCATTTGAAGAGGTTAGAAAAGAAAAACTGTGTTTCTAAGACTCCACTGAAGCTTGGGTGGTGGAAGTGAAGTAGAGTCATCTAATCAGAGGCTCTCAAGCAAGACTGGAAGGGAGTTATGAGGCATAAACAATCTCTTTGCAATGTCTCAACATTGCTGCTGGCTAGGAAGGTCCAGGAGGTAACAGGTTTCTTTAGCGATCTTGGGTTTCACGAAAAAGAGGCTATTGACCTGGTTCCCCTTCTTTTAGAATGAGACTTTGGGAATCCATTTTTTCAGGTTCCTGGTGTTAAGTCAAGCATGACTTCAATGGTGGCCACAAGCAAATAGTGCTCAGTTTTAGAACTTGTGCAGTTAACCCTTTCAATTACTATAGTACCTAAATGACACCTAGTTGTCATGAATGCTTATAATTTTCTGTTGCCTGGGCATCCATTTTAAATGCAGGTTAAGCTTTCACATGCCACAGGCAGAGCTCAGTCACCCTTGGCACAGTTTCCAGTTCTACAAATGGCTCAAGTAGGTGGCCAGAAGTAAGAACTTAGAGATATCTCTCCCTTGTAGTAGATGGGGCTTTCCACTTTCCTGCAACTTCCTTTTAATGGACCATTCAGTCATTTGCCTCCAAACTTAAGGTGACCCATACCCTATTCCCCAATACACACAGTTAGTTGCCTCTCTCTTTCTCTCTCCCCCACTGCACTCCCTGACCTTCATGTGTGTGGCCTGTTGGCATGTAATATACCCCCCAAGATCTGTAAACACTAAAAACTTAAATTTTCACTTTGTGGTTGAGTCATTGGAGCTATGCCACAATTCAACCCTTGATGTCAAGGCTGCCCCAAACAGAACCATGCAGGTGGATTCCCTGCTAGTGTTCTTCTGTCAAGGCCTCTGGTGGCTGCTGGGGACAGAAGCAACCAGCTAATTTGATGGAGAAACTCTACGAGTTTCATTGAAAACACTAGTACCTACATCACATCCTTTTTTCCTTAAAATATATAATATGTTTTCTGTTTTCTAAACTGAACTTTGACTGATATATGTTTAAATTAAAATACATCAATATTTATTATCAAAAGATTGAGCCATATATTTTTCATACACTATTGAATAAAGAAACTTCTTTTTGTTTTGTTTTGTTTTCTCACCCAATGCCAGCAGCAAATGAATTTCCGAATGAAATTAAAGGGTGATATGAGCTAAAGACCTTTGTGTATCGTTGTGTCTGTGACATGGATATCATGGACAAAGCTTTGAAGATGGGGATGAATCAAAAGCAAGGATAGCAAGTAGAAAATAGAAAAGTATTGCCTATGGACTTTTTATTAAAAGACGAGTTTTGTATCAACACAATTCATAGTCCATGAAATTATCAAAAGACTTTTCTTGGAAGGTCATGTTCTGGGTTCCTGTGGGAGAAAGTAAAGAGAGTAGAGAAGAAGAACAATAGTCTACTGCCACCAGGGTTTTTTTTTTTTTTTCTTTTAAAGAAAAACAATTAAGAAGGAATTTTTTTGGCATCAGTTCTGATTCGGGTCTGGATTTAATTAAATCTATATGACCCTCTCTTCACATTTACAGCTCAGTATAATGTCTGATGTTCAAAAATCGTGCCTCCATCCTTTCAATGAGATGTAAATAAACCAGCAAATGCTAATGCTGGTAGTTCATTGTAAAGATCATCTTGTTTAAGTCCCTTATTTGGGAACAGAAGCATAGATAGTATAAGATCCTTGATCAAGGCCAGAGATCTATTGATATTTCAAGATCAAACTAGAATCTTGATTTCATTCTCTTGGTTTTATTAGTCACATTGTCTCCTGTGGTCAGTGGGCTGTATATAATTAATCAGAAAAAATCTTCTGATGAATGGGCCTAGGTAATGAGGTGGTCAGCATACTGTCTGAAGGCACAATCACCTTTCCAGCATTGACAGTGCAATTTAGTGCATATGAGGCTATGAAAAGGGAACTACCACACAGATAGCTTAAAATAAGGACAAAGTATGGCTGCCCTTGTGCTGCATAAGCCCTTCTATGACTAGGCTTGGACTCTTCTCCATGTTACAAGAATCATCTTATTGTTCCCAGAGCATATTCTTGAATTTCTCGTACCTGAATTCCCCCATGGGCCAGAAAAAAGTGTAACATTGCTGCCCCTATCCCTTACCGAGTCTAAGTTCCTCCATAGTGCTCATTTTCTGCCCCAGAAAGGCTGCTTTCTAAGATGACTGGGCTTGAGAATTTCAATACCTTTCATGGAAAACTGTACTCTCTACATAAAGAGGCTGGCCCTGTCCTAGGACTTCATGAGTATAATCCATCAGAACACATGAATTCTGTATCACTACATTTGTCCATATCTGAGTTATTCCATATAAAAATAACACTATGCATGGATCTTTAATTGTGGACTCTAGAGTAGACTTCAGAAATCCCAGTTGGGTCTTTTTTATGGTCTCACAGATATCATAAAATCTACATATAACACAGCATCCTTGCCCTCAATGTCCTTTGAGCAAAGGCTTGAACCAGACCACACACAAAATGTATTTGCCAAGAAATAATAAATATAATTAGGAAAAGTACAGTCTAAATCCATATTTATCAAAGAAACATTTCTAAGTGGGATCTTGATCTACAGACATAATGAATGAAGAGTCTTTCATATCTTTTGGTGGCATAGTTTACTTTCCTGGTGCCAGGGAGTCTGAGAGTCAACATCCTAGAATGGGATCTTTGCTTAAACATTGCACAATTGAAAGCCCATTAAAGTGATTATCTGCAGACTATAAACTTGCCTGCTCTTAAGGTAAATTCAAGCCTCAATCTCAAAAATAACAAACACAGTTTGTAGCTTCTGAGCGTTGAAGTTTTCTGTTTTCTAATCATCAAGGTTTTAAAAAACCTTTGGTGTTCAGAATCAGCTGTTGCATATAAAAAGTTTGAACTTTCGAAGGAGAGACATTGCAAAAGAACAATTGAGTCAAAGGGTAAAGGAAGAGTTATAAGACTGAGGCAGGAAAAAGATAATTCATTGACCTGGTAATGGTTAAGCCCTTCCAGTTTTTGAGTTTATAGCTTCACTTTCATATAGACCTTATAGTTTGCATAATCAGCAAATTCTGGCTATTCTTAATTTCTTATTTAGTGATTATGTTCTGTATTATTTGGCTAGATCTGCCATAGCAGAGTACCACAGCTTGGGTGACTTAAACAACAAAAATTAATTTTCTCACAGTTCTGTAGGTTAGAATTCTGAGATCAAGGTGTTAGCAGGGTTGGTTCCTTCTGATGTCTCCTTGGCTTGTAGATGGCTGTCTTCTCTCTGTGTTTTTATGTGGTCTTTTCTCCGTGCGTATGTGTCCATGTCCTAATCTCCTCTTCTTATAAAGGCATAGAGTAGAGTAGAGCCCACTTTAATGATGTTATTTTAACTTTACCTCTTTAAAGACTCTATAACCAAATATAGTCACATTATTAAGTACTGAGGATTAGGACTTAAACGTGAATTTTGTGGGACACAATTGAGCTCATAACATGTTCCCTATTCCAGTTTTCCCTTTATCTTTGCAATTTCCCTGGAAATATCTGCCCTCTCTTAGGGTAATATATTGAAATTGATATTATAGTTTATCTTTCAATTTTTGCAATATAATAGTATAAAATGCCATATAATAGTCTATCAAACTTATTATGTCCTATGATTTTCCTCAAAATGGATTATGAGAATAGTAAATGTATGAAAAATTGCTCAGGAAAGTAATGTATAATGGATATGTACAATACACTGAATGAAATAAATTCATTGAGAATTTTAATTAGCCTGTATTTGGACCATTCAGGATGTACATAATGTTTTCTGCTTTTACAAATAATAACATTTTGAAGACACCTATACAGAAATATTTTGGGGTACGTCTCATTATCCCATAACATAAATTCATGGAGAGGCATATTACTGTTTCTAAGTGTGTGAATATTTCTAAGGCCTTTAAGATAGTCTGCCAAATTGCCTTTCAGAAAGCAGTTACTTTACAGATCACACTAAAGTGTATCATCAATAACAAAATATAAATTACATGTTTTTCATAGTAATATGTAAATTTAGTGTTTATTGTTCAAATTGACTTTCTTTGTTTAAGCTGATCAAAGACTTTGACATTTTATTTATTTTTTATCTCTTCATATCCTTTGCCAATTTTTCTACTGACAAATTTTCTACTGACAAATTTAATATGTAAATTTAGTGTTTATTGTTCAAATTGACTTTCTTTGTTTAAGCTGATCAAAGACTTTGACATTTTATCTATTTTTTATCTCTTCATATCCTTTGACAATTTTTCTACTGGCAAATTTTATCTCTTCATATCCTTTGACAAATTTTCTACTGACAAATTTTCTACTGACAAATCATTGTATCTAATGATTCTGTACAAAGTCACCGTAAAGGTTAATTTAAAATAGATTATAGTGGTTTGTCCATACTATGATTTCAGTAATAGGAATTTGTCTACTTGAGTTACCCATATTTTATCTTCCATTAAAGTACATCATAGAATATTTGAAATAGTTTCTATAACAGAGAATTAAAAATTTTAATTTCTAAAATTGCCAAAATTTATAGTCAGTGCACCTATTTTGTGTATTTGTATGCATAAGAAGAACACAAAGTTTGAGACAGTTCAGTTAAGTCATTGTCCCCTGATTTGCTTTATGCATTTTAGTAGAAAATAAACATAATTTGGTCATTGGATTTTCTTACTCCTTGCTTTACATCAGAGAACTTTACGTTCCCTTCAGGAATATAGAGGAATGGAGTTACTTTATTGACATCCTCTTAAATGATTGTAAGTCCACTATATCACTGTCACAGAAAAGTTTCTTCATTGGATAATCACAGTAAATACTATCAGAGCAAGAGAAACATCATATAAAGATTAGCTACAATTAGAACTAAGAACATACTATACAGCAGAGGAAAAAAATAAAAGATATGTTTAATGAACAGGAGGCTGTAAAAAGTATGTGAAAGTGTTGGTGGGTACAAGAGAGTTGTGGAGGTAGGTGATGGTCTTTAATATTATAAGAGCTGTCATTGAGAATGGTCAAGCTTGTGCTAAATAATTGCATAACTTCTGATAATAGTACTATAAGCAATCAGTAAAAATTAAAAGGAAGGTAGAAATTAGTTGTATATAAGATGATCCTTCTAAAGTCAGGGCTTTGAAAATGACAGAGTGTAAAGACTTCCTTGTAACGTAATGAAACACCTTTCATTAGAAGAATTCAAATTGTATCTATATTATAGTCTTTCAGAGATATAGTACATAGCATTTGGCTAAAATCAGGATGCACGGTTATTGAGATCTCCCGCAATTCATTGATTCTCAGTTAATACTCATAATTTGGTTGTGTTTTACCATGGTTTCAGGGAAAGGAACACAAGTATTTCATTTATATCAGCATATTAAAAATAGAAATTATGCCAAAGGAAAATTCATAATGTTATTACATGCACTCCCCTTTTTGTAATTACTAAAATCTTGGGGACATGTCCTGACAAGTTTTTATTATATTTGAGGATATGGACTTAACTGGAGATAAAGCAATTATGTTAAGTTCAAAGGAAGCACATAAAACTGGCTTTTATAAAATAAACGTTTGAAGCATGTTTTTAATAATGTATTTTATTACAAATCACATACATAAATAACAAGGTGAAAAAAGGACAATATTGAATCTGTAATTAAAGTAACAGTTACCCATAAAGAATGTTATGGGTAATAGCTACAAAAATAATGTGCAGGGAACATTAAGTTATTTCATTTGTTTTCTCCTGCACCCATGGACTCTTACACCTTCCACATGCAAAGCTGAGCCATGAGCCCTAAATACTTCAGTCTAGGAGGGGGCAAGTAATGGACCCCTTTGACAAACACACAACTGAAAGGCAACTAGGCTCAAAAAATACAGATATGGTAGATAGAAGGCTTTTCCTAAATTCCTTTGAAATATCAAGCCTGGAAGTTATAGGTCACATTTGTGTAATGATATTCCTCAGTGTGGAAAAGTTGCCACTTCCACAATGACATTAAAAAATAATTGTGCAGAATGAACTTCATATTGGTATAAAATTATAGGGTTGACAATGATATTGTAACAAATATCTAAAGAGTCATTTCAATCCTCAGATTAATACGAGATACTTTTTTTTAAAACAATGCTGTTACAATCTAGTAAAGATCTTATCAGTTAAGTAAGTGTTCAAAACAACCATTTGATATTGATGGGTTTATTGTAGTACAACTATTTTGTTTTTAAAAGTAGATATTCCCTTCTTGTTGTGGCAGGGGGAAGTGATAATTTGGTAAAGATGAAAGGCCTAAAACTTCACTCAAGCATAATTGGGCAACACTACTCAATTATTCCCTTAATATCAATTGCAAAGCTGTTCTATGACAGCCAGTCATCTCCTCTGAGCTTTGGCCTGGTATCCTCTTCATTTAAAATTTTGTGACAACACTATATTTCTGGAAGTTTGTAGCTAAATCTAGACTATTTAGAGATGAAGTAGAATTCTTGGAGGAGGACGGAACTTGTGCAAATATAAGGAGAAGAGAAAGAAGGTAAATTTCATGCACTCTCAGGAAATTAGTTTCATTAGTTATCAGTGTTGAACACAAATTGCAAGAGCCTACGTAGGAAATGAGTTTAATGTTGAATTAAATGATAGACATAAAACCATAATTTAGTGTGTTAAAAATGTAAATTAAATTTTCTTTTTCTGCATTGTCTCCTCCTCCTCATCTACTTCTTGTTTCTTTTTTTTTTTTTTTTTTTTGATAAGAACAACCAGGTAATGTTTTATACTTTGCTTAGTACTCATATTATTTAATATTTAAATCTTTTATATACTTCAATGTATTGGTTTGCACTTTTCTTTGGAGAAAGGTTTTTTAAATAAATAAATTCTGCAGAGTTAATAAGTATAGAGCTATTCAGACTTTCAATTTTTTTCATGTCAGTTTTGGTATGTTGTGTTTTTCAAAGAATTTGTCCACAAACAACCCCATTAAAAAGTGGGCAAAAGATATGAACAGAAGCTTTTCAAAAGAAGATAGACTAATGGCCAAGAAACATATGAAAAAATGCTCAACATCACTAATCATCAGGGAAATGCAAACTAAAGCCACAATGAGATATCACCTAAACCCAGTGAGAAATGCTTTTATCAAAAAGTCCCCAAACAATAGATGCCGGCATGGATGCGGAGAGAAAGAAACACTTACGCACTGTTGGTGGGACTGCAAACTAGTATAACCTCTGTGGAAAATAGTATGGAGATTCCTCAAAGAACTAAAAGTAAACCTACCATTTGATCCAGCAATCCCACTACTAGGTGTTTACCCAAAGGGCAAAAAGTCATTTTATCAAAAAGACACCTGCACTCAAATGTTTACTGCAGCACAATTCACAATCAAAAAGATGTGGAATTAACCCAAGTGCCCATCAATCCATGAGTGGATTAGTAAAGTGTGGCATATATGTACCATGGAACAGCAACCCCCAGCCTTTTTGGCATCAGAGACCAGTTTCATGGAAGACAATTTTTCCATAGACTGGAGGGTGGGGGAGATGGTTTCAGGATGATTCAAGCATGTTACATTTATTGTGCACTTTATTTCTATTATTACATTGTAATATATAATGAAATAGTTATACAAACCTCTCTGCTAATGATAATCTGTATTTTTAGCCTCTCCCTAGCATCACCGCCTCAGCTCCACCTCAGATCATCAGGCGTTAGATTCTCACAAGGAGCACGCAACCTTGATCGCTTGCCTTCACGGTTTACAGCAGGCTTCCCACTCCTAAGGTAATCTAATGCCCGTGCTGATCTGATAGGAGGCGGGGCTCAGGCAGTGCTGCAAGCAATGAGGAGCAGCTGTAAGTACAGAGGCAGCTTCCTTCACTAGCCCGCCACTCACCTCCTGCTGCGTGACAGGCCATGGACTGGTACTGGTCTGCAGCCCAGGGGTTGAGGACTGCAGCCATGGAATACTACTCAACCATAAAAAAAAATAAATTAATACTTTTTGTAGCAATCCGGATGGAACTGGAGACCATTCTCCTAAGCAAAGTATCCCAAGAATGGAAAAACAAACACTACGTGTATTCCCAATTAAATTGTAACTAACCAAACAGCACTCATGTGCACAGATGGAAGTAAAACTCAACAGAAATCAAGTAGGTGGGAGGGGGGAGTCAGGTATGGATGAAATAATACCTAACGGTTACAATGTACACTATGTGGGTGATAGACATATTTATAACTTTGTCTCAAGCAGTACAAAAGCAATCCATGTAACCAAAACATTTGTATCGCCATAATTTTTGAATTTCAATAAAAAAGAATCTGTCCATATTATAGAAGTCTCCAGGTGTTTTGGAATGAAGTTGTTCATAAATATTCCCCTATTACACATGTATTGACAACAATAGGATTTGTAATGTTATACATTTTATCATTCTTGGTGTTAATAATTTTCTAATTGCTTTTTCCTTGACCAGTCTTGATAGGAGTTTATCAATTTATTAATCTTATAAAAAGCTTTTGTCTATACTTATTTAACTTCTGATATATTTATTATTTCCTTCCTTCTACTTACTTTGTGTATAAATTGCTTGATTTTTTAGTTGCATAAGATGGAAAATTATATCCTCGATTTTAACTCTTCTTATTTTCTTAAAACATTTCAGCTATAAATTCCCCCCATGCACAATGCACAATTTTAGCTGCATTCCACAAATTTTGATAAGCGCTATTATCATTATAATTAGATTCAAAACATTTTATAATTTTTTTGTGATTTCTTTTTTTCATATTAATTATTTTCCCCAAAATTTTGGACTATTCTGGCTAGCTTATTGTTATGATATCAAATTTAATTTCATGGTTGTGAAAAAATGTTCTGTAGGTCTTCAGTTTTTGACATTTCTTGAGACTTATTTTGGGACAGAATATATTTTATCTTGGTGAATATTTAATATGCAATTGAAAAGAAGGCATTTTCAGAAGTTTCAAATATGTCATATTCCATAGAGTTCTCTAAATGTCAATTAGGAATAGGTAATTGATAGTGTTTTTCAGATCCTATTTATCTTTACAGATCTCATGTCTACTTATTTTATCAATTAGTGATAAACAAATGTTAAAATCTACAACTGTGATTGTTAATTTTTACTTTACCTTTTCTTTTTCTGTCTTATATACAGTCATGTGTCACTTAACCATGGGGATACAGGATAAATGCGTTGGTAGGTAATTTCTTTGTTGTGTGAACATCAGTGTACCTAAACAAACCTAGATCATAATAGTTTACTACACATCTAGGCTATATGGTATAGCCTTTTGCTCCTGGGTTACAAACAGTATGTTACTGTACTGAATACTATAGGCAATTGTAACACAATAATAAGTATTTGTATATCTAAACATACCTAAACATAGAAAAGGTACAGCAAAAATAAGGTATATAAGATAAAACATGGTATACCTGTATAGGGTGCTTAACTGTGAATGGGGCTTGTGGGACTAGAAGTTGATCTCGGTGAGTCACTGAGTGATTGGTGAGTGAATGTGAAAGTCTGGGACATTCCTGTAGACTACTGTAGACTTTAAAAACACTGTGCACTTAAGGTACAGCAAATTTATTAAAAATGTTTTTCTTTCTTCAATAATAAATTAACCTTACCTTACTGTAACATTTTTTACTTTTACTAAAGTAAGTTTGTTTACACCATCATCACCACAAATATGTGCATGAGTAATGTGCTGCATTATGACATTATGATGCCTGCAAAGTCACCAGGTGATAGGAATTTTTCAGCTACTTTGTAATCTTGTGGGAGCACTGTTGTATGTGTGAGACTGAAGCGTCATTATGTGGTACCGACTGTATCTCGAAGCTCTGGTGTTAAGTGTGCAAATATTTATGATTGTTCTGTCTTCCTAAGTCTTTTCTTTTTTTTTTCTTTTTTTCTTTTTAGAGACAGGGTCTGTCTCCACCACCATGCCCAGCTAATTTTTTTTATTTTTTGTAGAGATAAGGGTCTGTCTATATTGCCCAGGCTGGTTGCCAACTCCTGTGCTCAAACGGTCCTCCCGCCTCAGCCTCCCAAAGTTTTGAGACTACAGGAGCGAGCCACCATGCCTGACCGATTGTTATGTTTTCTTAAGGAATTGCTCCATTTTTTCTCTGGTAATGTTTATTCTTTTGGAACCTACTGTGTCTAGTATTACAATATTCATATAACATTTTATGTGTTTACATTTTAAATAGTTTATCTTTCTCCATCCTTTACATTTTAGTTTGTATCTTTTTATTTTTCTTTTTTGAGACACAGTACTGTTCTGTTTCCCAAGCTGGAGTGCGGTGGCCTGATCATAGCTCACTGCAGCTTTGAACTCTTGGTCTCAAGTGATCCTCCTGCCTCAGCCTCCTGAGTAGCTAGGACTACAGGTGTGTGTCACTACTCTGTGCTAATTTTTTATTTTTTAAATTTTTTTGTAGAGTCAGGCTTCACTGTGTTGCCCAAGCTGGTCTTGAACTCCTGGTCTCAATGATCCTCCTGCCTCAGCCTCCCAAAATGCTGAGATTATAGGCATGCGCTACCGTGCCTGGCCTAATCTGGGTCTTTATATTTAATATACATATCTTTTAAATAGGATATTTGGGTCTTGCTTATTTTATTCAATCTGACAGTATAATTACAGTTAATCTAATTATTATGTTTACCATTTTGCTAATTTTTTTGCTAATTAATTATCTACAATTTTGTTAATTTGCCTCTTCTAATTTTTGTTTTTCTGATCTTCCTTTTCTCTTTTTCAATTATGTTAATTTTTAAGTACTCTATTTTAATTCCACCATTGGCCTTTTAAAAAGGCTACACTACTTTGTGTATTATAGTGCTTACTATAAGTATTACAATAGGTGTATTTCACTTATCACAAGCTACTTAGGATTAATATTGCACCACCTAATTGGAAGTGTGAGAAGCTTGAAATTGCTGACTAGTTTGATTATTGCTGAATTCCCTGAGTCCAGGGTCACTTAAAAATTGAAAAGAGTTTATATATAGATTTTGTGGCTCACCTTTTCTCTGGTTAACCCTCTTTCTGGGATTTATTCTCTCACTTTGCAGTTATTCTGGCCTCAAATCTGTTCCCTGCTGTCTCAGTACAAAATAACTAGGGCTAGTGGTATGTAAACTTTGTAGTGTTCTCAGAGGGAAAAAATGCGCAAATGAGGATTCACCGTTGCCATTCTTTATTTTCAAGGACCAAATCCCATTCCAGGTTTGCCCATTTTTGTTTAGTCGCCAGTGCCTTAAAATATCTTTTTTTTTTCTTTATTTGTCCACAGTTTACTTATTATCTGCCCCAGAGATAGTCTGATATAAATTACTCTGAAATTTCTGGAATCGGAGCTACTACTTGGTAGCTTTTGCAACGATATTCAGAGATATTTTCTAGAAAATCTAGAATACATGGTGAAAGTGTGAACAATGAACTTTATTCACAGACGTTTTTAATAGCAAAGGGAAAGAGGTTTTGCAGGGGAATCAAATGTTATCAGTCAAGACTTTTAACGGGTGTTTTGCAAGAGGAGGCGAGAGATGTTGCTGCATAGGTTTGGTAGCTCTATTACTGTGCTCACTTTCTGCCTCAAAATTTAAAATGTGTTCCTGTTTTTGTTAAAAGTTACCAAGTTTGCTACCTTTGGCTGATATAAGGACATCAATATGTAAAGTCCAGAAAGGAACAACTTGGTGTACTGCAGGGAACCTGACATTGAACAGACACCTAAAGTTTGAAACAGAAATCTGTTAATTGCTAGCTCTGTAGCCTCAGAAAACTTTTAAAATCTCTTCAAGCCTTGCATTTATCATCTATAAACAGGAAAGTAATATTCATGGCATATTTTTGAAGACAGGATTGAATCCCAAAATATAATCGGCTTGCTGTAAATGCAAATCTCCTATTACCAGCATATGCCATAGTATCTTTTGAGCTCACCTTAAGACATGCAAAAAAAAATTTTTTTTAATTTATATGATAAATTTCAAAGTAGTTTGACAAGCAATGAACTATGTTTCTTGCTGAGAAATGCTTCATTAACTGAGTGGGCTTAATTCTATATTTGGTTTCCAGCCAGCTGTTGAGGAAGCAGGAACTAAAGCTCAACTTCCAGATTTGGAGGTTGTCAAGCACCAGGCAGGGTGTCAATGTCTACCGCTTGGCAGTATGAGTGGTGGGGGAGGGGTTGGATAAAGAAAAGTCTGGGCCTGGGCGTGGTGGCTCGTGCCTGTAATCCTAGCACATTGAGAGGCCATGGTGGGAGGATCACTTGAGGTCAGGAGTTTGAGACCAGGCTAAGCAAGAGTGAGAACCCGTCTCTACAAAAAATAGAAAAATTAGCTGGATGTGGTGGTGCAGGCTTGTAGTCCCAGCTACTTGGGAGGTTAAGGCAAGAGGATGGCTTGAGTCCAGGAGTTTAAGGTTGCAGTGAGCTATGATGATGCCACTGCACTCTAATCTGGACAACAGAGCAAGACCCTGTCAAAAGAAAAAAAAGAAAAACCTGGGCTGGTAATGGATATTGAAAATACACTAAAATGTAGAAAACATGTAGCTTGATGATACATTTATCTTGGAAATCCTAACTTTGGCTCTTAAACACTGAGATTTTCAAACAATACAGAAAATTATCATTGAAAATATTTTCAAAATTAGTCTTCATATGGCATTGTTTACATACAAAAATTAGTGAGGATATATCCTAAAGTAAGGTGAATGAAATTTAATAAGCCTTCCCAAAAAAGCTGGATATGAGAGATACTTAGGATGTGACATAAACTAATGCTGAACTGTCAGAAAATTCTAAGATGAAACAGTGATCCAAAACTATATAGAATTATTTGGTAAATTTACTAGGACTAGAATACATTAAGTATTAATTTCCTATACTAGTTTATTTTATAAATGGTACATAATTACTTGTCTAAACAGATCACAACAATGAGACTTGTATATATTGTGTTGTTTTTGTAGTTGATGCTTTAATTATAGCAGCCATTTGGATATACCAAAGATAAAGATTTTATGTTATCTTAAAAGGAATTTGGCTTACAGCTCTTAGTTTGAAATATCCGAAAAGCCTGCTACACTCCATTTAAAAACATTCTTACTATCATTGGAAGGAGATTTAACTGAAAAGAAAGGAACATCAATAAAAACCAATAGTCAAATAAACTATGAGCAGATGAGAATGAAGCACATTCTTATATTGATCACCATGCAATATTCGATTTTTACCAGAGTGCTGCCAAATGAAAAACTAGATGAATGAATGAAGTATGTATGGTCTCTGTGCAGTAGGATTGTATAATACATGCATTGACGGGAAATAAACTCCTCTCTACTTCCCTGTACCGTATTTGTACGTTTTCACTTTTGGAAGCAACAAAGAAACTATGAATATTGCCCTAAAAGCAAAACTTCTAGACATGAAATCCTAAATCGAAAACGCACCAAAATGGGTATGAGCTGTGCAGAGTTGTAAACACACTAGGGGAGGTAAGAGTTACATTGGATAGATGACAGAACTGAGAGAGAAAAGAGATAGGAGTCACCCTTTTTCCCCAAACCAGGAATAAACCTGAAAGAGTAGAGAGAGGGCGGCAAACAAACATGACTCCAGGAACAGCCCCCTCTGTCTTCTGAGGGCTGTTAGATTAAGAGTAAACCTTTGCTTCTCCCCCATTCATGTTCCTTTTGGGGACTGTTTCGATCAACAGCTAATAGATGTGTTCTGCACCAGAAAGTGTATCGTTTGTATACAGTTCCTCCTTTCCTCCCCACAGGGTTCGCTGGGGGTGGAGAATCTTCTTCCATCCCAACTCTCTGATGAGCGGGAAGAGGAGAGGGACCCAGGAGAAACACAAAGCAAGCTGAGCTTGAACTCGGGGGCTCTGAGGCAGCATAAAAAGACTTGCAGCCAGGGAAGCGGCGTGGGAGCCACGAAAGGAATCAAAAGAGAGACATTTAGCGCACAGTAATGTCCTCCTCTCATATAGTGAAAAACCTCTATATTCCCAGGGGAGAAATGTCTGGTAAGAAGACATATAGCCTCTTCCTACCCCTCACTCATCTTTCCCAAGGAGAAAGGGCATCCAAATAGTGTCTGGTGGTGAGACTGGGAATTAGGAATGGTCTGTGAGCATGGATCATCCTATTCTGGATTTCTTCTGTTTTAGAGATGCCTGTCTGGGCATCTTCTTTCTTATTCCAGAAAGGTTACAATTGCTAGCTCTGAATTCCTGGATAGGTGTGATGGTTAATTTTAGTTGTTAACTTGATGGGATTAAGGGAAACACAGACACCCAGTAAAGTATTATTTCTAGATATGTCTGTGAAGGTGTTTCCAGAAGAGACTGTCATATGAATCACAGAATGAGTGAGGAAGACCCACCCGCCATGTGGGCAGGCACCATCTAATGGGCTGAGGGCCTGGGTAGAACAAAAAGCCAAGAAAAGGTAATTTTATTCTCTCTCTCTTTCTTCTAGAGATGGGACACCCTATTCTCCTGCTCTTGGACACCAGACTTCAGGTTCTCCAGCCTTTGGACTCTGGGTCTTGCACCAGTGTCCCCCACCACCCCCGCATTCTCAGGCCTTCAGCCTCTGACTAAGAGTAATACCACTGGTTCTGAGGCTTTTGGACTTGAAGTGCTGCTGGCTTCCCTGGGTCTCCAGCTTGCAGATGGCCTGTTGTGGGACTTCTCAGCCTCCATAACCATGTGAGTCATTTCACCTAATGAATCCCCTCTCATATATCTATATATGTGTCTATGTCATCAATACCTATATCTATACCTGTATCTATCCATATCCTATTAGTTCTGTCTCTCCGGAGAATCCAGACTAACACAGTAGGTAAGAACCATTCAGGAAGTTGGGAAGTCCAATTTTGCCTACAGAGTCACATTGATTTCTCCAATCAGACTTATCTGTAGGAAAAGATGATATTATGTTTTGATCTGCCATCTATCTGACTTTTGTTTTTACTTATACATTGGATCTGAGTTTGAAAGTGGAGTGGGCAGAGAGAGGTTGGTTAAATATGGTCACTGTGTTATTTGTCTACTTCTTCACCACCACCTTTCGCTGGGGTAAAGTACACCTCACCACCCTGTTTAGGCTGGTCTTAGACATGTGATGGCCCTGGAGGGTGACATATGGGAGAAAGTGAAAACCAGTAAGAAGGCTTTTAGGGGTATGATGTATTTCTTATTCCCCCCTAGATTTCTGCCAACCACCATGAGAAGAGCAGACCCCAGTTAGCTTCTGGACCCTGCTCCCCTCGGAGAAGACCTGAACTTACCAAGCCGGTTATAGCTGGGCTGCCCTAGTTGACCTTGCACGTCTACGAGAAAAATAAATGTTTTTGTTGTTTTAAGTCAATAAAAATATAAGGTTGTTTATATTGCTACTCCTACAAAGAGCCTGGAATCTCAGAGGCAATGCCAGGGAGTGGCTGGGGAACCAAATGTGTACAAACAGGCCAGTTCCAGTTACTGTCACTGCCAAAAAGCAAAGGAAAAGAAGAAACAAGCCTCTCTCTTCTCACCACCAGTGGGTGACACCTAGGATGACTTGTCCTTTTTTTGGCAGGCTGGAGACCTGTTAACCTCGAGGGCTAAGTCAGGACTGGAAAGACCAGAAGGACAGGGCAAGGTGGAGGTGTGAGCCAGGCTGACGCTGACTGATAATTCTGATTTAATCAAGGGATTCCTCAGGAAAGGACAATGGAAGATTCACAATGAGTTAGTTTAAGGAGTTCACACTAGGCAGACAGACGCCTCAAGTCAGAAATTAAATTTACATCTAGAAGTAAAGAAAATATATTATTTTGACACACCCAAATAATAAACTGCGACTCACATGCTCAGCACATTTTTAAACAAATTTTAATATCCCAAGTCCCACAGCCTTTATATGATCCCAAAAAACTTATTTCCTAATGTCACATATGACTAAATGAAGCTAAGGCCACTTGCTATGGCCTTGGCTTACTGGTTGTCGTTGTCACTGCTTATATTACCTGTTTCTGTTCCTGCTGGTGTGCTCAGCCATCCTTTTCTTCCCTGATATATGAATTCACTGCCACCCCTCAGCAAGCCTGGGCATGCTTAATTTTCCTGGAGACCTCAGACATTATCAGGAAACATCTATGAAAATTGTTCCCATTGATCTGGTCATCGACCATATTTCTTCTAGATAAATCTGCAGCTTTAGTAGTCAAACCTACATAGGGATTTTTAAAATTTCTTTTTTCAGATATATTGCCTTTCTGTGAACAGTGCAGTCAGGGGAACTTTCAACCAGTGCTATGGAAGGTAGGTTTTCTCAAATACTGACATATTGTCACAGTCTTACCCATTGGAGTTCATGTGTGTCTGCTTTTTCACTGAGATGTAGAGTCACTAACATTAGTGCTATTTTCACTTCAATGACCTAAAATTTACCTCACCTCTTTTATTCTCTCCTTGGAAAAAGAAAAGAAAGTAAGCTCTTCTCCCCACTATGAATTATATTTAAGCCTCTGGGCATCCAAAGAAAATGTAAATAATGGTCAATTTACTCTCATGAGGCAGAGGGGCTCATTAAGAAAATTAAGAACACACACAAGAAACAATCTCAACAGTCACCATATGCTATACTGGCAAAAATTTAGTTTATTTATCATTCTATCACCAGTATAATCTAAAATATTAAACAGGCCAAACATTTTTGAGTTGCACAAGCTAAGTGGAAAATAGAACAAAAAGCACTTATTAAAGCATAATTGAGAAATTTCAATTTCCATTTCCAGGCAGACTTTGACGGTAACACTACCCTGGACTGAAATGCTTCTGTTGCGGTCACTCTCATCTCGCATGTCTGTGTCTGAACAATGTCACTGCCAGTGACGTCCCTCTAGGAATGCACCTAGGTGTTGGCTCTGGTCACTTCAGAAAAGAGGGCTGTCAGCACTGCTGGCTGTACAGATGAGGGCAGATAAATAAATACTCATACTCAGGTCCCTGCATGTGACTCTTGGGTTGTGAAATTAATGTCCACGTTTCAAAAACAACATAACCCAAATTTACCTCTTTTGCTCTGAAGAGGAAGACATCTACAAGCATTCTTTTCTTGGTCATTTAAGGATTAGAATAAGAGAAAGAAGAAAATTGGGGGACTATGTGATCATGATGTTTCTTGCTCATAAAGGAGATTTAAAGAAGGCCAAAATGGAAATCCAAAGGTTAGTCATCAAGTGTCTAAATGTGACTTTAGCATATAAAGAAGGCATTAAAAGGAGATAAAATTGTGTCATAAATTATTCACTATTCTACTTTTCATTAAGTTGCCTCAAAATACTTTGCCAAATACAGAAAATTTTTAACATCTTTATTTCAATTGTCTGTTAAAACTGTTCTGATGTGTTGCAAATGTATGTAGTGTGTATTCTCAGATGTATAGTATGGTACCTAAAAATAGCACCAACAATGCAAATAGCATAAGCATGGTGACTTCAGATATAGATAATCCTAGATGCAGCAGAAAATATATCAATATATTCAAGACTTGACTCAGATCCTGTTTGATTTCATTTTGAAATTGAAGTGTTTGAAATATAGATGGAGGTATAGCAGTGTAAAGACCAAAATGAATTCCTTCATGTCTTACAGCATTTTACATAAATCTGCCTCCTTTCCTACATCCTTTTTACTTTAATTTCAGGAATAATTTCAAAAACAAAGTGATCAGTGAAAAGGTCCTTTTATCTAACACTTCTCATTAACAGTTCTTTAGAATGAGTAAGGGTAATGGGTTTCTTTATGTGATCCAGGCATTGTGTTCTAAGTGTGTGCCTGAGGGACACTAGACTGCAAAAGGACGGACAGGTGGAATTGACCTTGAAAATTCTTTTATCTTCTCCTCTGTGTGAACATTCACACTGGCAATTGTCACAGGGCAAAGCCCACTAAAACTGCTGCTGCACCCAAGGTAGGGGGAGGTAAATACAGAAGGAAGAGGAAGGAAAGGGGGCACCATCTGTGGAGGAGTGTTTGCTGTCTCTCTCAGACATCCCAGTGATATAAATCACTGGTTATATCAGGAGAAATCTGCAAAGACATTTATCCAAATATCTGTCCAGTCACTTTTCATGACTTTGTACTAAATCTGGTCTTCTCTCTTCAACAACAACAGAAGGCAAGGATGTCTATCATCACCTTGTTAGCTTTGCAGCAGGGTTCTTCCAGCCGGCTACATTTAGCTCAAAGCAATAGGTGTTCTAATATTTTTAGCTGGTGAAGATGGAGCTTAAATAGACTTTCCAAGAGTTAGTAAACTATTCTTGTCACATTATTCCTTATAAAACAGAAGACACATTTAAAACAGTTATTGATAAAATAATAACATTTCTACTACTACCATTTATAAACATATAAAGCAATAGTCATTCAGGACATAGACACTGGACAACAAGACCCATTTCAAAGAACATAGCATAAGAAAGTATTATTTCATTAAAAAATTGATTAATTTAAAATATGGAAGCTTATAGGAATGCATATAGTTCAATGAGTGAAAACAAAATGTAAAATAAATGTCCGTGAACTTAGTTGACCACTTGAAGTGGCATGGATGCAAAGGAATGTAACTATCTATACTTGTCCAGGCCACTTAGACAAGCCATATGCCCAGTCTGAATGGAAGCCTGGAGCGTAAAGTCAACTACATGTAGCTGAGGATGTATATATCGTTATTATATCCTCTTTTTATTTTTAATGAGTTAAATAGCATAATTATACATTTGTAAACTCCACAAATGCTAAAATGAGAAATTCCACTGGTATCATCTATTAGGTTGAAACCCTCAAGATAAGAAAATCACCAAAAATCAGTGTTTTTTTTTAATTTTACATCATTTTGCAAAAAGTAAACAATTGTTTGCAGGAAGAAACAGCAAATAGGAAAGTTGAATCAGGTGCTTGTTCATGTTTACTTGATCACAAATCTCCCTGAGATATATATGAAAGTAGAGTTTGTTGAATTTCCACTTGCAGAAAAATGTGATCTGAACATTTAATTTCACTTTTTAATTCAATATAAATGGTGCTTCTATTCTAGCTTTAAAAGTAATTTTAACAATTAAAAAGTTTATAAACCTGTGTGATATATTTCAAAAGTTATTTTTAATAATTTGTCAATTTTATTTTTATTTTATATTTACTTTTATTTATTTATTTATTTCAGAGTATTATGGGGGTACAAATGTTTTGCTTACATACATGGATTGCTTTTGTTCTGCTTGAGTCAAAGTTATAAGTGTGTCCATTACCCATACAGTGTACATTGTACCCGTTAGGTATGATTTCACCCATCCCCTACTCCCCCTCCCACCTGCTTGATTTCCGTTGAGTTTTACTTCCATTTGTGCACATGAGTGCTGTTTGGTTAGTTTCAACTTAATAGTGAGTACATGTGTTGTTTGTTTTTCCATTCTTGCAAGACTTCACTAAGGAGAATGGTCTCCAGTTCCATCCAGATCGTTACAAAAGGAATTAGTTCATTTTTTTTATGGCTGAGTAGACCTCCACGGCATACATATACCACATTTCATTAATCCACTCATGAATTGATGGGCATTGGGTTGATTCCACATCTTTGCAATTGTGAATTGTGCTGCAATAAACAAACATTTGAGTGCAGGTGTCTTTTTGATAAAATGATGTTTTTTCCTTTAGGTAAATCCCCAGTGGTGGGATTGCTGGGTCAAATGGTGGGTGTACTTTTAGTTCCCTGAGGAATCTCCGTAGTATTTTCCACACAGATTGCGCCAGTTTGCAGTCCCACCACCAGGTGATCCTTTTTCTCAGCATCCACGCCAGCATCTATCGCCTGGGACTTTTTGATAAAAGCCATTCTCACTGGGGTTAGGTGATATCTCACTGGGGTTAGGTGATATCTCACTGTGGTTTTGATTTGCATTTCCCTGATGATTAGTGACACTGAGCATTTTTTCATATGTTTCTTGGCCATTAGTCTATCTTCTTTTGAAATGCTTCTGTTCATGTCTTCTGCCCACTTTTTAATGAGGTTATTTGATTTTTTTGTCTGATTTGCTTGAGTTCTTTATAGATTCTATTTATCAGCCTTTTATTGGATGTGTAGCATGTGAATATTTTCTCCCATTCTGTAGGTTGTCTATTTGCTCTGTTGATTGTTTCCTTGGCTGTGCAGAAGCTTTTTAATGAAAAATAAATAAATAAATAAATAAATGGAACTTGATTAAATTAATTTGCCAATTTTATAAGAACATAGTTTTTATTCCTCATTCTTTGCGCTAGTTGTATCTCATATGAAGAATCTAAATAATGACAAATAAATTATTTAGAGGAAATATAAAACTCTCTCAATAACTCAAAAAGCTGAGTATATTGCTTTAGTGTTATTTTCCTATTCTTAATTGTAAGTGTAGGAATACTATCAATTTATTTTAAGATCTTATGGAAACAACCAAGATACACATTGACAGATGAATGGATAAAGAATATGTGGTATAATCTCCCTTTATGTAGATTTTTCCAAGGTCATTGGCCTCCCACCCTCTTGAAATATAAAAAACGTCTTCAGAGTTGAAGTAGGAGCCTATCTCGAGGTATAACTATTTGTCTCTCAGGGAGTCTCAAGGTGTAACCCTGTGTTTTGGAGGGAGATAAGTTTCATTATTTTTTTGGAGGAGCTCAATTAACTAAGTAAATAGCTGACTGAATTCTCAAAAAAAAAACCACAATATGTGGTATATACATAGAGTGAAACACTATTCATCCTTAACAAAGAAGGAAAACCTGCCATATGTGACACCATAGACAAACCTTGAGGACATTAGGCTAAGTGACATAAGTCGGTCACATAAAGACAAATACTGCATGATTCCATGTATATGACACACCTAACGTAGTCTCTCTCTTTTCCTTCCTCATTCCCTTCTTTCCTTATTTCCTTATTTTCTGAATAACATAGCAAAAAACCTGAGTTAGGTACACCTGAGTGAGAAAGGAGTCCTGGCCTGGCAGGGCTTGGGGCCCAAGAGAGGAAGGTGGTCAGCAAGGGCAGAGACTGGAGTGAGGAAGGTGGGCTAAGTGGACAGCAGTCCGGTGGGGCCACGGCTGAACAAGCTGAGAGGAGGCCCAGTGGGGTCAAGATGGTAGGTCCAGTCAACATGGGGGGGATGATGTAGCTAGGTGGTTCACCATCAGAGGAGCGAGATTAAAAATAAAGCAAAGGGGTTGTGACAGTGAGCATTGTGGTACAGGGTTGGGATCAAAAACATTGGTGTGAACCCACAGTTTTCAATATATATAGACAAATAGACATGTAAATATAGACATTAAGTTGTATGTGTATGTGTGTACAAATATTTCCTAGCTCTTTTCACTAAGATGGCCCAGGCAGTGATGCTTTACCAGAAATAAACACATTCAGACTCATGATCTTGATTCTAAATAGTATTCCTCACTAAGATGATCCAGAGCTTCTTGGAAAAAATAGCTGGTTCTAGGGTTTGGTCAGAAAAAGTACAAGAAGGAACATCTTGTGTAGCATGAAAAAAGACGAAATACTCAGAGAATGTTGGGGATGACTCATAAAAACACAGAGCCCAACTTTAAGGGGTTCCCATTGGCCAGATCTGGGGAAATTTAAAAGTCCCTCTGAATAGAGAAAACACGGGTAAAAGAAATATAATTTGAGTGGGGCACAGAGTAAGTGGGTGTTTAGTGCAAAATAAGTCTTCTGAGGTCAGTAGGGACCAAATTATGCAAGGCTCTGCAGGCCACATGAAAAGGTTCTGTTCCTTAATCATTTAAAAGGAAAATCTATTAATAGGTTTTAAGTAAAAGGTATCCATTATTTGTCAAAGTGAAGATGTCAAATAGGCAGTTTGAGCAACATTTCTGGTGCTCAGAGGAGAGGTCTGTGAGGTGGATATGAACTCGATTACTAATATGTGGTTTGTAATTTTAAAAAGCCATGTGTATAATTGAGCTTGCCGGGGGAAGAACTTAGAATAAGAAGAAAAGAGAGCCCAGGGCCAATCCTTGAAAAACTCTGCTAATGGTCTAGGAGCAGCCAGTAAGACAAAAAGCAACAAACAAACATACAAAACAAAACAAAACACAGAGACAAGCCTAGGAAAGGGTAGAGGCTGAAAGTAAAAGAAACGGAGTGTTTTTAAAGGGCACAGCTAATAACCTAATAATGTTGGATATTGCTGGGATGTCATGTGAGAGAACAGCTGATAACTCTGCACTGAATTTATTTAGCAGCACACTAAAGTCTTCGGTGAGCATTGGGGAGAAACGATGGGGAAGGACACATATTGTGGTAGAGTGAGAAGCAGGTGGGAGGTGAATTGGCAAGGGAGAAAATTTCTTTTAAGGATGTTTGGCTGCAAAGAGGTCAGGAAGATAGGGCGATGCTTGGGAGAGTGTGTTTCTTACAAGGAGAGATAATTTCATTTCTGTTTTAGACATATTTAGACATATTCAAGTGCTGATGGAGAAGGATCTTGGTGAAAGGTGGAGGAGGAAAAACAATTAAGGTACCTAAGACCTAGAGAGAGGATAGGTTCAATATACAGATGGAGGAATTCCCCACCTGAAAAACAGGATGGGGGCAGATGCAGGAACATTTACATCTGAATGTTCATCCCATTTTGGGCTCTGCCTCTGTCTACATGACTAGAAATTGCCCACATTTTCAGGACCTATTTCTTTATATGGAAACTAAAGAAATAGGGATAAGTTAATACTTAAGTTCCTTTCAATCCTAAAATTCATTCATTTTTTTCTTATTTTCAATTCTGCCAATGCCAGAAACTGTCTACGTCTTACATACCACTGGATTTTATGTGAATAGTTGGTTTGGTCTCATTTGTAGCAGAATGTATAGTTGGTTGGTCTCATTTGTAGCAGAGTGTATAGTGAATAAATAAATTATTTTTGTTGTTCTCGCTGATCATATTCTTTGATATGAACTGAAGTTGTATGGCATTTTAATAATTGCAAGTGCTCAAGCTCTCTAGAAAATGAAGGAAAAGTTTCATGGAGCTTTTATCATGGTCTTAATTCCAGCTTTCTGAAGTTGGAACTTCAGACTTTGCTTCTCCCAAATTTTTAATGTATTATGAACATAAAAACCTTTCCTTAAAGACTTTTGAGTTCCAAATCAAATCTTAATGATTATTGAAGTTAACTTTTCTAGCTGACCTCAAGTTTCCTATGGTAAATTTAAAAAATAATAATAATATTAATGATCAAATCATTTTGTAACACAAATGAAAATTTTAAGCCTCTGGCTTCAATATCTCAGGAAAAGATGAAATTATATGATTCATGTTGACATTCAAAAATGCATTTAAAGCCATCATAAAAGACATAGTGATGTCAGTGTGGGCTAGGTATTCTTACTTTTGTCCCCTTAGGGTGTAGTATAGTTGTTGTTATTAAGCCCAATTTTGAACCACCTAGATGGAGACCCTGCAAACACTACACTTTACCACAATTTCTTCCTCGCTTTGTTATAATGTCAGTATCAGTACCGCCTTTTATGAAGGGAGACAAATGTAGTCTTGTTTTAACAAAATACCTGGTGACAAGTGTTTTCCCCAAAGCAAGGGACCAATGACTCCATCAGCATCTTTCTGTCAAAGCAGTTCTTACTCTTTATAGCTTCATTTCACATCTCCTCTTTGAATTTTCCTTCTAATTATTATTTCTCTCATAATTAGAGACCAAAAAAAAAAAAAAGCCACTTTGATTAACATTGTGGTTGAACAGCTTCTTATATGCTATGTTCAGACTCAGTAACTTTAAATGATCAACACAATTTGCACCTGCAATAACTTTATCAGATTATTTTTTTAAAACCTTCAAATGCCAAATTGTATTATTTTTTCACCAAGGTATAGACTGAAAGTTTTGTAGAATTTTTAAGCATTCAATGTTGTACATTGAATACCATGAGTTACCTGTAACTTAAAAATGCCCCGGTGTTGCATCTATGGTACCTGAACCAGGAATTTGAAGCGCCGTGTTGCCCAGTTCATTTAGTGTTTCTGAAGGTTTTGAGAGCAGGGGCACGCTGGATCCATGTTGGAACCACGTCTCCAGGGGGAAGGTTGGTCCTGCAAAACGTTGGCCAATCATTTTTCACAAACTTGATTTGTCGAAAATAGGCCATCATTTTTCAAACAAACTCAGACGATGATATCATTTAAAATTTAGTCAACTATTTGTAAACAAAAAAAAATTTTACTCAATTCCAATTTTCTAATAAATTACACTTAATATTTAATAATTCTTTTTTTCTTTACAGTATATCCGTGAATTTTACTTATAAAAAATAATCTTTAAACTTAACTATATAAACAAAATATTTGAACTAGAATGGATAAAAAGAATCTAGGCTTTTAAAATTTGATTTTAGTCTTTAAAAAGTAATTTATTTTATCTTTGAAAAAGAATACCGATTATAGAAAACAAATAGACATAAAAAGGAATACAAAGCAGCCTTGCAACCTTCATCAACACCAGATTGTTACCATGTTGGTGCATTGTTAAGATGCATCTAAATCAAGATGTCTCTATCTGTCTCACGCTGTTTTTCCCAAACTTGGGATTAGACACTGTGTAGCCTGCTTCTACTTTTCACTTAATAATTTATTGTTGACAATTTTCCTTTCATTGAATATTCTTCCACATCATAATGTGGAAGCTTTGTAATATGATATTGTATCAATGTGTATAATTTATATATTCAATGCCTTATTTTAAGTTATTTAAATGATTTCTTTTTGCTTAGCTCTTTTTAAATAAAAATAAAACATAATCTTTTGTTTCCCAGATGGATGGACCATAATGCCTATAAAGTTAACATTTTTCATATTTAGAACTTTCTTTTATATATTGAGAGAACAATGTGTTAACCTTCGAAGTAAAAGATAAGGATACTATGCTAATTTATAGTCTCTTGAAGAAAAGTGAATCGCAATTTAGAAATCATTTTCACAGTTGTTTTTGGTATTAATCACATAATTCTCTTCCCCGTGGCATTATGTCAAATTGCATTAAATAATCACTCACCAAAAGAAGTAATTTGAAATGTGGTTCCTCACTGTGACTAAGAATATGATAAATTTACCTTATTCCCGTTATTTAAGTCATCCTTATTTAATGCCACTTAACAATACCTTAGTAGAATGTTTTTCCACCTTTTTCACACGACACTGCCAATTTAAACCACAATGTTTTGAGAATAACTCCTAAAACAACAGAAGTATAGCTATTGAAGACTACTCAGATTTTGGAAACTACAACTCATCTTTCAAGGTGGTGTTTTTGCTGACATGGATTTTGCAAATTTTACAATCAGTGTGAGCTTGGACAAGTTGTTCAAAACATCTTAAACCCCAGATTCCTCTTCTGGAAAACAGGGTTGAACATGTCTGTCTTTGCAAGGTTACTATGAGTATTTGAAGTGTTTGTTTATAAAGAACCAGTGCTGACTGACCTCCATTAACAGGCTTTGAAAGTGGGGCAGACAGCATACTGTGTGACATTGGGCTGTGCCAAAGTCTCACACTCATTAACAGGACACAAGTTCAGCCCTTACAATTGATGTAAACCCTTCCCTTCCCATGAGGATCAAGAGTCAACCCAGGTATTGGGTCAAAGATCATGCCATTTCTAGAATGTCAGCCCCTATTTCAGTGGTCAAGAAGGGAGCCACAAACTGCAGTTAAGACCTGGCTTCTTGGACTTCTTTGCCTCCATGAACAGGAGTCTAGAAGCAGCCTGGACCCTCACACATTGCTGGTGGGAACGTAAAATGGGTAGTCACGTTGGAATGCAGGTTGGCAGTTCTGCAGAATGTTTAACAGAATTACTATATGCTCCAGCAATTCTACTACTAGATATGTACCTCCTCCCAAATAAAAATATACATCTACACAAAAATCTGTACACAATTGCCTATGGCACCATGATTCATAATAGCACAAAAGTGCTATTTAGGAAATTACGTAAATCTATCAATGGATAATGAAAATATTATACATCCATGAAATGGAATAGTATTTTGCAATAAAAAATGAACTTCTGATACATAGTACAATATGGAAGAACTGCCAAGTGAAAGAGGCCATTACAAAATACTAATGCTGTATGATTCCATGTGTATAAAATGTCCAAGATAGGCAAATCCATAGATACAGAAAGTAGAGTAGGCTTGCTTATGGCCTGGAACTGGGAGATGGGGAAGGGCAATGGGGAGTGACTACCAATAGGTTCAGGGTTTCTTTCTGGGGCAATGAAAATGCTGATAAATTAGATTTTGGTTATGTTTGCACAACTTTGTTAATATAATACTAACACTCATTGCATTGTACACATTAAATGGGGGAATTGTGTGGTATATTAATTATACTTCAATAAAGCTATTTTTTTAAAAAAAAGAAGTCCGAGTTAGCCACGTCTCCCTATCCCCCATCCCCCACACTGAGGAGTTGGCCAAAACTCTCCAGCACTATTTACCAGAATCAGTCGTATTATTTTCCTTATCCCCCCAAAATCCCAGGTCACCCTTTACCTTCCCACTCTAATCACCATAAGGCTCTGCACATGTCCTGTTCCTATACCTTCCCTCACTCCTCCCTACTAATAATCCCCTTACCTTTTGTCTTAAAGGAAACCTGTGTTCTCACCTTAGAACTTTCCCTAAAGTTTTCTCAACTAAGGGCTTTTTCTCTTTCCACTGACCTTATTCTAGTGGGCCTGGAGTTGATGAAAGTGTCCTCTTTGCTCCCCATTTCTGTTTTCAGACCTTTCTCTTTTTGTTCCCTAAAACCTCCCAACCTTGAATCTTATGTCAGCACATGATAATTGATTCAATGTCTCTTATGTCCTTCCTGTCCTCCAAGGCTGTTCTTCTGGGTTTCTCAACAATTTAGTTCAATAATATGAAACATCTTATTAATTTTATACTGACTGCAAATTGCAGTGATGATATTTTATCTATATTGGATTCAGTAAAATATATTAATAAAAGAAATTTAGCTTTTCTTTTTGCTTTTTTATAAGGGTAGGTACTAGAAAAATTTAAATACACGTGTGGTTCACATTTGTGGCCCACACTGCATTTCTTTGGATGCTGCTGCCCTAGGCCTTGGCACGAGTGTACCAAAAACTACAACGTCTTCATTATTCTAGTTTCATGCACCTGGCTCTCCCCATACCACCTCCTATATTTTTCAGACTGTTGCCTCTGGTGCTCCAACTGTAAGATTTTCTTCAACCCTGCTATGATGTTCAATATATTGATTCTATATGTCCTCACCTTCACCCATTCCTTTAGTATCCTCTTTTCTTTTCTTGTCAATTATTATAGCAACTGTCTCGTGTTTCCTTGTCCTTTTCTCCCTTCGTGGAACTCACTTGCAAAGTCACGTGCTGGTTGTAATACAACTCCCCACCTACTACTGTGCTCGAGGGCTGAGAGCAGCCGAGTAGGACTGGATAAAAGCACACAATCGTGTTGGTGGTGTCACGCTATCCCTGGACCACGCTAGGAACACCGTGATCCCTCTGCCGGGAGTACACTTCTAGAAATGCTCCGACCTAACTTTTTCAGCTTCTTCATGCCGTTGTGCAGATTTAACTTTCTTAATGAAACTTACTCTATTTAAAATTGCAATCTTCACTTCCCTCCAACCTCCCCAATTCTCCTTAAACTGCTCTGATTTCTTTGTTTTGTTTTGTTTTGTGTTGTTTTGTTTTCTTCCCTTTTCTCTTTCTTTAGCTTTATCTTTCTTTCCTGGCAATATTTTTTCTTTTAGCAAGGTGACGTACACTTTCTATTATTCTCTTGAATGTACTTCCTGCTTTAATGTAACCTCCACAAGGGCATGAATCTTGTTTTGTTCAGTAATATATGCCAAATTCCTAAAACTGCCACCGTGCAGCCTCTTGATAAATATTAATGGAATGAATGAGTTAATAAATTTAAAAAAGTTTTCAAATGTAAAACTAACTTCCATGTCATCAAACTCCATATATGTTTAAAATAATATATGCCTATTTTAACATAGTTTGTCCACTTTTTTTCTATTTGCTTTAAGATAATAAGTAAAAAATTGTAATTTTTAAAAATATTTTTCCTCTTGAACTCACAAGGAAACACAGTGGATAGAATATTTGGAAACACTGATGAAGCCAGACATGAAAAAAAAAAAAAGGAGAGTTACATGGATAATAAAGTTTGACTATATGTTTAAGCAGCAATAGACAAAATATATACTACGAAGGTGTTAATATATATTCAATAAATCGGTTAAAACAGATATTCCTTTATGGCTTTCAAAACTAACTAAAGGATAAAACACACACTTCTGGAAAAAGCTGGAAATTCTAAGATATCCACAGCCACGATTGTAACCTTAGGTAAAAATAAATAAATAAGTAAAGCTGTATAAAAATTCCCTGAAAATTTTAAGAATTTTAAATTCCCTAAACAGTCCCTTTAAAATAGTTGAATAAATTGTCTGTTTTAAAAAAAAAGATATTAATAAATCCCACTCTTGCTTGGAAGGAGGTTTACAAAAGGTAGATGTCATTGTGTTTCTTTTCTCAGTCAAATTCCCTACAAGACAGACTCTTTGCATGACATCCGTGGTCCTCAGGTCTGACCCCCGCCTGTGTCCACAGCCTCGTGTCCACTCACATTCCACTCCCCTTACGCACGGCACACTTTATCTCTGAGTTCTTCCTAGCATAATCCTGGGAACTTTGAGTTTCACCAAAACTGGTGGAGAAACACCATAAATGGGAATGCCATGTACATCTGAGATTTTATGACACTATCGTCAAGACTCAGAGGAGCTTTATTTGAAATCTATAAAGACAAGGAGTTAGTGGTTGCGCAGGTGTAAATCAGATGATGTAATACGTCAGCTCAGTTCCTTTTGTTCAACACTCTCTCAACACATTTTAGTCTTAAGGAGAGTGGGTCCAGCTATGTAAAGCTGTTGCTTTTATTTTAGCCGATTCAGAATAGTAGACCTCTAAGAAGTGAAAGATCTCAGACTTTTTTTATAACAATTTGCCTATTTGCCATTTGCATTCATTGTGTGGGAAAAATGGTTTTTAATGAGTCATTTTTGTTAAACATGTGCCCACGTTTATCTGTATAAGAGAAATAGCTGATTGGAGTATTATTTTAACAATTCCCTCCTCCTGCAAATTATAAAAGCATTCTATTAAAATGATAAAGAAAACAATAGAGAATAAATATGGTTGTTATATGAACAAAAATATGTAAGCAATCAACATTTGATGAGAATTATTAGAGCAGTTAAAATATTTGTAATATAATTTACATAATTCAACAGTTGTGTGTTTAACATGTAATTGTCAGAAGCAACTTCATTACTTTATCTTTTGATTGATATTTAACTTTTGATAGTCTACTTATTTTCAAACTTTGTATTTAAATATTTCTAACTTCCAAAATATTAACTAGCCAGTAAATCAAAATCAAACCCTCACATATATAGAGACTGCGGATAATTCAAAAATGTCATTATTTTCACTAAAAGTGTTTCAAAATGTCATTTCCTCAATTAAAAAATAAAGCTACTAAGGTATTTTATAAAATATGAATAAACATAATAACAAAAATATAGTATATATTTTACTTTTTATTTGAAGAATATTTTTGGTATTTTAAATATAATTACTATTTTTTGCAATCTGTTAACTCCTATGTCCTCCTGGAAGAATCCCCTACCCCACAACACATACAAACAGTGACAACATCCCCCCCCACCCCAGTGCATTAGGTGCCTTTATAACACTGACTGATACAAAAGGAACAAAATTCCTCAAGTTGATCATGGTAGGGAAAAAATAAAATAAAAACAGAGGGACAAAAAACTAAAAACAGTTTCATCAGAGAATTTTTTTCACTTCATAGGGTTCATTTCCTCTTGTTCATTTTCAATAATATCCATCAAACCAAGGGCATCTCCTCTAAGTGAGGTCACCATAGAAGTCAAAAAACACACTGCAAGCTTGTGAGGACTTGTCTGAATGGTTTTATTAGTAGGATGTGTCACTACCACCCTTTGGTCTGATGTAAAATTGGGTTTCGAAATGACACATATTTCCCGTGTTCTCCAGTTAACCAGAAATTTTTCCTTCTCCCCACCCCCACCCCAGGCATGTGTAGAAGAAAGGAGAAAACAAGGGACTCTAGAAGTCTCGCAGAGAAACAGAGTCAATTGTCTAATTTTATTCAGAGTGACTTCTCCCTGCTGCTCTAGCTACCTCCAATATGATCTATCCAGTTCTTCTAATAAGGAAAACTGGCTGAGGAACTTTGGACCAGGGAAAAGCATTTAGAGGCTACCAAATATTATGGATAATGCTTCAGTCAAGGGGGGCTAGCAGAGGTCTAGGCTATGGTGGTATATAGAAACAGGAGGCAGGACGTGTAACAGACCTACAGGAAAATGCAAATATTTGACTGCTACTAGATGAAGATAGAATAAAATATCCTTATCTCTATATGCTGGTAAGAAGAGCTAAAAGGTTAATTACATTTTTCAGGGGAAGAATATATATACACATACATATGAAAATTGCTTATTTGTGGCCTATTGTATATTTTTTATGAATTTGCCACTTATGCTTATTTAAAGGGGGATAGTTTAAAGCCAGACTTCCAAATGGTGGGTCCCTGATCATCTGACTTTTGAAGGAAATCAAAATTGTCGCCTGTTTGCAGCTAGCCACCCTGACTCCCGTATATAAATCCTCCCCTTCCCTTATTAGGGTAACTTCTTTCTATTGAAACATTATCTCTAGAATAATACACCCCTCTTCATTTTCTTCAGCCTCACCACTCTCATACCCACACACACACTCTCACACAAAGTGAAGCAACTTGAGTTGAAGCAATACAACAGAAACTAGCTGTGTGCTGAAGTAATGAGACCAGAGAGAGGTTCTTTGAACAGAGAAGACAAGAGTCAGAGAAAGCAAAATCAGGACCATTTTCTGCCTCCATAATCTACTCAGATATTTCACGCTTAAAAAGAAGACCCAGTTGAGCAAAACGAAGCTCCAGAATGAATTTTCTGGAGCCCCTGGTGACATGGAATTCAAAGGAAAATGTGATTACTTAATCAGAAATTACATTGCTAAAGAATTCTGAAAAAGGATGGCAAGTAAAAAACAATGAAAAGTTGTTTATTTTACATCTTTTTCTGCATACCCAATTGATGTTGCTTATAAGGATAAGCACCACCTCTGTGTGATTGTCCAAAATTTATACAAAGTGACTAGGTCATAGCTATTATGCTTGTCATATGTCGTATTACACCTAGCAGTTGGTGGAATGAGGGTAGTAGGATGGTATTCATAAAATTGGGCCAGTCTGAACTTCTTTTGTATTGATTTTTAAAAACAGTAAGAAATTAAAACATATTTAGTCATCAAAAATTTTTGAAAAAAATAAACAACAGTTAGAAATAAAGGGATAGCATTACCTCTGTAGTTTTATTATCTTTGTAGGTGGGACATAATGAAATATTAATTATATTTATCCATTTCATATTAAGTTGTTATGTCTTGGTAACAAAATGGCACTGATGAGAAAGTTTTGTTTCATGACTGTATTTTCCTGAATAAGAGGTGAATCACTAGGTGTAAAAACAAATGATTAATTACCACCTACATACTACCACCCAGTTATTTTGAAAATCATGCTCTCTGTCATTTTTCAGATTTTTCCCAACGCTGGAAGGAAATTCCATGCACTGACTTGAAGAAGAGTAATATTCTAAAGGCAATTCTCAAGACAAATGCCAAGCAATCCACTTGCAACTACTCCTTGTTTCTTGAATTTGCTTTCCAAGGAAATTTACCTACACTTACACCTCCGCTCTCCTGTTATTCTAGAAATTGGGGGTATAGGAGTAGGCAACATTTTGAAAAATAAAATAATTATTAAGAGTCTGTGATCAGATAGGATGACTAAGTTGCCAAATATATTGATCAGGATAAAGTTCAGTGGAAATTTCCATAAGAACCTAAAATATGAAGTTATGACATTTGAATACCCTTTAAATAAGTATTTCCTCACTTGTAAATTTCATTAAATGTTATATTCCCTGTGTGCTGAATTTATCTACTTTATAAGAGATGTGATATGTACTGCAATTATGATTCTGACTAGGGATAAGTCCTGAATCTACGAAGACACCAAAAAGCCAAGGGGACTTGCATTCTTGTGAATCACTGCTACAGGGCTAGGATTCATTCTCAGAAAAACAATGCACTGTTATGTGTTTCAGCCTCTCAACATCATCTAATACATTGTTTAAGCTCTTATCACAGGCTACATATCAGCTATGGGACATCAGTCACTGACTTTTTATTAGTTGCTTTTATTTCAAAATATTAATTAAGAGGGTACAAGTATTTTTGTTACATATATACCTTATATAATGCTTGAGTCAGGGCTCATGGTGTGCCCATCACCAGAATAGTGCTCATTGTACCCAATAGGTAAGTTTTTACCAACATCCTCTTCTACCCTCCCCTCTTCTTGATTGCTCATGTCCTTTATATTGCTTTGTGCCCCTGTGTACCCATTATTTAGCTCCCACTTATTAGTGATAACATATGGTGTTTGATTTTACATTCCCAAGTAACTTCACTTAGGATAACGGCCTCCAGTTCCTTCCAAGTTGCCACAAACAACATTATTTCATCCTTTTTATGGCTGAGTAGTACTCCATTGTGTGTGTGTGTGTGTGTATGTATGTGTATATATAAACATACACCCCACATTTTCTTTATCCACATATGAGTTGATGGGCATATAGGTTGATTCCACATTTTTGCAGTTGTGAATTGTGCTGCAATAAACATTCAAGTGCAGGGGTTGTTTTTTGTTGTTGTTTTTGTTTTTTGTTTTTTTATATAAAGGACTTCATTTCTTTTGGGTAGATACCCACCACTGGGATTGCTGGATTGAAAGTAGGTCTACATTTATTTCTTTGAGGAATTTCCATACTGCTTTCCATAAAGGTTGTACTAATTTGCAGTCCCACCAACAGAGTATAAGTATTCCTTTCTCTCTGCATTCACGCCAGCATCTATTGTTTTGTGACTTTTTCATAATGACCATTCTGATAGGAGTAAGGTGATACCTCATTGTAGTTTTAATTTGCATTTCCCTAATGATTGGTGATGTTGAGCATTTTTTCATGTTTGTTGGCCATTTGTCTATCTTCTTTTGAAAAAGTTCTGTTCATGTCTTTTGCCCATTTTTTGATGAGATTGTTTTTTTTATGCTGATTTGTTTGAGTTCTTTATAGACTCTGGATATTAGTTCTTTGTCAGATGTATAGATTGTGAATATTTTTAAACCATTCTGTAGGTTGTCTGTTCAATGTTGATTATTTCTTTTGCTATGCAGAAGCTTTTGAATTTAATTAAGTCCCTTATTTGTTCTTGTTGTTGCTGTATTTGCCTTTGTGGTTTTGTCATAAATTCTTTGCCTAGGCTGATGTCTAGAAGAGATTTTCCTGTATTTCTTTCAAAATTTTTATGGTTTCATGCCTTACATTTAAGTCTTTTATCCATCTTGAATTAATTTTTGGATATAGTGAGAGATAGGGATACTGTTTCTATGTTTCTGCATGTGGCTATCCAATTTTCCCAGCACCATTTATTGAATACAGCTTCCATTCCCCAGTATCTGCTTTGTCGAAGATCAGTTGGTTGTAAGTAGATGGTTTTATTTCTGGGCTCTCTATTCTGCTCCATCAGTCTCTATATCTACTTTCAGATTAATATCTTGCTGTTTTGGCTACCATGGCCTTGTAGAATAATTTGAAGTCAGGTAATGTAATGCCTCCAGACTTGTTCTTTTTGATTAAGATCGCTTTGGCTATTTGGGCTCTTTTCTGGTTCCAAATGAAGCTTAGGATTATTTTTTCCAGATCTGTGAAATATGACATCAGTATTTTGATGGGGATTGCATTGAATCTATAAATCACTTTGGGTAGTATGGACATTTTAATGATGGTGATTCTACCAATCCATGAGCAGGGGATATTTTTCATTTGTTTGTGTCATCTGCAATTTCTTTCATCAGTGTTTCACAGTTCTCCTTGTAGAGATCTTTCACCTTCTTGGTTAAGTATATTCCTAGGTCTTTTATTTTCTTTGTAGCTATTGTGAATGGTACTGAGTCCTTGATTTGACTCTCAGCTTGACTGTTACTACTATATAGAAATACTACTGATTTGTGCACATTGATTTTGTAACCTGAGACTTTGCTGAATTTATTTATCAATTCCAGAGGTCTTTTCGGGGAGTCCTTTGTGCTTTCTAGACACAAGGTCATATTGTCAGCAAACAAGAAGAGTTTGATCTCCTTACTCCTGATTTGGATGCCCTTTATTTCTTTCTCTTTTCTGATTGCTCTGGCTAGGACTTCCAGTACTATGTTTAATAGAAGTGGTGGGCACCCTTATCTTGTTCCAGTTCTTAGGGGGAATGTTTTCAACTTTTCCACATTCAATATGATGATGGTTGTGTGTTTGGCATATATGGCTTTAATAATTTTGTGGTATTTTTTTTCTATACCTAGTTTGCTGAGGGTTGTTATCATGAAAGGGTGCTCAATTTTGTCAAATGCTTTTTCTGCATGTATTGAGATAATCATATGGTCTTTTTTTGTTCTGTTTATGTGGTTAATCATATTTATTGATTTGTGTATGTTAAACCATTCTAGCATCTCTGGGATGAAACTCACTTGATCGTGGTGGATTATCTTTTTGATGTGCAGTTGAATTCAGTTTGTTAGTATTTTTTGAGAATTTTTGCATTTATGTTCATAGGGACATTGGTCTGTAGTTTTCTTTTTTTGTTGTGTCCTTTCCTGGCCTTGGTATCGGGGTGATACTGGCTTCATAGAATGAGTTAGGGAGGATTTTACAGAATAGTTTCTGTAGGATAGGTACCAGTACTTCTTTGAAGGTCTGGTAGAATTCAGCTGTGAATCCATCTAGTCCTGGGCTTTTTATGGTTTGGAGATTTTTTATTATTGCATCCATCTGTTAGTTATTGGCCTGTTCAGGATTTTTATTTCTTCCTTATTAAGTCTTGGGAGGTTGTGTGTTTCCAGGAATGTATCTGTTTCTTCTAGGTTATCAATTTTATAGTTTGTTTGCATAGAGGTTTTGCTAGTATTCATGGATTATATTTTGTATTTCTGCAGTATCAGTTTTAATGTCTCCTTTTTCATTTCTGATTGAGGTTATTTGAGTCCTTTCTCTTCTATTTCTGGTTAATCCGGCTAATGGTCTATTGAATTTTTTTTGGGGGGACCCATTTCATTTAGTTCTGCTCTGAGCTGTGTTATTTCTTTTCTTATTCTGCCTTTAGATTTGTTTTTTTTCCTTCATTTTCCAGTTCCTTGAGATGTGATATTAGGTTGTTAATTCATGATCTTTCTGTTGTTTTGATGTAGGCATTTAAGGCTATAAACTTTTCTGTTAGGATTGCTTTAGGTGTATCCCATAGATTTTGAAAGCTTATGTCCCCTTCTTCATTCAGCTCAAGGATTTTTTATTTCCATCTTAATTTCACCATTGACCCAAGGATCATTCAGCAGCAGGTTGCTTAATTTCCATGATTTTGTGTAGATTTGAGTATTTCTATTGGAATTGATTTCTGGTTTTATTCTTCTGTGGTCTGAGAAGACACGTGGTATGATTTTGATTTTTTTGAATTTGCCAAGACTTGTTTTGTGGCCTGAGATATGATCAATCTTGGAAAATAAGAAGTCTGCTGTTAGCCTGATGGGTTTTCCTTTGTAGATTAGTTGTTGCTTTCATCTTGAGCTGTAGAATTTTTTCCTTCATTTTGACTTTGGCCAGGTTGATGACTATGTGTCTTGGAGATGCCCTGTTTGCTATGAATCATCCTGGTATTTGATGATCATCTTGTATCTGGATATCTGAATCTCTGGTGATACCAGGAAAGTTCTCCTCAATAATTCCCTCAAATAGGTTTTCCATGCTTTCTGCTTTTTTTCCTTCTCCCTCTGGGATACCTATAATTCATATACTGGCTCATTTCACAAAGTCCCATATTTCCCTGAGTGATTGTTCATTCTTTTTTATTCTTTTTTTCTGCATCTTTGACTGACTGGGTTAATTAGAAAGCCTTGTCTTCAAGTTCTGAGATTCTTTCTTCTCCTAGGTCTAGCCTGTTGTTGAAGCTTTCTGCTGTATTTTGTAATTCCCTTAATGATGCTTTCATTTCTTTAAGTTCTGTTATATCCTTTCTTACGTTGTCTATCTCTTTAGTCAGTTTTTCATTTTTTAATTCTTGTCCTCAAACTTTTTTTGGCTTCTTTGTGTTGGTTTTCAAATTTCTCTTTAATTCCATTCATCTTGTTTCCCATCCATATTCTGAATTCCACTTCTTACATTTCAAAAATTTCTTTTTGGTTGAGGTCCATTGCTATGGATCTATTGTGATCCTTTGGAGTGTCAAACTAGCTTGTTTTTTTCATGTTGCCAGAGTTTTTGGCTGGTTTCTCCTCATCTGAAACCTCTTATCTCACCTAAGTGCTGACAGGTTTGCAGCCCACATGTTCTCCTTTTCTTGGAACTCTCTTACTTAGTGAGAAGGAGGAGAGGTTCCTAGACAATGCTCTTGTGTCCTACTCTCCAGGATAGACCCAATGGGAAGGGGGCAGATGAACTGAGAACCTGTAATGCAGCTGTTTTGCATCATCTCGATCTCCTGTGGTTGTCACAGTCCAAACTGATGCTGGGGAATATCCATTCAGATTGGTAAATTGGTCTCCAGGCTGCTATTGGAAACTCAGGCAAGGGGTCTGTGAAAGTCCCTCTCCATGGAGGTAGGTGGAGTGACCTTGGCTGGTGCCTGGGCAGATCATGAGACCTTGGCAGGCATTTGCATGCATCAGGGGACTGCAGATGGTGGTGGGGTGGGTCACAGGTTCATGTTAGGTGCCTGGGCAAGACTGCAGTTGATGGCAGGATGGGTCATGAGCTGGCGGGTGCCTAGGTGCATCACAGGACCTGGGCCAGTGCTGGGGGATCTTCTTGTGGAGTAGTGGGTTTGTCCCTAGGCCACTAATGGAAGCTCAGGCAGGGGGCTGGGTGAGTCCCTATCCACTAAAGTGGGCATTGCATGAAATTGCTCTTCCCAGCTCTCCCTGCAGTGGTAGCAGCAGCTGTTTGGCCAGGCTATCTAGATGGTGGTTGCAGGTGTCAGGGCTATTGCTGTTTGCTCCACCCAGGTCTAGGTATACCACGGCAGGGGGTGGGGTGGCTGGTGTCTAGTGGGTCCCTGATGGAGAGCTGGACAGTATGTGTGGGTTTGCTGTAGGGTTTGGCATGCCTGCTGGCACACAAAACCAAGGAGCATGGCCCATCACATGGCTTTCAGGTCTGTGGGGCATGACCTACTGCTTGGTGATGGTGCAGGGATTGGCCTGTCAGCTGGCAGACAGGACCAAAGCACATGGGCCATAGCAGGGTGTTTGCATCTGTAGGGGTGTAGCCTGATGCTCGGAACTCAGATCTGCGGGGTCATAGACCTCTGCATGTCATGTAGGGCTGGGGTGCTTGCTCTTTAGGTTGGCATGTGGGACAACAGGGGTGTGGCCTGCCAGTTGGCGTGTGGTCTGTGGGGCAGTGGGTCTTGGTGGGGTGGCACACGGGGCTTGGGGTCCTGTTCCACTAGTCTGCTCACAGGGATGCAGGAGCTGGGCTGCTGGATGGCTGGGGATCTCTCTTCACACAGGTCCCACTGAGGCTGCTACCAGGGATTCTGAGTTCCCTGGTCAGGGGGGCTCCCAGTTCTTAGTCATGGGCATGCGAGAGCATCTGCTTTCCCTACTCCCTCCCCAGCCTGGCAAGGGGCAATGCTGGATTCCTGTGTAGTCTGGGAGCTCCAGACCTGGGAGCTCAGAGTGGCCTCAGCTGCAGCAACCCTGGAACTGAGGCCAGCGAGTCTCTGCTGAGTCTGCTCTCTGATGCAACTTTACCATATAGTCTCCAAGCAGTTCCCTGATCAGTACGGAGGCCCACAGTGGTGGTGGGTGGCCCTCATAGCCCTGGAGTCACGTTGTCCATGGGGCTAGGCCTGGGTCTCCTATCACTTCAGTCGGGCTAGTCACCGAAATGAGCGAATTCCCTGTCCCCATATACTTCACTTTGAGTGCCTCCTGTTGGTTCTCTGAGGGTTTACAATGCTCTCTCCAAGAATGTCCATTGAAAGGACACATCTGTTGCCATATTTGATCATCTTCTTAAGTGGTGGTGCTGGCTCTTCTAGTCTGCATCTTGTTCACTCTCCCTCTTTTTTCTCTTAAGCGTGCATGTTAGTTTAAGAGCTAGAACTTGGCATCTCTTCCATGTACGTTTTGCAACCTTTGCTGGGGAAACAGTCCAAACGGGTAATTAATAACATTGTTAATGATCACATGCATTTAGTAAGGACTTTAGCCTGTTCATAACTGATCTTTATATGTTCTTGGAAATTTTTACTCAAGTATGATAGTTTTCAAAGGCATTGTGAAAATGCACAAAATAATAAACTAAAGCATAATGATAAAGAGTAAAAAATTAGTTTCATCTTACTTTAGTAGTAATTGATATTGACTCTGTATTCCAAAATTGGGTATTGTAAATATGTAAATTAACATGAAGTAATAACATGACGAGTTGGGAAAATCCTTTATATGATGACACCATATTTTTATACCATATGTTATACTTTATACTTGCCCTACCAAGTATTTTATGTCGTGGTTAAGAGCACAAAATGATCAGATACTTTTTTTTTTCCACCAAGAGGGAGGCTATCTAAAATCTCTGTGTTAAGTTATTATACCCAAATACTACACAGTTTATATACAAATCATATTGATATTACATTGTGTTCTCCTTATCTTGCTAATTACCCTGCCAAAATGAAAATATGTAGTTATTATCTGTACAAATATCTTTTTATTGTTGTCTTCATCAAATTTCCAATTAAAAATTAAAAATTAAAAATGATTTCCAAATGTTGACTTAAACAATGAGGAATATTTGATTCTCATATTTTAAAATGTAAACACTTCCCTGCTTGGACTCTTTTTGCAAATGATTCCTTCCTCATAATTGGATGGGTTATTTTCTGTGAATAAAAATAAGCAGAAACAGAAAATATTAATATTAACAAGAATAAAGGTACAGTCTTTGAATGTTTTTCTTCAAGTAAAGAAATTTTGTGAATTAGTGATTTATGGAGTCACATAGTGTTTATAATCAATAGACAAATGCATGTAGTGGCACATTGCAAAAAATTTTACTTCTTTTGCTATAACCTATGTTTTTTTCAGTAAGAACTAAGAACACATCATAAAATGCTTAGAGATATTTTTGATGTCAATATGTAAAAATGGTATGAAATCTACTCATTGTTGAATTTCTAAGCGGTGCCTAGTATTTTTTAATTACATCAGCCTCTGAACTTTGAAAACATCTATATTCTATGGAATTCAACAAAATGTACTTAATAACAATATACTAAATGTATTTTGTATGTTCAACTTAAAATTATAGTTAAGAAAGTTTATGGTTAAAAATCATAAAGACCTTATCACTAGTAGGTCACATGGGTTTCCTCCATCTCACCATAATATTCCAAAATGAAAGTTCATTACAATATTATGACAAACAAATCAAAATTTTAACAAACCAAAACTTAGCAACAAATACATTTTAGTGATTTACCATTAAATTCTTCAGAAAAATCATGGTGCAAATACCCAATTTGAAACAAGTAACAGAAAGAAAATACCTTAAATATGGTTAGACCATATAATATTCACATTAATATGACAACTAGATGATTTTTTCTTGTTTTTAAGAATAGTAAAATTGAAATGTTCTAGGCAAAAACATATAGCCATTATGTGACAGAGATAAGTCTAGAATTCATATCTTCTGAATTCATGACCACGCTTCTTTTACTATAACTAGCTGCAGCTTTCTGCAATGTTCTCATTGGTTCATTCTAAGGAACACAACAGGGAGTGAATCTTCTGGAATTATGGAGCAAGGAACTCCCAAAACACAATTCTCCAGAAAACCAATGAGAACTTTGGTCAAAAGGGCCAAAATCAACTATTTCAGAACTCTTAACCAAAGGCTTATAATAATCCAAGGAATTTTTACTTAAGTAAAATGCCTAGGAAAGATGACAGAAGGCTCTATACTCTCACCTTTTGTGGATCTTGAGGGTCTATGCTAGCAGAAAGGGATAGATGGCTAGACAGAGTTGTGAATTGCCAGGGCACTGAAGGCATGCCCTAGCATGCTACAAAGTACCACAAGATATGCAATCTGTCTGAGAGAACTACATAGAGAAGCCAAAGTCAAAAGAGATAAAAATAAAAACGCTAGGGGCATTTGAAGCCCTGGTATCTATAGCTACATCAAATATTTAACACAGACCAACTTCTAGCCATATTAACATTATCCTCACAATAAAAGCTTATTTACCTAATTTTGTATTATCCAATACAATATGTATGGCTTTCAACAAAACATTACCACAACCAATACAACAACAAGGCATACGGAAAGGCAAAAATAATTTTTTTCAAAACAAAAAAAAAAAAACCCAAGAAAATACATAAAGAGAGAAAACAGACAAAAATCATTAAAACCTAGATCAAATATTGGATCAAACAGGGATTTAAAAATAACTATAATTGTCTTAAGACTCTATTGGAAAAAGTAGACCACATATAAGAACAGTTGCATAATATAACCATAGAGAGACACTCTAAAGAAAAATAAAAAAATAAATGCTAAAAACAAAAACACAGTCAAAGAAATGAAAACTGCCTTTTGTGGGCCCATCAGGAGGCAGCTTAAGGTAATGAATATTCCAATTACCCTGATTTGATTATTACACATTGTGTGCCTGTATCAAAACATCACATGTACCCTATAACATATACAACTATCATGTATCCATAATAATTAAAAATTAAAATATTTTAAAAATAAAAAAATGAATCACCAAACATGATGATAGGTCAATAGAACTTCCTAAACTGGAAATGAATGAACAAAAGAGAAAAGAATGAACAAAAACAGAAAAGAAGAGCCCAAAACAGTAGAACAATATCAAAAGGTGTAAGATACACATGGCTAGAACACTAAAAGGGGAAGATAAGAAACAGAAGAATTATTTGAAGCAATAATGGCTGACAAACTTCCAAAATTAATAACAGACACCAAAAAGGAAAAAAAATCCAGGAAGATTAAAGAATACTAAGCAAGAGAAATCCCACAAAAATCATGCCCATACATTTCCCGCTCAAATGAAGAAAACCAAAGAAAATAAGGAAATCTTTAAAAAAGCAGGAAGTGGGAGTGGGGTGGGAAAGAAATCCACCTTACATAGAAAGGAATAGGGTAAGAATTACAGGAGACTTCTTGTCATAAACCGTGTAAAGAAGAAGTGAGTAGAAAAAATATATCTAGCAAATCATCCACCTACAATGAGATTAAGTAAAGATTATTTTAAGGAAACAAAACGGAAGGACTCATTTCCAGCAGGTCTGTCCTTCAGGGTAGATTTAAAGAAGTTCTTCAGGCAGAAAAGAAAATAATGTATGTCAAAACTTAGCTCTATATAAAAAAAGAAAAGATTCAGAAGGATAAGTGAAAGTAAAATATTTTTAATTGACCTAAAAAATAAGTATTTAAAACAGTAATAGTAAAAATGCTTTGAATGATAGGGCATATAAATAAGTTAAATGAAGGACAGAAATGAAGAATAGATGGGAGAAATAGGAAATTCTCAGTTAAAAGGTAGCTGCAACTTACATGAAGCACAGTAAAATAAGCATGTTCAAATAAATAACATAAGCTCTAGAGAAAACATTATGTTATTAAAAAAGAAGTATGATTGATATGCTGAGTGGAAATAAAATCATGAAAATAAAACATTAGAAAATACTCAAAAACAGAGACGGCAGATAAAAAGAGAAAAGAGAAACAAAAAACAAATCTAATGAATTGAAAACAAATACAAACCTGTTATCTGTTAATCCAGCTATATTAATAATCACGTCAAATGTGAACAGTTTCAGTGCACCAATTTACAAGCAGAGACTTGTGAGAGTAGATTGAAAAAACCCCTCAAGACCCCCCTAACTATGTGTTGTTGATGGAAACCCCATTTTAAATGTAAAAATTCAGGTAGAGTAAAAGCAAAAGTATGGAAAAAGATGTGCTATGTTCCTATCTCTCCACATCCATGCCAACATTTGTTGTTTTGGGACTTTTTGATATAAGCCAATCTTACTGGAGTTAAGTAATATCTCATTGTGGTTTTGATTTGCATTTCCCTGATGATTACAGAAGTTGAGCAATTTTTTATATGTTTGCCAGCCATTATTCTGTCTTCCTTTGAAAAGTTTCTGTCCATGTCCTTTGCCCACTTTTTAATGGGGTTGTTTGATTTTTTTCTTGTTGATTTTCCTAAGTTTTGTATAGATTCTGGTTCTCAGCCTTTTATCAGATGTGTAGCATGCAAATATTTTCTCCCATTCTTTATGTTGTCTGTTCACTCTAATGATAGTTTCCTTGGCTGTGCAAAAGCTTTTAAATTTGATCAGGTCCCATTTATTTATTTTTGTTGTTGCTGTGATTGCTTTAGGGGTCTTCTTCCTAAATTCTTTGCCTAGGCCAAAGTCTATAAGAGTTTTTCCAACTTTTTTTCTAGAATTCTTATGGTTTCATGTCTTAGCTTTAATTCTGTTATCCATAATGATGATTAACTCATCTATCACCATGAGTTAATTTTTGTGAGAGGTGAGAGGTGTGGATCTAGTTTCAGGCTTTTACATATGGCTATCCAATATTCCCAGCACCATTTATTGAATAGGGATTATTTTCCCCAGTGTATGTTTTTGTCTACTTTGTCAAAGATCAGATGACAGTATGAGAATGGTTTTATATCTGGGTTCTCAGTCCTGTTCCATTGGAACACTCATACACTGCTGGTGGGACTGCAAATTAGTACAACCTATATGGAAAGTAATATGGAGATACCTCAAAGAACTAAAAGTAGAACTACCATTTGATCCAGCAATCCCACTACTGGGAATTTACCCAAAGGAAAAAAAGACATTCTGTAATAATGACATCTGCACTCAAATGTTTATAGCAGTACAATTCACAATTGCAAAGATGTGGAAACAACCCAAGTGCCCATCAATACATGAGTTGATTAATAAAGTGTGGTATATGTATACCAGGGAGTATTACTCAACAATAAAAAACAACAGTGAATTAACTCATCTGGTATTGTCCTGGATGGAGCTAGAGCCCATTCTTCAAAGCCAAGAATCACAAGAATGGAAAAACAAGCACCACTGGTATTCACCATCAAATTGGTACTTACTGATCAATACTTAAGTGCACACATGGAAATAATATTCATCAGGGGTAGGGCAGTTGGGAGGTGGTGGAGGGGTTGGGAAATCTCACACCTAATGGGTGCAGGGTGCACTGTTTGGGTGATGTTCAGGATTGTAGCTCTGACATGGGCAGTGCATAGGCAATATATGTAACCAAAGTGTTTGTACCCCCATAATATTCTGAAATTTAAAAAAATATAGAGCTCTTGGGCTCTTAATAAATATCAGAGGTAGCCAAGCAACAGTCACCATGGGCTTTGGGTGAGACTAGGCTGGCTTCAGGTATGACCTGGCACAGTCCCAGCTGTGGTGGCCACGAGGGAGTGCTCACATCACTCCTCCCCATAATCCAGTAGCCGATCACAGCGAGTGAAGGAAGAAAAGGAGAGACATTCTCTTTACCTGGTAATCCAGGGAATTTTCCCTTTTCTTACTCAAGTCCACCAAGGCAGTACCACCAGGAATCTGCAAGACTCACAGGACTACTGGGCTTGGGGTGGCCTAGTGCTGATATGGCTAAAGTGACCAAAGGGCAAATCTCAAAGTTATTGGCCCTAAAGAGAACATAAAGAGAGAGAGATTGAGGTAGAAAATTTGTTCAAAGAAATAGTAACTGAGAACTTTCCAAACCTAGAGAAAGACATCACTATTCAGGTACAAGAAGGTCATAGAACACCAAGTAAATTTAACAAACAAGACTACCTCAGGACATTTAATAATCAAGCTCCAAAAGGTCTCAGATAAAGAAGAGGTCCTAAGGGAAGCAAGAAAAAAGAAAAAAATAACATATAAAGGAGCTCCAATACATCTGGCAGTAGACTTCTCGGTGGAAAACTTACAGGCCAGGAGAGAGTGGCATGACATATTCAAAGTGCTGAGTCTTTTTCAAAACCTTAACCCTAGAATATTATAGTCTGCAAAATTGTAATTCAAACATGAAGGAAAAATAAAGACTTCCCAGACAAACAAAAGTTGAGGGATTTCATCAGTACCAGAGTTGTCCTACAAGACATGTTAAAAGGAGTTCCTCAATATGAAGGGAAAGGATGTTAATGAACAAAAATATATAATCTGGAGGTATGCAACTCATTGGTAACAGTAAGTACACATATGCAGAAAATGATATTGCTGTAATTGTGGTGTGTAAACTGCTTATATTTTGAGTAGGAAGACTAAAAGACAAACATGTCAAAAATAACTACAACAACTTTTTGAGACATAGATAGTATAAAAAGACAGATATGGAAACAACAAAAAGTTAAAAAGCAGAGAGGATGGAGTTAAAGTGTAGAAATTCATTGAGATTTCCCTTTGCTTGTTTACTTATTTGTTTATTTGTAAGCAGAGTTTTCACATGTTTAAATAGTTGGTTATAAAATGTTTTTTGAAGTCTCATGGTAACCTCAAATCAAAAAACCTAAAACAGATACACAAAAAATGGAAATTAAAACACACTACCAGAGAAAATAACTTTTAAAAAAGGAAGACAGTAAGGAAGGAAAGGAGGACAACAAATCAACCAGAAATTAAATAGCAAGTAAGTCCTTACCTATAAATAATAACATTGAATGTGAATGGACTAAACCCTCCAGTCAGATAATATAGAGTGCCTGAATGGCTAAAAAACAAGACCCAACTATATGCTGTCTACAGGAAACCTACTTCACCTGTAAAGACACATATAGACTAAAAATAAAGGGATGGAAAAAGATATTCCATGCAAACGGAAACCAAATAAGAGCAGAAGTAGCTATACTTTTATCAGATAAAATAGATTTCAAGACAAAAACTGTAAAAAGGGACAAAGAAGGTCATTATATAATTATAAAGGAGTCAATTAAGCAACGGGTTATAATAATTCTAAATATATATGCACTCAACTCTGGAGAACCCAGATATATAAAGCAAATATTATCAAAGCTAAAGATAGAGTTAGACCCCAAAACATTAATTGGTGGAGACCTCAACACTCCACTTTCAGCATTGGACACATCTTCCAGACAGAAAATCAGCAAAGAAGCATTGGACTTAATCTGCACTATAGACCAAATGGACCTAATAGATATTTACAGAACATTTAATCCAATACCTGCAGGATACACATTTTTCTCCTCATCTCATGGATCATTCTCAGGGATAGACCATATGTTAGGACACAAAACAAGCCTGAAAACATTTTTTAAAAAATGAAATCATATCAAATATTTTCTGTGACTAAAATGGAATAAACCTAGAAATCAATAACAGGAAGACTATTGGAAACCATACAAACACATGGAAATTAAACAGTATGCTCCTGAATGACCACTAGGTCAATGAAGAGATTAAGAAGGAAAATAACAAATTTCTCAAAACTAATGAAAAGGAAAACACAACATATCAAAACCTATGGGACACAGTAAATGCAGTAATAAAAAGAAAGTTTATGGCAATAAGTACCTACATCATAAAAGTAGAAAAGTTTCAAATAAGCAACCTAATGATAAATCTCAAAGAACCAGAAAAATAAGAGCAAACCAAACCCAAAATTAATACATGAAAAGAAATAATAAAGATCAGAAAATAAATAAATGACAATAAAACAAAAAATATAAAAGATCAAACAAACAAAAAGTTGGTTTTTTGAAATGATAAACAAAATTGACCCACCTTTAGCCAGATTACTTAATAAAAAAAGATAGAAGACCCAAATAAATAAAATCAGGGATTAAAAAAAAAGAGAGACATTACAATTGATGCTGCAGAAATTTAAAGGAACATTAGAGACTACTCTGAGTAACTATATGCAAATAAATTGGAAAACCCAGGAGAAATGGATAAATTCTTAGGCACATACAACCTACCAAGATTGAACCAGGAAGAAATCCAACACCTGAATAAACCAGTAACAAGTAATGAGAGAGGAGCCATAATAAAAGGTCTCCATCAAAGAAAAAGCCCAGGACCCAATGGCTTCACTGCTGAATTCTACAAGCATTCAAAAAGAACTACAATCCTAATTAAACTATTCCAAAAAATCAAGGAGCAGGAATACTCCTAAACTCATTTTATGAGTCCTGTATTACCAAAAAGAGTCAAAGACACACACAAAAAATACTATATGCCAGTAACTCTGATGAACATAGATGCAAAAATCCTCAACAAAATACTAGAAAACCAAGTTCAACACCATATTAAAAAGATTATTCATCATGATGAAGTGAGATTTATGCCAGGGATGCAAGGATAATTCAACATGTGCAAATCAATCAATGTGATATATTGTATCAACAGAACAAAGGACAAAAACCATATGATCCTTTCAGTGGATACTGAAAAAGCATTTGATAAAATTCAACTTTACTTCATGTTAAACACTCTCAAAAAACTGGGTCTAGAAGGAACTTACATGACAAATGCCATATATGACAGACCCACAGCTAGTATCATACTAAATGGGGAAAAACTGAAAGCCTTTTCTCTAAGATCTGGAACAAGACAAGGATGCTCACTCTTACCACTATTATTCAACATAGTACTAGATAGAGCAATCAGACAAAAGAAAGAAATAAAGAACATCCAAGTTGGAAAGGAAGAAGTCAAATTATTCTTGTTTGTAGATGACATGATCTGAGATCTAGACAAACCTAAAGACTGCACAAAAAAACTTTTAGAACTGATAAACAAATTTAGTTAAGTTGTAGGATGCAAAATCAACACACAAAAATCAGTAGCATTTCTATATGCTAACAGCAAACAATCTGAAAAAGAAGCCAAGAAAGTAATCCCATTTACATTAGCTAGAAATAAAATAAAGCACCTACAAATAAACTTAACCAAAGAAGTGAAAGATCTTTATGATGAAAACTATAAAACATTGGTGATAGAAATTGAAGAGGACACAAAAAAATGGAAAGATACTCCATATTCAGGCATTGGAAGCAATATTGTTAAAATGTCTATACTACACAAAGCAATCTACAGATTCAATGCAATTCCCATCAAAATGCAAATGACATTCTTCACAGAAATAGAAAAAAAATCATAAAATTTATATGGACCCACAAAAGACCCAGAATAACAAAGCCATCCTGAACAAAAAGAACAGAACTGGAGGAATCACATTACCTGAATTCAATTATACTACAGAGTTGTAGTAACCAAAACAGCATGGTACTGGCATAAAAACAGACACATAGACCAATGGGGTAGAATAAAAACCCAGAAATACATCTACACATCTATAGAGAACTTAACTAAGTTGCCATGAACATACAGTGGGTAAAGGACAGTTTCTTCAATAACTGATGCTGGGAAAACTGGATATCCATATGCAGAAGAATGAAACTAGACCCTTATCTCTTGCCATATATAAAAACCAAATCAAAATGGATTAAAGACTTAAATCTAAGACAGGAATTTATGAAACTACCAAAAGAAAACATTGGGGAAATGTTTCAGGACTTTGGTCTTGGCAAGGGCTTCTTGAGTAATACCCTTAAAGGACAGGCAACCAAAGCAAAATTGGACAAATGGGACCACATCAAGCTAAAAACTTCTGCACAGTAAAGGAAACAGTGAACAAAATGAAGAGGGAATCCACAGAATGGGAGAGAATATTTGTGAACTACCCATCTGACAAGTGATTAATAACTGGAATATATAAGGAGCTCCAACAACTCAGTAGGAAAAAAATCAAATAATACAATTAAAAAGTGGGCAAAGGATCTGAATAGACATCTCTGAAAAAAAGACATACAAATGGCCAACAGGTATACAAAAAAGTTCAACATCATTAGTCATTAGAGAAATGCAAATCAAAACTACAATGAGATATCATCTCATTCCACATAAAATGGTTTTTTGTCAAAAAAACAGCAATAACGAATGCTGGTGAGGATGTAGAGAAAGGCGAACCCTCGCACACTGTTGGTGGGAATGTAAATTAGTGCAACTATTATGGAGAAGAGTATGAAGGTTCCTCAAAAAAATAAAAATAGAACTAGTGTATGATCCAGAAATCCCATTGCTAGGTATGTATCCAAAGGAGGGGAAATCAGTATATAGAAAAGATACCTGCACTCCCATGTTTATGGCAGCACTATTCACAATAGCCAAGACATGGAATCAACCTAAGTGTCCATCAACAGATGAACAGGTAAAGAAATTGAGGTATGTTTAAACAATGGAATATTATATAGCCATAAAAAGAATGAATTCCTGCTATTTGCAACAACATGGATGGAACTGGAGAACATTATGTTAAGTGAAATAAGCCAAGCACAGAAAGACAAATCTCACATGTTTTCACTCACACGTGGGAGCTAAATATTAAAAACAATTGATGTCATGGAGACAGGGAGTAAAATGATTACCAGAGGCTGGGAAGTGTAGTGAGGAGGGAGGATAAAGTAGGGATGGTTAGCAGAAGCAAAAATAGAATAGAATAAAATGAAAAATAGATAGAATGAAAAATATTTGATAGCACAACAAAGTGACTATAATTAACAATAATTTAGGGTATATTTTACAATAAACAAAAGAGTAGAATTAGAATTTCTTAACACAAAGAAAATGATAAATGCCTGAGGTGAGGGATATACCAATTACCCTGATTTGATTAATTCATATTGTATGTCTGTATCAAAACATCACATGTACCCTATAAATATATACAATTACTATGTAGCCATAACAATTAAAAATAAAATATTAAAAAGAAAAACATGAATAAAATGAAAATACAACTTATCAAAATTTGTGAGATACAATGAAAGCGATGCTTATAGGGAAATTTACAGCATGAAATAAATATGTTGAAGAAATATCTAAAGTTTATAACCTATATTTCAATCTTAGAAAACTAGAATAAGGAGAACATATTAACCCTAATGCAAGAAAATAAAAGACATAATAAGAATTACAGAAGAAATTTACAAAATCAAAAATAGGAAAACAATAGAGAAAATTCATGAAACAAAATCTGGTTCATTGAAAATGTCAATAAAATTCATAAACTTCCAGCTAGATTAACAAAAAAAAAAAAAGAAGAAGATGCAAGTTACCAATATCAGAAATGAAAGAGTGGTCATAACAAATGATCTATGAATATTCATGTAACAATAAGGGAATACCATTAATAACAGTATCCCTACAAATTTGATAACTTTGATGAAATGGACCTACTCTTTGAAAGACAAAAACTCATACAAGGAGAAATAAATAATCTGGATTTTTCTATACATATTAAATAACTTGAATACATAATTAATAATCTTTCATTAAAAAAAGCACCAAGCCCAGATGGCTCACTAGTTGATTCTATCAAACATTTAAGGAAATAATGACAACAATTCTCCACAATCTTTTCCAGAAAATAGAAGGAAGAGAAACATTTCCTAATTCATTCTAGACTTACCCTAATACCAAAACCAAATAAATCATTACAAGCAAAGAAAAATATTGATTAATACATCTCAAAATATAGAGGCCAAAATTCTCATCAATATGTTAGCAAAATAAATCTAACAATGTATAAAAAGAATTATGCACCAAAATCAAGTATGATTTATTCCAGGTATGCAAGGCTATTTCAACATTTAAAAATCAACCAATGTAATCTACCATATCAAAAGGCTAAAGCAGAAAACTCATATGATCATTTCAGTTTATGCAGAAAAATTATTTAATAAAATTCAATACCCATTCACAAAAGGAAAAAATTACAGAATTGTACATACAACATATACAAAGGTACAGAACTGTACATATAAAATATATTTTGTAGAAAAAAGACAAATAAATATATATGCAGAAAAAATACTTGCAGTGTTGTTTTTAGGTTAAGTATCTTTAAACTGGGTGCTGTTCTTACATGTGTTTTGCTGTGTAAAAAAGTCATTAGCTTTAGTCCTAGATTCAGAAGTTTCCACAGCCCAAAAAATCAATAGTCATGAAAACTCCTCTCTTTACAAGAAAGGCTTAAAGATGTTAAGATAACTTTATCAGGGTTAAAAAAGTAATCCAGAAAATCTGGAGTTCTGAAGCCAGGCTTCCTGCTTCCAAGTCTAGAGTCTTCTGGCATTTCCTATAGCTACTCAGCAACTGAAAATGTGTGTGTGTAGTTATTTGAATAATTCAGATCAGATTATATAAAATTGATTTTTCTGCTGATTTCATCCTAGAAAGTGTGTCTCCTGACTATTACCCATTCATACCTATGGAATCATACTGTTTTGTTTTGGTTTGCTCTTTAAATTTTATTCTCAATATCACATTGCATTTCCTGTTTGCTGGAAAACTTATATGTCTTGCATTTGGTCACAACTAAAATTTTTATTTGACCAAATGGGTTTTTTGTTACATATGGACAGATATAGATAGGTATAGATATAGGTATAGGTATAGATATAGATATGGATATACATATCTCACCCCTAAAATTTTGTTTGCACTATTAATTGGAGAATTTTAAATTTTTAATTGATTATACAAACTTCATCCTAGCTCCTGTCTAGATTATACTAATTACAAGTGAGTTAGCTCTGAGAAAATTGGAATTACATGTATATCGAAGAGTAACCTGATTTCCATCAGACATAGCCTTATGTTGGATTAGAAGTTACTGGAATAAAATAGTATATCACCATGAATTGATTTGGCCATGAAGATAATCTCATAACAAAATTGTTTCCCCTGCTTGTTGCGGGGAGGGGGGCGGGGAGTAGCAATTTGAACAACGCCCACACAACAAAGATGTGTTTGGATGCATAGCTCCTTACTCACCCTGACTGCATGTGCCAAGTATGTCGATATTTGTTAATATTACTTTTCATGTAAAAAGGCGAAATAAAGCACAAGTATTTGAGAGCGTATCAAATTTCCACATTCTCTTTCTAAGTACTATGATGTAATGGGAAATTTTCCTATGAGTAAAATGCCCTATGTAGATATTCTTGACAACCAGATTTTAGTGGAGGTGATGTTGTTGACAAAGTGAGTGGGAATTCACAAGCCAATGGCAAAAAGCAACAGGCACTGACTGGCAGGCTGTATTCAATGACTGGAATTGCAGCTTCTATTCATTGGGACATTTCCCAGCCCACATATGTCATTAAAGAAAGTGCTGTGTGCCATAGGAAGAACGGGAAATGACTATGCACCATAGGAAGCACGTAGTTTTAAAAAAAGATAAAAAGACTATTCTGCAGTAGTCATCGTGAAATTCAATCAATCGTAAAAACACAATTGTTTATGTTTCTTAGATATTTAAAGCAATCAGTAGGTCCCGATATTGAAGAGCTCATCAGATATTTATCATTCTCTATGTATTTCTTTTTTGGTATAGTTTAGTTTTCATGAGGAGTTTGAGTCTTAGTCTTTGGGAATAGCAAAAACAGAGAAAAGCTTTAATTAAATTTCCCTTGGTCAATTCCTATGAAGGAATGTGTAAGTGACACAAGGACAAGCCCAACTTTGCCCCACCTTATTCCTTTCTCTTACTGCCTAGTCACTCTTCCACTGTTCCCACAAGCCCCCTGCCACTGGAAGATCTTGTCAACTTTACCTCTCTGGCGGAAGTTGGTGTGCTTGTAACTGACTCTAACTCTCTTGCACACTTCCCTCGTTGACCGCAGAAAAGTGGGACTAATGTTTCCTTCTTTGGTGTGGCATGGGTATCAGCCAGTCAGAACAGATACCAACCAAAAATAGCCCTCCAACCCCCCGTGCACTCTCTATGGTAATATTCTATTTTATAATATTAATTTTCAATATTCTATTCTGTGATATTTGACACAGGTGATTTTTCCTGTCTTCTTGAAATACACTTTTCTATTGATTTCCAGTATACTACATTCTTTTGGTTATATTTCTACCTCATTAGGTGTTCCTTTTTAGTTTCCTCTTTGGTTCCTCCTCTTGCTTTGACATCTAACTTCTAGGATGCTTCAAAGTGCAGTCCTGACTTTTTCTCTTATCTGTTGACAGGCCTCAAGAATTTCATCTAGCCTTGAGCCTTTAGATACCATTTATAATCTGAAGACTCCTGCAATGCTCACCCAGGGCCTTCTTAGGTTCAGCTGAATGTTCAGATAAGAAATACCATCATAAACTACTCAAAGTGTTGGTCTACTCAGAAGGTTATCAGACAGTTAGTTTGAATTCATCACCAAATATGAAAATATTTGATAATTCTTTCCCTCAAAGATCATATCTCTATAGGGTGGGACCAAAGCCTCTAGGTAATAAGTCATTGAGCTATTTTTTATACACTTATCTCATCTGGAAGTTACTTAATCTGGACATTTTAAGGCCCACATCTCCTTGCACAGCTCTACTGAGGTTAAGTTGATTCTTAGTAACATGTCGGCCATCTTTCAAAAGAGCTCCTGATGTCCTAGTCCCATTGTTTGTTTATCTTGCAGGGTCCTGATATCTCAGATCATTTTTACTAAATTTATATTTCACATTTTTCTCTCAGAATTCCAGAAGAACAACTTACCTTACTGTGTCTTCTGACAATCTATTGAATATTGCTATGAATTTTTACATATAATGGGTAACTTGTAATGGCATTTGCGGCTGAAAAAACCACCACTGGGAACATTTAAATTTGATTCTGCCTTTGTGGTACCATAGCTTGTCATCGAGAGAGATGACGCTTTTATTCTGAGAGAAGAGCTGCTTAATATCACGCACATACAAGGTAAAAACATACTAAAGATAGGAACCTATGTAGAGGCTTTGTATGGAGATGACAGACATTCTGCTTAGCAATAAAAGTTGGGTGAAATTATTTGATCATATAATATAATTGTTTTAAAAAATGTACTTTGAATAAATGGCTGAAAAATGGAGATTTAAAGTACTGGAAGCACCAAAAATTCATTTTCGGTAATATGTGTGTGTACTATTTGTTTCTTTGTTTCAGTCTCTGTCTTTACTCAAAGTAGAAAGGGAGCTAAAACCAGATCATATTAGGAAGGACTTTTAGGTGTAATCTTGCTTTTACTTCATGTTAAGGGAAAGATCATGTAAAGGAGATGTCCCAATCTGTTTACAACACAACCTGGAATGACTGAGGGTGACATATGTATTGTGTACTTAGAATTATAAATACAAACTTTGCATAATGTACTGTCAACTACTATGGTTGTTTACTGTGCATTGGATACAGGCAATTTCCTGTTGGGAGAGATCCTCAAAGGGAATTAATTTATTATTTGTCATGAATTATGTTTACCTGGGGCAGAAAATGAAATGGAGCTTGAACTTGGAGAGCAAATAACGTCTTTTCTCTTTGAAGAAGAGTTGGGAGTTGCAGGAAGGTCTTCCTATTGGTCAGGCTGAGTTGGGCACTCCTACATGGGAAGTTACCAGGAACTCATAAAGGATAGTGAGGTAGACCCTACGACCATGGATTTTAAGAGTAGATAATAGGGCTGGGTGCAGTGGCTCATTCCTATAATCCTAGCACTTCGGGAGGCTGAGGCAGGAGCATCCTTTGAGGCCAGGAGTTTGAGACCAGCCTGAGCAACATAGTGAAAACCCTTCTCTATGAAAAATAGAAAAATTAGCTTGGAATGGTGGCACACGCCTGTATTCCCAGCTACTCCAGAAGCTGAGGCAAGAGTATTGCTTGAGCCCAGGAGTTCCAGGATGTAGTGAGTTATGATTGCACTATTGCATTCCAGCATGGACAGCAGAGTGAGACCTTATCTCAAAAAAAAAAAAAAAAAAAAAAAAAAAACTAGAGTGGATGGTAGTAGCAATAAGCTACTTTTCCTTTTTATTTCCATTCTTTCTTAGTTTTATAAAATCTTATTAGAAGGCACAGTTCTGAGCTCTGTCTCTATTGTGTTTTGGGGAATTAGGGAAAATAATGGTCCCTCTCTCCATCAGAGGTTACTGTGAGAGTGTCAGAAGTGGTCAGTAATGGCTATAAGTCTCAGAAGTGTGGCTATATCAGGAATTTTAGCAGCACTGAAGGCAATGCTATGCTATAGAGATGACAAGACCAGAGGGGAGAAACATGAGCTTATTTGATCTTTGTTCTAGATGTAAAAATGAGGCAGTTCCCAGGAAGTTAATAGAAATAGCTATGAAGCCAGTTTTTAAAATCCAGGCCAATGTGGACTTCAACAAACTAATTTGATACAAAATATATAGAGAAATTCATTCCATAGACATAAGTTAGCAAGACCCAAGGATTAACAAACACCGCTGTACAGAACCTGTTTAATATAACCTGCTTAATGACCTGCAGGATTGTCTTATGGAAATTTATTTTAACTCCCACAGCATCCCTCTGCCTGCTGTTCCTTCAGCTTCTTCTCCTTGTACTTCCTGTGCTGGAAGGAATAACCTAAAAACCTTCTGTTGGTCTAGAGCATATATTCATTTCCATAAGGGCTGTTTTATAGAGTTTATCCTTGCACCATTTTTTCCTTCAGGAAGATATATTTGGGAATCTTCATGACACTTCCTGAGTATGTTCCCCTACATGCCATTTAAAATCACATGCAAGTTCCCTCTTGGGTACTAGAAGCCACAGATTACCCAAAGATAAATAAACAACTTTTAACAAAGATTCCCTTTAATAGTAACGTATCCAGAAATCACCAGTAACAATTTCAGTGCATTACATTTATTAGGATACTTTCTAAAAAGTTAATTTTTAAAATTTTAAATTCAGAATCACATGTAAGCCATTTTAAAAATTTTAATTTAGCTAGTTGTAGTGAATGCATGCAATATACAGGGCATTGTCTAAAAAGTTATATACAAGAATGTCATCTTGCAAAATTGCATAAATGTGAGAATTTGCCAAAAGTCAGTTCTAGAAATTACATATTAAGGTAGGAATAAAGATCAGATTAATAAACTCATCACAAAATTGCCTTCTTTTATAGTTTTTCTTTTATTGAAAATATAATGATGATGATAGTCATATTAGTTGCACTTTGTTTTGTGAAAAACCACTCCAAAGCTCAATGGCAAAAACATTAATCACATATTTGTCCTTGATTCTGTGGATCAGCTGGATAGTGCTTCTGGTCTGTGCTCACATAGCTGATCTTTACAGTCAAATGGTGGGATGCCAGAGGTGGAATGGGTGCACAGGGAAGACCTATCCCAGTGTTCTCTTATCTTCCAAGAGTGTTGCCTGGATTTGTTCACATGGTGTGGCACCGGTTCCCAGCAGCATGAGAGGGTAGGCCCTATGCACAAGCACTTGTAATTTGTTATTGTCCCATTGGACAGAGAAAGTCACCTGTGAGAAGGGAAAAGTCAGTGTGAGAAGGGGCTATTCAAGGGCACATGCACAGGGAGGTAAATTTTGGCCACCAATCCGCAGTCATTTTCGGTAGACATGTTTAATATGTGTGCGATTCTAATAAATAAATAGAGAAACAGAAAAAGACAACCTCAAGTTTTTCTAATATAAACAAACTCTATGGTAGGAGGTCATTCCTTCAAGCTCTGAAATGTAGTATTTTTCTCTTTATATTATTTTCTTTTCAAATTTGCATCTAATTTTTTTTCAATGTGATAAATACTATGGGTTTAATTTCAGATGGCATGATCCTTAACTATACCTAAAGAAAATTGATTCATCCATCTAATGAAAAAAAAGACTGATAATTAGCATGTACATTTATATTTCACTTACATTTTAATGGACCCAGAAGTAATTAATATTGATAAAAATAATAACATTAGTATACAATTTTTAGTTATTTAAATAATCATTACTCCTGAACATAGTGATATACCTAACTTGGTTATCTCTGAAACTATATTTGAGCCAAATAAGTCTGAGCAAAAGAAGAGACAGTGACAAAATGTCTGATTTGAATTGGATATAATCACTACCACTGAGCACTCCATTGTTCTGAAGAGAATTCTGGGTTTCTTTTCAGCTATATTTATGGTTGCTGCTGCTGCAAACATTTGCTTACAGAGGCAGTATTATGAAACAGATAAATATGATAAATGCAATCACAAGTGCCAGAAAAAAATGAGGTAATAAAGAAGGAGAGAAAGTTTGGGTCCATTTCCATTTGTAACCACCTCCAAAGCTAAAAGACACAACTGCCAGACCAACAGTAATAAACATCACAGCCTACTCAGCAAATAATACCGGATGATATGGTACCATATGGGTCGATTGCCGGGATCCAATCAGAATCTCTTACTTAATATGTGAAAGTTTCTGCTGAGATGATGTGTACACCATTGTTTTTCAAGTTGAGCTTAGTTGAGGCTTGAGGGTTGGCATATACAGTGAATATAAAATTCCATTCCAAAGTATTGACTTCTTTAAGGAAAATATTTAAGCAATGTATGAGGTATAATCTTGGCTGAAGGCCCGCAATATTAACACAAGATTAAATTGTTAGCTAGCTAGTGTTAACTCCATAACCTGGTCTATAACTTCTCTTGGGAAACTGTACAAATTTTATGAAATGTAGTTCAAAAGAATAGAAAATATTTAATTTCAAAATAGATGTAACATAAATTTAATGCACTCACTAGAAGTTTCCTCTGGGACTTCTAAATAATAATAATATTGTTTTGTCTAATTTCCACGTCATATATTATAGGAATATAAAAATCTTAGGGCTTACAAAGCACTTTCTCATTTCATTTTCACGTAACTGTGTGATTTATAATAATTGAGAAAACTAATTGTGATTTAAAGAAGTTAAGTTACTTAACTTCAGATCATCCAGATAATGATTATTTAGTAAAGTGTAGAATTCAGATCTATTTTCCAAAACATCAATGTTAAATTTTATAGAAGCTTACACAAGCAAAATTTGAAAATATTTTATAAAACCAAATCCAAATGCTTGTCATGAAGATAAAACACTTTAAAGGGGGTTAGAGATTTCTTTTATTCTTCTTTTTATGTTAATGTCTGATGCTTTTTGTGAACTTTTCAATTCCACCATGAAGTGTAGAGAGAAGAGATCTGAGATTCTCTATTTCATTTTATTCATGAAATATTGAAATAAAAGTATTTTGTTATAACTTTTATAGAACACTTTTTTATGCTAGGGAAAAGATCCTAAACTACCTTAATTTAGCATTTACCAGCATATGCATATTAGAACACTTATAAAAATGTTATCAGTCACAAGAAATTTGGGTACAAATACAGTAAAATTTTCAATTCTTGATTGTTTATGATAAAGACTAAACATTTTCACAAGAATGTTTTATGTGTTACATTTCTTTTTTTTTTGAGGCAGAGTCTCACTCTGTCGCCCTGGCTAGAGTGCAGTGGCGTTGTCATAACTCACTGCAACCTCAAACTCGCGGGCTTAAGAGATGCTCCTGCGTCAGCCTCCCGAGTAGCTGGGATTACAGGCGTGTGCCACAATGCCCAGCTGATTTTTCTATTTTTAGTAGAGATGGGGGTCTCACTCTTGCTCAGGCTGGTCTCGAACTCCCTAGCTCAAGCAATCCTCCCGCCTCGGCCTTCCAGAGTGCTAGGATTACAAGTGTGAACCACAGCTCCTGGCCTATGAGTTACACTTCTGAAAGTGCAATACAAATTTATATACCAGTAATTGAAAAAACCAGTTCAAATTAAACATAGTCTACTGGAAAGAGTAAACTCCCAGTAGACACTTTCTTAGTGAATCAAGTAAGAAGACCAAATATTATAACAAAGAGCAAACAAACAGAATAAATAAACCTAGATTTTTCTATTATCTCTATTTGAATGCTTTAAACATATTTTCTAAGGGTTAATATACAATAGATATGAAAAGTTGTGCCTCTTTACCAGGCTTGATTTACTTTTCCTATAACAGCTGTAGTACATTCACTGAGTTTCTAAGGGAAATTAGGTTTCATTATTGCAAAATTCAAAATTTATATTTTTCAGTGTGTCAAAGTGACCTGCAAGAATCCTATATTTTAATAAAATTACCATAGAGAAGTTCAATGAAAATGTTTTCATATTAGTGGATTGTTCCTACCCTAAAATAAAATTATTATTTAAAACATGGGACCCAATTGTCCATTCCATTTTTAATTTATTCTCTTAACATGAATCTCAAAACAAGTAGTAACACAGAAAGTCTAAACACATGCTTCATAATTTTTATTCTGGTTTGGTTATTTGTATAGGCTTTCAAGTTCATTTTATATCCACTGCCTATTTTGACATTTACAATGTGAATTCAAGGACTATATATAAAATGCAAAGTTATGAAATATTTTTGAAGGACATCAAAAGAATTTTTATGTCTTTGTGGTATTAAAGGATTTCTTTTAAAAGAAACAAAAAAGGATAAGGCAAAAGTTAGTAATTTCTATGTATCAATAAATATCTTAAAAAATGTAAAGAGAGACAATGAATACTAGATCAATAAATATGTGTTCAACAAAGGATTATTATCCAGAAAGTATGAAAAAGTCCCACAAATCAGTAAGGAAAAGATATATAGCTCAACATAATAATTGGTAATATGCATAAATGGACATTTTAATGAATGGCTCCTAATTGTGTGAAAGGATTTCAACTTCTTTTGTAATCAGGGAAATTCCAATTAAAACCACAATGAGATACCATTTTACACCCACCACATTGGCAAAAAGTAACAAGTCCCAAAACATGAAGTTTTGGCAAGGATGTAGAATAAAGGGAACTCATACAAAACAGATAGACTCTACACTAGTGGGAACATTTTTGAAAGCAATTTGGCATTATCTAATGAAGATGAGAATGTGAAGATTCAACAGGTCAGAATTCTACTCCCAGGAATATACCTTACAGAAACATTGACTTATATTTGCCGGGAGTCACGTAAATGAATGGTGAATGCTCATCACAGTAGCATTGTGTATATTACCAAAACAAAGTGAGACAAACAAGTGAAGAAATGAACAAAAAACCCAGAACCATAATATGCATTGAGAGAAAAATTAATTAATATACTGTTATATTCTTATAATGGGAAACTGTTTTACAGTAAAAAAAGATGAACTGTAGTTACAAAACTATCAATGCAACTGAATCTCAAAAACATTATGTTGGTTAATAAAAAGCAAGTTGCAAGAGGAGTAAAGAAATGAAAACCAAAATTCCAGTTGTGTTACCACTGCATGGTTTGGGGAAGAGACAGAGCAGAGAGAAGACATGAAATTGAGGAGGAATATCACGTAACCTCGGAAAGATTGCTGAAGTGTGATTTCTCAGGCTTGTCAATGAGTATTGGAGCATTTGTTGTTATATTTCTTAATAGCTTACACATATAAATATTGACATCCATTATGCTTTTAAAATTTAATAAAAATTGATAATATATGTAAATAGATATTTTAATATCTATTAAATAGATAGTTTTTGGCCACACTTAGATGGTTTATCTTGATCAATCAGTACATTGGTACACTTTGAAGATCACCTGCTGTAAAGCAGTAAAGAGAGATTTAGTTACCAGCAATAATTAAAGCAGTGTCATATTTTTCATTTTTATGACTTTCTCTTACCTGACCATATCAGTTTGGATTCAGTCTGGAAAGCAGAAACCACTTTGTATATTTTGAGTGGGAAGAGATACAATACGGGGAAATTCAGGTTCCCGTACTGTTGGAAGAACTGGGGACATGAAGGAGACCTGTCTCTGAGGATGTCATGTGTGTGTAACTACAAAGTGGACAATTCTCAGAAAACACTGGCAGAAGCCCAGAATCAAATATGAAGGTTATGAGGCTACACTAACAGAGATTTTGTTCATTCTGCAGATTCTCAAGTTCCCCTAATGATTCTGTTACAGGATGTCGGAAGTTAAATCTTCAAGAAACTCTGCTGTAGATGATTATTCTTATATTATCCTCTTGACCACTTCTAAGGATATTATAAATCAATAATTACATAAACGTTAATGCATTGCCTTCAACAGTGGCACTAATTAGGAGTATTTCAGTGGAAACTAAGGTTTGTGCTCAGTTGGCAACCCCTAAATCATAAGTGGCTGCCTCTATGTAAAGCCTTTCATTATTCTTATCATCCCCCTGTGGTTGTGACTCAGAGATTAAGCAGAATTATTTTTGCCATCATGACTTAGCAGATTTTCCACAGAAATGTCCTAGCCTAGACTACCCTAGGCCTATATTTAACTCATTTTAGCTAATGGAATTTAAGAATTGATCTAACACATGTTTATGAATAATTTAAGCTATTAAGAAAACACTGCACACTATCCAGGGGATGGGCACGCTTGTAGCTTTGACTCGGGCAGAGCAAAGGCAATACACGTAACCTAAATGTCCGTACCCTCATGATACCCTGAAAAAAAAAAAAAAAAAAAAACAGAAACAAAAACAATGCTCACATTAAGACTTGGCTCTGAAGTCCCAATATCTACTACAACTTCCCTAGCTACTCTGGTTCTACTCCTTATCTTTCTGGAAAAAAGAAACTTTCTAACTTTAGGTGTCAGAACAATCTTTACATAAATGCATACTGATGGCACCCTGACTAATGTGTCTGTGCATCCACAGAATGCCCATGTTAAAATGAAAGTGATTTTCAGGCTAACAATGTCTTTCTTAGATTAAAGAACGTTAGTGATGTTTTAGTTAATTTATTCTTATACTCAGTAAGTAGATTTAACTCAATTAATTAATTAACTTATTCTACTTATTATGAAGTAAACTCTAATGATTGCTCCTAACAAACAGGTGGAGATTTTTCAGTAGGATGTTGACACCTAATTTTTCTCTAAATCTATCAGCATCGTTACATTTTTCTAGCTTGAATTCTTATAAAAATTTAAGGAAAGGAATATGGATATTTAGCTAGATTCTTACTTACCAAATAATGTTTATAAATACCTGAGAAAGCTGTGTTCAACTTGTATTTCAAAAGATGTTTATCACTTCATTCATCCAGATAAGACAGACCCATTTTACAAATGGTGATTAAATTGCTTAAGTTCTCATAGATTTTAAGGAGCAGAGCTTTGTCTAACTGCCTCTATGTTTACAACAGAATGTCTAGGATGTCCCAAAGAGATGACCCCTATGCCATTGCTGTCCTGTGTAATCCCTGCTTCAGTCTGAGGAGCTGGGCAGTGTCTCCCAGTCCAGGAAATAGTCTCAAACCAAGTGAGTATTTGCTTAGAAATCAACTAGTGACACCCCAATAATGCAGCTGTGTAAACCGACAAACTTTTCCCAGACTCAGAAACCTCTGTTTTCCATCATCCTGTGTAAATTCACGCCTACCCTCTTAATTTTGGCAGCTTCAAAATGGAACACTGCATCTCATGATTTCTCACTTAGTTGGAATTCTTTCCTATACTCCCTGCCCTGTTCTGACCTCTGTGATCCATGCCCCAACCAGTAAACCTTAACCACACTTCACCCCTTATTCCCTTTGGCCCTCTGAACACACACACCAACCTCCCTATACTCTGCCCCTAAACATTCCTTTATCTATTTCTTGGCTGGCCACCAGCCTGGTCTGACCTCCAGGGCTGAGTTTCTTGGCTTGGCTTTTCTGGTGGTTGTATTAAATCTATTATTGACATGGCAGGGAGTGGTATTCTGGGAAATTTTGTTTGCTGTTTGACTATTAAACATCTAATATGTGTGCATCACTTTTTAGAGTATTCTCTACATTTTGCTCTCTTCTGAAGAGGTAGTATGGCTGAGTGATTAAACACACAGGAAGAAACTTGAGTCAGACTGCTAAGGTTCAAACTCCAGCTGTTTTGATTTCTAGCTGTGCATTCTTGGGCAAGTTTTTCATCTCTCTATATAACTCAGTTTCTTCATCTGTATAAATAAAATGGCAGGAATCATACCATTGTTGAGATAATTAAAAGTAGTCAATATATGTAAACCATTTTGAACTCTTCTTGGCACAGGATAAATGCCATATATTTTAATATGATTTGGAACACTAGGATGTCGCAGTGGTTTTGCCACATATTTTATTTATCATTTACAATTGCAAATGACATCAAGTAGTCTTCGTAGTACTTGCTAAATTCAATTATCCAAAAGGTTACCCATATATACTTTCTCTGGCAAGTGTACACATATAATGTGTGATCTATGGAGAATTCTAGAAGACTTTAAGATGTCCACTTTGGGTATGGAGAAAAAAAGTCTGCATAATTGCAACAACTTAAGTCTATGTTTTTAATAAAAACCAAGTACGTGGAATAACACTTTTTCTTTGGCAGTGGTGAGAAAATCAGGCTGCCTTAAATGAAGAGATCTTGATGAGAAATGGCTGGAGATGGGGTGGGGGTTGCATGATAATCTAAGTATGATTTTTATAAGAGAAATGGCCAGTGGGTATGGGGGAATGCATGATTGTGATCAGTTCAATAATTGGGCCTGGTTTGCATTTTATAAATATTTCTCAGACAGCAGTGTAAGGATAGTCATAGTCCTTGGGACCATGTAAGAAGCAATTTCTGTAATTCAGACCTGAAATAATGGTGGCCAGAAATAAGGGAGGGGAGGAAACAGAGGAGCAATAATAAAGAAGTAGAATCTATAGGTTTAGTGACTGTTTGGAGGAAAGGAGAAGACTAATATCAGATTTTTCACAAGGGCTTCTAAATGCCTTTTATTCTCTTTTATAATGAAGACTCTAGGAGGGAAAATCAGTTTTAATACAAAGTAGTTGATTATGGATTTAGACATGTTGAGTAGAAAGTGACTATGATATTCCCTGTTTTAGATATCCAGGGGATTGTTACATAAACTATTCTTGTACTAGGCAAAGAATTATTAGATAAGAGCATAGCAGAGAGAGCTGAGCACACTCGTAGAAAGGTTTCTAAACAGTATTGAGGGGCCAGCCTAAAGCTAGAGTTCATGAATTGCAGGATTGTCAATTCCCACCATTTTTGGACATTCAAAACCAGCCCTAAGGTACCTGGATGTTGGAACAAAGAGGCAGAATAGTTGGCTTTACCCTATCATAGAGGATTTAAAAACAGGCTAGTCAGACACACAAACAAACCAGCCAGGGTTAGTGGTGAGAGAGTCATTGTAGTCAAAACCATAATCAATGTAGTCACTAGAAATCAAAGATGCTGGAGAACTCTTCCAGGTAAGCTGTTGCCAGGAGCCGTGGGGCTGAGGAACAATATAGGAGAAGCCACTGTCAGGGTCCCTGAAGGACCAAGGAAAGTAGCAAGGGAGATAGCAGAATATGAGCACCATTATGGTACCGACACCATTGTGTCCATGAGGAGATGGACTCTGTATCTGAAAATGATGTTTACATTGTGAGTTCTGGTACATCCATTTTCCCCACACTGTTTCAAGTCATCCTTTAGAGATAAAGAGTACTAGTCCTCATTAACTACTTAACATTTGGAGAAGGAAGATTGTTATTATTTGATCATATACCTTTCAAAAAAAGTAACAGCATTATCTTGCCTTTTTAAGTCTTTCTTCCTGCTGGGGAAAAATTGCTTCCAGGTTTTCTTAGATTTTTTGTTGTTGTTTTCCTTAAGCAATCCGGAGACCACAAGATCATGCAGAGTAAAAAGAAGAGAGGAGGATTTCAAATACATGATTTAGAGTCTTTTGTATCATTTTGAGGCCACATAATGTAATAATTAAAAGCAAGGGCTCTGGTCTCAGATTGGGATTAAAAAATCTCAGCTCTATCACTTCTAGTTATATAATGGGCAAATTAACTTTGATTTATTTGGGCTTCAGTTTCCTCTGAAGTAGAGTTTGTAATAATATCTAATCTGTGGAAATATTTTGAAGTTTAAATGTAAAACATTAAGAATAGTGCCTAATAATATTAATAAAAAGCACTCAACAAACATTAGCTCTTAGTATTAAGGATATTTCTATGTATTAAGCATATGCTTTTATAGGAAATGTTTTTCAAGTGGCTGCTTGCTTTCTATTCATGACTTGCTACTATTTTAAATGAGATGGAATGAAATGCTAACATTTTATCAATAGATTGATTATTGTAGAAATTCCTTCGATTTGTGATGATCATAAAATTTTCATAATTAGTGTTCCTCTGAACTCCCCATTTATATCTTCTAAAACATTTAGGATTTAAAGGTAAATCCCTTTAAAAAGGGAGTTAGGCGGGAAGCTGGGATAAACTCTAAACATGGTGAATACACTCCTCAAGCTCCATTAACCAAGATTTGTTGTGTCCACTATTAAAAACCAAAGGAAGACATTTCTCCTTGAGAGTTTCAGTTCAGTGCTTAACGTTGGACAGCTAAGGGCTGAATGATTATTGTGAAAGTGGAAGACGCAAGAAAAGCTGTTAATATCAACTGCAGAGTTTAATGTCTGGTAATTATTTGTAACTGTCTCTGCTTGTCCCTAAATCCCCTCATAGAGATGCCATGATTGGTTTTTATGGGCTAGAAAGAAATTTGAGGGTATTTTTTAAAGATTATAAGGGGAATCCCACATCCCAGTGTAATTTGAGGAGACAACTATTAAGAGTGCCTGGATGGAAGAGCATCAAAGAAATTGAAGTTATGCAAAAGCGACATCTAGATAAGACAAATCCCAAGGGGTGGATTTATGGATAAGACACTAAAGCAAACAAAGTTAGCTCATCTGAGAGAAATACATTCTGAAGTTACATGATTATTAACAATTACATATTTTATATATCAAGTTGTTTTTATAGAAAGTTTTTCTTATAGAGCAGACCCTCCTTTACTAATAGGGATTCTTGCTGCATCACCATTTAAAATTTTGCTCATTTGTAGTGTCAAAGAAAGTAGGCATATGGACATAAGGTAGGGGAGTGATGTTTGTTCAGTCCTTCAAAAGACAATTATTGAATACCTAAAACATACTAGGTATTCTCCTGGGCACTTACACTGGTTTGCAGATATTTAAATTACTGTTTTTTACAGACATATGTGGATGGCAAAGATGATAAAATTAATCATATTTTTCAATAATAATCTACTTATTAAATAATTTTGACCTAAAAACTACATATCATAACATATTTTTAATCAATAGTTGGGGGAATTGATAAGTATATGAGGATAAGCCACTACAATAAGCAAACTTGAGCATGAGTGAAGATACTGAATTTCATTTTTTATTCATATAAATAATCATGTGTTTAAAGGAGAGATCAAAAGAAAAGATAACACAACAACAACAAAGATCCAAGGTAATTATTTCTTCTGTAAATCAACTTGATTGAGGTATGAATAATATACAATAAAATTGCCCCCACTTTAAATGGTAGTTTAATGGTAGTTTAAATGGTAGCTCGTAGTTTGACGAGCTCAGAGAAATGTGTACACTTGTGTTACCACAAATGTAATCAAGATATAGAACATTTCCTTCACCTCCAAAATGTTTGTTTGGCCCCTTTTCAATCTCTCCTCCCCACACTCTAACCAAGCAAACACTAATCTGCTTTCTGTCCCTATAGATTAAACTTGTCTCTCATAGAATTTGCAATTATTTCTTGCATATATAAAATAATTAACAAAACATAAGAAATTAGAATATTAAAGTCTGCCATTTTAAAAGTGTGTTTGAGAATTCCAAACTTATTACAAAATGGTTTCATTGTAACTGCAGCAGTACAATCATAAGGGGTAATCAGTGACTGCCTTTAGGATATGTTAGATTACTACGGGAAAGGCTTGTCAAGCTGTGCCTCTCCCTATGTGATCAGTTCAAGTTTAGCCATGCAAAGTACATGAGTGAGAAAATCACAGAATATCAGAACAGGAGGCATTTAAGCTAACGGATTCAACGTGTAGACAAAGAAGCTGAAGTCCAGGTCACTAAAAACCCTACCCAGGATCCCAGATAGTAAGAGGAAAAGGTGAAAGAGGAGATTGGCTTCAGGGATGGAGTCCATAAGATGAGTTACTCACTTGATAAGAGTCTGTGAGCTGATCGTTCATATTGTGGAGAGTCAAACACTTGTTTTAGTAAATCTAGGGCAGTGGCTTTATATATCTCTAATGCTATTTTTTTCTAACTCTATAATTCTTAATCTCCCATTGTAGCCATTTAAGTAAAGTGGAAGTGTTTTAGCTCATTTGGCTGAAATAATCACAACAATGGTTTTATTATGTTTTGATACTTTAACGTTAAACATACCTGGTAAATGACCCAAGCCTGGCTAGGGCTTATTGGTTGTCATATTTTGCCATTATGATACTATAACTCAGTTTGGGTTGAATTCAATAAACATTTGATAATAGTACTAAGCTCAACCTTGCATTTATGAAAAACTCAAAACTGCAAAGCACTTCCACACGCATTGTCTCAAAATATTATCCTTTTTTTTCCTGATATGAGAAAACTGAAGCTGAAGATTGGGTGAATGCTTTCCTGGAGATCAGAGGTAATAAACAGTGGAATGAGACTAGAACCTAATTCTTACTTCTGGTCTAGGACTTGCTTCAAGCTTACAGAAGCTCTTCTATTACCCTGTGCCCACCACTGCCAGCAGTCATTTTCTGTCTCTCCAACTCTCCCTCTCTACCCATTAGCCACCCAGGTGACCTTCCTCTCACACGTTTATGTGGTGACAAGTTGATACTGTGTTATTGATAAATAATTTAAATAAATTTGAATAAGAGTTCATGAATATCAGACCATATTTCCGATCATGCAAATATGATGTTTTCCTTTCTTTTCCTTCTGTAACAGGACTTTGAGACTTCTTCTTGGCCAAATATGACATTATTTATGTTTTTAAAGTCCACAGTGATACCTGTGTGTAAGTGTGATCCAAGTTAGATTTTAGGAGAATAGGAGGGTTGGACTAAGATCAGGGGAATATCAACGCTGCCTGGATTCTCAGTCTCCATCTCTGCAGGTGTCAGGGGCAGGCCTCCACTCGTATTTTCTTTAGGTCTCTTGAGTCCTAAGCATAAATTCATTTAAGTAGCAAAGAGGAATTTCCCTATGGTCCTGTCCAAAGACTATTTGGAACTTCCAACTTCCTACTTGGCTCTGAAATATTATACCTCTTTAAGTCACTTGTATGTGATCTGAATGTTTTTGTTTTTGTTCTGTTTTGTCTTGTTTTTTACATATATTCATCTTTACATTTCTTTAAGAGTCTGAACATCCTATATCAAATATCTGGGACTGGCTATAAGCAAAATTATGAATTAATTAAATATAGTTTTCAACAGCAATGCCTCTTTTTATGACCATTGCAACCAATATATTAAAAAATTGGTGTTTTCTTTAGACATACCTAACAGGATTCCTTCTTGCATATATATAAAGTCATTCATAATCTTTAAAAGATTTCCTCGTTAGTATTGCTCTTAATCTCTTAGGTGATTTTTAAAATGTATTTATTTTATGCTCATAATTCATAATTTTATGCCCATACTTTACTACCTATGTCCTACCATAAGTTTGTATATTTCTTTATCTTTTTAGATTTACTGCTCAATATTAAAAACTGAAAAATAATAGATATAACAATATTTTAATGCATTAATTTTTTCTTTTAATTTTCTTCTTTGCTTTATTATTATTTTTAATTGACATAATGCACATTTTTGTGGAGCAGAGTGATATTTCAATACATGTCAACAATGTGTAATGATCAAATCAGGGTAATAAACATATCCATCATCTCAAACATTTATCATTTCCCTGTGTTGGGAATATTAAAAATCTGTTCTTCTATTTGAAAATATACAATAAATTATTGAAATTATAGTCACCCTGGGTACACTAAAAACCCAGACTTCACCACTATACAATTTATCCATATAACAAAAAAATTTGTACCCCGTAAATCTATTGAACTAAAAACATTTTTAAAAATTAAAAAAAAAAACCCAAAATAAAAAAAAAACTTCAGCCAGATGAGGTGGTGCACACCTGTACTCCTAGGTACTTGGGAGGCTGAGGCAAGAGGAGCCCTTGAGCACAGGAGTTCAAGACCAGCCTGGGCAACATAGCCAGACCTTGTCTTTATTTCAAAAATAAAAAATTATGGTCATCCTACAGTGCTATAGAACACTAGAACTTATTCCTCCTATTTATCTGTAATTTTGTATATGTTAATCTACTTCTCACTATCTCTCCCTTCCCTCTGCCCTTCTCATCCTCTGGTAACCACTATTCTACTCTCTACTTCTATGAGATCAATTTTTATCACTTCCACATAATGAATGAAAATATGCAATATTTGTCTTTCTGCTCCTGGCTTATATCACTTAACATAGTGTCATCCAAGCTCATCCATGTCACCTCAAATCATGGGATTTCATCCATTTTTATGGGTGAATAGTATTCCATTGTGTATATGTACCACATTTTCTTTATCCATTCATCAGCTGATGGACATTTAGGTTGATTCCAAATCTTGGCTATTGTGAATAGTGCTGCAATAACCATGGCAGCAAAGATATTTCTTGGACATACTGATTTTCTTTCCTTTGGATATACACCCAGTAGTGGGATTGCTGGATCATATGGTAGTTTTATTTTTAATTTTTTGAGGAACTTCCATGCTGTTTTTCATAATGACTGCACTAATTTACATTCCTACCAACAATGTATAAGAATTTCTCTTTCTCCATATCCTCTCCAGCATTTGTTATTTTTTTTTGTCTTTTTGATAATAGCCACTCTAACTGGGATGAGATGATATCTCATTGTGGTTTTGATTTGCATTTCTCTGATGATTAGTAACGTTGAGCATTTTTTTGTATACCTGTTGGCCATTTGTATGTCTTATTTTGAGAGATGTCTATTCAGTTCATTTGCCCATTTTTAAATCATATTATTTGTGGGGTTTTTTTGCCATTGAGTTTTTTAATTTCCTTACATATTCTGAATATTAATCCTTTGTCAGATAAAGAGTTTGCAAATATTTTCTCCCACTCTGCAGATTGTCTCTCACTCTGTTGATTGTTTTCTTTTCTGTACAGAATCTTTTAATTTGATATAATACTATTTGCCTAGTTTTGCTTTTGTTTCCTGTGCTTTTGAAGTCTTATCCGTAAAATTTTTCTTTAGAACAATCTGCTGAAGCATTTCCCCTATGTTTTCTTCTGGTAGTTTTATAGTTTTTCATAGTTTTGGGTCTTATGTTTAAGTCTTTAATCCAGTTTGAGTTGATATTTGCATGTGGTGAGAAATAGGAGTCTAGCTTCATTCTTCTGCATAAGGCTATCTAGTTATCTCCGTACCATTTATTGAAGAGATTGTCCTTTCCTCAATGAATGTTCTTGATGCCTTTGTCAAAAATCACTTGGCTGTAAACATATGGATTTATTTCTGAATTTTCTATTCTCTTACACTGGTCTGTGAGTATGTTTTATGATAGTACCATGCTATTTTGGATACTATAGCTTTGTAGTATAATTTGAAGTCAGGTAGTGTGATGCCTCCTGCTTTGTTCTTTTTGCTCTGAATTGCTTTGACTGTTCAGGGTCTTTTGTTGTTTTATATGAATTTTAGGATTTTTTTTTCTATTTCTGTGAAGAATGTCATTGATATTTTGATAGGGATTGCATTGAATCTGTAGATCACTTTTGATAATGTGGCCATTTGCACAATATTAATTTTTTCAATCCAGGAACATGGGGTATATTTCCATTTTTTTGTGTCTTCTTTAATTACTTTCATCAGTGTTTTATATTTTTCCCTCTAGGTAACTTTCACTTCCTTGGTTAAATTTATCCCTAGGTATTTTTTTGTAGCTAATGTAAATGGAATTTCTTTTTTAATTAGTCTGTTGTTGGTGTATAATAATGTTACTGATTTTGTATGTTGATTTTGTATCATGTAACTTTACTGAATTTCTTTATCAGTTATAAGAGTATTTTGGTGGAGCTTTTAGGGTTTTCTCTCTATATATAAGATTATGCAAACAGGGGCAATTTAACTTTCTTTTTTCCAGTTTGGAAGTCCTTTATTTTTTTTTTCTTGCCTAATTGCTCTGGCTAGATCTTCCAATACTATGTTGAATAAGAGTGATGAGAGTGGGAATCATTGTATTGTTCCAGTTCTTAAAAGAAAAGCTTTCAGCTTTTTCCTGTTCAGTGTGACATTAGTTGTGGGTTTGTCATATATGATTTTTATTGTGTTAGGAACATTCCTGCTATACCTAATTTGTTGAGAGTTTTTATGACGAGATGTTGAATTTTATCAAATGCTTTTTCTGCATCTATTGAGATGATCATATGTTTTTTGTCTTTAGTCTGTTGATGTGATGTATCACATTTACTGATTTGCATACATTGAACCATCCTTGCATCCCTGGGATAAATTCCACTTGATTATGGTGAATGTGCTACTGGATTTGGTTTGCTAGTATTTTGTTGAGAATTGTTCATCAGGGATATTGGCCTACAGTTTTTTTTTTCCTGTTGTGTACTGCTTCATCTTAGACACTGGGATTTGTAATCGTTCTGGGTAGCCAAGGCACTGTTTCCTGGGATGCAAGTCATTGCTTCAGCTCCAGTACAGGTTGGCAGGGTACAACAGCAACTGGTAGAGGGAGCAGCTATGCCAAAGCACCATTTCCCCAGAAAGTGTGCAGCTTCAGCTTAGGTCCACAGGTCCGAGGGCACAGAGAGCAGCCATGACTGGGGCAGAGTGGTAGGTAAACTGCTGCTTGGCCCCATGGGGAAATGTCTAACAGCTGTTCATAGCTCATCCTGGGGATGTTGGGCTGCCTGGCAGGGCTAGTTTCATGGCAGCTTAGCCTCAGGGATGAAAGGGTGCTGTGGCCACTAACCTCCAGAGCAAGACACACGGCACTAGTATTTCCAATTTCAAGAGGGAGTAGTATAGTAGCCACAAGGGCCACACAGGGTAGAGTACAGTGTAGGTTCTTCCTCTGGGGGGAACACAGCTGTGTGTACCCCAGGCAACTCACTCAGCTGGGCTTAGGACCTGTGAAAACTGCAGAGGTCCCCAGTGGTGGGAACAAGAGGTGCCCGAGGTGTGATGGGGCTTCTGGATTTCTCTTGCTTACCTTTTCCCCACAGGGAGAAGTTCCTCCTGGTGTCCAGCCAATCCAGGCTACACAGTGGAGGCCAGGTGTTTTCTTCCATTCTCCATGTGGTGATCCTGAGTTTCTGTGCTTGCCAGGTTTCTTTTACTTCCTTGGTGTACTCTAAACTCTCCTTTAGTTATTTTCATCAAAATGTAGTTATATATTCATTGTTTTAGCTGTCTTTGTGGGGATACAAATGTGAGGGGCTTCTTCAATATGCATTAATTTTTGACTGTCCCAATTACTGAATATTAAATATTTGTTGCAATTTTTAAAAATTTGATTGTCTTTGATATAAATCTCCACATTTAAAATATTCAAATTTTAAATTTTATTTTGTTTTCCAAAAATTACATTGACTGGGATGTTCAGGATAATATTGATAGTAGGTGAAAACATATGTAGTTCTGACTTTAATATATATGCTACTGTCATTACACCATTAAGAATAATTTTTATTCATCACACATACAGGCAAGAAGACATATAGATATACAGATAGATATACACATACATTCATACACATATACATACAAGTATATATTTCTCATGTAAATCAGCTCAAAAGCCTGGCTTTCTTCACCTTTCAAGCAATATGAGAGTAAATTTATCACCTCTTTCAGGTTAGGTAGAGGCAGGGGCTGGCTTGGCTAATTAAATATAAGTAAAAGTGATAAGTGAGTATAATAATTTTATTGCCAGAACTCTATGGCTCTCTCTTTCTCTAAAATGGCAATAGATAAGCCATATATGGATATGGACTTTCTACAAGATCAAAGAACATCAAAGGCTAAGTCAACCCATGAAACAAAGTTTCTCTACAGAGTGCCCTGGATAACCAACAGACTTATTAGGAGCAAAAAACCCCAAGTTTTATGAAGCTAAGATACTCAGATTTGGCAGTCATTTGTTACCATAGCTTAATATCGCCTGCCCTAACATTCCTCTTTTAATATAATTTTAAAAAAGTTATAAGTGGTAAATTAAAAATGATGTATATCATGACAAGTTTTTTTCTTTCTGGCATATTATGATTCGTATTACTATATTTTCTAATATTGAATGTCTGATAAAAATTAGTAAGGTTTTAAATAATTTGAATTGTCTATTTATGAAAATATGATTCTCTCTTGCCAGTTGAAAGTATTGTCATATTCCAAGAAGCTACCTGATTTTTGAGTAAAACAAAGATTTTTTAAAAAGAAAAAAAAGTAGAGATATTCTAAAATTTTTGAAAGAGATGACTTTCCATGAACTCTAAGATATCAATAAATATTGTTCAATGAAGGACTTTGAATGATGCTGATCCCAAGAATATATAAGATATTTGTAAAAAATGTTTTTATCTTACAGTTATAGAAGGTGCATATCCAATACTTCTATTTTTCTTCAAATATTATTCATTTCATTAATTTTAGGATTTAATTTTTTGAGGGGTTTTTAAGAAAGAGATTTCTGTTTTCATTATCATAATCTGTGGTGAAATCTGTTGTTTTAGCTCATGCTAAACATTCCTTCTTTTGGTGCAGAATACCTCTCTTCTGTGGAAATCTACTGTATGTGCCTTTGGTGGAGCTGGCCCTGCCCAATCTCTCACTCTGTCTCTAAGTTTGCACTCATGACTGAGGCCTTGGCAGGGTGTGATGAGACCATGGTCACCATAAATGTTAGAAGGTTTGGCAGGCAACCGAGCATGCTCAAGTAGAGATCTACATGAATTTTCCAATTATAGAAGAAAGACTTGCTCTTTCTGCTGGGATTGTTGATCAGTTATTTCCTAAGTTTGGAGATGATTACTGGCAACTTGCCTATGCTGAATGAAAACTTGAAGAGAACAGGAAAGACAGATGTGTTGAAACCATAGTGATTTTAGTAAATAAAAACAAGGGAGAGTGGAGCAGGGCCTTTTCAACATCAGTTGATTGATTGGAAAGACGTGTAACTTAAACCCACTGTCCGACCTTACAAATTAATGGAACCAATTGACTGCTTCCTCCACAAACAAAAACAAAACTTTTGGTGGTGAGGTACAAATTTAGTCAAGATGAATCTTAATCATTAGCTATGGGGGAGGCCTGACTAATATATTTTATCATTATTTCTATAATTATCATAATATTTTCCTTTATTTGCACTAATGGGAAAACTGGGGAAATGTTCTTTATTGCATTATAGGCCAGAGATAAGGAAGGAAAGCAGGGAATCCTTGAGAGTTGGGAGAAATTTTTAAAAAATGAGGGTAGTGGGATTGGTGGATCAAATGGTAGTTCCACTTTTAGTTCTTTGAGGTATCTCCATACTATTTTCCACAGAGGTTGTACTAATTTGCAGTCCCACCAGCAGTGTATGAGTGTTCCTTTCTCTCTACATCCTGGCCAGCATCTGTTGTTTTGGGACTTTTTGATAACTCAAGGGAAATTAAGTAGGTGGGAGGGGGGAGGGGGATGGGTAAATTCACACCTAACAGGTACAATGCACACCAACTGGGTGAAGGGCACACTTGTAACCTTGACTCAAACTGTACAAAGCAGTTATGTACAAAATTTGTACCCGTATACACGAATTAAAAAAATGAGAGTAATACTCAGTGACCTAAAAAAAAATAAAATTTTAGTAGAAAATAATTTGAAATTTATACTGCACAGCATGATGACTATAGTTAATAACAATGTATTGTATTCTTGAAAATTGTTGACAGTGATGTTAAGTGTTCTTATTACAAAAAATGAGCATTAATATATGAGGTAGTATATATGTTAGCTCAATTTACCTATTTCACAATGTATATATATTTCAAACACATTGCACTAATAATATTATGTTTATAGTCGTTTTAAAAAATTAATTTTTAAAAGAAGAAACAGAATAATGGACTAGGTGAAGAATACTTCTGTCTGGAGTGGTTTTGTCTTTCCATCTCTATGGCTCTCATTTTTGTCCTTGAGATATGATTGTGTTATGGTATGAATGATTACACTGTCATATTTTGTGTTACCATTAATTGTAGTTGTTAACAAATTCACTTTAGCATTTCATTCCCTCCGAATACTTTACTTCTAATGTGTTGTGAACTTCCCAGAATTCTACATAATCAGATATACGTGTTTGAAACATTCTTCTGTGAATGTTCTTTAGCTCATGCACTTTGAAAAATCCCATAAAGTCCACACAGAGATGTGGCTTTCAGGTTGAGGAAAGTGAGATCACCCAATAGGTAAAATGATAGTTGTATGCATGTTTCTATATATACACAAGAATGTGTATTACATTTGCATGCATTATTCTAGAACATTATAAGCTTATCTAACATAAAATGGAAGTTGTTTTTATGTAAACAAATCACAATATAATTATTGTTAAGGCATTTTAATACCTTAAAATTCCTAAATTGACAATATATATGTCAATCTAATCTCATCTGTCACTGTTTTCCAAAGAGTACCTAAAATTGCTATATTTTTTCTGTTGCTACTTCTAAGATGTGAGGTTTCATTATGTGAACATCACTTAATCACTTACATAACACTTCTCTAGCTTTTCTTAATATTATGATAGTAGTAAAATTATTTCAGTAGTCCCACGATGACATTAAATATATCTAAGGAACACTCGTCTAAGTTCGTTTTTAATTAAGATTCTTTAGGAATTAGATAATTGAGCATAAGCTCATAGTATGGACATCTGCCAAGAACTAACAATAGTTATGTTAGTGAACTATGTTACCTAGTTACAAAAGCACCATAAATTTTACTAATACATCTAAATTGCCCTGAGTTTTTATAGCCAAATACATGGAAAAATACCCACAAATATTACATTACCACCTTTGTAAAATATGTATTTTGTCCTTTGTCTCAGAATTTCTTTTGTGTATAATTTTGGTATTCTACTTCACCCTGGAAACAGGTTCTGTCTCACAGTAGTTATGCCAATGTAGAAACAGAAACAACAAAATGGAACTAATTGGTAATTCTAGAAATGAAGAATACAATTTCTGAAGTAAACAGACTTTCCTGGATGGAATTAATAACTGAATAGACATGGCAGAGGAAAGTAAGGAACTTCATGATAAATCAATAATAATTACCTAAAGTGAAAAACAATGAGAAACATAAAATTTAGAAAGATAAACAGAGACATGGGGGCTTGTTTGATGATCTCAAACAGTCCAACATATGTGTAATTGGAATAGTAGAAGGGAAGAGAATTGAGAAAAATATTTAAGAAACTCTTTAATATTTCTCCAATGTGATGATAGACATACATTTTCAGATATAAGATGCTTGATGCATACCAAGTAGAAAATAGGTTAATAATCCCAAAGTGAGGTGCATTTCAGTCAAATGTTTGAAAGTCAAAGATAAAGAGTACATTCCTGAAGGCAACAAGAGAAAGTCAACATGTTACATATAGGAGACAAGATTACAGTTTATGCCTGACTTCTCACCTGAATCCATGAAGACAAGAAAAGATGGAAACAACATCTTTAAAGTGTTGAAAGAAAAAAAGTACGAACTGCCAACCCAAAATTCTATATCCAGCAAACACACCCTTCAATAGTGAAGATGAAATATGAATATTTTCAGATAAAGGAATTCAGGGGACTTCATCACCAATAAATCTGACCTATAAGAAAGGTTAAGGGAATGTGTTTAGGCTGAAAGAAAATCCTAGCAGAGAAAAACTGTGTTCTTAGAAAAGAAGAAAGAACATCTGAAATGGTAAATATCTGGGGTGGATGAAAAAGACTATTTTTTTTCTTTTTGCCATTTTCTTCATAATTTTTGGATACATCATATAACTCTTAAAGGATATATATATATATTTTTTATATATATATATATATAAGAGAGAGAGAGGTGTTTGTATGTATGTATGTGTATATATATTATTCTTCTGTAGGTTTATATGTATGTAAATTTAATACAACTAGAACATAAAGAGGGGAGCAGGATGTACAAAATTTTGATATTTATACAGGGTAATACATTATTAAATAAACTATAAAGAGTGAAGGATGTACATTATAATCCTTATGCCAATCATGAAAAAATAATAAAAAAGTGTAGCTAAAAAGCCAACAGGAAAACATGAATGAAATTCTAAAAATATTCAAATTAAAAAATCACAGGAAAAAAGATTAGAGTTAAAAACAGAGGAAAAAAGCAGAAAACATTAACAAATGGTGATCACAAACACCCATATCAATAATCACATTAATTGTTAATGAATTAAAAAATCCAAGTAAAAGTAATATTTTTGGAATTAAAAAAGCAAAATTAACTTCATGCTACCTAAAAATAGAATACTTTTATTTTAAAGGCAAACATAGGTTGATAGTCTGGAAAACATAGCAAGACCCCTTCTTTACAAAAAATAATTATCTGGTCATGGTTGTGTGCACCTATAGTCCCAGCTACTCAGGAGGCTGAGGTGGGAGGATCCCTTGTGCCCAGGATTTTGAGGTGACAGTGAACTATCATGATGCCACTACATGCCAGCCTAGGTGACAGAGAGAGACCCTGTCTCTTAAAAAAAAGTTTTCAAGACAAAAGTCATTACCAAAAATAAAGAGGGAAATTTCATAAATGATAAGAGATTAATTTGTCCATCAGGAAGACAGAGCAATCATGAATATCTGTGAATTCAGCGACAGAACTTTCACTGCATGAAGGAAAAACTGACAGAATTAAAGGGAGAAACAGTGTATTAATCATAGTTGGAGACATTAATCCTCCTTTCTCAACAATTGAGAAAGCAACTGGACAAAAATATTACCAAAATCACAAAGATTTAAAAGTTACCTTGAACACCATTGAACAGCTTGACTTCACTGATGTTTTACAGAGCACCTCAGCCAACAATGGCTGGGTACATATTATTTTTAAATGCAAGTAATAGCTTTACCAGGGTAGACACTGTGCTGTAACATAAAACACTTTTCAATACATTTAAAAACACTGAAATCATACAGTGTATTTTACTGATGATACAAAGAGTTTTGAACCATAATGGGATTGAATTAGAAGTGAATGAAATAATATAACTGGGAAAGTCTCACACAGTTGAAAATCAAGCAACTCCCTTGTAATCAAACCATGTATTAAAGAAGAAATAATGAGGAAAATTAGAAAATATTTCAAAATAAATATTAATAGAAGCATCGCATATCAAATATATGAGCTACAACTAATGAAGCATTTAGGGTGATATTTCTAGCTTTATAATTCTTACGTATATAATTATATAACTTATACATTTAAATATTTTATATATAAATTATATATAATAGCTTTCATAATGCTACAAAAGAACAATTGCTAAAAATCAATAACCTAATCTTCCCTATTAACAGAGTAAACAAAAAAGAACAAATTAAATCAAAAGATATGGGAAAGAATCATATAAAAAGAGAAATCATTAATAAAATAGAAAATGAACATATAATAAAGAACATTAACAAATTAAGAAGTAGGTTGTTTGAAAAGATTAATAAAATTGATAATTCCTTGCAAACTTGATCAAGAAAAACATGAGAGGAAAACACACTGCCAAAAGCAGGCATGTAAGAAAGGAAATAAATAGAGATTCTATGTGTTTTAAAGAGTTCTAAAAATATATCATTAACAACTTTATGCTGATAAATATAGCAACTTAGAGGAAATGAAAAATTCATTCAGCAACCATTGCCGCTGACGGCAGCTTCACACAGGTGTACCACGATCAGCAACACCTTGCCTCCGTTTGCTTCCTGCCCCTGGCTTTTTGGGTGCTTTGGCTTTCTCACTTCTATAAACCTGAAAGTGCAAGTGGCTTAACATCCCATAGGACAACTGTTGATCAGTGGCAGATGAAGAGCCAGCACCAACGGACAAATATTCTCTTTTTTATTCTTTTCAGGTGGACAACTGAAAATGAGGCATTCTATACAAATTCTCAGATACTTGAAAGGATCTCAGTGGAATCAAGTCTCAATTACTCATAGATCATAACACTCTCTCATATTGGCTTTTTCTCCTTCCATTGCTTACTCTTCATAGTCCTCCCTTCCATTTTTCTGGCATTACAAACACAAACAAATAATCTATGAGCAAGCTCTCAGGCTCAGGTTTGTGGGGGAAAATATGACATCAGTGTGTCCAGAAAATTATTTGATCTCCAAATAAATGGCTCCCACCACAAAAAAAGTATAACTCTCCAACTCACTTTCCATGTTCATCACAGCTCATGTGTAGTTCTCATCCACATCATCTTCATTCAAGAACACAGATCACGTACTCTCCATCTGGAACAACGACAGACATGATATCACAGGGATAATGAGAGCATGTCACTTCCATTAACATTTTATCGTGCAAAGCTTGCTTGCCATATGGCTGCACTTGAGTTCAACTGCATGAACTTTATAACCATCCATCAGGAAGAGATTCTAAATATTTATGAAAAATGATAAAGGCAGTTATTTCAATAAAACTCAGAAAAAATTAATGGTGGAACAAAAAAAAATTTAACCAGATGTTTGGCCACATTTATTAGATTATAATAAATTCTAGAAGAATGAGAGAAATTTTAATAAGTTTTAAATAAAGACATCTAAATTTCAAAAGCCAAGCTTTATTCCCTTTTGTTGTCATTTTACTCTGTAGTGAGTGAATTATAACAAAATTATATCAGAACAATAGATTTAGTGCTGTAATCTTTTGTCTTAATAGTTCAAGTGTTTATTACATGTTTGTTCCTCATCCATTTTTTGCTTTTCTAAACTCATAATTTTCAAATAGTAAATGTTATCATAAAAATATATTTTATAGAAACTAATCTTAACTTTTCACAAATACATTACAATGTTTGTGACCTCCATAAATACTAGCTTAAATTCTTAAAAAATTGGGATTTTAAGGTATAATTTATTTTATTGATGTTGCTGGCTGCCTATAACATTTGACATCATTGTAGGATTTGCACATTCTCATAAATTAACTTGGTTTCTGAGTTAATCTAATATGTGTTTACTTTTATAAAGGAACATCTTTGATGTGTTAGTAATGATTTTTATCCCTGAATTAATGGGATGAGTGATTATAAAGAAAACATATTGCGTATAATTCAATTGGAAACTCCACATCAAATAATTACAGAGAGTCACTATCCTAGGTTGACCTGAAATGTCAATGTGCCCTCCTTGTATAAGATTAATTTTGTGCCATATATCCAGTACGTATTTACGCCAAACTATTATGGAATTAGAAATGTCATCATACTATTTGAAGGCATGCAATTTCATGTTCCCAGCTTATTCCTCAAAGTGGTGGCTGTGCTGAAGTCAAGTTGATGCAGCTTCAAACACTTACACAAAATGATCCACAGTATTCAATTAGTCGTTTCTTATAATTTTTAATGGCATTGTATATCTACTAGGAAAAGTGAGAATTTACACAAAACAATTCTAACGTTATAATTGCTACCATAAGAGAATGTTAACTGAGGCAAGCAATACATTTCTATTTAATTATTTCAAGAAGCTTAAGGGAACATAATGTATGTTAAAGATAGGTAGAGGTGAATACTTGTAGCACAGACTCCAAGCTTCTTTTGAGCCAGCTTAGGAGGATAACACATGTCACTGCAAACCATTCATTTGAGCATTGCCTTTAATTACACTCCTCAGGGTAAAAGTTGGAATACCATCATAATGCCTGCTATAGCATAATATGCCAAGCACACATTTTTATGTAATGGATTTAAAATGCCTTGCAGATATTCCATGACTATCATAGCCCATATTATAAAGGTGGGCTAGTCTGTATTTGATGATAGCTACTGTGGGGCTTGCCTGTGCTAAGTTAATTATTGAAGTTTAGCTTGTTGAATCCTATTATTTTGTTTTATGACAAAATAAGATAGATCATACACAAGTAGATATACTCATGTTAGTTTTTAAGGTCATTTATTTATTTATTCTTGTTCTGATTAATGCTAGGTCATATGAACTATATAATAGCCCTTATTTTTAAAATCAAGTGATTGTTATATTTTCCTTAGCCATCATTAAACCGAATGACTGTAAGAAGTTTCTTATTTCCCTGCAATTGTGGGAGAAGGCAGTGGAAATTCCGGTACACTGTCAGGGAATCCCCTCTTCAACCTCCTTTAGCCAGGCCAATACCAGGAAGAAACCTCTTCTTAATTTTTAGGAGCATGTTCTTTTTCCCAGGAATTCCTGTCCATTCTTTGGAAACCCTGTTATTAGAATCAGTGTGGGAGCAGGGGGAGTACTTCAGTGGAATAAACACCAGGCTATGTCAGATAGGCTCAGAGAGATGTTGCAAGCTTAGCATTGGAGTAATGCAAAATGCTGGAAAGGGGCCAAAGGCTAAAAGCCCTGGTATTGTCAAGTGGAGTCCAATAATGTAGCTTTAAAATTCAGAACGAAAATTTATTGACTTCCAGATTACAGATGAGCACAGAGACAGAATTGGTTTTATTCAAACACTTGACTTTAAAGAATGTGGTAGAGAATTCCCACAGGCTCCAGGGTATGGCGTTTTATCTTCCTTTTAGTTTATTTCCTGTATATCCCAAGTACTTATAGAATTTGACTAGGAAAAACTTTTGATTGACCTAATGCATATAATCACCCTATTTCTATTTGTAATCATTTCCAGAGCTAAGGAGCAGTAAAACATATTTCTTTATTTCCTGTTCAGAATTGTAATATTTTGCCTTTGTGTTATTGGTCTCCAGCTTAGAATGTTTTCTGCCAAAGGCTTTTTGTTGTGGCATATACCTACTAATATTTTCATCCTTCCATAATCACTGCACGGTATTATTTTCTTTACCTTGGAGTGCATTGTGATAGTTATAATATCTAAGATCAGGAGAATTTATTCTCAATTTTATAAGGTAAAATGTCTGAGATTAGTAGTTTTATTTTTTTTCCTATTTCCATGAAACAACCTGGCAATTCCCCATAACTTGTGGCAATTAGTCATTGCTGTTTTAATTACCCAGAGGACACAATTCAAGCTTCAGCAAGTTTTCATCTTCCCCACATGTCTTGTAATATTATTTAAGCTATTGGCAATATCTCTAAAAAATGTTTGATCATCTAGCCTGTGTCTTCATCCACTTGTTTCTGGGAAATTGAATACAGTTTTAGAATATCTTCCTCTGCTACTTTGAAATAATAAGGGCTTGTTGATAATAAGCTGACTCTGAGGATGAGCAGATATAAAATATAGATAGGAAATGCTTAAAATTACATTTTAAAATCTGTCACATTAAAATATAATCATTGTAATTTGCATACAGCAGATGTAACTGAATGACTTTACATTAAATAAAATTATTCTGATAGGCCTTTTCTGCTTCATTATCCTTGACTCTCTCACCATGGTATGTTGGGGGAGGTACCTTGTTTCTTCTGTGCCTCAAGAGCAATCATACCTGGGGAAGACTCTTCTCCACCTGGACTTGATTTAGATTGAGATTCTGGACTTCGAGTCTCAATTTTAAGTCTTGGTAAGAGGTGAGGGTAGTTTGCATGTGAAAGAAATGTGAATAGTTTGTGGAGAGAAGGCAGACTCTGGTGGTTTTAAAACACAGTCACAAATTATTTGATACTATTCCATCAAGAGGTAGGGATATATCTCTTTTCCTTAAATTTGGGTAAGAGGATTGTCATAACCAGTAAACTACAGCAGAAGATTCTGTATAACTTCCAAGGCTGTGTCATAAAATGCCATGAAACATCTGCCTTATTCATTGAAACACTATTGGAAAACCCGTCTTAGTCTATTCAGGCTGCTATAACAAAATACCATAAACTGGGTGGCATAAACAACAGAAATTTATTTCTCATGATTTTGGAGCCTGGGAAGTCCATGATCAAGGTGCCAACAGATTCTATGTCTGGGGAAGGCCTGTTTTTTCCTGATTCATAGATGGTGACTTGTCACTATGTTCTTACATGATAGAAGGGGCAAAAGAACTCCATTGGGCCTTTTTTATAAGGGCCCAAATCCCATTTATGAGAACTGTGCCCTTATGACCTAATTACCTTCCAAAAGTCTATCTTCTAAAACCAACACCTCTAAGGTTAAGGTTTCAGGATATGAAGTTGGGGGGGATACAAATATTTAGGCCATAGCAGAGCTTGAAGCTTCCATATAGGAAGACCAACTGTCATAACGTGACTATGCTTCAAGGAAGCCTGAGTCACATGGAATTTGTGACAGGAACCAATGTAAGAGCTTCAGTTGATAGCCCCAGCTGAGCTTGGCCTTTGAACCCTCCTAAATAAGTTTTGTCATAAGGGTATGTGAAAAAAATCTCCAGATATTCTAGGCCTCAATTACTCTAACTAATGAAATCTTTCCCTTTAAGTCTGCAGATATCATGAATCACAGACAACAAGCCATCCACGCTGGCACTCTGGATCTGTGACCTAGATAATCTGTCAACATAATAAAATAGTCATTCTTTACACCACTAAGTTTGGTTTAATTTGTCATGCAATAATTGGTAACTGGAACACACACTCAGCACAAATCAACATCATAAAATTCAGCACCTATTTCAGCTTTAAAACTATGATTTGAAATTTCAGGGAGATTTCTGAATATGGGCAATAACTGAGACAAACATATGTTTAAAATTCCTAATGTAATTGATGCCGAGTAGATAGGATGGTATACCATGAACTTTGGCAAAATGACTGTTCAGCAAGCAGGATAGGATTCAAGGACGGTGATCTGCCAGAGAAATAGCTTAGTAGTAGCTAAGAATCAGCTGGCAGGGAAATCCTACTAGTTACAAAGAAAAAGGAATGGTATGATTTCTCTACCCATACTCCTCATTGTTTATAACACAAAATAGACATTCTGTGAAAGTAATTATTTTTTATTTTTATGCTTGTGAAGGCTCAGTCTGCCAAAGATGTTGGAACTTCCCAAAGATTCAGTTTTTGATCAAATGTAAAAGTAAAACTCTAAAATATTAGAATAAGTATCTAAATACAAATTTTTCTATAAGCTTAGGCCTCTAACTCAAGAAAAGAATACCGATGTGCGCTTGTTAGCCTGATTCCTCCTAAAGAAGAAAAAGAAGGGGGCTGATTGGCAGGAATTTGAAGCCATTTATCCAATTTTTACATTCTCTCCCTAAATACAGGAGGAGCTGATTATGGTAGGGGCTCATAAATTAAGCTTAATCAGACTGAGAGCTGCTTGAAAAGTGGACCGTGGTATGTTTATCTCTCTACATTCCTAGCAGTGTATGACACGATGAAGGTGTGTTGACTAAACAAACACACAAAAAAAAACCTTAAAAACATTGTATAGACATTGTTAGCCCCACCATATGACAACTGTGCTACTCAGGCATTCCTCAACCCCAAAGTCTAGGGGAAGAAGAAGATCCCAGAGGACCTGAGGTACAGGAGCAAGCAGTATTCACACAAACAAAGCCCTCTCCCTGGAAACAAAAAAAAAAACCACTTGGAAATTTTTTTTAAATTTCCTCAACTAAATTTACAACATAGTGTATATTTCTATACAAACAAGGACATTATTTATTTAACTATAAAAGCATAGCTATGTATTTTGTTTTAATAATAAATATTTAATGTTAATCAATGGTTTTATTTGAGTTTCTCAGGGCATGTTTACTTTTAGCACTCAAAGAATAGAAGAATATTGTAAAGTACATAATATGCAATTGCTTTATTAGACAGAGCTGAAGCTGAATAAACCTTTTCTCCTCTGTTCTCCCTGTTATTAATCTGACTTCTGTACTAACCCATATCTCTAACATAAATGATAATCACTTGGCATCACAATGTGAATAATTTTGGAGTATTAAAACTCAGAATCTAAAAAAAAAAGACTAAATAATACAATTTTTTTTTGTAAAAGATGATTATCAAAGATCTCCACCATGATTCAAGCATATACATATGCTGGCTTTCCCAACATTTTTATATAATTACACACGTATTTGCTTTACCTCTTAATTTTAGACTTGAAGATTGTCAATAATGTCTTTCCGAACTATTTAAGATAATCCCAAGTGAAATTAAATATCAGTAGACTTTGAAATATATTAACTAGTGATATAAAGTGACCTTATATGAACATTTAAATAAGTATAGTAATTGAAATTTACACAGACATGAAAACCCTTCATTATTGGAGACATTGATGTTTTCCTTGAAAAAATCACCAAGCCGATCAGCCTTAGAGTATCAATATGGGAGGGAAGACAAATAGATTTAATTTTTATCTTTCTTTTGCTTTTGGTAAACAATCTAAGGCATCTATTTCAATATGACTTTTAGATTTAAACTTCTGATTAGGTTGTCAACAGGCTTCTTCCAACATAAGAATTGCTACAGTACACACTAAAAACCTAGAACTGTCTTTAGTTAGTAAATCTTGCATTTGGAGATTGTGATCAGATGGAAGAAATGCTATTTGCACACAGGGTAGGAAAGAATTGAAATTGTACAATGTTGTTGAGTCTTTTTCAGAATCTGAGCACTGGCATAAGTCAAAAGTCAAATTCTCTCAGAATAATAAGTTGTAATAACTCCATTTAAATTATTATAAATTGATTTCCCTTCACTAAAGCCAAAACCATCTTCACAAATAACTGTCCATATCACACAATTAAGAAATCTCATTGTCCGGCGTAAATTTCTTTTAAGTTTGTTGAAACATTTTATTTTTAAAACCCTTATTTTTTCTTCACCTTTTTCCCACTGAAGATAGCGCTATATTTTTCACTGAAAAAAATACTAAAGACTGTTTTAGCTGTGCCATGTTTTATTAGCCCAGTTCTACCCCAAATAAATTGAATAAATAAACACATAGAGACCTACCTATCTTCATATATATATAGGGTCTTCTCCAAAATGCACATTATATTAGGCCAGAATAAATATAAATCAGCATAAAATATTTAAATGACAAATAGTAATAGCATAAAAATTTTTTAAAAACCTAAAAGTGAGTAAGTATATTACACGTTTAAATACAAATTTCCAAATGTTCATTTTGTTTTAGGAAAAAAACAGTATGACATAGGGAAATAGAACAGGACAGGAAAAAAAATAATTCTAGTTTTGTCATGGGCATACCTGTAGAAACTCTGGACAGTTTTCCAGTATTTTGAGTGTCCTTTTCACTACAAGACATTGCTACCTTCTTTCAGGGTTGTTGTGAGGGTTTATGAAGGACAAGGACACAGTGGAGGGCCAGGCTCAGGTAACTGCTAAGTTAATGTCAGCCTTTTTCTGTTTTTCTCCTCTATTGGAGCAGGGTCGATGTCTTGATCATCCTTACATACTCTAATGTCTTGAAAACAGTAGACATAAAATAAAGGTTTGTAAATTGTATTGATTTATTACCCAACTTTAATAGAATTGTTTTATAGAATTTTAATAAACTATTTCAAATAAGTTCCAATTATATTTTAAGTCAAAACCAGCTCATCAATTCATAATATAGAGAATATTTAACATTTTAATGTTGTTTTATTTATTCTAAGAATTAAACTAAATTACTATGATGATACTTTTAATCTAAAGTAGTAAGACTTGTGAAAAAAGTAAATATATGTGAAAAAAAAATAAATAAATCAGAGGCATGTCTAAGGAATTTTAAAAACCTCCTTCCTTTGCCTTCACCCTGAATCATGCATGTTATAGCAGACTATGCAGACTAACAGACCATGATCAATCAAATTCTACATTTGGAAGGGAACCTGTTAACAGTATCTGTATAAATTATTCTGCTGCTTATCATCATAACATTGATATAATTATGCCTTCCTTTTAAAATTCATCAATTTTATGCAGTATTTATTAAGTTTTTTCCATATGAGATGAGGAATTTACTACTTATAATTCTATTCCTCTCCCTTCAAATTCTCAACTTTTGGTAGCTGTACAATTATTATTTTCATTCATTCAAAAATATATAATGAATACATACCATGTGCCAGTCACTCTTCTAGGTTCTAGGAATACAACCGGGAATGGCACAGATTTGATGCCTGCTGACTTGGAGCTTGAATTTGGAGGGAAAAGACAGGTAATAAGAAACAAGTGAATGAAACAATTACAATTTGATAATACAGATGCATCTTTCCTTGCCTTTATACAGAATTTTGATGGTGCCATTTTGAGTGAATAGAACATAGAGAATAGAGAATAGGTCATAGAGCACTCCCGGTAAAGAGATATTCAACTATATGGCAACATCCCATAGGTGGCAAAAATGTGATGATTTGAGGAAGAAATCAGAAGTATGAGGTTCAAATTATATTGTAAAAAATTTGCCTCTCTGCTCTGGGCCCTGCTTGTGTGTGTGTGTGTGTGTGTGTGCATGTGCGGGTGTGTGTAAATGCACCCTATAAATATCCATGTTTACATTTTATTCACCTTGTCCACACAAATAGAATAAGGTTTTCTTTCTTCTGATATCTTTAGCAAAAAAACTCTCCTGTTTCTCATGGGTCAGTATTGATTCACGTGATTGGCTAAATCTGGAATATAGGTTAATGCCGCGGAGAAGATAAAAGGGATCAATCTAATCTGAACCATGTGGGAAGAGCGGGAAAATAGTGGTTCCTTAAAGGGTGATAGGGGAGTTATTACTACAAAATGGGTAAATGAACACTGGCCAATGAATGGTTATTGCAGAAGTTTTGAAGAACCAAAATAGATGTGTCAGTAGATAATCTGGACCTCAGAGTCTAGGTGTGAATTAGAAACTTTTGAAAAATGGAAATCATCGACAGTAGATGACATTCAAGCAATGAGAAAAGCTTAAATCAAATAGAAGAGAGGATTATAGAGAAAAGAAAATAGCATACAACCTAGTACTATGGGACTCTAATTTAGCAGCTGGGTAGATGGTAAGAAGTAAGCAAAGAAGTCTAGAAAGGAATTTCCCACTCTTCCGTATAGCTGGGTGATCAGGAAGAGAAGATAAAACAGGCTCAGCTCTTCTATAGATGATTTTGCATTTAACTCTCCCTGGGATCATTTCCTGTTTTTTGTATGTGTTCGCTCAGAGCTTAGAGTTTCTCTGGGGTGGAGTTGGGAAGAAGGATTCGCTCCAGTGCAACCTTGTGTTCGTTTTGGATTACACTGGCTCTATTCACTTGCTCCTTCAATCCAATACCAGTCCTATACTCCAGAAGCTCCTCAAAATTAGTGCAATGCATTAATAGCATACTTTCTTGCTTTCCAGAACTATGTTTTGGATTTACACATCTTAAAATAAATTTTTCTTCTTTTTCACAGGATATTGGAAGAGAAGGATCCTCCGTCTGCCACCTTCCACTAGTAGTTTAAACATTATTTCTATAAAATAATTTCCTGAAAGTTCTATATAGTAAAAAAAAAAAAAATCCTGCTGTGTAAACCAAGTAATAATTTCCCCCTGGAAATTGAAGTTGAGAATAAGTAATTGAGTAAAATTAACACTTAACTAATGTGTTTTCTTTCTAATTTATTAAATATTTTAGAGCTTTTGAGGCAAGAACAGCAGCTCTTTTGTAACTTTCCAGAACACCTTTATTATAATCTACCTACTCACTGTAACACTCTGATATTTTTGGTTTTAGTCAGAGATTGCACTTTTGCCCCTCTAATTGCACCAAAATAGGAATAAGTGATTCAAAAAAAAATTATCTCTTTGAAAAAAGAATGAATTCATCTATCCTCTTATCGAATGACCAGTTTGTTTAAACATTTTGGAGAGAATACATATCCCTAAGTTGGTTTGCTTTGAAAAGTTTAGGGAAAAAAAAGTCTTTAACATAATTACCACAAAAGTCAAGATAATTGCTTCAAATGATGCTATTGTTAAAAAACAGCTGTAACTCTGTGAACAAATATACCTTTGTGTTAAAGGGAGCTCATTTATAAAACCTCTTCATAGAATTGGTACTAGTTTCTAGTATCAAAAAAATAAAAAGAAGCATATCATAGCAACAAGCACATAATAAGCATCCAGTTAATGTTTACTGATTCTTTTAGATTAAAAAAAACTTCCCAAACAAGTTCATTGGTCTTTAGTTGGATTTTTCATTTATTAGATATTTTCACATTCAACTGAAAAACTATTTCAGAATCTGATATGAAGCCCATGTACTTGGTTTACGTTTGCTGAAAACCATATATTTTGTTGAATTCTTTTTTCATTTCTTTTCTGGAACTGCCTAAAACCAGATGATATTACAGTATGAAACGTGAATTGATTGCTTAGCTTTTCCAGCTGTGGAAAAGGAACTAAAATCCCATATTTTTTAGATACTATGTATACGGAAAACATTTTTCATAGCAGATCGATATATACCACGGCTCTTAACTACCTCCAGGTGAGTGGCCTTATTTTAAATTGTTAAAATGATTGTGACACTAATGAGATTTCAGCTAGGCGAGTGGGAATATCTTTTGACTTTGTGGCTGGTTCTATTTTGTCCCTTATTCTTTATGTAAAACTAGAAATTCTTCTGTATGATAAGATTTGATGGTATCCAGCAGGAAGCTGGCACAATAGCCCATATTGTAAATAAAAGTATGCCAATTCTCATTTAATTTATTTGTTCAACTTGCATTGGCAAGTTCCTTCATCTTTCTAAACCTCAGTTTACTTATCTACGTATGTTAATAATCAAATGATGGCAAATTTATCTTATTAGTGTGTTACAGAATTTAACCCAACGATAGGCAGAGAGCATGCTCATTGGAAATGCTAGAGCTGTTATTCTTTTTCTTGTGCTACCAGAAAGAACCACAATTCAATATCAAATTTCACTGAAACCTTTTCTGATTTGAGCTGTGTCAGAATTCCATATACCAGTGTTCACGTATTCTATCTGGAAACCTGCAGCTGTAAACTTTTGGTGAACCAATAAGTAGATTTTGATGAAGCTGCAGCATCCTGTTGTTTTGCAATAAGCGAAAAGAAATGGTAGTTTCCAGGAGGAAGAAACTTATGTGTCTCTTCTGTTGTATTTTTGGTTGTGAAGATACCATCTCTTCCTCTTTGGGGGTTTATTTTTTCTATTTGAAGGACATATTCTTCAAGATCTTCTTAGGAAAGAGTACAAAAAATGAATTTTGGGGTCCATATATGTCTGCGATTGCCTTTATTTTGCTTTCACGCTGTATTAACAGTTTGGGTGGTATATCATCTCCATATTGTTGTGACAAATTACCACAAACTTAGTGGTTTAAAACAGTACAAATTTATTTCCATTGACTGGGGTAATTTTGCTTGGAAAAAAACCTCCTCCTCAAGTATTTTTTCAGAAGGGTCCCTGTGCCTGCTTTACTGTGTCTCCCAGCCAGACTGGTAAGCCTACGAGCTGTATTCAAGCTTACGCTTGTGTGGATGTTGCTTATATTGCAGAACGGAACTTGGAGTCCTGAAATGACACTCACCAGGTTAATATGTATGACTTGTGTGGATCAATGTACACTCTGATTCCATTTTTCCTATGATGGATGGGGTACTTCTGTGGGACAATCCAGGAATTTGTTTCTCCTATAAATCCCTTTATTAAAATTCTGTAATTATTTGGTTAACGTTTTCTATGATCCCCGTATGATAAATGTTCTGTGTTGCATTAGATTGCCGGCTTCTGCTCCTTTCCTTCCTATTCCTCTACTCCAGAGTGGGTGAGAGGGGGAGAAGGGGACTGGGGACATAAAGGGACACTTAAGAGGGAGGAAACCACAAAAATTAACGTCTTATAACAAAACACATTACTCTCATGCAGTTCTGGAGGATAGAAGCCTAAAATTGGTCAGCAGACCTGCACTAACTACTTCTAAATGTTCTAGACTAGAGGAACATCTGCTTCCTTGCCTTTTCTAGCTTCTAGACAGCTCTTGCTTTTCTTGGCTTGTGGCACCTTCCCACACCTTCAAAGCCAGCAGCAATATATTCTCATTCCCCTGTCTCAGCCCCCACTGTCAATTACATTATGTTTTCTGATTCTCACCCTCCTGCCTTTCTCTGACAGGACCTTCGTGACTATATGGGGCCTGCCTAGATAATCCAGAATTATCTCCCTATCTCAAGATCCTTAATCTAATATACACAAAGTCCCTTTTTCCACATAAAGTAATATATTCACAGGTTCCAGGGGTTAGGATATAGGTATCTTGGGGGGCCAAAGTCTCAAACCATTATAGCATCATCATAAGTCAAAAATCTTATCTAAGTCTTATCATCACCAAAGGCCCAAATATCATCATCTAAATCATCTAAATGAGATATGAGTGGGGCTTTCAGAGTAATCCATCCTGGAGCAACATTCTTGTCCATCAGGGGATCTGTGAGACTATTAAACATCCTACTGCCCCTAGAATACTATGGTGAGACAGGCGTTGGGTAACAGATAGCTGTCCAGGTTCAAAAAAGGAGTCACCACTCCTAAGCAATTTAAAAATTTAGCTGGGAAAGCAATGTCAGGTTTCAAGGCCTGGAAATCATCCTCTGTGTTTCTGGGCTCTGCTTCTGGGCTACAGCTCTATGAATTTGCAGCTAGTTTTAGCATTTTGTTCTTTTTGTGCCCCTTTAGTCTAAGCTGGAAGCTAATGTGTCTGTTGGCATAACCTTCTCAAGAGTTTTATAAATGTCCCTTGTATGTTTCAGGGATTCACTCCATTAGACAAGAGGCTCATCCACAAATCTGTCTTGGATGATGCCATCTCTATTCCTGGCTGCTGTTTAGATAGCTAAGGGGATCCATGAGTCACTTGTTTAATCCCTTCAAAGGGCCATATGTGTAATTGGATACTCTGATCTTTTGATCCTTCCAGAGCACTAGCAAAAGGTTGTCCAGCCACACCTTTGGCTTCCTCTCCACAATAGGCTTTCTCGACAATGAATATCCTAAATTTCAGTGTCTTTGCAATCTGGATAGGCTGAGAATTTTCCAAATCATCAAGTCCTGTTTCCTTAGCAGTGTTTCTCTCAATCTCTGTTTTTCCTCCCATATTTTACTATAAGCCACAGAAAGAAAGAAAGCTCTGCCTTCGACATATTGCTTGGAAATCTCCTCGGCGAGCTATCCAAGTTCATTGCTCACAAGTTCTGCTTTCCACCTAAGTGAAGGATACGACTCCACTAAGCTTTCTGCCACTATGTAAGAACCCCCTTTTCGCCAGTTTCCGATAGCATTTTCCTCATTTATGTCTGAGACTTAGCAGCAGTTCCTTTTATGTTCATGTTTCTACCAACATTCCACTGATGGTGCTTTAGATGTTCTCTAAGATGGATGAGTATAGGATGGGTGGGAAATATTTTAACTCAGAGTGTGTAGTTAGTATGCCTTATGAGAATTACCATACCATTCTGTCTCCCAGTTGTTTCACATGACCTGCTCTCCATCTGAAGGCTGTTATCATAGTGTTCTAAAATATCATTCCAATATTAGGCCCCTTTAAACTGGAAACCCATGTTCCTTAATTATGGAATCTTTTCTTATATTAACATGTTCATAATATTCTTTTGTCATAGAATTCTTTGTTTTTCTCCTGGGTTAATTCCATACTATTAAAATCATTTTCTCTTATTTTGTATATTCTGTGTAACATATTGTTTCCTTCCATAATTTCTTTTTCAGATTTCAAAAACGTTTACTTATTTCTGGTTTTTAACTTAATAATTACTTTGTTGTTTCTTTTGGGTAAATTATGTTTTATATTTTCTTAGGGTACTCTTTTTATAATTTTTGGAATTTTAATTTTTTCTATAATATCTGTGTTTATATGATTTCCTTTAACTTTATTTTTTGTTTGTTTTGATATCTTTTATTTATAAGTTTCCCCCAAATATATGATGATCTTTAAATTCCCTTTCATAATTTAAAATGTGGGACTAAAAATATTCTTTGGATATTGTGTGCATGAGTGTGACTTATTGGTTAGTGATCCTTACTATAGCAATCACGTAGGGTTCAGGCATTGCCTCGCAGTACCTCCAGAACATTAATATCAGTTTTCCTGTTCTTAGAGGCCATTTGTTATTGCCCAAGAAGAGTTCTCTAATTTGCTTTTGGTAGGCTAGGGAGGGAATGGGAAAATGACAGTGTAATGCCTGTTTTTCCATGTGCCATCACAGCACCTCAAGTACAACCTCCAACATGCCTCATGCTCCTGAGATGAGAGCTTCCGTGGTCCAGCCTCTCCAGAAATTAAGCTTTTCTTGTCTTTTCCCCTAAGGAAGTTGAGGGGTAGGTACTTGGCTGCAAGGGGTTGGAAAGGGCTTGGTGACTCAGGTTTCTGACATATTTACTTTCAACCTTGTTTCAGTTCCAGATCACCCCCTTTGTGTTCTGAGGTGTCTGATATCCTCAATAGCTGATATGTTGAAGAATCAGTTAGTTACCGGTTAACGATGTGATATGCTAGGTTTCATGAGGTTTATCTTTCAATGAAAGGAATAAAATAGCATTCACTATTTTCCATTTAAAAATGGATACTTTTTTTCCAATACTGATAACTACATTTTAATTAATGTAAAAGCCATTAATTTTGAGGATTGTTGTTGTTGCTCTTATTGCTGTTGTTAGTTTTATCAAATAAATATACATTATGTGTTTAAAAACACAGAGCATAGAGAAGGTTTTACAATGAAACCTAATGTCCATTGCACCACTTTCTCCCACCACTGGTTCTGTTCCCCCAGAAACTGTTTTCTGACCCTATAATCAGGACCTCCTTCTGTCACTTGCACAATTTCATCCAACTGGCTTCAACATTCATTCTAAAATCTGTCACTCAGAAATACTGCATTTCGATTTCTCACTTTGTAAAATAAGGACATTAATCTTTTTTTTCCACTTCTTTTCAACTCTATTTATAAATTTATTTCTGAGAAACTTTTTCCAACTACCTCACTACTTTTATATTGTCATGGTTAATAAAATCTGCATTCTGCTCTCTAGCCATAATTTAGTTATCTATGACTAAAATATAGATTGCTTCTGAAAGTTAAAAAATGGTAAATAGTGTTTATGGGTCAGAAGACTCAATATGGCTAAAATGGTAATGTTCTCCAAATTCATCTGGAGATTCCACAATATTCCAATCAAAATCCTTTTTATTGACAAGTCAGTCCTAAAATGTATATAAAAACACATGATTTAGAATAGGCAAAAAAATTTTGTATGAGAAGAATGAAATCGGAGGAATTTGCAGTAACTTCCAGCTTTTCCCAACATTTCAGAAGATGGATTTTTAGTGAGTACTACTAGCTCTTCACCAAATGCCTTTACCTTCCTGTGAGCCATGACTGTAATCCACTCCAATAAAGTCTGGGTCTCGGTCCTGGGAGACTGTGGCCTCTTCTTTAGGTGTTTTGTTTGAGCCATCCAGGTGATGGTTGCTCCCTATATCACCTATTACTGATTCTTTAGAGTTCTATCTTCCTGCAATTATTCAACCCCCAATTACTTTAATATCCATGTTAACAGTTTTTATATTAAAGTTCCCTTGTTCAAATTACTGTGTGGTTTCTGTTTTCTGATTGAACCCTGATAGATACTTTGCTGAAAATCTGGAGACGAATCAAGTATACATCAAGTTATAAATACATTGGTACATTTGTACAATGAAATATTTATCAGCAATATAAAGAAATATACTTGTGATAGATGTGACAATCTGGATAAATCCCAAGACTTTATTTAAGGGAAAGAAGCCAGACAAAAAAGACTGTCTACTGTATTATTGCTTTTATATGACATTCTGAAGAAAATAATGGGGTAGAAATCAGGTCAGTGCTTGCAAGGGGTGACTATTACAAATCCACATGCGGGAATGAGACATTTCATATCTTGTTTGTGGTAGTTATTCCAGAACTATATACATTTATCAACCTCGTACCACTGTATATCTTTTAAGAAGGTGAATTTTAATATGTATGAATTATTCCTCAATCATCTGAACCAAAACAAGAAAAAAAGAACTTTTTTGAAGAGTATTATGGTTAGATAAATACTATCCATTACAGAATCTGAGGGTTTGTTCTCTATGGTTCCAAATGTGTAAATTCTTTGCCCCTTTAAGAATATTCTTAGCATACATTCCTATGGATTCTCCAGCATAGCTCATCGTTATGACTCATTTCAGTTTGCTTCATATGGGCCTCATGTCCCCCTGTAGTTTGTTTTCTTTAGAGTTAGTAATGATATATTTTTTTCTTAAACATTGATATTATCATATTTTCAATACTTTCCAAGATTTTATTTCTACCCTCCCATGAAAGACCCTTTCTCAAAGGTTTTTCCTTTGCAGTCCATGTCCTGCTCTAGCTAGTCTGGCTTTGTTGTACTCCAGGTTTTTAGCACAAATATCTTTCTGTGCCTTCCCTTTACTTCTCTGTTTCATTGGATCCATTCTTTCCTTCTAGTGTTTTCTTTTTTATTGTTTATTTTTTGGTAATATATTCATCATTAAATTCTAAAATAAGATGAAGTGACCTAAAAATTTTGAGATCTTAAAATATCTTTATTTTATACTATACTTGGATTGATAGATATAACATTATAGGCTGAAGATAATTTCCCACAGAAAATGAAGTCTCCATTTTCTTCTAATTTCAGTTATTACAAATAAGATGACTAATATAAATTGATTCTCATTCTTTTGTAGGTAAACTGTCTTTTCTCTTCAAAGTTTTTAGCTGATACTTTGAAGTGATGTGCTAGGTGTCAATCTACATATCTATTTTTGTTAATTTTTTTAGGAGTTGGGGGAAGCCCTTTCACTTTGAGGACTTCTGTATGCTTTTTGCTCAGGAAAATCTCCTGTATTGTGTTCTTTAAAAAGTTTTCCCTTCCATTTCATTTAGGTTCTTTGTAATCCTTTTTTAAGCGGGGGACAGCATTGACCCTTTCTCATAATTATTCCTCTCTCAACACCAACCTCCTGAATTTTGCTAGAAGTATTTATATCACTATATATGCCCTGGGTAAAATTCACTGGTCTGAGGGAGACATGTAAACCAAAAAGGGTCAATGAGTTTCTGGAATATTTTAACATGACACTAAAAAAAGTCTAAAGCTGTTTGATTTCCAGGTGCTAAGTTTTAGCTTACAAAACACTATGTTCACATTTATCTCTATGCAGAGAATCATGATGAAGAAGTAGAATATACCTATACCTGTGTCTCCATCTTCATCTATATCTACACAAAATCAATATCTATATGAAATATAGATCTGTATGTATATCTATAGCAGCAGTTCTAAACTGGGGGCAATTTTATCCCTAGGTGATATTTGGCTATCACAGCTAAGTGGAGGTTCTATTGTCATATAGTGGGTAGAGGCCAGAGATGCTCCAAAATGTCATACATGCACAGGACAATCTCACCTCACAAAGAATTATCCAGCTCAGAATGTCGATGGTGCTAAGTTTGAGAAATGCTTATCTAGAGAGATTCCTCATAAAAATAAGATTCCCTGATTATTTTCTCTGTGTAAGTATTACTCATTTCTGTATTCTTATTTTTGGAAAATACCTTATTGTTATGAAAATCCATGCATTTTTCTACTAAGCTAACTCAAATAGTATTTCAATTTACTTCAACAAAGAATATATGAACTAATGATGGGGCTGTAGCCCAAAGAAGGAATTGAGAACATTCTAACATAGGATTCTTCATGTTTCTCTTTAAGGAATATGTATTTGCTAACTCCATAACAAGTTTGCCTTGAAGTAAAAAGCACATATAATAATATAATTCACTACTACGTTTTGTAAAATGGCTGTGGCAAACATTATCTACAGAAAATTTTCTTTACTGTGTGGCTACTTGATTATCTTGAAATAAGAAATATAAATGATTCCTAACAGTCAGAGAAGTAGACTTAAATATCTGCTCAAAACATTCATGTTATAATGGTAGATTATTTACTTGTCCTGAAATGGTAGATTGTCCTGAAAAATTTAGAACCAGGAAGTATTTACCTTTTTGTTCTCTAGTTTACATGAACCAAATTACACTAAGATTGGTTAAGAAGATGGGCAATTTCAGCATGTGTGTTTCAAAGTGTTTTAATGAGCGTCTTGATGTTTCAGAAAACGCCATCTTGGACATGTATTTGTTTCCTCCATAGATTTGAACTCTTCTTCCTACACTATTTTTTTACAGAATTTTAAGGGTGGACAAATGTACCCTCTGGCCAAATACAGAAGCATTATGAGAGATTCTTGGCGCTCTAATATTCCAGTCTGAATTTAAATAAGTTTCATCTTACCAATAGACCATGTGGCAGGGGATTTTTACTTATTCTAGCAGAATTTTGTCACCCTGGGTGCACATTAGCATCATCTGGCAAGCTTATAATAAAATATTAAATACAAAACCAAATAAATCCAAGTCTCAGTAAGTTGAAGGGTTCAAGTGTAGCTATTTTAAGACACTCTTTAGATGATCCAAATGTATGACCAAGGTTAAGAATAATTGACCTAAGGAATGACTAGTGAACAAATATTTTAAATATTTATACATATGAAATATGGGGTACACCATTTGTACTCTAGTCCAGGACCCAAAAATGTGAGAGGGGTCCCTGCCTTCCTCTCCTTTGTATCTCTACTTCTGCTTTGAGCAAAGAATTGGCTTCAGTGCTTAGCTGTTGAACCATCATTTTAATACCTGGGGACTTTCATCCTGTTAACAGCAAGGTAAGTTTCTTTCCCCCAAGAGACTATTTGTTGCCTGCTGGTAAAACATTCCAACTTTTCCCCAGTTTTATATCAATAGTATTTTATGGACTGAATTAAATTCTGTGTGCTCCCAATGATACGCTCTGGGAACTACAGCCCACCTGGGTGAAGTTGTATTCTCAGCAGGGTCTAAAATTTGCTTTCTGTGAGGACGTCTTCACTTGGTCATATACTCAAATGGGGAGCAGGGCCAAAGACTTCACCATTGCTCCTATCCAAGGATGGATAATTACACTGAGCAAGCCTTTTGTAAAATTTGAGTTTCTCTTACAGTTTTCCCACAGGGAGAAAATGGGCAGGCAAAAGCAAAAAAAAAAAAAAAAAAAAAGTCCTGCTCTTCTTCTGCTAGTTACTATTCATTGTGAAAGAATATATATATTCTGATAGAGTTTATGTTTAGCTTATATTTTTTCTTCCACATCAGTTTATTTAAACCCTTCACGTTGGAGAAATGTTTTTGAGAAAGTGACATCATTTAATAATATTCAGAACTAAGAATTTCATTACAAAACTGATAATAACAGAACATCTGGTAAATTTTAATAAAATAAATATTTTTATTGATATCCATTTTTTAGACACCTTGTCTCTTCCAGGACCTCATCCCATCAATTATCCTTTTATATGTCTCAAAATGCTCCCATATGATTGATTTGATTTCCTTAGCATAGTAGATTTCCTCTCCCATATTAACAGAGGAAAGTGTGGTCTCTTGTTCTGTTCCCCACCCCCAGCCACCTTTCTGTACCTCTTCTACTTCTTCTTTAATGGCCAAGAAAAATAAACCCACAATCTATGTTCATGGTTTCGTCTCCTTCCTTCTTATTGAGTCCTCCGTGTGTTGTAACTTGGCTTCCACTCCAACCGTTCCCCGAACCTGCCTTGATTAGCTCTCCAAGAACCCCCTTTGCGTCAGTCCAGGTTCTTATCTAACTCGGTCTCTTGGGCATTAACAACTGACTCTTTCCCAGACCCTTTCTCAATACCTTTGACTTTAACCACAGTTATTTTTATTTTGTGTCTCTAATCACTTCTGTTCTTTTTCTTACTCTGGCACTTCTCTGTCTCCCCAATGCTTGAATATTGTCTTTCCACAGAATTTTGTCCCTGGATTTTTCCTCATATCAGTTTTCACCCTTTCCCTAAATTTTCACATTTTCCCTTCCATGTTAGTTGTTTGAACCACTCTATATGCATTACAATTACTCTAACATTGAATCGCCTATAAAAATCTTTTTATATCAGGATGTACCCATAAAATAGTTCAAAGCCAAATTCATCTCCCTCCTTTTGTTTTTAGACATTTGTGCATTCATTCAGTGGTTATTTATTGATCATCTTCTATATGTCAGGTATTATTCTAGGTGTTATTGAAAGGGTCATGAGCAAAAACATCAAAGTCCCAGTTCTAACAGAAGTGGGGAAGAAGGATTAACTGAGTAACTGAGAGGACAGAGTGTGACAAGGAAGACTGCAGGAGGCACGAGTTTGAGAGGGAACATTTAGAGTTTGATTTTATAGAGGATATGCTTGAGATGCTAATTAGACAACCAAATAGAGGAGTCATATAGGCATTTAAATGTAAGTTTTGAGTTCAGGGGAGATATCTCGGATGGATGTAATAAATAAGAGAGAAATAACTACTTAGGTATTATAAAATTCCTGGTACTGAATAAGTTCATTAAAGAGATGCTGATAGATAAGGCATGTCAGAGGTCTGTCGGAGTCCTAGGTCATACTAACAGTCGGATGTTAAGGAGATAGAAATGAAATAGCAAATATCATTGAAAGGTAGGAAAATCAAAAAAGGGTGGCTTCCTGGAGCCAAGGTAAGAAGGTATTTCAAGAAGGTGAACTGGGGAACAATACTGGAAATGCTGTTACTATTTGAGTATAGTAAATTCTGAGCATTTCTATTTATTGGCAGAAAGAAAGTTGCTGATGATTGCACTATGCCTGCATTAATATTTTTTTCCAATGATATAAAGAGATGCTACCCTGTTTGGAGTATATTAAAGAAAAAAACCATCGATGAATGATCACTTTATGAGAAGTTTTGTAATTAAAAGGCACAGAGAAACAGAGTGTAGTTAGAGGGATACATGTGGTAAAGAGAGTTATTTTGTTTTTATTTTCTAAGATGTGTGAAGCAATATAGTGATTGAATGTTTAACAGAATAATTAATAGGGAAAAATAGAGATGCAGGAAAGAGTAGGCAAGTGTGAATGGGCTGTAGCACACAAGTGGAGTGGTCAGCCATAGAAAAGAACATGAAACATTCATTCACAAAATAGGAGAAAACATCAGCAATGGGGTCAGATGTAGGTAACTTAGTGGATGTGATAGGGTGAGCTTGTGGAATCTCACTTTTGAGTTCACCCTTTTCACCAAGAGACCAGAGAAAATGTGATCACCTGAGCATATTAGTGGGAAATGGGGTGGGGGGGGAGGGGTGGGTAGAAACAATGCTTGAGGGAAGAAGTTGTCCATAGTCATTTAGAAGAATAAGGAATTCAGAATGAATGGAGAAGGGAAATATCAAATGATTGTCCCACAACACTAAAGACTCTTGAGATTAATGTTCATGGATTTAAAATAAGTCCAGTTGGCATAGTATTTTTCAGTGTTGTGCATCTTTTTAAAATTTGATTACTGATTAGGCATGAAGTTAGACTTAACCATGATTTTTTTCCCAAGAGAATATAGTGAAGGGGAAGTTTGGCAAATAAGTTGAGAGTATATAAAAGGAAATGATTATAATGGAATCTGAGCTCAGAAAGAAGGAAAATGAAATGAGGAAGCTATAAAGGATTGGGAAAATATTTGAAGATCATCACTAAAGAGCGTTGGAGATAAGGCAATCTAATGATTTAACAAGAAAAATACAGGAAGTGGTAGTTAGAGAGTAGAAAATTAAGTCTGAGATTATGGTGCAGTTGTGGAAATGACATGTTCTAGGCCTGTTATAAGACATGAGAGTTGGAGTTGGAGTGAAGGAAAAAGTGATTATAGGAGAAAAAGTCCATGAACCGAGAGGCTCAGGGAATAGAAGAATTTTATAAGTGGATGTGGATAGCAAAAAGAATTACAAAATGAACCATACTAAAAAGCTTGAAAATAAATCAGGTAGAGAAATCTTCATGGAATGAGGTTGCAGTGGGAGCCAAAATCTGCAAACAATTACATCAAAGAGTTGTAGTAGGTGGTATAGACTGATGGTATGAATTTCAAAAGTGGGAGTTTTGGAGGAAGAAGGACAGTGACAAATGGGTGGAAATTATTATGAAGAACTAATATGACATTTGTCCCACTTCTTTGTTCAGTCTTATAAAGACTATGAGAGAAAAAATTAACACCTGTAAGAAAAATAGTTCCACAGGGAGGAGAAAGTTTTCAATTAGAGCAAGGTGAAGGGAATGTTTGATAACAGCTTGAGGAAGTAGAGGACTTTGCTTAGGCTGGACATCAGAGTGCCCAGCAGTTCAGATTTGAACAGATTCATGTTCACGTGCAAAGGTTGAGATTCCCGGTAATGACCAAGCTGGAAAACTTGAGTTTTTGGGGGCACTGATATAAATAGAAAAGCAGAACATGATGGAATAAACCCTTTAGATCTTTGAAGAGATTTTGGAAGTGAAGCTGTGAGCTTCTGCAGGTGGGAAGTGGGAGGATACAGATGGAACTGCCCAGAGTCTTGGAACTCTTCCCACGTGTACCAGTGCTTGAGGCAAAAAGAAGGAAACAGAGTGAACAAAATCTGGCCCTCCTTGCCTTTGCTGCCAGTGGCTTTCTAATAGCTCAAGACAGAGCTTCATGTCTTTGTAAACTTCTCTCTCTTCCTCTACATTAAAACCATCTCCTCCTAAGAATATTTTGCACTCATCTGAGCATTCCTAGCCCCAACTGTGTGTTTAGCCTCATAACCTAATTCTTCTAATTGCCTCTTTGCCTTGATCTCCTTCCTTCAGGTCCTTAGCACCTTGCTCTCTGCTCCCCATAAGCCCATCCCCCTTCATAGTGCTCAAGACAGACTATTCTAAGAGGAAAAATATGTCAATTCCACTCTCAAGTTTAAAATTCTTATTAATTAAAAACCTAATCACATTTCACAGTAATTAAGGCATTTTGTGATCTGGCCTAGACCCTGCCTCATTTTGGTTTTCTATTCTAACTTTCTGTAGTTCTTTGAGTCACGCATACACATATCCCATCTTCTAGCAATCCCCTCTGTTTCCCTATATAGCCAAATCTGATGCATACCTATATTCCCAGTTAAGGGATTCCTCTTCTATATGGTTGTCCCTAATCATCCATAGTTGACTTAGCTGCCCTCCTTACCTCCCCCATGATGTTTTGTGGTGCTCCAGGACAAAAATTATCTCTTCCTTTTCTAATTTTCCATTGAAATGATTCATTAGGTAGTGTGGTCCTTTGGGAAAGATTTCGTTTTGTTTCTTCTTTTATTTCCTATTCAAAAAGCAGCACCTATCTGGTAGAAGGCTTTCAGTACATATTTTTAGATAAATGATATACACAAAGAAAAAGTTAATTTCAAACATGAAACTATGGACCTCAATCCAATATAGATATTATATGTTCAGAAGGAACTATGTGAAGAAGGGAAAATAATTTTTGAAAAACTGGTTAAGGACTTCTAGTGAACTTTGTTTTAAGGTTAAACAGAAAAAGCCATTATTGAAATAAAATGGAGACAAATATTACCCCATCATTGACAGAACTTTTTAATTAATTCCAAGCCCATCATCATCAATCTGAAAGGAAGACTTTTCTCTACTGTTGGAGATTGATTTTTCTTTGTGATCATTATGCTTCCATTAATTCAATATTTGGCGTTCAGATTAGTGCAATTAATTGTACTACTGATCCCTTCCTTAGTAGATTGAAAGCTTTATTTCTGTGTACAAATGGATGATCCCCAAAACCACCTGCTTTGTATAATCAAATTGGAATATTTCCTTCTGGTTTGTCTTCGACTTTAAGAAGAAAAACATGCAGATATATGTGTGGATTAAAGTAAGTTTTCCATGGACCATTGCAGTGTCATTGATAACTGAAGGTGCAGAACTTTTTATCTTTCAGTAAATAGTGTCTTTGATTGGCTGACTGAGTTATTTGGTAAAATAGAGACACTCTTTAAAAACTATAGTTAGAATTTATCATTAAGTTACAAGTGTCATTTGATAGTTTAGAGTGTCGTGGATATTCTTATTACTTCCAGTATAATTAGTAAGGGTTTTACAGAAAATTAAAACCAATAGGAATATAGGAGCTATATATAGCTATATATACACACACACACATATATATCTTACATATATCATATATGAAAAGATATTTATAGAAGATTTTGGCTCACGTGATAATGAAGGCTGAGAAGTCCCATGATTTGCCATCTGCAAGTTGGGGGTCCAGGAAAGCCCGTGGTGTCATTCTAGCCCTAGTTTGGTGGCCTGAGTACCAGAAGCATGGATGATGTAAGTCTCAGTCCAAGGGCAGGAGGAGAATGATGTCCCAGCTCAGACAAGCAGGGAAAAAGCAAATTCTTCCTTCATGCCCCTTTTTGTTCTATTCAGGTCCTCAAGTGGTTGGGTGGCACCCACCCACATTGGGGAGAGCGATCTGTTTCATTCAGTCTATGGATTCATATGCTAATCTCATCCAGAAATCCCTTCACAGATATTCACCAAAATGATTTTAGGTAAATATTTGGTCACCCTTGATCCAGTCATGTCGACACATAAAAATTAACCATTACATTTATTTACTGTTCATAACACCTTCTCTTGATTACTACACTATTTTTTATTCAAGAGTTCACACTTCCTTTTCACATCTGTATTTAATGGTGGAACATGAATGTCAGAGCTGAGCTAACTGGCATAATACCAATTAGTAGCCACCAAACTTTATCAAAGCTCAGTAAATGAGATCAGGAAAGACATTTCTAGAAAGGCACACTCTCTCTTTGTACCTTTTGAGCTGTTGCAGGGTATAAATATGAATCCTGCTGTGGTTATTTTATCTCCCAGAAAGAAGGAAGCCAGCCTTAGGATGGGGCTCTTTGTAGACGGCAGAGTAGACTAACTAAAGAATCTCTGGTGAGCAATAAAATTAAACAAACACAAGCCTTTAAACTCTCCGGGTAGATAAGCCAGTAAATTCACCTCATTGTTTAAACTAGTTTGAGTAATTTTCTACTACCTCATATTTAAAGAACCCTAAGTATTATACAGAGCATTGTTATAAAATTCCACAGCAAGGTTGTTGCATTCTGTGGGCAGTTGCTTCTATGGTATGTTTGGAATGGACAACATTCTTTTCCAAAAATACCCTTTTCTCTGGTAGATCAAAGTACAGAAATTCTATAAAGGCATTATATATGCTGAGGGGTCTTGCAATAGAAAGAGAGAACAATCTTGAGAGAATGAGGATGAAGGACTGGTATGTTTTGGTGGCTGGAATGCCAACCTTAAAAAACCTTTGGTTTCACTAAATCCTGTATAGTCTTAGACAGTTGGAAGCTCAACTGGGTCTGGGAAAGATTGCTGTTGGGGCCACTTGAGAGACTGGATGAGAAGTATGTGTGGGCCCCAACTAACACAAATGATATTTATCTTAAAAAGTGGCCCATACACCAGTATGTAATGCTTTAAGTTAATGAAGATGGTTGTAGTACAGAAACAGAAATCAACAATTTGACATATTGTACTATAGCTTTTATTTTTGGAGCATTCACACTATATATATTTTTTTGAGACAGGATCTCCTTTGTTACCCAAGCTCGAGTGCAATGGCATGATTGTAGCTCACTGGAACCCTAAACTCCTGGACTCGGGTGGTTTTCCTGGTTCAGCCTCCCAGGTAGCTGGGACTACAGGCACATGCCACTGTGCCCAGCAAAGTTTTTAAAATATTTTTTGTAGAGATGGAGCCTTGCTATGTTGCCCAGTCTGGTCTCAAACTCCTGGCCTCAAGCAATCTTCCCAAAGTGCTAGGATTACTGGTGTGATCCACTGTGTCCGGTCCATACTATTTTAGATTATGGAATTTGAAGGTAAACTGGCACCTTTACATCTAGCAAAACAGAACCTACATTATGTTTTAGAGACATTAAAAAAGTGTATTGAAGCAGTTATAACAAAATAAATCCCCAAAATATCCTTACCTACCTTTTTTGAAAGCTATCATTCTCAGTTATAATTATAAATTCTAGTAAGGACTGAGTCAAGGCTGGAATTTTGCTCTTTTTAGTTCTTCGGTTTGTTTGGGTATATTTTAAGGTAAGGCCAGACTACAGAACTTTTTGTTTCTGTAAAAGAGTGTTGTTTATGACTTGACCACACCCTGCCTATTAATGGCTTCCCTACTTTAACTAATAAATTTTCACAACGTTTACCAACCTAAAGGAAAGTTCAAACTTTATGACAAGTGCAAATTTCCAATGTCACATGAGAGCTTGTTACAAGTCAGGATAAACACTAAATAATCCATGAGCACATGATTTGAGTCACACTTAATTTTTTAACTTTATGTGGAAAGCAGTATTCAGAAGTTCCCTTTGAATTTGCTTATTTATCAAGCTGGTGCTTGGAAATAAATAAAAAATGAACTTACCAATAAAAATCTTTTCCATCTATTAAATATAGGGAAGAAACAGATATGTAATAGATGAAACAAAAGTTCCTAAATGCAACTCTACTGACACATTACTAAAAATATATACATTCTATTTAATATACATTTAATGCTAAAAAAGACTGAAATGTTTTATTTTATGGATTTTTATATAAAATACCAGGTGTCTTTACATAGCTCACATTAGTATTTTAACTGCCTTTGTTACATTTATTGTAATTATTTATGTGCAATGATAAAAACATTTTAACATACCATAAAATTAGGTCCAATGTGCCAGCATTTCCTAAGTTGGTGAAAATATGAATGACCTAAATAAAAATTCAAGTATAACTACACTTTTTTTGGCAAAATAAATATACTATTGGAAGTCAAGTATTTTTCTCTTAAATTTCAATTTTTAAACTAGTCACAATATATTCTATGTTTAAATATTATATTCTAACATTATATTGAATTAAATCAAGATGTATCTAGGGTATGAAGAGACAAACTTTTACTGCAAAGGGAACAATATTAAATATTTCAGTTTTGTAGTCTATAAGGTCTCTATTGCAATGGAACTTTACTATTTTAGCCTTGAAAGCATCCATGTACAATATATAAATACATGGTGTGTCTGTGTTCCAGTAAAACTTTATCTAAAAAAAGATGCTATTGGTTGCATTGGCTCAAAGGTCAGGGTTTTGCTGACCTCTGATCTAGATATAAAAAATATATAGTTTTTTAATTTCTTAACTGGACCAATATATTGTCTGCTTTCAATACAACATAATTATTTATTATACGTTCTAAAAATATACATATACATATATATACATGTACAATTTCCTAATGTCTGTCAAAAACCTTAATATCATAAAGGGCAACCGGAATGACTCCATTATTATCAAATGAAGTGAAGCATGTCAGTTATTTAGAACATATGAAAAAAGAGAAAAATTTTTAGTAGACTCATGAAATCCATATTTATAATAATATATCACATTATGTAAGAATACTATTTATAATAAAGTTTATATGGCATTTCTTTTGATTCTTCAAGCAATTTCAGGATACTTCATGTTAGCATAACAGATGTTAATGCAATCAATATGACTGTATTTTAGGGTTCATTTTAAAAGTCTTTTTGTCTATTCATTTGGTATTCATGAAGTTTTAACATAAGTGTCAAATTTAAGCAACATTATTATTAATGTCAACTTACATAAAAACTACTATAATAAAAATATTCTTAAAACATGCAATACCCTTTTATTTTCTCTATCATATTTTGCCATCAAAACTGATAATATTAAAAAGAAATTCGTTCTAGTGTTAGCTCCAAAGAGCTTGGAAACTGTCTCCATTCTTACAATAAGAAAAAACTGAACAAACTGAAAACAAATAACTTTTCTTGACTTACCAGAGAAATAAGAGAAAAAGCAAACCACCATCTGACATCTGAAGAGACAGTAAATCCAAGAGTCACAATTGAGATCTTTTTATCTGGGGCAGAAGCTGCTGTAGCCATAAACTGGTAGGAACACTTGAAGGGTAATTTTGACAAATTTCTGGAGGCTGACTGTAGACTAGTTTCAGAGTGAGAAATTTCTGCATGCCAAAGTGTTGGGGAAGGTTCCCCATACTTTCATGAGTTCAACCTTCAAGAACTCCACCAGGTTCTCATGATGAAGGGTCAAGAAATATCTGCATGTAGCTCTGGCAGGGACAGGGGAAAAGAGTAATTGAGAAATACATCTAGAATGTTCTTGATAGTAAAGGCCTACACTCCATAGAAAAGGACTTTATCAGAACCTTATTGAACCTATGGAAAGGGTATTTGCCCTATTCCAGCCAACTCTAGCCTTCCTATCTCACCTAAGGGGAAAATAAATGCTAAGAAATATTTGTGAGTGTCACAGAACAACTGAAATACTAAGATTCAATTATAAGATTATAGAACACTTACCCTCCTCAATATCTTACCCCAATACCAACAGAGCTTCAGGTCAAAAATAGTGTATTATAGATGAAACTGCTGCATGACAAGACTCTATGTAGGAAAGAATTCTTAGCAAATCCCAAAGACAACAGGAGAAACAAAATAAATACACTAGAGGAATTTGAAGCTCCTGGTACCTACACCTATGGCACACATTAAACAGAGCTCAAATCTTAGCCAGATTATCATAGACCATTACACTAAAGGATGATTTACTTCAGTTTATATTACCCAATACATCATGTCCAGATTTCAACAAAAAACACAAAGAATGATAAAAAGAATGAAAAGAGTAGTCTGAAGACACAAGGCAAATGTCAAAACAGACACAGATAGGACACCAATGTTGAAATGATCAGACAAGGAATTTAAAATAGCTGTGGTTAACCCATCAGAAACGCTAATGGAAAAAATTGACAATGTGGAGGAACAGATGAGTAGTGTGACCAAAGAAAAGAAAATTCTAGAACTCAAAAACCCTGCAACATAAATGAAGATGGCTTTGATTATCTCGTCATTAGACTGGACATAGCTGAGAAAAGAATCAGTGAGCTGGATCATATGGCAACAGAATCTTCCCAAAATGAAGTGTGAAGAGGAAAAAAAAAGATAATGAAAAGATAGAATGTCTAAGAACTGTGGAATAATTTCAAAAGATATAACAAATACATAATTGAAGTAACAAAAGGGGAAAAATAATTGAACAGGAGAAATATTTAAAATAAAAATAGGTAAGGATTTTCCAAAGTTAATGATAAATATTAAACCACTGATCCATAAAGTTCAGAAAATTTCAAGCAGCATAAAAATGTAAAAATCTACACTTAGGCATAATGTATTCAAACTACAGAAAATCAAGACAAAGATAAAATTTTGAAAAAAGTCCGAGGAAAAAATACTACTTATAGAGAAACAAGAATTATATTATTTCTCATTAGAAACCATGCAAGAAGAGAGAGGGATGAATAATTTAATGTCTTTAAAAAAAGAAGCTACCAACCTAGAATTATTTATCCAGTAAAATTATACTTCAGAAACAAAGGACAAATAAAGACTTTCTCAGAAAAACAAAAACTAAGAGAATTTATAGTTAGTAGATTTGCTGTTAAAAAAAAAAAAAAAAGACCAAAAGAAAATTCCTCAGGGAGAATAAAATTCATATAGATTAGATACTTGAATCTACAAAAAGAAAAGAAGAACACTACAAAATGAACAAAGGAAGTCAAAATAAGTGTTTTGTGGGGAAAGGATCCCTATTCAATAAGTGGTGCTGGGAAAATTGGATAGCCACATGTAGAAGACTGAAACTAGATCCACACTTCTCACCTCTCACAAAAATCAACTCATGAGGATAATAGACTTAAACCTAAGATGTGAAACCGTAAGAATTCTAGAAGAAAACGTTGGAAAAACTCTTATGGACATTGGCCTATGCAAAGAATTTATGAGGAAGACCCCCAAAGAAATCACAGTAGCAACAAAAATAAATAAATGGGACCTGATCAAATTAAAAAGCTTCTGCACAGCCAAGGAAACTATCACTACAGTGAACAGACAACCTACAGAATGGGAGAAAATATTTGCATGCGATGCATCTGAAAAAGGACTAATAACCAGAATTTATACAGAAATTAGGAAAATCAATAAGAAAAATCAAACAATCCCATTAAAAAGTGGGCAAAGGACATGAACAGAAACTTTTCAAAAGAAGACAGAATAATGGCCAGCAAACATTTAAAAAAGTGCTCAACCTCTCTAATCATCAGGGAAATGCAAATCAAAACCACAATGATATATCATTTAACTCCAGTGAGATTGGCTTATATCAAAAAGTCCCAAAACAACAAATGTTGGCAGGGATGCAGACAGATAGGAACACTCATGCACTGCTGGTGGGACTGCAAATTAGCACAACCTCTATGGAAAGTAATATGGAGATAACTCAAAGAACTAAAAGTAGAACTACCATTTGATCCAGCAATCCCACTACTGGGTATTTACCCAAAGGAAAAAAAGACATTCTATAATAAAGACATCTGCATGTGAATGTTTATAGCAGCACAATTCACAATTGCAAAGATGTGGAAACAAACCAGGTGCCCATCAATACACAAGTGGATTAATAAAATGTGGTATATGTATACCATGGAGTATTACTTAGCAATAAAAAACAATGGTGAATTAACACATCTGGTATTATCCTGGATAGAGCTAGAGCCCGTTCTTCAAAGTGAAATATCACAAGAATGGAAAAACAAGCACCACTGGTACTCACCATCAAATTGGTACTAACTGATGAATACTTATGTCACACATGGAAATCATATTCATCAGGGGTCGGGCAGGTGGGAGAGTGGGGAGGGGATGGGAAAATTGTCACCTTATGGGTGCGGGGTGCACAGTTTGGGGGATGTCCACGATTGTAGCTCTGATTTGGGCAGTACATAGGCAATATATATAACCAAAGTGTTGTACCCTCATAATATTCTGAAATTAAAAAAAAGATAACAATATGTCAAATAAAAAAATCCCAAATTAAAAAAAATAAGGGTTTTTTTTAATTATTCTTAGTGATATATTTGTTTAACATAATCATAGGAACAATGAATTCCATGATTCTAGCATATGGATAAGTGAAAAGAATGGCAATAATTTCATAAAAGATGAGAAGAGTAATTAGAAATACTTTGTTAGAAGTTATCTGCACTACATGTGAAACATTATTGTATTGTTTGAAGGTAGATTTAGAGTGGGTGACTATGTGTATATAATCTCTATGGCAACCAGAGAGTAATTAAAGTATTTTAATACTTTAATTAATTACTAAATATTTTAAGTATAATTGAAATGCTAAGAGAAGACATAAAATAGATTCATATATAGTGCTCAATTAGAGCCGTATAAGTCAGAAAAAGACTAGGGCCAGAAAGAAACAGAGAACAAGTGCAATAAATAGAAAACAGTTAAAACATAGCAGATATTAATCCAACTATGTCAATAATAACTTTAAATATGAATGGTCTAAATACATCAATTAAAAGAGATTGTCAGAGTAGCTAAAAAAATATAGGCTCAACTATATATTTCCTACAAGAAATTCATTATAAGTATAAAGGTTAAAATTAAAGAGATGGAGAAAGCTACACCATACTAACAATAACTAAAAGAAAGCTGACACAGCTATATGATTTCAGACAAAGCAGACTTCAGATCAAGGAAGATTATTAAAGATAAAAAGGAGCATTAAACAATGAAAAAGAAATAAATTTTTCAAGAAGATAAATAATTTTTAGCATGTGTATACCTACGAACAGAGTGCAAAAACTGAAACAACTACCAAGGACAATGGACAAATCCATTGTTATAGCTGGAGACTGTCTTAGTCTGTTTGGACCGCTGTAACAATAATACCATAAACTGGGTGGCTTATAAACAAAAGAATTTTATTTCTCAAAATTCTGGAGGCTGAGAATTCCAAGATCAAAATGTCAGCAGATTTGCTGTTAGGTAATGGCTGTCTACTTCCTCCTGGCTTATAAACAGCCATCTGTTAGCTGTGTCTTCACATGATGAAAGGGTAAGGGGGATCTCTAGAGTCTCTTTCATAAGGGCACCGATCCCACTCATGAGGTTAGAGCCCTTATTAGCTAATCATCTCCCAAAGGTACCACCTCTAAATACCTTCACACTGGGGGTTAGGTTTCGACATATGAATTTAGGGGAGCACAAACATGCAGTCTATAGAAGAGACTTCAACATCCCCATGTTATTAATTGATAGAACAGATGGGCAGAAAATCAATAAAAGTATAATTCATTTTTAACAGCAGTATTAATCAGCTTAGTCTAATTGACAATTATAGAGCACTCCATCCGACAACAGGAGAATATGAATTCTTCTCTAGCTTACAAGGAGCACTCATGAAGATAGACCACATTCTGAGCCATAAAACATGCCTTAACAAATTTAAAAGAATAGAAATCATGTAGAGTATTTTCTCATACCACCATGGGATTAATGGGATTAATTAGAAACCAAAAGATAGATTAACAAATCTTATAACATTTGGAAATTTAAAAAATATACCTCTAGATAACACATGAGTGAAAGAAGTCTCCAGTGAAATTTAAAAATATATATTTTTTCAAGTAATGAAATGAAAATGCATCTGATTAAAATATGTGTGCTGCAGTGAAAGAAGTGCTTAGATGGTAATTTATAACATTGAATACATATACTAAAGAAGAAGAAATATTAAATATCTAAACTCAATAATTTAAACTTCTAAATTTAGCAATTTAGGAAAAAGAAATTTAAGGTAAAGATAGCAGAAGAAATAAAATAATAAAAATTAGAGCAGAAATCAATAAAATTGAAAATAAGAAATCAATAGGGAAAATCACAAAAACCAAAAAATTTGGGGGGGAAATTATCAATAACAGGTAAAATTCTAGCCAAGACAACCAAGCTGAAATAGAGGATAAAAATTTTCAACATCAGAAATAAAAGTGGTATCATAACTAATGATTCTGTGGTTATTAAAAGAATGATGGAAAAATACTATAAAAACTCTATGCCCACAAATATAATACCTTATAAAAATTGGAACACTTCCTTGATGAACCCAAACTATCAATGCACACAAGGAAAAATAAATGACCTAAAGAGTTTTATATCTATTTTTAAAATTTAATAAAGTATAACCTTTCAGCAAAGCAATTGGTCAAAATAATTTTGCTGGTGAATTTTACCAACAATTAAGGAAGAAATAATAAGATTTCTTCACATTTTTTTTTAGACAATAGGATCAGAAGGATTGCTTCCTAATTCATTTGATGAGACCAGAATTACCATAATACTAACATCAGATAAAGACATTACAAGAAAGGAAAAGTACAGACCAAAATATCTCATGGAAACATTAAAATATTCTCAAAAAAATTAGCAAATCAAATCCAATGGTATATTAAAAATTATACAGTACAACCATGTGATGTTTATTTCATTTATGCTACATTGATTCTACATTTGTAAATCAATCAATGTAATCCACCACATCAACAGACTAAAGTAAAAAAATCATATGATCATATCAATTGATGCAGAAAAAGCATCTGACAAAATCTAACACTCATTCACGATGAAAACTCTCAGCAATTTAGGAATAGAGGGGATCTCCCTCAGCTTGATAAAGAATATCTGCAAAAATTTTACAGATAACATCATACTTAGTGGTGAAAAACCAGAAACTTTCCCACTCCGATTGGAAAAAAGGCAAGGATATTCCCTCTCACACCCCCTTTTTGACATCTTATTGGAAGTGCTATTAGTGCAAAAAGACAAGGAAAGAAAGTTAAACGAATAAAAATTGAATAGGAAGAAACAAAACTATCTTTTATTTTCCAGATAACATGACTGTCCATGTATAAACTCCCTAAGAATTGGGAAAAAAAAAAAAAAAACCTCTTGGAACTAATACATAAGTATAGCAAGGTCACAGGATACATAGTTCACATATAAAAGTTCATGTATTTCTTATATATTTGCAATCAATGATTGGAATTTAAAATGAAACAAAACAATACCATTTACAACAGCAGTAAAACATGAAATACTTGAGTCTAGACATAACATATGTATAGCATCTATATATGGAAAACTATAAAACTCTGATGCAAGAAATCAAAGATCTAGATAAAATTGAGAAAGATTTCACGTTCACTATTTGGATGACTCAGTATAAGTAAGTGGTCAATTTTTCCCAAATTGATCTGTAAATTCAATGCAATCTCAATCAAAACCCTGCAAGGCATTTTGTAGATATGATAAACTGATTCTAAAGGTTATATTGAAAGGCAACAGACCTAGAATAGTCAAAACAATGAAGAACAAAGTTGGGAGATTCATACTACCCAATTTCAGTATTTACTACAAAGTTTCAGTAATCAAGACAGAATGGTGGTAGTGACTGAGTAAACTAATAAATCAATGGAACTAGATAGACTCACACAGATATAATCAATTGATCTTTTACAAAGGGACAAATGCAATTCAATGTAGGAAAGATCATTTTTTCAACCAATGAAACAACCTGATGCTTGGAAAATTGGACTTCAATATGTCCCACTTTGCTCCCCCACCCACACAAAAACAAGAATCTAAATATCAACTTCTTATACTTTAAAAAATTAACTAGAAATGAATTTTATATCTTCTATGGTTTGGATGTTTGTTCCCTTCAAAACTCATGTTGAAATGTGATCCCCAAATAATTTGTTCTAAGACACTATTAAGAGAATGATTATACAAGCCATTGTCTGTGAAAAATATTTGCAAAACATATCTAGTAAATAACTTTTATCCAAAATGTACAATGAACACTTAAAATCAAAGTTAAAAATGAACAATCCAATTAAAAATGGAAAAAAATATCAGGAAAATCAACTCACCATAGAAAATATGCAACTGATAAGTAAGTAATAAGAAGATACTCAACATTATTTGTCATTAGGGAAATGCAAATTTCAACAATGGGATACCACAACATGCCTTGTAGTGACTAAAATCTAAAAAATGAAAAATACTCTTTGCTGATGAGATTGGAGAGCAATAGAAATTCTCTAAATTGCTAGTGAGAAGGTAAAATAGTTTAAATACTTTAAATGGAAATTTATCAGTTGCCTACAAAGCTACATATAGTCTAACCATAAGGTCCAGCTATATTATCCATGATTTTATCCAACTAATTTGAAAACTATGTCACTCAAAAACCTGCATGTAAATGTTTATAACAACCTTATTCATAATTCACAAAACCTGGTAGCCACTAAAATGTCTTTTAATCGGCAAATGGATAAACAAAAAAAAAATTGATGCAATAGAATATTATTCAGCCATAAAAAGAAATGAGTAAATAAGCTGTCGATCCATGAAAAGAATGGATGACTTTTTAAAATGCATATTCCTAAGTGAAAGAACTCAGTCTGAAAAGGCTACACATTGTGTGATTCCAACTTTATGACATTCTAAAAAAGACAAAAGAGACAATAAAAAGACCAGCGGTTACTAGGGGTTAGAGGGAGTGGTGTTTAGGTAAAGCATAAGGGAGTTTTTAGGGCAGTGTAACTGTTTTGTCTGATACTGTAATGGTGGATACACAACACTACACATTCGTTAAGATCCACAAAACTTTAGAGCACAAGAGTGAACCTTAATGTTTGTAAATTTTAAAAATGATTTAGGATATCATGGGATCCCAGGATGGAATGGACATGGTGACAAAATAATTTAACTATGTAACAAATCGGTGAAACAACCTCACGGGATGTGAAGAAGGGAAAGGCCAGAAGGTGCTGACCTAAGTGGAAATGAGTAGAGTCTATAACAATAAATGCAAAAAGAACTGTGCATATATCCTATAATCAAGTTGAAAAAATTGTTTCCCATTGAGGTATACATTAACAATAATGAAACCACTATACATGACTCCTGAAATTTAACAAGTAAAAGAAGGGGATAGCAGACTCCAGATTTCTCACTGTTGGAGCGAGAGGTGACAGATAACCAAGGGGAGGAGGCTAGAATGATCCACATGGTAATGGACTAAATGTGAGTACATCAGCATGAACTCATGTTTAACTTGATATAGACATGGATAGTTATATAGATAAATAATTATTAATATGTATATGTACACAGGTTACTCTACACACATACATTTCCCTGCTCTGTCAGCTGAGCTGAGAGTGCCTAGAAGCAAAGGCACCCTACTAGCAATGAGCACATCTAATATCCATATCTTCATTTTTGTTTGTATTTATTTTTTATATTTATTTTTTGTACAAATTTATTGGGTACATATACAATTTTGTTACATGCATAGATTGCATCATGTTCAACTCAAGACTTTTATAAAAGGTATCCATCACCCGAATAATATACATAGTACCTATTAACCAATTTTTCCTCATCCTCTCCCTTTCCATCCCCTCACCCTCCTGAGTCTCCACTGCCTATCATTCAGCTCTCTGCATCCATGTGAACACAATTTTTCGCAACCACTTATAAGTGAGAACATGTGATATTTGTCTTTCTATGCCTGGCTTATTTCACTTAAGATAATGACCTCCATCCAAGTTACTGCAAAAGATGTGATTTCATTCTTTTTTATGATTAAATAGTAGTCCATTGTGTGTGTGTGTGTATATATATACACACACACACACACAAACCAAATTTTCTTTATCCATTCATCCATTGATGGACACTTAGGTTAATTCCATATCATTGCTATTGTGAACAATGCTGCAATAAAATATGAGTCCAAGTATCTTTTTGATACATTGATTTTCTTTTTCTTTGGGTGCATACACAGTAATAGGATTGCTGGATTGAATGGTAGTTCTATTTTTAGTACTTTGCAAAATCCCCATACTGTTTTCCATAGAGGCTGTACTAATTTACATTCCTGAAAATAGTGTATGAGAGTTCCCCTTTCTTCATGTTCTCACCAACATCTGTTATTTTGTGTCTTTTTAATAATAGTCATTCTTACTCGGGTAAGATGATATCTCACTGAGGTTGTGGTTATGATTAGGGATATTGAGTATGTTTTTTTTTGTATACTTGTTGACCATCTGTATGTCTTCTTTTAAAAAATGTCTATTCATGTCCTTTGTCCATTTTCAATGGGATTGTTTGGGGTTTTGTTGCTGCTGTTGTTGAGTTGTTTGAGTTGCTTGTATATTCTGGATATTAGTTCCCTGTTGGATGAACAGTTTGCAAATATTTTCTTCCATTCAATGGGTTATCTTTTTACTCTGTTGAGTATTTCTTTTTCTGTGCAGAAGCTTTTTTGTTTAGTTAAGTCCCATTTGTCTATTCTTGTTGCCTGTGCTTTTGGGGTCTTAGTCATAAATTCTTTGCCTAGACCAATGTCCAGAAGGGCTTTCCCTAGGTTTTCTTAAAGTGTTTGTTAACAGTTTCAGGGTTTTATATTTAAGTATTTAATCCATTTTGAGTTGATTTTTGAATATGGTGAGAGATAGGGGTTCAGTTTCATTCTTATGCATATGGCTATCCAATTTTCCCAGCACCATTTACTGAAAAGGGTGTTCTTTCTCCAATGTATGTTCTTGTTGGCTTTGTCAAAGATCAATTAGCTGTAAATGCATAGCTTTATTTCTGTTTTCTCTATTTTGTTTAATTGATCTATGTATTTTTATACCAACACCATGCTGTTTTGGTTACTATAGCCATTGATATAATTTGAAGTTAGGTAATGTGATTCCTCCAGCTTTGTTCTTTTTGCTCAAGATTGCTTTGGCTATTCAAGTGCCTTCTTTGGTTCCATATGAATTTTAGTATTGTTTTTTCTAACTATGTGAAAAATGACATTGATATTTCAATAGGAATTGCATTAAATCTGTAGATTGCTTTGGGTAGTATGGTGATCTTAATGGTATTAATTGTTCCATGGATCCTCATTTCAATACTAATCTCCATTTAAAACAAAACGACAATAAAGAAAACCAGGACTCCATAAGTGGCTGATTTTAGGACCAGAGCAGGAAACATTCAAGATCATCCTGGAAAATTTTGTAATTCTAGAAAGTAATAAAGTGCTCAGAACACACTTTAGACAAGCAAAATGGGGCAAGTATATCAAAGATACACAAGAACCAACAGAAGAAAAAACTTCCAATGGTAAAAGATGGAACAATTTGAACAAAAAAGTAAATAGATTAGAACTCGATTATAACCAAAATATAAAATAAATGTCTACAGATTCATAGCATTATAAAGAAATAACCAAAAAATGGGGGAGAAGAGACAAATCTCTCATGCTGAAGAATTTCATGCAATTTATTTATATATGCTGCCCTCATGGAAGTGTAGCATAATTCTCGCAATTCTTAAGTGTGGGCTGTTCCTAGTGGCTTCCTTCTAAATAGAACAAAATGGAAGGGAGTTGGGGGTGAGCAACTTTACAATGAATGCACTTGAAAAGCACTACTTTATCCAAGTGATCAAGAACAATATCGACAATGGTAAGTCCTGTTGATAATATAGCCCTTGACATGTTGTGATAAAAATGATGCTTTAATCCTGTGACCTTCCTCTGGGGAAAACATAACCTTAGTCTAATTGTGAGAAAAATATCAAATTCCAATAATGGGGCATCCTATAACATTCCTCAAATCTATCAAGAGTATCAAAAACAAGAGAAGTCTGAGAGACTGTCATAGCCAAGAGAATCCTAAGGATACATAACAGCTAAATGTAATGTGGTACCTGGAGGGGATCCTGAAACAGTTAAAGGACATTAAGTAAAATATTTAAAAATCTGAATAAATTATAGATTTTAGTTAATGGTTATGTATCAATATGTGTCCATTCATTACAACAAATATATCATAGTGTAAGATATGAGTAATAGAGGAATCTGGGTTTGGAAGTTATAAGAACTCTCTGTAATCTCTTTATAATTTTTCTGTAAATGTAAAAGTGTTCTAAAAATAAAATTTATTAGAAAAAGAAAGTTATTAAATTATGCCCTTTGTCCTTAAACTAAGATTTAAGACTGTTTAAAATTTCAAGGCAATGGAAACCAATAAATATATTTGTTCATTATGATTTCATAACAGTTTGATCATCTTAAATTTGTGGTTATCATTGCTCTACAGTTTAACTTTTTTCCTCTTCAAAATATCTCTATCTCTTAGTTAAAATAAAATGAGTCCCAAAAATTAAAGCTGCCACCACAATGCTAGTTAATGATATTGACAAGTGGTCTCAGTGTGCTAGTAACCCTCTCTTATATGTCACTAAGCTTCTTGAAACCAAGCTGAAGGATTTTTATGACTAAATATAAATCACAGTCTTCATTGCTCTCTGAACTATGTGAATATATGTAATGTTTATTTCTGTACTTAAAAGTTAGGCTGAGTGCTGTTTTTGTGGCTACTCTTTAAACGTCCAGGTCTTACACAAAGTAGATTTTGTAGCTTTTCTATAAAAATTAGACCAGTAGTAGTGAAAAACAGCTCCATTTATATAGCAATAAATATTTTTCAATGGGTCTCCTTGTGTCCTACAACACTATTTGATATTTTAATGGCCTGATGAAACAAAAGCAAAATTCTTCACATATGGATATGGCAGGGCAGAGAGGGAAAAGGCAAAGGCGGCTTTACATTCTCACAAGATACTTGTTCTAGGGGACAGGTTTTTTTCATTATTGTTAGTGGTGACAGTGAATGTGATGATGCTGTTGGAGGTGATATTCACAGTGTCGATGACAGTAATGGTAGTAATGTTGATGGTATTGGCATTGCTGCTATTTTTCAGATGATGGTGTTAGTGGTGTTGGGTTTTGTGATTGTGTTGTTATTGGTGATGGATTCTAGGGTTGCTAGTGGTATAAATTAAAAGTGTAAAACAAAACAAACAAAATTCTACATTTCTTCTAACGGTGTAATCTAAAAATCACTCAGAGATTAACCTTTTAAGGTAAGGTCCTTGGTTGCTAAAGTAGTTCTTAGAACATGATTATTGGCACAGCCATTCATAAACTGAGGATTTTGAAGTTCCTTCACACCCATGCATTAGTGTCCTTGACCAATAATGGTCACTATAACTATAAAACACAACATTCATGTGTTCACATTTTCCAGGGGTTCCCCTAGCATCATTTTGGTCAAAGGCTTACCACTCCAGTGCAAGAGATTAGGCATAAAAAATAAAGCATGCCACAATTTCCTCTAGGTACATTTACAGTTACATTTTTAAGCTTAGCATCTTGGAGGAGAGAAAGAAAACTGGTCCATCAGATTATGGTTGAAAATGAAATTTCTTTCCATCTAAAGAGTGTTTCTTTAGATGGTTATTAACTTGCAGGTGTGCAGCACCACAAAATTCATAAACACTTGGTTAAACAAATATAGGGAAGACCATATGGCAATGTTAAAGCTTTTCTACCTCTAATGGGGAAGGGGGTGGTAGGAGAAGATCACTACAGGTCATGAGATTTAAACAGTAAGTACAATGATAAAAGGAAGGGTAAACAAAAACATATTTTGGGCAAAATTCAGCACCTCAACTTTTGAAAATCCACATGCCATTTAAGTGTATAAAAGCTCTGGATCGTCCTTGTTCCAGCAGTAAAATTATTTACTTTCAAATTTGGATAACCTTAGAAAACTTTTGAGGATATTTTCTGCCTATTTATAGCGCCTTATTATTTAAACTGAGTTAGAAATTATAGCCAATTGATTGTAGGTGATTCTTTTACTTGTCAAGCATTTAATTAATATCAAATAAACTACATATTGTACATTTTTATTCATCAAATACTTAATGATACTAAACATATGTTACTACATCTCAGAAATGTATTGCAGAAGGCTCTGACTTCCAGTAGTTTGTAGTATGTAGTGGCCAAGTTTTAGAGTCTGACAGTTTCACATCCTGGCTCATCACTTATAAGCTATGTGGTCTTGAGCAATTTTTTTAATCCTTTATGTGTGTGCCTCACTTTCCTACCCTGTAGCATAAGCCTATTTCAACTTACTCTATTAACTTGTTGGGAATCAAATAATATAACCTAATTAATGAAACTATTAAGATATGTAGAACATAATATATGCTTTAAAAATGTCTATCCCTTCACCAAAAATCAAAGGCAAACGGAATTTTAAAATAAATGGTATTAAGCTGTGTATAAAACACTAAAGTTTTTATCCTAAAATTCAAGTCTGATAGTGGTAATAAGTATAATAAATACCTTTGTGTGGCTTCCCACTTATCTATTAAATATGGTAGGAATTCATGATCTGGCCATGGCTAGCTTCACTTCTAGTGATTTGTTGGTCCCTTTAATTTAGCCACATTCAAATGTTAATAAGTATTTGGGTCTCTGTAAAGACCTTTTCCTTAGGGATAACTATTATTCCTACTCATCTTTTTGAGGGCAAATCCTCATTCAGCAAGACCTAGGTCTTGTAATTTCTTTATGAGAACTCGGCTTCCCTAATTTTTTCGGGTCACTGTCCTTTGTACATAGATAGTTTAACACTGGTTATACACCAAAGTGTCACTGTTTTTCACATGCAAAATGAAGGTAGTAATAATTTCTACCTCAAAGAGTAGCTGTGAATATTAAATGGGGAAAGCTTTCAAACTGTTTAAAATAAGGCTTTTACATTGTGAGAGCTTAAGAAATATTAACCAACAGTATTTATGGGTCTATTTTAAACTCAAGCTTGTATCTCTCACTCATGGCAAAATATGTCCTAGTATATAAACTCTACAAATATTTGAATAAATGAAGTACAGCAATTACTCAATAAAATATAACATGGAAAACAATATATTTTACAAAAATTAAAGTTTTTGAATTAATTTCACAAATTTAAAAAATTAAATTATTGGTATCAATACAATATTTTAAAAATAAGATGGCTGTGCCAAATATTTTCTTTTAGTATTATTGGCCCCAGATATTTTAAAAAATTATATAAAGTTTACATTTTAGTAGGTGGAAAATGTGTAGATATAACTGTCTAAGAGATTTATAGAATCATCTCTAAGTGGGCTTCAGATTAGATTTGGATGACAGATTGAATACATTGCCTGAAAATCTTGAAATATTAGAAAAATAATAAACTCTAAATTATTTCATAATAGAACTGAAATGTAAGAAACTGAGTCATGAACAAAAAAGGAAATACTGAGGAGTTTCTGGAACACAGAAAGCATATGGGACAACAGCAAAGAAACTATAGCTTAAAACCCTCAAGAAGCACTCAGATGTTTATTGTAGCACAATTCATAATTGCAAAGATGTGGAATCAAATTCCCATCAGTTCATGAGTGCATTAACAAAGTGTGGTATATGTATACTGTGGAATACTACGCAGCCATGAAGAAGGACAACTTGATGCCTTTTGCAACAATGTGGATGGAACTGGAGATCATTATCCTAAGTGAAATATCTAAAGAAAGGAAAAACAAACACCACATGTACTCACTATTAAATTGGAATTAACTGATGAGCACACATGTGTATAGAAGGAAGTATAACTCACTGAAAATCAATCAGGGGGGAGGGGAGAAGAGGAGATGGGCTAAAACCTACCTAACACATACAATGAACACTATATGGGTGACAGGCACACCTAGAACCCTGACTCAAGCATTACAAAAGCAATCCTTTTAACCAAAAATATTTGTACCTCTGTAATACTTTGAAATAAAAACAAGAGTTAATGGGAACAGATGGAGAGAACCCCAAGCTCTGAAACATGCTAGGAGCAGGAGGGGTCATGGTGCTATTCTCAAGGACAGATATTAAGCCAGTGTTTCCCTGTTAGTCCCACCTAGTTTCCTTCACCACTCCTACAACCCCACAGTAAGAATATTCTGATTACTATAAAGAATAAGTATAACCTCCCTCTACTCGTCGGTTTCCATCTTTTCTGAAAGTGTTCCCCCCTACACACACACACCCCCACACTCACACACATCTGATATTCTATGAAAACATGCTGCAATAGTTCACTTAAGATAAAAGATATATACAATTGATTTCAGTGTTAAATAAATTAGATCAGAGCCCTGCTGACATCACAGATTTACATTACTATCCAAAACCAGCCATGTTGATTAATTTGTGGTTTATGTCATTACTTGTGAAATAAGGATAGTCAAATTATGCTATACAACCAGGCTTTTGTTTCCTGTTTGTTTTAAAGAATAAAATATATTATAAAATAGATTTTGCTATGGAATCAACTTTTTTAAAATTGTAAACTAAGAGCAAATCACTCATAGAGAATTAGAATTTTCATCGCATTCTAAGAAGATCATGTTAATGCTTACTTATCCTTGGAAGTATAGCTTTGTGTGAGCTTACCTATAAACATACATCTGGATGACCCCCTAAAGATACCATCTAAATGAATTAACGTTGTTTATAAAGGCAAAATATTGCTTAAAAATCAAATGTAACAGTAAACAATTTTTTAAAAACTACATAGTAGTTTAAATCTATGATGGAATATTACTTATGCAGATTGAAAAGTTTTATAGATTTTAAAAACTGGATAAAGTCTCTGGTAAAACAGGAAGAAGAGGTGAGGCACCAGGCTCCAGATTATTTGTTGTGTTGCTGAACAGGACATTTTTGGCTGGGTGAAGTATAGCTCAGACCACTAGCCTGAACAACTTGTCTGCCCACTCTCGATACCAACAACTGTTTACATTGAATGATTAGCATGGAAACATATGTTTTCTAAGTGAACCAAAGAGAGATTTTTGTTGTTGTATTTATGTGGGACAAGAGAGAGAACTGGGGAAATTATATAATGTATTTTCCTGCTTAGTTTGGAATTGAGTTTCTTGAAGAGAGGAGTAAAAAATCTCAGTGATATCTGTGACAAGGACAATGACCAAAGCAATGAAATTGTTAAGAGATATATTGTGAAATTGTAACATAAGCAGCGTTCTTTGGCTGTCCAAGTGGCATAGTGTTTCAAAGAAGGCCATCTCCTCTTCATTTGCATAGAGTCTAGCAACAATATGGGAGATTGAGTATTTGCCCTACATCTGTAGAACATAGGCGATCACATAATAGCCAGTGGGCATTTGTGACAGTTTCATGGCCAAAGGGATTTCTGAGCTCAAGTGACAGAGGGAAGAGCAGGTGGAGAATTCATAATGATAATAGTTGTATCAGTCAGAATAGGCAAGATTATGCTGAAGTAACAAAAACATTCCCCAATCTCAGTAGGTTAAAACACCAAAGTGTATTCCTTGCAGACCCTAAATGTTCCTGCTTCTGTGACAAAGGGGCTCTCCTCAACTGAGTTATTCAAGGCTCCGGAATGATGGAAGCTTCATTTTGACTAGTGCTTCTATAATTTCTGGAGCATTAGGAAAAGAGGGCAGTTTGGTGAACTACGCACTGGCTCTTACTTTTCCAGGGGAAGGGACATGTCACTTCTCTTGTTTCATTAACCAAAGCAACTCAATTAGCCATACCTACTTTTTGGTGAGGAGGCAAAAAATTACAATCCTTTCATCTGTCTGGAAGACAGAGATATGGAAAATTTTGGCAAATAGCACTCATTACTTCTAATTTTTAACAGGAGCAAAGCATGGTGGTAAGTACATGTCAGGCATTTATTTTGGATTCCAGAAACAAATGGGGGACACTCTTTGATAACTCATGTTTGATCTGGTTAAATTAGTGGGTCTCCTGAGAACATAATCTAGGTACACAAAGAAATATGTGGTCAAAAGTTGTAAGATCTGGAATATTTGTATTCCATATGCTTTTGAAATTTTGTTTGAGTAAAGAGTACTATACAAAAAAAATGTAGAACTAGTCTAATGAGCGAATATTTTCTGACATTAAGATGCTTGTATTATTAAGTGAAAAAATATTGATGCAAATCATTGTATATAGCGTAATTCAACTTTTGTAAGAACATTGTCTTAGTCAAGATCTCAGTAAAAAACAGATAACACATTTGTCTTAAGTGAGGCGACGAGATGAGAGAGAGAAGGAGTTAACTCAGATTCAATTTAGCAGGATCTTAAGCCAGCTGTTTATTTTATTCAAACTAGATTAACTGAATATATGGCCAACGTCTGAGATCCAAATGACGATGTGAGAAGTGATCAAGGCAGATGTCATTTAATAAAAAGTTATTTTAAAAGTGATTACTATCACTAAACATGTGAGAAGGGGCTTAAAATTGCATTTCTCTGTTTTGAGCTAGAAATGTAACCATTGAAAAATACAGATCTAACCACCAAAATTAATATAATTATATATTTGCAGAGTATGCTGGAGACAAAACACATGTTACTTAACTTTATAAGATACTTATTTAAAACCTCAAAGTTACTCTACTGAAGAAAGCCTGTGAAACAGCCCGGAGTGTCTCAATCCTAAAATTTCCCTTTTCAAAATTCATTTCCGTGGCACAGAATCACAAGAAGGTACATCGCCAGCAGAGGGTACATTTCCTGGGCGTGATATTGTAGAATCCATAGACTTGGAAGCACTAGCTACCTGCATTGAAACAATTTGGGAAAACTGCCTGAATTTCCCCTGTTGTGTCCTACCTCAGGCCAGAGAGGCATTGAATGTTGAAATGTTTCCAGCACTCAGCAACTCCTTAATGTAAATGTAAATGTAAATATAACAGTGTTCCTCATAATTACTGTGTACTAAATATATATTGATTTTTGTTGCTTTTGTTGTTGTTCTGTGAATGCTTTTTCAGACTATGTGTTTTCTTTCTTGGAAATAGGAGGAGAGTTTAGGTTGATTTGACCTATTAACTTGACTATGACTCCTGTTTGTATCAGAAGCTTTTCCAAAGCTTGATTATTGTGGAAAATTTTATGAAACCGAAAGACTTTCTGGGAACTAATTGGCTGTTGCTACAATTTCTATATTTTTATAACCAGTGTCTGGGTATTTCTTGCTTTGATATTATTATTTGGATGGAAAATGATGCAAAAAAATATCAAATGTTTCTTTCTTTTGCTTAAATGACTGCCAGATATTAAGCAATGGTTAGAATGTACTTCCTTTGGAAAAAAAAAAGTCACAGACTGTGCTCAAGTAATGATTACCACAAAAGGAAGTATACTAGCTCCATCACACCCTTAAGCAAACACATCTGAAGCTCAAAAATATATTAGAAAAGCACTATAGTTCTGGCTACAATACAGATCCCCCCTTTCATAGCATTGCAATATGCAAAAGAGATGCATTTCTAATGTATTTCAATGCTACAATTGCCATTCATTTTTACAAAAACGTTTGTTGTAGAAGTACTTGAAATGGCTTATATTCTTAGATTATATTTTAAAAGTATTATTCCTATAATATAAAAGCTGGGCAGAGAGTCCAGAAAGTTGGAAACTCAAATCCCTCAGTAGAGACAATCAAAAGTTTATCCAAATGAGAAATTGTAGATTTGGCTGAATCATCCCCTTACCTTCGTTGAATAATCACTTAGAAGAAAAGCTCCCTGGATACTTCAAAGGATTTTGAAAAGATGTTTTTCTTCACAAAATGGTTTCAAATTCTGAAACAGAAAATCAAGCTCACCACACTACCTTCCACACTGTCCCAGAAACTATATTGTAGCCAGTGTTAACAGCCTTTCTCTCTACTCTCTGAGGCTTTGAAAACGGATTCCAGGGCTCTGAATATATTGGATCTCCTCTTTAAAAAATCTCAAGAAATCTCTAATTTCCTAAAAACATATCATGCATTGTCTGGACAAGAGAAGAATATTGAAAACAACTCCACTGACTAAATATCAATCAAAAGTATATGCAGTGCAGTCATTAAAATGAGAAAAGACTCCAGAAAGATGATGACAGCAATGACCACAGAAAACCCATCCCTGTAACTTACAGAGTGGCAGTCTGTGTTTGCGGATCTTACACAAGGCTATAGACTATGGAAAAGTATAAGCCTGTTCCCAGAACTTCTGTAACTGTCTTCAGATTGGTGTTCACGAAAAGTTCAAAAAATGGACCTTCTTCCCCAAAATTGCTCTCACCCCAACAAGGACTTGAAATGTAGCCACTGTAGTATTTCACAGGAAACATGATAATCTATATAATGGATGAAAAAAACATATCATGCTACTAGAAACACTAGAGGAGGTTTAACACTTTGTATCAGGGACTCACTGACACATCAGCGTAGAGACATGAGCTCCCTATCATTGTGAACTTGTTGATGGAAGAGTAATAGGACAAAAATAAACCCCAAGCACAGGGAAGCAACATGAGGGAATGGGTCTCGATAAGGGCCCCATGGGGGCAATGGAAGAATTCAGCAAGTGGAAAATAGCAGTGGGCTTTGAAAGGAGCCACAAATGTTACTGCTTTAAGTTATATTTTATATTATATCCATAAAATTGAACCCGAAATATTTTATTCTTAGCTTTTGTTCTAATGGATTGATAGGTGGAAATCTGGAATTATAAGGAAACTATATCATCTTGCCCTGAAGAAAGTTCAGAAATGGAAGGCTGCAATTATATACTTTCACCTGTTTATCCATTTGTTCATTCATTAATATTACTATAGGAGGAGATAGGAAATAAATAAACATAAAACAAAAATAAATAAATGAGAAAAATGTCAGCTGGTGACAAGTTCTATGCAAAAAAAAAAAATTGAGCTGGAGTGACATGACACTGAATAAGTCAGTGTATACTTTTATATTAGGTAGACAGAATAGAACTCCCAGGGGGATGACAGCTAAACTGAATCTTAGGGACAGCAAGAAGTCAGTCCACGACAATCATGGAAAGCACACTACATGAAAAGGATACAAGGTCCTAGTGCTGGGAGCTTGGTTTATTCAAGAAGCAACAAGAAGGACAGCATGGGAGGAGCAGAGGCGGAAGGGAGAAAAGTAAAAATGCTCTTTCAAAATACTCATGAAAAATTGGGAGCATTGGCAGGCTCCTCACCATAATGCACTTAAAAATCAACCAACCAACCACCCACCCAAACACCACCACCGACAGTAACAAAAACAAAACATGTCCAAGATTAAAACCTAATGAGCTGGATTCAAAATCATGAAGCAAGGAAACAAAAAAGAAAGAAAATAGAATTGTTTGGTGAAGGAGGACTGAAATCCATAGAACTAAACTAAAACCATCATCTAGGCTGGTCAGAATCTTGATTGAAGCAATATCCTACCCTTTTCTAATTTTCAGCTTTTTTATTTAATTCAAAAATGATTTTTTTTAAAGTCTGATTATTTCCAGATGATTCAAGCTGAGTATCAGCATTTTGGAAAAGTGAATTAGAACAGGCCTTGAATCTGAACCTCTAGGTTACAGGGTAGGTTGCTCAGATTTTTGTCTATTGTTTTTCATATTCTTTATGAATATTCCAATTTTGCTCTCTGTAGCTTTGGGCATGTTTTTGTCCATTTATTCTAACTGCCCTACCAATTAGTGGATTCGGGAATGTGACTGGCAGAATACCTCCCTAAACCTGTAGTTATAGTATATCAAATGGCAGAAAAATTTTGTAGGTATAATTAAAACGAATAATGTATAAATAGGGAGATAATCATGGATTATCCAGGTGGACCCATCTAATCACATGAGCCCCATAAAAGCAGGCAACTTTCTCCGGTTGGGGGCAGAGATAAGAAGCCAGAGATATTTCAAGTGTAAAAGGATTTGATCCACTTTGCTGACCCTGAGACATGGAGCCCATGTGCAAAGATCAGAGTGAGGTCACTAGAAGCTAAAAGCAGGCCCCATCTGACAGCCAGCAAGGAAGCTGGGACCTCAATCACACAAGCACAGGGAACTGGATTCTGTCTACAACCAGAATGATCTTGGAGGTGATTCTCATCCTAAGATTCCAGATAAAAGCCCTGGCCTCCCACACCTTAGTATTGGCCTTGTGAGATCCAGAGTAGAGGATCCAGTAGTGCCTATCTAGACTTCTGACCTACAGAACTGTGAGATAATAAATTTGTGCCTTTTAAAGCTCTAAGTTTGTGGTAATTTGTTACAGCAGCAGTAGAAAACTAAGACAAGGATCCACTGATTCTAAACATCATTCCTCATTCCTAAAAGGAAGATTAGCTGGGCATGAGAAGTTTTAAAGAGAGCGCCAAATGGAGACTTTCTGCTGTGTGTATTCAGAACAATGTTAAAGCCCACCAGAAAGAAAAGTAGTTTAGTGAGAACCTGAGTATTTTTTGCTTATATTCAGAGCAAATGTCCACAGCAATCTTTACTCCTGTAGTATCTCTAAAAGATATCTATATCAAAGAGGGTAATTACTTTGTTCTCATTAAGAACAATTATGGCGAGATCATATAACCTCCACCTCCACCTTGGTTCTGTTATTTTCAATAAGCAAGTCCTTGACGGTGGATTTCAATTCTTAAATTCCAACAGGAAAAGAATGTTAAATACTCAGCTATCAAACACACCTTTTATTTTTTTGCCTTAAAGAATAAGCAAATCTCTTATTTCAATTTAAAATTACTCCAATGTGTTTGTTTTTCCTTTTAAGACCTTCAAAGATTATAATAAAATTAAAACTAAAAATTTGTATTTAATTTTTCATATATTCTGTAGACTTCCTTTAAGCCTCCTTTTTTCTTGCCATTTAGTGAGACTGCTGCTTTAAAAGAGTACTTTTAAAACAACTCTGTCTGATACCACAGTAATTGATTTTTTAAAAATTCAAAAAATTTCAGTTATTCCAGAACAAAAAATGAATTTTGTCACCAAATAAAACAATTTTTAGAAAAATGTTTTGGCATTGTGTCAATGCTTAATTTACTGTGTTCCTTTGTACAAAATTTCTCATTCTTTCCACATTCCAGAAATATCTATTCTATTTAGGCAATTATTCTTTTATGCACTTTTGTCAAATAACTTTCTCTTCTCTTGCAATGTCTCTGAAATAATGCTAATCATAAAATTTTTAATACATGCTTTATGATTCTTTATATAATATAAAGTATATAGAATGGGAATCTTTTAACTTAATTTCTGTAGACCCCCAAGACTATTATATCTTTGAATTATAGGTAGCCAAAGAGTGAATAAAGAATTCTATAGTATGATAAATTAAAGACTATAACTTACATTTTTTTGTTTTCTGATTATGGTTCTAATTCTTGCTTAATTAATTAAACTGAGACTCCTGTATGTACTAAAATTGAAGACTCTATCTAGTCTATAATTTTCTTGAACTGCCATTTAATTTTTCCCTCATTTATGTGTTCATTCAATGCATTTAGCAAACATTTATCAAGCATCTATTATATGGTAGGCACTGTCCTAAGTTCTGGGGCTACAGTAGGGAGAAAATATAACAAAAAACCTTGTCTTCATTGGAGTCACATTGTAAGTGTCAGGGAATATCTAAGGAGCGTGACAGTGCACTTCATAAAAGATTATACATGTGTATTTTTACATACTTCGCTTACTTCTTAGATCATTTCAAATTATGGCAATTTTTATATGTCAACCTTTAAATAATATATTAAATCATTACTCTCTCAATCCCCTTTTTAAAATTATTTTTAAAAAAGAAAGTAAAAATATCTCCCAAAACAAAAACATACATGAAAATTAAGCCAGAATATGGTAGGAACAACTTGCAAACTGCTGAACTTGAATGAGTAAATATTATTTTTTCCCATTCTACAGCTGGAAAATTAGGGGCAGGAAAATGTTAAGTACCTTGCCTGAGGTCACTCAGTGAGGCCCAGTTGAGTCTGGGCTCTAACTCAGAAGTTCCCAGTTCCCTGCGGTTGGGCCACAAGTTCATAGACGCTGGCTCACAGCAGCTTCCTGGACAGAATGGAGTTTTCCTGTAAGCCCTAGAGAGTGTTAGGATGCCACATCAACTTAAGTGTCTTCAGAAACCAGGCTACGAGGAAGGCTTGCAACCACGAGTTCTTATTGCTTTAACCTTTCCACCCACAGTGAGGAAATTCACATCCAGGTAAGTCTTGCCAAAAGAAGGAAGCAAGAAAGATAAGTCTGGGGAAAATATTGTGGCCTAATATCCATGGATGAAAATTCAAAGTGAGAAAATTAGCTTTTTTTCTGCAGTAAAAGTCATGAAATTAAATTTAGCCTTCCTGGCAGTGGGTTTCTGACAAATATTTTGGTTTTTCACAAATCCCAATTGAAAAAGTACTAACTCCAAGTGAAAATTAGAGCCAGGCGGGTGAATGACTATGACTCTGTAGACCTAAATGCTTCATGTGCTCTCCACTCAAACAGTTAAGTGTGGGAGTTTGAAGACAAATCAACTTGGATCCAGGTACAACTAGATCAATTCCAAATACTCTGGCCCACAAAATGCAGGATTTTCTGCCTTGATGGCTTACAGTGCACTTGGGTGGGCTCAGAGCCGTGAGAGAAAAACAAAATTAAATGTTTTAAATCAACTCAAGCAGCTGGATTGCTGACATTCAGCACATGATAATAATGATCCTTAAAACTTACATTGCAAAAAAAAAGAACCAAAAAATAAATAAATAAAAATAGGAACCATACTCTGAGGGCCTGATCCTGCAGGAAGAAAGGACTCATCTTAGTTTTTTTTACTGGGCAATTAGACTTACAACATAAGAGATCCATTTAACAGATATTTAAATGTTGAGATATTTAAAGTGTATCTTCAATGGACCCAGCACCGTTTTAGGTGTTGAGAAATCAGTAACGCACAAGAGAGGGAGGAAACATTCCTACCCTTATAGAGCTTACATATAAATTGTACATATAAACAGAAGTTAGGTAAAATGATACAAATCACATCTCTCAGGAGAGTGAGGTCAATGGTGGCTTTGGCATTTCTATGTCAGAGACTCAGAGTTGGTAATTTGGTTACAGGAGGTGTTGGCCAGGTTATCTTGCAGCTAAATGTATAAGGTGACTTCAGATGTTCCACATAGATGGTAGACTTAGTTTGGGTAGTTCGGGGAGGAAGTTACTGATAGAGATTATGGGGGCGGAAAGGGATGAAAACCTCTAAGTGTTTTCCTTTCTCTATCACTGAATATATTCAATCGTTTCAATCAGTCCCTTGGCTAGATAGATTAAATATGTTATGTCTTAAATTATTATTTGAAAGAGTTCCCTATTTAAATTATATTGACAGAGAGGAGAAACATCCTTTGGTCGATTGTATCACCTGTTCCCCTTTATTTTCATAAAAACAGAAACATTGCTTTTTTGGGGGGAGAGCTAAAACATAACTGAAAATCTTGAAATCGTCATTTGTTCATTCATCTCCCGCACACAATCGTCAAGTTGTAGTAGCCACTGCTTGCTCTTTCAGCTCTCACCACGTGTACCACCCTAAGTCAAGATGATTGATTGCAAACAGCACCTGACCCATCGCTCTGCTTCACTGCATACATCTTGTTCTGCCACTTGCTCTCACACACAGATCCCATCCTTGAGTGATTCTGCTCAGAAAACTTCAGCAGTGATGACCCAGAGCATTGGATCTGAACTCCGCTGCCTGCCACCGATCTACTCAAACACGCCGCCGCTCGCACACATGAACCCGCTGCTTCCGCTGGGTCCCCTCATTCTTTCACGCCCACCTGGGGAGTGTCCTACCTCACTGCTTTCCTCCCTCCCTTCCCTTTTTCCTCCCTATTTACATTTCTCTCTCCTCTTTTTCCTTTCTCCTTTCTTTCTTCCCTTTCTTCCCCACCTCTCTCTTCCTTTCTCTGTTTCTCTCTTTCTTTGCCGGCTCTTCCTGTCTTTCCTCTGCATTTCCTCCTACCTTCTTCCTGGTCTTCCTGACTCCTCCTTTCTTCCTCTTCTCCTTCCCTTTCCCTCTCTCTCTCTTTCCTTTGCTTCCTTCCTTCCTCCCTCTCCACCACCTTCCCCCCTCCTCTCCTTCCTGCCTATCTTCTTTTGTATTTTGTCTCCCCAAAGCCCACCTCAGGTTCTAAGTCATTTTAAACAGGCTTAGCATCAACCATACCAGTTACAATAAAGGTAAGGAAAACGAGTACTACTTGTTTTTACCTTTTTGCATTGGCAAAGATCAGAAAGATTGATAACACACTGAGTCAATGAGAGTATGGGAAAGAGGAACTTGTGTAACTAACAACAGGGCTATTTGGTATAACCATCTGGAGGGCAACTTGGTGATAGCTACTGAAATCGAAGACGCACATGTCCTGTGAAAAGGCAATGTCAGTTTTAGGAATTTACCTTACAAGCGTTTACTCACAAATGTGTACAATAGGGAATATAATGGTTATTGATTGTGGTTTTTTTTTTTTCTTAGACAAGGTTTGGACAGCAATTATCCATCAAAAATAACTGTTTAAATAAGTTAATATCACCTATGAAATTCTATCTGAGTAAATGAGTAAATAAATAATTGCATAAGATTATTTTCAAATAAGATTAAATAAAATTGATTTATCAGGAAAAAATCTTTAGGCATTAAAGTAGAAGGACATTTAAGACATGCTAATTACAGAATAAAAGAAAAAAATGAAGGTGTCAAAAATTATATATATGTATACATGCTGCAATTTGTGTAATACAATGGAGAAACTAAGAGTATATATTTAACTTTACTTGTACAGCAATAGATATATTCTGAAAGATATATGAGAAATCAGAAATATTGCCACTAAAGAAGAGAATTATGGCAAGGATAAGAGGAAAGCACTTCATTAAATGCCCTTTTGAAATTATGAAATTTGAAAACCTGTTTTTGAGAAGGGAAGTTTTTACTAAAAATTGCCACTAAACAGTTTTCTTTGTAACCTTATATTACAACCACTTAAAATTAATGTATTTTTCATTGCTACACTCTAATGTTCTTTCAGTGTGATGGTGAGCAAAGTGTAGTCCAGCAACTCGTTGGTTCAATTTCAAGGGGCACATGTTCTGCTGTCTGGAAAGGCTTCCAACCGCATGTAAGTGATTTTTAGTGTGGCTCTAGCTCTGACAGGATGTGGCATACAGCGTAACAGCAGACTTTCCACGTTTTGTGGACCGTCGCATATCCAGGAATCTACTACACGTCAGTTAATATTTCTTAATGTCGGTATTTTTATTTTTGAGAATTACCAAATACCGGAGAAACATTATGACTTCCGAAAATCCCCAAAACCCATAATGATTGTAAAGTAGTTTCCAAAGGAAAATAAAAGTGGTGACATAGCATCCATTATGATTATGGCTACAAAAGAGAATACATGTATTTTTATTAATTCCAAATTTCATGGATAATTAAACAGTATTCCTTAATATGAAGGGAAATACTTGTTCTTTGCAGAGGTTTTCTTTCATTTTTCTAAATACCCTTAACACAAAAAGAAAGCTTCTATTGGATGAATATATTGTGCATCTGCTTATTTATGTTTCATATATTTTAAACATACACTTTTGTTTGAAGAGGAATCTTTCTTTTTTAATTTTTGGACTGAAAGATTCAGCCTAAATTTTTATCTCTCTAGCAAACTTCCACAGCATGTTTTCTTTTGTTTGGCATTATATAAACAATGGGAATATTTCCTGAGTAGAAATCAAACCACAAAATTCTACAGCCAACTTCAAAAAGAAATTAACTCACAGAACCCTCAATGTAGCATGGTTTTGCATGGCTTTCTTTTGAATGACTCATGCTCCTGTTCACATGTCTCATTGAAGTAAGTTTGAGTGCAAAAGAGCATGCATGTAGCAAAACAATAAATGGTATTTTACTTTAAATGGGGGCAGGTAGTTACCTTTAATATGGGAAAATATTTTGCAGTAACTTACTTTTTTGTTTTATCAAAGTTGAAATGAAAACACACTGAGCAATATGTTGATCTTAATAAGAGGAATGTATTGATAACATGTTTCCATGAATGGTACAATCTTTAAAAATTAATCTTTCTAATAATCTGATAATTTTTATCATAAATTGCTTTATCCTTTGCTTGCTAATGTTTGGAATAATTTTAAAGGTAAATGAAGGAATGTGTTTAATGTTGTATTTCTTGTAACTAGTTTTTGTAATCCACATCGAGAAAAGTAGATTATACCATCTAAGCCAGATTATTTCATTTTACTTCTTAATTCTAACTTTGTTGATGTTGCCTCTACCTATCCTTTAAAGGATAACTTCAGAATTTCTAAAAACAGATACATTCAAACAACATTATTGCCTTTAAAAACGTAAAAGGAATTCTGCTTTTTAATATGTAAAAACTTTTTTATATGTTAGAATGTTTGTGATATTTGAGAATCTTTTGTATGAGGTGGAGGGTACAATCGTAAGGGGAGCTGTGCTCATGTACCTTGGCAAAATTTCAGGCTGAAATTCAAGTCATGAATTGGGATTATTTTCCATTGATATTGGGATTATCCTTCATTGGCCTCTTCCTTAAACTTCTTGAAAAAAAAGGCAAAGAGTAATAACTCCTGAAGTTTTAATCCTCATGGATCCATTACTTTATTCCTATTGAAGAGGCTCCCTTAGTCACGCTTATAGAAGTCTCAGCAGAAGATTTGGTCATTACCTCTATACTCTCACTCAAACTTTTGGGACAAGTTTTGCCATCATAGGTAGAGTCTCACTTCCCTGTGGATCTCCTCTTCTCTCAGACAGTCTAAAATTTGACGGTTGGCATCTGCATTTGCATCTAGAGGTACCCACCACGGCCATGTCCCTTAACCACACCGATTCATGGCCAAGGACTCACTCTGGTGCTCAACAGCCCAATTCACCAAAGCTGAACCTTCTCTGCTCATGTAGTCATCTGACAAATGCCAGATATGGCTGGAACCAAATATTTCTAGAATGGCCTGGTTTCCAGTGGAAATAACCAAAAGAGGATTTGAAAGAGTTTTAACTCAGAGGTTGCTAACTGATTGTCTAAGAGCTTCAGAAACATAAGATGAGGGAGTGGTAACCCACGCCCAGAGAGTTTGTAGTGCCTGAGATTTCCATGAGAGCCAGATAATTGATCCGACTTTTTCAGGAATAATTGTCCAAAGCCAATACCTGTGTTTCATCTCCTGGCTCCCGTTAGTACATTGAAAAAGAACCATTCAAGAAATTCCTAAGCTCTTGGGAATATATTCAGGCAAAAAAAAAAAAAAAAAAGAAAAATGACATGGGAGCTATGAGTTAGGAATTGGAGTTGGTTATGAAAATTCTAGATGTCATATTATTACCTACAGCAAAAGCTCAAAAAAGCTGAAATGACCAAAAATTATAGAGAGAATTGCCAGATTTACGTGTTGACTGTTGGAGCACACAGGTTGGCAAGTTTATTCTTTTTACATTCCAAGGGTTTCTATGTTGATTACAGGCATACCTCTATATGGGAAATAAATATTTATAACAAATAAATAAATATAGCAAATACATGAACATGGCTTTTTAACTCAATCTCACTAAGTTTTGAATAATTCGTGTAAGATATAGGTAACATCAGCAACACTGATAGTTATGTGGTCTATAATTTAGATTTTGCTGTATAACAAACCATCCCAGAATTACTGGCTTTAAACTAAAGTTATATATTTATGTAAAACTCTATTGTAGCAGTTCTCTGATCTCTTCCAGGGTCTGTTTATCTCAATCAGGTTCATGTATTGGTGCTTAATTAGTAGGCAGTCTGCGTTGTGTCAGTTGGCTGCCATAACTAGGGTAATTGTGCCATAAATTTCTCATCATCCAGTAGGCTAGCCCAGGCTTCTTTGCATAGCAGATGAGTTTCTAAGCAATAAGAGGGCAAAATATGACATGTGAGTGAACTTTGACTACTTGCATCACATTTGATAATGTCCCACTATCCATAGCAGGCCATGTGGCCAACCTTATTTTAGGCCTGGAGGAATAAACTCTGTCTTTTGCTGGGATGATCTGCTATAACACCTTTGTAAGGAAAGGATTTGGTGGGCAGAGAATGTTCTTTGAGGGCTAAACCATCTAGATTTTGGGCTCTGCCCTCTGAGCTGTTTTCCTTTCCCATAAGAAACAACAGGGGTTGGGTAGCCCCTGTAAATAAAAAGAAAAGAAAAGAAAAGAAAAGAAACAACAGGAGTTGGCAGCGCAACAGTTTTCTCATCCTGTTCCTTTTCCAAAGAAATTTCATGGCCCAGAGACGTATTTTCAATTTGAGGCCTTCCAGCCCCTTAGTCCAAACTGGTGGCAATTTTCTACTAAATTTCCTTAATGAGTTTGTGGGATTTCTAAGCACTGGATTATACTCTATCTCATTAGAAAAAAATAAAGCTATATCTACATTTGTTTTCAGAAAAGGCTACTCTCTTCTCTACTTTGGGCAAGTGTTGGGCTACTGTGGGACCAGACTTCGAGATTCTTGGAATGCATTTTGGTAGTTGAGATAGTCTGGCATCCTTGAACTCTTTCCTGAGGCTTTAAAGAGTCTCACAGCCATATGTGAATTATCTTTGGCCACAGCCCATATTTAATTTTGAGAAATTTTACTCACTTTTGAGACTAGGCATAGAAGAAATTTTGTCTTTCAGTCCAACCTGTCCTAATCCCTTTATATTTCCTCTAAATTCTTATTACAAAATAAATAGTCCCTTTGGCTCATCTCTCTTGCTTCATATCTTATTAAAGGAAACAAAATAAGCCAAATGACACTGTCACCATTTTACCTAGAAATCATTTTGGCAAAGTTCACAGGATAATTTTGCCAGATGTTTTTGTGTCATATTCTAATCCTGCTATGTTCTTTTTTTCTCTCTCTCAGCTTGATCAGCCTTTATGAATAGCATTTTTCTGCCATTTTTCCAGACATCAGCCAACAGTTTAGCCAATCATCAGAGGCAGAGCTACTTAGTTGAATGTCAGCTATCTGCAGACATATAAGTGAGCACAGTCAAGAACAGCATAAAAACTGCACAGTTAAGCCCAGCCCAAATTGCAGTTACACAAATTTGTGAGCTAAATAGTGGTTTTAAGCATTCAGTTTTGTGGCAGTTCGTAACACACCCATAGGTAAACAATAAAAGCATTATCCTAGGTAAACTATTCTCATGCTTCCTGCCCAACCCTTCTAGCTCTGATGTTATTTATTAATTTTACTTATATTTTACCTTTTATAGCATGACATAGTCTCTGAAATGAGGCTTGAGTTTTGAAGGCTGGTTTGGTCAGTTATTGGCTATGAACATTGGGATGTGTTAATTAACTTTTTTTTTATATGCTGAACTGTAAAATACACACCACATAGTTTCTATAATAAAAGAAGTAACATGTGTAAAATGCCTGAAATATGGTAGGCAATCAATAAATATCAGTCTCCTTATAATCTTAAATTAATATTTTATGGTAATTTAAAAAATGGACACAAAATTTTTTGTCTGTGCATGCACACCCCTTAACAATATGACTTTGCTCTTCCTCCTATCAAATGGTAGGATTTATTTCTCCACTCTCTTGAATTTGGTCAGATATTTTGACTAACAGTATGTGGCAGAAATGATGTAGGATTTTAAAAATAGGCTTCAAGAAGCTTTATAGGTAACATTCTCACACTTTTGGTTACTAGTTACCAATCCAAGCTAGCCTTCATAAAGAATGGAAGTGGCCTTGCTGGCAGCTCAAGGCAACTTTCAAACACGTAAGTGAGTCCATCTTAGACCAACCGTACCCCCATCAGCCTGCCCCCTAACCACAAATGTATGAGTGATCCCACTTGATACCACAAGTAGCAGAGATGAGGCATCCCAGCTGAGCCCTGCCCTAATTGCAGACTTATAGAGTCATCAACCCATAAATGTGTGTGTGTGTTTAACCACAAATTTAGGAGTTTTTTTAATGCAAGAAAAGCTAACTGAAATGCATCTATAATAATACTGTTAATAATTAAAATATATGTTATCTTACATTTTCAAATTATACAGCTTAGTGCCTTCATGTTTAAAAAGGAGATGTCACACATTTTTCTCTTTGAACAGAGCTATTATAAAGATGCAAAAAGATAATGTATGAAAAAATACTCTGTTGACCACAAGTATATTAAACTATTTATTTACCAACCCATCATTTTAATCAATCTTTTAAAAACATATTTCTCAGGTAATTGTTCTATGCTTGTTTATATAATTGGTTGTGGGCATTAGAATCATCAATAAGAACAGTTGATACCAACAAAAAGCTCTAGAACTGGTATTAGACATATACAACTAAAGAGTCAATGAAAATTTTGTGGGACAAATTCTTAAATATAGTACTATATACTATATAGTATGCTATATAGTATATCAACAAATAGAAAAAGTATCTAACCACGTATTATAAGGAAAGGGAAGAATTCCTTAAGGTGGTAATAATAACCAAAAACCTATAATGAAGAGAGTTTCTTATTTGTGGAGAAAAAAGTCCCAAAGTGAGGGGAAATACATTACAAATATACTATAATAGAATAGTTCCAAGTTATGCCATATTGAACAGCTAGAGTAGACAGACCATGCAGGATTCAACAGAGGTAAGTTAATACCATATCTTTCATCCCTCTCCCCAAATGAATGCATGAAATAACAGATATGAGACAATGTAGAACAAAATAAATGCTTTATTATTGGTAGAAACTGGATTGCAGATGCGATTTAAATAATTGACTAAATATTTAAGCTTCCCACTATATTATACAGTTCCTGCTCTAGTCACAGGCAAACTAAGGCAACTTTTTTTTCAGACTATTACGGGGGTACACGCGTTTTGGTTATATAATTTGCTTTTGTGATTTGAGTCAAAGTTATAAGTGTACCCTTCACCCAGTTAGTGTGCATTATACCCATTAGGTGTGAATTTACCCATCCCCTTCTGCCCCTTCCCACCTACTTGATTTCCGTTGAGCTTTACTTCCAATTGTGTACATAAGTGTTGACTGATTAGTTCCAATTTAGTATTGAGTACATGTGGTGTTTGTTTTTCCATTCTTGCAATACTTTACTTAGAAAAATGGGCTCCAGTTCCATCCAAGTTGTTACAAAAGATACTAGTTCACCATTTTTTTTTTTTGTGGCCGAGTAGTGCTCCATGGTATACATACAGCACATTTTATTAATCCACTCATGTATTGATGGGCACTTCAGTTGTTTCCACATCATTGCGATTGTGAATTGTACTGCTATAAACATTCGAGTGCAAGTGTCTTTTTTGTAAAATGTCTTTTTTTCCTTTGGGTAATACCGAGTAGTGGGATTGCTGGATCAAATGGTAGGTCTAAGTCTACTTTTAGTTCTTTGAAGTATCTCCACACTACTTTTCATAGAGGTTGTACTACTTTGCAGTCGCACCAACAGTGTATAAGTGTCCCTATCTTTCTACATCCTCGCCAGCATCTGTTGTTTTGGGACTTTTTGATAAAAGCCATTCTCACTGGAGTTAGGTGATATCTCATTGTGGTTTTGATTTGCATTTCCCTGATGATTACAGATGTTGAGCAGTTTTTCATGTGTTCGTTGATGATTAGTCTATTTTCATTTGAAAAGTTTCTGTTCATGTCCTTTGCTCACTTTTTAATGGGTTTCCTTGATGTTTTCTTGCTGATTTGCTTGAGTTCTTTGTAGATTCTGGTTATCAGATGTATAGCATGAGAACATTTTCTCCCATTCTGTAGGTTGTCTATTCCCTCTAATGATTGTTTCCTTGGCTGTGCAGAAGCTTTTTAATTTGATCAGGTCCTATTTATTTATTTTTGTTGTTGCTGTGATTGCTTTTGGGGACTTCCTTTTCATAAATTCTTTGCCTAGGTCCATGTATATAAGGATTTTTCCAGGATTTTCTTCTAGAATTCTTACAGTTTCATGCTTTAGGTTTAAGTCTTCTGTCCATTGTGAATTAATTTTTGTGATTGGTGAAAGGTGTGGGTCCTCTTTCAGCCTTCTACATGTAGCTATCCAATTTTCCCAGTACCATATATTGAATAGGGATTCTTTACCCCAATGTATGTTTTTGTCTGCTTTGTCAAAGATCAGATGACAGTATGAGGATGGATTCATTTCTGAGTTCTCTGTTCTGATCCATAGATCTATGTCTATGTTTTTGTGCTATGGCAATTTTGATAGAGATAGATGGAACCCTTATCATAGAAACAGAGCACTCCTCACTAAGCTTAACTCAAACCAAAAGATCAAATGTGAACAGATGTCCTGATGATAGACTGGCAATGAAAAGAAAAGAGGTAAGGGAGTTGGTCCAAGTATGCTCAGTTTTCTCCCTCAAACATACCAATCAGTTAAGTCATACTGTCTCCCATGAAGAAAAATAATCGACGATTAGAAAGAAGCCAGGAATATCATTTAAAATGAAGTCTCTTCATATAGAAATAGAAACATGAGGCTCAGGAAATAGAGATACCTTATCAATAATGTGCCTAAGATATGAATATCCCAATTAAAATGAGGTTGAAGAATATGAATTCACAACAGAAAGAAAAGAAATGTCAACAATAAAAAGAAATGTTAGCTTAGCAGAAGTAGTCACCAGAAGATAAGTCCCACATGTGTGAGCTTCAGTGTTTGTCTATATTTGGTAGCCTCAAGATCCCCTCTTGTTGGTTCTGATCTGCCTTAGGTAAGGGAGATGGAATCCTTTGGTTGTCCAGGTCTGAGTAATTAGCCCACCCCAAGACCTGGGTAGCAATCACTTCTACCACTTGGTAGCAATCACTTCACTTCTACCAAATCATGAGGCCTGAGGTCAATCAGAATGTTACTACCCAAAGAAAGAATGGATGCTAAGTGGTCCATATAGCATATGTCCACTAAAACAACACTCATGATAAATGAATTAAAATCAAACATATCCAAAATGGAACAGCGAACATATTCAATACGGTCAAGTATAATTAGCCTTTATAGAATCATACAAAGAGTTATTGAAATCTTTAATTTAATCAAATCCAGCAAAGCTACAGATGCTATTAATTTGTAATATTTTTAAACCATGAAATAATAAAGTTCTTTATGCTCTGATATTAACATACTTCTAGAGCTTTTTTCAAGAAAATTTAAAGAAAAGAGGATATATATATACACCCACACACATATTCATACATACATGTAAACAGATATAATCTACATAATGTTTAAAAATAATATGATATTGAAGTTTTAAGAACATCAAACTTAAATGCATTTATCTGGTTTAAATATGCATTTTAATTTTTACAGTTTGTATGTATTTATATATGTATGTGTAAGTGTATATAGCATTTAAGTTATGTATTAACAAATAGGTTAACTATCCAAGTCAAATATTAGGGTAAAGAAGAATCCCATATAATAGACTTCATCGAAAACTTTACCTTCTCAAAGTTTCCATGATGTCCTACTATGGGTATGTACCATTAAAGATGTGTCACAGACTCAGAGTTTCACTGATGAGTGACTTACAATTATATACTTAAAAGAGGAGACGCATACTCATGGAATGCATTCTAACTCCACCTTGACTTTTTATATGATATATGAATGTGTTAGACACATTATAACTAAGAGTTCTTTGATATAGATGACTCATAATCAACACTGTTAAGTAAAATACCATTTACAAGTCAAGTGGTGTGAATCAGTAGGTGAAACTCTCAGATACGACATTTTCTCTATAAATGAAGAATGGCATGTTCAACCAGACAGTAGGTCATAGTTCCCATAATGGATGTTGTAAACTTTTAATAATATTAGAGAAATACTGTGTGATTCATATCCGAAATATTTAGATTCATTTCATTAAAAATACTTGTGTAGAACCTTAAGGTGTTTCTATAAATTTATATATATTTTCATTAAAGCAGATGTAACTTATCAACTAGATTTTTTATCTTCACAATAATTTAAATGCTCCAATGGGTAATTTTGATGACTTAATTAGAGGCCCAAATTATACATGAAGAAAAAAATATGTGGAATATATAGAAACAGAACTCTACAAGGAATAACAAAGGTTTATTCCTTACAAGTAATCATAGCAGTAGAGAAGTTCAGCCTTCTAAGATAAAATTTTGGCCACTGTGTCAAATTTTTACCACTTTCTTTTAAGTCTCAGCTGTATCTTCACAGTTGTCATGTCTTAGGACATGACTTTGCTTTATATTCCAAGGTGAAAACAAATGTCTCAACCCACAGTCTCGCTGCATTTCTGTTCTCCCACTTCTATAGTTATCTCAGCAGTACCTATATTTACTCCCTTACAGGAGGAGACTCACCTGGTACCATTTATCCTTTTGTCCTGTGAAAATTTACTCTCCACCTAATTCATATTATCTGTGTATTTGTAATCTTCCCCCCTACTTGTTCAATTCTTCAAACAACAAACATGTTCAAAACACTTCCAACTAAAAAATAAAAATTTAGTAAATAGATCTTGCATTAACCTAACCTCTACTTCATATTGCAACCTTTTCTTCCTGTTTTCTTTCCTTCACTACCAAATTTCTTGAAAGAATCCAGAATCAGATAGGCTTACCCACTCCGTCCCAGGCAGCACTGCATTGGATTAAGCTTCCACATACAGCAACCACCTAGATAGACTACAGTGTTTATCCCACGGCCTTGAGCAGCTGAAAACTGTGCTGTCTGGGGATGAACTGGCACTCAAAACAGAAAGCAGATGGAGGAACAGAGCAAAGCATGCTAATCCTGATTGCAAACTTGTCAAACAGCCCTGTCTGGAGATAAGGGAATAAGGGGTTGTAAAAAAACAGGGATGTTTCAACACTAGAGTACCCTCCTTGAGGAGTGACTGATCAGAATATAGGAAAATATCCCCCTACCCAAAACACTGCTCAAATTTTTTTCATCGTAAGACATTGGGCTTGTCCATTAAAACTATGATCAATCAAGGATATTCCTTTTGGAAAGAGGTTATATACCCATGTTGGAAGATAATTCTCCATGGATTTTTCACATTAGATCTTCTAAGCAAAGTGTACCGGCAAACTTTGTTCAAAGATGATTGAATAATACACAGAAAATGAGAATATCTCTTTCCCTGGAGATATTTCAAGATGTTAAGTCATCCCCGCCTCTTGCTGGAGATTTGCTTATATTCTCAGGTAATAAACCTAGAGTTCCCTTCACCCTCTTCCCTTGAAGAGATTTGCTTACTTTCTAGGGTAATAAGTAATGTCTATATGGAGGAAGAGATTGACAGGTCACCAGCAGCTCTGATAAAAGATCAAATTATCCTAAATACTGGGTGCAACCCACTGCATGCACAGTTGAACACACAGCCCTGCCTTGTGATTTGTGTGGGGGTGAGGAACTGAAGCAAAGTGGTAATCTGGCTGTAGCTTCTGCTGTGAGGAATAAAGCCATCTGTGTCTCTGGCCCAGCGATCTGGTGTCTTCTCTCAGTACATGTATGTGAAACTGTGGTAGACTAATGTATTAACTTGTAGTTAGGGTCAAATCTGAGAATGAGACCTTTCACAGTTTTAGATTTAACAGTTCATTGGAGGGGCCCTGTTTTCTTATTAATGAGACCACTCCATACATGCCAACTATTAATTGTTGCTACTTCAGGTCTCCTCATGGGAATTGGTGGGAAGTATTTATTTTATTGTTTGGTAATGCATTTGCTTGATTTTTAAATTTTTCAGTAAAAACCCATGAGGCAGCAAAGAGGTAAACAATGAAGGGCATTAAATATTGAACAATGTTCAATAAAAAGTTAAAGGCTGAATCTCTATTTTTCAAGAAAGTTGATGATAACCATTGATTTTACATAAACGTTATAGAAATTAACATCCACTATGTCAGCCACGGTAATTTCACTGGCCACATGAAAATTAAAAGACAGGATCTGAGGAAGAATCATCAGCAACTAGTGCAAAAGTTACTTGTCATGTAAAGAAGTTTATGCCCAATATGACAATTTAAAACATGTAGCTGTAGGTGTGTTTCCTCATCACTCTTTAAAGCATGGACTTTTTGCTTGGTCATTGTAAATTACTTTTGCTCATTTTCAACCTCAAGTTTCCTCTTGCATGAACTATAAGGAAAATTGTGAAAAAACAAACCCTAATGGTTGGTGCCTTTAATGTTGAAGGATCTTCATGTCTCTAGTTTTATATCAGTAATATCAGATTCTTCAAATAGAGAATCATAGAAGTAAATTCCAGTAATGGTATATGGTTTCAATAAATCGTGAAATCAGAGTAAAGTATTGAAGATTCATTCCACTGAAGGTGAAATGTATCATGTTATTGTGAATGTTATTGTAAACTTGGTTTCAAAGTTTAATATTGAAGATAATTTTAATATTGAAGATAACATAAATAGACCTTTTGAAAACAGTGTCATGGCAAAAACAATATTCTCATTAAATTAAGAGTAGAAATGTACTTGAGTTTTACTATGATGTGTATATAATTCATAATATATCATAGTAAGTTGTGAAATTGTGCTAATTAAAATTGAAGTTGAACTTTTTGGGCATGGTCAAAATTTATAAATTTTACACAAAATTCATAAACATTTTATATATATTCAACATAACTGAACTACAAAACTTTTGTGAAATTGCTGTTGTTGAAAGAAAGAAATACTTTTATATTGCAGTGAGCACTTTCTATCCATCATCAAATTGCTTGGAATATTAACTAAAATCACTTACATATTTTTATAAACAAATCTTCTCAATTTTGATTGCATGGTGTTTCAAATCATTTGGAAATCTTTAATCAAAATATTCAACAAGTGGACAACCAAAATACTTCATCTACTAGTAAATTGAAATTATGTTTAAAAATCTGGCAAGCAATAAGACACTGAATTTTATCTTTAAAATTATGAGTGAAGAATTAAGCAAAGTAAATGATAAGAATTCAAAGTACATTGATAGAGGAAACTGAGAATTATATTTGTTAACTTGATGGATTTTATGTTCTTTTACTGCACTTTGGAGAAGCTAAATTTATGGGAGGTCTTAGTTTCAATCGAATGTATCTATATTCTATACTGCCACAGAGTGACATTGAGAAGTCCTTACATTTCTTAGCATTTAATAAAGACATGCGGAGTAGAAGTGTACTTAAGTTGAATTGGGTTATAATTGTATCCTAATAAGTTGTGATATTACAACAATTAAAACTGAAGTTAAACTTCTTTCTTTTTGGCATTGTCAACAGTGATAAATTTTATAAAAAATCAACTAATATTTTATATATACACAGAGTAATTGAACAACAAAATATTTGTGACAATGTTAATGAGTGAAATAAAAGCCCTATCATGTTTCAGAATCTAAGAAAAACAACATAAATAAAGACAATTTATATAATGAATCTTGTCTCTTCAATATTTGTTTTTTTTTTTTTTTTTTTCTGGGAGTCAAATCCTTTAATCACTTTAGACAGAACTAATGAAACTAGAAGAAACCATCATTGATTTTGAGAGTCTTCTTCTAAATTAGTTGGCCTTTGGCTTTTGGAGAGCAAAGTTCAAATTCCAGTTCCTGTCTGATAGGAAAATAAGTCAGACACAAAGTAGATAGTCTTTTAGACTCCAAACTGAAACAGCAGGTCCTAAAGGAGGTCTGAGTCTTGAAGAATCTTCGTTTTCAGAGTTACTGAATTCAGAAGTACTAATGCAGTATTTTTTATTGTGCCTTTTGAGGCGCTTCATTTTAGATATAGTATATTCGCCTTTTGTTGGCAAATCTGTTCAAATGTAAGTAAAAATTTTATGTTTTCTAATGAAAAAGTTCTAAATTCTATATTTTGTGCATGCCCTTTTTTTTTTTTTTTTTTTTATTTATTTTTTTAATTTCAGAATATCATGGGGGTACAACATTTTGGCCATACACATTGCCCCTGTTCTGCCCGTGTCAGAGCCACAATCGTGGTCATCCCCCAAACTGTGCTCCCCACATCCATTCAGTGAGAGTTTTTCCCATCCCTTCCACCCCCCTCCCGCCCGCCCGCCCCCTGATGAATGTTATTGCCCTATGTGATGTAAGTGTTCATCAGTTAGTACCAGTTTGATGGTGAGTACCAGTGATGCTTGTTTTTCCAATCCTGTGACACTTCGCTTCGAAGAATGGGTTCTAGCTCCAACCAGGATAATACCAGATGTGTTAATTCACTGTTGTTCCTTATTGCTGAGTAATACTCCATGGTATACATATACCACATTTTATTGATCCACTCGTGTATTGATGGGCACCTGGGTTGTTTCCACAACTTTGCAATTGTGAATTGTGCTGCTATGAACATTCGAGAGCAGATGTCTTTATTATAAAATGTCTTTTTTCTTTTGGATAAATACCCAGTAGTGGGATTGCTGGGTCAATGGTAATTCTACTTTTAATTCTTTGAGATATCTCCATATTCTTTTCCATAGAGGTTGTACTAATTTGCAGTCCCACCAGCAGTGTATGAGTGTTCCTACCTGTCCACATCCCCGCCAACATTTGTTATTTGGGGATTTTTGATATGAGCCAATCTCACTGGAGTTAAGTGATATCTCATTGTGGTTTTGATTTGCATTTCCCTGATGATTAGAGAAGTTGAGCACTTTTTTATATGTTTGCTGGCCATCATTCTGTCTTCTTTGGAAAAGTTTTTGTTCATGTCCTTTGCCCATTTTTTAATAGGGTTGTTTGATTTTTTCTTGTTGATTTTCCTAAGTTCTGTATAGATTCTGGTTATAAGCCCTTTATCAGAAGTGTAGCATGCAAATATTTTCTCCCATTCTGTAGGTTGTCTGTTCACTCTAGTGATAGTTTCCTTGGCTGTGCAGAAGCTTTTCAATTTGATCAGGTCCCATGTATTTATTTTGTTGCTGCTGTGATTGCTTTGGGGGTCTTCTTCATAAATTCTTTGCCTAGGCCAATGTCCATAAGAGTTTTTCCAACATTTTCTTCGAGAATTCTTATGGTTTCATGTCTTAGGTTTAGATCTGTTATCCATTGTGAATTGATTTTTGTGAGAGGTGAGAGGTGTGGGTCCACTTTCAGTCTTCTACATATGGCCATCCAATTTTCCCAGCACCATTTGTTGAATAGGGAATCTTTTCCCCAGTGTACGTTTTTCTGGAATTTGTCAAAGATCAGGTGACTGTATGAGGTTGGTTTTATATTTGGGTTCTCAGTCCTGTTCCATTGGTCTACATGTCTGTTCTTGTGCCAGTACCATGCAGTTTTGGTTACTATAGCCTTGTAGTATAGTTTGAAGTCTGGTAGACAGATGCCTCCCAATTTGTCTTTTTGCTTAAGATTGCTTTGGCTAGACGGGGTCTTCTCTGGTTCCACACGAAGCGTAGAATTATTTTTCTAGATGGCAAAAAATGATGTTGGTATTTTGATAGGGATTGCATTGATTCTGTAAATTAATTTAGGTAGCAAAGCCATTTTTACTATGTTGACTCTGCCTATCCAAGAGCATGGTAAGGTTTTCCATCTATTTACATCCTCTGCAATTTCCTTTCTCAGTGTTTCATAATTCTCTCTATATAGGTCTTTGATCTCCTTAGTTAGATATATTCCTAAATATTTAATTTTCTTTGTTGCTATTGCAAAAGGTATAGCATCTTTAATTTGTTTCTCGGCTTGATTGTTATTAGCATATATGAAGGCTATGGATTTGTGTGTATTAATTTTGTATCCTGAGACTTTGCTGAATTCATTTATCAATTCCAGTAATCTCTTGGTTGAATCTTTGGGGTTTTCTATGTATAATATCATATCGTCTGCGAATAGTGAAAGTTTGACCTCTTCTGCCCCTATCTGGACGCCCCTGATTCCTCTGTCTTGTCTAATTGCTGTGGCCAGGACTTCCAGCACTATGTTGAAAAGAAGTGGAGATAGTGGACACCCTTGTCTGGTGCCAGTTTTAAGGGGAATGCCTTCAATTTTTCCCCATTCAGTATGATATTGGCTGTGGGTTTATCGTATATGGCTTTAATAGTTTCTAGGAATGAGCCATCTATGCCTATATTGTTAAGAGTTCTTATCATAAAAGGGTGTTGGATTTTGTCAAAAGCCTTTTCTGCATCTATTGAAAGGATCATATAATCTTTGTTCTTGCTTTTATTTATATGGTGAATTACATTTATAGATTTGCGTACGTTGAACCATCCCTGCATCTCGGGAATAAAGCCCACCTGATCATGATGGATTATTTTTTGATGTACATTTGAATTCGGTTTGCAAGGATTTTATTGAGAATTTTTGCATCTATATTCATAAGGGATATTGGTCTGTAGTTTTCTTTTTTGTTGTGTCCTTTCCTGGCTTTGGTATCAAGGTGATATTGGCTTCGTAGAATGAGTTTGGGAGGATTCCATCCTTCTGGATATTTTCAAATAATTTCTGCAGTATAGGCACCAGTTCTTCTTTGTAGGCTTGGTAGAATTCAGGTGTGAACCCATCTGGTCCGGGACTTTTTTTTGTGGGTAGATTTTTAATTACTGCTTCAATTTCGGTGCTTGATATTGGTCTGTTTAGAAATTAGTTTTTCCTGGTTGAGCCTAGGGAGGTAGTGTGTTTCTAAGAATTTGTCCATTTCCTCCACGTTTCGTGTTTGTGGGCATAGAGATTTTTGTAGTATTCAAAGATGATGTTTTGTATTTCCATGGTATCAGTTGTGACTTCTCCTTTTCATTTCTAATTGAGCTTATTAGAGTCCTTTCCTTTCTGCTTCTGGTCAACCTGGCAAGTGGCCTGTCTATTTTGTTTATCTTTTCAAAGAACCAGCTTTTCGTTTCATTGATCTTCTGTATTGTTCTTTTGTTCTCGATTTCATTTAATTCTGCTCTAATTTTGGTTATTTCTTTTCTTCTGCTGGTTTTAGGATTGCTTTGCTCTTCCTTTTCCATTTCCTTAAGATGATTCATTAGTTTACTGATTTGTGACTTTTCTGTCTTTTGGATGTGGGAATTTAGGGCGATAAATTTTCCTCTCAGGACTGCTTTTGCTGTATCCCACAGATTTTGATAACTTGTGTCCCCATTATCGTTTAGTTCGAAGAATCTTTTGATTTCATTTTGAATCTCCTCTTTGACCCAATACTCATTCATCAATAGATTGTTTAGTTTCCAAGTTTTTGGAGGAAGATGTGAGTTTCTGTTGGAATTGATATCTAATTTTATTCCGCTGTGGTCTGAAAAGATACATGGTATGATTTCTATTTTTTTGAATTTGTTTAGATCTGTTTTGTGGCCTAGGATGTGGTCAATTTTAGAGAAAGTTCCATGAGCTGATGAGAAGAATGTATATTCAGTGTTATTTGGGTGGAGTGTTCTGTAGATATCTGTTAGGCCCAAATGTTCTAGAGTCCTGTTTAGGTCTTTTATTTCTCTATTTACTTTTTGTTTGGAGGATCTGTCCAGTTCCGTCAGTGGGGTGTTGAAGTCCCCTGCAATTATGGCATTCCTGCTTATTATGTTGTCTAGATCTAGCAGCATTTGCTTTATGTACCTGGGTGCTCCTGTGTTGGGTGCATAAATGTTTAGGATTGTTAAATCCTCTTGTGAAATTTTTCCCTTCACCACTATATAGTGTCCATTTTTGTCCTTCTTTACTTTTGTTGCTTTAAAGTTGATGTCATCTGAAATGAGGATGGCTACTCCAGATTTCTTTTGGTTTCCATTAGCCTGAAAAATTGTATTCCATCCTTTCACCTTGAGTCTGAATGCGTCTTTGTGTGTGAGGTGTGTTTCCTGAAGACAACTGATACTTGGTTTGTATTTTTTAATCCATTCAGCCAGCCTATGTCTCTTCAATGGGCAGTTCAAGCCATTTACATTTATTGAGAGAATTGATATTTGGGGTAAATTTCTGATTATTCTGTTGGGTGGTATCTTTTGTTTTACCTCTTGCGTCATTGTGGAATCTGGTTTCTGGGGTTTTAGCCTTTGCATAATTTTACATAGGTGGGTGTCTGTTGCGCTGGTTAGTGTATAATGCAGGTCTAAGCATTTCTTGCAAGGCCGGTCTGGATTTCGCAAATTCTATCAGTGATTGCTTATCTGGAAAGGTCTTTATTTCTCCCTCATATAAGAAGCTTAGTTTGGCAGGATACATAATTCTGGGTTGACCTTTGTTGTTGTTTAGGAGATTGATGATGTCTCCCCATTCCCTTCTGGCTTGTAAGGTTTCAGTTGAGAAATCTGCAGTTAATCTGATGGGTTTCCCTTTGTAGGTTACCTCCTTTTTTTGTCTTACAGCTCTGAGGAGTGCCTCTTTTGTGTTTACTTTGGTCAGTCTAATAATTATGTGGCGTGGTGAATGCCTTTTCACGTTGACTCTCCCAGGAGTCCTGTGTGCTTCTTGTACTTGGATGTCGAGATTTCTGGCTAAGCCATGGAAATTTTCCTCTATTATTCCTTCAAATAAATTTTCCAGCCCATGCAAATTTTCTTCCTCTCCCTCAGGGATACCTATTATCCTTATGTTTGGCCTCTTTACATAATCCCACATTTCTTGTATGCTTTTTTCCTGTCTCTTGTTTTTGTGTTCTTTCTCTTCAGCTGATTTATTTAGTGCATAGGAGCTGTCTTCTAGCTCTGAAATTCTTTCCTCTGCATGGTCCAGCCTATTCTTAAGGTTTTCCACTGTGTTTTGTAGATCCTTGAATGCTTCTTTCATTTCTAGGATTTCTATTTGATGTTTCCGTAATATTTCTATTTCTTTGGAGAATTTTTCATTCATTTCTTGCATTTTTCTTGTGGTTTCTTTGTGCTGGGATTCAATTTTCTCTTGAATTTCATTGAGCTTTCTTATAATCCATAAACGAAATTCCTCTTCTGTCATTCTACCCATTTCATTTGGGTTGGTATCCATTGCTGAGGAACTGATAATTTCTTTTGGGGGTGACTTTTCACTCTGATTTTTCATGTTCCCTGAGTTCTTTCGCTGGTTTTTTCTCATCTGGCCTCTTGGTCGAGAGCTGGGGGTGTTAGAGCTAGTTTATGGCCCTGTCACCAGGCCCACAATTATTTTTCCTTGGCAAAGCCAGGGAGAGAAGTAGTGGCCTGTATTGCCTTAGGTGTATTTTAGCAAGTTTGTTGGATCTTGAGTTAACTCTGACCTGTGGTCTTCTCCTCTTCCCAGTGGAGTGTGGTGAGAATGACCTCCCAGCTTGGGCTCTGAGCTAATGGATTGTACTTGAGAATATGAGTCCTCCGCTCCCTATTAGCTAGATATTCTGTTATGTCTGTAGCAGACTCTGATTCCCCAGTTGGGGTATGCGAAAGCCCTGTGCTTTGGGAGGGGTCTTGTAGCTCCTAGGGGTTACTTTGACCCTGCTCTTCCTGAGGTTCTGGTAGAAACACAATTTCCTTTGGCTGCAGTGTGAGAGCTGAGTTGGGAAAATTCTACACAGCTCAGAGGTTGCTCATCTAGCCACGTGTGGCTGCCCTTCTGATGTGTGTCTCTGCGTGAAACTGGTTGATAGGGGGATCTCCAATTGTGTACCCCTTTTCCACCACTAGACCTCAAGGCGAGGCAGGTGGCCGTCTCTATCCCCAGCAGTCTCCACCGGGGGGATGTTCCCACGGGGAGGGGGGAGTAGTGGCAGCTGGAAGCACTCTTGGGTGGCGCGAAATTCCCTATTGAAGTGGGCAGGATTATGGGGAGCTGCTCTGGTTCAGCCTGTGGCTGTTGAGGTATTTGGTTGTCATGGGAACCAGCAGTTATACCAAATGAGTCACTATGGCCAGCAACCTTCAAAATGAGCGATCTCTGGGGTACAGGAGGGCTGGGACCTGAGGGGCGGGCACTAGGACCGGCACGGAGCGGAGTTGTCGGAGGCCAGAGCCGGGGTAGCAGAACCAGATGGACGAGCTGCAAACTGTTTCCAATACTCAAAGGTCCCACCTCTACAGTTCCGGGATCTCGTCCCACCTGGAACCCAAGGATGCCGCTGTCCCTGGCCACCACAGGCAAAGCCCGTCTAGCCCCAGCAGAAGAGCCCCAGGCCGGGCCGGGGAAGGGCGGAGCTAGAGACGCGGCTCAGAGCTCCGCGCGGGTGGCTGTAAAGATGGCGGCCGCCGCCAGCCTGGCGCACAGCCGGGCTCCGATCGCGCCGGGAGCGCAGTTTTTCTCCGCCGGTAGTTGTAAGCAACCTCTAAGGGCGCGTCCCGCTCTCCGATAAACTCCTGGGCCCAGTCCCGCTGACTTCTAGTGGCGCAGTGCCGGCCTGCGGGTTCCCGCGCACTGTCCCGGGAAGCTGTGTCTTGGTCCCCGCCCAGTTCCTCCCCAGCCCTCGGCAGTCTCTGTATATTGCAGCTGCGAGTTGTGTCTGGCTCTGGCACCTTCCTCCTCTCCACAGGGCTCGCCGGCCCGAGCAACCGCTCTGTCCCAACTCTGGGCTTGTCCCTGACTGCGTGTACGGGGAGGCGCGTAACCGCTTGGGGGGCAGGTCGCGCCGCGCCGACCTGGCGAGCGCGTCCTTCCCGCGCTCTGGGCTCTATTGTGCTCCGTGCGCCCTCCGATCTTTGTGACAATTTTGTACCTGTTTTCTTGGGCTGGGCGTTCGGCGCTGTCTCTCTGTAATCCGCAATGCTGTTTTTGGAGTGAGCGGTCCGTGTTCGCCGGCAGCCGCTGGCGTTCTTCACCTCCTTTCCTGGGAGCGGTATGGTGGGAGGACCCTATCACACCGCCATTTTTTCCTATTCCTTCAATATTTGTTGAAGAGCACTTAAAGGTGGGAAAACCACTATCTATTAAAGTATGTGGGCTGAGGCATTAAAATATTTTAATAAAAAACAAATAGTAGACTTGAGAATGTCCACAACCTACCAAATTTTTTGAGAAAGAGTGTCTACAGAGAAAAAGTCATTTTAACCATTAATTGCAACTTTGATGACAATTATGAACAATTTTGTGTAATCTTAAAAATAAAACTCAAAACTGGGGGAAAAAACTTCAGAAAAATACCATTGACCTGGTATTTGGAGACAGATACATGTAAGCCAAATATACTTAAGCATGTGAATATATACCAAGGATAATCATTCGGTTTATATTATTTCATTTTTAAACATTGCTTTAATGTGAGTGTGTGTGTATGTTTTTCTTTTTGGAAAAATTTTCTTTGAAAATAGTTTGGAAAATAAACCTATTTCACAAGTCCACAAATAAAATCAACTTGCTTGTCAGCATAAATTTCAAAAATTAAATAATTTTAATTGTTTTTAGGGTGTCCTATTACTCTCACATGTGTCCCAGTATGGATGATAAATTTCCGGTTCACCATAGTTCTATCCAGTAACATAACATCTATAACATCTTAGGAATCTGAATTTCCCATCTATCTCTGAGTAGTAGTTTACTATGCTTCTTGTGACAGAATTGCTTGAACTTAATAAACACACATTCAAGAGAGAAAAAAATCTGCCTTCTGTGGAAGAATCTGCTGTACAATCACCTTCCCAAAACTGTTTACAGATGTGAGTTGCCTTTTAGAGACTTTCACCACTAACTCCCAGTGTCTTGCATGCTAGTATTCGACTCGCTAACATGCTGAAAGAGACCATCAAACACACACACACCCACACACGCACACGTGTATATGCATGCATGCATTCATACAAGTGCATACCTGTACCCATACCTCCACCTCTACCTCCACCTCCGTCTCTCTCTGCATTGCTTTCCCAGAATGGTCTACACTGCTTCATGATCCAGACCCTTGCACATTTTATTCTTTTATTTCAACCTTGCATTCTTCCTTTCTTCACCTAGATACATCCTTTTCACTGTTCAGCTTCCGTCTGTGCGAGAAAGCATGTCTTTTCTTCTCTAACCCTCATCCTCTGTTAATACATTATACTTACTTTAACTCCTGTGCCTCTCCTGTGCCATGAGCTGTCTGAGGCAGAGAACTGAAGATTTATTTCTTGACTGGGTGGATTTTATATTCAGTTCAATTTAAATGTGTGCTGTGGCTTTGAAAATGTTCAATGCAATAAGATCCAGAAAAAAGCCATTTCATTCATGTAATTAGTGCCAATACCTGTTTTAATATAACCTTTCAAGTATCTGTAAAAAGTTTAAATTTTATGTTTACGTGTTGGATATAAAATTGTTTCTGTAAGTTTGATATTAATTTGTAGATAACATACTTGGGGAACTGTGATTTGAGAGAGAAATTTACAATCACCAGTTATTTAATCTTCCTTTTCTCTTAAAAATATAATCAAGATATGAATTCTCACTAAAATCTTATTTAAAGAACATTACTTTATATTCTATATCTTAGTCTTATTTTATTAAAATGTAATTTCTAAATTTATTCTATTCTCTTTTCTTCAGAAGAATGTTATAGTCGAAATCACAGTCCTTTTGACGATAGGTAATTTCTCCTTGGCTTTCTCAGTGCAGAAATCATGAGACATAAAATGTAAATTGCTTAGCCTTATGTTAATGATTCAATGGAGTATTCATTGAGGCAAAACCACTTTGGAAGTCATTCCTGAAGAATTATCTCATCTTTGAAATAATGATCCATGACTGAAGAAATCCCATGACTCTAGGATGGAAAGGCGGAAACAAAATGTGATGAGAATGACTTGGAAACAAAGAATTCTCCAAGGAAAAAAGAAATATCGTCACACTACTAAAGAGCTACTTTGTTAGTGCTTCTGTGTCTACTGTTACTGCCCCTTGTTTATTTATTTCAGTTGTTAGAACACTATGCATTTATACTCAATCCCTAGCAAACACCACACACACATACACACTCTATTTAAATTCATTTTTCAGTGAACCATATGGAAAAACTGGCACATTTTCCCAGAGATGTACATAGCCTAATTGCAGAAAAACTTAAAATGAGATTCAAACCATTGTGCTCTGATCAGAAGAATTTACCTAAGCAATATAAACCCATTCCGCAAAAGTTGGAATTTGCTGTTAAAGTCAGGTAAAAACTATACTGTCAACACGTTTGATCAATAGACTCCTGCAAAGTGTGTCATCATTTCAGTTGTTTCGAAACTGGTCTGAACGGCCCCTTTAATTGTGTGAGAGTGACTATTTACAAATAAGTTTCACTTCCATATAAAAATAATAGCACATCTAATTCTGAAAATTACCAATTTCAAAATGCCCCATTACCGAGAAATGCTCATTAAGGCAACATCAGAGAGCTCATAATAAACATTATAAAGGATATATAATAAGTAGAATTTTGTTACAAAAAGCCTACTTTAAAATCTTTTGTTACAAAAAGTCTGCATTAAAGTCTTTAGGGACATATCTACTGAAAGATATGTAGGTTTATATGTGTTGCCATACTCATCTTCTTTATAACTGTGGGGTGGAGAGTAAAATCAATTGGAAAATACACAACCTTGAGAAGTTACATGATGAGAGCCATCAGATATTAAGAAAAAAATTTGTTCAGCTCAGACTAGAGTAGGTAGGTAATGGCTAGACTTAAATGTTTTGCCAAATAGAAACCACAACAGCTGTGAATGAAACATTATTCACACATTTGAGGTTCTGTCACTCATTCTTCAACAATGTCAACTTTTCCACTTGTGTAAGCTTGTTTTGGTTTGTTGATGTTTATATCCAGGAGACAATTTAACTCCCTAATGAAATATTCTAGATATGCAAAGCCTTCTTCATATAGAGTTAGGGAATTTACCATAATACATCCAAGTCAAAGAAACTGAGGTCATTCAATAGTACCAACAAGTCCATTATTTTTTTTATGATGACTCATTTTATCTGTAGTGTATCATCCAGAAACCTCAAAAAGCTTTAGGGGGAAACAGTTCACAGTTGGAAAAAGTTAAACTATATGAGATGTAAGACTATAGAGTAAATCAGAAATAAAATGTTGGATTCCCAATCAATAAATTTGTTCTATATTTTTCTCATACTGGGGATTGAAGAATTATAGAGGAGTTAGAAGAAGTCATAAAGAGAATCAAAACTAGTTAAGAGAAGCCTTTAGAGCTAGTACATCACTTATAAATTCAGGCAAATTAAGACAAGAAAAGTGGTTTCAGTTTTAAGTATTGGTTTCAAACTTTCATTTCTGTAACTGTGATCTTGAAATGATATGAAATTTTATCTGTTACTAGTTTTATCATTGACAATATTATCCTTCAATCCTTAGATTATGGTAAAACTTTTTTTTAACTCATCACATAAAAGAGAAATTTAAGGTTGTTTGTATCTAACAATGTCAAGTTATCAAAAGTAATCATCAAAAAAACCCACTTATGACACTTACAAAATCATGATATGTTTATTTTAATTGGTTTATAAGCAGCACACTGACATAGATATCTAGTACATTCATAGGAGTATCATTATTTAAGGTGTCAGATTAAAACTTTAGTTTCAAGACTCATGCATGTGACCATAGAAGAATGTATTACCTCACCAATGTTACACAATTAAATATATTTAACATTAAGAAATGCTCTGCTCTTAGAAATGACAACAAACCCAGATAGAGGGAGTGCAACTTGCTTTCTAATAAGTAGATAAAAGCTGTGGAATGAGGCAAAGACACGACTTGGCATCAAGCTTCTTGCTGTTTATGCCCATTCCCCATGTGTATTCTTGCTCCTTACTTAGTTCTTTTAGCCCATTGACATTTTCTGCAACTGCTTTGGGATCTCTTGTGTTCTGTATTAGTTTCTTCGATCTTCCCTAACAAAGTACCACAAACTGAGTGACTTAAAAGAACGGGAATGTATTCTTTCAAAGATCTGGAGGCCAGAACCAAAATCAAGGTATAGGCAGGGCCACACTCCTTCCAAAAGCTCTAGGAAAGAATGCCTCCTTGCCTCTCTCAGCTTCTGGGGGCTCCTAACAGTCCTTGGCTTGTGGGATCATAACTCCAATCTCTGCCTTTGTCTTCAGATGACCTTCATCTCTATGTCTCTCTGTCTTTTCTTATAAAGGCACTAGTGTTTGGAGTTAGGGCCCATGCTAAGTCCAGAATGATTTCATCTCAAGATCTTTAACTAATTGCATCTGAAAATATTATTTTTCCAAAGAGGATCACATTCTGAGGTCACGTTATGGACTTGAATTCTTGGGGGATGCTATTCAATTCACTACATGTTATTAATTCTTCTCTTCTCAGATGCTCAGAATTAATTCAGCAGAGAATCCTCAGGCTTCCCTGTGTAGTCCCAAACTTTTGTGAAAAGGCAACATCCACCTTTGGCAAGAGGCCATACAAAGTTACCATTTCCAGTTTTCTACTTATCAGAAAAAAATAACATAAAGACTTACATTTACTCCATGTTACACCACTGTAGGGATATTAAACAAGACCTTTTCCTAGGCTTTTGGACTGCACATCCCAAGAATTCTTGTTATATGATGGAATGTGCCAGTTGTCAGGCCTACAGAATTATAGCTCCTGGTGCAGCAACTGTGTCATGATGTTTGTCCTCAATTGAAAGAGAAGCTCCAGAGCAGAAAGTCTTATCTACTTCCAAGATAGACTAAAGGAAAGAATCAGCATAGTTGGACATGAACATCTGCTTCTGCTGACAGCAGTGAAATAAACATGCTACTTGGCAGGGCCTCTGTGTGTGGGTTGGGGTAGAAGGGGTGATGAGTCAAAGTACCACTGAAAAATAGAGCCTAAAGCAAAGCTTTTGTGTTAATACTTTAGGAATGGGTAAGATACCAGGTCATCAAGGTTGAGGGGAAGAAAGTCATATACAACGTGGCATTTTACTAAGCTGGCCACGAGAAACACAGCTGGGTGATGAGTGATGTAGGGTGTCTATGAAGAGGCTAAGGAAAACAATTCCCTCAAGATGATCCTTTGGGGGTGGGTGATCGTGAGTAAAGATGAAGAAATAATTTGTTGGCTTTTCAATTTCTCCGGACTCTCATTGACCCAATTTTACCCTAATGATCTAAAATCCTCAACATTTCTGGATTGTGTTACCTATACCCCCCCAACAATAACTGGGGAGGCCAGATTCTCCCTGGGTTCAGGTAGCTTTGCTCTGGGCACTGGAGTTGCTGCAGCTTTGGCCACAGCAGGTGAGGAGATATGCTATTGTCCGGCCCATGCCAGCAGGGGATGCTGAGTGAGACAGCAAGAGGTATCATGAGATGAGGCATGGACAGTGATAGAGAGGTGGGACGCTACATTGAGCAAGCAGAAGGGGCCTTAAAGGAACATGTTGGATTGAGTAAATACCTCAGGAAATATCATAGCTCACTGGTAATAAGTAAGGGACAACTTTTAGTCAACTGCTCAATCCTTAGAGAAAGGAGTGCGGGATGTCATATGGAAGATGACTCTCCATATCCATGCCATCTGAATCAGAATTGGACCAGTGGATCTAGTTACCAGCTCAGCCCAGGTAGTTACTTTGAACAAATATTTATGCTATTTTCCAAATCTTGCTACTGAGGTACCTTATTCAACAAGAAACCTCTTCCCTAGAACACACCAAGGGGCTCCCCTAATCTTGGTCGCTTGGGTTTACTAAAACACATCATCATAGACTGGGTGGCTTAAATAACAAGCATTTACTTCTCATAGTCTACAGCCTATGAGATCAGGGTGCCAGCATAGTTGGGTTCTGGTGAGGGGTCTCCTCCTGGTTCACATATGGTTACCTTCCTGCTTTATTCTCAAGGAGAGAGAGAAAGAGAGAGAGAGAGAGAGAACCCTTTTATGTCTCTTCTTATAAGGGCACTGATCCCATCGTGAGGGCTCCGCTCTCATGACCTAATGACCTCCCAAAGGCCCCATCTCCATATACTATCACTATTGATTGGAGATTAGGGTTTCAACACATGAATTTTGGGAGGACACAAAAACACAGTCCATAGCAGTGGTCTCTAGCATCCATGCTTACTTTGCTTTTAATTTTCTATATCTCCTGGAAACACCACCTCCATGATACACAAACTTTATCTCTGCCTATTTTTTCCTTTTCTCTCCTCATCTCACCCTCCAACCTAATTTCCAGCTGTGGTGGATGTAAATTCTCATCTTCCAGGCCAAATTATTTTCTCAATGACTGTCCAGGTGTTATAATACAGTTGTCCTTGGGAATACAGTGGCAAAGGGCCGGCTTGCCCCAGGCAGGATACTTTGAAAAACTTCCCCATGAAAATAGTTTCATTGATTGCTTTATTAGGTAGATAGTTTTATCCAAATTAATTTGTACTGATGTTTAATCTGTGTATTGCCAATAATGAAATATTCCTGTTTCAGGAGTTAAATTTTTTGTAAAAGATAGTTTCTTTTGAGTGGAATTCTGTTGTTAAGTTTGCTGCTTGAAATGGATGCTAAGGAGGATTTAAAAATATCTGGATAAATTGCTGCAGAAAGTATTAAGATAAGTAATTATTATCATTACTGTCTGAAGCTGCAGGTGATAAAGGTCAAGTTGACAGCAAACGAGAGGCGGAAACGGGATGGAGAGCGAGATCTGATGATGTTTAAGTATCTTGTTCCTGGTGTGCCTAAGTTCAGCTTCCATCTTGTCTTCCTCATAATTTTGTTATGTGATACATGAGCTTAGCTGGGTCCAGTTGGGAGTACAACTGGAAAATACAACTGGTATGTACATGCCATGTATCATTTCTATTGTAGAAGCTAAAAGCCCTCTGAAAATACAAGGAAGAAAATTTCCATGATTAAAATATATTTGATTTTCAACTTTCTTTGGTGCTTTTCTAAAAATTTGAGATAAAATAAAGTATCATCCTTTCTATCACTATCCAAGATTCTATAAATGACAATAAGAGGCTTCTACATGCTGCTATCAACTCTTGGGTATCTATACCATCTAAGACATTTCTGGCATCCACAAAAACCTATGGTAATATCATAGGTTGAATCTTGGCTGGTCAAACTTTGCACATTTGAAGAGTGGCCTGTTTTCAGTAGTGACCCTAGGCAGACTCCTGGAATCTGAGTGCTGAGCTCTTGAACTATTATATCTGATAAGAGTGTTTTTGCATGCCTAAGTCCTTGGACTATGCTGTACCAGTTTTATCACATAGTTTATACTATCAAGTGATTTTTGGTGAAAACCTTTTTCTCTGAGAGTTTGAAGATTGATGTGGGAGCTGTACACTTACCTGACCACAGGTCAGCTGTACACTGACCACAAACAAAAGCTTGGACACCAAGGCTCAGGTGAGCTTCTTGGATTTGCAACACTTTACACATCTTGTCACCATGATTGCTGGGGGAATAAATTCATCCCATGCAAATCTATTGGGAGGTGTCATGTGGAAGATTGCACCTGGTTTCTTCCTGACTTTGTCCATGCATCTTTACTTTTCTTTTTGCTGATTTTATTTTGTAGCCTCTTATTATAATAAACCATAACCATGAGTATAACAATTTCTGAGACCTGTGAATCCTTCTAATGAATCATCAAGACTGAAGTTGGTCTTACAAAATTCAGACACATAACCCAAAAGGGCAAACTATTCCCCAACATAGCAGTAGACAAGATTAAATTCTAATCATGGCCTTCAGTTTGTACAATGCTCCAGTCTTCCATCCACCAATTATCAGAAAACTTAATGGTCTTCTGGTCCAAGTGGAAGTACCTGAATAAAATCCTCATGAATTTCCTAAACACTGCTTCTTATATACCAATCTTATGGGCATTTTTACATTAATTTCAACAACATCTTCTTTAAGAATATACTTTTGAAGGGTGAGATGTATGAAATGTAGAACTTTATGGTTGTGTCCCGTCCAATAGAAAATCGATAGCGTGAAATACTTGTTTTCTGTCATATCGAGGCTGATGACCCCTCACAAACTCTCAACTGTTCTTGGGTCTCACCAATTACAATACTTACCCTGCCTGACCCTCCTCCCACCTCTCTCTCTCTCTCTCTGTCACACACACACACACACACAAACACACACAAACACTCTTCTGTTCTCTTTCCTTCCTTCTCTCTACTGTCATCTGTGATAAGAAATAATTTCAGAAATGGGCATAGATTTGTGTAAAATAAACGTATTGAAAATATTTTCTCTAGAATTCAAAGAACCGTTATCCTTGAGTCTGAGTGCCGGTTCATTCTAACATTTTCACTATCAAAATGAATACCTTCAGCATAGCTGGTGAATCCTTCACCTTTATAGACACCCAGTCTTGGATAAGAGAAGAAACACCCATTTGAGATCTAAATCAATTATCACTCAAGGCTGCTTCTCACGTTTAGAAGCATCTCCTTGAAAGCCTTTGCTACAGCCAGATACTTTTGGGCAAACTAGAAAGCCTAAGTGTGTAAAGCTAGGCTATCATTTTAATTTTTACATTAACATATATTAGTTCCTTTTTTAGACAACATTCAATAACAGAAAATGTCAGAGAGCCCTTAACATGCCTCATCCTCAATTGCAGCTATGGAGCAAAAATTGGAACTAATTCAATTAAACTGGCATGAGGAGCAAATCAACTGTTATCCAGCAGAATAATTGCTCAAGATTAAGCATGGGTACTCCCCAAGAATGCCAAACACAGCAGAACTGGAGCATGTTCATCCAAAATGACTAGCTATGCACCATGGTTAGAGAATCTCAAATTCAAGTTTATTTACTTTATATGATGGATACATTACCCTCTTTTTTTCTCATAGGCTGAGTGTTCTTAAATTGCTTTAATAATGACTGATATGAAAAATATATTAGGTGCTTTAAATCTGAAATAATTTTTAATGATTTTGGACTTAAGTCCATATGGACATAATTTTTGGTCAGAGTCTGCATTAGGAGTATCATTTCAGTAAAAGTCAATCCATTGATGAAGTCAAATATCTACACTGATGAAAATCTTTCAAGAATATAAAATTAAGTCAGGCACAGATTTATCAAAACAAGCTTCACAATCTTGCACATGTGCTTCTGCCAATTTTCATTGCTATTCTCTGTATCAGGCACAATATCACTCCTGTTAATTATAAATTGACTATCTTTGTTTCTAGCTTTACAATCGTGGCCCCAGTGACTACTTCTCCCGAACATAATTTTCACACAATTTTTAGTCCCTGCTGTCTCAGACCCTTTGAGAATGGTAATTTCTTCTCCAGCTACTGGACCTTTGAGAGCTCCATTGTTATGCGGGTTCAGTACACATCTAGATGCAGTTGCAGAATGTTGAAATGTACTTTGTCAACTTTACCGTCAAGTTTTTCTGTACATATCCCATTCGTATATTTTCCCCCTTCCTGCTTTTGATTTCTAATTTCCTAGAACTCCTATTAACTCTTTCCAGCCATTCACTACCCAACTGAGATGGAGTGTTCTAGTGTCCTAGAACACTCCACTTCTGGGAGAAACTCCAACCAATGCCTTCTCTGCCCTCATCAAAAATCTTTTCTTACTGGCCAGGTAAACTAGAAAGAATCTGATGTTTTATCTCACTTATATTTATTTTATTTATAAATATTTATATTTATTTTATTTAAACTAATCTGTGTATGTGTATATGTGTGTGTATGTGTGTGTGTGTATATATATACATCTCTAGGCTGTCTGGAAATATCCAGCCATGTAACCATTCTTGTTATATTAACAATGGCTGGATACTTTCTGGACAGCCCTTGTAATTCACCTATTGCATATTGATGGAGTATGTTTTCTTTGCTTAAATCAGTGATCCTCAAACTTGGCTGTACATCAGAAATACTTGGGGAATTTTTAAAACTATCAATACTTAGATCTCACCCCTAAAGATTCTGATACAATTGGTCTAAGGGTGTGATCTGTACATCCTGCATGTCATGAAAACTCCTTTAGTGAGTCAATGTGTAGTCAGCATTAAGAGCCACTGCCCTAAAGAAGCATGTCTCTTTAAATGCACTGACCCGGGCTCTTGCCCTTTCATTTAAGGGCTGTCTGGCTCCTCAAAGTGATTTGGGAAGCTGCCTCTGCCGGCAGCATAGATCAGATGTTCTGGGTTTCTCCCTATTCTTCTCCCTCATTTCTCTTTAGTGCTTTGAGACTGATGCCAAACTAATCACTACTATAATCAAAACTATAACATTTCACTTTCCCATAATTCCATCACTATGCATGATGTAAGGTGTGGAATATACACAAATACCAGCTTCTAAAAGGGAAGAGACACACTTCTTGAGTTGAGAGTCTCTGCCTTCATCATACCTAATGCCTTGCCTCCAGGATTCAAACTTGGCTGATAGCAAATAGCGAAGAAGGCTTAAGGAAGATTTTGTACTATGAAAGGATGACTACATGGGTTTTCTCCTAATTGTTCAGATAATCAAGCTTACCCATATTGGCAGGGGGCGGGAGGGGGAACTCTGCAAAAAAAATTCATTTTTTTAAGCAAATATCCATTAAGCAACTACTATGAATTAAATATATCAGGTACTGGAAGACAATAAAGACAGAGCCCCTCATCTCAAAAGCTTGCAGTCTAGCAGTGGAGGGTGGCCAGGAGGTGGGATGGCAAACATTCAATAAATAGACATTTATATATAATTGTTATAAGTATTAGAAGGTGAAATTCAGGGAGTTGTTAGTTTGGGAAGGGTGATGTAATCAGAAAAGTCTTCTTTGAGGGCATGATGTTTAAATTGGGAATAGAAGGGTAGGGATGTGATAGGGAAGTTAATGGTGGGCAGGGGAGAATCCAGGCAGAGGAAATAGAAGGTATTTAGATTCTGAGTTTGGTCATTAAGGGAAATAATTAAACAAACAAACAAACAAAAAACTAAAACCAGCATGACTGAAACATAACAAACAAAGAGAGAGGCTGGAGAAACAACCAGAGGCCTCCTCAAAAGATTTGCATTTTATCCTAGGAGGAATTAGAAACAGCTGCTGTTTTTTATATAAAAGATGACTATCAGGATTTTTTTTAAATGGATCTAAAAAGGTTTATTTATTTATAGTTTGCTCGTATTTCGCCTTAAAGAGATCTATTTTAACCCCTTTATTCAGTACAACAACCTGTATCCACCCTCACCTCTACCCTTTCCTATCACCCTTACCCTGCTGTTATTTTCTTTTTGCTCCTACCAATTAAATTGTTTACTTATTCAACATGTTTATTGTCTATTGTCTGTCTCTGCTCAGGAGTGCAAGCACCACATAGCGGGAGAGCTCTGCAGCATTTGCTACTTTATTGCACACAGCTTCCTAGAGAAGCACACAGCTTCTTGGAGTAGCACCTAGCATTAAGGAGAGCATGTGCTCAATAATTATTGACTCAAGACGTGAATCTAGGCTAAATCAATTATTAAATCTTTGTCCTTCATTGAAACTTCACACTAGACAGTTGAAACTTAATTAAATAGTACATAAAATAAGTTGCCTTTTTTTCTTGGGCCTTTGTAATGAACAGTCTCAGCATTATTTACTTCAGCTCTGTAGCAGACAGGGTTACCTTCTCAGTATAGAAGTCATGAACAAAATATTTTCGTCCAAAAAGATTTTTTTTTTTTAGATCAGACTCAAGAGGCACAATGTTGGCAAGTCAGCACGTGTAATATTTTTCTAGGCCTGTTATCACACATGTCCGTTTCTATTCACAATCCACAGCACAGAGTTCACATTTATAGGAGGTAATATTTAAGTTCACATAGTGACCCCTTAATTATGTAGCTAAGTTTAATCTGCCTATATATTCTCTAGCAGGAGCCCAAATACTTTTTAGCTTCTGAGATACCAGATCTGTCAGTGCTCAGAGAATGGTGGGCATGTGTTCTAAATGGAGGCTGCCCCTCGGCTGTAGAGGGTTTGAACTGGTGACCAGCAGAGGGCACTTGCCACTCCTCAAAATTGCCTTCATCTCCTGAACATCAAGAGACAGGCTTATAAAGAAGTTGTCATTGCCTTCAGCTTATTTTTATTTTTTTATGATCATCCAATATCATTGATTTTTTAATGTAAGTACTATAATAAAAATAAATACTCAAAAAGAGAAGAAGAAAATCACTGATATCTCCATTACCCAGAGATAGCATAACCACTATTAGTGTTTGATATAATCCCATATTATTATTATATGCTTATAAATTCCATTCATTTCCCCAAAATGGGATCAGAGAGTGAACACTACTTAATGTTTTTAAAAAATTGAGCGAATATACAAGATGAGTCTGGAGCTGTATCTCATAGTGCCAGGAAAGTGCTCAAAAAAAATTTTTTTTAAAGGAAGAAAAGAGAACCCACATTGACGCAGTATATCAAAGGTACAGAAGAACTAACTGAAAGAGCTCCAAGTGTCCAAAGCTGGAACCATTTTGGCAACAAAATAAACAAGTAGTATTGGATTATACACCAAAGTATTAAATAAATATCTAAGTCCATACGGATATGGATACATCAGTAAATAGTAGAAATGAGGCAAATCTGCTCTGTAGAAGAATTCTAAATAATCAGAATAACTCCCACTCCCTTAGTGTGGGCTGTGAATAGTGACTTCCTCCCAAAGTGTACAATATAGCAGTATGGATAGAGTTGAAAAATAGAGTAACTTTACAGTGGAGAAACCTGACTAATACAACCTTAGCTAAGTGATCAAGGTCAATACCAATGAATCATTTTGATAGTATGTATCCTTGATATGTTGTGATGAAAATGGCACTTTGCCTCTGTGATATTCCCTCCAGAACTGCAGAACCCACAGGAAATGAAGATCTGAAAAGCCTGAAGGCAATTTTCAGAACCAGGACTGGCTGCATTTTTTGAAGAATTACGTGAAGAGAGAGGTAAGAAAATTGAAGTTGTAAAGAGAGTTGAAGATGGGCATATGGGTGAAAGTTGATGGACCATGTCCACTTGTAAATGGACATGCACAATCACACGGGCACAAATGTTGGCTACAATGTGCACAGACGCCAGTTTCCCTGGGAGAGACTGCTGAAACCATTTTATGGGTAGAGTATCGTAGTGTTCTTTACAGATCACCCGAGTCAGAAAAAGAACACTAATCTCACTAGAAAACATCTACCATTACTTTTTTTCTTTCAAATTGAGATAAGTGAAAAAAAAAAATCAGAGGATTTTGAATTAGAAAAACTCAAGATCACAATCCAACTCTGCTATAGTAACTTTGGGCAAGGAAGAGAATATGCAAAGTGTAATAACACTTACATCACAGAATTGTTATGAGAGTTGATGACATTGCACAGAGATACAAGAAATCATGGCATCCCTCCCACAACTGGGGCCAGAGAAATCATTACAATAATTATTATTAACTGTTTAGAATGGCAGAGGAAAGCTATTATCTGGTCTCTTAATCATATGGAATGATAAATGATAACCCATATCCCCAAGCAATCCTTATACCATGGGTGGATAGCTACATGTTGGTCCTAAAGTTAATAATCCTATTGTAATATCTGGTTATTAAAATGTCTCTTTTCTCAACAAAAAATTTAAGGCTTTAAAGAGTAGCAATAGCACTCTTCTGAGCCTTGTGGTAAATTCTGAGAAAAGCTTCATAGAACATATCTAATCAGGTTATTTCTTGAGTTCAGTGATAAGTTTAGGCTGGTGCAAATTTTCCAGGTGCTGTGGTAGAATTCTATATGTGAAGCCTACAGCCATTCTATTACATTTCTATGAAGGTGCACAGTGATGATGTGAGGCAATTCATGATGAAAAGAATGAACACGTTTCAAAAATAAATCTGAAAATTTATTGTAACCAGTAATGATTTCCAAATTGATCATATCACAAGACATAGTCACATTGGAAGAAGTATGTCCTTAGGAGACAATAACAGAGTTTACTCCTCTGTCACTATTTCTAGTCTACTTCAACCCCCAGTGTTCTTAATATGAGTTTTGAGACTTAAATAAAACATTTCCTTGAAACTGATCAAAGTTATTTTCATTTAATTGTGAATAAACGCAATTAAATAATCAAAAGAATTACAAATAGTTCTACACATCCTCTACTTCTGAATATTTACTCCATTTGATAGAGCTGATAGGAAATAGAAGAGATTTGGGTTAATTCTGTAATGTATTGAGACTTTGAGGGATGGTAAGATAGGCTAATGTATTACATTTTGCATGTGGGTTGGATGTGAATCTTTGGGGGCCACAGAGCACAAACTGTGATAAGCAGAATAATGTCCTCTCAAAGGTGTTCACATCCTAATCTCTGGAACCTGTGAATATATTAGGTTACATTGTAAGGGAATTAAGATTGCTATTCAGCTGACCTTAAAATAGGGAGATTATCCTGGATTATCCAAACAGGTCCAATGTAATCAGAAAGTCCCTTAATTTTGGAAAGGGGCAGACGAGTCAGTATCATAGTGATGCAATGTATGAAAGACTTGAAAGGCCATTGCTGGCTTTGAAGATGGAAGTGAGGCATGAGCCAAGGAATGTCGGCAGCCCCTAAACACTGGAATCGTCAAGGAAATGGTCTCTTTCCTAGAACCTCCAGAAAGGAACACAGTCCTGATGACACCTCAGTTTTAACCCAGTGAGACCCATTTCAGAATTCTGACTTCCACAATTGTCAGATAACAAATTTGTGTTGACTTTAGACACTAAATTTGTAGTAATGTGGTACTGCACCAATAGGAAACTAACATATTGGCAGTCTTTATGATATCCCTGTAACTAACTAAATCCTCTGGACCCCAAATCAATATAGATTTTGTTTGTCCTGTTTTGCACTGCCATAAATATAATTATTGTAAAATTACACCACAGTTATTAAATGCCCACACTCATACATAGGCACACACACAACCTTTAGTCGAACAAATTCAGAAACCCGATTTAGTGCATGAGACAAAGAAAGCAATTAAACTTAACTAAAGAATGAGCATATCTCCTCAACAATTCTATTCTCTGCTTTTTGCCCCTGCTTTTGCAAAGGCTACTGAACTTACCTTGTCATTTTCTTAGTAACTTTATCCTTCCTTCTTTTTCTTGAATAATTTCTATTGTCCCTTAGTATTCAGGTCAGGTATAGTCTATTCTAAGCAACATCCCCAGACTATATCTGGCTGGTGTAGATATTTCTTCCAGATGTTTTTGTATGTTCTAGCCTAGTACTTCTCATATTCAGTAATATACTACTTAGTATATTATATCTTACTGTATTTTTTTCTCCATTACAAAAAGAGCTGTTTGAGGAAAGAATTTAACCTTACTTATCTTTATATCATTTAATGATTCATAGTGCTGTCTATTTGCTTGATACTCACTAGTGTGTTGCTCCAAAATGAATAAACATATAAATGATTATCCTCTTCTTGAGTTTCCTTAAAATGTTGGGCCATAAAAAATACCCTTCTTCACTACTAACTCCTTCCTCTTAGTGTATAAACATGTTTACCTGTCTCCTACCTTAAAAATAATAAAACCAACCAACCAAACTTAAAGCTATTTCTCTACTTCAAATTTCTCTCTACCCTAACAAATATTCTCCTTTTACTATAAGGTTTATAAGAGTTATCCACAGACCGCAAATTAGTACAACATCTGTGGAAAACAGTATGAAGAACTAAAAGTAGACCTATCATTTGATCCAGCAATCCTACTATTGGGTACGTACTCAAAGGAAAAGTAGTCATTTTATCAGAAAGACACCTGCACTCAAATGTTTATTGTGGCACAATTCACAATTGCAAAGATGTGGAATCGACCCAAGTGCCCATCAATTCATGAGTGGATTAACAAAATGTGGTATGAGTATACCATGGAGTACTACTCAGCCATTAAACAAAAGGTAAAAAACTGTTGCCTTTTGCAACAATTTGGATAGAATTGGAGACTATCCTCCTAAGTGAAGTATCTTAAGAATGAAAAAACAAACACCACATGTACTCACTATTAAATTGGAACTAACTGGTGAGTGCACATGTGCACAGAGAGAAGTAAAACTCATTGGAAATCAACCAGGGGGAAGGGGGGAGAAGGGGAGGGGAAGGAACCTCCCCAATGGGTACAATGAACACTATTTGGGTGATTGGCACACTTGTAACTGTGACTTAAGCATTACAAAAGCAATCCATGTAACAAAAACATTTGTATCCCTGTAATATTTTGGGAAAAAAAGAGTTATCCACGTTCATTGGTCCAATTTCATCCTCAACCTTTGGTAAAATTGCCTTCCTCCCCAGCTGAATTAGCTTGCTAGGGCTGCCATTAAAAAATACCACCCTGGGTGACAGAAATTTATTTTCTCATAGTTTTGGAGGCTAGAAATCTGAGATTAAGGTGTCAGCAGTTTTGTTTTCTTCTGAGGCCATGGATTGCAGATGGCTGCCTTCTTGCTGTGTCTGCACATGGTCTTTCCTTTGTGCACACAAGCCCATGGTGTCTCTTTGTGTGTCCAAATTTTCTCTTCTTATAAGGACACCAGTCAGATTGGATTAGGACCCACACTAAGACCGTAATTTAACTGTTTTGTTTGGTTTGGTTTGGGGTTTTTCATTGATATATAATAGTTGTACATATTGTGGAGGTACATGTGATATTTTGAGACTTGTATGATCAAAATAAGGCAATCAGGATATCCATAACCTCAAACATCTACCTTTTCTTTGTGTTTGGAACATTACAAATCTTCTTTTCTAGCTACTTTTGAAATATAAGATAAATTATTGTTAACCATAATTTCTTTACTATGCTTTAGAATATTAGAACTTATTCCTTCTACTTAACCATATTTTGTACCCCTTCATTAAGATCCTATCTCCTAATTGGTCACACTTTGATGTACAGGTAGAACTGGGGGTTATAAATTTTGGGGGGACGTGATTCAGTCCACAACACCAGCTATTGATCACTAAAAATTCTCTTTGTAAGTCCTTTGGTGACTTAATATTGATAATACAATGAATATTGTTTCATTCTTTCTGACTAAAATTCTTTGGCGTTTTACAAATGTGAGCACCTCTTTCTTCCTGAAACGCTTTTTCTTCCTTGGTATCCATGCTGCTGCTCTCTCCTTGTTTTCTTCCAAACCACCTAGCCTTTATATTCAGCCTTCTGCATGGCCATCTCTTTCTTTGTCCCTTACATATACCCTAAGCTATAGTCCTCTGTCCTTCCTACATCAGTTTCCTAAGTAAACTCATCCAATTTTTTTTCTCCATATTCCATGTGTATTTTGATAAATGCCAACTTTTTATCTCACACCTCTGTGTTCAACACTTGACATATAGTCAAATGCCTATAAATGTCTACTGTTAAGCACAGAATGTTCCAAATAAAATGTGCCATATTTATTTCTTGCACTTGCTCTTTCTTTTACATTGACATTTGCACTCATGAGACATCCATTTACCCGCAAGCCCACATTATATATGTCAATGTTTTCTTAATTCATGATTTCAGTTCTTACCTCTTCCTCATACCTCTGAGCTCTGCCTTTCTAGACCCCCTCATTTCATTGATATCACATAAATACTCTTCAAATTAAGACACTCACGGTTGCACCCTGCAACACTGCAGTACAGTACAGTACCCTTTTATCTGGCTGCTTGGCCTCACCTGCTCCCATACCTCATGTCTAATCCACCCTCTAAATTATTTTCAGGGTGATATTTCTAAAATTATGATCATATTACTCAGAGGCTTGAAATTCATCCATTACCACTGAAATTTCTAAGTTTACATTTTGATATTTACCACAATTTCTATCATGACCTGATTTTTTTACTTCCTCTCCAATATTATTTCCCAACACAGCACTAATGTCTCACTCTTCAGTTAATCAAACCACCCACGGTCTCCATGTGTCTTATGCCTTTGTGCTCCTCCACCTACCATTCTTTGAAAATAAAACGTCCTGCCTTCTTCACCATCTATTGACTTCCTTCTCAGCCATCAAAATTCAGATGATATATTTCTCCCTCCAGGAAGCTTTCCCTGCCTGCCGAGTCTGATTTAGATATCCCTCTTCTGCCTTCTATAAAGACCTCTATATATTTCTATTATTGTCCTTATCACACTTAATTTTGGCATTGATCTATAAGGATATCCTCTCCCAGAGGAAATGATAGCAGTCATGTTCCATTTATTTCTTGATTAATTATTTTTATTTACTATTTGTGGTACTTAGAATACTACTTAGAAACAATCAAAGTCTTCCTAAGTAGATTGACGAATAGATGCCTGGTGATAATTATTCAGCAGTAGTAAAATAGATGAATGGAAAGGACAACAGAGTCATGACAGCAAAACATTTAAGAAGGTAACACAACAACTTGGGGAAAAGTCAAACGAAAATAACAAGATCAGCCGTACTTACCTCACAAGACTGCGTGTGTGAATGTGTTTTTCTCTCTGTGTGTGTACATGTGTGTCAACATATCAAATAAGATAATAAATGTAGAAATGCATTTAAATGGTTAAAAAAGAGCCAGATGTTGGTTTTTATTTTGCTGCTGTCCTTGTTTCTAGAATTGCGCAGATAGAAAGGAGACATGTTGCAGAGGTAGAATTATCACAACCTAGGAAAGATCAACTGTGAATGTCAACAATAAAAGTAAGTCAAAATTAGACTACAAATGGATTTGTCATTTATGTATATCTTCTACATACTGCCATATACTTACCCATTACTATGTAATAAATCAACCATTTATAAATGCAAACACAGGGGTATGTTGGGGCCCTTTTTCTGATGCCACTTTTTGGAATGTCAGATAGAATAGCAAAATTCCAAGTGAATCATAGTTTAAAGAGCCTTCCTCAGTCATGATATTAGAGAGGACGACATCCAACAGAGTCCGCTCCACACTCTGCCTCCCTTTTCAGGAGATATCTGCTCTTCTACTCAGGAAAATACTACCTAGTTTTAGTTATTCAGATTGGAAACATATATTTCACGGGAGGGAATTTTTTCTGAGAGATAGGTAAATAGACACATACATATCCTTAACATTTATGACTAGGTGCCAAGTACTGTGCTAATCACTTTAAAATCTGCAGCTTGAAGTATAAAATAACCTCTCTGATGTAGGTATTGTCATCCTGTCTTATAAATGAGGAAATTGAGACACAAGGTCACATGGGTAATAGGCATTCGCATTAGGATTTGAATACAGCCTCTGATTATTGGTGATAGTCTATTGTGCTTGAGCATAAGACTTTCCCTAGATTGTTTCTCTTATTTCTACAAGTCATGATATTACCAAATTTGTTCCAACTATGCACATATTTCTAGAGAATCTTTGGACATAAACATAACAATATTGAGGGAAATCTCAGTAAATAATTGTCCCTGCATTCTGTTGTATTTCTAAACACCAGTTACTAAATGTGGATTTAACTAGTAATTATTCACTTTCCCTTGGAACTCTGCTAACCATAGCTTAGATGTAAAGTGAAATAGAAACAAAGAAACTTCTCTTTATATACATTTGAAAGAAAATAAACACCACACATTTTAGAATTTGGAGCACAAAATTTTATTTACAGAAAGTGAGATTAAATCCAAACTGTTAGAATTTAAATTTTCTTTTTAAAGAAATTCACTGGCAAAGGAAATGTAGTCAGAATAAATACAAGGAAACCATTGATTCACGCTACAACATGCATGAATCTTAAATGCATTTTTCTAAGTGAAAAAAAAATCATCCAAAAATCTATATATCTCATGATTCCATTTACATAAGACTCTGGAAAAGACAAAACTATAGAGACAAAACAAAGCAGATCAGTTGTTGCAGGGTTCAGGAAACATGGGGAAGGGTTGACTATATCAAAGAACATTTTCAGAGTGATGGAACTCTTCTGTATGGAATTGTTGTGGTGGGTATGTGCCTGTATGCATTTGTCAAAACAAATCAAACTGTACATCACAAAGAGTGATTATCATTGTATGTAAATGTTAAAACATATCAACTAACATATGGGAGAAAGATGGAATGCAGATTGTGACAAAAGTATCTAAATGTATCCCAAATAAATCACATAACCACACTGAAGGGGATGGGGAAGAAAGGAGCTGTTCTTGGCAACTTTGAAAACCATTATTCTGACTGAATATTGTATGGGTAAAGACAAAATCAAGTGTACACAAACACTATATTCTGACTGGTAGTGGATTAGCAATTCTGAAATTATTGTGCTTGTATACTAAGGTTGAAAAGATAAATATACTGTTGATAATAACAGCCAGATTTCTCAAGAAGTTTATACATAAGAAAAGGAGAAAAGATAGAATGACCCCTATAGTGCTGACATGAATTGTGAGTGTGTGTGTACGTGTTTACATATAGATAGATAGATAAAGAATGAATGCATGCATTAATATACACACATATATTTCTTGTCTCTATCCACTGAGAGCTACAAAAAGCAGTGACACTCCACTAGCAATGAGCACACTTAACACCCGATTCTTGTTTTCTAAATATTATTTTCCAGTAAAAGGAATCAATATTTCTTGGAGACATGAATGATACCAGATCTAGGACAGAGAAAATATATGATGAGCCTATCTTGTGGTGCTAAAAGTTGGGGAACTGCTCAAAGCAAGCAAATAAACAAACAAAATAAAAGGATGGGAGTGTGTTGAAAGGGTATAGGAGCCGAAGGGAAAGAGCCAACTTCATAGAATTCTGTTGCTCAAGCTGAACAATGTGTGTAACAACAACGAAAAAATATAGTCCAATGAATAAAGCCACCATACATGATTCCATGTAGATATTATAAAAACAGAATGAATAAATAAATAATAATAAAGAAGGAACACCTCTTCTTTACAAAATAATCCTAACTAATCAATGTAGAAGAAACAAAGTAAGTAGAAAACTCACCATTAGAATACCGCAGTTTCAGGCAAGATCCACACATGGCTACTGAAATTAGTGGACAGAAGTTTAAGTAGAACAAGATGCTTGCAGACTGAGAGTATCTTCCCTCCTCCACCCAAATATTTGTTAAGTACAAAGGGAAACGTAGTGATTTTAGTTGTAAAACCCTAGCGGATAGCATTTTAACCAATTAATTGAGGTTAACCCTACCAGTAGCACGTACCGACATCATGTGCCTAGTGATATGATGAGGAGAGAATGGCATATCAACTCCGTAGTATCATTCCCAATAACGGATATCCTCAGTATAATCATGAGGAAACACCATACAGATGCAAATTAAGAGACAATCTATAAAACAGCTTACCAACACTAAGCAAAGTGTCAAGGTCGTAAAAGACAAGGAAAGACTGAAGAACTGTCACAGATTAAAAGAGCATGGGAGACACAGGAGACAAACGAAATGTGGGATGATAGATTGGAGTTAGGAAAAGAAAAGGGCATTAGTGGGAAAACTGATAAAACTCAAATGTATCTGTAGATTTGTTAATACAAACGTACCAAAGTTACTTTCTTTAACAATTGGTGTATGATTATGTAAAATGTTAACATTGGGGAAAGCTGAGTGAAATTTATGCTAGACCGCTTTGTTCTGGTTTTATAAGTCGTCTATAACTCTAAAGTTATATTAAAATAAAAAGTTAAAATATTTAAGCTCAAATTACTGGTATTTTAATTCTTTAATTTTTTTTAAGAAAATAGGTATCACAAAAACCTATGCAAAAGTGTTGTGGAGCTTAGTAGAATATTTGGTGATTGTGTTAAGCATGAACTGAGCTCCTAAAGAATCTGTTAAAAATATTTTTAAAATTTCTTTCCCCAATCTCTAGGTTAAATGCAGCAAAATGACAATAAAGTAATAACAAGGTAATCGCAATTTTTTAAAAGTTGTTAGTAATGTATCCAACTAACCATGTAAATGATATTCATAATTCCTCTTTGCTCATGGATTTGTACCTACAAAACACCAGCAATATTTAAGTCACTTACCTCAAAATGGAGGACCTTGGTGTGGGGGAAACAGGTCATTTTGAAAGGTCTAATTAAAAGAGAAAACAAAAAAACCTTACCTGTTAATTACATCTGGTATCATTCTGTGAGACTGGAGACATTTGAGCTCATTGTAATTGTCAGAATGGCTATTTTCTCATATCTGTGTACTATAAAATATAAAATGGTTTTAGAAACAAGTAGCATACTGTTGCAGACATATTTAACAAAGCTCCTTGAAAGTGTATTTTATTAGGGTGTTGCCCTATTAAAATGGTGCTTTAGGATTTCCCAGATCACTATTAAATTACGTCATGGGGGAAAAACAATTAAAAGTGAAACTTTCATTTCAGCTATTCAGAATGTTTGCCTACAGCAAAATAACTGCACAAGGGAGGATAATGATAGAAGAGTACAATGACAGAAAGTAGCCAATTACCAGAACAGAATGGAACACAGCCGTGGTTCTCAGCTTTTGGATGGGTCAAAATTCATTGAAGACTCTGACGAGAAATACAAATCTTCTAACCCCTTCCCACCAGCCCTCCCGAATATACATAAGTCTATCTCATCAAAATTTTCAGGCATTCAGAAAAAGCTCACAACACCCTGAGCCCCATCTTTGGAATTAGGCTGAAAAATGCCTCGTATAAAGAAAGTTAACATGGCTTTAAAATTTTAAATCAGCACTTTGTAAATATGCAATCTTACCATTCATGATTATAGAAAACATGCCAATTTTTTGTATCAGATTGTAAGCTGTGAGTCCTATAATGTTTTAACATGTTACCTCTATAACCTAAAATGTTGATTCAGCTGGTTGGATGGGCAAGATGGATGCTTTATATTCATAATTGTTCTCATTTCCAAACGGAGGCTTGACCATAGAGATTTGCATTCCCTAGAAGAATAGAATTGTTTTTTGAACAAGAACACATGTGTTCTTTTGTTCTCCCAATGAGACCTCAATTTAAGTCTTTGGCATTTTGGATATATTTTTAAAACCTATGAACATGGTACATGAACACTGAGTATTTTAACTCCAAGTATGAGAACAATTATAATAGGAATATTATGGGGTTTTCACATATCTCTATTTATCTTTGCATAATTTCTTCTCACTGCCATTTAATATTACTGAAAGACAAAACATTGCTTTAGTGCAAAGGGTTTTTGTGATTTGGTGATATTTAATTTTATCATAGTAACCGTGTCCACTGACACTTGATTGCATAAAATTAGTTTTTTATATAGTAAGTATGTGCTCAATAGCAAAATGAGGCTTAAAGCCAGGGTTTTCAGTATAATAAAACTGTACTATACATACCACAAGTAAACTCTTTCAATTTTGAAAAGAATAATCTTTTAATGTATGACTTGACATGAAAGGGATAGCTTATATTTTATAGTTAAAATGATCATAAATAAGAGAAATAAAATTAACTTAATGTTTTAAATCCATCATCTTTATACATACTTAAATAGGAAAATATAACATAATACTTCAGGTTTCATTTTTAAAACAGTGAAGCCCATATCTTGTGCATTTTGAAGGTTTAATCTAGTTGAAAACCAGACATCTTTTTTTTCCTTTTTTCCCCCCACAAACAAAAATCCCTTTTACTTACTCTCATGATAACCAACTTAATAGGGTAGACTGATGCATCTCTAATCTTGAGTTCTGAAATTTATTAACCAAAATGAATCACATGTCTTCCATTTTTAAGTAATATGGCATTTTAGATCCACTAGTAACCTGTTACTATATTTAGAATACACATTTTCAGATAAAATATTGGATGATAGATTTCAATGTGTAGCTGATCTTTTAAGAGGTGAATAGAGCCAAGTATGAAGTAATTTGGCCACTGTTCAAGGTTGATCAAAAGAATTTTAGAGTCTATTTTTTTAATAGGACAATACTGAAACTACAACAGTAATTCATGATGGAAGTAGAATGCCCTTTAATAAGCATAAGTCACAGCAATGATTAAATGTGAAGATGAATGGCATTGTTATCCATGGCTCTACTGAACAACTTCCAAATACGAAGGTTACATAGAGATTGGAGAAATAAAACTATTCAAAGAGACAAAAGATATATTGTTCAGTCCAACAGAAAATTTATCCTTTCAAATAATTAAAAATGTAGTACTCTCTGCTTTTTTCCAAACTGAAGCAAACTTTTTAATTAAGTAAAATATTATTTATTTTTTTGGTTATCAAAGACCTCTCAAAAATTTGGGATTCATTAGAGTAAGAAAACATGGTTAATTACCAAGGAATATATTTATTCATCCTTGGATATCAGTGCTAAAGATTAATAAGTAATAGACTATTGCTTCCCCTCATTGGTGCTTTGTCTGTTTTATTAATACATAGCACATGCTTCACGGAGTGCATAGTAGAAGGGTTCATATTGCATTGCATATTGTTTTTCCCACTGGAGAAACACCACAGAGAGGCTTTAAAGACCATGATAAGAGTTGTCTTGAATTGAACAAGTTAGAAAGAAAAACAAATTAGCAGTCAAAGGCTGAGTGAAGTGATAGTTTAAAAAACAATGCCAGATGTCTTGATGGGAATTGTTTTATCTACATGCATTTGAAAGTGGAAACCCTGCAAATACAAAAACCAACTAGGGCAGAGTTGGTATCAACAGGTAAACATTTCAGCTCATCAGTTTGAACGCCACTGTAAATGAGTGGGACTAAATTGTTACACAGTCATAGTCTAAACATAATCCGCTTTGTTCTTGGCATTCAGTTAATACTCATTTCTTCCACTTACAGAGGTCTTTGCAGCTTTCATGACAACACCACGGGCTCCTCTCAAACGGAGCCAACAGCTGAGAGGGCAGCATCTGAATGGGCAACGAAACTCAAAGAATATGCTAAATAAACCTCATCAGTGAAAATAACTCTCCTGGTTATTCTATATTTGACCAGATGGGTAAAATTCAGAAACAGGATTCAGAAATTCAAAATTTATTATAAAAGTAGATGGATTCTTGATTAAAATAATTATCTTGTCATTCTTTTAAACACTTTTAGGTGAACATATTACACTCAAAAACCGGAAGAGAACCTGATTTTATAACATAAACCCAGTTGTGTCATTCAAAAGTGTTTGCTTGGAATATTCAGAATACCAGTCCAGACCTCCTCCTCCCACACCCATGTCCCCTCCTCCTAGTCTCCTTCTCCTCCCCTCCCTTTGTTTTCTTCTTTGCTCTCGGAATAGCAGGCATGGCTTTCAACCTTGTGATCTCAGCCTCATTAGCTTACTTATTTAATCATAGTAGTCTGAAAATCCACATTTGCTATAAAATGATAATTTTTTGTTCTCACTGTGGAAAATCTGAGCACAGTGGAGGAAAAGAAAATCCCTTTAATGTAGGTCTGTCTACCCAGTGCGTGTCTGAAAGGCATGTCTCTAATCTTACATGACTAAAAGGATGGGATATGACAGAAAAAATCAACCCCCTGTCATATGCTTACTACTAGTGTCAAATGTTCCCTGCATTCACACATGATATTGATAAATTTTAGGGTGAGCTTAGATGACTTAATTGACCAAGTCTTGGCCCAAGTAAAGATTTAATCTCTTAATGCAAACAGAGGATTTGAGATAAGAAACTAGACAGAATAGATGACTTGTCAAATGTATTAGAAGGCAGAGAAATATACAAGGAATCACACAAACATGATTGTTTTCTTTCTCATCATGATTGTGACTGCAGGAAAATTAGATTCAGGTTTTATTATTTATACATACATCAAGTCTGATATTATTTATTCACACTAAACAGGTCAACATGTTAGAATGTTTACAATCTCTAAAAAATCATTGGGGTTAAATTTTTCCAGGTTTTGAAATTTCTGAACTCAATTGTATGCAAACAAAACTCACTTTATTTTTCCTCCTTTCATTAACTGCTATGTGTCACAGCAAGTCTCTTTTCTAAGCTCCTGGATAATGAGAACTAAGGAGGCCCCTTGGCTTTTGGGTCACTTTCAGTTACAAATGTAAGTTTGTTTTTGATAATTACCATTACTCTTCAGGGGCTTAAATTTCCAGTCTAACCCAAAACTTCAAACTTATATTTAATTCAAGGCTGCTTCTTTCCCTTTCAGTTGAAGTCTAACCCATACCTAGGCAACCCGTAGAAGAGGAAGAGTTAAAACTCTGGGTTTTGTTTGTCTGTTTATTGTTTTGTTTTGTTGTCTGCTTCTCCTCTTCTTTTGATATTTTCTGGATCCTTCTGAATTGAGAGAAAAAGAGTGTTGGGGGGACAATATTTTTTACATCTGGGTGGAACAAGTCTTCCTTCATTGACACTATCTGACTGTGACAAGCATTCAAATGCCCTCTTTTCCAAGGGCTATGTTAATACAGTCTTCAAAATTTCTCCTGTAAGCATGTGTTAATACATACTGTAATTTCCTAAGGTTAACTCTCAGGTGGCCTCTTATAACTCACCTTTAGCTCCTGCCTTCTGGAAATATTTCTCCAGATGGAGGTAGCTCAGGAAGCTAGTCCTCCTTGGTGGGACCACATCAGCTCAAGGTAGTTATGTTCCATTGCATTTGTTTGACCCAGAGAAAACATATGCATACATTACAGAACACAATGTTTGCTTCATAGTTCATGGACTGACTATGCACTGAACAAGTTGAGGGAATGCCCTAAGAAGTTGGGCAGCTGGTGGCTCTGCTTACCATGAGGAACTCTGGGAATGCAGGCAACTTCCTGCCTTTTCAGGGAGCTCCAGAAAATCTCCTACCTTCACCCTAGAAAGAACTAAGAAAAAATAGTTATATTATGGGTAGAAGACTGTCTCTTCTATGGGATGAGGGAGGGTGATGGGTTGTTTTTTAATGTAATTAAAGAGGGTTAGTTATAGTTTAGTAAGTCCTACATGTCTAGCTATCCATCTCTTTAGAATACTGGTGTGGTTTTACAGTATTCTCACTGCTTTGGGATATTAGTCAAAACTATGAGAAAAACAGTACATACCCTATTCAGTATCCATCTAATTTTATAAGTCAGCATTATCATTTTGGCATAGTTGTTTTTTATAGCATGTGTTGTGTTTTATTTAAACTTACTTTATGATTTTAAAGTTAATGTCTCAAATATCCCTCTATTAATTAAGATGTCTGCTTCTGGTTTCAAGCTAATGGTCTTTATCAGATTTAAAAAGTTTCTTATTTTTTAAAATTATAAATTGATGTTCTTTTTTTAAACATCTTCTTTCTGCATCTAGTGGTATGACCATCTGGATTTTATCCACTAAATCTATTAATGTGGTGAATAGCATTTATTTGTGATAAAAATTTTTAATCAGTTAGGAGTGCTGTCAGCTGCAATTTAACAGAAAATAAAACTAATAATGTCTTAATTTTTTTTTTCCTCACATAAGAATAAGTGGAGACGTGGTAGTAGATGAAGCTGACTCATTTCTTAAACATGGGATCAGGGATCGGGCTTTTTTCATCTTTTCACTATGCCATTTATAGCTTATTGGTTTTCATCCTCATAGTTTTACCTACTTGTTCCAAGGTAGCCACTAGAACTTTAGACAACATGTCATTACTCATGAAAAGAAGAGATGGGGGAGAATCTCTGTCCCTTTTCATTGGAAGAGAAAATGCTTTCTACTCAAATGTTCAACCAGATTTGATAACACTTATTGGCCACAATTTTGTCCAATGAAATTATTGCAAAAGAAGATATGAAAAGGAAATTTAAAGGAGAAGTTACTGAGTAAATAGTTTTTATTAGTAAGCAAGGAGAGGGGAATGTATACTAGGTAGGCATATAAATTGTCTGTAAAACTATCCCTAAATTTCTGGGTTATGATGGATTTTTATGTCAATACAGTTGTCATTTCTTGTGTAGGATATACAAAATAAATTTTTTTAAGTAAGATTAACTTGTGATTTTCCTTTATTACATACAGTCCTTTTCTGATTTGGGTATTGAGACTCTACTAACCTTATAAACAATTTGTGAATGTCTTGACTTTTCTATGCTCTGGAAGACTTTATATGGTCATAGAATTACCTGTCCTTTGAATATTTAACTGCCAGGTTTAAATACACTGTATCCCAAGCATGGATATAATGCATTCAAAATGTCATGGGCTTTCCTTTTATGAAAGTTATTTCCTTAGCCATAAAACAGCAAAATTCTCTTCCATTTTGAAATATATACATTATTATTGCTATAGTCATTACAATTCTTCATACTGAAACATTCAAAACTTATTCTTCTATACTTTGTATGATATCGACCAAATCTTCGCTCCTCTCCCACTCTTCTGCCCCATTCTTCACTACTTCTATTCGCTACTTCTTGCGATATCGTGAGTGAATCCTGCATTTTGTCTTTCTGTGCTTGAATTATTTCACTTAACATAATGCCCTCCGAGTTTATTCTGGTTGCCACAAATGACAGAATTTCATTCTGTTTTATGGCTGAATAGTATTCTATGTTATCACCACAAAGAAATGATAAATGTTTAAAGTGATGGATGTGGTAATTACACAGATTTGATCACTATACTATGCATACATGCGTTGAAACATCATGTTGTACCTCATAAATATGTGCAATTATGTGTCAAATATAAATTAAAAATGAAATTATTAAAGATAAATTTATTTAACCTTCTATCTTATAATATACCCCAAAGCATTTGTTGATTTGCCTTTCAGAAGACTGGCTACTGATAGGAAGACCCTTTACAAAACAAAACATCTGATTTAGTTGTGTTTTTTTTAAAAAAAAAAAAAGAAAGAAAACTCCACATTTCTCTTTGGAACCACAATCTGTGGGGAGCACATCCCTGATTTCCCTATTCTATGTGTCAGGACCTCAAATTTTTTCAACCTGAGCTCTGGCCTTAGCATGAGAGATCTGCCTTGCCTGGGCATTCAATTCTTTCTGGAATTCCACAACTCTATTAATAAATGCCTGAACCTCAGCTGTATTTATTATTGCATTTTTGGAGTTGGACCTCTTTGTAAGCCACCAAAGATGACATTTGAATCTCATACTTTGTCTTCAAGGGTTTTACCATCCTTTATTCCTCAGTATCACTCTGCAGGGTATCAATTCAACTTGTTCCTTTCATATCTTTGAAATGCCTGAACCACTGCATCAGCAAGGGGGTTCCCTGCCCCTGGAGGCATTTCTGCAAATTAGTATTTCATTAAGTTTTAGAGAATTAGGCAATCTTCTTTCAGAGACTTTCCTTGCCCCCACATATCACACACAATTGGGTCCTCCTTGCAAGCTGAAGGTGAGTGATCCAGTCACAAAAATTATCTTACTATCTGTTAGTACTTGTCTGATTATTTTGCTCCCAATAGTGTTAGTTCAGATCTTCCAAAAGGCAGATCCTAAGATGGAATTAGAAGTGCAAGAGATTTATTGGGGGAGAGGTCAGTAAAGGAAACAAGGGAGAAGGAGCAAATGTAAACAGGGAGAGATCATAGACCATAATACAGGCTTAAGACTTGTGACAGAATGAAAGAAAAAATAGATGAGTAGGTAGTGAAAGCCTCAGACACAGTATAGTTCTGTGTCTAGTATAGTCTTAGGTGGGACACTGGGGAGCCTCAGACAAATATTTTCCATTGAGGAATCGTTCGTGAGGTACAAATGGACAGGGTTTTGTACCCCACTGTGCTCAGCTATCAGCGGGGGGCAGCTCAGACAGGGTGTGGCCCTAGGGCGAATGCTGTGGGGGATCCCATAGTCTATCAACTACACTCCACACAGTGTCATTTTTTTCTTGAAGGGAGATCTTAGCAGCACAACTCTGTGGCTACCCCACTCACTTTCACAAAAGTGAATACAACCAAACTTATAGCCCAATGAGTAATCAGAATAATAATGCCTGCAAAACATCCAGCTCAAGAACTAGAACTGTGCCAGGACTTTAGAAGTCCTTTGTTTTCCCTTCCAAGGACTACCCCTTTATTCTTGTCCACTATTCTGACCTCTAACCCAATACGTTAGTATTAGCTGCCACGGGACTTTATCTTCATGCAGTCATAAAATGTGTGCTCTTCTGTGTTGGCTGATTTCATTCAACATCATGTTTGCAAGATTCACATATGTTGCTGCTTGCTGATGTTATCGATAAAATTGCTACAAAACATCTTGTTCATGACACAGTGCACTCCTGCCCACATTTCTGCCAGAACTATTTGGTGGAACTGCTATGTTGTAAGGACCATATATCTTCAATTTTAGTAGATAATGTCAAAATATTTTCCAAAGTGGTTTTGCCAATTATACTTCATTGGCAATGTAAAAAAGAACGGTTGTTCCATATCTTTAACCATTTAGTGAGTGTGTAGCAGTATTTCTTTGTGGTTTTCCATCATAATTTTAAGTAGTTGGATATTTTTATTCAGCCATCTTTCAGTCTTTTTTAAGTCTTTGGTTAATTCAATTTTTCAGACTTTTTGTTTATAAATAAATCCCTCTATCTAAAGGTAATACTTACCAACATTTTATTTTAATCCAAACAATTATTTGTTACTTTATTTTGATTTCTTAGTTCTTCCAACAGTTTGTTTGCTACAGAGGAAACCTCTGAAGTTTTCTCCTAGCTAATTAATTTTATGACATCATTTATGAAAATACAATTTCTTTCTCTTTAAAGCTAGCAACAATTTCAGAGCTATTTACTCTGTTTCAATGATCAGGCCACACAATTTTCTTTATTGTAATTTTAAAATGTGCCTTAATATTTAATGCTGCCATTCAAGTAATATTAATTATATAAAACCATAACATAGCAACAGTCATTGTTTTACTCTCACTTAAAAATAATTATCAGCCATTCACTTTTCAATTATTTCATATAGATTTCATAGTTTTTAAGAATGGATTTAATTTTGAATTATATTAAATCTGTTTTGAAAAGTGTTTTTAATATTAAATCTTCCAATCCAGGAACACAGCAGTGCTCTGAATCTCCTTGCCGGCCTGTCTGCTTTCCTTCCTTCCTTCTTTCCTTTCTACCATTTTTTATCCTTTCTTTCTTATAATTCTTAGGCTATAATTATCGGTTTATTTTGCTTTTCATGCTCGCCGTGCATTTTTCTTGCTGGAGGATTTTCTGTTTGTACATAATAGTGGATTTCCACTGTCTGCTGTTCTCCAGTTTCATTTATTAAGATTCAAGCTCATCTCCAGGTGTTTTCTTGGCACACAGGAAAACTAAGTAGGCCATCACAATGCATTCTTTTATTACTACAAAAGTACTTTGGATGGCTCCCTCAAGGGAAAAAATATTGCTGCAATAAATTCTAATAATAGTTAAAATCTGCTAAGTTATTACTGTGTACGAGGACTGCATTAACTGCTCCACATCTATTAACTCACTTATTCTTCACACTCATCAAGTTTACTGTTATTGGCCCATTTAGCAGATGAGGAAAATGAGTTACACAAAAGTTAATTATATTTCCATAGTTCATATAGCTGTTAAGTGATAAGGGAAGGTTTTAAAGCTATGTAGACTTGCATAGTTTGTGTGTTTCTACTCAGTCCACTACATGTCCATTCTGTGCCTAAAAACATGCATGGAATGCTCAGATTATGTAGCCCTAAAAGACAGACACTGATAAATCCAGGCATGATGGAATGCATGTCTGAAGTGTAGTAGAGGCTTTCACTGGAAGAAGAGATAATGGATAACAAAATGATAAATAATAAATCATTACACATTACTGAATTGGAAAAATGCAGGATGGTAGCAAGAATAGATCAGGTAGACATTGGAGAAATACTGTGGTGAGAGGATAGATGTCCTACCCATTTTGCTTTGAGATAAGATACAAAAGATCTTGAAGAGGTCATGGGTGAACTATTTACGAAAAAGACATACATAATTTCCATAGAAGCAAGAGCTAAGATTACAAAAACAACTCAGTTCCTCACATGAACATGGAAATGAAAAATCAGGAAATGTAATAGTGTAGCTTTTACTGGAGTAGTGGCTTTTACATTTTTCAGACCAAGATCTGCTGTAAGAAATCCATTTTACATCCTGACCCAGTATGTACACAAACATCACATGCTATACACCACTCACATAAACACCCCCTCACACACACAGACACACACTTCACAAAGCAATAATAATATTCTTAACACATGCCATGTATTCTGATTTTTTTGTTTCTATTTTATACCATTTTATCTTTTTAAATGCTGTCACACTCTACTCTGTTGAACTAATCACTCCCGGATGGTTTTAATTAGCAGTATGGAAAAGCTCTAGAAGAAAGTGGGAGAAAATAGGTAAAAACAGAGGCAATGAAGAAAATATTGAGTAATATTGAACTCGATAGGGTTGAGGATGAATGAAAATCTATGCATTTATTGAAAATATGATAAGAAGTTTGCAGTTAGGCCTGGGCTATAAGCTAGAGGAAGAAAGTCAGTAATAGATGATAAGAAATAGGTACATGAATTATAATTTTATGTCCAAAATAATGTGGCATAAGGGTAACGATAGAATAGTAAGTAATGACTTTAAAGCTCTTATGTTCAACATTTTTAATACCTTAAAATGTTTGAGGGACAAAACACATTGTATTTCCACCAGTTACAAAGATTTACTAAGCCAATAATTTTTAAGAGTGAGATGCATGAAAATCTGGGAAATAGGGAACTAGATGAATTTGTGTTTAATTTGGAGAAAAACAGTCCTTAAGGGATGTTATAGGGCATCTTCTCTCTGAGAATCTCTGCTATAAATATGTATACCTGTTTAGAAGCTGAGGTTGAATGAGGGCCAGAAAGTGAGCAAAGAAGGCAAAGATTTGATAAGTAAGGAGGGATTTCAGTAACCATTAGTTAGAATTTTTAAATCTTTTCAGTGAAGGCATTTTCCAAGATCATTGTTAAATGACCCTGGTTGTTTTTTTAAACTCATTTCTTTTTCTTTAGTACAAAATTATACTGCAAATAGAATGTCTTTTTTTCCTTTGGGTGAATACCCAGTAGTGGGATTGTTCGATCAAATGGTAGTTCTACTTTTAGTTCTTTGAGTTATCTCCAGACTACTTTCCAAAGAGGTTGCACTAATTTGCTGTCCCCGCAGCAATGTATGAGTGTTCCTATCCCTCCGCATCCCCGCCATTTGTTGTTTTGGGACTTTTTGATATAAGCCATTCTCACTGGAGTTAAGTGGTATCTCATTGTGGTTTTGATTTGCATTTCCCTGATGATTAGGATGTTGAGCATTTTTTCATATGTTTCTTAGCCATTAGTCTATCTTCTTTTGAGAAGTTTTTATTCATGTCCTTTGCCCACTTTTCTGCACTCAAATGTTTATAGCAGCACAATTCACAATTGCAAAGATGTGGAAACAACCCAAGTGCCCATGAATACACGAGTGGATTAAAAAAATGTGGTATATGTATACCATGGAGTACTCTTCAACCACAAAAAATAACGGTGAACTAACATCTCTTATATTATCCTGGATGGAACTGGAGCCCATTCTTCTAAGCAAAGTATCTCAAGAATGGAAAAACAAACACCACATGTACTCATCATCAAGTCGATACTAATTGATCAACTTTTAGGAGCACATATAGAAGTAACATTCATCGGGTGTCAGGTAGGTGGGAGGGGGGAGAAGGGGATGGGTAAATTCACACTTAAGGGGTGCAGAGTGTACTTTCTGGGAGATGGGCACGCTTGAAGCTATGACTCGGGTAGAGTAAAGGCAATACATTTACCTGTTAACACATTGAAAAGAATGGCCAGATCTTATCAGGTATTTTGAAAAGTTTCTGTGATTTTTCTCTGAGTTTATAAAGGATGTTGGTATTTCTCCTGAACTATTCTGAAATTACCCTTCTATAGGTAAACTCTGCATGTTTAGTTAGAATAACTACAAAAAACTTCTGATTTTGATCAAGTTCTGAAACTTTTCAGGCTATAGAAAAGATAAATAAATATATATTCAGTAGAATAAAACTTTTATGATACAAAAGGTGGAGGAAAGTTTGGATTCCATGGCCTCTTTTTGTTGTTAAATATACGTATTATTGTAAATTGTTCAAAGGATTATAAATGAATATATAAGGAAGTTTATGACTCCCTACTTCCTAGATTACCAATGACTCAGTTAAAGCAAATTCAAAATAACAAAGCATTACATTTAATTTAATTTTGTAGAAACAGGTTTCAAAAGGCAGATGAGTTCCTTGGAGCTGGCTATTTTTACATGGAATGGGACAATTCAGTATGTTCACATGTCAACTTTGACTTTTCCAAGTTCAGAAAAGTCACTGTACCAATAGCTTTCTGACTATTTGATCCAGAAAATCACTCTGTGCACTTTAGATACAGCATGCAAGTGTCCAACCAGCAAATGATTTTAGGAAGAAATGACCACAGTTGCTACTTTAACTAACTAACATTATGGACACTAACATTATGGACACTAAATAAGGTAACAGTTATCAGTCCAGAGTGCAGAGGATAAATGGCTATAAAATGTTCTTAAACATTTTCAACAGATTATATGTTTATTTCCATATTTATAATTTTAAGGATCATTTAGTTTTACCATAAATATGGTTATAGATGGGGTGCAATAGTGAAATATACAAATTAAGTGTATAAACACAATGGAGTATAACAATTATAATAATTTCCCTTATCCTATAATCTTCTGGCACTCCTGGCATTAGATCATGTGTGAGGAATTACTTACTTTGGCTATAAAAAGAAGAGCACCTTCATCCCTTCCTCTCAGATCTCTTTTCTATTGAGAATTGTCTATGCTCAAATTTTTTTTTAAATTTGTAGTTTCAAATATTATCTTTATTGAACAAAGTTCATTTCAATATATTGCTACTTCACTTCCCTTGAAAGGGAAGGAGGAGAGAAGTCTAATGACGCTGGTTCTATTTTACTTTTGCATAATGACTCTCAGTTAAACAAAAAAAACAATGACTCTTATTTGCCTATCAAATTAAATGCATGCCTCCACCTCCACCATCATAACATTTAAGATCCTAAACCATAATAATAACAGCATGAAGAACAAGCAGTGTGAACAAGCACCTTACACTCATTATCACATGTAATCTTCCCAGCAACATTCTGAGGCAAGTACTCTTATTGTTCCCATTTTACAGGAATCTGAGGCCCAAATAGGTTAAGAAACTAAGTTAATCATAAAATTGGTGAGAGATAGAGCCAACTTTGAACCAAGATACTGTCAGATTTAGTTCCACCAGGCTGATCTTCTGAGCCTTTATTCATGCTACTCTCTTACTGCCAAAATTTTAGCAAACTCTCCCATGACTCTGTCATTCCTCATCTTCACAAATGGAATTAATCTCTCACTCCTTTTGGATCACAATAAGGTGGTCTCTCATCTTACTCTAGCAGACATTAGGATCAGGTTTGCTTTGGTCATGTCTGGGATGATTTGAGCTGCAAGAAACCACATACAGAAATAACAGTGGCATAAACACTTTATTTGTGGACCAAACAAGACATGAAGTTAGGGTGGGTTAGCTGTACAACACCACCAAGTGTCCAGGCTCTCTGGAGCTTTCTACCCTCCCTCTTTTAGGATGTCAATGATGCCTCTGCTTATGGTTCTAAGAGGGCTACAGAGTTTCCAAACCTCATATCCTCAAAAACCATCATCTAAAAGTAGTAAGGAAGATCAGCAAAGTCTCAGGATACAATATGAATGCACACAAATCAATAGCCTTCATATATGCTAATAACAGTTGAGCTGAGAAACAAATTAAAGATGCAATACCTTTCAAAATAGCACCAAAGAAAATTAAATATTTAGGAATATATCTAACTAAGGAGGTGAAAGACCTATATAGGGAGAATTACAAAACACTGAGAAAAGAAATTGCAGAGGATGTAAACAGACAGAAAACCCTACCATGCTCTTGGATAGGTAGAATCAACATTGTAAAAATGTCTTTGCTACCTAAAGTGATTTACAGAATCAATGCAGTGCCTATCAAAATACCAACATCATATTTTGCTGATCTAGAAAAAATAATTCTACGCTTCATGTGGAACCAGAGAAGACCCCATCTATCCAAAGCAATCTTAAGCAAAAAGAACAAATTGGGAGGAAGCTATCTACCAGACTTCAAACTATACTACAAGGCTATAGTAACCAAAACAGCATGGTACTGGCACAAGAACAGAGACATACACCAAAGGAACAGGGCTGAGAACCCAAATATAAAACCATACTCATACTGTCATCTGATCTTTGACAAATTCCAAAAAAAAATACACTGGGGAAAAGATTCCCTATTCAATAAATGGTGCTGGGAAAACTGGATGGCCACATGTAGAAGACTAAAACTAGATCCACATCTCTAATCTCTCACAAAAATCAACTCACGATAGACAACAGATTTAAACCTAAGACATGAAACCATAAGAATTCTAGGAGAAAATATTGGAAAAACTCTTATGGGCATTGGCCTAGGCAAAGAATTTATGAAGAAGACCCCCAAAGAAATCACAGCAGCAACAAAAATAAATACATGGGACCTGATCAAATTGAAAAGCTTCTGCACAGCCAAGGAAACTATCACTAGAGTGAACAGACAACCTACAGAATGGGAGAAAATATTTGCATGCTACACATCTGATAAAGGGTTGATAACCAGAATCTATACAGAACTTAGGAAAATCGACAAGAAAAAATCAAACAACCCCATTAAAAAATGGGCAAAGGACATGAACAGAAACTTTTCAAAAGAAGACAGAATAAGAGCCAGCAAACATATAAAAAATTGCTCAACTTCTCTAATCATCAGGGAAATTCAAATCAAAACCACAATGAGATATCACGTAACTCCAGTGAGATTGGCTTATATCAAAAAGTCCCAAAACAACAAATGTTGCCAGGGTGCAGACATATAGGAACACTCATACACTGCTGGTGGAACTGCAAATTAGTACAACCTCTATGGAAAGTAATATGGAGATACCTCAAAGAACTGAAAGTAGAACTACCATTTGATCCAGAAATCCCACTACTGGGTATTTACCCAAAGGAAAAATAGACATTCTATAATAAAGACATCTGCACTCAAATGTTTATAGCAGCACAATTCACAATTGCAAAGATGTGGGAACAACCCAGGTGCCCATCAATACACGAGTGGATTAATAAAATGTGGTATGTGTATACCATGGAGTATTACTCAGCAATAAAAAACAATGGTGAATTAACACATCTGGTGTTATCCTGGATGGAGCTAGAGCCCATTCTTCAAAGTGAAGTATCATAAGAATGAAAAAACAAACACCACTGGTACTCACCATCAAATTGGTACTAACTGATCAATACTTATGTCACACATGGCAATAATATTCATCACGGAGTGGGCAGGGGGAAGGAAGGTGAAGGGGATGGGAAAACTCTCACTGAGTGGGTGCGGGGCACACAGTTTGGGGGATGTCCACAATTGTAGCTCTGATATGGGTAGTGCCTGGGCAATATATATAACCAAAGTGTTGTACCCCCATAATATCCTGAAATAAAAGGAATAAAAAAAAGATGGACATTCTATAAAAAAGATTAATATACAAAAAAGACAAAAAAAGGAAATGGACTTTTGCATATTTCTTGCTTTTTGTTATGGAATCCCCCTTTTCAGATCTCCTGGGCAATTCTGCTGGTCAGTATTAATTAGTTCAACTTTTTATTTAACCTATATTTCTTTAGTTCTCACTATATACTTGACACTGTTGTAAGTACTAAAGATCTAGTAATGAACAAATCAGAAAACCTCCCAACTTTTTTAAGGTTTATGCTCTAGTTAGGAAAGACAGACACTAAACATCAACAAAATGATAATATAACATAATATATATGGTAGGTTGTGATAAGTGATAAGATGGAAAAGTATGTTAAGGAGAGACATAAAAATTAGACAGGCTTTATTTCAGACAAGATATTCAAAGAAGGACTCCTTTGTAAAATGTATTTGAATTTAGATATGAATGAAGGAAAGAGGTGAAATGTACAGATATTTGAAAGAAGAGTATTCTTGGCAGAGGGATTAGCAAGTACAAAAGTCCTGTGCCCAGCAAGAAGGACCTGAGAAGAAAGAGAGTCTGTGAGGGTGAAGAAGTTATTAATAGAATTTGGTATCAGAGAAGCAGCAGGGAACCAGATCACATAGAGCTCTCATCCTGTAGTAAAATAACCTAATTTTGATGTAAGTGAAATGTGAAATCTATGTTGGGTTTTGGAAATGGGGTTGATATGATTTGACCAATATTTTCAGATTCACTCCTGCTGCTCTGTGCAGTATACACTGTGGGGAGGGAATGGGAGCATAGATGGACATGCACAGAAACAAAAAAGTCAGATAGGGGCTTATTTGGAATGGCTTAGGTGAGATGTCAGTGTGACAAGATGAAAGTGAGAGCCCACCATCACATTCTGGATATATTGTGAAGGTAGAATCAACAGGATGTACTGATGGGTTTGATGTGAGATGTGAGAGAAAAAGATAAATTAGGAATAATTCCACACACTTGGATCTGATCACTACACTTAGGAAGACAAAATATACATCACAATAATATTAAAATGAACTATCAGAGAATAAGAAGGAACTCAAATAGTAAAAATTATTACTGCTTAACCAAAAATTAAACTGAAGGTTTGGAGATAAAGATGTGAAAACATTTCCAAATTTAGAACTAGGAAATAAAGCAATAAGACATAGAAAAGAAAAATAAGGACATATATGATCATTCTGGTGAATAGCTGTTCTAGAAAGATTAATCCAACTAAAAAGAGTTTTAGAAATATCATCTAATCATTCCAGATTGTCAAGCTATAGTTATAGAAAGATCAACTAATAAGATACCCATAAAGATTAACTAGCAGTAATTCTAGAAATCCAAATAGAACATCTAACAAGACATAACAGAAAAAAAGCAAAAAGAAAATATTTTTAAATAACATAAAAATATTCTCCACATCACCAGGAAACCTTCAAACAGAAATATTCTAGATTGTCAGAATAGGTGAAAAATCAACCTAAGGAAAAATTCCTAAACATTTCCTGGAGAAAAAACAAAATAGGTCAGCTACAAAAAACAAGAAACAGATTAGTATAAAATTTCTTATCGTCAAACCAAATGCTAGAATTCCACTGAGCAATTCCTTCAGAATTTATAAGAGTAAATTATTTTCAGTCAAGAATTCCATAGAGAGATCAGCCAAGATGGCCAACTAGAGACATCACTTGTTGGATCATCCCAGCTGGAAGGTAGAATATTGAACTGAGGAAAGTGGAGAACAGTTGCAGCTCAGGTGTGGATCACAGGGAGAGAAAACAGAGATGTCCGGGGACCCAAACAAGAAAAACTGCAAAGCTGAGAAAGAAGATAGAAAGAAGACAGCAGCTTGGTCCAAACCCAGAAAGGCTTGGGCCCAGCAAAAGGCTAAGGGGGGCTTCACATAGGTACTTTCAGTGAACATCAGGACGTAAAACATATTGGAGGTGCTGCTTCCTCCACGAGCCCAGGCACAGTGGCTAAATAGGAATAGTAGGGTGAACCAACAATCCACAGGAGTTTGGGTGTTCAAAAGGGACACTCCACAAGAGAAAGCCACAAGAGACAGCTACAAGAGACCAGAGTGCTGGCTTTCTTACACCTAGACACTTCATCCTCTGCACTTCCTCCAGTCATGGCATCAGAGAGAGTAATTTTAGCTCTTGAGCTGGCTGGTAGCCATAATCCCACCCCCGCATTGCAACCATGAAAATACTCTGAACTGAGAACCACACGAATGGCTGCTTCTCCACGGAGGTGTTCGTTCCCAGCCGAGCCCACTACTGAAAGTGGGGATGCTGCAATTTGTAAGGTTCCTGCCCACAGGCATTTTGCAGGATCGCAAGGTGGTGGCTTAGACAGGTGGGCCAGACTCAGTGTGCCCCAGACATGAAAGCAGAGCAGGGAGATGCAGGGGAGAGGTCGTGGTCCCAGACCTGGCTGGTGAGGAAGCCATCGTGGACATATCCAATGGGAGAATTTGGAGGAGTGCTGAGGAACGGGAATCTGTGAGCTTGTCCATTCCCCACCCCCACTGGAGAGCCACTATATTGGATAGGGGTGTAGCACTAGGAGTGAATTAGCTTAGCCCCTGGTTCCAGTGACAACCAAATGCCTTGGGTGTGCCAGCTGAACAAGAGCAGTGGTCCCTTCCCCCCGTCATTACAATGGGGAGTGCAGCCTGAGCCAAGAAACTCACAAGCAGGAGCGTGCCCCTGGCAGAGGCCCCTGTGGACAGAAAGGCCTACCTCTCTCCCCTTGGGGTTGTGTGGTAGAATAGGTGTGCACAATTGGGGATCTCCCCCACCCACCAGCATCATGCAAAGATGCATGTTAGTGGCTCAGACACACGGACTGAGTGGTAGTTTGAGAGCCACTCTTGGGCACTGAGGGAACTCACATGGATTGATCTGATGGGAGAGGATTGATCTGCTGTGGAGTTACAGGGAGCAAATAGGGATGGTGCTCACCTACCTTGTAGAGAAAATGTGCTAGTGGACAAGAGTGGAAAGAGCCTGGCACAGGGCCCTAGCTCTCAAGCAACTAGGCCCCTCCATTGGGAACACCCTACCCATCTTGGAGAGATTACTCTGAACTTCATATCATCAGCTCCCCCTGGTGGCAGGATAAGCAACCTCTGGCCCACCAAGGCCTTGCAAGTCCTCTCCATCTCTCCCAATCCAACCACGATTTGTCTTGTTCCTCCCCCCACCTCAGGAGGAGTGGAGATCAAGCAAACCCCTGTGAGCTATAGGGTCCCTCCTAAAGCTTGGTGCATGCATATGCCCGACCTGGCGGACCAGAGTTTACCATGGGCACAAAAGACTATCTAGGCAGATGGCTCTTACATGCAAACATCAATGAATGACAGGGGAACAACACCATAGCTAACCATAGTGCCTTCCAACTCAAGCAAACAGGGAGCAGCTGATTCATACTCACAAACACCACCTGCTGTCACCAAGATTTGACTAGGGGACCTAACTCACTAAACACTGTTGGGAAGAGGTGAAGCCAGCAGGTCAGAGGTAATCCGAGAGGTAAACCAAACCTGCTAGAACTCACCACAGGGAACTCAGGACCAGCACTCCTCTCCCCAGCATGCTCAGGGATTGATCTTTAGGGATCTGGAGACAGGCCTGTAAGCCAGGCCTAGCACCCTTAGGTCGTGATGGAGAGGCCAGATGAGAAGGAATCAGTGAAAGAACTACAGAAACATTAAAAATCAGAGTGAAATGACATCCCCAAAAGAAAACAGTCACTCCTTACCAATGGATACCAACCAAAATGAAAAGATTGAAGAATCTTGAATATGGATTATAAAGAAGCTCAATGAAAATGAACCAAAATGAAAAGATGAATAATTTTGAATATGGATTATAAGGAAGCTCAATGAAATACAAGAGAAAATAGAAACCCAACACAAAGAAACCACAAAAACAATGCAGGAAATGAGTGAAAAATTTACTAAAGAAATCAAATTATTAAAAAAATCAAACATAACTTCTGGAAATGAAAAATTCATTCAGTGGAAAGCCTTAAGAATAGGATAGATCAGAAAGAAGGAAGAATCTGAGTGCCTGAAGACAATACCTTTGAATTAAACAAGTCAGTCAAAGAGAAAGAACTGAGAAGTAAGAGGAACAAACAAAACCTATAAGAAATATGGAATTATGTAAAGGGGCTAACATAAGAATAATAAGCATCCCTGAGAGTGCAGAAGAAAATACACAAGGGTTGGAAAACCTATTTGAGGGAATAATTGAGGAAAATTTCCCTGGATGTCTAGATTCCTCAGAACTGCATTATACACGGACTTCTCAGAAATGCATTATAAATGGGTCAGCACAATAGACACACACCAGTGTAAAATCACCCAAAAGCTAAAGGTCGGAGCCTAGATACCACAATGGCTCAAAAGATAAAGCAAAGCAATAAAATTCAACTCAACAGGATGAATAGAAATCCACCCCACTAATCCATGCTTTCAATAAATGTGAATGGCTTGAACTCCCCTCTCAAGAGACATAGGCTGACTGAATGGATAAAAAAATACAAGCCAAGTGTCTGCTGTCTCCAGGAAACACATCTAACCAACAAGGACTTATTCAGACTCAAGGGGAAGGAGATGAAAAATAATATTTCATGCAAATGGAACAAAAAGAAAGCTGATGTAGCCATTCTCATATCAGATAACATAGACTTCAAATTAGTAAAAGTAAAGAAAAGCAAAAATTGTCATTATATAATGGCGAATGGAACAATTCAACAAGAAGACATAATAATTCTTAATACTTGTGCACCTAATACAGGTTAGATGTTTGGTGCCCAGATTCACAAAGCAAACTCTACTTGATCTAAACAAAATGTTAAACAGCAGCATCATAATAGGCAGGGACTTCAATACCCCACTGACAGAATGGGACAGATTCTCCAAGCAGAAAATAAGCAAAGAAACATTGAATGTAAATGGCACTACAGGACAAACTGGCCTCACAGATATTTACAGAACATTCTACCCAAAAGCCCCTGAATATACATTCTTCTCATCAGCTTATGGAACATTCTCTAAGATTGATCACATCTTAGGCCATAAAACATGTCTCAACAAATTTAAAAAAATGGAAATTATACCATGTATGTTCTCAGACCACAGTGGAATAAAATTAGAAATCAATTCCAACAGAAACACTAAAATGTACACAAAATCATGGAAATTAAACAATCTACCCTTGAATGATTATTGGGTCAGGAAGGAAAGTAAGATGGAAATCAAAAGACTCTTCAAACTACATGACAAAGGGGACTCAAATTATCAAAATCTTTGGGATTCAGCAAAAGCAGTCATAAGAGGAAAACTCATAACCTTAAATACCTACATCCAAAAGACAGAAAGATTACAAATCAAAAATCTAATGAATTTTCTAAAGAAATTGGAAAGGGAAGAGCAAACCAATCCCAAATGCAGCAGAAGAAAAAAAAAATAACCAAGATCGAGCAGAACTAAATGAAATTGAGAACAAAAGAATTATACAGAAGGTTAATGAAACAAAAAGTTAGATTCTTTGCAAAGATAAATAAAATTGACAGGCCTCTCATTAGATTAACCAGAAACAGAAAAGACAGGGCCCTAATAAGCTCAATAAGAAATGAAAAAGGAGATATTACAACTGATACCACAGAAATACAAAACATCATCTCTGAATACTATAAAAATCTCTATGCATATAAACTTGAAAACATTGAGGAAATGAACAAATTATTGGAAACACACAACCTCCCTAGGCTCAATCAGGAAGAAATAGAACTCCTGTACAGACCAATATCAAGTAACAAAATTGAAGCACCAATGAAAAAAATCTCCCAACAAAAAAAGTCCCAGACCAGATGCTTTCATAGCTGAATTTTACCAGACATACAAAGAAGAACTGGCACCTATACTGCAGAAATTATTTTATAACATAAAGAAGGAGGGAATCCTCCCCAGCTTGTTCTATGAAGCCAATATCACCTTGATACCAAAGCCAGAAAAAGACACAACAAAAAAAAAGAAAACTATAGACCAATATCCCTTATGAATATAGATGCAAAAATTCTCAATAAAATCCTAGCAAACTGAACTCAGCTGCACATGAAAAAGTAATCCATCATGACCAAGTGGGCTTCATCCCAGAGATGCAAGGATGGTGCAACATACACAAATCTATAAATGTGATTCACCACACAAATAGAAGCAAAAAAAAAGACCATATGATCCTCTCAATAGACACAGAAAAAGGATTTGACAAAATTCAGCACCCTTTCATGATAATAACTCTTAACAAAATAGGCATAGATGGAACATACCTCAAAATTATAAAAGCCATACATGACAAATTCACAGTCAACATCATACTGAACAGGGAAAAATTGAAAGCATTCCTGCTTAGAACTGGAACCAGACAAGGTTGCCCACTGTCACCACTTCTGTTCAACATAGTGCTGGAAGTCCTAGCCAGAAAAATCAAGCAAGAGAAGGAGATCAAAGGCATCCAATGGGTCAAACTATCGCTCTTTGCTGACAATATGATCTTATATCTAGAAAACCCCCAAAATCCTGGCAAGAGACTCTGGAATTGATAAACTCAGCAAAGTCTCAGGTTACAAAATCAACGTACACAAATCAGTAGCATTCCTATAAACCAACAACAGTCAAGCTGAGAATCAAATCAAAGACTCAATACTTTTCACAGTAACAACAAAGAAAATAAAATACCTACAAATATATTTAACCAAGGAGGTGAAAGACTCTACAGGGAGAACTATGAAACACTGAGGAAAGAAATTGCACAGGATATAAACAAATGGAAAAACATATCATACTTGTGGATCAGCAGAATCAACATTGTTAAAATGTCTATACTCCCCAAAGTGATTTATAGATTCAATGCAATCCCCATTGAAATACCAATGTCATTTTCACAGTTCTAGAAAAAATAATTCTACATTTCATATGGAACTGGAAAAGACCCCAAATACCCAAAGCTACCTTAAGCAAAAAGAACAAATCAGGAGGCATCACTTTACCAGACTTCAAGCTATATTACAAGTCTATAGTAACAAAAACAGCATGGTACTGTGCAAGAACAGAAACATAGACCAAAGGATCAGAACAGAGAACCCAGATATAAAACCATCCTCATATTGCCATCTGATCTTTGACAAATCAGACAAAAACATACACTGGGGAAAAGAATCCCTATTCAATAAATGGTGCTGGCAAAATTGAATGGCCACTTGTATTAGACTGAAACAGTATCTGTACCTCTCACCACTCACAAAAGCTAATTCATGATGGATAACAGACTTAAACCTAAGACATGAAACTGTAAGAATTCTAGAAGAAGAGTTTGGAAAAACTCTTATAGATATTGGCCTAGGCAAAGAATTTATGAAGAAGAACCCAAAGGCAATCACAGCAACAACAAAAATAAATAAACGGGACCTGATTAAATTAAAAACTTCTGTACAGCCAAGGAAACAATCGCTAGAGCAAAAAGACAACCTACAGAATGGGAGAAAATGTTTGCATGTTATACATTTGATAAAGTGCAAATAACCAGAATCTACAAGAACTAAAGAGGGTCAGCAAGAAAACATCAAACAACCCCATTAAAAAGAAGGCAAAAGACATAAACAGAAACTTTTCAAAAGAAGATAGACTAATGGCCAAGAAACATATGGAAAATTCCCAAAGTCTCCAATTATCAGGGAAATGCAAATCAAAACCACAATGAGATATCACCTAACTCCAGTGAGAATGGCTTTTATCACAAAGTCCCAAAATAACCGATGCTGGTGTGGATGGGGAGCAAAAGGAACACTTATACACTCTTGGTGGGACTGCAAACTAGCACAACCTTTATGGAAAGTAGTGTGGAGGTACCTCAAAAAACTGAAAGTAGTCCTACCATTTGATCCAGCAATCCCACTACTGGGTATTTACCCAAAGGAAAAAAAGACATTCTATAATAAAGACATCTGCACTTGAATGTTTATAGCAGCACAATTCACAATCACAAAGATGTGGAAACAACTGAAGTGCCCATCAATGCATGAGTGGATTAATAAAATGTGGTATATATATACCATGGAGTACTACTCAGCCACAAAAAAAATGGGGAACTAATACCTTTTGTAACAACCTGGATGGAACTGGAGACCATTCTTCTAAGTGAAGTATTGCAAGAATGGAAAAACAAACACCACATGTACTCACTATTAGATTGGAACTAATTTATCAACACTCACATTCATATACGGTAGTAAAATCCAGTGGAAATCAAGCAGGTGGGGAGGGTGAGGAGGGCATGGTAAATTCACACCTAATTGTACAATGCACACATCTGGGTGATGGACACACTTATCACTTTGACTCAAACTGTACAAAAGCAATTCATGTAACCAAAATGTTTGTACCCTCATAATATTCTGAAATTAAATTAAAAAAAAAGAATTCCATACGCCATCAGTTAAGTGCAGGGATGAAATAACAGTATTTCAGATTAGGAAAATTTATTGACTTTGCATTTTCTTTGGAAGATATTTGAGGGTATTCATCAGTAAAAATTTAATTTAAATAGACATGAAAGATTTCATTGATGAGGTGACACTAAAGCTAAAATCTGAATTACAACATGTCAGTCATGTCAAAATCTAGGGAAGATATTCTAGGCAGAAGCGATCGAGCTAGTTATGTAAAGATATTATATATCATGTTCATGCACTCAGGATTAGTGTATAGAGGGAGCAGAAGTTTCAGAAGAGTGAAGTGTTTGGAGTGAGAATAAGAAAAAATATTCGTAAACTGGATACTGAGAAGCAGAGCAAACCCACATGAAGTTAATTTGCCACTGACTTGATTTAAATGGTATCCAACTTCACTGAAAATAAGATCATAAATACTTTGCCCAACTGTTAATTCAATCCCATGTATTCTCTACTTGGAATACAGTAAGGAAAAACTTGGTTTAAAAACTATGTGAAGAAATTTTTCCAAATGATTTCAACAAAATGCTTTGTCCTATTTTTTATCAACACAAAATTTTAAATTATACTTTACAAACACACATGCTTAAGATGGCACAGTGACTAGGAATACAGTTTAATCCACTCTAAACAGGAGATATTAACTAACTATAAATTTTAAAATCATCACTCCTAAATAAAAAATGTGTTTGACAGGATGCTTCTTTTAAATTCCCTTAGAGGAAAAAAGAACAAAAACTCCTGTATTACTGTTATGTCATTTAAACATGCACTATAGAGCTAGTGCTGAGATAACAGTGCATTTTCTCCCTTATTGTTCAAATTTGAGAGTGCTTTTCCCTCTGATAGGACAATGTTGGAATTGATTTTTTTCTCCCTCCTTAAAATCCATCAGTTGCTTTTGATAATCACCTGATTATATTAACATAATTAAATTCATACCTGGGCTATCGTACTATGTTATAGATTTTTGTTGCTTCCTAGATTTCTAATTGACTTCTTTTTTCCATCAAAAGAGGGGATTCATGCCGTCTTCACCATATTCTTAATATCATTTCATCTTAACATACGTCTTACTGTCAGTGTGAGTTCTTACCATCATCCATCATTTCATCTTTCCCTTGGAATTCATCAGCCCACTGACTTCCTTGATGATTTGACCATTTACTTACTTTTTGTATCCCAATTTTTTCATTTTCCTTTTTATTTTTAGAGTTTTTGTTATTTTTCTTTTACTTTCATTTTTGTGCTTTTATGCAATGCACAATAACATTCAATTTTGGCAATCTTCTTGTAGAGAAAGCATTGAAGACTTAAGTACACTTACAGAAGATGGTATAAATGTTATCAAACTTGACAATAAAATGTCTACTTGACAAAAATGGAGATGAAAATGTGTGAAGAAGTCAAGGCAAAACTAGGGGAGCTTCTACTAACATTTTATAAATCTAGTCCTCTAAATTGTGTGGAAGATATTTAAATATATTAACTTTTCAAAAATAGTTTCAAATATCTAAAATAATAATGCAAATATCTCTATGTGAATAAAACAATACAAGAAGCCAAACCTTATAAATCATACACAAGTAATATAATCATATTATTTAGCCATATGGAAGCTGTCACCACCATAAGAACTAACCAAAGCAATTGAATATGGACAGTTTTGTAGAACAAGAATAAGCATTAGAATGAACAACTTAGGCAACTAATGATTTGGTTATAAACCATTCTGTACTATTTGATTTTTTGAAACTTTGTGCATGTATTGAATTCATACACACACACATATATATATATACATACACATGGTTTTTAAAAGCTAAAAAGGTAGATTTTGAAAGATAAGTGGTCAATTTTGGAGTTTCTTAGAGAGTGACAGGAGAGAAGGAAGGTCACCTATGTATTAAATAAATATGTGTTAAATAAATATTTAGTACATACATATTCCATATATAAGGCAATATATACTGGTTCTAGAAATACAAATTTAAACACGAAAGAGTCCTTGCTCTTAAGAAATTCACAGGTGTAGATAAGCATGTATATATATTTATAAATACAACATACACAATAAGCACTATAATAGTTACAAGTGAATTAGAAAAGGAACTGCAACAGGCAGTGGTTCATTCCAACAAATATATTTTGAAGTCATGTATAGCCATGTAGTCATATTATTACATTATTCTTTTAATAATATCCTTCATAACTATTATAACTATCTGATATTGAATTTGATTTATTTAGTTATTTATTTACTATGAGTCTCTTCTCAAGAATGAAAACTCTATGACAGTGGAAACTTGATCCGTCTTAAATCTTACATAATTGGCCCTCAATAAATTTTATTGAGTGAATAAATTAGGCCAGCTGAAAATTGTATATATATGTGTGTTTGTGTGTGTGTGTATATATATAACACTTTTATATATATATGTGTGTATATATAACACTTTATATATATATATATGTGTGTATATATATATATAAACACTTTTATGTATATGTATAAGAGACAGAGAGCAGATGAGGGGGAGAGAAAGACATTTAAAAAGAATTGGTTCACATGATTGTGAGAGTGGTCAAGTCCAAAATCTGTATGGCAAGTCAGCAGGCTGGAATTCAGGTAAGAGTTGATAATGCAGTCTTGAGTCTGAATTCCACAAGGAAGACCAGGAATGCTGGAAATTCAGTCTTCAGGTAGAATTACTTTTTTTGGAGTGGACCTCCATCTTTGCTCTTAAGGCTTTCAACTGATTGGGTGAAGCCCACCCACATTGTGGAGGGTAATCTTATTTAGTCAAAGTCTACTAATGTAAGTATTAATCACATCTTAACAATACCTTCACAACAACTTCTACACTGATATTTGAGCAAAAAACTGGACACCATAGTCTAGCCAAATTGATACATAAAATTAATCATCACAAAATGTAATAGCTCTTTTAGGGGAAATGCTCTCAATTTTTAAATTAAAATAAGTACTTCATTATATTTACTATGAGCAAAACACTGTCCTAAACCTTACACATTTTAGTTAATTTAATCCTCGTCCATCTCTATGAGGTGAGGACTACTATTCTTCCTACTTTAAAGACGAGGTTACCATGTCTAATATGAAACAGCCAGTAAAAGACAGAGTTGGGATTCAAACTCAGCTTTGCTTCAACCACCACACTATATTGCTCTTGGTTAATCATGCCTGAGCCAACTATCTCTGAAGGAAAAATAAAAATTAAAAGATTTCTCTACCCTTCTCATTAAATAATATATTTTTTGTACAGATGGTATTTGAGCCTGTATCTCAGAATGACCCCTGGGGAAAGTTTGTATTCCAAGATGACTTTCAGGAGGTCAAGAAGTTAAAGGATACAAAATGATCAGTCTAACTCATTCTCGTTCATTCTTGATATCTTAAAGTGATATCAAAAAAATTAAGAGTATAAAGACATCCTTAAGATGGAGTGGAAAAAAATAAAATCAAAGTGGTAGTCATGGTAGAGTTGCAGAGGGTAAGAACAACAACAGTCTCAATGCGATTAGCTTTGCTTGCCCAGATGTTATTAACACATGCTCTTACTAAAACAAACAATAATTTAGATCATTTTAGGTTTAGGTATATGTGTTCGTACTGTTTAGTGTGAAGACAGAGAATTAACTGTATCTGTTCCTGCTTTTAGGGATAACCGGCATTGCCACAAATGGCATCGGGCCTCCTACAAAGGCGGGAAAGACATCAGATGGTTCTATATTTGGCTGCATATAAATTTCACTGAATATGATAATTCATTGCTTCTCTTCTTTTATGTCTGTTTTATTATGTGCCTTGGTTGTTCTCAGTGTCTTGGACTTGTTACTCTAAATCCAGATATTTTTTTTTCTCAGCTTATCTTCTGGAAAAGGATATTAACTCACAACTAAGAAAATCTAAACCTATGTTTCATTCCCTTTGGTTACCCCAACATATTTATTTGCTCTACTCCTTCAGTACAATTACTTGACCCCTACGTTCATAACATCAGAGATGTTGGCAGGGTACATACATGGTGACATCAGCCTCAAGGATTGCACGAGCCATATATCATCTCTTCCCAATTGAGAACACTATATCATGCTAGATACATATTGAGTGCGTTGCATTAATACTTTCCAAGTTTGATTTTGCATTTTCTGACTGTCAGGTTCATCTGGTGGTTGGATTCTGACAATAGAGCTTCTTGTTTCTTGTGGCATTGTTCAGACATCAAAGATTTACAGTGTGTTAAAACAGACACAACTGACTCATTTGTTTTTGTTCCATGATAAAGACAGTACAAGTAAAGTAAGCCTTCTCAAGAGCTTATAAACTGGTAACATGTGGCATGAAGTTGTCCCCCTCACTTTCTGGTATTTATATTTTTTGGTAGGAGATGAAAATTAGGTACCCAAGTTTAATAAAGTCATTGAAGATACACCTTTTTCTTAATTTAAAATGTGATGAAGTCTCTGAGATTTTGGAATGAATCCTAGAAATTACATAGTAAATAAATAATCAAAATTCAAGCTTGGCTTTACTGAAAAGAATGATGGGCTGAGCATTTAGAATTTAATAAAAACAAGAGGTATGTAGACGGTCCCTAAGGGCCCTTTTAGCTGTATATCCTAATGATCTTATACTCATCGGCCATTTCACTCTGTTACCATTGAGCCAATGTTTTTAATGAGTCACAGGTTGTTTACACTAACTTTAAATTATTTCTGCATAATTTATTTGTGTGTGCATTTTAGTCAAATATATCTAAACAATCAGCAGAATTTTGTTTTGCCTTCTTTTTTAACATTCTGATGATTTCTTATGAAGGCCCAAATACTGTTTAATTATATTCATTTATTCATTTATATGACTGATACTAGAAAGCTGTAAAAGAATAACTAGTGGGTTGAGGAGTAGAACAAGTCTCCTTTGTTGGACTCATCCACACCATCTTTTGCCTGCTCTACTTTCTGTTAAATGGATTCCTAACATTTATTCCTGCAAACTTGCTACATGTTTTCTCTATGCTATACCCGAGTGATCTTTTTAAAGAGAAAAATCTGATTATGTGACAACTCTGGCAAATCTCTTTCATTGCACTCTGTTGCCTTCAGGATTAAAGCTGAGATACCTAACAAGGCCCTGCATACATGTTCAGATTCCTGCCCAAGTCTCTAGCCTTAAATTAGCACATACTTTGCCTTCATCTTTGAACTTTGAAATGTTTTCTGCTCCCCATCATCCACAGTTTATGTGTATTAACTTTTAAATTCTGGCTTAAATGTCACTTTACCAAAAATGCTTTCTCTGACCCATTAGACCAACTTAGTCTTCACAATTACATGCCATTAATTTTTTTCCTTCACATTACTTGTTACAGTTGTAATTTTATTATATTTTTGAATTATTGATCAAATTCTAGCCATTCCAGTGAACTGTAGCTCCATGTGGGCAGGGACCGTCCGATTTTTGCCAAGTGCTGTATCCCACGCACCAACCAAAATAACTGGTACATAAGAGGCACCAATAAAATTAACAGAATCAACATGCATGAAGAACATAAGGTTTCAGCATGTCAAGTGACTTACCAAGAGTATATAGCTAATGGAATCAGGAATTATATCCAGGACTGCCTGATCAAATTTCTAAACTAATAATATGTGAGTCCACTTCAAACACTAATTGGTTGTGATGTCTTTATTTTAAAATTCTTTGGCATAAATACAGTGGTTTTTATCTGCCCCATTAATTTAAACTTCAGTGCTAGGGTAAGCAATTGTCTTATTGGAAATTTCCCATCTAAGGGTGGTCAATTAGTATTACATCAGAAATCCACACACATGAAGCCTCAGCTATCATATCCACATTAATATTTTACACTTTACTGACTGACAGGTAGAAAACATTAAAATCGTTCTTATTGGCGGCTAAAAATTATTCAAGCACTATGTTTTGGTTAAAATATTTTGAAGATACCTTCCACTCTTGTATGAACAAAGTATCAAACTCTAGTGAGGCAAGTAGCTACAGCATTAGAGATATATCCCTAAAAGTTCTCCTGTTTAAGCCATATAGGAGGATTTCTAGATGCCTGATACAGAGGATAAGGGTAGTAGAATATTGCCTCCAGTGAACTTTTAAGAGCATGGTTTAAGACCACAGAAGGACAAAGACCTATAACTTTACACAGCTCACAGAATAGATATTCCAAACTAGTTTGTGTATTTTTGTCTTTGTCTGAGGCAGAATATGACCTTAAGTGTGATTCCCTTAAAATCTGTAGCAAGGCTGTGGCAGTATATAACTCTCTGTAATCTCAAAAGGCTTTAGGGAATATCATTTTTTAAAATTTATTTTTAACTGACAAAAATTGTATATATTTATTGCATATTACATGATGTTTATACACACACATTGTGGTATGGCTAAATTGAGCTAATTAACACATGCATTACCTCACTTATTTTTTGGGATGGTGAGATCACTTAAAATCTACTCTCTTAGTGATTTTCAAGAATGTAATACAATGTATACAATGTTATTAATTACAGTTACCATGTGGTACAATAGATCTCTTAAACTTATTCCTCCTGTCTAACTGAAATTTTGTATCCTTTGACCAAGATCTCTCCATCCTCCCCACCCCTCCAGCTCTAGTAACCACCATTCTACTCTCTGCTTCTATGAATTTGCCTTTTATAGATTCCACATACAAGTGAGATGATGCAGTATTTGTCTTTCTGTGCCTGGCTTATTTCACTTAACATAATGTCCTCCAGGTTCATCTACATTGTTGAAAATGACAGGATTTCCTTTTTTTAAAGGCTGAATATTATTGCGTTGTGTATATACCACGTTTTGTTTATCCATTTATCCATGGTGGGCACTTAGATTGATTTCATATATTGGCTATTGTGAATAATGCTGCAGTGAACATGGGAGTTCAGATATCTTCTCAACATATTCATTTCATTTCCTTTTGTATATACCCAGAAGTAGGATTGCTGGATCATATGGTAATTCTATTTTCAATTTTTTGAGGAACCTCCATGCTGTTTTCCATAATGTTTCTACTAATTTACATTCCTACCAAAGTGTACCAGGGTTCCCTTTTCTCCACATCCTTTCCAACACTTTTTATCCTTTGTCTTTTTGACAATAGCCATTCTGACAGGTTGAAGTGGTATCTCATTGTGATTTTAATTTGCATTTCCCTGATGCTGAGCACTTTTTCATATGTATTTGTGGACTATCATTAACTTCCAAACAAGACCTGGTAGACCTATCATTCGATCCAGCAATCCCACTATTGGGTATTTACCCAAAGGAAAAAAAAAAGACTTTTCATCAAAAAGATTTCTGCACTTGAATTTTTATTGCAGCAAAATTCACAATTCACAAGTGCAACCCAAGTGCCCATCAATTCATGAGTGGATTAACAAAATGTGGTATATATATACCATAGAGTACTACTCAGCCATAAAAAAGGATGAATTAATACCTTTTGCAACAATCTGGATGGAACTGGAGACCATTCACCCAAGTGAAGTGTCTCAAGAATGGAGAAACAAACACCTAATGTACTCACTATTAAATTGGAACTAACTGATGGGCATACATGTGCACAGAGGGAAGTAAAACTCAGTGGAAATCTTCTGAAACCAGGGCGTAGTGGGCAGGGGAGGAGGGGCAAAAACCTACCTAACAGGTACTTTGAACACTATTTGGGTTATGGGCACACCTTTAGCCAGAACTCAAGCATCACAAAAGTGATCAATGTAACCTAAAACATCTGTACCCCCTTAATATTTTGAAATTAAAAAAAAACCCTAAGTGATATGCGTAAAAAAATATGGACTTAGATACGTGAAACTACTGTGTCAAAAATCCTGGCTACATAAATAGTAGGACTATCAACTAATACAGGTCTTCTTGGGCCAGAACAAACTGGGAAGTGAGATTGGGGGCCTGGTGAATAGAAAGTCCATGTTGGACATCCAGCTGAATGCACATCTTGAGTTAGGCATATGCATAAGGAACTAAAGGAAGAGCTCTAAGTTAGAGATTTGGAAGGTATGAGTAAACAAGTTGGAGTGGTGGAAGTCATGAGAACCTCTAAGGAGACTCTTTCCAATAAGAAAAGGTAATAGCCAGAGGCCAGGGATCACCAATAAGACAGTTATTTACCCAAAGTTAAAAACCATGTTCTATGTTTTCAACAATGGCACATAAAAAAGTGCTTGGAGTTTACAGCGTGCTTAATAAATGTTGGGAATGAATAAAAAAAAGAGCCTATCTGGCCATAATTAAGAGAGAAATAATTAGTTTTTTTGTTTGTTTGTTTTTGTTTTTTTACTAAACAGAAAATTCTGCTGGAAAGTCTATGCAGGTAGGGATTCACCTCAATAATAGATAATGTACTGCTTTGATTATAAAAAGTTATGATTTTGTATGGCAGCAAACACTTTGAAAAACCTTTTTATATAATTTTGTATTTTAGTTACACTGTTAAAATATTTCATTTCCTGGTTCAAGTTATTTAAATGTAGGTATTATAGTTTAAAGTGAACAAATGTTTCTTCTCCCTACATTCATTGCTCAAGGGTAGAGTTCATGTAAAAAGTTACATTTAGCACAGAAATTTTAAAAAACCTATGCATAAACTAGTTCAGCGTTGAAAGGTATTAATTTAAATTGTTATGTATGTTTCTGCCTACCTAGACATTTTAAAAATTGTATTGGTATAACTAGAGATATATTTCTGATCTAGATAATCAAAGATGTAGAAGACTAAAAAAATATGTCTTTCACGCTATTATTTTAATTTTCAAATGATTAAAACCAAATATTGTGTTTTAACACACAAACTCTCTCTATACACAAAATTATACTTGCATATCATTAGGCAAACTGTTTAATTCATACCATTATGAACCCAGCAAAGCCGGGTCCAAAGATCTAAGATACATACAAAAAATATTTCAGTCTCTGTCAGTCTGTTTTGGACCTAAACCAAAGCTATTATATTTAATAATTAGCATACCAGGAGATTGCAGTGTAAGTCAATCTCACTAAAAAGTCTTTTTAATTGCATGGGTCTCAAAGTAAGCATTATTCTGAACTTAATAAGATAATAAGCTAAATTTTATATGCACCTGAATATTGGGGAGAAAATCATTATGCTGTTTTGCTACATCTTTTCTCTATCCTTGTACAATATGATTTTAGCAAGTACTATCATAAAAGAAATAAACATAAATAGTTTGAGGGAAAGATGTTTTGATTTTAGTTTTAATTACAGTGTATCTGTAATCAGTACTATTAGTATTCACTGCTGTATTAAGGTTTTGCTGAGATGTACCTAGCACTGTAATAGGGGATGGGAGTTAAAAATCGAATAAAAAGATATGTTTAGTGTCTTCCCTCAAAGAGCTCACACATCCTAATAATATCTTTAGTAGACTGAATACTGTATGATTTTAAACACAACTCCTATGTATTTGAATTCCTAACAATTGGAAATCCACACTCTTAAGTGGTTAGATATTTTTGAAGCAGGTTTATATCTAAACTGAATGATATTTCAATGTCTGATCAGAAACTAAACTTAATTTTTTCAAAAGTGCCTGAATAACTGGCTGCCCTTGTTACCCATTGCTGTGTAACAGACCACCCCAGAACGAAGTGGTATTAAACAAATATAATTGTAATATGTTTACAGATTGTGTGTGTCAGGATTCCCGATAAGGCAGACCAATGATAACTTTCTCTGCTCCATAATGATTAGGGCCCCAATATGGAAGACTCAAGTGCAGAGATGTTACACAAATTGCCAGAGGCTGCAACAATCCGGAGGCTTTCTTTTTTTTTTTTTTTTTTCCCCACTCACCTGTCAATTGCCTGAGCTGGTCAATTGCAACTTTTGACCGTACCACCTGTATGTGGCCTTCCCTCTTGGGCTCCCTTTTTCTCCATGGCAGCCTCAGGGTGTTAGCGTTTCTTACATAATGATCTTGCCAGTGTTATAGTGAATAAAACAGCAGCTGAGAGGCCTTTAACTGCCAAGTGTTGAAAATCACATAATGTCATTTCAGCCATACTTTATTGGTTGAAGTAGTTACGAGACCTGGCCAGATTCAAGAGCAGAGAACATAGATCCCACCTTTAGACAGGAGAACTGGTGAATAATTTGTAGCTGTGTTGTAAAACGCATACACCCTGTCTATTCAACACTTTCAGAAGATATCATTTATGATATGATTGATATGACTGGTCCTCCCGGGATAAAATAATATTTTCATGCTGTGATGTGTTTACATACTATCTATGTATGAACTATCTTTGTTGGAGTTGAAATTTTACTTTCTCTTGGCATTTCAATTTGTGCAGCAAAAGTAGACAATCAGATTAACTAATCTACAAAATTCCTGCAAAACTGGAATTATCACAGTACAGTAGTTATTTATTTGAGGTCAGACTCTCAGAATCTAAATATCAGCTTTACACAACTTGGAAAGTTATTTTAATTTCTTTCTTCTTAAATGTTCTCATCTTTATATTGGTGGCCAAATAAATACTAACACACACTGTTGCTGTGAGAATTAAATGAAATAGTATAACTGAAAACATTTAGCATAGCACTCTGTGCTTGGGAAGAGCACAGCATGACTCACTTAACAAAAGGAATTCTATTAATGACTATCGATAATGGCTTGAATTCAACAGTTTATATATCATATTTGAATTTAAATGATTATATTTAAGACCAGCCAACTTTGTATATTCTCTCTTCAGATTTGAAAGAAAGACATCCATGCAGACAAGAGCCCACTGAAAAATCAGTTTTCTTACCATAAGAATCAGTCAGACTTCTACTTGAAGTGAAACAAATTCTTGTATCATAGAGAACAAGGTCTGGACACATAAAATGCATTAGCTATTGGCTCTATTTAAAGTGTGATTTTTGCATGCTAACTTTTTGTTTGCTTCGGCAGTTGAGTCTTGCTGAGCCAAATGGGCTCTAGATTTACATTTGGGCTGTGTGCATTGGCAACAAAATATTTTCATTGTAATGGTTAGAATATTGTAAAGTCTTCACTCCAAATATGTAATTAGTTGAAGTTTACAGGGTGAATTTGGCAAGTGTATGTTAGCCAGGTTGAGCACTCAGCATACTTGGTGGGCACAGGTGGACAAGACTCCACAAATGGATTAATAGGCTGGAATGACTTGCCACATGGAGCTGTCTTAAGGAAACTGAATTTCTGAAATAGTGAATCATACCTATAATAGCAAAGTGCCTTACACTATACTTTGAAATCATTAAAGTCTTTAATACCATCTGAAAAGGAAAGGAGCAAAATGTTTCCTAGTAGGTGGCTTATAAAACTCTTCAGATATTTAGTGATCACATGTAATGTTTAAAATATTTAAGGCACTTTTAAAGGAGCCATTTGAAGTACTCAAAATGATTACCTCTCCTAATACACCAAGTACTTGCAAGATTTGATTTTTAACAAGCAAGACTGGTTTTGATTTATGAAGTGCCAAAAAGGCACCTGAAAAAAAAAACTACTTGAAATTTTGCTTCATTTTAAAAAGACCTGAAAGACAGTTTTGTAAATAAATAAATAAATAAATAAAAAACATAAATTCTCTTGGGTTAATACTTTACATGCCAAGTTCAGCCTGGAGCTCATTTTTACAGCTGTTTTATGAGTCTTTAAAATAGTGATTTATAATGGAAAGAGTGACACAATCTTAATTATAACATGATGTACCAGGTATCATAATGAGCAAAGATATTTTTCTCAAACATGTATAACTTATAGTCTTTGCCGAAAGGCTGGTAGTGTTTTCATTATGATCATAATTCTCAATTATGCATAAATACCAAACTACAAAGATGCTTTTCTTAATAACTATTATCATCCTTTTACTTTTCCTTCCCAGAAGTGAAAATGGAGCACCAAAATATTCATGGAAAAATGAAACTTCTAGGTTAACTACAAAATGATAGCGAAATATCATTAAATGGTACAACATGTCAAATTCAATGACAACACTATCACATAATTATTTTGTAATTATAGAGTTTATCTATCAGTATTAAGCTCCAGGATGACATTAGCATACCCTTCTCCAAAGACAGACGTCTGCCATCTAACAGAGTTTTACTGCAGGGGGCATGAATACTCTGAGGAGTCATAATTTCTGAGGCCCTGACAAATATTGGAAAGAGGAAAATAGTCAGGAAAGGACCCCTGGCTTTTAAGTAGGAAACGATCTCCTTTGGCCGATCTATATCTACAGGATCAGGAACACAGAGGGAACTGAGAGAGAATGTCATTTTGTATAATCAGTGCCTGCTGAGCGTGCTCCTCTGTGTGGGGCTGTGTGTGTGTGTGTGTGTGTGTGTGTGAGAGAGAGAGAGAATATATGTATGTGTGCACGTGTGTGTGACTTAAACTGGGTTAGACAGTGCACAAGTATGATCCCAGTAAAGAGAAAAATGATCATTAGTGTGAATGTCAGTGAAGAAAGACTGTATAATAAAATTAGCATTACAAACTTCCATGAACTATAAATAACTAATGTCAGTGTAATGCACTTTCTAAAACGAGGTCCTTTTTTTTTTATTTTAAAAGGAAGCTATATCCCCATTCCTATAGTTGCTAAAATAGAAATAATTTTATGAAACACTTTGGTATGAAGATAATACTTGTTTCATTTTACAGAATAAATCACTAAAAAGTAGCATTATATATAAATAATATGATAATTCTCTTTATGAACTATCTTGAAATATAAATAAAAATATGGTGACATAATAACATACAAACATTTAAAAAGTAGAGAAACGCTTATATGTATAAAAGTCCAGCAATCAGAAGCTTATTTGGGAAGATAAAAATCTCACAGATATTTTCTTATTCAGTTTGGGGAGCAACATTAATTGACAATTTTAACTTCTACTCAATGCCCTAGGTCATTTTGTAGACCACAACCTAGTTCTCTACCCATGTTATTTAAATGTAGCTGAAAGCAATTAAAATGGGTTGCATAATAGAACTTTAAAAATATTTGTATAATGCAACTTATTGCTAAAGTAGCTAGCAAAACAATGGTTATATTATGGGCAATTTGGATAAAACTAGTTTGCAAAGGGAATGACCCCTAATTTAGTCATGTCTAGAGAAAATGTGGGCAAATCAAATTATTTGTCTGAACAATCTTTAATTCACAGAGTAGATTTCTAATTACTGATTAAGATCAGGAAATTACAAAGAGAATAGTTCATATCATAGGAAAAAAAAACTCACCAATTTATTATGAGCAAAGATTGGATACTCATGGTTTATATTTTTTTTATGGCCTCCCCATTTACTGGTCTTTATATTTATATATATAAATCTCAAATATATATATTTGATTTTTATATATATATATATAAATCTCAAAGCAAAAATAAATGAATAAATAAAACCTATGTTAAAAAAAGAGAGCTCAGAATGCACTGACATTTCATAAATTGTTAATAATTAAAGTATAAAAAATATTTTTCATTATCAATAAACTTCTACTTATTTAATATTAAATGTAATTATTAACACCATGGCAATTTTGTGCACTTATCTTGTGACTTAAGACAATGACTTATTTTTATCTCTCACAGCCTGGTGGGTTGAGTGGATGCAGATGGGCATTCTCACTTGGATTCTTTCATGTAGCTGATATCAGATGACAGCTAGGATTGGGCTGGATGTCCAATATGCACAGTCACTTGCCTAGCAGTTGATGTGGGCTTTGGCTTGGAGTTTAGCCGGAAATATTGACCAAATTGTCTACATGTGGTTTTCCCACATCACTTGAAATTTTCACAGCATGACAGCTGGTTTCTAAAAACTAGTATTACAACAGACAGAACCTACTGGAAGCTGCCAGTCTCTTAAAGCCTGGACCTGGAACTTGGCACAGCCTCCTTTCTCCTATATTCCATTAGGGAATTTCCCAGATTCAAGGAGAAGGGAGAAAGACTCCTTCCTTTCCATGAAAGGAGTGTAAAAGGATTTGTGACCATTTTAAATCTGTAATGGCCTGAATCACGATCTTTTTGTCACTAAATGAAAGACTTTCAGATTCACTTTTTATTCTAGCCACTGGTGAGCTAAGTTCCACACAGGCTCTGAGCAGTTGCACATGGGTACGACGTGGCAGCATCTCACTCTGAACCTTTCAACTGGGCTTTTCTGGAACTGCTATGTGGAAGGCCTATAGGAAGAGAAGTGGGAAGGCTCACTTAATATGAGCCCATGTTTAAAGTGGACACACAAGAGAGTTAACACACTGTAGCATGACTCCTACCAATGGCAGATGGATGAATACATTCCCCTTTATTCCCCCAGGAAGATGGTTCTGAAATGTACATCATAAGGCTCTCACAGTATCATGTGGGATTGACCAACTCATTGCTCTAAGTGGTAGGGATAGTGATCATATTGTGCTCGTATATCAAGCCAAAGATAAAAAGTTGAGGTGCTATGTCATATCTAAGTAAGAGATCATGATGCTGCTATGGACTAAATTTGTGTCCCCTTAAAATTCACAAATTCAGGCCTTAACTCCCAATGTGACTACATTTGGAGTAAGGAAGCAATTAAGATTAAAAGCACCATAGGGTGGAGCCTGATCTAATTGGATTAGTGTCCTTATAATAAGAGACAACAGAGTGACACCTCCCCATGCTCATTCTCTCTCTGCCACCTGAGGACACAGTGAGAGGGCAGTCATCTTCAAACCAGGAAGAGAGTCCTCACCAGAAATTAATTTGCATGACACCTTGATTTTGGACTTACCTGCCTATGGAACTGTGAGAAAATACCTTTCTGCTGTTTAAACCACCAGTACATGGTATTTTATTATGGAAGCCCAAGCAGACTAAGATGGATTTTGGTGCCAGGAATGGGGTACTACTGTAACAAATACCTAAAAATGTGGAAGCAGCTTTGGAACTGGGTAAAGGGTAGAAGTTGGAAGAGTGTTAAGGTACATACTAGAAATATGGGTCAGGTCTCCAGTGAAAATAAGGAACAAGTTGTTGGAAACTATGGGAAAGGCAATCTTTTTTATGAAGTGGCAATGAACTTGGCTGAATTGGGTCACAATGTTTTGTGGAACCTGTGGGTGAGGAAATTGGGTATTTAGGAGAAGAAAATTTCTATGCAAAGTATTGAATGTATGATTTGGGCCCTCCTTGCTTCTAACAGTAAAGTGTGAAAAGAGACAGATGAATTGAAGAAAGAGCTGCTAAGCAAAATGAAACCAGAATTTTGAGACTTGGAAAATTTTTAGCCTATCCATATTGCAGAAATGAGAAAACTTGCTCTCCAGAGAATACTAAGGGTGTGGCTGGGTAACCATTTAATCGAGAGATCATGGGTGTGACTCATGGAATTAATAAGCCCTCTCAACCCCAGAAGCCAAGAAGAGAGATGGGATCATATTAGCGGAGATGCTGTCAGTTTGAACTAAAGAAGGTAGAGAAAGCAGGATGGAATAAGAGAGTAAGAATGTTGAACTTCTTGGATTCTACAGAATGGGACCACAAAGCTTTGTCATGGTGAAAGTGTGTGTGCCATTCTTCAAGAAAAGGGAACAACAATGCCTAAGGCAATCCAGAGACCCTCAGGCCTGCCACTCCTACCTCAGGGGCGGAGGGGGGGGGGCAAGTTTTGTTCCTCCTCAGTCTCAGAGGGGGTGGGGCTCCAGCAGAGAGCCTGGGGGAGGGGCAATACCCCAAAGCCAAGGGTCAGGGCTGCTCTGCAGAGCTATGGCGTGGGTGCTGCCACCCCAGTGGGCCTGGAAGGCAGAACATCCAACCAAAGAAAATGTTTTTTGTGCCTTAAGATTTAACAGAATTTGCCATGCTAGGTCTTGGACGGGCTCGGAACCCTGTCCCTTTCGGGATGTGAATGTCTACCCCATGCCTGTCCCACCATTGTTCACATAACTTGTCTGGTTTCACAAGTTCACAGCTGGAAAGGAATTTTGCCTCAGACTGAAGTGTATCTTGAATCTCACTCATATTTGATTTAGATGATATTTAGATGAGATATTGGACTTAGAGTTGATGCTGGAACAAATTAAGACTTTGGGGGCTATTGTGGTGGAACGAATATATTTTTCACATGATTAAAGTCATAAATTGGGGGGGCAGGGATAAAACGCTAGGGACTGAATTATGTCTCCTCCAAAATTCATGTTAAAGCCCTTACCACAATGTGACTGTATTTGGAGTATGCAAGTAATCAAGGTCAAAAGAAGTCATAAGGGCAGGTCCCTGATCTGATAGGATTAGTGTCCTTATAAAAAGAGACACCAGATATCTTGCTATCTTTCTCTGTCCACCCTGAGAGGATATAGTGAGAAGGCAGCCATCTGCAAGCCAAGAAGAGAGCCCTCACCTGAAAGTTTTTGATCTTGGACTTCCTGGCCTCCAGAAATGTGAGGAAAATGAAAATCTGTTGTTTAAGCCAGCCAATCTATGATATTTAGTTATGACAGCCTGAACAGACTAGGAAATAAGAGCAGTAAATAGTCTTGTTTAAATAAATGGTTTGAACAAATTCTTCCTTATATTGAAACTTTCTATCCCCTATTGTAAAAAGATAACCTTGTTGACTCCCTCCAGGTTGATGGGATACACTGGCACATTTCTTAAGGGATGGTAACATAAGCTGGTATTTTTTACGAAATGGAAGATTTCAAAGTGACAAAGGGACTGGAAGTTAAGTCACTATCCTCTGCAGAAATACAAACAATTCTTCAAATATTTCTAAGTCATTCTAAAACTGACTTCCACACAATTTTTCACCTATTGTCCTGTAGAATATGCTATTTGATTTTCATTTCCCACCACGACTGATATGTCCACTGGCCAGCCTTACTAATGTTGTGATTCTCAGGCTGTGATAGGGTCTTCTAACATTTAATCATGAAGCAAAGCTAAAAGAGAAAATAATGAGTCCAGGGCAACTGTTGAAGTTCTGTAAAGTAAAAATTACTCTTTCAGTCATTGGGAAAACTTTTATTAAAATAGGTTCTTTCTTACTATTTTATAGCACATCACTGTTCTTAAGGCTTTTATACAATTGTGAAAAAATATACCTCCCTCAAATCTTAGCTAGATTTCACCCTAGTAGTGCTTGTCTGTGGAGCCTAATCATTTCCAAGTAGTCTATTTGGTATATATTGGTGATCATCATTAGATAACTCAGTTTAACTAAGCCATAACTCATTTTTTCTAAGCCAGAAAAAATGTAGAAAATCCCACAAACCCAATTTCTCATTTTTAATCTGAATAATCCAAGGCTCAGAGAAGTAAAAAAATGACTAAGATCATAGTTATAGCGACAGAAGGAACTTTTGTGTGTTAGGTTTCAGATCAGTGCTATTTACCCTGCACCATTCATTCCTTCTCTGTTCACTGGATAGGATTATATTTGAATTTGTGTGTGTGTGTGTGTGTGTGTGTGTGTGTGTGTACTAAATGACTATGTAATTATAGCATTAGCTTTGTGTGGAATTCCCCTTGTGGCTTTCCCCTAGCTTTTGTCTACTTCATTTTACCTCTTGGATTATATGTTAAGTCAGGAAGAGAATGGATTTATATAGTACTATTTCCTTACATGATAATGAAATCATTGTTTCTAGATTTTTGTACCCTATTTCTAAGAGAAAAAATATGTAAGAACTGGTACTAACACCACTTAAATAAAATGAGATTTCATTTCTTCTACAGTTAATAGCTATCTTGCAAAAAAGGTTAACATTTTTACATTTATTTATTAATTATAGAAAGAAAGAAATTTTCTTTGTTCATTCAAACCTTGGAAGAATTAATTTGTTTAAAAGCAGTGAATTTGCAAATTGTTTTTGCCATTATGTTCTCATTTCTCTATGAAAAGTCATTTCCTAAAATAATTTACAAAACAATGAATTTTTCAAAGGAATCCAATAAACCATATTCTAAACTTAATAAATAATTTGATGTTGGCTTAGCAGTGTTGTAAGGCGGATGAGTGGAGTCCTGTTGAGCTGTGTGTAGTTAACCCAGGTCTCCTGGAGGTGTCTCATTTTTATCCCTTCTCTGATGCCGACAGAGACATAGATCAGGAAATACCCAACACACCAGAGTTATCTTGCCTTTCTCAGACATGCCAACCTGAACACCAAATCATTTATCCTTTCATTGCTTATATTTGAAGTTAAAAGACATTTTAACATAGTATCACTTTGCACTCAACTGTAAAAGTGAAAAGCGAGGGTAAGAATGTCATGTTTTAGATATTATCAATGCTTGTTCCACCAATCAACCGTCTCCTTCATTATCAATCACAACAGTTCACATCTTTCTCATTCCAGATTTCAGGTTAAGGCTGTTAAAAATAATACCACCACCAACAACAACAAAAACAGATCACAGTGCCCAGTAAATGTCAATACCAGGTTTGGTTGAAAATTTTTAAGAGGATACCCACAAGTTTCTTTAAATAAACCATTTCATAATAGAACTATTAGATATAATTTTTCTTTGTTCATATGCCAATTATATTCATATAGCAATTTTAAATGAACAAGTTCATAAAATATAAAATCCTTAAGATGCTCTAATTTTGTTTGGCAGTTCCTGACTCTGTATCTTCAAATTAAAAAAAAACATGTTTATAGAAAGAGATTGAAGATTATTACTCATCATGTAATTACTAATTTGGACATGATAATACTTCATGTTTTAAGACTTTAAACAATCACCCAATATTGGTGACTAACAACTAATAGTAATATTTAATGCACATTTAGAGCACCTGAGAGATATTTAGTTATGTTTCTTCCCAAGGTTTATAGCTCCTTGTTAATCTCTTGTTCTGAATCAAGCCTTGTTTTACTTTATTCAGCCAGGATCTAATATGTACCTAAGAACACTTGGTAGGCCCTGGGAAAATAGAGCAGAATCGATGCTTTCAAGAAACTATAAAAGTTCTTGGGGAAACAAAACACATATTCAAGAACATATTTTTGTAAAAAAGGTGAAAATCCAAAATAACACAGAAGTGTTTCTTAAAGGTGTGTCTACCTGATCCCAAAGGTAGGATTTTCAGATCCCAGTTGAGGAGTTTCCTAAACTTTCTTTCAGCAGACATCAGAACACTTTTAATCATTTAATCCCTCTTCAGTGAGATAATGGTGGGCTCTATTTGTCATTGGAAAACTTCTTTCAAGATGGAAATCAGGAATTTCCTTTTCATAGACTTCGGAAGATCACTTGTTTATTGGTCCATTCAACAATAAAACCATTATGAAGCATTTTTAAATGTATGTTGTAATATTGGCTTTTGATATCAACATATTTGTCTGACAAAATAACACACATATAGATTTTATCCACAAAAAATTATTTATTTGAGAAAAAGTATTGAATTCTTTTCAAGATCTATTTCCATTTATTGGTTTTGTTTACTGAATACCTAATATCAATATTAAAGTCTTAAACATATATTTGTAAACAGTTTTACTAAAATATATTCACTCCTTATTTAGAGTACATATAAGCATTGAATGAATTATCTTGACATTTGTGTGTTTAGACTTCTTTAGGTATAGTATTTTATTTGTACTCCCATTTCAGCATCCACTGCTTAAATCTTTTGTCAAATCCTAAAACTCAAAGTGGTGACTTCCAACTGGCACTTTGTTTATGGATTAGGCCCACTTTTCAGTTTCCAGTCTCATCTTCTTCCATCCTACCTTCTCTCCTTCTAACAGAGACTTTTATTTTAATCCTCACACCTATTTTTGCTTCCAGCCAGCCTCCAACTGTTAACTCCTTGTTTCCCTTAATGCACAGACTTAAACTGCTGGGTTCAAAATGTCACAGGTTTTCTGAAATTTGAGTCCATTATATCAAATGGGTAGAAGTTAAACAAGAGTTTCAGAAGTTAAGTGTAATCATTATTCTCTTGGTAGTTGCTATCAGACCTGTTACTTATGTGTGTAGCTTATTTATATTTTCACATCTCAAAATAAGAGAAGTTCATACAAATTGTATGCTAGAATGAGAACTGGTGGATTAATTACTCCACAGGTAGTACAATGACGTGGTTCATTTTTACAATAACTGTAATTAGTTTGGGAAAGCAGGAGCTAAAATAGCCACTGTGTGATCCTCTGGTTTTAAACAGTACAATCAAGATGGATAGCAAATCATATCCTCTGAATTTATGCTTTCATACTCGGGAAAGGATTAAACTTACAACATTTCTCTCTCAGTGTCAAATCTATTTGTTTATTTTGGGAGAAAAACACTTTTCCTGCCTCTGAGTTTCACCCTAGAATCCCTTTGGAAAATTATTGGATCAAGATGATACATTCTTGGTAAATAAAGAAGAATCCATAGCTAGCATATTTGGGGTTTGGTTTATATCCAAGTTTCAATAACTGGCTCTTAAGGTAAGCCCTTCACTCATTTGTTCAGAGGCTTGACTTTTTTTGATGGCCAAGGGCAAAGTGTTATGCATAGCTGGCTAATGATTCTGGGTGTAGGTGGTTCTGACTAGAGTTGGCACTAATTGGCAGGAAGGAAGGGATTCCAGAATTTAAAGCATTTTATTTATGAAGAACACGTACAAAAAGAACACAATTTTCTGTACTTTCACAGTGATCTCCCTTAAACAGTTATTTAGTAAAGAGTCTAGCAGGTGGTGGCAAATGGCAAAATTATGTTTAATGAATGAAACTGACTCCAGCACATGTGTTATATCACTACAGTTAATTCCATGTAGTATCATTGCAAGGCATGGAGAGTATGCCCTGAGGGCTTCAATGCTGAATTTCAATGAATACTTTTACACCTTTCCCTTAAAATATGCCTCTTTGCCTCTTTCCCTTTTTTAAAACCTGAAATGGATTCCCATGGGAGTCCTGTTTCATAACTAGCAACAAAAGTGGTTCTAATGAGGCAAAAATGTTTAATAAGATGGCAAAAATAATATACCAACTGGTTGAGCAAGAAGGCAAATAGATTTCTCTGAAGAGAGTGGCCAGTCATATTCTCAGTAGAGTGTAGGGGAAGAGAAGACACCAAAATTAGCCCAAGCTTTGGTAGGGACAGTTCTACCACCTGAGCCATATATGTGTATGTGGGCTAATTGATTTGATTACCATAGGATATAGGATTATTACACGAAAGTGACAAGAAAAAATATTTCGGTAGTGGTTAAAGCTCTACTCGAGTCTTAGTTTACGGGAATATTAAGGTGGGTTTGTGACAGAAACAAAAGATTAAACACTTCTCAGATATGAATGTAGGTTATAATGGAACCTATGAGTTTCCTCTTTTGGGATAAGATAAATACATATTCATATGTTCAAGAAACAGTTGCATTATATTAGTGGTGAACATCTGTTTTAATATTATTATTGCTTAGAAGATTAAGTATGGGTGGGAGGAAATACATGTATGTATATTGAGTAGGGAAGGGCATGGATTGCACTTGACACTTCCCACAAGCTACTTGCATGTACACAAACGCACAAGTTGATATTGCACACAAGCTGCCCTGGATAAAAATCTTTCTTTGAATGGTTAAAAGACACTCTTGGGCCCCCAAAATGGACTGGACTGGAGGTTCTATGGTTTGAATGTGGTTTGTCTCTGCCAAAACTCATGTTGAAATTTGGTCTTCAATGTGGTAGTGTTGGTAGGTGGGGCCTAGTGGAAGTGTTGGGTCATGTGGGTAGATCCCTCATGAATAGATTAATGACTTTCCCTAGGGGTGTGTTCTTACTCCCAAGGGACTGGATTAGTAACCACAAATGTGGGTTGTTAAAGTAACTCTGGCTTCCTCAGTTTCTTTTTTTTTTGCTTCCCCTCTTGCTGTGTGACCTCTTTGCACATGCCCACTCCCCTTCCATTTTCCATCATGAGTTGAAGCAGCCTGATGCCCTCATCAGATGCAGCTGCCCAATCCTGAACCTTTCAGCCACCAGAATTGTGAGCCGAATAAACTTTCTTCATTATAAATTACCCAGTCTCAGGTATTCTGTTACAGCAATACAAAACAAACTAAGACAGTAGGAAATCCTGATCCTTAGGGGTGGTAGATAGAGCCAGCTTCATGGGCATGTGACCGATGTGACCAGGGCAGGCACACAGGGCCTGTGCTCAGAAGAACCCCATGGTTGGTCTTTAATTTTCTGAGGTTTTTACCTGAGCAGAGACATTCTAAATAACTTTGTATTTGAGTTTGTGTTGTATAAGTAAAGACCAATGAGACAGTGAAGCACATACTGAGGGCTTAGAGACTCAGCTCTTGTGCGGTCCCACTCTTTGCCCCTCCTGAAATTCCTGGCTGCCTGTTCTCCATCCCCTGGAGCCCTTGATCCCAGCTGGCCCCCTTCTCCCACACTGCCACCCCTCCCAGCCTCCAGCCAGGACAGTCACATGGTCATGTCTTTATCCTCTGCCCCCAATGGGGAGTGGTCCTGAGAAAAGTCAAGGTGAGGTTCATCCCTACCACAGCTGCGTCATGCATCATGATGCATTTGGTGGGCAACCTAGCAGGAGATTCTCATGCACCCCCAATCCAAGCCCCAAGCATATCATGTTGGGAGGTTTTGATCCCTTGGAAATTGTCCTTGTCATAAGTTAAGGTGGCAGAACTGTAAGAAGTGAAGATTTACTTCACCTCCCCTGGCTGGGGCCCAGCATTTTATTTTGCACTCAACCCAAGGAATTATATACCCAACCCTGGTGGTAGATGTGGGGAAAGTAAAACCCAAGCACTGGACAGTGGTAAAACTGGAATATTTTAACCCTTACACACACATAAAGGGCTTTTGACCCTTGTAGAAAGGCTGTTGGCAAGGTCTTTCCAATTCAGTCTTTCACCATAGCTCCTTTTGTGTCCTACCTCTTCCATAGATTCTATGAATAAATTATATGGAAAAGAAAAAACAAGTTTGAGACTCTGTTTCCTAAGGAGAACCACACATGATTCCCTGAACTATTTCACTACAAAAAGTATTTTTTAAGGATATCACAGAAATCTGGTATTCTTTCTTTTTCTTTTTTCTGTTCATATTCACGGAGAAGAGGAGTATCACAATAATACTAATAATACTAATGCTAATGCTAATACTGTTTAGATGATGATCCAGTGGTTAAAAATGACAAATCAAGTTACTATTATGGGAAATTTTCTACAAATAAATCATGTGCATCATGGAACTGCATACACATAGGACCTCACCCTGAGCAATTGTCAATAGCAGAGTGGAAATAGAAACAGTCCTATTTTATTTACCATTCTCATTATTATTTCTTCAGCGATGGTTTATTGAACACTTAGAATAGATCAGGCCCTAGGTTTTGAGGACAGAATAGTAAACATTAACAAAATATCTCCCCTGCCACACATCTCATGGACCACATATTCTATCAGGGAAAAAAATATAAATGTATCTTTGTAATAGTTCCAGTTAAGAAATACTCCAAATTTGTTAGTATATCTTCATGGGTAGTCTACAGACAATTTTTGTTTAATTAAACCGTCATGCTCGCTAAAATGACAAATTTCCAAATAGAGCTAATGATTTAGGAATTTCTAAGAGTAGGCCTGGAAATGTTCATTTTACAAATTCTCAAGGTAATTCTAAATCATGATATTATTTGAGATCCTTTGGTCTAAGCAATGCAGAGAAAAGAAAGTAACCACTAGACAACGGTATAGAAAACACGTACAGATAATATGGCTTGCATAAAGTGTTAATATGAATTGTTTTCCATTGTAATTCACTGTTAAAGTGTGGTTAATGACATTCTTTCCACATGTGAGTTATGAAATGATCAAGACTATTTCAGATCAGAGCAGAGTTTGTTTTTAGTTTGTGACATTTTTAGTCTGTGAAAGATTTCTGACAGCAATTAAAACCTAGAAGAAAACATTTTCCACAAGAAAATCATTGTGGAACTTATTGTCTTCAACAATATTAAGAAATATGTTCAGAAATATACTATTGACATCCACATAGAATTTTGTAACACATTGGATTAATTCATATAATAGAAAAAAATTCTTAAATGATTGCCATAACTAAATCTATTAGTCTAAATAAAATTGAATAAAAAAGCTAGCAAAATTAAACTTATTACTGCACTGGATAAAATGAAAAGGAAAGTAGAATTTGGAGTGAAATGATACAATTTAATCTATGAAATAGAATTTAATGAATAATGAGTCATGAGCTTCAGTGACAGAAAAAAACTATCAGATCAACTAAAATTGATTTAATGTCTTTTCTTAAAAGATGGAGATAATATATTAGAAACCTCATTTATAATACAAATCTCATAAATATTTCTCTGTGGTTTAAATGAATTACAGCTGTAAAGCAGGAAATGAACACATTAGCACACCACTTTTGAGACTTTAGCAGGGAATCAATTATATTGGTGTTATAGAAAGATTAATTGACCCAGATGAAGGAAAATTGGACTACTATGCAACTTACAATCTGAGAACAATCAGGAAGCCGAGTGAACTGTGGTCGACTTTATAATCACTTTTTCCAGACAAATATAACCATTCTTAACTGAGGAGAAACATGCAATGTGCACAAACTACAAGTACTCTATCCATGAAAATAAGCAACACCCCTTCTTCCCAAAACCTAAGAATAATCTATGCAGGTCTAACAAAAAACAGGCAACAGGTTTTAGGAGGAATTGGCTAAACTTTGTCTTTTAATTCCCTCTGATTGACTTTTCATGGGAATCAGCCTTTGTTGGGAGAGTTCTAAGGGGGTCAAAATGCAGACATATGCGTATGTTTTGAAATCTAGTGATGTGGAAAATTACCAAGGGATAGTAATGGCAAGGTCAGATAGGGTGGGGCAGTAACAGAGACTCTTTGGGGAGGGGTGAAAACCAATTTAATGAACCACTCAAAAATTATTTGCATGACTCTAAGGAGAGAATTTCCTTTTCCCACGTTTTATCACTAATGTCACATCAGTGGCTTTGACTTCCTCTTGGCATTATATCAAATCCCCTTGATGTCAAATTTAAGACCCACTCCCTTCTTTTTGATAAGATTGGGTTTTATATCACTATCAGCCCACCTCCTTTTTACTCACTATCAAATACCATTCTTCCTTCCACCATGCATTCTACTCTAAAAAGTCTACTTCTTTTAGTCAAGGCTAACTAATTTTTTTTTCTTAGTAAACTTTTCAAAAATTTTCTCTTGGATGGCAGGTGAATGTGTATTATTGTACAGATTAGAAGTTCAGTATTTTACACACTGTAAGCAACTAAGAGAAGTATAATCTGTAAAATTCTATGATCACATTGAAATGGATTTAAAAAACACTGCTAATCATTAGCAAGTATAATACATGTAGTGTATATATATATTTATACATGTGTATACATATATTTAAACTTGGAACAACTTTTAAACTTAGAGAAAATTATATGAATGGTAAAAAATGATTATCATGTTTTGAATATATACACACACACATATATTCAGTTTATACATACACACTGATATTATGCATCCATCATCATAGAAACATGACAATGATGATGACTATATTGCTAGAAATAGTTGTTTCTTCTAGATTTCTAAATTGATTCTTTAAGAAATTCACTTTAAAGAAAATTTTATTTTTTGACTTTTAGGTAATAGTTTTCCCTACAAAAATATCATGTACTATTTATTGTCCTAAATTTAAGATGAAGAAAGTTCCAGCCACCTCTGATCAATATGAAACTGGTAAATAGTATTGTTTTAATTATGCTAATTTATGTAATTTATGTTATATGTGTTTTCTTTATTATCTCTACATAAAATCCATACATATTATGATTAATTATATGTAGACTTCAATATTATAGTTAAATATTCTTTGATTGTTTCTGCCCACATTAAGGCCAATGTTAATAAATGTTGAAATTAAAATAAAAATACATGATATGATATCATATATTTTAAGACTGTATTGGCAAAATCACTGAAGGTCTAAATATTAGCAAGACTCATAATGCTCAGCATTACTATCATGTGAATATCAATTTTTCAAAGCATATACTATACTTATCAGTTTTAAAAATGTTTTCCTTAAGATTTTTAAAATGTCAATACTGATAAGACAATCTGTGTCAATAATTTTTCATGATCTTTGAAGACAAAAAAGAAATTTGATCATTTCAGAAAGAAACAATAGTTTTATGTTAAAAAATACATTCTATCCTTGTTAACACTCTGCATCCTTATGTCTTAATCTTTGCTTTGAAATTAATGTTATCACTTTATAATATGGCTTCTATTAACACAGTAGCTATTAAGTCCCAGACATAAAGCGAAATCATTTCAATCAAAATTTAGCTAATTAAAAAAAATTAGGCATATCTGAAAATATCTGGCAACCCCATAGGAAATCTAAGGCCATGTGGTGACCTGATTTTTTTCAGGACTACTATCCCTGGTTTTCACTTAGTCTGAGAAGAGAGCTGGTGTCTAAGAATTTCCAGTTCCAAGACTATTATTTTACCATTTTGATCTGTAGCAAGAATAATTCTCAGACATTTGAGAGTCTTTGCTATTAGTTGGAGTAGCTCTTATAAGGACTATTACTCACCGCTAGACTGGTTATATGCTGTACAACTCTGGGAGGTGCCATTTAAAGAGTAGCCTATATGGATTGTGTCCTAGAATTGTGTAGTGCACAACCTGTACAGCTGTACATAATGACTCTCACTACTGTCTTAGAAGTGTTATTCTTGAAATAACAGAGCTATCCCTTGAAATATTTTATGTACAAGGATATTAGAGTGTTCTTTCTGTTCTCTTTGTTTTTTAAAACCAGTGATAGTAGTCCTGAAAAAAATCAATTACTTTGTAATTACTAAGCATTATTTGCTGGTTATAATAATTTTAGGTAATACAAAGTAATACAAGTAAAAGTTTAATTTTGTATTCTTGCATTTCAAGTTCATGCTCCTGAGGTAAATGATTCCAGCCATTTGATATGCATCAGCTCAGATCCTGTAATTTGTTACCATACATGTTTATTGTATATTTTCAACAATATTAGGTCATATTGAACATTCCAATTTGACATTTGCTCTTTATTTTTTTAAGTATAGCCTCAGAATCATCCCAAGTCATTATAGTATATTGATCTGCTTTACTGCTTTATTTTGTAAAATTGCTGCCCATCCATTAATATCACAGATCAAGAGGAGACAGGATAAAAAGGAACTTGGAAACAAGTGGTAGGAATGTGGATTTATACAACCATGTGGGATAGCCATTTAGCAATGTTTAATGTAGATGAAAATGCTCAGAATTCTGATTTTTAATATGTGCCATAGGAAAATTTCTGTAGTTGCTCACCACTTCAGTAGACACAATGTATAAAATAATGAGCTACAGTAGTTAGAATGAATAAACAATATTCTTGTATGTATGTTGTATTACTAATAAGTAGAAGGATAGAAAGCAATATAATTGTAAAAGCAAACTGCATAATTAATTGTATAAAGTTATAAACATATAAATAGGAAAGAATACCGTGCTATGGATTGCTCATTGGTGCACGCACACACACACATACACACACACACTCTCAGTGAATGTTAAAACATGCCTCAGCAGCTAAAATAATTCCAAAATTTAAGTGGTAAATAAACTTTATATTGACATATGGAAAAAAGAAATAAAATTTTTAAATAGATACATATTAAATCCAACATAAGAATGCATATTTATGTAGTTCAATCTTCAATTTATACTGATGAAATGATCAGAGTTTCAGAAATGGAAATTGGGTATTTATCTTGCTTATTTCTTATGAACAAAAGAGAGTTGCTTGCTTTTAGAAAAGGAGAGAAATAACAGTTTTTCTTTCATTGTCAAATATAGCATTCAAAGAAAGGTAAATGAAACAGCAATGTGAAAGCAATAGATAGCATCAAGCAATCAAGATGCAGTCTCTCACTCAAGCTTATGCTGTTTCTTCTCTGTACATAAATAATGCAATTCAACACAGAGATCTTTGCCAAAAATAACATTAGAAGAGAAAAAGAAAAAATTAAATGACTTTTAGTCAAACAGCAAATGAAATATACCTAAACCACTCTTTAAAATCCATTTTAAAATTATTTATTTGCTTACCTATTTCTTATTTATGTTTGCTTTTTAAATAGGGAGCATTTAGGCATATGTAATATCATTGAACATACGCAACTGAGGTTTAGATAACTGCACATATTTGTCTTCTATAAAATTCAACCTGTTCTCTCTTATTCCTTCTCTGGTTGGAAAGACCCAAAAAATAATATGTGTGTGTGCATGTGTGTGTATTCATCCAATATACATATTACACATATCCATTCTCTACTAATCATGGTGGTCACAAATACAAATCACTTCTTCTTTTCAGCATGGCCCAAGTGTTGCTCATTGGAAGGATTAAAGCAGAATGAGTTCCAAGGTAATTTTTATGATCATTTAGCTTGAATAGTTTTTCAAAAAATCTGTTATGGATATTAGTGCCAGTATATCTTGCTAATCATAAGCATGTAGCAGGAATTTAGGAGTGTCCTCCTATTGGAGAGGGTATCTTTGAAACATTTCTACAGTATAAACTGGAAGATCTGTTAAGTGAATGTGTGTATTTTTTATGTTGGAATTTATATGAAGCAAGTTAAAATTGTTTGGCTTTTTCTTTTCTTTTCTCAGTGATGCTAGGTTACTCTGATCTGACAATCAGATAGAAACTAAGTACGTCATTAGAGTACATAAAATAGAAAGTTACTGATAAACTTCAGGAAATAAAATACTATATATATCTGCTCAAGAAGTAAAGCACAAAGGCTGTCTGCCAAAATACTTGTAAACTCTGCTTCAGACACAGCATATTTCAGAGTTAAATGTCAAACAGTAAGTGTAAGTTTTCATTGATAGGTCTAACACAGCTGTGACATATTTAAAGCCATATTTAGCTGAAAAGGAGCCAGGTGATACTATATAGATGATTAAGGAAAGATACATGAAAACCGAAACTCATTGAAGAACATACATTAAAATGTGGAGACTGATAGTCTTCTTCTAATGAAAATAAACATCAGCGCACTCTCTGCTCTTTCTAAATCATAGTTCATTGCTCAATTTAGATGCATAGGTAAGCAAACTTCCCTTATGAGTGCAAACTTTTAAATTGGATTTTTGATCTGGGTACATGGTATGAGTGGAAAAATAAGTTTTTCTACTAATGACAATGAAGTGAACATGCACACACACACGTGCGCATTTTGGTGGTGGTTCTTTGCTAATTCTGTTCACTTTAAATTAATCCCATCTGTTCCCCATCCATGTACCAAACCATAGGTTCTGTATTCCTTCATTGAAAATTACCATGTCATTAAATGTTGCTTAATTCCAACTTAACTGAGAGAAAGGAGAAGAAATTCTGAGTGCTTGCAGGTAAGGGTGGGTTTTATGCGTATGGATGGATCTGGGGAGTCACTATCTGGAGGAGAACACACAGGTCTCCTCCTGTAAATGTACAGGAGCATCAACCATCGGCAGCTCTGTGGGATAGCAGAACTTAATCACTTGGTGAATCATCAAAAGCTTCACAAATTCCCTCTTTTGCAACCATTTGCCCTTAAAGGTTCTGGTAAAACCCATTGAATGTTTAGACTTACTGAATCAGAAACTCTGGGGGTGGGACTCAGGAAGACATGTGTTAATAAGCAATCCCCATAATTCTATACTTGCTAAAGTTTGATAAATACTGTGAAATACATGTTTTTAAAAGCACAAAGAAAGTGATTTAGGGTATCTTTTCGATATAGTAGAGTACACTGTAGAATCGCCAAAAGATTCTAGATATCCTACTATATCTAGAATCCTATATCCTACTATATCCTATTCTACTATTATGGAAGATTCTAGATGAGTCTATTTCATCCTAGTCTGTGTTATATCTTGACTGCTTTGGCATAGATTTCTGGAAAAGTTACTCTCCTTGTCATTGGTTTTATCATTGAGTGTTTTCCAAGTCCTCATACCTTCTGTTCTCTGACAGCTGTTTCCTTGGCACTGCCAAGTCTCCCATCTCTAATCTCTTAATCAGATTAGTGGTTAAACTAGTCATTATAGTTCAGGAAAGCACCACAATGACAGTGAGCTTATCATTTGCCCACCTCCTTTTTAGGAATCCATTTTAATGCCATCTCCTCCAAAGTTCTGCTCCAAGGTGAGCAGGTCTATGCAAACCTACCCCCAAGTCTAAGGAAGCCTCTGAGAGGCCAAAGAAGGAGTTAGACAAATCCATTTTCTCAGAAAGAAACATTTAATAGGAACTTATGAACAGAAGCCATGTATGGGGACAAGGGCAGCAAGATGAAAGGAGATGGTGGATGCCCCACGCTATTACCACCCATCACCCACCCAGGGCTTATATATCATAGGGAAGAAATTTGTAGGAAAATTAAAGTCAGCCCCTCAGGGAAACACAAGAACACTGTATGAATGTGACTAAGGTCAGGATTTATGGTCAAGGTTGTTTTGATCTAAGAGCAGAATTTAAGGTAACTGTAGGTAAAGTAGAAATCTTAAAGGAATTCCCAGAATAGGGGTTAATCAGAAGTCAACACGGCAGATTAGCATCCAAGATGAAGTTGCTTTAGCCTCCACAAAGTCTTTCCTGATGACCCTAGCTAACATAAATTATTACATACCTGACATTTCCTAACATGCTATTCTTTTTGTTTATGTTATCATTTTCAAAATTTATAATTATAATTATTTGTGTTTATTGTTCTTGTTCAATGTTCAATGTTCAATTTGTGTTTGATGTTCTTGTTTTCTGGCGATTACTTGATTATATAAACAGACCCTGAAAGGTTACTATGAAGAAAATGGACCTAATCATTTCTGCTTTTTGCTTTTGCTTCATATTATTTATGAGTTGAGACAGTTTTTAAAGTCTTTTCCAAATAAGTTAAAATGATGTTGTTGAAATCAATTGTTTAAAACAATTTTTAGTCAATAAAAGAAAGTGTTTATTCTATCTGTGAGTAAAATATTAACAGTTATATTTAAATAGATATCATAAAAACAGGAGATGTACTACATAACCCTGATTTTTTAAAATGTGGATGATGTCTTTGGAAATGGGATGTTAATGACTAAAAATCACATAGAAGTTTCTTTTTTGAGCATTTTAACATTTCACTCATTTTATGCCAAAATACACAAATACGCCATATAGGAATGCCTAGAAGATCGGAATGAGATTATTTTAACATTCCATAAATTTCCCCTGTTGATTTATCAAACATTCTCCAGAACCACAGAACCACCAGATTAGTTTCAGGTATAATCCAGCCATAGCTTCTCCTGTACATCAGGCAATATGATACAGCCCAAACTAGGGAGAGCAGGTGCACGTCTTACTCCCACACCTTCTACCTCCTGAGGCATGGAACTTTTTCCTGGCCTTCACCAAGACTTTCTCTAGGATGTTTGTTTAAACTTTTACCCCACAACATCAATTGGCCTTTTAGTAAATTGTATGATGGTGGACAAAAGAATAATAATAAAATTTTAAAAATTGGAGCTTTTCCAAATGAAGAGTTACATGTGAAATGACACATTTCTCCACTAGTAGTGGAGAATAACAATCTCAATGGAGAAAAATCTTCCCCCAAATTTTCTGTGATCTAAAGGCGGGGGCAGAGACATAAAGAGTGGTCAAAGTTAGACAAAAGGTACTTCTGTGTACAGCAGAGAGGTGTCATGATTGAGAAGTACTAATCAACACCTTACATCTTCACAGTGTTTGGAAAGAAGAAATCATCCTTCGAATTGCCTTACAATCAATAAGGGCTCTAATTGTCAGCATTTGCCTTAAGAAGCTGAGGACTCAGGGACTGAGAACTTATAGCTACTCTAATGACTCTAATACAAAGAAGCAATCATTAAGATTTATAAGAACAGTATACATAGAATGGATCTGCTCATTGGTCTGTTAGGTTTCCATTTAGTTGTATGTGTGAACTAATCAGTCTTTAGTGGAATCATCTATTCTTATCCTAATATAATTTAGTTCTTCTTCAGTATTGGCCATTGAATCTTTTGTGCTTTCAGATCAGTCAGTAGCAGAGACAATTATTTTCTTCTGTGTTTTCTAGGTATTGGGCAGGGGGAGGTGCAGAGGGAGAAGGGGAAGACCATACAGGAAGAAGACTCTGCCTCATCAAAACGCCGCAGCCCTTTCAAAGTAGAGGGATAACTATGTGATATTCTAGTTGACATAATGCTGACACTCTGGCTGCAGCACAGGCATTGAAGGTCACTAATGGGCACATTATTTATTACTTAATCAATATATCGAAATTGATCACATGAGTCTAAGCCACGTTATTCACCTCAGCTAGAGAAATTTCTGCCAGCAATATATTGTGTTTTGTGGGATAAATTCAACCCACATAATTATTATTTAGCATCTTCAAACTGTAAGGGGCTTTAGATAATACAAAGATAAAAGAGAGCAGAGCCTGTCTTTAGAAAAAAAGTGTAAGGAGAAAACGAGAGAAGGCATTTGGCATATAAACACCATCCCTAAGAGATGTTCACTCTATAGCAAGTACTGAAGGATTTCAGAGGACCAAGAGGTTCATTCCAAGTTGGGGAGAAGGGGAAATGTATAATGGAAAACAATAGAAATTATAGTGTTTAGCATTTGAGTTACGGCTTGAGGGATACTTGGATTTGGACATTTGGTGATAAGAGGAAGAACATTCTGTATACAAAGAAAGAAGGAGATTCCTGGTATTTCCTTAGAAACATTCAACTCTGAGCCCACCTATGACAGATTTATAATATCCAGGACTGGGACATAGAGGCACATGTTTCCAAAAGCTCCATATGTAAATTTAAGACAAATGCAGAGTTAATAATCAACCTTGACTCATAAAAGAGACATGGTAGTGGGTATTTGAGATTGATGCAAAAAAAAAAAAAAGTGAAACAATCTGTCTGAATGTAGTTCATGTGGTGATTTTGCCTTAGGCTACCTCAAAACATCCTGCTTAATTATACACACGTGGGCTCCAGCCAAAGCTGCGGTCCCTGGAAGGTCTTGTTCCTGACTGCCGTGGAAGTGTTTGAGTTGGGTGGCAAAGTGACCTGAAGAAAAAATGAAACTGATAAGGTAGGATGGCATTCAAGAGCAAGGCATAAAAGGCAGGAAGAAGAGTTAGGAGTCTATTTTTATAGCAATGATGGGCTGTCTGCTATGAATATTTAAGATTAGGTGATGACAGCACGAGAAATACAATTATTTGAAAGTTTGAATGTAGGCGTGAAAGAATGTAGCTAACGATTAGCTTTAGAGAACAGGAAAAAAGGTAAAAGTCAAATATTCTTTTGAAGATAGAATATAATTAACAATACAGGAGGAAGAAATTCAGAGGTTGGAAAGATGAGAAATTCAATTTTGACATGTTAGAAAAATCTAACAGAGTTGTTGGTTGCCTAAAGTTTGTCTATGAAGAAATTTTAAAAACCATATACATTAATGTACTATGTTATTAATAATCATTTATTTCATGTACACATTTATGATATATTCCAGTATTTATGCCAATTACTCCAACACATTTAGGTTATATAATGGAGAGTTGTCTTGCAAATGGATAAAAAAGGAAAATGAAACAAATTGGCAAAGAGTTGAAATCTTGACTCAGAAAGTTTACTTAAAATTTTTCACTGTGGACATTTCTAATTTCATAAACCAAGAAGTCCCTACAAGTCTGTGGGTTTTCTAGTTTTCCAGATGGTTTTGCAGACATTGGAAAAAACCAAATTGAAGAAAATGTGCCAAAATGAACTATAGGTGTTGCAAAAAAAAAAAAAAAAGAATAGATTCAGCAATTTAAACACAGAAATATAAGAAATGATGAATAAGACTTGAGCACTTATATTTGATAGGGTAATAGTGAAAAATTGTTGCATTCTTTGTCTTGTCTTTTAGAACATATACCTACAAATCTGAACAATTACTTGGTGACAATATTAAAATTAGGTATTTATTTAATGTGCATAATGTCAAATAAGTAATTTCAGTTTTTCTTCAGTAGAGGTACAGTTATTGAGAAGGAAATTATTAATAATTATTTATGGTAAAATTACAGGTAATGAATTGCAGGATTATCAGTTTTACACTGGTCTGCTCTTGATTTTCTAGTGAGTTTTTCATTTAAAATTTGGCACAAAAATAATTTTAGCATAGTAGTAGCACCTATTATATGATAGATTCCCTTCATTCTATGATCCTCAGGTGAAATCCAGAGACTGCAGTGTATGCAGCTGAAATATAAAATAAAGTTTCTGCAAAGGTTTTAATGCTAAATTTCCATCAGTGTATTTCAGAAAAATAAATAGTAAATGCCTTGGAGTATACAAGACTTCAATATCCATCAATAATTTAAAACTTTAAACAGGGAATTATGGGATAAAAATTTATAAATTGTTTTTATCTCTTGGAGAAAAAAATGTTCTGTAAAAAATTAAAAATAAAGTGATTTGTTTGAGAATAATGAAAAAGGATGTATCCATTATTTGTAATTCTCTTAAATGTTTTAGAGAAAGTCAATTTAGACTTGTCAAACTTATAATTCATTGAAAAATAAGATTTAACTATATTTTCAAAATATTGTTGACTAGTAAAAAGATGTTCTATCTTTAAATTTTACATTTTTGAATCTAAGATTATATTTAAGTAAATATAATTTGTGAAGCAATAGGATATATATATGCATCTTATAAATTGTATATGCACATATACATACACAGAGCTCTGAAAGTCAAAGTAGATAATGTATGTTTCAAATTAAAAATAAAAAGTAAAAATTTGTGATACATTACTTCCCTTTTTTTTGCAAAACAAATATTCCAATATTGAAAATCCAAGGGACATAAATCCAAATAAAGAAACTAAATTACTTCCACTTCCAAGTGGAGCACTTTCTTATTATGTTAGTCCTTATATGTGGCTATTTCTATTATTCTTATTTTCCTCCACCTCACTGATAATTCCATTTATTCTTTTAAAAATTAAATTTTTTTGAATCTCTTACTATTTTTAGAAAAAGGCTAAATAATACCACAAATAAAACAATGGCTTATTTCCCATTTTTTCCAATTTTTTTCCTTAGGATCAGAATGTGTATAATGGCATAACAATCTTTGTTGCTGAGTGAATAAAATATAGGACACCTAATTTGCATGCATCATTGCTGTCTTCCATCCCAAGACATGCACTACCAAAATATACTTCTTTAAGTTTCTTTTATGTTATTGCTGTCAGGGCAAGGGTATGTGGAACATATCAATTTTTAGTCTTGAAAATCAAATAATAGCTATACTTTCCCTGAGCAAAAGCTTCTGATTGGACAAAAAAAGTATCAACCTAATGACAATCAGGGCTCTATACCCTGCTGTCTCACCTTTCCCTCTTCATATAAAGGATCATGAACATTGAGCCAATGTCCTCCTTGTCACCAGCAGGGACAAACAACACATGCCATTTTCTGCAAACCAGGTGGTAGAAACATGCCAATCTCTATGTCATAACCACACTAAACCTTCTTTCTATGTTGTATTTAAATTCTGTCTGGGGAGTGCTTGGTCTACTTCCAAAGACTGTCGGTTAATAATACATCATCCCAATTTGTCTTTGTCAATTCCCTCCATTTATCTGTCCCCACCATATTGCCATCTCACTAACCTTTTTTTTCCAGCTCTATTGAGGTCTAATTGACAAATAAAAATTTATATATTTTAGGTGTACAACATGATGTTTAAATAAACGTATGCATTGTGAAATGATTGCCCCAACCAACTAATTAACATATCTGTCACCTCACATAGTTACCATTTTGTGCGTATGTGTGCTGAGAACATTTAAGATCTACTTTCTTGACAAATTAAAGTATACAATACAGTATTATTAACTACAGTCACTAACTGTACATTAAATCTTCAGAATTTATTCATTCTGCATAAGTGAAACTCTTTACCCTTTGACTAACGTCTCCCCATTTCTCCTACCTCCCGGCCCCTGTTAACCTCCATTCTTCTCTCTGATTCTATGAATTCTACTTTTTTAGATTCCACATGTAAGTGAGATCATGCAGTGTTTGTCTTTCTGCGCCTGGCTTGTTTCATTTAGTATGATGACCCTAATCCTTTTAACACTTCCCTCATTACACTCCTTTCTCCATTTTCCCCCCAGCACCCCACAACTCTGACTCCATAAAAAGCAAATTCTCATATAGTCTTAAACATCACATCACTCTTTCTCCACCTCAAAATAAATGACTTTCTTTGTTTCAGTCTCCAAAAATAAAATTTATAAGTCTCTCTTTTGAATACTGATAGCATATTGTACATAATCCAAATGATAGAATTTATCATAATCATTCAAAGTCTGCCAATCTAGATCTCAAGTGTCTAATACCAGTGCCTGTGTCTTGTCCACATTGGAATCTCAGCACAGATCATAGGGGCTAGTAAATAAAAAATGAACCATCATTTTATAACTTTCTCAATTCTGTATGTATTTCTACGAGTTCTGCCTCTCTATATCATTATCCTCAAAAAATGCACCCTTTCCAAATGTAACTAATGTCTTCTCAGGAAACAATTGTTTGGGGTCCAATTGTTTGTGTTATGAAACACAAATGAATAAAAATAAAAAAGTATACAAACAATTCACAAATAAAAATGGAAAAAAGTAGAAAATATGTTCAAATAAAACGCAAAAGACTCTCTTCACTTTTGACCTACTATCTCACCACATATATGATTATGGTGATTCCAGTTTTGTTCACTTTTTTAAAATAAAAATCAATTTAAAGAACAACTGTCTGTCAGGTATTTAATGTTGCCTCTTTAAGAAAATCGTTTTTCACCTGTGGTTTGCATTGTGACTATATTTTTCCTGTTTTGTATTTACTTTCTTGATGATGTTTTTTACTCTGATATTTAAAGAAACCAAAAGTGCATAATTTTAAAATTAAATTAAAATACCAAGGAGTAAATACAAAACTTACTTTCAGGATGATTTTTCAAGAGAGCTTAACCAAGAAATACTGATCTGTAATCTCTCTCTCTCTCACACACACACACACTCAGAGTCAAACACATACAGATATACCATATAGCTTCAGGGGGGAAACATCTTAAGGGAAATTATTATATTATTATTATATTTATTTTTATTTTTATTTTATAAATTTAAAGAGACTTTACATAAAATCAATAACAATTGGCTCTTTTCTTCCTCCTGAATTGATGAACCAGTGGAGCTGCGACTTCATTGATCAAGAAAAAAGTAATTTTGTATTTAATCCTTTGTTGAAAGCTATCCTGTTTTTTACCTTGCTTTGTATTCGGATTGCCGCTTTCTTACTCAGCATTATTTTCCTCCAGTGGTTTCTAATTGTCTTTTTTTCCCAATTAAAAATGGAAAATATATGCCTTAATATTTCTATTAAGTGCTTAATGATACATTTTTTGTTATTCTCTCTTCATGGAATCATTGTTCATGGGTCCTCTAACTACTGCTTTTAATTTTATAATTCAATTGGTTTCCTTTTTTTTAAGTTTGCTTCATTACCTTTATATTCAGATTTTTTTTTTTATTATATGTTTATGTTGGCTCTGGTATATCTTTCATCCTATGCTGCCTTCTTTTTTGGGTTTCTTCTATTTCTAAATATTGTCCAGCAAGAGTTCATGAGAAATGCATTTTATTTCTTATAATGAACTTTTGTGTCTCCTTAGCATCTACCTATCATATATTTCCAATCTTATCCACTTTCTGGTATTCTCTTCTGGGGATGCTGATTCTACTTTTAATCCCAGGGATAGGGTGTATGTCCTGACAATACTGAGAGTACAATCATGGTCATGGAGCCACCAACAAACCTTAGAATTTTGGGACAATATTCTACAATAGAGGTGTTTTTCTTTCCTACTCCAGGTGAATAAAATTTTACCAGCCAATTAAACTTCCATGAAAGGAGCCAGCCAGAGGATGTGGCTGAAACCCCATGGAAGGTGGAACAAACTGAACTGCAGTGACACATGGCTAGTGCTGGAGTTGGGATGATTACCCCCTGTAATCATCTAAATTAAACTCCTCTTGAGCATAGCCTTCACCTGGACTGTTCAATTATGAAAGCGTAGGAATTACCTTCTGTGTATGTCAGGTTAGTTCAGTTTTTTATTTCCTTCAATAAAAAGCATACTAACAGGTACTATACTTATATGTCTTTATTTTGTCCTCACAAGTTATAGTTTTCCTTGGAATTCCATGTTGCTAGTGCTTTCCTTCAGACCTTTAGTGGCATAATTATATCATTTTTTACATTTGGGTTTGCTGATAGCTTGACTGATGCTGATCTATTTTTGTTCATTGTAGATAATCTGTCCATCCCATCCTCATCTCCTCCACTAACTTTTATAACTTTTGCAAACCAGTGGAGCTAAATTATAACACTTTGTATTTATCTTTGTGGGCAACATTTTTTTTAAACTTGTGTTTAGTGCATAGTGGGCTCTTTTCAATGCAGATACAAGTCTTCAGATGAATGGAAAGTAGTTAGATTATGTCATCCATTCCTTCCTTTCAATTCTTTTTCTTTCCTTTACAATTTTCTACCAGACAAAAATTACACATTAAGAATCTCTAAATCTTTTTTTCTCTCATATTCCATCTCTCCAACTCTGCTATACTGAGAGATTTTCTCAAATTTACCTTCCTGCATATTAATTTATTATATAATTTAATGGTTATTTACTATTTGTTCTTTTTTTTTTTTCTTTTGTTCTATTGATTTTCTCCTAATGACTGATTATCCTTTAGTGGTTGTTCTTGATTATGAATGAACAGCTAGACTGATTTGTATTGCAAGTGCTATAGTGTTGTTTTATTTGTGCAGCTCTATGAACCAACCCACATAATCCATTTAGAAGTGAAATGCAGCAGCAAGATGGGTGGACACCTATAGTTGGAACATAAGTAGAATCACACTTTAATCTTGGCATGATTTGCTATATAATTTCATTTGTAGGTGAATATCCCTTTCCCTTTTGTGTACCCAGATGTATTTTTGAGGTTCTCCATTATGCTATGTTTTATATTGTCTCTCTTTCTGGTCTTTTCATTCATACTAGCTTCTCTTCCAGGGATGATCTTTCTACTTTATTATTATTGTAATTGTTGTTAATATTATTAATAAATTATTTAATGATGAACAGTGCCTAGAAGTAAATTCTTCTGGTGGGACCTGCTTATATTAGAGTGGGAGCATGGGCTTAGCAGCTCTGTAGACCTTTTCATGATGATGGTGACTGCCCCATAACCCATGTCTGCATTTCATATGTGCTCACGCTGAGCTTGGTGATCCTCTGAGGAATCATCTTATTTCTACAACATCAATCTACTTTTGTTTTGAATTGTACTTTATGCTAGTTTGAAAAAATTTCAACATATTGTTGTTGGCTTTTAATCATGCAATTCTTATATTCAGCATCATTATGGATTTATATATGTGCCTGTGTGTGTATTCACTCGTGTGTGTATGTATGGGTGCATATATTTAATTATTCATACATTTATATTATCATTCTAATGAGTTTTTTAATGAGAGGGATAGATGAATGCATATATTTTATTTCATCTTAAAGCAAAAGTTACCTTCTAACATTAAAAAAAGAAAAAGTAGATGCTAAGTCTAAGACCACTTTACCCCTTGCCTCTGGTTTGCATCTAAGTTGTAGGTGCTATATAGCATCCGTCTGGGTGGGATGGACATCTCAGGTATCATCTGTCCACACACTGTCATCTGATGAGACATCTACCATCCCAGTGGTCCTCATTTATTCATTCCCCAGAAGTCATTCCTTTATTATGCTTTGTTCTCTTTTGTTCTAGTTTCTTTGGATCTGATTCTATTTCAGTCATTTTTAGTTCAATTTAAATGGGACTAATAGTCACAAATACTTCAAGCCCTCTCTGACTTCACATGCAATCTGAATTCTCTCCAACTTCACATGATTTCTTCCCCAGGGCTTTAATTTCTTTGTAGAAAACAACTCTTTCTAGATGTCCACCGTTAGACATCCTTGAGTCAGTAAATGTTATATGGTTTAGCTGCTTGAAGTGGAATAGGATTGAAAGAAAATATCAGAAAAATACATGTGTTAAATAGCAAAATACCATTTTGTCATATGTGTAATTAGGTTCATTATAGACTGGAATTTAACTTTCAATACAAATTATTATTTTTTATGTAACAAGAATAATACTTTTATGATTGGAAAATAACTGAGTGTTTTGATGTAATTAAAAGACACATAGTACAGGCTATGATGTTAAGTGTTATGTTTGCAACATAAATTAACTTAAAGTTAATGGAACCATTATTTTACAAAACTGACAAATATTGTACTATTTTTTCAATTCTTGTTTTAAACTTATTTCCATTGAAATTTAGACAAGAAAATGAATAGTCAAGAGAAGATAGCAGTCAGTGGATCTGCCTGGCATAACATTTTTCCTCCCCTCTCCATATAAATAAAACTGTAAAAAGAATAGGATTGCATTTGGTACAGTTTAATCCTTAATGGACAAGTATTGTCCCATGCATTTAATACTGCTTAAGACTGAATCATAATATTATGGTCTTTATTATTATTATTATTATTGAAACCATGGGGAAGAATTAGTCTTCGTGCAAGGAACAAGATTTCACATGCAGGGAAGAGATAACCATTGTTAGTCAACCTGATTCTGAAAGAGGAACAGAAGGATTTTGTCTGTTTTTAGAGCTGGAGAAGCACTTGGGCCTAGATTTCCAGGTGTGGTAATACCTGCTGATTCCCATTGACAGAAAGTGAAACTTTCAACCACATGAAGGAGTTCCTGTGGTTAGGCAAAGCGTCAGTGTTCTTCTGTTTTGTTCATGGCCTCCACAGTAGCAACCTTTTCTAAAGTAAATAGAAGTTAAGAGTAGTCACTCTTGCCACTACAGATACATTATGCCTGAACTTTAGCAATAGTTTGCTAAAAGCTGTAACCTGTCCTCAGTTTTGCTGTGAGGAATTGAAGAAAGAACGTCTTCTCCCAAACCTTGGGCACAGGTATGAATGACAGTGATCACAGAGACAGCTCTCTCTCACAACATGATTATCTCACAAAGGTAATCTGCAAAGACAGCCACATGGTTTCACCACAAATTAGCTAATTTCAAAGAATTTAGGAGTAGACTTGAGCTGACGGTGAGGTAAAACACTCAGAAAGAGTTGGGGGCTTGGATTGGGCATGTGTAAAATGATCTTTCGGTCATGAAAGGAAGAGATACAAATTTTTTTTTGACTCAGGCTGGTAAGACCAAGGAAACATAGAGGCTATCTGTATACTTAAATGTTTATGAACATGTATATGAACACATATACACATATCATATTATACATATACACACACACACCTCTTATATGGCCCAATATGAAGGACCTTTCACTATATGTTTCTACTACCTCCTACTACCTGTATAGTTCTATAGAAGTCATAAAGAGAACTAAAGATTTGCTATGGTCTGAATATGTCCCCCCAAAATCATGTGTAAGAATCTTAATCCACAATGCAACAATGTTGGGAGGTGAGGCCTTTTGGAGGGCTTTGCCCTCATGAACAGATTAATGACTTATATAAAGGCTTGGGATAGGGAGTTCACCACTTTCTGCTCGTCTGTCTTCTGCCATGCGAGGACACAACATTTATTTCCTCCAGAGGACACAGCATTCAGGTGCTACCTCAAAAACAGAGACCAGACCTTCATCAGACAATGAACTGAACCTGCTGCAACTTGATCTTAGACTTCCAAGTCTCTAGAACTATGAGAAAATAAATTTCTATTTATTATAAATTACCCAGTCTGTGGTATTCTGTTTTAGTAGCACAAAACAGACTAAGACAGAAATTGGTACTGAGAGCAGGGTGTTGCCAAAAAAATTTCTAAAAATGTGGAAGCAGCTTTTAACTGGGTAAGGGGTAGAGGCTGGAAAAGTTTTGAAGCAAATGCTAGAAGCCTATTTTGCTATGAATGGAGCATTAAGGGCAATTATGGTGAGGGTTCAAAAGGAGAGAGGAGCTTTAGGGAAAGCCAGAATCTTCTTTGGTATTACTTAAGTGGTCATGAACAAAATGTTGATAGAAACACAGATAGTAAAGGCCATTTTAATGAGGTCTCAGACGGAAATGTAAAACAAGGTATTGGAAACTGAAGGAAGTGCCATCCTTGTTATAAAGGAGCAAAGAACTTGGCTGAATTATGTCCATGTCCTAAAACTCTGTGGAAGGCAGAATTTAAGAGGGTTGAGTGAGGACTTTGGGAAAAGAAATTTCTAAGCCACAAAGTGTTCTCAAGGCCCAGGCAGAGACCTGACACAGGGATGGAGCTGCCACAGAGACCCCCACTAGGGCAATGCTTAGTGGAGCCACCCCCAAGACCCCAGAACTGTAGAGCTATCTGCATGCAGTGCCAGTTGGGAAAGTCAGAGCCTTGGGGACCTAAACTCTATTCCAGTGTGTCCAAGCAGCAAGACATAGAGTCAAAGAAGATTTTTCTGACGACTTAAGATTTGATGTTGTTTGCCCTTGTTCGGTTTTAGATTTACTTGGGACCTGTTATTCCTTCTTGCCTATCTCTCCTGTCACGGTCCAGTGTCCACAGCAGGACTTTGAAGTTTTGCCTCAGTTCTTGGGCTCCTGGCTTGGAAGAATTGCAAGCCGGGCCCGCACGACGGAGAGAGATGACAGACACTCAGCAAGTATGCGTGAAGGATTTATTGGAAGTAGTGAAGTTATAGGATAGTACAGGGAAGGAAGCATAGACGTTTCCTAAGGGGAAACGGGTCTGTCCCCGCGAGTGGAGAAGACGCTAATTAACTCTAAACTTCTTCCTTTTATATGTTAGCCATTTATGTTGATGTAAAGGTTAGGCACAAGGTTAGTCATAATCACCTATGACTATATGTCACAAGGTTTGGGGACTGAATTATACGTGTGATGGAGAAAGTCAGTGTTTAGGGTGTTTTTCTATTTCTGATTGGTGGTCAGTGTTCCATGTTTAATTACCCCATTCTTTAAGACTGAAAGAACTGTTTCTCCTGGTTATTTTTCTGTAGCCATTTCCTCATTATTGTTTTTCTATAAATGCTTTCTGCTTTCTGCTTTTCTAATTTCCATTACCTCTCGCCTATTTTTCTGTCCCTAACACTCCCCTTTGTAATGGAAACGTCTGTCCTGTTCCTGTCCCACCACTGTGTTTTAGAAGAACATAACTTGTTGTATTTCACAGGCTGAAGGGAAATTTGTCTCAGGATGAATTGTGCCTTGAGTCAAACCCATATCTAATTTAAATAAGACTCTGGACTTTAGACTTGAGTTGGTGCTAAAATAAGTTAATAATTTGGGGCTTTTGAAATGGAATGAATGCATTTTTCATGTGAGAAGGACATAAATTTGGAGAGCCAAGTGTGAAATGCTATGGTTGGAATGGATCCCCCAAAATTCATGTGTTGGAAACTTAATCCCCAATGCAACAGTGATGGGAGGTGGGACTTTTTGGGAGGTATTTAGGTCATGAGAGTTTTTTCCTGATGAATACATTAATGCTCTTATAAAAGGGTTAATGGAGGGAGTTTGCCCCTTTTTTCCCTTCTGCCTTCTGTCATGTGAAGACACAACATTTCTCTCCTCCAGAAGATGCAGCATTCAAGATTCCATCTTGAAAGCAGAGACCAGACCCTCCTTAGACAATTGAACCTGCCAGTGCCTTGATCTTGGACTTTCCAGCCTCCAGAACTATGAAAATATAAATTTCTGTTCATTATAAATAACCCAGTCTGTGGTGTTATGTTAGAGTAACACACAATGGACTAAGACAATAGTTATTTTACAGTAACTTTATAGCTACCTTTTATAGTTGACCCTTGAACAACACAGGGGTTAGGGGCATCAAACTCCTGAACACTCAAAAATCCATGTATAATTTTTGACTCCCTCAGAACTTAACTACTAATAGGCTATTGTTGACTGGAAGCCTTACTGCTAACATAAACAGTTGATTAGCTAATATTTTGTATGTTTTATATATGTATATATTATATACTGTATTCTTACAATAAGGTCAGCTAGAGAAAAGAAAATGTGGAGAAAATCACAAGGAAGAGAAAATGTATTTACTAAGTGTATCATCAAAAAGTATTAATCCTCATTGTCTTGACAGTGAGTAGGCTGAGGAGGCAGTGGAAAAGGAAAGTTTGGTCTCACTGTCTCAGACGCGGCAGAGGCAAAAGAAAATTTACATGTAAGTGGATCCACGCAGTTCAAACCCTTGTTCAAGGGTCATCTGTATGTTTTATCTTAAAATATATCCAGGACATTGTTACATGTCAATATCTTAAAAAATATGTTTTACTGACTTCAGTGTTATATGATTTAGAACAATTGAAACAATTTATTCCCTCATTAATTTGAAAATTGAAACAATATATTCCCTCATTAACTTAAAAATTGAAACAATTTGTTCTCTCATTAACTTGAGTTACCCTTGAGTACCCCTTTGTCCTCACTCTTAATAAATATGGAAAATGTCCCATGTTTTAATCTTTGGTGACCTCATTGTTGAAATATAATTTATAAATATAATGTGAAGTACTGGGGTTATTAGCCATATTTATGGTTTATAATATATTGATTTTGTATTCTTTCCTGTGATTTACTGGCTCACGTACTTTACCCACTTTATTGGATTAATCTCACTTTACTTAATAATTCATAAAAGATTTTATATTAAAGACACTAATAATTTATTTACATACATTGCAAAATCTTTCCCATTCTTCACTTTTGTCTACTTACTTGATTTGGTATACTTTGACAAACAGAAGTTTTTAAACATTTAAATCTGTTGAACTGCAATTCTTTCTTAGCTTGGTTTTGAGTATTATATGAAGCAAAGCCTGTTAGTTTGCATATGGTTTCAGATTTTATGTTTAGATCTTTAATCCAATTGGAATTTATTTTTTGTAAAAGTTGTGAAATAGGGATATCTTGTCCTTGTCATCTCTTCCCAAGTGTGTTTGGTTAATTTTCACCACCTCATTTATTGAACAATCAATGCTTTCCTCATTTTTGAAATGCCACTTTGGTATTTTATTACTTCTGATACACATGTCTGTACTTTTCATAATTCTTAATTGAATTATACTGAGCTATTTGTCATTTGAGTCTTAGTAACATATTGTCATAGTTATTGTGACTGAATCTGATAAAATAATTGCCCCCTCAACAGGCACAATTTGAATAAATGTTTGAAACCCAACTCTATACAAACCTTTAACTCAGGGGGTATGGTAGGCACTAGTATCTGATATTGCTTTTAAAAAGTAGCATTAACAGCTTCTCTTTTATACTTTTATAGACTCTTCTACTGGTTTCCAAAGATTCTATTATTTAAAAAAGTATTCTTCCAGTTAAAAATTATATATAATTTTTCTTAGCTAATGTCTAATAACCCAGGAGAAAATATATTCTTCTTTTGTAGGCAACATCATCAGCCACTAGAGGAAGTAAGTGCTTTGCATTGATGGGCAGCAACACAGAAACTGACTTAGGAAAGAAAGTCACTACTAAGATATCTATTGCCTAGTAGAATGCCTGGAAGCTCTAGGAAATGAACTTTGAATTTACAATTTGGTAACTAAGTGAGTGTATATAATTACATGCTTTACAATAACTACATTTAACTGAAGGCAGTTATTAGAGAGTTCTTCATAATATGTAAAAGGAACAAAAAATTCTGTCAACTAGATCATATACTTTTAATTAGTTAATTCATAAAAATGATTCAAAACTTTCTTTTCCTATTAAAATATTACAATTAAAATAAAATTTTATGAAGAACTAATAATGATGAAAATTACTTTCTCTATAAAAATGACATAAGTAAGTTAAAAGACATAAATAAAAAGACAATAAGAATTATTATCTTTTTTTAATTGTAAAAATTCTTTTTTAGAAATGACTGGGGTCTTGAAGGCATTCAAATATGAATCAGGACACATGGACTTTAGACTGTTGCAAACTGAAAGAAACCGAAGAAATACAAACTTTTTTTGCTTAGTTTTCTTTATTTTTTACAAAATGGGAATCACAATCCAATTTAAAATGTAGCTACTAAAAGAAAATTGTGTTTATTCATTTAATAAATAGTTATTTAGCATTTACCATTTGCCAGTGATTGTGTGATATATCAGCTACATAGTCCCATTATATATGGTTTATTTGTTCATTCAACACACATTTATTGTAACTATTATGTGCTGGACACCTTACCTTTCCCTATCAGTTATTATTAAGCAGATGGTTCCCATTGACTGACACACTTCCACATCAAGCACATTGGCTGGTAACTCTTATTTATGTAGTTTCAATGTTTCTTCTTCTAAGACAACTTCCCTAATTTGAGTAGCAGTTTCAATGTCTCTTTTCCTGAAGACTTATGCAGTGCATAGGCAATACGTGTAACCAAGGTGTTTGTACCCCCATAATATTCTGAAATTAAAAAAAATAAATAAATTTTTTTAAAAAGACTTCTCTAATTAAACAAACATATTTAAATATCCCCTTACAAGACAACCCCCTCATTTCTGAATCATAGCATATAGTATTATGATTGCCATTATAATCTTCCACATTCTTTACCAGATTGTAAATTCCATGACAGATTCACTCATTCAAAAATATTTGTTAAGCACATATAAAGTACCAGACATTGACCTTCTTTCTGTGAATAAAAGAGTTAAAAAAATTAAAGTGATAAAATGCAATGAAATGAGGGCTGGGGAAGTCATTTATTTTGCCTAACAGAGAATAAAGTCTACTGCAGTGTCTCTCACACCAGGTAAGTGAGCCACATGATCAGCATCATCTAGAGTTGTTAACAATAAGCCCATTCCTGAGCCATACTCTGAACTTCTATCTGGTGTATCTCAGGAATCTGCATTTTTGTAAAGTGCCCCAAGTGGTCAATATGCATACTGAAGTTGGAGATCCACTAGCCGTCAATAATGGAGAGATTGTATTGGTTGTATTCACTGCTGCTGCATACTCAGCATGAAGCACAGCGCCTGGCACAAAGTAAGTTCTTGTTAATTATGAGTCGAGTGAATGTATGAGTTGCTGACAGCCTCAAGTAGTTTACATAACCCACACACCACAGAGAAGTAGAGCATGTTCTACAGCAGCACATAGAAGTACATGACTGATTCTTTAGGGAGACCAGAAAATATTCACAGAGGTCAGTGTATGCAATGAAGGGTAAGGTTTGGAGGCAAAAAACAAACAAACAAACAAACAAAAAACAAAAAGGGGAAGAGCATTCCCAACAGAAGGGAGAACAACAGCTGAGGCACAGTGGATAAATAGCATGGGGTGTTCAGGAGATATTGAGTATGTGTGCATTGCCAGATACCAGGTAGACACAGGAGAGGTTAAGATGCATGGAAAGCCTTGTAGGCGTTCTGGACTCTCTTATAGGTGATAATGAGTCATTGAAATCAACAAATATCTTTCTAAATAAATCAACCTTGGCAATGTTGTGGAAGATAGATGATCTTTTAGGAGGCTATAAGAGAAAGTTTAAAGATAGATAATCGTAAGTTATATGAAGAAAGTGTCATAAGAAGGAAGGACAGCATTGTGAAATATTTATTAAACAGAATCAACCAGATATGATAACTCTTGTAGGGTGTATGGCAAGTGTAATTAATGTCAATGTTTTCATAAGAAGACGTTAATAATTGCTACAACCAAAGTCTGAAAATCTTAAGAAAATGCTTATGACCAAAAATGAAATAATAAAGAATTTCATGGTTAGAACTTCTGAACCAATCTTCAAACATTTTTATGGCTCTAATGTAGTTTTAATTACACTAGTAGTTATCTTCTGAGTTTTGTTATATAGTTTTATTAATAAAAGAACAAAAAGAACTAAACTAATTTTTGTTTACCCAAAGAACCATTCTATTCTTCTATTATTTTATTGTGCAAACATTCCTGATTGATAAACTAAATCAGTATTTTCTTGATACAAAACTTTTTCATTGAAGTAGCTAGACAAATAAAAGGCCAGCATCTTTGATATTAGCAGTAAATATAGGCTTTCAGGAAAGTTTCTCCTTTAAAATTTATTTTAAAAATTTTCTTCGTCAGCCATATGTCTATCCTGATAAGGCATTGGTTCTATGGAATGAGAAATCAGAAGCCTTTTGATAAAATTTTATTTCTGGTTCCTCTGGATGAAATAAGCAGCATAACTAATGTTCCTTGATCTAAAAATAATATTGTACAGAAAGATGCATCACTCTGTTTTCTTTGGGAAACAGAATTTAGGTGCTCTTGAGTAGGGAACCAATCATAATCATATTTAATCAACAAAAAAAAAATGGAGGCCAAAATATGGTAACCACCCTTTTCTTGTTGTTTTTGAAAAGGTGCTGATTTCTCTTTGCAGAAAGTGCTGAGTGCCAACAAGAGAGTAAACTACTTCATGACTAAATCAAAGAGACAAGTTTAACCAGTACTGTCATGGTTATTTCATCAAGAAAAATGGAAAGCGATTATTTTGCCTAATCCACTTCTCCATTACGTAAGAGCATTTTTAAAATATGCTTTTCCAATCTCAAGAGAAAAAAATTGCTGGTTCTGCAGGCTAGACTAGTATTGGGAAAGAAACCTGAGTTCTATACAGAATTATGAATAAAAGGATGCTCTCTCTCTCTCCCTCTTTCTCCCTTCTCTCTCTCTCTCTCTCTCTCTATATATATATATATATGTAAAAAATGTGCATTTAAAATGTTAAAACAGCCTTCAATAAGTGAGTGAAATTAGAGACATTTTATTTGTCAGTGCTTTGGAATGAGTTCAATCAAATGGGCAATATTCCCCACACATAACAGAGACTAAGAAGAAGATAAGAGAGCTTATTACCAATTGTTCTTCCATCCTCTCTACCAGGGCTGCAAAATTTCACACTGACGTGTTGAAGTAAAGTCTGTCCTTTGTATCTTGCCTCAGATAACTGGTGTTTGGAACTGAAACACCCATAGCAGATGGAGTTCAAATTGTTCATAATATTCAATAGGTATTCAAATCCTTTGTATACTATGTTTTTATTATGTATTTATATGGAGCAGAAATAATGTATAAGAAAATGTATTTAGGTGAAAATTTTCTTTCCTTTAAAAGACTATATAAAATAATAAAAAAATATGTTCCCTTCCAGGTGTTCTTGTTTACACACTTTTTCTCTTCCACTCCTTACTCACAACAGTTCTATCCATGACTATTAAAGACCATTACTTAGGAATTTAGTCAACATTGACTGATACTGTGATAAATGGAGTAAATTGGAGATCATAATTTATAGAAAGGACTATTAAGTTATTTAAGAGAATTTTTCCACCATTAATTAAAAACAGTTGTGCTCATGGAATGAGGTTGGCACTCGCATGGTGAGAAGCACGTTTCTGAAAGCAATAGGTTGTGTTTGAATCTTTGGACCCACTGGTTATATGACTCCAGGCAAGGTACTTAGGATCTTCTTTCTTTAGGTTCCTTCTCAGTGAAATGGGGATGAAAATAGTGTTTATAGCATAGGATTGTTATCTGCACTAAATTAGTCAATATCTGTAGAGCACATTTCTTCTTGTGCACTGCGTCACGTACTCTAAGCTTCACCTGTCTCTAGGGACCTTTGCTCCACAGTCCATTCTGCCTTCTTGAAGGCCACGAACCCTGCAAGTTTTCCTCTCAGCTTCACATGGGCACAGTACACAGTGAGTTGCTTCATGTGTGTGCTCCATGTGTCTACCTCTCACCATCTACCCCAGAGCTTCTCGGTGTAGCTAAGGCTTTGGATACCAAGGAACCGGCTTGGTTCCTACACAAGAGCAACCCAGAAGTGCATGTGGGGTACAACTTTCACAAGGAAGATGCTTGATAAGCAGGTAAACGCTTTCTCCTTCTCCCCCAGTGGAGAGTCCAGGGATGCCACAGTACACCAGCTGCTTAGAAGATGGTCCTGGGACACCAAGCTCCCCAGAGCACCTGATCGCAAGTGGCAGCTAGATCAGGAACAACTCTTTGTATTCCCTTGTCCTCCTTCCTTGCCTAATTTCCATTCTTGGGATTACTGTCCCCACTCCCCAGTGAAGTGTTAGAACATATGGGTTGCTGGAGCATCTAATTTCCTTGGATCCTATGCTAAGAAATTTTATATGAATTAAGTTCTGTTGCTCAAAACTACCTTATAAAAAAGCCTCACAGCCTAGGTTATCAGAAAGAGCACCTCATTCTGATCACTCTCTGTTGCCTTGATGTCCCCATCATCTGATATATTACATATTTCTTTATTATTATTTCCTGTCCTGTCCCACTAGAGTATAAACAATGGAGTCTTAGACTATTTTCTTCACTATGTATCCCCAGAAGTTAAAATATATTTGGTAGTTCATAATATGTGTTAGGTTTCACTCAAAGGTCACCTCTGTAAGACCTACCAGGGCAAATCCATTTGAAACCCCAACCTTCTCCTTAGCCCTTGGACACAATCCCTTTTGGTGCTTCTATTATTCCACAGTATTTATCATTTTCTAGGTTACTATATTATTTATTTTTTACATTTTTTTATTTCAAAATATTAAGGGGGTACAAATGTTTTTGTTACATGGAGAGATTTTATGATGCTTAAGTCAGGGCTATTAGTGTGCCCATCACCCGAATAGTGTTCAGTGTACCTAGTAGGTAGATTTTTATGCCTCCCCTCCTCCCCTCTCCCACCTTTTTGATTTCCAATGACTTTTACTTCTCTTTGTGCCCATGTGTGCCCACCAATTTGTTCCAAATATTAGAAAGTACATGTGGTGTTTGTTTTTCCATTCCCGGGATACTTCACTTAGGATAATGGTCTCTGTTCCACCCAAATGGCTGCAAAAGACACTAATTCATTCCTTTTTATGACAGAGTAGTACTCCATGTTGTATATATACCACATTTTAAAATCCACTCTTAAATTGAGAGGCACTTAAGTTGATTCCACATCTTTGCTATTATGAATTGTGCTGTAATAAACATTCAAGTGCAGGTGTCTTTTTGATAAAATGACTTCTTTTCCTTTGGGTAGGTACCATTGCTAAGTCAAATGGTAGGTCTATACTTATTTCTTTGAGAAATCTCCATACCGTTTTCCACAGAGGTTATACTAACGTTTTTACTTTATTATGACCATCCCTTACTAGCACTCAAGCTTTGTAAAGTCAAGGTTGCTTTATTTTGTTTTGTTTTTCAGTTTTGTTTACTCATGCATTCATAGATCCTAAGTGCCTAAAACAGTGCTTTGTCATATAGTGGGCCTTTGATGGAATGAATGAGGAGTGCTCAATCTCAGAGGTATGAAAATTGGTTATTGGTCATTGCCTGCACTTAACCAGAGGACCTTTGAGTCGAGTTCATGTGAATTGATTTGCCAGGATGAGATTCACAGATACAGAAAGGTCAATTGAATTTTAAGAGAGTAGAACTGACTCTGCAGATGTCAGAAAAAAATATTATTATTACCACCACTATCAAAAAATACCCTTCAAGAATTTTCTTCATTTGTATTTTTTCTTCGTCCCACATCTCACCTATGTGTAGTTCTGGTATTTCAGCTCCCTTTATAAAATTGCTCTAGAAAGAATATAGAACTGACACTCTATCGATATTTTTTTTCATTTTTAAAGAAACTCCAAAATAGTCTAAGCTATTTTCTCCTTTTATCTTAACATATGAGTTGGAAAATATTTTTAATGGTAGCATAAACAATATAAACTCACAGATCTGTAAGTCTTTCTTCAAACATTTTGATCATATCAGGCATAGTATAACTATAAGCTTCATAAAATTATAGCAAAAATTCCTAATTGTTACTCTTTCAATAGTCTGTTTCTTCCCTTTTGGACTGCTAGCTTCTTTCAGTGTCTGTCCTACTTTGAGCCACACTCTAGACGCAAACGTTACAAAGTTTCTTGTTTCTCCATCTACATCAAGATCCCAAGAAGCTCTGATCCTAATTTTAAGCTTTGCGTGTTTCACTAACCCAGACAGGGCAGGTGGAGGCACCAGGATGCCTGGAGGGCAGAACACTAACCCAGCCAGGGTGGGGGCCCTTCAGCACTGAACTTTCTCACCTCGAACATGTAAAATCATCTCTGCTAACCAGCTTTCCCTGTGAGTCCTTCTCTGATTGATCTCTGTTCCTTGAGCACCAGAAATCTCAAATGCCCTAGACACCCCTGAGAGTATGACTTCATATTTTGGGTTCTTGAATAGTTGGTTTTCTACATTATCATAATGCTTATGATAACAACTCCCAGTTTTGAAACTACCTTCTCCTCACTGCCACAGAAACCAACCATATAACATCAGTGTTCAGTTTGCATTGGTATAAATTTCCTATCACCTTAATTGAAATCATTAGATTTCAAAAACAAAGCCCAGGATTTCATCTTACTCTTTAAGGCTCCAACCCCAATACAGATTGAGTGCTTTATACACATTGTGGACATCAGTATGAAATGTTGAAGTCTTTTCTTTCTAAGCCCAGTATAAAAACATTAAACATTTTACACAAGATTTCAAATAATGGGCAATTTTATTTATGTTTGTGTCAGGATTAAGTATCTATTGATAACCAGAAAAGGGGAGTGTTACTAATGACATTTTGGTTGAGGAATGAGATAACACTTTGGGTCAAGGACTATCACCTCCTATGTCAACAGCAAAACCAGAGAAAGCCCACACTGGGGGAGGAGTTGCCTAAGTGAGCCAAAGTGAGAGAATTCATCCCCAAAAGAGGTTAGGTAAACACAACCTGGAGAGCTCAAGGAGGTTGGGATGAGGTTTGAAGGGAGGCAACTTTAGAAGTGTCCTGTGGGTTCTGCCCTAGAAGATAAGAAAGGACTCTGGCAACAGTTGTGATATTTTAGTGCCCAAAGCACTCCTTGGCTAAATGGAATTTTATGCCAATGGAGCAGAGGATAAGGAAGCCAGAGAAATATGTAATTTTACAGAATGTATATATTCATTTGAGATTGTTTGGGGAGGCTCAGATATATTGGTACATGCATTTGTGCCATTTCTATTCTTTTAAATTTTACATCTTTTAATTCACCTTGGAAATCAAAAGTCAAATTTCATAAATTTACTTAAAAGAATGATAAAGACACAAAGACACATTCATCTTTCTTAGGATTTGCAAATGGAAATCAAGAACCAGATAGTATAATAGTCAGAGTGGACTAGATTAAAACTAAGACCTAGGTATTTCAAGTAGTAGTGTAAACTGGAATAATTCAGAAGCCAATAATCTCTGAGTTTAGTGTTAGGAAGGAAAAATCTAATTTCAATTATGAAAAAGCTAAAGACCATTATAATAGCCTATATTGAGGATCAAGAAAATTCTATGGTTATATGTAGATACTCAACCTATCATTATTGGTGATTAATTTTAGTATTCATCAGTCACAAAGTTGATTAGAAATTAATATCAGTGACAGAGAATAGACAGGATCAAAATCTGTCACACAGTAGAACAGGTCAAGAAGAAGCCTCTTTTCTTCTGACAAATATGTTTGCAGGGTCCAAGCAAATTTATCACTAGTAGGATAGTGGTGGTACTTTGATTTTTATATCATAAACAGTTACTAAGGAAATGTAATATCAAGTTGTGCATTTATAGGAATCCTACCATAAATATCAAAATCATCTAGAAGCATAATATCTTAGTCCATTCAGGTTGCTATATAAAATACCATAAACTGGGTAGCTTATAAATAACAGAAAATAATTTCTCACTGTTCTGGAGGATGAGAAGTCAAAGATCAAGGCATTGGCAGATTCAGTGTCTGGCAAGGGTTCACTTTCTGCTTCACAGAAGGTGCTGCCTTGTTGTGTCCTCACACAGTGAAAAGGAGAAGTATCTCTCTGGGGCCTCTTTTATAAGGTCACTAATCCCATTCATGAGATTACCTAATCATCTACCAAAGGCCCCACCTCTTAATGTTATCACTGTGGGGGTTAGAATTTAAATATATGAATTTTCAGGGGACACAAATATTCAGATCATAGCACATACTAAATTTAAAATGGTATTGTTGAACATTTCCTATGTTCCAGGATCTGTACTAAATGCTTTCAACACTAAATTAATTATTTATAATTTAATTATCAAAGCAGATGTTTGGATAATATTATCTTCATTTTCTAGATGTTTAAAATGATGCCTTGAGAGATTAAATAATTCACCCAAACCTGCATGAGTATAATGTCATAGAGTTGGAGATTTAGGTGGGGTGGGCCCTTAAACAGTCCATATCTAAAGTCTTTATTCTTTACCACAATTCTGAGTGGCATTATTGACATTTGGGGCCTGGAAGTTCTTTATGGTGGGGGACTGTTCATTGTAGGATGTTTATCAGTATCTCTGGCTTCTACCCTCTAGATATAACTAGCATAGCCCCAGTTGTAACAGCTAAAAAGAAAACCCTAAAGATTCTGCCAAGAGATTACCAGAATTGATAAATAAATTCAGCAAAGTCTTGGATTACAAAATCAATGTACACAAATCAGTAGCATTCATATACACCAACAACAGTAAAACTGAGAATGAAATCAAAGGCTCAATACTTTTCATAATAGCAACAAAGAAAATAAGATACCTAGGGACATATTTAACCAAGGAGGTGAAAGACTTCTACAGGGAGAACTATGAAACACTAAGGAAGGAAATAGCAGAGGACATAAACAGATGAAAAACCATACCATGCTCATGGATCAGCAGAATCAACATTGTTCAAATGTCTGTACTACCCAAAGTGATCTACAGATTCAGTGCAATCCCTATTAAAATACCAACATCATTTTTTGCAGATCTAGAAAAAATAATTCTACACTTCATGTAGAACCAGAGAAGACCCTGTATAGCCAAAGAAACCTTAAGCAAAAAGAACAAATTGGACACATCAATTTACCAGACTTCAAGCTATAGTACAAGGCTATAGTAACCAAAACAGCATGGTACTGGCACAAGAACAGAGACATGAACCGATGGAACAGGACTGAGAACCCAGACATAAAACCATCCTTATATAGCCAGCTGATCTTTGAAAAAGCAGACAAAAATATACACTGGGGAAAAGAATCCCTATTCAATAAATGGTGCTGGGAAAATTGGACAGCCACATGTAAAAGACTGAAACAGGATCCACACCTCTCATCTCTCACAAAAATCCACTCAAGATGGATAACAGACTTAAACCGAAGGCATGAAACCATAAGAATTCTAGAAGAAAACGTGGGAAAAGCTCTTATAGACTTCTGCCTAGGCCAAGAAGTTATGAAGAAGACCCCAAAAGCAATCACAGCATCAACAAAAATAAATAAATGGGACCTGATCAAATTATAAAGCCTATGCACAGCCAAAGAAACTATCACTAGAGCAAATAGACAACCTACAGAATGGGAGAAAATATTTGCGTACCGTACGTGTGATAAATGGCTGATAATTAGAATCTACATAGAACTCAGGAAAATCAGCAAGAAAAAATCAAACAACCCTATTAAAAAATGGGCAAAGGACATGCACAGAAACTTTTCAAAAGAAGATAGACTAATGGCCAAGAAACATGAAAAAATGCTCAACATCTCTAATCATCAGGGAAATGAAAATCAAAACCACAATGAAATATCACTTAACTCCAGTGAGAATGGCTTTTATCAAAAATTCCAAAACAACAAATGTTGGTGTGGATACAGAGAAATAGGAACACTCAGACACCGCTGGGGGGACTGCAAACTAGTGCAACCTGTATAGAAAGTTATATGGCGATATCTCAAAGAACTAAAAGTAGAACTACCATTTGATCCAGCAATCCCACTACCGGGCGTCTACTCAAAGGAAAAAAAGACATTCTGTAATAAAGACATCTGCACTCGAATGTTTATAGCAGCACAATTCACAATTGCAAAAATGTGGAAACATCCCAAGTGCCCATCAATCCATAAGTGGATTAATAAAACGTGGTATATGTATACCATGGAGTACTACTCAGTCACAAAAAACAATACAAGCGCTACGTATACTCACCATCAAATTTGTACTAATTGATCAACACTTCTGTGCATATATGGAAGTAACATTCTTCGCGTGTCAGGCAGGTGGGAGAGAGGAGGAAGGGATGGGTATATTCACACCTAAGGGGTGCGGTGCACACTGTCTAAGGAAGGGGCACACTTGTAGCTCTCACTCGGGCGGTGCAAAGGCAATATATGTAACCTAAACGTTTGTACCTCCATAATATTCTGAAATTAAAAAAAAAAATCTCCAGTCATTGCCAAATGTCTTGTGTGTGTGTGTATTGTGGGAAGGAGCAGGGTGGGAGACAGAGTTCCCCCTCCCTCTGCTTGGGAGCCACTCATTTCTCTATAGCCACCTGAATAATAACATTGGTGATCAGTGGTGCTACCTAATGCACATTATATTATAGAATTTATGTGTTAAGTTACCAATCTACACTGACTCATCAATAAACAAAGACTATACCTCACTGAGGTATAGAGAAAAAAATTAATAAGGGGTTAGTAAATCATCTTTTTGCCATGTAGAAAATCTCTGAAGCTCTACCTCTTGCATCAGACAAAAAATATTGTGATGATTATCTTCTTGGTACTTAACTTCATCTCAGTAAGTTCTCATAAGTACTCTTTTCTAAACACTGGAGGAATAGAAAAAACTAGAGGTTTCCTACAGCTCTAAACAAAACCACAATTTCTCTGTTCTGTTCCCAACCCTGAAAAGACAAGTGAGTCTTTTTTCAGAAGGCTATGTGAGGATTATTGAATGAGCAATATCCATCCACGGTGGCCAGATCTCCAGTCAGCTGACCTAACTCTGACGTGGTAGTTTTCTGTGCACAAGTCCCAAGGGTCCTTGGCTAGTCCCCTGTATTAGTTTGTATTTATCATGTGTTTAAGGTTATAGTTTTGTGGCTGGCAAAACTTATTTTACATGAATAAAAACAAGGTAAAACTTCACTGGCTCTTCAAACACAGTAGTACCAAACAGGATAGAAATTTTGATTTTTTTTAATATGAGTTTTCCTTTTCTTGTATTTTGTGGATCTGTGCTGAAAAAAATGAAGTAAATGATGTTTTGAATATTTCAAGATATCAACAAGATATAAAGAGTGAGAAGTTTCAGAATCACTTAGTTTAAAAAATTTGTTTACACTTAGAGGGCTTTTCTGTCAATTCTGCAAAGTTCTTCAAAAATGTTTGTGTATCTATCTTTATAATGAAGAAAAAAATTAATACCCATTTTCTTAAAAAAAATTTAAAAATTTAACACCCGTCCCTATATTAGGGTCTATCAAACGGCCATCTCTACCAACATTTATTGAGCTCTTATGATTTTTAAGAAACTTGGCTAAAAGCTACTATGAAAATTAGAACCCAGGATCTACGTTCAATAAGACAGATTTAAAATGGCTATGATACAAGACTGTGTAAGGTAATTGCCCTAAAACAGGTTCAAACACAGTGCATTGGAGTATAACGTCTCGAGAGATCGGGTTGGACAGGAGAATCAGAAAGACTTTATGGATGAAGCGGTGTTTGGGCTGAGACTTGGAAGGATCGCAGTAAATGAAGATGAGGTGAGAGGAAAATGCTAGGCTATGTGCGCACATGGAAACGCAGTGAAGGCACAAAGTGAAATTGTGTTTAAAGGGTAGTGAGAAGAATGTGTTGTCCAGCAATTGAAATATACATTTGAAAATAAGAGAGCCTGACGCTGGAAACTTGTACTGTCTGAGGAAGGACAGACTGAGGGTAACTAGCGGGCGCTGGTGACTCCTTGCATGTTCTTGACAAGTGGAGTGATAAATCATCCAGCTTACATGTAAGAAAAATTATTCTTGTAGCAGGGAATGACCTGAATGTACATTGAGGAGACAGGAGCACAGACACAGATTTTCAGGTTTTCCTAGGTTACAAGTTAGATATAATGAAAGTTGAGCTTGCAACAGTTGTGGTGAAGTAAAGGAAGGAATCAATTCAAGAGACATTAAAAAAGCAAAGTCAAGGTCGTGTCAATTTTATTGAATGTATAGCATGGGAAAAACATTCTGGCTGGAGAAACATATTACTTTACGATTAATTTGTTCAATAAATATTTATCAGCAGTGTAAGTTAATTTATAACTCTTAAAAATCTCCTGAGGTAGACATACTTAGTAACATATTTGAAAATGGTTTCTTAACTACTGGTGTTAAGTTTGGGGTGTCAAGTGTTCAATTATGTACTTATATATATTATATAATACACATATACATCTATATATGTGTGTATAATACACACATATTATATATATAATTTTAATTTCTGCTATTATATTATTGTCAAAAATTAACTCCTTTTAGACACATTAGAAGAATTATGGTAAAATTACCACTATGTTATGGAAAGATCAAATCTTGACAATAATACTGATGATGATTATTGTCATATTAGTAATATTGACAATAATACAAAACATTTTTTGAGTACTTTTTATGTGCCAAGAACTGTGCAAGACACTTTACATGAATTATCTCATTGAAACCTGACAGGAAGTCTATGAGGGGGAGACTATTATAATTCTCCCTTTATAGTTGAGGAACAGAGAAGTTTAAGAAAGCTGTTAAACTCAAAGAAGGTTAAGAGGGAGAGAGAACAAGAAATTAGACATTCAAATGAAAGCCTGTATAGCTGCCTACCAGGCTACTCTCAGCATCAATCTTTAAGAGGAAGAGAGGTAATCTGGTGTTAACTCACAAGAGCTCTGGTACAATAGTGATGCAACTTGACGTAGATCATATGCAGAAAAATTTAAGAAAACTGGGAAGTTTTATCTAAAGAAAAAAAGTCTTGGACAGCAGGGCAAGGCACAGTACATGTCTCCTAATAAATTTTCTAATTTGTTTCTCTCCTGTTTTTAAAAAAAGACAACTGGGCAGATTTGGGCACAATTTAGGGTAGCGTTTTCTAACAGCTAGACCTGTTAAAAGATGGAAGGAGCCATATCCAGAGGCTATGAGTTCCGCAGGCCTGAATGCTAAATTTGAACAATACTTAGTAAGGACAGTGTATAGAAGGTGCATGCCTCACAGTGGGGTTTTAAGTAGATGATTTTTATATTTTGTTTAAATCCTATTTTCCATAGTTTTAAGATTATTAATTAAGAGAATGATACCAAAAAAAAAAAAAAAACTAGACAAAAATTTACATGTTACTGTCAGTGTGAACAGTATTTACCTTATAGGCATATTTTCAGGGAAATAGGGAATAATCTGTGCAAAATATTTGGCACATTGCCTCACATGTAGTAAGTGCTCAATATATATTGGCTGTTACTATACTTTTTATTAACTACTCTTCTGTTATTTTGAATAAGCTAATCTCTAAGGTGGATAGAGTTCTAAGATACTTTCTAATAAAATGTATGTGATGCTATTTCCTTAAAAAATGCTATTTCATACATGATTCAATGTAATTTACATGAATGCAAGTTAATATACAATCTCAAGTAGGGAGTTTCCAAAATATAAATTAATGCTTCACATATTTTAAAATTTATGACTAAAACGTATAAAGAAATAACCTATTTTTTAATAAAGAAAGAAAGACAAAGCCAGTGATTAATATTAACCAGATAAGACCATAAAATGCATTTCTGTGTTTGTTCCTCTGATTTAATATTACAACATATTAAATTTTATATCATTTTCCCCACAGTGCACAACAAGGCACACATGTTGAGTGGGCCTAGTCAATAACAATATTTTGTGGTGATAGAGTGATTTCAAGAACAACATGTGTATTATTTCTAGCCATAAACAGATCAATCTGTGTGCTACAATAGGAGTGACTGGTATTTCCAGGTCTGTTTGATGATGCCATTAACGAGCTGGTTCACCCACTGTCTAACACTGAAATTGGGGTAATTGTTTCACTGCTATGAGATGACTGTGCTTCTATTCATATTCAATTTCAACCAGTCAAAAATAAAAACAATAGCCAGAAATCATTATCATATGTGGTGATACAAATATGATACACAAATAAATTGTAGGGTGTCATAGAACCCTATTCCTTAGAGTTTAACTTATGTAAAATAACACAGGAGTAGTTAATACAAATTATGGTAATAGCTAATACTTACTGAGCACTTACTATATATCAAACAATGTGCTAAGTGCTTTACACAGAGTATTATATGTATCCCTTGAAGATAACCCTTGAAGTAAATGCTGTTCTACACTGAGACTAATTATGTACATTTCTGTCTAGTGATTGGTGGACAGGGGTAGAATTCTTTTACTTGATTGTTATACAATTATGGAAAATTAGGATTTAAATTAAATATAAAGAGCATCTACTTAAAACCTTAATGTGAGGCTTGAAACATCTAAGGTTCAATATTGTCCAAATTTAATATTTGTTGAAATTTAACATTCAACCAAGGGGAACCCATTGCCTCTAGTGGCACATGGTACAATTTCAAGTTGTTGTTGATTTTTTAATTGTCTGGGATGGGGAGCAATATTTAGAGAAGGAAAGGATAAAGGCATTTGTTTATATACATATATAAAAATATAATATAAATATACATACATATAGAAATATATTATTACATATGTCTGAGTGTATATCTTTGGGTGTATAAATACACACACACATAAATATATATATTTGAAGGATAGTCATATGGAAAAGGAATTAGATCTGTTTAGTTCCAGAAGAATGATTTAGAATTAATAAAAGGATATAACTGCAAGGTTGATTGTTGATGGCAAAAATATAATAGGTCCTAAATTCTAATCATTTAATCTGTGAAACCAAAGGGGAAAAAAGGGAAAAAGAGAAGACAAAAGGAAGGAAGGAAATGCTTTGTAGGTGATGAGCTTCTGCTATGATCCAGTTCATTCAGATGTTGAGAGTCTGCCTACCTGGCCATTGTGTAAAAAGGGATTTTTGATGGGTTGAGGTAAAATCAAGAAATGTCTGGCATTCCTTGGAAATTTATTATTTTAATATTTTCAGCTTTAGTTCTATATAAGGCCTGAAGAATTATTTTGCAGTCAAAGAAACTTTCTCCCCTCTTTCTAGAGTCTAGGTAATTCAAACTAAAGATAATTTGCTAACAGTGAATGGTAATATTTAGAAAAATCTTATTTAATTCACTTCAATGTTAGAAATGCTAGACATAAGTAAATTTCTAAGATATGTGATATACAGTTAAGACCATGTACCACCTGGGTTGAATATCTTGATGTGTATATATAAGCATCATGACAACTACCACCATCAAAAACAAACTGGGTACTCAGCCTTTAGCTCGGTTATTTGCTAGTATATTTGTTTTTGCTATGTTCCTGATAATTTTCAGTTGAGTTGAGTTGAGCATTGTTATATCAATATTTTTTAAAGATAATTGATGATCAACACACAAAATTTGAGAGATGAGAGTTCTGAGCATAGATACCATCTAAAGTCAGATCAGAGAGATACACCGTAATCAACCAAGAGTAAACTGGACCATCCACTCAAAAGAGACATCTGGACAAAGACAGGATTTGTGTTCCAAACCAAATGTCAGATGATTGCTCTGTTTTAGGTAAAAATATTTAAATGTCAAAAAGTTCCTACTGTCTTGAAAAATTATTTAAAAGCCATATTATAGAAGTCTAAATATTTCATGACATTCTATTAAACTTCGGATGAAATACAGCTAGGCATTTAGCCTCAGGCATACATAACTTTTTATGGAAAATGCAGAGTGCCAGTAATATCTTTGCAAGCTCATGCACATTCCTATTTATATGCATGTTTTAGAGTCCTCATAGAAAGAAAGTAATTTACCCAAATACTGAGGTCACCCTTAGGACACAATTTCCTCTTATTTGAAAGGTTCTCTATACAAATGAAAAATGTGAGCTAAATAAGGAAAGGGAGGCTTCTTTATTGTCTTGATTTTCAAATGTGTCAGTAGTGGGGACTTAAATCTTAGAAAATAATTTCCTTGAAAAAATAAAATTGATATTGTATCTTCCTTTCTGATGGTAAACTTTTTATATTTTATATTTTAGTATTTTAAATTGTGAGGTATTTTTCCTCATGGTGGTCTTGCTGATAACAGCAGAGGGAATTTTGCTAAAAGTCAAAATTTATACTTGCATCTTGGAAAGCCAAGAAAATAATAAGTTATGCAATATTAATATTTCCCAGATTGGACAGGCTTTTAAATAAAAACATCACCTAAACATTCAAATTCAAGTTATAATTCTGTTTACAGCTTTTTTTGGTTTTGGATTTTGGGTTGGTAGGTTGATAAAACTACAAAAATATGTTTGTATGTAATGGAAATTCTACAATCTGATCAGCAGGATATCGGACAGAGACTGTAAAGAAAAAAATACATAAAAGTAATTATTAAGTGGTAATTATCATTCAGCTTTGGAAGCAGAAATCTGTGTTTGTTTGTTAATGGTAAACAAAGTGTGTGTGTGTGTGTGTGTGTGTGTGTATCTCAAATAGAAAGAGCTGGAATTCCAGTTCCAGGTGGGAGAGGTGTGTTAATGTATCCAACAGCTGAGAATTGTGCCAAAGCGTTTCTGAGATCATGACAGTCCTGTACTGACCCTCCCTAATAATGTGAGTTATAAATTATTCCCTGCCCTTCTACATCCAAGTGATCTCCTGCCATCAATTGTTTGGACTAATGCTGTCCAATAGAACTTTCTGAGATTAAAATCTGCTCTATCTCTGTGCTATCCAATTTGCTAGGCACTAACCTCATGTGGCTATTAAGCACTGAAAATATGTTTAGTATGACTGAGGAAGTGAATTTTTAATTTTACTTAATTGAAATTTTAATGTAAATAGCCTTATGTGGTTAGTGGCTACCATATTTTATAGCCCCTTGTGAATACAAACATAGACACCAAAACTGGAAGAATTTTCCTCTTGCAAAAGTCTTCCTCTGGCACAGCCAAGACTCCATGGCCATTGGAAACTTTATTCTCAGCAACCGAAGCAACCATCCATATCCCCAAACATCAAAAGGATCATAACTTAGAGGAAAGAGAGTCTGGCATCAAATACTCAGGAGGATTGATGTGTCCTTAGTTCTCAGAAGTAGAATTTTTTTTTCTAGTAGCATTATTTCAGCTACAGTGTAGGACAGTAGGCAGTCGTGGTTGGTCTGCAAGCCTTAAATCATCTCCAATATGTGGTTCACTATTAAAACAAACAAATAAACAAACAAGAACACTTCCCAAATGTTGTAAGTTCCAACTAAAATTTTGCAAGAACCTTTTTAAATTTGTCTAGTTGTTATTGGGATATTCAAATCAATACTATTTAACATATTACCAAGTTCTTGTACTGAGCAAGCATATGGGCTAGTCACATGCAAAGGTAAATAATACAGAGTCTGAACTCAAAGAATTTATAACCTGTGCTGCACAGTGGTCAGTTAGAGCAAAGGTATGAAAAGACCAATGCCTAGGACAAGTAAAAGTTGCTTGTGAGTTTGAAGGAACAGTTTTAAAAGAATGTCTGGGAGGCTAGTGGAGGACCCAGTTAAGAGTTTTGATTGTTCAGAGCCAAGAGTAACTAGTAGTGAAGTATTGGAAGTCACATACATTATATTTTATACCTGATTTTATTATGGAGGACTGAAAACATTTTGCATGTATGAATTAAAAGCAAAATTATGTATAAATGATTCAAAAATTGTGGGTATATATACAAGGGCAAAAGTTTCTCTATCCTCTAAGTCAAGTATGGGGCACAGATTTCTTGACATTAACAAGTACAGGCTTAATGTCCATGTTTTATTATTAGCACTAACCAGGCTCACTCAGGTAGGTGACCTCAGAAAACCATATATGGAAAAGTCTGTATGGCTAACCACAACAGGAATATGCTCAAAAATTGAAGTACAGCCCTGGTTTATCAGAGATAACTAGTAAGTCTTTCTGGGTGAGACAGCTAGATAGGGTTCAAATTTATAGGATGTAGACCTCAGCAACAATATTAGTCCTATAATATCTATCATAGGTTGAATACTAATCTGATGTGTAGTATTGTGCTAGACTCTTTGTGTTCAAAGTTTCAGTTAATCCTCACAACAACTCTATGAGGCCTATCTCAACTATAATCGTGTCCATTTCAGAGTTAATTTACTTGCCCTAATTAGCACGGGCAAGGGCTTACATATGAAAGAAGGTCTTTGGACCCTAAAGCTCATACCCTTAGTGAAAATATCTTGTTTTCTCATATAAGAAAGGTCTAAGATGATTCATATAAAATTGTCAAAATGATGTTGATCTAAAAACAATAACAATCTCATATGGCTTAAGTTGATAAAAGCAATCTGTCAGACCACTAAATAATATCTAAGAAGGTTATCTCACTATAAGATAATTTATTACGAGCATCTCAGAGTTATCTAGCCAGTGTTACTTCTAAATGGAATTTTTTTGAATGATAAAAATCTTAAACTAGCTCAGGCAGGTTCTCATCTGGGGATGAGAGATACTCTTAATTCAGCCAGGAAAGTATGGCATAATGGAAGGGTGTAGTCTCCTGGCTAAAATTGCATTTCTACTATTATCCTATTATGAGGGATTTACTCTGGTTGATTTATTTTATTTACTTATTTTCTTGTAATGGAAATGTATCCTATCTTACTTCTTTACCACATTTTCAATTTTAACTTTTGATATCTAGTAATGGAACGAAAGTCTTTGCCACAGATGAATGTATTTTACTCACCAGCAAATAAACAAGAGACCCAGGAGAGAGATGACGAGATCTTCTTCTTTGAATCCTTAGGTTATAGATTTTAATAAGGCTACTAATGAAGTTAAACAAAATTTAATCTTGTATTTCCCAAGGAGATAAGAGAACCAGAAGGGATGGTGTATTGGTCACCCCCTTTAGACAAAGCTATGGTTATACTGAATAAGAGTCACAAGACTGGGGTCCTATCTCTCTATGACCTATGGCAAGTTACTCTATTTTCCTTAGCCTGAATCTCCTAAAAACTAAAATAGGGCTGATAGCAGTAATATCTATATTTCAGTAAAGATATGAGTCTCAATAAAATTGTTTAGCAAAGACATTCACAAATTCTATTATATTAATAAAAACAACATGATTGTAGGTAGATCTTAATAATGTCCATCATGTATGTAATAAGATAATATACATTCATTGCCTTCAAAATAATTATTATGTGTCATGCTTCATTAAAGATTCAACCACATTACATTTTCTCTAAATTTAAATTGATATGCTCAGGAAGTATTTATCAAAGGATATAGAATTTTTTGGCTAATTTCCTAAATAGATATTCATTTTATTAAAAATTACCAAAACCTTAAGGGTAGGCAGTTTTTGAGTCTCCAAATTTTCATCTTCTGTGCCTGGTTGTGACTCAAATTTAACTGTAATAGTCTGTGCATAAGCCTTAAGGGAATATATTTGTTCACACTTTTGTTAGAAATTTCAGGTACTTTCTTCTCATAATAAGTTTCTTTAGAAACTATTTATTGTATTATTTTTTGGTGTGGCTTCTTTATATATCCTTTGAACTCTTTGCCAAATGAACTTTGCTTTATTTTGTATCATTTGAATTTGCTGAGTAGCACACTAGTTAAGAATGAGTATTGTATGAATTCAGATTTTCAGTCCTAACCCTAAAGTAAATCCATCTCTTATACCTAAGGGAAAGACATTTCAAAATGTCTCCAAATTTTTCTGTAATTATCTGAACGAACCATCTACAGATAAAAAGATAACAAATTTCAATAGAAAATTCATCGTCTTTTCCAAATTTCTCTTGTAAAAATGAGTCTTTTAGGATGGAAATACAAGTCATGAGATCATTAATTAGAATGCAAATTCTTTACAAGAACTACTATACTGCAACCATTCTGTTGTATGATTAGCACAGTTAACATTTAAAAGTTCACTTCTTCCAGAAAGTTCTCCTGATAATAGAAGGAGGTATGTACTGAACATAATCTGTCTGCAGTCATGGTTATTTATGTCTTACCTAGTTTCTGTAACAGATCTGAAAGCCTTTGAAATAGGCATAGTGTGTATGTCTAAATTTAGAGCTTTATTTTTTTTAATTTCAGAGTTTTTTTAATTTATTTATTTTTTAAATTTAAAAATATTAAAGGAGTAGGAACGTTTTTGTTACATGGACACACTGTATTATGCTTACATCAGGGCTTTTTGTGTGCCCGTCACCAAAATAATGTTCATTGCACCTGATAGGTAAATTTTTAACCCTCACGCCCATTCCACCCTCCCCCCTTCTTGGTTTTCCACGTCCTTTACATCTCTTTGTGCCTGTGTGTACCCCTCGTTTAGCTCCCACATATTAGTAAGAACATGTGATGTTTGTTTTTCCATTCCTGAGATATTTCACTTAGGATAACGATCTGCAGTTCCATCCAAGTTGCTGAAAAGACATTATTTCATTCCGTTTTATGGCTGAATAGTACTCCACGGTGTATATATATATATATCACATTGTGTTAATCCACTCATGAATTGCTGGGCACTTAGGTTGATTCCACACCTTTGCAATTGTGAATTGTGCTGCAATATACATTTGAGTGCAGGTGACTTTCTAATAAAATAACTTCTCCTTTGGGTAGCTACCCAGTAGTGGGACTGCTGAATCAAACGGTGAGTCTACATTTATTTCTTCAAGGAATATCCATACTGTTTTCCATAGAAGTTGAACAAATTTTCAGTCCCACCAACAATGTACAAGTGTTCCTTTTTGTCTGCATCCATGCCAGCATCTATTGTTTTTTGGCTCTTTAGTAATGGCCATTCTGACAGGGGTAAGGTGGCATCTCATTGTGGTTTTAATTTGCATTTCTCTGAGAATTAGTAATGTTGCGCATTTTTTCATGTTTGTTGGCCATCTGTCTGTCTTCTTTTGAAAAGCATCTTAAAGAGTATATATTTAAATAGATTGCTTAGAATTCATATTAAAATATGAACTAGGTATAATTATCCTTCTTTAATTTAAATAAATGGCCTTTTATTAAATTGAGTATTTGCTTTACTCTAAACAATTATAGAAATGATTTAGCAAGAAAACATATATAATATATTAAAATTGGGAGTAGGTGAATAAATACATTGAATATGATACTGTATTAAATTATTTGCCAATAATGCATCTTAGTTTGTTCTAAAATAATTACAAGAAGCACATAATGTTGAGCAACTCTCAATTCTTATCTTCTAGTCAATCTGTTAGATTTTCTTTATAAAATTAAAGTGGCACTAGAATAGCCATGGGTCTTTAAGTGGGTCTATAGGGACAAAACAGTTTTTTAATAATACTGAGACCTTATTTGTGTTTTTCACTTTTACCCTCTTACAAGTGTAGAGTGAAGCTTTCCAGAAGTGACACAAGGTGTAATAATTACAACACTATAGCTGATAATGGAATGTGATGCTTGTCTATTTTTGTGTTTTAAAATTTTCAAGGGTATAAACGAGTGTTTAAAACAAAAACCATAAAAACCTGCTACTCTAGAAGAAAGTTTAACCCAATAGGAAGTACTGTGCCAGGAAGTTAATAGAATAACTATGTTAGTTGACTTTTACTTACTACTTCTGAAGATGAGGGATTCTGATCTTCTAAAATTATGCAAGGTATTTTCAAGAATGATGTTTTATTCTTTTCTGTGGCAAAGAAAGTGGCACCTATAACTGAGGGTTTCCAGATAAGTTTTATTAAAACTATAGATATGCTTGATAAAAACTTGTCTACCAAAAGAGAAATGCATTGCTAAGGAAAATTATTTTTCTTGTATTTAATCAGATTATAATATTTTTAAATTTCAACAATTCATCTTTTGCTTCCAAAAATATGAAAGGCAAATCTCTCATCTTTCCAACTCCAAACCAACAGAATTTGCATCACTTATTCTGGCCCTAATATTCTTTGAAGCTTAGACATTTTATGCAGAAATTAAAATAAAGTGTTAAGGCATTTTTCAAACAACTTCTGGAGCAGCAGTTTCTTTTCCACAATTTAAATTATGTTCCTTCAGAAGAAGAGAACATCATGTCCAAAAGACAAGCTTCCTCATATTGAAAAATTAGAGGAGTCCCTTTTTTTCCATGGTGAAAATACCCAGATCTGAATTACTTCATCAAAGAAGTGAGTCCCTTGCCATTAGCCAAACCGGACTGCTCCAAGTGTCGTATTCTTAATTTCCAACAGAAAAATTACTACTTAAGAATATCTGAGCACTCTCGGGTACACTTTTAGGCCTTCAGAGTTATATTTATTGACTAATAAATGGGCATATTTTTTCTTCAAATGGGTTGTGAAATTATCATCAAAGAAAATAAAACCAAGCTCAATTTTACTACTCAAGGTCAGAACCCAATTTCTTTTTATTTAAAAACTATCAGTCTGCTTTAATTAAAATGCTCATATGTTTCTCAGTCTTAAAAATACCCTGAAGATATATGATTAAGGGGCGTGTGTTAAAGGATATTGCTGTTTTGAGTCACATTATTGATTCCACAGAAGGGATGGTGATCAGAACAGTTGCTGCCATTCCCAGACCTCCTTTATTAGTCCAGCCACAGTGAGTGCTAAAAATGGTTTGCCACACTCTATGGCTTCATGAGGAGATGCTACAGTCCAACATAAAAAACTTTTTTAGTCATTAAATATGGATATACATATCTATGCGTGTATATATCTATGTATATTTGTGTGTATATGTGTGTCTACCTATGCACACACATACATATTCTATTAATATCTATCTATAGTTGTTTGCTTTCTTGGATTTCTTTTTAAATATAATGGGAATCAATCTTCCTCAGATATGCATAACCACGGTCATAAATTTCCAAGTTAAGAAACATTTTGCCCCAGCGCAAGGTAATTTTGTGAAGTCATATGGCAACTAAAGGAGTCCTACCAAATTGCCAAATTTTAAATGTTGTTGCCTATAGGGGACAAAACAAAATAAACAGCATTTACTTCTTATAGAATTACAATTTCAGGCTTAATTCTGTCTTGGAGTGTTAGTTTTATTCACACGCCTTTGTAGCCACTGGCTGTTATTTGTCACATCATGAGTAAGAAAGGTAAAGTCCCATGAGCTGGTATTGGATAGAAGTTAACTAAGTCCCACAGGATATTTTCTAAACTTTAGTCCCATATACCTAATAAAGGATCTAATTGATCAGTGATGTCTACAGTAAGAACACAGACTATATTAAATAAATTTACTTTTATGAGAACATAGAGATGAGAAGTATGCTGAGGAATTTCAACATAACTTTCAGGTAGAAATAATACATTCAAATTCAGTATTTAATGAATTCTAATTCTGCCCAAATGAAGTTTCAAAGGTACTTCCACACAGTAAATTTGTTTGTAGCCCTCATTCTCGATAATAGTCAACAAGCTTGTTTAATTTTGATTGAGAAATGCATACAGTACTTTTCTTATATTCTATTTTATTGACTGATGTTTAATACCTTGAAAAAATTAATGTATATTTCCTTTGCATTATCTTCAAGAGTTTGGGTGAATTGATGATTTCTGTTTGTTGATAGGTTGATTTAATCTTTTTTCATTCTAAAGTGGGAATTAGAGCAGCTGTTATGTGCATTTTTCATTACATTGCACTGTTTCCAACAAGGGTTTATAAAAGTCACAAGATGAATCAATGTTAACTGAATTTATTTCACTAATATAAAATATTACTCATTGTTTATCCTGCTATTCTTCCTCCACCTTTAATTTTGAAGGAAGCCCAAAGGCAAAAATGACTGTTGAACAGCTCATGCCTTTCGTCAAGTAAAATAGATAGGAAACAATAGCTAATTTAGTCATCTATTCCAGTTCAGCTGCTGAGATACTGTAATGGTTAATCTTACGTGTCAAGTTGACTGGGTTAAGGGATGCCTAGATGGCTGGTAAAGCGTTATTTCTGGTTGTGTCTGAGAAGGTGTTTCCAGAGGAGACTGGAATGTGAGTCGGTGGACTGAGTGGGCAAGACCCACCCTTAATGTGGGCAGCACCACCTGATTGGCTAGGGGCCCAGATGGAACAAAAAGGCAGAAGAAGGAGGAATTCTTTCTCTCTTTCAGAGCCTGAATGCCCTTTTTCTGCCCTTAGACAACAAAACTTAAAGTTCTCCAGAGTTTGGACCCTGGGACTGGGACCAACTGCCCCCAGGGAGAAAAATCAAAAGACCTCTTGGGCCTTTGACTTCAAATTGAGATTTCTCAAGCTTTCCAAATTGAACTGAGTCACTTACTAATAGCGTCCCTGGTACTACTGCTTGTAGACATCCTATCTTGGTACTTCTCAGCCTCCATAATTATGTGAGTCAATTTCTCTAATAATAAATCTCTTTTCACTTATCTATCCATCTATATCTGATTGGTTTTACCTCTCTGGAGAACTGTGACCAATACAAATACCAAAGCAAAAAAAAGAAACACACACACAAAAGTATTACAAAGTACCCTAATGTGCTAGCAATTCTACATTTCATATAGTCCAATATATAGTGGAAGAAAGGAAAATCAAATTAGGTCAACACATTTACATATCATCTTGCTTCCTAACCATCAAATAATAAGTGCTGAAGAACATGGACATACTTCCTATTTATACCAAATTACTTCTTTTCTTTCTTCCTATGTCAATATTTTTTCCTGTATCCTGGAATTATTGATGTACTTCATTTTTCATTATCACAACTTTCTAAAAAATGATTCTGAAAATCTTCTAATTGACATAATTTTCAGACTTGGAAGTTACTGCAAATGATATAAATCTATAAAAACTTTCATGTATTCATAACATATCTCAGATTCTTATAGCTATTGCTGTATTTCCTATGTTTTTAGAGACACTGGACTATTACAATAAATTATTTGGCCTGTTTGACTACATAGTTTTGTTCATTTATTAATCTACTGCATCATACATCCCTAAAGATCTTGTACTTTGAGCAGGAAATAAAGACTGGATGAGACTTTGGAGTGTACTTTTTTGGGATAAGTTGAGTGAGTTCTATATGTAAGAAGAAGAGAGCAAAGAAATATTGGAGACTGTAAGAGTGGACTGAAGTGGAGAAAGTAGTACTCAAGATGTGCTCCATTTTCCCACCACCACGTGTACTTTCCACTCACCTTGGATCTCACCTTGAAAGGTGCTACATGATTATTTCTAGCTAATGAAATGTGAGCAAGAGTAGTATGTGCCACATTAGAGGTGAGATAATAAAAAGTTTATACAAAATTCTCCATTCTCTCTCTTAGCCTGTTGAGGTTATATCAAAGCCATATGCTGAAGATAGTGCAGTTACAGGATGATGAACTACAAGATGGTAGCTAGAGTGAGACCATGTGGCCAAGATAGTGGCGCCTCCATCAGGCAGGGCCCTGTGTGGCAGAGCCAGCTGCTAATCAGCATGACACATGCAGCATGAGCAGAATGTTAACTTCTGTCTGGTATACGGGGAACTGCTTTTTACTGTAGCATACAGGAATCCATACTGACAAATACAGATATTGCCTCAGTTCTCAGAGATTAATTCAATTTCATGGGAGTTACAGATGTAGATATATGATTTATAAATATATATCTATAAGTGTATAGCTATATATGCCTAATAAGTATAAATAATAAATGGAAATAATATGTATTAAATAAACAAAAGTTGTATTAGGGTTTAATAAAAGATATACATTAATATTGGTTTTAACATATAAGTGGCTGATCATGTTAAATCAATTAGCTAAATTTAAGATACTCCATCTTCTATCATTCAATGACTTAAATGCTCATAGAATTTATAAATATGTTATTGATTTATCTCAATACCATTAGTTTGAGACCTATTATTTAATTATGGATTTGGGAGAGAAATCATTAGGTTTTCATAGTAGCTGATCATATTTCAGTAGAGAATATTTACCTCATGGGACATTTCAATTTCAAAATATTCAATTTTCGTTTCAAGTGCCATAACTCACTGAAACAGTTTTGGTTCCAAAGGGTTATTTAATTAATTCCTTACTGCATCTGTGCAAAAGAAATGGCTCACATAAAAATATCAAACCTGCCGCCTGTCATCCTCTCATTTTAATTGCATTACTTAGAAACTTGACTTTTGTTCGGTTAAAATGTCTTAGTTTACACTTGAAGTTCTTTTAGTTAACATTGTGTCTGTTACATGTCCAGCTGATGTCTTTACAGGAATTTATGGAAATTTGTTACATTACAAGTCAATAGGTGGGTATACAAGGAAATAAACACTGATAGTATTTATAAGGCATGTGAAAGAGCTTTAAGTACAAATTGTGACAAATCACAAATTTTCCCAGGCCTGACATTCTTTAGCTCTTTAAAACGATGCACCAGGCAGCAAGTAATTCAGAAACAGGAAGAGGCAGAGCTTGCTGACTAGGATGATTCAATCACAGAAACAGAACCAGTAGGAGACACAGGACCTTCAGGAAAGAGAAAGAAAGAGAGACAGAGAGACAGAGATTTTTTTCAAGGAATTGGCTTGTGTGTTGTGTGATTATGACAGCTGGCTAAGCAAGTCCAAAAGTCCAAAATTTGTGGTAGTGCAGACCATCAAGAAAGGCAGGCTAGAACTCAAGCACCATCTGAAGCTGCTATCCACATGCAGAATTTCTTCTTCAAGGACACTTCAGCTCTGCTATGAAAACCTTTCAACTGATTAACCTAGCCCACCCAAGTGATCTAGGGTAATCTTCCTTACTTTTTTTTTTTTTATTTCAGAATATTACAGGGGTACAAACATTTTTGTTACATAAATTGCTTTTGTACAGTTTGAGTCAAAGTTATAAGTGTGTCTATCACCCATATAGTGTGCATTGTACCTGTTAGATGTGAATTTAACCATCCCCTCCTCCCCCTTCCCACCTGCTTGATTTCCATTGAATTTTACTATCATATGTGCACATGAGTGTTGATCTAAAAGTTTCAATTTAGTGGTGAGCACATGTGGTTTTTGTTCTTCCATTCTTGTGATACTTCACTTAGAAGAATGGTCTCCAGTTCCATCCAGGTTAATACAAGAGGTATTAGTTCACCATTTTTTATGGCTGAGTAATACTCCATGGTATACATATACCACATTTTATTAATCCACTCATGTATTGATGGGCACTTGGGTTCTTCCACATCTTTGCAATTGTGAGTTGTGTTGCTGTAAACATTTGAGTACAAGGGTCTTTTTTTATAAAATGTCTTCTTTTCCTTTCGGTAAATACCCGGTAGTGGGATTGCTGGATCAAATGGTAGGTTTACTTTTAGTTCTTTGAGATATCACCATACTACTTTCCATAGAGGTTGTACTAGTTTTCAGTCCCACCAACAGTGTATAATCTTCCTTACTTAAAGTCAAGTAATTATGAACTTTGATCATATATATAAAATACCTTCTCAGAAACACCTATATTAGTGTTTGCTTGAATAACTGGGGACCATAGCCTAGCTACATTGACACATAAAGTGACTAATTTTTCCTGCTTAGGAGCTCTAGTTTCACACAGAAAAGGATCTACTAGGTATAACCTAGTCATTTTCTGCTTTCATGCCAGTGAATGAGCAAAGAGAAGAGTTATTATATGTTAGGGGGTAACTCAGCCTGAATATCAAAAGGAGTTATGGCTACTGCTACAAAGGAAGGACTACTTTCCAAATCCTCAGTATTCACTAGGGCATTCCATGGTGTTTCTATTCTCAGCACTAGTTGTAAGTGTGCAATTGCAGCAATGACAGCTTAACAATTATAAAGCAACTAAAACCTTAGATCCTTTGAGGATGAAGGTCTGAATTATCTAAGAAAGCAATCTATACATCCCAAAGTGCTGTTCAAAGGTGAGGGAGATCTAGAAGGGATAGTGGAGAAAGGAGATGGTGAAAATAATCTTTGGTACCAGTTGCTGCACGGGAGACTGGAACTTACTCCATTAACTCTTCAGTGTTAAGGCATTAATTAGAACAGATTGCAGCTGGTCCATGTCCTCGAAGGTTCTCTGATGGATTTGACTTAATAGAGCTTATTAGGGGGATCTGAGAAGGAGAGGGTTAGACCCTATAGGACATCTCTTGTGTTTACTGTCAAGTCCTCTTAGCTCAACTTTACTCCAGCTGTAGCAATCAGCTTCACAAAGGTATACCTGATGACATTTTGCTTCAGCTCTGCTGAGAATGTCTTAGCTTCATTCCCAGGCTTTTCTGATGCGACGAGGAGAAGCTGCTTGGCACAGGAACTTAAGCAAACCTCAAAACGTGGGAAAATTAACATCCCTTTGGGGCTCCCCTTGACCAATGAAGAATGAAGGCCAGTGGGTAAAACCTCTGTTTTTTATCCCTCATGTGAACAATTTTAAGGTGTCAATGGATTGAGTCCCAGTTGCCAAAGTTATGAACAACTTTTTCCTTCTTTCCTGTTTTATTTTTCTCATCTCCTACTCCTGTTCAATGGGATCTTGGCATAAAACAGAGAAGTAGGAATTGAGGTTAAACCATCTGACCAGGTATTAAATACTGTGTATGTTTCATGTGGGATAAAAAAATTTAATAAACTAAGGTACCATGTCTCTAGGAATGAAGAATAAGACACCAACATTAAAGGAATTTTTTAATTAAAAAAGTTAACAAAATATTTTTAATTTAATTTATTCCTAAGAGCCTACCATTTGAACAACAACAGTTCACAAGCAATAGTTAACCACTGTTTACATATCCTAAATATCTTATTTGTAAGCAAAGAAACAATTGACTGGTTCCTAGACTCAGAACCTGGAAAGGTTAGAAGTTTTAGAAAAGTTTGGCAACAGTACACTTAACATGCTTAACTTAAGCATGGAGACTTAAGTTAAATTTACCACCATTTGCATGCATACAAATCACTATTCAACACAAATCTTTTTTTTTCTTTGTCAGTTACTATTATAGAATATATAATTTTTATTTTTGCCTAAATTTAGAATTTAAGATCATAGCACAATTCCATTACTTTTAAAATGTATTGTTTTATAAAAAGTATATTTCCATCTGTTTCAGAGAACAGTATTTTACTACCCATGAGGAAAAAAAATCTCACATATAATACAGCATTTTCCAAAACCAAATTACATTAATATTTCTCAAAAATATATTTCTTTGGCAAAGTGAAAATTAGTTTAATATATTTGCTTTTACCTGTTATAGAACTTCCTTGGCATCTATGTTAAACATTTTCTAGGATAACAGTCATATGTGGACTTACTGGGATTGTGCATTTACCTTCAAATGTTGCCTTGAAATTTGCTTCACCCATGGTATTGTAAAAGAGATTATCCCTCAGGATATGTTTTCTGCTCTGAAAGACAAAACAACCAGTTCTGCAAGATTAAATTTATGCATTTTGATTGCTTTCCTTTCATCTGTCTGGCTTATTCCCACCAGAGAATTCACTGGGAGGCAGCCTGTAGAAAAAGAGGCAACCAGGCTATAAGCATCTCAGAGGGAAGAAAAGGTAGTGAACAATTAAACAGATAGTATTTTATAGACTCTCTAATTCGGGAATTGTACTGTATTCTTGATATTCATCCAAATGGATAAGATTTTCCTCTTATGAGTCTAATCCCTGACATCTCGACCGTGGGTAAGCACATAATTGTAGGATCTTCCTATTTCAGTAGAGGAAGGAAACTGCTCAGCCAGATGGACGTCAATTGGGCCGGAATTGCTGCTGAGTAGATGCTCACCTTAAGTGGGAAGGAAAATGTGCTGGTTGCTAAGCTACTGATAGGCTTTGCCCTTCCTCTGTTTAATGGGCAGTCACTGGGTCAAGGCACGAATGATGACGTTAGAGCTGGTTTTTCTTTGCAATTTGAATAGTTACATAGGAAGTGGCTAAGGGTTTCCTCTAAATTAGCTGTAGCTATTCTCTGACCTTTACTCCTGGGGTGAAGGGTGACAGCAGCCTCAGAGACAGAAGGGATGGAAGATTTATTAAATAGTGAAATTAGCAAACATTAAAAATGCATGGAGGTGATACTATTGTATAAAAATAATGAAATTTTCAGTGTTCAAAATAGCTTGCAATAAGAAGGGGGGGAGGCTATTTCAAATACCTTGGTTTTAACTGCTTATCCTTGTCTGTGCAATTATTCCTAATGGCAAAGGGTTGTGAAGCTTATCCTTGGGCTTTTGCTCAAATTTGAAATGCCACCTCCCCCTGAGATTAGAGTAACAAAGTGAGCCTCAGAAATTAATAGACACAACTCTGAGGCACAAGATATGCAGCCTCCTATTATTAAGTTTAGTGAATGTGATTTTTATTGCTTGCCTCTGGCCCAGTCACTTACAGGAGCATCTTACGGTACTTACACTAAGAAAGGCACTGTTATCAAAGTTCTATTTTTTTTTAAGACAGGATCTCACTCTGTTGCCCAGGATAGAGTGCAGTGGCATCACCATAGCCCACTGCAACCTCAAACTCCTGGGCCCAAACAGTCCTTCTGTCTCAGCCTCCCATGTAGTTGCATATCAAAGTTGTAGACTTCTCAGTTTTACCCTCAAACTTCTGAGTTAGTGAATTACTGTTCAACAAAGAAGTTCTGGTTGGAGGAAGAGGTACGATATTTTCTGTGCAGCTGAGAAGAATGAGCGTGGCAAGAAGTCTCTGTGACTTTTAAGCACCTACTGTATGCAGGCCTTGTGCCAGGTGCTGGGTATACGGGGGAACACAGGAGACGTGTGACTGCTGCCATAATGTTTCCAGTGACTCAAAATATGAAACTGGACTCAGACTAGGGCCCCCAGGCTGATGTCATCGTGGGGATTTACAGGATAGGATTTGGGGAAAGGCCACTATTAAGGTACAGGAGCTGTTTGATGTATTGGGAGCTGAGAAGAATTGGATTTGCCAACTATAAGAAGGAGAACAGTGCTTTAGTTTTATTACTTTGGTAGAAGATCTATAATCTGAAAGTTACCAATGGTTTGTTCCTATTGGTAGAGGCAGTGTCATCTTTCAGCAGCTTTCTGTTTTGGAAAAGTTACTCAAATGGTCATTATAAGACCATTACTTGTAAGACAAATATCTTTCTAAATTGTTGAGAATGGGTGACAAGATATTTATGAAGAGTTGGACTCAGTGCAGATAGAGTTGTGTTATCTCCATATTTCTTTGTATGCATACCTTAAATGTTTCTGCATGTGCATTTTCAAAATTGCCTAAGCCTCAAGGAGTTGTCTGGGATATAGTCGACTGAGTTTCCTTTACTTTATAGTTTATAGGTATTGAAGTTTATGAAGATGACTGGAGTAGTTTTGATATAGGCCAAATAGAAGGGAAGACCAATAAAGCCATTGAGTTAACACATGCACAAAGACACGAAGAATGAAGAAGGAATAGTGGATTGCTACCTATTCCAGCATATGATTTAAAAACTGACAGGTAGTACATTTTGTGCGCCAAATAGTGCTGATTTTGAAATCTTTCTTGACCCAGTTATTTTAGCACTATAGGGGTATTTTGTATGTATATAGGGGTAAAATAGAAAGAATATTATTGAAGAATTAGTGGTGACACCCTTATTTTCTCATTTCTTCTTCATCTAGGGAAATTTGAGTGGAGGTTTCCTCTGGTTATACCCATCCCACTGTTGAAAATCACATCATATTATGGGGTTATATACACTAATCACCTACTACTACTACTACTACACACACACACACACACACACATTGTAGGCATTGATAACCATGACAGATTTGATCTTTGCCCTTATGTTTTAATAATTGAGCTTGACAGTAACGAAGCGCTGTGTGACAGGCAAGCGTATTACGTGCTCTGAATAACATAAAGCGGAGGCAGGAGTGAGAGGTATATAGGTTAGCTAGGTGGTCAAGAAAGGCCTCTTTGAGGAGGTGACATCTGCATAGAAATTTGAATGAATGAAAGGATCCTAGTATTTGAATGTCTCAGTGAAAATTACACTAGGGAAAAGTCTGTTCAAGAAAAGAGACAGGACTCCACCTAGAGTCTAGTCAGCAGTGGGGACAATGAGTGAAAACGAGATCAGAGTGTAACTACGGGTTAGATCATAGAGAACCTTGTAAATCAACATACATGGTTTGGATTTTTTTCCTGATGTTAAGGGTTATATTCTCGGAGATGAAATTATCTGATTTGCATTTTAAAAGAACTCTGGCTCCTGTGTGAAGAATAGATTCTAGAGGTGGAAAGCTGAGTTAGAAGCTATTTCACGAGCTGAGGTGAGGGGTGATCTTAGTTTGAACTGGGATAATAACAGTGGAGATTGATAGAAGTGGTTGGGTTCCAGACCTACTTTGAAGACAGAGATCCCGGGATTTCTGTTGGATTGCATGTGAGGAATACAAACAGAGAAAGAAGTCAAGGTTAACTCTAAGTGTTTTTATCTGAACAACTTTATTGGAGTTTATTGGTGCCATTTTCTGTGGTATGGAACTGTGATAGTTAATTTTAATGCATCAACTTGACTGGGCTATGGGCTGCCAAGACATGTGGTCAAACATTATTCTGGTTGTGTCCATGTGGGTGTTTTTGGATAAGATTAGCGTTTGAATCAGCAGACACATTTTAAGGAGTAGAGCAGATTGTTCTCCCTACTGTGGGTGGACCTCACCCAATCAACCGGAGACCCAGATAGAACAAAAATGCTGAGTAAGAGGGAAGTCAACTATTTGATCCGGGATACTAGTCTTTTTTTGGCTCCAGACTGAAACTGACAAGTTGGATCTTCTTGGGTCTCAAGCCTGCCAGCTTTTAGACTGGCACTTACAACATTGTTTCTCCTGGTCCTCATGCCTTCAGATTCAGACTAAAACTATATCATTAGTTCTCCTGGATGTCCAGCTTGCTCACTGCAGATCTTGAGACTTCTCAGCCTCCATAATCATGTAAGCCAATTCCTTAAAATAGAAGTCTAACTACCATCTATCTATAGATCTATATATCTACCTATCTACATACCTGCCTATACATCCTATTGGTTCTGTTTTTCTGGAGAACCCTGACTAATATAGAAATCCTGGGGAAAGAACAGGATTTTATTTATTCATTTGTTTTTGTTCTTATTTTTCTATTTTGTGGTATGCTGAAAATCAAGAATTATATTTTAGACTGGCTAAAATTATAATGATCATTAGTATCCAAGTAGAGCTGTATCAGGGCATTGGCTCTTACAGTCCTGGGAGAGGCAGGGATTGAGAAAATACATGTGGAATTTATCAGTGTAAAGGCTTTTAAGAAAATAGTATTTGGCAATTTCTTTTGGAGGGTGATTAACTCTTGTCATAATCTACTGATTGGAAAAGTAAGAGGAGGACTGAGAATTGGCTATTGAATTTGGCAACTTTGATGTCATTCATGACCATGCAAAGAGTAGTTTGAAGAAAGTTGTAGATCCCAAAACCTAACTGGAATAAAGTCAAAAGAGAATAGGAGACATGGAATGGGAGAGAAGAAATACATATTCTTTTGTTATTGTGGAGAAGTTATGCTACAAAGGGGCAGATAGAAATGGCATGACAGGTGGAGAAAAACATGAGATCAAGGTAGGTTTGGGTTTTTTAAAATTAAATCTATGTTTTAAAAGCAGATAGAAGATACGGTAGCATGTTTGTTTGCTAATTGAATGATCCAGCAGAGAAGGGAAAATTGCTGATTGAGAAAAGATAGGAAATAATTGCAAGTACAAGTTATAAGCGTAAGCAAGATGGCAAGGAATCACATCCATGTTTATAGGAAGTGTCTCAAGAGAGGAGTAAAGACAGTGAGCCCACTGAAACAATTGCAAAATCAGAGGTACACTGGGAAAGCGTGGGGCCAGAGCTCTCTTTTGCTAAAGCTGTTGTTTCCATTATACTTGCTTTAGTTTGAGATACAGAAATTTTTGGATTTTCAAATTTGCCAGCCTGCAAATAACTGACCTCTCAGGCAATTTTTATTTCAAGTTGTATGCGGAGAATGTCTTCCTTATCAGACTCATGTTTCCTATTATCTCCACTTGTAAGCTAGTTGAGCCTGTATTTATCTTTCCCATAGGAATATGTGGTAAATAGCCAAAAGCATCCAAAGCACACCAATATTTTCAATATTTAATTATTATCACTTCTAATGCTTTTGTCTCAGTGGACATCCGCATTGTCTCCTAGAAACTGTCAACAATGATTTTATTTAAAAATTGATTATCAAATTGTTGTTTGTCAATTTTATGAAATAGGTTTTTCCGTGGCATAACACGGATCAACAAACTGCAAAATCGTCATCTTCCCTGCCTGTCATTCAAACCACTACCGTAGTGGCCACAGTCTGTGATAATACAATTTCCAAAATAGCTCTTGATTCCCTGCCTTTGATCCATCAGGAAGCATGCTATAAAAATTGAGCTTTCCCCAGGAGGGCATACTTTCCAAAGCTCACTTCAGATGTGGCCATGGAGATTGAAGAATACAAAGGAAACTCCCACTTCCATTAACAAAGTATCAAAAACTGGGTGGCTTAAAACATGGGAAATTTATTGTCTCACAGTTCTGGAGTCTGGAAGTCTGGAATCAAGGTGTCAGCATGGCCAGGCTCCCTCTGAAATCTGCAGGATATTCCTCCCTTGACTCTTCCTAGCTTCTGGTGGTTTGCTGGCAATCTTTGCTGTTCCTTGGCCTGTGGATGCATCACTACAATCCTCGATCTCCACATAGCACGCTCCCTGTGTCCCTGCCTGTGTCCTTCCCCTCTTCTTAGGACACCCGTCACATTGGATTATGGACCCACTCTACTCCAGTATGAACTCATCTTAACTAATTACATCTTCAATCACTTCCAAATAAAGTCACATTCTGAGGTGCTAGAAGTTAGAACTTCAACATATATTTTCCTAGGGAGACACAATTCAACCCATAACAGAACAGAGCCCCAGTTTGAGCAGTAACTCACTGTGCTGCCAGATGAGGAGTTGTCTCAATTCCTGCCCAGTTATATTCAATAATTACTATGGATCAGTGAACACTCTGTATCTGGACTATATACTTTTCTATACTAGAGGTTCATTTGGTTATCCTGGTATTACTCTCCCTTTGTGTATTAGCTCTGTGTTGAAGAGGGGACTTAGAAATTGCTTATATTTTAGGTTTCAGGCTACTGTACATGAATAACCAGTCCAGTTCTGATTCCAATCTACATCATTATGAAATGCTGGACACTCTGGTTGGATAGTCACATGGAACTTAGGAGTGGTCTCCCATGGAAAATGAGGCACATATTTTATAATTGGGGGAATGATATAATGAGTTTATGGGGTAGCCAAAAAAGCGGACAATGGCAGGAATAGCTACCCTCAGTAGGTGTCCCTCCCTTTTCTAATGCTAATAAACTATTCTTAGGTTGGCCCTTGACCACACAGAATAAAGGTCAAAATTTCCTGAGTTCCCTTACAACTAAGTTATGGGCATTTGGGTGTGAGTAGAATTGATATGTGCAATTTTAGTAGCATATCCTTCAAGGAAGGGTCTTGTTCTTTTTTTCCCCCCACCTTGTCCATCCTTTTGCTTGAAGTGAGGACTTGCTTTTAAGCTATCTTGGACTATGTATTAAGAGCATCACCTAAGGTTAAATGAACAAACAGAAAAGAATGCATCCCAGATGAATATATGTATTCACAACAAATAATAGAGGCATCAGGTATAACACACACCTGCTGTATTCCTGGGTTTCAGCAGGATCTGTGTATAAGTCACAAAAGTAAAGTCAAACAAGAGCAAGGTTCCTGAATGGGGCTTATCAGACATTCTAATCTCCTGTCTATAATACAATAGCAACTAGTACCGATTCTTCAAAATGCATGATAAGTCCTCGAGTCCTTAGATTTTTTTTAAGGTAAGGGAAAAATGACTTTATTTCTAAAGATTAGCAGGTTGAGAAATTCTGAACACTCTTACATTACATATTAGAAACTGTTATTGTATTGTGTACCATAATTCGGTAAAGCAATGCCCAACAATTACATATTTTGTACTGGGGTTTTGTGACTAAGATTTTGAACTTGGGTTAAAGTTGCTTTTTAGGCTATAAAAAAAAGCCAGCCACCATTGAATTCCTCGTTGATTAAAAACAAAGGAACCCATCTAAATATTAATTGTGCTTATGGAGGACAGTTGACAGCCAAAATCAAGAAAGAAAATTGGAGGAAAGGTGAAAATAAAACTACAGACAAGTCTAGGATATTTTTAAGGAAGTCTTTCCCACCAAATAGAAAAAAAGTAAGTAGACATAACATGGGTTTTGGGGAGGTTTACATAGCAGAAAGAAACGACAGGGGAGGTATATCTGAAGAAGTCCATATATATATATATTCATATGTTCTACCCACCACCCTGGAGACAAGTGGAAGGTATCATATCTGGAATGACAGATGATAGTTGGTAAAATCTATAGGCAGAAGGGATATATGAATTGAGTTCTGAGATAAAAATAAGCTAGATAAATCATTCACGAGTTGATGAGGAGGGAGTAACAGGCAGAAGGGGGCTTAATTTTCCATGCTTAGATCATAACATACAAGGTGTGTGTCATTAGAGATAAAGCAGGAAAGATAATCTGAGGACAATCAGTAAACTTTATATTGCAGGCAGTTTTATAGCCATTGAAGGGATTTAAGAACAAGAGTAACATGAGGCAAATTACTTTTATTATATTACCTTTTATATCTAAAAATGCATTTTTCCAAAATCATTTCTGTATATAAAATTATTTTTAAGATACATTTATTAAGTTTATAATAATTTTGAAAAGAAATTCTTTCAAAAACCATATTAGTTTCAAGAAAATCTGTGGATTTTTTTCTCCTTGACTTTTTAATTCTTCAGCATGATGATGAAGTTTATTTACTCCAGAAATTCCAAATGAGTTTTGGCTCTTTCAAAATTCAAATCCATATGTATATATATATATATAATATATATATATTCTTTTGATTTTATATATATATAAAGTGATCATTAAAAATAAACTAATTTCTTTCTTTTTCTTTTTTCTTCCTTCTTTCTGCTTTTACTCATCCATCTTCCAGCCATTATTTCTAAGTATCTCCTTTATATAAAATTGGGTTGCCTTTGTAAAAGACAAGTCCCTGAACTCATGGAATTTACAGAGCTATGGAGGATATAGGAAATAAGGTGTTAAAAAAATAAGGAAAATAAGTATAAAATGTGATAAGAACTATGAAGGCCATAAAAGAGGGTGATGAGACAGCAAGGGAGCTGGTAAAGAAGGAGCCTGTACAGAGCTGAGTCGGAGATGTCCCTGTAGGAGATGATATTTAAATTGAGACATGGGTGTTGGAAAGGACATAGTAATGCAGATCACCCCATGAAGAGCCTCCCAGGTAGGCGGGACAACAATTGCAAAGGTCCTGAGGCAGAAATAGTGCCTGAGAGCATCACAGGAAGGCTGACATGAGTGAAGTGACTGATCAAAGGAGAATGGCAACAAATGAGTTCACGGGGGTAGGAAACAGAGCATGCTAGGCCTTGAGACCAGGCTAAGGAGATTTATTCAAAATGTGATGCAAAGCCACTGCCAGGTTCTGACCTTTAGAATGATAGGATCTAAGTTACATTTGTAAACACTATTTCGTATTCTGTGTAGACAATAGACTTGTAAAGGGGCATGAGTCAAATCATGTAAGTCTTTAAGAAAGTTGTTGCAGTAATCAGGTCAAAGAAGTTGGTCGCCAGGACTAAGGAGATAGCGGAGAAAGTGGTGAACATTGTGGAAGATTGAACTATCTGGAAGGTAGTGCAAACAGGACCTGCATTAGATGTGTGGAGTCAGGAAAAGGTTGACTGTAATTTTACAGCTTCAATAACTCAGTGAATAGCACAGCTTTTCACTGACATGAGAACGGGTAAGAGTACAGCAGTTTTGGGAAGAAAATTGAAGTGTTCTCTTGTAAAAATGTTAGGGTTAAAACGTAAAATAGACGTGTATAGTGCACCTACAAAACAGGCAGATGAATTTGTGAGTTTTCTGTTTGTTAGACTGAAAATACAAATTGGGGAATCTTTAAAATCATGAGACTATATGAGATTAACTAGGGATAGTTTTTAGATGGAGAATAAAAATGGCTCAGTTAGGCGTGCTGTGCTACTCCATCCTTTTGGGGTCAAAAAAGGGAGAATCTTGCAAAAGACCCTGAGAAAGAGAAGTAAATGAAGCAGGAGAAAATATGGGAAGCTGAGATTTCTTGAAGCCAAATGGAAAAGTTTTTAAGAAGGAAGAGAAAAATGCTAACAAATAGCATATGTGGGAAGTGGAGTGAAAAGGGGATTAAGAGTTTGGGGGTTGGTGAAGTAGAAGTTTGTGAAAATGTGATAATAGCATTCTCAGTGGCATAGTGGGAATGAAAGCCTGGCTGGGGACTTTAAATAAAATGGAAATGGAGGCAGCCAGATATTGATTCTTTTTGAAGGTTTTTGCTATAAAGATGGGAGTGAGGGAGCAGATGGAGAGAGACATGGAACCAAGGGAATATTTTGTTTTTTCTTTTGGTTGTTGTTGCTCTTGCTTTGTTTATCATTTTTATTTTTAATAGAGGAGGGAGGGAGAGAGCAACAAGTATACTGTTAGAAGTGATCCAACAAAAACAACAAAAAACCTGATTGTGGAAGAGAAAAGAGATCGTCGCAGGAGTAAAGTTGTTGAATACATGGAAGGATAGGAGATACAAGGAAACAAATAAAGAGGGGACGTGTGCCTGAGACAGGAGCATGGAAATGCTTTTATTTTAAAAGGAGGAAAGACTATGAATATGGGAACAGAAATATATAGGTAATCAAAGTTGGAAATCATGTTTTTCAGTTTGTGGACAGAGAAATAGAGGCTGCTCTACAGAGAAAGCAATAACACAAAGAAACGGAGCAGAGAGAGAGAGATGTCTTTGGATTCGCTGATGCCGCAGTTACTGATTGTAGTCTGCTTCTGAGCCCCAGTTTCATCCCTATCCCTGTGTGGCACCCCTATATTTTTATACCAAGTTTCCTACTGTGGTTAAACAAGCTATAGAAAGTGTCTGTTGTTTGTAACCAAAAGCCATAACTAATAAAAACAAGAACTGCATTCTTCCATTCTGTGGATTTGATACTTGGAAAATTCTAAGTTTTTCACCTTTGTACAAGACACCCGGGCAGGGCCCTTGGTTAACTTCTTCAATACTGGCACAGGTAATTGCCTAGGTTGCCTCCTTTAGCATGGTTACTTAACAATATTTCCTACCACTTGTCCAAACATTGATTTACTTTGTAGTATGAACATTAAAATCATGTGAATTTGTGTTCCGCACAAGCCAACTCCCTTCAAGTCTTTATTTGGTTTTATTTGACTTGCCACCATTTTTTTTAGATGTGCATACTGACCTAATTATAGATATATGACTCACAAGGGCAATGATTATCCAACAGGCCTATAGTTCTTAAATTGTTTAGTGACCCTAAGAATTTCCTTTCATTTCTAATCACACCAGTGAGATTTTCTTGGCCTCGAATCTATGAGAACTGGGTAAAATTTTGGCCACTGTAATGTCAGCACAATGCATTTTTGTAAATCATTAAGTTCCTTGAAATTCTTCCACATGAGAGTTAAAGAGGCTCTGTTCAGCATGAACAATGTAAAGTGAATAAATATGGAGAAAACTTGTGTACACACTGCATTAGTCAGGGTTCTCCAGAGAAACAGAACCAATAGGATATATATAGATATAGAAATGGAGATTTATTATGGGAACTGGCTCATGTGATTATGGATGTCAAGAAGTCCCACGATCTACTGGCCACAAGCTGGAGAACAAAGAAGGCTGGTGGCGTAATTGAATCAGAGTTTGAAGGCCTGAGAACCAGGGAGGCTGATGGTGTAAGTCCTGGAGTCCAAACGCTTGAGAAAAAGGAGCTCAGATGTACATGGGCAGAAGAATATGGATCTTCCAGCTCAAGAAGAGAGAGAGAATTTGCCCCTTCACCATCTTTTAGTTCTATTCTGGTGGGCCCTAAATAGATTGGGTGATGCCCACCCACACTGGTGAGGGCAGATCTTCTTTACTTGGTCTAATGATTTAAATGCTAATCATTTATGGAAATACCCTCACAAATACACCCAGAAGTAATGTTTCACCAGCTGTCTAGACATCCCTCATCCAATCAAATCAACACAAGATTAAGCATCACACACACAAGATGGATATGTGCACATATATAGGTGTTTATGTACTTATTGTTGTTACTGTTGACATATCCTTAGAGGGAAGGGCAGTAAAATCAGAGAATGTAACTTCTAGTTAATTTACCGGAGGAAACTCACCTTTGAGTTAATTTGCTCTGGTATGTTAGTCTTTGCTTTGTGTTTCTGACTAGTTTTCATTGACAAAGGGACTCTGTTTACTTTTTCCCACATACGTACATCCCCAAAGAACACAGTATCCAATCCCACTGTCTGGTATATCTTAGAAAAAGCCTTTTAGGAATAGAATCTGGATGACAAAGGAAATCTCATGTTATAGCTGGACCCTAAATATGCAGCCATTAGGTTAACACTATTGCCTGATGTTTTCTTTTTGGCAAGTAATTTGTTAGATCTGCCTGGAAAAATGAATGAATGTGGGAATTACAGGGTAACGAGAGGTCACTTGTAACAAGTTTGAAAATATGTATTTTTTTGCTTTTGTTTTTTCTCTTCTCCCCAGAGTTCTTGGGGAGAATTAAATGTCTCCCTTGGGAATTGGGCTATGGGATAAGATTAGACCTAAGGTCTGGGTAGGGGGGTGGACGCCTAACCTCACCTTTGGAGGAGTGATTTATATTCAAGACCAAATCAATTCAATTCATACTAATGACCCAGGATGGTCTTATTTTTAATTTTAAGGGCTTCCTCCTTCAGTGTACAATCTGTTCATTTAAATCCTCTATCAGAAAAAGGGTGAAGATGAGCCTTAGCCCATTTGTGCTACTATAACAAAATACCACAGCTGGGTAATTTATAAATAATAGAAATTTACTCCTCACCATGCTGGAGGTTAAGAAGCATGAGATCAAGTCAATGGCAGTTTCAGTGTTTGGGGAGGCCGAGACTCCTTCCAACATGGGGCCTTGAATGCTGCACCCTCTGGAGGAGACCAACACCATATCCTCACATAGCCAGAGGGGTGGAAGGGCAATAGGGATGAAAAGCTTTCTTCCATCTCTTTTATAAGATTATTAATTCCATTGATGACTTAATGACCTCCTAAAGGCTCCACTTCTTAGTACTGTCACATTGATGATTAAATTTCAACACATGAATTGGGGAGGACACATTTGCACCACAGCAATGAGTAAGGAAATGAATTAAAGTTAGTAAATGTCAGTTTGAATTAATAGGTTTTATTAAAATATCTTATTATTGCACCTGATTAAGGTGTTTTATCATCTGTAGTTCTGGCTGTGGAAAAATCACCTGACCCAAGTTGCTCTTTCACCTTCTTTGGGTAAATATCTGAAGCCCCCAGCAATTAGAGGTAGATAGGAGCTGTTTTCGTCCATCACCACAATGTCAATAACATGTTGTATGTTACAATTAAGAACTCCTGCCACACCATGGGCATTTATTATCAAGCAGGTGTGACATCAATCCTTCATTCTTTTTGTCCATGTGTTCAGACCTTGAGGCTCCAACAAGTGTCGTGCACACAAGGCTCATTCTGAGGCAAATACAAAGTTATTCTTATGGCAGAACATATATACCACATAGTGAAATATTTTAAAGAAAATTAAGACACAGACAACGCAATACTGATAAATCATAGGCACTCACTAGATATTTGTTGAATGAATATATGGATAGGATGATACAAATTGGTGGAAGGTATAAAACATATCTTATAGCAGCAGCCCCCAACCTTTTTGGCACCAGGGACTGGTTTCATGGAAGACAATTTTTCCATGGACCAGAGTTGAGGGGATGGTTTTGGACAAATTCTCATCAGGAGTGCACTACCTATATCCCCCACATGTGCAGTTTACTGTAGGGTTCATGCTCCTATGAGAATCTAATGCTGCTGCTCATCTGACAGGAAGCAGAGCTCAGGCGGTGATGTGAGTGATGGGGAGTGGGTGTAAATACAGATGAAGCTTCTCTTGCTTCCTGCTGCTCACCTCCTGCTCTGCAGCCTGGTTCCTAACAGGCCAGGGATCAGTACCGGTCTGCGGCCCAAGGGTTGGGGACTGCAGCCTTACAGAATACCCTAATAATTCTTAAAAGATAAACGTAAGGGTAAATGAAATCTGCCTTCATTTATGGGCTTCATTCATGATAGAATGACTCAATTCTATAAAGTACCATACATATCAGATGTAGTTTATATAGTAAGAATTATGAAGTACAAAATAGTGAGTGGAAGAAAATAGGATAAATAAAGAGAGCTCTGGGATAAGAAATTAAACATGTTGGATTTGGGTTGAATTAACTATCCATCTTATTAAGACTGGAAAGTTGTGAAGCAAGATGTCTAGTCAGTATAAAAAAGATACAAAATTCAATTTAGAGGCCTGTCTTAAACTTTTAATCTCAATTCCTTGAGGTTGACTTCCTAAAATGGTCTGATATTTTAAAGACAATATTTTTAAAATGACACATTATTATGTGTATATATATACACACACGTATGTATATACACATACATCATATGTCTCATATATACTTCTCTTTGTTTATATTTAATTCAAACTTTATAGTCAATAGCTAAGAGAAATTGTGGTAGGTTCTATTTAAAATGTGGTATAGATATACAATAGAGTACTACTATTCAGCCATAAAAAAATAAAATCCTGTCATTTGCATCAACATGGATGAACCTGGAAGACATTATGTCAAGTGAAATAAGTCAGGCACAGAAAGACAAATGCCACACGATGTTATTAATTTGTGGAATCTAAAAAAAACGATCTCGTGAAAGTAGAGAGTAGAGTAGTGGTTACTGCAGCCTGAGGAGGGTAGGGGAGTAGGATGATGCATAGATCTTGGTCAAAGGGTACAAAATTACAGTTAGATAAGAGGAATAACTTCTGGTGTTCTATAGCACATTAGGGTGACTAAAGTCAACAATATTGTGATGTATATTTCAAAATAATTAGAAAAGAGGATTCTGAATGTCTTACTTCTTCTTTTGGGGTTGTTGTATTTTGTTTGTTCTTTATTTTTGCTTTTTCCTGGAGGGCACTTAACATTTCCAAGGATCTTTTATTAAACACACGAGAATCAAATGGTTTTTAGCAAAGAGAGTTTTCCGAATAAAAATCAATGCCGTGCTTCAGTTCAAAATACTTTTTGAATGTTTTTCACCCTAACTTTAAGAAGGTTCTATTTGGGAATTTTTTTTCTGTGCAAACTGGATGTGATTTTTCAGTGCCAGGGATGACAAAGGTTAAATTAATGCACCCAGCTGCTTCCCACATGCTGGGCTTAGAGAGGACAGTTTCCAGCTTCCTTCCCCTGTTGGTCCCTCCCCTGTATTCTTATCTCTCCCCACCCCCCCAGAATGACAGCCCTGGCTTGGTCTCCGTGACCTGAGGTAACTGCCATGAAGTAGGTTTTGATAAGAGACAGGATGTGCAATGGTTCCTGTGAAACTAAATTGGATTAAAAATGCACCATCCTCTCCTATACCACCAGGCCTAGCACTAGATGCAGACACATGACCGTCTCATCAGTTTTGACGTTACCTGATGAGATAAATAAAGTAAGAAATGAAACAAAACTTTGAAAGGATGACGAAAATTCCCATGATCAAATTATCAGCTGGGGTCACATTAGTGAACAGCTGATAGGGGAATGAATATTGGAGTTAGGTTTTTCTGACCCAACCTCTTATCCTTTTTCCAGTTATCGACACCATGTCCGAGAGAGAGAGAGAGAGAGAGAGACAGAGAGACAGAGAGACAGAAAGAGAGAAAGAGGAGGTTAGAAAGTATTTATCTAAATAATGCCCTCCCCCCAAAAAAGTCCATGCCTGAATCCCCAGCACCTGTGAATATGGTACATGTACATGGAAAAATAAGAATTCTCAGATGTAATTTAAGATTACAGACCTTAAAATAGGAAAATTTCCTGTTTATCTGGAGAGACACAATCTGATCACATGAACCATTAAAAAGTAGAGAATTTTCCCTGGCTGGTATCAGAGAGATGTGATGAAGGAGGAAAGCACAGGGGAAGTCAGAAAGCAGAGAGCTTCCAAATGTGAGAAAAACTCAGCTTCAACATGCTTTTTCTTGCTCTAAATAATAAATGGCCACAAGGGAGGACTGCAAAGAGAACTTTAGGAGATATGGCCAGTCCCCAGCTGACAGAACAAGGAGATGGGAATTTCAGATCTGCAACTGCAAGGAACTGAATTAGGGCAAAAGCCTGAATCTTTCCCACTGCCTTGGGTAAGGAACGCCACTCTTCTGACACCCCAATTTTAGTTCATAGAGATCCATGTCAGACTTTGGGCCTATGTGTTTTAAGCCACTAAATCTGTAGTAACTTGTTATAGCAGGACTAGAAAATGAGTAAGGACAGATAGTTGAATATAGACACACACAAACACACGTGTATACACACACACATATTTTTAAACATCTCAATCTGAAAAATAATGATGTGGGATTGTAGCAGCCACTTGACCTTTGAGCCCCCGAAACAGAAATATTAGTTCACATAAATTCACTTAAATTGTGAACCTAGATATTAAAATGAGCAAATATTTTAAATATACCACTTATTCTGTGTGCTCCCCATCTCCCCTCACTCACAAACCTTTGACTACATAAATGGCAAGAGTGGGTAGTCAGTAAAAGAAGCAATTAGTACAATTTTTTTAAGAGATTTTTAAGAGGAAACAAAAATATGCAAATAAATAACTTGATAGTCACTTTAAAAACTGTTGCACGAAGCATCATTCCTCTTTGAAAGACTCAAGCACAGCGTCATGAGGTGAGATTATTTACACATGTTTTGACCTCTTCTGCCCTGTGTAATCCTTTTCCCCTAATCTAGGTAAATCTTGGAACATTGCACATGCAAAGAACATTTCATCAGGAAAATCAAAATTCTGGAAATGTGCAATGGAAAAGAAAACATTTTGGAATTGCTTTTATTTTGAGGCTCTGATAAAGAATTTTTCCAGCCGCCCTCATTGATGTTAAGATGATTGAATTAAGCTGAGACATTCTGGTTAGAAAGGGAAAACAACCAGGGGTGTTGTTGGCTCCCGTCTGAGAGTTCACTGTCCCAACATTACATGAGCCCTGAATCAAACCCAAAACATGCGCCACGCTGTCCCTGCTGCTCAAGGCTCACCAGCTAACCACAGCTGGCATTTGTAGGCTGGTAAAAAACAGGGAAATGAGAGCAGGCACTGGCTATTTTCAAGCCTGGAGAAAACCTGCAATTGCCAAGGATAATGGCACGGCAAACACTTTGCTACTGACAGTCTGGCTCCAACTTTCTCACCATAATTCTGCCAAACAAGGCTGGTAAAGTTCAGAAAGCACTACTAGGAACAATTAAGGGAATAGAGGATTGATTTTATAAGCTTAGATTAAAGGGATTTTACATGTGTTACTTGGCTGAGCAAACATGAAATGGGAGTATGAAAACTCTCAACAGATACTTGAACAGTCTAAATTATTACTGGGAGGGAGATGGGAACTTTAAGTAATAAATAAAGCATGATAATGTGGCACCAGGCACCCAACTAAATTAAGAGAAATGCACATAAAAAACTAAGTCATTTCAGGTTAAAACTACTACAAAAAGAGACAAAGATTCAGTAGTTTATTCCCATATTAAGGAAAAGATTCGAGGACATAATCAGACTTTTCTAACTCTTAGTCAGTGCCTCTGGGATAGCCGGAAGGATGTAAACACAATGCTGTTTTTGAGACTGACAGACTCTATGTGGGTATGCATATGTGTACCCTCAGCATTATATCACTGGGGAAGCCAGAATGTATTTTGAGGTAAAGCTGATTCATTGTGCACATAAAACACTCATCGAACACTCTATTGCTATTACCAGACAAACTGAAATTTGACCTTGTCAATTGGCATCAACAACTTTAGCAAGTTACTGCTGAGAAAGAGACGATGTGTCTCTCAGAACCATGTGTGCTCCATCAATTCTCCCCAAACAGGATGGCAAGGAAGCCTCATTTCTCTCCTTCTCATCTTGCTCCAATGCAAAGTTCTGCATCCTTATGGGGGAGTGAAGGATCTGCTGATGCAAAATAAAAAGAAAATTCTGCTTAACATTCTTACAATTTCCTCGGCATATAAGAGAACAGACACAGTAAGAATGGACAGTCCAACCCAGTAGAAGGTCCCCACCACAAAGCAAAATTGCATAACCAGAGGTCTAAAAACAAGTTTCTACCTCTTCTTCCTCCTCCCAAGAGTACCATTCCATTGGTTATGTCATAAGACACCAGGGAACATAGCTGTTTTCTTGGGTAATCTGTTCTCAAGAACTTGCAAAATGGCATTCAGATTAGCATGCCACACATTATGTAAAATCCAAGAAAAATAATTGGCTTCCCAGTAAAGATAAGGAGATAGAAAAGAAATTGATGATTTTAAAATTTCGGTTAGACAGGAAGAATATGTTCAGGAGACCTATTGTATGACATGGTGATAGTTAATAACAATGCATTGTATACTTGAAAATTGCTAAAGGTAGATTTCAAGCATTGTCATTACAAAAAAATTATAAGTATATAAGGTAATAGAATATGTTAAATAGCTTGATTTAGCCATCCCAAAATATATACATATACCGAAAACATCACATTGTACATCATAAATATATACAATTTTTTCAATTAAAATAAATAAATAAAATAAATTGATTTAAATATATGAATGCTTATATGGGAATCCATAAAGATGTTTGACCCTAGGCAACCTTGGAGCTTTCAATTGCTTTGCGCTCCGTTAGTTGAAATGTTTGCACTTTATTCCATGCTTTATAGTATATATGTCCTACTCACATAACAGATGACTGGGCTCTGACCTACACAGCCAGCATCTAAGAATGTTAGGTTAAATTTAGTGTGGTATTAACCCAGGGGACTCCATGTCCCTCATCAATGTATTGCAATTTTGACAGAGAAGAATATGCAACATATAAAAATATGGACAACTTCAAGCAGTGAAAATACAATTGAGCCATCAATTACAGCTCAAAACTTACCTTAAAACTTAAAATTACAAATTAATTGTTTTAGTTAAGAAAGAAAATTTTGATAAATAGAAAATTAACCTAATGATAATCTTTCAAGTTAAATTTTATTTATTTGATAAAGTTGCTGAAAATTCAAAGCATTTTTGAGGACTTCTCTTCCAACTCTTCCATTTGCATTGAGAGAGGGAGAGAGAGAAAGAAAGAGCATTTAAATACTTCAGAATGTGGAACCTGACAGCCACCTCTCTTCATAAAGTTAAAGCATAGATCCCTTTCAAAGGGCCACTTAGCATTGCAATGAAGCATTATTGTATTTTCATGTTGTTTACATATGAAAGAGAGGACCTCACCTCACACTTTACAAATTACTATTCATATTATTTACAATCACCTTCCCTAAAAGTTCCTTTTTCTCACTAAACTGCCACTAAAAATCAAATACACACTATACTTTAAGTACTTTAAAAGTATTTAAGTGAACAAGCTGAACTTTATTCCTCTAAACCTTATTTATTTATTTAAATGTGTCACATCATGCAAGTCCTCATGACCTGTAATCTCTGGTACTAAGCTTACACTGTATCTATTGACATTTTTTCCCCATCTATTCCTTCATTTATACAGTTTTCCTGTTATTATGTATGGGTTGTTTGAAAATTACCCCAAGTCCTTTCCAAAGCCAGTTAATTGTCTTGTTTCAACACCAGAAATGCATATTGTGATGTGGTCAGAATTTCACTATTATGTCAAAATATTCTTATCCTGAGACAGAAAAATGAGACACATTACAAAATCTCCAGTTATTCTGAAATATGAACTTTAATGTATTACTGCTCCATTTCTATTTACCCCACAAAGTTATTAGTCTCCCTGTAGGCTTTCTTTTTATCCCCAGATTGCATCTGGCCCAGAGTTTGTCAAGCATATCTTTTTTAAAAGATTTGAAAGTTACCATATAATTCCTGAAATATACATTTTTTTACTTTAAAGTTATTTTTTAATTGCATTCAAAATATTAAACTGGAAAAAATAATTCTATTAAAAATTTGTAAGGTCTTCTCTAACTGCTTTTCCTTTTTTGGTACTTATCTTAGATTTTTTTGTTGTTCTTCATTTTGTATATAGGTGTTTTGTCTTTTATAGCATAAATACACTATTGCACTTCTTAAATGCCCCATTCTTTACCACCTTGAGAAAATGTAGAATGTTATATATTTATAGAAGTGAGCCATGCCAGTTACCACAGCTTAAGATTTAAGCTATATGTAATCAAACTAAAACTCTTCAAATAAAAAATATAATTCTAATATTAGAACTCATTTCCTTAATATACTAAAACTTCTGGAAAAAGAAAAAGCTGAGTACATCATTATTCCAGCAAACTTTTATTTTTTTCTGAAGCTTATTCTTAGAAGACATGCCAAAGATGTTTTGGATCAAAGTTGAACATATTTTTGATAGCTAGGTCAGTTTAGCAAAGCTTAAAAACCACTGAACTTCAGCATGTTTGCTGAACTTGAGCAAGCAACTTAACAAATGTGGGTATCCATTTCCTTTTTGGTAAAATAAGGCAGTCACTTGTGGGCCTTTTTAAAATCTATTATTAAAAAAAAATTAATAGATGCACTGAGTTGTCAAAGGAAGGCCATCATCATTAAAGCACTTTTTCTTTGGAAGGTATTTTAAATACATAGCATTCATTTCAATGGGAACTATGCCACATAATACCGTTACTATCCTTCAATACTAAAAATAATAACAGATAATTATTTAATTATGAAATTTATGTAGAAATTGAATGAAGTTTAATAATTCTTAAAAGCAGGCACACTGCTAATTCAAGTACAAGTCTAATCTAAAATCCTACCTAAAGCAAAGAGAATTCCAAATATGACCACAGTTTATCCAGTGATCCTAGGGAAATAGGAACTCTACCATTTAACATTAATACAAGTTGGGGGTACAGAGGAAGGTAAATAAGGTTCTTCCTCAGATTTCAGTTGAAAACTAATTTTTGTAGCTATTAGTAAGTGCTAAAATTTCAAAATACTTTAAATACATTTCACAATATAATCACAATATCCTGTGTTTAGGAAAACAACCATTCACAATATCTTGGGAGCACAGTTAGATACAAACATGAGCCACTCCATTGCCAAACATTTTATTTTATGCTCTATAGTATATGTCCTCATTGTATAACAGACACCAGCATAGGGGGTCCTGGGTTGCACAGCCAATACGTAAGAATGCTATGTTAGATTTTTGTACTAGTCATCAGGTTTTGCACCTCTCGCGTGTGAGATCTTGTAATGTTTTCATTATTATACTTCATTTTTAAACATCTATTTTCATTTACATCAAATTATTCATCATTTTACTAACAAACCCAAAATTTCTGCACCTGATCATGTTATCATGTTATTTGTCCCCAAAGAATACCTACATGCTTTAACTTACTTCAGACTTTCTGACAACTAAATTGATCACAAATTTCTGCCCTAGGGAAATTAATTGTTCTCCCATTGATGAATCCTTAGCACATTAAGAAAAACAAATCCTGATAAGAACAAAGATAGTATAATAGTTCCCTATGTATCCACTATTTGCAGTAAACCAAATGTTAATATTTTGGCCTCTCTTTTTCATATTATTAAAAATAATGTTGACAGAGTGATATCATCAGGATGATAGAATAGGAGTTTCTAGTGCTTCTCATGAAAACAACAATTGGAACAGCCATCCATGCATGAAAATACTTTGACAAGACCTAAGAAATCCAGGTGAGAGATTACAACACCTGAGTAAAGTCAAAGAATAAGAAAAGATGGATTAAAGAGGCTAGAAAGGACACTTTTACATCACCTGCATCATCCGTGCCCTAAGCCTGTGTAGAAGAGCACAGTGCCAAGAGCGATGCCCTCCACATAAGGGAAGAAGAGTGAAGTGCACACCTGGCTTCACTGTGGTCCTTAGTACCATGACCCTCTGAGGCCAGCTTTCAGACCTTTCCAGTGCCAGGCTAGCCCCTGTGGCCCCAGGATCCAGGCAGACCACTGTGGTTCTTGGGCCCAGGTCTGCCCTCATGGACTCAGGCTTGAGGCCCATCCCATCATCAGCTTGGCTCCCACAGATTCAGACTCTTGGTAGGCCCACGCGGACCCAGGCTTCAGGTTGACCTTTGCAGACTGAGGCTCCAGGCCAACCCCAATGGGTCTAGACTTCAAGTCTGACACCATGAACCCAGTGATCAGGCCCAGCTCAGTGGTACCAGCTCCTGGTACCATGCAAGATCCCATACACCCAGGATCCAGGCTCATACCTGTAAACCCAGGATCCGGGCCCACCCCTGTGGGCCCAGGCACCAGGTCTATACACACAGACTCAAGTACGAGGCGTCCTCCAGTGGGCCCAACCTGCAGGCCCACCCCCACAGACTCAGGCTAGACCCCGTGGACCCAAGAGCCAGGGCTGCTACTTACTTACACAGGCTCCAGGCCAGCCAAACCAAGGACTCCAGCAGCAAGTGTACCCATGAACCCCAGCAGCCAGCCTTCCCAGAATCTCTGGACAGGCTGAATGGTGAAGGGCTTTCCCGCTGAATCCAGTCTGTAAAGAATGGAAAGGTGCCTACTTCTTCAAATGCATAGACATCAATGCAAGGCAACAAGGATTTTGAATATTCAGGGAAAGGTGACATAACCAAAGAAAAAAATAAAGTACCAGTAACTGACCATAAATAAATGTAGATATATGAACGGCCTGAGCAAGAATTCTAATAATCCTATTAAGGAAGCTCAATGCACTACCAAAAAATAAAAAAAATAAAAATAAAAAAATAAAATTTAAGTCATAAAACAGTACATGAACAAAATTAGATGTTCAACAAAGAGATATAAAGCATAAAAAAGAACAAAACTGAAATTCTGGGGCTGACGGAGACAATGACTGAATAGAAAAATTCCATAGAAAGCATCAACAGCACACAGATGCCCCTTGATTTGTGATGTGGTTACATCCCAACAAACCCAAAGTAAGTTGAAAATAGTGTAAGTCAAAAACACATTTAATACACCTACCTGCCAAACATTATAGCTTAGCCTAGCCTAACCTAAATATGCTCAAAACACTTATATTAGGCTAGAGTTGGGCAAAACCATCTAACACAAAGCCTTTTTTTTATGATAAAGTGTTGAATACTTTATGTACCACATATTGCTAGGCTGGGATAAGATCAAAATTCAAAGTATTTCAATATTGCAATGGTTTTGCACCATTGTAAAATTTAAAAATTGTAAGTTGGGAGGGGGAGGGGCAAGGTGGCTGACAAAAGCAGCGCGCTGCTCTCAAAGAGAGGATTGAACGTTACAGGTGAATGGCTACCTATGAATGGGCCTTCTTGGAATGACCATAGTAAAGCACTGGAGAAGTGACGGGGAACATCCAGAGTGAAGGAGAAGGTGATAGGTGATTCATTTGGCAAGACTGGAAGGTACCTGGGGGAGGCATCCACGTGTGGGTAAGGACAAGAGAAGAGATCCCCGGGGCTCCACACTCCCCCTGCTGACATTGTGGCCCAAGCTGTGAAGGGTCCCCCAATGCCACCACAGACCTCTGGTTTGATCAAGGAGCTGCTTGGAGTCTGTGCAGAGACATTACACCAGAGAGCAGGCACAGCAGGGACCTGGTGGCTACAATTCCCAGGTAGCTATAATTGATTCTGACCTCTCAGATACAGAGCTCTCAGTTTGCACGGGGCTCAACTTTGCAACAGCTACCTCTGCATTACCCCTGCTGGGTTGGGGAAGCAGCAGGCAGTGTGAACGCTCTTCTGTGCCATGCCCTGTGACTGGGACATGAGCACTCCTCCCCCCAACAGGAGATGTGAGCAGAACAGGCACCAGACTTGCCACAGACACCACCTGAGAATCCTTGCAGGGATGCCCTCTGCAGGACCTGGGCAGGGGGAAAGCCCTGGCTGCCTGGCAGCCCCACCCCCACAACCCCACCCCTGTGACCCCCATCCTATCCCATGCCTTGTTCAGCTCCACTTCCACAGTTCTGATGTTGCTGTCCTAGCCTGTGGTCCTGCCCACACAGCTCCTGCCCTGTCTCCAGGCCATGGCTCTACCCCCCTGAGAATCCAGTGCTGCCAATGGGGCCGTGGCTCTGCCCCCTGAGGCTCCAGAGTTGCCTTTGCATCCCAAGGCTCCACTGCTGCCACAGGGCTGCAACTCCACCTCCAGGGCTCCAACTCTCCTCCCAGCCCCTGTGGCTCTGTCCCCAAGTCTCCCCAAGGCTGCTGGGCCCCAAGGATCTGCCCCTAAGGCTGCAGTGCTGCTTGTGGGCCTTAAGGCTCTGCCACTGAGTCTCAACTTTTGCCCCCTGGACTATGACTCCACCCCTGAGGTGCCAATGCTGCCACTGGGCCCCCAGATCTGGCTACAAGTATCCTCACTGCTGTTGAGCCCTGTGAGCCCATCCCCAAGGATCCCAGTGGCTGCCTGGTGGTAACCACCTCACAGTTCAAACTTCTGCCAGAGACCTGCCAGCCTCAAGCTGCCATCACACCTAGACCCGGTTTGAGCAAATGCCCACAGCCTGGACACCCACTGCCTAGATAGCCTTGCCCAGCTTCTACTGTTACCTCCATGGGGAGTCTTGGGAAGAGTAATTCCCTACAGTGCCAGCCTCTGTGGAGAGGATCTTGCCCAACTCCCAACAGTGGCCTGAGGAACTACCCATCCAGCACTGGCTTGAACTGTAACAATCACAGAGGAACGGGACAAAACAGACCAGCTGCATTAAAGGCTTTCAGTGTGCCCACCCCTTCCCTTCCGGGTCAGTCTTCCAGAGTAGGACACAAAAGCAACATCTAGAGACCTCTCTTTCTTCTCCCTAAGTAGGAGAGTTCCCCATAAGGGAGAATAGTTGCGCTGCATCTCTCAGCTCTGAGCTGGGAGAAGAGGATTCAGATGAGAAGAAACTAGCTAAAGAACTCTGGCAACATGAAAAAACAAAACAGTTTGACACCCGTAAGGAATCGCAATGGATCAACAGCAATGAACCCCAACCAAAAGGAAATTATCAAAATGGCAGAAATGGAATTCAGAATATGGATGGAAAATAAGATGAATGGGACTGAAGCAAAAATGGAAAAGCAACAAAAAGACACCAAAAAATATTTCAGGACATCAGTGAAAAAAAATGAAAAATTCACTAAAGAGCTAGACAACATAAGAAGGATATAATAGAACATAAAGAATTGAAAGAGTCATTTAAGGAATTTCAAAATACAGCAGAAAGCTTCAATAACAGGCTAAACCAAGCTGAAGAAAGAATCTCAGAGAATGAAGACAAAGCTCTTGAATTAACCCAGTCAATCAATGATGCATAAAAAAGAATAAGGAAGAATGAACAGTCACTCAGAGAAATATGGGGCTATATGAAACAAGTCTTTTTATGAATTATAGGTATAACAGAGGGAGAAGAAGAGAAAGCATAAAACATGGAAAACCTTATTTGAGGGAATTATTGAGGAGAACTTCCCCGGTACTGCCATAACACAAAGTTATGGAAATTAAACAACCTGCTGCTGGAAGATTATTGAGTCAATGATGAAATTAAGATGGAAATCAAAAGATTCCTTGAAATGAATGACAAAGAGGACGCAAACTATCAAAATGTATGGGATACAGGAAAAGCAGTCCTAAAGGAAAAATTCATAGCCTTAAATAGCTACATCAAAAGACAGAAAGATCACAAATTAAGAACCTAGTGCCACATCTCAAGAAACTAGAAAAGGAAGAGCAAACCAAATGCAAAGCCAGCAAAAGAAATAACAAAAGTGAGAGCAGAAATAAACAAAATGAAAACAAACAAACAAAAAATACAAAGGATCAATGAAATAAAAAGTTGGTTCTTTGAAAAGATAAAAAAAAAATCAATAGTCCTCTAGCTAGATTAACCAGAAATAGAAAAGAAAGGACACAAATAAGCTAAATCAGAAATGATAATGGAGACATTACAGCTGATACCATAGAAATACAAAATACCATTCATGACTACTAAAAACATCTATGCATATAAACTAGAAAACATAGGGGAAATGGATAAATTCCTGGAAACACACAACCTCCCAAGCCTCAATCAGGAAAAAATAGAAACCCTGAACAGACCAGTCACAAGCAACTAGATTGAAGCAGTAATAAAAAATCTCCCAACACAAAAAGCTCCAGACAAGAAGGATTCACAGCCAAAATCTGCCAGACCTACAAAGAGGAACTGATACCTATCCTACAGAAATTATTCCATAACATCAAAAAGGAGGGAATCCTCTCCAACTCATTCTATGAAGCCAGTATCATCTTGATACCAAAGCCAGGAAAGGGCATAATTAAAAAAAAAAAAAAAAAGAAAACTACAAACCAATATATCTTAAGAATATGGATGCAAAAATCCTCAAGAAAATACTAACAAACCAAATTCAACAGCACATTTAAAAGGTAATTCACCATGATGAAGTGGTTTTCATCCCAGGTATACAAGGATAGTTCAACATATGAAAATCTATAAACATGATTCACCAAAAAAAGGGAAGCAAAAACAAAGATCATATGATCATCTCAATAGATGCAGTAGAAGCATTCAATAAAATCCAGCACCCTTTCATGATAAAAACCCTCAAGAAACTAAGCATAGAAGGATTATACCTCAAAATTATTAAAGCCATATATGACAAACCCACAGGTAACATCATCCTGAATGGGGAAAAGTTGAAAGCATTCCCCCTAAGAACTGAAAGAAGACAAGGGTGCCCACTGTCACCACTTCTTTTCAACATATTACTAGAAGTCCTAGCCAGAGCAATCAGGCAAGAGAAGAAAATAAATTGTAACCATATCAGGAAAGAGGAGGTCAAACAATCACTTTTTGCTGATGATACCATCTTATATCTAGACTATCCCAAATACTCCAGCAAAAGACTCTTAGAATTGATAAATAAATTCAACAAACTCTTAGGTTACAAAATCAATGTACACAAATTAGTAGCATTTCAATATACAAATAACAGTCAAGCTGAGAGTCAAATCAATGACTCAATACCATTTACAATAGCTACACAGAAAATAAAATACTTAAGAATATACTTAACCAAGGAGGTGAAAAATCTCTACAAGGAGAACTATGAAACACGAATGAAAGAAATCATAGATGACACAAACAAATGGAAAAAATCTCATGCTCATGGATTGTTAAAATATCCATACTGCCCAAAGTGATTTACAGATTCAACCCAATCCCCATCAAAATACCAACATCATATTTTACAGATCTAGAATAAATAATTCTATGCTTCATTTGTAACCAAAAAAGAGCCTGAATAGTCATAGCAATCTTAAGCAAAACAAATAAATCTTTTTTTAAATTTTCCTTTTATAGTAACCAAAAATGGTATTGTTGTAAATGTAGAGATATAGACCAATGGAACAGAATAGAAAACCCAGATATAAATCCATCTACCTACAACCAACTGATCATCAATAAAGCAGACAACAACATACACTAGGGAAAGGACACCCTATTCAGTAAATGGTGGTGGGAAAATTGGATAGCCACATGCAGAAGAATGAAACAAAACCCTTATCTCTCACCATATGCAAAAATTAATTCAAGAAGGATAAAAGACTTAAATGTAAGGCATTAAAACATAAAAATTCTAGAAGAAAATATAGGAAAAACTTTTGTAGACATTGGCCTAGGCAAAGAATTTATGACTAAGACCCTAAAGGCAAATACAGCAACAACAAAGATAAATAAATGCAGATTGATTAAATCAAAAAGCTTCTGCACAATAAAGGAAATAATCAACAGAGTAAATAGATAACCTACAGAAAGGGAGAAAATATTTACTATCTATATGTCCAATAAAGGGTTAATATCCAGAATCTATAAAGAATTCAAACAAACAAGTAAGAAAAAACAAACAACCCCATTAAAAAGTGTGCAAAAGATATGAACAGAAGCTTTTTCAAAAAAGAGAAATGGCCAAGAAACATTTGATGAAATGATCAATGTCACTAATCATCAGGGAAATGCAAATTAAAACCACAATGAGCTATTACCTTACCCCAGTCAGTATGGTCATTACTGAAAAGTCAAGAAACAACAGATGCTGGCATGGATGCAGAGAGAAAAGAATGCTTATACACTGTTAGTGGGACTGCAAATTAGTACAACCTCTATGGAAAATAGTAAGGAGATTTCTCAAAGACCTAAAAGTAGACCTACCATTCAATCCATCAATCCCACTACTGGGTATCTACCCAAAGGGAAAGGAGTCATTTTATCAAGAAGTCAACTGCACTTGAATGTTTATTGCAGCACAATTCACAATCTCAAAAATGTGGGATCTACCTAAGTGCCCCTCAATTCATGAGTGGATTAGCAAAATGTAGTGAATATATATACACCACGGAGTACCACTCTGCCAAAAAAAGAATGAAATAATGTTTTTTGCAGCAACTTGGATGCAACTGGAGACGATTATTCTAAGTGAAGTATCTCAGGAATGGAAAAACAAATACTTCATGTACTTTCTAATAATTGGGAGCTAATCTATGGGCACATATGGGTGCAAAGAGATGTAAAGGTCATTGGAAATCAAGAAAGGGGCATGGGCAACAGGCGGGAGAGGTAAATACTTATCTATCAGGTACAATGTACACCCAGGTACTATTTGGGTGATGGGCATGTTAAAAGCCCTGAGGCCAGCATTATAAAAGTTATGCACATAACAAAAACATTTGTACCCCCTTAATATTTTGAAATTAAAAAAATAAAGTAAATTGTAAGTCAAACCATTGTAAGTCACGGGCCATTTTTACTTGATCAAGCAGAAGAAACAATCAAGGAGCTTAAAGACAGGTCATTTGAGGTTACCCAGCCAGCAGAGTACAAAGAAGAGCAAATGAAAAAGAGTAAAGAATGACTACAGGAGTTTCAGGTCACCATCAAGCAAACAGTACTCACATTATGAAAATTCCAAATGGAATAGAGAAAGTGAAAATGGCTGAAAGTTCGTTTAAAGAAATAATGACAGAAAACTTCCCAAATGTGGAAGAGAGAAATAATGAACATCTAGGTCTATGAATCAACACAAGCCCTAATTAGACAAGATATAAATGGATTTTTACCTAGACACATTATAATCTAGTTCTCAAAAGTCAAAGATGAAGAATTAATTTTGAAAGGAGCAAGAGAAAGTTAACTTTTCATATGTAAAGGAACCTCCATAAGACTAAAAGCAAATTTCTCGGTAGGAGAGAGTGGGAAGATGTATTCAAAGTGCCGAAATTAAACAAACGAAGGAAGAAAAAAACTTCCAACCAAGTCTACTGTACCCTGCAAAGCTGTCCTTTCATAGAAAAACAAAACCTGAGGGAATTTGCCACCACCAGATCTGCCTTACAATAAATGGTAAAGGGAATTCTTCAAGTTGAAATGAAATAATAGTAACTAACAACCTGAAAACATGTGAAAGTATAAAAGTCACTGTAAAGGTAATAATTTAATCAAATTCAGAATACTCTAATGCTGTAAGGGTGGTACATAAATGATTTTCAATTCTAGTATAAATGTAAAAAGACAAAAGACAAAACTATTAAAATAACTATAGCTACAATAATTTGTTTGTGGATACACAATATACAAAAGATGTAAACTGTGATATCAATAACACAAAATGTGGGGAGGGAAGAAGTTAAATATGGAGTTTTTGTATGTAGTCAAAGTTAAGTCATTTTCAGCTTAAAATAAACTGTTGTAAGATGTTTCATTTAAGTCTCATGGTAACCACAAAGAAAAAACATGTGTAGAATATACACAAGAAATAAAGGACTCCAAGCATACAGTGACAAAAAAAGTCATGACATTTAAAAAGTAAGGCAAGAGAAGAAAGGAACAAAGAAACTACAAAACAGTCAGAAAACAATTAACAAAGCAGTAATATTATGTCTTTACCTATCAATAATTTCTTTAGATGTAAATAGATTATACTCTCCAATCAAAAGATATACAGTGACTAAGTGGATGAAGATACTATATCCAACTCTATGCTGCCTACAGGAGAGTCACTGTAGCTTTAAGGACACACATACGCTGAAAGAGAAGGGATGGGAAATGACATTTCATGCACATGGTAACCGAAAGAGAGCAGAGATTGCTATACTTACGTGAGACAACATAGGCTTAAAGTCAAAAACTGTCACAAGGCACAAAGAAAGTCATTAGATAACAATAAAGGGATCAGTTTATCAAGAGCATATAACAATTGTAAATATATATGCACCCCAAATATAAAAAGCAGATGTTAACAGAACTGAAAGAAGACATAGCAATACAATAGATTGACACTTAGAAGAGACTGTGTAGAGAACCAGTCCTAGAATGTAAGCAAATATATGATAGAAAGAACTGTCACACTGGATGAACTGGGGTCTTATAAAGGGGTCCCAGGCCTTTGGACATGAACTGGACCCGAAATAATGCTGCCACCTTTTCCAGTAAGTATCACTGGGACAAGTGATTCCAAGTTTTTTCAAGTTGAATTAATGTGTATGTTATGCCTCCTTCTGTCGCAAGTAATAGAAAATTCAATTTCAACCACCTTAAGAAAAGAAACACAAATAGAGAGCAAAATGATAGCTGGTACCAGGGCAGTCAATCAAAGCTTTCACCCTTCAGTGTCAATCTATGTCTTGGCTCTACATTGGATTCCTGTTTTGTTTTGTCTCTTTTCCTTTAGGCTTTCGATTCCCGATGCTAAGGTACTTGCAAAATGATCCACAAATACACTGTATCTTTTCAGCTTCCCTTAACCAAAAGAATACCTGTCTTTTTTCAACTGTTCTCCAAAGTCTAGCAATCAAGTCTCATTGCATTGTGCTGGGTACCACGTCCTTCAGAACAGTCACTGTGACCAGGCCATGCAAAGTTATTGTCAGAGTTGCGTTCTTTCAAATGAACTCTGTAGAATCAACAGCATCCAAACTACGTGGATGAACACTGTATCTATTATAGAAGAAGGACGACCAGTTAAATAGCATAGGCACACATTTGTACAGTATTCTTCCTCCCTCAGACAAAATTGGAACAGAGAATAGAACGACCCTGAACTTCCTAGTGAAGAACATCAGGGAATCAATTTGATAAGGAAAAGAATGAGCCAATTAGGCATTTTTGACAGCAGCTTCTGTTATTTATAATTTTTTAAAAAATGATGTTAGCTATTTTCAGATCAGGTAGACAAATATATCTTTTATTGTTTGGTTTGTCTAGTTTTCAGTTTCCTGGACTATGATTCATCTAGGTTATTTTTATCTAAATAAATTTAATACAATGTTTTCTTTATCAAATGTATCTTAATCTTCATTTCAAAGTTTAATTTAACAAGTATCACACTTGACCTCCTGAGGACTAATTATAAAGAACAGATGAAGCTTACTTAAGTGCAACCCCAATTTTTTTGACAAACTGGACTTCTAGCAATGCCATTTTATTAAAATTATTATGCTGAACTCCATAATATTTTATTTAAATTATACTTAATTTTATAAATACATTGTATTAAAGCTTTGATGTTACAATTTTAAAACAAACTATTACCATTTGTTTTTAATAATTTAGCATATATATTGGACTGAAATGTGAATTCCACCATACTGTCATAACCAAAGACAGGTCAAAAACTGATACCTTCTGCAGCTCCATGTAGAGTTAGTATTAATGGAAGAGTAGCAGAGGACTTACTAATCTTACTATTTAGCAACATTGAATGTAAATACACAACAAACTGTATCATTGCCCCTCACCTTCCTCCCTCTAATTTTTCCTTTAGTGGATTAACTATCAACCTTGTCACTTTTACATCAAACCTAAGGAAAGGGAAGACAGTTGTTCACTGACCAAAGAAAGATGTCTTATGCAAATACAATTGATTTTACTGTATGCTGTGATTTTATATGTAAGTGCATGTTTCATTAACTGCTTTAAACATTCAATCCTATTGACCCAGAGGACATTTTAATTACATGAGAAACCAACATTTGCTTAGAGCTAGATGTAGGGTATGGTTGGGTTTGTGTGATTATGACAAGGAAGTTGTATAATGCAATTCCAGTGGGTTCCCCCATGAAAATTACTATGGTTTTTGGTGACTGAAAATGCAATGTAAAGTAAAAAATCTAATAAATCATAAATAAATATATACACAGTATCCAGAAATTCTTAGTGATGTATATGGTTGGTTTGAGGAGGAAAAAGTTGGGTCATCCATATACTCAATTTTGTGCAGTAGGATAGGACGGACGGTACAGTTAAACTGTGCAGAAACCGTATCAATTGAATAATGAATGGAACTGAGGATACATATCTTGAATAATAATGTGGCTATTCTACCATTTTCAAATACCCCCTGCTGACCTATGGGAGTAGGCAGAAACTACTGGGAAGCTCAAAGCCACAATTGAGAAGCACAGATGAGAGTAACAGAAAGGAAGATTATAACATAAGAAAGAACTTTCTAACAACCCTTCCAGTTCAACAATGCAACAGGATAATTTGAAAGTTAATGGGCTTCCCAGAATTGGAAGGTATGGGAGAAAAAAAAAAACTTGTATTGCTGATCTCTATAATGGGAATGTTGTACACATTACCTTACAGAATCCCCACAAACCTATGAAATGGCTAATATTACCCTCATTTAGATGAGGAAAGCAGGCTCAGAAGTTTTCCGCAGATCCCAAAGCTGGGAAGAAGTGGAACAAATATGTAAAGCCAAGTACATCTGACTCCAAGGACTGCAAGCAGTAGAGATGGAATGAGAACCTATTGAAAACATCATAAAGGATATTTTTTCCCAGTTGATGACAAGTAGACTAAATGATCTATAAAGTCTTCTCAAAGTCTGAAATAGTATGACTTGTTCAGTGGCAGAAGTTTAGGTTTAATTTTAGGCTAACATGCAATTTTTTAAAGCCTACCGCATTCATTTACCTCCAGGACTGGTTAATAATATCACTGATATGGATCACTGGGGCTATCCTACCTGTCATGGACATCTTTAATAAGGGCTAGCTTTCTTCGAAGAAAGTTTTCAACATAAAAGCCAGCTGAGCTTTATTCCTCCAGCATCATGTTTTACAACTTTGTCAACTTCATGTGTAATGACTCCTCAGCTGCAGGGAGGTTCAAAATGGGAGGCCATTCCTCCTCTGGGAATCACAAGAGGGTGAAATATGCACCCACACTAGGGGTGTAAAACCCAGCATTCTTATGGTGATTGACAAGTCTCCAAGTAAGCTGACAGTTGCACCAATAGAAAAGTTGTTTGTTTTGTCCTTTAATCTGTCTCATTTAACAATGGAAACGTCTCATATTTAAAGTTATATCCTAGATAGTGTTTAAAATAATGGACTTTTGCATGAGCATGTATAAAATTATTTTTCTTACAAGCCATTAGTATCACACCATTTTTAGTATTAGATTTTTAATTTCAATGAAGCGTTTTGTTCTAAAACAATTTACTTGAAATCAAAGCATGCTTTGGGTAACATGTTACACAGGGTAACTTCCTGCCAAGGCATTTGAGTATAAATCTGAACGGTGCGATGAACTGTGTGTCTCTATACTCGAATGAGCAAAGAAGGGTGCTTGAAGGAACTTAACAGGAAAACATGCTAACTGTTGTAATAATAGTTTTTATTAAATGTCCAAATATTTAAAACAAACTGATACTTATTTTTCTTCATGGAATATTTTCTTGGAATTATTTTTCTTCTTGGAATTATCTTCTCAACATAAATGTAGCTGGAAGTGTGGAGAAACAAAGAAGAAAAGCACTAACATATTAAACAAGGTTGTTCTCAAATAGCATTTCATTTGGTTTAAAAACAGGAAAAAAAATCACAGAAACAGGAAGAGGGAGCCTCAAGAACATGAAAATGAGCAAAGAAGGGAGAGGGAGAGCAAGGATGACTCACAGAAAGAAGAAGAATAGTTTTAAAATCTTTCCTTGCTGCTACTCTGACTTGAAGCTTCCCAAATGCGTGAAATAAGATAACCTCTTTGCTCGATGACCGTGCTACATTTACTTTAATTTGTGGTGTACTCCTTTATTTTTTGGCTGCATTTACAGTGATCAGAGTCAAAGGACATCTCTGTCTTCTAACATTTCTTCATGTTCTTTATTTCAGTAAATATATTAGAAATGGCTATGCTGGTATATCTATCTCCATTCCTTTTTCCTACATGGAGAATCTCAATTTTCCTTTGCCAGGGAACAATCCTGCCCTTGGCTGAGTCAGAACATCTGGATCCTGATCTCATGGCCCTTGGAAGATAAGCAGAAAATAAAATTGTTCTGAATTCTCAATGTCTTCCCTAATAAGCATTTTATAAAAGAATGATAATCTCTTTTGGGAGTGAAAAAATGATTGAAATGATCACATTCAACCCTAGACTAAAGTTGTAATTCTGAACCATCTGAGGAAGAGGAACAGGACAGCAAACAGCTCGGGGCCCTGACGTTCGTGGTAAAACTGAAGGACTGAAAAGAAGAATTGGGCACAGAAAGATAGAAACTTTTGGCACTCAGAAAAATATTTGTCTTGGCAAATTAGCAAATTTTCATCAAATCATTGAAACAAGTCTATTTGGAAAACATGAAGTGCTAGATTACAAAATTTTAACAGATCCATTTTACATGCAAACGAGAAAACATCTGCTTACCAAAAATTCCTGTAATGTATCCTCAAGTTTAGAAAACATGGCCATACAAAGCTGTTATTTTTCCACTTAGAAGAAAAATAGTAAATTATTGTAGTAAACAGATAATTTAAATTGTAAGCTAACCTACTGGCTCAAACCAAATACACATTAAGCGTGGTTCTCTTTTGCAATTTCAAGCTGGTGACATTTTGGGAGAGAAGCTGGTGATACAAAAAGACTAGGAACATGTGCTTACTGTTAGGTTTTTCCTCATTAATATTTCTAATTTCCAAATAATCTATTTAGACCACATTACAAGGAAAGGTATGCACTTTTTACATGTGAGTAGACATCTAGTTCTCCTTAGATTGCTATCTTCATTCTCTCATGTTTTCAAACATTTAAAACTTGATAGAAAAACTCCCAGAGCAGTACAAAAAAGTGTCTTTTATTTCCTGCACCTAGATTCTCCAATTTTCAACATTTTACCATCTTTCCAACACCACTCAATTTCTCACTCTTTCTTTTTCTGTGTGTGTCTTTCTCTCACACACACACAAAAACACACACAGACACACAACCCTGCTGTGGACCTTTTAAAATATGGCCATGAATTATTTGAAAGTTATCCTAAGAAGATGTGGGCTATTTTACTCTGAATGGGATTGTGAAGAAGAGAGTATGGTAGAATTGACAATAGGGTAGGTCAATGAGACACCCTAAGTTTTTATTGTGACATCTGAGGCTAGGTCATAAAAACACCCTGATACTTGTGACAGCTTTGCAATGTGTTACCTTGGCTAGACTAAACTTGAACTATATAATCCAGAATTTCCATTCCTATATGTTTTCTTTTAGTGTGGGCCACTAAGGGGACTACAGGGATATTTGGAGTAGAGAAGAAAAGTAGAAGCCGTATTGTAGCTCACAGAGGCTGTTGCCAATCTGCTGACTAGTCTCCGTGGCACGACGTAGTAGCTGTCTGCAACTTCTTTAGCTTCCCCTAGATCGTACTTCAGCTTTGGTGACTACTAGGCCTTGTGAGTGTGAGAGTGTGTGTGTATGTGTGTGTGTGTTTCTCTCCATGACAAGCAAGGTATCCCAGCTTCTTCAGAATACCTTTGTCACCAAGATCAGATGCAGCAAGAGCTAACATGACTTTCAGTCTGTCTTAGTGAGGTTCTAATTAGTGTTTGTGGGTTCCAGCCTGCCCTTGACTTGCCTACCTTACATTCAAGTTCCCTTCCTGCCTTCCTGTTCTGTGAACTTCAAACTTCAGCTTCAGATGCAAAGACAATAGCCTTATAGAGTCTGCATAACCTGCTCCCCCAATTGTGCAAGGCCAAATTCTAATAACAACATTATGTAATTATATATAGATGTATGTATAATATATGTATGTATAATCTTTCTCTTACTTGATTGAAACAGAACAGAATTTGGTGCCAGACTGGTTCTAGACAAATAAGATATTAAGAATAACTTTTCTTCCTAATTAGTTCTGAATCTTCTGGAATAGATTCTCTGATCTGATTACATTTAAAGGCATTAATGACCTTTTTTTCCAGTGGTAAAGGTAGTTCATGGCATGCCCTGGCAAATATTTACCCAAAATATCATTTGTATATGCCTGTAGTCAAGTACCTATAGTAGGCATGGCTCTGGGTAACAAAGTATTTGCTACATGGGAACATTTAGTCAAAATTAGTAGTATGATGAGGTTAGTTGGTTATGAGTTTGCTATGGCTGCCATAACAAAGTACCATAGCCTGGTTGCAACAGAAATCAAATCTGTTCTATATGACCCCTAGATGGTAGTAACCCCATAGTGGATAGAACTAGGATCAGTGAATACAAGTTAGAGGAAGACAAGTTTGGCCCAAAATAATGAAAAAAAAATTTAATACTCAAAACAATCCAAGAATAAAATAAGCTGTCTTAAAAAAAATGAATTTTCTTACTGAAGAGCTCCACACTCTGGAGAACAACTTGAGGGAATGGAGGAATATGCTGTAATGTAACACATCCAAGCATCAGAATGTTGATGAACTTTCACAACCTGTAATATCCCTGTCATTGACTTTGTGGCTAGAAGTTAGTGAGGACAGACATTTTATATTTTGTATCTATAAATCACCTACACCATCTACAAAATAATGGGTGTGTAAAACATATTAAATTTAATATTTAAAATATTTTATTGCACAGTTAATATGGTACGGTTATAAATATTACACAGAACTTATATTAGGAAATATTGTACAAGTATTATTTTATCCTTTATACATGTATGTGATTGAACAGTTTCATATGTGCAAAATGAAAAAGATTCAAAATAAAATATCTCCCAATCATGATATTTGCTTTTACCATAAATATTATAGTATATATTAGTTATAACCAACATATTGTTGAGCACAAAATTGCACCAAAACACCATAGCTTAAAACAAACACCAATTTATTGTTTCTAACATACCTATGGGTTCACTGAATAGGTCTGCTCATCTAGCCGTACTCAGCAGCTCCTAACTCAGATTGCTCAAGTGTCTATCTTCAGGTGGCAAGTTGGCTAAAAACAAGCTGTCTGGGACAGTTGGGATGACTAGGCTCTGTCCACATGTCTCATCCTACAGCAAGCTAGCTTAGGCTTTTTCTCAGATCTTGACAGAGTCCCAGGAGACCAAGCAAAGACATGCAAGGCCTCCTGAGGCCTAGGCTTGCAACTGGCACACCGTCACTTCCACTGTATTCTATGGGTCAAAGCATGTAACATGGACAGTACTGCAAATTGATTTTACCTCTTGGTGGGGGAAGATACGAAGTCAAATTCCCTAGGGCATGGATACCACGAGAGTGGAAAAATGGGAAAACTTTAGCAATTAATCTACCACACTGTCAAAGTATATGTTTTGGCAGTCCCTACTGTGTGTATGGCAAGAACTAAACTTAAATAAATTATTACTATAATAAGAAGTACAATAGGTTAATTTTAGAATGATTTATTTTTCTATTATTTGTTAAATGGTTATGCTTTGAATGTATTTGCAAACTCAATATCAGACCTGTATTAGTTTTCATTTGCTATGTAACAAATTATCCCAAATATAAAAGATTAAAAGGATATATATATACACATGGTCGCGCAGTTTCCATGGATCTGGGAATGGCCTGAGTCCTCTGCTTACTGTCCTATGAGGCTAAAATTAATGTGTAAGCTGGGGCTAGAGTCTTATCTGAGGTTTATTATACTCTTCCAAGCTCATGGGGTCCTTGGAAAATTTAAATTTCTTATGGTCCTATAACTCACCGTGGTTTGCTTCTTCAAGACCAGCAGGGGAAACAGTCTCTAACCTCAAGATCCATTTTGAAAGAGTTTGCCTGATTAAGACCTCCAGATGATGTCCTTTCGATTATCTTAAACCAACCAATTTGGAACACTGATTACATATGCAAAACCTTTTCATTTTTGTCATGTAACATAATCTAATCACAGCAGTGACATCCATCATATTCATAGGTCCCTTCCATAATTAAGGAAGGGGACAGACAGGGTATATACAACAGGGGGCAGAATTCTTAGGATTTTGCATACCACAAGAACTATTCCAAGATTCTTTAAAAAGTTTAATCACAGTTTTACTGATAATATGCTCCCTGCCTATATAATACAGAACAAAGTTGACAAGGTTAACTTGATCACCTTCACAGAGTTTTCTAGTATCAATGAGCAGTATTATCTGATGTCTATTAAAATCAGTGTTTTTGCCCAGTAAACATCATTAAAACTCTAAGCTTAAACCTTAACCCTAGTTTTGTTAAATTTAAATATTTTGGAGATGTTGCCAAACTTATATAATTTGCATAACTAATAAAATAACACCAAGAAAATTAATAAATCTATGATCAGGCCACCACAGCTGAGGATAAGAAAAGACATCTGTGCATCCAGTCTTTTTGAAGGATGCTTCTGCATAAAAAAACACATGCCATCCAAAGTGGACAGGGGAACAAGAACAAAAGATGACATCTGTCCAGTGTGAGATGTAAAAACCAGGGAGAAATGATGCCATTTATCCCCCATAAATTCCAGTTCAAAGGAGAGTCAAAAGAGCAGTAGCTTCTGTTCAGCTGCAGGCACGGTCAAAAATGGGGTGCAGAGAATTTGGCACCAGTTACCCGGGACAGCAATGTGGAATGATGTCTGGGTAGACTCTGCTCCATATTAAAACAAACTCTGGTCCACCCTTGCTAGAGAGCTCAAAACAGTCTCTCACAGGAGCCTTATACATTTAAGAAGGCCTGGCAGATGTCTCAAATGTGTTTCTGTATTTCTCTGTGTGTAGATGTATGTGCATATGGGTTTTGTATGTGTGTTTGTGTATTTGTATGTGCATACGTGTTTGTATACTTATGTATGTGAATACTTGTATATCTCTGTGTGTATGTGTGTATGTGTTTGTGGATTTGTGTGTGTTTTGTGTATTCATGTTTGTGTTTTTAATGTACAAGTGCAATGTCTCCAGTTGCCCAGTATTAATTTTGATAAAGCCACACGAAAATGGCTATCATCCTTATGAACTTCCTCTTGAAGTGGTGACACATATCAAATACAACAAAAACAACTCAGCGCAAAGTACTTGAAAGAAGAAATAACCTCAGAAATTGAAGTTTGAAAGCCACAAGTCCAGGAAAACACATATTTCCCTAACTTCAGGGTTTTGGTTTGTTCCTATTTCCAATTTAGTATGTTTTTTCTACTCACAAGGATCCCAAAAGCCCTTGTGGCAGGACGTTTTGCTGTTAAGGGACTTAAGACATTGAGAGGTTGAAACCGGCAGACTGAGAAAACTCTTTGTGGCCTGCAGACCTATTTCTTTGGTTTACCAAGTGGTTTAAGAAAATTGAATTTTTTTAAAAACTGAGCACATGGTCTCAAGCTTATCACGTTCCCAGTCACCCTCTGTCACTTTACAAGGCATCGTTTACTTAGCTTCCCTGGCCGTAGCAGGAAGGCAAGTGTGTGACCCTTGCCTTGTGGGACTACGGATGACGGGGAGAAGGTTTCAGGTTCAACCTCTTCAAGGAGGTTTTTAGATTTTTATTACTCTTAAAAATAAAATGGTAAAGATGACTTATTAGATACAAGGAATATAAAAATTATTTTATGCATCTTACATAGGTGATCATTAATATTCTACAATGAACTGCAGCTCACCTTCCTTTCTTTCCTGATGTGGTTGAAATGAGATGTTTATAAATTGTGCTCTGTGGCAGATAGTTTGCATGTAAGACCCTAAGAAACACTTCCTCTTCCCTGGAGTCTGATCTTCCATCCAAATATTTAATGTCTTTCTGATTATGAACTTGATTTTTGATTATATGAGAGAGATGTTGTAATTTGAATGCTTAAGATGAAAAAAAGTTGCACATAACCGTTTTTAACCCATTCAGCCTGCCACAGGGAAGTAGGTCTTTGTCAGCGCTCTCTTCTGCTGCTTGCAGGGATCCAGGGCCTGAACTCTCTCTTCTAAGGTACCTTATTCCAGAAGAGTGCTGAGGCCTGGCACTATTATTCCCTTTCCCAAATGTCTAAGTCGCCTTTCTGGAAAAGGATTGTGAGCACAGGGCTTCTTTTCTGTCTCCTGTGGCTGCTTTGGCAAAACCTTTCCTCCTGCTGTTTTTCCTGCTTTTTCCCTTCCATCTCCTTGATCCATCTTTTTCTAATTATCCTCAATCAGAATGACTCAAAATCCACTTACACTCAAAATGAAATTCTTGTGGCTGGGGGACAAGGAATTCAGGAATAAATGTGCATGTATTTTAATGTCATGTAAGGGTAACCAGAGGTGGGGGAGGCGTTGCTGAACAAAAACATACATGACAACACAACCAGCATCACAAAAATGTAAAGAAGATATTTGAATTGGTTTGGCACCTCTAAATGTGCCTGTGAATTAATGGACCACTTTGTAGCTTTAATTGTTTATCCTTTTTAAATATCTTTCACATTCATCAGCACGTGTGATTTTCCTACCTCTCAGTTCTGCCCTAATTCCGCAGGAGGTCCCCTCCCAGGCTTCTCCTTGGTTCTGAATGTACCCATTAATTCCCTAAGTGCGAAACCCACCCTTCTTCCTGTCTGGTTTCTCCCCAGTTAAGTTTCATACTTAACCATTTTGTGTATATGTCCTTTTTTAAAAGGTAAAACTGGTAAACAGGTCACTGTGGCATTCCTGACTGAATACTATTCACTCACATATAACTTATTTCTTTTCCTTACGGCGGGTGTGTGTGTGTGTGTGTGAGAGAGAGAGAGAGAGATTAATTATATTAGTAAAATTGGTGGTATTTTCAGGTAAAAGAACACACCATTGGAGAAGCTACTTAAGGGCCTATGAGGCTCTTTAACTTTCCTCAAATGATGTGCCTTTCCCTGCTTCCTAAGCACATAATTTAGGGACAATAATAAGTATATTTCTTGGGAGACAAAATAGAAAATATATGTTTGCCTCTAAGTTTCTGAGCACTTTATTTCTCATTGTCATTTTCTAACATTTGGCTGTACAATATAAGCTTGAGTTTGGACATTAATTAACCTCTGCATCAACTTTTAACCAAGCTACTCTTCTTCCCATAGGGTGAATTCCGTTGGTATTTGTGTTGGAAAAAACCCAGGCAGGGTGTGTATGTGTTTGTGTAGGCCAACCACATGTGGGTGGGATAATAAAAACAAAACCTCAGCATAGCATACCTTGAGAAAAAGGTGGATCAAGAGAGATAATGTGTGGTATAAATTAAAAATGACCTCAGATGGAAATTTTGTGGCTATTATAAAAACATAAAAACAATTCATCTGTCAGCAGAGAGTTTACTATAATGGTGACCTATCATTCTTCACATCTTAAACTGATATCATCCTATCATTCCAGAGCACAGCTCACATTTGTGACATTCCTTGTTTATTTTCTATAGAACTATAGGTTTTATAAGGAGAAGAGTATTAATCACATTCTTCTGTGCCAATTTTATAACATGGACTACATTTTTGGGATTAAAACCATCAAACTGCCAAATGTTTTGAGACCAGACCAGCTCTCCAACACTTCAGGCTGATGACAAAACTGTTAATTTTTGTGGGAATTATACACAATGCCTTTGTTGGTTTAAATCATATAATTTTTTTTCCTATATTTAGGAGCAGAAAGGTAGATACAAAATCCTGCAGGAGGGGGCAGTATGGAATTGTGGGAATGGGGCGGGGAACCATGCAGCTCTGGTCTGGAAGCCTGTTTCTGGCACTTATAGCTGGGTGAACCGGGCAAATTACTTGAACAGTCCAGATCTCAATGTTGTCAACTATGAAATCATGTCATAATATCTATCTTGAGGGGCTGTTGGTATTAGGGCTAATATAACCACTTGGTTATTATAAGTCTTCATGAATGAAGGATTATTATTCTTAGTACTATTTTTTTTGGAAAAATCTATATGATCAATTTATTGATTCTGTCAAAACCACCATCAAGCACTTATAAATAGAATTACATGTGTGAGAGTTACGTTTATTGGGAATTGTCTAATCTCTTAAACAGTCATAGTAATACCATGTCCATTTTAGTATAAAATCATCATTTTTCCACAAGAATTCTTGTGCTATTTTTGGCTCTCATCCCTAATGGAACAGAAGAAAGGCTTCCAACCTGCCTTTCTAAAGTCATTGCCCCTCAGCAGGCTTTCCAGTTTACTGTGCCCACCTTGGCCAGACCCTAGAAATTTTCTTAACCCATTTCATATCTTAGTAAGATTTGATGATGACCTTCCTAAAAATCTTCCCTCTCTTGATAACTGAAAATTGCTTTTTCATTTTATGAAATTCTACTAAATTTACCTCTTTATCTAAAGATGACATTGTGAACATTTAATAATGCAAAGCTCTTATCACAGACCCTGGTTCAGAATAATTGCTCAATAACTGATATATATTATAGTTATGATGTCATCTTCATTAGTTTCTTTGTTGGCTTTTCTCCTTTCTGATCTGTAGTAGTAATGGCCTCCCAAGTATGCGTTCTTGATCTTTTAGTCTTTCTTCACTTGGTTCTTAAGAAAATCACCCACTCACGTAAGTTTAACTATCTTATATTAATAATATTCAGATGTAACTCTCTAGCCCCAACCACTTACTAAGATTTCAGTCTTATATTTCCATTTGTTTCCAAGATCTTTACTCAAACACAATATCTTGTCATCATCACAGTGGAATATGTGCACACTGACCTAGTTTCCCTTCCAAACTGTCCCGTTTACTTGATGCTTTACCAGCCTTAGATAACCTGGCCATCTTCAGCTCCCTCATCTCCTATCTCTCTCAAGACACACCAGGACAGTATTTTTCTTGGATTTGTGCTTTCTTCTTGCCTATGGATGTTCTTGTTCAGACACTCTCAAGCTTATAATTAAATCAATACAATTGGCTTCTTATTGTCTCCTAATGAAATCTTACTCTCCTATTACACCCAACTGAATTCTTCATGGATACTGCTATAGGAATGATTTTGAATGCATTTTTTTTTACTTGCTTGCTTATTTGTTTGTTTCAGAGCTGATAAATTCCCCTTAATGCTGTCCATATTACATTTAAGTCTATCTATGTAGTTTCCAGGTTAACAATGTCTGAAACTTTTATCTATCCCAACTTTTTTTTCCCCACTGCTACTCAGTATGATCATTTAGTTTCAATCAGTCTGGATCCTACTCTACCACCCCAAAACCAGGGTGGGTAACTATTGATTCTAGAACACTGGCTCATGCTGTGATCTCCCACTAGAAAATCATTCCACATATTCTCTTGATCTATCTATTCCTTGTGTTTCCTTCAAGAAAGTTAAATTTTCATTGTTTGTACAGTTTTCCCTTGATAGTATGGCTAATTTTACCTCTCTGTTTTCTAACTATCACACCCTGTTTGTGCTACATAGGTTCATTATGTGCTATAACTATTATAGCATCCTCTGTGCTAAATGCTTATATGACGTTTATAAAATGTATTTTTATTGTCCCCAGATATTCTTAATTATCTCTCCCTCCTTTGTAATTATCTTTGCCAAAATTCAGGCTTACCAAAGTTCAGGTCCTTCATTTCTGGCCTCCTTATATTCAGTATCTGCTGTTTTCCCTCTGATCCATCCTGAACAGTATTGTCAAATTTATTTTAAAGATAAAACCATGTCATTTAAAAAACCTGTCTATAGTAACAGTGCCATTCATAGTGGTCTCTTACCTGTTTAGTAAATATTTCTTTTAGTTGTGAACCCCAGATTTTTATTCATTTTCCTTGAAATACCTAAAATTATTGTCACAACATATACCTAACTCTTGGAATTCCATACCTCAAAATCATCTGTTAGCAGGCTTTTCTAGATTTTGTTTTATCCTTTGACATTCTCTACTTCTGGAATTTGTTCTTTCATTTTTCCTTAGCTACACTTCTCACTCTGGCACTCAAACGCTTAAATCAGGATCAACACAATTACCTCATAAGGATGCCTTGGTTTCCTGTAAAATCCCACCTCAGTTCTTCCTGAATGCTAGTGCAATAATGATTGTGGCAAATTAGAACTTTTTAATTCTCTTAGGTTATTTCCCACTCTGCCTGGCTTCACAGCAGTTTCATTGTCTGCCTTTTTCATCCTACTGGGACATGCACAACTCAGAGTCTATGCATGCATCATGCCTGTATTTCCACAGAAGATGGAGATGTGCTGTTCAAATTATGAGAGCTAAATATATTATCATCATCACTGTATTCTTTTCATACAAATGAATTATATTAATAAGAGTTTTTAATACTCTAGTCAGCTACAATTGTATGGTTTTTTCATTATACAACATATGACAAAATCAACCTGCCCATTGCTACTTACAATAAAACTATAACTTTAAAAATGTTGGTTGAGCATTAGGCACTATGCTAAGTATTAAGAACACATTGATAAATATGACAAATTTCCAGTTGTTGAAGAGCTCAATATCGGATGAAGGACACAAAGAGCTATTATGCCATGTGATAACGTCAAAATATACAAAAAAGTAAGGTCAAAGGAAAGGTTGCAGAAAAGAGAGACAATAGGTGAAAAAGAGAGGGGTAGATAAAATATTGATGTATTAACTATCTCCAGAGGAGTGGGATCTTGAAGGATGAGCTCTCCCCTATTTTATTGTTTCACATATTAGCTATGGATGATCTAAAAATTACTTTTTAAAATCCCTTAAATATCAATTTGTATTTTCTTTTTTCTAATATGAATTTCTCTGCTGTGTTTATATGCGTCATCCCCACACATATTTTGAAGATATAATTCTAATTCCCTTCATTTCAATGAGATTTGCTTCTTTTGAATGTACAATAAGTTTTCATTTTCATGTTCTTCTCATTAAGTTCCTTCATCAGCTACTGAAATGAAATTGAAAGCATTTGTAATTATAAGCTTACTTTGTGACTTAGATGGCAAGGTTGGGCATCTTTCAAGTAAAAAAAAATAATTTGATTGTATGAATGTCAAACCTAGAATTCAATCTGTAAATTATAGGCTGCCTACAATTCCCTGCGTGCTTGTTTGTTCCTCTTTCCAACTAACACCTTTCATACATGGCATTTTTTCCCCCTCTGAACATGATGTACATAAGAGTGGATGTCTGAACTCACAGAATGGAACTGGATCTCTAAAGATTGCATATTTCGTGGGTCAGGACTACCCATATATTCCAGATTCTCATATGAGGTCTTAGTTACCTTCTTGAATGGGTAAATAGGTACTAAAGTGAAATTTTGAGAGAAGGATCACAGGAGCCAGTTGGCCTGAATTTTAATCGTCTTGCCAACTGTGTGATTTTGTGCAAAACAGTTAACCGCTGTGTTTCACTTTATAGTCTGACTATCTAATAGACTTTTGAGATTAAATGGGTTAATAACACCTATACTCTGATGCATAAAAATCATTTAATATATTTAAGCTATTTTTTACTGTGTTAGTATTTCAAGTTCCCATTCACTAGACTTATTAAGCAGATTTTTTTCCATCAGTACATTGATATCTGAAGCTATTAATAGTTTTCTTGGGCTTTTCTTAGTTCTTTCTTCCTGAGAATTAACTGACATATTGAGAGCAATGGCTAATTAAATATTTTGTAGTAAAATTAGCTTACTTTTACCTTTCACAGAGCATCTTATGGCTTATTTTCTTTCATTCTCTAAGTAAAATATTAACTTCTTTTGCTTAAAGTCTATTAACTTATTTATATCAGCAGTTGTTATTTACACAAGACTCTTTATCTCTATTTCTCTCTTTTGCTGAATTGAATGAATTGCCTGAATGGGTGTAGGTCGTCTTCTCTGCATGGTTCATGTAGATCATAATAAACTTTGACTGAATAAATTTAGAAGCAGAAAGGAAGTCACACTTAGTCTTGCATAGCAAAGGACAAATCATGGTTCTGCAGTTAGAAACCCTTTGGCATAGACCAGATAACTTACCAAAGGGAAAAAATAAAGTTTCATGTTTTCCTTGGATGTCTCAGAAAATATATATTTCGAATTGCTGAATTTCTGCTGTCATATAAAGTTAGACATACACGAAAAATTTACATTTCACTTGGAGCAATCTAAGTTGTAAACGTACAAAAGGAAACCTTAAAATTTTCTTTCTTATTACTGCAATTTACTAAAACATACCTATCTTGTTTCTCCAAGAAAAATATTTTCATCAAAAAGGTTCAACAAAAATGCTGTAGGATGGCAGCATTTTCATGTAATGTGCCAACTCCATCACTGTTTTGTAGCTCAGATGTTTACACTGTGGTAAGAACGTTAAACCACAACTCATAAAATGAAAGAGCTAACGGAAAATCTCACTTGTATTTCTGAAACAAGCCAACTGTTTACACTTACATTTTTAAATTCATAAGTCATAACCCAGCACCACAAAATTCTGTGCATTGCACATATTTTCAGCGGAAAAAGTTTAAAGCATCTTCCCTCATTGACCTTATTTAGAATTAAAAATAAAGCAGACTGTATAATTTCCTCATTAGAGATCTAATACAATCATTTGATACTTGAACTTTATTTCAATAATAATTATAACCTCACAACTCTTAGAAGGGATAACAAAGGGCATCTAGCATATCTATCTGTTATCTAATATTAAATAAGAGTAAAGTTGTTATAGGCACAGAAAAAAATAAACCTGAAGGATTATATACCAATGCATTCATGGTACTTGCTCAAAGGAATACGATCATGGGATTTCACCTTATATAATAGTTTATACATTTCAGTATTCTTAAAATGTTTTTACCTTGAACATATGTTACTTTAGAAATTAGAATGAAGAGGAAGCAATGACACTCCTTCTTAAATGTATTTTATTCTTTATCATCCTGGGCTACGCACATTTGAGATTGCTTAGTGTCCATATAAAGTATGAAAAAAAATCAATTTAACAACAAAAAACTTTCAATCAAGCTAAATGTGCTCAAAGACAAAATCTCTGACAAAGACTGATGAAAATGTATTTAAATTTGAAGAACTGAAATGTATTTATTTTAGCTTCCTTTGATGACATATACACTATTTAAGTCTTTTTTAAGGAAAGATTTATTTCTGACCAAAATTTCTTAGGTTTTGATTGAATTCCTTTCTTTTTAGAGTATCTTTAGATACCGCTTTGTCCCTCAAATTTTCAATGCAGCTATTGCTTCAAATAGATGTTTCTGAAATACCATGAAACAAAGACACTTGGTATTAATTTCTTGCTTACACATTAGCAGATGGGATTGAGCACCTCTATTTCTCTTTGCTTTCTTTGATGTGAGCTTTTCTGAACAAAACAAATAAGAGTGGTTGGAAGCTCCTAAAAGGGTGAGGAGAAGCACAGTGCTTCTTAAGAGCTAGGTTGGAATTGACTCACTGATGCTGGCTACAGTGGGGAAGTGTATTCCTCCTATGGAGGTGGAGTTGGAGAGTAGAGAGCAAATTGTAGGGAATAATATCAAACCTACTGCAGCCATGTATATCACTCTGCTAGCTGCCGGAGATAGAAAACAGTGCAGTGTCGTGATACATGCTATAGATGAGAGATATATGGAAATTGTTGTGAAAACAGAGAGTCAAGGGCTTCCTTCTTTGGGGAGAATGGGAAAAATCTTTATGGAGTCAATAGTATTAGAACTAGCTCTGGAGAAAGTGTATAAATTCACAAGGGGAGCAGAAAGTTTAGGGTATTATAGTCAGAGGGTGTAATGCATATAAAATATGGAAACACAGAGTCACAGAAAACAGTATTTGGTGAAGAAAACATGTGAAGTGTATGAATTGAGAATATAATGCAATGGAAGAAGAACCAGGATTAAGACCAGAAATATAAACCTAGAGAGAATTGTAAAAGATCTCGATTATAATGTTAAAACATTTGAAATTTATTTTGTAGATTATAAGAAGTATATGAGTTACCTTATACTGTATACTTATCACAAAGTACAGCAGCTGAGAACAAACATTTTAACAGCATAACAAACTAATAAGAAATTTAATAGCTTAAACCAAGACCATTTTTTAATTAATGATTTTGTGGGTCAGCCACCAGGGCTGGGTTCAGGGAGATACTTCTGGTTTCACCTGAGACCGTGCGTTTGTCTGCAGTATTACTGGATGGGTAGAAGAATGGTTTGGCTACAGGCCACATGGGACCTCATCCTCCAATGGACTAGCTCGCCTCCGTGGGAAGGCAGAGGTCCCAGGATAGCAGGTGGGATTGTGCAAAGCCTCTCGAGGCCTAGGTTTGGAACCTGTACATCAACAGGTTTTTGCTGCATTCCATTGGCCAAAGCAAGTCACAAGATCAACCCCAGAGCCAATAGATTCCAGTTCTTGATAGTAAGAGCTTCAAAGTCACATTACACAAGGAATGAAACCTGAAAGGAGTAAAAGACTATGTTCACTTTGGAAATTTATCAGAAGGGACTTTTGAATAATATTATTGGTACAGTGACTATAAATTGTGTGCTGGATTTAGTGTGAATTTCAAATTTCATCGCTTGACCTCTAGGTAAACAAATTCTGAAAGCAGAAAAAAATAAGAATTAAAGGAGCTAGGAACATTAGAACAATTCTATGGATATTAAAAGGAAAGTAATAGAAAATATCTCTTCCTAAGGGAACCTGGAAGCTCATTCTTCTTGCTTCTTTTCTTGGCCAAGCAGAAAGGACTAACAGCTTTAAAAAATCCTTCACTCCAAGTCTCACATGCCAGTAATAATATCAGAAAATAAAGACTAATTTCCGTAAAATTTATTTTCTTTAAAGTAAAAAAAAAAATCCCTGTGAATGTTAATAAAAGTATCTAGTATTAATACCTAAACTATAGTTAGGATAAATTGAGAATAGCTGCCTAATTTAGGAGCACTAAATTAGACTAGAAGTGGTAGGAGAAGGAATCTAGTTTTGAGACAGTAATTAGAATATAAATCCAGTTTTGAGTCTCTGAACTGTTTATTGTTGTTTTCTAGAAACAGAGAGAACTCAGAAGGAGGAAGATCACAATTATCAACTGTGACAGGGAAGGGTGGGTACAGCACTGCTAAGACCATTTCTCTTCAGGCAGGGCAGAGCTGAGTGTCTAGGGGCTGCTAATAAGGGTGCAAATGAAGAGTGGATGGACCCCAAGGAGCACAGAGACTTTGGCCCGTGTCATGGTTAGGCATTCTTCCCAGATACTTTTTAATTTTCAGTGACAGTTATTTGCTTTAATGAGGCTTTTAAGAGACTTATGTTATTTCCAGAGGAAGTCCTTTTTGTTTGGTTTGATTTTTCTCTCAAGTATACCTCTTTCTAAACTTTTATATAAAACTACCATGTGCTGGGCAAGAGCATATATCGACAGTGGTATTTCTCCCTCAATATAACCGTCATATGTTAGAAATTGAATGCTTATAAATTGAGCTGAAAAGTGCTCCTCTGCCATGTAGCTATTGACATGCAATAGGTAGGCAGTGGAGTGGATAGAAGTAAGAGATGGTGTTGAATTTGAGGTATGTGGTCTCTGCCGAAAGAAGGAGGCATAGCAGATGTTGAGAGAGCACTTAGAGCCAGATGAAGACACTGGCACAGGACGCCTGTACAAAGAAGGTGTATCATATCCTATGCAATAGGTTTGCCCAGAACAGCCTTTATCCCCTCATTGTCCATAAAGTCCCATTGGAAAACAAAAAAAAACCAAAGCAAAAACAAAAAAAGTGATAATTTTCATAGGAACTTCAGGGAATGTCAGGCCCTAGTTCTCTGTTAAAGATGATGGAGTATGTGAGGGAACTTGATAACCCGCCTGCTGCATCTTCCTGCTCTTAGAATGTACGAGAAACTGGATTGGACCAGAAAATTAATGCAGAAAAGCAAGTCTATGCCTTGCAGTTATAGCCACATCCTGGAACAGAGTTAGGTTTCTTCCACTTAACCCAACCCCCTCCACCATCCCCAGACCCTGTGTAGCCCTGTTTGCAGATTTTCCTTCTCCTTTTCCCTCTCTTTCCCCCTCACTTGCATAAGCCCTAGATGTATTAATATGTTGGCTACGTGTAGCAAAGTCTGCGCTTTTGTCTTTGGTACTATTGAACAGATTAATGAAAAAATTATCACAGCAGATAGGATGAGCAGTCACTCGTCCCACACATCTGAGCTACTAGATTCCTACTTGTGTGATGCAGAAAATCAGAAAAATATTATTAATACAGAAAATGTGAATTAGCAAGAGAATCTAGTGAGGCACATTTTCTCACACATGGAGTAAGTCAGTAAATTCACCTGGTACTTCCGAACTCACTTTCAGTCCTAACCATCCCCTTCCCAAGAGCTGTGTCAGAGATTTTAGCTTTTCCTCTTGCAGTTTTATTGTTTTAAGACCTGCTTCTCACCTTTAAGCAAACATTTCCACATCCTGCTTAATGAAGACACGCCTGTGAGGATAATAACTGGAAATCACAGTTATTTTGTGTCATCAGTCTCGGTGTTTGATATAGCAGCTTATTAAATTTTAGGATATGATAGCAAAAGGTGTTTATGATCATTGGTAGTCATATGTAAATTTTTAAATAAAATACGAATTATTTAGATTAATTTGGTGTTAGTTATAAGTTTTTACATAATTACATTATATAATTGGTGAATTAGACTACACAATTACTAAATTACAAAGGCATCTCACTAAATGACATTTCAGCAAAAGAAGGCAGAGAACAAATGGTTACTGAATATGTGTCAGACATAGCACTAGTTTCCAAGCTCAATTCTTCATTAAAAATGAGTTTAATTTAACCAGTTTTCAAGTTCAGAAAAAGTACCTCATAGCTTCTAAGGGACAGAAAATTGATTTGAATTCAGAGGTCTGTGGGCCTATACTTCTTCCACTATACTCTGTTGCCTTCTTTACTTTTGAAAATAAGTTTTAACAAAATGCAGCAGCTGCAACTATTTCTAAAAGTGGGTTATTTCTTAAAATTAATATGATATCCATGTGATGTTAAGCTGTGTCCAGTATACTGAAAGAATATCCGTCTTCTGAAACTCTCTAAACATGCCATTGTCCTAATGCTAGGAAAAGAAAACCAGGGTTCCTGTCTGACTCCATCATTAATGTACTGTGCCATATAGGGCACACCAGTTATTCACTCAACACCCTATTTGTTTATCACTGAAGAAAAAAACAAAATTAAGTTCATGCACTTCCAGCTTTCAAATTCTATTTTTATTATATATAAAGACAGTATTATTCTTTTCACATTTTGTTTTAAGCTTTGCAATAGGAGAGCAAATGTTTTTACATTTCTGAAAAACAGATTGGTTTCTTACAGATAAAAACTATATCTAAAATGAAAATCTTCTCCAATGACCAAGAAAAAATAATGTTTGAGTTTAAGGACATGACTGTGATAATTATTCTATAAATGAGTGTGATAATTATTCTGCATAAAGCCAAATTGGGTAGATGGTAGATGGCAGGTTCTGACAAATGTTTATTCAGAGCATAGGTCTTCATGGAATGGAAAATTTCTTATAAGTTTAATAGAATTAAAACCTTTCTTTTCAAGCATAAAGGAGTTATTTTGTTTATAAAAGATGAAAGTCTACTTTATCACTATATGAGAAACTCTCTTAAACTCACATACACCATTGGCCACTATTTTGCTTGATATCTTCATGGACTCATCACAGAAGTATCTGGAGCGGTGCCTTCTGTTTTTTTGCCTTCAGTGGTCCTTTTTCATCTTTCTTGTTCACGTATTACCCACTGTTCACCTTTAGCACAATAAAAGGCATATGTTGACTGTCTTTTCCCACCCAAGTAGACATTTTCCTGTTTCTTTTTATGCTGAGTAATATTGGATTGTATCCTAGACAATAGCAATTTGAATGGCATTAGATTGTTCATCAGAAAATATGGATATCAGAAGGAAATGAAACATTTTTTCTCAGCTTTATTGAGATCTAATTGACAATAAAAATTGTTTATATTTAAGAAGTACAATATAGTGTTTTGATGTACATATACATTATGAAATGATTAGCACACTCAAGGTGACTAACATACCCATCACTTTACATAGTTACCACTTTTGGGGGAGGAGTAGACAACAACACTTTTAAGTGCTGAAAGGAAAGACTATCAACCCTGAATTTTATATGCAGTGAAAATGTCCTTAAAGAATGATAGTTAAAGATATATTTATATGAAGAAAAACTAAGAAAATTAACTTCAAGCAGATTTCCACTAAAACTGTCATTACAGGACCTTCTTTAGACAGAATACCAGAGGGAAATTTGAAACATCAGTAATGGAAGCAGAGCAATAGAAATGATAAATATTGGGTAATTGTTACAGACTATCGTTTTCCTCTTCAGTTTTTAAAATGTGTTTGACCATAGAAGGGAAATTATAACATGGTTGAAGGAATTTTCATTGTATGTAGCTGTAATATATAAGACAACTTAACATGCAAGTAGGAGGATAAATAGCCCCAAAGGCTGGTAAGGCTTCCACATTTCACTTGAAGTGGTAAAATGTTGATTTTAACTGGGTATTAAAAGTTCAAGTACATATATTGCAATCCATAAAGAAAATACTCAAAATAACTACAAATAGACAAGATACGATTAAAAACAATTTATAAATTGAAATTGAATGACAAATAAAATTCTAAGGATACAAAATAGAAGACAGTAAAGGAAAAACTGGGATAAATAAAAGAGGGAACAAATATAAAATAAATAATAAAATGCTAGCTTTAAATATAAATATTTTAGTAATTATATTAAATGTGAGTGGTTAAACATGACAAATGAAAGCCAAATTGTCAGACAGATAAAGGTTTATCATGTTCATGCAAACAATAATAAAAAGAAATGAGTTAGCTACTTATATTGGACAAAGTAGACTTCAAGCAAAGAAAATTGCCTTATCTCTATGTTAGAATATCACACCATCATACTACAAATGATCACAAAATTACTGATGACTATTATCTAACCCAAATCATGTATGATATAAAGATAATTCAAATAATCATGTAGAAATCAGACTGCGAAATGTGTTTTGACAAGGGAAATGATAAATTTTAGACCATGAAAATGCCCTTATAAGCACAGTTCTATTTTATTATTAGCATCTCCAAATAGATTTTTCTCAAAGAAACCCCAAAAGTATACAAAAAGATATTTTTTATTATTAAACCAAAATAAGATTATGTTTTCCATACTTTCCTGAAACTTTTCTTTATCATTTAATAGTATATTATGGAAATGTCTTCAATTCAACTGGTATAACTTTAATTAATGCTTTTTAAATGGCTTCATGCTCTGGATGCACTGTAATTTATTCAACTTTCCTCATATAAATAAGTGAGCATTTAATTTATTTGATTTTATTTCTTTATTTTTGCCATAATGAGCAATACTGAAATAAATATTCTTGCACATTTATCCTCTCATAAAGTTACTTTTATTTCTATAATGTAGCTTCTGGGGAATAGAATTCTGAATATATTAATTTAATTTAAAAATATTTTAACATGTTAAGAACCTGTTAGAGCTCCTTAAAAGAATCTGTTTTAACACTTAAATTTTTAAACTCTTCTATTAAGTTGTAAGTTCATAATGCACTGTAACTTTTTGATATCAGTGTTCCCCAAATGGTCAAGCCCACAATTATCATTAATTTACCTTTTTAAAAATATAATTTATTTAATTTTTAATTGTCACATAATAATTGTACTTATTTACATGGTACAGAGTGATATTTCTATACATGTATGCAGTGCGAAATGACCAAATTGGGATAATTAGCATATTCATCACCTCAAACATTTATCATTTCTTTGTGTTGGAAATATTCAAAATTCTCTCAACACAAATTTTAGAAATCATCAAAAAGAGTTAAATAATCAAAAACAAGACCAACCCAAAAACCCAGGCAACAAAATAGACAAATGGAATTAAATCAAACTAAAATGCTTCTGCACAACAAAGAAAACAACCAAGAGAGTGTAGAGACAACCTAGAGAATGAGAGAAAATATTTGGAAGCCACATTTATGATCCAATAAGGGGTTAATATCCAACATATAAGGACCTCAAGCAACTCAATAATAAGAAAAAAATAACCCAATTAAAAAATGGGCAAAGGACCTGAATAGACATTTTTCAAAAGAATACGTACCATGGCCAACAGGTGTATGAAAAACTGTTCAACATCACTAAATCATCAGGGAAATGCAAATTAAAACTATAATAACCTCTCGCCTCACACTTACTAGGATGGCTATTAGCAAAAAGAGGAAAGGTAAGTGTTGGTGAGGATATAAAGAAAAGGGAACCCTTGCACACTGTTGGTAGGAATGTAAATTAGTACAGCCAGTACGGAAAGCAGCATGGAGGTTTCTCAAAAAATTATACGCAGAACTACTACTACATGATCCTGCAATCCCACTAATGGGTATACAGTGTATCTAAAGGAAATTAAACCAGTATGTCAAAGAGATATCTGCACTCCCATGTTTATTGCAGCATTATTCACAATAACAAAGATGTAAAATCAACCTAAGTGTAATCAGTGGATAAATGGGTAAAGAAAATGTGGTATATACACACAATGGAATAGTATTCAGCCTTAAAAAAGGGGGGAGTCCTGTCATTTGCAACAACATGGCTGAACATGGGGGACGTTATGTTAAGTGAAATAAGCCAAGCACAGAAAGACAAATACCACATCATCTAACTTACATGTGGAATCTAAAAAAGGCAAACTCATAAAAGCAGACAGTAGAATGGGGATTACCAGAGGCTGGAGGGGAGAGGAGAAAATATGTTGGTCAAAATATATGAAATTTCAGTAACATAAGAGAAATTAGTTCAAGAGATCTACTGTATAACATGGTGACTATAGTTAATAACAATGTATTGTATTCATGCTAAAAGAGTAGATTTTAAGTATTCTCACCACACACAAAAAAAATTTGATAAGTATGTGACGTAATACATATGTTAATTAGCTTAATTTAGCCATTCCACAATATATAAATATGTGGAACAACATGTTGTACAACATTAATATACACAATTTTTATCAATTAAAAAATAAATCAATTTAAATTTTGTTTATTTTCTTTTAAAATAAAGCAAGACCAAAGCATTGTTAACTACAGTGAGGTGGAAATGTTAATTTAAGACTTAAACAGTCTTTATGTGATGTTCCCCATCAGGACAAAATCTCCAAAAAATGCAATCTCTCACATAGGATTAAATAAATTATGCCTTTTTTCTTTTATCTATTGTTTATAGAAGTGTAGAGATGCCAAGCCCTCATGAAACTTTCCACATCAGCTGAAGGACAATGAGGCTAGTGCATGTTTATGAAACAATTACTACAATCAGTGGTTTTTCCCAGGTAATTCTCCATTCTCCACTGGAGAAAAAATAGGGAAAAATATCATTTATTTAACATAGGAAACAAGTCAGAAAAAAATGGGTGGGGAAGAGGAGATGTATTAGGCCTAGATTTTAGAAAGCATTGACTGAGGGAGGGGTTTTGCACTGAGAATTACATTAAATTTCAAGTAGAACAAGAAGTTTGAACTTTTAAAGTCAATAAATCTGGCACCCGAAGAATTCATTGAGTGAATGCCACTCCACATAACAGGTTTAAAATGTCACCAACGTTCAGGCAGAGAGATAGCTGTCTTCCATTGAATATTCTTTAAGTATTTTATGTGATTCTTTTAGTCTTCTACATCTCCGAAAGTCTTCTTGACTTACAGAAAGCAAGTGTGATTTCACACCAAGTTTATCCACAATGAGAAACCACTAAAAAGAAGATACTATCTATTAGTTATAATAATACCTTGCTTTATATGAAAGGAAAAAAGTTATTGCTCATTAATACACAAAACTAAAATCAATCATATAGTAATCCCTGTGTGTTCTGACTGCCTTCATGACTTCCTTACCCAACAACTCTATGGATACACACACACACACACACACACACAACTTTGAAATTAGAATTGACAAATCTTTCAGAAGAGAACTTCCTGTAATCCTGGGAAAACGTGGTTTTTTTTTTTTTCTATCCATGTACACTAAAGGCCTCTTATTGACATATACACTCAGAATTCATTTATGTTTGTGTTGGTGTCCACCCATGAGGAACCAGTAATACTTTTAGAACATGATTATGGGATAGGGGAATGAGCACAGTACTGGAAATTAGAGAGTCTAACTGTATTTCTCTGAGTTTCAGGTTCCTTATCTCCCAAATGTCATACTATTGATATGAGTATGAAATAACATAATTTATCTAAGAAGCCCTGTGTTAGTCTGCTAGAGCTTTTGTTAAAAACAAAACAAAACAAAATAAAACTACCGACTGGGTGGCTAAACAACATGCATTTATTTTCTCACAGTTTGGGAGGCTAGAAGTCCAAGATCAAAGTGCCGCCACGCCAGGGTTGATTTCGGGTGAGAACTCTCTTCCTGCCTTGTAGACGACTGCCTTTTCTCTGTGTCCTCATGTGGCATTTCCTATGTGCACTTGTGGAAGGAGAGAGAGAGCTCTGCTATTTCTTCCTTTTCTTATGAGGACACAAGTTCTATTGGATTAGGATCCTATTCTTATGACTTTGTTTACCTTTATCATCATGTTATAGGTCCTATCTCCAAATACAGTCACATTGTGGGTTAGGGCTTCAACATATGAACTGGGGAGAGCACAATTCAGTCCACAACAAGCTTTTTGAGTAATTGTCTGGGATTGTTCTCCGATAGAACCCAATACACCATCACTGTCTCTCAAAGTGGGTCTATGTGGTTCCGGTAACCCAACTCTGGGAATAGCCTCATTCAAAGCCTCTTCCAGAGCCTGAATGTTGGGCCAACTCCTTCTGCTCCTTCCTTGTGAATAGAGTATGGGAATAGATTCAGAAAGTCACCATTTGTTTAATTGTTTGTAATTCCCCCCTCTTTCCATTGTCATTATATCACCTTTTAGCGATGTCTATATCTCTAACTAAGTACAGTGACTAATCAAGCCCAGAGATGTATATATACCCTCTTCACACATTTTCTCCTTTAGATATAGAGCAAGATGTTCAACTGGAAGTTTCGACTGAAGTACCAGTTATGGAATATAACTAATAAAAATGTGAGTTGTTCACTACATTATAATTAAGTTTTCCACAAAAGTATGTGAGAACCAATTACACAACACCTGTGCTCCTCATCCAGAGGCTTTTTACTCAGATTAAAGATATAAAGGGTAGAAAGAATGGGGATAATTTAAGAGTCAAGAGAGCTTGGGTTTTGTCAGGAGAATTGCTGTGCTGGGACTCTCACTATCTCTTCCCGCGGAGGCAAAGGGTGGAGGTGGTACTTTCTCATCTCAAGCCTAGGAAGAGGGGTTTGAATAGGCACACTCAGCAAGCTTGACATGTATTCCCTCCAGCGGGAGACAAAAAGTTGACTCATGCCTGAGGGGAAAAAAAGCATTCTTGGCAGAAAAATAGGGAGCTGCAGCTGGGAAGGAACTGCACTTCCAACTGGAGACAGGCAGGCCAAAGGACATGAATCCCAGGGACTGGGTGTGACGTGCAGAAGGGAACATTAGCCTGGGGGGTCATTCAAAATGATCCCTGCCCAGAGGACAGCCTCCTGGAGCAACAGATGTCAATAGTATGTGGCTCATGGTGGCAAAAGCTACAGCAGATCCATAGTGGCCAGGCAACAGAGAGGCATCACTTTCATGATGGAAGCTGTTGTCTAAGGGAAACCAACTAGTTGCCTTTAAGGAACCCAGAAAATACCCTGCAAGAGAAACCACATCTTTAAATACCTGCTAGAAACAGGATGCGTGAAGTCTGCATGTAGTAGTACCAGTCAAGGAGGAATGTTCTTTGCCTTTTGTATGTTCTCTCCCTTATATCAATCTAAGAGATTAGAAACAGCATCGAGCAGTAGGGTTGGAATTGAGTAACAAGAACAGTGAAATCCATCCCAATTCATTTTTCTGATAGCCAGAAGTCCTCCTGAAGCTAATTCTAAACTGACAGAGGAATAGGAAGGCAAATGATCTTGAATATAGATTAAATTCAAATTAATATCTGTGACTAGACACTTTAATTTGCTGAAATAATGATATTATGTTTGCAACTTAAAGTGATCATAGATTTTATGCTATCCAAATGTGACCAGAAGTTGGGGTCCTCTCCACACTTTCGTCTAGTGGCAGAGAAAAACTTTTCTTCTCTCTACAACTTTAAAGGCACCATAAGAGACAAAAATAAGCTCTCTAATAGATCTAATGAGTCCTATTTTTGACTAACATATGATTATATACATACATTTACTTTCCTTCACTGTGACATAAGAAACCAATGATTTCTGAAAATAAATTAACAAAACTCTCAAATGTTAACTAGAGATGGATATAGATTTTGTATGTATACATATACGTACATAATATTAGCAAGAGGGCTTATAACTATTCAAGTCAGTGTATATATCCATTGCACAGGTAATGGAGTTTGTATTTCTCCATTAACAGGGCTCACTTCCTTGAATGAATATACATACATACAACCCTTTGAATAACTACATTTTTTTAGAGCATCACTTGTTTGACTTTATTAGTTACATGAGGCATATTTTTGGAATCTCTTAATATTCCATTTTTTTTTCCTGGTTTTCCTGCTATCACTGATTTTCTTCTCGATGCCTGAGCCCGGACCTAATCATCAATCGTTTCACCCATGCTTTATCCTGGGATCTAATTTCTTTCCATCTTATTCTAGAGCCACACCTGCCCTGTTAAACCCTCAAACGCTGATCAGTCTCACCATTTGTTTTCTGTTTATTGATTCCCGCGTGGCTGAACATTGCTCAGGAATATTTCATCGGCTGATTGGCACCATTTCAGGTTATTATTCAACCTCAGCTGCTCCTCAATATTCCTTGGCAAGTTGTATTCTTAAATCCTAAACCATATCCTTTATCAAACCATTAAAAGTCTCCTAGCATCAAACCACCCTCTGACTTTTAATAGCTATTCCACTTTTACTTCTCTGGGGGAAAAAATGGAGTCCTTCAGTTATGAATCTACCCTCCCCAAACCTATATCTTCACCCTTCTTTCTTTTGGTCTTTTTTCTGTTTATCATCTTCTCAGATTGACTATTTTTGTGCTATTTTTTCATAATTATATCATTTTCTAGTTGTTGTTTTTTTTAAATTCTTACTGGCATTGCTTTCTTTTCTCTTTAAAGCAGAGGTTCTCAGTTGGCTGTAGAGGGGGAGACTTGGCCCCGTAGGAGACATTTGCCAAGGCACAGAGACATTCTGATGATCACAACTGGAGAGGTGGCACTACTGGCATCTAGGAGAAGGGGCCAAGAATGCTGGCAATTGTCTTACAGGGCATGTCCTACTAACTCTCTTACCTTGTAATTAATCTGTTAAAATTATCATTTAAGTTTTATCGGATTTAATTATAAATGTATAACAAACTTTAAATATTTTTTCTAGAAAGCTAAAATAATCATAAACATTAAAACAAAAGCAGACAAGCATATTCAGCAAGCAAAAACCTTAACAAAAAACTCATTTTACAGCACTCTAATAATACATTAAATTACAAAAAGCATATTTGAGAAATGGAGATTTTCCTCCTTTTTACTGCTGTTTCCCAATCTGCCTTCCTGGTCACTCTTCCTAACTTGCAGGATCACTTGGCACTGTTAGAGCATAATCAGTTGAGAAAAACAAGAGCATGGTTTCTATCTCAAGTTTGAGTTTTCCAGGATCTGCTCTTGCCACATCCCTTCTTGTCTGAGTTAATCACAAGGGTGGGGAACACAGACAATTTCTGACTTCAACAATTACTCCTTCTGCCTCACACCCATGAGACAAGTCTTTATAGATAAAGTAATGATCTGTGGCCTCTCTGACCAACCTTAGGAGAAGAAAACGACAGGGGACAAAATACTTCAAATCACTTGTTCCTTATAATGCTTTAGTAACTAAATATGCATTAGATTTTTGTAAACTGTAAAACAATTTTTAAAAAGAGTATCATGGTTTAGCTTTCATTTTAAAAACTAAGCAGGAAATACAGAAATGTGTTCTTCTCAAACCAAAAGTGTTATTTATTGTTGTGGTTGCTGTTCAAGAAAATCCCCTGAAATAGTTAATGTACCATGGTCTTTATGAGAAAGATTCAACCATTTTTAAAGTTGTTGTTTGTTTGAAAGCACAGGTTATTAAATCAATTATCCATTGGGTTTGGCAACATTTTGAGCATATTATTTTCTCTCCTAGTTTCTGAGTGTTGTCTTGAAAATGCCTGTTCTAAGCATCTGAAATTATAAAAGAAGGGGGGCTTTAGCCAGCCTCTAAGCAGATTTCCAAAATCAATTTGAGATGTCTCCTAGGGAACAGAACCCAGACTGCTAAATCTGTCCTCTAGCTTTGGCTGTACTTCTCCTCATTTAATCGTTTTCTGCATTGCCTTCCCTTCAGAAATTGTTCTGCTTACAGAGGGTATTCAAAAAACAATTTTTGTTTATTTTGGCATTTCATATTCACGTACAATTGATTTTTCCAAATATATATTTCAGCAATTCTTGCTTTAAGTTCCCATGAAACTTTCCTATGATTGAACAATGGATAAATAAAAACAAAGATGTGGGTTATTTTACATATACATTAGACAAACAAACTTTTGCCAATAAAATTTTCTCCCAATTTTCATTTAGCTCCTTGACTAAAAGGCATCTGAATGTTTAGGCTTTCTTCATAAACATATCTCATGTTTGTATCACTAAAACAAACTAACCAGGATTTGATCAAGATTTTACATTTACGGTAGCAATTGTTTTAAAACAAGAAGTAGAAGACCATATATTGAAACTTAAATGGCCACATAAGGAAATAGTGAGATAAACTGACTCCGACTGACAAAAAATTAATAGTGTCAAGTGTTAAATCATTTATTTAGAACACGAAAGAGGTTGATGATGCTTCTTTTCAGGGGGTAACCAGAAGACCTAGCCTGTTTGTCTTCATTCCATTTAGCCCTCTGCACTTCCACATTGCCATTCCAGATTTGCTGCTTTAGAGTAAAATGGGAAATCTAGTATTATAATTTAGCTTGCTGAAGATTGTATCTTTAGATTTTAAACAATTTATTTTCTACTTGTCGATCCATAATCTCTATAGACTTTTCTGTGAAAATTAGTAGATTGGATTTTGTAGGTATGTCATGCTAAGAAAATTTAAATTGTGCTAGGAGCATGAAAAAATAATCCTATTTGACAAATAGTTATACCATCTACATAAGAAATGCAAACTTTAAGTATCCTCTGTACTTGACTTTAATTGAACAGTAAACACATTCACAAAACACGTAAATGAGAAGGTATATATTTCCCCAAAATTGTGAAGACAACTAACTTCCTACCCATAATGCATACCTTTTAACTGACTATTAGAAAATTCCATTGCAAAATGGTTTTCAGTGACGTAATGCAACCCTCTTCAAATAGTGTTTTCAGTCTCTGTGTCTAGTATGGACTAATTTTGTTTTAAAAATATATATATATAAATAAATTCCTTTGCTGTATTATCAATTATGGCATAGTTTTTACATCTTGAATTATGTATCCCTTTCTTGGGGAAGTTATATATCTATCTCTGAAATTGCCTCCAGTGTGGGCTAAGTGTCCTTATATGGTTTGCCATAGAAATCTGTGATAATCTCTAATACAGCACGTATCTCTCTATATTATGTATGCATATATAAAATTATATTTTTATACATATATATACACATATTTTTTTTTTACTAACATATATCTCCACAACTATACACTAAGCTCCTGGAGGAAAGGGTATGTATCAGTTAAAGTTCAAAACCAGAGGACCAGAACCAATAGAAACTACATATTAAGGGATTTATTGCAATAAATGGGCTTGTGTGATTGTGAAGGCTGGCCAGGGTAGGCTAAAGTCTGTAGGACAGGCCTTCAGGAAGGGAAACTAGAACTCTAGGGCATGAGCTAAAGCTTTAGTTAACAGGCAGAATCTCTACTTTTTTAGGAAACCTCAGTACTGCTATTAAGCCTTTTAACTGATTAAATCATGCTCACCCACATTACCTAGGATAATCTACTTAAAGCCAATTGAGTATAGACTTTAATTACATTTACAAAATATCTTCATAGTAATACCTAGATTGGTGTTTGATTACACAACTGGGTACTAGAGCCTAGCCAAGTTGACATAAACTAGACCATCACAGAGTTTATGTCTTTTTTTCCAACTTTTTATAATAAAAAATTTTAAACATACAAAAGTGTGAAAGGAAACTTATAAGAAATACCCACATACTCCCTACCTAGAATTGAAATCTATTAACATTTGGACAAATTTGCTGTGTGTGTGTGTGTGTGTGTGTGTGTGTATTTTTGAAAACATTTAAAAATGTACTGCAGGCATCATCACATTATATCTCTAAGAACTTTAACATGAGTATAACCTAAAAATAAGATATTCATCTACATAACCACAATTACATTATACTTTCCACAAATTTCATAATTGTTCCAAAACAAGAAAGGAAAAAGGGAAGAAATAAAGGAAGAGAGAAATAGAGAAAGCAAGAAAGCTTGAGAATCTTGAATTTTCCTTCAAAGATTTAAGGCCAGATATGGGATGCAGGTGTCTAAAACACCCCTTATGTTATAGTCTCTTGGAATCTAAACTCAGTGTTATGTAAGCTGGATGTGGAGTAGACCCAATCAAGAAATAGGGTGATGTTTACAACTCCTACTCATGCCTCTGAATTTTTCATAGTCTGCAAAGTAATTCATATACTACACCTAAATTCAAGGGGTACATTTTAATATTCCATGCATTTGAAGTTCAAAATTCATTTAAAGATAATTCATTTGGTAGGAATCAGTCATTAATGCCTTATTATGTACCAAGCAGTGTATGGTAATGTGTTGGGCAAGTAGATTATATCTTAATGGGTTTAATTATTTTCTATAATAATCAATGCTACTAATTCATTTTTACATCATCTACTTCAGGGGCAGAATTACTTGAGAAAACAAGGTCTTTTAAGTAACTTGCATTATTACGTGGGATATTTAGTATTATTCCTATATCAATGACAATTTGGAATTATGAGAATATTTGGATTGTTATTATTGGTAATATGAATATGCTGTACCTAACACTGGAGGTAATTTATATTAATTCATAATTATAGTTCTTCTTCATTCAAAAAAACACCGAATGACTACCAAGTTGCTTAACAGAATTCAAAGTTACTGAAAGACATAGTTCTTGTGATGAAGGAGACAAGGACAGATGTTGAGTAGAGAAATGGAAGAATGGAATAAAAAAGAACATTTAAAATTTGGCAAATAAAGGGCACATTTCTTTATCCACTGGACTGTTTCAGCTCCCTTCTTTGCTTAAACTTAATTCTCACAAATCCTCACCGACATCCCAGCCATAATTTAGGAATTACTTAGTTTAACAATCCTCCATCTGGATGTCCCAGAATTTTAAGGAGGAATAACACTTAGGCATTCCTTTAAAGATAACAACTTTAGGCAAGAGAAAATTGATTTTCCCCTCCATCCATTTAATTCCACAAAATGTTTACCCCCTTACTCGTTATATAAATCCAGTTTCAAACAGGATTTGAGGAAGGATTACTTCAAAGAATGTTTTCTGAGACATTTTAAGATGGTAATTGATGACAGGAGTATTTGCTTAGCTAGGTCAGTTGTTCAGCTATGGAGAACATTCTGTTCCTAGGAGGTAGTTTCACTATATAGCAAGTGTTTAAGAAAGTAGAAAAAACAAATAAACATTCAGAAAATTACTAACCTTGTATGACTTCAAGTCAACCTTGGAATTTTGTGGCAGGATTCTTTGAGATACAAATAAACTGGATTTTGTTTGCATCCTTCACAAGTTGGGAAGTTTATTGAGTTTGTTAGAAATTAACATGGAAGCAAAAGAGACTCCGCCCTGAGCTCCTGTCTGGCCTTTCCACAATGAATTATGACTTGAAACATGGCCATCAGGGCCTTCAGTGTAGTATAGAGGCCTTTCCAAAGGCTATAAATGCCGAGGCATGGTATGCCCCCTACAAAATCGTTCTCACAGCCTGTGTGAAGCTGGATTGTCGAGTCTTTGTTTTTTCAGGACATGGGGAAAACTTAAGCACTAGATGCGTGGGTAAGAAAGGGTGAGGAGAGACTTTCTCGATGGGAAAGACCTATGAAACAGTCACTTTAACTTGAAATACATTACACGCCATTTTAACATTAAGTATTCTTTTCATGGGGCTTAGTATGAGCCTCAACGTTTCTGAATTCAGATGCCAGGATAATGTTAAAGAAATTGCATTTACTTTGATAATATTTGACATATACTTCCTCAGTCTTTGGCCATTTTACATGCCTTTTGATCTTCACAGAGAACTGTAACTGAATCCCTTCCACACAAATATGTCCCATGTGCAGTTCAAAATGCTCATCAATTTAGAAATAGGCAAATTCTACAGGGATTTTGTGTCTTCACAAAAAACCTACATTTCTCATTTTATGAAATTGTCTTGGCCCAGCCTAATCCACTGATTGATGGTTTTCATGTACTAATTAACAAGAATAATTTCAGACACTCCCAGCGTGTTGTCTCCTAAGCGTCGACAGCTCAGTTCTTCTTTTTGTTTGTTTTTATTTAAAGTTTGTGTTGTGTGAATGTGCTGCTGTTGTTATTGTTGTTCTTTGTATGTGTGAGATAGTTTTTCTTTGTTTTGTTTTGAAGGGTGGAGTCTTCTAGACTGGAAATAAAATTGTTTTTAGTTATTATACACAGTGGGACAATTTGATATATGACATATTGACAAAGGTATCCATTCCAGTACCAATAATTGTTCCTCTTTGGCTTCACATAGAGATTATTTCACTTTATCAAACGATTATTTCTTAGTGGATCAAAAGAGAAAGAATACTTTCACATATTTTAAAGTCATATTTGTTTCTTCTCTATTGGGAAAAAATGTAGTCAGTGAATTTTGTCATGAGTAAAATGAAAGTTTGATGCCACGCATCATCTTACTGTAAATCGCACTATTTTTAATTCTACCTTGCCATTTGTGACCAAAAAGAAAATAATTGCCATGAAAAAATAAGTAAATAAAGGTGAAAACTGAGGGCTAAAAATAGGGCATTTAATACAACATATAAAAAGTTAATAATTTAGAGTTTACACAATGAAGTATGAAATAACTCTACTATAAATTGCTAAGATTATAGCCATTAGCAAAAGTTAAATAAACTGAAGCAGTAAAAATTTTATCTCCAAAAGTAATTCTGCTAAAACTCTAAATGCTGAGGTGCTCAGTGCCCTGCTGCCCCTGCTCTATCTACACTGTCTGTCTCTCATTCACTCTGTCTTTAAATGCACTTTATCAATGAGAGTAAATAATAATTAATAATAATAATAATAACAACCTGCTCCTCTTTCCTAAACTTCTGAAGTTTACATCACCTGCCTATATGACATTTTGACTTGATTCTAATAAGCACATCAACTTTATCAACTCTTTACCCACTTACCCCATCATCGTAATGTTATCATCATCATCTGCCCAGTTGCTTATCCAAAAGCTTAAACATCATTATTTTTCATTCCTCTTTTTTCCCTAATTCTCACTTTTAGTCTACAGGCAAATTCCAGGCACTTTCACTGAACTGTGTCTGCTATCTGTCCATTACTCTCCACTGTTGCTGCTACACCTCAAGTCCAGGCCTCTATACTGGCTTTGAATGGAATAGAATATTGCCTTTTGCCCCCAATCTAATTGTGCTAGAGTCTTAGTAATCCAAGAATGTCAGACATGGAGAATATTTTAAAAATCCATACCTCCATTTTCTCCCCTATGAAATATGAGAAAAATGACCTTTAGCTATCTCACTGGGATGTTGTATGTAACAAATCAGATAATAAAGATGAAGGCAATGTTGAATAGCAAAATTTCTCTACAATAAAAAATAGTATTATTCTTATTAGGTATGTGCCTGGATAACATCACAGATAATGGGAAGTCTTTTTCTGTTATATTAGAATATTTTATGGTAAACCCTGAACTGTAGAACTCTATGTGCCTGTCATCACTTAATAATTTATCTTAACTGCCATGTATATTGCTATATGAAATATTTTTGTTACTCCTATAGTAAGTTGACCCCAAGTCAATGCTTAGTATCACCACTCAAATGATAACCCTTAAAGATGTTGGACTGATTCGATATATTCCATAAGGCATGATATTCCTGAAAAATAAGGCAGTCAAGAACTTGATCCCCTGTGTTTTCTCACTCAAACATGTCTTCACAATCAACCTCACACTGATAAGAAATACTTAGCTCTTGACAGAGAGCACATGGTGACAGCTACTGTCCATAATCTCTATCACCTTCATCTATTTAAATGGGTAAAAAAAAAAAAAAACACCCACAGACACAAGCTATTGTGTCAGCAGTAGGAGACTCTAGTGAAGTGATTTCTAAATGAAATCTAGACAATTAAACTGTCAACTTTTTTCAGATCTCTCCCATTGTAACATAGATTGAATAAAACAGTTGGAATTGATTCTTAATATTGACCTTCTTAAGTTGAAATTCCAAGAATGTGAAACAGCTGCCATTTATACAGATAAGCCTAGAGACTATAAAGCTGAAATATGTCAATGTCAAAAAATGAGCTGCTAATAGCAAGAGTATAGAAGTGCTGAGCTGTATTAAGTAAGTTGACGATTAAAACACAAATAGAGAATACGAATAAATGGTAATCACCACATTCAGCCTTGCAGCCATAGATGATCTTAGAGATATTTTACCTAATGATATCTGTGTATAAGGAAAAAATGTGAATTTATACATCCCTACCGCACAGACATTATTTGGTAATCCCATTAGATATCTTTTTGTTTAGATTATCTTATCTAACATACTTAGAAGTGAAGTGCCAAAATTTTTTTTGCTGTATTCTTCACATTAGTTCCCAAAATTGCACTACGATTACTTTGAATTTTTGACTTCCTGAAATTCTTTTTTTATCTGTCACACAAATCATTTTAAAATAAAGACGATAATGAAAGAAAGTTGGCGCCACAACTGAGCCCTTAGTATGTGACAAGTATAAATCTATGGGGACACCAGGCAGAGCAGCATTGTGAGCACATGTCCATGCTGACCTTGTATCCACTAAATTCTATTTCTGCTACTTCCAGTTCCTATTTGAAAAAACTGAAAATCCTACACTTGTGCCAGTATTTATTTTGGTGGTCACTAATCAAATAGAATAAGTTTAACAAGGAAAATGTAACGTAGGTTTTGTGTTATTGGCTAGATTGTTCAATCTTACAAAGATTTATGATGTTTTTTTCTTTGAACAGCCTTGATTGTTTTTGTTTTGGTTTGGTTTTGATGAGTGGGAGAAAAATTAGGAAGCCCCAAATATCAATAAGGATAGGTTTTTATTTGTAAATCCTAAAATTTAGAGATAGAACAAGCTATGGAGTGTATAGTAGGGAAAAAAAATACTCAGTGGAAATCTTAGTTTCTATGTATGGTAGATAAATTGTAAAAATATTCTCAATTATTTTCTTCCTGGTTTCCATAGCCCTTGCAATGTGACTTTTCAAAATGTCCCCCAGTAAGTGGTGGAGTCGATTTATCCAATCCTTGAAACTGTGCTGGCCCTGTAACTTGTTCTGTCCTGTAGAATGCAGCAGATATGATGTTTAGCCAGTTTCAAGTTGAGTCCTGAAGATATCTTATATAATTCTGCTCAGTCTTTTAAACCCTTACCAATGCCATGTGCAAAAGTACAGACTAGCCTGCCAGAGAATAAAAGACCTAATAGTAGACAAACGTGTCATCTTAACCAATGCTGTCCTAGAACAGCCTGCAGCCAGCCAACCTCTGGCATGTGATACAGCCCAGCCAAGATCAGCAGAGCTGCCTCCCCAACACACAGCCAATTGCAGATGCCTGAGTGCAGCTAACAACAAAAATTCCCAGCTGATCCAAGACCCGTGAACAATAATTAATGCTTTGGGGGTGAGTTTTACGGTACGGCACTATTATGTCAGGAGATAAGTGATTCATAGGGAAGCATGTCTGAGAGAATCAAGTTATAGCTTCTCTAAAGTCTTTCAGCTCTTGTATGAAGCAGGCCCAGAACTGTTATTAGAAATATTTTTAAAAGTCAATTTAAGTTGATATTAGCTACCTGACTTCTGTATCAGAAAACACAATTGAGAACTATCTGATGCAAAGTAGATATTTAAAAATTACCTGTAATTTTATAAACTCAGTAAGGTCAAATTAATCAAAAGTGTATTCAAAAAGCTGACAGCAGCCACATATTCTTTCTGCTTTAAGTCAGTGCATGCTTGGGCTTTGTATTTGCCAACTGTGATGTCTAGTAACAGAAACTACCATTTCTTTTAGGCCACAAAAGGGATCTCAAGGCTCTAAGAAATGAGGGAAGTCAGAGCCCATGGTGCAAAGTTAACTCTAAACCAGGGAAAACACATAGAGATATTGGAGGCAGTATTATGAAGGCTCAAAATTTCAAAGTTGAGTGAAAAGAGAACTGAAGAAAAATTGGGATGCATGTGAGCAAGCAAGGAGGAAAGATTCTTTGGTGGAAGATTCTTTCCAAAGATCAACTTATCCAATATCAACTTATTTTTACAGCTCTCCTTTAGTGCCCAACCAATATGTGCTGTGAGTCAGTTCTTGGTGTCATTAGGGAATAAGAGGCAAAGCAAACAGCCATGGGTCACGGATTTCCCCTTCAGAACTGAGGTGCTTAATCCCCCCTGTCCTGGAGTTTTGCCTGCTGACAGCCCAAAGTTGAGGTCGTTTCCAGGAATTGTCCTCAGCCAAACAGAGCCGCCTTGCTCTCCACCCCCATCTTGGAGAAAGCACATATTCATTGACTGCTCAATACAGAAATACAAAGACCCAGCCCCTTTCCTTAATTAAGGACATCTTTGAAGAGTCACCACAAGGTCCAAAATTTCCCATGGACTGGCTAAGGCTTCTGTTGCAGCTGCATCACAGTTTAACTCTGACTAACCCTACTCCTACCACATCCTTCCAGGTGTTGTTCCTGACAGCACCCTGTAATATGCCAAGTGCATGAAAATCTCTATCTTTGCATATGATTCCTAGAACACAGGAAGAAAACCTTCCATGCCAAGAGTAAACTCAAGAAACAGATTATAAACAGGAATTTTTTAATCTATATCATTGGCCAGATGGGTGGTAGGTGGAGCATGGATAGATCCCCATAGGAAGTACTAGGGCAATTGTTAAACTTTCACTGGTGAAAGGGAACACACTCACAAGTGCAGTATGTTAGGCGTTTCAGAGTTCATGGAAGGTAATAACTATTTAATATAAGGGTCATAAAATAGATTGATTTTTGCTGAGGGCTCTCAATGTTTTAGAAAAAAGAAAATGAAAGCTGACTGTGATTGATCACTAATTTTAAGGCTAAGTGTGAAAATCAGAGAACATCTTAGCAACACACAAAGAGATTTTCATCTCTTATAGCCATAAGGCAGAAAAAGTTGAGGATCAAATCCCAGGACTTCATTACAAAAATAGCAGAGCTAAAGTGAAGGTTGAATTCTCAAAATCAGCCAGTCATGTCTGTGTCCTCATTCAAGAGGAGTGAGGCCCTACAACTTGTTATGGAGGTGTGTGAATTCTCAGGTTATTCTGAAAACTCTGAGCCTGCAGAAATGCCACACTCTTCCCAGTTGAAGGCTAATGTCCTTACAATGTAAGCACGGCCATATCCACTTGTTTACATATCATCTGTGGCTGCTTTCACACTACAATAGAGTTGAGTACTTGAGATGCAAATGCTATATGGCCCTCAAATCCAAATATATTTGCTGTCTGGCCCATCTCTGACCTAAAAATATCTCTGCCAATCCCTGATATAGAAGACTTGACATTGATTCTAAGGGCCTGAATTTCATCACACTCTCTTATTCCAAGAGAAATAATAAAGTACTAGCCCATTTGTGCCTCACAATAGGTTCACTGGGTAAATGGACCTCCTTGCTGGTCATTTTCTTGATCCAAGAATGTATAATTGAAATGATCATATTGGTACTTGGCAGAATCCTCAATGTTACTTCTCCTGTAGCGTAGGCCTAGCATAGTGAGGACACTGACTGGAAGCCTTTGAAACTGCCCAACTATCCCTGTCTGACCAACAGAGTAAATTAAAAAGCAATATTACATCTTAGGGAGAGCAGCAGGTATTAGTGTAAATCTTAAAGAAAGAATCTTAAAGAACTTAAATGATGTGGGGCGTTTTTCCTCAAAACATCCATGTTATCAATTTGTCTTCTACAAAATTTGAAAGGATCTTGAAAATATGAGTGAACTGTAAGCTCAAGGTCATAACAGTTCCCACTGCAGCTGCTGTGCTGGATATATTTCTTTGGCCAGAACAGATCCACGTACTCTCGGGCACATGATACTCATGGAACATAGTGCATGTGTTCTTTTGATTCCTGTCAAGAAGGAGGGCAAGACATAATTACATTCCTATGGGATGGGCTGCAATATGTATTTATAGTTTTCCTTTTAGGGCTCAGTTTACAATTCTATGTCATAATTGAATGTGAAAAAATTCAGACTATAAGGACATTTCCAGAACATCATCACATTGATCACAATGATCTATTATATTGGTGATATCATATGAGCCAGATTAGATAAGCAAGAATTGGTAAGTTTATTGGAAGCCTTTGATAAGATACATATGCTCCAGAGGGTAGAAGATATACCCTACAATGATAAAGGATCCCACCATACCAGTAAAGATTTAAAGGACCGATAATCTGGGGCATATTAAGATATAGTCATCAAAATAAAGGATTAACTATTGCAAATCTCACCTCTCAGAATTAAGAAGGAAACACAATACCTAGTAGACCTCTCTGGGCTCTGGAAGTCCATTTACTAAGTAACATGCAAGTCTTCCAGCTTTAAGTGGGGCCTAGAGAAGGAAATAGATTCACATCAGGTTCAGGTTATAATGAAAGCAGCTGTGCCACTTGAGCCATATGACCTGTGGACTCATGCCATTGAGGTATCTTTAGTGGTGTGGGAGATCAGAATATGCCACTCCAAAATATGAAGGATTATTGAGCTGAAGGCAGTTAATAAGCAGATGCAGGAAAGCTCTGTGCCCTTTTTCTCTATTTGCCTAAAAGCTGGACATAGATTTATTAATACCAGGACAAAAGGTATAATGCCACTTTACTACCAGGGAGAACAAAGGTTAACCACTAAAGACAATTTTAGACCCTTATTGACCTAGATATGGGCACCAGAGGAATCTACATTAACAAGTTTTACTAACTAGCTTTTGTCTGCCATTTATATGCCTTCTCACAAGTTGCTGTTTCTAGTGTTTCAAAGTCCTTTTCCTTTGTCTTGTCACTTCTGTCAAAATGTGCTGTGTTTTCTTGAAGATGCTATATAAGCTGAAATTTAAAGCCACCTTTTTGAGAGCTACTCATTCCCTGAGTGTCTCATATGTATATATAAAATATACATGTTAATAAACTTCTGTTTGTTTTTCTCTTGTTAATCTGTCTTTTGTGCAAGGATCCATTCCAACCAAGAACTTATGAGAGTTGAAGAAAAATTATTTTTCTTTCCCTACAGTGGACAAAGAGTTTTGTGACAAGCTTTAGGCTCTGAATTGCAACAAAGAAAGCTAGGATTCTGGATCTCAGCCACAACATCTGTACCTGCATTTAAAAAGTGGTTCCCAACATGTAACTGGGATCTGGTAGAGACAGAGCACCTGACCATGGGATGTCAAGTGACCATGTCACCAAAACTGCCCATCTTGTGCTGGGTGTATGTTATACTCATAAGGCCACAAGGTCAGGAAGGTCTAGTAACAATGAATTTTTAGAAGGAAGCAATATATATGAGATCAGGCATAAACATTCTCAGAGGGCAAAATTAATCTACACAGCAATGGCTCAGGTCACCATTTTATTCTTCTCTGTTGCACCAACGTATCTCCTTTAACTCACACTTACCACCATAGGGGAGATCTCTCGTGACCATCTAAGAGAGGAGAAAGAAGGCTAAACTAGCTTCCCAGAAATCTCAGCTTAGCAAGAGCATTCAAACTGAAAATCTACTGTTGCTGTACAACAGCCCCACCCATAGATGGCTCAGAAAGACTGGTAATTATATTATAGATTCACCTAATGGGAAGATCTTTGGATGGTGCAATTTGTCATCCACTTTGTATGGAAATAGAAATGGCCCATGGTAAGAGTATATCCAGGCACATCGACAGAAGCTAATGACTTGGTTCATTTGGTAGAAGCTTTGAAGGAAAAAGATCGGAAGATCTAGAACAAAGCAGTTAAGTGAAGAGGCACGCAGATGAACACATAGTAAGGGAACGAAGTATGAAGATCCATGTATGATGTTTTCATGCCCACCAGAGATCATTCACCAGGGAAGAGGCATTAAACAATGTAGATTTAATAATAGCTAGTTGACATCAGCCAGCATCTGTGCTCAGCCACCCCTTTGCTGTACCATAGATTCAAGAACAGGGAGCTATGATGGCAGAGATGGAGCCATGAATGGGCCCAACAGCGTGGGATCCCACTCAATAAAATTGATATAGCTACTTCTCTAGTTAAATGTCCAATCTAGCAACTGAGACCAACTGAGTCTCTGATATGGCACCTCAAGTTAACTGACCAGACACTTAGTGGCAAGTTGCTACCCCTGGACTTCTACTCTGGAAGGGACATTATTCATCTTGATTATAATTGACACTTATTTTAGATACTGGATTCCTTTTCTTGACTGCAAGATCTTAGCCAGTTATACCACCAAAAGGCTTACAAAATGTTTGTACTGCCATGCAGGATTCTGATTAGATTTTTATTGGATAAAGGGAGCCATTTTATACAAATTGAGACAAAGGAGTAAAAGCACTAGCATGGAATCCATTGGTCTTATTACATACTGTATTCTGTGATAAGCCAGAAGCTGTCAGCTGATAGAGCAAAGGAATGGCCTTTTTCTTTCTCTTTTAAGCTATATTGAGGTATAACTGACAAGTAAAAATTGCATATATTCAAGCTATACAAAATGTACCTCTGGGTTTTTTAATTAAACTATTATATTTTAGGATCATAAAATATATAATTATGTAGATAAAATAAGTCAACATGTTTTTTTCAGATGGTGTGGCAAAAATTGTACATCTAAATGCAAAAATAAACCTTGAATCACACCTTGTGCCATACATAGAAATTAACTATAAAACATCTACGAGAAAATGTCTAGGAAAAGAAAGCAAAAGAGACAACATTTACAACCTTGGATTAGGCCTAGATTCAACATCCAGCAACAAGAATCATAAAAGAAAATTTAGATACATTGGCCTCCAACAAAATTTAAAAAACAAAAGAAAACAAAAGAAAAAATTCCTGTTCTTTGAAAGGCACTGCTAAGAAAATCAAAGGACAAGCCATAGACTGGAAGAAAATATTTCAAAACATACATATATATATGTATATGTATATGTATACACACATATATATATATCCAAAATGTATAAAGTACTATCATAACTCAGTTCTAAAAATACATCAATTAAAAATTGGCAAAATATTAGAAGAGATACTTTATCAAAGAAAATATATGAACACATATCAACATATGAAAAGATACTAAACATTATTATTAATTGGACAAATACCAGTTAAAGCCACAATGAGGTATTACTAAATATTCATTAGAATATCTTTAAAGCGAAACTGGCAGTATCAGCTTTTGGTGAGGACACAGACTAATAAGATCTCTCATACAATGCTGGTGGTTATGCAAAATGGCACAGCTACTTTGGGAAACATTTTTATAGATTCTCATAAATTTAAACATCCATTCACCACAAAACCCAGCAACCCCACTCCTTAGGTAGATGTGAAAGAGAATTAAAAACATATGTTTGTATAAATACTTATACACAGATGTTTATACCAGTTTTGTTCATAATAACCCCAAACTAGACCCAAATGTTCATCTGTAAGAAAAAGATATCCAAATTATGGTACATCTATATAATGGGATAAAAAAGTCTATGCAACAGTATTGATGAATCACAAATATATTATGCTAATTGAAATAAACTAGATACAAATGACTGAATACAATATGATTCCGTTTATATGACATTTTGGAAAGGCCAAAACTATGTGAACAGAAAACAGACCATTGTTTGTTAAGGGCTAGATAGAGGAGAAAAGACTGACCACAAAGTGTCATAAGGGAATTTTTTTAGGTGATGGAAATATTCTGTCTTGATTGTAGTGATGATTTCCTGATTGTAGGCATTTGTCAGAATGCATAGAACTGTACAACCAAGAGGGATGAATTTGCCTATGGGTAAAGTATGTCTCAAGAAATATAATTAAAACAACTCAGTAACCCAAGCAGAACTTAAGACAATTTGTACATAATAAGCATCCGAGAAATGCTAGCTGCTATTCTTACCATTATCATCATTATAATTACTGAAGTGACAAAAATGTTTTCAATAGGTGAATAGCTACAGTTTTTATAATATAGGATGAGAAGGTAATATAAACCCATTCATTTTCATCATCAAATATTTAAATGGGCAAATAAATGTCTATAAAAGCACAAATAAGCTGAATAGCAAATCTTCATTTACAAATAACAAGTCAAGCATTATATATTTATTTTTACAGTATTCCATCTAAGTTTTTAAACAAATTAAAAGTTTTTGTGTACATTTATTCATGCAATATTTATTGAACATTTATCATGTGTAAGTTCTGTGTTATGCCTTGGGACTGTTAGTGCTATGACCTGGGACTAAACCTATTAGTTTAGAAAATATCAATAATAACCTTTATCATTATGTAATTTAGTGCATTCTATACCCTAATTAAATTATAATGGATAAGTCAAAAAATATTGAGAAAGAAAACGAGTCAGACGAAAGACTCAGTAAAAACATGTATAATTTCCAAAGAAGAATTTTTCTGTGCTGCATTGTCGGTGGAAGTCATGTCAAGTAGAACAATTAAGGATGAAGTATGTATGTAACACTATTACATATAGTAAAAGTTAGAAGAAAACTAGTAAAATGTTTAATGGAAAGTTGTGATGTAAAGTTATGTTTGAATGAGGAATGTTTCAGTTACTATGGCTCCATAACAAATTGTCTCAAACCCAGTTGTGTTTTTTTTTTTAAAACTATTTTACTACCGTCATGGACTCTGGGGTTCAGGATGGTTTACATCAGCTCCAGAACCTCCAGGGCTACACCTGGGAAGACTTGCTGGCTGGAGGCTGGAATCATCTGGAGGTGTCTTTACTCACATGTGTGGTTGTTGATGCTAGTTCTTGGCTGAAACCTAAACTGGGTTGTGGATTAGAACACTCATGAGTGGCCTCTTCTTGTCTAATTTGTGTCTTCATAACAAACTCAATAGTAGTTTTTTAAATACACCAATTTAAAAAAAAGACAATATATGTTAGTTCCTTTAGAACTCTAATCTATTTACATTAGGCTAAATTTATTTATTATAATCAGAATAAATCTATTTATTCTAGTCTAAAATATTTTAGCCAAAATGGAAGTCTAATTTGGACTTCTTTCTAGCATAGTGACTGACAGCAAACATCCCAAGAGGACAAGGTGAAAATACCTAGCATTTTTATGATCAAACCTTAGAAATCACATGGCATCACTTCAACCATATTATATTGGTTGAAGCAGTCACAAAGCTCTATACTGCTGCACTGGGTGGGAGTAGGGGAAGGTACCACATCACCACATCACCACATGCAATGGAAGGAAAATCACAGCGACATTAACAAGAACATGAAGGATGGGCCATTTTGAAAGGTGCAATCTGCCACCAAAGGTGTTTGTCACTGCATTATATGAATATTGATATAATTAGCAATTGTGATTCCCCTTTTGGAAATGTAGTAATTGACATCAGAGCTAAGTGAACATCACATGTTTGGCCTCAAATATTTAGGTTCCCAGTTCAAGCATTTAGTCTCATTAATCATTTCCAGTCTACAGGAAATTTAGGTCATATAAGCAAAAAATAGTTTTTATAGATAGCCAGAAATGCACTATATAACAGACATTTATTCACATTTATTGAACACTTATTATGTGCTAAGCCCTCATTACACACAGTAAGGCATCATGTTTTCCATATAAAACTATTATACTAGATACTCTGCCAGCTATGAGTATTTTCTTTTTCCATACATGATCTGTATTTTACTTTTAGAGACATTTTTTTCTCAGCTTACAAAACGTTAGTTGGATATTTACCATTTTGTTTACCATTAAGGAAGTCCAATTAGACTAATATGCCTTTTGGGGAATGGGCTGAGATGGGACATCTAACACATTTCTTACTGCTATTGTTTCCCTGACGACATTTTTTTATGGGATTGAATTTAAAGTCACAGAATATCAGTTTACAGTGACCAAAATATCCATCCTTCCAAAAAGTGAAGAAAGTTAAAACCTTGCACAAGAGTTTTATGTATTTCCAAGCATAATATACCCTAATATATAGACAGCACATCTCTTCCCCAATATAGCCAAAATTCAGCATATTATGGCAATAATACAGGAACACCAGTATCCTTTTTTCAGGTGGCTATGGACCCATTCCCTTTTATCTTTGAAAGGCCCAAGTTCAAGGTGGACTTAATAGAGTTGTGGAGAACATTAGCTACTCACTAAATCTGTTTTACATTCCAGAGTATTGGAGGAGAGGGGAAAGTGAGTACTTTTGGATGATGGGATACAGGTGGAAATAATGTAGGTCATTTCATTAAAGGTCCTTCTTCTGTTGTTTGATGTCTAGATGAAAGGGATTAGCAGAGGACTTCAAGACTCCAGAGAACTCTGAAATACTTGGCAATAGTGGAAGGTACTGGCCAGCAGGGTTAATATCAAAGATCTGTCAGAAAAAATTACAGGGATATCATACATAGAACAACACATTTAAAAGCATCATATAATGATTCAAACACATAATTTTTTACTTTAAAAAATTTTTTTTACCACTATAACATAAGCTTTCATAGGAATAGGATCACTTGAGGACAAAGAACTTTGGATTGCTGCAGAGCCATAAATTACAAATTCCAACCAGTAGACAGATTTAGCTTTAAAAAAGAGGAAAACGCAAACTCAAAAGTTTAAAATGTAAATATGTTGCCCAAAACCATTAGACAGTCAGTTTGCATGATACTCTCAAAGCTGTTTTTCAAAAAGCCTGTTTGTTTGTTAAGTAAAAACAGTATTGCTTACCCTTGAAAGTTTTTCCCAAAAGGAAGGGGTTGCCCTTCTCTTCTTACTCACTATGAAAATAAAAATGCAAATATAAAGTTTAGAGTTGTCCCGGGCCTGTGCTAACACATTCTACTGCTTAATTCTAAACTTTTTTATACAATGCTATTGCTACAGAATCTCTTTTTTTTCTTAAGACTTTTCTGACTGGTAATGACTTCACTGTAGAATTATTCCTCTATAACGACCTTATCAATGGGATTTAGTAGGCAAGTCAAGAGGACAGCAAGGGGTCAAAAGATTTGGAATTTTTCTGGCTATGAGAGAGTCAATGAGGCTCTATGAGATTCTGGGTATGATATCATTTTGGAAATATTTGTTCTGTGCTTGTTATTGAGTAATTTTATAATCTGACTTTGGGACAAATCACCACATACTACTTTCACTCATTTGTTGGTGCAAGATTTAGTTATGGGGCCCTTGTCCTACGCAAGACTGCATGCTCGTGGCGGTGTGTGTTGAGTTAGGGCAGAAGAATAAGTTACACGCCTGGACATAAATTGATGGGCAATTTTATAGAGGAGATGACACACGAGTCCCACTACAAAGACATTGTAGGAAATTCTAAGAATTTCACTCAAGGCTCACATGTCTGCTATTCTCCTTGTACATATTTGTCTCTTCCTCTCTCACTCTTCAAAATTTTATCACCCACTCAGGATTGTGTCAGAAGTTCCAGACAAATACATTCCATTTGTAACTACAACTTTCTCTCTTTCAAGTTAGTGTGTTAATCCACTTCCACTAAAACTCTTTCTTAACATCCCTTGAACTTAAATCACATTGGATCTTTACTTTTTCTTTAGCCAATTGTTCCTTTCTCTTTATTTTCCATTTTACCAAGCTTAGATTTCATAGTCCAAAGTTTCAATTATGTTTGTGTCAGTACTCAATCTCTCTGAATTCTTCACTTCCAAAATGTCTGGCAAAACCCCAGTGCAGTTCAGACCAAATAATCAATTTCTTCTTGCCAGTGTCTGTAAAGCTAAGCATTGTACATAGGTACCAGTATGAAGTTACCTATTTCAAACTCCACGGAGTTCAGGCAGGCTGGTAATATTATACTTGTATTCTATTTGGTAGCCTACAGTCCCCTCAAGTTCATCTTATTCAAAAATAACACTCTTCCTGGAAGAAGGTTTTTCTTTCTGTGTTTCTCATCTCGTTATATGTTAACCACATCTATCGAATTACCTAAGCCAGAAATCTGTAGGTCATCCTTGACTTCACTGTCTCCCTTAAATGCCAATTCCATTCAATCATACGGTTTAGTCAATTCTGGTAGATATATCCATCTACTTTTCTACAACTCCACTGTTACTTCTTCTCATGCCACCATCATTTTTTGTGTAAACCACTGGAAAAAACGTTTAACTCATCTCCCTACTTCCGATCCTGCTTCTTCTCAGTACATCCTATATGTTGTTATCTGAGTGACTTTTGAAAAATGCAAATATGATCATTTCTCTCTTTTGCTTAACATACTTCTTTAGTTTTCCACTTCATTTAGGAAAATGTCAGATTTCATTATACATGCAGATGCTCCATCATTTGGCCATATGTACTTACTCAGTACTATTTCTTATTGCTGTCTCTTCCTTTTGCAATCTACATCTGGCAATACTGAATTTATTTATTTATTTTTTAAATTTAACTTCCTGGACTATACTTCACCATCTCTCGCTTCTGGAACTTTTCTTTAGCTTTTTTTTTGAGCTAAAAAGTGCTTTCTTCTTCTCTTTGTTTAACTAAGTTCTATTTACCCTTCAAATTTATGAGGGTTTTCTTGAGGAATATTGTCCTCTTACAATTATACCAAAAATACTTAATTCCAAATTCTTACTTAATAGCCACACTCCCCACTACACTATGGGCTCTGTGAAGGCAGAGAGTACATGTAATCTGTCTTGGTCTCTGTTTTCTAGCATCCACCTGGAAGTCACAGGGTATTCAGCAAATATACTGAAAGATTAAATGAGGAAATTCTCAGGGGGAAGTTCTATTCAGATGGTAGCATAGTTGAAAAAGTGGGCTAACACCTTTTAACAATAGCAGTAAAATCAAAGGAGTTAGATCCTACAAACATTAAGGAATAGTAGAGAACATTGTTAAGAACTATATGCCAACAAAGTTGATAACATAGAACAAATAAACAAATTTCTTAAAAAGTACAATTTATCAAAATTAACAAGAAAAAAAATATGAATAGTCCTATACTTCATTAAAGAAATTAAATTTATTACCGTAAAAGAAGTTACCAGTTGAGATAATTTCACTGGTGAATTCTAACACTGAAGAAATAAAATCAAATTACACATATTTTTTCACAAAACAGAGAAGGGATTACTGTCCAACTCATTTTGTGAGTTCAGCCTAATACTAATACCAAAAGCTGAAAAATATTTTGCAGTAAAAGAAAATTACAGACCAGTATTAGTCTTGATTATATTGTTGTAGGTAGAATTGTGTCCTCCCAAAAATATACATTAAAGTTCTAATCTCAAAGCTTGAAGGGATTTCCAGGGAATTATTCTGAGTGGGGGAAACAAAAACTCAAAATATTACACACTCCATGATTCCATTAATACAACATTCTCTTCTTTTTTCATAGCTTTTATTATTTTTAAACATTCTAATCATGTATAACTATGAGGTACACAGTGATTTTATGACAGATAGATAGATAGAGTGGAATGATTGAATCAAGCTACTTAACATACCCATCACCTTAAATACTTATCACTCATTTCTCCTGTTTAATTGTAGCAACATCTCCACACTCCTCTCACCCCCCAAGCTTCTGGTAACCACCATTCTACTTTCTGTTTCTATGAGTTCGACTGGTTTAGCTTCCTCACATAAGTGAAAACATGCAGTATTTGTCTTCTGTGCCTGACCGATTTCACTTAGCATAATATCCTCCAGGTTCATCTGTGTTGTTGAAAATGATAGAATTTTTTCTTTTTTAAGGCTGAATACTATTCCATTGTGTATAAATACCACATTTTTTAATCCATTATTCTGTTGATGAACACTTAGGTTGATTCCATATCTTGTTTATACTAAGTAATGCTGCAATGAGCATGGGGGTGCAGATATCATTTAGAAGTACTTATTTCAAGTCTTTAGCATATATACCCAAATATGGGATTGCTGAATCCTGTGGTAAGATTTGTTCTCCATTTCAATAATTTTGGCATTTCAAGAGTGCTGTACTTTTAATTTTTTAAGGAACCTCCATTATAGAAAACTGTATGGAGTTTCCCCCAAAAAAGTAATAAAACAGCACTCTTGAAATGACAAAATTATAGAAATGGAGAACAAATTTTTGGTTTCCAGGAAGTAGGGATGTTGGAGGTGGAAGGGGATAGGTAAGATTACAAAGAGGTAGCACTACTCAGATCTTTGTGGTATCTTGATTGGGGTGGTGGTTACACCAATCTAACATAGTGATAAAATGAAAAAGAGCTATATATACACACATCGTATTCATGTCAAGTTCCTGGTTTTGATACTGTATGTTGTTACCCAAGATGTAACCTTTCAAAGAAATTGGGTGAAAGTGAAACTTCTTTGTACTATCTTTGCAACTTCTAGTGAATCTATAATTATTTCAAAACCAAAAAGTTAAAAGTGATATTTATACTGAAGAATCTTTTTTTAATCTATTATGGATGAATACTTTGGAAAAAATATGATAAAAATAAATTAGTAGAAAACTGTAATGAAACAAAGATATATAAAATACAAACCCATTTATTTTTAGAATCAGGAACATCTGTCCCTTTTGAAAGTATAATCAGAACAAGTTAACATATAAAGAAAATTATTTCCAAAACAGAATATATTGTTTACTGCAAGTGTATGCATAGGCTGTTAACATAGAGAATTGCTATTATACAATTTGCTTTTCTAGAATCTCAACTAAACAAAATGTGTAAGTGAAATGTGATTTCATATAATGAACAGTTACACACATTTTGTAAATACTCTGTATATAAATATTTAAAGATTTTGATGTGATAAATATAAGCACAGTATGGTTATTCCTTATTAATATATCTAGACTAGGTTTTATTCACAACAATGCATGAAATGATGACTATCTGTACTATTTCTAAATTTCTTTTTATGACATTCATCATGCATAAGCCAATTTCCAGAGTTGTATTGTTAGAAATGGAACAAGAGTCTTTAAGGTGATTTCACTTAGATTCACTTTATTTTTAACTGGCATACAAAAATGAAGCTAGTGATGGTATAATTTTAAAATTCATCTTCAGTGTATCCCCAATAGCAAGTTCTATCAATTTATCCTTATTGCTAAATTTGAATTATCTTTTGGTGAGAATGTTTTTCATATCCATGAATTTCCTATGTGTGGAACTATTTTTGGTATAAAAATATAAAATTCCAAACCTTCTATTAAATGGTGATAACCTTTTGCAGGTGTGCACTAACAACATTAAGACCTACTTCATAGGTAATTGTTTAGTTATTAACATGTCATAAAATTTGTAAAAACTAGCTTACAGAAAGCCTCAAAGTTTCATTTTCTGCCATGGAAAAACTTGTGTTATTTATACCATACTTAGAAATATTAATATCATTAAGTGCATAAAAACTATCAGATAAGCAACACTGGATATCACTGAATATCTTGAAAAAGTGGACCAAACTGGTTTCTTGTCAAGTGAAACATTAAAAGTTTGTTCAATAATTCATATGCCTTGAACATATTTTTTACCATCCATTACTATCATGCCTCTTAATGCAATAATGTGAGTTTATGATCAACTTCCATAATATTACTTGATAAATAAAATAATCTTGACTTCAATGTATTAGCATTTACTTAATTCACAAATATTATTATTCCATTAAGCACTCTGTTTACTTAAGCTGAAATTTTATATGGGGCAAGACTTTCTTGATAAACAAAACAGTGTGTTGATTTGCATTTTGAAACAAGCACCATATTTGGGTAGCTACTCTAGAATGTTTTCTCTCATAAATATTGTGCTGCTAGAACATACTCCTACACAAAACTTAATCTTTAAACTATATTGGTTGACAATTCATAGTTTTATACAGTACAGATCTAGTCATTTTAAGTCAAAAAATTTTGAGAAAAAAATTCCATAATATCAATATCACATTGAAATTGGGATATGCTACAAGAATTGCCATGTGCAGTCTCTATCCATTAGTATAGTTACAATGAGAAACACTTTGGTAGCTTTGATTGTCTTATCAGTTGGTCTTCTGTATCATTGCTCAGCTCCTGAATACAGTGTCATTGGAAAGTGGTATTTGATTGACCTTATACTACAGATTCATCCTACATTTCTAAACAAATATCTTTGATACCATATTTCATTAGTGTCTCAGCAATTGTATATGTTTTCTTTAGTCTTAGCAACCCAAAGTGCTATTTTACAAGAAGCCCACATAGCACCAATATTTATACGTGAACGTCTACTTCGCTGGACTTTTCAATTCAATACTCTTTTTTACAAAGAACTTTTGGTTTGGATATATGTATTTATTTATATATTTTATGTAAATACCACTTATGTGTTAATGGTTTTGTTAGAGTAGGAGACTAAAAGGCAGGGCTGAGACAGGACGCAGGGGATTGAAGATCAGGTGCAGGTGTTAAAGTAAAAAACCCTTAAAAGGGGCTGACAGCCCCAGGCAAGAACCAGCTTTGACCAACTTGTCAGCTCTCTCTGCCACCTTACATGAACTTTAGCTAATTACAATATCATTTACATTGTGGTTTTAAAATTTCTCCTTCCTTGAAATCACCATGACAGTTCTGAGACCATCATATTCAGTATGAAAACGGGAGGGAATGCAATTCTAGGAATTACTACCCAAATTCTTAGTGAAAACCAACCCCTTGGCCTTGAATATTCCACCCCTCAATTAGTAAGATTATGAAAGATTTAAAACCACTCCCTCTCAGTGCAGCTGCTGCTTTTGAGCCCGCCCGCTCTCCTCTTAGAGAGTGTGCTTTCACTTTCAATGAAACTTTTGCTTGCTTGGCTTACATGGTGTGTCCAGAAATTCTTTTCCCTGATGAACACCAAGATCTTGGAAAAACCTCCACTCATAGGCCAGTAACAGTTTCATCCCTTTGCCATCTAATGCATCTCCACAAATAGTGCACTGTGGTTTTAGCACATTACCATCAATTATGGCTAGAAAACTAATCTCAATAAACTAGGATTCATACTTCTGAGTAATGCCAATATGAACTCTTTGGTCTTCAGCTCTTCATAATGCCTTCCCTCATCATCATTTGCCTACAGCTTCTGAAGCATTCAGCAAAGCTATGCCTTCTCCTAACATACCCAGTGGAACTTGTTACTCCCTATGTTAATTAGGATTAAAAATAAATAATGCAAATTGTATTTCCTTAATATAACCAATAATGTTAAACTATTATTTGAAAAGTGAGTCATTAAAAATTAAAATGCTCCCAAAACTAGAAAATTATAAAAAACATACAAAAGCTTACAGACTCTCAAAATTTTACATACACTTGGGTTACAGTGCACAAAATAACTTTAAAGTGTCATACATTGTGATGTGGTCCTAGTGCATGTGACTAGCATGCAACTTCAACCATATGTGGCTCACACCACCTAACTGGTCAGAAATGATCCCACTGATCACAAACCTGGATGGGGATGTGAGCAAATATGACAGGGATGCTATTTACACCAAGAGTCAGGAAAGTTCTAAAAAAGATAAATGGATGAGGGGAGCCTTCTTAGCCAGAATGCAATGAGACATCAGAATGCACGTACTCCAGGAACTGAAAGAAGCCCAGAATGGCTGTAGTTTGTGAGACAGAGGAAAGTCCAGGGAAGTGAACAAGGAGAAGGAGGAGCCTCCAGAGCCTGCCTCATCCTGTGTACTGTGATTATGAGGCTGAATGTTTCCTAAAGGCTTTGAGATGCCATTAAACAAAACATGACAGGTTGTGGCTGGGGGCATGATACAATCAGATTTGTACCACATGGGCCTGATTGGAAACAACTCTGTTGGAAGGTGCATGGAACCCAATATCAGACTGGAAATAGAGGATGGGGTGAAAAAAAAGGTCAAACATGAAGCACTTTTATTTTTGGCAATTTGTTTACTGTGTGAGTGTGTCCAGTTATCATTATAGCATATTGTGGAAACTCAATACATACCTTTTTAATGACTTAATGAATGGATTTATTTTGTATGCTGTATAAAAAGTATAACTTTTTCCTAGTATAGGGTTTCCTAGTAGAAGTAAAAATATAAAGTATATCAATAATTCATAGCATTTCTGAGAAAGGATAAACATAATTGTATTAAACAAAATGAAAAAATAATTAAAGTATAACGGTGATGCCCATGATCAAGTCACTTTTAAGAATCATCGGCAGTGCAGTAGCATTATTGTTGATACTTAAAAATTGATTCAGCTTTTCTTAGGTATTTATAGGATGACACTGTAGATAAGATATAGGAGTAAATATTTGTGCTAGATTATTTTATTGCACATGGTTATTCATTCTTCTTTTCCTGTAAAGAAATTATACATTGGTGCTCATTGCCATGAGGGTTCAAGGGGCCCACTACAAAGGGACTATATATTCTCTGCTCTTCTGACATTCCGCCTGGCCATGTGATGTGTTTCAGCCAATGGAATATGAGTGGGATGCACTTACGATGTGCACTGCATTGGAGAAGAGTCTTTAAGAGGTACAAATAAATTTTCCTAGCTCATTTGTTTCTGTTTTCTGTCTGAGTCCTGGAATGGAAATATGTGGATGAGGGTTGCAACTGACCTCAGCCTACAGAAACTTGAACACAAAATAAATGTTGCATAATTGTTGTAAGCCACTGGGATTTCCCGGTTGCTTATTCCCTCAGCAAACCTGGCTAAAACAATCTCTACTGCTTTAATTTGAGCTAAATAAATTTACTACATATGGCAGAGACCCCATAACTATTTGGTCATTGTTGATTTTTCAGTGCCTAGATAGTACAATATACGATTAGAATTCAATAAATATTTTTGGATGAATTAATAGAATGGTGAATTGAGTAAATGAAATAAGAGGATAGGTATCTTCATTATGGGGCGCATTTTGAAAGCCAAAATAGTAATAAAAAATGAGGTTAGACATAGAATAAGGTCACATTGAGAAACCCAAGAATATTAAATTGATCATATTTTATGCAGTACAAAAAGATTCACAACTGTAGGTTTTTAGCAGCTTTTTCATTATTCTTCAACTCGCTCCAATCTGTCTTCCTCTCCTATTAGTCCCCCAAATGTCCTCCCAATGCAAATATTTAAGGTTTCATCTTCTTGAAATTTTATCAGCTTTTAAAAATGTTGATCACTACATTTTTCTAAACACTTTCTTCCTTCTAAAATGCCACACTCTGGTTGTTTTCTATTTTCTCCCCTCTCTATTTAGGCATTAGGTGTCGACGTTTCATCCTAAGCCCTCTCCCTTAGCGCTCCATACTTACTTCCTGGAGACTTCATCCATAATCACAGCTTCAGTTACTACCTATTCAGAGATAACTGACACAGGTACACTTCTAATAGTCACCTCGAGGCTGAGCTTTGACCCTATATGGCCAAAGATGTCCATCTTTGACATCTGCAACTAGATTTTTTCAAGACAGAGGGCAAAGTCAAAGGTATTCCATGCTTCTGAGAGATTGCATAAGATGAGAACTAAAACATGCACATTGAAATTAACTAACTAGCCTTAATAAGAGCTGTTTTGATGAAATGATAGAGGTAAAGTCCAAATAAAAATAAGTTGAAGAATTAACCTGTGATGAGAAAATTGAGAGCATGAACATGGACATCCTTGGTGAAGTTTGTGATGGGATAAAGAGACAGGTTGGTAGCTATAAGAGAAAGTGAACATTTTTTGAGTCAGGTACATTTAGCATTTGTGTGTTTGGTAGCAAAACAATATTAATAAGAGGTACAATATAGCTTTTGTAAGAGGTAAGTTTTATGTTAGAGGAATAAACACTACAATATTGGCATGCATTTTGAATCTTTTTTCCTCCAATTTGATACTGAAAAAAACATCTTGCCAAATTGTAAAAGTAAACATTGTATTCATAGGTTCATTATTATTTATGGGTTTAATATACTGACTGCCATTCATTGAGCCTATTGGACATGCCACTAAGGCCTCCCAAATTTAAAAAAGAATAATTATGAGATACGGGGTAACTCAGTATTAGTATATTCCATATATCTCTTTTCACTTGGAAACAAATATCTAAATTGACATACTTTGAGATATTTCCAGGGTGTGATGGTTACTTTTACATGTCAAATTAGTTAGGCCAGGGTACTCAGTTGTTTGGTCAAACACCAGTCTACATGGCATTTTTCTTTAGATGTGATTAACCTTTAAATTAGTAAACTTGAGGTAAAGTGATTATCTTCCATAATGTGGGTAGGCCTCATTCAGTCAGTTGAAGGCCTCAAGAGAAAACACTGAGGTACCCTGAGGAAGAAGAAATTCAGCTTTCAGACTCAAGACTGCAACATCATCTCTTCCTTATGCTTCCAGACTATTGGTTTCGTTTCTCTGGAGAACCCTGGTGAATATACTGGGATTCTTTTGCTTTGCAAAAGAGGTGAGAGGCAATTTGGAAGGGACTTACAGGGCTTTTAAGCCACAGGTAATGTTCATTATTTTAGACTGGGTAGTGGTTATATTCACTTAACTAATATTCTTTAAAATATACTTTTCATATATATTCCCTGGCAGCATTAATGATGTATTTGGCAATTAAAAATAAAATTAAAATAAAATTTGTCATTTGAATTTCCAGATGAATATATAGTATACAAAATATAAACCAACATCTGTTTATTTTATTAATGAGATGGTACCAATTTTAGTTTTCCCTCTGTATAAAACAAATGAGACCTTAAAAAATATCAGATATGACATTTTGGACGTGTGTCCCTCCCTCCCTCTCTCTCTCTTTCTTTCTTTCTTTCTCTCTCTCTTGCTCTCTCTCCATCCCTCCCTTCCTTTTTTTGTTTTAATATGGTAGGACTTTTTAAAGATAACCTTAGGACACTGTGATATATGAAATAAAAATAGCTTAACTTTTAATATTCTTCAATGACTGCAAGTAATAATTGAATAGTCTCTTACTATATTTTCTTTTGCCTTTTTTTCTACCAAAACATACTTAATTCTGTTCATCAATCCCTCCAGGCCTTGCATCTAGCTAGAGAGTAAGGTATTTTACTATATGAACTCAACTTTACTTTTTAGCTTCTAGATAGCATTCTCTTAAGACAGCTTGAGTGGAGCTCTGAAGGTGTATCCAATTCAGAGAAGTTCAGAAACATTGTTCTTAACTGGGAAGAGGGCATTTGGTGTGCTTGCCATTTTTGTAATCATACCATGTAAGCAGGTCCTTCATACACAGAGCTAGCAAAGGACCTTTTACATAAAAACAGAGTTGAACTGGAGGTTTAATATAAATCTCTCCATCCCAGCCATCGACTGTCCAAGATTGCTAAAGGAAAGAAGAAAATTGCTATCAGTGGAGACTGGGTTTCATTCTTATTCATTGTAAAACTCTTTCCCAAAATTAATGAGAAAGACAACTAATGAAAACACCACTCATAGAATTTCCACCTAAAAGATGTCAGGTTTGAAAATTCTTCTTGTCTTCTGGAAGTATCTGATTTAGACTTCTCCATTGTTAGGTTAGGTGATGTTTAAATAACACTGTTCCACCTGCAAATATGGTGATCAATTTGATTCAGTTTCCTTTTTAACTATCAGTGATTTTTGGTTGCAATAGGAAGTTTGTGATTTCCAATTCTGATTTTTAAAATAATGTCAAGGATTGATTAAAATTGAAATAGAAATACCTCATTATTATAAATATACACATATATTTGCAATAATCATGCTCTGGTAATAATAGGCAAACTCTTTATATTTTGTGAAAAATATATTTCCACTAAGAAGTCACTTGCTTCGTTTCCTGTGCAATTCAAAATGAGTCAAACACATAAAACTACTGAAGGATTTGTTTGCTTTCTCTATGCAAAATTTAAGAACTAAAACTTTGTGATGATCAATCCATAATGTTCTGGGCTTTGTTACACTGAACTGTCTAATACACATGTGGTTTCAAATTTATTAAAATAAATTTCCTTTAGACAGTCTCAGTTTGCCTCCTGTGAGATCCATTTACGAATTGGGCTGTTTGGCCATTGACTAGACATCAAGGAATGAATGAGAGAACTATTTTCATTTGCTTTGGTGAAAATTCAGCCACATTCTTTGTATGGGGTTGAGCTGTTTATATTTCTAATTCCCAGTCACTTCTCATTGGTCTTTGAAAGAGAGATATTTGTACAAATGACAACATGTAAATATTTCATAAAAAGTAATACATTCTTCCAGATTCTTACTAATGACTCTGAACCTTCTTTTGTAAATTTTTTTGAATATGCCATATTTTTTCCCAAAAAAGTCTATAATGTAGAAAGTAGATACTGTACACAAAGTCAGTTCCACCAAATGGAATAAAGTAACTTGTTAAATTCAGGTATACATCATGTTTAACTATCTTCAAACCAGTTTAAATTGCATTCCTATGTTTATGGCCTCATTTCAATTATACATGTGTCCAGGCAACATTCATATTCTCCTGTAACACTAACAGGAGACAAAAAGAAAAACAATGGAAATTTGTATTCTATTTCAATATTCATCTTAGTAGAAAAAGTACCAGAATGGGATAATGTCCAAAATGTATTTCCAGGTGCAATTATTACAAATGTCTTTCTAAAATTTGTAGAAACCAAAAGAATATTTTAAGCATTTTGGAACAAATCATTATGATTCCGAATGGCTAACACTGACTATGCTAAAGACATTATAACCTGTGATACCATGTGAAAGACAAGCAAAATAATTCCAGCCATTTAACAAAACATGTTTCTGATGTCATTGACATAATACTATTGCTTGTTGTCTATAAATGATCATTTACTGTAAATGTGTTTATGCTAAAATGAATAGATGATTTAATGCTGAAAATATTCTACCTGACTGTATATTTGATTAACATATTAAATATATCATTTATAAATAATAACATAGATTCTACCTGACTTACAATGGGTTTACGTCCTGATAAACCCATCATAAATTGAAAATATTGTAAGTCAAAATACGTTTAATACACCTAACCTTCTGAACATCATAGCTGGGTCCAGCCTACATTAAACATGCCCAGAACACCTACATTAGCTTACAGTTGGGCAAAATCATCTAACACAAAGCCTATTTTATAATAAAGTGTTAAATAGTTCATGTAACTTATTAAATACTGCACTGAAAGAGAAAAACAGAATGATTGCATGATTACTTGAAGTACGGTTTCTACTGAATGCATATCACTTTTGCACCACCATAAAGTTGAAAGATCACAAGTCAAACTTCATAAGTCAGGATCTGTGTATATATTAAATATTACAATACTTTACCTATTATTATTAAATATTTAATCTATTACATATTTGTAATATTTGTAATATATAATAGATTAAATATCTTGTGAAAAATTTTACAATAAGTTTGAATTACTGTTTCTCTAGCTGACTTATTTTGAATAAATTCAGTTATAAACTTCCATGAGAACTGAAATCTCTTACATGGCAAGTAGTTGCATATTTTTTCAAATAAAATTATGATAGCCTATACCATGGATAAAATACCCATGTGGAATTGAAATAAACAAGCAAAGGTCCAGGGAGCTGGGGCTATGTAAGGATGCTGAATCTGTACTGCTGTGTCCCACTATTCAGTTGATTGTTTAATAACTTTAAAACAAAGTCAGTGAAAAAGAACAACTAAATTTGACATTCAAGATTAGGCCTGCTATCTCTCATCTTGACTCCAAAAGAAATAAAAACTAAAATATAATTTAATATACTTAGACATCAATTATCTGCCCTGAGGGTGACATATTATTTCTTCAATGAAAGCCAAACAATTAAAAAATTATTCATTCCATATTTTGTCTTTCAGTAATTAATTTTGTTAAAAATGTTATTTTCACGTTAAACTGCAGCTTGCCTGTTTTTATCATTGTTCTCTTTAATTTGTGAGTGTATGCATCATATTTCCCAGATTCCCTAAGACGCTGTCAGAAAATGAACTCTTTTCCAACATGGAATTCATGCTGTTTATGTAATTCCTTCTACATGGATATTTGTTTATGTATGCACATAAGAGTTAAAACAAGACTTTGTGTGTAAAAAAAAAATACTATGTATTAGAAAACAAGACTTAAACTCAAGTGAAGATTTTTAATTAATGAACTGCTGTGGGTTGACAGCAATCCTAGTAATCTCTTAAAAAAGAATGTACTAAGTCTTTCAAAAGTTTTAATTATAAAGCTAAATTAATGATTGAAATTTAATTTGATACATGGCTAAATAAATTTGTTAACCAGACAACAATGTGGCTATTTTTTTCTTGTATCTCTTTCATGTTTATCTAACAATATACTATGTGAAAAGTTTTGAAATTTTGTTAGAGAAATTATAGTAGTATTTCAGTTGGAATACATATATATATATAAAATTAAGTAAATATAACTTTTAATTTTATTTTAGCACTTTGACTTTCAAGACTAATGCATTTGATGCATGCCTATGAACTTTTCTCACTAGGTTATTATTAAAAGTCTATCCTCAGTTTCCTTTACAAAAATTGTCAAAAACAAAAAAGAGAGTAGAGCTAAGTACAGTAGTATAGGTAAGTATAGTTAAGAGTTTAGAGAGACAGCTAAACACGCAATATTTGAAGCTTGCCCACCAAGACGACCATCACACACAGATTTTGCTAGCTCTGTGCTTTTGGAATAGGCGTCCTCTCCCCTGGCCTCGAGTTCCTCATCTGCACAAAGGTGGGTAAGAACAGCGCCTACGTCAGAGCATCATGAGGATTGCAGCCATTAACACAGCTGCCACACATAAGGCAGCCAACAGTTTTACTGTACAGACAAACAGCACTATTTCCCACATCTCACTGGCTGGGAAAAAATTGCTTAATGTGGAAAAGAGGAATAATTAAAGAGGAGAAAAATTAAAAAATAATGAAAAGGAGGAAAGGGCAAAAGTTAAAATGTTATTTCTGGAGGGATACACTATGAAGATTTTAGCACTCAAATACGAGCAAGACAGAAATAGCACTTGCGAGTCTTTCTGCAGAAGTTGGAATTGGGAGCAGCAGAAGACAAGGCAAACGTGTTTAAGTTGGAGTTCATTCAAACTTGGTGAGTATAGAAAATAGAAAATAGACTGTGATAAAGAGCAGGAGCATGATAAATGTCATATTAACACCAGCATAATTTGCCATAAAAACTGGTGTTATTCTTTTTTCTTAAAGGAATTCATAAAATTATAAATAAGTTGAATCTTCCATGCATTTTTTTTCTATGTTGCATATTCAGGTTGGTTTGTATTTGTGTGTGTGAGCACTAAATCTCAGTTGCCCCCTCATTTTTGGTCTAGAGGAAATCCAAAAAAATCAGCAAAGGGGGTGATGATTGGTAACTTTGTTTGTCAAGTTTAAATATACTATTAAGAGGGATAATAGAGGCAATGGGAAGTTTTAGGTCCACATGCTGCACTAGGCACTGGTCTAAGTACTTTATAATTCTGATGACAACCCTACAAAGTAATGACTATTATTCTCCTTGTGTCACAGATGAAGAAACCAAGTCTCAGAGAAGTAAAGTAACTTTCCTTTTAAAAGCAATGGGGAAGAACTGGTTTATACAACAGTCCATTTCTAATATTTGAATAGCTTAAAAGATAGGAATGCAAAAATATCTCATAGGTTATTTACTCAGGAGATAAATGTGTATTGCTCCTTGCAGCAGCTTAAGTGTTGAAGTACATACAACAAAAGAGAAAATATTTTGATACTTGATGGAGTTTTAATTTAACTTTGTGATCCAATTCTTAAAACAGATTCATACATATAATGTTTATAGTGTGATCTCAAGAAAAGTGCTTTATTTGGGGAGTATACATTCCCTTATCAATATAATGACAAGAATAATTTTTACCCCTTAAAAATTGATATCACAATGAAGATGAAGTTGAATGTATTAACCAGCTAGTAGACATCGGTACTTGCTGCTTAATAAATCAATGGTATCCTCCTTAAGTCTGCTATTTTTTCTTATTATCTACAATGTTTAAGACTTATCCAGAGTTCTCCCTAGTACTTCTCTTACATGTTTGAGTAAGCATTATCCAAGCCCTCTGCTATACATCTGGTACCTTGTATGAATAAAATTGATAAATACTTGTCTGCTGATGACATCTTTTAATTACATGAGTCACTCTAGCTTGGAGCGACATAACTGAACCTAGTCATCTGCTCATCAAAGTTGGACCTAGCAGATATATCATTTGGCTTGGACATTGAGGTTAAGATAAAAAAATTTAGAGATTTTAGAACAGAGTTTAAAATTTAGGTGCCAGCATTGACTACCTGGGCCATCAATTCTCACCTGCACTGCAGGGGTTATATAATTCTCAGAGTTCTTACTTGTAAAATAAGAAGAAAAATAAGCTTTTTAGGGCTGTTAAGATTAAGAATTTCTTCATCCAATTAATATTTATTGATAGGCTCGTATGTGTCAAGCTTATACATCAGGACACTAAAATGACAAAATTCCTTGCAGCATAGAGATTCTGTTCAAGAATGGAGGTAAGAGGGTTAAATGTAAGTGTCTTCTTAGCTGGGCTATGGTGCCCAGATATTTGGTCAAAAATTATTCTGGATGTTTCTGTGAGGGTGTTTCTTGGGTGAGATTAACATTTATATTGGTAGACTTTGAGTAAAGCAGGTTGTCCTCCACAATATGGGTTCTGCCAGCAGATTGCCTTCATACTGCAACACCTGCACCATAAGCTCTTTCCTGTGTCTCCAGTCTTCCATTCTATCCTGTAGATTTTAGAGTTGCCAGCTGCCTTAATCACATGTGCCTGTTTCTTAAAATCTCTCTCTCTGTCTCTCAGTGTGTGTCTCTCTCTCTGTATGATACACACACACACACATACATCCTATTGGTTCTCTTTTCCTGGAGAACCCTAATACAGGATAATAATAATGATAATAATGCATAATACATGGATAAGCAAAATAAATGAGTACATAATAGATTGCATGGATTGAAGTAAAGCATGAATAGGGGTATGAAGGGCCAAGAATTGAGACTTCAATTTGAAATAGAGGGTAAAGAGTGGATGGTATTTGAGAGAAGATATAACGGAGAACATGGAATAAGTCCTGCAAATAAGGAATGTAAGAGAGTTCCAGCTAAGGAAAAAGCAAGTTTACAGACCCTAAGATGGGAGTGAGCCAGGTGTGTTCAAGAAATAGCAGGGAGGCCCGTGTGTCTGGAGGACAGTGAGCAAGAGAGAGAGCGGTAGGTGAGTAAATCACAGAGGCAACGAGGAACAAAATCATGGGGAACTATGGAGAGATTGTTAGGATTTTGGCTTTTCCTCTGAATGAAGAGGAAAGAAGCCTTTGGAAGTTTTGAGCAAAGAGGGTGACATGTTCTAAATTAGGTTCTCACAGATCTTCCTTCCTGTTGGGCTGAGAATCACTTAAAGGGGATATCACTGTCAAGGAACAGCCTCATATATTAAGGGATTTTCTACAAAGAATAGGTTTACACAATGTGAGGACTGACTGAACAAGTCTGAAGTTCTTAGGGTAGGTAGTCAGGACTGGAAGATCTTGAGCAGGTTACAGCCCATAGGCACAGGCCAAAGCTTGTTGTCCACAGGCAGACAGGAAGGTAAGAGCACAACAGTGCTACAGCCTCACAAACATGACAGATTGTTGTCTATAAGTCTTCGTCACCCTCACAGAAGGCCTAAAGCCCTCCTTTAAATGTTTTTCAAATAATTAAGTTAGACCCACTAAGGCTTATCTTCTTAATTTAAATAATCTGTATGGACTTTAACTGCATTTGCAAAACCCCTTCAGAGCAGCAGCAGGATTAGTGTTTGACTGAGTAACTGGGAGGGCTGTGCTTATGCTACAAAAGGGCTGCTGCTTCCCTTCCATCTTCCACCTCTCATGTGAGACTATCTCTTGCAGCCCACCCTATCCAGAAGCACATACAAAGAAAATTCTAGGGAATTTCGTTAAATCTAGCCAAGCTGATATACCACAAAGACAGTGTAAGGGGAAGGAAGAGAAGCAGGGACACAAATTAGGGCAGTATTACGGTAATCAGGACAAAAACGTTAGGAGGTAGGGAAGGGTGGAGGATGGACTGAAGTAGGAAATGTGATTCGCAATGATCTCAAAGCCTACGTGGTGATGAGTCCAGGAACATTAGGCAGTTGGGAAAGGCAGGAATTTCACCAGGGTCCCAGAGAATTCTGGGGCCCTGTTGCTGGTGGACACTTGGAGGCTGGGACAAGGATGGTCTTTAAATTTTCTGGCTTCTTATAGCTCTAGCTGGCAGGAAGCTTCTTGGGGCCTCTAAAGTGTCTCTCCAAAAAGACTTTCCATCTCGTTCCCAAAGTACTTAGGGTGATTTGCATAATTGCTGGTATATAGTAGGTTCTCAATAAATAGTAGTTGTTATAACTGCCTTCAAGTCATCAAACTGTTATACTAAGGTTTTCCTTCCCAAGTATGTTATTATTGGCTCCAGTTTCATAGAAATCATATTTTTGTTTCTCTTTAAATTGAAATAGTAAAACTTTTTAAATTGATGAGGAGCAAGCTTGTGTTAAGGTCATGGTTTTGAAGCCAGTAAAACTGAGTTGAATCACAAGTTTCATGCCTTTTGTGGCTGGGCAATCTTGGATGATTTACTTATTCTCTTTGCAAGTTTCATAATCTGTCATAGGGCTCTTGGGAGGTAAAAGGAAATATGACCAATTAACCTCACTTTGTCCATTTTTCTTAGAAACCAGATATGGAGAGACACTCCAGAGGGCACCTGTAGGCTCGTTTCCTTCACTCCTTTGGTAGCACTGAAGAGCTGGCTCAGTGGGGCTGACCCTCAGCAGAAAAAAATGCTGATTCCACTCCTGAAGTTACTCTTTCTAGGAAGGCACCTTCCCCATCCAGGAAGTTTCCATTTGGTACTCAATATGGTAAGATTCCCTACTCATCTGTCTATATGAGTATAGAGTTTTATGTGGGCAGGCTGCTTCTAGCATTCTTTTCCCTGGTCTGTTGTGTCCTGCTATGCGCTACCTAAGCACATATGGGACATCATGACTTGGGAGATTGTGTGCCCCTTGCTACATCTCTGTTCATACGTTTTTACTCCATAAACTCATGTTGATATTGAACCATGTGGCTCTAGTATTATCTATATGTGCATGAAGGTGTTTGTGTGTGTCTTCTTGTCTCTTTGCACAACATATAACATAATTTTTTCTATGTATTGAATATAATGACTGCTGCTTCCATGTATTTTCAGCTAATACATTGTCTTCATTTTTTAAATTTTAAGTTAATTTTACTTATACAATAAATAACTGAATATATTCTCCCTGTGAAATTACTAAATTTTAAAATTAGTGTCCACCATCTACATTTTTTAACACACTTTATTTTTTAGGGCAGTTTTAGGTTCATAGCAAAATTGAGCAAAAGGTACAGAGATTTCCTATATACCCCCACACATGCACAGCCTCCCCCTTTATCACCATCCCCCACCAGAGTGGTACATTTGTTACAATTGACGAACCTATAGTCACACATCATTATCACCTAAAGTCCATGTTTTACATGGGGTTCACTCCTGGTGTTATATGTTCTATGGGTTTGGACAAACGTATAATAGCATGTGTCCACCATTATAGTATGCAGAATAGTTTCACTGCCCCAAAATCACTATGCTCCAACTCTTCGTCTTCCGCATCCCCGTAAGACCCCAGCGACCACTGTTACTTATACCCTGTCCGTAGTTTCCCCTTTTCCACAATGTTGTGTAATTGGAATCATACAGCATATAGCCTTTTCAGACTGGCTTTTTTCATTTAGCAATATGCATTTGTTTCCTCCATGTCTTTTTGTGGCTTAGTAGTATCTTTCTTTTCATTTCTGAATAATATTTCATTGTCTGGATGTACTAAAGTTTATTTATCCATTCTCCTACTGAAGGACATCTTGGTTGCTTCCAACTTTGGGCAACCATGAATACAGCTGCTGTAAACATCTGTGTGCAGGTTTTTGTGTTGACATATGTTTTCAACTCATTTGGGTAAATACCAACGAGTGTGATTGTTGGGTCACCATCTATATTTTATTATCAGTTCACTAAGGGCTTAATATTCTCCTAATTTTCTTACATACAAAACTTTAGCTAAAAAACTCACAGGTAATTATTTGAATCTTCTAATAAATAGTGACTTCTTATCAAATTATCAAAAAAGGAATGTAATGTGTTACAGGACCTTGCATATAACCTTTACTTTGATTTTAATTGACTTTTTGAGAAAAAGCATAGTGAATTAAAGTGACACTTTATATATGATAATGTGATTAGAACAGAAGGAAAAAATATTCACAAGCAGTTATTGTATGCTAAGCATTTTCAAATAAATGTGTATAAAAGTTTGGTAGTCTGGTTTCTCTTTTAGAATGGAGAATCTTAGTGTCATGAAGGTTGAATAATTTGTCCTAGATAACACTGCAATTCCATCTGGCTAACTACAGGCACATGTTCTTTCCAGGACATAATATTTACAACTGTGAAGGAAGGAGATTTCTGCATTATTATTGTAGCTTAGCTTTTTTTTTTCCACACAGGGCTTTTAAACTACAATGGCCATGAGTCTATCCCATGTGTGTGATTTTTCCCTGTGGAAATTTAGGGTAGGGTTGCAAATGATTTCATAATACACAATTCCAGAATCTAAACCATATGGCTATATTCTATGTTTCCACAAACAGATCATGTTATCTCTACAAAACAGTAGCAGTACATGTGTAATTACATACCCACACAGTAGTCATTACAGCAAGTGTCTTTGCCCTCTGACACAGAAAACCATAACTGTGCAACTACTTGGAAATAATATGTGACATTCTTTTATATTTCTTTGCTTATAATATAGAAGTAGAATTGTAAACATGGAGGATTTTTAGGAATTAAAAGCTATGTTTCAGACGCAAAGTATTGATAGTAATAAACATTATACCAATGTTTTTCTACAAATAAATAAACATTCTATGTTTAAGAATGTTTCCTTAGCCATGCCCTGTAATTTATATTTTCTTAAATATTCAGCCAAAGTTTCTCTACTACTCCAGTAGTTAAACATGCTTCTTTAAGGAATAACAAATGCTGCTATACTCTTTCACAATTTCCAATTTACTACAGCATTCAAATTTAGAGTTGCTTGAATAAATCATCTCTAATGTCGGAAATATTTGTTAAAATACTTTCAATTTTAACTAGGAAAAGGAAAAGCTGTTCTTAGAAAAAAGTAAAGGAAAGTTCCAATACCCATAAGCGCAGTTAGGCAAGGAAGAGGAGTCCTGGAAAAGCCTCACACCTGGTATTGCTCACCCACTGAATAGGGCTTCACTGACTTCACCTGCAAAAGAGAACTGACTCAGCTCCAGCAGCGGCTATGACAAATGCAAAAGACAAAGTAGGAAATCCTTCCAGCAACATGGGATTCTTTTTTTTTTCTAAATAGTCTGTTCAATTCCAAAGACAAGTCATAGATATGAGAAAAGATGGTCTGATTGTTCAATAAAGAAAAAATAATCAATTTTTCTCTAAAATATTTTGTGAGATTTCATCTGCACTCGAATGTTTATAGCAGCACAATTAACAATTGCAAAGATGTGGAAACAACCCAGGTGCCCATCAGATACATGAGTGGGTTAATAAAATGTGGCGTTTGTATACCATAGAGTACTACATAAAAAACAAGGGTGAATTAATACCTCTGGTATTATCCTGGATGGAGCTAGAGCCCATTCTTCAAAGGGAAGTATCACAAGAATGGAAAAAAAGCACCACTGTTTCTCACCATCAAATTGGTACTAACTGATCAATACTTATGTGCACATGTGGAAATAATATTCATCAGGGGTCAGGCAGGTGGGAGGCGGGTGGAGGGGATGGGAAAACTCACACCTAGTGGGTGCGGTGCACACTGTCTGGGGGATGTCCACGATTGTAGCTCTGACTTGGGCAGTGCATAGGCAACATATGTAACCAAAGTGTTTGTACCCCCATAATATTCCGAAATAAAAAAATTATACTTCCAAGTCAAATGAGACAATGAAGAATTTATACAACAGATATTTTAATAAAGACATCAAACATCAAATGTACATATTATTTACCAAAAAAAAAATTTGTTTTTTTTTTCAAGGACATCAGTAGAATAGTAATGGACTGGAGCGCATTTGAGAGTCTTTTGACCCTTGTTGGGTTTGCTTACAGCAACAGTTACATGTTTGGATAATGAATTGCTGATAGATAAGTGAGCACTGAACAAAAGTTTTTGCCTACTTAATAGTAAGCTGTGCTTGGAAATCGTAAAATCATACATTGCTTGTAAATCATAGTATCATGTGATTGATATGCCATTCAACACTAAAAACAAAACAAATATTTGGAAATAAAACCTTTAACCAAAAATAATCCTATGAATTTTGCATTATTTTCTTGTATGGGTAGATATGTTTCTAAAAGACCTCTTACTTTAAATGGTGGAAATATTTTGAATAGTAATTTGATGATTTAATTGTAAAAGGTTCCAAAACATATGGATTACATTTCCCATTTCCATTACAATCCCACTGGGTTTTCAGATAATGGGAAAAACCTTAAAAAAAAAAAGAAAACAGACCAAAACATGTGAAAAATAGCTTGAGCATTTCTACAAACTCAAAATCAGCAGGATTTGCCCCTCCCAAGTGTATAATTGACCTAAATCACAGGATTTCTGTACAAGTACATATTTTCTTTTTGTCAATGTGTTAAACATCATCTATTAGGCCTAATAACACCCAGTAATTTTCCCCCATTTTTTTTTTACATAATTGAATAGGGAGTTTAAGTAACAAAAAGAGCATTCTAAAAGTACTTGGAATATGGAGGAAGCTAACCACTAAATCTCAGTAGAAAAGGCCAATCAGGTTTTGTTTATTTGGTTGTTTGTTTTTTTAAATACCTATTAAAGAAAGGGATGGACTAAATAAGAAATCTTTGTTTCTCCATTTTTCATTTTAGTCACTTGAGTTGGAAGTACACTTATGTAGAATTTAAACTGTAGATTAATTCTATTTGAAAATATTATGTTAAAACTTGTTCACTTTTACTTGATTTGCAAGGGTATTCATTATGATTCTAATTAGGTCATTAAATATGAAATGTCCAATTTCGAATCAAAAGTTTAGTTTATTATATCTCAAGGAAGAAGCAGTACAATTAATCAAAGTATGCGCCTAAACTATTGACACAGTTTTACCATCTTAACGGTAGCTTGTTTATGCCAGCAGCAAAGAAGCCTGTAGAGCAAGTGGCAATGAAATCACAAAAGGCGTTTTCCACAGCTTGTTGAGAATTGAATATTTTTCCTTACAAGAAGTGATCCAAAGTCTGGAAGCAGTGGTAGTCAGTTGGTGCAAGGTCTGGTGAATATGGCATATGACAGAGAGTTTCCAAGTCCAGCTTCTGTACTTTGAGCAGCACTGTTTTTTGCAACATGTGGTCCTGCAAGGAGATTGGCCTATCTCTGTTGATCAGCCATCCTCATCATTTCATCCAATTGGTTGCAGTAGACATTCACTGTAATGGATTGATCAGGTTTCATGAAGCTGTAGTGGATAACACCAGTGTTGGACCACCACACAGACACCATTAGCTTTTTGATGAATATTTGGTTTTGGACTGTGTTTCAGCACTTCATCTTCATCCAACCATTGCGCTGAATGCCCGCGATTGTCAAAAAGAAACCATTTTTCATCACATGTGACAATACAGTATAGAAATTGTTCGCCTTTATGTCATGACAGCAAAGAAAGGCAAGCATCGAGACGATTTCTCTTCTGTTGCTCATTTGATTCATGTGGTGCCCATCCATCCAGCTTCTTTACCTTGCCAATTTGTTTCAAATGGTCCAATATTGTTGGAACAGTAACACCAAACCTTGCTGCTAATTCACGCATATGTTGAGATGGCTTCACTTCCACTACAGCTTTCAGCTCATCATTATTCACCTTGGTCTCAGGTCACCCACGTGGCTTATTTTCAAGATTAAACTCACCAGAATGGAACTTCTCAAACCATCGATGTATTGTGCATTCATTAGCCACATCCTTCCCAAACACCTCATCGATATTTCGAGCTGTCTGTACTGCATTGGTTCCACGACGGAACTCATATTCAAAAATAACATGAGTTTTTGACTTATCCGTGGTTTCACAAAAATTACTCTTAAAAAAATTTGAAAGATAATCACAAGCCAAAATGTGCATTTGAAAGACTGAGGATGTACCTTCACAATAAAAAAAAAACCCAAGAAGTGTCAAAGTGAAATGTCAGAGATATTAACTCTCAAACTTAGTACACAAGGAAATCAGACATTCCATTCTTACTAACCTAAATATTTACCATATAATCTCTCAACAGTTTTGAAAAGAGTGACAAAGCCACTCAAGTTGCAAAAATCTTCCAGACTCCATGAATAACGTTGAAAATAGTGATATTTTTCATAATTTTCAATAAAATGCGTTTAATTTATTTTGAAGTTGAGAGATGAGCAAATCTTTATCTCCATGGTATTTCCTTAGAGATGACTATTAGCTAGACACAGAATATCCAACCTAATGTCGTTTACTTTCTTAAAGCTTAAACCAATATCTTCTTACATTCCCTTTACTTTGGGGTAATACTCATTTTTTTCCAAGTTAATTTTTTGTCATCTTTAATTTTTCACTTTTCTTCATTCCCTTATATTTAGCTAGACTTCATGCCCTGTCTGTGTTCTAGAGTCAAGGGCTTATGACTTCATTTGCAGTCCCTCTGTTGTCACTCTAGTCTAGATTCTCATCTGTTTGTGTCCAGACTGTCTCCTTACAGCACATAAAATCCTTTGTCCAAGATGTTCTTCATCACTGGAAATCTCCTGCCCCACCTCTCAAATGATTCACTTATCATAACCCTAGTGATTAAGAGAAAGTGGTAGTGAAATACTGTCTTTTCACTTGTTTTGGAAGACCTAAAATCATTGCATTTGCTTTATGATCCTTCCTTAAATTTTAGGATTTGATGTTGCAAGTTTGTTTTGACATTTTTAGAACCTGTGCTGTACAGTTGACCATAGAAATTGCCATTTACAGTTTTCATGCATACTAATTGAAATATAAGAAATAGTTTCCACCTAAAAGATTTCCAAGTAAGTTTAATTAACCATGTTTGTTGTCACAACCAAACAAGGTGAGAACTTTATGCTGGCCCAGATCAATGTATAGCCATTACTACCATTTGATAAACACTTCACTTTTGCTCTACCTATATTATGATGTCCTAAATCAAAGGTTTATCAAAGCTATCAGTGGAAAGCATATCCAATTAATTAAATATTTCATATATACCATCTTAAACAAAACAAAATAGATTAAATATAAAAATTCTAGATTTATAAATTTTTAAGAAAATGTGAAATGTTTTTAAAATGGTTTCATAAAGCTATGTAAATATATTTCCTGTCACACTTCTAAAACTTAGAACCCAGATCTCTGAGATGTGGTGTACATATTATCAGGAACACTAAGTGCTATCTACATATGTCCTCTACTAATAACTTCATCCTTGAGTATATAAATTTCTAGGATTCTGAACACAACTTCAAAAAGTCTTCATTATCTACATTTCAAATTGAAAATCTATTGCGCTATTCCAAATCATTTGTAACAACTCTGGCAGGCTTTATTATTACTATTTTTAAGCAGAGACATGAGTCGGTATGACAATAACCATAGAGGACCAAGTCAGGGCTGACATCTATTTACCAACATCGACAAAGAAACACTAGCAATGGCACTTTTCATTTGCCAAATATGTTTTGTTTTTGTTTTTGCTTTTGTTTTTTACAACATCTGTGCAAGAACCTCCCATAGTAAGAGATTTGATTATTTTGATGATGTTGTTCTGCTAACTCTAAGATTCTTTGGTTCTCTGATCATGCTAAAATTCTTTAATAACAATGGCAGCACAAAAGGACCAAACATACAAAACACACAGACACACATACACAACGCATAAGATTAACAAGCATACATGTTCTTCATCCATATACTTCAACTACTGTGGAATTAAGGTTCTTTTTAGGGAACAATCCCCCAAAATACTAGAATTTCTTCAAATAAATCCAGTGTGCTAATAAAAAATCTAAACCAAGAGGGTCTATTAAGAAACCAGGATAGTTTTTCAGAACACAATACATAAAAATAGATTGCACATTATTACATGCATACGTATACACATACTGTCATGCCAAAAGTCTTCAAAGATCACACCGTGGTTTATGTGCATAGTCTTCCTTCTTGCAGTTTCAGTTTCATCACTTCCAAATATATTCTGTTATGGAATATATATGTCATGAAGAATATAATTTGGATCATTGATGGACTGAATAATGAGCATGTCAAACTAAAATGTATCATCCAATGTAAAGAAAGATGACTTGTTAACAGAAAGGAAAGTAGTGCACCTTCTTTCCAATTGGATCCTAATGAAAAATGTAAGATACACACTATTTTGGAGGATTTATTATGAGTTAATTAGAACATGTTGAGTAGGAATTAATAATGAATAACCTGAGAGGATTTATAGTCACAGCTCTGAGACTATCTGTGTATTGTAAAGTTCAGCAGTACTAATCCCAAAGGAAATGGTAGCAGAAGGAATATAAGTTGTCACTGTGATGAAATAAAATAGTTGCAATTGCAGATGAATCATTAGCTAATATTGACTCTTGTTCTAAAAACTGTCAGAGCTTTGCTATGCAGCATTGAAACAGCTGGGAATGTTCTGTCAGGGAGCCATGGGGAGAAACATTTTACTTGTGTTGAAATACAAAAGCTAGATATTTGCTAAGAACATAAGAGCCACATGTTTACTCATGCGTCAGTCAAAACTAAATACAATTTTTTAGTGTATTCTGAAGTGTTTGATTCTTTCATTCATGGAACATCTATTAAACATTTGCAAAATGACAGGTATTGTAGGTTTCCAGCAGTGCAGGAGTTACATACCAACCCTGCTGTTATAAAAACTACAGTCTAGAAAACATTGAATTGCTAATTTAAAGTTTTCTATAAGAATGGTGAAAGAAAGCCACACTGGTTAGGGTAGGCTAACTGCCTTAAAAATAGATTCAAAGAGGTAGAGGCTCAACTTAATGGAAGTTCAGATCCCACTCATATTTCAAACTTGGGCAAGGTGTTCAGGTTGAGGGATTTGCTCTCATCTACGCTGCCATTCATGTATTATACTTAGGCTTCTTTTATTCTGTTGCTGTATCATTCCATAGAGTCTCACTGTCATGAACGATCAGCCAGCAGAAGGGGCCAGCTGAGGAAATAGCACATACACTTCTTAAAGCTTTGGTCCCAAAGTGTTACACACCACTTCTACTTGTATTCAATTGGGTAATGACTGGTCTCATGACTATTATACACACCAATAAAGGGGGTGGGAGGAGGAGAAGGCAGAAAATGTAATAACTAGTTTGGCAGCTGCTTTCCAGCTACAACTTTACAGTATGGATAAGGAGACCATAGAACAGGGAGACTTCTCTACAATAAGAGCAACACAGAAAATAGCATTTATAAGCAACCCTAAGCTTAAAATTATTTAATATACAAAAATATTATTAGTGTTTCACATAGTAAATTTATTCTCTGACAGGGCTTAGACTTATCATAAGAAAAATTTTCTTTGCTAAATATCTGTTTTGAGCCTTTGAGTAATACTTGTCTTCTTCTTCAAACAAGGGTAATTCCAGCTCTGGAATGATTATAAAGCCCTGACTTCACCGCTATGCAATCTATCAGTATAACCAAATTACACGTTTACCCCAAAACTTATACAAATAAAAAGAATAAATGAATTTTGAAACATTAATTATATTAACATTAGCCAAAATCAAGCAATTAGAAAAATTTGCAGTGCTAAATTCAATACCTGTTGTCATTTTAGAATTTGTTTTGTGAAAGACAAGAATATGTTTATAAACAAAAGTACTTGGTATTACATGTTTCTGGATTATCAGTGTCATGCTATATAGTAAATAGAAGGGTTTTAAAAAACCTTGTGAGACAGTTGGAAAGAGCAAGTTATAGAGAGTAAATAATACATCTAGAATTATGTCACAGTTGCTTTACTCTAAGCCTTCTGAAATCTGTACTAAATGCACCTCTTTTCTATTCGGTCTTCTCCTTTAATCTTACATGTCTGTTTAAATAATATTAATCTTCATAAATATAGCTAATCAAACTCTCATAGAAGAATCATAAGTCAACATGGAGTGAAGGGAACTAAATGTAATCTCTGTGTTGGTAGGTACTGCTATAATTCCATTTTGTATGTGTTAAAATAACACTATTTTTTCCTCCAAGGCATTAATGTCCCTGGACTGAAAATTTAAAAAGTAAAAATTATGATGGGTTGAATATCTTTCCCTGCCACTTCCCCATTCACATTTTTATTTGCATCTTGGGGTGATCATAAAAACTTATCCTGGACAGTGAGGCTTGAGTAGAAATCAAGAGGGGGTTTTTTAGAATAGGTGCTTTTGTGATAAAAGGAGACAGGCATGGCAGGAAAAAAAATCAAGAGTACTATACCTTTCCCATCTTCTTTGCTAGGGCTATCATAAGAGTGTATCACAAACTGGGTGGCTTGAGCAATATAATTCCTTTTATTTTTTTAGGTAGAAAACATTTATTTTATTTTATTTTATTTTTATTTCAGAATATTGGGGGGGTACAAATGGTTTGGTCACATAAATTGCTTTTGCACCACCCAAGTCAAAGCTACAGGCATGCCCATACCCCAGACAGTGTGCACTGCACCCAGTAGGTGTGAATTTACCCATCCCATCCTCTGCCCTCCCACCTGCCCAATCCCCGATGGATGTTACTTCCATATGTGCACATAAGTGTTAATCGACTAGTACCAATGTAGTGGTGAGTACATGTGGTGTTTGCTTTTCCATTCTTGTGATACTTCACTTAGAAAAATAGGCTCCAGCTCCATCCAGGAAAATACAAGAGGTATTAGTTCCCCACTTTTTTGTGGCTGAATAGTACTCCATGATATACATATACCACATTTTATTAATCCATTCATGAGTTGATGGGCACTTGGGTTGTTTCCACATCTTTGCAATTGTGAATTGTGCTGCTACAAATGTTCAAGTGCAGATGTCTTTTTATAATGTCTTTTTTTCCTTTGGGTAAATACCAAGTAGTGGGATTGCTGAATCAAATGGTAGTTCTACTTTTAGTTCTTTGAGGTATCTCCCTACTAATTTCCATACAGGTTGTACTAGTTTGCAGTCCCACCAGCAGCATATGAGTGTTCCTATCTCTCCGCATCCATACCTGCATTTGTTGTTTTGGAATTTTTTGATAAAAACTATTCTCACTGGAGTTAAGTGATATGTCATTGTGGTTTTGATTTGCATTTCCCTGATGATTAGAGATGTTGAACATTTTTTCATATGCTTATTGACCATTAGTCTATCTTCTTTTGAAAAGTTTCTGTTTATGTCTTTTGCCCACTTTTTAATGGGGTTGTTTGATTTGTTCTTGCTGATTTTCCTGAGTTCTATATAGATTCTAGTTATCAGCCCTTTGTCGGATGTATAGCATGCAAATATTTTCTCCCATTCTGTGGGGTGTCTATTCACTCTGATGATTGTTCCCTTGGCTGTGCATAAGCTTTTTAATTTGTTCATGTCCCATTTATTTATTTTTGTTGTTGCTGTGATTGCTTTTGGGGTCTTCTTCATAAATTTGTTGCCTAGGAAAGTATCTATAAGAGATTTTCCAGTGTTTCTTCTGGAATTGTTATGGTTTCATGCCTTAGGTTTAAGTCTGTTATCCATCGTGAGTTGATTTTTGTGAGAGGTGAGAGGTGTGAATCCTGTCTCAGTCTTCCACATGTGGCTATCCAATTTTCCCAGCACCATTTATTTAATAGGGATTCTTTTCCCGAGTGTATGTTTTTGTCTGCTTTGTCAAAGATCAGGTGGCTATATGAGGATGGTTTTATATCTGGGTTCTCTGTTCTGTTCCACTGGTTTATGTCTCTGTTCTTGTGCCAGTACCATGCTGTTTTGGTTACTATAGCCTTGTAGTAGAGCTTAAAGTCTGGTAAGTTGATGCCTCACAATTTGTTCTTTTTGCTTAAGGTTGCTTTTGTTTTATGGGGTCATCTCTGGTTCCATATGATGCATAGAATTATTTTTTCTAGATCTGCAAATAATGATGTTGTTATTTTAATAGGGATTGCATTGAATCTGTAGATCACTTTGGGTAGTATAGACATTTTAACAATGTTAATTCTGCCAATCCATGAGCATGGTATAGTTTTCCATTTGTACACATCCTCTGCTATTTCCTTCCTTAGTGTATCATAGTTCTCCCTGTAGATGTCTTTCACCTCTTTAGTTAAATACATTCCTAGGTATTTTATTTTCTTTGTTGCTATTATGAAAGGTATTGAGTTGTTGATTTGCTTCTCAGCTTGACTGTTGTTGGTGTGTATGAATGCTACTGATCTGTGTACATTGATTTTGTAACCTGAGACTTTGCAGAATTTATTTATCAGTTCCAGTAGTCTCTTGGTAGATTCTTTTGGGTTTTCTAGATATAAAATCTATTGTTTCACAGTTCTGGAGACTTTGAAGTCCCAATTCAAAGTGTCTGCAGACCTGTTTCCTTCTGAGGACTGTGAGGGAAGGATACGGTCCAGGCCTCTCTGCATGGCTTGTAGATGGCCTTCTTCCCCCTATGTATTCTGTCTCTGTGTAAAAATTGTCCCTTCTAATAAGGACACCAGTCATATTGTATTAGTCTTTAATTTGTAAAATCTTTCAAAAGTTTACATTCTGAAGTACCAGGGGTGTTGTGGTTTGAATATTTCTGTCCCTCCCAAATTCATATGTTGAAATCCTAACACCAAGGTGATTGTATTACTAGGTGGGGCCTTTTGGGAGGCTATCAGATCATGAGGGCAAAACCCTCATGAATGGAATTAATGCCCTTACAAAAGAAGCCCACCAGAGGTCATTCACCCTGTCTACCATGTGAGGACACAGTGAGAAGGTGCCATATATGAACCAGGAAACAAGCCTTCACCAGACACCAAATCTGCTGGTGACTTGATCTTGGACTTTCCAGCCTCCAGACTGTGAGAAATAAATTCCTGTTGTTTATAAGCTATGTAGTTTATGGTATTTTGTTATAGCATCCCAAAAAGACTAAAATGGAAAGTTAGGACACCAACATATCTTTTCTAGGTGGACACAATTCAACCCATGACAGAACTCAAATATGATGTTGAGGTAAAGTAACTGTCTTGCAACTATGAGGTAACCAGTTTGAGAATGAAATCCAACAACAGAATAAGACATGAATGATGGAGCAGAAAATTTAGTATTTATTTCAGAAATTGTTTAACTATTTAAATAAACTAATATTAGTATTTTTAAGGCTTATTTTACTTTATATTTGTTATATATAAGTATGCTAATCTAAAAATGGATGAATCCTCTTATATTTGTTTTAATAATGATTTACATTTTTACATTTACTTAATTAAAAAATTTCTTTATAAAAGAGACCATTATTTTTAGGCATTTACACATTTTGTTTTGATTGCTGAGGAATCTGAATAGAGCACATCAAAACAACAGAAAACACATTAATTTCCTCATTTACAAAAGAAACAAAAACACTTTGTTTTTATATAGTTTACTAAGGAGATATTGACTCCCAGTGGTTTGTAAAGAAATTTAATTGGTGACACAGCATATCAGATTATGGCCCTCTGTATGCTTTCATTCCTGTTTATATTTTTTCTGTTCCCTACACCTTGAAGATCTTATTTATTTTTCTACATGTCTATATTTATCTCAATCCACATAACTATGATAGACAAGACAATGTTACTGCTCAATAAGGGTATAAAATATTTTTGATTTCATAGCATGCATAGTGTTTCTTATTGTTTGTGATCTTTGTGATGCCTGCATTATAACAACTATTGTTAATGCTTTGCATTGAACACCTGTGCATGATATACACTCAGTTAGTTCCATCAGTTCTAAGACAGAGCACTTGCTGTCTAATTGAGTCTTCTTGTTCGCATTTCCAGATGTGTATAGGCAGTTAGGCACATTCTTCTCCCATTCTCATAAACAAACTATTACTATTATGTAAGCAGTTTAACTTTTAAATGCTCATTATATTCCATTAGGTCTATTGCTATACTTATTTTACACAATCTTAAAAACATCAAAATTTGACAAAAGGGATATTACATTAGGGAACCATTTTAAGACTGACCAACAATATACAGACCAAGTTTTACACAGAAAAGAAACAGCACAAATTATTTTTCAATAAGAAAAACTTGAGGAAGTGTAATAGTGGAAGGTTACGCTTATGGATGAACCATTTTAATGAGACTCATGGTCTCATAGGTCAAATAGGAATTGATATAAAGTAGTGTAAATGTTTGATTTAAGGACTCATGGTTGAATACACAGTAATGTATCAGACGTCTAATTTTTTGAGTTTAAACAATATTTTAAAAAATGCAGTAAGAAGACATTTAGAATTTTTACTTTGAGAAGAACTGGGAAATTCCTTTCTTGTCATATTGGTCTTTGGTTTAAAAGCATATGGTGCTTTCTTATTCCTCTTGTCGTTCACTTAGCTAAACTTGGGATTGATATAAAACAATAAGATAGGTGTTTGGAGGAGGAGAAACAGTCCACCTGCTGGATGGAATCAAGGTGGAAAGTGCTTTGAAGAAAGCAAAAGGTTTTGGGCAGGCGAGGTGGCTCACGCGTGTAATCCTGGCACTCTGGGAGGCCGAGACAGGAGGATCGCTTGAGCTCAGGAGTTTGAGATCAACCTGAGCAAGAGTGAGACCCTGTCTCTACTAAAAATAGAAAAACTAGCAGGCAGTCACGGCGAACGCCTGTAGTCCCAGCTACTTGGAAGGCTGAGGCAGGAGGATCGCTTGAGCCCAGGAGTTGGAGCTTGCAGTGAGCTACGATGAATGCCTGCACTCTACACAGGGTGACAAAGGACAAAGTGAGACACTGTCTCAAAAAAAAAAAAAGAAAGCAAAAGGTTTTGTGAACTTTCTATTAGCATTGTTAATGTATGCTCAAATTCTTGATGCTGAAATAATACCTGAAATAATAATAAGTCCTAAATAAATCAAATAATTAATCAGTGCTATGTATATTTCATTTCATTCAGATAATTTGAAATCATCATACATTTACAGGGTAAAAGCAAATCAAATAAGAAATCCCTCACAATAATTACATAGTCATACTATCTTATGGTTGGAAAGAATTTTAGATATCATGCAAAGCACCTTCCCACTCAACTCGGGAATCTCTTTTATGTCCTCTCCAGTAAAGAATCATGCAGGCTACTTTGAATATTCCAGACAAGGGAAATTTTGATATAATTGCAAGGCTACAGAGTCCATTTCTAAACAATTCTGCTTGTAATATACATGTGATTAATAAGGTTTACTCTTCCTTAATTTCCACTAGATTCACCTTGCTCTGTCTTCCACTCCTTCATTGAATAAGTTTAATTTATCACCAAAAATACAATATGCTTTTGTCACTAACATAATGCCTTCATTCTCTATTTGAATTTATGTCACTGAAGAGAAGAACCACTGCTTGTTCACAATTTTATTACCATGATCAAGTTTATAATAGGTGTTCAATGATTATTTGTGGAATTAAAATGAAGTATGGCTTTTTACATATTACTCTAAAGTTATCATCATAACCACATAACCATGTACTGTCATAACTTATGAGAACAACTTGTTGCCATTCACTGGTTTTTCCAAAATTATGTTTTGCAGTTAAATTAAACCTCCCTCCCATTCTGTCCTTTTAATTTGATCCATTAATCATAGTTGCACTAAATTGTCTTTCCTATTGCTAAGCTGTTTTAAATATTTTCAGAAGTCCTTATTTTATCTTTTGTTAACTAAAATTAAATTATCTTTGGGAAACATTGTATTCAGTGTCTATAGGTACTCTGGCTGATACAGTAACTTCTAGGCACAAGTGGCTACCAAGCTCTTGAAATGTAGATATCTCAAATTGAGATGTGTTGTAAGTGTAAAATGCACACCAGATTGTGAAACACAGAACAAAAAGAAGAATGCACAATATCTCACAATAATTTTTATATTAATTACATGTTGAAATAAAATTTTCTTGGATATAATGAGTAACTAAAAATATATTATTAAAGTTCATTTTACTTGTTTGTTTTTTTAATATGGCATTTGGAAAAGTTAAAATTACACATTACATTTTTATTGGATAACGCTACTCTGGAGAAATGATCAATACCTTACAGAGAAACATAGCCATGATTTGCATCCATGGTTCTTGTTGGTCTACCATGAGGCCGTTAAGAAACATCAGTGTCTTCCATTATATACTGACTTAAAGGATTCTCTGATAATCTAAATTTACTTACCAGTAATACCAAGATTTGTTTTAATCTTTTTTGTTGAACACTTGAATTTTCAATGTCCTCACTGATTTTGAGTTCTTATCAAAGAACTAAAGAGGAATGCTTTTGTAAGACACTTTTTCCTGTATGCCTTCATTTGGCTTCCTTCTGCTGCATTCTGCATTTGTACCAGCCATTTGTCAATCCTCTCAATTTGTTTTTCTGAATGATATTTATGACTGTGTTATATAAAAACACTGGATTTTTAATATGAAATACGTTGTCTCTAGCATGTCTGAATAGCATCATATGAATATAATAAATATCATTCATTAGGGCATATAATTGCAAGGCTACAAGGCTTATTTAGGAGTAAAATATTGCCAATCTGGAAGAAAATTTACATCCTTCCTGTTTTAATAGTTGCCATTTCAAAAACTATGTTGAAGGTCATTGTTAAATCAGCTCCTAATGCAAGAGCAATGTTAAAGCATGACTGTAGTAATTTCCCAATATTCTGTCATGGTTCTATTAAACAAGATTTCAGATGACTTCACCATATCAACCACTCATAGAAAATAAGCAGAAACTCTTAAACATATTTAATATTAAACTTCCAATTACCTTTTTAAAAGTTTTGTGGCTCCTAAGTTAAGCAACAGTAATAAAGTATTGCTGCCAAACAGAATTCTTCTAGAAACCCAGCCATAGAACAAACTTTTTCTTTTAGGAAATTATTATCTTCAAGAATTATTAATAGCATAGCCCTAAGAGTTCAGCAGTCATACAATTATTGCCTGAGACATTATTACATTTTTGGTTAATTCACAGAGTTTTTCTAACTCAATCTAAACTATTAGATAAATACCTTCAGAAAAAAAATCTAAACAAAATTCATTGTGGACATGTAGCAAGGCTATATTTATTATAGCAGGTAGCTAGAACAGTTGTCAATGCATCCTCTTTTGATAATAAGCTCTTGGTAAATTCAGATAAAAGAAAAAGTCTTCTTGTGATGACATTTTAGAACATATAATCAGCCTTTAACATGAACAAGAGTGGAGACATACCAGAAGCTTGAAGTAATGATTGTTTATACATGGTGATTACAATGGTGAATCAATTAAATAAGATTTTTCTTTTTTTCTCTCTCATTATTTTTACTATTTCCAATTTTTTTCATTTAATTTATTCATTATTGCGTGTCCTGGTTATTTTTCATTTCCGTAGTCTTTCTTTCAATTTGAATTTTCAAAAGATTTAACTTTCAGTAAGTCAAGGCTACCCTATACTTTCCTCCACACTTACTTTACTTGTTGGTGTCCACCACATCCACACACCTTTATTCTCAGAATAGTTTATTCCTAGAAATCAGTATATAATGTCATATAACTTAGATTAAGCAAATATTGCTACAATACTCTAAAATGTAACAGCTAAAAAAATGAGGCATAAAAACATTTCCAGAAACCACATAATAAAAAATGTGGGTATATATTTATTCACACACACACACGTGCACACAAAAATCCACCAGGTTCCTTTTCAACTGTTTTTCTACCAAGTGTTAAATGTACAAATTTTGGGCTGGGTAAGATTATGGGGTGATTTTCAAGAATAGGAAAATTTTCCAATTCATTAAATAAAAACGATAACAATAGTGGAGAAAAATACTCTATCCATTCCCAGAGGACTTTTTTCTATTGTTAGTAACAGCAAAAATTTTGTAAAATGGAGTATTACAATATAAACAATCATAGAGAAGTTCAAATTTAAATACAGCACCTTCATATAATGGTATTTGGACTTCAGAATGGGAATCAACTCCTTCAAAATCCTTATTTGTATTTTCTTCAAGATCACTATTTCATGCATCCTCCAGAACTGGAATTGCCTATGTCTTAGATCTTTCTCTATGATGTCAGTGTAACAGGTCTTGGTCAAATTTTCTAACATTATGGATGAAAAACAATACATCATTTTGTCTTCACTTTCCAAAAAGCCATTGCATCATTGTGATGCTGTTTTTGCTATGCTTAAATATGTAAAGTGTGACAAAATATTTCTAAACTTTTCCCCATTAATTTGCTGTTTGACTTTCTTCCACACCACTATTTTATAAATGCAGATGTGCAAAAAGAAAAAAAAAAACCCATTGTGCTATCATTTCTGTTTCTAACCACAAACAGAAAACAGAAGTGACTTTTTATTGCTTCTGAAAGCTAAATGAAATCATTTGGGAAAACTGGATCCTTGTCCTAAGGAAAGTAGGTCAGCTGTTTGAAAGAATATTATTGGCACCTTATTATTTGACATCACTTTTATGCTTCCTTCATTGAAGACAACTTAGTAGCATGGTACATTATCCTGTAATCTTTAATTATTTTATGTTTTGGATATGTGTTTAGAAACCGTTGTGTACAATATTAGATATATTTAATCAAGGACTGATTCTCTCATTTAAAACCTCTTTGCTTTGTGTTTTCCGGGAATTTCAATATCTCCAAGGATTTTTAGAATGTTTTCTTTTTATAGACTCTGCCTTTTTTCTAACATGGAAGGTATTCAGGTCATCGGGCATGGCTTATTTATTTATTTATTTATTTATTTGGTCTAGCTTTTGTATTAAATTAGGTTTCCATTAGCTACTGTAGTTTATACAATTTTGCCCATTTCAAATCAACTACTAAAAAAGAAATAGAAAGGCATTTCATGATTTCTTTTTACTAACAATGCTTTTTCTTTGGAAAAAGGATAATGAAACTCTATTCAAATTGTGATGCACAATCAGGATAGATGATAGATAAGTAAATGGATAGATAGATATTTTGTACGGTATTTGTAAAATGTATGTGGGACAAATATAACAGTCTGTATTTTCATTTTTAAGGAATTTTTTCAAGATATGAGTTACAATTACATTAAAGGTAAACAGCAATTGAATTATAATGAGCGTATTTTACAAAGACTGGAATTTAGATGAGTCAATAGAAATAAATAGGATTTACTTTAGACAGCTCAATCAGTGCCTAGCTCATAGGCAATACTCAATCAACATTTTCTAAATTGAATTAATAATAAGTGAAAGTGAGTCATGTGAAATCTCAAAAGCATGTTGTTCTTTCCTTTGTAAAACTAGTCTTATTACCATTACAACCTCTTGTCTATTTCTTGTTCATCTTCTTCTAAAAAGAACATCAGGATTGTTTGTTTGTTTTAATCAGGAATACACACAAAAATATTAAAAAGATGATAACCTACAACATGTCTGACAAAATGTTGACATGGTACTTTTTGAATGAACACCATGCTTATTGCTAATAGCAAACACTCAAACTAAAGTTAATTGTGTTTGGCTTATTCATCAAAGTCGGACTAATGGACAAGATTTTAGAAACACAAACATATCAACTTTGGCTTTATCTTGCTTAAGTTTCCTCTTTCTGGTATATGTGGTTTTATAAAGTAGATACATTTTCACAATGAACATGTATTACTTTTATAAAAATTTTTAAAGTAAGCTAAATGGTCAATTATATTTAGAATTATGCATTACCAAGAGACGCAGTAGTTAGAAGGGAAGTACAATTATTTCAGGTCCTCTGAGAAATAATTAGGGAAAGACAAATGGAATCTTAGATCTATAACTAATTATTTCTTAACGCACTTCCACTAATTTAACATATTGAAATAGTTGAACTTAATAACCATTATACTGAAAATCTGTTAATATGCGTAAATACAAATTGATCCTATATATTTTTCAATTTTTTTGCTTGAATTTAAGGTTTGTGGTTTGCATTGCACTTATATGTGCTTACTTGGTCAAACTCCTTTTTTACTAACATATTTCTCTAATCTACCACCCTACCAACCCAACCATCCTTCCGTCATTCATTCATTCTTTCATTTATTCATTTGTTTGGTTGTTCAGGCAATTAATATTTATTGAGTACTTAATGTGTGCCATACTATGTACTGGTGTATATCAGCTACTTGAGTGAAGACTTCTTATCCTTGTACCTCTTTCTAAACTCAGTTCCCTTTACATTACTGGAAAACTTGATTCACCACTATTTTAATCTATATACAAATGATGAATATATTATGATGACTATAATTGTAAATGGCAAGCCCTATATTTGTGCAAGTCTCTTCTTCTACAACAGTATGGGGGTTTCTTGGCCAACCAGGGTCCTTAAGTTATTATGGACATGCTTCACTACAGCTGTAAGAATTAATTAAATACTTTATCCATCTTTTCTTATTTACTAGCACCTGTTTTATTTGTTTGTTTGTTTCCTATCATGTGAGAGGCTCATTCCATTATCTCTCCAAAATGTTGTAGAGAAAATTCTGCAAAGGGAGGAGTTTATCCCTTGCAAATTACTCCCCTTCCCACACACAATCTTTCCTGCAGAAGTTCATACTTTCTATGTAATTCATATCCTTTCCTTTGTCAAAGTTGTCTTTTGACCTCTAGAACATATTTGTACTTTTTTTAAAGCGACCCTTTCACTATTTGTTTTGTCACAAAGGGATTAAGTTGTGCTAGACAAAATTCACCAAGAAGCACAAGTTGGATATAAATGTTCATTATGGGAAAAATGCATGGAAACATCAAGATAATTATGCAGAGCATGTGGCAGGACAGCATGCTCTCTGATGGAGGTATGCTCCACTCCTCTCCGTCCCTTATTTCAGGACATTCACTCATTATGTAAAACTCATGGCAATGAGAATTCAAATGGAGTTAGAATCACGTTTTTTTTTTTTAATTCTAATTCTGATATCTGATACCTCACTGTGCAAATATTCTGGATACTCTGGTTATGAGCTAACCTGTTGGCTAAGTGCAAGAAATTGTCTATGGATTTCTTTTGTATGTATCCTGATAGATTTCTATTTAGATCTCTAGTCTATGCCTCTCAGGGTTCAACATTTTCCAAAACTGCCTTTGTATATTTTCTAATTTAGTGCCCTGTGAACAGTTTATAAGTAGCTAAGTCAAAAATGATAAGCTTTTCCCCCAAGCAATCTTCTTTTCCTGACTCCTATAGAAGATGAATCTCTCAGTTACCAGGCTTAGGCTCAAAAACCGTATTAGCTTTTCCTCTTTCAATCCCTGCCTTTTGTCAACTGACGGTATAAGTAAAAATGGTAAAGTTATGTTTTATTCCACTGATAACTTTCTTTCCATTCCCGCTTCTACCAGTGTAGATCCAGGCTCTTAATTCCTTGACCTTGACAGTTACGGCTAAATGCACATGTACTGTAGCTAGACTCCTGAGATTTTAAACTGTGGTAATCTCTTACCTATGTTTGTGATATTGGTCTAATCTCTTAACTTCACTACAACTGTGTCTATGCTGGTAAAATAATAGTACAAACATCATATGTTTGTTGGTAGGATTAAATATATTAATATACAGTATATAAATCAGTTAAACCATTGCACGCAGTAGAGTAAGGCTCAAAAGAAAATTGGCTGTTATTATGGTACCATCTGAACATATTTCCCTAACTTCAGCCTTTTGTTCATTTTTCTTTTTTGTATTTTTTAAATTTCAGAATATTATGAGGGCACAAATGTTTAGGTTACATATATTGCCTTTGCACCCCTGAGTCAGAGCTACAAGCGTGCCCCTCCTCAGACATTGTGCACCTCACCCATTAAGTGTGAATATACCCAGCCCCTCCTCCCCCCTCCCACCTACCCAACATCTGATGAATATTATTTCCATGTGTGCACGTAAGTGTTGATCAATGAGTACCAATTTGATGATGAGTATATATGGTGCTTCTTTTTCCATTCTTGTGATACTTCACTTAGGAGAATGGGCTACAGCTCCATCCAGGATAATACAAGGTATGTGAATTCACCATTGTTTTTTGTGGCTGAATAGTACTCCATGGTATACACATACCGCATTTTATTAATCCACTCATGTATTGATGAGCACTTGCGTTGTTTCCACATCTTTGCAATTGTGAATTGTAAATAAACATTTGAGTGCAAATGTCTTTATTATAGAATATCTTTTTTTCCTTTGGGTAAATACCCAGTAGTGGGATTGCTGTATCAAATGGTAGTTCTACTTTTAGTTCTTTGAGGTATCTTCCTACTAATTTCCATAGAGTTTGTACTAGTTTGTAGTACCACCAGCAGTGTATGAGTGCTCCTATCTCTCCATATCCACACCAACATTTGTTGTTTTGGGACTTTTTGATAAAAGAAATTCTCACTGGAGTTAGGTGATAACTCATTGTGGTTTTGATTTGCATTTCCCTGAAGATTAGAGATGTCGAGCATTTTTTCATATGTTTCTTGGCCATTAGTCTATGTTCTTTTAAAAAGTTTCTGTTCATGTCTTTTGCCCACTTTTTAATGGGGTTGTTTGGTTTTTTCTTGCTGATTTTTCTGAGTTCTATATAGATTATAGTTACCAGCCCTTTATTATATTTATAGCATACAAATATTTTCTCCCATTCTGTAGGTTGTCTGTTCACTCTAGTGATAGTTTCTTAGACTGTGCATAAGCTTTTTTATTTGATCAGGTCCCATTTATTTATTTTTGTTGATGCTGTGATTGCTTTTGGGGTCTTCTTCATCAATTCTTTGCCAAGGCTGATGTCTATAAGAGTTTGTCCCATGTTTTCTTCTAGAATTCTTATGGTTTCATGCCTTAGGTTTAAGTCTGTTATCCATCATGAGTTGATTTTTGTGAGTGGTGAGAGGTGCTGATCCTGTTTCAGTCTTTTACATGTGGCTGTCCAATTTTCCCAGCACCATTTATTGAATTAGGATTCTTTCCCCCAGTGTATGTTTTTGTCTGCTTTGCAAAGATTAGATGGCTATATGAGGATGGCTTTATCTCTGGGTTCTCTGTCCTGTTCCATCAGTCTATGTCTCTGTTCTTGTGCCAGTACCATGCTGTTTTGGTTACTTTAGCCTTGTAGTATAGCTTGAAGTCTGGTAAATTGATGTCTCCCAATTTGTTCTTTTTGCTTAACATTGCTTTGGCTATACAGGGTCTTTTCTGGTTCCATACAAAGCATAGAATTATTTTTTCTAGGTTTGTGAAAAAAGATGTTGGTATTTTAGTAGGGATTGCATTGAATCTGTAGATCACTTAGTGTGGTATAGACATTTGAACAATGTTGATTCTGCTGATCCATGAGCATGGTATGGTTTTCCATCTGTTTAAGTCCTCTGCTATTTCCTTCCTTAGTGTTTCATATTTCTCCCTGTAGAAGTCTTTCACCTCCTCGTTTAAATATATTCCTAGGTATTTTATTTTCTTTGTTGCTATTGTGAAAGGTATTGAGTCTTTGATTTGGTTCTCAGTGTGACTGTTGGTGTATATGAATGCTGCAGATTTGCATACATTGATTTTGTAATCTGAGACTTTGCTGAACTTATTTATCCATACCAGTAGTCTCTTGGCAGAATCTTCAGAGTTTTGTAAATATGAGATCATATTGTCAGCAAAGAGTGATATTTTGACCTTTGACCTCTTCTGCCCCCATTTGGATTCCCTTAATTTCCTTCTTTTGCTGATTGCGCTGGCTAGGACTTCCAGCACTATGTTGAATAGGAGTGGTGATAGAGGGCAACCTTGTCTGTTCCAGTTCTAAGCAGAAATGCTCTCAATTTTTCCCCATTCAATATGATGTTGGCTGTGAGTTTGTCATTTATGGCTTTTATCATTTTTCATTTTGAATTCAATGCACTTTTCCAACTTGTATTCCTGAAATAATTCCTTTCTCTAATCACATAATTTTTCTCTTAAAATTTTTTTCAGAATTTTCACATTGACTAATAAAATGGCTACAAATTCTTTAATCTGAGTCTTCAAGAATTGGCCGTACTTATCCTTCTAACTCTCCTGAAGTCTAGAACATGGCAGATGCACAAAAATAAGTATTTGTTTATTTAAATGAACATATTGATATAAGTTTCTCTAAATATTTTTGGAACAATACAGGCCATATACAAATTAATACATACATATATATTTATGCATACATTCAGACTGTAGTGATCAAAAATTTATTCCTGGTTGTGAATTTAAAATACTTTAGAATAAAACTTAAATGAATGAAGAATTCAAGAGGTCAATAACCATGATAATATAAAATTTATATAGCTATTTGTACTTTTTGTTGAAATTTCATACATTGAAGGTAATTACCTTTGTAGAACTCATAATAGTTCTGCTAATAATCAATGGTCTAAAGTCAACAAGTTAAATTCATTTGCAGCTAGTATAGTACCTTCTCTGATTTTGGCAAAGAGGAGTCTTTTGTAGATCTCTGCACCACCATAAATGGTTTCCATCAAACTCTGTAGTGGTTGTGGTAATATGAACAAATATATGCAAATAAAGCCTCTAAAAATCATGAAATTAGTTTGTTAATTAATATTATGTATTACTATTATTAATTTAAGAAAAAGTTAATTTTAAGGAAAACAGTTTATGATATTCTACACATTTTCACATCATTAAAATTAACCAAAAATTATTAATATTTTAAAAGTATTAATACTATGTGCATGCTGAAACATTTAGGATTAAAATATACTGATAGGTCCACTTACATTGAGATGCATCAAAAAAACACAGTTTGATGGATATAAAGTGAAATGGATACATGAATAATCACATAATAAAGCAAGTAGAGTAATACTGTTAATGGTAGAATCTAGGTAGTGTATTGTTACACGAGTTTACTATAAATTTTTTCCAACTCATTTCTATATTTAAAAACAAGAATCGAGGAGACAGAAAAATTTTAGGAAAAGATGGGTTTATGTAAAATTTGTGTAAATATGGCTGTGATTTTAAAATCTTCATCATCAACAGGAACAATAACTAAAGCTCAATCTGTGGGTTCTTGAGTGGCAAAGCAAGGAATTGGTACTTGGGAAATTAATATATTTTTAGATGACAAACCTGATCAAGATTATAAAAAATTGAAATAGATTTTTCTTTTTAAAAAAAAAGCCTATGTGTGTTCACTACTATAAAAAATTGCCACTTTTTTGCCAATGGAAATTCAATATGGTATACAATTTCAGTTACAATGGGCATTTTATATGCCCGAGAAATTCCTTTCAAGCTTTGATATTCCACATAAGGAAATGCAACCAGAGAATCTTCTTCAGTGCGTCCTTTCGTTCCTAATGACACAGAAGATTCTAGTAGTTTGGTTCCATCTCTTCTCTCCTCTCCCATTTCTGTCACTCCTTCCCACGTACTCTGTATTCTAGTAAAGCAAGTTGTTTTCAATGTCCAGAATAGGAGATACTCTGAAACATTCCCTATATTTGACAATGAGAAATTTTTTCTCTGAAATGTCCTTCTTCCTTTCACAATTGTGTTGCTCCAGCTGAATTACTCAATTTATTTGGCACCTAACTTTTTTTATATCATAAATTGTGATGTTGGTAGGTATCTCTCCTCTGGGCTTTGTTATCCCTGAGTGCTCTCCACTGATGGTGCATTTATCACATCAGATTCCATTTATTGATTCCCCTACTCACTGTGAAGCTTCTGAAGAGAGGAACTGAGTCTCACTTGTATGACAGTTCTTATCCTTTAGAGGATCCTTAGAGTATATTTTGTTTACTAAATCTGTGAATGAAGGTATTATGAATGAACGAAATGAATGAAAGAATGAATTACACTGTGTTCTACGTTACTAAATCTTTCAAGACTTTAAAAACAGAGTAAAAGTCTACAATAATAAGTGAAAGTCACCGAAGTCCTTTACATGGAAAGCTTGAGATAAAGTTTTGCAAGTTTTTAAGTTGAGGGCAATTTTTCCAAGAGGCAAGGGGTGACTCATTCAGACTTGGGGTTGATAAGGCTGCATCTTCTTTTTCATCATCATCATTGTCATCATTATCATCATTATTTTAAAAAGAAATGGCATTATTTCAGCAAGCTACTAAAGTGCTTAATACAAAGCTATTTCTAAGAACTATAATAAAATCTTTATTTCCTTAAGAAGTACATTTTCAATCATGGAAAACACCGTATGCATACAATGATTACCACATATTGTACTTGATAACATGTTCTGACTACCAAAATAATACAGAAAATTTTTTTAAAAGGCTTGAATTACAGGACACCATGAATAATTTATTTTGATGGCACTGATGACATTAGCATAGATCTAGAAATGGAAGGTAGAATGCTTTATGTTCTAAAAAATTGCTTTTCATACAATGTTTTCAAAGTGAAGAGGCATTAATTTTTATTAATAAGCTGAAAACATATGTGTTAAAACATGAATACATTACTACAGGCTATATATACAGTCTTCTCTGAATGCTGGGTGTCTGGGTACATTACTTTAACCATATCAGTGGAAACTACCATATTAAATTAAGGAACTCTGTAAAGAGATCTTTTTGAATTAAGAAATAGCATGACTCTGTTTCCTAGATTTCTTAAACTACTGTATACTTAACGAAAAATAATCACTCTATGGACTAAAATCAAGCACAGGCTTTTAGTATAGCTCTTACTTTTATATTCTGTGATTAAATTTTTGTTTAATTAGTTTCACCTCGTTATTTTATACTTTAGTATCAGTAAAAAAAAATCTTCCATGGTAGTAGAATGTATTTGACTTAAACTAATCATATAGCATATATTGCTATCATTCAATAATAACATAATTTCATGGTATTAGATACTTTTACTTGAGAAATAAGTATTATAAATATTACATTATAATATTATAATGTGGCAGTTAGTTCTAAAATTAATTGCACTGGCGTCTTATACCTCCATGTGTTGTATATGATTGTTTTCATATTTTAACCTCTAAAATATAGAATATAAGAAGTAAAAATATTTGTCTCAAATATATAGTGCAGAGCAATTTTATTTCTACAGATATGCATTACAATTATTCATTATTTTTATTTAATATTATAAAGTGAGTTATTACAAACTGGTAAGAAAAACTTTCTACCATTCTGCCTGGTAAAATTGAAAATCATAAACTCCATGTACAATTTAAAAATATATTATAAATCATAAAATCATGAGTTAGAATCATTTAAAATCCTCATGGATGTAACAGTAAAGCAGACCAACATTTTTTTAAATAGAACATGCAGAAATTTATATGAACAGATGTATTAACTAAATAAGTGCCAATAAGTAATATTCCATAGTATATAGTAATTCTTGAATATTTAAGCATGCTTTAAAATATATATGTGTGTGGTAGTTAATTACCTAGTAAAATTATTATAAAGAGATGGAAAATCATGATCTAAGTTTGTTGGAATTTTTCATGTGCCAAATATTGCCCTGTACTTTTAAGATGCATGAAAAGGTACCCAAAAGCCCTCATTCCTCAAAAGAGGAGATGGTACACACTAGTCTACACATGTTTACTCTTCTGTCTAAGGGAATTTGGCAGATCAGAGGGTTTTGAATAGAAGGCTTAGCAGCTACTTGGACCAGGAGGCAGCATTTAACTCATGAGCAGTCAATTCATAGGATGACCAAGTGCCTTGGATGTGGATGGAAGAGAAGGAGCCCCTCTCTGGTGAACTTCATTGAAAACAACAACAAAACAGCACTGGAGAACGGGTTAACATAACGGTAGATTTGGAGTAAAGAAAAAGCCAAGAACAAACAGTTCATGGCATTGAATTTAACAGTCAGCCCTGCCTCATGGAGCTTACAGTTTCAACATGGAAGACACATAATCATTAAACAAATGCTCACAAGCTACAAATATTATGACAAGTAGTGCTCAGTCAGATGAAGGGAAATTGCAAGTTTTATGAGAGAGTAAAATAGAAAACTCCAAATGAGACTTCAAGAAATGTCTCAGGTGAAAATAATTTACCCCTGGCCTCTGCTTGTGTAGGCAGTGCCCATGCAATTCAGGGTATTGAATTCCTCCTGCTAGCTCATCTGTGCAGAGAGTAGTGCACAGTTCCAGGCGCCTTTCTCCCCGCCCTCACCCTCATCACCACATTGTATTTTTCTCACTGGACAACACACGCAATTTTCACTAATCATTCTAAGTCTTAAACTTGAATAAATATGTGCTATGCAACAGAGCTAAGAAGCAACTAGACACATAACTGCTTATCAAATTGCTTTGTCTAATGGAGTCAAGATTTTTCAACCCTTTCTGCACACAACTTTTGCTTAAGCTCCTGGGTCTGCATAGTATGAATTAATAGGAACACTGACAAAGTAGTGTTCATTAAAGCTAAGGAATGGGGCTGAAGTATTTTTCTGTTGACATAAAATTTTCAAAAGTTCCAACTATCTGACCACCTAAATGATACAATTATGAGTGTTTGATTTGTTTTCTTTTGAGAAGTGGACTTTTATGACAAATACTGAAATTAAGAGAGTTGGATTTGAATAGTGTGCTCCAAAGCACTCCTAAAACCACATTTACTCGAACATAATGTAATACATGCTTTATAAACTACTTTTTACAGACACATTTAGTTTTTGTTACACCCTTTAGGGAGTTAACTGAGAAAGCGTTCCTATAACACTCTCAAATGTTTGGATGCATTCTTTAGAAATTAATATCTTATTGGCATATGTGTTATATTACCTCATATGCTTCCTTGCCTAAAACTTGATGACATTTCAGGGAAAAAAAATAATAGAAAAGAATAGGCTATCAGCTATGTTCTGTCAAACTGCTTTGCGTTATGATACTAGGCAAGCAGAATCCTCACAACATGTTTTAACAGTGAATTTCATGCCAAAGAAGCAAAATACTTTCAGGATTCAAACAAAGTTTGGGATTGTGGAGGGAGTGGTAGATAAAAATCAATATTTTTGTCATATTGCAAGCATTGAATAAAAATTGGAAATATAAAGACAAGAGGCAAAGAGTTTCTTGTCAGTGAAATCTAAGCATTCCAACTTTTTTTCTCTGACAGCAAATATTTTTGGACAACACATTACAGAGCTGGAGTAAAAGATAACTAACTCTTTATATCTGCAAATTCCTAAAACATGGACCAAGTCCAGTCCTTTTTTGTGAGACTTTTGTTATCATGAAAAGATTTTAAGTTGTTTATGTTCTTCTTGCAGCAAAAGTCATTTTTGTAGATTCTTTTTTTCTCTCCTCTTGAAGAATGTGCACAGTTGGGACATCTTGCAAAATCATATGTATGTATTGACAGATATATCTCCCTTTAAGTTTGACATTTGTTGATATCTTCCTCCCTTAGCATCAAATAAAAATAAAAACAGATTTCAACCACAACTTTAGTATAGTTGGCTAAAAAATTTGAAAACAACTGAATTTAATTAAGCACAAAGGCAATGATTGCAAGACAGTTTAGACTTGAATAAATCCAACTATTTTGTAATTCTCAGCTCATGTGAACAATAGCTATTATAATTCCCATTTAATAGCTATAAACTCACGGACATGAATGATTCAAGTTACTTTCTTCAAGCATACAATTTGTAGAACCAAGTGAAATTGAAATGTTGTATCAGTTGGGATTCAAGCAGTCTCAGACGGTTGCTCGATAGTTACCAAAGGAGAGAGCAAAATCGGGATTGGTACTCTCACAGGGGAGTTGAGAGAATTGAGATTAGAGAAAAAAACAATGGTGTTCCTGTACTTTGCAGTTTACAAAATATTTTACAAGCAATGTCTCAACTTAAGAATAGGAATAAAAATTTCTGTTATTCACTAACCCAGATACTAAATAGGGTAGTTGTTAAATGTCCCCAGAAAGAAACACCAAGTTCCCTCCCAAATTCTACACTTCACCAAGTCTTGGTTATGGGATCTGTTAATAATTACTATGGCAGAGTGAAGAAAGGGGCCCCCAAGTGATAGCAGCATTATGATTTTTACTATAACCATATTCCAACTCTGGGAGGAAAGTGGGACCATTAGTTAGGATATCCAAATCTTTATGTTCAAAAGCAAGTGTATGTAGTTCTTTGTTCCCAAAAGTAGTCAGAAAAAAATAAAAACAGACAGATACAGATAGAAGGCAGTAATGGTTTTTGATGATGCTTAGCCACTAAGGACTTTCTGATGTGGACTGAAGGACAGCTTATATTGTGGACAGAGTCCTGATACATCTCTTAAGACCTCTGCCCAGACCTCTGTTATGTTGTAACTGTCTCATATGGTTTTATAAGAGTTTTTTGTTAAATATTTAAGAGTTTTGCAAGTTCATTGGTAGCTTGAAATTGGTCATAGTAGAAGTATTTAAACCTTGAAAATTAGCTATAAATGCTATAAGTCAGGGTATGTTTTTCCTGAGAGAACCAACTTATCAGAACACCAGTGTTTGTGCCTAAAGAGTAGTCTGGACACCTCCATATGTAATCCAGAGCTAAGTTATCACAGTCTACTTTTGGGGATGAGGGAGAAACTTGCCAGCAAAGGCTAGTGAGAATTCCCAATGGGGTTGTCAGTCACTGTGTAAGAACTCAACATAATGAATCAGCAAGATGTTGGTTAGAAGGAGCATATTTCATACAGACCACAGGGGGCGTTGCCCCATTGCCTGTTTTGGACCGTGATTTCAACTAAATCATTGCAAAACATAATGGCATGTGATATCTGTCTAGTGCCAATATCAGACTCACATGCTGGTCCTAAGGCTAAACAACTTACCCCTGTATGAATTTATCTTTCTTTGTTTCTGTGCTTGTTTTATGATGGGTATTCTTGGCTACATTTGTTTTAAACTTATCCAGTTGTAAACGTACTCATTGTAAGGAAAAGATGATATGTATTTTATGCAGTGCTGAAGTAGAAATAATAATCCAAGTTATATAGCTTGAATTTTTCTTTTTAAATTAAGGCGAAACATCTACTATGTGTCACTCCAGATGTTAACCTTTGGTGGTGAACTGCTGTCACCTAAAGGTAATAAATACAATTTTCCATACCAAGATAATGTTCCATACTTGGGGTAATTAATGAATTAATTAGTTAAATAGGGAGTTTGAGAGCATTTTTTGTAAGAAAAAAACACCAATTTAATCACTTCAGCTTGGCTTTCATTTCTTCATAGAATGAAATTCTTTCTATTGGGAATAAAGGCAATATATATTATGCTTCACCCACCCGGTGAGAGCTTCTTAAGGCTGAGAAAAATATGGTTTATTCATTAGATAAATATCCACAAGCAATAACTTTTTAAAAACAATCTTCTTCCCAGAAGTTTAGAATTATTTGATGATTACTCTGGAAGACCTGCAGCGAGGAAGAATTTTTATAAATTAAATAAATGTGTCCAGGGAAGGATGGGAAAAAAGAAAGAAAAGTTGTATGTTTTACAACTGCTGAATCAAACAAAAATCCCAATGTTTTGGAGAGCACAAGTCAAATTGCCTCAGTTTTTAAATAGCTACTTTTCCTGTAACATTGTCCACTGATGACATTGTGCTTGATGCAACAACCAGGATAATTTGGGTTCCAACAAGAGTCAATTGACATAACAAGGTAGACAATTCATTGCTGGACATGAGAAAATGTTCTCTGCCCTTCTTACTGACCTGAAGCTAATTCCACTCACAATCACAGTTTTAGAAACCTTTTCCAAACGTGGCAAAGTCTATCAGAATAAGAGATACATTTCTTCTCCTGTTGCTTGTTATGGGAACATGGGCATTATTTCTAGTCATCTCCTGGAACCATCCGTTATGTTGACCTGACAGGGACAATAGCATACTACCGAACAATTCATTAATGAGGCAAATAACGCCCTCCACGTGTGGCTTCAACTCAACAGGATTTACCAGTGGGTCACATGGGAGGGCAGTGGACAAAAGCAGACCATTGCCAAAAATGTCTGTATGAATAAACATAATGGTGACAGAGTTCACTTGATTTGCTGTTAAATTCAGTTACAGATTTCAGAGCTTGAGCTTAGGTTTTTTACTGTTTTATGATATTAGCAAATTGATACTTCTGAAATGTTATTTAGGCTTACAGGTGGTAGATGTGTGTTATCATTGAATCATTTCCCATATCAGTCAGGACAGATCAGGATATGCTACAACCCCAATTCCTTGTGGCAGAACACAACACAATTTATTTCTTATATCTATAAAGTCCACCATGGGTCTGGTTGACTCTCTTCACCAGGCAGTGACTCAGTGTGCCAGGTTGCTTCATCCTTTTGATATTGTATTCTTAACAATGGCCTCCATATTCAGTATCTTGGAGGATGCAGTAGACAGCAGAACTGAACAGGGGATTACCATTGCTGCAGCCCACGGGTGATGCATACCACTACCTTTCACTTTCCTTGGCCATAACTAATCATATGGGCCTGAAAGAAGGTGTAGTTTCTCATATTCCCATGAAAGGAAAAACAATCAGACATTGTTGAGCACTATGACTTTCTATCACTCTACTCAATAAATGTGTGTTTCCTCCCTGTGTTCATATCTGTTCATTGTGCTTTCTAGATTTTTTTTCTCACTTAGCATTTTTCTTAGTTCATTCAGGCTGCTGTAACAAAAATGCCATAGACTGGGTAACTCATAAACAACAGAAATTTATTTCTTACAGTTCTGGAGGCTGGAAGTCCAAGATAAGGTGCCAAAAGATTTGGTGAGGGACTGCTGATGAGGGACTGCTTCCTCACACAGAACCCTCTTCTCAGTCTAAACTCACATGGTTCTAACCTGTTAATTGTTGTTGAGGTTTTGTTATTTACCTGTAAACTGGATTGGATCCTGAATTCTTCAGTTTCACTAAAAAGTAAAACTGTCTTTTTCTCCAGTTCTGCAAATTGAAATCATTCAACTTGATATAAACCTCAGAAAAATCACCACAACAGATCATGTATGGGCAAACTTCATGACTGCTGAAGACGTGGGACACTCAGAGATTTCATCAGAACACCCAACGGTATAACCAGAGACAGAGACACTCAAACGTCAAATCAGAAAAATTCATCAGATTGCAACAGCCATCCTCATTCTACCATCTAAAGATACTTCAAATTCAAGTCTAGAAATCTTGACTAGCTGCCCTCCAGACCCAAAAACTAAGTTCATAAATTGCTCTCACTATTAACCTTTATTATTTTATTTTACTAGGATAATGCCTAAATTTTCTTCAAGCAATACTATCTGAGATGAGCAATTTAACCTCAGTATTACTCCAAAGCAGAAGAGTTTTTAATACCCTAATTGCTCAACAAGGAGGAGACTATGCTCTTAGTGGAGTAAAATTCTGTTTCTATGTCAATACATCAGGAATTGTTACCCAAAATTTAAAAGACCTTGAAGATCAGATGCAATCTGATCTTGAAAATACTTCATCAGATAGACAAATCTTCTTCCATAGATTTATTTAATTGGTTAAATCTTGGTTCTTAGGAATCTCTGCTCTAGGGAAATTTCAATTCCTTGACTATTATTCTCTTTATAGTCATCATATTAATCTCCCTGGTGGATTATATCCTCTTAAGAGTTTTAAATGACTTTCAGCAACCACTCACACGTCAAATGATAGCCACCAGGATTACGCAACTTGAAGAACTCATTGTCTACAATGACTGTGCATCTGTCAGCAGCAGTGGCTGCACAACTAACCCTCCCAGTGACTACATTGACTGTGGCCCCAGAGTAATGCTATACTATTTGGTCACACTCTCAGCTTTCTGAGATGATTCCCAAAATGAGGCATTGTTTAAAAAAATGGAGAGGAGACTTGAGAAACCCCTGAGCAGACAAAACCAGTTCGGCCACAGGACCAAAACTTAACTTAGGCAATTTCTTGTAAATGCCTCTTATTGTCACAAATGAAACTTAAGTTGCCTTCCAGAAATGGTCTAAGGTGATCAGTCCTCTGCTGTCTTGAAACCCCCATGGTAACAGCCAATCAGTGTAGGGATTAGACAACTTCTTCACTTTCCTTTATAAGCCAGCCTGTCACACTATATGTCTGAGCTTCCTCTTACCACTTTTGGTTAGAGTTCTCCCAGATTGTGAACTGTTCTTTTGTGTGTACCATAAACTTTTTAAAATGTTTAATTCTATCTGATTTTACTTTTGACAATATCATATTAGTAAGTTTATTCAAAACAAAAAGAACATTTTCATAAAATCCAATTTGTAAGGTATTTTCTTAAACCTTGACTTTTTTTTTAACCTTCACCCTGTTGTCCCCTAACCAGTGACACAGGTTTACATTTAATTCACTTCTTTGATTTCAATCTATAGTTTAAAACATTACATGGAAAAGTACTTAGGTATGACTCATTTGAAAAGTCATGGTTTCCTCATTTTAAAATCTACTGAAAAAAACTGATAGCTTCCTACAACTTCCAGATGAAGAATGTATTGAGCCTCTCATGCTGCTGAAACTCCCTTGGCATATTTAGCTTCTTATTCTCTACACTGTTTAATGCATGGAAACCAGTGCTTAAAACCAACTGTTTCTAAGACAAAGTTTGGCATCATGTTAATGGACTATTAGGTGGCATTTTGCATCACAGTTACACACAGTTAAATTCAGCATTTACCAGAGCTTGATTTTGATATGTTCATTTCTCTGGGTACCTTTGAGGCTATCTAGTTTTTGTAAAACATGTGTCAAGGGCCTCACTTACCTGGATGTAAATTATACATTTATCAAAGTTACAGTCTTTCTTTGAGATTGCTCTGCCAACTTACTGGAGATAGCGTCTTAGAAAAATTTATTGGTATGACAAAATTTTGGTTTAATTGTTCTACTAATGTTATCATAGTAATAATAGTGTTACTTTTTCTAGGAAATGCAGGTGGAACCGTGAAACTCTGCATATATGAATAAAGAAAATATTGAACCCAAGCCAATGAATCCCACCCCCCCACACACACACAGAATTAGAAACACCTGTGAGCAAAAGACACAGGAGGCAACAGGCAGATTAAAGAACATGGGGGAAGGGAATAAAAGAATTAAGACAGAATCAGAGAATATATCATGGTGAAAGGAGATTGTCAAACACCTAGAAGTTTAGAAAAGGCCTCAGGTCTATTTCTTAGCTAGGAAATACAAATCACTTTCTGACAAAGAACAGGGTTAATTTGGGGCAACTGTGTATCCAATAACCAAAGACACTGGCTGGCTACTTCCTCTGCTCATTGTCTTTTGCTCTTTTGTTTTTTGTAGATTCCCCATAAAGACTGGCACCATGTATAAACTCAAACCTCCAGGGGCTTAGTAAGTAGTAGAAGCTGTAGGATGCAACATTTCTGTTACAGTCATATTTGTAAGCAAGTCTTTAGTTTCATGATGACTTATAGGCCTCCAATTATTTTTTGAAAATATAGTGGTGTTTCAATTGGCATATCTTAAATGAATTTACTGGAATTGCCTGCAGTCTTTGTAGCCCCTGGGTATGTACAGCAGCATGCAGAAACAGTGTCAGTAAAGTAATATGCCCCACATAACAGGAAATCAAACCCAGTGCCAGGTTCTGGATGAAGAAATAAAGTATATAAGATGCAAAGCCACAGCAATAAAAGAAAAGCAAATGGAAATAGAAAGTGGCCAATATAGAATTTAAGCATAAAAAGATGAAAGGAGACAGAATGTGCCATACTCACAGTGCTTTTCCACAAGTTTTCAAACGCAGAATCCTGCCAAAGGAAATGTCAAAAGATAATATCACATGGTTAAACCCCTCCAGTCACAGGTGATTGGGCCAGGGATAAGTTGAGTCTCTAACCCAAACTGACAAACTCAGGGCTGACCAGAATTCTATGGAGTACATTGGCACATAGATGAGAAAGACTAAGTTGCATCAATCAAAATTTTCACAAAGATTTTGAATGTCAGATGCCAATATTTCTACAAGTTCATAGGAGAAGCCAATAAAAAAATTAAAGGAATAGAAATAATAAGTAAGCAGAAACAAGGACTAAATAGAAGTCAGGAAGTAAATAAAGGTACATATAATATTATGTGACAGAGTCCATCCCTCCAGAAATGTCACATGCTGAGGCTGAAAGGACATGGACACCACATCTGGAGAGTGGAGAAGGTCATATGACCAGCTCCCCCTCTGAGATGAACAATCTCACAGGTCTATGTCTCAGGTCAGGCTGTGTAGAAAACAGACTCTGAGACACACATTAGATTTCAGGTAGTTTCCTAGGGAATGGCCTTGAGAACAGATTGTTTGGAGGAGCCAAGGATGTGGAATTAGACAGAGTGAGGAGTTTGAATTTGACATCATCACAACAACCTCAACAAGATTTCTGGAGCTGAGCAGATGTTCCAGAGGTCATTTACATTCCTTTACCACCAGCTGGACTCCCGGTTTCAGTTAAGATGGAGTAGCCCTAATATATCCAAGGTTCTCCCTCTTACAACTTAAAACATTGGATATAACACAACAAATATGCATAAGAAGAGTCTGAAATATTAGCAGAGACGATGGGCTCCCTGGGGACCTTGGGACTTGAGGAACAACATGGCAGTGAGTTCCCAGGGTTTTCTTATTGCCTTCTGATATATCCCCAATAGGGTGCTGCAGAAATCTTTAACCTGGAACTGTGAAAAGACCAGCACACATCCCCCCAAAAAAAATAAAATCAAAGGAAAACCTGTTCCCATTGGCCAAAGGACTAGGAAAAGGTGGCAAAACAAGAGAAAACCATTTTGGCAATTGCTGCCCTACTCCAGCTAAACAGCAATAAAAAACCATAAGTACACCTTCTCCCCACCCGCAGTGTGAATGGGGCTGAGTGGAGAGCTGACTTTCCATCCCACTAAGCCACCTTACAGAAGCAGGAAACAAGGCTTCAATTTTCCCATTTGTTGGTGTCAGCAGGACTGAGCAGACAACTGATCTTCCACTCCCTAGATGGATGTTGTCAACATGGCAGAGCAGGGAGTTTGTCATGTAAACCTCTTCCAGGGGAAGCAGATGACAATAATCTGATGCACCTACTGGGGTAGGGTAGCAAGGACCGGACAGGACACTGGTGTCAATCCCCTGTTTGCAGAAGCAGGTAGTGCTCCAATTCTCCCACTAGGGTAGCATCAGTGGACTCAACAACAAACAGCCTACACCTCCATCAGCAGCATTAAAGCTGAACAAGGTTGTGAAGAGGCAGGCTGTTCACCAGCAGGCATCACTCTTTCCACACCCCCACTCCATCCCATGCTTTGTCAAAACCGAACAGGGCGCTGAATTTCCATTTCCAGATGGCAGCAAAGAGACCGAAGGAGGCAGTATGAAGCAGGACTACACATCTCTCTGCACCCGCATCACTGGCATCAGCTGGACCCAGAGGAGAAATGAGCTTTCATATCTACCCAGCATCAATGAGACAGCAAAGGTGGGCCGAGGCAAGGTTAGTTTGTACTCTACTTCCTTCCTTCTCTTCCGCTGGTGCCAGTTGAGCTTCATCTCCTACCATAAAGCAAAAAGCCATGCTATTCGATCTCTGATTCTCCCACCCCCCTGCCCCCAATGTCAGCAGGGCTAAGAGAGGAGCTGGGCTTACATTCCTCCTGTCTGCAATGAGGCTCCTACTTTTGCTTGGTTGATGCCAGCAGGGCTGAGAAGAAGGCAGAACATAAAACCCCACTCTACCCTCACACCACACTTCTAAAGATTAAATAGGATCTAGAATCTCATAGTGTAATATTCAAACAAAAAGCAGAAAAATCACAACTTGAATGAGAAAAAACAATAAACAGACACCAAACTGAGAAGAATCAAATGTTGAAATTTTCTGACATGGACTTTGATGCAGCCTTCATAAAAATGCTTCAGCAAGCCATTGCAAATCTTCTTGAAACAATTTAAAAAATAGAAAATCTCCACAAAGAAAGTTATAAAAAGTCACAAATGGAAATTGTGGAACCGAAAAATACAATAACCAGGAAAAAAAAAAAACCCTGCCTGGATGGGTTGAGTATGAAAGTGGAGATGACAGAAGAGGGAAACAGTAAACTTGAAAACATGTGAATAGAATTTCCTCAATCTGAACAATATATTGAAAATAGATTGGGTAAAAAATGATCAGAGTATGAGACCTGAGGGATAATAATGAAAGCTAACATTTGTATCATCAGAGTTCCAGGAGTATATGGGTGGAGAACTCAAAAAGTATTTGAAGAAATAATGGCTGAAAACTGCCCAAACTGGTGAAAGATGTAAACCTAAGATTCAAGAAGTTGATCAAACCCTAAATAGGATAAACCATTTATCCATGCTGAGACACTTAAATAATTAAACTTCTGTAAACTAAAGACAATGAAAAAAATCTTGAAAGCAACCAGACAGAAATGATTATGACTTACAGGGGAGCACTGATTTGAATGGCAGTGATTTTCTCATCTGAAACCACAGAGGCTGGAAAGAAGTGGCACTTTTTTTAAGCGCTGAAAGGGAAAAACTATCAACCAGCAAAATATCTTTTCAGGAGTAAAGGGGAAATACAGACACTCTCAGATGAAATAAAACTAAAATACTTTGCTGGCACACTTACTATTAAATGATGGCCAAGAGAAGTTCTCAAACAGAAAGGAAACAAGAGAAAAGAAGTCTGGAGACTTCTAAAAAGATGCTCCCAGTAGGCAATAACACACAAAAAAGATTTCACAATTCTTTTTCTCTCTCTTTCTTAGAATTGCTTGATCCCTGTCTTCCAATCTTTCTCTTTCCAGACCTATAACTAACCAGCCAATCCATTCCCCACTTTATATCCTACCCACGAGGCCTCTAGCTTTCACACTTAGTCTCTAAGTGTGGGCCAGTTACCCTCTGCTTTCCATTGTCTTTCTCTTACGCATTGATTTCCTCCTGCAAAAGCCATCAAATTCCATAGTCCTCATATTTACCCCTTCACCTGCGTTTCTCAAAAGCCTGGCTAATTACCTCTGCCAATGCATTCTCTTCCCTTTTCATGGTCATGGCATTTTAGCTATTGGACTGTTGTAGCTTGGAGGGTCTATCCATGTTCTACATACCACCTGTGATGAGGTTTGGGGAGACAGCTGGCAGGAATGCAACCCAGCTCCGAAATCTCATTTTAGACACTTCTTCCTCAGACCACTCTTGATACTAATTGTCTTACATTGTGTCTGCAGGAAGCAGACTCTGAGACAGAGATTTGTATGCAGGGATTTTATTAGGGAGTGATTGCAAGAACACCACCTGTGAAAGGTGAAGGAAATAGGATTGGGCAGGGGGTGAAGGTGAACAGTGATGTATTCACAACAATCTCAAGAAGAGCTCTGGAGATGGGCTGGCTCTGCAGAGCTGACTGACACTAAAACAAAGGAGACAGGCCTTCATGCATTGCTCCAATAAGTCATTGGACAAGGTCTGCTCCACCCCTCAGGGAGGAAGACTGACTTTGGGCAAAACAGTTCTCAGCTGACAATTCCCAAGAGCAAGTCAGCTAAGAGCCATCAGCAGATAACAGTGTCTGGGAGAGTGGCACATGCCTCCACCTTGAATAGGGCGTCTGGGAAGTCACCACAGCATCCACTACAATCTCCCTGTGATTGTGAACACTTTTTCTGCTCTCAAGTTAGAGCTTAGTCTCCTAGATACCTGATTGTTTAGCTATTTTAACAGAGTTGGCTGTATCCTTATTTCTATGCATATCCTTGTGATTAATGATCATTACTTGAACTAAACTAGGGAGTTTTTAATGATATTTACCCTCCAGGTCTTTTTCATGCCATATGTGTAGTTACATTCTTATTAAAAGATAAACGAAAATGGGAGAATTTTGTGCTAAGAGATGATATGCTATTGAAAAATAAGTTTCTGGTATCTTCTATATAATTCTTGCCCAAAAATGTATGCAAAATTTCCCAAGGAACTGATGTCAGATTATCCTATCTAAAATTTATTGACATCAAGGAAACTAAGAGCTAGAATTATTAGTAAATGTGTTCTTATAGATATTTGGAGAAAGTATGGAAAATAGAACTGTACTTAGATTTGCTTGCTATTGTCATCCAAAAACTATTGTGCCACTGAATCAATAACATTTGCCAAATGCCAATAGAGTCAATTAATGATAAATGTATATGTTTGGTTTTAGGGAATTGGCAACAAGCAAAAATTCAGTGCATTTTGCAATTGTGGGAAAAAAAATCACATTTGGTTCCCTTTATAATAGCCTAATGTATCTTTCTTCATTGCTATTAGACTTATAGGAAATACTACATCTTTATTTATTCAAACATTTATTCAATTTTATTTGTTCACAATATATACATCCATATTGTAAATGTTCAGCTGTTTGAATTTTCATAAACTGAGCACAGCTTTGTAATCAGCATGCAGATTGAGCAAAACATGACTAGTCCCACAAAGACTACCTCCACCTGTTTCTGGGTCCCACCAAACATTGCCTCTTATCAATGGTTAATTGCTATCTTGGATTCTAACAACATAGATTAGTTTTGCCTATTTTTGTACTTTATGTAAATCATACAATATCACATTTTTTCATCTAGTTTTGTTAGCTCAGCATTATGTTTGTGAGATTCCTCCACATCATACTGTATGTTTCATTCATCAAATTTTAATTGATCACTTACTATGTGGCTGGCCAACTATATCCCCATTACTAATAACCTTTTTTGAGTATTCATACATCCTACTAAATGAATAATCGAAAGCCTATTCAAAAGTTGATCCCTTTTAAATCCCTTGAAAGATGCAATTGAGTAAATGAAGTTACATTTTGGTGAGCCAAGTTGGCAAGTGCTCATTTACCCTTGGCTACATTTGAGGTTGCAGTCACCACACAATGGAGAACAATGCATATGGAGTCTGCCAAGCTGAGAATAGCAGATATATGCTTTTGATAGTAAAGAAAATATTCTTTCCAGAAAATAGCTATTAACAAGATTTATTGTTAAAGTCAACAAGGTTTGGAAACTAACTTGGAAACTCTAACGCACTGTCTGCTGAATCTAGAAAAGCATGCTGAGATTCATTAAAAAACCAGGATTGTACTATGGAGCACAAAATCATGTATAAATTCACTCCATAAGTCAGTAGTTACTTGAAATAGGTAGCCAATCAAAGTAGCTGTTTAAAGAGTAGGAAATGTTTCATTAGATTTTATAACATTATAGTGTTTATTAAAGGCAGAATATTTATCAAATATTATTGTACTTAATAAAATATTTGACCTGCAAGTTACTAAAGAGAATGTATTAGCTTAATGAAAAGAAAGATCAAAATAAAGAAATGATATATCTTATTCTCCTACAAAATGAAAGTACTTCACTGCATCCTGCAAGTGTCATTTGTCTGAAGAATACACTGTAGCCTGTGTTTAATTACATTTCACCAAGACAGAGACCAATAACAGGCAAAAGAATTGAGGAGGTGGTCCTCAACTCAAAATGATCAGATATGAGTATGCAATTAGATTATGCCTTGTCTTCAAAACTCACTTTGTAGAAACAATAAGCCAAGTAGTGGTTTACATGAGTGCAGGAGGCCATCTACTTTGTATAGGAAGATTCCAGGGGTATAAAAAATATTTCAGGGTTGCAGGGAAGTAGTATTAACTGGAGATCAGAAAGAAGAAGCTAGAATGTCAGTGTTGGGAATTTGAGAATGGGTAAAGATAGCATTCCAGAAAGTGTGACCACAATGTTGGGAATTCCTTTGGTGGAAATCTAAAAATTGAGTAAAAGCCATGTGACTAGAGTGCAGAAAACACCAGGGCAAATGAAAGGAAGTTGGTCTGGAAAGAAGGGAAAAAACACTGCAGGAATTTATGGAACATGTTAATGACTTTGGCCTTGATTTGAGAACAGTGGGAACCCAAAGACAGGCTTTAAAAAACAGTTACATGATCAGATTTGCATTGCTAAAGGGTCAGTATAGAGAATAGATTGAAGAAATACAAGGAGAGACAAACCAAGTAGATGTCCTTGCTAAACATCTATGGGGTAAATATAGAACAAATAAATACTAAATGAGAAATCATGAGGTATGGGTTTCAGACTTTTTCCTCTAGTGACTATTTTACATGGCAGTAGAAAATTAAGTCATGTGAGATTTAGGTTTTGCAAATTTAAAAAGAAAATAACAATAGGAATATGTTCATCAAACAATTGTGAGAAGTAAATGGAATGATATAAACACCTTAATATAAACCAAAAAACATGGTTAGGTATTGCAATTAGTATAAATCTAAACAAAATGAAATAAATAAAAACTCACCAAGAATATACAAATTTACCATGAAGATTACAGCTATAGTTAGATCATAAGATTAAACAATTTTAATTTTCCTAAATAAATATTTCAGTTACTTATTTAAAAATAACCAAGAAAAGTTAGCTTATAACTAAAACTTCTATAGATCATTAATTGGTGACATGAAAACAACTTCACACTGATAAAACACACACACACAGTCACAGTCACACATACTTGCCAGTTGTTGGAAAAGGTTATTTTTTTCCAAAGTAATAAATTAGTTTATCAGATTTAGGACCACCTCATATTTTCCTAGAACGTAGCATAGATAATGGAGGGCATGTAGTGTATCACATTGACTGACTTCTTAAAGAGTCATGTGAAAAAAAAAATACACAAATTCCATTAGGTTCAAGTGATGACAACACCTCATTTCATCTATTTTCTTTGGATACAGAAACCTCTCAAGTATAAATGTTGGCATTACATGGAGTAAAATATGTTATTTGAACTGGATCATAAGAAAATTATTTTCCTCTTGGGATAGAATGGTGATTAACCAGTGAGAATAGAAGAGAAAGTCAAAATCCAAGGTTTTTGCTCCATAGTTTTAAATATTAAATAGGATTAAGAGGGCATTATTGATCAAGTAGAACAGGTTTAATTTTAGATCTTTTCAAAAAGGGAAATATTTTCCTAATACCATTCTGCAGAAATAGATTTCAGAAAAACTTAAGTAGCAAATGAATATTTTGGGTTGTTGTCAGAGGTGTGTATTTCTTCATTCCAACTGCAAATCAAAAATAGCCATCTATTGCATAGCAGGACATGTTTATTAACACCATATTTTGAGGACATCTTCTGCTTTAAAAAGACTGAATAAATGAAAGAGAGAGGGAGAGGAAGGAAAATAGGGAGGCTGAGTAGGAAGAAATATGAAAAGAAAGGAAGGAAGAGAGGGTAGAAGGAAGGAGAAAAAAAAACAGAAAACAAAAGGAAACACATGAGCAAGAATTATATTCACAACTCAAGATCTCAGTTCACAAGTTCAAAGAATGACTTGTGTTTTCTGATTTGATTAAAATTAATAAATGAACACATAAGGGATGCATACTAAAAGATATTCATAATTAGCTATGCTATTGTCCACTTCTATTTGGCTACTGAAGGGTAACCTAAGTAAAACTTAAAAATCTAAATATAGTAGTAAACCATTGAAACCAGAGGTGTGCTATTTTTGTTTTGTTTTGTTTTTTACTTTGAAGGAAATATCAAAGGTTTATGAATATTTCAATTCCTATTACAATAGATTTGGTAGGGTGTCTCTATGTATATATTCATAAAATATTGAAATGCTGTATAGGTCAGAGGCCATTTACTTCGGAGATCTAGGTGCTGATACCATCTTAGCACCAGTTCTTCATGAATGTCATTAAATCTATCATAATTTTGGTACAGAGGGAAAAGAAACTATATTTCAGACAGGCATATAAAGCAATGAGTTTACATGAAAATTTAAGTATTTCTTTTTAAGTTTGTCTTTATTAGTAGCTCAGATAGCAAGAATATATGTTTTTCAATAATGCATTGCAGGATCTTGGTGGCAGACAAAGAAATTCCTAAAATAGTTTTTACTGTAACGTCATTTGAGTTATATATAACACCTTATATATAAGGTGTTTGGGACCAGGCCAAACAAATAAAATAAAAATGGAAGCACTGACAGTTTTGTTTCAAAATTGGCTTAACCTGAGCTTATAGAACATTGTACTTTATGAAGTTGACTGATACATTCAATGTCTTTTACAGAATTCTCTCTGATTGGTGTTATTTCTTGTAAAGATTGATTCAGACAAATCAGGGAGTTGTCAGGATCCGATATGTCCTTGAGAGAGGTGTAGTTATGTCATGTGGTATTATTGTTAATTACAAGGAAATAGAAAATAAATTGAGAATGAAAATTGAGACTTTCCCATTACTTTACAAATATATTGAAACACAATTAAATTTCCAAAGGCATTAAAAGTATGTAAAGTTGAGTTGAACCATTGTATTAAACTTATGAGAATAAACCTCTTTATTTTATAAGTGGTAACAGAAATATAAAACTAATCATGAAGAAAAAGTAATCTTAGACAGACGTGGCCCTATAAAGCATATTCCCATTAGTTGTATCAGCCGGGAAACAGTAAACTGCAATACATTTCTCTAAAATTATTTTCAGCTTTTTGATTCTGATCTCTTATATAAATGGTCTTTTTCCCCCTTGAATTATCTACATATATTTCCTTAACTTTATTCAGTCTTAGAATTACATTGTTACTCAAAAAAATTCCAAAACAAAAATTGACCACATAATTAAATTATTGCTATATTTTTGGTATATTTAATTTTTAAATGTACTCTGATATTATGGATTATATCCTTTTGAAATAAAGTGAACATTCATTGTACTTTTTATGAGAGTGCTAAAGGGGTTATATCACAGGGAAAATAAAAATTCTACTTCCAATATTACACATTTTTTAGGAATATACACATTTATGTTATGATAACAATTCTGAGAAAATTGTTAAAATGTGTTTATGAAACTCTTAGCAGAGTTAAGTCATGCAGTTAAAGTTGATCTTTCCTCAATTACTTAGCTCAATCATTAACAACCTGCAAGTTAAATAAATTAAAATCAAATTATTACAGACCCTCAACCATAAAACAATCAGTTCTCCCACCTACAGAACTGTAGGCACATTGGGACTATCAAAATTACATATTTTTCCTGGATTTGGAAAACACCACAGCAATCAGTATTAAATAGCTATAAAACCTAGCTAGCAAAAATGTGCAAGAAATGTTAAAATATATGATACAAAATGTAAACCAAGTAGAAGTCCTTAATCCACTTTTAAGTGGAAGAGAAAATCAGGGAAGGAATAGGAGCTCAGCTGCAAGGTGAAAGAAATAAATATACTTTACTCATAGCCCAAAACACATAGGTGTGCACAGGCACAGAGCAGAGGAAAACAACAGGGAAGGGAATAAACGTATTGAGCACAATGTGCCATTTCCCATGTACGTATATGTATGTTACCTTGTTTGTTTTTTTCATGAGCCTCATGGAATAGTTTCCTTTTAATCTTTATTTTACAAATAAGGACCTAAATTTCAAAAAGGTTAAGTAATTTTCCCAAGATCATATTAAGTAGTAAGCAAACTCAGGCACGGCTGATTTCAGATAGTATAATGTTTCTATCACGTAAGTTTCGGATTGATTTACCTTCCTTCTTAAAGTCTCAGAATAATTTTCAATTTACTTGACCTGGTATAGAGAGTGAATGTGGCTAAGTCCAGGTGCGCAGTATTTTATTAGAAAATGGCTATAGTTTTTGGCAAGTGTCTAAACTATTATTTAATGAAGAATCTGAACAACACTAAAAATTTTCTTTCTTTCTTTCTGTCTGTCTTCCTTTTTCCCTTTTTCCTCTCTCTTTTTTCTTTCTTTCTCTTCCTTCTTTCCTTATATCCTTCCTTCTTTACTTTCTTTCTCTTTCTTTTTGGTTTATTTTGGACTTTCAAATAGAATGTCCCAATAAAGACTCTCCAATGGATTTTAATAAGTGAAGCTAACCTTTCTTTTCCAACTTAAAAAATGTACTCTAGTTGTGATCTTTTTCAGTTGGTGTGTACATACATTAGTCCCTATGAACCTTGGAACAAACGTAAATAAGCAATGCAATCTCAATGCATTCTCTTCCAAACCTGAAAGTCTGGCTGGGTGAGTAGAGACCAAGGGAAACTATTCCAGGGATGGGGGAGGAAGGATAGTTACAGGACAGTGGAGTGGGGAATCAGGTACCATTTTGCTAGCTGTTCTTTACGTCTTCTAAAGCATTCCACTACGTATATTGAAGGTCTATAGAAATTCAGCTCAAATTTTTCTCTGTTTTACTAAAAGCAACTGCAAATTGGTACAAACTTAGCCCTACTTCTCTCATACTGGAAGGAGATTCCCTGCTGGCTCACTTGGTGGAACATGTCCATGGTTTGCATCTAGGCTAGGGCAGCATCCAAGATGGGCATTAAGTCTAGCCTGGGAGTTTGATAGGATGCTTCATTATTTGTATATATATGTCTGCTCTACTGACCTCAAGCTGCCAGAATATACCTTTTTAACTGCTAGGACAATCAAAAAACAAGGCCGAAATTTGCAGGAAAATAAAATTTCAAAAGCAAAGAGAAACTTCATATGAATACCACCCTTTCAGAGCCAATATGGCCAAGATAAAACTTACTAGAGGAAGAAGGGCAGTCAGTCAGAGGGAGGTACCTACTTCAGCAATTGTAAACATGGGACCCCGCCAGGGGAGAATTACTAGTTCAGGCTGGAGAAGAGGAGCAAATTCAAGTTGGGTGATGGTAGGAAAATGAAATTGGGTATTGTACAGTGGACTAGAATTTTTTTATTAAAAGAGACAGCATGTGTTATTTTGTGTGTTTGTATATTTGACAGTTCAGGTACTTAAATGAGAGTCTAATACATGTCTTCCTTCCCCTCTCAAACAGACAGCAGTGTTGTAAAAAGAAACAATAAAGATTATTTCTCTTCTACATATCACAGTCTCCTATTACTTTATTTTTCTTAGTCCCTGAAAATTGCTTCTGTTAGAGTTACTTTCCAGGTAGTCAATCTTATTTCAGCTGATGGACATGTTTAGTTTTAAAGGGTAGTATGGAAATCTTTTAAAAGTATATTGCACATTATCTGTTACTCTTCATGATTCAGGATATCACAATGGACAACAATTATTATTTTTCCAAGGCTATGGTTATGATATTAGAGACATAAACTTATTCGGGGTGATTTTCTCCTTTCAAAAATAACTATAGTCTATACAGCTTTCTGAGTTTGTAGATCTGATTTTTGTTGGTTTTTTGTGTCCTCCTTTCCCTTCCAAGCCATATCTTGCACATTCAATATGCCTGCATGTTTTAGTCTTTTTCTGTCTCTGATTGCCTACTATAAGAAATATTATCATCAAAATAATGTGTAGGAAAAAAATTGAAAGGCACTGAGGGCCTAGTGAGTCTCAAATAACAACATGGTTTTGATAGCTCAAACTGCTAATGAAAGAAGGCCCTAGACAAGCACCATGTTTAAAAACATAGACTTGGAGTAAGATATCTACAGGTTCAAGTCCCAGCTCTATCATTTCTGACCATATAGCTTTAAGCAGTTATTAAACCTTCTAAGATTTGCATTATTTGTGTATGAAAGAGGGATAATAACAGTATTTAATTCATGAGATTTGTAGGAGGATTAAATAAAATAATGCACATACAGCCCTCAGCACAATTAAGACCCCCAAAATAATTCTAGTAGTGGAAGTAGTGGTATGTGGTGAGGATGTATGATTTTTAAAATCCCCTTTTACATGGGGATTTTATCCAAATACAAGCATAATAAAGTCTGATTATTTTACTAAACATAGAAATCCATGCTAGGGAAGCTGCCTTATAATTAATTGCTTTCACTTTTAGTATTTAAGCAACTAAATCAAGGTAGAAACATCCGTGACAAATTGACCTAATGTTGACTTTCAGTATATCCTGATAGTTATGGAGCAATAGCCGTCATACTCATTTTATTGGGAAGTTGTTTTACTTACTTTACATAAAGACAAATACCTCTTTAGATATTTAAATGTATATTTAATCTAAACAATTAAAACTGTATATCTTTTAGCAATGATATAGCTATGAAAAATTATATATGTTGTATTAATGTATTTATTCAAATAATATATGAAGACAGAATACTTACATGGTACTAGGGTTTGGGAATGCAAAGGGGAACACAGTGTTGGGCACAGTCCTTCATGGAGCTTACAATTTAGTAGAGAAAAAAATTAAAAAGTAAATAGACAGTAAATAATCCCAAATTGTTATAAACTTTATGAAAACAATAACAGCAAGGGTGTGTTTTGAAGTAGAACCTAATGTAAATAGTGCAGTCAGAGAGAACATTTCAGAGAAGGTGAAGTATATGCTGAAGCAAACAGTTAAGATATCTGAAGTACAAGCTGATATTTGATCTCTGAGCAAACGGTAGGTAAGGTCTGGAGTATTTTAGGCAGAGAGAATGGTCTGTGCAAAGGCCCTGTGATGACAGAGAACTTGGCCAGTCCCAGGAACTGAAAGGATTGCGGCAGCAGGAGGAAAGGTTTAAAAGGAAGGCAGGAAGTGCCTTTGTAGCACAGCAGGCAGCGCATCAGTCTCATAAAAGGAAGGCAGGAGCTTATCATTTGGGCTATGGAAAGAATAGCCTTAGATTTTAACCCAAGTGCCTTGAAAAGGTATCAGAGGATTTGAGGAAGGATGCTGACATGACCTGATATTAAAGGTCCATTTGATTATTCTGTCTGCCGAAGAGACTAGAATTGATGGGGAATTGACTAGACAGATTGTGGTGAGAATGAAAACATGGAGACTAGTTGACAGTCTCTACTACTTTATTATCCCCGTAAGAAATTAGAGTTGTTTGGTTAGATTTGAAGTATTTTTGAAGATAGAATTTAAAGGACACGATCACTAATAAATGTGAAAATAAGGAACATCAGCAATACCAAGTTGGCAAGAATGCGACTCAATAGGAACTCACATACACTGCTGATGAGAATGTAAAATGGAATATCCTCTACGGAAAATAACTTGACATTATCTTGAAAAATCATTTAAGCTCACACCATTTGATTCAGGACTTTTTTTTGTCTTGCACCTTAAAGAAAATCTTACATAGGAATATCTCCATATTCTGAGCTACATGAACTTCTCGACAGTGTTGTAATAGAAAAAGTATGTAAATATCTAAAATAAAGCAAAATAACCAACCCAAATTTCTGTGAACAGAATAAATAACTTTTGTGATGTATGTATGCAAATGGAAAACTATACAGCAGTAAAACATGCTACTTAGCAGCACGTATGAATTTGGATCATTTGCATAGATATGTTAGGGAAGTAAAAGGGAAAATCACAGAATTATCATATAGTCAGAAACCACTAATATAAAGAAGCAGTTCTCAAAGTGTGGCTCAGGGATATCAAAAGTATCTTTTTATGATAATACCAAGATGAAAAGGGAATTCAAAGAGATTCAAAGTGAGAAAAGGATTAGAATCTGTTGTTGAAGGTGTCAGTTAGACAACATGAGATGAAATGTTGGCAGCGTCTAGAAGCAAAGGCTGGTCCACAGCCAACAGCCCAGCCAGCAACGAGGCAGGAACCTTAGTCCTACAACCACAAGGAACTAAATTTGGCCGTCAACTTGAATGTGCTTAGAAGCAGATTCTTCCCCAGAGCCTACAGTAAGGAAAGAAGCCCTGCTGAAGACCTGATTTTGTTTATAAGAGAACTTAAGCCAAGAACCTAGTCAAGTTTATCCAGATTCCTGGACTACAGAATCTGTGAAGCAATAAATTTTTGTTGTTTGAAGCTGCTATATTTGTGGTAACATGTGGCTGCAGTAGAAAAGTAAAAACTTACCTGTATTTAATTATTAATGTAATTCAGTCCTCTACAGGTTATTGATAAACCCCCTGAGTACAGCTATGATCCTTAAGGCCTTCGATGATTTACCCTGAGAAAAATTTAAATGTGATATTTAATGAGCATCTTAGTCCTTTATTTAAAATTAGTGATTTGGGAGAATATTTGCTCTAAAGAATGTATTCCAAAGACAGACCACAATTTTCAAGTCCTACTTGATAGTCAAGACCAAGGCTAAGTTTTTCCAGTATCCAAGATTGAGAGCCAATCATTTTCATGATGGAGTAGGAAAATACAGCTATGAGAACTGGCACAAAAATAAAAATGCATTACCACTCAAATATCAGCCCTGGGGTTACCAAAACACTGAGAAAGCCCAGCCATGGCCAAAGTACTTATCCAAAGATTGTCCAAGGATGTTGTAAAATGAGAGTGTTGTACAAGTCCTCTTTTGTGGAAATTCCTATACTTTTTCTAAAATATATATAAATTCTTTATTTTGAAATGCCACTTTTTACTTTGAAGAATGAATATAGGATTGCTACAATTAGCATACTTAGATACACTTTTGCTAACAGGTTTTAAAAAGAGCCCACGAATGAAAGTTTTTGGGTTTGTTTGTTTGTTTTTTGATGAGGGAGCTGGTTTCTGTAGCACCAGGTCAATACCAAGGTTTCCATTACTCTGCTACCAATTCTTAGTAGTAACATTTATAATTATTTAGATGCAAAAACTGTGAGACATGCAGGTTAGTTTTATCTGCAGCTCCACTTCATACCATCACCTCTAAGCATTTCTAAGGTTTTTCAATCTACTATAAAGACATCACACTGTATTTCATGTATTCTTATAAATAACCTCAAATCCTTTTGGAAACAGGATATAAGAAGTAAAATTTTAAAAAATGTATGTGAATGCTTGCTTTGGCAGGCTATGTACTAAAATTGAATTGATACAGACAAAATTATCTTGTGCGTGACCTTGTTCACAAGGATAACACACAAGTTCATAAAATGTTCGATATTTTATGCGTTTATCAAAACTCAGCAAATGTACTCATGATTTGTATTCATTGTTTGTATATTTTATATCAAAAAGAAAAACAGCAAACAAAAGTGGCATGAAGAAGATTTTAGGGGGACATGTACTAATGTCTGTAATTTACATTGAAATACATTGAAGATAAAATAGATTATGGATGGACAGAGGAACACACAAATGAAAGGGCATATGACAAACCAGTTATCATAAAATGTTACCACTAAAAGGGAGATAGTGGATATTTGAGTGTATTCACACTAAAATTCACTGTTATTTTATGTTTGACAATTTTTGTTATATATTGTGTATATCATTATATATGTGTATATATACACATAAATATACATATGTATCTAAGTAGGCATGAATATAACAACTCAGTATGATACAGAAGCACTTCAGAAAAAAAATTGAATCTCAGCTCTGTGAATTTTTACCTTTGGGAATACAATCAAATATTCTATTTTAAAATATTAAGGGCGTACAAGAGTTTTTGTTATGTGGATGAATTTTATAATGCTGAAGCCAGGGCTTTTAGTGTGCCCATCCCCAGAGTAGTGTACACTGTACCCAATAGGTAAGTTTTTAATCTCTTACCACCCTTCCATTCTCCCACCTTCTTAGTTTTCAATGTTCTTTACACCCCTATATAACCATTTATACCCATTGTTTAGCTCCCACTTATTAGTGAGAACATGTGGTGTTTGTTTTTCCATTCCTGAGATACTTGGCTTAGGATAATGTTCTCCAGTTCCATCCAAGTCACTGCAAAAGACACTATTTCATTCTTTTTATGACTGGGTAGTACTCCGTCTCATCTTTGCAATAGGTAGGTCTTCATCTACAAAAGGAGGACTAAAAATTGTTAAGATTAAATAAGATAGTGTTTGAAATGCAAAGGTTGTGTGGTGAATAGGAGATTAGGATGTCAGCTTCCACTAAGCAAGGTAGGAATTGATGCTCCTGCATAAAGCTAAAACGTTTGTAGGGCTACATCATTAGTAAAGTCATAAATTATAAAAAATGCTTACATGCAAAAAATGGCAAAATAGAAAAAAATATGTCTATTGCAGCCTCAACTCCAAGTAATATAAAGATGTCTACCACAATAATTTGTAAGCAGAGCCTATCCTCAGAGAAGATAGGAATTCGATTTTAAAATAATTATATAGTCTTGGGTAATCTTGGCCAACAAATTAAATGAAAGGGGCCCTAAATTGGCAGAAACTGATGGAAATCCCTATCGGAAAGGAGAACCCTCACACCAGATCTTATATTATTCTCAGTGATTAAAAAAAATGGACTGGCAGGCTATAGTTTTCAAACTAACAAGGGCTATGTGTCCAGAAGTAAGAATCCAGAAAAACTATAACAGTACAATTTGACCACCATTAACTTAAGGGGTTGAAATGGTCAGATTCAGAATATGGAAAAAGAATGTATATTTTTGAAAGAACAAAAGTCAATTGAAAAGGACATGAACAGAAACTTTTCAATAGAACACAGAATAATGGATAGCAAACATTAAAAAAAAATTGCTCAACTTCTGTAATCATCAGGGAAATGCAAATCAAAACCACAATGAGATATCACTTAATTCCAGTGAGATTGGCTCATATCAAAAAGTCCCTAAACAAGAAATGTTGGCAGGAATGTGGACATAGAGGAACACTCATATACTGCTGGTGTGACTGCCAATTAGTACAACCTCTATGGAAACTAATATGGAGATACCTCAAAGAACTAAAAGTAGAACTACTATTTGATCCAGCAATCCCACTACTGGGTATTTACCCAAAGGAAAAAAAGACATTCTATAATAAAGACATCTGCACGTGAATGTTTATAGCAGCACAATTCACAATTGTGAAGATGTGGAAACAACCCAGGTGCCCATCAATACACAAGTGGATTAATAAAATGTGGCATATGTACACCATGTAGTATTATTCAGCAATAAAAAACAATGGTGAATTAAAATCATCTGATATTATCCTGGATGGAGCTAGAGCCCATTCTTCAAAGCAAAGTATCACAAGAATGAAAAAACAAGCACCACTGGTACTCACCATCAAATTGGTACTAACTGATCAATACCTATGTCACACATGGTAATAATATTCATCAGGGGGCGTGCAGGCAGGAGGGGGGTGGAGGGGATGGGAAAATTCTCACTGAATGGATGCGGGGAGCACAGTTTGGGGGATGACCACGATTGTAGCTCTGACATGGGCAGTGCATGGACAATATATATAACCAAAGTGTTGTACCCCCATAATATTCTGAAATAAAAGGGAAAAAAAAGTTTGGCAAAAAAAAATAAAAAGAAAAAAAAGAAAAGAAAAGCACAGAACATGAAACAATAAAAAGGCACAGAAAAATGTTCTAGAAATAAAATATGTGACTATTGATATTCTAAAAACTCAATAGATGGACTAAAAATGAACAGATGAAGCACATCTGAAGATATCTAATCAATACATTCTTAGATTGAGGCCGGTAGCCTGATTGAAGCACAGAGATACTGAGGGATGGAAAATATGAAGGAGAATTAAAGAGACATGGTGAATAGAATAAAAAGACAAACAGATCTAACTGGATTTCTACAAGGATAAGACAGAGAGACTAGATAAAACATATTAATAGTTAGAAATAATAGAGTTTTGCAAAGTTCATGACGAAACCCCAGGATATTTAGATCAGTAAGCATAAAACATTTCCATTGGGATAAAAATAAATGTATATTTATTTGTAGCGTATAGTACTAAAACTACAGAAACCAAATAAAAACAGAAAATTTTTTTAAAGGGAAGAGGTAGATGTTTTACAAATTGGGTATTAGTAACTTTGACCTGCAAAGTTCTCAATGCCCACAATGGAAATAGAAAATAGTCAAAAGATATTTCAAAGTTTTAAGGACAAATATGTATCAACTTTAAATTATGTGTCCATATAAACAATAATTCAAGAGGGAGAGTCAAATAATGCTGTAAAATATTGTATCTTTATCTTGGTTGTAGTAATAGATGTGTTCAGTTTTTGAAAATTTAAATGTAAAAATCTGTAAATAAATTATACTTTAATAGTCATAGAATGGAAGTCAAATGAGGACATTTTTATTTTTAACAAATTTTATTTTTAACTTTCTATTTAGATAACTTCAAGATAATTATGAAAACAACAATTAAACACTGATAACAATACTGTGAAGTAGTCTACAAACCTTATTTGAATTTCACCAATTGTCCTACTAACGTCCTTTTTGTGGTCCAGAATTCAATCTAGGGTCACACATTTCATTCAGTTACGATATTTTCTTAGCCTCCTCCGTCTGGGACAACTGCTCAGTCATTCTTTGTCTTCTGTGAGACTTCTTTTTTACTTAACCAAGTGATAAATTTCATATTGCCAATAATGAGACACTCAAACAGTATATGCCACCTGAAATGATGCATTGAGAAGGGTATGGCATCACTTTTGTGGTATACTTGGTATAAATTTATAATCTTATTAAATTATCAAGAAATACCAGGCAAATCCAAATTAATAATTGTTTTAGAAAATATCTGACTAGTACTCTTTGAATGATTAAATTAAATTATCACAGAAGGAAGACTGAGGGATAGGAAGGAATGATGAGCAAAGAAATTGGCACACATGTGAACAAGCCAAAATTAACTATTAGATAACAGTAAAAATTACTGCACAAAGGGGAATAATTAAATTTAGAGCAATATGTGTTTGGAAGTCGTTCTGAAGAAAGTTAGAAATATTGATTTGTTTTAGATTGCTTAAGAAAGCATGTTAAAATTTTGGTGACCACTTAAAAACAGGGATGCCATGAGCTAAGTGTTTGTGTCCCCCCAAAATTCATATGTCAAAATCCTAACCCCCAAGGTGATGGTATTAGGAGGTGGGGACTTTCGGAGGTGATTATGTCATGAGGGTAGAGCCTTCATGAACGGGATTAGTGCCCTTATAAAAAAGGCCCACGGGAGCTCCTTTGCCCTCTCACCACGTGAGGACATAGCGAGAAGGCACTTTCTACAAACCAGGAAATTGGCCCTCGCCAGACACCGCATCAGCCAGCATTTTGATCTTGGACTTTCCAGTTTCCAGAACTGTGAGAATTAGGTTCTGTTGTTTATAAACTATCCAGTTTATGGTATTTTGTTATACCAGTCCAAACAGACTAAGAAAAGGGGAAAAACATGTTTCACTTGCAAAAGAAAACAGGAGAAGAGGAAAATTAAAATAGGGCAAAAGAAAGATAAATAGAAAGCACAAAATATGTAGGTAGAAATAAAAATAAATATATTATTAATTGACATAAAAAGGTAGGCTGAGCTCATCAGTTATAAGAAAAATATAATCTAGCTGGATTAAAAAGTGATTCCATATTAATGTTGTTTACAAGAGAGACACCAGGTGAGTAGTAACTTAAAGCAGATATTGCAATATATTGATATTAATAAAACAGATTTTATAACAAGAATATTATTAGGGATACACTGCAGCCAAAATAATGATACAATTTTCATTACTGTAGTACTTGTAGGGTGAACATTATATGTAACAATTGAGATAGGAAGACCAGCATAAATTGTGAAAGAAGCCATTTTGATGGAGAAGTAACCTCCGTACATTTATATAAGTCTTTGTTACTTTATTGGATGGACAAATGGTCAAAAACTGGTGATATAATTTCATAGGACAGAGAGAAGAGGAAGGAGGAGGGAGAGAAAAAGGAGGGAGGGGCAGGAATGGCAGGAGAGGAGTAACTGCCCTGTTCTATATAAAGTTTTATTTAAAGGTACAACAATGAACATTTAAATACGAGTCCACAGATAAGTGAACTAATGGAACATAGCGGATAGCTGAAATACACAGTGCTGAATCGGTGGAGACAATATATGACAGAGGAGGTTAGGTCAGCAGAAAAGGACAAAGTATTCATTAAATGACACTGGGACAGTTACTTATGTGAAAAATTAAATTAGATCCATGCCTACAGGACACACACACACAAAATCAATTCAAAGCATGTTACATGTAAAATAAGATATTGAAACTTCAAAAATTTTTAAAGCATGTGTGAGAATAGCTCTGTTTTCTCAGGGAAGGGAAATATTTATTAAACAAAATATAAATAGCTAAGACAAGAAAGAAAAGGATAAAAAACTAGACATTTTAAAAATTTCTTATCATTAAAACGAACAATCTGTAAGTGAAAATAAAAGCCAACCAGTGGGGAAAAATAACATAATCTGTAAGAATTCTTATATAAAATATGTATAGAACTCTTATGAATCAATAAGATAAAAAGTTACTGACCAAAATAGAGAGGTAAAGGTTATGTACAGGCAATTCCTACAGGAGGAGATCCAAAAGGTGGTGTATCTGTGTGTTTATCTGAAAGTGTGCTAAATTCCAACAGTAATTAACTATGTGTAAATAAAAACTATAAGAAAAAATAATTTCATGCCCTTAAAAAATTGGCCAAATTAAAAATTCTCTCTCTCTCTCCACATATACGGATGTATATATCAATGTCAATGTTTGTTACAACACTGCTATAAGAGCAAAATATCCAATAAAAGATGAATTAACAAACCAGGGTGGAAGGGCATGTTGAGACCATCTATGGTTTCAGTCATGTTTTCTTTCTTGAACCGGATACAGAATATATGATTTTCACCCTAGGTTTTTTATCCCTTTTAGAATACTGAAATATTTTGTAATCATTTAAAAAATAAAAACAAGGTGTTAATACCAGATGAAAGGAGCAGAAATTCTGAATTTAAATTCCTGTCTTTTATTTATAGCTTATATGAGCCTAAGAAAAGTTACCCAATTTTTGTAAGCTTGTCTTTTCCCATTGGTATACTTTTATAATGATAATACCTCTTTACCACTCACAAAATTTACAGGAAACTCCATGAAATAATGCTTGTAAAAGTGATTTGTAAGTTAAAAAGTCAAACAAATAGTTTTCTTATTATTATGTTGTTGCTATTATAATTACAATAAAAATAATTATTATTATAACCTGAGTAAATAATTTACATGCTCTGGTATCTTTGAAAATGAGAGTTTAAGCCAAATGAATTTTAATGAGCCTCCACACCTAACATTTTGAAATTGATTTATGACTGGAATTAAACACTCAGAAAAAGAAGAATGATACTTGTTGATTTGCGCTATGTGATAATAAGCGATGATCACAACAGTTATCAGTTATGAAAGTTTGAACAAGTAAAAGTAACACCTTTAATACTATACAGGGCTAAAAATATTCATTTCAATACCTATTGTTATGAGTTAAAATCATGTCATGCTGAAAAATGGATCAAGAAAGGTTGGATTGAATTGGCCAAGTGCCTCTAAGTGAATGTGAGAGATATTTAAAGATAATACCGAATAACATATAAGAAGATCAACACATTTTAACAGAACTGCTTGTTCAGTGATGCCAGAACTTCTGGGAGCATTAACACATTGAGTGAGACAATATTCTGTATCCAAGTGTTAACAACTAAAAAATTAACTAGATTTTCCATCATCATCAGGAATGGAGAATATGAGCACAGACAGCAATCTTTCTGACCTACTCATTACAAAAAATGCTCTCCTTCAGTGGGTTCTGTAGCCCAAATATAAAACCCAAAGGAAATGTGATTTCTCTGAACAATCCACCCCAAATACACCCTAACAAAGCCCTACTTTGCAAAATTCGGTCAAAGCTTACAAACTCTGGTTCTATTCCCTAATGTATGATAATCACAAAATAAAAATACAACAAACAAGGAATCATAGACAAAGTAAGGGCTCTGGAATAAGCCTGTCTATGTCCAAATCCTGTCTGTACCACTTCCTGGCTATATGACTTCAGTTTCTTCAGTAAAAATCCTCATATGCATTTCTGCAGAATTGAAGGAGTGAATTTGTGTAACATGCTTAAGCACCTCTTGGCTCATAGTATCTCTTCAACCTCTCAGTGATGATTAGCTGCTATAACCATGTGTTGGGGAGAAAATCATCAGGGTAAATGAGAATTTTGCAATTAAAAACCTTCAAAATTCAGAACTCTCTATCATCTGTTTACATAGCTTATATTTGCTTTCCTAGGACTCTGAATCACAGAGGTTGTTGGTTATTAACATTTGGCAGGTTTATTAGGTGCTGTCTCTGTGGCTTAAAATTATAGTACCTTTGCCTTGGAATATTTTACTACAATTCATAAGCAAGCTATTTTTTTCTTTTTACCTCTATTTTCCTATACTAAATAATGCTTTCCAGAATTTTTCTATGATCTGGTTTGGATCATTTTTTTTCTTTAGATGTACTAGATTTTATTTATTTCTGTTGAATAGCCTACTCCTCATAATTTCAAAGTCCTTAAGCTATTAATTTCTCCATGCTAATAGCATTATTTTAAGAGTATCACTTTTAATAACATTTATGTTCACAAATAAATTGTTTTCCCTATTAAAGATTCTAACGCAAGTGAAACACTCTGATACACAGCAAGAGGATGACAAAATGTAGTGTTATTCAACCACACCCAACCAAATTCCTTGAATTTTTATTTATCATCATCAGTTGCAGAATCACAGGCTTTAAAACTCAAAAGGAGCCTAGCAGAAGTCTGATGCAACTTCCCCTTTTTCACATAAGAATTTCAAGAATTAGATAAATTAATCAAGCTGAGATTATAAACCAAATCCCATTGATCCTAAATTTTAAGTTATTTCCACTAAAACATGCCTATAATTTAATCACATGAGCAAAATGCCATAAAATATGGCAAGTAATTTACTGAACAAGAAGCAGTTTATTTAATATAGAAGATATAACACGTTATTTTTAATGATATTTTAAGTTTGTATCTTTCCTTAACAAACATGTTAATATTTCTACCTAAAATTTTAACTTCAAGGTATTTTTAGTCTGTTTATTTAACATTATCTAGAACTTATATCTGTCAATTTTAGAGAGTCATATGGTCTGCTTATCTAGAAACGCATGAGATGCTTTCTTTTAATAATTCAATGAAACATATTTTCGATAAGTAGAGCATCAAAAGTTTCTACAAAACGTTGTTTTGCTTTTTAATATAATTTCAAAATTAATTATGGCCCACTAATATCCTAGAATATATTTAGTGTTTTAGAAAATTTGTGCTGTTCTTAAATATTTAATATTTCAGATGTTTTCATAATGTGTTAGGTTACAAGTCAGGTTGAATTTTAGGCTGAAAACAAGCAGACAAGATAAGCAGCTTCAATCACTCTTTAAATGCAAAGTTAGACGTGTTATAGAGGCATATTTTCTAGAGGAGGAAAATAAGAAGGAAAAAATTCCAAAGGGAAAAACTGTTCTGAAATCCTAATGAAGAAACCTCTTATTGCTGGCATGAATTTTCCTTTAGATGATCATAAAAGCATCAATATCAGATTCCAAGATTTTCATCTCTCCTTTTGAATGTTCATAATTCATTAAGGTAGCATTTGAGATATTTCATCATTCATTTCTCCAAAAAAGCCTCCAAATACCAGACTGTGTGAAAGTCTGTGAACAGTCATAAGTCATGTCATGCATGAAAGCTCCTAGCTACTTTTCTTCATTTCAACACTCTGCTTATTCCTCAAATTGCAGATCATTTCATTTAAAAATCCAGTATGACCTTAAATATTTTGTTGTTCTATCTATTCAAGAATTTTTAACTATGTACCATACGTATTTTATACTATTTTATAATTATATTCAAAAGTTTACTTTTAAGTAATTTTAGATCCTATTTAGACCAAATGCCTTTACATGAAGCCAAATTAAAACTCTGATTTGAGAGCCATACACAACTCATCTCTTTAGAGTTGGCACGTACGTAAGTCACAAACAAGGTAACGGGTAATTATCTTTATCATAAATCTTGGCCTGCTGGCCCTAAGATCTTGAGGGAATGTTTACCTCTGTGTTTTAGAAATGGAAGAACACTATGGGTAGCTTTTTACCGCCTGCTACACCCATGCTAAGCAGACACTAGGCAGCAAATTTCCTTTGGTACAATCTAAAAATTAATACTTTATTAATATTGTGGTTGGTACTGGGGAAGGAGTAGGGGGATAGTGATGGTGATGGTGTTGGTGGTTATGTGGAGGAGGAAAGGAATTAATTTTTTCTGCTTACCATTAGAAGTGCTAGAGATGCTCCCTCACAACTCTGAAAGTTACAACATGACAGCCATTCCTATGGATCAGTCTTTGCTTTTTACTCTGCCTTGGAATTCTTCCCTTGCCTTGTGATACGGCTTGACCATCCTCATCTTCCAGGTCTTAGGTAAAACGACATTGCCTCTGAGAATCCTGCTCTAGAAAAAAAAATTAATATGGCAAATCCTCTTTCCCAGTTAACTCCCTATCACATTATTCCAACTTGCATTATTTATAGCCCTCATCACAATCTATGATAATCTTGGGTATATGATGATATACTTATCTATTGTCAGTTTCATCCTACTAGAAGAAGTAAGGTCACGTCCTTTTCTGTTTTATTTGCTGGTGTACATTAACTCTATTGTTATAATTTGGCTTTTCATTTACATGTTACTGCAAGAAGAGAAAGTTCTGGCCATGGTGATATGGTTTGAGTATAAGCCAAACATCCCTTGCAAATTAAAAGCATTGCCACTTTCCTCTGAGCTGAAAAGAAGGATTCAGGTATCAGATCTGTGAAGTTGGAATATGGCTTCTGCTATTTTATGACCTTCCAGAAATAGCCAGTCCTTTTCTCTACCTATTCTCATTTTTTATCTCACTGTGAGACTTATATTCTTAATAAGAAATTTGTAGAAAATCCCCAGCTGGACCTAAGCCTTGTTTCTGATTTAGATCCTACTCATGGGCCTCTCTGGCTAATGGAAACTTTCATTGACTTATCTATTTTCTTCCCAGATTTCTTTGGTTATTGTGAGTTCCATAACTCTTACCTTATCTACTTGGATTAACAACCCATTGCCTATTTTCTCTTGTTTCATTCTTATAAATCCTCTGATTTTCCTGGTTTCAGTAACTCAAAGGTGATTCCCACCACACCAACTCTATGCTTTGCAATGATGGGGATGACAATCAATTCAGTTCCTTTTTTATTTTAAGTGCAAAAGTGTTCACATTTTGGCAAGTGTACAACCAATAAGAATACTTCACTTAGGAATAAAATAAGTGAATTGGACATATGCACCATAAGCTAATATGAAGAACATCTGCTCAAATTATTACGAGTCAATATTATGGTCATAGTATGAACTCCACCCAGTGTTAATGGGAATCCACTTACTCAACAGGCAAAATTTAACAAATCTGGTTTGAGCTTGTGATAAAGAATGTGACTATCATGGAGCTAAAGGAAAACAAGATAATACTAGATCCTAACCACATTCTATAATATATGCCTGTATAACAGGTCAACAGGAACTCCTTGTTTTACAGACAAGCCTTAGGAGCTTGATTGGGGGGAAAAACACAATAACTTTGCTGAGTGAGAAATTTTGAAAAAACTTAGAAAGGAATTTTTTTTCAAAAATAATTCCCATAAAATGTTCCCATAAATGCTAATTTCACATTAGAGTTGTAAACTGCTTTTAAATTGCACTACCAGGCACAAAGAGATCCAATGCTCCTACATGACTAGCTCACATATCTCATGAACATTAAGTGATATGTTTTCCTGCGAGAGTCAGTGTGATATAAAGGAGACTGCCAAGGTTATGTGTTGGAAAGTAGACATTCCTGCGTTCCAAAGCTGTGTCTGTCACTTTCTAACCATGTAGTCCTCGGCAAGTTGTGTAACCTTTTAAAAAGTTTTTACTTCCTTAGCTATAAAATAGGGATAATAATGCCTACTTTTCAGAGTTGATATAAAATTTAGAGAAATGAAAAGCGTGACATACATAGAACTCAATAAATGGCAAGATTTTTATGACCCCAACTAGTTGAAAAAAATTACAAAACTGCTAAGATATTGTGACAGCTATAGATGAGGTAGAGTGATATTATCAATACAACACACATTTTCAAAATTTAACTACTTCAGGGCAATCATTGATAATTCCCAGCATGACAGAGGGACCTGTCTGTGTTCTGCCTTGGCTTGTTTCAATTCTGTCATGGATTGAATTAAACCTACTATCTTTCTATCATCTCTTGGGATCAGTAAACCAAACCAAAACCCCTTTTACTTTGATCATGGCCCCATGCTTAGTGTTTCTAGAACCCTGAGGGAATCAGATCACAAATAGTACAGCACAAATGGATATCTTAATAACACCTGGCCTTCACTTGAGTTCACTTTGCTCATGTTGCACTGTGATGTGGCTTGTCTTCTCATTTCTCTCTCTAGCAAAAGAAAAGCACTGCTTTTAACAGATAAAATTACTAATAGGCGAACTTCACACATTTTGGATTTGCATGGTTTTATTAGCCTTCAAATAATAATGTGACACGTCCCACCAATGGCAGGTAAATGTGTTCCTATGTCATTTGTTTCCTCTGCCAGAGCTACCAGGCAGGATCCTGCATATCTATTCTACCATGACATTCATTGCACATTACAAGGATTGATTGTGCAAAAGCCTTTTTCCCCTTCTAAAAAGTGACTTCCACAAAGTTCTCAGCACTCATATAATACAATAATGGATATGACAACAAATATATAATAAAGCCATGGATGAATAAATGAATGAAAAGACCCATGGCGGTGGAGGGGTGAGGAGCATGAGCTGAATCTTCATGTGTTGAGGGCTTACTAGTGAAAGAGGAAATGATAAGTCCTCAGAGCAGAAGAGACTTTCTAGCTGAATTGCTATCTATTTCGATAGTAATGTTAGGGAAATAACATATATTGGACACAGGTCTTGAAAGAGGACTATGCTGTGGGTAAGTGACATGGAAGGGAAAGGATCCTCATGAAGAAGAAAATTGGCAGAAAGAAGAAGGGCACTGAGGTTAAGTAGTCTGGCAGGTGAGTAGCAATTCAGCACCCCCAAAAAGCTGGAGTGCAAGTAACCCAAGGGAGGAGGAGGGGAGGAAGATGAGTCTGAAAAAGTAGATCAGCAAAAGAAGAGGGTCCTGTTGCAAATCCAGAGAATTGCATAAGAAAAGATGTTTCACTCCAGAGAAAACATAATTTGTAAACAAATGAGAAAATACCTTAAATTCCCAAGAACCCAAAGGAATGCCAGTTGAAGAAGCAAGATTTTAAAACATGTTTCTGTTTTTCTCAAAAATTAAAAAATATCCTTCCAAGCTGTTGAAAAGTTTATGTTTTTTCATAGTTTTCAAATAAAAGACTAGGCTTATTTTTTAAAAAAAAGAATAAAAATAAAAATTTAGAGATGCATCAGTGGGAAAAGTAAGGAAGAAACACACATGGGTGAGTGGTAAATTAAGAAAAAACAATTAGTAAGGTTTGAAGTTATTACACAGACACAAAAGCAAACTGTTTGACATCACTCTCAGATTTGAGCTTCACATATGAAAGTGTTATTAACATATTTTCAAAGCAAGGAGAAACACACTTTAGATGTTTTTGTCCATAACATAGTTGCCTTTAGACAAAAGACAATTTGACTTAGTAAGCCTTCAGTTAGGTTACCAAGGATATCATTCTTCACAAATAGCAAATCTTTCTTCAGTTCAAGTAAGAGAAATTTTACAATAAACTCTTTTTTGTCACTGTGAAAACCATGAATTTTTGCTTTTTATGACTTGCCATAAATCAGCTACTTTTCCAAGTAGTGATAATACTCCCTTTGGAAAGATATTGTAAATTGTGATGTGCCACTGCTGACAGTGGAAATTTTTATAAAGCCCAGTTGTTGTACATACACACAAAACAATATCAAGTCAAGAGAGAGATTTGTAACTCAAAGCCCTATTCATTTCTATGATATTTCTCTGTTATAAGGAGCTGTATCATATTTATGCTACTTAAAAGTTCTTTCCAATTGGAGGAAAAAAACCTCAAAGAATGTGCTTTATAAATGAAAAAATAAAAATAATAATCACTACCATTGTTTATCAATTTATTTTTTCTGTTGCTAACAAATCACTGTTACTTTTAGCAGGTATTTAAAAATAAAACAAAGCTTGAGTTGTCTCAGAAGAAAAGTCCAGGACCTTAGACAAAGCTGAGTAATAAAAACAAGAGGCAATCTTGCTTATAAATGGAGGGACTAAAGCAAAAGCAAGACAAAAGCAAGAAAGCAACAACTCTTCTTTTGTATATACTCATCAAAAGCAGTATTTCACTAGCCAGTTAAAGTGAATTCTTAGTAAAGAAAAAAATCCACAGCACTACCCCAAGACTCAACACTGAATCATAAGAAAGGGATGTGGTACAGGGAAAGTGCTACAGGAATTTTCAGATGTTACTGTTTTTGTTGTTTTCAAAGTATTGTTAAAACAATATTTCAGTTATGGCATTCATGAGACACAAAGTTATATTCAAAAAGTAGCATTTCAAAGTTCTCACTATATAGATGATCTAAGGAGTGATGCCATATGAAAATAATCTTACAAAATTAAAGTAACATGAAGACTCAAAGTCTAATAGCCTTTTTTATTTTGGGTTTGAAACTTTAAAAGACAAAGATAAACTAAGGAAGGAAAGAAATGCTTTTAAAATCAGTATATATGACAAAAGTCACAGAACAGAAAGAGACTATGATAAAAGCCACAGAACAGGAAGATACTATAGCTTGTGTAGACCAATTGTCTACCCAATGGAGGAATGTTCTCTAGATTAACACTTTAACGTACATAGCAGTTACCTGAGGGTGTTGTTAAAACTCAGGGTTAAAACATAGATTTGGGGTGGGGCCTGAGATTCTACATTTTTAACAAGCTCCCAGACTATACAAATGCTGCTCTTCTGTGAAACTCAATATGTGTAAGAATTGTCTAACTAGTCTATTGTGAACACTTTTCATGGCATGTAACTCATTATTTCAAGAAGAAGCAATTTCTATTTGGGGGCCATCCAAACTGTTTTTCCTCACATTAAGTCAAAATTTGCTTCTTAAAATCTTCCATCTATTGATCCTAGTTCTAGCCTCCAGAATCACAACTACTAAGTCTAATTTCTTTTTTACCTGAAAGATTAAAGTAGAGAAATGTATCTCCCTTGAATCTTTTCTTTCCCCAAAAATTACATCCCCAATATAATAATGGTTTTGAGTTCTCGCTGCTATCCTGTTTGCTCCATACTGGATATGTTTCGGCATGTAAAGTCTGTCTAAAATTGAGTCCCCAAGACATAAACAAAAGACTCTAGTCCGGATTGAACTAGTGGTCATTATGCTTTAATTTGTGATTCTATATTTCCATAAATCACATTGAATATGTATAAATTTGTGTAAAACTCATGGACTCAGTCTTGGCTTAGCACGGTAATCAAAATTACACTGCACAAGGTTAATGTTAATAATTTCCCAGAAAGCAGTTCCCACTTCAATGGAAATAATTAATAGCTAACCCCCTCCTGCTCTCTCCTATCTGTCTCTCTCTCCTTTTATTATTATTATTATTTTTTTTTTTTTGCATAGAGAACTCATGAAAATTTCCTCACTGGATTTGTCATCTGGTTCACAACCTCATTCTCTCCTCTTCCTGTCATCACATTCACATTGTGGCCTCAAACTTCTTAAAATTATTGAACTCCAGTGACCTCCCTCTCCACTCCAACTCAACCATTTACAGGCATGTCCACACCCTGTCTGTGTCATCCCTAGAAACTGCTTCTCTTCATGTCCTGACCACAACTTTGACTAGAACACCACCTGCCCCTCCATGATGCATAAAGAAGCTAATTTGTGTCTTTGTTGTGATGTCCATGCTTTTGATCTCCCCATGCTGTAACAGTCCATCATGCCCATAGGATTTTACTTTTCTTTCAACCCGGTTTGCAACTTCTTATTAAAACAGTTTGGGAAGTCCTTGCAATGTATCTATCATGCCTTCTCTAGGGTCCACACCTAATTCCATCCCTGGGAAATTCTCATTATCTGTTTTCTCCACTCCTATCTTTACAAAGTGTGTGGCTGAGAGAAAAAAAATGTCTTTCATCTTCATGATTTCATTAGAAATACAAGTGATTCAAATTTCACTGTTGACTCTGTATTTCACTCCCTATAGCAACAGAGATCCAAACCTTCTTCAACATCTTGAAGTCCCCAACCCTCCCCGGGAGCATAAATTTTACCAGATGAACAAATGATCTCACTGACAATTCTCTGAAATTATCAAGACCACCTGGCACGTGATCTCTCAATTTCCCTCTTCTCCTAAGAGTTCCTTTGTATTTTCACAGGACTTTTCTCCCTTCACTACAATCTCCTTGGAGGAAGACTCTCCCTTTTATAAATGCCAAAGTTCAAGTGTCAAATATTTCCATTTAACATCTTCTTCCCTAGACAAATGTTCAATCAATTATACATTCTGCCTTGCATTTTCAGTCTCTTTACTGAATTTATACTCTTTCTCTGTAACATGCTCAAATTTCCATATCTTCTAACTAGCTTTCTCTTAAGCCTATGTCTTTTTTGGTTTCGCTTATAAACTTAGTAAAATAAGCCGGTACTCCTCCCTATACTTTAACCAAATATATTCTTTGTAAGCCCATGGAATTTGTATCTCCTTCATCTTTCTCACCACCACCTCATCACTGAAACTAATGTATTGGAAGTTACCTCCAATCAACTTTAATAGCATTTCCTCAGTCATGCTTCTCTTTGCCCTCTGGGTAGCATTTTATATTGCTGATTTCCTGTTCTTTCTTAAAGCCTCCTCTTTTTCTGGATTACATTAAGTTGTATTACTCTGGCTCATCTATCTCTCTGCTGCCGTGTCCAATTAAATAAAAACCTACCAGATAGAAGATGATGGTTTCCTACCTCCTTCACTTCTTATTTAAGGTTACATCCTTAGCTTTCTTCTCTCTATAACTGTTCCTTAGTAATCTACTACCGATGTAGGACAGGATGATAACTGCCACATCCATATTTTTATCTCATATGTCTCTATCTATGACTGTGGAGATATAAAGACATCAGTCTACTGCAAAAATTTCATGTAAAAATTCTAGAGGTACTTCAAAATATTTTTTAAAATGTTTCTAATTAACTTTCTCCCTAAATATGTCTCTCTTTCTATATTTTATGTCTTAGTTGTCAATATCATCACCAGTCTAGCACCCTAAGTCATTTGCGGTTACTCACATAAACCATTCAGTCAATTGTTATTCTATTTCTCTGATACCTCTCAAATCCATTATTCTATTAACTCTCTGCTTATCTTTTCACTGCTTTAGTCTAGGTTTTTATCATTTCTTGGGGGAGGGGGTTATATCATCATAGCCTCTTAACAGGTCTCTGACTTTCCACACTTAAATCCATCCTTCACATTGCTACCACTGTTAACTTCCTGAAATCCATCTCATTTCCAGAGAGGTTCCACACCACTTCATAAGGCACACGTGATCTTTTGAGGACTGACACCCACCATATCAGCAGACTCTTACATACTGTTGACTCATCCTCCAAAAACTACATGCTTACCCTCAATTCACACTCTTCTTTCTGACTAAAGAATGCCCCCTTTTTAATACTTGTTGAAATTCTCCTCTTCATTTAATTATGCATCTCAAATTGCAGCACATAACTTGTTAATAGTTTTCTAATTGCCACAACTAGGAATAATAACAACTTTCAGTAAATAGATAAATATCTGCAAGCCCTGTTTTGGTGCCTCACCTATAGTCTTTATTACTGTATGTGCCCTTGTTTTTTGTCTCCAGTTTGCTTGCAATCACTCTGAGAATGAGGGTAGATCTTTTTATCTTGAACAATGCTTATTGATTAGTCTTTTACTCTTGCTGGGTACATTGAATTGCCTTTTAATGACATTTTATGCCCTATGTGTAAAAGCCTTAATAAGAAAAATACTGAAAAATAAGAAATATGATTACAATTCTAAAAGACAGGAAGGAAGGAAGTAAAAAAGGAAGAAAGGAATAAAGGCAAGGAGGGAGAGAGGAGGCAGGAAGGAAGGAAGGCAGAAAGATATCTATTTAAGGATTTACCAGGGAAAATTTTCTTCTGTGAATTATTCATTGAGAAACTCCAAATCCAAAGGTCACACTGATGAATGTTATACATCTAGAATTAGGAAATCACAAATATGGACTAGCTTTAGGTAAAATATAAACAGAAGCCAGAAGTTGATTTACTTAGCTTCCCCTACACAATTTCAAATCAGGCTGCTGTGAATCACAGAAGAGCTAAAATGAACAGATCTTTCAAGGTGTGATGGTTTTTCTCCAACGTAACAACATGAGAGTGGAGTAAGCTTTTCAGTTGGCAGAGGGTAGTAATGGTATTGCTTTCTACTTTTCATCCTGAAACATTCATGTCATTAGAGACAATTCCCATGATTGCTCTTCAGAAAAAGAATAAACTTAAATTGTTATTTTCTTGCTTAGATCACTTTCTATTGGTCTTTTTTTGTTAAAAAAAATAATAATTATTTATAGAATAAACATGCTAATTACTGACATGAAAAAATAATCACAAAAGAATCAAATGGGTATATATTTTAAAGGACTTTGAATCAAGATTTAACTACCCTGATACATTTGATTTATATTTTAAAATATGACAAATATTAACAAGAGTTGGACTTTACTGAGTGATCAATTTAGGCCAATTTATCCATATCTATAATATTATCATCTCTCTATATATTTACATATATATGCACATACATATATGTGTACAGTACATATGTTATATATAATATATTCATTTAATATTACAATGGTTAATCTCCAAAGAGCCCTGGCACTGTTTTTTTTTTTTTAATTTAAATTTATTTATTTATTTTATTTCAATATATTACAGGGGTACAAACATTTAGGTTACATATATTGCCTTTGCACCACCTGAGTCAGAGCTACAAGCGTGCCCCTGCCCCAGACAGTGCGCACCGCACCCATTAGGTGTGAATATACCCATCCCCTTCTCCCCCCCTCCCACCTACCTGACAGCCGATGAATCTTACTTTCATATATACACATAAGTGCTGATCAGTTAGTACCAATTTGATGGTGAGCATATGTGGTGCTTGTTTTTCCATTCTTGTGATACTTCACTTAGGAGGATGGGCTCCAGCTCCATCCAGGATCTATTGAAGGCCTCACACATCACACCTCTGAGGCTGCCTTATATAAATGGAGATGGTAGTAGTCTACTTCTACCTATTTCCTCCTAGAATATGTAGTGGTGGGCAGAAGTTTCTTTGTATAATCTAATAATTTTCTACTTTTATCACCACAAGTAGTACAGGCATGTGAGTGTATGTGTGTGTGTGTGTGTGTGTGTACCTGTGAGTGGCACACATGGTTGAATGTGTGCTGCTAGGAATGATAATAATAGGTGTGGTCTAGCCACTTCTGTGCTCACTGAAGTAGAAAAATAGAGTTTTCCTACACCCTGAGGAATGTTTACCCTCTTGCTGAACCAATTTACCTAGATGTGAGCTACAAAGAAATTTGATAAACTAATCCACAAGATATGAGTGCATGATTGGCCCCAACCTAACCTCAGAAGCAACATCTCATCAGTTTACTATGTCCTACTCATTATACATGAGTGTCTGTGTCTAGTCTACTCTCAGAGGTATTGACACCTGCCTCCCAACAGGCAGAATCATTGAGAGCCCTCTCAGAATATGCCTATCAGACATACCATCTATTTACTCAACAACCCTGTCTCCACAGACTCAATGAACTCCGTGGGTGTCTTTCTGTTGTAAGCTCACTCTCTTAGAAGACCAATTCAAAGTCATCTCCCCCCAAAAAGGAAATGATGCTAACTGACCTGACAGAGTGAATGCATCTTGAACCCCTTTCTAGTGGGCTCTTTAAAGCTATGTATGGACTATTAAGAGTTTATCAAGGGAGATTGACAGGCTAGTTAGTAGTTTCTGTAGAGACAATAAAGGTAAGATACACATTCTGATCCAAGTTTGGTGGGATGTGGTCTTCTTCTACACCTTTCCTCCTAATTTCTAGCCCCCATTAACCCTCACAATCAAGAAAATTGTTTTTCTCTAGTGCTGGCGTGACATGCAATGGGTTGACTTCATAAAAATAAAATTGTGATACATGGTGGTTTATGTTTAGGCTTTAGTATATCACCACTGGTTTCTTAATATACTCAACATAAATTCATGTTCCCCTGGCCCAGAGTCCCTGAGCTGAACCCTGGCTACTTTTCCTACCTCACTCACTGCTGTGCTTCCCTGCCTCTTTGCCATCCAGCCACACTTCCTATCACTTTATATGTCATGGCCTTCATGATGATTTACTTATCTTTTAATGTGTAACCATAGCAACTACAATGGAGGCTCTTTGAAAATTTGTATCTGTTTTTGCCATGGTTGTATTCTTAGCCCCTAGTGCAGTATTTAACACATAGCATATGATCAATAAATACGTATATGTAATGTAAACAAGTAAATTGATTAATGAAACTGTCAGTCAATCAATCAGAATAATCCTCTGAAAACATATCTATTATCCATCATTTGTGGCATCCCAAAGCAGTAGATGTTGCTTAGGTGATAAATGTGGTTATTTGTAAAAGAATTCCAATAAGTAAATATTTGGCATTCTAATAGTATATTTTGAGAATATGCTAAATTTTGTCTTAGAGGTTTCACTTTTTTCCCAGATGGAAACAAAACATAGTGAATAGGACTTGTGCATAGAATTCTCTAGTCCTTGGCTTCTTGAGTCATTTGGAATAACTTTTAACAGGCTCTTGTTTTTGTTTGTTTTTGTTCTGTTTTGTTTGCATGTCACACATTAAAAACTTTAAAAACACAAAAACATTTTGGCTACAAGTCAAAAATTAAACTATTGTATGGATTAGCACTTTAGAACACATTTACATTAACAGGAAATGCAATTTTTGCTCAATTTGTTTTAATTCAATGTGAAAAATTATTATCCTTAAATAAAATACTTGCCAATGAGTTCAGTATTATGTTGATCAGTCAAAAATGTTTAATAACTGAATAAAATGCCATTGGTAAATTAGTAAATTTTCTAAAAACTATCTAGTTCACAGAAAACCTTAACCAAACATGGAAGCATAATTTTAATTATAAGATATCTATGAAAGTAGCCGCATTATATTCCAAAACTTAAAAATTTCCTCTTTAATTAGTCCTGTGAATTTTCTTGTTTTCAAATATATAATTTAAATAGTTTCTTCTTCCTGGAAAAATGAGAACATTTGCCTTAAAAAGATACATTGAATCTAAACTTAAATTGTTGAAGTAAAATGTACAAAATGGATTATCTGCAGTCCATAGAGTCTTTTTTTTTTTTTTGAGACAGGGTCTCTCTCTGTCACCCCAGCTAGAGTGCAGTGGTGTCATCATAGCTCACTGTAATTTCAAACTCCTGAGCTTAAGTGATCCTCCTGCCTCAGCCTCCCGAGTAGCTGGGACTACAGGTGCACGCCCAACTAATTTTTCTATTTTTTTTAGAGATGGGGGTCTCGTTCTTGGGTCTTGAACTCCTGAGCTCAAGCAATCGTCCCGCCTCAGCCTCCCAGAGTGCTAGGATTACAGGTGTGAGCCACTTCACTGAGCCCATAGAACTCTTTTTAAAAAAATTTCCTGAAGAATAGCTAGAGATCAGGACTATTCCACTTTCTATATATATACTTTCCTTGAACATCACCAGCTTTCTACCCTATTTTAACTACCTTCTTTAATATCCCAAGTTCCCATCTTTATCTTCAAAATTAGGTACATTTTCAAAACTCACTGATCAAAGACTCACATTTTATTACATATAGCCCTTGGAAAGAATTTAAGAATGATGTATTTCAACATTTCATTTTATGGGTAAGTTAGAAACTTCAGTTAAATAAATTAAAGAACTAGAATCATCCCATTTTGGGCCTTTTATTGGTTTCCTGAGGCTACTGGAGCAAATTACCACAAACTAGGTGGCTTAAAACAGCAGAATTTATTAGTTCACAGTTCTGCTGACCAAGAGTCTAAAATTAAGGTATCAGCCAGGACCTGATCCCTCTGGGGGCTCTAGGAAGCCTCTTTCAGTTTCTGGTGGTTGCTGATATTTCTGGACTTGTAAAGTACACCAGGTCCTACTTCTGTCTTCACATCCCCTTCTTCTCTGTGTGTGTTTGTTTTTTCTATTTGTCTCTTACAAGATCATTTGTCATTGGATTTAGGGTCCATCCAGATAATCCAAGATGGTCTCCTCATACCAAAATCCTTAACATAATTACATCTGTAAAACCCCCTTTTCCAAATGAGGTAAAATTCACAGGTTCCAGAGGTTAGAAATGGACATATGTTTTTTGGGGCCATAATTCAACCCCTAAAGTTCTAGATGGGAAATTTAGAGTAGTAACAGTAGTACAACATTCATATACATCTCTGTAGTGCTTCACTGTCCTCAGGGGCCTTCACTTTGATCCTCTCATTGTATAACACATTACAACCCTTCATTTTACTATGATACAACTGAAGCTAGAAGAATTACTTCAGAGAGGTCACAAAGCTAACTAATGGCTAAGTAAGGTTATGACAAAGTCGCTGTAAACATTTTTAAAGTTTTTGTTTTTGTTTAACTAAAACAAAATCAACTTATTTCCATAGGATTTTTTTTTCATATCTGCACATCCATAGTGATCTTCTAAAAGAGTTTTCTCAGCATTTTGGCAACAGCTACTGTTTTCAAAAATTTTGGATTGAGTTGGAAATGAGAAGTCACACCATTCTTCCAGATTAATAATAACAGCCAAGGAATAATAAACTCAACTATGTGCCAGGCATGATGTTTAGCGTGGATTACCTCATTTAAATGCAGTATATATAGGGATTAAAATCTGGCTCAGCTATTTGACAACTGTGAGTTTGAATTCAACTGCAGCATTTACTCATAGGTGGCCCTTTGACAAATCAGTCAAAGTCTCTAATCTGTGTTTTCCTAATCGCAGGATTGGGAGTAACACTAGACCTGCCCTCACTGGGTTGTCCTTTAGTGTGTCCTTCACTGGTTAGACCCTGAGTATATGTTCTTTTGGATAGAAAACACTTTATTTAATGCAATTGCCTCATTCAAAACTAAAGCCTTTCTCCATTTCTAACATCTTGGGAGGGTGTCTTTATTGCATATACACAGTGGGATGTGTAATGGTTAAATACTTGCTCACACTCTGTTCCCTTTTCCTCTCCCAGCCAATCTTCACCCTTTGGAATAACACTTTTTTTCTGACAAGACCACACAAGGAAATCAATTTTGGAAAATGTTCCTTGGAACCAAAGAACTGCTAACAATGCTATCCTGAGGGTACAGCAAAGGGGGTTGTCACTCTAGAACAAATGTTTCTTCCAAATTAAGAGTAGCCAAACATACACAAAAACACTTGCCTAAAAAATCTGCCTAAACTCCTCATACAATGCCCCAAGAACTGGGGAAAGTTGAATCTTTGCTAACATTTCTCCATTAATAAAAAAGCTGCCAAGACCAAGTCTTGACAGCTCTGCTATGTGTGCAATTAGTCTTGGAATTATTGTCTCTTTTGGAAGGACCCTTAAGAACAACAAAGCATGAGTGTTAAGACTCTGTAATGTCTAAATAGAAAACACATTTTAATTGGTTTCCTTTGGTCCAATACTTCACAAGCATACATTTGCAATTTTTCAGTAGATCTGCATGTTTTGCTGTTAACATTTTGAAAACTGGAAGAAAGGGAAAAAATAACTCATGATAATGGCAGAGTGCATAGCTGTGAGGAAGCCTCCCAGAGGACCCAGTAAAGATCAGCGTGAGAGCTTTATTTTACAGAACATCTTTATTCATGGCTGTGAAAGGGGAACAAACAGCTCACTAATTACCCTCATCAGGGACGTGATGCAAACACCACTGGGGAAGATGATAATAAAAAAGGGGATATAAATGCTAAAAGCCCAGATGAAAAATAGAGTGAAATGGACCTAAAATATGTGAGCTAACAAATCTGGAAGAAAAAAATTCAAGCTCAATATGTGTGAAAAAACCAGAGTCTAGAAAGTGAAGAAAGGAAAGAAAAACACTGATCTTAACATTAAGTGATTGTGTGACCATTTAAAAAGAAAAGGGGAGTGTTCAGATGGTTTTAAATCAGAACTAAAAGTAAATGGTTAAAATCATGAAAGGAAATTTTGGTCAGACTATCAGAAAAACATTTCCTAGCAGCAAAATCTATTAAAGCATGGAATAATTTCCCTAGAGAATTAAAGTCCTTTCATTTGATTATTTTAAAATTAGCCTAGACAAACCACTGGGAAATGGCTAGTTCAGAGTTTAATCCATCCTGAATTGGCAGGGAAAGGCATGCAAGATGATCCAATAAGTTGATCCACCGTGTATTCCTAAAGATGTGTTAAACATGACTAACCACTTGTTTTGTTCATAGCTCCATTTGCCTCCCAGAATCTGTAACCAGCACATGTAAATCTGTAATGCATTCAATGTGTTAAATGGTAGCACATTGAATGCATTAAATAAATGCTCCAGGAAAAGCACTTTGTCAGACGCTGAGGGCACAGACGTTCCCACCTTCTTATGGGAAAGACAACTGAACAATAAAAGATGTATAGGGTGCCCCAAAAGTCTCCATACAAAGGAAAAAATTTAGCAATGACTATTTTGTAAATAATCAAACTTATTTACAATTTAACTACAATTTCCCATTTTCCCATTATATAGTGACTTTTGGGACACCCTATAGTAAAGGAAAGCTAGAATTCCCTCCTACCCACACCACTACTACCATTGCTCTTTGAGTCATGTCCAAACACCATAAGGCAGTTAACAAAGTGCTGCACTAAAGCTCACATACAGCGTGAGCTTCCCTGCCATTCTTCCTCAGACATTCAGTCACTCTCATCTTCTTTCAGCTCATGGAGTATTCAGTGTCCTCTGATCACTTACACTGTTAACTCTGCTTGAAATACACGTTATTCCTTCATATGGTTTTTGCTACTTCCACTGTTTGCATAGTCATGACTTCCTATGGAGAGTTTATACCAAATCCACAGGTATAAATGACCTACCAGCCTCATATACTCCCACAGCACCATGCTCTGATCAAAACACTTGTCCACATTATATTGTACTTATCTGTCAACTTGTCTGTATCACTCTCTAGACTGTATTTTATGAGAATATATATCACTGTTCTATTTCATACTATTTTATTGCCATCTAGCTCAGTGTCTGACACATAAGAGTTCCAAAGCCATTTCCTAAAAGTATGTAGATAAACCATCTATTGCAACCATAATGCCATGAAACAAACCACCCTGAAAATTAATGGCTTCCAAGAATCATTTATTCATGCTCTTGTGCCTGCAAGTCAGCTGGAAGTTGGCTGATTAAGCAGCTAGATGTGGCTGAGCTTGGAAGCAAGCTGCAGACTGGGACTCTTTTCCATGCGTCTCTAATCTTCCTTGGATCAATGAATTCAGCAAGGCATGATCTTCTAATTACAATGGCAGAAATGCAAGAAGGGTGGGCATAAATGAGCTGGTTGCTAAAAGTCTAGATTTGGAACTGCCATATTCATTTTTACTCACATTGCAGTGACCAATGCAATTCACACGGCAGAATCCAGCATCAACAGGGCAGGGAAATATACTCTACTAACTAGTGAAGGAAAGTATAAAGTCACATGGCAAAGAGAACGATGTTGGGAAGAGTGAAGGATTCCAAATGATTATCCTATCTCCCATAATACAAACAAATAATGTGGTACAACTAAAGTGCTACAGAAGCCACAGGAAAGAGCAATGTTTCTCATTAAACCATGCTGCTGTTCAAATCGAATAGGATAAATGCTTTGGCAAGTTGTGGATTACCATTATGAACCCCAAAGTCATTCTAGCTGTTACCTTTATTGAATAGCAGGTTTTTCCTTCAGTAAACTAGAGTGTTTGCCCAATAAGAAAATAAATATTGTCTGATATACTTTGTGAAGAATACTTAGTAAATTTAGTATCTGCGTGTATTAAATAGCTGAGTGAAGAGTTATCTGTAGTGCAAAATAGTTTTAAGTGATTAACAAAGTAATAAAATCCATTAATAATCATTGGTTTGTTTCAGTTCTTTTGTGACACAAATCTCACCTGTCATTTGAATTACACCTCACCAAAGGCCAGGAAACATGTCAGGAGTTGTACTTATATCATCCAGAAGAATAGAAAAAAGAAGCAATTTAACTATCTGGTTTACCTTTTTAAAGGAAGTTGAACCACTAATCACCAAATTGAATATCTTTAATGTGGATATGCAATAGGGTAATATCTCCAATGTGGTTGTCAATAAAGATGATTCTGGGACTTTAGAATAAAAAATGTCATACATATAGTTTACCCTAAAAAACACTGGAGATTGCTTTCAAGACTGCTCTGTGGAAGACCACTGGACAAGAATATGGTTCAATAGAAAGACTGCTGGGTTCTCACTCAGTACACTCTAGAGTAAACAGGCCTCTTAACTCAGAGTTGCATAGAGGTTAATTGCATGGCATTTGGAGACACACACCTGAGATCATCTTTCATTTATGAAGTGTGTGGCCTAGGTAAAGTTATTCAACTTCTCTAAGCCTTAGAAGATAATAGCCCAATCTACCTCTTATCATTGTGAGGATTCAATGGTAACAATGAAAGTAGAGAGGAAGACTCATGTCCTCTGCATTATTTCTCTGCTAGCACTTAGCGGAGTACCTGTCTAATAGTATACTTTTAGGTAATACTCGTTGAATATATGAATAAATGGCTATGGAATTAGCGATTTTTAATATTTATGGGGAGTGTAGACTTGACTATTTTCCTCAGATTTATGTTAAATTTCTTTTAAAGGTTTCAATTAGGTTGACCATATAATTTATCTTTTAAATAGGAACATTTCTGACAACAAGAAAGGACACTATTAATAAGTATAATGGAGCAATAGTTATAAAGTAGACCTTTCCAGGCAATTGAGGCCTTTTGAAAACCATAGTTCCAGGAGATAAAAAGTCTTGCCTTTCACAGTTCACAGTCCATGGCTAGACTCTGAACTTTTGCCCTAGTTCTTGGGCTTCTAGCTTGGAAGAATCACAAGCTGGGCCCACACAACAGAGAGAGATGACAGACACTCAGCAAGTATGCATGAAGAATTTATTGGAAGTACTGAAGTCATAAGATAGTACAGGAGAGGAAAGCAAAGACGTTTCCTAAGGGGAAACGGGTCTGTGTCCGCAAGTGGAGAAGACCCTAACTCACTCTAAACTTCCTCCTTTTATATGTTAGCAGTTTCTGTTGATGTAAAGGTTAGTCACAAGGTTAGTCATAATCACTTATGACTGTATGTCACAAGGTTCGGGGACTGAATTGTACGTGTGATGGAGAAAGTCGCCGTTTAGGGAGTTTTTCTATTTTCTGATTGGTGGTCGGTGTTCCATGATCTAATTACCCCATTCTTTAAGACTGAAAGAACTGTTTCCCCTGATTATTTTTCTGTAACCATTTCCTCCTTATTGTTTTTCTATAACTGTTTTCTCCTTTCTGTTTATCTGATATCCATTACTTCTCACTTGTTTTTCTGTCCCTGACATGCCTATAAACTATAGTTATTTCATGCCTGCCTGGGTGTCAACTCAAATTCAATGGGTCCCAACTTTTGTTAGCCTTATCTCTCAAAATGTTTTCTAACAACTTACATCTTCATTATTCACATGTCAGTTTTGTTCGTACTGAGCTTTAAATCTCAGAAAGTTCTAGAGAAATCTATAGAAACCTTTTTAACTTTCTGTACAAACTGACTGTTATAGGCTGAATTGTATCCTCCAAAATTCATATGTTGAAGTCCTAACTCTCAGGACCTCAGAATGTGACTGCATTTGGAGAGGAGACCTTGAAAGAGGTAATTAATGTAAAATGAGGTGATATGAGTGGGCCCTAATCCACCATGACTTGTTCCCTTATAAAATGATGAGATTAGGACACAAACATACACAGAGGAAAGACTAAGCAAAGACAATGGGAGAACATGACCAGGCACAAGCCCAGGAAAGACATCTGAAAAGAAAGAAACCCTGCTGACCTTTTGTTCTCAGACTTCCAGCTTCCAGAACTGTGACTCTGGCAGTCAACCCAGTTTCACCTACTCAATGACTGACTTTATTATGCTTCATGATACATTATTTACATCATTTAGCACAAGCTCTGCCCCATGCTCCATGCTCCATACATGTCATGCTTGTCCTGCCTGTATTTTCTGATTCTGTCACTTACTTTTGGTACACCTACTTAGTGTTTCATGTCCATCTATATTTTCTTAGACTATTTTGGTATTCAGTATTATATATTGAGAGGAAAAAGCTTGATTATATAACTACTCATATTTTCATTACCTCAAGAAGGTGAAGGAATATTATGTACAGTAGCTATCAGAGTGTTTAGTAAAAGGAACTTTCTATCAAAATCAGAATTTTAGATCTGGAAGTTTTCAAAATGCTTGCTGAATGGTATTCAGTGGGTTAGCAAATGTCAGTGTACAGTTTCCTCTGCAAACCCAAAGTAATTTCAATTGTATGCAAATGAATTTGAAATTCCTCATGTAATCAGAGCATTATTGAGATAAATATATTTTAGCCCATAGTTTTCTGGCCTGTTATAAGCAAAATTGAATGAAAATTAATAAGATGTAAATATTAGTTGATATTTAGAGACTAACCTGGGCAACATAGCAAGACCCTGTCTCTACAACAAATAAGAAAAAATTAGCCAAGTGTGACAGCATGTGCCTGTGGCTCCAGCTACTTGGGAGGCTGAGGCAGGAGGATTGCTTAAGGCCAGGAGTTTGAGGCTGCAGTGAGCTATAATCATGCCACTGCACTCCAGCCTAGGCAATAGAGCAAGACCCCATCTCTAAAATAAATAAATAAATAAATGTAATCAAAATTTCTTTGGCAATTCTTACATTGAGAACATAAGAGAAGTTAATAAATTTCTATGATCATGCTTTAAATTACAGGTTAACATTAAAACATTGCAAAAATATATAATAGGAAAATAGTAACGAAAAGAAAGTTAATATAGTTATGTTCGTATCAGAAGAAATGTTTTCTTTTTTAACTGTTGTTGTTTTTACTTTATTTTTTGTAGAGACGGAGTCTCACTATTGCCCAAACTGGTCTCAAACTCCTGGCCTCAAGCAATCATCCTGCCTTGACCTCCCAAAGTGCTAAGATTAGTGATGTGAGCCACTGTGCTTGGCCAAGAAATGAGTTTTAAAGCAGAAAGTAATAATAAAGAAAAAAGGTTACTACGTACCCATAAAATATTTAACTAGGATGAAGTAGCAATTCTAAATTTGTATGCATCTAATGACATACAAACATGCACCAAAACATGTTCAACACAAAGTGAACAAGGGAAAAGAAACACATCCACCATCTTAAGAGAAAAAAGTAACCTGACTCTTTGGTATTGGGGACTAAAGCAGAATAAAATGCTTGATTGATTGGGTTTATATACAGTGCTGTACCAATAACTTCAGAATATATATTCTGTGCAAGCACACATGGAACATGTTAAAACTTTACCACTTACGGTGCCATAAAGAAAAAAAGACATAAAAATAGGAAAAGAAGACATAGTCTGTTACTCTTTATAAATAATATTATACCTTATAAATAATATTTCTATTATTTATAAATATAAATAATAGAAAACACATTAAAACAATAACAAATTGTTAAAATAAATGAGTTTATCAAATTTTCTAGATACAAACTTAATATACCAAAGTCAAATGCATCTCTATACTTCAGTAATAATGTGTTATCAGTAAAATTTTAAAGCTCCATTAATAATAAAATGAAAATATAAAGTGCTAAGAAGTAATTCACATAAAAGATATGCAAGACATTTGTGGAGAAAATTAAGAGAACTGAATGTTGATTAAAAAAAGTAAATAAATTGAGAGCTAGACGATGTTCATGAAAGAAATATTTACTATCATACTCTTAATCACAAGCAATAGATTCAATAACATTCCAAGAAAACACAAGGATTGGAAGGGGCAGGTCTTAGAAGCTGATTCTAAAATTTACATTGAAGAACAAAGGGCCAAGAATAGCCAAGGATTTTGAAGAATAAATTGGAGGAGCTTACTATACCAGATAGATGGGCAGAGACTGTAAAATGGAAAATAGAACAGAATGGAGAAGCTCCAGAGATAAACTCTTACATATAAAAATATCTTAATTTATGAGGGAAAAGGGAGTTTGTATCATAGGTGAAAGGGTGAGCTTTTCAAAAAATGGTGTTGGACAATTGTTTCTCCATGTAAAGAAATATTTATGTCCATCAATCATATCTATCTGTCTACATGTATTCATATCTACATCTATACATACTTCATATTTATATTATGATTGGACATCTTCCTCATACCACACATAAAAACCAACTCTAAGTTTATGAAAGACTTCTATATAAAGGACAAGAAAGAAAACTTTTCTGCAGAAATCACAGAAAAATCACTGTGCCACCTAGGAAAGGAAATCATTTTTTTAGACAAGATATAAAAAGTGTACATAATGTATAAGACTAACCAGTTCAACTACATGTATTTTATCCAAAGGTACCATAAAAAGTGAAAAGGGAAAAATGTTATTTGCACCACTTACAATTCATAGTGCATAAATAATACAAAAAGAATAATGAATATAATAACCCTTATAGAGTAATAGGAAAATGGCAAATGACCAGAAAAAATAGCAAAAAAATGCTTTGAACAACCATTTAACAGAGAAAGAAAGGGAATTGAAGTGGAAATATATAAAAAGACAATCAAAAACTCATTTGTGATAAGGTAAATACAAATTAATATTATAAACAGTTAGGATTTCACACCTATCAAATATTAAATAGTCTGCCAAAGCAAATGTGTGTGACAATGTGGAGATACCAGTATAATTATAAACTGCTGATTAAAATGCAAGTTGATGAGATCAGCTGGAAAACAATTTAATACTATTAAGTAAAGTAGAAGAAGCACATACGCTTGGTGGAAAAGACAGTGGTATTCACCAAATATTCACCTGCTCTGCCAAATTTCCTACTAGATTTTGTCTAGTGAGCTGTGAGCAAAAGAAACAAAAGTTGCAAAAGATGTACAACCCATTAGCTCTCTCTTCATTCTGAAGGGGCCTTGGTAAATCTGAGGCTCTGCCTGACCGTCTTGGACATAAACACCACTCTTTTCCTACAGCAAAGGTTACCGCAGTGAGATAGGAGGACCATCCCGAAAGTATCCAGCCATTGTTAATATAAGGAGAACATATTACATGGTTGGATACTTTCTGGATATCAACTTACTAGTGTTGATATGTTGATATGATTGTTTCACTACAACATAAATCGAGCCTATCTTGCCTAAAATATCCTAAACTTGCTAATTCCCCTCAACATACCAAATAGCAACCAAATATACCAAAGAGCAATGCTTTGAAACAGAAAGTTAGTACTGGGGTGAAGATATATAGTGGGTCAAGACCACTACCTTTTTAAATAAATTTGTATATATTTTTTGGTTTTAGTTTTACAAACACCTATATAACAACACTTTCCTATACATTACAAAATATGTTTATATAAGGTTGCTGCATAAAATGTATTTTCTACAGTCAAAAATAGGAAATCCAATACCCTAGAGAATCTATACCTTTGTGCACCAGAAAACATGTACTATAAGAATATTCACAACAATACTGTTTTTAAAAGATAAATCCTGGAAAGGAACATAAATCCATCCACTATAGAATGGATAAATCTCTTGATATATATGTATAGAATGGAATATAACTCAGGCCTGAAATTCAATAAAGCACACACAAAATGGCATCGATGAATCCCAGGATCATAGTGCTTAGACAAAAGATAAAACCACAGAATATTACATACATAATCCTACTACAAATCTTTGAAAACTATATAACGTATAGCTCAGGGGATCTAATATATGTGATTTAAAAAAAAAGGGAAAAGAATGATAAACACATTATTTAGGATTGTGTTTGCCTCTGAATGTAGGAGAAAGAGAATGGAATAGGGCAGGAGCCTATAGAATATTTCAAAATTAGTGGAAGTCAATTTATTATACTATTTTCCTTTGGAAGCAATCAATATTTAATAACTATAATTCTTAAAAGAATACAAATATTTTGAATACCAGTTTTGAAACTTATTAGCTACACAGCATTATAATAAATTTTATAAAATAGCTACCATATACTACCTTTTTAGTAAATGAAGGAATAGTTGTATTTATTTGATTGCAAAAATCAACCCGCATTTTGTTGAAAATTTTAAAGAAATTTATCTTTTCCCATCAGTTAAGCAGGTTAAAGATGTTGATATTGCGTTGTATCAGCAACGTGTTGAGCACTAGAAAAAGTTATCACTATAAAAAATAAGAAGAAAAGAGGAAAGCTCAATCTTCAACATTTCTTGAAGGGAAAACATAGAAGAGAATAGATTATTTAGAACTACAAATGAGGTCTTCTAGTTTATAAAATTTTCTAAATTAGATAGCAAATATCAAAAGAGTACTCAGGTTAATATAAAACCCTACATTAAAAAAATAAACACTACACTGTAATAAGTATTGGTTCTTTTGAATAAAGGGGACTTAATGACTGTATAGAGCAATATCTTCTGATTTTAAACTTACATAATTTTCCACATCCCATGAGGATTTTTCTGACAATTTTCAGAATTCAGTTTTGTTTTAGCCAGGAAGTTTCCTTTCTTTAGCAACCAAAGTTTATTTTCTGCGGTTTCTTTATCAAACTGCCTTGTGCAGTAGAGAACAATATTTGAAGCATAAAACATAACTATATTTATGTATTCTACAATGTAAGATTACTTTTTCATAATGGACCTAGGGATGGGGGAACATTACATCATTTTTCCATCCTCATTTTGACTACATTCTTAATGTGCCACATGAAATTCAAATCATATAATTAGCACCAGATTTTGGCATATTATTAAAATGTTGTCAGTCTGTCTGGTACTATGTTTTAATATTTTTATTATCAACTTCATGAAGAATCTTTCCACACTCAGTATTCACATATATATTGATATCTGAACAAATGAACTGCCTAGATATCACAAATGACTTGATTATTTAACTGTCTCAACTATTGAAAATTGCTTTTATCAGCAGCTCTATGTACTTTGGGGTTTACAGATTCCCAAAAACAAAATGTTTCCAAATTTTACATGCTGAATGCTATTGTAAATATGATACCTTTGCATAGGATTACTGCCCATGCTTTCTAAGTACGTGGTGTGCCAATTTTTGGTGTTTATAAAGGTTAACATCCTTAGTACCTCTTATACCATCTACATTCACATGGCAAATGAAGAGTGAATCCAGTGGAAATATATCAATGGATCTAATGAGGTTTCAGTGACTGAGTTAGTGTTACAGTTCTAGAGAACTAAATATATTTACTGGAAAATTCTAGATTATAGCAAAATGTCCACATATAGACAAAGACATTCATAATAGGAATATAATTTTTCCCCATTTCTAGAGATTAATTATTCAGTACAACCTTTTGTGGGCGATTTTGAGTGGTACGTTTGGAAGCAAAGAAGATATCAGTTATATGATTCTTCTGAGATATACTGCAAACTGGTGTTGGGCAAAATTTGAAAAGCTATTTGTGGCACTAGGTAGAGGTTGGTAAGAGGAGGAACAAATGACTACAATTAATGAAATAAAGTTTCAGCATTATTTCATCAACGTGCATTTTCCATTTCCCAAAAACTCTGTCAGCTTGTTATCCCGCAATGATCTCTTATATTTTACAGAAGGTTATAATTCTTTCTCCAATAAGCTCCTCGGACTACCAAGCATTTCCATGCTCCTCACGTAGTTTGTCTTATCAGTAGGGATGACATTTCAATCTTTGCTGTAGAAAAAAAGGAATTCCAATTTGTCTTGTTTTTCAGGGCATGGTATTAAAGTAGACAATGTAACTACAATAATATTACTTCTTTTAAAATAAAAATAAGAGAGATAGCAAAAAAATAACTAATGTTGTTCAGTCCAGAGATGAAACAATCTTTTTCCAATTTTAGGAGTATTGTAAAGTACCATGCTTAGCTGAGAGAAGAGCACTTTTGGAACATCACTAAGCATGCAGTTTCTGTACTACAAACAATAAACCAATCTAATGAAAAGACTAATTCAGGAATGTGTGAGGAAGAAACCACCCAGGAGGGAACAAAAGAGAACGTGCTATTCTGACAGGAAATGGTAAGAAGAAACTGAGAATATCTTGAGATGGGAGAAAGATGGATTAGACCAGATGTGTAGGACAGTTGACCATGTAGAAAAAGGAAACCATAATAAGAGTTGGGGTAAAGAAATCAGGTAATGGGAAATCTGTGAAAGAGTCCCAACCACTTTGGGCTCTACAGCGTGGTATGAATCCTTACCTCCTAAATGTCAGTGTTCCTCGAGACTCAATCTCTGTTTGCTTTGCTATACTCTTAATCTACCTGTAAAATTGAAACCACCTTCAGGTTTTGCAAGAATAAGGTTTATTAGGTTTATTCTGGATACTCACTAATCCATATCATCCAATGTTGATTGAGCCACAAATTTGTTTCCTCATCTCTCTGTTGGATTTTGCTACATTGAAATTCTAAGTAAATTTCAAGAAATTCTTTCCTACTTTGTCCTTCTCATATGGCCTTTCCTCTAAAGATTTTAAGCTAGACGATCTAGGATGAGGCTCAGAGAGCCATTTATTTTAAGCATCTCTTCATTTAGGATCTCTCTTTCATATAATCTGTGATCCACATTACCACCCATTGATTTTAATCCACCATCTTTGTCCTGTTATATGTTTATTATTCATAAATGTTTAATAGTCCCTTGTTCTGTAGGACAGAATCAAGGGTTCACCCACAGAAGTCTGACCTTTACTTCCCTTTTCATGCTGTCTTTTATTACTCTGTGGAACATTTATTTTTATTTCAGTCATCCTGATCACAAACACTCCTTACACAGTCTGCCATACACACCTTTACACACATTAATCAACAGCCCTGAATGTCCTCCCCCTTCCTCTCCAATAACCAAAATTCTATCCAGCTTTTGGATTCCAAATAAAATCCATCCTCCCTGGTAAATTATCCTCAGACACTTATGCAACACAGTGATTCCTCCTTCCCTTCTCTGAACTTCCAATGCCCCCATTTATTCTGCTTTTAATTTGTCATACATTAGGATAAATTATTTGTTTGGTGTATTTTTTTTTCAAAAATGTCTCTCTGGTCTACTAAAATGACCTGTGAGAATGTGCTTATGTATTTCTCCAAATGGTTTGTATAACACTTTGTACATAATAAAATTCTAATAAGGTTATATCCATGTATATATCTAAGCCTAGATATGGAGCAGTCGGTGCCACAGAGAATTATAAATAAGAGAGTCACACAGTTGGCTTGAGTATCAGCAAATGTTCTTTTCACCTCTAAGTTCCTACTAAGTTGTTCCTTCCAAATTTCACCTGCAGATCCCTGGGAATTAGTGTCTGCCTATACAGAATTGTGACATCTATCCAACAAAGGTTTAGACTGCTCATGCTCCTTAATTTGATTCTCTCATCCACTTCTCACGTTCATAGACTTCTGGTTCTTGAGTCTTCATTGGGTGTCCAGCTCCTATTTCCTTCTTATTTCTCTGGTACTATGCTCTTCTTATCCCCATACGCCAATTTGGTTTTGAACAATGGCTTAGAACCACCATCTTGAAAAATGTGTTTTGTATATTGCTAATTTTTTTTATAAAGACAAGAAGTAGTATTGGGGGTGGGAAGAGATCCTATGCTCAAACAAATTTGGAAACCCTTAGTATAAGTAAACTGGAAGATTGCCCTCTAACTCAGTGCTTTGAATATATGCATTGTACATTTTATGGAAAAGAATAAAGATGGTTAATATTTCTCAGAGTTTTTTAGAGTGCCTTGCAAACACTTGCTGACTGTCATGTTGTAAAACTCCCAATTCTGGCCACTTTCTACCTACCCAGTGAAGTGACCACTATGATACAGTGAAAAGTCATGATGTCTGTGCAGAGCTAGATCAAATGTGATTCTATAAATAATCTCAGCTTCCCTACCTACATTTGACCCCTTAAATCACGTGGAAGTTCTTTTCTGTCTAAACAGTTCATGGAGTGCTATAATTGATTCAATGACTCACCATGGAAAATTAGGTCAACATCACATTTTGAGGATCTACTGTGTGAAAAACACTGTGAGATGTGCCAGGAGTACAAGAATAAATAGAACTCAATCCTTGGTCTTGAGGAGTTTGCAAATTGCTTGGGGTGACAGTCTGATAAATAGATGAAGCATAATATGGTATTGTTAGTGCTGGTACCAAAGAAGGAATACAAACACACTACTATGGGAACCCAAATATCAGGGCCTTGTTCATTGAATAGCTCTGAGATGTTCAGTAGGTAGAAGAGATGATATTTGGTAGACTTCTTTTGGGGTTTCTACTCAACTTATGAACCACATCTAAGGATTGTCCCCAGCCCTGAAGTCTTCATTTTTCTGCAGCCACATGTACCATGAGATCAACCCTCATGATGGCTGATAGAACTGGGGTGGCCATCTGGTCTTTCTGAGCAAACCAGCTTTGAACAGAGAGGCTCTAGTGCTTTATTTGGGAGCTTATATAGATTCAGGGAATAATAGCATCCTTTTAAGATCTGGAAATGAATCCAAAATCTGGCTCAAAGAGAGCACAAGAAATGATGCTAAGACATCATTTCTTGAGGGAAGCAGCACCAAGAGATTGCATATTCTCAGAGTTATAGAATGATAGGCTGCCTTGAATTGTGGTGGCTTTTAATTCTCAGTACCATTTCCCTTGAGACCTGACTATACTTTCTCCACTTAGAGTCTATGAAACACCCAGAGTAAACCTCCCTTTCCTTAAACAGTTCTGTTCTTTGTAATTTAACAACACTAAGAGAAGATATATTGAGTGAAATGGCACAGAAAAAAAGTTGAGGAGAATTTCAGTTACAACAGAAAATGTTATTCTTATTTAGCTAAGTAATTTTTTTATTCTTATGGTATCTCTTGGGGTTTGTTAACCAAAATGCTATTGCTGATGCTGTTTTTTAAATAGCACAGAAGTGATTCAATTAGATACAATAATATTATAGTATTGGGGGGTTGGAGTTCAGGAAACTAATCGAGTAATAATTCAAGGATAGTTTATAAATGTAGGATGGAGAGAGGAAGCAGGGGGTATGGTTCAGAACAAGAATGAACCCAGGATGACACCAATTCATTAGCTATTGGATGGACATGAGTGATGAACATATTACTCTTCCCCAGTTTCCCTAAGTATCTCCCCTGAAAGGGCCTGCAATATACCACTGTGGAACTGAGATACAAAATACTTACTAAACCTCATCCCCCACCTGCATCCCCATTCTGAACTAGTAGAGCTCAATATATAGTTGACCCTTGAACAATGCAGGGGTTAGGGATGCTGACATCCCACACAGTCGAAAAACTGTGTTTAACTTTTGACTCCCTAAAAATTTAACTACTAATAGCCTACTATTGATAAGAAGCCTTACTGATAACATAAACAGCTGATTAACACGTATTTCATATGTTACATGTATTATATTTGGTATTCTTACAATACAGTAGGAGAATATATTTACTATTCATTAAATGGAAGTGGATCTTCATTTTCATTTTCACATTGAGTAGACTAAGAAGGACGAGGAAGAGAAGAGGTTGGTCTTGCTGTCTCAGAGGTGGCAGAGGCAAGAAAGGGAGGAGGCGGAAGGGCAGGCAGGAGAGGCAGGCACCCTCGGTGTAATTTTATCGAGAAAAATCTGCCTGTAAGAGGACCCTCACAGCCTGTTGTGATATCACAGTTGTTCAAGGGTCAACTGTAATATCATGAGATTCAACATCAATGCATAGGACAAGATGATTACTTTGTTTTCACTTCTGAAGCCTTGTTTTTCTACTTTCCCTTTGTCAACCAAACCACCTCTGTACACAAAGGATTGAGTACTTCTCTTGGTTTCTATAATTAGGCCCAGTCACCTGTCTAGCTCCTATTTGCAATATGTGAACTGAAACTGTTATAATTTATTTTCTTCTTTCTAGGCACTGGTGTCTGTTTAACTGTAATTCTGTGCACTGGACCCTCTTTTATGTGGCAGAGCATTGAGCTATAACCTCAAACTCCAAAGTAGCCCTCAATCCTAACTCCCAGATTGTTCTTGCTTCAACTGTTTGCATTCCTAAAGGTATCTTAAAACTCAAGGGCTTAATTATTATATTAGGCTCTTTTTTACATAAAAATAAGTGTTATAATCTTAGATTTGTGATTACATACCCATTTAATAATAGAAACTTGCTTAAATTCTCTGGATCTCCTTTTCCAAATTTATAACATGTGTGGGGAACCAAGATTATCCAAAGATTGCCATGCCAGTAAAGTTGTCTATTCTGATTACAGTACCCCCCACTTATTCACAGGGGATACATTCCAAGACCTGCAGGGGATGCCTGAACCCATGGATAGTACCAAACCTGGTTGCCCTCAATAAGAACAGGTTTCTTTTTATGTCTTCCACTCACAAATATAATGCTTTTTCCATCTTAATTAAGCCCTTACCACTTACTATTGGCTATAACAATTGCAGTTTGAGGTGTGCAGCAAAACTAGCATGAATTTCTTTTTCCTTCTTCAGCAATTTCACAGTTAAAAGATTTGTTCTTACCATAAATCTTAGCAACCTCAGCATAAGATCTTTTCTCTTTCCTTATTAAATCAAGAACTTTCACCTTTTCACTTAAAGGAAGCACCTTACAGCTTCTCTTTGGCATAACCAAGTTGCCAGTATCACTACTTTTGTGCTTTGGGGCCATTATTAAGTCAAATAAGGGTTACTACAACACAAACACTACAGTACTACCAGAGTCAATTGTGACTAGTCAAATCTAGGTGGTTACTAAATGACTAAGGGAAGGGTAGTGTCTACAGTGTGAATATGCTGGACAAAGAGGTGATTCATAGCCTGGGCATTATGGAGTGGGAGGGAACAGGATGGCATGAGACTTCATCATGCCTCTCAGAATGGTGTGCAATTGAAAACTTAGGAATTGTTTATTTCTGGAATTTTCCATTTAAAATTTTTGGACGTTTGCTGTGGGTAACCGAAACCTCGGAGATCAAAACCTTGGATAAGGAGGGACTACTGCAATACCCCTTATAATAGAGCACCTTTTTTCTTTCCTCTCCCAGTATTTGTTCCATCCTCCTGAGTGTGTCTAACACCATACTAAAAATACCTGACATTTATTGAGCACTTCCTGGGGGCTAGACACTGTTCTAAGCATTAAGCATTTATAAAGTCATTTAGCTTTATAATAACCTAATCATAAGCATCCACATTGCACACATGAAGAAACTGCGGGACAGAGAGATTAAACAACTGCCTTTCTTGGTAGTCACATGGTTAGGAAATGGCTGAATCAAAACTCAAAGTTAGATTATTTGACATTTGAGTATATGTCTTTAACCATTATATCATACTACCTCTTACTTTAACTGTGCTTCCTATTGCCTAATCTTGCCTGAAAGACGTTACTTTGCTAAATTAATGAATCCTGAGATAGCAGAAGAACTTTATAGAAGGCTATGGAAGTAGAAAATGATCACTCAGCTGTGCATCTGTGCTCCAATTGTGTGTGAGTGTGTGTAGAAAGAAAGAGTAACAGAGAGGGCATGTGTTTTTTTTCCTCTAATTATTAACAAAATAATAACAGGTATATGAAGGTGTTCTGGTTGATTTTATTAAAAGTTTATTAGTTTGATTTATTCACATATCTAAAATGGTACTTTAATGCAATTTCTTACCCATATATAAAATCTATTGTAATTTGTTTTCTAAAGTTTTAATCTCATGCTTTTTATCATATTAAACAAATAGAAATGGAATGATAAGTTCCTGCCCCAGTCTTCTAAGCAAAAAATATTCCTGTAGGCAAAATGTTCAGACACTTAGCCCGGCACAGTGGTGAGTACCTATAGTCCCAGTTACTCAGAAGGCTGAGGCAGGAGGATCACGTAAGGCCAAGAGTTCAAGGCTACAATGCTGTATGATTGCACCTGTGAATAGCCACTGCACTCCAGCCTCAGCAACATAGTGAGATCCAATCTCTAAAAAAACAAAATGCTCATACATCTAAGTATTGTAAGCTGTATGCATTTTTGGCTGGGAGAGGGCTTTTTGCATCATCTCCAGGTTGGTTTAAGTGTACAGGTCTGTCTATATTTATACCTTTCTGTTTGTTCAAATAAGAATCAGCTGTTGGAGATTTAAGAAATTTCTACTTCTGAAAAGTTATATTCCTTAATCTGTTATCTTATATATGATACTGTTCACAACAGATTAAGGAATATATGTATGCACTGAGTAAATATTATTGGATTATAATGTTGGTTTAAACATTTATGTGAAATTGTCAGAAATCAAATTCAGATGTAGAACAGACTTTTAAAATGAACTGTGGAAAATGAGGAGTTGCTACTCAATGGGTATAAAGTTTCAGTTATACAAGATGAAAAAGTTTTGGAGATCTACTCTACCACATTGTGCTTATAGTTAACAACATTGTACTGTACACAAAAATTTAAGAGGGTAGATCACATGTTATTATTTTTTACCACAATAAAGAAGAATAAACTGTGTTACCCTTACATTTTGTAATTTAATAACTAATGAATCTCAAAGCCAAGACAATAGCTCAGAGAACATAACCATCTTCACATCATATAGAGCCTGGAGTATAGAAGGAAAACAATGCACTATAAGTCTATTATCATTTTCATGTCCAGTAATTTTCTTTTTGCATTTCTTTATTAACCACAAACTAACTCAAGATTTCAAAATAGGCCCAGAAACTGGCTTTTTCCTATGCACAAGCTGGCAGAAAGTCATGTCAGTAACAGATGTGCAGAAAGTGATAAGAATGCAAACTTGATGTGCTCCACACATGATATCTTTACTGCACCAGACAGCTGCATAAAAATTGAATTAAGAGAAGAAACAATTGACTCAAATTTCCAGATGTTTGATACAGATGTCCAAATGATTAAATGAAAATGTAGTTCCCCTTCTAATGGTAAATAGAATTCATAGCCAAAACAATTGAGAAACAATTTTTCAAGTTGTAATTTAGATATAAAAGAAAACATTAGTAAACAAATAGTACCTTGTCATTGTATAAATTTCTCATTATAAAATGCTTTATATAACCTTATATAAAAATTTGACTTTATTTACTGAAGAAAAAAAAGGATTTAGAAGAACCAAATGTCCCAGAGTCCCAATTTTGAAATATGTTGTTTCATTCAGTGGGAGAAAAAGTCACCAAGAACCACCATTCCACATAATTGTGATTATTAATCACCAGTAGAAAATTAGTCATTACCCAAGAGACATAACTTTTGAAAACAAAATTATTTGAGAGTAGAGTCATTTTTAAAAGACTTAAGTTTACACTGTGTACCAAATAACACATAGACCTTTTTGTAAAATATCTTGATGAAAGGATTTCTGTAATAAATGAATATACATCTTCATCAATCCCTATCAAAATCAGTGTATATACAAATCAGTATATTTTTAACAAAATTTTATTCTTACCTTCCAGCAATTGAAAACATTTCTTAACTAACTAGAGTTAATTTTATTATTCATTTCCTTCAGTAGAATGGTCTGCTCACTAGGTGCTGCCGTGGTTTGAAAGCTTAATGGCAAATATGGAAGAAAAATTCATACCGTCACTTAAAGCCTGGCTTTGGGTGACTTTAATTGAAACAGCTTAAAATGCAGTAGCAACCACTTGAGAATTCCACCAATTAAATCAACAAACTCTGCAAGCTGCATTCTTCTCTACTGTTCATGTGCTCCTATAGTCCTTGAAAGATTTAGATGGTTTACTTTGGAAGCAAGTCACCTGGGATGCTAAGAGAAATTTTGCTTAGCTGAGTCAAGAAGCACATATGTTAAAACAACTCATTTAAACTAGGTTTTATTTACATGCTTTCTTTTGTTTTGTAAAGGAAAATAAATACAATAACTTTAAGAGACTCTGAAATGTAAGTACCTTATTCTCCTAGGTCTTTATTATTGTCAATAATAATAAAGTCAGAAAACAATAAATTCTTCATTTTTTCTCAGAAAACAATATACAGTAATGGTTTGAATATTCTTCAATAAGTTTTTTTTCTTTTTCTTTTTTAACCAACCCACCCTGACATATCTTCAATAAAATTTTACAAGTAAACATGATTTAAAAAGAGCTAGTGAAAATATTCAAAATAAGCGCAAGTATATCTTTCCTAAATGCATATATGAACATGGGCAAACATTCAGTTTTTACACTAAACAATAGGAACAATAAAAATGAAAATAGATCGGGGCAATAAAATGCAGTCACTTATAAGTTGGGTACTTTAATGAGCGAAGTAAACCGAAGAATAAATAAGACAATGCATTTTCAAATATATTTAATGATAAATCTTCTTTTTTATTTGAAATATCTTTATTTATTTATTTATTTATTTATTTTTATTTCAGAATATTATGGTACAGCACTTTGGTTATATATATTGCCTATGCACTGCCCAAGTCAGAGCTACAAGCATGACTATCCCCCAGACAGTGCGCTCCGCACCCATTCAGTGAGAGTTTTCCCATCCCCTCCACCCCCCTCCCACCTGTCCTACCCCTGTTGAATATTATTTCCATGTGTGCATATAAGTATTGATCAGTTAGTACTAATTTGATGGTAAGTACCAGTGGTGCTTGTTTTTCCATTCTCGTGACACTTCGCTTCGAAGAATGGGTTCTAGCTCCATCCAGGATAATACCAGATGTGTTAATTCACCATTGTTTTTTATTGCTGAGTAATACTCCATGGTATACATATACCACATTTTATTAATCCACTCATGTATTGATGGGCACTTGGGTTGTTTCCACATCTTTGAAATTGTGAGTTGTGCTGCTATAAACATTTGTGTGCAGATGTCTTTATTACAGAATGTCTTTTTTTTCCATTGGGTAAATACCCAGTGGTAGGATTGCTGGAACAAATGAATAACAGACTTAAACCTAAGACATGAAACCATAAGGATTCTAGAAGAAAACATTGGAAAAACTCTTATAGACATTGGCCTAGGCAAAGAATTTATGAAGAAGACCCCCAAAAGCAATCACAGCAGCAACAAAAATAAATACATGGGACCTGATCAAATTAAAAAGCTTCTGCACAACCAAAGAAACTATCACTAAAGTGAACAGACAACCTACAGAATGGGAGAAAATATTTGCATGCTACACATCTGACAAAGGGCTGAGAACCAGAATCTATACATAACTTAGGAAAATCAAAAAGAAAAAATCAAACAACCCCATTAAAAAGTGGGCAAAGGACATGAACAGAAATTTTCAAAAGAAGACAGAATAAAGGCCAGAAAACATATAAAAAATTGTTCAACTTCTCTAATCATCAGGGAATTGCAAATCAAAACCACAATGAGATATCACTTAATTCTAGTGAGATTGGTTTATATCAAAAAGTCCCCAAACAACAAATGTTGGCAGGGATGCGGACATATAGGAACACTCATACACTGCTGGTGGGACTGCAAATTAGTACAACCTCTATGGAAAGTAATATGGAGATACCTCAAAGAACTAAAAATGATAAATCATTCTTATCTTGGAAGTAAAAATAGTAGAACATCCTTGCAACAGCTACTTAGTAGTTTATTGGTAGTTTTCCTACCATCCAGCCTTCTTTTAGGATTAGTTTAGTTTAGCATCAATTTTTATTTTTGTAAAATGTAATCAAAAGAACAAAATTTCCTTATATCTCTATAAATATATTGCATTCATTTCATTTGCACCAATAAAAAATTGTATTTTCAGCAGATTTAGTTATTTCTTCAGAGATCCTTCAAATGTTTAAAATCTTTTGGTTGCAGCAACATGATTCTTCAATTAATACTAATTGGGAAAAGTAGGAGTTCTGGCATCATATAGATTGAAAAAGCAGATGATTACACCAACTAAATGTGTTTTTATCCAATTTTTTATACTTATGGAAAATAGTTCTTGAGTAGGTTGAAACAAATTAGCTCTCTTAATATTGACCAGATATTCGGGGAATAAAATTGTGTTCTTCAGTCTAAATGTACCTTGAGTTTTCCAAAGATGGAGATTTGTCCAGTTTTCACATCTTAGTTTTGAGATTAACAACCCACATTTGAATAATGGTAATAAGGGTAAACCTGGATTTGTCTATTGTTCTAGAGCTTTCAAACATGTTGAGGAGTCATTTCTCTGTGAACATTTATGTATCTATACCTTTAGCAAACTTTTCTTGAAAAATTACTAGGTTAAGAATTACTGAGAATTACAGGATAAAAAGGGAGAACATTAAATAAAAGTAGGAATTATTTGAATCCCTTTGGGCTACATAACTTGCTCCACATGCCAAAACAATGCCTGAAAAAATATGTCATATAATCACATTTTCTTTTCATTTCTTTTTTCTTTTTGTTAAGTGTTTGATATTTTCTGGGAGCTTCTTTTTAAAGATGCTGCCAAATATATCATTTTAGATCAGCATCCAGAATACATTACTTGCATTATTTTGTCAAATTGTTTTACAAAGTAGGGTAGACGAAATCGAGAGAAAAGATTTCAGGACAAGTGATTTTTATCAAGAAGGAAGATTTGGGAAGTGTCTTCAAGGTTGGGCACTACCTAAAGAAAATAGATCCCAGTGCACTGGACGTGGACTATGCCAAGCACCCATTTAAGACTGCTGTTGCTTCAGGACAGGATACAGATGGAATGCTCTGAACATTTATGAAGAGAGTTCTATTCAATCAGGAAGTATTTATTTATTGAGTACACATATACACAATATACATAACCATATCTATTAAATTTCATTAAAAAACTAGATAAAATAAATGAAAACTATATAGACTCTCTTTTCTAAGAGTTCACAATTCTCGATTGGGGGAAGGTACATGAACAATTTACAAGACAAACTATGATAGAGATTCAAAAATGGAAACACACGGGAATTTTTTTTTTGATTTATGGAAAATAGAAACATTTCATAGACAAAGAAAGAAAACAAAGGACTACTTAAGCAAAATTACGAGGCATTAATGAAACTGAATAATCTAGAGACTGAGTGGAAGATGGATGAAGGAAATGAGCAGAGATGCAGCTTTGACAGGGCTTAGAATTTAGAACTGTTTGTGCACAGAACTGAACTTGGACTTCATTGAGGAGGGTGATGAAGAAAAAAATATCATGGATTTTTCAATCTCATGGGAGTAGGGTGTGACATAATGAGAGGCTGAGTCCAGAACTATAATTCTGTGAGGGATCGATACATATGCAGGGAGAAGTGAGGGAAGATTGGAAGGGACTGAAGAGACCAAGGACATGAGAGCAACTCTACAGCAGTTCAGGTGAAAAACGCCAGCAGCTGAACTGGGCAACGAATCAGAAGGACAATGAAAAAGAAATAAATAGTTCAAAAGAAGAGTAATCACTTAGAGGTGTGGGAGTCAAGTGATTCACCGCAAAAGGCTATAAAAATGTAACTGAACACTGTTGCTTACTTTCAGGAACTAATTTAAGTTAAACATTTGGTCAAAATATAGGTAGTTTTCCCCTTGTTTCTAATGAGTCTTTTTTTTTTTTTGGTCTTTTAAATTTTTATTTTGTGACAATTTAGTTTTTTTGACATATAAAATTGTATATATTTAAAGGGTACAACTTGATTATTTTTTCCCTTTTATTTCAGAATATTATGGGGGTACAACACTTTGGTTATATATATGGCCCATGCACTGCCCATGTCAGAGCTACAATCGTGGGCATCCCCCAAACTGTGCACCCCGCACTCATTCAGTGAGAGTTTTTCCATCCCCTCCACCCCCCTCCCGCCTGCCCGCCCCCTGGTGAATATTATGGCAATAATGAGCCTTTTTTTTTTTTTTTTGCTTGTGATTTTAACAAAGTATGTTCAACTATGAACATAAAAAACACCTATGGAAGTGAATACTTACTTCTCTTTCTTACTTTATCAGTATTCAATTATGTCACAGTAGTGTTCAACAAACTTAATTTTGAATCAGCTGTACTTTTGCAAGGAAAATATAAATGATGAGCTTGGAATATAGACAATATTGTCTCATGCTTGGAATTATTTCACAATTGATAATCCGGTGTGGACTGTTCAGGGACAACACACAACAACAAAAAAAATATTCACATGAAATTGACAGATGATAGCAATGTAACTAATAGAAACATCCAATCTTAACATAAAACAAAAGAGTATGATTTTAGAAGCAATAATCTTTAAACTTCCTTTTATTGATTGCTCCCTCCTTCAACTTTTATGAAACTTTATACTGAACTTTAGCAAGATTTACTTGTTCATTCAGTCACCAAATATTTATTGAATGCCTGTTGTATACCAAATACTCTGATTCATCAGAGACATCAAGAAAACAACACATTCTGGTGAGGTAGTCAGACAATGCGAACTAATTTTGGCAATATCCACTGAGATGTGCAATCTACAATAGAACCTATAAACATATAAGTAGATAGGAGAGAGAAGTGTCCAGGATTTGGAGTGAGGGAGAGGTTTATTATTTTCTAAAAGAAGAAATGCATTTATCCTTGAGCTGACTGTTAATGCAATTTAGGAGAGATCTAAGAAGAAAGCAGAATGAAGGCTGTTTTCAGAGATAAAGAGGTATCAGAGGATATACTGAGTTCAGGGAATGCTCCAAAGTAAGGGAGAAAGGCAGAGAAACCCAAAGAACAAAAATGATTGGAGCTGATGGCAGAATTAAGGGAGGGGTGTGATAGGCAACAGATGTGAATGACAGACTGAAGCTTCTACCCGCCCCCTCCATAATTACCCTCAATTTACTCCATTCTGGAGTAAAATGATTTTCTGAGATCCTGTGTGTTCTGAGGCCTTTTCTTGGTATTAAACATTTTTAATCAGGGTCCTTGAAAATAAGTCAGGAAACATTCATCTTCATGATGTTTTGTCAAATCATAGAACTATTGCTATTACTACTTATATTACTATTGCTACTGATATTACTACAGCTGTTACCATTATTACTACTAATACTACAAGTGTAATTACAAGTATGACTATGATTACAATTATGATTATTAGACAATATTTAGCTCACCCTAGGTAATTTGATGCTTAGAAGATATACCTGACCTCATAGTAATTTGTTATCATTGAGGATATTACATTGTAACAAATTAACTTCATAGAAAATTTACTTTCAAAACAAGAAAGCATTAGTAGTGGAATAATTGTATAACCTTGCCCAGTAGCCACTCTGAAGAGAAAAACATTCATCTAGTTGTATACATCCTGGTGAGTTATTTTTTAAGTGGCCCTTTTATTTATAGTTACCACGGAGAAGCAATATGATATTAGACACCATTGTAACATCTATGTATGTATACTATGTAAGACTGGGCCTACATAGTACATATACAACTAACAGGTATGTATGTAAAGTTTGCTATGTGTTGACTTCTGTTGAAGCTATTTTTTTCCTAGGTTTAACATCAAAGATTTGGAGCCTTTTATAATTAAGATATAAATATCAGACTTTTTCTGAAATGGAGATTATTACAAAACTAATCAAATGGGTTTGATTTGTTTTAGATAAGAGAGTGATGAACAACATGACTTACTGACCATGTCAGAGGCCTCTTAGACCTTAGACCCACTCAGCCTCCTGTGTCTTTCAACCATTTGTTCCCCCTTGGCTTCTGCAGTAGAGGCCACCTCTGAGTGTGTTGACCCAGTCTGTGCCACAGTGGCTGACCAATGACTTGACCAGGCCACAACCCTGTGGCATCTTACCCCATGGGACTGTATGCTCTCTCTTCCTCCTTTTGCCAGACTGTTGGGAAAGCAACACCTGGAAGGTGAGTCTGACTATTTGGATGTGGAAACTTATGGCATGTATTTCCCTCTCCCATCCCACCACAGACGGTCCTGAGAAATAGGACTTTGGAGGGTTTCCTTGGCAGATAGTTCTGAGAGAATGAGCCACCAATTGTCCGTAATCCAAGCAGTAGCCAGCTTGATAGCACACATTCGAGTTCTCTTTTCCTCCTGCATTGCCTCCCTCTCCTTTCTCCTCATTTCTACTTTCCTTGGATGGTCCTCCTTAATAAAATTATAGCAGATAAATTTACACCTCAGGCTTTGATTTCTGAGGAACACAGCCTACAGTGAACTTGGGGAAAAAAATCTTACTAGAACAGAGAAATAGCATTCTCGGTATAATCCTATTTCAGTTAAATCATGCATTAATGATTTTGGTGTCTAAGTCTCAACCACACTTTTATGATGTATTTAATGACTTTGCCATCATACCGTACCAGGGAATAGAATTAAAATAAGCCAGGAGTGTGACCTGAAATCCTCATTATAACTTACATGAAGAGGCTAAATTATTAAAACATTTTTATGGGCTGGGTCTCCAGGCATGTACTCTTATGGACTGTTATGTTTTGGGGCTCAGCAATGCTTTTAGATTTTCTGTTTTGTCTTGTTTGTTTCTCCTTTTTTGTAAAAAGCTAGCATATAATTTTGGATATTTCTTAGGTAACCTAAACAGACAAAAAAAAGAAAAGATGCATTGGTGAAACATGGGAACATAATATAATTAATTTATATTATGGTACACTGGCTCATGCCTGTAATTCTAGCACTCTGGGAGGCCAAGGTGGGAGGACCAGTGGAGGTCAGGAGTTGGAGACCAGCCTGAGCAAGAGCAAGACCCCATCTCTACTAAAAGTAGAAAAATTAGCTGGGCGTTGTGGCGGGTGCCTGTAGTCCCAGCTACTTGGAAGGTTGAGGCAGGAGGATTGCTTGAGCCCAGGAGTTTGAAGTTGCAGTGAGCTAAGATGACACCACTGCACTGTAGCCAGGGTGACAGAGCAAGACTCTGTCTCGAAACAAACAAACAAAAAAAATAATTGCAGTTGTTCTTTATAAAATAAGGTAATAAATGATTTTTACCATAATATAAAATATACATCATTCTTAATCTAAGATTTAAATAAAATATTCAGCTGGAAAAATAGAGTGCATCTTTTATAAAAAGATATATAAAGGTATATATGAAGGAAATATTTGGCTGAAAAGTAATTTAATATACTTATATTTCATTTTGAGGCTTTAATAGGATTGTAAAAAGGTTTTCTCCTGAACTTTTGATGTGTGCATCACACTATATTCTATGTGATGAATGTTTGTAAAAGCTTGCTTTTCATCTCCCTAATGATATTGAGTCAATAAAAGATAATTAAGAGACTAGACATTTAAATGAATTGAAGTAAACTTATAATGTGTAAATTTTAGGATATTTGGATATTTCACCATAGATAGAAACAGTTCATGAAAAACTGTTGCACAGAGCAAAAGGAGTAAAAATTCAGAGAACAGATCATGAGAATTACTATAATACTTTTTTAATAATCTGTGGTATTTTTCTTCCATAGGAGGTTTTGTAACATAACATTCTCCTTCTGAAACACTGTGGTGTAGGAGGTGCTTTTGTGTGATGACAACAACAAAAAAGGGGGAAAGTGCAGACTGTCCTCCCTCGGTATTCATGGGAGGTTCCAGTACCCCTGTGGATACCAAAATCCATGGATGCTCAAGTCCTTGTACAAAATGTTATAGTCATGTGCATAGAACCTATGCATATCCTCCCATATACTTAAAATCATCTTTAGGTTACATATAATACCTAATATGATGTAAATGCTATGTAAATAGTTTTTATACTATATTGTTTTTATTCATATTATTTTAATTGTGGTATTGTTATTTCTTATTGGGTTTTTAAAAATATTTTATAATTTTTTGAAAATATTTTCTGATTTACATAATTTAAATGGAAACTTAAAAGGAACATTTAAACTCACTAAAGCTCCTCTATGTTTGGTTGAACCTGCAGATAAGGAAGGCAGACTGTACTACCACTCAATGGCAAAGTTACAAAGGGACTTAGGATAAGTTATTTAAATTCATTTAACCTCAGCTTTCTACTTTTTAATAAGGGATAAATAATAACTACTCCAAAGGAATTTCTGTGAAGATATTCAAAAATTATAAAACAATGCTGTATTAATCCAGTTCTCCACAGAGAGAGCATCAATATGTTTAGATATATGGGAGGATATATTAGGGGGATTGGCTCATGTGATTATAGAGGCTGAGAAGTCCCACGACAAAGGCCTGAGTACCCAGGAACCACTGTGTGAGTCATGAAGTCCAAAGGCTGAGGAGCCTGGCGTTGTTGTCCTAAGACAGGACAGGAAGAGTGTATCCCAGTTCCAGAAGATAGATTGACATACTTGCTTTTTCTCTGTTTTTGTTTGCTCTAGACCTCCAGCAGACTGGATGGTGTCCACCCACATTGAGGTTGAATCTTCCCCACCTACTCTGTTCAAATTCACATGCTAATCTGTTCTGGAAACACCGTCACAGACACATCCAAAGATAATGCTTTACCAGGTTTCTAGGTATTCCTTAATCCAGTCAAGTAGACACCTAAAATTAACCACAAATACTTATTAAGTGTTCATCTTGTAGTGGAATAGTCAATAAATGTGAATCTTCCATTCCATTATAGAAGCATCTCTCAAATATTAAAAGGGCAGACACAACATAGCTGGGGGTTCATTCATTGCGTTGAGGAAGCAGATTTGTTCAGCATGTGATTGAAATGAAATGGCTGGAGCACTGTGATACTTTTCCTGCTTTCTCCCTGCATAGCAGGCTATATAGGGCACCTCTTATCTCGTACCCACATCCACATGGGTAATCTTTTCCTCTGTTCTTTGCCACAGCCACCAGTTTTGCACAAGTATAAATTGGCAGCACTTGAATTCAGCCGGATTACATGCGTTTCACCTTTGGCCCTTGTGCAATTTGGGTTTATGAGGGAGCTAATGCCCCATGAGACAACCTTTGTTAATTGGAAAACAGGAGCCTGTGGGTTAATGCTCCCTTCCACCAGTGGACAATTGAGTAGACAATTCCCTGAATGGATGATTCTGAGGCACACTTTAAAGAGCACCTCAGAAGTGCCCAGCAGGATCCAAGCCCAATTTTTCACAGTGACATCAACTCAACTCAAGAATGCTTCCTGGCTTGGCTTCACTCCTCTCCCCTTTTTTCCCCTGTTTGCCAAAATAAACTACTTGCATTTAACCCCTTGTTTCTCACTCTGCTTTGGGAGCAGTAGGATGGAGGAACTCCAGGACAAAGAGAAGTCAAGTCATTAAGGGCTTAATTAAAATATGTCAATAGGATGGTGACATTCCCCCAAAGGGGGAAAAAGTCATTATTTGGCAAATTGTAATAAGAGTAGTAAAAAAAATTAATCAATTTTACATTTGCTAATATGCATAATTAAATAAAAAATTTAATACAAACATTTAAACTTAATAAAGCTACTGCTAATTCAAACAATTAAGGCAACTTGTGTCCAAGTTACTGTCTTCTAAGAGTGAAGGCTATCTGTTGTTTTTCAATATATTCAAATGGAATGAAGCCAGAACATTGAGGAGTTATGGAATTTCCTTACTGCTTTACTTGGCAGAAATTCCTAGTGCAATCTGAATCCACCTAACTCCAGCTGATGCTTTATCTTTTACATGAATCATGTACAGAGCTTCAGAGAGACATGAGCTATTGAAAAACACCAATGCCTTTTTTCACAAAAAAACTTCCATCATAGCTGTTCTCTGAACTTTTTTCTTTTTCTCTAATTCTTAAGAGACAAGGTGATTTTAACAACTAACAACATGGATTGTATTTATATACAGTCTCTCTTCTGTTTATCCACAAGCAATAAAAGGAATCTGTTTCACTATTTTTGTTGCAAGTCATCCCATTTTACAATTTTTCCTTTTGTTTTTGTCCCCATGAGCATATTTAAGTAATGACCAAAAATACTTTTCAACCTGACTAGTGAATGTAAATTCCATAAACTGCAGGACTTAGAAGTTGTGTGTGTTCAACTCCCAGTTTACGATTCACATGTCATAATGCTGCCTTCCCAAAAGTGTGTGGTGTACAACATTCACAGCCATACAGTGACCCTGACTGTCTCCCTTGTCCTCTCAGTATGCCTTGCCCACCTGCTCCCTTCTCAAGATTATGCACCTAACAAGTTCAGGAGCTGTTTGGGATTCACACCCTGGATGTTGAGCCCCTGATTCCGTGTTCTTAACCACTGCAATATGTTCTATCTTGATATAAATAAAATCCTATCCAGAGTAAAAAGAAGCATAAACACAAAATCAAAAAAACATGTAGCAGGTACACAGAGAAAAGGGCCTTTAAAGAAAAGTGGTAGTCATGTATCAATTAGTAATATTAATTGATAGCTCTTTGAATCTTACACGATGTCCATACATGCCAAACAAGTAAGAGATACTCAAAAGAATTCCCATATGTGTGAAAAAAGCATGATAGGATGAGATGTCAGGAAGACTGCTGACATTTGATCACTATCTCAACCTACACATCTATGTCTACTTGACTTATATATTGTTAGCGCACAGCCTTACTATGAAATACAGGCCACCCACATTTTATTAGATTCTTAAAACTTTGGCAAGAATTTGAAGTAATTTTACAACTTATATGGTGGGGATTTATTAATATAACATATCTTCTCCCCCATTTGACAGTAAATTCTTATTTATTATAGACATATAACACACAGTGGCAGTTGGACATTAGGAAACCCCACTGTTATATTCTGATGTTTTATATAAGTATACTATGTTTATGATTTAGCCTTTCCACTACAGGTGAGCTTTAATAAGACCACCCAGCATAAGTTGAGCTATGAACAAAGGTGTAAGTTAGGTAGACTCCCACTTTGCCACACTCTTGGGTGGATGTGTGGAGAATATTTAGTTAAAATGATAAAGTAAATCCAGCTCCTCCCTTTAAATGAGACATGTCTCACTAACAAAAAATAGCCATAGAAGAGAAGTTTCAAATAAAATATACAATGTTGAAAATAACTTTTTTAAAGGAGAAAGTTTGGTCTGGTAAGGTCTACCAAACAAAAGTCAATCTAATTAAACCAAAGATGCACTGTGATAGCACTTGTTCTTTACAGTGGTCCCCAAACTTTTTGGCACCAGGGACCAGTTTCATGGAAGACAATTTTTCCACGGACTGGGGGCTTGAGGGGGGGTTGGTTTAGGGATGATCCCAGTGCATTACATTTATTGTGCAGTCAAACCCCTCTGCTAATGATAATCTGTATTTGCAGCCACCCCCTCCCCCCAGCACAAGCATCACCACCTCAGCCCCACCTCAGATCATCAGGCATTAGATTCTCATAAGGAGCACGCAAGGTATATCCCTTGCATGAACAGTTTACAATAGGGTTCGCGCTCCTATGAGAATCTAATGCAGCAGCTGATCTGACAGGAGGCAGAGCTTATGTGGTGATGCCAGCGATAGGGAGTGGCTATAAATACAGATGAAGCTTTGCTGGCTTGCCTGCTGCTCACCTCCTGCCCTGTGGCCTGGTTCCTAACAGGCCACCAGTACCGGTCCACAGCCCAGGGGTTGGAGACTGCAGCTTTGGAACATATCTACACAGACTTAATAGTTAAATTAAGCATTTTGTTTCAAAATTCAGTCACATGAAGATTCTGATGAGGGTAAGAAGAAATTCCATCAAATATTTTGGAGAAGTTTACCTTCTTCTCTGGTTTTATTTATGCACATAACTAGAAATAAAAATATAAATTAGAAAAGAAAATGTTTGTGAATATGTGTGTATGTATATATAATTTGCACGTCAATAGAAATCTTAACTAAACCCATAAAATCAATTTTCAGTTGTGGCAAATATGTTTTCTATTTTTATTGTATTTCATATACTGTTTTAACTTATATGGATATACCATTTTAAGTTACATTTTGTATACAATTTCAATTTTAAAATGCTTGAAAAGATTTAGTATATTGAAATATAAAATTTCCTTTCTCTTTTAAGCACTATTTTACACTGCTATTTATAATGTGTGCCTGCCCAACTATGTAATCACATAAAGATGAACTGAAATTTAATATCCTGTTCATTTTAAAGTAATATGTATTTGCCAAACTTTGACTGACTCAATATAGATAGTTATCTAAAATGTCACACTAACGATAAAAGAATCTAAATGCTGTTTTGAATTTGGTTATAGAATGGTATTTTATAGGCACATTCATTCTATTCATTTGATAAGTATTTATTAAACACCTAGTTATATACAAGACATAGTTTAGTGAGCTCATACTTTTAGTGAGAGGAAGCATAAAACAAAGAAGAGATATAATGACATAGGGCATTAAGTGTTTAAAAATAAAATACAGACAGGTATAGGGGATAGTCCTGTGAGCAGGAAGGTATCATTCCATGTAGAATGGACAAGGAATAGTAGAAAGACATTTGAGCAGAAACCTAAAAAAAGTAAGGAATTGGTGTTTTTATTTAATCTATAACAGAATTCATTATTCAAAAAATTGAATGGAGACATTCCAAGAGATGACAAAATATAGTCTGTAGTCATGCCAGTGTGGGAATGCAACTAATGGCAGGAGGTTAAGAAGTTTTGAAACAAAGAGAAATAATGGATTTTGAAGTCTCTCAAGTTAATAGCAAAGCAAGTCACTGAGAAGAAGATGGAGAACTGATGCTGATATCACTCAAAAGCTCTGGAGGTCAAGTATGTGATTTTAGTTATTTTCATAATAAAGTTATCTCTTTGTAACCATTTTTTTAGTGTATATGTACATTTGGGATAGATGCATGAATTCACAATCAATAAAATCCACTTCTATTAACCTAAAAGGACTGTAGTATCAACCAATACTTCTATATCAAACAGTTTTCTGAGTAAATAATGAGGCTCTGTTCAGTAATACTATATGAAAGTGCTTGGATTATCTTCTGTATAAGAGTGCCACATCTAAGGGGCTGTCATTCACATCGGAGACATATTCCAACCCAAAATGTGAGGTCAGAGGGAGAGATTCCAAGCCTGCTGGCTAAGTCCCAGGTTAGAGCCCTCTTTTGTAAATTGCCATTGGCACAATCCCCACCAGGCACACCTTGGAGAGAGCCCACAGGCAGGCACACCAGGGGTACAAGACTTCTGGCTGCCTTGACCTTGCTTCCAGAAATGACTGAAATCCATTTTCTAGCATCCCTACTGACTTAGCCTGACTATAAACTGAACATGGTCACCCTATGCTATGGTCTGAATATTTGTGTTCCCCCCAAAATTCCTGTGTTGAAATCTAATTCCCAGCGTGATGGTATTGGGAGTGGGGTCTTCGGAAGTTTCTGAATTGGATTAGTGCCCTTATAAAAGAGGTGTGAGACAGCTGCTTTGTCTCCTCCCCAATGTGAGGACACAGCAAGAAGGCCCTACCTATGACCCAGAAAGCTGCCCTCACCTGACACTGAATCTGCTGGTACCTTGATCTTGGGTTTTCCAGCCTCCAGAATTGTGAGAAATAAATTGCTGTTTATAGGCTACCCAATTTATGGAATTTTCCTATAGCAATCCACATGGAGGGCAGGAGCGTAGAGATGGTAAGGCATTGGCATGCCACTGGTGTGTATGTTCCATCATTCAGAAGGTGTGGGAAGGGGCTGGAGTGTATGAGGTGCCTGTGCCCAGCAGTCAGACCCATTGCTTATCAGCAACTGGAAAGCTATTCTGAGCAGAAGCTGCATTTTAAAAGGCTGCTTTATACATTATTTAAAACTATACTTATATTCTAATATTATATATCTAGTAGGTTTTAGCAAGCTGTCATTTGGGTAAGTCTATGTGCTGGCAGAATTATTCATTTTTTTCTGCCTTTGGAATCAATTAACAACAGAGAAGTCCTTTATTTGAGAGAATTTGCATCAGCATCCTAAATGATCCTATTTGATTCTCACATCAATTGAATAAAGTAGATACAATTATAATCTTCATTTTAAAGACCAAAATAAAATTGAAGCTGAAATTCAGTGACATACCCAAAATCAAAGAGTTAGTATTTGATGTAGTCAGGATTTGAACCCAGATATTGGGTCTGCAGAGTCCATGTGTTTAGCCACAAAGCTACGCTGACCCTTGCCATGAATTATCGTGACCCCATACCATACCAGTGGGCCCATTGCACAATGCACTTGCAGGTTACTTGTCAATTGCAATTAATTATGCGTTAAGATGCTTAAAAACATCGCCTATGTCAACATGTCTGACCCCATTGATAAACACTAGAAGAGATGAGAGATGGTGTTCCTTTTACTTCAATGCAGACTGAATCCAATACAATGTACCACTTTTGTTGAAAACCATAATATTTTAATTTGTATTATTAGACTTAAACCCCAAAGCTTCTTTACCTTGCAAAAATTAATTTATAGATATATTCCCCTCCTCCTCATAAACCCATACTTGGCTTTCAAGATAGAATGACATACTTAAATAATTCTCCTGCCAAAGTCTTGAAAAGAATATTGTAATACACATGCATAGTATTCCCTAGTTTTTATTTCAGTAGACATGTGGGAATCCACCAAATATTTGCTTGAAGAAAGAAGCTTTTGATATGCAACCCTTTCCCCTCAACATATTAGATTCTTGATTTAATGCCTGAAGTAGTAAACCATAAAGGAATATAAAAAGCAGAAAGAAAGTAAGTTCATTGTTATGTAGAGTTAAACACATATATGTAGTGCTATTTTTACAAGGCATAAAAAATGTTCATAAAATGCCTCTGTCAGCCACACCTCTCAAAGTGCCAGAAAAGCACAACTCAGCAATATTTTTATATTTCTCAAGTATAGATTCTTATGGAATTTTAGTATCAAACAGAAGGAATTACATCACCTAATCCTTCCTCTCAGATTTTTATTCCTTTACCTACTAAAACTAAAGATATTTCCAACTTTAAAACCTGAAATATTTTCAAGCCCAGCTGTTAAAGATTATATGTAAACTCCTGTAAAACCAGCTTATATTGGCTTCACGTTGGCAACTTGAGTTGACATAAATAATATAACAGGTTTTGGGATTTACAGTGCAAAACACAAACTGGATTATAGTAGTATAATAAACATTAACGAGTATCCTCTCATTTTCTAAGACTTTACCTATTTAACAATGTTATCTATCTATTTATATCATTTTTCAAATTACACACACAGAAAAAATGAGTGCAAAGGCAGTTTGTTTGACTTATTCAAGGGCTCAGTGGTGAAAACAAACCACCCTATGTGTTTTAAGCAGACGTAAGTAACAAAGTGAGTTAGGAACTTACGATCATTAGGTTTGTTGCATCAGGCCCCTGTCAGGGCTCCCAGAAATGACTCCCAGAGCTTAGTAGAACTGACACTGTGAAGGAACTACTTAGCCACTGTCGGGCCACCACTGAACAGCATGTTCAATATCTTCAAAAACATTCAGTCAAAGTGACCATACAGGGATCCTGGATTCCTCAAATGAGGAAATGTTCCAAATTTAAGTGGAGAATATAACTCACTTTTAGAACCCTGGTTGTACGGGTGTCTGGGAAATGTACATTTTAATTTTTCAGACCCTAGAGATAGATGCCGAGTGGGAATCCAACATGTCTAGCACACCATTAAAGCATATTTTTGAAATGAATAATGAATCAGGTACTGTATTGTTTTAATATAAACTACACCAATAAACAAACTACAAAACTCCCAAAATTGATGCCTTAATATTAACTGGAAGTACTCTTACAGAGTTTATTTATGGCTCTATTAAATTGGTAAATCTAAATATGTTTGTCAAATAAGACTTAACTGATATTTCAGCCATTTCTAGTACCCCAAAGTATTGATTTAAAAACTAATTAAGAGCAACAGGGCTCAGTTGATATGCAAAGGTAAGTTTTTGAAAAGCAGTAATTAGCCTCAGTAACTGCTGATCCTGGGGACACAGAGATAAGTAAAGCACCTATCTTAGTATCTGCACAAGAAATCATGACCAATACCTACTTTGGTAGTGGAAATTCATCCCTGTAAATCATAATGAAATTAATGACAATAGTTTTTGATGTGCTGAATAGCAAAGGGAAAAATAACCAAAACAAATTAAAATGATAATTCCACTCTGGAAAACCACATTCAATCTATCAAAAGTAATTGTTGAAATTGTACTATTATGGAAAACACAGCACATTCTAGATGTCTTGTCAGAAAAGCAAAGTCCAGAACAACCACCAATGTATTAAAAGCCTTTAATGTCTAATGGCATTTGGAAAGCTGCAAGTTTCTGAGGAAAGAATACAAAATAATCTTTCATTATAATAATAATCTATTCTTTAGTATTAGAATGTTAAATAAGATATTTTAAACTCAATTATCAGTAATACTTAATAAAATTACACTATTTATATGGACTATGAGGGGATTATTTTAATGACCATTCATAAAGTTGTATGAAGACAGGAGGCAAAATGACCTAGTTCCATGCCTCCTTTTCATCTATCAGTCTCAGAGATTCTCAAAAATATTATAAAAATACCCATCTATGCTCATAGAGCAGACTTTTTGTTTATCTCCTGGTCTATCACATAATAAAACTCTACAGATACTTGGGATAGAATTTCTCACTGTATATTTTAAATCTGCATCAACAAACAAGTCAATAGTTTTAAATGCTGACAGAGATTTTTCTAGTACATTTATTCAGTTAACATGTGTAGACAAATGATTCAAAACTTCTTGATATCCACAATGGACTACTCAACAAATACATCTGATATCTTAAATGATCAAATATTCTTTTTCTAAACTTCTGCAATCTTAGATATGTAAAATACATCTGATGGGCAGTGAAAATTGGAAAGTAGCAGCATTGTTTAATGCTGGAGCTTGGTTAGACATCTGAATTGCCATTTATTTTAATTTCAGTGAACAAATTAGCAGTCATAATTTTTGTTTATAAAACAGCCTGTCTATATATTGAAAAGCTAAAGAAAACAAACAAAAAGCATGGATTTTTTTTTAAAGCAGAAACCACAATAAGCACATTTGGTACAACTAAAATCATTACTGTCCAGGAACCACAGAGTGTCTGCCACAGTGGCTGAGCGGGTGTATTAACAACCATCTTGTCAAGCAATCCAAAAGCAGGGAAAAACACTATCAAAAAACTCATTTCCTAGTCTCTGTGGATAACAGAAAAACAGATTTCATGGATTTGGTTCTAAGCATATTAATAAAAATAACTACCATTTATCAAGTTCCTACCATTTAAATCATGCTATAAATATGTTTTAGCCAGCCTTTACAACAACCTCGTAAGACTGGTCTTAGGAAGAACCCACAGTGGAGCTAAGCTAAGCAGCTGAATCCAGAGCACATACTAATTCATCTAATGGACAGGATTTGACCCATCCCTGTGCAGCTTGAAAACTTGTTCACCATCTCCAGATGCCTCTTGCTAGTTTGGACTCCAATGATGTCACTCCAAAATAATGGCCTTTCCATTTACCTTTTTAGTACTTTACTAATTTGTTCTCAAAAATAATAGGAGTCAAAATTGCATCAGGACTTCCAACAAACTTCAAGTGAGGAATAGTGTTCCTCAGGCATTATAGTAAAATTAAATTAAATTTAATTTAAATTTAAATCAGAAAAGCCATTAAACTAATTACTCAGAAAAATTAAGACAGGAACCTACAAAACTCTAAAATTGGAAAAATTCTAAGAGTTTGAAGCTGCATAGAAAACAATTGCTTTTAAATCTAAGGAGGAGCATTAAGATTTTTTTCAGTATTGATTTGGCAATTTGACCCAGGTACTGATCAGTCAGAATGATTAATGGTTGAAGACGTGACCAGAAGCAGAATAGCACAACATAGAAGGAAAGAGGGCTTTTCAGTTCCAACTTGGATCCTCTCTCACTAGCTGCGTGACCTCGCGTGCTTTCTGGAACACACTGACCTTTAGTTTACCCATATCTAAAAGAAAGAAAATAAACACATACACAAATCTACCACTACTAGAGATGTTTCGAGGGTTCCATGAAGTAGCAGGTCAAGTGCTTGCACAGAATCTCTCACATAAAGTCAGCTGCTCTTATTATTATAGAGGATTAAAAAACTTAGGAAACACAATTAGGGATAAAACTTTGAGAACTCTGATAAATATGTAAAATTCAATATTGAAAATAGCACAATAAATATAAGTAAACTCAATACTAACATTAATACACACTTTACAATAAATAATATTAGAGCTATTAGTATAAATTATCTTACTTCATGAAATATTTCAGGATTTCCTTCCCTACAAGTTTTTATGCAATACTTGAAAATTTGTTTTGCTTGGTTGTGGATAATACACTGATACAAGGGTGCATTTCTCTCCCTGTTTCTTTTCTTTTAATGGATTATTCAATGCCTTTCTATATAAATGATTCAAAATTATCTCCTTGGCCTCTCGGGTTCTTAATCCCAAGTCCTCTTTTCCGAGTCCTCCCATGATCCCAGAGATTCAGAGAAACTTATATACTTAATAAGTAACACAAATATAAATGTTAAGTGTCTACTATTTATATTTTGCTATAAATATGTTCTAGCGAGTCTTTACGATAACATTGCAAGATTGGCCTATCATGCTTACTTGGCAGATCAAAAACTTTGTGGATAAACAACTGTCTGGTATTTGGCAATATCCTATTTGAGGATGAAACATTTAGGGTGGTAGATGGGGCAGGGGGTCTTTGGAGAAAGACCAACTGTGGACAAAAAGAGTAGTCTTAACTGTACCACTTGCTAGCTTAGGCAAGTTTCTTAATCTCTGTGTGTCTCTTTTATCTATAAATTTCAAGCAGAGTCTTGGGCCTGTCCATGGAATGCAGTGCCTTCCTCTGAGAAGATACAGGAACTAAATCTCTTCTTCCACACTTTAAAGCTAATATAATTAGAGTTCTAATCTAAATTCCAAGTGTACGTCACAAAACTTCACAGATAATACCTCAATTTTCTTCTGTGCTGTTTTGTCTCCTTTCTAGTGTTACCAGGTTTAGCAAATATAAATACAGGATGCACGCTGAAATTTGAACTTCAGATAAACAATAAATTTTTTTGTATAAATATGTCCCAAATATTACATGGGACATACTTATAAAAAGAAAACAAAACTATAGTTTTTTGAAATTTAAATTGAACTGGACATCTTGTATTTTATTTGGCAAACTTCCTTTCTTCTTTTTCTAATTATGCCAAAGAAAATTGATTTGAAATTTGGTACATACTATTTTTTAAAAATTGGAATTGAAAAAATGTAAAGAGAAAATTATGTTGCCATAAAGTCAAAATTTACATGAGGAAAACTAAATTGGGTAGGAAATGCTCTAAGTCACATATACTGAAACTCTGTTTATTAAGTCTACAAAGTATGGCATTCCTCCTTCCTTCCCCCTAACAAAAAAGAAATAGTTTAAATGTTAATCAAAACAGAACAGGGTTTTTTTTAAGTGACCTTTCAAATAATTGATCGTGGAAACTGATTTTATTTTCAAAGAATACACAAGCTGAGTTGCCAAATTATTTTATTGGATGTCTGAGTGATTTTTTTAGCATGGGAGAATGATAGGATTTGATAGCACAACGGGAGTGCCAAGCATTCAACAGGGAGGCAGTCCTGCCAAAGAAGTAACAATTTTCACAGTACTTAAAGACTTTAACTATTTTTCTGAAAAAATATCTCCACTTTGAAATATTACGTATTTTCAGCAACAAACAAAAATTATCTCCATAGACTGTAAGCACGTAATTCAATTATTTGAAGAACTTTATTAACATTCAATATTATAAACAGAAAATATTTAATACATTTATCACCGAACAACTACCTTGGAAGGTAGAAGTGAGAGTTAAAAAGTCTTGGAAAATATTACCTTCCTAAGAAAAGGGGAAAATCACATAAATGCTAAATTTCTTGGGTGTGTCCTCATAGCAGCACTCAATCAAATGCTTTACTCAAGTTGTTTGGCAACATTCACACTTATAGAAAAACACATTTCTAGGCCCAAATGAATAGTTAGATTTGGAATGCTGTCTTGGATTCCAAAAGCATATCACACGGGAACCACGGCAATGGAAATAACACAGGAGAGGTATTAAGCACTCTGTAAGCTTAAACTCTATATTTTTACATAGAGTTTATAAATCCTGCTTTCCAAGAGCAATCTTCACCTATTTTACACAGAATTTGATATCAGTCAGCTCCAGGAATATACCAGCACGTCAGAAGGATAATAAGCATTCAAAATATTTAGAGAAAGCAAAATTTGGAGAAAAGAGTTGGAAAGACCTTTTTAAACAGAGAGAGAAGACAGGGTTCCTTCTTTTAATACTACTGAGAATGGAGGTATTGAATTCCAAATGAAACGACAACAGTCTAGATTAAAAGCAAGCACACGCATACACACATGGAAACAGACACAAACAAAAACACCGTGAAAATTATCAGGAATGAAGATCAGGTGACACCAAATACCGAGATTAAAGACCAGGGACCTGAAGATGTAATTAAACACTAGATTAACGATGTTGGTCAGAAACATGGTAGGACAGAGGAAGGTTGGAGAACGCCAGTCAGAAATGTTTGAGATTCAAATCAGAAACAGTACCATGGTCCAGGATGATAGGTTGACGCAGAAAGACATCCAGGGAGAATAGAGACCAAAGACTAATTTGTCTGCCCTCCTTGGTGGATTCTCTTCTACTATATGGCTGTGGTTTACAGATTCTTTGCCATTATATTCCCATGAAACAACACAATGTAAAATATAACCTAACAGACAATATGAAGCATAGATATTTCTTTCTAGTTGGGTCAGAATTTATGTTTTCTGAGTGCCTTCTCCTTTGTTCTCTCACCTAATTATCACAGTAGCCACGCAAGGCAGGGCTTACAGTTGGAGCTGAATTGTATGTAAGGTGGATAAAAGGAGACTGAGAAGATTCAGCGACCATCCTCACGTCCAAAAGCCTGTAAGCAGAACGAGGGCCAGATTTCAAGTCTTTTCATGCTGGTTTCTCAAGAAAAACATAATTTATATATTTTAAATGTACTTAAGAACACAAAACAAAACAAACAAAAACACTTGAGGTTATAAGTGATAGATCTAAGGATAAAAAGAAGGTCCTGAAGAAATTAAAGGCCTAGACTTCTGGGAAAGAGAGCTCTCCTGTGATTAAGGACACTTGGCAACTGAAACTAGAGTTGCTGGATTTAGCAAATAAAAATATAGGCTTCCCAATGCAATTTGAAGTTTAGATAAACAACACTTTTTTATTGTTTAGTGTAATTATGTCCCAGTGTTTCAGTTTAAGTATGTCCAAGTTTTAGTATAAGTGTGTCTCAGTATTTTGGTCATTTTTAGACTAAAAAAATTATTTCTTGTTTTATATGAAATTCCAATGGAAGTGAACACCCTGTATTTTACCTGGCAACCCTCCTTAAAATATAAAGGGGCTTCAGCTGCAGTGGGGTAGGGTATTCCTACCTGGGATCATGGACTTAGCAACATTTTCAGCAACTGATTTTGAATTCTCTCTGTTGGAATAACATCTTGTTGAATTTTGCAGCCTGAGCTCTACTTTAATTGTGAGGAATTGAAGGCCATCCACAGTTTGGATAAAATAGTACAGAGGAAGGAGCAGAGACAGTCTAGGAATGCTGGAGTCCAGACCAAAAGTAATGAGCTAGAGAAGTAGAGTTGTTTGGAGCCAAACAGCTGGTCAAGAGAGCAGAGGGATGTGTGGTATATGGGAGTCCTCCCTGGGATTTCCGTAGACACCCAGGGGAGAAGGACCTAGTGAAAGATTGGACTCCCTGGAACAAAGCAGAAAATGAGGGTGAATTATTAGTCTCTAAAGGTTAAAGGAATATGGGAACTTACGAATGATGACTTACCATGGGTTCTTAAACTTCTTTACACGTAAAATTTTCCATAATACAAAGTAAGAATAAAAAGAAAAATTTTACACATTTCACATCAGTAAAACAACATACATTTTTCATGGTCATCTTACTTACATCTGAGATGCAGTTTCTTCACGTAAAATGGGACGAATTTATCTAACAAGAATATTAGATTTAAAGACGTAATATTTCTAAGGCACCAGCATGGGGCCCAACACGTGGAGGGCACTCATTTGTTCTGTGAATTTGATCAAGTCATTTCAGCTTTATAGCTCTTAGTTTCCACATTAAGTATTGGAAGTAAATTACCTCTTAGTGCCTGCCCTTTATGATTAAGGCAGGGGGAACCTGTAGAAGATGTGTATTCTACTATCAATCAATGTCATATGTAACATTCCATCAGGAATTACAATCTACCCCAGAATTAGGAAATGATTACAAAACAAACAAACAAAAAAATTATCACTGTGAAGTTTAATGATTTACACCGAAACAAGTATTAAAAAGACAGGAAACATTTGGATTTAAAGACAAAGAAAAAGATACAAGATAAAAATGATATTTATTTTGTTCACACATTCTTCTAATATAAACAAAAGAAAAAAATCCTGTAAATTACCTAATATCCCTCTGGTTGGAGACTTAAAAGAAAGACATTTCAGTGAAAATAATGTGTAAGAAGGAAAATTGTTGAGTTACTCATGTCATAGCTATGAGCCCTATAAACTCAAAGCAGAACTTGGAAAAGCAAGCTGCTTCCTTTAATATATTAAAATCAAAACAACAACAAAAGTTAAACTAAATATCAATAAATACATTAAATCTTTCTAAGTAGTTAAAAACTGATAAATTATAAACTCTAAATTGAAAAAATTTATTCATATATTTTATGTAAAAATGATTAATAAAAACAAGTGAAAAAATAAATTAATAACTTCCTGAAACTGAAATGGATACAGTGTATCAAAAGTGAATTATAACCCAAATTTTGAATTTACCTAATTTATTAATAATATACAAAGGTGAGGCCATGTCTTTCATTTTTATATTGATCTAATAATCCATAAACATATATGTCCTTTCTTGACTAATATGAGTCTACCATTTTGTACCCTGACAAATTTTTATTTAAAATTGTTTAAAATGGAAAATTGCTATAAAATTTCTAAAGCCATGCAATAGTATAATTGAATTACTACATGCTCCTTTTCATATGATTTTCAACATGTTTTTCAAAGCCCATTTTCGAAGTCATTAAAATAAATAAGTCCTGAGCACTTTATTCTCTATGCAGTACTATTAAACCTTAATCAAAATTTTCCAAATGAGACATTAAGCACTTCATACACTATAAAGATTTTAACCATTTAAAATTGCATGCATTTGATTACTTGTTTATGTTATTTTAGTTCATTTTATGATATGCTACTTTTCATTATTTGAAATAACATTTAAATTTACAGATATATAAAATCATTTGTTAAGAATAATATTTTTCTTCAAGTACTTACTGCTATAAACTCTAAGCTGAGTACCAAATTCTATGTGTTATTGGATCTGGGGGATTTAGTAGTAATGTATTGCAAGCTAAAAATTGTTGATAAACAATAATGCCTTTGAAGGAGGTATGTAGAAATGTTGAGTCATCTCATCATGAGTCTTCTAATACTGTTATATCCTAGGAAGACTTTAAGGTTCAAAATTTATTTTATTTTATTCTTGCATATTTGTGCTCATCAACAAAAGTCAAATCAACTTCCAATCTCTGCATTTGGCTTCTTCTAATATTTAAAAATGAATATTGTGTTACCTTCAACTAAGTATGTGATGATACATTTGTATTTATTTTCTTAATTTTTATCACAATGCTTAAATTTAAGCTTAAAGGCATTTATTATATTATCTTTAAATGTATTATCTTTTTAGTTGTGCAGTGTGTGTAAAGTTCATAAATGTCAAAATAACTATTTAATTCATGTGAGCTATTCTATGACTTCTCTTTTTAACAGTGATAGTATTTTTTTTAATATGGGAAAAAATCACGTAAATTATTAATGTCCGTGAAGCATATCACTGAGCACTTTTTAAGTACAGCCTCAGTGTCTCTCTTCACAAAGGTTCACATATGCTACCTCTAATCTTTACAACAACACTGTATGCTAAAAAGCATTACTTTTATATAAGGAAACTGATTTCTAATGAAATTAAGTAACTTTTCGAGTGCCCATACATAGCAAGTTGAGACTCACATCAAAAACCAAGATCATCCAATTATAATACCTTAATTTCAACACTTCCATCTGCACCCAACTGTCTCCCTCCACTTTGCCTTTTTCAACTTTGAAAACACATATTATCTTTACTAATAAAAATGTTAATATTAGGGGAATATTTCTAGTTATTCTATATTTTATATGTAAAAAGTGAAAAATCTAAATCTATGAGGCAGATGTGTTTACTTGGAGGAAGTGCATTTATTTGCATTTCCTTGAAAAAATAAATCTTGAAGAGATGCTGTCAAAAATTCAACTTCATACTATTTATTAAAAATTTTCACTCAAAAATTAATATGAATACAAATGGATGAAATTAGAGTGGATGTTTTCCAATTTTCATTTTGCCAACCCTATATTGATGACCATTATAAAATTTTTTATCATCCAAATAGTCTTTCAGAAAAGAGAGTATCTTATGACTTGAAATACTTTAAAAACTATAAAACTATTCAAATTGATTTACCATGCTTTATGCCATAGTGAATTTTTATAGTATTGAAATTATGCAAAAAAACTCAAGGCCATTATGTTTACACACATTTCAAAGTCTGAAATCAATCCTGTTTTCATATATTACTTCATCAAAAAATGTTTACTGTTCAAACTATATTTATTGATATTCTTCAAAAATAATTCTTAGAAATGTACGTGTATAATTAACTCTACCTTAGTATGCCTGTGCTTACTTAAGGACAACGTGTGGAATCACCTATTCTTTTTTGTATTTATTTACTCCCTCATGATTTTGCCCATGGTGGGTAGCTTATAGAGTATAAATGTACTGCAACTCTTGATAAAATTATGCACACACACACACACATATTCACACATAAAGGCCCTAGAGAGCTGCTGAGGCAACCAGGCTTGAGAGGCCAAGATCCATGAAAAATAAAAATATAGATAAGAAAGCCAATTAAATGTACATACATCTGCAACCTGCTTCTTCCTTTAGGGATTTGGTGACTTTTTTTTCCTAGAAGGAGAAAGATGAAGAAATCAAGCAAGAGCTAAGCCTAAGAAACCAGAAGAACTTTAGGTAATCACATAGGTCTGGAAAGACAACATTGGAGTTTGGAGCTGTTGGCACAGTCAGGAATAGATGTGCCGAGACTGTACAGAGAAAAAATGGTAGAAAGAAATGGGTATGACCATTGGAGGTCTATCATTCTGAGACATTTGCCAAATGGTTAAGCTTTATGAAACAAGAAATTAAGCAGCTAAACCAAGGAAACACAGAATGAATATTTGGTAATCTTAAGGTACTAAAAAGCCAAAATTGGTATTCAGATCTGACCACAGAAACAGAGTTTTAATAAAAATCCCAAGATTTCAGCTGGGATTCCTGGAGACATAACTCTTTAGAGTAAATTGAAATAAAAATAGTGTGAGCTTCTCTAAACTGCAAACAAATCTGGAATCAGCTCCATCCCTAATTGGATTAAGGAGACCTGCTCCCGCTTAAGCTGCCTGCCCGAACTTTGGGTCAGGTCAACCTTTTGTGGAAGAAGATAATAACGTTATCCAAAGACACTACAATTTTTATACACCATATTGTGCATTATATTAACAGACAAAATAATAAACAGAAACATAAATAAAAATATTATAGACAATCAAAATGGAAGACCCAGTTATTGGAACAATAAAACATGGACTTTGTTTAATGACTGTGAAAATAACAGGGACAGTAACTATGAAAATAATGCAGACAAGAAAATTTAGAAAAAGAATAGAAAGAATAGATAAAAGGTTAGATAATTTAGACCAAAATTTCAAATCAATAAAAAAATTCAAATGGACATTCTAGAACTAAAAATAGAATATCTGACATTAGAAACACAATGGATGGTTTTAATAGAAGACCGGAAAAATTAGTTTTGAACTAAATGACATGTCAATATAAAAATAGCTAAACAGAAGCATATGCAAAATAAAAATTGAGAATGAAATGAAACAGAACGTGAAAGAGATGTGGGAATATGCGTGAAATGTTTACCATACACATAACTGGAGGGCCAGAATTAGAAGAGACAAGAAAATGTGGCATAAGCAATATTCAAATAAATAATGGCTGATAGTTTCCTAAATTCCAGATGCCAGAAATGCAGAATACCTGAAGCAAGAAAAAGAAAATAAAAAGGAGGGGGGAGTGGAGTGGGGCAAGAAGATGATAAATAGAAAATAGAAGGCATAGGAAAAAAATATACGTTACCTTCAAAGAGCAATAATAAAGAGAGAGTTGATTGCTCAAGAGAAATGATAGATACTTTTGACAAGGGTGAATGTAATGGTGAATCTTAAACCCATAGGAAGATTTGAGTTTAAATCTCACTCTGAAGCTATCATTGTAATTTAGAGCAAGGTTTTCTAAAGGGGCTGTGGCACTCTGTCAACTAGGTAAGTGCAGGGGCCTTGACTTTTGCTTTTGGGCCACCAAGTCAGAGGGTTTGAGTTACTCTACATTATTACTCAAATGGGCAATAATGGGTGTTGCCTCTTTTTCTGTCCACCTCTTTCCTCAACTTTGAATGTCACCTAAAGTTCTATCTGATTGTTTTTAGAAACCTCACAACAAAGCCAGAGGAATAATTTTCAACTGAAAACACAACTTGCTAACTTGTAAAATGTCTAGTGGTTTCTTCCAGAAAGCCTCATTATTTTTACTTTTTGAACTGTCATTACCACCACTCCTCATGGACACTAAAAATAGCCAAACTTATATAAATAAAAAAGTGGGGAGGGGGATCCTGAATTGACATGGATTAATTATTTAGCCTAGATTATAAATGAAAAAACGATAAATGGGTTTAACAGACTCCCTACGTACAGTTACATAAATTCCGAAGGTACACTCAGTGCTTTTAACGGGAAGGAAGGATTTTAGCCAAGTTGTTCTTTAAGCATAATGGACAGTTTAACGCTTCACTACTTCTTTTCCAGCTGTTAACTGCATGTTATTTTAGAAAGACTGTTTCCTTTATCTAAAATACTTAGTCCAAACCATTCAAGTACACTCTGCTGCTTAAGAGAGAATAATGTTTTGAGTGACCCACTTTTTAAGTGACCTTAACTCAATATGCTGTCCAAAAAAGGAAACCTTTTGTAGGGTTATACATAAATAGTCTAGTCCAGAAATCTATCTTTTCTCCTAAAAATTTTAAGCGTAAAATAAATTGACAAAAATTAAGAAGGGTGTTGTTTCACATATATATCACAGCAGCCACAGGAAAATTCAGTGATTTTATGACAGAAAAGTCTATTAATTGCTTTCAGTCATGCTGTCAATATGATGAGTTCTGACAGAAATCACTTTCAAGTTGACATTACCAAAATTCAACAAAATATTACATTTTGAAGGTCATGTAGAAAGTCCAACCAACTATTGGCATATAGAGTCTTTGTTTTTAAAGAATGAGTTGCATCTGTAACACTTGATTTATAGAGAATTTTAATTAATTAAATACGGATAAAGCTTTACTGGAGACAAGTGATCATTATTAAGAGATGGACAGAGAGAGTTCTGAAATCAACAGTTTGCATTATCATAAAGGCATGAAGAGTAACTTGGCCACCAAGGGAAGCAAGAGAAGTCACCATCACTATCCCTCAGGAAAAGCCTATCGTGAGTCAAGTTCTACATAGAGAGCTGTGGGCAATACCAGCGTGATTGGTATCTATTCCTGTCTCCTAGAGCTAACAGTTTAGGACAGGGTAAAAGACACATAACACATGTATAACTAACCATGATACAAGTGAACTAATACTTAGAAACTTGTAAACATAATATAAGCAAGCTTTATTTATTTGAATGGACTGAGAGATTGGGAAAATCCAGAAGGCTTTCTTAACTGAGGTGATGTTTAAGCTGGGATTTAACTTGTGAAACTCTAATGTGCTTATGAATCCCCTGAGGATCTTGTCAATATGCAGATTCTGATTCACTAGGTCTAGAAGGGACCTGAGACTCTGCATTTCTAACAACCTCCCAGGCGAGGTCATTGCTGCTGGTTCTGAAACCATACTTTGAGAAGCAAGCATTTAAAGGACAAACAAAATTCTACTTATTACCTTTCTTGGGTAAGATAAATGAAGTCCAGGTGCACAGAGTAGCTTAAGAAAATACACAGAGGAAACAAAATGCGTTGTTTTATTTTTATTTTTTTATTTCAAAATATTAAAAGGGTACAAATGTTTTTAGTTACATGGATCACTTTTGTAATGCTTGAGGCACGGCTATAAGTGCACCCATCACTGAAACAGAGTTCATCGTACCCATTAGGTAGGTTTTTGCCCATCTCCCAAAATGCAATGTTTATTTAAGAATAGCAAATAACTAGTGTGGCTGTTGTGCTAAGGGGATAGCATGTAGAATTGTTGGATTCTACTCCTAATTATCTCTCAAATTCACTTCCATCTGCTCTGTGCTGTTTCTTCAATGTATGCCTTTATTATTTCCTACTTGACTTACTGTAATATATAGTTTCTTAACTGGTGTTTCTTCTCCCAACCTCTTTCTCCTAGAATTCATTCTTTATAATGTTGCTAGAATTATTTTTCTAGAATGCAAATACATGGCTCTCTAACTCATCAGGTAAAGTTCAAATACTGGGCATGGCACATTTGTTCTTCACTAGAGCTCTCTGGGGTTTCCTTGTTGCAATCTGCACCACCCATCTGGACAATATCATAGCAGCACCACATGTCTTAGAGTTCTCTTAATGGGTCATGTGATTTCACACAACTGTATATTTGTACATGTTCTTTTCCAGCCTGAAATCCACTTCCTGACGATGTGCAGTTGAAATAACCCTATCCACTCTTCAAGATTCAACTACGTTATTCAATATTTTGGCATCTCTCTCTCTCTTTCTCTCACTCTTCCTTTGTTTGTGGTAAGAACAATGATTCACTTTCTCCCCTGTTCTTCTGTTGTTTGGACCCAATGCATTCATTTATTGAAAAAAATTTTTTTTTCTGAGCAGCTACTATGTGCCAAACAGTGAAAAAGAGAGCTGAGGACCCAGCCTTCATAGTGCAGAGAGTCCAGTGGAGAATGCAGATATTAAACAAATAATCGCATGTGTGTTATTCTTAGAAGAGGGAAAAAATTGCATGGCCAGGAAACACTGACTCTGTATTTCCACGATGAATACTCAGCCAAAGATGAGTAGTGGCTGCCCCTTTAAAGAGAGCAGCATGTGCTCTCAAATTCAGCAGTCCTCAACTCATTTATGTGTCAATCTTGGTCCTGGCACACTTGGGTTCATGACTTCTTTTTAAAGAAAATAACACAAGCAAATTTCCTGTTTGTAAGATCAGGTCAAAAGTAGAGAGAATAAGTTGAAAGGTAATTAGAATTGATATAAGGTAGGCAGTTATGAAAATACTGTTGCAATAGTCCTGGCAATAAATGGATTTGGCCTAGACAAAGATGGTGTGAATAGAGACAGAGTTAAATGGGTGATGTAAAAGGATATCTATGCTGTAGGTTAACAGTATGTATTACTTTTATGTGGGGCATTATATAAATAGAGAAGTAAAGGATGATTCTCATAATTCTGGCCTGAACAACTGTTACCTTCTGGTCATGAAATGAAAAAAAAAATATTAAATACTAACAGTTATGAAGCATGGAAGAGATAATGATTCTAATTTTGTACATATTAAGTTTGGGGTATCTGTGAGATATATATGTAGGCGTGGCAAGTAAGTATTTAGGCTTAGATCTAAGAAAAGAAGTCAAACTGATGGATAGACAATTGGAACTTGGCATGTTCATGATAGCTATATTTATGTAAACAGATGAGACCACATTGAAATAGTGTTTAAAATAATAAGTGAGCAAAGCTTAAGAGAATGTTCAATATCAAATAATTGTATAACAGGAAGACAACTTGACTAGAAAAATATGAAATACTCTTTTCCTGAAAGAGACAGAAACAAAAACATTTTTTTTTCTGCTTAAACGACAAGAAATCCAAGGGAAGACAGTATTTCATGAAGAGCACAAGTAAACTAATAGATTCAATAAACTAGATCTAAGATGTTTCCATGGCAGTATCGGGTTGACATGGACCTAACAGGTCCTGTTAGTGAGAGGTGTTTTAGAGGAACTATATTGGCATAAGCCAGATTGACAGGGATGAGGAGTCTATGAATGGCAAAGAAGTAGAGACAAATGTTTTCAAAATATACAAATGGAGAGAGAGAAGCAGAAAGAGGGACAGAGAGAGGTAGTTAAAGGATAGGCAGAAGATGATCAAGGGATGAAAGGATGGAATGTTAACGTGGAGGATGTGGATGCTTAAAGGCTGATGGAAAACCAGTAAATGGAGAAAAAGGCAGGACATAGATTCATGTCAATGACCCTGTGAAAATAAGAAGAAATAGGAGAGAGGAGAGGAGACTGGCCTTGAGCAGAACAAAGGGCAATGCCCCTGTTAAGACCAACAGTCAGGAAGAACGGATGGCTGCAAGTGAACATACTTTTATAGAGTGAGAAGTTCAGGCAACTTCTCTTTGGTGGCTTCGGTTTTCCCTGTGCACTATGAGGCAGGTGACCTCAAGGAAGGAGTGTAGAGAGAGGCGGTAATATTTCTTAAAATGCAGCGTATTAACACTTCCTAACTGACAGCATCAGTTGGAAAGCGAGTATGAGAGCTCTGCCTCACTTAATGAAATACCAGCATTTGCATTTTAATAAGCTACTTCAAGTGATGTTCAAACACATAGAAGTTTGACAATCACAAAGAAAGAAGAAGGAAACAAATGAGTCATTTTATTCAGAGCTTGCTTAATTTTTCTTAGAAAACACTCCAAAGATATTGCTTTGATCTTTAGGCCTTAGGTCACTCATCTCTCTTTGTTTCCTTTTAAGTAGGGACTTTGTCTCCTTTTCAGCCTATGACATTTTCCTCGTCAAAAGTGATAAGTCCTCACTTGTTCCTCAGCTGGTCCCAGGGAGGGAAGCATGTCCCAAAGTGAGCTAGTAATTGACTAGGAGCATTTCCTCCCAGGGCGGCACCCTTCCTTAGTTTCCCCATGATTGACTACTGAAAGAAAGCCTGAATAGTCTTCCCATTCTTTCCTTTTTAAGATTCCTTTATGGTTTATCATTATCATTTCTAAAGAGGTGGCTAAAAGGAATATCAATCAAAGCTACATTTTGATTGCTAACTATAGTATCAAGTGGAGATGGTTTTGCTTTGCAGCAGTACCAGCAAATAAAACATCTTATTAGTTTTCTTTAATAAGGGTATTTTTTTCTTTAGAATTCACTCTTTTATAGTTACTGTTCTGAAACCAAAAAATTCAATGTATTGTGCCTAACATGTATCAGCATATAAACCACACCCACTGAACCAGGACTTACTAGTCTGCCATCTCCATAAAGCTATTTTCAGGGTATGAATAGCAGTGCGTTCATAAAGCCCTTCTAATAAACAACAAATCCTGTCCTAAATTCTTGTTATTAAATTATTAACAGCTCAATGGGCTTTTGGTTGTGTATATGACTAAAAGCTCTCTATGGCCATCTTTTAAAAGCTACTAAATTCTGGTAGTCATAACTAAATTTAATACATTACCAGGGGTAACTAAATACTTACCCAGAGTCTACTAAAATGTCAAGCTTCCATACAGTGTGTGTGTAGGAAAAATTGTTGGAATTATTCCATTTTAGAAAGATCATTTGCTATCAGTGCATCTTGTGTTGCCTTGAGTTGACTATGGTTAACAGTTGCAACAATTTTTGCTTTTATATTATAAATCATAGTTTATTTTCAATAGTACCAATTTTGCTTGTTGTGGGTTGTTTGGTTGACCCTACAATCTACAGTGTATAATAATCTACTTGCATCCACATAGTGCTGACCTATAAATTTCAAACATGTAAACTTAAAAATATGTGTGTATTGTGGATCAAAATTAAATCAGGCTTGTGCTTACTGTTAAAGGTAATATATAAATAATGCTCCTAAATTCTTATGTGATGCTATGCCTTTAGTGATGAGATACCTATGACCGTGGATTATTTATACAATTGGTAGTATATTGTGAAGAAATGTATAAAAATTACTAGTTATTTTAAAGTTATAAGGCACTATTTTAAAATTAAAATTCAGCTATTTAAATGTACCTTTTATAAAGAAAATAATAAATTATTCACATATCCTAGTAGGAAATTGTTTATCATTATCTATTTTGAATTGCTTCCCTATATTCATTAGTTATCACTTGCTCTTTTTGCAAAAGAAAATAAAAGTAATATTGCCATGGGATTCTTTTTAACATCACTGAGGATTGAATGGAATGTAGTAGGCCACAATATTTTTGAGTCAAAATCCCTAGGGATAATCAAGGCTTGTTGTATTTCATTTATATTCTCCACAGTGCTTATAATAGTTCTAAACAAACTCTAGATCTTGGAAAGATGTTATCAGATATTAGTATGTAAGTGAATTATTCATCTAACACATATCTGTTAAATATCTGTCCTGGTCACAAAAGTTAAAAATTTACACTAATTTTTTCTCTGGTAATATATGTAGACAACTGAACTAAGACTGCAGAGCAGGAGGTACTCAGCTTTTGGCTGCCCCACCCTTGAATGACGCCCATTATGGAAAATTTGACCACACATTATTACATGACAAATGGTGAGGAAAAGATGTCCCAAGGCAGCAATGGTGGTGGGATAGTGGCCAGATTTTATTGAGCTCCCATTGGTCAGGCAGAAAGAACCTGAAGCTTCTTCACTTATAGAGGAATACTTCCATATATATCATTTCATCTACCCCAGCCATGCTGCCAGAATCCCATAATGTTTTTCCACTTTCTCCTTCCTTCTCCACTCCCTCCTAAGATCTCATGAGCAGGAAGAGATAGAGAGTTGCAAAAGGGCTGGCTCACCCAAGGATAATAACTGCCTGAGATGTGTATGAGTGAGAAAGAAAGTGGATTTTATATATGTATATTTGTATTTCCCCTGCTCTGGGGACACAGGGAATCTAAATTCTTATATGTAAAAATAGAGAATTTTCCAACCATCCACCCTGGAACCAGTGACATAAACATGTAAGAGGCACTGGCTCATGGTAAGTGAGTCTTTTTGCATGAACTTCCCAAATCCTAGAAGTATGTGATGGAAGCCACTTTTCTGGCTTCAGAATTGTGCCATTTTCATCTAATCCTCATTTTGTATGATTCAGTGGAGGCAGTGCTTGATCAAATCATAAACCAAAAATGTATAAGCATGTATGTGTGTGCATTTGATGTCTTAGATCAGAAAATTCCTCGTAAGAGACAAGTCTTTATCATTTTAGTTTCAGAGCATTAACTCATTCAGTAACAACCTAGGTTCCTACCTCTAGTCAAACTGTCAGAGTTAAAGTGGACAACCAGTTAGCAACTAAACAAAATACAAGAAAGATAAGAAGATCTTCAGTAGGATAAGAAAGCCACCTCCAAGAAATATGCACATATGGTTAAAAGATTTATACAGTCTCATGGATTAGATGTGAAGAGATAACATGAATAGGTACTAAAGGATGGTACAGCATCTAGTAAATATACTGTGACAGCAGTTCTCCAATTGCAATTTACATTACTTATAATATTTAATTTTACCAAATGAAAATAGTAATTTCTTATGATATGAGTATTTAACTAAATGTATATTTTTGGCTTTTGAATGTGTTATGATCATGATCACAGGTGGGTTTTAGTAATTTTTAAATAATCATTTGCATCCTAATTTATAAACATGAACATACATGACTGTACACATATACATCCACATATTGGTATCTATATAAATTAGGTACTATTTTTCATGAAATTATTTTTTCTTGAAATTCTTTTCTCATATTTAGTGAATATAAAATTATTATAGTGATAACACTTTAAACTGTAATATTAATAATGTAGGTTTCATAAAAGCAGAACTATGGCTTGCTTTAAATACCAAAAAAAAAATTAACCAATAGAATGTTCTAGTTATGGAGGAATAAATGGATTCAAATACACTTGACAGGTGGGAGTTACTCTTAGATGTGACTGAATTAGCCACAGCTGCTTTTCATAGAATCCAGGCCATATGCTTAGTAAAAAGGGAGATTAGTTTTTATCACATAGTCATGTTGAGTAATAATATTTAAGGAGCCATGTTAATGCAAGCTAACTCCATTTGTATCTGGTGCACTAAAAATTCAACACAGAAAAAATGCACCATATGTGAAAGGAATTATTATTATCTGACCTCCCAGAGCTATTCAACAGAGTGACATTTCATGGAACATTGACACTTTCTATAAATCCTGATTTTTCTTCTAATTGCATCATACCTTATCAATACTTATATCTGTAGACCTGGCCATTAAGTAATAATTGACTTACATATAGCTCAGTTTCAATAAAAGAACTAGAGATTTGTCTTTTCTTTTTGGAACTAACAAATTCAGTTCAAACCCATGGCATTCACAGTGACAAATTGATATATTTGTTTCTGGCATATGGCTTCACTTTTTTCTCCATTGTCTTCCAAATATTCATAATTATTTTAACTACTAGTTCTATTTAATCACTAGGTATTTAGTGTCATTATTAATTTCAGACATGCTATTTTATAATGAAAACATTAGCTATTACAATAAAATTAGGCCAAACATATTCAATGAAAACAATGTTTATATAACCTTACATAATATAATTGCAGAATTAAAATATAACTTATATCAGGTTGAATATCATTTATTTTGAATCATCATGGAAGAAAAATAGAATGCTCTTTCAAAAATTACATGGTATTAAAAGAGAGCTTTTCTTTGATCTCATGAAGATACAATTATGCTGAAGACCTAGAGCAGAGGATGAAAAAATTTCTCCAACTAATGAAGCCAAGTACACGTTCTATGTTAAAAAACTTTATGTTGATAATTGAATGAACAATTGTGAAGGGTAAGTGTGAAATGCATATATACTATTTTGTGGGGGAAAAATTTGTCTTTCCCTTTAAGAAGCATTTGGGCAGGTGATGATGGTTATATACCTTCTAGGTCATACATAGCTCTGTCTAGCACCTCTAGGAAGCCCACAAGAGGAAGTAAGATCCAGTGGCCAATAAACTAAAAACCAAAAAAAAAAAAAAACCGCTTTTCAAAGCTTTCTTCGAGATCTGGAATTATGGAGCCAATGCTTCTCATTGCTAAGGCATGAATCTAGCAAAAACAAACAATAGATAGTTTGCATTCATTAGGAAGCATTATCTGCTTTTGGTGGAAACATGAGGAGAAACTAAATATGACTTTATCTTTGTTGGATCTCATCAGTTCTGAACTTTCTCAAACAAGTATACTTATTATGTCAGCAATGCAGTAAACGTTATCCAAATCCTAATAATAATCTCCAAGTTTATATTTTAACATTGATACTATTTACTCATTCAGGGAATATGATGAAAATTTTACTATTCTAATTAGTAAAACATGAATCAAGTCCAAAGTATTTTGAATTCTGCTTTTTTAACTATGTAGATTCATTAAAATACAGAGAAAACAAAATAGAGAAAAAAATACAAACTCCTATTTCCACTGATTTCATGTGTTCTTTTCTATTTTGAGAATTATTTTCCAGGGATTTTTCTAAACCTTTTAGGCAAAAGTCATTTAGAATGTTTAAAGAATAGAATATTTGTTAAGATTTCTATACCTAAAGGGAATTTTGTGCTAACCCCCAACTTCATTAGGTCACTAAAACTTTAGACAAAAGATAATTTTACAATAAAACAAATATATTCTCTCTCTCTCTCTCTCTCTCACACACACACACACACACTCATATTCCACATAAATTGCTAATAAGCACTTCAGTCCTGTTATAAAGAGAATTTAATGTTTAGCTTCTAAATTTTGTTCCAAATGAAAAAATCAGAGCCAATGGCATAGATAGGAAATCTACTAGCATTTTCTGCTCCAAGACTGTATCAGTGTTCCCTACCACACCCATGGAAATGCTATTTTGTTCATGTTTGCCATAAAGAGGCCCATTCATACTTGGGGATTTAATGGAACTGGTGAGAATCTTATTTATAGACCTGATAGAAGTTCCCTAATGCATGAAACAGATGTACCACTCTGTAATATCTACATTCACATCTGAAGTTGGTTGAGCAAGGAGGTCTTTTCTCTCTTCAGGGAGAAAGTGGAGAATCAGAGAGAAAGTTAGAGACACACTGATATACTTTGTGTTATGAATAATAAAACACAGCATGGACACATTAAGGAATTTTGTTACAAAATCCCCTAGCTTGTTCTTCAAACCACACATTTTAAAGAGTGGAGTCAAAACTACCAAATATTCTAACAATCGTATGCTTGATCCTCTCCCTCCCAAAAAAAGTGTTAAAATATTCTCAGTAAACTTTCACTGACTTTTGTTTAAAAATCCAGTCGCCTAAAGTAAAGTGAAAGAGCAAATCTGCTCTATGTAATACCGAAGAGCTGAAAATCTGGGAGGCAGCATTAGCATTTTAAATGTTTGTTTGATCTGTTTAGAAAACACATTTGAATATAAGAATATTCATCTAGTTTATAGACTACCATGATATGACTGAGTGAAATGTGTACGCCAGTTAGAGGAAGGTATGGGGAGGAGGTCCCATTTTCACTGGCAGAGTAACAAAATCTATGGCATTATTGAAGGCTTGATATCTACACTGCAGGCAATATTCCCAGATAGTAGACTCCAGGATGGATACATTTAGTGAGGCAGGGTGCCAGGGGAATCCTTGGCTCTGTGTCGGGCACGGTGCGTTTGAATTCTGGTCCTACCAACAATTAGCTTTGGTCCTTGGGAAAGTTATTGAGACTGGTTTTGTCATATTATTCTCAACTTTAAAAGGAGTATTAATCATATTTATCTCACAAAGATGTTGGGAAGATTATACCAGATGATGTAGGTAAAACATCAAGTCCCCTCTCATGTGCGTAGTAGTGAACACCCTATAAATTTCTTCCATCATTGATACTTTCTCCTCTTCCTTTTTTCTTCTTAACATGTTTTCTTTTCTCTCTTTACCTTTATTGTTTGTGTACCCTAATTACCATAATTGAACTGATTTTATGACAGCTAGTAAAGTTTAATTTTCCAAATAAGAGAGTTTGTTTTTTGTAAATTCTGTAGCAAAAACATGTTAAAGTAAAAAATTGACAGAGATCATTGCAAGACTTTTCTCAATTCTGCCACTTAGGGGAAATAGTAATAATCTTCATTGAGTGATTGTCATGATAGATGCAGTTTGCTAAACCCTAACTGTCATGTCACTTAACCTTCACAACCTATTTATGAGGTAGAAGTTACTGTCTTCATTACAGAGCTGAGGACACTAAAACCTCATGGAGATGGTATAATAATATACCTAAGGGTTCACCACTAGTTCTGAGCAAGACAGGACACAATTAACTACCTAATTGTGCTGTTTTCATAGACATCATCTCCAATTGGAACTTCTGATAGAAAAAGTTCGGTAATAGGTAGATACACCACAAATTACTGTTCCTGTTAACAGTGGATAATGGTGTCCAAAAAAAGGATGCTCAAGGGAGATGATCATTAATGGCAATAGGGTTTATGAGATCCTTTCTTGTATCTAAAAAACATAGGCATAAACCTCAATCTTAAGAAAGGCAACCACAATGCAGGAAAGCATTTTGTAATAAACTAAATTCCATGACATAATTTTTTGAAATAAAAAATGGCATTTACTACTTAGGTATCTCAAAGTGGCTTTGGTTGTAAGGCACTTTTTTAAAATAAACTTTTTATGTTTGAACAGTTCACGATTTACAGAAAATTGCAAAGATAGTACAGAGAATTTCTATATAACCCACACACAGTTTTTATTGTTAACATCTTACATTAATATGGCACATTTGTTATAATTAATGAATGAATATTGAAACATTTTGCTTAACTAAAGTCCATGCTTTATACAGATTCTTTTAGTTTCTATCTAATGTCCTTTTTCTGTTCTAGGATCCCATCTAAGAAAACAAGTTACATTTAGTTGTCAGGTCTTGCTAAGCCTTAGGCCTCTCTTGGCTGTGACAGTTTGTCATTAGGCATTTTAAAGAGTGTGATCATAAATTCATATAGAGATGGAACTTTATACATTTTAAGTTTCTTCAGAAGTAAACACGCTCAAGCCAAGTCTGTACTAAACTGTAGCTGTGAATTGCTCATATGAACAAAGAGATACACACAGTTAAAAAATAAAAGCAGATTTTGTTAATGCATCTTGCTTTTTATATGCTATTCCCAAAACACAGACACTTATGTGTGGGAGAAATTTGTATTGTACATGCCTTTTAGATAGAAAAATTGACAGCTAGCTAAACCAAGGGCCATGACATGAAAATTTAAAGCAAAGATGATAATCCAAGGAGCTTTCAAACCATCCAGAAAGCTTCACAAAGCCTCACCTAAACTGCTGCGTTAATGGAACTCTTGAGTGTATATTTGGTACTACCCTTGGGCTATTTTAGAGCTCATTTTACATCATCCACAAAAACCTACACCTGAATTCAGCTAAGGGATGCGGCTAAGAAGAAGCAACTGTCCCTGGCATGGCCAACACATAATATCATCTTAAACATACATAAATTATGTGTGTATACATATATATACACACACACACACACATATACAAGATTAATAGTGCTTTGGATCATTAGCAACTGACCAGGAATATCCTTTTCTCTTTAGGTGACAAAGGAAAAATCAGTTCTTTCTAGAAGGATTTTGTTTTGTCCCCCACACTCTTCCCATAGCTGTACAGCTGCTTTGAAACAGGAAAAAAAAGAGGGGGGCCCATTAATGAAGCTGAGGTCTTTGCTCTCAGCCACTCTCACTGGCTCTTCAGGGTGGGCTATTTCACTGCTTTTGTTGCTGTCTGAGAAGCAAGTCTCTATATGAGCCCTACTCAGTGTCCCACAAGTTGAGAATTTTGGAAAATACTAGAGAATCTATTCTAGCAAAGAGATCAGCTCTCATTGCATAATGGCAATCAAAATGGAAATCTCTATGGTCTAAAAGAAGTGGTTTCGAAAGTGTCTGTCAGGAGAATAGGAGAATGTCAACACACCTATGAGCTAATGCATCCTTTTGTTTTGTTTTGTTTATTTGTTTTTTTGAAACAGTTGCTTTGGTTACAGTGTATCATGTGTGACTTCCTGATTCTTGGACAGGAGCAAACCAATGGTCCAATGAGGATATATGAGTTAGTTTTCATGACCAAATAAATCAATAGAGAGTTAACCCAACCTGAATATTGGAAAAGTAACAGTCCAAGTAATCCTAAAAAGATGTGAACAAATAAAATGAAATGAGAAAAATGAGAGAGGAACACAGAACCAGCATCAGAAACCTATGAGTTCTCCTGTCACATCACTACCTATTTGCACAGAACAGATGCCAGGTAGAGCAGCGGTCCCCAACCTTTTTGGCACCAGGCACCGGTTTCATGAAAGACAATTTTTCCACAGACTGGGGTGGGGAGGTGGGGGAGGGATGGTTTTGTGATGATTCAAGCACATTACATTTATTGTGCAGTCAAACCTCTCTGCTAATGATAGTCTGTATTTGCAGCTGCTCCCCAGAGCTAGCATCACTGCCTCAGCTCCACCTCAGATCATCAGGCATTAGATTCTCATATCTAATGATATGAGTGTGCAACCTAGGTGTGTAGTTTACAGTAAGTTTCATGCTCCTATGAGAATCTAATGCTGCAGCTGATCTGACAGGAGGTGGAGCTTATGCAGTGATGTGAGCAATGGGGAGCAGTTGTAAATACAGATGAATATTCACTCCCTCACCTCCTGCTGTGTGGCCCAGTTCCTAACAGGCCACAGACTGGTGCCAGTCCATGGCCCGGGAGTTGGGGACCACAGAGGGAGAGGACATGGCTGAGAAGAAAAGATGATGTATACATGTGCTATGGGAGGCAATCCCCCAGAAGATGCTGGTATCAGGCAGAACAGCAGCCAGGAGTTGTGCCCAGGATAACTCAGGGACATCAGCTCAAAATTTTAGGAAAAGAGCAACTCTGAGAAATAAAGACATCCTCTTTGAGTTATGCAGTCACTTTAAGAATTATGTTCCTCTGGCTAACAATGATCAAATAATTGCCTAATAAATGACACTATTTCATGCATCACAAGATTTTAGAAAATGCATATTATTGTACAAATAATACCAAAAGGTACTTGAGGCAAAGTTAAGAGTGAAGAGCTTTTCTTAATTGAAGAATGCTAATAGATACTCTTAACAAAGTAGCTATTAATTAATAATGTTAATATAATTAAGGTAGAAAGACAAGAGAAAGGCAATCATATGAAATGAGACTAAACTCTGGCCAATATTCCACTAAGTGGTTTACACACATTCATGCATTTAACAAGACAATTCAAAAGTAAGTACATATTAAATATTTATATTTTTTTACACTTGCTGCTTGGCATCATCTTTTAAAAAATTGCGTGGTTAACTCCAAACTTCTGAACACGATCCTAGACTATAAAACAGAAATCATATTTATTTATTACATATTGTCATTTGATCAGACTTGCATAGTTTTTAAAGAAATTTCTTCCTCCTACTAATTTTAGAGACCTTAAAATGCCTGTGCCTAAATAAATTTAGTTCCGTCTGTAAGACATCACAGAAATTCCGTGCTGCATCAATGCTAAGATATTTGAACTAATAATGAACAAATTTTAAAACAACTAAGGTAATCAGTATTATTTTTAAATTATCTCTCAAAATCTCATTTTTACATGTGAAACCCATAGCTTTATATACTTTTATTTTGGCATCTCTTTCATGTTTGGGATTTCCTGAAACAATTCTGTTAACATATAATACAATCTGGGGGTGGGGGAAATTCACTTTTCCTAAATGCAGAGAGAATACACATAATGTCAGGGATTAACCTCTGAAACTGGACCCAAGATACTTAGTGATCAAATTTACTTGTCCTGGGCCAAATTTAATTCTTGTGGTTTAAGAAGCATGCTTTAAACTAGCCAATCTGAAAATACATGTAGGCTTCTCTTTTGGGATTTATTCCTGCATTGAACACTGTTGGTGTTCCACGCAGATCCACTGGGATACATTTATCAGCCTCTGAGTGCTTTGCCTCTAACAGCTGGCTTTGGTGCCATTCCTCAGAGAAGTCCCCCTGGGCTATTGCATCCTTAAGGGCCAGAAGTGCTTGGAAGTTTACTTTCACTCGGTTCTCTTTAGGCAGCCCCATAGCCAATAGCTGGCTGGCCCCGGAAGGGAAGCGGGCTCCCTTGCCTGGAGAAGGGACATACTTTCCTGTGTGATTTTACACTCAGAGCTCCCAGTGAGATTGGACTGAGAGTGGGAATTGACAAAAAAATAAAAACCCTCACTTTGCTTGGCTTCTTCCTCTTTGTTGACGTTCTTGCTTGATTCTTCTGGGAGCACTAGCATGTGAATCCACATCTACTTGTTGGTTTCTGGAAATCCCAATCTAATCCTCCCATTGATTTAACAGCTCTTCAAAAGAAGGAAGATCAATTTCACATAGAGATATCTGCGTAAAAACCCCAGGTAGATTTTTCAACCACAAGATCTAACAATACAATAAAAAAATCAAGCATCAATAATTCCAGGAAAGCAAAAATATAGTTAGATAGAATGAACACTATTTGATAGCACAACAAACAGACTATAATCAACAATAAGTTAGGGTATACTTTAAAATAACTAAAAGAGTGGAATTGAATGTTCCTAACACAAAGAAATGATGAAAGCCTTAGGTGATGGATACCCCAATTACCCTGATTTGATTAATTCATATTGTATGCCTGTATCAAAGCATCACATGTACTCTAAAAATATATACAACTATTATGTACCCATAATAACTAAAAATAATTTTTAAACAAATTGCTCTATAACAGAACTTTTGCTAAACATGATTAACAGTATTAATTTTTTAAAGGAGAAAATTCTCTTAATTGATATACAGAAAATAATAGTAGGATATTTCCTCCCTTAAATTATAAAAATGAGTGTCAATCTCATGCTTAATGGAAAGTGCCCAATAACATTTGATTTATAGGAGACCTTCAGGATTAGAATTAGCATTTCTCCCCAGTTTTACAATTCTGTGATATCTTCTTCTCATGTATAATTCATGAAAATCAAAGATAATGTGTAAGTTAAGATCAGTATCACAAGACTAAAGATGAAATCTTTATAATTATATGAAATGGAAAATAAATTGATTGAAATTATTAGAAAAGCAGTAAATGACAAGCTCCACCACAACTATATTTTAAACAAAATTCATGACACTTGAAGATTTTATTTCCCGGATTTATCAGAGCAAGCATTTAAAAAGTATCTTTTCTCTCATCACTGAAATTCCTATGTTTGCAGCAAGTTTGTTTTTTTGTTTTCTGACTATAAGAAATTAGCTTCTCTAAGCTGATCTCCTATTTATTCATGCAAATGGCTCAAAATCATATGGCAAGTATCAGTAAAAGCTCTTTCAAGACTTAAAATAAATAATATCTCTGGAAATGGCCTCTATGTCTGTTCTTTTAAAATATTCTAAAATAACATGACTGAAAAGTATCAGTGATCTAGCTATTCGTATTTCCCCAGGCACTTATAAATAACAACAACAAAAAAATAACATTTCTAGCCATGGCAGGTTAAACCTGTCTTAGAAGTGATTGCGAATAAGGCAATCTAGTGAGAAATGACTACTCTTGCTTTAAAATAATAGATTTTCTACAAGCTCACTTACTAAATAAGGACATAGAGAAAATAGAAATGAGAAAAAGTTTTCTTCTCAAACTGGTGAATTGTTAGAATCAGGCTACATTACTATAAATCACTAGGTGATGTGGAGGTATACCAAGCTTCCCGGGGGGGATAACTAAAGAAAAAACAGGTACATTTCTCCTATATTTACGAAAAACAAAAAACAAATACATAAATCTGGGAAGTAGATATTGTAATCCCAATTTTTCAAAGCAGCAATCAGTTCAGATGTGAGTAAACAAATTACAGGCACTGACTCATTAACTTCTCCTGTAGATCATGCCTATAATCTTGATATTTTCTCATAGATGAAGTGCTGGTCCCTAAAAAAACACCACATCTTATTTCTTTTCATTTTGCTCATAGGCAGGTGGAAAAGTAGAGAAGCCATCAGAACAGCAAGGTTTGTTCTAGAGGAACAAATAAGATCAGCTCTCGGAAGCCATGATGGACTTTTTAGATTTCATGTTCTGGCAACCTCAGTTTATGTGGACTTCTTATAAGGCCACATGGAGGAAAAAAGAATAGGCAGGTCATTCCAAGGAGCTTGAGCCAACACCCTTGCAAAGACTGATATGGAAACAAAATTCAGGCAAAATTCTTACCCAACAATCCCTTTATAGAACTACATTTTAAAAAATGATTTACCATTGTATATAGGTTACATTGGAGTGGATAACTTGTCTTTTAGTCCAAAGTCATATAGAATAGTGGTTGGCAAACTTTTCCTGCAAAGACCACATAGTAAATACTTCAGACTTTCCAGGCCAAGAGGAAAAACAAAGAATATTTGTAAAAGACATAATTAACTCTCGGGCCATACTAAAACAGGTAGCAGGCCAGATTTGATGAGAGGGGCCTATTTTGTTGATTTCTGATATAGAACATGAAAAACTAGGCAGCGATCTGGTGGGGATTACACATCACCCAAAATACTGAATTTGAACATAAATGAGATGTTTCTATTTGAGAAGGGCTATGTTTCATTTTGACATTGGCATGTTTTTAACATAATTAATGAGAAAGGATGGATTGTGGCGGGCATTTTTGGTGGACTCTGCCTAAACATCCACAGTGCACCAGATGTTTGTTCTATTTCAGCCATGGTAATTCCCTCTTCCTTGACCGTGACCAGGTAAGAAATAGGAATGGGAGCACAATTCTGGCCAATAGGCTATATGGGGAAGTCCACTTGGAGATTTTCTTTTTCCTAGGATGGAGATCTAGGAAAGAGATAGTCCTCTTATTCCTCTAAATATGGTCCTATGTGAATATGCGATGTGATGCCAGGAACCACTGCAGCCTGAATGTGAAACCAACATGAAAGTTGGCACATCGAAAAATAATATTATTATTTTGCTAATTCTGCTTACTTTTCCATCCAGGTTCTAGAACTCACATAGATTCAGACCTTTTTTCTGAACTTCTTTCTCTACTATTTCTTATTTCCAAAGATATTTAAGTCTTTTTTGCTATTATGGCTATACCTTATACATTTCAGTCTCAACCTTTCATTACTGTGAACTTGAAAGCATGCTGGTATTCAGAGCTATTTAATTTTTACAAAATAAATGCCTAGGTCTTTGAATTTTAGCTTCTATCTATTCTATGACGTACTTGAGGAAGAATCAAGAGAGACTTAAAGGATGCCCTCTGTGGACTTCCTGACCTTAGGTGTACAGATTTTCTGTTGATCTAGCACTCAAAGGCAAGCTGATTGATTTGACCTCTTGCACCAGGCTATGGCATTTATGGCTGCCGGTTGCCTAACCACCCATCTGACCATGGTAGTAGAATGGCATGGTACAATTAGGTGTGGTTGTAGTTGAGCTAGACAATACAAAGCAAGGGAAGAAGCACCTATCTGTGGCTGCTTTTTTCAGAAATGTACAGCAGGTGTGGGGACATCCCTAAATAGGAGGTAGATTGAGGGCTGTCCTAAGAGAGAAATACACTCCAGTGCAGGAGGGGTCCCAGTAAGTCTTTTCCCTCCAAGCCTGGGGAACACTTCTAATGTGCTACAGAGAAGTCGTATGATTAAAGCTCTATTGGTATAAAACGTAAATGTAGGGTTCACAGCATCAGAGAAGCAGCTGTGACAAGAAGTATAAACCTACACCTGGGGCTACCAAGAAGAAAGCTCAAATATAAGTGGAGAGTCCCCAGAAAGTAGCTGAGAAGTTGGGGCATTATGTCCTTGAGGAACACAGAATAATGAGACTTTAACTTACATGTGGAGGTGAAGTTCATTTTAACCCCAGTTTTATTTTCCTTCCTTGTAAATTCTGTATATATTCCTTCTTTCTTGTGCTCTGTAGCTATTTTCTGTCAGACTGAATTAAACACAGCTGAAAATGAAAGGAAAATCCCCCACCCTCATTCCTCCTGCCAGGTAAGAGTATAGCACTTCCTGCCAACAATCTTTTAAGTAAACAAATTGCACTGAGCCTGAGCTCTTGCATTTGGACAAACATTTCCAAAATACAACTATCAACCTGTCACTGAAGTGGGGGCAAGTAGCGCTTCTTATCTGGCAGGTATTAAAGAATGTCAGATGAATTAATTTTACTACTGCTATATCTCATGGGAGTAAGTTAGGCTAATAAAAAAAAGTGTGGGCTGATTAATTCTTTGTGTTTATTGGCAGAACATTCCTAAGATATTCCACCACATACTCCCTAGGTTTGTATTATGTTGGAGTTGTCTAATACGGTTTTAAAATCCATTATTCAGGAATAGAGGGAGAAAATTTTACATATTTTATGTGCCAGGCCATGAAAGAAAGTGATCATTGAAAAAATACAAGAAGCCTTTGTCCTAGGTAAGTTTCATATAAAATTTTGGATGCTGGAATTTGGAGTTACTTTGGGAATCAGCCAGGCAACAACCCATGGGGTGACAAGACAAAATAAAGGAGGACATGTACATATTATGTTAGTTTAATGTGTATGTTTCTTAAGCTGAATCCTATCTAAAGTAATTCTGAATTTCTGAAGGCATACCCACTGAGTCATCTCCAAACAATGTTTTAAAACATTATTTATATTTCCTGGATAAAGAATAATAGGTTACAGATATGATTTATATTACATTTCAGAGTGTAGGATATTGTGCTGGAAACTCAAATATGATGGCCAAGAAAACTGAACTGAAATATTTCTGCTATTATTATATTATCATAGAGAAATGTAGGTATTAAATAATTCTGGACAAATTGCACAACCGATTGGCATTTTTGGAGCAATTCTTTCATTCACTCATTTGTTCATTCATTCATTTAACACGATTGAGTGTTTACTATGTATGAAGCCCAGTACCTAATGCTGGGAATGTAGAAGTAAACAATCCTGAAACTCATTAATTTATATTCCAGTGTATTTTGTACCCCCAAAGTTAAGATTTGAATATGCATAGTAATAGTATATATAAAGTAGGTCAGAAAAAATAGCTAATATTTCAGAATATAGAAAGAATGACTCTAGCCTAGAATAAGGTAATTAACATAATAGGATACCGTATATTCAGAGATCAATTTTCCTGTAATTTTATTGTGAATGTTTTGAAAGGTTTATATATTTCTTCTGCTTTAGATTTTTAATGCAATGGATATCTATAATACAAAAAATGGGCCATAGAAAGCAAGGATCCTTCAATAAAATGACATAAACTAAATGAAATGTTTATACTTTGTATATTTCAGTTATATTTATTTTTCATAAATTAGAAATCCATGAGTCATCCACAACTCCCATTTATTCCTCACGAGTTCCTGAACTCCCCACTGCCCAAATAATCCAACCTATTGATTCTATATTCTAAATACATGTCAAATTCAGCCCTTACTCTCCACTCTCACAGACACTCTCTTACACCAGGCCACCATATTTTTTGCTGGATTAATTAAGTAGCCATTGTATATGTTTTTTTACTTTCATTCCAGATGTGCTCTAAATTAATCTTCACGTGGCCCAGAGTGCATTTTGTAACTCATTTTTGTTCCCTTAATGACACTTCTCCAGTGGCTCTCCAATGCTGCAAGATAAGTTACAGATCCTTTAGGACGGCATCCAGAGCCATTTCTCATCTATTCTGTGCCCGCTTTGGGGTTTCATTAACTACCACTCTCCCATCTGATGTCCTGCACTCCACTCACATTGAGTCCCTAACTGTCTCTGAAACATCTCTTTATCTGCTGTCCTTTGTAATGCTTTTCTTCTTTCCATTTGCTCGCCTGCAACCCTCAACCACCTGGTAAAATATCTCTCAATTTTTAGGACTCAGCTTAACCACTTTCTTTTCCTCAAATCTTCCCAAGCAAGACCAATTCTCCTAATCCCTAACTCAAGGTGGAGTAAGCCACTTCCTCTTTCATGCTCCCAAAACAGCTACTCCAAATCTTTATTACTGGTAGCTAGGTAAGTATCTGCCCCACCTATTAACCATCTGCTCCTTAAAAACATGAACTGTGTTGAATTCACAATTATTTTCTTGATGTCTTACACAAAAAGTTTGATACATATGAAATTCAGCTCCTATTTATCTAAAAAAATAAATAAATCAACAAATGCATAAGTATAAAAGCCAGTCCTTTGAAATATAGTCCGCCCAAAAGAAAGCAGAGATTGTAGTAAATATACCAGTAACCGGAGGATCTCAAATGTTTCCGACAAATGCATTAAAAGGATGCTTTAAATGTTGAAAAAAGAAATGAAATGCTGTTAGAGAAGAGTTCCAATCCCCTGTGAATTTTTGGCGTGTTATAAAATATGCTATTTTTGCTGTAAATAGTGCATATATTCACACAAGAAAGACAAAGAGAAATTCCTGGCAATTTAAACTACAGACTTGAGAAAATATAGAAAAGAAAGAAGAAAGGGAGAAAAGGAAGGGAGGAAGGAAAACAAACAGAAACTCCCAGTTCTCCAGGCTACATTTTCCTGATGCCATCTGTCTAGGTACCTACATGACTGATGTGCTGAATTTTGACCCCATGTTTGCTGCAGACATCTGTACTTGCTAAAACTATTCTGATACTCTGTTAAATTCCTCTTTGTAAGGAGTTGAGCAAAATTTCCCCCATAATTCCATAAATCCTTAAGCCTCCATGCCTGATTGATGCTACCTTCTCCAAACTTCCATAACAAATTTGGAAGCACAGATGAACAATCCTTCATTTAATCTTTCATTCGTTCCTTCAAAAAAGTCGTTACTGAATACCTTAGGGGGAGCAATTATAAATATTCCAAAAAACCTTAGAAGTACAAAGGATAATAGAAAGGCCCCAAATGAGAAAAAGTAAAAGCAAAAATGTTAAAAGTCTGGAAGATAGGTACAAGCAAAATGCTTAGGTATTCTAACATAGTCTAATTTTACTCAATTGTTTAATGTCTTTTTAAATACAGTTGATTATACTGTGCCCTAAGTTTTACATTTTGAAGAGTGCTGTTAGTCTCTGCCACAGCACTCTGTGGCTTAAAGCATGAATTCAAGTCTAAACAACTTTTAATTTTGGTTCAGTTTTTCTGTCTGTCTCTGTATCTTCCCTACTAAAATCTAAATTTCAAAACAGGACCTTCCCATCTCGGTCTTCCTTTAAACACAGTTCCATCATTATTTTAAAATTAATATGCCACTTTATTTAATTAATGAGGCCTTAGCCTCATGTAACTGTTGACAAGTAAATTGAACCACAGAGGGACAAATAACTTAAACATAGTCAACGTGCAGTAGAGACAGAGTTCAAACCCTGACTCTATTCCTGCTGCCTGCCTTCTCATCAGTAGCATCACATACAGCCCACAATAGATCTTCTCAGAATCCACAGGGATACATACCTTCACTGCTTAGGGCAGAAAAAAGAGAAAAAAGTTCTCTTCTATATCCCTTGACATAGTGGATTAAGTCTAGAGGAGAAAAAAGTAGAGCAGCAACATGTTACATTGAGGGGTGTGGGATGAGAAATTACCTAATGGATTCTACATACACTAATTGGGTGAGTGTTACACAATAAGCCAATACTTCACTACTATGCAATATATTCATGTAACAAATCTGCACATATACCCCCTAAATCTATAAAAATAGTTATTCAATAGATATCATTTTTATTCAGTTTATTGTTCAGGCATTACATGATCAAAATTTTATATAAAATTCAATAAATAACTAACCAGCTTGACACCTAACCCCATAAGTGCAGAATCAGTCATTTAAAAAAATTTAATCCATACAATTTATTGAAATGTTAGTGTCTAATAGAATGTCAAATAGAAATTAGATTTTAAAATTCTAAGAATTTATTCAAAAAAACCAAATTATCAGTATATGAGCTCATGAACATTCCATGCGAGTAAGTGCCTTTTTAAAAATACATTCAGCAGGAGTGGGCAGGGTGAGGTGGAGAGGGATGACTAGGCAAAGCACAGAAGACTTTTAGGACAATGGATCTACTCTGTATGATGCTATACATGTCATTAAAAATTTGTCCAAACTCATAGAATTTACACCACCAAGAATGAACTCTAATGTAACCTATGAACTTTGGATGATTATGAAGTGTAAATGTAGGTTCATCAATTGCAACAAATGTACCACTCTGGTGGGAGATGTTGCTAATGGGAGAGCTGTGTGTCTGGGTATGGGGGGGGCGGGGTATATGGAGAAATCTCTGTACCTTCCCGTCAATCTTGCTGTAAACCTAAAACTTCTCTATAAAGTCTTTACTAAATAAAGTTGCATTCAATTGGAAACTCATCTCTCCAAAATTCCAATGGATTATTATGATAGCATGCATTTATGAAAAGAAAATAAAAATATTTAGCATCATTGCATGTTATATTATTGGATTTTAACAATAAAGTCTGAAAGGTGTGAATGCGTCATGCCCTAAGGTGGGAGTGGTGGCTGGTAGAAAGAACTGAGTATTGGAAAGTATTTTCCATCATGTTATTAGAAAACTTCACAGGGCTGCTATGAGGATTAAATAAGTTTTAAATGCATTTATGATAGTTATTGGTATAGAGTGAGTACAATATAGGTTTCTGTTTAAAAAGAGGTGAAAAAAACCTGAAATGAATATTTTGTTTTGCTTTATGTTTGAATGTTTTTGTATTGCTATATAATACATTGTTCATTTGCATAAAGATGGCCACTAGTGTCCGATTTATGCTTTTATTTACTATCTCACATCTAGATTTTTTATTGTAATGAATTTTTAAGAGATGTAATGAGATACAACTGACATGCAAAAATTTGCATGTATTTATAGTATGCAATTTCATACCTCTAACATATGCTTATACTCATGAAACCATTCAAAATTGGGACAATGAACATATTAATCACCTACAAATTACCTCACTACCTTTGCCTCCACCCTTGCCAATCTGCTTTCTATTACTCTCAATTAGATTAAATTATCTAGAATTTTATAAAATCTGAATGATACAACATGTACCCCCTTTTTTGCTAAGGTTCATCTATATTGTTAAATGTATCAATAGTTCATTTATTTTTCTTTCTGAGTAGTAATAGTCCATTGTGAGGCTATACCACAATTTGTTTATCCATTCATCTGTTGGGTTGTTTCTAGTTTTCAGCTATTATGAATAAAGATGCTCAAATATTTGTATATAAGATTTTACATGAACATATGCTTTCATTTCCCTTGGGCAATTACCTAGGAGTGGGATGGCTGGATCACATAGTAGCTATATGTATAATTTTATAAAAGAAAATGCCAAACTCTTTTTCAAGGCAAATGTACCATTTTATATTTCCACCGGGGGTGTATGAGTGGTTCACTTTCTCTATATCCTTGCCAATACTGTATACAGCCAGTCTTTGCAACTTTAGCCATTTTAATGGATTTATACTGGTACCTCATTGTGGCTTAATTTGCATTTTTCTAATGACTAATACACTTGTTCACCATCAATATATATTCCTTGGTGAAGAGTCTATTCAAATGTTTTGCCCATTTTTAATTTGGCTGTTAATAATTTTGTTATCGCATTTTGGCAGTGCTTTATTTTCCAAATTCAAGTCCTTTATCAGATATATATTTTGTAAATATTTTCTTCCAGTCTATACATTGTCTTTTCATTGTCTTAAAAATCTCTTTCAAGGGGAGAGAATTTTAATTTTGATTTTGAAATCCAGTTCATCAATATTTATTTTTTTGGATCATCTCTTTGATTTTGTATCTAAGAAATATTTGCCTAACCCAAGGTAAAACTTTTTTGAAGTTTTACACTGTTAGGTTTTATATTTAGGTCTAAGATTCATTTTGAATTAATGTGTTTTACATGACTTTATTGAGATATGTTTTTCATTCCATAAAGTTCACTCATTTCAGGTATACATTTCAATGATTGTTTAGGTATGTTACCTGTAAACAATGCAATTATCACTGTAAATCAGTTTTAGAACGTTTTCATCCCCGTACCCCCAATAAGATCCCTCATACCATTTACAACTAATCCTTGCTCCCACACTCAGCCCCAGGCAACCAAAAATCTAGTTTCTGTTCTATAACATTTGCTTTTCATGGACATTTAGTATAAATGGAATCATGAAATACGTGGTCTCTTGTGCCTGGTTTCCTTCACTTGGCATCATGTTTTTGAGGGTCAGCGATGACATAGTATGTATCAGTAGTTCATTCTTTTTTAAGGTTAATATTCCATTGTATGAATATAACAAATTTTGTCTATTTATTCACCACCTTTCCAGTTCTTGGCAATTATGAATAACGCTTATGAGAATATTCCAGTGAAAGTATTTCTATGGACATATGTTGAAGTGTAGATTTAAGTTCATTTGTTTGCATATGGATATTGTTACAAGCTGAATTGTGTTCCTTCAAAATTCTGATGCTGAAGTCTAATCTCAAGTATCTCAGAATGTGACTGCATTTGGAAATAATGTCTTTAAGGTGATAATTAAGGTGGAATGGGGCCATTAGAGTGGACCCTAATTCAATGTTTCCTTGTCAGAATTGGAGATTAGGACATAGATACACACAGAGGGAAGATCGAGCGAAGACACTGGGAGAAGACAGTCATCTTACAACCAAAAAGAGAGGTCCTAAGAAGAAACCAACCCTGCCAATAACTTGATCTTGGACTTCTACCCTCAATAATTGTGAGGAAATAAATTTCTGCTGTTTAACCACAGTTTGTGGTGCTTTATTATGACAGCCCTGTCCAACTAATACAGATATCAATTTCTTCCAGATACATTTGTGGGAAAAAACAAAACTTGCTCCACTGAATTGTCTGTGTATCTTTGTCCACATGTGTGTGGATTTATTTCTGGATTCTCTATTCTGTTCCATTGATCTATTTGTTTATCTTTAAGTCAATACCGAATTGTCTTGATTAGTATAGATTTATATTAAGTCTTGAAATCAGGTAGCATTAGTCCTCCATTTTTATATTTCTTTTTCAAAGTTGTTTTGATTATTCTAAGTCCTTTTCATTTCCATATGTATTTTAGAATCAGGTTGCCAATTTCCCCAAAAATTTCTGCTGGGATTTTCATTGGGATTGCATTATACCTATTGATCATTTGGGGAAGAATTGGCACCTTAACACATTAAGTCTTATGAGACATGAAAATCAAGTATATCTCCCAATCTATTTAGGTCTTCTTCAGTTAATCTCAGCAATGTTTTTTAACTTTTTAGTGTATAGATCTTTCATGTTCTTGCTACACATCTCCCTAAACATTTTATGTTTGTATTATATTTTAGTGGTATTTTATATATTTATGTATTTTTTTGTTTTTGATTGTCATTAATATATAAAAACAATTTGAATTTGATCTTGTGTTCTTCAATCTTACTAAAATCTCTCATTTCTATTAGCCTTTTTATAGATTCTTTTGGATTTTCGACAAAGATAATCTTATCATCTGAAAATAAAGTTAGTTTTAATTCTTCCTTTCCACAAGATATTTTAATTTCTTTTTCTTATCTTTTCATACTAGATAGAAGATCTATTATAATGTCATATAGAAGTGGTGAGAACAGCCAGTCTAATCACTCAGATGATGCTTGCTGTAGGTTTGTATGTAGTGGTTTTAGGGTATGAAGTTTCTTTTTTCTAGTTTGCTATAAGTTTTTAACAGAAATGAATATTATATTTTGACAAGTGTGTTTTCTGCATCTATTAAGATAATCATATGGTCTTATTTGTTTTAGTTTGTTAATATGATACAATACATTGATGAACTTTTGTATGTGAAACTCACTCTGCATTTTTGAAATAAACTCCAATTAGACATGATGTAATATAAGTTTACACATTGTTGGATTCAATTTGCTAATTTTACTTTTTTAGAATTTTTCCATCTCAGTTTATGAGGGATATTCATCTGTAGTTTTCTTTTCTTGTAATGTCTTAGTCCGGTGTTGTTATGAGGCAATGCTAGCTTAATAGGATGAGTTGGAAAGTATTCCATCCTTTACTATTTTCTGCAAGAGTTTATGTTGAATTATTTTTAGTTGTTTCCTTAAATACTTGGTTGAATTCACAGTTAAAGCATTTGAATCACAGAATTCTTTGACAAAGTTTTTAGCTACAAATATTTTAGTAAAATAGGTATTTAGGCTATATTTTGCTGTGAATTTCTGATGATTTTCAGTGAATTTTTCATGATTTTCTAATGTTTTAAATTTTTGAAAATATTGAAAAAAGTTTATAATTATCTTTGATATCCTTATAGTACATTTCCATTCTTGTCCTATTACTTTCTTTTCTTCTTTTTTTTTTTTTTTGCTAAAGTTTATGACTAAGTCTTTTCAAAGACCTTTCAAGTTTTTAGCATCACTGATTTTGATTATTATTTTCTTGTTTTCCATTTCATTGATTCCCTTCTGTATTATTTCACTTTCTTCACCTACTTTAGATTGCATTTTCCTTCTGTCTCCAGTTTCTTAAGGGGGATGTTGAGGTCATTGATTTGAGCCTTCTTTTCTTAATATGTGTTTACATCAATATGTTGTATATTTACACATACATATATAAACACATATAAATATATTCATAATAATATAAATATTTATATTAGGAAAAAAATTTCCTTAAATACGGCTGTAGTGGTTTTGGCCAAGTTCGGATATGCTATGTGCTGTGGTTTAAATATTTATCCCTCCAAAACTCACGTTGAAATGTCATTGTCATTGTGACTTTTTAGAGTTGATTGGGCCGTGAGGGAGGTCTCTGTCCTCATGAATGGATTCATGTTCTGCCAAGAGTAGGTTTTTACTATGGGAGTAGTTTCATTATAAAAGGGTGAGTTTTGGCCAACTTTTGCTGTCAGTCTCTTATCCTCTTGCCTTCTTGCATGGCATGACACAGCAAGAAGGCCCCTGCAAGGTGTCAATTCCTTGATATTGGACTTCCCAGCCTCCAGAGCTGTGGGCCAATAAATTTCTGTTCATTATGAATTATCCAGTCTCAGGTATTATGTTATAACAGCAAAACAGAATAAGACACTATTTTCATTTTTATTTAATTCTAAATATTTTCCCATTTTTCATCTGATCTCTTATTTAACTCAGGGGTTATTTAGAGTGTGTAATTTGGTTTCCAAATATTGGAAGATTTTCCAGTTATCTTTCTGCTATTGATTTCTATCTTAATTCCACTAATTTTAGAGAACACTATGTGTTTTCCTGGATAGGTGCGGTGGCTCGTGCCTGTAATCCTAGTGCTCTGGGAGGCCAAGGCTGGTGGATTGCTTGAGGCCAGGACTTCTAGACCAGCCTGAGCAAGAGTGAGACCCGATCTCTACAAAAAACAGAAAAATTAGCTGGGCATGGTGGTGTGTACCTGTAGTCCCAATTACTTGGGAGGCTGAGGCAGGAGGATTGCTTGAGCCCAGGAGTTTGAGGTTGCAGTGAGCTATGATTGTGCCACTGCACTCCAGCCTGGGTGACAAAGAAAGACCCTGTCTCAAAAAAAAAAAGAGATCAGTATGTGTTTTCTTTTAACTTCATATATTCTTATATTTAAGTACATACAAGTACTTGAATGCATGTAAGGTTATTGGGACTTGTTTTATAATCTGTAATATAAACTATCTTGGTAAATGTTACATATATATTAGAAAAAAAAACAGGTATTCTTACCCTAGTTCCCACATAATTTAATCAAGGTGAACCCTTGCTCTACTAAGTATCTTAATCCTCCAAAGTAATTAACACTTATGTCCCTATGCTATGGAGGCATAAACCTTAAAATTTCTTAAAATTAAAATGAATTATCTCTCTCCTGCTATTTTGCTTAACGGTAACAACTCATGGGAAAAATACAGATTATCGCACTTTCTAATTTATAGCAGTAATTATACACACACACACACATATATATATACACACACAAAAAAAAGAAAGAAATCAAAAGGGAAAGGATTTGTGTACTTAACAGTTTCCCCTAAACGCCATTTTTCTAGATGAGATTTCAGTGCCTGCAAAGTTCATAGGGCATAGAGCCGTTAGGAATTTTATACTCCTATTGTAAAACAGAATAGATGTTTTCTTTTTTAAGATCACTTAGAAATATTACCAAAATCAAAAGGCTGTACAAACATAATCATACATTTAATCATATTTTTTAAAGAAAATACAGTATGTAGCAGAAACCATACAATTTTTTTTTCACGTTTTCCAATAATGAGTTCAAGATGTCTTAACCACATGTCACTGAATCCTTGCAAATTCAGGATCATCTATAGGACAACAGACTTGCACTTTCAAAGTATGTTTTCTTTCAAGAGGCCTCAGAATTCTTAGACTTTCTCCACCCTTTATGAGCCTAACCATGGAGCGACTCACCATGGGTGGGAAGTGTGGGATATCGCCCTTCTTAAGCCCCCCAATATGGTCTTGGCAGATACTTGACTCTACTGACAAAATGGGACATAACACAAGGAAGCCATCACTTTATATTTTTATACTACACAGGAATTTGTCTTGCTGAAAAACACTGCACAGATTTGAAAAATACTAGAAGCATAAAATATATATTATATAGAGAGAGAGATTTTCTGTTTTATATATATATATATATATATATATATTTGGAGTTTATCAGAAAATATCAGCAAGAAACTTAACTTACTGGAAATCAGAAGTATCCTGTAAACCCACCAAACCAGACTCATTCATATTTAAAGATTTGTTAATTGTATCTAAAATCTTGTGAAACTAATTTATTATACATAAAGGGAAAGGTCATTTTCCTGAATACATGGGAAAAAAGAATCACAAAATAATACTGCACTAATCTCCCCTTATTCTTTGATTTAACTTAAGATAACATCAATTACTGATCCTCCTTCAGCTGGTGATCATCAACAACTCATAAAACTGTGAAGAGAACAAAATTTTTTTAATTTTGTTCACATTTAAAAAGTCAGTTGAAACAAAACTGATTGTAGCCAAGTATATTTCACGTTAATAAAAATAAGGCCAAATGTGAAGTTTCAGATTTTTCTCTTGGATTTTTTAATAAATCTCTCTGAAACTTGGTATATGATATTTATAAAGTATGTTTATTAATGGCTTTTGAAGCATGGAATAGAAAAAAGTAAAATTAACTATTGAGTATCTGTTATAACGTTAAGTGGCTGATCAATAACCAGAAACAGCTGAAAGGGCACAAGAATCAACAGGCATGTAAGGGTGTATGTGTATCATACATAATACTGACAAAAGGCAAATCCGAAGAAGTGACTTATATGCATGGTCATAACTGCATTCCTAATACTACAGCCCATAATTTAATTTATCCCCCAAACTGCTGGCTTCCCTCTAAGGAAAATACCTGCCCTATAAGACTGATGTGAATGTAGAAAATGAGACGTTGCAGAAGAGACTGAGCTAAGCTTACTGAATTTGCTTTGTTATATTTCAACAAACTGGAAAGTAGATATTAATTTTCATCCCCATTATACCAATGTAGATATTTAACCACAATGGTTAAAAAACTGCAAGACACCTGTTATTTTAACCTGGAAACTATACTTTTCGATGGTACGTGGGACCGTAATTAGAGAATAACAATATTTGATTTTCCCTTGTAAGTAAAGACATTTAACAGAGATTCCATATTATGAAAAATGAAATTTTATAGCAATAAAGATCTTAGTGATATCAAATATAAATATCTCCCTCAAACAAATAAAGAAATTGGAGCTCGGAAAAGTTAAGCGACTTGCCCAATTTTTCCCAAGCTGTTAGTGGCAGAAGTGGCTTTAAAACACTTACCTCTTGAGTTACATATTTTATCAAGTGGTTCGCCTTACATTACCTTTCATACCAACCTCTCCACTAACTTATTCACTAGGGGGGAAAAAAGCATAGTTGGGCTTTTAGAATAATCTCCCTTTGTTGAGCTGATTCACTTTTGGCCACATTTCTTTATATCAACAGCATGTTCATACTTTTCAGAGTTCTGATGGGCTGGCTTCCAGAGAGGGTTAGAAACATACGCAAATGAGACTTACGAAACTGGCTGTTCTTAATGGCCACTTCCAAGACAGCTTCGAGCCATTAAAAGTCACCTATTCTGTTTTACTGGGCACACAGCCAGGTGGCTCCCATGCTAGTGCAGTATCAAAACCCAGGTACCAGTTGATACTTTAGGAAATTTTCCTCTTTTCTTCTCTCATTCTGCTTGTCCCATCTAGAGGTAAACTTGAAATTACACACTGATAGTAAAGAACCATTAATTAAAGAATTAATTTCAAGGCCAGCCTTTTATTCACTTATTAAAGATAATAATTTACTAGTCTGAACTTCCTTAAAGCAGAAAGAGTTACTTAAGCACAAAAAGTACTGTTTATACCTGTGCAAGCTAGTGTGTGCATGCACATGCACATATGTGTAGTGTGTGGACAACAAAGCAGCAAAGCAAATAAAGCTTAAGCTTCAGGGGTGTTCACTTGAGCAGATCCCTTCCAAGGCCTAGAATTGTGTCCATATGGCCACAGAGTGTCTTTTCAGCAAGACAAATTCCTGTGTAGTATAAAAATATAAAGTGATGGCTTCCTTGTGTTATGTCCCATTTTGTCAGTAGAGTCAAGTATCTGCCAAGAGTGGGTTCACATAGCCATATGATTTTGGAAAATTCACTAAAGTAAGTTATTTTTACTGTAATTGGTTAAAAGAGGCATGTCTTTTCACTCCTACTGAATCTTCATCACACTTCACCTTGAGTAGAATTGTTATCAAAGTGATTTCTGGAATTTTGGGGATCCATCAAAAAGAAGTTGAATAGGGGATATGTTTAGTTTTGGTTTAGTGTGCTTCCCTGTCACTGCCACATATGGTCAACTTATTGTTTGGAAGTTTTCTGGGCTAGGCAGTGACAGGTCTAGAATAATAACCAAGGCTTTCCTGATTTTGACAATAATGATCTTAACACTATATGACAGAGGTAAGCAAACATTTTTTGTATAGAACCAGATATTGAATATGCTTTGTGGGCCACATACCACATGTGAGAGGCCACATGTTCTTTTTTTATTTTCCAACCTTTAGGATGTTCAAGTCATTCTTAACTCATAGGCCATGCGAAGAGTCTACAGGTTGGATTTTTTTTTCCTGGGAGGTAGTTTGGCATCCTTGCTCAATGACATAGCATTTCATAGACTAAGTGACCTATCAGTAAGCTTTGGGTTTCCTAATTTAATGGCATGATACACTATCTTCAGCCACTTGTCAGCATTTGACACTATTTCTTGCATTCCTAGTTTCTACCTTATTGCCCACTATTGACCAAACTGGACTCCCTGCTTTTGCTGGAACATATTTGTTTATGCTCATACTTTAAACTAAAATGGCTTTGCCCAATCACATTCATACAAGCTCTCATTAATTTTTTTCTGTTTCAAAATGAAATCCTGACATTGATGAAGGTATTAAATATTAAATGTCCGATTTCAAATCAAAATTGCAATATATCTCAGACAGGAAGTAGTACAATTAATCAAAGTATGCACATAAAATATTGACACAGTTTTGCCGTATTAACAGTAGCTTGTTTATGCCAGCAGCAAAGCAGCCTGGAGAGGGAGTGGAAATGAAATCACAAAAGGCGTTTTCCGCAGCTTGTTGAGAATTGAATAGTTTTCCTTGAAAGAACTGGTCCCAAGCCTGGAAGAAGTGGTAGTCAGTTGCTGCAAGGTCTGGTGAATACAGTGGATGACAGAGAGTTTCCAAGTTCAGCTTCTGTAGTTTGAACAGCATTGTTTGTGTGACCTGCGGTCAAATGTTGTCTTGCAAGGGGATTGGCCTGTCTCATTGACCAATCTCAGCCGCTTAATCACAAGCATCCTCATCATTTCATCCAACTGATTGCAGTAGACATCTGCTGCAATCAGTTGACCAGGTTTCATGAAGCTGTAGTGGATAATACCAGCGCTGGACCACCAAACAGACACCATTAGCTTTTTTTGATGAACATTCGGTTTTGGACTGTGTTTCGACACTTCACCTTTATCCAGCCATTGTTCTGAACGCTTGTGATTGTCAAAAAGAATCCATTTTTCATCACAGGTAAAAATATGGTGTAGAAATGGTTCACCTTTATGTCATGACAGCAAAGAAAGGCAAACTTCAGGGCAATTTATCTTCTGATATTTGTTTAATTCATGTGGAACCTATCTATCCAGCTTCTTTACCTTGCCCATTTGTTTCAAATGGTCCCGTATTGTTGGAATAGTAATGTCAAACCTTGCTGCTAATTCACAAGTAGGTTGAGATGGATTTGTTTCTACTACAGCTTTCAGCTCATCATTATCCACCTTGGTGTCAGGTTGCCCACATGGCTCATCTTCAAGATTAAAATCACCAGAATGGAACTTCTCAAACCATCAAAATACTGTGCTTTCATTAAACACATTCTTCGCAAACACTTTGTTGCTACTTCAAGCTGTCTGTGCTGCATTTGTTCCACGACGGAACTTATATTTGAAAATAACATCAATTTTTGATTTATCCATGGTTTCACAAAAATTGCTCTAAAAATTTTTTTGAAAGATAATCACAAGCTAAAATATGCATTTGAAAGACTGAGGATGTACCTTCGCAATAAAAATAAAACAAGAAGTGTCAAAGTGAAATGTCAGAGGTGTCAACTCTCAAACTTAGCGCTTAAAGAAATCGGACATTTCATATTTAATGACCTAATAGTTAAGAATAGGTATTCTGGAGCCAGAAACCAAGTTCAAATTCAAGTTCTAGTGTACAGCCATGGGCAAGTTACTTAACGTTTATGGATTCGAGTTTTTTTCATCTGAAATATTTAAAAATCTCTGTGAGAAATAAGTGAGCTTATGTTAAATGCTTAGAATATACAACACTTAGTAATTATCATATAAATATCAGCCATTGTTATTTGGTTTTGCTTACAATTGCTTCCCTGACACTGATCATAGTACCTGGGATGTAGTAGGTTGGTAACAAATTTGAATTTATGATACCAGGAAAGGAAGATTGGTCTATGATTACAATGATTAAAAACAGGAAAAATAAGGATGAATAAAATTATTACTTGAAAATAAATCTGGAAAGACTTTGTGAATGGAACGTATGTTTAATGGATATTTAATGAACCACCTGACAATCTGTTATGCTTCTCATGAACTTCTGCATATGAAAGAGAAATATCAGGGTGAGGTAGTTAACAAAAAAAGGAAAAAAGAAAAAGAAAGAAAAAGAGAGAAAGAAGTTCATTTTCTTACTTTTTCTTTAACTTTCTAAACTTGGAATCTCTTTGTTATAGTAGATTGGTCTCCCCTATTAATACTACGAGGGGAAGTGCATATTTAAAAAGTGTATTTTCTGACCCTAAGATTTACTTGGTGCTGTGACCTGAGATAAATGACATAATCTCTTTGATCATGTTTCCTGTAAATTGGGACAACAATAAATGTCAGGGTTGTTTAGAGATAAAAAATGTCCATCACATGACATTTGTCATGAACCCCATGCCTGGCCTAGAGTATACGAGCACTAAATGGTAGCAGTTGTTATCATTCCTGTCCTTCCATTTCTATGTCTTCTCTTTCTTAAAGAAAATGTAAACTTCATATGTAGTAACATATTCCAATGATAAACCTGCCAATTTTTTTGATTGCATGGCCAGCCATTTACATTTTGTCTGAGTCTGTTCAGGCTGCTATAACAGAATACCATAAATTATGTGGCCTATAAACAACAGAATTTTATTTCTCACAGTCTGGAAGTTAGGAAGTCCAAGATCAAGGTGCGACAGATTTGCTGTTTGGTTAGGGCCTGCTTCCTGGTTTATAGATGGTGACTTCTAGCTGTGTCCTCATATGGCAGAAGGGGCAAGGCAGCTATCTGCATCTTTTTATAAGGGCGCTAATTCCATTCGTGAAGGTTCCACCTCCAAATACCATCATACTGGGGATTACACTTCAACACATGAATTTCGGGGAGACATAAACATTCAGTCTACAACATTTTTCAATCAAAGTTTGCCAAAGAAGCAGTGGGAAAAAATGTTTACACAATACATAAAGCTGGTTTTTCTACTGAATTCAGCATTCTCATTATTATATTTTACTCTACAGGTAAGCTTCTATTAAAATAATTTAAAAGATGCTATATATGTTACATTTAAAATGTATTTTAATTAATGCAAAATATTGGAGAAAGTAAATATTATAAACAAGTAGCTTGTCTTTGCAAATTAATGAAGCCAAAATCAGCATAGTCTATTTTCTTATGTGTTATTACAATAACTTAATTTTCACATAGAATATATGAGTTGCATTGTGAATAATAATTTTTATAAAAATCTGCAATAAAACCAGAAAGTAGCAATTGCTATTTTTTCTGACTTGCAATTATTATTTTTTCTGACTTGAGATTGGTATATTTTATATTAAATTATAGTTTGCAAATCTTTAGGAATAGTTTCTTACTTCATCCTTGAATTAAATGAAGGGCATATTTTGTTGGAATTTATTTGAAACTTATTGAAACAGTGAGATCTTCTTTTCCCTCTTGGTACTAATATACAACCTCATTTATTATTTTTCCCAGAAGAGAAGACTACATTTCCTCCTGACTAATGTAGTACCATGTTAAAAGACGTACCAAACATTATGGGTATTTCTAAAAAATTCTCTAATGTGAATAGGTAATAATTTATAAATTTTAAGGCTTAGCTTTACAGATTGAATACAATATCCCTATAATGAATGGTACAAATTTTTTTGACCATTACCACTGAGAGTACTCTGAGTGAATGCCTTGGTTTTTATTTAGCTTAGTTTAAATTATGATTAAAACTCTGATTGGAAAAAAAACATTTAAAAGATGGATTTATATTAGGTTACTAACTATGGAATGTCAGATTTCCTTAAGTACTATGTTTGACAATTGATATCTCTGACATTTCACTTTGACACTTCTTGGTTTTTTTGTTTGTTTGTTTTTTATCGTGAAGGTACATCCTTATTCTTTCACATGCATGTTTTGGTTTGTGATTATCTTTCAAAATTTTTTTTAGAGAAATTTTTGTGAAACCATGAATAAGTCAAAAACTCGTGTTATTTTCTAATACGACTTCCATCACGGAACCAATGCAGGGCAGACAGCTTGAAATATCAACCAAGTGTTTGAGAAGGATGCTAATGAATGCACGGTATGTCGATGGTTTGAAAAGTTCCATTCTGATGATTTTAGTCTTGAAAATGAGCCATGTGGGTGACCTGAGAACAAGGTGAATAATGAGCTGAAAGCTGTAGTGGAAGCAAATCCATCTCAACCTACCTGTGAATTAGCAGCAAGGTTTGACATTACTATTCCAACAATATTGGACCACTTGAAACAAATGGGCAAGGTAAAGAGGCTGGATAGATGGGTTCTGCATGAATTAAACAAATATCAGAAGATAAATCATCTGGAAGCTTGCCTTTCTTTGCTGTCATGACATAAAGGCAAACTATTTCTACACCGTATTTATACGTGTGATGATAAATGGACTCTTTTTGACAATCGTAAGCATTTGGAACAATGGTTGGATAAAGATGAAGTGCCGAAACATAGTCCAAAACTGACTATTCATCGAAAAAAGTTAATGGTGTCTGTTTGGTGGTCCAGTGCTGGTATTATCCACTACAGCTTCATGAAACCTGGTCAACTGATTACGCCAGATGTCTACAGCAATCAATTGGATGAAATGATGAGGATGCTAGTGATTAAGCAGCTGAGATTGGTCAATAGAGACAGGCCAATCCTCTTGCAAGACAACGTGTCACACAAACAACGCTGCTCAAACCACAGAGGCTGAACTTGGAAACTCTCTTTCATCCACCGTATTCACCAGACCTTGTACCAACTGACTACCCCTTCTTCCAGGCTTTGGATCACTTCTTGCAAGGAAAACTATTCAATTCTCAACACGATGTGGTAAGCGTCTTTCATGATTTCATCACCACTAGCTCTCCAGGCTTCTTCATTGCTAGCATAAGCAAGCTACCGTTAAGATGGCAAAACTGTGCTGATAGTTTAGGCACATACTTTCATTAATTGTATTGTTTCTTGTTTGAGATATAATAAACTAAACTTTTGATTTGAAATCAGACACTTCATATTTAATTACCTAAATACTTTGATGCCATTCCTGGTGAAATCCATTTACTTATCTATGAAGAACACAATGTAAAGCCACTACTCCAAACAAAGAATCATACTCATCTTTAAAAAAATTGAAGACTATATCTAAACATAACAAGCACAGAGAACATTCAAAAATAGACATATGCCAGTTTCAGTAAAAATGAGTGCTGGATTTAATATAATTCCCCTATAGTTATTTAAGATAAAAGTAGATATATATTAAGATTTTCTAAGTTTTAGCGATACTTGTAAACTTTTGGCAATACTGAAAAGGTAACATATAAAAAATGTGACTGTGTTAATGATATAGTATGCTCTGTATTCTTGACTCATAGATGTTACCATCCAGGAACACATTACAGAGTCAATAATTGCATAGATAAAATATAGTTGCAAACTGTGATAATTGGTACAAAGGAGAAATCTAGTGACTATTTCAACTCTTAAGACTGCTTCTTGAAGAAGTGAGGAAGAATCAGCAGGTGTTAAGCCTCCCAAGCAGAGAGCACAATGTGGGCAAGGCTATGAAGCAGGAAGTGCAGAATGTCTTGAGCAATGGAAGGAAAGACCATGAGGCTACAGCTCAAAAATGGGGAACTGCGCAAATAGGGTTGGAGAGTAACAAAGAGTCCAGACCTTGCATCACTTTTTAAGCTGTTTTCAACTATTTTTTTGTTTTCATGCTAAGGGCAATTGTGATGGTTAATCTTATGTGCCAACTTGATGGGGCTGGGCGATATTCAGACAGCTGGCAAAACATTATTGCTGGATGTGTCAGGTTTCCAGAAAAGATTACCCTTTGAATTGGTACACTGAGTAATGAAGATCACCCTCACCGAGGTGAGTGGGCATTATCCAGTCTTTTGAGGGCCCAAGTAGAGCAAAAAGGTAAAGGAAAGGCAAATTTGCTGTCTGTCATTGAGCTGGTATATCCATCTTCTCCTGCCCTCAGACATTGGCACCCCCACTTCTAAGGCCCTTGGACTCATGCTGAATTACACTACCAGCTTTCCTCATTTCCAGTTTGCAGATAGCAGATCATGGGACTTCCTAGCATCCACAATCATGTGAGCCAATGCCTTTAACAAATCTCTCAATAGAGGGATAGATGAGACAGGTATAAATATAGATGGAAATATAGATGTAGGTGTAGATATAGATCCAGTATATTGGTTTTGTTTCTCTGAAGAACTTGAATAATACACCAATGAAAAATTTTTATGCAAACAAGTGACATCATCTCATTCAAGTTAGAAGGTCCCTCAAGCTGTGATGCAAACCATGGATTAAAGATGTGTAATATGGATGTGAGTAGACCTTTTCGGAAACCAACAAAGCAGTATCAAATGAGAGTAGCTTAGGACAACATGACGTTGATGGCACAGATGGAGAGAAGTGCATGAATTAGAGATGAATTTAGAAGGTAAAATCAATAAGACCTGTGGTTGATTAGATATGGGGGGGTGATGGGGAGATGGTTGTGTGAGAGATAATGTCTGGTAGTTAGCCCTACATGATACCATTCATAGAGTTAGGGGGTCATGCCTTGGGGGGTCTAGGTTTGGGAGTGATGATCATGATTTCAATTTTGGACTCACTGGTTTTGGTGTGCCTTGTAGATATCCAAATGGACAAGTCTAGCATAAAACTGGATTATGTTAGCTTGACATAAACATTTAGAAACCTTCTGAATAGGTTAGATTGTTAATTCACAAGCACAGATAAGATAATGGGGGAGAAGTATTGGGGTGAGAGACAAAAAGGTCTAGCTCCAAGTCTTGATTAATTTAAGGATACATGAGGAAGTGCTGCACAAGAATTGTTTGGGAGACTGTAGAAGGAGAGAGATTCATTTTACATGATATACAATCTTTCACATTCTGTAGAATTTTGACTGAATAAATGTCATTCACATTAAAATAAAAATGAAAAAAAAATTGGCTAGAGGAGGATGATCCAGTAAAGGAAAACAGAGAAGAGGAATAGGACAAGCTATGTCTGGTTAGTTGCCCAAACCTCTGTACTTATTTATCTTATTTCATCACATTCTCTTTACTATTTATTCTAAATAACATTATTGATGTAATCTCTTTTAAATATGCCTATCCAAATGTCACCTCTCCTGCATGCCACTATTTATTTTCTTACTGTATGTGTATGTGTTTTAATAAAATATTTTACATTTCACTATAATGATCATTTTTAAATAAAAAGAACAATCCATTATGAGACTAGTCAAATAAGTGTTCCCACCATTATTTTGTCACCTTTTAGCTACTATTCTGGAAATTTTAGAAATGCCTTTCTCAGTAAAGAAATGGTTAACAAAGAAGAAAACACATTATCTTCTCTTTATTGCTGAGAGTTGTTGTCAAAGCATATGCACAGACACTCAATAACAATTTTATTATAAAAGAAACCCTTACTCAAACTATCTTTCATTTCTCTCCAGCCGTGATTATATTAAAACAAACAGAACAAATGTCTGCATAGACAAAGTACCAGACACTACAAAGAGAAAGGGTAATCATTGTGGTAGAGAAAAGTGATGACACAGAAATTAAACACTAAAGATCAGTGTGGAATGTTGGAAAGTGTCTATTGACTCAACAGTGCAATATGTTTTTGTCTTTAAAATATTATCTACTGAAAATCAATCCCATTTTAAGACCACTTTACCTGGTTGACTAATTTACCTTTGTCTAGACTTAATATAGTTCTTCCCTCACATACACAAAAATGAACTCATGAAATAGATTCAGAATTTATTTTCTCCATAACAAGACAAAAAATTGGGAGAAATAAAGGCAATTATAACCTTTTGTTTTTCTCCTGGCCACACATTGAAGAATAGCAAATAAAACTTAGTTTTGCTTTGTTTTGTTTTTTGTCAAGACACACTGTAGAGAATGTTCAGAGACACACTGATTCCACAGATACTTGTTGAACAGATGTAGTGCTGAGGAAGGGTGCTTTTCCTTCACATTCTACTCTCCCTGGCCGTAAATGGAATATTAAAATCTTGATCATTTTAAGAAAGTTTTGGTTCATAACTTGTAATAATAAAGGACAAAACTGACAATTATTGCAATTACCTATATTCAACATATTAATCCATTTAAAATGAATGTAATTTGCCAATGTTAACATATCTGATTGTGTCTCCTTTTATGCACTATTATGATTGTAAGTAAATGTTCTAAGAGACTACAAAAGTCACAGAGAGAAGATTAAAGAGGCAAACTCAGGAACAAATTTTTATTGTTGTTGTTGCTGCCCTTGATACTGTTTAGTTGTTATTATCATCATCATTTTAATTCTATTATGCTAAATATCATAGGCCTTTAAAACAAATTTCTCTATACTATGTAGGATGAAGAAGAAAAGCATCTAGCATAATCAGATCTGATGAAAAACCTCAATCTAAAAGGTCTGTATATTCCTAATTATATACAATTTGAAGCAACTTTGGATATCCAAAAGAGTTTAAAGGGATAATTGACTTTTTTACCTTAAGGCAATAAGAGTAACTATAAGAGCTGCTGGTAGAAAAAAAGAAAAAGAAAAAAAAAAAAAAACAAAGAAAGGAATCTCACCTAGAGATTATTTTGCAGATAACCTGAAAGAGCTACTTGCTAAAACGTTAGCAGACAGGCGTCATGCCTAATGGACTCAAAATAGCGTTCAATTATGCTTAAAAAGGCATTTGAAAGTGCATTTCTCTCTTATCCAAAATGCTGTCCAATGATCAAAATGATAAGGGAAGGTCTAATTTTACACGCAAAAACAAACTCATATTAGTAGAAAAATACCTCAAATTGGTAGAGAGAAAACCATTAACCAACCTGAAATAAGGAAACATCTTTATGTATTTTAGTTGCCATACAAACTAGAAGGTGGCCTAGCATGCTGAAAAGATCCTTGAACACAGAACCAGTAGACATGGGTTCAAACTTTGGGCAAATAATTCTTAATCTTATTATTTTAACACCATATATTGAATGCTTTTTTGCTGAGAATTTTATATATTCATTTAATCTTCACAATAGCTGTATGATACAGGCCATATTATCTCTAATTAACATTGTGTGTGTATATATATATATATAAATATTTAGTTAATCATCTCTAGTTGGCAAAACTGAGACTCAGGAAGTTTATAAAATGTAAATTCACACAGCTACAAAAGTGAAGAGTTAGAATTAACCTGACTGACTCGAAAAATTCTGCTCTGACATATGTTCTATCATGAACATGTAATAAGGCATCATTGTAAAAGACTAAATATAAATCAGGGTATATATGTAAAATATTTAATTCACTTAAAACTACCTGTGGTGAAGTAGTTAGAAAATTAAATTTTACTAAATTGTGCACATGTCTTTTTATTATCTTATTTTTGTTTTCCTCCCTCTGGCCTAAGTCAGGAGAATTTTCATTATTCTGTGTGATGAAATAGGAAGTATGCATATAAAGCACTTTGCCTATTCCTATATCATTGCTGTGTAAAAAAAGCAGTTATTTCTATTAAACTCATTAAAGAGATTTGAAAACATAATACAATGGCACTCTTTTATTGTTTTTTAATAATAATAGCTATTTTTCACAAAAATATTTAATAACATATAAAAGGTTTGTTATTGTTTGTATTTTAAAATAAATTAATGCATGGTTAATTTTTAAACTTCTTGATTTTTAATTCCTAATATGGTGAATATTGATAGACATAACGTATATAACAGAAGCACTATGGCATCCTCATTAATTTTAAAGAGTGTGAAGGGTTTAGAGACTGTTTATGTCAATAACTAATTATAGCAAAAAGCTTAACCTCAAATCCAAACAATTAACTTGTAATTAAATGCAAACAATTTTTAGGGAGTAGCTCTGATTTGTCTTCCATAAATGAAGGAACTAAGGTTAGGTGAGGTAAAGCTTTCAATGATGCACACCTTCTGAATGATGAATCTTGTTTAGTGCATAATGTCTGGAACTAAAGTTCAGACATCATAATGTTCTTTCCCTTCACCAAATTGTAGTTGGGTGTACATGTCTGAGCAGGGAGGGATAACTGAAAAGAAGGTATGGACAAATGAAATATTAGTAATAATCAAAAATCAAGTTTATTTCAGTTGTTTTGCAGAATCCTTACAAATGAATGTTTTAGCGCTTGCTTTTATCCAGACTGAACAGTGATTTATCAGACCACTTGGCAGGCCACCCCATCATGTCCAACTCCCATGAATTCATCACAGCAGCTGAGAGGTTATCATTTGCAGCTGGGAAATGACACTTTAAAACACTGAATCTAACAAATAAAATTTGAACTTAGTACAGTATTATGAAATATGTGGCAAAATCATCTAGAAGAATATTCAAAAATGTTTTCAGTTTTGAAACAAATTTGTCAAATTTTAAGCATGCTGTCAATATGGCCTTGACTTGAAGAGTTCTAGAATTTCTTAAATTTTTTTTTATTTCATTAGGGAGACCACATAGACACAATCACAAAAATATCTAGGTCTTTTATTACTGGAACTGTAGTGAAAAGATAAGCAATAGAAAAAAATAGCAAAGAAAATGCATAAATTGAAACTGGATCAAATTTCCAGAAATAAAAATATGATTATTTATTAATTTCAAGTACCTATTTCAAAGTGGTCCTAAGAATATTTTAACTTTATACTTGAGATGTAAAAACTGAAAAAGCACAGCTTTGAAAATCTATGACTTTGGAGTTGAGATCTTTGCACATTTATAAATGTTGAATATATTGCAATTCTAATTTAAAATGTGTATACTATTTGACACAGAAATTTCATCTTGGATATTTTTCTTAACAGACAATTGAACTGGTGTAATAAAGATAGGTTAAATATATTCATCATAGCATTGCTTGTATTATTATTAAAATTATAAAATTTATATGGAAATACTTCAATTGATATCTATAACAACACTGAATAAAAAGCAGCTTAAAAGTTAAAATGACCCTATATATAAATTTTGTATATATTCTTATTTCTCTTTATGTATGCAGAAAAAGATGTCAGGAATTGTTCATCGAAATACTGAGTGCTTACGTATGAGTCTGGAGATTTTAGATTTTCATATTTAAATATTTAAAAATTTGAACAATTGCATGGAAGAAATAAAATAACTTGATATTGGCATGTGGAAGTGGGGCAATTGTATCAGTATTCTCATTCTAACATTCATATAAATACTTAAAATCATGAATACAACAAGGAAATCAACACTAGAGATTTTAGATTTCTCACATTATTTCCTATGTTTTTAAGCTGTTATTTGATCAAACAATATTTTATAAGTTCTTTTACATTAAATTTAGGAGGTAAACTAGATTTAATTTAATTTAATCTAATATTAAATTTCAGCTTTCTATAAAAAAATTTAAAATATATGCCACCTAAGTAACAAAGGGTAATAAATTTGTTGTTTAAAGAGAACCAAAAATGTAGAAAGAAAAAAAGCTTATTCTGTTTTCTTTGCTTCCTACATACCACTCTATTTTATTTGTTTCCATATTTTTAATTTATGGAATTTTTGGCTACAAAATAAGCTTTAAAACATCTTTTAAATACCAGATGTTTCTTAATTACTGTTTGATGAAGCCTTTATTAACTAAATACCTCTGTTTATTCTGAGAAATATCTTACATGAAAAGTTTACAAGCAAAATAAAACTTAAATGTTTAATGTATTATTTTGAAATAAAAATGGCATCTGATAAGCTTTTTTGAGTAGGTATATACTCTTTGACTTTAACAATTTTAAATAAAAATCAATACCTGTATAAAGGCTTCAAGGATATATGATTTCATGAAGTAAAGCTGACCACTTTTAGAACTATTGAATAAACAGATGATTGCTTTCTTCCCGGATAAAGTCTCTATTGACCAATATTAATTCGTTCTCAACTACCAGAGGCCTAGTCCCAAACCTAGGATGAAGTTCTAAAGATAGAACTGTCAGTTCAGAGATAGCCTAAGTCTGCCTTTTCCTTGGCTACAAAATTAGATTTAAAAATGTTTGCCATGGGCATTCTACTCCCTCCATGATTTTATGTAAATTTATTTCTGTTTGTCCCTAGATCACACAGCACCCCCTTACCCCATCCACTCCCACTCACAGAGCAACCGCCTTACTTCCTCAGCCTCTTTCTGAAGGCAGGAACTCAGGCACTGGAATTCAAGGCAGACGTGGCACAGAGGATTGTCTCAGACAGGTGGCACTGTTCATTTCCCCAGTGTACCCTCACCAGTTGTGCCACCTTGGGCATGTGGCTCAACTTTTCTAAGCTTCAGCTTTTGCAACTGTGAAATATGAATGATAAACTTGCCTAGCTCATAGATTTGTCATGAGAACGAAATGATATAATGCATGTAAAGCATTTCACCATGTCTCAATTTTGTTCTCTTAACAGTAGTAATTTGCAAACATAAAGAAACCAAACTCTTCTGAGTCATTTCCCTAAAATTCTGTAATTTACCAAGAATATTAAACTGAGGATTTGTAAGTTCTATGATATTACTTTCCAAAACTAGACTATTTGAAAGAAAAAAAATGGCTAATAGGTGTAGTTGGCAATGTCTACACTCTTACCTCATTATGATCTTAAGGAAAGGTTTGCCAATACAAAATCATGACAAAGCTATTTCATGGGTGTGCACCATGAGAAAACTGCTTCAACATCAAAGTTTTTTGGCTTGGTTACTTTCACAGGTCATTTTTTTGTTCGTTTCAAAACTCAATGATATTTCCTGAATAATCTGGCCTCCTGGGCAATTATTTCTTTTTCTAAGACCATTAAATTATTGATATTTTTATCAATAAGTAATCAGTATTGTTAGTTTAAAATTTCCTTTGATTTCAAGTTTCTCGAACACAGTAGTTTTTTCTTTCCCTTCATAAGCTCCATGTTATAGGTTACCTCATAGGCATTCAATAAAAGTATCTGAAAGAAAATAGTTTTTTTACAGATAAATAATAGAACTTTTTCCACACACTTTTAACTTGGAAGTGATCTTTTTGCTTTAATATTAAGGAAAAAAGTTTTAAACTATAATAAAAAGATAAGGGTTTTGTTTTTTGTTTTTTTTAGACAGGATCTTGCTCTGTTGCCCAGGCTGGAGTGCAGTGGCTCGATCACAGCTTATTATAACCTCAAATTCCCCGGCTCAAGCAATCCTCTTGCCTCAGCCTCCCAAGTAGCTAGGACTACAAGTGTGCACCACTATGCCATGCAAACTTTTTTTTTTTTTTTTCAGAGACAGAGTCTCCCCATGTTGCCCAGGCTGAACAGGTTATTTTTAATGTGAATTGCAGTTAATACTAACAAGGTCCTAATTAAAAATTACATAGTGTTAGCAAAACTAACAACTTTCCACTCCTTGGGTAGAGAAGGATAAGCAGAAGACAGTTCTCAAGTTTATGTTCTGGGAAACTTCACTTTTACAACATTAATATCCATTTTGTGGCAACACTTAAATTTTCAGTCAAAATTCCTGTATCAAAGCAAGGTGTCATCTATATGTTAGTAATTCATTTGCATTTTAAATGAGTGTCTTAGAGTGTTAAGTATTTTCAAGAAAAATAATATCACGTAACTTTTTCAAAGACTAATTATGACAGAATATTTGAACAGGAAAATTCAATATTATGCTGAACCCTAATACATCCCTTTAAAAAGTAAAATAGTCTTCCTATTTAGTTACTTAGAATTTTATTTTTTTTACTTCTAGCTATAAATTAAAATAAAATTGACTACATTTACATAATAGGATTTCATTTTAGAGCTGATATTTATTTAAAACCAGATCAACTCAGACCTTATGTCATAAGAAATGCCCTGGCCTGCCCTAGTCAGTTCAAGTCAGATGTTTAACATTGCTCAAACATGGTGTTTTTTAAGGTTTAATTTCCATTCAGTTCCACTTTTTAGAAGAACAATGGTGCAACTTAGTGTTATTACAACACCACAAAAAATGTCATCCACATGGTAAAAGTTGATCCAAAAACAAATGAGTAACATCAAAACCACACCAAAAATCATATCCAATGAACCAAAAAAAAGAAAAAAGAAAAAACGTAACAATTTCAATGGAAACTTCTATACTAGCTGGGATCTTAAACACAAAATTAAGGGTGGGGAAGGTCATTATTTTATTAACTCTGTTAAGCACTGAAATTTGGGAACAAGGTGAGCTTTTTATTTCCCCACAGGAAAGTCAGAGAATTTGTATATTACAGGGATATATTTTGCTACTTGGTGGTCAGTAGTCTATTGAAAGTACAATCATGCTAACAGTCAAGTAAGTTCCTATTCACTTACATCTTTTCTGTCAGCTTTTGCCTTAATAAAACCTAAGAATGATCTTCTTTCAGTGTTGTCATTCTCTATTCCCTTAGGTCATATAAAGATGGGATTGAAGTTAACCTTTGTAGATGAAAAAACACTGGTAGTTCTTTTTCACAATGCATTTACTTAAACCAATTGATTAAATACCCAGTATTCTTAGGCTCTAAGTTAATTTCTGATAAGAGATTTTTTTTTTTCCTGGTGTGACAGTATTCTTACCAGAGTAGACATCCAGGAAACATTGAGAGACTTACACAAAAACCTGTATTATATGTACTTCAGGACGTAGGGAGGCACCTGACAAGGATCATTCACTGAGGATCCAAACCAGTCAAAGCTCAGAGAAGATAAAGAACAGATGCAAAGCCATTGTCCCATCAATTTCTCATCTTACTGAAAAAGTGAGGAACATGAACTCTGGAAGTAATTTCCTTCCCTGTCACTTAAGTGGACACCACAAGAGGAAGCAGCAAGCAGTTGTTAAGGAATTGTGAAGTCAAAAATCCCAAATTATCCAAAAAGCATGACAAAGCAATAAGAAGACTTTAAAACAAGTGTAACTAATTAAGGTTAATGTTGCATCTATGAAACAAAAGTTGCCATAAAAATAATCCATTAGAGATATTGGAAACACACACACTCATATGTTGGATTTAGATAAATATACATATGAGATATAGATATAAATATAGTTACAAATATACGCATATGTTTTTAAAAATTGGTAGGTGGGCTGAGTAAAAGAATGATTATAGACAAAGCAAGAATTGGTGGTCTAAAATCACTATGGATAGCAGATACCAAAAGTCTATTTTAGCTCAATAAGAACGTCAAAAGAATAGAATAGAAAAAATGAAGTTAAGGATGGTAATTATAGAATTAACACCTGGAAATGACCAAAAAGTTATAGATCATATACCCAAGATGCCATCAACAGGTAGTGAAGGGACGTACTACAGAGAATATTTTTAGTCAGAAAGGGGCAAAAATAACTGCTTATTGTACTAAGTTTACCACACTCAATATTCTGGTTCAAATATACTTGTGTGTATTGAGAAGTGTTATGCAAACAGAAAGATGGTACAGAAGGTAATCAGGCAAGTCCCCTGTAGAACTATGAGATATTTGAACAGAAACTTAAATAATGAGCTGAATGAGAAGAAGCCAGTAATGTAAGGGAAGGCACTCCCAGTGAAAGATCTTGAGTTTGAAATGAGCTGAACATGTTCAAGGATCATCGAGAAAACCATCATGTCAGCCACACAGTAAGCAAGGACAAGGATGTAAGGAGAAAAATTCAGAGAGAGACATGAACCAGATCATGTAGCACCTCATAGGCTCTAAGAAGATTGGGCCTTATTTTATTTACGTGTGATGTGAGGTCGTCAGAGAGTTTTAAATAGGAAGTCACGTGGACTAATATATACTCTAAGAGCTCACTCTAGATTTTCTGGAGAATAGAAAACAGCATGGAACAATGAGGGAAGCATTCTAGAAACATATTTTTATTTGCCTGTTAGAAAAATTTGTCTTGTAGTTGTCTATTATTTAACAAAAAAATATGATGTGAATTTAATGTGAATCCCAATATTTTAAAACCAATTTTTTCTGGGCAGCATATAAGATGTCATTTATATAAAGCTACTTATGACATATGATTTGATTTTTTTTCCTCTCAACTAGCTAGGATAGATTTATACTAATCTCTTAACGTACATTCTTCTACTTTCCTTGACAATAAATAGTAAGACCTTGAAAAATGCTTTCTCGGGTTTGGAGATAAAGGAATTATACTGTCAAAGAGAGAAAACAGATGACTTTCAGACAAAAATGTCTTAAGTATGTTTCTTGGCCAACTATTGCAGCAACAAAATGAGTGTTTACTATGTGTCATGTATTAATTCTGATCTAAATACTATGAATTAATTTTTTTCTGAATTTTGAGGGACTAAACTGTCTTTAAACTTTGCATTCTTGAAGAACAGAAGCCTCTCCAATTAAGAGTCATGGAATAGCTCTGTTTGTTAAGTGATTACAAAGCACTAACCATTATGCAAACTGTTTACTTACTTTGTCTCATCAAATCCTCACAACTATTTGATTGGGGCATTACCATTCCTATTTTACAGATGAGGAAGCTCAGCCTCAGAAAGTCTAAGTTATTTCTCATGGCCAAATAGCTAATGTCAAACCTGAGGTTCAAACCCAGGGTCCTCTGACTTAATAGCAATCTTAGCCAATGTTCTATACTGCATCACATAAAATAAAAAGAGTGGACCTAATTCCTATTTGAGTCCAGTCACTAACTTGTGGTATGATTTGGAGTAACTTACTGAAGCAGTTTAGAGTACATTTTTTATCAGTAAAAGTTTAACCAATAATGCATACTCTACGATGTATGTATCAAGGTTAATGAATTAACATTTTTGAAATTCATCACAGTGTCTGACAGCAGAGTTGAATCTGAATATATACATATAATATATATAAAAGATATATATACTATATATAATGTAATATATTATATGTATCATATATAAATATAAGCTATATGTTATTTATATTATATGGCATATGTATTAATAGTATATATATAAATATAATATATACATAACCCCTTCCCTCTAAAACTAAACTGATTTTTAGAACAAATTATCCTACAACACAAAACAAATTTATCTGTCTTTGTAATCATAGAAACTTAGAAAAATTTACCTTTTTTTAAGACTAAGAGAAGTAGTATCACAAATATTACTATGAAGGAAGTGTATAGGATCATTTGCTGTAATGCTAAATGCATAGTTTTACTTTACTATGCTCTTTTGTGTTTTGAATTTTTGCTTCCCAGTCACTTTTCATGCTGTCAGGTATAACTCTATCCCAATATTAGTTGTCTTCCTCTCATTGTTAATGATGTTTTTGTAACTTTCTGCTTCTAATCTGTTGTGTGTTGAACACATAGATGACTAAAGTTACAGAATTTGTTACAGAAGTAAAAATATATACAAACATAGCAAGGATCCAAGAAGATCTATTATGACTAAAGTTCATGAATTTTAGTACATGGCCTTGTGGCATTTATTTTAGTTCTGAAGAGTTCTTTTTTATCTAATCTACAGTTCTTGATTTTGCTCTGGGTAGGCAGTCAAGGGGAAAAGACAACCTATAAATGAGGGATTTGTTGCTAAAACTTAAGAACCAAGGCCTTTCCTCAATAATCAGTTCTAGCATACTTTATAGGTATCTGTCCAGAGTCTCTCTTTAGACTATGACAGCTTAGTGGATACTTTACTTAGCAGATAGCAAAATTCAAATCCTAAAAGTTGTATGTTGTCACAACTTAATGCTATCCTTCGATTTAAAAACTCCATTTAGGGGTAGGTAACCTGTGGCCTTGGGGCCACATGTGGCCTTCTGGATCCTTGAGTGTGGCCTTTTGACTGAATCCAAATTTTACAGCATGAGGGGCCACATTTGGGGATCTGGAGGGCCACATGTGGCCCCAAGGCTGCAGGTCTCCCAACCTGGGCAGCCCTGGCATATGATAGACACTCAATAAATGTTTCTTAAAGTGAAGAATTAATACATACATCTAGTTGATTCATTTATGTGGCTGCCTTCTATTAAGGCATTATGGATTTGAGTTTAATTTTAATATTTAAGAGATTGAAATTTCATAAAACAAGTTCAAAGATGGTATATTAATCACTTGCATTACCTCCTGAGATTTCCCCCTTACTAATTTTTTAAAGGAGAAAGAAATAAAAGCTATAAATCTACAATAAGATCATGAGAAGAACGATCAGAGAATGAGATTTCAACTAATATATGGTCAGACAGAAAGCATACAGATTTGGCATTGTGAACCATGGGGGAAAAGATGGATTATTTTTTAACGATAGTGGCAAAATCAGTTCCTTATAACAAAAAATAGATTTCCCGTTCTCACACCACATTTAAAAATAAAATTCATATGGAATAAATATCTACATATGAAAAAGAAAATTACATCACTAACAGGAGAAAATACAGAATATCTTTGTGATCCCAGAGTGGGGGAAGAATTTTCTGGCTTATCCTATTCCAAAAACTATTCCCATTTTATGGTTTAAATGATGTTTCTTCTTAATCAGGAGAAAAGCCAGAACCAACAGTTGATTTCCAGTCCTGTTCTTTCCTAAGAACCATTTCTCATTTATCACCCCAAGTGACTCATATGTTATCTGGAATCCTTCTGATCCTTGGAGATCTAGTTAAACCTGAACTGAAACACAATGTCAGGATGTGATAGTACAGAGCCCTCCTCATAGTCTTGGAAGCTGCTGAGACTTAGGTCCTCAGACTTTATTCTGACTGTGTATTTTCCTACCTATGTGGGTTTTGGTCTTACATCAGTATGGACAGGTACTCAGGTCCATCACTGGTTTATATACACACCCACAGACACACAACACCTTTAAACACTCACCTCTACTCACAATATACATTTGTGGGTTTGGTAACTTCATTCAATATCTGAGGGACAATGGGTGGTGTTACTATAAATTCCATACAACTTTTTTCTTCCATCTGCCTAGTTCTACTCACTTCTTCCTCTCTCCTATTCCTAGACTAACAAGTACATTATTTTTATATCTCACTTAGAACATTTCCATCCATTTCCAAGTCCCTAAAGATCTCATCTTCTACTCACAACCACTTGTTAAGATGTGGTTATTTTCCGTTTGTTTTTCCCTGAGCAAATACATTTTCTTTTTGTAAAAGGAATTCCAGTGGCAGCTGTTGTAACAAGATTTTCCCACCTCATTGTAAATATGTATTTACCATACGTAACATTATACCATGTATAAAAAATATTTGGCAACTCTTTGGATTATATGGTCCAGGAAAGAGAGTTGATAAATAAGCACTAGACTGGAATTCATCTGGAAACTGGAATCTGGTTAGAGCAATCAGACCTCAATCTGTTAAGAACTGTCTGCTAAGTTGTAAGAATTAAGACATTGCAAGTATGTGGTGAACCTGTACTGATGTCAGAGGAGTTTGAAAGTACATTTTTCTCACCACCTATAGGAAAATACTCTGTTTAAAAAACAAACAAGCAAACAAACAAACAATAACAATGAAACAAAAAAGATACTGGCCTGCATGATAAAATCAAATAGGACAGTGTGTAGATCTCTTGGGTAAATTCAGGATAAAAATCTGTCACCCTCCTGACTCCTCATCCTGAGGAAAGTCAAAAGGGACATGTGCATTTGAGAGGTTGCAGTGGCACGGAGATGACATCATGGGAGTGCTGAGAAAGTGGAATGCCACTCTTCATGCCCTCTATAGTCACCCAAGCCAGGCTCCTTCAAAGTAAAGACAACAAGGTCATGCCAGAGAGAAGAACAAATAAGCACATACTGGGGAAAACCAACTCCCAGGTAAATCTAATATCTCATTTTAGAGAATCCTAAGTAAACATATTTATGGTGAAGTGTTAAATATTAATCAGCCGATGAACAAGTACCAACCCTTTCAAATTGACTTAATCTCGGAAATTAACTTTTTAGAATTTTAAAAAATCAATGAGAATTTTGATTAAAAATAGACTAATTAAGTAATCCTAAATGAAAGGGAGAAAAACACTCTCAGTACAAGTTGTAGAAGTGATTCATTTGAATTGCAAGATTTCAGTGAGTTGACATTTCACATGCAATTTTGCCTCCTTATAATCTAGAGTTTCCTTTGTCAGCAATTAAGACCATTTTCTAAAATCTACTATGGTTTAGCTATTTTAGTATTAACTTGAATTCTTATAAATCAGAAGAATGGCTGGATTAACTATTCTAAAAACAATTCCACTCTTAGAACATCAACCTTCAGGAATGCTATTATCATTGTCCTTATAAAGTGTTGTAAGGTCCTATCCCTCTAGTAACTTAATCTTAATGTATGTGATCCAAGGGAGAAATTGCCCAATTAAGCGTGATGTTTGAATGCCTGGGCGTTCCACTGGGGCTTCTGGCATAAGTGTCTTGGCTCCTGGCATTAGTGTCTTGGCTCCTGGCATAGTCGGTCATGAGGAAAAAAACCATCTGCTCCCTCTCGCCAATTCCATTATTTTATACTTTCAAAATTCTCATCCTACTTTTGGATATCTTATGCTACTGAATGTATGTTTTCCACATGTAACTTTGCACAACATAGAAAAAAGATAAGCCAGATTCTTTATTAAACTGGCTAGTCCCAGATTTTCTTGACCTGGCAAACCCAGAGGTGAGATTCTTTCTTTATCAATTTCCCATTTAGGAGTAAGTGAGCTCTTCTACTTGTCTTTATAAGAGACATAAAAAGTTTTTAAAATCATGTACTTTTACCTGACTGAAAAAAATAGTAATTTCAAATAAGTTCTACTAATAAAAAAAAGAGTAGTTGTTAAACACAAAGTCAGTTATTAATTACATATAACTATCAACCATTTTATGTCATTGTATGATGCGGGCACATAATTTCCTATAACAATTTTCTTATCCATTCCTTCTGCTATAACAGAATACCTTAGACTGGTATTTATTAAAAAAAAAAAACAGAAATTTATTTCTTACAGTTTTGGAAGCTGGAAGCCCAAGATCAAGGAGTCAGCAGGTTTGGTGTTTGGTGAGGGCCCAGTATCTGCTTCCAAGATGGCACCACTTGCTGTATCCTCACATGGTTGAAGGGGGCAAAAGGGGCAGAATTCTGTGTCCTCATGTGGCAGAAGAGATGGAAGAGCAGAAGGGCAAAAGGGGCCTAGCTAGTTCTCTCCAGTCCTTTATAAAGTACTAATCCCATCCATGAGGGCAGATTTCTCATGGCCTAATCACTGTTTAAATGCCCCACATTTTAATATTGCTGCATGGGGGGGGTTAAGTCTCAACAAGAATTTTGGAGGGGACACAAACATTCAAACCATAACCATAATATCATAGGATTTTTTAAAAATCAATTTTCTTATTTCTATTATAAGAGATTATTTCTAAATTTATACAGTGAAACTATGAAATTACTGAATTTTAGTTTTCTTATTTATATTTATTTAAAAACCAAACTTTCTTTGTAGAAAAAATAAATTTAATTCAAAAATTGCCTTTAAATGTTTTTTGTTTCTTTTAAGTAACATAGAGAGTTTACCATTAAAATATTGAGGTACCACCACTGTGAAACTTAAAAGGCCAAAGATCTATTGAGACAGCTTTGTTTCTAATGAAACTATAATTTCTGACTTTAGTTCATGGTAGACAGGTGTAGAAAAATAAATCAGTTGAAATAGCTAAAATTTATTTTTATACTATTTTAAAGGTCCTAAGAGGAATAAAAACTAAATCTATCAAATTTTTATTAACTCTATTAAGAAGATATTTCAATTCATTGGCTTTTTAAAATTTCTAATTCATTTTTATACCATCTATGACAGTGACAGGTTATGTCACTCCTGATTAAAGGTTGAGGTCCCCCCCTTTTTAAAGTTAAAGTTTTAATTTTAGAATTTCAATATGACAAAAGGGAAAGTGAGCCAAAGGGCTCAAACATTGGTTTGAATTGCCCAACAGAAAGAACCCATAGTAAGGTTTCTATATTAGAGAGAGGTATTGCATGAAACTAGAGAAATGTTTATTTAAATAGTATAAAAAATGACATTGTGTCTCCCTGATAAAAGTAATCCTGGAGTCAGGTATAAACAGACTCTGAGAGGAGAGAAAGAGAAAATGTACTTTATCAAGTTATAGGGGCATAAAAATGTGATGGCTTTGCAGCAGAAGTGGGAGCTTTTGATACTGTGATTTTATTTTTATTTTTTAGGAAAAGAAGCAAAAGTTTGTTCAATGATATAAACTGGTCATATAACACTCAAGAGAGGTAGAAGCCTACAGTCAGGAACTTGTTTTAATGACACTTCAAACTCAGCCTCTTCAAAAATATGTTTTTCTTTTGTCGACTTAAGAACGTGCTTGAAGGGCGGGAAGCGGGGGCGAGGCTGGAGCAGGCAGTGTGGGCAGACGGAAGTGACTGAGAAAGAATTCAGACCACATGAAACCTCTAGCAGGTTTTAAAATGAAAATTAAAAGTAACAGTTTGCTTTATGTTTATACTTTAGCCTCTGGCAATGTTGTAATACATAAATAAAACCTGTTACATTGAAATGTGTTTTCTAATTTCCCTCTCACTGGCTAAAGGCTGATTTTGTTTTCCCAGCTAATAGTGTGTTGTTTTGGTTGAGATTCAGGTGTTTAAATAAGTTGAGATATAAGGCAAGCTAGAAAAGCAGCATGCTTTGCTTCTGTCTGCTTGTTAATTTAGAAAACAGTGTTGTTCCCAACCACCACTAAATGTGCTTTATTTCATGGGTGGTAATTCTATTGCTTTTCCTGCAAGGCTCTTGGGGACTGGTTGTTCCTATTTTCATGGGTGGGAAAGTCTCTGAAGGTAAATAACACAGCTTCCATGGGAAACAGGATCAGGGGCAAAACCAAATGAAGAAACCTGTAGCTCCCCAGTTCAGTTCAGGTGTCTGGTGGAGAATGGGTCTGATCTAATACTTTTAAGGTATTGCCCTGTCTACACAAACACTCAAATCTGAAACCCAGCCAATCATAGCAGTCCCTGCCCACACGTGTAATCACAGGCATTTCAGAGTTTAGTCTTATGTTTTGGCTGTTACATGTGTAATGAAAATGTGCTATGCAATGTTTGCAGAATGAGGAAAGCTAACTGGCTAAGGTGAATTTTTCCAAGCTGCCAATTATTCTCTAGAATCTGGGAGTATTTTCCTTTTTTTAACAGTGACAATTTGCTTGCATATGGTTCAGTTGGTACTTACATTTTTTGATCATCTGACATTCTTGCAATAAGAGTTGAAACTTATAAATTTAATGAAAACTTTGTCATCACCAATGAAAACTGTAAATCAAATTAATTGCAATCATCTTTTTAAGAATCTTATGAGCATTAGCCTCTTACAGCTAACTCATAATGCAAAATATCAACTTTCAGTCATAACTGGTGCAAATCAGAATCAATGACATGCTTATCATAACACCTTCCAGTGGTTTACTGCTTTCCTCATGTATCATTCCTACATTATTTATTCAACACAGATTTACTGAAACAGTAGGAAGTAAAGGACAAGTTACCCAAAATCGTGTGCTAGGCCTCAAAGGATTTATAGTCTCTTAGGAAGGTAGATTTGCAAATTTTGAGAAAACATAGACACAAGTACACACACGTGCATGCACACACATGCACACACACCAGATAAATTTCTGTAGATATAATGGATAAGTGCTTTTTTTTTTCTTACTTGTACTGCTATGGTCTGAATGTTTGTGTCTCCCCCAAATTCATATGTTAAAAACTAATCTTCCAGGGTAATAGTATTAAGAGGTGGTACCTTTGGGAGGTAATTAGAAGCCCTCATGAATGAGATTACTGCCCTTATAAAAGAGGCTTGGGCGCCTGTTTGCCCCTCCTACCACGTGAGGGCACAGCAAGAAGGTGCCACCTATGAAGTAGAGAGCCCTCGCCAGACACCAAATCTGCTGGTGTCTCACAGAATCTCAGTCCCAGAACTGTGAGCAATAAGTTCCTATTATTTATTAATATAAATTATCCAATCTATGGTATTTTGTTCTAGCAGCCCAAATGTACTAAGACAGTGCCCATACAGAGTTACTCTCCTCTAGCCTCATAGTCTGTTCTTCATAGTCCAGTTCTTTACAATCCATTCCCAGGCAGGTTTTCCCAGTTCTCATTGGCACATATTAGCCAGGCCTGTAGCTAATATGTATGTTAAATAATTCCTTTCTTCCCCTAGCAGGAGTGTTATTTTCCTGGTCACGCAGTACTGAGACTTGTCTTACATGATCGGCCCAAAAGCAATTAGGGAAAATAAGGGCAGAAAGTGAGAAAGACAAGCATCATCTTGAGAGTTGCCTGTCTTGAGTGAATCTTTTGCATAGTTTTGGGCAATGGGAGGCTTCTCTCTTCTACAGAGATGGAGGGAGTTTACTTCTGCTGGATCACAGGAATGAAGATTCTTAAATTCATCCTCCCAAATGTCCTCAACCAGGTTCACCATTCCACTTCTCCCTTATCAGGACCCAGAATTCAGTATAGAAGAATTTGCCAGAAATATGCAGTTAGCCTCCTTTTGACTTTAACTCTCTTACTATAAAAGCTTGAACCTGATTTTCAACACATTTTGCTCTTCAGATGAAAGAAAATGAGTCTCTTTAAATTCTCCAAAGAATATCTTCTGGCTTTCACAATCTGCAACCATATTTAATAGCCTCTATTTTCTTCCTTCAGAGCCTGTATTGCTAATAACAACAGCTAACTAATTCCACAATCTTTATCAATATTGCTTACCCCATATATTTCACGTGAAGAGCTATTACAACATCAATGCATTTCCTATTAATTTGTACTCCAATCCAACACAGTGAAAAGCAGGGTGCCGATTAACCTCAATTGGCCTCTTTGGATTTTGGAAACAATGCATACCACACTGGGAAATATTGCTTTATTCCATGTAAGAAGTGATTCAGAAAGCTGTCAGTTTTGGATGTGGCCCAGAGCAAGATAGTTCTGTAGCAGTTTCAGGCTATGGTACGAGTAACTCTGCCACTTGGTTCAAATGACTTGGAAGATCCCATGGAACAGGAAATATTTCTGGTAAATAAAAAATACTATGTCTCATCTCTGGAGAACCACAGAGAAAAACCACAGCACAGCCATGGGTATTGGACCAGTCATACCATCTTTGAGAAAGAACTAGACACATTTGGAAATCAGCTGCTTATATGCTACAGGGCCCTACTAGAGACTAAGCCCCAGAACATGGACTATCAAGTGACAATATGATGAGATGTCCACCAAGAGCCAGATCCAGGAACCAGGTCCAGGTCTTTTCCTTCTCTGTCAGATCATTGTACAAAATCCCCCACTCGCTTGTCATCCTCACAAAGTCTAAAGATGTCAGCAAAAGGAGGAAAGTCAGTGCACCAGAGGTATGTGGCATGGGAGTCATGCCTTCTGTACCTGCTTAATCTTATCTGGATTTCATGCTCAATCCTTCGTCAAGCAAATTAGACAAAGAAAAGTGTTATCTAAGGATGAAGAAATCTGGAATGCATGATAAGAAGAAGATTAGGATGTTGGGATCAACTGCAGTGGTAGGGAATATAGACTTTCATTAAATATTACCATTGGCAGGTGTTTGGGTTTTTTTCTTTTTTTGGGGGAAGTGGGTTTTAAAGAAATTGTGACTGGCCACTAGCATATGGTGTTTGTATTAGTTTACTATAACTGCATAACAAATTACCACTCACTTAGAGGCTTTAAAAAACTATCTCAGAGTTCTGTAAGTCAGAAGGCCAGGGAGTCTGCCAAAATTAAGGTATTGGCCAACTTCGACATTTTTCTGGAGGCTCTAAAAAGCACCTCTTCTGACCTTATTCATCTTGTTGAAGTAGAATCCAGTTCTTTGCAGTTGTAGGACTGATAGCCCTGTTTTCTTGCCAACTGTGGCTGGGGGCAGCTCTCAGTAGGTAGAAGTTTCTTATGGGCTGAGCTGTATCCCCCCCAAAATTCATATGTTGAAATCTTAAGCTATAGTACCTCAGAATGTGACTGCACTTGCAGATAGAGTCTTGAAAGAGGAAATTAAGAAAAATGAGGTCATATTCATGGGCCCAATTCATTGACTGTATCCTTAATAAGAGATTTTGACAGCATTAAAAGTTAAAGAACAGGGAGATTACCATCTAAAACAAGGAGAGATGCCTTGGAAAACCAACGCGCAGAGCCATGATCTTAACTTGGCCAGAATATGAGAAAAATTTCTGGTCTTTCAGACACTCATCGGAGTATTTTGTCATTAGACCCAGTAACGAATAAAGTTGCTTCTGCCCTGCATATGCTTTTCCATCTTTGGTCGCTATGTGCTTCATCTTCTTGCTCTTTCAAATCTCTGACTTCCCTTCCTTCGCAAAACTCTCTGATTTCCCTTACTTCCTGCAGGAAAAATCTCTATTTTCCTGATTCACGAGCAAGGAATCTTCTATCCTTATTTCCATACACTGCACGATCTTCCTTCCGAGCCTTTACTCACAAAGCCCCTTCTACTTACTCAGCCTTATGAAGACATTTGTCTTCTCATTATACATTTACAGGTATTTAAGCTTCTTCATACCATTCACGGTTTCTAAAGTCCACCTCACTTTTATGTTTTAAGCATGCCACACTTCTTTCAGGTATGCAAAATCACACTCCAGACTAAACAGAATTAGAACCTTTAAGTTATACGTGCTAGATTAAACCTCTTGATAGAGGATGATGGATGGAGGATGTAGGTATATAACTCGATAGATGGCATAGTGGGGAGATGTAGAGAGATGGGATGTAATAAAGTCCTAAATCCATAGAATGGGCAGTCAGGAAGAAGCCTTGTCTTGGCATGGCTGAAGCTGTCCTCTAAGGAAAATCATAAGCAGGAGGGACCTCCATGGTAACAGGTTGAAGGTGTTGTCCACAAGAAAATTTCTTCTTTCTCTCTTGCGGAACTGTCAACCCTGCTTTTAAGGCCTTCCAATTGATTCACTAGGTCCAATCACATCATCCAGGATAGCCCCCCTTACATAAAGATATCCCCCACTCTAATAATGAAAGGTTATTTTATTTTTTATTACAGCTAGAGAATTCCTTCACAGCAACACCTGTATTTGTGTTAAAGCATATAACTGAGAACTATAGCCCATCAAGTTGACACATCACAAAATCCACCACCACAGCGTTAGTGCTGTCTGTATGAGCCCTTAGCACTCACTCTTCCCACATGGGCAGAAAGCATCCTATTGTGAGAACTGTGGCACTCAGGCCAGGAGTCTTTTCTCAGTCTGTGCAGCACCAGACAGAAGGGAATGTTGGGGAATTAACATCTCCAGTAAGTGTCCTCAGCCCACAACAAATGGGACTTAGAGTATAAATACATCAGCTTCCATACCCCTCAGACACTCTTCCCCCAGCAGGACTGAACTCCAGTTACCCTCACCTGCAGTCTGCTCCTCACCTCCTTCCCTTCCATCTTACCTTCCCACGTCCCTATCCATGATTCCTGGAGTCACCTTCCAAATAAACCACTGGCGCTCAAATTCTCACCTCAAGTCTTGCTTCCGAGGTAACTCTTTCTAAGACATTTCTCTTCTCTGTCTTCTTCTCTCACCAACTCCTAACCTAATCAGTCAGCATTCTTGGTTGCAATCAACACAAATTAATTCTAGTAAACCTAATAGGTGCAGACTATTTTCAATGAGGCTATTAGATGGCTTCAGAAATACATGGACGTCTAGAGAACTACGTTCAGAAAATGACAGAAATGAAGAGAGATGGGTGGTTGGGAACATAACCATGATTCTCCCTTAAAAACTGTCTGCTTAGAGAACCCCAGTCACTGGAAACTCACTATAGCACCTCTTGACTGCCACCTTCTCAAGAGATTTGTCTGTCCTTGGATCTTTGTGCCACTTTCTTAAGTCCCAAGAGGGGCAACTGATTGGCAGACACAGGGTCACATGGCCACACCTTCGCAGCTATTGATCAAGGACAATGTATACTTACCTTCCCCAAATAGAAAGTTTGATCTACTGGGTGGTTAAAAGAAGACAATGTTCTCTATACTCCCAGTAGCCATTTGCAGTAGAGATCTTGGCATCTGATAAATCTTATTTTAAGTGCATGCAGTGATATTAGCATAAATACTGGATTCTTAGGAAAGAAGTCTCAACTTCACCCATCCTACCTGTTTGTCTTCAGAACACTCTCACGTGAGCGCTGGTTAGAAACACATACACAGCAAGACTGTACACATACATCTATACACACACATACATACGAATAGCAGGAACTGCTTGAGGTAAAAATTATTTTATAGGATTTCAACTAAAATGACTCATCTCTTTTTCTTTCCTCTCTCTGTTAAATAAATTTGAGGAAAATTTAATATCAGAGATTATTACTTCAGAAATTATATGAATTCTCTACCAAAATGTAACTAGATAAAGTAAGTAAGACATGCCAGGCCCCTCAATATGAACTAGCTGCGTTTGAATTTCATATGCCAAGCTAACACTTAGAAGAGAAAAAATAAAAGACATATGTGAGGGATGGAAGCAGAGCTGCAGTTGAAAACTGTTTAGGTCATGGATAGGTTAAATCCAGGGTGAGGCAGAAGGAAGGGTGAGAAAGGGTGTAAGAGGATCTTTTAAAAACAGATGCTAATCCCTGAAAGCACACAAAACAAGCCATTGATGAGAACAGTGACTTATGGTGTTGTCAAGCATATTGTTAAATTTTAAAAAAAAGGAGAGAGAGAAAGAGAGAGGGGGGAGGGAGAGACTAACATGACCTACATTTCAAGCACATGGAAATTTTAGATAAGCCTACTTTATTTATGGTATATTTATATATTTCTTTCGCCAAAAGCTCACATGCTTTGCAGGTGGTCGGTATAATTTCTGCTTTATTACAAAACTTAATACTTCTCTTCTACTTTTCTACATCCCCCAAACAACAACTTTCCCACATTTCCCAAACAGAATGGATGAGATCAAAAGTCTCACAAAATATTAAATCTCCCAGAATATTTAAATTAATCTCCTTTTATAGTTTGAAGGAGTTTCAATGCCTTACACTCATGAATTTATAAAAACAAAAGAACAGGTTTTGTTACTACAAGTATACATGGTGCTAAAAACTCAGCTAAATGATGAAGATATAAAACTAAGAATTGTCTTCTAGAAACTTACAGTTTAGAAAAATACATATACGGACGCAACAGATGTTATTGCTGAGGCATGGCCAGACTCACCATGGGAGAAAACATAGATCAAGGAACACAGTGAGTGCAAAGTGAACCACAAGCAGGAAAATGAGTTCTACAATGTGTAATAGGAAGGTGTAAAATATACGGTTAAAGATATAATCAAAGACAAGATCAGGGAGGGCCTCACGTGCAATTTGAAGGAATGTCTATGATAACAGGCAGTGAGGAGACATTAAAAGGCTTGACAGTAGGAACCATATCATCAAATTTACATTTTAGAAGAAACTGTGGGGAATACATTTAAGGGGGAAGGTTTGGGGACAAAGAGTGCAGGCCATTGCAGCAGTTAAGATGAGAATATACAATACCTGAACCAGGAAAGAGATAGAAGGAATGAAATAGAGAATATACATTTTTAAATACTTAAGAGTATAAAAAAAAAGATCTTGGCTTTGGTGTAAGTGGGGGTAAAAAATGCTCAGTTTAGGACAATTTCTAGTTCTCTAGCTTGATAATTCTCTGCTTAGGTGATGTATCCATGGTGTGCCAATGGAATGGAAGCAATCAATTTTATGGGAGAAGAACCATTCACCTTTGAACCTGTTGTGTTTGATGTGCATGTGCACGTGTACACAGTTGGAAAGCCCAAGGAGAGTTGAAGCCTACAGCTAGAGGGTGGCGGTCATCACTGTGGTAGGCAGAATAATTCCCCCTCCCCAAAGATCTTTAGAACATGTGAATATACTACCTCGTATGACAAAAGGGACTTTGCAGGTGTGATTAATTTATAGATTTTGAGATGGGGAGATTATCCTGGATTATCCAGGTGGTAAAATGTAATCGCAAGGGTTCTTACAGGGAAAGACAGAAACATAAGCATATGAGAGGAAGTTGTGAAGAAGGAAGTAGAGGTCATAGAAAGAGATTTGAAGATGCCACACCCCTGGCCTTGAAGATAGAAGTAGCCACAAGCAGGAGGGCTCTAGAAGATGGATGAGACACCTCAATTTTAGGATATTTCATCTCTAGAACTGTGAGATAACAAATTAGTTGGGTCTTGTAAACCACTAAGTTTGTGGTGATTTTGTACAACAGCAATAGAAAACATACAAACTCCTTATAAGACTTCGACAAAAAGTGGGCAAAAAACAAGAACAGAAACTTTTCAAAAGATAGACTAATGGGCAAAAAACACATGAAAAAATTCTTAACATCTCTAATCATTAGGGAAGTGCAAATCAAAACCACATGAGATATCACCTAACTCCAGGGAGAATGGCTTTTATCAAAAATTTCCCAAAACAACAGATGCTGGCGAGCATGTCGACAGAAAGGTACATTTATACACTGTTGGTGGGACTGCAAACTAGTACAGCCTCTATGGAAAGTAGTGTTGAGATACCTCAAAGAACTAAAAGTGGACCTACCGTTTGATCTAGAAATCCCATTACTAGGTGTTTACCCAAAGGAAAAAAAGACATTTTATAAAGAAGACACTTGCACTCAAATGTTTATAGCAGCACAATTCACAATCACAAAGATGTGGAATCAACCCAAATGCACATCAATACATGACTGGATTAATAAAATGTGGTATACATATACCATGGAGCACTACTCAGCCATAAAAAATGTGGTGATCTAGTCTCTTTTGTAACAACATGGATGGAGCTGGAGGTCATTCTTCTTAGTGAAGTATTGCAAGAATGGAAAAACAAACACCATATGTACTCAATTCTAAATTGGAACTAATAGATCGACACTCATGTGCACATATGGAAGTAAAACTCAAGGGGAATCAAGTAGGTGGGAGGGGGAAGGAGGGGATGGGTAAATCCACACCTAATGGGTACAATGCACACTAACTGGCTGAAGGGCACACTTATAACTTTGACTCAAACAGTACAAAAGCCAATTATGTAACCAAAATGTGTATACCCCCATAAAATTCTGAAATTAAAAATTTTAAAAAAATGAACAACAAAAAAGAGTCAGACAAATCCACAGGTGTGGTTTGAGAGAGAAAGACGGTAAATACTGAGAAAGAAATGGTTGTAAAATGGAGCATGGAAGAAATTAGCTTTTAAGGAGAAAAGTAGAGGAAGAAAGTAAATACGTAGTTAATACCTTTGCAAATTTGTAAATATATGTTATATATAATATATATTATACACAATACCTGCTCATTTCAAATTCAAATTTAATATAAAAGGAAAGAATAGAAAAAAAGGGGTGGGCATAGGAGATTTAGTTATTTTTCATGGGACATTCTCTGATATTCGTTTGATGGGGGAAAATTGATTTTTCATAGCTAGTTACTTCATCTCATACTCCTTTTTTCTTCTAAAAATTAAATGAAAACAAAACCAAACTACATACCCACAAAGCAAATTTAGCATATATTCCTGAGTACAGCTTGCTGGGCACAGTTTTTAGGGATTGTGGACTATTGCTCTGTTCTTCCTTAATTGGACAAGTACAAGAAGGGAGGCTACCCCAAGGAAAAATGAATGACATCTCTCTAGGGAACTCTTTTCTTGCCCAAGAGTCTATATTTAAAGAAAGTAAAAGTCTGTTAAATAAAGGTCAGAAATCTGTAGTTATAGCTGCAACATTAGAAATTGCTTTTCCTAACAAATGTGCAAAAGAATGTCGTGAAAAGGAAACTAAAGGCATCAAACATTCTCAGCACTGTTTTCCTCCCCTTCCTCCAGGTGAATCCAGACATTTTTACTGTCTTCTGCCAGCATAGAAATCAAGCATGTAGTGTGGGCATCTGAAGAGCAAAATCTCTCAGGAGGCCAAGAAAAAGCATGAGCTAATCCTATAGGTTTCTCAGTCAATTTGCAAGTTTTCCTTTCAAAGTCAGAAACAGCCACAAAGGCCAGAGACTAGTCTGACGGTTTCTGCAACAGCCTCAAAAATAAAAACGTGGTATTTTTTCTGGAGATCGACATTGACTTATTGATGAATTTTTTGCTGACACAAAAAGACATGTAATTCAACTTTCTTTTCCTAATAGGATCAGGTCATTGAAATTTAATACCATAGACTTGGTACAGGGCTGAGGAGTTATTGAATGGAAGCTATTTGGGTGTAGAGTAGCAGTCAAGTCCAAAGTCTGGTCCCTGCGGGCTTTCCCATCCTCTCCTGCTACTCCTTCATTCTAGACATGCTATATGACTTGAGGCTGAGTTCTCGACCTCCACTTTCCAAGGCTTTGCACGTTCTCTGTCCTGGTTCAAGATTTCCTCCCTCAGAAAAGCATCCCTGATTTTCTCAAATGCAAATGATCACCCCTTTCACTGATCTAGAGCTGCAGTGTCCAATACAGTAGCCACTAGCTACATGTGGCTGCAGAGTACTTCAACTGTGGCTGGTCCAAATTGAGATGCACTATCAGTGTAAAATGTATGCTGGATTTCAAAGACACAATAGAGAAACAGAATGAAAAACATTTCATTAATCCTTTTTAGTGTTAATTATATATAGCAATGAAAATATTTTACATATGTTCATTAAATGAAATATATTATTAAAATCAATTTCATCTGTTCATTCTTACCTTTTTAATGTGGCTAATAAAGAATTTTAAATTACATACATGGCTCATATTTGTGGCTGTGCTTGTATTTGTATCCTATTGGATAGTGCGACTTTAGACCTTATCCAGCCTGATTACAGGACTTAACAAATCTATGGCAATATTTTGGCCTACATCCTTTAATAGACTGAGTCTTGTTAATGGAAAAGGTCATTTCTTATTTATCTCTTGTCCTTGCTGCCTATGATCACACCTAGAACTTATTAGACACACAATAAAAAATCTGCAGGATAAATGGAAATCAAAGCATAAGAAAAATATTTTTCAAGCAATTATATAGCTCAGGTTATATTGTTACATATTATTAAAACATTAGTATTGAGTAAAATGGTTTAGGATTATATTTCCTCATTTTTCTTTTCAGTTCTTGATGGGTATTTGTTAATCTATTATTCAAAAGTTATGAAATTCTATCACTAAAATTATGTTCTTACTACTTTAATTTTAGAAAGCTGATGATATGATCAGGCCACCAAGAAGCACAGGATTTTTATCGATAATACAATGATAACTTAGCTAATCAGTACTCACTTAGCCAGAAAACATTGTGTGTTTTCTAATTATTTTTAACTTCAAGAGGACAGTATCAAATAAAAATAAAACAACCTTATTATTGTCATATTATATGTATATATTAATATATACATGATGTGTTAAAGAATGTGTCTTTCAGAATACACATGAAATTGCAAATTATGTAATGAAAATCAATTCCATTGCCAACATTATGAGTTTGAAGCATTACACTCTCCAGCCCAATGGATAGCATTTCTCCAATTGTGATACTTGAAAGTAGTATAGAAAAGAAAATCATAAAAAGAAATATAACCTGAGAACAATGAAGTCCTCCAATCTTAAAAGAAAGCTTCGATTGTGCTTTTTATCTTGTACTTACTAAGATAGAAAAACTAATTAAATTTGTTATAAAAAATTTCACATAACTAAAAATGCTTAGTTGACAAATTTGCCTTAGCTTTTGGAATATCTGATTTGATCTGGATTTTATTACTTCTTTGTGCATTTTCTGAGTCTACATTATAGAAGGTGTGATGAGAAAGGGCAAGAAAAAGCCCATGGAGGCGCTCTAGGCTTGCGCTGGCTGTGCCGTGGGTCAGTAGTTGAAGTACTATCAGGTATTGATTTCACATTGCTTTTGCTGAAAAATAAATTATTCAGTAAGATCCGTTCATGAATTGTAGTATACTTTCCATAAAATGTTTGATAAAATATGCAGTTATTTTAAGACAATACTAATCTCCTACAGACTTCAAAACATACCCATGGTAGAGCCACTCAATAACCACCTGACCTTGAGAAAACTGGTGGATTTATAGGAGCCTCAAATTTGTTTGCAAATTAAAGACTCTCATCCCAAGTCCTGCCTATTTCACAAGTTGTTATATGCCTACAAGAGTGGTGAAGTTAGATGCAGAAAATCTAGGTGCATTTATGAATTTAAGTGAGTTTTTATTTCACTGGACTTCAGTTTCTCATTCAAAAATAAGAACTTTAAGATAAATTTCAAAATCAACTTCACCTTAGAATGGTTTTTAAAGAAAATGCTGTTTAAGCAATCATATTGCTCATATATTCTTTAATATTGTTAAAATATGCTGTCTTATACAAAGTAATACATAAAATGATATTTAATAAACTCTCAAGAACTATAGAATGTAAGGATTTGCTTATATTAGAAGAAGATTGGGCAATTTATTATGTCTCTTTTACCATGATGATGATCAAAACTACACTCTTTAAAGTGAGAATATTTGCAGAGACCTGGAACACTATCTAATCTCAGGTACAGATTTATTTTTAGAGCTTCATCTGGGTGCCAGTTTCAGAACTGTGTTTAGTCACTGTTTTATAATGCACTATGATGGAAAAATGTGGTTTTTAAATTTCTTGAAAAGCAAACCACCACTGGAAACTCACATTCTTGTATTTATGGTTGTGTAGCTGCTGGGATTTGCAAAAGCCTTAAAGAGCTGGGTTCATATTTAATGAGCACTATAAATACCAGAGTAAATTAGTAACTACAAAAAAAATCCTGAGTCCATATACCCTGAGTTCTGTCACACAGACTGATAGATTTAAAGATGTGATACAGGTTAGGACACTTTTCTTTTTTAACTTTCAAAGTAGAAGAAAATACCCCCTTCCAAAATAAAAACTCAAATATTAGCATTTTTTAAAGACACATACTTCATTTTATAAATTGTTGCATGTAATTTTGTAATTTTTGATAACACACTCAGAGATATCTTTCTAAGTCTATAGATGTTTGGATCTCCCCCTTGCTTTGAAACATTCAAAGAGGATCCTGTAGTTTACAGGACAAATCCAAATTCCTGACCACAGCCTCACACAGGCAAACTATCTTTTGAGCTTTATCTCCTTCTACTCTGTCACCCTCAAAGGCACTTTATGCCCCAACCACACTATTTCTGTTACACGTGTTTTCTTTCATGCAGCTGCATCTCTGTCTTTTTTCTCCTTTTTGCATCAAATATGCTCCTATTAGACTGTCCCCTCTTCATGTACCCCACTCCACTTTGCCGCAGTTAAACACCTCTTAAGGTCCATTGCAACATCACTTTCATTGTTACATACTCTCAGACCTCCAGACTCAGTAATATGTCCTTCTTCTGAAGGACATGTTCTCTGTGCTTTTGCTAGTTCTGAAACTGGCACCCAGATGAAGCTCGAAAAATAAATCTGTAGCTGAGAGTAGATAGTGTTCCAGGTCTCTGCAAATATTCTCACTTTAAAGAGTGTAGTTTTGATCACCATCATGGTAAAAGAGACATAATAAATTGCCCAATCTTCTTCTAATATAAGCAAATCCTTACATTCTATAGTTCTTGAGAGTTTATTAATATCACAGAGTAATTATAATTATGCCTTGAACATAAAAGTTTCTCAATTAATATTTGCTGAATGTTGAATGAAATTAAATATGCCAACTCAATTAACATATTATAGATATAACTGTGGAATTTTGAGCAAGGTACTTCATATATCTGAGTATTCTTCTTCTTCTTCAACTGACAACAAAGATAATTGTATCTACCTCATAAGTTTGCTGATAAGGGTAAAACGAACTATATAGTATTTAGCAATAGTGCTTCTTTCCTTGATTTGGGGGACATAGGAAACTACTTATGCATATACATTACCAGTTTAAATATACCGTGTCTTACTAGTTTTGAAATATTTAAGTTAATACAGTAAAGCTACTCCGGCTTTCTAGTCCTAAAAGATATTTTGTATATCAGGAGTAAACTACAACTACAAAGTTCTAGATGACGTTAATAGAATACACTAGTGTGTAAGACTTACTTAATAGACAAAATAAGGAGTTATCTGGCATGCTTGTATAATGCAAGAACTCAGGATAGACCCATGGCCAATTAAGTAAAGTCACTGTTCTACATAGAAGCTTATATCTGAAATAGATCCATGCAATTAGATAAATTGTCATAAAGAATAAAAAGCATTAGGACATGATCTAAGGTTAAGTACTGAATGTTAAGTATGAAATGAGCTGGTTAAGGTCTAACAGGAACTGATTATAAATTTAGATAATAAGCTTTAAAGATTTCTTTTAAAAAATGAAAAAACATAATGTAAAAATATTGAAACTACAATAGCATTTTTCATGGTATAACTAATGTTGTTGAGTGCTTACATATTTCCTAAGATGAATAAGCCAATTTTAGGAATCTCATTTCTGAATTAAACATTCATAAAATATAATTAATTTAAAACCAAATGTCATTACCTTCTAAACAAATAGAAAGCCTCTCTTTTTCGATGAATATGATTTTAATCTCAATAGAAATACCAGAAAAGTGCAGTGTGGCATAGAGTGTAGGTAGATATTATGATAGTGAAGATAATAAATATGGTGCCTGGAATCATTTGATTTTAGAGAGATCATGATTTTGAAATCACGAATCATTGAAGGCCCAAATAAACAAAAGCCAAGAAAGGAACAAATCTCATGAGCTTCCTCCCTCCCCCTACCCCACTGTACCACTACTTCTCTCACCCTTGACATCAGCATTGGCTGTGCTTTTGCCCCTCCCCCCTTCTCAGCCCTTTGACCTCAGACTGAATCACACGGCCAACTTTCCTGGTTCTCCAGATTTCAGAGGGCATATCATGGGACTTCTTAGCCTACATAATTGCGTGAGCCAATTCCCATAATAAATCTTCTCTTATATATCTATATATATCCTATTTGTTCTATTTCTTTGGAAACCTTGACTAATACATCCTATGACTTTCCTAAGGCCAAGGCTGGAACAAAAGCCTGGAAATTAGAGGGAAACCAATATCAGGAAGAATTTTCCTAGAGGTGGCTGACAAAGTCATGGTTTACCTGATATGAAAGTGAGCTCTCTCCATCTTTGAAAACATAAAAAGAGAGGTCAGATAAACATGTATAGAAATACCCCAAATCAGGGTGATGTTCAAGATGTTTAACTATCAGTAGACACATTCTACTAATCTGAATGAACACAGAAGTTTAGCAATAATAGATAGACAGATTGCACAGCTAGACAGACATTTGCTGAATTAGAAGAGTGAATTGACAGGAAAACCACTTGGACTCTTGTAGTTGTATTAATTCTTGTTGTGCAGCCATGACTTAAAGGAACATTACACAGGACAGGAACTTTTCATGAACGTTGGGGACCCTACTACTCTATCCTTAATTCTTCTGCACTTTTCATGATGTGTACTAGCTCCTTGGTGATTTCTTCTCGTCCTGTGACTTTAAATAGCATCTGGACACTGATAATTCTGAATGGTGTGTTTTCAGACCTAAGTTCTCTCCCTTAATGGCTCCCTAGTTCACTCAGCGTGAAAGCCAAAAGTCCTTCTGGGCCCTTGAAGGGCCTGAGAAGTAGTGGCTCTTGTCTCCGTGACCCCTCCTACCTCAACCACTCCCTACCCCTTGTCTGCCTCACTCCAGCCACCGTGGCTCCTTGTTCTTTCTCCGACACGCTAGGCACACTCTCAGCTTAGGACTTCAACAAAGGCTAGTCCTGCAGCCCGAAATGAGTTTCTTCTAAATATTCTCATCCTAATCCATCATTATTACCTTTAAGTCTTTGCTCAAAGCTCACCTTTTCAATGAGTACTATGCTCACCACCTTCTTTAAAATTTTATCTTTTACACACATTTACATATTTTTATTCTCTTATTTTATCATCATCTATCTCCCCACAAGAGTATAAACACCCTCAAGTGCAGGTATATTTCTCTGTTTTATTCATTGCTATACTTTTATAGAGCTCTTTTTTTTATTGTTTAGTAAATATGCCCTGCTCCTTCCCCATGGGAAGAATACACTTTACTGCTCCACTCATGCTGAACTTGGCTTTGGCACTTGCTCTGGTCAATGGAATGTGGGAAGAAATGACAGTTCCACTTTTAAACAAAGGCTTTTCTCTATGAAAAGAACATTTCCAAGGTAGCTGCTGCTTCTTTGGGCATGTTCCTAGGATCATAGACAGGAATAGCAGACCTGAATCCCACATATGCCTAAATCCAAAACCAACCTAACCCATAAAAGCCCAGCAGAGCTACAGGCAGCTCACAGATCCATGAGGTAGATACAAATGTTCTTGTAACACACTTGGATTCAGGGTTGTGTATTTTGTAAAAATATCCCAGTAAAAAGCTGACTAATGCATATCCCAGGTACCTAGAATTGTGCTTGGCACATTGGAGGTGATCAGTAAATATTGTTTAAATTGATTAGTAAGTTAGAGACTTACTAAAGATACAAAATTACAGCTAGATAGGATGAATAAGTTCTAATGTTCTCTATCACTGTAGGATGACTATAGTTAACAATAATACATAGTTTCAAATAGAAGGAGAATATTGAATGTTCCCAACATAAAGAAATGATAAATGTTTGAGATGACAGATATGCTAATTGCCCTGATCTGACCATCACACATTATATGTACTGAAACAGCACTATGTACCCCATAAATATTGATATATACTGTTATTATATGTCAATTATAAATAAATAAATAAATATTAGGAGTAAATGACTTTTGAATTATCCTTTTAGTCTTATTTTAATTGTTAGTGTCTGGCGTACAAATTATGCACTAGCATTAATTTAGGTCCTTATATAATTGTTTAACCTCTTTCAGGTCACTTGGAGATTATTTAGTAAATCATTATTCAGGATACTTATTCCAATAAATTAAAAAAGTACATGTGTTTTCTACTAACTGTTTATTTAAATGATATCCACATAAAATAAACCAAGTGTTTGGCTGCTTTTACTTTTTTAGTCACTAACATTAAGTGCTTCAAACATTGAGACTATTTATTTTTTAGGAAAATAGAAATGATGAGGATGTTGGCAGTCCAGTCATTTCAAGGATCCTAACAGCCGGGAAGTATCTACTATTTAGCAATTTAATCTGGTTTATTATGATGTTTATTATAATGTAACTTCACTTTCAGGAACTTGCAAATTGGGTACATTTAGTTTAAAGGAAATGATGAATTTTTGGAAGATGGTATTTCCATGGATTGGTAATGAACTAGATCATCACATACATCCACATCCAAATACAATCACTTTAAACATTTTGGAATGGATCCTTTCTATTTTGCTTTCCCTTCTATTCCTTCTTTTTGTTTGACTTTTCTTTACTCTCTTGTTATTCTTCTCCTTACTACTTGTTCCTTTTAAAAGGTCTTGTTAACACTTATTAACGAGTGCGGTTCAAAGCTCCAAAGCAAACAAGCACCAGAAGAAAGGGATGAAAGAATTGAAGTTTAATCTTCCTGCCAAGTTTTAAATGGATCTCAACAGCAGCTGGGTTACAAGCCAGTTCTTGAGGAAGCTGTTACAAGTCTGCCACCCTTTTGGTTTCCATACAAGAGTAACTGGGAATTGCAAGAATCATCTAAACATTGAAAATCCAGATTTTCTCAGAATTTGTTTTCCACAGCATCAAAAATATATTTGTATCCTCTGTAAAGACCACTTACACCTCTCTACACAAAGTATACGCCTATCTCAAAAAGATGGACATTCTCAAACCACCATACAGGAAACATGTTGGGTTCTCAACATCAGCAAAAGCTACAATATGAAAGTCATTAACAAAGGATTTGGCATCCGTAGATGGTATCAAATTGACAAGGGAAAGGCCTGTGTTTGGTATTTTATTTGATCTTGATAATTTCACTTAGAAAGATTGAATTTTTAATCTCTCATTCATGAGGATGACACCTTAATTCCTTTAATATGTGCATTCTTAACATAAGAAATAGCCTTAATATTATGAATATATTACAGAGGTATATTTAAAAAAATTAATTATTTTACTCAGCAAATAATTATTGATCTCATACTATATACCAGGCAACATTATAGGTGTTAGGGATACCCCAATGAACAAACAGGAAATAATAATGGCCCTCAGGCAATATACATATATTAGTTAAGGAGACAAACAAAATGCAATGAATAAATATAATGTATACTATGTTAGATGGTGTTAAATACTGAAAAAAATAATGTAGGGAAAGGGGAATTTAGTCTTTAGATTGGGAGGTGGATTCACAATTTTAGATAATATTCCAGGAAAAAACTATCAGATACCATTAAAATAAAGACCTAAAAAAATTATTTTAAAACTATTTTTCTAATTACAAAAATAATACATATTCACTAAAGGGGAAAAAAGCATTTTGGAAAATCCCAGAGAAAATTGAAATAACCATTTGTAATTTTATCATTCAGAGTTAATCCTTACTAAAAACTTGATATAGGTTGATCTCAGTCTTTGGGTATGAGTGAGTTTAATGTATGTATATGTGTGTTTTTGAGAGAGAAAAAGAGAGAGAGATGATATAAAAGTTATTTAGTGAAGTTGTACATTACTCAACTCAATTTCAACACTGTGAGTCCAATTCTTGTGTAAATAGTCTTTGAAAACAATTTTTAAAACTTTTTTGGGTTTTGTTGTTAAAACGATACTGTCAACTGCCACGGTCCCCAAACCTTTTTGGCACCAGGAATTGGTTTCATGGAAGACAATTTTTCCACGGACTGTTGGGGTGGGGGGCATGACGAGTCATGGGGAGCTCCTGTAAATACAGAAGAAGCTTTCATTGCTTGCCTGCTGCTCAACTCCTGCTGTGCAGCCCAATTCCTAACAGGCCACAGACAGGTACCGGCCTATGGCCCAGAGGTTGGGGACCACAGCTGCGAAGAATATATTTGTATGTAAGTTCTTGTACATACCTTGGTGATTCTGTTTTTTTTTTTTTTTTTTTTTTTTAAGCAGAGTCTCATTCTGTTGCCCCGACCAGAGTGCAGTGACATCATCATAGCTCACTGCAACCTCAAACTCCTGGGCTCAAGCAATCCTCCTGCCTCAACCTCTGGAGTAGTTGGGACTACAGATGAGTGCCACCATGCCCTGCTAATTTTCCTTTTTTCTTTTTTTTTGTAGAGACAGGGTCTCCCTCTTGCTGAGGCTGGTTTCCAACTCCTGACCTCAAGCAATCCTCCCACCTCGGCCTCTCAGAATGCTAGGATTACAGGCATAAGCCATTGCACCCAGCCTTCTTTTTTGAATGTAACTATTCAAACTATTGAAGCATAATGTACTATTCAAAGTATAATTTAATAATAGTAATAACATACTACTAAAAGTATAATTGAATGTGGAATATTTATCCACTGATGGCCTAGGAAATGATCTCTTATCTAAATCATACTGTAAACCAAATTATTTATTGTTATCATATTTTTAAAGGAATTTTAAAATGTGTCTTCTTTTTATGTATTTTCATTAATCAAATTTTTTTATTTCCAAAGTAACCCTAAGTGCAAGAACTTGCCATGAACCCATCATGAGCTGAAGGCAAATTCAAGTTACTTGGCTATTTCAAAAAACTCTTTTCATGATCTGAAACCTAAAAAGATGATGTTATTAAATGATTTGATATCTAATCTATCAAACAGTTTAATCTTGCATGTTAGAAGGATGCTGCTATAAATATATTCTTCCTCATGTAGTAATCTATTCATTTCTTACTTGTTAATATTTTAAAGTTTTATTTAGACATTTTTAGCATTAGCAATATTTCAATTTATTTAAGTTTAATTTAGCAGCTGAATAAAAAGCAATCATTCTCATTTTCCTAAAAGACTACAAAATTAGGAAAGAAATCTTTGAAATTATGGCCAGTCCTTTGTTTATTTCTCCAATTCTTGTAATTTTCTGAGTAAATACATTTTAACAATTCACAGTGCTACTCACATGTTCTTCTTGCTCTTAAGTTTCAAGCTTATATTATCTAAGTGAGCCGTGAAAAATGAAAACAGAACGAAGAGAAGTGATAGTGGGAAAGCCCTAATGTTTTAGAAGATGAGAAGGAAGAGGAGGGGAAAACCAGAATCCTGTACATTAAAAAAAATGCACTCATAAACTTCACAGTTTAACTAAAATACATGGTTGATGCCCATTTGCAGATCATTTTTATTTTACAGAATAATTTTATTAATTGCTAAATTCTTCTTGAGATTTCATGTATAATATAAACTTTTAGAATTCTTCCTCTACTTGCTGAAGTCTCTTATCAACATTAATTACAGAGATCCACAGTTATTTGTTTGTATATTTAAATTCCCTGGATTTGACTTAACTGCATTTGACAGAGTGATAGTTGTTATATATTTTCTTTCCTTGTCTTTTAAAGTGACTGAAGATAAGATAGCTTTGGCTAAGTCACAGAGCAAGGACAGCAACTTCACCACCTAAAAATGGCCTGTTACATGCCTGGTCTGCTCTTACTAGTTGGTACCTGAGGAGTACTTAAAACAACTTAAGGATAGAAGTGATTCATTAGCCAATAACAAATATGGAATATTATACCACAGCAGAGCAACCCTAATGTTGTATAAAAAGTAAAAAAAATAAGGAACTGATACAAAGCAGAAATCAGTCACTGAATGTCTCAGGAACACCCAGACATTAATTTTCATTTTAGAAGCTGAAAAACAGTCTGTTCTAGGGCTAGATTTTCTTAAAATTTCTTGTTTATCTTTTTAATAAAGTAAAATATACCACAGAAAAGTACACGTGGCTTATGTTTGTAGCTCAATACATTTTTACAAACTCTCCACATCCATGTAACTCGTAACGGATCAAGAAACAGGCCCATCACCTTTGTTCTAGTCACTGCCTTTCTGAGGTAATCACCACCCTAACTTCTAGCGTAAATAGGTTTTGCCTGTTTTACATAAATAAAATTATACAGTACATACTCTTTTATGTCTAGAGGCTTTTATTCAAATTACGTTTGTGAGATGCATTTGCATTATTGCTTGAAGTTGTAGATTGGTCATTCTCTTGTTGCATAATATTTCATTATGTGAATAGACCACCATTTATTCATTTACTCTACTGTTGATGGTCATTTGGATAGTTTCTCACTTTGGAGCTATTACGAAGGGCACAGCTGTTAAGATTCTAGTGCACGTCTTTTTGAAAATACATGTGTTTCTGGAATTGTGGGTCATGGGGTATGCCTGCGTCTAGCTTTAGTATATACTCCCAAATAGTTTCCAAAGTTTTTGTACAACTTTATAGTCCCACCAGCACTGTGTGATATTTCTGGTTGTTCTATATTTTTTCCAATACATGTTATTGTCTGTCTTTTTTTTTTGAGAAATACTCATTTTTCAACAAGTCCTTTTCATAGCTTTAAACACAAAAACTGTTTTTGCAATTGCATCCATTCTTAACTGATAGTTTAATATCATAAAGTGTTTGATTTTTTTCTGAGTCCTATTCAAATCCCCTTCTGATGGGGGGTTTTTTCCCCTCTGTTTTTTTTTGTTTGTTTTACCCATTGGCAAAACATATTAGAGAAATATCATGCAGAAAAAAATAAAAGAAAATGTGCCCTGCAACAAACAGTATTTCTATAAACTTTATTAGGAATATTATTTTATTTGTACTTAAATCTGAAATAGCCAAATAGAATTATTCCTAATAAGCAGAGAATTTTTTTCATTTCCTACGGGAATTACTTTTGCTCTAAACCTGAATGTCAACCACATCTAAAGAATGCCCAATTTCAGGCCCATTTCATCGTGAACTCTAATGCTAAGTCCATCAAGTACATCGAGGATACATTTCTCAGGTTTTTCATGTACATTATCTTATTTATCCCATCAAAAAAACTCAAACTTGTGAGATACCATTTTTGTTGTTTTACAAATGGAGTTCAGAAAACTTGTGACTTCTTCAAACTCAAGCAACCTGTAAATGGCACAGCAGGGTTCTGAACTCAGACCTGCTAATTCAACATTTTCCTACTTATTTGACCAAAGAAATCTCTTTTCACAGAACACTTGCAAACATTTTGCAGGACCTATTTCCTGCAGACAACAGTTTGGAAAGCATTATTCTAATTCCAAACCCAATCAACTTTCCATTACACCACAGATGTCCTTAACAAGCTATGATTAAACTATATTTAAAACAGCACAGAAAAATCAGACTATCAAAATTAAATTAGTCTCAGCATTCTATTCTGTTACTTTAGGTGAAGGACACAGTTAAAATGATTATCTCAGAAATGTCCATATTTAAACATCTTTAGCTATTTTTATCCCAAACATATTATCTTTTATAATTTGATTCAGAAGTAACTAGTTCTTATATATCTAATTCATGAAGACTTAAAAAAAATCCCTTAACCAGTAGAGTCCGATGCTGTGGCTGACAGCCAAGACTAATATGCATCTTTACAAACGTGTATAAGATGGGAAGGAGATGATAGTACAGCAATCTCAGAATTGTAGTGTTAAAAAACAAGTTCATGGGGGAACATACAAGGAAAACATGAGCACAAATGCCTAATGTACATGATAATGACAACAAACACTTAAGCAGAGTTGGCTAAATGTTATGTAGTGTTTTAAGTGCTTTCCATTTAGTAATTTATTAATATCTCCAAGCAATGAGGTAGATTCTATTATTACTACTTTTTGAGTGGTGAGGAGGATATTAGGATACAGGATTCTAAGTAACTTGACCAAGGTTGCATGATCAGCAAGTAGTAGAGTGTGATTTGAACAGAGGCCATCTGAAGCTAGACTGTGCTCTCATCCATGACACTGAATTGCTTTCCAGGACCTTCAGGAAGTCACTCACACCTTTCCAGTTAGTATTGATTTGTCTCTTTTCAGAATTCAGATAGATATTTCTTGTGCTCTCTCTTTCTTACTCTCTCTCTTTTCTCTAGATTGCAAACGTATTTGTGGGGGCAGACTGATGAACTTATTTCCATGTATTTAGCGTTGGCATTACCTTTCATTTAACATGTCATGAGTGAATGAGAGCACTCCTTCATCCTCTCAATGTTTAGAGGAGTTTTTCTGCATAGTGAGTTCAGAGGGACAGCAGAGATGACAAATGCAAGCAGAAAGGACCCATGCAAGATTCTTCAGTTTTCATAAATGCAGCATGGACAAAAGCAATGATAGTAAAAGCCAACTATGTTGATATGTTCAGGCATTATCCTTCTTTTAGTTGACTTATCTCTTTTTTCTTGCTGGGTGCCTTTGTATTCTCAAAGTCAGATTTGTCCTTCATAGCCTAAGGATTAATTTTTGTAGTGGGAATACCATAATTAATACTCATGAATCTAGAAGCAGAAGCAGAAAAGGTTAAAATTATTGTACACAAGCCTGGTGTGGCAATATTTCAACATTATTTCTTTGTTCCATGAGGACCCCAGTATAGGAAGACCCTCAGTTATAGCCTGCCTTCCTGTGATCAGTGGGGTACCTTCCACTAATGGTTGAAATCAAACCCATAGGCAGCTGTCTTGGTATTTTGCTCTGACTGAAGCCCTTCCTTAGCCTGCTCAGTACTTTCCCAGGGGCCTCTCCCCAAGAGCACACAGCTTCAAGGCTATCTATGACTCCTTACAGCAACTGGTACTTACTCCCCTCATTGTGGCTCTTTCCCATTTCTGTGCAGCATTTTAGCAAATAGGCCGGGACAGATATTTTCAAAAATATTAGCTTGTCACTAATTCCCTGGAAATAAGGGAAACTCTGTTATAACTGTTGAGAAAAAAAAAAGCTGCTCATCTTTATTCCAAAACTATGTCCAGAGATGGAACTCACTGACATTCTGACAAAGGAGACTCTGAAGATAAAAAATTAATCATCTTAAATGCGGCCAAGAAACTCCTGCTGTTTTGGCTTTCGTAGTAAGTGCCAAAATCTAAAGGGACCTATCAGTTCAGTATGAAAAAAGAAAAACACACACACTTTATATGTGATCATGGATCAGCTCTGTGCATGATGTCAAGACTCAGGACAAATGCATTCAGTTACAAAAATCTATTCTTTTGTTTTTCTGTACAACAGACTGGGAGATAACAGTGCTTTGTTTTATTTTTGTTTGTTTTTATAAATTTGTTTTATTTTTCCTTCTGAGCCAGTATTTAGTGAGTGGTTTTACTGGGTTGGACACTTTACCTGGATTTCTTTTTTAATCCTCCCAGCCATGCTCTGAGGTAGGCCTTATTAGTGCCACCATCCTCATTACAGACAAATTTTGAGAACAGATTTTAAGAGGTTCAATAATTTGTCCAAGGCCACATAACTAGTATTGAGCCTACTGAAGTTTAGAATCTATCATTTTACCACCATGTTACACTGCTCTCAAGACCCTGCTTTGGGACTTAAAATCACTCATCCTTTCTCTCCCCAGTTCTCCCTGGAAGCTCACAGTGTTTTTCATCACACTGCTGTCAGCTGCCCATGGCCAGGGCAATCTTGCTGCTTCCAAGACTTATGTTATTACTGTAGCTGCTGCTGCTGCCACCAGGGCAGCCGTAGCTGCCAGAGTGCCAAAGTGGAAAGAATGTTTGCCCTTTGAGTGATTTCAGGTCTATACTTGAGGCTTCCCAAATTCCCCACATGTTCCTCCAAGTAATACGGTTTCTTCAATTTTGCGATCACCATTCTCACAAAAAAATATGACCAGCTTCTCAGAGCAAATAATCATAATATTAGCATTGAGCTCTTGCCATGTGACATTATTTTGTTTAATCTTCTCAGCAACTCTGTAAGTTATTTTACAGACTAGGAAACAGAAAGTTAAGAAATGAAAGCAGAAACGGAATATGACCTTATTTCATACTCAACAAAAGGGCCTCTCCATTGATTAAAGTCTGGTATTTCCTGTAGGGAATTCACTTTTCAGCTGCCGCCTCCCATAGGGGGAGTGCCTGCCTTCCCAGGACTCCTGTTCTCCTCAGAAGTTGATATAAACATTGTTTTCTTTAAGGGTGTTTATCTTAACTTTTTAGGAGCTTCTCTGGACTCTCCTAAAAAACGAGCCTATAACCACCATCTCTTGATAATACCTGGAACTACTGAATATTGTAAAACGTATCCTCCACATCTTCAACATCATAGAACAAGACTACGTTGTTCTTAATTGGATTCCAGGTTTTTACATGATTTTGTTAATATATAATAGTTATCAAAACTAGCCAAATGCCTTGCTGTTGAGTGCTTACTGATCAACTTTCTGATTTTCAGTTTGACTTCGTAAATACCTGAAACACGAAGGAAGTACTCCAGTGGTGAATGGGAGCACGTCAATCCCTGAAAAGGTCTAGTTCTCATTGGCGTTCTATTTCAGGGTTTCCAAAACGATAGTTAATTTCTCCTCACTTTCACACGTTTTGCCAAATCTATATACCACATGTTTTATCATATATTTAACATTTCACTTTAAATTTATTCTCCCATCTTTTTAACTTATACAAGTATGGCAAAAAGAAAAAAAAGGAAAAACAAAACTTTGGCAATGACCAAAATCATCATTTTTATGTAACAGTTATATTTTTTAAATTCATATTTAATGCCTAAATAAATTATTTTCAAGTGTTTATTAATATATTATCTGAAATCATCCCAGAAACCACCAGTTGGTTGCAAAGTACACATTGCAAAGCACAGCTAAGGCTTGTAAATTAAACATTGCTCTCTTATGTGATAAACTAGTATCACAGAGTTACCAAAAACCTTACAAAATCTACATTTTTTTGGTCAAATTTTGTTTATGCATATGAAAAGTTTTGATGTAGAGTCTTACTGTGGTCAAGCTGAAAGTGAACAGTCATCCCTCCATGATATTTTTATCTCTCTTGTCTCAATTTTATTGACTTGTTTTCTTAAGCATTGAAAAATGTTTTTCAATGTCTATACTGCAGGAAAAAAACATCCAATCTGACTTTACTTATATTCCTTCTCAAACTATTACCTTTTATATTTTCTCTTATAATGGCCAACTAATTTGCTATTAAATTCCACATTATCTCTAATTTACCTGTAATTCTTCACAAGTATCAATGTTTTTTTTCAAAAATAGTATTTTTATTATTTTATGCAGAATTGAATTAAATTGCATTATTTAGCTTATGCTTTGACAAACCAAACCTAAACCTAAAAAAGAGCAAGTTTATGTTTCCCTAGCATTTTAAAAGAAATAGGCCTGTCTTTATGAAGGATGTGAGAAGTGATATAAATCTATTCAGTTCAATAGTTTTCCTTTCAATTTGAAACATGAGTTTATAAGCTAATACTAATATCGTGTCCATTAATTTCTCATTTTAAAGCATTTGTAATTAAATTCCCATCTTCTAGATAGCTGTCTTAAATTTTTTAATAATTCAGAGAACCAGTGGTAAACAAATTATGTAAATTCTCAGGAGCACAAATATATCTATACACACATACACACATATATATACACACACATATACACTCATCTAAACTTCAAAATTGGAAGCTAGAGTTCATGACACTCTCTTCTTATGATTTCCCATTATGGTATAAGTTAATCTAATAATTAATAAAACCCTTTAGTTGTGATCATAATTCAGTAAACAAATATTCTTGGCACCCTTACTCTGACAGAGTCCCTATGCAAGGCAGTGTTAGCATGCTATCAGGCAATAATCTGGCTGACAGATTTTAGAAAAGGAGAATAAAGTGACAGGAAAAATAGGACCATCATCATTTTACATGTTGAACGGATTGAGCCTTTCTTCCTATAGCACTAAAACAGGTTAATTGAAGCCAGAACACACCACAGGTCAAGAACACATATCAAACTGAATTTCTAGGAAAAAACCAAAGGTTACCATACTGGTACCATTTTGAAAGGTTACCATTTCAGAAACTCTGAAATCAGGATCTGGTATGATATAGATGTAGTGAGAAGGAATTAAAAGCTAGAACACAAGAGACATGAATCAGACTGAAAAATTAAAGTCTTTATGGAGGTTTAGTGATTTCTGACTTTGACCTGAGTAGACAAAAAACCCCAAGATAGAAACTTTTGACTACTACTTCATAGTTCAATAAGTATGTTTTGAAATTTGTCAAAGAACTATTCCCTTACCCTCTTTCTTTCCCAAATTGAATGGATTACTTTGTGTAACTCATGTGAGTTTGATAGTGCCTGCCTTGTTTTGTGTCTTCTGGTCAATTCCAAGGCTTATTCTGGGAGAAGAATCTCCTCTGAGCCTCCAGAGAGGTGGAGAATTTCAAATGATTCTACCCTAGGACCTGAAAACAGGCATAGTTTCCCTCAAATATCCCTTCTATTCAGGCTTGAGATATCTTTGCCTTTGGTTATTCCTCAATTTAACCATCATTCTTTAACTTCCTGGTGGTTCAGATCAAATGCCTTTATATTCCTTTTTGAATCCAAAAACTTGTCACTCCACCCAGTACCCTGTTCCCTTTGCAGGCTGGATTCCTGCCCTGAGGCCTGAACCAAGTGATGGGAAACCAATGTCTGAATATATAATTTTGCTCTTCCTTTCCATTTTCCACCCAGGGCCTATATCCTGCCTGTTCAAACCTATTTGTTGGCTTCCTTTTCCTGCATGGACAGACCTCCCAGAATTCTGACCTCACATATACTGACTGAATTCCTGGATCTAATGACCCACCCATGGAACTGGTTGATCTTCCCAGTTGTAACTTTTCCTGGAATTACGTCAAAAACTTTTGCACCTTCTCTTAAAATGTCCCCACACCACAATGCTCTCCCTTCCTAAATAACCCTCTCTGGCCAGATCAGTTTCTCTAACCCCACTACTCTTACCACCCAATTGAAAATTTCTTTATTTTATCTCCATGCAAAGGATCTAGCTTATGGATGATGCCAAAACACATGCGTATGTGCACACACGCACAGATAATGCTCATAGACAAGGTTTCCTCAGGTTGTATTTCTAAAATGTTGCTGTAGCCTAGACGTCCTTGGAGAAGTGCCTTATTTGCTAGTATTTTTAAATAAAAGTAATTATTTTTATAATTTATATTTATATATTTATATATAATATATATTATATCTTACATGTTTATAATTATATAATGAATAAATACAAACAAAATTATTTCAAATTATTCAAAGAAATTATGTTAATGGGTCAAATTTTCACTTCATTTTAAAAAATGGAAACAAATTGTAGTTAATCTCATTTGAAGACTATCCTGAGCGTAGATTCAAGGTCCTATCCAGCTTGAGGACTCTGCATCACCATAGACAGCCTCCTTCAGAATCCTTCTGGACACCTCCCAGGAACTGGCAAAGTATGTCTCAACTCAGCACCAGAAATTTGGTAGTCTTGGTCATTATTAGACTCCTCTTCTCCAGAGTCTGTCAAGTGGTACTGACTCAAATAATAAATAAATCAGTATAAAGTATCCTTTCTTTCTTGCCTTCTATAGATGCTTTAAGTGGAAACATGGCATCCTTCTATTCAATATATCTATTCACAGAGGAGAGAGAGAGAGAGAGAGAGAGAGAGAGAGAGAGATTTCTAAAATAGCTACTGCCTTGCTAATTTAAAAAGAAAAGCAGTAATGTATATAATATAGATAATAACATATATTGTATATTACTTCATCTTATCTACTAGACTAGGGGTTGGCAAACTATTTCTGCAAAGGGAAAGATGGTAAATATTTCAGGTTTTGTGGGCCATATGGTCTCAGTTCCAAGGAATCAACCATGCTGTTGCAGCATGAAAGCAGCCATAGATGTACATAAGTCAATGACCATGGCAGTGTTCCAGTAAAACTTTATTTACAAAAGAGAAGTGGCTATCTCTCTTTGGGGTATCATTTGATGACCTCTGGTACAGACCATAAAGCATTCAATTACATTGGGAAATGCATAATTTAACATATGATGTAATACATACGTTTGCCAGGAAACATAATTTTAAATGGATATATTGAATAATGTATAACTAGCTATGAAGGAAGGGGAATTATACATTCCAAAAAGCATTCTGACCAATCATAGTGTCATGTACTCTATTAAGTTTCTGCCTTTTCTACTTCAGGGGTAGAATGAATTAAATTCAAAGCTATTTATTTAAAAAGAAAGAAAAAAATAAAAGGGCTATTTTATTGAAAATCAGTGGACAATTTCAGTTATTGTTTCTTTTTTAAACATTTAAATTAACTATGTGATCTAATTATCAAATTAAACAGATGACAAAGGCATTTTTTCCATTTTTGGCTTTAATGGTCTATTTACCACTTTCATTTGCTTTTCTCCTTTTTTAAAAAAGAGAATAAATTAATTAAACAGAGCTCAATGGACTGAACATTAACAAGAAACACATCTGTGATTGTAACACAATGCAATTTAATTACTAATACAACTTTCAACTTCACATTTGTTGCTCAAAAGTTCAATTTTCACGGTACATTTATTCAAGTTTGTGTCTTCATTAGGAGCACTGAAATGTCTCCTAAACAATCCAGAATAAGATTACACCTACACAAAAAACTGCACGTCCACTCCCTAAGTATTAAATGAAAAGAGTTGACGCCTTTTGGTGACCACCATGAGAATGCACAGGCACGTGGCTCGCGGCTCATGGAATCCTCAGTTCTGCAGAGCATCAGACAGACACGTTCCTTTAGCTCGGAAGCCTACATAGAGTGCACCAATCCCTCTACCTTCAAAACCCGTGCTGAGGAGGCAAAGGCAGTTACTGATGTTGTGGCTTAGGGAAAAACATCATAACACGTCAATCTTTATATATATATACACACACACTGCTGTTCTTACCTAGCGGTTCCTCCCTAGTGGGAAGGTGAAACAAACTCACCACAAACATCCTTTTTGGTCACAAACTCTTCTCAGAGGCATTCACGTCATTTGTCATCTCTGAATTGACAGATGCTTACATCACCTAGTCTAGATTTCTTTGAGTAAAAAAATTGAAAACCAACTGAAGGCCATTGCAAAATTGTCCTTTCTGTTTTGGAAGTAGTTTTATAAAATAACAATGGAGTTAAATATCATGGATTTGGGGTTTAGGGTTATCACTACTTTTTCTTCCTATAAATTATTTCCAATAATGTCCATTCATTTTACAACATCACACTTTCAAAAAAGGCCCAATTCTCTCACATATATCACTAGAACATTTCAGAATTCTTTTTTTACAGAGAGGGATGGATTAAAACATTCTCACCTCTTGTTCTCTATGTTATTTTATCTTTGGAAATCACCAACTGATAATCAGTGACAATCACCAGTCTTCTATATCTGTGGTCCGAAACCCCCGGGCCATGGACTGGTACTGGTTCGTGGCCTGTTAAGAACTGGGCTGCACAGCAGGAGGTGAGCGGTGGGTGAGCCAGTGAAGCTTCATCTGTATTTACAGCCACTCCCCATCACTCACATCACTGCATAAGCTCTGCCTCCTGTCAGATCAGCAGCGGCATTAGATTCTCATAGGAGCATGAACCCTACTGTAAACTGCACATGCAAGGGATCTAGGTTGCACACTCCTTATGATAATTTAATGCCTGATGATCTGAGGTGGAGCTGAGGTGGTGATACTAGTGCTGGGGAGCTGCTGCAAATATAGATTATCATTAGCAGAGAGGTTTGACTGCACAATAAATGTAATATGCTTGAATAATTCCCAAACCATCCCCCCACCCCTGGTCAATGGAAAAATTATCTTACATGAAACTGGTTTTCGGTGCCAAAAAGGTTGGGGACCGCTGCTCTATATCACCCAAACTCCTGACTAGGGGCTCTGAGCATAGCCAGCTCATGTTGGTTAGTTTTAGTGACAAGGTCACTTGGTATCCCATGGTTGTATGTTTTGTCTATAGCAGAGCTTGGTATCATATCAGAAGCTGCTTTTCTAATGGTGCATACTTCCCTGCTACCAGTGGCATGACCTTGCTCTGGGGCACTAAGAATTTTCATTGTGAGGTTCCTTTTGGAATTTTTCGGATACTCTACATGATGCCTTTTTGTTTTAGTTTAAACCACAGCTACCTCTAGTACCATGGGGTCTATGGGATCATAAGGCCTCACGGGCAAGACTGCTTACAGTGGCTGCCAAACGATATCATTTTCTGTGCCACACTTACAACTAACGACCTTCCACATCACTTAATAAATGGATTGGAATAATGTTCCCAAATGTGGACTTGAAGAGGTCTGCCAACATTGTGCTTCTGTTTTAGTGGAAGCAGATGCAAGGTTCAACAACTTGTCCTTGACTTTGGAAGGAATATTTCATGTTGCCCCAGACACTGGAGCCCTAAAAATGATGCCAATGTAGTAGGTTCCTGAATGTTTTGGAGTTTATTTCTCATCCTTTAGAGTACATATTTCTTATCAAATTATCCAGAATTGACATTACTTGCTCATCAGTTAAATCAACACAATGTAATCTACACTGTAAACCAATGAGGCTTCTGTAGAACATACCGATCAACTAGGGCCCTTTGGACTCTATACTGTAACAAAGAGCAGGAGATTACCATAACCCTGGGGCAAGACAATGACAAATGTCATTAATTTTTACATGTGAACTGCTTCTGCTCTTGCTTTCTAATGACTTTGAAAAATAGTGCATTCACTGGATCAATATCCACATCAGAGTCTATGTTAATCTGCTTTAGTAAAGATACCACATCTGACACAAAAGCTGTGATTTGGGCTACTACTTAATTAAGTTTGTAGTAATAGTTATCGTTCTGGTTGTGAGGAAGATGGGGTGGGGGTTACAGGGTTGATGTAGCCCCCGAGGAAGGCAACTGCCATGGTCTTAATGTTTATGTCCCTTCCGAATACATAAGCTAAATTTCTTACCCCCCATTTTATGGTATTAGGAGCTGGGGCCTTTAAAAGATGATTATCTCATGAGGGTAGAGTCCTCATGAATGGGATTAGTGCCATTATAAAAGAAGCCCAAGAGAGACCCCTCTGCCCTTCTGCCATGTGAGGCTGCAGTGAGAAGATGGGTGTCTATGAGGAAGACCCTCACTAGACACCGAATCTGCAGGTGCCTTGATCTTGGACTTCCCTACCTCCAGAACCATGAGAAATAAATTTATGTTGCTTATAAACCACCCATCTATGGTATTGTGTTACAACAGCCCAAATGGACTAAGACAGCAAGAATTGTCTTGACAACTGACATATCCAAGGGTTTTTGGATGATCTTCAAGAAAGGGGTGGGTAGAGTGAGTTTTTATCTTTCAACAAGGAAGGAAGTAGACAGTTGTTCAGGCTTAGTGGGTTCAGGGAATCTGGAAGTTCAAGGTTCTAAATAGTACTTCCAACCCAAGTTTCAACCCAAGCAGCACCTTTTCCTTATGAGAGGCTTTACTTTGGCATTGTTTTCATGATGTGATTATTCAATTATCATTCAAGTTCTGCTACTCTTATCATTAGGCTGCTATAAGCCTGATCTCCAAATTGGTCATTTCTCAGGTAATAGGAGTGAGGGCTTTTAAAGCACTGCCAATGAGACCCTTTTACATTCACATGTCTTTCTGAATTTGTGCTTTATCTCCTTGAGCCTGTCATTTCCACTTTTCAAATCATAAGCAGTACTCACCCAACACCACGGTCTTCTAACAACCATTTCTCTCTACCTCTCAAAACTCAGACATATTGTACAAGCCTGTGCATCCCTTCCACCAGCATCCTATCTCAGTTCACCACAAATGAGAATTCTTAATAATTGTATTGCTATAGGATTCCAGGGAATAGTGATTCACAGATTCTCCACCTACCTTCAGTGATGTGGTCCCTCCTGTCATGTAGCCAGTGAGAAATTCAACCCCAGAATCTCATCCTTGGAGACGGCTTCTTAGGACTACTCCTTGAACCAGCTGTTTTAGATCAGATGTTCTGGAAACAGAGCCTAAAACTGGAGTTTGGATACATAAGTTGTATTGATGGATTACTCTTCAGAAAAAGAAAAAAAAAATCATAAGCGAGTGAGAAAAACAACGTAAGGAAGAGAAAGACGTGAGCAAGGATGTGGTCTCAGCTGAAGTGTAACCTTGACCTGATTCAGGGGTGCTCTGGGGCAAAAATCACGCCACTGAATTGTTCCACCTTGAGACAATGGGGTCAGCCTTTATACGCTCATATCAGTAAGTCATTTGCTATGGGAATTCCCTGGTGGTGGTGTTGGAATATAACTTTCTTTCCCAGGCATTTCCCTTGGGGGTAGGGTGATAAGTACGGACGAGGTGCAGCCAACACTTCCAGTAGCTGGGGAAAGTGTGTACCAGCATGTGAAGGGGATCTGGGTGGGGCATCAATAGCACTTACTATGCTTTGACCAAAAAAACGAGTGTAGCTCAAGTACCATTTTTCACACTAAATCTGACTCTAACAGAATTTTTCAAATCAATGTACATAAAATGCTTTTAATATTATGAATTTATTTATTTCCTGACAAAAGAGATCAACTATAGTAGCCACGTTTATTCTTTTATTTGGTAAATATTTATTACATACCTGCCTTGGGCTGACATTATCCTACCTGCTGCTTCTGTCACATAAGAAAGGGCTTTATTACATGTAGTCACATAGCAGAAACCAGGTATCTTTGAGCTTGAAATTTGTATGCATCACCAAAATATTTTCCAGAACAAAGTAAGTTTATAGCCACAGTGACCTATATCGGAAATATTCTATGAATAATATTTATTGTATCTACAAAGTCCAAAAAATGGAAATATTTAGTCAAATCATCAACACAATATACTTTACAGAATATGTACATGACAGAATACATACATATTCACTTAAACAAAATCAGTGAACCTAGTATGTCTCATAGACCACCACCAGGACAAAGCAATTCAAATTAGGACTTGCTAAAAACAATCAAGAGGTATGTTTACTAGGCAGTCAGTACTTAGGATTATTATACTACAATTTAGAAACCCATATGTCAGAAGAAATATAAATATCCTGAAAATTGTAACAGAGAATGATTGTCATTAGTGAAGAATAGAAATTTAACTGTATTAGCCAATTTTAGACTACAGATTTAAGCTAAGACAGAAAGCTGACATAGCATCCATTTTTGTGTTTTTTAAAAAAGGTGCTATATCAGTCAGGATTATGCTATGGTAATATATTATTAAAAATCTCACAGGTTTAAACAAAAGATTAACACTCAAGTGTGCAATATGGTAGATGGATGTGGATCAATGGAGTGGCTTGTGTTCTCTGTGGTCACTCAGGTTAATGAAAGAGTCATCATTCTGTCATGATTCTGAACAGTTTCTATTTTCAGTAATGGAATAGCCCAAGAAGAATCCTACACTAGTTCTTAAGTGCTCTGTCTTGAAAGGTGCAAGTGTCACCTTCAGTAAAATCCCTTTTACCCCATCTGTTAGCTCCCATGTTCCCATGTCAGTGGTAAAACACAGAAAAGTATATTCCAGCAATGGGAGGAAAACTAGAAATGTTGTTTACTAGTATGTTCACAATAAATGTCCCTAAGTTTAAAAATTATACATACACCAGCATTCAGATTGTGGTCCCTAAAAATCATTTTCTACTACAGAAGAAACCAGTTTCTTGAAAAAATAACTAATTGAGGTCTCATACAGGAAATGTACAAAGGGAACCCAGAACATCTTGCCTTACCAGAAAGCAAAGACTCTATCAGAGACCACTAGGATTTTTTCAAAAAAGCAAAGTTTCCACTGCCAAACTGAGCACCAATATAATAAAAACTGCAAAGGATTCAAATACATCAAGTGTGCTAATGTCTACAAGTTTCTAATGATATTTAAGGAAAAATAGTTGTTTACCAGATTTGGAGGATGCTTAAGAACAAACTCTTTCTTCTGCTAACTGATTAATAAAGGGAAAAATGAATATTTAACTTGCCTTTCCTTTATAAGTTGTACCTAGAATAAATTCACAGTTTTGGGAAAGGTTCTTTATAAAAATAGTCCAGCTAATAACACACAAAAGGGATAATTGAATTCGAATATCAGAATTTTGCTAAACTCTAGTAAAATAATGTAACTAGATAATAATTATTAATGGATCCTAATGTCATAAGAGAAACAAGCAAACACTACTTGCCTCCTGAGAGAAGTCACACGACCACCTACGGAGGATTCTTGTTGCAAAATTGGAAGCTGATTCTGATCAAGCTTGAATTTAATAGCCATGAATTTGAATTCATAGCCATGAATTTAATTTTAAAATGACCACAGGAAATACAATTTTCTCACAGTAAATCGATTCCAAAGTTTTGAAGAAGGTCAGTAGAGCTCTTCAGTATTGCCATGCACATTTAAGAAAGGATAAAGAATTATTCAGTCAGTCAAATGTATGATTTCTTAAAGAATGAACATTGTACTATTATATTAAAAATTATGAAAGATATTGTGAGATGTCACAGGGTTGCCAAATCTTAAATAACTTTTATAAAGCACGTTTCAATGCCAAACACAATGTGATGGAAAAGGCATTTCTTTTTTTATAAGGGATAAATGTCATACATCTTTTATAATATAAATTACCTATAGGAGTAATTTTACAAAACCAGTAATGCTCTCTTGTCACGACCAAGCTGTTGTGTCTAAGTGATTTAACCACAGGTGACAAAAGCACCACATCAAGATAAAACAAAAGCCCATGATATATTTTTTTCTCAATCAACTTTGATCAGTTAACTATTCAGAGTTGCTCAGAACCAAATAATAATGTAAGCATCAAGGTGAAGTATAGAACTATGAGGAGTCCTGTCATTAAATGTTACAAGTTGTTTCAGATGTGAAGATAAATACATACAAATACTTAATTGATGTCTTCATACCAGAGGCTACATTTTTTCCCTTTTTTATCCAAATTGATGGAGTGACCTCCAGACAGTTTCCTCTGGAAACGATTTAATATCCACCCAGCCTTATAATATTCAACCATGAATAATGTTTATTTTATAATTCAATTGTCATGCCTTCATTTGTGCCATCGGGGAAGTCTAATTCCAATAACCCAAAACATATTATCATAATTACACAGATTATCACAACAGGGGATCCTATACATAAAAACCTACAGTTGATTTGACACGTTAGGGCTTTTGTCTTTCCACAGAGGTCTAAAACTTTCAGCATTCTGTCTCATAAGCCAGCTACTTAAGTGAACTGATAACTATGGTCTAATAAAGATTTCAATGTGTCCATCGTGCTTAAGTCCCTAGGTGAAGGTTGCCAAGCAGAGTTATTTTTTTCTCTTTAATGTATCTTTCTTTATGTTTTCTAAAGAAGGAAACGGAGTTGGAATGCTGGAAGGAAATGGGAAAGTTGGCAGAAGAATATCACTTCATCTCTAAAAGCAGGGATTAACCTGTATGGAAGTGGTTTCCAATGTTAATTCTCCTTCACCTCAAAAATGAAGATTGAAAATATTGAAACACTGAAGCTATTTTTAAAATATGACTATTCTCCACTATAGTCATTAAAGTTTTATATATGAAATAATAATGATAGGCAACAATAAACTTAATCAAGAAATTTCTGTGGGAAAAAAAGGGAAAAGAAACATTAGATAAGAAAGTATAAGTTGTATGTTGAAACAAATTAATCTCAGTATCAAATAAAGAAAAATAACATAAAGTACAGGATACCAGCTTTTCAAAATAATTAAAACAAATATAGATGGTAATAGATAACAAAATGATAACTTTCCACAAATAATTGAAAGGAAAAGAGAATCACTGATTTCAGTCATTAATACACATATATTTCATTGAATAAGGGAGCTTGAAATTCTAGCAACATACAATAATCTGCTTGATTAATAATGCTTTTTCAAATTTGCATTACTATCGTATTCAAGGACAGATATCTTTAAGAAAATAATGAGATAGAAGGAAGTTAAAAATAAAAAAAAATGAAGCTCAACTCCTTTCAATTTAAAAATGCCAAAAAATTAGTTATAATATTCACCAACCTGCATACAACCCTTTATATTTAGTGTCTAGGTCCTTAAAAGTATGCATTAATTGTGTTGTACAAATTTTACATGTTCTACTCCCTGGTGCTTGTCTCACCTAGGTATAACATCACATCACTGAAAGTCAGTTTTAGATTTACTCAAAATTAGCTCAAAAAATTTAACATGAAATTGAATTTCAATGTGTTCTTTAACTAGATAGGAAAAGGCAGCCCTAAGGAAGATTATTTATCCTATTCTCCAATAGGTAAAACTCTTTGGAATAAGACATTATATAGTGGCGCCAAAGGCTAGGACCAAACCATGAGAATATGGCTCAAGGCCGCAGTTTGGAATGAGCATTTCCATATGGACAACTCTGAGGAAACCAATTTTATTCAAAAGTTTTTCCTAGGAAAAAGTTCTACACTAGAATGGATTGTAAATGTCAGGCTTTTGCTGGGAAGAACTGTTCAAAGAGGCTATGAAGAGCTGATGAAGACATTTAGAGAAGGAAGTGCTACAAATAAAAACAGTGACCAAGACAATCACTCCAGAGCTGCTGCTCATGGAAACATTAGAGACAGAGAGCTGAGGGCAGACACTGTTTCTATAATCCAGCTGAGAGGTAATAAAAACTTAAACTAGAAAGTAATAAAGTTAAAGAAAAGAGAAAATTCTCAGAAAGTATTACATGGAAGTAGAAATACATATCTGAATCCTAAACATCCATAAATCCAGTTCAGATGACCCTTCCTGCACAATAACCTCTCTCTCCAGGTTATCTCACAGAGCATTTATATTAGTTCAGGTCCTTTTGGTTCCTTTGTTCACAGACAACAGATTTCTCAATCTAACCAAAAAGTGAATTCATTACTAGGGCTTAGAATAAGTCACAGAATCAACGGAAGTGGTAAGCCAGGATTTATATATCTTATTGTGACTGTCTGCAACAGATCATTTCTCTCCAGAAGTAGATTTTACTGTGGAAGGAAAAGGAGGGGATGAGGCCAGGATACATGAATGAGGGATGCTGTGAAACCCCTGAAAAGGCTGTTTCAGGAGAAAAAAGGACAAACAGGAAGAATGATGCCCTGGTGGTCAAGGTAACATATTTCAAGAGATGGGACAGTTCAAGATTGTCAAATGGCCTAAAATGATCTTGCAACTTGGCACTACCTTATTTACCCATGTCAAAGAGCTTTGCTTGAATTGAAAGCATCACAATCATTTTGCTCTTGACAATTTTTAATCACATTTTTTTTATATGTTTCCTATGTTACTTATAAAAATCCTGTGATAAGGGTCCAATAGATACCTTCCTCATTTTACAGAAGAGGAAAGTGACAGGTCTACTGCCAGTACATTATGACTCTAAGATTCCAATGGTGAGCTACTCATTTGAATTAATTACTTTTTCTACTATAATCATCTTTTACTTATAATCTTTAAAAATTTCCCTTTAATTATGAAAAGCATGAAGTAAGTCTTAAATGATAATGTGTACATTCAAGGCACTTAAGGATATCGTAGATTCTATAAGTTTTCTGAAAGCTGTTGTGAAAACAGTATGTTCAAAGAGAAGCCAAATCTCTTACATGGATGAAAGAATTAGTGCAAGACTGAAAAAAGTAAAGTCCAGAGGAAATGATGTTGGAGAAAAAGTGTCACAAAACCTGTTGGAGGACTGGAGTACAAGAAACATTTGTCATTTGTTATTTCTAAGAGGGTTTTGGTGAAAGGTTGCTCCTGAGTCTTACCAAGATTGGAGAGAAGAGTTCCTCTTTAGCTGAAGCAGAACTTGTCATAAAACCTGCATTTAAAGCCTTGACTATATTCAGAATTCTGGGGAATAAAAAAATCAAAATGACCTCTTTGCTCTCAGGGAACTTAATTCACATGGAGATAAGGCATACTCCATCAGAAGTTGTGAGATGAATATATGCAAATAAAGGCAAAATCAAAACATATATGTTTTATTAAACAGAGAGAACAATCAGCATGAATTGCAAAGCGTGGGAAGGCTATGTGGGAGGAGATGCTTACATTGGATATTGATAACAGGGTAGCTTTATCATAGATAGCTGATACAGAGAGCAAAGGAAATGTACTTTGTGACCTTTGATCATGGAAAAGTAATTCAATTGATCTGAGTCTCAGTTTCCGCTTCTGTAAGTCAGTCTTGCCCAAGTTCCAAAAAAAAAAAAAAGGAGCCTGATGTGAAGTTGACATACTAATGTTTTTGGGGGAATGGAAAGGTGCAATCTCAGGGCAACAAGAATTTGGAAAGAAGAAAAGTAAGACAGGAAAGGAAGAAAAGCAAATAAAAGGTAGTAAATTACTGAACTGTCCACAGCTTTAAAAGAAAAACATCATCTGTTGCTTAGACATGACAAATGTCTCCAGGAGATCATATTGTATCCCTAGGTTTCAGAAGAATCTATCAGGTGGAAAAAGGGAGGAGATGGTATCTGCAGGCTCCTTCCATTTTCTTGCCTTTCACTAGTGAAAGTTTGCCCTGAGAGGTGTGAATGTCCCCACAGTTTCAGCTTTTCTATCCCAGTCTCTCTGATTTCCACTAAGGAAACCATATCTCACATTCCGTGGTGATTCTTCTGAGCCCAGAACTAGATGGAAAAAACACAGTCAATGTGGGTGCAGTTGAGTCAGACTGGGGCTCCAGACCAGTGCCTCTCCTGCATCAGCAGGCATCGGCAGACCCTACCACAGGGGGAGTGGGCAGAGTCAAGAGACGGCAGGGGCGTGTGTACTTAACTTGGGTCAGATACAGATGAGATGACCTCTAAGCCTTATTTTTTTAAACCAATTTTAAGCTTCTGTGACCATGTGGGTCCCTTTAGATGAAATCTCAGAATGCCCAATAATTCATCAATTAAGACTATTCAACGATTTCAGAAAAGTCCATTAATTGTCCATTGGCACCAGTCGAGTGAATAACAAGAGCTGATTATGCTTTTTTTTTTTTTCTGTAGCAATTTCGGAGTTCCATGAAATCAAGTGGAGAAGTAAACTGTGGAATCATGTGCTTAAAAAAAGATGTGCTACAGAGGCAAATCTGGCCTCAGTCCTGAATTCCATAGATAGCCCTTTATTGCTAACAGCTGTGCTCATTTGGGAGTGCAACACAGCCGCACATTCTCCTATATGTGAAGTGCCATGAACTGCTAACACATAGCTAGGACTTTCTTGTATCTACTAGATAGATATGTTTGTAAAGGCTGATGATTGCATCCCTTCCTCAAAAAAAAAAAAACAAAAGCAGTGTTTGGATGACTGATATTTTTGATAATGTTTTTAGTTTTATAATCTGCCCTAAACAGTCTCTATGGTTGCATGTAAGTCCTCAATTCTAGGAAATCCTCCATTCTAGGGAATCCCCCAAAACCATTCCATTTAAGGATTAAGTGGTAAAAACAGTAACTAAATCCATTAAGTATGGTTTATGGTCCCTGTTCTCTTGGGTGTTTCTGGTAATGTACACAAATAATTTCTGTAATAGGCCATGCTGTTTCATGTCAGGGAAGAAGTGGAACACCCACCAAAGGATGCCACACCTGATTGCTTCACCACTTCTTCATGGATGAAAAGGGGTATAAGAAACAGTCAGCTCTGCTGCACATCTATATGAACTGCACCCCTGAGTTGTGCAGGGCACAACCTGGGCAGACTTTTGGGAAACATTGGGAAGAAAATTCAAGGGTCCCTATGGCCAGCATTATTTCTAATATGGAGATTACTCAGTTAGGTCTGAGGATATTGATATCTAGAAAAAGCTGAATGATTCGTTCAATAAATAGGCAGAGAGCAGCCCAGGTCTTCTAATTCTTGTCCAGCATTATTTTGTGGGCTAAACTTTCAGAGAAAAGGAAATTTAATGAAGTATCATATATTAGTGAAACATGTAATAGGGATTAGCATTAGCTACTTTTAAAGAGAGGGTATGTTCTGTGTTTATTTTTTAACTATCCTTTTGCTCTGTCACAATTTTATATCCCTGAGCCTTGAGGATATGCCACAGATTAGAGTGTTTTATTAATGCCAGATTTTAACATCAATCTGAACTACAGGAATATGAAAGAATTAACAAAACATTGAGCAGAAGAAGGAAAGATAGATGGTAGCCCAGTTCAATTTTCTCAGTAAAATGAACTACATTAAAGCATTATGGGGGAGTTTGGACCCATTAACACAAATAATTATCAGAAAAGTAGTAAAAATACCTACTAATAATTAAAAGCCAACACAGATTGAATGCTCATTTATTACCTGGCATGGAGTTAAGTGCCTGACATGCATTATTTTACTCAGTCCCTTTGAGAAAACTGTGAGCCATTACCCTTCTTTAATAAAGAAGAAACTAAAGCCAAAAGTTGTGTGTGGGGGAGAAGGAGTCATTTCAGTGCGATCTACCTTTATAGCACATCTACTATAATACATACCAACTTTATGTTCACTGTTGTGTGAGACAAAGCTAAATGAGACAAATCTCTGCTCAAGTGATTTGCAGTCTAGAGGGTTAGAAACTATGCACACAATTACAGGACTGTGGATATAATTTATTCATATTTTCACAATCTCCCATTATTACAGAAAATGAATGATCTGAATATAAAAACAAAATGAATTACAGTGAAGCCTGATGATGGTTAAAGGAATAACTAAAATTAATGAACCCATTAAAGACAAGCTTTAGAGAAAATTCCACTGGTGCTTTAAATAAAAGTGTGTTAATAATTCCCCTTTACTCCTCACTCAAAAAAAAGAAAGAAAGAAAGAAAAAAGGTAAAATTAAGATGTTAATTTTTTAAAGTCATCCCCCATTCCATTACCCAAGAAAAGTTACTGAACAAATGGAAAGCAGACATAAAGAGGAATTTTAGAATACATTAGATTCAGAAAAAACAGTTTAGTCACCAGGTTGCAATATCACATATCCTTTAAAAGGTGTGGGTTTGAGAAGCTGACGGCTGATGTCTACCGAGAAATCCTGTTTGATTGACTTGACACTCTAAGTCTCAAGGAGGAGAGTGAAGAGGGAAATGCCTCCAGGTTGAACTCCATATTTCATGAGAACGTTTAGAGCCACACAGCTTCCACTTTTGAGTTGCACAAATCTGATGGATATTCCTGGGTTCTTAAATATCTAGGAAAATCTTGGCATCATGGGCTCAGGGCACTTACTACTTCTTGAAAATAAGATAAGAGCCTGTCCATCATGAATCCATCATCAATAGCCCTCACAATCTTGTTCCATTACCTCATTTTTGATATTTACTAAGGGTGAGACAACTTTATAACATTTTAAATTGGATATTTTTAAGGCTGTTTTACTATTTTGGGAAAAAGCAAAGCATGTTAGTAAAAAAAAATGGGGAACACTGAAATAGTGTTTTGATATACTAGTGAATAGCATGATAATTTTTCCTTTAAGAGAGAAAAACTTGGCCAACTCACTAATTGCTTCAGTTAATAGCAAATAGCAAGAATAGCAGTTACTGTTTTAGATGAGTGGTTTTCAAAGTATGGTTCCTGAACCAGCAACACCAGCATCACCTTAGAATTTGTGAGAAATTACCAGGTCCTACCCCAGACCTTCTGTATCAGAAATTCCAAGGGTGAAGTTTAGAATCTGTGTTTTAACAAGCTACCCAGGTGATTTAGATGCATGCAAATGTTTGGGAACCACTGTTTTAGACATTAAACTTCAGAGCTCAGCATTACAAATTCAAATGATCTCAAAGAGCAGGAAGGGTAAACAAATTCTTTTGTAAAAGACAATTAAATGGTTAGGCTAATGGCTCTCTGGAACTTTAGGCCCTAGTTAAAAGCACTCACATTCAAATTTCATAAATCTCTGTGCTGGTCAAACGAATCATATTATAATTGTGGGCTGAATTTAACCCACTGAACTTTAGGTTACAATTCTACTTTTAAAGACATAAGTATTTAACAACACAATCTTATAAAAGGTTTACAATTTTAAGGCAGTTTTATTATAATTTACAAAAAAATAAAATATTTTATTTGTAGCTTACCATACTGGAACCCACCTCCGAAATTTATCTAATTCCTCAAAACTTTCAAAGCTGTTAATGTCCAACTGATATTTAAACTGGTTGCATGGTCTAATGATTACAAAGAAATGGAGAAAATCATGGCTCTCAGAGATCAATAATCATGGGCATATGATGTGACTGGTCCAAGCAGGACAGGCTACATAATTTTTGGAGGTCAGTGGCAAATGAAATGTGGAGTACAGTGAGTCCTTTCTGAGCACTGAGCCAAGCTGCACACCTAGGAAGCCAGTCCTGGGTTCAGTGGTCTCTCCTTTACCTCCTGGGTATCCTATTCTTCTATACCTGAAAATGGAGAGGTAAAATCTAGGGAAACAATTTTACACTATGATATATATGATACTGTTGGCTGAAGCTTAAAGAAAGACTACAAAACTGATAATGAATATTAAACATATAAAATATAGCCTAACACTTACTTCCAAGAAGACTTTGCTATTATTTATATTTATGTGTAGGATACCTTAGGACAGGAATTATCCTACTCTTAACCATTTCTGTGATGTGATTGATATTAACCTGTACAGCCATTATGCTGAGAATAACACTTGGTAACCAAATTTTTCAAATGAATTAAAATTTTTGGAAGCTCAATACAAACTTTTCCAGGTCATGCAGATGCCACAAATATCTGATGAAGAGTCAATGCATCTTCCAGATTCCTTAAATTACTCTCAAATTATAGTTTTGGGGAAGAAAAAATGTCAAGGGATTACTTCCATTTAGGCAAAATGAGTACTTGGCTACTTAAAGAGATTAAGAGAAACATATTTAACAGACTACCTGTGACTTCCATGTGAGATATAGATTTTCATGTTGCCTGAAATGTCATTCATTATAGAACCACTAATTTGATAAAGGCTGTGCATTGTTAATAAACAAATACACCTGACTTCATAGTGTCAGGTCACAGCATTATTTTAGAATTGTGCTGATTTCACAATAGCATCTCATTGCTCTTAGAACAAAATCCAAACATCTTATAATGGCTTAAAGGCATTTTTATAAGTAGGATACTCTGTAACCTTCCATCCCATCTCATATCATTTTACCACTTGTAGACCATTCTCTAGACACATTTCCTGGAACAGGTCAAGCCTTGTTCACCCCTAACTCTTCATCCAACTAGTTTTTACAGCCTTCAAATTTAAGCAGAAAAACATCTCAGAGAGGCTTTCCCTGACCTTCCTGTTAGGTCTGGAGGAGGGTAAACGGGTGGTGAGGCAGGCAAGGATGTGGATAAGGACGGATAGCGGGAACTGAATTGTAGCTAGGAACCAAATTGCAGCTAGGAACTGTTCCCTAGTGGGGACACACACAGTAAGGAGCTCCTAGTGACCTTTAACTGACCTGGGGCTTATTGCCATCTAATTAGCATAGCATGGGTGGAGTTTTCATGAAGGATTCTGGGAGGATGCATGCTTAGTGAGGAAACTGTGACATAACCTAACCTGTTATGTAACCCGTTACATAATCTGTTATGTAACCCCAGCCTGTCAATAACCCAAAGGTGGGAAATGGCAACCAATCCTGACAGGAGAAAGACAGGACAAACCAGTGAGCACATAAAAGACAGTGTGTGTTCAGACTTTGGTGTCTTCTCCGCTCGTGGAGGATGGTTCATCTCTCCCTCTGAGATGTACTTTCACTTTGCATTAGATGTTGTGTGTGAGATTGCTTCATATTTGTGATCACTTTGTCATCAGCTCGACTTGGTACCAGTACTCATTCTTGATGCCGGGAACCACCGGGGACTAGGGAACATCCACACAGACCTAACATTCCTACCTAATTTCCTGCCTCCATCACCCACTGCACCACCACACATGCCAAATCCAATAAAGCTCCGTCATCACTGTGGTTACCTCCTGCATGGCAATTACCAACATCAGGGATACTCTTTCATTTTTATTTGGTTATTTCTTTATCAAGAATATAAACTCCTTTGAGGCAGGGACCCACTGTCTTGTATATGCCCATATCCTAGTGTCTGCAATAGTGTCTAACCCAGAGTAGACATTGAATATATATTAAGTGCCGAGTGAATGCTGAATGAAATATCATGAAAGTATATTTGAGTTGTTCTTCAGAAGTGGAGTTAGTGAAGGGAAATAGGTGGAAGGAAATCATGGAAAGAAAACCAGAGATAAAAAGACATTATACATCCTGAGACTATGTTGCTAAAGAAGGGAAGATCTCAGTGAGGACTTTCTAAAAAAGGGTCTGGGGTAGCAACGGGCGAGCAAGAAGAAGCTGCGACCTTTAGAGAGAAGGAACATCAGAGAGGACAATTGAGAGGGAACTAAAATGTTTGATCTTCAAAATGTTTTCAAGAGCTATGTTTTTATGGCAGTGTTTATGAGAAAGCATTGTCAAAATACTTTCTCATTCTAAGAGTGGTGGTAATTTACTTTCTTTTTTTCTCATTTATTTATTTATTTAAATTGACAAAGAAAAACCATATTTACTTATCATGTATAACATGATGTTTTGAAATATGCATACACAGTGGAATGGCTAAATCAAGCTAATTAACATATGTATTGCCTCATATACTTGCTCTTTTTGTGGTGAGAACACTTAAAATCTTCCCTATTTATGATTTTCAATACAATATGTTGTTTCTAACTAGAGTCAACATGTTGTACAATAGAACTCTTTAACTTATGCCTCCTATCTGAGTGAAATTTTCTGTCCTTTGACCAACAAATCCTGGCGATTTACTTTCTCGGGAACATGTGTAAATCAAGCAACTCTCTATTTTGAAGACTGGAAAGTTAAAAATCTGAAGCATTGCCTAAGGCTAGTAAATTGACAACAAAATCATTTTTAATTGAAGTTAGCAGACCTAGAAAACACTGGTAGTTTGGGCTTGTTTTTGTTTTCCAGAAGAGAATATTTCATCAGGGTTAAATTTCAAAAGTAAAAGCCATTCTTCATCCACCTCCTTTACACTCAATTAAGACTTTTTTTAAAGCACATTTGAGAAGAAGTTTTCCTTGTTTAGTCACAACTTGGAAGAATTTATTTTTAGTTTTAACCTAAATCAAATAGTGTTGAACCATAAGCATTTTTTAGGGGGAGGGGGAAGGGAGCAATAATTTTCCCTATTTTAAGAAACTTGAACTCTATTTGCACTCAGAAAAACAAAACCCCCAATAACCTGAACACGCAAAATTCAAAACTTGGCACTGTGAGTGTCTGATGAAGGAAAAAAACAACCAAAGCCAAATCTGACAAAAAAAAAACAAAAACTGTCTCATAATTTAAAAGTCACCCAGTCTAAAATAGCATGTCTTGACATGAGAGAGAACACAATTTCTTCCATTTCAAAAAAAGTTATCTCCATTTACAATGGTTCAGTGACTGGCAATGCATCCAGAAGGCTTGGTTTAGCATGCTGTAACTACGACTATACAAATCACAACACCAGAGCTAAGATGCCCGACAGCACTCGCACCAAAAAACACTTTCTAATTACCTTCTTCACCATCCTTTTCCATGGGCAGAAGGTGAAAAATTAAAATATAATTTTGATGTTGATTGTGAATTCCCAAGTCTAATTTCAACTATCAAAATTCTTAAAATTTTCACTATGTTGATTGGCATTTGGAAAAACCTACCCAAAATATCATGTATTTTATTATTGCAAGATTGGGACTCGTTCCAAAAGTCAGTGACTGATTGTTTTCACTCCTCTTTGTTTTCACAGTTGATTTATAAAGTAATACTCTACGTACACTACTGAATACAGCAAAAGAGTCAGGTAATCTATAGTCACATATCACGAGCGTTCCTTCCTCAGTGGCTGAAAATAGAATAAGCTACTTCAATTTGCTGAACTGAATTGAATGCTTGATTTAAAATATAATCAGTGAGAGAATGTGTCCTCCTTGGTTGATTGTAGATTTATTGGTGAATCTTTATACACTTATACCCTGGCCATTATGATAATAAAATAATAAAGAATTCAGACATTAGGATTAAATAAAAGGACATTTGAATCCCAACTCTACCAGTTATTTGTCATGTGAATTTGGTCAGGTTACTCTGTAGCCTCTGTTTCCTCATTTGAAATCTGGAATGATAAAAATTCCTATATCATGGGATTCCAAAAATAATAAAAGCAGCAATATTATAAAATGCTTAGCATCAGTTCTAGCACCCTATAGAATATAGATGCTCATTGACTTACAGTGGGGTTACATCCTGATAAACTCATCATTAAGTCGAAAACATTATAAGTCGAAAATACATTTAATACACTTAATGTACAGAACATCATAACTTAGCCTAGCCTACTTTAAAAGTTCTCAGCAGTTATTTCAGCATACAGTTGGGCCTATTATAATAAAAGAAATATTATAAATACAAATAAATAAATAGACTATTTTATTATAAAGTGTTGAATATCTCATGTAATTTATTGAATACTGTACCAAAAGTGAAAAACAGAATGGTTGTGTGGGTACTCACCACTAACACACACAGCTGAAAGCACACTGGGTCTGAAGAATGTCTGAAGCATTGAACTAAAATTAATTGCTGGATGATGGAGATCCTAGAGTGACAGGGTCATTCATTTCTCTTTCTTCAGATGAAGCTCCAGAATAGCTGGTAGAAGGCACTAGGGCATCGACACTTGTTGATGGTTTAGCAGGTATAGTGTTCTTAAGGAAGACACCAAGTATGAGGTATCAGTTGTTCAGGCTCATAATTACATGGCTGACTGGGAGCTGCAGCTCACTGCCGCTGCCCAGCATCATGAAAGAGTATCACACCACATGTCACTAGTCGAGAAAAAGATCAACATTTAACATTCAAAGTATAGTTTTTACTGAATGCATATTGTTTTTGCATCGTCTTAAAGTCAAAAACTTGTAAGTGGTGAACAATCAGCAGCAGTGCACTAATGGTAGTAGCAGTAAAAAGTGATTGATGTAGTGCTGGTGGTAGCAGCAGCAATGGTAGTAATAGAAAAACATCTCACATTACTAATTTATAACATACAACATAATTACAAAGTAATCTAGATTTTCTTCAGAGATGCATTCTATCAAAAATATCTCTTTGAGGAATGTGTTATTTGACTGAAGTAAATTATACTGTAAAAGGTATTTTAGGTATTTTGCTGTATTCTGATCTGTCAATGAAACTGCCCTTTTCAATAAAGGGGTGCAAGGTGAGAACCAGGGTAAGGGCCTAAAAACTTTGCAAAGGCACAGGCTTAGCTAAAAATAATGATAATAATTAGTCACCGTCCCCTTGGTTGCTTTCCTATAATTGCTACTCTGCAGTCACATAGCTGGTGGTCATAAAGATTATTAACTTTCTCCGTAGATAACATCACCTTTTCAAAACCTGAAGGAAGTTTCTGAGATATCTTCCAGGTCCTGCATTCCAGTGGATTGGCTGATCCCCCCAGACTGGTGGCCTATACCAAGAAACTGACTCAACTGGAGTTGTGACCCCAACCCAGGAACAAATTCAACACAAGATTTTGCCCTGATTGCCTAATCCCTTGCCTGCCAAACGGTCCTTTAAAACCTTGTCTCCCAAATTCTCCGGGAGGCGGATTTGAGGAATTTCCCCCATCTCCCCACTTAGCACTCTGTGGAGTTAAACCCTTTCTCTGCTGTAACACCTGCTATCTCGGTGGATTGGCTTCCTCTTGGGCAGCGGGCAATGAACCTGGTTGGGCGGCAACATCAACCATCTCTCACTTTGGACTGTTGCTTATCTAGTTCATAAGGAAGAATTCCATATGATACTATGTTAACAAAACAGTTTCTAGAAAAAAGGACAATGGTTAGATAAAAGATATATCATCTCCTATAAGAGAAGTAAGGATGAATGAAACATACTCGCCGCTATCAAGAAATGTTCAATCCTCGGAGTATAGGGTGATAACGAAGTACAGAAACAATGAAAAAGTGCAAACCAATATGTGTCTTAAAAGAGAAACACAAAATACAGTAGGGTTAATGGAGGGAAATGTACTATACTGGTGGAGCCCAGAAAGAATTCATGAAGAAGTAGACTTTGGGATGTATTTGGAAAGACTAAGCAAGGAAACAGAAATAGTCGGGTGGGAGACAATCCTCATGGGAGTCTCACATTTCTGTGAAAAGAGGCACCAGCTAGCTGCCTTTGTTCCAGATAATTTATTCAAGGATGTTAGCATGCAAACAGCTTTGGAAGATATAGTGTGTCCCTATGGAGTAGAAGGCAGGTTTGTTTGCTTTCCAGTGAAATAAAGATAATGTCTCCCTTCTTGTCAAAGGTCAGGCATATTGCTTGCAGCCCTTCCTTAAACTTGGAATTCTTTGGGTATGATGCAAACACATTATGTACAATATCCACCTGGGCCTCTTCACTTCACCTCCATGGGACTTGGGGTAAAAATAAATAATAATAATTATGGTGCTTGCTGTGTCATGAGTAGTAAAGTCCTTTGCCATACTTCCAGTCCTGGTACTATATTCTTAGAGGCTGAACACTGCCCAACAAAGTGCCTTATGTCTTAGAACTTTTTTTCAAGTACCATACTAACTCTAGTACCAGTGTCTGAATGAATCAGGATAAGCTAAATTATGCAGTAGTAGCAAAACACTACACAATCTAAGAGACTTGACATGGTATAACTTAATCATAAATAGAACACTTGGATTGTTTAAAAATTAATCAACCTTGAGAAATCATTGTCCAGAACAATACTATTTCTTGTTTTATAATATATAAGATTATATCTGATACAAGAACAAATGGGAATTTCAAAACTTTGTTTTCATTTAGTAGAACATAGTATAAGCTTCAAGTTGTATTGTTTTCTTTACATATTCTAATTGTATAATCCCAATTTTTACTGACAGTGATAAAGTATACTTTGAAGATATCATTTTATACCAAATGTTATTTAAATTTTTTCAACTTATATTTGCTGAATGAGTAAATCTATAAAATAGTATTGCATGTGGTAAAACAAATTATTTGTTTAATCAGAGAACAAAAAAAATTGTATGATACCCAAACACTAATTCAACCTTAGTAAATATTGTATTTGTGTTTTGAACTTGAAATCAAAGTTCTCCAGAACTAACAGAAATTGATGACAGATATTTCAATTTTAAAAGGTTGACATGGTGCCTTGGTAGAATTCTAACAAGGTTGGGGAGGGGATTCATTGGAATGAAAAGAGAGACAGTCTTTGACAATCTGTCTTCACCAGTAAATAGTTGCCTGAGCAGTAACTAGAGAAATCTGTCAGATACATTGACATCTCTTTCCTTGCAAGAAATTAGAAAATAGTAACAAAGACATTACTGCCACCAGCTGCCAATGTTTTTATTTCCCAAGATATCTTAATCAGACTCTCTTTAATGATTGGTGCACTTCATTGTCAGTCTTTCTGAAACCATGTTTATTTAGCATGACTCAGAGACTCTGTGTCCATGGTAGTTTTGGAAAAAACTTAAGAGAAATGCAAATATCCTTTCAACATTGCCTGGTAAATCATTCAGCCAACAGTCACAAAACAAATGCACTGACTACAACTATCCATACCTGTAGTTTCCAGTTTCTTCAGTAAAATGATATTTCCATCTTCCATTCTTAAAAACCAAGATTGTGGTTTTGCTCATCACTGTAAATCAGGGTAAACAGGGTACACTGTAAAGATGTCCCTGAAAGTCACTGGGCCATACTCTTGGTAATAATTGGCTGTATTGATGTTGGTAATTGCCTGGTAAAGCCATGGCAATGATTGCTACATGACCAACCAATTAGATTCATTTCTAAGGTAAAGGGGCCCCTTGTATATGAGTGATTGAGGGAGCTCTGACACAAATCGAGAAAAGTTTGGGGAATGGATGTATCACTTTTATTTTTTGCTTCTTTTGGCATCTCTGTTAGAAATTAGAAACATAAGCCCTATTGTATGAATAATATTGCACCATTTATCATTATTTTATAGGTTTTAGTTTCAAATGTTAATGTGCATTGGATCATTTGTGTTCTTATGTATTGTGCCAGAACCTGAAAAACGATAGGGTATGTGCTTTAATTTGAGGGTTATCACAGGCCTGACTAGCCAAACCTAATGTTAGCAAAACCTTCATTTTTTATTATTTTCAATGATATATTATTTAAAGAAAAGTAAATTTTTAAAACATGCTAATCTACAATCAACCATCATTAAAACAAAACAAGTTTTTTGTTCATTGTTGGTTATTTTAATAATCCATTCCCTCTACCAGAATGTTCTTTCTTCAGAGATCATAATGAGTCACTCTCTTACTTTTTTCTGGTCTTTTTTCTAATGTCACCTTATCACAAATGAGCCCTTGCTGATCACCCACACAAGACGTATCCACACTGTCTCTTGACCTCTCCTCTCACCTCTGCCTTGTTTCATTTTCTCTGTGATTCTTAGCACCGTGGGACAAAATATTTATTCATATATTTATTTCTTTACCACCCATCTCCAGATCCACAGAAGAAAGTAAGCATCATGATGTCATGGCCTTTGTTTTGCTCACTGTTTTGTTTCCAAATTCTAGAGCAGTGTTGGGCACAGAGATATTCAAAATGGTTTTACTGAGCAAATGAATTAGGAATGAATATATAATTTAAGCAAGATTTAAAGAAACAAAATTGTAGGGCACCTATTTGGAAGGATATCTACTCAACACGTTTTCTTTTCTGGACATTTCTTTTCTCTTCCATGTTCCACCTAACTCTTTGCACCCATGCATGTGGTTTATGTGAGCTTTGACATACTTGATTAATTTATTACCCTAATGATAATGGATTTGTCTAGTGATCTTCATCTGGCCCCTTTTCCAGGATCCCACACCTGGACATAGTTGATTGGTCAAAGGTGGATGTCAGTCTTAAGCTAGAGTATTTAGGAACTATAACAAATAGAGGGAGTGAGTCTCTCCTTGTGTGGTTTAAGTTTAGATAGTCAAAGCTTCAGATATGTTGACTGCCCTATTCTCTGCAGGAAGCTGATCAGTTGAGAAAAACACAACGAAGCCAGACCTAGAAAAAATATAAAATGAAGGAAAATATTGAGTCAAAGTCCAGAATCCTGATTTCCTGAGGAGTACCCCAAGCAATAAAAATAATTTTCAACAAATTCAGGAAGCAAATAAATTAGTACTTAATTCTTGAGCTGAAAAAATATTAAAACATTACTTCGTTTTTAATTATGCTTCCAGTATTTGTCTCTTTAGAAGTAAGAAAATGTATTTATTTTAACATGGGTGTGATTTTTATACAATTTTCCCATTACTTCTAGTTTTAGGTCAAAAGAATTAGGTCTATTCTCAGTGGGAGTATCAAGGCTGTATATTTTATTGTTTTTGAGAAAAAAACTTTGAAACAACATCTGATGTAACCAACTGAATGCCAAAAATAGGTAGGCAGATTTCATTTCATAGAGATAAAGTTATTTATGGAATTTTATTTATACCCTGACGTAATGGCTAGAAGAAATAAATTAAAATGACCATTATCCTTGTCTGGTTAACAAGATGAGAAAAACTTAGGTAATTCCATAGCCTACTAACCAAGCCCTGGAGGAGTAAGACTACAACCCATTTTTAATTAAACAATTTATAGACCAAAATGGGTGAAGAATTCTAAAATATCATCATTTCCTAACATAACAAGGGAAGAGGCTTCAATACAAAATTTTTCTGCTCATAAACTTGCCAAAGCTAATCTATATTATGTTATAGCCACTGTCAGCCTTGTCTTCTAGCCATTTTTTATCTGTTTTATTTTCCTCCACAGGTGTTGAATCTATATAATATGAGTAAATTATCTCCAACCTCTATGTGCATTTATACAACTTAGTCACTCTGCCTACCCAACTCTTACATGCATGGTGCTATGGGTTGAATTGTGTCCACTCAGAATTCATATGTTGAAGTCCCAATGCCCAATACCTCAGAATGTGACCTTATTTGGGCACGGAAACTTTATACATGTTATCAAGTTAAAATGAGGTCATTAAGGTAGGCCCTAATCCAATATGACTTGTATTCTCATCAGTAAAGGAAAATCTGGACACAGACATGGACAGAGGGAAGACGACATGAAGACATAGGGAGAAAACAACCATCTTCCAAGCCAAGCACACAGGAATGGAACAGATTCTTCCTCAGAGCCCTCAGAAGATACCAATTCTGATGATATCTTGATCTCAGACTTCTAGCCTCCAGAACTGTTTTTGTTGCTTAAACCATCCAGTTTGTATTACTTTGTTACTGCAGCCCTAGTGAACTAACACATGTAGTAAATCGTCTGCTAATCCTTCAAGTCTCATCATGGGCCACCATCTCAGACCTCTCTCCTGAGCTTCATATCCATAAAACTCCACTGCTGAAAACCATTTGAGGGACCACATTGTTCTCAGGATATGACACAAACTCTTTCATATTACATGTCAAGCTCTCCATCAGCTGACCACTGTCTGCCTGTTTAGTCTTGCTACATGCCATACTCCGTTCTTCCTGACTAGCATGTTCTACTAGTAACAAACTACTATAATTTTCATTCCACAAATGTTCACTATTCTTGTGGCTGTAAGTTTTTATACATGCTTATTTCTCTACTGTGAATCACTTTTAACCCCTCTGTCAATCCTCTTACTTCTTTGTCAGACAAAATTTTAATAATTGTTTGTTCTCAGCTTACACAACTTCCTCTTGGAAGGTCTCCCTGATGCCTGATCACTGACTTAAATATCTATGGTTCCCATACCACAAAAGACTTATCCTTTAGTAGCATTAAACAGTGTTTACTTGCCTTTGTACCTCAAAATATAAAAATATCCTTGTAGCCAGGGATCTGTTTTCTTTACCATAATGTCTCTACAACTTTGCAAAATCATAGGCTAATAGCCCATAATATTAAGATGTTCAAATATTAAAGCATGTACACTTTTGTGAACCCCTAACAGAATTTCCCAGGCCCTACTCTCTGAATTCACTGTAATTTAAATATTATCACATTTACACATTTTATTGTTAGTTGAAACTTTGTACAATATCTCACTTTTTATATGCCACTCTTGGTCCAATATTTAGTTTATATGCCTAACTCCACATAATAGTTTTATAAGAAAATAGTGTGGGACCTACATTTTTAATCTTTTATTGCACATTTCTAGTGCAGTTCTTGGTATATTGTAAGCATTCATGATATTCATTAATAAGGAGAATTAAATGATCCTATAAAGAAAAGTAAATTTGTGTCTTGGTAGGATGCCAGAAATCTACTGGAGTGAAGTCTACTCTAGATTCACTCTAGCAAAACTTAAAAACACACATCAAAGGGATCAAACTAATCTGCAAGTAACTTAATTCCTACCAAAGCAGACTTTACCCTCTTCAAATAAACACAACAAAATCCAGACACTCAACAATTTAACTTCACAATGCCCAACATCCAATCAAAAAGTACTAAACATTCCAAGAAGCAGGGACATGTTAACCTATAACAAGAAGAAAAAAATCAATTGATATAAATAGATGTAAAAATTCTTATAATGACCATGTTTTCTAGTTTCTCTATTGGATACTTGGACATCTTTCAAGCCTTGCTGACTCTGGAGGGACTGCCCCCCCTGGAATTCTGGGACTCCTAGAGATAATAAAGGACTCCCCTGTAAGCATAACTTTCATATGCAAAATGACCATCCAGAGCCAATACTCCAACCAACTCTGTATCAGGCCTTCACAGGGCTTCCTTACTCAGGGCCACCATTCCTCTGCCTTAATCACCCTAAGGTCAAGTACCAGGCAACTAAGGGCCTCTCCAATGCCCTGAAGCCTGCTGAAATTATCCAAACTAGTCAATTCTAAACCTGTTTATTCAGCCTCTCCCATTGCTTCTCATGGAAACCACAATAAAGGCTCTTGCCCACATTTTCCCCTTGCTCCTTCTGTCTTCAGACCAATCCCAGTGCCACCTACTCTTGGGATCTGTGAGTATATATAACAAGCCATGCTTTCAATTGAAATTGTCTCCTGATCTGTTGCTCTTGGCATATCTGAATAATAATAAAAGATACATTTCAAAACAATGTCAGAGATAATGTAATTATCAGCCAAGCATGTCAAAACAGCTTTTATAACTATATTTAAATACTCCAGTATTTAAAGGAGAACATAAACATAATGAGGAGAGAAGAAAAGAAAAGCAGAGATCTTAAAAAATGAAAATAGTAGTAGACTGTATCCAAGTTGAAATGCAGAGAAAAGTCTAATAAAAATAGTCTCAGTAACTTCTGAAACAATAATAAGGTATAATATCTGTGTAATGGATGTCCCTAAAAGGGGCAGGAGCCAAAAAGTATTTAAGGAAATATTGACCAAAATTTGTCCAAATTTGATGAAAACTATCAACCCACATTTCCAAGAATCTCAGCAAACACCAAGCAGGATAAACCTACAAGCGTGTAGAAAGAAGAAATGAGACACTACTACACAAACCTGAAGACATTTTTCCGTGTGCATGCATGTTGCACACAGAAAAAATAAATTAAAAGGAGGGAAAAGAAGAAAGGAAGGAAGAGATCATCAAGACTTGTTATCAAATTACTAAAAACCATGATAGAGTAAATCTTAAAAGTAGCCAGAGGAAAAAAAAAGATACATTACCTTCAGATGAGCAAACATGAAAATAACTGCATACCTTTCAACAGATGCTACTGAAGACTATGAATAACATCTTTAACATTCAGAAAGTACAAGACAGTTGAATTTTATATCCAGTCTTCCATATTGATAGAAGTCAGGCCCCCTAGTACATACCTGGAAGAAGTCAAAAGGCAAGAGAGCCCAGTAAATGAGGGTCCCATAAATACAGAAATTGGAAGAGTACAGAACAAATTTGAGAGCAAATAGCTCAGTAACTTCCAGGCAATGATTTTATACAATATATCCCAAATTCTTTTTATCATCATGATAATTTACATAGCAACTTGGTGGAGCCATTTAAATAAATTTTTGAGTCCTTGATTTACTTCCACCAACAAAACATAACTTTGGCATTGTGCTTAAATATCCCAATTCATCACTGTTTTGCATGCCATCAGTTTTTGAAGCTAGCTGAAAAATAAAACAACAAAAATTCAAGAAAGCCACCAGGAAAATTTTTGGTTATTCAAGTCAAATTACCTTGACCAAATATCAAATTATTAGCAAGAAATAGGGCAGACATATTTAAAAGTTACTATCCATTTTATCTGACTCAAAAATAAAACATATCTGCCATTTATATTAAATATCTGTAGTAGCACATCAACAGGTTTATGAAAAAATGTTCAACATCACTAATCATCAGGGAAATGCAAATCAAAACCACAGTGAGATGTCACTTCACAACTGCTAGAATGGCTATTACCAAAAAACAAAAGATAAGTGTTAGCCAGGATGTGCAAAAGAGGAAACTCTGAAATTCCCTTGGTGAAAATGTAAATTGGGACAGCCATTATAGAAAACAGTATGGAAGTTCCCCCAAAACTTAGAAATAAAACTTCTGTGGGGATGAGGAGAAACTTCGCCTTCACCCTGGAAGATTCATGAAAGATGAGCTCACAATAAGGTAGATTAATAAGAGAAAGAGATTTACTTACCATGTGTATGGGGAGAATCACAGAGGGCTTACCCAATATCCCAGTGGGGTCTAGAAGTTCATATACCTTCATTTTGTAGCGGGGCGGGCGGGGGGGGGGGGGATGAGGAATGTAGGTAATTCTGTTTAGGGGCAATAAGTGGTTACTGGGGAGGATGAATAGATAATTGAGAGAATGAACGGATGGGGGGAAACATTGATTTGTAAATGATTCTCTTTGGAAATTAAATTAACCCAGATATTATCTTTAAAATGGATTGGGCCATGTCTGTTTGCATCTTGATATTCTTTCCTGCAATATATTGAGATAACAGGAAGGGAAAGGAAGGGCAATTATTCTTTTTGATGGGTCCCTCTGGTTTTATGCAGATAGAGGGAAAGCCCCTTCCAAGGCCTATTGATCTCTAAGGGCCTTTAATTCAAAATACTCTGTATTCCAAGGAGTCATATCTTGGGGTGAAATTCTCTGGGCAACTTCACTACCACATAATCCAGCAATCTCACTGCTGTGTATACAGCAGAAATCAGTGCCTTAAACAGATACTTGCATTCTCATATTCATTGCAGCATTATTCACAATAGCCCTGATATGGAATCAACTTAATGATGGATTAATGAGTTGATTCATCAACCAACTCACTGATGGATGAACGAATAAGGAAAATGTGATATAGATCTGTTACAGCCTTACCAGGTTCATTGCCCACTGCTCAAGAGGAAGCCAATATACTGAGATAGCAGGAGTTACAGCAGAGAAAGAGTTTAGTATCACAGGTACCATGCAAGGAGATGGGAGGAAGTTCTCAAATCCGTCCACCTGAGAATTTGGGAGAAAATGTTTTTAAATTAGGGTAAAGGGCTAGGCAATTGGGTCTGCTGATTGGCTGAGTTTGGGGTGGAACCACAGGGGTGTAGAAATCATCTTCTTGTGCTAAAAGTCAGTTCCTGGGTGGGGGTTGCAATATCAATAGAGTCAGTTCCTTGCTATGGGTCACTGGCCTGGGTCGGTCAGCTGTTCCACTGTGATGTAGGGCCTGGGAGATATCTCAAAAATTAGCCTTAGGTTTCACAAGGGTGATGTTATCTGTGGAGAAAGTTAAGAATCTTTATGACCATCAGCTATATGACTCCTGAATAGTAAGCAATTATTGGAAAGCAAGCTAGGGAACAATGGTTGGTTATATTAATATATATATTTCCCCTATCACAGTTCCCACCCTGTGGCCCTTCATTAATTTTTTAAAGGGTGGTTTCAGGCCTGTCTAATATCTATCTATCTACAATGAAATACTATTCAGCCTTAGGAAAGAAGGAAATTCTGTCATTTGCAACGACGTGAATGGACCTGGAGGATATTACGCTAAGTGAAATAAATCAAGTACAGAAAGATAAATATTGCATAATCTTGTATATGTGGAATCTAAAAAAGTTGACCTCATAGAAGTAGAGAATAAAATAGTGGTTTTCAGGGGCTAAGAGGTGGGGGAAATTGGGAGATGTTGGTTAAAGGGAACAGAGTTTCAGTTGGGCAGGATGAATAAACTCTGGAGACCTAATATACAGCATGGTTACTGTTAATAATACTGTTTTTTATAGTTGAAATTTGCTAAAAGAGTAGGACTTAAATGTTTTCATCCAAAACAAAAAGAACGTAAGGAGATGAATATGTTTCCTTGACTGTGGTAATCATTTCACAATGTATGATATCAAAATATCATACTGCATACCATAAATATATACAATTTTTTATTTCTCAGTAAAGCTGGGAGAAACAAAACTTTATTTACAAAAAATAAGGAGAGAGAATTAGATTTAGAACCACGTAACTTGGCAGAGTCCCTACCTGCTGCTGCAAACTAGTTACATTGGTTTCCTCACTTTTATATGAGTATAATCTCTCATTCGTGTGGCTGTAAGGACTAAATGAAATAATTTTTTCAAGTGCTTAGCACAGTTTTTATGTCATTGTGGAGCATGAACACCTGAAAGATTACATTTGACTGAAGGCCACGAGCTGGAGACTACATCTTGTGTCCAAAGGGATTTTGTCTAAGTCCTATTCACCCAAGAGGCATTGGCTCCTGTGTAGAACTGCGTGGAACGTGGGAGTTAAGGAAAAATAAAAGTGTGAAACATACAGACAAAAAGGAAAAAGAAAGAGAAATGACAACAAACTTCACTTTGTGTTTCCAGCCAGTCAAAATAAATGAATAATGTATTCTTTACACTTATAAACTGCTGCAAAAACGAACTGGAATTGTAAGGAAGAAACCTCAATTTCAGCTTATTTGTACAAACTCTCTTCCGGTGAAATACAGAGGGACTGAAAAGTTCTTGACTTTTTCCAGTTCTATTTTATAGAGGAAAGATTAGAGTGATTATATCAGTGTATATAATTTTCATCAATAGCGAGTAATTGATTAGTTTCTGGACGGAAGATGAGGGTGAGAACTTGGAGAGAGAAGAAGATATCATTTTACTGTTTGTAATAATAAGGGGCTAGAAGGAAGAAATGGTCCAAAATTAGCTGCCATCTTTAGGAAGGCAGATTGTAAAATATTCAGAATAAAGTAATTTCATAGCATGAAATTCTGAAAGGTAAGATATTTCAAAAGAATAAAAGAATATGATCCTAACTGTACTCACATGTGTTATCAACTCCAAATTAAGGAAAAAGAATATTTTTTAAAATGGTGTCTCTACAATGAATTTGTAGAAATAGAATAGCATAGTAGTTAGGAGGCTTTAGAGCCAGACTGCCTGGGTTTGAATCCCACCTATGACATTTACCCACCGAATGATACCACCAAGTTTCTCAACCATTTTGTTCCTCAGTTTTCCCATCTAAGAAGTAAGGGGCATAATTTTATCCACATTGTAAGGTTTTGTGAGAATTCATTGAACAAATACTTGTAAAGAACTTACCAAACTTACTAGTTCGGAATGTAGCAAGTAAATTAATTCTAGGTATTATTTTAAATAAAAATTTATAGAACATAGATAACTAAGGATGGTACAAACTACTATACATACAAAAGGGGGAAATATGTCCAGCTGAGCAGTAATATTTTTTTCCATTACAATAATATAATGAGCAAGAAAGAGATAACCTTACTGTGCATAGTAATGCAACACTGATGGATAAAAAGATAAACAATTTTTCTTGTGAATTATCTGATAAGGATGATCTGCAGATAGAAAGGAACAGGAATGAACATAATCTAAACCCAATATTAATGAACAATGGATAAGCCAACACCTAGGCTGCTTTAAACAAGTATAAAGAATAAATAGTAGATGATTTGATTAAGATATTTATGAAAATGTGTAGGTTGAAAAGGTTCTGAAAAATTTGAGAAAAGCAAATATCTTCCAGAATTTCAAAAGGGAAGAGGCAAATTTCACAAATGTAGACCAACAATAGCAGTAGTAATGGTAGTTAATATTAATTGTGTACCTACTAAAGACTAGTCAAAATATATATTAAAGGGGTCAGAGTTATCAGAAAACATCAGAACCTTTTGGAAGGAAAGTCCAGAAGATTTTCTTCCTTTTTCATAATTCTGCTCACAAGGGGAATGTCAAAGCAAAGCCAAAGAGATAAGAGCGTGATGGGCCCCATAAGCAAAAACATCCTACAAAGAAAATTCAGTAATTTTTTGTTCAAATTTGAATCTTAGTCAAAGTAAGCAGGAAAAAAAGGCAAAGAGGAAAGACTTAAAATTTTGAAGAATGAACAATTAACTCCAAAGAAAACAGATATGAAAGCCTAACTTATTCAAGAGAATGATTAAGAAGAAAAAAAGGACAAGGGAAATGCTTACTTTCACTCTTTTCAGTTTATTTCCCTGAAGCACATACTAATTTGCTCATAAAAGACCAGAAATATTATTCTAAAAATGTAATTTACAAAATAACATTGAAAAAATTATAGAAACCACATGATGTTTGTAATAAAACAATGAGAATTATAGCTGTTTTCTGCAATTAATTATGCAATTACACAATCCAGTCTTATGCAATTTTCCATCATCTGTTCTACAAGTTCCCATAAATCCACAGGTATTGCAATGTATGTGGGGTTTTTTTTCCGTGACTATTTTAAAATCATAGTTGATCTTCACAGTTAGGTTAGCAACAGAAGTAAAAATGTGTCATAACTCTAAAAATCTGATACAAGGAATCAGTCCTCTACAATTGAGCATGGAGTGTGTTATAAAATGAACTCAATACTGCAGTAGATGAAATTACTTATCCAAGCTGACAGAGGATTAATAAACAGAAATGGAGGAAGATATAAATTTATTTATTTGGTAAATCATCTGCATTATTATCACCATCATAATCACCACTCAAGTGGGAACTCGAAAACAGGCTTCCTCATCAACTTGCCTTACCCATGACAGATAAAAGAGGAAAGGTGGAAGTTTCAGGCACTCTGCAATCTTAAACCAGTGTTTGAGAACTTCTCAAATGAAGATATTGTGCTTTCTGAAATCCATTTCTATTTATTTACTACCTTGTTTTAAAAATACTCAGGTTTACTGATAGCCAGATACAAGAAAGACTTCAATAATAGAGATATTTTAGGAAAGTATCAAGGAAGAGAATTATGTATTTTAGCCATTGATTTCAAACCCAGTTAAACACTGAAATCTCATAGAGTGGAATTTTTAGTTATTCATGTGCCCAGACTCCTACCCTAGAGAATCTGCTTGAGTAGAACTTGGAAATGCAAATTCTCAGGCACCATACCAGACCTTCCAAATCAGAATCTCTTGCAGTAGAGTTCAGCAATTTGTAGTTTAACAAGTCTTCCAGGTGATTCTTATACAAGCTAAAATTTAACACCACTGTTGTACACCATCATATAGAGCTACACAAACTTGAAAAGATGAAATAAAAACAAAAACAAATGAACTATCGGTATAAACCATTATCTCTCTTTTTGACCTTAGCAACACATATCTTTAAGTCCCCTCTTGCTATAGATGATTTATATAAGTACCTGTGTTTTAGCTGTGAGGGAATCTCTTGGGTAAAAGAAAATTCCCAATTAGCTAAAAATTATTTTTCAGGAACTGAGATTTGTTGGGTAGATTGCAGTGATGATCAAGACAATAACAACTTGGTTTTTTCATTGATACATGAGCTACTTCTGAAAAGCCTCGCTCAAATTCATCCCTGGTATTCATGGAACCTTACCAGTTAAGGCTATGGCAATGCACCCCAGGGGTCCTATTTGTTTGCCTATTGTCTATGGCTGCTTTTGAGTAACCAAGATAAAGTTTAGTAATTGTGACAGAAACCATATGGCCCACAAGGCCAAATATATTTATCTGGCCCTTCAGAGAAAAAGTTTGCTGATTCCACCAAATCCAACATATCCAAGGACAAACTGTCTAATCTCATTTTCATATTTTTCCCCTTAGCAGAAAAACAAAAGTACATTCCTAGCCTAGAGTAAATTGGTACAAGATTTGGATTCCATCAGAATGAGACTGAATTCCCAATGTAAGATTCTAGCTGTTTATAACAAACCTAGGTGGATTGTACTGACCATTCGCTGCACTACTTTAATGACATGTGTAATTTAGGCACTGATGCTTTGGGGTCAGCGTCTCTTTGTTCCTAAGAGGACTGTTATTGTTTTGATAAAAAGTAGAAGTTTCCCTCTGAGAAAACTATACCACTTATTCAAAACCTAGCTTCCATCATTATCAAACTGAGTTTATCCTACTGTTAAAGAATACACTGAATGTAGAAATAAGCATGGTAGATTTGGTAAATATCTAGTTCCACATTCTCCTAAGATCTGACAAATATGTCAACAGAATTTTTTCCCCAAAAATGCCATACCCCCACAAAAGTAAAAAGAATTGGAAAGGATAAGACAGTAAAAAAAATTGAGAAGTTGAAAAGCTCATGGACAAATGCTATCTGAATTAGCAGATAGCAGAAAATAGACACCTATCTGAGAGTGTCCTTCAGCAAGCAGAGCTCCAGACATCTCAGAAACCTAAGTCACAGGCAAACGGAGGACCTGGTGAGGTAGCAGCCAGCTGGAATTTTGTTTTAATTTTCTTACCATTTTAGGAATGCGTTATGTATTATTCATTTGATAAATATGATTTACAGAAGACTGAGTCTCTCCTGTTATATCAACAAATATTTGTATAATTATGGAAGATTTATCTACCCATATTTATGATACTTATTTCTAGATCCAATCCTTTACAACTTTTAAAAATGATGAAACAAACATTTCTAATGTTAAACCAGAGAAATCACACCCACTTGAAATTCTGGGACTTATTCTATACAGTATGATTATTCAAATATGTTATACATTTTTAAAGTCCACAACTTTAAATTGCATTTTAAAATCTCATGTATATCAAACAGTCTGATTTTGCAAAGGGAAAGTAAATTTTAGCTGCAGGGGGGTACCAGGAAACCACTTCTAGTTTAGAGGAGATGCTGAAAAAACAGACCATTTAATTGTAGATCTTATCTTCCCATATGCACTGACTGAACATTAACATATCCTGAATTATTTGATGAGGTTTTTCTTTTTGACACAGCAAATATATTGCGTTACTTTAGGAGCATCTCAGTTTTCTTAACATTCTCATCCTACCTTCTTCTGTGTTGGACTGCAAGATTCAATGATTCAATGATTCAATGACTTCTAATCATTTTAATCGATATTTGATTGTTTAAATTTTACAAAAAGGACATCAGATTTTATTTCTCATTGGTAGAGAAAAAGAGAGGTTGGAAATAATAAATGCTTCAGTAAGGGTCCTCCCCTTCACTAAATTAATGACCATACACATGTACAAATTATAAAGTGAAAAGAAAATAATCTTGTTTGTACAACCTCACACTATCTGTTCAGATCATAGGGTGCTATTATAAACTAGCCAATTTCTCACTGATTGAGTGATAAGGGGAGCATATGTAAAACAAAGAACCAGATAAAACTTCAAAAGTTTTCACAGTGCGTAAACTCCTCCCTTAATAATAGCCAATTTTTGCACCAATTTAAAAATACTTTGAAAGATACAACTTTACAATTTGTGTGCAGATTTGGAAAACTCTCACACTTAATGAATCAAAGCCATTTAAAGTGTAATATGAACATATTGGACTAAAAATGGACCCAAAAGGTTAGTGAAAGAAAGAATGAACATTTGATCTGTCAGAATTAGCATGGGAAAGACGGTTGTTTAATAGGCAAGAATTCTAAGCTTCTGGAGGGACGCTGCATTTAAAAATGCATTCACAATCTTGAAACATATCAATGAAATGAGCAGTGTTTTAATTAGGATTATACCAGCTGTAGTAATACATAAAACACAAGATTCCATTAGCTTAATGTAATAGAAATTTATTACTTTTTCATGTAATATACCAATGCATGTGTTCCAGGGGTTGTAGACATCTGCTCTAGCCCCTCATTAGGTAGCCAGCTGATTTCTGTTTGTGTTCTTACTTGTTGGCTTTCCAGGTTGTCTTATGCATTAAAATCAGGTGATAGAACAGGGGAAAAAATGTGAGGATACCACACTTTCATGCCAAAAGTGACCCACATTTACTCTGCTCACATTCCATCCGTAAGAACTAGTCATATGATCACACAAAAATGCAAATGAGCCTGAAAAATAAAAATTCCTAGGTGGAAAGCTAGTTCGTATCAACAGCTCTACACCAATGGTCAGAAACTACAGTCTTGCTCACATCTAGCCTGCTGCCTATTCTTGTATGGCCTGCAAGCCAAAGATGTTTTACAATTTTAAGTGGTTGTTATTGAAGCACCTACAGAATGCCCTCTATTTTACCTCTTGGCCTGCAAAGTGTCAAATATTTACTTTTTGGGACTTGACAGAAAAATTTGCTGACTTTTGCCTACACAATGGGAAAAAAAACTAATTTGAGAGACAGATTGCTGCAATATTCAGCCCTTCTAGACTCCAAATGTCTATGTGTGGACTTCTTTCCAGAATTCATATGGAAATCTTATGCTTCTTTTTAAGGGAACTAGATTAAGTGTCATCATTTAGGGCATCTAGCTTAAAGTCTAGGATCACTGTCTTCCAATCCAGATAGGGTTCTTCATGATCTAGAAAATAAATAAATTACAAGGTATTACCCCAATTGTATTCATTTGCCCACAGTCGATATAAAACAATGGAACGGGAATAGGTGCCACAAACATTATTATCCCTGACAAGGAAAAACAGGAGACTCAGCCACAACATGCACAGAAGTCATGGGAAACCACCAGCAGGTGCAAATAGTTTAGCACTCAAAGTTTTCGAGTAGATTCTGATTCTGCTTCTAGAAGGAATGTCCTTGTCCATTGTTGTCTGTGGCCCCTAACTCTACCCTCTGGAAGATTCTTCTTTAAACACTATTCTCCATGGCCACACCTGAAGTAGGTTATAGGAAGTAATGCCCTCCTACTGGGCTTCTCAAATTTCCAAGCCCACTTCCTTCTTTTGCAATTTTGGGGGCCCACCCTGGTGTTATTTAAAGGCTCCAACACTCAAAGATGTTTTTGTTTGGACTCATGGCTTCTTTGTAATACAGTTTTCTTTAAAAGACTGCAGGCCCCTGAATTAAGGATACCAAATAAAATACAGGACACCCAATAAAATTTGAATTTCAGGTAAACAACAAATAATGTTTCAGTATAAATATGTCCCTTGTAATATACTCTTTTAAAATGTTTTTTTATTTTTAATTAATAAGGGTACATAATAGTTGTATATATTTATGGGGTAATATATAATATTTGGGACATACTTATTTGTTACTTATCTAAATTTCAAATTTAACTAAGTGCCCTGTGTTTTTATTTGCTAAATCTGGCAACCTTATCATGAATTCTTTGCATTCGTGTTTCAATAATAATACCCAAGATTCTTTCTAGATATTATCCTCAAACCTGGTTTATTCCTTGATTTCCTAGTGCAATAGCTCTCCCTTTTAAGTCTGTGGTAACTGCATTGCTACTATAATAATCAGATGGATGAGAAAATCCACACTTAATATGATCTTTGACACAGTGCTGAGTCTTAATGGGCCTTTGAGACTGAAAGCTTTTAGGCCTTATCTCTTCCCATTTTGGCAATGGAAGCTTTTCCAACCCCAAGAGGCCCCAAAATCCTGCACAGTGTTATTGTCATCTATGCATGCTCTCAATCACACCAATTATTGTCTGAGCTCATCTCTTTCCTCATAATAACTTGCTAAACTCAGCAAATGACAACCAACATAAGCTATTAATATCTGACTTTTCCAACCTCTGCCCCTTACAGGCTTAGTAAACAAGTAGTCAGCCTTCCAACGTATTACAGGCAAAATTTCACCAAATGTTTTGCCACTAGAGAGGGTGGTTCTTTCTGCAGCATAAGTTTCCTCTTTGGTTGCTACCTTACTGCTAAGCCAGTGCCATATATTTTAGGTTTTTATTTTAACAGTACATACTGCATATAATAATTTATATACAACATAGGTCATGCTATCTGCTCTACAAATGAACCACATAATCTCAATGTTTAATTGTTTGACATAGGAGGGGTTATTTCTCACTTAAATAACAGTCCCCTGAAGATGCTTTGTAAAGGATGCTACACTGAGCGAGGAAGCGCTTCTGCTCTATTCACTCAGTTAGAGATTCAGGCTGAGGGAGGCTTCATAATCTTCAGTAAGGGGTTGCCTTGGCCATTGACACCCAGGAGGCAGAAGGGAAAAGAGAATGGAAAAGGCAAGTTGCTGCTTCCATCCTTGACCAAAAAAAAGCAGCCATCAATCATTTCCCGTCATATTCTGATAAGCAGAAATAATCAAACGGCCCACTTAGATGCAAGAGGACTGGGTGGGACCTGGACACTCTGCTTAGACAGCTGTGGAAGTTGACATATGAACTTTTGATGGACATCTGGTTGTCTATGCTACAAAAGGGTAAATACATTCACCTCTCTCACACCAAATAGTCATATACGACAACAGAAGCATTTGTTGAACATCTGCTATGTACAAGGTACTGCAATGGATGCTTAAAAAATCAAAGATAAACAAAAAGCTGTGGTCTGTGCCAAGCGATAGTTACATGATGTATTAGTAGGGCTACCATAATAAATACCACCGACTGGGTGACTTAAACAACAGAAATTTATTTTCTCACAGTTAAGGAGGATAGAAGTCCAAGATCAAGTCCAAGATAACAAAAGCAGGGTTGGGTTTTTCTGAGCCTCAGGAGAAGGATCTGTTCTAGGACTCCCTCCTTGTCTTACAGATGACCATCTTCTCTCTGTGTCTCTTCACATGGTTTTACCTCTTTGTGTGCATCTGTGTCCTAATATCCTCTTCCTATAAGTACACCAGTCATATAGAATTAGGGCCTACCCTAAAGACATTTTAACTCAATGACCCCTTTAAAGAACCTATATCCAATACAGTCACATTCCAAGACACTGAGCTTTAGGACTTCAACATATGAATCTAGGGGGAGCACAAGTCAATCCATAACACATGTCTTAGAAAATATATTTCTTTTTTTCTTATATATTTCCTTTTTTCTTTTGTGTGGAATAAAGTATATGAATTATCCTTCTAGTTTTATATCTGAAATTTTTTTTTTAATTCATTCAGAAAAAAATTCTTAGGAAGAGAAATCTCCGTAGACCAGTTGTTTGAGTTTTAATTAACTCAGAAAAGCATAATCAACAATAACATAAGTTATTGTTTATATATCTTTAGGTGCCAGGTGCAGTGGCACGTGTCTGTATTTCCAGTCACTTGGGAGGCTCAAGTGGGAGGACTGTTTGAGGCCAAGAGTTTGAGGCTGCAGTATGCCATAATCATGCCTGTGAATAGCCACTGCACTTTACCCTGGGCAACATAGTGATACAATCAAATATAAATTAAAAAGAAATTTTAAAAATGAAGAAATAAAAAATTAAAGAAACATGACTTTAGGATGAAAAATACTGTTAAAATAGAGTAAACATATAAAACATTCTCAGGAAACAGACTTTCACTTGTCCACTTGTAATAGAAAAAAATACAATTAAATAAAACATTAAAATCTTTGTTTAGCAGGATTGATTTAGTCTTTTTTAGTTTGTGCTATAAGTAAAAAGCAAGTCTTCTAAGATTTTAACAGGGATGATAGGTGCTTCTGCTGTGTAGAATCTCTCTCATGTTAAACATTTCAGATGTTGCAGGGCCTGAGAGACCCCAGATTTTGTAACGTTCTCTGGGGTCTTGAGTTCTAGGATGTGTTTAAAATTCAGTCACTGTGATAACATCATGAAAATCAATTTTTAAAATTCAGATGGAATTACAAAGTCCATACTTTGTAATATACAAATATTGAAACAATTTGAAAGCAGAGAAATGAAACTTAGGATCCATGACTACATTTAAATTTCCTTTGGAAATAATGTAATTTAATTGCAGTCAATGCTTAAGTCTTTCCAGAAGAGTGATAAAGAGCTCTCATGCCAAGTGGGAGGAAACATCTGGGTGAAAAATGTAAAAGAAAACTCCATGATCTAAAATTAAAATTTAAAACAACCCTGCTAGCTCCCTTGCATAAATGGGCTATGATTGTCCCCCAGTAATTAGAGCAAGCATTTTAAGTTATTTTTCCAGTCATACTAATGAGTCTATCTGCTTCCCATCTTTGATTTCCCTTTCACATTCCTGGTCATACTTGTCCACATTTCTGACATGACCCTTAGATATAGGTGATAGATTTGCGGCCATAAAATAGTTTTCCTGTGATTGAAGCAATCCTGCCTATATAGGGAGGAAACCCACAGTTTTGGCCCATGTAAAATAATCTCTAGTGTGCTATTTGTCTCAATCTCCATAATCCATAAGAACAAATGAACAAAAAAACAGAGCAAGTTGATAAGGCCCTGTTTGCATTGCACAGCATTTATTCAAAAAATCTTTAAGAAAACCCTACCTTCAACAAGGCATTGTTTTATCACTGAATGTAAGACAATGAGATGCTTTATCTGAGCTAATAGGAAACTGACCCAGAAGTGAACTATATAGCAAGAAGTGTGATTTGACAATTAGAAAAGAAAGTTTTCTGACCACTCAGCCAGAATTCTTCTTTTCTTTGCCAGATTTTAAAAATAAGGCTCTAAGAGTTACACAGGTGCTGCTGGTGAGTTAATTATAGCTGCCAAGTCAAATGAGGCTTCTCTGGCATCCATTTGGTTCAACTTTACGATACCTGACTTGGTTACAAAAATACATCCTCTCATTAGCAGGAATGTTATGCAAAATGTGCAACACAGTATAGTTTCGAGATTAATTCCTCTGATGTTTACAAATTAACTTTGTACCTTCCTAAATTCAGTAACAATAATATTGTCCAGGGATACACATACAAATATATCTCTAGTAAAACTGCCATCAGATTAAATCAGGGTTTCTCAACCTGAGCACTATTGACATTTTGAACCACATAATTCTTTGTTGTGAGAGGCTCACCTGTGTATATATGATGTTTACAGCATCCCTGGGCTCTATTTAATGGATGCCAGGAGCACGCCCCCAGTTATGACAATCAAAAACAATTCTAGACATTTTCAAGTGTCTTGGGGGTGAGTAGGTGGGGTTAAGAATGACTCTGGTTGAAAACCACATATCTAAAATAGGCATACTACACAAGACAGTCTACAGAACGTTCAGGTCCCAGTGCAAAATAAACGTGCAGACTCCTTGTTCAAAAAATATTAAGAATTACAAACAGAGCATTAAACCAAGCACCAGGTCCTTCTAAGCACTAGGTCTTGTGTGACAACACAGGTCACAATCTCAGGAACTTGGCCCTGATGCTACATTATTCCTCTCCATTCCTCAACATCACAATGCTAATAACACATTTGTATAGTTTATAACTTCCAGTGGCCAAGCTCACAGCTGTTGACACCCCACATGCTTCTTCCATGTTATATATCGGGTAGTTGCTTACACCAACACATTAGGTTAGTTCCAAACCATTTATCCACATTCTGTATCCTGTTTACCATCTTCCCAGGTACTAACATCTTTACTTACCCTGTCATTTCTGTATTCATGTGCTTATTGGAACAAGACAAGGGCTTCTTACTTAATAGTCAGCTTTTCTTCAACCAGGACTCTGCTGGCTACTCTCTACCCACTACTAACAATCCTGGGCTGTCTTAGGCAAAGTCTATCCCCACTCGGCGCCCCCATCCCACCATCTCCCATGATAGGCCATGTGCATCCCTACATCCCTACTACAGTCTTGTGCTACGGACTCCAAATAACTCATTCTAATCATCTTGATAAACACAATTCCATTAATGTGACGTGTTTGTTTAGACCAAAAGCTGCCATTTACTGAGTACTTTTCGATGACGTTTTCTATGGTGGTAGACTTTAGCATTTGAAATACTATGTCAGCATTTTGCAGATGAAGAAACCAACGTTTTGCAAAGTTTAAAAGAAAAACTAAAGCATACCCAAGATCACACGGTGAAACTTAAAGGACTTAAAACTTAGGACTGTCTATTTAACTCCAAAGCCTTAATCACTACGTTACCTCCTCCTAACATTTCTCCTGATCATGGAGTTTTATTATGATTCATTCTATCACACCCATTAGCCATAAAGGTGCATCTTAAAACTAAAGGATCATCATTAGAAAATTCTTGGCATGATATTAATAGGTGACTATTCAACAAGAAGAAAATATTGTTTCAGGCAAGTCTGAAACATTAATGCTCTAATATTTTATCACCCCTCAAAATAGAAGACAAAAGAAAACCAAGGAATGTCAAGACTGGCTTTTTTGAAGATATGAGCTCTCTTTAACACAAAAATTCATTTGCTTCTATTTCACAACCAATGAGTATTATTAGTTGATTTCTAAGTATAGTTATAATGATCTAAATCAGGAATAGTAAAATATTAGTAGTAAAAGATATTTGACTACTAGAATTATCACACTGATGTAATTTCCTATTTATTTGATTAAAATATTATTTTATTCTGTATCTTCATTCTCAAATCTAGAACTTTTTAAGTAACTTTTACCTCAAAAGTCTTTACGCTGTCAAAGGAGACCTTTTCTCTTTTGAGGTATATGTGTATCAACTGTGCTAAAATTTATAATTTCCCTGCCTATAAGTGAATGACATTTTAGAAATCAATTCTGCTGTAATAAGGTTCTGTATACTGAGATCCTATGCCACTGATCATTTGTGGTAAATGTGAACCACTAAATTTAGCCATTGTCAAACAATCCCACGAGAAGAAAAGGAAAAATGTGGAATAGCGCAATAATGAATATCTTTGTTTTTTTTCCAATTTATTGAATCTGTCACAGCCATCTGTAGGTCACAGGCCTTGCACAGGAAAAACACTACATGGTCCAAGAATGTGTGAGAAAGTAGAGCTATTCAATGTCCAATGTCAGAAGAGTCATTTGTTTCATGCATGTAGCCATTCCAAAGTCCTGAGCATTTGGGGAAACTTTAAAAAGAAAAGAAATTCTTTTGTCAATTGAAACTGCTAAATGTGAGAATAATCTATAAGCTTTTGATGGAAAGATGTCAGCTTAAAGAACTCTCCACTACAACAAAAATGCACAGTTCTATGTTCAAAATTTAAACTTGGGAGACAACTGGCCAAGCAATATGTTTTATGGATAAGTCATTATAAATAATTAAAATGCAGGCATGTATATCATCATTCACATGGCAAAGAACTATGAGAAAGAAAAAAAGCAAAAAATAAAGTGTCCAATGCTACTTATCCTTTAAATTACTCAAATAAAGTTTAAATACTGAAGAAAAAATTCAGTATCACTCTCATGGTTGGCAAGTTATGCCATTCACTTTTTCTCTGAATTTTATCTACTTCCATTTTCTAGAAATTGTTAACATCTTCCTCTGAACCAATCTCGTATTTTGTCAGACTATTACAGTCATCCTTCCATCTCCGTGGGCAATCAGTTCCAGGACACCCCATAGATGCCAGAATCCAGAAATGCTCAAGTCCCTTATAGAAAATGACATATAATTTGCATATAATCTACGCACATCCTCCTGTATACTTTAAATCAAATCATCTCTAGATTACTTATAATGCCTAATACAATGCCTACACATCAGTTCATTCATGTGGATTCAATGTAGTACTTGTTGTGCATCAAATTCAAGTTTTGCTTTCTGGAACTTTGCGGAATTTTTTTTCCTGAATATTTTCAATTCATGGTTAGTTGAATCCACAGATGTGGAACCCATGGATACAAAAGACCAACTGTAATTGCATTTCAGTTTGCATAGCTCTGCCATTCTAACAAAAGTTTTAAAAAAAAATAATAAAAAGCCTTTCTCTCTGTCTCTCTCTGTCTCTCTGTCTCTTTCTCTCTCTCTCGTTTTTTTGTCTCCTTTGTTGCTTCCTCCCCTTTTGGTAGTCTTAAAATATTGGGGTTCACCAAGGCTCTGGCCTTGAGCATCTCTCCACTCCGTCCACACTCTCCCTGGCCTTATATACCTTCTAAATGCCTCAACCACCTCCTAAATGCTGATGATCTCACATTGCTATCCCAGCCCCAGCCTTCCTTCTGAGGTCTAGACCTATATATTCAACAGACTAACAGAATCTCCTCCTCAGTGTTCATGGGCTCCTTAAACTTAACACGATCAGGAAGGAGCTCATCCTCCCAGGCCCTTGCCCAGTCCCAGACTGTGCATTGTCCCTAGTCACTGTCACAGGGAATGGCATGGTCACCCCTCTAGTCACCCCAAATAGAAATATGGTAGTGGTGGAAGGTAAATATCATCCAAGATTCCTCTCTCTCCTGCAAGCCTCCAATCCAAAACATCATCCAAACCACTCAACCTTCCTTTTGATGTATCTCATCCCTCCTCCCAGACCTCTGCCTTAGCTCAGCCTCTCATCAACTTTGCCCAGATGCTTGTGAGTTCTTGTACCCATCTACCTGCACCTAGTCTAATTTTCCTCCAATCCTTCTTCCCTGAAGCTTCCAGAGTTATTTTTCTAAAACCCCAATCAGATCACATAACTTGCCTTTTACAAAAGCTTAGATATCTTCTCCCACATGATGGTGTAACAAATAAAGCCATTTCTGGCCTGGGTCCTGTGAATTTCTCATTTTTTATTTTCTCCTCCCCCCCACCCTCCTGCCCCAGCTCAATGATCTCATCTGTGAAACTTAATTCATCTTCATGGGCTTCAAACTTCTCTTATGTCCCATATCCCCCAGCTGAGATCAAAAGGACTAAGAGGCTCCAGAATCTTGGCTGTAGATACTAACCAGCTATCTTACCTTAAACAAGTTCCTTAATCTCTGTGTCTTATTTGCTCATTTGTAAAGTTTATATAATAACAGCATCTATCTCATAAAGTCATTCTGAGATATAAATGACATAATTCATGTAAAAAGTTTAGCACAGTGCATAGCACTTAGAGCTCATCAAATACTAATTGTGATGATTATCATAATGATTTATGCATGCATCTTTCCACTGAAGAATTATTCATGTATCCTCTGCAAGTAACACACTATCTGACACACAATACTGACTTATTCAATGTTTGTTGAGTTGTTGAGTATATCAATGAGTTTCTTGAGTATATCATCAGTATATACATGAATCAACATAATTTCTGGGTGAACAGGTAAGAAATCAAATATTTGGCTGGTGTCCATTAAATCATTCTTATACTTCATTATTTACTGCTGAGAGTTATTTGAGGTCTAGTTCTTATCCACATCTCCTGCATCTCTGACATAAACTTAGAACATGAAAATGAATGACAGAAAAAAGGTAGCCATCATCCTTCACTCACATAGGAATATGGTGACAAAATCGGGGTTTAATTAAGATCCATCAATTATCAGTGGTCTTACTTCCGAAATCTGTATTAGTTGGGGTTCTCCAAAGAAACAGATCAATAGGATGTGTGTGTGTGTGTGTGTGTATATCCATATATTCATATTATATATTTATATATTATATGATATATATATATATATATATGGAGAGAGAGAGAGAGAAGGGCTTATGTGATTATGGAGGTTGGCAAGTCCAAAAATATACATGATAGGCCTGTAGACTTGAGATTCAGGGAAGAACTGATGGTGCAGTTTAAATCCAAAGGCTGTCTGCTAGCAAGTGCTCAGAAGGACCTTATTAGGGGGTTCTTTTGTCCTCTTATTACAGATGAGGACATTTAAACTGGGAGCATTTACAAAGCCAGTTAGCAGCTGGGCTAGGATTCAGTTCCTCGTCTCCCTGATTATTAAATCCCTTCACTGTCCATTAAACCACACAGAAATTTTCCAATGATTTCTAAGCTCTCCTGAAGAAAAAATATAGGCAAATAACTTTCACAAATAGCTTTTTAAAAGTAAAGAGACTATGTGCTTCATTTCCTTTATGTATTCTTTGTTCCTAAGACAATGTCTATAAAGTGCAGGCTGTGTCTAGAAAGTACTCCTTATGGTACTTCAGAAAATAAGGAGAAGATGAGGAAATTTTCTTTTCTCTGAAAGCAAAGAGAAGACATGTAATAAATGTCTCTGTGGTTTTGACATGTGAAATATTTTAAAAATATATATATCCTGACCAAGAATATCCTCAGCTTTGCTGATATGTTCCCTGACTCATCTTTTAGCTTCAGATCCTGAAGAATCCTATTCTTGATCTTCACAGACTGTCCCGAAGGAATAATACATTGAGCCTTTGTTGCCATCCGAGTTTTATCGTTTCACTTACGGATCCTGGTCCCTTGGTGATAGAAGATGGTGAGGAGGCAAAAGTATTAGTGGAAGCAGCTGAGGAGAAGTACACAGTTAAAAAAGGTCTCTGCTTGGACACTCTGTCCAAGGCCTTGTATTTTTCAATTTTTGTCAAATTATTATATTTATTAGTGCTAACTTTCAATAATGGCTTTAAACCACATTGTGCAAAGCACAGTTTAATCATATCCCCTAAGTCAATCTGCCTTTTAGTCAAATCAAATAATTCTGTCTCTACCAGGGACTTGTAAATGAGGGATAGGTGGAATATTTCAACTTATCTCTTAGATAGGATGATTCACCTCTATCAAAAATGGTCTTGTATCTTTCCTTGTCCTTTTTTATTTCTGATATTTGAGGATGCAACGGTTCATTCTCCTAGCCAGGTGACATTCTCCAGAAAGCCATTCACGTTCCTGTTGATATGGAGGAGGGACGGTGCAAAGTTTAATCAATGAGATGTAAACTAGAATTCAGATTTATGAAGTTATCAGAGAAGCAGAGAAAACTACCTTTATTAAATAATTAGTTTTTCTAGCAAAACCTTTTCTCTTGCTATTAATAAGTTCTGTAGTTAGGTTTACTTCCTCGATACCCAGTATCTAATTAAGAGTAGAGATCACAAAGTATTTCTGAAATAAGCATGTAGTTCTGGAAGGGAATAATAAGAACACAAAGCAAGAATTTAGTTGTACTCCCCAACTGTGAGCCATATTTTGGAAATCTATACTGAGAATTGAAAACTGAAAAGATATCAACATAAGCTCATTTCCAGAAACCTAAAAGAAGCTTGTTTACACCTCTTCTAACAGAAGGAAAACTAGAATAGGAAGGGTTACCTAGGAAATGAGTAGACAAGTTCTGCATCACTATTGAAACAGAGAGTTAAGCTTTAGTATCTCATCAGAGTGCAGTAATTTGTTTGGTTAAATGACATAGGATGCCCATAACAGTGAACAAAGTTCACGTGCCACCTTCTGATTTTGGTGTCACAGCAACAGGCCCAGGAGCCTATCACCAGGCTGCATGATGAAATGGGAACATCAGAAGAGAGGCAATTTCCAAGAAGTAATTCTGACTTCTAAGAGGTAAATCTCTTCTTTCCTCAATTTTTGTGCTTAAAGCTTTAGCTAGATCTCATCTAACCAGCAAAATAAAATAATTGTTGTATTCAAATAATGACGATTTTAGGATTTAACAGATTCATTCAGTTTTGCTCTTCAAAGTAATCATCTCATGGAACAAGTTTAATAAAATTCATTGACAGGCATAAAACAAAAGATATGATCTACAGGCATTCTACAGTTTAGTAGACCAAATTCTGAGGAACAAGAGTGACTAAGAAATTTCAAAAATAAGATTCTATTTTAGAATGTGGCACTGTAGCAGTCATTTCCCTTTAAGGAGAACTTTGGAAACTTTAAGCAAGCAGAAGGCCCAGATTCTGAAAAATACCTTCCAGGATGCAACTTCCCTCCATTTTAGGTATGTTTACTACTGAAAGGACAACAATTCATCTCCAAATATTTTAGGATAGGATATTTTTAGTTCAAAAACATAGAATATTTTTATGCCTGTCATAGTGGATCCTTTCACAGCAGCAAGCATTTATTGATCAATGACGTGACACTACATAAATGCTGGGTGCCAGAGAATGCAAGGCAAAGCAACTATGCTCATGTCTTCCTCTCCAGAAGACCAACCACAAAAGATGTGTCCTCCAGAAGTAAATTGCCCTAACACAAGACCTTAATAAATGTGATGACATACATACTCCTAAACGCATGCTCCTTAGATCCCCTTTAGGAACTTTTAACAAGTATAGAGGGATGGGTGAATCGATAGATAAATGAGAAACAGAGAGAGGGAGAGAGATGCATTCAAATGTATATTGTCATTCAGAACACTGCTATGCAAAAGTCCTATACTTTTTTTGTGACAGCATCTACCTACTGCACATTTGGAACTCTTCTTTGGGAACTGCCTTCCTAGCAAGTTTATTAGTCAGAAAACATACTTTTTATTCACAAATGCAGTTTTTGACCAAAAAAATCATTTTCCAAATTAATTATCAATTTAGTTTATCAGGCTTGGTTCCAATTGAACTTTATACATTAAATAAAAATCAAATCCATTCTTGAAGAACAAACTATCTGCCTGTTGAGAATATTCAAGAGTGATGGGAAAGATAGTTCTGAAATGGGAATTTATATGTTTTTTATTATTTAACAATGGCAACAGTATCAATGAAGTAAATGTAACACCTCTTAAAATGATTACTATGAAAAAATCACCACTTATTTAGAAGAGGAAATATAGTTCAGGGATTAAAAGCACATGTAGGACCTTGGGCAAATTATTTTATTTCTTGAGCTTTAATTTCTTCACCAATTACACACATAGCCCGTTCTATTGAATAAAAGTATTAAATGAGGAAATATATATTAGTGGTTTATGACAATGTCTTACATCTACAAAACATTCAGTGATGTGTTCTATTATTATTTGATAATAGGTGCCTTGCAGCAGGTTTATTTAAGGTCTATGTTTTATTTTATAGACATATTTCACATAGACCATGAGTCAAAATTTGTACAAATTATTTTCTCTGTAAAAGTTTATATATGCCACATTCAGTTATTGATAATGTATACACAAAATTGAAAAAGATGTTATGGACCACACCAGCTGAAGTTTGAGAATGAAACCATGACTCCCCCTAAAATCTGAAAATGGGGCTTCTTATTATCATATTGGGACTTTTGATCTTCCATGGACTGGTGTGTGCTATGGACTGGACTTTGTCTATAGATCTTGTCTTTATTTAACGGTCTATATGCTCTAATTGTGCAGTGTTTCTGCACTTGCATGCACATGCACTTTGTTAATTAATGTTATTTATTCATGCACATTAAGTCATTTTTTAAAACTCTAAGAGTTCTACAAAACTGGTTATGAGACAAAGTAGACTGAATATTTTCCCCATTTTTGTCCCCTCCAAAGCCATGCATATTAAACTCCTTTAATGGATTTTTTTAGTGTTTATATCTGTAATGGTTAAAAATATGTGTCAACTTTACTGGGTCATGGGGTGCTCAGACATTTTGTTAAACATTATTTCTGGGTGTGTCTGTGAGTTATGTTTCCAGATAAGATTAGTATTTGAATTTATAGATTGAGTAAAGCAGGTTGCCCTCCCCAATGTGGGTGGGCATCATCCAACCTGTTGAAGGGCCAAAATAAAACAAAAAGGCAAAGGAAAGGAGAATTTCCTCTCTTTGCCTGACTGTGTGAACTGACACATCAATCTTCTCCTGCCCTTGGACTGGGACTTACACCGTCAGTGCTCCTGGTTCTCAGGACTTCAGACTTGGACTGATTGACCTAGGCTTGCTGTGGTCTTGGGACCTCTTTCCTATTTTCTAAGAGTTTACTTTGCCTCCCCCTTGTGCTACATCCCATGGTTTCCTCTTTCTTGGTTTTCTTCTTGGCTTTAGCAGAACATAACTTCTTGAAAAAGGTACATGGGCATGAAAAATAATTTTTTTGAATTCTTGCATATCTTAAATTATCTTATCACTAAACTCACACCAGATATTTGGTTTAAAAGTTTTGTCTTAATCTTTCAAAAATAAAAAGATTACTTTTGCAAACAATTTGAAAGCATTTCTCCAGTGTCTTTAAGTTTCCAGTGTTCTATTAAGAAATTTCATGGCCTTCCAATATTGAATTCCTCTCTATTTTCTTCATTTTCTCATTCCACAACTCCTATTATCAGGATGTCCTAGGCTGATGATCTAATTTTCTTATCTTTTTCCCCTATTTTATATCTCTGTTTGCTCTGGTTTCTAGATTTCCACTAGAAATCAGTTATCCTCCAACTCTTCCACAGAGTTTTTCATTTACACTAACATATTTTTAACTTCTAAGGGCTCCTTTGTATTTTCTGAAATGCATCACAGCATACACTTCTTGGTTCACGCTTTGTTTTTCCTTTTGGAATATTAATCATATCTTTGAGATTTTCTCCTACCTACATATTGCTCATTTATTGTCCCTCTGATTTCTTTTTCCAAAATTTTATTGATATTATCTGCTATACTCATCTATTTGTCTTTGTGGGTTTGCACAGTTTGAGGGATGACCACGATTGTAGTTCTGACACGGGCAGTGCATGGGCAATATATATAGCCAAAGTGTTGTACCCCCATAATATTCTGAAATAAAAAAAAATTTATTTGGTTGCTAATTTTTTTATGGCTGTTTAAGGGACTCCAGATCAATTTATGCATTCATCCTTCTGTGTTTAACTAGCTCATATACACCTGTTTCAAAAATTCTTCTCCTACACTCATGATTCAGGATTACAATTCAGATTTACCTCCATAATAAATAAGCTTAAAACAGCTTCTCCTTCCTGTGCAATTCAATCTAAAGTATATAGCTGGGTATATGATCTATTTTTCTTTTTATACTTTAGTTTGTACCCCGATCCTGTTCAAATATCTAGACTTTTTCCAGAGTGTTTTTTTCAAAGGCATGTTTTCACCTGTGAATGCTTTTTGATTACCTGTTATAGTCTATGCCAGTGCTGTCTAATGGAAATTCAGTGTGAATCAAAAATGTGAAACATATATGTAATTTAAATTTTCTAGAAGCCATATTAAAAGAAAGTAAGAAGAATAAGTGAGATTAATTTTAATAATGACGTTTGTTTAATCCAATATACCCAAAATATTATTTTAACATGCAATCAATATAAAAATGATTAATGAGATATTTTATATATTTTTTTCACATTGAGTCTTCAAACTCTGGTGTGTATTTTGTACTTATATCACCTTTCAGCTTGGATCAGCCACATTTCAAGTTTTTAATAGGCATATGACTAGTGGCTACCATATTGGATACCACAGTTCAAGGCAATTGTAATATAAAATCTAGTAATAAGTCATAGTATCTTCCCCCAAATAGCTTATAGTCAAATAAGTAAGACAAACAAGTAAAAAACAAGGAGAGCACTGTATGATAATGGCTGCAATAGAAATTTTCCAGGGGAAAGAAAGCATCTAAATAAGATGGCAGTTGCAGAAAAGGCATTCTTGTGGCAGGGATGCTACTTGGAGTAGTAAAAGTAGTTTCACATTATTGATATAAAGGGTACATGAAGGGTATGTGCTAGAAAGTTGATTAATGACAGAGTTCATCAGCATTGCATAGCCCAATAATTTGAAATTTAACTTGAAAACATAGGGAACAAACAAATACTCTAAAGTGTGGGAAAGTTGTGATCAGATTTATGTTTGTGAAAAATTACAATTGTGTAGTAGAGACCAGATAGGAAAAAGTCTAAATTGAAAGCAAGGAAATCAGGTAGATATCTTGGGCAGTCAGCTGGGCAGGAGGTGGCATGAGACTGAATCAGACAATGGTTGCAGATGTGGAGACCTTTGAACGAGGTAGACTCACAACTTACTGACTGTTTGGGTGGGATCAGGAGAAGGAAGCAGGAGGACATGAGCAGGAACATTATTATGAGTCTTTATTTCTGATTTTGGGAGGGGGAAGATGATTTAATTTACCAAGATATGAATTATAGGAGCTAGGGTAGAAGATTTGAGCTTAACAACAATATGTTGCCTTTTAGGCATGATTTACTATTGGAAAACCAAGTAGAATTGCCCAGTAAGTAACTAAATATGGGTTTCGATTTCAGCAAAAATACAGAAAAATAGACATGAGAGTAGTCAGTATACACATACAAGAATTTTCCATGACAGAAAATAAGCTAGAATCTCAGACATGATGTGGATGCTTTTAAAAGGATGAAAAGTAAGATGAAATTAAAAGAACACTATGTAGGAGGGTTTTTTATAAATGCAAACACTAAACATATACATGTAACAAGATAAAAATGAAACACTTTGCCAATGACTTACATGTATATTTTACTTGGCAAGACAAATTTTCCATGCTGACAATATAGTAGATAAGTTTCTTAAATAAACTCAGGAGACAGCCAAAGCACTATTATTAAATTTTCTCAGAAGATAATTTAAAAGTTATTTGTACAGTTCACCAACATGTGTTCAAAGCAAGACGATACAGCTGAGTGAGGGGAAGATTTGTTTGCACTTGTCACCTTACGCAAGCTTTGTGTCCCATTCGTCAAGTTCTCTCTGTAGCATACTTCAACAATGTTTTGTTACCTTACAAAGCTCAGCACATTGATAATGTCCCTCCAAGGAAAACAATACATTCGAAAGCATTTAGAATAATTTTCAATCCTAGATTGTGTGAGAAGATTTAAGCATCACTTTTATTACCTTAATTTTGTAATTAAAGTTAAAGCAATAATAAAAACAGCAAATATCAATTGAACACATGTTATGTCCCAGGCATAAAGTGCCATATAAGCGCATCACAAGATTTAGATGGTTTAATCCTCATCAAAAGGCAAGATGTAGGGACTATTTTTATACCCTTGCTGGGCACACAGTCAGTCCCACTCATCAGCACCCTCCATGGAATGGTCCCCATGGAATGACCCAGAATTGGGGGTTGTGGAATGCCACTTCCTCCTGTTGCCTTTCTAGCCCTGGGGTCAATGGTGGCTTCCTGCTGTTACTAATCTCTAGGTTGTCTCAACATTTCTTCTTTGGTTTCTCAGTGTTCTAGTACCTGTGAAATTAAAGTTCAGTAATATATTTATATAGAATGTTTCTGCTTTCCTAATCGGATGCTGACTGATATACATATATATACTTGTGTGTGGGTGTGTGCGTGTGACTTAAATATTTATATACTTATCTTACATTCAATAGAAGGGGAAATGATTCTTAGAGTATTTGAGAGCCTAAAACTAATAAGTCCCCATGGCTAGAAAGCGATTGAATCAGGATTTGATCTTGAGTACCCAGGTCTAGCATTCTACACTCCTAGTGGTATACTGAACTGAACTGAGCTGTTCTAAAGTATACCAAACCAAATCAAACAGTATAATGCAATAGACTAGCCTACACTAATGCTGAAGTGATAATCACACTCAACATTCAACAGTACTTCCCATGTGTCTGACTTTGTGGCAAGTGTTTTGTGTGTATAAACTCAAATAATCCTCATTACAACTTTATGACTTAAGTATAATTATTATCCCCTTTTTATTATTTTTATTTATTTACAGTGAAGAATCAATGCATATTTCAGTGGTGCCTTCAAGCTCAGAAAAGCCCTCACACACATTGTCTCCCCCTTGTTTGACTGGTTTTAACCTCTCACTGGGCACTAGTCCTATGGCGCTATATCTGTTTTCCATTGCTGCTGTTACCAATTACCACAAATTTAGTGGCTTGAAACAACACACACTTATTATCTTCCAGTTCTGTAGGTCAGAAGTCTGGCAGGGGTCTCACTGGGCTAAAATCAAGCTGTTGGCAGGACTGCACTATTCCTGGAGGCCCTAGGGGAGAATTTCTTTCTCTGTCTTTTCCAGCATCTACAGGCTGCCACATTCCTTGGGTCATGGCTCCTTCCTCCACCTTTAAAGCAGTAACAACAGGTCAAATCCTTTTCATTTTGCATAACTCTGACTCCTCTTTTACCTCCTTTTTTCGTTTTTAAAAACCCTTTGTATTATATTGGGCCCACCAGGATAATCCAAAATAGACTCCCTGTTTTAAGGTGCCCAATTAGTAACCTCAGTTCCATCTGCAACCTCAATTTTTCCTTGCCATGTAATAATAGAATATATTCACAGGTCCCAGAGAGTATTCTGCCTATGACAGGTACTTTATATTTTTTTTATGATGAGCTGATTATTCCCTATTAGATTATGAGCTCCTTATGGGCACATCTTATATCATTTTGCTTTCTCTGTAGTGCCTTATGCAAAATAAGCAATCAGTAAAAGTGAAGCGCCCACTTCCTTTATTGATGCTGGTCCCCCAAGAACTTATTCTTACCACAGTAAGCTGCCCCAACAGAAAACGTAGGGTAAGTTGCACTTCTTTTATTTGTTCTACAAAGATCCATCATAAATGTACACAGAATATAAACTGTTGAGTTCCTTGAGCTAGTACTGCTGAAGTGTGCCCACAAAGTGAGAGAGAAATGAAGAAAACCCACTAAGTGATGCCAGGCTGCAGATGACAGAGTGACGTGGCAGCAGCTTCTGTGTAGCTTGAGCCCCCCTCATCTTCAGCCCCACCCCCAGCCTCGATGATTTTAATTACATGCCTTCTGAGATTTCTCCTGATGCATGAGCTCAGATGTTGGGCCTTCCTAGTCTCAGCCCTGGAGAAAAGTCACTGTACTTGAAAATTAGAGAACAATCTGGCTTAGCTCCCCCAGGTAAGTTACAGTTTGTTAATGCTTTTAGGAATGGGTTTATTTGGGGCATGACAGAGTAATTGTGTAGTTGAGGAATCTATATTTACAGATCTCTTGTATGCAGTTTAATGTATGTAAAAGGCATGTCACAGTGAAGAATAAGCAAACAGGATACGACAGTATGTCATGATCCAAACCATTCTAAAGGGGAAAGAGAAATGAAGTGAAAGGCAAAAGAAGCTGGGTTTTAGGCTCACAAACCTGACAGGCAAGCCAAAGGTTTGCTGGGAAATTCTCAGAATACTGATGCAAAATTTATAAAAGCATGGAATTAGCCTTAAAATGACAACATTTGAGGTAAGAAGGAAAGAGTGGAGTAAAAACTATTTACCTCCTTTCTTCCCCCAAATCTAGGTTGATGCCAGCCTGAAGAGGGGAGTTCAGTGCCCTGCACTTCTGTGCTACCTGGTGGGATGTAAACCAAAGGGGAGCCCGAGCACATCCTTTGCTATTGAAACTGGAAAGATTCTAGAGCCGTCAGGTCCACAGCCACCACATTACAGCTGAAAAAATCTAGAGAGTTTATGCACATGCCAGATTTCCCATAGCCAGCTCATCACACAGGCAGGCAAGCAAACAAACAAACAAAACAAAAACAGAGTCTTTTTTAAAAAATATCTTATTTAGTACTCATTTGATGACTGTCTATCCTGAAATAGGTTTTAGATAGCTAAAAAACTGCTAAGATCTCAAGTGACTTTTTAGTAAACTAGTCTCTGGAAATACCGCTCAAGAGGTCTATACATGTACCTGATAATAGGGAAATGGTCAAAATACAAGGTCCTTTGGGATACGATAGACACAAATATATTAACAGAACAAAGCATTGCCCTTAAATGCAAAGAACACACTTGCTTAACCTGGCGATTATCCCTCCCCACCATGGTGGTTATTAATCTGGTTTTATCTTATGGGCTTATCTATCTTCTTTCAGTTCTAAAATTAAGAGCAAAGAACCATTGCCTCTATTTGGTTTTTAAACAAATAGAAGCAAAAGAGGCGGGAAATGATTCCTTACAAAAATCAAAGACAGTCTCTTTTTCTTCTTGGCAAATGCATTCTATAATTTTTGCCACCATATCTCTGGCACATTATTCCATTCTAGGCTCCCTGGACCTTGACTGCAGCTAAGTTGCCCTAAGAATAGAATTTCCTTCATGTTAATCCAACTGTACTTGGCTTCTGCTCTTGGCATTGATTCTTGGAACACAATGAAATTGGACCTTCTTCAAGGCATCTGATGTTGAGAATAGAATCTGACACCTTTGAGTTAGCATTTATCCAAATTGTTGAATCCCAAGGGGATAAGTGACACCCCCTTACTGGTGCTAAGGAAGACCATGCAACTGGTCCCTGGTAAAGAAGGGTGAAGGTGAAGGATATTTCTGTTTCCCACATATACCTCATATCCAAGTACTGACAGAGCATTGTATCTAGTTGGGCTTCAGTTGACCTGGAACGATATATGGTCCAGCAAAATGGGCCCATTTGTTTCTCTAAGGTGAAAATCCCAGGCATACGTTTTTAATTTTAACTTCTGGAAAACATATTAGCCATTTTCTCTTAAGTGACCTAATTGCTACCGCTCGTATAAATAATAGTATTACAAAGAGTGGTCCACATCCACCAGAAAAATAAGCCTCCTGAGGATAGTTCAATGGAAAGCTATAAGGAGCTGTATTCCTTGATATTATGGTTGAACCTCCACAGCAATCTTAGGCCCCTTCACTTCTGGACTTCTTATTAAGCAGATAATAATTGTCCTTCTGCTTTAATCCAGTGCCATTATTACTTTGTTTTACTGGCAGCTGAAATATTCTTAATTGACACAAGTAATAGGCAATAAATAAGTATAATATAATTCTTGGATTTTATATTTATAAATAATTACTCTGTATTTAAAATTTTACATATATCATTCTTATTTTATGACAATAATTTCCATTATGGTAATACTTCTCTTTCCTATTTTTAAAAAATAATTCTCCAGTCTTTATACCCATGACATAAAATTAGGATTAAAATATTCTGATGAGAATGGTGTTAAGAAGATATAGTCATAGAATTTGCTAAGAAAGCTAGACAGTATATTGCCTCTGACTTATTTATTTCTTCTTTAGGGTGCTTTCCTACCTATGAGATGTAACTCTTTTCTTCTTCACTATTCGCCTAAGTTTATGGGAATTTCTACTATATTGCACTTTTCTAATCTCACATATAAGGTTTTCAAAGCTCTATTTCTCTTTTACATAAACTAGCAGGAGTTCTAGAATGAAAGAACAAAGAAATTATGAGAGAGAATTATCAAAGAAATAATTCAAGAATTCATTCAGAACTGAAGATGCAAGCTTTCAGTCTTAAAAGTCCTACTTAATGCCAAGTAAAATAAATTTTAAAAGATTCACACTAAATCACATCATCACAAATTTCATAACACCATAGATTAAAAAAAAATCTAAAGTCTTACTCTACTGGGGTATACAGGTCACATGAAAAAGAACAGCACTCAAAGTTTACTGGATGCTGGGACACGAAGGAATAATGCCTTGCAAATCAAAGGGGAACTTATTTTAATCAATGTATTGCACAAAGACTATTCACAAATGATCCAATTTTCCTCTCCTTCTAGCCATGTGGTAGAATTGCACTTTCTTGTCCTCGTTAACATTAAATGTGGTGTGGGCACTTGTTATGGCTAATTAAATATAAGTGATAGTCATATACATATATCACTTCTAGGTGGAAGGTACATGATATGTCAAGCTCCCTTTTATCTGCCCTGATAAATTATGATCATGCAACTTGCTTGGCCAATAAAGTATAAATGGAAATAATGTGTGTCTTTTTCACATGGAAGTTTTCACAGTCAGTACACAATACTTCCTGTTCTCTGCCCTGATAGTTACAGAAGCATTTGTTGAGATGGAGACTCCACTGGATTAGACTAGAATAAGCAGAGCTCCTTTTCCAATCTGCACTAGCATGCATCTTAAGTAAAAAATAAATTTTTATGTTAAATCACTGAGATTTATTGGCTGTTTGTTAAAGTGACATAACCTAATGTCTGGACTGGTAAATCCAAGTATTCTTTCCCCATCAAACTATCAATGAAGGCTGAGGTAAAATAAAATATTTTCAGACCTGCAAGTAATCAGAAAGTTTATTTCCACTTATATCTTCCTGAGAAGTTACTTGAGAATCCAACAAATAAGGTAGTAAACTAAGAAAGGGAAACATATGGAATCCAAAAACAGTGGATGTCAACTTGAAGGGTAATAAAAGGAAATCCTTAAGCATTAGTATAGCCAAACTTAAAAACAACCACTGCAGATTAGAGCAGGGAAAAAAAAGGATTCCTAGATGAGGTTATTTGGGAAGCAAAGAGAAATTCTTTGTAATGGAATGTATGAACAGTTGGAAACATTTAAAGATATGATGTAGGCAAATAATGCAATAAAAAATAATTTAAATTCCTGGAAAAACATATATAAAAACTAGCACAGTAAGGTAGAATCTCAAATATGAAGCAAAATAAAATATTGAATCATTTAAAGCAACTAATGAAATGCACAAAAAAAAGCATCTGACTTTAACCTGAGAACATTATTTTTTAAGTGACTCAAGGTTTGTGAAAGTAAACCCGTAAAGAATCATATGTAATGCTAGCAAATACTTGGACTAGACCTAAACAACATTTATAACCAGGGCATTTATAATGAGAACTGATGGGATATATTCAAAATGCTTTTTTTTCAATGTCCTTTTTAAAAGTCATAGAAAATCATATTCTTCTGCAACTAGATAAGAACCAGTAATACCATTATGACACTCTCAAGTCATAAAAGTCAGAAGGCCCCTCTAAGTAGTTAAGTTACAAAATGTAGTCTTAATCTATTAACAGATATTAGAATGCTCATAATGTTAGTAATCATCATTTAAATTTTCATTTTGAGGTAAGACTTCTTCTCCAACAACGTCATCTTATAGTCGGAGCTACAACATTAGTTGTAAACTTGCACCCAGGAAGGTGGACAGGTGAGTTCTGTTTTCTTTCTCGCTCACCTCTTTCTGCACTTCCTAACTCTTGTTACTGAAACCTCTGGGGCTGGAGCATCAGAAGGTCCAAGGTATGGCAAAGGGGAGGGGGTCAGAAAATTCCTTTCCTGACTGTAAGTTAAGTAAGTTTACTTGCTTGTAAGTTATCTTTATTCTTTCTAGGTTTGGAAGATATTTAAAGCTTACTCTTTATCTCGTGGACACTTTTGTGAATTCTTGGGGGCTCCCTTGTTGGGCCCATCCAATTATAACTTCTCTGACAAGTTATAAATCTCCTAACAGTTTCTATATCCATAAGGAACGTGGCTGGTGTTTTCATTAAGACAAGGAAAACTTATTTTCCACAGAAGACTGGAAATATAGAACAATGATATGATAGAAGAAGGCAACTTTACTTACTGGATCCCAAGAGCTAAGCATTCATGTTAGGAAGGGCAGTAATAGAGAACATTTTGAAATGTCACCAAATCATGTAGGGGCTAATTTACATAGTGAGTCAGAAGTTACTGAAGACCACCTACCTAACTCCCCGTGACTCCAGAGGTTACTCCGGACTTCATCAAGAAGAAAGAGAGGCCAGGCATGGTGGCTCACACCTGTGATCCTAGCACTCTGGGAGGCCAAGGTGGGAGGATCGCTTGATCTCAGGAGTTCGAGACCAGCATGAGCAAGACTGAGACCCGGTCTCTAGTAAAAATAGAAAAATTGGCCAGGTGGGGTGGTAGTCCCAGCTACTTGGGAGGCTGAGGCAGGAGGATCACTTGAGCCCAGGAGCTGGAGGTTGCAGTGAGCTATGGTGACACCATTGAGCTCTACCCGGGGCAACAGAGTGAGACTCTATCTCAAAAAAAAAAAAAAAGAAAAGGAAACTGAACCCCCTCCTCACTACCCCCTTTCATAAAAAAAGAAAAAAAAAGAAAAAAAAGAGAGAGAGTAATTAGGCAATAAAATTTTGTACATAAATTTGTACAATCTTAGATCAGCATTCTTCTTAAAAAGTAGTCATATTGAAAAAGTGAACTGCAAATTTATTCTTTTCTCAATGAAAATTACTCAAGCTATGTAGCTGTAGTATAACCCCCTAGACTAGTGGGACCACAGGATAATATTTTTATGTTAAAAATCCTGGATGAATCAAGGATGGGTCATATCCTTCTTTTTTATCTTCAGCAGTGTCAACACGAGAGCTGAATTGATAAAATTACTCAAAAAACAGTTCATTGAATGAGATCTATATAAAAATTATATGGTTAATATAACTATAATATAATTTTATCATTGCTATTATAAATAATTAATGTGTTAATATAGTCCATATATTATCATATGAGTAAAATTATATGGTTAATATAATATATAATAAGTATAATTATACATAAAATTTCCTGTCAGCAAGAACCTGCTAATCAGTCCTATGTCTATGTACATTGTAATGCTTTGAGTATAATGCTTGAGTGAAGTGCTCAGTGATGTAACCATCTGAGCTTAGTCATGGACTTAGGAGCATCCTCTAAGTTACTTCTAATTTAACATATCAAAACATATGTGCTCTTTTCTTTCTTTTTTTTTTTTTTTTTTTTGAGACAGCGTTTCACTCTGGCACCCCTGGTAGAGTGCAGTGCTGTCATCATAGCTCACTGTAACTTCAAACTCCTGGGCTCAAATGATCCTCTTGCCTCAGCATCCCAAGTAACTGGGACTACAGGTGCCCACCACTGTGCCCAGCTAATTTTTCTATTTTTGGTAGAGACAGGGTCTCTCTCTTGCTCAGGCTGGTCTCAAACTCCTCAACTCAAGCAATCCTCCCGCCTTGAGCTCCCAGAGTGCTAGGATCACAGGCATGAGCCACAGCGCCCGGCCATTATGTGCTCTTCTCATACAGCAAAAGGTATCATGCTGAAATTTCTTCCCAGCATGGGTGAATGAAGGAATGTGAGAGTGTTAGTTCAATGCAGTAGCCAAAGTACTAATTTTGATATGGTTTCACCTGAAAGGCAGCCCTAAAACATGAAGTCCCAGGACAGCATTAGAGAAATGCTCTAGCATTGGGGTTTTTCTTTTATCCTAACATAAATCAAAAGTGACTGAGCAGTATACTTGCAATTTCCCCCAAACTAAGTTTATCTTGGAATGGAGACAAAATAGGGATGACTTACAAATTAAAGGACATTTTCCATTATATTCAGAACATATGTAAACAAAGAACGAGACTGAAAATCTATGCCCTCTTAACCAGCCTCAGGGAGCAACTTCATTGAAACTGTTTGCTACTACATGGAAAATAAGCAAAATGAATTAGCCCCGTGGAACAAAAGAAGTGACATTATAAACTCAAGTGACAAGCAACAAGATCCCATAGGGAGCAAATTTCTTAAAAGGAACTTTCAAAATTCCTTTGTCCTAGGTTTGTCAGCATCGAGGAGCTTAATTTCATGAAGCTTTAGAAATGAAGAAAATTGTAGCACACACTCTGCTAAGTTCAGATCTCCTAATCCTTCTAAATTGCTCTGTCTTGTTTAGAAAGATCTGCTTACAACCATCTTTGTGCAAGTGTAAACACAAGAGCTCTCAGATCGTTCTTTGAGCTTCAGCTCTGCCAGACATCATTCATGTCTCATTTTACAGGCAAACCCTAAGTACCACCACAAGCTTCTTAAAAAAAAAAACAAACTATAACGCAAGGAGCATGTACAAATCTTTGCATGTCTGGGTTTCCCTATAAGGGCATTGGATTTTATTCCCATCACAATTCTTGTTTATAGCTCACTGAATTTAAAGCCACCCTCTTAAACATCTGCAGTCATCATTTTTACTCTCTTTTCTGAGGAAAAGTACAACTCTCTATAGAACAAAAAGCAGGTATTTCCACCTATTAAGCCTTAAAGGGAGATGTTCTTTCTTTGTTTTTACTATTAAATTAAGTAAAACTTAAAGACTCCACTGATGTCAAGAGGATTAGGATGAGGGACTCTCACCCTAGAGCTTTAATATTTCTGGGAATTTCCATTAGCTGCAAGTGAGGAAAACAGGGTTCTAAATCTACAAAGTTTATTAAGTCACTGTGTGGCTAACAGCAAATCTCTTCATTTTCTATGTGCTTCACAGAAACATAGATTTTCAAAGCCAGGAGAAACTTCAGGGTTTCATCCAATACAACACTTTAATTTTACAGAGAGTGTCTTATATCCCAAACTGTTATTTTAACCTCCCACGATGGGAAAAATAGACCTTCTCTCTAGATCTTCTAATTTCACAGTGCACTTACTGCACCCTCCACTATGCTATAACCCAGTTTCCTCAGCCAAGCCCTAATGACATGTTTCCGATTACAGGTGCATCGCAAGGATCACACAAAATATTTGACCTGGAAGTATATTGAAAAAATAGTAACTGAAACCCAAACATAAGCTGTTGTATATCTTAAACTTCACAATGACGATAAAATGCAAGTTCAATGCTCTCTTTAGAGTCACTTTCAGATTTTTATAATAATGCATTATCACAAAAGAGATCATCTTTAATATTCCATCATTGGCAAAAATCTACATACTCTCTCTATATACATATAAATGGAAAAGTCTACTCTGAAGAGAATGCCATAGCCTAGAACCATAAAAATAGCCACCATTTTCCAAATCTTGACTTTGTCTTTATTATGCTAATACTTTTAGTATCAACTACTTGCTATGGATTAAACTGTGTTCCCCCCAAATTCATGTGTTGAAGCTCTAACTAACCCTCTATGTGATTGTATTTGGAAATAGGGTCTTTAGGAGGTAATTAATGAAGGTTAAATGATATCATAACCCAATAGTATGGGTGGCCTTATAGGAAGAAGAAGAGATTTCTCTCTCTCCACAGGTGCATAAAGAAGAGGTCATGGGAGCATAGGGAGGGATGGCCACCACCTGCAACCCAGGAAGAGAGTCCTCACCAGAAACTCAATTGGCTGAATATTGATCTTGGACTTCCAGCATCCAGAACTGTGAGAAAATAAATTTCTGCTGTCTATGCCACCCAGTCTCTGGTATTTTGTTATAGCAGCCTGAGCTGCCTAATACACTACTTCAGAGTAAATTACTTTAAAAAAGGATAATTTGAGAAACATCAGACTGAGATTATAAACTTTATGTTGGAAGAAATGGAAATATTTTCAAAGTCTGCTGTGCAAGTTTGTTTTTGAATAGTTCCTTTCCACATCACTTCCTGACACATCGGACTTTTAAAGGTTTCCCAATAGGATACTCAGTAACAACACAAAAAACAATAACAATCCAGTCAGATTCTTAACATCATGATTATATCCAACAGAAAAATGTGGCATGCCTTATTCCAGAGCAATAAAAATATAAAAAATGTTGTGCTGTTGTTCTTATTTCTAAAAATATAGCAGTCCTATAAAATAAATAAATAAATGATTCTTTCATCAGTAAAAACCAAGAATATCCTTAAAGAAAAAAATCTTTTGTGAGTTGCTTCCTCCTGTTCGTGAACTCTGGGCTGCTCCTTAACTGGGGCTGGTGTTAGGAGGCCACAATGCCCAAGCTCTTTCACCCAGTACCAAGCATTTTAACAGATGAAACTGCCTGAGTCATAATTATTTTCAGGGAGTTCTTTTCCCCTTCCTCTCCAGCTTTTAGTTTCAAGTATTATTTCTTTCCAATACTGCTTTTCTCTTTTTTGTTGCCAGAAAATCCAAGCTCTTTTTCAAAGATTAGATTACCAGCCAGTGACTTTCCTTTGTTGAAAAGACAAGCTTTCTAACAAAGGAGGTGCCTCTCGGGGTAAAACAAGATGCATTGAGGGACTGGGCCCTAAGGCCTAGATATTTACAATCTTCATAAAGCTAAGCGACCTTGTAAGTTGTCCAGATTTTAGTAGTAATTTCATTCTTTCTTCCCGAAGAAAAAAAAAAGCTGAAAAAGGAGGAAAATAGATCCTCTTATCCCCCACAAAAAATGAATAACGATATCAATAGCAGACTTCTCCAGTTTAAAATTCAAAAGAGCTTTCTACCATGTTATTTATTGAAAAAATTTTGAATATGCTTCTATTGTGCATCACATAAATTGAAATAATCTTTATAATCACACTCCACTGATTAAAATCTTGACTATTTTCATCAAGGTAAACTAAGGAGCAAAATCTAAAAACAAAAGTGAAACAATGTGCTCCATTTAGAATCTCCTCCATACTCTTCCCCATTTATTTATTGAACCAAAAAAATGTTAAAGAATATTTCTCGTAGTATCAGAGAGCATATGTTGTTAAATTAATACATATTAAAGACATTTCTTATACACTGTTTATTGCCTTGCCTAGAGTTGGTTTGGAAGACAACTGTGGAGCACTAAGAAAAAATAAAAGAAGAAACATGGTATTCACGCCAATTTCCCTTGCTCAATTCTAACAGACAATGGTCCATTCAAGGTCCTATCTCAGAAGAGCAGAGATGCCTGCTGCTACAGGGTCTGCCAGCCTGTGACTGCTCTGATACGATGCATGAGCCTTTCTCTCCAACCTACAGCAGCCCCCTTGGCTGCTACTGTTTCAGCTGCCCCACCCCAGTCACAAGTCCATCTCAGCATCCCTGTTGGCTTCCTCCCCTAAAAACACCCTAAGACCCATACAATATTCAGATGCACTTCTCCTTCACCACCTTTCCCTAAACCATCACCTATGATAATTTTAACTTCCAAATCCACATCTCCCTAGCTAACTCTGTCCCTGAACCCCACCTCCAACCCCCCCCTCAGGATCTATCTGCTTCCCAACACCAGTACTCCTTGCTCAGCCTGGGCCTTGCTTTCCCATGCCCATTACCCTCAATTCCAAACTTCAGTCCCTTCCCATCTCATCTTTGGTAGAACTTTCTCTTGTTATTTCAAGCTCTCTTATTTCTGGCAGAATTGCAGGAACCCCCATATGTATCTGCTCCTCACCTTTTGAACCTCTAGTCCTACTTGCTGATTTTCTCATTCCCTTGGGACCAGGGATGTGTCTCTCTGTCCTGCCCTGGTATACCTAGATTCTATCCTCCTATTGTAGGAACAACTTTTTCTGTCTGGGATCATGGTCCTTCCTAAGCTTGTACTGTCTTTTACTATCTTATGCACTATTTTTAAAATAAATGCATTTAAGCCCAAAATTATGTGATTTAAAGAGAGATAAAAATAACAGGACAAGTTCTGTAAAGGTAAAGTGCAAATTATAATTGCGTTAAATCTAAGACACACCTGCATAATGAAAATAATATTGAACTTGTAGTCACAGAACACTGGTTTATAAAGGATGTTTGGCCATGCACTTGCTGTTGAAACTTAAAAAGTGTTACTCAACTTTCCTGAGTGTGCTGCATTGTCTAATGGACAAAGCTTCATTACTCCACCTGCTTCTATGTCTCCTGCACATCTCAGAGAAGAGGTCTGGAACTGTGTTTCTCCTAATCTCCTTCTCAGTGTGTTTCCTGGTTTCTGTCTGACAATAGCAGGCATTCATAATCAAGTGTTTGAGAAAAGTGTTTGGGAAGTATTGGATTGGATTATGAAGCCAGTATACACAAGAGGTACCTGCCTCATATACAGCAGTCTTTTCAAAGCTCTGCTTAGGAGGCACCCACAAGGCCAACTAAGCATGACAACTATTCACTAACATCAAGTTTACATCTACTTCTAGGCAGGAAGAAGGGGATCACTTGCCTGCACCCTTAAAGTTAGGATGAGTCATATTTAATATGACTAGGTGTGGTCAGTGGGTTGTAGGCCAAAGTAACTTATAGTACAGGGTCCAGGGGACTCTTGCTTTTTCCTAAGATAATCAGCAATGTTCTAGATAGTGGAGTCAGCAAACCTGAGTGAGAAAGGAAATCTCATTGATCATTTAGTACAAGTGAGCAATACACTTTTTTGTTTTATACAACTGAAAATTTGTAGTTTACATGTTTGCAGTTTACTCTTTGTTACTACAACATAATGTAGCCATCCTCACTAATGACCTGGGATTCCATTTCTTGTTCTGCATGGGAGGAATAATTCTAACTACTTCAGGAGATTGCTTAAATTGTTAAATAAGGTAGGCAAAAGTGCTTGAGTCAAGGTCCAACACGTAGTAGGTCCTTAGTTCATGCCAGTGAATTTTAATTCATATAATACGTTATCTATAGCCATTAAACAACTTGACACAGGATGTAACTACTATTAGAATAATTTTTGTTGTTTAAATATTGAAAAGGGATTCCTGGAGGTAGCAGTTAGATGCGTGTTTTCCTGTTTTCTAAATATCTACAAGGTTTATAAATCATACCACATCACAGAAAGCGTGTACTATTTTTGGAGGGCAAAATTTGATTCAACAATGTGTTGTCAGCAACTAACCTGGTATATGGGACATGCCAATAAATGTTTCCTTTTTGAACTAAGATAATTTATATCCAGCAAGCTACAGAAAGCACAGTTGCATATTTGCAGCATTATCCATTCTTAGATTCGATCATTTGTACAGCTCTGTATTAGCTTGTAAGCACAAATTAGAAACACAGAAATGTTCTTTTAAAGTCTGATCTTTGAGCAACTGAATATATCTTCAGATATTTATGCTTATATTTATGTAGATATTTGTAGATATTTATGCTAGATGTTTATCAGATTTTATCTTATAAAATAAGCTTATTTTCAATCAGTCTTTTTTGTAATAATTTTTTCAAGTCCCAATAAAGAAGCTCTTTGCATTACATTAAAGAATCACCCTGATTTGATTAATTCACACTGTATGCCTGTATCAAAACATCACATGTACCCTACAAATATATGCAAATATTATGGACCCATAATAACTAAAAATAAAAAAAATTTTAAATGATAGCTGCAAGTGATAGTGGATTAAAAATCTGTTTACTCCTGCTTCCCCCCCCAAATTCCACTTAAATGACAGTAAAGAAATTTTAAGTGACTTGAATTTATTAAAAAGACAAAAAAGGAGGAAAAGAAAGTAATATCAACATTGTTTTGGAAGTTGGAGATCTGGTGGGTGAGTGATATCTAACATAATTGACAAGAGATGGTGGAAAATAAAAGTTTGCAATAAAGGAACCTCGAAGCAGGATCATTTGTGTAATAGAACCCAAGAAATTCTCAAAACTTGGAGGCACTGATCCCTTTTAAAGTGGGGTTATCTGTTGACTGAAACCATAAGAGTTGGTTGAAAGACTACATGAGATGCAGTTCACCTCCACAATTCTTTCTTCAAAATTGATCCACTAGCAGAGTGCCTCGACTGGGCCCTAGCAAAGATTATATATTTACATTACCAGAGAACCAGAGAAATTTTGGACTTGTGGACACCGATCATAGTTGAGAGTAAGGGGACATACCGAGAACCATCAGAAGAGGTGAAAGTCTACGTGTTGAAAGGCAAGACCACGCCATGTCTCTTTACACACACATCCCCAAATTGGCAACTAGGCTTATAACTTGCAGAAAGGAAATGGGAAGAATCCTCTCTGGAGAAATCAATTAGCTTAAGAGGCTCCTTGAGTCACCAGCAAAAAGGCCAATTCAAATCACTCTCTAGAAAAAAACACCAGTGAACAGAGTTTCCAATCATTTTGTGGCACCTCACCCCCACTCTTCAATATGAGTTTAAAAAATTAAAGAAATAGAAACAATACATGGAGCCAAAAGAGAACTCTTAAGAAAGAAAAAGTGTGTTGAGTTCTACAGAGAGATTATTGGGATAAGGAGAAGAGGCTATAAAAATAATGGAAACATGTAACAACAACAACAACAACAAAAAGTTCTGCAAATGGGAAATATCAGAACTAAAATAAACATTTGAATAGAAAAGTTGAAGACAAAGTTTTAAAAGAAAATGACTTCTAATCTAGAATTTTCTACCCAGCTTAACTATGCATCAAGAATGAAGGTGCAATAAAGACAATTTTATGAAAATGACATCTCCAGAAACTCTGCTCAGGAACCTAAGAGATTCTCTGGTTCCCTCCAGTCAAGGAGGGAAGCTTAGAAAGAGAAAGACATGGAATCTAGGAAGTAGAGGAATTGGCAAAAAATAAAGTAGTAAGGAAGCTCTAGGACTGTGATGAAGGCAAACGCCGGTATGACAACTTCCCAACAGGCTCAAGCACAGACCACTCAGGTTGGAGCAGGAAGACATCAGGCTCCAGGACACTAATCTTCAAGTAAAAAGTTTTTTTTTTAAAAAAAAAGTCTCTTTGATATTTTCGAATACATAATTAAAAGATTTATACTTCTAGTACAAGAATTTGGGAATAAATTAATAACAGTCACATGCAAAACTGGACAAATAAAATAATCAAGAAAATTAAAGGAAAAGTAAATAAAGAAAGAAAATATAACCATGACTCACCTTAAAATAACATTTGTATAAACATGTAATCTAATCACCAATTTTGGACTTTTCCAATTGTGATATAGTTATGGTAGGATGAGGGGTGGGGGTAGTGTGTGTGTGTGTGTTTGGAAGAGAGAGTGGGTTTATTAGTACAGATGAGGAAGTCAATAATCTTACCTTAAATGAAAACTCAAGGAATAGCAGTATAAGCATGTTATATAGAAATATGGAAGACGGTATTAGGAGAAACTTATTCTAGCAGATGTGAAAGTGGCTACCTCTGAAAAATGGGAATCAAGTTTGCAGTAAAGAAATTATTTTTTTCATAACTTTCAGAACTTCCTTTTATTATAAACATTAAAGAACTATTTGACTTTTGACACTATGCACATTTTTAACTTGTTTCTTAAAAAAACTAGATTAAAAGTAGATAATTTGTAAAAGGTCCTGTGATGGGGTGTTCCCAGCACTAATAGCAGCCCACTGTGGGAGGTAATCAGCAGTGTGAAGGGGGGTGGGTTAGGGAAGAAGAACTGGACCCCACCCAGGCAGTCTTAAAAGATGCAATCAAGATTTTAGGGGGTGGAGGGGATAGGTATACTCACATCTAATCGGTGCAGTGTGTGCTGTCTGGGGGAGGGGCACACTTACAGCTCTGACTCAGGCAGTGCAAAGGCAATATGTGTAACCTAAATCTTTGTACCCCCTTAATATTCTGAAATAAAAAAATTATAATCAGTGATGGTAAAAAAAAATAAAAATAAAAAAATTAATTAATTAATTAAACAAAGAAGGCAGTGCAATTCTATAGGCATTTCTCAGGGAATAAAATTTTTGATTTTGGTAAACAACTCAAAATGGCTTCAGGTTCAGCAACTTCCATTTCAAACCTCTCATGAAATAATCCCAAAAATACACAGAGAGCCACACAATGGTGCTGCCAATAGTACCCTGAATTAATTTAGTTCAAGGAAATTCTGAAATTAAGAAAAAAAAAGATTTAGGAATTTGCATTAACAGTAATGAGATGACTGCCTCAGTTTAGAAAAAAAAGTATACCTTTGCAATTATTTTAACCAATCAAGATATTTATAAATCATACTAGAAAATCCCAAAAATAAATGAAAACTAGGTGTTCTTAAGGGAATTTTTGATGTTTTTATCTGGGCCTTAAAGCTCACAAATAAAAAAATAGATGGATATTAGAAATTGTTGGATATTGTTTCGATTCAATATTCTGTCTAGTGCAAGTTGACCAAATAAGTCTGTCCGTGAATAAATGAGACTTGACTATCGTTGTTTTTGGAATAGTCTCTGAGTATCTTAGGGCTGGAACTGACATAAAGATTATTGGTCTAATGCCATCATTTTTCAGACGAGGTCCAGAGAGGAAAAGTGACTTCCCAAAGGGCATATATTTAGTTAGTGGCAAACATGAACCCAATTCTTTTTCTTAGTTCAGATCTCTTTCCAATATATCACTATATATATATCCAATATATTTCCAATATATCCAATATATCTTTCCAATATTCAGGACTGTTCTATTTACTAGGCAATATAGTCACATTGCCTAAGGACCCTGGTTTTCCAAGAACATATAACAATGTCTGATACTTGAGGTGGAGAATATTAATTGGCTTCAAAATATTTAATAAAATTACAAAACTAAAATCCATCAATAGATCATTAATACCTATACAACATAAATTTATGTCGACTACCAGTCACACCATGACTTATATAGTCTTATATAGTTATATATTAATTCTATTAAATGAATTACGTGATAATATGTTTATTATTATGTAGAATCAGGCCTACTAAAACCATAAGACAATCTTGATCCTGCTGTATAAGTAGATAGAAAAAGATTTTCAAGATTGATGCTAACAAAAATATTCATATATACACACACACACACACACTTTTTCCAATCTGTAAGTATAATCTGTAGAGGAAAAAAAACTAACCTTCTTCAAGTTTTAAACTGGTCTGTATAAAAAATCCAGACAATTAAATGTTGGCAAGTTTGTTTGTTTTTTTTTTCATCATCTGGGTTCTTACCATGAAACTAGGGTAATGAGCATATAAACCATAAAATCTCTGAAATCCTCTTTGGCTCTAAATTCTCATAATTCTATTCTGATCCTCCTCTTCTGAAGATCAAACCTTAAAAAAGGAAAAATCATTTGCAAAATTCCTTTAGAGGACACAGGGGTGGGGTGAGTCAAACACTCCTCATGAGTGTTGTTCTCATGTCCTGAGTTCCTTCCCCTTCATTGCCTCATGCACTTGCTGATGTCAGAGTTCTAACTGTGGATCATAAGCTACAACCTCCACAGATTTTCCAGATGTTGACATATTAGGCAAATGTATTCTTTGGGGGAGCAATTATTGCTGTGGGAAGAGAAATCTTGGAAGCACAGTCCAGGCACAGCCTGATTTAATTGAGGTAGTAAACATCATGGGAACAATGGTTCACATTGGCCAGGCTCCACCATAAGGAGGTGCACAGAGAGTCGCAGGACAACCAGAAGGGAAGTGCAGAAAAATAAGGCAAAACATATGAAGCAGTGAGGGGAGGAGAAGGTAGAGGGAATGCCAAGAAATACAGACAGATAAACAAATGAGTAATGCTTTTCATTGGTTGTTCAAATGTGTGCGTGTGTGTGTGTCTTAAAAACTCAGAGAGTAACTTAAAGAACAAAAGTTTCTACATGTTATTCTCTCGGAATTTTTAAAGCCATAGAAAGATACCTTTACGTTATTTTAAGATGCTTGTTTCTCAATTTGCTTTAAAAAGATTGATTTACACAATTCACAAGTTGCAAAGCATTTGCACAATTAAATCACATTTGCACCTAGTTAATCTCATTGTGTTCCCTCAATATATATGAACTTTCATACCCTATTAAGGAACTCCCTTTGCTCAGAAATAAACTGATCAAGATGCTAAAGGAGGGTTACAATTTTTTTTCAATCAAGTTTAATGCATACATTTTCCTCCACCAATAATAACCTCTTTAGCAAGTTAACTATTTTTGAATATTATGAGTAAAGTTGTTTTTCCTAATTCTCTTCTTTCAAAAATCCAAGTGTATATTAACATTCTTATATCCAATGTTATCAAAACCCTAATATTTTTTTCTTTGCTCCAGTGCTTTTTCAGCTCTTCAGTGGTCTTAAAACTTCACATCTTATTGCAAGTATCCACATATTGTGAATGAGTAATTGTTCATACAAAGTGTTCGGTAGTTGCTGTGTCCTATCTATTCAAACTTCTTCAGTTTCTCATGTGCTATCTTTCCTGTGTTTCCAAATATATAAATACTTCAGCCAACAGATGGCAAATGGAAGCACCAATGGGCACAGAAATCAATCCAAACCTTTTAAGCATGAAATGTCCCAGAGGCAAGTAGCAGAAGGAAAGAGAACAGGGAAGCTTGGGTATTTTCAAAGGAAAGAAAGGACTGACTGTCCTTCCTTGCAGTTGGAGGAACCATTCAATAAATTGGGCAAATAAAATTGACCAACTGAGAATGAATTCATTTTATAGTTTGAATCATGTTAATAAATCACACTGAAAGTGGCACTGGGCTCGTAGGTACCCAATATGGTAAAAACTTAAATGATGGAATTGTGTCTTTAATGCTGCTATTTAGTTTCATTGAAATGGAGACCAATGTATCATTCTACTTTTAAGGATTTCTGTGAGTTCCAATATGAAAACCTTCAAGGATTTTTAATGTTTTTGATATGACATTTACTCAGTCTGAGGAGTTTTCATAACTGTTAAAAAAGTGGTAACACAATCCTAAAATATGACCACTCCCTGATTATTTTTCTCAATATTTATTCATCCCAGATGACTCTCTACTTAATATATGACTATGAGGATATTTTTTAAAAATTTCATACCGATGCATTTTGCATTTTAAATGGTTCCAAGTGTCCTTCAGGCTGGACATAATGGCTGACAAAGGAAAAAAATATGCTATGTTCTTTTATCAGCTAAGACTCCAATTCAAATTTCTGAGCAATTTTTAAATTTTAACTGTAATATACATTTCATATTACAAAAAATAAATTGCCTAAGTTGTTTCTTCATAATATAATTTTGGAGAAAATAACTATACCAAAACAATATATGAACAGAACCAAGGAACAGAACCAATGAGAATTAAAAGGTTAGCATATAGTGTCAATTTTGACTTGCTCTTTGTTGTAACTCTTTATTACTCTTTATTCTAAATACTACTTGAATTTTTTCTATTCACATTGCATCCTCTAACACTACAAAGAAAATTTTATAACAAATGCATTAATTTATAGAGTATTACAAATCAGGACCGTCCAATGATGTTGGCAACATGGCAGAGTGAGAATGCAGGGGGCTTCAGGTGCTCAAGAACTTGGCTGGAATCCAGGCTTCACCAGCCCTCAGTAAGAGAGGCAGACCAAGAAAAAAGGAAACAGCCTAATAATTGAGATTATATAAAGTTAGAAAAGTGCTCTGAGCATAACAAAGAGCTAAAGTATGTAATGAGAGTTTGGGGGAGGGCTTTATGACATAGAGGATCCAAGAAGACCAAAGGTTGACAAGAAGCCAGCCATGAGAAGAGAGGGAATCAACCTAAGTATCCATCAATGGATAAATTGATAAAGACAATGTAGCATATATACACAATGAAATGCTATCCAGCCATAACAAAAAATGAAATCTTGTCATTTGTAGCAATATGGATGGAATTGAAGACCATTATGTTAGTGAAATAAACCAGACACAGAAGACATATTGCACAAGATACTTTCATTCCAACTTTCCTTTATACTGTGTCTCATGTGGTAGTTAAATACATTACAGCAGGCCTCAGAATATTTATGCACATGCATAGCATTGTGATCTACAGTCACTAAGAAGACTGCTAACAGTTCTACTATCAAACAAATACATTTTAGACCAGTGATCCTTCCCACACCAAGTTCACTTGTAAAATATTACTGAGGCATGGTAAAGCCATTTCCCAGAATGTCACAGATATAAAGGTCCAAAATGTGTCTGCACTTGTGCAATCTGAGAAGGTGAGAAATTTGACACAAGCAATGGAACGTATTAGCACCATATCTAGATAGTCATGTATTCTCATCTCCTAAATCATGAAAGAACAAGAATATGCTGCAACTACAATGTGTTTCTTTTCTTTATTTTTTTGTAAGTAATTAAAATTCATTTTATGTCTAATTTTCTTTTCTGTGCTGTTTTTATTGAAGTATAACATATACAAGTTTTGTATTGAAATATAAGATAACATCCCTTGACTACAATTGCTTACATTTATTATTTTAAGAATATAGATGCCATATTTACAATAGTGAGTCTTCCAGATCATGAAAATGGCATGTTGTTCATATATTGACTTATAGAATATTCTTTTTTTACCTCAATAATTTTTATACTATAATTCTTTGTGGAGAGGTTTTTCACATCTTTCATGTGATTTATTCATAGGCATCTGTTATTTTTTGATGCTATTATAAATGGTATTATAAACATAACCAGCACCCCAAAAGACACCTCATACAAATTCACATAATTAGCTCTCCAAGTTATCATTGATTAGTTTTACTTTGGGGGAGGGGGCTCCATATACAGTAGGTCCTCAGGTAAGGTTGTTTCTCTCAATGTTATGTTGTCATAACATTGATGATAAAAAAAATTGATTCCTGGGTCCACTGTCTGTGTGGAGTTTGCACATTGTCCCCATGTCTGTGTGGGTTTTCTCTGGGTACTCCAGGTTCCTCCCACATCCTAAAGATGTGCACGTTAGGTGAATCAATGTGTCGAAATTGTCCCAGAGTAAATGTGTGTGTGTGTGAGTGTGACATGTAACAGAATGGTGTCCTGTCCATGGTTGGTCCCTGCCTAGGCCCTGAGCTGCCAGGGTAGGCTCCAACCACCCACAACCCTGAACCAGAATAAGCAGGTTGGAAAATGAATGAATGAATACATACAAATTATTGTAAAATAAAAAATTCATAGAGTACACTATAATCATACAAATGCACAACAATAAACAATACTGTCTGAAAATGCCTGGTGTGAGCCCGCCATATGTGTTAGTGTTTGTTTTTGAACTGCATGGTGGTAGGAGGTGCTCCTTACAATTTTTACTTTGCAAACATTTATTCCCTGACTTAACCACCACCACTATAACCACAGTCACTTACTGATCCACCAAAAAGTGGGTAAATAATTATCCTACTTGTTTTCATTAATCTTTCTTAAATGTATGTATAGCTCACATTTATTTCAATGTTTAATATTAGACATGTTTTGGGTCTTTATTTAAAAGTTTGGTGATGTTTTTATGACCAGAAACATGCTGTAAGAACTTGACTCTTGTTTATATCACTCAGCCTATGGTAAAATTGGTTTTGTTATACATCATTTTGCTTAAAGTCTCAGTTTCCCAAAAGCCTATCAATAACGTTAAATGAAGACTTACTGTAAATGAAATCGTAGGGTATATATTCTATCATGTCTGACATCTCACAATCAAATTTATAAAGCAACTCGTCCATGTTGTAATCATGAAAATAGTCTCGAATTTGGGTGTAAGTGGAAGCTTTTTTATTTTACCATTCATGTTTAGATCTTCAATTCATCTGAAATCTTCAATCCATCTGGAATTAATTTTAAATATGGAGTGAGATGTGAGAAAAAGTTTAATTCAATTTTTCTTCCATTCGGATATCCTACTGACCCAACATCATCTAATGAAAATATGAACATTTCTTCTTTACATTGCTTTGGCACTTTTGTTACAAATTGTGTGATTGTTTATATGCATGTATCATTCTGAATTCTTTCTGCTGTCCCACTATACTATTTATCTAATTGTGTCAATACCACACAGTTTTATTCTAGTTTTATAATAACACTTGATATCTGGTAGTGTAAGTCTTCCAAATTCATTCCTCGATATTGTCTTTGCTGCCCAGCACAGTGGTTCATGTCTGTAATCCCAGCACTTTGGGAGGCTAAGGTGGGAGGATCGCTTGAGCTCAGGAGTTCTAGACCAGCCTGAGCAACATAGTAAGACTGTGTCTCTACAAAAAATTTTAAGAAATTCTCTTTCCTATTTTTGTCTCTCTGAATTTCCACGTACATTTTAGAATCAGTTTTCCATGTACACACACACATACCTCCCAGCAGGGATTTTGATGGATATTGCATTGCATGTACTAGTTTGGGGGATATTGTTGATATCTTTAAATGATAAATCTTTCAGTCCATAAACATGGTATATTATTGCATTAGTTTGCATTTTTTTATACTTTCAGTGATGTTTCTTATGCAATTTTCTGTGTTGAGGTTTTGCACATCTTCCATTTGATTTATTCCTAGGTATTCGACATGTTTGATGGTATTTTATAGGATATCATTTGCATATTTAATTTTTATTGATAAGTTGCAAACCCATCCTAAATCAGCCAACCAACAGAATCAAGAACCAAAATAATATACATATTTTTAGTCACTGAGTTTTGAGGTGATTTGTTAGGCCACAGTAACCAACTGATACAATGTTCTTTATCAGTGTAATGAAATTGCCCTTTATTATCAGTTTGCCAAGACATTTCTTTAAAAAGATAAATAGATGTGGACCTCATCAATATTTTTCTGCACCTAAGCAGATGATCATGTTTTTCTCCTGTATTTTATTAATGCAGTAAATTGCATTGATTAATTTATAAATCTTACATCACTCTTACATTACTAGAACAAAACTACTTTATACATTATTGGATTAATTTTGCTGATATTTTATTTTATACTTTTGTGTCTATGTTCTTGAAATAAATTTTGCTTGTAAATTTCTTACTTGAAATGTTCATGGTTTTGGCATTAACTTGTACTTGCCTCTACTTCTATTCTCAAAAGAGGTATTGTGATAATGGTGATATTACTTCCCCAAATTTTTGGAAGAATTCAGAAGTGAATCCCTTTGGTCTTGGAGTTTTTTTAGTAGAAAGTTTAAATTGTGGGTTCAGTTTTTTTTTAAAACATAGAACAAAAGATGTTGATATAGATAATTAAATTTACATTTAATCATCCATTTGTGTCAGTTTCATTAAGTTGCAGTTTTCAAGACATTGGTTCATTTAATATAATTATCATCTTAATTTATTTTCCATATCTATCAGATCTCTATAGATATCTCCTTTTTATTTTTTAATAAGTTGCACCATCTCTCTCTTTTTTTAAGCAAGAATGTGTTTGTTAGGACATTATCAAATTTAATAGTATTTTCAAACAACCAAATTTTGGCTTTGCTTATTTTATCTGTAACATATATTTGTTTTGTTTCATTTATTTCCATTCTTACTTTTTATTATTTCCTTTCTTCCACTTTAGTTAGCTCTTTTTTTATCTTTTTTTTTTTTTTTTTGCCCACTATACAATGTTTTTTAGCTTTTTCGTATGGAAGTTTAGGTTGTTGATTCTTCTTATTTTCTTCTTTTCTTATGAATTTATATCTATTAATTTTCCTCTATGCATAGCTGCAGGAGCATTGTGGAAGATTTTGTATGTAGTATTGCCATTATATTTTAGTTCAAAATATTTTCTGATTTCCATGTGATTTCTTCTTTAGCATATGGATGACTTACAAATGCACTGCTTAATCTTCAAAGTTCAGGGATTTTATTACTATCTTTCTGTTTTTGTTGTTTTTATTTCCATCTTAATTGCATCTTTGTATGAACATTCTCTCTATAATTTCATTGTCAAATCCTTTGAAATTTGTTGGGACTTGCTCTGTGGCCCAGCATGTGGTGACCTATTTTGGTAAATGTTTCATGTACACTTGAAAAGAATGCATTTTCCAGTTGTTCAGTGCAGTGTTTATGTATAGTCATCTGTTGCTTAGCAATAGGGGTACCTTCTGATAAATGCATCCTTAGGTGATTTTGTCATTGTGCAAATATCATAGCTTTCTTACACAAACATCAATGGTATAGCCTACTACACACCTAAGCTATATGGTATAGCCTATTGCTCCTAGGCTAAGAACCTGTAGAGCATGTTACATGTGCTGAATACTATAGGAAATTGTAACACAATGGTAAGTATGGTTGACCCTTAAACAACACAGGTTTGAACTTGTCAGATCCACTTATATGCAGATTTTTATTAAACCAAATTCAGATTGAAAATATAGTGTTTGTGGGATTGGAAACCTGAAGATTTGTATACTTGGGTTCCAGGGGGTAGACTGCAGGACTTGAGTATGTGTGGATTTTGGTATACACGGGGGTCCTGGAACCAATATCCTGAGTATACCAAAGGACAACTGTATTTGTGTTTCTAAACATATTTAAACATAGAAAAGGTATAGTAAAAATACAGTATTTTATTCTCATGGGACCACCATCATATATGCAGTCAGTAGTTGACCTAAAATGTGCATGACCATACACATATATAGAAAGAGAGAGAGAGGGGGAGGGAGAATTGTATATATTACATATTACGTATTGTGTATTACACATATCTTATACAAAGTTGTTTAATTATGTAGTTTAAATTTCTTATACTTGTACTAATTTTTGTTGCTTCATCTATTAGTTACTGAATGAGATACATACAAATATCAAATTATGACTATAAATTTGTCTTTTTGTTCCTTTTTATCAGTTTTGAGATCATAATATTAGTTTTATACAAATTTAGGCCTTATATAGCTTTCTGTTGAATATCTCTATTAATAATCATTTTCTTAAACATTTGCCTAATATTATTATGGTTATACAGCTCTACGTTGTTTACCATTTGCACTATTCACCTTTTCCTCCTTTTATTTTCAACTATTCTATGTCCTTCTATTAAAGATGCATCTTATGTAAGCAGTAAATAGTAGTTTTCTTTTTTCTTTTTCTTATTTGTATAAATTTATGGGGTACAAGTGTAATTTTGTTACATGGATAGATTGCATAGGGGTGAAGTCAGGGCTTTTAGGGCATCCATCACCTGAACAATGTTTATTGTACCCATGAAGTAATTTCTCATCATCTACCCTCCCCACCCTGCTACCCTTCAAAGTCTCAGTTGTCTATCATTTCACCTTCCATGTCCATGTGTACATATTATTAAGCTCCCACTCACAAGTGCGAATATGTGATATTTATCTCTCTGTGACCGACTTGTTTCACTTAAGGTGATGGCCTCCAGTTCCATCCATGTTGCTGCAAAAGACATGATTCCATTCTTTTTAATGGCTGAATAGCATTCCATTGTGTATATACACCACATTTTCTCTATCCAATCACCCGTTGATGGGCACTTAGGTTGATTCCTTATCTTTGCTATGGTGAACAGGGCTATAGTGAATAGCAGTTTTGTTTTTTAATCCAATCTTTAAAATTAAAATAGTCTAATAAATTTAGATTTATTTCGACCATCTTACTATTTGTTTTCTATTTAATAATTTGTCCCATCAGTTCTGTTTCTTTTTTTCCTCATTTCTCCCATTTTTTGACAAATCAAGTATTTGTGTTTTTTCATTTTTTTCTCCTCTATTAGCTTGTTAGAATACCTTCTATTATTCCTGTTGTTGTTGTTAAGGTTCTTTTTGTAATTGTGATAAAATATACATGTAAAACTTACCATTTTCACAATGTTTAAGTGTATAGTTCAGTGGTATTAATTACACTGACATTGTTTCATAGCCATTATTAACATCCATTTCTAGAACTTTTTGTCATCTTTCCAAGCTGAGACTTCAGACCCATTAAGCAGTCACTCCCCACTCCTTCCTCTACTCAACCCCTGGCAACCACCATTCTACTTTCTGTCTCTATGAATCTGACTATTCTAGGTACCTCATATAAATGGAATCACACAGCATTTGATATTTTGTGACTGGCTTATTTCACATAGCATAGCCTTCAAGGTTCAACCATGTTGTTGCATGTAGCAGAATTTCCTTTCTTTTTAAAGCCGAATAATATTTCACTGTGTCTATATGTAACATTTTGTTTATCCACTCATGTATTGATGGACACTTGAATTGTTTCCACCTTTTGGCTGTTATGAACATGGGTGTACAAACATCTGTTGAAGTCTCTGCTTTCAATTCTTTTGGGTATATACCCAGAATTAGAACTGCTGGATCGTATGGTAATTCTGTTAATTTTTTTGAGAAACCATAGTGCTATTTTCCACAGAAGCTTCACCATTTTGCAATCACACCAGCAATACACAAGAGTTCCAATTTCTCCCCATCCTTGTCAACACTTAGTATTTTCTGCTCTTTTGATTATAGCCATTGTAATAGGTGTGAAGTGCTACAATGTTGTGGTTTTGGTTTACATTTCCCTAATGATTTGCAATATTAAGCATCTTTTCATGTGCTCACTGGCCATTGGTATTTTTTTTGAAGATATATCTATTCAAGTCCTTTTCCCATTTTTTAATCAGGCTGTCTGTTGTTGTTGAATCCTATTACTATTCTTTTAGTTGTCCTGGTAGAAGTTACAATAAGTATCCTTGTCTTACTAGAGTCTGTATAAATTACATGATTTTACCACTTCTTAATCAATGTAATGACTTTACAGCATTGGCATTTTAATTCCACTTACTTCTCTCAACTCATGCAATATTTTTTCATGACTTCTAATTTGCATATATTTTAAGCCACAGAAATATTATTATCATTATTTATTATTACTTTCAGGAGTCAGTTTTAATTTAGATTTGCCTATCTATTTACCATTCTCCATGTTCTTCATTCCTTGCTGATTTACTATGCTTCTCTCAGGGATAATTTTAATTATGCCTAAAAGTTTCATTTAGTATTTGTTCAGTGTAGATGTAGGGCTAAAATTTTTTCACTGTGTTTTTGAAAATGTCTGTACTTCAAAAAGTTTTTTAAAGAATATTTCTTACTGGAAATAGTATTCTAGTTTGGCAGTTATATTTTTTTCAACTCCTTAAAAATGGCATTTCATTGTTTTCTGTCTTTCATTGTTTCTATTGAAAAACTAGATATCAACCTTATTTTTGTCCTTTGAAAGTAATGTATTCTTTCCATTTGGCTGCTTTTAAGATTTTTATTTTCTCTCAGTTTTCAGTAATTTTACTCTGATGTGAATGCATACAGTTCTTTTAAATTGGTTTGAAATTTGTAAAAGTTTTGAACCTGTGGTTCAAGGTCTGTAATCAGTTTTGGAAAATTCTATACAAATATTTCATAAAATATAAATTTTTGCCCCATTCTCACTCTCTTCTTTTTTCATGACTCCAATTGTATGTAGATTATGACTTTTCATTTTAACCCATATTTTCATTATACTCTTTTCTTAGCATTTGTTACTTTATTTTTTTCAATTATAGGATTTCCATTTGATACTTTTTGAAAGTAGATTCCAATTCTCTGGTGATATCCTCCATTATTCCCTCTGTTTTTTGGTATATTGGTAATTCATTTTTGATTTCATGACTGATAACTTCTATAGCTGAATTTTCATGATCTCCTTTTTTTTTTTTTAATTGTCTGCCCTAATTCCCACATTTTCTCTCACCTCCTTCTTCAAATTCAGCAATATATCTGGGAAAGAAAGACTCAGGTACCGAAGATTTTAGGGGCAAAAAGGACATGTAATTGTAAAAAGGTTTGCCATAGAGTCTAGATTTCAAAAAGGCTGGCTCACCATTAAATGACAAGCAAACAAAATTTCATAAAAGGTATTTAAAGGAACTGGGGGTAAGGGAAACTACAATAGAAATTAATAAAGCTATTAAGTTTACAGATTAATCTTTTCATGGTTAAAATAAGCAATATTCTCACATGCTTATACTATACACAAGGGATGTATCTTCAGACATCACCACTGCAAAATGCAGAGATAAAGTTTTATTTCTGTTAAGGCCATTTACAGGTAAGGTCCAAGTATATTATTCTGGGTTCTCCAGAGACAGAAAACCAATAGGACTGGCAGATAAATAGATAGATACTGACTATAAGGAATTGGCTACACTATTATAGAGGCTGAGAAATCCACAAGCTGCAGTTGGCAAGCTGGAGACCCAAGAGAGCCAATGTTATAGTTCCAGTCTGAGTCTAAAGACCTGAAAACCAGGAAAAACGATGGCAAAACTTTCAGTCCAAGTCCAAGTCTAAGTCCAACGCCAAAGGCAGGAGAAGACTGATGTCTCAGCTCTAAGACGTTCGGACAGGGAGAAAGAATTCTTTTCTACGCAGCCTTTAATTCTATTCAGGCCATGAATGGATTGGATGAGGCCTACCCATATTTGGGAGGGCCATCTGCTCTATTCAGTCTTAATCTCATCCAGAAATGCCCTCACAGGCCCACCCAGAAATAATGTTTAACCAAATACCTGGGCACCCCATGACCCAGTCAAGTTGATGCCTTAAATTAACTATCCCACCAAGGTTTCATTTATTTGGGAGAAACTAGAGCTAGAAAGCTCTAGTTTCTATTTCTATTTGTTTGCTTTGTCTTATTTTGTTTTGTTTTTATCTCAGGGTGAAAAGTTGTTTGTTTTTCCTGACTTGAATGTGATGACCATGCTTTTCCATAATTCATTTTGAGGGGATACCAAGTTGTCAGTTTTGCTTTCACACACCATTTATAAGATTATATCTGGCCTGGGAGTAGAGTTTTACTGGGCTAATTGGCCCATTTAAAGTAGATGAGTATCTTTGACCATGACATCATTAACACTCTGTTTTGTTAGTTTGAGTTATGGAGTGTCCAGACTAAACATTATATTGATTACTTCTATTTCTGTTCTACTACCAAGTGTTCATGTCACCTTAAGGAAGTATTTCTGTCTTTCTGCAAAACAAACTCTAAAATTCTGTTTTCAAGATCTAATTAGCAATGCATTTAGCAAAAAAAAAAAAGAAAGAGGCAATGTGATTATCATCTCGCCTTTTTTTTAGTAAAGAATGTCTTAAGCATTGAAATAATCAAATAAATTGCCTTTTATAAATTACTTGTCTCAAAATGGGAATTATTTCACATATTCCCACACATACATATAGATTTACACTTTAGAATAGTATTCTTCTATTGAAATTAAGAAAATTCCCACACTTGATCATGAGGGCTCTTTATCTTATGGAAGAATTTCTCTCTCAAGATTGTTTCTTAAAAATATATTTGGAAGGATAAAATGTTCCATGATAAAATCACAACAAAATTTGCACATTAAAAATCACAGCTCCTATGTAAAACATTTCTACAGGAATTCCAAAGGCTCTACTAAAATGTTTGGCATTTCTGTAAAATCCTAGTAGATATTTTTGGTATAACATAACATTACCTCAAGGAATTCCACAGGCTGTCCCTCCCCACATCTGTTAGCAAAGTTCCCGTCAAACAGAGGTCATGAAATGTGGCTCTAAGAGTGCCAACACTTACAGTCAAAACTGATGATGCAAAGTAGTCACATAATATTACAATTGTGTCCCTACAAAGGAACTCGCAGAGTATCAGTTCAATCTCTTTAGTCTCCAGATGATGAAGCAGATTTCGAGAAGTGAAGAAATGTGGTAGGTTCACATAACTATTAAGTGGCAGAACTAGTCCCAAACCAATGCTATTCAAAGAGCTTTACAAACTTTCCCACAGACGTACTTTTAAAACAGAGAAGAAAATTACACATTGAAGGCCTAGAGATGTCAATGGTAGTGATTCACAGGAAGCAGAAAATTTCTTGAAAGTGTCTAGAACTGTGTAAATTTCACAACTTATCCAAATATATCCATATCTCTTTTAATGTAAAAAATGATATTTTGTATTACCAACTAATAAAAAGAAAGAAAGGAACTTTAGGAAAAATTAATGAAAGCTAATGAAGTATGGTAGGCACAGAGTACAGATATGTGGTTTCACTGTTGGTAGACAAATATACCCTCCAGAGGATGCATGTATCTGAGTTTTAGAAGCAAAGAATGACAGTAATCTGTTTCCTATATCCTTAATTGGATCAAGTGGGAATGTGTATGTGTTTGGGGTGGGTGAATTTTAAGAAGCCTAGGAAACAGGATAAATGATGTCAGATTTCAAAATAGGCATAAGCAAATGCAAAATGCCATGAATTATTCTTAAATTCTATTCCAAGAAAAATAACTATTTCATTAATAAGTTATTTGGTGCATTTTTTTTCACAACATGAGCACCAAGGTGTAGGTTATTAAGGAATGGAAGTCTACGGCAATGGTTAGCCCACTAGTCCTAAGCAAAACGCTTGAAACCCACCCCTATTACCCTGCACCTCTGCACGCAACGCTTCAGGGCCTAAAACCCAACACTCTGCTTTTTGTCCTCTGATTTATAAGGCCCAAGCTTTGAAGTGGCACAAAAGTTGTTTTTCTCCAAGTAGGCCTGTTAAGAAATGACCTTTTCGTCTGTTTCCTTCATTAAAATTTCCTCTTTCTTATTTCTGTGAATTTCAAGTAGATATTAAGAAGAAGACAATCTGATTAAATTAAATCAAATAAAGCATATATGGCTAATAGTCTGGTTAAGTCTTCCCAGGATTAGGATTAATTTGGAAGGAGAGCTTATCCTTAGCTCAAATGAAGTTTTAGTTAGCAAAGAATCCAGAACTTCAAGCACTGTAGTGATGGGAAAAGGCTGGGAATTATATATGGCCTTGTCCTTGATCGCACTACTCAGTCAGCTGATTTTAATTGTCATCACCTGTGACCTTTGAGCTTGCCCTCCCTTGATGCGAATTTTCACACCAGGTTAAGGGAAAAGCCAGGTAGCAGGATTGCCTCCATTTCAGAATGTTTTGTTTAAGGTCTCCTTGTTTTCCTGTGTAATTTGCTCTTGCACTGTCTCAATGCTTGTGAATCTTGGTTGCCTACTCTATTACCCTACACGTGTTTCTCGTTAGATTACGTTTCCCAATCCCTTTCAGCCTTGTGCTACTCCTGGCCCAGGGAACAAAAAAAGCCCATTTCATTTGAGGAAGAGAATTCTGAGCAGCCTATCTTCATGCAGTAGTCTGGCTTTGCCTCCAACTTGTATGAACAGAGTATAATGTTGTGCATGATTTCACTGTTACAGCCTTTTAACTGCTTGCAAGGAATGATAGTGATTAATTCTGTTTGCAAAATGAGGGCAGCAGAGAGGGTTCACTTGATATGATATAGGTTTCCCCAAAGGAGAAGTTATTAATGAAAATTGCTGATTTGAGCCCACATGTGTTACTTGAGGAGTTAAGTAATTTTAGCTGCCAACTGGCCAATATGAATATGGATAATTAAAAGCAGGTATTTTGCAAAATATTAACAACCAGCAATTTGAAGACTGTAACAGTATTGACCTATCCTCACAATGTCTCCACCCTTAGGGTATCCTGGAGAAATTAAAAAGAAATATTGGCTAATACTGATCCTTGCTGTAAAGAACAACTTTTGCAGGTTATTCTGGCAAGAATTGATTGTTTTTAAGCAATTCAAAAAGAAGGCCAGTTTGGTGTGCATTCTCCCTACTTAATTATTCCTTGCAACAAGCAGTTCTGGTGGAAGGGTGGGTTTACATTGTACTGGTATTTAGATGGTGGGAGTGGGGGGCTGTTTCCAATTCCAAGCTATATTGAGGACTAATTAGGTGCAATGGAATAGATCTTTTCAGCGATAAGGCCAATGACTTACTCTTTAAAACACTTTTCATCAAATGTGGTTCATCACTAATCTCTCTCTCTCTTTCTCGTGTGTGTGTGTGTGTGTGTGTATGTGTGTGTTTCATTTCTCAAATTCTAACAAAGGACATTTTGAAGGTTACATTTAAAACAGGTATTTCTTTACATGTGTTAAAGTGCATAGTTATATTTATAATTTGACAGCACAATAGACAGAAAGATTTTATCCTACAATTTGGGGAAAAGACTTATTTTTGACTCTATATTCATATAGTGGTGAATATTTTAGCACTCTATTATTCATTTTTCTCTGCAAGAGAAATGATGATCTACTAACATCCTTGCACCATCATGAGTTTTATTTAAAAGATTTTCAGATCTTACCCATTAGCCATTATGTGAAATAAAATTATCGATTAGATTTTTTTAGGCTTAATGTTGTAGTACCATTGTTTTCTGAAAATTCAGTCACTAACGTTAGAACTACCAAATAAAACCAGGTTATTTGCCATTCTTTTGGAATCTGGGTTTATAAAAACATGTACGTGATCGAACAACTACACTGTCTGTCTGAGCTAAAGATTTTGTCACTTAATCTTGGCCTTCTTGGAAAATTCAGATAACATGAACAACCAGAATTATGGGAGCTCTAACTTGTCCACCTAAAATTCTTATTGTTGCTGAATTAATTATACTTGAAACACAGGTGTTTGAATTAGTTGTGTAAGGAACATGTTTTTTCCCCCAGTGCTTTCAGCAGACATCAAACCAACAGAAATTGTGCATTTCAACACAGGCCATCATAAAAGTACAATTAAAAATTTTCTAAGCTTCAATTTCCTACCAATTTTGGATTTATTCATTATAGTCATAATCAAATAACCTTACAGAAATGGTGCAGAGATCTGATAAAAATTGAAATATAGGCAGAATTTATTATGTACCTTAATAGCCAATATAATTCTAGGAATATTGATTAACAACTAATGAAAACACAATTGTTAATCTAATCTTTACCACGTTTTATGATAAGTATTTTACAAACATTTTACATTTAAAACTCAAATGATAAAGGAAAAATAGAGTGTAATTTTAGTCTTTTCTCCATTAGGCTGTTAGAGAAACTGAGCATCAACGAGTCCATGCAATTTGTCTGAGATGTTACAGCTACTAAGTAGGAAAGGGAATACTCCAGCCATATCTCTTACCTCCACACCATCAGATTTTGTGTTCACAAAAATAATGTTATTTTTTCAGTTAATAGAAAGTCATTGGTGAAATTTTAGAAAAAAGGATGTATACATGTGTACATGTAAAATATGTAAGTATATATTAATTTCTAAATAAAAGAAGTGATTAAGAAAGAGAGAGAGAAAGAGAGGGTTGGTCCTAAGAGAAAAAACAAGTCAAGGAATAAGGATAGGAGAGCCTGGCTTGGGGTGGCACATTTCCATTTTAGACAGAGTGGGCTAGAGAGTCCTTATGGAGAAGGTATTCTTGTGAGTTAAGTCCTGGTGGCAGTGTGGGGAGGGGTTGGGAGTAGGAAAGAAGATATCTGGGGGGCAGGAAGCAGCCAATGCAAAATCCCTGAGGTAGCAACATTCCTGATGTGTCTGAGGAGCAAAAAGAAAGCCAGGGTGGCTGAGGAGTAATAAACAAGGATTGGCAATGGAAGACAAAATAAAAAGTGTAGGCTGGGTGCAGGAGTCCAAGGCGGGAAGATCACTTGAGGCCAGGCGTTTGAGACCAGCCTAGGAAACATAGCGAGACCTGTCTCTATAAAAAAATTTTTTAAAAAATTAGCCGGACATGATGGTGCATGCCTGTAGTCCCAACTGCTCAGGAGGCTGAGGTGGGAAGATCACCTGAGCCCAAGAGTTCGAGGCTGCAGTGAGATATGATCGCACCACTGTACTCCAGCCTGGGCGACAAAGTGGGACCCTGTATCTAAAAAAAAAAAAAAAAGGTAAGGGAGGAAGGACAGATATTTATATATTTGTAGGCCTTTGTAAGTCATTGTTGAAATTTAGCTTTTATTCTGAATTAGATGGGAAGCCGATAGGAGGATTTGAAAGAGGAATTGTATGATGTAACTTATACATTAACAATATCACTTAACAACTGTGCTGCAAATGGGCTAGGGGTTCTGGATTAGAAGTAGAAAGAGCAGCTATTCAGCTAACGCGATTGTCCAGTCGAGAAATGTCAGCAGCTTGGGTCAGGGTAGAAGCAGTGACGATGGAGAGAAGGTTATGTTGAAGATACAGCTGACAGTGTTTGTGGGCGGATTGTGTCTGGGATAGGCGAGAAAGAGAAGAGCCGAGTGGGTATGGTGGGAGGGGATCCAGTGCACAGACGGAGGGTTTGGTGCTAGGGAGGTGCTCCATGGGGTAGCACTTTGTGGAAGTTCTTCTCTGATTGCTATTCCTTTTCTTAGTGAAACAAAAGATGAGATCATCAGCTCAGTGTGCGGATAGGTTGAGAAGCTTTAGAAGTTTATGGAGAGAAAAATAAAGATATTAAGCAATCATCAAGGAGAGTCGAAGAGTAAATAGGCCCAGAGAATATAGTATGATTACTCAACAGCAAAGTTCGGAATCATATGTGATCGCACAGCACAATTTCGTCTTTAATTACAGCCACATTGAGATGCGGGTGCAGGTATAAAATATTTGCTGAGTTGAATTTAACCAGGTTTGACGTTTTGCCACTGTATTGACTATGAGGAAAAGGAAGAAAACAGTTGAAAAGTACAGTTGACCCTTGAACAACATGGGATTGAACCGCACTGCACAGGTCCTGTTTTCTTCCTCCTCTGCCACCCTGAGACAGCAAGAACCTCTCCTCTTCCCCTCCTCCTCAGCTTACTCAATGTGAAGATGATAAGGATGAAGATTTTTATGAAGATCCCCTCCCCTTAATGAATAGTAAATATATTTTCTCTTCCTTATGATTTTCTTAATAACATTTACTTTTTTTCTAGCTTACTTTATTGTAAGAATATAGTATATAATACAAATTGCATACAAAATATGTGTTAACTCTTGATGTTATCAGTAAAGCTTTCAGTCAGCAGTAGCTTATTAGTAGTTAAGTTTTAGGAGAGTCAAAAGTTATACGCAAAAATTTTCAACTGCACAAGAAGTCCCCGTCCCAACCCCCACGTTGTTCAAGGGTCGACTGTATATGCAAGGTGATGTTTATAATAGTTATCCCTAGAATTTAGGCTGAGTATGAAGGGAAGTGAGAACCTGAGGTAGAGTAACCACATAATGTATTGTCTAAATTACAGGCACTGTTAATTATTATGCTGAGATAACAAGTTTAAAACAAAACTCTCCTGGGAAAACCAGAATGTATGGCCACTCTAACATTAAGAGGCATGGGACAATGAAAAGGCAATAGGATAAATGCCTTGTGAGTCTATGTGGGGTCAAAGGACTGTTGGCATGAGCTATAATGGTAGGAGCTAAGGGTCAGAAGGACACACACTTCAAATTGATAGCATGGAAGGTTTGCAGTTGCTATTAACAACATAGTCACGACTATGCAAATAAGTGACTGAAGTAGATGGAGGACAAGGTAACTGGAAAGGAAGTCAAAAATGGAGAGGCCCATGGATGGAAAAGTTTACACAGATATTCTTATTCACAAAAATTATGAGAGGAACACTTCGGAGAGAGTGACATGCATCTGGGGGCTAATATCATCAGGAAATGAAGGGGGTTGTCAAGAAAGGATAGACAGTGATATAGTCTGAAGCCTGGAGATTTAAAGGGGAAGGGGTGGGATTTTAGAAAGGAGGAAGTAAGAATTGTCACAGAACTACAGTGAGAAGCAAAGAGCAACCTACTCCACCTCCAGCCCATGATACGAAGTTTGTTGAAGAGATGCCGTCACCAGTTGACACTCTAAGAAGGGAAGCTGTGTAATTAGCAACAAGCCAGAACAAGGAGGACGCTAAAACTTCCATCAAAAGTCTAAGGACATAAGGAATTTGGCTGCGTCATCAAAACCATAGGAAGGATTAAATTAATGCTGAGTGGAAGGGATCTGAGTAGGGAGTGAGAGATGGGATCAGAAAATAATGTGCACTTTAGGGAGATGAGAAATAGGAATATGGGATGACTGGCATTTCAGAGATAAAGGGCATGAAGAGACTGGCTCTTCTAGTCTCAAGGCAGCTAGTGATGGACAGAGATGTGGAGGATGGCAGCTGGGAAGTCCTCTCCAGAAGGCCTGAAAGTCCTCCCTTCCTTCTAATATATAGACCCTCCACCACCAGAAAGTGATCTCCATGTGGACAATACTCTTACCTGTCTTAATCCCTAGCCCCTAGAGCAATGCCTGGAGAACAGTAAAAGAAGGACAGATGATGTCAGACAAGGGCATTCCTGTTGAGAAAAATAGAAATCTGTAAATAAAAAAGACAGAAAAGAACAGAGGTCACAGGAGAGAGAACAGACCCCCATCCTGAGCAAGGGTCAGACAAACTGAGACAGAGTTGAAGTTGCTGGCTATCTTCTGCCAAGTCAGAACACATCATATGGAGGAAACTAAAATTTCAAGCTGCCCCTCCAAGGAGAGTAATTTCTTGCATCACTTCTAGCTTGGAATTTTCTAAGGAGCATTTCTACTTATCTGATTATGTGTGTGCGTGTGATAGGAAGTGAATTTGAATCATTGTGGAGATCTTAGTCCTTTGAACCAAGAAACTTCTTTATTGTTTTCTGAATGTAATATGGATTATCTAATAGGTCATGGCCTCTTGCAACAATCTCCAGACCTCCTTGAAATTAAATTGAGGACTTGTGTTTTATTCTTACCAATGGAATTTAAGTAGATGTTGTATGAGTGGAAGTGCTGTGTGTAACTTCTGGAACAAGCCAGTTAAAAGCTGGTGTGCCACTTCTATCCTTCTCTTCCCCTGATGACCATGAATTTTGTAGGCCAAATGTAGTTACTTGAAGGAAAACACCTAGCAAAGGTTCATCAGGCATCATGCAATGAGAGATAAACTTTTGATGTGTTATGCCTCTGGAAGACTGGGCATGTTTGTTATCACAGATTAGCCTGAACTATTGTGAATAGCACTGGATGAAAAGAGCTGGTATAGAAAACTTTTGAAAGAAGATTCTCATTTGATTTTTTGTCCTTACTTTCTAAGTATCCTTGGGTTTAATTGCCTGTTACAAAGAAAATAATAAACAACTTTCATTGGGGTTTATAATTTCAAATGTATTATAATAGCTGTGATTTTGTCTCTTTTGCATTATAAAGGCATTATAACAAAATTAAGGAAAATAGAGAAACTTTACCTGTTTCTAAGCTAAACACTGCAATGACTACTATCAAATATATGTATGTCCTTCCAATGTATTTTTAACATTCGTACAATAAAAGCAATTTTGATTTTTTGTGCCACTTAATACTATATTCATCTTGTTACAAAGTGTTCATAATTATAAAAAAGGTTCAAAATGGCTGCATTTTTTGCACTAAGGATATAGGCTATGATTTAACTGTTTCCCTATTTATTAAATATTGAATTATTATATACAAAAGAGACATAAACATTTTGGAGAATAGCTTTCTGCCGTTGTTCTTATTTTCCCTTGTGCTAAGTTTCTTAGGATAAATTCCAAGAAAAAATGATCAGGGTCTCTCTGAGGACATTGTTTTCCTCCACATAAACATCAATTTTGCCCCAACTTTCCTTGTTCCCTAAATTATAATTTTAGCATTTAAAAAGATTTTAATAGGAGTAAATGGCACTCATTATTTAAATTTAGCCCTTTTATTTTCAAAAAGCAATTTCAACCTTGTGTACTTTTTAAAAATTTATACCAATAAATACATTAGGGTAAAATTCATTATATTAATAGATTGAGAATTTATGTCTTTTCAGGTGAGTTTTTTATTCAAAATTAATTTTATTCAATTTAAAGTTTTTCATTATGTTTAAAATCAAACATTTTCTGGAAGAACACATCTTCAATTTTATAATAGTTGTCCTTGGAAAAATAGCACAGAAAAGCATTATGTGTTGCTACGTATGTAGATGCATATGCTTTGCAATAATTGGAAGAGTCTATTTTGTCTTATTTTATATTGTACTTTAAAGCATTTTTAAAGCTGTTATATTTTTAAGCTAAAAAAGTAAGAATTTTAAAAATTTTGGCAAATTGTTATTTATTTAAGTATTTTATTAAATGTAGTACTATTGGAAAATATTTTAATTAGCATATACTTTCATAACTATCAGCTAATATACATCATTATATAATAAATTAGTTTTAATTAAAAATACCTAAGTAGTACCTAAGAGTTTGCTTATTTTAGCATATTGAAAGCTATTTAGACTAAAACCCTAACTCAATGAGAAGGCAAATATTTGGATGACTATTAACAGCAAAGGAAAAATTTGGTTTGGTTACCCCTGTTTTTTCATTTATTTAGACAAACAGACTGTTAAAAATAAAGTTCTGTCTGCGTAAATGTATGGTTATTAATTCATTTTTAGTTACTTTTTGGAATAACTGATTTTATATCTCTGTAGTTACTTGAGGGAAAAATAATAAGAAGGAAATGCAAGTTGTGTAAATTAACAAACCATAATAAAGTTCATAGATTTTCTTAAGAGAAGAAAATATGAACCCACACATTCAGATGGGCAGAGTCTCCAATACATGGCTGCAGCGAGTGGTTCTCCATCTTCATTGCTTTCCCTTTTGGCATTGTTATTTACTCTTGGTTCTATCATAATATGTACTATATTTGTTCTATCTTTGCTATTTTCATAGATCTTGCTAATAACTTAATAATTGTTCTGCTAGCACATAGCTACAAAATTAGGGTAGTGGTCTAATATCTGTTTCAATAAAAATGAATATGAAAATAGATGACCACAAATATATGTACCTTCCTATTACATTCTGAAGTACAAACTCTTCATTCTTTCCAACTTGTTAGGTGGAGGGTTATTTGGAAGCATTCACTAAATGAGTATTCACTTCTTAAAATACGTGTTTTAGTACACTTTGAAGAGTAGAAGGATCATCTTAGATGCTGCCTTAGTATGAATGCCAACAGGAATTGCCTGTGGCTGAGGCCCTCCTTCCCACACAAGCCCCAAATGCTAGGGCTACTGTCTCCATAGCAGGTTAACATGTCCCTAAAAATGTCCCCTTTCTCTGAATGGCCAACACGAAGTTTAAAAAGAGTCAGAATAGGATGTGGGAAAGCAACAGTACCAGGAAAACATGTAAACAGCTTTCACTCCATCTAATTTGAAATGTCCAACTTAGATTCACAGTTTCTTTTCCAATCTTTGAAGGAAAAACTAAGGATCAATGGGGTTCTTTCAAGGAATTATAAGAAAATTCCATCCTCAACCACTTCAGACTTGGCATTGTCTTTGTCAAGGACCCATCTGTATCATGGGAGATAAATTCTGTTCTGGAAATTCACTACGGAAGCCACTGTCACAGTGCTTTACCCTTTATCCTTCACTTGGGTTTTGGGATGGTGTTTCTGCTGCACTAAGCCTCCTGAAGAATTCTCAGGAGTAAGTTCCTCATTCCTATCTTATGATCGCCTCCCTTGTAGAAAGGCATAAAATAAGAGAACATGCACTTCCAACGGTTTGCATAGCCTTTGTCTTCTTAGTCAAGATTCAATAGCTCAACTGTTCCCTGTTTTTTAGGGGACTCAGACCCCTATTCTTAAGTTAGGTATGAATGTCCCTGGATCCCCATTAAATTTACCAAGATTTTTAATTGAAATTTATGGAAGTAGATGAAGCACTGGAAAACATATCTTGCTATCCATGACTTAATCATGTGAAACCTTTGAGTAGGACCTGTTAGCCTCGGGCAAACTGGTACCTTCCCAAATTGAAACATTTCATGAACTCGCCCAACTTTCTCAGTTAGAAGCACATTCAATTCCATAACCTCCCACTCCACACACACACACCCTTGTATTTCAGTAATAAACAGTCCAGCCACTGCTCAGATTTTTCTAATTGCACATGTCAAGAGACTCGTCCCTCAATTAGTGGAATCTGAGTTTGAAAGGGAAATGTTGTCTGAGCTATTTGACTTTGTCCCAAGTGCCTTTATCAACCTTTGAAAATAGGATCACTGTTATTGACTGTATTGGCTTGCTAGGACTGCCATAACAAGTACCATAAATTGGGTGGCTTAAACAAGAGAAATTCGTTGCTTCACAGTTCTGGAGGCTAGAATCTCAAAATCAAGGTGTTGGCAGAGTTAGTTTCTTCTGCTGGCCATGGGGGAAAGTATGTTCCAGACCTTTCCTTTAGCTTCTGATGGTTTGGTGGCAATCTTTGACATTCCCCGAATGGTGGCATCATATCTCCAATCTTCACTTGGCATTCTCCCTGTGTGCCTGTCTGTGTTCAAATTTTCCCTTTTTATAAGGACATCAGTCACATTGGATTGGAAACCACCCTAATCTGGTATAACCTCATTTTAACTAATTACATCTGCAATGACCTTTTTTCCAAATAAGGTCACATTCTGAGACACTGGGGGTTAAGACGTTAACATATGAATTTGGGGGGGTGCAAAATTCAAGCCATAAACTGACCAATCATTTCTTGGAGGTAACAACTCCTTGACTTATCACTGATATTGCTTCTAGCCTCCCAAATTACAAGTTTCTCCATTCTTGTTACTTATTTATGTTTGGAATACACAGAGCTCCAATGCATTTTCATTTTTTCTATAAAACCAGAGCTGTCATTTATTTATTTACTCAATAAGCATGTATTAATTAAGCACATGGTATTTGTTAAGGACTCTCTGGGTGCTAGGGACACAGTGTAAAATAAACACTGTCTCCACTCAGGTAAACTTACAGTCAAATTGAAAACAGTCAAAAAGGAAGAGTTTATAGTTAGGATTTTAGATATTAAAGGAAATAAACTATACTTCTAAGTACACAACACTAAGAAAGAAGTCAAGAGCTTGCTTATTCTTATTTTCATGGCTTCCTCAAAGCCTAATTTTTCATGTTTAATTATCAATCTTGGGGACAATCTGACATTCCAAAGGATTTAGTTCCTAGCAAGAGGAAACAGACTCCACAAAATTGCATTTTAAGGGCTCTCTGAGCATCTGTGGGCCAGCAGCCACAGACAGATTTTCTGGCTTGGATTATATCCTTAAGACTTTGAGCAAATATTGCTCCAAAATATGAATGGAGAGGATTCATTCTAGAAATGATTTTCCCTTTATGTTTTGTTCTTTTCTCAAGCAATTTAAGCAAGCTGTTCTTCAAGAGGCACACTGGGATGAGATTCAAATGGACCACAGAGTGGATGGGAATTATGCAGATGAGGAGAAAGAGGAGAAACCCATTAAGTACCCAAAATAGCAACAAGGACACAGAGAAGCTGGGTAAGAATGAAATCTCTTCCCCCATGGGGACTGTGGGTCCAGGTGAGCAGGAAAATCCAATTCTTAAACTAAGAATAAGTAGCTTAACATCATTACTTGCCACGTATTACTAGGAAACATCTATATGAAAGATATGCTTACTTTTGAATTTTTGTTGTTTAGATAAAAAATCTGACATCTTTAAAAAAAATTAACTGTTTCATTCCTTAAGAAAGATCTGCAAAGGCCCAAATATCTTGCTCCAGTGGTATTGATAGTTCCAATACAAGAATATCTTTCCAAATTTTAAGAGAGTTTAATGTAATAAAGGGTACTCTAGGACACAAAACTGGGAGCCTTGCAGCAATCTAGGCTGAGAACAATCAAGAAAGATTTGTCTTCAGTTTAAAAGAGAGAAATGTTTAAAAGTCCCTAACACTGAGAAGAGAATGGAGTCATAGTGTATACATACATTTAACTTGACTAAGTATTGCTAGATTGCTCCGCAAAATGGGTACAGCATTCTTCACTGCCACTAAAATTGCATGAGGGTTCCTTTAACTCCACATGGCCGGAGGCATATGGACATTTCTGGCCAACGAATTATGGGCAGAAGTTACATGTCATTTATTTGCCCATATGAAGCCTCAGACCCCCACCCCCAACTCCCATTCTTACTCCCATTCTCTGCTTAGAAAGCTCTTCTTTTTTTTTTTTTTTTTTTTACTTGCATGGTGTTCAACAATGTAATAATTGGTTATGACCTATGAGCCTGGGTTTCTGAGCACATGAGCAGAGGACTACTGTTAACACTGTAACGTACATGTAGTGTGAACAATAAATAAACTTTCAATGTTTTTAACCCCCAAAATTTTGGTGTTATTTGTCTTAATAGCTAACACTAGCCTATCCAGGCAAATAGGTATCCGTGACCATACCAACATTTGACATTACCTGGATTTGTAATTTTTTCCAGTTTTGGGTATATAAATTTATATCCCATTATTGTTTTAATTTGCATTTCTCTAGTATTAAATATTCGATGTGTGTTATCATATGATTGTAACATTTTTCAGTTTCCTCTTCTTTAACTTTTGTGTTCATAAACTACCCATTTTCTATTGCTATCTTACATCACTGATTTTCATGAGTTTATTTGAGTTTTTGTTAACTCTTCTCAGTTTTAGATATCACAATTTTTTTTTAAATTCTGGCAACTTGTTTTTAACCTGTCTGTGATGTTCTTTGTGAGAAAGAAATTCTTAATTTTATGTCATCAAATTGTCATTTATTTTACCATTGATGTTTTAAAAAATCCTTTCCCATCTCTAGGTCGCAAAAATAACCTACTATTTTTCTTATAATAACTTCATAGTTTTTTGCTTTTCATATTTAGTTCTTTAATTCATCTAAAGTTTTGTTTTCTTCCATACAGGAAATAGGCTTCTACACACTGTGTATTAAACAATCTGCTCTTTTACCATTGATTTGTAGAGCCAGCTTTCTTGTATAATAAGTCCTCATATATTTACAATGTGATTATTGTCTCAAATTTGTCACATATTTTTTCTTGGGGATCTCAGTTGGCAAGGGTATCTCCTTCCTACGGGTTTTTGTATTTTGTGACTGGCAGTGCCCACCCACAAGTATCTAGAGGTATGTAGATGAATGCAAATACTTGTGTCTTGTGTAACCAAGAGTATTCCTTGATACTCCTCCACACCAAGTTAAATAGATTAAATGAACACCAAAATTACATAAATCTTATATACCATGTTGAGGAATGGTGAAGTTCGTGTATCCTAAGAATGGCAGATTGTGAGACAAGAATTTGGGTACAAGTCATTTATTCTGGGAGTTAAGAAAGGCCTGGTAGGGAATTGGGAAATGAGACAAAAAGAGAAGGCAGCTAACTAAAGCTACCGCTGGTGGCACTAGAGATTAACTCCATCAGGAAAACTGGGATTCAGGGTAAACACAGGTTTTACAGAAAGGTGAGGGAGATGTAGTATTTACAAACAAAATCATTGTTTGCGAGCCACATTCCTGGTCTTCTGTGGGCATTAAAAGGGCTCCAGCATGAGGAGAAGTTCTCGGGCATTGATGTACTGGTTCTGGCCATTTGCAGTACACAGGTATGTTGTTGGCACTGAGGAGACAAGATGATGGGAAGCCAGGGGATTACCAGCAGCAATTGCTCCCCAAGGTGACTGTAGATTATTACTGGATGGCCCTATTTAATAGAAAAGGAAATAAAGGAACTTTGAGCAGAGCTTCTCAAGCTTAATTAACAAATGGACCCTTTGAAATCCTCACAAAGACCCTACAAAGTAAACAATATTAATATTCTTATATACACATGAAAATACTAAGGCATAAAGAGGTTGAGTACATCTGCCAAGATTTCAGAGCCAGGTTTTGTTTTTACTAATTTTTTCAGGAATTCAAGTCACCGTGATATCAAGACTTTTGATATAAATGTTTCATTATTTGTCTTGATTCCTCATTGCACTTGCCAAATGGTCTGTGAATATATGTGTGTGTATTTATACATATATAAAACTAATAATGAAAATGTTTTGTTTTTACAAAGTGAGAGAAACAAATAAGATCTGAAATCCAAATGTTGAATTATTTTATTTTATGGCTGAAATGTAATAACACAAACAGGAAACATTATCCAAACAGTGAGTGGATGTCATATTTAATGTTCTCTTTTCTTATTTTCTCACATTACCCACAATGAAAATAGTTGCAAAGCTCTGACCTGAGAGGATATTTACTACACACTGTCCTTAAAACCTCCCATATCAAACCTTACCTTTTGACATTTTTATTTAAACACAATAACAAATGCAACAATATTTTTGGAGTCCTATTTTCCCCACTTTAATACTTAGTCACAATCATTATTCTTTCTTTAAAAGAATAAGATAATGTGGCATAATATCACCCTGGTTATGTGGTGTGACTTCATATTCTATTTTGAATCCACTGCCAGCCTGTTTGTAAAATAGCTCATATTAAGCAATTTTGGCTGTTCTCTACCTGTACTTTTTCCCTTGGGTTGATGATACATTTTGAAATTCTAAAAGAAGATCTACCATTCAATCCATCATTCCCACTACTGGGTTATCTACCCAAAGGAAATGAAGTCATTATACAAGAACGACAGCTGCACTCAAACGTTTATTGCAGCACAATGCACAATAGCAAAGATACGGAATCAAACTAAGTGCTCATCAATGGATGAGTGAATAAAGAAAATGTGGTGTGTACACACACACACACATATACACCATGGAGTTCTACTCAGCCATAAAAAGTAATGAAAAAATGAAAAAAATGTCTTTTTCAGCAATTTGGATGGAACGGGAGACCATTATCCTAAGAGAAGTATCTCAGAAATGGAAAAACAAACACCACATGTTCTCATTAATAGTTGAGCGCTAAATGATGGGTATACATGGCCATAAAGTGGTGCAATGGACATTGAAAACTAAGAAGGAAGAAGGGTGGGGGGTAAGGGGTGAAAATTTCCCTACTGGGTACAATGTACACTGCTCTGGTGATGAGTACACTAAAAGCCCTTACTTCAGCATTATACAATTCATCCATGTAACAAAAACACTGTATCCCCTTCATCTTTTGAAATTAAAAAAAAAAAAGAAATTCTCTAGGATCTGTTTGAAAGGTAAGAAAAGAAGATACATACCATTCTTAGTCATAAAGAATAGTATGTATAGTCACAAAGAATAGTGATAAAGAAGAAGAGAAGATACATATGATGATTCTTAGTCATAAAAAAACTTTTAAAATGGAACTCTCCAATATTTTATCATTTTTTTAAATTTCAGAATATTACTGGAGTACAAACATTTTGGGTACATGAATTGCTTTTGTACAGTTTGAGTCAAAGATGTAAGTGTGACCATCACCCACACAGTGTGCATTGTACATGTTAGGAGGGAATTTACCCAGTCCTTCTCCCCCACCACCTGCTTGAATTCCATTGAATTTTACTACCATATGTGCACACGAGGGTTGATCAATAAGTACCTATTTAATAGTGAGTACATGTGCTATTTGTTTTTCCATTCTTATGATACTTCACTTAGAAGGATGGTCTCCAGTTCCACACAGGTTGTTACAAAAGGTATTAGTTCACCATTTTTTATGGCTGAGTAGTACTCCATGGTATACATATACCACATTTTATTAATCCACTCATGTATTGATGGGCACTTGGGTTGTTTCCACATCTTTGCAATTGTGAATTGTGCTGCTATAAACATTCAAGTGCAGGTGTCTTTTTAATAGAATGTCTTTTTTTCCTTTGGGTAAATACCCAGTAGTGGGATTGCTGGATCAAATAGTAGTTCTACTTTTGGTTCTTTGAAGTATTTCCATGCTCCTTTCCATAGAGGTTGTACTAGTTTGCAGTCCCACTAAGAGTGTTCCTTTCTCTCCCTTCCACACCAGCATCTAATGTTTTGGGACTTTTTGATAAAAGCCATTCTCACTGGAGTTAGATGATATCTCATTGTGATTTTGATTTGCATTTCCCTGATGATTAGAGGATTTGTGCATTTTTCATGTGTTTATTGGCCATTAGACTATCTTCTTTTGAAAATCTTCTGTTCATGTCTTTTGCCCACTTTTTAATGGGGTTGTTTGATGTTTTCTTGCTGATTTGCTTGAGTTCTTTGTAGATTCTGTTTATTAATCCTTTATCGGATGTATAGCATGCAAATATTTCCTCCCATTCTGTAGGTAGTCCATTCATTCTATTGATTGTTTCCTTGGCTGTGCAGAAACTTTTTAATTTAATCAGGTCCCTTTTATTTATTTTTGTTGTTGCTGTGATTGCCTTTGGGGTCTTCTTAATAAATTCTTTGCATAGGCCAATATATTGAAGAGTTTTTCCAACCTCTTCTTGCAGAATTCTTATAGTTTCATGCCTTAGGGTTAAGTCTGTTATCTATGATGAATTAATTTTTGTGAGAGGTGAGAGGTGCAGATCCTGTTTCAGTCTTCTACATGTGGCCATCCAATTTTCCCAGTACCATTTGTTGAATAGTGACTCTTTTCCCCAGTGTGTGTTTTTGTCTGCTTTGTCAAAGATCAGATGGCAATATGAGGATGGTTTTATATCTGAGTTCTCTGTTCTGATCCATTGGTCTATGTCTCTGTTCTTGTGCCAGTACCATGCTGCTTTGGTTACTGTAGCTGTGTAGTATAACTTGAAGTCTAGTAAAGTGATGTCTCCTGATTTGTTCTTTTTGCTTAAGGTTGCTTTGGCTATTTGGTCTTTTCTGGTTCCATACCAAGCATAGAATTATTTTTTCTATAACTGCAAAAAAATGATGTTGGCATTTTAATGGGGACTGCATTGAATCTGTAAATCACTTTGGGCAGTATGGACATTTCAACAATGTTGATTCTGCTGATCCATGAGTGTGAGATGTTTTTCCATTTGTTTACATCCTCTGTGATTTCCTTCTTCAGAGTTTCATAGTTCTCCCTGTAAAGGTCTTTCACTTCCTTGTTTAAATATATTCCTAGGTATTTTATTTTCTTTGTTGCTATTGCGAAAGGTATTGAGTCTTTGATTTGATTCTCAGATTGACTCTTGTTGGTATACAGGACTGCTATTGATTTGTGTGCATTGATTTTGCAACCTGAGACTTTGCTGAATTTATTTACCAATTCCATGAGTCTCTTTGCAAAATCTTTGAGGTTTTCTAGATATAAGATCATATTGTCAGCAAAGAGCAATGGTTTGGCCTCTTCTTTCCTCATTTGTATACCCTTGGTTTCCTTCTCTTGTCTGATTGTTCTGGCTAGAACTTCTGGCACTATGTTGAACAGAAGTGGTGATAGAGGGCAACCTTGTCCAGTTCCAGTTCTAAGTGGGAATGCTTTTAATTTTTCCCTATTCAGTATGATGTTGCCTATGGGTTTGTCGTATATGGCTTTTATAATATTGAGGTATGTTCCATCTATGCCTATTTTGTTAAGAGTTCTTATCATAAAAGAGTGCTTAATTTTGTCAAATTATAGTTTAAAAAAAAAACTTTCCCCTAGGGAAAGTGATGTTTAGTTGTCAATATTTCACATAGTGATGTCTACACTCATATGGCATGGCCACCCAGCTGGAGTACCATGAATTAACATCATTAGTAGTGCAATATATCTTCCTTTATGTGTGTGTGTAAGAAAGATAATTTTAAATAGAGCATTTCATTTCATCAGCTAAAAATTTTATCCTATGCTATCACACGTTGTAGGCTTTTACAAATAAAAAATCAAGATAACTATCCCAGAGTCAAAGAAAACCAGTAAATAACAGATATATGAGTTATAAATTCAAGACTGAGGACTCTAATATTAATGTAACATTAATATTCTTTCTGATATGCCATGCTTCAGGACTATGTTTCCAAGTAAAGCACGAAACACAATCAACACAAAATCCAGCCTGGATATGCAACCTCATAGATATTCCTTATGATGCCCATAAGTGATCTTTAGTTTATGGATATTTGCTCCATGAATCTTTCTGCCAAGTGAGCCATAGGATAACACTTAACAAAGATGGGAAGTTTGTGTGATAATTACCACAAAGAATTTCTCCCAATGATTATTCCTAATGAGGCAGAAACAGAAAAATGCACCAGAATGTTTGACAGCCAGGAGAATATATTGAAGCAATAGTGTGCTCTCAGGAAGTAGGTGGTGGTGGAAGTGAATTAAGGGATTAATATTTTTTATGTATTGCTATAAGCTATAATCTGTTAGGGCATGGCAAATATACAAAGGGCTAAAAAACGTTATCTCTAGTTTCAAAAAATACACAGGTACACACACACACAAGCAAATATATATAAAATTTATGACATTAGTGTAGATGTATTTAGAAATTCAGAAGACATATTCCTATAGACTGGTAAACAACAGTGGTAATACAACCAATTCCAAGAATGAGATTTCCTGAAAAAGCAGCAGAAATGAGATATAGGTTTTCAATATTTCTCTTCAGAAAATTCATTCCTACATGGTTCAGAAAGCCACAAGATTCTGAGCTAAGGAAGGGTAAGCTATCAGACAGAGCTACCATAAACATTTTCTAATAATAAGTCTTTATTTTATCTTAAATACTCCCTGAAAACCCATGGTAGAATGCTGACAGGGACATTAAAGAAAAGGCTTACCATCATTTGGTTATATTCCAGAAGGCTGTAGGTATGCTAAAGACTCATACCAAAAGGGAGAGGTCATTGTTTTATGGGGTAGGAATTAAATCATTCTAACACATCAAAAAGTTATCTGTAATTTTCAGATGTTGTTCCTTCATTAGCGATCAGAACTTCTCTAGTTTTCATTTGCTTTTGCTTTTTCAACTAAAAAAAAGTGTTCTAGTGAAAAAAAATGCATTACTCAAGTCAAACAATGTAATCTGTGTCTTTGCTTTAGACATATAAATTTGAGAATAGAATTTATTGAAGCCCAAATGGATGTTATTCAGAAATTATGCATTATATATTCTTTTTTTATATATGTTTGGATTAATTCCATCTACATTCAAATTTTCTAAATTTCTTTTTCTTACATTTTTCTAATAGTTCTATTTTTTCTAAATTTCTTCTTATTATATTATATTAAAACTTCTTTTCCTGATTGCTTTGTATCTCTGAATCAAAGTTGCTAAGATGTGATGACTTGATCATTGCAAGACAAGGCCAATAATTTTTTTTTTTAATTTTTTTAAGAGACAGGGTCTCACTCTGTCACCCAGGCTGGAGTGTAGTGATGTGATCATAGCTCACCACAGCCTCAAAATCCTGGCCTCAAGCGATCCTCCCACCTCAGCCTCCTGAGTAGCTAGGACTACAGGGGCACACCACCACACATCTGGCTAATTTTTTTTTAGAAACAGGAAGTCGGGGGAGGTTCTCACTATTTTGCCCAGGCTGATCTTGAACTCCTGGCCTCAAGCAATCCTTCCACCTCAGCCTCCCAAGGTGTGGGATTACAGGTATGAACCACTGGGCCTGGTCAGTTTTTAAAATAAACTACAATGTTTCACTATCTAAACATTAATCCTGATTTTTCCAGCAAAACTAATCCTTAACAGTTATTCAGAAGCTTTACAAGACACAAATAAATTCTTCCTGACTTTTTCCCACACTTTGCTAGTTATTAAGTTTGTCGTGTATCCTGAACAAGTTATGTTATTTGTTATGGGCAAACCTTATTTAAGGATCATTAAAATAATCATTGATTACTGAGTATGTGTTTTTCATTCTAATCAGGACAGTGGACAACAAAGATATAGTCCCTGCCATCAAGGAGCTTATAGCATAGTAAAGGAATCTAATCAAATCCATAACTCATTTTCTAAGATGAATAAAAAATTTTAGTTCCTGCAGTATAACAACTTCTATAATTTAATTTTTTGTGATATAATTCAACAACAATTCAACAAGAAGGATCTATCAAATTCAGATGCAAGAATTTCACAAGAATCCAGGCTTTATCCATGGAATATCCACCTTCTACCACATGAACTTCTATCTCATAGCTAATTCCTGCTGCATGTCCACCCTATTATGTAGGCAGGTACTGAAAGTTAGAGTTGAAAGGCACCACAGCAGCATGATGATTACATTCTCCACATCCCTAGAGTTGAAACTAATATAATTATTTCTATGGTAAAAATTTCCTTGAGTTGAGAAATATCAACATGCTCAACTCAAAGAGTGATCTAAGTTTTGGGGGACTGCTATTTATAAAATTTTGGAGGATCTTCTTTAGGGAAAAGAATAAACAATTATGAATAAAAAATTAGGTAAAGGGACTTGGAAGATATTAATGCAAGGGAAAGTTTAATGCAAAGTTAGGTTTCATAAGCTTCACAGTAAATTAGTTCCTAATAACAAAAACTGACAAAAGAAGACCAAAAAAGCAAATAAGAATAGAGTGTGCGTTCACTCACACAGACACCTTCATACATACACAATCAAGTACAGGACTCTCTTACCTGTGAATAAAGTTTTGAAAGTCCTATGACAATATTAGCAGATTTAATCCAGCTGCACATTAAAAATACATTGTGACTATATACAGTTTGTTCTGAGAATGATAGAATATAGAAATTTTTGATCTTAGAAAATATATATATTTAAGTTACTCTATTAAAATATTGAAGGAGAAATATGATATATGATCAATACAAGAGTTGCCAGAAATCATTTACTAATTTAAACACCCAGTCCTGATTTAAAAACAAAACAAAACCATCTTCTTAGAAATCTAGACCTATTTGATAGTTATACATCTACTAAAGTTCATATTAGAAACAAAAATTAATGGATAAAATTTAAAAGCACTTTCATTTAACTCAGTAATTTAACATTGTACTAGAATTCTTGGGCGTGACAATAAAACATGGGAAGGAAATAAAAAGAGTTACATGTTATACTATATTGGCAGATAATTTACAACCTAGAAAATCCATGGCAATTGTTTAAAATAAATCTACTAGAACTTATAAATGTTTAGAAAGATACTTAAGTACAAAGTGAGCACATAAAATCAATAGCTTTCCCATAATCCAGTAATAATAAATTTTAAAATGTAATGGGAGAAAACAGTCAAGAGTAACTGATGAGGAATGGACTATTTACATAGCCTTACAGTATCCCCCTACCAAAAAATGCATTAGTTACAAAGAGAAAAAGTAACTTTATAGGGAAGAACCTTGAGAGACATCATCTTAATCAAGTGATCAAAGTTAACATCACCAGTAATGAGACAAAATGAAATCACATAACTTCTGATAGAATAAAATGACAAGAACAAAGTATCCTTTCTGTGAAATTTATGCTAAATATGCAAAAATCTGAGTCTAATCAAAGATAACTCAGACAAACCCAAATTTGGTGGGTGGGGGAGGCATACTCTAGACAAAATAAATGTTCTGTAATGTTTAAATGTGTCAAAATCATGAAAGTCAAGGAAAGACTGGGAAATTCTTCCAGACTGAAGGAGACTGAAGAGACCTGACAATTAAAGTAGTGCATGATCCTGGAAAGGTTCCTTTTGCTAAAAAAGGACATTTTCGGGGACAACTAGGGAACCTGAATGAGGTCTCAAGATGAAAAGGTAGTCATGTATCAGTGTCAACTTCCTGATTTGGATGATTGTATTGTGGTGATTTAGGATAATTTCTTTGTTGAAATTATACACTAAAGTATTTAAAGGTGATGGAGCATCAAACAATGATTTTCTGGAAAACAGTTAAGGGCATAAAAAAATTCTTTGTTCTATTCTCATAGCTTTTCTATAAGTATGAAAGTATTTCAAAAGAAAGAGAAAATAATAGTTATGATTTTTCAACCAAGTCAAGATATTTCCAAAACAGATATATTTGTGAATGTTTTCATTAAGGTCCATCAACTGGGAATTCTTTCAATCCAAACAAAAAGATCACTATTATTAAAAAAGTTTATTTCTAAAATCTAATTCTTTTCCAATGTGTTTTGCCACTGGTGAAAGTACATGTCACCATCCATCATGGAGGCTAATAATTCACTTGAAAAACAATTTATTCAGTCCCATGTATAGTGAATGTCCCAATATAAAAGAATTTGGGATTAAGGCAATTGCCTCTTTACTTCGAAACAACTGTATATTTGAGGGAAAAGTATCACTTTAACTGGAATCATTCCAATAAGTAATTAATGTTTTCACTCTTCTTCTATTTTGCCAGTGTATCCAGAAAATTTACAAAGAAAACCATATTTTCAAATTTCAAGCACACACTGAACTAGAACACACAAACATACACAATCATATGTGTCCATGACCACAAAAGTGTAAGACTATTCCTTTCAAAATAATATCGGCCTTTGCTAGAACTCACAGACCGCTAATGTGCTTGTCCATGAGTTAGAGTTAGAGATAGATCAGATTCCCAGAGGCTTGTGGTTTTTACAAGCCAGTGCCATCTGTTTACCATTGAATGCTTCCTGAGGCCTACTCCACATCACTTTTATGAGACTCCATCAAAGGGTATATTCAACTGCTCTTCTAAAATACAAATGTTACAAATCATTCCATTTCAGTCAAATATTTTGTTCTTCAATTTCCATGTTTTAAAAATTGCATAGCGAGGGCAGAAACAACCACCAAAAACGCAAAATTTCTAGGAAGCAAAAGTAGCAATTTTCCATTATTGCTCATTTACTATTCAGTGCATTTTTTTTGCTCTTACTTCACAAAAGCTCTGGCCTGCTGTTCATCAATAACTGCTAAGGTGTTAACTAATGAACTTCATTTTAACCTTAAGTGCATTTGTGTTTTGGTATGAGATTCTAAATGAACTAAAATCCCTTAAGACTCACAGAAATAAATGTCCTTTGGAGAAATTTCAAGCATCATAATCATTGGTGAAAGAATATTTGGAGCAGAAGCCTTCCCAGAAACCACATTGTGAAAACATTCCTCAGCTTAACTTCATCTCACTGAGCTGGGAGGCAACAGAGCAGTAGAAAGAGGAACCTCATTCTAGCATCTGAAAGGATTGGGTTCTAACAGCAACTCTGATATTTACTGCAGGTATGACCACAGACAAATGATGAAACCTTTCTGAACATCAGTTAAGTTAAATATATAATGAGGATAACAATATTTATTTCTTAGGGTATTGTTACAACCGAATGTTATATTGCATATAAAGGGCCTGGCAGATAGTAGATGCTTAATAAGTGGCAGTTATTAGACATAGAGTTTGCCCCATTTGCATCTCCATAGCAAAATATCAAAATATGGTCTGCGTTCATAATTTTGATTCTTTAAATAACTGTATGACTATAGTTTAATAACCACTTCTTTAAAAAAATGAAGTATTCATAAGTTTGAAGTGCACCTAACTAGAAATGTGCTCCTGTTGTTGCTTTTGTTATTGTAGAAATTCTTCCCAGTAGTAAAAACATGACGATTGCTAAATGTTTTCAATTTCTGGTCTATTGTGGCATTTTGATTAAAAATAATTTTTTTTTGCTACTTGTATTTGAGTATAATATGGGAATTCTACATGGTTCTGAAAAACAAATTTTTCATATAGACTGAGAAGTGAGGGAGGGAAGGCACACATACAGGATTGTATGTTGTCAAAAAATTGAACATAATAAAATTGTTCCTCTCTTTCATAAAATATACAAGTTCAGTATCTTAGCAATGTCTCATTTTTATGACTAGAAAGTCAAAAACAGTGAGAGAGCAGATTAAATGATTTTTGTTTGCTTTTTAAAATTGTTCTTGGAAGTAGAATTGTCACCAAAAAATTTTTTTAAAAAACTACTTGCTATTTTGTGAAGGAATAATTTCACAGGGATTGTTTTATAAATCATGTATCTCTAAACTACAGATGTCTGACTATGGTTTCAAATTTAGCTACTTATTAAGTCATATTTCAAAACTGTGAAGAAACTAATATTTGTTGATATCATAGCTTAGTTTTCTTTTATTGAGTTTTGTTTTCTTAGCAGGTCATATTTTAAAGATCCTGAACTTATCAAAGTCAGGTTGATAGCATTTCCATGAATAGATTTTCCATGGATAGTCAGCAAAAATAAAAATTATCATTTCAAATTCTTTGTGTGTTAGATACTATTCAAAACAGTTTATTTAATCCTAAAAAACTACCTGTAAGGTAAGTATTATTATCTTCATTTTAAAAAAGAGAAAAGTGATCCTTTCAAAGGTGAACAAGTTCTACTTTTCCAACGTCACATAGTGAGCAAAGGTAGGGCCAAGATTCAAACCCAATTAATTGAATTCCAAAGCTTTCATTCTCCACCACTCAGACAGCCATAAACACATGCCCTGTGGATCCCCTTCATATTCCAGATACAATAGCTTTCAGCAGTACTCTCACCTTCTCCAGAAAGCAGATGGTAGAGCTGATGGCCTTAGTCATGGTATTATACAAAGTGCTGAAATTTACTTGAGCTTCAAAACAGCTCTTGTAAAAAGTCTGTCATGGCTTAGCATGTGAAAATCACCATAAAGTTAGGAATCAAAGTAAGGGTATTATCCTCCAATAAATTAATAAATAAAGTCACAGTTAAAATGTTTCAGGAGCATATTTCTTTATCAGGTTAACCAGTTAGCATTACAAAGAGGGAGGCCCTTGGAAAAATATTGCCAGCCATGGAAAGGAGAGCACTAATAAGATTTTTTTCATCCTGAAAAACACCAATACACCTAAGTGCCAGAAGGATGACCTAAGAAGGTAGTGTCGGGGTCAGGTGGTGTGGCAACAGAAAGAAAAGGTGATACAAACAAAACTTGACCCTTTTATGTCTTCATTTAGGATCATCTCTACTCACAAGGAAAATCTGTGTGTTTTGTCGGTTTGTGTGAACTGTTAAGTGTGTTTAGTTAAGAGAGACTGTCAGTGCTTAGGGCAAATTAAGTGAACATAATGGATAGATATTGAATTTTTCAGTAATTATAGCTTACTTTTGTGTGACATTATACCCTATGTATTCCCCCATCACAATCCCGTTATACAAATAGAGCCTGATGACCCCTATATGACATGACAAATATCAGGCATGAACCAATTAATTGACTCCCCCAAGGTTACACCACCATTTGATAATTGTAATAAAGTAGGGTAGAAGTTCTCAAACTTTAGGGTGAATTACAGGGGAATCTATGAATTTAATAAAGGGACTTATGAAAATTCAGATTCCTAGGTGCAACCTTAGAGATTCAGATTCCTGGGTTGTGGCTCTAGGATCTAGGTTTTTAATAATATATCAACTGATTTTACGGAAAATGACCCAGGGTCTGTCTCTGAGAAACACCAACCTAATGAGCGTCTTGCCTCACAACCAAAATACTGTATAAATGTTAAGTTGATTATGAACAGGCTTGAGAACAATTGTGGCCTACAATTTCCTGGAGTGTTGGTCTCCCCTATGGAAATATTACTTAACAGGATTTAACAGACAAACTGTAGTGGTTTAAATCAAGCCACCTACCAAGGAAATAGCCATCCAGTATAGCACAGTGAGCAAAGGCGGCAGCCTCATATACCAGTTCCCAAGGGCATTAAAGGCGAGCTGAGCTCACCAGAGAAAAAGACTAACTCACCACGTAATCAACTACTCTAGACAGACCAGCCTACTTGTTTGGACACCATCAGGTTGTGGATATATCTAGGGCCAAGTCCTGGGTTTGCTGTCTTCTCCATTCTTCTATTTTAGGGATTGCTGCAACATTAACCGAAATTATACTAAGGGAGTGATTCTGGTATTCAGAAGAAACGCTTGAAGGAGAATTAAACCAAAAAAATTTTATAAACATTTTGACATCTCTCTGAGGCCTTTCCTGATCCTGTCAGCTGAAAGCAATCTTTCTTCTCTTGTTCCCCACTGCACTGGACACTCAGCCCTAATTGGGACTGTGATTCCTCTGTGAAGCATGTTCATTTAATGCCTTTCCTATCTCTCTACATGACTGTGGGCACATTATGAACAAGGTCCATGGTGGATTTACTGTTTTATTCCCCTACTGCATGTGGCATGTAACTGGCACTGCTATTCTGTTTGTTTTCTAGGGATTTGAGTTACTGAGGTTTTCCTTTGCTAGAGAGCAACTTCTTGCAGAATTGCTATCAACAGCCCCAAACAGATAACTTGGGAAGCCTGCTATTCCAGATGGCATCCCTGCCAAAGAAAGAACAGAGTGAACCAGAACCATATGGACCAGATGTGTTTTCCTTCTGACCTGAGATTTGTGATACCATGATTTGCGGATGCAGTACATTCCAAAATTAGGTTCTCATAAAGAAAACCATTATCATTAGAGAGAGTAGGATTCTAGGATCTGGAATCTCTTCAGTGGAAGAGTGAACAGAGTTTCCTTGGGTAAGGACTTGGCAAGAAGAATTGGTTGAAGGCTTTGGGTAACCTGCCAAATCACAACCTGAGCCTCGTTTGAGGGGAATGCAGTGCACAGACCGTTGCAAAGTGAAGTGCGTCGATTTAGTCTGAAGGTCCGTTGCCAGGCAAAGGTGAAAGAGATCTCTTTTGGATATTTACAATAGTAAATGCTTGTGGGTTGGAACTGGTGGTCAGAACTCACTTATTCCTTTGTACATTTGTTGACAATTCATGGAGTCCAGTGCTGTTGTTTAGGGACTTGTGAGGCCTCTGACTTCTGTTTGTGGCCTGTTTGGCACAGGAATGACATGGTGGATGCTGAAAACTGTGGTTTGGTTTCAGTGGCACCTTGGACCCATAGTGTATCTTGGCGCAGAATCATGCATCCTGAACAATTTGGTTAATTCATTTAGTGTGTTGCTTCAGAGACAAGAGCTTGTGGTTTCTTAGCAGTGTTTAGGAATAATTAAAGTTTTTCCCTTGTAATTTGGTCTTAATGGAGTTTTAGCTAATTATTCATGGAATAGTGGAAGCTTTAAGGATCTAACTGAAACTTGTTCTAATATTTCAGATATGGTAGATTTTGGACTGTTGATTTGGGCCAGTAAGTAATATGTAGAAAATAACTCTACACTATGATTTATCCTGGGGGCAAAGATAGCCTTCTGGTCAGTTTTTACTGCTGTTTTATAACCAATGCTCAATTTAAAAGCTCTTTTTCCCCCACAAGAGATGCCTAGTGGGTTTCTGGACCAAATGGCCAAGGTCTAATGAAGCCTTAATTCTATGGCTTATACTTTATAAGGTCTCAGTTTGATAGTCATATTATAGTGGACTACTGAATTTAGGAGGTCTTCAGGTAGATTGAAAAAGCCTACGGGGTCATAAGAAAGCTATCACTCCCTAAAGAATTCTCGGTGTCTAGTAATGTATACACATGTGCACTTATATTTGAAATGTAGTAAGAAATACCAGAGACTCTTGCCATTTTTAGGGTTTGTCTTCATTTAGAAATTGTGACAATATGTGGCTTACTGGGGTGTCTCCATTATTCTCTGATGATTACCAGTGGCTAGTGATGGAGTAATGAGGGTGCTGCATTTGGGAACTTGTGATGGTATCCCAGGGACTCTACATCCTTGTTACTATGTGGGATGGAGTAATGGTAGATCTTGTAAGTGGGTAATCAAATATAACCATAGCCCTGGACTCATGAGTCGTCTTGGTGCTGGAATTGTATAATTTCATGGTCAAGACACAATATTGGCACTATCTGACATGGGATAAAGAGTTGAGGACAAAACTGAACATGGGGTGCTGATGTTTTTTCTGTAATAAAGTTTATCTGGAACCCCAAATCCCCAGTGCTCTGTCCATGTATATATACATACCTCTACCAGTTATCTATCCTTCTCAAATATTATATTCCTATCACAGAGTTAAATTTACACAATTCTCAAAATATGTGTAACATAAGTTCTGTTTTCCCTAACCATATTCCTTCTACTGAGCCAACGCATTCCCCCCTGAGATGCTGTGGGGGTTGACTGCTAACAGCTCACACCAGCAGCCTTCTTCCGAGGCAGCCATTGGATGATGGGCCTTGACTCACCTGGAGATGCATGCAGCAAGGTTAAGACCATCCACCCACCTCCCCCACCACTCATGAGGTTGCCTCATATCCAATGACTAACTGAACAGGAGCCTAATCATCCAGCCCCCTTGCTTCTGGGCAGGACAATCTCTTGATATGATTCATGCTCTAGAGTGTCCTGTGGGAAACTACTGAACATTGCTTGTCTAGTTTCTTCCCCTGGTCCACCCATGGAAGGAAAAAGCTAATCTACCCTCGTCCACAGGATGACTTCAGTGATTTAGGAAGGTAAAATGGACTAGATATCTTGAAGAAAGACTAACAAAGAAAGAAAATAAAACAATGATAAACTTAACTCCAGTGAGATTGGCCCATATCAAAAAATCCCCAAACAACAAATGTTGGCGGGGATGTGGACAGATAGGAACACTCATACACTGCTGGTGGGACTGCAAATTAGTACAACCTCTATGGAAAGTAATATGGAGATACCTCAAAGAATTAAAAGTAGAATTACCATTTGACCCGGCAATCCCACTACTGGGTATTTACCCAAAGGAAAAAAAGACATTTTATAATAAAGACATCTGCTGACGAATGTTTATAGCAGCACAATTCACAATTGCAAAGATGTGGAAAAAACCCAGGTGCCCATCAATACACAAGTGGATTAATAAAATGTGGTATATGTATACCATGGAGTATTACTCAGCAATAAAAAACAATAGTGAATTAACACATCTGGTATTATCCTGGTTGGAGCTAGAACCCATTTTTCGAAGCGAAGTGTCACAGGAATGGAAAAATGAGCACCACTGGTACTCACCATCAAATTGGTACTAACCGATCAACACTTACATCACACAGGGCAATAATATTCATCAGGGGGCGGGCTGGTGGGAGGGGGGTGGAGGGGATGGGAAAAACTCTCACTGAATGGATGTGGGGAGCACAGTTTGGGGGATGACCACGATTGTAGCTCTGACACGGGCAGTGCATGGGCAGTATATATAGCCAAAGTGTTGTACCCCCATAATATTCTGAAATAAAAAAAAAATGATAAATTAGTAGTAACAACAGCAAAAACCTAAGAGACTAGTGGAAGAAAAGTATATTAACCACTGAAGTGTAATGATTGAATACAAGAATCTCTGCTATCCTTTTTATCATTTTGTATCCTGTTCCTAGAAAAGTGCCTGGCTCATAATAAGAATTGAATGAAAAAAGTAATAAATTAATTAGTAAACCAGACATCCACCTGCTCTGTACAGAAAATTGCCAGAAGAAACAGATGGAAAATCAACATCCCAAATGGGGAAAAATACGAAATAAAATAGCTTAGATGCTAACTAGCCCTGAGACAGGATTAAGGAAATAAAGTTTGTTTTGGAAGAGAAGGATGTAATTATAGTCACTAAGGCTCAACCAGAGAACTCATGATATACATTTATCCTTTTTAAGTCTATTAAACAACATGGTTTTTAATGGGCACAGATCTGTAAGATTCATGGTTATCAGCTATTTTATTTTTTTAGAAAGGGAAACCTTTACAATATAAAATCTCACTCATGCACACTACAATTCAGAGACAAAAGAAGCATTTATCGGCATGTGTTTGATAAGCTAAAATTTATGGCAGAGTCAATCAATAAGAAAATGAAGCTCTGCTGAATACCCAGATAAAATTTTGAGTGTGGATTGTGGATTATGCTTGTCTGTTTCCCTTTTTTATCAACCTTAGTAAATATTTTATTTCTCAATAGCATTTTTAAGAAAGTACAAACACAGAAATAAGCAGTTGTAATGACACCTGTGTAATGAAACCTCACTTTGTAATCTCAGGACACTCTAAGTCAATTCAAATTCTTGAAAATAATTGTAGTGAGAAGTTTTGTTTCAAAACTGAATCTCTTAAAGGCAATATTTTCATGATTTTTATCTATAAGAAGTGCTTGGAATAGCTAACAAAGTATCCCAATGGCATTATGATATACATCTATTAAGAATAAATGTATATCATGAGTTGTCTGGTTGAGCCTTGGTGACTATAATTGCATCCTTCTCTTCCAAAACAAACTTTATTTTCTTAATCCTGTATCAGGGCTAGTTAGCATCCAAGCTATTTTATTTCATATTTTTCCCCATTTGGGATGTTGGTTCTCCATCTCTTTCTTCAGGCAATCAATTTTCCCTATAGAGCAGGTGGATGTCTGGTTAAGTAAGTAGAGATCCTTACTTAACAACAAGTGGTGTTAAAATCTTCCACTGAGTAGATGCCCTTATCTTTACCCTGATCATAGGTTTAGAAAGAGTACTTTTTCTAGTATTATTTTGCTTTTGCAGATATGCATTAGAATGATTTATTCAAAAGTAATGTAAAACTAAGACTACTTATTTAATTACACATATATTAGACATTTAAAAATATGTAAAGATATTACAGAAAAAAATATTTCTTCTAAGATTGACCTTCCCCCTTTCCACTTGCTTTCCCCCCCACCCCTCAAAGAGGATATACTACTGTAAGGTTCAAGTTAATGCCTTGGCAAATTCCAATGGTTCAACATGGGTAGTTAGCTGAGTTTGAGGATAATGGTACTTTCTATGGAGGGCTTTGAACCATTTAAATATATATATTTAATGTATATAAACACAAAAATAATGTAAACCATATAAATATATACAATTTCTATTTTTCAATTAAAAATAAATAAATACACATAAATGAAATTTAAATCAAATGTTTACAGAAAATCAGAAGCATTTCTTTGAAACCTTGAGTTTTACAGAACATAATTTGGAAATTATGCAAGGGAAAGAGTGTATTCAGACTTTTAAATCTTCTGCCTAATGCTTGTTGCCTCCCTTATCCCTTCAGCAGTGCATAGTTCTAACAAAAACTCATAAAGGTGAGTGAAGGCATTCAATATTTAGACAAAAATGCACACTGACTCAAAGGCAGGGAGTAGTATACATTATGTAACACTTGAAGCAATCACTTCAACTTTATAGAACTCTATTTATCAACTGCCCCACCACACATCAAAATCACTTATGGAACTTTATAAAAAGACATATAGCCAGAAACTATTCTACATCTACCAAGTCAGAATGTCTGTGGTTGGAACCCAGGCATTTATGTTGTTTTTAAAATTTCAGAGGTGGTTTTAATGAGCAGGATTGGGAACCACTGGCAAACACCTTTACAGTTTTCAATGTTTTTACCAATATCCTATTTAGTCTCAAAATTTAAAAAAAAATAAGTATATAAAGTTGGGTGACTAAAAACAATGTAAAAGTGTGGATGAGAAGGTAACCCTTAAAGGACTAATAAATCTTAAGCAAGGTTAAATGGCTTTTCTGAGAACTAAAATCAAAATTTGCCCTTGAGTGTTCTAACTCCTACTTCTATGCTCCTTCCATCAGAACAGCTTCTCTTAAAGGTTACGCAAGATCAAGGTGTGAGTGATGCCTGCAAAAATTGGATCTGAAAACCGTGGTCCAAAGAACGTTGATACAACCTGGTGCAAAAATGGAATACAATCGACCCTCCATATCTGTGTATCCTCAGATTCAACCAACTGGGGATTGAAAACATAGTACATTATTTGGGAGATGCAGAATCTCCCACCCTCCATACGGAGGAATGACTTTTTATATCTTCAGGTTCCACAGGGCAGACTAAGGGGCTTAAGCATATGTGGATTTTGTTATCTGCAGGGATCCTGCAACCAATTTCCCTCAGACACCAAGGGATGACTATATAGTACCTTCTTTGCAGGCCATGTTCTTGAGCAGGATAATCCTTCTCAGACTTATATTCATAGAATATTATGTCCCCCATTCTTGATTAGAGACCTGAGATTACCTGATATTATAGATGTTCCTGCCCACATGTAGTAAGATGTCAACCAGCAAGACTAGAGAAAATTATCAAAGTATATGAATTATATAGCTGTTGAAGGTACCTAGAACTATCCAGCCAAGTAAGTTTAGTAAACATTGTGTCTCCTTTATACAGGAGTCTTTGATAGTCCTTTCAATATGTCCCAGATAATTTTCTGTTTGACCCTCCAAATCCATTTCCCATCCTTTTCCACCCTGCCTTTTCTCTTGGGAAGCTGACCTGTACAGACTACAGATGGAGACTTAACAATGGTTTGACTTACGATTTTTTGATTTTACACAATGCAAAAGGATACACATTCAGTAGAAAATATAGTTCGAAGGTTGAATTTTTATCTTTTCCCTGACAGGCGATGTGTGGTATTGCAAACCACAGCTCCTCATCAGCCACGTGATCACTACGGTAAACAGCCATGAGATATTTAACACTTTATTATACGTTAGGCTTTGTGTTAGATGATTTTGCCCAACTGTAGGCTAATGTAAGTGTTCTGAGTAAGGTAGGCAAGGCTAAACTATGATATTTGGTCAGTTAGGTGTATTAAATGCATTTTTGAATTATGATATTTTCTACTTACCATGGGTTTATGGAGCTGTAACCCCATTGTAAGTTGAGAAGCATCTATGTATTAATGGCCATCATCGCTCTGTGGTTTCTGTTGTATTTGGTCAACAAAGGGGAGGCAAATATATTTAAGATATTTACCTCCAAAGCTGCTTTCTTGTGTTGTTACCTCAGGCTGTCTGCATTCCTCAACCAAAGGTCACTGCCTCTTTCCAGGTGGCCTTCTCTATAGACTTTCTTTTTGGTTCCTGGAAATTGATCCCACCTCTTTTTTGCCATGCCTAAGTGTTACTGCTACTATGCCAAGCTACACCGCACCAAGCATTGATTCCCCTACACTGTGCCCAGTCATTTGCAAACAGTCCCTCTATTAAAGCCTCCTGGAATGATCATCATTTTAATGTGTTATCTGTTTCCTGTTGACTGAATGATTGATAGACAATACCATGCTTCTGTATGGAATTTTTAAAGATAGCTGGAGTTTACCCCTGAGCTCAGCTTCTAGGGTTATATTTATATATTATTATGTTGCTGCCCAAACAGGTTCATTTGCCTGCTGCCCAAGAGGAAGCCAATATGCTGAGACAGCAGGATTTGCAGCAGAGGAAGAATTTATTCCGCATAGCACTCAGCAGGGAGACAGGAGAAATTTCTTAAACCTGCCTCCCTGAGAATTTGGAAGACACAGTTTTAAAGACAGTGTGGGATAGGCAATTGAGTCTGCTAATTGGCTGGGTTTGGAGCACAACCATAGGGTTGTAGAAATTGTCTTCTTTGCTGACCAGGTTCTTGGGTGGGAGTCTCAAGACCAGTTGAGTCAGTTCCTGAGTATGGGCCCCTGGTCTGGGTGGGTCAGCCATTCTACTGGAATGCGGGACCTGGAAGACATCTCAGAAACACCTCTAGGTTTCAAAAAGGTGATGTTATCTATGGAGAAAGCTAAGAATCTTTATGACCACCAGTTATGTGGCTCCAGAGTGGCAATTGTAGAGAAGCAAACAGGGGGACAGTGGCTAATTATTATCATTATTTTTAGCTAAGCCTGTGCCTTATTTTTAGCTAGGCCCTTACCACAGTTCTTACCTTGAGCCCCTTTATCAATTTGTAAAGGCAGTTTCAGTTACAGTTAAATGGATGTGATTTTTTTCCTTAGCGATTTGAACATATAGGTAAACTAAAATTGAGCAGTGATCACCGGATACCAATTATTTTCCTAACCTTGCAGAGATTGAAATCTTTTTATCTATCTTCGGGATTAAGAAAAATTAACTCAGGCACTTAGCTAAAGCACCCAACATAATTCTTCAATTTCTCAGGTAGCAGGGTAAAGGCTGGATTCGAGGCAGAGAGAGTTGGAAACAAGGAAAGAGGCCTGTTGCGTAACAGAGAGGACAATGGAAGATATGGGGGCGACTCAGGGAAAACACACTCTAGATAGTAGTTAAGTTGAGAGTGGTAAGATAAATTAAGATGAGAGGGAAAAAAATCAAAACTTAGCAAAAGTGCTCATGATGTTAGACATCAAGATTTAAGTTCATGTGAAAATTTTTAGTTTATGTAAAAAAAAATGAAACGAATCCCAGTGTGTTCTACTTGAGAACTAACATTGTGATAATTTCTGGAAAAAGTCTCTCTCAAGGAGTGGAAAAGAAGGAGAATTCCAAAATAAATGGATCCGGCAGTTATGAATACAATATAAAGAACTCATTCCCCATTGATTTCTAACATACGATTTGCATGTGTTACTTGTTAGTTACTTGAACTGACCTAACTTTGTTGAATTAGGCAAAAAAGACACCACTTATATTTCTAATAAAGGTAGTAAGAGAAATGAAAAATAAGTTTTGCCAACCTTTCAATTTACTGGCCTATCTGAGTCTCAAACTTTTTTCATCTAATTTAAATTACAAAAGGGGAAACATTTCTGAAACTAAGACACAGACATGGAATAGCATGCAGATATTGTGAATATAAAATAATGATTAGAAACTATTTTTATGAGTTATGTATAAATAAATAAGAAACATATGGACTACATTTCCCTGAAAATACACTCAGGTTTGAAAATTAAAAAGAAAAAAAATAACCACCTTGGCAAAAAGTTGACAGGCGTTTGCCAAACCCCAACAGTTGGAAAAATAGCTTGAAACATTTGAGGAACCCAAACATGGATGGGCTTGCCCTAGTTAGAAGGCCTTTTACGGTCAGATGAATGTGGGTAACAGTGGAGAAGGTAGAGTGGAAAAACAAATCATGAATAACACATGGTTTGGCATGTTTCCAGTCAATCTAATGGAAACTCAGATTAAAATATTCCAGAGAATGTACCTGACTCAAATTTTTACACCAAACAAGCTCAAGAATTCCTTGGGTAGTTGACCCATTTTGAAACAAGTTTTAACAAGTTAGTATGTCCATATTGCCTGGCATCTGACACTGTCAAACATAAACTTTAGATTGAGTGGCCAGGATTTCAAGAAGTTGAGAAAAAAGTATAACAGTGACCACATGAATAAAAATTCTGCAAGGAAGGAAAGATTAAGAGGGTTAGTAGCATATCACAAGTGAAATTCTAAGTATGTAATTAAAAATTATACACATAGAGAAGAAAATGTTCATGTGCTTGTGGCAATTTATAGATCCCCAGATTTATAATCTTGAGAACAAGCATATTTGCAAATTAGAAACACAAAAGAGAGAAGTGGTGGTTACTAAAGACAAATACCAATCAAAGAAACTACAGAAGAAACTGAGCACAAAACCAAGGCTTTTGAGAAATGCTAAGAACAGTAAAAATTTATCAGTCATTCAACAACTATTAATATTCTGACAAAAGAACAAACCAAACAGATGAGATACATAATTGATTTGTATAAGTTTAAGAGCTGGGATTCAAAACCTTATGTATGATTTTCATTTTCTTTATCAAAAGGATAATTTCCAAACTCAAGTAAATCCATCTAGTTAAAAATTGAAGCCTCAAATTAGTGAAAAAATATTAATAGCAAAAGACATTAACTTTTTAATGTGTTTCAGTGTCTAGGCCTGCTGAATTGTGTTGTTGAGACCTGAACAACTGCAGAAGATGAGCAAAGTCCCTATAAGCAATCTTTGGTAATTCATAGAAAATGTGAAAGCTAAAAGAAAATAATATGTTATTTTCATTTTCCAAGTGGTTAAGAGTGTGGAGTGGGGATTTCAAATTTGATGGGGTGGTGAACTTATGTGGAGTACTTGCAGTATTTTAGAATATTAATTTAAGAGTCATTCACATCTTTGGGAATTTAATGATTTAACTTTAGTTTGACTTATTGAAAGTTTTCTAAGAGAGCCTGGAAAATGTGTGTGGGAACTGGCTCCCACTAGATAACTTCTCATATTCATGATTCTGGGAGAGAATTAGAAAAAAAGGAACAGATGTGGAACATACATAGAATAGTAATTACTAAGAGGAAAAAATGAATTTAGAGTAAATTCAGATGGGATTATTCAAATAAATAAATTTTTAAAAAATGTATTCAAAACAGTAAATCCATTTGAAAAGCTTGTGTTTACATACCTATTTAATACTAGAGACTCAACATTAGCTTCTTGCCCTTCTTAACAATGATTTTCTGTACCAATGTTTTTGGCATCATGACTACTAACCAAGATCAGGAATGGGAAAAATGCACAGTAGGGCTGATCCAGAGTTGGGGAATGGCATAGCAATAGGGGCTAAAATGCATTTGTGAAGGCATTATTTGAGAAATTAACCATGGAATTCAAACTCCACAGAGAGTCAAGTATAGCAGAAGTATAGCTCATAAAGTGGGACATCATTGATTTATTTATTTAGCATACATAAGTTGAGGGCCTACTGTGTGCCATAACCTGTCTTCACCACTAGAATAAATATTGTGATGGTCAATTTTATGTGTCAACTTGGCTATAGTCCCCAGTCCCCAGTTATTCAATCAAACAGTGATCTAGTGGTGTTGTAAAGCTATTGTGTAGATGTGATTAAAGTCTATAATTAGTTGCCTTTAAGTCAAGGAGATTATCCTAGAAAATTTGAGTGGACCTTTTTCAATGAGTTTAAAGGGCTTAAGAGCAGAACTGAGACATTCCTGAAGAAGAAGAAATTCTGCCTGTGGACTGCAGCTTCAGATTTTGCTTGAGAGCTCCACCCTGCCCTTCCTGATAGCCTGCACTACATACGGATTTTGGATTTACCTTACCAGTCCCCACAATTGCATAAACCAGTTCCTTGCAATAAATCTCTCAATATAACTATGTCTATATATCTATATCTATATCTATATCTGTCTCTATATCTAGATAGATAAATAGATAGATCCTACTTATTCTGTTTTTCTAGTGGAAACTTAACTCATGCAGATTTTGGTGCCAGGAGGTGGGGTGCAGGGTGCCAATACAATAGGCAAGTAAACACTTGGAAGTGACTTTGAAATTGGGTAACAGGTAGAGGCTGGATGGATTTTGAGACACATGACAGAAAAGACCTAAATTGCCTTAAATAGAATGCTGGTAGAAATATGGATTCTAAAGGCACTTCTGGTAAAGCTCAGAAGGAAATGAGGAACACGTTACTGGAAACTGGGAGAAAGGTAATTCTTGTTATATAGTGACAGCTTGTTAGCTCTATAGTTATAGTGCCCTATAGTTGTGTGGAAAACAAGACTTTTAAGCAAGGAGCTTGGATGTATTACTGAGTAAATTTCAAGAAAATATTGAAGATGCAGTTAGATTGCTTCTTCCTGCTTATAGTAAAATGTAAGTGGAAAGAGGTAAATTGAAAAAAGAACTATTAAGCAAAAAAGAATATGCACTTGATTCTTGGGGAAATTCTCAGCTTATCCAGATTGCAAAACATGCTAAAATTAGAAGGTTCACTGTTAGGAAAGTATGCTCTGGAGAGAAGACCAAAAGTGTGGCTGGACAACATTTTGCTAGTGCCAAAGAGATTAGGCACATGACTCATAAATCTTCACAGACATCTCAGCAGACAAAAATAGAGCCAGGATTAACCAGGAAAGACCTTTGAAGGACCCTCTTGTCTAATAGAGGGAATCTCTGTGACATAACAGGAGAGTCACATCATCTTTGAGAAATTTATATCAGCAAAAACACTGTCAGCTTTTCTGAAAGTGACAGAGACAGGCAAAATTAAAGAAAGTTATAGGACTCCCAAAACTCTAGAACAGAAAGCAGGCTAATAAAACTACTCAGCTTCAGACATGTGCCACCCTTCAAGAAAAAGAAAGTATAACTCGAAAAGTAGAGCCAGAAGCCCAGAGGCCAAAGCCTTGAGCCATAGAGGATAATTCCCAAGCCTTGAAATCTAATGGTATTTGTCTTGCTGGATTTCAAAATTGCTTGGAACCAGCAATTTCTTTCTTTTCCATTTTTTGCCCTTTGGGATGGGAATTTCTATAATTGTTACACAATGTCTGCCCCACCATTGTATTCAGTGAACACACAACTTGTTTTCTAGTTTCATATGTCTACAGATGGTAAGAGATTTTGTCCCAGGATGAATCATTCCCGGAGTCTTACCTAACTCTGATTTAGATGACTTAGGTAATGAGATTTGTGGTGTTTAATGTGATATTTAAATGAAATTTTGGGCTTGAGTTGATGCTGTGTTGGATTGAGACTTTTAGAAATGATGAGGTGGTTTGAGTGTATCTTGCATATGAGATGGACATGAAACTCTGGGGGCCAGAGGGTAAACTGTAGTAGATTTAATGGTGGTCTCAAAAGAAATTGGGTCCCTAAACCTTAATCCCTGTAAATGTTACATTATTTTTTTTAAAAAAGTTTTTGTAGATGTGATTAATGTAAGGGTTTTGAGATGAGGAGATTATCCTAGATTATCTAGTTGGATTCTAAATGCTATAACTTGTGTCTTTATAAGAGAGAGACAGAGACACTTGACAAAATAGGAGAAGGCAATATAACCATGAAGGGAGGGAATGGAGTGATGCAGCCACAAGCCAAGAAATGCCTGTAACCACCATAAACTGGAAGAAATAAGAACTAGATTATCCCTTAAAGCCTCCTGAGGCAGCATAGCCCTGCTGATAATTTGATCCTGGCCTAATGATACTGATTTTTGGACTCGGGCCTCTAGAACTATAAGAGAACAAATTTCTGTTGTTTTAAGCCATGAAGTTTGTAATAATTTGTTAAAGAAGCCTAAAAAACTGATATAGGTACAAGGAAAATTAGGACAAGGATCCTTCCACAGAGGTTGTAATGGTCTTGAGGGGTCCAGAGACATGCCAGAAGTAATTACAATCCTTTGCAATAATAGTGGGTGCATAAAAACGAAAAGATAGCTTTCTCCTTGAGTCAGGGTGCATATCACAAAATATTTTCAGCTGTGCTTACAGATTAAATGTATCTTATCCAGATAAATCAGAGGATGAAGGTGATTAAATTGGAAATAACAGGAAGTACAAAGGGACAGAGGCAGTAAAAGAGTAAAGAGTGTTTAAAAAATGGAACCGAATCTTATTTGAGTAGAGCGGGATATAAATGAAAGCAAGGCTAGTAATGAAGCTTAAGAGGTAATCTGGGACCTTATTGGTGATGGCCTTTTATGTGGTACTAAATATTTTGGACTTATTAAGGTAAGAAATGGAGAACTTTCAAGATCTTCAATGCAACAAGTCAATAGGTGTTCATGAGATACGATTTTGTTTATATCTCCTAGGGCAAAGTGTTTACGCTAGAAGTCAGGTAGACAAGAAACTAGGGTGGGGTCAGAAAGAGAAGAGGAGAACACTTAGAAAACAATGGCAACCCTTGGTTGAGATAATATGACAGAAGTGACAGAAAAGAGGAGATGAACTTGAGTTATTTTTGAAGTCAAACTGCCAGGACTTGCTGCCCAAATAAATGTCAGGCATGAGAAGGAATCCAAGGCTTCTAACTGCAGCAGATGAATGAATACCAACATCATTAACTGAAAAAAGAATGATAGGGGGACTTGTGGGCTATTTACACAATTCATTCATTCACTTAATAAATATTTACTCTCCACCTACTTTGTCTGGGCCCTGGCCTAGTAATGTTCAGCTTGGGGTGACTCCAGGACCTCAAGGAGGTCAGGCAATACAAGCCGGATGAACAGGGAAACAAGTTGTTCAGGGAGTGTTTAATTTTTTGAGTTTGTTTGCTTTGCTTTGCTTTGTTTTGTTTTTTGAGTGGGTGAACAGTGTGGAAAGAAAAGACAGTAGGTGAAGAGGTTGTAGTCTGGACAGGGGAGGATGGTAAACACGGAGGTAAGGAATGTGAAGGGTTGTTAAAACAAGTGGTAAATCAGCTGTCAATAACAATGTTAATATTGCCTTGAACACAAAAGAAAATTGATCTTTTTTAAATGATTGCTTGACTTTGAAATGCTTTGGATTTAAATATCAATGGCATACATACCATGTGCATCTCCTCTAATGAATACTCCATAGCATTGCCATTGTGTAATCCTAAAGTAGAGCAATTTCTAATTATTAAAGACTTACAAAGTAGCTGGTACTGTATAAAAATGACTTCTATTCCACCCAACATTGCTGCAAGGGAAATGTTATTGTAATAGATATGGAAACTGGTAATTTTCTTATTTTAATAGATGAGGAAAACATTATTTTGGACATTTTAATAGATGAGGGATTGAACTGGCAGAGTTGAGATTCAAACCAAACATGTGACTCTTCAACCCCAAAGTCATGCTATTCCTAGCACAACAAGCTACTTCATAAACACCCTGCTTAAAATCCCTAAATAATCAACATACTTATATTTCTTTTGGTGAATTTGACCCAGATTTAGTCCTTTGGGGAAAAATAAACGTTTTTATTATAATCAAACTTTCGTATGTTTATGGATGTTGCCTTTAGTTAGTTTAAAGGAGCTGACCAAAGGACCACATGCATACCTCAACTAGAGATGCCACATCTTTGGAATTCAAAGTGCATTTATTTATTTTTAACCATTTTATACAATTGACCATCATATTTAAACTAAATAAAAACTCATAGCATTGAGTCACATGCATGTTTTCTAGACAAAAAATTATAAATGACTTTGGTTTTTTAAGCATGCAAGATTGACCACATGTATTTATCGCCTCTCTCTTACCTTCTCAAGAACACATGGAAATGAATGATTAACCAATTTGTTCTACTGTCCTAGATCACTCTTTCTCATATTCTTCTCTCTCCTCAAACCTCCAAAATCTCTTTCCTTTTCTTCGCTCTCAGGCAACAATCTTGCTTCCTACATATTGAGAAAATAGGACTTCCACAAAAAAACTGATTTTTTAAAATATTTTGTTTAACTCTATTGGGTGAATATATGGAGAAGAAATAGGAAGGGTAAGTAAGAGATCAATCTTTAGCTACTATGAGAAGTTACTGGGTGATGATTAAAATTGGTAAATCAAGAAATAGCATTATTAACATACCACCTAGCAATATAGGAATAAATATCAAAAGAAACAGCTAAAACACTTTGAAAATGCACCTGGCTGCTTCTGAGGAGTAGAACTAGTGGGTATGAAGGTGCGTAGGGATACTATATTTTCACCCTAAGTGTTTTTAGCATTTTTTAAAATCTAAGTGATCAAAAATACAATTGGCACAATTGTAGAATTGAAGGCTTGGAAATAATACATAAAAATTATAATTGCTTAACTATTAAGGTGTTAAATCTGGGTAATTGTAGTGTTTTCCTCAGCTTTTTCCAATGTTGCATAACTCATATAATTTACCAATAAATCTTTATAGAGAACAATTTCTTTTGCATTTTATTCCATTTTAGAAAACATTTTAAAAGAAATAACTCAGTAGCGAGGAAAGGAGAAAGTACATAAATTTCTATGTTTATATATTTTAAATCTTACTACTAGCCAGGAAAAGAGATTATTCTCTGCTGGCCCCATTATTGGACTCAACACATAAATAGAGGGGACAAAAATGTTTTCCAGGACTAAAGGAGCTGCTGACTTTATCAGTAAATTTAATATACCAAAGAAAGTATGCATCCAAGAGTGTTGTCAGCACTAAAAAGTGGGTGAGCTAGGGAGATGAAAGGCCCAGTTTCTTATCTGCAAGGCTAATGACCAGAACTCAGACCATGAAAATTCACCTAGCATAATAAGAATCTCTGAGGAGTTTTGGTAGGTAGCAAGCTAAACTCAGAAGATAGTCCATTCTCACCTCTAAATGATAACCTATCAAAATCATCAACAGGAGTTGTCTTTGATAAGGACAACTTCAAAGTACAAAGAAATGGCTAGATTTCTGAATCTCTATTTGAAGTTAATTTCACGTTATCTATACCCAAGAACCAAAATGAAGATAATATTTCTCTTTCAAAGGCTTTGCCCTCTGTTCTTTTCCTAGATCATTCTAATACAATTCTTGAATTTAAAGCTAATCACTCAAGTTGTAAATAAAATGATTCAAATTGACTTTGGTTTTCTTACATGTACAACATTGTAATAATGGATTATTATTGCCTAATCAATAGGCTGATGCTCAATTTTTTCATAAAATGATTACAGCTCTCTATTAAAATGAATTGTCTTTAAATCATAAATGTTTACATTTTGTAGCATAAAGGTTTTTACAGTATATAGAAGTTAACGTACTTGAACAATACAATAACTAGATACACAAAGAATACTTAGCTTCTTGAAGGTATAACTAGTAGTAATACTTTGTAGTTAAAAGTGAACAACTAAAGGTCTTCCTGAGGAAGGACAATATTGCATGGCAAAATGGGAACAAGATTTGGAGTCAGGAAACTTAGCCATAGCTCTGCTACATACCTTCTCTTTGTCTTTACCCAAGTCACAGATCATTTTCAACCTTAATGTACCTATACTAAAAATACAATTAATAGTGTCCACCACATAGGTCTCTTAAGGGATTAAATACACTCACCCATTTAAAATGACTGCTATAGTGACTGTTACATAGTAAGTGTTCAATACATATTTGGTTATTGGTGTTAATACAAAATGAAAGAACATGTTCACAGGGTAAATAGCAAAGCTTTATATAACGTATCCTCCTTTATTACTACTGATCACTGACGAGAAATGTTTGAGACCAAGCAACAAAGAGAATCCATGCAGAGGAAATTGCATAGGCTATCAAGAGGTCATCTGAAGTCAAGGACGCAGACCATAGGGTCTTAAGTATTGGTGCATGTCAGAAGCAGACAGTGCCAATGATGTAGCTGTGTGTGGCCTTCTGCCAGGGCTCTGAGCAACTGGCAGAGCACTGAGCTTGTGACTCATTATAAGTCAAGTGGCTGTAAGTGGGAGCCACCTGTAGTTAAGACAAGTGTCTCATTGAATCTATTAGAGCAGGAGAAAACTCAGGAAAATAGTGATCTCTTTGATGCACAGTACATAGTCCTCAACTCTGGCTTGCAGTACTTTCTAGGAATTTCTTCTTGCCACACTTGACCTGGTTAAAACTTCTCTTCTAAGTCTCCTTTTTGGGGGAAACTGGGATCTGGGACCTGGGGCTCCTTATGGCCTTTGCCTTCTTTACAACATTGTAGATTGTGGATTACTCTACAAAATAAAAAATAAAAAGGGAGTTGTTTCCCTTTAGCATCATATATAAAACATAGACTAGAAAGCCTCGTCCTACCTACTTAGTCTGAGTTCCATCCCATGTATAGGCACTCAAAGTTTAATTCTTTTTTCTAAACCAAAACACGATCATCATTCACAAAGTCTGTTACTCTTTCCCCTCAACTTGCCCAGGGTAGTTTTCACTTTTTAACATTAAAGTTAAATCCTGTTTAAATAAGGCCTGTTTGGACATCTCTTGACGATTTCCTGTCTCTTCTGTTTTCATTATTAAAGCTTTACAAGCTCACTGTTTCTCTCTGCCCCTTCAATTGGGCCTGAAGTAAGCCTTCATTTTCTCTCTTTTTATTCTTCTATATTTAACATTTCAATTTCACTAAAAAGACTTATGGACTCCTTACAACTCTTTCTTTTTATTCCCTCCTAAACTTCCAGCAACACTAGCCCTTCATTTCCTCAGTATGTTTTTCTTATGATTTGACTGAGGTTTTTGGAAAGAAGATGACAGAGATGAAGTATCATTCTTATCACATTATATCAAGAATACGTGCTATCAGCATTACTTATCAGTGATGTTGTTAACCTTGACCACCTGGCAAGGTGATGTTGGCAGGATTTCTCTACCATAAAGATACTTTTACCCCTTTCCACACTCAACTCATTGGAAGCAAGTCATTAATTGAAACCCATATTTGAGGAATAGAAAGTTCATTTCCATCTCCTTAAGGAATGGAGTATGGACATGTTATGTGAAATTCTTCTGTATGGGAGATGTGTATCTTTTCTTCCTTTTATTTATTTTTTCAATAATGTATTTATATCAGTATGGACTCAGAAATGTTTATTTGTTAGCTTTGGGTTATAAGCCAATACTACCTCTTATTTATTTATTTATTTATTTATTTATTTATTTATTTATTTAGCTCAAATTGTTCCATCTTTGGGCATTAGGAGCTCTTTCAGGATGACTCCTATATTAAAGCTCATGATAATTTGTTCCATTTTATTATTTTGGATAAAATAAGACAAAGCATACAAGATGCACTATTTTCACTTTTATGTCAAAATTCAATATGTTTATCAACATATTTTATCAATTTTTCATCCATCACCTTCCCTCTGTGCTGACCTTCCTTCTTGCTAATTTTTATCCTTTAACAGTTCCTATCTATATAAGAGTCTGTAAGTTGATGGTAAAATGTTTTATTCTTGGAAAAATTTTTAAGAATCTTCATTTTGCCTGCATTCTTGGAAAATAACACAGCTGGGTATCACATTCTAGGCTTACGATTATTTTCTTTTGGTCCTTTCAAGATATTAATCCACTGTTTTTTGTTATATATTTGTGCTGACAAAAAGTTTGCTAAAAATTTATCAATCTGGGTTTCCCCCTGCTCTGGCGGCCATTAAGATAAAAAAATAATCCTAAATTTCAGTGCAATGAGTCTAAATTGAAATTATTTTTCATTAATATATTTTGGTACTCAGAGTAAACTTTTTATCTAATGAATTCTGGAAAATTATCAAATATTTCCCCTTCATATACTGCTTTTATAATAATTCTCTCCATTCTCTTACTTTACTGTGTCTCTCCTGATTAACTGACACATCTTTCACCTGCCCTTTTGTCTCTCTATGAAGAACTCTAGATAAATTCTTCAGTACCTTCTTCCAAATAACTAATTATCTTCAACTGTATGCACAGTTTATAGAATCTATTAAAATAGTTTTATATTTTAAAAATACGTATTTTTTATTTTCAAGATTTCTAATGTGTTCCTTTTCATACTTCTCATTTTTTTAATTTTGCCTTAATTCAGTTTCATAATATCCTATTCTTTTTAATAGAAGTTATTTCTTCATTTATCTCTTCAAATATCTCAGAAACATTACCAAAAATTTTTATAAACCTCTCCTGAAATGATATTCATATTTCGAATGTTGATTTTGTTGGCTGCATATTTTAGTATTTGATTTCTGTCTGACATCACTTGTGCACCTAGATAAAGAGGGTTTTGGGGGAGTTTTTCCCTTTGTCTTCTTCTGTGCTCACCTACTTATGCTTAGCAATCATTAGTTGTAACACTCTGATTTTACATCATTCCAGTGCTTCTGCCAGAGTAAACCCTGGAGATATCACAGATATATTCACTAATCCACTAGGTTCTTTGGTTCAGTTTATGGTTTCTGAGCTTGGTTCTGTTAACCTGGGCCACAGCTTGCTACAAACCATTGCTACAGATAGCAGTGAGTTGCCATTTTCTTAAACCCATTATTATGATCTAGGGATCCCTGGGGAGAGGATTTAAGTTTGGGCTTTAAGTTGTAAGACTGATTCTAGGCCTCCATTTATTATATAACACTCTTTTTGCCCCTATTATCCTGCAGGGGCCAAACTCCCAGATGCCATTGCCTGCTTATCGCAGAGTCCAGAAGGCTTCTGACCTATGACTTTGAGTTTCTATTTCTTATCTAAAGCAACATTCTTTAGAGAATGCCTATTTCTCTTTATTTTTCTACTTGTATATCTTACCCATATTCATTACATGTATAAGCAGAGGAGTGTAAACATGTATAAGTTTTTATACATATAAATGTAACTTAGATGTAAAAGTATAACCTTCAATGTGCTTTCTTGATCATCTCTTAATACCTTGTTATCTTATAAAAATATTTACAGTCTATTTTTTCAAAGAAAAAGAATAATTGAATGAATATTAAGTTCTAGACTATCTCTCTACATACAAAAGAAGCAGCAACATAAATGGGCACATATACTGGGCTATTATACAGAAGATTCTCATACTTACTAGGTTTAGAGATATGTGGAAGTAATAAATTATCACAACCCTCTCCCTTTCTGAACCAACCAAGAAATAGACCTCAGAGCCAGAGGTGTATCAAAATATAATTGGTAAAGCTTAATTGCAGGATGTCTTGAACTTGATTCTCTATCCTTCTGACTTCCGTGTTTAGCCCTTGGGACCTGCTATAGAAGAGTGAAACATTTCGCAAGCTTTCTACATTAACCTCTAAGCACAGAAAACCAATCCCTTCCTCCCACACAAAAAAGCCACATACACTCAATGATTTTTACTGTATTAATTATACCCAACTAGAAAATGTGAGCCAATGTTTGTTTATCTTTTTCTTTCACCAATCAGCTAATCTACTCTTTTTCCCTAGGGAGAAGCCAGTAAGAGATCAAAACAAAGCAATAGTGTCCTTCCATTTACTAACATATGTGAGAATTATCTGGAAAGCTTGTGAAAATGCAGATCCAGTAGGTCTGGGGTGTGGACTGAGATTTTGCATTTCCAACAAGCTCCAAAGTCATACAGATGTTGGCTTTGAGTAGCAAGTTCCTAGAGCAAGGTCTGTCAGATCCCCAAGGTCAAAAATATTTTTATAATAATATAAAGACGTTGCAGTGGAGTTTTCAAGAAGGTATATGACATGTGATGTTAAAACGATTGAATGCGGAAGAAAATGTGAGAAACCAGCTACCTTCTGAGATTTGCAAAAATATAAAACAGTATGACACATTTCACTAATTTTTTTCTTTGTTTTGGAGAAAAAATTATGTGTCATAAAAAATGTTACCTACATTAGCATGTAATAGGTTTATTGTTATTATCAAGTGAATTAACAATTTTTTTCAATTCTAATTTCTATAATGGTAAATATCAGTATATATAATTCACATAAACCAAAGGTTTTTAGGGTCCTCAATAATTTTTAAGGAAATAAAAGGGCCCAAAAATATTTAAGATACACTGCTTTCCAGAGGATGGAAGTTTAGTTTTCCTTGGTCAGCAGAAACATGAAGAAAGATAAAGTGTGCTCTCCTACTCTATAGATATGTCAAGAAAACATTGAGCACCCACATATTTTAAAATACCACCTTAGCTCAAAGTACTTGTGAACATTTTTGAAGGAATAAAAAGAGTTTGGCTATGCCTTATGTTCTTTTTAATGGAATGTCAATAAACATCCAGGGAGTTCTTATTCAAGTCCCTTAATGTTGGGAAATGACAGAACAGGAAAACAAGTGAGTCTTAATCCCAAAATATGCTACACTGCCACAAAAGTAGATGAGTCAGTTTATCCTTGGCTTCCTTAAATCCTCATGTTTTCTTACCCATCTCACGGATGAATATTTAGCAAGGTATTTTCTTCTAATATAGGCCAGGATTTTCTTTATTGAGCATGCTATTTCTCCTCTGTGAATTTCTTCTCTTCAAGAGAATACATGTGGGGCAATAAGTCAAACAATGCCTTTGTTGACTTCACATGTGCCACAGAATATAAAATGCTTCTGGAAGTTTAAGACCAACATTTACTCCAGGTTTGCACTCTTGACTTTCTCTTCAACCTCATTTTAATGGAAACTCACGGATGTGATTTTTGATTGTAACAACACACTTGGCCATTTTGCAACTTTTCCCAAGTGTTTATTGATGAGTAAACTGCATGGGATGAACCACTTGGAAGGGCTGTCTTATCTACCACCTTTTTTTATACTTGTGGGCAGCATAATTGAAATTATTCTCATGGTAGATTTGAGCCATTACTGAATTCCCTTTTTAAATGTATCCATTTTATTTTCTGTCTTAAAACACAAGTATCTTCACTTATTTGTGTTCACTTCTGCCACCAACAATAATAGTTAACCTCCTTAAGAGGAATGTTTCTTTTAAAGAAACAGAGTTGTGGTTTTAGTTTTGGCTATAATCTCTTTACCTTAGCTGCTTATTATGCAATAATGAGTATTCAAAACAAAACAAAACAAACCAACCAACAAAATCCAGACCAGAAATGCCAGGCAACTGCATAGGCTGATCACATTTCAAATTATGATTTGCTGTGTGCTGTGTACCTAAGTTCTTCAGGGAACCACTATGATTGAAAATGTGACTACCATAAACACTAATCCTAAGGGTCAAATATATTACATCATGTGATGGGAAAGATGAGAGTCATTGATTCTTCTCTCAAATAAAAACAATCAGTGCCATTTGTCAACACATGATTTCTCTTCTGGACTTGGGGATCTAGAAAACAAAAGTTTCTATTAAACTTAGTTGTAGATAGTCATGATTACTTTCTTAAGCTATAATTCTTCCTCTTTTTCTTTAACTTAGACCAAGACAAAAAAATTTAACAGGAATTAATGGGTTTTTTGTTTGTTTGCTTTTTGCTTTCTGTCTTCTCACCTAAACTCTATGGGATCTTACAAGATTGATTTAATTAAAATCAATTAAGCAAAATTTTGTCAAGTCTTTATAGTCTCATGTTGTGCTAGGCACTGTATGCATCTGCAGATGGAGTGACAATCCTTATACTCTGTGCGGTGGCAGTCTAGCATATGGAGGATGGGACAAAAAGATAATCACATAAATGGCTTTAGTACTATGGGAACAAAAGAGGACATGAATTGGAAGGATACATTTTCTACTTTTTCTCATTGGGCTTCTTTTCTTTTACCTTAGTACCCCAAATGTTTTAATATCTTTATTCTTTACAACCTTAGTGATTTTCTTCCAAAAGCTCCTATCAGGAAAAAGTCAGAGATAAACTTTTTGAGCCAAAATTTAAATGAACATGAAAGACTTAAAACAAAATCCTCCACTGCTGTAGTGGATAATTAATAAAAATAATAATGATATGTTTATTATTCATTTGCTATGTACCAGGTACTTCACACATATTCAAACTCTTAGCCTTCATAAAAACCCTATGAGCTATGTGTTACAATTGTTACTCTTTTGCAGATGAGGAAACAGGTAAACAAAATGTCTAAATGACTTCCCCAGGATCACAGTTAGTACCTAGGCTGGGATATAAACTTGAGCATTGTGGCTTATTGTTGGCTTGGGAGGGGTGTGTTCAACCACACAGAAAGTTAGCACACAGTAAACTTTTTACTCCCATGTCTCATAGCTTGGTACAAGAATTATATTATGCTGTTCAGCCTGGTAGTTTGCTCTAACTACTTAAGACCATAGTGATTAGTATTTTTCTACTACTACAGAGGATCAGGCACAGCGATGAGGCAGGTCAGTCAAATTTCTCTTCAGAGTACACACAGGAGGAGTGTTAGATGTCCTTAAGTTCCAGGATTTTACAGCTATTTACAATATTTAAGAAGAATAAGCAGGCTTAGAATAATGGAAATACAACCGAAGCCTCAGTTTTGATTAATCATAAATGTGAAAATTCTGCAATTATTATATTAACCCAGATAAAAGGTGTTGACAATTTCGATACAGACCAATATGAGACATGCACAGGCAAGTGACATAGAACAGAATAACAGCAAATACAGACCAATATGAGACATGCACAGGCAAGTGACATAGAACAGAGTAACAGCAAATACAGTAACAGAATAAGTGTCAGATACTTATTAGCTACTCGAGACTATAATTTTCAGGGATAATGTTAGAGATAGGCTTGTTAGTTAACATCAGCCTACTTTAGTGTATAGTTTCCTTCTTTTGCTCTTTGATTTCAAGAACATTTAGATTGTCTACCATACGCAAGGCACTGGGCTAGGGGCTAGACATAACATGGCAAACAAAAAGGGGTGTGTTCATCCAGATTCTTTCTATTTTAGGTGACAGAATCCCTAATCAAACTAGCTTAAACAAAAATAAGGATTTTATGGACATTGCTGGATTCAAGAATTTTAATGATTTATCTTCTCATTTTCTTCCCCGCCCTCTCTTTTTTACTTTGCCCCTTTCTCACATCTGCTTGGCTTTATTTTTAGTCTTTTCCCATTTGGTGGCATCTCTAAGATAAAATGGCAATCAGCAGAGACTGGCTAGATGTTTTTTCTCCCTCTTTCTGTCTCTTGGCTTACAGCTGCTCTATATTCCTCAGCTTCCGGCCCCCACTCTTACATCTGGGTGAGGCCATATGGCTATTTCTGCCATGTGGACTAGAAATATGCCATTTCTAGAAAAGGCAAGTAAGGGAGGGTGTGCCTTCTCTACTCTCTCTCTCTCTCTCTCTCTCTCTCATCCCTTTCTACATCAGCCTTGGAGGCAGCAGGTTAAGAGTAGGATCACAGGATAAAACAGGCCTGAGATCCCAAACGACCGCAGGGTGCAGCACAGTGCCCACCATCAGCCCACAATGGACAGTGACATGAGCAAAGAATACACTTTGTGTGAAACCACTGAAAATTTAAAGGTGTTTGTCATAGCAGTTAGGCTTTCCTTTTTAATACACGGTCCTTAAATCTTCTGATCCCAGGTAAAAAGTGTATTTGGCTAATGGTTTGAGCAAATGTTCCAAGTGGGACTCCAATGGGCAAAGCTTTCCCAGAACCAGCTGCTCTAGCCAGGTGTAAGGGGAAGTCTGAGTTGCCAGCTTTTGTATCGAGTGTCCAGATCTGAGGGAAGGGGATCAGTTTTATTCAAGCACATGAATTAGGTTTCCCTGAAAAGGTGTCTTTTTATTATGAAAGTAAAAGATAGTAAAGAAAGGCAATAGGCAAACACAAATAAACACCTTTTAAATTTTAAACATAATTTTTAAAAAAATAGTTAATATGCATGTTTTTCTTCTTTAACATGCATTTATTCATGCCTCCTGTTTGCCAGTCACTGAGCTAGAAACTGGAGATACAATGTGGTGAAGACAACCATCATTCCTGATTTCACAGACCACACATTCTATGGGGAAAACACACACAGACAGAAAGCGAGAGAGAGAGAGGGAGAGACAGAGAGACCAGGGGGCTGGGGGGAAGAAAGAGAGGGAGGCCAAAAATAATTCTGAGACATTGAGTTATCTTTAGCAAGCAAAAAGTTTACTCATGTGGGAGAAACCCAACCATTAAACTCCCATCAACAATCAAAAGCAAAAACAAGATTTATGATACAGAGGGGAGAGCGGGAAAAAAATCCCATAGTCTCAAGACATTGTTTTGCATTTTTTAGAGGATAAACTGATTGGCTGGAACCTAGCAGAGACTCTAGTCGGGTTAGTTTGCCCTTTAATCCTCTGACTACCAGCAATTATTTAAAAGTTATTTATGAATTCTCTGCATGGCATTTAGCTGTGGAATATATATGAGAGGCTTTCTCTGTGCCATACCAGCCAGTTTCTTTCTGTTAATATCACTTTTTAGATTCAATATGCACCATTCGAATTTTCTAAAAGAAAGAAAAACATCTAATAAGCTAACACATAATTGAAATAATTGCCTATTTGATTTTTAATGCTTGTCAAAAATAAGTGTGGGTCTGAGATGCAGAAAAACAGGCTAGAGAATATATACTTAGTTATAAACAAGTGCTTAGTAATTTACAACCAACTCTTGGTAATTAACTCTACAAAGCCACGAGTCAGAATTCCTTCAGGCATCATTCACCAGAGTTACCTGAACAATTGGGACCCAAACTGACATGGCCAGATCTGGTGAGGACTCTCCGTAGAGGATGATTTTGGACATGGGTTAAATCCCGCAAGTGACTGCATCACAACCCTTTTCTTTCCTGTGCACCTCCATTCTCGTTTCTGATGCTGCCCCCATCCCTGAAGGATGAGGGAATCCTGTTTCATCACTGACATAAACTGGAAAGGGTATAGATGGATTGGAAGAGGGTCCTGAGATGAGAGAGAGGAGCAAACGTGAGAATGGGGCTCCTGCCAAGAATCACACAGGCAACCACGGGGAAAGCTCAGTTCCCTGAACCGTAAATCCCTCAGAGCCCACTTCGTCTTCTCCCGCTGCCTCAAGCTCATGTGCTGTTATTTTCAAAGGTCAGAGGTGGCAATCTTGTTGGGACCCTGGGACACTTCAGCTAGTGGTGAAAGGGGAGTTTCTAACAGGTCCAGGTTGTGCCATCTGGAAGGAGAAAAAGGAGAGTTGATGGTGAACTCCTGGAAGGTGGTTACTTCCTGGGACTTAAATCAAATTTTCACTCAGGGTGCATTGTCATTTCCTGTATCCAACATGATTGGGGAGTTGGAAAGCAGAGGAATAGGAACAGTGACACCTCCTAGGTAAAATGGAATAAAAACTGCAATGGGGGATTTACCTAATTCCCCCATCTAGGATTGTAACCCAGATAACTGCTCTTCCATTGGTTACTATGGAACTAGAAAAGGTGTGTGTTGAAGGGGTATATAACAGTCCATGGAAAGTCATGAAAAATGATACCGTGTATCTCTTCCACTGACCATCACGAGTAGGAGGTAATCGCATTGATTAGGAAGCTACTGTTTCCAGCCAGCCAGGAGCAAGTAAGGCAGTAACCAATTGACCTTTATCAGCTTTGTTTGGGTTAACTTCAGCTTCTTACTTTATCGATCAGAATAAGGCAAATACATTTAATATGGAGATATTGAATAGTTTCTAGAAAGATTGTGATATTCTGGAGCTTGAGCAAGGTGATGTTAAGATGGAACCCTAACTTTTTAAAAAATGTAATTGTAGAACTAAGAAGTAACAACTCCTACTACAATTACAAATATAACTACTACTCATTAAGTAATTTGAAATCTTTGCTTGAAATTTGCCCTCATGAAGGGAGGAAAGAAACCTCGAATGTTTCAAATTACTCTCGGCTGGAAATTCCTAATTTTCCATGTGTTTCCAGTAAGGTTTGATTTTGAGATGATTTCTGGAAAATCAAGTAAAAAAAAAAGAAGGTAGGTAACTCATAAAAGCAAGTAATATGTGCATAATTGTGTGACAAAAGCTAAAACAACATTTCACAGCTGGTCAGCATAAAAAGTGACTTGTCAGTATTACTTTACAGATAACACCTGTATGTCTTAAATAATACATATGTACATTATTCATTTGAAGACTTTTATACAGTATAAAATTTCTGTATATAAGCAAAACGAAAATCTAGCTTTTCCAAAAATTTATTTTTTATAATATTAAGTAAAACTGATTGTGAAGCATATGTTATCTATATGTCCTATCAGATAGAGAAAATGGTTTCGAGTTTTATCATGTATGCAGTAAGCTTTCCTGAAAAAAAAAAAAATCTCTGCAATGCAGGTCTCAAGAAAGTTTCTTTTTGAGCATAGGGGGTCTAATTAGGACTTTCTATTCACCCATCAGTGTAGCCTAGAGGGGAACATGAGTTGAGTAAGTATGTGTGAGGTGCATGCATGCTGACATGTGTTATGTGTGCTAATGTGTGTGAGATTGTGTGCATGCATTGATGCATCAGGATGCATGGTCCACCACTGTGGGATATAGGAGGAAATGGAGATGGAGGGAAAGGGCCCAAAAAGGAGGGAAGAAGGACTGTTCAGATGTAGTTTCACCCTCTAAAAACTCAGAATTCATATCAAAGCTAGAATAATAAATACACTCCTTTCTCTGCTCCCAAAGAAGTAGAATTTGCAAAGCTAAGTGGCACAGGAGGAGAAAGCTCACCCAGAACCTTTAAGGCATTCATAAATGGTCCCAAGTAGTGGCAGAGCAGTTCCTACTCAGAGAATCCATTCATCCTGCTACCAAGGGAAATGGTACTAAGAGGGCTCCAAAAGCAGCACCGCCTAGGGTAGGGATCTTGATGTGGGAAAGGAAAACACAGAGACTGTGATTCTTCTACATGGGAGGTATGGAACAGGTGTTTGGCTGGAAGGGAATATTTTACAGTCAGATATTTCCTCACTCTTACCATTAAAATCATAGTTTGGGGTGGGGGAAGGAAATGACACTTTAACAAATGGAAATTTGAAAAAATAGTACTTACAATGATATACAAATCCTATGGAGTGAAGCCGTACTGGAAATACAGGGCTCACAGCACCTGCAGGAGTTATTCTTTTGCTTTTTCTCCCTCTATATTTGTATTTTCCAGTTTGTATTCCAAGTATCTATTGGTACAATTGGCTCCAGCTCTGAACTGTGAGTTCCTTGAGAACATTAATCATAATTTATTCATCTTCGCATGCTTCTAGAGAGCCCCACAAAGCACTTTGCAGTAAGCCCTTGACAGATATTTGGTAAACTGGATAGATTTTAAAAGGTGTTGTAGATTGAGCACCAAGTTAAAAGCTGGAAGATTTAGGTTTTGGGAGATTCTGCCACCAGTGGGCTTTTAATCAACAGGCAAGCCACTTCAGCCTCTAGGTCTTTTTCAGCGTCAGGTGGAAGAAGTTGTTCTAGATGACCTCCAAGATAACTTCCAACTTGTAACATTCTGGAGTAGAAAGCCTGTCTTCCTTTTGGGAAATGTAAAATTATATATCAATTGTATTTGTGATCATACACTCTATAAATGCAGTAGAAGTTTCTCATTAAATATGCACAAATAAAACTGTTACTTAAAATAATGAAGTAGCAATTAGTCTACCTAAACATGATTACTAATATATTTTGTCTTTCTACTGTAAAAATAAAAACTTTAGCTACTTTCATCCAGTGCAAATTACTTCCTTGGACTGACAGACATTAATTTTTTTTTCTGGAATATAGCTCATTCTAATCCACTAGCATAATATGTCAAAAATATTACCAAATGAACTTTCCAAAGTGTGCAAGTTACTTTCTCAGAAAAAAAAAAAAAAACCTCTAAGTAGAAATTTTCTGAGTACTTAAGAATTTAATCATTATATTTTTAGGCTCTATTATTTAATTTCCTTTTGAATATGTGGTTCTAATAAATATTTAGTACTTGATGTGCACATTTGGAACTTTATCTCTTTCTATCCTGTTCTTCAATGTATTTCTCAATATTTGGATGATCCATCTGAGTACAAAAGGCATTATGAAATTAAACTTAAAGGCATCAAATTTAGATGCAGGATCCATGTGAGAAACACACAGCGTTTTTAGAAGAGCAGAAAAGTCTCATAAAGAAGAAAATGTAATTGGAATTTCCCTAAATTACAAATAAGAAATCTGTCTGTGAATGAAAAGAATTGTAATTAATACATTTAAATCACTGTCACCTAAAAAGCCTCCCTACCAAAATGATCCTTTGAGATGAACATGATGAAATGGTTAAATTCACTGAATCCAGGTTGTTTTAGAGATGTTGTTTAGTGTTAAATATTGGACTTCTTTTTTTTCCACTGGAACGGGTAAAAAAAATAGTTTGCTATCTGCAGGCACAAGGCGATGACCACTGGAGAGAGAATCTTCAGCATAAGGCTCCAAGACTGGGGGGGGGGGCAGGGGATGTGGAAGATGCTGTAACCTAGATTCTCCTCCCTTACACCCTGACCCAGTCAGCTGGTGGCATTGACCTGGAACAACTGACCGCTTCATTCCACCATCGAGGCCTTGTGGAATTGAAAGGCAATGGCAACTTCCTCTCAGGTCCTGACGTATTTCAGAATCCATCAAGGGCTGTTAGGTGTCCCCAGGGCCCCGATGATCACTTAATTTATAAGTGAGAATGAAATGTCAGGACATGTTTCACTCCCCTCTCTCAGATGACTCCAGGGAGTGCTCTAGGCACAGGGCAATGGGCATTGTTGCTGGACAACTGTGGAATTCCTTCCAGATGTTTGCCACTACTCTGAGGACCTCAAGCCAGGCCTGGATCCTCATGGTTCCCTCCCAGAGAAAATGATCTGCCTGGTGACCACTGAGGCTCCAGCCTTGCTATCCTCTGCACCACCAAAGTTAAACGTAGAAAAAGATGGGAACGTGCTAATTACACTGGATTCATTTTTCACTGATGCATTAATTAATTAGCCTGAAGAATGATTGGAGGGGGCGCTCTTGCCCCTACAGTACTAGACCTTCTAACCATTACCAGGTATTGTTAGAAAGTCGTCGGGTTTTCCTTCTTCCTTCTTAGAATTGATAATTAAAGGAAACAAAGAGGATGGAGCAAATCAGTAGCCGCGGCAACGCCACCCGCGTACCAATAGGCACCAACCTTTCTCCCCCCAAAAGTATTCTTTTTCTCCTAAAAGGAATTTCTGAGAATGATGGTAGGTCAAGTGCTATGGCGATGAATGGTTGTTCTAGGGGAGACTAAAACAGGTATAGGTATTTATCACTTAATGACCATTTAAGCAGGAAGAACAAGAGAAAGTGTGAGCACAAAATTTTAAAATCTTTTGGAAAAAAAAATAATTGAGCGGAATTCCCTCCAGGAGTTAACTCTTTCTCGCCCTACCTTTTTAAAGCAAAGGAAGTTCCAGTGGGCCAGGATTAAGTGACAGATTGTGGGCACTGACTAAAGGCGCGCTTGAGAAAGGGGGGAGCCCGCCGCGCGCACACAAAGCCGCGGACTTCCCAGGCAGTGGGCGGCCTCGCCCGGGGGCACAGCAGCGCGCCAGGAAGCGCCCTCGGCTCTCAGGCTGCCCAGCCTCTCAGCTGGTGGCCGGGAGAAGTTAGTCACCGGGAGCCCGAACCCGGCGAGCGTCAGAGAGCAAAGAGGCTGGGGAATGGGCGGGGAGGAAACCCGGTACCGGGACGGATGGGAGGAAGCGAGAAGGGCACGGGGGCTAGGGGACGCACGGGAAGCTGAAAGTCCCTGCTGGTGGATGGAGTTGCAAGGTCTGCGGGGCCGAAGTGCACGGGCGTGCAAAGGGGAAAAACTTGCGGCAGGAACTTCCTACCGAGGGCAAGAAAGGCAGGCGAGAAGGAGGCAGGGAGAGACTTGAAATGTCTCAGTAACTTTAAAAACACACCAAAACACCCCTTCAGGACATGAGGTAAGCCGAGGTTAGCCAAACCCAATTGGTTGTGAAATATCAGACGGACCCGGAGTCTCTGTGGCTTTAAATGAGGCCAAGGAAATCTTCTGTTTTTCTTGCCCAAATACTTTTTTCCCCTCGCCTTCGCTTCCTCCCTTGTCCCTCCTTCCCCCTCACCAGGTCCCAGTCCCTTCCTCCTCTCTTGTCTCCCTTTTCCTCGATCGCCCTCCCCCATCGCCCTCCCCCATCTGATTAGGCGCGGACGGGGAAGGGTGGGAGTGGTGGGGGAAGCTCTCCCTTTAAGAGGCAGCGTGCAGTGACGAATTGTTGAAATTGCCATTGCAGGATGGCATGCCGCTATAAATTCATTGTTCCACCTCCTCGCATCTTCACAGCGCTCGCGCTGCTCTCGGCGCTCGCAGCGGCCGACTGGGGATGACGGCGGCCAGGAAGACACCGCAGCCAAAGGAACACGGACGCGCCGCCTCACCAGCTCGCCGCAGGCCGCCCCCTGCGTTTTTGTTTTAATTTTTATGGCTTTTTTCCCGCTCTTTCTTCCCTTCCTCCCGGTTCCAGTAGAGCCAAGGAAACCCACAAAATAAGAAAGGAAGTGGGCCCGGGAGCTTGGAACCTCCGCAGCCAGCGAGTCCCCAGCAGCGGGGGGGCGGGAGGCAGCGCGCACCAGTTGCCGGCCGGGTGCGCGGTACCTTTCCTACTTTTCTTGGAGCAGCTATCGCGGCTGCCTTAGGGTTTTTATCCTTTTCCCGTATTTGCTGAATCTCCACTACCCGGCTTTTTTCTTCTCTTTCTTTTTTTTTTTTTTTTTTTTCTTCCCTCCTCCTCTCTCTGGAGCACGAAACCAAACATTTTCCAAACCAACAAAGAAAAGTTCGCACGCTGGCACCGCGGCCGGGACAGGCTGCGCTGCTGCCGGTCTTCCTCCCTCCGACACTTGACTCAACCTTGCAAGCGTGTGTGTGTGTGTGTGTGTGTGTTGTGTGTGTATCCCCATCCCCCGCCCCGGTAACTTCCCTAGCGAATAACAAATACCCATTAAAGTCCCCGCAGCGCAGCCCCTCCCCGCGGGCAGCGCACTATGCTGCTCCGGTGGGCGTCCCTGCTGTTGTGCGCATTCCGCCTGCCCCTGGCCGCAGCCGGCCCCGCCGCCGCACCTGCCCAGGATAAAGCCGGGCAGCCTCGGGCTGCTGCAGCGGCCGCCCAGCCCCGCTGGCGGCAGGGGGAGGAGGCGCAGGAGCTGGCGGAGCCTCCGAGTCATCCGCACCCCCTGGCGCAGCGGCGCAGGAGCAGCGGGCTCGTGCAGAACATCGACCAACTCTACTCGGGCGGCGGCAAGGTGGGCTACCTCGTCTATGCGGGCGGCCGGAGGTTCCTCCTGGACTTGGAGCGGGATGGTTCGGTGGGCGCCGCTGGCTTCGTGCCCGCAGGAGGCGGGCCGAGCGCGTCCAGGCGCCACCGGAGCCACTGCTTCTATAGAGGCACAGTGGACGGGAGCCCCCGCTCCCTGGCTGCCTTTGACCTCTGTGGGGGTCTCGACGGCTTCTTCGCGATCAAGCACGCCCGGTACACTCTGAAGCCGCTGCTGCGCGGGCCCTGGGCCGAGGCTGAAACCGGGCGCGTGTACGGGGATGGGTCCGCGCGGATCCTGCACGTCTACACCCGCGAGGGCTTCAGCTTCGAGGCCCTGCCGCCGCGCGCCAGTTGCGAAACCCCCGCGTCCCCGCGAGAGCCCCGCGAGCGCCCCTCGGCGCACAGCAGCCCGGGCAGCCGCACAGCGCTGGCCCCGCAGCTCCCGGACCAGTCCGCTATCTCGCCGGTTGGGGAACCAGTATCGCAGACGTGGTGGCGGCGGCGACGCCGCTCCATCTCCCGGGCCCGCCAGGTGGAGCTGCTCCTGGTGGCTGACGCGTCCATGGCGCAGATGTATGGCCGGGGCCTGCAGCATTACCTGATGACCCTGGCTTCCATAGCCAACCGGCTGTACAGCCACGCCAGTATCGAGAACCACATCCGCCTGGCCGTGGTGAAGGTGGTGGTGCTAGGCGACAAGGACAAGAGCCTGGAAGTGAGCAAGAACGCAGCCACTACACTCAAGAACTTTTGCAAGTGGCAGCACCAGCACAACCAGCTGGGAGATGACCACGAGGAACACTACGATGCGGCCATCCTGTTTACTCGGGAGGTAGGTCCAGCTGGGATGGGTGGTCCCAGCGCCGGGATAAGGAGGTTGTTGGAAGGGACGGTCTTGCTGATGGCTCTGCTTCTCCCACGAACCACCTGCCACTATGGATTTGTTTAACTGCTTCTTGCAGGAAACCCAGCCAGCCTTCAACTCTGCTTCTGTATTCAGATTAGCCCCAGCAGCAATTTTTGCCTTAAATGACTAGACCTGCTTAGGCAATCAAACAGCGACCAATAATGCTGGAAATCATCCAGTCTGAGATATGGTGGCATAAGTACACAAACATGATAGAAAAGCCCTAGAATGCTTGGGAAAATGTGATAGTTCAATTTGAAGAAAGGAAAGCAAGATTACTTTGGGAATCCCAGGTCTTCTACTTTCCAGTGAAACCAAAAATGTAACTGTCCAACCTGATAGAAATTGCTTGATGGTTTATTGACAGCACTCACTTTTTCCTGATGACTTCTTTTGTAAATGCCCATACTTTGTTACTTGAATGCCTTCTGCTATCCAAGTGGAGGGAAGACTTTCCCAAGGACTCCTTTTCCAATCTGGATCTCTAATGGAGTTCTTATGTGTCCACCTTGGAAGCTCCGTTCCTGGGAAGGTTAGAGGGTCAGGAGGATATAAAAACCCAATCAGCTGAGGGAACAAACTTGTGAGGTTCCTTAAGAACTCCTTTGCCTAGTTGACCAATGTGTCACATCACTGCCCATGCCAACTCTGCCACCACGGAAGGGTAACATCCAGTTCGCATGTTTGGGTTTTGGATGAATACGTTTCTGAAGCCCCAGTGCAGAAGTCTGGGCAAAGAGTCAAGACATGAGGAAGGAATGTTTTCCCAGGATTTCCCTCTTTTAAGAAAGACGGTTACAGGAAAGGAAAGAAATGGATCCTTAGGGGCCCAGAGGCTCTGGGAGGAACACAATATCTATTTACACAGTCATTAGACCACCACATTAGTGTGACATTTAGACAAAAATTCTGGGTTGGTTGGGGGCCTGGCTTGCACATAGTTCTGAGCCTCAGTTTTCACAACTTTACTCAGATTGGCAGTCTTAAATTGTGCCTCTCAGATGCCTGGTAAGAATTTGACTTTTAAAGCTCATTCTTTACGTGTTTGAGACTCATCCAGAATAGATGAAGGATTACAAACTTGGAAGTATTATGTGAAATCAGGGTATGAAATGAAGCAAACAGAACAAGGATAGGAAATTGAATGATGGATTGCAGGAGACTTCACAATCATACAGCTTCACTACCTAATTCTTCTATTTTTACTAAGGCACCCCTAGTATGAAGGAAAAGTGTTGATAAATTTGGAGTAAAGAAACACTTGTGGTTCATGGGGTGGACATAAATGTAAACCACATGTAAACAAAGACACTGAAGGGCGGCAGCTTAAGGAGAGCCAGGCAGTGCTCAGTGCTGTGCACAACGGAAAATCTTTTTCCTCATTAAGTGATCTTCTGGAATCCATCCTTTAATTCCTCTGCACAAATTTAGTCTTTGAAACCGTAGAACACTTATTTTGTAGCCTTCTCTATGAAGTGAAGTTCTGTAAAACTATCCCTTTATTATTTGGTTTCCAAGTTTTTTTTTTTCTTTTTCTGTAAGCAACTTTCCATGTCTGGGTTTCCTTGCCTTGCTGCATCACAAGAGGCTGCCAAGAAGGAGTCTTTGGAGAGTTTATGGAACGAGGCTCTCTAAAGAAAGAGGAAAAAATACTTTTGTAGGCATACTGTTCCAAAAAGCCGGTCATTTTAATAGTTCACCTTCATTTTTTAATACATATACACATTTCTTAATTTTAAAATAAATGAAAATTAATGGAAGGGCCATTACTCCCTACCTCCTGTCCCATAATTTTCCTAATTGTTTCCCCACCCCCTATAAAAAGGAAACTAGTCAGTGATTCTAAATGATCAGTCTCTTGTTTTTTCTGGATTTGTTTCTTGTTTAGGGAGTTAACAATTCCCATTTTCCAAACTCTGAAACTTATCAGCATGTTTTAAATAGATAAAAGCAAGGGAGAAATAAATTAATGGCCTATCTTAATTTTAGTAAGTATTATAATGACATAGATCTTTCAAACTGGTCTACACATGGAAAATATTTTACATGGGCCCTCCCTGGCCTCCTTGCCAAGCAGAAGCATACTTTTAGTAAAGCAGATCTCATTTATGCTTGGCCTTGTAGTATATACATCTAATTTCATGAGAACTGAATATTTAAAAAGCGTGTGTATTGTGAATATATGCACCTAATTTAAAAGAGTGCTATTAATTAGGGGGATGAGAAAAATATTTCAAGACCCTTATGTAGCATTCATTGAGAGTACTTCAAAACTAAAGTTAATCTCTGCCTAATACTTCAGAAAGTGAAAAACAAGAAGGCTGGAGGAGAGAGCTCTTGATCTCTTTTATCACATGGACATCGAATATTTTAAGGCCTAAAGAAAAACTTTCATAGCTATTTCTTTTTCAATGAAAAAATACCCAGAGTTGGCACCAGGATTCTACTTTTACAACTTTGTTTTGAATGTAAGAAATATGTTGCTTAGCAACCAGACGCCAAGCCATCAAATCCATGTTTTGATAGGCTCTGAGTCCTGTTCAAATTTTGTGTCCAGATGTCTTTTCCTAAATTTCTTGTTTTCCAGGCATGAAGCAAATGTGTGAGGATATGTTTTCCACCCCTGTTTACTAGCTGAGGCCACCTTGAACGTTGTGTCTGGGAGTCAGCAGAATAGTACTAGTAATTCATCTATCAAACTAACACACTTCCCTGTCAGAATTGTACCCAGCACTCCAGTACTGTTCTAATTAGAAAGAGTTAGCACCAGTCAATTTTCTGACATAGAAGCCGTTTTCATTCTGGAACCAAACAGTAGAAATCCAATCTCCCCAGGATTTAATTTTACTTTCCAGAATCCTTTGCCTTTTCCTGACCACCTCTTTTATTTTAAAATAATATATTTAAAGATAGACTCTTAAACCCATTTTGTAGACCACTCTTTCTTCCTTAGAAACAAAAGCCTACCTGCTTGATGACAAAATTGGAAATTGTTCAACATCCTTCCATCCCTGCACAACACCAATGAAAGACTTACTTTCATGGATTGAAAGCATTGGATTGAAATAGAACCAGATAAGGGACTGTGCAGCGTAGAAGATTCATTCACTTTCATTAACTATCAACATGCCAGTTAATAGGCCATCATCTCTCAGCTAAAACTCTCTTCTACGTTCTGCCTTATGATGCTGGGGCTGGAACTCCACATACAACATTTCTGCTTTACCACCCAGCTCCTCATTAGGTTCTGACAATAGGGGGCAGTAGAGGGAGACCAGAACTTGGACGAGGAAGAAGAATATGATTTTTTCTTATTGGCTTGCTTCCTAGACTAATTCAGTCACATATTTGAGTTCAAATCTCATTTAAGTTCAAAAGTGGACCCTTACTAAGGCATCATAGCTTATAGGTCAATCCTAATCAATAAAAGCCCAAATAACTCAGAAATGGGGAGACTGGTAGCATATTGAGCAGCTCTAGTTGATATTTTTACAATAAACTGTGAGGAATATTCTGAAAAATATCAAGTCTATTAGAGATAATACACCACAACAAACAGGACCTATTGCATTATTGTATTTCTCACATTCTGCACATTCCTACATGCACTTCCTATGTGGGAGACACTCATTTAGGGAGCTGAAGGTAGCAAGATGGAAAGTACCTGGTCCCTGCCCACTGGACTTATCCAGAAGAGAGGAAGCAGGTACATGCATACATTACCTTAATGTTAGGAAAACTCAGAAAAATACTGTAACTGAGCTGTAAACAAAATCTGCAAAAGGAAAGGGGAGGGAGCAATTTATTCCACTTTTAAATCTTTACACAGGTCTTATTGCAAATGTAGAATTGAATTGGTCCTCAAAGGATACATAGATTTGATTTGGATTCAACCAGCTGTTATTGAGTATTCTTATGTACTATCCATGGCCATTAACTATTTTATAATTAATCCTTTCAACAATCTGCAATCATCATATCATTATTTTAATTTGACACATAAGAAATTCATGTGAAAAGAAACAGAGATAATCATTTTAGAGTAACAGCTGAGAAATTACACAGAAGATAGTCCTGTCTAGTGCTGTCTAAACTAAAATATTATAACTATTATAATTTATTCAAAAATTCAATATGTTCCTCATAGAGAGGGACCCAGAGGTTTTAAAAAGTGGCCCCTTTCCTAAGAATCTATTCCTGGAAACAGACAAGGAAATGGATAATTGCTGTACAGCATGATGACTTTTATGATAGATGTGGTCGTAAGATATTATGGAAGTACAAAAGAAGGTTGCGACCCTGTCTGAGTTCAATTTTGAAGAAAGAGTAGGAGTTTGCTAGACACATAAGGAGAAGATAGGCATTGAAGACACACACCCAACTATCATGTGCAATGGCCCAGAGGCAGTGGAATGGTAATAGATTAGTCTGGGGAAGACAATAGCCACCAGATGATAGAAGAAATTGTATGCCATGTGTATTCTTCTGTCTGGGATACCATAACAAAATACCATAGAATATGTGGCTTTAACAACTGAAATATATTTTCTCACAGTTCTGGAGGCTGGAAAGTTCAGGATCAAGGTTCCAGCCAATTCTGTTTCTCGGGAGGGCTCTCCTCCTGGCTTGTGGACAGCCACTTTCTCACTGTGTATTCACATGGCCTTTCCTGGGTGCATGAGCACAGAGGAAAAAAGAGAGAAAGTGCTTTCCACTGTCACTTCTTATAATTCTATCTGATCAGAGCCCCACCCTTATGACCTTTAACCTTATTTACTTTCTTATAGGCCCTATCTTCAAATACAGTCACATTAGGGGTTAGGGCTCCAACTTAAGAATTTTGGGAGGCCCCCATTCAATCAATAGCATCATGTAAGAAATTTAAATTGTAAATTAAATGCAATGGAAATCAATGGAAAGAACATTAGTGGGAAAACATCAGTGACCAGAGGTGTGTTCTGAAATGAGCCTTCTGTTCTAAGTAGTTGGACTAGATCCTGGGTGAGCCTTTGCAGGCTATTTCAGTAATCTTCAAGAGGAGGCTCAAGGTGGTCTAAACTAAAGCAGTGGCATTAGGAATTAAGAGGCGTGGATCAAGTCAAGAAAAGTTAAAAAGAGTTGGATGTGAGTAAATTAATCCTTTCTAACAGAAGGATTGTTTTGGGCTCAGGTCTGTGGCCAAAAGTCATGAATGGAAAGGAATGGAAAGGCAGAGGCAGCTGAAGCTGTGCATTAAACAGGATGATATGATGAGGATGATAGCGGTCTGAAGAGGGAGAGAGCAATTAGGATATCACCGGTTATCCAGCGATTCCAGTTTCTAGTTTTCATGGAAATCTTTCACAGGGATTTTGTAAGATCATCTTCTTCATTTCTGCAAAAAGAATGTGTGAACGAAGTAAGATGTAGAATGGAATAAGATTAATCCAGCGTTATCTCTTGATTTGAATATATTAGGAGTAAGTCAGGAATTGGATGTTTACACATGGTTTGAATTTCGGCTTCACATGCTCAGCAGTTGGATTGAATGCCGGAACTTAATTTCTTCATGTATAAAAGACTTTTTGTTCATACCCAACATATCGAAGGGGACAAGCCGGAGATCATCTTGGCCAAGCCTTAGTTGGTTGCAAACATTAATTGTTTAACAATGGTTTTTTTAATAGAGTTAAAAACTTCAGGACACCTGAAGCTTCATTCCAATTTTCCTAAATGACTTTCCAAGTATCTAGTCTTTCATACCATATTTCTTCTCTACTTACCCCTTCTTACCTCACATTTGTCAGAGAATTCATTTCATCTTGACACTCGGCCTACTCCTTTTCCAGCTTCCTCGTCTCCTCCCCAACAAAATTCCCTGTTGTCCAAAACCGATCTGCACTCTGGCCGCACCTTCCAGATGCTTCCACTAGTCTTCCTTGTAAAAATCCTGTTCCCACCCAGACTGTGCCGATCAGTCAGCTCGCTGAGATGCCTTCCGTATTTCCTTGAGAATTATCAATCCTTCTCTGTTCTTCAGCAACCATCATATTGAGATACCTTTCTGTTCCTTTGACATACTATTTTTCTTCACAACACATTGACATAGTTTCATAGCTTCTGAAGACTCAGGATCAGATCTTATTTTATCTATTTACCATGGTGTCAGCACTTAGCACAGTATCTGGATGACTGTAGACACACGATAATTGTTTTAGGAATAAATGCACCTGGATCCCTTTGCTGCTAACCCAGCTGGGCTCTGTATGTTTGGTATCACTTAGTTATATCCAGAGACAAGGACAGAGGTTGTATAACATGAATCTTGGTGATGGTTGGCCTAACAGTTCCAATAAATGTAGTCTCTGCTGAAGTCTAGAATCAAGACCCCCTTGATTTGGGGGGTTGCTGTATGGGTAGCCAGAAAGCCAAATGACAGCTCAAGAATCAGATTCACAGAACAAACATCCATGGGTGTGTGTAAGTATGTAAGTGTGTAATACTTCTGATTAAAATATGTACCACACCATGTTCATTCTTCTATCACTAATCTCTCTTCACTAGGAATTGTGTAGACAGATGGATAGACATCTCAAGCCTTGTTAAACCCTCTATTATGCCCTTCCCTTGAGCTCCACACTTGCCCTTACCAGGAGGTAATGTCTTTAGAAGCAGAAATTGCTGTTATTATTTAACTCCTATGTAAGATGTTCTTTCTTAACTTTGGCTGCTACTGCTGCAGTTGTGATATCTACCCTTCTCAGCATTTGTGTTTCCTCTAGTTCCTTTCCTCAGCATGTTTATGCCACATAGGACACCAATCTCTTAGTCAAGGCAAGATATCCTCCAACTCTTGTAATTTTTTTTTCCATTTTGTACATTTGTGTCTCCTTGATTCATTTTCATCACTCGGTACTGACCGCTGGGATTTTCCAAGTCATAGTATCTTCTGGGCATCTGCTTCTCAATGCAGCATACTTTGCTGACTCCCTATTCCTCAAGAATAGGTCTCAGGTACTATTAGTACTTCTAAATTCCATGAAAAATCACAAACACTGCCATATTTATAGTCATGAAAAGGTCATACCTGGTGAAGGTCACTGTGTCAATGACCTTCCTGTCAAATCTTTGTTGATCTTGAACACCATCTCGAATATATTTTTGAATTAGATACAGTGTGTCAGCCTTGTATCCTGGCCAAACCACACCACAAATCCACCAGGTGAACCTCTGCATACTCTTGGAACCCTTATATTTTACTAAATCTCTCGTCACACAATGGTGATAAATATTGATCCTGCATAAAAAGAACCATCTTTGATATAACAAAGATATAATTTATCTCAGATCCTCACTAAATAAGTAGAAATTCTCTTGTCAGCACTTTGAATTCACTCACCTCTTACAGGGATACTGTATGTGATTCACATTTCTTCATTGTCTCCTGCCTCCAGATCTAGATTAGTTCATATATATATGCTATTGCCCCAATAGTATCTCTACCCCTGCTATACATTTGTTTGAAATCCTATAAACTTCAAGTAAGTTTGTACCTATAAATGTCATAAATCACAACTAGAAAATAGACATGAATGTAATATGCTTCATTCTTAATAATTTGATACACAGGTTAGTTTTAATACATTAAGATGAACATTGGATCACAAGAAATTCAGATGTTCATTGGCAATCTTAAGAGTGAAACCATAACTGTACTGCCAAGGTTTGAAATTGTGTGAGTGAAACGGAAAGGTTACCAGTTTACATAATTGTAGCTAAAGAAATATATAGTGTGGCTGTGTAGTCAAGGTGTTTAAACAGTGTGGTTAAAAAATAATAAAAAATGCTTCTGTTCATAATTTTGTCAACTGCATACATTTCCATGGCAAAAGGCCAGATGCATTTAATCCAATTCAAGGATGAAAAGGAGGATTGATGGCGTCTAATGAGCAATTGATTAGCAGTAAACAGAGAGGTGTTAAGAATCCAGTTTAAATTCCATCTAGAACAGGAGGGCCATTTCCCTTTGCTGTGGCTCTTCAAGCTTATAAATGAAGTAAGGAGTAAGAAGGGGAAACTTCATTCTTGGATTTTATTATTTGAAGATAATGAACCCAGAATTGTGACATAAACATAAATCTTGGTTCAAAAATATATATGTGTGCAGAAATAACCTACAGTGTCTAGCAGCTCACTTAAGCCATGACCTGAGTCTTTGGTTCTAGAGCTACTGAAATTATTGGGGAGGGAGTTAAAAAATGTATTGTACAATATTATTATTTCAAAGACTGATTATTATGCAAAAGTGTGTTCCAATTTCAATTTAAAAACTACTAATTTGTTCTCCACGGCTGTAATTTGGGTTCCCATGGGATGACATCTGAGGACACACAGGAAACTTTGGAAGGCTATTGTTGGTTTGGTGATTTGATTCACCAAGGCTACTTGGCAGAGATTTGCACTGTCTGAAGCTACAATAACATGGTGCCACACTGTAATTCATCACAGCTGCGAACTCATAATACACAGAACACGATAAGGACCTGAAGATGTAATAAGAGAAGAGAATAGGGTGGATCTTTTGAAAATTCTTCACCTTGGTTGGGTGATGAAAATAGGCAGTGAAACAGGGAAGGGTGAAGAATATGTTGCCATTGAGTATGTGGAACTGCTTATGTGGCCTTACTGTCTTGCACTGGTTGCCTGAAGGCTGTTGAGGTCCTGCTGACATACAGTATATTAAATGTGTGTGAGGACTACATGCATCTGACTGTACGTCACAATTGCATTCACTTAAGCAAATATTTGTTGAGTTCCTGTTATAAACCAGACAGTGTGGTAGTTAGTCTTAGAAAGATGATTGATGTAATAGAAATAACGCTTATTACTTCAACTAATAAAGTCATCTTTTTTAGTAATTAATATATTTTTAAATCCTTTCCTTTTGAAGTGATTAACTTATGGCTTACTAGAAATACTGTGTTGCTGTTTTGGGATATAAATGGGCACACTTAATAAATTTTCATTCAAAACAGTAGTCAAGCACAAGAAACTCTAATGTCCATTAATACTCAAATAGCATTTAAAGGCAAAGTTTATCATTACAAATCTATCATGTCAAAAACTGTGGCTTATATTTTCTCTTTATCACCTATCTTAAGAGTCTTGTTGCTGTCCCTTTCATCCAAATAGATCATTTTTAACCATTCATGGGGTGTGGCCATGGTCCCCTTTGAGAATCTCTTAAAAGCTATGGAACTTCTCACCAGAAAAATGCATATGTTCACATACATACACACAATATGTTACATATATTTCCTGGGGATTAATCAGGTTGAGAAATGCTACATTAAATGCTGTGAGTAAGAATGCACAAATTTCAGAAAATGCAACCTATGAAATTAAAACCCATCTTGGAAATTAAGAGATGATCTTTCTAGGAATTATGCTTATGAATTAAAATTTAGTTTTTTATCCAAATTACTGATAAATTTATATTGTTGCAAATTTGTGGTTGCAGTTTGCCCCTGTGATGGAAAATAAATTATTAGGCCAGACTTCTGATAAATTTAGCATGAATTTAGGTCAGAATACTAGGGCTTTTCTAAGCATGACCATATGTGAAAGTGATCCATGACACATATGCATTACAGCTTTATTAAGGCTGAGGCTGCTATTGTAATGGACAAACTACACTCCTAAGATATCTTTTTAAATATAATTGAGTTCCACTATCCTTCTTTGCTTCTGGGTCCCAGTGTAGCTCAGAAGAGTTGCTGCCTTGAGTTTGCCTTTGGAGCATTTCCAAAGCAGAGCAGGTGATACCGTAAACATGTCCCAGTCTTGCCATTTGGGGTAAGCAAGTGGCTCTATGTGGTGGCTCCTTCTGGATGTAAATTGATTTTAATGATTTCTTTCTTTCTCCCGGGCAGGATTTATGTGGGCATCATTCATGTGACACCCTGGGAATGGCAGACGTTGGGACCATATGTTCTCCAGAGCGCAGCTGTGCTGTGATTGAAGACGATGGCCTCCATGCAGCATTCACCGTGGCTCACGAAATTGGTATGCAGTGCCTTTTCTCTTCCCTGGCCAAATCAAACACTTGTAACAGCTGCAGCAGGAACCCAAATACTTGGCAATTAATTCCAGATTTCTCCTGGTTCAGATGTACCTTTGGGGATTAAATTTGTTTATAGTTGCACTTTTAGGGTTAACTGAAACGGGAGAGGGAAGGCAAAGTCAGCAACACAGTACAGGTTGCCTTCTGATTGTGTCATTTAAAAAATTTAAAAGAACCTCACTACTGCTACTGTCTTCTTACTGTCATTTCAAGCATCTTTAAATGTCTCCTAGAAGAAATTTGTCACAGTTGACTATGGAATGCAGAGATGTCCATCTTAGAAGTTATTCGAGACAGTATTGACTTATCCAGGGCTAATCAGTCTGCACAGAAATTTAACTTCATTGTTAGTTAAATTCATTGTTAGTTAGTTTTACTTCATTGTTAGTGATAATTGTAGGCTCTTGTCAAAGGTATTCAATAGCTTATGGTAAATATTTCTGTCTCATTCTTAATAGCAAGGCAAATGAAACCAAGCCTGACACTCAACAGGGTTTGCTTTAAAATGTCATTTACCCAACTTGTTTGTTGTAAGAAACACATCTAAATCCTACAACTATAAATATAGGACTGAGTTGATTGCTAAAAAATGGCCTCAAAATAAGGAATATGTGCTTCCTAATCATTGACTTAGGCTACTAGGTGTGTGAGAAGTTTGTGCAGTACACTTAGGACTAGATGTTGGAATTAGACACATCTGGGTTCAGTTCTTGCTAAAATACTTTCTATCTGTGTCACGTTGGTCTAATTATTTAAACTCTCTAAGCTTTATTTTTCATATCTGAAATATAGGGATAGTAGTGCCTAGTTCATGGAGTTGTTTTGGGGACCAAATTGGGTAGAGTTTATATTTATATTCCTGTGTACTTCTATTTTGTTTTTTAGTTAAATAGTTCATTTACTATTTAAACCTTCATCATTTTTTGGGAGCAAAGTGTGGTTTGATAATTATTGTACTTTTCTGCTATATATTTTTAAACAGATTTATTTTTTAAGCTAAAATCATAACTTTTAAATGGAAATTGAAACTTCTTTTTCACATTCCTAGTAGACGAGAATATTTTCACCAAGTGTCAATTTCTAACTGCCATGTTTTCTTTGGGAAGTTAAAATAACTTCTAATCAAAGACATAGTGTAATTGCATAAGTCAGAATATTACAGCAGTAAAATAGAATTTGGTAGTGAAATTGCAATTCTTAATTATTAGTCATGACATTAAATTTGTTTATATTGTCAGTTCTTAACTGACACTCTTCTTACCACCTAAGCAAAAAAAACCCCCAAAACCCACAAACATAAAATCTTAAGGTAAATAACCATCCAACAGCATTACTGATAATATTTTAATTCAATCCTTTATTAATTGAGCATCTTTGGCTTCAGGATCCAAAGCTCTGTCTATGGATTCCCCCTTTTATCTCAGACAAGTGATTTAGACACTTTGAGTCTCTGTTTCTTCCCTGTGAGGTAGATTAGTAAGGGGGAATGGTTCTCTCCTGTGCTGCGCTAGAAGTGCTGGTCACCCTGGAAGTGTTTTTAAAACACATATTTTGGGCTCCAGGGTAGGGATTATGGCTTTACTTGTTTGTCAGTCATGCCTGTTAAACTAACTGATTAAAAATACAGCCTAATACAGAACCTTAATCAGTATTTATTACATATCTATCTATGTGCATGTGTAAGCCAGAAAAAGAAACAAGGCAACATTCTGATCTGCAGCAGAAACTAAGGGGAATTATTCCAAATACTTGTAGAGGAGTGTAATTAAACAGAGGAGATTTTAAAAGTAAGCCAGTAATTAATCACTGTTATTCAGACTGAGAGAAGTTCCATTAGAAAGGTTCTAAATCCCTGGGAAGGCAGAGGCTGGTTTGTCTTGGGCTGGGTGGAGAAAGCATGGGGAATAAGACACAGAGTTGAATTTTGGCATCATCCATCCACAGAATTATAAGCTTCTAAATCATGACCTTCAAAAAATGAGACTACATGTTCCTTGAAGGAAGGGCCATTCCTTCCTTCTTTCCTGCTTTCCTTGGCTTACAGCTTCTAGGAGGTTTCCCTGTAAGACAAACACTGTGTCAACAAATGCAACCTCTTCAGGGATACTTTGACTCTCAAGCCAGCTAGCCTGGAATGAAGAGCCCTGCAGTGTCGCCTTTTGCAGCCCTCCTGAATTCTTAAACTAAGGGTCTTGGGTTACATGGGCTAATGCAGCAGCCTGAAAGGTAGGAAGCCAGATGCTGATAAGAACAAATGTTATACTAAAATTATATATACACATATATATACACAATAAGAACTTAATAGTATTGTACATAATATTGTACATAATTATACATATTGTATAATATTGTACATAATTATACAAGAATATTGTACATAATTATACAAGGAAGTAATGTGGGAGAAATGTGCACTTCTATATGCAAAATCAAACCTAAATCTTTGATATGTGTCCACTTTAATTTCTTCGTTGGATCATCTCTGTTTATTTCTTTGGAATTCCCTATAATTTATTTTCCAATCAAATTCTGCACACTTAATTCCCTTTTTGCATTACATACGGACTAATCTGAGATATTTAAGGTCTGGAAGTAGGGAAATATGGATTTAATTTCCCTTGCATAAGAGAATCTGGTTTTCATTCACTTTGTTTTTTAATTGCTTTATTATTCTTTAATTTTGTTTTTGCTTAAATATTATGAACATGTGTTATAAAATATGAGCCTTAAATATTTAGAAAAGATAGTCTGACAAAAGATTTCCTAATCATCTGTGTGTTATTACAGAGTCTTGCCTCCACTGCCAATGTGGTCTTGGGTAATGCAGCTTGCTGATCCATTTCCAATGCTTTATTTTTGGATTGTTGCGTGAAGCTATCAGCCTGAGCTAACCATGCATTCCACTCTAATTCTACTCTATTCATGCAATCTTCCCCCCTCCCCTTTTAGTGGACATTTTCAACTTGCCAGACTTTAAATTTATGTATACGGGCTAAGTATGGTGATGAAAATGACATTTTACAGCCTCAGTTTTCAGAGTGTTTTGAATTTTCTTGAACCTCATTCCAAAATATGCAATTTGCTTCATGCAAACAGACAATGTAAATGTGTTACCATGCTTAAAACATAAGCTGGGAGGAAGATTCCCAGACGGCTCCTGTAATTTTTCTACTTTATTTCTTCTATAAGTAGTAAAAGGATGTAACTGATTAAGAATAACACTTTTATTAACTGACTTACAGGTTCTCATGGGAGTGCCCAACTGTTTTCTCTTTCTGTACGTAGTGGTTTAAAATACAAAGTCATGTACATTTTATGCACAATCAAAATTTTCTTTTGTGCTTCTACCCCTTCCACCTAAAATTTTTCCTACATTGGGAATTAACATGTAAGATAAATAGAAGCAAATCTGAAGTCCCTATCTTGCAGCATTTCTATGCATGGTGTCAGATTACTTAAAGTCAAAATGACATGGGTAATAAATGAAGAATTCTGGAAGGTTACTCTTTTCATATTCCTCATGATAATTGGGAAACTTCTCTTTTCCTGATAATTCTTTTGAAAAAAGAGCTAGATTTTGGAGGTACATAGTCAAGTGATGTCATTGTAGGCTTCTGGAAGATACATGTTGATTAGTATCTGCATAGGCAGTCATAAATTGCCTTCCTCCTTGCTGTGTTATGTGCATGTAAACATTGACTAAATTGTTAGGACATTTCAGAAAGTTGCTTCAAACTATCACAAACACAGTCCCCATCCATGTGCCTTGAGTGGAGGCAGGAATGTGTTTACAGCCATTGTACAATACAAATGTAAACTGCAGAAAGTTTTCAAGTTAATGTCAGTTTGCATTTAGGGTTTATATTTTTAACTCATCAAACTTTTATTAGCAACTTGTAATAATAAAGATTTCACCTGTTGCACACATGGTTCTTCAAAACAATAATTTTATTGATGTTGGGCCAGCTTGTAATATGCTAGGGAGAATAATCAGATTCTATTTAGGCTAATGAAATCCGTAGTTTGCAAACAAGCTTAAGTTTTGCTTTAGAGTAGTTAATTATGAAATGTGCTAAGTGAGTCTCTCTGCTATGAAAGACTCCAATGTGCTTTCTAAGCTAACTGTAGGCAACTTAAAAAGTCAAGACCAAATATTCAGCTGAAACTTAGGAAGTGGTTGAGACACAACAGCAGGGCTGCCTGTTTTGCTGTGGTTGGAGGGTGTTCTCTGGTTGTGCTGATCTGTGTGCGATTGCGTTCCCATAGATGATTAGATTAAACACAGCCATGTTTTGAAAAGCTGCAGAGGCCCTGGAGACACCATAGACCAAGGCCAAGGGCACAGAACCAGATGCCCAGACTGGCTGTGGGATGTGAAGTGAGAAGGAAACTGGGATTAAACTTGATATTTGCCCCCAAACCCATCACTTTAATCAACACGAACTGAGCATTTTTTTCTATCCAGTTGGGAGCAGTGCCACACTGTGTCTTTCTCAGCCCCCAGACGAAAGGTGGGAATAAGTTTTTGCTATATATTCAGCAGCATCAAGAGATTTCATGTTTATTACCAGTTTTTAAAAAATCAAATACCAAGTCATGTTTCTCTAGGGGAAGCCCATAGATAATCTGTCACATATGTACAAACCAGCACAAAAAAGGTGTGGCACACCTTTTGAAGGTGGCACAAAAAATAAATATATCACACACTTTACTGTGTGATTTTTTTTCCTCTTATGATCAGGAAACTTCCCCTTCCCTCCTAAATCAATAGTTTCTGGTAATATCAAAATTATTAAAACCCATGAGGACTAGAATACCTATAAGTAAAATTGTAACAAACCCAGAATATTAGTGAGGACAATAAAGTTAGCTAACAATCACTGGGCCTTTGCTATATGTCATGCATGTATCCTAAGCACTTTGCATATTTTATATCATTTAATCCTTACAAAATGTCATGAAGTAAGTACTATTAATGGGTCCCCCACGAGAGGAGGAAACTAACATAAAGAGAAGTTTCTAAACCTGTCTGAGGTCAAAAGCTAATATACCGCTAGGGTAAGAGGTAAACCCAATTCATCTGGCTCTAGAGCCCAGGATTTTAATACTATCCTAGAATGGTTTTTTAGACTATATTTAATTTCTGAATTTGATTCAAAAGGATATTGACACAGCCAGTTTATAAGGTGAAAAAATGAGGTTTTTCTTCCTTCTAAATTACATAATTGATACCACGTTTACTATTTATGTTTAATGTTTTGAAAAGGGAGTTTAAGCATTTTATCACATCTATATAAGGATTCATGTTTGAATAAACATATATGATCCAATTATTGGAGCTCATGGTTCCCTTCTGCAAGGATTCTTGATGCTGATCGCCTGTAGGCTGTTGACTCACTTTTCAACCCCTGGCACCTCCATAATCCCAACTGGAAAATTAGGTAAAATAAAAACATGACCTCATTAAAAAGCAGATGCTTCATCTGAGCAGTGCTTTCCCAAGTAAACACATTACAGAGCTTCTTGTGACTTTTTTTTAGGATGTGGTGCTGTGTCCCATTGACCATTGGTCACTTTGGGATCAGGAGACAAGAGCTTGAAATTCTTCTTAATTTGCAGACCAAAGTTTAGAAAAACAACCAATTTCCCCCTTGAGGTTAACATTATAAGTCAGCCCTCATTGTATAGTAATACCTCAGTTGAATAAGAAGCCAAACCAACAGTTTCCTGTAAAGTAATGTGTCTTTACCTGGCTATACATTGTCACAGATTTTTCTAACATCAGATTTCTCAATTCACTTGTGAATTTAAGGAAACAAGAGGCTCTTTAAATCTGTATTAGGAATGGCAAAGATAAAATTTATTCAATAAAATGTCACTCATTTGCCAATTTAAAAAGGGGATAATCACACCAGAAAAATGATCAGGTGACTAATTGTTTGCTATTTCTGAGGTAACAGCATAACTCAGAATTTTGACCCTATAGACTTTACTTTGACATAATTTACCATTAAATTTATTTTCTTAGTAGAATTCAAATACACTCTTTCTTGGCATTTCTTTGTGTGGTGGGCACTCAATAACAGGACTGTTGTATTTATGACATGATTTGATATCTTTTAAGAATAGATGAATATTTTCAACAAAAACACAATTTACACCTTGACTTTTATTAATGACCTCAAAATGCAAAATTCAGTTCTGAAGTGTGCATCACTTGGAAAAATACTTGTGGGTTAGACAGATGCATTATTCTCTAAATTTCACTCTGGCGTATGTCCCTCTCCTTTTTAAAGTCTGGTAAACATATAAGTACAGATGCCATTAACAAGTGCATCCACTACATAAGTGTGTTTGGCCCTTAATTGCCTCAGGATTTTAGGTGAGAAGCTTCCAATTACATCATCAAGAATTAAAGATTTGCTAAAAAAGACAGGCAAAATTGCTCAAGCAAACTGCTTTTCAATCTTCTGCATATTTACTGATTAAAAACGGTTGCAAATACAAATACTAATTCTTCCCTAAAGCAAGACTTTGGGACTTCTACTTTAAGCCATGACAGTGAATTGCTGCTTCTAAACCCACCTCTGCCTTTTCTCTCACTAGGAAGTTTTCACGTCCTCAAATGTCTTCTTTAACACTTCAGAATTACTTTTGAATCCTCCTCTGCCCTCTCTTCTAACACTCTGACTCTCCAGAAAGACATATTTCTTCTTTCCAAGGGTAAAGATTGACTTTCTATGTGGGTTCTCAATTCTGTCCCTTTGCCTCCTCCAAGACCTCACCCTTCAATTAACTCTGTTGTTCTCTATTGCTCTAAAAACTCATCATAAAATACAATTTAATGTAAAAAACAAATTACTTTAGGCATTGTAAACATTTTCTCCAACACTACTTTATATTCCTTACGTGTGGTTTTACTCTCTGGGGCAGGAATGTCTAAACCCCATCTGTTACTAATGCCCCCGGGGGCTGCTTAACGAAGAAATTCTTAATCACCAAAGCACACCATTCATTTTAAACATCTCTGTGTGTGATTTATGAACAAACTCTCTCTAAAAAGGCAGATGTCTGAAAAGCTAACGGCTGTCCTGGGCCATCAGTATACATTTCGATTCAGCTGGGGCATTTATATTTTCAATTTCCTAAATTCTGAGTTTTCTCTGTTAATAAGCTTTTAGTATCATATTGTGCTGTCTCAAATGTGAGTACCACTTTAAAATAGCTTATGCTTTTGTATGTACCTTGAAATTTCAGGGCTGAACAATATTGGCCAATTTCAAACTGACAATAGATGTCTTAACATAATTGACTGGGGGCTCACATTTGAAAATACCACTCCTTTTGCCAGTTCCCAGTTTTTAGTATGTCTGTCACGTCTTTCCTGAAGAGCATCCAAATATCCTTCACATTGATCTTCCCTTTCATATCCTGTCCGGCTCCTGAAGGGAAGTCACATGGGTCTCTCACTGTGCCCTGGTTCCAGCCACTCTGGAGCTGGCTGCCTGTTTCTTCGGGTGGTTAAATGTTCTTCACGTTGCCCATGGCTCTCGCTGTCCCCGAGAGAGCATGCCTCTCCCAGACAGCTGACAGGCTTTCTTCATGGAGGACAGAACCTTAATTAGCCCTCAAAAGAGTCGGTCTCTTTCAGTTGACCCTCAATCAGTCTGTTTCCGCCCAATTTTTGGATATCTTAAAAAATTCACATCTCCTTTTACCTCTTGCTGAGGTGGAACTAAGATTTGTTCATGCCTAGAATGACAGTCTTGTCTGGTAGAATTTCCTATTAACTTACATTGGCAATTAACTTACATCGATAAATTAGTAAATTTGGGGAACATAAAATTCATAGTATTATGCCAAATAGCATGACAAAAATATTTGTAAAATTATGCCAAAATATTTAAAATTAAACTGCCTTGCTTACATAATTGAAATCTTTAAAATTATATGCCTCACCTCTCTATACTGTCTTGTGCCCCTCAAAGTGAATTTAGTGTTTGCCATATGGCTGTATTTTAAATCAGAATTCTAAAATCTATCCTCCCAATAAAGTGAAAATCCCTTGATGCAATGATAGAAATGCATATGGAAAGTACTATTTATTTGTATGGATTTAGAGGAAAAGACTGTCACTCCATTAAATAAGTATGAATATCTTATGAAATAGAATGAAAAAGTCACATTTTAAAATATAAAACCTGGATTCAAATAAATATTATGCTGCAGAGGTCACTTTGGGCCACTTCCCCTCTCTCTGTTCTATGCCAGAAGAAAAATCTCAAGTGTGAAATTTCCACACAAATCCCACATTTCTCAGTGTTAGCTGACAAATCTACCTTGGAAAAGTTCAGGAAGCACAGACTGCACTATCAACAAGTGTTTGGTATACTAAATAACTTTAAGTGGTTTTTAATAAGACATAAGTCAAAGATTCTGTTTCTTCTGTGAGCTGTGAGTTCCCTTGAAAACTCAACTTGCTCCTCAAGTCTTGGAAGAGCCCCTGCAAATTTCCTTTGCATGTTATTTTGGACATAGTTTATAGACTATAATGCACATTTACATGAACAAAACATAAGTTGTGGTGGGAGAGCTTCCCAAAGAAAACTTGCTTGCCTAGTAAATAGTATTGAAGTAAATATCTAAATAAATAGCATAAAAATGTGGAGACTTGGAAGGTCAACAATCCCTAGCCACTTAATTTCAGCCATAACAGCAGTCAGTTGCTCAGTGGACAATTTTGTTATGAGGTGTTGGTGATTTAACAAGTTGACCAAAAGTAGTTGGAATCCAGCATGAAAGATTTCATCTCTGTTGGGTTTTATTGGTGTGTGGTGGACTCCTGATAGAATGGCCAAAGTTTCTGCATTTGGCATTCAGGAACTCAAGGAGAATGCAGTCCCCAATCTGCTAGAGTTATTTTCTACATTCTTTTTAGTGGTTTGTATGTGATTCTGGAAAGCTTTGCTAAAAACACTACTAAGATGATTTGCTGTCTATTTTTTAGAGTTTCTACTAACTGCTCAAACTACTGTCCCAGATTTTTTAAAACAGCATTTTAGATTTATTGAAGAATATCATTTTGTCCTTAGACTGTGTGAAAATTGATCTTATGTAATAAAAAGCAATTTAGATTATAAGAATGTGGTTATCACCTGGCTGAATGGTTTTAAACAATCACGTCCCTTCCTAGTATTTGTTTTCTCTTCAAGCTCTAACACTCCATAATGGGCTTCTTGGTGTCTTAGACATTTCCTAAATGTAGACAGGTATATTTTCAAAATAAGCTGTATATTTGTGAGAAAAATATACATCCACAACTCACTAAATACCTAAAGGAAATGAACAGGTGAAGCAAGCTTACATTTGCATGGAACTAGAAATGACATTCAAAAACCATCTATTAAGTGTTTGCAACTTGCACAGCATTAAGTTAAATACAGAGGTTTCAACAGTGTATGGAGGAAGATGTACTTTGATCTCATGGGGTTTGATCAGAGAAGGCAGAAAATTAGACAATCAAAATAATATGTGGTGAGGGCTATGACACAATCCCACAGTTGTCCCACAAACTCTAGATTCTAAGTAAGGCTTTGTTTCTACATGTCATTGAGCATATGTGATCCAGATGAATTATGGGAACATCCACTCCTTAGTTTAATTTTTCAATTTTCATCTAAATATTCACCAAAGTAACTGCTACACTATCTACATGCAGCTTTTATTTCCCAGGGGTCCAGTATCTGGGTGAGAAGGCAGTTAACATGATGTCATCTACAATTGGCAACAAAAATCAAGCACTAGCACAATTGTCATGGGAAAATAGAAATGTACAATCACCCATTATTTGCACTTCCTCTATTCTTTCCCTTAGGACACCTACTTGGCCTCTCCCATGATGATTCCAAATTCTGTGAAGAAAACTTTGGTTCCACAGAAGATAAGCGGTTAATGTCTTCCATCCTAACCAGTATTGATGCATCCAAGCCCTGGTCCAAATGCACTTCAGCCACTATCACAGAATTCCTGGACGATGGCCACGGTATGTATCATTCAGGACAACATAAGCCCAGAAGCAAAACTTGGGATTCTTAGGAGTTTTATTCATTATATCTTCATAACATTCATCTTGCCCTCTAAGACAATGGGGTGTTTGGATAGTGTCAGGAAAAAGGAGCAAGGAAATTGATTGTCTGCTGGTGTGTATTGCCCATGTCCTTGGTGGCATTCTAGCTATGGTATTTTTGATTTTGAATTGAAAAAGTTCAAAGGAGAAGCAGTGTGGGAGACCACACAGAATGCCTAGCTAGTGCCCTGAAAGCCTGGCTTTTATTCCTCCTTCACCACTAGCTTCCTGTGAGAACTTTGGCAGACATCTTGGTTTCCCTTCTATTAATATGACTTTCAAAAATGTTTGTTGCATGCCCATTATAGGGGTGTGGTTAAGTTGTAGGTGACAATTCTACTGGTTTCTCTTTACAACAATGTGAAGCCAAGAAAGGAAGCTCTCTCGATTTGCGTTGACTGGAAGAATTTGGTCTCATCATGACAGCAGTTTCTCCCGAAAGTGGAGTAAAAACTGCAGAACAGAAATAGAAAAGGAAGCAGAATGATGAGAAAACACTTTAAGAGCTTCAAGGGAAAATCTTTGGCTTTATTCTTTAGATACTGTTCAAGAGCACAGAATATTTTATTAAATTCTGTAATACTAGGATTAGTGCTATAAATCATATAAAAGTACTGAGGAAGTCACAATTTTTAGAAATAATAAATACTGACCTCTAAGTAATCTTTGAAACAAGCTGTTGCAGATTTCCTTGCATTCTTTATTACTTCAAAATAATAGGAACACAGGAGGATAAATGCATTAGGGTTGGAAAAGATCTTCAGAGATCACGTAGTTCAGGTTTTTTATCTTACGGAAATGGACACATTCTCGTTTCTTTTGTTCTTTTAAAATTTGGTTTTTTTCTAAAACTTGTGGTTGAATTGAATATGAAAAATTCTTAATCATAATAAATTTTCCGTAAAATGATTTCATGATGTATGCTTCAATGCTGAATAAAGAGAATCTATGATAACTCTTTTTCCCAGTTCCACAAAGTCTGTGATTATATTTTCATAATTTCTTCATGTGTTGACCATCTTGAACTTTGGCTACATAATGTCAAATCAATTGAAAAATTCAATTCATTTCAGACAAAAAGAAATTCAGCTGCATAGTTTTTTGATACTATGTAGCTAAAATCTGTTCATTAACTCATTTTTGCTACATTAGTGGTGAACTGGCAAGGCCTTTACTACTTGCTACTATGTATTTAAATCTCATATTCCTAAAAGCAATCCAGATCCAGCTTGGTTTAAAATTTCTCTCAATACAAAATAAATGTTTTTTGTTAGTTGAAAGGACACTCCAATATCTTAAAGACTTAGAAACAATATTAAGAATTAATGTATTAAGCTTTACTTTTATACTAATAATAAAATGGTAATTTTATGTTTAGCTCAGTTTACAATGTAGATTAAATGTGGATAAAGTTCTAAAATGAATATTACCTTATTATCTTCTTATCTACATTGGTAGGATCATTATCTAATAAAGCCCCTCTTGGGTGGAAACTTAAGTCTCCACTCTTAATATTGCTTTTGCTGCTTCATTTTTTTCAGGTTTTCTGAAAATAAAATGACATTAATATTTTATTCCAAAATCACACGTTACGCATTCCAAGAAGTTGAGCTAAATCTTGAATCACTAAATGAATGGATTTAGTTGCTAAGGCAGCAAATACTTATGGCTAAAATGGGACTAATTTTTTTTCCTGTACAAGTATTAGGTCAGCTAATTACAATGCTGTGCAGAATTTTGTTCCTTATTGCCATAATTTTGGAATGATTCTTTTATTTCATGTTTATGGAATTTGTAATCTTACTTTATGTGCAGTAAATACACTTTCAGCATTGTCTTCATTTGTTAACATTATTTCTATATTTAAAGAAGTCCATGCTCTGATTTTTTTTTAAATTTCAACAAACTTACATATTTTTAATCTCTCAGTTTCTATTCCAAAGGACTCATGATAGAGAACAGCTAAGAACATAATTTAGTAGAAATAGATCTTCTTTATTTGCACTGACAAAAAATTATTGGAATTTCCCAGATGTATATTAAATAAATAAATTCAATTACCAAAATTCTTTGGGCAGAAAATGCTTATAATTTATTTATTTATTAATTTATGTCATTAAATATAGACTCTCTCACTTTTGAATATGTTGGTTTGGTTAGAATTTGGAGAGGTTGAAACAAAAGACTGCCTATTTTATTGTAGCCTATAATGAATAATGTGATTTCAGAATGATAAAAAACCAAGAAAGGAAGTGTGGCACAATGGTAAAGCTCAATTATGTCTTATTTCATTTCAAAACTGACTTAAGTCAGTTTAAGTGAAAGTGTGGCCTTAGAAACTAGCAAATGCAATTTTGAGGTGACTGAGGTTCTAACATTTTAACCACAGAGCTTAGGAGAGAGCTAGGAAGAAAATCAAAGCCCAAGATGACAGAAAAACAAACAAATTCACCTTTGTTAGAAGATTAAGCTGATATCATGAAACTATATTATGAAACTTTTTAACTTTACTCGTAGTGAGCAACTCAGGCTTCCACTCAGAGCCCATATATTCATATTTTACAGACCTACTATTTTTCTGTTTTAATTTTCTAGGCAACTAAAAACTTTAAGCAATAAAATAGCATGTCTGATGGGGGTGGGGAGACTTTAGACAGGTAAGCTGAAAGCAAGAAGTGGTATCATTTGACCACAAGGGGAAAGCCAGAAAGCTGCAAAATTTAGCCCTAAAACATGAAAGGCACAATAATAGTCTGGTACCATTTCCTAAAAGGTCAAAGACTCTATCATACTAGCATGATCCTTAAAGGTACCTCTATATTTCAGCATGATGCAATAATTGATACACAGACAAAAAAGATTTTCACTTTTTTAGGAAAGTTAAATTGTGACTAATATAAAAGCAGCAAAGGCAACTGTTATGTTTAAGTAGATACTCTCACAAAATTTGTACAATTTTTCAGTGGTACCTAAAGAGTACATTATAAATGGAAAATCCATTTATGTGTAATATCTTATCCCTCCGCCTCTCACCTCCAGCAATACCAGAGAAATGAGATCTCAGGGTAAAATTAAATTCAAAGTATTTGATTTATTTTAAAAATTATTAGCCATAAGTAGCTGGACATTTGTAGCACTCGACCACTGCCAAATTTAAATTCATTAGTACTAAGTGTTTCCTGATTTAGTTCCAACAAGAAATATGCAGCAATTAGGTTATGGTAAAAAAGCTAGAGTGCTCACTCTAAAGTAACTGTGTCTGCAGATTTGTGATTCAGAAAAGGAGACGCCATGTCTCATGGGACTCCTCCACCAGCCCTGGCCAAGATACTCGTAGACATTCTGCAGCATTTATACAAGTTAGCTCTAGGCAAGCTGGCTAGGAGTATGATCCTCGAAAATAAAGGTAAGCACTGGCAGAGCAATTGTGCAGTGAAAGCAGGTTATTGAATTTCCTTTCTCAAATGCTTAACAACCTTGAAGCCAAAAAAGATAGCTGTGTCTGCTGTATCCTTGAGTCCACAGTGCCAGAGGATGAGAAAGGCCACCACGTAGGTAGATAGAGCTCTCAAGAGCACTCACAACACAGGCTGCTAAAGAAAACCTACAGAAGGTTTTGAAAAATTACCATGTAGCTAGCACATTTAAAGAGCTAGGTTTATAGCTACTTACTGAACTCAGAACTTTGGACATAAAATGATAGGAAAACCAGTTCTCTGAATCCTTTGTTAAGTGTAGACTGTAAAGCTAGCAACAGGGGCTTAACATCAGTTTTTAAGGTGGTATTAATAAAATCCAAAGCCTATTATGGTTGTATGTTGACTTTCACAATAAATACACTCTTTAAAAGAGTGTGCAAATAAGACGTATTGTAAGGCCATAGTGACCTATTTTTTTTTAAAGTTTTCTTCATCCTTTATCATGGCGAATTTTTGATCTAATTCCCTTGCCAGTACATCTGCTAAACAGTGCATCTATAGCTCTAACAACTTCACAAACAGGCCCCTTAGATGTTACTTTTGGTCAACAACAATTGTCTGTTCCTTTGTCAGTGCCCTCCTTTGTTCATCTGTCACTGGGCCCAAAGTGAGTCATCAAAGAGCAGGCAGATGCTCCAGTTTCTTTCTTAATGTTAGACATTCAAGTAAAGACGTAAAAGCAGAGGCGCAAGGGCAGAGCGATGAAGAAAGGAAGCAAAAGGGAAGACAGCAGGTGGTGGTGTTAGGCTTCTGTGGATGAGTTTCATCAGGAACATTAATTGGTTTCTCCTAGGCCATGGATATTTGGGCTGATGCTTAATTTCAGGCCTGAGTACTGAAAAGTAAGGGAAGATTGAAATGATAGTGCTAGAAATAGGGAAGAAAAATAAATGAAAAGAATAAAGAGCAACTTTGATAATTTCCATTAATCACTAATATGAGAGACAAATAGTACTCTTTCTGTTCCATTTCCTGGAGGCATAACGGACCTTCCATCACCCATCGGTGGATTTCTGTGGCCATGGGGAGCGACTACCACATGCTTTTATTTGTTCATTTCAAATCACTGAATTTTACATTTTAAGCTTTTGCCTTATTTTAAACATTTAATGTAACATGGATGGTAAAAACATATAAGCAATATGCACACATTTCTATTGACTTTTTAAAATAAACTATCTATATACACAAAATGTTAAAACAAAAGAAAAGAAGGAAGAAGGAAGGAAAGGAGAAGGAGAGGGAGGGAGGAAGAAAGAAGCTACTTGCCACTTTGTGGAACAGAATAAACACAAAATATTGGCAGCAAAGCCCACATAGAATTTCAGACTGTGGTGAATTAAAAATATGTGAAGTAGATATGAAGAAGTGGTTGAGAAGAAAAGTAAAACAGATTAGCAAAAAGTCAGTAGTAGGTTGCATACCTTTAGAGGTCAATATAAATGATACCAAAAGATTGATCAAATTTCCTTTTTACCCCTCCCCCAAACTGTATACATTTTTAAAAATGAAAATGTATATCCAATCCACTATTATTTAGATTTTAAATATTTTATACTGTGAGATTCAGAATCAGACTCAACACTGGTTTTTTTTGTTGTTCTTTGGCACCAGTCTGCCATTTGGTAGTGATGTCTATACCTTTTTGTTGTAAAAGGGACATAATTCAAAACAAAAATGAATCAATAGACTATACACCTCTTCAGGATAAACAGAAACTGATGCAGCAACAAATCCTAGAAGTGAGAATTTTGAGGTAATAAGTTAATGGCAATTCTGAAATAAATCTTTTTATTTTAAGTAACAAAAACTCATCTCCACATGTGTGACCTCTAAAGGAAATTATAGAGCTAATGTATCTTCTTTTTAATAACAAAATAAATGTGTTATTTCTAAAAATTATACTTCCGGATTAAGGAGATGCCACATCTTAAAGTCTCCGTGTTGTAAGCTGATTTCAAATTGTTTGCATTATACATTTCTTTTCACTCACATCTGCTAGTGAGGTAGAACAGGTGCCAGTGACTGTGTACCCACAGTCAGCTGGTAAGTTATTTTGGCATGAGATAAGTGAGGTAGACCTAGGCCACGTGCACCCACACATGGTAAAGCTTCCTAGCTAATATTTAGTTATCCAGTCTTACGGTCTGTGCTTTTTAGTAAAATAAAAAAGTTTCTTAAAACAGCACTTTTGAAGAATTGGAAAGCATTCTTGCTGATTCCGAGATTTGTTGACAGTCTTCTAACACCAGTGATCTGCCAGGCATCCCCTGGTTTACACAGCTCTCCTTTTTATGTAGCAATGAAGATAACGTTTTTCATGGGGTTCTGAAGTGCCTAATCTTACTCTGTCTGGTAAACAAAGCTTAGCGAGGTTTTACTATCATTCTTTCCTATTGACTTGATGTTTTTCTTTTAACTAGATGTTTTTCTCCAAGAGTTCTCTTTGGCTAGATACTTATTTTTAATGCTTTTTCTGGCTTGCCTTAAGAAACTTTACCTTTTCAAATGTTCTGGCTCAAAAGTTAAATAGGAACTTTGCTCTTTATTCATTTTCATATAATGCCTCCATCACAGATTGACAAATTCTAAGGTATTCACTTTGAAGAAATTTGAGTGTAGTTGTAAAAACATTTGCAGTATACTTAAAATGTGCTGAATGTTCTGTTTCTCAGTGGAACGTAAGGATTTGAATATGATTTTCTTTTGCTGAATAAAAAGAATAACTCTAATACATCTGAAATGTTGTTAAATATAGTGAGTATGGAACCAACTATCATTGTGTCCTATTTTTCTGGTTACCCTTTTTTATCTGTTAGCTAATTTTACATTTACAGTATCACAGTGAGAAGAGACACATTTCATAGATCTTGAAAATAAATTAGGAAGAGGTTAACTAACTTGGCCAAGAGCACTGAGCCATTTAGTGTTTCTCCAGGATTAGACTTCAGAGCGGGTGTTTCTATCATTAGGCGCAATGTCCAACCATTTAAGGGATCCTTGTACATGCCTGCCCTTCAGCAATAAAATAAGGCAACTATCCACATGCTAAACAGAGGCCATATGGTATATGATGAGGAGGGCAGGCTCTGAGCATAAAACCCTAATAGCTATGTGACCTTGGGTAAGTGATCTTTTACATTCTTCAATTTCCTTATCCATAGAATAAATAAAGTGTGTAATAGAATCTGCCTCATGGGGTTCTTGTGAAGATTAAACAAACTAATACATGTAAAAAACTGAGAATAGCATGTGTAACAATATTTGTTATTACTTTTATTGATATTATAATCAGTATATAAATCCTAAAATCAAGTAAACAAAAACAAAATGGATGGGCAATATTGCAAGCATGTATATACGACAAGAGAAAATTAATGGCATTAACTCACTGGGCAGGGATTCCCAGGGAAGGCTTTTGGGGAAGGGGAGCCACGTGTCAGCTTCTGGATTTGCATCATCTGTATCCCAACTTCTGTGGTTTCCCCATCTCATTCCTGTTTGCCTGTATACCCCCACATACAACGCAATGAGACACCAACTTGGTTTTGGCAGACGCTCCAAATACCCAGCAAATACTAATTCCATTAAATAACAAAGAGGGAAGAAAAAGGAGAAGAGTATAAAGACAGGCCTAGTCCTAAATTATCAAAAATTGGTTTTTTTTCTCCTTTGTTCTGTAAATCTTGAAAGCTTTTTTTTTTTTTTTTTTTATAGAGACGGGGTCTCGCTTTTGCTCAGGCTGGTCTTGAACTCTTGAGCTTAAGCGATCCTCCCGCCTCGGCCTCCCAGAGTGCTAGGATTACAGGTGTAAATCTTGAAAGCTTTTAATTAAAATTTTTATCATTCTGGGAGAAATACTTCATTTAGTCTACCTCCTTGCTCTATTGGGAGGCCTTGAGGGGTACATCTGGGTCATTTTTCTGTATTCTCAGTACCTAGTATATTTTTTAGAACATCCTTAGGTGCTGAGCAAATGCTTGCTGAGTTAGTGTGAGAACGAACGAGGTGCCACCTTGGTTATTATTTATGGAATTAGTGGAAAGGAGACATATGGTAGGCACATGGGGAAGAGGTAAGTTGGAAATGGAGAATGGGTTTTAAATAGAGCGCCAAGGACAAACTCTGTTTCTCAAAATTGTAGAGTAAATGCTTTATTATTATTATCGTTAAAGTTCACTATCTGATTTCCTCTAGGTCCTTTCCAATTTCTTTTAATGCCTCAGCACAATGGCTATTTTCACAACTAATCATTACAAAATAATTCTATTTCATCATACCACTGCCAGCCCCACCTCCATCATTATAGATACCGCAGAGCACGTCACCTGCTGAGAACCCTGGGGTGTGCTGGTGAGTCCGAGGAGGCACCCAGCCTCGCGTCTCACAGAATCCCTTCTCCAGAGCCCCACACTGCGACAGATTCATGGTTGACTCATGCTACGATACCAACCAGAGCGTTTCATTTTTAGACCCATGAGTTTAGTGATTTGAAACCTGCAACCTAGAGCAGTGGTCTATCTCGCTTGTTCTTTCAGGCAACTGTTTGCTAGACCTGCCACGAAAGCAGATCCAAGGCCCTGAAGAGCTCCCAGGACAGACCTACGATGCCACCCAGCAGTGCAACCTGACATTCGGGCCTGAGTACTCGGTGTGTCCGGGCATGGACGTCTGCGCTCGCCTGTGGTGTGCCGTGGTGCGCCAGGGCCAGATGGTCTGTCTGACCAAGAAGCTGCCCGCTGTCGAGGGAACACCTTGCGGAAAGGGGAGGATCTGCCTGCAGGGCAAGTGTGTGGACAAAACCAAGAAAAAATATTATTCGGTAAGTGATTTTCTCATCACCCAGTCCCTGGAGACCCAAGATGCGAAGTGCACTCCTGTGACACGTGTAGGCACTGTCATCAGAAGGTTTTATTTCCTAGTTAAAATATTTTTTCCTTTCGAGATCTTTTTACAGCTTCCCTTTTATGCACAGTAGCCATTCTCAATAATCAAATTCTGAAGAAAATGCAGATAATAGGAATTTCTTCTCAGGTTGTATCCTTCAACAAATTATTTTATAACCCAGATTCTGTCCAACTGAGACCCCAAGTATGACCCTGGAAGTTGCTTTTTAAAAGCTCACTTTCAAATTTCCCTTGCTTAAGTTATCAGAAAGCATTTATTCAAATTCAGTAAGAAAATAATAGCAGAGCTCACACATATGGTCCTTGTAACATTTGGTGATCTCCAAAATGATCATTTTTTTTTTCCTGATAGTAAGTTCATCTAAATTGAGGAGCTAAAGTGACTTATGACTGCTCCGGGGAAACCCGTCTGCCACCACATATGCAGTCCAACGTCCGGTCACCTGCCTTCTTAATTTTCAAGGCCTGGGCAAAGTATGTGTTCACTCTCACTTACAAGATTTACAAAGTCCCTAGAAGAGCGTTGCCATATGCTCATTGCCTGTGTCTTTTCAGGCTGTCACCCAACTTTACATCATCCGATACCCTGACACAGACAGCCAGAGGCAGTTCTTCACATATTCCCTCAGCAACGCAGTTTATAATATTTTTCGTTTTGGAGTTTCTCAGCTTCCTCCTGGAATGTTTCCAGAGCTATAGACCTAGGGTATCATAAAAGGGCTCTTCCTTCGTTCCCTGTGGAGGGTGCTTGTGTGTGTGTATTTGTTGCGTAGGTGCACTTCAGTATCTGTCACATCTAATTAGGAAGTGAGCCACACCCAGGTCAAATACATTTATGTTTGTGGCAGAGAGTCTGTCACAGACGGGATGTGGGATGTCAACAAAAGGACTACCGAACTTCAGTGCTAAAAAGGGAGAAAAAGAGACAGACACCATCAAATAATGCCTGGCATCATGCAAAACCTTCAGCATTATATACTTCATTAAAGATTCAAGATCAGATTGGATAAAAAGTTTGCATGGTTCCATGATTATTAACAGAGTTGTACAATATCAGAAGACATAATTTAAAATGGCCCAGAGAAACCAGGAGGTAATCTTTGTGGTGTGCTCAGTACTTAGGGTGGGTGATGTTTTCAGATCCTCTGGTGCTGGGAGCTGGGGCTGGGGAAGGGTGAGGGGGAAATGCCAGAAAAGATGAATTGTTTAGAATTGGAAATGTGTTGCAACTCCAGAGCATGACCATGTTAAATTCAGTAAAAATTTAATTATATCTATAATGAAGTTTCTACTGTGTCATTGAATGCAAGTGATTTCCAAATCTGTCATATATTTTGAATGTTTTTCTTCCATCTGAGTTAAAATATCTTCTATTTTCTATTTCAGACATCAAGCCATGGCAACTGGGGGTCTTGGGGGTCCTGGGGCCAGTGTTCTCGCTCATGTGGGGGAGGAGTACAGTTTGCCTATCGCCACTGCAATAATCCTGCACCCAGAAACAATGGCCGTTACTGCACAGGGAAGAGGGCCATCTACCGCTCCTGTAGTGTCACACCCTGCCCATCCAATGGTATGCTGTTCCCAAGTGTCAGCAACTACCATGTGCCACATGTAGTTTGTATTTTAGAAGTAATAAATAGGGTAGGCTGGAGAAACAGCATTAATCTTATTCTACATAATTTCACCAATGTGCAACTCAATAACAATTATGTGAGAGATTTTAAAATTATTACTGTAAACAATAGTTAAGGTATTCAGAAAATTGGAAGAAATAATCAACATTTTCAACTCTATGTATAGATAAAATCTATCAACACTGGTGCATAAAGAGGCTGTGAAAAAAATAAGTTAGCATCTTCTCCTTAAAGTTATTTAAACACACAAGAATATATCTAAGTTTCAGAACAGGTACGGTAGTAACGTAACATGTTTGTTTCCTAGGTAAATCATTTCGTCATGAGCAGTGTGAGGCCAAAAATGGCTATCAGTCTGATGCAAAAGGAGTCAAAACCTTTGTGGAATGGGTTCCCAAATATGCAGGTGTCCTGCCAGGGGATGTATGCAAACTGACCTGCAGAGCCAAGGGCACTGGCTACTATGTGGTATTTTCTCCGAAGGTAACTACACACTGACTGTCCAGAAACAGTAGGCATCCTTGGTGGAAATTATTTGGTAGAATCAAGCCTGTGCATGCCAAATGTAAACAGTCATTATTTTGGGGGTGATTAGATTTTGGAGGGTTTTTATTTTCATCTCTATAATTTTTATATTTTCAGACTTTATACAATGAATAAAAATTATTTTATAAAGGGAGCAAGTAAATGTTTCAAAGGCTATTTTTGAAAAGTGTAACTCATTGTCAAGGAAGGAGAAGTGTGACTTAATTTAAAACAGCCATAAAAACAACTAGTATGTCCTAAGAACAATTGTAAAGGGGACTTTAAAGCAAGGAAATTTTCTGTTTTTTATCATTTACCTAAGAATTCCTTTGATTAGTAACGAAGATGGGTTTCAAGGTCATTGTCTCTGACCCAGGCTTTTGAATGTCTTCCACCCTTAATATGAATCAATGTTCCTCTAGTTATTTCTATTATAATAATTGTGTATGTGATATTCCTAATTTTTCACAGGTGAGAATTTTCTAAATATACAGGAGTTTTTTTTTCTTTCAATCAGTGTTATGCAACAATATACAAATACTGTTTTATTGGCAAACAAGTGCTACATTTAAAACCACCTCTGAAACTTGGCCTTCAGATATTTATGACATGTTATTGAAAAACAAGCTAATGTCCAACTTATGTAATTTTTTAAATATCACATCTTTTTAGTACAAAATAATAAATTTTCATTTAAAAATATTACAGAGAAATAAAAACATAAACATCACCTGAAAATACCACCATCTGGAGAGCTTTTAACCTGTTGAAGTATATCGTATTTCATTTTACACGCACATACACATACATTCACTCAAACACACATATATGGAAAGAAAGTTTTGTATATACACAAATACAAAATATGTAGGTTTATTTATGTATGAGTGTATATGTGTGTATATATATATTTATATATACTCACATGCACAAGCCACAGTCCATATACATCTATTTTATAGCTAGTTTTTTAACTATATACTAATTCCTTTATTCAAAATATATTCAGTCTCTTCCAATAAGTACTTTCCTCTGACTTCCTCAGACTCCTTTCTCTACACTGATCTGATTGTCTCTATTCTGGTGTCCTACAATTCAACACACAATAGGGAATGCTTTCCAACCATGACATGGTTTTGAATGTCAAATGTAGATTTTCAAATTTGTTGTTATAATAATAATTATGCAACAAAGAAAGATCTTTGCATTCTGGAGCCTGCTCATATTCAGCTTTCTTCACAGTGATAGTCCCAAACACTAAGTGAAAAGATTGCTTCTATCAAAGTAAAAAGCCAAGATTATACTATAGGAATGTATTATGCATACAATGGAGACGAGGATCTTTGGTCTCCTAACACATTTGGAATTAAGCTTAAGAGAGAAAGTGCGTAACCTAGACTTATCCCAGATCTGTTTTCTGCCAGTATGTCAAAGATCCTTCAGTTAGATACTCCTGGAAACTATGTGGGGTTTTTTTGGGGGGAGGAGTTATTTTTCTATCTATTCCAATCAAACTCAAAAGTGACCAATTAGAACTTGCTAGTCTACCAAAGGAACTAAATACCTATGTACAAATATTTCCCACTGCTAATGTGTTTGTCATGATTCAGGTGACAGATGGGACTGAATGTAGGCCATACAGTAATTCTGTCTGCGTCCGGGGGAAGTGTGTGAGAACTGGGTGCGATGGCATCATCGGTTCAAAGCTGCAGTACGACAAGTGTGGAGTGTGTGGAGGAGACAACTCCAGCTGTACAAAGGTTGTTGGAACCTTCAATAAAAAAAGGTAATATGACAGAGCCCTTGCCTTTATATGACTTGAACTAAGCTTTAGACTCTTGCAAAATTGATAAAGGGGGACTCACATTACATCGTAAGCTGTCTGTAGGCGGAGGTCTAACATGGCTCTCTAGTAACACAGTATGAACATAAGAGGGAAAACAGCAGAGATGAATAAACCTCTGAGTTGCTCAGAGGGAACTCTTGGCGCCTCTGGAAGCAGATAAACTGCAATGCGGGTCAAGGTCTTGCAGAGTCGGAAACCTGAAAAGAAAAAGTGGGTGACATTCCACTTCAGTGATGTCTTATAGAACTATTGTTTCTGAAATGTAATTTAGGAAAGGATGGCTGGTTTCTATCCTTTTAAAAACAAATTTTCACTAGCTAGGCTGTGTTTTTCTTGAGAAAACCTTTCTCCTTACAAAATGTAATTTCACCGTAGTGATGTGGGCAACATATTTGTTTTATAGTTAACCATCCTGGCTTATATTTACTCTCTAAGGAAATATATACAGCAGCAATGTCTGTCTCCTGCTTTCTTTCATGGTCCTCGATTACACTTTTGCTTTCAATATGTGAGTTTATAAAGTACCAATATCTGGCACAAAATATAATGTTGTCAGATAGGATGGCTGAGATGGGTAAAGAGTCTGATAGGATACAGGTTTTTCTTCTCCAAACCTCTCATGCTGAATGGTATTCATTGAGTTGCCTGTATTCTTGAAGTAGGTGCTGTGTTGTCTTTTACTTGAGAGGAATATGCAAGCCAAATTAACAATAGGATTTATTAGAGAGATTAAGCATCATGTTAATGTAAAAAACTGGACATTATCACTGATATGATTTAAAAATATGTGGCTGAAGAATTTATTCTGAGTGAAAGCATGTATTACCAATCCTGTTTTCTAATGAAGTAATACTTATTCACCTAATTGTTTTGGGCCATCTATGTCAAACACCCTGAATTTCCAATTATATTCTGCATTTTCATACATTTCAAAGGTGCAAGACACCTTAGAAATGATCAGTCCGATCTTATTTTACAAATAAGGAAACTGGGACTCTGAAAATTTAAAGCCTACCCAATTCTGATGAATGCCAGAGCAAAGCAGAGGTTGTAATGCACAGGCCATTTTGTAAATAAATAAATAAAGCAAGAGGGAAGGAAGGGAAGGGGGGAGGGAGAGAAAAAGAAAGAAATTTAGGAACCAGATTAGGAATAAAATTATTTTTTAAAAATAATATCTTATATGCTATATGCTATGTATTCTTTCTACAAGAAGTTATAAACTACTTTTAAAATGCTAAAATTAACATTTTAAGTTTTTTGTATCAACAACTAATATTAGTACATTTTGTTATATGAATAGATGAAGAAATTCATGGTAGCAACAAGTGGTGTGCAGCACAACCACTGGCAAATTGATTTGACCAAGATTATATAATGGTACAAATGACCTATTTGAGTATCCCAAATAAATTGCCTTGACCTAATGTGATTTATTAAAACAGAACAAAACAAAACACTGATGTTGGGGCTGGAATATGTGCAATCAAGTTCTGGCTCAATAATTCACTGGCCATGTGATCTCTGAAAGGTCACCTAATTTCTTTACCATGAAATTTCTCAACGATAGAAAAGAAACAATAGTAGTTATCTTGACATTAATAAAACTGTTGCGAAGATGAAAGAGATCATGTATATTAAAATATTTCATCAAGTTCAAACCTGTTAACAAATACAACCCTAATCTTGACTCTCCCCCTCCCTCGATTTTCCTCATCTCAGTAAATGGCAACTCAATCCTTCACCTTGTTCAGGCCCAAAATTTTGGAGTCATGGCTCACTTCTCATTTTCTCTCATACCCCACACCCACCCATCAGCAAATTCTGTCAGTTCTGTTTCCAGGATATTTACAGAATCTGTCTGCCTCTCACCACATGGCCACCGCGATCCAGGGGATTGTCGGATCTTGTCTGCACTGGCACAGCAGTCTTCTCGCTGGGCTCCACACCCCCTGCCCCTCAGAGCCTCATTTTTATCAAGCAACGAGAGTGGTCACTTTATTGCCCAAATCAAATCGTGGCATTCCTTGTCTCAGTACCCTCCAGTGGCTTCTGTCCCACTTAGAGCCATTGTCCCAGACTGTCTTGTAACCTATGGAGGTACTAAAAGGTCTGGCCTCTTCCCTGTTCTGTGTCTCTTCCATAGTGTTCCTTTCTCTTGCTCTGCTTCAACCACATTGGATTTCCTGACACTCCTCAAACACGGCAACAGGCGTGTACATGCTGTTTCCTCTGCCTGGACCACTGTCCCCTATTAATGAACAATGCTCCCTCCAGAATTCCTTTAGGTCTCTGCCAATTGTCACCTCCCCAGATGGTGGCTACCCTTAATGGATAAGAGGACCTCATCCCACATCCCCATGATTACCTTGTCTATCTTCTTACCTTGCTCTGTTTCTTCACAGCTTTTATCAATTGATGTTGTTACATATTTTGTTTGGGGGGAGTCGTGGGGGCCTGACTGCCCCCACTGAAATGTCCCTTCCATGACAGCATGCTTGAATATGAATGAATATATTCCTTCATGAAAACAACTGCATTCATTTATGGTAGTCAGGGAAGCTGGTTAGTGTCTGGAGTATAAATGATACCAAGCAGGGTATGTAAAAAATGAATAAAAAATACAAAGAGAATCATCTTTTCCTAAGGCACAGAAATCAGGGTACTAATGCTCAGACTTGCCAGTGCCTAGTGAAACTCAGTTTGAAGACCTGCAGCAATACTGTCCATCCCCACTAATTCTTATCAATGTGAGACAGGCTCTAAGGAACAAGGATAAACTCTAAAAGCTTTCCTGCCTGATTCCATTACCCTTCATTCTTTGTTTTCCTTACACCTTGCCTGGTATCATTTAAACTCTGAACATAACCATAACTTATATTTTCATTTAACTGTTATAATATGGCTGGCAAGGGTGAGGATTCTATGCATGGGGACATAGGGAAAAGAACACACATTGGAAGAAAAGAGACCTGGATTTTAAGCCAAGCACTGCCACTAATTAACCCTGGAGTGAACTTCATCAAATACTTTCATATATCCCCACTTCATACCTTTTTGTGTCAGATGAGATATTATGTCCAATATCCCCCCTGACTTTGAAGCCAGTTACTGTAGGATTGCATATTATTTATTCATATTAGATGCTACACAAAAGCCCTATAACAAAGTCTGACCCCTAATGTATTACAAAAAACAAAAACAATGAATCAAGTTAGACGGAATAAGCAACACCCTCAGCGTTCATTGTCTCTCTTCAACACTGTAGGAAGCTTTGACACCTGTCTGGCAATCACTGTAGATCAGATGCCCAGTAGACAGGGGACTTCCCTGGGGATGAGTCTCCCCTTTAATTCAAAGGAAACACTGGAGCAGGGGAAATATACTTGGATTTTTAGTGTATGAATCAGTTATCCCATAACTTCTAACCTTGAGTGAGAACTGGAAATTAGACAATTCAATTTCATATACATCAGTCAAACTGCACAAGCAATAGTATTTCCATTTAAATAAGTAGGAAAGTAAAACATGTGGGGACCTTATTATGAAATTACCTATAAATGCAAAGATTTTGGCAAAAGATGACTCCTTACTTTTCCCTGGGTGCTTAATTAGCATTTCCCTCCTAGCGTTTGCCACAGGTTTATGAGTATTGAAGACACTTATGTCTTTGCCCATTTTCCCGAGCAGATGATGAATCTTTAGAGACTTATCTTATTTGTCACTCACCGTAAAGCTTTACTCAGTCCCTATCATAATGTCTTACAGATACTAAGCACTCAGAAAAATTTGCTAAGGCATTAATTTTTTTTCTTTATATGATAGTAATGAGATATCATTACCCAAACAGAATTTTATGTTCCATTTAGTGGCCTGCCCCACAAAATCCAGAGTTCTAGTGGCAATGGAAGCAGAGACTCTACTCTGTCTTCAGCCCCAAAGTTAATTAAATCCGTGTTTCCAAAGTAGTCTGCACATTGGAACAATGTGAGGAGCTTTAAAAGTACTGCTGCCTGCTCCTCCCACCCCCCGAAAGATGGAGATTTAATTGGTCTGGGTGTGGCATAGGTTTTGGAATATTTAAAAGATCCCCAGATGATTCTAATGTGCAAACAAGTTTAAGAAATGTTAAAGATTTCTATGAGGCAGATTGAAGGCAGATTTTTGTTAGTTTGTGTTTAGATATATCCCATTTTGTGCCAGAAAGAATGTAAAATAGCTTTGTAAAGATGATAGGATTTTATAAGAATGGTAATGACTGTACAAATCTTTGAAGTTAGTATGAATTTTTAAAATAAAGGCAGCATCGTAGTATCATCCTAATTTTGAATATCTCAACAAAAATGTATATAGTACTATAGTCTAACTGCAATTTTGTCATAAGAAGATTAATTTTTAAATCCAATTTTGAACTAGTCTTTTAAGCACATGAACACTTTGTGTTAAGATAAGGGAAGGCTTTTAGAGAATTGCTATGTGTTTATCCATGTGTTAAATGTGTGCTTATTTTCTCTCTTTGTCTCATCACCTTCCTCTTCTCCCTCCCCTGTGGACATTCCTGCCTCCAGTAAGGGTTACACTGACGTTGTGAGGATCCCTGAAGGGGCAACCCACATAAAAGTCCGACAGTTCAAAGCCAAAGACCAGACTAGATTCACGGCCTACTTAGCCCTGAAAAAGAAAAACGGTGAGTACCTCATCAATGGAAAGTATATGATCTCCACTTCAGAGACGATCATTGACATTAATGGAACAGTCATGAACTACAGTGGTTGGAGCCACAGGGATGACTTCTTGCATGGTATGGGCTATGCTGCCACGAAGGAAATTCTAATAGTGCAGATTCTTGCAACAGACCCCACTAAAGCATTAGATGTTCGTTACAGTTTTTTTGTTCCCAAGAAGTCCACTCCAAAAGTAAACTCTGTTACTAGCCATGGCAGCAATAAAGTGGTATCCCATACTTCACAGCCACAGTGGGTGACGGGCCCATGGCTGGCTTGCTCTAGGACCTGTGACACAGGCTGGCACACCAGAACGGTGCAGTGCCAGGATGGAAATCGAAAGTTAGCAAAGGGATGTCCACTCTCCCAAAGGCCTTCTGCATTTAAACAATGTTTGCTAAAGAAATGTTAGCCTGTGGTTATGATCTTATGCACAAAGGTAACTGGAGGATTCAGCACTGATACCGCCGTGGTGAACAAGAGGTCTACCTAATGCACAGAAAGTCATGCTTCAGTGTCATTGTCTACAGGAGTCGAATTATGGGCAGAATCTGCTCTCTGTGACCAAAAGAAGATGTGCACTGCTTCATGTGAAAATGGTGACCTTGGAATATAGAATAACTTGGGAGTGATTGAACATCCCCTGGGCATGCAAAAATGAAAAAAACACTGATGAATGTAGAATCGGGACATTTGAAGATGGCAGAAGAGTCTCCCCTTTGTCACCTACCTCTTACAGAATGTCTTTAAAGGCATTGTAATCATTTTCACCCATGATACACAGTAGCTTATTTTTACTGTTTGTAAATACATTCTTCCTTGGTATGTCACTTTATATTCCTTGGTTCTATTAAAATATACATATATATATATATTTCTATAAAAAAAAAGTTTGACCAAAGTAGGTCTGCAGCTATTTCAACTCCCTTTTGTTCCCAGAAAGAGCTGTGGATGTTTTACTGGAAATTAAGAACTTGCTGCTGTTTTAATAAGATTTAGTATATTTTCTGACTACAGGAGATCAAATTTGAGTCAAAAACCATTTTGACAGCAAGCATCTTCTGAGAAATTCTGAAAAGAAGAAGGATCTCAGTGTATTTAGTCATTTAAATATATACACGGGTCCATTTACTTAAACCTTTGACTGCCTGTATTTTTTTCAGGTAGCCAGCCAAATTAATGCATAATTTAGGATGTAGAAGTAGGGTTTGCGTGTGTATGTGACCAGTATTCAAGAGTCTAAAACCTAGTTTCCTCATGTTGGAATTTAAAAGAAAAAAAAACATATTTCACCATGTTTTCAATTTATATTTTCACAGCTGCTTTCTCTTTCTATTGCTCCCATCTGGACTCTCACAATGTGTAATACACGTACAAAACACACAGCTAAGATTTTTCTATCATATCCAACACCTTCAACACTGGTATACCTCTTACCAGCAGGCCTTTAAAATGCATTTGCATTTTGTTTTTGCTTGTTTGTCTGTTTGTTTTGTTCAAGGGTTCCATAGGACCTGCAATGTTTTGTACTTCTTACTGGCTTAGTTTAATAGGAACATTAAAGATCACGTGGTAATTAGCCACATCTAAAAGTGGTTATCATCATTAATGTGGTTGATGCAGAAAAAAAAGTGGTTAATATTAATAAGACTGTTTCCACATCATAGGCAATAATTCTTTAACATTTTTAAATCTAACTATATTTCTACTGTACTAAAGATTTTTCCCAACTGGAAAGTATTTGGTTGTATCAGTAAGTGTTTGAGCAATGAAATGTGATGATTTTAAGGAAGTTGTTGCTTTTATTTCCATAGCCTATTTAAGTAGGTTGAAAGTTTCAATAGTTAGGTGTTGAATTTTTTTTATAATCATACACCTAAAATCTCTTTTTAGATGGTAAACTGCATACCCCCGCACCCCATAGCTCAGAAAATCTAAGGTGTTTCATTTCATTGGGATTATTTTTTTCTTTGTGAAATACTGCAAAGCCAATTGTTTTTTATAAAATTTTATAATAATCATACCATATGTGCCTATTGTTAAAGATTTGCATATAAGGATGCTAGAGAAACATTGTTTGAGTTCCTTTAAGACCATGGGAGTTTATTTTTATTATAAGATTTTTTAATATAAAAGGATTATGTAATTGATCTCACTTTACCACTTTCATTTCAGTGGGCCAGGAAAATGGATGTCTCACTGTTTTAAGTATTTTCTTAAGAAATTATTTTTTAAAAATATAATTGTTTTACAAAACCAATAATTATCCTTTGAATTTTCATATGAACTTTGCTTTAGATGTGGTAATTTTTTTCTTAATAAATAATCAGCTCAAGAAATGAGGCCTATACAAGGCTGGTAACCTGTATTTGACAGAGATCATCATATACCAATGGCAGGAACCAAAGCTAGTCAAACAGGTCAGAAAAAAAATAATAAAAATCACATTGACCATTTGACTATGCAAAGAGAATGAATAGAGAGTCCAATGTTACTTATTCCAATTTTGAAAATAATTTTAATCAAGTAACTCAAATGCAATGAAATTTATTTTTATCTTTAGTGGTTATGTTACCAACAACATTAAAAAATAATTGAAGAGTAAGCATAGTTGTCTCCTACTCTGCTTCTCTATAGTATATTCATAGATTTTTAATATGATTTCTCACTGATTCATTTTTCCCCCAAATAATGACATTTTATACTTCTTACTGTAATAATCTGAGTGAGCGTAGAGCAAATAAACCACTATTCCATGCTTGTAAGGAGTTTTCTCTACTTTTTTCTTATGAGTATCACTAGATTGACTGAAGAATGTACATCTAAACTCCTGAGAAAAATGATACAAACTGGGAACTGAAATTCAGAGAAAGGGAGTGTTCAATAGATGCAAAGAATGATAAACAAAGGGAAAATCCTCTATAACTCAATCTAATTCAGTTCAGTTTCACTTTGTACTATGTCTTCCTCCTTATCATAGTTGCGTCTTGAATTTTTAAAAAATCTAAAATTCAGGATGCTAGGGGTTAAAAAAAAGAGTTTATCTGAAAATGCTCAGGTTTGTAAGAATCTAATCTCACTTACGTAATAACTATACACTCCAGAATAAGTGTCGTTAAGGACAAAAGGAGCCCAGAAGAAAATAACATTTATTTCTTCTAGACCAGAAAAAGTCAAATTAAGCCCTGCCTCATTGTTTAGAGATATAGGGCCATTGTTGTAATTTATTCAACAAATCCAACTCCCTTTGCCATCCTGTGGAAACAGTTTTATCTCATTAAACTAAGAATTAAGGGATGAATCACAAACAAAAAGTTGCAGCACTGAAAAAAAAGTAATTTATTATCTTTGCAACTGGTATGTGAATTTGTGTGATAAAATTATTTATTCTTATTTAACAAAAATATGTGCAAATTCTTCTATATTTAAAATGTTTTGCTGTTGTCCTACTTTTTAATTTATGCTTCATGTTTGTGTATAAAGTACACTTTGTGAGTTTACATAATATACAGCACTGGTTGCTTTTGTATTTTTTACAGAAAGCTTTCTGCATAAAACAGGTGTATGTGTATATGTTCCTCATGTATCCTTACTCTGATACTACCATTTTCCTTTCTAAGGAAACTTTAAGTTTAATCTTTCATGACTAGTAGTGTTCATTACTTGTAGCTATATTAATAGGTCCTTTACATCCCATTAACACTAATTGTTCCAAGTCACAGATAAGAAAAACCGTTATTCAATCAAACAAGGTGCAAGTTTTAAATCTGGGCACACAGATAGCCTAGAAGCTGGAACAGATACTAAGATACAGTCAAGAGTCAGGTCCATTCAATTCACTGATAAACTTGGACAAGTCGCTGCTGATGTATTAGATGAAAGTTGTGTACACACAACCTCTGAGGAATATAAATGATAATAGAACCAAATATTGTCTTTTGCTGCTTTAGAAACACCCCCTAAAATTAACAGCATTTGGTCTCTAGTGTCTATAGGATTCTATAGACGAGTGCAAACAAATTGGATTTGTATGATTCAGATGCTAATAGTCATAATTGTTTCTACAGATAAGGGGTGTCCATTAATAGAATATGACTTTTCCCTACTACTATTAAATCCCCTGGAGTGATAATAGGATTTGGGACAGGAACTTGCCTCTGACTGTGATTTCACAGTTTGATTCCAGCAATAAGGCAGAGCACCCTTGGTCTCACAGCACAGTTTACCCCATCAGTCTCTGGTTCTGATGTTTCCCTATTGACGTCTTCCTTGCTAGCAAGATCATTGTAATTGTTTAGGTGAGGACAGCAGCCAGATTCAAAGTCCAGGACTTGTGCTATGACTTAAAGTTAACTGTTTGTAAAATAAGATTGAATTTAATCTGCATTTTGCTAGTGGTTTATGACTGAGTGTGAAATCTGATTCGCATGAGTGGTGCATATTACTAATCTCTTCATAATTAAACTTGAAGGCACGCAAATACCTTATATTTTCAAACATTTCAAAGCTACAAAATAAGTGAAATAACCATGAGTACAGAATGATCATCTAAAGCTATAATAGAACCAAATTCGAGGTGATTTTTCATTTAGACACACAAAAAAGGAATTCATATAATTTCCCTATTATTCTTCTTATTTGCCAACAATCTATAGTTTTATATTATCAGACAGATTAACTGAGTAGTACCCTTAAAAAAAAATCTTCTTAATAGCATTCTATTAGCATGAACTACAGAAATAATTTATCATCACGAAAAATATCAGTCTATATGCATAATTCTGTTCTATTTAATTAATGTGAAGCAACACATTGAAATAAAAACCATGCATTAGTCAGCCAAAAAAATAGGGATCCATATGGTGATCAAATCATCAAAGAATTCAATCTGGCAAATGCTTGTCTGGTGCCATGATATAATTCTCAATGCAGGTTTTGTGTGAAAAATAAAGGAATATGTTGTCAGATGTTGGTTTTGAAAGAAAATAAGACTTTATCATACACATTAGTTAGCCCGGTTAATTGCACCTTACTTATATACTAGCACTTTAGCAATAATTTTGCTGTCGTTCGTCCTTATTTGCTTATCTGCTCCACCAACTAGTCCATTTGACTAGTTGGATCAAATGACAAAAGAAATACTGGTCCATCATCCTATAAAGCACTGCCACATCAGAGTGACCCAAAGTCTAACACTGTGAGGAAAACTGTGATTTGTAAATAAAACAGGGCATGCTTTTTTACTTTTTTCACTTTCCTTTGGCACATCCAATGAACAATTGTAATTGTTATCGAGGTGCTAACAGCTTCAGTGACCAACTGTCAAATGTGGTATTTCTGAATTACTACTTTTTTTTCTACATGATTTTGCAATTTTCAAGAAAGACCTGTAAGGTTTTTGTCAAGGTAGGGCATAAGGTGATACTCAAAATTTTGGGAGATAAGCACATCCAATGGTCATTCTGACCAGCGGTGGTCAGTGACATAAATTATATGTATATCTGAGGACATTGTAGGTGTCATCAAAACTTGAAGAGCATCGGGCTGGAGTAGCAGACTTTTGGATAAGTCATGTGTTAGCATTTACTAAGTCCTCAGCATTCCCTTCAAACTTCTGTGTGTATTTGTCCTGATTAATTTGTAACCTTTGTAATTTTTATGCCCATAGTAAACACTTGGTGGCTATATCTCAGCCTTTTCTTTAAGAACTCACAATATATTAGAAATATTTCTGCTTATGCTGAGAGTATATTTAGAATAGAAGATCATACTGTGTGTGACTTTGTGAGGCTAGACTTTTCATTCAGATATACAGTCTCCGGATGGTATTTTTGCATTATACACTCAGGCATGACATAAACATTGTTGGTTCTTCTTGCTGTAATTAGGAATTGACAAACACTGCTTACATTTTTATATGATCTATTAATCAGAGGAAATCACACACATGCTTTGTAAATAAGCTTTTCAGATAACTAAATAAATTGAAGAAATGTGTTCCATTTGATATAAACAGTGGCATAAATATTTGATTTCTATATTAGAGTATGTGAGTAAAGTCAAGTAATGAACCTAAGTAAGTATAACTGAGATTTTTTAAATCTTGAAACGTGCTTTCATGGTAGAGAAAAACATTGAAGATTTAGACACTGTATATAAGATGTAAAATGTAAGCTCCTTATTACCCTCAATTTTCCAGAAGTGATGGTGTATAATGCAGTTGAAAAACCAAAAAATCTTGGAAAACTAAGACGGGTCTTGTTTAAAATGTCTCTTCAGCTTTGGCAAACTTCAAGTCTGAATTAACTAATTAAAGAATTACTGTGTCTTGTAGCCTGCATTCCACAACAGCTCTGTTATTCAGGTAAACCACTTGAACTGAGCCGTTTGGGACCTATACTGTAATATTTTTCATTGAGGAACAATATCCTATTTTGTAAAACATTTCCCTATGTGTGACTTTAAACTGTAAAGTTAAACATTGGTTTTGTGGTTTCAGTGAGCATAATAAATATAAATTGTAAACTAGGTTACAGTATGTACTGCATATAATATGTTTTAGAGTTGGAAACTACTGTCCATTTATTTTTTTACTATTATTATTTTTATGTCAAAATATTAAGGGGGTACAAATGTATTCATTACATGGCTTGAGTCAGGGCTATAAGTGTGCCCATCACTCAAATAGTGTTCGTTGTACATGTTAGGTAGGTTTTTGCTCCAACCCCCTCCCTCCTCCCACCCCTAGCTTGATTTCCTCTGAGTTTTACTTTCTTCTGTGCCCATATGTGCTCATTGGTTACTTCCAATTTAATAGCGAGTACACATGGTATTTGTTTTTCCATTCTTTAGATACTTCACTTAGGATAATGGTCTCCAGTTCCATCCAAACTGTTGCAAAAGTCATTAATTCATCCCTTTATATAGCTGAGTAGAACTCCATGTACCACATAGATATACCACATTTTATTAATCCATTAATGAATTGATGGGCACTTGGGTTGATTCCACATCTTTGCAATTGTGGATTGTGCTGCAATAAACATTTCAGTGCAGGTGTCTTTTTTATAAAAAAAAGACTTATTTTCCTTTGGGAAGATACCCAGTAGTGGGATTGTGGAACCAAATGATAGGTCTACTTTTAGGTCTTTGAAGAATCGCCATACTGTTCTCCATAAAGGTTGTACTAATTTGCAATCCCACCAACAGTGTATAAGCATTCCTTTTTCTCTACATCTGCACCAGCATCTATTGTTTTTGGACTTTTTAATAAAAGCCATTCCAACAGGAGTAAGGTGATATCTCATTGTGGTTTTAATTTGCATTTCCCTGATGATTAGTGATGTTGAACATTTTTTCCTATGTTTTTTGGCCATTTGTCTATCTTCTTTTGAAAAATTTCTGTTCATGTCTTTTGCCCACTTTTTAATGGGCTTCTTTGTTTTTATCTTGCTGATTTGTTTGAGTTCTTTGTAGATTCTAGATATCGGCCCTTTATTGGATGTATAGTTTGTGAATATTTTCTTCCATTCTATAGGTCTGCTCTGTTGATTATTTCCTTAGCCATGCAGAAGCTTTTTAATTTAATCAAATCCCATTTATTTATTTTTGTTGTTGTTGTAATTGCCATTGGGGTCTTAGTCATAAATTCTTTGCTTAGGCTGATATCTAGAAGAGGTTTTCCAACATTTTCTTCTAGAATTCTTATGGTTTCATGCCTTACATTTAAGTCTGTTATCCATCTTGAATTAATTTTTGTGAGTGGTGAGAGATGGGGGTCTTGATTCATTCCTCTGCATGTGACTATCCAGTTGTCCCAGCACAATTTATCGAATAGGGCTTCTTTTCCTCACTGTATATAGTTGTCTGCTTTGTCAAAGATTAGTTGGCTGTATGTGAATGGTTTTATATCTGGGTTCTCTGTCCTGTTCCGTTGGTCTATATCTCTATTTTTGTGCCAATACCCTGCAGTTTTGGTTACTATAGGCTTGTAGTATAGTTTGAAGTCTGGTAATGTGATCCTTCCAGATTTATTCTTTTTGCTTAAGATTGCTTTGGCTATTCAGGCTCTTTGCTGGTTCCAAACGAAGAGTAGAATTGTTTTTTATAGATCTGTGAAATATGACATTGGTATTTTGATGGGGATTGCATTGAATCTGTAAATCACTTTGGGTAGTATGGACACTTTAACAATGTTGATTCTACCAGTCCATGAACATGTTATGTTTTTCCATTTGTTTATGTCATCTGCAATTTCCTTCCTCAGTGTTTCATAGTTCTCCTTGTAGAGATCTTTCACCTTCTTGGTTAAGTATAGTCCTAGGTATTTTATTTTCTTTGTAGCTATAGTGAATGGTATCAAGTCTTTAATTTGACTCTCAACTTGACTGTTATTGGTGTATAGAAATGCCACTGGTTTGTGTACATTGATTTTGTAACCTGAGACTTTGCTGAATTTATTTATCAATTCCAGGAGTCTCTTGGTGGAGTCTTTGGGGTTTTCTAGACTTAAGATCATATCATCAGCAGTAGTAGCACCAAGCCAGGTCTCAAGGAAGCCTTAGGGTCTCTATGATTTCTATCATCCCTTATCCACTTTGGCACAGACAATTAATACTTTATCTTAGAGTACTATGGAAATATTGCTTCAAGTTCTTTTTACTAGACTATCATCCTCTAAAGTCTACCTACTATTGAAATTCTGGTGTTAAATTAGAAACAGCAAGCAACATAATCTACTACTTCATTTTTATTTTTATATGTAAACTTATTCCAGATGTAAAATTAAAGAGTTGGGATAATAATGCAAGCATAGAAATTTTTTTAAAAACCCTGAAATTCACTGGCAAAAGTCTGTTTATTTGTTAACAAATTTATATCATTAAGTTTCCTTAATGGCATTAATTCCTTTTAATCCTGAAATCATTACTGTTTAAGGTAACTTTCAAACACTGAGTTTCCCTCTCATATCAAGCATTTTAAAATGGTGGTGCTCTAAATTGTCTCCTTAGTAGGATTTATACTTTTTAAAGAAAAGATAAAAACATCTATACTTTCTAAAGATGGTATATAAACTTAGCCATTGCAACATGGCTAAGATTTGAACATCTCATTGGATCAGGCCCTGTGGTAATCACCCTACAAACTTTCTACCATGAATTTCTCTCCATGACCCTTGTGAAGTTGTTCTTGCAATTCCAATATTACAGATAATAGACACAATTCCACAACTGTTAATGGTGATATAGCTTTCACCAAGTGCCAGTCACTGTCACAAGCACCTTAGATATTCATTATCAATTATTGGTTTCTTTAAGTACTGAGAGTCTTAAGTCCTTACAGACTGTGAATCTGAAGGAGGGATTGCAGAGTGGATATAGGAGTACGTGAAATTGGAGAAATGGGGGGAAGTGTTTAGATGCCCTAATATGCTAGCCCCCTGAGAAAAAGCAAGAGCAATCCTAAATTTCCAATGCAAATGGCAAGGAAACAATGGAGAAACAGCAAGCAGCAAAGGCAGAGGCCAGAGCTTAGAGTGCTACAAAAGGACTGTTGTTTATGGAGAGAGGAGAGAGAATGTGATTTAGAAAACTAGTAAATTGATGGTAAGAGTTTGAAAAAAAACTTCAGTATTTAACCTTACAAACTCCTTCACAGCTAATAATGAGCTGACTCAGACAAGGTCAAAGGCATAAAAATAGTGCTGGGGGTAGCTGTTAGATTAGGAGTAGAATGAACAAAGGAGATCATTAGAAATGGAGCTATAGGTGAGTGTGAAGTCCAAATCATCTTCAATACTTAGATTCTGTTAAGCTTTCTTGACATATTATTGAGTGTTTTATCTGTTCAATTAAACTCATGTTTTCCCAGAGAATAAATGATTATGTTTTTATGTAGACACAGGTGAGGGGGTATAGTGGAATATCCCTGTTTTTCTTAGTTCCCTTCAATGTATATCACATAAAGAGAATAGAATCCCAGAATGATTAACCATCTGGGGCAGTTCCTAACCCAAGACCTCACTCTAACATGCATTCATAAGATTTTCTGTAATATTTATTTCCCTTTCTACCTCTACATGCGTACAGTGCTTTGTCTTCCTATTTCAGCCTTCATCGGGGGTTACCTTGAATTGGAATTACAGACTTTTGTTGTTGTTATTATTGCCATTGTTTTTATTATGAAAATCATCTAAATCTTGTAAAGCAAGAAGGTATTGTTCCTTAATCACTTATAAGTAGACTCCTTCCAAAAACAGTGGCTGAATTAGTTTTAGGTTATAAGAGTTTTTCATTGACAAAAATGTTGAGAACCATTAACCTATTCATCTTCCAAATATGTCTGCTGCCTACCAGGCATTGTAAAGAATTGACCTAGATTGTTTTCTTATCCTCAAGCTCCTTTACTATCCCTCTGCCTGTTCAAAGATGTTTTCTCTCTTGCTCCTTGGGTCTTAGTTGTATTTTTTAGGTAGTGTCAAAATGGGAGCTCAGAGTTTGGAACTGGATAAGATCAGGCAGAAGATACAAAAGACATAAGAGCCTACAGGCAGAATCCTAAAGAAGTGTCTGAAGCTATTACCTACTGTGAGTTATGTCAGACAGAATATTAGTATATGAGAACAAACAACAGATGCCCCTTCCCTTGAGTTAGACTAAGACCATGTAACTGGATTCTAACACAAACATGAAGGAGCTCAGAATCAAATTCATCCTCAGAGCCTCCAGAAAGGAATCAATGCCTTGATTCCAGCCCTATAAAACCCAGAGCAGAGACCCAGGTGAGCCATGCTAAGCCTGGACATCTATAGAACTGTGAGATAATAAACAGGTATTGCTTAAAGCTGCTGAATGTTTGGCATTTGTTATGGTATTAATAGAAAATGAATACACCAGTGAAAACAAGGATGGATCCCAATATAGAGTGGAGTATTTAGAAAGCTATCATGTTAGACACATAAGCATAATGAACAAGGTTAAGACTCAGTTTTGGGGGTTATAGTACAAGGGGGAACACATACAAAAGAAAACACAAAATCAGAGTTCCTAGATCTGGCACAAAAATTGGAATAAGACCATCATCCAAGCAAACTTTGATACAGAGTCACTTGAGCTGCTAACAAGGGGTCCATATATACACCCCAACTCAAGGACAGGATTCGCTAAAACTGTGATGTGGAGTGAAAATCTGTAGCCACAGTGACAAGACAAGTAAAAACAAGGCTGGAAACAGGGGCAAGACAAATGAAAGTTGATGGATGTGGAAATCTATTGCCTGGAACAGTGTTTTCCAAAATGTAGCTAAGAAATCCCTTGTTGGCAGTAAATAAATGAATAAAGGTTTTAATCAAATAAGCTACAAATTTAACAAAGGCATCCTGTTTATATATTGCTGTTTATAAACCACCCCACAACTTAGTGGTTTAAATCAACAGTTTACTGAACCTTATGACATTGTGAGTCAGAGCTCAGCCAGGCGATACTTCTGCTCCACACAGCAACAAGATAGGTTCACCCACAGGCCTGGATCTTGGCAGGGACAGCTAGAAGGTCAGTCTCAGCCCGCCTCCCTCCTCAGGTAGTCTCATGGCCTTTCCGTGTGATCTATTTAGCAGGATATTCAGTCTTCTTATAAAGTGGCTCAGGGTCCCAAGAGAAAGTGTTTCTAAGGAACCAAGAGAAATCTATAAGGTTTCTTATGCTCAAGGCTTGGAAGTCTCAGAACATCCCTTTTTCACACAATTAATTAAAAATTTCACAATGTGTGAATCAACAACACTCAAAGATGTTGATTCTTCTGGAAGTTGAAAAATTATAAAATATGCCACCTTGCACTTAGGTTATCAATCTTTTAAAGTTAATTTTTCTTTGTTAACATGTCATTCCTACACAAAAAATGGGGCTTTCATTTCAGAAACAACAATGTTTAGAAATAAATATCATATACAATAGTGTTGATTATTACAAAGGCATAATAGTTAATGATAAAGAAGAAATTATTACCCTTTCTATTCGCTTGAGTATAAAACAAGCAAGCTGCAGGCAATAAGCCACATAGTCTTGTCATGAACTTGGTACACCACCCCTGACTATGGGGAATCTTCCTGGTTGGGCAGGGCAGATGAATTGATTTATATTCTTTTCTTTGGGGTGGGGGGTGTTCTCCCAGTCTGCATGCCTTTCCCTGAGAAAACACTTCAACATTTCTGAAAGTTGTTGTCATTTTGGGGACTAGGAGTGTCCAGATGTAAGGTGGAACAGGAGGTAAGGGGACCATTCTGTGGACCAGAATGCAAGGAGGCCCCAAATTTAAGGCTGCAAAGAAAGTTTTTATCAGTTGTATGTACGAAGTTGGATAAGACATCTTCATTTTCCAAAGGAGATTAAGCCAGCTGTATACAATAGTATAATGAATTGTTCAATCATCTACTGGGTCATTCCATGAGCAACTGAAACCCCTCTAATGAGGAAGAGGAAGACTTAGGAAATGTGGATAGTGCCTTAATTTGGCTCTATTTAATGAAGCCATAATCAAGTTCCAACTCCTTTGAAGTGACAGAGCTCACTCCTGAACTCTACCAGTGCCTCTGTCGTTGGTCCCATAGGGGTCAGTCAGAGATTATGAATGCATCCATATAAATCCATCAATTTGCAGACTTTGAAAGGTATCTACTGCTGAAAATGGGTCAGGAAACTATAGAAAGCACAGCTGACATGTTGCATACTTCTTTGAGAGAATGAAACAATTTTGATTTTGGTGGAGTGATCCTGGAGCCCATTATTGTTATTTTTACACTCCATTAAAAATAGGCTCCCCAACTTTTTTTGAAATTCTGGCATTACTAACCCCCATTGTGTGAGCTCAGTGACATAATTATACATAAAATCCAGAACGTCATTGTAAATACTTTTATTTTTTTTTTACTTTGGGGTCATAGGAAGAAACAGAAATATCTCCAAAATAGGCCCCAGCTGGCTGTCCTATTTTCCTGAAAATAAGTGTTCTCTCAGAGTACTTGACCTTTGATTTTCCATTTATCCTTTCCTGAAAATTCTATATTGCATAGAAACTTGAAATTTAAGGGCGGGGGGGGACAAATACTTCTTTACGAACCTTATTGAACCTGTGGTTTGCTGAATAAATGCATATGTACACAAAATATTACATACAATTTTGAGATAATTCGTAGCCCTCCAGTAGCTAAATAAGGAAGTCTGATGTAACAGAAACAAAAAGAAATATATTGTAAATGGAAATTTTCTAGTAAATAAACTTCTTGCAAGTGAAAATTTTGCTATTAAGAACAGAACATATTTGGTATTCATTGATACTTTAAAAGAACATTTCCTGAGCACTTATGTAATATGGTCTGTGATAACACAGGGATGCAATTGCAAATAAGGCACAGTTTCAGTAATCAACTTCCTAAAACCATGGTGATGCATGTGTAAGTGACATGGACATTACATGGCAGTAGAATAGTTTCTATTATAAGGTAAATACAGCATCGATCATATCATAATATGGTTGTCAAAGAAGGAATGAGGCTCTTAAAGTGTATTAACCCAGTCATAGTCGGTGATGTTCTTCCTATTCTGCATTGCTAAGGTATGTTGCAGATGCTGCCAATGCTAACTTACATGCCGCCTGCTCTTTCGCTCCGTATTAACATCTGCTCAGCTAGAGACTAAGTCTTAGAGCAGCTGAACCAATATCAGCAATTCCATCTCTGGAATTCTTGTTATGTGAGAACATTTTTTAAAGGATTAAATCACTGCTGGATGATCTATATCTTCCAGACAAAAGCATTTCTAACTGATTCAATTTCTCATGGGAATGGGGATTCCCAATCCTGGGAATCCCAATTTAATAACATAAACAGATTAAACTTCCACTAAAGGAAAGCGGTTAGAAAAACTGGAGGAACTTAAAGCTATGTCCTATTTTATATGGCAAAAAAAGATTAGAAAACAAGACTTCAGAACAATATAGTATGTTATGTGTTTTCAAATAGTTGACGGGCTATCATGGAAAAGGAAAATTACAATTATTTTAGTAGAAAGGGTAGAATTAAAGCCAATGAGTTAGTCACAACAAGGACCAATGTAGAAAGAAAGTTTCTACCATTGTCATATTCTAATTTTCCTTCCAAACATGGGTGCTTCAGAAGTATAATAACTGTAGATGTTCATTTTTACCACTCTTCCCCCCAATAAAAAGTTTTCCAAAAGGTCAATGTATGCTCTGTGTTTATATACATTACTTTTGTTTGTTTAATAAATATTTGTCCTATTATTATTTTTCATCCTGCAGACTGCTATATATGTCATGCATTCAGTACACAATGTCGACCAATTACAAATTCCTAGTTTTAGTTTTCCCTTAGTACAGTGGTTCTCAATCAGGGCAAACTTCCCCCCACAGGACACTTGGTAGTGTTTGGAGATATGTTTGGTTGTCACAATGGTGGAAGGAATGCTACTGGCATCTAGTGCAAAGAATCCAGGGAAGCTGCAGTGCACAGAACAACGCCCATCCCCCAACCAAGATCTATCCCATCCAGAATGTTAATAGCACCAAGGTTGAGAAACTCTGCTTTAATAGACCACTCCTGTTCTGGTCTGGTCTGCCTGTGTCATAAACATTCTCAGGGGAATACTTCTTACCTTCTAATTAGATGTGAGTCAGCATGCTTGTAACTCTTTTCTCCTTGCTGCTATAGAAGGTGGAGCAGCAAAAGCTAGGAGCCAGCACTTTGTTCTTGGAACACTGGCACTTAGTGTGTGCTTCCTGAGACCCAAATAACCTCAGGTAGCTTATAACCCCTGGGCACTGTTGGGACAATTGATGGATTATGCAGGTGAGTATGGCATAGAGCGATGACAAGCAATTACTGTAAATCACCATGAGTCCTACTTCCAGCTACGTGAAACTGATTGCAAGAAATCTATGGAAACCAGCCCTGGCCCATCCATTTTAGAAAATTAGTGTTGCACCCAAAGCCAGGTTTGCACATTTTCTAAATGAGCAAAGTGGAATGTTTTCCATACAGCCAAATGAAAAGAATTGAGAAGAATAAACTTTTGTTCCTTCAAGGGCATTTTTAAACAATATTTTATTTTAGGTGTAAATAGCATGTATTTTTAACTAGTAACCACTGTAAATGAGCATGTTCTAGTTTCTTGGGAATTCTAGGAAATACAAAATCATGGTACTACAAGAGAAAATCCTAATTCAGTTTCCAATGTGAGTTACCTGCTATAGATATTGGTTCTTTTGTTCGCAAATATTTTTGTTTAAAAATTTTTTAAACTTTTGCTTAAGAATAAAAATTATATTTTAAAAAGCCTGTATATGAGGATTTATGCCAAAATACACATTCTTGAACTTAGTCATTTAGCACAGCCCTAATGCTATTCTAATTGACTAAAGAGAACGAAGAAAGAGGAAGAGGAAGGTTTATTTTTCTCTGTTTTTTTCCAGCCACAATTTTCTAATATAGAAAGGAAATCACCAGTAATCCAATAGCTGAAAATTTGGTCAATACCAAAAATGAACCACAATAAATGTATCTTAGAGATCAAGAAGAGAGAGAGAGGAAGAGAGAGGAAGGAAGGGAAGGAGGGAGTGAGGGAGGGAGGAAGGGGAAGAAAGACAAAAAGGAAGGAAGGACGGAAGGAAGGAAGGAGGGAAGGGGAGGAGGGAAAGAGAGAGAGGGAGTAGGCCACCAGCATTGTGGCTAAGAGCAGATAAGATCAGGGGAGGACACACTAGGAAATTCTGCTTACATTTTCATGAGGTTATTATTCATTACTAGATATATACAGTGCACTTGCCACTGGATTCCATCATGCCAAACCAGAAGGATTCCTGAGGTTCTCGTTTATTTCTGCTGCCTAAAGCCATTACCTTCCACCTCCTAAAAGACTCAACACCACAGCTTTCAAGTGAAGGCCAAAGACGCTACATCTCTAGAATCAAGTGTACAATTTGACAAATGATTCTGCTTTGATGTGCTTTGTTTTCTCATGGAAATGATTCTCAGTCGTAGGAGCCAACCTGGGCTCAATTCAAAACCTGATACACAGTGACTGGTATATTAAAGCACACAAGCCATCCAAACAGAGGGTCATAGCTCTAAGCGTGTTACCTTGGTTCCGATTCACTGTGCATGTGATATAGATGGGGCAGTAAATAATTCCTTTTGTCAGTTCAAAGCTAAATTTTGGAGGCAGCATGTTTTCCTGGATGTTTAACTAAATCTTCTTGGCTAAGTGTACTAGGTATGAGCAACAAACTCCCAAAGCACTATTTCATTTAGAAATGCAGCGGGTTCTCATTTGTGGGGATTCCACACTTTGAAGGATATTTGCAGCTCAGTTCTTCACCCCAGAGTGCCTGACTCTGGAATCCAGCAGATGACGGGTTCTTATAACATTCAAATTCCAGCTTTTCCAGTCACATGTGCAACTATTATACCTGGTCATACACACTTATGATTCTGACACAAAGGCCACCATCTTTCCTGAATTTCCTCCATATGCCCATGTGTGTGGGTCTTTGCCACGTTATTCTTCAGCCAGGTTGCCTTTCAATCATCTCTTCTTAACAAAACCCTATGCAGTTAAAAAGTCTCATTTTTTAAAATAAAGACTGGCCAATTCTGCTGCTGCTGCTACAGCTACTATTGCTACTACACACACACACACACACACACCTCTCTCTCTCAGTCAAAATCAATTATGGTGTCTTCTAAATGTCCATATTTTGGGTACCTATATTATTATGCTCTTTTATTTTTGCCTTGACTTTAAATTAATTGCATAATTCTGGTTTTTCACATACCCTGCTGACTTCACCACCCCCCATTAGTTCATAAGCCTTTTGAGGACAAAGGCTACGTTTTAAACATCCTTATATTTGCAATCACTACAAGTTTATTACATGGTAAATACAATCATACAATATTTATTGAATGATTACATGAATATGTATTGTAATATTAGCTTGAACAAAGGTTATAGATATTAATTTATAATACCAAACTAATTTAAAATGCAATCTATCTTTTCTAGAATGTTGATGTTTTATTCATCATGGATTTTTGTGCATTAATTTTGATTTTTTAAAACATGACACTAAGATATTATTTTTCTTGATAACTGAGTCTGCTGAACCCTTCCCTTCCCCACCTCCCACCTTAAATTTGGTGCTGGTGGCAAGTTCTTCACTTACCTTATCATAGATCAACTATTTTAATATCAATTACATCTAAGTAACTGATAAAAAGTTAGCAGAACATGCTTTTTGTTTAATTTGTTGTCCTCAATGCTAATGAAATTCTGTTACTGAAGAATAAGGGTATGTAGAGATTAGAGAATTAAGGAAGCTTATAAATCAAATCATCTGCCCTCCTCATTTTAAAGATGATGCAAGCCCTTAAGGGCCAGGGAGTTTAGGAGAAAGTAGTCCAGGAACACACTTTTACTACTTTTTTTTTTTTTGTAAGTCTAGGCTTTCATTGGGTGGTTATTTGGGGTCTGTGGCCATGAACAGAACCCAATAGACTTTCCTATGCACCAGTACCAGTTCAAGGTCCTTGGCTTTGTTAGTACTGCTCTCTGTCAGTCTGAACTCAACCTGTCTTGGATGACAATACATTGTAAAATAATGAAGACACAAAGAAGTATCTTAGATCATATGCAATTTTGATTTATTTCATCGGCCTTTTGGCTCTCATGTTTTAACATGGATATGTAGTTCCTTGGAGGACTTTATAATATAAACAGTATAGAAAAGTAACAGCATTTCCAGGAAGGTAGGAGAGAACAATGACTCATTGCCTCATTGACGATTTCTCTTATACTGGATGAGGAAACTGAGGCTGAGAGAAAAATGTTTGCTGAGAAATGTTCTTGCCCTAATCAGTGGTTCTCAATCTTGCCCATTTTAGAGTCACCTGGGGCACTTTTTAAAAATACCTGTGGAACAAAAGGAACTCTTATTCACCGCTGGTGGGAATGGAAAATGGTACAGCCACGTTGGAAGACATTTTGGCAGATTCTTATAAAACTAAACATACTCTTGCCATAACGATCCAGCACTTGTGTTCAAAGGAGTTGAAAACTTATGTCCACACAAAGATGTTTATAGCAGCTTTATTCATAATTGCCAAAACCTGGGAACAACCAAGATGTCCTTAAGTAGGTGAATGGAAAAATAAACTGTGGTACATCCAGACAATGGGATATTATTTAGTGCTAGAAAGAAATGAACTATCAAACTATGAAAAGACTTGGTGGAGACTTATATGTATATTACTAAGTGAAAGAAGCCAATCTGAAAAAGCTACATACTGTGTGATTCCAACTATATAACATTCTGGAAAAGGCAAAACTATGGAGACTGTAAAAATATCAGTGGTTGTCAGGGTTTGGGGGTAAGGAAGGATAAATAGGAAGAACACAAGATATTTAGGGCAGTGAAACTACCCTGCATGATGCTCGTATGCTGGATGCACATCATTGTACATTTGTCCAAACCCACAGAATGTACAACACTAAGAGTGAGCTCCAATATAAACTACGGACTTTGGGTGATAATGACGTGTCAATGTAAGTTCATCAGTTGCAACAAATGTACCACTCTGGTGGGGGATGTTGAGAATGGGGGAGGCTGTGCATGTGTGGGGGCAGGGAGTAAATGGGAAATCTCTGTACCTTCCTCTCAATTTTGCTGTAAACCTGTAACTGCTCTAAAAAATAAATCTATTTTAAAAATGCCCAGGCCTAACTCCAGACATTAAATCAGAAGCTCTGTGTTGAGGCCCACGTTTTTCCTTTTTAATCTTCTCAGGAGATTCCAAAGGGAAGCAAAGTATTTCTGCACATCTTTGTGACAGGGTTCTCTTTCTTATTTTCTTTTCATGGCTACATGCCTTGGTTTGTTTTGTTTTTCAGTTACGCGTCTTTGAATGGAAAAAAAGATCTATCCAGATGTGATTTTTTCAATAAGGTGGGCAACTATCTCCCCTAGAGATCCACTTAAATTTTGGGAGTTTTCCTCTCTTGATGTGAAGCCAAGAAGAGTTGCATAATCCCTTGGTCATCTTGTGGAACATAGCAGGGATTTATCTGGTAGGCACCTGGTGAACAGAGTTTGGGTCTTTTTCAACACTAACAGTAGGTTTCTCTGACAATGCTAGAATTAGATACAGTTCACAGCTCTTCAGATTTCTGGTGTGCTACCAGAAACATTTCCCCATCTCTACTGACTTCTAGCCCCCTCTAATTCCTGGGCTTTTCTATACTGAGATGTGTAATCTGTGAATAAATGACAAGAAACTAATGCATGTAGAAGAAATGAAGGAAAGAATTGGGTTCCGGATTGAAACAGTTCAGATTTTAGTACACCTACAGCTCAGAAGTAGACACCTATGTTCAGGGGAGAGCAGCTCCTTTAACCTAACATGCAGCACCTGTAACAGAGAGGTAAACATATTTGCTCCCTTGCAAACATGGTGGCTTCTTTCTTGTCCCATTTCAGAGGTTGAAACCTAGAGTGTGCAACCCAAGAATATGCTTTTCAAATGTCACACAAGAGATGCAATTAGAGAAAATTCTGTCCTTGTTCTCCTCTTGTACTTAATGTATAGTGCTGCTGCGACTCTGTCTGTGTATTGTTATGGCAATTTTAACAGGAAGTTAAGTGGAGTTATATTATTAAGCATGTCTAGTTTGCTAACTCAGAAGTCCTATATAGTTTTATAATCAGACAAAAATAATAAAACTAGAAATTCTGATGTTTGCCCTATGTTCCGTAACGTTAGATATGGCTTATGAGTTCCACCTGGACGCAGGCTAGAGGCTCACATCTAATACCCCAGCTCCCAGTCTCTACACCTAAGGCCAGATCTCCCACCTTGAAACTCCTCTTGAATCCCGCCATTGTTGAAGCTTAGTCTTTGTTCATTCAACAAACCTGGATCAAAATGCACAATCTATAGATCTTAGCCAGTTTGCAACACCTCTGAGCCTTAGTTTCTGCATCTGTGTAACAGGGAACGTAACATGCCTGTATAACACATAGCACAGAGGAACAGCTCCCCAAGTGTCTGGTCTTTTTCATTGGTCCTTTCTATCTCGCCCACTCTCTCTTCCTGGAGCTCTATTTAAAACTCAGTGTCAACCAAGTGCCAATTATTAAAATAAAACTCCTAATCCTGGCATTCCAAGACATGTGTAAGCCTAACTTTCCTACTTTATCTTCCACTTTGCCTAAGTCCTGCACCTTGAATTACTCTCACTCAGTGGCCCTCACCCACACCCCTGCATTCAAGGAGCTCATCCCCTCATCCCTTTGTTGCTAAAATTGTGGTCTTAGAGAAACTAAGAGTTAATTTAAATGCTGCTTCCTCCAGGAAGCTAAGATGGCCTCACTCCAAAGAACTTCTTGCAAATTTAGAGACTGAAATTCGTCCCTTGCCTTTTTAAATCAAAATTCAAATAAACCAAGAACATGCCAAGAACTTATTTAAATTCACAATGAAGTCAACAAATGAAAGAAGAAAATAAATACACCTGAAAAAATAAAACATTCTAAAGTATGTTTTTAATAAAAAACCTACTTGTTCATTCATATATTTTTTCTCCTAATTTTAAAAAAACAGATAAGCAAAATGCCATTTGTTTTATTTCAGCTTAACCTTTTCTTACTCTAAAAGAAGGGCACATGTTTACATTAATTCCCTATGCAGGTGAAATTCTAGATTTCTGAGGGGTCTGGTATACATCCTGTTTGCAAACTAAGACTTCTTTATGAATGAAGAATAAAATGTGCATATGCAGACCTGAAACAGAAACCTTGCTTTGGGGCTTTGCTATTAGTTCCAATCTTCATAATCTGCATCTCTGAAACATTCCACTTCACAAAGTACAAAGCTGTTTTCATTGTTTTCTCATAACTTGTTTTCCTAATGCACTCCAATCAGTTTTGAGGCCAATGAGTGTCTGTTGTGTATATTATATTTTGTCTTCTCTCCACCAAGCCCCCACCCTCAAATCCCACATTGTGAGCAAGCCTTTGAGTAACCAAAAAAGCTTGCTAGCAAATTTTCCAGCAAATAAAATTTTTTGGAATTCTTTCTTTGGTTGATGGGTTTACCCTGGAGTAAATCAGTCATGTTTGTGCTAAACTTCTAATGGAACTACACTTCCACTCACAATAATGAATGAATGAAAAACTGAATATACCAACAAAATCCAGTCATGAATGAAAACAGAGAGAGACAGACACTGAGTAAAACAGAAAGAATGTGAGAAGGAAACTCTGGGAGAAAGAATAAATATTTATTCCTGTGGCTCCTGTAACAAAAACTGAACACATATATTTTTTCCCCAAACTGAATGTGAATATCTGAACATCTGAAAGAATTAACTTAAGAAGTTAAACCCTTATTTTATTTCCATGAGATCTATTCCATAATAATCGATCCCCTCTACTGGCATCAAAACTTTGGTAAATCCATTGCTAATGTTAAGTGTGAAAGTCACAAAGTGAATATAAGGTCACAACTAACTGAATTTAAACACTAACTAGACCTATCAAGGTGAGTTGAGAAGCAAACAATGACAAAGCCAGCCTTACCCAAAACATTGAACTAAATAGGATGTAGACCCCCTTGCTTCTAAAAAATCCCCAGGCGTCAGCTCTAGTTGCTCCTTCAACTTTTGTTCCCACGCTACATCCTTTCATTTAAATTTTTTAAAATTTAATTTCCCTTCATCTTTCTTATTACCTTTTCAAAAAGTGCCAAAGTATTAGCTTTGAATTAAGATGAATAGCTTACTAGCAACAGAGAAATGGTGGGGGGCGGGGGAGAAAACAACCACACAGAGAAATAACTCTTCAAAGTAAGAACACCTGGAAAATGGTCATATCTCCACCCTCTAAATCAGTTTCACATCTTGGCCTTGAACCATTTATTGCTCCTGTCACTGAATTTAGTCTCAAGTATCTGAGAAGACTTGAGAAGGTGATCACAGTATGTGTCCTGACCTTAGATAACACTAACAACATGTTCTAAGTACTTCAAGGTACACACCTCTAAAACCTCAAATCTGCAGAAAAATGATAAATACTTTTTTATACATAAAATAGTACTGTGTATATTTTTATAAATTCACTCAAATACTGCATCATATTTTGTCTGACTGTCCCAAGGTAGGCACTGATTCAATGCTTACTGCATTGGATAAAAATATATTGAAATCACATGAGAAACTCTCATGTGTATGATGGACCTAGGAAAGGAGACAATTGCTTGGAGACAATGCTTGGTTTGTATGTAACCAAATCAGAACTAAAAGCCAAGCTCATTGGAGGAGCTGACACACCAGAACAGCTGGAGTGAATTTATTTACCTGTAGAAGAAAATGCTTACACAGAGAGGTGACCAGAAGTTGATGATGCCAAAACTAATTTAAGAATCTGTGGTCCCTTGCCCTTTTGCATTTTTATGGGAAGAGATCAATAATTCATGACTAAAAGTCAAAAATTACCTGTCAGTGTCATTAACAGCATCCTTTCATCTATTGATTCAAAGGAGCCAAGTCCATACTGATGCCCTCACAACACTTCACATCTCCTCGTCACATTTCTGCATACCTTTCGTGGTGAGCATGTACACGCTGTGCTGTCTCCACACAACACTGACCAACCCACCTCTTGAGTTCAGGGACTCAGCAAGTACATGGGACTTCTGGTCCTCACTGGGAAACCTCCCACCCACAAATCTCTGTGCTGCCTTGGTGATATGTGGTCTGATTTAGGGCAAGAGCAGATAGGACTTAAGGAGTGAGAGATCAGACAAAGGGATCAAAGTGAGATTGTGACCAGAGTTAGAAGCATTCTTTATACATGACTGTGAACGGAAAGGGAACTCTTTAAAGTCCTGTTTGGGGACAGAATACTATTTAAAGCTTCCAAAGAGAAGCATTGAACCACTTAATCTATATCAGGAGACATTGTTATGTCCCTTGTAGTTCTTGAATGCAAATAATTCAGGAAAAGAGAGCAAAGAAATTTAAATTCAAAAGAGTTTTTTTTGCTGATGTTCTAATTTTTGTCTCGTCTTTTTGTATATTTGCTTTTGAATTCAATGCAAGACATATGACTCTAACATGTAAGGGTAGGAATAGGAATGAAAACATCCACCACTACAAATTCATTCTAAAAAACATGAAAACTATAAGTGAAAAACTGAAACAAAACACATTTGAGTAATTTGAAGAATATGGAAGACTTTGAATTATTATTCTGCTTTGGGGGATTTATTTTCTAAAATGTTTTATTTTTTGATGCCACCAACAAAATTGAAGCTATATTATGATTCTGACAGTCAGAGTTATCTAAGGATTCCCAAAATTAATAAATTCTTCTATTACTAATTTTACTTAAGACCAGCATATATGATGGCCATGTGAATTTTGAAAGTATAATATTACAAATTATTGTTTTGAAACAGTTTTAAATTTCAAAATAGAGATAAAAACATTAACAAAAGACGGCTATTTCTGCCTATGACAGAGTCACAGGAACTGGACTTGCCTTTCCACCAAAAACTAGAAAACTGACAAAATATGTGAAACAGCTATTTTCAGGCATTGCACAACTGGCAGTACAGGACTGCATTGCCTGAGAAAAGGGAAACACAAGAGGTGAACTCTATGATCATGGCAACTTTCTTCCTGGAAATACATTCTAAACTTCAGAGCAGGAAAGGGAAGTCCATGCCAAAGACAGTAGTCCCACTGAGCTGCTGGAACAGCAATTAGAGTTCAGAGAAGATGAAGTAGCTGGACTTGCAAGGCAAAGTACTAAGGATAAGGGGCCTCCCAGGGAAATAGTTCTAGAAGTCTGCGTGGGGATCTTTGAGACCTTGGCTGAACACTAAGTGCTATATGCATGGAATAAAACTAAGCAATGCATAGAGCAAAACTCCATGAAGCTGGGCAAAAATGAAAAACTGCTGGGGAACTGTAAGCTGAATAATTCCCAAAACTCACACAGGGGTAGGAGACAACTTTGTATTGATCAGCCAAACTGGAGAGACCTTGTTGAATGCCTGGGAACCCAGAGACGACTTCATAACAGGGCTACTCTATGCCACCCTTAAAAAGGTAAAAGGTAAACTTCAAAATAATCCACAAGTAATTAAATTTCCTGCCAAAATATACTTTGATACTTTTTAAATGGAGACAGAAAGATCCATACACTTGTGATTGTAACATTCACAATGTCTAATATCATATAAAAAATTACTGAACATGAAAAGAAGCAGGAAAATGTTCTTCATAATCATGAGAAAGCTGGTTAATAGAAACAAACAGAAATTAATAGGTGATGGAACCTAACAGATAAGTACATTAAAACTATATCATAAATATTCTCTTGAAAATAAGAACATAATACAAGAAAATGGAAGATTTAAAAAAACAAATGTGACTTATAGAGTTGACAAACATAATATCTGAGATAGTGGATGAGAGACTGGATGATAAAAGAGCAATGAACTTGAAGACATAGCAATGGAAATTATGCAAACTAAAGTACCAAAAGGAAAAAATATTGCAAAGTAAATAAAAAGAGCCTCAGTTATGTGCAGAACAACTGGACTCTCAGGAAAAGAGGGGGAAAAGGCAGACTAAAATAAATAAGTAATGGTCAAGTTTTCTGCAAATTTGATGAAAACTATAAATCCACAGATCCAAGAAACTCAACAAAGAAGATAAAGACAAAGAAAATCAGAATAAGGCATATCTTAATCACATTACTAAAAATTAGTAAAAAAGAGAAGCATCCAGGGGGAAAAATGCCCTTGGCTCAAATGTCTTCACTGCTGAAATCTAACACTGAAGAAAGAAAAACATAATCTTACACAAACTCAGAAACTAGAGGAAGAGGGGACAATTCTGAACTAATTTTATGACACCAGTTTTGCTCAGATACCAAAAACAGACAGTGATATTACAAGAGAAGAAAACTATCAATGTCACTTATAAACATAAACACAAAAATCCTTACCAAAGATCAGCACATCAAATCCAGCAATAAGTTAATACCGCATGATCAACTGGGGTTTATCACAAGACTGCAAGTTTGGTTAATAGTTGAATAGCAATCAGGGCAATTCATCATCTTAACAGAAAAGAGAAAGAAACAATATATTATCTCAATAAATGAAGAGAAAAACTACTTGACAATATGCAACACCTATTCATGATAAATGATCTTAGCAGATTGGGAATAAAAAGAAACTCTCTTTACTTGAAGACAATATGATAATACATATTAAAAAAAACTTAAGGAAGCTATAAAATATCTACCTAGAACATCCTTATAAATTTATAATAATGTGAGGTCACAGAATAGAATGTCAACATTAAGAAATCAACTATAATTCTGTACACTAGCAACAAACAATGGAATATTGAAATGTTTAAAAATACAATTTCAATAGCATAAAAACATAAAATGCATAAAGATATGAATAATGCAAGAATTCTATGGTGAAAATTACAAAACATTGCTGAGAGAAATTAGGAAAAATTAAATAGAGATATATATCATGTTCATGGATTAGAAGGCTTAATATTAAAATGTCAATTTCCCAGACCATGTATTGATAATCCGAATCAAAATTTCAGCAGGGTTCTTTTTTTAATTAATAGCCTGATTCAAAAATTTACCTTGAAATTCAAATGATCAGAATAGGCAAAAAAAATATGTTTAAGGAACAAAGTTGGGGATTTTGTGCTAACTGAATTCAAGACTCACTACAAAGCTGAGGTAATCAAGACAGGGTGATATTTTCAAATGTATAAACATATCACTCGATGGAATAGAATAGAAACTTTAGAATTGTATCCACATGTATATGGTCATTTGATTTTCCTTTTTTAAATTTTATTTTATTATTAATTGACACATAATAATTGTGCATATTTAGGAGACACAGTGTGATGTTGCAATAAATGTGCTACAGAAACACAATGGGAAAAGGAGAGTTTTTCAACAAATGGTAGTGGAACTCGATATCCAGGTGGAAAAAAATTATAGTTCAATTGTACCATATAGAAAATTTTTAAAAAATGGATCATACACCTAAATGTAAAAGCTAAAGCTATAAAGCTTCAAAAGAAAAGTATGAAAAAAAATTGAGAACTTGATGAAGGAAAGGATATATTAGGATATACACAAACTGTTTTATACCCATACAATGCAGTACTACTCAGCAATAGAAAGGAATGAACTTGCACGATACACACAACTTGGCTGAATCTCAAAAACTTTATACCAAGTTTGAAAAGGTACATGCTCTACTGGTGCAGGACACATGGGCACATGGCCTTGGCTTGTCCAATCAGAAGAATCTCCTAATCTTCAAATTTGGAGCTTGAGAGATAAAGAAAACAGAGCTAGTAGTGAATCCATGTTAATGCCAGCTTCAGCCATGCCCATTCTCTCGGGCACCAGAAGCAGAGGTGCCTGTGGTAGCGTCCAGGAGTCAGAGCTGAAAATAGAGGCTGCACAAGCTGAGACATTCACGGTGGCAGTAGCAGTGTCCTCTCTGAATAGCATCATGGTCTGTGCATTATCATGGTCTGTGCAGTTCTGGCTGTTTCCCAGACCCCTTTGTTCTTGACAATTCCCTGAGCCTAAATCTCAATCTTCCTGGCAATTCTGTGAGTTACCCAATATCTATTCAATGTTCTTTTCTTCTTGAGATGGTCACTGTTAGTTTTCATTGCTTGCTACTAAGAAATCCAATTGATACTAATTGCATTAAATACTATGTATAGAGGAATGATTTGAAAATTTATATTTCTAGCTTTGACCCCATCAGCAGATACATAAAACCCCTTGAAATCACCCTCTGATACAAACTAAAGATCTATAAAACAGAATTCAGAATTATTGATCTCCTCCTTCCCTATGAACTGGTAATTGACTAACCAAAGCATAGTATTTTCTTTCTACAGTACGTCAATTAGCAGCACCCAAACAACTCTGCCTTTCTTTTTACAATAACTATCAAATTCCACAGATGTACAATTCAGTGTGTCCTCTTTCACTTGTATTCCATCCCAATTCACCACAGGTGAAAGTATCAACAATGGTAATGCTACAGCAGGCCAGAGGGTATCACCCCTCCATGTACTACAAACACCAGCATCTCTGTAGCCATCTTGCCATTGAGTGATCCAGTTCCCAAATCTCAGCCTGAGAGTCTGCTTCCTATAGGTCATTAAATATGAAATGTCCGATTTTGAATCAAAAGTGTAGTTTATTATATCTCAAACAAGAAGCAGTATAATGAATCAAATATTCACCTAAGCTATCGACACAGTTTTGCCATCTTAACAGTAGCTTGTTTATGCCAGCAGCAAAGAAGCCTGGAGAGCAAGTGGTGATGAAATCTTGAAAGGCGTTTTCCACAGTTTGTTGAGAATTGAATATTTTTCCTTGCAAGAAGTGGTCCAAAGCCAGGAAGAAGTGGTAGTCAGTTGGTGCAAGGTCTGGTGAATATGGCGGATGACAGAGAGTTTCCAAGTCCGGCCTCTGTAATTTGAGCAGCATTGTTTGTGTGCCATGTGGTCGAGTGTTGTCCTATAAGAGGATTGGCCTGTCTCTGTTGACCAATCTCAGTTGCTTAATCACAAGCATCCTCTTCATTTTGTCCACTTGGTTGCAGTAGACATCTGCTGTAATCAATTGACCAGGTTTCATGAAGCTGTAGTGGATAATACAAGTTCTGGACCACCAAAGAGACACCATTAGCTTTTTTTGATGAATATTCAGTTTTGGATTGTGTTTCTGTACTTCATCTTTATCGAACCATTGTGCAAAATGCTTTCAATTGTCAAAAATAATCCATTTTTCATCACACATAACAATATGGTGTAGAATGGTTCATCTTTATGCTGTGACAGCAAAGAAAGGCAAGCTTTGAGACAATTTCTCTTCTAATGCTCATTTAAGTCATGTGGTACCCATCTATCCAGCTTCTTTGCCTTGCCCGTTTGTTTCAACTGGTCCAATATTGTTGGAATAGTAATGTCAAGCCTTGCTGTTAATTCATGGGTAGGTTGAGATGGATTCTCTTCCACTACAGCTTTCAGCTCATCATTATCCACCTTGGTCTCAGGTCACCCACAGGGGTCATTTTCAAGATTAAAATTACCAGAATGGAACTTCTCAAATCGTTGACATACTGTGTGTTCATTAGCTACCTCCTTCCCAAACACTTCATTGATATTTTGAGCTGTCTGTGCAGCATTGGTTATATGATGGAACCCATATTCGAAAATAACATGAGTTTTTTACTTATCCATGGTTTCATGAAAATTGCTGTAGAAAAAAATTTGACAGAATCACAAGCCAAACCATGCATTTCATTGTGCCTTTACAATAGAAATAAAACAAGAAGTGTCAAAGTGAAATGTCAGAGATCTCAACCTTCAAACTTAGTACTTAAGGGAATCAGACATTTCATACTTAATAACCTAAATGAAACCAATTCCAGTACCTAAGATTCCTGACATAGGGTTGGGTTCCCCAGAAGCATATACTGGGATGAGGATTTTAGTGAAAGTGATTTATTTGAAATATTCCTAGGAAATAAGTAAAAGAATGAGGAGATGGAACCAGGGGAAGAAGGAGGCCAATGAAGGCTTTGGTAGCAAGCTAAGCCCCACAGAGTGTAACTTAAGCTCAGAGTGTAACTTAATAATTCAGATACACTTTGCATTCCATGTAGCTCTCACCTCAGAGGTGTCCTTATTAGGGGATGGGGTATTTCTATACCCTGTTCTCCCAAGCATCAGCTATTGGCTAACAGCTCTTCCCAAAAAGAACTAAATTCCCAGGCACTTCCCTTCTCTATGCTTACAGGGAAACCAGGTTCCAGCATCCTGGAAAAGAAACACACATGTTTATTTTGTACCTCCCCGACTAGATTGTGGATCACAAGAGACCAGAAGCCATGTCTTTCTACAGAGCTGTGTCCAGTACCCAGAATGGTGTAAAATCTCAACAACCGGGCACTATTCTGGGCCCCAATAATCAGGGTGTGGAATTGGGAAGATATTACTCAGAAAGCAGCATTCTGAGGAAAGCCATGGGAAATAATTTAGACTAGGATCAACAAATGCATCTGGGATGGACAAGGGAAAGTTTAAGGCCAAGAAGTTCAGAAATCTGGAGTAACCAGTAAACTAGCTGGACTGAAGCAGACATAATGAAGACATCTAGAGGCATTATTGAATCAAAAATACAAACAATAAAATTTTTTTTAATGCCATGTCCATGGCTGTTGGCATGGGATGGCCTTGAGAATTAAAGGGAGCCAAGAAAGAAAGATGTAATGGAGTATTAGGAGACCTCTACTATTTCATAATAGTGACTTTGTTCTCAGAAAAGACAAGATACTCTCCAAGGAACTAGGAGCTTACATGAAAGAATCAGTCATTTCTTCTGAAACTAGCTATTAAATCAATTAATGAAAACAGATATATACCATTATTCCAGAGGGGGAAAAATGAGGACAGATGGTCCGTCTAAGTAAATTAAGCATCTTTGAGCCACCGACAACTATAAGGCAGAACTGTTCTGTCCAGTAGAATATAAGGCAGACCAGATGTGTAATCTTAAATTTTGTGATAGTCACATTAAAAGAAAAGTATAAAGTAATAGGTAAAATAATTAATAATAATACATATTGTTTAACCCAATAAATGTAAAATATTAGGATTTTAACGTATGATCAATGTAAAAATATTAATGAAGTGTTATATTCAGGTTTTTTATTTAATGAATTAAAACTTAAAAAAATAAAATATTCAGTTCCTCAGTCTCACTAGTTACATTTCAGGTGCTCAATAGACACTGTGGCTAAAGGCTACTATCTTGCACAGTTTAGTGCAAGAACCAAAGAATGATGATAATGTGAGACTTTCTGAAAAACATTCTGAATTTAATGAATGCCTATGGCTGATGCTTACAGTTAATAAAATTCTTACTCATCTTTCAGAAGGTCAAGTTTTGAAAAAATTTTCTTGTTGAAAGCTTCTTAATGGCAGATCACCAATGAGGCAGGAGCCAAAACAATCGTCACTTACTGAAGAACATTACGAGGTAAACTGCTTCTATTTAGAATTTTGGCCTCCCTAGAGTGTTCCATGACCTCAACCTGACCTTGCCACCTAATTTCTAGATGTACTGCCCTATATTAATAATGTTCTCATTGTGGCATGAATAGATGATGAACCCATGAGAAGAATTTAGAAAGTCCTAAATATTTTTGATATATGTATTGGAGTGAAAAAGCTGGTGTAAACTTCTCAGACTCCAAATAGTGTCATTGGTATTATCCTACCCAAATCAAGACACAGAGACACAGCAACTGTAAATTCTAAAAAGAGAACAAGATTTTAAAACTTTCTTATGGGTTACTTACCACAATTTCTTCTTCCACTCCCTGTCCTATCCCTAAAAAAAAAGATAATGATGCAAGGCCATCTTATTGCAAACTGGAATAAAGCTGGATTTTACAACTTTTTTATATTTGGTAATTTATTCTTCTGTTGTAAGTACACAGCCACCTACTTTCCATGAAAAGTTATCAGAAAACATAACCAATCCCAAATCCAGCAGAAGAAAAGAAATAACCAAGATTAGAGCAGAACTAAATGAAATCAATAACAAAAGAACTATAGAAAACATTAATGAAACAAAAACCTGGCTCTTTGAAAAGATAAACAAAATTGACATGCCTCTTACTAGATTAACCAGAAGTAGAAAAGAAAGGACTCTGATAAACTCAATCAGGAATAAAAAAGGAGAAATTACAACTAATAGCACAGAAATACAAAATATCATCTCTGAATACTATAAAAATTTCTATGCTCATAAACTTGAAAACATGGAGGAAATGGACAAATTCTTAGAAACACACAGCCTTCCTAGGCTCAATCAGGAAGAAATAGAACTACTGAACATACCAATATCAAGTACTGAAATTGAAGCAGCAATAAAAAACCTTCCTAAAAAAAAATTCCTGGACCAGATGGTTTCACACCTGAATTCTACCAGACCTACAAAGAAGAACTGGTGCCTATCATGCAGAAATTATTCCACAACATCAATAAGTAAGGAATCCTCAATAACACATTTTATGAAGCCAACATTACCCTGATACCAAAACGAGGAAAGAACTCAACAAAAAATGAAAACTACAGGCCAATATCCTTTATGAACATAGATACAAAAATTCTCAATAAAATCCTATCAAATCAAATTTAGCTGCTCATCAAAAAAAAATAATCCATCATGACCAAGCGGGCTTCATCCCAGAGATGCAAGGATGGTTCAACATCTATGAACATAATTCACCATATAAACAGAAGTAAAAACAAAGACCATATGATCCTCTCAATAGACACAGAAAAAGCATTCGACAAAATTCAGCACCCTTTTATGATAGGAACGCTTAACAATATGGGCATAGATGGGACTTACCTCAAAATGATAAAAGCCATATACGACAAACCCACAGCCAACATCATATTACATGGGGAAAAATTGAAAACATTCCCACTTAGAACTGCAACCAGACAAGGTTGCCCTCTGTCTCCACTCCTGTTCAAAATCATACTTCTGGAAGCCCTAGCCAGAGCAATCAGACAAGAGAAGGAAATTAAGGGAATACAAATGGGGGCAGAAGAGGTCAAACTAGTGCTCTTTGCTGACATTATGATCTTATATTTAGAAAACCCCAAAGATTCTGCCAAGAGACTACTGGAATTGATAAATAAGTTCAGAAAAGTCTCAGGTTACAAAATCAATGTATGCAAATCAGTAGCATTCATATATACCAACAACAGTAAAACTGAGAACCAAATCAAAGACTCAATACCTTTCATAATAGCAAGAAAAAAAAAAAATACCTAGGAATATTTAACCAAGGAGGTTAAAGACCTCTACTATGGGAGAGCTATGAAACACTGTGAAACACTAAGGAAGGAAATAGCAGAGGACATAAACAGATGGAAAACCATACCATGCTCATGGATCGGCTGAATTGTTAAAATGTCTATACTACCCAAAGTGATCTACAGATTTAATGCAATCCCTATTAAAAATCAACATCATTTTTCCCAGATCTAGAAAAAAGTATTCAATGCTTTGTATGGAACCATAAAAGACCCCATATAGCTAAAGCAACCTTAAGCAAAAAGAACAAATTGGGAAGCATCAATTTACCACACTTCAAGCTATGCTACAAGAATATGGTAACCAAAACAGCATAGTATTGGCACAAGAACAGAGACATAGACCAATGGAACAGGACTGAGAACACAGACATAAAACCATCCTCATATAGCCATCTGATCTTTGACAAAGCAGACAAAAACATACACTGGGGAAAAGAATCCCTGTCCAATAAATGGTGCTAGGAAAGTTGGATAGCCATATGCCGAAGACTGAACCAGGATCCACGCCACTTACCTCTCACCTCTCACAAAAATCAACTCATGAGGGATAACAGACTTAAACTTAAGACATGAAACTATAAGAATTCTAGAAGAAAATATTGGAAAAACTCTTATAGACATTGGCCTAGGCAAAGAATTCATGAAGAAGACCCCAAAAGCAATTGCAATATAAACAAAAATAAATAAATGGGACCTGATCAAATTAAAAAGCTTCTGTACAGCCAAGGAAACTATAACTACAGCGAACAGACAACCTACAGAATGTGATAAAATATTTGCATGCTATACAGCTGATAAAGAGCTGATAACTAGAATCTATATAGAACTCAGGAAAATCAACAAGAAAAAATCAAACAACCCCATTAAAAAGTGAGCAAAGGACACGAACAGAAACTTTTCAAAAGAAGATAGACTAATGGCCAAGAAACATATGAAAAAATGCTCAACATCTCTAATCATCAGGGAAATGCAAATCAAAACCACAATGAGGTATCACTTAACTCCAGTGAGAATGGCTTTTATCAAAAAAGTCCCAAAACAATAAATATTGGTGTGGACGCGGAGAGACAGGAACACTCAGACACTGCTGGTGGGACTGCAAAATACTACAACCTCTCTGGAAAGCAATGTGGAGATACCTCAAAGAACTAAAAGTAGAACTATCGTCTGACCCAGAAATCTCACTACTGGGTATTTACCCAGTGGAAAAAAAGACGACATTCTATAATAAAAACATCTGCACTTGAATGTTTATAGCAGCACAATTGACAATTGCAAAGATGTGGAAACAACCCAAGTGCCCATCAATCCAGGAGTGGATTAATAAAATGTGGTATATGTATACCATGGATTACTACTCAGCCACAAAAAACAATGGTGAACTAACACCTCTTGTATTATCCTGGATGGAGCTAGAACCCATTCTCCTAAGTGAACTATCACAAGAATGGAAAAACAAGCACCACATATACTCACCATCAAATTGGTACTAATTGATTAACACTTATGTGCACATATGGAAGTAACATTCATCGGGTGTCGGGCAGGTGGGAGAGGGGAGGACGGGATGGGTATATTCACACCTAATGGGTGCAGTGCACACTGTCTGGGGGAGGGGCATGTTTGTCACTCTGACTCAGGTAGTGCAAAGGCAATATATGCAACCTAAATGTTTGTACCCCCATAATATTCTGAAATTAAAAAAATATAATCAGTGATAGTAAAAAAAATAAAAATAAAAATAAAAAAATAAATTAATTAAAAAAGAAGACAGTGCAATTCTATAGGCATTTCTCAGGGAATAAAATTTTGGATTTTGGTAAATAGCTCAAAATGGCTTCAGGTTCAGTAACTTCCATTTTGAATCTCTCATGAAATAATCCCAAAAATACACAGAGAGCCACACAATGTTGTTGCCAATAGTAGTCTGAATTAATTTAGTTCAAGGAATTTCTCCAAGTTATCACACAGATGTTTCATCCCCCTGAAATAAATGACAGGCTAGAAAAAAAGGTAGAGATGAATAAGGAAATGCTAAAATAAATCTTTATAAATATTTTAATTACTTAGTATTCATCACCAAAATGCCATTCTGTGTATCATATCAGAAGTTAGTCTTTGCCATTTATGGGGCAATACCTCAATACTCACCTCAATCATATCTCCTCTCCCAGATTGAAATAAGGGCTTGCAAGATAAATGAGGGTTAACCTTGGGTCCCATTTGGTCTCTACCTACCTAATCATCTTACCACATATGTAGAAGATGCCAGAAAAAGAGAGCAGGGACTTAATCCTGCTCTAACTGTATTTCACATGAAATGGGTTGGGACAGCAGCATTATGATACTAGACTGATATTTTCCTCTTAGGATAGTTTGGTAATATCAAGGCCTTAATTCAATCTTTATTAAAGCTGTCAGCTCTTTTTTAATGATACATACATAAAATACAGTAAATACATATTTCCACATACACATGTAAAATGTACTTATATGTATACATACATGTGTATGTGCACACACATGCATGCACACACTTATCTCTTCAGAACCATCAAATAAAAAAGCAACTAATAAAGTAAAATTTTCAGGTTTTTCTATATCACCTAGCATATATACAGCCCTGCAAAGGCCACTTGTTTGCAACTTATGGATGGCAGTTGATTCTATCGTTGGGAACTGGGACTTAAATCCAGGCAGTTTGGCTCACATCCTTGACTATACCGCAATAATAACATAGAAACTCATTTTTGCAAAGAATTTAAGAGGTTGTCTAGTCCAACTCACAAGCTGATGTTTAATGTGTTCAATATCCCTGAAGTGTATCAATTCTCCTAGCAGTAAGGACAGGAAAACATTTCTGAAGCAGAAGGAATATGTCAGATCTTTTTTCTGTGTGATGAATTAAAATAATTCAGTTATTCCTTAAGCAACTCTGCTATCTGATTTCCAATCTGAGTTCCAATTTGCGGAATTACCCCTTAATTAACCCATCTGCTGTTCCATAAACATCTTTTCTACATAAAGATGTCAAAAAACTCACACTCATGAGAAGTAAAATAATAAATGTAAATAAATGATCTATAATTCATTATTTTATTTTCCACAACATCTATCTTGGTAAAAGAAAAGAAAAACTGAGAAATTCTAAGGTACGTGATAAATATCAACGTATAGATTTATTAAGCCAGCCTATAACATGTCTAATACCTATCACAGAATGAGATTGTTCACAGAAAATGCTAAAAAAGTACTTTTCACCCACAATGTCTAATGTTTCATCTCTATTTTACCCTACAAAAGAATATGGACTTTATAAAGCTTGAGCTCTTCTTTGAAGAGAAAGAGAGAGAAATTATCTACGAAATGAAAGAAAATAGAAACGTCATCAAAATTGTGGTTTCAAATACAGACCCATTTAAAATCCTTCCATTTTTTGAGAATCAATCACAAAAGCAGTTGCTTTACTTATTTTCTCAAAAGGAACGGAATAGGGAACCTTCCCAGTAATCTCTAAGCAAAATTTCAAACAGGATTATAGTCCTATCTCCCACATTTGCATAAACGTCTTTCACAATGATTTGGCTTTGTAGCACCAGGATTATCTGGCATAGCAAACAAAGCCATAGCTGGCACAGGTATTTCCTTAGCTCTGGAATGAGATTAGAGATGTAAGAAATATCAACATCTACTAAGGCCAGTGAAAGTAAATTTAAACTCTCTCCTACCATCAAACAAACAACCACAGCCACATCTTAAAAACTACCATCAGGATGACTGATTTGGGCCCCACAGTCCTTCAAGTGGCTTCTTGTATGTCTTCGTCCTGTAATTAGTGGTGGGTGTTCCCTCCGGATGCTTAAGAGTTAGAGATTTGGTTTGAACGTTGTTCAGAAGCTTATCCAAATAATGCTGCATTTTTCTTCTGTGTGTGTTCCTTTCTTTTCTCACATGTTTTCTTTCCCACCCCACCCCCTACCTATTCAATTTTCTCCCACAGAATCTAAACAATATTTCCTTCCAAGTCTAAAATTTCCTATTGTGTCTCTTTAGTTCAGCGCCAGTGACCTACTATTTTTAAAATGTCTGTTTTACCCTTTAGAAGTTAAATAACAGAATTTTGTGTCAAAGAGAGTAGCTAAGTTGAAAAAGATCCAAGTTTCTTTTAGTCGGAAAATAAATGCCTCATGCCCATACTTCATAAAGCTTCAATTTTGTTTTTTAAAATCTTTCTAGACAGAAAACAATAAAAGCTGAAAGTCAGCTTGAAGTGGACATTTGTCATTATTTGGTTGGCTGGCATCCTTTCCCTCTTCCTAAGTGCACCATGATTTCCAAGTGTTTGAGGAATTACCTCCATCTCTTCTGGCAGGACTATAATTAGGGGCCCAACCCTCTCCTAGCTGAGCAGTGCAGATGTTATTCAAGATGGGTAATAATTTGGAGCTCTCTGGAATTTGATTCTTGAGCAGAGGAACAAAGAGACTTGAAAGTTGTTGTGGTTTATCCATTTCCACAGTGGCTTCCCTGACTAGATCCTTCATGCTATGGGACACTTCCTGTGGTTCTTGCTCAGTTCTCTGCACCTGTTTTTCTTCCTGCTTATTTCCAAGCCTGTTTCTCCAAACTATACGTCAAGTCTGAGAATTCCCAATAACTCACCACGGTTCTCTTTGGCTCCTCACGTTACTCAGAGTCAGTTTCTTTTGTATACTATCAAGGCATACCAACTGATATTCCATTAGGACCTGTCAGTCATTGTTAAGTGGAAAACACCATATGCCAGGTTCACTGAATTGTAATCAAGTCAATGAAAGTAAGTGATCACATATTGTGTGATCAGTACTGTTCTTGTTGCTAGAAAAATTATAAGAGTAAAGGAAGAGAAGACAATGACTTACACTGAGGGCATTTACCCTATTGTTAAGATGAGTCCACATACAACAATTACAGCTCTCAGGCATACAAAGAACTCATTCAGTATCCAAGCAATGACTTTTCTTGTCACGCACCTGACTTCCTAAGCCTGAACCTGTACCTGTAATTCATCCTTGTCGTCTCCCTTTTTCTCACCCCGCACATCTAATTAGTCACAACTCATTCATTGAGAAAATATTTATTAGCAAACCATATTGATTGGGCTTATTTTGTATCTCTTTCTTCTTTCCATCCCCAGAGCCTCTGCTTTAATTCGGTCCCTCAAGATGCATTTCTCGCCTGACTAACTGCAGCAACTTACTAACTGGCTTCTCTGCCTCTGCTTTGTTCCATACAGTTCATTCGCCTCTCAGAAGACAGAATTATCCTTCTAACGTGCAAATTTGATCATGTTGCTTTCTTCCTGAGGCTCGCCAACATCTTAGGAAGAGCGCTGTATGTCTTAGTATGGGATTCATGGCCCTTCAAGGCTCTTGAAAACCCTTCTGGAACAAAGTGAGCTGTAACTGAACAAACAGTTGAAGAACCAAGGTCTATCATAATTTGGCTCTTACTTATCTCTCCACCTTCGTCTCTCACCACTCTGTGCTACAAGCGTATTGAGCTACTTACAAGTTCTCTCATCTCCTGGCCTGGGCACTAGCTGCTCCTCTGCCTGGAATGCCCTTCCTGCTCCCTGCCCTCATTTCACCTGACGAACCCCTACTCTCCTACCCTCCAGCTCCAAGAGTTCTGCTGCTGCTTTGTGTTGCCTGGGTAGTTACCTCCAACACAAAATTCATTGCTTTGTGCTGTAATTTTCTTTTCTCTTGTATGCCTTCCATTCTAGAAGGCAGGTTCTATTCTTTGAATTTGGAAACTGTGTCTGGTTCATCTTTCTATTCTCCACACTTAGTAGAACACCCAGCACAGGAAAGCATCCAATAAATGTTTATCGACTAACTGAATACATATAAAATATTTTCAGAAGCAATATATACAGTATCTTTTTTACAGACCCAAATAACACAGAGGATCTGAATAAAATATATCCTAAGGCATTCTAATTGTAAACACGGGAAACATCCATCTTAACACCTAGACGTTGTAGTTTCAGCACTCTCTAAAGATGCTAACCCTGAATTATAAAATATTTATTACAACAGAGCAAACACACTTGCTAGATTCACGTAAAGTTTCCATTGACTCAATCGACTTCTAAACTCTCATAAAAACATTGAAAAAATGGTAGATGTTCATAAAGCTCTGGGTTTTGTGAGATAATACTGAATATATTGTCACATGATCTAGTCCAATAGAATTGGTTTTATAATGAGTAAGGATGAATTAATCCAGTCCATTGCAGCCCAAGAAGAAATATACCACCTGTTCTGATAGTCTTCTCTGAATAAATAGCATTCTGACAAAAATAATGGAAAGTTGTACAAGAAACCAGACAGTGATTGGGCTACTGCAGCAGATATTCTCCTAGAATGGAGTTAAATGGAATGAAAGTCATAAACACATTAACATGATTTCATAGATATTTGTAACAAAAAAATGCAACATGCATATGGTAAAAAGCTTTGGCCTGCTGGTCACAAAAGACACTTGATATAGTTCTTAAAGAACTTGTCTTCCTTCTCCTACCATGAAAAAGTCTCAGTCATCAGCACATCTTTTTCTATACACTCTCTATATATTTTCCTGCAGCAAGATGATTTTCTCTCCTTATAATTACAATCTTAGGGCATTAATTATCACCACTTAGCATTAATCCCAAATCTGTAACTCCTGTTCTAACTTATGAGTAAGTTTTAGTTCCTTATATACAATTGTCCAGTTACTTTGCCTTTATTGTAAGCAAAATTTATTCTAGAGTAAATCAGTTGTTTTCACCCTAATTGGATCTCCTTTTCACCACCTACAGGCACTACCATTCTTTCCATATCATGTCATCTTCAACTCCTTTTTTATCCTTGGTATCCTATCTCTTCCTCTAACTTTCTCTCTCCTATCACTGAACAATCTAGTAAATCAATCACTGTAGTTATAAAATATCCAGCACATGCCAAACTTTTTCTGATGCTAGCTAATTAGGTGAAACATCTTCTTATCTAGATGTTGTGAGCAATACTTGCCAACATCATCTTCCTGACCTGCTGCCTACTGCTTCCATCTGGCCACGTCCTTTCCCCAACTTTCTTGCAGACATCATATGGAGTCTCAGACTGTTTTCTCACTCCAGACTCTTCATATCTATAAAAATTCATTTTGTATAATTCTATAATTTAAACCCCTTGTTCTCCTCAAGCCAGTTTTTCCATATCATAAACATTTCCTTTCCCCTACCTTTGCTCAGACCCCTCTATCTAATATGCATTTGCAGCTTTCTCAACCTATCCAAAACCCTACCTGTCTTTTAAAAGCTTGCTCTAATCTCACATTGATGGGGATTTATACACTCCCACCATTACATCCCTTCTCCTAATGTAACAGTGCCTCCAATGAAACACAGAAACTAACTTGCATTCTTTTTATATATCAAAGGTCTGAATAACTATATTAGTCAAGGTAGGCTAATTTATGCTGTACTAACTCACAATCCCTGAACTTCAATGACTTCACAGAAGTTTCTTCCTTGCACTATGTGTCCTACATGAGTCATTAGCTAGCTCTACTGCACCATCATTCAGGTATTCCATCCAGCAAACAGAGGCTTTCATATTTGGTGCTGTGTTATCCTCAGTTGCTATGACACAGGAAGACAGAAACTGGGAAATTGTGCAGGGAATTTTCATTGCCTCTGATCAGAAGTGACAAAATTCATTTCAGCTCACATTGTTTTACCTTACTGCAAGTGGATTATAAAATGTAGAGGAATAAACAAAATATTTAGTGAGCATTACTTCACCAGCACAATAAATTTATATTAATAATCTTAGCTTAGCTTATGTAGCAGAAGTTTTCAGTTCTAGCACTACAGTTTTTTGCATTAGGGCATTACTACCTGTAGGGAAGGATTGAGGACAGTCCCTGCCTGTCCCAGCAGATCTACTTATGTCTCATGCTGTCAGACCAGATGGAAAGCAGCATGAATAGAAACATGATCTTAGAATCTGAAGGCCAGGAGCCCAGGCATGTTAGGAGCTAACCTCCTCAACCGAGATGAAAGTCTGCCACTTAGTGACATGGAGCTAAGCTGATCAATAACAGTGGTGGTGTAGAACATACCTAATGTGACAAAGCAAAACTGTCTTGAACCTCCAGAAGAGTATTGAAAGGTGGAAGCTAGCAGTTATCTTATTATTTCAGTTCATTTAGGCTGCTATAACAAAAATACCAAAGACTGTGTAGTTTATAAACAACAGAAATTTATTTCTTACAGTTCTGGAGGCTGGGAAGTCCAAGATCAAGGCACTGGCACGTTTGGTATCTGGTGAGAAGTCTCTTCCTCATAGACAGACATCTTTTCACTGTCACCTCACATGATGAAAGGGGCTAGGTAGCTCTCTGGGGTCTCTTTTATAAGGATGCCAGTTCCATTCATGAGGGCAAGGCGTTCATGACCTAATCACCTCCCAAAGGCCCCACCTTCTAACGCTATCATATTGGGGATTAGGTTTCAATGTATGAATTTGGGGAGAGGGCAAAACCTTCACACCACAGCACTTGTTTTGGTATTTCATTGTTTTAGGTGTCTGTGCACTCTCCATATGGGAGAGATGCTAAGATAATAAGCATCATACAAGATAAATATCCCTTATTCCCATGTTATCAGGGAATACTCAGGGCTGTTTCAAGGTGGAAAAGAACCTCCTCATTAGAAAGACCACAAGTGGATGGGTAGGAATTACTTCTTTACTCCTGGTGTTTCGTTCGATGCAGAGATGATTCCATTGTTGTCATACTCCCAGCTTCTGTTGCCCTGTCACTCACTCCCACACAACCTATGTACCTGGGAGGGGTTTATCTAACAGGTGAGGTTGGAAGAAGGACCAGGGCAAGTGGAGCCAGAATCTTCCTTTTCTGTTTCTCTTGAGAAACAGGTGCCCACATGTTCCACCGTACTTCTCTGTGGGCAAGTTCTACTTTCATAGGTAAAGCCTGTGCACTCAAACACGCCTGTGACAAGGTGAGTGATGCTATATAAGTCAGGGGTTCAGTGCAGAAGCCCACATACTCCCAGATACAAAACCTTCTCCAATTTCAATTCTAACTGTAATAAGGTTGAATTTTTTGTTGTTCTCCATATGTTGACTTATTTATTGTATTTCTTAATTGATAAAGAAGCTGAGTATGTAAATGAAATACAATTTGTCGCACCCTCCAAATAACCTCAAAAGGTAGCATATTATTTATTTAAATATAGTTGTTGTCAATTTTTACAATAGGCTTTTTTGGTACTGTTACTACAATATAACTACTACTGTAGGCCTAATATTCAGTGATATTAATACATTTGTGTTAATTATTAGAATGTGCAGCTACTGCCAAGCTTTTCATAGAAAATCTTATTATCAATTTGAAGTAAAATGTATTAATACATATGCATTGTAATCTGAATCTACTTGGTTATTTACACAGAGCAAAAATTTAAAAAAGAAAAAGAAAAATCAACTTTAATATAGCATTTTCAACTAGCATTTTCTGTAACCCAGAGGCATGCAACAGTATGAATTTGGATTCTGATAAGAGCATCTGTTCATTCAAAATTTATGGTAAAAGCATGACTCCGAAGAAAATCAAATCAGTCTACAGATGCCAATGTTTCTGATCATTACAAAAAAGGTCACTAATCTTACAAGCTGAAATAAATTAAATATACACAGCTTCAATACAAATCGATTTCAAATGCTTTATGTTGGACTGAAAACAGAAGCCATTCTTCCACACACCTACTGCTAAATATTTACAAGTTGCTAAGAAGACAACTTAGTATTTAAATGTAAAAGAATACCTAAGCTTCTCTATTATCACTTTCTTTTTTGTCATTAAATTATGTTTATTTGAAGGTCACATAATGACTATCTGTTTTTGAGTGCCACCTTTTGGGTGGTCTTGTTATTACATAACATTAAAATTGAAGCACTGGAAATTCAGTGTATGTTTGTGTGTGTTTTAATTAAACTCTAGCATAACAAGTTTATGAACTTAATTGTTCACATTAACTGTACAGTTTATTTGAACAGGGAGTCTTTTCACTTATCTTCTGCAATAAAATAGGAGCTGTGAAATTTACTTATCAGAGGTTTTTGACTCATGGGATATGACCCCCAAAACCCCATCCATTATATTCTCAGTTCCCAACACATACCCCAGCATTCACATCCTCATGAAGTTTGACCTTAAATTATATTTACGTTTTTCTCTTTTAAGAAACTTAAAAATCAGTGAACGACTATGGCTGCTTAGAGGGCCTGTGCCACTGACAACCGGAGAAGACTGAGCAGCTTTTATAATGTCTCACAATTTACAAGTGACGGAGCCAAAATCAAACCCAGATTTCATAATTGTAATTCCATGAATTATAGTCACCCACTCCAAAGACAACAGTAGCTCTAACAAACATCCTCTGCTACTCATATCTTGATAAAGTAGGTTGTACTCCAGGTTAGATAAGAAATCTGCTCTCAAAATTCCACAACAAAATAACAGAATTGCCCGCTCTCACTCACATCTAGTATTTTTGAAACTACATTCTGAATTTGACCAACAACAAGGATCTCTCTGCTTTAGATTAGAAATGGAATATATTATTGACTATCACCCAGCACCTGCCATCAACTCATATAAATCATTCATTAAAGAGTGTTTTCGGCATATTTCTCACCTATTCATCTAGATTCCCAAAGTCCTATTCCTATAATTAATTGGATCATTGAACAATAAGAAACTTAAAAAATATTAACTCAGTTGCCATAAAAAATATTTCACGAATTTATAATTTTCAGCCTTCCAGATCTATAAAAACATCATTTCTTTAAATATGATTTTAGAGGGTTTTTTTTTTGGTAAAACCATAGTAGTTCTCCACTGAAGTTTAATGTTCCTTATATAAGCACCTATTTTACATTTTATTCCTGCAAAAAAATGTTGTAAGTGAATTTGTATCATTTAAATTATTAATATTACGGCTAAAAAAAACCCCAAAATTAGCTTAAATGCCTTTGCTTCCAGGCAAATCAAATTTTGTGCCCAATTATGATAATTAGATCATCTCAGGTATTTTGTCACATTTACTCTTTCCGCTTTTTGCTGGTAACCTCTGTTCTGTTTTATTTTCATTTCAAATTGCTCTACCTTATGTTATGTTTATTTTTACAAATTATCTTATATCTCACTTGATGTAGCTCAAGTGCCAAAATGTAATGGGTTAATTTAAGAATTCCAGTAAGGAGGTTGTGGTTGCTGCACCTAGTATCAGATAGGAGCAGGGTGAAAGAGTCTTCCCAGCCTTCATGGGTCTTAGCTTAGGCTAATTGGGAGACAAAGAAAAGACAATGATAGAAAATGCAAGATAAGTAGAGAAAAGATATGTACCAAACATGCTGTGATCATAGGCAAGAGGACTTGTAATCAAACAGAACCAGAGCTAAAGATCCTTAAGAGAAAGCTTACGAAGCCCAGTGGATCTGATTGAAAAGCTGTGTTACCAGGAGTTTACCAAGGAGAAGTCAGAGTGTCTAACTGGAAGCAAAACCACTGTGGTCATGTACTTAGGAGTTCATGATAGTGGACTACAGGCAATGGCCCACCAAGGTAGAGGTACCTGTGCTTCCTCCTGAACCCACACATTTTGAGAAACACTGTCTCAGTGTGAGAAAGGAGTAACTGGATTAAAGGAGCAGTACAAATCTAGAATCAATCAATTTTATTAAGGGACACATTCCATGCAACATTGCATAGAGATCACTGAGTTTTTCTAAACTTTAGTATTATTTACTATATGCCAAATAGTGTGATGAAACACAAATTTTTGTACATTGACCACTTTAGGGTGTGTGCACTGACAAAAAATTAAAGCCAGTCAATGATGTGCTTTATATTTCACTCCATAGAGTAGAAGAGAGCCTTGTTTGGGAAGCAACACAAATGTTCACAAAGGAAAAACTTCACAACTTTTCAGAAACCTATTAGCTTTAAATTCAGTGTAGTATTAATTAAGAAACACATTCAAACCATGCAAATCTTATTGCCCTCTGTATTTTGTTAGTACATCAAGATCCTATTACTTCCAATATAGAAAAGAAATGCAGCATCCATAATAAAGTACTACTTCTCTTTTTTTTCATAAATTGCTACATGTCAGTTAATTTGTTGTTTATACTTAAATAGAATCCTCAAGTAGTGCTGAAACATCTGCCTGGACTTGTTTTCATAGCATATGTGAGAATTACAATATAATTGTTCTTTTTTTCACAAATTTGGAAATACAGTCTCAGAAATTACTTGATTTTTCCCCAAGTTCATTTAAGTCTTTCTTGTTCATTAGACTTTAAGAAATCACACTAAAATTGTATGCTGCTTTTGTATTTTACATATTTTCATGTTAAAATCCTGAAGAATGTCAGCAGTTATCTGTACTGCTCATTTGGCCCCTAATAGAAAATGTATGTAATAGAATATCTAGCTGATACTTAGGAATCTTTATCCTAAATATATAAGTGGATTCATCTAAAAGAAATATTTTCCATAAAATGTGGAATAATATCTTCTATAGGCAATTATATGCTCTATATTGTCCTAATAAGAACCATTTAGGTCACATAACTTCTAGTTTCAAAATGGCATTTAATGTCACCCAATTTTTAGGAAATGCAATTTTAAAGCTTGTTCAAAAATAAAAGTGCATATTCATTATCTTATACTATATAAGTTTATGTGACAGAGAAAAATTCTAAAGACCACCATTAATATTAATATATAATTTTAAATAATCTACCTAGAAACTAAATTACTAGGTTCTTATGCAATTTCTCTTTTGAAGTAAAAAATACATCATAAAAATTTAAAATACACATTAACTAAATGGAATACAATTTTTACTTAAAAATAACATATATTATTTTTTGTTTTGTTTTGTGTTTTTGAGGCAGGGTCTCACTCTGTTGCCTGGACTAGAGTGCAGTGGCATCATCATAGCTCACTGAAACCTCAAATTCCTGGGCTCAAGCAATCCTCCTGCCTCAGCCTCCAGAGTAGCTGGGAATACAGGCATACGCCACCACACCTGGCTAATTTTTCTATTTTTTGTACTGTAAAGACAGTGTCTCGCTATATTGCTCATGCTGGTCTTGAACGCCTAGCCTCAAGTGATCCTCCCACCTTGGCCTCCCAAAGTGCTAAGATTACAGGTACGAGCCACTGCACCTGGCCAAAAGTAACATGTATTATTTTTAAATAAACTTTTTTATTTTGAATAGTTCTAGTTGCAAAGAGAGCTCCCACATACTCTTCACTCAGATTTCCCTAATGGTAACCCCTTACATAACCATGGCTTAATTGTCACAACTAATAAATTAACATTACTACATTGATTAAACTCCAGATTATACTCAGATTTCACCAGCTTTTCCTCTAATCCTTTTTGTTTCAGGAGCCAATCCAGGATACCATATTGCATTTATTTACTTGTTTTTATAAAAACATGTTTACATTTATTTTTTATTAATAAAGTAAATATGATTAATATAATAAATATTACTTAAATTATTATTAAAATATTTGGTATAAGTGGAAATCTAATATATTCTTTGCCAAGAGGTTTTATGAAACTTAGAGAAAAATTCGAAGTATATCTGATGGGTTTAGCACCTTCTAATGTAATTATTATTTTCATTTTGCTCTCAGTGTGTATTTATTTACGTTAGTTTATTGTGTAAGCATAAAATTATATAAAAGTAGTGAAATAATGAATTCACACATGATCTGAAAAAGTGGAATTTATATTTTCATATATTTGTTATGGTATTATTTGTGCTGTTCATAGAAAGATATGTTTATATGACTACAAACTATCTGGGTTAGGCAAAAGGACTATTTGCATAGATAGAGATGCTGCTCTCAAATATCTGAATAACTGAAGAGAGAAAGGAAACTTCAACCATTCAAGACTTGAGTATTTCTCAGGAATTGTGGCATAGAGAACTAAGTCATTAAAGCACTTTTTGAAAATTGAATTTAGAACCAATATATTTGGGTTTTCTAACTGACATTATAGAGGGAACTCATTTTGTTTAGGAGTAGTCAATTCCACAGCATTGTAAAAAGTGTTTCAAGACAAAGAATAAGAAAAACTCAGAGAAGACCAGAGGAATATGCAAATATGGTAAAATGATTAGAGAACACGATCTTTAAGACACAGAATCATTTACCCTAGAGAAAGAAAGCTAAAATCAATCTTCAATTTTTTAAGCTTGGCTACTGCCCAGAAGATGCAATAACTAGATCTACTGAACCCCAAACAGATGGAAGTAATTGTAACAATAGAAAGATATATGTGAGATAAAGAAAGGAAAAGTCTTCCTGATTGTGGAAGCTATTAAGCTGTTGAAAGTTCAACAGTGTTTTTTTAATAGCAAAAAAGGAAAATAGTATTCTGAATTGCATGTCCTTGATTTTCTTTACATTATCATCATGTATGTTTGCATCATTTAGCAATATGTCTACTTCTGAATATTTCTAGTCTTCATATAAATATTAATAGAACAATACTGCATATATTTTTCAGTAAGCTTTTATTTGCTCAAAATTATGTTTATACAAGTAATCCATTTTTATAACTACTTTACTTTCTGTTACCACAAGATATTCCAAACGCATTTTACACATCTTATATTTTCCCTGCCCAAGCAACCACTTTACCAAGGAGCCCTTGTTCTTTTTATTGGAAAATGGTATTTAAAAATCAAGATCTAGGCTCTAAGCGTGCTTATTGCTACTGGATTGCCATTGTTTTTAGACCCTTTTAGCACATAGAATGTGAAGATGAGTGTATATATACTAACCCACACATACATACACATATTTATTTTTGTGTGTGTATATACACTTCTACAGATATTTGCAACTTCATACAGATATTTCCAACTTCAATTCAACACCACAGAGTTCATTCTAGTATTCCCCCTTTACTCATTTGTAACTTTTATTCTCATAAAATGAGAAAGAAACCTGGCTCTTATTTTCTACAATATATTTACTTGTATTTTCAACTGTATTATACACATAAAGTCATTCCAGAATAATTAACCTAAATCTCTATGAGAAACAAATTTACTAACTACAGTGTGGTATTTGCATAATGCTCTTTTCTTATTTAGTTTTAAATTATCCTCTCATTCTTTGTGGTGTACAGTTCTAGGGGTTTTAAAAAATACATAGTCTGGCAGGGGGGAGGAGGGAATGGGTATATTCACACCTAATGAGTGCGGTGAGCACTGTCTGGGGGAGGGACACTTATAGCTCTGACTCAGGCGGTGCAAAGGCAATATATGTAACCTAAACGTTTGTACCTCTGTAATATTTTGAAATAAAAAATAAATAAATTAAAAAAAAATAAAAAATGTACAGTCATGCACCCACCACTATAGTTGTGATACAAAAGAGTTTCATTGCCTCCCAAATTCCTTCATGCTGCTTCCTTGTTCTCAACATCTCCCCTCACCCCTTATCCCTAGTAACTACAGATCTGTTTTCATCCTGTGATGATTAATTTTGTGTATGAACTTGACTGGCTTGAGGGATGCCCAAATAGATGACACAACATTATTTCTGGGTGTATCTATGAGGGTGTTTCTGGAAGAGATTATCATTTGAATCACAGTAGACTCAGTAAGAAGATCTACCCTCACTGATGTAGGCAGGCACCATCTATCCAGGTAAGGGTCCTGATAGAGCAAAAAGGCAGAGGAAGGGCAAATTTTCTCTTTCTCTTTTTGAGCTGGGCCATCTGGTTTATACTATTGGACTCCGCATGCCCTGTTCTTTGGCCTATGGCCTCAGTGTGGGAGTTATACCATCACCTCCCCTAGTTTTCAGTCCTTTGGATTCTGACTGAATGACACCACTGTCTTTCCTGGTTCTTTAGCTTGCAGGTGGCTTATGGTGGGAGTTTTCAGCTTCCAAGATCACATGAGTCAGTTCCCATAATAAATCTCTTGTCCATCTATTTATTTGTCTATCTATATATCTCCTATTGGTTCTCTTTCTTGCTAGAACCCTAACAAATACACATCCCTTTAATTTTCCTTTTTTCCATAATACTATATAAATGGAATCAAGCAATATATAGCAGTATACATGGTAATACAGAGTGACATAATGGACACTGGAGACTCAGAAGTGCGGGAGTGGGAGGGTGAGGGACGAAAAATTACCTGCTGGGTACAATGTACACTATTTGGATGATAGGTACACCTAAAGTCCAGACTTCACAACTATAGAACATATCCATGTAACAAAACTCCAATTATACCCCCTAAATCTGTTGAAATAAATAAATAAATAAATAAATAATACTTTAAAAGCAACATGGAGAATTTGAATTTAGTTTTTTCTGCCTAGCAAAGTGTATTTAAGGTTTATACATGTTGTGTAAATCAATAGCTCTTTCCTTTATACTGCTAAGTAAGTATTCCATTGAATGGCTGTACTGCAGTTTCTTTATCCATTTGCTGGTTAAAGGACGTTTGAATCATTTCCAGTTTTGGACAATTATGAATAAAGCTTCTATAAATATTCATGGAATGGCTTTTATCTTAATATATGGTTTTTCATTTGTCTTGTGTAAATACTGAGGAGTAGGATTACTGGGTCATATGGTAAGTATATGTTTAACTCTACAAGAATAGAAAAAAGAGTTTAGAAATAGATTCACACAGGATATTTATTTGAATTATGATAACTGTAATGCAATTTAATGGAGGAAAGAATAGTATTTTCAATACAATGCCATGGTGAATTAAAGACGGCCACAAATTTGTTAACATTCTTTCCATTGAGATGTGGTCAGTTTCCTTTCCCTTGAATCTGGGCTTTCTTATGACTGCTTTCACCAACTGAGTATGGTCAAAGTAACATTATGCCATTTCTGGACCTAGCCATAAATGGGCTGGCAGCTTCCACCCTGGTGTCTTGAAACTATAAGCTGCTATGTTAGAAGTTCAACTACTCTGAGGTCACTATTCTGTGGGAATCCCAAGCCACACTGAGAAACCCTGGAGGATGAGACACCAAGTGGAGATAGAGAAATAGAGAGGGACCTAGAAGCCTGAGCACCAGACATAGGCGTGAAGAAGCCATCTTGGAAGCAGATTCTTCAAGCCCAGGTGCCCCAGCAGATAATATAGGTCAGAGATGAACCACCTAGCAATGCCCTTCCAGAATTCCTGACCCAAATAATCATAACAAAAATAAAATATGTGTTTTAAACTACTAAGTTTTAGGTAGTTTGTTTTATTTGTTTGTTGATTTGCTTTTGTATAATAGAAATTGATCACTAGAACAGTGCCAATGTCCACTATGTCACTCTGTACTACCATGTATACCGCTATATATTGCTTGATTCCATTTATATAATATATCCATATGGAAAAAAATAAAATTTGACTGCTACTTCACTTCCCATACCCAAACATTAACTTGAAATGTATTATTGCTCTAAATGTAAAAGGTAAAATCATAAACATCTAGAAAAAGCATAAGAGAGAATCTCTGTGACTTGGAATTAGACCAAATTCCTTAAACAACATTCAGAAAGCACTAAGCATAAAAGGAAAAGTTGATGAATTACACTACATTAAAATTGAAAACTCTGGTTTTCTAAAGATACCATTTAGAATCTCAAAGGTTTGCCATAAATTAAGACAAGATGTTCACCATATATACATTTGTTTGCAAATTGTATTATATATCTTTTCCAATTTTTATTTTCAATCTGTCTATAATTTATGCTTCTTAATTAAGGTGTATGTTATATAAAGATTATATAGGTGGTTCTTTACCATCATCATTATTATTATTATTATTTTAATCTGGCAATCTTTGTCTTTTAACTGGAATACTTAGTCCAGTTGCATTCAATGTACCTACTCATACAGTTATTTGCTCTGATTTCTATTTCTTTAATCTTATTATTCCTTTTTTACCTAATATTTTTCTGTATCTTTTTATACCATTGTCAAATTTTTCTTCCTCAAATTGTTAATGTAGGGAATTTTATCCATTAATTTTCTTGTGTTAAGCCTCTGTTGCATTTCTGAGTTAAACCCTCTGTCCAAAAGGTATTTATCTGCTTATTTATATTAATACATTGCTCAGTTAGTTTTGTGATCTTTGGCTGAACATCTTCACATCAGTGTCACCAGTGAAATGACCTGATTTCTTCTTCTTCATTCACTATTTTTGGGGCGTTTAGAATCAAACTTATGCTATTTTCATATAAAAAGGGGTAATGTTCTTTCTTTTTATATACTCTGGAATCGTTTATGTCAACATTGGAGTTGTTGCTTGACCCCCTGGCAAAAACTTTTATCTGAAATAATGTTTTCTTCCTGAAATACATATTTTAGGTTTTCTTTAGTGAGAATCTATTGTGGGCAAACTCTTTAGGTTTTCTTTATCTGAAAATGTCATTATTTTTTCATAATTCTTGTTATTTTTTTGACGTACAATTCTACACGGACAGTTATTTTTCACTCAGGATATCAAATACATCATTCCACTTTCTTCAAACTTTCATTGATGCTGTTGAGAAATCATCTCTCAGAATAATTGTCATTGCTCTGAATATAACTGTCAATAGTTCTGCTTGGGTTTTAAATCTTTTCTTTATCTTTGGTCACCTGAAATGTTATTGTTCTATTTAGATATGAATTTCTTATTTTTAACCTGATTCTATCTTTCTTTTTTCTTAACCTGTCTTCTCTATTTTCCATCCTGTGGACTTTCTTGTAGTCTTTGAAATTTCTCCATCTCTCTCCAGTTCACTAATCTGCTCTTCATCTTTGTCTAATCTGCTAATAAACCCATTGTATTCAGATTTTGTGTTTAATTGTTTTTGTATACTCTCACCTATAACTTATTTTCAAATCATTATGTTATATTTTGTGTCTGATAATTCCAACATAATGTTTCTGCGGATTTGATTTTGTGATTGTTTTTTTTCTTCTGACTCTCACCATGGCTTGCTTATTTTGTTTCACTTTGTTTTGCTTTGCCTTGCCTTTGTTTTTAAATGGGAACTCACATTTCTGTGAATATTATTTGAGCAGCGAGCTGTGGCAGTTTTCATGGGAGAGGGTTTTTGTCTAGTCCTGCCAGGTTCTGGGGGCACTAGTAACCAGAGACCACATTACATGAAATACTTGTACGTTGAAAACTGAGACCACCCAGGAAGTATGAATTTATAAAACTGAAATCAGATGGGTTATGGTTACAAAGTCTGAAAGAAAGTTTTTCTTTCCTCTCTTTACAGTATCAAAGTGCAAGACAGACTATTTTTCTTGTCTTCTCCCGAGAGGCAAATGCATGGGATACAGAGAGGTGATTCCTGTGAGCATCCTGTCTTATGTAAACCTAAAGTTTATCTTGTGTTCCCCACTTCTGAACAGTCCCTGAAAACAAACTATTCATACAGAAAATTCCCTCAAGAAGAACTGACTTCTGAATTTTGTTTCCCTCTGTTGAGTCCTTGGCCTCTAGAAATTCCTTACTTTCTTATATGTTTATAGATGCATTCATAAAGAGTTTATTTTATATTTTTTTCATCTTTTTTAGTTGCTTTCAGCAGGAGGAGTCTTAAGGCAATCTAGCTTCTAACACTGCCTGAAAGAGAAAAAAAAGCTTACTAATTTTTAAATTCTGTATTATAAATTTAATAAAACCCCTTAGTTAACAAACCATCCTGTACTAAAGAATTCTTATCCATAGAAATTAAATAAATTAACAATGATTATTTTAAATTAAGAAACATAAATAAAAACATTAAAAATCTGTCTCTCAATAATTCCTTCATTATAAAAAATTTATTTAAGGAAATATGCTGTTCTCAGAATCCCATCATGAACAAACATCGTTTTCATATTGGTCTTAATGTTATAGTTTTAATTTCAATTGATTTGAAATAAACATTTACTGGTTGAGTCACTGATAATTAAAAAAAAAAAAAAGTTGCAGGTGGTGATAAGACACAACCCCTGCCCTGGAGAAGTTTATACTCCAGTGGGAAAACTATGTAAGTAGCCAAACAACTACAGCAATTTGATATGTATAAAAGCTAATAAAAAATAGAAGAAAGGAACTTACTACCTCAGCCTGTTTCTTTGTCAGGGAGGAACTGGCATCATCTGACATTTTTTCAACGTGAAGTCACCATAACAGCAGAGTATCGAAAATTTTTTAAAAAGATTTTCAGGCACACAAGACAGTAAAGGATGTTCCAGGATTCAGGAAAAGAAAATAGAAGAAGTAAACAGACAGAGACATTGGCTTTTTCCTGTTTTTGGAATCAAACTGAAACATCACCTCTTCCTGGTTCTTTTCCCTCTTCCACCAAGGGTAGAATATTTTGCTTTTTATTCCAGTTTTCTCTGTTCCCCTTGTTTTGATTTTTACTGAATATAGTATTTGCTTTGCGAATGTTCACTTCTAGGTCTCTGCCTCCTTTTTTGGCTCTAGGTGGCCTTAAATCCAGGCTGGCCTCTGCTCTAGTAAATGGTCAGAGCAGTAATAAATGGTTGATAAATATGACTGACTGTCTCACATGGGCGAGGTCCTGAGGGATTATCCCACCAATGTGGGAAGGCTGGGAAGGGGTGCGTGCCCAGGGGATCAGCGGAACCTACCTCCTACAGTGTGGTGCTGCTGAACCACCACTCTGATGTGGCGTCTCCTTTGGCTAAGTTACAGAGCAGAGCTTCTGGTTTGTCCCTGCCTGTCCTCAGGGTTCTTTCTACCCTCAGGCAGTTAGGATGCTACCGGTGGATCAAGGCAAAGACAGGTCTGCCAGCGAATCTAAGGGGGTGGGGAAGCTGCTTGACCACCTCAGTGTCACTTTTTCTGAGTTGTGGGGAGATTTTCTGCATGCTTGGTGCCAGGCAAGATGGGGGCAGTGGCATGTAGGATATGGAAGTCCCATTCTCCTACCATCTGCTCGGACGTGTTCCACTTCTCTGGGGCCCCGGGAACCGTCTCATCCTCGTCCTTGAGCTCTGGGTTGTTGCTGGTATAGATCTTAGCGCTGCGTATTTGTTTTTGGTTTTCTGTTGGGGGACGGCGGAGAGCGAAGACAGCTTGCCTCTTTGCCGCTGTTTTGGAACTGGAAGTCAACCTCTTTTGTTGTGTTGTGTTTTGTTTTGTTTTATTTTCCCTTCGCCTGCTCAAAGAAGATAGTTTTGTTTTGTTTTAAATTCTATCCACAGAGTTAGTGGATTATTCTCTTTCCCTTTGCCTTCATATAAAAGCTAAGTCTAGGCAATAGGTAGAGTTTTGTACCTAACAGTCACCAAGGGGAGGAGGACATCTAAGTGGAGAATGAGTTCAGACTCTCCTTGTGTCTGGGATCCCTGACATGCTGGTCAATACTTGGCCTTTCAGAATTTATCAAAATTTTAACTTTTTTATTCTTATCCATTTTTATTATAGGTAACTTTTCTCAGTGCTCTACCAACAGTGAAAAAAACTCAAGTGTTCTTTCTATCTTTGGAGGGGTTTGTTACACTTTGGAATTCAGTGTAGTTGGTTTCTTGTGACTGCAGCTTTTTGGACAGTTCAAGAAAAGTGACGATTTGTTGATTATCCAGATTTTTCTAACTGTTCTCTTACAGCTTTAGACATCCTAAGCGAAAGCTAAACTCCTTCGAATTAGTTTTCCATTTGCTTTCCTGTATGAATTTTAAAATGACTATTCTAGATTCCCTCTGAAAATATTCTTTTAATATTTTCATTGCGTTTGTGTTAAAGGTGTAAGGTATGGAGGCCTAATATTTTTATAATGTTGAGTCTTCCAGGGACAAATGATAAGGTATGACATCATTTTATCAAATCATTTTGCATCCCTCAAAACTTTATTACTTTTTAAACAAACCTCTTGTATATTTTTGGTTATGTACCTTTTCTAGAATTTCAATTTTTTTTATGGTTGTGAAGGGGCTTTTCTTGCATTATATCTTTAAACTATTTGCTTTTTATATATGTAAAAGTTATGACCATACTACATTATCCTATTTTATATAATAGTTTTTACTTAGTTTCTTAGTTTTAAGTAAAATAGTGCTATGGACTTAATGTTTGAGTCCTCCCCAAAGTTCATATGTTGAAATCCTAACCCCCAAGGTGATGATATTAGGAGGTAGATACTTTGGCAGGTGATTAGGGCACAAGGGCACAAGGGCACAGCTCTCATGAATGGAATTAGTGTCCTTATAAAAGAGGCCTGGGAGAGAACTCTGGCCCCTTCCACCATGCGAGGACACAGCCAGAACACAGCTGTCTGTGGACTAGAGAGCAAGCCCTCGCGAGACACTGAATCTGCCAGCACCTTTAATCTGCTTGTTCATTGTGGTTGGTGGCCCCATTGTCATCGTCACTCTACTAGGACTCAGGCTTATGGAGCAGTGATTTTGACATAACCATTGTCATTCCAGAAGAAAAGAAAGAGAGCTCAGTGGCTCTTAGGATTTTCAACTGGAAGTAATGCTCTGCTTTCATTTCGTTGGTCAATGGAAGTCTCTTGGTTCACAATTTATTAAAGCAAGTCACACAGACACACTGAAGTTCAAGTGGGTGGGGAAGTGCAATACTAAAATGTGCTGGGGAAGAGAACCAGAAATATGTGATGGACAGTTTATAATGACTACATAAACTGCTTCTTAGCTATGGGACTTTGGGCAGGTCAATTAACATTTCTAAGCTTCAAATAACAATAGAAAATACCTCATAGGGCTGTTTTGAGGACATAAATAAAGTAATACATGGGAAGTATTTAGTGTAGTGCCTAACAATCGAAAAGTAGCCAACAAATGTGAGTTATTTTCATCACCACCACTGTCATCATCATCGTGATTTATATCCACATCCATTTTATTAAAGTATTGTTAAAAAATTTTTATATATGTTTGTCTTGGATTATCCAATATTTGGAATTACTTATGCCTTTGACTCCTTCATTGATCAGAAAAATCCAGATTTCACTATGATTATTTTCTTAATTTTTTTGGTTACCTGGGGGACTATTGGGTTTGTACATTAATGTCTACTTCAACGTCTACCAGAGAATGGATGAGGAAAAAGACTCATGTTTAATGTGTTGCATTTAAATGGCATTTTCCAACTCTTCCAAAGATTCACATGTAAAAGTGGTAGTTATTTAAAGTACCAGTTCAGACAATACCCTCAAAATTGCAAGACTATACTAATTTGTAAAAATATGATTGAAGGCATATATTGATTTCTCTAACGTGTATGTGCGTTTGTATATATACATATATATAATTTAGTCTACAGGAAATTAGTATAGGACAAAAATTATTTTCCACTTGATATTTTTATTTCTCAGTATAAGCACCCTATCTGAGAACAAAATGCAAAGATTTTTTTTCCTCAGGAAGATAAGACTCTCCTCATAGCTTAACTATTTTATACCACCCTTAACAGTAATAATTAGAAAAGTAAGGAAAAATGTAAGGAGTGCAAAAATCTGTTCCTATTACTTACAAGCATTTTAAAGTGAATAAGTAAATCATATGTAAAGGAGAAAATATTAAAAAGAAAATATTTTAAATATTTTAATATTAAATTGAAGGCTTGAAGCTCAAAGTTTTTCTTTACAATGGAACAATGCCCCAGAGTCATTCTTTAAACTAAGTAATGAATGACATTTTAGTGCTTGAGTTTTGTAAGCTCTCATAATTTTTCTTTTTCAAAGAACAAAGAGACATTGATAAAATTCTTAAATGATGCTAAAGAAAAATTTTATTGAAATGCAGAAAGAGTTAGGCAGTAAAAGCTATCCATTACATTTTTAAAATTAGATTTTAGCATAATTTTCCTTGTCATTTCCTGATATTGTGAAATGGGTATAAACAGTATTTCTCTGTAACCAAGTCTTTTCATGTGTGAATATCTGTGTGTAGTCATATGGATTCCATATTGCTTCAAAACAGAAGAACAGTTAATAAGGACAATTTAGTAGAACGTAGAAACTAAGCTGTATAGACTACAATGTGCAAAACCAAATGACTAAAACCAAAATTGAAAAATCTTTTCTAGAACACATGACCCTTTCCAAAAGAAGAGAATTTTCCCATATTCTTACCTTTTTAGAGAAGGAACAGAAACTGAAATGTTATTCACATAAAAGATATATCTATGAAATCTCAAAATAATAAAATGAAGAAAATCAGATCAAATAGCTCCCCTTTTGTGAAACTGTCTCTGCTCCCCTGACCTCTTAGACAAAAGGTAATGGCTCCATCTTTGTCCCAACCTCTGTATCTTATCTGTTTTTCTTGTATAGCACTAACTACACTCAAGAGGATTAAAATAATCCTTTATAACTGTGGTCCCCAAACCCTGTACTGGTCAGTGACCTGTTAGGAACCAGGCTGCACAGCAGGAGGTGAGTAGTGGTTCATTTGTATTTACAACCGCTCCCCATTGCTCCATCACCGCCTGAGCCCTGCCTCCGGTCAGATCAGCGGCGGCATTAGATTCTGCATTATGGTGAGTTGTATAATTATTTCATTATATATTACAATGTAATAATAATAGAAATAAAGTGCACAATAAATGTAATGCGCTTGAATTATTCCAAAACCATCCTCCCCACCCCTCTGTCGATGGAAAAATTGTCTTCCATGGAACCCTGGTGCCAAAAAGTTTGGGGACCGCTGCTTTACAAGACTGTGAAGTCTTCAGGCGCAAAGTACCTATCATTAGCGTCAGTACAGCACCTGACACAAAACAAACTTTTTTTAGTGTCTTAATAAACATTAAAAAAGAAAGGAGGGGCACAAGGGAAGGAAGGAAGGAGGGAGGGAAGAAAAGAAAAAAAGAGAGAAAACAAGATTGACAAAGCCACAGAAAAACATGATGCAAACTTTAAAAAGCCATTTCAGTTGGTAAGAAAATTTATTTTCTTCCAGTTTTCAAACATGGATTTTATGCCTGTAGTGAACTGCTCAAAGCTGTCAACAACCATTTGCTGTGAATAATATTCTTGTGAAAATAACAAGATTGGTGTACTCGTTTTAACTAATAGAGTCAAGTGGAAAATATTAAGAGGGAAAAATAGCATAATAAAATTGCAAATTTTAATAAAGAATTGGCTGAAGAGTCATATCATTTTAAGAGAAGTTTTTCTCATTATGCACTCATTTCTATATGCAAAAAAAGTGAACAGATAGACATCTGTGATTTGACATATAGTTGAAGGGCAAAAATCTAATTTTTTTCTGTCTTTTTGGTTCTCATGTTATTAATCTTCTATTGTCTCTAAAACCATCAAATCTATTTTAAACCTCAGGCAAGTATTGCTTTTTATCATGGCACCTGGGCTTAAGACAGGGAATGGATGACTGACAGTCACAATTTTTTCTCAAAAGCCATGTCCTGTGATCCCAGCTACTCAGACATAACATTTGGGTAAGAAACTAATTTGTTTAAGTTCTTTTCTAGTCTCTTAAAAGCTTATGTGGTTTTTCCCTTATGCTTTTGGTTTATTACATGTGATATCTCAAATTTTCATTTTTTTAACTCCTAATTTTGCAAAAATAGAGAAAAAAACTACTTTACTTGAGCCTTCTCTCTTACTATAGTATTTCTCATCATTATGCCACATGTGTTCGCTCTCTTCCCTTGTTGCACAGGTGTTGTTCAGAACAGAGAGTGCTTGTGTTCAACATGTGTGTGTCTGAAGATCTCTTGTAATGTTGCCTTTGATTTCACCTGCTTCTTTTTACTTGATGTCTGATTTCTAATGCAAAGTATATATAGCTTGTGCAGTTGCTTTGAGTGTGGATGTACACCAGCTGCTCAATATTTTAAGCTAGTGTCACATTCTCCTTTTAGATAAAAATGGTTATTTTTTTCTAATGTAAAGATGTAAAAGCTTCCCATATATTTAATGTTCTTAGTTGAAACTTTCTCTTATAAACTTAGGAATGGCTTTTGGGCCAAGCTATAATACATGTGAATATATAGGTCAGTGTCTGTATATAATAAGTGCTTGATAAATATTAGAGATGATGAGAATGTTAATGAGTTCCAAAAAGCATCATATTTACCTACTCAGACTCCACTATAATTATGTAAGTAAAAAGTCAACACTGAGGTCTTTATTTTATATTTCCTGCCTCAGTAATGCAATATGGAAATTTGGAATCTATTTTTTCTTTTGGCTATAAACACAAATATATATACAGTCATACATCACTTAATGATGGGGATACATTCTGAGAAAAGCAAAGTTAGGTGATTTCATTGTCCTGTGAGCATCATAGAATGTACTTACACAAACCTACTACGTATCTAGGATATAATAGCCTAGGCTACAAACCTAGGCTACAAACCTGTACAGCATGTTACTGTACTCAATACCGAAAGCAATTGTAACACAGTGATAAGTATTTGTGTATCTTAACATAGAAAAGATACAGTAAAAATACAGTATTATAATCTTAAAGGGCCACTGTCATGTATGTAGTCTGACATTGACCAAAACGTCATTATGTGGCACATGGTGGTATGACTTTTTAAGTTATAGAATCCACAAAATGTGGGACTAAATCCTTTTGGAAACTAAACCCCTTTGTATACCATCATATTCCCCAGTTCTTTTAAAGGCTGAATAACATAAAACAAAATAGCTTTATTTAGTATTTTAATTTATTGTTTCCTGACACTGATGACAATAATGCCATTAGCTAGAGTGGGTTTCTGAAAACAGAAAAATGTGTGTCTTACATTATGATATGAACAATGTTCTAATTGAGGTGAAGTTCAATTAAGGAATAATTTCCTCATCAAGGATTGATGATATAATACATCACTTATGCAACAGAGATACGCCATTAAAACAAAGATGCATCAATTTGTACATCTATTGTCATTCAAAGTGCTAAAATTACATTAAAAGTTATAGAATATTTAAACTGGAGCTATCCAACCCACTCCCTTTACAGATTTAGAAACTAAGATCCAGAGAGTAGGTCACTAAGGCCACTGAGCCAGATGGCGCCACATCTGAAATTGGTTACTTTGACTCTTAGCCCAGTCCTCCTTCTTCTATACTCCCCACCACCCTTAAAAAGTTGTAAATATAGATGTATGTATATTAAACATTGTTTTAAAGGTTAAAAGAACAGATTATCTGACTCCACCAATTATTATCTGTGTAAGCTGGCCACATTTCTTAACTTTGCTGCTCCTCAATTACTTCATCAGTGAAACAGAGGTATTAATAGCAATAAGCTTACGTGTGAGCATTAATGGCTGTATGTATGTAAAGTATACATGGTATATAGTAGACACTCAATAAATACCAGACATTATTATTATTGTCACAGCAAAACTGTAGAAAAATATGCATTCAGTTATAACATCATTGGCAATTGGCTCCCTTCCCCTGCCTAGTTCTCTTGGGTGGACTGGAGTTCCTAATTTAGGAGAGTCATGAAAGGAAAGGCACAGCCCGGCAGGAAACAACAGCAGACAGCCCCTGCTCAGAAAGCAGGGAAGTAGGACATAGAGTGTGAATTCCCCCATACTGCACACGTACACACACACACACATGCCCTCAGTATTCCCCCAGTCTTATCTCCCTAGATCAGATGGGCAAACAGAAAGAATCCTTGAATCATTGCTGCTACCCTGAAAATCTCAGCCAGACACTTGACTAGAACCATTCCTATTGATATTAAACCTGAATGGACAACGACCACCAAGCTTCACAGTGCACTTAGGACTGGCTTTGATTTGGCTATCACCTCTAGATTCCCAGACTTTTTGCTATGGATATCTATCTATCTATCTATAGAGAAAGGTATCTTCCTCTCTCTCTCTCTCTCACTCTCTCTCTCTCTCTTTATATATATATATATATAAAATACAAAATTATATATTATATATGTTATACATATTGTATATAATATATTGCATTCAATATTAAATATATAATATTGCTTTCATTTTTAAAATTTAGAAAATATTTGGGAACCACAATTCATATAGTAAGATAGTTAATTTTAAGGTAACTGGGTCAAGGGGTGCCCAGATTAGACATTATTTCTGGGTGTGTCTGTGCCAGATGAAATTAGCATTTGAATCAGTGGACTCAGTAAAGCAGATGGCTTTCCCCAATGTTAGTGGACATCAGTCAATCCGTTGAGGTGCTGAATAGAACAAAAGGCAGAGGAAAGAGGAATTCCCCCTTTATGTTCCTGCCTGCCTTCTTAAGCTGGGACATCAGTCTTTACTTGCCCTTGGACTGGGATTTATACCATCAGCTTCCCTGGTTCTCAGACCTTCAGACTTGGACTGAAATTAAACCACTGGTTTTACTGAAACTCCAGCTTGCTGGCAGAAGATCATGCAACTTCTCAGATTTGGTAATCATGTGAGCCAATTCCTCATTTTATATATACACATATATTCTGTTTATATATTTATATATATTCATATATGTATATTCCATATATTCTGTTTCTTTGGAGAACCCTGACTAATATATATGATCAGTGTTTCTTAAAAAACTTTCTCCAGGAAATTTTGGACTTTATTTAATAAACCAGAAATGAAAAGGAGATGGGGCAGATATTGAGCAGGACAAGCATCCTTTGAGAAGCACCTGCTTCTGTTGAGCACTTTATAGTCTCCAGGCAAGGGGAAGCTGCTCTCCTCTAGCAAGAGAGTGACACCTGCTTCTGCCAGTCTGGATCCAGGAGAATCTGGGACTCATCCACCCGAATGTCTCCATCTTATGTCTCAGGTTGCCACACTTTTTCTGTTAGAACCCTGACTTCGATATAAAACAACTGTAAGATGATGCATTTTCAAATTTTCAGCATTATCTCTTTTCTGTCTGTAGGAGATAAAAGTGACTTTCATTGCATGTGTTGAAATTAAGAGTTAGAAAAAGATGTAGTCTCTCTCTCTCTGTCTCTTTAAAAAACAAAAAACAAACAAACAAAAAAACGAAACCAAAAAAACTTCCAAAACAGGAGTTGACAAACTTTTTCTCAAGGAGCCAGATAACAAATATTTTGGACTTGGAGGCCATATGTTCTCTTTTGCAATTGCTCAATTCTGCCTTGTATCAACAAAGCAGCTATAGCCCATAAGTAAACAAATAATTGTGACTTTGTTCCAGTAAAATTTTATTTACAAAAACAGATGGTCAGCCCGCAAGTCATAGTTTGCCAACTCCTGCTCTGAAGCAACTATCAAAAACCATTCAAATACACATTCCTTTTAATTGCTCTTTTCCTCAGACAGATTATGTGCCTCTGCTGCTGCATAAACCCACACCTCACCCCAATGGAGAGTCTTTCCAATTGTACTGCCACTGCATGCCAGGGGCTATAGCCAACCAACTTAACACCAGCACAGCAAAAGGATCCTACCCTTGTGTGATCAGTGAGTGATTCCATCTAGAAGATCTTCTGATATCAACACAGTTTAGCCCAGGAAGCTGAGCCTGAGAAAAGGGCTCATGTGCATGCAGCTTTTTTGGAGGTGGGGAGGAGAGGGGCAGGTAAGCAAGTTTAGAAAACAGGAGAGGGATACTGGAAAGAATAAGACAGAGAAGTGAGGAAGCCAATACGAAGGGGCATCATCAAGCTGGTCATTGCTAGGGATGGTTGGGGCTTGGTTCTCTCAGGACCCTCTGAAGGGACATGTATAATGGTCCTCTACATTTCCTCCCAAGGGACAGACGAGGAACCATTTCCTACCAGGCCCCATTCTGGTCAAAGGCTGCCACATGGCTGTTAACTCCCCTGCACTTCCTTGTTGCGTTTGCAGGACTATCTTTCTGCAGCTTTATGGAGTTCCAGGTCAGAAAGCAAGATACAGGCTGCAGATGAGGTGCAGGTTATACCTGCCCAAAAGTGCCTAGTGCCTAAATAGCTGGAATGATGGGAGCCAAGAGATGATGAGACAGACAGCAAGAGGTGACCAATACCATTACGCAGAATAGTTCACCCATTGGAGTTTTTAAGTTGCTTTATAAATGGATCAAGTTGTAAAAACAACATGTATCATGGCAAAAAGGCAAAATTTATACAAAATCCAGCAACTTTTATTGCTGCCCAACTAAGTTCATTGGTCCACTACCCAAGGGGAAGCCAGTACGCTGAGACAGCAGGGTTTAGGGCAGAGGATGAGTTTATTCCACATAGCGCTAAGTGGGGAGACAGGAGAAATTTCTCAAATCCGCCTCCCTGAGAATTTGGGAGACAGGGTTTTTAAAGACAGTTTGGTGTAGGCAATTGAATCTGCTAATTGGCTGGGTTTGGGGCAGAACCACAGGGGTTGTAGAAATTGTCTTCTTTGCTGACCAGGTTCTTGGGTGGGGGTCACAAACCAGTTGAGTCAGTTCCTCAGCATGGGCCACTGTTCTGGGTGGGTCAGCTATTCCAGTGGAATGCAGGACCTGGAAGATATCTCCAAAAAGGTTTCAAAAATGTGATATTATCTATGGAGAAAGCTAAGAATCTTTATGACCACCAGCTATGTGGCTCCAGAGTGGCAATTATAGAGAAGGAAACAGGCAGACAGTGGTTAATTATTATCATTATTTTTAGCTAGCCCTGTGCCTTATTTTTAGCTAGGCTCTTACCACAGTTCTCGCCTTGTGCCCCTTTTTATTAATTTGTAAGGGCAGTTTCACTTTAACTTTAAGGCAGTTCATAAGCAGATCTCATTAACTGATAACTTTGGAAAGCTCTCTTTCTTTTAACTATGCATAGCCTTTTTCAAGGGTCTGCATACATATTGGCCTGTACTTTCAAAATTATTTCCCTCAGGTCTTCTTATCCTGCTTTGTATCCCACGCCCCCACTGATCTTTAACTTCCCATTATTCTTCTACATCTTTCCACAGGCTCAAGCCACATGTACCTTGTTTCTCTGTTTTGTCATCTGACACAACAATTGAGGTGTTCTTACTGAATGGAGAAGACCTTCCTGGTTTATTCATTTTTTAAAATGTGCTCACCACAGGCCTAGTGTCAGTTTTAGGTGTTCTATGGCACTGAGACAAAATGCTTGGTCAGAATTCAGCCACCACCATCTCACTGACCCCTTGACATTCCTTCCTGGCCACTTTCAAAGTCTCCTATAATCACCAGTCCCATTTGTCCATTGTCTATTCTGTGCCAGTTTGACCTCTAATTCTTCCAACAAGGCTTCAGGTCAGGGATTGTTGTCTCCATTTTACACGTGAGAAGGCTGAAGTTCAGGAATGATAGGTGGATTCCCTGAAGCCAGAAAGTGAAGATGTGGCAGAGTCAGAATGCCAGAATTCAAACTTGAACTTACCTGGCTCTCGACCCCAGCCCTCAGGGTTAAGCAGAGGGGCAGGAAGACCTCCCTTGCTTAGACATGGTGCTGCTCTAGAATGGCTTCCAACTCTAATCTTCTCAACAGCCAATTACGTACTTACAGAGACTGTCTAGGTCCCAGCTTCCCAGTCAACACTGCATGAATATAATAGCCTACCATCAAGCAGTTATAAGTGAGCCCACTTGGAAGGGTGGCCAGAGAATCATCTGGGTCAAGAAAGCTTCCTGGGCCAGTGTTTTTAGCAGCAAGCATCTTTACCCAGGCCTAGAACTTTGAAGATACTGTACTCAAATTTCAGTGATTCTGAGCTACTACCTGTTCTAATTGCCCAAGTGGATTGCCAATGAACTGCAATAATTCATAATTCAGCTATTGGTTATCAATAAGATACAAAGAAGCCTTATAAAGTCATAAATCCTTCTTGTAGGACAGAGGGTTAGAAATCATCAAATATTGCTCTTTATTATTAGCAAAAATCACTTACAAAATATCTGGAGAATCGATTTCCAGCCTCTGCTTTAATAGCTGTATGGGGGGAGGGGAACCAGCTCTTATCTTAGTCAATAAATTTTAAACCGAGTGGAGGAAAAGCAGTAGTAAATTAGTTTAAAATTTCTTATTCTGTGGTCTCATGTGCCTCCTGCTGACTAAAATTGTCCGCTTCCAATTCCAGCATTTATTAAACTACAGATACTATGTTATTATTAATTCACTTTAAGTAATAAAATATTCCCAGAATATGATTTTAAATTCTCACGACATTTGGAAGTCCTGTATTTGGGATAGTCAAGCATTGCGTACTCATTCTTTAAGAGCTATTTTAAATTTTATCTTTTGTCACCACCTGGTGGTAAAATGTTTTCTCACTTCTTTCTTTCCACGGTTAAATTTTGTTCTTGCAAAGGAAAATCTCTAAAGCAAGAAAACAAGCTAACTTTAGTATTAATAGTCAAGTATTAATGTCTACTAAACATTCTGTATATGCTTAATAAATGTCTATTGAATAAATGTTTCTTATCTGTTTTAGTGGATTGCAACGTCTATGATCCTTTCATTTGAATTGCATGAACCTCTCAAAGGTGACAAGTGGACCACAGAAAGTGGTCCACAGTATTATCTCATCAAGGGTCGTTTTCTTTTTTTAACGTGTAATTGATTTTTGGTTGAAGCTAATAGAGCTACATGATTAAAAAGTAGTTGGTTAAATAATTTTTATTATTCTTTTAAGAATGTAAATACATTTAACACTGCAATATTTAAAAAATATTTTCCATGATACCAAGAGGTAAGAGAAAATTTGACAAAAATTTCTTAAATATGATTGAAAAGATGTAAAACCTTTGCAAATTCCCAACTTGAACTATTAAGAAAAACCAAGTTGCACGCACATCATTTGTTGTAGGCCATCGCCACCTTGTGGTTCGAGAAAGAGGTCCTAAAGGCTATGAATCTTTTAAGGTGGAAATTTTTTACTGTAAAAAAATTCCTATTTATAATTAAAATGAAACTTAATTATTGGAAACAACGTCAATCATGAATCTGAAAACATAATTATCTACCAAAAATTAGGTAGGTTAAAATTCCAAGAGACATTTAATTAAAAATTATGTGTCAGAGTCATTTCTAAGCCCCCAATTTGACTCTGGCTATAACATCTTGTGCAAGTTACTTGACCTTTTTGAGTAAGGCTTAATTCTGCATCTCTTAAACAAGGGGAGTGGACTAAACAGATCACACTCCTCTCGATTCTGCAAATGCATGATTTGGGGAGCATAGCAATTTTAAGTCTAAATGCAATTTACAATAATTGTTCTGTCTTCAGTATTTCTTGTAATATTTTTGGGTACAGAACCTGCTTAAAATAGATGTTTTCTATCTACTTTCTTATTTATGATCAAGTAACATCTGTCCAGTATAAGTTACCATATGTTCCCAAAAACAACACTAATGCCAAACAGCTTTCCCATTTTTAATTGGTAAATCTTATGGTATAAAAACATTAATAAAAAAGCATTCCATGGTTATAAAATATGCATATTAGTAGTTTCTCTAGACAGTGTTTACACTAAGACAATTGTAATTGCTCATATGTGTTACCAGATTCCCTCATCTCACGGCTACTTATTGAGTAGTTACTTTGGTATAGACTTTGTGAGAATTATGAATAGAATATTGTGTCTGTAACATATGAATTAGTGAAAGAAGCACATGAGATATATATAGAAATTAATACCTTAATGTTTATTTCTTTCACTTTAAAATGCACAAAACTTCTTCCTTTTTTAGGAAGTCCCTCTGTTCACAGAGGACCAGAATGCTTTTACAATGTCAAACTGTTAATTGTGCCAGTAGTTTTATATGAAATGTTTTAACTTTCGTTAGGTAATAACAAAAATGGTTAATGTCTATAAATAAGATCATCTTAAGATTAATCTTTATATAAGCCCATATGTACTCTATAAAAAGAAAACCAGAATATGGGGAGTAGGGATGAGGATAGCATGTGATCTTTTGGGTGCATGTTCAAATCAAGAAACAAAAATTTTATAAGGATGGGAATATGAAACTTCAAAAACCCACATTACATGTCACTTTTACTAGGGCCATGTACAAATTTTACTCCTGTGGTCTTGTTTTTACATTCAAATGTTTTTTCAATTCACATTTTGGTTATAACTATGCCTATATTTATATGTATATATTTGCATAATACCACAAATGCCTAAAGAGTACTGGTCTTAAAAAAAAGAAAAAATAAGTGAATTAAATGTTCTTCTGAGCATGGATGGAGTTTTTCAGCTTAGTAATTGGCAACTCCTACATTCATGTCTCTGTTGAAGTGATTAAAAAAGAATCATTTCCCAGAACTACAGGTGCACAACAGATTGGAGTCATTATGCAAAAGAACAGAAATCTGGAGAGAAACCCAAAGAATAAAAAAGCCATGTTCCTGGCCATCCTTTTGCCTTTAATTCACTTTTTTTTCCAGCTGTATTTGTATATACAACATGAAATATGAAAAAAAAATTATAATGGATTTGAAATAACCCATTCAAGATTAGAAATGTATACCTTGAATTAAACAAACTTCCAATAAAAACACACTGTAGGTAGAAATGGACTAAAGGTCAAATTTGCATTAATGTATTTAAAAAGCTAAAGTTATGTAGGGAAGTTGATGAATTGAAATACATTACATGATTTTTTTTGAAGTTATATATTTTTTGCTGATCTTCTGAGTTTCTCTTCCTGCCCCAAATCAAGGGAATCACATTTTCCCTCACTGATCTGGTAAGTCTCTTAGCCCCTAGGCCACTTCAAGTATCCAAAATCTCCATCTCAAAGCCAATCAGAGGCTCCAGCTGCTGGTCACCATATATTGGTTTCTATGCCCTCTTCCAAGCAAGAGGTTTGAAAATTTATTGATGGCTTTGCCATCATGTTTTCATGATTCCATGGTCAATATCTTGTAAGTCTGACATGACTTTCCTCACACGTTTTCCCAAGTATCTAACCTTTCTTCTAGGTAGAAAGAAAGAACACGTGAAATGACACGAAATGGAATCATAAAAAATAGAATGTTAAAGAACTACTGTAACAGAAGAGGGCAACGTAAAAAATGTCTGGAAACCAAACTGGGGATTAGGGATGTTGGGATGTTTGCGAAGGGACACTTGGGAAGCAGAGAGAGTAATCCTCTTAGTTTAAAGATGAAGAGGCGTTAAGATGCGCAATGTAGAAACAAACCGGTCACTTGTGACTGTGGATGTCAATGTTAAGTTCCAAGGACCAGTGGGATGGGTGGAGAGAGGGCTGTAAAGGAGAAACTGAGTGAAAGGAGGTAGCAAAAACACTGTATCAAAACGTTAGATGGTGGGAAGTGGAAAAGCCAATAAAATAGAAAAACTGGTAATGCAGATACGTTAAGCTGCGGTTAAAATATATCTGAGTCCTGGGTTGATCATTCAACATTAAACTATGAGGGTGATCTCAGGAAGCCACAGTCACGTTTGAGAAAGCGCCCATTCCTAAGCGTGGGGGAACCAGGAGTCGTTATATGCCCTTTCAGGAGGGAAGCGGTTCGCTTCTCTCTGCCATTCTTGCTCTTCTGATCTTTCCTCAAGAGTGGAAAGTAAAGTTGTTGTTGTTTTTCAGATAGGCAACCTAGAACGCTGAGCGACAAGGAAGAAGTTGGAAAGTACCCTCAAAGAAAAGTTTGGAAGAGGGACGTGTCGGGGCACTAAAGGGGACGCTTCGGGCTGGGGCCCGACTGAAGTCGGGAAGATCTGGGGAGGAGCGAGGAAAGGGCCGACATCAACCTGGAGCCCAGGGAGGGCGAATGGGGGTGGGGCGGCGAGACGAGGGACCCGGCAGGGCGCGGAAGTGGGAGCGCGCGAGGGCGAGGGACGCGGGTCTGCCCCGAGACTTGGGCGGTCGTTCTCACCATTGTCTCCGCGGCTAAGGCATTGTGAAACATTTCCTTCCCCTGGGTCATGGAGCCCCTCCCTCTTTTTTGAGGGAAGAGCTACTCAGTCTTTTCTTAGGGCCCTGGAGGTGGAAAGGCTCAGCTTTCCTCGCTTTCGTAACACGGACGCAGCCTTTTCCCTTCCTGGTAGGAAGAGGAGGGAGGGGTCGGGGAAGGAAGACGATGTCCCCACGGCACGCTTTCTAGCCCCAGCGATCGCCGCTGGCCCCCGTGTAGGAAAGTGAGGTTTTGGGACGTTTCTGCCAGTCTGGCCTATGGTCTGCAGCTGCTGTTGGGTGGTAGTACGCAGGCTGGCGGAGTCGATTTCTCTAATGAAGAAGAGAAAGCACAATTCCCTCTTTAGGCTCTAGGGAATTGAGCCGCGTTCCAGATCACCCATTCCGGAAATGTGAAACCGAATCCCTACAAAGTAGTCTCTGGGACAGGGGTTGTGTGGGGAGGAGGGGGGAAAGGGGGGTGAGGACCAGTGCAAACGCATTTTAAAATCCAGAGCCTGAGAAGTGTCACCTGGCCCCCTCCCCCAGGCATACTTTCTAGGGGAAGCGCAGGGGCAACCAAGTTTTCCCCGAGAAAAGTTAAGGCACAGAGAGAGCAGGCTGGAGCTAACAAGCTCGTAGCAGACTGGGGAGATGGAGAGGTGGGGTGGGGTATTTTTCTAGAAAGGGTAGCCCTGGCTCATCTCCCAGATTGGGAAGAGTAGGCAGACGGAGGAGAGAAGGGGACTCGGGGCAGCTCGGGGCAGGGAAATCTTGGAGAATGGACTCAGCTCTCCACCCCAACCCTCCCTCCTGGGAACTGCAGCCCAGCGCGGGAACTGCGTTACCCCACCAGAGGGGCAGCTGGATGGGAGGGTGGTCCAGGAAGCCGGCAGGGAGAAGCGCAGTAGAAGGAAGAACCTTCTCCCCGGAGCAACCCAGGACGTGCAAAGTGCTGGTCACAGCGCCCCTTGTGCGTCTTCCGCCCCCAGATTGACGAGCCGTGGCGAGAAGCCAGAGAGGAGGCTGCCCCCTCCCCCGCCAGAGCCCGCGGTGCAGAGCGCGGTTTAGCACCGACTGAGCTCAGGGGGCGGCGTCTTTGGGATGGAAAGGCGGCCAAGAGGGAGGGGGGGTGTTCATTCGGGGACTATAAAAGGGCGGTTCGGGTTGCCCGATTCTTGCACTCGCTGGAAAGCGGCTCCGAGCCAGGGGCTATCGCAAAACCAGGGTGCGCAGCCTGGCGGAGAGGGCAGAGCCCTGCGCAGAGCCAGCAGCACCGCAGCCTAGGCGGAGGCCGAAGCGGGGTGCCAGGCACCAACCCTCGCGTTGCCTCAGCGCAAGAGGCGCCCCAGAGCGCTTCTTTTCCCCGCAGCAGCCTCTCCGCCTGCTCCCTCCGCGCGGTGCCTCCAACTCTGCGCTGGAAGAACAACTTCCCGCGCGTCGGCAGAACTGCAGCGCCTCCTCCTAAGTGACTCTGGGAGCTTAGGCTGTCGCCGGTTCTGCGCGCACTTTGAAAGACTAACATTAATTGTTAACTTTAACAATCCAGAGTGAGGCCAACGAGACTCTGCTCTCCGAACCCGAACAAAAGCTCCCTCGCTCGGTGCGCTGCTGCGCGCGGTGTCTCCCGGGTCTCTGATGCAGCCAGCGGTCCTCGCAGGGTTTCGAAGAGGCAAGCTGGGCGGCGACATGGGGAAGACCGAGTGGGCGCCGCGGTCTTGGAGCTTTAGGCCTGCGCCCACGCTGCTTCTTCTCGCCGCGGCCGCACTCTGCTAGCAGTGCCGGGCGCACGCGGGCGCCCCGCCGAGGAGGACGAGGAGCTGGTGCTGCCGGCGCTGGAACGCGCCCCGGAACGTGGGACCACGCTCCTCCGCCTGGACGCCTTTGGCCGGTGGCTGCACCTGGAGTTGCAGCCCGACAGCGGCTTCCTGGCGCCCGGCTTCACGCTCCAGACCGTGGGGCGCAGACCCGAGCCCGAGGCGCCGCGTTCGGACCCAGCCGGCGACCTGGCGCACTGCTTCTACTCTGGCACCGTGAATGGCGACCCCAGTTCGGCCGCCGCCCTCAGTCTCTGCGAGGGCGTGCGCGGCGCCTTCTACCTGCAGGGCGAGGAGTACTTCATCCAGCCCGCGCCAGTCGCGGCCACCGAGCGCCTCGCCCTCGCCGCCGCGGGGGAGGAGCCGCTGGCGGGGCCACAGTTCCATCTCCTGCGGCGGAGGCGGCGAGGCGGCAGCGGCGCCAAGTGCGGGGTCATGGACGACGAGACCCTGCCGCCCAGGGGCGCGGGGCCGGAGGGCGACGATGCCGGGGCGCAGTGGCTGCCGCGGGACCGGGCGCGGCAACGCGCAGGACAGCCAACAGGTAGAAGAGTTGCTCTCACGTGTCTCTCCATTCATCCTGCTCTCCTCACTTTCTCTATCCGACGCGACTTGAAGGTAGACTCTTGCTTGCAGGCAGGAGCATATGTCTGCGGACGGGATGGAGGGAGGTTTGGGTCGGTGAATTCAGCTAGAAAACTTAATTCCATTTGCCCGAATAATGACTAACCAAGAAGAACTGACAGATCAATGATTTTCTACAGACTAAGGCGATGCGTTTTGACCGGGAAGGGACAGTTTGTAACCCGACTCCTTCCACCTTTAGCTGAGTGTGAGCGTGTACGACTTCTTTCCACCCCTTTTATTTCTTTTTAACGATTTTGTGTGTGCTTTGACCCGTTGCAACGTTGCGCTGAGTTTTGTAACGGCTGCCTGTGCGTGCACCCTGCGCTCCCAGGAGGGCGGAGGTGGAGGGGCAGAGGAGCAACGGAGACCTCGGAATATGCCCGGAAGCCTGGGCAGCTGCGCTACGGTCTCTGTTCTGCAGGTTTCTGTCGCCTTCCCCCCGTAAAAGGCTGACCCGGCAGGCTGGCCACGGCTGCGACCCTCAGCAGAACCTGCTTGGGAGGTCTTTACCCAGCTTTCCCCGCCTCTCTGCACCTCCTACTCCGCCTCCCAGCTTGCACACGCTCTCGCGGCCATAATTCTTTTCTCGAGCACTGTTGAATGTTAGTCACCGCAGGTCCTTCCTGCTAGCCTTCTCCTGACTCTCTTGTGTGCAGTGCTTACTCTCCAGTTCTTTTCGTTTCATCACTCTGGTGCCTTTTTTCTTCTTTAACTTTCTCACGTGTCTTGTTTTCAGAATTCTCCCTTTTCCCCCTGCTTCTCTGCTCCTGGGAGGGAGCAGTTACATCGTCACAGGCCCGCTTAGGACTTCTCTGGGGGTTGGGTCTCAGTTGGGAGTCTGAGGGCTCTTTTCCAAATAATCAACCGCGGCTCAAAGCAGGAACTTACTTCCCTGGGACAGTGGGAGTGGGGCAATAGGCTGCAGGGCAGAGTGGGTGGTCCTTGTGCCTGGAATTGGCAAGAGCAGAGCACCCCAGGGACCCCTGGAATGAGAGAGCAGAGCAGTGCAGGCTGAGATTCCTTCAGGCCCGGCCCCTTGGCAGCAGCCCAGGCCCTACCCGAGGCCTTCCACGTGGAGCTTGATGATCTCATTCAGGATTTGAGTCCTGGCCTGTGAAAAAGTGACTCAGGGCCTCTGCCTGCTGCCCTTGCTCCAAGATTTTACTACAGCTGGGTAGGATGGTGTGCATACTGCCTTGTTCAGATTGTAGAATTTCAGAGAGAACAGAACTCCTGCTCTCTCACACACACACAAAAGGAGCCTGACCACTCAGAGGAGCACATGGTCTTTTTATTTAAAGCAAAGGAGAAAACTTTTAGAATAACACTTTCAGGGAAAAGAGATGCAAATATTTTTGTTATTGTTTTTCTGGGTACATTTTAGTTTTATTTGCTTTGACTGGTTTAGGCTTTCCTTATATACTCTCAGAAGGTAACTATTCTTGGACAGCCTGCCCACGAGCAAACTATCTTGCTTGTTTCTTTACAGGAACTGGAAGCATAAGAAAGAAGCGATTTGTGTCCAGCCCCCGATATGTGGAAACCATGCTTGTGGCAGACCAGTCAATGGCAGAATTCCACGGCAGCGGTCTAAAGCATTACCTTCTCACCTTGTTCTCAGTGGCAGCCAGGTTGTACAAACACCCCAGCATTCGGAATTCAGTTAGCCTGGTGGTGGTGAAGATTTTGGTTATCTATGAAGAAGAAAAGGGGCCAGAAGTGACCTCCAATGCGGCCCTTACTCTGCGGAACTTCTGCAACTGGCAAAAGCAGCATAACCCACCCAGTGACCGGGATGCAGAGCACTATGACACAGCAGTTCTTTTCACCAGACAGGTGAGAGGAGGACTGTACCAATTATGATATTGTCTTCTTGGGAGTCTGCATTGTACCAACCAAATGTATAAAAGACATTTCACCATTGTTTTTGCACTGAAATTTTTTTAATTGGCTAGATTGTCTTACTTATTTCTACTTATTTCCGGGTATATTTTAGTTTTATTTGCTTTGACTGGTTTAAGCTTTCCTTATATACTCTCAGAAGGTAACTATAATTTTAATAATGTAAGTTTCACAGTTCTCTTTTAAAGGCATTAGGAAAAAGCTTGAGTAAAGTCACATGAAGTCCTCCTAGTTAAACAGTAATGAATGTAGATGCTCCAAAGCATATGTGAAGACACACCCCACCAAAAAGTTAGATCCCAAGGTTCATGTGTGCCTTATTGATTGGAATTTACCTTTGCTTTTGGTAGGACTTGTGTGGGGCTCAGACATGTGATACTCTTGGGATGGCTGATGTTGGAACTGTGTGTGATCCAAGCAGAAGCTGCTCAGTCATAGAAGATGATGGTTTACAAGCTGCCTTCACCACAGCCCATGAATTAGGTAAGTCTGTTTCAGAGTTGGAGTTAAGCTCAATTCACACATTCAAACTGATAAAACAATATACTAATTTAAAAGGGAGAATCTGCAGGTATGTTGCTATTTTAGGTACCAGCACATCTTAGATACTGTAGAAAATACTTTCCACTATTTCAGGCATAGTCATTGTATTAGAATAAAAATTAAGATATTAGGAGCTATGAACATTTGGAAATTTACAAGTTTGTTTATACCCTGTGAAAATTAGATATTGTGTCCAAAACAGAGTGTCTCCTAAATATATTTCTTTCTCTAGAAATATCACTTTGAGACAAACGATTCTCTGTTGGGAAAGAAACACTACAGAGGATCTATATTTTAATGTGGGTTTTGGATTGCTTCCTAGGCCACGTGTTTAACATGCCACATGATGATGCAAAGCAGTGTGCCAGCCTTAACAGTGTGAACCGGGATTCCCACATGATGGCATCAATGCTTTCCAATTTGGATCGTAGCCAGCCTTGGTCTCCCTGCAGTGCCTACATGATTACATCATTTCTGGATAATGGTCATGGTAAGACATTCAAGCTACTCTTTCTAGACGGCATCGAACCTTTCACAGTTTGAGTCTAGTTAAATTACTTTTCACTGTCAAGATCATAACTGTTCAGATCTTAATTCCCAATAAAAGATAGTGTTTCTGGTTGAGTAGCTCTCAAAGTCCATTGATTCACATTTTTAGCAGAACAAAAATTTTGTGTCATAGCTAATACAGAAATACCCCATTGAGGATAGTGTCTTACCAACAATCTAAATCTCTACAGTCTAAAGCTTTACAGTTTTCAAATCACTTTGCTGTACATTATTTCATATGATAAATTTTTTTAAAATGGTGATCTACCCCTGCATGCTTTCATTAACTATTTGTTAATATTGGTTGGCATTTTCTTTGCAGGGGAATGTTTGTTGGACAAGCCCCAGAGTCCCATACAGCTCCCAGCCGATCTCCCCGGCACCTTGTATGATGCCAACCGGCAGTGCCAGTTTACATTTGGGGAGGAGTCCAAACACTGCCCCTGATGCAGCCAGCACATGCACCACCTTGTGGTGTACTGGTACCTCTGGCGGGTTGCTGGTGTGCCAAACCAAACACTTCCCCTGGGCAGACGGCACCAGCTGTGGAGAAGGGAAATGGTGTGTCAACGGCAAGTGTGTGAACAAGACTGACAAGAAACATTTTGATGTGAGTTTTCCTCCTGAAACACATCCAGAATTAAAAAGAACAAAGTGATGCTAAAATATGCGGTACCAAGTTAAACATCCCCATCTGTGTTCTCTAGCAGGAATTTCAGATAGCTTATTTTTCGAATTTATTCTTTATCCTATTTTTTTTTCTTTTATTTCCTAAAAGTTCTCTTTTGAGAATTCTAATGCTGATGATTTGTGTTCCTGTTTAGACTCCTGTTCATGGAAGCTGGGGACAGTGGGGGCCCTGGGGAGACTGTTCGAGAACCTGCGGTGGAGGAGTTCAGTATACAATGCGGGAATGTGACAACCCCGTCCCCAAAAATGGAGGGAAGTACTGTGAAGGCAAACGAGTGCGCTACAGGTCGTGTAACATTGAGGACTGTCCAGATAACAATGGTGAGCAGCAACAGACTCTGAATTTGAGAAATGGCATAAAAAAGATGTGCCCTCGAACAGGTGGTTAAAGATTGGAAACTGATAATGTCATCATATCACTCTCTTTCCAGGGAAAACCTTTAGAGAGGAACAATGTGAGGCACACAATGAGTTTTCGAAACCTTCCTTTGGGAGTGGACCTGCGGTGGAGTGGACGCCCAAGTATGCTGGCGTCTCACCAAAGGACAGGTGCAAGCTCATCTGTCAAGCCAAACTCATCGGCTACTTCTTTGTTTTACAGCCCAAGGTAGTTACTTTTACACTTATTTTTTTGCCTAAGAACCAAGGCCTTGGCTTGTTAACCTTTTCATGCAACCTTTGATGTGCTTGCTTTATTTTGTATGTTAACGTTTGTCCAATTTCAAATTAGAACACCTTTTTTTTCTAAACTGCCTACTTCGAGTTTGGTTTTGCTTTCAGTTATGAAAGAAGCTTAAATCCAGCACTTAAGATTCTTGCAATTGTTTCTTATTGCTCTTTTATATACAAAGAAAAGCTCTTTGAAAAATCAAGTGCTCCTCCATATAACTAGGTTCATACACAACTCATGGCTAGATAAATTGTGTGTTCACAGAGCAACCACTAATTCTGAAAAATAGTTTAGGCATGGTCCAAAGTACTTGTTACTGAGTGACTGGCAATACCATGTGCAAACAGACTTATTAAAATGGAAGTCTGAGCGTAGATAATTCTTATGTTTGAGGACATATATTGGACTAGGAAAAGCATTACTTCTTTTGCAGTTTTAATGAGGGAATAAATCTGCCCTAAGGTAGAAATGGAATTTAATTTGATTGAGATTATCATGTCATTAGCAGTGTATACTACAAAAATACTACCAAATTGCAGATTCAATGTTCAACAAATGACTTATGAAGTATCTACTGTTGCCAAATGTTGTTCTAGGCACTGAGGATACAGTAGTAAACAAAGTGATAAAGAACTCTACTTTCATTGACCTTAGCTAGAAGAGAGATAGGTCAATAAACAAATAATGAAAAGACAATATTTTCAGATGTCTGTACATACTATTGAAAAAAAGCCAAAGTGAAGGGTAATGCCTGACCTGTATGGAGGGTACAATTTTTAATTAGCATAGTCAGGAAAGCAGAGAGAACATTCATTCTTGCTATAACGTCATCTCCTTCCCTTGCTAATGTGTAACACAAGACGCATGTTTTCTTCTCAGGTCATAGATGGTACTCCATGTAGTCCAGACTCTACCTCTGTCTGTGTACAAGGACAGTGTGTAAAAGCTGGTTGTGATCGCATCATAGACTCCAAAAAGAAGTTTGATAAATGTGGTATTTGTGGAGGAAATGGATCTACGTGCAAGAAAATATCAGGATCAGTTACTAGTGCAAAGTAAGTTTAAAATACATTCTCTCAGAGACCTTATAATTTAGATGTATATTTTAATGGGTCTGGAGGAAAATATATTATAAATGGTTAACATGTTTTAAAGCTAAGTGATCTAATTAGCAATGAATGAGACAGTTATGTCTATTTTTCTTGCCTACAGACCTGGATATCATGATATTGTCACAATCCCAACTGGAGCCACCAACATCGAAGTGAAACAACGGAATCAGAGGGGATCCAGAAACAATGGCAGCTTCCTTGCCATCAAAGCTGCTGATGGCACATATATCCTTAACGGAGACTTCACTTTATCCACTTTAGAGCAAGATATTACGTACAAAGGTGTTGTCTTGAGGTACAGCGGCTCCTCTGCAGCGTTGGAAAGAATTCGCAGCTTTAGCCCTCTCAAAGAGCCCTTAACCATCCAGGTTCTTACGGTGGGCAATGCCCTTCGACCTAAAATTAAATATACCTATTTTGTGAAGAAGAAGAAGGAATCTTTCAATGCTATCCCTACTTTTTCAGAATGGGTCATTGAAGAGTGGGGTGAGTGCTCTAAGTCATGTGGATTGGGTTGGCAGAGAAGACTGGTAGAGTGTCGAGACATTAACGGGCAACCTGCTTCAGAGTGTGCAAAGGAAGTGAAGCCAGCCAGCACCAGACCCTGCGCGGACCTGCCTTGCCCCCACTGGCAGCTGGGGGATTGGTCTCCATGTTCCAAGACTTGTGGGAAGGGTTACAAAAAGAGAACCTTGAAGTGTCTGTCCCACGATGGGGGGGTGTTGTCTCACGAGAGCTGTGATCCTTTAAAGAAGCCTAAACATTACATAGACTTTTGCATGATGGCAGAATGCAGTTAAGCAGTGTCAGTTTTGAGGGCAAGGCAAAGTGAGGAAGGACTGATGCACTGACATCGAGAAGGCTGGAGGGATCCAGTGTATCTTGCCGGTAATCCAGTGAGGTGTGTCATTAAGGTGGGGTTGTGGAGGTAGGTTGAAAAGGAGTTAAATCATCAGCATAAACTGCCAGTTACAAATTTGATAGGGTAGTTAATGAGGATTATTAACCTCTGAGCAGTGATATAGCATGATAAAGCCCCAGGGCATTACTATTATTACTTCTTTTGTTACATCTATTACAAGTTTAAAAGAAAACAGGAGCAATTATCGAAAAAAGTCAGAACTATTACCACCCCCGTTTCCTGGTACTGATTAAATACTTTTGTGTCATGGGGATTGGAGAATGAAAAAAGTAAAAGAAAGATGTGATTTTGTTTAAGACCTGGCTTACTTAACCTCACTAACAATGAGGGGAGGGAGGAGTACAAGTAGGATCTTTGACCAGCACTATTTATGGCTCCTTTGGTTGCAGAGAATGTTTATCCATCTTTTCCACCAAGGCTTAAGAGTTCATGTTGTTCAACACGAAAGAAAGTCTCAGTAACGTGAGATGCCTCAAGTGGCTCCATCTTTACATTCATGTACCTTCTCAGTCTTTATTTGTATAATTCGTTTTGAGGATGAAACAATTCCATGTATTGATAAAATTGCATTAAGTCTACAAAGACCAAAAAAAAAAGCAGCAAAGTATTAGGTGCTGGTAAAAACTAGAGGAGACACAATGAGCTTGGTACCGCCAACCTTTCCTACTGTGTAAGCCCACTTTGGTAATGTGGATGTGAAAAAGTAATTTGTGTCTCAAGAAAGTAAAATCACACAAAAAGGATGTAATGCCAGAACAAAAATGGGGTGTATAGAACAGGGTCCCGCAGATTTGGGGACATTGAGATCACTTGTCTCGTGGTGGGGAGTCTGCCGAGGGGTAGCAGGTCCATCCCCGGCAGCTGGCCCAATAGTCGGCAGCTGGCCCAACAGTCGTATCCTGGTGAATGTCTGTTTAGCTCTTTTGTGAGAAAGAATACAACTTTTTCCATATGTATATAGTAAAATATGTTACTATAAATTATATGTACTTTATAAGTATTGGTTTGTGTGTTCCTTCTAAGAAGGACTGTAGTTTGTAATAAATGCCTATAATAACATATTTATTTTTATACATTTATTTCTAATAAAACGTTTAAGTTATATCGCTTTTGTAAAAGTACATATAAAAATAGAGTATTTATACAATATATGTTAACTAGAAATAATAAAAGAACACTTTTTGAATGTGTGTGTCTATTTTTTGTAGTGAGAATTAATTTCTGGGAAGGAAATCTGAGAGACAATTCATTGACTGAAGACTGAATTTTTTCTTAAATTCTTTGGCAATAAGATTTTGTTCTAATGAAATATATTTCTTGTATCCTTGGCTTGTGTGATTGCTAAAAAGAAAGGAATCTGTGATATCTCTGGTGATATATAACTTTATTACAATGTATCTAATAATGTACACCAGTGAATGAGACCCTATCTCGAAAAAAAAAGTGTGTGTGTGTGTGTGTATATAAGTACACACACATACATACACACACCAGTGGTTGGCAAACTTTCTGTAAAGAGCCAGATAGTAAATATTTACAGCTCTGTGGGCCATAAATCTTAGTCACAATTATGCAATTGTGCTGTTGTAGCATAAAGGTAGCTCTAAATAATATGTAAATGAATTGACATGGCCATGTTCTAATAAAACCTTATTTACAAAAACAAGGGATGGGGTGGATTTGTTCTGTGGACTTAGTTTGCCAACCCCTGATGAATACCATAAATTAAATGAAAAAAGCTGGATGCTTTTTGAATTTGTATCTCTTTCTCAGTTATATCACATAAGTAAAAACATATGAAAGTATTTAAGCTATTGACTAGAAAATAACTCATAAATTACATTTTGGATAGATATACATGGTGTTCCAAAACCTCCAGATGTTTCCCTTGCTCATGAGGAATACCTGAGGTGTTCTGGAGAAAGCTTGGAAAGCCCAGGCCTCATTGGGTAGCCTTTTTGTAAATCACTATATTTTAAACACTAAATAGTATATCAATGACTTCAAAAGTTCAAATTGTTTCCAAAGTAACTACATTTCTCCCAGGAAATAGTTTATTTACTAGAAGACTCAGATTATGTGGTTAATTTTCCATTTCCATTCCAATTTTCCATTTTCTTCCTTTTTTCCACCCCCCCTTAGAGTAATTTTTCTCAAGTATTACAATATAGTATGTTGATTTCAGATTCAGATGATAATTTCTAATTGCTCATAATTATTCAAAATGTTCTTCCCTCCCTGAGCAATGAACATATGATTCTCAGGAGTCAGGTGTACAGGTACAAAGAGTGGGGTGTAAAAGGGAGAATCTTGTTAATCTCTGGTTCACTGTTTTCCTACGTATTAGGCTATGGGACAGAAACGTAAAGTTCAAATCTTACATTGTGGAAACTAGTCTTGGTTTTATAAAACTCATTTAAACACAGAATTTGGCCATTCCATTCAGTGGCTTAACTTGCCCCTTGTAATAACAACCTCTATCACAATAATTTATTTGTCTACATTAGTGCAGTACAAATCCTTACAGTAAGTGACATGGGGACTACACACACACAAGAAATGCCTTGACCCTCATTGACTATGCATGCTATTTGAGAAAATGAGGATACATACACCTAAAATGATAACCCATGATACAAAGTCATTTTCAGATTTTGCCTCATTCACCAAAGAGGTTTTGTTATTCTTTTTAAGAGGCTTAGATTGATCTGATGCAGTAAGTACCAAGACTAAAGTTCAGGACACTGAGATAAAACCAGCCAGAGGATTTTCTACTATCCTTTTTATTCTCAGTCCAAGGTAGTTTCAAACAACTCTCTGGTGTTGCCACATTATTTTTCAGCCCTCCGCTGGTGAGATTTTTCTTTTACCAATAGGCTGAGCAGTTTAAGATACTCTATGTTGGCAGCAAAGCAAGGTTGGTTCAAAACACACATGCTGGTTCTGTAAGCTTAAGTAGGCACCAGCTTGAAAGGAGGAGGGGTTTTGTGCTCTTTCCTGTTGCAGGTATAAATGAACTGGGATAATGTTGAGTACTAATTCAAACACCTAATTTTTGAATCATTCAAGGGCAGTTTCTTCCTCTAGTTCGTATTTCAATAATCACCAAGCAAGTACAAATTTTGGATCAGAGATTTCACCAATTGACAAAAATAGTTTCCAACTCTTTCTCTTTGTTTAATTTGTCTTCTGTCTTCTAAAAGAGGCCACTACAGATATTAATGTGAGTTAGGAACATAGACACAATTTTCTAACCTCATTGGTTTTCCAAAAGAAGAAAAAAACACAAATTATTAATATAAGGGTTTTGGGTGCTCAGTCTATCAAGGAAATTAACCAAAGCTATCCTAGTGTAGAAGTGTAGTCTATTCAGACATACACATATTTCTGTGACATGATGAGCTCATATGACACTGGTAGAAAGGGAATGATGTCATGAAACACGGTAGATGTTTTGGTTCATCTACAAGTTTTCTAGCAAGGAAATGTTTTCTACCTTTTCTTAGGAGCAGCAGAACATAAAATATACTAACTCATGAGCATGGCAAGCCACAGAGAAATACAGAACCATACACAATGCTCACTCATCCCTCTTGTCTCTAATTGGCTGTAAACAGTCTTGGAAGTTCCTAATGTGGCCTTTGTTCAATGCTCTTGTCTCCATAATTCAGAAACCTAAACTTTCCTATACAGCCCCTTCTGTGAATCACATTGCCTTTATTTGAGGATGTTTCTATAATTACAATTATTTGTTTGAAATTTGGCATGTTTTGTTGGCTAGTGCAGTTTCTTTTTATTTAGTGTCTCTATTGTTTTATGTTCTGCTGCCTTTAAGAGAAGGTACAAAAGTGGGGAGTGTGATTTTATGAAGAGTAATCCAGGAAGGTTTCTTAAATAAGGAGATGTTTCTGGAAACCAGACAGATGCAAGGAAACAGCTCTAGGAAGAATGAGATTACAATAGAGGGGTGGCCACCACAGGTAGGCGTTTACTTGACTTTTCGGAGGGGACAGCAAGAGGCCAGTGTGGCTGGCGTGATGCAGAGAGGAGGTTGGCGGAGGAAGTATGTTTGGGTTTTGCTCTGAGTGAGATGGGGAGCCAGTGGAGGGAATTGAGCAGAAGAGAGACATGGGCGGACTTCGCATTTTACTCATGGGCCATTACAGAAGGAGACCAAATAGGAGACTATTGCCATAATTGCAATGAATGCCAATGATGGGCTGAATTAGGGTGATAGCCATGGAGGTCAAATCCTGCAGTTCGAAATGATATGATTTGCAGATGAATGTAGATGTGAAACAAAGAAAACACATCACAGATGAGTGCAAAGGTTTTTCGTTGCTGCTGTTGTTCTGTTTTCTTTGTTTTTGTTTTGGGTGGAGAGATTATCTGTGCAACATATATGTGCACTATGTTTTTAGAGACCAACAGAAATTAAAACCACAAGATTTTTGGTATCAAAATCAGTTAAACCTATAGCTAAATATAAATAATTGTTGAAAATATGGTTTTAAAATTAACTGGAAATATAAAAATACTAGTTAAAAGTTATATATAATGTAAAATACTTTATTAATAATAACAAAAATTCAACTACAAGGCTATATGTCATATTAACAAAATTATAGAAGAAATTTCTCATATTGGGATTTATCAAAGGATATAATTATCTCCTTGAATTTGGTAATTAGATTAATATAGACAGATGAATGATATTTCTTGAAAACAAATACAGAAAAAGTCTTTTAATGGAAAGAGGATGCACATAAAATAAAACCCATAAAGCAAAGAATGGAAAGCAAAGTAAAAACACAAAATAAGATGACAGAATCCCAACCACATTTTTATGACAATGCATTGTTTAAACTTTCCTATTAAAAGACAAATATCTTCAGGATGTGCTTAAAAATAAAATCTGATGACATGATAAGTAAAAGGGAACTATCTAAATCAAAGTGACATTTTTTTCAAAGGAGTGCAAAGATTTAGCAAACAGAGAAAACAGGAATAGAATATGATTTCAGTCAAATTATATTTAAGATGGAAAAGCACTAAACAAAATAAAGAATAACATTTTTTGTGGATTAAAAGTACAATCCACAATAAAAATTTGTGTCCTAGATAATAGAACATCCATATATAAATTTAAAACTTTAAAAAGTACAAAGGATAATCAATAGGAAAATACTATTTGTCTTTAGCAGCTTTCTCTAGTTAAGGACAGAACAAATATGTGAGAAAAAATGCAAAACTTTACAAAAACTTAAAAAAAGACTTGAATAATACAAGACATACAAATTTCTTTGAGTTTGACTCCAAATTGTAAACTTTTTACTTTCCTAAAATAATGAGTAGATTTAATAAAATTCTAATTATTGACTAATGATTTATAAATTTTTGGAACTTGATAACATGATTCTAAAGTTCATCTGAAGAAACAAATTTAGTGATGACAGAAAGAAACATAACCGAAAAACGGAGAGTAATATAAGAGACTTGTTTGACCTGATTAACCATAAAATTACAATTAGAAAAAAGATGGTACTTGTAGAATTATTGACAAGCATATCAATGGTAGAGAAAAATAGCCCAGAAAAAAATCTAAGAAGGCTTAACCACAAAACAATGGTATATGATAAAGTCAGAAACATAAATCTGTGAATAAAAAAAGAATCATTCAAAACATAGCCCTGAAAAAAAATGTATTTGTTTGTTTGGAAAAAAGTAAACACATTTACAGCCCTCTTTCAGACCATTCATCAACTTAAATTTCAGATATATAAGTAGCTAAAACATTAAATGAAACCCATATTAATCAGGGTTCTCCAGAAAAACACAACCAATGAGAGATCTGTATCTATATCTATATTTATATCTAAATCTATATCTATACATCTATCTTTATAGGTAGATATAAAGAGATTTCTTACAAGGAATTGCCTCACACAATTATGGAGGCTGAGAAATCCCAAGATCTGCAGTCCACAAGCCGGAGACCCAGGAAAGCTAATGGTATAGTTCCAGCCTGAGTCTAAGTCTGAAAGCAGAAGAAGATCAATGTCCCAGCTCTAAGACAGGCAGAAAGAGCAAATTCTCCTTTATTCAGACTTTTTGTTCTATGCAGATCCTCAACAGATTGGATGAGGCCCACCCAAATTAAGGATGATAATCTGCTTTACTCAGTCTACAGACTCAAATGTTAATTTCATTCAGAAGAATCCTGACAGAAACACCCAGAATAATGTTTAACCAAATATCTAGGCACTCAGTGGCTCAGTCAAGTTGACACATAAAATTAACAATTGCAAAAGTTTAAGAAGTATTAGCAAGTATAGAGAAATATTTATCTGATCTCGGGATTGGAAAGGATATCTGAGCATAGAAACAATGAATGTTATTACACAGCCAAGATACACATACACATAAATGGATTAATTGATCAGCTTAAAATTTTAAACTTCTATGTTTCAAAAAAAATCCTTTAAAAATATGAGAAAAGTATTTCCATTAGACAAAAAAGATAAAATATTGTAATCTGTTATACAGAAAAAGCTTATACAGCTAGAGAAGAACCTAAAAACATTGTCAAAGAATGTAAACAGACAACTGATAAAAAAAACTACATGTACATAGACTTAAGAAAGAATGCTCAGACTACTAGGAATTAGAGTAAGTCTTCTTAAACAAGATTAAAATTCAGGTACCAAATATGCAAAGCTTAAAAATAACATTACTGGAAATTACAATAATATTAAAAATCTGTGAAGGTTGTGTGAAAGCCCCCTGAAATCCCGCAGATTCAATTGCCTATGCCAAACTGCCTTTAAAAACCCTGTCTCCCAAATTCTAGGGGAGGCGGATTTAAGAAATTCCTCCTGTCTCCCAGCTTAGTGCTATGCCTAGTTAAAAACTCTTTCTCTGCAGAATTAAAAACTCTAAACCCTGCTGTCTCAGTCTATTGGCTTCCATTTGGACAGTGGGCCCAATGAGCCTGGTTGGGTGGCAACAGTAGTTTAGAGACACTGCAAACAGTTTCTGTTTTTATTTAATTTGTCCCCAATAAGAAGTCTTCAAAAAGCTGAAGCATTTTGGTAGTATCATATCATGAAAGAAAGTCAGTTGTGTTGGTATTTGGATGACAATGGCCATTCCAAGCTTGGAGGCAGACAATGTTAAGATAGATAAATTGGTCAGTTTATTACTAAGTGACTTCATATTGTAGCTTCAGTATATAAATTATTTCCCATAGAGATGCATACTGTATTTAACTAAAAGTATAAAAATCCCATTTCAAATTCAAGTCTGTTTGGCTTTCCCACCATTTTATATTTTTCTACCTCTCTGTCCCTATTCACTAGTGAAGAGGATGAATGAATAATAAAACCCTAAGAATTTACAGTTACCGACACTTTAATTTTAAAAAAGTGTGCCTAAGAACTAGAGGAGATCTGGGAGAATCAAACTCATGGATTCCTGATAGGCTTAAAATCCACATAAATTATCTGTGTGTGTGAGTTACATTGTGATGTTAAGTCCTTTTGTTCCAAAGCAGTGTAGGATACAAAAGTAGCCAAATGTCAGAATTGAGGAACAGACTGGGCTCAAGCTCTCCACCAACAGTCCAAGTTACTCAAGATTACCTGTGGAACAAAAGGAACCACCCAAAAGCTAAGGGCAAATGAATATACTACAATTTTCCTTGTAGGCATATGTATAAAGGATAAAGCCAAGGTGTGATGATGATATTCTTTTTTATTACAGTTTTGTGGAAATAACTTTCAAAATTGCTTAAATCATTCTTTTCAGCTGTCTTCCTTTCCCTTATGGAAACTGTTAGAGGGGTAGAGAAACTTTTCTCTTTAGCAGTAAAAGAAAAGACTATTCAGTAAGCACCAACATACTACGTTACGATGGAATAATGGCGTATTAATGCAGTGGTGTTTATTGCCTTGAACAAAAACACATCAGTGGAAAGGTCCTATCTTCTCATAACTAGGACAGATATTTCTAAACAGTATCTTGTTTCAAAAACTAAAGTTACGCACTGAAATGAAATGATTCAATGTCTAGAATTTCCTTTAAAATGTTCAAGCAAAGATAGAAAAGGTGGAGATAGTTGAAACATCAGCAAAATGATGATAATTGTTAAAGCTGAGGGATGGATAAATGGAGACTCATCATACTTTGTTCCTACTTCTGTATAAATAAATTTTTTATAATAAAAAGTTAAAAAACAAAATAAAGAGAATGTGTATTTCTTTTATCTAATTTACAAGTCAGTATCAGTATTTGAAGCAATTTAAAATGTGACATATAATTAGTGTCCTGTTTTATTCTTCCATTTGTTTGGGGGAAGAATAAATGTAAAGTGCACACACTTAAAACCCAGAAACGCTTTCCAAAACAGGGTTTGGTACAGAGCACAATAGGAAATTATAATGGTAACTAAAGTAAGAGAGGAAAGAAGGGAGGGAGGAAGTGAAGGAAGGAAGAAAGACATGCTTTTGCTTTGCAGCCTTGTAAAATATAGAGCAATTCAATGGGCCTGAATAATGGGCCATTATAATGGGCTGTGAATTTATCACTTTTTCTTCACAGGCGTGATTTAAGTATTATCATAGACTGCAAAAATTTACTACTTCATAGTATAGGTTCCTAGAACTTCTGTTTTGCACCAAGAGGAAGAAAATTAAGTAGAGAATTAAAATGGAGAGCGACTTTTTGCTTGCATTCATTGAGAATTCAATCTTAAGGATTAAAAGCAAATGCATTATGGCTACATAAATCACATATCAAGGGGTATTTTTAAAGAAAAGAAAAGCTGAGTGAAGAGAAGGGGATTAATATGAAGACACTTAGAAGTGTCTTCCAAAGTTGAAGGAGGCAGAGACCATTGGCGAAGCAGGAACACGATCGTCGGTCCAAGTAAAGGCCACATTTGGCAACCTTGAAGTTGCAGATGAGGTAGCTCAGCTGAAAGATTAAGTAAATGGGCAAGGCTCAAAGATCTGTGATTTCTGTCTGAAGCTCTTCCCCAGATGTATTAGATTCGTTGTGCACACAGTTTCTCTTCTTTTTCTTTTTCTTTGAAGTGGGCTAAGAATTTATCAGATCCCTGCTGCCTCTTGCATAAAAGCAGAGAAGTGCACAAAATAAAGGACACAAATGCTGAAAAACTGCTGGCAGTGAGAGACATTATAATATTGCTTTGGCTTTTTATTTATTTCAAATTGGTTTACTCGGTTCTGAATGTTCCAGAACCTTTCACCTTCAAAATGTTCACCAAAGTCATTAACAGGGGTAGAATCAACAGGCTTGGCTTTCATCTCCTCTCCTCTCAGAATATGCCAGATGTAATATAAAAACCAGACTCATTCCAAAGGATACTTGTGGAGAAAGGGAAGAAGAGCAGGGACGTACATTATCTTTTGGCGTGGTAAACAAATTCTGAATAAATAGAAGTTGGCTGGAGGCCTTTGTTTTAAACAATAAGGATACGTATTCTCAAATGCTAGCTCTTCAAGTCTATGGGCAGGGTCCTTTACTCTTAAAGACCAACAGAGACATCTAGTTGTCAAAGTACAAGATATTCTAGAATGTTCTCTATATCACTAGGTCAATTATTTTTAGCAGTTAGATGTTAAATAAACCCTGTAGTTTTCTAATTGAAATATTCTGATGGTCTCCTATGGGAAGATAGTAGGGATAACGGAATTTCCATGTTGGACCTGCAGCATGACTCTAAATTTTACCTCCAAATTTAACATACAACTGTACAAGATTGCTTAGGAAATTGCAGAATATCCTATTTATCATTGCTCTGTGGGCTCCCTTTTTCTTTTCTTGAAACAAAAGACATTCGTTTTCTACCTAAAGTTATCATAGAATTGCATTTTTTTCTTTAGTGTTCATGTGCATGTGAAACATTTAGAAGATTAAAATGTAAACAAAGCTGAACACCTGGAAAAGCTTTTGATCCCCTACAATTATAAACATTTCTAAGAAACCTCACTTGGGACTATACTAAAAATTACACGTGCTGTTGAAACATAGTAATATTTAGTTCTTAGCATGACTGGGAGGAGGCAAAGGGTGTAATTTTACAATAGAGGAAAAAAAAAGACATTATTGACAGTCCAAAATTAGAGAACCGAATATTTTTCTGAGGAGTTTTGCCTTGCACAAACTGTGGGACCACACCATTAGTTCTTTTCAACATATCTAACTTTAATTATCAATAACCACAGAAAAGGTACAATCTAAAATGTGAATGTTGATAACAGAGCATCAGTAACAGTAACGTTGCTCGTCTTCAGATTGCAGGGTATTATACTTATTTATATTCAGAACCCAAGGGAGATAGGAAACTAATACTGTTAAAACAAATACTTACTTTTAAGTAACATTTTGACAAAGACTGCTAAAGAATCAAACTGTCAACCCCAAAGGTTTTATGTAGCAAGAAGAGTCAATTATATTTTAACAGCGTATTTTCAAGAAAAACATCACTTGCAAAGAAGATAGAGTCAATTCTTGGCAATATATTTGTCCTAATCACTTTGAACAAATAATAAAAATGTTTAATGCATGCTGCCTTTCCCTGAAATATAATCTTTCAAGTGGCATATGTCAAGAAAAAAAAAGAAAAGAAGGAAGGAAGGAAAGAAGGAAGGAAGAAAGAGGAGGGAAAACAACTTAACCTTTTCTTAAGAAAATTATCATAAGGAAGATAAATCTGCAGGATAGGCAATTAGATCACTCATTCTGCTTATATAATAAGTATTAGTAAGAAATAGGGAATATCACTGGGTCCTTATTTTGTATAAGGCGCTGTCATAGGGACTGAGCAAGAACCCACAAGAAAGAAAAAAAAGGAGAGAAATAAAGGATAAAATGAAAAAAAGTAGGAAGAAAGGAAAGGTAAATGAAAGAGAGGGAGAAAAAAAGAAATTCTTGCCTTTAGTCTTATAATATAGCTGAAGAAATAAAATGTATACACAATAAAATTAATTCACAATCTGAGGAAATGAGTCCAATTAATTGTATACAATGTGACCCGGAATACAGAAGAAAGAGATCACCCAGGGTCAAAGGGTCAAGGAAGGACTGGGGACATAAACATGGCACTTCGGGTTGAAAGGAATTCAACTAAGCAGGAGATGTATTCCAGATGTTGGTGAAGGAGAAGCAGGAGCAAAAGTGGCTGATCCACGTAATCTGCTCTTGCTCAGTTCCTCATAATGACGAGTGGCATGCATAGACAATGCCACCAGACGGGCTGGGCAGAACAAGGAATAGAACACCCTTCCAGCATGGAGCAAAAATAAAGACCCAGAAAGATGCCACCTGCCTTGATGGCTTCATCTAATTCATTCAACTAGATAAGTCAATTTGTTATCTGAAAAGTTATCTAGAGTATTTATTGAATATTTAGATTATTACAAACATTTGAAAAATAAATCCAGTTTACAAACCTTTGGAGATAAACACGCTCAAACTTGGAAATCTAAATTGACCATCCCCTAACCCCAAGTCTAATTACTTTGGACTGCAAGCCATGAACTTAGATAGAGCAGCCAATTGCTCCAAAGATTCTGGGACTCCTCCTTGGAACTGCCCTCAGAGCTAATTCATAGAAACATACTGTCTCATTGCCTCCCAAACATGTTTCATTTCATTTTTTTGACCAAAAATGGCATCACCCGGCTTAAAGACCCACCTTAGTCATTGTATTTGGCTGCAAAGGACTTTGGTTGTATCCAAAATAAAATCCTCCTTCAAAGAGAGATTGGCCACTACAGTAGATATTCAAAGAATGAGCTGCAGGCTATGAAGTTCATTTCAATGGATGCATTCCAGAAATATTTAAGCCATGGCAGAGTTACTAGGAAAGGTGTGTGTACTTCCCAAATGAGGACCTTAAAAGCGCCAGAGTGCTTTTGAATATGGGTTTTGATTTGTCTCTTGAAAAAGATTCAGTCACATTGAGAAGCTGTTGACATAGTGGCTGAACATGCAAAATCTGGAATCAGACTGCTTGGACTTGAATCCCAGCTTTTCCCTCTACTTGCCTTACTCTTACCCCCATTTCCACCTATAAAATGAGAATTACGACAATAGTAACTTATTTCATGAAGTTGGTATGAGGATCCAATTCTGTAATACCTGCAAAGTGTTTAAACTTGTACCTAATACCTAATAAACACTACTAATTTTTATATGGTGGTAGATACTAAGGTAACAATTTAGAACGGGATAGTGTTTCCAAGGCAAAATTAATATAGAGACAGTGGAGTATTTAATTGCATATATACTCTATCCTGTTGACAAAGACCTTTGACACCAGCCCCGTTACTTGTTATAATACATACAACTCTTTCTGTCATGTTTGATTTTTATACTTCTCCGCAAGGAACCATCTACATTTCTGGACTGCACTGTTCATACTGACTGATGCGTTTCAACCTGACACCAAAATTTATGCCATAAAATACATGTTCAGTACTACCAAATAAGAGTACAAATATATGCACAGAGAGAGTCTAGTGAGAAAATGCATAATATACACCCATATTACTGTATCTGTGCTAGGAGGAAATGGAGTTAGCTTATGATAACTATAGCTTAAAGTAACTATCATATGTCTGACTAAAGCCCCCCAAAACCCAGAGTCCCTTAAATCTATGCATAAAGTCATCTTTTCTCCCCCTAGAACCTGGTGCTCTTTAAAGCTGCTTATAGTAAACCACAATCTCCTCAAAATCTTAGTTCATAGACAAGTAGTCTTTGTGTACACTAGGTTGCTTTGTCTGCCATTTCCGTTTCCCAATGTGAAGGTCTTGCTGTGCTTTCATGCCACATTTTAGTACATTAAAAATGAACAAGCAAACATTTCTTCAATTCTTTCTGCTTACAGTCTTCAAGTTTGAAGTCCCGTATCTTTTATAAACTAAATATGTGACCTTGAGTGAGTCACTTAATTTTTCTAGTTTGCAGTTATTTGTTCAATAAGGTAAGAGAATTGGTTTGTCTTATTTTTATGGTCTAAGATCCTTTTCTTTTTCTAGTATCTCATGTCACTGGATAACAACTTGGAAAACCAAAAGCCACATGTAATTCATTATATCCTGATATTGGACTTTAAGACACAGAGATCCACACAAAGGCGGATATCACCATGATAGCCAAAGCAATTTCCTTTAAAACATTAGTTTTTTCAATTTCCCCCCATTATACTGTCATTTTAATTGTTTACTGAAAAAAGAAATGTATTTGGTTTAAATGATCTTTATCTAGCACAGAATCATTTGAAGGTTTTCACTTTGAACTATATCATTTTCGTGTGCTAAGCCCTCCAGCAGACACATATTCCCTATAGAAGTGTTCATCCAGACTTTATGCTTTTTTGCTTTCTCTTTATAAATGGATTTTATGTTTCTTAATAATAAAACACAACATTTTCTTTATAGCTCTCCCTCCTAGGTTTAAGTTCCTAGAATTGTAGTCCACATATAGTAGAAACTCAATAAAAGTTTTACTCGTTGACAAACATAGGCTTTCTGCAAAGAGCAAGTATGGCTTAAAACATTTACCAGTTACCATGGCTCAAGTAGCTTTGTAGGAGAATCTGTGCCCTCGCTGCTATTGAAGTTGACATCTATAGTTATAAACTTCTTTGGAAGCTGGCAAATTACCTAATCTTTTTGAATTTCTCGTTCATCTTTTGTAAAATGACGAGCTACCTTAAAAGATTACTCTAAAATAAGTGAGATATTATATGTAAAGCTTCTGGCACACTGGGGAAATATTAGCTGTTATTGATATTAACATCTAGAGCACATGGCAGACTATAGCAAGATGATTCAATGCTTTCAACCCCACCCTGACTTATGGACACAACAACTTACTTACTTCAGAAGATTTCTTGGTAATAAGAACTGATCTGAGTTCAATTGGCCTTCAGAAGCTTTTAGAATTTTACAAGTTTATCAGCCCTAACAAAAGCTTAGATAAGCTAGGGTTATCCATGACCTAGACAGTGCTGCAAGAGCAACAAGCAACATGTGTGGTGAATTCTATCATAAATAATAAATCTGTTTTTCCAAAATATTAAATTAAGAGTAAAAATAAATATCTACATCTATATACATATTTCTTCCTATTAAACTTAAAAAATTCCCAACTTCATGAAAATGCTTTTGGGGAATTTTATTTTTGTTGTAATTGAGACAATTTTGATGGTAGTGATGACTATCCTGGATGAACAGGGTCCTAAACTTCTACTTATCCTGTCTATGTTCTTGAAACAAAAATTGCACTGTCCCTCTTTCCTTGGTTCACATTTCAGAATAAATTAGAAAATAAATAGCACACACTTTTGATAGATAAGTTTAAGGACAAGAAGTTAGAGCTTCTAGAAATGTAAAATCATGGCCATAAGAAAGAATGGGTGTGTAGGTGGTTTTCACTAGACATGATTCAAAATAAATTTCTCATTTATTATGATTTTGTCACATAAAAAACATTGTTTTCTCTATTTTTTCATGTGGACAAAGAATATTGTGACTTTTTAAAAAGATGTTTTTAAATGATGGACATAGGTTGTTGTTGTAAGGAGAAATGTACAATTAAAAATAAACATTGGAAAAAGAAAAGTACTAGAACTTGTTTTTATTTATAAAGTATTCTAAAAAGTATTGTTATTCCTAAGGTTGTTGTTCTTGCTGGCAATATTTTGCTATCAGATCATCCACAAGAACAGTACAATATCTTAGTTTACTTTGAAAAAAAAAATTAATACAATATGAGCTGAGACCTCTAGTGGAGATAAGTAGGAACTTTTCCACCTACCACTTGCCTGCTTTAACATCATCAAACAGAAAAAAATTCTCCCCTAGAAAATGTAGGGGTTTCATAACTTTAAAATCCTACATATTTACCTCTTGAACATTTATTAACTTTTTACTAGATTTTTAGACTAAATACTTAATGAAAATTATTATAATACAAAACTTGAAAAGCCAGTTGGTATGACTATAAATACTTTAGGGACTCTAATATACAGTTTGAAGCATGAAAACTGTAACAGCACTTGGATGGAAAGCTCTTTTATTTCCTAGTAAAATGACTCACTGTGATTTTGTACCCTAGGGATGAAGTGCACACTGGGAGTCTAGAATCCTGTAACAATGATGATGCAGAGACTAAAAATATTTGACATTTATATGTCGTTTGACATACTGGAACATGAAAGCAATGTTAAAGTACTGTGCCACTGTCCCAACCCCAAACAAAATAATAAACACTGAAGCCTACTGCTGGAAATATGAGACCAGCTTGAAAATGAGAAACGGCTCCAGGAAGGTTCTACAAAAAATTAATAATGGAGCTGTGAACAGAACCTAATGGTCTGCAGAGGCTTAAACAGCTGTACATGAGCTAGTTGCAGAAATAGCTTTTAGCTCATATGCTTTTCCATGTACTTTAATCTGTGATTTTACTTATTTGCATTGTACAAAGAAAACCAGATTCAGTTTGTAAAGAGGGTCCCTAAAGTATCATTCATAGATAACTCTGGCTGGAGATTGTCCAAGAGGACATGAGACTTTTCAGCTTGGTAAATAAACATAGTGTTCAAATGAAACAGTTCTGAATTCAAGTAGGAAATAAAAATGCTTAAAAGATAAGGTTTTGGCATAATCATTAAAATATCAGTAATTCAAAATAAGAAAATGTTGTTTCCAAAGTCATACATAAACAAAGTAAAAAACATTTACCTAGCACATATACATTGGCTACAAACTCAAGGTAAAGTTCAGAACCATATAGGACTGACCTTAAGCTGAACAAGATCCTAGTATGTCTTTATTAATTCATTCTTTTAAAAATATTTACTAATTATTTCTCTATATAGAGCTTTTGGTTTACTTTTGATGGAAAGATGAGACAAATCAAAGAGTGAATATCTCCACATTCACCTTTGGGAAGTCAACTTCTCAGATAAAAATTACTGAACAACAACAAAATGTGGTCCTATATGCTTTGCTGCCAACATTAAGGGTTACAGATAAAATGGGCAATAGAATAAACAGAGAGTAATGTAGACTGAGATGCTTGAGAAAGTCTTTGTGGAGGAAAAGGAATTTGAACTATGATCTAAACAATGAATAGTATTAGGATACTCTAACAATGGCATTTCTAGAGGTATGGCAGAAATTGGAACAAACCTTAGAGGTAGAAAGAAGCTTAGAACAGAGGTTTCTTTTAGGGAAATTATGATAGAAAAGGCAAAAAATGGCCCATTAAACCATTTTGAACTTGGGATAGAATGGTGATAACCATAAGCAATAAGGATTCCATAAAAGCCTGATGGATACTCTGAAGGTACGCTGGTGATGCCGGGAAGGAAGTCAACACTAATTTGAGGCTTCAGAGGCTGCGTAAGTACTTCATCAGTGTTTGCTCAACACTAACTTTCCTCTGAATGCTATAGTATGTGGTATTGGTGGGATATCAAAAAATAAATCTTGGTCCATTCTTTAAGAAAAATGTAATTCAATTGTCAAGATAAAATTTGTGCTCAAAAATATTTGGGAACACATGCAGATAACTTCTGGGTAATATGAAACCTGGTTAATGACTAAGATAAATTAGAAGCTAGAAAATAGTGAACCAAATAAGGTATCACAATGGTTAATTTTTTAATGTGTCAACTTGGCTGGGCTATAGTACCAAAATATTTGGTCAAACATACTTGGATGTTGTTGTGAAGGTATTTTTTAGATGATATTAATATTTAAACCAGTAGATTTTGAGTAAAGTAGATTACCCTTCATAATGTGGGTGGGAACCATCCAATCAGTTGAAGGCATTAAGGAAGAGACTTACCTCCCCTGAGGAAGAGAGAATTCTGCCAGCAGATTGCCAGTGTGAGTGTACTTAATGCCACTGAACTGTACACTAAAAAATAGTTGAGATGGTAAATTTTTTATTATGTGTATTTTACCACAATAAAAAATAGTTCTTCTGGGCAGGCAAGTCAGCCTGAAAAGGGAGGACTGAGGAAAATTAGTAGCTATCAGAGTTTGGCAAGGACATCCTGAATTTAGGAAGAGAAAGATGATTAGACTAAAACTGATATTGGAAAGAGATGAAGAAATCTGGTGAACATGAACTTGAGGGTCTCAAGACAATGATGGTGTCTGTATCCCTGAGCCAGAAATAATCAGATGAGCCAAAGCACACATTGTAGTGAGTAGCATAAACCCCTCAGAGGATACACCCCCACACAAAACATACACACAAAATTTTCCATCTAAATCTTTATTTATGAATAACCGTGGTGATTGCAAACAATTCTAAATTTGCTCTCGAAAATGCCATATGATTATAATTAGAAGACGTTTTTTGAGTTCCATCTGAATCCAGAAAGAACATGGGCTGTATGGGTTTCCCATTTGTCCACATTTCTCATACCATATGAATAAATTTAATATACTACAGCAATTTTCTAATACTTCCTTATTAGAGGAGTTTTAATTCATTTGAAATATTCAAAGTGCAAATTTTCAGAACCACCTGATATAACAAGACAATTCATGATGTTTATCTATTGCAGTGTCAGCCAGATGTTAGCAATACAAATTTCAGGTTCTTGCAATGGTTTGTTTTGTTTTGGTTTGGTTTTGGGGTGTGTAGTTTGGGAGTTTTAATGGAGGAGTCTTTAGCTTTGGACATAAAGGTAAGTGGAGATGAAGGGTAATTTCTACCGCATAAATAGCAAAAATTAACAAACAAACCACCTAAAGATGTAGTGACTTAAAACAACATTTTAAGTTCATTTGTTTAGTTCACAAGGTTTCAATTTGCACATGGCTTGATAAGACAGGATAATCTCTCTGCTCTATGAAGCATCAGCTAGAACAACCCAGCTCAGGACCTGAGAGGTCAGATCCAAAATAACTGACTCATATGAGTGGAAAGTTGGTGCCGGCTATAAGATGGGAGCTCCTCTGAGGCTGTGGGTTGACTCCTCTCCAAGTGGACCTCTCTAGGTGGACCTCTCCCCAAGCTGCTTGGCCTTCCTCACAACATGGTAGTTGGGTTCCAAGAGCGATAGTCCTAAGGGAATGTCTTTTATGACCTAGTATTGGAAGTCATATGGCATCACTTCTGCCATGGTCATAAATTCATTCAGATTAAAAGTGGGAAAGGAGACATAGGCCCTCTTCTCTCAATAGGATGCAATGTCACATTGTAAGTAGAACATGTAAAATAGGATATGTTGTTGCAGTCACTTTGGAAAAATACAATCTGTCACCCAAAAAATTATAAAGGAGAAGTACAGCTGACTACAAAATTTAAAATTTAAGTTTATTTAAGTTTAAAATGAATATCATGCTTACATACATGGAGTCTGCTAAAAGTGATATTAAGGAATTTGGTTTACTTTCAGTACCTTATTCATTTACCAATTCCTCCCTCTGTTCTACCCACTCTACTTGGGGCCTTGAATCTTTTAAACATTGATTCTAGAAGCTTCATCATCTCTGCCCCTGAAAGTGGCCTCCTGAAAATCATAGCTAATAGTGTCATATTATACTCCCTTCATCTCTACCTCCCTGAACTTACCTTGAACCTCATCTTGAATCTATCATCTATAATAACTTAATATCTATTACAGAAAACTGATGGAGAGCTTGCTATATACACCTTGTTAAAGGATGAATTTTAATGGAAGATGAAATGATGAATCCCATACAAATATATAATGAACATACATCAAAGATTTTATTTAACTCAGGGAACCAAGGAAATATTATAACAGATCAAAAGAACTCAAAGGATGACACATTCATGGAAGAAATGCTGAAATGAATTTACAAATAGATGAAAAACTGGCAAAACTGCTCAATATCCACAAGCTGATCATCAGTGACAATCCAAAAGACATAATTTGTATTTTTAGGGATAGGAATTATTTCTATTTCTATCAATTTTCCACTAGGTAACTTCTATCTCTGCAGAGTTGTAAAACAGCCTAGTCAAAGATGAAGGCACACATCCCTATGGGATCACATAATCTCCAAAAGATCTTACATTTCATTTCATTCAATAATCCCTTATATCCACTGCAAAATCTTCCACAGTCTTCCCCAGGTCTTAAGGTATCATCATTATTGATTTAACCAGAAGGGCCCATCTTGGTTTTCTAATATTTTAGTGGTTAAAATAGTAAGATTGTAAATCAGACAGAAGAAGTAGAAGCAACAAGCAACAAGGTGTAAACTGGTTGATGGCTTATTTCTGGATCCTCTTAATCTCAACCTCATTCATATGTAGGCGGACTTTCTCGACATGTACATTATTTTAGACCAAGACAGTATTTAGGAAATATATGACCACTGTAGCACAGTCCAAGGTATGCAATGATAAGATGAGAATTCCAACAAACAGATTAACTCCCAGATGGTTGTTAGGCCTTATAGATGATCATGTTTCCAACTCTGCCCAGAAACAAACAGGAGACCATTGTGAAGCTCCCAACTCAGCTGTTCAGGACTTAAGATGAACTCCGCAGAAGCCAAGTCCTACATAAACAGGCCTTTCTGGGTGGTCATCCTGGCAGCATGAAGTATGATTCACTGAAGTGGAGAGTATTAGAGATGACAGAGGCACAGATGACCCCTACAAGGTTCAAATTAGAGAGAGTCCAGGAGCAATAACGAATCCAAAAAGAAACTGAAGCTGAATATTATTTTGTCCAAAGTCAAACTTCTCTCTCAGCAGGGAACACAGCACATTCTCAACCCATCTCTTCCTTTTGCCCATCAGCAAACATCTCTTCATTTTATTATGCTTGACACCAAACCAGATTTCCTCATTCAAATCTCCATTATACTCCGGATTCACGGCCGGAATTAGCATGCAGTGTTTATCTTATTTATTTCTCATGCTTTCACTGGCAACTAAAATATTTGGATTACTTTACCTACGACAATGAGAGTTCTGGTGGTAAAAACATGATCACATTCAGTTGCCAAGCAAATCAGCTACAATTTTGCATGCCAAGCATAAAAACTCGCTTGAGAGTTGGTGTTTATGTTCAAATTTTCTTTACACGTTTCCTTTTTAAAAAAAATTTCTTCTTATCCTCATAATAAGCCCTAAGATAATTAAAGCAGGTACTACCATCATATTTAATAGGAAATGAAACTGAGTCATGGCAGCTTTAAGTTTATTTTTCTTGTGCAGGATTGTGGTGATGAATATGGGGGCTAAAATCACATTGCACATCACAGGGGCTAGAAGTAAACATGCAGACAATGAAGTTTGCTCACAATTTATATGAATAGTAAGTGACAAGCACAGCTGGGAAGAAGAGACAGTGTCAGCCAAATGTTTTCCACACAAATTTCATGTTCTTGCAATGGTTTGTTTTGCTTCGGTTTGTTTTTTTTTCTGTGTAGTTGGAGAGTTTTAGTGGGGGTGGCTTTAACCTTGAACATAAAGGTAAAGTGAGTAGAAATGAAAGTTAACTTCTACAGCATAAAAGAGCAATGCTGAATTTGCTTTCCACCATATTTTGTCTTTTAAAGAGCCTATAAAAGGAAGAGTGATCTGTGGATATCTGAAGAATGCATGTGAAGAGTGAAAGTAATATTTTTATGCTGAATATTTGTCATAGAAAATTTCTTATGACCTTCTAAGCAAAGCAAAATTATTAGAAGCTATCAAGTTAAATATAAAGAAAACCTACTAAATCTAGCAAATATTTTCTATTGACCTATCTCAACTTTTGTCATCATCAGACGCATGTACAGAAATAAAATCAAGTGTCTTTATTGCTCATCCACACTCTATACCATTGTGTGAGCAAGCGACCTTCAGCACCTTGAATGCTGAGACATGTAAAGAAATGCTACCACTTCTATGTGTGTTTTTTAAATTTCAGTTAGAAAATGAAAGTGTTAAAAAGTTTGTTTTCCAAATATAAAAAATTGAATTTAGCATCTAATATATCCAGTGAAAAAATTATTAATACAAAGTTGGTTTATGTTTTTCTTTTGGTTTTTGAATTGTGTGGGCCTTATCAACAGGGTCCTAGGTATGCTATGCTCAGACCCTAAATAGCTGTGACTGGAACAGCACTATCCTTATAACAAAGGTAATGGCAAATTAGTGTCAGTCACTTTTTCATCATGCAAAGAATAAACTATTGTAATTTTCTTCTCTGTTTTAAAACCTTGAGATTAATGAATCTTTTATAAATAGATTTGGAAAGGAAAAGCAAGCTTATCAAGATAGCATCATCTAGGTAAGTTCAAAAAAGCTTTGTTTCTACTGTAGATGATGTATTTTTCCATCCTATTTTGACTGCCTCAAAATGAATTTTAAAAAGTCAAAAGCTTCTAGTCAAAAGAAGAAATTTCAACCAAGCTGTATTAGAGTTCTACAGTAGTGGTGCGAGACAAGAATATTCTCTACTACCGAGTCAGGAATTGGTGATCCATCTAAACGCACAAAAGCCCTTTGATGATGAAAGCAAACTCTCCAGACAATTTGATTCCTTTCTTCCAAAGTGAGCCTCCACCCTAAATTTCCAACTGTAATACTTAATTTGGCAAAGGGACAGTAGCATAAAATGCATTTTGCTCATGAATTATATTTTTTCCTGTTCTTCATGACATTTATGCACACCAAATATAAATGACCATGCATAGATTAAGTAACAAAGGTGTCTTTCCTTTCCAGTATCACACATTTTATTAATAAGGATTTGACCTAATAGAGTGAAGAAAAATAATTAAACTGGTTTCTGGAAATAAATAGCTTGACCCATCTGAGGTGAATTATCTATTTCAAAGTACCAGTTCCTTTTAGCATCCCAGAAAGTGACTTGCCAAAAAGGAAAAGTAATTTATTGAAAGAAATAATTTACCTCAGGTGAAAGAGAGGCAAAGATTTGGTTCTTGCCCAAGCAATGTCGCTAACCCAGGCTTGGGAAGTCAGTCACTGAACGGATCCCATTTTCCTAATACTGAAGTCAAATTGTAAGGTGTACAGCTATGTCTTGGACTCATTATTGTAAGGCTATTTTCAAAGGGCTATTTAAACAGTGTTACCACAAAACCCATGTCCTCACGAAACTCAATATTGGCATAGTTTACCAGTTCCCACAGGTTCTCTGATCTTTCTGGAGGTAATTGTATACAAAAATGAGACACTTAGCTTGTTTAGGAGTATTAATTGGTATGGTAAGTTTTTTTTTTAAGTATTACCTCATTTGTTCTCATTCTAGGTATAAATTCTTCCCAAGTAGCTTCTCTTGTTCCAGGAAAGCTGAAAATCCAATTTACACATGGAGGTGGGGCAGGTTCTGAAAATCGTGTTCAGAACTGCCATTATTCTACGTGCATTCAGTTTGCTCCCTCTGTGTGTTTTTAACTTCAATTTAGATTCTCATACATGGATTTAATGATAGCGCTATGGCATTCATTTCCGGCATTGATCTTCATCAGCTGTTGTATGGTTGTGCTGTGGGTGGCATGTGGTACAATGGTGTTCTGACTTCTACTTTCTTTTCTCGTCAATGAACTCCTAGCTTTGGTCAAACAACACTACCGGAGTTTTTCCCACCCCAGGCAGAATTCTGTTTGGGACTTCAGATCCAGGTTTGGGGATAAGAGGAACAACAGAGAAAGAGTTTCTCTTTGTTACAAAACTTCCCTGGACTGGCTTGAAGGGAGTTTTCAAAAACTCTCATGGTCTACCTGAGTAGACCATCAAATTTCCTTTACATGTAGAGTGGCATAAACAATAAACTGTGATTTTCTGTGGAAGTGAACATACTGGAACCTGTTGGGCTCATAATTTCAAGAGCATAAGTATACTGCTTTGATATAAGAGGTGGAGAGTTGGTATGTAAACATAAATACAAATGTGTGTAAAACCTGGAATTTGAATAGTAAAACCAGTTTGAATTCTGACAACCCGAAATGTGGATAGGTGGAGATGGATATGGATGGGGTTAATATATAGACAGATGTACTGCACTTAGCATTTATTACCTTGGGTCTGGTAATGCCATCTTGGTAGCCTAAACTGAATTTATCTCTTGATTTGGATAAATCAGAAGGTGTCAAGTATCTGTGCAAAGTTTGCATGAGGCTATGAAAGCTCCCTAAGATAAAAAAATCATCAACAAACAAAGTTCAAAGCAAATGAGGTTGGTCTTAGAAAAATGTCCCAAGAGCTGAAGAAAGGATAAATTTAAATAAGGCAGGTCCCATGTACGGTTCTATGCAATTTTTTTCTTGAGCACTATGGAGTGGACCAAACTAGAAATGGAAAGAACTTTTCCAATCAAAATTCTGCAAGAAATGGAGAACACAAACAAGGAAGATAAGACCCATGGAACTCACAGGTGAGGGAGGGCACTGACCATGTCTATGGTATGCCCCACCACATGGACCTTGGAGGAAAACTTTACCTCTAGTGACCATTAGCTGGATTGAGGATTTTGGTGCTATCAGATCGCTTGTGCAGAAAATGGCTTTTTTACAGGACCATCTTGCTAATGGCAGCAAAAGGAAACAATAGTGTTGTTAACAGTGGCTCATGGCACTTTCAGACATATCAGATACCTCAACATCTGATTACTATGTGAAGCCAGTGCAGGAAAAAAGAAAAATGAACACACATCATATATTTCAGAGCTTAGTTTGTGAGTCCTCACAAGACATCCTCTGGGGACTTACAGAAATATTTAGGAGGGGTGATGAAGGTTCCTGTAGGTCTGGAAGATCATCGGGAGGGGAGGAGTCAGAGAAACAAACACTCAGGGAGACTTATTGTGACTCATATTTTTGCCCCAAAACCTGTGTGGTCTGAGGAAACACATGTTATATTCATAAAGTGCTATTTGTTGGTCAGAAGCATATGTGACAAATATTGGGAGTTGGCCTATTTTCAGCCCCTGTTCCAAACCCCTTCACTCCTCCTTTCTAAAACTTAAAATAAAATTCTCTCTCTCACTTGCTGATAGGGGGTGACCATGAAAAATGGATTTGGTCAATGAGACTCACAGAATTCTTCTCAACTGAGAGCAGAGTAGCAAAACCTTGTGAGAAGAAAGCTACGGACTTTTACACTTGCCAAAGCTATTCTTTCTGACTTGAATGAGAATGTGACAGCTAGAGTTGTCATAGCCATTTCGTGACCATGAGATAAAATGCAGTAGAAGGCAACTGAAGGAGGCTGATTCTATGATGGCTCCCTTGACACCTGCAGGAACCCTGGACTGTCAGTCTCTGAACCTTTTGGCATATGAGAAAATTCTTTACTTATTTTAGCCACTGTTTGGTTTTCTGTTAATTTGTAGTCTATTGGATTTTAAATTAATATGTTTGGAATATATTCTTCTATTCTAAATAAGCTGTCCCCCTGTTCCTTAAGTGATATGAATATAGATGTCCTGTTTTTCAATTAGTCACGAAATGATATAGAAAAAAGCCCTTAACATTTGTTGATTCATCTTATTGATACAGAGCAAAGATCAAATGCTCATTAATTACTTGGGGTGCTAATTTGAAAGACAGAACACCATATTTGCATTTTATTGCCTTTTATTTTCTTTCACATTTATAGTAAGACAATAGAAATATAGATAAAAATATCTTAACATATTAACTGATTTGGCACTTAATAAATGTTCGTTTTCATCCTTTATCTAACTTATAAACAAGAATAAGAAAATCAAAATTCCATGGCTTTAGAGATATTAAATTAGAAAAATTATGAAAGAAATGTTTTAATACCCCAGTTGTTCATGTTTGCCAGTAACTTTGCACTTCCACAATCCCTATGCTATATTGACAATCAAACTTTTTATTTATATGTACATATGAAAGTATATAGATACCTGTTTAAAATTTTCTGGAAACTTTTCTCAAGCATAGAGAAAAGTTGTAAGGTAAATTTGGGGCCACTGGTATGTAATTTGGCACATCCAAGCTTGAGCTGAATCTTTTGCCAATTAAACAATTAATCGCAAGAGGGAAGATTTTTTGTTTTTAGCTTAGCCCCACCTTCTCCCCAGGTCTAATATATCTATAAATGGGGGTGGCATTTTTCAGAAGTATGAGTTATTCAGAGAAAATAAAATTTATTGTAGTCTTATTTTTTAATGTCAGTAAAATCATCAAATACCTCTTCCAATGGAGATAAAAGAAAGAAAGAGAGAAGTGGAAGGGAAGGGGAAAGCACGTTCAGGAATGAGTGAGCCTGACTGTGGAAACAGTGTTTGCACCTTGCGTACTCTCCACTCTCCGATTAGGATAATACGATCCAGATGGCCACTCCAGGAAGATTCCTTTCATGGGGAAAGTTCTGGGTGGGGTGGATTATTGTGATCAATGGAATAAACTGCAGCTGGATGAACTCTGGATTACCTTTGAGAATTGCTAAATTAATGATGATTGCACAGATTCTGACAAATTTCCCAGGAATTTTTCTAAGATGGCTGATAAAAAGAATATGTGTGTTTATGGGGTAGATCCTTTCATAGCAACAAGAGGAGCCTCTTAGATAGAGATCCTTGGGCCTCTAGGAGGATTTGAGATTGCAGGCCCTGTGAGCAGTGCTGATTTTCAGCAGGTAAGCCCCAGTATACCTGTTTAGGTTGTTTACAGCCAGTGCCAATTCTGACTGGTTGAGGTCCACCCTGAACCAATTGATGACTATTTTGAATATCACCACTGCTTTTTGGCAGAGGTTGTTGGCATTGATCATATTCCCCTGGCAGACTAAAAAAGGTGAGCTGAGTCAATAGACCAAAGGAATCTAAGGTGGAGTGGGAACGGGACATGAGTTTTGTCCATCACATGCTCACACAGCACTCATTGTGTGCACAACTCCACAATAGGTGCTTAAGGTGTTTTGTCAACAATATCTCATTTTGTTTCATCCAAGAGCTTAGGCTGTCTAGTGCCAGGACCACTCAGAAGCACACCAGAATTGTTTCTCTGAGTGATCTGGGTCAGTTCATTCATTTGGTATTTATTTATTGAGCCCCTCCTATTTGTCTGATATTCGACTAGGGACTAGAGGTGAAGGAATTAGGTGGGCCATGACTGAGTACATTAATTCTTTTAGACCATTACATTTTAGAATACTTAGCAATAATTTGCTTAATTAAACAGATTTCTAAAGCATGTTTCCTAGGAGCTTGGCTTCCTATCAAGAGGAAGGAAGCCAAGAGATTATAAACACAATTTCCCAACCAAGGGTCTGTAAAGAGACTTTTGGATAGCATCAAAGGTCACAGAATTACTCTTGATTTTGTCATTTTGGGGAATAAGGAACCAAACCATTAATTGTGCAATAGATACTACTAAAACCTTAAATTCCAAAACTTTAAGGGAAACTAATCCAATGAGTGAATCCATAGAGGCCTGATGTGATTTCTAATCTATTCACCACTTATTATCTTGTGTAAGACATTGCTGAGGGGCGGCAGTTGACAGCAGAGGCTTGGCAGTTTCGATAACTTGGTTAGAATCTGAGCTCCATCTCCTACTAACTATGTGACCTTGAGTAAGACCTAACTTATCTATGCCCCAGTTTCCTCATCTGTAAAGACAGTAACAGTATCTACTTCCTAAGGTTGTTGTGAAGATTAAATATTTTAATTAGATCTGTACCTGACACACTGAGGCAATAAATAACTGTTGTCCGTAATTATAAAACAGATTGTGTGATAGATACTATATGTGATATAAAAGAGAAGAATGGGTTCTAAAACTTGGGAGAAAAAACATCTCAGATACTGTAATTACAGATGAAAAAATATGTGGCCAGAATACATTACTCCAAAAATCATTATTCTCCATTGCACTTAGGTTTGTTTTTTTCTTATGAGATATTCCTTGCTAAGTTGGGGGAAGAAATTCATGGGGAAGTGTGAAACTGTGAGACAAGGTGATGCAGAAAAAGAAATGAGAGGGAGGCCACACGATAATATCCAAGCAACTTCTAAAACATACGCGCAGATGAATAAAGGCAGGTGCACAGGGTGGCCTGCTGCTTCGAGGCCCAACGGCACCCTGTCAAATGAAGAAGGGTCAGTCGGTTCCAGAAGAAAACAAAAGGTTTCCTGCAATTCACGAAGTGACAAGGGAGCAGGTTTTGCTAAAGCTGGAAGGGAAGGAGAAAGAGAAGGATAAAGAAGGAAAGGAAGAACAAGGACACGTGAATAGGGGAGGTGGGGCAGGGCTGGGGAGAAATTTCTTATTTGTGTTATTGTTAATATAATTGCTGATTTTTACAAATATTCTAAGACATTTCTTGAATTTCAGAATTAAAGTGGTGCCATGCCAAATAGAGAATTGTACAAGATAGTCTTCAGTTGGGCATGTTTGTTGGATTCAAGCATGGATAACCATGCTAATAATATTAAATATAGTAACCAAAACCATAATGTCAAAACTCATATGATATTGCCAATTGTATATTACATGACAGTTCATTTCTACAAACAAATTATATTCCCTCAAGAAGAATCTTCATAGTTAATAGCTGCATTGCCACAACCTTCTAACCCCATTTCCCACAAAAACATCTCTTTAATTCATAGGGATCTGGGATTGAGTCACCATGGTCTCCAAGATCTGGCTGATTGGTCATTGACTCAAGTTTTCATTTTTCACTCTAATGATTAGCATGTTAAGTGCGGTCTATCTTGAAAAAAAAATGTACCAGAGAGAGTAAAGCCTATGGAATATTCACTATAGATAAATAAGTATGTCACTACTACATGGTTCTGACTTTCAATCTGTCATGCATCCTGTGTTAACAGATGAATTCCTATTGGAAATATTGATACTTTAGTTTAGAAAATTCAGTTGATCAGCAAATAACAACGCACAAATAAAATAACAAGGTTTGTGATGTGGATTTTTTGAAAGAAGTGATTATCAAAAGCACGTTTGAGATTCTAGTGAAATCATCATAAAGCAGGATTTCTGTGATTCCATGATACTAAATGCCTGGGTATGGAAAAAGCCAAAAAAGAAATCTGCACATTTTTAAGGTAATTATCCAGCTATATAGAAATGTAAATGTGGTGAAAATGTCTAAAAACATCACTTGAAACATAACCTTGTCTCATCCACATAAATAGAACATAATCTGTATTTAAAATCTATGAATTTGCATATATTGATACGTCTTTTCTTTTGCTATTGAGAACAATGGGCCGTATAGTCCAAGGTAAGCCTCTTTTCCTGTAATTTTTTTTAATAAGGACATATGCATTTGCTTGATTTAAGCAAGTCATCTTCTACTTCCTAAATTTAGCTAACTAGGAAGAAACCTGCAGCATACACCCAGCATACACCCAGATGTGAGTGAAGGAAAATCCTTTCCTGGTTCTCATAAAAGCTCTCAAGTTGCAGGCTGATGGTATTTTCTCCTTAAAAGGTAGTAGAATTTACAATTACAAAAGTTTGCATAGTGGAACGTTGCATAATTCTCCCCACCAGTGCCTGTAAAAAATTCTCATCATTTTCTCTCTTTTGATAAGTCTCTAGCTTGCCAATGTATTCAGTTTCAATTGAGATTTCTTTTTCCTCATACTATTTCAAATAATGAATTGAACAATGTAGGAAAAACATTTTAAAATTTGGAACTATAACATTTTCTTTTTAAATGCTTTGCCACTTGGACAAAACATGTGAATGGTAATGAATCATTGAAGCTTTCCAATATGTCCTGAGGCTATGGTAAGCAGGACACTACGTTAATCATGAAACTGCTTTCAATTTGAGATAATTACATCCTTGTTTCACAGTAGTTTTCTCCTCAAGTCTCTCTCTGGCTCTTAGCAGATGTTGTGATGTTTGAAACTTGCTCAAGCACAGTCCTTCCCTGGGCTCTGTCATGAGAAGACCGCTAACCAGAAAACAGAATTTGAACGGAGCGTGGGACCCTGACCTGGTTGTGTACTTATCTGGCCACTTCCACTAGTCCATTTTCTATGGATAACAAAACTAAACTATGTTGAGTAAACTCCCGAATGAGCATTTTCTCTTTCTCAGTCTTCTGGAACCTTTCCAAATGGATTGAAATGAAAGTAACATCATGTGTGATCATGTGATCCTGCACACAGACACAGACAGTAAGCAAAGATCATCTAATGGATCCAGAGTCCTTTATAAAAATGAATTCATTCAATATGGACACTTAATTCTTAATAAAAAATGCAGGACATAGCCCTTTGTTTTATTTTCATAATCCCCAAATACTTTAAAATCACAGATATTCTACACATTGATTATGTTCAACCTCTTCAACTAGGTCACTTAGAAGCCCAGCTCTAGCTAACTCCTAACTTGTCCTGTCTCCTTCATTCTATCTGTTCCTGATACCAGCAGCCCAACAGAATTAGATAGTTTTTAAGACATAAAATCAATAGATGAAGACATAGTTTCTGTTTCTGTCATACCCAGGAAATGCAGGTGGATGGGGTTAGGTATATGGAGAGGGATGTGATGAGCAATAGAGTAAAGCTTGAAACTTGGAAGGAGAGACAAAGGAACTCTTTTAAGTGAGGAAAGAGAAAGTACACACTCAAGCCATAAACAGGCTCAGCTCACAACTGTACACAATGTGCATGAGTGCGGGGACTGACATATCTCCGTAGGGCACATCACCCACCTGCCACCCACTTTTACACTCTGCAGGGTGAGCTATCTCAGAGCCTGCAGATGGCTCTTCAAGGTCAGCCAGGGCCCTGCTGCTCTGCAGTCTGACAGGGGAAGGGCAGACTGAAATGGGTGACAGCACCTTCCACAGAAGATAACTGAAATATTCAGAAAAGGAACTCAATGTTGTATCCTCATGCTTTTCTTGGAATTAGAGAGGAGGAGGGAGGAATAAAGAGTTAAGGCAGTAGGCCTTCAGAGTCTGGACTGGAAACGTTCCTAAATGAGAGCACAGCCCAAGCCACCCACAACTGGCCTTGCCCTACAGGAATCAGGCTTCTTCTCTGAAAGAAATAATGCTTTTTCGAACACGCAGCTTTGGAGAGAGGGCAGTAGAAGGGAGTGGTTCATTATGCAATCTATGCAGAAGGATGCCATCTCGTTTACTTCTCTCTGCAACTGATTTTATTGTTTTTGATGCCGGAAGGACAGACAGGTCCTTGCTTTAAATACAGTCCTTCTCCTATCTCTTTTCTGATCCCTTCTTTTCTCACACATGATTTATAGTCTATAACTGGATTCAGACAACTGATGGAGTAGGACCATCAAAAGGGAAATTTTCAGGGATCAGAAAAGGAAAAGAGATACCAGAGCTGATCTTCAGGTTCTGCCATTGTCTAAGCTTGATTTTCTTCTGTAACACGGCACTTCGTTAAGCAGAGGCAGTAGTGCTGTTTACAGCGTAAGATCTGAATGAACAGAAGACAACTCATCATGACAGTGAGAGACGTGATAATGTGTCAGTAACTCCATGCATGAGCCTGAGGAAAGAACAGCATCATTCACTCAGTTCCCTGAAAAAGCTACTGGAGCCAAATGTAGAAACTGAGCAGGAAGGTCTTTGATATCCCAAACTGCAATACCCTCGAGTTGCCATGCTTACTTTTGGTCAATTATTGAGCCCTTTGTGAACTAGGTGAAAACAATGGACCTTCTCCCCTGCCCCCCAAACACACAGACACACAGACATGCAGAACTTTACATGCAGTTGGCAGGAAGTTCCAGACTACTGGAGCCGCTGTACATGCCCTAGGTTAAGAGCCCTTCTCTAGAGAAGGCTTCATAAAGCCTCTTCTGGGATGTTTATAATGGTTGGTTTGTTTGAGAGAGGATGAGGTCATAGTTCATAGCTTTGAAAGCTTGCCAGAAATTGAGATTTCCTTTTGTGGAGTGGCTTTTTCATGTTAAACACTTGATAAATATTTTTCGAGCGATTGAAATAACAAATAAGTGAATGTGCAATATCTAGCTCTTATAATTGTATGTATCTACTCCACATCCAAAGCTAGTTTAAAATAATTTTCTGTACCTTTTGGGCCACTATGGTGGCACAGCTCCAGGAGGTTGCTAGTTCCACGAGTGCACAGACTCGATCACCATAAGGCCTACCTTGTCAGAGGACAGTGTCAATGGAGGAATGAATGGAGAGAAACATATGGGACAGCCAACGTGATAAGAATGCATTCACATTTTTCTTTTTTCTTTTTTTTTTTTCAAAATATTAATTAAGGGGGTTCAAGTGTTTTTATCCCATGGGTATCTTGTATAATGCTTAAGTCAGGGCTTTTGGTGTACCCATCACCTAAATAGTGTTCATTGTACCCAATTGGTAAGTATCCCACACCTACCCTCCTGCCCTCCCCACTCCTTGGTTTCTCACGTCCTTTGTATCACTTTGTTCCTGTGTGTTCCATCTATTAGCTCCCACTTATCAATGAACACATATAGGTGTTTGGTTTTCCATTCCTGAGATACTTTACAGGATAGTGGCCTCCAGTTCCCTCCATGGTGCTGCAAATGACATTATTTCATTTCTGTTTATGGCTGAGTAGTACTCCATGGTGTATATATATATACACACAGCACATTTTCTTTATCCACTTATGAATTAAAGCGTGCTTAGGTTGATTCCACATCTTTGCAATTGTGCATTCACACTTTTCATTCCGATTTATAATCAGTAATACCTCCCCCGTGGTAAGCAGAATAATGTCCTCCCTGATAAAGATGTTTATGCCCTAAACCCAGAAGCTGTGAATGTGTTACCTTACAAGGAAGAGGTACATGCAGATGTGATTGTGATTATCCTGAATACTCCTGGTGTTTCCAGTGTAATTCCTTGAGTCCGTAAAGAGCAGAGAACCTCGACCAGCTGTGGTCATGAAGTTGTGATGATGGAAGAAGGGTCAGGGAGATGCAATGTTGCTGCTTTGAAGAGGGAGGGAGGAGGCCATGAGTCAAGGAATGTGGGTGGTCTCGAGAAGCTGAAAAAGGCAATAGTGTAGGAAGATGATGATGGCTCAGGCCAGACAGCTAGTGGACATGGGAAAAGTGGATCAACTGGAGTTTTTGAAACTTTCCTCTGGAAGGTGTGCATGTGAGAGTGTGTGAGTGTGTATGTGTGTAGGCACCTGTGGGTGAGTCCATGCCAGCCTCAGGTGCTAAGAACAAATAAAAGACAATTAACAAAACTCAAGAAAATAGTCGATATATTCTCAGCCTACTCTTTCTTTTTCTTTTCCTTTTTTTTTTTTTTTTGAAGAGACAAGGTCTCACTCTATCACCAGACTGGAGTACAGTGGTGTGATCATAGCTCACTGCAGCCTCGAACTCCTGGGCTCAAACCATCCTCCTGCCTCTCAGTCTACTCTTTCTTAAAGGTAAGTATTGTCTCCCTGCTATTACCTCTTTCAGGCAGTGGAGACAGCACATCTTGGTAGCAATTGACCTTCAAGAATAACAGAATAATAAAGAAAAAAGAAAAACATCAGGCTTCTCAGGGTTTAAAACTATCCCTCCCCCACCTCTTTGCACTTTTAATGTAATTTTGAAGTGGAATTTCAAACATCAGTTTCTAGTTAGAGTAGGTAGAGTAGGTAGGGTCCACAGAAGTTACACTGTGTAAGTAGATTCATACTCCAACTGTGGGCAAAGTCAGAATGACATGCATTGCCAGCATTTGCTGTGCCTCTTTCCTAGGAAAGGACCTTTGCTTTCAACCACTGGAGTCCTTTCTTGAACTGCTATGTAATTTCAGGTTTCTAGTCCTGACAAAAGGAAGGAAAATATTGCCACTAATAGTCCTAAACCAGTAAATTGATGAGTACACAAGAGGGCACATTTTTGACTTTTTTTATTTTTAAATTTGGCATCTTTCTAAGAAAGGATTTAGGTCATACATGAGTGGATTAATAAAATGTGGTATATGTATACCATGGAGTATTACTCAGCAATAAAAAACAATGGTGAATTAACACATTTGGAATTATGCTGGATGGAGCTAGAGCCCATTCTTCGAAGTGAAGTATCACAAGAATGGAAAAACAAGCACCACTGGTACTCACCATCAAGTTGGTACTAACTGATCAATACTTATGTCACACATGGAAGTAATATTCATCAGGGGACGGGCAGGTGGGAGGAGGGTAGAGGGGATGGGAAAACTCTCACCGAATGGGTGCGGGGTGCACAGTTTGGGGGATGTCCATGATTGTAGCTCTGACATGGGCAGTGCATGGGCAATATATATAACCAAAGTGTTGTACACCCATAATATTCTGAAATAAAAGGAAAAAAAGAAAAGAAAGGATTTAGGTCAACGAAGGAAGATCTTTTGATTAGCTTGGAAAAATTAAAGCTGTCATTTGCTACCACATGAAAACATTGAATAAATGTTAGTAGAAAAGAGCACTTGTAATCATGATTTGATTTCTTATTTGTACAAACTTGAGAATCTATTTCTGACACAGTTTCATGGAGACATTCTGAAAAATCTGGAAATATATTCTGTACTTATTTTTACAGGAAAATGTCAAAATGTTTTGCAGTCTTTGATATATACAATAAATAGATGGATAGACAGATATAGAGAGATATATGAAATGTTGTATATGATGGTATTAAGAACATGGTGTCTTTTAGTTTGAATATGATTTATTTCAGTGAATAACAGAAACAGATGATATTGTTCTAATCTTCAATTAGGAACACCACGTGTTTCAAAGATTCTTGATAAGCAGTTCTTTGAAAAGTTAAATATGAATTTCTGGATATTGCCATATCTCATATTAGTTTCTGTTTGTCCTACGTGCATTTTGTTTTCTTTCTAAAGTTTCCCAAAGAAAATAAAACTGACAATCTTAGGAACTGGTAATCTGAGTCAAGTTAGGGCTCAATCCAATAGTTTGTCCACTTTCTCACAAACATCTGCAGTCATCATAGTCCTCTCTCCTACGTAAATAAGGTCTGCTGGACAAGGTTTATAGCATCACACGGAATGAATCACTGTTTTATTTATTTATGTTCTCTTTCTAGCTATCTCTAGAGAAAGAACTCTTTTTTGGCAGCTTGCCTTCCCACTACTTTTTCATAAACCTTCTCTACCACCCCCTCGAACCACACACATCAGCACCCACACTTTATAGCTGCCGCCTTATGTGCCATACCCAGCCTTGTTCTTTTTTAATACTGTGGCTGTTGCTTAGTCATTACACAATCTCTGTTGTCTCTGTGGCTGCTACTTTATAAAAAGGTGGCTTTCAGTCTATAATTGCTTTCTAGCCACTTGTTAAATGCTTAAAAATTTTTAAATGAAAGCTTTAAAAAAAACACAAATGCATAACCCTTTTTTTGAGGAGGAGAAGTTTTTCATCTCCCCCAAAGTCCTAACAGAGGCCCATTGTGGTGGTTAAGAAGTTGGACAGAGGTCTTGGAAGAGATTCTACCCCCCTCCATCATGAATCCTTACGGATTTTTTGGAGATATTGATGGAGAAACATATATCCTCAAACAAACCAAAGTCCTTTTCAGGAGAAAGCTATCCTTCGGAACTAAACTTGGGGAAGGCCCCTCATGGAATTGCAAAAAAGGAAGAAGATCCCAAAGTAGCATGTTCAAAAAGTGACACAGGATTGCTTCTTTCTCCTTGGAAGTATTTCTTCACTTGGCTTCCGGGAAGCCATACTCTCGATTTTTCTCCTACCTACTAGCTGCCTTTTCTCAGTCTCTTTCCCTAATCTCCAAAAATTGTGTCTTTTTTTCCTTTTGTGTCTTTACTAACTCTCTTCATGATTTCCTTTCATCTTCTCACTTTAAATATCGTTGTTATGTTGAAGACTCTCAAGTTTATATCTCAAGCCTAGAACCGTCCTTTGAAACTTAGACTCCTTTATTTAATTACCAATTAGATATCTCCACTTGAATGTCTAAAAGCATTTCAAAATCAACATGTTCTAAACTGAACTCCTGTCTTCTTCCCCCTACCACCACTAGCCTTAGTTAAAAAACAAAGCAAAACAACAACAAAAAAACTGTGTCTTCTGCAGCCCTCCTCATGTCAGGTAATGACAATTCCTTTTTCCAAATACTCAATCCACAATCCATCTACTTTCAAAGAATTTCCAGGTCTAACCACTGTTACAACTTTTACTGCCATCATCCCGGTCCAAGCCACCATGATTAATCGCCTGGATTATTGCAGTAGCGTCCAAATAAATCTCCCTCCCTCTACTTCTGCATTTGTCCACTCCAGTCTATTCTCAATTTTGCAACCACAATGGTCCTGTTAAAATATAAATAGAATCTTTTCACTTCATTGCTCAAAATTCTCCTTTTCAATTCATTCAAAATAAGAACCAAAGTTCTTACAATGTCCACCAAGGCTTTACCTGATTTGACTACTCCCATCATTACTTCTCTGATCTTGTCTCCTGTATTCCTCTCTTTATTCACCCAGCTGTAGCCATAGTTGCTGTTCCTTAAACATGCCAAGCATGCTCCCTCTTCAGAGTCTTTGCCCTTGCTCTTTACCCTTTCTAGAACCTGCCTCTCCCAGATATCTGCATGGCTGACTCCTTCACCTTCTTCAGTTCTTTGCTCATATGTCATCTTCTCGGCTTTCTTAACTAACATTGCAAACTCCCTCCTCCACATCTCTCTTCTTTATTTATTATTCTCTTGAGCACCTATAGCCATCTAATATATCAGACGGTTGAGTTGTCTTAAAATGTGAACCTCATTAAGGAATACATTTTTGACTCTTGTATTCAGTACTATACTCTAAAACCCACCCTGGCTCCCGTGCCTAGTACATTACTTGGTCCAGGTAGGAACTCAACAAATATTTATTGAATGTTGAAAAATAAATAAGTCAGGAAACAAGATTAGCAAATACATACTATTTCTGGCTAAAATGTATAATTTAATCCTCTGCATGTTTGCTTTTCTACCTGGTGAACAGGCTAGAAAGCACAATGCTTACTTATAAGGATATTCTTCTCTAAAGGTGAGATGTTATGCAGACATGGATAGCCAGTTTTACATCACCCAATCCCACCATGCCCTAAAGAGTTCTCTTAAGACAAGGCTTCTCTTATACCCACGGCAAACACACCTACGCCTTACCACACTAGCAACAGAGCAGGGCGGAGAAGGACACATCTTTAACTTATATATCCTTCAACATAACACTCCAGGCTCTGCACTGTCACCCAATTATGTACATTATCTCCTTTATATCTCCATTTAATCTTTGATTAATATAAAAAAATCATCTTCCTAAGCATGCATTGGAAGATGCGGAAGCGTGTGTCAACAGAAAATCCAGACACCAGTGTTCTTGGGTGGAGCGAGGGAAGCTGTGGTGACAAAACTGGCAAAAAAAGAAATGGAAACGGAAATGAGTATGTCACTGTAAGTGGCCTGGAATTTTTTATTTTTTAATTTTTTTGTAGAGGTGAGGCCTCACTATGTTGCTCAGCGTGGTCTTGAACTCCTGGCCTCGAGTGATCCTCCCACTTTGGCCTCCCAAAGCAGTGGGATTACGGGCATGAGCCATTGCGCCTGGCCGGCTTGGAAATTAGACGGTTAAAATTGCATTGCTTAGTAATTCAAGGAATCAATTTCAAAGTTAATAGATAATTTGAGAGTTAGTGTGATAGCTTCCATTATTCTGCAGTTTTTTTAAAAAAATTAATATTGGACAAAATCATCCCTGATGATTAAGTCGTTTATTTTATTGCGAGGCAAAATTTCTAACAGAATGGAATGCAAGTCTTATGTGGTTGATCTCATTAGCTTTTGTCTGGAAAGTAAAATTACATTTCGACTTTATGCAGTGACGGGAGAGCTCTATCTTAGAAGATTTGGGAGAGAACAAGGCCAAGAGTTAATTCAAATGGCTGTGGTTGAAGTCTACTAAGTGCTGGGATGGTTTGTTACAAAGAAAAGCTAACTGATGCAGGGAATGTGCCCCAGGGGTAGTGCTGCTATGAGATTCCTGATCATAGAATCCCAGGATAGGTGAAGGAACTAGGGACTGACACTGGGGGTTTGAAGCCAAGGAACTAATAAAGTGAGCAACAATTGCGTCACATTGAAGGAGCAAGAGCAAAGTGGACCCAGAAAGCAAGACAGAGGTACAAATAGATCAAGAAACTGGTTTGGGGCAGAAAAGAGATAGTTAGGAGTAGAAATGAAACAAGATTAGCCATTAGCCTGTAATTGCTAAAGCTGGATGATAGATAAATTAAATTCATTAAATTATTTTTTATACGTTGTATAGTTTGAAATTATCCAAAATAAACACTTAAAAAAAGAAAAGAGTGAGGTTTGCAAAGCAAATCCCCCCCCCCAAAGTGGCTGTTAGTTTTTTTAAGGGACTATGTTTGTAATTCTTACTCCTCCAGCAGACAGCGGGGGCTCGAAAAGCATAGGTTTCTATTACAGCCTTTTTATTTATGTTTCAGGATCTTTAGCAAACAATCTTTTCAACATGCTGTTTCCTTGTAAGAAATACATAAATGAAATTGTATATTAACTGACTTCCCTCAAGCAAATAAAATGTTGATATCTTTCAACAAAACAAAAAGAAAGACTGGTTTTGGAGCTAAATACATGAATGTTTTTTATACCCTACACACAGGTCTAGGTATAAGGTGATGTGAACATGCACGAGCGTGAGGAGGAAGGATGGAGATGAGGGACAGATCCAGGAGCCATTGGAAATAGGGAAGCCCAGCACTGGAGTTGTATTTTCCAGAAGGGTCTCTATGGGGATGAAAATCACGTGGTGAGGAAAATGAGATTGTTATGATGACCAAAAAGAAAACCAAGAATCCTGAGCACTGAGTCTTGAATTCATCTTCCCTGAGGAAGTGGGGAAAAGAAGCAGTGGCAATAAAAGAGATAAAGGGGCATTGGCTGAGAGACAGGAGGGAACCCTGACAGCTTGGTGTCCTAGAAAGGTTTCAAGCAGGAGGGGCCAGCCTCAATCACGGAATGACACAGAGAGGCCAAGGGCAGCCAAAACCCTGGGGGACAGACACTACTAGGAGAAAATCTGCATTTTCTTAATAGCCCTGAACCCTAATCTGATTCCCTAACACATTTTTTACATGACTGTTTCCAAAATTTGGTGCTTTTCCTATGGTCTGAATTATTCTCCTTTTACCTCGTTTGTTCTCACAAGAACCATGAATCTACCCCGTGAGAACTTTCTAAATCTGCTCTGAATCAAGAAATCACTGTTAACCATATAGAATTAAATTTCCAAATATTGCTGTTTCAAAACAGATTCGAGAGAAACAGACTTCAAAGAAATAGACTTAGCAAGCTTGCAAGAACAAACATGTAAAACTAAAAATAAAAAGGGCACAATTTTATTTTCTTTTAGTTGAAGTAGTTGGGATCAGTGCCAAGTCAGGCCATACGGGAGTCTGAGGAATAGGAAAAACTAGTAATAAATTTTGATATTTTGTTCACCACAGGTTTTTGTATTAATTTTGATTTTTAAAATATTACATTAAATGTTATTTATCTTTATTACTGAATTTTTAGTGCCCCTTAAATTTTGATCTCAAGGAGAGTGAGGCATTGGCTGGGAATGTGCAAATTTGATGGCAAAGGAGAAAACAACAAATTTATACTTCTTAAAAACTGGCCTGGAAATACCCACAGACCCAACTAAATGAAGCTATTTGATCCTCTTCATAGCCTTAGATAGCAATGTTTATTATTATTTAATCCTATTCACCCAGCCCATAAGTGATTGGACCAAGATTAAGCATCCAAGACAAACATTTACCAGGACAACTACAAGCCATGAGGTAATCTATGACAAACTCATCTGTCTAATGAGGGATGAGTTACATCAGAGAGCGCTCACGCCCCAATATCTGAACTAAAAATGCGCAGGGAATCAAGTAGTTAGCTGTGGGATTAGAGGGTGAATGAATCCTTAAAGGTGAGTCATTGTTGTACAAGAAAAACTGTGAGTAAGTCCTAAGTACAAGTAAGTAGTAGCTTTGGGAAGACAAAATGCTCACAGTAGACGGTCAAAGAGCCAGTTGGTAGAAAAAGCAGAGGAAAAAAGATGAAGAAGCACAGATAGGGCAGGACAATCAAGCTGTTGGTGGAACACCGGAGTCAGCATTCCCAAACTCCTGTTTCTGAGGTCAATGGTGTGGCTGCATAACTCCTTCCTCTTCCCCTACTTTCAGATTATTACCATCTGCCTTACCTTTCTTGAGCTCTCTTTCCTGAATCTGTGTGTCTAGCACCTGATGTCCTAATTAAAACTCCAAAGGCAAAGAGGAAAGATGAAACACAGGGACAATGACCGAGAGAGATACAGCCTGCAAGGTCTGGGAGAGGCAAGACCAAGAGCGTCAATGAGTGGAGAGCCTTGTTTAAGAAGAAAGACACCTTCACATCTGTGACAGAAAGGAAAATAAATCAAATATAAAGCCAAGGGCAGTTTGTGAGCAAGAGAGAAGGGTATGAAAGAATTTACACCAGATAAAATCAGTCATTTGCTGACAGTAGGGTTGAGAGAGAGAACTGGAAAGCACCTGGGTAGATTTTAGAATAAGTTGAAAATAGATAATAAATTAAATTACAGATTTGCTGCCCTACCTATTTTTTATTGGTGGCTTTTCATTATAAGGAATTAAATTTATCGGGTAGACTTTCTGAGTTTTAATATCATATCATAAAATCTCCTTTAATAATTCATTTGTTTCGTGTACTGGCTTAAAGCATTTTGTCCTGCCAGACAGCCCCAAAATAGGCAGGAGTTTCCTTTCTTTATTTTCTCTTTCCCCCCTTTCCTGTCATCCAACGCAAAGTACTCCGTTTAAACAAATTCTGAGCCAAGTTCTGCTGTCAGTGACTTCCATGCCAAATCTTAACCGGACACTCATGCTCAGCTGCAGTTGCATCGATGCTGATTTCCACGGCAATTGTACGTAAGAGTAAGAGGTCAGGAAGTGACCCTGAAGTTGCGTGTAACGGTAACTGACGGCCAATATTTGGCTCAAAGTGAGTACGTGTACTTTTAGCGGAGTAATTTGTTGCTAATATCCTTCACCGACTTGACTGCTAACACCAAGACAACTCAGGTTAGGAACAATTATATAAATCATGGGCCAAATACTAATGTGAAAACAAAATATAAATAAACCTAACTGTTCAGACCACAGTCAATGTTAAAGGACACATGAAAATAAAGCTAACAAGGTACAAAAATGAACATGTGCTAAAAGAAAAAGATTTTCAAGGGAGATAAAAAGAAGACATAGTGTTTTGAAATGATGGCTCGAAGCTATAGATAAATTCAGACAGCCTGTATATTATCAAGGTTCCTAACAATGTAAATAATACATTAGTAACTTACATTAGCATCAATGGGAGACTATTAACTTTGAAGGCCAGGAAAGAACATTTATTTTTCTCATGATGTTGCTTCATCTACAGAAATGATCTAAAGGGCCCACCCTTTAAAAATAAAAGATACAAAAATTACATTTCTCACATATTACCTGTCAAGGGACACTTTTATGTAAAATTACCTGTCAAATAGAATAATTCATAAGAAATTCGTGACAAAAATCAAAACAAATAAGATACAAGAGTCTGCCAAGCAGAGAGACTAAAATGAAAATTCATTAGCATTATGAGAGCCATACTGCTCTCCTAGGGACACTATCTCATTAACTTTATGTTTTATTCAGTAATAACAAGTACATCCTAAGTAATATATTGTTCCATTTATTGTAGCAAAGCCAAGAGAATAGTCTATTATATTCTTTAAGATTAGCTTTGTTATTTTTAGACTAAACTAAACAAGTACTCAAATCTCAAAAAGAAATCATTTTTGCAAAACAATGGATTAGATGTCCATGTCTCATGTTATATCAATAAAGATAAAAATAATATGGTGGATTGTTTATATTAAATTAAGCCTATTACTAGATGTTTTTAAAATAGGAAATACTAAAAACCATTTAGATTATGTTAAGAATATAATGCAGACTTTTAAATGATAAAATACTGGACTTAGAAATCTGATATACTCAAAATATTTAATTGAGAAATTTAACCTTTAAAACAAATATGTATTTTGTTTTCTACTAATGTTTTCCTAGTCCTGACATTTACTTTCATTTTTCTTCTCAATATGTGAAATATAATAACATGAGTTTAAAGAAATCCTAAGTCCTTAGTTTCCTTAGTTTTTGTTTATTAGAACTTATACAAACAATCTGCAAAGGTGAATTTTATACAGAATAGAATATCTATTATTAAATATTTGAGGAATTATCTTGGATAAAAATTACTAGGCTTATTCTGAGTTGGCCCAGAGGGCAAAATTCTGACAAAAGAGAGAAACTTAGTCCCGAGTCCAAGGAAAACCATACCAACCAGAACCGTTTCATCAAGTAGTGAGGTTCTAGAATGACATATGAAGAGGTCATATGGTCATTGGTCAAAATATTGAAGAGATTTCTACAATAATTTGATTTTCAAATGTTTCTTCAAATACCAGGAGTCTTTGATTTTATAAACTTGCACTTATTATATTAAAATATCCCATTATATGGCAAATATTGGAGTACATTTTAAAAATTGACAGGTCAATGTGTTCAGAGACTAAATCACTACTCAAATCTTGATTATAATTATTTGATTCTGAATCTGGTATCTATAAAATCAGCATAAATTATACACACAAGGGGGAAACTGTGAAACTATCCTTGAAAATATAAAAAATCTGCAGCAATTTCAGATACAGTAATGATGGAAAATGTTTTAGATTTTAAGATTACATAATATGTTGGCAAATGAAAAGAAATTGAGGTGTGAAATTGGCAGAGTCTAATTTCTGTTTAAGGTTAATTTTATGTTCCTGAAACAGGAACTTAGGGAAATTGAACTCCATCCACTTTTAAGCTTTCTACATATTGATAGAGAAATTCTAAGTGTACATATTTATTTGTTTGCACATAAAGCAGAATTCTTTAACTATGTATTCATAAGAAAATTTTTAGTGTCATAGAAAATTGACAATTACACAAGTGTCTGAGCTGCCTAAATAGTTGTAACTGCACACCCAACTCATCCAAGTGGATGAACTCTTCTCTTTCCCTACACATATTTTCCTAAAATGTGAGCTCAGTGTTATCGGTATAACATCTCACAAGTCCTGAATATGGACTATGTTGCTAAACTGGAATGGCCTGGTATAAACTGTTCACTTTGCAAATTAAGAAACGAAAATTTCAAATGCTGAGGAGATTTTCCAAATGCAGTTTTAAAACATGTGGCCCTTTAGGATTACAAATCAAACGTTCTAGTAGTTGGGGGGGGGGAACGTCTCCGTGTAGACAAGGACAAAATGCCTATGAAAGAAATCTGAGTGAATATATTGCAGCTTAGAGCAGCATGCCAACAACACAACCCATGGTTCTCCAAAGAGGCTTTCCAGAGACTTCTCCCACTAACAGTTTTCATCTGACAGAAATAATTATTCTTTGAAAGGTCACCCTGAGTGTGTCTCGAAATGGCTGCACCTGATGAGGGGAACCAAGAATGTGCCATAACTGAGACATCTGTGCTCTGCGTTGGACTTTCGTAACGAAAGGTTATGTCTAGGAAGTTGAGTTTATTTATGTTTGCTTTCTGCTTATTGAATTTGTTACCTGAATGTTGGCAGATAAATGGTTTTTCAGAATCCTTCTTTCAAGCAAAAACTCCAAGTGCTAAATTCCGAAGGTAGGCTGTGGGCATAAGTGAGGGACTGGCACAGGAGGCGGTCATGGAAACCCTAAGGTTGAAAATAGTCATCATAAATGCAGAGACAAATACAAAAAGGAAAAGAGACAGGCTAAAGACTCTTGCTGATTTGTAGCCTTCACAGTTTCAGGGTGGAAAAGAACATTTAGTAATACTTTTTGGCAGTGGGTCCAAGGAGAGAAGGACTTGGGAAAGAAAATTGGCAGGACACCAGCCACCCCAGGAAGAGGAAAAAAGAGAAGAATAGAAAAAAGCGATAAGAGATAAGTGGCATAAGAGGATGGTTTCAGTGTGGAGAGCTCTAGCAAGCTGAGGTTCCCTTTGTGGCGTCTTGACGGTGACGTAGAGCAGTTTTGGCAAGATTCAGAGAAGGTTTTGGGTGCAGTAGGTCATTTGTGAAGGGGTAACTTATTCTGCACTACTCAAGTTTACATTATTTGGATTATCACGACAGTGACACCAAATTGGGCTTGGTGGGAATGTCCATATCTTCCTAGTCTCATCCTCTCTTCTTAATTGTAGGATCCATCTCGAATCACAGGTGGCTCTGTGGTGCCGTGGAGAGTGCACTGGGCCTCTACAAGTGGAAGGTGATTTCGAGGATATGTGCTCAACCCCATCCATCCTGACTTTATTTGAGAGCATAGTGCAGTGAATAGGAGGAAAAGATTCAGAGGAGTAATTCCAGTCTTCAAGTGGCTGCATTACATTGACTCCGTGTTAGTGGGGACAGGTTACCCAACCTCTGTTACCTCAGGTTCTTAATCTGTAAAAGGGAGGGGGTAAAAGTACTTCAAAAATTTAAGTTAATCATACAATACGCCTAATGCAGTGCTTGGATTTTAACATGTTTCAAATAAATGCTAGTTAATATTTTTATTATGTCAAGGTAGAACGAAGGTCTTACTTTCTCTCTGTGTGACTATCACACACTCCTGGTTCCATGGGCCCTGCCAACGCCCCATGGTGCCCTGTATACTCAAGGGTCTTCCTTTAACAGTACTCTGGGTCCTAGATGTTCTATAGCATGGGAAATCGATGCACCCCCAAATCAAGGTGTCTTCTTGAAGGTTACCACTTCTATTTCTCTCAGGGATCTGAACTAGAAGAAAGATTTGCCAAACAAACAAACACAGGTTCCAGATGCTCATTACGTTGCTGGGGGGATGAGAAGATATTTTTACTTTCCCAAGCATCTTTGTAAGACCAGTGCTTGATGGGTAGGGGTTTATATTAAATATTTTGGCCAATCTACCCATAATTATTTCATATAAATCAAAATGTATTTCCCCCCATTCAGGCTTTCCACTACTCAACTTCTAAAATAAGACAGAAAGAAGTCAACAAAGAAGACACTGTAATAGCTTATCTTTATTATGCTTTTAACAAAATTCCATTGAATAAAGTTAAATTCATTTCCAAGTTAAGGTGCATGCTCTTAATATTTATTGTTAATAGAATCTTTTTAGGAAAGTCTCCATGATTCATTTTGGAATCTTTTCTTAGGCATTTTCTCTGACGGGGCCAGTCTTCTTACAGAATGCCTTGAAAAGGAAGTTTTCTGAGCAGCATTTTCTATAAATTCTCTTCAAAAGTTTCCTACTGAGAAAATTCCCTAAGACAATGTTCCTGTGAATAAAATCACACTCTTGTCTGCCAAGAATCATCATTTTGGAAAAAGAAATAACATCCTAGCAACAATCTTCTAAGTCTTAGAATCTGAGGGAACATTCAAAATATAGTCAGTATAACATATTTAAGTGGCTTCTTTCTAGTTATGGCACATAATTAAAGTATTAACCGATGTTGTTCTGAGAATCAGAAAGTCATTTTGGGGGTAACTTTTTTTTAAGTGTCAAATACAATGTAAATAAATGTGTATGTGTACGTGCATGCGTGTGTTGATATTTGGAATACATCCAAGAATATTGACTATTTTAAATCAGGCTTGGTCTCTTGAGTCAGACAGAACTGAATTCCAGTGCTAACCCTGCTACTCAATTTCAGTATGTTCTTGATTAAACTACTAAACCGCTGTAAGTTTTAGCTTTTTATCTACAAAATGGTATCACTGAACAAGATTGTTTGACATATGGCTAACATATATGATAAAATGTATAAAGTCCTCTATGCAGTGCCTTTTGCATAATAAATACTCAAATGTAAGCTAGATTTATATTTTAAAATAATTTACTTCAAGCAAAATCAGAAAAGTATTGTCTTTTGGGCAATCTTGGCAAAGAATGTCTTTTAGATGAGAAAAATTTTATTTTGCCCTTTAAACTTATTGAGGTCTTCACTGAAAATAAACTAGTTTTGATTAAATATAAACATCTTTTCAATTGTGTGCCTTTACTTTGGATATTAAATCATACATTTATGGTGTTTGTTAAGAGAACAGGAAAGCTTTTCCATCAAAAATTCACCCCAAAATTTCAACCTTTAAAAATGTTGTACACACTTCATCATTGAAAGGAATGGTGCTTTATTCAAGAATCATTATATCAAGGATGAAATTGTTGAATTAGTTTTCAAAGTCAGGCCAAATGAATGTGGGAAGAAGATAATCAGAGAAAGCAGTTCATTAGCTCATGAGAAAGAGCAGTTAGTGTTGTCATGTCTGGGCTGAGACAAAGTTGGTCAGATTGTCCTGCCAAGGAAATGTCGTGGGGAGAAATTATATTATCCGGGAAAGAGTCCTAAGAGGAATGTTCCTTTAAAGTCCATGCTAAAATCTGCTATTTTGGGTATTAAGACTGTACTCCACTAAAAAGAAACTGTTACAGCTGTGCCATTTTACCAATAAAAGCCATAGTGTTCTCCTACTAGTGACATGCTCTGGTTTGATCATAGCTAGCCTGAAAATATCAAGGGGAATGAGTGTTAGGCATCAATTATTTCTCATTTCCATGTAATTAGTCTATCCCAAATCCAGAATTTGGGATCTGTATTGGACTGTCCTGGAATTTTCCCTGAAGTATTCTCCACCAGCTGCCCAAGAAGCTCTGGATGAGCTCTTGGAAAGTTACAGAATTAGACTCCCAGAGATTGGGATGGGTCCTGGATTTGGCTGCTATTTAGGGGACTGAGTCCAGTTGAGTTTCAAACCTCTTGGGTGTAACAGTGACTACAGTTCATCAGAAAGATAGAGACACTTTGAGTCTCTGAAGCTGGAGTTGATGGAGATCCATTCTGGATTGCCTAAGGTGTAATCTCCCAAATTCCTGAGAGGTTGCAGCTGTCTTATTGCAAATCCACACATTAAAGGTGAAGAAAGAAATCATAGGACCCAAATAGTTGGCCCAATGCATTCAGCTTTGTGAGAAACACAATAGTGAACTAAGATTGAGGATTAGCTTCTGGAAAATGCCAAGAATCTCATCCAGAGGTGGTTGGAAAGGAATTGTGATCGAAGTTGATTATGGTATGGGACTGCATGGATAGAATGGGACAAGTCATAAGCTTCTCAAAACTCTCTAAGGCAAAGGATTGAAGTTGGGGAAGTGTGGCAGATTAATTGCATTCATGGTCCCAATTGATGACTATCTATGCTCTTTGTGATGTGGTCTTGCAACCACTCCAAAAAAGACATGGAGTCTATTTCCTCTCCTCTTGAATCTTGGGATTTACTTTGGTCAATAGGTTATATCAGAAGTGAATGTATGCCAATTTGCTAGCATAGGCCTCAAGAGGCTTTTTGAGCTTCCACATGCCTTCTTGGAACTTTGCCTTAGCCAAAGAACAAGTCTGGGATAATATCCAGAAAAGTGTTAACATAGCAAGCCCGTGGCTGCTATCCTTGTAAAGATCTACTTGTAAGATAGACCCTTAGCTGGCATCTAAAAACTTGAATTTTGGGAATGTTCCCACCACCCTAATCGATAAGAGTAGTACACCGTGCCTAAAGTGTTTGTGCGAGCAATATGGTTTTTGCTGAACACCTGCTTTCATTCTGAGATTCTGGAATTTTGGTATGAGCCAAGCAGAGGACACTTACGTGACCAGCCCTGAATACAACCTGAGGACAGGGTCTCTAATGAGCTTCCTTGGTAGACAAAATTTCAGATGTGATGTCACAATTCATTGCTGAGATAATTAGGCACATCCTGTATGATTCCACTGAGACAGGGCTCTTGGAAGCTTGTATCTGGTTTTCTCAGGACTTTGTCCCATATGCCTTCTGCTTTTGCCAATTTTGCTTTGTATCTTTTTCCTATAATAAATCATAAACATGAGTATGATATATGCTGAGACCTGAGACGACTCCTAGAATCGCTGAATCTAGAGAAGAGTCTTGAGGAACTCTGACATAGGCAGTCTATTGAAGAATGCGAGACCATATGAAACAGAAAATTTTCCCACCTGAGCCCGTCCTAGCTAACATCCAGCTGACTGCCAGATGTGTGCATGAATGAGTCTCAGATAAACTTCCAGAGATGGGAGAAAATTTGGATGTGTTTATTATTTAGTGGTAATAAGTATAGTATTAGCCAGCCAAGCTCAGCCAAGATTAGCAAACCCTGTAAACTTGTGAGACCAGCCTACCCGTGAACTCTTCAGAAATAATACATGATTGTTGTTTTAAGACACTAAGTTTTAGGATAATTTGTTACTCAGCAATAGCTAACTGATAGAAGAAGCCTATGAATTAAGTAAAAGATAACTGAAAGTCTTCAGAACAGAGATTAAAACTTGGTTGGCAAGGGAAATAGTTGAAGAGTTCTTGGTCTGACAAAAATCTAAATCCTTTGCACATTAGTCAGTAAGTTAACTGATGTTTCAAGCCCAAATAAATAGAATTGGTTTTAAATATCATAAAAATGTTCTCCATAATTTGGTATGGAATATATAATTCCATTTTATTTAGGGCATAGGTATAATACCTTTCTTTGACCCAACTTTTTAATTTCTAATTGCCCCCAGCTTTAATCATGAAACCTGGATGTAAGGACAGTTATCCCTAAAGGCTGGGCAATGTTTCTTGGATGACTTTAATAAACACTAATATTTAAACATTGTCTTTGGCTCTGTTTTGCTGAGGCATTTTCAGATCTAAAAAACCCAAACTATAGTGGGATCAACTGTTGACTCTTCAGTAATTTCTAACAACACTTTGAAGATGGAATATTTGCATCCTTATGAAATGATCCTGCCAAAATTTAGACTAAATAAAAAGAATAGCAACATTCTTTCATCCATTATCTTGAATTGAACCAAAATTGTGTATTATATAAATATATTACTTAAAAATTACTGTAAAATAGGAAGAAATAGCTAGTAACTATCAATAAAAGCACTCATGGAAAAAAACATACTGTAGAACTATAAAATAAAGCCTGATAAATATCACTGCTGCAAATGAAAATGAGGAAAATAATTTCAATTTTTCATGGAAGATACATTTGTTATATATTTTTGAAATCTGGGAAAAGCTATTAAGTTCACAGGGCCTCATAAATTTTGTAAGAAGCACTCTTGACGTTAAATTAATTAAGGAAAATAAATAGTAGACTTCCTGGATTCACCCAAATGTGCTTTCTCATAATTAGATTGTTTCATGTAGATTCATTATATTTAACTTCATCAGTCTCAACAGTTCATTTTGACCCAGCACATTAAACATATATATTTTTTCCCAACACATATATAAGAGATGAATTGGCAAACATTAAAAAACACATTGGAGAGTTTGTTAGGGAGTACATTTCAAATTAATGGAGCAGAAATTTTAAATTATGATGGCTTCCAAATATAAATCATTTTCCATATTTTAGTAAATGATTTTTTCCTGGATCTATATCACATAAACAGAGATTTTTTGGTTATTCTACTTACTAGTTTCCTAATAAATTATTTTATTTATTAGACAACCTCCCACACACAACCCTAACAATCTAACTGCGATAATTAGTTTGGACATCAAATATGTGCCTGGTTAGCTCAGCTAGTTAGTAATGCATGCTATTATCAGTGCCAATGATTAGAATTTCTTCCTTTAAGATCAAGTAACTATGAAGACTGTCTTCACAGAGGCAGCTGGGAAACACCACAGCAAAGCTAGAGACATGTGTATAGTATGTCCTCTTCTGGTCAAGTCAGAATCAGTCAGGTGTCATCACATTAGTGAGAATGGGTAGTATTAGGTGGACAGGTAGCAAGCACTTAATTAAGAAAGACTTCAAACTGAAACTCAAGCTGCTATTACCACAAGTCCTCTGTTCCATCAACTCAGGCAGATTAGGCACCCATACATGCAAGAAATGAGTGGAAATTATTGGTATGAGAATGATTAGAATTTAATAAACTTTTAACGTGGTATGCAGTCCTACTTGTTATTTGAGTCATTCTTTCCTTCTTGATCTCAGAGTGATACTTCTTTTCATTACAGGTCAATAATGCATAAGAATTAAGGAAGAAAAACATAATTTATATTGTCTTAGAGAATCTTGAAGAGATGTAATTTTTTACAGAAATCAATGCACATATACAAAATAAGAAAATTATACAAATTTAGGGGGAAAAGTACATGATTTGTATAGCTCTTTTATAAAACAGGAAAATGAGATCTGGAATGTATTTAAGATATGCGAACACTATTGCATATTAATTTGAGCTTATTCTCCTAGAAACAAAAATCCATAATTACCACGGAGTGACCTTATAACCACAAAATGCTGTATCACAAAGTGTCTGTGTATTAGCCCAAGATAAGTACATAATTATGATAGATTAAAGAGAAATTACAGAGATGGTGGCAATTTGAGAACCACTCTTGGCTCACTCTTTCCTGAATCCCCACAGAAGTGACTCAGTTGTAAATGGAAGACAAATCATTCTTCCCCTGGGAATCATGAAGTTGTTGTTCCTTTTGTTTTGTTTTGTTAATTAATTCCCAAGTGAGGTACTGGGGACAATATCTAGTCTAAAAGTTTAATCTAACCCAAGACAAATGTGATGATTAATTTTGTGTGCCAACTTAGAGAGTTTTTTGGGGATGAGATTAACATTAGCACGGGTGCATAGTGAATTCTGAGGAAGTAGATTACCCTCCATAATGTGGATGTGTCTTGTTCCATCAGTTGAAAGCCTCAATATTATAGAACAAAAAGATGGACCTCCCTGAGTAAAAGGGAAATTCTCCAGTAGATTGCCTTCAAACTTCATGTGCACAGCGGGCTCTCCTAGGACTCTGCCTGGGACCTTTTGGACTAGAGTGCACTATCGGTTCACCAGGGTCTCCAGGCTGCCGGCCTTCAGACTAGAACTGTACCACTAGCTCTCCTGGGTCTCCAGCCTGCTGGCCCACACTGCAGATTTGGAATTGCCAGCCTCCATAATCACATGAGCCAATTCCTTATAATAAATCTCCTTCTATATAGATATAAAACCAATAGGATGCATATATATATATTAGGAGAGTGTGTGTATATAGATAGATAATAGATACACAGTAGTCCCCCCTTATCCAGTTTTGCTTTCCATGGTTTCAGTTACCTGTGGTCAACCATGGTTTAACAATATTAAGTGGAAAATTCCAGAAATAAATAATCCATAAGTTTTCAATTGCATGCTGTTCTGAGTAATATGATGAACTCTCATCCCATCCCACTCTGTCCTGCCTGGGACGTGAATCATCCCTTTGTCCAGTGGATCCACACTGTATGCACTACCCACTTGTGAGTCACTTAGCAGCCACCTCAGTTATCAGATTGACTATTGTGGTATTGCAGCGTGTGGGACCAAGGAACCCTTGTTTTACTTTGTAATGGTCCCAAAGTACGAGAGTAGTGATGCTTGTAATTGTAATAAACCAAAGACAAGTCATAAAAGTGCTTCCTTGAAGTGAAAAGGCAAAAATGCTCAACTTCATAAGGAAAGAAAAAAAATTATATGCTGAGGCTGCTGAGATCTGTGGTAAGAACCAATCTTCTATCTGTGAAATTATGAAGAAGGAAAAGGAAATTCTTGCATAGTATATACAGGGTTTGGTACTATCCACTTTTTCAGGCATCCACTAGGGGTCTTGGAACGTATCCCCTGTGGATAAAGGGGGACTGTTATACATACACATCCCTCATATTGATTCTGTCTTGTCTGGAGAACCTTGACTAATACAGATTTTGGTACTGAGAGTGATTCTAGAGAACGAGAATCTTAAGGATATATTAGAACTTTGACTAATACAGTAAATATAAATGGAATTTTGAAAGCTTTGGCCAGACCTTTGTGCAACTAACTAAAAGATGGCCCTCTAAATATGGAAGGTCTCTAATAAGTTCCATGTGTGTTTCAGGGTCCCAAGATTAAGTCAAAAGCATAACTAGGAACAATTAAACTGCTATTGCTCTGTGTAACAGTAAACCTAATATTAAAAGACCTGGTGAATTGAGTCCATTATTATGAGCCCTTGGTCAACAATAGCCACTGGCTTTCCTTCTTAGGGAAGCATGAGGCTACTCTACCACCTTTATTGCTTCTCTGTATCCTTCTAAAACTAACAAAATAGGCAAGACACAGCAATTCAGCTGTTGCTCCCAAAAGCTTTGAAATGGGTTTGGAAAGCAATGCCAGCCAATGATATATGACTCCTATTTTATTTCTCATCTTAAATTAGCCCAGCTCTTATGTCCATTCTTGCTCATCAGGAATAGCCCAAATCATCCAAATAGTAAAAGTCCAGCAATGTTAAAATCCTCACAATTTAAAGTTGAACCATTTTCCATTATTACAGTCAAGAAAAAAAAATTAAAATCCCATTAATTCTTCTTTCCCTTGAAAAAATTGAAGATTCATGATTCTAGGCAAATGGCAGCATTGATAAAGCTGTAGTTTTGGGATATCCATGAACCCCCATTTAAAACAAGACACAACAACTAGATGGCAAATTTAAAATCCTATGTGCAACACTTTTGATAAATAAGATAACCCCCAAACACAAGCAAGTGAAAACAAATCCTTAAGAGGAGCAAGACTTCATGGCTTCAGCATTTGTGTAGGAAGAAGTGGGGAGGGACACTCTCTACCTTACCTGAGAAGAGAAACATCTGAAAACAGCCAGCAGGTATTTACAGACAAGCAGGGAGAAACAATTTTCAAACAGTAGCTGAAACCAGGAAGGGTTTTGTCAAATGTAATAGCATGAGTGAAAGGGATTCACCATAAAAAGATGAAGGCACCAGAGCCACCTGGCCTCTAAGAATGGTTGAAATGTACCACCCTAGGGCTCCCTTCCAGGACTGAGCCCCCTACTGAAGAGAAACTAGTGGGAGTGGAATAAAAACTGAGCAGCATACCGAGAATGGGAAAGGAATTAAAAAGTCCATATAGGATCGGGAAGGGGATAGAAAAAAAAGTTTGCAAAAAACCAAGTTGCTGTATTTTTGAGCATTAGAAGAAAATACCAAATGGGAGAGCTTATGAAGTTAGAAAAGTTATCTTAAACACTGCCTCCTCTCTCAAAGTCAAATTCCATGCAAAGATGTTTTGAGAAAAAAGAAAAAAGAATCAGAGTAACATCTTTACACACAATAAAAGCATACTTGACAGGCACACCCAAGACACAGATCAAAACCATTACCTGGTCATTCAAAATGGGATACAAATGTGAAAGGGCAACATAAATCAGACAGAGAACTTCAGAAATTAGGTAAAAAAAACAACTTGGGAAAATGCTAGACATTTTAAAAATTATTTCAGAATTCAAAGTTTGAAGAAATACAAGAACAAAAAAATAATGACAAGAAAGAGATAGGTAAAAAAGAACAATATTTAAAAATCAAAATAAATGAAGAAATAGGTAAAAAAGATTCAAAGAAAAGGGAGAAATATTGAACATAGACAAGAACATTAAAAAATGGGCAACATGAGTCTCTGAAGAACCAAATAAGAAAATAAAGCAAATACTGATAGATCTAGATTTAGATAGATAGGTAGGTAGACAGATAGATATAGATACAGATATTTATAGATATAGATATAAGGAAAATAGTAGCTTTTATTTTTGTATTTTCATTTCCTGTTAATTAACAACATTAAGTGTGTATTGATTTCATTTGCACCATACTTGTTAAATTCTCTTTTTGGCAATTTACTTGAGCATTCTATATCTAGAACTATAAAAAATGCTGATGCTAGAAACATTATGCCTTCCTTACCAATCCTTATGACTTGTATTATACATTTGCAGGTGTATTCACTGGCTAAGTCCTTCATTACCTTGTTAAATAGAAAAGACTATAGTGAATTTCTTTGTTTTGGTCCAAATTTAAAGGGGATACTTTTAAAGTTTTGTGACTAATGTTTGCAACATTTTTTAGATTATCTTTAAAAGGCAAAAGAAATTCCATAGTACACGTAGTTTATTATGCACTTACGTACTTTTATCAAACATGAATATTAAATTTATTAAATACTGTTTTCTGTGTCTATGGAGATGATCACATACCTTGTCCTTTTTAATTTGTTAATGTGGTAAAATACACGATTTGGTTTTCTAATGATAATCCAGTCCTGCATTGCTAGATGTTTAACCCAATATTGTCATATATTTGCTTATTTACTTTGTCAATCTGGTTTAGGATTTTTGCTTTGACAGTCATGGGTGATTTGGTCTATAATTTAATTTTCTCATGCTATGTTTTTCTGGTTTGTTACTGAGTTTATGCCACATCCATAAAGTAAGTTGGAGAGATTTTCTTATTGCTTTTTCCTCTTGGAGATTTGTGTAAGAGTATAATTGTTTGTTCCTTAAATGTTCTGTAGAATTAGCTAGTTATTTTATTTGTGGGAAAGATTACAAATACAAATACAATTTTTAAAACTGATTTTACAAATATTTAGGCCTTCTATTTCTTCCTCAGTTTTCTTTAAAGATATTAATACATACACACATATATGAGATATATATATATTTAAGATAGATATGTATGTACATATGTATATTCATATATATTTGTCCATTTTACTTATCTTTTCAAATTTATTGGCATAAAGTTATTCACAATATAGTTTTATTAACTTTTTAGTCTCCACTATGTCTATATTTATGTACCCCACTTTGCTTTTTCACACTGGTTTCTTTTTTGTATCTTCTCTATTTCTTTCTGATCAAACTTGCCATACAAATTTTAATAGTAGTATTTTCAAAAAAAACAACTTTTAGTTTTGAACCTTTGTATTTTATTATTTTTGTGCATTCATGGTCCTATTTTTGCTGTTATCTCAAATTTATCCTGTCTTTGGGTTTATTCTTTTGTTCTTTGTCTAATTCAATGGTTCTCAACTAGAGGTAGTATCACCTACCTGGGGGAATTGAGAAATGTGTGGAGGCATTTTCTGTTTTCACAGTAACTCTAGAGTGCTATTGGCATTGGGTGGATGAAGGCCAGGTTGTTATTTATCCTGTAATGTGTGGAACATTCTTGCTCAACAAAGAATTGTTTTTCCCCAAAGGCCAATAACACACCTGTTGAGAAATTCTGGCTAACTTTGTAATTGAATGCTTGCCCATTTATTTTCCTAAGCATTTAAGGCTACACATGTCCTTGTATGAACTGTTTTCACTGTATTCCACTAGTTTCATTATTTCCCATATGCACAGTATTTATATTATCATTTAGTTTTGAGTATTTTCTACTTTATCTTATAATTTCTTCCTTGACATAAGAGAGTTGATTTTTCAACTTTAACCATGCAGGCAAATTAATATATATTTTTTATTTTTATCTAATTAATATTTTTGTTATTACTATCTGACTTAGCTTTATAGTAAAAGAATGTGGAGCAGATAAAAACTCAATCTTTAAAATTTGTTGAAAATTTATTTGTGCTCTGTTATGAGGTCAATTTTCACAACTGTGTTTTTGAAAATAAATATATATTACCCAATTATTGGGTATATTGTTTAATATATATGTTGATTAGCTCAAGGTTGTTAATTGTTCAAATTTCCCATACTGATTTCTTTTGTCAAGACATCTCTCAAAATAATAGTGGATTTGCCAAATTCTTCTTGCGGTGTTATCGTATTTCCCCTACTCAGAAACTATGTTGTTACTTGCATAACAATTTAAAATCATTATGCCTTCATGGTGAATTGAATCATTATTCTGTTGTGGCCCTCTTTTGTCTCTAGACATATTTTTTTGCCTTAAAGTCTACTTTGTCTGTTTATAACATAACACACTATTTTTCCTTTAAGTAGTATTATTTTGTGATATAGGATTTTATTCTTTTAGTTTTGACATTTCTAATATCCTTGTTTATCATTGTTTCTTCCTAAAATTAGAGCTAGATTCTTAAAAATCAGTCATTCTGTGTTTCTTTTTTTTTTGCAGGAAAGTACAATATTTACCGTCATGCTTAAATTTAATATATTTAGATTTATTTCTATTAATTTCTTTCTTTCTCTTAACTAATTCTTAATTTTTCAAGAATTGGATGAAATTATTTTTGCTCATTTTAATTTTTTCTCTTCTAGTACAGATATTTATATTCTTCATTATTTTATCAATTCTCTATAGAAATTATAATATCCATACTCCCTACATTAGCAAAGTCTGAAGTTAATATTCTCTCTGTATTTGTTGTTCTGTAGTTTCACTATGATTTGCCTAGATGTAAATTTATTTTATTTATGTTGCTTGAAATACTTAGGATCAATTTTAGAAAACTTCAACTCAGAACTGTGATTCCTTGTTATCAATTTTGGAGAATTCTCATCTATTATCTATTGAATATTGTCTCTCTTCTATTCTCTCTATTATCTCCTTCCAGAACCACAATTAGACATACATTACACAATAATTTGCTCTCTATATATCTCACTTCTCCTTTAAATTTTCCATCTTTTTATTTTCCTGTTCTACATTTTGGGCAATTTCTTCTGATTTGTCTTCCATTTCACTACCTCTCTATTTAGCTACATCTAGTTTACTATTTAGTCCATTGACTACATTTTAATTCTGATAATTATATGTTTCATTTCTAAAAGTCCTATTTTGCTCTTCTTCAAATATGCTTAGTCATGTTTTATAGAATCTTCATCATATTCTCAACTCTTTAATTTCTGAAATATAATTTGTGTAGTTATTTCATGATCTGTAACTAAAAATTCTAATAACTAAAGTCCTCGTGAGTCAGATTCTGCCGTTTGTTGTTTTTCTGATCCTTGCTCATAATATTTTGTTCTTTAAAATTTTGAGCTCTTGTTATATATATTTTTAAATTTTGAGCTCTTGTTGATTGGCTTTTTAACTTTTAGAATACTTTGAGGTCTGGATTGAGGGTATGTTCTTTCAAGGGAGATTTACATTTGCCAGGTGACTGAGGCAGTGTCATAATCCTGATTAAGTTATTTTTGACAACACAAATAGTGTTAATTTAATACTCAAACCTAATTCAGTACAGAATTTTCATTACAGAGTCTAGGAGAACATTTCCACCCACCACATTGTGCCAAGGCCAAAGCAAACAAATTGTCTTGCCATTCATTTTATGGGTGAGGATTTTTTTTTTCCAGTTTAACTATATACTTAGGAAGTAGACCTTGGGAATCTGATGTTATGTAGGAGAATCTTGGATCAGAAACTCCACCTGGTACATACCCTGAGCTTTAACTTTGGTCTCCTACACAACTGTTAAAGCTAAAGGCTAAGTCAAAAAGGCAAGTAAATGCTTCCAAGACAGCTATTGCCTTCAGCACTTACTTACCTCTCTGATTTCTGTTTTCTTTAATTGTTGGCTCTCGCTTTCTTATTAGTTCATGATGAATTTTAAAAGATGCTTGTCATGTTTTATATTTTATCAGAATTTTAGCTCATTTGGTGAGTTTTTCAGGGTATTTAGTCTACCACTGGAAAAAGAACTCTTGCCAGGCATGATGGCTCACACCTGTAATCCCAACAACTTGAGAGGCTAAGGTGGGAGGGTCGCTTGAACCCAGGAGTTTGAGGCTGCAGTGAGCTATGATTGGGCCCCTGCATTCCACCCCAGTACACAGAGCGAGACCCTGTCTCAAAAAAATAAAAATTAAAAAAAAGGAATGCTTACTACTCTTGGAACCCACTCTAATTGGCTTTTCTCACACTAGAACTCCAGAATTATTTGGGTAAGTTCATCAGTGATCTCCAAGTTGCAAGTCCTCATCCTTCTTGATGAATCTGACACATTTGCTACCACTGATTATTCTGTCCTCCTTGAACTACTTTTATCACTTCTCTGGGATAACTACCTTTTTTAAAAAATTATTTTTCTATGTCAATGATCACTCATTCTTAGTCTCCTTTGTAGGATTCTTTTCATTTTCCAAGCACTGAGGCCTTTTTTTTTTTTCTGTGTTGACATCCTAGAGGATTTTATGCAGTCCAGTGACTGTAAATTCAGTCTTTACATAATTGACTCCTTATTTAAATCTCCTTATTTAAATTCAATCTTTTTTTTTTATTTCAGAATATCATGGGGGTACAACACTTTGGCCATACACATTGCCCCTGCTCTGCTTGTGTCAGAGCCACAATTGTGGTCATCCCCCAAACTGTGCTCCCCGCATCCATTCAGTGAGAGTTTTTCCCATCCCTTCCACCCCCCTCCCACCCGCCCGCCCTCTGATTAATGTTATTGCCCTGTGTGATGTAAGTGTTCATCAGTTAGTACCAATTTGATGGTGAGTACCAGTGGTGCTTGTTTTTCCAATCCTGTGACACTTTGCTTCGAAGAATGGGTTCTAGCTCCAGCCAGGATAATATCAGATGTGTTAATTCACTATTACTTTTTATTGCTGAGTAATACTCCATGGTATACATATGCCACATTTTATTGATCCACTCGTGTATTGATGGGCACCTGGGTTGTTTCCACATCTTTGCAATTGTGAATTGTGCTGCTATGAACATTCGTGAGCAGATGTCTTTATTATAAAATGTCTTTTTTTCCTTTGGGTAAATACCCAGTAGTGGGATTGCTGGGTCAAATGGTAATTCTACTTTTAATTCTTTGAGGTATCTCCATATTCTTTTCCATAGAGGTTGTACTAATTTGCAGTCCCACCAGCAGTGTATGAGTGTTCCTATCTGTCCGCATCCCCGCCAACATTTGTTGTTTGGGGATTTTTTGATATGAGCCAATCTCACTGGAGTTAAGTGATATCTCATTGTGGTTTTGATTTGCATTTCCCTGATGATTAGAGATGTTGAGCACTTTTTTATATGTTTGCTGGCCATTATTCTGTCTTCTTTTGAAAAGTTTCTGTTCATGTCCTTTGCCCATTTTTTAATAGGGTTGTTTGATTTTTTCTTGTTGATTTTCCTAAGTTTTGTATAGATTCTGGTTATCAGCCCTTTATCAGAGGTGTAGCATGCAAATATTTTCTCCCATTCTGTAGGTTGTCTGTTCACTCTAGTGATAGTTTCCTTGGCTGTGCAGAAACTTTTCAATTTGATCAGGTTAAATTCAATCTTTACCTAATTGACTCCTTATTTAAATCTCTAGGCTTGGCCTCATCCTCAAACTCCCAACTCATATATTTATTTGTCTAGATAGTATCTCCAGTTGAATGCCTAATAGGTATTTCATAAATACCAAAGTCCTTATCTTCCCCTTCAGATCTGTTTCTCCCACAATCTTTCACATTCCAGTTAATGACAACTCTACTTTCCATTTACTCAGGCCTAATACATTAGAGTCATTCTTGACTCTGTACTTCTTTACTTTCTACATCTAATCCATCAACAGATCTTTTTGACTCTATCCAGAATCCAACCTCTTCCCAGCACCTCCATGGCTACTAATCTGATCTGAGCCACCATCATTCTTCACCAGAAACATTAGAATAGTCTCCTAATGGGTCTTTTTGATCTGCCTGGAATTAATTCACTGCACTTGACCCAAAATAATACAGTAGTCCCTACTTATATTAAGGGGGATTGGTTCCAGGAACCCTACAGATACCAAAATCTGTGGATGCTCAAGTCCCTCATATAAAATAGTGTAGTACTTGAATATATCCTATGCATATCCTCCCGTATACTTTAAATCATTTATAGATTACTTATAATACCTAATACAGTGTAAAGGCTATATAAATAGTTGTTACACTGTACTTTAAAATTTGTATTATTTTTATTATTGTATTGTTACTTTTTATTGTTTTTTTCTGAATATTTTCCATCTGCAGTTGGTTGAATCTATAGATGTGGATTCTGCAGATATGGAGGGCTGAGTGTATTTTAAAAAGCAAATGTCAGATGAAGTCATTTATCTTCTCAAAACCCTCCATTTGTTTCTTTCTTTTTCTCCCTCATACAGAATAAAGACCAAGACTTTACAAAGAACCACAATACCCTACCTAATCTGCTTCCTGATCCTTGTCTGATTTGATGCCCTGCAATGGTCCTTACCCACTCTAATCTAGCTACGTATTTGTACTCTTCAACGATACCAAACGTGCTCCAACTCCAGTATTTTTATTCCTTCTATTTCTGCTGTCTGGAATGCTATAAAATAGGTTTCTTTGCAACATCACTTTATTTTTTAATAAAAATAAAGGCCTTCCTTAACATCCTGTCTCATTGACATTCTTCATTTCTTATCACTTACCACCACTGACACCACACACACACACACACACACTCCCAGAGTCTACCTTTCCCTGCTGAAATGTGTATTCCTATCTACTCCAAAGTTCCAGATGGGAGACAGAGGATAAGCCTTCTCTGGTTTTTTATTATAACTCGACCTAAGTGTGGCTTCTAATAACTTTGCTCTTTACTATCCCAGACCTAAGAGGATTTTGATTGCATATTCCCCCTTCAGGGACCCAGGAAGCTTTTTAATCAAACTAGGGTGCCTGGGACCTGTCAAGAGAATTAAGGTTTGCACAATAGCTGGACAAAATAGGGAAAAGGGATAGATAAGGGAGAGACATTTAAAAGCTTCTGATAGGTTTATCTGTTAAGGCCTTAAAATTCAGAGTATTTTCATACTGTCCAGTACATGCTATTCTGTTTTGTTAAAGTTTTCTAACTTTGTCACTAAATGACTTAAGGTAAAATTATTTTTAAGCCAAAAATGGAGTTATAGACTCACTAGGGAGGGTATTTTATGCATAGAATGTGAAGACTGTAACGTGTAGAAACTGTGATATTTGGAACTACTAAATTTTAGTAAGTATGCTCTGTCACATGCATATATTGAGCTGTTAAATAGAATGGAAAACACTTTGTATATGGAATCCATTGGGAAGTATTTTAAAATAAACATATGAGACGCCCCCTTGTGTTTGATTTGTCATGGTAAGATAGATTTAAGAAAACTGTCTTCATTTATTAACGTAATTTTTAGATATGCTATTATTCTAAAAAAAATTTTAAATTGCTTAATATTTATTAGGCATTTACAAGGTATTATTATATGCTTAAAATACAATCTCTGGCTGTTAAGAAATAATTTTCCTATGAGTAGAATGATCTTCCTTTACTTTTTCCTCTGCTTTGTATTCACATGAACATTATGAAAAACAAATATTCCATTGAAAAATTTATGTTTGAATCCAACCACTCCCCTTCACCACCACAAATGATAGATACAGCTATGGACAATGAAACACACACTTGTCAAATATTTGATAGATTCCAAAGTGCTTTCACGTAAAATATTTCCCTTGTTTCTCAAAATAACCCTGTGAAGTAAGTAAGCAAAGTGTACATCCTTGTCTTTGAAATGAGAAAACTGAAGTCCCCTAACTTAAGTAACCTCTAGGAACTATACAGAAGGTCCACTAGAAAAGTTAGACCTGACCCTGGCCCCTGGCCTTCACACACTAAATCCTGAGCTTAACCTATGAGGCTTGACAGTGAACATGTTTTCTCAATCAATTCTGTGACCCATAATGTGACACATGATCTCTGTCCATAGAACAGAATACTAGAAATTGCAATCAACCTAGAAAACTATAGACATTACATGTAATATATATAACATATTGCATATATATATGTGTGTGTGTGTGTGTTATAATATACGTGTGTGGTTTTGTACCCCTTAACCAAAAATACAATTAGATAAGAGTGAGTTATACAAGATATAGGAATAACCTATATGTCTGTTGATGGATGGAGGGATAAAAAATATGTAATACATTATACATATATATAATGGAATATTATTCAGCCATAACAAGAAGTAAATACTGCCCTTTGAGACAGCATGGATGAACCTCAAGGGTATCATTCTAAGTGAAATGTCAGACAAAGACAAATACTGTGATCTCTTTTATATGTGGAATCTTTTAAAAAGTCAAATACATAGAAACAGAGAGTAGAATTGTAGTTTCCAGGGGGTGGAATAGGGGAGATGGGGAGATGTTGGTCAAAGGGTATAAACTTTCAACTATAAAATAAATAACTCTGGAAATCTAATGTATGGCACAGTGACTATAGTTAATAATATTAACCAATATTGCACTGTATATTTGAAATTTCGTAAGAGAGTAGATCTTAAATGTTCTCACCATAAAAAAAAAAATGGTAACTATGTGAGATGATGGGTATTTAAAAAAAAAAGAGTGAGTTATAGTATTTGATAGTATAGTAGGGAAATTATAGTTAATAATTTATTGTATATTTCAAAACAGCTATAAGAGAAGAATAGTAATGTTCCCAATACAAAGAAAAGATAAATGTTTGAGGTGATAGATATTCCAATTACCCTGATTTGATTGTTATACATTGTATATAGATATCAAAATATCACAAGTACCCGCAAAATATGTACAACTCTTATATGTCTATAAAAATTTTTTAAAAATCCATGTGTGTATGCATGTGTGAGCATGTGTGTGTGTATGTTATCTCTATAAGCTGCCGTCTATTCAAATTTAAACAGTCAGGTTTTCAGAATGGTAGTTCTGATAAGGAGAAAATTTAAAAATATTTAATGTTTAATATGACCAAATACTAGAAACTCTAAGCTGTTTCAGCCTTACTGAATTAGGAAACATCTAAAATCCAAATACTAACAACTTTGGGTATCTTAATATTCTAATATGTGCTGGGAAGATTTATGCAAAAGGTGGGTAGCCACAAATACCTATTGCTGATTGCTACATTACTAAAATCTTCAATCTGGTTTGGTCCTAAAAATGAAAGAAAGTTTGTAATTCACCAAAATGTTTCTCAAATTATCTTAAGTGCTGAAATGGATGCCCTTTCCATTTTATTAACCTGATGTCTTTTGTGAATCTGGGTCATTTATTATTGCATGATTGCAATGATGGACTTGACAGCGTGGATCTGGTCAACTCATCATCCCAGTCTCTGAGTTTAAGGCCAAACTGGTTGGACATGAGAGGAGAGCATGTGTATGATATGTAAAAGGCAGGGAAGAATGAAGACGCTGCTGGCCACAGTGAGATGACATTTGATATCTCTTGAAATGCTGCTTCGTGGTCATTTGGAGGGATATATTTATGCTGTTTGAGTTGATGACTGAATACTGATTTCACCTCACAGGGAACATTTTCAGCAGACTCTTTAGGGTAAGAAATGGATTAAAAATCCCAACTTAGCCAACTTTAGCTTTGTAGGCCGTCTGCTGTGGTGATGACTCAGAAACACCTGCACTGGGAGGCTGGGAGGGCTGTTCCCAACTTCCTTACTGGCTGCCGAGAGCTCATTACACTGGAGGGTGGGGAACCGTGGACAGCATCCATACATTCTCTGGAGAATTCGGGCACTACCTTTGTATCTTTCTGACTGAAACAACCACTGCATGTTTCATTGTGGATCTGGTTGGGGCATGTTGATTTTGTTTTGTGTTTGTGGTTGTGGTTGTGATAGGCTTTAAAAAAAATCTAGTCTGAATGAATCTTTTGTCTCTTTTCTGCTAGATAGCATAATAGGTAAAATATGTATTTGTTTTTTTTTTTTAAATAATTAGATGAGGTAAAGAGTCTCAGTAAGCTTGTACTTATCAAAGCATGAAATCTGACCACATAGGTAATCCACCCTTGCTCTGTCCCAGGAGGCCAGTTCAGGTCACCTCACTGGGTGGGATCATTAGAGGGAAAGGGTGTGCACAGTGTCAGGCTAAATTCCAAACAACCCACTTCTACCCCTCTGTAATGATGAGAACATCCCCTAGGGGACTGGACATTAACAGCACAGCATGTAAGTCTCATGCGACTTCCTGGCCCCAAATGGAAAGCACAGACTGATCTTTATGGGTTCTTGCTGAAGGGCCACTTGTTCCTATTATTTTTCTATTGCTAGCTCAGGGTGGTAACGAGAGCACGGCAGAGGGAAGAGGGGTGGACTATAAATACATGTATGTGACGTGTGGTGTGTGAGAGTGGATGTGTTTGTGTGTGTGTGAGAGAGAGAGAGAGAGCACCTAGAAAAAGACCCTTGTCAAAATAGTAATCAACATAATTTACAACTTTTCCAAATAAATTGTATACAGCATCCTTAATCCAAAAATCTGAAATGCTCCAAAATCCAAAACTTTTTGAGTGCAGACAAGAGGTACTGACACCTTTGCTTTCTGATGATTTAATGTACACAAGCTTTGTTTCATGCACAAATCTATCAAATATATAGCATAAAATTACCTTCAGCCTATGTGTATAAAATGTATATGAAAGACATATCGATTTTGTGTTTAGACTTGGGTCCCATCCCTAAGATATCTCATTATGTATCTGCAAATATTCCAAAATCCAAAATGCTTCTGGTCCCAAACATTTGGATAAGAAATGTTCAATCTGTATAGCTAAATTGCCATCTCACACACTGTCCATATAGTAAACAAATAAATAAGTCAGTCAGTTTCTTAATTTGTTTTTATCCTTGATGTCTGGAAATTGTTTTTTACTGTCTTTGGCGTCATGTGAATGCCTCTGGAAACCATGTCTAAAAATATACCTAAATAGCAAGTTTTGGTTTCACAAAACATTGGACAAATCTACACACAGAGTGATGTGCTACATATTAGTGAGCTTTCACTTTGTGTGTCACATGAAAGCAATAGAATTCTGTTTCTAGGATATTAACACCAAGTGCGTGTGTGTGTGTGTGTGTGTGTGTGTATTTAAAATTGATTCCCTCTTTAAAATGTCCACACTCTTCCCTGTAACTTAATCAGTTTGGAAACCTGATAAGAAGACTAATAAACAGAGTCACAAATGATTTTTGGGAGTCTAGAAAAGGAAAAACAGTTAAAAAATAAAAAGAACTATCCAACTTAATAGTACAAGCAATATGAAACAGTACAGGTATAATTCTTTGACTGAAAACTTTCCAATTGGTAAATTCTGGCCCATGAAGACTTAATAGCAGGTCACTCAAGAGTAACTGGCACATCTATCTATTACCAGTGCCCCACAGGGCTCTGCCCTTTACCCTAGCAGCCCCTGAGGCCATCCTGCTAGGAGACTCCTTCCTGATCTCTCAAAGGCCTGGGCCCTTGAAGTAGGACTGGCTACATAATTTTTGGAGCCCAGTGCAAAATGAAAATGAGGAGTCCCTTTTTAAAAATTATTAACAATTTTAAGACAACAACAGCAGAAAATTAAATCAAGCATGAGGCCTTTGTGTAGGGCCCTATATGACACAGAGCCCTGTACTGCACAGGGTACATGCCCTGAATATGGCCCTGCCTGGGTGGCTTTACTGTTTTTCCACTGGGTTATGTACTATTTAGCTTGCAACTCTTTTCTTGGCCATTGGTTACAACTTGTACCTCATACTTGTTAGTATGCCTTGAACACTATTCTGCCTTATCTCTTTTAACAAGATTCAATTCAGTCTTAGAATTATACTTGCTAATGGGTAGCTCTAGATCAATGTCCACGGCAAATCTGTTTGGCTCTCAAGATGCTAATCTAATTCTAATGGGCCAGCTCACCAGCACTTTCTCTCTCCTACATACTCTAATAAGAACAAGACAAAAAAAAATCTTCATTTACCTATTCTTTGCCATAAGTCTCAATCAATTTCCAGTCACATGCAAATCATGAAGGAAACAGAGAATGTAGATTAGAGTGAAAAAAACTGTGCAGATTGCTTTGGCTGTCTGAATTTGCCCTAATCCTATTTTAAGTGAAAAGATTTTTAGTCAATTCAATAATCTCAAATTCAAAAACATTTTAAAATTATCAAGTAGATGCCAGTCTGGATGTTTCTTTTCACCAGTTGGAAATGAAAATATTTAATAAGAACTAAATATATGCCAGAAACTTTTATACCCTATCTCATTGTTTTCTTATAACAATCCTGAGAGTTAAGTTTTCACATTTTCCTTCAGCCTGGAGAAATTTAATGCAGAGCTTGTGGATGATTCCACTGTTGGCAGCAAAACCAAGTTTCTTGGGGAGCCCCTACTGGAAAGTGTCAGACAAATGCCTAGAGTCTCCTTCTAACCCTCTGTCTCCCCAGTGGTGGGAATTTGGATGCCACTCTCAGTGCCACCAGGTTTGGTGCTCCTTGTGTCACTGTCAACACATTCTGTTCCTACTCTCCTGACCTCCATGTCCCAGCTGAGGTGTCCTGAGATGGGCAACTTCTCACCATAGCCTGAGTCTGCTCTGGAACCACATTGCCAGAGGGAGATTCCTTTGTTCCCTAGCCTGGGTAGGAAGCAAGAGAACCAATTTTCATGATCTTTAAAGGCTAAGAACATCTGTCGCAATTTGCCCTCCTCCCTTTCCTGCAACTCAGACTCATTTAGCCTCTTAGAATTTCTGTATTCAGAGGCCTGAGGGTACTAATAGTGCTTTCCTTTTCAGTAGTAAGGGTAAGTCCTTCTTCCTGCCTTGTCCCCCACAACCTCCATGCCTTTCCAAGGGGGAGATTCACTGCATCTCTCCACTATATTTCCCTTATCTTCATCTGTGCATCTCTCCACTATATTTCCCTTATCTTCATCTGTGCGTCTCTCCACTATATTTCCCTTAGCTTCATCTCCACTATATTTCCCTTATCTTCATCCTACATTCCCATAAATAATCAGTAGATCACCCCCATTAGGGCTGCAAATTTGGTTCTTCTCATTTGGAGATCCCTTTGCCATGAAGAAAAATGCCAAAGGTGATATAAATATTAAGCTGAGGGCCCAGAATACAAATCCATGTCTATGTCAAATGTCCAGGCTTTTTCATTTATTCTACACAGTTTTTCACTTAAGAGTTTAGAAGATGTGGCAGACAGACTTTAAGGTGACCCCCAAGATCCCCACTGCCCTAGTGTTCACACCCTTGTATAATCCCCTCCCCAAAATGTGGATGAGGTCTGGGACCTGCTTCTAGTTAATAGAATGTGGCCAAGGGGATGCGATGTCACTCTCTTGACTACATTATATAAGACTCCATCTTGGTAGTTGGCAGACTCTAGGTCTCTGCATTAGTCAGGGTTCTCCAGAGAAACAGAACAATTAGGATGTTTATACATATAGAAAGAGATTTGTTGTAAGGAACTGTCTCACATGATTATAAAGGTTGGTGGGTCCAAAACTGCAGTGTGGGCCAGCAGGCTGGAGACCTAGGAGAGCCAATGGTGCAGATGAAGTCTGAAGACAGTCCGTTAGAGAATTCCCATTTGTTTGGGAAGGTTAGTTTTTTTGTTGTCATCTGATTGGATAAGGCACAACCACATTAAGAAGGGCAATCTGCTTTAACCAAAGTTCACCAATTTAAGTGTTCATCTTATCCCTAAACACCCTCCAAGTTGACACATAACATTAACCATTACACTTCCCTATGCTCACTTTGAAGAAGCAAGCTGCTGAGTCTTACAGCCATAAGGAAATTAAGTCTGCCAACAACCTGAGTGAGGTTCAGGTGGATTCTTCCCTAGATGAGCCTCTGTATAAGAACCCAGTCCTGGCCAACACTTTGATTGCAGCCTTGCAGAGGACCCGGGGTTAAACCATGCCATAAATGTGTGTTGTTTTAAGCAACTAAATTTGTGGTAAATTTTTACACAACATAGAAAAAAATACAGAATATAATTTATTAGAAACTAAGGACTTTAAAGAATCCCCCCTCTGTCCTAGAAATGATCTTAATATTCTGTTTATCAACATGTATTGGTCTCATATGACCTATGATATATCATAACTATTAGTATAACTAATGCCTTTCTTTTGTCTGTTTTTCTGATCCTAAAGTATAATCATAATGTAATGGTTCTTAATAAAACCAGTAAGCACATACACATCAGTGCTTGATTGTATGTTTTCCTACTTTTCTCAACTATATCATGGAACAACAAGTGAGGAAAATACACATAAGGTGCTATGGAATTCAACCTGGTGACTGGGAAATGCCTTCTCATTTTTGTGCTTGTAATCAGAGGGCCAGACCAGATAAGCCCTGCATATTTATTCTCTAGGATTTTATGTCTCCTTGGACAAACATTTCATTTTTATATCATCCTGCACCCAAAAAAGTAAATTAATTCTGAAAGTCAATCTCAAGCAAGTACAATAATACAATACTATATATTCTTTCCATGTCAAAAGGGTGGGGTTAGACCTAGTGGTGCTGTAGAAACTTGTGACACTATGGTACAAAAGTACACCTCCACCCTTGGGAAATACTTCTCTATGAGCATGGCTCAACAGAGTTCCTTGGGGTATTTTGAAGCCTTATGTCATTGTTCTCTATGCCAAGCATGCCAACTGATAACACCAAATTATCCCACTGATAAAATATGTGGATCTTCTTTAGTTGTTATGATTCTAAAGCTCTGAGCACATTACGCATTAATTTGCTGACTTTCACAATCTTAGATAAATCTAATCTAGGAGCTTGCTTTTCTATTCAACCCACAGGTTAGTTCTGTTGATTTGGAAATAGAATTTTTCTGTGTGTCTGCCTTTCTTCCTTAAATTTTGCTAAAATTCACTGGATAGGAGTAGACTAATCTCCTACTGTCTATGCTTTTAACCATGCTGACTCATTTATGCACCAGACAGCAAATAAAAATGTGCTATAGGATTTCCAACCCTTTCAAAGCCATAACTGTGTGACTACTTCACTTTATCCTAACCTTGTATACCTTTGTCCTTCAAGATCAGCAAGGACACGGCTGGAGCACTGTTAGCATCTGCCTTAGAGGGATGCTGTCATTGTACTGGGCTCCATGTTTTTAGTGGGGATGAGCCTAGAAGTGAGAGAGACCATCAGAGACAAGGTAGATGTAGTTTCTGTGTTTGGCAGCAAGACCATAGTGTTAATCACAATGTTTTAACTTCCAGGATTTGTGGCAATGGCTAAATTAATTATGGATTTTAAAAACTGAATTAGAGGATAAGTATCTTAAGCTCCCACTTTATCTAATTAACTGAAAACACAAAACTTCTAAATCTACTGAATGGAGATCAGATTTGAATCATAATGATAGAGAGGCCCAATCCCATACCTAATTTCCAAATTAATACTTCAGAACAAATCTGGAAACTCTTGAGTAAAGAGAAATCTGGATAAGCTCAAGGACCTGTGACACTGCTATAAATAAGTACTATTGATCTTCCTTCTGGTCTTTTCCAAAGATACCTGCAAGTATGTAATAGGGTGAACATACAGTGGTAAAGAAAAATACCTATACCTTTTGATGATTTCTAATACCTGGTTCTGAATTAACGGCAGACTTTGTAGATCCAGACACCACCATGGTCCACTAAATATGTAGAGTTGAAGTTTATGAGCATTCTGATCAAGCCCATCTTATAGTGGGGCCAGGAGTTCAGTGAATTTGTTCATTGCATCCCATAGGAAAAGAACTTATCTCTTTTTGAAATAAAATAAAATTCGTAAACTCCATTGGCTCTCTGAAATATGGACTGACAGCTATTATCATGGGAAGGGTCACAGACCTTTATCCCACCCCACAAGCTGAATAAGCCAAAAGCAATACTACATTCTTCAAAGGCTTAAGAGATGAAGGTGTGGTGATTCCTATATATCCTCACTTAACTTGCCTGGATGGCATGTATAGTTCAGAGCTGTGACTTGAGGAATGAAAATAGATTTACTTTAAATTAAATTAGATGGTGACTTCAACTGCAATATCCAGATTTTGTCCTTTCACTGTAATAAAACAACAGTAGTTGATTCCTACTGTGTAGTTATTGTTTCTTTATGTCTGTCAGATGTAAGATCTAAGTCACCAGAGCAATTTCTTTTCATTTGTTTGTGACAGTAATGCACCTTGACTGTTCTGGTCAGGACTACATCAATTCTCTGACTCTGTTACTATTTACTTCTCAAGGCCCTGATTTGTCTTATATCCCACAAGACAGAGGCTAGTTCACACTACTGATGAAACTGGGCCAAAAATTCCTAGTGAGCAAGAAGTAAAAGGTTTCTTGGATATGATAAGGCAAAGATGAAACAGAATAGAATTTCATAAAAAATTAGAAGCCTGCTACTTCAGGGAAGTTTTGGGAAGGCCGGGAGCTGGGGAATATGAAGATATAGCAGTACAATGAGAAATAGAATTTATTCTATCTTGCACCCCTTTCTTCTAATAAAGAGGCATAATGCTCTTTTTATTTTTTTAAATTTTTCAGGCACATAATTTTAGGTGAATTCTTTTGATCCATTTACCAAGCATCCTGTAAGGAAGTCACCTTCGAATGTAGGTCGTATAAAGAGAAACTCTGCAGCTGGTCCAGGCTGCAGTGCAAACTGCTATGCCATTTGGGCTTCATAACCTAGCAGATAAAATAGTGTTTAAAGTATCTGTGTTAGCTTAGGGTTCTGTGTGGAGCCTGTGACAAACTAAGATAGGAGAACCACAGTGCAGAACCCTAGAGATTTTGGAGAACCTATGCTCTCTTTTGCAAACAAATTTTCTCTCTCTCTTTTTCTCCCTCTGTCTCCAGCACGTGCGTGCGGGCGCAAACACATACACACACACACACACACACACACACACACACAGAGCTCCTGGCTCACTACTAAGTCCTTGAAGTGACTGAATGCCTGACCATGTAACCTATGCAGTCCTCATGACATGACTCTTACCTGGTCCTCCAAGTCACAAAGTTGAGTGTAAATATAGCAGCACTACATCATCAAAGAGAAAATTATAAACAAGATCAGGATAAAGCCAGTTCTGAAGATAATAAGTATTCTCTATCAGTAGATTGTTCATACCTCTAGGACTCCTGTATCTACTGCTATACCATCTCTCCCTAATTCCACATGTATGGCTTCATGGTGAGTTCTCCATGATGGCTGATGGGGGAAGAAAAAAATGGAATCTGGTTTATAAATAATCCAAAGCTAAGGAAAAAAAACAGACTGCTGTGCAATCATAGCTATCCTTGAAGAGAGAGGGTGGACAGAACAGAATTTCAAGGGTAACACCTGGCTGTAGACTTTGAAGGAAAGCTGGTCAGAATTATATATCTGTACTGATTCATGGCAAGTAACTAATGGTTTGATTGGATAGTTTGGAATTCAGAAGAAAATAAAGATTGTATTTTCTACAAAGATATCTGAGACATAGGTAGATATGGACTTTTAAGAATATGCCCAAGGGAGAGTAATGGTGTCTCAGGTAAATGCTTCCCCCGGGGCACTGACTGCATAAGACCTCAGAGAGGTGTGGCACAGGATGATTTGTTCTGTGGATGTAAATTAGTTCCTTTCCCAAGCTGGCCCGTGCCTGTTCAATATGTCATGAATGAAGTATCAGCGATGCCCAAGCCAGAGGTTATGCATGAACAGAACAACATGTATTTCTCCTTTAAAAAGCAGAATCTGGATGCAGCATAGAGGTTCCAGATCAAGACGGCTGACTAGATGCAGCTAATGTGTGCTTCTCCCATGCAGAGGAATCAGAATAGTGAGTAGATATTCACACTACAAATAGATCACCTAAAAGAGAACACTGAAACTTAACAGAGAAGTGACAGGAAGTGGGAAAAGCAGAGGACAGGGAAGTTAGGCAGCCTGCCTGGCCAAGATTGGATGGGAGATGAAGGAAGTTCCCTGACATGCAGGGAAAGCACAAGTGACAGATCGCAGGGGCTCCACACTCTCATTACGGACTTTAAAAATCCTAGCCAGGGTAGCTAAGGGAGAGCCCCCAGACCCTCAGAGAGCCCAGCCCCCAGAGGTCTCTGTCCTGCTCTGGGGCCACAATCACCATCACCAGGCCAGGGAGGGAGTGGAGAACCTGGGCACTTTCATACTCCCTAAGGAAAACTACCTCTGCTGCTGTTGAAGGACTGCATACCTCACAGCTGCCTGCTCCCACTGAGAGGAGCCTGCTCTCCCTGGTGGCAAGCCAGTGGCACAGCCACCCTTTCCTCCCTTGAGTATTCCAGCTACAGCCCGGTGCCATTCTGAGAGCCCATCCCCCAGAACTCTGCATCCTGAATGTCCTGCACTGTGTTCCGCATGCCCTGCAGCGGCCTGTCTCCAGGACTTCTGAGAGAGGCCCGCCCTTCCCAGTGGCAGGCCCACAGCACAGTTGCCCTGCCCACCCCCAGTGTTCCACCCCTCCCTATCACAGCCAGCACATGAGCCCAGGCAGGCCTGGGGACAAGTCTGCTGGCCCGGTCCCAGCCCAGTACCCCCAGGACTACAGCACACCATCTAGGGGCCTGGGGATTGGGGATTGCCTAACCTACTCAACCACTGCTGGCACCTGAACATTCCGCCTGGGGTGTGAGGTTAGGCTGACCCAAACTGCCAGCAACACCACAGCTGGTACTCACCAGCATGTGCATGCTGAAAGGTGGGGCCCCCTCTCTCTCTACACAGAGCAACAACGTTTCTGCAGAAGAAAACAGTCAAGCTGCAAAGCTGTTGATTTGGGGCTGAGGGAAGAGGTTCTGCCTTGAAACCATTCAGGGGGAGAGGCACGGGGCAGGCGTTTGTGGTCTGGAGATAGAAGATAGTGTCTGATTAAATTGAGAATCACGAGCCCTGGGACGGGGGCATGACAGGGAAGCAGATCACGTTCTGGCCAGCTGAGGACGTGGAGCTGGTGCAGCCCCTTCCCACCGTGGAGACCTTGGCACAATCCACCAGGAGCTGCCCCCAGCCTCTGTCAGGACCAAAGCCCGTGCTGGTCATTGGAGCAACCATGAGTGAGCCTGGTGGTCCAGCACCACCCAGCCTTGTCTCCCCCTTCAAGGCTGAGCAGGGAACTCAGGGCAATGGACATTCCACACACCAGTTCATAGCGTGAGACAACAGAGAGCCCCTCCCAACAAACAGATCAAACAAACCCATCGCCTTCTGCCACAGCTGGCTCTCACCTGTTAGTGCCACCTACTGGCCTGGAGGTTGAACTAAACAACCCAGTACAAAACCTGCTCACAGAAGGGCACAGCACTGCAGAATGAAATAAGCTTCCTGAGACCTCCGCAATACCGGGTACTGCCTATACACCTTGCGCACCGCTACTACGATCAGCATTTGAGAAAGCACCGCATAAAGGCTATCTACAACCAAGGAACATATTCAGAGCCTTGGCCCCTTGAAAGCACCCAGAATGGAAGCCAAATGACCAAATACAGCATACATTACAATCACACCCTCAAGGGGAAAAACAATTTAAAATAACAAAATTAAAAAGTCCTATCCAAATGAAAGCAAATTGAAAAATAAGAAGGAACAACTTCTCCACATGAGAAGGAACCAGTATAAGAACTCTGATGCCCCCAAAGGATCACACAAGCTCTCTCTAGCAATGGATTCTAACCAAAATGAAAATTCTGAAGTGACAGATAAAGAACTCAAAATATGGATTGCAAGGAAGCTCAATGAGATCCAAGAGAAAGTTGAAAGCTAACAGACAAAAAAATCAGAAAAAAAATTCAGTATATGAATAAAAAATGCACTAAAGAAATAGATTAAAAAAACACAAATAGAACTTCTGGAAATGAAAGATTTATTGAAGGACTTACAAAATACAGTTGAAGGTTAAAAATAGAATAAATCAAGCAGAAAAAAGAATTTCGGAACTTGAAGATAGGTCTTTCAAATTAACCCAGTCAGACAAAAATAAGGAAAAAATAATTTTAAAATAATAAACAAAGCCTTTGAGAAGCATGGGATTATGTGAAATGACTGCACCAATGTGTCATACGTAATCATGAGGGAGGAAAACCTATTTGATGAAATAATCAAGGAAAACTTCCCTATTCTCACTAGATGTCTAGACATCCAGATAAGATAGGCTCAAAGAAAACCAGGGAGATACACTGCACGATGTTCTTCACCAAGACATATAATTATCAGACTTTCTAAAGTTAACATGAAGGACAAAAATTATAAACTCAGCAAGAGAAAAACTTCTGATCACTTATGAAAGAAATCCCATCAGACTAAGAGAAGACTTCTTAGCAGATACCTTACAAGTCAGGAGGGATTGGGGTCTGATTTTCAATCTTCTTAAGGCAAAAATGTCAGCCACAAATTTTGTATCTTGGTAAACTAAGCTTAATAAATAAAAAATACATAAAGTCTTTCCCCCAGACAAGCAAACACTAAGGGAATTTATCATCAGTAGACCAATCCCACAAGAAATGTCCAAGGGAATTCTAAACATGGAAATGAAAAGTCAATACTTGCCTTCGTAAAAAGACAAGAAAGCTTAAAGCTCAAAGTTCTTATACAACAATTACACAATTGAGACTACAAAGCAACTAGGTAAAAATCAACATTATGAGAGGAACAGAACCTTACATATCAATATTAACTTTGAATGCAAATGGACTAAATGCTCCACTTAAAAGATATATGTTGGCAGAATGGATAAAAAACCAGAATCCAAACAAAGGTTGCTTACAAGAAACTTCCCTAACCTGGTACATTTTCTTATAGACTCAAGATAAAAGGGTGGAAAAAGATATTTCATGCAAATGGGAACCAAAAATGAGCAGGAATAAAACAGGCTTTAAATCAAAAGTAAAAAAAGAAAAACACAACAAGAAAGGTCACTATATAATGATAAAGGGATAAATTCAACAATAAGATATAACAATCTTAAATATGTATGCACCCAACACTGGAAGACCAACATTCATAGAAGTACTACTACTAGATCTAAGAAGAGAGATTGACAATAATACAATAACTGTGAGGGACTTCAACACTCCACTAATAGCATTATACAGATGATTGAGATGGAAAATCAATAAACACTAGATTTAAATTGGACCCTAGACCAAATGGACCTAACAGACATTTACAGAATATTCGATCCAACAAATTCAGAATATACATTCTTCTCATCAGTGCATGAAACATTTTCCAAGATAGACCATGTGTTAGGCCACAATACAGGTCTCAGTAGATTTTAAAAAATTGGAATCATATCAAGTACCTTCTCAGACTACAGTGCAATAAAACTAGAAATCAATTCCAAAAGGAATTCTCAAAACTATACAAATACATGGAAATTAACAAACCTGCTCTGCATGATTTTTGGGTCAATGATGAAATCAACTCAAAAATTAAAATATTTTTTGAAATGAATGAAAAGAGAGACACAACATACCAAAATCTCTGGGATACAGTAAAAGCAGTGCTAAGAGAGAATTTTATAACATTAAATGCCTACATCAGAAAGAGAGAAAGATCACAAATTAACAATCTAACATTACACTTCAAGGAACTAGAAAAACAAGAACAAATCAAACCCAAAGCTAGCAGAAGAAAAGAAATAACAAAGATCAGAGCAAAACTAAATGAAATGGAAATTAAAAAAAAAATACAAAGAACAAATGAAAGAAAAGTTGGTTTTTTTAAAAGATAAACAAAATTGACAGACCTCTAGCTAGATTAACCAAGAAACGAAGAGAGAAGATTCAAATAAACATAATCAGAAATGGAAAAGGAGACAATAAAACTGATTAACAAAAGATCATTCAAGAATACTATAAACATTTCCACACCTACAAACTAGAAAATCTAAAGGAAATGGATAAATTCCTGGAAATATACAACCTCTCAAGATTAAACAGGAAAAAATAGAAATCCTAAACAGACCAATAATAAGTAGTGAGATTGAATCCGTAATTTAAAAATCTCCTAACACAAAAAAACCCAGGACCAAATGTATTCACACATGAATTCTACCAGAAGTAAAAAGACTTGGTACCAATCCTACTGAAACTGTTTCAAAAGATCAAACAGGAGGGAATCCTCCCTGACTGATTCTATGAAGTCAGTAGTACCCTAATACCAAAGCCAGGCAAGGATGCAACCAAAAAGAAAACTACAGACCGATATCCTTGATAAACATAGATGGAAAAATCCTCAACAAAATACTAGTAAACCAAATCTAACAGCACATCAAAAAGATAATACACTATGATCATATGGGTTTTATTCCAGGGATGCAAAGATGGTTCAACATACACAAGTCAATAAATGTGATTCACCACAAAAACATAATTAAAAACAAAGTCATATGATCATCTCAATAGATGCAAAAAAAGCATTCAATAAAATTTAGCATCTCTTCATAATAAAAACCCTCAACAACCTAAGCGTAGAATAAACATACCTCAAAATAATAAAAGCCATATATGACAAACCCACAGCCAACATCATACTGAATGGGGAAAAGTTTAAAGTATTCCCCCTAAGAACCGGAACAAGAAAAGGATGCCTACTTTCATTACTTTTATTCAACACAGTCCTGGAAATCCTAGCTAAAGAATCAGGCAAGAGAAAGAAATAAGGGGCATCTAAATTAGAAAACAAGAAGTTGAATTATCTCTGTTACTGATGATATAATTTTACACACAGAAAACTCTAAAGACTCCTCCAAAAGACTCCTAGATTTGATAAATGAATTCAGTAAAGTCTCAGGATACAAAATCAATGTATAAAAATCAGCATTTCTATACACCAATAATGACCAAGCCAAGAAACAAATCAAGAACTCAATCCCACTTACAATTGCTACCAAAAAAAAAAATACCTAAGAATATACTTAACCAAGGAGGTAAAAGATCTCTACAAGGAAATAACCAAAACACTGATGAAAGAAATCAGAGATGACATAAACAAATGGAAAACCTTCCATGCTCATGGATTGGAAGAATCAATACTGTTAAAATTGCCATACTACCCAAAGCAATTTACAGATTCAATGCAATTCCTACCAAAATACCAATGTCATTTTTCACGGAATTAGAAGAAATAATCCTAAAATTCATATGGAACCAAAAAGGAGCCTAAGTGCCCAGACCAAGTGTAAGCAAAAAGAACAAAACTGGAGGTATCACATTACCTGACTTCAAATTATACAACAAGGCTATAGTAACCAAAACAGCGTGCTATTGGTATAAAAATAGTCATATAGATCAATGGAACAGAATAGAGAACCCAGAAATAAAACCACATATCTACAACCAACTGGTCTTCAACAAAGTAGACAAAACATACACTGGGGAAAGGACACCCTATTCAAGAAATGGTGCTGGGAAAATTGGATAGCCATATGCATAAGAGTGAAACTTGACCCATATCTCTCATCACCTACCAAAATAAACTCAAGATGGAGTGAAGACTTAAATGTAAGACCTGATACTATAAAAATCCTAGAAGAAAACATAGGAAAAACTCTTCTGGAAAGTGGCCTACGCAAAGAACTTGTGAGTAGGACCCCAAAAGCAGAGTAACAAAAGCAAAAATAGATAAACAGGACCTAATAAACTAAAAAGCTCTGCACAGCAAAAGAAATAATTAACAGAGTAAATTGACAAGCTACAGAATGGGAAAAAATATTTTCAAACTATGCATCCAACAAAGGACTAACATCCAGCATCTATGAAGAACTCAACTCAATTTAAAAAAAAAAACCACAAGTGCCAGGGGGAGGGGTGCACATCCTCCTAGCTCCTCAAGGGGTGCCGGGGTCTCCAGCCGTTCACCCCACTTCCCTTTTTTCACCCCCACGTGAACTTCTTACCTGAGGACTGTAAAAACCCATTAGTTTGAAAAGGGAAAACCAAGAACCAATGGATTCTTCTCAGAATACCAATCTATTATTTCAGAGGAGATCTGCTGATAATTATCAGGCTGCTGCTGGTAAGAAGTGAAAGGATAGTAAGGAAAAGGCTACTGCCTTATGTACACAGTGAAACTTTCCTCTTAGTTCGGTGTAGTGCCCTCGTTAATTTCACAAGGAAAATGGGTCAAGCTTGAAAAAACAACTTACATGGATCCTACTGGTAAAACTAGAACCTGGGAAATAGTGAAACGTACAAACCAGGAAGGGACAGACTACTGATGGTGCAGCGGTCATCCCCGTGCTGCAGAGAACTCTTCGTTACCAGTGTATTGTTCTAGGGAAACAGTTCCCACCACCGATGGGCGGCTACTGCCTAGAGTTGCCTGCAAGTCTCATAGATGATAAGGAGAGACCAGAAGCAGCTGCTCTTCGGGAGCTTGAGGAAGAAACTGGCTGTAAAGATGATGCTGCTGAATGTTCTCCAGCTGTATGTGTGGACCCAGGTTTGTTAAACTGTACCACACACATGTGACAATAACCATTAATGAGGATGATGCAGAAAATGTACGACCTAAGCCAAAGCCAGGGGATGAAGAATTTTTGGAAGTAATTTCTTTACCAAAGAATGACCTGTTGAAGAGAATTGATGCTCTGGTAGCTGAAGAACATCTTACAGTGAATGCCAGAGTCTGTTCCTATTCTCTTGCACTGAAACACGCAAACACGAAGCCATTTCAAGTGCCCTTCCTGAAATTTTAAGGCCAAAGACAACACTAGTCATATGTTTTTTAAAGGAGACCACCAGGCCTTCTTTGCTAGGACTTTGTATTCAAATTAGTTAATGTAGATTTGAAATTAGCTTTTTCATAAAATAAAAGCAGCACAGAATGCAAAAAAAAAAGAAAACCAACCAAATAACCCTACTTAAAAAGCAGGCAAAGGATATGAACAGACATTTTTCAAAAGAAGACATACAAATGGCCAAAAAACATATGAAACAGTGTTCAACATCACTAATCATCAGAGAAATGTAAATTAAAACCATAGTGAGATACAATCTTACACCAGTTAGAATGGCCTTCATTAAAAAGTCAAAAATTGTCAAGGATGCAGAGAAAAGGGAATGCTTGTACACCGTTGGTGGGAATGTAAATTAGTACAACCTCTGTGAAAAACACTATGGCAATTTCTCAAAGACCTAAAAATAGAACTACCATTCAATCCAGACATCCTACTACTGGGTATCTACTCAAAAGAAAAGAAATCATTCTGTCAGATACTTGCACTCACATGTTTATCGCAGCATTATTCACAATAGCAAAGATATGGAATCAACCTAAGTGTCCATCAACAGGTAAGTAGAAAAAGAAAATGTGGTGTGTATACACACACACACACACACACACACCCTGAAATACTACTCAGCCATAAAAAAGAATAAAAGAATGAAATCGTATATTTTGCAGCAACATGGATGGAACTGGAGGCCATTATCTTAAATGAAATAACTCAGAAAGTCAAATACTGCATGTTCACACTTTTCAGCGGGAGCTAAGAAATGAGTACACATGGGCATAGGGAGTGCAATAATAGACATTGGAGATTCAGAAGGCCAGGAGGGAGGCGTGGGATGAGAAATTACCTGGTGGGTTGCTACGTATACTAATCGAGTGAGGATTACATAAAAAGTCCAGACTTTACCACTATGCAATGTAGTGTAACATTAACAAATGTAATGAATCTGCACATATACCTCCTAAATCTATATAAATAAAAAGTCAATAAAAAAAAGCAAAAGCAGATATGAGTAGCACTAGTTCTGATTGTCTAAGTGGCCAATAGCAGAGACCAATGTTGATTTTCAAAACTGGCACCCTAAGGAAAGGGCAGAAACCAGTTAACTGGTGGAAGCTTGATTACTTTGGATCTCTTCCATCATGGAGGGGCTTCAGCTTGTTCTCACGCTAAGAGAGACTCATTCGGGCTGTGGATTTGCCTTGATACTCACTAGGCTACTTTCATCACCACCACCTGTGGACTTAGTCAATGCCTCATTCATCATCACATTGGCTCAGTTCACCTATTAATGCTTCTGGCTAACATTCTTTTTACAGAGGAAAGGACCAAATCAATAACTTATGCCTATGGAATTTAGGTACTCAGGCTCTTTCTCATTGGGATGTGCACAATCTTTTTCAGAGCTTCACAGTTTGGATTAGTTGAATGCCACATACCCTATGAGCCACATTTATAAAGAATGTAAAGATATAATAAGAGACACAGATTATCCCAACATTAATCCCACACCAACAACATGTAGAAACAAACTATTCCTGCCTCCTCACTTATTATCCTAGCCAAAATTATTTTCCCATTATTGAGTACTTAATGTTGCCAAAAAGAGCAGACACACAAAATGTCAGAGGGAAGGGGAAAACCATATTGGCTTCAGCCTCCATGAAATGCCACTTCGTCATTGCCAGTGGTCAAGAATCCAGAAGCTGAGAATTTCCACTCAAGAGGAAAATAATTTTGATGTTAACTTGTAGAACATTTACAAAATTTTATGTAATTTTTTGTATATTTTCCATGTCCAGGTGGAGAAAACCAACTTGTGCATGCTATACCTCTCTTAGAGTCATATTTGATCCATTACTTGTTTGGGGCCAAGATGAGAAATTTGCTATAGTAGCCCCCTTTGTTACCAGTTCCACACTTTCTCTTCAACATATGTTTTTAGTCCTGATTCTACTGTCTTTTTATAAGAAATTTTTTAGGTATAAGAAACTTGACTTATAAAGAAGGTTTCTTCCTCCCATGCATATATTTAGTCAATCCCAAGTCCATGCTAGACTGTGTAGTAGGTGGCTACAGCTTGAGGACAAGCCGTATGACTCCAAGGCTAGCTCCTGCACAGTGTCCTCCTTCGTCCTTAATACAAACCCAGAATTTGGGGCAGTGAATGTACTACTACCTACCTGCGCCTGGCCTAACAATATAAAGCTAATATATTGCCAGAACACTATATCATATTAAAATCATGTACCTTGCAATTCTGAAGTGCCAAATATTGTTCTTCCCAATAATGTCTAGAAAGCTAGTACAGACTTTCTTACTTACAATCAAATTCATGCTGTAGTTGTGCCTGCAGAATGAGTTAAGCAGCCAGCAGCTGCATTTTGAAGCAAATCAAACCTTTTGAAGGCTTACCTTATTTTTTTCCAGACCCTCGTGGGTGAAGTCCACTGAAGCATCTTACAAGGCCATGTTTGTTTGCCAGACCATTTGCTTCTTTGCTGAGGCCTAATCTTTGCATAAGTCTCAGCCTCCATAGAAATAGCCATTTTATTATTTCATCTTTAGACACACACAGAGCTTTGAATAACGATAATGAACAACTCATAAAATTCAAGGCAAGGTGTCTACCTTTTAAATGGCTAAAAAAACCAACAATGAGCAAAAGACTCCATATAGTAAAAACAGAAATAGACTAAAAAAAGAAAAATTACAGACATAAAAATTCAGAAAGTGTAAAACAAAGTGGCAGAAATAAAATCAACCATACTGTTTTGATAGTAAATTTGGATGTGGAATATGTTGCTATTTAAAGGAGTAAAATTTGAAAATGAGATTTTAAAAATCTAATTAAGTACTTTTAAAGTAATATACATTAAAAATCATACACAAATAAGTTAGAAATAAAATAAGAAGCAAAATCTCTACAAGGAAAACACTAACAAAGGAAAGCAAAGGTAAAAATAATATCAGACATAACATATATTAAGTTAAAAATCATTAAAGGGAATGAAGTTAAGACATTTCATGTTGTTAAAAGGTTAAACCTATAATAAAAACATTATAGTAAAATATCTTTTATTTACCAAGTAGTGAAACATGACAATATGCTATATGCAAATAGCAGTAATAGATAAAAAATTGTCTATTTGCCTAGAATGTTTGTGGGAAGCAATACTTCACCTATTCTAGTTTGCATAATTCACAAAAAAATTGTAAAAAATAACATACACGTGAAAAAAGCTCATAGAAAATAATATATGTGCATTTTAAAGAAAAATAACAATACAAATATACTTTTATACTTTTATACCTTCCACCCTGACCAAGAAACTGAATATTACACATAGATTGTGACCCCTTATTTGTCTCTCCAACAGCTTTTAACTGCCTTGGCCTGGAAGTGACACACATCACTTCTATTCATGGCCCATTGATCCGAGCTAGTCACATGGCTCCAGCCTGTGCGAAGGGATCTGGGAAATGAGTGGCAGCACCTGGATACTTGGTGAATCCTAACATACCTACCACACCACCACCATACCATCATCAAGTACTACGTATACCAGGGCTGTCCAGAAAGTATCCAGCCGTGTAACTATTCTCGTTATATTAACAATGGCTGCATACTTTCAGGACAGCCCTCATATGTCTGTGCATGGTTCTTCTGAGTTCATGATTTGTTCTATTGGTCTATATGCCTATCCTTGTTCTACAACTATACTGTATTTATTACCATACCTTTAAAATAAGTCTACATATTTGGCACAACATGTTTTTTCCAAGTTGTTATTCTTCAAGATTATCTCACCTATACATAGATCTTGGTACTAACATAAAAATTTTTAAATCAGGTGGACAAGTTTCACTGAAAAACTTGTTACAATTTTGATTGAGCATGAATGGAGTCACTGCATCACTGCATCATTCTGGGAAGAAATGACTTTGTTATGATACTGAGTTTTATAGTTTATGAATACAAATATCTTTTAATAATTCTATAACTTTTTCCACAGAGGTTTTGCACATATCTGTTAGAATTTTATTGGATAACTTATTTTACTTATATTTGATGTTAATGAATGAACGAATAGGATATATGTTCATATGATACAAAAATCAAAATGATATAAAAAGGCATACACTGAGCAGTCTGTCACATATTGTGATCACTTCCAAGCTCTTTCCCTCTTCCCACCTTCCACAGGTACCACTTTTATTATTTTCTTTTGTGTTCTTTCAATGTTTCTTTATGAAATTACAAGAAAGCACAACATATGTATTGCTAATTTTTTATATATCTTACATTAAAAAATAGCATATTATATGCTCTGTTCAACATTTTGGTTTATTCACTTAGCAAAATGTCCTGGATATAATGTTATCATGGAACAATGCCATTCTTTTCTAATCTCGATATTGTTCAATAATAATGATAACTCCTTTATTGGTGTACACTTTTAATATTTTATATTACAAACAATGCCATAATATTATATGGAGAGTACGGACATACCTATAGAATAGATTTCCAGAATCAGGAATGCTGAGTCAGTTATAAGCAACTTAATTTTGTTTTGTTTTTTGCATTGCAGAAGATTTTTATTTTTCTGTAATTGAAGTTATGAATTTATTTGTTGCCCTGGATTTTAAGACTTAGCTTAAAAGCTTCTTCACTCTGAGGTCATAAAGAAATTATCTCATGATTTTTCATAATTTTATATTCTTGTTTAAATATTTAAGTGTTTGATCCATTTGCAATTTATTTAGGAATAAGGAATAAAGCATGAATCACTTAATATTTACTATCCTGATATAGTTGGTGTTTTTAAGGATTTTGTTGCACTGTCTTGTGTAGAACAATGTTAAACATAAGTAGTGCTAGTTGTCACTCTTGATCTCAAGGAAATACTTTCAATGTATCACCATTAACTATGATATTTACTAAATTATATATCAGAGGTATGGTTTTCCTGGTTGAAAATGTCTTCTATTTCTAATGTTGTTTTATTTTAAAGCTTAATTGATGTTGATTTTATCAAACATTTTCTCTGCATCTGCTAAAGTAGGCATATGTATTTGAAGTCAATTTGGGATTTCTTTATTATTTGCATTTCATCAGAAGAATATCTTTTAATTGAATGGTTGAAAATTAATGAAATAATTTTATTAAACTAGCTCATTTAAGAGGCATAAATTAATGAATGAATTAATTAAATAGTTATCCCTCTTAAATAGTAGAGAAAAAGAGAAAAATAAACTAAAAAAAGATAAAGGAAGTGAGCAGATATTAATAAAGTCACCAAATAAACAACTAAAAAGATCAACAATGACAAAAGTCTATCCTTTTTATTATCCCACATATATTAAGAAGTTTGCACAAAACGCAGCTGTAAAAATTAGATAAAAATATGAAAGAGAAATTCATAGATAAGGAAAATAGACATATCACAATATTGAATATATGGAATAGTGAAAAAGCAATATTTAAAGAAAGAAAGGGCTCCTGGAAATTCAAAAATTATGATGGCAAGAATAAAAAATTCAATAAAAGGAGTGACTAATAAAGTCAAGGAAATTTTCCATAAGGTAAAACATAAATAAAAAGAGATGCAAAATTGTAAAGAAAAGTTCAGAAAATTAGATGAGCTGTCCAGGGAATAAAGTGTCCAGTTCAAGACAGAGAGGAAAAAGATATTATAAAGTAACACAAGAAACCACTTTGCAACTGAAGGACATGGATCTCCAGATTTGAAGGGCCTATCAAAAAGCAAAGCACAATAAAGAAAAGAGTAATCTCACTAAGCCATATTATTGTGAAATTTTAGAACCCTGGAATAAGGCCTTATACAAAGGATGAAAAATCATAATGACATTGGACTTCTCAGTAGCACCATTGGAAGCTAAAAGTGAATAGCATGACATCTTCACAACTCAAAGAGAAAATGTCTTTCAAACTAAATTTGACATCCAAACTATTAAGTATGGATCAAAGCCATTTTTAGACACAAAATATGCTAAAGGATCACTTTATTTGCATCCTTTCTCTGCACTCTTCTCAAGGGGCTACAGGAAGATCTGATCCAACAAAACAAACAAGTAAAATCAAGAAAGAGAACAACATGGGATTCAGGAAATAAGTAATCTTACATAGAAAAGTGGGAAAGGAGTTCTCCGGATGATGCATGTACTCATTTTGTATCATTGGACATTGAAGTTGTTCCCAGTTTTTGTCAAATATTAAGAATTCTACTATGGTATATTTTGCATATAATTGTTATACAGATTCCTAGAAGCAGAATTATTTTGCCAAAACATAAAAATAGTATAAAAACTCTTTTGACATGTATTGCTTAACTTTTTAATGGCTTCTCATTCTAGTTTCCACCTTCCAAGTGGGTGTGGCTTGGGGGTTGTCTGTTTCCTCTTTTAGTATTCTACATGCTCCTGAAATGGATTGCTTAGTGGAAGATAAACTTTCCATGCCGCATGGTATAATTGTTCTCTCAGGAAGGTCACAAGAAGCCATATTTCTAAGCAAGAATCTTTCTACAAGCTCTTTGGGCTTGTTGAATTATAACAAGCTCAAAGGCAAGGACAGCGCATGCCTTATTTCAGTACATTTGCTCTTTTCGTGTTTGCTGTATCATCAGGAATGTACCCAAGTTGCCACCCAGAAAAAGTTAAGTGAATTAAATTCAGATGTGGCTCAAGATTTGGTGGCACATATCTAAATTTAATAATTAGGAGCTAAAAGTGGCATATTAATTTTTCTAAATAAAATTAAATGTGGCCTCAAGCCCCACTAACTATAGTTTATAAGAAATCCAAGTATCTAACATCAAAGCTTGTGACAATTACAAAGAAAATTTTCTTCTTATGCCTATTTTATTGTCATGTATAGTAGGACTTAGTTAATGGGTTCTGAAAATAAACTCTCTGATGTCTGCCTTTCTATTTTAAAAACCCTCACCACCTGGCAGCTAGCTCTCTTTTGAGAAGTGCTCAAAATACAGCTATGAGTCAGGAATTGTGACAGAGAGTAAGCCGTCAAGGAAAATATGAAGGGAAGACAGAACAGACATGTCAAGCTAAGACAAAAGCATAGGGTTACATCAACCTGAGGTCTTCTACATAATCTCAGGTCTTTTGCCTTATATTGGATTTTCCATAAATCTCAACTCTAATGACAACATCAATACAGGGAAGCCCCACACTGAAATGCCCTGAATTCAAGAAAGACAATTCTGACTGGTTATTCACATGCTCTTCCTTTAACATTTTGGATATTGCAGGAAAATGTCAAATGAGTGGATTTAGATGACAACTTATAAAAGAATGTCTTTATTAGATCAAATCTACTGAATGAAACGAATCGTGATGAAGTGGTTGGGGAAAAAAGGGAAAACTGTCTATATTTACAAATTCATCCTAATTCAGTTCTCTTTTCTGAATGAAGCTGAAGTTTTTTTTCTTTTATAAGAAATTAAGTAGATAAAATATACTGAAATACTAACAATATTGAAAAGAGCATTTGAACCTAGCTGTTTTTAATCTGTCTTAAAGATAATGTTCAGTTAAAATAAGAAATCAGAATTTTCCATGCCCTACTCATAAGTCCTTAGAAATAATGTCAATGTGTACATCAAAGCTTAGTATAGATATCACGAGCCCTTGTGTTGGCAGTTATTTGACAGTTGTAACCACCTTTAGATTTCATGATATGTCATATATTATGGAGAGGAGAAAGGAGGCCACAATCATTTTCTGTCTCTTACGAACAAGGTTTCCCAGCATCTGGGAATGTCAATTCTACTCTGTGTGTGAGGAGAATTGCAGTGGCCCTTCCTGTACAGCCAGGTTAGTCAGGTGCTTATTTCTCTAAAGGGACCTATGGAGTTGAACTTTTAGGAGATAGAGAAATTAGTTTGACTTCATACAGTTCTCATTTTTAATGTTAAGTTAAAAAAATACATTATTCATCATATATTTCAACTTTCTCACCATAAAACAAAAGGATTTGAAGGAAATTATTGGAAAAAAGGCAGCACAATAAAAATAACAGCACGGAAGAGTAAAACAATAGAATTAAAAGAAGAAAAGCAAATATATTACACTTTAAGTTAGCATTGACACAAGTCCTAACTATGCATCCTAGAATCCAAAGTGAACAAAATATGTGCCATCTCTTAACTCTCTTTGTTTGAGAGAAGGAATATATGGTTCTCATCCTACAAAGCTTCAGTCTACATGCATAACATTCTTCTGTGACATGAGTTGGATCTATGATGATCAGTGCATGATGTTCCAAATATGTACACAAATTCAGTTCCTCAATTTGTCTGTCTTAGAAAGTCCAAAACTGCACATTAGAATACAGTCTAGTGAAGGTGAATCTATAATGTGCTAAGGTGCTGTGATTGACCTATGCAGCCATCATATGATATTTTTATCCAAAGATTGCATTTAAATTGCTTAGAAGAGTGGCCATACAGCTTGTCTCCTACCTTACCTTTTGGAAATGTCTTTTCTTTTCAGCACTCTGATAGAAGCTTTATGATAGACTTAGCAGTAGGATGATTTTATCCAGGACTAGGAAAATAGGTATACTCAACTGTTCATTAGAGACAGCAGTTAATTCTTACTTGGAACCAAAAATGTTTGAATGCAAGACGTAAACTGCGGGTGCCCATAGGCACAACCAGCATCTTAGGAAGTAAATTATATCTCCTTTAGCTCCTGTACATGCTTGGGTGAGGACTCAAAGTTTCTCACTGTGAAGCTTGACAAACATGGTTTTATTCTGAAAAAGCTTCATTGCATTTGTTGCCAGATGCACACCAGGACAGTTGAAAAACCTCAGTCATGCAACAGAACAAGAACCAAGGTCTAAGAACATGATTTCCTCATGTGCCTGCCAAGCTGATTTATTACAAAAGGCAGTTTTATGAAACTGATCAAGTAAATCTGCTAGAAAGCATGATTTGATACTGACTAGTTAAATAAGTACAGTTCAACAAACATAAAAAGTTCTTTCCAAGACAGATTTTCAAAAATAACATTAATTAATGTTTTGGAAACAAAAAATAGCAAAACCATTGTTTCTTCAGGTCATTCCTGTTTTACCATAATGAAAACAAGCAGACAGCAAACAGGAAAATACTTTTCCTCATCTCTATTTTACAAGAAGCAAACAACCAATTAATCTAAAACTGGGCTGAAGAAATTAAGATACATAAGGTAAAATAAAAAAGGAGAGACTAAGGCACACCCTTGCTCTTTGCTGTGGAATTTTACAAAATTTAAAGACATACTGATTACACTTTTTGCAGACACTTTTTAACCACTTGATTTTCTCAATATTTTTCTACCATATCTCCAATACTTGAAATGTCTTAAAAAGTAAATTCTTTAAGTGGCAATGGAGAAAGTCTACTATATTGGTCAGCTCGGGCTGCCATAACAAAATACCAATAGACTGGAGGACTTAAACAACAGAAATTTATTTCTCACAGTTCAGGAAACCAGAAGTCTGAGATCAAGGTCTAGCAGGGTCGGTTTCTGACAAGGATCTTCTTCCCAGCTTGCAGATGACTAACTTTTTACTGAGTCCCTGTGTGGCACAGAGAGAAAGAGAGAGAGCTAGCGTGTAAGCACAAGCAATCTTTTTGGTGTCTCTGCTTATAAGGTCACTAATCCCACCATGAGGTCCTCACTCTCATGGCCTCATCTAACTCTACTCACCTCCCAAAGACTCCATCTCCAGATACCACCACACCAGGGGTTAGGGCATCAACATATAAATTTTGGGGTGACACAAACATTTGGTCCATAACATCTACAACACTGAAATTCTTGAAAGAAGTAAAATCACAGCCAAAACCAAGTAATGGCAAGCATGAAAGATGGAAATAGAGGTGACTGGATAGGGAGGAGTATGAAGAACGTTTCTAACAAAAGAATCGATAAATTAGGGCAGGATGCTAGGTCAGCTAAGTCCATTCTCAAAGGAGAATAAAATATAGGTCTGGGTCCCAAAGAGCCTTTATGTCTGTGCTCCAGGCTCTCCTCCTACTCTAACTAACGGGTTTGCAGGAGGTGGGTTGCAGGGCTGCTTCTCTATCTTCTGCTGCATATTCTCAGTGCTTGTTCATATTTGTAAAGTGAATTTGCTATTGATCACATCTTGTTTCAGAAGCATCCTTGTGTATTTTCGAACCTGTCTCTGTTTAGTGTCCCCAACTAGCATGAAACCTCTTAAGGACAGGAACCATGCTCCTTATTTCTTATGTACATATCCAAAGGACTGCATTAGAAGCCTACTTCATCATGGAATGGAATGTTAGAGTTTTTCAATTATTTACCAAAATTCTTGCTCTTTCTCATATCATTTCTCATAGGAGAACTCACTTTTTTTTCCAGCTTCATTCTCTAAAAACTAATCTCTCCTTTCTTCTATACATGTCTATACTTTCAACATTTTCTTTGCAAAAATTGGATGTAGTTTACATGTAGGGTTTTTATATGGCACTTGAGATTTTCTTAAACTATGAGGATTTCTTAAACTATAGAAGATTTTGGATTTTTTAATATCAAGATTTTTAAAAATTCTATCATATGTGGAATGACAGGCATTTTATACTGCCTTCTTCAAAGACATATTAGTGTTAAGATGAGTTATGAAAAATTAGGATTTTGCCTTTTGTTCTGCTGGGAATTTTGACTGCAATGCTATCACCACATGCCACCAGAAAGTGTTAATCTCTGAAAAGCTGTACTCTTGACAGGGTGATCATTATGTGTCAAAAAATAAAATACTCTTTTAATAATCATGTCTCTCTCTCTCTCTCTATATATATATATATATGTACATATATTTCCTGTGTCCTCTGTGAGATGTGATGATTGCCTTGGAAGAAACCAAAACTTTTTTTCTACTTCACAATAGAGCTGTGTCAAGAAAGAAATCATAGCATTTTAGACAAAATATTTCCATAATATTTTTCTAATTATAAGCAATAGCTTCTCATTATGGAATATGAGAAAATATGAAAGCTATGCAATTAAAAATAAAAATCACCTGAAATGTGCCTATAAATAGCATTAACATTTTAGGGTATTTCATTTTAGTCCTTTCTGTATTTGTATAAATATACTTTACATCACATTGTGTGTTCATTTCTGTGTCTTTCTATTTTGTATAACACTATATTAATAGCATGTTTCCCGTGTCATTAAAAACATCAAAAGTACCATCTCTAGTGAATATAAAATGTTGTATTAATAGCTAGGTTTTTTTTCAGTAAAAGCCTTATTGAGATACAATTTATATACATATATAATATATATATAATTCACCCATTCAAATTATGCAATTCATGGTTTTTAGTACATTCAAAGAGTTGTGCAACCATCACCACAATAAATTTTAGAATATTTTCATTACTCAACAAAAAAACCCATGACTTTTACCTATCACCCCCAACCATCCCGTAACCCAGCCCTAGGCAGCCACTAATCCACTTTATGCGTAGATTTGCCTGTTCTGGACATTTTCCGTAAATAGAAGTATATATCACATTGTCTCTTGTGACTAACTTCTTTCATTCAGCATGTTTTCAAGATTCATCCATGTTGCATAATGTATCAGCACACAATTCATTTTTTATGGCTGAATAATATTCCATAGTAGTAGTTATGTTTCTAAGGTAAGTCTTTATAAAATAATGAAATTGATTCTAGGCTTGTCATACTTGGTGCAATTAGTTTATGGAGTATTACATAGTAAAAAGGATCATTTTAAAAACTTTTTCAAGTCAAATATAATTATTTCTTTCCATTCTCAGATTTTATTCCTTCCCTATTCATTCAACAAGTATTTATTAACAGACTACAATATATCAGTCTTTGTGAATATGATGTGAACAAAATTAACACAATTCCTGTTTTTAGAATTCTGTAAGGAGTCCAGCATTAACAAATAACTGTACAAGTAAAGATATGCTTAAAATTAAAAACTGAAATAAGAACTATCAGTGCCCTCTCGTCAAAGTATACTTTGTAGTCAAACAAGGGTGGGCTTACTGATGTCTTGTTATGAGGAAGAACACATTGTGGGCCACAGAGCATCTCTTTGAAAGGGTGTTAACTGTGCTGGGGAGAGGTTAAAGAGTTGGGGCTTATGTTGGAGATGATTTTGGAGAAGCTTTGAAGAAGCATGGTTTTGCTCTGAGTTAAGTGCTGTCAAAGTAAGGGCTACTCTATGATTGGGGCATCTTAATAATTTTTATCTAAAGGCAGGAGAAATGAAATAGAGTAACACTAAAATTGGTAAAGAAGCACTAGTTACTCATACTAGCTAAGGGAGAGGGATGTCTGCTCATTCTGTAGTTTGGGCTGTGTTCTTGATTTTGGCTGTGCTCCATCAGACATGATTATGGAGTGATTTGTTTTTGTCTTGCTCTATCATAGTCACAAGTGACCTTGTCTGATGTGGCGTTAAGTGACATTCCTTATGCTCAGCAGAACCCCATGGCTTAATTGTTGGAGCCAGGCCAGCCTGGCTGATAGCCGTCAGGAGTGATTTTGTCTTTCTCAGTAACCCCTTTTGGCCAAGGGTAGAGAAAATAGATCTGAAGGACATGAATGTCCAAAATCCAGGTCATTTCCACAATTTTGCCAATCAAGAGTTTGTCTAGACAAAATTTTCTGTAGTTGGACATGTAGTCCTTCTTGCTCTTTTTGTTAGAGGAGGAGATGTTGAATCATCTGACCTGAGAACAGCTGTGCAGTAACATTTAAAACAACCCTGGGAATGATCTTCTAGCCAACTATAACTAAGACAATCACCAGAAAAAAAATACAGTTATTAGTTCTTGTAAGAGTACCTGAAGACAAGTGTCTAAATTACAATATAGCCCAACATTGATCTGGATCTTTTCTAGAGAGCTGGTTGACTTTTTTTCCCGTAGTCATGGGTTTTTTACTTGAACTTTAATATGCAATATTTATTTATATATAGTGAGATGTGTTTATTACAAGCATGAACAACCCTTTGGCTGGCTAAAAGAAAAGCAAATGCTATGCAATTGACCATGACAACCCTGGCTAATGAATTTAAACTGTTTTGTTGCACTTCCAGAACAAAGGTAGTGATTTAAAGGGATATAGGATCCATTGGGAATGTAAATATAGGACATCTCAATAGAATTGGGCTAACAATTGGTGTCTTAAAATGGGAAACTTTTCAGGATGGAGTTAAACAGCATCTGCAAAGCTGGCTGGAATGTTTCTAAAGAGAACAAATAATATTTTAGCAAGGATAGCACCCCTCCATTATTTGTTCTCATTCCTGATGAGTTAGGTTTTACTGGTAGGGTTGACAGGTCTGGCTACACAATTTGTGGGGCCCAGGGGAAAATGAAATAGTAGGGCCATTTATTTAAAAAAAAATTATGAATTTCAATATGGCAACAGCAAAACATTAAACCCTAACCATTTAATCCAAAGCATTAAACCTTAAGCACAGAACTGTTGTAAGGCAAGAGCTGTGTGAGACTGCATAGGTTGCTTGCCAATGAATGGTTGTAAGGACTTCAGTAGAAGTGTTTTGTTGGCACTGGGTCAAGGTATAATTTTTACGAGACTGAAATCTGGGTTAATTATATGAGGAAATAATCAGGAGGAACCTATATAAGGATATTTTGGAGGCCGTGAGAATGCATCTTGCAGAACTCCAACTAGAGGGAGTGCAGTTGACTGAGGGCACTGGCTGTTGTTCTTTGAAATTCATCACCAAGTTTGAACTGACATCATGCTTCTATAGGTTGAGTGACCCTAAGGCAGTTCTGACCCTGGGATGTAGGGAACTCCTCTGATGGGCAACTATGCCTAGTTGACTCCCCAGGAGATCTTGCTGGACTCTCATTAGACTGCACACTGGTCTAGGATGCTTCCACCCAAGCTTTCTTTTCTCTCTCCTTCTGTCAGGGTCAGATTTGCACGGACTATGGTGGCTCTCCCAGCCTCTCCTTGATTCCTCCGCATTTTTTCTCACAGTCATTTCCCCTTGTAAAATTATTTGAAGGAGCTTCTTGGAGGACCTGAACTAACACAAGTGGTGCAGATATCAGACAATGTCAGACCAGATATTTTCTGAGAAAACAGAGAGTAAAAGGATGACTTGGGACTGGCTTGCAATCATGGTTCTATGAAAGACCCCATACAACCAGCTGAAATATGAGGAAAAAGCCCAAGCTCGGTTGATGGATGGGTTGGCTCAGTACATAAGTGCAAGCCAAAAACAGATGGTAGCTGTATTACAGACACATATAGGGGTGGCTTTGAAAGAGAGCAGATAAAGGGAAATTATTCCCAATAGGCAGAGCTCTGAGCAGTATACTTAGTCATTCATTAGTCTTTCACTTTGTGTGAAAGGAGAAATGGCCCATGGTGAAAATATGTATTGATTTCCCTGCAGTGGCCAAGAGCCTGAGTGCCTGGCCAAGGACTTGGAAGGGAAAGGACTGGCATGGCAGAGATAAGAAAGTCTAAGGTAGAGGCCCATGGATGACATGTGAGGGTGAGATTGTCACTCGAAGTGTGAATTAAGTGTCAACACCCACTAAAACACCCACCATGGAAAAGGCATTGAGCAACCAAGTAGATAGAATATACCTAGGAGATATCAGCCTGCTTCTGTCATTGGCCACCCCAAGACTGTGTGATGGGGTAGAGTGGTCATGGTGGCAGGGATGGAAGCTGCATATAAGCTAAACAGCATGGACTATCACTGATCAAAGCATATCTAGCTACTGCTGCTTCTGAATATCCCACTGATCCACAAAGAAGATCAGCACTAAGCCCCCAGTATTCTATTCCTCAAGGAGATCAACAAGCCACTTGGTGGTGGGTTGACAACATGGACACCTTCCATCATGGAGGGCCAATGGTCTGTCCTCACCAGGATAGACAGTTTTGGGTTATGGATTTGCCTTTCTTGAGCAGAAATTCAGCCAGCACTCCTACTTGGGGGTTTGCAGGATGCCTGACTCACAGGTATGGAATCCTAAACAGCACAGACACCAGCAAAGAGACTTTCTTCACAGTGAAGGAGTACAGGAGCAGCCCATGATATTCCATTGCACCATCCAGAGGCAAGTGGCCTCATATAATACTGGAATGGCCTTCTAAAGGTGAAACTGAAGCTGCAGTTCAGAAGTCACTCTGAATAATAGTATGTCATCCTTTAGGACAAATTATATCTGTCACTGGCCTCTGAGTGGAGGTTTTTCCAACTTCTTGGTGTTTATCACAGAAAAGAATTTCAGGACTGACCACGTAAGCCAAGCAAACAAAAGATTTATTGAAAGCAAAAGCACACTCTCAGAAAAGAGAGTGGGGCAGGCCTGAAAGAGAGCAGCTGCCCTGAGAGGAGGTGGTGTTACATCTTTTGTAGCCTTACTAATTGAGGGGAGGAATATTCAAGACCAAGGGGTTGGCATTTACTAAAATTTGGGTAGTATTTCTTAGAATTGGGTTCCCTCCCATTTTCATACTTTATATGGTTTTCCCAGAACTATCATGGTGATTTCAAGGGTAGAAAAATTTTTAAACCACAATGTAAATGATATTGTGATTAGCCAAATTTCACATAAGGTGTCAGAGACGGCTAACAAGCTGGTCAAGGCTGCTTCTTGCCTGCAGTTGTCAGCCTCTCTAGTTAACCTCTGCTTGAGAGTTGTTTACTTGAACACCTGGACTGATCTTCAAGCACCTGCATTCAGTCCTAGCCTTGTCTCCGAGTCTCCTACTCTAACATATCTCTTGTATCAGAGACCCCAGGAAAAGCCTCTATCCATCCTGAAAACAAACAATTACCAGAACATACTCATAGCCCCTGCAGTTCCTATCCATTTCTTACTTTCACAGTCTTGTCAGAATTATATGGTTGGCAGGTAGGTGCAATGGACTGAATATTTGTGTTCCCCCAAAGTTCATATGTTGAAATTCTAACCTCCATTGTGATGGTATTAGAAGGTAGCACTTTTAGAGGGTGATTAGGTCATGAGGATGGAGCCCTTATTAGTGGGGTTAGCACCTTTATAAAAGGGACTCCAGAGAGCTCACTCACCCTTTTTCCATCATATGAGGATACAATAAGAAGACAACAGTCTGCAACTCAGAGGAGGGCTTTTACCAGAATCTAACCATGCTAGCACACTGACCTTGGACTTTCATACTCCAGGACTGTGAGAAATAGATTTCTGTTGGTTATAAGCCATTCGGTCTATGGTATTTTGTTAAAGCATCCCAAACTGACTAAGATAGTAAGAATACATTGCAAATATCCTTGGAAATACTCCAAAATTACTCCACCAGTGTTGAGTTAATATCACTGCCATTGCAGGTAAAATCCTGAAACATTTTTGTCAAATTACACTACTATTGTATCTATCTCTTTAGGTAATAGCAAAGCATATAATAAATTTTTCATTTGTTTTCATAAGATTTTCTGTAGCAGTTAGGAATCACTATAGTGTTTGAAGTCATAGACTAATCCAAAATCTTACCTACTTTTAGTATGAACATTTGCTCTTTTATCTTTTGCTAGCTGGCAGGCCTGGGCAAAAACAATTAATTTTGCTATTGGAACTGTTTTAATTTCTGGGAGTGGCTTATATTTTGAGAGTAAATTCAGTTCTGTTATAACTTGCTTGGCAAATCTATTTTTCTTTTGAAGTTAAACTAGCAATAATCAAAATTAATTTAGCAATATCCAAGGGAATCTCTAATAGTTTTTGGCAGGGCTTGGGGCTTGAAGAGTTTTCTAACAGAGGTAAGTAATCATGGTGTTCTCCTAGACAGTGACTGTTTTACAGAGTGTTGTAGCAATGAATAGTGATGTGTGAAGAAAGGTGACTAGCTAGGAAATTCTGACTGTCTGTCAATCGAAGAGTCTGCATGGGAAATCGTTAATTTTAGAAGAGACTCTAGAACTGAATCAGTTGAGGTTTTCCCAAGATTTGCCACTGCTTCTACAGTTCCTGGATGAGGTCAATCTGCATCGGCTACTGGATCTAACAAAAGACTGAAATCAGCAATGGGCTTCTAATGATTTCTGTGTATTGAATTCTCCAGTTGTCCAAATATTATTTATTAATTAACTTAAACATTTGTCTAAGACAGCTTTGTCAAATAGAAATATATTTTATTTAATCCAAAAGATCCAAAATATTGTAATCGATATAAAATTATTACATTCCTTTAATTTTTCTTATACTAAGTCTTCAAAATCTGGTGTATGTTTTACATTTATGGCACATCTTAATTTGATCTAGCAACATTGCAAGTGTCTGATGACCACAAGTAGCTAGCGGCCACCATATTGCTCTGTACAGACCTTAAAAAGTTAGGTAGGGATCTAGAAATTACAGTTTTAACTAATGTATTGAATTCTCACAATTTTGAGCATTTTAACAATTTCATAAAATTAAACTTTTTAAAGGACATTCATTATAACCATTTCATTTAGTTGAATACAATTTCACACATTTTTAAAAATTTTAAGTAAACTATGAAATGCATGATTTAAAAAAGACTGTTATAGGAAATTTAAATCATGGGAAATTTCACCCTACTCTTGTACAAATCAAAATTCATGAAGACATTATATTTACAGGAAAATTAAATTCTGAAGACTCCCTAAAAAGTGTCAAAATGTAATCTTTTATATGTGTACATTTATATAATTATTAACCGTTATTTTCCATAATTTACAAGTTTACATATACCAATTTAATTCCTTCATTTGCTCACATACTCAACAAATATTTATTAATCACCTAATATGTGCCAGCACAGTTCTAGATGCTCAGCATAGAATGATGATTAAAAACAGATGCTATACCTGCCCCAAGGAGCTTACAGTCTAGTGCAGGAGGCAGGGACAGTCAAATCACCACACCTGCAAGTGTAGACACACCATAGTAACAAGGACTACCAAGGAGAAGATCATGGTTCTGTGCACGCCCAAGACCAGGCATTTAACTGAGTCAACAAAACCAGAGAAGTGAAGCATGGGTTGGGATCTGTAGGAGGAAGTGGGTGTAACCAGGCAATGAGGGGAGAGAAGCACACCCCAGGCCTCCAGAAAAACAAGTGCAAACTCCGTGCTGTGGAAAGGATGTGGGAGGTTCAAGTGTAAGCTGCGATGTGGCAGGAGTGGAGGTTAAGGAAGGCCGGAAGCCTGCAGCAGAGGAGATAAAATGGGGGCGGGTACAGAGGAACTTGTAGAGCATGCTAATGAGCTACATTTTTTTAATCATAAAATCAATTTAAAACAAATCGTACTAGAGAAGGGGGGAAAGTAGGGGAGAGCAATAGCAACATGATCACATTTACATTTTGAAAAACACATGCTGGCTGCATTGAGAGGGCACAGAGTGGATTATAGCAATTCGGTTAAGGGCTAGGGCAGCAGCCTAAGCAAGACGTGGGTGGCCACTTACAGGTAGATTGGTGGGGGCTGAACAGAGAAAGTGGCCAGTCCCCAGGTCAATTTAATCAAATCTATACCCCGGAGAAGAGGAACTTGCCTTTTCAATAAACTCAAGCAAGGACACACACTCCCTTGGGCTCAAACAAAAATAAGGAGTTCAAAACTTCTTAACTGAAAGCATTAGAGAACAATCAAATCAGTAAAAATTTAAAAAACGCCTTTTTTGTTGATTTGGGGTTTTTTCTAGGTTCTATGAAAGGCTAAGAATTACTGATTCAAGAATTGGCCTTAGTCACTAGTTGGTATCAGAATCAGTAGATAAACTTTCTGCATTCTCCAAAGCAAGGACTTTGGGATTACATTTGGATTCAGATTCCATCCTTCCTATTTACTGTGTGAGAAGATGGACAATTCCTCATCCCTTCCAGCCTCACTTTTCTAATTGCAAAGTGGTAATAATAGCACCTATCCTCCAGGACTATTATGATGATGAAAATTAGCGTGTTTTAAAAGCTGAGCATATTGTATGCAATCAATTGATGGCAACTACTAACATTATACTCTGTTGTCTCCTCCAATAGTCTTCGAAATTTCTGATAGCCTGGTTCTGGACTTTTCATGATTTGTGAAGTATCTGGAAAATAAAGCTCCATTTTTGTGTAAGCCTTCAGATCCTGAGTCTCCACCCTAAACCTACTGAATTGGAGTCCTTAGAGGGGGGGCCTGGATATGTGCATTCCTAGTATGCTCCCCTGATGATTCTTACATACATGAAAATTTGAGATGTCATCACCATGTGGGACAAAGGATGTGGGGAGGAGGGTGATGGTATAGGACAGAAGGAGAGAGAAGAAGGAAGAATTTAAATAGAGACTAAAATGTGACCAAAAAAATTCAGTCCAATGGGGCAATTTTGAGTTCTTTAATGGCCTTATGATCTAGATATTATTGAGGAAGAGAGGCTCAGCAGCTTCCCTCAAAGCGCACCATGGAGTTGCCAGCTCTGGTTGGCACCTCTAATAAATGTTCGACTGTCAAGACTTTAGTAAAGATAGAATTCAACTTAAAAAAAAAATTGCTCAAGGAAGAATAAGTTCTGGTGTCCTATCACACAGCAGAATGTTTATAGTCAACAGTAGGCTACTGTATATCTCAAAATAACTAGAAGAAAAGATTTTGAATGTTCCCACCACAAAGAAATGGTAAGTGTTTGAGGTGATAGATAGGCTAAATACCCTGATTTGATTATTACACAATGTATACAGGTATCAAAACATTACATTGTTCCCCATAATTATGTACAATTATTATGTATCAATTAAAAATAAAAATTAAAAAAGAAAAAAAGGCCAAAAAAAAGAAACTCTAAGCCCGGGAACATATATATAAATAAACCAGGCGATATCAAAGGAAGCAGGATATTTCATTGAAATCCTTACCATTGGATTGACTGGTTGCAAGAATAGCAGAAAACAGCATAAAAGTGAAATATGTGACAAAAAGAGCAGATGTTCTATTCATTGGAATCCATATATTGGTTTTGTTGCTTTTTACCATCTTTTTAAAAAATCACAAGTAAAACACAAAATGATGAGCCTGTATTAATCAAAGCAAAAACAGACATCCACAGAAACGCATACAAACATAGGGTTAATTTGGGCTTCTGAGGGTAATGTAGTGCCTATTCCCTAAGCATCTGGAGTATTGGTGATCTTTTATAAGTGTGAGTAGCTGAAAGAACAATATTTCACATTAACTCTGGGCCATGAGGCTGAATAGGATCTCAAGGCAGGGCCACTTATGACTTTTGTAGGCCCTGGGCATTTTGCCTTTGTGGTCCCTTTTCTCAATTAAAAAAATATCAAAAATTATATTTTAATTATATTTTATGAATGCATTGGTATATAGATGAATGTAATACAGGCTGGATTCATTATATATTAAACATTACATATATACATGTAATATATGTGATATACATGTATTGGTATGTGATATACTTATATATGTGTGTGTATATATATACATATATATAATATCCTTATTTTTCATCTAATGTGAAAAGAAATTAAATATTTCTTGGGCCCCTGAAAGTATTGTGGGCTCTGGCTGCTGTGTCCACTGTACCTATTGGATGAGCCAGCCTTGACCAGAGGAAATACCAGTGGTCAAAAAAGAAATAACAGTAAGGATGGACTCAAAATCCCTGGTGAAAAGCCTTGGAGCTTAGGGAAAACAGAAGAAAGATTATTTTTAAGAGAGGAAGGGAAATAAACTGTAATGACCAGGTGAACCAGCTTCCTGGTTGTGGGAGGGGGGAAGCCCTGACTTATAGCTTTTGCCAATTTCTGTGATGTAAATGCTCTCCTTATAGCCAATTTTAATCTATCAAGGGTTTAACAACCACCTTTTAGAATTCTTGGATATTTAACAATCAGCTCTTGCTAGCCTGTATGAACAGACCACCGGTGAAGGACTTTTGTCAGTCTTTAGAACACTTTGCCTCTTTTGAGCAAATCCACCAAGGTACCCTAAAATGACATGAGCAGACTTTGGGACTAGTCTTATACATAACATTATCATGTGTAAAGGCCTCCAACTTTCTTCTAACTATTGCTAATCATAGCCTAAAATTACTCCATCATTAAAGAGAATTATAAATGCAAATTAACATTTAAATTATTCCCCCATTATTGTCAATTAGGTCCTGTAAAATACAAGTATAGTATCATACTCTTTCCATTTTAATAGAAAAAGAAGTTGGATATTAGAACCAAGAAATACCTTGGTCTTATTCTTAGAAGGTATACAGTGAAAAAAATGTCTGGGAGAACCCTGAAGACAGTTTCTTAACCTTCAGTTTGCCCTGACAGTTGCCTGTCCTTGTTTTGTGCACTGGCAAAGAGAAGCCAGGGCTGAAGGCACTTTGTTGGCTATTAGCAGCCTTCTTTAGAATTGTAGATTGACTAACTGTTTGCTTGTGCCTGGATTCTTTTACACCAATATATTACCCAGAATAAATAAACCTCCCTTCTCCCAGTGAAAACTATTTCTACATGATCTCCAAAGAATATTGTTGGAAGATCCAACAAATAATAATATAGCAGAAAGCTTGAGAAGAAGAGTTGACCCTTGTTTTATTTTTTTAAAATAGAAACAATACTGTGATGTGTAAAAGTATCTTAAAAACAGGAATTATTTTTTTAAAAAAGGGACTTTGAATTCACTTAAAGGAATAGATGATCTGACTCATGTTCTTACATATCTGAGAGACCATTGAGCACATGTATATATACATACACATGCAATATTATTTTCCCAGGACTGCTGTAACAAATTACCACAAACTTAGTAACTTAAATAAATTTATTTTTCCAGAGATCAGAAATCCAAAATCAGTCTCACTGGATTAGAAGCAAGGTGCCATCAGGGCTGGTTCCTCTTGGAGATACCAGGGAGAATCTGTTTCCCTGTCTTTTTCAACTTCTAGCGGCTACATTCCTGGACTTATACCTCTCTCCTCACATCCTGCCAATACCTCTTGCTCCCATGGTCCTGTCAACTACTGATTCTAATCCTCCCTCTTGTAAGGACCTTTGTGATCACATTGTGCCCACCTGATTAATCCAAGACAATCTCCCCATCTCAAGATCCTTAACTTAATCACATCTGTAAAATCCCTGTTGCCATAGAAAGTACCATTCACAGAAATTAGTGGCTTAATATCTTTGTGGGGCATAATTCATCCTAACACGTACACATACACACACACAAGCATTAACAAATAAATTTCCTTTAATTTGTCTCTATCTTTTTTTGTGTTGAATCTAAGTATTAAAATTATAACAGAAACCAAATAACTTTCAAGTTTTCATAGTTAATAAATAAATTTTATGGGGATTTAATAGATTGCTTTAGCTTCTAATTACAATGAAACATTTATCTAAAGTCTCTATAATAAGGGTCTGAGACAACTTCATGAATATTATCTTAATTTTATTCTTGCAACAACCAAATGAGACAGTGTAGTTGTCAGGTATTTTATGATAACAAATACATTGCAAAGTACAAGCTTTTGAAATAAGGGAAGGTGACTTATTAAAATGTTCTAAGTGTCTCTGATTTACCGATAAATTTTGATGTGGAGGAAAATGAATGTGTGTATCTGATGCTCAACTCATGGTTTAATTGCAAGTACGCAGGTTAAGTAAGCAATTGTTATTGGTTCCTAACTAAAAAAAGAAGAGTTGCATAATATAAAACATATACTATTTTCATATTTAACTTCTCGTTGAGTCATGTTTCTATGTCTATTATTTTTTAAAGTCCCACTCAAATCCTAATGTATGTTATATGCAGGATTTAAATTTTATCAGTTATTATACATTTCGAAGTAAATTAACATCCATTCGTTCACATAAAAATGGACATCTTTCCACTAAAACTTTGAGCATTTCTCAATTATTTGCCCTGTTCCAATATACTGTAAGTTCCTGCAATTAAGTGACCTTATTTCATTCCTGTTGGTGTTCTCCTAGAATATTCCTGCCAATGCTTACAACATTAGATCAATTCTGCTGATAACTTCAGAATCTTGGAAGGTCAAATTTATCTATTTACATTCTGCTTCTAAATCTACTACTTTCCCTTTAACATTTTCATGGTCTCTTCTAACCAACTTTTAACCAATAACTGAGATAGTCTTTCTTTTATTTTTACCTCTAATTCTTGCCTAGCCATTTGAAATCACCCATCACGAGTCTTCCCTGAACTAGCATCTCCCTCTACTGCCTAGGAAGATCCACAGCTTCTACCGTGATTATTGGAGTGTACGCATGTATGCGTGTGTGTATGTGTGTGTGCGTGTGATTTATCTTTTCATGTTGGAAGGCTGGTGGTTGCATGTAGGCATATATTTCCAAAGGCTCTCACTTCCTGAGGCTTTCCTGCTTGCCTTAGAAATTAGGGAATGCCCATTCTAAAAATGGCCAACTTTTTCTTGGTGCATCCCACGGTGGTCTCTCGCCTACATGTTTTCATCTGCCAGCCACCACTGCCCAGCTGCCATGCAGCCTTCTCTTGTTTCTTTCCTCTCACTCCTCATGCCCTTGCTGGCTGTGCCAGATCTCCGTGGGTGGCCAGCTGTCATCACTCTGCACCTGTCCCAATTAGCAGGACTGAGAGGCCGCCAACGCAGCCTGCGTGCTGCGGACTGGCTGCCTTGTGTGACCTCATGGCTGGCAAGGCAGTGGCTCAATGGTATGTGGTGTCTAGATGCCATTTGTTGGAACTGCCCTGCGGGTGGAAGATGTGTGTGGTGGTGGAGTTTTCCCACAGCTGTGCTCAAAGGTTGGAAAAGATTCATGAGAGACTTGACAGCTGAGACTGGGTCGTCTATCTCTTTATCCTGGTCGTCATGGATTGGTATTCAAAATTGTTTGTTGAAATAGCAGTAGTTTGAATCAATATTCATTTTCTGCTGTTACCACAAAATCTAGGATAGTGCTGAGATGAAGAACATGAACGCTAGAGGCAGAAGGACACTGGGTTCATATACTGACTCTGCCAACTTCTGGCTGTATGACATGAGGCAAGTTTCACAATGACTCTGTGCCTCAGTTTCCTTACTTGTTAAATGAGGACAATAGTAGTCCCATCTTATAGGGTTGTGAATATTAGAAGAGATAATATGTGAACAGTTCTTAACATATCACCAGGCATAGGCTAAGGCTCTAAAAATGCTACACTTTTATCATCACCAATTTCCTCTGCAATCTCCCCACCATCTTGCCCACTCTCATAATTCTCTTCAACTAATGTTCTTTATATGTGACATTATGTTAAGCACCACTTTTAAAATATAGGTAAATAAATTTAGAAAAAATTTTTTTTCTCTTCCTGTGCCAAAGATTTTAAATTGACTGTAGGGATGTGTTTTCTGAGACACGGGCTCAGGCATCCGCAGTCTTCAGTCCTCCTTGCAAGGAAAAGGGGGAAGGACCAGGAAGCCCGGGTGCTCCTTCTGAGGTTTATACTTTCAAGGAAAAGACAAGATACATAAATAAAAACAAACCACACTTAAATCTCTCCTTAAACTAAGGGAGTCTATTGTGACTCATTCTGTTTTCAGAAGCTATTTTACTGAAGGAAGAAAACAATAAACTAGGCAATGGAAACAGAGGTCATTTTGAAGGCAATAAATATTAGCTAAAATTAGTGTGCCCAAAAATGTACCTCTGGAATTCTTATGGCAAAAGGAGAAATAAGCTTGCAGAAGTGGAATGTGGCATAAAAGTGGCCTTTCCTCAGAAAAAGAAAGGAGAAAGCATCTGTAGGGAGGATCCTCATGAAAGGACTCTGACGGGCTGGGATGGTTCCAGGTTCTGGAGGAAGCTGATGAGCCTGGAATTTTTCATCTTCCATAGCTGGTGATAGTGAGCTTTCCTTAGGTACTGACCGGATCCACCCTTCTTCCTGAATTCAGAGTCAAGAAAAGTAGGGGCGGGAGTTGTGGACTTCTGGAAGTAGAACTAAATTAGCTCTACATTCAGGGCTATTTTCTGTCCCCTTACCCCACCTACACACACACACACACACACACACACACACGCATGCATGCATACAGACACACAAATGCATGTGCACACACACAAACACACACATGCACGCATACACACACATGCACGCATACACACACACAGGCATGTATGCACACAAGCACCCCTCCATTTTATTTATTTCTGGACTATATGCATAGGTATTAGTTACATAGTATTAATTTATTATGTAGAATGACTTAGGAAAGGTTTCTGAACAAGGAGTAAAGCCTTGAAGCTACTAACTTGGTCTTCATTTTGATCATATTTTACCAGATGACACCAGTGTCTTTGCTGAGTCCCCAGCATACCCCAAAATATGGCTTTTGCAACCACCATATCATGTTGTTCTGATCTATGTACATATTGTGGATAATTTCACCACCAGCAGCGGTGAAAGGATATGGAAGGACAGAAGAAGGCAAATTGCCTATCATTAAATTAAGAATTGAAAAGTAAACTTCCTTATTCAACCACTAGGTGGCGGATTTAACCCAGCATCAGCTACCACTAAATCTATTATTGATATTATACTAATATTTTATTTTTACACAGGCCTTTTTACTGTTTGGAGAAGGAATCTAAAGGTGAAATAAAAGAGAATATTGTCTTTTAGAAATCTTAATTTTAAATTAAATCCAGTAAACTATACTTGAATATAATTTCCTGAAACATAAGCTGCATTAAAAAAGATCTTAATGGCCAAACTATAAGCAATCCTAGATTATTTAATGTACCAAGTGACAGGTTTATGTAAGCCTACCTTTTGAAATGGATATATTTTTAAAATGCAACAATTGTAAATAAAGTGAGAAACCTGGATTTTCTGTTGCATTCGACTCATAAGAAACCTAATTCATGTGTCTCCTTAAACCTGACCATTCGCAGTTATATTTATCCAAACTAATTTTCATTATTCTATTTGTTTGAAGACTGACTATAAAAGCATAGTGTTATGTTTATCACAAATGAAAAAAATTCCTTCCAAATCAAAGATCTTTAAAGAGGACTACTTCACCTGAGTTGAGGTTGATTACATGAAAATAAATTATTAATATAATGTATATTGAATGTGCTTAAAGCACAGGTAGTAGCTGACCCATTCTCTTGTCTATAAAAAGAAATGATAAATTTAACTAAGGGATGCTGGCTTCTTCCACGAAAACTAGCACTAGGTTTTGATAATGTGTGTCAGCACTAAGTAATAGGAAGGGTTTTTTTAATCAACCCCAACATACAGTTTACATGCTTCCAGTAACACAGGGCAGGATGGTGACTGCAGAAGCCACATTTTGGGAGATGAAGTCAGTCACACTGGGTGCCTCCTAGTGAATCTGACCAAAATGAATATGAAAAGCATCCTAGGAAGAGCAACAGACATCCTAAAGGGACTTTGGACAAAGGGTTTGATTGGAAGGTGGTGGGAAGGTAGGGGGGTTGTGGGGGGAGAGGGAGAGGGTGGGTGTGACACCACTGTCTTAGGTGAATGGGGACATCATGAAGTGACTCAAATCACAGGTTTGGGGGGCTTTCTTTTCCACCTCCTCAATACATCACGCAGGTGTTTTTGCCACCACCTGCTTCTGCAGGATTATGATTCTCTAGGAATTATGAGTCCTATCTAGGGCTGAATACTGCCTCAGATGACGTTTGGGCATCACTTCTGCTTGATGGGCAAGGTGCAGGCTACTGAAAGCAAGAGGTACACACAGAGGAAGGAGAGCTCACCCTATTCCTGAGAACCGGGCGTGGCACTCCTCGAGTGGAGACGGGGCTCTGGGGGCTTTGCCGTGGTGCCACCTAGTGTTGACTACTATTATTGCAGTTCCTTGATGGTCCTGGCTCTGACCACAGGGCAGCTACTTCCAGGGCTGCCAGGCTCCCTTTAGTCTCCCCCAAACCTTGAGTCTGAGAAAGCGGAATGAGCCAGCTTCCTGGGCAGTAAAGAGGACCACTACTAACAGGGAAATGAGACAGGATTTGTTAGGGAAAAGAGCAAATGTATTGCTTAGTTTTTCAAATTTTTTATGCCCTACAAAGGTTTTTGTAAAACAGCCAACTTTATTACCAATTCTACCCCCACTGCAATAATCATAGTAACATGGGGAGGGACATGGGGACCCTTAGGTCTTTAATCCACTTGATTTTTGTGACTTTTAAATCAGATGTAGATGGCACCACTTCCTCTGATGCAACTCTGCAAAGCCACATTAGCCAGGCCTCAGCTAAGGTTGCTGGTTCCATGAGTGGGATTCTTCCCTCAATTCAAAGAGAAAAGAGGAGCAAATAAGTAAGAAGAGCTTTCCCTTTTCCGTGTTTGGCTTACAGCCACCTGTATTCTTTTCCTAGAACTGCTTTAACAATGTACCACAAACCGGGTGGCTTAAAACAACAGAAATTTACTCTTTCACAGTTCTGAAGACCAGAAGTCCAAAATTAAGTTGTCTACAGGGCCAAGCTCCCTCTGAAACCCGGGGTAGAATCCTTCCTTGCCTCTTCCTGGTTTCTGGTGGGGGCTGTCAATCCTCCTTGTTCCTTGGCTTGCAGCTGCATCACTCCAATCTCTGTGTCTGTGGTCAGGGGTGTTTTCTCCTTGTGTGTCTGTCTTTACATAGTTTTCCCTCTTCTTATAAGAACACCAGTCATAACGGATTAGGGCCCATCCTAATGACTTCGTCTTAACTTGATTACATCTGCAAAGACCCTATTTCCAAATAAGGTCACATTCACAGATGTGGGGCATAGGACTTCAACTTATCTTTTCGGATTCACAATTCAAGCCATAACACCATTCTAGCATTTTGGTTGAGAGGTGTCCAGTGCAAAATCGGATTTTTTAAAACAATGCTCTGTAGCATTTATATCAATTTTCAAAGCATTTTCACTCCAGTTAGCTAATTTTGTTCTTTTTACAGTTCTGTGAGATACACAGGTCAGTATAGTTATTCCACATTTGCCAACAAAGGAACCTGTAAGACATTTAGCAATTTTTCAAATATTCGACATCAAATTAGGGACAAAATTGCTCTCCTCAAACAAACAACCAACCTTCAGAGAGGCTCTATAAATCAAATAACAGAGAATAAATGCTGCCAATTATTCCAAAAGTCACATCACGAACTTGGGTTTATCAAATCCCTTGATACCTTGAACAGTTTTGCGAAAAAAGAACAGGTATGTAGTGCTCAATTGATTTTTACCTTAACATTTGACTTTAGTTTCTGATTATCCTTTCTTGATGCTAAAAATTCTGGGAATATTAAGGAGTTGGGACATTCTATATGGTTCCTAGGTGAAGGAGGATGGTTCCATATAAAATTTACATATAAGGTTATTCTAAAAATATATTCTACTGAGGATAAGAACTCAAGATTTGCAACAAAATAGAAATTGTGTGGAGCAGTCACCAAAATGAGGAAGTAGAGTTTTGAATCTACCATTTTAGTTAGTCCTAAATCATTGCAAAATATCAACATAGTTTATGAGAAAAGCAGTAAATTACTAATTCAAAATTGGAAGTGCCTTGTGTAAATGGCTCAATTACACATGTAGATGAGAATGCCATAATTTCTTTTAATTTAGTCATCACTAAGGGAAGTTATATTTAACTCTGACTCTAAATTTCACAAAGCAAAATTAGAAAAAGTTCAAATCGCCTGATAATTAATTATAACTGATGTAGTTAAAATAAATAATTAGTTTCCATCTGATTTATGAGCAGTCAAAATCATTTACTTGGAAGTCAGACAATAAAATATACAAGAGGTAGGTATGCTGGTTTATTTTAGGAAAATACTCATGCAATCATTTAATTTCTAAAAGAAATCCATTCGTGTTTTCCTTATTATTAATAGTTGGACTGTGTTGCAACAGCATAGACCACTGGTGTAATTAACATTGATTAGTCCGAGAGAGCTACGAGGCAGTATTGTGTCGTGAGTAAGGACATGGCCTCTGAGTTAAAATCTCATTCCAACAGTTTACCTACAATGAGCAAGTCATTTCATCATTATAAGCCTTGAATTTTTCAAATATAAATTGAAAATAATAATAATAATAATAACAACACCTAGTTGTAGGAGAGAAAATACTGTGAGTTTTCCAAACAATTTTACTTTCTATTTGGGCACACAAGTAGACTACACTTCCCAGCTCACTTTGAATCATATGAATGCTCTTCCCAATTCAATGGCCATGTGAGCAGAGCAGGTGCATGCCATTTCCAGATCTGGCCCCCTGAAATGTCCCATGGGCCCTTCCACATGCTTTCTTCACTGATTGGCCAGCTGTGTGCAAATGGCCTAGTGGAAGTTTAAGGTAGGGGTGGTAGAGATATTGGCTTAAAGACACCTGAATCCCTGAATCACTCCTTGAGGAAAAGGGACTGTGAAATGATCAAGAATTAAATCTGTCTTTGTTAAGCCACTGAGATTTTGGGGTAGAATTCACCTACCCTAAATAATGCACCACTTCATAAGGCTGTCATAAGATTAAAAGAGATAGTGATCTCAGAGTGCCTAGCATGGAGTAAGTGTTCAGTAATTGATGGATATTATTATTATTTTAAGGCCAAAAAGATGTATAATGTCTTGTTGAACATCTTGTTTTTGATAATATTTAAAATATTTTGAGAGGAGAAAAATATAGATATTGGTTTTGTATATATACACATATACATACATACTCTATAATGCATAAAATTGAATTCCTTAATGTAGTATAATATACCCCATATCTCCTGGAGCAGTGCCTGGTATAAAATTGGTATTAATTAAGTGTCAAATGAATGAATGATAGTTTCAATGGATAAATTAATGCATGCATACAGTATAATGAAGGACTTTTTTTCCTATTTGCACTGGACAGAGTTACTATGTACTCCATATATACAGGTATTTTTGAAGACTCAAGAATGACAAATTTGTTTAACACTGAAGGGGAGGAGAAACACAAAGGTAGCTTCAACAAATGTTACATGAAAATTCTTACCTGATATGGTGAATGCGTGAGTGTTTGTGTGACTGCTACCCTATCTAACTTACATATGCTTTCTTATATTCTATTTGTGGGAAAATATAACATAATGAAAGGTTTAAGAAAAGAAAAATAATATTCAATATAGTTGATTCTGATTATATAGAAGGCTTGAAATGGATTTGTCATCAGAGTTTATTAAATGAACAATTTCTGTGGATAGTATCAAGATGAAAGACCCAGATATTTAAATGCTTTTGACATTCAAAAACCACAGAGATTATTTTTGGCATGAATTGATGAGTTCATAGGTTTAGAATAGGCAACATTTGTGTGCAGAAGAAAATTTCAGGCAAGGAATGAGTTGGTGAGTACCATGCCATGGGTGTCAGAAGACTCAAATTCTGCTCCCAGGCCTGTCACTAACCATGGACTTTGGGACAGATCATCTCTCAGAGGCTCAGTTCTCTGGTGCGTAAAATCATAGGACCAGATTAATTCACTAATTTTGAAATGATTCAAGGTCATTATTTTTTCAGTATCACCATTATAAATATTAGTAGTTTTCATTCATATATGTGGGAGCAATTATCAGCTAAAAGAGTCGTAGCTGATAGAATGCTAGATAAATCACCATTTAACTGTATACTTTTCCATGATTCACAAATAGTTGTTTTCCACAGAAGCCAAGGTGTGTCAGATAATAAATTGAAAGGCAAATGGAAATTTTATTCATACTTAATTTGGCATATACAGTTTGTACATATTCCAAACAAACAAATTCAGAATAGGGAATGTATTTTAATGAACCTTCATAACAATAGAAGCAATGTGAAAAAAAAATTGATCCAGCAAAAAAAAAAAAAAGATGATTTGAGCATGTATCTATGGCATACTTATCACCCCAGTCCCTAGGCAACAAGGCATTGTTCAAACAGAAAGAAAGGTAGATAATTATAGACGACAGTATATTTGGTCTTCTGTTCTCAAGGAAGGAGATCTGTAAGAAATAAAACTATACGTGAATCCTAAAGGTGTCGTTGCATGTGTCCGATGTTTAAATGGAATCTCTTGACCAAATCACAGCTGTTTTCATTTGATGTACGGCCTACTGGTGGTTTCTTCCTGCAAGCCAGTTCCTCCCTTGTACGCCCTCCTTTGCTCTGCATCAGGGCCCGCAGTCTGCGGTGCTTACTCTCAGCTGTAGTCGGCAACTATTTTTAGGACAGACTGCTGAGAAGAAAAAGAATCATGGAAATGGGTAAGAAAACTATGCTTTCCTGGAGACTTATTGAAAAGGGCTTCTTTTTCTGACCCAGAAAATCCTTTCACTTTCAAAGAGAATTAACTCCAGTGTTTCTCTTGTTTTGGTTTACTTTCTGAAGGTATCAAATGCAACAGTTCGTGAAAAACACCCAGGCAAAAGAGCAAAGCACATGGCTTAGGCAACCTGAAGATAAATCAAATCCTGCCCCAGGTTTGGGAGAAAAATGCCATCCAGTATGGACACACTTACTAACTGTTCTCGAGGATGTTCATTTTCAAATACAAACTAGTTTTTAATTTAGTTGAAAAATAAACTTTAAGAATCCCTCAATATGTGAGGTTTTGGGGTCTGAAATGTCAGTTCTAGGCACACTCATGGCCGAAGAATGACCAGAGACACCAAAGTTAGGCAAGCATGAAAATGAGGTTTATTGAGGACAGAAAAATAGGATTATAGAGCAAGAGCAAGATATAGATTTACAGGGCAAGATACATACGCAATGACAGATGACGACTGGACCCACTGTCCCAGCAAACGGAGAGCAAGAGGACAGGGCAGAAAAAGGGCCTGGTTATGGTCTGCGTCTTGTTTTATAGTGCCCAGATTGGGACCTCCCTCATGGCTCAGATGTCACCATGGAACCACTTTGATTGGACAGTTGGGAGTTGCATGACCTGAGCCTTACGATAAGCATGCGGGTATCCCATGAGCCTCTCTGAAAGTCCACTGGAGGGGGAGTGAATGGCAGCGGCACCCACTCTCTCCCTAGGAGACCTGGAATCCCTCACTAACTACCTAACATATTGATGCATTTAACATGTACCCATAAATATTTATGGGGCATCTTCTCTGCATCAGATACTATTTGGGGCATTAAGGAAATGGTGGGAGACAGACTCTTTATGAGTCCAGATTCATGGAGCTTTTAACCTTGTACAGAACACTGAACCAATAAGCTCATAAGTGACTAGATAATTTCATACCGTGATAACACCCAAGGAAGAAAAAGGTGCTCTAAAAGCCAATAGCAAGAGGATATATCTCAGCTTGAGTGATCAGAGAAGATTTGTGAAAAGGTGATTCAAACTGAGGCCTGAAGGATGAAGCAGCCTCAGTCAGGACTCAGAGGGGAACAGCATTTCAAGCAGAGGGAGCAACATGTACAAAGACTTAGAAATAGAAAGGGATTGTCATTTCCAGTAGAAGAAAAAGGACCAGCAGGGCTTCAAAATATTGAGTGGGGAGTGTGTGGTACAGGCTGAGATTGAAATGTTTTAGGTGAGCCTACAATTATTGGTTAACAGTTCATATTTCATTCTAAATGCAGTGAAAATCCAATGATATGATCTAATTTACAGTAAAAAGAGTGGGTTTGGGAGTCAAGAATGAAAGCAGGGATACAAATTGGAAGGCTCCTTGGCAATAATCCAAGGGAAAAAATACATTATACCAGTCAGAGTCTAACTAAAAAAGCAGAATCCACTCTGAGTATCTTTAAATGACAAAAATTAATACGAAGAATTGTTTATCCCTATAATGGAATTGACGAGAAGCTAAACATAGTTGGTGGTGAGACAATCCATGGATTAACAACATTAAGAAGCCACTACCATCCTAAGGTTGGAGAGTCAGAAGGAGGAGATAACATTAGCAGAATCCAAGACTGGGTGGAAGTGAGAACCACAGTGGGCCAATCCAGGGGGAGCTGAAGCCAGGGAGGAGATGAAGCTATTGCAGAGGATGCCAATTAAGGCAAAGCCTGTGGGTCTCTCCCACCGTCAATCACCCAACAGTAGTTCCCGCTGACAATGTCCTGCTGGAAACCAACTTACACTGGAGCCTGGAAAATTCAGACTGTAAAAATCATCCACTTTCAATGGAGAGCAGAGCAATGCAAGGACAAACTGACTGGGAACTTGTGTGTATGTTTTGAAGATAGAATCCAGTACAATTAGTAGTAGATTAAGTGTAGAGATAAGCAGAAGTGTAGAGTCAAAGAAACACTCATGTTTCTGGCTTAAACAAGTAGGTGGATTGTGACAACATTGACTTATAAGTGACAAAGAGAAGGAGAAGCAAGTTGTAATGGTTAATTTTAGGTGTCAACTTGACTGGGCTAAGGGATGCCCAGAGGGCTGGTAAAACATTATTTCTGGGTGTGTCCATAAGGGTGTTTCCAAAACAGATTAGCATTTGAATAAGTAGACTGAGTAAAGGAGATTCACTCTCACCAATGTGGGCAGGCATCATCCAATCTGTTGAGGGCCTCGATAGGACAAGAAGGCAGAGGAAGAGCGAATTCTCTCTCTCTCTCTTTAAGGTAGTACATCCATCTTCTCTGGCCTTCAGACTTCAGCACCCCTGGTTCTTGGGCCTTCAGACTTGGACTGAATTGCACCCCTGGTTTTCCTGGATCTCCACCTTGCAGATAGCATATTGTGAGACATCCTTGCCTCCATAATCACATGAGCCAATTCCCATAATAAATCTCCTCTTATATATCTATATATATCCTATTGGTTCTATTTCTCTGGAGAACCCTAACCAATAATCAGGTTAAAAGGGCCAAGAGACCAACTGTGGATATATGAAACTTGACATGTTAAAAGAATCCAGCCTTGGATATGTTGAACTTGGCATGTTAAAATTTTCCATTTAGATGAAACATCATCTCATCTAAATGAGGACTTCAAGTAGAATTGAAAAGAGAAAGATAGCTAGAGAGAAGAATTAGGGACTTGTCACTTTTGATGATTGAATGTACTCTATGACAATAGATGAGTCTACCTTGTGCTACAAAGTATACAAAATGCTGGGTAAAATCTTACAAATACTGTTGAAATGCAAGGATAATTCCTGAGAAGGCAAGGGAAATCCCTAGGAGGCAAACACAGATAAGAAACTGAAAACTGGAGCAGGAAGCCTGAGCTCAAAGTATAGCCACCCTGGCAGTGAACTTGCCAGTCTCAGTAACAAAAGGGATGAGTTTGGATAACCACACAGCAGCAAGAGAGGAGGCTATGACGAGGGCGAAGTGAATTGTAAATGAAACCTCCCAAACATAAAGCAATGATCCACAAAGAACTTCCCTTCAAGGAACAGATGGATTGGAAAATATGTAACAACAAGAAAATATGGGAAATATCTAACAACAAGAAATCTTTCCTGTCTCTACCTGGGTCTTAGGGGCAAAAAAATTCTCAACTGAGAATTTATAACTGCCATGTTGTGGGTTTGGGATGTGAATTTACTAAAAACTTAAAAATTGAGAAATTAACATCAAGAGTTTTGTTGGCTGATAATACACTTGCATACCTGACACACCCTCCATTCTGGCAGCAGAGGATTCTCACTGACGAAGCCAGAATGAAGATGATTTCTCACCCCAAAAGTCAAAATATAAGAGGAACCACAGTGAGATTCTGTAGACTCACAAAGACAATAAACCAAGTGTTTCCACTTTGGAAAACTACCCTGCCAGGTCATGTTGAGTGGATCAGTAAACTTGAATATACACCTACCCTACAACCTAGCAATTCTGTTCACTAGAGTAATGCCAGAGGAAATTGATAAGAATATTTTTTGCAGCATGCTTTGTTTTCATACAGCAAAATTGGTAACCACCTGAATATTGACTGAGGAGAGGAAGGATAAGTATGTTATGGCAAACTCAAACAATGGAAAATGATGTAGCAGTGGAAAATGAGTCAACTAGAGCTGTATCATGGAAAAAAATCTCAAAAACATATTGCTAAGTGAAAACAGAAAGGTGCAGAAGGACACCATTTACATGAGATTTAAGGACTGTGGAATATCCCTACATCCTATTTATTAATACCTTGATAATAAGTAATAGCACAAATTCAGAACAGCATGAATACCTTTGTAAGAGAGGAGCGGAATGGTATTTGGGGGATATAAGAGGGTTTTATATTTATCAAATTATTTTACTTGAAAAAGCTATGAAGCAAATTTTTTGAAATGTTGGGATTTGACAAAAGTGGGTAGAAATGACTTGAGTATTTATTATTATTCTCTTTCATTTTCTTATTGCCTAAAGTATGTACTAACAGCAACAAAGAGATTGAACGGAACAAAAAAGAGTAGAAACAGTGGGTGTAGACAACACTTGGACAGTGTTTAGCTATAAAGGAGTAAAGAAAATTTGTATTAAGAAGATAGGCATAAGGGAAGGTTGTTTTTTGTTTAGTTAGTTTAGTTAGTTTATTTGGGTTTTTTAATATTGGTGGTAGTGCAGGGTATTTATCTCTTGAAGAAAATTATCCAGCAGAGAGGGAGAATTTAAAGCCTTGACAATCCAAGAGGTAAAGTTCTTGAGGATGTAAGAGGTAGAGAACCAGTGCACATGTGAAGGTCTGGCCTTTAGAAGAAGGAGAGAAACTAAGTTAATTAACCTGGGCAAGGCCCCAGTGATAATTACTTAAATATATAAAATTATCTTTGTGACTCAAGTCTGAAATATAAGATTCAAAAGTAGTTGTTTTAATACAAAATGTAAACGTAAGAGTCAGTTTCATGTATTAAAACTATATCTTATTTAAATGATTTCCACTAGAACATGAAATCTGGGGAATACATGTCTATCTATTGACCTCTTTTATTCACAAAACCAGACTTTAGGAGGTAAACTTGATGATATTGTTGGTTTAGCTACTCTGAAGGCAGAGACAAGAATACTTAGAATTTCATTACTGTGAAATGTCAGTGTACAAAGCATAATAGAAAATGAGACCCAAGAAAAGGATCCAAAGTAATTTTTTTTCTGCAAAAGAGGAGTAAATTCCATGTCTCTCTCAAAGTTAAAGCACAGCCCTGTCAGTGTAAGGTGGTCAGCAGGATGGTGACAGACACCATCTTGTCATAATTTTACAGTAAAATGCTCTTTCTCTTCAGAGATAGTTCAATAGTTACAATCCCACTGTTCTTTAAGAAGAAGTATATTCCCCCTAAGTAACCATGATTTTATTATCTTGTACCTGAATCAATTCTCCAACTTCTGTTGCTTTTTCAGAAATGTTGCCCACTCATCCCACCATTTCACAGCTTATTTGCACCTTTTCAAAAAAACAAGCATGTTGAAATTGAGTGGAAATGGAAATTGAAATGGAATCCTTTTATATTGGAATCAATTTTGCTATATGTTAGATATGTGGAGGAAATATTTGTTGAAATGGAGTTTGAAGATCTTAGTCAAATAGTATCATTCCTATTCTCTGCACATCCAGTAATTCGATTGGCCTACTCACCTCTCCCTGCCCCATACTGAAAAGGGGATTTCAAAGCAATAGGTAATAAAGGTCAACTAGTGGATATACAGTAGGGCCAGAAATAAAGCAACATTTCCATGATATATGTCTATGTGTGGTAGGCAAGATAATGGTCCCCAAAGACGTCCATAATGTAATGTCCAGACCTGCAAATATGTTACCTTACAGGGAAAACGGGACTTTTTACATTTTATTAAGTTAAGGATCTTGAGATAGGGAAAGTATCCTGGACTATCTGGGTGAGCCCAACGTATTCACTAGAGTCCTTGCAAGAGGGAGGCAGGAAGGTCAAATTCAGAGGAGATGTGATGATGGAAGCAGAGTCAGAGAGTATGTGGGGTCATGAGCTCAGGAATGTGAGCAGCTTCAAGGAGCTTGAAAAGGCAAGGAAACAGACTCCTCCTACAGGCTCCAGAAGGAACATAGCGCTGTGACCTGTCTTAGACTTCTGACCACCAGAACTGTAAGATAATAAATTTGTGTCATTTTAAGTCATCAAATTTGTGGTAATTTGTTACAGCAGCAATAGAAAGCCTATATGACATGTGTAAAGATCTTAAACAATACATAGTGCATAGCACTGTTTTCATTAGCATCATCTAATATTTTTCTTTTTCTACTTTGGGCTTGTTTTATGTATTTTGTTAATTTGCCATTGTTTAATTCTAGGTATTGTACAAAAATAAAGTTTCTATTTTATTGTTATTTTCAGTTATGAAATCTGAAAAAAAAATCTTGAAAACTCTACCCTGTTTCAGAAATTATTAGAAACAGAAAGCAACTGCACTGCCATGAAGATTGTCCTTGTGTTGTAAGTGACAGCATCCATTCAAGTTGGAGTGCCAATCTTGGGATTTATTTGGAAGCTTTTGCAGTATTGTGTTTTTTCAGGAGCTAAGCTGACAAGATACATATTAGTTCCTTCTTCCTCTTCTCTTGACTCCTAAAAAAAAGCCTGGATACTATAATGAATTTTTTAAAATAAATATAAACTATTCTAGGCTTTATTTCATTGCATTGTGAAGAATGCTAAGTTAAACCTGTATTGTAAAACTTGTATCATTGCATTTTTAACTGCTACAACATATTCAGAACACAATACCTAAATTTTTCATGGAGTTTCTCTAATTTTTTTTAACTTGAAGTCAGTCAGTAGTGATAAACTGAAACTATTGCCTTGAAAGAGAATATTGCTTTGAAAATGGCCAAACCAACTCTCATATGGGTTTTATAACCCATGCTGTCCATTTCCCCATTGAGTTAAGCCCCTGGGGCCCCTTTTATCATGTACTGATAGTTTTCCCATGTCGGAATGTTCTGACTGTGCTACATGAAATTCTATACCTATAAAAAGGGGGAGCTTGAGAAATTTCCAACAGGCTTCCTTATCAGTTATCAGGTTTGTAGAGCAAAATGCAGATAAATCAAGCCAAATTTAATTTGGTTGAGTGGAGAGAGAGAAACTTCATGCAGCTAAATGTTGCAGATTATAAACTTTAAAAGACAATTTCCCAGAAAGAGATTACAATTCATCTGAATGATGTATACTTAACTGCATTGATCTATAAAGTTTCTCTTTGCTCTCAACCTATATATATATGTGTGTGTGTGTGTGTATACTGCTTATGTTAGAAAAGAATGCCTGCTTTATATGAATGTAAAGGAAAGTACGCAATAAAATATTCATAATGCCAAACTTGCAGGCTTCAACACATGCTCTTTCTAGAATACCAAATATAATGAACACTCCAATTAGAACTGGGTTTGGTTCTTTTTTATCCATTCGTATTTTACATTACCTGTGTGTGTACATGCTATATATAGCTGCCCTTTCCTCATGTAACCTTTAGCTGTCTTGGACGAATTTTAAAACTCCCTTTGCAGATTCTTATAGCCTTTTTGTGTTAAATAAGTCCTCACTGACATTTACAAGTCATACCGTTTACAAGAGTGTGCTGTGGTCTTCATGTTTATTCCCCATTCATTGCAATAAAATGTGACGTTTAATGCTGTATTGATTATTGCTGCAGTAACAACTGGCACTTTTAATGAATTATTTTCTTTTCTAGGGATTATCCTCCATATGTATTACACAGTAAACAATATTTTACATTAAAAACATGTTTACTTGCATTCAATAATAAGCTTAAGCAAGCCACCTTCTTAGGTTTATGAAAAACTATAACAATAGTGCAAATGATGCTGCTAATATGGAGATGTAAAATAGATTGTTTTTCCAATGACACCATTTTTATGGTGGTTAACACATCTCCTTCCTGGAGTTGAAATCATTAAAAGTTTATCCTTTACTTGGTGAATCTGTAAGTTGGAAGTTGACATATATTCCCTATTTATATGCAGGTTATATGAGCTGTTGGGTGGATATTTTGGGTTTAGTTTTAAATAACTCCTTGCAGCAGGGAATGAAGGAGAAAAGAAGAAATATTTTAATAATAATTTAGAAGTTTGGAAATTGGAGAGTGCTTTAATTATAAGGTTTTTAGTCATTTTTTGCTAGGAGATTATTTCTTTATTATGATGATTGAAGTGGGGGAAGGCACTAATAAAATAAAGATCTTTTAGTCTTTGTATTTATGTTTAATAAAAATTCAAAATTCCCTAGAAACAATTAAAGCTACATCTATATCACAAGTAATGTGACCATGGCTGTCTAGTTACTAAAAAAAAAAAAAAAGCAAATAGTTTTTTAAATGTTCACTCATTTTTATTTGATTTTTTTTGGACTGGATCATCATAAAAATTCACTGATAGCCCTAAACTGTAAAGCAGCTTAAGTGGCAGCCTATATAAAGGTAGCCTTTAGAGAGAAATAGAATTTCCTATTTGTCTCTAAAATCTTTACTATCTTGTATTGTAGACCTTAAATACAATCCTCCCTTGATATTCATGGGTTCTACCTCCCAGATTTGGCCAACTGCAGATCAAAAATATTCTAAAAAAATAAACAATAAAAAAAAATAATACAGGCTGGACATGGTGGCTCATGCCTGTAATCCTAGCACTCTGGAAGGCTGAGATGGGAGGATTGCTTGAGGTCAGGAGTTTGAGACCAGCCTAAGCAAGACCGAGACCCCATCTTTACTAAAAATAGAAAAATTAGCCAGTAAAGACCCCATCTTTACTAAAAATAGAAAAATTAGGCATGGTAGTATGTGCCTGTAGTCCCAGCTACTTGGGAGGCTAAGGCAGGAGGATCACTTGAGCTCAGGAGTTTGAGGTTGCTGTAAGCTAGGCTGACGCCATGACAGTCTAGCCCAGGAGACAGAGTAAAACTCTGTCTCAAAAAACAACAACAACAACAACAAAATACAACAATAAAAATAATACAAATTTTTTTTAAATGCAGTATAACAACTATTTACATAGCAGTTACATTGTATTGGGTATTATAAGTAATATAGAGATATTTAAAGTATACAGAAAGATGTGCATGTTTTATGCAAATACTATACCATTTTATATAAGGGGCTTGAGCATCTGTGGGTTTTGGTATTCACTGGGGGTGGGAACCTGGAAATATCTTTTATTTTTTTCAATTTTCAAATAATCATTCCCAGAAGAAAATGCAAATCTGTACAGCCTGTAAGGGTTGGCACATTAAGCCTTATCAGATACTGACTCTTCAGCTGATCGTTTACTATTTCCTTTCTAACTTGACAGCTTGCTGAGAGCAGCTCCTGTAGAATAGGATCTCCAGAAAGCACAAAGAACATTCAGCATGAGAGTTCCACCCATGGAGGAATTCCAAACATGAGGGTTCTGCATAGCCAACAGGCTGGCATATGGATAAGTATTTGGAATAGTAAGAAAAAGATGAGGAAAATGACCAAAGAGAGTATGAAGGGCAGAGGTCGGGTGAATGCACCCCGTCAGCAGACCAAAAACACTTCAAAATTATTCCTGGTGCTGATGCTCTAACAGAAGAGCTTAATGCTGCAAGCTAAGAAATGAGTAAAGGGGAAAAATCATTAAACGATTTCAATGATTTTTGTCAGAAGAGAAGACTTTAAAACATGGTTAACTTGGATCACTCTTGCTCTATCTTCCCTATCCACTCCTCCTAAAACATGAAAACAAATCCAAGCCAAGTTCAAAGAGCCCACTACTAAAATCTTGGCTTCCTTGATTTAGAGGTTCCAAGAAACACAAAGACATACAGAGGTATCCTTAAGACCTTTTAAATAATGACCCAAAATATGTCAGGTTCTGATTTTAGAATTCACTCCATTTTCCTATTTAAATGTAGAGTTCCTACATTGCTTATAAAATCAATGATGTGAAGAACGGTTGCTTATAACTGCTTTTTTTTTTTAGAGAAAATTGATAGCCATTGTATGTGCTTTGTCATCCTATGGCTCTCTGAGATAGTATGAATATATTCAAATGATAGGTGTACTTGTGAATCTAACTCCAGAAGAAAATTGAGTAAGTAAATTTTCAGAAGCCAAACCACATAATAGAAAATTAAATCTGCTCTGTACCATACAAATATCTGTAATAAGAAAGCATTTCATCATTTCTTCAATTTGTTATAAGTAGGGTAGTGCCTATAGATAATGATTCCATGCATTTGTTTAACAAACACAAACTGAATGCATAATAAGCACCAGGGGTTGTGCTGGATGCTGTATACCAGCAGTCCCCAACCTTTTTGGCACCAAAGACCAGTTTCATGAAAATAATTTTTCCACAGACAGTGGTGGGGGCGTGCAGAGAGGAGGCAGAGCTCAGGTGGTGATGGGAGCAATGGGGACTGGCTGTAAATACAGAAGAAGCTTCACTCGATCACCTGCTGCTCACCCTTGATTGCTTCTTTGTTGCTAGTCTCATGTCTAAATTTAAAGCATAACTCAGCGGTCCCCAACCTTTTTGGCACCAGGAATCAGTTTCATGGAAGACAATTTTTCCAGTGATGGGAAGCAGTGGGGGTGGAGGAGGTGGAGCTCTGCAGCCTGGTTCCTAACGGGCCACAGACTGGTACCGGTCTGCAGCCTGGGGACTGGGGACTGCAGCTGTATACAACAGAAATCCAGATAGGCAAAATTCCTGACCTCAGAAAGATTGCAGTCCAGTGGGACATAAACACAGCCAAGAGCACAATACCGTGGAGCCTCACTGGAAGAAGGCAAGTAAACCAGAGGCTTGAAGGAGGCACAGGAATTTGCTAAGCAGGTCATTCACAACTAATGACAAAGACATTTGGGGAAACCAAATGAGAGAGTGAGAGGTAAGAAGATTTTGATCTAATGAAAGGTTTGGCAAATAGTGTTTAGATAAAATTGCCAATTTTAATTTCTACCCAGAAACCTCATATCATAAAAGAATAGAACTTCTGAGTTAGTGTAAAACATTCCATTCTCTGAATTGTGATTTGTGACTATTTATAATTGATGTGTGTCTTTAGAAACATTAATTTGCTCAAGAAATATTTATTGAGGCTACAGTTCCAGGCACTGAAGATGCAGTGGTGACCAGGATAGAGATGACACCCAATTATAGTGAACATTTGTTGTACATTTTGGCTACACAACTGAATGCCATTCTTTATTTGGAGAATTCTCCACTTTTTGAGTCTTGGTAGGGCACAAAGACTTTCTCCCTGTAGAAATGGTGAGATCATTAAATATTTTTCCAGCCTCCCTTGCAGCTAGCTAGTTACAGGCATGTGAGTTAGGCTTTGCCAATCAGGGCCAGTAAGACAAAAAGGAAGGAGAGGGAGGTCACCTTTTCTCTCTGGCAATGATGGCAGTAGCAGTGCCTGCAGGTTCAGCTCCATGCAGAAGTAAAACATTCACAATGGTCTATAGTGCTAATAGTAGCATCTGGTGCTCAGTGAAAGCTGGAATGATTTCTCTCAGAGTAGCCAATTTTAAGGGAGTATTCCAGGGCCTTAGGCCTAACTTTCCAACTCATCCAATGATTCTGTGAACTACCCCAAATCTTAATAAACATGTTTTTTGCTCATTCTGATCCAGTACGCTTCTGTTGTTTACAACAAAGAATAGTGATCGACAGACCAACTTCAGAGCAAGCCAGACAGAAGAAGCAACAATTAGAGTGAGACATACATCAAGGTCTAAGGGACTTAACAGCATGTTGATATCTCAGGAACATTTCACTGTAAAGACAAGCCCAGTGTTGGGCTCTGAACCCATCACCTTTGTACTTATTTCTCAGCAGCTGCTCCCAGCCAATGACTCAGCACAACAGGGACACAAGGATGGGCCCATTTCTGGGAGACAGGAGACTCCTCTGACAGTGACTTTAGCTTGAGGACTCTATAGAACTATACTACAGTCTAAGACACTTCCACTCAACTTTCCTGCCTTTCTTCCCTCTCTTCTTCTGGGGGTCAGATTTGCATTATGATCTGATAGCTCTCCCAGCCTCTCTGCTCCCTCCCCATGTTTTCCCACAGGCATTTCCCCTAAAACATCTCCTGCACTTTTATTCTCATCTGTCTTGGTGTTTGCTTCTTGGAAGACCTGGACTAACACAGTTGTTCATGGTTCTGGCCACCAGTACCCACGTATTTTATTTTATCAGACAAGAAAATTAGACTCTCATTTCAGGCTGAAGAGAGTACAGGTACTTTTTCTTCTGCCTCTTCCTCCCGTAACTTCCCAAATGGTTGTCTGAAAATCCTATCTGTAAGCTCAGTGCTACCCCTCACTGTTCCAAATCAAATTGGAATAAAGGTCTGAAATATTTTAAGTTACAACACCTTCATCTTGACACAGAGCATCAAGTGTCACTCTCCTTGTTAGGCTGCCCTAGCTGTGAATGCTGTGCCCCAGATTTGTGCTCTGAGCCTCATCTGTACCCCTCCCCAATGTCATTCTGGTAATAAGACACTATGTATAAATGCACTATCTTCCCCATCCCTAGGCTGTACAAACTTTTCCTTACTGGGCCCATTATATGCTCCATTATAAAGGCCTAAGCTTTGGGGTTACTCTTCATCCCAAATCCCTTTTCCAGTAATGTTTAGTTCTAACATTCCCTTGAGAAGCCTAGAACCCATATTTCTTTTTCCAGAAATCTAAATCTACAGCCCTATTTTCAGCAAGATGGGGTCCTTCTACCCTCAGAGAAACTTTCCAAATATAACTATCTGAATAGAATTTTGAATAGTGCCTCTCTGCCCTACCGCTGTTGGGAGACTCTGTACGTGATCTTGGATTAAACATTGGCCTAACCAAACAGTGATCACAGTTATAATCTTGGATATTATTTTTAATTTGCCATGGCACTCTACCTCTATCTGTTGGGCTAATCTATACCCCAAACCTGTTCAGCCCTAGTGAATAATTCAAATGTTAGAAATTTTTTCTACTACCTTTTTTAGCCATGCCTCATGGACAATTCCCAATAAATAAAAATAGGAAAATGGTTAAAGAAGCCAACTTTCTCTTTCCAAAATCTTTCTTCCTAAAATAACCGATTAATCCAATATCAGACAGAACTAAATATTTGAGACATAAGCTCTGATAGTTCATGGCAATAGGAGAAAAGAATATCGCTACCTACAGTATTTTCACTCAAAAGGCCTGAAAATACACAAATAGCAACAATTTTAGAATTAGCAGTTTCAGGTTTCAAGTTCAATCAATTACTAAATACCTCTTAATTTCTGCCTGGTTGTGTGTTTGAATGATGTGAGGCCCCAGGAGTATAAAACATGACCTCTGTCTCCAAGGTGCTTACAATCTCCTTGGGGGGATAGGACCAACACTTAGGGAAAGATTGAAGAACAATACAAGACAGCATTCTCTTCATACTGGTAAATGCGTCAAATAAATACCTATTCTCTCCAGGTATTCTGAACAGGCCCCTTGGAGGAGAAGAAACTTGAGGCTGATTCTTGATGAAGACAAATTTGATAAGATGTCCATGGGACTGGGAGAGAGACATTCTCTGCAGAGAACACAGTATGACTTCTAATCATCAATGACTACAGAAAGTGCAAGGACACTTTGACACCTCAGGCTCAGAGCATCTGGATTGTGGTACCCAAGGGCATCAGGATGCTTAAGGTTGGCAGTGCCCAGTACAAAACATTCAGCTGCCTTCCCTAGAGGGAGTGATCAGTGCTTCTGAGCACTGCCACCTTAAGACAGAGCTTGCAGATGCTGATAGCCTGATTAAGTGACTCTCAGTAGCTATTTTCTTTGTAACTTCTCTTCCTCCAAATATCTGGTACTTCGTCTTGCCACCATCTTGCCTCCTCCAAAATGGACTGTGAGTAGAGATACTTGAAGTACTTGGTTCTCGTGTTTGCACGGTAGCCAGAATGACAGTGGCCGGAAGCATCTGCACCTGGAAAAGCTCTCCCTAACCCATCTCATCTCACTGATGCTCATCACATGCTCTTTCATGATATGAGTCATCACCATGGCCAGTTGAATCCCAATAACTAATAGATAAACTATGTCAGAAGCTTTAAATTATAATATTAGGTTCTTTTATCAACTGGTCTTTATGATATATAACGGATATTACACAATTCAACAAGAAGTCATAACAATACTAAATTTTCATGCACCTAACACAGGTGCACTCAGATTCATAAAGCAAATCCTACTTGATCTAAACAAAGTGACAAACAGCAGCATCATAATAATTGGGGACTTCAACACCCCACTGACAGAACTGGACAGATCCTCCAAGCAGAAAAACAAAGAAACACTGGACTCAAATGGGACTCTAGAAAAAACGGACCTAACAGATATTTACAGAGCATTCTACACAAAAACTACTGAATATATATTCTTCTCATCAGTACACAGAACATTCTGTAAGACTGATCACATCTTAGGCCACAAAACATAACTCAACAAATTCAAAAAAAAATAGAAATTATACCATGTATCTTCTCAGACCACAGTGGAATAAAATTAGAAATCAATACCAACAGAAACACTCAACTCTACACAAAGTCACAGTTAAACAACCTACTGCTGAATAATTATTGGGTCAAGGAAGAAATTGAGATGGACGCCAAAAGATTTTTCAAACTAAATAACAAAGGGACACACGTTATCAAGATCTGTGGGATTCAGCAAAAGCAGTCCTAAGAGAAAAATTCATAGCCTTAAATGCCCACATCAAAAAGATAGAAAGATCACAAAGAAACAAACTAATGAATCATCTCAAGGAATTAGAAAAGGAAGAGCAAACCAATCCCAAACCAAACAGAAGAAAAGAAATGACTTTTCTTTTATTAGATCAGAGGAGAATTAAAAGGAATAGATAATAAAAGAATTATATAGAAGATTAATTAAACAAAACGTTGGTTCTTTGAAAAGATACACAAAATTGATAGACCTCTTGCTGGAGATTAACCAGAAACAGAAAAGAAAGGACCCTAATAAGCTAAATCAGAAATGAAAAAGGAGATATTACAACTGATACCACAGAAATACAAAATATCATCTCTGAACACTATAAAAGCTTTGTGCTCATAAACTTGAAAATATTGAGGAAATGGACAAATTCTTGGAAACACACAACCTCTCTAGGCTCAATCTACAAGAAATTGAACTCCTGAACAGACCAATATCAAGCAATGTAATTGAAGCAGCAATAAAAACTCTTCCAATAACAACAACAAAAAAATCCCAGACGGTTTCACAGCCAAATTTTACCATGTCTACAAAGAAGAATTGGTACCCATACTGCAGAAATGATTTCATAACATTGAGAAGGAAGGAATCCTCCTCAACTCATTGTATGAAGCCAGTATCACCTTGATACCAAAGCCAGGAAAGGACACAACAAAAAAAAAGAAAACCACAGACCAAGACCCCTTATGAATATAGATGTAAAAATTCTCAATATAATTCTAGCAAACCAAATTCATCTGCACATCAAAAAAATAATCCACTATGACCAGGTGGGCTTGATCTCAGGGATGCAAGGATGGTTCAACATACATAAATCCATAAATGTGATTTATTATAAACAAACAAAAAAACAAAGACCATATGATCATCTCAATAGATGCAGAAAAAGCATTTGACAAAATTTAGCACTCGTTTATGAAAAGAACTCTCAACAAAATAGGCATAGATGGAACATGTCTCAAAATTATAAGAGCTATGTATGACAAACCCACAGCCAACATCATACTGAATGGGGAAAAATTGAAAGGATTCCCACTTAGAACTGGAAGAAGACAAGGTTGCCCACTGTCACCACTTTTATTCAACACAGTGCTGAAAGTCCTTGCCAGAGCAATCAGGCAAGAGAAGAAAATCAAGGGTATCTAAATGGGGAAAGAATGAGTCAAACTAGTGGTTTTTGTTGACAGTATGATCTTATATCTAGAACACCCCAAAGACTCTGCCAAGAGACTCCTTGAATTGATAAATAAATTTAGCAAAATCTCAGGTTACAAAATCAACATACACAAATCAGTATCATTTCTATACACCAACAACAATCAAGCTGAGAATCAAATCAAAGGCTCAATACCTTTCATAATAGCAACAAAGAAAATAACCTACCTAGGAATATATTTAACCAAGGAGGTGAAAGACCTCTACAAGGAGAACTACAAATCACTGAGGTAGGAAATCGCAGAGGATGCAAACAAATGGAAAAACATATCATGTTCATGGATTGGCAGAATCAACATTGTTAAAATGTCCATACTACCCAAAGTGATTTACAGATTCAATACAATCCCCATCAAAATACCAATGTCACTTTTTTCAGATCTAGAAAAAATAATTCTCATCTTTGTTTGGAATCAGAAAAGAGCCTGAATAGCCAAAGCAACCTTAAACAAAAGGAAAAAATCTGGAGGCATCATTCTACTGGACTTTTACAAGGCTATAGTAACCAAAACATGGTACTGGCACAAAAATAGAGACATGAACCAATGGAACAAAACAGAGAACCCAGATATAAAACCATCCACATACAGCCATCTGATCTTTGACAAATCAGACAACAATAGACACTGGGGAAAAGAATCCCTATTCAATAAATGGTGTTGGGAAAATTAGATAGCCACATGTAGAAGATTGAAACAGGATCCATATCTCTCACCACTCACTAAAATTAATTCAGGATCGATAACAGACTTAAACCTAAGACATGAAACCATAAGAATTCTAGAAGAAAATGTTGGAAAAGCTCTTCTAGATATCAGCCTAGGCAAAGAATTTATGAAGAAGGCCAATGGCAATCACAGCAACATCAAAAATAAATAAGTTGATTAAGTTAAAAAGCTGCACAGCTAAGGAAACAATCAGCAGAGTGAATAGACAACCTACAGAATGGGAGAAAATATTCTCATGCTATACATCTGACAAAGGACTAATAACCGGAATCTACAAAGAACTCAAGCAAATCAGCAAGACAAACAAACAACCCCATTAAAAAGGGGTGAAAAGACATGAGCAGAAGATTTTCAAAAGAAGATAGACAAATGACCAATAAAGTTATGAAAAAATGTCCCATGTCACTAATCATCAGGGAAATGCAAATCAAAACCACAATGAGATATCACCTAATCCCGGTGAGAATGGCTTTTATGAAAAAGTCCCAAAACATTAGATGCTGGTGTGGATATGGAGAGAAAGGAATGCTTTTACACTGGTGGTGGGACTGAAAACTAGTACAACTTCTATGGAAAATAGTATGGAAATTCCTCAAAGAACTAAAAGTAGACCTACCATTTAATCCAGCAGTCCCACTACTGGGTATTTACCCAAAGGAAAAAAAGTCATTTTAGCAAAAAGACACTTACACACAAATGTTTATTGCAGCACAATACACAATGGCAAAGATGTGGAATCAGCCCACGTGCTCATCAATTCATGAGTAGATTAATAAAATGTGGTGTATGTACACCATGGAGTATTACTCAGCCATAAAAAAAGAATTAATACCTTTTGTAACAATCTGGATGGAACTGGAGACCATTCTCCTAAGTAAAGTTTCACAAGAATGGAAAAACAAATACTACACATACTCAGTATTAAATTGGAACTAACCAAATAGCACTCATGTGCACAATAGGAAGTAAAATTCAACAGAAATCAAACAGGTGGGAGGAGAGATGCAGGGATGGGTGAAATCATACCTAACAGATACAATGTACACTATCTGGGAGATGGGCACACTTTATAAGTTTGTCTCAAGCAGTACAAAGGCAATGCATGTAACCAAAACATTTTTACCCCTGTGATATTCTGAAATTTAAAAAAAATGAACAACAAAAAAATAAAGTCATGTCTTGAAAATTAAAAAGAAAATAGTATTACCAATTTAAAAAGCCAATTCAAATGCAGGTTTGAGTTGGGCATCACCAGAACTTTATTATAGTCCTGAAATAGCTGGAAACCAGTATCCTACCAAACTGGCATCCTACCAAGAGTTACCTTGCCATGTGATATGTTACTTGGGTAGAGAAGGGAGTAAAGAGGAGGAAATGTCACTGCAATTGATTATTTATTTGTTCTGTGCCTTTATTTCACCACACCTTAATGAAATAGGAACAGTACCTCATTTTACAGATGAGGAAATACATGATCAGAAAAAAAAAATATTCCCAAATTCTGAAAGCCTGAAGATGGCAGAGACAGTTCACATCTCTGACAAGATGATGCCACTGTGTTGAGCTTGTGGTCTTTAGTTGCCTAATAATCTAATAATGTATCATTTCAATAAATTCCTATTCATGTTCAAAGGTTCTCCTCAGAGACCATAAGTATTTCCAGGCAGCTTCCCTGAATGAAAAGCTTCCCAGAAAGTGAAAATTTTTTATAAATGCATTAAACAGGAGCTTCAAGGCATTACCCCCATATATATTTATGAGTAAATCTCATATAAGCCCAAATAGATCATGGGTCACTTTCCACAAAATGTAAGAGAAAATACATTGAAATATAGCCACTTGGTTTTCCATCTTAGATACATTCCTGCAAAGCTGAGCATTAAGACAAAAAGTACATATTTAATATCAAGGCATCTTTCACAGGGGGGGTTTAAGAAACCGTGACTAAAAGGAAAAAGCCACTTTCACTTCCAAGGTAAACCCTTTAATTTATAGGCTAGTTTACAAACAAGGCAAGTTATAGTTATCTATATCAAACATTTGCACTTACAGTTCTATATCAGAATATAGTAACCTCAATTTTAGAGTGTGCTAATCACGAAACCATAAGATATACTTTCCTCTTCGAATGAGCTGTATAGGGGCCTTTGCTCCTGAAGATTCTACTATCAACTCACTTTCATAGTTTTTTTTTTTGTAGTTTCATCTCCCTCCAGTATTTTGAGCTCAGTTGTCTCTCACTGGAGTACTGCAGCCACCTCTGGATGGTCTCTTTATCGTAGGGCTCTCCAACTTCCTTGCTACTCTAGTTCATTTTCCTTACTACTACAAAATCACCCTCCTCTTTAAAATCCCCCATTGGTTACTACAATTTCAGGAAGCCCAAATTTCTTAGCTTGATACTGAAGCCCATTTCCAGTACAGCCTGGGTTTGGCTAAACACTAATGCTTCTCTCCATTTCCAAATATGGCATCCCTCCTTCCTTGGGCCACATGTTCCCACTCCAGAGATGCCTTTCCCTGCTTGTCTGCCTATCCCAGCCTAATCGTTGGATTAATATCCACCATCAGGTTCACTCCTCCAATGGAGTACATATTGTGTCAATCAACTGTAATTTATCTTTACATATTTTTCACACCATGAAACCACCATGCTCATGAAGTCAGAGATCATATGTGGTTTAGTCTTGGTGTTTTTGGCTCAGCATTTGCCTGATATATGGTAGGTATGAAATAAAGGACTGTTTAGTGGGTGAACGAATGAATGGATGAATAGAGGCGACGAGTTTGTATTCCTCTAGACTCCCCTCTGAAAAATGGTATGTCCTTAATAAAACAGTCACTGATCTAAAGGGTTGTGTATGTTTTTAACAGTGTTAACCAGCATGTAATATTAGGGAGAAAAAAGCATTCCTTCCCTGTGTTTCATTTTTAATTCACCATCCTTTACGGCCTTACTTTTGAAGGCACAGTATGCATCTTTATTGACTAAATAATGAATGAATGTCTTCTCATTTTATAATTCAAAAATTCCAGAGTTGAAGGTGAGGTGCTTGTGAGGATAGCCAGAGCCAACAAATTACACAGAATTTACTATGCGCCTGGCATTGTGCTCAGCCTTTTATATAAAGTTTCTCATTTAAACCTCTAATAGCATTTTATGCTAGATACCAGTCCTATTTCCATTTTACAGATGAAAAAACAAAACATAAAGAAGTAAAGTCATTTGTTCAAGGTTAGGTAGTAAGTGGCAGACCCAGGAATTAAACACAGGCAGTGTCATGTCAAATACCCTATTCTCAAGCATTTTTCTACTTTGTTCTTTGATGGAGCAATACATTGAATGGAAGTATTCCAGTTTCCTTTTCCTAGTTTCAGGGTTTGCCTCTGTAAATCTCTCTGTAGTTTCTGGACAAACATGTCAACTGTGAGGCTTATGCAGTATATAATCTTCTACAACCAAAATCTCGTTGGCAAGTTTATATCTCACAGTTCACTTAGTCAAGCTTAGTCATTCCTATATCAAATCATTTGTGTTGTTTCTCTTTTAATTTTTCTTTGTTTTAGGTTAAAATATTTTTTTTTAATTTCAGAATATTATGGGGGTACATATATTGCCTATGCACTGCCCAAGTCAGAGCTACAATCATGAACATCCCCCAGACAGTGCACCCCGTACCCATTAGATGTGAGTTTTCCCATCTTCTCCACCCCCCTCCCACTGGTCCAACCCCTGATGAATATTATTTCCATGTGTGACGTAAGTATTGATCAGTTAGTACCAATTTGATGGTGAATACCAAGTGGTGCTTTTTTTTTCATTCTTGTGATATTTCACTTTGAAGAATGGGCTCTAGCTCCATCCAGGATAATATCAGAGGTATTAATTCACCATTGTTTTTTATGGCTGAGTCCATGGTATACATATACCACATTTTATTAATCCACTCATGTATTGATGGGCACTAGGGTTGTTTCCACATCTTTGCAATTGTGAATTGTGCTGCTATAAATATTTGAGTGCAGATGTCTTTACTATAGAATGTCTTTTTTTCCTTTAGGTAAATACCCAGTAGTGGGATTGCTGGATCAAATGTGTTCTACTTTTAGTTCTTTGAGGTATCTCCATATTACTTTCCCTTAAGGTTGTACTAATTTGCAGTCCCACCAGAAGTGTACGAGTGTTCCTTTCTCTCTGCATCCATGCCAACATTTGTTGCTTTGGGACTTTTTGATATAAGCCAATCTCACTGGAGTTAAATGATATCTCATTGTAGTTTTGATTTGCATTTTCCTGATGATTAGAGAAGTTGACTCTTATAGACATTAGCCTAGGCAAAGAATTTATGAAGAAGATCTCCAAAGCAATCACAGCAGCAACAAAAATAAATAAATGGGACCTGATCAAATTAAAAAGCTTCTGCACAGCCAAGGAAACTATCACTAGAGTGAACAGACAACCTACAGAATGGGAGAAAATATTTGCATGCTACACATCTGATAAAGGGCTGATAACCAGAATCTATACAGAACTTAGGAAAATCAAAAAGAAAAAAATCAAACAACCCCATAAAAGTGGGCAAAGGACATGAACAGAAACTTTTCAAAAGAAGACAGACTAATGGCCAACAAACATATAAAAAATTGCTCAGTTTCCTTTTAATTTTTCTTCCAGTTTCTGCTGCTTTTATTCTCCCAGCTCTACTTCTATAAAGAAGCTTAAATACAAGACTAGGAAAAAGTATTTATTTTCTCTACTGAGCTAATGAATTAGGATGCAGTTTACTTTTGTAGGAGGGAGTATATAGGCAAATTTTCTTCATAGAGCAATGAGTCAGGAGCTCATTTTAAAGTAATTTGTTCACAACAAAAAATGAATGCTTTACTATGGCTATCTGAGTAAAATACCTCACTGCAGCAGGAAGGAGAAATTGGCAAGCCCGTGAATAGTAAGACAGCCTTTTGCTAAGTGAAGCATGTTAGTTATTTTAATCTATAATTCAATTGCTCTCCTGCCTCAGCAAAACACTTGAGAAGACTCTGAGACCCTTCTGTTAAGTGTACTTTATGAGTGTGGTCTCAACGGCGGTAAGCCACAAAAAGAAACCATTGAGTGATGTCATTCAATGACTTGTCTCAACAATACACACAAGCTGGTCTAAGTGAATCTGGAATAAACAATAAGATGGTTCATTCCTATGCAACTATATTTTCATAAGACTGCTCATTTTTAATTTTCTCAGCAAAGGAAGCATAAATTAATATGCTTGCCTTAAAAAGAATAATTTATAAGTCCCTATTTCATAAGTTAGGAGCATGAGATGATGGGAAAACACACGCAATTTCTGCTTGGAATGAAAATTTAGACTTGATAAAATATAACTCTAAATGTCATAGGCGGTCACAGAACAAGAAAAAATGAACTTGCCTATATCAGATTCTGCAAGGTTTTCAATTTGCCCTTAATTTTATCAGCATGATTACAATAAGAATATATGCCAAACTACTTAAGTGAATATTGTGAAATATTATGCATCACTAAATTGTAAGCAATTAAGCTATAGAAATGAAAATGACAGCTTTTAGCAAGAACTCAAGTGACGCCTGAGGATCATAAATAAAAGCAAGAAAAATATAAAAGAATTTTATTCACAAAGTGTTAAGGCAATATATAAAGTTCCTTTAAAAAATTATTTCAGCTTTCTAGTTTCTAAAATATAACTTGGATTAACCCAAATTGATTTTGAGCTGGCCTTCTAAATTTCGATATCTTCTAGAACTTTGGTCCCCAACCCCTGGCTTGCAGCCTGGTCTGGTCCATTGCCTGTTAGGAACCAGGAACCAGGCTGCGCATCACTGCCTGAGTTCCGCCTCCCCCTCCACCCCAAGCCCTGCCGCCGCTCCGTGGAAAAATTGTCTTCCATGAAACTGGTCCCTGGAGCCAAATAGGTTCTAGAAGACCTTCTAGACCACTGTTCCAGAAGATAAGATTGTGTTTGATAGCATTTTTAAAATGCTAATTAGCTTTCAAGAAAGGATGATTAATTTGCATAGAAATGTAGCTAAGTTTGTAAGTGGTTTCTATCCAGGCATATTAATTTATATGCTTTGGTAGCTTATTATATGTTAGAGAAATATTATAGTATTAAATGTGACCCAAATGTACAATGTCCTCTGCAAGTTCTCTCAGTTTTGTATCTACAAATTCATGCAATGTGAAAAAATTAAATTAGTAAAACCATTTTAGCAAAGCACACTAAAGAGTGTGAAGCAGGTTCACTGTGCACCAATTACCAACCAACTTGTCTTGAATTTGGTGAGACAGAATATCCACGCACACAAGTTACATGAAGCGGGCTTATTACTTACAGATAGCAAAGGAAAACAGAAGCCTAGGAATCATTGAAAGCCAGTCCCCCAAGACTCAGGGAAGCTGCCCCTGGTCTGATGGAGTCTTCACTGTGTATGCTCCACTTGCACCACAGCTGAGGAGCCCCAGAAAGCAGCCCTCCCAATGTTTTACACCCCAGGGCAATGTGAATTGCAGGGCTAAAGCATTGAAAGACATCCTGTTTCCAGGGGGCAATTAGAATAGAGCCCGAAATGTTCCAGTCAGTCCCTAACTCAGGACATTACATTACCAGCACATTCTGCAGTCATTCTTGAGAAGTTCATGTGAGAAAGGGGCGGGGGGAACTGGGTCAGTCCAAAGCTACCCAGGGAATTGTCCTGCCAAGAGCATAATGCTATACCAAGTGGATCTTTTATAGTTTTATTTACAAATTGTCCTAATTATAATAGAACAAGTCATGCTTCTCTTGAATAAATGAGGTTTGTAACCCCAGTAGTATAGCAAGTAACACTGAATCTGAAAATATGCCACTATGCTTTATCACAACATTATTTTATTCTGCCAGTGTTGCTATTAAAAAATAGGTTTTTACCATTCTTTGAAGCAAAGTGTCACAGGAATGTAAAAACAAGCACCACTGGTACTCACCATCAAATTGGTACTAACTGATCAACACTTACATCACACAGGGCAATAATATTCATCAGGGGGCGGGCAGGCGGGGGGGAGGTGGAGGGATGGGAAAAACTCTCACTGAATGGATGTGGGGAGCACAGTTTGGGGGAAGACCACAATTGTAGCTCTGACACAGCAGTGCATGGGCAATATATATAGCCAAAGTGTTGTACCCCCATATTATTCTGAAATTTTAAAAAAAAACCATTAAAAAAATAAATTAAAAAAAATTTAAAAAAAAACACAAACAAACAAGAAAGAAAACCTTGAAACCTAAAAAAAAAAAATAGGTTTTTAATTCTCTCGAGAATAAGATTATACTATTGAAAAGACATGTTGCATGAACGTCATATCACTACTTTAAATATCTAAAAACCTTAAGTTTTTTTAATATTCAAAATGAAATATTATTGGTAAAATATGCAAGCTGTTCATAAAGTTGTTTTATCAACTATGATTTATGAAAATGGCTCATTATTAGAATGGTTATTAAAAGTAGTTTTTATTTAATATAGTATTGATTTAAAAACAAATAAGCAGGGAAATAGTTCTTTCTAAAGAAAGATTTATGTTTTTCTAAAAGAAAAAAAGTAAAAATCATATGGTTTAGAGAAATTTTTTAAGGTTGAGGAGAATATTTTACAAATTCTGCTGAGATGAAGATGTCCTAAACAACTATAATCTTAACTGTTTTTTAATTATTTATTTTAGAATGGATAATATTGTATCTTGAGGGTAGGGAAATCTTCACAAATATCTTCAGCTGTAGACAAGCAAAAAAAAAAATCAACACAAGCAGCTATAACCTAGGGATGATATATTCCAAAATTTCTGAGATGCTCTTGGTGTCTCTGACCAGCCTTCTTACTTTCCTACTTCTCACAGGAGCCCTAGCACCTGTGATTATCAAAGTTAATATGAAACAGAAAAAGTATAATATGATTCAAAGAATCTTAATAAGTATTACTAAACTCAGGGTGTCCAGGGCATCCTATGCTAGCATAATTTACTCTGTTCAAGACTAACTTTAAACAAAAAAAAGAAAATTTGCAACCATTTTATATAGGAGTCCTGCCCAGAAGTTCAGAATCTTCATTCTTTTCTCAAATATTTTTTCATATCCTTCCCTCATCTAAGCAAAACTATTTTATGCTGTCATAAACTGGAGAAACATATATCCTTTCTGATACTCCATGCTGTAGAACACCGCCAATTAATTAATTTTGGATGCAAACATTCCCCACCCTATTTTAAACCCAAATAATGTTAGGTAAAGATTTTATGTTAGCTAAAGTTTGCTCATAAGCTATGAAAAATAGATCTATATCATAGGACAGTGAAACAATGTAGATGAGAAAATTGCAGGTATGGTAGAGTTAGTCTAAAGCAAGTAACTAGGAATAAAGCATTTGTACCCCCATAATATTCTGAAATTTAAAAATATAAAAAACATTAAAATACATTTTAAAATTTAAAAAAAGCAGTTTCATGTAGATTCCTTCTTAGGAATCACATAGAGAGGGATAATAGCTTCAAATACTTTTGGATCTTAAACATAATTCAGTTTACTTCCCACAATGTTAATATTATTCCTTCAATGCTTAAAGTCCTTCACCATTTACTCCTAATTAAACTTTTTCTTTCTTATTACTCTTTAACTGCTCACTCATTAATTACAACAATCTACTTCTAAAAGTATCTCTCAGGAGGACATTGGCATATGCCCACCTGCTTTGTGCTGCTATGTGACAACACCTTTAGCATTTTCTTTAAGCTATGTTTGGAATTATCTTACCTTGGTCAGTGAGGAAGGGAAACAAGCATTACATTGATTGAATACTCTGAAGTTGACAAGATAGCCAAAGTGGTGACCTCATAATACTCATAGCCTATCTCAAAAGTATTTCAGTTCCTAGTATTATTTTAATTTTATTTTTGACCAAGATAAAGCACTTGAGAACACACATGCACATGCACACACACACCTACAATGAGTATCTCTTATGAGTAAAATGGGCAATGAAAAACAAAGCCCTGATTTATTAGGACCACTGAAGAGCAGATTGTACTTCTAATTAAAGAACTAGAAGTGTGCTTCACTTTTTCTATTTTTAGAATTTGTTTTTCAGGATTCAATTTTATGTGTCCCTGTGCATGAGTTTGAAAGGATTGGAATAAACTCTTCTTCCTTTGTCCTCATTACTTCAGAAATATAAAAGCCATTTTAGAGCAGGTCCAGATCTGGTTTAGAAGATTGAGAACCACATAATCCCTTTCCACTAAGGTAGTGATTTTTGCCTTTTAACAATCTTAGGAAGTGTTCTATCTGTGTGCATACTTGCAGATGACAGGCTCAACATCCCAGTCATGCTGAATCTACTTCTTAGGTGAGAGTGTCCAAGGCTAATTAATTGGCACACCACACCTAACTACTACAAAGAAGCAAATTAAATCAACTTGAGAAATTCTGCGTGTCAAATTCCATTCCGCCTCCACCTCAATTGCACCCATCATGTCAAAATATTCACCATATACATTAGGGTATTAAAGGCTTTTAGACACTGGGGCAAAGATTGCTAATTGTCTTTTAATATTCATTTTTCTCTTTTTTGTTTTAATCATAGAATCCCCATCACCACTGAGCTTTTTTGAGTCCTTCCTCACCCCCACTGCCCCATCCAGCAACTACAATTCCCAGCCTTCCTTGCATCTGGTTGTGGTCATGTGGCTAATGGGATGTGAGGGGAAGTGCCGTGTGCACCTGTGAATCAATCTTTTGGAAAGGAAGCTGATTACTCTCATTTCACTTTCCCCCTTTGTGAAGTCTGAAAGGAAGTAACAATTAAGGAGATAACTTATACTCAGATGAAATCAAGAGCCTCCTACCTGCCCTAGATATTCTCCCCTTTGCTAAACCAAATATGTGAGAGAAATATATTCATACCTTGCTTAAGCCACTATAGTTTTGCAGCTTAGACTGCACTTTAAATAATATGTCAAGCAGTAAAGAAAACTGTTTAACTATTAAAAACCTGGTGCAACCAAGACTTGTTATGATAGAAATATAAGTTCTAGTGATAAACTAGTTTTCCAATCATAGGTATCTAAGGAATGGGGAAATAGTAAACTGTAGCTTAGAATTTGTACATTTTCAAATATATGCTAAGGTTATCATCCAATTTTATTATTTATTCCTTCCAGATTTATAAATAGGCATTTTATATTGTTTTTGTAGTTGTTTTCCTGTTTTCCTTTACCTATTTTAATTGATATAATATATAATATCATATATCTTATATAGTACATATTATATATAATATTATAAATAATATACATGTTAGTTATAAAACATAACAAGACAATGAACATTCATGAGCATTTTATCCAAGCTAATAACTAGAACCTTACTAATAATTTGCATCTACTATATTTTTCCAAATTGGATGAATTTGGAAAATAAACAATGAATTTGGAAAATAAGCAAATTCATTCAAAACCTCTATCACCAGCTCAGGGGTGCTCAAGATCATAGATTTTAAAAAACGAATCAAGAGCATATTAGTAGTATCCCTTGTAAATCACACAGAGAAGTCAACAATGATACTGACTTTGAGATTAGTTCTGAACCTTTCGGTGTCCCAAGCCTTGTTTTCCTCATATGTAAAACACTGTATGAATGCCTACATCCCAGACCAGAAGCAGAGTTTATGTGAGTAATGACCACTTCTTTGAGCCTACCTATATCAATCAGTATGTAGCCATTAATGGGAAAAGAAGAAAACTGGGAAGAAGAGGGAAGGGTATGGATAGCGGAAAAGAGGTAAAGACTTCCCAGCACAGTCAAAGCAGAGTGAATGTTGCCTGAAACAAGCAGGGCTTTGGCGGATATTCTTGTATACGAGTGAGTTAGCAGCTGAGTGTTGGGTGAGGGGACTGGTAAATATGGATTATACAATCCTATCATTTTTTAATCTACTTTAATATGATATGATTAATTAAATACCCTGGTGTATACAAAATGCTTAGAATAGTGCCTGACACAAAGGCAGCCTTATGTATGTGCTTGCTAAATCTGCTACACTTAGGCAAGGATATGCAGAAGCTACTCTGTCATAATACAAATTACTCCTTTAGATAAAGGCCATCAAAATGTAAAGTCATCTCTTTATTTATTTATACTGAGTCATTGGAATTTAAGCCACTAGAATGTGCTTACATTACAGTAATTTACATTCTATTGATTCAGTTTATATAAAGGACTGAATGTTACTTATGTTTACCAGGTTTGTTGATATATCCCCAGTGCCTATGATGTCTGATATATAGTGGATATTTGATAATATTTTTTGAATAAATGTCTAAGAAGTCAAAATTTTCCAAAAAGTGCTCCTATCAGAGTTGTTCTCTCATCTGAAATGATAAATGTATCAGTAGGCAGGAAGAAAGCAGGTTGCTAAATAAATTATTGTGATTCTGAATCTGTTGAATTTGACTAATGATTCCAAAACCTGGCTGCCAAATAGAATTATCTGAAAGAAATTCATAAATATTGATTTCTGGGCCTGACACTAGAGAATCTCAATCAGTAGATCTATATTTTTGTTTGTTTGTTTTACTTAGTTGAAGTCAAATTTTATCTGCAGTTTTATAATCTGTTGTGTAAATTGAACCATGAATGATTGCTAAAAATACCAATTTCATGAGGGTAGTTTTTCATGAATAAATAATACTCCATTAAGTCATAATTTAAATCACTTTTTATTTTCACTGAACACTTAGATCACTTACATTCTTTCCATCACAGTAATGTATTTAAAAGTATTTGTATTTCAATACTTTAAAGTATTTTTGCATTTAAAATTGTATTTGTTGATAAAGGGTAAATAGAGATTTTTAAAAATACATATTGTTGAGGTGTTTTTTACCCCTGGTTTGTTTTTTCCTAAGATATTTTCCAGCTTTGTTTATGAATATGTATCTCCCCATTTATAAACTATCCAAGCAATTGCCAAAATATGGCAGCAACTCCCCAGCACAATATGATGCAAGGGATACTCCCAGAGGAGAGAGACTAGTGAAGCAAGTCACTTAAACTCCTAGAGGCACATGTCATAGAGTAAGTATCAGACCGTACCTTAGAAAGGAGACTGAGACGGGACCAGATGTTTGCTTTCCCTCGCGGCTTAAGAGCTATGGTTTTACCTCTGACTCTTCTTGCATTTCCTCTAGCTCCTCTATAAATAGACGCCAAAAATCCTGTGCTGGTTGTGTTTTCAAAATGTCTCAGGTTTCCTACTCTTTCCCAAAATACTGTGGTTACCCAAATGCTCCTCAGCCTCCAACCTTGAGTACTGAAGACAATAATTCCTTATAACTGTCTTGATTGGTCTCTAGATTTCAAACTTCTACCTCAAACAATCCATTGTGCTGCTAATGTAAAATTTTCCAAAAGGCGAAATCATGACTCTCATTCAAACATAAAGTGAATAAGCATCAATGTGAGGGAAATTAATGACTGAAGGAATCAGTGATACGTTAAAGCAGCTAAGAGAGAACAGAATGTATACATATAAATGTATATGTGTGTGTGTGTGTGTGTGTACTGTGTATATAAAATCAGGAATACTGAACTGCAGTTGCTAGTAGATGCAAAACTGTTTAATATCCTATAAGCCAATAAAATGTAACTTTTGGGGTCATCTTTTTTACAGAGAAGAAATCAAATTTCTTCTCAAACTATCAAAATTTATTAGCATAGCCATCAATTTTCTACAACCTAACTTCTACCTCTACTCAGTTGCAATATAGCTTAGTCAATGGAAAAACAATCAAAGGTGCACATTCCTATACAACCAGATAAACCCATAACTTCACTGAAAAGACACCCAGTAATCACTTCTGCATCAAGTCCCTTATAATTGCTATTTATTGTTGTTTCAGCCTTTATAATACAGTTTATGCCATGACTCTCCCCCTGCATCCAAATTAATCATTCCAGAATATACCCTCCACTAAATATAGGTCAATTTGTGCCATTTTCTGCACACTCCATAATTTTTCTTTTTGCACTCTCTCAAACTTCCTTCACAATAATTCAGCCAACCTGTGTGGTAGATGCTTGGCACAAAATAGTTGACAGATATATTTTCTACCTTCAGAGAATTCACCATCTAAAATAAACTTTCTCTTTTTCTCTATGAATCTAACTACTCTTTATCTGTTAGTACTCATACTTCTCTCTAATCATGCAGGAAGCCTTCTCCAATTGCACAGCCAACACTAACTCTTTTTAGATAACTGTGTCATGTGGGCTTTGAATTCCTGTTGGTTTACAAAAGCATTTAGGACAGTGATTCTACCTTACCCTTTTATCTTGAGAAACTTCTACATCTATTATTTTTGGGCTTAAAACCGATAACTGTTACTTAAGAAGCAAAGATCATGTGTAGGGACACAATGACTTCTCAAATTTCTATAACAAAGAGTTTCTGGAGCACTTTTGCTATGAAACTTTCTTGATGTAACTAATTGAGTTTATCCCAATTAATGATTCAAAAAACTTTGATTCCAGAGTGATAGCTGTCATATAAATATAGATTCAAATAAGCATAAATATGCAGGTGCTGATCTATAAAAACATCTGTACTGTGAAGCAAACCACTTATAAAACATCAACAGAGAAAAACTTCTGGAGGAGGAGGTAGGAGTACTTACAATCCCGGTGTTTGACAAACAGACTACTATTCCCTTAATTTCTTAATTTATTTAGAGCTTCCCACTGTAGTGGTAATCTCATTTTCAGCTGCTTGGAATGAGTAGATGAAAGTCACGCGTCTCTGTGAGGCTATGTATGTTTCAAAACGCGAGTAAGAGAAAGTTCACTTCTACAGGTTAAAATATTACCATAAAGCAATTTCAAGCCCTTGGTTATATTATTATGCATTTCTCCTTGTAACAGTCACACAATAGTGCCTCATAAACTAGATCCTGCATAGTTCAAATATTTTCAAATGGAAATAGAAGATATGATCTGAATATAAAATCAAATGACCATCTACCATAGAAATTTTATGTTGATATTTGTGTCCTCTTATTAATAACTCCTAAAAATAAACTTGGTACAAGCTGTGGTAAGGAACCTATTTTTTAAATTAAAATCTCTTTCTGTTTTGTAAAATGTTCATATTAGGCAGGTGCATCCCATTACTTTCTGGTAGAAACAAAATACTACGTTTGGGTAAAGTCAAACTGCTAGGCTCATCGGTTAAAGTTTTATGATTAGAAATAAAACGACGGTGAACTTGCACTTAGAACTGAATGGACTGGATAACCCTCTAGTGACTGCATTAGAGTGAGGAAGAACTTCGTTTCCATCTGTCCTTAGATGGCTAATCAAGTTGACTAAACACCATAAAGGCTGAGTCACAAAGCCTTGCAGGCAAAATAGAGTATGCACTCTAAATGAATTTTTTTAAAAAAATTCTGCTCCTCTTCCTAAACTTTTTTCCTCCCCTTCTTTGTCCTTATTGTGAAAATTGAAAATAAATTAAAGCAAAAATATACAACTTGAAGTAATGAAAACTAAAATTATTTCATTTTCTGCCATTTATTGTGAAATTACAGAAACTTACGTGAGCGGGACTTTAATGCTTTTTATTAAAATGAAAGGCCAATACTTTGGAGCACATTTCTGAAAGTAAAATAAAATTATAGCTGCTAAAAACAATTCCCAAAACCAAAGACTGATATAGGTGAAGAAAGCACTAAAAGATTCAACACCAAAAAGAAAAACAAAAAGGCTACCCATTTTCTGTAACAGTGGAACAGCAAGAATCTGGATGAAAAAAACAACATGCATTTGGAAGAACATGTCATTCTAGAGAAATAATTAATATTATTTTAACAGAATTAATGTACAAAATGTATCCAGAAACCAATGGTAAGCTATCATGAAATTTACCTCACATGGAGGACTGACTATTTCAATTTTGATACTAAACCAAATGTTTCCTGGCTACATTTCAATTGGAAAAATTGCTTCTGCAACTATTCAAAATTTAATATGTATGTTACAACCCATAAGGCAAAGTCATGGTCTATATTCCATCACAACCAATGTCCTTTCAAATACACACATAAATTACAAATTAATAAATGAAAAAGTTTTGGTGCTCAATGATGTACACATATTCTATGAATGTTTATTTTTTTATGGCTACTCACCAACTTAATGCTTTACTGAAAGTAATGTAGAAATATTTAAACACCTCTCTTGTCTACTTAATCGAATTCCAGAATTGGTGATCAGGAAACATCCTCTTAAAAGCACCCAGGTAATTCTTATGTATGTGGTCTAAGATCATACTTTAACAAAGAATGCTTTAAATGATCATCACCTCATGAAAGCTTGTATTAATCTTTTTTTTAATTCACTTTTTAGTATAGATATAGTGACATTCACTTCTCAAGTATCTACTGTAATTGAAGGGACAGTGATGTAATTTCCCTAATAGAGTAGACAAGATAAGCACTGATAATTGATTTCCCAATACATTATTTACTTTCCTAATTTTGTTTAATTTAAGGTCACTTTGAAGTGAAGTGATATCTCTAGCTACATTTTGGGTAGCATATGAGAAAAGATGTCCCAACGATATGCTGAATTGTTGAAAAGAGATCTAATGATGGTTTTCTATTATAAGCTTTCAAAATGTGGTAGATTATGTAATATTGTAAAACATGGAGGTAAGGTCCTTGGCCTTATTATACCAACGTTGGATGATGCCATATTGAGTGGAATTTTCCAAATGGTAAAAAGATTCAAAATGACAGTGGAGAGAAAAACAAATGATCTAAAATTGACTAAAACCTCAGTCAGATGTGACACTTGATCCATGCTCCAAACACAGGAATGCAACAAAAATCATAAAAATACAGATTAGACATGGATGAGAAAAATGCTTGGTGCACATGACAATGCCTTGGACAAATGATTGCTAGTCACACTCTCACATTTCTGTAAAAAAAAAAAAATCAAAATCATGGGTTTTTAAATACAGCTCTAAGACCAGACACTTTTGTTTACAGTGTAAACTATTCACCCCCTAATTTTTCAAACAAGTGTTTTCTTCTATTGGAACTACTTCTAGGCCTCAAATAGACACTGCTAATGTACCTTTAAAAAAAATCAGAATTTTAAAGAAGCAGTGCATGAAACCATAAGATCAGTTCATTAAATGTGCATCATCGGAGTTGGTTTTTAATCTGAGCTCTCTTCTCTCCTCATTGGGCACACGCCACTTTCGTTAACATTCAGGGAGTTGCATACATGCATTAAGGAAAAGAAAGTTCTTCCAGAGTAATGAGGCCAGAAGAGTATGACAACACCATCCCTTCTCCTTCTCGCTTTACACTCACATTCAATACTGCTCTGCTAACCCCACATATGCCTTTTCAGCCTTTATTTTCTAAACACAGATGTATAAAGTCATTCTTTGTCATTTCATAACCATTGCTACTGTAATTTTACAGAAAGCTAAACACACTGGAATGTGTATTTTTGTAACGAGAGGAATGATTCAAATGATTTTCTTTAACATCTGCTAACTTGCACGACTGGAAATTTATTGAATTCTGCCTTTGAATTTGCTAGGGGCTATTAAAGAGCTAATAGAAGAAGGTCCCTGCTGTGTCTGTGCTTACAATTTAAAGAAACAAAGCAAATGATAAAATATGCATAATAATTTGCATTTGTGTAGTTTCTATAGTTTACAAATTGCTTTCACGTGCCTTATTTCCAGTCGATTCTCAAAACTACCTTAAAAGATGAGCAATATGACATTGTTACCTCAACATTATATATGGACCAGCTCAAATTTTTTATAAGTTTTTAAGTTACTCAGGGTCACAGAGTCAGGAGAGTAACATCTCAGCGTGTTCCATGTTTGCTGTTCCCAACACCAATGAGCTTGCCATACACAGAGTTAATGTTACTGTCAACCTTAAGAAATAAACTGAGGCAAAATTAACATAAGTAGAGTTTACCTGGGCCAAGGTTGAGGACTGCATCCCGGGAAACTCTTCTATGTTATCTTGGGAAGTGCTCTGGAGAACAAAGGAGAGGCAAGAGTTTTTAAAGGGGTGACTATAAAAATTGTTTCTCAGGAATTCTCATTGGTTTACAGAAATAACATTGATTAGTGATGGGCTATATATTCTTGAACTATATGGTATGACTTATGGTGTCCCGCATATAGCATTGTTGGGTTAATTTATACTATTGGTGGGGCACTCAGTCTAGAGTTCATATAGCAGGTGGCTTCAAAATGGTTACTTAGCTCAAGGGAGTGGGGCATGACCGCTGTCTCACTTCAGTGCCTCTCTGGGCCTGATAATTTAAAGGGGGCTTACATTCCTCAGATAAATGTTCTTTTCTTTCTTGTGGTTTTTTTGAAAGTTGCTTTCATATTATCCCATATTTGGAAAGATTGGATTGCTGTCTCTTTGAGGGCAACAACAAAAGCCTGTCTTAATCTATTTGCATAGTTTTCTGATATTTGATGGAGTTGAGTCTTATATGGGGACAGAGACAGAGAATAACAGAAAACCAATTTTGAACATGACCTAAGGGAAAGCAGAAGTGAAGGAGGGAATGGGGAAGGGAGAATAAAGAGTAAATTTGCTTGAGGAAACACGAAAGACTGTAGGGAAGATAAAAATCTGGAGGTTATTTTGCATGAAATAAAGTCACATGAAATAGTTTAGAGAGGATGTTGTTTGCCATTTCTAAATTATAAGGCAGGAAGTCTTTGCAAGCATGGATGAGAATTAAAGCAAAAAGAAAAACTATGGCTCAAAGAAAAAACCTACCAAACCCTCTTTACATCTGAGCTGAAGACAAAATGATTTGAGGTAGTAATTGAGAAATACAACTTGGCTATTGAGAAAAAAAATGGCAAATGCTAAAACTAAAGTGAAAGCATGGAGAGGCAAGCTAGGGAGGCAGGAAGTAAATCAATAAAGCAGCAAAAATCTTACCTTTTAAGGTATGAGTGCTAGCATAGTCAGCACATTTTTTTCCCACAAGTTAGGAAATGGTGGAAATAAAGCCAGAAATTTAGTGTTTATTGGAGTCCTGTGATTCAGAAGATTAGGGTTTGAAATTGCTGAAGATAAAAGACATATAACAAGTACTTGATCCACACTAATTAAAGTAAGGCATGGTTGAGGATCTTTGCATGTTGATGAACTTTTGCCTTATATTACCAGTTAATATCAACTGGGATCTATAAACTGCCTTGTGTTAATGGGTGCATTCAGTTTAGCCAATGTTTAGTGTTTGCATAATGATTTACCGAAACATCTTCAGGTGCTTACAACATCTTCAGGTGCTTAGAAATGATGTCTAAGTTCTGATGGAAATATTGGCTCATTTTTCAAAACCAGATAGGATGCTTGTATTTGTTAATAATTCACCTTTCTTCAAGTTTCACTGTTTTACTCAAGCTCATGCTACAGGGGAAGAAATATTGAAATGAGTTTCATACTCTCTTAATTATGTTCGTCTTCAGGTCAGGAGAACCCAGTCAAACACATGCCCTGATTGAGCCGGGTTGTGCTTAAGTGGCTGACTTTTAAGATTAGTGAAACAGAACCCCAGATCATTTTTATTTCTTTTTATTTAACTTAACTGGGTGTGTAATTTTATATTATGTAAGGAAAATAGTTTTAAAACGCTTAATTCTTATCTTAATTTGGGAAACCCTTTCTGTTACATATTTTGGGTTACTAAGATGATCTTTAAATGATGTTTCTAATTATTTAAAATTCTTCCTAAGCAAGAAATACTAAAGAGAACTTTCCCTGCACAAAATATCTTAATTATCAAAGTTGTATAGATTATAGCTTTCTTTTGTGTCAAATCAACCTTCAATGGAGGGAGTTTAGAAAACACTTAACAAAATGGTTAATACAAATGAGCCAAAACAAATTTAATGTGTTTTCTTTTTAAGTTTCATATTATTTTAATAAAATACATACTGACAACTTAAAAAAAATTCACAGGCCTAAAGTTCTCCTTTTGTGTGAATTAAATATCTGTGTAAGTAATATTAAACACCTTTTACTTTCTGGACCAAGAACAAAGATTACTTTTTTAAAAATTTTATGTATTGTCAAGGTTTCTTCCTATTTATATCAAAAGGATGCCTTTACTGACAATTCTATTTTATTTGCTATGGGAAGAAGTAAACAATATTTTGACCTTTATAGTAATACAGTTTATGTTCTCAGCTATTAAATCTATTGTCCTGCTGAATCGTGTTTCTCTGCTCCATTTGCAATGCAAAGTGAAGTTTTCCCACTGCCTCATTAATTTAAATTATCAGTCAAATATGCTTATGAGAACTAAGCAAAGAAATATAATTTTCATCCTGACATGAGCTTCACTGGGTTTTTCTCCCCTAAGGGAGGATATGCTCAGCCATATCATCAATGTTTTAAAATATGAAGGTTTTGCTACTTAGGGTTGAATAATTCCTCTACACTTTTACACTCTCATTGTGTTGGTTTTTAAACTGCTTGATCCTGTTTTCATTTATGCCACTTTTAATATGTAGAGATAATAGAGTTGTCAGTGCCTTTTTGTGGGCTGAAGGGGGAAAAACTATATTCCTTAGAGATACAAGGAAAAACAGGCTTGAGAATCTTGATAGCTGTATACTCACTCTGGTAATCCTCTCACAAACTGCTGTCCAGTACTTTCCTGCTTAGAACTGTTCTTACCTTAGCCATCCTGTAACTTAGGGGAATAACATTCCATCATTCTCTTATTGCCCAGTTGTGACAGTGTGAATGTTCCTATGATATTTGCTAGTACTAAAGCAGTGAAACAATGAAATTGACAAAAGTGTAAAATAGCCAAGCTTTCAGGGCTTGGGTCTTACAAGTGGAATTCCAGAACAGGAGGTGTGCAAAATTTGTGAGGCCAGTAATTACTGAGAATGTTTTCTAGATAAAGTTGGCTGAAGGCTTTACCACTGCTACCTTGAGTACATTAGGTTAGGTCTAAAGTGGAGGTTTGTGGGACCTAGTGAGGATGAAGGACCTTAATAGCTACTACAGGGCATGTAGACTTCATTGGTCTGGTTCCTGAATATACTTCACACAAGTACATGCAGCTTTGTAGTCTCAAAACCAGAGCTGGGCCAGTAGCCTTTACCTCGAAAGTCAGTGATGACTCCACAATCCCTACAGCTGGGTTTTTTGACAGTGTATACCTCCTAAATTGGAAAATCTACATGAGATTTTGAGGTAGTATCCACATAAGTGAGATTCCTATTTTCCCAGTCTCTTTGAATGGTTTTCCATACAACCTTTAGGGATCTGATAATTCTTTTCTGATATTTTATGCTGGGAATGAAGTCATCCATTCAAAGATAGTGGGACTGCTAGTAGCTGCCGTGAGCTATCTACCCCCAACAAATATGGTTAATTACCATCTAACATTTATGTAACTGGCAATTTTACATCAAAAGAAAAAGCAAAGAGGGAGGGAAAATTTCTCGACACCAGTTTTACAATGTTTTTAATCTTGGTTTATTGCTAGTGACCATATAAATATTAATTGTCCTTAGCAATATCTAAATATGCATGTAATGTAGCAGAAAGGGCAGAACATAGCATGGCAGAGAACGAGATGGGAGTGAAAAACAAAGAAGTAAAATCTTGACATGTAGAGGGATTTCCAAATGTTCTTTTCTCTGTCAGTGAAGCAAGCACCCCAACACATTTTAATGGATTTTAACAGGTAACAGTTTTAAAATATTCTTTTTTAAGTTCCTGGAATTCTTAGTCTTCATGAGCTCTGTGGCATAAGAACAGAGAATGCCTGAGGATCTTAATTTTCTTGCAGAATCCCTCCAGTTTTTTTTTCACTGAATTTACAAGTGTACTGCTTAAATAAAATCTAATGTTTTAAATTGATAAGAATCTCGGGAGAGGCCAGATAGTGAGGAGAAGGGGCAAAATTTTAGCTTCTTTGGTGGAAGAAACAGTAGGATCTTCCTGGACATCACCTGTGTTGATATAATACTTAGAATGCTGAGCATTTATAATTAGATTCTGTTGCTCAATTCAATGTAATGCTGGATTCTATTGAAAATAGCATAGTTGCTAGGTATGTTTTTGTCTTAATTGGGAAAGATGCTTATGATTTTTTATTAGCTATAGTCTTTACTCAAGGAAATTAAAATTTGAATGTTGTGATTTAGGTAACTTATTTTACATAAATTCTCACTTATTAGACCATTCAGTTGCACATGGAGAATCCTCATCCCTACATCCTAAGAGAGAGAGAAAGAGAAAGGAAGGAATGTAGGAAGGAAGAAAGGGGGAGAGAGAGAGAGGGAGAGGGAGGGAGAAATCGAGGGGGAGAAAGACATAAAGAAACAGAGAGATAAAGAAAGAAAGAAAGAGAGAGAGAGAGGGAGGAAGGGAGAGGAGGAAGGAACGAAGGAACGAAGGAAGGAACGAAGGAATGAAGGAAGGAAGGAAGAGGGAGAAACATAGGAGGGACACATAACACATATTTCGCTAATACACATATAGCTTTCTTCTGCCAGGCAAGTGCTTCATATGTTTATCTTAATTAACCATCACAGCAATTCTATGAGATGGTTCTGTTATTTTCTCCATTTTTCAGATGAGTAAACTGAGGAAAAAAAACTTACATAACTTTTCTAGCTAGTAAGTGGAGCTAGTGATAGAATTACTTTACTTGGTTGAAGAAGATGTAATGCTAATCTTGTGTTCATCACTGATTATCACGTAGGTAAATATGGTTTAATCTCTACTAAATGGGGCGTTAGAAGTTGGACAGACTTAACCCCTTCTCCTCATCATTGTTTGAAAGAGAATAAGCCCTTGGTGAATTTATTGCATTCCAGAAAAAAAAATTGTGGCTAAGAAGAAAGGAATAAAAGAAATGACAGACAATTTGATTACAAAAACTAGCAGTACTGCTGTAGATAAATATTTATTCTCCATTTGTTCAGAACATCAGTCTTTGAAAAATTTACCACCAAGAGAAATAATTTTACACATGTAAAATTATTAGCATTTTCATATTATTTCACTCCACTGCAGCATTAAAAAAAAAGTAGGCTTTTTTCAGCCAATAAAATTCTGGGAATGAATAACTCCTTAATTGTCAAACCAGCATTATGCTCTTCAGGATTTCAAACAAAGCTGAATACATGAAAGCCAGTACTGTAAATCTGCACAAAAGACTTAAATATCCCATGACTTGTACATACTTATAAAAGCTGAAGAAACGTTAGGTGAATACCAGAAAACTGACACTCAAGAAGAATGTGCTGCGTTCTAAGATGTAGTGATACCCAAGACTCAGGTTCAAAGTCCAGCTCTGCCATTTACTAGCCATGTGATCTTGGGCACATTACTTAGCTTCCTTGTACCTCAGTTTCCTCATCCATAAAATAATGGTGCCTCACAAGGTGAAGATTCAATGAGTAAACTTTTTAAAGTTCCTAGTTTATAGTAAGTATTACATAAGTATTAGCTGCTTTATGAGTCAGAATCCAATCTGGACAAAAGAAAATCACTCTAGGAATTTCAAACAGTGGGAATTTAATATAAGAAATTGTTTACAATGGGGTTAAAAAGCTGGAGGAGCAAAAGGAATGGGAATTGTTAGAAAAGCAAAAACGGAAAAAAGAGGGCCTAAAATTAGGAAATTTTTCAAACCCATTATCCTATACCTGCTACTGAGCTGTTAGCAGTTCTTCCTCTGTTAGGGTTGCTAAAGTCTTCAGTTGTTCTGAACCTGCCAGAAAGTATAGCAGCTGTTGGAGTCAACAGCTAAATATTTTCTCTTTCTCCTTCCCTGCTAAGTTGCCCCAGTGCCTCCCACTGGCTGAATTCACCAGGGATACAGGAGAGGCCAATATGGCAGACTAGAAGCAGCCTGCACAATGCCACTTTCATGGAGAGGAGGCAGGGGTGACATGAAGATGATAGAAGTGGGATGAGCTGCTCAGCAGGACTGGAGGTAATTAGGGAAGGCACTCACACATGGGAAAGGGACCAAGGAGAAAATTCCAGGCCACAAACTTTCCCTGAGGATACTGCAACCAGAGTAGCAGGAGAGCCCCTCCACTGCAGAAGGTCTCTGGACTGATACAGAAACCTGACTGGAGGCTGTGCAGCTGTGTTGCTCCAGAGAGAAGGGACAGCTGGCTTGTGAGCTCTGGTGCTGCAGCTGGTGCCACTGTAACCTTGGAATGCTACTATTGCCCAGGAGTCAGATCTGTGACTGCAGCCACCCCCTTGTCCCTGTCAAGCAAGGAGGGAGCAGGGAATCCCTGCACTCCCATGCACCCTGTGGGCAGGTGACATGCACCCCCACCACTGCTGCTGCTGCCACTGCCAGGGCCCTGGGCAGAGCAGGAGTACATGGGTCCAACATCATCTGCTGTGGCCTGGGTGAATCTGCCCAACTTCACTTCCCGTGGGACCTGGGCAGAGCACATGCCCTAGCCCTCAGTGCCCACTGTTCACTATAGGGCAGATGGACTGCTGCTGCCACTGCCTAAAAGGCCCTGAGTGGGATGAAAGCCAGAACAGCTGCTGCCTTTGGATCTGGGTGGTCTGCATGCCATGGAACCAGACTTTCCTACACAGGCACCCTGGGCACTGTGCCCTGCATGCACCATACCTCACTCATGCACCCCACCTTGTGGCCAACCCTGCCCAAGCACACGAGCACCACTCCAGGAATTTCAACCTGAGATTCCTACAACATGACCCCCTCTGTCCAGGGGTCCTGCTCTGCCCCATGCATAAGCTGTATTCTGCTGGCCCACTCCACACCAGGGTCCACTCCTCCCTGTGCCCCATGGGCCTATGGGGCCACTATGCCCTGTGCAGCTTCTACTCCCTGTGCTACACCCTGCACAGACCTCACCCTGCCCATGTTCCTGGCACTTCAGCTGCCCAGACCTGCATGTGTTCATGCTGTGCCCAGTGGAACTCCTCAATCCTGCATGCATGCCCTGTCCTGCCAACCAGATCCACCTTGTATGCACACCTGGTACCAGGGGCTGGCCCTGCCACAGCAGCCCAGTGACAACCACAGGGGAACAGGGGAGATGCAGCAAAGCAGCAGCATTAAAGCTTCACTGTGCATCTGCCCCTCTCCAGACCGGTCAAGCTTCCAGAGTAAGACCCAAGCACACCATCTAGGGACCCATCCCTATCTTTACTGAGCAACAACAGTCCCAGCAGAAGAAAACTGGTGTACCATATCTGCTATCTGTTTTGAGCTGAGAGAAATGACCCCAGATGAGGAGGCACCAGCATAAAAACTCCAGCAAACTGAAAAAACAGGCTGTCTTAACACCCCCAAAGGATCACAGGAGCTTTCCAGTAATGAACTCCAAGTAAAGGGAATTGAAGATATGATAGACATGGAATTCAGATTATGGATGGCAAGTAACATGAATAGAATTGAGGAGGTGGTAGAAAACTATCTCAAAGAAACCAAAAAAATAATTTAGGACATGAACAAACAATTCTCTAAAGAGATAAATAACACAAGAAAAGAGACAACAGAACTTAAAGAAATGAAAGAGTCACTTAGGGAATTTCAAAACACATCAGAAAGCTATAACAACAGACTAGACAAATCAGAAGAAAGAATTTCAGAGCTTGAAGACCAGGATTTTGAAGTAACCCAGTCACTAAAAAATGAAGAAAAAAGAATAAAGAAGAATGAACTGCCACTGTGAGAAATATGGGATAATGCAAAGTGAACTATATAAGAATTATAGGTATCCCTGAGGGAGAAGGAGAAAAAGTAATAAGCATGAAAACTTATTTGAGAGAATAATAGAGGAAAACTTCACTTTTGCTAGAGGTTTAGATATCTGGAAACCAGATGGTCATTGAACACATGGAAGATTCATAACAAATAGGACATTGCCAAGACCTATAGGCATCAGCCTCACCAAAGTCAAAGTGAAGGAGAAAATCCCACAAGCTGCAGGATGAAAGCAACAAGTTACTTACAAATGAAAACCCATCAGATTAACAGCAGACCTCTCAGCAGAGACCTTTCAAGCCAGAAGATATTGGGGTCCCATTTTTAGTCTCCTTAAACACAATAACTTCCAGCCAAGAATTTTGTATCCTGCAAAACTAAGTTTCATAAATGAAGGAAAAATAAAGTCTTTCTCAGACAAGCAAACACTAAAGGAAGTTGTCACCACTAGACCTGCCTGAAAGGAAATGCTTAAAACTCTTACAAAACAGTAACACAAAGAAGAAAACAAAGCAACTAGGTATCACTCAACATGAGGAACAGAACAGTATCACACATATCAATACTAACATTGAATGTAAATGGTCTTCATGCTCCATTTAAAAGATATAGACTTGCTGAATGGAAGAAAAAACACAACCAAACTATCTGCTGACTCCAAGAAACCCATCTAACTAGCAAGGACACTCGTAGGTTCGAGGTGAAGGGATGGAAAAAAATATTCTATGTGAATGGAAACTGAAAGCAAGAAGAAGTAGCTATTCTCATATCAGATAAAATAGACTTTAAATCTGCAAAGTCTGCAAAGTTTGTTTGGGAAAACAAACAAAGACAGTCATTATATAAAGGAAAAGGGAGCAATTCAGAAAGAAGATCTGATTATCCTAAATATATATGCATCTAAAACTAGAGTTCCCAGATTTATAAATAAAATACTACTAGATCTAAGCAAAGAAATAAACAGCAGCACCATAATTGCTGGGGATTTAAACACTCCACTGACAGAACTGGACAGATCATCAAGAGAGAAGACCAACAAAGAGACACTGGACTTACATAGGACTCTAGAACAAATGGATCTAACAAACATCTTCAGAACCTTTTACCCCAAAACTGCAGAATATACATTCTTCTCATCAGCACATGGGAAATTTTCCAAGATAGATCATATGTTAGTGCATAAAACAAGTCTCAGTAAATTCAGAGAAATTGAAATCATTCCATGTATCTTCTTAGATCACAGTGGAATAAAAGTAGAAATCAACTTTAAGAGAAACTCTCAAATCTACACATAGTCATGGAAATTAAACAAACTGCTACTGAACCATCCTTGGGCCAATGATGAAATGAAGATGGAAATCAGATTTTTTTAATTGAACGACAATTATGACACAAGCATCCGAAATCTATGGGATACAGAAAAAGAAGTGTTAACAGGAAAATTCATAGTCTTAAATACTTACATTGAAAAGACAGAAAGATCACAAATTAACAACCTATTTTTGCACCTAAAAGAATTAGAGAAAGAAGAACAAAGCAAACCCAAAGACAGCAGAAGAAAAGAAATAACAAAGCTCAGACCAGAACTAAATGAAATGAAAACCAAAAAACCAATACAAAGGATCAAGGAAACAAAAAGATTCTTTGAAAAGATAAACAAAATTGATAGGTCTCTAGTTAGATTAATCAGAAATAGAAGAGAAAAGAACCAAATAAGCTCAATCAGAAATGAAAAAGGAGACATTACAACTAATACCACAGAAATACAAAATATCATCCATGAATACCATGAAAATCTCTACACACAAAAACTAGAAAAAGTAAGGGAAATGGATAAATTCCTGGAAACGCACAACCTCCCAAGCCTGAATCAGGAAAAAATAGAAATCCTGAACAGACCTGTAATATGCAGTGAGATTGGAGCAGTAATAAAAAAATCTACCAACAAAAAAAGTCCTGGACCAGATGGATTCACAGCTGAATTCTACCAAACCCACAAAAAGGAACTGGTACTTATCCTACAGAAATTATTCCACAATATCAAGAAAGAGAGAAGCCTCCTTAACTCATTCTTTGAAGCCAGTATCACCTATATACCAAAGCCAGGGAAGGACACAACAAAAAAAGACAACTACAGACCAATATCCCATATGAACAAAGATGCAAAAATCCTCAATAAAACACTAGCAAACCTAATTCAACTGCATATCTAAAAGATAACTCACCATGATCAAGTGGGTTTCATCCCAGCGATGCAAGGATGATTCAACACATACCAATCAATAAATGTTATTCATCACATAAACAAAAGCAAAAAGAAAGACCACATCATCATCTCAATAGATGCAGAAAAAGCATTTGGTAACATCCAGCACCCTTTCGTGATAAAAACCCTTAACAAACTAGATATAGAAGGAACATACCTCAAAATTATAAAAGTCATAAATGACAAACCCATGGATAACACCATACTGAATGGGAAAAAGTTGAAAGCATTTCACCTAAGAACTGGAACAAGACAAGGAACAAGACAAGGGTACCCACTATTACCACTTCTATTCAACATAGTACTAGAAATCCTAGGTAGAGCAATAAAGCAAGAGAAAGAAATAAAGGGCATTCAAATTGGGAAAGAGGAGGCCAAAGTATTCCTATTTGCTGATGATATGATCTTGTATCTAGAAAACCCTAAAGACTCTACCAAAAGGCTCCTAGAATTGATAAATAAATTCAGCAAAATCTCAGGTAACAAAATCAATGTACACAAATCAGTAACATTTCTATATTCTAATAAAAGTCAAGCTGAGAGTCAAATCAAGGTTCCAATACCATTTATAATAGCTACAAAGAAAATAAAATACCTAGAAATATACTTAACCAAGGATGTGAAAGATCTCTACAAGGAAATCTACAAAACACTGATGGAAGAAATCATAGATGACACAAACGATTGGAAAAGACATCCCATGCTCATGGATCTGAAGAATCAATATTGTTAAAATGATCATACTACCCAAAGCAATCTACAGATCCAATGCAATTACTATCAAAATACCAATGTAATTTTTCACAGAAATAAAAAAAAAATCCTAAAATTCATATGGAACCAAAAAAGAGCCTGAATTCCCAGACCAATTATGAGCAAAAAGAATAAAACTGGAGAAATCATGTTACCTGACTTCAAATTATACTACAAAACTACAGTAACCACAAGAGCATGGCACTGGTTTAAAAGTACTGACATAGACCAATGGAACAGAATAGAGAACACCCAGAAATAAAACCATCTACCTACAACCAACTAATCTTCAATAAAGCAAACAACAACCTACACTCAGGAAAGGAAGCCCTGTTCAATAAATGGTGCTGGGAAAACTGGATAGCCACATGCAGAAGAATGGCACAGGACTCACATATCTCATCATATACAAAAATTAATTTGAGATGGATAAAAAACTTAAACGTAAGGTATAAAACCATAAAAATTCTAGAAGAAAATGTGGGAAAAATTCTTCTCAACATTGGCCTAGGCAAAGAATTTATGACTAAGACCCCAAAGGCAAGTACAGCATAACAAATAAATGGGACTTAATTAAATTAAAACCCTTCTGCATAGCAAAGGAAATAATTGGCAGAGTAAATAGACAACCTACAGTATAGGGCTTATATCCAGAATCTACAAATAACTCAAATAAGTCAGCAAGAAAAAAACAAACAACCTCACAGAAAGTGGCCAAAAGACATGAACAGAAGTTTTTCAAAAGAAGATAGACAAATAGCCAACAAACATATGAAGAAACGTTCAACATCACTAATCATTGGGGAAATGCAAATTAAGACCACAATGAGGCACCACCTTACCTCTGTCAGAATGGCCATTATCAAAAAGTCAAAAAACAATAGATGCTGGCGTGGATACGGAGAGAAAGGAATGATTGTACACTGTTGGTGGGACTGTAAATTGGTACACCCTGTATTGGAAACAGTATGGAGATTCCTCAAAGAAATAAATATAGACTTATCATTTGATCCAGCAATCCTACCACTGGGTATCTACTGAAAGGAAAAGAAGTCCTTTTATAAAAAAGACACCTGCACTCAAATATTTCTTGCAGCACAATTCACAGTTGCAAAGATGTGGAATCAACCTAAGTGCCCATCAATTCATTAGTGGATAAAGAAAATGTGGTGTGTGTATACACACACACACACACTATGGAGTACTACTCAGCCATAAAAAGGAATGAAATAAATGTCTTCTGCAAGAACTTGAATGGAACTGGAGACCGTTCTTCTAAGTGAAGTATCCCAGGAATGGAAAAACAACCACGATTTGTACTCTCTAAAAATTGGGAGCTAAATGATGGGCACACATGGGCAAAAAGAGATGCAAAGATATTGGAAACCAAGAAGAGGGGAAGGTGGGAGGGCGTGAGTGATAAAAACATACCTATTGGGTACGATGAATGCTGTCCTGGTGATGGGCACGCTAAAAGCCCTGACTTAAGCATTATACAAAGTATCCATGTAACAAAAACATGTGTACCCCCCTAATATTTTGAAATAAAAATAAACAGGGATACAGCTATCAGGGTAATATGGGAAATATAATTTGCAGGCACCTATCTCCAGTAGTCTAGAAGATGTTTCAATTGAAGTCTAGCCCCACCCCAAGCCTTTGAGGAGCTTTGGGGCATGAACACCACCACAGACTTATCCCTTTTTGAAGTAAAGAGTCTGCCCTTTTTTTGCCCCTTTTATCTGTCCATCTTTGACAGCTGCTGCTTCCTGGGAGAGAGATTAACCTTTCAGAAAGTTCTCCAGATAAGTGAGGTGGCTCCTATAAACCTAGAGCAATTCTAAGAAGGGTAAAGCTGCAAGCTGTTAGTACCCAACACTCATGACTGGAATATTAGTACACTAGCTTCTCAAAACAAAACCTATTCATTATCTCCCTATTCTAAAGTGGCATTGGAAGTGTTGACCCAAGAATTTACAAATGGGAGCATATATTATATTATGGAATGGCACTTGCTGGCATCTTTGAATTCCTTATTTCTGAAGTTTCAAATTCTCTAAACAGGGAAAACAACACCAAATGTGAAGAAAACTTTAAATATGAAAATTTACATTAAAATAAACACTTGCATATTAAAGATAGATTACTTATATTGTAGAAAATCAACCAAACTTTCCTAAAAAATAGTCTTTGGGGAATAATTTGCTACGACTGAGGCTTTTCCTATCATTCTGTTGGATTTCTTCCCTAATATGTCACCAACCTCCTCATACCTGAGTAGTTTAAAATCAAACTCAACTATGTCTTTAGTACCATGACTTCAACAAGACCTTCAGGCTAATGTTCTGGAGTTCCACAGTGAGGCACTCTTGTTGCTCATCTGATAACTTCTTCCTCTACATAAGAAAACTTCCTCATTGCAGTAGGAAAATAGGAATAATTTTTACATGGTAGTGATTATTAATGGCATTATTCTGCATGGGAACTTTCTACAATCATTTGCTGATGGTATTTTTCATACCCATATGTTATTAAAGTTGGAATGGATTTTAAATGTCATCCAATCACTCTCCCTACTGAAAATTAAGAACATTGAGGCTTACAGAAATGTAATGACTTTTCCAAAATTTCAGGGCCAGTTAAGGGGGAGACAAGAGCCAAGCATCAGTTCTCCTGTGATGTAGGTTAGCAGCTTTTCTGTTGCACCACAGTTCTTTGTAGTTGTGCTATTTAATAATGCAGACTAGATTCTAAATTATCTATTATCTATCTGTTCACTTATTGTCTGTTTCATTTATTTATACACCAGCTTGCTTCAGAGATGATTTAAATTGGCTTACAAAAATAGACACAACACAATGAGATTATAAACATTTAATACATGAAGTGAAAGGAAAATGAATTCATGATTGAGGTTAATGGACAAAATACTCAGCGTGGGACTTTTCTACTGGCTAAAGACATTAATTAAGATCTGAAATTTCTATTCAGCAAAGAAAGAAATACAGTCACATCAGTGTGGATGAGGTAACTGGATCATTGGTTACTTGGATCACAGTAACAATAAAATAAAAATAAGCCAGTTGCTCAAGAGAGCAGTCAACACTTTCTGACAAAATTGATAAACTGTTTTCTTAAAGAAAATGCCACCTCTCCAAAGAAATAAATTACAAAAAAAAATCAGCTTGATGCCATTGCTCTTTTCTGACCATACGTCTGTCAGCACCTAAAAAGAAACTATTAAGTAATTTTTCATTATAGTTTTACAAAATTATAAATAGATCTTTTATAATATTACAATTTAAAATATGAATATAATTATATTCCTGCTTTACTATAATTATACTAGTATATTTAAGGAAAGTTCAGGTAAAGTCACAGTAGGTAGTAAAATTGCGGCCCCACAATATCATTTTCCTATTGAAGCTTGAAATTCTGTTTTTTTTTAAGGTGAGAAGTCTGAGATATGTGGGAGTGTTCTGAAGGTGTAAGAGACACCAACAGTCTGAAAGATTAGTGATTAAGCCTGTGGTCACAGACGACAGTCATCTAAAGACGACAGCACTGTAGAAATAAGCCCAGTTTACTCATTTTAAATCTATCCAGTTTTCTAAAAACCATTCTTTGAATATAGTCTGTTATGCCTCCAAAAATGATTAAGAAATTTATATAAAGGGAGGCAGAGCTCTAATTAGATCATTGCCATTTCAGATCAAGCTCACTAATGTGACACAGATGGAGAGAAGGTTACCTACTGATCGTGAAAACATCACTGGTTGATGACTGCAAGTGCCTTTATCTTTGTGCAGAAGCTCAACATTCTGATTCCACCAAGAGGTTGATTCAAAGCAGCCATACTGTGACTTTTGAATGTCTTAGCTATTGTTTTTCATAGGATCCAGACTCATGGTTGGGTGCTTTTTTGTTTTTTAATGTTGTTTTTTTTTTTCTCACACTTCATTTCAAAAGTACTTTTGATCAGGTACGCAAATTTCCTGTAAAACACATTCTTCCCAGAACTTGTGAGATGGACTACCCCACTCAGAAGCCATTCATGCTGGAATCATAAATCATAGACCAGAAAATAAAATTCCATTCTTTATATCAACCTTGTAGAAATTTACTTTATTTTCCTTGAGAGATAAAATAAAAGTAAAAGATTCCTTGTGGCTACAGTCTTTAGTTGTTTGATCAAGATTTCAATTTCCTTAATATTTCCAGTTCATTCTGATAAGAGAACTTACATCCATAGTAATCAGTAGACATGAAGAGTATCAATGGGTTTCTTAGATCTCAGAAGTTTCTAGCAACATATCAGATACTTATAGTGAAAATATGAGTCATCTGTTAAGAAGGCTTTGCCATTTTCCACCATTCTTCAGAAAATTATCAAAAACTATGGTCCTCTCTTGAGAGACCAGAATTAGATATTCTCCACCTATCAAATTGCCTTTATTAGTTCATATGGCATTGAGTACTACTGCTTAAGCAGCTCTGGAGTCACCCCCCTTGAAAAAAAACTTTTACCACTCATGTATGGGGAGAAAGGGAAGGTAAATTCACACCTAATGAGTGCGGTACGCAATGGCGGGGGATGAGCACGTTTGTAGCTATGACTCGGTCAGCACACAGGCAATGTATGTAACCTCAATGTTTGTACCCCATAATATTCTGGAATTAAAAAAAAAAACTTTAACCTGTTGGCTTACATAGAGTGGTATATAACTTACCACAATTCTTCTCTGAAGCATCTTAGTTTCTACTTACTGAATTCTTGATAATGCTCTTGATAGTGCTTTGCTTTTTCTAAAAGTTTCTTTTTGACATTGTTCTTGGATTATACTTTTTTCTTTTTGTTTAGCAAGTTATCGTGTTTACTAATGAGTTAGAAAGAAGTAATCCTTATACCTCTTCGCTGCATGCTCAAATAAATGGTCCAATCGGTTCTCATGGTACTGGGAATTGGAAAATATTTTGGTCAAATGTCAAACACAAACACAGCCTATATCTTCATGTTATGAGAATGGTTCCTTATATTTCCATACCAACAACTGACACTCATTTAAACCATAATTCTCTTTGCCTACCCTACACACAAACACACACACACACCGTTCAACTCCCATCTTTAAAACCCAGAAAATTATTACAAACTTATATGGAAAATCAAGTCTTTTTAACACTTATTCTACTATGGCTGTATAAACCAGGAAGCATTTGCATAAATGAAGCCATGATGTTAGCCTGTCATCCCAATCTTCTTGAGATGAATCTCTGCTAATTAGGAAAAATGTGAACAATATCAGCCTAGATCTTTTCTGCAATCATTAAGTATTCAAAGACCCATGAACTAAATATCTCCAAATCACACAGTCACATTTCTGCATCTTCTTCATCATGAAATCCTTGTGTTTATACTAATATAGTGCAAGGCTACTAACTTGAAAGTATAGGCTTTATAGACACATATCCAATGCACAAGTTTAGTTGCTGTATCAGCCAGGGTCCTGGCAGGAAAAGATGGCACACTTAAACTTAGTAATTGAAGAAAATTTAACAAAGGAGTGGCTTACTAAGGTGCAGACAGGGTTTAGGAAAACTAACAAGGTTAGTGTTGAATCCTGGGGCCCAGCAAACTACAAAGAGTTGTTACACCTATGCCAGATAGGGAAAAGTAGGAAGCAGTGGCTGGAACTTGAAAAGGGCATCTGGAGCTTGAGGGAGCTTCCTGAGAGAAACTTTGTCTCTCATAGGGAGAGGCAGCCAACACTCAGGGATGGATCCTAAGGAACATATACAGTTGACCGTTGAACAACTCAGGAGTTGGGGCACTGCCCCCTTGAGCAGTCAAAAATCCAGGTATAACTATTGACTGCCCCAAAACTTAACTACTAATAGCCTACTGTTGACCATGAACCTTGCAAATAATGTATAGTAATTAACACATATTGTGTATGTTATAGGTATTATATACTGTAGTCTTACAATAGAGTAAGCTAGAGAAATAACAGTGATGGCATCTTCAATGATGTAATCATTACAGACTTTCATGATGTTCTATTGAGGTTCTCTTCCATAGTATTGACAATCCTTTCTGTAGAGTGCCTTGTGTAATGAGCCTTAAAGTTACTTATGACCTCTGAATAGAGAGGCTGAATTAGAGACATTGTGTTTGGAGACAAGTAGACCACGTCAATGTCTTTCAGTGTTGAACTCATGGGGCTCTGGTGGCCAAGGGCATTGTCCTATATCAAAAGAATTTTAAAAAGCAGCTCCTTCCTGGCAAGGTACTTCCTAATTTCAGAGACAAGGCATCAATGGAATTAATCCAGAAAAAGTGTTCTCATTATCCATACCTTCCTGTTGTACAACCAAAAGGCTGGCAGCTAGTGTTCACCTTTTCCCTTCAAGCTTCAGGAATTTATAGGTAAGAGAATTCCTGATCACAAACTTGACTGCATTTGCACAAAATATTAGAATTAGCCTATCCTTTCCTGCCTTAAATACTGGTGCTTTCTTCTCTTCCTTATTAATAAATGTTCTCTGTGGCATTTTTTTCCCAGAATAAGGGCACTGTCATCTGCATTAAAAATCTGATCAGTTTGGGAGACCAAGAAGGGAGAATAGCTTGAGGCCAGGAATTCAAGACCAGCCTGTACAACATAACAAGACCTTGTCTGTTCAAAAAATTTAAAAATTAGCTGGGCATGGTGGTTTCCACCTATAGTCCCAGCTACTCAGAAGGCTGAGGCAGGAGGATCACTTGAACCTGGGAGTTGGAGGTTGCAGCTAGCTATGATGATGCCACTGCACTCTACCCAGGGTGACAGAGTGAGACTCTGTCTCAAAAACAAAACAAAACAAAACAAAACAGCCTGTTCAGGCAGATATCCTTTCTCCTCAAGAATTTTCTTAATGGAGTCTGCTGCCTCTTAGTAGGCAGAAGTTGCTTCTTCTGTTGTCTGGACATTTTTAAAGCCAAACTTCTTTCTAAAATTATCAAACCATCCTTTGCTGGCATTAAATTCTCCAGCTTTAGATTTTTCACTTTCCTTTTGCTTTAAGTTGACGTATAATATCTTCACTTTTCCTGGAATCATATTAGCATCTATAGGTATGCTTTCCTTACAGCGGTCCTGCACCCACATAAAAGCTGCATTTTCAATAGAAGACAAAAAAGTGTTTTGCAAAAAGTGCAAAGTTTTCATGCCTGCTCCTGTAGCTACAGCAATGGCTTCATGAATTTTCTTTTCTTTTTTTCCAATCATCCTTATGTTGGATTCATTTATCTTGAAATGGCAGACAACTACAGATGTTGACCTCAATCTAGGATACATATCAAGCAATTCAATTTTTTCTTGCAGCGTCAAGTGTCAATCCACTTCTTGGGAGTATATCCAGTATCACTAGTGACACCTCGTATGGGTCCCACTGTGTTATTCAAGGCTTATGGTATTGCACTAAACATGATGAAAAATACATAAGAAGCATGAGAAATCACCTTTTACTGTGATACACAATTTACTGGAAAGACAAACTGCTTTTGCACAGATGGTTAGCATCACATAGCATTTTAAGCGGATACCTGCAACACTTGATCTCACCACAATAGCAACAGGAGGTGGCTACAAAATTATTACAGAAGTATGGTATGTACTACAGTAATTTTATGCAGTTATGATTTAATATTGCATTTTTACATTTCTTTACATTCCTCTTGACTGTGAGTGGCAACATGTATGGTCTGTGTTTGTATGCATAAGTTTGAATAAATTTTAACTTTTTACAATAGAGTTGTGTATACTTTATGTCAGTAAATGATAAAATAGACTAGTATCTACATATATTTTATGCATTCATAACATACCCAACTTTTTCTTAATGTTTTTGATATTTCTAGGCTATGAAGTTCATCTGCAAGTTTTTCAAATTGTCACAAATCCCCAAAAAAGTTTCCAGTATATTTATTGAAAAAAATCTGCATCTGAGTGGACCCTCACACTGCAAACCTGTGTTGTTGAAAGGTCAACTTTGTGTACTAACCTCATTCTCTCATCTTCACCTGCAGGGTCCAGAGGATGGGGAATCCATGACGTAGCAGCATCCTGGGACATAAAGCAAGATGGAAAAAGGTAGAAAGTGGATCTAGAGGGAGTAGATAGAAAATATTCCACACATCACTACACCTGAAAATGGTAAACATGTGGGGCAACATGGCAGGCACAAAAGGACACATCCTTCAGTCCAATTTAAGCTCTGGAATATGGTATTCCAGAATTGGGATGCTACAAATAGTCTCATTGGGATTCAACTTGCACACTTCAGCATCACACCCTTACATCAATTTCTGAAATCACTTGTCTTTGTACTTCCCAAACGGCCTTTTATAGTCATATGCATAATAAATTCTCTGTCAACTCTTATAAAGACACAGAATAACTTTCTTCTTACATTTTCTGTCATTGCCATTAGCCTTTTATCTTATATGAGTTTCTATCAGCAGCGTCTCAAAATTGCAAGAGCAGTCATGTATCCACATGCAATGATATGTCAGATTTGGACGAATAATACAGAATGCCGTCCTATTTTAACAGTCATGATCAAGGCAACGTGGATTGCTGCCAAGTCTAACAGAAGCGAGATCGGCAGCAACAAGTCACCTCTGTCAAATGCATTCATTTAGAAAAGCTTCACAGTACAGTTTTTAGTTTCACTGTGACACTGTCTCACAGAGTTAAAATGATGTGGATGGAATTGTTCAGTAAGAATTTAGAAACTCCTCTTCTTCTCAATTTTACCATAAGAAAAAATGCTTTGCTCAGTTAAAAAAAAAAAAAAAAAAAAAGGTAGTAATGCCAGCCAGTTTCCAGGGGAAATAGATGCAGGAACAAACTTTTCTGCCCACAAAGATAAATTGCCTATAACAATTACCATTTGAAAATTGTGGCCTTGAATTTTAAGCTTTAATGTGGTATTTTTTAAAGCAGGGAAGTCCTGCTGAAGGAAATTTACATGCTTCACTCTTCTGCAGAATATGTTGCATCCAAGAAAAGGGTTTATTTTTTCTCCTTTAAAAATTTCAATATATTGAATGACTGTGGGAAATAATCTGTATTGGGTAGTGCAGCAAAAGCTACACATAAGTATGCAGCTGTATTACTTTTTAGGCATAGAAGCAAACTCTTCATGTTCTAGGAGCTAATTAAGATAAAGATTTGCTTGGCATGCAATTTTGCTTCCTTAACATCCTACATTTTAGTCACTGACCCATAAAGTACAAATGAAAGCGGTAAAAGGATAACAATTTTGAATAACTTGCTGGGAAATGCCTCAAACTTGAAGGATGTTTTAATAATAATTCACCAACCAATTCCATTAGTCTTAAAGACTACAGCAGCACAAAGAGGAAATTTGAATTACACAGCTCCTCTTGCTGTATTTGAAAGATGTTTTGAGCTAAATTTAAACATTTTGGAATGTGGTATCTTGCCATTTTTGAGCCAGCAAAATGCAAGATACTAATAGTAAAACTCAATTAATGATAAGCTGTATTTCTGAACTTCACACTTTGCTCCTGGTGAATACCATTTATATCTGAACATCATATTTTAAAAGCTCTCTTCATTTGAAGAACCATGACAAGTAAGGGTAATTTAAATAGGTTTTATAATGCAACTGTGACACCTATTTTTTATTTATTTATTTTTTTACATAACCCAAGTCATAAAATACTAACCTATTTTTTTAAAATAAAGGTTTGTAAAAGAAGTTTCTTTAACTATAGCACTATCTCCTTCAATATACATATTTGTTCCACCTCCGCTATACATAATGCTAGCATACTCTGCTAACAAATTTATTTGTTTCTGACTACTTTTTCAAATGATAGTTTTGGTTTTTTGTTTTGGGATTTTTTTGTTTGTTTTGTTTTTTCACATGTGTATGAATGTCCTGAGGTTGCCATATCAAACATATTCCAATACCGCAAACTGAGAGGCTTAAACAACAGAAGTTATTGGCTCACAGTTCTGGAAGTGAGAAGTCCAAGATCAATGTATTGGCAGGGTTAGTTCCTTCTGGGGGCTATAAGGAAGAATCTGTTCTTTGCCATTTCCCCAGCTTCTGGTTGTTTGCAGGTAATATTGCATTCCTTGTTTGGTGGATGTATCTCTGCTTCCATCTTCCCATAGCATTCTCCCTGTGGTGTGTCTTTGTTCAAATTTCTCCTTTTAATAAGGGAAACACACATATTATATTAGGTACCCAACCTACTCCAGTATGACCTCATCTTAACTTGACTAACTACACCTGCAATGACCCTATTTCCACATAAGTTTACGCTCCGAGGTCCTGAGGGTTAGGACTCGAACATATGAATTTGGTTAAAAGGATTAGTGGTGGAAAGAATAAAGGTGCTTTTTGCTGGTACCCTATTGAGTACAGCTGATCTCTATACCATGGCACATAACCTTTGATCCATCACTTACATTTCTAGTTATCTAACTTCAATGTTTACCACCAAGGAAGTTATTATATAATTAATATCCATCATTAAAATTAAATAATTCTCAACAACCATTCCAATGACTATTACAGAATGTTTATATTAATATGTGAAAATATTCACATATTTTATTAGTGAATAAATAAATATTCACAAATTTTTTGTGAATGTTTGCCAAAAATGTTTTAATGTAGTATATTTTCATTTAAAAAATGAAAATGAAATTTTAAAAATTTAAAAAATGAAATTTAAAAAAATTTTTAAATGAAAATATAACATCAAAAAATTTTAATATAGTATATTTTCATTAAAAACAAAGTATAAAAAAATTCTGTATACAGTAATATAAAAAAGTTATGCTGAATTATTTCTGAGATGATAGGTTTTTATTTTCTTCTTCTTTGTTTTTTATATCTTTCTTAAATATGTTTTGCTTTTACAATAAGAAAAAATAAGACTTGTAATAATGTACTTTGTTGCAGTTAGACACAAATACAACCTCCCTATATGTTCTTATAAATGTCTCTAAAACTCTTAAAAAAGAAGCTTTTCTCCACATGAAGCAATTCTTAAAATGCTTTACTGAATGTATATTAAAAGGCCAAGAGAGGCATTCCATATAACTTCCACCTTATTTTCTACTCTGCCCTATTGAGACAACAGCATGAGTGTGTTTTTATTCTGAGCACACCTGCCACAAGTAGAACACATTATTTTAGCATAGCCCATGGCATGGTGCAAATTGTCTGTCAAGTAACCCACCAAATGTAATTTACCCAGTCCTCCTTACAGGTGCTGGGGGTTCTGGAATTGTAGAGTAACCTGGCAGTTATTGCATTTTCTTGGCAGCACCACTCTGTTACTCCATCAAGCATTAGAATACAAGCGCTGTCTAGAAAGTATCCAGCCATGTAATATGTCTTCATTATATTAACAATGGCTGGATACTTTCTGAACAGCCCTCGTATACCTGTACAAAAGAGTCAGGCATAAGAATGCAGTGGGCCTAAATGCCATCTAGTCAATGGTGGCAGCAGCCCTAAAAGCAGAGTAATTACAAGTAGGCAAGTGCTTCAGTAAGTCAATCAGATTCCCATTATACATTTGAAGAATGTGGTGCCAAAACACAGTAGCCAGCTGCCCTTCCACAAGCCACAGTTTCCACAGAAGCTAGGAATGAGTACAGGGTGCTGGGTGTTGTCAGATTCTTTCATTTTAGCAGGGTATGATTGGAAAAAATTATCGCTGAAGTGTTTCAATTTATTGGTTCTTACCATCACTGCATATGATGTCACAGAAGGAATGGACAGCTGAAAAAAAAAGTAGATATTTTTCCCATATGCAAGGCAGAAATCAGTTCCCAATTGTCTGCTGTATATCTTTGATCATAAATAACATATTAAATTTGGTGGTAGTATATATCCTGACTGTTAGCAATTATTGTTTGCAATAAAATAAGTTAATATAAAATTTTTCCAGATATTTCATAATATCTCAACACTATTTACAAATACTTGTCATCAAATGATAAAATATTTATTAAATGCATGAATAAAACCCTATACATCCAGTTCTTTAGGGGAATGCATTATTCAAGATAACATAATTATTCAAATGTTTAAAATAGCACCCTTCTTATACTTAATTTTTGTTTCATAGCTTTTAAAAGTGATTGTGTATTATTCTAACATCTTAACTGGCCATATGAAATATAATGTAAACATTAGTGATGTATAGCCTCAATTTTTATGACGTTCTATACATGCATAAATTCAAGTCAATGTACAGAATCCATGTTGACCTTAGACATGTGATTTCTTGGGAAAATAAGTTATGATTTTATTTTTCCCTTTTACTATTTTAAATGTGCAGAACTAGATCTGAATACTCTCCACAGCACAGATAGTTTTCTGCATATACACACAAATTTTTGGAAAATTATTTTCTTGACAGTTGCCATTAATAATATTAGTAGTCTTACAGTCTTCATAATGCTATTTACAATATATCAAAACAATGTGCTGTAGCCACTTCCTTTTAGTTTGATCTCATCTGCTTTCTCATTGTATCTCATTTGTGGATAGTGTATGTGAAGGGGATTTAATTCTTAGTATTTGTGAAATGTTATTTCCTGCATGACATATTTTTTTCATTTAAAACATAGCATATTTCCACACATATTCTGCAATCTAATTTCTTTTATGTTTAAATTTTAACAGACTTCTAGATGCTAGCAAGGATCTTGCGTGCAAAAACAACACAAAAATTTCATGTTCTCTTGAAGACACTAGAGAGCTATCAAGCCAACAAAGACTTATGGGTCTGAAGGAATGTGCAGAAGAGTAAGCCTCACATTTAGTGCTCCTCTGCCCCTCAAGCACTTACCTTTTGGAAAATAGCAGATGAGAGATTGAGGAGCTAAGCAGAGGATTTTGAAGCCTCACAGGAATGGGGGTACTAAAATTAGAATCCTGGACTCATTAAGGAAAAGGAACCCAAGAAAATACCCAAGGCTTTTAGTTGGAACACCAAAACACTACAGCCTGGGAGTAAGTACATATCAGAAATAGGCCAGCACCTATAAGGGCTGATGCCCAGATTCTAACCTGTTCAATCTCTAATTAGATTGATTAGATAACAGTAATCAACCAATAACTCTACAGCCTTCCAGTAACATAATTAAATCCTCTCTAGAGGGAAATAATAATTCAGAGACTCAAATGTTTACATTTTTATGCACAATATGTGTCATCAATCAAAAATAACTAGGCCTATAAAAAGACAAAGTATTTCAGAGAACCAAGAAAAAATAGAATTATAATCATAAGGCATCCAGATATGTAATTGTCAGATATGGATTTTAGAATACCTGTTACTATTTCATCATACATGATATATTATTTAAAATAACTGCCACATCAAATCAAAATTCTATATTCAACAAAAATTCTTACTAAGTTAAAAGACACAATGGAGAATTTTGGAAAACTATAAGCTACAGAAAAAGGAAATCATAAAAATGAAAAATACAATGACTGAAACTAGCAACTCAATAGAAAAATTTCAGTGTAGATCAGACACTGCTGATGCATGAAGTAAAGTGGAAAGTTGGTGAAAAGAAACATCTATACTGAGGCACAGAGAGAAAATGAATGGAAAACACACAATACAAGAGCATAAAAGATACATGAAGCACAAAGTAAAGGTCAACTATATATGGAGATTTGTGTCTCAGAAAAAGAGGAAAGGGGAACTGGAAAGCAGCCAAGAATATTCCAAAATCCACAAAATACACCAAGCCACAAATGTGACTGGTTCTATGAACCTTAAATAGAATAAATCTAAAGAAAATGACACTTAAAGACCTCATAGTAAAAGTGCAGTAAATTAAAGTAAATTATGAATTTTAAAAGCAGCCAGGGGGTGGGGAGCAGGAAGGCATCTTGATATCAAAAGAGCAATCAAGACTGACAGATGACTTCTTCAAATTAACAATGGAAGCCAGAAAACAAAGGAATTACTTGTTCAAATTGCACAAAAATCATTTCAAATCAAAATTCTATAACCAAAAAAAAAAAAAGAAAGAAAAAGAAAAAGAAAAACTCTTCAAAAATGATGGGAAGGGAAGGGATTTATACTCTTGGCCATGGTTAAGTATCGTATATGTATAAAATCCAACATAATCCACAGAGAACCTATTTGAATTAATAAAGGGATTTATTAAGATCACAGTCTATAAGGTCAATATAGAGAAAGTTTTTACATTTTTATATAGCAAGAACAAGCAATTAAAAAATAAACTCTTAAAATATGTTATTAATGATAGCATTAAAACCACAAATAGCTAGAAATAAATACTTTTAAAGTGTGTAACAAATATTCACAAAAAACTATGAAATATTATTGACAAAATTAAAGGTAGCTTAAATAAATAGAGAGACATACTGTGTTCATGGAACAAAAGACTAAATATTTTTAAAATGCAATTTTCATCAAATGATTTATAACTCAGTACAATTCTGATCAAAATCCCAAGCAGACAATTTTTGGAAAATGGCAAGCTGCCTAAAATTTATATGGAACTGAAAACAACTAAAAATATCCAAGAAAATCTTGGAGGAAAAAAGAACAAAGCTGGGGGACTTGCACTCTCAGTTATCAAGATTTTTGAATTTAGGGAGCCTAGAAATAAACCCATGTACCTCCAACCAAGTGACCTTTGACAAAGCAGATGAATACATACACTGGGGTAAGGACACAATATTCAATAAATGGTGTTGGAAAAATTGGATAGTCATATGCAGAAGAATGAAACTGGATCCCTATCTCTTACCATACAAAAATTAACTCAAGATGGATTAAAGACTTATATGTAAGATCTGAAACCATAAAAATTCTAAAAGAAAATCTAGGAAAAAAATCTTCTGGACATTGGGCTAGGCAAAGAATTTATGACCAAGACCCAAAAAGCAAATACAATAAAAACAAAAATAGACAAATGGAATTTAATTAAATTAAAAAGTTTCTGCACAGCAAAAAGAAATAATCAAAAGAATTAATAGATGACCTACAGAATGGGAGAAAATATTTGCAAACTATGTGGCTGACAGAGAACTAATATCCAGAATCTACAAGGAACTCCAACAAATCAGCAAGGAAAAAACCAAACAACCCTATTAAAAAGTAGGAAAATGACATGAACAGGCACTTTTTAAAAGAAGATATACAATGTCCAATAAATATATGAAAAAATGCTCAACATCACTAATCATCAGGAAAATGTGAATTAAAACCAAGAGATACCATCTTACCCCTGTTAGAATGACCATTATTAAAAATTCAAAAAACAATAGATGTTGGTGTGGATGCAGTAAAAAAGGAACACTTATGTACTGTTGGTGGAAATGTAAATTGGTACAACCTCTATGGATATCAGTATGGAAATTTCTCAAAGAACTAAAAGTATATCTACCATTCAATCCTGCAGTCCCACTACTGGGTATCCACACAAAGGAAAATAAATTATTATATAAAAAAGACACCTTTACTCATATGTTTATTGCAGCAGAATTCATAATCTCAAAGATATGGAATCAACCTAAGTATGCATCAACTAATGAGTAGATAAAGAAAATGTGGTACATATATACCATGAAGTACTACCCCGTGGTAAGAAAGAATGAAATAATGTCTTTTGCAGCAACTCAGATGGAACTGGAGGCCATTATCCTAAGTGAAGTAACTCAGGAACAGAAAATAAATGCTGCACGTTCTCACATATAAGTGGGAGCTAAACTACAGCTACACAAGGGCAGTCAGAGTGGTATAATGGACATTGGAGACTCATAAGATGGGAAGGTGGGAGAGGGTGAGGGATGAAAAATTACCTACGGGGTACAATACACACTACTCAGGTGATGGGTACCCCAAAAGCCCAGACTCCACCACTATACAATATATACATGTAATGGAATTCAACTTGTATTCCCTAAATAGATTAAATAAATAAGTAAATAAATAAAGTTCCAACAGCTTAAAAAAATGAGTGTCTAGGTCTGCCAAATTAAAAAAAAAAAGATTTTGGAATCTGTAGTAATTAAAATATGAGAGAGATATTGACAGAATGAGATACAAATAAGCAAATAAAGCAGAAAAGCCTAGAAACAGACCACATATATACGACACTGGAATATGTTAAAGACAAAAATTAAAAGGCACTGAGGGAAATACTATCTTTTCAATTAATTCTGTTGAATCAATTAAGAATCTACATGGAAAGAAATGATCACTGCTCCTTACCACACTACATACAAAAAATCAATGCCAGGTAGACTGTAGATCTAAGTATAAAAAGTAAAACAACAAAGTTTCTGATTAAAATATTTTCTTGGCCTTGGGGCTGGCAAAGATTTCTTCCCAAGGTAGCACTAATCATTAAAGTTTAATAAAAATGGACTACAGTAAAATGAGATATATATTAACCAAAAGAGATCATTAATAGAGTGAAAACACAAATTATAAAATGGTGAAACCCATTTCCAATATCTACAACCACCTGATATAACCCATCCAGAATATATTTTTGGAAAACTTTAAAAATCAGTAAGATAGATATTGAGAATATAATAAAAAAATAAATGGGCAAAAGACTTGAACAGAGACTTCTAAAATGACCAATAAAGATAAAAAGAGTTTCTTGACCTCACAAACACCAAGGGAATACATATTAAGTACATATTACACTCACCAAAAGTAAAAAGACTAGCAATACCAGGTGTTGGCTGGGATGTGGAGCAACAGAAATCACAATACCCTGTTATTATAAATGTGAATTGGTATAACCACTTTGGAAAACTGTTTGGCAGTAGCTACTCAAACTCAACAAATGCATGCCTTGTGACCCAGCAATTACACATCTCAGTCTATTACCAACAGAATTTTGTATTTATGCACACCAAAAGACCTGTACGAGAGTATTTATCACAGCACTGTTGAAGTGCCTATTTTCATTCCTAAATGTTCATTGTAGCCCTTTTTGCAGTAATCCAAACTGGAAACAATGCAAGTGTTCATCAATCCAAATATCTATGAATTTTGGTATATTCATAGAATGAAGTACCATTAAGCAATGAAAAGCAAATGAATTTCTGCAACATTCAACAACAAGGATGAATCCCACAAACATAATATTGAGCAAAAGAAGTCAAACACAAAAGATGGCATAAAGTATGATTCCCATTTATTTGCTATTCAAAAACAGACAACATTAAATTATGGTGTGAGGAGGAAAGATAGTATTTCCTCTGATTAGGGAAAAAGTTTCTGAGAAGACCTCTGGGATACTTTTTCTATAGATTTAGTACTTTTTGAAGTTTTTGATTTGTGCACTCTCTATACATATGTCCTAAGTCAACAGAAGTTTATTTGAAGCATTTTTAAATATTCAAAATTAATTTATGGTATTAAAAATCAGAATAGTAATTACCTTTGGGGAGGGTCCTGGGCAATGCCAGGGAACAGATCTCAAGGGGACATCAAGGATGCTGGTAATATTATGTTTCAGGGCCTGAATCATGTTTACATTAGCATTTTCACTATGATTTGTGAGATTTTTCTACATACATTTCAATAAAAATATTTATTAATAATTAGTTAAGATACATATGAATTTTTGAATACACATTAATTTTTTTGAATTTTTCTTTGTGTGGGTATATTATATCTCACATTTTAAAAGTCTTTAAAAACAATAATATCACCTTGGTCCAATATTTTGCACTGATGAGCAAGAACATGTCAACTATATAATCAATATTAAAAACTATTTCTTCTAGGCTAGCTCTAAATATGATAGAATGAGTGAGGTTGTCTATCATAAAACATATGTGCCTTTATGCAAATAATATTGTGCGTGTGATCTGATCTAGTAATCCTTGACGTCTGGAAGAAGAGTCAAAATTTGGGTCCAAAAAACTAAACTACTTAAATTTCAATGGCTTGAAAATAAGCTTTGCAGTCTGTAACTCTGGAAGGAGGAACAGAATTTTAATTTTAAAGGTAATATGCATATAATGGGGTGGGGTAATTAACAGTTTGAGTCTAAATTGTGGTTACTACTGGAATTTAAATATATCTTGATCTCCCTGGAATACTGGTGAGTGAGGTCATCACAGGGCCAGAGGAGTCTTCCTGGGAAGAACAATCTAACTAAAGAGACTATTAACACAAATGTCACAGACAACTCACATTTTCTTCTGGCTCAGTTCCATCCCTCAGATGACTAGCCAAGCCCTAACAGAAATGGGAGAGAAGCAAAAACTGAATAAACACTCATATACAAGTACACAATGCAACAGAGGTACAAGGGTGCCCTCTTTCTGGAGCAGCATGACTATGAGAATGGTGGGGAGAAATTTCTCCTTCTTTGAAACAGAGCCACTGGCATGCTGCAAACTTGTAGAATAAGCACAGAAGGAAACAGCATCATCACAAGCATGGCTGATGGCCAACTTTGTTAGCACTACCCAGAGCACCAGCCAATGCTGGACACTGCTGTAGTTTGACATCTCTTTGACCTTGGGGGGTGACCACAGCTTTAGCTACCATAGGAAACAGTAGCACCCACTGGAAGTAACTCAACAATGGGCCCTTGGGCCCTAGGTGAAGCCCCTTGTGCATTTTGATAGACCATAGGAGACACAATTTTTGCAGAGGCTGAGAAAACATGAGTCTCTCAGAAGTAAGTAGGGGATGCTGCAGAGACAGAGAGGATTTTGATGGTTTCCTAATTGTGGAGAGTTTGAAGGAGGTCAAGATTATTCACATTAATTTAACTTTTTGAATCCCAAGGCTGTTATTAGGAAACACAAATTATATTGCTAATAAAAAGTAGCAACTTAATTTTGTAGATTTTTTTCTATTATCTAAATTTTGCCTATTTTCTAATTATCTAAATGAAAGTTGTGACTCTTCATTCTTGTATACATCAAACTTATTAAAGTAGAATTCTTAAGCTGAAGCTTTTTTGATCTTCCCTTATCAAAATTCTTGTCAAATTTCTAAAGCCTAACAGTACAAAATAATATCATATGCCATATGTTATGGCAAAGGAAGGAACTCTGTGTAATCCTTTCTCAAAAGTATTGCTCAGATTCAACCAGTCAGGGATCTGTAACATAGTGGCTTTTGGAGCAACGCTATTACTCCAGAATTTGAAATTACAAAATATCTAATTAACATCTTGTCTCCTTTGCTTTCATTCTTTGTTAACTTGAAAATATTAATGCCTGAATTCTAAATTTCCAAAGAAATGTTAAAGGAAAAAACCTCTGTGTAAAGAGTGTATCTGGGAATGACCATGACTAAAATACTAACGTTCAACTGTTTTCTCCAAGAACCTAAACAAAAAGGCCAAAAGAATGTAAAAATAGGAGAAAATCTACATCAGCATCAGAGATGGCAGAAGTGTACCAATGACATGCTTTGAAAATAGTGGAATTTCTAACAGAAATAATCCAACTGGGGCTAGAATAAAAGATTTTGTCAAGAGCCAACTCATAACTCCCTTTCCCAAGAAAGTAAGGGAGTAAGAAAATACCTAGAGGAAATTCTGGCGGAACTGCAGCAACTTCCTAAAACATGGAGAAGGGGCTAGAGATGAGGGTAGCTGACTGTTTAGTGGAAGAGAATACCTGTGGGGTCTCCTTCACAATGTGGATCAAAGTAATAGGAAAGGGATGTCCTGGGAGAGAATGTGTGGCCATGGCAATCAGACTCAATGGCAGCAGGCTGTCTTCTAATGTAGCAGGACCTCAGCTGACAGATCAAGTGTCATCTTTATTATATATGTATTTACTTGGTTATTCATTTATATTTATCTAACAGCTTTATTGAGGTACAATTGATATATAAATAATTGCACAAATTTAATGTATACGATTTGAAGAGTTTGGGGATATGCAAAAATCCATGATAGTATCACCATAATCAAGGTAATAGACATATCCAACACCTCACAAAGCTTCCTTGTGTCCTTCTGGTTTTTGTTACCTTTGCACCAAGAAGGGAGAAGACAAATACTCTCAGGATAGCTTGAGTGGAAGATAATAATGTTCCCTGATTTAGTGCCAGATGCTCAAATTGCTCACATTCCCAGTTTCCTCTCTACTTCTTTCAGCTTATAGACTCCTAGAACTGATCATATAAACTTATATTAATATATGTCCATACAAAGCCATACCAGAATATAGCAGTATTATTCATACCAGTCCCAAACAGGGAACAACCTAAAATGCCCATCGAAAGAGAATGGATAAACAAATGGTGTTATATTCATCAAATAAAATCATGCTCATAGATGCAAAACCATGAGTAATGATATATGCAACAATGTAAATGAGTGTCAAAAAATTTTACTTTCAAAAATGTATACACCAAAGAGTACATTTTTGTGAAAATGTCCACTTTTATGAGGTTCAAAACAGGCAAAACCAAACTATGGTGATAGAAATCAGAACAATGGCTATCAGACAGGGGATTGTCTGAGTGGAGGAATAAGAGAATTTCTGAAGTGATAGTAACATTTTACATCATTTGGTTTGCATCCATTTATCAAAATTCATTCATTGAATTTAATCCATAGTATCTGTCCATTTCACAGTATGTAAATTTTACTTCAATTAAAAAAAGAAGGGAATGACATCATGAAGATGGCAGAATAGAACTTTTCAGCACTTGTCCTCTCTCAGAAACATTAGTTTTAACTATCCACAAAAAAATACGCAAGAGCTAAGAAATCCAGGTAAGAGATTACAGCATCTCAGTGTAGCAGAGAAATAAGAAAAGACATACTGAAGAAAGTAAGAAGGACAATTTCACATTACCTGTATCATCCCTCCCCCAAGCCCAGGTATCACAGCAAGTAGATAGTTCTGCATGGGAGAAGAGTGAAGTGAGCACTTGACTTTGTCATGGACCCTAACACCAGGCCTATGCCAATGAAACCCAACATCAGGCCATTCTCTATAGTCCCAGTCTCCAGGCCAGCCTCCACAACCCAAGACTTCAGGCCTATCCCATTGCCAAGCTGGTCTCCCCAGCCCCAGGCTCCAGGCCCCTCCCATCTCCAGGCCAGCCCCAGCATTCCCAGGCTCCATATCAGCCCTAGTACAAGGCTGGCCACCAAAACCCCATACTCCAGGCTGGCACCTACAGACCCAGCATCCAGGATGGCTCCTACAGCCTGAGGCACTAGTCTGATACTCATGGCTATAGGTTACAGACCCATGTAGCACCAGGCTGGCCTTGCAGCCCCTAGCTTCAGGCCAACCCCCACAGCCCCATCTACCAGCATACCCAGGGTCCAGGCCTGCCCCAGTAGACCCTAGTGCCAGGCTTGATCCCATGAACAAAGGCTGCAGGAAGATCCTTGTGTACCCAGGTTCCAGGTCTGTCTCAGCACCAAGCTGACCCCAGGTTCCAGGCTGGCCCCAGCAGCCCCAGGCTCCAGCAGACCCAGGAGTCAAGCTGCACCAACAAGTCCATGGTCCAGGCTCACCTCAGTAAACCCCAAAGCCAGGCTAGTCCCTGTGGACCCAGGATACAGGTCCCTCTCCCTGGACCCAGGTGCAAGGCCTGTCCCAGCACCAAGCTGGCCCCTGAAGACTCAGGAGCAAGGCCCATCTCAGTGCCACATCAGGCCCTGTGGACACAGGCTCCAGGTCCACCCCCACGGCCCCTGGCTCCAGGTGTACCTACACAGACACAGTCAACTGACCCATCCTAGTGGACCATGGCACCATGACAGGGTCATGAATGCAGACTCGAGGCCTGCCCCACCAAACCAAACCTCCAGGCCATCCCCTGTGGAGCCAAGTCAAGGCCTACTCACCTGCTGACCCAGGTACCAGACTAGCCTGCCCAAGGACTCCAGCACAAAGTCTACTCATGGAACCCATGAGACAGCCTGCCCAGAATTTCTGGACAGGCTAACTATTGAAGGGCTCACTCTGACAAAACCAGTCTGTAAAGACTGGAATAGGTACTTACTTCTTCATATGCATAGACATCAATATAAGGGCAAAAAATCCATGAATAATCAGGGAAACATGACACCACCAAAAGAACAAAATAAAGCACCAGTAACCAATCCTACAGAAATGAAGATATATGAACTGGTTAACAAAGAATTCAAAATAATCATCTTAAAGAAGCTCAATGAACTACAAGATATAGCCAACTAAATGATATCAGGAAAACAATACATGAACAAAATGAGAAGTTGAAAGAAGAGAGAGGAACCATAAAAACAAAACAAATGAACAACAACAAAAAAAAACCCAGAAATTCTGGAGATAAAGAATACAATGACTGAAATGAAAAATTCCATAGAGAGCTTCAATAGCAGACCCAATAAAGCAGAAGAAAGAATCAGTGAGCTCAAAGACAGGTAATTTGAAATTTCCCAGTCAGAGGAACAAAAAGGCAGAAGAATGAAACAGGACTCCTACCTCTCATCACTCACAAAAATTAATTCACTATTGATAGCAGACTTAAACCTAAGACATGAAACCATAAGAATTCTAGAAGAAAATGTTGGAAAAACTCTTCTAGATATCAGCCTAGGCAAAGAATTTATGAAAAAGACCCCAATGACAATCATGGCAACAACAAACTTAATAAATGGGATTTGATTAAACTAAAAAGTTTCTACACAGCTAAGGAAACAATCAACAGAGCAAATAGACAACATACAGAATGGAGGAAAATATTCACAAGCTATATATCCAATAAAGGACTAATGACCAGAGTTCATAAAGAACTCAAGAAAATTAGCAAGAAAAAAAAAAACCAACCCCATTAAAAAGTGGGCAAAAGACATGAACAGATACTTCTGAAGAGAAAAAAGGCAAATGGCCAATAAACATATGAAAAAATACTCAATATCTCTAATCATCAGGGAAATGCAAATCAAAACACAATGAGGTATCACCTAACTCCAGTGATAATGGCTCTTATTAAAGAGTCCCAAAGCAACAGATGGTAGCGTGGATGCAAAGAGGAAGGAACACTTATATACTGTTGGTGGGACTGCAAATTCATACAACCTCTATGGAAAGCAGTATGGAGATACATCAGAGAACTAAAAGTAGACCTACTATTTGATCCAGCAATCCCACTACTGGGTATTTACTCAAAGGGAAAAAAGTTCTTTTTATCAAAAATACACTTGCACTTGAATGTTTACTGCAGCACCATTCACAATTGCAAAGATGTGGAATCAACCCAAGTGCCCATTAATACATGAGTGGATTAATAAAATGTGGTGTATGTACACCATGGAGTACTACTCAGCCATTAAAGAAAATGGTGAACTATTACCTTTTGTAACAACCTGGATGGAACTGGAGACCATTCTTGTAAGTGAAGTATCACGAGAGTGGAAAAACAAACACCATATGTACCCACTATTAGATTGGAACTAATCGATCAACACTTGTATGCACATATGGAAGTAAAACTCAATGGAAATCAAAGAGGTGGGAGGGGGCAGGGGGGTTGGGTAAATTCACACCTAATGGGTACAATGCACACTATCTCAGTCATGGGCACACTTATAATTTTGACTCAAACTGTACAAAGCAATTCATGTAATCAAAACATTTGTATCCCCATAATATTCTGAAATTATTAAAAAAGAAAGAAAAATTAAAAGAATGTATATTTGAAATCAAGGTGTGAATGGATTTTTATTAAAAAAGGAAATGACATAATAAATCTAGACAAAGACACAGCAAAAAAAGAAAACTATAGGCCAATATCTCTGATGAACATAGATGCAAAAATCCTCACAAAAGTACTAGCAAATTGAATTCAACAACACTATTAAAAAATTATTCATCGTGATCAAGTGGGATTCATCTCAGGGATGTAAGGATGGTTCAACATACACAAGTCAATCAATGTGATACATCATGTCAATAGGATTAAGGACAAAAAACATACGATCTTTCCAATTGATGCAAAAAAGCACTTGATAAAATTCAACACCTCTTCATGACAAAGACTCTCAACAAACTGGGTACAGAAGAGACATACCTCCACATAATAAAAGTCATATATAACAGACCCACAGCTAGTATCATATTGAATGTGTGAAAAACTGGAAGCTTTTCCTCTAAGATCTGGAACAAGACAAGGATGCCAACTTTCATCACTGTTATTCAACATAGTACTGAAAGTTATAGCTAGAGCAGTCAGACTAGACGAAGAAATATAGGGCTTCCAAATAAGAAAGGAAGAAGTCAAATTGTCTTTGTTTGCAGACAATATGATCTTATACCTACAGAAACCTAAAGACTCCACAAAAAAAACTATTAGAACTGATAAACAAATTAAGTAAAGTTGCAGAATACAAAATCAACATACAAAAATCAGTAGTATTTCTATACACCAACAGTGAACAATCTGAAAAAGAAACCAAGAAAGTAACACCATTTACAATAATTAAAAATAAAATAAAATACCAAAGAATAAACTTAAACAAAGAAGTGAAAGATCTCTACAATGACAACTATAAAACATTATTGAAAACAATTAAAAAGGGCACACAAAAAAATGGAAAGATATTCCATGCCCATGGATTAGAAGAAAAAATATTACTAAAATGTGATTACTACCCAAAGCACTTTACACATTCAATGCAATCTCTGTCAAAATACTAATGCCATTCATCACAGAAACTGAAAAAATAATCCTAAAATTTATATGGAACCACAAGAGACCCAGAATAATAGCCAAAGCTATCCTGAGCAAAAAGAACAAAACTGGAGAAATCACATTACCTGATTTCAAATTACATCACAGAGTTGTACTAACCAAAGCAGCATGGTATGGCATGAAAATAGACACAAAGATCAATGTAACAGAATAAAGAACCCAGAAATAAATCTACACACCTATAGTGAACTTATTTCAACTCTTGGGAAAGAAAAGTCACTTCAATAAATGGTGATGGGAAAACTGGATCTCCATATGAAGAAGAATGAAACTAGATGCCTGTTTCTCACCATATACAAAAAATCAAATCAAAATGAATTAAAGATTTATATCTAAGACTTGAAACTATGAAACTATTGAAAGAAAACATTGGAGAAACACTCCAGGGCATTGGTCTAAACAAAGATTTCTCTTTTTTTTTAATTTTAATTCTTTTTTCTTTTTTCTTTTTTTTTTTTTTTACAGTATTTTATTTTATTTTTTAATTTCAGCACATTATGGGGGTACAAGCACTTTGGTTACATATATTGCCTATGCACTGCACAAGTCAAAGCTACAATTGTGAACATCCCCCAGACAGTGCATCCTGCACCCATTAGATGTGAGTTTTCCCATCCCCTCCAACCCCCTCCCACCTGCCCAACCTCTGATGAATATTATTTCCATGTGTGCACGTAAGTATTGATCAGTTAGTACCAATTTGATGGTGAGTACCAGTGGTGCTTGTTTTTCCATTCTTCTGATACTTTGCTTTGAAGAATGGGCTCTAGCTCCATCCAGGATAATATCAGAGATATTAATTCACCATTGTTTTTATGGCTGAGTAGTACTCCATGGTATACATATACCACATGTTATTAATCCACTCATGTGTTGATGGACACTTGGGTTGTTTCCACATCTTTACAATTGTGAATTATGCTTCTATAAACATTTGAGTGCAGATGTCTGTATGATAGAATGTCTTTTTTCCTTTGGGTAAATAGCCAGTAGTGGGATTGCTGGATCAAATGGTAGTTCTACTTTTAGTTCTTTTAAGTATCTCCATATTACTTTCCATAGAGGTTGTACTAATTTACAGTCCCACCAGAAGTGTATGAGTGTTCCTATCCCTCCATATCCATGCCAACATTTGTTATTTTGGGACTTTTTGATATAAGCCAATCTCACTGGAGTTAAGTGATATCTCATTGTGGTTTTGATTTGCATTTCCCTGATGATTAGAGAAGTTGAGCAATTCTTAATATGTTTCCTGGCCTTTATGCTGTCTTCTTTTGAAAAGTTTCTGCTCATGTCCTTCTCCCAATTTTAATGGGGTTGTTTGATTTTTTCTTGTTGATTTTCCTAAGTTCTGTATAGATTCTGGTTATCAGCCCTTTATCAGATGTGTAGCATGCAAATATTGTGTCCCATTCTGTCGTTGGTCTGTTCACTCTAATGATAGTTTCCTTGGCTGTGCAGAAGCTCTTTAATTTGATCAGGTCCCCTTTATTTATTTTTGTTGTGCTGTGATTGCTTTGGGGGCCTTCTTCATAAATTCTTTGCCTAAGCCAATGTCTATAAGAGTTTTTCCAACGTTTTCTTCTAGAATTCTTATGGTTTCACATCTTGGGATTAAGTCTGTTATCCATCGTGGGTTCATTTTCATGACAAGTGAGAGGTATGGATCTCGTTTCAGTCTTCTACATGTGGCTATCCAATTTTCCCAGCACCATTTATTGAATATGGATTCTTTTCCCCAGGGTATGTTTTTGTCTGCTTTGTCAAAAATCAGAGACAGTATAAGGATGGTTTTATATCTGGGTTCTCAGTCCTGCCCCATTGGTCTATGCCTGTGTTCTTGTGCCAGCACCATGGTGTTTTGGTTACTATTGCCTTGTAGTATAGTTTGAAGTCTGGTAGATTGAGGCCTCCCAATTTATTCTTTTTGCTTAAGATTGCTTTGGCTAGACAGGACCTCTCTGTTTCCACACAAAGCGTAGAATTATTTTTTCTAGATCTGCAAAAAATGATGGTATTTTGATAGGGACTACATTTATTCTGTAAATCACTTTAGGTAGTATAGACATGTTAACAATGTTGATTCTACTGATCCAGGAGCATGGTAGGGTTTTCCATGTGTTTACATCTTCTGCAATTTCTTTTCTCAGTGTTTCATAGTTTTCCTTATATAGGTCTCCCACCTCCTTAGTTAAATATGTTCCTAAACATTTAATTTTCTTTCATGCTATTGTGAAAGTTATTGCATCTTTGATTTGTTTCTCGGCTTGACCGTTATTGGCATATATGAAGGTTATTGATTTGTATGCATTGACTTTGTATCCTGAGACTTTGCTGAATCCATTTATCAATTCCAGGAGTCTCTTGGGTGAATCTCTGGGGTTTTCTAGATATAATATCATATCACCCATGAAGAGTGAAACTTTGATCTCTTCTGCTCCCATTTGGAAACCCCTGATTCCTCTCTCTTGTCCAATTGCTCTGGCAAGGACTTCCAGCACTATGTTGAATAGAAGTGGAGATAGTGGGCAACCTTGTCTGGTTCCAGTTCTAAGTGGGAATGCTTTCAATTTTTCCCTGTTCAGTATGATATTGGCTGTTGGTTTATCATATATGGCTTTAATAATTTTTAAGTATGACCCATCTATGTTTATATTGTTAAGACTTCTTATCATACAAGGGTGCTGAATTTTGTCAAAAGCCTTTTCTGCATCTATTGAGAGGATCATATAGTCTTTGTTCTTGCTTTTATTTATATGATGAATTACATTTATAGATTTGCATATGTTGAACCATCCCTGTCTCTCAGGGATGAAGCCCACCTGATCATGATGAATTATTTTTTGATCTGCATTTGAATTTGGTTTGCTAGGATTTTATTGAGAATTTTTGCATCTATATTCATAAGGGATATTTGTCTATCATTTTCTTTTCTTGTTGTGTCCTTTCCTGGCTTTGGTATAAAGGTGATATTGGCTTTGTAGAATGAGTTGGGGATGATTCCATCCTTCTAGATAGTACAGAATAATTTCTGCAGCATAGGTACCAGTTCTTCTTGTAGGTTTGGTAGAATTCAGGCGTGAACCCATCTGGTCCAGGACTTTTTTTGTTGTTGGAAGATTTTTTATTACTGCTTCAATTTGGTACTTGATATTGGTCTGTTTAGGAATTCTATTTCTTCCTGATTGAGCCTAGGGAGGTTGTGTGTTTCTAAGAATTTGTCCATTTCCTCCACGTTTTCATGGCTTTGGGCATGGGGATTTTTTAATATTCAAAGATGATGTTTTGTATTTCTGTGATATCAGTTGTGACTTCTCCTTTTTCATTTCTAATTGAGCTTATTAGATTCCTTTCCTTTTTGCTTCTGGTCAATCTGACAAGTAGCCTGCCAGTTTTTTTTATCTTTTCAAAGAGCCAACTTCTTGTTTTATTAATCCTCTGTATTGTTCTTTTGTTCTTGATTTCACTTAGTTCTGCTCTGATCTTGGTCATTTCTTTTCTTCTGCTGGGTTTAGGATTGGTTTGCTCTTCCTTTTCCATTTCCATGAGATGATTCATTAGTTTGCTGATTTGTGAACTTTCTGTCTTTTGGATGTAGCCATTTAAGGTGATGAGTTTTCCTCTCGGGCCTGCATTTGCTGTATCCCACAGATTTTGATAACTTGTGTCCCCATTGTCATTTAATTCAGAGAATCTTTTGATTTCCCTCTGGATCTCCTCCTTGACCCAATAGTCATTCAGCAATAGATTGTTTAGTTCCCATGTTTTTGGACAGATATGTTTGTTTCTGTTGGAATTGCTTTCTGATTTTATTCCACTGTGGTCTAAAAAGATACATGGTATAATTTCTATTTTGTAAAATTTATTGAGATCTGTTTTGTGGCCTAGGATGTGATAAATTTAAGAGAAAGTTCCATGAGCTGATGAGAAGAACATATATTCAGTGTTATTTGGGTGGAGTGTTATGTAGATATCTGTTAGGCCCAAATGTTCTAGAGTCCCACTATTCCCACCAAAGGGAATAGTGTTAGGCGAATGCACTCTGGGATCAAACAAAACCCCCTAATAAAGTGAGTAGGGTTAGGGGCAGCTACTCTGGTTCAGCCTGTGGCACCTGAGGCATTCGGTTGCCACGGGAACCAGTACTTAGAGAAATTGAGTCATTATGGCACAGTTACCTTCAATATGACCATTCTCTGGGGTAGAGGAGGACAGGGACCTGGACAGCCGGCACTAGGTCTAATCACATAGGAGAAGGCCAGAGGCAGAGAGGCAGGACTGGAAGGATGGGCTGCAAACTGTTTCCAATACACAAGATCCCACCAATACAGGTCAGGGACCTTGTCCCACCTGGAACCCATGGAGTCAGCTGTCTGTGGCCTCCAAGAGCGTAGCCTGTCATGCCCAGGTGGGAGAGCTCCCAGGCTGGGGTTGGGGTGAAGCTAGAGACCTAGCTAACAGTCATCTCCAGGCGGGAGACCTTAAAGATGGCTGCCAATTTCCAATCTGGTGTACAGTACAGTTCAGATCACGCTGTGAATGCAGTACTCCTCGCCCTGCCTGGGTCCTGCAGAGACAATTGCCGGCACCCACCATAGTTGTAGCCCGTTGTCTCTGTTCAACTCCTGTTCCCTGGTCCCACTGAATTCCAGGGGCAAGGTGCCCATCTTTAGATTCCCATGTACTGTCCTGGGAAGCTGTATCTCAGCCCAGTCCCACCTGGCTCTGTGCAGTCCCTGTACAGTGCACCCAAGAGCTCTGTACGGTTCCCACAATTGCTTCCTCTCCATAGAGCCTGCAGTCTCATGCAAAAACTTTGCACCAACTCTGGGCTTGTCCTTGAATGAGTGGATGGGAAGTCTTTGGGGATGGTGCGTGACCATCTGTAGGTCAGGTCGTACTGTGCTGACCTGGCAAACACGTCCTTCCTGCACTCTGATCTCTATTGTATTCCCTGAGCTCTGAGATCTTTGTGAGTGTATCTCCCTGTCACCTTTTTTTTTGCACTGAGTGTCCCACGATGCTTCTCTGCAATCTCACAATGCTGTTTTCAGAGTGAGCGATCTGCATGCAGGGAGCCATCCATGTTCTTCACCTCCTTCCCTGGGATAAGTGAGGTAGAAGGCCTCTACCAGACTGCCAGTTTTCTTCTCTCCAAGATTTCTTGAGTAATACCACAAAAGCACAGGCAACCAAAGCAAAAATGGACAAATGGGATCAAATTAAGCTAAAAAACTTCTGAACAGCAAAGGAAACAATCAACAAAGTGAAAAGACAACCCACAGAATGGGAGAAAATATTTGCAAACTACCCATCTGTCAAGGGATTGATAACTAGAATATACAAGGAGTTCAAACAAGTCAATAGGAAAAATATCAAATAATCTGATTAAAAAATGGGCAAAAGATCTGAATAGACATTTCTTGAAAGAATACATGGCCAACAGGTATATGAGAAAATGCTCAATGTCATTATTCATCAGAGAAATGCAAATCAAAACTACAAGATATCATCTCACCCCAATTAAAATGATTTTTATTTAAAAGACAGCCATTAACAAATGCTGGCAAGGATGTGGAGAAAGGGGAACCCTCATACACTGTTCATGGGAATGTAAAATTAGTACAAACGCCATGAAGAACAGTATGCAGTTTCCTCAAAAAACTGAAAATAGAACTACCATATGACACAGCAATCCCACTGCTGGGTATATATCCAAAAGAAAAGAAGTCAGTATATCAAAAAGATATCTGTACTCCCATGTTTATTGCAGCACTATTCACAATAGCCAAGACTGGAATCAACCTTAAGTGTCCATCAGTAGATAAATGGTTAAAGAAAATGTGGTACATATACACAACAGAATATTATTCATCCATAAAAAAGAACAAAATCCTTTCATTTGCAGCAATGTGGATGGAACTGGAGAATGTTACGTTAAGTGGAATAAAGCAAACATAGAAAGACAAATCTCACATGTTCCCACCCATATGTGGGAGCTAAAAATTAAAACAATTGATCTTAAGGACAGAAAGTGTAGCATGATGACTACCAGAGGCTGGGAAGCGTAGTGCGGAGGGGCAAAAAGAGGGGATGGTTAATGGGTGCAAAAATATATTTAAGTAGAATGAACTGTATCTAATATTTGATAGCACAGCAGGATGACTATAGTAATAAAGAAGTTATTGTATATTTTAAAATAACTAAAAGAGTGGAATTGACATGTTCCTAACACAAAGAAATGATAAATGTTTAAGGTATGCCTCAGTTCCCCTGATTTGGTTATTATACATTGTATGCCTTTATCAAAACATCACACGTACCCCATAAATATATACAACTATTATGTACCCATAATAATTAAAAATTAAAAATTTACCAAAAAAGGAAATGACAATTTATGAACCATAAAGGGGAAAATTAGACTACATTAAAGTTAAAGCTTCTGTATCTCAAAAGATATCATTTAAAAAGTGAAAGTGCAAGCCCCTGGCATGAAGATGATATTTGCAGGACATATAATTGGTAAAGGTATTCGACTATAGGATGTGTCAAAAAATTAGACAAACAGATAAAAAATGTGCAAACAGTCCAAAAGAAAAACAGATAATTGATGAGAAAAGGCGATTCCAAATCCTGTAATCACAATATGTGCGTGTGAACACATGCTCAATCTCACAAAATTAAGAAATACATATTTGAGCAACAAGATAATATTTAACCTGGTCAGATAAGCAAAATTTAAAAGAAAAAAAAACTGACCATCACAGTTTGACTGTGATGGCAAGACTGTGGAGCAACTAAAATTCTTATACACTGTTGATGGGTATACAAATAGCCTCAGCCAAGTTGGAAGGCAATTTGGCAATGTCTTGTAATGTTGAAAATGCACATATCCTGCTCTATGATCAAGCAATTCCACTTCAAGGTATATTATCTAGAGGAACTGTGACACTTGTGCATGAGGAAACACACACAGGATTACAAAATTGTTTATTGCATCATTCTTTCTAGCAGGAAAAAAAACAATCTAAATATTTCACCTGCAGATGAATAAATAAAGTGTGGTATGTTCACACAATGAAGTAATATAAAACAGCAGTTAAAAACACATGAATTAGAGCTATACGTATCAACATGGATAGTTGTCAAAATGTAACCACAGATTCCTAAAGTTAATAACGATCATTGCAATGTTAGTATTTTGTGAGATAAAGCATCTTGATTCTATCTTACCATTTCGGAACAGCATGATCAAGTGAGAAGCCACTAATGAAATTTATTGGACTGGCAACTTACCTCTAAGACTGAGGCAGAGAGAAAATTTTCACATGCATACATTCTACTTTTCAATTTTATTTTAAGGTCTTAAAAATCAAAGTCCCCGAACATAAAGCATTACCAAAATTTGGTATTCAGTTGAATGCTTACTGCTAAAATTTTAACAGGAGATGACCTGAATTACTTCCCTGTCATTAGCATTCTGTTTGCCTCTATAATGATTGCTGCATTAGTTTATATTCAGTAGCACAATTGCATAGATTATAAATACAAAATTAGTAAGAAAAATGTACTATAGAAAAAGTCTGTTATTTTCAATAGATAAAGCCATGATTACTTTTCAAAATGTTTTTTAAATTGTAGCATACAAAATTATGATATTCTTTTTTATTATAAGTTATCCTACAAATAGATAATAAAAAGTAAAATATTTATTTAAGATGGAAAGAGCAGGATAATTGGCACAGTGTATTCTTTCCCAAGATTTCCAAGTTCCAAAACTGCTAGAGACATTTTTAGCTTGGGGCTTTAACAAGCACAAAAGATCATTAATCCAAGGTCATTACAGCAAACTTCCATGGGAGGATAAGTAGTCACGTAGAAATTATTGAAATGACCACAGAAGCACATGCCAATTTAGCTTGGTGTTTTGCATGATCCCGACTGACCACGTTTCTACATATTATAATAATGCTTCAGAAAGTTCACCTTTGGAGGAAAGGTGATGCATTTTTATTTTCAAACCCTGTTAGGTAGACAAATAAAGAAATAAGCACCATTATCACCACAACCACATGCATTCACATGGACTTTCTCACACACACACACACCCCTCTTAGAAGATGCACACCGTAGTTTAAAGCTTGAGCACAAGATTCTCTTACCCTATTTAAGACAATATTGGCTAGAATTTATCTCTGTATATAGTTCAAAGCTGCCCCTTATTAGGTATATGATATTACAAAATTTTTTCCCCTCAACTCTAAAATGGTAGCAAAGACAACTACTTCTTCCAGGTTTGTGGTATGGATACAAGTTTAACTAAAGTTTTATTTGTATCACCCAGCAGAGTGGCAAGCAGTACTACATGCTCAAAAAAATGTGAATCTTTTTTGTTAAGGTTTGCACAAAACACTAACTTACAATGATAAATATTAACTAAACATTTTTTTCCTTCTTTTAAGCCCAGTTCAGTTTAATAACATTTATTTAATTCTGACTATGTATTGGGCACTATGATGGGTAAATAAGAAATAGTTTGGGCCCTCAAGAAATTCAATATCTAGTAAGGAAGAAACAAACAGACATAATTGTAATATATTGTATTATAATTTATAATAAGATGTAGGAATTTCCAAGAGCAGGGAAACTTACTCCAACAAAATGATAGAAGGAACATTTTAGAAAGACAGTAATGCCTTCATTGAGTATTGAAGGATGAATAAAAATGAGCCAGATTTTTTTTAACTAAGAAAGACCTTCCAGGCAGAGAGAACATCCAGGCTAAGCATATATGTTTTGAGAAATATAAATTCTTTACTTGGGTGACAAGTGCAAGGAGTAAAATGTCAGGTACAGATTAAGGAAATGAAGCTCTTGAGATGGGCAAGGGTCAGGTCATGGGGACCTCATATGATATGGGCAGAAAACGAGCATCATTAGATGGATTTTTTTTCAGGTCAGATTTATTTTGGATAGCTTTTTCTGGTTGGTGGGTAGATTTCAAGAAGATCAAGCCTGGAAAATGGGAGAACAATTAGAAAGCTATTATAAAAGTTCAGGTGAGAGACAATGAGAGTCTCAAGGAGGAGGGATAGTGAGTAAGGGCAAGATTCCAGAAATATTTAGGAAGTTAAATTGGGAGGACTAGGATACATAGGTTAAGGGGGTAGGCTAAGACTAAGATGACTCTCAGGTTTCATGCTTGGGTTGATGGAGATTTCCTAAGAATAGATCTGGATTGCAGTTGAGAGAGGGAAATAGATAGAGAAACATTTGGGCAGAGAAGGTGATGAGTGAAGTTTTAGGAGCCATGGGAAAATCAGGGTGGCAGATTTTGAGGTCATCCGTATATGTTCAGTTAAAAAACAACAGAAAAATGGTACTTACAAAGAGAATTCAGAGTTAGAAGGGAAAGCTATTTGAGCAGAACTCTGGAGAAAGTCTGTGCTGAGAAAAGATAGAACATGAAAGTGGATAAAGAAAAAACTGACAGGAGAGAAGCAGAGAAGATTCCTCTTATCAATCCTGGGGAAGAGGAAATTTAAGCAATCAACAGCCATATATTTAATGAAGCTTTACTCTATAACAATACATATTCTCCCCACTATTCCATTTAAGATTTTCTAAATTCATTTTAATTTATCTGAAGATAAACAGTACTTATCTGTCCTTTAACACCCATCTCCCAAAGCACTGATAGGGCCATATTAAAAACATAAAGGACATTTTCTTTACCCCCAACATAATTTGTTTTCTAAACTACTTTTATATTTTTTATGGAAGTAAAACTTAAGTGAGATGCTCTCTTAATACCTATCCAATCCCTGAAATCTTATAAAAAATTATATGTGGTCTCACATGGACTATAAATTCATTTTATGCATAAGGAATGAACTTGAGAGTTTAAGGTATACATTCAACTGAACACCAGAAACAAACATTTTAAAAAGACCCTTCGTAAAAAGACTGGGAAGAACTCACCAGTTCTTTAGCAGGACATGATTTGTGTTTGTTCAACAAAGACTGAGTGCCTTCCATTTTCCAGGCACTATGCTGCATGTGTGCTGGGGATAAGGGATGGGGAGAATACAGGTTCAGCATGTCTTCCATGTCTTACAGACTGGAAAAGACATAGAGAAGGAAGCAAGTCATTACCGTAGTGGGCCAGCATTCGAAGAAGCATGTGCAAGGTGCTATGAGATCTCAGGCGAAGAGATGCTCAAAGCCATATTTTGATATTAATCAAACTGCCAGCTTTAAAATGAATGATATATTAGAAATTAACACATCATAAATCAAAGTAAGACACTATATTAAAACTTTAATCAAGAAAAGATATTTTACTCATTTTCATCTTGAGTCATTTGTGTCTTTTCATTTTGGTTTGGTTTAGATAGGTCGAGTGTTACTCTCATCTCCCTAATAGTACAACCAGGGTCACAGTAACATTTAGAAACAGAAGTCAGTGTTTGTTTATGGAAGCAAATAACAGAACATCTGTTATTGTTGTAAAATTAAAAGGGAAAAATGTTACTGAGAAAATTTAATTTGGTGTATGCTGTATTTCTTGTAAATAAATGTAGATCAAATTAGCATGTTTAAATATTATTTATGCAGTATTTCCACATAAAAAGCTGTAAAAAAACCAGAAAAATTATTTTCAAACTTCTTCTGCTTTTTCTCCTTTCTCCCATGTGTAGAGCAAGTACAAAAGGCTGTTTTTATGAATATTCTCCATATTGTGCATGAATGCTTCTTTTTCCTTGAAAATGTCAATATCTTATCTTCGTATTTTCTACTTTGTTATGAAAAAAGATGACTGTCTTACAGATTTACATGCCTTGCTCTGCTGCCCGAGAGATGTATATTCAACAAAGAATAAAAAGGTTTGGAGAACAAGCAGCATGGGCAGTCAAAATCAGAAGAATGTTGCTAACATCAATTTCATTGGGATTCATAAAGGCAGTCGCCATAGCAACATCATCTTCACAAGGCACAGAGGTGCTGCATTTTATTATTTTATTTTTTAATGGAAAAGCTGAGGGTCAGATTATCATTTTTTCCCCATATTCCATTCATCCCGTGCCCTCACACAGGTCTGATTGCATTCAAAAGGAGACTTATGAGCATAAAAGATGGCTCAGCATTTAAGTGAAATAATACTCTTAACTGAGTTTCTTATAGAAATATATAGTGTTAGAGGATTTTGGATAAATCTGAGAGAAACTACTCCTGAAATCAAAAGCATATTACTTGACCCTCACTCTGAGAACTTGGGATCTAGCTATTTAAACATGACTGTGTAAATCCAACAAAGGGGCTCCTTTAAGAGTCAAATAAAACCCAGTTTGTATGATTAAACGGCTTAGGGAAACATTTGGCCTCTTTCTATTTTTCCATCTGCTTTAAGGATTAAGCTTAGAAAGACAATGGTTATAGTTTTAATAACTGCTCATAAATAAAAATGTATTTATATTATATCTCCAGATATTGTTGCTTTGAAAATGCTTATTTCTTTCTTCTTGAAAGATAATGGTGGAAAGAGAAATGGGTGAGAAATTGAAAATAATTTTTTTACTTACAAGATTATTTAAAGGATTATTCCTAGAAAAAGTAAAATTTCTTGTTTTTTGAAATCATCTCTGTATTCAAACCCTAGCTGATATCTCTTTGATTTTAATGCTAAACTGCATTTTTAAGACTACAATTTTATTGCAATTAAACAAGTGCATTTAAAATTGGGGGAGGGATTTCTAAAATAAGCTTTCCCCCGAGAGACTGGTATAACTCCATCACGAGTAAATACCTGTTAACTCAATACACTACAGTGAGTCTCTTTGGCACTTTCATGGTCCATTGACTAAATGCATAATTAGGTGAAAGATTTTCTGAGGTTGTTTTTAAACCAATCATAGCATGCATCAGGCAAACCAGAGTGAAACTAATGAAAATATTTTATGCTATCCACTAAACAAGTAATTCTTTTGTAATATGTCCGTTCCATATAAAAGATTTCTATAATTAATTTGTGTCAAGTACAATTACAAAAATGCAGAAGAAAGTATGAAATTAAGTATATACACAGCATAGATCTTACTAGATCATCCAATACAGTATGTTTTTCTCTTTGTTATTTGCTTGATAATAATGGAACTAAGGCAGAACTAATACCTTTTGTAACAACCTGGATGAAACTGGAGACCATTCTTCTAAGTGAAGTATCACAAAAATGGGAAAACAAACACCACATGTACTCGATACTAAATTGGACTAATCGACCAACACTTAAGTGCACATATGGAACTAAAATTCAAGGGATATCAAATAGGTGGGAAGGGGAAGGAGGGGATAGGGAAATTCACACCTAACCAGTACAATGTGCACTATCTGGGGGATGGGTACACTTATAACTTTGACTCAAACTGTACAAAAGCAAATTATGTAACCAAAACGTTTGTACCCCTGTAATATTCTGAAATTTAAAAAAAAGAAGAGAAAACAAAATTTCCTAAATACCCAATGATGTTTTTTCTTTCTTAAACGGCAATAATGTATATTGGGATTTTTTTCAGAGTAGAATATAAAAGAAAAGCAAGAAAGATAAAAAAAGAGGAAACTATGTAAAGGCTATAGAAATTAACTTTTATACATCTCATTAAGATGCATAATATCAATTATATAGCTTCTGAACATAAAACATAGCTTTTTAGGTTAAGGCTTACACTTTCTAAGAACAGTTGAATTTACTTGTCCACAAAGAATATTTAGTTGATGGAAAAAGCTTGGGGTCAAGAAATAGCCAACTCTAATGAAATACAACAAAATTGGTAAATGACTAAAAGCTTTAAATGAATACCAAGCCATTTGAGTAAATTGAGTTCCTAAAGACAAACCAGTTTTAAAGATTATAAAAATATGATAAACAAACATATTGATATCTGATTTTGATGTTATCCTCATTTGAATATGGAATATTTATATATAGCAACACTTTATATTATATTAAAGGTTTAAAGTAATCAAGTTTTATCTTAATATATACATTGTATGAATATAGTCTATTATTTATATCATTGTAGTATAATTTTACCAATATATGACTCCAGAATATTCTGTTAATTTACTAATTCAAATTTTTCTTTTACTTTAATACATGTTTGCTATTCAAAAGCCTCTAAACACCTCCTTATTTTTTATATCATTGAATCAAATGGAAACTTTTGTTGTGTCACGTAGAAACATTGTATGTATTGCTTTCTACTGATATTTCTTACCTTATCCATCTTTTCTGATATCTATCATTTTTCTGACCCACAAACCATCAGTACCAGCCTAATTCCTTGTGGGTCCTCTGCACGTACTTCTCACTCTTCTCTACCACCTTAGTGTCCCTCTGAACCCCGTGTCCTGTGAACCAGCTTTCTTCATCCTATCTTCATGTGGTATCCCTCTCTTCTTTTAAATAGCAGTACAAATCTTGTATCCACCAAAAAACTCTTCCCCATACAACCTCACTCTCTCTTCAGTCCACCAGCAGATGACCCCTGTATGGAACTTCTATAATTATTGAATTTCTATATTTCTTTAGGCTTGATGCATGCCTTTTCTTTCTCTTCTTATTATTAATTCTAGAGGACTAGGAGAGTAAATATATAATGTCTTGTGCTGAATGTGATTTCTGATGAATTTAATTTATGTGAGTCACTGTGAAACCCCAAATTTATAAAGTATTTTTAAATTTTCCAAAAATGGCTTAAGACTGAAATTCATATACTGTGTAATTTTATAAGTGAATTTTACCTTGAAGTCATATGCAGTGAACAATGTGATGATGCAAAAATGATCACTAGTAAAAGCTCATGTTTTCACCAGTTTATATTTGACTAGCATGTGAATTATGGACCAAAATCTTTAGCTGAACGTACAACCTGTAGATTAGCTGTCTCACCCATTTTTCCTTGGTGGAAGAAAAAAAGAAAAAAAAACATACTTCTTTCTTAGATAGACTGGAGGTGATGAAACAGGGAGGAAGGAAGAGAGAGAACTCTGCTGATGATGTATGTGATTGAAAAAGGAACTTCAGGAAGAGAAAAATCTTAGGAGAATCCAAAAGAGTAAGGATTTTGATAAAACAGTGTAGGTAAGTGGCTAAGATACATACCTACAAAAGAACTATAAGAATACATCACTCAAAGTAGTGATATTAAGATATGAAAAATTTACTATTTCCTATGATAATAGCCTTCTTATGAAGAACTGTCTTCAGATATCTACTAGAATCTTCAGAACTTATCTAAAGTCCCTTCACCAAGGGATTTGTGTATAGAATTCAGGGGTCTTTGAACTTGGATAGAAAAAAATACAAATTTTTATCTTCATTAACCTCTAACTCAATCAATTAGCATTTCTTACAATTACAAATGTAGGTAATAAGCCACTGTACTATTAGAAATATCTGTGCTTTAAAAAAATTACTGAGACTTTTATATCACATTACAGGTGTTATAGAATATCATTTATGATCAAAACTAACTTGAAATTACAGCAGACTTCAGCCCACTGCTACAGTACATTATTTTCCATATTATTAAAAAAAGCATATATATTACAATTTCAAAAACTCACATCCTATTATTTTGATAATTGTATTTCAATATTATTTATCTTCTTTGTGATCCCATCGTTATTTTGTGAACTCAGAAACATTACACTAAGCAGGGCGCCATAGGTTTCACCACACAAAGCGTGGCTTAATAAAGGCTGAGAACCCCTGAACTAAACCTGTCATGCAGAAGTCTTATATTCAGTGACATTAGCATGAAATATTTCCACAGTAGCATATGCTCAGGAGAATTCACTTTCATATGTTCTTTCAGAAATCCACTCAATCTAATTTATGTGAAATATTTTTAAGTTGAAATGATTCTAATAATTCCACGAAAACTGAACAATGAAAACATGCCCTACGTTAAATATTGTGCTATGTACAGCAAATAATGTGTGGTAGGCCTGGTCTCCCTCCTACACCTTGTTGTACAGGAGACATCAGCGGTTACATAATGGTAAAGTGCACATGTGTGATGCCTGGTCATTACAACTTGTGGACAATGGAGCAGGATGGCACTGGAGGCACAGTTAGAAATTGTAGCTGGGACCCGGATGCTAGAGCCACTTGAAATGGCGTAGTAAATGCAGGTTCAGAACCACATAGGGTAATTATTTAAATGTGCCTTGGTGGAGGAATGAGCCACTTGGTAAGCTCCACCCAGGGCTTCTTGCAACCTGGCAGGACCTCACGGTGGTCAGACAGAACACTATGACCAAATATTCACCAATGAAGACCTGGGGAGACTCAGGGGGCCCTGATCTCTGAACATGCCCCAGCTTAATATCCACACTTATGCTTTGCTTCAAATTTGTCCTTTGAACTCATCAGCCAAGTCTGTAACGTCTATAAAATGTGTCATTTTTCACCAAACCAAATCATCTCCAGGATCACTGGGGTGCTGCAATCCCTCTCCAGTTCTGTCACTGTTCAGTGTTGATATTCCTCAGTGTATGGCCTAAATTACATCTTAACTACAAAGGTGGGGGAGGTTGTACATGAAATATAAACAAACATACATTACACTGCAAGTAAAGAAATATTGATGAATGTCACAATCCTATTTCAGGGTGATAGGATAAATCACCCCGGAAAATACTATCACATCCTTCCCCTTTCCTTTCCTTCCCTTCTCTCTCCCTCCCCCTCCTCTCTCTTTTGGTGGATGTTAATCTAGTAGCTGAAAAGCCTGAAATGGCCAGTCTAAATTGTGTCTCATGATGATACACATTTTGTCTCATTTATTCCTTGGTCCCTAAAATCTCTGAGCCAAACTATCCCAGAGTTGGGGGACAGAAGCCACATTTTGTATGAGTGTGTAATATGAGAATTGCTGTCCTCACTTCTACCTCATTAGAATTGATATATTCTATGCTCTCAGAATTGATATATTCTGGCAATAAGAGAATCAACAGCACATATTGGCTTCTGGGTCATACTGTATCCTGCAAAAATAGCCTCCCAGGCGAATTACAACTAGGTCACAATAAGTCTTTTCTTTATTCTGGAAGACCAAAATTTTCTAACTTACTGGAGACATGATAAGACTAGTGAATCTCATGAGTGTCAGCTCCCACAATGCTGTGTATGGTGCTATAATGAAGCTTTTAGACATGCAATAAGCTCATGGATGAAGGTATTTATGGCACTGTAGGAAGAAATAAAAAATTCAAATCCAGGATGATATTATAAGTCAGGGAAGATCAATTATTTTCTTCTGTGGTGGAAGAAGTCCAAAGTAATCAGCCTAGAGCCTTGAAAAATTGCTGGTAACCCCCCACACCCCATGTATGGTTCCATATTGGAGAGACTATCAGTAAGAAAGCTTTTGCCTGTGAGTGATAGAACACCCAATATGGTAGGGTTAATAATGTCCCCCAAAGATATATGGTCCTAATCTCTAAAACCTGTGAATGTTAATTTATATGGCAAAAAGTGACTTTGCAGCTGTGATTAAGTTTAAGATTTTGATGTGGGAGATTATTTTGAATTATCCAAGTGGTCCCAAACTATAATTATCAAGTTTCCCTATGACGAAAGAGAGAGGGATATGTGGTTACAGAGATAGAAGGCAACGTGGTGAAGCAGAGGGAGGTTTGAAGATGCTACACCTCTGGCTTTGAAGATGGAAGAGGGGGCCACAAGCCAGGGAATGCAAGAAATACAGCTCTACAAACTGGAAAAGGTGAGGAAACAAATTCTCCCCCAGAGCATCTGGAGGAAAGAGCCCTCTCAACACCCTGATTTCAACACAGTGAAAATGATTTTGGAATTCTGACCTCCAGAACTGTAAGAGAATAAATCTGTGTTGTTTTAAGCCACTAATTTTGTGCTAATTTGTTATAGCAGCCAAAAAAACACAAATACACCAAATAAAAAGTGGTTTAAACAATAAAGGTTTATCTTCTCACATCACAACAATCTAGGACCAGTAAATTCAGCAGCTCTGAGAAGTCCAGGGCTGTAGCCCAAATTTTCTCATGAATCTCTTGGCTTTCCAAGGTGGCAAAATGGCTGCCAAAGCCATGAGCTTCATGCTATGCTGTGACAGTTTACAAAGGTGGAAAGAAAGGGCAGATTGTTAGGTGTGTAGTCTTTACCCAGAGGGCAGGTTTGCAAAACCAGAAAAGGGGATGGGAGGGAGGAGGGGAGATAAAAGGCAGCTGAGCAGGCAAAACGGGAAGGTTTGCAAGCCTAAAAGGGGGATGTTACTGAAAACAAAGACATCTCAAGGACTAGCAATCTGCTATAGCACAACTTCCAAACTTCAAGGACTTGCTTGCTGTATACTGTGATTGTTGTTTAATTCCCCCCCAACTCCACTCCCTCCTCCCAACCCTTCATAAAAAACTCACTAGACCCCATTTCGGTATGGTCGCCTTTCTCGGCTTCCACCCACCTGCACCCAGATGCTCAAATAAACAATTCTTTTTATCTTTGGGCTTCACGTGTTTTCCTCTTGGCTCCAGGCTAACACAGATCATTATTTCTTATGTACATCTCGCTTCTCTCAGGGTATAACTATTGTGTGAGAGATCAATACTATCTCCCACAGAGTCTCAGGTTTGGTTTCTGCTGATGGCAAATTAAGCCTCCAATGTTCAGACAAGCCTTGGTAAGGAGAAGTATTAAATGTATGAGTGTGTATTGCCTTGACCACTTTTAACACCATTGAACCAGTATTGGGGTTTGTGGGAAATGGGGCCGACTGGTATTCACAGAGTAGTTCATCTTGTCCACCTTAATTAAGAGCTGTCTCTTCAGAAGTAAGCTCTGATATTTTCCTTTCCATTCTATTTACGTGAAACACAAACAACCTCACACTCTAGGCTCACCCACATAACTCTTTCCCCTAAACTTCTTTGTCCTCAAGTCTCCAATCCCAGGCCCACCAGCCAAACCAATGAAATAATGTTAACCTTTATTCCAATCATCTCTTCTTCCAGGCAAAAATGGATAGTCGTGGCAAACTCCGTCCACTGTCCTTTAGAATCGCACTTGGTGGGGTTGTAATGTTGCACATCTACTTACAGCTGATTTTAGAACTTTAGGAGGAACCATTTGTATACTGAAATCTATTCATTTTTTTCCTTCAGGCAACAGATCAAGTGGAACTCCACATGTGACTCTAGTTGTGGGTGGTGGGATTAGTGGCAGTTTAGGCAGCAGGATATAGGCCGACAATGAGAATAATTTGTTTCCATTACTTATTTGTGTGCTCTGGATTGGTTAGTGTTTATCCCATATATACCACCTCCATATAATGATACAATGGTTCTGGGCAGGCCCTACTTTATTGCTTGGTGGTCAGATAGCACCCAGTTCAAAGAAAGCAGTATGACCCTCTAGTATTGTCATCAGGGACCCAGTCTCCATCTTCCAGTTCCCAGTACCAAGCCAAGAGCTGTTTCTAGAAAGGAAACAAGTTATTTGACAAAACAGACATGACTTTGCTCAAATATCCTAGAGAAGTGGTTTTCAAAATTTGTGGCCTCAGGACTCTGGAAGAAATTCTTTTTGATTTGCAATCCGGTACAAGACACTCAGAAGATCTTGAACAAAATAAACAAGCTTCAGTAAATGTTGTCCTAACTATAGGCTATGTACTCTGATATTTTCCTTTCTATTCTATCCTCTTTCATATTTTTAAAAATGCTGCTCAAGACCTGTTAAATGGATTTCACAACTCACTAATGGGTCACAACACACAGTTTGCAACATGCTGCCCTAGACGGCTCACAGTTATTCTCCTACTGGGATTTGCTAGAGGAACCACAGAACAATCCAGTCAGCTACAGAAAGTTCAAGCAAAATTGATTGTGCTGCTTCAAAAGGTCCAACTAACAGAGCTGCTTGCCCTGCAGGACCTGCTGAAGAAGCTTCTCTAGGACACAGGTAAGCCTAGCAGCCCACAGGGTCACGCAGGAGAAGGTCAGATAAGTGTTCCTCAATGTGTTCCATGTTGCCACCAGATTTAAAGGGACCTACCAAGCATCTTCCCTCTCCTTCATACAAGATGCAGCAACTTAGCTTTCAGTTTTGAGGAGATGAACTACATGCTTTAGTAGTGGGAATGATATGTTTCAAATACCACTCAAAGTACCTTTATTATTAATAACCAATGTGTCTCCAGGGAAAATGAAAGATGAGTCCCACTTGGGAAAGTTGGAGGACAGAATCGATACAGGAGAGGTCCCTACCAGATGGAAAGAGAAGTGAGAGAGACCTGCTGGGTTTCAGATGGAGCCTGAGGGAAGAAGGAGGAAAAGAATACACAGGAGGTCAGATGTTCATGTTCAAGTTTATGTAATGAGTGAATGTGTTACAAACAGCCAGGTAAGTTGAGTAACTCCAGAGCAGTGGGATTTTGTTTTCAACAGATCCTAGGTACAGGCAGCAATCAAGACTGCAATGGACCCCCAACTCCAGGAAGGTGTGGAGGAGATCCCCACCTCGTGCCTGAAGACCGTCAATCATGCCTTACAAGGAAACAGAAGCCAGAATTCATAGCTCTGGGGACCAGAACATAATCTGCACCTATAAAGTGGAGCCCACAGAGAAGTATCACCAGACCCCAGACTTCAGCAGGGGAGGAAACATAGGTCACATCACAACCGGAGCAACTGGAGCAGTCAGCCGGACCGCAGTGGGCACCAGTGCCTGTGGCCATCTGGAATGGAGACAATGAGAGGCCTTAGGACACACAACAACTCACACATTGATCTGGACCCCTCCCCTTGTCCCCATGGGAACATGTGAACTGTTTGTCCACTTGGGAAATAGGATGTGAAACAGAAACAGACCTGAACAGGAGTTTGAATTTTTCTTGCCTCTGGTGGCAATGGAAGGTTCTTAGCAATTTTTGATCAATTATGGAAAATAATGAAGCTATTATATTTTATAACATGATTTTATAGGTATACATAATTGATGCTACTGCAGTTTTGAACTGGATTTAAGTTTACAGAACCAGGTGAAAGTGCAATGTTTGAAATTTAGTTGTGCACTAAAACCACCTGTGTATGTTAAACTATAGTGAATAAGGAAAGAAAAAATTAATTTGCTTTGAAATAGTAAATATTGTCAATAGTTAGAAAACTTAAGATATAGTCAACAGACAATGAAGTGGGGACCCATAGGCAGTCTTAGTCCAGTTTTGATTTCTCAGAAAGGTATAATTATAAATCATGCAATTCAAAACTGCATTTTATCCATAATAAATAAGACTGAGGAAGATAAAACTGGTTGGTCAAGGTCCTGTGCAAAGTTAATAGCACAGACAGGACTGGAACCCAGGTCTAGCACACTGTTTATTCCAAAAATTAACTAACTCCCTTAAACTTTCTTTCATGTATATGCAACCTAGATTTACAATTAGGGCATAAAAGTGGAAGAAAACATCTGTGTATTAAATTTCTCCTCACTACGCATCAGCTGAAAAGGTGATGCAGGAGGTAAGTGAAATGCTTCAATAACTTACTTCTGCAGTATTCATGTATTATGCATGAGCAAGAAGGATGTGTAATTGTCACTACGACCTCCAAGAGGAGAGTAGAGGGTAAAGAAATTTTTTCATTAAGAACCCGTAATATGCAAGTAAAACATACATAAAGAAGATAGATAATTATAATAATAGCAAATATTTAACCACAGGTTTAAAGACAGGAAGTTACACTAAAAGTAATAGATTTTATGTAAAATGGCATTTGTTCCAAAAATAATCACAAAGGTTTAAAACCATACTCAGGTAAATCAAAGTTACTAGAAGATCACATTTTCACACTAACACCACAACATTAAGTAAGGACATGCATATAAAATTTCACGTGGGCAAACTTCTTTTGGGTCTCAGAAATAATAGTCCTAGATTCTAATCCTCATCTTTCTTCTCCCGAAGGGCAACATTACCACTTACCTCCGATTCGTCCATCTCCCTCTCTCCTATCGCCCTTGATACATCCGTTTTTAACCTCTAAACATTCTGTCTCCCCGTCTTCCCTTCTCTCTACCCTCTCTAGTCGATGCTCCGGTTTAGTTCATGGATTCTCCTTCTGCTCTGAGGTGCTCCTTGCCCAAAGCTTAGTGTCGCCTCCCCATGCGATTACCCTCCATGGAAGAAAACACCTTGATCCAAGTCATGTCCCTTCCCAGAGTCTGCGCATCCAACAACTAGTGGACATAGGGTATGGAGGCCTGGACCCCTGGGCCCCATTCACCACACCTCTGAAGGGCCATCCAGCTCCAACTACAGGTTGGCAGGAGCCTGGTTTTGGACATATTAAAGCCCTGCTTCTTCTTTTGCCTGATTCTACTTCCTTTGCTCTCCCAGGAGTGTTGATCCCAAAGCAATCTTCATGGCAGCTTCCCAAACCCTGAAGTCTGCCTCAGAGTCACCTTCCTGAGGAGCCTGTCCTGAGACACCCCCTTCTTTCCCTGAAATCCCAACCTCTCCATGAAGCCTATTATTACTAAGGCACTATTCTGCTTCCTCACAGCTACGAAAACTCATATAAACAACCACCTACAAATAATAAACTCAGAATCATATTTATTACATATATTTAGCATTTTTTACTGTGGTAAAAACCACATAACATGAAATCTACCTTTTTAACATAGTTTTAAGTGCACATTACAGTATTATTAACCATATGCGCATTTTTGTGCTGCAGATCTCTAGAACTGTTTCATTTTGCGTGATTGAACATCTACACCCGTTGCAAGGCTACTCTCCATTTCCCCCTCCCCTCCCAGCCCCTGGCAACCACTGTTCTATAGGTCATTGAATATGAAATGCCCAATTTTGAATCAAAAATGTAGTTTATTATATCTCAAACAAGAAGCAGTACAATTAATCAAAGTATGTGCCTAAGCTGTCAACACAGTTTTGCCATCTTAGCGGTAGCTTGTTTATGCCAGCGGCGAAGAAGCCTGGAGAGCGAGTGGTGATGAAATTGCAAAAGGCATTTTCCACAGCTTGTTGAGAATTGAATATTTCTCCTTGCAAGAAGTGGTCCAAAGCCTGGAAGAAGTGGTAGTCAGTTGGTGAAGGGTCTGGTGAATACGGTGGATGACAGAGAGTTAAAAAGTCCAGCTTCTGTAGTTTGAGCAGTGTTGTTTTTTGTGACATGTGATCTAGCAAGAGGACTGGCCTGTCTCTATTGACCAATCTTGGCTGCTTAATCACGAGCATCCTCATCATTTCATCGAATTTGTTGCAGTAGACATCCGCTGTAACTGATTGCCCAGGTTTCATGAAGCTATAGGGGATAATACCAGCGCTTGACCATGAAACAGACACCATTAGCTTTTTTTGATGGATATTCAGTTTTGGACTGTGTTTTGGCACTTCATCTTTATCCATCCATTGTGCCAAACCCTTGAGATTGTCAAAAAGAATCCATTTTTCATCACACATAACAATACAGTGTAGAAATGGCTCACCTTTATGTCATGACAGCAAAGAAAGGCAAGCTTTGAGACGATTTCTCTTCTGACTCTCATTTAATTCATGTGGTACCCATCTATCCAGCTTCTTTACCTTGCCCATTTGTTTCAAATGGTCCAATATTGTTGGAATAGTAACATTAAACCTTGCTGCTAATTCACGGGTAGGTTGAGATTGATTCACTTCTACTACGGCTTTCAACTCATCATTATCCACCTTGGTCTCAGGTCGCCCACATGGCTCATTTTCAAGATTAAAATCACCAGAATGGAACTTCTTGACCCACTGACATACTGTGCATTCATTAGCCACCTCCTTCCCAAACACTTCGTTGATATTTCAAGCTGTATGTGCTGCTTTGGTTCCATGATGGAACCCATATTAAAAAATAACATGAAGTTTTGTCTTATCCATAGTTTCACAAAAATCACTCTAAAAAGAAAAAATTCAAAAGCTAATCACAAGCCAAAATGTGGGTTTGAAAGAATGAGGATGTACCTTCACAATAAAAAAAAAAAAAATGAGGATATACCTTCACAATAAAAAAAAAAGTGTCAAAGTGAAATGTCAGAGATATCAACAGTCAAACTTAGTACTTAAGAAAATCGGACATTCCATACTTAATAACCTAATACTTTGTGCTTCAATGAGTTTGATTACTTTAGATGCCTCATCTAAATGGAACCATGCAGTATCTGCTCTTCTATGATTGGCTTATTTCACATAGCACAATGTCCTCAAGGCTCATCCGTGTAGCGTATAACAGAATTGCCTTCTATTTTAAGGCTGAATAATAATTCATTGTGTGTATATACTACATTTTCCTTATTCATTTATCTGTCTTTGTACATTTAGATTGTTTGTACCTCTTGGCTAGTGTGAATAATGCTACAATAAACACGGCAGTGCAAATATCTCAGAGATCCTGTTTTCAATTCTCTTGGATAAATACCTAGAAGTGCATTTTATTGTGAATTGCCTTATTCATTTATTAATCTTATATGCATGCCTTAATATCCTTATTAATTAATTGAAAAATATATAACATATTCACTCATTTGGATTATGTCTACCATGTTATGATCTTTGCACATTGTGCTGCCATATAGCTTAGGAAATTAGAGTGGGAGGGATGTTATTTACAGAGATGATTTTATTACTTTGCCCGAAATCAAAAGCATGAACGAGATCAGCTTTTCATAGCCAGTAATTTGTGAATGACCAGCAGTGTGTCAAAGCATTCTGGAGAGTTCATGAGACCTGTTTCTATTTCTCTATTCTTAATCAATTCACCAAATAAAATTTAAACTATTTTCTGTGCAATGGAGTGTGGTGAGAGTTGGTGGAGATTAGGAAATGGTCTGCTACACCCCCGGGCATCACTCATGGATTTATGACTCCTCTGTACCCAACTGGACACCATGAGAGTTTTGGGGGATAGAAAGTTTTAATTTTTTTAACTACCTTTAATTTTAGCCACACCCTGTAAAATATACAGGTTAAGTATACCTTATCCAAAACGCTTGGGATGAGAAGGGTTTTGGCTTTCGTATTTTTTAGGATTTTGGAATATTTGCATATACATGATGCAGTCTTGGGGATGGGACTCAAGTCTAAACATGAAATCCATTTATGTTTATATATACTTTATACATATAGCTTGAAGGTAACTTTATATAATATTTTTAATAATTTTGTTCATGAAACAAAGTTTTGACTGCTTTCTCACTGCGATCCATCACATGAGGTCAGGTGTGGAATTTTCCACTTGTGGTGTCATGTTGGTGCTCAAAAAATTTCAGATTTTGGAGTATTTCATATTTTGGATTTTAAGATTAGGGATACTCAACCTACTTACCTATATTGTACCATTCATTGAAAGCAGGAAGCATAAGGAACAATGATTTTGAGCTAACTATAATGACAGGTACATAAAAGTCTGAAATTTTGTTTCAGAGTCATAGTTACCAGATCCACGTCATGAAAATTCTTAACTAGAATTTTTTAAATGATTCTTCAAGTTTACAAATCAATGTGAAAAAGATAAAACATAGCAATAGAATACCTACAATTTGACTGTTGCCTCTTTGGAAATAATGATTACCTAAACTCACAAAGCATGGTTTAAATAACAACTTTAAATGACCTCTCTATTTGCCCAATCTAAAAACAAAACACAAAATTATGAAAAAAAATACAAATTGCAAGATTTCCCAATACCAGATAATGAAAGCTGCTTTTGCATGTTTTCAATACCACTGTACTTAATATTCTATATATATTTGACTTCCAAAATAAAGTATTTCATTTTCATCTTTTTATTATTTATTTTTAAATCAAACTTTTCTTGTATAATGTACTCAAAATAAATTAAGTACTGATATCATTTATTATTTGAAAAATACTAAAATTTGTCTGATTAAGAGTGGTAATAAAAATATATTAAGATTTAACATATGATATCAATGTATCTCAGGAGACATTATTTTCTGTTCTACCTCAGCAAAGAGAATACATTTAGGTGAAACACCAGTGCAATATTCAAAAGAAATTGGAAGGCAGTTTAAATTTTCACTGCTGCTGGAAAACATTAAAGAGTAACTATATTTTTAACTCTGAGCAAAATGTGTTAAAATCTCTTTCAATATCTTACACAATATGGTGAAATAGTTACTACCAATCTTCCTTCTCTCTCCACCCAGCCCCCCCAACTTCTTACTCTCTAAATCTCTGCAGTTGCTTCTATTGTGCTGAGAAACATTTATTTTAAAAATAATAATAAATAAAAAGGCAGTCCTCAAAGCTGCTTAAGCAATATAACAGGCTGTCTTATTGTTGGGGAGGGGAAGAGACCGTGGATATTCATATTCAATATTTTTTCCTTGATCTTACAATTTTATTTTCTTCCAATACTCCATTTTTTAAAAAGAATGTATATGTATAATTTATATTCTATAAAATCTTAAAATGTGCAATTTAATGAGTTTTGACAAATATATACACCTGTATAAACAACACCCAACGTTCAAACTATCTAGAACATTTGTATTAACCCAGAAAGTTCCTTTGCACTCTTGTCTGACAGTTCCTCACAATTAATAGAGCTGATCAGTGTCATTATTGCTATGACAATTTTATGATTTAACCATATTTCTCATGTATCAGTAATTTGTTCCTTTTTATCACTGAGTTGTATTCTATTGTGTGAGTATACCATGTTTTTATCTGTTCTCATGTTGAGGTACTTTTGAGTTTTTCCAGTTTTTTTATTCTCCTGCTACTTTGTATTTAATATATTTATCTAATATGTTTTTACTAAAAACCACTTTGTTAATTTCACATCCATCACACCAGCCAAAATTTAAGTCTAACAGTACCGCATTTTAGGGAAATTATAGAGTAATCAGAGCCCTTATATTCTGCTAGATGTAATGTAAATTATTATCATTACTTTGGAGAGCAATTTGTCAGTATCTAAGAAATTAGTAGAGATGCATTCTCCACTATCCAGTAATTCCATCCCTATTTATATATGAAACTCTCATATATGTGCATAAGGAAACATCTACAAAAATGTTCATAGTAGCATGTTTATAAAAACAAAAAGTCAAAATAGTATAAATGTCTTTTCAACAGAAGAATGGATAAATTATTATGTATTCTTAAAATGAACACTACACAGCAATGAGAATAGCTAAACATGGGCTACTCGTATCTACTTGGATAATTCTCCCAAATATAATATTGAGCAAACAAAAAAATGTGACTTTAAAAGAATGTTATGATACTATTTATTCAAACATTTAAAACAATAAAAGAATAGCACATGCGTAGAAGATGCATTAAGAAATATATAGGAATGATAAACATCAAATGAGGATAATAGCTACCTCTGCAAAAATAGAAGGGAGCTAAGAGACAGGAAGCTTCAATTTATTTTCTTTAAGCTGGGCTGTGAATACATGAGACGTCATTATAATGTCCCTATGTCTGGTATTATGTCTGAAATATTTTACAATAATAAAAATTTTCTTTCATGCTACTAAACCACCCAGAAGTGAACACGTGATTCAGCAAATTCCTGAGAGGACCCTCTAGAAATTATAGTGGAGTAAGAAGAGTTTAAGCTAGAATGGTTGGGAGAGACTGAAGCAGCTGAACTTCTGGACTCTTGAGTCTGGGCTTCAACATTGCAAACAGCTAAACGTGATGAGTGAGGGACTGGGTAAGTACTGAAGAGCATGTGGTGTTTTTGTAAGACTGGAGAAGTTGCTTTGAAAAGACATTTTGATTTTTTTTGCTATTTATGCTATAACACAACACAATTAAATAGATCAGAATGTATATGAAGATAATTTGGGACAGTGGAATGCTGCTAAATGTTTAACAACATATTTAGGGACAGGAGGACAATAAAACTCGTGATTTATAGTGATGGTCAATTCTAACGGTATAAACACTGTCACCATGGTTGGTCTATGTTACCAACTTGCCTTTGCAGAATGCTGTAATATAATCCACCATGCATGTAATCCACCCTGTTGACTTCTAATTAACCCCAGTTCCAGAACGCCTCCTGATTCCTACTTTACCTACTGTCCTTAGTGTGAGAACATGTACTCACTATAACTTCTGCCCTTAGATCAGAGTGACCTTGATGTTATTGTACAAATTATAGGCTATCATGCACATAGCATTCTCGCCTGTTCTGGAGAGTTGCCTTTAATTGTCCTACACATTGCATGTGTACCCTTTCCCTGTGGTATATAAGCCCTGCATCTGGGTAGTTATAGTGTGGAGATCTACCTGTCTTGTGGCCGCTCAGGACCATGCTTTTGTCTATAAGTTCCCCAATAAATCACCCTGTATGGACAAACTGGATTTCTGGATTTGTCTGCCTAGTTCTTTGGTTTCTTGGCTTCCTCTACTTTTGCCGGGGGGACGGGAGGGTTGCTTTACATATATGACCCTTTCATGATACAAATGCAAAGTTGGGAAGAGATGAGCACAGTTGGCTGGCATGAACCAGCTTTAGCACTTCACTGCAGCAGAGCAGAGAAGTGTCACAGATGACCTCCCCTAGAGACCAGAGAGGTCTGGCGCTGTGGAAGTCACCCACTGCCCAGGATGATACTGGGATTTTCCCAATACTCAGACAAATGCAAAATGATTAAAAAAATACAATGAAGAAAAGATAAAAGAGCAGGATCTTCATAGAAAAACTTAACAGTATATCCTATGTTGACCTAAGAGTACAAGTTTGTAACTCTTCCCGCATTTCAGAGGCTAAGGCTTTACCCTTCTGGAAAATGGATTTATTTCTAATAAAATGCTCCAATGCCTTGACAGCCTTGAATATTCTAAATTGGTGGTAGTGCATTGTTATGACAATGAAATGGTAATGTCCTTGATAGGAAGAAGTTAAGAAACACAGTTAAAAGAGCTAAACTGCTAGTAAAAGATATGGAAATGTATGGACTTAGTGACATAAAAAGAAGATTACACAGAGGTTCAGTTTCTCAGTTTCCAGAAATATTGTGGAAAGAGATAGGGATGCACAGCTGTGCATGCTTCTGTATCTGTGAGGTGAGAGAGAGGGTACAACCTGATGAGAGAAGTTTCTCATGCATTTACTTAGATGTTTTAGGCTACACACACACACACACACACACACACACACACACACACTCCTCCCCACCACTGAATTTTTGGAAAAACTCAGACTTTTGGAAAGACTCTGCCAGCCCAATTGGTGCATAAATCAAGTATAAAGGAACCTCCAAAACGTTCTCGATGTTTCCTGACAGACAGGGGTCAATATTCCAGGCTCTTCCCTAAGCCCATCCAGACTGCAGTCCTGCTTGAGTTTCACTCCTGAAAGGAGATTAAGAAACACTTTGTGATAGATGATAGATTAAAATTTCACACAATGTGGGAAATTCTGTGATTAAACCAGAGTTTTTGTTTTGTGTCTCATTACCTTCATCTAAGCACCCCAGCCACCTACAGTTATTAAATGATGGTGTTCAATATGCAAACTTTTTAACCCTAGCTCAAACCTAGAAAGAGGATCTAACCTAGGAAGTTTTGTTTTTTAAGGTAAAAATAGGATGAAAGCCTGAACAATGTGATTTTCTAAGATATCTTAAGAATATTACTATGTCAGCTTCTTTGTTTAAGATTTAATATCAGATAAAATTTCTAAAATTTTCATTTGAGAATGTTCAGTAGCTGGCTAATAGTAAATATTGTTACATATATAGCTTTAAAAAACACTTCCATTATTGCCACAGAGCCATAAAAATAAATTTTGCTGTTCTCACTGTTTAATAATAGATTTTTAATTACTGCTTATTTTTTCCTTGGGATTTGGGGAGTTTGTTTCATATTCTGCCTACTTTATGAAGAAATAATATACTCAAGAATTACTTTTTAAAGGATTTATGAACATATTCAAGAACTTATTTCTTATGTTGGTTCTGGGGTCTCCCCAGCTATCATGTCTATAAGGCATGCTTAACATAAATAGTAATTCAAAAGAGAGCTGCTTCAGTAATTTTTCTCAGAGATCTCAGACAAGGTGAGTACTAGGTGATTTACTTAACCTGTCTTTATGCCCTCAACCGAAGTGCTTTTAAAAATGCATTTTTTTCAAAGTATGAACTGATGATTAGAATTTTTGAAAAAAGATTTTTTTTTCTGATCTTTTGGAATATTAACACTATTTAGAGATGTCACCTAAGTTAATCAATTAAAAAGTAGCCCCAGGGTAAAAATACTGACTTTTTGGAGAAAAAAGTTTGCTCCTTTATATGATCTTTTTTTGATTCACTTAGTTGTTTATCTACAACAGGAAACTTTTTGTTAATATCATACCAGCTGCTTGAACCTCAGAGAGAGGAGCAGTTTGTTTGCCTGAATTGACTCAGGTAAATCAGATTAAATGGAGACAATCTTCCATCTCTAAGCAATAGGCTCAGCCTGAAATTTCATTCAAGATTTATCTATTCCTTGGTAGTCTTGAAGTCTTTTTGGTCTTTTAGAGTCCCCATTAAAAGAAATTTTACTATTTCTTTGTACTGTTCTGTATCATTTTCCCTTGGATTCCTTTTGGAGTATGAAAAAATATTTGCGATGTTCCTACATAGGCTAATTCCTTAAGCTGCTATCAACTAATGCCTTAAGGGAAATGAATTGACAGCTGGCTGAGAACATTATAGGTCTTTTCACAGCACAAGTGATATGGAAATAAAGGAGGAAGATTGTAGAGAGAAAGGCAAACAGCAAAGACCTATTTCCCCCTAATTCAAAATACTGTCTTAGGGACATCTGTTTAAGAAGGGTAGACTGCACAGATGCATTTTCCCATGCTGCCTTCAGGAATCTAACCAAAATGACAGCAAAGAGATAAAAAAAAAATGAAAAGGTAAGAGTTATAATTCCACAAGGATAAAGAGACCAGTAGAAGAGACAAGAAAAGACAGGTTAACAAAATCTTAGAAGCTGGAGAACAGGCAGATGAGTAATAACAGATTTAACTGGCCAGAGAAATTGGAAAGCTACCTGCCTGCCCAGAAAGCAAATCTGCTAGCCCTACAGAGCTACAAAAGAAATAAGGAATTGAATGTGATGGACAGATTGGTCTCCAAACAAGAGGAATGTTTGAGATCTTACCCCAACCCATTGCCCCAGTATTGAGCACATCCTTGAGAAGTATGAATGTTGGATTGAGAACAGCAAGGGTCGTATTCTTACCATACTCCATCCCCAGGCCCATACAAGAAGGAATGAGGGGGAAGAGGGGGAAAAATAACTTATTTCCTTTTATACCACCCCATGGTGTAATAATGAAGCACTGAGGTCAGTGCTTGGATTTAAACAGGCATCTCTCTTGGGAAGCTATGGCCCATAACTCAAATGAGCATATAATTAAAAAATGATTTTCTATTTAGCTTTGAACTGCATTATGAGGATTTCGGCTTTTTAATTTTTTTATGCATTTTCTTAATTACATTTTGCTTTGCATAATGTTAAAGTTACTTTTAATTCCCCACTCACTTTCTGGTGGAGAATGGGGAGATGCAGTTTAAAGGGGGAATGGGTGCTTAAAAACAAACCCACAAAGATGGATACATGGCAGACACACACCTGCATGTAATTATCTTACATTCATACTGTGCCTCTGAGGCGAGCTAATAAAATCCCAGCCATCTTCAGAATCAATAACAATTGGTAATGATTCAAGGAATCAAGATGATCATTCAGGGAATATTTTTTCTAAGGACATTTACTGAACAAAAGGCACATAACTCGAATCCATAGCAAAATAGTCACAGAAAAACTTAATGCAAGGAATGACATCATCTAAACCAGCTTCACTTCCTAGAATAGTGCAAAAATCGAGCGTGCAGTCAGCAGTGTGTACAAAATGCTTCTTCCCCTGTCTGATCACATGACAGATTAAAAAATGTACATCCTACGTATTAATATTGCACCATAGGTTTGGTGTGAATCTTTCTTATTAAAAAAACAAGCAAAAAAAGCAGGTCACAAACTTTTACTGAATTTGCAGTAACAATCACTTGCCCCACGTGAATTTTCAACAGGTTCTTGTGAATTACGTGGAGGGGTTGGTCATCTACATTTTCCATAAGCCGTAGTCTCATACTCTAACAATGATCTCTAAAATGCACCCTTTCACAAAATGTTTTATCTCTGACCACCTTATGTCAGAGAAAAATTACCTCTCTCCCCCCTTGATTTTATCATTTTTTGTTTTTCATTTTTTGGGGGTTTTATATCAGTTGGTGGGATGTTCATACTAGTATGGAAATAATTATAACTACCATGGAAATAGATCAAGTTTCCTATAACACAGCATTGTACTGTATGTCCTTCTCTTAAATATCTTCCTTTCAAAACCTAATTCTTATGCTTTATGTAAATTAAAGGGGGAACAGAGTATTTTATGGAGAAAGATGTTATGAAATTTTTCAAATAAAATAAATACGCTTTTCTTGACATCATTTTAAGTTCAACATATCAATGATTTACAGATTATTTTTCTTTTTGTACTCATATATGTTATTTGTTTGAATTTTTTCCTTTTTAGGGTCACTATTTGCTTATTTGATGACTGGATTTGTGTCAGAAACTCTAGTGAAGAGATGACTGATAAACTAGGCCAGATCACATTTCATAAATCTCAAACCTGAATCTTACCACTGGCCACATAGGAGAAAAAGAGACCCAAAAGGCAACAGTGCCAGAGTCCCATAGAGACAGCCAGTCCAGTCTCTCAGTAGAGAAGGCCCCAACTAACTTTCCCAATATATCTCAAGGGGGGAAGAGAAAGAATAGATCTGGATGAAAGCGCTCCTTCTGTGGGTGTGGATCTGGTTCAGTGCACCTCTTTCTACCCCTAAGGAAAACAGATAGAAGAGACAGCCATGTCCATTTGTACCCTCTGAACACAAGGGCACCTGCCCACTTGTAAAAGTGTCCCCAATTAAGGTTGTGTAATCTGATCACTCAGATTAATGGTCCATCTTCCTTGGGCAAAGAAGGAGAGGTTCTTTGAGAGCTTCTTCCCTACTCCATCCCCACAACCCCCAACCCCAAGGAACCCCTTACCCTCTCACTCTGGGCTGGAACCCAGCAGAGAACCATTTATGCTTTTGAGATGGAAAGGAATTTGGTCTTCACTAATGTAACTTCTTCATTTTGCTATTGAGGATACTGAGAGTCAAAGAGATTAAGTAACCTCCCCAAGGTGACATGACTCTTTTCTGCCAGTATAACCTTTACTTATTAACACACAGGTAGTCATCTTTATTGCACTTGGTATCACAATTTAAAAATTCCTAAATTGTCCTCTCTTTATGTGGGCTCATATAAAATCTTGGACCTTGATTATAATACATGAAACAATGTTTTTAATATTCCATAGTTTAATGTCATGAATTGTTTTTATACTATGGAATCAACAACAGTCAGCATGTCCATACCTGGAATTTAAGCATAAAGTATTTTTTATAAATCAATAATTTTCTTTAATTAAACTGCCCCCAGAAGGAAAATTAATGAATCAGCTAATTATTCTTTTTGTTGCTATTAGCTAGCATTGGGGTTTTGATTTGTCACTATACATTGTTAATATACTTTAGATGTTGCCAATTTCTTCAGTTTTAGAAAAATGTCTTAGGATGTTGCTCTGGACCAAATTCATACGTTGAAGCCCTAACTCCCAATGTGACTGTATTTGGAGATAAGGCCCTTAAAGAGGTGCCCTTCAGGCACCCTTCAGGACATCAGGGTGGGAACATAATTCCATATGACTCGTGTCCTTATAAAAGGAAGAGACACAGGGATGCACACACAGTGGAAAGGTCATGAAAGGACACAGAAAGAAGACAGCCATCTGCACACTAAGGAGAGAGGCCTCAAGAGAAACCAAACCTGCCAACACCTTGATTTTGGTCTTCCGGCCTCCAGAACTGTGACAAAATAAATTTCTGCTGTTTAAGCTACCCAGTCTGTGGTGTTTTGTTATAATAGCCCTATCAGTCTAATGGCTATTTTCATGTCTTTGTAACTACTTCTCAAACAAAAACTCTTTGACGTTTTACCTTTTGGGGGACATATGATTTCATATATACAATTTATAATACAATTTATTATAATGTGGCTAAGGAAATTAAATAAAGAAATATGGAACTGCAGCAATTGGCAAACTGAAAATGCTTTTTTTGATGGATGGCAGTACTTTTTATTATTTTGTTTATATTCTCCAGGATAACAATATTGGTGACATGAAGTTTTAACTATAGGTGTACAAACCAAATATACAATTGAAAATATTTGTATTCCAGTCTCTTGATATAATATGGATATTACTATAACTCCTATTAACAGTTTTAAATATTTCTATAGATGTTTAACTTGCACAAAGTCGAGGAATCATGACTCAGAAGGATATAGGAGATCATCGAATGGTAGTAAAAATAACAGGTATATGCATTATATCTTTTGCATATATCATTTAATTTTATTCTTACTATGATATAAGCAGAGAAGATATAAGTGTTCCCATTGTACTATCAAAGAAATGAAAACTCAGAATGGTAAAATGATAAAATGACCCACTGTTAGTGAGCATTAGTCAGAACAACAATCCTGAGCTTTTGATGTCGACTCCACTTATTTTCCCATTACCCCGTACTGGCTTATAGTTTGCTTTAAAAACTCACCTGAAAATTATTTTCTCAAATGTGGTCAAATATCGACATCCAACTTACCGCTTATAGTTCCTAGATTTATTTTTTAATTAGGCACTATATTTTCTATGCAATTCCTCTGGCAAATTCCTCATTTCTCATGGGTCACAAAGAGTACTGTAACTATTTTTTCATTACATGTTTTCAGGGTTAGAGGAAAGAGATATTTTTTCTTGTGAGATGGGAGGGAAAATAAAGGACTATGGAAGATAATGTCATGTTGACTAATCTCAAAGGTCAAAGGCTTGTGAATGCCCCAGAGTGCCATGACTCTGAGTGCACAGCTACCCTTTTAGAGACTTATTAATCTTCCAGTTATATCTATGAGTCTCCCATGAGCCTTTCTCAAATGTGCTGACCTTCTCATGGAGTTGGCCGCTGCTGCTGTGGCATAAGATTGCCACTCTGCCAGGCCCAGCCATCCTGGCCTGGTGCCCACCACTACTGTCACCATGCTAAGCACATCTGACTACATTTTAAGCCACAGAGTCAAGACCAGACAGAATCTTTCAATGACTTACTGTCGATGCAATGAGATCACAACACAGAGAGTAGCTATAACCTCTGGTGTATACAGATGATCTCAGAGTTCCCAGGTTCAAGCCCATCCTTGGGGTTTATACAGTATTTCTAGCTATATGGAATACATGGACTTATAGCTTCTTCTTCATAGCATCTGGCTCAATCCATGTTCCATGTCATAGATCTAACGATTAACTCCTTCAATAGAGGATACAGCAGTGCCATCTCACACCTCTACAGGGTGTCCTGACTACCGTCACACCTCTGAGTATAGTCTCCACTATCCCAGGATCTCAACTGAAAAAAAGGCCTCCCTTTCACCCTACCATGAGCTTTGCCTTTTTGTCACAGGAATCTCCTTTTCTCCTAGTTGATTAACTGAGGGAATATATTCTCCCTTAAGGAAGGACTCACCTTCACAGAGATGTGGCTTTTTCTTTGGCCCCAACAGGACAACCATAACTGAACAGAGTAGCCCTGAATAAAGTCATTTTCCAGAGTCTAGGTCATTCAATCTTAGACAACACCACTGCTAAGAAATCAAGAGTCCCCAAAACTGTTCATACACAAAAAAAATTTCCTTCCTTTTCTGGTTTATTTCCAGTGTAAGTTTAAAATTGTGCCTGTCTCTCTTTCTTGAAGTCCTCTTCATTTGAGACCCCCATTCCAGAAAACAGCTGCTCAAGTGAGAATACATGTGATCTCAAAGAATAAATTATAGTATACAATCAGGCTACATTATAAATATATTCATAAAACAGAAACACATCTCTCAAAGAAGCAACAAAATCTGTAAAGATATATATTTGCCAAAAACTTATGTACAACAGTTAAAATTACTGAAGACACTACATGGCTTCTCAGTTTATAACATCTGCAGTCATGTTTATGTACTGAGGAAAAAGCCAAAGAAGAAAGAAAGATATTCTAAAATGTGGCATAAGAGATACATGAAGAAAAAAACATCTTGTAGGAGGACAATAATTAGGAGACAGAAGTCAAAACACAAGTAGATGGATTAACCTTGGATAGGAGGAAAAGCTGATCTTGGCTTGGGAGTAGAGATTTGGGAAAAGATCCTAAACTAAGACAGAAATCTCCAATAAGATCTGGGTGATTGACAGGACAATCAATTTCTGGGTGGTTAGTCAATAAGCCTCTTTACCTCCCTTAGTTTGAATTAACTTTATAAAAGGGAAATATTACGGCATCCTGGCTTACTTCTCACTTCAGGATATAGAAATAGACAATGTGTGATCATGGAGAAATGGAAGTTGGCAAACCTGCATTAAAGTATATAATATCATGTTCATAATCAAGAGGGAATGCATAGTATATAAAAGAAGACTTATACATTTGCTTGATAACTATGGAGCAGAGGAATTAATTTCAGTAGACAGAAGGTAAGATTTCTTCCTTGTCAGCTTGAATGTCTCCTATTGAAGGTAGGTTGATCATTAGGCCTATGATTTCAAATATGGATTGTATCAGATGTTGGGAAGGAGAGGCTATTCGTCCGCTAAAGCAGACTATCACCATGTTTGTCATGTTCATGTGTAAAGGCTGCCGCATCTCAGAATTGGCACAATAGGTTGCAGTGGAAAGAGAATGAGTTTTGAAGTCCTTTGATCTTGTTTAATATTCTGGCTCCATTGTTTATTAGCTATAATCAGACAAGTTGTAAACCCCTTCAATAAAACGGTAATACAAGCAGTACCTCACAAGTTTGCTGTTCTTTTTGTCTTCCCTCTTAGTAAGGCAGTACTGGTATGTAACAGACATAAACACGAAAACAATACCAGGAAAAACCATGATAAAAATGCCCGGAGGGTCTAAGTAGGATATCATGAGCTTGTCTGCATGGAAGGAAGCACTTAGGTACCACTGGGATGAGAAACCAGTCAGAAACTGGGGAAACACCATAGAACCTCCCAGTTGGAATATCTCATGGCTCGGGACTTGGCCCTCTTTTCTATATACATTCTCTCCTTGAATGATTTCCTCCAGGTTTCTGCCCTTGAATATTATCTATATTAGTTTCCTAGTGCCACTATAGCCTCATACCACAAACTGGGTGGCTTAAAACACCAGAAATGTATGGGCTCACAGTTTTGGAGGCTAGAAGTCTAAAATCAAGGTGTTGGCAGGGCTATTTTCCTACTGAAACCTATAGGAAATAATCCTTCCTTGCCTCTTCCTAGCTTCTGGTGGTTTGCTGCCGATCTGTGGGCTGCAGCTGCAGCCCTTCAATCTTTGCTTCCATTGTAACATGGAGTTCTCTCCCGATGTATCTGTGCTTCTGTGTCTCTTCTCCTCTTCAAATGACATTAGTCATATTGGATGAAGGGCCCACACTACTCCATCACACCCTCATCTCAATTTAACTAATTCCATTTGCAATGACTATATTTCCAAATAAGATTGCATTCTGAGGTACTGAAGATTAAGACTTCAACATACCTTTTTAGGTGATGCAATTTAACTTATGACACTATTTATACACAGATGACACATACACATAGCTTCTGGGAAGGGTGGTACAGCACTGCAAAAAACCATTCAGGCCAGAGAGGGAGCAGCAATAGGGATTCCTCTAATGGTACTTGGGTATGACCTGGATTAGTACTGTCCAGTGTGGTCATTATTAGTCATATGCATCTATTGAGCCTTTAAAATGTGGCTAGTGCAACTGACGAACTAAATTCTCCATTTTTATTTCATTTTAAGACATTTAAATTTTAACTTGAAAATGCATACCTCCTTAAGTTACTGAAAAATTTTTCAGTATGTTTGGAGCAACTTTGATATGTAAATTTACTTTTTCAACTGGACATTTTTTGAAATTTAAATATAGACCTGGTGTCTTTGAAGAAAATTTAGTGCCCACATTGAGATGGATTATAAGTGTAAAATGCACACAGGATTTTGAAGACCTTGTATTAAAAAGCATGTAAAATATTTCATTAGTAATTGTTTATATTAATTACATTTTGAAATAATATGTAACCAATTTTGGATTGATCAAGGTAAATAAAATACATTAGTAAATTGATTGTACTTCTTTCATTTTACCTTTTTAACATGGCTATGGAAAATTTTAAATTACCTATGTGGCTCATATATTTTTATTGGACAGCAATTTTCTAGACCAATGGTTCTCAAAGTTCAATATGCATCAGAATTACCTTGAAGGCATGTTAACCAATATGATGTTTTGATTATTGAGAATAAGGAAGAGTAATCAAGGAAGTGATCTCTGAGAAAGTGTTAATTTAGGTGCAATCTGAAGGTGAAGATTTGGGTAGAGGACCACAACAGAGAAATGGAGTAGCATGTGGCAAGGAAATGATCAGTACTTCTGAGAAACTCCAAGGAGGCTGTTGTGGTCAGATCTAGCAGGAAAAGAACTCAGAAAGGCAGATGGGAACCAAATCGTGTGTAACTCTCTAGGTCTTGGTAAAAAGGTTGAATTTTATTTAAAGTCCAAAGAGAATATATGAAAGAGTTTCAATCAGTGGAGGATTGGTATATGTTTTCATTTTTAAAAGATTACACAGCTAATGTCTGGGAAACTATTTGGATATGAACAAGACTGGAAATTGAGAAACAAGAAGGCTATTGCAACCAAAGAAAGAGTGCTAAGTAAAATATGCTAAGATAACCTGATGGAATACTAAGCAGCTATTGCAAATAATAATTGTGAAGACTGTACAAATATGGGAAACACTTAGGATATAGTATTAACTGAGAAAAAGAAGATAAAATTAAACAGATATTATGCTTCAGTAATGTGAAGTTATGTACGCGTACAGATGAAAACTAAGTAAGAATGTAAATTACCTCCCTCAAAAAAAGAAAAACATAGTGGGAGTATAGATGATACTTTTCCTTTTGCAAAATTTAAATTAATATAGTGTTATTTTGCAACAACATAGAGTGGGAAGCCTGCTCTAATTAAATGAAAGATTTTTCTCATCATTCCTTTTTAGGGGGAAACATTTTTTATCACCAGCCAAGAACATAAAATTGTCATAATATGAGCCATATTTATATTTGTGTCATCACTGCAGGAGTAAATTTGAGGGATTTTTTAGTATAAAAAGGCATTCCATTAGTTTTTTATATCACTCTCTCTACTATGAGCACAAATAAGATATTATCCACTTGAAGAATTTCCAATTATATTAAAATTAATGCATCAGACCTCCAACTGGAAAAAAATGATAGCCATCTTATTTCAAATCTCCCCACATGACTTCCCATCAACAAGACAAATGTATCTTCTAAGTAGTTATGATTCATGTACTTAAATGCTATAGATTGTTACATGCTAATTTTATATCCTGCTACCCTACTGAATTATGCACCTAACAACACAGAGATCTAAATGTATAAAATGAAACTGTACAAGTATTATTATGGAGGGTAAATTCCTCCATAAACTGGGAGTAGAAAAAGACTTTCTAACCATAACTTCAAATTCCAGATACCACAAAAAGAAAATTAATGAATTTGGCCTCTTAAAAATTAAAATTATTTGCATGGCATGAACACCATAAGCAAAGACAAAGGAGAAACTGGGAGAAAGTAATCACAACATATGTCACTTAAAAAGATGTAATATCTCTAATATACAAATATAGTTTTTTTAATTGAGGGCAAAACATCAAAATCCTAAAGAAAAATGGGCAAATATTTGGATAAATAACTCAGAAAAAGGTCAGAAATAATAGCCCAATGAAAAGATGTTCAATTTCACTCATAATAAGAGAAATGCAAGAAATACCACCTCTCCCATCAATTTGGCAATAAAGAAAAAATAAAATGCTTAGAAATATATTATGTAGGTAAAGCTGTGGGGAATACATTATTGGTGGGAATGCAAATTGTCACAGTCCCTCTAGAGGGGAATTTGGCAATATTTAGCAAAACTACCTATGCATTACTACTTCTGAGAATTTATCCTGAAGATACAGCTCCAACGATAAGAAAATATGCATTCTCAGGGTTATCCATTGCATCATTATTTGTACTTGCAAATATTGGAAACTATCTAAATACACAAACATATGAGAAAACAGTGGCACACATGAAATATATTAATAATTATTTGGAGCAATAGAAGATGAATGAGGATTTCCGGTTCCAAAATGGCAGCCCAGAGGCAAGCTGGCTTCATTCCCACACCACCACCACAGAAAACCCAAACCAAACATAGAGCACCAAGATCTACACCAGCAATAACCCAGAGCTCAAGTATGAGGATGAGATAGTTTTCAGGGTTACAAAGAAGTAGATAAACTCTGAGCAGACTAGGAGAATCAGAATTCTGTATCCACGATGCCCCTTCCCCCCATTCTGCCAGGCACCAATGAGGGAAAAATCTTCCCCCAACCCACAGTTTTTACACTGGAAAAAGTAAAATAAAATGGAGGTGGTCAAAAGCTTCCCCTCCTTCTTGGGTTCCCTGGTGGGAGACCTGTCCTTGCCTTAACCCACAGGTAGCATAGTGACTGTCTGAAGGAAGAAATAGTCCTGCAGACAGGCTTAGACAAAGGGGGCAGGCAGGCCTTCCATCTGCAACCCTGGGACTCTACTCTGTAACTCAGCCGAAGGAGACTGCAAATCAGAGTGGCCGTTCAACAGCACCATGGCTGTGGGAGGTAGATTCCCCATGTCCCCTGGGAAGGAACCCCTAGACACCCTTCCCACACTGCCAAGATGATCCTTTTGGGACCTCCCCATTTTGGACAGGCAGCACTCCAACTTTACTAGAGCAGAAGTGAGCCTGAGCGTAAGGCACCACCTAGAGCCAAAAAGGAGTCAGTGACCTAGTGGTGAGGATTCGCTAAGCAAATATATTCAATAAAAAACAAAACAAGCTGGACAGAGAAAACTGGAATAAATAAGATGAATGAGGACAATCTCTATGAACTGATATGGAATGATTTGCAATATATATTGTTCAGTTGAGAAAAAAAAGAAAAAGAAAAACCACAGTACAAAAGAGCATATACAATATGCTACACTTTGCATAAGAAAGAAAGGGAAATAACAAAGTGTACGCCATTAACTCCAATTTCAATGCATCACCACAAGGTTCTTCCTTGCTGTTACCAATTCCACAATCCCATAATGCATCTAAAATAATTTCAGAATTGCTTGCCTATATCATTAAAAAAACCTACTAAACATCTGCTTCTCTTTATTTGAAAAAGAAACACTTGAGAGAGAACCTGGAAAATAATGACACTGGTTACATTCAAGGAGTGGGGAGATGGAGGGAGACCTAAGGAAAAGCAACACTCCTCTGAATATAGCCTTCTGTATGCCTTTGATTTTTAGAAGCTTTCTAATGTTCTACATATTCAAAAACCAAAATTAAATCAACAAGGATGGGAAGAGAACACAAAGCAAACAGCAGCAGCAACAACAGCAACAACCTAAAAGAAGTAAAACTGAAAGCAAGCGGAAATAAATGAACCCAACTGCATTTCAAGTGAATTAAAGTTGGGGTTGTAGGTGTTGTGGGGAGGCGGCTACTAATTCAAGTAAATTATGAACACAGTAATTGAGTATATAGCCTCGGTCTTGGATGGAGTGGGGTGGGAAAGGAAATAAAATGAAAATCACATCCTAAACTCTTTTTAGTGTTTTTTTTTTTGTATTGTTATTAGCTTGCGTGGTGGTATAGACAAAGCAATTTTGAAACTATTTTAGATGTATCACAGGAGTGAACAAACACGTAAATGTAAAAAGAGTTACAGATATGGAATGAAAGAAATTAAGGAAGAGTCCTTATGGAGATTACAGGTTGGAATTAGAGGTATCTGTGTAGATTCATGGTTTCTAAGACATGTATTATATATGTATGCATGTACACAAGCACATACGTGTGTGTTTGTGTGTGTACAAACATGCATATATTTCCTAGCTTTGTCTACTGAGAGGGACAGGAAACAAAGGGACTCCAATAGCAACAGGCACATCTAGTAATGAGATCTTGATTTTATTCATTAAAAGGAACAAGGACTCCTTGGAGAAATGACTGATTCCAGGGCTGGGGCAGGGAAGATTCAATGTGAACCTGGGACATCTTTTAAGTCAGAAAGTTAGGAAATGCACAAACAATTTTAGGGTTGTGTCACAAGGACAAAGTAGCTAGCTTGAAGGGGCTCCACTGGCCAAATATGGGACATTTTGAGATTAATGAATTAAAAACCTGTCAAAAAATAAGAATTCATAGGTCCATACTGATAATCAATCAATCAATGAGGGAGAGGGCATTCTTACTTCGAATGCCAAATACCAAGTAGTGAAAAGAGAGAGGAGAGAGAGAGGGAAAGCTGGAATTCAAAAACTGATTATTTTGCAGCCATCGCAGTATAGATTGCTTCAAGCAAAAATTATTAATACATGTTAAACCTAAAGGAGGATATTTGGCTGAAGAGCAGGATATTTCCATGGTAATGTATCCCCATAGATCACATATTGTTAGGAAAGGAAAAATTAGCAACTGTACATTGGAACTTTCCAAATTAACGTACACAATGAGGTATTTACGGGGAAGGAGCTACAATGTGTGCAACTTACTCTTGAATGGTTCAAAAAAACAGTAATATGGGCACATGTATAGAAAAAGAACACATGATGAAGCAAACGGTACAAAATGTTAACAATAAGTGAGTCTGAGTAAAAGATACATGGCTGTCTTTGTGTTACTCTTGCAAATTTTCTATTTGACATTTCCAAATAAAAGGTTAAAAACAAAACAAAAAATGTATACAGATGCCATTGTGTCATCATCCTCTGAGTGAATGCAAGCATCCTAACAGTGTCAGCTGATAAGGCTAACAGAAAAATATTCAAACAGTAAACTTCTATCCTGTCCTTTTTCTCTATTTGAATTAGGGACAGATTTTGGGGTTTTTTCTACAAACTTAAAAAAAATGATGAAGTGTCTGATTAAAATAATTGAATAAAATATGCTATATCCCGTACTTAGTAGTAGTAGCTGGAGTGTAGTGGCATGATCACAGTTCACTGCAGCCTCCAACTCCTGGGCTTAAGGGATCTTCCTGCCTCAGCCTCCCAAGTAGCTAGGACTACAGGCACGTGCCACCAGGTCCAGCTCATTTTTTTTTTTTTTTTTTTTCTTGTAGAGATGGGTCTCCCTATGTTGCCCAGGCTGGCTTCAAGCAATCCTCCTGCTTTGGCTTCCCCAAGTGCTGGGATTATAGGCATGAGCCACTGCGACCAGCCTAAAAATGTGAAGTTCTTAAACTGCAGCCTTAAGAGTATTTAATTCCACCAAGATTTATTACAAAAAAAAATTACTTCCCTAGAGATAGATTTTTTTAACTAAATTAATATTTTAAGGCATATGGTTTGAACAAGAACTCTCTTCCAAATTTCCTTTGAAAGGCTAATATGGCCATATTGAGGGGGAAAAATACTCACAAACTCAAAGCCCATTTTTAATTTACAGATGCTCATCCTAAATCCTTGTGAGGCATAAAAATGAGGACCTGGAAAGAGTGATTTTAAGGGTAGTTAAGAGTCAAACCTTAGTGAAAAGGCAAAGGCAAGAAACAGTTGTATACTAAAATAGACGTGAGATCTAGAAACAGAAAACCTGGGTTCAGAACTTGCTTTTTCCAACTGGAAGTAACTAGAGGCAAGGGGCAATATTCCCTAAGCAAGAATTTTCTAAATCAATGGTTCTCATCGCAGTACCTGGCCAATAGCCTCTGCGTTAACTGGGAACTTGTTAAAAATGCAAATTCTCAGGTGCCACCCCAGGCTAAGTGAATCAGGGGTAGAGTCTGGTGATCTCTATTTTAACACACCCTGCAGGTGATCCTGATGCACACTAAAGCTTTCATAACCATACTTCTAAACTCTAGTGTAATAACAACAGTAATATAACACATTTTAGAATGTTAGGGTGATTCAACGAGATATTACACATATGAAGATGATTTTCTAAACTGTAATAAAAATATCATTGTTAATGGTAGATTATTTTTGTGTGACATAGAATTGTGGGATAAAAAAATCCTAAAATCAATAGTTACTTTGTGCTTTTATCAAACCGATCATTGAAGAAACTTTAAAAAAAGTTTATTTCCTTTGCACAGAATAGGTGCCTCAGTAAAACCTTATTGATGCCAACTGAAATAATTGCTGTTGGGAAAGGTCATTGGCAAGTATTTTATCTTCTGTTTTTGATATAGCCAAGGTGAGATCTGAGATCTTAAATTTCATCAAAACCAAACAAGCTATTAGTCTTGAAAGACAGGTTAGGTTTGCTGGTTAAGGGTGGAAGTTCTGCTCTGTAGTCACACTCTCATGGTATTAGCTGTGTGACCTTGGGCAAAATTACCTACCCTCTCTCAGTCTCGATGCCTTTATTCATACAAATAGAGGTGATAATAATAGTATCTACCTCACTGGGATGTTGAGAGTATTAATTAATGCTTTTAAAGAACTTAGAAATGGTCTTGGTGCTTAAGAAGCATTCAATGTTCTTTCTACACCCTGAATGCCGCACTTAAATCATCTCCCTTTTTCTTCTCCATGTTTTTTTCTTCTTGTTTTCTTCTGGGTTTTTTTGCACATGTCTGTATAGGCACTTTCTTTTGTTGGCATTTACACATCTTCTAATAAAGATGAAGAACGAACATAAGCAGAGGCCTTAAATGTACATGAAATGTTTTTGTCATATTTATTAATAGGTAACCAATTTCAAGAAGTTATACTGATCTGTTTGACTATATGGTGAAATAAATTATTTGGAGAGAGATGTGTGGGTCAGAAGAACTCAAAGGCACACTTCATCAAACTCAGGCACACTCTATCATATCATAGCAAAAGCTGATATGTGACCTCTGGGCATGGGATCTTGCCTGCCTCTAATTGACTTGGTAGTTTGGCCTTAAAACTGGAAAACTGACCTAGACAATCTGTGAAGTCCTGTCTTATTCTAACTTTTTGATTCTAAATAAAACTATAAGTTAAAACGGCTCACCTGTCTTATTTTACCTATAGCTCTTAAATCATATTCAAGCAATTAAAATGTATGTATATACATCATCTAAAGGCAGAACTATAATACAAATATAACACCAAATTACACATGATATACTAATAAATGCTCATTAATGAACATGAATATTAAAATTTCAGAACTATGGCTAAAATTAAAATATCTCCAGAGGTGAAACTATTCCATCTTCAAAGTGCAATAACATTTAAAGACTTTCATATAATATTAGCTATTAGAAAATATCTTCTGTAGTTGACATGATCAAATAAAGATTTTACTTTAAAACTCATCTTTCTCGCTGTAAAACAATACGTTTATTGTAAAATATTTGAAAAACGTACCAAAAAGAATAAAGAAGTCCATAAGTATTTATTCACTAAATTAGAATACTAAAGTAAATACAGTTTTGTTTCCTCCTTAGTGAGGCCATGAGCATTTTCCTATACTATTTAATATTCTCCACAGATTTGAGTTTACTGATGGGATGATGTTACAAAACATGGACCTGCTATCTTTTAAAATAGCTTTAACCTGTATTATATTTTACTCCAAGAGCTATGGAGGTTAAATTGTAAAAATTTGGGACAATTGTGAAATAGCAATTAGAATTCTATCGGCCAAAAAATAGGTATTTTAAGATTTTTATGTGCACATATACCCCGTGTATGTATTACCTGCAGCTTTTAAAAAATCAACTCCTGACATATAATTTATATACCAAAAAAACGCACATTTTAAGTGCACTGCCAAGTGTATAGTTCCATGACTTTGGCACATGCATACACCTGTGCAACCATCACCATTATCAAGACATAGAACATTTCCATCAGCCCCCAAAATTTCCCTCATGACCCTCTACCCCCAGGCAATCACTTATCTGCTTTCTGTCACTGTGTATTAATTTTGCCTTTTCCATAATTTCATATAAACAAAATTATACAGTATGAACTATTCGTGTCTGGCTTCTTTGCTCAGCATATTGTTACAGAGATTTATCCATATCATTGCCTATACTTCAAACTTTTTATTGCAACACAGTATTTCATTGTATAGATAATACCACAGTTTGTTTACCTATGGGTCATTTCCAATTTGGGACCATTATGATTAAAGCTGCCATAGGCATTCAGTGCAGCTGTGTTCGTAGGCATATGCTTCCATTTTCTTAGTTAAACCCCTATGAGTGGAACAACAAATCTCTGAAACAAAAGAGGAATGTGGGGCATCCTGGGGATGCCAACAGTTCCTTGACCGTCTATGTGTGATCCAACCTTCTTCCATCCCCACGAAAGAACTGACCAGCATTCAAATTTCCAAGAATGAGAATCTGATTGGCTTGGCTTGGATCACAAGACTGAAAACCAGTCAGTGGTGGAGCAGAATCTGATACGGGGGAAAAACAAATGCGGGCTCATTTGGGGCAGAAAACACACACACACAAAGAGTCAGACAGTAAAAAAAATCAGTAAGTAAATTACATGGTAGGTTAGAAGACGAAATATACTATGTAAAAGTAAAAAAAGTAGAGCATGCGTGGTGTGAGGGATCAGGTGTAAGGAGGAAGAGAGCTGGATGCAATCTTAAAAGTGCAGTCAGAATGGCCTCACCAAAGATGTGACATTTAAGCAAAACCTTGAAGGCTGTGAGTCTGTCCTGTCTACTTTGCTTCTTCCCAAGATGTTCTTTGTTCCCATAGTGTAACATCATTGGAATGATCAGATAAGATCTTGATTGTTATACATTAATATTTTAAAATTAAAAATTAAAAATCAGCATTTATTTCTAAGGCACTTTTTTTAAAAAAGAAAGAGATGCCCAGGAAGAAGTTTGAGAAAAAGAAATTTCAATAAAAGAAAAAAACATTATCAACATTTTTCCATTGTTGAGATCACTTTGTATTCCATTTTCCTTTTAACTATGTATCATATCAAGTTTTTCCATCATTTCAAAGTATTGGATGTTAATCCATAATATGCATGTATCCTAATTTACTTAACGTTTTTTTTACCTCTATTGAACATGTAAACTCTTTTTCGTGTGTTAAAATTATAATAAACACTGTTCTAAACATCTTAATGGACTCAAATATTAATAGAGTCTGATCTGGGAATAGGATTGTTGGAATGTAGTATTTATCTTTCAGTGGTTTAGAAAAAGTTTCACTCTCTTAAATCCCAGGGTTGCAAATGAGAAGTCTGATGCCTATCTGATTCTCTTTCTTTTCCAAGCAAACTTTTAAAAATTATATATGAAAATTTATATGATTTTAAATTTATACTTGTTCAAATAGGTCTCTAAGATATGTATGTATGTGTACCTCTTTTCAAAATATTCTTCTTAGAGTTCATTCACCATTTTAAATCTAAAAATTCAAATTTTATTATAGCTCAGAATGTTTTAAAAAATTCTTTGATGTTTGCTTTTTCACTTTTTGTCTAATCTTAAAGTGCTTCTAGCCCGCATATTATTCCTGTATCACATCTCCTCTATGTGTCTTTTTGTTTTTATATTGTTATTCATGGTTTCCATTTCTTTGTATTTTTTCTCTATGTTATAAAATATGCTCTCTATTTGATCTAACAGTCTATGTTGTTTTTCTAATGTGACTATTTTATAATTTTATTCTGTGAATTTTTAAAATCTCAAATAAAGTTTTATTTTAATTTCCAGAAACTCTTTTAATCCATATATTCCATATATCCTTGTGTATACATATATATACATACATACATATTTTTTCTTTTATTTTTCCTTCAAGTTCTTTCTTTAAACTACCACAATTCCTTAAACGGCTTGCCATCTTTCTTTGCTTTTGCACGTAATTGAGTTGGGTTTCCTGACCATCTGAGTACTTCAAGTTAGCATCTCTTGGGCAGTGGTGAACTAGCAGGCAAGCTTGCTCGGCCAACCTGTTGAATTGTATGAGAAGACTATCTATTCTCAAAAGTAAGCCGAGAGAGTCTACTCTGACCAACACTGCAACCTCCTACTGTCCTCAATGGCAACAGCCAGCCTCTACTGGAGCTGTGTTCAACAAGTGGGCAAGCGAGATGCCCTCTGCTGTCATAGCTGCCTGCCCTCCCTCCAGGGGTCTGTGTCCAGTTACATCTGCAGAGGAAATCATCCTTGCATTCCAAGGACCCTGGAAACCATCCTCCAGCTCTGCAAACACTGGCTTACACTTGTATCTTCTTCTTTGGAGACTTGAAGTTCTTGTATATGTGGGATTTTCTCCAGGCTCCTAACATCTTCCCAGTAATTTAGAAATTGTACTCCCCAACAGAATGTTGCAATCAGGCTAAGAGAGTAGCAGGACCAAGTGATAAAGTTTCTCGAAAACCGTGGACTAAATGTTTGGATTTTAACCTAAGGGCAACAGGATGCCATTGAGTTTTAACCAGGTGAGTGAACATGATTAAATCTGTAGTTTAAGAAGAAATATTCTAACTCCAGTCCGGAAAATATCCCTGGAGCCAGGGAAACTTGTCATAAGGGAGATTGTAAGAGTCTAGATTAGGCCAGAAATAGAGGATAAATTCAGAATACATTTGAGTGGTGCTTAGCTATACAATCAGTAGAACTTGGTGATAGATTGGCTGTTGGAGATGAGAGAAAAGGAGGAATTGATCAGGTTTCTTTTGGACCAGGTGGATGGTTGGAACTTCATAGAGGTGTCAAGTACAGTAAGGAGCTCAGGTTATGTTTATCTTGGAGGTGATGTATACTCCTACCCTCGTATGCCCTTGCAGCAGTGTATTTATAGGAAACAATTCCTAGAGGAGGACTGACAAAATAAGTACATATGTACTTGAATTTTTATACATATGACCACATTGCTCTCCTTAAAAGTTAATTTGTTTTTTGGTTTTTGGTTTCTGGGGTTTTTTTTGGGGGGGGGGAGTTGGTTAGTTTGATACACAAAAAGTGATGTCTCACTGTCAATTTTATTTCGGCAATTTTTCTTCTTTGGAAGTATGGATGACTATCTTCTACATACATATATATATAGTCTGTTAATATCCTTGCTCAGTTTTCTATTGTTTTCCTTATTGACTTTTTTAAAAGCTCTGTATATGGTAAGGAGTCTTTGTCTATCCTATGCTTTGGAAATATTTTTGCCAGTTAAATGCTTGACATGTTACATACAGAAAGTTTTAATTCTTATGTACTAGATATCTTCTTTTATGGTCTCTGAGTTTTTTGTAATGCTTAGAAAAGGCCTCCCTAGTCCATAATTATTTGAATATTATCCTCTCATTCTTTTATCTAATATTTCCATAGTTGTATCTTTAAACTTAAATATTTAATTCATATGGAACTGATTTTGATGAGAATAGATAAAGTTTCACAGAGGTTACTCCCAATACAATTCATTGAGTAACTCATCATTTCCCCTACTACTTTAAAGTGATACTTTTTAAAATCAAAAATTAAATTGCTGCACATATTTATGTCTTTTGGATTCTTTGTTCTCTTCCATTAAGCCTATCTATTCCACTGTTAATCTAAACTGTCTTAATTACTGTAATGTTATATTTAATATCTGTTGAGGCTAATCCCATTGATTACTCTTGTTTTAAATAAGTATTCTTACATGTTTATTTTTCACATAAACTTTAGAATCACATTGGCTTGGAAAAATTCATGTTGTTGTTACTATTTTTATTCAGATTAGTTCCATTTCCAAATTTCTGGAATAATTTAGGGAACCTTGTTGTATTTGTGATGCTGAATTTTCTTAGTCAAGAGAAATATCTGTATTCACTTATTCACATCATTTTTATTCCTTCATGCTTAACATTGAGAACTTTCTGATTTTTAATTGCAGGAAAGAAAACTATTGTGTTTTTAGACAAGATCTTTGTAGTTGATTCTCTTTGGTTTTCCACCTATACAAGTATCTCATTTGCTAATGACAATTTTGCTTCCAATTTTTATAAATCTTTTCTCTTTCTCTTGTCTGATTGCTTAGGCCAGTAACTCCAAAACATTGTCAAGCAATAGTGATGACAGTGTGCGCTCACGTTTTGTTTTGTTTTCCCCGACTTTATTGGAAATAATAATAAGCATTTTATCACCTTTCAGCAGAGATACCATGCACTTTCCGTACTTCTCAGTTTTCTGGGGTTTTCTTCGCTGTCATTCTTTGTTCAATATCTTCAACCTTGAAAATTCCTTCCATTTGTTTAAAGATAAAAAGCAAAATTCTTCGTCATCCATTGCTCAGAAAGGAAAAATTGTAACGGAGGGCAAGGCGCTAAACTCTATAGCAATAGCCAAAGCAAAGGGTTAGAAAAAGTTCCTTCAGGAGAAGGCCATGCCCTCTAGTCACTCTATAGAAGGAAGAACAAGGAGCGCGGGGAGGAGTCGGGGCCACTCCCGCCTCCTGCCCGGTGTCGGTGCCACCGGCGGAGATGCAATGTGAGCCCGGGTGGCCGAGGACTCTGCAGCGGCCGCCTCGCCTGCGCCAGAGCGCCGTGGGGCAAGACAAAGACACCTCGGTCCCCAGCGCAGCCCAGCCCGGGCCACGCGCGCCCCAGCTCCGCGGAGCTCCGCACTCACCACCTGGGCAATGGCCAGGGCTCCGCTCGACCCCTCTCCCCGGAGCGCTGCTCTCTCCATCTGACCACCCTACATCCTCCCCATCCCTTCCTGGTTCCGGGCTTTCCATTCGCTCCCAGCCTCTCTCCAGTCTGTCTGTCTGTCCTGGCGCGCAAACCTCCGGCCACCGGCTTGGATGGACACGCCGAGGCTTCCCGGGTGTCCAGGGGTCTTGCTTTCGAAGTTGCTCCTGCTCTTTGTCTACGCAGGTCAGTGATAGAAGGCGGCGGGAGAGGGTCAGAGCGCTTGGGGCTGCGCTTGGGTCACAGTCCGGGCTAAGGCGGGTTGGGCGAGGTGGACCGGACCGGGACCATTGTGGAAGGGCAGAGATTGTGTAGTCCTCACGAGGCGACAGCAGAAACCCGCGCTCTTCAGCCTTCCTTCATATGGTTTTGTTTTGCTCCTCTTCCTTTAACTTTTCCTTTTTGAGTTTCTTTTCCTTTCTCTCTCTTGGCAAAGCACCTTGGAAACGGCAATCCTCAGGTTTAGGGGATTTTACTCTCTGGATAGCATAAAATGTATCCAATTGTATCCACGGATCAAGAGGAATCTGAGGGTGCAGTCGGAGCTAAGGGGTGAGAGGAAAGCATTTTAAAAAGCACCTGAAGTTTAGAGGTGTTGCTGAAGTTTTAAAATAAACTAATCTGGTGACTTTTACCTTTCTCTATAGGCTACCCACTGCCCCCTCCACCTTTCACTTTCTGAATATTCCTGGGTTTTCTCTTTTAGTAATAAAAAGCCATAGAGCTCTGTTTTGTTCTTTGGAAGATTCACAGCGTGGTAGACTGGGCGGCTGAAGTGTTGAGTTCAAATACAAGGTTTTTGAGAGGCATGAATTCGCCCAGAGTCTAATCAGTTTTCATTGATTTGGGCAGGCATTTGTTCACAGGTGGAGGGCATCTTGTTTCCCTCCTTCTAATTATTCTTAGTGAGAATTGCTAATAATTAATGAAGCAAAGTGGGTTTTCTTGTTCTGTGATTAATAGGGAGACCTAAATGCCCTTTTATTGGTTATTCAGGTATAAAGTTAATTACACGTGTTTTTTGCATCTGTTCATATTCACAAAACAGCACAAGCTAAAAGCAAAGTTCTTTGTAAGATGTTTTCATGTCTTTAACTTCCTAGGACAAAAGTCACAGGCTTAACCATGACCCTGCAATACTAAATGTATGTGTAGCACTGCAATTTACCTTTACTCAAAAAGATACTGCAACTGAAATGAAGATGTTTTCCACATTGTTGCCTGAACATTAAAAGAATTGAATTTCTCATTCAACCTTGCCAGAAAGGAGTCACCATAACTTCTATAGAAGTTTTCAATCTGTTCATTGAAATGTAAATGTAAATTAGTACCTGTCTAGAAGTTATCATTTTAAAGATATTTTAATCTGACTTTCTAATGCAGAAATTCATAAAAGTAGGGTAAGTCCTTCCTATTTAAAGAATAGAGTCCACATTCTAATCTGCCTACTTTATTTCTTTTACTTAAATCTATATAAGATTTTCAGCATTTGAGGAACTGAAAGAATCAATTGCATTAATATTAGTTTTATATTTTTATATTTAAAAAAATCTCTTTATTAGTTCTTTTAAAGCAATGATGATTCTTTCCACTGCCTCTGATCATCAAAAGGAAATAAAAATAAGAAAATAGCAAAAAGCAAATGAAACTTTAATATCTTCACTCACTCTTACTCAACCACTCCATTGAACCACAAATTTTTTTTGTTCTTTTGTCTATTTTATTCCCCATGGTAAACTGAAAGCTTCTGCTTTACACACCTGTCCTTCCCTTCCTCCTGTTTCCCCAGTGCTGGGTGCCCAGCTCCCAGGACTCAGAAAACCAGCAAAGCTGGCCAGCAGCAAGGGTGGTTAGTTTAGAAAGTTTTCACTCCATTCATTTCTATTCTTCCAAATCCTTCCCTAGTAGGCTACAAAGTAGTTGCAAGCCAATACTAGGTTGACTTACTGTCTTTGATAAGAAATGTGTAGCTAATAAGTTCTTTGGTATTAATTACTGGCCTTCTTATTTCAGAGCCCTTTTCATGCTTTTCATATTCATTCAACTGATATTTATTGAGTGAGATATGTTGAGTGATACCTAGAACAGAGGTCATGTTCTGAGTCTTCTCTGGGACATAAGGAGTACCCTTAAATTACTCTAAGGTATAGAAGGTTGTTTCAGAGGAGAGGTAAAATTGTGTGCTGTAGGTGTTCAAAGGAGAAGACCCTATTGCTGGCTTATGAGGGTAAGCTCTATGAGGGCAATGTCTATTTTGTTCAGCAAAATGGAGCTCCATAAATATTTGCCCAGGAAAACTAAATTGAGGACCACTTAAAGGAACTAGACCTTTGAAATATGGGGAATCCCTGGACAAAAGAAGATTGAGTAGGTTATAGTATGAACAAAGGCAAAAATCATGAGATGTGCATACGCAACAATGGATGTTTCAGTTTGGTTGGAACTGAGAGATACAGCTGGAAGTGAGGGCTGAGGTTAGATGCTGTAAGACCACAGACATAAAAATAGTTCAGACACCTTGTTAAATGAATTTCTGGCTTTATGGAACAAAAACCTAAGTAGATGCACTATTCATAACCTGAATTATTTTCCCCACAACAAATGCAATGAATTCACATTCCGTTTGGTTAAGCAAATGAGAGCAAGGTTTCTATACCTAAAGCATTGTGTTTTACTACAGAGTCACTTTTGGAAAGAGACCCAGTGAAGTGTTGACATTATCATCCAACTCCCGTTGCAGGTTACAAAGACAGGATTTGGTCAAGGTTTTACCTTCCGGGACTTAGCCAGTGACTTCTGTCCCCTCCCTTTCCTTCCTCTCTTATCTTAGCTGTGGCTTGCAACAGCCATTTCTAAGCAAGTGCTTCAAGCCAGATATTGCTTTTCCTGTTCTGCACATTCCTTAAGGTGGGGGGCAGGGGTGAGCTGGGAAACCTTATTCCAGACCATGCCTTTCAGTAAAAAGTCATTGAAAAAAGTTTGAACTGGCTAATTTTCAGGGATATTAACTTGACTATCAGAAGTATCTTCTGAGGACAAATTGGAATATTCTATTCTTTCTCAAGTGAGAAAAAGCTCCTGTATGGCCCAAACACTGATCTTCATCGAATTATTCTCAAATAAGCCAGAGAAAATAACTAACATAACAAAATAAGCCTTCAGGTGTGGTGGAAACCTCAGTTTGGAAATGTTGTGATTGTGAATGTATTTGCCATACTGTTAAATCTCCCCCTTTTCGGTAGCTTAATTCTGGGAAGTAGACAAGAGCACTGGAAAATATTCTAAAAATCATGACCAATTTGTGACATGATCTAGATATTTGCTGCATTTATAATCCAGTTTCGTGGCTACAAGATTTTGGGCTTGGTTTCCTGTAGCTTTGGCTCAAAATATTTTGATAACACCCTGTCCTTATAACAGTAGCCATTGGAATACAATAGTGGTAATTGAATCTTTGATATTCATGGAGAGTTTATTAAATTGTCATTGTCCTTGGCATCAGTCAAAAGGCACCCATGAAGTTACTTACACATTGGTTGTCCTACTCTGACAGAATAGTGGGGACATTAGCGCTCTCACAATCTAAATGACTTTTAAGAGCATGAAGCAAAACATTCCTGCTAAGCCCTTGAGATACTCTAAATATTTGAATAAATTAAACAGCACTAAAAATGAGAGCTATAGAAGTTCACTGAGAAAACTATAAAATAAGTAGCCTTAAAAAGTGTGATGTACTCTTCAAAAAGCATTTGTTGTCAGTATATTAGTTTCTCCCTTTGATCTAAATCATTAGATTGTGTTTCTGTCTTCAAATGTTAAAAGTGGGTTTAAGTAGAGTTCCTAAATCTTACAAAGGTAATTATTTTCCCCTTCTTACCACAACCCAGAGGAAAACCTCAAGGATCGTGTTTATCAATCTACGATATAGAAATAAAATTGAGGGAACAAAAATATGAACTTTGTCCCTTATTCCACAAAAGCCGTGCATTATTGATAAAGGTGGATGAATTTGCTACCTTTTAAGCACCTCCCTTTGTAAAGAATCATCTCGGCAGGGAGGCGATTTAAAAGCAATGTAAAATTTCCTTCCTAGATAAATCAATTACATGGACATGTCAACATAAATATAATATTTTGTACTTTTAATGTGATAATTTTGATAGGAAAACAAAAGTTTTATATGATTTATATAATGGTTGATATTACCTTCGGGATTTAAGTTGGAAATGATTTATTTTGTGATTCTTAAAAATATAACTTAAATTATTAGGCTGTACTTAATGTTTTCCTAATCGTATGCCTGAAACTTACATATTTGTAATAATTTATACTACTGATTATAATTCAATGGGAACCATAACTTGTTAAACATAAACCATTTAGGTGGAATAAAGAATTTTTAAAAGCTAGGGTAATTTTTTTCAACATTTTTGGTATAATTTTTCTTGCTGAAAGATATATAGAAAAAAATAGTCATTTAGTTTTGTTTGCTCCAACAAATCCTTTAAATCAGAAAATACCTCTCCCTCCTTCACATAGTGCTCTTCAGTTGAACATTAAATTAACTCTTAAGTACTCACAAATTAATTACCTAGGAGAACTTCTTCTTATAACTCACCCGTCATCTTCCAATCCAAATGGATGGACAGGATGCAGACTCATTGCATTACTGTGTGTTGCCAACTGTAATCATGAAGGTAAAAAGTGGTATAAAAGAAAAGCTTATAATGCATTGTCATGGAGAGTATGCATTATCCTTATTTATTTCTTATTATTTATTATTATCCATGTCAATAACCCTTTCCATTAATTGAGGTTAATTGAGAACATAATACCCTCAAGTCAGAAGACTTTGTAATTTAAAAATTGTTATAAAAACTTTACTGACAAATGTAATGACTGATGATTGAATTATTTCTTCCTTGTTTCCTTCATGCTCTCATTCAACCAACCCCAACTGCCAGTGATGATTTTTGGTACAGAAGATTCAAGAAGAATTGTCTGTGCCTTTACCAGCTTAAAGTGTGGAAAAGAGGCTAGTTTTGACCCTTGTTTTAGAATTCTGAGTACAAAAATGAAGATCTAAATGTACTAAAGAGTGGTCATTGGCTGATTAAGATGTGAACTAGAGTAATTTTTCCTGAAATTGTGATTTTACAACATTAGCTGCTCATGTGTGGTTTCTATTTTGTAGACAATTGCCTTGCTCAGTGTGGCAAAGACTGCAGATCTTACTGCTGTGATGGAACCACACCCTACTGTTGCTCCTACTATGCTTATATTGGGAATATCCTCTCGTGAGTATTAGTCAAATTTGGCAATATCGATATCGATGTTCTTTCCTTTATCCAGTTATACTTTCAAAGAGTACTAAAGCAAGATATTTTAAGATTGGTTATTGCATAAAATCTTTACAAGAGATATTAAACACTCATCACTATCTAATGTGCTATATTATTTGGCAAAATGTGCAAATTAATATACAAAATAAATTGCCTTTATTAGAATGAAGTTAAAAAGAAGTATTCTTTTCTTATTTAGTTTTGTGTATTATAATAATGGTTTAAGTAGACATCATTTGATTGATAATATTTTAACAATGTCAATGATATGTTTTTTTCCTGCTTTGTTGAAGGATTTGCAAGTCAAAATTTGTTATTTAATTATGGCCAGTTTATTTTGCCATCATGTATTAATTTAATGTATCCAGTAGATCTCAGGGAAAAGAGAGGTTACAAATAAAAAAACAGTTGAGATAGGAAATGTCAGTTCTCCCATAACACATATAAAACAACTTCAGGAAACAAGTTTAGAGCCCAAGAAAAGCTAGTCATGAATAATGTAAAGTGACAAATAACAAAGTACATACACACAAAAGAAATATATACATGTAGAATATGTTAAGCGTTTCCCCATAACAGATGAAGAATTTATTTTAGAGCTGCTTCTGGGCAAAGGGAAATGGAGAAGCAGGTCCTGCCTTCAGGGTTGTATGTCTGGAAAAGTATACACGTGTCAGTTCCTCTAGAGAGGAACACACAGATGAGAAATAAAATGTAGAGAATTAGGAACAGAAGAATTTCTTGAGTCAAAAATCCCCATGGCTTTCAGATAGCAGCAACAATCTAGCCTCTGTACTCTTCTGGTTTTGGTTTTCAAGTGAGTATCAGGATGATTTGGGAAATGTTCTGTTCCTAAACAATTCTGCTTAACTCATGCCCTATGAAGGCTCAAGTGGAAACAAGAAATATTAGGCACTAAGTCATACGTGCCCGGCTATTTTAGGGACGTGTCCATTGAGATGGCTTATAACACATCCTCGGTTTCCTGAGAATAGAAAACCTGGCACCACATAAACTTTCTAGAATCAACATTGGGGCTGATGTTAGAGAGTATGTCTCTCTGAATACAGGCAAAAAAAGTCATACTTTGGGATGCTCTTGAGCACCATCATAGCTATGATTGAAATGTCAGGCTATAATAAAAAATGATGTGTGGATTTTAAGCATTCTTTGAAATGCAAATAAACTCTAAATAAAATGTTGAATTTTTCTTCATGGATGATTTGGTGGAAAATAAATTAAGCCCATTTCCTACATTAGAAAGATGTCAGAATGATTTTTTACAGGAATTTATCAGCCCAAATATAAATACATAATGATGTTTAGAGTTGTATGTCCCTCTATAGTATTTAAAGTAATTTAAAATACATTATTAATAAGTTAAAATTTTATTTTCAAGTGGTATCCACATGCCAGATGCTGCTGTTCCAGGTAGAGGTGTGAGAGACCCGGCAGGTGGTTTAGATTTGGGGACCATGAGGTCAAAGTGATCCAGTAATTCTTTGGTCTTCTGGCTTCTGGCCCATTTCTCTGTGCACTAACTACATCATGGTATGCATTGTGCACCTATTTCTCACTTCATACCTACCTCCACCCTGGTAAATGTATATAAAACACATGATTAGTTATTTATCAGAATATTTTAAAAATTTTGAATTTATAGATATTTTACATTATTTATATTTGCAATGAAGTTCACATTTTTATGGTACGTATTCTAGATCTTTAATTTCACCACTGGTTAAAGTAAAGAATCAGTTGAGTTGATATATTTATCTGGGTTATTAGGAGCATGTACTTGTTATGTTTAGGAAAAAAAGAATTGTGTTTTGGAAGAGAAAATAAACACAGATGGCATTATATTTCAGGCAGTCAAAACTGAACTTTCTATTCAAAATGTAAACCACTGAGCAAATCTCATGCTAAACAATTCTTAGCCAAAAAAAGAGGGCACTTTAAAATGTTTTCCTACTGGATAAAGGAGAATACATTTTCAGGATATCCAGTTATTGTTTAACATTTGAAAAGAATTCTTAACTCCACCCAAAGATTTTTTTTTTTTTAAGTTTGGAGGGGTGCAGTAGGTAGAAAAAAATTAATTCCAAGAATGCTTACAAGAGTTCTTTCATGCACATGTTTTCAAATACCGCTGTTTTGAAACTCATAAACTACGCTTCCTCTCTTTCAAGCATCCAGGCACATTCTTGGTGAAATCATTGTAATTGTCTTAACAGAAAGTCAAATTTTTGCGGTTATCAGAAAAGTAATACGGGAGAAAGCAAATAAACACAAGGAAATGTTATGTAACATAAATGAGTAATTTTATAATTTGGTTTATATTTTTCTGTTTGCAAAATAGAAATGTTCGCTCAGTTTAAAATGAGCTAAAAAAAAAGTGCAAAATATCATTTGAGCCATTCTAGACTGTACATTGGTAAGGTTTGGTTCACTTGACTCTCCTTAACTGAGGCCTCCCCCAAAGTCACCCCCTAAAATAATCAGAGTTGAGTAGAGATGTTTAGTCCTTTATTTTGTTAACTTCAATTGCCCTTGCTGTTTTACAAACTAACCATTAAGATTTGTTCATAAAGCAATCATAGGAGCTAATTTTCAATTTATCTGTTAGTTGAAAAGTCTTATTTTACTTAATCCCTTCCTTTTTTTTTAGATGTTTTCTATTCTAAATGTGAATTTTGGCAAATAAATTCAGATTCCCTGTCCACCCCTCCTCCCCAATTTGTTTCTTATATCCATTAGGAACTGTAAGATTTACTTCTGTCTCATGAAAAACTTTAAAAATTAAACAAAAAATGGCATATCTACTTTGGGTCATTGTGGTTACAGATACTGACTTCAATATAGGAGAACCATAGTGTTATCTTCCAGAATTTAAGAATAATTTTTACAGTATTCAGCATGTTCAATTCAATCAGTTAATTATTTATAAATGCACATTGAGTGCCTATTACCATGACAGTGCTGGATGAGGTCCTGGGATCCAAAGATGAATAAATGATGTACTCTGACTTCTAAGACTTCAAAATCTAATAAGAGAATAGAGTATAGACAAGTAATTCTAATTCAATGAGCTAATCTATGAAGTATCATGAGAGGACTGGAAAGAGAGAATACAGCTAACTCTGTGTGTGTGTGTGTGTGTGTGTGTGTGGTGTGTGTGTGTGAGGGAATTCCTCATAAACATGGAATTTGATCAAAATTTTAAAGGAAGAGTAGATATAAATATACTGACAGTGAAGAAAGAGAATTGCTTTTCAGACAGAGAGACTCTTGCTTACAATGGCAAAGATTTAAGAAAGGAATGGTCCATTTGGGAAAACCCATGTTCTTCAGTGTAACGAGAACAGGAAGGGTAAACTGTGAATATAACATAGGAATAAACAGGTAAAGCAAAAGATATATATCCTTTTATTGCAAAGCTAAAACAAAATAATTCAGTACTTTTCTGGAAATATGACATCTGGTTTTATATAGAAAGGACACATTCTTAGACATCATGAAGACAATGGACAAAGGTGAGAAGGCTCCAAAGGAAGAGTGTTTTTATTTATTCCATAGATTAAAGATTTAGAATGCACACTTTGAGGTGTTACATTATTTGGAGCCATTTGTGACAGAATATGTGACCTTGTAATTATCACTCTATTTAAGAGATTTTTGACCGTGAGGGCAACTACTTGAAGATTAGAAGCCTCAGGATGTTTAAAAATGAGTATTGGGCCAATTTGAGAAATAAACAATTTACCACCAGATTGATTCTGGAACATTTCATTCAGCAGCTCTGCTCCATGGAAGATAAATATTCTGTGATGAATATGGAAAGGGATAATTAAATTTTGCTGCTGATGAAATTTTTTACATTAGAGAGTAAATCTAATGTGAAGATGTGGTTTCTTTAGAATTGATAGAATTCTAGGGACTAGAGGGTGCAATTGAGTGGCTAATTACTTTTATCCAGTGGAACAAAGTAAAAACAGGACTTTACTGAAAATGAAGGTCCTCGGCTATATGAGTAAGACAGTAATTGTACAATATTGAATATGAACCAAATATTGACAAGTTTGGACACACTGAACCAGATGACAAGATACAGAATTTAATCTCCTAACTCAGAAATAGATTTTTGATTTTTCACTTTGCCATTGTAAAATGCTGAGCTGTCTAAGGATTCTTCAGAGCACCATCTGGCCAACATAAAATCCCCATAGGAAAAAAAATCAAGAGGAAGAACTAATAATGGAGATCCTAGTGGGATTAAACTTCTTTTCTTCTCAATGAAATGTGAAAGATGTATTACCCACAGTTTTGCAAAGACAGCTAATAAATATCACAACTGTGATTTTAGAGCCTGCTATGCATGAAAGCAAAACTGAGTTAAAAGATAAAGGTTTCATATTTTCAAATGGCATTTGAGGTCCTATGATCATTAAGTAGCTTAGTGTTCTGGATTAAACACGAGAGACTATTCAAACACAGACAGAAACATAACGCATTTTAAAAGGCCTTTGGCATTGGTAAAAACGTCACTTAATTAATTAAATTAAAATAATTTCAGTACTTACATATTAAAAAAACACTTCTAAAAAGTACATAATGAACAAGTCAAGGTTTGTGGGAGACTTATTTTTGTTTTAATAATGATGCAAAGATAAATAACTAACATGATGTTAGAATAAATATGAACCTGATTTAAAATGTAAAATCTATAAGACATTTAGTAAGAAATCCAATAATAATACATGCATGGCATTTGTGGAGTAACATAAATACATAGAAATTTCAAGGAATAAAAGAGAGACCTAAAGAAATTGAGAGGTACAAAATTATGGATGGAAATAAGGTAAGGATGTTAATATTGGGATATGTTAGTTCTTCCTGAACTATATGTAAATTTGATGCAATTCCAATCAAAATCAACAGGACCATTTTTTGTTGAATTTGACAGACTGGGCCTAAAATTTCTGTGGGACAGTAAGGGGCCTAGAAAAGTGAAGATAATTATGAAAAAGACAAGGTGAGAAGACATGCCTTGTAGACATCAATATTTAGTATAAAGTAATGAAAAATAAATTGTGTGATATTGGTTCACAGATAAATTGAAAGAATATGGAGCTTAGAAATTGACTGATGCATATATGGGAACTTGATAGATAATAGATGTGGCATTATAAACCACTGGAGGTGGATAAATTGGATAGATTATTTAATAAATGATGCTAAGACAATTAGCTGTCTCTATGGATAAACATTAAACTAGATCAATCCATCACTCCACAATCAAAAAATCCACTCTTATAAGACTAAATACATAAATGCAGGAAACAAAAGTTTACAATTTTTTAAAAATGGGGGGAGAATGGCATTATGATATCAGGACAGGAAAGATTTCTAAAATAAAAGATAAAAAGCACAAAGAGTAAAAGAAGATATTACTAAAAGCCAATGAACTGTACACTTTTAAATGGTGAGTTTTATGGTACGTGAATTATATCTCAATTTTTCCTCCAAATTTTTTAGATATATAGAGCCACAAAATTCCTAGATAAAAATGTAAGGCAAATCTGTCACTTGGAGAAGATACTTGCAATTCGTATGATTCACAAAAGATTAGTTTCCAGAACGCCTCAATAGGAGATTGGGCAATGTATGTGCACAAAAAAAGTTATAGAGCAGAAAACTGGATGGACCATAAACATTTGTGAGGTGCTTCACCTGGATAACTAAGGCAGGAAAATAACAATTTAAAACAATGAAATACCAGCTCACAACCATCAGGCTGGCGATACTCTGTAAGTCTAAGCCATGTGGTCAAAGATAAAAGGGTTCTCACGTTGCTCTGATGGGAGAACATAAACTGTTATAAACACTTGAAGAGCAATTGGATCCCATGTAGTAAAGCTGAAAATGGACATACTTTAGGATTTAGCAGTAATACCTCTTCAAGATATATTCCCTAGAAAATTCACAAATATGTACAAGGAGACATTTGTAATGTTGATTGACATATATTTAAAACAACAAAACACTGGAAACAACCTGAATTTCCATCACAAGAGAGTAGATAGAGTATATTCGTGCAAAGGATACAGCAATTAACATAACTCAATGCATATACCATTAGAGTAAATCTCAAAACTGGAAATGCTGTGTGAAACAGAGCTAACTGAAGAAGAATGTGTACCACATGATACTACTTGCATAAAATTAAACACGTAAAATAATCCTGTGTATTATTTATGAAAACATGCAAATATGGTGAATATGTAAATATATGAAGGAGAGAAGGGTACACATGAATTTTAGGACTGCCCAGGACTGAGGGGTTTCCAGGGATGCAGGATGTTCAATGCTGTAATCTGGACTGTCCTAGGAAAACTGGGACAAGTTGGTCACCCTAAAGATAAGTGTGGCCTTCGACTCTAATATTTTACTACTTAATCACAGTGGCATGCACCTATAATCCCAGCTATTGAGAAGGCTGACGCACATGAATCTCGAGCCCGGGAATTTGAGACTAGCTTGGGCAACATAGCAAGACTTCGTCTCAAAAAAATGTTTTAAACATTAAATATCTGAAGCAAATATTATAAATTATTAACATGTAATAAATCTGGGTGTGGGTATGTGGGTGTTTTATATTATCTGTAATCCTTATAATTAAAAAAAAAAAGAAAGCCATGGAAAAGTTTGATGATGGCTGGAATTGGATCCCCTCAGCACCTCCTTGTTAATGTGCAGGTTCTGGTTTGGTAGGTCTGGGTGGAGCCTGAAATTCTGCACTTCTAACAAACTCCCAAGCAGTGCGGCCACTGCCCATCCTTCAGCCGCACCTGGGAGTGAGTACTGGTGCTATTTGGCAATGTCTGCGCTAGAGGATGAAAGGACAGAGGATATTAGGGTGTGAGGACGGATGGGATGTGGGGCTAGGGACCGGGCTGAATGAGAAGAACAAGTCTGAATTAATTCTGAAGTTTCTGCTTTGGATAATTGGGTGGATGGTATGCTGGGAACTAATGGGGAATATTCAGGAAGGTTCACAGAGGGGAATGAATTCCATTTTTAATACATTGAATGGGGAGAGACCTAGAGGCTATGAACCAAATTCAGTAATCCTGCAATTGTGGAATGTTCCAGAATGAAGCTCAGTGGAGAGCATGAAGCATCACGCATAAATTTGGGAGTGAAAGCCTAGAGGTGCTGGTTGAAAAGCTGTGTTGGAATGAATGAGATGTTCTGAAGAGAGGTGTGAGAGAGAATAGCAAGCCAACAGCGAGCCCCAAGGAAACGCAGGCATACATTGATTTCTCCCTTCCCTACATTTGGATGCTATTCAGCCTCCTTCACCTCTATCAAAACTGATCGTCCTTCACTAATGAACCTGAATACACTCCCTGTGGTGGTGGGAACAATGAATGCCTTTATTTCTTCTATTTGCTTTTTGTGTTTTATATTATACAAAATGTAGGACTTGTGATATTTCAATTTATTCTGAATTGAATATTACCGTCACAAAGCAGTTTATATAAGGATCCACTTTTATTTACTTAGCTTATGCCCAAATCAGATCAACTCATTCCAGTTTTAGGAGCTACCTTAATTAGATAGAAATTGCAGTTGGGTATTATAATAGAAAGTGTGTTAGGTGGTGGCAGGGATTGCTAGAGTGACAGAAACTACCATTTATTTTATGTGTTTTCTGTCACAGATGCTTAAAATATATTAGTTTATTAATCTTCAAACTTGCCCTGTGACCCACATATGATTCTTGTCTGTCCGGATAAGGAGGTTGAGGCTCAGAATTATCTGTCCACTTTCACACAGCTGTTATGTAACAAGCTGGCATTTAAAATGGAATGGTCTTGACCTGTTTCTGCTACTCCCCACTGGCTCTGAAGAGCTGAAGTTTTCAAGACAGGGTGAATTGAAATGATTCATTGCTATCCTTATGAAGCCCCAAACACCATATTTTGGGGAAAGCCTTTTATTACTCTCAATATCTGGATTAAATTCCCTCCTATATGCTGCTGTAACATTATCCTTTCCCTACTGTATTGTTATTTATCAGTTTAGCCATGTTTCTAAATTATCTGTCTACCCTTCCACACTCTAGACCATAGAGGACAAGAAGCTAGTTGGCCAACTCACCATCAAAGCTATAGGGCCTGATGGACTCAATGATCCTTAATGGATTAGTTAAACGCAGGTCAATCTTCTGTTTAAACATGAAAAACCTGACATTTTGTGGGTCCTAAATTAATATGCATCATCTGGGTAAATATTTGCTTACAAAAATCAGATCACCATTTGAATATGTTATTGGTTTCAGAGAATATCTTTTCACGGAATACAGATTAGGTAGCATTACGGCATAAAAGGAGTGAGGGAATCAATCATCACTTTCTAATCATACTGTTCAAGATAAATTATAATCAGATGATAATAACTATTAATAGAGTTGAAATGCCAGTTTGAGTGTAATGATTTAACCTCTTGTCATGTGCTCTGTCAATGAGGCAATATGATCTGCCAGCCTATAACTGTTAAGACAACAGCCTCCTATGCAACTCTAGTCACTTCCATAATTTTTGGAGATAAAATTTTGTCTATTGATAAAATTGAGGAGGGAAGAATTACAGACACCCAGTGATTTTTACTCCATTATATTGAAAGAATTCTGGTGGGCAGCTGCATCCCAGAATATAGTCTCTCCCAGCTGTCTCCCAGCTGCAAAATGTTGGGAAGTACACACCCATAACTAATGAAAATTTCAGAGGGCATTGATAACCTCATAAAGTGTAATAAGATTCCATCTGAAGATGCTATGGGTGAAACCCTTAGCTATTTAGCCCATGGTAACTCTCTGTGACTCAGAGACAAACAGAATTTGTAGTCTCTGTATTCATTGTTGTAGAAAGGGAAGGAAGAAAGAAGACCTTACAGATAATAAGAAGAATGTTTTTTATGCCTTTGCACACATCTGACAAGAATAGAGAAAAACATGATGAGTTACTTTAAACACATTTCTGTTTGAATTTGCACTGTCAAAAACATGAGTAGAACTTTATCTCTTTATGCTGCACTTGCAAAAAATAAAATCTACCTGTGGTTGCCAATAACCAACTCTATCGTGTTGATATGACATTTTTCCTTTACAAACACTAGGAATAATATAAGATCAGCCTCTGCAGTATTACACATAGGAAAATATTAGAATTTAAGTTTATCACATAAATGCTCAAAACTCTACTTCGAGGTTAATACCCATTCTTACATTAAGTAGTTAGATCTTCCTTGCCCTTTGTCAGGTAGGATTAAACAGGAAACAATTCTTTGTAATTCTATTCTTAATTAACAGTAGTTTTAGTGTTAGGAAGTTGTAGAAGAAAGACCATAAATGTTTGCATTCAGAAAAATTGGGTTTGACTTCCTCTTTCTTTATGCTGTGTGAACTTAGTTCTCCTAATATCACTGAGCCTCAGTTTGTTAATGTGTAAAAAGGGAATAGTAGTAACAACTTGCCTTTCTCTCATAATTGGGCTGAAGGATATATTTGTATATAAAAGCACTTTGAAGGGCTTTACAGATTTTTCCTGTCATTAATGAAAACATCTGGATCTGGGGGAAAGAGGAAACTGATAGGGAGCAAAGTGACTTCTCCAAGGTCATTGGGAAAGTCTGTGACTGAGCTGCAGGGCGCAACTCTGGTGAGAGGCTCTCCCCCTAGCTCTCTGGACTTCATCAACAGGAGAGTACCACCTGCCTCTCCCCAGGAGCACGCTCTCAGCCTTGAGTGAAATAAATGGCCCTCGTGATCAAATGTGATTGCAGTCTGATAACTGCAAAGGCAGCTAATTAAGTACTGTGTTCTGCTGCCCAGTGGTTGCTAAAAGCATAATACAGCCTGAAAAGTCATGTGCACCAGTATACAAACCTGCCATGTTGCCCTAAGCTGACCTGTGAGTTAGAGGGAGAAACCCACTCAGAAACCAGGAATTCAAATCTAAATGAAAATATATAAACTTGATCTATGAAAATAATCATACATATAATATCAAAAATCAGGTGGTAATGATTTGCTTTACAAAGAGATTCATTTAGAGTTCCAATGAATTCCCCTTTCAAAATTTATTTTATCCACGACTTTTCAGAAATATATATTGTGCATAAGCCTGGTTCATCTCTACTGATAATATGTCAATAATTAATGCACACAACAGTGTTCTAACTGCTGGCTATTTCAGCAGAGTGATCACAGTGCTCTACAGATTTGAGTGTGTCTTTGCATGTAGCAGTTTAGAATTGTCCTGATTAAGCTCTTTAAATATCTGTGTTAATCAGCAGTTCTCTCAATATAAGTCAGTGCTTGTAAGACTTATAAGAATGAAAAGGGCAACGACTTGGCTCTGATGATACTGTGCATAACCTACATTTGCAACAATTGCCAGAATGAAAGTATTTTCAGTGGTAGCAAATAAATGCCAGATGGCATGCCAGGTAAACAGTCATTGATCATAACAAGGATCAGCTGAGGTCTATCAATTCCACAACGAATATCTTTTTATTCAGCCTATTGGCTTTATACAGCCAGATTATTATACATGTTATATATTTTGCTTGGTATTTGTGGTAAAATAGTTTTTGTCTCATTATCTTTAGTTGGAAGGGTTGGTTCCAGTTCTGGGTAATATGCAGAAAGCACACTCCATCTTGTGCCTCCCACTGATGCAGCTACAGAACCTGGACAGAATGCATAGAGTAGTTATCCCAGGACTACAGAAAGTAAATAATAGCAGGTAGATTGTGGAACAAGACCAAAATTTGAAGTACTGTCTAATTAGCCATGAGTTTACCAGTTTCTTTTCTTCTGTTTACCCGACTCTGGACTAAATACAGCCCAAAAGACTTAAGTGAGCTTCAGGACATGGACATAGCTGCAGGAGAAGCCTTCTAGTTTTGGCTAAATAAGCAAGGTCTCTTCATGCTCAAAGACAGTGGGGAAAGTACCCTGATACTTTTTCTTTTCTCTCTTCTCTCATGCCCCAGTTCCCAAGTGATCTTTTGGTTGTTGCAGCAGTAGTAGTAACAATGGCAGCAACAGGACCCCAAAACTCTGAAAATGGAGAATCCTCCTTTCTGATCAGAATGATGTAGTACCAGGAATATGGGGCAAATCCTCATTGTTTTTTTTCTCTCTGTCTTTCCACTGTTCAACCCTGGATAAGAACCCATTTGTGGAATTACTCAAAAAGTAGGGAAAATAAAGCCCATCTTCCTGGCCAGAGAACCAAAAAGTACTAGGGAGATTGTCAGGATGGAGGAACTCAGGAAAGTGACCCCTACAGTTGCTTATGAACTCCCAAGCTCACCTCAAGTTGCACATGCATGGATCTGACCCTGAACAGCCTACCATAAACCTTGACAACTGAATACAGAATCAGCAACCACCCAAGTCCCAGATTGGCAACTGAGTAGTGTATAATACACATAGGACAGATCAAAACATGACTACAAAGTCTTTGAAAATTGAATTTACTTTGAAGCCACAACCCAAAGAAGTCTTTCTGGAATATATGGTCCAAACTGAACCTAACTGATTGCTTTCTAAAACAAAAATATCAAAATTGACCATAGGCTTAAACAAAACCCAAAGTCTCATGATATAATATTCAAAAAGTCCAGGATACAATTCAGAATTACCCAGCATACAAAGAACCAAGAAAATCTCAACTCACACGTGAAAAGATCATCAACACACAAAAGAGATGGTAGAATTATCTGATAGAGACTTTAAAGCAGCTATTACAAAAAGTATCCAAGAAGTAAGGGCAAACACTATTTGGAATTAGTGAAAAGACCAAAAGTCTCAAAATATATATTAATATAAAAACATAGATAATGAAATGAAAAGTTTAGAAAAAAAACATAGTAACCAAGGTTAAAATAATTCTCTGGATGGGCTCAGTAGCAGAATAGAAATATCACAGTAAAGAATAAGTGAACTTGGAGACAAATCAATAGAAATTATCCAGTCAGATAATTGTCCAACAGAGGGAAAAATATTGAGAAATAAAAAGAACAGAGCCTCAGGTATCTGTGGGACAATACCCAGCATGACTGTGGACAAGGTCTAGCATTCATGTTATCAGAGGGCCAGAAGAAAGGAGAAAGAGTGTGGTACTAACAAATTTCCAAGTTTGGTGAAAGAAAGAAATTACAGATTCAAGAAGTTCAGCAAATTCCAAACAGGATAAACCCAAAGGAATACACACCCAGACACATCATAATCAACTGCTGAAAACTAAAAAAAAAAATCTTGAAAGCAGCCAGAGAAAAACAATACATTACCTATAGGGGATCTATGATTTAAATGACTTTACGTTTCTCATCAAAAACCACAGAGGCCAGAAAAGTGGCATATTTTTTTAAGTTCCAAAAGATTAACACTGTCAATACAGACTTCTATATCCAGTAAAAAATATTCTCCAAGAAAAGAGATGAAATAAAGACATTCTGAGATTTAAAAACACTGAGAAAATATTAAGCCAGCTAAATGAATTGCTAAATTTCTTCAGGAAGAAAGCAAATGATACCAGAAGAAAATTTGGAATATCAGAAAGGAAAAGAGAGTAAGAAAATGGGCATATATCTGGGTAAATAGTAGCCTATTTTTTTCTCCTGATTTCATTACAATGCATTTGACTGTTGAAAGCAAAAAACACATAACATTGTATGATTGCACTTCAGTGGTTGTAGATGTAATACTTAACATGACTATAGCATCAAGGGGGAAGGGTTAAGGGGCCCATAAGATGATAAGTTTTCTATATTCCAACTAAAATGGTATAAAATTGATTTTAAGTGGTGATGAAAAGTTAAATATATATTCTATAATCCCTAGAGCATCCACTGAAAAACAATAGAAAAAAAACTACAGAGCAATATAGTCAAAATCACAAGAGGTAAATTAAAATGAAATACTAACAAATGTTCATATAACTGAAAAGAAGGCAGAAAAGGGGAATCAGAGGAATGAAAAATAGAGGAATGAATAGAAAGCAAATAATAAAATGATAGAACTAAATCCAAATATATCAATAATCACATTAATGGTCTAAACATACCAACTAAAAACAGAGAATGAATTTTTTTTAAACTGACCCAAATAAATGTTATCAACACTAAACTCACTTCAACTCTACTGATATAAGTACGTTAATAGTAAAAGAATGGAAGAAGATATATTATGCATACATTAACCAAAAGAAAGCTGGGGTGGCTTTATTCATATGAGACAAAGTAAAGGCATACCTCAGAGATATTACAGGTCAGTTCCAGACCACTCCAGTAAAACAAATATTGAAACAAATATTTCAATAAAGACAGTCACACATATTTTTTGGTTTCTCAGTGCATATAAAAGTTATGTGTACACAATACTGTAGTCTATTAACTGTGCAAAGCAGCATGTCTACAAAAACAATGTGCATTCCTTAATTTAAAAATGCTTTATTGCTAAAAAAAAAAAATGCTAACAATCATCCAAGCCTTCAGCAAGTTGTAATCTTTTCACTGGTGGAGGGTCTTGCTTCAGTGTTGATGGCTGCTGAATAATCAGGGTGATGGTTGTTGAGGTTTGGAGTGTCTGTGGCAATTTCTTAAAATAAGACCACAATCAAGTTTGCTGCAGCAATTGACTGTTCCTTTCATGAAAGATTTCTCTGTAGCATGTGATGCTGTTTGATAGCATTTTACCCACAGTGGAACTTCTTTCAAAATTGGAGTCAATCCTCTCAAGCCCTACTGCTGCTTTATCAACTAAGTTTATGGAATATTCTAAATCCTTTGTTGTCATTTCAGTAATGTTCACAGCAGCTTCATCAGGAGTAGATTGCATCTCAGGAAACCACTCCCTTTGTTTATCCGTAAGAAGAAACTCCTCATCCATTCAGGTTTTATCATAAGATTGCAGCAATGCAGTCACTTTTCAGGTTCCACTTATAATTCTAATTCTCTTGCTGTTATCACTACATCTGTAGTTACTTCCTCCACTAAAGTCTTGAACATCTCAAAGTCATCCATGAGGTTTGGAATCAACTTCTTCCAAACTTCTGTTAATGTTGATATTTTGACCTCCTTTCATGAATCACAAATGTTCTTAATGACATCCAGAATGGTGAATCCTTTCCAGAAAGTTTTTAATTTACTTTGTCTAGATCCATCAGAGGAATCCCTATGTATGGCAGCTATAGCCTTATGAAAATTTTTCTTAAATAATAAGACTTGAAAGTCTAAATTACTCTGTGATTCATGGGCTACAGAATGGATGTTATGTTAGCAGGCATCTCCATCAGAGCTCTTGGGTGACGAGGTGTATTGTCAATGAGCAGTGATATGTTGAAAGGAATCTTTTCTTCTAAGCAGTAGGTCTCAACAGTGGGCTTCAAATATTCAGCAAACCATGCTGTAAACAGACGTACTGTCATACAGGCTTTGTTCATCCATTTATAGAGCCCAGCCAGAGTAGATTTACCATAATTCTTAAGGGCCCTAAAATTTTCGGAATGTTCAGTGAGTATTAGCTTCCATTTAAAGTCACCAGCTGCATTAGTCCCTAGCAAGAAAGTCAGCCTGTCCTTTGAAGCCAGACATTGACTTTTCCTCTCTAGCTAGGAAAGTCCTAGATGGCTTTTTCATCTACAATGAAAATCTGTTGTTTAGTATAGCCACCTTCATCAATGATCTTAGTTAGATCTTCTGGAGAACTTGCTGTAGCTTCTCCATCAGCGCTTGCTGCTTCTCCTTGCAATTTTGTGTTCTGGAGTTGACTTCTTTCCTTAAACTTCATAAACTAACCTCTGCTAACTTCAAACTTTTTTTCTGCAGTTTCCTGACCTCTCTCACCTTCATAGAGTTGAAGACAGGGAGTTGAAGACAGTTGCTCTTGGTTAGGCTTTCGCTTAAGGGAATATTGCGGCTGGCTTGATCTACCCAGACCACTAAAGCATTCTCCCTATCAGCAATAGGGCAGTTTCACTTTCTTATCATGCAGATGTTTACTGGAGTAGCACTTTTAATTTCCCTTAAGAGCTTTTCCTTTACATTCACAACTTGGCTGACTGGTGCAAAAGGACTAGCTTTTGGCCTGTCTATCTCAGCTTTCAACATACCTTCCTCATTAGGCTTGATCATTTTTAGTTTTTGATTTAAAGTTAGAGATGTGCACTATTCCTTTCACTTGAACACTTAGAGGCCACTGTAGGGTTATTAACTGCCCTAATTTCAATATCGTTGTTTCTCAGGGAATAGGGAGGCCCATGAGAGGGAGAGAAAACAAGGAACAGCTTCCATGGAGCAGTCAAAGCCCATACAACATTTATTAAGTTCACCATCATATCCGTGCAGTTCGTGGTGCCCCAAAGCAATTACAGTAATAACATCAAAAATTACTGATCACAAATGACCATAATAGATATAATAATAATGACAAAATTTGAAATATTGTGAGAATTACCAAAATGTGACACAGAGACACAAAAGAAGCACATGCTGTTGGAAAGGTGGCATCAATAGACTTGCTTGATGCAGGGTTGCCACAAACCTCCAATCTGTAAGTAACACAGTATCTGTGAAGCAAAATAAGATGAAGTGCTATAAAAGGAGGTATGCCCATAATTTGTTGAAATTCACCTGACAAGGGAAAAGAAACAATACCTATATATTGATTTACATACAGGGTTAAATGAAGTTATTTACATTCTTCTTTTCTTTTTTTAAAAAATTTATTTATAAGTTGTGTCAGTGGATTGTAAATAATACCATGGAAGCTTAGATTTACTCTATCCTAATTCTAAACCATTTTAAAACATAGCTGTCCCTGACATTTTGTTTATATGTAAACACCTCAATTAAGAATTGAGATCTTTGAGGAAATGGCTCACACCATACACTTATCCAGTAGTGCGCCCAAAACCCATTGCACTAGTGGTAGAAATATTAATTTAACATACTGTGATAGAGAGTGTTTCCTGTAGGTGAAATGGGATAAAAATAAAGACACAAGAAACAGAAAATTAAGAATGTTGATAATTAAATTTTGTGATGAAAATGACTAAAATAATTTTAAATTAGGTTTATTAAGAGGAATATACTGACTGTTTCATGAAATGTGGGAAAGAATTTGGGAATGGAAAAAAATTTAATATTAAAACCAAGACTCTTTAATCACTGGCAGGCTTCCCAACTATGTTCATACATTTTTAAAAATTCATTCAACTTTTTAAAAGAATGATCCTCACTTTTTTCTTCTAATGTAAATATTTATGAGAAGGGAGCACTCACATAGAACCAAAATTCATTCCTTTCTGGGTGCAGAAAGAAAGCAGTACATAAGGGAAAAGAGCTTATCCTGCTGCCATTCACCCAAAGCCAGTAAAATCTGTTCTACTTTTCAGATTATGCTATCAGGAAGACTAACCCCTATGTGTTTCAGTTAGTCAATGGTCTGATTTAAAGATCTGCAAAACCTTGTACTTTTTTTTTCCTGGACTGTGTCATTTGTTTCAAATAACACTTTTAAGCCTATATTTGCATACAAGGAGCAAAAACATATTTATCATATTTATTCATTTCTTAAATCACATTCAAGCTTTCAAATCTTTCATTTGTAAACACCAGACCTTAATTGTATCTATTCAGTGGAAAGTAGAAATTTCACAGCATTTAAATTAGTTTAAATTAGAGGTTCTCAAACTTTAGTATGCGTCAGAATCACCTGGGAGTGCTTGCTAAAAATATATCTTCCCAAGATCTAATCTAGAAATTCAGATTCAGTAGGTGCAAAATGGCAGTAGGAAATCTATATTTTTATTAACTATCCCCAACTAGGAGATTCTAGAAAAAATGGTCCTTGGACCACACCACTCTAAATAAATCATACCAAAAAACATTTCATTTTGTACTCCTATTATCAAATTACAAGATATAATCAACCATCATTTCATAAACTATAACTTCTTCACACTTACATAGACCTACATAAAGACTCAAAACCTCATAGGGTTATTTTAAATTACAATGGTAAATATATTCAGAGCTATTGAAAATAAAATGCTATAAAGATTCATTTTTGTTTGGTGAAATAATTAAATAGAGAGGGGAGACCAATGAGTCCTCAGCCCCCAAACAGTCAAATTTACAAAGCTTTGCCTCTACCAAAAATAAGTGATAAAATGGTATAAATGTAATAGGTGTAAAATAGTGGTAGCATTAGAATCTGCCCCACAGGTTGATACAAGGTTTGAATGGGTTAATACCTATGAACTACTTAGAACAGCAGCTGGTGCTCAGTGATTCTTAGGTATTTTCTATTCCTCTCCAATGTATGTTTCCATTACATCAATTAACTCCTCATACGTGATAGGTCAATCAGAGAATGGCATTAATATAACAGGGAAGTTGTGTTGATTCAAACATGATTTTTCCTTGGCAAGGGGAGCCAAAGAAAAGTGGAAATTGCAACCTTCAGCAGGAAAGGGCAAAACCCTTAGCCTAAATGCTGTGTAGGGGCCAAGGGAAAGCCTCCCCTTTGCTCTCTGAAGGTTTGCTGAAAATCAACTGATAAAAGGCTGATTAATAGGAGAAATGGCATACAAATTCATTAACGTGCACAAAGTAGAATCACAGAGTGATTAATTACCCCAGCACGCATTGGAGGTACAGATGGTTATATATCCTTTTTAGGGGAAAGAAAGATGGGGAAGTGTGGATAATTTTAGAGGGGTGGTAAATGATTTTGGGGGGAATTCAATGGGCTTGAAAAACATAGAATGGCCTGGGACAGAGTCTGCAGGGCCTGGAGAGCAGACTATGATTTGTGGCAAAAGTCTGTCGAAGCGTGTTGGGAGAGACAGAGGGTCAAGACAGAGGATGCGGGAAGGTCAGAGAGACCTTGAGGTTTTTTGTTGAGTTCAGCATGTCAAAACATCGTATTTTGGGTTGTTAGTTTCTGAGCCCAAACACTGCACAGGCTGGACCCGTTTTTGCTCTATTTTAAGAAAAATAAAAATGAGTGCTTGAGACCCATCCTGGCCCCTAACCGGAGAAATGCGCCTTGCTCAGCTCTTGACTTCTTGCATGTTGCACTTCCTCCTGTGCTCAAGGACCACTTCCACCTTCGTTGTCTGGATGCTGGGAAGTTGGCATTTCTACTAGATTGTCTTTGTACCTCTCTAATGTCCTCTGAAGCAGCCTCAGAAGTCCACGATGATCTTCTCCCTGAGCTAGGCAAGTTATTTCCTGAGGTATCCATTATTGTTGCTGTAGTACTCTAAGCAGGGTAGAATCTTTTGTGACACTAATGAAGCTTTCTCTTCAGGGCTCTGTCTTGCATGGACCCCTTCCTTGCATCTAAGAGGGTGCATTCACACAGTCATGCATTTTTGAAGTACTTGCAAAAGTAAGACATTTTAATTATCTTTATCAAGACCTTTGTCTCTTTCCACTTCAATTTCCTCTCCTTCAGGGGCTTTGGATTGGCTGCACCATTTTGGGGATCCAACTGGGGGAAGTGGAATCGTGAATAAATTTATTTCAAGTTTTGCATATATTTATATAGGTCATAGTCACTTCCATGTATAGTTAAGTTATTGCTAGACATTCCAGTATAGGAATAACGCCCTAGCATCATCAACAGCCCACTCACTGCACCAACTCATCCATTAGTCCGATGAGTTGGTGCAGTTTGCCCCAAGGGGCAAAGCCAGAGGTCAGATGGCAACATGAATGTGTGATTGAAATGTGTCCTACAACTAAGCAGAACAGTAGTTTATGGATAGTGATGAAGAAACGACGTTTCAAATATAGGAGCCAGAAGAGAATCTGTGGCAAATTCTTCCAAATATAATATTGCTCCTTGTATATGAAAGAACCCTAATGGAAGTTTTCTCAAACTTGATGAGTCCTAAATAGTTACACATTATCACTTACAAACTGTGAGAATTTTTTAAACCAAGAATAGCCAAAAGCCAATTACAATACATCACGCTAGAGGAAATACTATATTATCTTTCTCTTCTCTGTTTGGAAAAAGATATTGCAAAGTTGTCACGTGAAGAGGAGCTCAAAACATTTGCAGCCACAAATTGTAGTAAAACATGTAGGAATTTACTCTGCTGAGGTATGTCAGGCAGTTAATCTAATGTATTATTTTCCTTAAAGAGGTCGCCCACAATTTTATAAACCTCAGACTTGAGGAAATACAGATCCCTATTCTGTTCCATTGGTCTATGCCTCTACTTTTATACCAGTACCATACTGTTTTGGTTACTATATCCTTGTAGTATAGTTTGAAGTCTGGTAATGTGATGCCTCCAGATTTGTTCTTTTTCCTTAAGATTGCTTTGGCTATTCAAGCTCTTTTGGTTCCAAATGAAGTATAGAATTATTTTTTCTAGACCTGTGAAATATGACATTGGTATTTTGATGGGGACTGTGTTGAATCTGTAAATCACTTTGGGCAGTATGGACATTTTAAGAATGTTGATTCAACCAATCCATGAGCATGAGTTGTTTTTCCATTTGATTGTGTCAGCTGTAATTTCTTTCATCAGTGTTTCATAGTTTTCCTTGTAGATATCTTTCACCTCCTTGGTTAAGTATATTCCTAAGTATTTTATTTTCTTTGCAGCCATTGTAAATGGTATTGAGTTTTTGATTTGACTCTCAGCTTGACTGTTATTAATATATAGAAATGCTACTGATTTGTGTACATTGATTTTGTAACATGAGACTTTGCTGAATTTATTTATCAATTCTAGGAGTCTTTTGGTGGAGTAGGATTTTCTAGATATAAGATCATATCATCAGCAAAAAGTGATAGTTTGACCTCCTCTTTCCCGATTTGGATATCCCTTATTTCCTTCTCTTGCCTGATTGCTCTGGCTAGGACTTCCAGTACTATGTTGAATAGAAGTAGTGACAGTGGGCACCCTTGTCTTGTTACCATTCTTAGAATGCTTTCAACTTTTCCCCACTCAGTATAGTGTTGGCTGCGGGAACCCAGATATAAAACTATCTACCTACAACCAACTGATCTTCAACAAAGCAGACAACAACATACACTGGGGAAATGTAGGCTTATTCAATAAATGGTGCTGGGAAAACTGGATAGACACATGCAGAAGAATAAAACAGAACCCATGTCTCTCGCCATATACCAAAATTAATTCAAGATGATAAAAGACTTAAATGTAAGCCTTGAAAACATAAAAATTCTAGAAGAAAATGGAGGAAAAACTCTTCTAGACATCAGCCTACGCAAAGAATTTATGACTAAGACCCCAAAGGCAAATACAATAACAATAAAAATAAATAATGGGACTTGGTTAAATTAAAAAGCTTCTTCACAGCAAAGGAAATAATCAACAGAGTAAATAGACAACCTACAGAATGGGAGAAAATATTCCCAAACTATACATCCAACAAAGGGCTAATATCCAGAATCTACAAAGAACTCAAACAAATTAGCAAGAAAAAAACAAATAGCCCCCCATTAAAAAGTGGGCAAAAGACATGAACAGAAGTTTTGCAAAAGACAAATGGTCAATAAACATATGAAGAAATGCTCAACATCACTAATGATCAAGGAAATGTGAATTAAAACCACAATGAGATATCACCTTACCCCTGTTAAAATAGTTTTATTAAGAAGCCCAAAAACAATAGATGCTGGCATGGATACAGAGAGAAAGGAACACTTGTACACTGTTGGTGGGTCTGCAAATTAGTATAATCTGTGTGGAAAACAGTATAGAGATTTCTCAAAGAACTATTAATAAAAGTAGACTGACCATTCAATCCAGTAATCCTATGTGAGTATCTACCCAAAGAAAAAGAAGTCATTTTATCAAAAAGACACCTGCACTTGAATGTTTATTGCGGCACAATTCACAATCACAAAATATGGAATCAACCTAAGTGCCCATCAATTCATGAGTAGATTAGCAAAATGTGGCAAATATATACCATGGAATACTACTCTGTCATATAAAGGAATGAATTAATGTCTTTTGGTGCAACTTGAATGGAACTGTGGACAATTATCCTAAGTGAAGTATCTCAGGAATGGAAAAACAAACACCACATCTACTCTCTAATAAGTGAGAGCTAATTGATGGGCACACACGGGCAAGAAAAGATGTAAAGGTCTTTGGAAATCAAGAAGAGGGAAAGGGGGGAGAATGTGAGGAGTCAAAACCTAACAGTGAACACTATTCAGGTGATGGGCACACTAAAAGCCCCGACTTAAGCATGATAAAAGGTATCCATGTAACATGAACATTTGTACCCTCCTAATATTTTGAAATTAAAAAAAAAGAAATACAGAGCCCCCACTGGCTATGATTAGCAAGTTTCATAGATTTTAACCACTCTGCCTTGAACCTGTTTTTCCCGTAAGTGCTGTTATTTTAAGTTGGTGATATTATAAAACTTGGGGATGTTTTGGTTTTTGTTTTGGTTTTTGGGGTGGGGTGAATTCATACATCATGTTATAGCAGAATCATCTATTATTATTATCACTACAACTATTGGATCTTGTGATGAAGAGGGAGGGATACATGTAACCAAACCAGTTCAATAAAGAAAGGTTGTTTTAAAAGTACTATCACACTTTCTATTTTGATTTTTTAAGCTGCATCTTAAGAAAATATCAAGAGAATTAAAGCCCACAGAAATATTACCCCAATCTTTTCTGAAAATTTATAACTAAGCAGATCATAGTTTTGCTGATACATTTACTGAGCTTGCATTTATTTTAAGAGTCACAAACTGTTTCTTTCTAATTTATTTTGCTTTAGAAATCTCTGATATCTAGCCTGGACAGCAAAATTTATGTCCCACCTAAGAAAACACTGAATTTATTTGCTTATTTAAATTAATTTAGATTATCTGTTTAATCTTCCCTTATTGAAAAGTGAATAATGTAAACCTGTGGTCCCCAACCCCTGGGCCACAGACCAGAATGCTTGTGGCCTGTTAGGAACAGAGCCGTAGAGCAGGAGGTGAGCGGAGGGGTAGCGCGTGAAGCTTCATCTGTATTTACAGCTGATCCCCATTGCTTGCATCACCACATAAGTTCTGCCTCCTGCCAGATCAGCTGTGGTGTTAGATTTTCACAGGAGCACGAACCCTACTGTAAACTGCGCATGCGAGGGATCTAGGCTGCACGCTCCTTTTGAGAATCTAATGCCTGATGATCTGAGGTGGAGCTGAGGCGGTGATGCTACTGCTGGGGAGTGGCTACAAATACATATTATCATTAGCAGAGAGGTTTGACTGCACAATAAATGTAATGTACTTGAATTATTCCAAAACCATCTCCACCCTCCCCCACCCCCTGGTCCATGGAAAAATTGTCTTCCATGAAACTGGTCCCTGGTGCCAAAAAGGTTGGGGACCACTGATGTAAACCATCTTTAATTTTATTAAAAAATAAGTATAATTTTAACCAAAGATAGAAACCATTACACAATTCAACTGTTTGCCTGTGCCATCACTCATTAATTTGCCATCTTGGAATTAAAATTTCAAGTTGCTTATCAGTACCTTTCTATGAAAAAAGAATATGAAGCAGCTTAAAGGATAGAGTAATGGTGGCTCTACTTTACAATGGATGGTCACGGATGAACATAGAAGAAGCCCTGGGGAAGTGACATCTGAGTAGAGAATAGAACAAAATGAGGAAGTCAGCCATGTGAATATTTAGAAGAATACCATATTACCAAGTGGGAGGCAAATTCTGATACTCTAAACAGGATGTGATATATGAGAAAATTGAACCCAAAAAATAAAATAGTTCAAAGTAGCACATATATTTTATATTTCAATTAAATATATGTTTAATATAAAATGAAATATTTTTCCAAATTAGGAATTAAAAAGAAACCAGTATATATAGTAGAGAAATTTTGTCATTTAATATGCTCCACAACATTTTACATGCACTGAAATGGTTTGGGTATTTAGGTAAATTATTCCTTACGTAGAGAATAATTTGGTCCCATAAAGGTTCGCTGAAAAACCAACAACATGAGTCAGATTGATTAATTGGAGGAAAAAACATACAAATTTTATTTAACATGTATACATGGGAGGCTTCAGAATGAAGACCCAAACATACGAGGGAAATTGTCCATTTTTATGCCTAGGTTCAATGAAGTATGGACAGCCGTGTACACACCTGATTGGATAAAAAGGGTATGATCTAATGCTAACAGACTGAGTGGAAAACCCAGCAAGGCCTGAATGTCTAGATTCCTCTTGGCCTCTTAGCGCATACATTGCTTCCTTCTGGGTGTAAGGCAGGGCCCTCTCTGGAATGGGGGTCTATGACCAACAGTCAAACAAGGTAGGTCACATAATTACTTTATGGCCAGTTTTTACATAGAATAATTTTAGGTTTTATGGCTGGCTTTCAGGAAAAGGGGTTCTGGCTTTTACGACCCACCTGGGGAAGAGGGATTCTAGTTTCTCTGGCTGCCTCAGGGAAGCATGGGGCTGAGAGGCAGGAGGACAGGAGAAGGTCATAGAAAAACTTTGTTTCTGAGGCCTTCATTTTGGGGAACTGTTTACTGAGCCCCATCATTCCCCAGTATGAAACTTTCCCAAGAAATTTGACAGTCCAGAAATTGGGTTGGTGAATTGTTTTATGTCACTGAACCAGTCTCTCAGTTCTGAGAATAGGCCAGTCCAGTTAAACAGTTTTCATTTCAGACAGTGGTGTTATAGATGGGCTTCCCCCCAAGTCAGGCCTCTAGAAGATTTGAGCAATCAGATATTTAGTAACAGGCATGTAAAAAGAAAAACAAAGGTTAATGGTTAGAACAAACTATAAATCCAGTCTTTCAGTCCAGAGGACAGCCAGTTGAGAAGGTTTTTAGATGTTGAGCAGGCATGATGGCTGTTTATATACAAGTTGCTGTTATTTTTCCTGAAGTCTAAGCTGTCTAGCTTTTTGTAAGGCTTTAAGAAAAGCACAGTTTTAATTTCTAAGTGATTCCACGTGAAAAAATGGAAGAAAAATTTGCAAACATTAGTTTGGAGAATTGTAGCCAGAAATGAATTTAGGATTCAGTCCAAATTGTGGGCAAATAACGAAAACTCAGACACAATGGGGAAGGCTGAAATCTAATAACAAGTGGACTATAAGTTTTATTCTGAAACATAATTTTTTTTCTCTTTAGTTTCCCATTTTTAGCAAAAACAAATGATAGTAAGACCAATTTATTTGCAAAATAAATTTTAGTCTCATTATACTTGGCCTGATTATTTGCATAAAAGTGCAGTAAGAATAATTATTGGCCCTAGAAGCCTTTTTTTTTTTTTAATTGGCCTGCTGGATCTCTTTTCCTAAAAGATTAGACTTTTTGAGGTGGGCAAGTCAAGGATTTTCCATCAGACTAGGTCTGAAATACATATGTGAACTGGGTGAATTCCTCTTTTCTTGAAATCCTAAAATAATTTGGGGTTCCTGGACCTGTCAGAAACTGATATTTCTTACTTACCCACAGGTCAGAAAAACTTGTAAAGGACAAGGTACCAGGCCATTATTTCCAAAGGGCTTTTTATTGGCTCTAAGAGTCAACCTTAATTCCTCAAAGCAGTTAAGGCATATCTGAAAATATGCCATTCTTGTTAAAGCCTTGGTAAAATAAGCAGTGTCTCTAATTGTGTCCTATTGTGAAAGAAAGCAGATTCTTATTGAATTTATCAAATAACTATAATGCCATAAATTAAGTATACTCACAAATAGTTTCCAAATCCTGCAGAAATCAAGTAGAGAGAAAAACAAATGCTTCAAATTTTGCTCACATAAATATACTTTACCAATTTGTTGTAAGCTATAAATAGCTAAAAAGGGAAAAAACAGTTTTCTTGACAATGGAAAACAAAACAAAAAAGAATTAGCAATGTTTCAAACAAAAAAATCATTAAAAAAGTAGTTCAGTCCAAAGTCATTAATTTTTGTTCTGTTTCAGGTTAGGTTGGCATTCTCCATGAACACATCACCTTTTTAATTAAAGTCTTGGAAGTTTTTTCAGTCCAAATGGTATGATCTCCAAACTTATCAGAAACTTGTATTTAAGAGTTCTTGTCAGTCTTTTTTATGACTTTCCTTGAAAAAGCAAATTTTGGGCGGTAGCCAGTTAAAAACCACTTTTTAGAAGAATCAAAGTAAAACAATATTTGTGGATGACAAAACGTCTTAGAATAGCCATAGTTAAAGAGACAATTGACATTGTTGATTTTTGTGGCATACAACAATTTAACATAATATTCATAGTTATTACTGATAACATATATTAAGACATATCAGAATTTTAGGAATCTCATACAATTTTGAAACACATATTAACACATTTATACAAATATAACAAAGAAAGCTAAACACCATTTCATATTTGACAACGTTTTAACGTACCAAATAAGCCTATTACATCTCTCTTGGACTTTCACTGGCTCTAATATTCATAAAGTTAGTTTGGGTCAAAAAGACTGAATTTAGAATTTTGATTTTAGAAAGCTTGTCAAATATCAAAGATTTAAAACACTTGTTATCACAAAACAGGATCACAGGTCAGTGTAAAATGAGTCATTTAACTGAAGTGATAATTCAAAGATTTTAAAAAGCAAAACCTTTACCCTTTGATGGGGAGGAGACTCATTTTCTCAAACAATTATAAGATCTAATAAAGACAAACTGAAAGACAAGTTAATAAAGAGGTAAACTGAGTCTCTCTCTTTCTCCCCTCCCTTTTTTTTTTTTTTTGGCAGTTTACTCAAAAGGTGAACAAAAATCTTTTACTATCTCTATTAATATTACACAAAATTCTTGTTCAGAAGAAAAAACCAAATTCTACCTTTGTATTGGTGTATTATGTATTTAATCATTAGTGGATTATTAATGTTAAAGCTCAATTTAATAGAGCCTTATAAATAAATAAATCCAATTTTAACCAGCTTAACCACAAAGTTATAAACATTTTATAAGCTTTTATAAGTTCCTTATTCTCTTTCTTTCCCAACTTTTTATATCAATTTGGTTTATCCACTATTTCTTATTTCATTAATTTAAAGTAATCCTTAAAATCTCTAAACTAGGCAAAATTGCTTTTCCTTTAATAAAAACCACATTCCCAGGCTTTCCTATAACCCTTTTTGTTAACCAAAAACCACATCCTATTTTTATTATACACTTTGTATGTAGAATTATTTCTCTTATATTAGGTAGTTTTAATTACATGTATTAATTACAATGTTAACTCTTAGTAAACATTATATTTCAGTTAAAAACCAGGAATTAAGCAATTTTAATTATGTATCAAATGTGGAGCCCAGGACAAAAGACAATGTCTGGAGTATCTAATCTTTTTTACTATGGCCAAGAGGCATAGCTGGGCCAAGAAAGATAGCCCTGTGTCTTTCCTATATATAACCTAATGGCTCAAATTAAAGACATAAGCTTATAGACAAGTGAAGTATGTATTAAAAATGTCACAGAAGCAACAGTTTTATTTAGCTGAAATAGCATAAACCTGCCTACCCAGTATATTCAGAAAAAAAGAATGTCTAAATTAAATTTTGAAAATGTTTTTATTTTACTTTACTAATGATTTTAAAACTATCTTTGTTTACTAAAGATTACTAAAGTCACATGAACTTGAGAAGCATTTGGGCTTACTTGATTTATGAGTACTCGTATTTTTAAGTTAATTTGGTACCACGTGTAGACAATATATAAACATATGTATAGACACATACAAGTAGACACAACATACAAAATTCACATATATGCACAAAGACTTTATAGTTTTGATTTGAGAATTCTAACCATAAGTAAAATTTACTAGTTTAAAAGGACAGTTGGATTCAGACTATATCTTTGTGACTGGAGAAGCTTTAAGTTCATCTGTCTCATTTGGTCTGAAGCCCTCACTGGGTTTTAGAGAAAACAGGGTAGCAATTTGCACCTCAAAGCACAGAGAAAGAGAGAGTCTCAACTTTTGTTTTGAAGAAGAGGTTTGGGTATGTCAGTTAAAAGAAGATTAAAAATGGATAACAAGGTAGTATGAAAGAGAGCAGAGTTTTATACTTGGGAGGAATCCATCCATGACTCTTTTGACTCCATAAGGAAAGCAGAAGACCCAAAAAGGCGGTGAGTGACACCTTTTTCTGAGTTCCTTAAGGGGTCTGAGTCATAAGAAGTGCCCTCTGGTTTTTTCATGTAGTACTGAAGACAGCAAAGAGAAAGGAGAAGTAGGAAGGAGTAAAAGTAGATGGGAGCAGATTTTAGCCAGCACAAACAGCTGATATTCCTGGTTTTTAAACTCTTTTTTTTTAAGGTACTCTTAAATCAATAAGCTTTAACCAAGGTTGTAACTTAACCAAGGACCCACAAGGTATTTTCAAAGAGGTGGAAAGCAATTTTCACAAGATCCCAAAACACCACAAAAACAGCCCTAAGAAAGGAAGGTTTCACTAGCCACAAACAGGATACAGCCCATTTTTCTGTCTGGTCATATTCTCTAGCGTCTCAGCTTCTCAGCTGACTGTCTACACACAAAAGCCCAAAAGCCTCGTGTGCCTCACACAGGTGGAAGAAAACAGGGAACTAAAGGCTGTCTGTGGAAAGGAAAAGAATCAGTAAATGGCAAATGTCACACAAATATCAAACCAAAACAGACTATTCCCTGCCTGAGAATCCAGCCCAGGATGCTGGGGTAAAAGAACAGAATCTTAACCACTAGGCCAGAAGGTGAACTGGCCTTTGTTGTTCCCACAGGGGCAGCCATTCCTGCAGGGTAGCATACAAAGGATTTTTATCTTTATTTTTTGTCAGACTTTCTAATTTTGTCAAGAGAATTTCTAAGGCTAGCCATGACACTATTATATATCTTTCTTTTAATTTAATTTTTCTATCACTACAAATAAGGCAATTGTTTAGAATAAGAGAGCTCCAAAATCTTTTTTTTTTTTTAATTTGGGAGTCTTTCTAATTTAAAGAATCCATCTTTTGGCCATTAATTTTCAATAATGTACTTATTCCAAAGTGACTTAATCCCATAGCCACTTCAGAGAAGAAGCAATCCCAAACATCCCTCATTGTCCCAGAAATAGGCTAAGATAACAAAAGACTCTTGTTGCCACAGACAGTTAAGCATAACATTAACCCACAGATTTATGAGGGGGCTGCCAGTCACAGACCAGTTAATCTGTGACACCAGGTAGTAGTCCCTCTTGGGATTGGACTTTCCCAGCACTAACTAGGGAACAAGGGTTGAGATCACAAAAGCCCATTATTGATGGGACTTCTTATGACAAATACTCATAAGAACTTGACACATTCTGAACAAAAACATCTCAAGTTCCCAGCCATTTTCCTACTGGCCTCCTAACCTAAAAATTATGCCCCCAAGATGTTGGAGACCAAGAGAGGGTGCTCCCATGTGGTCAAGAGACAAGCTCTCAAGGACATAACACAAGATGAGAGGGAACTTTATCCAGTACCCTTCTTTATGGCAGAGCAACACAAAAAGAACAAAGGAAAATACAAAAGGGTCAAATAATATGAATTCATATCACAAAATACCAAAAGTACACCAGAGTTGCTGCACCAAGACTAGTCACACAAATCCTTTTTCTCCCATTAATCAAAACCTTGCAAACAGTGATCTTTAAGTTCTTTAATGTGTATACATGGGAGCCTTCAGAATGAAGACTCAAAGAGATAGGAGAAATTGTCCATTTTTATGCTTAGGTTCAATGAAGTATGGACAGCCGTGTAGAAACCTGATTGGATAAAAAGGGTATGATCTAATGCTAACAGATCTAATCCAGCAAGGCCTGAATGTCTAGATTCCTCTTGGCCTCTTAGCGCATCCATTGCTTCCTTCTGGGTGTAAGGCAGGGCCCTCTCTGGAATGGGGGTCTATGACCAACAGTCAAATAAGGTAGGTCACATAATTACTTTATGGCCAGTTTTTACATAGAATAATTTCAGGTTTTATGGCTGGCTTTCAGGAAAAGGGGTTCTGGCTTTTATGACCCACCCTGGGGAAGAGGGATTCTAGTTTCTATGGCTAGCCTTGAGGGAGAATGGGGCTAGAGGCAGGAGGGCAGGAGAAGGTCAGAGAAAACTTTTGCTTCTGAGGCCTTCATTTTGGGGTACTGTCTTCTGAGCCCCATAATTTACATGTCATTTTATACTCAAATAATAATTCATCTTATTCTTTAAATATTTAAACCCATATCTCCATAATGTAAAAATATATAGATAGATGTCATTTTTAATTATAAGGTTATCCTTTAAAATTTATTTACATACTGTTAAAATAATTTTAATAAAATTATCTTTCCTGTGACATTATTATTAATCAGTGTATCTGAAGTGTCACCAGTATGCATCAGTGTATACCTGTCAAAAGTATCATTATAGATGGACCCTGAATGCTGAGTTTATAAAATTCAGTTTTGTAAGTCAGAAGAGATTTATAAACATGGCATTCTTACAGTAGACATTCAGCTAATAAATCTTAAATAAATTTGATTTATAAATCCTTTTATTGCTCTTGGGATTCAAGTGACTGAATTATGAGTCAATATGCTAAAATCTATAATTTGATCAGGCATACATCTTAGTCTCTGATTTCTGTTTTAACATAGGATTCATAAATCCTAGTCAGTGTAGGTTTTTAGTTTTCTAAGTGCTCTGCATTTAGCAGTGAGTCTCATAAATTCATATTGTAGGGTTTTGATGGTTAAAAGTGATTATTTGCACATAATTCAGTTAAATAAAAACAGCAACTGAAGAGAAATTTTTATGTATTCTGGTGGGTAGATTAGAAGCAAGCTTTAAACTCATTCATGATCTCAAAGTGTTTTAGCTTTAAGAACTGTAAAATGTTGCAGTTAAAATTCTTCCTGACTGTATTTGCCAGACAATTGGAACTAGTGTGCTAGAGATGACTAGTTGTCTTCTATTAATATTCAATCTCTCTTATCCAATAGTAATATAAATTTAATAGCATGCAATGGCTTTCCAGGATAAACACTACATTTCCCAACATCCATTGCAGCTACATGTGACCCTTTGACTAACTTTCAGCCAATGGTATGTGAGCAAAGGTGATTGTGTGCAACTTCAGTACATACTCTGGCTGGAATGCAAAAGTAGTGCAAGGTCTAAGTACAGAAGGGGAGGAGCATACGCCCTTGACATAAGGGTGTCATCCTTTAAGCCCTGGGCACTTAAGCCCTAATAGGTAGATGAAAAAGAAAACAACTTCTAATTTCTAAAGACTTCAATGTAAATCTCTTTTATAGCAGACAAGCATTCTTTAGCTTTTCAACAAAACTTTATCAGGCACTCTGCTAATCATTGTGTAAATAAAGATAAATGTGATTCAGTCTTTGCACTTGTTAGATGTATTTTTAAGTAGTAATTTGTTTCTTAACACTCTAATACATAGAATTAGTATTAATTTTGTTTTCTAGTTGTTTGCTGCTAGAGTATTAAAATGTAATCGGTGTTTGTTTATTGATCATGTATACAACTTTGCTAAATTCATTTAGTACTTCTTATAATTATTTTATACATTTGTTAGGATTTTCTATGTAAAAAAAAGTCATTTGTAAATAGAGTTTTACTTCTTCTTTCTAATCTGTGTGACTTTTGATTCTTTTTCTTACCTCATTTCCCTGGAAATACTGAATAGAAGTTGTTAGAGTAAATATCATTGCCTTGTTCTGGAACTTAGGGAAAAATGCTCAATTAAGTACGATGCTGACTATAATTTTTTTCATTGATCATCTTTATCAGATTGAGGAAATTTCTTTCTGTTCCTCATTTTCTGAGAGTTTTATAATGAATGAATGTGGAATTTCATCAAATACTTGTTACATCTATTACTATGATTACATGTTTAGTCCTCTTGTAAGGTGAATTATATTGATTGATTTTGAAATTTTAAGCCACGATTGCATTCCTGGGGAAATATCTCTCTCACACACACACACTCACTCCCACCTTCTTATGCTGCTTATGCTGCATGGTATAATGGTATTAATGTATCTCCCAGCCTTTAAGTGAATCTTTGTACTCAGAGTGCGTCTACCTGAATTTTTGTATTCAAAGTACTTCTCATATAGACAGCAAATAGTTCATGCTTTTTAAGTTATTCTGACATTCTCTGCCTTTTAATTGGAGTACTTAATTTCCAGTTAATGAAACTATTGATGTGGTAGGATATAGGTCTATTGGTTTACTATTTCTTTCTATTTGTCCCATTTGTTTCGTGTTCCCTTGTTTCTCTCCCACCATTTTTGAGTTAATTGAAATTGCTTTTGGAATTCCATTTTAATATATTTATTGGCTTTTTAGCTTTCCTCTTTGTATTGTTATTTCAGTGGTGCTTTGGAGATTACAATATGTATCCTTAATTTGCCAGTCTATTAAAAGTTAATGTTGTTCCACTTATCATAAAATGTAATAACTCTGCGATCCTATGGGTCTTTTACCCCTTATAATTGACGCTGTAGTTTTTGTGTTTATTACATAGTATGCTATGCATGCCATCATTTTGATTTTAAACAGTCATGTGGACTTTAAAGAAATTAAGATCGGAATTTTTATCTGATGTCATTTTTCTTTTACTTGAAGAACTTGTTAGCTTTTCTTGTAGGGTAGGTTTCCTTGAGATGAATTATCATTGTTTTTGCTGAGCTGAAAATGCCTTTATTTCACCTTTATTTCTGAAAATTATTTTTGCTTCATATAGAATTCTAGGTTTGCAACTGTTGTCTTCATTTGGCACTTTAAAGATGTCATTAAACTGTATTCTGGCCCCTGTTGTTTCTGCTGAGAAGTCAGTGGTGATTTGTATTTTTGTTCCTATATATGTCATCTGTGTTTTTTCCCTGAATGCTTTCAAGATTCTCTTTACCTTTTGTTTTCATCAACTTAGTTGTGATTTTTCAAAGGTTTTTTGTTTTTTCTCTACACTGCATAAGATATCGGAGGTTTCTGAGTCTGTAAAATATGGGAAATTTTTATCCATTCTTTCTTCAAATATTGGGTTCTAACTGATCCTGTCTCTTATCTGCTTCTAAAACTCCATACGTATTTGACCTTTTGATACAGTCTTACAATTATTGAGACTCTTATTTTTTCTATGTTTTTGTTCTCTCTGTTCTCCAGATTGTATAATTTCGACTGAGATATCTTCTAGTCACTGACTCTTCTCTCATCTCTGACATGCGGTTAAGCCCATCCAATGAATTTTTTTTGTTTCAGATCTTTTATTTCTCATTTCTAGAATTCTCATTTGGTTCTTTTTTATAGTTACCATTTCTCTGCTGAGATTTCCTATATATCCATTCATCACAAACATATTTTCCTTAAATTCTTGAGCATAATTGTAATAGCTACATTAAAATCCTCATGAGCTAATTCTAACATCTGGGTCATTTTAGGATAGGTTTCTGTAATTGCCTTTCTTCTTGACTATGTATCTAGTAATTTGGGATTATGTCCTGGACATTGCAAAAAAAAAAAAATACATGGTAGAGACTGGATTCTGTTATCTCTTTAAGTATTGATTTCTTTGTTTGCTTGTTTTAGTGGTAGTTAAGTTAGCAGGATTCAAATCCAGTTTTTGTCACTCCTGCAGTGGGTAGTTCCTAAAAATCTCTGCTCAGTTCTTTCAGACTTAGTTGCGGGGCTGGGAGTTTGCCCTGTGCATGCATAGTTCAGATGCATCCTGAGGTTTTCCGCAGAATTTATGTGCAAGATGTGATGCCCCAACCTCTGTAGTTTCTCCTGTCTCTGATTGCCCCTCTCACTTTTTACCTGCTTTGGTAGATCTAAACTCTGTCCCTCGGTTCTTAAAACCAGTACGCTGCAGGGATTTCTGTTCAAGATTTAGCTAACTTGCTCACTCTGATGGGGGCCTCCCCCAGGCAAAAAAAAAGGCCTTCTCGATGGGACATTCCCTCAATTCCATTTCCTTCTTCCAGTTCTGACTCACTGTCAATGTATGCCCACTTTTGGCTTCTCTCCAGTGACTTTAGGGAGTTGTTTTAAAATTTTGTCAAGAGTTTATAGTTGTGACCTGTGGTAGGGTTATAACAATAGGAGCTACTCCACTTCTACCATTCTAGCAAAAAAAAAGAAACTGCTCACATCCTTGGTCATTGCCTTTGAAGAACTCATAGTCTAATGTCCTAAACAGAGATGCTAAAAGCATCTAAGGAGAGTCTAAGAAAAGTTCTTGTAAGAAACGATTCCTTAAACACAAAATAGATGTCTTCCTTAATGTGGCATTGCATATCAACCTCGTTTTTCCACTTACTTTTATATCAAATCAGAAAGGAGATATACTACTTTTATGAAGAGGGAAAAAAGATGTGAATCCCAGACATAATAAATGCTACTTATGAATGCATCAAAGCTTCTGGTTAAATAACGTAAATTGAATACAAATGTCTATCTGTACTTCCTCCTGAATCTTCACAAAGCAGTAACAGTAAAGGAATTATTTTTTAAAAAATTCACAAGGACAAAAAGAAGACAGTAGACAACAGAAGTAACATTTTGAAATCTGGGAAATAGTTTAATTACTGGGAACTGCTTTAAACTAGAGAATGCAGAGATCTGAGTATGTTGAGGGAGAAAGCCACATAGCTAGTCATTTCCACACAAAGCTACAGAAATCCTCAGGGATTGGAGACAACTGGTACTTTAAAAGCAGATGTGCAAAAAATGGGACTGAAAGCTGGAGTATGGATTAAACATCTTTAAAAGAGAAACTAGACTTTGAATATTCCCTTTTCAACTCTGCTACATCAACAGAAAACCTAAGGTTTATTTCTGGAGAGGTTTTATCAGACAGACCTGAATTTGAAGATAGCAAGTACATTTGAGGTTGGAGGGTGAGTTACTGTGTTGAAATCAGGGAGATTATGGGAAAATCTTCCCACTGAAGAGAGATTTGTTCCCCGCACAACTTATGAAAAGCTGGCAGCCAGGCTTATACACTTAAGGTTGGAGATTGTTGAACTGCTGTCTGGAGAAAATGATCTACCCAGAAGTAAAGACCTACAGCAGGAATTTTTAACCAGAGGTTCTGTGAACTTGAATGAGAACAATAATTCATTTTTATTTTCACAAACCTCTGAAAGCTAGCATTTCAATCATTTCTGAATATAGGCAACAAACCATCATAGTATAATCAGTACCTGTGACTTTGTGACCAAGAGGAATCACAGTTATTTTCTTATTACATTACTCATGGCATATATTTCAAAATAGCATTTATGCTCATCATTATTTCAAAATTATAGTAGTTATTAGATGCAACTCTAGAATTTATTATATGATACATTAATAAAAAGCACATATTACTATATCACAGATTTAATTTTTTAATATTTTGATATCCAGATTATGATATAATTGGTTTCATGCATTTCAAGACATAATTGTGAAACATGGTCCATAGGCTTCACCATATTGCCATGGCACCAAAAAAGTTTAAGAACCTCTAAACTAAGGACACAGGCATTTGGAGATTTCCCAGACCAAAAAAATGATCCCACAACAGCAAACCTACAGTGAGATTCACAAACTGATAACCCACACTCATGCTTTCAAATTGGGTTCTTTTGAGCATCACTTTTAAAGATAATTTGAAAGCTAAGAAAGACTTCACCTTTGAGAAAAGCCTCTACTATGAAAGTTAGAGATAGAACAAAGCAAAACAGAATCAAATAAGAAAAAACGAGAGGAGACAAACAAAGTGGTGGAAAAATAAACACATGAAAGAAACATCATAAGTAACATCCTCAGAGGAATAACAGACTATATTGCATCCATAAAATAAGACCAGTACTCTACGTAAAAAAGAACAAAGAACAAAAAGGAGCTCTTGGAAATTAAATTAAGATAGCTTCAATAAAGAATTCAACAGATAATTAGAAAATAATATTAAGGACACATTACTTTTTTCCTTCTTCCAGGAAGTAGAGGACAAAGTCAAATATAACTGTTTTCCTCTTACAAAACTTTGTGCCTCTTAGTAAAAACCTTCTGACTTCTACTTCTGCACGCTGTCACTTCACTACAATGCCCCTGCCCACGCCCATTTGCCTATGTAGTGACAGATGGTTGGAAATAAGGAGAGGTTCGAAATTGGGTTGGTTGCAGGCAGAGCACCAGCAATTTGCTCTTTCCATAGATTGCAATATCTGGTAAAGGAAGGTTTGTCTCTCTGGTGATCACTATTGTTGCTCACTGTCTTAGTCCATTCAGGCCCTGTGTTAGTCTGATTTGTGCTGCTGTCAAAGAAATACCTGATGCTGGGTAATTTATGAAGAAAAGAGGTTTATTAGGCTTAAACAGTTCTGCAGACTGTACAAGAAGCATCATGCCAACATCTGCTCCTGGTGAGAGTTTCAGGGAGCTTCCAATCCAAGCAGAAGGTGAAGTGGGGAGCAGGCATGTCACATGGCAAGAAGGGAGCAAAGAAAGAGAGGAGGTGCTGCCAGGCTCTTTTAAACAACCAGCTCTCATGTGAACTAATAAAGTGAGAATTCACTCATTGTGCAGAGGTCACCAGGCCATTCATGAGGGATCTCCCCCATGACCCAAACACCTCCCACCAGGCCCCACATTCAACACTGAGGACTGAATTTCAACATGGCATTTGGAGGGGCCAAACATCCAAACCATATCAGCCCCCCACCTCCCGCAGGCCAGTATATCAAAATACCATGGACTGGGTAGCTTATAAATAACAGGAATTTATTTCTCACAGTTCTCTAAGCTAGCAAGTCCAAGATCAAGGCATGGGCAGATTTGGTGTCTGGTGAGGTCCTACTTTCTTATAGATGGCACCTTCTCACTGTGTCCTAACATGGTGTAAGAGGGATAAGGACGTTCTCTGGGGCCTACTTTATAAGGGCACTAATCCCATTCTTATAGCCTCCCCAATGGCTGCCCTCCTAACACCATTACTTTGTTGATTAGGTTTCAACTGGTGAATTTTGCGGGGACACAGACATTCAGACTGTAGCACTCACCAAATATTTCTAGCTGTCTACTCACCAGCCTCAGGATAGGATTGCTCCATCCTGCTCTATTCTGAGGTTAAACATTACCCTTGACTTGCTTTGGCCAGTAAAACCTGCAACACTCTGGAGAGAAGTTTTCAGAGCTGGTTCACTATTTGGCACATGCTCTTCTCTGTCACAATACAGCCTCTGCCAGCCTGAATTGCTGAGTGCCCATACAGGACAAAAGCCCCCTTTCTGCTAGCCCAAGGTGGACATAAAGCTTGAGCAACAGGTAAAGCTTGTTTAGACCAAGCACTAAGCTGTGGTGTTTTGCTGAAAGAGAGCCGATCTCTACTATCTACCTCCCTGCATCTGCTCATTCTGTGTTCTGAGCTATAAACAAAATAGGATTTCTGCAAAAAAGAGTAGGATAGAGAAAGCATACTTGGACCTCTTAACCACTGAGCCTCAGCCTTATGCATGAGTTAGTTGGAGTACAGTGGTTTTGCCAAACACTACGTGTATCCAGACCTGATTCAGTGCCACACAGCCTCTGAGTCCCTGCATATGCCATTATTTCTATCTGCTAAACTCGTCCCTAGACCCTCTCCAGTACCCTTCAATTAATTAACTAACTTAGGCTCATCAATCACAACTCTTCTCCAACATCATTTCCCTAGGAAACTTCTCTGAACCCACACACCAGGTAAGGTTCCTTGCCTTACACCCCTACACTTAAACCTTCCTTAGCAGAACTTATCAGTATTTACAATGACACACTCTTGGCTCCTTTGCTTGACTGGAATCCATGAGGGCAGGATTTCTACCTGGACTTGGCACACAGTAGGTGCTCAATAAATGTTTGTCAAATGAATGAACAGGCAAATGTAGTATCAAGAAAGCTGAGATTAAGTCTAGAGAATACAGAAGTGATGTCGTTTGGGGGGAATGCAGAAATAAAGATCAAGGCACAGGTGAAAACAGGCCCTATTAAAGGACTATGATGTGATGGTGCCCAGGTAACATCAAGAGACATAGACATTTCCATTCCAGTGTTTCGGGGCTGCTAGTGTTATAAAAATAGTGAATAAAAATCAAAGGGAAAAAGTGATCATTTTCTTTCTACCTAAGTATTGAATTTTAAAAGCAAAGCTTCAGGCCCTTTATAATCACATTAGAGTGACTCCTGTTATGCTTTCCTAAAATGAAAACCTCTGAAGTATTGCAGGAAATGGTGTTTCAAATGGACTAAGGTGACTTATTTATACCTTCCAAAAAAAGTCTTAAGTTCCTGCCATACCTGATTTTGAAATGTTATAATTTGACATTGCCTCTCTTTGATAGTGTTCACTGTGTCTTAATTCACAGACTATACATAGACCCATTTGTTAAAAGCATAATAAAACGTCTCATGGAAAAGCAGGGTTTAATGCCTGTGTGGCTTTCAACAATAGGTTACCTCTGCCCTCTTTTTTATGCTTCTCAGGCAACTGAAAACCCAGTTGGCAAAGGAGACATACAAACTGATTCTTACTGGATAGGGAAGTTACAAACACCCTCCTGTGGAGGTGCCTCAGAATTCACTCCATTCTTGAGCCTGCTGGAGAAACTGAGGTTGCCCTTGGAGGGTGGGGATCTGAGAGTGGCCACTGACTCCCTGTGACAGCATGGGAAAGGAGCTCTCGTAATGCAGATATTGTATATAAAACAAATGAAATGAAAGAACTCCTGGTTTTTAGAGGGTGCTGTAATAAAACCTGGTTTAGTACTCATTGACTTGACTCCATAGCCATTGGGCTAGATATTTATTAGTAAGATTCTCACAACCCTTCCTTCCTCCATCCAAATGAATAGAATGAGCAAAATTTTAATAGTATAGTTCTTTATAATAGCAAAATTATTCTGAGCTGAACCTCTTCCGTTCTTCCTTTTATAACTTTCATAACTTTCCCCCTCCCTGCCGTTTGTCTTCATTCAACAAAGAACCCTCTTAAACTGGCTTATCCTTTTATCCAGTGGAGACTCTCCCTTTGGGCCAGGCTATCTCTGTGCCAACCTGCACTAGCAGTTATGGTATTGAGAGGCAAATTTCCAGTGACTTGTGGGAAACAAAAATGAATTAATTAAATAAATAAATAAATAATAAAATAAAAGTTCCAGGTAAGATATATTTCTATCACAGCTATTCATTAAAATGAGAATAGTCATATTTACCTTGTAAGTGCAAGGAGTAAAATTAATTACATAAGATCTATGCAAGCAAGTATGACTGTACCTATCTATATCTGTCAGTCCCAGCGGGAACAAATAGCACACTCACACTAAAAAGTGAAGACAGTTTAACAAAAGGATCTTTTTAAAGGTGCAGGCAGGGATTGGAGAAGCCAACAGAAGATGGTGCAATATTCTGGGCCGTCAACAGCTGAGAGCATTTACCATCCCTAAGCCTGAAAGGGGCAAGGGAAGGAGCAGTTGCCAAAATCCAAAGGACATCCGTGAGAGCCATGGCTGTCTGTAGAGCAAGGCAGCCAACAGCCAACTAGCAGAGCACTGATGGGGAACCTGGGAATCAAAGGTCTCATTCTCACTTTTCTGTCAACCTCTGGTCTCCTGCACCAGGCCAAACCCAAACAGAAGTCAGACAGCAAGGTGGTCTCCAGATAGTTGTCATAGGTCAGCCTTCCTGATCACTGAGCAAGATGGAGAAAGGTAGAGGGGTGGATCGGGAAGGATAAGAAGCAAATATCCAGTGTATTAACACGTAATAGAGATGCAATGTGGCCACTGCCTTGGAAGCTGAGTCTGGTGGAGTGACAAAGCAACAACTCATTCATTAATTCACTCATTTAACAGCAACTGTTTATTAAGCCCTTATTATGTAAAGAAACTGCTAGTTTCTGAGGACACAAAGAAATAAGGCATCATTTCTGTCCTCAAAGTGTAGTAATAGAGAAATAAATTAGGTAAACAAATAAGAATACATTATAGCAATATTAGTGAAATATTGACACAGTATTTTTGCAAGATCATGATGAGATTCAGGTTGACAAATTGCTTAAACTTATTTGAAATAAATGCTGATATAGTGCCAGAAACAATGGTGAGTGGCATGCCATGTGTGCTTAGAGCCCCATGTCTGTGGTACAGCTGGACTTGGATTCTGAATTTTATATTATGTGAATCAATCTTAGATACATCTGAGTCCTAAATTCTTTATAAAAAAAGTTTCTAGGCCTTTTGCCATGAAAAAATAAGTGGCTTTGGTTGATATTTATGTAAACTAGTATTTGCTAACATTCACTTTTACGGTCTTTTCTTTCTCAGTACCAATACCAAGCACAGAACACAAAACACATGCATGCACACACCACCACCACTACTACCAATAACAACAGCAGCAATAGCAACAACCTAGTTGTAACAGTTGTGTCAACTTGACTGGGCTAAAGGATACCCAGAGAGATGGTAAAGCATTATTTCTGGGTGTGTCTGTGAAGGTGTTTCTGAAAGAGACTAGCATTTGAATCTATAGACAGAGTAGAGAAGGCCACCCTCATCAATGTGGGTGGACATCATCCAATCCATTGAGGACCCAGCTAGAACAAAAAGGCAGAGAAAAGGCAACTTTGCTCTCTCTGAGGTACTGCTGGTTCTCAGGCCTTCCTTCTCTAGGACGTACACAATTGGCTCCCCTGGTTCTCAGGTCTTTGGACTCAGGCTGAGTTACATCACCAGCCTTCCTGGTTCTCCAGCTTACAGATGGCATATTGTGGGACTTCTCAGCCTCCATAATCCTGTGAGCCAATTCCCATCATAAGTAAATGTGTGTGTATGTGTGTGTGTGCGTGTATATATATATACAGAGAGAGAGAGAGAGAGAGAGAGAGAGAGAGAGAGAGAGTGAGAGAGAGAAAGAGTTGAATATTCCTTACCTGAAGTACTGGGGACCAAAAGTGTTTCAGATTTCAGGGTTTTTTTTAAATTTTGGAATATTTGCATTTACATAATGAGATATCTTGGGGATGGGACCCAAGTCTAAACACAAAGTTTATGTTTCACATACATCTTATACACATAGTCTGAAGGCAATTTTGTACCATATTTTAAATAATTTTGTGCATGAAACAAAGTTTGCGTACATCACACTATCAAAAAGCAAAGGTGTCACTATCTCAGCCATCCATGGGGACAGTCTGTGGTTGTTTGGCATCACTGTCATTCCTAACTGAATGTTTACGCTACTGATAAGCAATAATTTTCTTACACTTATTCACACATAAGTGCTTAACAGTAAAAACTATGACATACCATTAATACAGTGAAAAAATAATGTGTTTGGGGTAACTAAGCAGCACAATACCATCACCAGATACCTGTATCAGCTGTTGAACAATAGCAACAACACAACAGCAGGCTTTTAGTCTTCACCTACAATGCTGTATTTTCATTAAAAGGTTACACTACACTGTATTTTATTTTTAGGGGTGAGAGGAAACATCAGAAGCAGTTGAGGAAATGGAAAGTTGATCCTCTGGGGATGAGGAGGCATTCTGCTGGATGACTTTATAAAATGTTTCCTCCAGAGTCAATCTGCCTTTTTCACAACAGTTTTTGTCTTAAAAGTCTCTCTTTAATTTTATGAAATGACCATGGTTTCCTGTTCTAAGAATCCATGCTGATTTAGTCCTTCAGTCAGTGCATCACACATTTTCACCATGTCATCTATAGGCACTTTTTCTGCAGTGTTAACAACATCATCATCATCATCATCACTATTCTTACAATTACCTTGAATCAGAACCATTTCAAACAAGTGGAGCCTCCATATCAGTGTTAAAAACGTCTTCGATATCCATTTCTTCCAGCCTAGTGATGAATTCTGAAGGTATATTTTTTGCTTATGTAAGGAGGTCAAACATCACTTTTTCTCACTTGATATACAGAATATTCCATGTATCTCGCTTTATACATGAAACCCTTCAAAGTTACCACCTTGTCCATCAGTATCACTGAACATAATCACAGGCCAGAGGTTGTGCCAGGCGTGAAAAACTGTGTCTTGTCAGTGTGTTCCAAGCATTGCCAATAGCATACAAAGTATATTTCATGCTACACTCCTTGTAAAAACCTTCCACACTGACACCTTTGTTCAGTGCTGCTAGCATGCTGTTCAAGGAAGTGTTTTTATATTTACTCTTCAGAGATCTAAGGATACCCTGGTCACATGGCTAAATTAATGAAGTCACATTTGGGGGAAAGTACATGGCATAAACATTATTTTTGGTGAGAATTTCAGCTGGAGGATGAGCAGAACAGTTGTCAAAAAATAACATAATCTTGTGGTCATCATCCAGTCCAGTGTCCCTGCGGTATGCATAGGCCACTGGTACAAAATGTTTGTGAAACCAATCAGAAAAGATGTCCCTGGTGATCCATGACTTTCTGTTAGCATAATCATGGACTGACAAGAAATTCACTCCTTAAAACAGTGAAATCACAAGATTTTGCCTAACACAGCAGGTTTACATTTATGCATGCCTGCTGCATTAGCACATCCTAGCACAATTATTCTGTCCTTGGCATCCTTAATTCCTGTAGGGGCTGAGTCATCAGCTGTAGTTCATGTCTTTCTGGGGCAATAACACCAAAACAGTGATGTTTCATCAGCATTATGGACTTGTCCTGGAGTCAGATTTTTATCAGCAATGACCTTGGCAAACTCATCAATGAATTTCTTCACTGTTCATGATCAGCAGATGTTTTAGCACCACAAATCCTTAAAAATTTCATGCCGTGTCTTTTCTTAAATTTCTGTAACAAGTCAGTTGAATATTCACAGTACCCTTCAATTTTCAGTTTATCGTGATAGACCTTTGCTTGTCTCATGATCAGCATAGCATTAAGTGGCATGTGTTCACTGCTCCACCGATGTATATTCTCTTTCAATACATGATTGAGATTTTCATTTTTAGTCTTATGTAGTTTTTCCTTTTTTTCATTAATATCTGTTCATCACTTTCAGCATAGAACTTCAACAGTTTATCCTTGTGTTTCTTCAGGTCATATATCATGGTCATTCCAACACCATACTCTTCCATAAGATCTTTCACATTTATGCCACTGTCCAGTTTCTCCAACAGATTGACTTTTGTGTTATCAATAAACATAAATGCTTCCTCCTCGTTTTCTTATCACTGTTACCCATACTGGTATCTGCAGACCTTTTTGACATTTTCAATAATATCTTTATACCACAGAGCAGAGAATAAGCAAAAAAAAAAAATCAGTCAGTAACACACACAGGGCTTGGCCCCATTGTGGGGAACCTGCCATTGGTACATCCAGTTTACACACATACCATTTTATTACCCTTTGTGAGCGTGCTTGCATGGGGGAATCTGGGCATGCAAGGAAAAGCTGTAACACAGCTGAGGAGGCTGGGAGTATCTTTTTTACCTTGGGAACACCAAATAAACTATGTTGGGCACCTTCATTTTGACTGCAACCCATCATATGAGGTCAGGTGTGGAATTTTCCAATTAAGGATGCTCAGTGTGTGTGTGTGTGTATATATATATATACACATACACATATAATATCTCCTACTTGTTCTGTTTCTGGGAGAACCCTGACTAATACATTAGTTGATGTTTTTTCATGAACAGTTTTTGAATGTGCTGCCTGTAATATGGGCAAAATAGCAGGATACTCAACTTCTAGATGCCAGAAAAATTTCTCCATTAAAAAAATAATTTTATTATGGGCAAAACAATCATTCAGACTACTTGTGAGCAGATTGAATTCCTTAAGCAGCTTCTCAACTCTGATGGCTTTCATAACATACAAGTACAAGCAAACTGGCTGACAAAACAAAGCTTCACAAATTAGTGAAGCTAATTAGTGCATCCCAAATCATATTGCTTGGGTTTGCTCTAGTCTCTGATGGAAGAATCGTTCATTTATTTACCATAGCTGTAGAGTTGCTTACCAACACTTATATATGGCAACATATGTCAATATTCCTATTGATATATATTAGTGTTTCAACACAGCTCCTCATTGTCACTGGAAAAGATGGATGTGTAGCCATAACATAGCATTTTCAAGAAAGGAGCTTTTGAAGATCAACTGTTCATTGTTACCAAAGGTCTAAGGGCTAACTCTTTAACCTCTCTGAATATACCTCTGCCCTTCAATCATTCTAGCAAACAATTAAGTACTTAATAAGATAATAGCCTTTAACCATATTGACCTCTGTCAAAAAGAGTACTACGTACAACTGTTAATTTTAAATTAGATGAAATAGAGACTGATGATATCATCCGTGGCTGTTGCAAACCATGCTCCCCTATGCCTTCAAGATCTGCATTTGTATGTGCCATGCTACTGGTCCAGCCATCCTCCAAATTGTCAACAGGGCACTTATTCCCAAACCATGCTAATGGCTGCTACTAGATGCAACAAAACTACGATTTGGGCAGATTAAATCCATTTTAGGCAAAGCCAAGAATGATTATTTGTACTTACAATTTAAATTAAAATTGTGGTAAACTGATAACTTTGTGAATTGTATACTTCACAAGTATAATGCACGGCATTTATTGAATAAGTGAGTGCCTCCAATATATGTTAATATGTGAATCAGTTTATAAAATTAATTTATATCCAGTTTATCAGAAACTCAATTATTTCATAAAACTCTGTATTTCTTAAAAAGGTGCAAAAGAAACACATGTAAGATTATCTGATGTGATAACATAAAACAAACTTTGAACTGGACATACTTCTGTCCAAATTTCCACCTCTGCCACTTATTGACCTTAGGCAAGTTACTAAACTCCTCTGAGCCTTACTTTCTTTATACGTTAGGAAGCAATGACTATACACATCTATTGGATTGTTGCAACAAAAAAGTATTAATACTATATGTAGAGTATCTATGTAAGTGCCATCGAGAGGAAAAACTCAATAATTATTTTAATTCCACCTATGATCTTTTGTTTGCTGCTAATAATGGATTATGTTTGTGTGAAATAGATAGTAAACCAAGAAAACTTTGTAGCATTAGTCCACCTGCCCCAAAAAAACTTATGTTGAAAAGGCTCATAAGAGATTTATTTGAATGTTCCTCCTTGTACATGTTCTTTTCTGATGGCCACATATAATCAGTAACAAAGCTCCTCAGTAACAGTATGACAAATTGATTTCTGATTAGGAAATCATTCCTCTTTGAGTACATAGATAATGGTACCATCCAATCCATTGAACTGAGTTTTAGATTTTACTTTCACATTTTTTCCCCATTTTAAGTTCTTTCCAAAGTTGCAGTAACAAATTTCTGGAAAATAGTATTTAACAGGAATTTCTGAAAGAAATAAAAAACTTTTAAATGCAAACCTTTTCAGTTAAAGTGAGAAATTTAGTTATTAACAAAAATGATAATATTTTGGAATAAAATAAATATTTCTATTTCTATTCTGTCAAAATCCTTTTTCTGTGGTGATATTTGTTTCTTTTTGATTGATTGTTAGCCATATTTCTATCAGAATGCCACTGGATTTTTATCTTAAGTGTTGCTGAATTTTTTATTTTATTCTTCATAGAATTGCTATAGTTTATTTCTTGAAATTTCTACGTGATATTTTCATGAAACAGTTTACTCTTTTGTCTGAGCTTTTAAAAAAGAGGTAATAATGATGCCTTAACCTTCATTATCTCTGGCTTTGTAGAATGTTATATTTCTAGAGACTCAACAGGTGAACAGACCCCGATCACTGAGTTATTATATTATTTGAACAAAATATTCTCTTGGGACCTATAAAGGATTCTGATACCTCAAACCTGAATTTAGCTTTGAATTTGGCAGCAGTACTCTTTATAAAATAGCACTGTTCTGGAGGAGCTGAGCTTGCTTTATATATGATTCATCTGGACATATTTGGACAAAATAAAAGAAATGTACAAAAGCAGCAATGAAATGGAGTATATTTGTGCCAACACAGGCCATTTTTACTTGATAGTGAAAACAGATCTATTCAACAAGGAGTAATTGTCCATATAATGAAAGAGTTCTAAATTCAGAAAAAATATAAAAAGCTACATATTAGACATTCTGTTTTGGTTGGCTTTCTCACCTTTGAGGTTTATACAGCATTCAATGAGTAAAAATAAAAATGACTGGCCTGCCTTCAGTTATGTAAGTTGGACTACTTCATATAATTAAAATATATCGAGTTCACACGACTTCATGCCTGCCAAAAAAAAAAAAAAAAAGAAGGGCCATAATACTTTAGAAATTATGCTTGGTTAACTCCAAATTCCAAACCCTTGCTTATTGACAAAACTACTTATTTTGGTAATATTTTGGCCTATAGAGAGAAAAGAGGAAAACTGGCAGTATTTGGAGGACACATGATGCATTCCTAAGTGGGCTTCCTGAATTTAAAAAATTTTTTACCTCCCTTCTTTCATTTGATACCTAGAACCCTGAAGTAAGGACAGAAATTATTATATAACTTTAAAGATGAAAAAAATGTTTAATCAAGAGTTAAAGAGGTAAATAGGCTTACACAGTGTTCACACAGTGACTTAGCTAATACGTGGTTGATCTGAGATTGGAACTTGGATTTTCTGAATCTTACAGCAGTATACCAAGGTGGAAAGATGTGTTCCTGGAATCCTTTAGTTGGTGTTAGAGTTCATTTTTATTTTAAGTACAGTTGAAATTATCATATTTATCAAATAATCCTAATGGTTGACTGATCTTAACATGGAAGTAGCTTCTACCTTACAAGTAAGAGATTTAAAATGTAACTTTTGTAAAAAATTAGGAACTGCCTATTGCTAACTTTCAGCAAACTAAAAATAAAAAAAAACAACTCTTCAACCAATGGGAAAAATCCACAAGGAAAGCAGAGTAAAATGACTTATATTTAGGCAACAATTATAGAGGTGCAGGGGTGTCAGATAGCCTAGCATACCTTTAATTAACAAGCGGATCCCTTCAGAAAACAGATAAGCTTCCATCTAACATAGTGCTATAAATTTACTCATTAAATATCCTATATACACATATGAATAACATCTTTTTCATTAAAAAATTGTAGGGCTCAAAAATAAGATAAATATCTCCATGGCTAAAGAAAAAAGGAATAGAAATATACAGTCGATGCTGAAGTCTGAGGAGGGAAGCAGGCAGAGATAAAAGAGAGTTAGATTCTAAAGTCCTCTATTCATGGGGCAGGGTCCCTTATGACTGGGGGCTGGAAGTAGGCTCACTGCTTGGACCTGTGAGCTATTATGGGGCCGAGGTCAAATCACCCATCTATCAGAGAGACTGAAATGACTGTAATGAAATAATATAATAGAGCCATTAAAAATTAGTTCAAAATAAATGTTTTTAATATTTGCAAAGACATAAAGGAAGAAGTCCATTCAAAGGATTTGAAAGAGCAACAAAGAAAAACAGGAGGAAATGAAAAAAGTAGGTAAGTAGATTAAAAAGAAGAAGGAGGAGGAGGAGGAAGAGGAATTAGAAATCCTGAAAGTGAAAAAATGTGGCATTGAAAATTTTGAAAATTTGCATAGAATTAGATCTGTACAGAGGGGTCATGAATTGGAAGACCATACTGGGGAATTCATATGGGGCATCAGAAAGGGGATGACACAGGGAATGTTCTAAAACTTCTATGCCAGTTATCGATTTATTGCCTCTTAGCTCCAAATTCACCTTTCAACATATGCTCTGTGAAAATAGGCAGAATTCCTTTAAACATTTCTCTTATGAAATGAACATAATGTTAAACTTTCTCAGTTGAGGACACTGAAGTACACAGGGCAGGGGGAGGATGTTGGTAGTGTGGGTATGAAGACATCTGGTGGAGCTTTGCTCCAGCCAGCAGCCCAGAACTCAAGATTTGTCAGCAACTTTGCACCTTTGGCTTGACAACCTTTCCCAGGCCCCCTAACCATGAAAACCAGAACCCCAAAGGCTTCCTGCCTACACCAAAGGACTCCTGCCCACAGAGGCACCTGGATTTCCTCTGCAGGCCCCCTGCTTGGCAGAGGGTTCCCACTAAGCTCCACTTCCTCTGAGATGTCTGTGCAGCCCACCAGCACCCCATGCAGTTCCACCAAGCTGCCATTCCTTCTACAGGCCCCAAATTCTGTGGTGCAGATGGTTCCCACCCTCTCTGCATGCCCACGCCACTGGTTGCTAATCGCCTATTCCCAGCCTGCTCTCCAGAGGGTTGACTCCTGCTTGCGCAGTAACTACAGACCACCTCTGGCCAAACCAGCAAACTTCTCTGCTATGCGGTGGCTGAACCACACCTCCTCCAGCACGTGAAGCCTTTTTAGTCTGTCTTTTCCTTGAGTACTCTCCCTCAGCCCTCGGGTACCATATAGAGTTTCTTTCTTTCTTATACTTTATTCTTTTGTCACATTTAGTAATTCTTTATATTAATTCTTTGTGTATAAACTTCCCCTGTTTAAACTGCTGTGTGGTTTCTATCCCTGATATAATCTCTGCATTGTGTGGAACGTGGATGGAAATATGAATTAACTTTAGACTTCCTTATGCCAACTCTACATGTTAAACCCACTGAAAGAGTAAAAATAGAATGTATTATTTCTGAACCAGCAACAAGAAAAAGGAATAAATTTAATCAATTTAATCAGTCCAGAAGAAAAGGAGGGGAAAAAAAGCCAAGGGAAACCACAGTTTAAAATATACACATACACACAAACACACACACACACAGGGTTCAAAATTATCATAATCACAATAAAGGTAAACCAACTAACTCACATGTTAAAAGACAAAGATGTTTAGAATGGATTTTTTTTGTTTGTTTAATCCAACTACTGAACTTAATACAAGAGACAAAATGACATAAAAAGTTTTGAAATAAAGAATGAGAAAGATATGCCATGCAAATATTAATCAAAATAAAGCTTGGCATTGTAAATTTAATCAAGCAAAACAATCTTAAAGCACAAAGTATTATTAAGAAAAATTGAAATCAAAAGGCACTATTTTATGAAGATTATTAATGGTAAAAAAGAACAACCCATTTATTATAATGAAGATACACAATCCTAATCCTATGCAAAAAACAACATAACTTTAAATTATATATAATGAAAGTTGACAGAATTATAAAGAGAAATTGATAATGCCCTAAAATGACAATGGGAGATTTTAACACACTTCTCTAAGAAACTAATAGATCTTTTATACAAATAATTATTAAGGATCTAGAAAACTAGAACAACACAGGTAAGTATGTCAGTCAAAAACCCTGCAGAAAAAACCACAAAAAATCATATTTCTTTCAAGAACACAAGAGACAATAACAAAGTATGACTACAAAGAAAACTTAAATGGATACCAACAAATGATGTCATATAGACCAGTGGTCCCCAACCTTTTTGGCACCAGGGACTAGTTTCACAGAAGACAATTTCTCCACGGATGGGGCGGGGGCTGGAGAGACAGAGACCAGGTGGTGATGCAAGCAGTGGGGAGGGGCTGTAAATACAGATTAAGCTTTGCTCGCTTACCTGCTGCTCACCTCCTGCTATTTGCCAGCCCGCCTCATTCCTAAGTTTCATGGAAGATAATTTTTCCATGGGGGCAGGGAGGTGGAACGCTGTGGCCCAGTCTCTAACAGGCCATGGGCAAGTACCCCGGGGTTGGGGAACGCAGATATAGACCACTCAAGGTACAACGAAATATCAAATATACAAACATAGTTAAAATCTTAATGGAAATACAAAATGTTTTGAACTCAATATTATCAAAAACACTATATAAAATTTTCTGAGATGCAAACTAATCTACTTAGAGGAAAATGTATAATCTTAAAAAGATTGAAAGCAATTGAGTTACGCATTTAGCTCAGGAAGCCTGAAAACAGCAATAGTTTCAAAGAAAATAGAAGGAAGGAAAATAAAAACATCTCTTTTACAAAACTAATAGTAATGTAAGTTAGTAGAACCTTTGATACATGGTGAAGGGACCATATTCAAAAATGTTCATTTGGAGCATTATTAGTCATGAGAAGGAATAAAAATTGATTAAACCCCAAAATGTTGATCAAGGAGGGCAAAGATAAATAAATTGTGGAATATCAGGCAATGAAATGTAATACAGTGGGGAGAAAGAAAACAGTATTGAGTAAAAGAAAACAGGAATTTGTAGAATAATATACATATGTAAAATTTTTATAACAAAACACTAAATTATTTATGTATACATATCTTTAGAAGAGTATAAAATATGGCCCAGTTAGAGCCCAAGTTCATGACAGGGGTTGTCTTTGGAGAAAAATAGAAGGAAATAAGACAATAGAGAGGGAATATTATAGCCATCACATTTACCTGTAAAGAAAATATCTCGGGTAAAGTGACAAAATGCTCATGGCAGTTTATTCTGGGTGATGGATACATGGTTGTTTGTTACGTGATCCTTTATATGTTTATGCAAAATGTTAAGTTGCCAAAATTTTTTTAAAATTACAGAGAGAGAGAGAGGGCAGGGCATTACTGGGTTGCTAACTTCCCGGTGACCAAGTACCTTCAGCTTCCAGGCCTCTGAATCTAATCCGACAGAACTGCCTAGAGCAAGGCTAAGCCTTTTTTTCTCCACCACAAGGCATTTTGTTTTAGAATGTCTTGTAGAGTTTGTTGCTGAGGAAAGGGAATTAGGGTTTCCTAAGTACAGGCCGAACATATTTTCTTGCTTTCCACAACATTAACTTTGATTGGAGTGGCCAAAACATTTAATGTAAACTGTTTGATATTGTTAGGTTAAAATTCAAGAGTAGCATATTTGGATATCTCCTGATATCCTAGTGAACTCAAGTTGAGAGTAAGCACTTTTTAATGATACTGAATTGCCTGTAATGTCAGAGCAAACATATGCTTTGAGAACTAAAATAGCTAAAAAATAAGTATTACAAATGGCCTATATACATATGCAAACATTGTTTGAGCTCTGATACCAAAAACACAAAACAACCCTTAGCATGTGAAATGTTTAAACCTCACAAGCATAGGCAACCCCTAACATACCAATAAAATACATAAAAATATGCATATATTTGTCTTAATATCAAATTATATAATCCCTGGTGACCAGGATGCCAACTGTCTCACAAAAGCTTATTCATTGAACCACAAATTTGTAAAACTCTGCATTCTTACTTTGTTCTTATGAGGAAACATTCCCAGTTAAAGCTGAAGGCATTAGGTCACATGCCCATCTGCTCTAATCCTCCCTACTTTTGATCACTTCTCCAGGGGGCCTATTGGATGCTTTTTTCTCATTTCTTCTTTGTTTACTCAGGAACTAAGATATCAAGAGATACCTTCTTCTCCTTCCCTCCTTTCTAGTGACCAGAGAGTACATCTCCGTATCTCCTTGACTGTCCTAACAGTGAGAAATCCTGTTTTTACCCATCTACTCCATGGAGCCAGCAATGGAGGAGTCCCCTCTAGCCAAAGCAATGAATATTGACAAAAAACAAAATACCATAGACTGAGAGCTTAAACTACTGACATTTACTTCTCACAGTTCTGGAGGCTGGGAAGTCCAAGATCAAGGTGATGGCAGATTCAGATCCTGGTGAGGGCCATGCCAGCTTCCTGGCTTACAGATAGCTGACTTCTCACTGCATGTTCTCATAGCTCACATGGAGAGAGAGAAAGCTCTGATTTCTCTTCCTCCTCTTATAAGGACACTAATCCCATCATGAGGACCCTACCCTCATGACCTCATCTAAACCTAGTTACCTGTCAAAGGCCTTACCTCCAAATATCATCACATTGGGGGTCAAGGTTTCAATATATGACTTTTGGGGGACACAAACATTCAGTCCATAACAGCTGGATATTCATACCTTAAGGGTAACTATAATAGAATCTTATAGTGTTTCCTTCTTTCTTCCTCTCTTCCTTTCTTTTTGTTCTTAAATGAATAAGATACAGGTTTTTTATTAGTTTTTTTGTGAATTGAGTAGCCACTTACAATGAGGTCAAGTTGAGTTAGGTGATAGTACTTTGCATTTCTCACTTAACTATTTGTTCATTCCACAAATATGTGTTGGTTGTCTACTATATGCTGGACCTTTCTGCAATGATGGAAATGTTCTATATCTGCCCTGTCCAATGTGGTAACCGCATGCGGCTATTGAACACTTGAAATGTTGCTAGTGCAACTGAGGGATGAATTTTTTATTTCATTTCATTTTAATTAAAATTGAAATAGCCACATGTAGCTAGTGGCTATCATATTGGAAAGGACAGTGCTAGACACTATTCTAGGTGCCAAGAAGAAAAAATGGTACAATCAAGACTCCTTGCTTGTTATGGAGCACGTATGTGCAGGAGGAAGCAAGAAGGGCAATGGAGGGAAAAGGGTAAAGATATTAAGCATGTAAACAAATAAATATGCAAGAAAATTTGTTGATGACAGGATGGTGTGATGAGACTGGGAAGCCTGCACTAAGTTGAGGGGTCAGGGAAGGCTTCTCTGACAAGGTGACATTTGATCTGGAACCTGAAAAAGTTCCAGAGATGAAGGAGAAGAGCATTTCAGGCAGAAGATTTAGGTCAGGAAACGATTTGGAGTAGTCCAATAATGGGAAGTGCATTGGTGTGGCTACAGCTTTGTTGAGTAGGGAATGAGGTAGGAAATGTAGAATAAGTTGACATAAGTCCAATCTTAAGTTGACATGGGCCCGGCAGGCCATAGTAAGGAGTTTGAATGTGACTCCTAAGCACAGTAGGAAGCCTTGGGGAGTTTTAAATAAGGGAATGAAATTATCTGATTTGTAATTTGTTTTAAAAGGTCACTCACTGTCATATGGAGGACAGATTGTGAGGGGCAAGAGAAGAAGCAGAGACACTACTTTGGAGCTATCTCGGGGGAGCAGGAGAAAGAGGAAGGGGGTGCTTTTCCTCAGACAATGGCATGAGAATAAAAAGAAGTAGGTATATTCAGAATATGTTCCGGAAGTAGAATCAATAGTAAAATTGCTAATAGATTGGATGGACAAAATTAGAAAAAGAAAACCCAGTATGACTTTTAGAATAGAGGCAAGAAAAATATTCTTTTGTTACTTCAACAAATTATGGTTTTTTGGCAGCTTTCTAACTATTTTTAATCTGTCTTCATCTTGTCCACCACAGTTAAACTTCTAAAATAATTCAGATTATATCTCTCCTCTATCTTAACACTTTCAGTACTTTCTGATCACCTGACAAGCACAAGGCTCTTTGCAGTCTGTCAAAGTCCAGACTTCCCTTCAGCCTAGCCCTGCTCAAAGCCTGTCTTCCTGCCAAGCTGAATGCCCACTCTTTCATGCCCGTTGTTCTTTGTGCTCAGAACACTCTCAATTTCTTCCTGTGCCTGGAAAAACTTATTCACCTTTTCAGTCCCAATAACCCTTGGCAGAATTCAGTTACCCTGGGAAAAAATTGCCCCTGAATTCATTTCCCTAGTAGGGTTTTTCACAGTATATGATCATTAGCCATGTCTGCATCTCTCCTGATAATTCTCAACAACAGAAATCTGATCTTCTTAATCTTTGTAACATCATAATATCCCCCAATGTAGAGTGAGTACTCATAAATGTTGGTTGAAATAAATTATGATTTATCCTACCATGAAAAATAACTGGTAAAATAAAATATTTTCTCTGGTAATTTAAGATGTGAAGGTAAAAAGTCCATTTTGATCAAAACAGCTAAGTTTTGTGAGCAATCAAACTCTTCATAAATTGGTAGAGTATTCTCCAGATATATTAATATAAATAACCATTAAAAATCATATTTATGAATACTTGGCCAAAATGGCAGACTAGAAGTAGCCCACACATACCACTCTCCAGGAGAGGAACAAAAGTTGCAAGTAGATGCCCACCTATGGATGGAGCATTGCAAATCATCAGAGAAGTGACAGGAGACAATCAGAGTGAAGGAGAGGGTGATGGTGTGATCCACTGGGCAAGAACAGAAGGTATGTGGGGGAGGCATCCACATGTGGGGAAGGATAGAGAAGAGAACTCTGGGACTCTGTGATCCCCCTGAGGTCACTGTGACCTGAGCTGTGAGGGCCCCCCCGACCACCACAGACCTCCAGACTGATCAGGGAGCTGCTTGAAGACTGTGCAGTGACATTGCACCAGAGAGCAAGCACAGCAGGAACCTGCTGGTTTCTATTCCTGGATTGTTGCAGCGGACACCATTCTGAGCTCTTGGGTCACAGTCCTTGGTCTGCAAAGGGCTCAGCTTTGATGCAGAAGTGGCCTGGGAGAGAGCAGGGAGAGTAGATGCTCTCAAGCACCCCATAAATGGGAACCAAGCTCCCCTACCCCCATGGGGGATTAGAACAGAGCAGGCACCACCGATGCCTCCTGAGAAGCCTTGCGGCAACTGTTGCAGTGGGACCAACACAGGGAGAGAGCCCCAGCTTCCCAGAGGCCAGGCCCCACAGCCCCGCTCCCAAGTCTCTGGCACCACCCCCTGGCCCCATGGCTCCACCCCCATGGTTTCCACACTGCCAGCCAGCCCCGTGGACCCACCCCTGGGGCCAACACTCTACCATAGACCCACTGGCCATATGCAGCCATTGTTCCTGGACCCAGGTGGTGTGAAGGCCCACAGCCCTCCCACTTAGACCTCCCACCTTGACCTCCACCTAGATAGCTTCACCTAGCTGCCACTGCCACCACAATGGGGTAACACAGACAGAGTAATCTCCTGTATCATCAGATCTCATGGAGAGGGACTCACCCAGCCCCACAGCTGAGCTTTCAAGAGAAGTGTGAGGAACAACCTACCACACTGCACAAAGATCCTCCAGCAATAGCTTGGACTGTGGCAATCACAGGGGAATGAAATAACACAGAACAGCTGCATTACAGGCTCTCAGTGCATACGCCCCTCCCCTGCTGGGACAGCCTTCCAGAGTAGGATACAAAAGTGCCATCTGGGGACCTCTCCCCCTTCTCACTGAGTAGGAGCATTCTCAGCAAAGGAGAACAGGTGCACCACAAACCTATTTGCCCTGACCTGTAAGAAGAAGTTTAAGACGAGAAGAAACCAGCAAAAGAACTCTGGAAACATGAAAAAATAAGGTAGTTCAAAACCCTCAAAGGATCACAATAGATCTACAGAAATGTACCCCAACCAAAAGGAAATGGTTGAAATGTCAGAAATGCGATTCAGAACATGGATGGTAAATAAGATGAATGGCATTGAAGAAAAAATTGAAAGCCAAAATAGTATTTCAGGACATGAATGAAAAGAAATGAAAAAGTTGGTGAAGAGATAGACAACATAAAGAAGGATATAATGGAATTTAAAGAAATGAAAGAGTCATTTAGGGAATTTCAAAATACAGCAGAAAGCTTCAACAACAGGCTAGACTTAGCAGAAGGAAGGATCTCAGAGCTTGAAGACTAGGATTCAAACTAACCCAATCAGTCAAAGATGCAGAAAAAATAATAAAGAAGAATGAACAATCACTCAGAGAAATATGGGACTATGTAGAGCAAGCCAGTATATGAATTATAGGTATCCCTGAGGGAGAATAAGAAAAAGCAAAAACCATGGAAAACCTATTCGGGGGAAATATTGAGGAAAACTTTCCTAGAATCACCAGAGATTCAGATATTCATATATAAGACAGTCATTGAACACCAGGAAGATTCACAGCAAATAGGACATCTCCAAGACACACAGTCATCAACCTGGCCAAAGTCAAAATGAAGGAGAAAATTCTACAAGCTGCAAGATGAAAGCAACAACTAACCTACAAAGGAAAATACACCAGGCTAACAGCAGACTTCTTGGTAGGGATCCTAAAGCCAAAAGGGATTGGGGCCCCATTTTTAACCTTCTTAAACACAACAATTGCCAGCCAAGAATTTGTATCCTGAAAAACTAAGTTTCATAAATGACAGGGAAATGAAGACTTTTCCAGACAAACAAACACTAAGGGAATTTGTCACCACTAGACCTGCCCTACAGGAAATGCTCAAGAGTGCTTATTATATATGCAATAGCACAAGAGATACCCACCAGTGTAAAAACACTGGAAGGTTAAAGCTCATGGCTACTATAAAACAACAGCACAAGAGGGAAAACAAAACAACAAGGTATCCAACATAATGAACAGAACAGTATCCCACATATCAATACTAACACTGAACATGAATGGTTTTAATGGCCCACTTAAAAGACATAGACTGGCTGAATGGATGAAAAAACACAACCCAACTATATGCTATCTTCAAGAAACCCATCTAACTCTCAAAGACTCACACAGATTAAAGGTAAAGGGATGGAAAAAAATATTCCACACAAATGGAAACCAAAAGTGAGCAGGCATAGCTATTCTCATGTCAGACAAAAGAGATCAACAAAATAGGTCAACAATAGTAAAGAAAAAAAAAAGGCAAAGATGGTCATTATATAATGGTAAAGGGAGGAATTCAACAGGAAGACATAACAATCATTAATATATATGCACCTGACATAGGACCACCCAGATTCATAAAACAAATTCTACTAGATCTAAGTAAAGAAACAGTAACAATAATTTCCAGGGACTTCAACACCCCACTGACAGAACTGGACAGATCATCAAAGCACAAAATCAATAGAGACACAATGACTTAAATGGAATTCTAGAACAAGTGGACCTAGTAGACATTTACAAAACATTCTACCCAAAAACTACTGAATATGCATTCTCCTCATCAGTACATGGGACATTTTCCAAGACTGATCATATCTTGGGCCACAAAACAAGTCTCAGCAAATTCAAAAAAATGTAAATCATACCCTGTATCTTCTTGAACTCCTGGCCTCAAGTGATCCTCCTGCCTCAGCCTCCCAAAGTGCTTGGATTACAGGCATGAGCTACCATGCCCAGCCAATACTATATATCTTTTCAGACCACAGTGGAATAAAATAGAAGTCAATTCCAAGGGAAACTCTCAAATCTACACAAAATCACAAAATTAAACAACCTTCTGCTGAACGATCCTTGGGTCAAGGAAGAAATTAGGATGGAAATCAAAATTCCCTTAACTGAATGACAAAGGGGACACAAGCTTTCAAAGTTTGTAGGACTCAGAGAAAGCAGTACTAAGGGGAAAAAGTTCATAGCCTTAAATGCCTACATCAAAAGAACAGTAAGGTCACAAATTAACAATACAACATAATGTCACATCTCAAGGAACCAGAAAAAGAAGAACAAGCCAAACCCAAAGCCAGAGGAAGAAAAGAAATAACAAAGCTTAAAGCTGAACTAAATGAAATGGAAACAAACAAACAAAAATACAAAGGATCAACAAAACAAAGAGTTGGTTCTTTGAAAAGATAAACAAAATCAATAGATCACTAGCTGGATTAACAAGAAATAGAAGACAAAGGAATCAAATAAGCTCAATCTGAAATGAAAAATGAGACATTACAACCAATACCACAGAAATACAAAATATCATCCATGAACACTATGAAAACCTCTATGCACACAAACTAGAAAACCTAGAGGAAATGGATAAATTCCTGGAAACACACAACCACCTAAGCCTAAATCAGGAAGAAACAGAAATCCTGAATAGACAATAAAAAGCAGTAAGACTGAAGCAGTAATAAAAAATCTCTCAACAAAACAAAGCCCCAGACCACATGGAGTCACAGCTGAAAACTACCAGACCTACAAAGAAAAACTGGTACCTATCCTACAGAAATTATTCCATAACATAGAGAATGAGGGAAACCTCCCTAACTCTTTCTATGAAGCCAATGTCACCTTGATACCAAAGCCAGGAAAGGACAAAACAAAAAAAGACAACTACAGACCAATATACCTTATGAACACAGATGCAACAATCCTTAGCAAAATACTAGCCAAACAAATTCAACAGCACATCAAAAAGATAATTCACCATGATCAAGTGGGTTTCATCCTACGGATGCAAGGATGGTTTAACATATACAAATCAATAAACGTGATTCACCACATAAACAGAAGCAAAAACAAAGACCATATGATCATCCCAATAGATGCAGAAAAAGCATTTGATAAAATCCAGCACCCCTTCATAACAAAAACCCTGAAAAAACTAGGCACAGAAGGAACATACCCCAAAATTATAAAAGCCATAAATGACAAACCCACAGCCAATACCATACTGAATGGAGAAAAGTTGAAAGTATTCCTTCTAAGAATTGGAACAAGAAAAGGGTGCCCACTGTCACCATGTCTATTCCACATAGTACCAGAAGTCCCAGGCAGAGCAATCAGGCAAGAGAAAGACATAAAGTGCATCCAAATCGAAAAAGTGGAGGTCAAACTACCTGTTTGCTAATGATATGATCTTGTATCTAGAAAACCCTAAAGGCTCCACCAAAAAACTCCTAGAATTGATAAATAAATTCAGCAAAGTCTCAGATTACAAAATCAATGGACATAAATCAATAGCATTTCTATATACTAATAACAGTCAAGCTGAGAATCAAATCAAGGACTCAGTACCATTTACAATACTTACAAAGAAAATAAAATACCTAGTAATACATTTAACCAAGGAGATGAAAGATCTCTACAAGGAGGACTACAAAACACTGGTGACACAAATTGTAACTGACACAAACAAATAGAAAAACATTCCTTGCTAATGGATTGGTAGAATCAATATTGTTAAAATGTTCACACTGCCCAAAGTGATTTACAGATTCAATGCAATCCCCATCAAAATAAAAATGTCCTATTTCATAGATCTACAAAAAGTAATTTAAGCTTCATTTGCAACCGAAAAAGTGCCTAAATAGCCAAAGCAATCATGAACAGAAAGATCAAATCTGGAGGCATCACATTACCTGACTTCAAATTACACTTCAAGGCTACAGTAACCAAAACAGCATGGTATTGGTAGAAAAACAGAGACATAGACCAAAGGAACAGAATAGAGAACTCAGAAATAAAAAAATATGGCTCTGATCAACTGATCTTTGACAAAGCAGACAACCACATACCCTGGGGAAAAGAAGCCTTATTCAATAAATGGTGCTTGGAAAATTGCATAGACACATGCAGAAGAATGAAACAGGACCCCTATCTCTTGCTATATACAAAAATTAATTCAAGATCCATAGAAGACTTAAATGCAAGGCATGAAACCATAAAAATTCTAGAAGAAAACATAGGAAAAACTCAAGGATATTGGCCTAGACAAAAAAAAAAATGTATGACTAAGACCCCAAAGGCAAATACAACAGCAATAAAAATAAACAAATAGGAATTAAATTTAAAAGCTTCTTCATAGCAAAGGAAATAATCAGTAGAGTAAATAGACAACATACAGAATGGGAGAAAATATTCCCAAACTATACATCCAACAAAGGGCTAATATCCAGAATCTACAAAGAACTCAAACAAATCAGCAAGAAAAATATGAACAACTCCATCAAAAAGTGGGCAAAACACATGAACAGAAGTTTTTCAAATGAAGATAGACAAATGGCCAGCAAACATATGAAGAAATGCTTAACATCACTAATCATCAGGGAAATGCAAATTAAAATCACAATAAAATACCACCTTATCCCTGTAACAATGGCCATTATTAAAAAGTCCAAAAACAGTAGATGCTGGCAGGGATGCGGAGAGAAAGGAATGCTTACACACTGTTGGTGGGCCTGCAAATTAGTACAAACTGTATTGAAAACAGTATGGAGATTCCTCAAAGAAATAAATGTAGACTTACCATTTGATCCAGCAATACCACCACTGGGTATCTACCCATAGGAAAAGAAGTCATTTTATCAAAAAGACACCTGCACTCAAATGTTTATCACAGCACAATTCACAATTGCAAAGATATGTAATCAACCTAGGTGTCCATCAACTGATGAGTGTATGAAGAAAATGTGGTGTATATATACACCATGGAGTACTACTCAGCCATAAAAATGAATGAAATAATGTCTTTTGCAGCATCTTGGATAGAACTGGAAACCATTATCCTAAGTGAAGTATCTCAGGAATGGAAAAACAAACACCACATGTTCTCACTAATAAGTGGGAGCTAAGCAATGGGTGCACACTGGCACAAAGATGTGTAAAGCACATTGCAAACCAAAAAGAGGGGAAGATGGGAAGGGATTGAGTGATAAAAACTTACCTATTGGGTACAATGAACACTATTGTGGTGATGGACACACTAAAAGCCCTGACTTAAGCATTATACAGTGTATCCATGTAACAAAAACATTTGTACCCCCTTAATATTTTGGAGAAAATAAATACTATGTATCCATTTTTCTAAGTCAGTGTTTTTTTAAGTGTTTTTTTTTCTTTTTTTGCAGGGATGTGGCATCACAGATGCCTTTGAAGTTCTGATAAAAGCTATTGGATCATTTAACAGATTTATGAGTTTGCAAATAATTTTAGGGGTTTTCAGGTCCACTAAAACCCACTCATGAAGTAGATCAAGACTAGGTCAAGGTATATTTGGTAAGCTATCTTTAATAATTCATGGTAAGTCTTCTCTGTAATAGGAATATTTCCTATATTGCTAACTGTTATTAGCCTTCTAGTGTAGGTGTCTGATACTGTGGTTGGTTGAAATGTGCTAAAAAATAAAGTTTTTGTCCCAGAGGCATATAGTTTTGACAGAATACCATGGAATAATACAAAATCAATGTAAAACTGTTGGTGAATTTTCATTTCATATAGAATTTATTTGTATAATGATGACAGTGTAAATTTTTCAATCCGTACCACCACGGGTCCTATCCTGAAGGACAAAGCAGCTAACAAGGGGACAGTACAGCTCCAAAACATAGAGAAAAATATTATAAATGGTATCTTTACTTGATAAATAAATGGATTGAATTTTCTTTCTAAACATGAGCAAATACTTTATCTGTCTTTTCATGTTTTCTTCTTTGAAATATAATTATCCTGCCTCTATCTAGAGGCTGTGTCATGGATAAGCTATGGGTATGTAGGTAGGAATGAACAGCATGTATCCAAGATCCAATGAAACAATATCTTGCTGACCATTCTGTTTGGAATGAGATACATGTAAGAGTTTAATAGAGGTAACAGTCCACCAGGAATTATTTTTTTAGAAAAATACGGAAATATGACTCCTTAGTCAAAATCCAAACAAGATGAAGGAGGTCATTATTTGCTATTGCTGATTGATGTTAATTTGAATGTTCCTTTTTTGATAAGTTAGTTCTGTTGGGTTTTATTAGAATTTATTATTGAATTTAGTGTCCATTTAGTGTAGCTCCTATTTATAAAATGTAAGAACTAAGAAAATACCTATGCTATCTCCAGGTGAAAACTAATTAGCAGTGCTACTTAATTTAACCAGATTTCGTTAGTATACATATAAAGCAGTTTCAGTCTGGGCTAGTTATCATGATGGGTTAATTGATGGGGGAACCAAGGTTGCTGATTTAATCTTTTAAAAATGTCTCACCTGGACTACTGCAATTTCCTCTTAATTCATCTCCCTCCTTTATTCTCACTCCAGCAGTCTATTCTTAGCCCAGCAACCAGAGTGATTCCTTTCAAAAACCTGAGGTTGGATCACGTCACTACCTTGCTCATAACCCTTAAGTAGCTCCCCATTTTCATACAGAGTAAGGACCAAAATCTTAAATGGCCTACAAGTTTTGCCGTGACCTGGACCCTTAACCTCTGATCTCATCTCTTGCCATTTTTTCCATGTGCACTTTGTTTCAGCCACATTTACTTTATGGCTTGGATATGTCACATACTCTTCAGGCCCCTGCTCTAGCTGAGCCATCTGCCTGGAATGCTCTTGCCCACATGTCTACTTGGCCAACTTCTTCACCACATTCAAGTCTTTGTTTCCCAACTCACCTGCATCCCTTCCCCTGATCCTCTTTATCCTACTGACTTATTCTTTTTTTCTTATAGAATTTGATACCTTCTGACAAATTTATACTTTATTTATTTATTTATTATGTTTATTGCCTATACCTTGACTCCTTCCAGAATGTAATCTCTTCAAGGACAAGTATCTTACATAATGACATATTCCAAACATCTAAAATAATACTTGGCACATAGAAGCCTCTCAATAAATACTTGTTGAGTCAAATGAATGAATGGTTTAGCTGTGCAGCCTAAGAATTTCTTATTAATTCATTCTGTGGCTACAAAAATTAATAAGAAGATTTGGTCCTATCTTCCAAAAACTAACTGACTTTACCTCTAATTTTAGGGACTATGTTAAAATGTTTGCAACTGATCACAAAGAGGCCTGAGTGGAAGGAGCAGGGATGGTTTACCAAAGCTATTCTACTTTGAGAGAAGACATCTATTTCAAGGATTTCAATGATACTCCAAAAATGTACACTACTGTCTAATTCTTGAACTCAGAGTGACACCCTGATGCTGAGCCCTGACCCTTTCTTAAGGTAGTCAATTATTGAGGAGCTAGGATCAAAATTAATTGAACCATTTGTTAGCATTTCAGAAGGCTTAGCTTTAGGACCATAGTGGCATGGGAGCATCATAAAGTATGGAGTTACAAAGAACAAAGCAGCATAATTTCTGCATTTCACAAAGAAGGAGATTAAAGCAATAGTGTCTTAGTCTGTTTTCTGCTGCTATAACAGAATACCATAGAATGGATCATTTATAAAGGAAATATTTATTTGGCTTATGATTCTGGAGTCTGGAAAGTCCAAGAGCATGGTGCCAGCATCTGGTAAAGATCATCCCATAGTGGAAGGCAGAAGGCAGAAGCAAGCACATGAGACATAAAGAGGAAACAGGGCTGAACTCATCCTTTTATCAGGAGCTCACTCCTGTGATAACTAACCCACTCCAGTAATAACAATATTAATCCATTGAGGAGGAGAGAGCCCTTGTGACCTAATCACCTCTTAAAGATCCACCTCCCAATACCACTGCATTGGCAATTAAATTTCAACATGAGTTTTGGAAGGGATGTTCAAACCATAGTAATTAGGATTAAGAAGTTAGTGTCCTGGACAAACATGTCAGGGGTCTAAGATTGGAATCTCAGGTGGTCACAGATACATAGCTGCTGATTTCTGCTTTCATAACTCAGACACCATCTCAGCATTGTCTTCCCAAATGCTCAGGGACCCCACCCATGTTTGAAATCAATCCTTTCTTGTCAAAGATCCAACTTCTTCAACACAGCTATATCCAGCCACTCAATGTAAGGGCTGAGACACAAAGGTACATTGATGTTGTGGGCCAATACCTGAGGGCCCACAACATCATGTGAGAGGGACACTGATAAAGCTTCAGGTCACAGACAAGTGCTGAGGTCCCCAAGAAATACCTATATGTGCCTGTGTGGAAATCTGGGATCTTACGTGGGCTATCTCAAATTTTGGAATTCACCTCCCAATGCCAAGAAGGTTTAATATATCTGATTCCCCACCTAAGTGTTCTTCATTTAGACAAAAGAATAAGGAGGAAAATATTTTTATACTGTATTTTTCTTTCAGTTGCAATCCACTTCTGGGAAATAATTAGGTTTATTGGACAGGGTACTTGAAAGATTAGAAGTAATACCATATTAAAACTGTGTATAATAACATGAAAAGTAAAAAATGGATTGTAGAAGGAACAGGCTCAGATAATCCTTGTATAGGGCTGTTCTATTTCTTCCACAGCAATTCACTTTATTGATAGGTACATTATTTTTAAGCCGTAATTATAGCCAAAATTATAATTGGATAGATTATCCTAGTGAATTCTTAAATCCTGGCTAAACATTGCTTTTATTATTCCTTAGGATCCCTTCATTACTTGTTAGCTTGCAGATGAATTTTAATATTAAGTTAAGCAAAGAATTTTGAAGCAAATATTCCTTAAAATAGATAAGACATTCTAGAGGCCAAGATAAGTGACTTTTAAGTTTTACCATTATCATACATAATATATACAGTTACTATTGCCTATGTAAACAGATAATTAAAAATTGATTATATTTTGGAAGACCTCTGCAAATCTGTCAAAACTAGGAAACTTATCATCTAGCAGAATCCTTCAGTTTGATATTCTGCCATCAATATTTTTAAGGTGCTATTTTTAGAAGAATGTATTTCAGATTTTTAGCTTTAATAGCAGTGGATTTTGTTACACTCACTGAAAACTCATTTTTTTCATAATTTAGTACCTATTGGTAATCCATTAATAAATACATTAATATTTAACAAATGAGAAGAAAAGTCTCTTTTAATATGCTTTTAAAATGTCCTAAATATGTTTTGCCCTCCAATTCAAATTAGCTTTCAAAGGGCCTTTGTAATTATCAAACTGTCACAACAATGTAAATTATGTAGTAAAAGAAATTATGCAGTGATTTAAATAGAACTTCTTGGAAGGATGCGTGATCCCAGGATGCAAATCAGTATATTTCATTAAAGACTTTGAAAATCAGATTGTACGTCAATAAGCCTATTGTGCACATACTATTGGCAGTAAAAAGTATTTTTTGACTTAGATACTCACATTGGCTTTGCAAGTAGTATAAAACAAAGAGCCATAGTCCACCTTAATTATGCCAACTTCTTCATTTCATACAATTGCTTCATTCTAAAGAATTACAGTGACCAGAAAGAATTGCTTTAACTGGAAATAACCAAATCAAAAAAAAAAAAAAAAAAAGGAGGGGATGGGTGAGTGTGGAAAAAAATTTCTGAAGGAAAAATTGCTCATATGAAAGAGCCTAAGAAAGTGAAATTTCATTTGTACATTATTCTTTAATATTTACAACACATTTTTAAACATGTCTTTTGTGTGAATGACACTATAAGGCACTGTGGGAGATAAAAAGATGGGTACAGACTTTTCTGGATGTTTGATAGTGTAGTTCTTGGAGTTTACAGCATACACACGAGTATTATTTCAGATCAAGAATAGAACCATATAAATGGTATTAAAAAAATGCTGTAAGAGTGGGGGAAAGAGAGAGCCTTCTGAATAAAGAGATCAGGGTGGGTTTTATTGAGGTAGCATTTAACACAGAGGAGACAAGATTCAAAAGGTTGATTGGGGAAAAAGTGTTGATTGAAAAACAGTAAGTAGCCCAAGAGGGCTGAACGAAGTAGAGTAAGCTCGGAAAGGAAGTTTGGACTAGTTGGTGGAAGACCTTGAAGGCCAGAGATCCAAAGCAATTCCCTAGAGCAACCAGTATGTTCTTGGATTACTTCACATGCCTCTTGGCATGTGGGACACAGAGGATACCTGAGTTATGAGTTCAATGGGCCAGCAATGGAAGAGGCAAAAGCTATCTAACTTACAAGGGAAAACTAGAGAAAACATGGTGAAAAAAGATTAGTACTTTCATATGTACCACATTGAACTGTAAAACGACTGTCCATTTATACTTTTTCTATTTGCATGATTCATTTAACAAATATGTATTGAAGAAATGTGACATAGTAGTGGGGACATGTGGGGAAATTGATTTGGATTCACTTAGACCTGTCTTCAGATCTCAGCTCCACCAATTACTTAGTCTCTCTAAGCCTCAATTTTCTCAACTGTAAAATGGGGGCAATGCTGCTTCATTGCAGAGCTACTATGCATGTTAAATGATATATTGTGAGCAAAAGCCTTATCACAGGGCCTGAGAAGTGGTTAGTGCGCAAGATAAATTAGTTCCCCCTCACCCCGGCCCTTTCCACACTCTGCTCTGTCCCTTCCTCTCTGTCTCTTGTCGTCCCCCATAGCTAAGGCCACTTTTCCTTCTTTACAGATTTCTCTACTCTGCAAACTCTAGGATTACATCTAAACCTAAGAAAGAGTAAGTTAAGGAGTCCCCTGCCCCCAATATTTGGGACTCAGCTCAAGTCACCCTCTCTGTAGTAGTTTCTCTCTGACCTTAGGTGTGATTTCTTGTCTTTGGACTTTTTCCCAGTCACCTCCTTAGAGCCCCAGCCTTTTTAACACTGAGCCTCCGTCTTCTCCTTGCCAAACTCCACAGCCACCACTTTATCCCCTTCCCTATTGGCTCTGTTGCCCTGGACCCTGGTCTGGTTCACAGCTTCTTGCTATTAATGAACTTCACTGATGTTTAGGGCCTCACTAGTCTTCAGGGTATTGCCTACTTTTGGGTTGGGCCTCAGCTTATGCCTTTCAAAACTCTTGTCTGTTTTTTATGGAACTAAGCCACCCCTCCCCACAGAAGCTTTATTGGAATGCTAACTTGGGTCTTTTGCCACACCACTGGAATTTCCCCAGACCCTGCAACTAAGGAAGTAAGTGATTGCATATATATTGAGGGTTGCCGTGGCTCCTGGTTCTTGTCCTGCTCAGTCTACAGGGATCTGTACCAGGCCTGCCCACTTCTACAGCATTCTTAAAGGTACAAAGATGACCAAGACCACTTCTTAGACTTAAGGATCACATATTATAATAGAGGATTTCAGACGTGAACATGACTAGGGACAGGGCAAGGCAGGATTAATTGTGTCAACAAAGTACAAAGCACTGTGTGAATTCATAAAAGCTAGAAATCACATTAGCTTGACACATTTCTGAACTTCCATGTTGAAAGTGACATTCGAGGTGGGCTTTCAATCTTAGATAAGATATCAGCAGACAGATAAAGGAAAAGACATGGCTGGAACAGGGAAGAAACATGAACAAAGACACAGAGGTGGTTAAATGGTACCAAGGGAAGAGAGTAAGAAGTGAGTGGGGAGGCTACGAAGAATCTGATCTGGGTCGAGATTGTGGAAAATCTTAAACTCCTGGCTAGGGGAAAAGCACTTAAAATGATGAGTATTTGAGAGCAGAGCTGTATTATACAGCCACACAGGTTACGCACTGTCAACTCCCAAGGGGTCCCATTAATATACACTGGGGGTTGGCAAACTTTTTCTGTTTTACCCGGCCATATACTAAATATTTTAGGCTTTGCAAGCCATGTGGTCTATGTTGCAACTACTCAACTCTGCCTTTGTAGCTCAAAGTCACAGACAACATGTAAACAAATAAGTAAAGATGTGTCCCAACAAAATTTTATTTGTGGACACTGAAAAGTGAATCTCACAAAATAGTACCTTTTACTTTCTTCAATCACTTAAAAATGTAAAAAACAAAAATATTCATAGCTAACAAGCCACACAAAAACAGGCAGCAGGCCACATTTGGCCCTCGGGATATAGTGTGTTGCCTCCTGATACAGACTCAATGTGAATGACACTCCTGGAGTTGCAAGGCACAGAGGCCGTGGTGGAAAACTACTGATGGTGCTTATCGGAGACGAGCATGATACTGTCTAATCTGGACAAGAAACAGACGGGTGGGAAAGAGATGTGAGAAAAGAGCTCAGTTCTGAGGCTCCTGCCATAGTTCCAGCAGTGTGTGTACGTGTGTGTGTGTGTGTTTGTGACTATTTACAATGTTTTTGACACATTTCTGAACTGTCATATAAAAAGTGACATTTGAGCTAGGCTTTCTATTTTTACACAGCAATTTTTCTACACTTTCTACACTTTTTACTCCAAATTACCTACACAGTGTACCATCAACTTGACACATGACTAGCTCTCTGAGTGTCTTTTGAAAAGACAATGGCAGAAGTGGCTAAAAAGAATAAAAAGAGAAAAGGAGTCATTCTCAAGGTTATAATCTTCACAGGGGGGTGAGGGGGAAGTAACCCAAACCCTTGAATGGAGGCAGTGGTATAAGTTATAAGCTAAAGAAAACAAAGGAGCATTCATTTTGCAACAACCTGCCCCTATTTTATCACAATATCATATAGAACATCTTATAAAATTCACTGTGCTTTCTGTTACCCTCCATTTTAAAAGCGAGCACCTGGTATGTTTCAGAATGTTGGTTCAGTGAACTTGTGCTGCAGAAAGCTTTATCTCACTGTTGATATGCTGTCTGCTTCCAGCGCGTGGCTGTGGGTATCTATTTGTGTCTGGCCTTTTTGGATCCATCTTCTTTTGTTCTTGCCAGTAGTGCTATGTCATTCCTGCCAAAGACTGGGCAGGAAAATTCCATGATAAGGTTCAATTAGAAAATCCTCATCTAGATTGTTATGTGTTGGTTACCCTAATACTGACTGATTTATGGTCTCTAATATTTTAGGCTATCAATCTATGACCTTTAAATGACTGTAAATATGTTCCTAATATTTAGCACGTGTGGGTACAATACAGTCACTAGCAGTAAGAAGCATCTTCTGATCTAGAATAATGGGTGGATTTTCAACAGAGGCAAATATCTGCTTGATATATAAAATCCTTTTCTATCAGATATAGATATACACAAATGAAATGAAATTTCTCAAAGATAATAAATGGCATGCTACCACAAATTAATGTGAAATTCTCCAAAGGGACAGTGTGTTAATTTGGTAGGGAACTGGAACAGGTAACTTGGACCCCTTCTACCCTAATGTTGCAGAATTCTGCTAAGTTTTCTAGGAGACCCAAAGCATATTTTAATAGAATCCACATATTTGAGTATTTTGCATTAAATGTATTTAAAAGATTAGATTTGCTATTTATAAGACTTTTGAATAGAGAAAATTGACAAATTGGATATCATTATTATTATTATTAACATTTTATCATCAACCTTGAGGTGACTAACAAAATTATTAGGTATAAATTCAATATCTTTTTGAAGTCTGACAACAAATGTTCTCATTAATTCCCCAAATCTATAAAAACTAATGTTATTAAAAGGTTTCAATATATCCTTAAAGACATACTAATGAGACTTTTCAAATAGCTGATATTTTTAATATTACACCTTTTGCTTAATACCCACAAATCCTTGGAGAAATGACTGACTGTGTTGCAGCATAGCCAATGGCCTCCAGCAACAGAACATAAGATACCACACAAGCTGCCAATATTGGATTCATTCACTCCTGAATGAATTTTGCTTTTGGTAATCTTAAATGTTTGTTATATATCTGGATTTCCTTGACATTTTCTTTATGCTTCACATGTAAAAAATAAAACAATGCTGATACATAAACAGCTCCCTACTTCACTGCTTAGGTATTACAGCTGTTAAGCCAGCAGGTCTGGAAATTGTACAATTGTCCATGGCTCTAACAAAGAGATAACTTTATAAATATTGATATAAAATAGGAGTATAATTCATTTTATCTTATCTGGGCAGGTTTTCTATGCTCCGTACTGCATTATTCATGTACTGGCATTAGAATGGTAGCCTACATTTGGAAATTCTGCTTACAAACTTTTATATTTGAAACTCATAAACCCCTCTGATATAAGCAGAATATGTATTCTTTCCCCCATTTTGTGAGTTTGAAAACCGAGTTCCAGAGTAGATATCTGACTTACTTAAAGCCGCATGGATAGTTATTGGTTCAAGCAGAACGTATGCCCAGTCTTGCTGAATCCTACTCCTGAGCTCTCTACATTGCATCACTCTGCATCTTAAGAAGATCTTCCCAAAGTTGGCTGTTGTGGTAGACCTCAGGAGTGCTCACCAATAGCCAGGTGTCCTCTCCTAACAGGGCATTTAGAAGACTACACTTCCTGTTCCCAGCCAGCCTTCTTAACAGTTAGGTAGGACCGTGGAACCAGTTCTGACCGTCAAAACATGAGCAGGAATGATGTGTATCACATCTGGCCTGAGTTAGGTGAAAGCCTCTGTGGGATCTTTCAATACTCTCATGTCCCCTTTGGTGGCAAGCCTGGAAGCCGTATGTTGAGATGGTGGAGCCAGAAGATGCAAAGATCCCAGATCACTAAGTCACTGCACCAAGGGGAGCGATCCTGGAGAGTCATCTGACTTAAGAAGACTTTGACTGAGGAAGAAATAAACTTTTTCAATTAAGCCACTGAGATTTCTTAAGTCACAGCAGCATAAGCTCAGCCTATTCCAACGTAACTCATCCAGATCCTTTCTACAGGTGCTATCAGCAGTGTACCAATATTATCTCTCAATATCCCATTATCTCCAGTTAAGATGCTAAAGGAAGCACAAAAATTGCTCTTTGATACTATGGAGAAAATAAAGCAGAAGGTGACAAGGAGTGGTTAATATTTATGTGCCACAATTTTAAATTGGTGGTCAAGGAAGAACTCACTTAAAAGGCAACATTTGATCAATGCCTTAAAGCCAGGCAGCTATCTTCAAGAAATGCATTCTAGGCAAAAGGGAATTGTCAAGCATTTGCTATTTGAGGAGCAGCAAAGAGGCCAGTGTAGCTGGAACACGTGACTGAGAGGGAGGATCAGGAGGAGGATGAGGTCAGAGAGACAGGAACGCGGCCTCTCTGGAGGGCCTTCCGGGCTATCGTAAGGACTTGGGCTCTTGCTCTGACTGAGATCAGAAGCCATTGGGAAGTGTGGTGCAGTGCAGTGAGGTGGTTTGATTTATATTTATAAAGGATTGTTTTCTAAAAGTATATTTATGACACTGAACAGTTATTTACAACAGATGGTTTTGCAATATATTGCTGGCTTCAATCATGTGTTTTTTTGCTCCATGAATAATTCTGACCAAACCAATGCCAGTAGTATGAGTTCACAGTGCACATTATATTGATGATAGTCATGTCTTTATCTAAGGTTCCTAATACCCTAAGCAGCAATTCTCCTGATTTGAAACACTTTCTATAAAGCTATCAAAGAGATCCTTGCAAGAATCTTTACTCTCCAGAACCTCCACTGTAAATCATCAAAAATAGTTGGATATAATTTCTTAGCATATGAAACCATCACTTGGAGTGTTCTAGGTGATGACAGAATGAATACATTTCTCACAAACTGTTTACTTTGCCATTGCCACCTATCCAAAAGACACCTTTGACTCAACATCTCAAAAAAATAAAATTATTCTCCACCATTACCTACCTACTGCAGAACTTGTTCCCATTGTATTCCTTTTCTCAGTTCAGAAAATCCCCATTACCAGAGTAGATCAAGTCAGAAACCCCAGATATTGATAACTGTTTCTAAAGATTTCTTTCTCCTACACACCTCTCAAATACACCTTTCCCATAACCCAATCCAATCTCAAATCTTGCCCTTATTCCCTCTCATGTGAATTGCTGGAACAACCCCTAACGGCTCTCTAAGGCCCCTTCCTCTCATTGCACACTGCCACAAAAAGCATCTTTCTAAAATACAATTCTGATGTGTCACTCCTCTCCCTGCAAGGAATGATCTAAACTCATTGGGCTTAAAATCCCTCACGGATCCTTTTGTGGTTCATAGGCATGATGATTGGGTTTTCACGCTCATGTGTGAGATGTGCCTTCCTGAAACCTTATCACAACATCAGCATATTACCTGTCTGATGGGAAAGAATACAAAAAAAAAAAAGATTCCTTATGATCAAATTCCTACCTGCGTTTTTAGCCACATCTCTTGCCACGTCTAGTTTGTCACATTTGCTGCAGCCACATAAAGCTACCAAAAAATGCTCAACATCTCTAATCATCAGGGAAATGCAAATCAAAACCACAATGAGATATCACTTAACTCCAGTGAAAATGGCTTTTATCGAAAAGTCCAAAAACAACAAATGTTGGCATGAATGCGGAGAGATAGGAACACTCATACACTGTTGTTGGGACTGCAAACTAGTACAACCTCTATGGAAAGGAGTATGGAGATACCTCAAAGAATCAAAGTAGAACTACCATTTGATCCAGCAATCCCAGTACTGGATATTTACCCAAAGGAAAAAAAGACATTCTATAAAAAAGACACCTGCACTTGAATGTTTATAGCAGCACAGTTCACAATTGCAAAGATGTGGAAACAACCCAAGTGCCCATCAATACATGAGTGGATTAATAAAATGTGGTATATGTATACCATGGAGTACTACTCAGCCATAAAAAAATGGTGAACTAATACCTCTTGTATTAACCTGGATAGAACTGGAGACCATTCTTCTAAGTGAAGTATCACAAGAATGGAAAAACAAACACCACATGTACCCACCATTAAATTGGAACTAATCGATCAACACTTACGTGTACATATGGAAATAACATTCATCGGAAATCAAGCAGGTGGGAGGGAGAAGGAGGGGATGGGTAAATTCACACCTAATGGGTACAATGCACACTATCTGGGAGATGGGCACACTTATCACTTTGACTCAAAAGGTATAAAAGCAATTTATGTAACTAAAATGTTTATGCCCCCATAATATTCTGAAATTTAAAAAAATAAATAAACTAACAACTAACATCTTATAAAAAAGTGTAAAATTCTTCTAAAAAGCTGCTTGTTTTTCAGTCATCCTAAGCTATCTCACACATCTGTGACTTTGCAAACGGCATGCCCTCTGCTGGAGTATTTTCTCACCTTGTCTCACTGGCAAATTCCTCTTGCTTTCAGCCTCTGTTTATATGTCATGTTATTTGTGAAGTCTTCTTTGACCTCACCTTCAGGACCCCTCATAGGTAACTTTATTTCAACGGTGACTTTGAGCTTATATCTGACACCCCCACAAGACAACTCTTTGTATGCCAAACCCCTAAAACAAAAGCAAATACCTAGTAGGTGCTCAATCTGTATTGAATGAAGTAATAACTCTAAATACCATCCTGGTTCCACTGCCTGGTGTTAAGATAATTAGGAGGATGTCATATCTGTATCTCCACACTCATCCTGTGATGCTTAGTGAACGGAAAATGATGTCATATTGTCACGTCCTTCATAAGGGAAAATGTAGTAATTTCTTTCAGCAGTTTGTTGGGTAACTTGAAAATGAACAGTATTTTAATTTCTAATTTGTTCTTACTCAGGGTGGGGTTTTTTTGGCATTTATTTCCCCAGATTGATTTATCTTTGTAATTCTTCCTTGGATAGCAGCCATTGTTATTAAATGATTGCCATTCTTCTTAGGGCATTTTGTTGTGCATTGGATGCTTTGAAGGAGAAACTCGTTAAGAAAAATCAGCCCTTGGTTTCTTGGTTCATGTGGAGACTTGAATTCTGAAATTTGTGAAAGGATAGATTTCATTTAAGAGAGCAGCTATTCTAAAATTAGTGATCAAATAATGGGAAACGTAAAGACACCTAATTTTTCAAAGGGATTACATTTCTGCAATACAACATTGTTTGGTATTTATATTTAGCTCTTTTTTTCTTACTACAGTGTAGCATATGTTCTGAGATGGGACGTTGCTGTTTTTGCCTCATCAACTTGAAACCCCTCTCTAGTCAGCATAAGGCATGTTTGGTTGAATACTGCAATAATATGCTGTTATAACTGGTGGCTGAGTCATCTGTTTTTACAGGATTGGTACTGTAAGGAACTGAGGCATATGTCTCATGTGTCAAAATTGAGTGTGAATTTTAAAGCCGAAAGTAAAATGAACCCTTCAGCTTACACAAGTGAAAATCACAGCAACCTATGGGCTGAGAGTTTTCATAGTACTATATGATTTTTTTTCAAGTTGCATTATTATACTCTTTGTATTTTCATACAGTGAATGGAAAAATCCAAGCTCAAGCTATTACTTTTATGAAAAGAATGATATTAGGAATAATAATAGTTTCCCTGTGGTCAGCTATAAACCTTGATCCTCTGGTCACCAGGGATATCATTTGCTTGTAGAGTTACCAGTGGTCAAGTGGTCAAATGAGGGGCCTGGGTCATTTTAGCAAGTGGGCACCCACCTAGGTTGGGTAGGGAACCTAGAGAGGTCAATGCACCTTTTCAGCCTGTTTCTCTTTCCTAAAATGGAAGGACTCACAGCATGGGCACCTGAGTCTCTCAGGTAAGATTAGGGGCACAGGAGATACCAACAGTGAAAACACATGGAGAGCTGCTTCATGCCAAGAACATTGAGCTCGTTCTGCTGTTGCATCATGATCTAACTCTGAAATTGGAACCAGCAAACCTTCTTCAGGGAAGTTGAGTTTGAGAGTTTAGCTGCCTCTGCAATTCACCTTCCTGTATTCTTAAAGCTCTATGTTCTCTGTCTCTTTATTTAGCCTTGGCCTGGGATGTTTAGAAAACACAATAGAATGATGGTCAAAAAAATAATATTTATAGGGTTTGAGAATCAAAAAACTCAGTGAAACCTCATTAACATAATAGTTGAGAGAAAGCCCCCTAAATGTCAAAAGAACGGCATAGTGCAGACAAATTAGGATTAGGGGCATGTTGATGACAGGATGACTGTAGGCTAGAGGAAAGGTGACCTAGAATGCAAAGTAAGGTAAAATTAATGGGTGAGGATTCAAGTTTAGCTAGGGAAGAGAATGAGGGCTTCAAATTTCTCAAGGGCCCTTTTCTTGGATTAGGAAGGGAGTCAGAAGCCTCCTATCATCAACAGAAGAGTGATTATCTTTGGGAAGTGGGTGGTGGGTTGACATTGAATGGGCACAGGAGCCTGGTGAGATGACGGATACTTGCTATACTGGTGTGATTGTTTCCATGGGCATATAGATAAAACCATAAAATTCATCAAGCAGCACACCTCATGTGTATATATTTTACTGATGTAAATTATACCTCAATAAAGGATGAACAAAGCAGAGATAGTGTAGAACTGGGGCAGGACCTTGATTTTGCACATCTCCCAAGAATAAAATAGTTCCTTAATGCAGCCTTACCTCAGTTTCTTCTCTTACACCCATGAAAAGCTTTAAAAACCTTTTTTGTTTGTTTTTTCATATTAACCTAGTTTCTCCAGAATGTCCTCTTTGTATAGTGTTATGTAAACAATAACTTCCTTCCATTTTTTTAAACAGCAGCTCATGATTATGTGGCTCTGCAACTGCCCTCATAAACTTTGCCTCAGGACTTTATGAGCATATTGGCTTAATTTAACTTGATGATAATGAGAAGGATAATAGCTAATGTGCATTAAGCACTTAATGTTCCAGGTACTCTGGTTATATACATATTTCCATTTAATTCTCTTAACAACCTTCTAAGTACAATAAATATGTATATTTTTCTTACAAAAAAATTGAAGCTTAGCAAGGTTGAGCAGCCAATACATGGCCACATTGTGAAATGTGGCAGAAATTTAGGTCTGTCTGTTATCAAAACTCAATCTTAAACTCTTTGGAATGTACCACCTCCCAAAAGCCTCCAAATTCTCTTCAAATTCTCCTGTATAAGCACATTGTTATTGGCAACTCAGGCTTTTATTGTTTTTTTCTAGAGACAGGTTCTCGCTCTGTTGCCCAGGCTGGAATGCAGTGACCCAGTGGTAACCTCGAATGAACTGTTAGGCCCAGGGGATCCTCCCACCTCGGCCTCCCCAAGTGCTAGGATTACAGGCATGAGCCACCGTGCCCAGCCTTTTATTGCTTTTTACATGCTTAGGAATAAAAATTTTTGGATTAATAATTTAAATCATTAATTCTAAATAATTTACCTTACTGTGCTAACCATGAGGCACCATATGAAAAACAAAGTGTAATTAATAGCATCAAACTATAAAAGTTTAACAAAAAGGGGCCATGTTTTCTTTCAGATTTCATCTCTGAGATGTGTTTGAATTGATACAATTTTTCCATTTTACAGAATTTTTTTTCCTTTAAGCATAAACATATTTAAAGTATTTTAACCACCTTTCAAAAGTGCAAAATATAGCCCAAATATGTTCCTAACTTCTTCAACAGAGCATACCTTCCCCCATGTATTAATCTGTCCTTGGTATCTCTTATGATGATTGTATTCTGCCATTATACAGTAAGACACTTAGACACCATTAAGATGTGCTAGACTCTTGGACCACACTCAGAATGATCCACATTGATATGGAATTCTTATAGCTGCATTTTGTCTCCTTTATTTTTTTTCACAGTTGTCCTTACACCATTTTATTGAATTTACTGCTTCAAAATTCCTTTGGGCTAAAGAGAATGACAGACAAATAATAGAGTTAAAGGTACAGTTAATAAAGCCTTTTAGAATAGTTTTAAAAGTTGGAATAAATAACTAGTGTGGGAGGATCTGAAAGGTTCTTCCATAAAGAAAGTGTAGATTTTATTTTTCATCCAATTTCCCTTTTGTATGGATTTGTACAATTTTCTAAAGGTATTTATTTTCTCCTTTGCATCCTATACTTTAGTTGTTAAGATTACCTAAATAGGTAATATCCACGTAAGTGTTTTATTGTGACTTTCTAAAAAATATTACTTGCTTGGGAGCAAACCGATGATTTCTGTCAGCTGCTCGTTAGATGTCTTAAATTTCTAAGAGGCCAGAGCAGTAGGATGTTCTTCCAGAGTGGTCTCCAGGCAACAAGGATTCCAGGCAGATATCACTGTGGACACAAAAGTGAACAGAAATAAGATGAGATGGTAAATTACTCCATACATATACTTGAATGTTCCGGTGTCTTGGAGAGAAGAGTTAACAGGAAAATTTTCAATCTGTAATGAGTTTCTTAAATTAGACTATGGGATTTTTAGTTATTTATTCAGGATTTGTTTAATAATATTTTATTTTTTACCAATAAAATGTAATAATAGCATATTCTTTAAATAGAATTTTGATTTAATTTTGATCATATACCTCAAATTGCTACTTTCTTTTTTAAATAATGAAACAAGTGGCTAAAGAAGTTAAAACTTAACTATTTGCAAGTATGTTCCCCACTCAAGAACAGATTCCAAATTATCTCACTAACATCCCAGAAAAATGAAGTCCTCACATACTCTCTTCTTTATAATAGGATTTCCAAGTGCTTTAATGGTGTTAAAATTACTCTACTGAAATTAGAATTGTTGTCATAGAGACTGATTGTTTTGTGGACTCCAGTGCAGTTCTAAAATTGAGCCTTGTGAAAAAAAGAAAAAATAACAGTAAGGCCACTATGAGTTCCATTCACTTTTAGTTTCTTTGTCCCACCTAGCTCCAGAATCAAGTATAAAATAGCTACTTTTGACTACAGCAAATACATTCAGATCACATCTATAGGGCAGAACATAAACATTTTGGCAAAAATAAACTAGTGCATGTGAATAAGGAATAAAAAGAAAAGAATTTATCATCTACAAGAGTAGAGTATCACCCATTTTACTTATAAGAGAACTTAAATGAAATGTCTTTGCTTTAACATTAGCTATAACTCACTGGTATATTACAACACAGAGACAAGTTATATGAAATAGAAAATATATTTGGAGTTAAATATATTATAACTAGACTTATGGATACCTGTTTTACATATACAAGGAATCAGAGTCCCCTAAAAGAAGAAATAAACACTGTAATATTCCACCTTTGTGTGTATACAGACCAAGAGAAATTGTAAGAGCCAAAATTTATTCTTTATTTGCTGGACAGTTCATAGCCTGAAATAATTAGTGCATAGGAAGGAAACAGTGACTTTTTCTTTAAAATTATTTAAATTCATAAATAACTTATTCTTCTCTTATTGCTCTATAAATGTAACCAACCAAAGTAATTATTAGTTACTCTTCCTGTCAAATTTGCTGTGCTTGCCTGACTGTGCTCCTAAGCAAGCAACATTCATATATCCAGTTCATCTTCTTTTGCAAGACCAAAAAAAAAAAAAAGCAGTTATCAAGCTTATATACAGCAAATGAATTCTGCACATGCTACATTTTGAATTGGGGAAGAGAGTATCTTTGATCTATTTGCCTTGATTCTATTTCTGAACATCTGTCTTTAGTCCTTTGCCTTCCTATATACACTATTCTAAATTTCCAAGACATATTGCTTGATTTCATTAGATTCTGGGTGCATAAAACAGTGTTTTATTTTAAAATTTTAGGCTGAAGCTTTTTAGGATGCAAAAAATATTTCACTATTAATGTCTTGGATTGTCAGACTTTTTTATTGCTTTTATTTTTCTACTCAGATATTATCCATATTCCTTTCTACCCTAAGGCATAGAAGCACTAGGGCAAGCAAGCCACCATCCTATGCTGTATGTTTCTATCCACATTCATTAAAATATACTTATCCCTTGACACTTTTAATAATACTCATCAGCTTTCGCTTGCTCTCGCGCGCGCTCTCTCTCTCTCTCTCATGATGTGCTCTTCATCTTCAGTATACTTTTCAGGCTTTTGTTAATTCTTACAACACTTCCAAGAGGTAGATAAGTGGGTATTACTGGTCAGATTTTCATTCATTCAGTGTAACTGTGGGAATCCTTCCATTGAGATAACATAAAATGAAATTGGGACCCATTATCTCCACTGTACAGATGAAGAAAATGAGACCAAAAGATTAAGTGGTGAACCAAGGGGAAAAAGAGAGTCCTTGTGAACAGGGTGGAAAAGCTTTTCAATTCCAGTTCTCAATTCTGGGTCTTTTGTATTTACCTTGCTACAGACCTCTCTTGGCTAGGAAAACAAATGGAATCTGTATGTGATGCTTTAGAAAACTCTGTATAAAACTTTCTCTAAGAATTAGAAGAAGTGATAAAACTAACCAAATACATTGCACATGATTTGTGCATCCTAAGTTTAGCACTAGGGAATTGGAGAAGCGTCTATGCGGAATGAGCCTCTGCCATCTTGATTTTGTTCTAAGGAAAACTGTAGCTCACTAGGATTTCTTAGAGGAAATGTCCATCCTTTTCTTTGAATGTCTAAACAGTACATGGAACGAACATGACACTTGAGAGATAAGCAAAACACAACTCTATCCCACTACATTTTTACAGGAAGCTTTCCTCTCTGATGGCTGAAAATTGGCACATCTGATTTTTCTGCTCACTCTTAGACTTCAAGTCTTCTAGGTCTCAAAACACTCTTGTTCAGAAATGTCTAACCTAAAACATCAGTAAATATTTCAGACTTTATCCAAGGCTTCTCCCCATCTTCCAGCTGAGGCCAGCAGATAGTGGGTCCTGCCTTTGGGGAGAAGAATGTGGCCAAGTACTCTCTTTTCCCACCCATTTCCCACCCAACAATTCCTCTGCCAGTATGAGAGCTGCAGGAGGGAAGAGAGAAAAGGATGCAGAGGAAAGTTCTTCCTCAGTTCCCAATGATTACTGTCCTAAGCTGCTGGGCCCCTCTGACAGCACCTCCCAGAACTTAGAGCCTCTCCACTGCTGGCCTGAAAGCCTTGCAAGCATCTACTACAAGTGGCCACTGTCCCTTCCTCCCTGCGCCACCTCCTGGCCTTCCATCATCTACTCCACACAGACTCAAGGTGCTCCTGTTACAGCCCATTGCCCTTCCAGGTGGTTCTCTCAGGACCAGAAGAGCTCCAGGCTAACTCTCCATCCCACATTGCCCACATCTAGCGCATGGATAGTTAAATTCCTTGCCTGTTATGAACAGAATGTTTGTGTCCCCACAAAATCATATATTGAAGCCCTAACCCCCAATGTGATGGTTCAGGCATGGAATTAGGATGGTGAGGTCTCTGAGAGAGAATTAGGTTGATGAGGTCAGAAGGATGGAACCCCCATTATGGGATTAGTGCCCTTACAAGAAGAGAAAACTAAGCTTCGTCTCTCTGCCATGTGAGGACACAGTGAGAAGGCAGTGCCTGCAAGACAGGAAGTGTCTCCTCACCAAGAACTGAATCTTCTGGCACCTTGATATTGGACTTCTCAGCCTCCATAAGTGTGAGAAATAAATATCTACTGTCTAAGCCACGCAAGCTAAGATACCGCCTTATTTTAGGCAGGGTGTAAATTTCCCCTCCCTAACCCTCTCCCCTTCTCTCCCTACACTGCCATAGACCCCTGCTCTTCCAAGAAAATATTGTGTTCTGTTCATTTTCCCTCCTTTTCCAGTTTTTCCTTTCCACTGCTCAAAAACATACTCCTCCTCCAGCCTGTGTGATGCACTCACTGACCTTTTGACATTCCATGTGCATTCAGACCCAGCAGCTTTTCACAAACACAACCTCCTGCTTATCTGTCCACCCTCATTTCCAGCTTCTCACTCAAGAATAATGTTAGATGCTGCCCTACTGGACTTGCGCACTGACCCAAATGCACTGTGTTCTCTCCTTCCTTCTGTGTCTTTCTCTTACTTTGCTGTATTAGTTACTTGTGGCTGCTATAACAAATTACCAAAAACTCTAGCTTAAAACAACAGAAATTTGTTCTCTGGAAGTTTTGGGCACCATAAGTCTGAAAGCAAGGTGTTGGCAGGGTTGTGCTCCCTCTGAAATCCCTAGAGGAGAAACTTCCCTTGCCTCTTCCTGTTTCTAGTGCTGCTGACACTCCATGGCTCATGCTGAAACCTCTCCCTCCATGGTCCCATGGCCTTCTCCTTTTCTGTCTGTCACATCTCCTCTGTGTGTCTCTTATAAGGAGATCTATCATTGCATTTAGGGCCCAGGTAATCCAGGATGAACTCTATAGCTCAAGATCCTTAATTTTATTATACCTACAAAAATCTTTTCCAAATACAGTAACATTCACAGGTTCTGGGAATTAGGATGCAGACATATCTTTTTGGGGACTATTCAACCAGTATACTCACCAATGGCTTTCCTCACCTCAGTTACTATAGCAGCCTCCCAATCTGTGTCCCTGTCTCCATTTTTGCCTTTGGTATTCTATTTTTTGATCTACTGACACCCTCCTGAAACACAACTCTATTTCTGCCACCAACCCCCTTGTTTTCCAGTCTCCATGTTGCCATAGCTCACAAGGCCTTTCATGAGCAGATCTCTACTTAACTCTCGAAGCTCATCTGCAACCAACAGTCAGACACCTTCCTACCATCAAAACTGCACACAGCACTTGCTATACTGAACTTTTCTCTCTTAAAATAGGCCTGTACTATCTCGCCTTCCTGCAGTTTGTTTCCCCTCCCTGAATACTCTTTCCTTTCTTCCTTGATTAACTCATCTTTCAAATCTCCTTTTAATTACTACTTCCTTAACACTTTAACATCTTAAACATCAAATACATTTGTTGTCTAATGTCCTTTCTTCCCTGGAGGAGGTCAAATGTGTCACCTTCTAGATCACCATTGTATCCACAGCTCCTAGAAAAACACCTAAGTGCTTCATCTATGAAGGTGCATATACGAAGAGATGTGTTCTTCACTCTTTTTCAAGAACTTATCACATATAAAAGGTAGGAATCTTGGAAAGCTGACACCAAATTTAGCTTCTTGAAATTTCAAACCAAATAAAAATATATGACATAAATGGAATATGTGAGCTCAATTAAAGACTCAGTTCAGACTTTTTAATTCAATAGAGGGCACAAGATAAATTTTTACCCATGGGTCTGCTGAGGGGAAATGCTCACTTGTCTTTCAATGTAGAAAATAATGTGCATTCCTTAGGCATTTTGCAACATAACAGGGGCCTTAATTATAAATTGATTGGTCCCCCAAAAAAGCAATGATTAGTTTTACATGATTATGATATCATTGTAGGAGGCAGTGTGTATGACTCCTTTTAAGGTGCGTCATATAGACATGAGCTACATTTCAATGAGTCGATGGCATTTTAATAATTTGAATTTAAAATGGTAAAGGACCAAATTACATTTTTTAGCCCCATATGGTACTAGAACTCCCCTTAGAGAACTATATAAGAAGCAAACTATCTGATAGTAGCAGAAGGGAAAAATAAAGGTCAAGATTTAAGGAACAGAGCTGAAGGCTCCATGACCATTTTTCTTTGTAGGCATGCTTCTCAGAGAACTCTCACTAGCTGATCTGCTTTTTAAAAATTACCTTGTCTTTCTTATAGACTCAAATCCAAATATTTGTTAAAAGGCTTATTTTATGTTCTATGACTTGAGTGATACAAGATTGATGAAACAATCTTTGAAATCATGGACTGGTGAATTGACTGGCATAATCCAAAACTGTTTCTATAAAATAAGTCATTGATGTTGTTCCTTGGAATTTTTATGATCTGGATTTCCTGCTGAAGACACATTGGTGGGAAATTAAATCTGACCAAATGTGAGAATGTTTTAAGGGCCAGTCAAAATTATTAAGAAAGTTGATTTTGATTTCAAGTAAAGAAAAATAAAAAGCTTTGGCATCAGTATGACTAAGTGCCACTTAGTATGGCACTTAGTATTACTAAGTTGTATGTTGTTTGGTAACCTTTCTAAATTGTCAAAACCAAATAATCAATAAGTTACTGTCCAACAAATATTGTTCATTACTAGCAGATATTTTCAAGCTTGTTGTTCCACCAGACTTTAGTGGTCCAAAAAACAGGGAAATTTTATGAGTAACAGTTATAAATGACTAAAGGAAACTAATGTATACCCTTCCATTAAGATTCACTCACAACTGGTAGGAAATTGATCTTCCTTGCTGAATGTGGGTTAGGTCAGCAATAGTATAGGATATTGGATAAATAATGGGACTGAAACAATTTAGAAATTTCTAGGTTGCTAAATTAAACTTTCTCCCCATTTTCCCAATTTGGGATGCTCTGATCTGCCTATTTTCATATAATCAAACATATCTTTTAATGACTGTATATAAACAGAAAAGATTGCCAGCAATTGTTCAGTGTCCCTATTTCTGTAACATTTTGTTAATGTTTTCTTAGTTTTGTATATTTACCAATCATAAAAGGTTTCTATGTTGGATATTCATTTTGTACACCTGTGAATTCTTCCCATATTTTAAATGCATTTAGTAGACTGAGAATATGAAATAGAATGAGGACTTAGAAAATAATAGTAATACTCATAATGATATTTCTTTTACGTAATCTCTGTCGATGGAAATGTTTTGACTTGAGTCATATCTGTTTTTTTGTTGAGAAATTGATGCCATTAAATAAAATTATCTTCTTTTCCAGTTCCACATGTCTGAGTCCACCTGATGTTTCTTCCCCTTGGGCTCTGTCCATCACCTCCTGAACCAATTTCTATTGAGACAGAAAGCTCTTAGGCAGCTTTAGACTCCTTTGCAGAAATATTTGCCTCTAGTTACACCAACTCAGTGCTTCCCAACTCTTGCTGTATATTAGCACTACCAGGTTAACTTCAAAAATATAACAATATTTGGATATCATCCCCAGAGATTCTGATGTAACTGATTTGGCTTAGGGCTCAGGCATCAGCATTTTTTGTGATTTAATTTAAATCTAACTTGTAGCCAGAGTTGAGGATCATAGCCTTCACTCAGAGACAAAATGGAACCGACTCTCATATTCTTTACCAAATTAGGTGCCCTGCGTGGCCCATTCAGCTAAATAAATGAAATTATTAGAGACAGCCTAATAGCCAAACCTGAGTCCTTGGAAGTTTCGTCTGTCTTAGAATTTAGTATTTCCAGGGACTCACCACAGTACGCACTTACATTTCATTTCATTTCCTGAAGTTGAAACCCCTTCGATGTCCCATTCTTTTTTTTTTTTTCCTTTTGTTCAGACACGGTCTCACTCGGTCGTGCAGTGGCATCATCACAGCTCACTGCATCCTCAAGCTCCTGGGCTCAAGCATCCTCCCACCTTGGCCTCCCAAGATGCTGGGACTACGGTTGTGAGCCACCGTGCCCCGCCAGATGACCCATTCTGATAATAATATTTTTGCCCCCAAAACTGAATCTCAGAGGGGTCAAGCCACAAAACTTAGTAGTAGTAGTAGTAAACACCGGTATGCTGAATCCACATCCTGTTCTCTTAATCATAAAATTGATCATGCTGCAGCAACAAATAAACCCTGAAATCTCCATGGCTTAGTCCAACACACTTTCATTTCTCGATCACACAGCAGCTCCCCTGTGCGGCTCTCCCTCAAGCCGTGCCTCAGTGACTCAGTCTCTTTCCGTATTGCGGGCGGCCGTCCCAGAACCCTTTGCTTCCAGCCAGGGGGCAGGGTCGGGGAGCACAGGGCGTGGGGAGGAAACCCTGACTCTGGCTGACAGTGACAGGAAGTGACGTTTCGCTTCCGGTAACAGTCCGTGGGGAAACTTAGTTACGTGGCCTTGGAAGCTGTGAAATGTAGGGAAGCACGTGGACATTCGGCCTTAATTGTCTCTGCCTCAGGTCTGCTGCCGACACTTGCCTGATGCAGATGGATCTGTGGAACTAAAGATTATTACCCCCTTTAATCCCCAGTTGCTGTGTTTCTCCTTGTTGGAGCTGCCTCTCTCTGCCCCGTCTGCATTAATTTGATCAGAAGAATCTTTAATCTGTGGTGATAGCCCAGACTTATTTGCCTTATTCTGCCTGTCTACACAGGCTGTATAAATTACTTGAATAATTGTAGCTTGCCTTATTCTGCCAGTCTATACAGTTTATCCTGACGAATTTTTTTCTCCCCTGGTAGCAAAACAGTCAATTCTCAGGCTACTCCTCCTCCCTTTTGCCTGTCCTAATACATGAAACCGGATGAAGTCTGCCTGACTTCTGGGACTTACAAAAAAGACAAAGCTGTGGTGTAAGAACCATCAATCATATGGTTCAAACCCGGCATAAATTTCACCCTGTAAGTTGCATGGCCCTACAAGTGAGTAACCCGCTGGCCTACGAGAATTTCAAAGAATACAGTGAAACATTCAAACACATTATAATAGCTGCTCCTAAAAATGCACAGAATCCACCTGATTTTTTAATCTTTTATTCTTTTTATAATTGACAAATAATTATATATATTTATGAGGTACAATGTGATGGTCTGATACCACGTATACATAGTGGAATGAGTAAATCAAGCTAATTAACATATCCTGAATTTCTCATTCTCTTAAGGAAACAAAATCATATAAGGTATCTTCCACACCAACTGCCATGCCATGGTAGAGCCATTTTTTGCCAAGCTCATTGAGCCAGAACTATTATCTTTCCAAAGTAGAAATAATTAAGAGCTAGCTAGATATTATCATATGAATGAGTACATGCAATTATAATTATGTAAAATATTGAATATTACCTTGATGATTATTACATCTCCACAGACTCAAGATTGTTCCTTATCTTGACACTAAATGAGGTAAGAATTATTGAAAAGAGATATTCTTTTTTTCTCCCTAAGAATTGGAGGTGATGTTGGGGGAGAGAATTGTATGAATAAATATAGGTTAAATTACAACTAGTCAATATTCATAGAATTTTGTTCTTGTTGGACTGTAATTAATTATCACACTGAAATTTAACTCACTTCTAATCTTTTTTCAATGTTCATTAGGCTGTGATTTCCACCTCTGCTTTGCTTTCCTTCTTGACCTGCAGTAACTGTATTATTAAAATAGAATTTCTGCTAATTAGTTATGGTACTGGGTAGCTGAAGGGAACCTCGGGCATTGTCTGATCCAATTAGATTCCAACTGTACAAAGACTTGGATGGGAAGATCAAATTGCATGAAGCAATCTAAGAATAACTCAAAGACTATTATTTTTAATTTATGTTTCACAGAAATTTAAGAACATTAGTTTCAGAGAAGGACAATTAAGGGTCCATTCATTATACAAATAAAACAAACCTATCTGTGCATGTTCATTATGCTAAAAGTTTATGTTACATACTATTAAGGAGTAGATAACGCCTTTTATAAACACATTCATCTTTGGAAAACACACTTGGTTAAAGTTAGACCAGTAGGCAACAAGAGTAGGCAGAGTTTATCTCCTGCCCTCTTTATGATACCTTCCTGGGCCTGAGCTGTTCCTATTTTCCTATAAGGGGTCAGAGCTTTTCCTCTGCAGAGGTCCCTTCTTTGGGAGTGATAAAAGATCTTGGAGATTAAATTCATCCTAAATTGTCACACACATACAGGGTATTGTTCCATAATGGAATAAGCTGCCTCCAGACTTAGTGACTTTTAAATACTGGGAGTGTCCAAAAGCTTTGGGTGGCTGGGGAAAGCATAGAGTTTTAATACTTCTTTAGGTGTTTGGACTTGATGACTTGGTAACTAGCTTTACCTTCTTTTTGTTTTTGAATGCCTTCCTCCCTACCTTCTTTCCTATCCTACTACCATTGTCAAGTTGAGTCTTTCACCATCTTTAGTCCAGATAATTACAATGGTCTCTTAATAAGACTGCCTGGTTACAGTCTGGTACCCATCAAACCACTGTCCATATTACCCTTAGACTGATCCATGCTTAGAGCTTTTCACCTGTTTCCCATGAACTCCAAAAGTTCAAGTTCTTTACAGTGTCATTGAAGAGCTTCCTAATCTGCCCCCAAACCTGTGCTTATTCGCCAGCCTTACCTCCTTTTCTATTCCAGGAACTCTCAACTTTTCATGATATATTACATTCCTAAGCATTTCTATGTTGTTCTTTTGACCTGAAATGTGCTTCTGCTCCAATCCAATCAATTCTCTTTGATTAATTCCCACTCTTCCTTTAAGATTCAGAAAGGGTTACTTCCCTCAGGTACCCCCCAAAACACATGCACACACACATGACCTCTTTCACTCACACACTCCCAATCACCCAGTCTCTACTCACCCACATGCTCACGCATGCCCACACACACACTAACACATTTGGATTACGTACTGTCCTCTCTGCTCTCATAGAACCTAGTCTGTGCTTCACCCTTTGCACTTAATGCCATACATTATAATTACATGCATGTGTTTGTGTCTTCCCCAGTCTCTGTCTTCCTTGAATTTCCAACATCATATCTAGGCCAGAAGAGATACTCAACAGTGTTTGTTGTGCACATGTACTCACTGTTAAATTGGCACCAACCAATGAGCACACATGTGCACAGAAGGAAGTATAACTCAATGGAAATCAATCAGGGGGAAAGGGGGAAGAGGGGATGGGTGAAAACCTACCTAATGGGTACAATAAACACTATCTGGGTGATGGGCACACTTACAACCCTGACTCAAGTATTACAAAAGCAATCCTTGTAACCAAAAATATTTGTACCCCCCTAATACTTTGAAATTAAAAAAAAATATTTGGTGTGGCATAATTTATGATTCTTACCAACCTTGAGATTAAATTATTTTTTGAAATAAGGTTTGCCAGACAGATGACCACTAGAAATTCTCATAGTCTCATACCTGCAAACTTGCCCGAAATTACCTTTCTGATTTTGTGATACCACTTACAAGTTTAGGTGAAGAACAAATGGAATGGAGATTTGAGGACATTTGTCTCCATGTATCCTTTATTCTTTATAATTTTAGCTCACATCTGTAGACTAAATTCAAACTTGGACTTGAAGTTACAGTGTGTATAAATGTCTATGTCATTATTTGCCAACGCCCACCCACCCACCTCTGCTCCTGAATCGACCACCTGTTTCCTTCATGTCTTTCTGCATTGGTTACAAATGACAGGTCAAGGGACAGGCATCTAATCCAAACTGAGGCAACTGCAGGACCCCTGACCTTGGCCATATGAATTCCTTTAGAGATGGGTCCCCAACCCTAGCTGGGCCAATCACATTCCTTCTCTGGGATTGTTATCTACTAGAATGAGGCAAGATTAAAATCTATTGGATAAAGGTAAGACATAAAACACAGAGACTATTTGGAGGTTTGTAGCAGCAGCCATCTATAGTGAAAAAGAGTGATGCTGTGATGAGAATGGATTGCTTGTGAATGACTTTAATAAGCATGAGGCCAGATACAAAGAGGAAGCCAAATTATGACACCTACAATCAATCATATCAGGCTGGCACAGGTGAGGTTGTGAGCAAGACCCTTTGGAGAGGTGTTACTGAGCAGCAGCTGTCAGGTCTGGGCAGCCCCAGGCTCATGAGAGTTGTGTGCAGATAATGTCAGCACCAGGCAAATCATTGGCAGGGCTAGAACAGGAGATGCCTCCAGCAAGCAGTGATCAGTCACAGGTTTGTCTTGGCAGAGGATGGGGACTTATGAGGGTCCAGGCAGAGGACTGAGTGGGCAGGCCAGCTTGTAATGCATAGTCAAGCAGCCAGCAGAGCCACATGAGAAGACACTTCATTGGGCATGTGGGCTCATTGCCAAGGTGCCATTATGCCATCAAGGTCTGTTTGTTACCTGCTTCAGCAGTTAATTTGAAAAGGTTTACAACCACTAACATCAACTCCAGTACTATAAGAACCTTAATAAATCTTTAAATTTCCAGACCCCAAAAGGCAGCTGCTATTCTGTGAGGTCAATGACTGTGTGAGCCTCCATATTTATTTGAAACTCTCCATCCTAAAGTCAATGGAAAGAAAAGCAGATTAGCTCTGAATTTTCATAATCACATTCAATCTCTTAAATCTGATATGCTCTCAGTATTTAAATCTCAACAAATGGACTTTCCATAGATATCCTGGTAGTGACTGTTAAAAAACTGGTTTGTGATTTCTGTTTTCCACTCAAAGCATGATAAAAAGGTACAGAAAGAAAAAGAAGAAAGTCCTGTCTAAAGTAATCATCCTAAGCAAGTTAAGGTAATTAGCTCAGTGGGAAGTTTCAGCAAAGGTTACTTCACAAGGGTGAACTATGGCAATGCATTGTAAATGAGAGTATTATATCTAGAAGTAACCGAGAATTTTTTTAGGTTTGGGAGGGAGAAGGCAGGGGAACCTGTGTGCAGTGGCTGTATCTATTTAAATCTAGCATGTCTCATATTTTTCATTTCAACACATTTTTATTGACTGTATTGTGCACCAGGAGGCAATCACCCATATGGAAGGCATTCTACACTCCTGCCTCTTACTTACTCCCCCGATGGATCAGTCATCAGCTCTCAGAGCTTCAATTTCCCAAACATTCCAGGAATCCTTTCTCTCTTCTTTTTCTCTACTTCCCAACTAGACTTTGTTTGTATCTGGCACAGTGAAGAGCCTCCATAAGCATTTGTCGAGTGGCTTAGAGAATGAGAGGAAGGCAGGCCGTTGCAATCTGAACAGCTCTGTGGTGGAAATTAGGACCACTGATCTCTGTTCTTAATTCTACCATGAAATTAGCAGAAGATCTTCAGCAACAATATCATTTTAGCCTCTCACAGATTTGGTTTTCCTCACCTGTAAAACACGTGGGTTGGATTCAATTTCACAAAAACATCTACTGGGTCAAAAAAACTGTTATATGTAACGAAGAAGAACTACTAAGAAGTCATTAGTACTCTTTTTAGTTTATTATATTCATACTTTTTTAAAAAGTCCTCTTTTCCTGAGTGTGATCAAATTCTTTCACTGTTTTCTTGTCTTAATCTTCTATGCCTAGATATAGTTGACCCTCAAAATCTCTCTTTGTTCATGAAGGCAAGTATTATGTGTTATTCAACATTGTATCCCAGTACCCAGAATAGTGCTAGCACATGGTAGAAGCTCAGTATGTATTTAGTGAGTGTGAGGTATTGAATGTCGCTGTCTAGTGGCAGCCATTTATTGTAGAATTGTAGACATAATGACTGACAGATAAATAAGACACCTTGAGGGCATAACTGGAAAAGTAAACCTCTTTAAATGTGAGTCAATACTACTTTTCCAAATATTGCTGTTAAATAAACAGTTAAATGAATCATGTTAATGTAAACATCATGAAATGTTCTAGAAACTTCTGTAACTATGAATTACCACATTTAGATTTTGATATACAGTATATTATGTTGTGCTTTCTCAACACTATACTGACAGTTAATAAAATAATGATATTTGGTATCCACACAGTAATAGACACGAGAGAAATAGATTTTATATTTGATGTTTTTGGAAAGATAGGAATATGAGTGAAGATTCTCTGACCTATATATCAATTCTCTCCCTCTCGCTCTCTCCATATATATACATATATGTATATATTAAAAAAAACCTTAAGGCAAACCGCAAAACAATGTTTAATTGATATTTTTAAAGTACTATTATTTAATCACTTGTACTGTATCTTCACTAAATCTATATTGGCACAAAATCAGGCAGGAATTAGGCACTTGTTCAGAAAATTTTATCAGTAGAGATAAGTGTAAACCAACCAATTCTCGAAAAGTATTTTTTCTTCATCAATCAAAGCATTTATAATTGAACTCCAGTGATAAAGTATTATTGTGCAGATCAGCCTACAATTCATGTCACATTCAAGACCATTTTTTATTCTCATTTGTTATATTTCTTTGACATCTAAGCAAGATAGGTATGTCTTGAAAGTCTCTCGCTGTGTTATAAAATTTAACTCCACATAAGATGTAAGAGGAATGATACCAATTTAATAGAAGTTGAATGCAGTCTCTTGCTTTCTTGGTTCTGGTATACTTCTTTGGAACCTTTGTACAGTGTTCCAGAGTACCTGTATATTCCTTGAAACTGTTGTTTCCACATTAAATATTTGTGTTTGTTTACACTGCCTAATAATCTTGGCAAAGGAGTTGTATTAGGTAATATTGGGTCAGGCAGCATATCTCACAAATACACGTGCACACACACATGCACTCAAACTAAAATAACAGAAGCTTTAATGAAATTTAAAAAAATAGTTCACTTCTCTCCCATGCAAGGGAAATCCAGAGAAAGGCAAATGGGAGCTAATGTAGGTTGAGCATCCCAAATCTGAAAATCTAAAATCCAAAATGCCCCAAAGTCTGAAACTTTTTTAGTGCTTACATGATGCTCAAAGGAAATGCTCATTGGAGCATTTCAGTTTTTGGATTTTCAGATTTGGGATGCAGAACCAATAAGTATAATGCAATACTCCAAAAACTGAAAAAATCCAAAATATGAAACACTTTGGGCACCAAGTATTTTGGATAAGGGATACTCCATCTGCATAGAAACTCCTTGTAGCTATTAGGGATACAAACTCCATCAGACTCATACGTCTTGTATCCCTAGAATATGGCCTTAGTCCTCATGGTCCAGTATGGAGAATAGAGTTTAGCCATTATACCCATATTTCAGAAAGCATGATGGAGGGTAAGATGAAGAAGATGAGAAAAAAAGCCCATCCCAGCCATTTTTTAAAGAGGTTTACTGAAAGATGACACAACATATTTTTCTTGTAATTATTTTCTAACACTTTTAACATAATAAAAAGACTAGCTTTAAGGGTATCTAGAAGATATAGTATTTATTTCAGGTAAGTCATTTACTATGTTAACCCTCAAGTTTTATCAAGGAAAATGTACAGAACAGATATTGAGGTAAACAATTGTCTCTACCATAGAGCTTGAATCAATAAATCAGGTAAATTTAATCATTCAGAGAGACATTAGTTTCTAGTTTTATTGTTCTGAGGATAACAGAAAGAATTTACCTATAAAACTCAAAAAAAGAATCTGTTGAGCAAAGTTACTAAGGGAAGGCACTAGAATGAAAAGCAGTAACATTTTGCATATGTGGATTTTACAGGATTTTTTTGCAAGTTATATAGACTTATTGGGAAAATCATACGGATTGTTGTCCCTACCCTCCATAAGTATTTTATATATGGAATAGTAACAATATTTAGCAATAATTTAACCACTTGAAAGTATAGTCTTCTTATTTGATATATGTAGATGTATATGTAGCTAGACACAGACATAAAGATAGAAATAGAAATAGATAGAGATAGTTCTGAGGTCCTATAGTTATGAATGAAGTTACAGAAGTAAATACGCTTAATATTGAATACTATACTCCATTGAATATGTTTGTGTATTCTTACGATTCTATAATGATTTATTAAAGCAACAGAGAACAAAATGCATTATTTTTAAGTTAAGCAAATCAAAGTTTTACTAAAATATGTACCTTATAAATTGCCAATAAGTTTATAATAAAATATTGGTTTTGAAGGGCACTAGATTGGCCAAAAGAATGATTGTTGAGTAAATGGGATAGTCTGATGGAGAATTTTGCCAAGTTTTGTTCTTCTCATGTGTGTATTTTACTTTCAGCCCTGTAGTTGAAATAGGATTCTTTTCATTGCTTTAATTCATCACATATGTATTATCATAAATAAATAGTACTACTAAACATTCCCTTCTTTAATAAAAATATAAAAATGTTTTTGCTTCACTTATAATTTATTTGTTCATTGTAGTAAGAAATAAACTCATTTTAAGTTTATTCTTTTGAAAATGTGGTTTTTTTTGAAAACTCTGCCTTCTAAAATTTTTACCTCTCACATATATGCTTCTTAAAACTTTTATGCCAATATGAAAGTTTCTCCTAACAAAATATTCTGTACTTCTTCCTACTTCTTATATGGATATCAAATATCCCTATGGCCTTTTTCAATTTTCCTATTTTATTGGAACTGATGTTATTAAATTATACATAGAATATTTATAAGTCCTTTGTATTACGCTGTTTTATAAAATGCATTTGTAAATTGGGTCATGTCATAGAATAAGAGAAATATTACACTGGCATTTTTATATCTACTGTCTTCCTTAAATATTATTTAATAGTAAAACCATGTCAAGATATCTGAATTACATTGCTATATAGCAGTGCTGAGCCTAAAAGTGTACTGTAAATATTATTGTAACAATTGCAACATTATCAGAATCATTTTTACTTATGAAAGCTATTTATGGAATAAAATATATTATCTCTGAGCCTTGTTATAAAAGACAGTTTCATATTATTAAAGCCACTACAGATACATTTAACATCTTGAGTATAAAATTTCATTTTGTTATAAATTTTCAACCCATAATTTTGTTCAAGATTTTTTCATTATCAGCAAGTGGTCAATATCTACCTATGGAGCTAAACAATAGGAGCTGATACTTATATGCACCTACAAAAAAAAATCTGCAAAGATTTAAAAAAAAAAAAAGTAAAAGAAAAGTAAGCATGTGAGGTTTTTTTTTTTTTCCTCCTGACACCAAACAGTTCTGGCACCAACTGGGTGTCTGCCCTACAATTCAATTCAATTCTAACCCTACCCAGAGTTAGCCTCAGCCTGAGGCTGAGCCCTTGAGTCTACCCTTAAGCATCAGACACCAGTCACAAGTATCTGGTCCTCACATTACCCACACCTCCATCCGATTTGGCTACAAAGTCAGGGGTGCCCACAAACCCCTCCTTGAAGTCTGATACTTCGCAGGACTCAGTATAACACATTGCTTACACATCAGAAACAGCCAAATAGAAGAAATGCATAAGGTAAAATAAGTGTAGGGGAAATGCAGAAGTTCCAGAGATTCCATGCCCTTTCCAGCCATGCCACCTTCCTAGCACCTTGATGTGTTCATCAGCGTGGAAGTTCATTTGGGGTTTTTAATGGAAATTTCATTACTTAGGCATATTTGAGAAAATCATCAGCCATTGGATAAATTCAACCTCCAGCCCCTCTCCTCTTCCTGGAAGTCAGGTTGTAGGGCTGAAAGTTCCAACTCTCTAATCATGCTTTGGTCTTTCTAGCAACCACCCCCCATCTTGAAACTATCTAGGGACCCCCAGCCACCAGTCATATCATTAGCATACAAAAGACACTCATCACTTCAGAGATTCCAAGGGTTTTAGGAGCTATGTGCCAGGAACCAAGGACAAAGACCAAATATTTTTTATTATTCCACAAAAGCATGAGTGGTTTTTGTGTTGAAGTAGCACCAGAAATGTACTATAATAAATAATATTAATAGGGTTAATCGAACAGAATCTTTAAACCTTGCAACTCTTGTGAGTTTATAATTAATGGAGTTAAAAGAGCTTCCAAATACCACAGAATGTTAGATTTTTAGTACAAATTGCCCTGCCTATGCTACCACTTGCTTTTTACAGTGGCTTTGGTGGCATAACTTTTTAGAAAAAGTCATCTAGGTAAAGGCAACATTAATTTATTCATGAGTCAATTAAGTCAGGGATTAGTATACTTTTTCTATGAAGGGCTAGATAGTAAACATTTAGGCTTTGTAAGCCATATAGTCTCTGTCACAACTATTTAACTTTGATATATTGTAGCACCAAAGCAGTCAGACAACATGTTAACAAATGGATGTGTCTTCATTCCAATAAAACTTTATTTACAAAAACAACTAGTGGGCCTCATTTTTCCCATGGCTTTAGTTTGCCTATTGCTGGATTAAATTGGCTAATAAAAGCATTCACTATAATGAATAATTAAAAATAATAATTTGCTTATACTGCCTTGGTTTTTTGTCTGTTGATTTTTGTATGTAACCATGAAAACTGAATGCTTTTGTTTAGTACTAAACTGACACAAAATTGTTAAATATGAGAAGATAATTACTTCTGAAATTTTGTAGAATTCTTGAAAGGTGTTACAGTAGCATCCTGAAAACAGAATGTTTTCTTCCCATATATATTTACCCAGATTGTACTTTATAATCCAGATAATCAGCAGTTAAAACAAAAATAATTAACAGCATCAAAAAGAAGTTATATTTCTTTCTTCTCCCCCCAAAAAATTGCCATTTCAGGTCTGATTTGTGTTAAGAATTAGTAAATGCCTTTAAGGAAGGGTACCACTTTACTTAAAGAGTTTGTAGATGATAGCTTCATAATAGTTCAATAAATGTGGTTGCAGTAGTTTAATTTGTGTATATATTAAAGATTTTTTTAGCATGTTTAATATGCATAGGAAAAGGCCCAGAATCATAGAATATATGTAAGTCAATGACACATCATTTTTGCCCTAAAAATGTAGGCAGTATTAAAAGCTGTGTCTTTAAAGATATTCATCACCTTTTTTTATCTCTTCTCTAAAAGTGTTTATATATTACCTGTACTTTAAAAAAATCCCTTTACAATTTTAAAGTATTACAGGTATTACAGGTATTACTGTAATACCTCTTATTACAGTATTTTATTTTTCAAAAATATATTGCTGGAGTAGATATACTTTTCCCTATTCCTCCTTCTAAGCACACCTAAAAACCCCTAGATGTTATATACAGAACAAGCATATAAGAAGATTCTTAAAGGTGAAGAAAAGAAGGCAGAACAGCTAGGAACCTCATGACCTGGGGAACAATGCTACTGCAAGTTCCATGGGTTTTCTTTTTGCTCAATCATCCCAAACTTGGAGATGAAGAAGTTGCCAACCTGCAAACAACAAAGGGCTTACACAATAAAAGCCCCGACAAAAGCCTGGACAAAAGCCTCTCTCTCTAGCCAAAGGAGCAAGAAAGAGGCAACCTAGAAAGACAGAAAACTTTTAGACAACAATCATTTGACTACAAACACTGCAAGAAAAAAAAAAATACAGCCAGACCCCAATGCCCACAGGCAAAGGTCAAAAAAAGAGCTTCAAAATATATGGAGCAAAAACTAATAGAACTGAAAAGACAAATAGACAAATCCTTAATTATAGTTGGAGACACCAACACCCCTCTCTCAGTAATTGATAGGACAACTAGAAAAAGACTCAGTGAGGATATAGAAGAACTGAACAACTTCACCAACCAATAGAATCTAATCGACATTTATAAAACACTTTATGCAACAAGAGCAAAATATACAGAACCTAGAAACAGTCCCACACAAGCATGACCAACTGATTTTTGGCAAAGGTGCAAAAGCAACGCAGTGGGGAAAGGATAGTGCTTTTAATAAATGATACTGGAGTAATGATGGTATCCATGGGCAAAAAGAAAAAAAAAAGAAACTCAACCTAAATCTGACACCTTATACAAAAATTAAACCAAAATGGATCATAGGTTTAAATATCAAATGTAAAACTGTATGTCTTTTAGAAGGAAACATAGGAGAAAATCTTTGGGACCTAGGGCTTGGTGAAGAGTTCTTGGACATGATACCAAAAACACAATCTATATAAGAAAAAAATGATAAATTGGGCTTCATTAAAACTTTTGTTCTGTGAAAGACCCTATTGAGAGGGTGAAAAGACAAACTGTAGACTGGGAAAAAATATTTGCAAACTACATATTTAATAAATGACTCGTATCTAGAATTTATTAGGAAATCTCAAAAACTTAACCTTTATAAAACCGAACAATCCAATTAGAACATGGGCAAAAGACTTGGAGAGACATTTCACTGAAGAAAATGAATGACAAACAAGCTCATGAAAAGATGTTCAACCTCACTAGCCATTAGGGGAATGCAAAATAAGACCATGATGAGATATGGCTACACATCTATTAAGACAGCTAAAATAAAAAATAATGAAGCCACTCTATATTTTATTTGCCAACTGCTCTATGTGCAAATTTTAGGGAGGGTTGTGGAAGAGGTATTTGTGTCAATTATGAGACAGATCTTTGCCTAGAAAAAGAAGGAACAAATATAAGTAGAGGCATAAATCACAATATAAGCAATATGAATCAATTTAAATCATTTGTTGTTAAATACAGCTTTCCGATTAATGTTTTAACCTTTAAAATTTGTTTTCTGAACCATATTCCCTGGTTGTGAAACTTAATTCTTATAATAAAAATCATAATTTGCAAATAATAATAATGATGAAAACACCAAATACTGGCAAAGATGTAGAGAAACTGGATCTCTCACACATTGCTTTTGAGGATGTAAAATGGTACATCTACTCTGGAAAATAGTTTGGCACTTTCTTTTAAAATCAAGCATATATTTATCATAGATTCCAGAAATTGCAATTCTGGGCATTTATCACAGAGAAATGAATTCTTTTGTCCACACAAAAACCTGCACATGATATTTTATAGCAGCTTTATTTGCAAAAGCCAATAACCAAAATATCCTACAATAAGTAATTGTTAACCAAACTGTGTTACAGCCATATCATGAAATACTATTCATCTAGGAATGAACTATTGATGCATACAAAAACTAGGATGGATTCCAAGGGCATCATGCTAAGAGAAAAAATATTATCTTTAAAGGTCGCCTACTGTATGATTCCATTTGTATAACATTCTTGAAATGGCAAAATTACAGAAATGAAGAAAAAATTAACAGTGCCAGGAGTTACTGATGGTGGTGAAAAGAAGGGGGTGGGTAAGAACATAAAGTACAGTACTAGCACAAGGGAGATATTTTGTAATGGAATAGTTTTGTACCTTGCTTGCTGTAGTGGTTACATGACTCTGTGCTTGTGTTAAAATGACATAGAACTATACACATACTTTATAACAATGTCAGTTTCCTGGTTTTGATGTTGTACTATATTTACCTAAGATGTAACCTTTAGGGGAAACTGGGTAAAGCGTACATGGGAACTCTCTGTACTATTTTACAACTTCCTGTGAATTTATACTTATTTTAAAATAAAAGTTTAAAAGTAGGGGAATATGCAAACCTTACAAAGCATTGTTTCAAAACAAAATACATTCCCTAAAATTTTGTCAAGGTTTTAATGATACCAAATTTCTCAAATTAGTAGCTTTTCTATTTCCAACAGTTGACTAAAGCAAATTATTTATATACAGGAAGGTTACTGTTTATTGTTTATTGTTTCTTTTAATTAATAACAGTAAATAATGCTACAAATTTTATACTTGCCATGTCTTAAATAACTAATTTACACTTGCTCATGGATATCAAAGGATCAAGGACACCAAAATCATGGTTTAATTAAAAAAAACCTAATTTAATACATTAGTTGAAACCTCATTATTGACCTCAAGAGCAGGCACTTTTGCTAAAGCTGTCAACAAGGAAACAAAATGTGACAAATTTTCTACTTTCCTCTATTTAATAAAGGAATTTATGAACATAAATATGCCCTAATTTGATATCTTAACAGCTTCCATAATACGTACTTTGGAAACTCTATGCCTGAATAATTGGGTCATTGATTACTTCTGGAACATAAATTAAGCCCTCCCATTTAATCTTACTTGGGCCTGAAAATTACAATAAAAAGGAGGTTTCCAGATTACTTTTAATTTTCTTACTTAAAATTATCTCCTTTGATAACTTTTTTTTTCCTGAAAAGATTTATAATATTAAACTACTAGATTCTGCCATTCTTTAATTACTAATAGCAGCACATCCAAATATGTCTCACATTCTGCCTTCTTAATTTAATAACAAAGTGAAAATACCTGTAGAAATATTTTAAAGGAGTTTATTGGAATTCTTAATGGTATTCCATTTTTTAATGTGAGTGGAGAAAAGTCTTGGAGAGAAAATTATCTTCTGGAAAGCGCACACACAGGTTCACAGTCCCTTTTCTGCACTTCCACTTTTCAGAGTTTTTTGAGGATTTCAGAATTGCAGATAAAGGTCAGTTGGTGGCAAGACTGAATCTGAACAAATCTGCGGCTTCTGTGTAGTCTATATAAACTACGAGTGTTAATATTCTCACCTTTACCGTAGAAATGTAAATGCCTTCAGGACGCTGCCCCAGCTGCCCCTGGAAGTATCATACAAAATACAGTGTATGTATTGTATTCCCTTTCCAAAATCTGAAAATTCCTGACTATCAGACATGTCTGGCCCCAGTGGTTTGGGGTGAGAAGTTATGAGCCTGTTATAGAAAAGTATAGAATAGATGTTCAGACGGTGCTAAGAATAAGAACTTATTTATCCTACAAATAAGTCCATGAGCACAAGACTCATTAGAAGAAATTTTAGAGAAGAGTCAGATAAGCATCAAGCTGACCTTCATTTTATAAATGACGAAATTGAGGCACAGAGAGGTTGAGCAACTTGCCCCAGGATCCCTTAGCTACAGTTGGAGCATAGGTGGTCTGACTTCAGAGATCATGGTTTCAAACCACAAAGATTTGTTTCTGAAGACAAAAACCTGTGAGCCTCCACAGTTAAACCTGAAAGATAGCAGTCACAGCAGAGCCAGAGACCGGATCTCTGAGCCGAAAGTGTGAGGATTTTGTGAAAGTTCATATCCTTACCCATAAAACTCCAAGCTCCAGGATACTGGCAGTCAGGCTGGTATCCGGAAAGTATAAAACTGGAGAATCCTCTCATGGAGAAAAATGAACAGCCCCAAGGAAAAGATCTATGGGAACTGACCTCAAATGGTCCTCTTCTGTGCGGTTCACCTGTCAAATTCTGGCCCCACACACTGAACTTCCAAGCAGATTACTTAGAGCCTCTTTTTTTGTTGTTGCTGTTATAAATGAGGGGATTCAGCAATCACCAGACATTTGAGGAAAACATCAAACATGAAAGAGATCAAAATATAAACAATCAATAAAGAGGAACTTAGGATAGAGAAAATACAAAGAGCAGAGAAAGTTTCAAAGAATATATCACTGGTACCTTCAGTGATTGAGAAAAGAGACTGCATCCATGAAAGCAACACAGGACACTATAAAAAAGGGGAAGGGTGCAAAAGAGGATAAAATGGAGCACCTGAAAATTAAAAATATGATAGCCAAAATTTAGAAGTTCAATAAAACTTTGGAAGATAAAGTCCATGAAATTCCCCAGAAAGTAATTCAAACAAAAAGGAGATTTAAAAAGAATTAGAGAAGCAATCTCAAGTGAGAGTGTAGCATGAAGTCATTTTCAAGCACTCAAAGACTAGAAAAATCTACTTTCCTTTGACTCCATCTTTAAGAAGCCATTCAGGAATGGCTTCAGCAACCTGGGAGTTCACTAAGAAATAGTAAGAATAGGTCCAGAAACTAGAGCTGAGGACCACCAAGCAGGTGCAGAGGGGAACAGTTCCAGATTCAGAGCAACCAGTGGAGTTAGTAGGCTGTTAGAGGGAAACCTCCATGGGTACAAAAAAGAACTGATACCCTATTTTTACTGTGTTTGAATGTGAAAAAGTTACTGATAATTGTGGGAAAGATTTCTTGGAATTTGGGGGAGGAAAGAATAGCAATAGGTATATGGAAACATGAAAACTCATGGAAATTCTTTTAAAAAAATAAGTTGTAAGAGAAATGAAAGGTAACCATCATGGCATGTTGCTTGGCTCGGCAGTAAGCAATGTCGTGGTAATATAAATACTGATGACTAACTTAACCAAGGATAAAACTCATCTGAGAAATCTAAATTCCTAACTACTATGAGAGGGATCAAGATAAAAAAATAAAGGAACCTAATAATAATATTGAGAAAGAGGGGCAAAGGTACTAGAAAAAATAGCTGACAGAATTGAAACGGTTGCCATTGGGAAACACACAAATTAGAAAGTAAAGATTTTCTTTATCTTCTTATATTCACAAGATAATCACTATATGTATTCAAAAATTTGATATACAAAAATACAGTTTTACCCTATTGCAATGATTCTGTTAATACTCGTATTATCCTGTTAGGACGTGCTTTTCCATTCATTAAGTTATCCAGGTATCATAAACATTTCATGTCCATCCATGTGGACCTCTTGACCATTTTTGATCATTATATAGGATTCATTTTATGTGCCATTTTTTTCTGTCAATCCCCTTTTCATGGATATTTAAGATGTTTCTCATATTTTGCTATTAGGAACATTTTGATGAACATCCTTATTATATTATTTATGTACACATGTGCTATATTTTCTTAGGAAGCATTGCCAGAAATGACACTGCCTGGTCAAAATGTACATTTTGACAAATGTTTCCTCATTACATTTCAAAACAGTGGATGAATGGATTTGCACCTGCAAATCATATTATCCACAAATAGCGATAACATTGACTCTTTCACGTAAGTTTTTTCTATTTATGGTTTTGTTGCATGATCTAAAACTTTCTGGAAAAAGCCATTAACATTAATAGAAATAGAATTTTTGCTTACTTTGTTCCTGAATTTAATGGGAATACTTGTTTGTCATAACTGTTGTCTGTATAATTAAAAAATATGATGTTTGGTTTGGGTTTTTTTGTTGTTTTGTTAAGAAAAATATTATTCTTGTTCTACAGAGAGTTTTAGTCAGGGATAAACATTAAAATTTATTTAATATTTTGACATTCAGCAAGTTGTATTGATTAAACACATATGCTTTATGTCCAATAGATAAATTCTTTGCTGTTTAGGCACACAGCAGAATGATTTTTAAATTCTTATTTTAGAGAGCATATGTAGAGAATTGTGCTTTGTATAAATACATGAATTTTAAGAACCAGAATCTGAATGATGAGTTGGTCAACAGTGCTGGAAGAAGATGCCTCTGACGGTTTATAACTTTTTCTTATCTACTGAAATATAGAAGACTATTTGCTTGATCAATTTAGGAATTCTTTTTTTAACACTATCCTTAAGAACATTTGTAAAGAAGCACTTGCCATATAGCCATGGAGCTGTGTTTGAAAGACTGAAGAATCCTTACGAGCCTTTTTAATAAAAATACCTTTGTTTTTCCTTTTTAGGGGCACTGCAATTGCTGGCATTGTGTTTGGAATTGTATTTATCATGGGGGTCATTGCTGGAATTGCCATCTGCATCTGCATGTGCATAAAGAACAATCGGGGCACCCGGGTGGGTGTTATCAGAACTACCCACATCAATACCATTTCCTCCTATCCTGGTAAGCAAAACTGTTTACTCCTAAAGGAAAAGTCAGATTTGTGAGTTATGCTCTACTCCTTAGAGAGAGAAGGAAACATTACAGATTCTCACTGAAAAAATCTCCAATTTTATTGGATATTTCTAAGTAACTGAAAATTGACGTTCCAGCTTTGAACAGAGATTACTTAGATCTGAGTGATAAAGTTCATCTCATATTTGAAGATATTCGTATTTTCAATGGCTGTCTCATTGACTACAATTGCCAGTCAGCCGGAATTAAGATAAATAGACAATTCACACCCACTGTGTCTACCTGCTGGTTTGTTCTGACAAGTAATTATAGAGAAAGTTTTATGTCTCAATAAACTGGCATCCAATTCAATAGATATATACATCTCAAGAAAAAGCATTGAAGAAAGTTTTTATATATCCTCATTATGCAAAAAGAATAGCTTTAATATGACATTAAAATTCTCAACAAAGAGCAAAGGTAATATATTAACAATTTGACAAGAATTTGTTGAGACTATGCTAAAGTTCCACATATAAATATATTGAGGACATGTGAATCCATAAACAAAATACTGCATTTTGCATTAGATGATTTCAATAGTGCTTTCTAGGTCAATCTGTGCATGTACAATTTGACATATAAAAGGCAAGCAAGTTCTAAATTTAATACACCCTTTGGAAGATAATTTCCTATCTACACTCATGTCTTCTCTCTCTCTCTCTCAGTCCCTATAGAAAAGGAACAGGGTCCCCTCTATATGCAATCTGTCTTGAGTATTAATTCCCTAATCCCTCCTTCCTCTTTTAAACTTTTCTCTATCATCTTCAGTTTGAGGGAGCAAATTTCAGATGAATTGTGGGAATGACAGTTTCTCCTGTTCTTCTTTTGTCAATTTGTCCTCTTCTCCATTATCTTCATGCTGCAGCACCTCAGGGCTCAGTCTTATGTAGTCTTCCGTACTGTAGCTACGTTTACTTCTTTGGTTGTGTCATTCAGCCTTGAGGTATTAAGAACCATTTATATGCTAATGCCTCTCAAAGTTATATATCTCCATTCCAAATCTCTTTGCTGAATTTCAGATTCATTTTATCCCAGTGTCTATTGGACATCTTCAGTTGAATGTCTAACAAATATCCCAAATTTAACCTGTCTAAAGCTGTATTTCTGATCTCCCAAAATTCCCCTCTACCCAAAGCCTTCACCATTTCAACCGATGGCATCTCTAGCCTTCCAGATGCTCAGGCCGAAAACCCTGAAGTCACCCTTGATTTCTCTCTTTCCTTCAAACCTACATGCAATCTACCAGGAAAACTTCTTGGCTTTACCGTCAAAATACATACGGTATCTGACTACTTCTCACAGTGAGAAATAAATGCTGTTACTACCTTGGTCATCCTCACTGGTCTTCCAGCATCCCCCTTTGGGACCCTGGGGTCTATTCTTAACCCAGTAGCCAGAGTGAACCTTTTAAAGTAGATGTCAGATCATATCACTCCTGTGCTCAAAATCTTCCAGTGGCTCTTCATTTCCCCCAGGAGGAAGAGCCAAAGCCAGTGGTTTCTTGTTTTACCCAAAGTAAAAGGCGGATTCTTTACTGGGGCCTTCCAGGTGCCACACAAATTGGTTCCTCTTTTTATTTCTCCTGCCTCGTTTCCTTCTCCTCTCTCTCTGCTAATCTGGTTCCAGTCACACTTTTCCCCTTGCTGTTCCATGAACACACAGGCCACACTCCCATCTTAGGGCTTTGCCTATAACACTGACTCCCTCACTTCATTCAAGTCTCTGATCACAGGTCACCTCCTAAATGAAGCCTGCCCTGCTCACCCTATTTAAGATTGTGACGTGTCCCTCGCCACAGCTCCCCAATCCTCCTGTGCTACTCTGCTTTCTTTCCAGGGTACTTTAAATCTCCTAAGATATCATACAGTTTACCTGATCATTAGGTTTATTATTTATCGCCCATCTCCTCCTTCTAGAATATTAATTCTATTTTGTTCTATTTTGTTCACTACTCTATCCCAAGCATGTAAGACCAGGCCTGGCACATAGTGGGCACTTAGCTGAATGAATGACGAACACAACTCATGACAAGACCTGATTTAGTCATATATCAATGCCTAGGGAATTGACCTTAAATTCCACCCTGGAACATGTAGCTTTTACTCACTACAAAAGCAATTTGTGATTTCAGATCTTCCCAACGTGCAAGAATATTGTTGGGGATGGTGTAAAGATGTTGGGATATAAGGAAAAAAATAGATGGAATTATTTTTTATTCTTCGCATCTCCCCATTTTTCCCTGGGTCAACCCATAGCCCAAGAGAAGAACAAAGGAAAGTCAAGCAGAGACATTAATGGGAGAGAAAGTAGGGCAAAATGCTCCATAGAAACAGTCTAGATACTCATTTGTTTGATCAAAAATATTTTTTAAAAACATCTTAAAATACTTTTATGAAATATCATATTTTATTTTACCCTTCTGTAAGTCCAAACTTTAAATGAAATTACAAGATACAAAATGTCACTATTTTAAAGTGAGGTTACATGTTTTCTTGGGTTTGAGGTTTCTATTTTGTGCGTGGAAATATGTTTTTAAAGCTTTGTAGTGGCATCATTTATACTGGCAGATCACAGCAGTGTGTTGCATTTTCAGTAAATGCATTGTTCTAAAAACTGAATAACGCAAGAAACATAATGAACCTTATGCTGGAAGCATTTTTACTACAATAAGACTAGGTCTTCAAAAACGTAATGTACGTGATTACTTCTCATTTCCTTCTCAAAGTCACTAATCAAGCTTTTCCTCAAAGGATCAGCAAACAACATATAATAGTATTGAATGCTTTTCAAAATCTTTCATCTGTGGAAATACAAAATGCTTTTACCCACATTAATTAATTAACCCAGTAATAATTGAGATAACAACCCAACTTATTGTATAATTCTACAGCCTAGAGGCCGGATAAATAACGAGAACATTATTTAGTGAAAGTTATTGCATCCTGTGGCAAAAGTCCTCAGTGGGGAACCCTACAGTGAACATTATTACTCTGCACTAAGGAGGAAAAAAACGTCCTTCAGCTGCCATACTTGACCCTTTGCTGGACAGTGACCTTCCAAAATAGTCAAGGGAATGAGAGGCAGGGTTACCTGGATGTCGAAATCACCAAAAATAACAGAAGTCATGGTGGAAAAAGCATGGGCCAGATGCTAAATCTTCAGTGAATGAAGATTTGCGGCAGGGCGGGCCACAGATATTGATAACAAGAATAGTGGGAAGTAGTAGCATATGTGCTACAAGAGAGTTCAGGGTTTCTTTCTTTTTTCTTTTCTTTTTTTTTTTTTTTTTTTTGAGACACAGTCTTGCTCTGTCCCCCAGGCTAGAGTGCAGTGGCATCACCACAGCTCACTGAAACCTCAAACTCCTGGGCTCAAGCGATCCTCCTGTCTCAGCCTCTGGAGTAGCTGGGACTACAGGCAAGTGCCACTGGGCCCCACTAAGTTTTCCATTTTCAGTAGAGACGGGGCCTTGCTCTTGCTTAGGCTGGTCTTGAACTCAGAGCTCAGGTTTTTCAAGAGGGTTCAAAAGATAATGGTTTGAAAAGTGGCTATGAATATCACACACACCCCTGGCACTTCCTGGCCCTGTAGGTTGTAGGATGTGGGAGAAAAAGAACAGCCCTGATTTGGTAGTTCTGCCCAGGAAGCTGTCCTCTCATGGAAAATCAGATTTTAATTAGAGTAAAAAGGTCAAGTGGATGTTCCCTTCCACTCCAAGATAACTATCACGCATTCTTCTCTCTTCTCAAAACTCAAAAGCCCCTAATCCTCTCTTACTCTCAGCAGATGATTTCTCAATGGATCTTATGTCTTTGAGAAAACAGGTATGATTAGAAGAGAGTTTCCTCACATTCTGAGCTGGAGTAACGTGGCAGAGGAATAAAAAGAGGGTGAGGAAGACAGACTGTTTCCCACTGAGCACAGAGAAATGGAGTGGAGAAAGTTTGGAAAATTAATCGGATTAGATACGCAAAGTCTCCAGGGCTAGAGGTCTACAGTAAGGATGTTCTAGGAGCTCGTGCCTCTCATGGTGCCAGAGGGATGTAGAACTTCATGGAAATTATCTTGATATTATCTGAGGGGAACAGGAACGATGGGTTCAAATATATCTTAGCAACATAGGCCTTTGTAGAGGAGAAATAGGCAGTATGGAGTTTACGTGGCTCAGGGTGGGGACAGTAACAGTCTTGCCAGGAGCTTTGTGGGCCTTTATTTAAACCCTCTCCTCTGGGTGGAGTTCAGGTGACTTGCGAGTAGTGGGGTTTGGAGGAGAGCAGAGGAGAAGGTTGGCTCCTAGCAATAGTATTAGAAATTGTCTTTAAAAATAAGTCACGAGATTCACCAGTTCTACCAGGTACTAAAACCATTTAAGGTCAGTAATAATTAAATTGAGGTGTTTCGGGTACAAAAGATATGCCTTGGTCATTGGAATACAACAGGTAGATTAGAATTTTACATACTCTAAAGGAGACATAACAAAACAATGTAAAAAGAGGATAATTTAATAGGCCACATTTAAATAATTTGGCTTAACTGAAATTAAAAACTTAGAAAGAATAAACTCTGAGACAAAAATATACTGAATAAAATAACAGATGTTAAAAAGCATTAAATATATAAATTTAAGTGGATAAATCCATAAATAGGATGGTTATGTATCAAATAGTGAAAAAGAAGACTAATTTTTATACTTGAAAACAACACAGAAGAGATCAAAAAAATGAAGAACCATATATTTTGTTATATACAAGTTTCAAACTTCAGTATGTCAACAAGGCAGAAAATTAAAAGTGGGCAAAAGAAATGAACAGAAGCTTTTCAAAAGAAAGATAGACTAATGGCCAATAAACATATGAAAAAATGCTCAACATCTTTAATCCTCAGGGAAATGAAAATCAAAACCACAATGAGATATCACCTAACTCTGGTGAGAATGGCTTTTATCAAAAAGTCCCAAAACAACAGATGCTGGCGTGGATGTGGAGAGAAAGGAACACTTATACCCTGTTGATGGGACTGCAAACTAGTTCAACCTCTACAGAAAGTGGTATGGAGATACCTCAAAGAACTAAGAGTAGACCTATCATTTGATCCAACAATCCCACTTCTGGGTATTTACCCAAAGGAAAAAGACATTTCATAAAAAAGACACTTGCACTCGAATGTTTATAACAGCACAATTCACAATTGCAAAGATGTGGATACAACCCAAGTGCCCATCAATACATGAGTATTACTCAGCCATAAAAAAAAAAGTGAACTAATAATACTTTTTGTAACAACCTGGATGGAACTGTAGACATCCTCCTAAGTGAAGTAGAGCAAGAATGGAAAAACAAACACCACATGTACTCACTTTTAAATTGGAACTAAATGATCAACGCTCATGTGTGCATATGGTAGTAAAATTCAACAGAAATCAAGAAGGTGGGGTGGAGAGGGGATGGGTAAATTCACACCTAACAGGTACAGTGCACACTATCTGGGTGATGGACATACTTATAACTTTGACTCAAGCTGTACAAAAGTAATTCATGTAACCAAAACATTTGTACCCCCATAACGTTCTGAAATTTAAAAATAAATAAATAAATAAATAAGGTAAAAATTGTATAATAAAATAAACCATTTTGACAGAGTCATTCTTAAAAGAAAAGATATATAATTTTATATACTTGTTTATATCTTAATTATCTTAATTATATCTTAATTCTAATTAAGATCCTCATTTATAAGTTATCAGTACAGAACAAAAAAATTTCACCCAATATGATTACAAACAGTTGACAAGATGTAGAACAATGTCAAAACTAAGTATTATCAAAGAAATGATAAATAAAGTAAAATAAAGAGCTATATTTTTTCACTTATTAGATTACCAAAATATTAAATGATAGTATCCCTGTATGCCTTGCTGCTACCCTTATAAGATGAAAAAATTCTTTTTGAAAATAGGTTTATAATGTACTCTAAGCAATAAAATTTACACGTTTTTAAAGCCAGTTAATCAATTTCTGGAATTTTATTCTAAGGAAATAATGAAAATAATTTTTAGAAGTCTATGTGTAAGAAGATATTCATCATTCCATTATTTATAATAAAAAAATTTAACCTTCAAATGAGTGAATGGCCAGTGGAATAATATGCAGCCATTAACAATAAAGTTTATGAAAAATATGTAGCAGAATGAAAAAGACATGTCATAATACAAAGTGAAAAAGTATATACCATATTACATAACTGCAAGTATATAAATACACACAAATGTCTAGAAAATAGTATGCAAAGATGTTATTTGTTATATTAGGGTGACAAAATTATAGATGATTTTCTTCTGCTCCAAATTTTCTAAAATAATGTTGGATAGTTTTGATAACACCATGCATCTTCCCACCACAACAGCTTTAGAAAAACTGGACTGAGTGGATTGAAAACATGACATTTCTTCTCTGAATTTCATAGCATCCTAAATTTTTTAACATTGTAGACAACTATATCAAACATTGAGGATAAATGGCATATTTATCCTATTTAAATCAGAAAATTAGAATATTGGTTATGAAAGAATTTCAAGGACACCATGTGTCCAGCTGCATCTATACATCTTTTAAAGATGATTTGACTGGTAAAAAAAGGACAAAACTTCTTAGGATCAATCAGGAATTCTAAAATTGATATCTCCAAAAGTTTTTGTCCTAGTGAAACCCTATCTGCAAGGAAGAAAGAGAACACATCCACAATTATACAAGCATTGTTTCAAATGGCTTCCAGCGGCTGATGTTATAAAAGATGTCATCTGTATTTCATGATGCACAGTCCTCAAAATACTGCTCTTTAACATTATATTACCACTTTATCAAAGTTCGAAAGATATATAAATGAAAGAACGCTGTTTTATATCTTAGATTTTCATGTTCAACATACAGCTGAATAAACCACAGGAATTCTTGTTGAAATGTCCTCCGGCAGTTTTTATGCAGATGGCAGGATATAAACACTTTGTTACAAATACATAAACACATGCTATAGCTTCGTGACAGAGAATGATATAGAATCAATCAGTAGTATCAGTTGGTGTATTTTCCTCAAGTGGGAGGCAGGGAAAAGCTTTGGCATAAAAGCAATGTAGAACCACATGCTTGTAAGAAACAATTCAATGGGTATCCAGCTGAACTTCCTATTTCCCATGGAGGCTACAGTGTTTATGCCTTGGCTTGGAAGAAATTTATTATAAATCTCTTTGTCTCTGTCCTAGATATAATGAAGCCAAGGAGTGGGTGTAATGCAGAGAAAATGTGCATTTAGACTCCACAGTAGTTATGCCATTTTGTTGCAGAGAACAAATTGGAGTAACCCAGCCTCTGAGGGTCTGAGGAGCATTAGAGAAGCTGTATGCATCCTCTCTGATTTCTTTACAGAGCTGTGTCCTCTGCTGAGTGCTCTCAGCATGCTCAGCCCACAAGAAACTTGCAAAGCCTTTGCTCAGTGAAGCAGTGCTCAGGGGACATCCCACTCAATTCTGTAACTCCATTTTCTCTTTTCTCCAGTGGTTCAATTCTGCTTCCTCACATCCTCCAAGTATAGAGAGATCAGTAAATAAGTCAAATCATCAAGCTCTTGGTAAAGAAGCAAACTAAGGGGATCCAGAAGAAAACATAGCTTGTGTCTCCATATCCATTGAGGGCCTATGTTTGCATATGCCTGTTTATCAGAACACTATCAAACTCTTACTGGGAAAAGTACAATTTAGAAGACATTTGGTAATGTTTGTTGAAGTGTTGCTTGTTTTTTCTGCCCTTTTAGTGCTAAAAACTTGGCCATTTATTTGCATTATTATGACACTAGCCTTGTGATTTAGGCTACGTTCACAGTAAGCAAATAATCAGGATCATGATAATGAATGATTCAACTATTGGCAAATCATCAGATTTGATTGCTGGAGCATTGCTAAGATGTTACAGAATGATTCCGTTCTTGAACATATGGACGAATTTCAAAGTTCAAGTGGTACCTTTCTTTCCACCCTGGCGATGGGATTGAGATACTACAAAATAGACATCCATATAGAGTCATTTTAAAGTGTATTAAATGTGATTTAAAAGCATCCTGACACAGAGTACAGTAAAAAAAAAAAAATTTAAGAAAATTTTTCGAATAAGATTTAGAAAATTAAATTCTTCACCCTCATTCCCAAACCCACTTGCCCTCCTTTTTTTTGTCTTTTTTTCTTATTCCTATAATGGCTACACCATCCTCCAAGTCACAGGGGAGTCCCAGATCAGATACCTGATTCCTCAACCCCTTCTTTTACTCTTACCCGTTTTTCCACACACCCGTCATCACCTAAGCATTCAGCTGCTCAAGGGCTCTATAATTTTTCCCCTCACTGTCATGAGTCCCTTATAATCTCTCAAGTATAATATTACATCATTGCACATTTTCTTAGATCTTCCTCTACCCATATTACTGACAGCGTCATCTTCCCAAAGCCTATTCACTAGCATAGTCAAAAAAATCTCTGTTAACTCCACGTCACGCACTCCTTACGTGAACTTCAAAGCCCACCACAAAGGTGACACAAGCAGAGTCCTCCGCATCTTTTCCCATTTCTCCCCTCCGTGTACTTTTTGTTACAAGCTAAGGCCTGTCCTGCTTCTGTGCTTTTGCTCAAACTAGAATTGTCCCTCAGCTTCTTCTCTCTACTCCTTCAGCATCATATTTCCAAGAAACTTTCCCTAAACCACCAATTCTAAACACTTTATCCCATGGCACCACATTTTAGAGCATTCACCCTTTCATCCATATATGTCCTTAATCTTATAAAACTAAGATTTTTGCAGCTGAAAATTATGTCCCTTCCCAAAGTATTTAGCCCAGTGGCTTCAACACAGTAGACGTTCAAATATTTGCTAAATGCCTGATGCTCTTTTCCCTTTCTTTTTCAGCAGCACCACCCCCCTATAGTTATGACCACGAGATGGAATACTGTGCAGACTTGCCTCCTCCATACTCCCCGACCCCACTGGCTTCAGCACAGCGTTCTCCACCCCCTCCTTATCCTGGAAATTCAAGGAAATAATCCTTCCCCCACAACAGAACATGTACCAACTAATGATCTTGCCTGGAATAAAATGTCTCTACTCAGAAACAGGCAAGAAACGATTACTCTAAGAAATACTTTTTTGGGTCAGATACTATTTCAGGCGGAATGTCCATGCTAAGAGACACAGGGTTCCTACCCTGCTCAAAGCTGACCTCATCTGGAGTGTTATGTGTAGTTCTATGAGACCACATTTTAAGAGATCTACTGATCCACTTAAGCACAAAGAAGTGTAGTAAGATTGGTGAAACATCTGATAATCACGTTGTTGAAGGACTAGATGAAGGAAATTTTGATGTCGATCCTGGAGAAAACTTAATTAGGACAGGAGAATGGCTTGGGCTACGTAAGGAAGCAACTTTATTCTCTGTAGCTTTAAAAGCCAGAACTAGAATTGTTCATTCTTTCATTCATTAGTGAATAGATACCGAATGCCTGAGAGTCTACTGTGTGCTTGGCACTGTTAGAGGCACTGGATGGAAGTTACAGAAAGGGAACTTTGGTTTTAGTATAAGAAATAGAAATCAGAGATTTCTGATTCACTAGATTGTTTTTTGAAGCTCCCTGTTGCCAAGATTTCAAACACAACTTGGCTGACTATCTGCTAGAGATATGCTCTAGAAGGGATATCTAAGCCAAATGGCCAATGGGTCCATTGGGCCACACAAGTTCTGCTTATATTTTAGGTAGTTGTGAAGTGAATAAGTGAATTTATATCTGTTCAGGAATGAAAACGACAGGAATCGTTGAATCTTATTTGTTTAATTAGAGAGTTAAAACAGGACCAAAGGGATACAACAGCTGCTTAAAGCCAAGAACTCATCATCTAGCTTTATTTAGTGGATCAGGTAAAGGTTATTCCAACAGTAAAGGGAAAAAATTGTATCAAGTTCTGCAGGCAAGAAGTATTTCACTTTGGAGTAAAAGATAAGAAGCCAAATATTCCCACAGGATTTTACATCAGGGAGCAAAATCTCAGAACTTGACCATAAAGATATACAGCAGACCTACAGACAGAAGTAAGAGGGTGAAATGAAGTTTGGATTCCCTTCTGTGAAACTCTTAGAAAAATTTTTGTTTTTCTTTTGTAAAATTTTAATATATTCTCTTAAAATAGTTATACAGTTCATAGGAAAGGTTAAGATAATGACATCAAACTGTCACCTTTTACCAAAATGCAAATTTTATGAAGTGCCTACCTTTAAATGTAAAAACATTTAATAAGTAATTCTAATGTGCCATATTTTGCTGCAAGTGATCTTAACATTTCTACAATCTTTATGTGAGTCCTTTCTTGTATTTAAAAATTGTATATTGAACATTGGGAATAATCAGATTTTTGTGTCACTTTAAATGTTTAAATCTAAAATGTTTAATCCAAGATCATCATAATTCAGTGAAATCTAAAAGTGATGCCAAGAATTTTGCTGAATAAAACAATCAAAAGAAATGTCTTATGGTATAGATTATGTTAAGAAACTTACTACATAGTTAATATAAATAGCATATTTTACTTTCAAATACCTATACTAGAAATACACTGATCTGACTGAAATAAAGTCTAACTGCCAGTAAGGTCTAAAGGCTATGTTTGCTTTGAATGACTTGCTTGATTTTTAGGCACTGAGGATTTTCTTACATATGAAGATGCAAAGCATTCAAGAGTTCCAACCTATTCTAGTGAGGGGCTCCCTGACTTGCATGAAGTTTTTAGCACAATTTTAATAGTACATATGCTCTAATTTATTTCTCTTCTATGTATGATCAGAACCAACTACACTGCAGCTATGACACTCAAAGTGCCAGGGTCCATGTGATTTGAGAATATTGGGTACAAATACACCCTATATTCCCTAAGAAAAATAGAGAGAAAAGACTAGCAGAAATAGAATTTTCATCATCTTCACCATCAATAAACATTTACTGCATACCTCCTATGTTCTGCAAATATTCCCCACATAGAAGCCATTTCAGTCCACACTATCTCTCTTCTTTGAGTTGTTTATGGCCTCCCTTAAGGCATATCACAAACCCATTGACCTACAATAGATGAGTATTTTTACTGTTTGTATTTAGTGTCACAATAGCATAAATGTGCACATTACCAGTTAGACTTTTGGAGTTCACTGATTGTTTTCATAGATGATGCTTCTTGGGGGAAAATAGTATATGATGTGAAAGCTTTGAATTATGGTTATTTAAAAACTAACATATTTGCTGTGGCCAAAGTGTTTACAATAAGCAATAAAATGAAAGAAACTATTACAACAAGGATTATATTTTCATTGTCTTGTGTCCATTTTTTTTCACCCTCTATTCATGCTGATTTAGCCTTGTTCCTCTGTACAGGAAACACAGGACTGGAGCCAGATACTTTATTTTGAATCCCGTCTCCTGCCTGTGTGACTTGATGCAGGCTACTTCATCTCTTTGAAATTCAACTTTCTGCTATGAAAAATGTAAATAATATAATCATCCTCATCAGATTTTGCAAAACTTGGATGAATATATGTGAAATTCTAAGCATAGTGCCTGGCACTCAGAAAATGTTCTGTAAATATTAGCCAAAAATAAATTAACAAAAAAACAATATAATGAGAACCTCTAGACCTGTGCTATCCAATACAGTAGTCACCAGCTACATATGGTCATTTAAGTTTAAATGGATTGAAATTAAATTAAACTAAAAATTCAATTTCTCTAACCCTATTTCACATGCTGCATAGCCTCATGTGTGGCTAGTGGCTACCTTATTGGGTAGCGCTGCTCTAGAAAACTCTTCTATGCAAAATGCAATGAGATAGGAAAGAGTTGAAGAAAGCACTCCAATCACCTCCCCCAGGAGAAACTATGGACTTTGTCAGTTAATTGTGAAGTCCTTCACTTGTATGTGTGAAGAGGCCATGGCTATGGAAGCAAATCATAACTTGCATGAGAACCCATGAGCAATGACAGCCTCTCTCCAGGGCCAGGGATGAAGAAGCTACTGCAGGAGCTGAAGGGCTGATGATAGAAGAGAGACCTTGGACCTGGTGTTGGAGCTGGCAAAACAGGCCACAGCCTGTTTTCAGAATCTTATCAATTCTGCAGCTGCCTGCTCAGCTCCAGAAACTACTACAGGAGCATCCAAAGCTACCCACATCTTCCTAAGGTGCAGTGCTATGGGGGTACCCCTTCTGTTTTTCATAATCTTGTTCCCACCACCAAATGAAAGCAGCACCCTCCACACACTCACTCCACTCCTAAGTTGTCCTTATTTAGCCAAACCCATTTTGCCAACTTTGGGTTGTAGGCAAGGCAGGGTCTGGCACACATCAGACTATATATGGAGCCCATCAAATAGTGGAGCTCTGGGTGCTATTGTTTTGTTTTTTCACTTAAATAAAACAACCTAACACCAGAATGCCAAAATCACATGGTCACCTTGCCAATCACCACCAAGGCTTCTAAGAACTAACAGATCCTCAAACAGAATCTGGTTGAAATGTGCAATTTTTATTTTCTGATTACAGGCCCAAGATGTATGGGATACAATTGAACTTGTACAGTGCAATACTCTTCTGGTGCAACCCTGCTGTGTGTTATGGTTCAGTTTAAACAGTGTCAAGACCTCCAGAAAAGGAAGGTGACATGACTAACTTTAAATAGATCCACAGGCACTTTTTTTTTTTTCAGAATATTACAGGGGTACAAACGTTTAGGTTACATATATTGCCTTTGCACCGCCTGAGTCAGAGCTACAAGCATGGGCCCTCCCCCAGACAGTGCATACCGCACCCATTAGGTGTGAATATACCCATCCCCTCCTCCCTTCTCCCACTTGCCCAACACCCAATGAATGTCACTTCCATATATGTGCACATAAGTGTTGATCAATTAGTATCAATTTGATGGTGAGTACATGTGGTACTTGTTTTTCCATTCTTGTGATACTTCACTTAGCAGGATGGGCTCTGGCTCCATCCAGGATAATACAAGAGGTGTTAGTTCACCATTGTTTTTTGTGGCTGAGTAATACTCCATGGTATACATATACCACATTTTATTAATCCACTCATGGATTGATGCACACTTGAGTTGTTTCCACATGTTTGCAATTGTGAATTGTGCTGCTATAAACATTCAAGTGCAGATGTCTTTATTATACAACATCTTTTTTTCCTTTGGGTAGATGCCCAGTAGTGGGATTGCTGGATCAAATGGTAGTTCTACTTTTAGTTCTTTGAGGTATCTCCATATTACTTTCCATAGAGTTTGTACTAGTTTGTGGTCCCACCAGCAGTGTATGAGTGTTCCTATCTCTCCTCATCCATGCCAACATTTGTTGTTTTGGGACGTTTTGGCCGCTGTCCAGGAGATTTTGATTTCCACCCTACTCAACCCCGCCACTGCCTCCTCTCTAATGCAGAGGAAAGTGCCAAGGCTTCAGAATAAGAAAGACTTTGGATTATCTCTCTTCTCTGTCATCTTCTAACTATATGTTCTGAGCCAAGTAACGGAATTTCCATAACATCAGTTTCATCTGAAATATGTGAATAACACCATCCTTGCCAGGTTGTTGCAACGATTATAAACAGTGTATGTAGAACATCTGTCACAAAGATCCCATCTGGGTGGTAACTCAGACAGACACAAATGTATAATATATACATATTCTCTTTCCAACCCTTGTGCCCCATGCCCAAGCCTTATCATTTCTATAATCAGATGTGTTAGTTATCCGCTGCTGTGTAACAAATTAACTCAAACCTTAGTGACTTGAAACAACATTTATTATCTCAGTTTCTATAGATCAGGAATCTGAGCATGGCTTTGTTGGGTCTTCTGGCTCAGGGACTGTCACAGCTGCAGTCATCTCAATGTGCAGCTGAGGAAGGATCTGCTTCCAGGCTCACTCCCATGCGCGGTCATCGACAGGATTCATTTCCTCGAAGGCTTTTGGACCAAGGACCTCATTTACTCACTGGCTATTGGCCAGAAGCCATCCTAAATTTCTTACCATATGGGCCTCTCCATAGGGCAATTCAAAATATGTCAACTTGCTTCCCCAGAGCAATCAAGCAAGATCCGTAGAGTGAGAGCACTAGCAAAAGACAGAGTGCTAGCAAGACAGGAGTCACGGACTTTTGAAACCTAATCTTGGAAGTGATATCCCATCACTTTTACCATATTCTATTCCTTAGAATCAGGGCACTAAATTCATTCCACACAAAAGAGGAGGGGATTACACAAGGGCATGGACACTAAAAGGCAGAGAGCTTTAAGGGCCATCTTAATAGTCAGTGCACTGTAACAAGGATATTTTATCTCCTTCTCCCTAAGTCGATTCCTTAGAGTTTAGGCAGTGTAGGAAATAATACCTTCCGTCTAACAAGAATGTACCAATGCAACAGCTGAAGGAATCTCAGGGCCATGCTTGGCTGTGATCAAATTGCTTTTATTGAGCTGACAAGAGTAGAATGGAGCTGGCAATATTCAAGAGCCATGTTAACTAGATAAGTGCTACATTCCTAAGGAATACCAAAAAGAGACACACCAGGTTTGTTATTCGCATAAACTTCTTTTCCAAGCTGTACTAAAGCACATTGCATCTGGCAGGGAATGAAATACAACACATACCACATACCTTTATGGACAAGTCTTAACGTAGTCCCAGTTCTAACCTTTGTTTCAAATTTGTTCCAAGATATTTAATCTTCATCAAGAAAAGAATTCCAAGACAAGTTTCCAGATGAGTTTTCAGTGGATCAAGTTGTGACCTAAACTAATTCTGAATGCCTTCACTAAAAATAGAGAAACAACACATCCAAGGAAATGTTTGGAACTGTAGAAACATGTGTTAGGCATATTTGCCCTTCGCTGGATGCGTGAAGGAGAAATTGGTTAAAAAAATTGTTCACAGACTCTGATTTCTACTTCTGCTCTGCTTTCCTTTTTCTAAGCTAGTCATGAATAGCTTTTGAGCATGTGCCACCTGCCATTTCTAAGTGTGAGGCGGAGGCAGAAGAATCATTTTCTGAATCACGTTTGGTCGTGGGTGACAAATGAATAAGAGATCTCGTATTGTTTCCATGGCCTGAAAGATGGATAAGTTTTTTTTTTTCTGACTAGAATTCAAAGAGAACCAAGAGATCTGATTCCCCATTTTTGTATCTCATCGGTTAATAGCTTGATTATCCCACATCTTGTGTATCATCTTCCCTACTGACTAGAAAGCAACTTGAAAGCAGTTGGGAGGATTAAGTAGTCAGAGTTCAACTCCGGCTTTGCCTGGAGAATGCATTTGGAGACGACCTTCTGGGTCCCTTGCCACCATCTAACACACAGTACTAATTCCCTTACCTCCTTGCCTGAGGATACATATGCTGTGGAAACTGTCCTCACCTTTTCCAGATCTAGGTAAAGGGCTTATACTCTGAAGAGAGGACCTTGGTAATTTTTCTGGTCGGAATTAATTATTTCCCACCTCTGTCATTTTTGTACCTATTCTATACCCCTCTTATAGCTTTGTCACAAATTTGTTTAAATGTCTCTCTCCTCCATATGACACTAAGCTCTTTGAGAGCCAGGACTGTCCCTTAAATATTTGTAGTCCCCAGGGAGAGCCTACATGATATTTAGAACATAAATGATTGAATATATTAAGTCAGCAAATAATATTTGACATTAAAGAATATTAAAACAACTTTAAGAATTAGAGGAAGTGAGTTTATAGTGAGTAACATATTCTAAATGGGGTCCATAAGCTAAGGTGTGGGTCAGAGAACTGAACAAAAGGCTATAGTTTCATAGTTTTTAAGTGATGATATGTGTCAATCCAGATGCCATTGGATTGTGTTTTCAAGCACAGTACTAACACATGTCCATTCATGAAAAGGAACATGTACATCTTGAATGACTCAGTTAGGAGAAGAAGACAGCATGCCAGTTTGGGAGAGGCACTTTTATAATTCTTCAAATTAAAATTAAGCTTCTCCTTTTTTACATAAAAAGACCAACCAAATATCAGCAAATGAGTGCCTCATGAAACACGTTTCCATAGAATAAATTCTAATGGAATTTAGACTTCAGAAGCAATGTCCAAAGGATTCACTAAAGGCATTTTCACTAAAATAAGATACCATAGTTTTCACATTACCATTTCTCCAGGGCGTATTGAAAAACTACTGAATATTCTGGAAAGAAACAAAAACACTAAAACTGTCTGAAAACTGGTTATAAACTGGCAATGAGCTTTTATGCTATTGTTATTTAATATGTGTGGAGAGCAATACATATTATGCAAGTTCTGTAAAGCAGTAATACCACTGTAAAAAGGCTGATCTCAATGGAATCATCCCTAGAAATATGTTGTCTTAAATAATAACAATAGTTTGTGGGTGGGGGTGTGTGTGTGTGTATACACCAAGCACTGTTCTAAGCATTTTACATTTAATTTGCATTTAATCCTCCCAAACCCCATGGTGTAGGTACTATTATTATCTCCATTTTGCAGGTTTAGAAACTATAAATGTATCACTTCATAGTTTTTAGGATAAATTCTAGTTATAGACAGTGTGCTTTTATTATATAAAAAAAAATTCTACTCCCTTCTGAAGACTAGGACATTTTTATGAGAACGTAATTCTGGCTCTTTCCTTCCTTAGGATGAACCTTACCCAAGAGACTTCTTACTCTCTCATGCAAATAAAATCTTGAGGGGTCTGCTCTCCTGCTCAGTACTTCAGACATGCCTGAATGCTGGGAGTGAACAGTTTAAGCACAACATGGGCACCTGCCTTCTGTACTACAAAATACAATGCTTTTAATGACTAACCCATTTTTCCTAGTATAGAATAAGTAACCTTAAAGTACTTACCTGAAACTATTGTTTTGCCAAATTCAAGTGAATTAAGAGAAGAATTTTATCAGACTGTTTAGATGAACTTATTCTTTATTTCAGTTTTTTATGTGAATAGGCCATAATTTTGGCAATCTGTAGACAAGTTCTCAATGATATGTCAAAAGGAACCAAAATGAGGCTCAAATGTCACTTCATCATATAATGATTCTTGAGCAAATATATGGCATGACATAAGATGCCTGAAAGTGTTGAATGAACAAAGTGTCAAACAGAAATAAAAAGCAAAAGGACCCTTTGCATGAAACTGTTTTGTACTGTGTACCTTCCTCCTGGCCCCTCCAAGTCCACTTTCAACCTCTCTTCCCACCATCTCTGCCCCAGGAGTGTACACTGCACCAATGGGCTCCCTTGCCAGTTGGGATTCTGGCTGAGTTTGACCAATTGGGAGCCCACCCAGGAGATCAGGAAGAAGAAAGAGAGTAAAGATGGGATATTTATGTGAGGTATTTATTTGAAAGGTGCCTCTCAAACAAAAGTTGCAATTCCCATGGGATGCCTCTCCAAACAGCTATTTCTTTCTCTCCTTGCCCAGTCAGACGTAGGGCTGGTAAACCTTCCCCACTGATACCAGTTCTGGGGTACTATACTCCCCCATGCAGTTTCCCTCCACTGTACCCACACATTTCATAAACTCTCTTCCAATTACTCAGTCTGAGGGGCCATCTATTTCTTGCCGGAGCCCTGATTGAGACATTTTCAATCTTAAAAAAAAAAATCTGCAAGTCAATTAATATATTAAAATAGACCATTGTCTTTTCTCAACTGCTCTGAGTTTGCATTACATATTTATTTGAGAAAGCGTACAGAAGACCTAGATTCTAGTCTCAGCTATACCACTTAACCAGATTTCAGACAGTGAAGAATTCACTCTCAAGGCCATTCTGCAAGGCCACTGCAAGGCCACTCTTTCCTTAATAACAAAATGAGGATGTTGGACTAAGTGATCTCTAAGATCATTTCTAGCTCTGTGATCCTATGAGAGACTAATAAGTGACTACGTGGCAGCTTTCAAGAATGAACAAGCCAATTAAAAGAATCACATAGACTCTTAGAGCTGTAATATTTTTATATAATATCTGTATTTCTTAGGTGAGGAAACAGACACAGAAGAGATGAGACACTTGTTCAAAGTCACTGCTAACAAGACGGCTTGTTGGTGGCAACCTTCGGACAGAGACTCAAGTCATGTGGCTCTTCCTTCCGCTACACTCCTTATTTTATTTAACAAATGCATGGTAGTTAACGTGTACCAAGAACTATTTAGAGCTCTTCACAAATATTACCTCTTTCAATTATAATATTATCTGCATGTAATGGGTGAGAAAACTGATTTGTAGAGAGGTGAAGTGCCTTCTCCAAGGTCACATGGTGAGTAGCAGCAGAGAAGGAGACCAGGGAAAGCACAGCATCCTCACTGTCATCCATGGTACTATTGCATTATGCCACATCTCTACACAATTGTTGGGTCAAGTTGTTGTTGCCACACTCGTTCCAAACTCAGGGCTTTTGCATATGCTCATCCCTGTCTGGAACATAGCTGCCTCGTCTTCATTCTTCAGGTCCCACCTTAAATACCAAGCCATAAGATAAGGCTTCCCTGACAACCCAATTTGAATAGGTCTCCAACAACCCCTTGTCATCCATTATGCAGCATCACTACTTCCTGTGTGCTGCCTTCATAGTACTTATCCCAAGATGTAATTAAATATATGTTTGTTTACTTGTTTCTGTTTTGTGCCCTTTCTCCACTAGACTGCAAACTCCCTGAGGGCAGGGGCATGTCTGTGTAATGCACACCTCTATAACCAGCACACAGTATAGGCACTCAATAAGTATATGTTGAGTTAATTACTGAATGTGTTTTAGAGAACTACAAACTAGGATATAGAATGTAGTTGCAAAAATACTCCAATAAGGGCAAAGTTGGATTTAAGCCTAAAGTTCTTAAGTTCAAAGTGATCATCACAAGAACCTAGCTCCCTCCCCTTCTACCTCTTTTCTATGCTGCCTTTCCTCATGGGCATGATTCACAATGAGGGATGGTATCACAGTGTGTCAGCATCCCAGGTGACACAATGTCTAGGGATGCCACTGACATTTAGTGTACCACAGAAGACAATTGTGTAAAATAAGGAATTGTCCTGCCCCAGATGCCACAGAGGCCAGCATTTTTCTCAAGATTTTGCTTCCTCGGGTACCTTAGAGTCAATCTAAAAGATAAAAATCTATAATTACATGAGGTATCATTACTTTTGAAATGTTTCAGATGTTTAATGACCCTAACATATGCCTTTAGCAATGAATTGCTCAGCTGACCATGCTGATCTGAGGAACAGGGGAGTATTAAGAAATGTTCTACCTCCATTCTCATCTTCAAACTTCAGAAACTGGTGGTTAAGCAGCAAGAATATCTCATGTAGTGCTCACTACAGTTTTGCTTTGACAGCTATGTTTCACCCAAGTAACAGTCAAGTGTCACTTCCTCCTAGGGATGGATGCAAATATCCATTGTTCAAGTCAGGATATATTTTTACCTGACAGCAAGCTGCATTCTGTTCAGAGGACAGCTGCATGTTACTGTTGGTGAAGAGGCAAGTTGTAACTTGAGGATGCACAAGTTGTTGGAGTATGAATAATTGACATTGGACATAAGTCCTTTTTATGGTCTCCCATTCATTAGGGGAAAATCCAATCGGGCAGCACTGTTTTCATGTCACCAGGTTTGAAGTATGTCTTTGGCAATGAAAACATTGGCTTTCTACATGTGCTGAGCATGGATTTAAGTGAGTTAGGCCCTATGACTGTTAAGATAGCATTGAAATTAAAATATTAAAGGCAACATTTCTACTTATGTTAAGGAGAACAAAGCAGAAAATTATTAAAATGAGGCAATTGATATAATGACATCTCAAGGCCTAAGTTTAAAAATAAAATAAGGCTGGCAGATTTCACAGGAAGGAGATGGTAACCTCTTCCTGCAAGTTACCAAAAAGTAAACCTGGCACACTTGTGGACACCCCTTTTAGAATCAGGTTCATTCACTTATTTCATTCATGTGGGCATTTATCCAATCTACAGATTTTAATTAAGAATCTATTTTGTGTCAGGCACTAAATGCTGGGGTTATAGCAATGAAGAAAATGAGGATGGTCCCTTGACTCATAGCTATTACGGCAATCTCTATGTACTCTACATGAAAAAAAGCCACTACAAAATTAATTCATCAAATTCAACTGGAGGAAGTTCTGTAAAGACGCATTAGTCCACGATGCAACTTTAGAGGTCATTAAGCTTGAACCTGTGATGTCAAAGGTGGGAATACCAAAATTGTGGAAGGTGAAGTGACTTAGCTGAGTGTAGACAGAGGAAGCAGCAGGCCTGGTACTCACACCAGTCAACACAGATGAAGGAGATGGAGGATTCTATAGGCATAAAACTGACAGGACCACTAGAAAGCAAAATTCAGTTGTATATTTGCTTTAACTAAAGCCAGGCTCATAGCTAATATCATCTAAAGATTCATCCTAAAAAACATTTATTTTCTGAGTCTGAGAGGCTTTTGTGAGTCTAAGAGCTTTTAATGTGACCAGTACTGAGTGTTTTCGTTTGGTTTTGTTTATTGAACCTATTAGTTATACATCTATTGTTTATTGTTTGTCTATTGGCTGGTCTGTTGGTTGTAGCAAGGCTCAACTACTTCATAGTTGTACAAAGCCCTTTATAAAGGCACAGATCATCAGCTCAGTAAACAAAGGAGACAGGTAGTTTTACAAAGGCCTAACTTTACTAATATTCTTTTATTCACTCAACAAATATTGGCTGACCACCTACTATGTGTCAGTCATGGTTGTAGGTGGTGGGGATTTTCCAGGAGACAAAAACTCCCTGGAGCTTCATTCTAATGGGAGAGAAGAACAACAAAAAACAAACAAACAAACAAATAAATAAATAGTGCATCAATTGTTAAAAAGCTCTGAGGAAAATAAGCAAAGTCAAAGGAAAGAGAATAACAGGATTGGGAAACAAAAGTTTCCCAATGTTTTTGATAGGAAGGGGATTCTTGATACAGTGCTATTTAAGCAGGGACCTTAGAGAAGTAAAGGAGCGAGGCTTGCAGACATGTAGGGCAAGAATATACCAGGAAGAGGGAACAGTGAAAGCCAAGAGTCTGTGGGAACATTTAGGCTATTTGAGAAAGAGCAAGGAGGCCATTGTGGCTGGAGCAGAGCGAAAGAGAGAGAAAATGGAGTTAAGGTCACCTAAGTATCAGAACACAGGTCCTGTAAAGCCTTGTAAGCCATGGTAAGGATTTTTGGATTTTATTCTGAGCAAAATGGGAAGTCACTGGAAGAAGCTGAGGCAGAATAGTGATATATACATATAGATACATACATACATGCTCATATGTATGTATAATCCTCAACTCATGATGGGGTTGCATTCAGATAAATCCATTGTTAGATTGAAAATATTGTAAGTCAAAAATGCATTTAATACACCTAACCTACCAAACATCATAGCTTAGCCTAGCCTACCTTAAACATGCTCAGAATACTTACATTAACCTACAGTTGGCCAAAAAATTATCTAACACAAAGCCTATTTTATAATGAAGTGTTGAATATCTCATGTAATTTATTGAATGATGTTCTGAAAGTGAAAAAAAATGGTTGTCTGGTGCTCAAAGTACACTTTCTATTGAATGGGTATCACTTTTGCCCCATTATAAATTTGAAAAATTGTAAGCTGAACCATCATTAAGTTGGGGACTATATACACAAAGAGTTACAATAATGTGCTTGATTCAAATGACAACATCATGTAATATACATCCTTTTGCTGTAATATATAACACTTGCATATTGCTGTTAAGATTCCAAAATGCTTTCATTTATATAACTGCATTTTTATCCTGATAGGGGTGCATGATGGTGGAGCATGAGAGAGAGGGAGAGAACTGTAAAGTGAAGATACAGGGTTAAGGCAAATTTGCAAATATGCAGCCTGATACCATTTCAAATTAAGCCATGGTTATTTGTCCCATCATAGCATACATTAACTTATCAGCATAGTGCTTCATCTAGCACATCCCTAATAGATATTTATAAACTATTGACAAAAAAGAAAATTTTGGAAATTGGGTCACTGTCATGGATCTTGAAGGGGTTGGAGGCATAGTTGGGTTGTTGAGTAGCACTCAGGAATGTCTGGTAGAGATGTGGTACCGGAATAAAATTAGGAGTACTTCAAAGTGGGGAGTTATGGTTCCCTGAAGATTTTCTTTTTTTCACTTCAAAACATCCTCTAGTGCCTGGAGAATACCGGGAAAGCTCTACCCAGCCCTTCGTAGACTGCCCACCAGAGCACACCCAGAAATGAAGCTTCCCAGCACAAAATTAAGTCTCAAAAATTTATTTTCATTTTTAAAAAGTCCTTAGGTCTTCTTTTTGAAATTTTCTACTAGCCTGTTTGCTGCTTCCTGTACTGGAGGATCAGGTGCCTTGTCTGGTTCTGCCTGTGCTTCTGGATGTTTATGAACTATGTTATACTACACAAAAATACACAGCTCATTTCATTTATTCTACAGATACTGGAGAGGGGCAAGGAAGTGGAGAGGGGCAAGGAGAGTTGTGTCAGATAACATAAAAGGCTGACAAGTCCTTGGTTCTCATGAATGTTCTTATGGAATGTTTTGCTAGTTTTCTGCCAGAACTGAGATATCACATGGCACATGAGGCTTTTTCACTTCCTAAAGGCATTACAATTTGTGGGATATTTAGTATCTTTTGGACATAACTTTGGGCAGATCTAGAGGGAAAATGGAAAATATTATTTTTCCGTGTGAAACAGGTTCACTGTGCACTGGTTACCATCTTCTCTGAGTCCAGTGACACACAACACACTCGTATGCAACAAGTTACGTGAGGCAGATTTATTTTTTACACAGAGGCAGCAAAGGAAAACAGAGGCCTAGGATTCATCTCGGGTCAGTCCCCCCACCCCCATCAAAGCTTAGGAAAGCTGGTTAGGGCAGATGGTGTCTTAACTGTGCATGTTCCACTTGCACTGCGGCCAAGGGACCCTGAAAAGCAAACTGCCCTGGGTTTTATACCCCAGGGTAATATGATTCACTGGATAAAAGCATTGAAGGACATTCTGTTTCTAGTGGGGGGCTGGAACAGAACGCCCCGGGCCATTACATTCTCAGGATGTTATATTCCCAACACATTCTATAGTGATCAAGAACTATAAGTGAGAAAATGGAGAGAACTGGGTCAGTCCAAGACCACCCGAAAAACTGTCCTGCACACTGTTCTTCCCCTTTAAAATGAATTTAATGAGTGTCTACACTTCCAAAGTAGAAATTTTTAGTCTATTGCCATGAATTTTCAAAAGTTTCTGTATTTCCAATGATGCTGTATGTGTCTGATGCTCATTTAAGCATTCATAATAGGAGGCAGATGTGGAGGCGATATCAAAACCTGGAGAATCCACATAAATATAAATCATTGTTCATTCCCAAATTAATCAATTACCAAAAAAAAATTCCAAACCAATCAAATGTCTGCTATGTCAGTTAGTAGATTTTAATTTCTTACCCCCCCATATAAAAATCAGAAGAAGAGCTGAAATCTGAAAATAGCTATAGTTTTTTTCATTATAAGATTAGCAAATTTTCCTTGAGGCAATAGTTCATGGCATTTTCCACCTTTCTCTAAAAGCTATCCCTGTAAGATCAGTCAAAGAAAAGAAGATAAATGTGGACATTTTAAAGAAAATTGCTATCTCTACAATCAAGCTTCTTTTTTTCTGAAATAACAATGTTGCCTTCTAACTCTGAGCCAAAACAGGATGAGTTTGGGGTGGAATGATTATATTCTAATTAAGTAATGCTATTTTGATCTTATTTTTAAATTTTCCATTTTATATTTCTGAGTGGCATGAAGGAACACACCAGATCTTCAATACATAGAGAATGAAAATTAATTGAATCCAATATTGAAATTACCAAACCATCCAATTTCCTAAAATGCAGCCAACGAAAAACAAAATATTCTTACTTCCTTGAAAAGAGGTAAGGGGGAGAGAATGGAGCTTATAAAGCTCTAACGTACCTGAGAAGGATGTAGACCACTGCTTCTAAATATATATATTGGAATAGCTCAACAAATTGACATGGTTAATAATTTTTCTCCTAAGTTCTGTGCACATAGGACTCGGTTTCAACTACAGATCTTTGAACAATTTTCATTTGCCTAAAACCAGTGAAATTTTTTTAAAAATATGGCCCAAGCAAAATTTTGAGGTTTTGGTTTGTTATCTATGACAGCTGCCTTCTTTCTGATTCAATTTCCCCCCCATGCTATGGTATATCCTCCCTCTTTAGATGCCAATGATAATGAAAGACGGTATTGGTTATTTTTCTTCTTCTATGACATGAATTGTCCAGGAATTGGTCTAAAAAGCGTAAGAGATGTTAGCATGAGCGTGTGTGTGTGTAGTGAATGCAATGTGGACTCTGGAGTCAGTCAGAACTGGATTTGAATCTTAGTTCCACTGATGACAAGCTGCAGAACCTTGTTAAACTTATATAATTTCTCTGAGCCTCAGTTTCCTCACCTGTAAATTGTAAGCCACATAGTGGGAGAGAGCTATTGCTTTGAATATGCTTCCAAGACCTATCTATGATGGTTAATTTTATGTGTCAACCTGGCTAGACCATGGTGCCCAATTGTTTGGTCAAACACTAGTCTAGATGTTGCTGTGAGGGTTATTTGTGGATGAGATTAACATTTACAATTAGATGACTTTAAGTAAAGGAGATTATAGTATTGGTGGGCCTCATCCAATAAGTTGAAGGTCTTAAGAACAAAGACTAAGGATTTCTGAGGAATAAGCAATTCTGCCTCAAGACTGTAACATAGAAACTTTGCTGCCCTGCATTACAGATCATGGACTTCCCCAAGATCATGCAAGATAATTCCTTAAAAATAAATCAATCTCATGTACTGCTTGAGAAAAAGTTATAAGTGTGCCCATCACCCAGATAGTGTACATTGTCCCCATTAGGTATGATTTTATACATGCCCTCCTCCCCCCTCCCACCTGCACAGTTTCCTTTGAGTTTTGCTTCCATCTGTGCACATGAGTGCTGTTTGGTTAGTTCCAATTTAATAGTGAGTACACATGGTGTTTGTTTTTCCATTCTTGCAATACCTCACTATGGAGAATGGTCTCCAGTTCCATCCAGATTGTTACAAAAGGAATTAATTCATTTTTTTTATGGCTGAGTGGAACTCCATGGTATACATATACCACATTTTATTGATCCACTCATGTATTGATGGGCGCTTGGGTTTATTCCACATCTTTGCGATTGTAAATTGTGCTGCTATAAATATTTATGTGCAAGTGTCTTTTTGATAAAATGACTTTGTTTCCTTGGGGTAAATACCCAGTAGTGGGATTGCTGGATCAAATGGTAGGTCTACTTTTAGTTCGTTGAGGAAGCTCCATATTATTTTCCATAGACGTACTAGTTTGCAGTCCCACCAATAGTGTATAAGTGTTCCTTTCTCTCTGCATGCATGCCAGCATCTATTGTTTTGGGACTTTTTGATAAAAGCCATTCTCACTGGGGTCAGGTGATTTCTCAAAGTGGTTTTGATTTGCATTTCCCTGATGATTAGTGACATTGAGCATTTTTTCATATGTTTATTGGCCATTAGTCTATCTTCTTTTGAAAAGCTTCTGTTCATGTCTTTTGCCCACTTTTTAATGAGGTTGCTTGATGTTTTCTTACTGATTTGCTTGAGTTCTTTGTAGATTCTGGTTATTAGCCCTTTATGGAATGTATAGCATGTGAATATGTCTTCCCATTCTGTAAGCTGTCTATTTGCTCTGTTAATTATTTCCTTGACTAGGCAGAAGCTTTTTAATTTAATCAAGTCCCATTTATTTATTTTTGTTGTTGTTTTGGTTGCCATTGTGGTCTTCTTCATAAATTCTTTGCGTAGGCCTATATCTAGAAGAGTTTTTCCAACATTTTCTTCTAGAATTCTAATGTTTTCATGTCTTAGTTTAAGTCTGTACCCCTGTAATATTCTGAATAAAAATTTTTTTAAAGCTGCACATAATTAACGTATACAATTTGGTAAATTTAGGCATATATAATATACTCATGTTACTATCAGAGTTCAGGTAATAAATATATTTATTATTTCCAAAAGTTCCCTCATGTCCCTTTTTTATTGTTCATTTTTATTTGGTTGGTTGTTTTTTAATTTTTGATTTTTGGCTTTGTGGTAAAAACACTTAATACAAGATCCTCTCTCTTAATAAATTTTTACATACACAATATCTTATTGTAAACCATAGGCATTGTGTTGTGTAGCAGATCTAAGGAACATACTTATCTTATATAACTGTAACTTTATACCCATTGAATAAGAACTCCTCATAGTCCACTTCTTGCATCCCATTGTAACTATCATTTTCTTCTCTACTTCTATAACTTTGAGTATTTTAGATGCCTCATATAAAAGAAATCATGCAGTATTTGTCTTTCTGTTAGTGACTTATTTCATATATCAAAATGTCTTCCAGGTCTATCCATGTCTTCACAAATGATAGGATTCCCTTCTTTTTTAAGGCTGAATAATATTCCACTGTGTGTGTGTGCATATGTGCATGTGTACCACATTTTCTTTATCCATTTATCTCTCAATAAATATTTATGTTGTTTCCAAAAAATAAATATCCCTCTCTCACCCCTTTCTCTCCCTCCCCCCATATATATAGATGCACACACACACACCCCTTATTGGTTCTGTTTTCTGAAGAACCTTGACTAATATATTAATTCATATTATAGTTATGAGTATGAAAGAAGTTCCATATGGTGCTAGAATATCAAAAGTGTGCAATTAATTTTAGTTTCTTACCCATTACCACCTTCCCCCAAATGTTACAGGGAGCTCCCTTATAAGGCTAGCTCTAAAAGCAAATTGGCCTTATCCTTTGGGCTTTGCAGGAGAGTCAGGGAAGGGAGTAAGAGAAGAGAAAGTCACAAGGGACAGACTCTCTCAGGAGGAAATAGCTATGGGTGTTGATCTGTCTTTTGCCACAATTTACTCACAGAAGCTGCCTAGGACAGAAAGAAGTTAAGATCCAGTGTGTCGTTTGGCCCAGATCCAGCCCTAGGCTGTATCACTCCACCAGGGAAGAGGGCCAGATGCCCGGCTGGAGTCACCATATTTTAAATGACAGCTATCAGCCCAGTTTCTGGAAACCATCTCACATCAAACTCAGAACTAAACTATGCTTCATTTGGGCTCTGGCTTCTAAAAAGTAAGTGGAGAAAAAGGATTCAAAAATAACTCCATCAGAAGAAACATGACAAAGTGAGGGTGAGGTTTTTCTTTGTTGCTGAATGTGATAAAAATGATACAATACGTTAAACACCATCACTGCTCTTCATCAGAATGTCTAAGGGAGAAACTTAAACCAAAGTCAGTTCAGTTATAGCACTGACACTATTCTCATAAGGCAAATTGATACAGTCTGATTGCTTACTAACTAGACATACAATTAACTCTCATCTCTCTCTGACTCTCTGACAACTTTCTGTTATGGATTAAACAGATTTCACCTGGGAAAACATTGAATTTTATGATTATTGCTTAAGAAAACACAATCACAAGCTTCCACAGTCAAACTAAATCAATTTAAGACTTCAAAATTTTGGTAGTCATCTTGATGAATTAAAATCCTATTTCAAAACATATGTGTCTAGTAAAGATGTGAGGAATCATGCAAAACTATTGTATGTCCACATTATATTAAGCAGAAAAAAGAGGATTTGCAGTATGCTACCATTTTGCTTTTAACAAAAATTGTGTCTGTATATAAAATCTAGAAAAATATATTTTAAAAAATTAAAATTTTTTATCTCTGGATTGTTGGATGAAAGGATACTATTATTTTTTTTAATGTTATTATTTTCTGGATAAATAGCCCGTGATTTTTATAATCAGGAAACAATAGTTATTTAAAATTCTAACTCAAGATAAGATAAAATATTTTTCACATATTTTAAGGGGAAATTTTAATTTGGGGAGTTTCAGAAAATGTATCAGTAATTCTTAATCAAAGGCATAAACAGAAATGGAGTATTTTTAGATTCAAACAAAACAGAATTCTCCAAAATCCAGGAAACCCACAAGAAAATATTCAAATGCTCAATAACCCTGCAAATAAGATTGTAGGCTGAGATCTATGGTACTATGGAATACGTTTGTCAATGTCTCTAAATCTGAGCAGTTTGTCAAGAGCATGAGCAGTCTGTCAATGAATGACTTAAGCACCTCAAGGACCCATTCCAAGCACTGTCTATCATTGACTCTATTATGTGCAATTTGACAAAGCTTTTGTTATCATCTCAGCTGGAGCTTTTTTTACATTGTAAGTTTGTGTAGCAATTTCTCTCTGGGTATTTTTCCATCAATTCTCAAAACAAGCCCTGCTGAAAACTAAACTCAAGCCAGATATGTTTCAGTGTGTGTTCAGTGGTAAAGACTGCTCAGTCATTTTAGAAGAGGGATGATGTATAGAGCAGGGAAACACCTAGTATTTGTCTATCAAGACAACAAACTAATAGAGATTAGTAGTCTGACTTTCTGCTCAAGGACTCAACTGTGAATAGAGAGGTACAATGAGTACGGTTTCTTCTAAGTTATATGAAGGGGTAATATTAAAATAAATATAAATAATAAAATTAATAGATAATAAGATGATAAAATTCAATCACAGATAATTTAACAGATCCTGGAGGCCCCTTGTTATGTCAGACTTAGTCCTCGAGTTTCTGCATAGTTGGGAGGTATGGGTTCTGGGGAAGTTGGGGCAGAGTGGGAGAAGAAGTTGGAGGACTCAGTAAAGCACTTGTTTAGTAAATGGTATGAAGTTATTTCCATATTTTAACAATGGTACAATCCTTCATTCCTGCCATACATCTTTGATTTTTTAGCTGGTGTTGAGACCAGCTCTGGAAACAATGCCTTAGATCAATATTTCTTAATGTACAGTCCCTTAAGCCAGTGGTTCTAAGATGTGTGTTTTCTTGCCTCCCAGAGGGCATGTGGCAATATCTAGAGGTCATTTCTGGTTGTCACAACTTGGGGAGGGGGCTCCTGGCATCCAGAGGGTAGACACAAGAATCCTGCTAAACATCCTACAGCCCCTGCAATAAAGAATTATCTAACCCAAAATGTCAATAGTCCCAAAGTTGAAAATCACTGCCTTAAGCATTGTATATAAAAGCTATAATAAAGTATTCTAATAATTTTTCTTGACTGAATTAATTGATATTGTCTTGATTGAATTAAATGATATTTCAATGGCCAAAATAAAGATTTTAATCCAACAAGACATAACACAGAAATAACTTGGAAGCTGCTAATATCTGTCTTAATATGAATCATATTTTTCTTGCTCTTTGATAAAACATAGGAAACCTCAGACACAGCAACATCCTCAGATTAATTCAGACATGCCATCAAACAATTATACTTATGTTCCATTACTGAAGTCAAAAATGCCTTGCACAGATGCTTTAAGAAAGTCCTCATGTTCACAAAACGTAATAGAAAGTCATTTCCCCCAAAGATCTCAAAAGATTAGACTATTAAAATGAACATGTGATTTTGTCACATACAAATTAAATTTTGTCACATATAAAATTCCTGAGACAAGATGCTTTAGAAATCTTGACCAAAAGGACACTGGTCTTTGCTTGAGAGTGTGTGTGTGTGTATGTCTACCAAAAATCACAGATGTGATATTGCTGAAACATGAGTTTGCAAATGTACAATGTGGCACCATTAGAGAGGAACTTCCATCTATACCAAAAAGAAGAAGGCTCAAATGCTTCTTCAGAGGAAATGCTTTACAATCCTAGAAGTTAGTATTCTAGTATTCAGTATTCATGCCATTAAAAATAGGTGATTATTAGAAACTAGGTATTTTTCCAAGGCATGTTTTAAGGAATAGTGAATTTAAAGGAGATAAAAATAATATCCTTACCAACCAGAGCACAAATTCATTAAAAGGTAGAAAGATACATATTTTTTTCTAAGGATTATATCTTCAAAAGACACCTCCTATCTCTATTGTCATTAGTTTGTCATCAGTAAAATCTGAAGTTGGAGCAGTACTCTGTAAAGAGATCATCCAAAGCCAACCCTTACTGTGGACCAACCAATCCTTCTTCTTTCTTGCTTAGGAGAAAGATCTTTGCACAATTTGGTGTTGTCCAAGTTATCAACAGTACCAATAATGCATGTCCAGATATTCAAAAATTGACACTTCTTAAAACAATGAGTAAAATAATGGACTCTTTAAATTAGTTTTGTTCCTGGAATTTTTTCAGCCATTTCGAGAGTTCTAGAATTCCAGACATAATATCATCTTTTAGTGATTTTCATGACAAGGGACCAGCAAAAGGCAAACTTACAAAACGACTTCAAAGTCATACATTTTTTGATACATCAGGATCTAAGTGAAAAAATAAAGTATAAAACAGCAATTTTCAACATCAGCAAAAATTTGAAAATTTCTACCATGCTTTTCTTCTACAAAAGCCTACTGGGTTACATAACAATGTGAATGTACTTAATGCCACTGAACTCATACACTTAAAAATGATTTAAATGACAAATTTTATATTATGCATATTTTACCACAATGAAAAACAGATCCTAGTAGCAACAACTTGGAAAAGTCAGTCCATGGAGTGAAAATTCTCAAGATGAGTCTCTTTCTAGAATGGTAAGAATTTATGGAAATTCAAATCTGTGCTAGAATTTCAGTATCAACAACTTTTCCTGCCCCCTCTTTCACTTTGATGGGGCTGTGCATACTCATAGCAAAATGGTCAGTGTGTTGGATGTGTCTTGTGCCTTTCCTTATGTTCTTTGGGCTTAACTTTTTTTTACTGCAGTTGTTGCTCAACAACCACCTCATCCAGGTGTAGACACAGCACCTGTCCTCAGCTGTACCACCCACCTACTTCCTACCACCTTCCTGCTCTAGGGTTTCCCTGCTGCTACTGCCTGGTAGACCTGTAGAAACTGCTCAGCTATTCTGATAGGTGTGCAATACTGGAAGCATGAGGGAGTTAACACCACATGGCAGAGCAATCAACTCTGCAACACATTCTACACAGCTCATCAGAGAGTCCCCAGCATATAACATATCTACCTACCTATATTTTTGTGTATGTAGCATAGACTATTGCTGTAAGTATACCCAAGGAACAAGTGGCATTGTTATTTCCAGAAAATAAAGCTGGGTGGCTGGAAGATGAGGCCGAAGGAGAATTTTCCATGAATATTCTTTTATGACTTTTAAATTTTAATGCAAATGTATTGCCTATTTAAAAGTTAAGTAAAATTAAAATTAAAAGAAATAAAATATCCTTCACTAATGCTAAAACATCTTATTTGATATGAGAAGATCTAAATATTGAGGACGATTCCAGTCATATAAATTGATTTTAATAGAAAAAACTTAAATTAGGTATGGCAGGGTTGTCACTTTGAGAAATTACCTGAGAAAGTCAAGTTTGTCACAGATTATCTGCCCATAAAGGATGCTTTTTATAGAGAAAATAGCATTAGTATTTCAGAAAGCAATCATCATATTATCTTAGTTACATTTTAGACATTACATGTTGAAAATGTTGGAGTATAAAATCGTTGGTTAGAAGCTATTTCTGGTGCTCTCAAATTGATTATACCTCAAAAGTGGTGGAAAGATGTGTATCATACATGAGACTACTAAGCTAACTGAAAAAGACATTTTACTTTTCTCTGCAATGTTATGCAGAAGGCTTGGTTTAGAAGAAAATTCCAGACAGATTTGTGTTGTCATTTCAGAGGAAGAATTCCTTGATTTTGGTAGAACTCTCTTCAAAATAGCCCCATGGGCTTCTAGTACCATATTGGACTTTGGCTACAAAACTCAGAATTAGTTAGCTATTGGTAATATTTTTATTGCCTGGAATTATTTTTTATTTTAAGTTTTTTTTCTTTTTTTGGAATTTTAGCAATTTAAAGATAGGAAATTTACAAGAGCTATTGCTATCATCCCATACAAGCAAAGAGATTGGCTGAAAAGTGTGTGTCAGTCTCTAAAGATGACCTAACAGGAAAATTGGAAGACTTGGACCAACAAGACATATCCAGACTTTCATTCTTCCACATGTATATTCCATGACCAAGAATGAAAGTCAGTCCTGCTAAACTGTTATTGCAGCAATGACTCAAAACTTTCAGCAATCTCCATTCAGTTCAGATTGGAAATTCCAAGAGTTGGTTTTTTTCCAGGAGACATAAAGCTGAAACACGATGACTTTCCAACATTTTCTTAAAGTTTTGATTTTCTGTTAAGTGCTTTGTTCAACACAACATTACTCTTCGTAAGAATTGGATCTACCCCATTGTATTTTATGCTGTGTAACAAATTATCATAAATTTAGCAGCTTAACACCACATCTATTTATTAGCTCACAGTGCTATTGATCAAGAAGTCCAAGTGGCTCAACTGGGTTCTCTGCTTGGGATCTCACAAGGCTGAAATAAAGGTGTTGACATGCCTGTCTCTTATCTGGAGGCTTAGGAGAAGAATCTACTCTTTTGGGTGATTGAAATAATCCCATTCCATGGCGGTCACAGAGTGGAGGTCCCATTTCCTTACTGGCTGTCAGCTGATGATCATTCTCAACTCCCAGAGGTTGCTCTCTGGCCCTTGCACATGGCCCCCTCCATCTTCAAAGACAGCAATGGCATATTGAATCCTTCTTACACTGCACATCTCTCTGACATCGCCTTCTGCCACCAGCCAGAGAAAATCCTGCTTTTCAAGGACTCACAATTAGATTAGTCTCACCCAGATAAGTTCCATTTGTCCACACAAGATATTACAATAGTGGGACTATACCAGAGGCAAAGGTCATGGGGACCACCTACTAATGTCCTCTTCTGCACTTGCCACATGAGTGAGCATAAGGTGTCTCTCCTTTGGAGCTAGATTGCCACCTTAACTGATCCAGCCCAAAATTGTGATTTAATTAAACATTTATATCAAATTACCAAGTTCACAACAATAATTCTGCCTCTCAGTAGATTTGAATCAAATCAATTTCTTTATAAGCTCCATGAAATACCAATACCATATTCTGTTCACTCATATGAGTTAGTGTATGAAAAAAATCCATATTAGTTTTAAGTACAATAGTCAGTACTGAACAAAGGTAGATTCCCTTCTCTTTTGCCCACATATATAAGTCACACTGTTTGTTTTGTTTTGTTTTGTTTGGGGATAAATAGCATGTTTATGGAGTCACAGTCTGAATTTTTTTCTGAAAGCCTGATGACTAAAGTGTACCAGGATTATAGGTAGTACAATATTCTGGAATTCTACAGGGAATAACATAACACAATGTATTCTGGTAAGTTCTCTATGAGTCAGGGTAGTTGAGCTATCCTGCAGGAAATGACAAGACACGACTCTCTGCCATTGCTAGATCAACAGTCAGAATGATCAACTTGGACTGCAGAGCTTGGACGTGAAAGAACTGGCAATTTATTAGCCCAAGGGGCAAGTCTCCTCCCAATCTCCAGCATCATGTTTAATCAGAGAACTGCATTCATCTAAGATGCAGAACAACTTGAACAGTAAAATATGGAAACTATATACTCTCATTAATTCTATTATAAATACAGTGGCTTCCTTTATTGATGTTCTCTGCTATGCTTTAAGCAAGCATGAGATGTGAAAATATGTTTTATAGGGAGATTAATCAATGACATTTCAAAGAACCAGTTCACTTAGTGAATTTAATTTTCTATTCACATAATTTAGATTTACAATGAAAACTTTCAGAAATCTCTTTTTGCATAAAATATAGCTATAATATTTTATATTATGCTAGGCAATTTTTAAATTTTTTTTGCAGTGTCCTTCTAAAAGTAGTATTAACTACAATTTTTCCATTTTTACCCATGGGAAAACTGAAACTAGCATGTGGGTTTGGCCTGCCTGTCTCACACCATGCGACAGTGTAAGAAAATACATAAAGACTTTTAATTTCTATCATGTTCACAGAAGGAAGGTGCTGCTCATTTACACACGACCAAACCATAGGATGTGTTTTTCTTATTTTCTTTCTGTGTTTTACTGATTAGATAAGAATTTATCCTTGACAAAATTATAAAATCAAATATGATTGGATCAAGTTAAAGAAAATGATAAAACCAGGCATTCTTCAGCACAGCAGAAAAGCAAAGAACCATCACACAATGCAACTACCCTAAAAATTACACTATTGGTTGTTCTCTCAAGCGTTTGCCCACAATATTTCAGGGGAAATATTACCACATGCTAGAAGAATGCATAATTAAGATTGCCTGCTGGCATTGCCCTGCCTAATATAATCTGTTTATACAGAAGCTCCACTTTGTCTTCTGAAGGTTGATTCAGGAGCTTCTTAACCTGACAGGAGATGTTTTATCATGTTTCATTTCATAATGAATATTAGAATAGTTAATTTAGGGGCTGATTCTTTATTGAAAACAATATATTATAGAGAAAAACTCTTACTCTGTCTAAGAAAGCAATCTCCCGGTTCCCAATATGAGTTTATTAACCATCTAAATTTGATTTTTTCATGAAGCTAATTTTTAATTGTCTTCCACAAGTACATGCAAAGTCTTTTATACCAGAAAAAAGGTAACCATTTTAGGCTAAGCACTTATTAAGTAGCAAAAGCAATGAACTTCACTTAGTTTGTATTTAATGAGCCTTATATTTACTGAAGCCTGAAACTCTTGGTTATTACCACTTATATAACATTGAACTTGATGCTTATGTAAGAGCATGATAGAGGTGAATTATCCAAATTAAAAAAGAGAAAACTCCCCATAAGAGATTATATACTGCTCATCAAGGGATAATTTTTAACTACCTGAAGATCTGCTATACTAAGATAAGCATCAGGGGTAGCTGAGAAAAATATTCTCTGGAATTCTGGGAATAAACTATTTAATTTTGAAATATCGATGTTCCTTTCTAAGACTTGATTCTAGTATGTGAGAATATATTTTTAGCCCCAGATATGTAGTTTCTGGCCCCTGGTAACAACCATTTTCTCTCTAAAGCATTCTAAAAGTCCATAGCTCTCCTGGGAACAATGGAAGATTTTTTTCCCACAAAAATAATATCTACTCAATTCCAAAATAGTCAAGGCATTGTGTTGGGCAAAGAAGGCAGCCCCTTCAACCAAATTAAATCTATGATGTCATATAAACACAAACAAAATCATTGGTGATAATAGTGATAATATTTAATTATTTAAGCTATCATTTGGTAATTTTATAGGCTCAAGAGCCAAAATATGAATTTATCTTTTCAACTATTAATCCATATCAAATCTATTCTCAGTCCAATCTTGAAGGGGGCCAGGTGAAATGCCAAGGAGCTATTTCAAGGATAGTCCTTCTATACTCACCCGAAGCACCTTCAAAGCATGAACACATCTTATCCGTGGACTTGTTCAAAACACCCTTCTGTTTGTGACTCTCAGCAGCAGACAGTCCCCAAGGAGCTACTCTGGGCATGTTAGACATCATGGACCTGACAATATACAGAATGAAAAATGACAAGCTTACCCTGTAGTTGAAATTGATCTGTTTCTTTAAACTTTGAAGCTTAAAGAGTTATTTGTCATTTTTACTCACTCTACAGGTATAGAATTCTCTTGTAACAGTTTTTGGGGTTGAAGCTTTGGTCATTCTGCAGTATTTTATTTCTTTTCCTACAGCAGGGATGCATGGGCTGAGTATGACTTGTAGCCCAGCCAGTAACCAAAATGACAACATGTAGGAAAGAGTAAATTGACTGACTACAGAGCTAAGTATCCATCTCAGAGGTTTACTGTAGAGACACAAAGAGATATCTAGTAGCCAAGAAGTACTACTAGACTCCTTGAATTCATGGGGTTCTTTATTTCAACCCACCTAAGAGATGAGGTTGAAACAAACATTGTCTGATATACCCCTCCTATTACAGTAATGGTTGTAATGGTAGTAATGCCATTAGCAATAATTGTCACAGAAGCATTACAATAGGAAAATAGTAGATCATACTATAACCTTCTGAAGAAGGCTAACATAATCTAACTGAAAAAAAGAACAAGCCTATGTGTGGTAAAGCTCTTGTCAAGAGGAAAAAGGAAGAATCTTTAGGTGATGCCGAAAAAAATCAATGAGGGCAAACAAAGAATTTACTCAGAAAATGTATGCCCTTAATTAGCTAATCAGTCTTGAGTTACTTATTGAATCTCCCTTACTCTTAGTTGTATCTTTCATACAATGAGAGATTAAAGAATATCCAACTTTCTTCTCAACTCAGAAATTTTAAGATTCTCTAATTGAATATGTATCAGCAAGAAATGAACATTTGTTTCTCAACAAGATTACTATCAAGTCCACATTTCACATTTTATATAAAGATAAAGAGTTTTTGTTTGTTTATTTGTTTTTCTTATTTAGCCTTTTGAGCAACACTTGAGCAGGCATTTGACCAACACTATCCAATACATTTCTTCACGGGGTGACCAACACACCCTGGTTTGCCCAGAGCTGTCCTAGTTTTAAAATCCAAGTCCTAGGAACCCCCTCAGTCCAGTCCAAAGACAGCTAGTCATCCTTTCTCACCACAGTATTGTACCAATCTCTCCCTTCCCCTTCTCCCTTCTCCTGCAGGTATTAGCTCCTCCAATCAGAAAATTCAGTTCCACTCAGTTACTGATTCAATTTCAACCAAGACAGACCTTATATAAGAAACTGTAACAGCTGCCTTCTAATGGGCCTGGAGAGCCTTGGCCAGCTGCTTGCCCACTGGGAATTTATGCCTGTACAGGGTCTGAAATCCTGCTATAACCCTCTGACCTCTTAGCTATGGCCTTGACTTGCCACACCCTTCCCCCATTTGTATTCCTTGGTAATGGACACAATCCCCTTTTGAACCAATCTTCCCACCTGCTAGTGAGTTCTGCTACTCCCTTAACATCTAGGCAACACCCCTCAGTCAGGCTCTCCTGTCACTATTACAAACCCTCCACTCACTCCTGAAAGGGAATCTAGGTCAGCCCGGATCAAGCTGAGATGGCCATATCCCTTTGAGTACCATAATTTGTCCTAACAGCCACCTTTGCCACCATCCCTGGTTCCTCTGAATCCTGACTTCCCAATTCTTCCACTAGCTTGCATTGTTGGAGGTTCCAGCCCAAACCGTTCCCAAGCTCACTAACATTGGAATATGGCCCTGTCATCCTAAACATGGCATTTCTCATCTGCAATTGTCTCAGCTGAACCTCAGTGTTCCTGGAGCTGGCTACAGAAAGGATTAAGTCAGCAAGAGAAGGAGATTTCTAACCCTTCTGAGTCTCTTCAAATACCGAATGGCCAGGTGGAATTTCATGCAACTTTTTAATGTGCATGGATTATATTATTCTAACATGGAAAAAGAGATGTAGGGAGAAACCAGAATCTTCAGCTTCAAATGATGTCTTCAAAGGATGTGGGGGGGAATCAGATCTGCTGCCAGTTGTCACTCAACAAATAATCCAAGAATATTGTTAGAATCTGATTCACACTTCCTATCGAAACTCTTGCATCCTTCGTGGCAAGCCCCAGGAATAATGAACACAAACGCTGTGAGGAGCTAAGACCCTCCACTCCCTGCAGAAGGTTAAAAGTGGCTATGCTGCAACATTTAGGAAAATAAGATCCTCACTCTTGGCCAAGACATGGACCTCACACAAGGCACAGCCAGATGTGGGGAGGACAGGAAAAGCACAATAGCGAATGTTGTCCACTGGCCCTTTCCCCAAGAGCATTCTGAGGATGGGATTCAAGTGCCTCAAAAAAGGGGGAAATATCAAGTTGAAAAGAGCAAAAAGACCCATCCTTGCTACCTGCTGGATAGGGAGTGTACACAGATGGGAAATCTGGGGTAGAACAGAGGATAGAAACAGAGGCAAATTGAGTAGTAGCAGCAGGAAGGAAAGAAGTCACGGGGCAGGCAGCCAGGAGCTGCTGGAGCTAGAAACTGCTGACCAGGCAGGGTTGGCAGAGCCTCTGGAGCAGGACAGCAGAGCAGAAGGAAGAGACAAATGGAACCGTCCAAGTCAGAGCAGCAGCCAGCTGAGTCAGGGCAAAACTGAGCTCTTTCTGGACAAGACAAGGTGGGAAACCACAGAAATGGGGACCTGGTAGATCTGCTTTTCCATTATGACCTCATTCTTAAAACTGTTGACAAAAGGCACACATTGCTAGGTTCTTATTCCAGCATTTCTTCGCTGCCATCATCACCTTACCTTTCAAGTGCCAGAAAAATCAGGTGTGTGAAATTACCCCAGAGACGAACCAGACATTTAAATAGTAAACTCACATAATCCAAGACTTGTCCAATAAGGAACAATGGAGGAAAGAGATGGTTACCGTGACCTGCACCTACTGAAAAGTCACATAGAGTCTGAGGGTGATAGAACTTGGCCAAACTCATTTTAAACAATAGGTCTCTCCACTGCCATTAAATTCCAGGTGTGTAAGATGGAGTATAGGAGAGGCAATTGGCTTAGAAAAGGACAGTGTTTTTCTATTAATCCTCCAGTGATTCCTACTACCTCCTCCTACCCCAAAATAAAAAACACATTGGAATAAGAATCCCTGAACAAAGAGTTAAGAAACCAAAGGTCAAGATACAGATAAGCCACTCATAAATTATAAAATTTTAGACATTACCTAAGTGTTCAGGGAACCAATTTCTTTATCTGCAAAATGAGGGGAATGATGTTGCCTTTTCAGTGTTATCATAAATATCAAATTAAAAAGTAAAATGTGAAGAGTATAAAGTGGTACAAATGTATACTATAATTATGACCATATAAGGATTACAAGAGAAAATTTTTATTGCTATTTTATTTCTTTTCATTTCTTTTCTTTTATTTCTCTTTTTATTTCTCAACTTGAATATACAAGGACTACGCTACTTCCAGACTGAACATCTTTCCAATCCTAGCAAAACATGATGAAATAGAGAGAAGCCAAAAAGAATTTGGAACATCAAGCTCATCAGAAATGCTATTTATTAAGAGCAATTGTTAGATAACATCTGCATACTAATCATTAGCAGAAGATTAGCATGATTGCCTCAATAGCACTAAGACAGCCCTTCTCCTTTGTTTCTCTTCCTGTCCCTCCCACACTGTACATTTTACTTTGTCCTCCCTTCAAAATGGTGTTATTTACTTAGTTTTCCACCAAGTAAGTCTTCTTGTCCTTGTGTATAGAATTTAAAGTCACTTGATTATACACGGAAACATTATTAAAATATACCTTATATTTAAATGTCAGCATAATACAGTCACAGCGTCTATTATTTGTCAAAGTCTCTTTCTAATTAAGACAAATCCTGAAGCCACTTCTCTGGCTTTATGGCTTTCTTTACACTTAAGAAAAAGGGGACAGAGGAAAGTGAGATAGAGAAGAATTAGAGAGTTGGGAATATTAGCAATATTTTAAGATTATAAATTGTCCTGGAGTCCTCACTCACACCCCCCATCCCCTACATCCAACTGGTCACTAAACCCATCTTTTAGATATATTTTCATTCTGGCCTCTCTTTCTTTTGTTGCCAATTCCCTATTCTAAATCCTCATGCCCAGAACTCTTACAATATTCTTATAACTGTTTCCATCCTTTAGCCCTTCATTCATCCAGTCCAGCTCCAGTTGCCATCAGCCTTTTCTGTTTAAAGTCCTCTAATTGTTCACTGTTGCTTTTAGACTGACATCAGATCTCAGAGCCTGACCCCAGAACACACCTCCGGGAGACCACATCTTAACACTTCTTCACCATGCATCCTTCTCTTGAATCAGAGTGGACTATTTGTAAGTTTGACCAGGGTGTGACTGTCTTAAATGAAAGTTCCTTAAAAAAATTTTAGAATAATCATGTGGTTACAGCCCTGAAGATTAGCTTTCTATTTAAAAGATCCTTCTGCTCTACATGATATTACCATTGTCCTTATAGAACTTAGAGTTAGGGAGAAAAACATTACCAAATCTAAATTATCGCATACTGATGTTGTTACTGATTTCTTTTATTCTTTCAGCAAACACTTCCAGTGGGCCTGTCATGTGTTCTTCACAAGGCTTGGTACAGTAGAGCAAGTGAATAGTCACTGGCAACTGAGACTGTTAAGGAATGCTTTATAGAAGAAACGAAAATCCACAGAAGGCCCTATAGAAAGGAAGGAAAAGAACATTCCAAATGAGGTGAAAAAGTCACAAGTATACACATGTATCAGGGACAGGTTTTAGAATTACATGATTATAAGGGGCATAGTGTGTTGGAGATCATAAAATTAATATATAATGCCAAGGTCTGGCACCACCTAACTATTAAGGAATTTTTATAGTGACTTTTGGAGATGAGAGTCATTATTATCTGCATGGAATCAGGATAAAAGCAAAGAATAAGCTCCATATTATATAATATATACTTAATGTATCACTTTCAGCACCCAGGTATAATAGGGCTCATTGTGTAGACGGTTTTTGGTAAAACACAGAATGAGAAAAGATGAAACCAAAGGAAGGAACATACTAGAATTGGTGTATATATCAATATTTTCAAATATTTCGATCTCATACGATAGGCAAAATGGTACCATTGAATGGTCCCTTTGATGGCATCATTTGTTATCTCTGAGATGAAATGTGTTGATATTAATTTGTTATGATTTACTGACTTGCTAGGTCAAAACATTTTATTTCTTTTAGGATTGGAGTTGAATTTCAATAATAATTTATTTGAATAGCATACTTATTATTTATTCTCATGTACATTTAAAATGTGTGCATTGTGAACTAAAATAAAATCCTAACCCCCCCAATGATTGACTGGACCCCCTTTTGGCCAAGGAGACCCCAGAAAAACCCTAAAACTGAATTCCCAACTATGACAGGATGGGAGGGCAGGCACACATCATTTTACCCCGTGCCTTTGCTAATGGCCATCAGGCTTTTTTTCCTAAGGGCTAAACAGAAACCAATCTGTGATCCAGACCAGGATTCTTTCCTGATAAAAGACCATCAACCATGAAGTGCTTTTGAACAGTCTAGGGAGCAGAGAGGGGTTTTGTGTCCTTGTTTCACCTTTTTGACATAACGGGTGGCCATTTCTGAACATGGATCCCATATAAGGGCAGAAAGCTCCATTGCCCAGGTGCATGTTTCTCTTTTCATAAATATTCATGACTCCTCCTACAGCTTGTTAAATATGTATGTTTGGCCGTCCTGCTCAGTATAAATTCCTGTTCCCATTGTCCCTGCCTTGAAGTACATGTTCCTGGCTTGTGGCCAGGGGCTCTGCTTTCCAGCCTGCTGGAATAACCATCCGCAGGCTGCAACTCTTTATGAGAAATAAAGCTCTCCTTTCTAAATTAGGAGCCTCAATTTTTCTCCAATTAACAGCATTATATTGTATATAAACTGTACTTCAATAAAGTTGATTTCAGAAAAGTTGAACATCTATGAAAGTTTTGACATGCTAATGCATATTATTATAAAATAGAATTTAAAACACTCTTCTCTGAGTACAATAGCGTGCTATGAGAACAAATCCTATTTTGTCCTGCGTTCTTCTTGACTATATTAAATCCAGCATATTAAACTCAGCCAAAAGATATAATTTGTCCCACTCATCCTTATGCATAAAATTAACCAACTCTTATTGAATGCTGCTTGTATCTTACACAAGCCAAGTGACTTCCTGATATAATAAGGTAATGAAAAGAATAGTCAAAATCTAGGATTTCACATGATTTTAAACCATTTTACTTTGGCCTTGTCAATGAAGTGCAATGTTGAAGAATAACTTTTGCCCTGGAATGAATGGATTTATGGGAACTCCATAAATCTGGAGACTTGCACAGCAAAAATGCATCTAAAAGACCAACAAGTGATACACTCTTTTTAGAGACATAGAGAGGTTAGGTGCTTTGCTCAAGGTCATATGGCTAAAAGTCAAAACAGGGACTGGAAACTATATTTCCTGACAAGTTGACCCATGCCCTTTCCAAGTCCCGACTCTTTTCACACTTAATTATTCTTGTCATGCCCTGTGCAAAATGCAGAGGAAAAGACAAGAGTTTGACATGATCACCACAGAACAGAGGGAGAGAGCAGAATCTCATGTCCAAGAATATCAAACCCTAATTTCTTTGTAGGATAAAAATGCAAGAATGGAAGAATGTAATACCTCAAAACTGAATAAATTGTATTACTTATATTTGGAGACATCTTAATTGTGGATATGTAGTTTTTCAGGAAATTTCTGTCATATGGAGTTGACATGTGAAAGCTTGAAAAACACGGATGATTTTTGTCTTAAATAATTCTCAAACTACATTTTAAGTATATTTGTAAGAGTTCATATCTTTTGTTAATTAAAATACACTCATTTTTTCCTTTCAATTATAAAAAGTTCCTTGCCTTTAAACCTAGTGAAACTACAGCAAAAGGATGTCACATCTTTCTAATACTTGAAGCAAGGTGAAATATATTGTATTTGCCTCATTAAATAATATTTTTAGCATTAGAAGCATGGTTCTTGCCAAAAAATAAATTGAAGATCTAGTAATTTGTAATGTGATCTCAATATATATCATATACATATACACATACTTGTATTCATTCTTTTATTTAATGCATTTATTAAATAAAAATTTGTTTAACATTTATTACAAGTCTGGCTCACTATCACAAGGTTTAAAACATAAAAATACAAAAGTGTTTAAATTTTTGTTTCCTTATCTAAAATATTAATTTACACCATAGCAACTCTTAGAACAAAATAACAACTCTAGGCCAGCTGTCAAATATTTACCATTATCAAAACTCTTTCTGGAGAGAGAAACAACTTGAGCTCACCTCACTGGCAATAATTTAATTTTTCCTAGGGTGTTTGTGTTCTAGGAGTCCCAGACACAGCAAAGAAATGAAAATGTCCCTGACCCCAGGGAGCTTACTTTCCATTGGGAGAAACAAAAATAAACAAATAAATATATAATATAATGTGAGCCAGTAAAGAAGAAAAGTAAAGCATGGTAGAAAGATAGCAAGTATTGAGGAATGGGGAGTTGCTATTTAAATAAGATGACCCAGGAAGTTCTCTCTAAATAGATGACATTTACACAGAGACCTGAATAAAATTAGAAAGCAAGGCTGTGTACATGTCAGGGAGAGCATTGCAGCCAAAAGAAAAAGCAAATGCAAAGACCCAGGTAGGAACATATTTAGTATGTTCAAGGGACACAGGGAGACCAGTGTGGCTGGGATGCCACACCAAGGGAAAGAGGAAGCATGATAGAAAATAAATTGGAAAGTAGACCCTAGTCTTTGTATTTTATAATAAATGGGAAGGTCTTTTGGAGGGTTCTGAGATAAGAGGAGACATAATCTAATTGGCATATCTAAAAGGTCACTTTGTTTTCTGTATGTAAATTAGACTCTAGGAGAACAAGTGTAAAAGACAAGTTATAAGGCTTTTGGTGGCAGTCCAAATGATGGCCTTGACAAGTGTGGTAATGAGGAGGTGCTTAGAAGTGGGTAGCTTTTGGACGTATTTCAGAGGTAGAGTCAAAGGATTTACTACTGTATCTTGGGTGTAAGGAAAAGAATCATCAAGGTTGGGGCACGGCACCCAGGGAAGTGGCAGTGTCGTTTCCAGAAATGGGGGAAATTGGAGAAAGGGAAAAAAACCAGTGTTCAGTTCAGAGGCATGGTAATTTTGAGATGCCCACTAGACTTCTATATGGAGATGTCAAATAGTTGAATAGTTGAGTCTAGAGTTCAGGGAGAGCTTGTACCAGAAATAAAGATTTGGGAAACACCATCCTATTGGTAGTTGTTTGTAAAGCCACAGGACTGGGTGAGGGCACCTGAAGGGTGAATGTGGATTAACAGACAGGAGGCCCAAAGACTGAGTCCTGTGTCTTTAACATTTTATGGATCTGAAAAAGGAGGAAGGGCAGCCCAGGAGTCTGCTAAGTAACAGCCAATGGAGAAACAAGAAAACCTAGAGAATGTGAGGTCCAGGAAGGCAACAGATAATATTTCAAGATGGAAAAAATTATCAACTGAGCCCAACGTAGTGAGAGAATAAGATGAGGCATGAATGTTGACCACATGAAGATCAAGATGGGAGCTAAAAATGGGCAACTCAGAGGGCTCACAATCTCCACGTACAGAGCAAGGACAATGCCCAAATCGAGTAAGTGCAAGAAGAGTAGCAGGTGATGATAACATAGCTACCAAGTATAAAACCATTTTCTAGGAGTTTGGCTATGAAGAACAGATTTATGTTAATAGTAGCAGGAAGGAAAGTTTATTTATATATTCTAGATTTTCTAGTCACAAACACAGCATTGGTTCTTCCCTGGAACCAACGTAATGTTCATAAGTGAGGGTTTCTAAGAGCGCAGACCTTTTCTTAAATTGTGAGTTTTAATTTTAATAATGGCCATAATAAATTTAAGCTCAGGATGTACTTTTGGTATTATCTGGAAATGATCAGCAGGGGAAAATGCTGAGAAATGCAAAGCAAAATTTAGTTTCATTTAAGCTACCAAGCATCTTAGAGTTCTTCTGTGTCTCCCAGAGGACATAACCAATTACTGTGCACTCCAGAAGCACTCAATAAATACTAGTTGGATTCATGCACACTGACAACCATGTGAATAAAAAAAAAAGTAAAAATACTAGTTGGATTCAATTTTATGCTCCAAAGCCAGAGCAATTAAGGCTTAAAGGAACACCAGAGCAAAATATCTGAGGTTACCTACAGATCAGGGTTCTGCCAAGAAATCTCAATGGTCATATTCACAAAGTGTAGTGCAAAGCCAAAGCAACTACATAGGTAATTTGAATAAGATACACCTAAAAAAAAAAAAAAGAATCTGTAAAAGCTAGAAAAATGAAACCAAATTAACCAATTAAGAGATAGATAAACAATGGGAATTCCCCTATGTTTGTATTTCATTTTTTATGTTTTATTCAACAGAAATAAAGAGTGAGCCCTCTCCAAGACTCTGTTTCCATTCTCTGTGTAATTGAATTTCTTTTCTCTGAGTCTGGTAACATTTACAAGATCATTTCCTCTGATTCCAATAATTCTGGCTGTGCACTAAGGTTAGACATCTCCCCTCCATCTATCCAAGACTCTGTCTTTGGGAAGCTTCATACCCTAGGGGTAAGACCACCACTCTTTGGCCTCCACAACCACTCAGAAGCACTAAGGTGTTGTCCCAGGCCCCCACTCCTCACTACCTCTCGACATTCAAAGATTCAGTATCACTCTGTATTAAGGCCACCAGGATTTGTCAAATTACGGCCCTTTCCACTACTTAAATCAGTCACCCCAAGAAACTTTGATTCCTAGGTGCCCAGTCATCTACTCTAATCCTCACAACTCTGCATCCCTGGTTCAGTCCCACCCCCTGACTCATCTCTAACTCCTGAATCCCTTCCACTGCACCCTGTGGAACTGAAGTCAGACACCACACAAAAAAGCCAACCATCCCAACCTCTCCTCTGGGGCTTTATTGACCTTCATCTAACTGGAACCTGGGTCTCCCTAGGGGCATGCTGCCCCTCAAGCTCTCTCAAGAGGTCGTTGTTTTCTTCCATAATCGCCAGACCCTGGGTGGGGACTTTGGAAAGTGCCTTCCTTGCTTCCCATTACCGCTTCAAGACCATTCTCCCTTTATCCTTCCTTAAATTCCCAGCTTTGAATTCCTCTTTCTTTCTCAAAAACCTCAGCATCCAGCTCACTGTCACTCTCTCTCCAAAAACTACTTCTATCTTCAGTCTTAGTAATTTTGATATCCATATAAATGATTTTTCCAGCACCCTGGACTCTTAACTCATTAAACTCCTCTTGTCTGTCATCTTGATATCAACACTTCCTAAACCACCAGCTCCCATGGTCATAAACCAGACCCTGTCATGATAAATAAACACAACCTCTTCTTAATTTTAACTTCAAGCATTCTATTCTCTAACATACAACAATACTTCTGCTCCAATAAAACTCTCATTCCCTTAACCTTACCCTCTTTCCGCTGTCCCTCACTCTCCTAGTCTCTTCCTTTTTCTCCCCACCCAAACTTAAGTTCCACTTCAATCATTAGAAATGCTCCCTTGTAAGCACTGTCAATTCTTGCTCCTCGCACACTTCACAGCACTCTGCTAGCAAAACCTGAACCCTGGTCAAGTTCATCTCTCCCCCTTCTCTACACTTCCATCTATGCAACTAAGTGTTGCTGGAGTAAAATGCACAACCATCCTGGTTGCTCTCACTGTAAATTCATGACTTCCACCTTCCCGTAGGCCCTTATGGCTGCCCAAAAATCGTGTTACATTTTCTTAGCCATTCACACTCTGGTTTATAAATGATTATAGAATACCTTCTCTTCTCTCCTCAAATCTTCAACACCTTCCCACCCCTTCTTACTCCCAAATAACATCTTTTTTTTAACTTCACTGAGAATATTTCAACAATCAGAAGGGAAATATCTTTACTTCCCACCACCACTACCTTGACCCACCTACCAGCATTGGCCCCATATGCTACAATTTTCCTCCTATTATCATACATCCATGACCCTTAAAGTGTGGTCTCCAGCCCATCAGCATCAGCATCCCCTAGGATATTAAAAATGCAAATTCTCAGATCCACCCAGACCTGTCAAACCAAAAACTCTGGGGGGAGGCCCAGCAGCTTGTGCTTTACCAACTCCACCCAGCAATTCTGATGTATGCTAAAACTTGAGGGCCATTTGGGAAACCTTTTTTTTAATTATGCTGGGTCCTCCCCCAGATATTCTGTTTTATTTGTTAGGGCGTGAGGGACAAGCATCAAGGGTGTTTAAAGCTCCCTAGTGGTTCTAATATGCACTTTAAAATCCACTGTTGTAAATGAACTGACCGTCTTCCTAACTAAGGCCAACCCTTAATTCAAACACTAGGATCCGTCTCCCTTCTGCCTCCACAAAGACATTGCTCCAGAAATTCTCTTTTCTCTCTCCTAAACCTTCAGTCTTTCTTCTCTACTAGATCATTCTCATTTTCCTAGAATATTTTCTAGTCTTTGTTTTAAAAAATCCCCTTAAATTTGCTTTTCTCTCCAGTTACTGCCTTATTTCTCTGCTCACCTTTATAGCAAAACACTCTTAAGAGAAATCTGTGCTATTTCCAATGCATATCATTCCCGGTGTCATTAAACCCACTCTGATCAGGTTTGCCCCTACCACGCTATGAAATCTGGATGTATCAAGGACACCCATGACCGTGCGTGACAAATCCAATGGTTCCACCTCAGTCCTAACCGTACTGCACCTGTCAGCAGCACTTGACACCGTTGATCGCTCCCTCCTCCTGAAGACACTTCCGTCATTTTGTTTCCAGGAAACCAGCTTCTCCTGTTTTTAGTTTCCCCCCCTGCTAGGCTGGCAGCTCCTTCGTGGTGTTCTTTGCTGATTCCTCCTTAGTGTTGGATTCCTCCCGCCGGCAGTCCTGGGCCTCCTCTCTTTCCTTTCCACGTTCATTCCCTCAGTGGCCTGATCTCACTTAATGACCATAAACGATCAATACTATCCACACCCCAACACACACAAATTCATATGTCACAGTAAGGCCTTTGTGGCCTTTGTGGTGACTTCCTCTAATTTGGTCTTGAGATCTCTCTCTGGAGAGTGACTATAAACTCTAGCCCTGCTCCAAGGGAAGGTGACAGGGCTCCAGGGAAGGTGGTCGTGGATGTCCACAGTGTGGCTTTCATGGGATACTTCTTTATCTTGGTGGATGACCTAATACCTAAGTGTCTGACCTGCGACCAGGTGTCCCTTTCACAGGAAACGGGTTTATATTGGCAGGTGCCCTTCTAGCTCTTGTCAGACTTGTGTCCAGTTTATTTGTACCAAGAATAGGAATTCTCTCCATTCTCTAAGACAGACTTTACCAGGAAAGAAGTTACCAGGTTTTCTTACCAGGAAAGAAGTTAAGTTCAGCTGTGTTGGTCAGTTGAGACACAGAGGAGGCAGCACAATAAAACACATGACATAACAGAAGCTGTAAGTATTACTTACAGGCCCTAGAAAGAAGAGGACAGCACACCTCACAGGGCCAACAGCAAGGGGGTAGCCATCCCACACATGCACACTCAACCAGTGGGCACAGAGCAAGAAAGAGAGAAAAGCATGTGGGGGCCAAACCCTTTGCTGGAGTCCAGGACATTCCCCAAGCGGGTTTACTGAGGGGAGTTCTAATGGGTGTGTTTACAAATGAGCAGGCACAAGTTCCGTGGAGTCACAGTGTGGCTGAGAGGTGGTCACTGTGGCATAGCCACACTGTCCATGCTGGGTTTGGGGGTCAGTGAGGCAAGTCAACTAGATTGTATGCAGTGTCCCATAGGGAGATGGTCACCAGGAGGTAGGTGTATAAGGCAGATATCTGGATCAATCACATTGAGGATCTAGGAGGAGGCAGAGAACTGGAAGTTGTGTCGGGGTGACTAAGCCCTGCTTCTGGTATGAGAAAGTCCAACTTATGTTCAAAATGGATGCTGAGGTAACATAAAATCATAAGAATTCACAACTTTGCTCCCCAAGTCAAGACTCATAAAGCCAACTGCCTACTTCCCAGGTCCTAAGAGACACCTCAAACTCAACATGCCCCTAACTGACTGCTAAGCTTTCTTCAAAAACCATACCCCTTGACACAGTGTTCCCAGATCAATCAATGGCAACTCCACTCTTCCATCTTGGAGTCATCTTCAATTCCTTTCCCTCACACTTCCCTCTGATTCAGTCTATCAGCAAAACCTGTTGGCTCTACTTTTAAAATTTATTGAGAAACCCACCATTTCTTATAACCTCCATGGCATCCACCTGTCAAAATCACTCTCTCTTTCTTGCCTGAATTAGGCAAAAGCATCTTCTTTGGTCTCATGATTCCACCCTTGCCCCGCTAGCCTATTCCTAACTCAGCAGCCAGCGAGACACTTTGAAGAGACGTCAGTGCATGTTATCTTCTCACACAGGACTCTCCAACAGGTCTCTGTGTGATTCCCAGTAACAGCTGAGGACTGTGTCTGACTGTGCCCATGAAATTTTAGTCTGCTTTGTCGGACCTCATCTCCTGATGTTCTCCTCAGTTGCCCCTCTAGAATCACAGTGACATGCTTCTGCTTCCTACTGCTCTTCACATTGGCCACAATCTCGCCTCAGAGCGTGTGCCAGATGTCCTGTTTGCCCCTCTAGGCATGCACTCTCCACCCTTCTCAAGCCAGCCCTGTACCCTGGAAAGATGAACTCCATGACCTACCTCAATTGTCTCCCTGGCCATCTGCTTCCAGGTGGATTCCCCCAATGGGGAGCCCAGCAGAAGATGTGAAGAAGAGACAAGAGTGAGGTCAGAGTCTTCACTCCAGCACTTCCTTCCGGCAGTATCTGTGCAGATGCCACAGCCCTCAACCTAAGGGCACAGCTCCTGGCAGGCAGGCTCCCAACACAGAACACAGCTGTCTCTCACTCCAAGTTCCAACACTAGCAGCTAAACTTCCCAAGGATGGGAATTTTTGTTTGGTTTTATTCACTGCTAGATCATGAGAACTTAGAACAGTGCCTAGTTGCACATGGTCAGCATGAAAAACAAAAACAAAAAGCAAACAAACAAACAAATAAAAACCCTCCTAAATCCCCACAAGGTTAAGAGAACTTGAAGATTTTGCAAGTTTTGGTAAATGAGTCTGTGATCAGTTTAGTATTGTCCAAACCCAGGTGAGTCGTTAACTGGAGACTTTATAAGACTCGCTCCTGGTGACTCAAGATTCCTATTTGAACAAGTAAAGTCTAGAAAAGACAGATTCGTCCTTCAAATTCCTCTTTTAAAGCAAATATTATAGCCCATAAATCATTCCAGTTGCTTAATTAGACATAAGGTCAGGTCTCAGAATTGTACAGCAGCAACAGCTTCAGTTTGATACATGTGATTACTCAGTGTTTTCTATCTACTGGCAGTTTATTGATCCTTTATTTTGTGGGTTTGTGGGAGAAAGTAATTTTTAACTCTAGTAATTTTGCATGGACGAATTCCCAACATCTCAGTGCAGTTATTCCTGACTGATGTAGGAAAGCCAGCAGCCCTGCATTTGTCTCAGCCTTCGAGTCCGTAATCCTCTGTATGATTTTCTTGCTCTCTTAGTTCATCTTTCTATCATTGAAATTAGGAAATTTTTATTCTTTTGTGGATGACGCCCTCTTGACATCAACCTGCCTGGGATCCAAGTACATAATCCACAAATAATTTAAAGTTTAAAAAGCCATCCCTCTGATGATTTTACTTGCATCTTGTTCTAAGAAGGTCTCTTTCATGTGAAGATCTGATCTTTTTTTTACCAGCATTATTGGATGATAATGCTCAACTGTCTTCCTTTTTCCACCTGGTCTGCTTTGGAAGTCTCCACCACTGCCTTAAGCCTTAAGCCTGCTATAAGAACTTCATTTTTCAACAGATCATAAAATGATGCTTTCCAAGGCTTATAATTGTGTTTAATATTGTTGCAATGATCCATTTGAATGCCATTTACACTCTGGTAGAGAGACAGGATAAAATTAACATAGGTGATATCTAACATTAATGTCCATTGCATATGCATATTTCAAATTGGCAAATATCAACTCATGCTGCAGAACAATAATTTTCTTTCAACTTTACAGGAAGATTAATAACTCCTTGATTTATTTTGATGGAATATGTTTACTTGGAAGGAATCTGCACATGATAATCTGAAATGGATATTTAATAAGTAACTAATTGCTCAACAATTAAGATTACTGGTTGCCATTTATTATAATAATAACTCTTACTTCTTTCCTGATTAAAAGTCACTCATTCATTATTGGAAATGTGGAATGCACAGAAATACAAACTAAATGAAAATAAAGCTCACCCTTACTCCCATGTGGCAGACATGGAGATGTGTCACACAGATCTCCCTTCAAGGAATAACTTGCTGCCCAGCTGCAAGGAATGTGCTTGGAAGACAGCCTCCAACTCTTCTCTCCTTCAGCATCTGCCTCAGCTTTCAAGCTAAGGTCTTTCTAATCTCAGAACAGATCCCAGCCAATGCCTGTACAAGGCCATAGTAGTCAAAGTCAAGAAAGTGATGCAAAGGCCTAGCCATGTCTGCCCTGTGTGGCCCCCTCTCATGGGTAATCTTTGCTCTGGAGCTCCCATTGGCCGAGCAGAGACTGTCAAGTCCACATCACAGTGTGATAATTCCTTTACTAATCCTCTTTCCTCTCCGTTACTTCCCAAAAATCCTTTTTGTTTTTTAGCTGTGGTAAAATAAACACATAAATTTACCATCTTAACCATTTTTAAGTATACAGTTCAGTAGTGTTAAGGATATTCATTGTTGTGCAACCAATCCCTAGAAATTTATCTTGTAAAACTGAAATTCCATACTCGTTAAACAACATCTCCCCATTTCCTCTCCCCTCAGCCCCTGGTAACCACTGTTCTAGTTTCTGTCTCTGTGTATTTGACTACTCTATGTACCTCATGTAAGTGAAATCATATAGCATTTGTCTTATTGTGACTAACTTATTTCACTTAGCATAATATCCTCAAGGTTCATTTATGTTGTAGCATGTGCCAGAATTTCCTTTGTTTTTAAGGCTGAGTTATATTTCATTGTGTGTATGTACCACACTTTTTTTATCCATTCATCTGTTGATCAACACTTGGGTTGCTTCCACCTTTTGGCTATTGCGAATAATGCTACTATAAACATGGGTGTGCAAATCTCTTCAAGACCCTGCTTTCAAATATTTTGAATATATATCCAGAAGTAGAACTGTTGGATCATATGGCAAGTCTATTTTTAATTTTTTGAGGAATTGCCAAACTGTTTTACATAGTGCCCGCACCATTTTATAGTTCCACCAACAGTGCACAAGAGTTTCAATTTTTCCACATCCTTGTCAACACTTGTTTATTTTTTTCTCTCTTTTTTTCGATAGTAGCCATCCTAATGGGTATGAGGTGATATCTCCTTATAGTTTTGATTTTTATTTCCCAAATGATTAGTGACATTGAGCATCTTTTCATATGCTTCTTGGCCATTTGTATAACTTCTTTGGAGAAATGTCTATTCAGTTCTTTTGCCCATTTATTAATTGCGTTTTATTTTTTGTTGTTGAGTTGTAGGGGCTCTTTATACATTCTCGATATTAACCCTTATCATATATATAATTTGCAAATATTTTCTCCCATTCCATAGCCTGCCTTTTTACTCTGTTGATTGTGTACTTTGATGCATGGAGGTTTTTAATTTTGATGTAGTCCAATTTATCTATTTCTACTTTTGTTGCCTATGCTTTTGGTGTCATAGTCAAGAAATCATTGTCAAATCCAATGTCATCAACCTTTTTCCTATGTTTTCTTCTAAGAGTTTTATAGTTTTAGGTCTTTCACTTTGGTCTTTGATCCATTTTGAGTTAATTTTTATATATGATATAAGGTAAGGGTCCAATTTTATTCTTTTGCATGTGGATATTCACTTTTTCCAACACCATTTGTTGAATCTTAAATAAATCTTTTGCACTCCTAAATCTGTCACAATGTCTGCTTCCCAGATAATCCAACCAGTACATCCCTGAACCAGAGGTAGCTACTGCTACGATTTTGTATTTATCCTTCCAGTAACCTCTCTCTTTCTCTCTCTCTCTGTCTCTCTCTCTCCCCCTTCTCGCCTTACACACACACACACACACACAGACTCATACTGCTCCATATGCTGCTTTTTTAACGTAACAATATATTGTATATGTGTTTCTGTTTCATTAGATATTGTCAGCACCATCAAGCTCTGCAGTGACTCATCATGTGAAAGTACCATTATTTACTTAACCAACACTTTATTTTTTAAGGGCCATATTTTAAAAGATTATTTCATTTTAAAAATCCTATATCCTTTGGAAGATTGACCTACAAAAAATTCTATGCTTGCATCATACAAAAAATTTATTGGTAACTTACTGATTATTGTTCCAGTTATTCTTATTTTCATTCTTCCTTTACATGCTTCTATGTAATATATGCAAAAACAAATATTTCAGGTTCATGCCTTACATTAAGATAGAATTTTCTAGGCCCTGCATATGATGCTTCATGAGACCTAAGAAAACACTCTATCCAAGCCTGGTTAGAGTCAGAGGGCTTTTAATTTCTTGAGGCACAAGGTGCCCTGGGATGGCAAAGCTATTTATTGCTACTGTTATTGCATTTGCCCTCAAGGCAGACCAATTCTAAGAAGCCCATTCTCCATCAACTTCCAAGCTCTCTTTGCCCTGGAACACCTAACCTCAGAAGCCTACTGACTTCACTGGCTGCCAAAACTCTGAACGATTCCATTGAGTATTCACAGCAGCCAGCATCAGAGATTCTGTTGAGTTCTTAGACATTCAATGATGACCAGCTGGTCTAAGTCCTCCTTACCAGATGACCACAGGTTCCAGGCAGGGTTAGCACGATCACCTGGCAGAGCAAGCAAATGTCATTGGTTCTAGGCCATTTGTTACTGCATAAAAGTGAAGTTATTGGCACTCAGATGTGAAGAAAGTGTGGCTTGCCTCACTTACCCTTGGGAAAAGTTACACACAAGCACCAAGGGGCAGAACGAACCTGGGATTCTGCTCTTTCTGGCATCCTCAGTCCCTGAGGTGTAAAGAAACAATCCTATCTGAGGAAGCTTCCTGACCATCTCACCTTCACTATCTTCACTCCCTCCTCTACCTTCCCCCACTGCAAGTGAATGCTTCTGAAATTAATGAGCCCCAACTTAGTTAACGCCTTCACTTTTGAACACAGCGATAAAGAGAATGTCCATCATGGTCCCTCTGCACGATTATAAATGCCTGTGCCCCTCCTCTAGTTAAGAAAAGGAGAAGCTGTTTTCTGATTCTTGTACTGAAACACCTGAAACAGTACATCATTTAGTCTTTCAGTGAAATGGAACTAAAGTCAGTATAAAGGATTCAGACTGCTTCTAAGCAAAGGATCCAGGCTTATGAAAGTAGAAAGTCATCTCAGATTTCAACCGTTTGTATCCAGAGGTTTGAGACCCAGGCTCATGCCGCCCTCCCTCTGCAGTCGGTGGTGTCCTCGCATCAGTGCTGTGGGCAGCGCATGGATGGCGTGACCCTACTGCAGCCGCAGGCTGCAGGCTCAGCCTGGCCAACCTCAAGTGTCATCCTCTCTGCAGCGCTAAGAACCTGACATTCCAGAGAGAGAAGGTGGCCAACTAGAGTCAGGGCTTGTTGGACCTTCCTGGTGCAGGAGTTGAGGGTTGCACTGAGAGGAGTGGAGGAGGATTGCTGATCGGGAGTGGACCAGGGGCTCTGACACCAGCAGGAACTGAATAGCTGAGAGACAGGAGGATAGAGGAGAAAAGTCTGCGGGAACCAAACCAAATCAAGGGAGTGCTGGAGACCAGGGAAAGGGTAAAGGACTTTTTCCCCCTACCCCCACTGGGGTGCCTCGGGCCTGCAGCAGAACACAGGGCTCTCATACCAGGGGAGTGCCACGAGGAACCAGAGAATTGGCATCCCTGCATCTGGACGACCCATCCTCTGCACCACAGAAAGTAATGTTGGCTCAAGCTGCTAGAAGCCCTATGGCTGCATCTACCCCATAGCAACAGCCAAGATGCATTGCCTGACTGTCGGGCAGGAGGGAGCTTGCCCCCTCTGTGCACCTGCGGAGTGACTGGGTGCAGGAAGTGCCCTCCTGCCGATCCCGCGCTGAGTGACTGGGCCATGCAGGTATGGATAGAGCACTCCCGGCCAAGCCTGTGCTGAGGGCCTGGGCCCGTTTCTGGCAGGGAGTGCACACCTGCTGAGCCTGCCTCTAACCGGGTGGCTTCGGAGAAGAGGAGGGCAGACAGGCTCTTGCCCTCCAACCCGAGAGCAGTGCAGAAAGACTGTGACCCCCTACCCCACCATCATAGTAGCTGCTGGAGATCTCTGTGCTGAGTGGCCCCCTTTCAGCACAGGGAGCACATCTCTGCCCCAAGCCAGCAGAGCAGTGCTCGGTGAGCCAGCCTGTGGAAGGCTCAGGCAGCAGGGTTCGGAGACCTGGGGGAGAGGTCATGGATTCAGGATTGGGAAGGTGAATGTCCATCGGGAGGGTGTGGAGGTGCACAGGAGAGTAGGGATCTGTAAGTGAATGCCGCCCCCCCCTTGAAGAACCACCATACCAGAGTTTGCTGAACTAGCCCCTCCCCTGAGAACCCTCATATTGAAGTTTGATGAATCAGCCCCTCCCTTAGAGAAACACCATATTGGAGTTTAATGAACCTAGGAGACTCAATTTGCATAAGTACCAGTTCCCATGGTAACCAAATGCCTCTGGTGCCACAGGCTGAATCCAAGCAGCTGCCCCCACCACCACTCACTTTAAAAGGGAGGTCAGCTTGATCTAAGAGCTCCTTGAGTGGCCAATATCCCTCTGGGGGTACAGTAAACTGGCAGAGTTTCCTGGGTATAGAGAGCAGACTCCCTGGTTGAGCAGAGTCACATCAACCCCTCCCGGGCAACTAAACCCAGAGATGGGGCACTGACCTTTAACCCCTACATATCCCTTAATAACATCTGAGGAGCCTGAGGGCAGGCTCACCCAACCTAGCCCCACCCGGCCTCATTCTCCCACCTGCCTCTGTTGCAGTGGTGAATAAAGGACTCACCTGGAAGTCCCAGGGCCCCACCCACCACCAGAAGCATTAGAGTGCTCCTCCGGAGGAACTAGAGAGCTGATCACAGGACCCAACAAAAACACTGCAGCTTGTTCCTTCCAGCAAGTGCCACCTACTGAGAGGGAGGTCAAATTGCATGCCCTTTCACTGCAGCTACTGACTCATCACACAGGGTGTGGTCAGTTCTCACCCACAAGCACCACCTACTGGCTCAGAGTTTAAACAGGGCATGTCAATATCTAAACAAAAGAAAATCAAAAAGTAAGAATCAACATCTGTCCCAGATGAGAAGGAACTCTGGAAATATGAAGAATCAGAGCAAAAGTTCACCCCCAAAAGGGAACACCATTTCCCTAGCAATGGATACCAACCAAAAGCAGAATATAGAAAAGACAGATGGAGAATTTCAGGCACAGATTGTAAGGAAACTAAATGAAATACATGACAAAATAGAAATCCAGCACAAAGCAACCACAAAAACAATACAGGAAATGAATGAAAAATTCACTAAAGAAATTGAAGTATTAAAGAAAAATCAAACAGAACTCCTGGAAATGAAAAATTCTTTCACGGAATTACAAAACACAGGGGAAAGCTTCAAGAACAGGTCAGATCAGGCATAAGAAAGAATCTCAGAGCTTGAAGACAACACCCTCCAATTAAACAAGTCAGTCACAGAGATAGAGCAGAGAAGCAAGAAGAACAAGCAAAGTCTACAAGAAATGTCAGATTATGTAAAAAGGCCTAACATAAGAATCATAGGCAACCCTGAGGGTGAAGAAGAAAATACATAAGGGTTGGACAACCTATTCAAGGGAATAATTGAGGAAAATTTCCCTGGCCTTGCTATAAATTTAGATATCCAGGTACAAGAAGCTCATAGGACTCCCGGAAGACTCAACACAAAGAGGAATACACCATGACACATAGTCATCAGACTAGCCAAAATGAATACAAAAAAGGAGCTCTTAAGAGCTGTGAGGCAAAAGCAACAGGTAACTTACAAAGGAAAACCCATCAGACTAACAGCAGACTTCTCAACTGAGACCCTCTAAGCCAGAAGGTATTGGGGCCCCATCATAATTTTCAAACAGAGTAATGCCCAGCCTAGGATTTTGTATCCTGCAAAACTAAGTTTCATATGTGAAGGGGAAGTTAACTCTTTCCCAGAGAAGTAAACACTGAGGGAATTCATCAAGACAAGACCTGCCCTGCAGGAAGTTCTCAGAACTGCATTATTCACAGAGCATCACAAGAAACACTTACCAATGTAAAATTACCCAAAAGCCAAAGACTGATGGCCAGATACCACAGTGGCTCAAAAGACAAAACAAAACAACAAAGATCAACTTAACAGGATGAACAAAACTCCACCCCAATTATCAATTCTCTTAATAAATGTGAATGGCTTGAACTTCCCACTGAAGAGACACAGACTGGCTGAATGGATAAATATACACAAGCCAAGTATCTGCCATCTTCAGGAAATGCATCTAACCCAGAAAGATGCATACAGACTCAAGGTGAAGGAATGGAAAACAATTTTTCATGCTAATGGAAACCAAAAGAAAGCAGGAGTAGCAGTTCTCCTAGCAGATAACTTAATCTTCAAATTAACAAAAGTAATGAAAGACAAAGATGGTCATTATGTAATGGTAAAGGGAACAATTAAACAAGAAGACATAACAATCTTAAATATTTATGCATCTAACCCAGAAGCACCCTGATTCATAAAGCAAATCCTTCTTGATCTAAACAGAACAATAGACAGGAGCACCATAATAGCTGGGGACTCCAACACTCCACTGACAGAACAGGACAGAGCCACCAAAAAGAACATAAATAAAGAAACAAGGGACCTAAATAGAACTCTAGAACACATAGGCCTAATGAACATTTACAGAACGTTCTATCCAAAACCACCAAATATACTTTCTTCTCATCAGTGCATGGGACATTCTCTAAGATTGATCACATCCTAGGGAAGAAAACATGTCTCAACAAATTTAAAAACTAGAAATTATACCATGCTTCCTCTCAGACCACAGTGGAATAAAATTGGAAATCAACTCCAACAGAAACACTCATCTCTACATAAAGTCGTGGAAACTAAATAACCTACTGATGAATGATTTTCAGGTCAAGGAGGAAATTAGGACAGAAATCAAAAGATTCTTTGAAGTAAATGATAATGGGGACAGAAGTTACCAAAAATCTGTGGGACACGGCTAAAGCAGTCCTGAGAGGAAAATTCATAGCCATAAATACCTATATCCAAAAGATGGAAAGATCACAAATCAACAATCTAATGAATCATCTCAAAGACCTGGAAAAGGATGAGCAAACCAATCCCAAACACAGCAGAAGAAAAGAAATAACCAAGATCAGAGCAGAACTAAATGAAATGGATAACAAAAGATCTATATGGAAGATTAATAAAACAAAAAGTTGGTTCTTTGAAAAGATAAACAAAATTGACACATCTCTAGCTAGATTAACCAGAAGCAGAAAAGAAAGGACTCTAATAAGCTCCATTAGAAGTGATAAAGGAGAAATTACAACTGATACCACAGAAATACAAAATATCATCTCTGAACACTATAAAAATCTCTATGCACACAAACTTGAAAACATGGAGGAAATGGACAAATTCTTAGAAACACACAGCCTCCCTAGGTCAACCTGGAAGATGTAGATTTTCTGAACAGACCAATATCAAGTACTGAAATTGAAGCAGTAATAAAAAACCTTCCTAAAAACAAAAGTCCCAGACCAGATGGTTTCACACCAGAATTCTACCAGACCTACAAAGAAGATCTGGTGCCTATCCTGCAAAAATTATTCCATAACATAAAGAAGGAAGGAATCCTCCCCAATTCATTTTATAAAGCCAACATCACCCTGATACCAAAGCCAGGTAAGGACCCAACAAGAAAAGAGAAATACAGACCAATATCTCTCATGAATATAGATGCAAAAATTCTCAATAAAATATTAGCAAATCGAATTCAGTAGCTCATCAAAGAAATAATCCACCATGACCAAGTGGGGCTCACCCCAGAGACACAGGGATGGTTCAACATATGCAAATCTATAAATGTAATCCATCACATAAACAAAAGCAAAAACAAAAACCCTATGATCTTCTCAATAGAGGCACAAAAAGCTTTTGACAAAATTCAGCACCCTTTTATGATAAGAACGCTTAACAAAATAGGCATAAACAGAAGTTACCTCAAAATGATATAAGCTATATATGACAAACCCACAGCCAACATCATACTGAATGGGGCAAAATTGAAAGCATTCCCACTTAGAACTGGTACCAGACAAGGATGCCTTCTATCACAGCTTCTATTCAACATAGTGCTGGAAGTCCTAGCCAGAGCAATCAGACCAGAAAAGAAAATCAGGGTCATCCAAATGGGACCATAAGAGGTCAAAATATCACTCTTTGCAGATGATATGATCTTATATCTAGAAAACCCCAATGACTCTGCCATGAGATTACCAGAATTGATAAATAAGTTCAGGAAAGTCTCAGGATACAAAATCAACATACACAAATCAGTAACATTCATATACACCAACAACAGTCAAACTGAGAACCAAATCAAAGACTCGATACCTTTCACAATAGCAATAAATAAAATAAAATACCTAGGAATATATTTAACTAAGGAGGTGAAGGATCTCTACAGGGAGAACTATAAGTTCCCTGGTAGGTGTTTCTTGTGATGCTCTGTGAATAATGCAGTTCTGAGAACTTCCTGCAGGGCAGGTCTTGTCTTGATGAAACACTGAAGAAGGAAATAGCAGCAGATGGAAACAGATGGAAAACTATACCATGCTCATGGATAGGCAGAATCAACATTGTTAAAATGTCTATACTACCCAAAGTGATCTACAGATTCAATGCAATCCCTATCAAAATACCAACAGCATTTTTCACAGATGTAGAAAAAAATAAGTCTATGCTTTGTACAGAACCATGGAAGACCACATATAGCCAAAGCAACCTTAAGCAAAAAGAACAAATTGGGACGCATCAATCTACCAGACTTCAAGCTATACTACAAGGCTATAGTAACCAAAACAGCATGGTATTGGCACAAGAACAGAGACAGACCAATGGAACAGGACTGAGAACCCAAACATAAAACTATCCTCATATAGTCATCTTATTTTTGACAAAGCATACAAAAACATACACTGGATAGAAGAATGCCTATTCAATAAATGGTGCAGGGAAAATTGGATAGCCACATGTAGAAGACTGAAACAGGATCCTCACCTCTCACCTCTCATAAAAATCAACTCACGATGGATAACAGACTTAAACCTAAGACATGAAACTATAAGAATCCTAGAAGAAAATGTTGGAAAAACTCTTACAGACATCAGCTTAGGCAAAGAAGTTATGAAGAAAACCCCAAAAGCAATCTCAGCAACAACAAAAATAAACAAATAGGACCTGATCAAATTAAGAAGCTTCTGCACAGCCAAAGAAACTATTGCTAGAGTGAATAGACAACCTACAGAATGGGAGAAAAATTTTTGCACGCTATACATCCGACAAAGGACTAATAACTAGAATCTATATAGAACTCAGTAATATCAGCAAGAAAAAAATCAAAAAACCCCATGAAAAAATGGGCAAAGGACATGAATAGAAACTTTTCAAAAGAAGGTAGACTAATGGCTAAGAAACATAGGAAAAAATGCTCAACATCTCTAATCATCAGGGAATTGCAAATCAAAACCACAATGAGATATCACTTAACTCCAGTGAGAACAGCTTATATCAAAAAGTCCCAAAACAACAATGTTGGTGTGGATGCGGAGAGATAGGAACACTTATACATTGCTGGTGGGACTGCAAACTAGTACAACCTCTATGGAAAGTAGTCTGGAGATACCTCAAAGAACTAAAAGTAGAACTACCATTTGATCCAGTAATCCCACTACTGGGTATTTACCCAAAGGAAAAAAAGCTGTTCTATAATAAAGACATCTGTACTTGAATGTTTATAGCAGCACAATTCACAATTGCAAAGATATGGAAACAACCCAAATGCCCATCAATACACGAGTGGATTAAAAAAATGTGATATATGTGTACCATGGAGTACTACTCAACCACAAAAAACAATGGTGAACTAACACCTCTTGTATTAACCTGGATAGAACTGGAGCCCATTCTTTTAAGCGAAGTATCTCAAGAATGGAAAAACAAGCACCACATGTAGTCACCAACAAGATGATACTAATTGATCAATTTTTATGTGCACATACAAAAGTAACATTCATCAGGTGTCAGACAGGTGGAGGGGGAGGGGGATGGGTAAATTCACACCTAAGGGGTGCAGAGCACACTTTCTCAGAGATGGGCACGCTTGAAGCTCTGACTTGGGCAGAGTAAAGGCAATACATGTAACCTAAACGTCTGTACCCCTGTAATACTCTGAAATAAAAGGAAAAAAAAAAGAAAATAGAAAGTCAGTTTGACATTGTTGATAAGCCTGGATACAGTACTGTATCAAATGAGCGTCCTAACCCAACTCAAAATCTTCTCCCAGCAGCATGGTGGTGGGAACAGTTAATACTAACTTACAGAACACAGAAATCAACTTCAGCGGAGGCAAAAAAATTGTCGGTGGGGAATTAAGATCAGAACTTCTATTCTCCAAGTTCCTGTGCTTTAGTATTTAGAAAGAAAGGAAGGTAAAGAAAGGGAAGAAAAGGGGAACAAACACCTCTTTTACACTTAAAGAGGCAGCAGTATTTGCCCAGGTAGCAAGCCTGAATAAGGCCAAAAGGATATCAATAGCATCTCTCTTCCCCCACCTCACACACCCAGTTGAAACAAGTCGATAATCTATCTCTGAGGTCTCTCAACATAATTGTTCTTCAGGGATAATCTTTCCACCATTTCACTTCCACAGCCCATTCCAAAAATCTTTCCCATGACCCCTGTCCTGCTCTGGCCACCTTCTCGCACCTCCCTTAGCCTACACCGTGGCTGCTCCAAACCTTTACTTCCTATCTGGTCCTCTATCTGCCAGACGGGCCCAGCTTCCTTAACGCTGAATAAATTTCTTTTGATAATTGAACAATGGCTCTGATATCATCAGGTAAAAAGGACATATTTCTATTCTTACTTTATTTATCCTTGTTGAGGTATTTTCCATTGTTGACCACCTCCTTGATCTGGAATCCTTCCTCCTCAGCTTGTGGGATATGACTCTGTCCTAGCTTTATTCCTACTTCTCCTTCTGTTCCCTTTCAGGCTCCTTTTGTAGGTTTCCTTCCCCTCATAACTGGCTAAATGTTTAGGCTTCCAAGGCTCTATCCTAAGCCCTCTGCTCTCATTAGTCTACCAACTGTCCCCAGGCCAGCTTATCCATGTTATGTGCTAAAGACTGTCCTCTCTTGAGCTTCAACCCTGTGTAGCCAACTGCTCATGTCCTACAGGTCCCACAAACTCAACGCAACACTCAACCGCCCTCCCCAGCCTGATCCTCCTGGATGTCTGTGGATGGCCCTACATGGTGGTTCCACTAGTTACCATGGCTACACACCTCACAGCCATTCCAAACATTCTCTTCTCACTTGTCCTCCCACATCCAGTTAGTTGCCAGCCCATAAATTCTATCTCCTTCATTTGTATCACAGTCATCTTTTCCCTCAATAATCATTGCTGTTGTTTTAGTTCATCCTCATCCCTTCACTCCAGATTTAGTGGAATGACATACTAATTCATTCTCCTGCATCTACTATGCTGCTCCCCACCTTCAACCTCCATTCTAGCAAAACTATGATAATATTAATTAAGAATTTGGGGCTTTTGAGTTAGAGATCTATGTATTCTGACCATATGCTAGCATAGTTCTATGGGAAAGTTTTCTAAACCTCAGTTTTCTTAACTATAGAATGAACCTAATACTTTTCTCAGAAGTTTGTTAAAAGAATTAAATGAGATACCATATAAGTAGCTCTTAAAACATTACCTGGCACATAATAAATCCTCAACAAATAAAGAAACCCTCCCTTTATTGTTACCTTCCTGCAACAAAAATCTGATTAGTTACTTTATTTTGCTGATCATAATCCTTAACTTACTCTTCAGAGCACCCAGAACAAGTTCAGGCTCTTCGTTTTAGCTTCCATGAGCTTCATAATCTGGCTTCTGCCTACCTTTGGTTTCACCTCTTTGATCACTCTCACATGCCATCTCTTCCCCAGACACAGGGGACAATTGTGATTCCCTAAATACACCCCATTGTATTCTCAGCAAATCCACATTGCTGTCACCTCTATCTAGAATGCCTTTCTCCTTTTCATCAGTTAGAAGATTCATACTCATTCTTTAAAACTCAGATCAAATCTCAGTATCTTCTAAAAATGTCCACTTTCCCCACAGTCTCATTGAAAGGCTCCTCCATGTGTGTGGGAATAATACCTTGGGTGTACCTACCTCCACATGTCACTGCAGCAAGGCTTTTATCACGTTGTTCTATTGGTGCTTCTTAGGTTGACTGTAGCCCTTCACCCCCCAATCCTATACCATAAACCCCATAGGTCCAAAGACTTGTCTGTGTCTTTACCTCTTCATAGGCCTGGTATGCAGTGAGTGCTCAACATGAGTAGGATGAAGGGAAAAAAGAAACAAAGGAATGGAGTGAGTGACAGGTAAGAATGGATGAAAGAAGGAAAAACAAAGCTATTGCTCATTATGCTAAAGTCCTTGGGTCTTTTTTCTTCAGCTTCTGAAAATTCATCAACTCCTACTTTTCTCCGTCAGGAGATGCTATAACTCCCACATAGAGAGTTCACGCTTTTATTTCCCTGCACACAGTCTCCCAGGCAGCTCTGCTTCTGTGCTTTCTACTCAATCAAATCCCTGCTTCCAGCTCTTTTTTATCCACCATGATTTATAGATCTTCATCCTAACAAATGGCCCTTTATTAATTCTGGAAAGATTTATCCCTTTTACATTTTATGGTACCCTTACAATGAAGGGAACAAAAGCACAACATGGGAAAGGGGCTAGAAAGAAGAATTTGTGCTTCACTTGTATTACTTTTCTATAACTCAGGGATTGATTGAACAAATATATTATTTTGAGCACTTGCTCTTTGCCTGACAGAATATTAAGCACAAGAAGCACCAAAGTTGATAAACCAAGAACTTGGTTTGGCAATAAAGTCACAGATTAGTGGGTTCTTTCAATTAACATTTTTTAAGTACCTACTGCATATCAGACACTGTTCCAGGTTCTGGGAAAATAGCAGCAAACAAAAGAGTAAAAGTTCCTGCTCCCATGGAGGTGATACTCTAGAAAGGAAAGTAGACAATAAATACTTGGGCTGCTCTAAGTTATTAAGGAGTGGAGAGGAGAAAGTGTCATTGCTGGGAGATCAGTTATCTACTTGAGACTGTCCGATCAAAAGGTGATTGGATATTTCTTGGAGTAGGGTGGTAATGATAGTAAAAATTATTGAGTTCTGTAGAGCCAACTGGATCTGCTAACAGATTATACATGAGATAGTAAAGAGAAAAATGGGCCAATTCTGACACCAATGATTTTGCCTTGTGTACTTGGGGAAAAAAAAGAGTTACCTTTACTTGAGTTGCAAAAGTCAGCATAAGGAGTAGTTTTTTTCAGTGAAATAAGAGGCAAGATCATGATCTGTGAGTAAAGAATAGCGAAGAGATGTTGGAGGTTGAGAAGAGAGAACTAAGTATCTGGGAAAGCATTTAATCATCTATCCCCTCTGTGGTTTGATGGCGAGAGAAAGATGAGACTTAAATGTTTAGTTTTATATTTGGTATGTTTGAGGTGTCTAGAAATAATAACAGCAAACATCTATTTAGTAATTCCCATGTGGTAGGCACCATTCTAAGTGGTTTGTATATATTAATCTATTTAAATACAACAACAATTTGAGGTAGGTTTTATTATTATCTCTATGTTACAAATGAGGAAAATGAAGCACATAGAAGGTAAGTAATTTGTACTGACCACATAAGTTGGCTGGTGAAGATGAGGATTGAACCCAGCATCGTGATTGTAGAGTCTACACTCTTACCTGCTTTTCTGGTCTATGCATAGGTGTGCAGTAGATTGAGGGTGGAGATCAAGTGAGCAGAAAAGGCCAAAGACATCAGCATAGGGAACATCAGCATTTAAATGACATTTAAAGCCATAGGACTAGGGAGTGAGTATAGACAGAGAAGAGGTCCATGTATTATATTTAAGCCCTCCAGTGTTTAGAGCCAGGAAAATGAGGAGGATTCAGCAAAGGAGTCTAAGAAGGATTTGGGGAGAGGGGCAGGGGGAGAAGGTAAAGAAAACCAAGACAGTGTGGTACCCCAGAGTTCAAGTGTAAAAGCGTCTTCCCTAAGAACTCAACCTTCCAGATAAGTGTAGGTGTGAGAACCTCACACAAGGTGGGCTAATACTGATTTCTTCCAGGGAAATTTTGAATCTGGAAATGAGAGTCAATATCTCTCGGAAGGCCTAATTTGTGGAACTGTAAATCCTTGTTTCATCCCATGGGAAAATGAGAAGCAAGGCTTTGGGAAAAGAGGAATAAGGTAGATGTGCATAAATAACAGTGAGAATATCCTGAGAGTGTCACTAATGTTAATTCCAGGCATTCCTGAATCATAGACCTTGGATTGCGAGAGACTCCTTAATACCTTCCCATGCCCAGTTTTGCTTAACATAGCTTGACTTTAGTTTCTATCACATGCAGGTGCAAGATTCCAAAATATTCTACCCTCTACCATGGTTGACACTGAGAATAGAAAGAATAGGCACTAACAATGTGATGTGAGGAATTCAGGAAAGAGCACCTTCTTGAGCAAACATCTTCCCTGATTCACCAGCTGTAGTTTATGAGATTCAACAATGAGGGAGAAAGGGAATCACCATTTATGGAGTAACTTCTAGGTGTATAACCCTAAGCAAGAGGTCTTTAAAACATTATCTCATTTAGATAGGCTCTTGGACTGGGGAAAAGCTTATCTTCCAGAGTCCATGAAAGAAATATCTCTTCTATACATGTATGTCCAAAATATTATTGTATACCTTTGTTCCACAGTTAGATGGAAGTGATATTAATTATAAATACAATATTTAGAAATGTTAAAATTATGATTAAATGACTGAGAAGAAATCAGTGAGGCAAGGAAAGGTGAATACTTTAAGTGGAGACTAAGGCTTTGGAAATAAGATTAGGGACAGAGGATGGGGGCTAGGAGTGAGTAGAAGCCACAAAGAGTACAATAGCAGGCAGAAGTAAATCAGGTATAAAAAGAAAAGGCATGAGAGCTGTGGGCAGCTGTTGAAAGGAGCATGTCCAGACTGATAGAAAATGTCTGGGAAAGAGAAAGACTTGCTCATGGAAATGCCTATTAAAAGAATTAATTATTGCTCAAGGTGTCAGATGGGCACCTCAACTGGATTATAAGGTTTGAAGAGATTACACAGAAAAGAACAACTGTCCTTGGTTATCACAGGTTCAAAAAAGAAGGATCTGCCTGGATTCAGATTCAAAGCAAGAGTGGAGGAAGAGCGTGATAAAGGAAATAAACACCTATAAAAGTCAACTCTGTTCCATGGAAAGCTTTTCATTTCCAGCTAGAATAAATAATAGTATGTTGTACTTGTAATTTAGCTATGAAAACAGAAAGATGGCAAATGCATAGTGTGTATACATTTGTATATGTGTCTGTTAGTGTGTGTGTGTATATATGATTTGGTAATAAATTATATATATATAATATATAAATATATATAATATGCTCTACCAAACATATTATTAAGAAAGGATTATGGGAAGGATTCAAGGTCAAGGGGACAAGGTTGTCATTTGGGGCAAAGGAATCCTTAGTAATGAGTTCATTGCAGTGGAAAGAACAAATAGTAGAATCCTTACGCTCACACCACTTTTTGAAACAGGAAATCCAGCCAATACTTAGTTTCAATCTTTGTCCTGTAATTTTTCCTTTCCCAGCATTCAGGGCCCACTGATGGATAGCTGCTTACAATCTATGAAGTGCTCATTCAATTATTAGAAGCTCAAGTCTCCCCTCCCTCTTCTATTTTCCCATCTGAGTCTCATTTGAAAGATCTTCCCTCAAGCAATTCTCCAATCAGGTGTGGAAAAACTATTTCTGAACAAAAGGAATTGTAATGATTTTAAAAACGGCAGGTTCAAATGTGATTTGGAAACTTTAAAATGTAGACCATCATCACAGACACAGAGAATGCTAGACCTGGAAAGGAATCTAGGTGTCATCTGGTAAAAAATGCTCATTTTGTTCATACATAAACTAAGGCCCAGATAAGCCAATGAGACTAGACCAAGGCCACAATGATCCCACAGATGGCAGAGGATGAGAGGTGTTCCCCTCCCAGCCCCAATTGCCTTTAAAATATACTTTCTGGGGCTTTTAAAAAACTTGTATAAACTCCTGACAGCATTTGAAGCCAGACATTAATAGCTAATATAAAAGGGATCACCAAAAAGGCAATTAATTAAGTCAAGAATCTCAATAGCATCTATCCTCTTTGTGAAGCTACTAACAATTTAATGAATGTTGGAAGGGGAGGGAAAATTGTAAATAGTAAAAATAATGTTTTACAATTAAAATTTTATGTTCTACTTATTCACGTACCACATGGATGATTACCATAAAATTACCCAAAAAAATGCCATTCATTATATGCTCACCAAAAATGGCTCTGGAATAAAAGAAATAGTAGAACCCAGGAGAAATTGGTTACAAGCAGAGGGTATGCCACCGAGGGTGCCCTGGCCCTTTCCCATCACAAGTGGTGGCAGCAGTGCATAACAGTCTTCATCCAAAAAAACAGCTGAGAAAATACAAGACTGGTTGGACAGGTATAGCAGAATGGTGAATTTTCTATATTAAATTCAAAAACTGTTTTAAACAGTAGTGGAGGTTTCCTAAAATATGATAATGTAGGTGCTGATTAAATAGTGAAGTGAAATAGAAATAGAAGTCCCTCAAGGCCCAGGGAGGTGCATACCCTGTCCAGGTCTAGCATATCCTTCCTCTGGATGGGGCAGTACTCAGGGATGGCAGGCGCTAGCTGACTGCTGTGAGGTCCAGAGACTCAGGTGAGGTCTTTGTCAGGCACTTAGGGAAAGGTGCCTACACAGGCAACTCAGTATAGGAAGAAAGGTAGGTGATGAAGCCTGCAGGAACGTGGAGGAAATGGGAACAAATGGGAACCCGGCTAAGTCAGGCACCAACAGATACTGAGGACTGAGCCAATCTGGGGCACGAATCAGGTGAGTAGGCCAGTGGGTCACCAGCAGCCCTGCCCAGTGAGCAAAAGGTCCAGCAAGGCTCAGGCAGGTAACTTGGTTCTGTCTTAAAGGACCCTTTGATGAGGCAATCGAGGGCTTTAACTTAACCTATATCACCAGTGAATATGAATGATTTGCTTCAATGATAAGCCATTTTAATATAATGACAAATGAAACTAAAGAAAATAGGGTGCCTTCCCAGAAATGCAGAAACAACAGGCCTGCTTTCTTTTCAGTATATTAACCATCAGGGGAGAAAACTGGCTTTGAGAGAGAGGAAGCAGCAGCTTCCCAGGCATTAAAAAGATTAAGGGAAATAGTATTGGACTGAAGCAGGGAGGAAGTTACTTGCCTGTCTCAGAGAGGACATTTCTGTTGTTATTGCCCCTATAACTATCTTCACCCTCAGCTCCAAATCGGGCAGGGCTGATGGGATTTGTTGAGGCAATATATCAAATTAGTCCTGCTGAGGAAACTCTGAAGGGAAGCGTGGAGCCAACGAGTGCCCTGAAATTTATCCAAGTGACAGGACAGTCAGAGCAGCAAACGGAGCCCTTTGCTTGCCACTGTGGACATTATAGCCCAAACTATGCTAATTAGAGGAAGGCCTGTGCCTTTAGTTCCAAGGAAGAAAGGAAGATTCCCAGAGTTAACCAATGACCACCTAGAATCTTTATAACCAGGCTTGAACTTGTATGACAATGAAAGAAAATGTCGTGTCATGAACACATTGGAAGTTCAGAAATTTCCAGAAATGTCAGGAGAAAATATGAGGGCTGTAATGATCATGCCTACCCCCTTCATCAGATTGCAAATGATCAAGATGACACAAATGTTACAAAAGCAAGTCAACTGTCTACTTAGCTTTAAGGGAAGAAGACACAGAAAGACATTCAGCTGCTGAGTGAACCCGGAGAAGCCCTGAAGGTCCCTAAGGAATAGCCCCTCCAGCCTGTGCAGCTACCTACCCTGAGATGTAAAGGCATGAAGGATGCTTAGCAAAGCCACAGACACATCCAGACTTTCTCAATGTAAAACACAGTCAGCTTTAACAGACCATAGCCAAACACATTCCACTTATTTATACAGCTGCTCTTGAGGGTTTATAAGAGTGTTCACCTTCTTCACATGAACCACCAAAGCCCCCCCTCCTCCCAACCCCCACCAATCATTTCTGTCTCAGGTTGGGCTCCCCAGGAAGCAGATTCTAAGACAGAGTTTCACGTGCAGAATGTTTACTTGTGAAATCCCTTGGGTGTAACGCGGAGGAGGAAGAAAATGGAAGCAGGAATTGTCAGAAAATGCTGAGTCATGGTGCTGACTCAATGACAGCCTCGACCAACTCCATGGGCAGCTCTGAAGTAGAATGTCCCTTCAGAGTTGTCCTGAGTTGGGCCAGGATGGCCAGGATTTTATGCCTTCACTGGTCAGACACTGGATGTGGGACACTCCGGGAATGGGTATGACCCTGGGGCAGAGCAGCTCACTGGAGCTCAGGCAGTCCCTGGGGGACTGATGGCTGAAGGCTGGTGCCAACAGCACTCCCAACAGCTGGGGCAACAAGTCCTTCCTTAAAAAAGGATCTGGACAGCACAGCACAGTGTCTACCACATGGTCTACATGCATTTCCTAAATATGCACAAAACTTCAGAAAACAAATATGGAATTGAAGTTTGAACTTCCCAACCTTTTTCAATGCAGAAACCATAACAGGAAAAGAAAATTTTCTAAGCATGAAAAAAGCTTTGATGCCAAGCACCCTAAAGGATTAAAGTAACAACAGCCTCTCGTATTGCAATGGTGAGACAAAGATAGAAAGTTCCTCTGTTTTACAACGGTGTATTCCCTTTGTCTCCTTCTGAGAACTGTGTGTGAGTTTCAATCAGTCAGTGACTCCTTATTGAGGGTTTGTGTGCTCAGCATTACACTAGATCCAGGTATGGAGGATGCCAGAGAAATACAAAACACGGTCTCTAACTTTGAGGACATTATGGTCTAGATGGGAGGAAAATAAAACACACAGGAGCATAGGAGAGTATCTTTTTGGTCAACTACATGCTCCTGGAACATTGAGGTGGTATGGTATAGCAAAAAGAACACAGGAAACTAGGTTCAGACCCTAACTTTTTTACTTAATTACTGTGTGAAGTTGGTCACATTATCAACGTGAGGTTAGTCAAGACACCTATGTTTCTGAGGATCAGTTTCCACATCTTTAAAATGGATCTACTGTACCTAGCTTACAGATGTGTTGTGAGCAATAAATGAGGCAAGAATTGTAAACATGCTTTGTAAATCTTAAGAAACAACACAAACATTTGCAGCTCTTTTCATACCCAACCCTTATTGTGTCAGAGAAGAAAGAGAAAAACTGATGAGAGTTGGAGAAGTCAGAGATTTCAGAGTAAGGGTCACCTTGGGCTTTCAGCAAAGGCATCCAGCTGGCAATGTTCTGCTGGCCCAACATACCCACTGCCTCCGTGGTCTCCTGCACGATGTTAAATTGGTGTTGATTTTGAGTGCCTTTAGAAAGGGAATGCTCTCTCCTGGTAGAACCAGGCTCGTCATTCCTATAGTCTGTCTGACCAAAGAGCCCCAGGAACAGAGCTGGGGTCAGAGAGTTCATGTTATTGAACCTGCTGTGGCACAGGAGAAATGCACTCCAGAGGAACCACAGGCCCTGTCAGGGCAGTCAGGAGGAGGTGGGAGGTGCTTGTACTGGATACAGATCTTTTTTTGGGGGATTCCAAGGAGGATTTAAGGAAGCCAGAAACAGGCCTGGATGGGAGGCTGTTGAGAACTAGAGGGTTTTTTTTGTGACTGATTAACATTAATTTTTACCTAGGAGTCAGGCAGGAGGGTTAAATTGAGGTTTGAGTTGTCATGGGCAAAGTGATAGACTGAAGGGGGGATTTTTAGCCATTTTTCTGTTTGCGGTATAGCTTTGTCTTCAATCTTATCCCAAACCCAGTCACAGCATAGCCCTGTCTGAACAGCACAAGTATCCTGTGAACATGTTTATGATCCATTGGGAAGGACACAGCCCAGCCCAGTAGGGCCATTTTTCATTTCTCATGTCTTAAATGAGAAATGCATACATCTGCAAACTGCCTGCTCCATTTGTTGTCTGAGTTTGCTACTCTGCCTTAATTGAGGTAGGATAATTTGTGACTAAGGATATAGTCTGAGAGGGCCCTAACTCTGACAGGGGGTAGCTTTCACAGGAAAGGTGATACAGAGGGGAGTCTTGAAGTATGCACAGAATGGGACCAGAATTCCCTACAGCAGTGATTCTCCAAGTGTGGTCCCTAGACTAGCAGCATCAACATAACCTAGGAATTTCTTAGAAGTGCAGATTCTTGGTCTTCCTCCCACACCCACTGAATCTAAAACACTGGGGCTAGGGCCCAGCCATCTGAGTTTAACAAGCTGTCCAGGTGATGCTGCTCAGGCTACACTCTGAGAACTCCAGCCCTGCAGTAGGTGAGAAGGCTCACAAGTGCAGCCATGAGTAAGCAGTTCAGCACAGCTAGTAAATACTAGTGTGATTAGGAAAGGCTTAAAGGGAGAAACGGGAGTTGAGGTGGGTCTTGCAAAAGGTAGAAAGGTAGATGGGCATGAGGAGGAGGAGAGGCAGTCAGAGATACAGAAATAACATGAGTAGATGTTCCTGCCTCTGGCTTAATCCTTAGCTTGGGACTGGAGGTCCAAACATTGGAGCACACTGGGGTCAGAATGACCTGAAAAATAACATGCTTAAGACCAAGGGCACATTATTCTGTATTTTCTACCAAAGCGAAGACTTAATGAAGAACTTTCTCAACATTAGTCTGAAGTGGTGAAAAACAGTCCATCCGGAAAAGTTATCAGTCAGAAAATTATAGTAATTGAAAGAGGTGTTTTAGAGCCAAATTGAAGAGGATGTAAAAGTTACATTAATCGTCTAGAAGGCAGCCTTTGTGTTGAATATGAGAACACCACCTCTGCCATAAGCTTTTAGTGAAATTAAAGCTCATCGCACCTAGCCAAGCTTGTGACTTTCCCATATGAAGAACTGGAGCCCACCTCCCGGAAAAGGACTTGCAGTAACACTCCCCTGCCAATGCCTTACAAGAGGGGGATGTGAGATGGAGGCTGGAAAGAAACAAAACCATGATCCCTGTGAAGAAAAGACAATCTCCTTGATGTACTTGGGACTTGATGAAATTTCATGTTAACAAATTGAGTCATTTCAAATCTAAGATCAGAAAGTTTCAAGTAGTCTTTTCATTTATCCTGGGTTGGTTTTGGGTTTTTTGTTGTTTGTTTGTTTCAGAATTGATTGAGTTCCTTTGTCTTTCCATGCCACATGAATGCACCTGAGCAATTCTTCATTCTTTCTACTTCTTTGACAGGGAAAAGTTTGTGTTCTGTAAATTTCTTTCCATTCAGCTTGTTTTTTGGAACTTGGACTTCTGTGTTGACAGTGTGTGGCTAATTTGCATACTTCTGTCTCCTCCCTTGCTCCATACCTTGTACAGATGTTATCATTTACGCTTTAGCTTTTTCAGATCCCTTTATAGCATGAACCAGTTTCTTCATGTTCCTTTAACTGCACCCTGAGAAATTATCTGTCCACATATTCAGTGGCAAAAGGCAATAGCAGATGGCTGTAAAACTGAAATAGGATTTCTTCTGGAAACTTAAAGGGAAAGATGTCGTGCAGGGACTGGATTAATGTGCATTTCACATTTTTAGTCCCCATACAAAAAGTTGGCTTCATCAAATCGGATATAGACTTCACAAAAGTACTCACTCAGCAATTGTTGACTTGCCCTTCTTCAACAGTGACATAAAGGTCTGTCTTCAGGGAAATAGAGTATTTTCTTTCCTCACTGATAAGAAAACTATTCAAATGCACTGCCATAATATTTATTTAATTAGATTAGTGAAATCTTTCTATGGAGAAATAAATTCAACTTTTTCTTCTTTCCTTTTTAGATCTATAAAATAAAGCTGAATTCCAGTACTAAACTATTTTACTTTTATTTGAACCCTCCAAAAAATGAAATTTGGAAAATACGAAGCTGGATGAAACCTCATATAAACTGTAGTTATTTTAATCAGCACTTTTATTCACTTTCTTTTTTTTATTATTTGCCAGCTTTCCTTTTGATTGTATAATAATAACTGTCTAGACTCTATTCTCAACTGTGATGGATTTTAGGAGACTTTGTATAAATGATGCCAGAAAAATAAATAAATTGGTAGTACTGTACATTAAAGTGCCACAGTTTAAAATGTTATGAACAGAAAAAGCATTGGCTGCTTACATACCAGCTAAGATGGCCTACTATTCATTTTCTTAAAAGTAAGAGCTTATAATAGAAAGTTCTTATCTACCTTGCTGTCAAAATGCAATCATAAAAAATAATGACCTACAGCAATAAGTATGTTTCTATGTTCCTATTTAACTTTTTGTTTCATACTAGATGCAAAAGTTTCATGATAATCTTGATTTGGGGTTAAGTTACAGCTATGATTATATTATAAATATATCCAGGACTGGCCTTATGAGTTTCTGACTCTTCTTTTGTGATTGAGGGACTCCCAAAGTTCAAAGCCACAGTTATTAAGGGTTTACTCAAAGCAGCAACAATAACAACAAAAACAAGTAACATCAGAAGCAACTCTCCCAGGCTGATATTTAGTCAGCAGGTACTAGTATAGCCATAATGAAATATTTCCCAGCAGGTTGAAAATCAGCTTCTGCCCTGGGCATCCCCCAACCCAGTGCCCTACCATTCTACCTGGGCTGTCTCAGCACCCCCTCCAGTGACTCAACTCTTAATGACTCGACAGCAAAAGGGTTGATACCTGGCCAGTAGGAAATCTCCAACCATGGGATGTTCTGATTGGCTACTACTGATTGGTTAGTATATATGTTATAAACATTTTTAATGTCATCCCTGATTAAATCTTATCAGTTACCATCTCAGCTAGCATATTGGTATCCTTGTTACAGTAAAGCCAGGTATCAGTGGGTCTCAGAACAACCCCTGGATGTGTGAAAAGGAAAAAAAAAGAAGGTAAAGGAAGACATGAGGGGGGAAAAAGGAGAATGAATAGGCAGAGGGCTTCGGATGGGGGGCTTCAAAAGGCTGTTGTATGTGCAGGCAAACCTCTGTCTCACAATCCCTTTTCAGGTCAATCTTCTTCCATGCCAATTACCTAATTGCTCTATAGGATTTTCTCTGCGACGAGATGATTTACTGTGTTCTGCAATGTGATCAAAGAAAGATATATTCAGCCTCTGAAGTTAGAACTTGAGGATATTCATGGGTGGGAAAGATTCTGCCTACAAGCCTATATGCATCTAGTGGGTGCTGTGCCCCACCTAGATCTCCTTTACGGGACTGTGCACCCATCTCCCAGCTGCCCTAAGTGGGTTTCCAGTGGCTCACTGATGCACCCTCTTCTGGATAATTGGCCTCAGCCACAGAGAGCCCCCTTGCCCGGACGTACCTGGGAGGTAAGCTGCAGAATAGCTGCAGCTAAGGACTGATGATGTGCCTGGCCTCCTTGCAGGACACTTTTGTGCATCGCTCATACTCCAGAGCTCCCTGTGGCATCAGGCTAAGGCCACAGGTCAGCTGTAACCACACCTTTGTTTAGTTTCTTCCCGTGCACTCTCCTGCTTGCTTCATGCCCCTATAGATTCCTCCTGAAAGCACTGCATTAAAGAATCCCTGTATCAGGCTCTACTTTTAGAGAACCCAGTGCATTTTTTTAAAAGACAGAAATTGAAAGCATTTTTCTTTCTAAATATGCATGGCAAAAAAAATCACATGCATATTTTTAGACCTTTTATCAAATTTGAGAGACATCGATACTATCCAACTTTGATTTTTTTACAAATTGTACCATTAGGAATCTAAAACAGAATGAAGTTCTATATTTCTCTTCTGTCACAATACCTCCGTTTGGTTTTTTTTGGACTTTTTTAGTTGAAATTCATGTTTTCCATGATGTTTTCCCTACCTCTGAAAGAGATATCATCCTGCACATACAGAGTCAAGAAGGAAAGTGTCAATACTTTAGCCACCTCTACTAATAGGAAGGCATCTGGATATTTCTGGTTTGCCCCTCCAGAGACACTCTGCAACCTTCTCCACCCTGCTCTGAGCCCCAAGACTCCAACCTCTAGGAAGTGCAACAACAGGCTTCATTTCCCCTCAGCTACCAGTTTGGCCAATGGAAGACACTTGCCAGGAAATTGAAGGTTTAATGCAGAATGAGGTAAGCATTTTTATTCCAATGGCAACCTTCCTGGTGGGTCTTCACAAGTTGTCTCTGGCCCTCTACTCAAGGCCACACTTACTGGGTGGCCCTCTCTATCCAACCACTCTATGTTGCAGTCACTAACTGCTTCCTACCCCTGTCCCCTCAGAGCTCCTGCTGTTGTTGGCTCTAGGGCCCTGCACAATTCTTTGATGTGATACTGCACCTAACCCTGCCCACGTGATTGTAAACACTCCCTTTGCTAAACTCTCTTCTGTGGTGCTTTTGAGTATGTTGTTTCCTGTCTGGACACTGGGGAAAACAAAATTCTAAATTGGCTAACATTGGAATTGAAAATATTTCTTATTTGAAAAAATGTAATCTGGTAAAAATATTTAAATAATTCCTCTGGTATCTGATTACTCAAGAACTCCTATACTCATTGTCCATTGATTCTTGGGTTATATAGCTATTCAATCATTCCTCCACTCATTTATGGCACAATCAGGTATTGATCACCAACTGAGATTGATGTTCTGTGAGCTATGGTAACCATGCAAGGCACAGGACAACAGCGTCATGCACTACATCATAAATTTCTTCCTGGGGACATTTTCCAGCTTATCTTTATACAGTGACGGCAAACAAATGAAAATGCTAAAGAATGGAAGGAAAACATTCTGACCTCTGATTGGGGCTGAAGTGAGAAAACCTATGGATTGCAAAGATGTGAGAAGTGCCTTGTAAGACCAGTGCTCTTAGAACAAGCAATGGAAGCACCACTCTGGAGAGGGCTCGATGAAGAGGGTGATCAACCCTTTTTATGGACATGTCTGTGCCATGGAAGATGCCTGGTAGCCAAGTAGATGGTCCTGAAGCTGTGCTAAAAATTGGGGTGAAAGAGTCCCAGATGCTTTGAAAACAATTTCCCAGGCTGTCCTGCCTAAGGGACATGTCATTCAACAGTGAATAAATAGTCAATTTAGGGAATGTCAGTCAAATACACTGCTTGATGTTCTCAAGACTGAAAAACCAATTGTGTGACTAAGTTTTTCATTTTTCAGGGCAGTCCTTGTCGAGAGAATTCAGATTTTGCAGATGATTGCTTTTACAATAACACTGATGTTTAATCTCCAAGTTGTTCTCTCTACTGCAGAGAGACTGAAACAGTAAATAAACACTACAGAGTAAAAACATCTTCAGGGCAAAAGCCCTGCTTAGGGTACAACTTACAAAATATACATAAAATTCATCTCACTACATTGTCATATTACTGAATCATAATTAAATACTTTTTTCAAAAAATATATTCTTTAAATGAAAGGAGTTGAGAAAATGTTGATATAACCAAAAAGAGGTATTGAGCTTAACAGAAGTAGGAAGGGCAGCCTTCATCCTTAATCCCCACTACCTGGTCCTGTTTCTGGCACTTCTGATTGTGTTATGAAGATTGTTGAATGACTAAAAAAGAACAGAGCTATTTGTAGATGGCAATAATCCCATCTAAAAGGATGAAGAGCTATTTGACAAAGACGTGAACCAATATAGCAAATATTAGGATACAGCAGGTCCATATAATGTGAATTTACTTGAAGTCATATCATGTGGAGATCTGTAAGCTCATGTTGAAATATACAGATTTGCTGATATTTTTGTGAAATATGGTCTTACTTCCAACATATGCTCACATTCATCATACCTGCTATATGCATTCTGAAGCCATGAAAGGGAACAGGAAACATTATCTTCTCCAGGCATAAATTTATCTCCCAGAGATGTAGGAGGGATGACCATTCCCTTGGCTCACTTGGTCACACTCAGGTGCTGGGATTTGGGTGAATTGGGAACCACAGAGCCATTCCTTTTTCCCTGGTGCTGCCAGACGACAGGGCTTGAGGTCCTTTCTTCCCTTCCCATTCTGACTCAACTCTTTCCCTGCTCTCAAAACCTCTCCCCTGCTCCTCACCACCTCTGGAACTCCATCTCTTCTAAAGGGCTAAGTTTTAATATTAAAAAAAAGCTTTGGATTTAAGATTGCATATGTTCTCTGCCAGGCTAACATCCATGCAGCAAGGAATTTCAAAGCCTGGATTCTGCCTTGAAATAGAGCAAGGAAAAAGCAGAGAGAGAACAGATAAAATGTTTAAAACGTACTTCCTTAGATTATCTGCCACAATACAAAATCAAAGTTTTTGGGGGGAAATTCAAGAGGGAGCATATATGGATATCTGTAATATCAAAGTAGACTCAAAATACAGGTTCATGAAAGATGAATTTTTAAATCCTATTTTAGGAATTATTTATTAATTAATCTTTGTAATTTTGAAAGAATCACTTTAATTCTACAATTTCACTCATCCCACCTGAAATTCTGGTAGACTCTGCAGTGGTGGGATGACACTCAGTGTGATTTGTGAGGGTGTATCTGTGTGTGCTTCCTTATGAACCCTTACTTCACAGTATCATTCCCCTCCCAGGAGCTTGGCTGCTTTGAGAAATAAATTTAGAACTCAGGTGGAATGTCTGTGAAATAAAAGCACAGAAAGCCTGGAAAACAATTTTTTCTAATATCGGACTCTACTTCTGATAAGCATGATTTACCACCATGTTATTTTGAGACTAACCCAACCTGTCCATACACATTTTTCATAGGTGATATATCTTGTTAAATATTTTATTTTATATACAAAGAAAATTTCTTTGAAAAAGTTACATGAACTCTTTGTTTTCAACTGAGATGCTGTTCTAAAGCAATTTTTAAAATGTTTATATAGAATTCTTTATTCTTTTACAAGGTCACTAAGATTTTTTGCCTAAAAAAAGGGAGGATATTTGTAATAAATAGTAAGTGAATGGATAGATGCATTTTACATTAGGAAAGAGAAGTAAATATCCAAGATTCATAAGAGTATCATGGAGCTATGCTACCTGAGTTTATGTGGAGTATATTTTCTTAAAATTTTGACCACCTCCTCTTTCTTGAGAAATGAGGCTCAGGTTATGTTGTTACTAAACAGCCAATTCGATCCCTGTTTTCAAGGACAATTACACATATAGTATGTTTGTGCATGTTTACCAAATGTTTCCAAAATGCTATGAAACCCAAACACACTCTAGAAGAATTAGCACTATTCTCAAATACGTCAAGGGCTCTAAAGTTCCCAGTGATAATCCGGATCCCAGGCCATTGCTGCACCCCCAGCTGGACCCAACATCTGTTCTGAATATGTATTCACTGGCGAACACCAAGAATTTAGAGGCTAATCTAAAAGAACCAGATCAAGGGGGCCTGCGTTTCGCATGACCTGTAATTAAACTCTTTGCTGAATCTTTACACATTGTCCTTGAAGTTACTGCCTTCTATTGAAGGGAAAAGAGGTAGAAGGATTCTTGCTTTATGATTTTGTTTCATTTGGTTGACAAATGTGCATTGATAAAGCGTAAGGAGCCTTTAACAGGTGAGAAGGGTCTCCAATATGGGCTCTTTCCTTGGCCCTATAAACTTTATTAACTGTTTTTGAAATGGACTCTCCACCTATTATAGACAACTCTATTTCACCACTTGACTTAAGAGGAATGTTAGTTGTCTTCAGGGCTTGTATTTGGCCAGTATGACTGGGTATTAAAATACTGAAATCTTTTGAATCCAGCAAATAATCTAGTGCTGTGACTGTGTCCGTTCTGATTGGCTTGGTGGCCCTTCCATCTAGTCACTAAGTATTTTTCACATTATCTCAGTTCTTTTAATTATACTTGCTCTTCTGTGCTTGGAGATAACAAGCCAGATTGATGGCAGGGTTTCCAGAATATTCTTTGTGACTAAGGTATTTTCCATTATGAAATGAACCTTTTAATTGAAGCCCTATGTTACTTTGGAGAACCTACTCATCTTATCAGTGGGGCAGGCAGGAATGGGAAATTAGATCACATACCCAGTGCCCCTGCACCCCTCGGTTCTCATGAGGACCCATGGAGCTGGCCCTGTCTGCTCTCTTGTGCCATGGGTGAGGCTTCTTTCCATCCCACTGCACAATACACCTGACACCCGCGTTGGTTTTTGGCATTCAACTTGCCCTACCTGTCCACACTCACACCTTTACCAGTTTCTCCTGTCCTTTTTTTACATACACTCTCCATCATATGGCTCTTCTGGCTTCTCATCCTTAGGACCCTGCTTTTGGCATTCAAAGGAATCAGTTAGCTAAACACTTCACTGCTGTTGTGATCATTGCCGTTACGATGAGAAGGAAGGACTTGTATCTAGTAAACTGTGTTTTAACTGTGACATTCTGGAGGCAGGGTCCTCACCTGTCCTTTGTTAGCCAACCCAAGCAACACTCTCAATTAATGAGTACTACAGGGCTGGAGAGTGATGTTGGCTCAAGAGGCTGACTGGACCTTGTGGAGCCACCATTACTCGTGCCTACTTGCCATCTGTGTGGTCCTTTCCAGGAGAAAGAGCATTTTCTAAAATTGTACATATATAGCCCAAGGGAAGCAAAGGTTTTTACACCATTATTTGGTGAGTTTAAGGACTGTTCATATTGCCTGCCTGCCTGCATGGGGCAAGCAAGGAAAAAATAAATCAATCTGCCTTAATTTTTCAGAATGACTGGATTGGGTCCCAGATCAAGTTGCTACAGCATCTCAGTTTTGCTTTGGCTCTGGAGGGACTGCTAAGGAATATTCTTTAACCCAGTTACACTCATCCTTCTCTCAAGTCATCTTGTGTCCAATAAAGATAAACATTACTCATTGGTATATAGATTTTAAAGAGTTTCAAACACCATGGAGAAACTCTATTTCTTCCAGCACAATCCATGAGCCACACCTTGCTGCCTGATACTTTATACCGCACGTTTAAAATCTGCTCACTTCTTGTTCATCCTAATTCATCAACAAATCTATCATGACAAATAAAAATTATTTCAGCTTTTGGGTTTTCTGTAAAAGAGCCCTAACATTCTTTCTCTGTCTATATTCTAGAAGGGTATTTATGTATACTGTTCCTGTTCTGATATTTAAGAAGAGACATCAGGGATATACAGGTTTGCTAAAAATGACCCAAAGCACTTGAGGGAGAAACAGTAACCAAGAGCGTGGGGGTGGAAATGGCAAAGACTTTGCTGGTTTTCAGAAATATCAAGACCATCTGCCATGTCAGCAACATTTCTGCCACAGTCAAAACCAGCTGGTAAGAGGAAAGGCGTGTGGCATAGCAGGCCTAGGAGAGAAGACAGACCTCCCGACAAGGGAAGCTTGTTTTAGAAGGGGTTTGACAGCTAGGGGAAGAGCTAGTGGGGAGGTGCAGGCCAAAACAGGTTCATGTTTGCAAACAAAGCCTAGATCAGACCACTGATGAGGGTGTGATCATGAGAGGTAACTATCAAGACTTAATTCTGCTTGTCCTGAACATGTCTCAAGAATGCATTAGTCACACATATGGCATTTATAGAAGCGAGACACCAAATTACTTACTGAAGCTCCATGTCCATGCCTTGACTAAAGATGTTATGGGGCATCCATAAATTTGATTCTCTTCTCTTCTTCCTGTAGCTGTCCTGGAAGAGCATGGTGGGGCATAGTGGGGTGAGGGGCTGTCTTAGGAATATTCTGGGCAGTGGTGCAGTCACCTACATGAAGAAGTGCTCATTCAGATGGCACACACCAGGGGAAGTGAAGAGCCTCTCCCAGGAAAACATTCCCCTAAGCTATGTTTACTCAGAAAACAAGTCGTGCTTGCCACCATTCATTTCCTACTGGCCCCAAATATCCAATTGTCACCAAAAGCTCATGATTCTGGTTAGTTGAATGGCCTCACAAAGAATGTCATTATCATTTCAAGGCAGACAGAATGTAATTTGATAGAAAGTATAATAAGATCAGGTATATCATTAAGGTCTGATAAAGCAGAAATTATGAGCTTCAATTGTACTTTGGTTTCAACCTTGTATAGAGTGTTAGAGTTAGTATGACCTTGTCATTTATAGGCCTAATCATTTATATAATAATAGAAGTTACTTTTGACCTCTTTCAAGCCTCTACAAGTATAATAATTAGGAATATTATAAAAGTAATATTGTAAATTGTGGAGTCTTTACGTGTGTGTATGTGTGTGTGTGTTTATAAATGTTTCTTCTGGCTTTGAATCTAACTATTGGCCAGTGCTATTCTGTTGTACTGTACTACACCAATCGTTTTTCAAGAAAACAAGCAAGTGATAATCTCCATTTTAGTACATCTTGGATAGTCTCCTAAAAACTAAAATGACTTTTTCTATGTAAAAACAGAATGGTCTACCTTCCCAATTTGACTTTATTTATATAGGTAATTCTCAGAATCACCACAGTAGCTAGTTCCCAAGACTATTCCCTTGAATAACCCATAAGATGGCCTTTATTGCATTGTAGTCCAAACGTGAATCTTGCAGAGATTTTTTTTCATGAGAGTTCATAAATATTCTATTTCTTTTCTAGCTAGACTTGTCACTAACCAAGCGTTTACAGTCGATATTTGTGAGGTGGCTACCAAGACCTAATTCTGCTTCTCCATACTACAGATATTTATGTACTTACAAAAACAACTACTCGGATTCATTAAGTATGGCTATAAATCTTTCTCCTGAAAGAGTCGTTCTGTCTTTTCAAGTCTTGCAGTAAGCACAGTGCTAACCATGCTACACGTGACTTTAGCCTGCAGGTACACTGCTACTGAGACATCATGGTCTGGTGGATACAGCGTGACAATAATCTACTCTCCTATTCTGCCCTGAGGTCCTGGGCGACCTTGAGCAAGTCATTTCGCCTTATCTTTGCATTTCAAGTTCCTTTCTACAACAATGGAAAAAAATCTTTGTATCTGTTTCTTTGCAAAGATGGTTTTAATATTGCCGTCATTTCTTCCTATTATATACATTCTTTTTGTTATTTCTTTTCTGTTTAATATCCCTTGTAATGTAACCATCCAACATTCCTGGGTAACTGTGTGATTGTGTCAGAATGCCAGAGGAAATTGTTGCTTTGAGCAGGAAGTTGGGTTAGAATGATCAGGCAACTATAAAGGCCTATGATTCCCCTTCATTCCTCATTCTTCATTGAAAGTTTATCTACCATGAACTATATTTCTCAAATTGCCTTCTTTGTTTCATATCTGTTCCATGCCCCCTCCTCAGTCTTTTTATATAGTCCATGTTTTTCATATTCCAAACTTCCTAAAAAAAGGAAAGGGCCACATATTACTGAGTTCTAGTATATCAGAGATGATTTATTCATTCAGCAAGCATGTAATCAATAACAAAGCTAAAAGGCTGTCATGCAGAAACAGAACAAAATTAGGAGAGAGGTTCTAAGAGATAAATTTTGACTCAACATAAGTTTTTCTTCCCACATAAACTCACTTGGATGTGAGACATGTAGGATGGAGAGAATTGCACAGCTAGCAGAAGGCGGTCTGTGCTGAAAAGGAGAGGCGTTCTGGTCACCACAACAAGCTTCATGCAACCACCCAGTGGCACAGGCTGGCCCAGCAGAATCACTGGCTTGTCCAATACGTTGGCAGAACAGGCCTGATGGAAGCAAGGGGTGATACCAGTGGGCCCTGTTCAGTAATTGGGAAGGAAGCTTGACAACATGGAACTGAAGTGGCAGGCTGTGGAGTGAGGTCACCTTTCAGGGTTTCAGAATATTATCTCATCTCAGCAGTGGCTAGAAAACCACCACCACCACCCCACTCTCAGTAGACAGGGCTGCCTAGAGATGGGCATAGCATTAGCCCCAACATACCTGCATTCTGGCAGTGTCCTCCTTTTAGAAAGAAACTGGGATTCTGGACAGTGTAACCATGCAGACTACCAAAAAGGAGGGCAAGGGGAGGTAGCCCTGATCTCTGGAAACTGGCCTAGCACACACACAAGTAGGTCATGTTATTCTCCTGTTGGACACAAACAATCTCACAGAATACCAATATCAGACAAGATTACTCTGAGGCCATGATAAAGTAAGGCAAAAAATAAACAAGTTCACTTCATAATTTTGTCTAAACATAGATAAAACCATGGTCACTGTGCCACCCACAAAATACCAAACACTCCCTCTCTTGGCTAAAATGAGTGACTTCTACTTCATAGTATGCCCGCTCTACAGATAAGATTTATTAAGATAGCCGATTATGGAATTGCTCCCACTTTCTGAGAGTATCCAACCTAGAGTGAACACCTACTTCTGTACACCTCCCCCATGTTCCTCAACCAAAGCCCAAATCCTATAACAGAGTCTTTCTAACATCCTCTTACTGAGACATCCCGTGGTTTCCTATGGTGTGTGTTCTCCATCACTGCAGCAAGTGATAAACCCAACTTGTTTAATTACAGATGTGTTCCTGGTGGTCTTTAGTTGGAGTGCATTGACGAGACAAAGTTGGATTCAAAACAGAAGCCCGGTTCTAAGAAATGGGCAAACATTTAGAGGATGAGCACGTATTAAAGCTACAATGAGTTAGGAGCTACACAAACAGCCAAGGATTCTGAAACTAGTTCTTGCCATGACTTAATTCCACCCCACACCAGAAAGTAGAGCCGATGGCACAGTTCTGGCTGCAAGTGAGGTTTGAGGGGGTAACAGAATATACTTGGGCCTGCAGTAGGGAGTTAGAGAAATAACCTGCAAGAAGGAAGGAAGCAGCAGTTAGCGAGCTGAGTTGTTCTTATAATGCTCTGTAAGCTCTGGAATATTAGAGACCAGGATCTTTATGATCAGAATTGTCCAGTCTATCAATCACCTACAGACACATTAAAAAGAACCAAATAATAATAATAATAATACAATTACTAGACGCTAGGAAAACCTTAGGAAAGTCTAGCTATGAGGCCTCTTTTAAAAGAGAAACTATATCCCTTTTATTTAGTTGATTTAGTTTATTCTCTCTCTCACTCCCTCACACACACACACACACATGCACACATACATTAGCAATATATCTTTTTTTTTTTTTACTATTTTCAAGCCTTTTATACTTACTCCCAAGACTGCATGCTCTAACTTGCTTTATTCTCCACTTACAGCAGCAGGTCTCAACTTTGGCTGCACATTAAAATCCCCTGGAGTGTGTAAAAAAACAAAACAAACAACAAAAAACTCAGTGTCCAGGCCATGCTACAATCCAGTTACATCAGAATCTTTGGATTAAGACCCTGGTATCAGGGTTGTTTTTTTTTTTTTTTCTCTTTCTTTATGTGCAGGTGATCCAGTGGACAGCCAAGATTGAGACCACTGGCTTAGAGTTGCTTCTTCCCCTGGACAAGGGTCTCATTATGTAACTGGTGAGTCCCTTTGCAAATAACAGGTCATACCCTTCAGCTATGTTCCTCTAGCACAACTGTTGTTAACCAGCCTGTAGATCCTACCTGGGGGCTTATAATTTGAGAGTTCTAGGGTGGGCCCAGTCAGTTGTTTTGATTGTAGAGAGTAATGGCATTTAAGAGCCACTGCTCTTTCACCAGGTACACAGGGGTAATATTTAAAATAATTAAGGCCATGTTGGCACCAACCAATCAGAATGGGTGATAGGAATTGTGCTGGGGGGAGGAGGTACTAGGTATCAAATCTTAATTTCTGGAACAAAGTGAGGCACAAGGGATCCTAAGGAAGGGGTCAGAGAGGCCAGGGCAACAAAAGGTCATTTAGGGGATCTGAGACAGTGACTATCAACCAGTAAAGAAGCATTTTAATAATTAACATTTGGTACAGGCTTTCCTGTGAATGCTACCCAAATAACAGCCTTGCACGAGCCTACTGCTGGATAGCACCTGTCATTCTTGTATTGCAACTGTATATTTGCATATTTGCTATTGGAGGACACATTATGTGCTAAAAAATCCCTGATAAATGAATAAGTGAATGCATGCAGAAAGCCCCTCTATTCTTTCTTACAATCTGTCAAAAATAGTTTCTCTTTTATACCATAGTCACCTTCTTAGTGTCTTGATCATTGTAAAAACTGTAAAAAGTTTTATATTTTCATTTTTTCTATATTGATCATACTGTGTGCTTACCATGGTATTAGCTTACCATGGTGTTAGGTGTTATAAGGAATAACAGAAAGTATAAGATGAGATTTCTGAGTTCCAGGTGCTTACAGATACCTGTGCCTCCAGATTAGAGCCTGGCGCTATTTCATCTCATGGTGCTACTGAGCTCTACAGAATCTGCACCTAGCAGAAGCATCTATAATGGTGGCATCTCAGGTCCCATGGCTGGCTACTGGGGAAGGACATTTGGGGGCATTTTATGTCATTTTTTATAAAAAACTTCCTATTTGTAGGCATGAGATGGCATTTCCTAATCAATATCAAGCTGTGTAAGAGGCTCTTCTTGGTCTAATTACCTAAAATTACAGTAGAAGCCAAGGTCAAAACATGCAACTGTCCTAACTCCAATATGTCATTGGTGCACATTATTTTTCATGCCTCCCTCTTGAAGAAAGTTAAGCAAACCACCAATAGGCAATAAAGCAGAAAGAGGAATTGCATTTTATTCCACTGACAGCAACCCATAGTGAGCAATGAGCACATATTTCACCTTTTTAGAATTCTTAAAGTGGTTTATTGATTTCAAAAGTGTCCTAATCTGAAAGAATCTAGGCAAATAAATTTTCCTTATATTTTTAAATATGTTACTAATATATTTGATTTGGTTTAAATATTTGAATATCCCCACAATGGTTCAATATGATATATGCATTTTAATCAAAATCTTGAGAATTAATAATGATTATACTTATTATGATGAAATATCCACCCAAAGGTGTTATCTTGCTTATGTAATGTCAGAAAAAATGGTGCCCCTTAGCTAGGACCCTAACTTTAAGGACTAGCATCCTGGACTTTCTCCAAGTGATGCTTCCATAGACTGAACAAATATCTTGACTTTGGATATGCCATCTGTTTCATGCCACTTAAACTCAAATCTGGCTATGGGTTTTCCCCTCCCTTTACCTTAGAGTATTTCTTTGTTACAGTGGCATTAATAATTTTTAGAATTAATTAATACTTAATACCAACCCATAAAGGTAAATACTGACCTACCTCACCAATGACTAAAATAAATTATTCATTTTTCCACAGAACAGGAAAAGCCCATTTTCATGTTGGTGGCAGGAAACAAATTGAATGAGAGACCATAATTTAATCATGTCACTATAGGGTATTATAGTATGCAGCTCTTATTATTCAGGGACTTAATTTGATGATTGGTATTCTTTATGATAAATGTCTGCATAACATTGAATTTTACTCCAGTTATTTGAGTACCCAAAGGAAGCTTAACATTCTATTAAGGTCAATCTTCTGAAAATAAGCTGTGAGTTTAAATTCTTTTAACGTATTCTATCTTTGGCATCTCTCTGCATTTGATTTTTATGAACACCTGTTTCTATAAGAGATGGCTGGATGAATTTGAGGCTGGAATAACTCATAAGCAGGAATATATGCTGGGAACTCTTACAAAGAGATGAAGCTTTGAATGAAGGACCTAGATAGCACCAAATTAAGTGAAATTGAGAAATGCTAACTCATTGGAGAACTGGCTCCACACATAAGGAGAAAAGCATCAAAGTCCAAAGGATGGAGCATAAACTCAAACCCAGTCCTGGCTAGTGCCATTGCTAATGGGGTCTGAATTAAGGAATCAGGATGAAATGAGGCACTGGGAGTTGTCTGCAATACTAGCTGTCAACCAGTCATGTGAGACAAGGTCATTATCCAGGGGATTTGCAATTGGAGGCAAGGCACAGAAGGCCAAAAGCAAATACAGGTATACCTTGCTTTATTGCACTTTGCTTTATGGCACTTCCTAGATGTTGCAGTTTTTACAAATTGAAGGTTTGTGGCAACCCCGCATCGATCTAGTCTATTGACACTATTTTTCCAACAGCATGCACTCACTCATGTCTCCATGTTGCATTTTGCTAATTCTCACAATATTTCAAAATTTTTCATTATTGTTATGTCTGTTATGATGATCTATGATCAATGATCTTTGAGTTACAATTGTTGTTTTTGGGGTACCATGAAATGCATCCATATAAGATGGTGGACTTAACTGATAAATGTTGTGTGTGTTAAGACTGCTGCACTAACTGGCCATTCCCCTATATCTCTCTCTCCCCTGAGCCTAACTATTCCCTGAGATACAATAATATTGAAATCAGGCCAATTAATAACCCTACACTGGCCTCTGAGTGTTCAAGTAAAAGGAAGAGTCACTTGTCTCTCACCTTAAATCAAAAGCTAGAAATGATTAAGCTTAGTGAGGAAGGCATGTCGAAAGCCAAGATAGGCCAAAAGCTGGACCTCTTGCACCAAATAGTTAGCCAAGTTGTGAATGCAAAGAAAAAGCTCTGGAAGGAAATTAAAAGTGCTACTCTAGTGAACACAGAGATAATAAGAAAGTGAAACAGACTATTGCCAATATGGAGAAAGTTAAAGTGGTCTGGATAGAAAATCAAACCAGCCACAACATGCCCTTAAGCCAAAGTTTAATCCAGAGCAAGGCCCTCAACATGGAGGCAAGTCCCTCCACCAGCAAAAGGATTATGACTCACTGAAGGCTCAGAAGACCATTAGCATTTTTTGTCAATAAAATATTGTATTAAACAAGTTGTGCACATTGTTTTTTAAACATAATGCTATTGCACACTTAACAGACTACAGTATAGTGTAAACATAACTTTTACATGCACTGGGAAACCAAAAAGTTCATGTGACTTGCCTTACTGTGATATTCACTTTATTGTGGCGGTCTGGAACTGAACTTCCAATACCTCTCAAGTATGCCTGCGTGAGCTAGAATGAAGTGGCAACGGTAGGCTCTCCAGCCCCCACTGAGACATCAGAGTTAGTACTGGCAGCCCAAAACCCGCACAAACCCCACCTGGGTCACACAGGAAGGGCAGTTACTGATGGGTTGCAAGGAGATGCTCTTGTACAGCATCTCCTTAAGTGTCCATTTGCCTCTGGGCACTGGAACATCAGGAATGGCAGCCTGAAGAATATTTCCAGATCCCCTGGGCTACTGATTGGGGGACGGCCAAAATATATGTGTGAGAAACAAGTTAGAAAGCAGAATGGAAAGCATAGTAACAGGAATAATGCAAAGTCTTAGGACTTAGAGATTTTTGTGTATTATTAATAAATCAGGTCAGTTTTAGAGCACACTTGCACTCTATCAAGACCAAGTGTTCAAATACAAATTAGCTTTCAAAAAAATTAAACCAGGCTCAAGAGAAATCAGACTTAATAAACAGAAGGTTTTCATTTAAAAAATTGGATGCTAAAACCAAATGCAATGCAGGTGCTGCTCACTGTTCTGAGATGCATTAACTCATGAATTTATTCTTCAAACATTTGTTGAGCAAATAACAAGTGGTAGGCACTGTTCTAGGCACTGGTGGACAAGACACACAGAGTTTTTCTAATGGGGTGGGGCCATAGAACATTAACAAGAAAAATGCAAAATAATTCCAGATAATGATTGTCATGGGCAGATACTAAAGCAGGTTCATGTGATAGAGATCAAATGCAGAGGGGAAGAGAGGGTACATCCTTTAAACACAGTGGTCAGGGGAGGCCTCTCTGAGAAGAGGTCATTTTCTACTGAGACCTGAATGCTGGAAAGGGGCAAGTAGGGGGACAGAGTCCAAGCACTGGTTATGTTTGATGAACTGTTTTTCTGGTCCAAGAGATCTCAATTTTTATAATTTAATTTGCCCAAAGGCCTTGGTTGTCACCTAAAAGAGACAGGAATAATGACCCGGAGAAAAAGATAGAACCATTGAGGGGGACTATAGAATGCCTGTCATCCAGAAACCAGACCTGCAAGGAATGAAAGGAACTGCTGTTGGCCAGAGGTGGAGGAAGACACTGTTTCCACAAGGGGCCCATGAAATCCAGGGCCCAGGGCACAAAGCACATTGCAAAGGAGCCACACCCCGACTGCCATGGGAAGCCCAGTGTGATTCAGGCTCATTGTGGACAAAAGGGGGAGGTAATACTATTTTGACACCTTACGGGCTTCAGAAAATGCAGATATCAGCACATTCAGAGGACTCCGCCATTGAGAAGGCGGAAAGTGCAGCTCTCAGGAGCCCTGGGAAGGAGGAAGCTCCCAGAAGGAACTAAGGTGGAAGAGCAGGAGAGGGCTTTTCACAAACACGTGTAAGACATCCCAACTGCGAGACCTACTTGAAGTCTGCAAGCAACACGAATAAGTCAGTAAAGCGTGAAGTGTATTACCATATCCCCAGCCATAAATTCCACTAGGTCACCCTCTTCTCTGAATCTTACCTTCACCTTCTTCACCTTTTTGTGCCCCTGAGGATACAGTTTTCTCTGCTGCCCTCTCCACTATCTCTCCTGGGTCTGCAGGTAGAGTAAGAATCCTCACTGCTCCTCATTGCCCTTTTCATATAATTCTCCCTCTCTTTGCCCTAAACCCTCTCCCCAACCTTAAGGCTCATATCACCAGTGTTGTGAGCTGAACTGTGTCCTTTCCCCCCAAATTTATAGGTTGAAGTTCTAACCCCTAGGACCACAGAATGTGACTGTGTTTGGAGATAGGACATTTAAAGAAGTAATTAAGGTTAAATGAGGTCATTGGGGTGGGCCTTAATCCAATATTACTGATGTTTTATAAGAAGAAGAGATTAGCACACATGCACACACAGAAGAAAGACCCTGTGAATACAAAGGGAGAAGACAGAGATCCACAAGCCAAGGAGAGAGACCTCAGAGGAGATCAACCCTGCCAGCACCTTGATCTCGGACTTCTAGTATCCACAACTGTGAGAAAATAAATGTCTGTTGTTTAAGCGACCCAGTTTACAGCATTTGTCATGGCAGCCCCAGCTGACTAATACAACCAAACAGCCATCCTTTTTTGCTGCTGTTATCTGCAGCCCTCTTTGAAGGTTTTAGTTCTTGGCTGAGTTCTGTTGCTGTCTTCTATGCAACCTCTGTCATGATCCTCTGTGATTTCTATAACTTTGTGCATGACCTTCCCAACACATCGGCCTCTCAGTTCCTGGTTCCTCATCCTGGCCCAGCCATCCACTTCCACGGTCATAGCGTAGATCAAACTCCCCAACTCACATCCACGAGGATTTGAGCTCCCTGGTCCTGGCAGATGCTGAGCAGGGTGGGGGCATCCAAAGCCGCCAGCCAATCACTCCTGGCCTCAGGCAGTCTCCTGCAATTACTGTACAGGGATGCTATAAATTATTACCATTTTCTATTAATATATGTACCACAACAGAAAAAATAATAGAAGGCACTGCCCTAGATAGTGTTATTACCAATAACAGCACTCCAATGACAACCTCACTGCAACAATGACTTTTCTTCCAATCGCCATCGTGTCATTGTTCTAACCTCCTTTTTCTAATTATCTAAGTCTAGAAGTTTTTGACCCCATTAGGGTCTACAAACCATAGAACCTTCCAAAATGGGTATTTGCTGATTGAAAGAACAGATGAATTTTCTTATCACCTTCAGACCTCCCCCTTTACCTTTCCTTTTTCCCAAATTCTTAAGATTAGGATGGGGCTATTTGTATTTCACTGAAGAAAATGTGACTTTCCTGATACACAAAAAACAAAGAAATTAATCTCTACTTAAAATCAGAGTCTGCGGGGCATAGTTCAAGCACTAGGAAGCCCTTGTAGCAGACGTTCACTCCACCTGTTCTCATGTTCCTCATCATGGCTGTTGGGAAAACATGGGGACTTTGTTTTTAGGGTTCTGTATCTTTTTTTGGAAGCTGTTCATCACAGCTATCAACAGAAACAAGTATTTATACAGTTGTCCTTGAAGGGTTGTCCAATGTAGGGTTGTCCACATTTTATTTATGGATTAGATGTGACAGTATATTTTGCCAAAAAAAAATCCACTGAATGTGGATTGGGAAAAAATTAATAGTCTACAGAAAATGTTACAATCTGCTCAGATGTCCAAATGTTACTTATCTACCATCTTGAAAAATATATAACTTCCTCTGTTCTGAAGCTTTATAAGTATATCTCCAAGCCCTCCTGCTCAACTAATCCTACCGAGCCATGAAATTGTAGCTCTCAGCAAGACCATAAGACCTCACGATAACTGCACCTTTCCTGCCAAGATCAATGGTCTCTATCTTTCACTGGCCTTTGACTAGGTTTTTATCTACGTGAATACCTAAAATGCTGTCTCCTTAGTTAACCTCATCTTACCTCCACCTATTCCAAAATTTCTTATTGCTCCGTTGTCATAACTATTTTACTTTTAATTCTCTAGAATCTAGACAAGTATTAATAATATATGCCTTGTGGAGGGCATATGTTCCAAAAGATTTTTTAAGCATTATTGTATGTCATTGTTCAGCCTCCTGGGAGTTTTCTGAAAGAAGTTAATGTATATTCATGTCTCAGAGCTATATCTATATATAGCTGAAACTACATATGATTTTTCAGCTGTTACTCTTAAGGACTAGCACTTTCTTCATACTCTACAACACTTATTACTGTATATTATGGTCAACCATTTAGGTAGCTGTTTCCCCAACTAAATGATGAGTTCTTCAAGGGCAGTCAGCAGGTCTTATTCACATTTATATCCCTAGAATCTTGTCAAGGGCCAAGCATCCAGAATAAATTCAATAACTATTTGTTGAGTGAAAAAAAAAGTCATGAAGTTATTTAGCTTTGTGTGCATATTTATGCAAAATAAAATAAATAAATAAAAACTGGCTGTTGTGTGCTACCTTCAAGAAAGTAAGTAAACAAGTATGGCAAAATTCTATTTTAGGAATTTTTTAGAGACCTACAATCAAAAATGTTTCATTGCAGAAGCAGAGAAGCAATCACACATAGGTATCAGCCACTTTTAAAGCTGCTTTGGAATTTCGGAAAAAGAATTCTCTTTTTATCAGCCCCCACTTCTTCCCTGAGTATGGACAATGTAAGAGGCAAGGAGTGGAACTCCACAGAGAAGTCGAGGGAAGAATATGGAAATTCCAGATTTGAACAAGTGTCAGGAGAAACTGAAGAGGATCAGTAGGTTTCTAACTGACCAGGCACAATTGCTGTACCAGGAACCTCAGCGAAGGGGACCAACCAAAAGAGATCTGTCAAAGATGACAAAGCGTTCTGCCCAAAGAAGAATGCAGAATACAGTGACAGCCCGGAAGCTCAGAAGAAGATAACGACTCCTCCATGAATCTGCCTTGCAAGGACGTTTATGGGCCTGGTGCCACCAATTAAACCTGAGCACCAAAGGCCAAAAATTAGATGCTTATAAGTGACTTTGTGAGCATACTTATCCAAATCAAAAGGATACTCCTGGCAACAGCAAAAGAGGCCAAGATCCAGAAATCATTACAAAGAAAATCAAAGGTGGACAAGGAGGAAATGTCCCTGAAAAGTTCTGAGAAAAGGATGTGTTCTGAGGAGACTGCTCCTTCTGAAGTGGCTCCTCCCTTAAGCAGGGGTTGCCTGCCCTGGATAAGTCTGCCCTCTCCTTGAGGGAGTTAATACATTTGTGGTGACAACTTCTGCCCTGGAGGCTTTATTAGCCTCCTGGGCCAGAATTACAGCCAGGGCCCCATTGACAGAGGCAGGGGAATCTCCACGAGAGCCCTGTGGTGTCAGGTGGTGTGTGGTCTGTGGGAGAAGTCTCCCTGCAGACACAGATGGTTGGGTTCACCTCCAGTTTCATGCTGGCCAAGCCTGGGTTCCTGAAGAGCAAGAAAGGCAAGTGAGTGCACTCTTCTGGTTTCCTGCCTACAATTTTCCACACTGGCACCTTGAAGACAATATGGTGTGCCCCAAATGTGTTCATAGGAACAAGGTCTTAATAAAAAGCCTCCAGTGGGAATAGAATACTAGAAGAAAGGGCACATCTATGGTTGTAATTATTGGCAGAAAGGCTGGACCATCGGTTCTGTGGTGCCACTGACAGATGAACTCTGGTCCTCTCCTCACCTGCTCATGGGCTATACAGACTGATGGGTTGCAGATGTTACCCTCAGACCCCCAGCAATGCCTGCTGCTTCAGGGATTGGAACAGAAACAGTTATGTTTAAAAATGGAAAAATATTTTACGAATTACCATTAATTCCAGTTAATAATAAGAAAAAGTCATTTGTACTATCAAATGTCAAGTCTTCTAAAATAGAAATGACTTCAACAGCTCTTTTAAGTGGGAACTTCTTCAACAGGAGTTTTCTCCTGTGCTAGATTTCCCTCCTCAGACTACTGACTATTTTAGGAACTTCTCCATTCCAATTGTAAATTTAATAAAATATTAAGTATTTTAAGGCAAAGAGAGGCTGTTAATTCTCTCCTTCTCTCCCCAAAACACATGATTTTTAATATACAAAACATTTTTCAAAGTTTTCTTAATAACCTGGGACTTCTATGGTTTGACTCTGGGATAAAAACACAAGGCACTTTGTCAGTATTATATCCACTTGTGATTGTTTTGTATGTTTCTGCTGCTTAAAAATATTTAAGGTTGTTTCCCAATCGTAAATACATAGTAAATTGAATTTAAAATGTATATATAAAATAATTCATCTATTGTATTCAGGAAACCATATTTAGTGCATGCAAATTATTACTAATGTTCTTTATTCAAAGTAGGATTAAGCCAAAAAGCATGATTTTTCTTTACATAATTCTTTGTTTTTAAAACCACTTTATTGAGGTATGATTGATACACAAAATTCTTTCTTTCTTGTAGGAATAGCAAAAAATAAAATCAAACCCAAAAAAGCCACACATACTTAATGCATCCAACTGAGTTTGGTTAATTTTTAATTTTTTGTGTACTTCCTAAATGTATAGTCTTGTGAGTCTTGGAAAAGATCTGGTGTTTTTCACTTTCTTGTGTTTTAATGGCAGTTTCCAACAATGTTTTATTATTGTGAGTAGGGGATGTTTCCCCCTCTCCAATGAGGTTATAAAAAGTAACGCGCTGGAAGGAGTGGTGGAGTTGGAAAATTTGTAACCATCAATCACAATGTAGACTTAACAGACTTGAGCAAGAATCCTCAAAAAATGTTAAAGTGAGAGAGGAAAGTTTTCTTGAGAAGCAGAATGTTTTTACGGTCTGGCAGTGTTGTCCCTGGCCTCCCCACGCCTGCTCACCCTCTCCCCATCCCCCACTGGTTGTTAGTGGTTAGAATTTTTCATTGTTTAATAATAAATAATATGCACATTTTATACCTTAAAAAAAAGCCTCTTTGAAACCTGAGCTTTGACATCATTGGTAAAACTGCATCAGCACCAAGAAAACAGCAAGAGAACTGAAAGACAAAAGAGGGATAGTGTGTAATTCAAATAGTATCACTATTCTTGGGGTCAAAATTTTTTTCTTCTAGATTAATATATATTCTTTTAATTCCAACTAGCTTTCATGTCAGTCACAAAAATTAAACCTATATATCCCAAGTCACTAGGGGAAAAAAAATTATTTTTCCATTAGTCAAACAACATTTTTTTTTTTAAGACAAGGTCTCACTCTGTTGCCAGGTCTAGAGTGCAGTGGTGTGATCACAGCTCACTGCAACTTTGAACTCCTGAGCTCAAGCCGATCCTCCTGCCTCAGCCTCCCAAGTAGCTGGGACTACAGGTGCATGCCACCGGGCCTGGCTAATTTTTGTATTTTTGTGGCGATGGTCTCACTCTTGCTCAGGTTAGTCTTGAACTCCTGATCTCAAGCAGTCCTCCTGCCTTGGCTTCCCAGAGTGCTAGGACTATAGGTGTGAGCCACCATGCCCAGCCTCAAACAACCTTTTAAAAGCCAACTGAATTTAGTCAATATGTTAAGAAGCAGTTACCAGTTATGATTAATTGTTCAGCCATTATAATTTTATTTGTTCAGCTCTTTAAAAAAACCATAACTGATTCTTTCCTATGGTCTATTGCTTACTCACCTGCCAGCACATGAGCAAATTGAGGACTGATAAAAAATGCAAACCTTATAGTGACTTATAGGAAGGAGAATTACTAAATAAAGACACAATCTCTTACATGCAAAAATAGTGATTGAAATGACCTTGGTTGCCTTCAACTTTGACGGTCTAGGTATGCACGTAAACCCACATGGAGCATTCATTAGTTACTGCGAAATACCGAGACATCCAATGCCAAAATGCAAAAATCTATTATGAAGTTGCCCGAAATGTCATATGATGAGTAAAGAATTTTTCTGTTCTTTATTTTGAGCAAGAACATGCATACTCTGGTATGAGGTCTACGTGGAAAAGAAATGTTTATAGTGTCCAAAAGCAGTGAAGAGATCAGCTGTAATGAATGGAATTTGGGAGAAGAAATTAAGTGAAATATTTTCATATTTTAAAATTGTCTCCTTTCATAATGTATTGTTCAGACAGTCCTTTTTATTGTTTCCAAAATGCATTTTAAATTTAAATATATTAGAGTTTGAAATGAATGGAGTTTAATTTCATTAAAAATGACTTAATTGACATATAGTGATTCAAAGTAAAGAAATCTTTATGAATATTACTGTTTTAAGAGACATATTTAAAAAATGTAACCTAAGAAAAGATATGATTTAACATTTTATTTTTAAATGGGATAACTATTTATGGGAAATATCTGTGGAGATGACCCAGTTAAATATATTCTCTTGTAAAGTCCAGCTAGATGTCCTAGTATACAATATTCTAAGGAGTCCGTATATATACATTTAACACAAAAATAAGCATGACCAATACCAAAAAATTTACTTTATCCAGAAGCAACCCAGTATAAAATTATTCACATCTGAGGACATGATATGAATAATCACTTATTCATAGGCCAGACAGACCTTATATAAAAGCAGATTTTTTTAGGCAGAGGTCATGAGGCTTTGGAATGCATGTTCTAAAGAGAAAATTCTATTCTTCTCCAAACTAAAGGGAGTTGTGAGTCAGGTCACAGGCCAATGGCTTTCCCTATTCCCAAAGAAGCACTTGTATCTGTGTGCTTTTGGGGTCAACATGGAAGACCTCCATCTTGAATATACTTCTTTTTTATAGTCTATGTATTAGTCAAGGTTCTCCAGAGAAACAGAAGCAGTAGGACATATATATATTTATAAGAGATTTATTATGGGAACTGACTCACACAATTAGGGAGGCAGAGAGGCCCCTTGATCTGCCATCTGCAAACTGGAGAACCAAGAAAGCCAAATCTGAAGTCTTGAGAACCAGGGGAGCCGATGATGTAATTCCTAGTCCAAGGCCTCCTTCTGGCTGGGCTTTCAATGGATTGGATGATGCCTGCCCACATTGGTGAGGCCAAATCTTTTTATTCAGTCTACTAATCCAAATGCTAATCTCGTCCAGAAACAACCTCACGGACACACCCAAAAATAATGCTTTACCATCTATCTGAGTATCCCTTAACACAGTCAAGTTGACTCCTAAAACTAACCATCACAGCCTACTTAGAGAAACTTCAACTGGGGAAAGTCCAACTCCAGACTTGTTTTTTAACCTCCACATCTCTTGCTAGAATGAATCATTGAGGCAGTGGAAATTCAGCAAGAAAATTTTTCTTTTGATGTTTTGGCTTTTCATATGATTATGGCTGATTCCATTGCCTTCGAACTGATATCCTTGCTTCTCTATTTCCTAAGAGGTAAATATGTTCAATGCTTTCATTTTGTGACAGACCTTCTTTCCTCCAGAACATTTTTCTCTGCTGGTAACTTTCCTGGAAGCTGGAGACTTCACAAGAAGTAGGTTTTGTTAGTAGCCTAGTCACAACCTGGAAAGGAATATGCTAATATTTACATCACGCTTCATCTGCCTCACACAACATTACACAGATCAATTTTAGTGGAAATTCACCCCCAAAATGGAGCTAGAAGTGGAGTTAGGAAAACAAGGTTTTTTTCCCTTCAATCTTTAATGTCTTAAATGATATCCCTCTCAAAATAGGAAGTGTAAGAGAACATTAAATTTTATGTTTATAATTAGAGAATAAATAACCCTGATTTGGAACAATGTTGGCATTCATACTCTGGAATTTTCAGTGACAATTAATAGTATTATATTTTGCATTTATGTAATACATTGTATTATTCCAGTCTATTATCTTGTTTGGTTCTCACAACAACCTACTGGAGAGACTAAGTCAAATATTTTTATTTCTATTTAGAAATCAGAAGTTTAAACAACTTCTCAAGTTCTTAATAGAATCAGACTAGAAACTAGAGCCCTGGTACTTGAAATGTTTATTCTACACTGCCAAGATTCATTATTATTTGAACAAATAGTCAACAAATATTAACTTATAATCTCCAGAGAAAACAGTAGGCAATGCTGTAGCTGTGAACACAGAGTATTTTGAAAATATACATGTTTGTATATTTATGCATATTTATTCTGTGAGACCTTTAACTAAAGTCTTGGAGATTCATCTTTCTCACATGACATAAAATCAACCATTGGGCCATACAGATGGCAAGTACACATTTCTGGAGGATTACATAAGGCTTTAGGAAAATATCATCATACATAATTATAGACATCTTTTTAAATATATAACATATTCAAGGGAAGAAATTCAAAGGAATTCATTACATTAAGTTCTAGTGGTAGTACTAACCGAATTTAAAATGGAAGGAAGGAAGGAAGGAAGGGGGGAGGGACAGGATGGAATATGGGAGGATATCCAACCCATTGGGTCTTTTCCAGCATCCTAAACTTAGATAGAGTTGCACTTTGAATTCAACAAAAATCTGGAATGGATGTAATTGAAGAGTATCTCAGTTAAATGTATTCAGCTATAAGTAAAAGAAAACTCAATATACTGTTGTTTAAAGAATTTATTTTTATCACAAAGAAAAATCCAGAAGGATATGGTCCAGGGCTGGTGTGTTTGTTAACTAATGTCATCAAGGAAGGAGGCTCCTGTATTTGCCAGGTCTGCCATCTTTAGTATGTGGCTATTCTCCTCAGGTTCACGAAGTGTCATCTTGACCTACTAGCACATTAGCTGCACATTCCAGGCAGGAAGAAGGAGAGGAAAGAGAAGACAAACAGCTGCTCCTTGTGGGACTTTCCCCTATAGCTCATTGGTCCACACATGGCCACTTCTAGCTACAAGTGAAACTGGTGATTCAAGTATTCCCCTTTGAGGCCTCTAGAGTACAGAAAGGCACGAAGAAGGGTGCTGTTGAATGAATCTGCCCATCTGTCTGCCACATGTTAGATGGCAAAGTCTTTCTGAAAAAGGAGAGCTGTGAAACAAATCCTGAAAAATAAGTCTAGACTATAGTGGGAGAAGGGAAATCAGGACAGAAAGAAGCACACAATGAAAATTCCGCAGGTTGAATTTTGTTTTTCTCTTTGATAATGTAAAATGTTGTAAGTTAAATTGGACCCAGGTAATAGTCAAATTCAGGAAAACTAACAAACCCATCTGAGTGCGTATTAGGTGTTTGATAAATATTTATTAACTGAATGGATGAATTGTAGTCTTGCTTCTCCTTTTGCAAAAGTTAATTGCTTATTTAAATTGAGGCTTTTGTTATATAAAGAGCTGTCCATGTTTGAAAGTGAATTCTTTGAGTTCCACTCACTCTGGAGTGAAAGGTGAAAAACAAGCTTGATACTCTGCTTTTCAATACTGATCACTAGAATTAAATCTGAAACCTATTCCTACACAAGTTGTTAGTTTTAGCATTTGAAGGCTAAGGAGAAACACATTATTTGCTTATTTAAACTCCTTGATGAAACATTTCTAGAAAACACCTGGCCACAAAACCTGCATCTCTCTTTACTCTTAATCTCCTTTAAAATAAATGAAACTGTAACTTCATAACATATCAAATAAAAAAGTAAGATTGAGTTTTTGCAGTGAAATGGACAGAATAGTTGGATTTTTGGGAGAAACCTAACCCAACTGATCTCACTTGAGCTGTAGCAAATGAAGGTAGACAATATCATGTATGAGAAGATTTGCTCTTTTTCACAAGAAAAGAAAATTATAGGTTTTGGCTCAAGCAATGATCTGACCAAGAATGAAAGTTTCCTTTCTAAAAAATAAGAAAGAGGTATTGTGAGTACACAATATAATTTAGAACTCAAAATGAAAGAAAACAATAGTGACTACATAATGTTTTTCATTTCAGGAAACTATTGTCCTAGAAGATAGATTTTGAATGCTGAACAGGAATATGTAACTTTGATTCAATAAACTCTGCATCTGTTGGGTCCCCACTTTGTGGCTACAAATTTTCATAGGCCCAGGAGAAGCAGACGTGAAACTGCATGGCCTCTGCCTTCACATTATTCATAATTTTGTGAGGAAGTCAGATATAAACAACAGGCACACAAACTTCAGAATACTACAAGTACTTTCACAGAAACACCAAAAAGATACATGTAAACAAAATTACAGAAATGTTGATAGCCCCCAACAATCTGGTTTCCTGGCATTCAAGCCTTTGCATAGTCCCTCCCTTGCTAACTCAGGGCTTGCTTGGATGACCAATAAAAAACTGAGGAAGTGACAGGGTGTGGGGTCCAAGGCTAGGTCATAACAGATATCTCCACTTCTGCCTTTCTCTCTCTTGAGTCACTCACTCTAAGGAAAGTGAGTCTCTATGTTGTAAAAGCACTCAAGCAGCCCTAAAGAGTAGTTTACACACTGAGGAACTGAGACCTCCTGCCAACAGCCAACACCAACTTGCCAGCCACGTGAGTGAGCAATCCTTGAGGCAGTACCTCCAACACCATGCCTTCAAATTAACTACATCTTAACTACAATTGCATGAGAGACCCTGAGCTTGAACCACCCAACTAAGCCAATCCTGAATTCCTGGACCGCTGTGTGAGATAAATGTTTATTCTTGTTTTATGTCACTAATTTTGGGGTTCATTTGTTATGCAGCAACAGTTAACTAATACAGGTCTTAATGGATCAATTGAAATGAGCTAGACAGAGGAGCGTGGTAGAATTCATTCTAAGAAGAAGAAACAGAAGATGCAAAGGCACAGAGATGTGAAACAGCACGGCACATTTAGGAAGTGATGAAATGCAGTGGTGTGGTGTATGTGGAGTGGCAGGGCAGAAGATGAGGGTAGGAAAGAAAGAGCATCATGAATGACAAGATGATGAGTTGGAGTTTTGTCACTGTAGGCACTTGGGAGGCCATTGAAGCATCCAAGTGGTAGCAATGATGATAATCATCATCATAATTACCTATACAATACTTACAATGTGCCAGACAGTGTTTTAAGCATTCTACACACATTCATTTAATCCTTACCCCCACAACCCCATGAAACAGGTGCTTCTATTATCTCCATTTTACAGAGTAGGAAACCAAAGTGCAGAAAAAGAGGCATGGAAGTTGGGGGCTGTTTGAAAGGGAGCAATTAACGAGATGAATTTAAAAAAGAATGGAATTGGAGACAGATAGGAGGTACTGATGAGTAATGAGGGTGGTGACACCAATCCATTGGAGGTCACAGTGGACTGAGGTGGAAGTACCAAGCAAGTGAGCTAAAATGTAGGAGGCTGTGCTTTTAGAAGGGACGCCCAAGGCAAGAAGGACATTGTCATTGCTGAGCAGAGGGGAAATGATGATGGAGCTAGGTTCAAGGGGAGGTGATTAAATCCAAGATTAACCCAAGACACAATAAAAAGGATAAAAACCTTATACCAATTGAGTATCCCTTAACTGAAATGCTTGGGACCAAGTCTTTTGGATTTCAGATTTTTTCAGATTTTGGAATATTTGCATATAAAGTCAGGTACCACACAAAAACGTTTCAGCCAATGACAGACTGCATATACAATAGTAGTCCCATAAGATTATAATACTGTATTTTTATTGTACCTTGTCTATGTTTAGATACACAAATACTTACCATCGTGCTACAATTGCCTATGGTATTCGGTGCAGTAGCATGCTGTACAGGTTTATAGCCTAGGAGCAATGGGCTATATCATACAGCCAAGGTGTGTAGCAGACGACACCATCTAGGTTTGTGTAGGTACACTCTATGATAGTCACACAATGACAAAATTGCCCGAAGACACTTTTCTCAGAACATCTCCCCATCGTTAAGCAATGCAAGACTGTACATAATAGGATATCTTGGGGATAGGACCCGAGTCTAAAGAAAAAATTCATTTGTGTTTCATATTAAATATATACTTTATACACATAGGCTGAGGGTAATTTATACAGTATTTTTAATAATTTGCATTCATGAAACAAAGTTTTGACTGCAACCCATCAATGAGGTCAGGGATGGAATTTTCCACTTGTGACATCATCTTGGTGCTAAAAAAGTTTCAGATTTGGGGCCATTTAAGATATCTGATTTTTAAATTAGCGATGTTCAACTTGTAAGTTGGAAGAACAAGAGAAAAATATTTAAAAGAGGGAAGAAGGAAAGTTTAAAGAGTACAAGTCTGGGGCCTAGGTATTTTCTATGTAGCAAGATTTAAGACCTCCTGTTGAGAGTGAAGGGATTCAGTATGAGACAGAATATTAAGAAGAGTACAAAAGATTTGTGATGGCTGATGTGGGAAGTGAGAAGGGAGCTGACAAGTAACAAAAACCACAACCAGACAACACCAAGATTCCTTTGACATCCAAACCCAACACCAGCGACACCTTGGGTTTGGATGTCAAAGGAATTCGTTTTAGAGAGTGACTTACTGGCTAAAAAATAATCTTCCACAAAGGCCCAAAAGGTAAACTTAAAACGAACATAGAACTGAGCCATCAGTTTGATAAAAAATTGTAAGTGGTCTTGTAAGAGAAAAAAGAATGTAGTTTTTTTTTTATTTGTTCAACATTTTGTTCCAAAAGAGTTTCCTTTATTCGAAAAGTACTATGTTCTTAAGACCAATCTGTGTATTAACAAAGAGCCCACATTGACCCTACGGTTGGTTTGGTAGAGTAAAATCAATTGATAGAAGAGTGGACGCAAGTATTACATACATAATAACTTCAGGTAAGAGGGGTAAACCTTTAAGTACGTACAATTAAGATCCAATCTGGAGGTTTGTCATTTAACCAAATGCTGAATGACACTGATAATAGCAAACACTTATTGAAGGTTTGCTATTGTTACAATAAGTAATAAATGCGTCCATAATCAACAGTCACTAGGTAGAAAATTTGGTTTATCACAAGAAGACTGTTTCCTCAAGGATATTTTTAGGGTAGCTATAAAATCATCATATCACCTCACTTTTCTTTTCTGCAGAGATTCTCGGGGAAAACTCCCTCTCTAAATGAAGGCTACGACTTTTGCCACCTTCCCACTGGGAATTCTCAGTATCCTGGCTTGTATTTTGCAAGATGTTTTAAAACTCCCAGAGGGGAAAGGTGCTGTAAAATTACTATTATTATCCAACTCCTGTTTTCATCCTATGCATAGTTTCTATAAAAGCCAGACATAGAATGTTACCCTGGGATGCTAATGAACCATTAAAAATCATTCAGAATTGCATCTAAAGTAAAAGTAAAGTGCAACTAAAAGACCGTCAGAAAGAAACTCATAATGAATATGCTTATTATTTAAAGACAAGTGGTCCTTTAACTGTCTCACACAATATTCTTAAAAAATTAACTAATGACCTAATTTATCTCCTCAGTTTCATCAAAAACTACTCCATCCTGGTTGCACCATTTTGTGTAATAAATATGAATAGAGCCAGCTCTAGCCCCCTGGAGTAGCCTGGATGCCAACACCAGGTTTATCATCAGTTGAAGTTCTTCACTCCCTCTTCCGCTCGCCCACACACTGTTTGCACACCTTATTACTGCACTTATACGTTTGCATTGTGATTATGTTCTTTTTTGGTTTACTTATTCTTCCTTAAAATTCACCCAAGTAACTAACTATTTCTTACTCATTTTGAATCACCACAGTACCTAGCCAAGTTCACAGTAAAAGAGAAATAACTATTCTTATCCTAAATTATTCACTTGATCAATTCTACCCAAAGATCAGTACAATTGCCTAATATATGTCAGCTCTAAATTCCATTTAAAACCACCTTTCTAAAATATAAAGGGCAAAAGGCAAAATTAAGGTGAAAAGGAGTACCAAATAGAAAATGGGCTGAGTAAGTTGTCCCTTGAATATGCTACAGGAAGCCTGAAGCCTACTGATGGGTCAAAAGCTCCTTCCCGTCATTAACTTTATGTTAGCATGATCCAAATTATAACAAATATGTTAATTATTTGCTGTACTAGATTAAAAGTTTCTTGTGCTTTATTCATCTTGGTGCTCCTAGCACAGTACTTGACATAAGGTAGGTGTCCAGTAAATATTGACCTACTAAAATGGTGAGTCCTGAGACTTACCTTTATAAGGGTAATAAAGCTCTTCTCATTAAAAAAATAACTTTCCTTTTCTGCTCCTCCTCTCTTGAGCACAATAAACTTATTCAAGTTTCTGCTCAATTCTCACCTCCTCCAAGGGGCCTTCCCTGATCGTGCTTTTTAAATCATTTCCCCCTTGGTACCTCACTATCCTTTCCCTTTATTTCTATCCTCTCCATTGAACTTAACATTATAGAATTCACCTTACTCATCTGTTTATGGTCCTTCTTTTTCGCACCAGAGTGTAGGTTTTTAGTGAGCAAGACCATCATCTGCATGTTTTGCCATTGTATCCAGCACCCAGAACAACAAATCTCAAATCCGGCTGTTTATTGGAAAAACAGGGGAGCTTTTCAATAGACTGATGCCCAGACTCAAGTCAGAGCAATTAAATCAGAATCTCAGGAACAAGGGATCCAAGCATCACTGTTTCATCTTGTTTTAAGATTAACAAGCAATTATAATTTGCAGCCAAGTTTGAGCACCACTGACCTAGAATACAGTGGATGATTATGTCAGATGGATGAGTTAATAAATGAAAGAATAATTGACTAGAACTCATCAGTCATTACTCAGTATCTGATTTTTGCAAAGGAAATGTCCCTTTGCTTCGTACAAAGCCACAGCTTTAACCCTCAATAGCTGTCTTGGAAATGATGGATTTTAATTTAAGCATTAGCCTTTTACCATCACGGGAAAAGCTACTCAGGGTGGGTCAGCAGCAGATTCTTTTATTAAGGACAGTGCATTATGGGACCAGAGTGAGTAAAGAGACTCCGTGGAAAATCCAAAGATAAACAAACCTGGACATGGCAAATGGATGGGTGTGATAAGGGAATTGGTTAGCACAAACCAACCCATATATAGCTTTTGAAAAATGAGATATGTCAACTATCCAGACAAAGCAGATATACAATATCCAAAATCACCATAACATAAATTTTTTTTTAATATTCTTGAAAGTATTTCTTTTACTCTGCCTTCTCTTAATCAATAAACTCCTGAGGCAGTTCTCAGAGGAGGAAACATTCACAACGATTATATCTTGCCCTTCAGTGATCTTTGTGGATTAGATGGATTTACTCCTGTATTTTATAAGTTATTCCATTACCCACTCATGCTCCGCTTCAGCCAGTAATAGAGGAAGCATGAAAAAATCCTATCAAGTTCTGACACTCTAAAAGACAGCCAGGATTTTCCCTTTGAGTAATCCACATTTTTCTTTAGTCCTTCCCATCAGCCACGGCATAGCCAAAACAACAAGCTGGTTGAAAAGATTCACTTAACTTATTGAAAGGGAAACTTTTCTTTTCTTCACAAAATGCAAGTAGCAATCATTGGGTGTCGGGCAGGAGGGAGGGGGAGGAAGGGAAGGGAAATTCACACCTAATGGGTGCGGTACGCACTAGTAGGGGATGAGCACGTTTGTAGCTATGACTCGGTGGACACACAGGCAATGTATGTAACCTCAACGTTTTTACCCCATAATATTCTGGAATAAAAAATCAAAAATAAATAAAAATTTTTTAAAAAAAACCTATTCCCTCTATCTTGGCTACAAGTGCCTGGTGCTGGGCCATATGGATTTTGACAAGGACTACTTTATCCAATTTCCAAATCATTAAGGTACTATAAGTAATGAATAGGAACACCAGTTATTTAGTAGAGCCCACAATTCTTCAGAGTGGATACAAATATGGAATGAACTTTGGGTTAAATATTATTGGCTAAACTATTTCTTTCCAAAGTGGGAACAATTTATTCGACTCTAGGTAATATTCATATGCTTTGGAAGGTTGCTTCATCTTGTGTTTGTTAAAAGTGTAAAGCAAGTGTTAGGATATTCCCTTTTCAGCCTCTCAGAGCATCACCTGAGACACGCACTGTGGAGAGAAAATCCTGTGGCCTTGACCACACTTTTTCTCCATTTGAATTATTATCAACCGTAGTAGATCCACTTTCTACCACTGAATAGACCTAGAGAGTGGCTATTTCCCACTGGATAACAGAGCAGCAGTGAGAAGGTGTTAACCTCCTACCTCTACAGAATACCCTCACCTGCCTTTCCCAAAACCTGCACCAACTGTGTAAGCAGTTTTAGTATCAATAAATGGTTCCAAAGCTGTAAGGGGTATGGTGGGAATCTGATATCATGCCATGAAAATTAATGTCTCCAAGCCTAGGCCCTAATAGGACAGCCTGGAAGGACTCTCCATTCCCTGATTCTCCTTCTGTCACTCACTCCTAGGAGTCCTTTCCCTTAAACCTTTTTACATCCTGTTCCCTTCCCTGAGAAACTTCACTATTCCCTGAGAAATAGTGAAAATCAGTCCCCTGGGTCCCTTTTTCCTATCTTGCAAATTCTACAACCTTGGGCACCTGCTGAAAGCCCAGGTCTATCCCTGCCCAGTGTTGGCCGGTTCAGGCTGGTGATGCAGTGGGAGGGTGCAGTGTGGGGAACCCAGGGAGGAGTGGGCATGGAGTGCTGTGGTTGGGATGTGGGGGCCTTTCTACCCAGGCTTTGGCTAATGATTTTTCCAAACTACGTGACATTAGACATGCTGTGTTAGTTTCCTAGGGCTGCCATAACAAATTATCATAAACTGGATGGCCTAAAACAACAGAAATTTATCTCTCAGAGTTCTAGAGGCTAGAAGTCCAAAATCAAGGTGTCAGCAGGGCTGGTTTCTTCCGGAGATTCTGGCAAAAATTTGTGCTATGCCTCTCTCCTAGCTTTTGGGGGTTGCTGGCAATTCTTGATGTTCCCTGGCTTGTAGCTGCGCGACTCCAATCTCTGTCTCCATCATCACGTGGCTGTCTTCCCGGCGTGTGTCTCTGTGTTCTCTCCTCTTCTTATAAGAACACCAGTCATTGACTTAGGGTCCACCATAATCCGGTATGACCTCATCTTAATTATTACATCTACAAAGACCCTGTTCCCAAATTGGGTCACATTCTGAGGTCAGGGGTAGACAAGAATTGGGAGAGGACATTATGCAACCTACTACATGTACTTTCCAAGAGAGATGAATTTCTTCTGAAGATCACTCCCACACACACCTTGCAGACATGATCCATTGTTATTCCTCTTATGACCATCAACTGCACTTTATTTTTTACAAATAAGACAAACAAAATTTCTAAGAAAGTATTTACTGTATCTCTGCTTTGAATTATATTACCACACTTTCTCAACTTAACTGCAATGCCACAGGAAAAGGGAAGGGAATATATATGTGGCAAAGGGGGATGGTAGTTTCAAATCACTGTCCTCATAAGATCAAAGGCATTAATTTTTTAAAACTGGATAGTTCTTGTTTCTTTTTTCTCATTAAGGGGCAATCAACTATTTCACTTATTTTGTATTCTGTCAGAGCTGTGAAAAATGTTTGCTTGTGCTCCTGTGGCATGTGATGGAGGCAAAGTAGTGTGAAAAAAAGAGTGTGGGAGTCAGTTCAGGCTGACCTCGTGGGAATTCTGGTCCTGGCACTTACTGCTATGTCTGTGTCTTCCCTCTGAAACCCTCTGTCCTCGTCAACAGTGTCATCACAGGAACCAGCGCACTAGTGGGCTCTCAAGATGTGTTCATTCACCACCTTCCTCCATGTTCTCCCTCTCCTAACCCTTGTGTTACTCAGTCAGCAAACAGTGCTGCTAGATTTAGCCATCAACTAACAGAAAATATGGGGACAGAGGAACATATTAAACACCACCACAGGGCTGAAATCGTCCAAATCTAGACTGCAGGAATCTCCACAGAACAAATGATTTTGTTTCTTCAAAAAAAATTCAAGAAAATAAAAGAGATAAAAGGGATCCTAGTGTTTAAAAGAGATACCAACCTGCAATGTATGGATCTTATCTAGAATGCAATTAAAATAAACTGAAAAATAATTATAAAATTCTGTAAGACAATTGGGGAAATGTGAAGAACACTGACAAGATATTTGATGATATTAAAGGAATATTACTTTTGTAATAATGGTATTCTGATTGTGTTATATTTTAAGAGTCCTTATCTTACAGAGATACATACTGAAATACGACAAGATGATGTCATGGCTGGGAATTGCTTCCAAACAATCCAGGAGTGGAAATGAATGGGTGTATGGAAACAATAGTCATGGCCATATATTAATAAGTGCTGAAGTTGGATAATGAGTACTTGGGTTTGTGTTACTCCTTTCTCTCAATCTCTCCCCCACCCACTGCTCTCTCCCTCCCTCTTCTCCTCTCCCCCTCTCTCTCTATATATATAAAAAATATTTGAAATTCCCATGATAAAAAAGTTAATAAACTTTGATATACTTATGCTCCTCTATCATGTCATTGACTGAAGACTACACTTCAGTCTAGAACAATCTATCTATGGCTCTACCCAAGGACATTTATTATTAAAGTAACAAAGAGTCTTGTTATGTGACAGTACCTTACATGGGCTACAGGTAGAGTAAGGGTTTAAGCTACTCTATTTAAATGTTATGTTGTCATATTTAAATAAATTTCCCTTCCCCATTCTTTCATTCAGAGAATATTCTTCATGGTCTACTATGTCCCAGAAACTGTTCTAGGTACCAAAAAAGCAATAATGAATTGTATGGTCCCTGTCCTGAGGGAGGTTACAGACTATGGGATAGAAAATATGAAACAAATAATCAAATGAATATATAAGTGGATTTGTGACAAATGCTATAAAGGCCACACAGCAAGCCCATCTAATCTCCTCTGGGGGCTGGTGATGGGCACCAGGGAGTTCAAACAGGAAGACTTTCCTAAAACTTGTTCTTAACAGGAATGTGAAGCCATTGCAAGATTTTAAGTAGATATGACATCATCAGGTTTTCATTTTTACAAGCAACTAAAGTATGCCAGTAGAACATAGAGGGTAAGTAAATGATTTTATTTGGAGTCAAACAGCCATTCACTCGCTATGTCACCTTCAGTGTTCATATCTTTAAAACAGGAAAACAATGATTCCTCCTCTGAGGATTGTATCAAGGATTACATGAGATAATCCATAGCAAGTGCTTTGAAAAACATCTTGCATTTTAACACAAGAGAAAGAAGATGGGAATTTAGACCAGTCTGGGATATTCTAAAGGTTAGATTTGATGATGAAAGAAAGAGTACATTTTCTTTCCATTAACTATGCTTTAAAAAAAAAACAATAACTTTGGAAAGTCTATAAAACTATAAGCAATTTTTCAAAATAAAAAGTCAATTTTTAAATTGATGGTTAATGTAGAATATTCCCATGTTAAAAGATAAATAACACTTTTAAAGAATGTAATGCTCATTGCTAATTTACAAGAATATCAATTCATCTAAAGTGCATTAATAACATCAGAGTATTCAACCATAGAATCATTTTCCTAACTTCTTAGTCAGGCTCTGCTCAAGTCCAAAGTCATGAAATTTACAGCTTGGCTAAGTTAGTAGTTAGTCTACATTTTATGACTCCTACTCAAATATCTCATCTTGTATCATTCAAACAATTTCAGATTTTTATAAATCTCCAGATTTTTCACTTATTCTATCCTCATTACCACTGTAAAAAAAAAAAAACCCACAAGCCTACTGCTCCAATTTTAGCTGCTGCAAACTTCATGACAAATTAAAGAAGTATGTTATTCCTTTATTTCTTAAAAATATTTGACAATTGTTAAAATTGCTCTTCTAATAACATTGTGTATAGAATTGTTTCCCTTATTTTTGTTTTTCTTGTGTAATAAGTTTCAGTGTTGGCCTATTCACATATATCTAAAATTGGAGAGCAAAGAGTAACTGTTCTGGTCTCTACCAGCTGCCACCCTTCACTAGCACAGCCCTACATCCACAGCAAAGTCTACGCAGACAGAAAAAGAGCACTGCCTAGGAAGTGAAGGCAGTTGGCTTCTGGGTTCCAGACTTTGCAATTGATGATGTGCGGCTTTCATAAAACCTTCAATGATGAGGAGACTCCTGTCCTATCATCTGCAAAAAGATCGATTAGATTAGGAGTTACAAATTGGGCATCTATGCACTGAGTTTCAATGCTAAATAGTCAGGGCATTCACTTCCTAGTACACCATAGCCCCTACCTCTCCCTCTAATAGGTTTTAATTAATGGACTTAATTTCTGAATAGTTTTAGACTTAAAGATAAATTGATCAAATAGTACAGAGTTCCTGTATATCCCACAAACACAGTTTCCCATGATTAACATCTTACATTAGTTTGTAGATTTGTTACAAGCAATGACCTGATATTGATTCATTATTATTAACTAAAGTCTATATGTTGTTTGGATTTCCCTACTTGTTACCTAATATCCTTTTTCTATTCCATAATCCTTTCCAAGATACCACATTACATCTAGTCATTAGGTCTCCTTAGGCTCCTATGGGCTGTTTCTCAGACTTTTGCTTGTTTTTGATGACCTTTGACAGTGAGTAGTACTAGCCAGGTATTTTGTAGGATGCTCATCTATTAGAATTTGTCTGATGTTTTTCTCGTAAATAGACTTGGGTTATGGTGTTTGGGGAAGAAGGGCCATTTTCATCACATCATATCAAGGGTACATATTATCAACATGATATATGACTTTCGATGTTGACCTTGATCACCTGCCTGAGATAGTTTGTCAGAATGTTCACTGTAAAGTTACTTTTTTTCCTGCTTTTTCACACTGTATACTTTAGAAAGAAGTAACTATGTGCAGCTCACACTTAAGATGTGAGGAGTTATGCCCCTATGCCTTGAGGGTAGAATATGTACATTAATTGTTTGGAATTCTTCTGCATAGGAACGTTGACTCCTCTCCCCCATTTATTAATTTATTCAATCACTTATTTAAATAAGTATAGACTCATGGATATTTATTTTGTACTTTGGGTTATAATCTAATACTACTTTCTTTCATTGCTCAAATTGTTCTAGCTTTCGCTAATTGCAGCTGTTTCAGTTGGCTACTGTTCTCCTTTGACATACCCCATCAGTGTGGGTTTGTTTGTTTGTCTAGCACTCTCTTACTTATGGGCACTTTAAAATGCTCCAGTGCCAGAAAGTAAGAAAGCACTAAAATCATGCATTTCTTCAAGAGGTCTTGTTCCTTTTTTTGGAGAATGATATTAGAAACCAAGGTCTGGGTCGTGGGTATGTTTATTGCTACCAGGATGTTATTTCTTTTGGGCCCTCTCAGCTGATAGAGATTAAAAACCTTACAGTATTGCACACTCAGTTATGTCTGGCCATTGAAGGCATTTGACCTTTCCTGGCCCAAGATCTAGATCACCTCTAAGAGTCCTTCCAACTCTAATAGCCCTCTTAGTATTCACTCAATTAAGGAAAGGACGGCCAGTTATGGGACCAAATTGAAATGCAAGAAATGATGATGATGGGCTAGGCGCGGTGGCTCATGCCTGTAATCCTAGCACAAAGGCCAAAGCAGGATTGCTTGGGGGCAGGACTTTGAGAGCACCCTGGGCAATAGCGAGACCCTGTCTCTATATTATTTAAAAAGAAAGAAATAATGATGGGGAAATTTCAGGACAAGCTTTTAATGGGCTCTACACAATCAGGCACACACCCCCATGGGTTCATTCTTTGCAATGACTCTGATATCTATTTCTTTTTCTATTTATGTTTCCCTCTAGTCCAGAGCTTCCTCAACTCCACAGAACTCCCTAACGCAGGATTTCTCAATCTTAACCCCATTGACCTTTTGGGTTGAACCATTCTTTCTTACGAAGGGCAGGGCTGTCACAGGCAAGGTAGGATGTACCTCTATGGTGTCTACCCACTAGATCCCAGCAGCTCTCTCTCTTCTCATTCTGACAACCAAAAATATCTCCAGATATTGCCAGTGTTCTCTAGGAAGTCAGTGACTATAATTTGAATTCTTCTTTATCTCTGCCTAGAAGTGACTACAATATATAATTGTTGGTTCACGGATCCTTTTTCAACTCTCTACGTTAAAAAATCTCAGTACATCAAAAGAGCTTTTGAAAAAAAGTAAATACTAATTGGGAGCAAGAGTAAAGCAAATTTAAGTTCTCTTCTTTGCCAAGTTGGCAATATTACTATCTTAATGCAGTATTAAGCTTTTACTGTTCTTGATCCCTATTCATAGATTTAAGGAATGTTTAGGGAATTATCTTTCCTGCAAACTGATTTTTCAGTTCTTCTGCAACTTTTACCCCTTGATTATGGCAAAAATTTTTGTGTAACTATGGGACTAGGGAACCAAAAACTTTAAAAAAGATGGAAAAACTCATCTTTTTATATTGTCTCTTTATATTCTGGTCTACTACATATCAGTGATGTCATCTCTACACAGAGAGTGGCCATCATTTCTAGACTTCCTTGCATCCATCAACAGCATCCCCTGCCCTCCTTTAGGGAAATACTCCTCCCCCACTCAAAACATGACTATGGACCAGCTGAAATCACATTGCCCTACCTTCAGCCACACTACTTTTGGACACATGGGCATAGCCAATTAGTCATGTTATGATAGAGCAAATCCTCCTCTAACAAATCAGCTCATCAGAGATGATCAAAACTTTTCTTTTTCCTTTTTGTTGCTAATTAGGGAAATATATAAACCCAGGACTGCTGTTGACTTCCTCCACATAGTTGGAAAGAATGCAGCTAAAATAGAAAAAAGCAGAGATGGTTGCAATTGTGCCCAGTCCTAGTCCTGTCCCCAACTTCAGTGAGCCATCTCAGCATCTGTGGAGGATCATATTATTGTTCACAAGGATCTGTTGTCCTCTCTATAAGAGGACAATGTCCCTCCTATGGTCATGTCATTTGCAGTACCTCCTTGTGGGAGAAGATGCTTCCTTCATCCATTGATATCATACTTGACCATGTGGTTTGCTTTAATTGACAGAACATGGGCAGAAGGAATGTATGGTATGTCTAAGCAGAAACTGTAAAAGTCACCACTTGGTTCTATGATTATCTTTTCCTCTTCCACAAGACTAAGATAGGGGCTCCATCCTTCAGCCCAGGTCCCAGAATTGGAAGATATGTGGAGGAAAGCAATAACCAGCATGTAACATGAACAAGAAACAAAGCTTTGTTATTATAAAACAAAAGCTCCTTCTAAAATATTTCTCTCTCTCTCTCTCTCTCCCCCACCCTGACCGCCCAAAGATTGTTCCACTAGGTTTATATCCCTATAACTGGAAATATTCTGCCTCATTATCCTGTAACTAATACATATTCTTTATCCCATGACTAATACATACAATTTAGCAACATATTTACAAAGCAAATTACCAAAGTCAACATGTGAACAAGTATACACTGAACTAGGCTGTCTCAGAAATGTTTATTTCAATGACTAATAAAAAATTAGAGTCAACATCAAGCATATGTTCAGAGATACTAAATAAGTTTTCACACTAATTTGGTCTTTCTAACACTTGCATTTATATCAATAGCTAATGTTTTGTTTTAAGCCTCTTATCATCAAACACAATAATTATAATTTCAACTTTCTTGAATAATTCTTTTAGTGTATTTTCACTACAAATGTTTCTTTCTAAAGTTTAATAAAATGTAATTATTAAGAATTGTTCAATTTACTTTAGACTTACAACATTATTTGTTTTATGTTAACATTGAAACATATCAACATTTTTCATATATGTTTAGGTATACAGTGAAATGATGAATTGTCTGTATTTCTATTAGTTAACGTGTTGCACACTATTAGTGCATATCCATATCTGGTTCTCTTCTTTCTGTAAACACAGGAAAACCATTCTTCCCAACAACCTTGAAGTTAGAGCTAAATGACTAGCTCTAGTTCGGTGGTTTTCAACCAAAAGCAATTTTATCTCCCCAGCCCCTGGAGACATCTTTTGTTATCACAGCCAGAGGGGATGCTACTGGTATTTAGTGTGTACAGGCCAGGAATGCTGCTATGCATCCAACAATGAACAGAAGAGCCTGCAACATCAAAGAATTATTTAGCCCAGCCAAGGTTGAGAAACCTTGTTCTAGGTAATAAAATCTAAGTGGAAATAATGCAGGTCACTTCCAGGCTGAAGCTCTCAAGAACCTCTTCTCTATCGAAGGCAACTGTAGAAACCATGTGTTGAAATGGAAGTACCCCAAGAAGCAAATGGCCTGGCCTATCTAAGTCATCACAGAGAGAGGAGCTATCCTGGAGAGTTCCCTGAGTCTTAATAGACTTTGTGTTATCATTACATAAATCTGTTTTCATCTTTAACCTTCATTGTATGTCTTAAACCAGATTTCAGGGCTAATTTTTCACTGCAGCATAACCTATCCTAATCTTTACTAAGAGAGTTGGTTTCATACATTTTCACTTATATGCATATAAATATAGTACCTTTTAAAACACCAGCTCAAATTGTATTTACAGTATCAAGTAGCTTTCAAATGTAACTTACTTTTCAGACAAATATATTTTAATATTCTAGCCATTAATATATGCTGAAGATAGAGATAATATTATTCAAGCAAAAACAGGATTTGAAGAATGTATGTTAAAGACCAGTTGGCAGTACACTCAATAATTCTCAGAATGTAGAACATAATTGCATGTGTGTAGGAAGAGGAGACCACCCAGGTCTGAAAATGAAATTGAGAAACTATAACTTCCAGGGGGTGTAGAATATTTTTGTCCAAAAGTCATAGGAATGTGAAATAAGAGGTTTGCAAATGACTTTTTTCCACAACAGAGTAGATACTACGCTGCATTTCACAGCTGCCTGGCTACAGCGAGTGATGTATGTTTATAACACAAGGGATGGTGGCTTAGGAAGGCGATCCAATAAAATCTATGTTGGAGCCAAGAATAAAATCCGAAGAAAATGCTTCTAGTTAATCACCCTAATCACTTCCCATGTGCATCAGAGAAGGGCTCACAGTCAAACCCAGTATTATTACAGGTATTTAGATTAGTCAAGAGCAGTGCTATAAAGCTGAGGCTCCCAAAATTTCAATTTAAAGGCAAGAATTTCCTGTTTTTTATACTTTCCACTTTTTTCCCTTCTCAGTTAAAGTCATAATAATAATTTTTAAAGCTTTCAAGTCATGCTTCAAGTTCTTTAATGACCACCTTTTTTATGAGACATAAAGTTGTTTGAAAAGGAACAAAAAACAAATAAGAAATCTGAGTCCAACTGTGATGACTCCAGTGTACACAAAATCGACAAGTTCCAAAATGGTGATAGCTGCAGCAACTGTGTATTTAACTTTAGATTTTCCCGATGGAGACATTTAATTGCCAAGGGAGCAAATAAAACCAGAACTCATATATCTCATTTTTTAAAACCTGAAGGTAATTCTATACGAACATACCTTATGACTAGAGCCCATTTTGATGTAAATTCTTCACCAAATAATTTTGAAACCTTGTGATTTTGCTCATTTCCCTAATACAATCCTGTGAAAGTGAGACTGCGTGATGTCCTGGGAGGTGCATTTGACTGGTAGTTCTGGGATTCTGATTCTGATACGAAAGAGCTCTAAAAACACTGTGGACTGTTAGGCAAATATTGCTGAGTCTCAGACAGGCTACACCACCGAACACTAGGACCTCAGTGTCACCTAGAGAGAGGAGGAGGAAAAGTCCACATTGGAGAGAAGTGGATACTCTGTTGTAGGAGCAACCAAAAAATGAATGTATTTTTGCAAGATCAGATAGAGTCAGCCTGGTTCTCACAGGTCTGACTACCCAAGAAGGCCCAATACAAAGGGTGGGATGAGCCCACAGGAGAATAAGTGACAAGCTTGGTTCCTGAGAATGCTCCGGAACACAAATCCAACCCCACAACCTGTGCTACCTCAACAGAGAGATACAGAGGTTGTTCAGGTACAAATATTACCAGGACATTGTGTGTTATAATTATAGTACATTCTACCTCCCAGAGGAACTAAAACTCCCAATTTCCTGCCCATCCTAGTCAGCACAGGTGTCAAGACCAGGAATAAAGGATGTTGGTTGCCATTCACTTCAGAGCCAAGGAAAGGCAATGACTGAAAAAATACAAGGAATGACTAAATTTAGCTCCTGAAATCTTTTTGTTTATCTTACATTTTAAAAAATGGTTTGATACTTTCCTTAGAAGCACTAATGTGATTTTTGAATCCAAATACTATTCAATATATAAATATGCCAGCACTAGGGATAATTAGAGTCAGTATTATAATTTCACATGGACAATACATGAGAAATTAGAAATTTGAAGGTTAAAGTGAAGAGCAAATACTGGGTTGTATATACTTGTTATGTAGAAGCCAAAATAAATATTGAAATCAGTTTGCACAAAGTATAAAATAATTTATCATTGTATGAAACATGTTATATTACAGGACCTTTATTTTCTGACTGCATTTAAATTGTATTCACTATCACCACTAGACTGTGAAGGTAGAGAATGCATATTATTCATCTTCATAACTCTTCCAGTTACCTGACTCATAGTAGGGACTCCTTCCATTAATGTTCTCAAAAGGGCTACTTTAAAACCAAGGTTATGACGTTGCTGGAAGGCATTAGCTTTATGATCTCAACTTTGACAATAGGTTAAGTGTAGTGAAAATTATGGCTATTCTACCCACACGGTTGATCAATAAAGTAATAACATTATTAACATCAAGTACAAAGCCCCCTGGGGTTTCATGAATTCAGTTTTAATTTTGTCTATAGGGGAAAAAAGTTTCAAGGAAGTCGTGGTGAGATGGCTCTAAAATACCATTGTCAAACTGCAGGCCGGCTAAGTTTAACAACTCAAGTTCAGTTGAGTTGTTTTACTATTGTTTTGGGGCGTGCAAATTTAAGTCGTTTATTTTTTAAAATTTCTTTGTAATACATTGTTCTTAATAAAGGACATTCTCTGACATTTAAACAAAATTTGAAAACCAAATAGTAAAAGAAGGAAAGAGATAGTAGTAAGAATCAATTTATCAATTTTGTAGCTAAAACTTAACGTGAAGTAGAAATAGTGAAAGATAACAGACAAATATGTTATTTTAGCTAATTCATTTATAGTACCTTATTACCTGAAGTTATAAATAGAATAAACATTTGGTTATATAAAAACTATCTAAAAAAGTATCCTTGAAAAGATATGACCTCCATGAACTGTGTTGAATGGCTGGGGTGAAAATGTGAAACGAACAGCAGTCCAGGAGGGGCAGCGAGAGCCTCCATGCCAGTTTGTTAACTTATGTGTGGTACACAGACCACAGAAAGTTCCTTAAACAGGTGTATGGTCTTACCACTTCCTTTCTATTACCAGAACATTCAACACGTACCCATGGTTTTTACAATACAATGTTTAGAATCTAAACGCAACTGTTTAGAATCTCCTTGGAAATGCATGGCAAAAAAATAAAATTGATTGGTGTTGGTTAATAGTTGCTCCTTTAACCAAGCACCAACTCTCTAGTCTCTCCTAGTCACAACCCCTTCTTGACACTGAGGCCTGGTGTTATTTGCTATTGATCCCTGAACTTGAGTTGTTGTTAAACTCATCCTGCCCAGTCCCCCCGCCCCGTGCCTTGACCAAAGAAAGATCCTGCCTTATCTTGCAAATATTCTCTCATATCTCTTGCTATCTTGTATATCTCTTGCAAAGCTTTGGGAAGGACAGGTAGAGCTATGATGAAGGCAGGGAACACTCACAAAGCCGTCCAGACCAACCGTCTCAACCCACACTATCAATCTTGTATTATACTCAAGATCACCCTTCTCTTTTCATGTTTAATGTGCAAATATCCACAAGATCAATGTTACTTTTAAATGTCTAGTTAGAATGGTTTCCACTAAGTATGTATTTTTAAAACGCCAAATGTATCAAGAACCAGTTATTCTACCCCTTTATCTTGCAACATTTTTTAAAGGCAAAAATTAAAGGAATTTTTTTTTGGTATCATGATGTTATCATTATTGATCACAATTTCACAAGCTAGATATCTAGTTGGCCAACAAAACTTGAAGATGAGGTCCTTGTTAAATAAAGAGAGGTGACAGGACATTGAGAATGTATTATTTTGCTGAAAATCCTTAGTCATCCACTAGGTTCATTTTCCTGAATGCCTACTTTTCTCCTTCAGCCGCTTTGATTAAAATTCTGGAAATAGATGCAACTTTCTTGTAATATAGCAGACAAAATGTAAAGCAGACCATATTAATCTGTCAGCAAGCTTTAAATATTCTTTCTCTCGTCTCATACAAAACAAGCCTCATCTACCACGTATTTTCATTCCTCTGGCTTCGTTCAGGTTATTGATCTTTGTGTTATTTCTGCAAGCACATGGAAAGGTTTTATTGTGTGTATGAATTAAATCGATGATGCCTAGAGCCTGCCTTATTCAGATGAATATGTCTTTAATACACTTCAAAGTGAATCTCTAGGAAAAAAAAAAGGTCTTCATTAAGAGCTGTTTCCGATTATAATGTTACTTGATAGCCTTATGCAGTTTTACAACGTGCACTAAATATAAAGGAAGAGCAAATAAAAATAAATATTACACATCAGGAGTGCTCATAAAACCACTGTGTAATTATCCTATCCTCTAACCAAGCCCCAAAAAAGTAGCTCTTAAAATCCTATTTTTTATGTCCTATACTTTCTGTTAAAACCTTATGACTGCTCCCAAGATAAGGCCATATGCTAAAACCAGCATTAGGCAATTTCTCTTTTTCTCCTCATTAAAACAACAAAACAACACAAAAAAAATCTAGAAGACAAATCTTACCTCTAGATTTTTAATAGCAACCTTTTTAATTAGGAAAATAAAGGTTTTTAATATTAAAAGCAAATTATTTATTCCTCAGGGATTTATTTTTCCATAGTATATAATACTAAATGTTCTGAACATGTTATTTTAAATAGTAGATTGGGCTCTTGGTCCCAGGGCATAAATACATACCATGCTATTCTAACAACCCAGAAACAGTTTATCCTCTTAATTACTGACAGTTTTTTTATTCTCTAATAACACTTATGATGTGCTAAGAAAATAAATCAAGAACAACTTGAAAGTAGAAAAATATGGAACAGTCTCTATGAAGTTCACAAAACCCATCTGAATGAAGAATAGAAATCCTGAGAAGTTGGGGGGCCATCTAACACTAATCTGGGGTGTCCAATAAATCTTTTATTCTCTCATTAATTACTATTATTAATAATGCCATTACTATAATATTATAGTAATTTATATTGCTATAAATTAATACTTAATCTGCAGAAATGCATAATTTATATACCCAGATTATACATTCTGATCCCAGACAATATAGTGATAGCTCTGTATTCAAAAAAAACATTTTGGTGACTAAAATTAAGGTGGGAAAATTAAAGAACCAGAGTCCTAATCCATGATGTATAAAAAAGTGAGCACAATGAAGGAAGATTTAAAGCTCTCTGGGAATAAATCAATGCACAGAAAAATTGATTTCCACCCATGAAGGAATAACGATTTCTGCCCCTGATTTGCTCAAGTAAAAGTAGAAAGGAATTTTCAATAATAAAAAGGGAAAAAAATTAGTGCACAAAAGACTTGAACAGGCATTTTATATGAGGGGCTATCAAAATAGCCAACAAGCATATGAAAAGATGCTCAACATAATAATTTAATAACGAAGTGCAAATTAAAACCTCAAATAAAATACCACTAAACACCCACCAGAATGACTAAAATTTAAAAGACAAACAATTTTATGTGTTGGGCAAGGATGTGGAACAACTGCAACTCTCATATGTTGTTAGTGGAAGTGTGAATTGATACAATCATTTTGGAATAGTTCTTGACAGTACCTATTAAAACTAAATATTTGACTACTCTATGACCAAATAATTCCACTCGTACATAAAGCCAAGAAAAATAAGTGCATATGTACACTAAAAAATAACACTAGACTATTCTTAGCAATTTTCTTTATACTTGCTTACAACTAGAAACAATCCAGCTGTCCATGAACTGTAGAATAAATATTTTGTGGAATATTCACCTACCTAGCAGTTAAAAAGAAAAAAAACCTAATGTTTAATACAATTAACATGAATGATTTTTACAGACATAATAATGAGCAAAATGACACAAAGGAGTATAAACTGTGTGATCCCATTTTTATAAAGTCTAATAACTGGCAAAACTAATCTGCCTTGAGAAAAATCAAAGTATTTGTTTTGGGAAGAAAAGATTGTGGATAGGTGGGTTTTGACAGGATGGGGCATGAGGGAACTTTCCGGTATGCTGGAAATGTTCTATATCTTCAGCTGGGTGGTGGTTACATTACATAACTCTGTGTGTGTGTGTGTATGTGTAGAAATTCAAACACATTAATTCATAAGTATATATGTAAAAATTTACCATTTGAGATTTGTGTACTTTATAGGATATAACTTTATAGGTTATATCTGAATAAAAATTAACAATTAAAGATTTTTACATCTTGGTAGTAGAGGCAGGTTTAAGAGTCATCAGAGTGCTCCTTTTTTTAGTGTAGAGCACAGGACATGAGCATTCCTGACTGCTTGTTTTCTTCCTCATTACTTGGCAGGAAGGGCCAACAAGTCATTTGTTTTCTTTGGCATATTGGTCTCTGCCGATGGGATATGTGTATTAGTTTCCTAGGGCTGCTGTAACAAATTACCACAAATTTAGTGGCTGACAACAACAGAAATCTATTCTGTCACACTTCTGGAGACCAAAGTCCAAAATCTAGGTGTCAGCATGGAAAAACTCCCAGGGCTGCATTTCCTCCGAAGGCTCTAGGAAAGAACCCTTCCTTGCCTCTTCCAGCTTCTGGTGGTTCCAGGTGGCTTTTGGCTTATGGCTTCATGACTCCAATCTCTGCTTCCTTCTTCACATGGCCTTCTCTTCTGGGTCTCTGCGTCTTCTCTTCTGCTATAAGGAGACTTGTCATTGGACTGATTGAGGGCCCACCCAGATAATCCAGGATGAACTCATTTAGAGACAATTATTTCTATAAAAACCCTTTTTTCAAATAAGTTCACATTCATAGGTTCTTGGTGTTAGGACATGGATGTATGTTTTGAGGGGACCCCATTCAACCCACTAAAATGTGTGTAGATTAAAATGAATTCAACTCCCCATTATGATAACTTAAAGATAATATAATGTGTAACCTCTAGCTAGTTAAGGACAATAAGAATGAATATACATTCACTTTGTGTTTTCCAGATGTAAAAGAACTTTTTTATCTTTTTTATCTGATTTGACCTTGATAATCAGCTAATAGAGAGATTTGCCATGGTAACCAGGATACAGTTATTCATCACCCACTCCTTTATTTAACCAAAGTATATAGTGTTGAAAGTTTTAGTATTAGTTCATGACAGATAATTGGTTTGGGCCAATTTTAAAGAAAGGGAGTATGACCTTCAACTTCTGACTCAGTAGGAAAAGAGTTCAAAATTGCTTCAACAGCAACACTTTATGGAATATCATTGCATGTTATAGAAGACAAAATTGTTCAAGTAGAACTTCCTAAGAAACAAGGTGAATACTACATAGAAATATTTCAGTAAAAATGTAAACAAAGCTAACAAGCACTGTTTTCTCTTTTCTTCTTTTATGGTTGCTAGCTTTTGCTCATCTTAAGTCATAACAATATATTATTATTGCGTATAATTCAATACATTTATTTTTCAAATATCAAACATTATATTTACAATTTTAGAAACTTATAATTTTTAGAAACATTGTATTCACAATTTTAGGGAAAAATGAATTGTTTTTCCCCAAAGTTATGTAAGATATATATGTATACTTTATATGTGTACTATATACATTCCTTTTTAAAACAAACTCACTACTGTAATTAAATAGTTGAAGTTATGAGTGAATACTGCACAATTTTTTATATAAAAAAATTTCCTAACAAAAATTATCTTACAAGCAATTTATGGGTATTGTGTTTTTAAAATGCAATTTCATTTACAAAAATTTGATTTTCATACAACTATTTATCTATGCATACAGTGAACCCCATCTGTGTTATTTAAAATTCAATGTTTATTGCATTATAAGAAACAAATTTGGCTTTCACCAACAGCATAAGCAATTATCTCAAGCCAAATATCCTTAACTACTCTTTTGTCCTCTCAAACTTAAAGAGGCAATTTCAATTTGCTCAATAGCTGCACTGAAATGGAGGATTGCCTTTTATTGTGCAAAAGGCAAGATTCTATAAACACTGCTAAGAAACATTTCCCTGCATTAACATATTATGAGGTGTGGATTTAAAAAGGCTTGTCTACTACCAATACTGTAATTGGGCAGATGTCTGCTGCATATACTATATCTGCATTAAAAGCCAGGTTTTCGTAAGAGCTGGCTATTGGAAGCATTAGATTACAGCACAAAATACTCATTGACTATTTTGCAAATGAAAATTTTAGTCCCTCTGAAAATTTTGTAGGTGTTTTAGAAGATGGCTTTTAAAACGCAAAGTGTAGGCAGTAGGGCAAGATGTAGCAAGCCAGATACAAGAACATGAACAATAGCAAGAGCTGAGGGCTAGACTTTTTACAGGAGCCGGTAGCTATATCATATCATGGAGGCATTTTCCTCAAGACATGCTGAGATTCCAAATGGTACGGCAAGGTGAGGTTGGATGCTAGAAATCAGCCTACCTGGGTTAGGAGGAGCCACTTGGCTATAGATACAAGCTAGAGAACGGCTAGCAGTATAGCAAAGTGGTTAAGGGTGTGCTTAAGTTTCAGGCATACCTAAATTCAAATACTATGTGAACTATTTACTACCTATGTGATTTAAATAATCTACTTAGACATTGCCATGGTCTGAATATTTCTATCCCCCTAAAATTTGTATGTTGAAATCTAATCCTCAGTGCAATAGTACTAAGAGGAGACTTTAAGGAGGTGATTAGTCCATGTGGGCAGAGACCTCATGAATGGAATTAGTGCCCATATAAAAAAGGCTCAAGGAAGCTTGTTTGTCCCTTCCACCATGTGAGGACACAGCAAGAAGGCACCATCTATGGAGCAGAGAGAAAGCCCTCACCAGACACTGAATCTGCTGGTGCCTTGATCTTGGCTTTCTCAGCCTCCTGAAATGTGAGCAATAAATTTCTGTTGTTTATAAATTACCCCATTTATGGTATTTTGTTATAGCATCCCAAACAGACTAAGACAGACATCCTAAGACTTAGTTTCCTTATCTGAAAAACAGGGATAAAAATAGTAGCTACCTTATAGAGTTATGATTGGCACTTAGCAAACAGTCAATAAATGGTATTATTATCATTATTATTATTATTTTCTTGCATAGGAAGGTGGTAAGGCAATACCCAATTTTAATTGTTGTTAATACTTAATTGGCATCTGAGCGGTGACTCTGTGCAAATAGCAGTTTCTGGAAGGTGGTGCTGCTCGTTAGCACATAGTGCCAGTGCTAGTCACTCGTTGCGGTGTGAGATCTCAGGCAACACTTGGTAGTAGTAGAGACACCAGCTTTTAATTAGAGATTTCTGTCAGAATCTCATCGGTAGTGTTTTCTCTTTTAATAAAAGCATATCTTTTCTTTTTCTTCTTTTCTCAAGTAGCTCTATAGTGATTCTGATGCTCAACCCAGGTGAGAGCCTCCCTGAAAAAGAGAGAGGTTTCTCAAAAGCTAAGCAGAACATCTAGTCACCACTCAAACAGACTAAATATAGGGCAGCTGGAGCATGCAATCAGGTACCCATGGAAAGGACCAGATGTGAAGATCCGGAAAACTCAGTGGGGCTTTGAGAAGACCTCATGTCTGTGGGCATGTCAGTCTTGGAGTCCCAATCCAGACTCACTTACTTAGGCAAACCCCTCATGCTAATGGGGCCATGGCCCTTAGTCTGTCACCAGGCTTGTTTAGAACTGGCTTCACAATATCAAGGGGGACAGAGCCTGCCGAAGACAAGTTGCTACCACCTGAATTGTGTGCCCCCAAAAAATTCATCTGTTGAGGTCCTAACCCCTAGCACCTCAGAATGTGACCACATTGGAGACATGGCCATTAGAAAGGTGACTAAGTAAAAATGAGGTCATTAGGGTGGGCCCTAATCTAATATGACTGGTGTCTTTACAAGAAGAAGAAATTTGGACAGAGAAATATACAGGAGAAAGACAATATGAGGACACACAGGGAAACGGCTACTTACAAGCCAAGGAGGGAGGCCTGGAACAGATCCTTCCCTGGTGCCCCTCATCCTACAGACACCTTGATCTCAGACTTCCAGCCTCCAGAACTGTGAGAATATAAATTTTTGTTATTTAAGCCACCCAGACTGTGGTGGCTTTGTTATGACTGCCCTAGGAAGCTAATACAAAGGCTCAGGAGGTACCAACAGGCAGTAAAAGAGGAAATGAGGACCCATATTGGTGTTTTCAGATGAAAGACAGTGACTTTTGTTCATGAGTCCTGGACAGAAATAAAAATTAGGGGCCAAAAAAGACAAATGAGCTCATAAAAGTGAAAATTCAAAGAGGAGATGTGGAGCACAACCACAGCCTCAGGTGACCCAGGGTCATCCAAATGTGCTGGCTTCCCACTTCTGTGAGAAATCTTTGGGGCACCACCCAGCACTGAATATTATTTAGGTACCATTGACCAGAAAATTTCAGCAATCCCAAATCAAAATTAAGATTTTGATCTTAAGAAAACAATATCGTTTAAACTGCTTCTTGACATTTATTCTCACTCTTGAATAGGAGGCACTATGACTTAAAATGGATTAGCTTTAATTAATGGCAAGGTGTTCTTGACTATTTTTTTTGACCTTGAGAAAAAAAGAATAACTGGATTTTCTAATGTTTTCTTATTATAACCTTTTCATTTGTTTTTACATAATCTTACCATGCCCACACACCCTCACAAACACATGCAAACACCACAAGCACATAAACACATTGTCATACATCAGCCCATAAATGGAGCAGTATTTTATTGAGTAGATTCTGAGATACAGATTTTCCTCAGAATCAACTTTCCTTAGAAAGTTTCCTGTGCCGGAACATCAATGACCATGAATCCCAGACAGTTGTTTCAACATGAATGTTTTAGAGTCATCTGCACTTCTGATTCTGAACTTACAACCCCCCCTACTACTAAAAAGTTAATGTTATTTATAATTAACCTACCTTCAGTTAGGTGTACATTGAAGGTCCTTTTGGCTGGTACCTCTAGCAGAGATGTAACTATCTACTTTGAGCAGGAAAGAAAAATACTGTGTTTTTTTTTTATCTTATAACCATCAGATTTTTTAAAAAGATGAATAGGGCAATCAACACATGGTTCTTAAATGTAAATATTTGAATGATGGTGGCTCTTCATTCATATAAGAAGCAGGCACTGTGCTTGGCCTTAGGAGAACCTCCACAGACATAGTCCCTGCTGTTAAGAAGCTTACATTCAGGTGAAGGAGAAAGGAAAATAAATAAATGAACAAACAATCAAATAATTAAACAGCTATAAGTGGTGGTAACTGTGCAAAAGAAACTAACAAGAGAGTGATACGGAGAGTGACAGAGAAGAGCACCTATTTTAGCCAGGTTGTCTGTAGTGACCTCTCTGGGGAGGCGGAATCTCTTTCAATCTGGACAGTTGACCCATCACCGTGGTAAATTTTGTTTCACGATCAGGATCGGAACATTTTAGCCATAAAGTACAGGGCAAAAATGACAAACATCTTGAACTAAATAGAGTCCTGTGTTTGTCCCAAGTTACATGCCTCATGTCTCTCTGAAAGCATAAACATCCCCTGGACACTAAAAATTTCATGTCAAAAGGAAATAAATAGAGTAGGCCCTGGTGTATTGTCTTAGAGGTGTGGAATTCCAAACTCACTGTAAACAGCTTACAGAAATAGGCAAGTCATCAGGTTCAGGCCCTGACAGGACAGCACACAGCACTTAATCCCAGCCAGACTGCTACTTGTACATTCAAGTCTACAGGAGAAATATATTGCAGCATCCAATTATCAGCTCTAGTCACAGTGAATAGAAAAAGGAAAAGGGGTGCTTACTCAGTTTGAGAGTAACCTGAGCATTCAAGCAGGTTAGCTACTTTGGTAAATTTTAATAAATTACTAACTGCTTTAGCCAGTATGATTAGCCAAGTATATATAATATACTACACAATTCTTCCTAAGTTTTCAACAATTTCAATCTGCTCTTGTTTGGAAATTTTCCTTTATTAAATGAACTGTAGGTGTTTATTATAGAAAGATTATAAAATGAAGAAGAAAAAAAAATAAGAAAAATTACCCCTGTGGTAGATGGAAGGTAAAAGGGTCCCATTGGTCACTCCCTGTCTCTATGCCCTGTGCCTGTGACTCAGCAGTGTACTTTCTCCTTCTGTGCTCAGCCACACGACTTGCTTTAGGCCAATGAGGTACTGACAAGTGTAACACAGCAGAGGCATAAGAGGCACATGCATGATTGAGCTTACTTGCTCTTATGCTCTGGTACTGCCATAAAGACATGCCCAAGCTCCCCTCTTGTCCCAGGAGAAGGATGAGAGATGAAGGGACCGGAGCTGAGTTTTCCTGATCATCGCAGCCAAGGCCATCCTACATGCCAACCAGACTTGTGAAACAGCTTAGCCAAGATCAGCAGAACCACCTATTGAACCTACGGCTGACAGTAAACACATGGAAAGAGCCAAACCCAGGGCTGCCCAGCGGAACTCTGCAGACTCAAAATCTCCATAAATGCTTATTGTTGTCAACCACTAAGGTTTTGTGGTTGCTTATTAAGGAGAATTATTGTGACAATCACTTTCTGATACACATAACACCATGAAACAAAACTATTTAACATTGCTCTCATTTTACTTTAGCATGTTGTCCAGTGTGTGGCCTTTTCATAGCTGCCTACATCAGTACAGAGCAGGATGTATGGGTCTGGTTTCCTGGTTTTAACCTACCCTATGGGGCTAGAAGAGGTATTAGGACAGAAAAATCCAACTGGAATTCTAACAATGAGAGTTCACTATAGTAAAGTAGAGCAATTTCTTATTTGCCATGAAGTCAATCAGCAAGGAATAGACTCTAGGGAAAAGAAAAGTAGGCAATCCCATCAAGTCAGTAAAGGAAAATAAGTCGGACATAGGGAGTGAAGCTGGAAGTAGGATTAGGTTGGCAGGAGGCATTCCAAATGGAAGGAATAGTGTGTCACTTAGGGCTCTTTCCTTATAAGCAATGCTGGCCAACTTAGGTAAACAAAAGAACTTATTGGAAAGATTCTGGTTAGCTCACAGAATCAAAAAGAAAGTTAACTCAGCAGGCTTAAGCAAGGATAGGAAAAAGGGTTCCTCCAGAGAGCTCAGTAGCAGTAACATGTCTCTGTTGGGTGCTTCCTCTAGAACGAGTCAGTTTTAACTACCTTTAATCTGTGTGTTTCTCTGTTCAGAATCTAAGGTCTGGCAAATATTATCCAAATGGGCAGGGGTCACATGCCCCACACCACCCCCTTAGTGAGCAGGAAAAAGATGGCAGGGCACTGTGAACAACAGGTGCCCCAGATCCTTGGAATGGGTAGTAGAAATACCCATCAGGTAATGGGGAAGTGCTTCAGAACAGGCAAAAACTGTAAATGTCTACTAGAAACAAGAAGAGCAAGTGAACAAATGTTCTCATTTATGGGAGGCAATAAAGGGGAATAACCCACCTACTTTAGATTGGCCTCCAGCTGAGAGAAGAGAAACGGTCCATTTGCATCAGAGTCAGGTGTCCCCAGGAAGTTCTCTCATCTAAGCAAGGGCTGCTCCTCTACACCCTGAAGGATCTTAGCAGGTGGGAGGTGTGTCCTTGCTATGAAAATGTGATTGCTTCCCAGCACGGCTCCCACTGGCCCACAGGGTACTGGAAAACAACCCAGTAAAAATAGCTACTCCAAAGCATGTGGATCTGAACAAAGACATTCGGGACCATATAACTAACTTGAATGCATGGAAACGAATGAATGAATATGACCATAGTTCCGTAAACCCCAGCATCTTTTTCTAAATCAGGTAGACTTAAGTATAATATGAAAAAATTAGATTTCGAGACCTCAGCTGGGACACATTTTACATCACAAGATGCATCAAAGTGATGCTTGTGCTATGTGAAGTTCTACTGCTGAATTATCCAGAAATGATCCAGCATGGATAGGCGATCAGTGAAATCCCCCTACATTTACAAGGCTCAGGGCAAGAGTACAAATGGAGGTCCATAGTCTATCAGTCAAAAGATTTTTAAAGATTTAAACCAAGCTAATAAACTATTCAGTGAAATAGGTTCTCTTCTGCCTTGACAAAAACCCCTGCATGACAACCCGGGAGGCCAGTTCCAATTTAGAATTCTCAGATCCTTTGAAGTTTTGTGCCAGAATGTGGATGTGCAGCAAGTGCCAGTTCCTGGCCTTGGCCTCAGACCTTTTCCACTTCTTTCCCTACACCCAGCTCCGTCCCATACCTCAAAGGGCTTCATGAATACACATGTAAAAATCCCAGCTCACAAATTCAAGCTCCATCCTCAATGCTCTTTACCCCATAATCAGCCTCCCCTTGGCCACACTTGGCAGCAGAAGTATGTGCACCAGTGCAGTGGTCTCCTCTTCTGATGACAGACTCTAGGAAGGGGGCTGCCAAGGTGAGCCCTGTGATGCGACACCTGGACCCCCCTTCAATGAAGGACTCACTAACCATCTTACAGGAGTACGCTAGGCAGGTGGCTTTTAGCTAGTAGCCCCGTTAGGATTGTTTCAGCTGCAGAAAGCCACCTCACCCAAGGTCATGCTCACTCCCAGACAATCCACATTCAATGACTGATTGGTGTGAGACTATAAAGGCCTGTCCATCTCAGCCCAACTTGGGACAACTTAGAAAGGTCATTCTAACTCCAGAGCTCTCGTGTGATCAGCCAAGATTCTCTGGATCTGTAACACAGCTCGACTTCTCCCTCTGCCCAATCCTGCTTCCTCCCCTGAACATCCTCATGTGTCCATCTCAAGACCATTCCTTTCCAAACATGCTACATACTTGACTCCTCAGAGTCTGCTTCCTGAGGAATCGAACCTGAGCGTCTGTGGAGACACCAGAAGCAGGTTCAGTGTGATATGAACAGGAATTCCAGGATGCTGTGGTCCAAAAAGGCAAAGCATGGGCTTAGGGAGGGCACATTCTCTCAGTCCCATGGACACATCATCCTATAGTGAGAGTCACCCTGGATAAGAGCAGAGTAGGGTCCGCTAAAGAATGGGGCCTAGGGCAGGGATCCCTCTTGACTGGGCCTAAGGTCAGCACTCATCAGCTATACCGCTCATAAAAGGTCCTCTATGGTTTTTCCTTTATGCCATCTATATTAGTTTCCTATGACTACTGCAACAAATTACCACAAACTTAGTGGCTTAAAGCAAACCAAATTTATTACCTTATAATTCTGGAGGTCAGAGCCCAAAATTAGTATTCACGGGACTAAAATGAAGGTGTCAGCTCTTTCAAGCCAGCGCCGAGCAATGGGCATCTCTCGGGACAATTGGCACAAGTGCCGCAAAATGGGGGGCAAGAGAAAGCCTTACCACAAGAAGCAGAAGTATGAGCTGGGACATCCCGCTGCCAACATTAAGATTGGCCCCCACCGCATACACATACTCCGTGTACGGAGAGGTAACAAGAAATATCGTGCCTTGAGGCTGGATGTGGGGAACTTCTCCTGGGGTTCAGAGTGTCGTACTCACAGAACAAGGATCATTGATGTTGTCTACAATGTGTCCAATGATGAGCTGGTTCACACCAAGACCCTGGTGACAGCAGGGTCACCAGGTGTGCTTATTGACAGCACACCGTACCAACAGCGGTACGAGTCCCACTACGCACTGCCCCTGGGCTGCAAGAAGAGGGCCAAGCTGACTTCTGATGAAAAAGAGATTTTAAACAAAAAACGATCCAAAAAAAAATTCAAAAGAAATACTATGAAAGGAAAAAGAATGCCACAATCAGCAGTCTTCTGGAGGAGCAGTTCCAGTAGGGCAAGCTTCTTGCGTCCATCGCATCAAGACCAGGCCCGTGTGACTGAGCAGATAGCTGTGTACTGAGGGTAAGAAGCTACAGTTCTATCTGAGGAAAATCAAGGCCTGGAAAGGCAAATAATTCCTCCTCCCTCCTGTCTTAACTCGTGTAATAAAAGTGTTCATTGTTCTAAAATAAAATAAAATAAAACAAAATAAGATAAAATAAAATAAAGGTGTCAGCAGGACTGCCCTCCTTCTAGAGGCTCAAAAGGGAAATCATTTCCCTGCCTCTTCCAGCTTTTAGAGACTACCTGTATTCTCATGGCCCCTTCCTCCCACTTCAGAGCCAGCAGCGTGGCATTTGCAAATCCCTCTCTGACTCTGCCACTCCTGCCTCTCTCACACAGGGACCTCTGTGAATACATTGGGCCCATGTGAACAATCCTGGATCATCTCCCCTTTTCAAGATCCTTAACTTAATCTGCAAAGTCCCTTTTGTCCTGTAAGGCAACATATTCACAGGTTCTGGGGATGAGGAAGTGGACATTTTTGGGAAACCACTATTCTGCCCACCGTACCGTCTTAGAATGTGATGTGGTTTGGATGTTTGTCCTCTCCAAATCTCATGTTGAAATTTGATCCCCAATGTTGGGGGTGGGAAGTGTTTTGGGGTCATGAGGGCAGATCTCTCATGAATGGCTTGGTGCCCTCCCCGCAGTAATGAGTGAGCACCGGCTCTATCAGTTCGCCTGAGAGCTGGTTGTTCAAAAGAGCATGGCATCCCTCCTTCTCGCTCTTGCTCCCTCTCTTGCCATGTGACACACCTGCTCCCCCTTTGCCTTCTGTCAGGAGTGGAGGCTTCCTGAGGCGCTCATCAGAAGTAGATGCCAGCATCATGCTTTGTGTACAGCCTGCAGAACCATATGCCAAATAAACTTCTTTTCTTTATAAATTACCCAGCCTTGGGCATTCCTTCACAGCAAGGCACAACAGACTAACACAGAGTGGGAAGTCAAGTTTCAGCTAATTTTATGAGGCTCATTCCATGTTCCACCATATCAGTTAGTCCACCAAATCTTGCCCATCTCCATTCATAAGCCTTCAAGTCAAGACTGCAACATGAAGTCCTTAGACAATTGGTTTTAAAAACCCCTTGAAAGAGGTATCTCTATTTCTTTCCTCTGACTTCCCTTCCCTGATTCTGTCTTCAATGCACCCCAGTCAGGTGCCCACACCATCACCAGCGCTGACCTTACGAAGGTGGCCAATGACCTGCACATTCCCAAAGTCAGTATTCAGTATCCTCAGCCTTTATCTTACTTGACACATCAGCAGCCTTTGACAGGATTTTTCCTTTTTTCCTTCTTCATTTCTTTACTTCTTGCATCTTCAGTTTTCTTCTCACCTCTCCATCCTCTCCACTTCAGTCTTGTCTGCCCGTTCCCTCTTATCTCCCCCATACTAACTTCAGAATGTCCAAGATTTCCATCTGTCATGGATTGAATTGCGTCCCTCTAAACTTTACATGTTGACTCCCTGCCCCCAGTATCTTAGAATATGACTGTATTTGGATTAGGGCCTCTAAAGGAGTAATTAAAGTTAAATGAGGGTGTAAAGGAGAGCCCTTAACCCAATGTGACTGGTGTCCTTATAAGGAAAGGACGAGACACCAGGGATGCGCACATATCAAGGAAAGGCCATGTAAAGACACAGAGAGAAAGCAGCCACCTGCAAGCCAAAAAGAGAGACCCCAGAAGAAGCCAAACTTGCCATTACCTTAATCTTGGATTTCCAGCCGCCAGATCTGTGAGAAAATAAATTTCTGTTGTTTCAGCTACGCAGCCTGTGGTATTTTGTTATTGCAGCTCTAGAAGACTAATATATCATCCTTGGATCTCTTCTCTTTCTATGCATATATGCTCCCCTGGAAATCTCATCCAGTTCCGAGATTTCAGAATATACTAATCTATACTAATATATACTAATGACTTCCTAATTTATATCTCTAGCTCTGACCTGGTTTCTTAAATCCAGACTCATGTATGCAACCACCTATTTCCTTGACATTTCCCCTGGAAAATAACAAATAGGAAATATCTTTAATATGTGAAAAACTAAGCTCCTGTAGGCTGCCTCCAGTCTTCCCTTCCTGCTCACTTCCCAACTTGGTAAGTGGCAAACCCAATTCTTCCACTTTGTCAGCCCCAACACATGGGAACCATCCATGCCTCCTTACCTGTCTCCCACCCTGCACCCGATCCATCAGCAAATTTTGTCAACTCCAGCTTCAGAATATATCCAGAATCAAACACTTCTCTCCAGCTCTGCTGCTAAGACTCAGGTCCAAGTCACCATCATCTTTCTCTTGCAGTGTTGTGATAACTCCTAACTGGTTTCTCCTTCTGCCCTGGTCCTCCTAAAGACTATTCTCAGTATAGCAGCCAGAACAATCCTTTTGGCCCCGAGATTCTTCTGCTCAAAATTCTCCCAGTATTTCCTATCAAACTTAAAGTATACAGTCAGAAGAAATAAGTTCCAGTATTCGAAAGCACAGTAGGGAAATTACAGTTAACAATAATTTATTGTATATTTCAAAATAACTAACAGAGAAGAATTGTAATGTTCCAACCCAAAGTAAAAATAAATATTCGAGGTGATGGATATCCCAATCACCCTGATTTGATCATTACACATTGTATACAGGTATCAAAATATCACATGTGATCAATATATATCAATTAAAAAACCAAAATAAATAAATAAGAAAGAAAGAAAGTTACAGCCTTCCTGTCACTGTTAATTCCCATAAAAATAAAGCAAAAATAAATAAATTAATAAAATTTAAAAGTTGAAGTATACAAGAGCTGTTCAGAAAGTATCCAGCCATTATTAATACAACGAGAACATATCACATAGATGGATAGTTTCCAGACAGCCCTCGTATACCAAAGACCTTCAAGTTTCTACATGATCTAGTACCTTGTTCTCTATCTGAGAGTAGCACCTCTTCCTCCCCAATACTCCTAAATGCTTCAGAAGTGCTCCCACCTTAGGGCCCATGTATTAGGTTATTAAGTATGGAATGTCCAATTTCCTTAAGTACTAAGTTTGACAGTTGATATCCTTTACATTTCACTTTGACATTTCCTGGTTTTTGTTGTTTGTTTTTTCATTGTGAAGGTACATCCTCATTCTTTCAAACATGCATTTTGGCTTGTGATTATCTTTCAAATTTTTTTTAGAGCAATTTTTGTGAAACCATGGGTAAGTCAAAAATTCATATTATTTTCAAATATGAGTTCCGTTGTGGAACCAGTGCAGCATAAACAACTCAAAATATCAACAAAGTGTTTGGGAAGGATGTGGCTAATGAATGCACAGTACATCAATGGTTTGAGAAGTTCCATTCTGGTGATTTTAATCTTGAACATGAGCCACATGGGCAACCTAAGAACAAGGTGGATAATGAAGAGCTGAAAGCTATAGTGGAAGTGAATCCATCTCAACCTACATGTGAACAATATTGGACCATTTGAAACAAATTGACAAGATAAAGAATCTGGATGGATGGGTTCCACATGAATTAAACAAGCATCAGAAGAGAAATCATCTTGAAGTTTGCCTTTCTTTGCTGTCACAACATAAAGATGGACCATTTCTATACTGTATTGTTATGTGTGATGAAAAATGGATTCTTTTTGACAATCATAAGCATTCGGAACAATGGTTGGATAAAGATAAAGTGCTGAAACATACTCCAAAACTGAATATTCATCCAAAAATGCTAATGCTGTCTGTTTGGTGATCCAGTGCTGGTATCATCCACTACAGCTTCATGAAACTTGGTCAGTGGATTACAGCAGATGTCTACTGCAACCAACTGGACAAAATGACGAGGATGCTTGCGATTAAGCAGCTGAGATTGCTCAGTAGGGACAGGCTAATCCTCTTGCAAGACCACATGTTGCAAAAAACAGTGCTGCTCAAACTACAGCAGCTGGACTTGAAAACTCTCTGTCATCCACCGTATTCTCCAGACCTTGCACCAACTGACTACCACTTCTTCCAGGCTTTGGACCACTTCTTGCAAGGAAAAATATTCAATTCTCAACAAGCTGTGGAAAACGCCTTTTGCGATTTCATCACCACTCACTCTCCAGGCTTCTTCGCCGCTGGCATAAACAAGCTACCGTTAAGATGGCAAAACAGTGTCGATAGTTTAGGCACATACTTTCATTAGTTGTGCTGCTTCTTGTTTGAGATATAATAAACTAAATTTTTGATTTGAAACAGGACATTTCATATTTAATGACCTAATATTTGCTGTTTCCTCTGATGGAACATTTTCCTACAGAGATTGACGTGGCTCACTCTCTCACCTTCTTTAGACCTTTACTCAAATAAGACCTTCCCAATAAAGCCTCCCCTGGCCATCCTATCTAAAATTACAACCCACCCTTTCCCCCAGCCAGAGATAGATTGTTCTCATCCCCCACAACAGCAGTGCCCAGCACATGGTTGGCACTCAGTACATAATGGCTGAGTCAATTAACTAAATGCTGTGCGATGGAAGAGGTGAAGAATTCGGCATTACTGGGGAAGAAGAGGAAAAGATGATGTCATAGTTAAAGCCTAGAATAAAGACTTGGTTGCAGTTAGTTTATTTGGAAGCTAATCCTAGGAAGCAGGAGTGAGGGAGGAGAGAGAACCAGACAGAGAGGGAGGAAAGTTGTTATATGGTGCATTATTGAGGTTTCTGCTATAGACAACAAGAATGAGATTCTGCCAGAACCTCGGAAAAGCAGACAAGGAATGCTTCCCGGAAAGACAGGAGACTGAACATTTTGTCGCTTGCTCTCATCTCCCATTGTTTGAGGTACTAATGTCCCCTGGGCTTCAGTACCTCCCCCATCCCTGCACCTTTGCTAGGAGATCTGTGTGCTGGAGAAGGCCCTGAGGAAGAATGCAGAGAGACACCTGCAAGAGCTTGCAACAGGATCCTGGCAGGAAGAGAAGAGACTGAGCTTTCAAGAACTGTCCAACACAGCTGTGGTTGAAATCAGAAGAGAGCTAAAAAAATGCTCCGTAGGCACCAGGAGCATCTGTCTCAGATGAGGATAGCAAAGCATGGGACATGTTATTTCCAATTAACTATCATTTATGAAGATTTCTCATTATCACCATAATGGCTTAAAAACAATAATTCCTAATATTTATATAGCACTTTCATACATATTTGTGTTTCCCACTTTCCCCAGGAGGCAAGCATTATGAGTATTTTTCAAGGCTAAAAAAGGGGAAGGAAAAGTTATGTTTCTTATGGAGCTACCAATGTAGCAATCAGAGATAAAAAGATAAAAATAATTAAAACAACAGAGACAGCTTTGCCCAGCAAACTGACAAAGTTGTTCTTAGCATAATATCACCTAGTGTCTATGAAAGTGCAATGAAATGACACTCTTGTACACTATGAAGGGAGAAACCAATAGACACCTTCCAGAGGTAAATTTGAAAATATGCATCAAATATCATTTTAAAATAGTCATTCATTTGACTATTAATTCCTTTGACTCATTAATTTTCTCAAAGATGAACAGAAAATTTATATACAAAAATATTCATTGTAATCTTATTTTTAATAACAAACCATTGGAAACTGCTGAAATGCCCAACAACATGGGATGGTAAAATAAAATATGGTGCACCCATATGCTCTTATCCTCTGGATGCTTTAAAATTCACATCTTTGAGAAATACTCAGTGACAATCATTAGGTGACAAAGCATCATTTAAAACAGTTTATTCAGAATACTACAAATTTAATTTAGGAATAAATGTATACACATTTAAAGTATATTAGTGTGTATTTTTATATATACACTAATTTATCTGGCACTCAGAGCAGGAATCATACCTCTAGGCCAAGGAGCCAATGCTGCACTGATATATCCGAATAGAAAATAGGAAGAAGTAGACCAATGTATTAATAGTGGATCATTCTGGGTAGTGGTAGAAGGATTCAAGGCACTTTTTATTTTGTTCTTATCCAATTCAGTATGCTTTAAATTTTAGACATAAATTCAGAAATGATCATTTTCCTTCAGATATATGAGTCAGTATCAGCTTTTCCAAAATTTGTAACCTAAGTGTAAAATCAAGATAGAATCATCATAATTTTAAAAATCCTAAAAGTAAATATCAAAAATGCATATATAAATTATTGTACCCTAATCTCAATGATTCACAGATTTTTTATTTAAAGAAAGAGGATTGCCAAATGTTCTGAGGATAAATAAAATACCAAATAATCCATATTCCTTTAATTTAGACTCCTTACATTTTTAATTCAGTGCTTTTGCTATATTTGGAAAGACCAAAGATCAACCTCTCTCTGCAAAAACTAGAATTTTAAATAAATCAATATTAAGGAGGTAAAATGATCTACTGAGTCCTTCTAGAGGGAAAAACTATAGATTATATTGAATGTAAAAATTCTTAAGGGCAAATAAAAGTAAGGCAGCAAACCTTTGTACTTAGTATAGATTCTTGCCTCTAGCTATAATATAGAATTATCCAAGTTACTTCACTTCAGCAAGATCACAGAGGAGTCTGTCGGCAAAATTCCTCTAAGGTCACGCAGGGTCGCTGAATCCGTCCGGGTTATAGGATCAGAACCAGCCACAAGCAAAACTGGGAAGCTAGTTTTGTCCTCTGCACCGTAGGCACCCCACACATGCCCACAAACCTGTCCTTCTTTGCAGCTGTTGCTCCACTCTATGCCTGCAGAACCACCCTGCCCTGTATCTGAACACACTCCCAGTCTCGCCACAGGCATCAGAGTTGACCCAGCATGGAACGTGCTGCTTTCTGGGCAGGAGCTCGGGCTATTTTTCCACTCCTGCTTTTCTTTGCCTCTAATCTCCAATCAATCTGAAGAACTACTTTGCCCTCTTAAAAAAAAATTGCAACGGCTGACGGGGCATGAAAATTGGTTAAGGGGTTTCCTTCTTTCAGCCAGCAGTCTTAGGGCCCTTCTGGAAGTCATGAGGAAGACAGAAGAATGGCTGGAACCGTGAGAACTGCAGACAGTGTTGACCGACGGTGGAAATCCTCAGGGGCAGGCAAATCTTTCAAGTCACACCACGCAACCGTCTCCCATTCAGACTGGTAGTGCCCTGATTGAAGGCAACTTTAGAAATAGCTAAGCATAGCTTTGTTGGAGTTGCTGGGAGCGGTAAAAAGGGAATTTCACTAAAATTGATTCCTCCCGTCTCACTGAAACTTTTGCACAACATGGTAACCATAGTTAATAACAATATATTGTATATTTCAAAATTGCTAAAAGAGTAGATTTTAAATGTTCTCACCACAAAAAAAAAAAGTTGGTGAGAAGGGGCAGATATGCTAATTAGTTGGATTTAATTATTCCACAATGTATACATGTATTAAAACGTCACATTGTGCCTCGTAAATATATATAATTATTATTTAATTTTAAAAATTTAAAGGGGAGAAGAAAAGAGAGACAAGAAATGAGAGAGAAACCTAGAATCTGAGTTGATGGAAATGCCCAAAGGGCTCCATAGAAACAGAAAGTCAAATATTCACTTCAACAGGTCACCGGCTGTAAAACCGAGTCGTAACCTCCCCTTCTATTTTCCCTTATCTTCAGGAATGTCGAGGACTCACACAAATGAGGAAAAGGGTCATAATTCTCAGAACGGCTGACTGAGCCATTCCCTGCATTTCAGCAGCAAAATCAGAGACTACAAACCAGAAAAGATTAGGAAAAATACAAGCTGTGCTTCTACCTGGGAACCCTATATGCTGCTCCACCTCCTCATCCTCCTCCACCATCAGTGGGAAGGGGTTCTAGTCAATTTCATCTAATTCTCAACGATCGAGCTGTCTCTAAGGACATGTGAGCTACACAAGCGAAGTCGAAAGCGAAGTTGAAGTGCCATCAGCACCACCCATGGCCTCTGAACATATGGCCAAGATAATGGGTTGTGACTACACCAGGTTTTTCCTGTGCAAGTTACTGAACAAAAGCCATCAGGTCATGAATTTTTTTTTGCTCCTTGTTATTTCACTTAGGTTTTGCATAACAGTATCTGCTGAACAAATGAAAGGGATTTTGCAGGGGTTTTGCCCTTCTCCTGGAATTCTTTTCCCATGGCTTTTTGGATGGCTAGTACAGTGTTGTCCTTAAGTCTTAACCTCAACTGAAACATTTCATATATTCTTCCTTCCACTCTCTCTAAAGCAAGCCCCTGTCCTGGTTGCTCTCTTAGACATCACCATGCTGATTTTCTTCATAGCAGTGGTCACGATTTGTAATTATCTTATTTCTTTCTTTACTCTTTCATTAATGTCTGTCTTATAAATTATCTGGAAGCAGAAACCTTGCCCATGCTATCTACAGCTTTCTCCTCACTAGAACATAGAAGGCACTCAAATTTTTGTTGAAAGGTGGTGCCTAGATCTGGGTTGCTAGTAGAGTTCTATGTTGGAGCTTTCTGCTCGGGATACCAACTAAGAAATACCACATACCCAGGCAGTCTTTTCTGAGTGTGAATGTTTTTGCTTACTGGCTAGGTTTGCACTCTTGTTAGGCCTGTGAGGTGTGATACTTGATACAACAGCATGAATCTTACCAGCTACCAGTGTAGGTGTCTGTACATTGTGCAATGCAGCGAGCCGTCGGCAGAGGTCCAAATTCATAGCAGAGCTGTCTGCCAGCCAAGCAGTAGACAGCTGCAAAAGAATGCTGAAGATCTTTTATACACATATCATTCTTTGTGGTATTTAGCTTCATTTTGTTCTGGTATGCCCAACTATTTTTTTCTTTCCTTTTTGTTTTTTTGTTTTTCAGGAATGATGATTTGGTCGTTCATTTAAAAATGTTTGTAAGGGCCAGGTATAGTGGCTCACGCCTGTAATCCTAGCACTCTGGGGGTGGGGGGAGGATAGCTTGAGGTCAGGAGTTCAAGACCAGCCTGAGCTAGAGCGAGACCCCATCTCTACCAAAAATAGAAAAAATTAGTGGGGTGTGATGGCACGCTCCTATAGTCCCAGCTACTCAAGAGGCTGAGGCAGGAGGATCACTTGAGCCCAGGAGTTTGAGGTTGCAGCAAGCTATGATGATGCCACTGCACTCTACCCAGGGCAACAGAGTAAGACTCTGTCTCAAAAAAAAAAAAAAAAAAAAAAATTTGTAAAGCTTAAATTAAAATTGATTTAATCCCATTCCAAACTTCAAAAAAAACTCTGATTTTTTAGTAATGAACTGATATTCATATGTTAGCATTATTTACAACTTAAATTTGCCTCTAAATCTCTACATGTGCACACAAGAGGCTTCAAATAGTAAGAGAAGCACGTGAAATTTTTTCTTTTTGGAAACTTCAACTTACCTTGTTCTAAATGCTTTGATATTTCCTAAGCATGACAAATCTTTTAATGACATAATTAAAATTCTGGATAATGTCATCATAGAAAAATTGGGTTTCTTCAGTTCTCTTTAGGACAAAGTTATGGCTTAGCAACGTATGTTTATTTCCCTTAAGAGCATAACATTTCTTGACAAAGAGAAAATTCTTTGCATGAAAACATCATGCTGCTTTAATTTTATATAAGTTGTGGAATAACCTGTTTCAATTTTCTGTCAAAAGCTAATGTGGAAAAAAATCTTGTTGTGTTCAGACAATATTCTATTTTATTTTATTTTATTTGTGTGTGTGTGTACAAATGTCACAGCTAGGAAAAGAAAATTTGTGGATATTTTAAAAAATAAATCACTTTCTGGAAGTAAAAAGCAAAACATTGGAGGGAGAGGGGAGATAAAAAGCTATGTAGTCAATTGTAAAATAAGATTTGATGTAAACTATATTCCACATCAAGTAGATATTTTTGATCAGTGTATTTTTGTCAATCAAATTCAGCATTTTGATCAAAACTAACTCATACGTCTAGTCACCAACAAAAGAGAGACCATCAGGGATCAAGGCTCTCAGCCACCCATTTTTCCACATCTCATCCTTTCCAAAATGCAAAGCCCCCCCACCTGGCATCCAGGATCTTCACAGTACAGCGCCTGGGGCCTCTCGCATTGCTGTTTCCCAGGCTCTATTTTCTAGGCATGCATAGTAGATTATTCTCTACTCCCAGGTCACTGACATGAGCATTTTTACTTTTGTGCTTTTCTGCATGATCTTTCCTCTTTTTCCTTCCCAGCTATCCATCCTGGATTAGCAATTGATCGCTCTGTCTTCCCCTACACTTGACATATCCACAGTTATCAAATTAATTGTTCATCCACCTGTCTCTCCATCTCCTCACCTCTCCACCTCTTCCAAGACGGTGATCCTCTCTTATTCATTATTCCTACGGCAGAGCATTATTCTGACATATTCTGGCCCAGCGGTGGGGAAGCTTTTCATGTTGGAAGACCACATTAATTTAGCTGTAATCAAATAAGGCACATTCAATAAACTTCAATTAGATATACTTAAAAATGTACATTATGTTGTAAAAATCTAACTACTGTGTACTTAATAATTTCAAAAAATGAAAACTATTTGTTAATTTTAAAGTTAATTAACTTTTTAATGACTTGGTTGTGTCTGCTTTTGGTTGGAAAGTATTTGAATATTTGGTTGCAGCAGGGACGTCTGCAGCTTCAGTTGATCCTCTAGATGGATATCAGTCATTTGTGACCTTAAGAGTGTCTTGATTTGGGTTGGGTAGGAGAAAAGATTTGCAGCAATAAGTGGTTGAAAAGCAAGAAAGCATTTTTCAGGCATGTTGCCAAAGGTGTGGGTATTCTATTGCATTTTTCCATATTTCAATTGGATATTTCTTAGCATCAAACAAAGACATTAAAATGTCATCTACTGACAGTCAAAAGGCCGCACTTAAGGACCTAGAAAGCCACATGTGGCCTTAAGGCTGCAGGTTCCCCACCCCTGTTCTAGCCTATGGAAGCACACAAAGGTTGTCTGAATTATTTGTTAATTATTTAAATCTACCTGGATGTGTTCCTGCTTTGGTTTAATTTTTCCAACTATCACCACCAACAGCAACAAAAAATTACATCCAATGAAAACACTGTCAGCTAATTTTTGGATAATTTAAATAATGGTCAAAGAAAATGATAGGACTTACACCCTTAGGTATTTTTTTAAAAGTCCTTATTGACTGACTATCATGTCATATTATCTGGGTGCACTGTTGGATTGAATATCCACATCTTCCATATTCCCTTTAAAAGAGAGGAGAAATCATGTGCATTTTTCTGAAAACAAGAGGAAAATATTAAGATTGCTTATTCCTAAATATTTCTTACTAATTTAAATAATTCATATTGTGTGATTAAGTGGCTGAAACAGAGGTATACTGGGAAATCATGTGAAGACGAGCATGTTTGCTGAAAGTTCTGAGGAAAACATTAGAAAGAGGATAAATCTACACCAAAAAATGATGTGACTACTATTGGCAATCGTGGCTTTTATCAAAACAAAATCATAGATCAGATTAGCCATTTCTGTCATAACTTCCCTCTCCAGTTTTGTTCAAAATGAAATTTTCATGTCTCTCATACAAAAGGAAAATTGCATCAGACTCAGCTCTTTTCGCTGAAGTCAGATGTGTTAATATATATAGGAGTGATTTTTTATTGGCATACCTTCACCTTTTATTTCATTGGATTATAAATAACACTGATGAAAACACTAGGGCTCAGGGTTTAGCAGTGGTAAGATAAGTGAGGTTCTTTGAAGCCATGCAAACAGACTGTCTTTGCAGCCAGTGTAGTTATAATGGAAGGTTACTCTAACTGGGACTGCCATTGCTATATACTTTGTAGCATCACCATATTTACCAAACACATAAAATACTAGAACTCCTATTTTATGTATATATGAATACGTACCAAGATTTCTTTTTCTAAATGTCTATTAAAAAATAAGTTGCATGATTCCACCAATCTCTAAAAACTCTCCTACTATGAAATTATATACATCCTTAAATTAAAGCCAATCTTTAAAATTCCCACATATTCTAGAATGAAATAATTTAAGGAAGAGTTAGCTGAAGAATAGACAGGAAACAAAAACAAAAGTTTGGATAGTGGAAAATACTTTGTCTCAGAAATCTTAATAGATCATTATTATTATTTAAGATGAAAATAAAACTTCAAAGCATTATAAATGCTGCAAAGGGATTAGCTATTATTGTGTGTTTTGTCAATATGTAGAAAGGGACATTCTATAAGGGATGAATGAAAGAAACCTAACTTCTATGGGATACATTTTCCCACCAAAGCCTTACTTACCCATCCTAAGTTTCAGTTCCTCATTAAGGAACTTAATTCCATGTCTTGTATTAAAACGGTAGAATTTTCAGATTATTTGAAGAATGTACTGCCTAATGTATTTCAATTTTTCTACTGCAGAATTTTGCATATTCTGTACCAGCAAAGTTTGTTTTGATTCTCAGACATCTCAACGTGCAGTAATTTAGTTTGCCTAACCTTCCTTTCAGACCAGTGTTAATAGAAAACATCTGAAGAAGAACGGGAAAGAAATACACAGGAAAGAATAAAGTAGCAATTTTAACTGCTGGTGTGCAGTGCTCTTAAATTAAGCTCTCAGAAAAAATGAGAATGGCGTAAGAAAAGGTCCCCTTGAGAGAGAGGGCATAATCATATGCAAATGCTACCCACTTGGGTTCTGCTCATTACAGTTTTAAGGCTATACTGTTCTGGCCTTTCTCAGATGTGGCATTAAGATGTGATTGTCTCTTGCTATTTGTATACACATCAATATGTAAAAAGATCAAAGCAAAGCCCGAAAGTAAAAGCAAAGCATTAGAATGCACTAATGCCTGACAGGATCTTTTTCCCATTGTGGAACCAACACGAAAGCCTTAACCACATTAGATAGTTACTATAAGCAAAAATTATGTAAATATACACATATATATACACACTCACACACAAACATACACATACAATGTATTCTCCTTCTTTTTAAAAACAGCTTTATATTCTAAAGATTCTCAAGGTGAGAATACTAAAATATGATACTACTGCCCTCTCCTAGAGAGACAGAGCCTGGGTTCTGAAGCCAGACTACTCAAATTTCATACTGCCTCTTTCATTCAAGGTGTACAAACTTGGGAAACTTACTTAACTTCTCCATTTACCAGTTTCCTCATATTAAGAATGAGGAAACTTCATAGTTATTGAGAAGGAGCACTTAAAATATGAAAATAAGCAGCATATAAATGTTAATTGGTATTGTAAGAAAAACAACCCCGTTAGTTCCTACTGTAAAATATTGTTAGAAATTAAAAGGTAGACAAAATTTTCATTAACTATGTCAAAAAGTTATAATTAAGTTATTTTCTTTTTCCAGAAACTAATTATAAGTAGTATAACAAGTGATAGATTTTCTGTGAACAAGTTTTGACTTGTCACTTACTTTCTTTGTTTAGTGTACACTAATTCACTCCTTTATTTAGTTATTTGGAGAGAGTAAATCCCTGAAAATCAGATTTTAATTTAATTTATCTTCATAAATATGTTCAATATTAAAAAATCTCTACTTTTCATAAATCAAACTATTTTAAAACAAAATTTATTTCTAAAATAGGGACATTATAATTGATTAGTTTAAAATTTAAGATAAAATATTATTTTTATTTCTTAACTTATAAAATATCTATGTGTTGGCATGAAACCATGAAATTTATTTTCTTTTGTTAGGAATGCATTGGCAGTATAACATAATGCTTAAAAATTTGGCTTTTGAAATCACATCTAGGTTTGAATCCTGGTTTGGCCACTTACCATCTGTGTGACTTTGGGGACACAGCTCTTTGAGCCTGGGTTTTCTCATCTGTAAATCGGGGGAAATAATGGTCCTGATCTGATAGAATTATTGTGAAGATTGAATGAGTTAATGCATAGAAAGCACTAAGCATACAGTCTGGCATTTAATAAGTGCTTAATTCAGTCTAACTTTTATTATTATTATTACTATTTTAAATAAAATATATTAGTTGTACATAAAAAAAATCTATGTGTTGGGTAATATCTTTCTAAGACATAAGAAAAGTTATGAGGGTAGGTTTACATTACATGGTTAATTAATGATGTGGTTTTTTTAAAGCAATCATTTTAGAACCTATATGGCATTAATTTGTCAGAATTCCATCCAAAGTAGAAAATATTGGTTCTAAGTAGACTGCAAAAAGTTAAGGACATATATTGTAATCCCTACAGCAACTACTAAATAAACAATATAAAGAAATATAGTAAAAACTACGTTAGATGAACTAAAATGAAATATTAAAAATATTCAGATAAAAAAATAAATAAGGAAAAGGGAAACAAAAATAAATTAGAAGAAATAAAATAAGTGAGTGTGAAGATGGTGGATAGAAGCAGCCTGCACACCCTGCTCTTGTGGAAAGGATGGAAAGTGACGAGTACATACTCACCTTCAGATCAGTAGTCTAGGAGGAAGCACTGGGAATCAACAGAGAGGTGACAGGAGGCTCCCAAAGGGCAGGAGAGGGAAGTGGAGCAACCCACTCAGAGCAGAATCAGAGGTACCCAGGGAAGTGACAGGGGAGAGAACCCCGGGGCTCCACACTTCCCCTGCAGACATTACAATTGAAGCTGTGGGAGGGCCCCTCCAGCACAGCAGGCCTCTGGTTAGAGACAGGAGCTGACTGGAAATTGTGCAGTGACATTGCCCCAGAGAAAAGGTGCAGGGGGTTCCCACCAGTTCCCAAACCCTGGGCACTGTGACTAGTGCCATCTTGAAGTCCCAGCCCCAGAGGGCTGCATCTACCCCAGGAGTCAGATCCATTGTTGCTGCATCCCCACCCTGCTGCAGGGCCAGGGAGGGAGCAGGGAGGCCAGGCACTCTCACGTACCCTGTGGGCAGGAGCCACAAGCCACCACCACCACTGGGGGACCCAGGTGGAGCAAGTGACCACAGACCTGGTGCCTGCTGCTGCCATCCAGGTGGCCCCACCCAGCCACAGCTGCTGTGGACCCAGGTGGAGCACATGGCTGCAGCCCCTGGCTCCCACTACTGCTACCGTAGCAATGCCATCAAAGAACCTGGATGGGGCAAATGCTCATGCCACAGCTGCTGACAGCCACCAGACCTGGGTGGAACAAATGCCAAGGCCTCCATGCATTGACCACCTGCCGACAGCACCCTACTTGCACATGACAACCACAGGGGAATGGGGAGATGCAGTACAGCAGCAGTGTTAAAGGCTTACATTGCATCTGCACCTCTTCCACCTGGGAAGTCTTTCAGAGCGGGACTCAAGCACACCATTCAGGACCTTTCCCTCTCTTCACTGAGGAACAGAGTGTCCAACAGAGGAGAACAAGTGAACCACAAGTTATCTGTATTAAGCTCAGAGAAGAGGTTCCAGATGAGAAGGAACCCACACAAGAACTCTGACAACATGAAAAAACAGGCTGTTCTGACACCCCCAAAAGATCACACCAGCTCTCCAGCAATGGACTCCAACCGAAAGGAAATTGTTGAAATGTCAGATAAGGAATTCAGAGTTTGCATCACAAGTAAGATCAATGGAATTGATGAGAAAGTTGAAAACCCAACACAAAGAAACCAAAAAAAAATTCAGGACATGAATGAAAAATTCACTAAACAGATAGATAATAAAAGAAAATATATAACAGAACTATAAATGAAAGAGTCATTTAGGGAATGTCAAAATACAGTGGAAAGTTTTAACAACAGACTAGACCAAGTAGAATTTCAGAGCTTGAAGACAAGGCTTTCAAATTAACACAGTCAGTCAAAAGTGAATAAAAAAGAATCAAGAAGAATGAACAATCTCTCCAAGAAACATGGGATTATGTAAAATGAACAAACATAAGAATCATAGGTATCCCTGAGGGAGAAGAAGAAAAACAAAAAACATGGAAAATATATTTTAGGGAATATTGTATGAAAACTTTCCTGATATCACTAGAGATTTAGACATACAGATACAATAAGGTCAGCAAACACATGGAAGACTCAAGGTAAACAGGATATCACCAAGGCACGTAATCATCAGTCTAGCCAAAGTCAAAATGAAGGAGAAAATCCTACAAGCTGTAAGATGAAAGTATCAAGTAACTTACAAAGGAAAACCCATCACACTAATGCCAGACTTCTCAGCAGAAACCATACAAACCAGAAGGGATTGGGGTCCCATTTTTAGTCTTAAACAGAATAACTGTCAGCCAAGAATTTTGTATCCTGTAACACTAAGTTTCATGAATGAAGGAGAAATAAAGTCTTATTGCCCAGACAGGCAAACACTAAGGGAATTTGTCACCACTAGACCTGCCCTACAAGAAATGCTTAAAAGTGCTCTAAACATAAAACACAACAATTGATATGCACCAGTGTAAAAAAAAAAAAAACTGAAGGTAAAAACTCACAGCTCATATAAAACAGTAACACGTGGAAGAAAACAAAAGAACTAGAAAATAATCAACATGAAGATCAGAACAGTATCTCACATATCAATACTAACATTGAATGTGAATGGTCTAAATGTCCCACTTAAAAGATATAGATTGGCTGAATGGATTTAAAAAACACACAACCCAAATACATGCTGTTACAAAAAAATCCATTTAATTTGCAAAGATTCTCACAGACTCAAAGTAAAGATGTGGAAAAAAACATTCCATACAAATGGAAACCAAAAGTGAGCAGGAGTAGCTATTTTCCTATCAGAAAAAAAACAGACTTTAAATCAACAATGATTTTTTTAAAAGACAAACATGGTCATTATATAATGATAAAGGGATCAATTAAACAAGAAGATATAACAATCCTAATTACAAATGCACCTAACACACGAGCTCCCAGATTCATAAAACAAATTCTTCTAGATCTAAGGAAAGAAATAAACAGCAACACCATAAAAGCTGGGGACTTCAACACTCCACTGACAGAAATAGATCATCAAGGCAGAAAATCAATAAAGAAACACTGGACTTAGCTGAGACTCTAGAACAAATGGGCCTAACAGACACTTATAGAATATTCTACCCCAAAACTACAGAATGTACATTCTTCTTATCAGCAAGTGGGCCATTTTCCAACATAGATAATACATTAGACCACAAAATAAGTATCAGCAAATTTAGAAAAATTGAAATCAAACCATGTGTCTTCTCAGACCACAGTGGAATAAAACCAGAAATCAAATCCAAAGGGAACTCTCAAAACTACACAAAGTCATGGAAATTAGAAAACCTGCTGCTGAATGATCCTTGGGTCAATGATAAAATCAAGATGGAAATAAAAAAATTTTCAAATTAAATGACAAATGCTACACAAGCTTCCAAAATCTCTGGGATACAGCAAAAGCAGTGCTAAGACAGAAGTTCATAGCCTTAAATGCCTACACGAAAAAGACAGAAAGATCAAAAATTAACAACCTGATGTCACACCTCAAGGAACTAGAAAAAGAACAAACCAAATGCAAGATAGCAGAAGAAAAGAAATAACAAAGATCAGAGCAGAACTAAACAAAATGGAAACAAAAAAAAATACAAAGGAAAAACAAAATGAAAAGTTGATTCTTCAAAGAGATAAACAAAATTGATAGACCACTAGCTAGAATAACCAGAAATAGAAGAGAAAGGATTCAAATAAGTGCAATCAGAAATGAAAAGGGAGCCACTACAACCAATACCACAGAAATACGAAAGATCATCCAAGACTACTATGAAAACCTCTACACACACAAACTAGAAAATCTAGAGGAAAAGGATAAATTTTTGGAAACACAACCTCCCAAGCATGAATCAGGAAGAAATAGAAATTCTGAACAGACCCATAACAAACAGTGAGATTGAAAAAATAATAAAAAATCTCCCAAGGAAAAAAAACTCAGGACCAGACAGATTCACAGCCAAATTCTACCAGACCTACAAAGAAGAACTATCCTATTGAAACTGTTCCATAACATCAAGAAGGAGAAACTCCTCCCTAACTCATTCTATGAAGCCTGTGTTACCCTGATACCAAAGCCAGGAAAGGACACAACAAGAAAAGAAAACTACAGACCAATATCCCTGGTGAACTAGCTGCAAAAATCTCAACAAAATACTAGCAAACCAAATCCAACAGCACATCAAAAAGATAATTCACCATGATCAGGTGGGTTTCTTCCCAGGAAACATGGATGATTCAACATACACAAATCAATAAATGTGACCCACCACACAAACAGAATTAAAAACAAAAACCATGAGATTATCTCAATAGATACAGAAAAAACATTTGATAAAATCCAGCACCACTTCATGATAAAAGCCCCCAACAAACTAGGCATAGAAGAAACATACCTGAAAATTATGAAAGCCATATGAATTATGAAACCCACAGCCAACATCATACTGAATGGGGAAAAGCTGAAAGCATTCCCCCTAAGAACTGGAACAAGACAGGGGTGTCCACTGTCACCACTTCTATTCAACATAATACTGGAAGTCCTAGCCAGAGCAATCGGGCAAAAGAAAGAAGTAAAGGGCATCCATATTGAGAAAGAGGAGATCAAACTATTCCTGTTTGCTGACAATATGATCTTATATTTAGAAAACACTAAGGAGTCCACCAAAAGACTCCTAGAATTGATATATAAATTCAGTAAAGTGTCAAGTTACAAAATTAACGTACACATATCAGTAGCATTTTTATATACTAATAACAGTCAAGCTGAGAGTCAAATCAAGAACTCAATACAATTTACAATAGCTGCAAAGAAAATAAAATCCCTAGAAATATACATTATCAAGGAGGCGAAAACTCTTTACAAGGAGAACTAAAAAACACTGAAGAAAGAAATCATAGATGGCACAAACAAATGGAAAAACATCCCATGCTCATGGATTGGAAGAATCAACATTGTTAAAATATCTATTCTGCCCAAAATGATTCACAGATTTGATATAATTCTCATCAAAATACCAATCTCATTTTCACAGACCTAGAAAAAACAATCCTAAACTTCACATGGAACTAAAAAGTAGCCCAAATAACCAAAGCAATCCTAAGCAAAAAGAACAAATTGGGAGGCATCACATTACCCAATTTCAAATTATACAACAAGGCTATAGTAACCAAAACAGCACGCTACTGGTATAAAGGTAGACACATAGACTAATGGAACAGAAAAGAGAACCCAGAAATAAAGCAATATAACTGCAACTGATTTTTTACAAAGCAGACAAAGACATACACTGGGGAAAGGATGCCCAATTCAATAAACAGTGCTGGAAAAATTGGATAGCCACATGCAGAAAAATGAAACCGGATGCCTGTCTCTCACTATATATAAAAAGTAACTCAAGATGGATTAAAAACTTAAATGTGAGACTTGAAACCATAAAAATGGTAGAAGCAAACATAGGAAAAACACTTCTGGACATTGACCTAGGCAAAAAATTTATGACTAAGATCCCAAAAGTAAATATAGCAACAACAAAAATAAATAAATGGGACTTAAACTAAGAGGTTTCTGCACAGCAAAGGAAAGAATCAACAAATAAACAACCTGCAGAATGAGAGAAAATATTCACAAACTATATATCCAACAAAGGACTAATATCCAGAATCTACAAAGAATTCAAACAAATCAGCAAGAAGAAAACAAATAATCCCATCAAAAAGTGGGTGAAAAACATGAACAGATTTTTTTCAAAAGAAAAGAAACAAACGTGAAAAACTGTTCAACATCGCTGATCATCAGGGAAATGCAAATTAAAACCACAATGAGATACCACCATACCCCTGTCCGAATGGCCATTACTAAAAAGTCAAAAAACAATAGATATTGGTGCAGTTAAAAGGGAATTCTTATACACTCTTGTTGGGAATGTAAACTAATACAACCTCTATGGAAAACAGTACAGATATTCCTCAAAGAACTAAAAGTAGACCTACCATTTGATCTAGCAATCCCACTATAGGGTATCTACCCAAAGGGAAAGAAGTCATTTTACAAAAAAGACGCCTGCACCCAAATGTTTATTGCAGCGCAATTCACATTTGCAAAGATATGGAATCAACATAAGTGCCCATCAACTAATGAGTGGATAAAGAAATATATATACATACACACACACACACACACATACACACACCACAGAGTACTATGCAGCCATAAAAAGGAAAGGGTGCAGGTGGGTGGAGGCCGAAAAGGACGTCCACACCAAGGAGGGGAGAGTGGTGAGTTTTATAGAAGGTTTGGATGAAAGTTTGGGGAGGGGTAGTTCTTTCCGGAACAGCCACCATTTTCTGCTGGCTCCATCCCAGCCGTTGGAGTTGGAGTTATCTTTACAACCTCTGGAGCCTTGGGGGTCCTTATCTGACTTCTTCATCTACCCCATTCCTTTCCATACATTTTTCGGGTTCCCACCCTGAGCAAGCCCAACAGCTACAGCACAGCACCCTTTTGAGAAACGAGCCCCCTCCCCCCGACTGCATCCTGCCCTGGAGCCCAACAGCTCCTGAATCTCCACATCCCTGGGGTTCCATTGTCATCCCCCACCTGCTGCTGCCACCTGGGGTGGAAGTGCTGCTCCCCAGCCACCTGCCTACAGCTGCTGCCACTGACAGTACCTCTGCCCTCCCCAACAGCAGGACTACAGTGCAGCCAACTCCACCTGAGTGTTCCACCATGGGCCTAGGGACCAGCCTGCCCTACCTATCACTGCCAGCACCTGTACATACCACCAAGGGTGCTGAGAACAGGCCTGCCTGGCCCCGCTCTACTCCTGATCCCACTCATCCAGAGTCTGAGCACATGAGGATTGCCCTGCTCTGTCTACCACATTAGCATCTGAGCACTCCTTCCAGAGGCCTGAGGATGGGTCCACCCAACCTGTCATTACTACCACAGCTAGCAACTACCCCCATGCACCACCTGCAGGCCTGGCAGCTGGCCCACCCAGCCCGTTGCAGCCACCACCAAACCAGCATAGACAGCTTGGGAGCTAGAAGGTTGTCCCGCCATTGCTACTGCCATCACCCATGCTACACCCACTCCCCAGGGACCAGAGGCCCACCTACCTGCCTGGCCCACCGTTGCCACTACCAGCACCTGAATAAGTCAGCTGGAGGCCCAAGAATCAGCCTGCCTGGACCCACTAACTGGTGCCACAGTATGCCACCCTGGGGCCCAAAGACATGCATGCTCAGCCTGCCACTGCCACCACTGGGCCCAAGGACTGGCCCACCTGGCATCCTCATCCTCAGCAAAACTTCACCACCGCCTCTACTGACAATCACACCCTAAGCCACTGAGGAAATCACAGACATCATTGACTCTGTTTACAGCTGAAGGAATTATATGGAGACTACACTAGTGCACACACCCAGAATCAAAGCCAAAGTGCCCTACCTAACCAACACCATAGATACATCTTAAAGAAAAAGTCCACCCCTACAAAAACAAATCCAAAAAAATTGGAAGAAACAACTATTACACCAGATGCCCAGATATCAATATAAGGACATAAGAAATATGAAAAAGCAAGAAAATATGACACTTCCAAAGAAACAGAATAATTTCCTAGCAACAGATCCCAATGAACAAGAAATTTATGAAATCTCAGAAAAATAATTTAAAATAATGATATTTTAAAAGCTCAGTGAGATATAAGAGAACACAGATAAATAATACAAAGAAATCAGAAAAACAATTCAAGATATGAATGCATAATTCACCCAAACGATAGATATCATTAAAAAAAAAAACAAACAGAAATCCTGGAACTGAAGAATTCATTGACTGAAATTAAAAAATACATTCAAAAGCTTCAACAATAGACTAGATGAAGCAGAAGAAAAAAATTCAGAACTTGAAGACAGGTCTTTTGAAATAACCCAGTCAGACAAAAATAAAGAAAAAAGAATAAAAAGGAATGAACAAAGCCTACATGACATATGGGACATCAGAAAGCAAGCAAATATGAGAATTTTTGGTGTCCCAGAATGCAAAGAGAAAACCACATGTACTTCATAAATATGCATAATATTATCTATCAATAAAAAAACAAAAAATAAAAATATAGATGTGTTTAGTGATATGTCCCAAAAAAGCTATAACTATTTATAATGTATTTATTTAAATATTTAAATAATATCCTGAGCCCCAAAATGGATATATGTATGTGTGCATACATGCATGTGTGTACTAACATATATACATACATATACAGCACATATACGTATATGCATGTGTATGCTAATACATATGCATTTATACATATATGCCATATGTCCATACATACATATACACCTATATATGTGTCAAATACATGCAATGTTCTAGGCATTGTGCTAACCATTTTTTGGTTTCATCTTGAAAGGAACACATAATTATATTACCGCTTTACAGATTATAAAATCCAAGGGCCTAGAGAAGCTAATTTTCTTGTCCAAGATCACACAACTGGAAAGCTCAATGATGAGCATGTAGAACCCAAATAAAATATAACTATTGCATCATGCATTTAACCTACTATAATAAAATGATTGTGTCAGACTAATAATTAATCAATCATTGGTGTTTACTTCAAAACGTCTGTCAAGATAAAAATCATTCTTCTCAAAATTAAATATTGTTCAGTATTATACCAATGTCAATTTTTTTGTTTTGATATTGAACTACAGTTACATAAGATGTCATTCACCATTGGGGGAAAAGAGGGGAAGGATTCAAGGCACTCTGTGTGTTAATTTTGCAGCTTCTTATATATCTATAATCATTTCAAAATAAAGAGTTAAATAAAATTTCCTGCATCCAAATATTTGAAAGCTTTTCAAATATAAGGTATGGAGGTATGGAGAGCTTCCTTCAACTTTAATGCTCTCTCTAGCTCAAGCTTAACTTAGAAACAGCTTTGGAAGAGAAAAGAAATCTCGTATTGCTGTTTGTGTGTGAGGAAGCGTAGATGAAAGACCAGTAATAGTCCTTGGCCTTGGTGCCATTGAGTTGTTGGGACTCTTAAGATGATTTCATTTGCAGATATTAGAGGACTCCATGCAAACTGGCTTAAATAATAAATGGAATGCACTGGCTCTTGAAGTCCAAAAGATGTTTAGACATCTAGCATGGTTTGATCAGGACTCCAGTCTATTTTTCTATAATTCACTGATCTCTGCCCACCCTGATGTGTCAGTGTCTTTATCCTGAGACTGGCTTTTTTCATTCTAGCAAAGTATCTGTAGCAATCCCCAGGCCTCACATCAGCATGCCACATCACCCAGAAGGAGAGATAGCATTTCTTCCCCCAGCTTTGAGTAAATGCCATGGGCTTCACTCTGATTGGAATAGTTAATGTCACGTGACACTCCAGAACCAATTACTCTGCCCAGGGTGATGGAATCGCGCTATGAGCTAAGCCAATTAGAGTCCACTTCTGAAGCTGGAGGTCATGTCAATTATCCAGGTTGGCAGCTACTCTATCATAGGGGAGCTATGTAATTAATGCTGGAAAAGCAAAAGTGATGTCTACTACAGACAAACTCATATTTAAATAACAGAAGTTGGACCTGGCATGGTGGCTCATGCCTGCAATCCTAGCACTTTAGGAGGCCGAGGTGGGAGGATCTCTTGAGACCAGGAGTTAGAGACCAGCCTAAGCAACATGGTGAGACCCTATCTGTACAAAAAATACAAAACTTGGCTGGGTATGGTGGTGCATGCCTGTAGTCCCAGCTACTTGGGAGGCTGAGGTAGGAGGACCGTTTGAACCTAGGAATTTGAGGTTGCAGTAAAGTATGATGATGCCACTGCACTCTAGCCAGGACAACAGAGCAAGACCTGTCTCAAAAAAAAAAAACAGAAGTTGTACCTGCCTGTCAACCAACAACCATTTGGATAGTATTGATCAGAAAGATCTGTTTCTTCATTCAAATAACAGATCCATTTAATCACATATGCAAGATGAAAGACATTTTTACTTAACTGGTCCATTATTTTTTTTAAATGGTTAGAGAATTGAGCCGTTGTTTCAAAACCTTCACCAGATGCCTTGATAGAGTAGGTGTCCAAATATTGGTTAAAGTTTATATGCGTATGTGTTCAGACTGTATTTACACAGGTCTCATGTTTTTCAAGGATTTTACTGCCAATTTTTAAAATTCAATCAATTAGAGCAACCAAATATTCTTTTTAAGAGGAGTAATCAAAAACCAATCAGTACCACAATCACATTCTGTCCACAAGATGTCAATTCAACCAGCTGAAGAAGGGACAGGGAGTAGAGAGAGGAGTAGGAGTAGGCAAGGAGTCTCTTTATTCTGCAAGTTGACAGATAACTGATTTATTACCCCCTCTCCTCCACCCCCAAATTTACTTGTAATTTTATCAGATCAACTGGTTATTTTGGCACCATAAACCCACACTATATCTTCGAGCTGTTTGCCAATAAATTAACTACAACATTATGGAAGCATTTTTCATATGCAAATGTGCATTATGAAGCTCATTGAACCAAACTGAAAACCAACAGCAGTTTCCTCTAAAATTTGTAAATCAACTCTTCAAATTTATCTTCTTTAACCATCTGGTCATAGTTCTAAATGACTTAGGAGAAAAAAAGATCTCACTTTTCCCTGGCTTGAGAGAGGGTAAGTTTTTGTTTTTAATGTTTTATATTAATCTCGTACTCAAAGAAACAAGAAGAGGGGCATTAATATCAGTATTTCTATACAAAAATGTGATACCTGCTGTGTAAATATACTATTTTTTGTCTTTTAGAATGTTTTTTCTACATACTCCTATTTAATCTGTTTCACTGTTACTCTCTCTTGCCACATAGTTCTTGAAAAATATTTTCATATATACAAAAAAGTCTTTTCATTTCTTCATTCTTTTGATTTATTTTCTTTTCTTGACTGATTCATGGTCATCTCCCTCTTTTATTTTAATTATGCTGTATCATCCTCTATCCGAATCTCATTAGCTTATTAAGCGCAAAGGACCACACACATCCACTGAGTCTTTTTTATTTTTAAAACACAGTATAAACATTATTTCCTCCATGATTTCAAGATCAGTCTATTGTTAAATAATTTAATACTCTTTTTCACAATTTCCCAAAAGGAAATTTTACTCTTCTGTTTCTGTCAAGATTTACCCCTCAGGGATGGCTTTGAGACTTCCTGGAACAGAAAAAAGATCACAAGTCATTTTATTTATAGAAAAAGAAAGTATGTTAACTGAGCAACTGTAGAGGAACTGTCCAAATGCAAGATTTTAGAAATTTCAAAACCACATATGTATCTTTTTCTCTCTGATTTAAATGTAGTTCTATTCCAAATTATAGTTTTTAAAAATGCAAAACTGATACACTAAATCAACATGAAGTTTTATAGCAGAAAAGATTAGAAAAAAACCTTAAAGAGGAACAATTTTTACCACCAAAGTTATTTTCTCTGAACACTTCCTCTTTCTCCAAATATCCAGAAAGAAACAATACAAGGTGACTTGGAACAAAAATATATTGATTCCCAGGGTTCTCTGGCAAATGTTAACACCTTTTCTTGCTTAGATAACTTCATCTTTAGCCAGGGGAAAACAAAGCAAAACAAAATGCTGTTTCGCAAGAATGGCTTTGTCTTATATTCTTAAGGAGACATATGCCAAGTAATTTAGTAATTTTATGGCCAGAGGAGTTTTCATGCTTTTTGTTCTACTGAAATAAATAACTAACCTAAAGACAGATGGTCCCAGAGAAAGCAAAGCTAATGGTTCTGCTGTCTGAAGTCACCCCAGGAGAAACACCTTTGCCGCTGGTTGTCATGAAGAAAGGACTCTGGCCCATCTGTGTTGTGCATACACATTGTCAGACTGTGGCTACCCGGCAGGGATCTACCTCTGCAGCACTGTGATAACTTCACACTGACTTGCTTTCAGATCCAAAACTCTGCTCCAGTCTCTACTCATAACCTCTTGTCATCTTGCTTTCCTCCACCTGTAGGAAAGAGAAAATTACTGTGCCAACCTCATAGGATTTGTTTTGAAAATAAAGCAAGATAATATACCAAGATGTGAGAGACATAGGTTTTTCTCAAAAGTAAATTCCCAGCCTCACCCTCTTTCAGCAAAGACCTAGAATTAGATATTTTTCTTTTAAGTCTTTTTTCTGATCCATATGGAGAGCATTAAAGAAAATCTTCAAATGTCAACTCCAAGATTATTCAAAGATACTCTTGTTAAAATCCCCGTTATTTGATTCATTGTTTTCCTTACAGCAAAAGGTACATTTCCAGCACTGAAAAGTGGTACAATAATTTAATACAAAGAAAGCTAGCTCCTTCCTCTATTTTTCTTTAAAAGAAACCACTGAAAAGTATAATAGCAAACACCTATAAAGCACTTACTCTCTGTCGTGCACATATATTAGTCATTCAATCTTTAAAACCCTATGAGGAAAGTATTATTATCATTATTATATTATTATTATTATACCCATCTTAGAGATGAGAAAACTGAGAAATTGAGAAACAGAGAGCTTAATTTTACCAAGGGCACCAAACTAAATGATAGAACTATGCTCTGAACAGAGCATTCTATGCTTTTAACCACTATATACTGCTTCCTCATGGATGAGGTTCTATAATCAGATCATTCTGATGGTATGCCTAGCATTTGATTCCTCCAAGAAGTGAACTAGCTCTTTTCCAACTGTGATGGCCCTCTTGAGATGGCAAATTGAAATTTTCCACATAGAGGTCAAACAGTAAATTTACAACTTTTAGCTCTAGCACTGGACTAACCAACTTGGCTTCCAGCAGCAGAACAAAGGGCCTTAAAAACAAACATTTTTGATGATTTAAATTATCTTTATGATTATTAACAAAATTCATCCAGAATGGATTCATCTCCTGGAAATGGCACAAATCTAACATTTCACTACTATGGAATTAATCAATATCACCTGATGATATTAATGAGTATGATGGATCTTGGCCTTGATTCTGATAGGTTTTGAATGGAAATGTATTCCTTCAAAATAAGGCTTTCTTCATCACCTACATTTGAAAACCTAGGTTCTATGTTGATCATGCTATATCCCTCAGTAGTTCAAATAAGCTTTTGTGGTAGACACTGTGGTGTACCCCCAACAGAACTGAAACAATTACTGCCCTAGCTGTTGCAAGCATTGCCTGCTGAGAATTCTCAGCTGAGCCTGTCTCCAGGAATCACCTATGTTTAAAGACAGTCATTTCATCCAAAGTTCTTCCCTTCTCTGGGTCAGCCCATGTCCAAGGATGATCAGTTCGAGTTATTGGCCCCCTTGCTTCTATTTGCTTCATTCTAGGGCTGTCCCAGCTCTCCTCTGCCCCATGGAATCAGCTGAGGCCTTTGTTGCAACTGCATCAAAGTTCAACTTCTCCCTCTGCCCAGTCCTACTTCCTTTATTCTTCTACAGGTATTGATCCCAAGAGTACTCCCCCGATAAAACTGCATGTAAACCTCTGTTTCAAAGTCTGTTTCCTGAGGAACCTGACCTGCAGCAATTGTTTAACAAAAGGGGTCTGTAGATCTTCCCACCTTCTGCAGACCACACTGGCATAGTTGCCTGCCTTCACATGATGAACAATATTTGTATTTTTGTGATACATGGGCACAGTGTCTCTGGCAATGACATTTTCTCAGGTCAGTATAATTATTAAAATTACTTCAGTCAAGAGCCGCCATTGAAGGACTTTATTGTAATGTCAACACACAAGATAATCCCATAACATCATCTAAGAAATCTCAAAAAGTTCAATGTTGAGATAGATAGTACAGTCTGTAAAATAAGCACTAATGACCTTACTGGACTATTGACTCTATCTGTGAAATTCAAATCTCTTTACAGTGGCCAATAGTTCTATTGAAAATTATGATTTCAATGATCATAAAGTTTTGTAGACCACTTATCTCTGGTGAAATTGGGAAAAGATTCTTCTGGCAAATGTTGTTCCCCCCCCCCCAATATTTCAAGAGTATATGTGCATGCATCTCTTCAGCTTCCCCATTTTGTTTATGCAAGATTTAAATGTTGAGAAGTTTTCATTCTGCTAAATGGAGACAGATGACATCAAAGAAGTGTGCTCCATGGCAAGGAACTTTGTTCAATAACCTCAGTGTCTTGTCCAGTTTTTTATATTGATCTTGTCCAGTTTTTTTCTCAACCAGGAAAAAAAAATTCTATTGGACAACAGCTTAAAAACAGGCAAAGAAAAAAACACAGCCCCCTTGTTTCTAGCAACAAAGCCTAGTTTTACAAAACTGTTCTAGGCTTACAACACCTATTGGCAACTATAAGATCTTAAATGGACCTATATATTTGAGGCGTAAATGAACCTAAACAATTTTCCACAGAATCTAAAATCTGAAGCTAAGACTAATAAATTATTGTATTCACCAGCCATGTTTCCTGGAGCCTGTAACTTTTAACTCACTGATTATATTTTATTGATTTAACATTATTCTTCATTGTATCTCTATATTCTTTACAGTTTTATCTTTGGTTCAAAAAAGAGAAGTGATTTAAATTCAGATTTGTATTGATTTATTCTTGTTTTGCTTATAGTAGATTTTAAATTGCAAAGATGGCCACACCATCTCCCAACCTATTTGTTTTTCTTACAATGTAATCTTGACATCCCTCCCATGAATTTGCACTATGTTCTCTTTTTTTGAAACTAGTTGGATCCTTGTAACTGCCTTGTCCAACAGAGTATGGTTGAAGTGAGTCAATGTGACTTTCAAGTCTAGAACATAAAAATGCCATCTTTGGGGCTTTGCTTTTAAAACGCAGTTGCTGTACTGTAAGGAAGCCCAAGCAACTGGAGCAAATGCATCCCTTCATCAGGCAAAGTTCCCCCTACCCACCCACCCCAAGTTGTGATAACTAAATATGTCTCTGGACATTACCAGATGTCCCCTGGCAGGCAAAATTGCCACTAGTTGAGAATCACTGGTCACAAAGACAACACAGACAAGCTGCCAGGCAGCCATCAAGCCTTTGCCTAAGGGGCACAATGTTTTTCATGCTTACACCAAGGGTGTCAGTGCTCACACAGTGTGATTGGTGGCCTTTCCAGCTTTTCCTCATAGCTAGGTCCAAGTGGATCTGAATGTACTCTGCAATAAAGGCTTCAAAGCAGGGCTATCATATACTAAATATCTCACAAAGGTTTTAGAAAACAACTCTTTTATACTTAAGTCTTTTATTATAGTTCCTCTTCATAGTGCCCAGGATGAGGTCATGTGGCCCACCCAGAGTACAAGTGATAGACACATGCGACACTGAGGACCCCAACTACCCTCTTAAAGGGCTCCTTTGGGACTCAAGATATACCCAAATACATAGCAATGTGAGGATGAGCATAGCTTAGGTTCAGCCTAGAGCCTTCACCATAATCATGTTATGAAATAAGAAATGCTCATAGCAGGACAGAACCATAAATAACTATATTGACCTTCTGTGCACATTTCTATTCTCAAATCTTGCTGGGAAACATTAGCTAAAAACCATTAGCTAACATTTGCTTTGTTCACTTGTGGGAATCTAGGCAAGTTAAGTGTCATGAGTATCTTTCCACATTTCTTAAAATAGCCCAGACTTTTCCAACAGTCTTATTTCAAATGGGATTCCCTCAAAAATACTTCTATATTTCAATACGTTAAAATTGAGGTTATCTCCCAAGTCCCAGGTAGTAGATATGTAATAACTCACATGGCTCTCTGCTTTCCTGCTGGTCTGTTTATAGAGGCAGCATGCTTACAAATTATTGAAACAGAAAAGCCAGATAACGACATGTTTTGAGAACAGCCTCCGAAATACTGCTTGTACTCAATCCCTCTTGTGTTTCAGGGTTGTCTGTGTTTTCTGGCTATAAGAGTTCTGGTTTAACGGGAGGGGTGCTCCTGTGACCCAGCTCCCATATAGCTTTCTTTAAAAAGTAGGCATCCATAGGGACATTCTCAGGGCATGGGGTGGTCACTGTTGATGATTTTAAAGCTTATGATTGCAAATATTCTTACCTAGGATTGAAAAGTTAGATAAGGAGAATTTTTTCTTCCTTCTCAATCTTGCCCAATGCTCTAGAGATGAATTTAAGGGTGTCTTTCAAGACTGGTGGCTCATGTCTGTAATCCCAGCACATTGGGAGGATAAGGCTGGAAGATTGCTTGATGCCAGGAGTTTGAGACCAGCCTGGGCAACATAGCAAGACCCCATCTCTACAAAAAATTTTTTTAAAATTTTTGTGAAAGACTAATTGACTCACCACCTTATGCTTCAGTTGCTAGGTGTAATGTTTGAGAATTACTCTATGTTGTTTAGAAATTCAGAGAATTCTTTACCTGTTATAGAGTAATATAATATTAGATATTGGGGGGGGAGAAACTATATTATTGAGAGTGAGATTTGAGGGTTTTTCCCACTACAGCAAAGTTGGTATATATGATGTTCTTAGTATTGTATTCATGAATAGGAAGGTTCCAGAATCTCAAACAGTCTAGGACATGAATATTCAGGTTATTTATGACAAAACAGAACTCATCACTCACAAAAATGCCAATGACTCTGACCTACCTGCCCTGTATAATAGGGAACCTGTCAGTAAAGCATTTGGAATACAGAGCACATTTTCAGAGGATGGTGTAGCTGAACAGAGCAAAGCCCCAGGAAGGAAAAGCATCTTGTTCCTTCCAAAAAGGAACAAGTGAATGGGGAGTCACAGGTCACAGGCCAACAGTGTTTAACAATTGCCTTCATCATAAACAGTACCAGGCCCATCAGCCCCCAACCCAGTGGGAAAACTATCCTAGGAAATAGTGTTTTTTTCATTGATAAAAAGAAAAAAAATAGAACATTAAGAATAAAAGTTTGTGACGGACCATGACCTTTCGCATAATTTTGAAGGGAAGAAAAACTAATAAAATATTATCAAAACTGCACAGCCAATCATCAGAGCAACTGCAAGTTAATTAAACTAAAGCTTTCATTTTGGGGGAAGCTTAACACCTTCTCTGTCCTATCCCTTAGACTTTCTATTTGCTTGACAGTAGATATTAGTTTTTGCTTCAAGACTCTCTAGGGTGAGAGGAGCTGAAATTTTCCACCTAGACTCTTTCCCAAGAACCAAAGCAGGTAAGTCTCATTAGAAATATAAAGGGAAGAAATTGAAATCACTAACCCACGCTTAGGGTAACATTTAGGGTAGACTTCTGAGCGCTTCTGCTTCTATCTCTAGTGTCAGCTATCCACAGAAAAGTAAATGTGGTGGAACAAATGAAGTAAAAATGGCAGAGAAAGGAAATTAAATGAGCATATTCTGAAATACTCTCAGGAACAACAGGAGCTATGCCAAATAATAAGCATAAACAAAATATTAAATTAAATGCAGCTAAAATTGTCAAAACTTTCAATATGTATTTAAAGGTCCAGTTTTACCATTTCTGTGACCATTGTTGGAATGTCTTTGCTGCTACATTGGAAATATCTAGTCTATGAACTAAAAATTGATATGCAAGAGAAGAAAATGTGTCCAAAAGAGATTCTAGTTCATTTTATGCATTCTCAATAGGACTGAGAGTCAGATTACAATATGGTTATAGTGCTGTTGTACTCTGTCCAAATCATGTTTTGAGGGTAGACACATCCAACTCCCAATTGTTGAGGGCTCACAACTGCATCCCACACTGGGAATTGGCTCCACCACTGAGAACTGTCTCACCCAAGGTTATACTTTCTGGGGAGGATGGTGCCGCAGCTAATGACTAGCTGTTGTGGCAATAGAAAGGTCCCCTATCCCCCTTGCCTCCATTTGGAAGAACTTGAAGGACCATCCCAGCTCTAGAGCTCTCCATAAGATCAGCTGAAGCCTCACTTGCAACTGAATTGGAGGTCAGCTTCTTTCTTCCCATTCTTGCCACCTGACTTCCTTACCAGTGTATCTCCCACGAATACTCCCCAATAAACCTCTACTTCTGCCTGCAACTCCCTATCTCAGAAACTCTTTCCAAAGAACCCAGTTTAAGAGAGTTGATGCCAGGAGCTACCCCAGAAAGAAGACCCTAAATTGGGACTTTGAAGCTAGATCACCTGCCAGCTGGCTGGCAATGTGGCACCACCACTAGTGGCAAATAGAGTATACATAGCACTGGGCATGCTCTAGTGGTACAATTGTTAAAGGTTTCACTGGCAGTACACCGGGATGGGGTACCAGTGGATGGGGAAGCACTAGCTAATGCAATATATCTTGCTTTTGAGAGATATGTGGGAAAAGGTAGCTATAAGAATGGAATTGGATGACTATTGAGTGCCATTGACTCATGAAAAGGAATAATGACTGACTAAAGGTAATTAAGGACCAATTCAAGGAAAAAATGAAAGCACCTAAGGTGCTACAGGATCTGGCTGAGGTTTATTGGCTGGAACTCAGAGAATATGCCCCAAATACGAATCCTGAGAGTATCAGACCATGGAAGGAAGGGGAGGGAGAAATGTGAGGCTGATGAGGGACAGTTTATTAACATGGTAGCAAGCTCTCAGAATGCAGATTTAACACCCTGGCAAAGACCCTAGAAACAAAGCTCATACACTACTCGGGTGGCTCTTAGAAGCTTAGACAAAGCAATAGAGCACACTAAGTAGAAATGCCAGAACCAACATAACAGAGGGCAGAGGATGGAATAAGGATATGGTCAGTAGAATATAGAGTTCCTAGAGGCAAAGTCGATGGACAGCAAATGAGGGTAGTGCTTCACTCTTACAATCAAGATGATCAGAGAGCTGAAGCAGCCACCCCAGAATAAATTGGGTATACCTTGCCCAGTTTCCAGACATGAGCCTGGTCTCACACCCAGAACCCATTGAGTAAAGGAGAGGCCAGGACCCTTTGAAGAAAGACTCTGAAACACCACAGTGAGTATATTCTCATGATATGGTCAGGGATCAGAAATAGTGGGAAGCCTTTACCACCCCTAGGCCTGATGGCACAGGAGGTGGGGATAGTACAAGAGAGTTTGGTTTGAATACAAAGGCAAGATCATCAACAGAAGCTATAGCTATGGAGGGGCCCAGCCATTGCATAAAATATGTCCCAGAGTTAAAGGACCTGGAAGAGACACCCCACCTCTCTCCTCACCCTCCGATCTCCACTGGTGCCTCTCTTTGACAACCGGAAGTCAGCTAGCCAGCAAGGGAAACTAGATACGGTCTTCAGGGATGGATCATAGCAGAGAAGATTAAGCATGGATATGGGAATGAGGGCAAGAGGGCAAATGGAGAAGGCAGAATAAACACTGTGAAAGACGTACCATTTCCCCATTTTAATAGATGACATAACCGAGGCTATCCCCATTACACAAGTAAAATTGCAGAGACAGAATGCAAACTCAGGGCAAACGATTCCAAAGTCATTGCTTTTAATCAGTTCCTCATTTGTTTCTAGGCATCCTGATTTCTGGAAAACTTGAATTTTTATAAATTGCACAAAAATTATACTCTGTTCCCAGAAACACCTACAAGTTAGGTTCTCCATAAATGTTAGCTGATAAGGTGAAAATACTCTAATGACAGATCTGGGAATTTGATCATAGAAAGTTGCTTGATAGCCAATTCATTTTAAAGAGGAATACGCATCATGTTTGGGGGTTGCCAACACTTACAGAGGGCAGTCCTTGCCATAATGGCCCTATTGATATGCTTGGCATGAAATACCAGTGGAAAGCATCCTACCCCTACCTACCTCCTTTGTGCTTCTAGGCTGTGTACTCTTTGGCAGACTTCCTAGGGGAAACATATCTTGGTGGTTCTAGATCCTCAACTTCCAAATGTATCATTTCTAAGATGAATCTGCCTAATACTGTGCCTGCAAGGCTGCTAGCTCTCCTTTCATACCTCCATCCCAGAATCACGCTTCTCCCACTTTCCAAAAAAAGGTGTACCTCTCACTCATCTTGAGGCTTATGTGGTGCTTTGTGCCACCGTTTACAAACCTCAGAGCCACTAAGCAAGGGGACAATTGGAGAACACTTTGCTCTTGAGAGCCGGTTCTTTAAGGACAAATTAAGAAACACTGAAAGGCCGACAAATTCATGGCAAGGCTCTCTGCTTTAGCTAGCCAGCTAACTAGTCTTCTAAACATCTAATTAGTTCTCCATCCTAGAATTAGAGTTCTGAAACGAGATGGTTGTCAGCAGCGTGCATGTTGATTTAAATCACAAAATAAAGTCAGACTTTTTTTCTGACAGAAAACAAGTCATATTTGGCTCAATGATTTATTTGACAATAGGAACTGACTTTGTTAATCAGGTGATGTAGTAACACGTGCCATGAGCTGAATGAGCTAAATCCACAGTTTCTATAAACATATATTTAAAACCCTTATGCACAAAGGAAAACAAGACATTCTATAATAAAGACATCTGCACGCGAATGTTTATAGCAACACAATTCACAATTGCAAAGATGTGGAAACAACCCAGGTGTCCATCAATACACGAGTGGATTAATAAAATGTGGTATATGTACACAATGGAGTATTACTCAGCTATAAAAAACAATGGTGAATTAACACACCTGGTATTATCCTAGATGGAGCTAGAGCCCATTCTTCAAAGTGAAGTATCACAAGAATGGAAAAACAAGCACCACTGGTACTCACCATCAAATTGGTACTAACTGAGCAATGCTTACGTCACACATGGAAATAATATTCATCAGGGGTCAGGCAGGTGGGAGGGGGGTGGAGGCGATGGGAAAACTCTCGCCTAATTGGTACAGGCCACACAGTTTGGGTGATGTCCACGATTGTAGCTCTGACTTGGGCAGTGCATAGGCAATATTATAACTAAAGTGTTGTACCCCCATAATATTCTGAAATTTTAAAAAATTAAAATAAAATAAAATAAAACTCTTATGCAATATACAATATGCTGTAAACTACATCCTTCATAACTAATTAAATTTATGGCATGTCAACTTAAAAATGTGGGGGTACATATCTTTTTAAAAATTCTTTTAGCGAGTACGTGAGCAAAACAGTTGGAGGATGCTATTCTAGAGCCTGTAGTAGGACAAATTTTAGATCTGAAAGGGATGCAGGTATTTGGTACAACTCTCTTTATAGAGAAGAAAACAAACACAGAGAAATTAAATGACTTGCAACCAATTTGTGACAGAGCTAGGATTAGAACCTGAGGATCCTGGTCCCTAAGGAATATTTCCATTTGATACATTTCTCTTTTGGAATTCTGCCCTGTTCCCCACCCTGGCTCCGCCATCAAGGAGCTCCCAGTGCAGAAGGCAGACACTGGTTAAATAAATGAACAATTCTCTTCAGAATAGAAGTGCCAAAGTAGGCAGAATCTGCTCGATTGCTTATCCTTAATGGACTCTAGCTGTGACACCAGCAGAAAGAAGTGGCATGAAATCCCAGGAGTCTGAAGGATTAATATTAGTCGCAAGGATATCCTGATTGGCCACAGGTTACCTCACAGTCCCAGGCCAGTCATCGAACTGGAAGATAAATTTCACCCCAGCCTCACACAGTGATCACATCTGTCTCTGAAATGTGTGTTCCTTGAGTTTACCCAGGTCCTTTTACTCGACTGCCAGACTTCAGCCTGACACCTGGTAGCTTCCCAATATGCCTCCCTTTCAGACTTAATTAGCATGACGCTGTGGGTTATTCCGCAGGCCCCTCACAGAAGGGTACAGTCACCCGTGTCTCTGAGCACATTAGATCATGATTTTGCCTCATAGGCAATGAAATTTTATCCCCTGCGGGCCTAGTCATAACTTCCCTATGACACTCATGCTTTATTTTTCTGAGGTTTGGTTTGTGTGTGTGTGTGTGTGCGTGTGTGTGTGTTGGGGGTTGGTTGTTTGGGATTTTGTTGTTGTTGTTTGTCTTTTTTTTTTTTTTTTGCTATTCTGGAGAATTTCTATTTTTCTGTTCAGCTTAACTGAAAATGTTTACCTGCTTTGGACTCAGAAGAACAACGGATACATAAATTATCTCTGGGAGCAGGTGAAGGGAGGCGTTAGAGTTTGTCAGATTCCAGTGATTTTCGTGTGCTATGACTAATAGTGCTAACTAGACTAAAATCGAAAACTATATGTTAATAGCAAAAGAATCAGCCATGTTAAATAGGCATACTATTACAGTGGAACATTTAATAAGCAAAGTACAAGGGCTGAGAGGGCTCACAATAAAAATCATTGAAAGACGTTCAGTGACCATTGATTTTTGAATGGATGGCATTAATTTATGAGCAATCAATACTCTTTTAATTGGAATTTTGCTGTCTCTGGGTACCTACATAGCACATTCTATTAAGGCAAATGATAAGTCCCCTTTGTTTTAGAGCTGAAAGCAAGGAATTGGAGAACAGGTCTTGGATTAGGACCTTTATTCCACTCACTATTATCATTTAGCTATGAAAGAAAATTAAAGGAGCAGCTCTACTTATCACAGACACTTTAAATCTAAAGAGGTATTCTCTCCTTTTGTATATGTAAATTCTTCCCTCACAGAAGTCCACCACGCACTTCCTTATTATCGCTATTTCAGAGAAAGCAAAACCAGATACTTTAGAGATGGAATTTTACCTTCTTTGGAGATTAGATACTGGAAAAATCTATAGACCAGAGTGAGAGCTCCAGATTTCATTCCAATGACATCTCTGACCACCCACTAAGTGTAGTGACTTCTCTGCACTTCAATTACATCATCTATAAAATGAGGATAATAATATTTACTTCCTCGTCGTTGTGGTAAGGTTCAAAGGGCAGAAGCACTGTTTGCCTGTACAACGTAAGACAGTATGACGACATTTGCCAATGAGTGTTTCTGGATGAATACTTCATGGTCTTGCCTTAACCGCTCACCCATTATTCAAAACAAAAAAGTCCCCCAAGAATTAAGGATACCAGGTAGTTCCCACAGTCACTATACCACAATCACGTCTACATCACATTTCCTTGCCCTCTCTGTGCCTCCAAAATTCACATCCTTCCCCAGGCCATTCCCAGAAAAGCCCACTGCCCTCTGAACCAGTCTGACCAATGTCTGACCCCCTTTCCATTCCAGACAAACCGAAGGATGGGTGGGCATGTTGCCCTGAAAACAAGGAAGGGCAGTGAGGGCAGACGCTAGAGGGTCTTGCTGTCCTGACTGGCCTGATTCAAGAGCCAATGAGTCCTGAGTGGACATTTTCAACATAATCTCTCATCTCTCTGAACTAACATTCAATGGAGGAATGTCCGAAAGGAAAAGCCCCTTAAAAGGATAAACTGCAGCAAAATTGTGAAGCCTTGAAAATGAGGGGGAAACTGCCAGTAGAAGAAACTGGATGTGTTATGTCCAAATGCATCATCTGTTCTGACAGGCAAATTTCACAAGGAGCCAAACCTTGACAATTCTCCTCCCTGTTTTTTAAAAACCACTTCCCTGGCAACCCCTTACTAAGCTGCAGCAGTCACACTACATTGCAGGTGCGCTCTTTGCTGTCATCTCCCTCTCAGCGAGGCTAATTTATTCAGATGAATCATGCAGGTGGAGTATGAGGGGGTGGCAGGAGCCGGGAGTGCTGCAGAGCTCTGGTGCCCCCGAGGATGAGTCCCCAATTTGGAGTAAAACAGAGCATCTTCCCATTATGCTCAGCTCTTATCATTGATAAATTTTTCCATCTCTGAAATGCTATCGAGGTGTAATGAATTAGATTATTTGCTTGGGGGCATTTGTTTTACTTCTTTGATAGTAAATGGGATAGCAAAACAATGCCAATTCACTATAGGGTGTTGACATATTTTATAAATATCATAGAAGAGCTAGCAACATAATAGCCATATCTTGCAGAATGAGAGTTTTGCATATTTAAGTAGTGATAGAGGAAGGCAGTACAGAAGAAGGTTAAAAATAAATAAATAAACAAAAACTACATTACGAGGTTTCCAGTATGATTGTATTAGATGTGAAGCATGCATACATGTGCAAGCACATATACATTTAGCAAATATAAGACCACCGCAGAGAAGGGACTATATTCTTGAAATCTATTATATTAGCAGATGAAGATTGAGCTCTGTGATTTTTAATAAATATTTACTTAATATGGCTACCCGTGGCCTAAAGGGGTTAAAAGCAACAGAAAGTTTGTCTTTAGGCCCAGCTGAAATACTACAGGCACACGCTAATTCCATTTTATATACGTTTGCAGCAATAATAGAAGATATTTTTTTTCACTGACCTATGTCTTTCTATTTTAAGTTCTTAAACATCTCCACTGTCTTGACCCACAGGTGATTTGGAAGTTGAACCAGAATATTCCACAGAAATGTGTCAGTCCTTGAACCTCATAACCAAGCTTACTATATATCTCACTTGTTAACTCCTTTACTTAGAGAACAAATGTTAGATTCTTATATTTTCCCAATAAATTCAAATACATTACATCCTTTGCTCCAGATCCCAATTCCTCTCCCCAGTATGAATCACCCAGTCAATAAATATTTATATACTGAGTTTCTGCTATGCACAAGGCATTGAAAAAAATAAATGAAAATGTTAAAACCCCAAACTTGCCCTCAAGGAAATTTGCATTCAGTAAGGAAATTAAGACAGTTAATGAATTGATGTAATTCAAGATAATACTCAAACAAATAATATTTTCTTGATAATTCAAGAAAATAATACCCAAAACAAAAATGTAATAAAGTACTATAATGACTCAGAGGGGAAAGAGATTCTTTTGCTGGAACTAACAGGAAAAATTTTGTGAAAGAAATGACATTTAAACTGGATTTTGAAGGAAAAGGAAAATTTGGGAAAACCAAACCATGGAAGAGCAAAAAGCACTCCAAAAAATGCAAGACCTTCAGTAAAGCAAAGAACAATAGAGAATTGTGTTAAATTGAAGGACAACAAGTAGTTCTGTCTGGCTGGAGTATAGATTTGATAAAAAAGACAGAAAGAAAAGCATAAGACAATGGAGGACATTAAATGCCAGGATAAGAATTTTTTTACTATTTTTTAAATTGACAAATAATAATTGTGTATATTTATGAAGTACAGTGTTTTGTTTTGATCTATGTATACATTACAGAAAGATACAACCAAGCTAATTAACATATCCATCAGCTCACCAACTTATTTTTTCGTGGTTAGAATGTTAGAAATCTATTCTTTTAACAAACTTGAAATACACAGCACATGCTTAGTAACTGTGGTCACCATGCAATGCAATAGATCACTAAAACTTATTCCTCCTGTCTAACTGAAATCTTTTATTCTTTGATCAACATCTTCCCTTTTTCCCAATCCCTCCTTCTCCCTCCAGCCTCTGGTAGCCACCCTTCTACTTTCTGTTTCTATGGGGTCAAATTTTGAAGATTCTACATATAAGAGAGATCAGGTAGCATTTGTCTGTAGGTGCCTGGCTTATTTCACTTAACATAATGCCTTCCAGTTTCATCCATGTTGTTACAAATGACAGAATTTCCTTCTTATTTAAGGCCGAATAGTATTCCACTGTGTATATATACCACATTTTCTTTATCCATTTATCCACTGATAGACACTTAGGTTGCTTCCATATCTTGGGTATTGTGAATAGTGCTACAATAAACATGAAAGTGCAGACATTTCTTTGACATAAAGATTTCAATTTATTTGTATATATTATATAACCAGAAGTGGGATTGCTGGATCATAATTTTCATTTTTAGTTATTTGAGAAACCGCCCATCTCTTTTCCAAAATGGCTATACTAATTTACACATCCACCAACAGTTCCCTTTTCTCCACATCCTTATCAAAAATTTATTATTCCTTTTTTTAATAACAACCATTCTAACAGCTATGAGGTGCTATCTCGTTGTGGTTTTAATTTGCATTTCCCTGATGATTAGAGATGTTGACCATTTTTTTCATACATCTGTTGGCCATTTGTATCTCTTGAGAAATGTCTGTTCAGATCCTTTGTCTATTTTTTAAGCAGATTATTGTTTTATTGATGTTGCATTAAGTTTCTTACATATTTTGGATATTAGCCCCTTAGATGTTTGGTTTTTTCCAAATATTTTCTCCCAATCCGTAGGTTGTATCACCACTCTGTTAGTTGCTTCCTTTGCTGTGAAGAAGCTTTTTAATTTAATGCAACCCCGTTTGTCTACTTTTGCTTTTGTTGCCTGTGCTTTTAGAGTCTTATCCAAGAAATCATGGCCCAGACCAATGTCATGGAGCTTTTCTCCTACGTTTTTTTTTGAGCAACTTTATAGTTTCAGGTCTTACACGTAAGTCTTTTATTCATTTTGAGTTGATTTTCATATATGGTGTAAGAAGGATCAAATTTCATTCTTCTGCAAGTGCATATCCACTTTTGGCAACACCATTGATTAAAAAGACTGTCCTTTCCCCATTGTGTGTTCTTGGCACCTTTATGGAAAATCAATTGACTGTAAATACTTGGGTTTATTTCTGGGATTTCTATCCAGTTCCATTGGTCTATGTGTATGTTTTTATGCTAGTACTATGCTGTTTTGATTATAGTAACTTTACATATATTTTGAAATCCAGTGGTGTGGTGCCTCCAGCCTTGTTCTTTTTGCTCAAGATTATTTTGACTATTTTGGCTTTTTCCTCATTCCATGCAAATTTTTGGAATTTTTTTTTATGTTTCTGTGAAAAATGACATTGAATTTTTATAGGAATCACATTGAATCTGTAGATTGCTTTGGGTAATATGAACATTTTAACAATATTAATTCTTCCAATCCATGAACACAGGATATCTTTCCATTAATTTGCGTATTCTTCAATTTCTTTCATCAACATTATATAGTTTTCAGTGTACAAATCTTTCACCTCCTTGATTGTATGTACTCCTAAGTATTTCTTATGCTATTGTAAATGGGATTTTTTTCTTAACTTCTTTTTTGAATAGTTTGTTTTCAGTGTATATAAATGTTACTGATTTTTGTATGTTCGTTTTATAACCTGCAACTTTACTGAATTTGTTTTTCAGTTCTAACAGCTTTTTGGTGGCGCCTTTAGAGTTTTCTACGTATGAGATCATGTCATCAGCAGTACAGACAATTTCCCTTCTTCGTTTCCTACATGGATGCCTTTTGTTTCTTTTTCTTGCCAAATTTCTCGGGTTAGGACTTCCGATACTACGTTGAACAGAGTGGCAAGAGTGAGCATGCTTGTTTTCGTCCTGATCTACAGAAAAAGCTTTCAACTTTTCACCATTGAGTATGATGTCAGCTGTGGGCTTGTCATATATGACCTTTACTGTGTTGAGGTACATTCCTTCCATACCTATTTTTTTTAGAGTTTTTAACATGAGTGGATATTGAATTTCGTCACATGCTTTTTCTGCATCTATTGAGATAATCATATGGCTTTTGTCCTTCATTTTGTTAATATAGTGTATCACATTTATTGATTTACATATGTTGAACTATCCCTGCATCCCTGGGATGAATCCTACTTGATCACGGTAAATGATCTTTTTAATGCACTGTTGGATTTAGTTTGCTAGTATTCATCTGAGAATTCTTACATCTATATTAATCAGGGATATTGGCCAGTAGTTTTCTTTCCATGTAGTGTCCCTGTCTGGTTTTGGTATCAGGGTAATGCTGCCCTCGTAAAGCAAATTTGAAAGTATTCCCCCCACTTCAATTTTTTGGAAGAGTTTGAGAAGGATTGGTATGCATTTTTTAAATGTTTGGTAGAATTCAGCAGTGAAGGCAACAGGTACTGGGCTTTTCTTGGAAGGGAGTTTTTTTTATTATTTATTCACTCTCCTTACTCATTATTGGTCTGTTCAGATTTTCTACTTCTACCTGATTAAGTCTTGGTAGGTTGCATGTTTCTAGGAATCCATTCATTTCTTCTAGGTTATCCAATTTGTTGGTGTATTGTTGTTTATAGTAGTCTCTGATGATCCTTTGAATTTCTGCAGTATCACTTGTAATGTCTCCTCTTTAATCTATGGTTTTATTTATTTGAGTCTTCTCTCCTTTTTCCTTTGTTAGTCTAGCTAAAGATTTGTCAGTTTTGTTTATCTTTTTGAAAAACCAACTTTTAGTTTTGTTGATCTTTTCTATTATTTTTCTAATCCCTATTTTGTTTATTTCTGCTTTGATCTTTGTTATTTCCTTTCTTCTGCTAAGTTTGGGTTTTCTTCGCTTTTCTTTTTCTAGTTCCTTGTGGTGTAATGTTAGGTTGTTTATTTAAGACCTTTTTCTCTTTTTTGATGTAGGCATTTATTGCTATAAACTTCCCTCTCAGAGCTTCTTTTGCTACATCCCATAAGTTTTGGTATGTTGTGTTTCTATTTTTGTTTGCTTCAAGATATTTTTAATTTCTCTTTTAATTTCCTCTTTGACTTAATGGATGTTCAGGAACAAGTTGTTTAATTTCCACATATTTGTGAGTTTTCCAAGATTCCTCCTGTTATTGATTGCTAGTTTCATGCCACTGTGGTCAGAAGAGATAAGTGATATGATATCAATCTTCTTAAATTTGTTAAAACTTGTTTTGTGGCCTAATATATACTCTAAACTGGAGAATGTTCCATGTGAACTTGAGAAGAATGTGTATTCTATTGTTGTTGTTAGATAGAATGTTCTATATGTCTGTTAGGTTCATTTGGTCTGAAGTGTAGTTCGAGTCTAATGTTTCTGTGTTGATTTTCTGTCCAGTGATCTGTCCAATGTTCAAAGTGGAGTATTGAATTCTTTTTTTCTCTTTTTTTATTTTTTATTTTTTTGAGACAGGATCTTGTTCTCTCTCCCAGGCTGGAGTGCAGTGGCATCATCATAGCTCACTGCAACCTCAAACTCCTCCTGTCTCAGCCTCCCAAGTAGCTGGAACTTCAGGCTGCATCACCACACCCAGTTGCATATTTTTTGTAAAGATGGGGTCTTGCTATGTTGCTCAGGCTGGCCTCAAACTCCTGGCCTCAAGCTATCCTCCTGCCTCAGCCTCCCAAAGTGTTAGGATTACAGGCATGAGCCACCACACTCGGCCTCTTCTTTTTTCAGAGATAGGGTCTCACTCTGTCACTCACTCTCAGGCTAGAGTACAGTGGTATGATCATGGCTCACTGCAACATTGAACTCCTGGGCTCAAGTGAAATTACCACCTCAGTTGCTGGGACAACAGGCATAGGTACCACACCCAGCTTCAATTCTCCTACTCTTATTGCATTACAGTCTAGCTCACTCTTCAGATTTATTAGCATCTGCTTTATATATTTAGGTGCTCCAATGTTGGGTGCATATATATTTACAATTGTCATATCATCTTTATTAATTGACCACTTTTTCATCATATAATGACCGCATCTATCTCTTTTTACAGTTTTTGGCTTAAAGTTTATTTTGTCTGATATAACTACAGCTATTCCCACTCTCTTTTGGTTTCCATTTGCATGGAATAACTTTTCCCATACCTTCACTTTCAGTCTATGTGTGTGTCCTTAGAGGTGAAGTGAATCTCTTGTAGGCAGCGTATGTTGGGTCTTGTTATTTTATCCTTTCAGCCATTTGATGTCTTTTGATTGGAGAATTTAGTTCATTTACATTTGAAGTAATTATTGATACATAAGGATTTACTATTGCCATTTTGTTTACTGTTTTCTGGTTAATTTGTAGATCTTTTGCTCCTCTCTTGCTGTCTTTCCTTGTGGTTTGATGATTTTCTGCAGTGGTATGCTTTCAATCCTTTCTTTTTATCTTTTGTGTATCAACTAAGGACTTTTGCTTTGTGGTTACAATGAGGCTTACATAAAATGTCTTATACTAATAACAGGGTATTTTAAGCTAATAATGACTTAACTTTGATCACTTCCACAAACTCTATACTTTCATTCCCCCCATTTGTCTTTGTTGACATGTCTTGTATCTTTTATAGTTTGTGTCCCTTAACAAATTAGTGCAGCTATAGTTGTTTTTAATAATTTTGTCTGTTAATCTTCATACTAGAGATGTATTTGATTGTCACACCACCATTACAGTATAAGAGTGTTTGGGGTTTGACTATATACTTACTTTTACCAATGAGTTTTACATTTTTATATATGTTCATGTTGCTACTTAACAATCTTTTTCTTCAGCTTGAAAGACTCCTTTTAGCATTTCTTGCAAGGTAGGTCTAGTGATGATAAATTCCATCAGCTTTTGTTTGTCTGAGAAAGTTTTTATCTCTCCATTTTTGAAGGATAGAATTGCTGGGTATAGTATTCTTGGTTGGCCTCTTCCCCCCGCCCTTTCCATTTTTTAAATATATCATCCCATTTCCTTCTGGCCTTCAGGGTTTCTGTGAAAAAATCCACTGACAGTCTTATGAAGGTCATGTATGTAACAGGTCACTTTTCCCTTGCAGCTTTCAAAATTTTCTCTTTAACTTTTGACCATTGATTATAAGTGTTTTTGTGTAGGTCTCATTGAGTTCATTCTATTAGTTGTCCATTGAGCTTCCTGGATCTGGATTTTTAATTCCTACCCCAGACTTGGGAAGATTTCTGCCATTATTTCTTCTCTGCCCCCCCCCCCATTTACAAGGGTGCAAATGTTTTGGTTACATGGATTGCTTTTGTACTGCTTGAGTCAAAGTCATAAGTGTGCCCATCACCCAGATAGTGTACATTGTGCCCATTAGGTGTGATTTCACCCATCCCCTCCTCCTCTGTCCCACCTGCATGATTTCCATTGAGTTTTACTTCCATCTGTGCACATGAGTGCTGGTCAGTTAGTTCCAGTTTAATAGTGAGTACATGTTCCATTATTTCTTTGAATGTTCTCTGTGCCTTTCTCTCTTCTGCTGGTACACTGATAATGCATATATTATTCCACTTTATGGTGTCCCACAAGTCCCTTTGGTGCCTTCACTCTTTTTCATTTTTTTCTTTTGACTCCTTAGATTGGATGATTTCCAATGACTTGTCTTCAAGTTTGCTAATCCTTTCTTCTGATTGATCTAGGTTGCTTTTGAAACCCTCTACTGAATTTCTGAGTTCAGTTATTGTGTTCTTCAGCTCGATGATGTCTGTTAGGCATATTTTTTATACTTTCTATCTCTTTGTTGAAGTTCTTAGTAAGTTCATGCATTGCTGTCCTTATCTCAGTAAGCATCTGTATGACTGTGCTTTTGAATTCTCTGTCATGTAAATTACATATCCCTGTTTTATTAGGGTTAGCTTCTGGAGGTTTATCTTGTTCTTATATTTCCCTGTTTCTTCATTTTCCTTGACTCTCTGGGTTGATTTCTGTGCATTAGGTAAAGAAACACGTCTCCCAGTTATGTTAGACTGGTCTCATGTAGAAAATGTTTCTCCCCAATCAGCCTGGCCAGAGATTCTAGTTTCCTCTAAACTCTTTGTGCTTGTCCAATCTACTGTTTTTGTTCTTAGTGGCCCCCAAGAAATTAGAGAATGTCAAGTTGTGCTATTGCCTTGAGAGAGGTGAGGTAGAAGTTAGTCCCTTGAAATGCAGCTGAAAAGGTTGGAGTGTCAGATGTGTGTTCCAGTTCCTTCTTTCCTTGCAGAGAAGTTGAGAACCAGAGTTCATCTCCCACATCTTTCTGAGAAAGTCTGAGACAGATTCCTGTACTCTTGATCAGACTGCTCACTTTGAACCTGGGGGAATAGCTGCTGAACATTTGCAAGTTTAAAAGTTACCTTTTTGTTTTCTGTGGCCTGAGAGTCAGGAGTGCAGAGCTCCACTACCTCCCAGAGGTAGGGAATTTAGGAGCTAATACCTTGGGTGAAGGCTGTAAAAGTTGGGATCTATGCAGAAACTACTTCTAGGAAGAGTCTACAGTTGTGAATTTATTCTGGAGCAAGCCAGGGAAGGTGATGTAGAGAGTTCCCACTCTCCTATTCAAGCAAGCGGAAGTCTCACACCCTCCTCACTGAAGGGGACTTGTGGTCTGGAGTTATTCTTGAAGGAAGCCAGGGAGAAGGTTCAGGAAGTGCCCACTTTCCCTTGCAGGCAAGAGAGGTCCCCTTGCCTCCTCCTAATGAAAGACTGAAGAAATTTACATCAGGAGCAAGACAGGGGAGAAGGCACAGGGAGTGCCATCCTTCCCATTTAGACTCAAAAAGGTTTATTCCTTATTTGTTCCTTATTAGGCTCCCCGATACTGACTTGTTAGAAGCCAGAGCCACAGGGTACTGCTGGAAAAGTGTGAGGCCAAACCCTTTCCAAGGGTAAGTTGGAAGCTGGGCTGATCCTGGGGTCTACAGCAGTTGGGAGTCCTCACGTGGTTCAAATCCCCCTTATTGTTGTGCTTAAGGGGAATCTTCCAATACCCTGTCACTGTCATTCCTCAAGCGTGATGATCTAAAAGCAAAGCCCTCCCACAGGGACTGTAAAAGTTAGGCACTATATATGTGGTACAAGCCCCTCAACCCTCCAGAAGAAGCTGGGAGTTGGGGTGTACTTCCCAATTATAAGATGTTGTGCTCAGGATGGGGTCAGTGTAAGAGTATATCTCCACTTTTCCTACTTGTTTCAATATGGATATTTTCTCAGTCTTCTGGTGTATGGGAGATTTTCAACTGTATTCTAGCATTCTCTTAGAGAGAATTGATTTATGTGTAGGTGTTTACTCAGTGTGTCTGTGGGACGAAGGATTGGCAGGAGTCTCCTATTCTGCCATCTTGCTAATGTCCCCAGAATAAGGATTTTGAGTGGAGACTATTTAAAATATTTCAAGCAACAATATTTAAGCACAAATGCTCTGGAGTGATTGATCTGGCAATCATGGATAAGACAGATTTATATAGGGATAAAGTGTAGTATTTTTAAATTAAATTTCACCTAAAACTGCCTCCTTACATATTTTAAATTTGGTCTAAAGATTTCTCTGTACATAGTGCCCTGTAACCTAACTGGGTATATAAATAGGCTATAACCTACTCTTGTACCAACCACTGAGTTTTCGCCAGTCAAAAGCAGCCAACTGTTCAAACCCTGTTCAAATAAGGCAAATGCCAAGCTGCGACCAATCCAGCTGTTTCTGTACCTCACTTCCATTTTCTGTTTGTCACTTTCCTTTCTCTGTCCAGAAAGTTTCTCTGACCATGAGGCAGCACTGGAGTCTCTCTAAACCTATTCTGCTCTGGGGAACTGCCCAATTCACAAATCATTCTTTGTTAAATTTAACTTGTCTAAGGTTTTTCTTTTCACAGTATGAACTTACTGAAGTTGCATAAATAAGTGGTCCCAAAGTGAGGATGGAAAAGGAAAGAGAGAAAGAGACGCAAGAGCTGTGAGAACCAGGAAAGAAGAAGAAACAGAAGTTGGCCTCAATTAGAGCAAGAGAGACATTAACTGGGGTTCATGAGTTTTAGAGCCTGTGACTAGAAACACCATGGTCTCTTTGAAAGATGACAGAGAAGAGCTACCGAGACACGATTCCATTAGGAAGACATTGGCATGAATAAGTGATGCCAGTGATGGTTGCCTGTGGGGGGGATGTTACAAGGTCACTGAAAGCAGAAATAGCAATTTTTTACCTATAAATACATACACACACACACACACACAGAAACCCAGGGCCAAATGGAGGTAGATCTTAACAGACAGAGTCACAATTTGCTTTCAGGAATAAACAGTGCAGCTTTCCTGCTGGGAGCTAGTAAAAAAATATCAAGGGGACCAGAGAACAAAGGACTGAATCGCACTGGCACTCTCCAGTGACTGGTGGGAATGTAAATTGATCCAAACTTTTGGAAAGCATTTTGGTAAATTCCATCAAAATTTCATAAAATGAAGCCAAGCTATTTCACTTCTAGGATCATAAGGTAAGTAAAAATCAAAATATGAAAAATCTTCTCATAGGTATTCATCATTAGACATTGTTAAAATGAGTCAAGTAAATATTCTATATGTGGTTGGGGTCATAGTTACTTAAATGTAAACATTTATCAAAACTCATCAAATTAAGCACTTAGGATCTGTACTTTTCACGGTAGATTTTAACCTCAAAAATTAATAAATACATATAAACAAAATTTCTCTCTTGAAACAAAAAAGCCAAATACCAGATTAACTCTAGTGGCCCAATACAAGTAAATATTACCCTTGGAGCACCCATTGGATTATATCTTATGATATTATTAAAGATTTAATCATGACTATTTCTAATGATACAGGAAATGTGATAAAATGGTAATTGGGAAAAACAAATACAAAATATTATAGAGAATATAACCACAAGCGTGTTAAAATATGCAGTAGAAGAAAACTGAAAGTTAATATATTCAAGTATTAGCAGTGGCTGGGCACAGCAGCTCACACCTGTAATCCCAGCACTTTGGGAGGCTGAGGCAGGAGGATCGCTTGAAGCCGAGAGTTCAAGACAAGCCTGGGCAACATAGGGAGACCCTGTCTCTACAAAAATATATAAATAAATACATATTAACAGTAATTTTCACAATGGGATTATGAATGATGCTTTTCTTCTCAATTTTCTGTATTTTCTATATGTTATATAATGAGCTTTATCATAGTAAAAAAAAAACTTTATTACTAATATTTTAAACAGTGAGCAAGGTGCTGCTCCCAGTTGCTCTCCATCCCTTCTTCACTCAGTTCTCAAGCAAAAGAACACACCTGGATGGCATCATCCCTAACTAAGCGTAAGAATTAATCAAAAGGATCTAACATACTGTCAGTGCATAAATACGATAGATACAAAGGAAATAAATTAGCCAATTGATAACAGCATTGAAAACAAGATTTACCAGCAGGCCAGAACAATGAGGGGTGTCTAGAAGTGATAGAGCAATAGCAAACAGATTGGCAACCTGTCCCAAAATGGCTGAGGAACTCCTCTCGGTAAACAAATAAAACATACAAAAATAGTGCTTTTTCCCAGTTTTCTGAATAAATTTCCACAATAAATCTACAGTCAAAGGCAGGGGAGGCAGGAAGAGTGAGACAATGTTTTAGGTAATTAACTAAAAAATAGTGGCACTGATAAGAGAGCAAACTTCCATTCCTCCACCTCCTGTGTTTGTCCCCAGATTAGGGTTATGAGTGTCCTCGTCTAAGAATCCTGACATCTGAGATGACCAGGGTGGTTAGTGAACAAAAGAACGGGAAATGAGGCTACTGGTCCCTCTTTCTAACATAATGTCTGTCAGCAAAGAGGGACCAGTAGCCTCATTTCAAGCTGCCTTTACACCTTCCTAGCCACACTTCTGTCCTCGTCTCCTGTGAAGTCACCAGAGGTAATCACTCTACATCCACTGCCCGACAAACTGGGATCCTCACCTGGGCTGAGGAGATACGTCCCAAAAGCAATAAACTATTCGATCTAGATTTTCAACCACAAATAAGAGCAAACAAGAAATATTAAGTGTTTAAGGAATTTAACACCACAAAAGAGACTGAACACAATAAATAGCTACTACAGGAAACTGAAAAAACTTTAAAATATTAGGAGAAAAAATTGCTGTAAATATTGGAAAGAAAGAAACAAAAACTATTATTGTTATCAGTTTTTGTTTTTTTCTTTCCAATATTTACAGCAATTTTTTCTCCTTAATAATTTGCCCATGTAGTGCCCAAGAGACTCTACTAATAAACATTTGGAACAAAGAGGTGATTTAGTTGGGATACAAGATCAACACTAAAAAATTAATAGCAGCTTTTTTGTACCTGAAATAACCAATTAGAATGTATTAAAAGATCCCACAAAAATAGCAAAGAAAACTATAACATGCTCATAATTAAATCCAACAAGAGATGTACAATACAGTTAATAAAGAATGTTGTAAAAATTTACAGAAGAAATTAAAAGAAGCTCTAAATTAACAGAACAGCAGATAATGTTTCTAGAAGGGAAGACACATTAGTAAAAGACATCAGTTCTCTTCAAATTTATATATAAACTTGATACAATTCCCAAAGTTCTAAAAGGATGCCTTGAAATGAAATGCAATGAAATAGCCAGTACAATTTTGAAGACAGGGATAACGAAGAACTCGCCTGACCATTCTAAGGATCAAGAACAATGTGGCATTGATCCAAGAATAGAAACATAGATCAATATGAAAAGATAAAGCAGGCGATATTTCAAATCAGGGGAAAAAGAACCAACAATTCAATAAATGTCAAAATAACAGGCTAGCAATTTACAGACAGATTAAAAACTAAGCTCAATAAAATATTAAAAACATTAAAAACTATGTAAATATTAGGAAAAATATAGGCAAATTTTATGTCTTAATCTTAAAGTGGAGAATATTCATAAGCAAAGACATAAAAGCCATAAAGTTAAAAGATTTGGCTATATAAAAGTTCAAATATTTTGAACAATGGAAAGATTATAAATAAAATTGAAAGATGAAAGGCTGAGAGAAAATATTTCCAACATCTTTAATAAACAATTAATAACCAATATAAAGGACCCCTAGAAATCAAAAAGAACTTAAAACAGCCGACTAAAAATAGACGAAAAAATTCGCAGAAAAAATATGTGTCAATGAATATTTTTTAAATATGCTGAAATTCCATTGTAATTTGCAATATGCAAATTTTTTAAATAATGAGTTATAATTCTTAACTTATTTAATGGCAAAAATGAAAAATCAGGATAATACAATTCTGATAAGGGTATGGGGAGATAGATTCTCATTAATGAGACAGTAAATTGGAATAGCCTTTTGAAGTATAATTTCTCAGTATGTACAAAAATTTTATTTGTGCATATTCTTGTACCTATCAAATCCACTTCTATGATTATGTGCTATAGAAACTCTCATAATGTCCCATAGAAGACTGTTCACTGCTGTATTTTAGGACAAATGTATGGCCAAAAACAGTAGATGGTTAAATAAACAGTAGGACAGTCATAGTATGTAATACTATAAAAGTGGTTTTTGTAGTAGAAAAATATGTACTGGCATAGAAAGACTACCAAGATATATTAGTAAAAACGGAACATCCTTTTGTATGAGCATACACAGGAAAAGTTGAGAAGGAGACACAGCTAAGTGTTAATAGTAGTTTACTATGTTGGAAACATTTTCTGTCTGTCACCTCACCTTCAGAGAGGAGGTGAAGGATTGTGAGGAAGTGCAGATCAGCTTTCACTCTTACTACCTGTAGTTTTTATTGTTTGATTTTTTTAAAAATGAGCATATGTGGAGACCAGTAGAAATGATACACTTAAAAAAAAGTTTTTACAGTGTTAACAAGTGTTTGCTTAACCAAGGTAAAATAAATAATTTGGCCATTTAAAGCAAAGGTGTGTTTGATTGTAGTGTGCACATAGTTCACTGGAGCTTTCCTTGCATAGTGAGTTTATTGCAGTAAGGTAGGACAGAGGGTCTTGCCACTTACACCAGCCATGTTCCTTTCTATACACTAGGGCTCTTTTCCTACCAACACAGGATATCACATCCTAGAAGCATTCTGTGCCTTACACGATGAAGTAACCACCCTATGGCTCTCAAATCATCTAGGTACAATCTCCCTGTTGTTGATATCAGATTTCTGGCTCTCCCACCTAGGAATTTGCTCTCCATATTATGTGAAGACTTTCCAAGCAGCAGACCTGGCATGTGTAATTTACAACTTGTATAAATATAGTGGGGAAAGGAGGAAATAGGGAAAAACCTAAACAAATAATACTCTACACACTCAAGAAATTAAACAGGGAAAAGAACTATCTGAAAAGGAGAAATTTGTAAGAAGGGATATGAAATTAAAGAGCAAATAATGAAGGTAGTGAAAGTGAGCTAGCAGAGTTCACAAAAGAAATCAGTTAGCAATACAAACACCATAGAAATAAACATGATATAGAAACACAAAAACAATATAATACATATTATTTTTAAAAGAATTGGGAACATGAAAGAAAGGCTTATAAAAATCTGAAAACTTAAATGGCAAAGAAGAAAGAAAAAGGGTAATTAGAAAGATAGATGTAGTCAACATAAGCCTGAATAACCCAAGGAGTCAAACAAATCTATCAGAAACTAATGTTCAAAAATTAAATAGAAGAAAATGCATCTGAAATAAAAGAAGATCTGAATTTGAGGATCAAAAGGACACATCATGTCTCAGGGAAAAGCAATTCATTCCGTAATCAACTTGATATATTCTGGTAATGCTGCTTATCTTTAAGAATAAAAATGAAATTATATGAACATTCAGTCAGAAAAAGCAAATCAGTTATCTGGGAGGAAAATCAGAGTGGCCTCAGATTTCTTCATAGCAACATTTAGTACCCAACAATTGTGAGCCAAAAAGATTATAGACAGCCTTTCTTAAAGAATAAAAAAACCCAATTCTCATCCAGCAAGTGCTAAAATCAAAAGAACTTGAGAAAGGAAGAATTCATGGCATAAAAGTATTGCTGGTTTGCAATGAATTGATTACAATATAGAAGTAAGGCTGAACAATTGTACAAATTTATAAACATTGAAATGCATAAATAAGAGTATAGCTAAGAAAAAACAAGCCCTGGCAGAAAAAAAGAGATCAGAAGGAAGGATATGTGTGCCAATTTCCTAACCTTTCATATCAGAGAGTTTAGAGATATTATTTATTCCTAATGTTCCAAGTTGCTTTCTGATATCATTTCCCTCTTGTCTGAAGAATTTAGCAACTCTTGCAGAGCATGTCTACTGGCAATAAATTGTTCCAGTTTTTATTCATCTGAGGTCTTTATTTTACCTTCATTCCTGAAAGACATTTTCACTGATTATAGACTTCTAGGCTGATTTTTTTTTCTATCAGTGCTTTAAAAATATTGTTCCACTTTCTACTGACCTTCGTGGTTTCCATGTGAAATGTACAGTCTTTAGAATCATAGTTCCCTTATAAGTAATGAGCTGTGTTTTTCTAGTTGCTTACAAGGTTTGTCTTGTCACTAGTTTTCAACAGTTTGGCTTTGATGTGTCTAGGCATGAGTTCCTTTGGGTTTATCTTGTTTGGTTTGCCCTGAGTTCCATGAATCTGTAGGAGCTATATAGAAATTTTTCAATTTTGAGGACTTATAAACATTTTTCTTCAAGTATCTTTTTCTGCACCACAATATTTCTCCTCTTTCTGAAACTCTGAGGATACAGGTATCAGACATTTTGGTAGCATCCCACAGATCCCTAAAACTCTGTTATTTTCTTTTTTATCTTTTTTCTCTCAGTTGTATAATTTGTATTCTTAGAATTTACCCTTTCCACTGCCATCTCCATTCTGCTATTGAAACCATCTGGTGAGGTTTTTATTTTGATTGTTATATATTTCAGTTTAAAATTTCTATTTAAATGTTCTTTATATTTTGTATTTGCTGATGTTTTCTATCATTCAATTCATTTCAAAAGTATACCCTTACCTTCTATAAAGACCTTGTCAGATAATTTCAACATCTGTGTCCTCTCAGCATTGGCTTCTGTTGATTATCTTTTCCCATGTGAGTTGAAATTACCCTGGTTTGGAGGTGCCAAGTAATTTTAGGTTGTATCACAGACATTTGAATAATATGTTATGAGACTCTGGGTCTTGTTTAAATCCCGTGGAGAATGTTGGTATTTTTGTTTTGTTTTAGCAACTGATTCAGTTGAGTTCAGGCCACAAATTCCAAACGGCTTTCTCTGGGTTGTAGTTTCAATATCAGTTTTGTTTTCAAAGTATTTGTAGTGATATTTGGATCTGTCTCATGTATATGTCACCCAGTGGCCAACATGGAACCCATATGATGATCTGTTCCTTGGTTCAGGTCTCAAAGTCTTTGATGTGCTGTTTAGGATCAGATCCATGTGTGGACAGCTGCCACCACATCTGGAGCCACTTGGTGGGAGGACAAAAAGAGAAAAAAGCAATGAGTGTTTGCATCACCCTGTTGAGATAAAGCTCCTTCAAACAGAGAGGAAATGTTCCCCCCCTCAGAGTTTTAGCATCCCCCCCCACATACACACACAGGCCCCTGCAAGCCACTGCTGTCATTGCCACTGCCAGGGAATTGCCTGGGGACTAGAGTACAAGGAAATAGAGAAAAAAAAAGATATAAAAATTTTGAATTCCCCCCCCATCTGAAAATTAGGAAACCCTCGCTGCTTCCCACTCCTTGAGCCCAAACCAGAGGGCCTCCCCTGGAGCTCTGTCAGCACTTTGTTCCTTATCCATGCCAATGTCCAGGTCCAGGTTTTGAGTTTCAGGCTACCTTGAATCCAGGTGAAGGGATAGAAATGCTAAACAAGAGATAAACTGACTGGCAGTTCAGTAAAACTTTAAATTCTAGTCTTCTTTCCAATCCTCCTGCTACTGGTTACTTTTCAGTGTCCTTAGATAACTATTCTATTCATTCTGTCCAAGTTTTAAAACTATATTCTATATAGATGTGTTCTGAGTGTATTCAGAGATTATATAAGCATAATGGATATAGAACCTCTTCAATAAAAGACATCTATGAAAAACCTAAAGCCAATATCATATTTAATGGCAAAAGACTGAATGCTTTTACTCTAAGATGAGGAACAAGGCAAAGATATTCTCTCTCATCGTTCCTATTAAACATTGTATAAGTGTTCCTAACCAATACAATATAAGGCAGGAAAAACAAACTAAAAAGATATACAGATTGGAAAGGAAAGAAATAAGACTATCTTTATCCACAGATAACATTATTGTCTATGTAAAAAATTTTAAGGAATCTATAAAACATTTACTATAACTAATGGCAAGGTCACAAGATTCAAGGTCAACATACCAAAATCAATAGTATTTTTATACACAAGAAGTGAACAATTGGAAATTAAAAACAAATGCCATTGAAATATAATAAAAATATGAAACACAGAAGAATGAATTTAACAAAAGATGTGTAAAACATATAGACAGAAAACTACTAAACATTATGAGAGAAATTAAAGATGACAAGATAAATGGAAAGATACATTGTGTTCATGAACCAAAAGATTCAAAATTGTTAAGATATCAATTCTTCCCAAATTGATCTATAAATTCAACACAATTCCAAAATCCTAGCAGGTTTTTTTTAAAATTACAAGAAGAATCCAAAATTTATATAGAAATGCAAACCACGTAGGATAGCCATAATAAAATAAAAACAAAAGTTAGGAATCTTTTCAAAAAGAAAAACAAAGTTGAAAGTCTTACATTCAGTCTTAATATAAAACTTACACCTAGACTAAGTGTAAAGCTACAGTAATCAAGACAATCTGGTATTGACATATAAATCAATGAAACAGTATAGTGAGTCTAGAAATATACCTACACATATAAAGCTTATTGATTCCCAGTGTATTTCACAGTGGAAAGGTTACTCTTTTCAAAAAATGGTGTTGGAAAATTGGGTATTCATATACCAAAAAAAGAGAGAGAGAACCTTCATATTCACACCTTCAAAATTTAACTCAGAAAGAATCACAGACCTAAATTTAAGAGTTACAACTTTAAAACTTCTAGAAGGGAGCTTATCATGAAGTGAAATGAGGGAAAGGCACAAGGAACAGGGACAACACAGGCCTGGGAAAGTGGCACAAGCCCTGTGGAAAGAGCCTGGATGCAGAGACTGACTTTCTTTCCCACTCTGTCCTTGATTGAAGTTCAAGGCTGGGTAGACAAGGTGGTCATTGCTTTGCACAGGTTATAATGTAAATAACATGCTTTGCCTTTACTTAAAATTATTTTCTTACAATGCTTTATTTAAAAATGAGTATACAATATATCATCCTTTAAAATCACCAAGATCTTAAAGTTAATAGTATGTAAATAATATTTTCTAATTGAAATAAATCAAGATAAGCATGTTTAAATATTTGGAATAAAACCAGTATTATTTCTTAAAAATTAAGAAAATATCTTGGAAAAGTAACGAGCAAAAAAAAAAAGGCAATTATCAATATTTTGTCTACCTCTTGGTCTTACGCACAATAAGTGTCAAGGAAATATAATTATAAAGTTTTGTTTGCTTTAGTCCTTACAGGGTCAATTGTCAGTAAGTCATTATAGTGCTCAGTTAAAAAAATAAAATATCCAGCAGAATATTACTCTTAAATAAGCAGGTCTTTTTATTATCTCAATTTCCTTTACATTTTAAAAATTTATTTCTAATGAAATAAAGTCTATAACAACGCATTTTTTTGAGAGTAAACAATAAGTAAATGAAATATAATATTTGGAACCCAATAATTAAAATTATATATCTTACATTTATATTTTTAAAGAGTTTTTTAAACCCTGGCACAAACTATTTGATGTGATTTTTCCAAAAACCCTATGAGTAGGAATTATTCTAATTTTACAGGTAAATCAGTTAAGATTCAAAATTATAAATAATTTATTTTGGTAGAAGATTATTTAATGGCATGAGAAAATGACCATGATATATTACTACATTATAAAAAAACACATTATAAAACACGATGTAAAGTTTGATGTTATTTTTATATGTACATATATATGCATATTTGTAATTAAAAAAAGGCTGTAAGTGCAAATACCAAAGGGGGAAAAAAAACTTCTAGAAGAAAACAGAAGAAATTTCCATTCCTTGGGTTACATTCAATTTCTTAAAAAGCATAAATTACAAAAGCAAAAAATTAATAAATTGGACTTCAAAATATTAAGAAGTTTGTTCTTCAAAAGATATTAGTAACAAAATAACAAGGCAAGTCATAGACTGGGAGAAAATATTTGCAAAACATATTGCTGGTAAAGGATCTGCTTCAAGAATGTATAAAGGTCCAGGTGCACTTTGGGAGGCCAAGGTGGGAGAACGTCTTGAGGTCAAGAGTTCAAGACCAGCGTGAACAACATAGAGAGACCCCGTCTCTACAAAACACTTTAAAATTAGGCAGACATCGTGGCATGACCCTGTAGTCCCAGCTACTTGGAAGGCTGAGGCTGGAGGATTGCTTGAGCCCAGGAGCTCAAGGCTGCAGTGAGGTATGATGATACCACTGCACTCCACTTGGGTGACAGAGAGAGACCCTGTCTCTAAAAAGGAAAAAAAGAAATGTATAAAGAACTCTACTACTCACTAAGACAAACAATCCAGTAAAAATTGACGAAAAAATTTGAACAAACCCTTCACCAAATAAGATATATGAATGGTAAGCAAGCACATGCCAAGATGTTCAACATCTTTTGTCGTTAGGAAAATGCAAATGGAAAACACACTGAGACACCATAAGACACTCATCAGAACTTAAAAAAAAAAAAAAAACCAATGTCTGTCCTAGTCCATTTGGTATTGCTATCACAAAAATACCTGAGACTGGGTAATTTATAAAGAACAAAAATTTATTTTCTCACAGTTCTAGAGCCTGGGAAGTTCAAGATCAAGGCCTGGGCAGGTTTCTTGTCTGGTGAGTGTCTGGTCTCTGTCTCTGAGATGGCATCTTGAACACTTCATCCTCCAGAGGAAAGAACACTGCGTCCTCACATGGTAGAAGAATGAAATCGAGCAAACTCACTCCTGTAAACCCTTTTTATAAGAGCACTAATCCATTCATGAGGCAGGAGCCCCCATGACTCAATCATCTCCCAAAGGCCATGCGTCCCAATACTACTGTGTTAGGGATTAAGTCTCCAACACATAAATTTTGGGGGACACATTCAGATAGCAATATCAAATGCTGGTGGCACTGTAGAGCAACTGAATCCCTCATATAATGCTGGTGGAAATACAAAATGGTACAGTCACACAAAGAGTGTTAGTTTCTTATTAAGTTAAATATAATCTTACTATACAACTCAGCAGTGTCACTCCTAAGTATTTAACCCAGAGAAATGATAACATATGCCCAACAAAGACATGTACTTAAATGTTAATAGCCTCTTTATTCATTAATAGCCAAAAATTGTAAATGACTCAAATGTTCAACTAGTGACTATGATAAATAAATTGTTGTATATCCATACAATAGAATAGTGTGTGAAAAAAGAACACACAAAAGACTGAATATGATATGATTCCATTTGAACAAAATTCTAGGAATGGCAAAACTATACTGCCAAAAAGTCATTTAGTGGTGTCAGGGGCCAAGGATAGGGAGAGGAAACTGATGGGAAAGGAGTAGGATGGAACTTTCTGGAAGGATTGATATGTTCTATATTATGATTGTGGTGATAGTTATACAACTGTATATGGTTGTCAAAACTTAGAATTGCAGACTTAAAATTGGTAAATTTTGTTATATGTAATTTACTCCATTAAAGATGATATTTTTAAAAAGAGGAAATTAGAAATAAGGTCATATTCCACAATAAAATCCATTCCATAACTGAAGTCTAACTCCAAACAAGAGATGCTTTACATTATTTGTAGATGATTACTGTAACCTTGGAAAACTCATAAGAATCCTCCAAAAACTAATGAAAATAATATGAGAATTCAGTAAGGTGATTGGCTATGAAACTAATACACACAAAAATGTTGCATTTTACTATGTGCAAGTAATTAATAGTAAGAAGTTTACTTATAATAGGAGGAAACCACATTCCAAAAATTTATAAAATACATATGTAATAAGTATGTAAAGGAAGCGTTAAAGTAAAAAATGAACAATAATTTACTGTAAAGATGTACTCCATTCTTGGTTAAGAAAACTTTGTGTTGAAACTCTTCTTTTTTTTTTTTTTTTTTGAGATGAAGTTTTGCTCTGTTGCCCAGGAGGTTGGCTGGTCTTGAACTCCTGGGCTCAAGCAATCCTTCTGAGTAGCTGGGATTATAGGTGCATGTCACTACAACCAACTCTTTTTTCTAAATTAATATATAAATTAATTGTAATCTCAATCAGTGAAATAGATTTTAAAACTAATCGCAAATAAATATTCTAATTTTGAATACAATTCATAAAGTACTTCATTGGAGAAGAGACAGATTACTTAATATATGACATTGGGATAACTTTTAAGATTTTAGAAAATATAAATTTATGTTTATACTTCAGTCCTTAAGTCACAACCAATTCCATTCACATCAAATGTTTATATGTAAAAATAAAACCATAAGGTTTAGAAGTAAATATGGTTATTTTCTTTTATTATCCTAGGGTTGAGAAGATCTAGCTAAGCATGCATGAAATTCAAAATACAGAAAGATAAAAACTAATAAATATGACTACATAAAAATTGTAACTATCTGTGATGCAAAAGTTTATTGTAACTGAATTCAAATGATAAATGACAAAGTGGGTAAAAAAAATTGCAACACAAATGACAAAGGGCTAATTTCCTTAAAATTAAAATAGTTCTTACAGGTTAATAAAAAAAGACAACCAACCAACAGAAAATATAGCAAACATAAAGAGGTAATAAATAAAGGAGAAGAAAAGTACAAAGTGGCCCACAGAATAAAAATATGTATAACACCACTTGTAATTAAAGAAATTCATGTTAAATAGTAAAGAGGGGCCATTTTTCAGATAGAGAAGAAACCAAAATTTTGTTGATACTCAGCATGTCTACTGCATGCCTCCTAATGCAGTAAAAAACAGAACACAGCTTTATAACTATGGGGCAGCAAGTGTTGTCTTACATGGGAGTAAGTAAACCATTGAATGCCAGTGTGGCCCCTGCCCCACCCTAATGGCATGAGATGCAGAGAGTATGAAGCTTTGTGTACCTTCAACGTAAACCAAAGAATTCCAGGTTCACCTCCAAAGGGCATAAAGAAGCCACTGGGAAACTGCATCCTCACTTTTATCAAGCCCTTCTGTAGTAGTTCTTAAACTTTGTCAAGCATCAAAATCAGCTAGAGAGCTTGTTAAACCCAGATTGCTGGACCTTGCCACCAGAGTTTCTGTCTAATTCAGGAGGTCTAGGATGGGACCAGAAAACTTGCATGTCTAACAAATTCCTAGGTGGTACCGATGCTCCTGGTCCTGGAACCACATTTCGAGAAGTATTAGTCCAGTAACTACCCTTTGCCCTGCTTGCTTGCTGTTTCATTGGTAAACTTAATCCAAAGCAACATTGATCAGAGTCCCAGTCTTTAAAGTCAGACCAGCCCTTTGGCTTAGTTTACCAGTGTTGATAAAGATATGGATAATAAAATACTTTCCCACAGTGCTAGTGGGAGAATAAATATATGCAGTTATTTTCAACTTGGCAATATTTCTCAAAATTCATATGCATATATTCTTGGCCCAGAAATTCCATTTCTAGGAATTTATCCCACAGTATATATACTACCCACAAAAGCACAAAGATTATATGCACAAAGATATTTATTGTAGTATTATGATAATAGTTGAAAACTGGAAAGAACTTAAATGTCAGCCAATTGTGAATTATTTAAATAAATTAGGATATATCTCAGTGAATACTTTGTAGCCATTAGGATGAATGCAATAGATTTATCACACTGAAATGGAAATATGTTCACAATGTATAATAAAGTATAAAAGATAAATTACAGAATAGTACATGAAAAGAATCCATTTTGTTAAAATTAAAAATACATGTATATAAGATTTGACAAATCATATGTATAATGTGAGTGCTATGGTCTGAATGTTTGTCTTCCCAAAATTCATATGTTGAAACTTAACTCCCAAGCTGATGGTATTAGAGGTGGGGCCTTTGGGAAGTGATTAACACAGGAGAGTGGAACACATGGAATTTGTGCCTTATGAAAGAGACCCCAGAGAGCTCCTTTGCCCTTCCATCTACCATGAAAGGACACAGCAAGATGACAGCCGTCTATGAACCAGGAAGCAGGCCCTCACCAGACACTGAATGTGCCAGCGCCTTGATGTTGGACTTCTCAGTGTCTAGAACTGTGAGAAATAAATGTCTGTTGTTCATAAGCCACGCAGTTTATGGTATTTTGTTATAGCAGCCCAGGAGAACTCAGACAGTGATAAATATAAAGATATGGTTGATATGTTTGTACATAACACACACACATGTGTGTGCATTCAGAGAGAAACTTTCTGAAAAACTCCCAAAAGAGTTTGCCTAGGGAAAGGGGATTGGTGCCTCAAATGCAGTGAAACTGCCTGACCAGGGACAGAGCAGCTATGACATCAGATGACATCTACTTTGCAGTTTTCCTGTTGGAATCATTTTACAACAAGCACATACACCACGTTTAATTTATTTTTAAAACTATTTTTTAAAAAGCAAAGCAACCGATGTCATACCACCAATGCTTCAACATTAAGCAATTTTTATCTATTGGTTTGCCAGGGCCTCCAATTGGCAAAAAATATGTGTTGCCTTGTTTTTAGTCACTGTGTATAACTGAAATTAACAAAACTATGCCTCATTTTAAAAAATAAAAATAAAATAGAAAATAGATAAGGTACCTACCATAGATGGAAGGGGACCCAGTCAGCCCTTGCTCCTGACATGCCCTGTTCTTTGCCCCTATTCTAATCCTATCTCCAATGTCTTGAAGAAAATTTGGCATCATTATATAATCTGAAGTGTAAATATTTTTTTACCTAGCTATAATTTCTCTGTTGACTCAGTAGTTCCAGTTGCTATGACTAATGCCTACTTTGTGTTGCTGCCACCTCTATGAACTTTGAGGAAAGAACATGCCAGCATGACAATACATAATGCTAGTACATGATGACAGAATATATGCCAGCATATGATAATAACACTTGGGACCTAGCATTCCCCTAATGGCAAGGGTGTACCTGAAATTAGCATTACTTAGGAGAAAGTAAGAAATTACCAATTTGGAATGGAAAATTAATGAATTCTGTTGTGGGCCTGATATTCAGGACTTTCAGGCAGCCAGGTCAAGCTGGCATTTCGATATGTAAACCTGCTGCTATAAAGTATGAGGCCAGCTCTCGGGGGAGACAGAGCAGGGCTAGAGGTACAATCCAATCTTAAACTTCTCTTAGGAGTCTGAAAACTTAAGCCATGAGATAAATATTTATATGCTCTGAATTTTTTTTAAATACAAAATTCCACAAAGCCATAATGGAGGAATATCTCACATTATTCCTCAACCTGAAAGAATAAAATAAGATACAGAATTGCAAAGAATGGCACATTTTCTCATTCTCCTAAAGTATATGGAGGAGGTACTGCTGCAACCGCTCACTCTATAAAGAAGTGCTGACATTGTCCTCTATAAAGCTCTATCATTTGAAGGAAACTGGATCATCAAAACATACCCAAAATTTTATGTATCAAGCAATGTAAACTAAGAAGTTTCTTTATATCCTGGAATCAGTTATCCTTTTTCCTTTGCAAGGCAAAAATGACACATATTATGGGTCAAGTACCAATGGACACAACAATTTGGTTAGGTTCTTAATTGACTTCATTCACTCGTCCATAATCTTTCTCCACTGAAACCACTGTAGGTGTTTTCCTTAGTCACCTTAACATGGTGACTAAGGCTCAAAATCCTTTAACTTTTCTAATTTTCTATATCTGCCCAACTAGTTAATCTGACTATAGCCCCACCATTTGGGATATACAATTGGATATCATTGCACCTTTGCAATTGTGTACAGGGAATGAGGCTGTGGAAAGCGACAGAAAAGCAGTTGAACTACAAATGGGAAACAGAGGTTCAACTAATGCGAAAAGACTTCTAACTAACAGTGCCAGTTAAATCTTGTGTCCCTGGCTATGGAACTCAAAGTGCTTTATAGTGATTATCAGATGAATCACCCAAACATCCATGCACATCAGCAGGGAGAAAGTACTATAATAGACATTAAATGGATTGGAAAAACTGCACTGCAGAAAGGTTAAGTAATTTACCAAACATTTCAAAGTGAGTCAGGATTGGAACAGAAAATAGTCCTTAATGACCCTGATCTGGTCACCAGTACTAGCTGAATAAACACCTATGTTTTCTAACTTTTTCCATGTAATGGAACTAGCAAAGAATTTAATCTTCTGCCTATCGACTGCTGTTTGTTGGTTCTCTTTTGTCCCTCCTTATTTTTACTCCAGGATAATGGAAATAATGCTAATAATATTTGGATAGCACTATATCTCACAAAATGCTTTTACACACATGATCTCATCTAAGTAAGCAAACCCTTTATCATCATTCTGCATTCTCCAATCCCTGACTCCAGGTGACCTGAAATTGTCAAAGACACTATATGTGAAATGCAGTGGGGAGGGTGGGATTTCCTCCTAGCTACGATTTTCATTATATTAACAGATACCCAGGATAACCATGCTGTCTTTTGTTCTTGTATTCAGCAAACATATATTGGGCACCACTGTGTGCAAGATAGTGCTAAAGGCTAAGGATATGAAGATAATTAAGATAAAGTCCTTAAATGAAGGAGCCAAGGTCTAAACTTGGAAATAATGTACAAATATAATATCACAGGTGCCTCAGTTGAGGTATGAAGAGAATGTTCTTGGAATATCAATGAGGGAGAAATGTGTTATGCTTGGAGGAGTCAGAAAAAGCAACTGTGCTGAATTGTGTCCACATGTCCTTTTCTCTCCCACATCCTCTCTCCACCTAGCGTGTAGTCTAAGAAGCTAACTTGTAGGTAGTATCACCCATACTCTCCTGCTTTCCCTCTAGCTTTTGGTTGAGTTTGGCAATGGTTGGCCCCAGCAGGAGATCAGAAAATTAGGTGTGCAAAAATAGGTAGGGTGTTAATTTTCCCAGATCCCTCCCTGCCCAATTACAGTTTGGCAAGGACTATATTCCTCTATCAAAGGCCAACACTCCTGTCCTAAACTCACAAGTTACTCTGGGCCACTGTTCCCTTACTTGCTTCCTCAGGCCCAGGGGCGGTAGCTCCCATCCTCATTAGCCACGCCCGCCCCCGAGAGCGTCATCAACTTTTGTATTACCTTAACATTTTGTGAACAATTTCTCCATTAAGATTTTTGAGCAGAAGAGTGAGCTAATGAATTTAGAGTAGGGAGTTATTAAGGAAGGAAGACCCAGGAAGTAGGGAGTTAATTAGGTAGTGTTGGGATCATATAGGTGAACCAGAACATAAATTAAAGCAATGGTAGCTCAGGATAGAAAGGAGATGACTGACTTGCAAGGTATTTTTGCAAGTGGAATTGCCAGGCCAGGTAACCCACTGGACATTGAGGAGCGCGAGACAATGAGTGAAGCTGAAGTTAGCTGCCAGACGATTAGAAAAAGATACGTTCCTTTAAAAAAAAAAATTAAAGATAATTTGGCATAAATGCTGCCATCTGTTCATTCAGTCTCCTGCCCTTGCATTTGGAAGGAAATCAATAGTCACCTTCAAAGGAGCTTGCACAGCAAACATAAAACACACCTGAGCATGTGTATCCTTCTCAGGTACGCTCGCCCAGCTATTGCACACGCATGCAACCACCAGAGCCCCTCCTGGAGCTACGCAACACCATCCGGGACAACAGAGATCGCGATGTCCTCAGAGTTAAACCACAGATTTCACATACATTGACGTCAATACCTTTTGACAATTTGCGCGATGAAATTACCCCTCAGTCTAAATACACTGGAATGATCTTTATGTCAGAGACGATAAGAGCATTTTATATTCTAACATTCATCTGAATGGTGATAAACTTGGTGCTGTTGTTGCTTTCTCTCAAGGGCTCGGCTGCCCACCTGTGCTTCAAATTTCTATTACCTCTAAAAGCACAATGTGCAAACAAAGGCTTTTTAAATGTTATTGCCAGGCTACTTTCACATGGTCGGAATTCCTAGATAAATGCTTGTAAAATATGTACTTGTAAATGGGTATAGACATAGGTGAAGGTGAAATTCCAGAGATAATAAAAGATACATCCTTCTTTCTGAAATATTAATAATAAGATATTATAACCATATTGTAAATGCATTCCAATTCTATCAAAGATGGAAATTGAACCTTAAGAAATAGTTACACTCAAAGAAAAATACAGGCTCAAATGACCTTGTCGTTTCTTCCGTTTATTAAATCTGTTGGGCTTATATAAGAAAATCCTTTTCTTCAAGTAAAATCACACTAAGTCTGAGGAAAGAGCAACTTTTCCGGAGGTACTCTGGCAAAATGCAATATGTAAAATGTGCATGGGAAAAAAATGAAGAATGTGCAAAAATTATGTGTTTTGGAGTATTGATGGCATTATCCCTAATGGTTAAAAACCACAGATATTAACGTTTAACAACACAGAATTGGGAAGGGAATTGACAACACGTGAGGTGGTCAGGCAGGTGGAGTTGCAGAAGGAATTGGAACCTCTGGCTTAAGTGTGGTCATGTTTCTCCAGTATCACCTCAATGAGCAGGGAGACTAGTCTTTATTTGGAAGAAACATGACCCTGTGGGACAACTGACCTGCTCAGCCCATCTTGCTCAGTTCTCTGTGGATGACAAATGCTTACAACAATGAATCACCATCAAGGTGCTCATGACCCAGCAACCACGCCCTGTCCTTGGGTGAGCCCTTAAATTTTGTGTCTTCTGCTGCCTGCCGCCCCTTGGAGACTTTCTGTAATCAAACTCTTCAATCTGTGAGCCTTGAAACCATCTTAGCACTATTGCCCTTGGGAATCCAGTCTCATCATTGCCTTTGACGGTGCTTGTGTAAGGCAATCACCATGTAGCATCCCCCTTAGTAGGAACATGATTGAATCTTTGTTTCATAATTTGAATCACTGCCAGGTTATTAAAGATAAAATGATTTAAAAACAAAAACAAAAACCAATAGAATTGGCATGGTACATCTCCCTGGGTGCCAAGGAGGCGGTTCTTTTGTTCAGCCTCATGTAACCAATCCTTGATCCAGCAACACAGGTACAACACTGAGTTGCCAGTACGGTCTACTTTCTTCTCAAGGTGAATTTGTCTCTGCAAATTTTTGTGTTCTTTCTCAGCAGCAGCACATGTTTCCTTAACATTGAATTTTGAAATGAAATATTAGTGTCTCTTCCAGAAGGTACTGGGACTTCTAATGCAAATTATCCCCCACCACTACCACCCAATTCGGTATACCAAGAGAAAGGGCAGATTTTAAAAGTGACACAGACCTTTAAAAGTGGCTCATATTGAAGACATGTGTTTCCATCTTCTGTTCTCTCTCAAAATACTGCTAAAATGATGATTAAAAAATCACCTGCAAAAACAAGGAGATGAGAGGGGACAACAGCAATCAAGCTCAAATGCCAGAAAGTAGATGGCAGAGCTAGAAATGACAGAGGGAAAAACAGACCATATCCACAGGTCAGGAATCAGAAGGGCGTCTGTCTTCTTAACAGAAGCACTAGACATCAGAAGACAATAAAACAATGCCTTCAAAACCCTGAAGCAAAATGATTTCCAACTGGGAAGTCTATATTGAACCATGTTCTTATTAGAATATGAGGGTAAGGTAAAGATTTTTTTCAGACATGCAAAATTTCAAAAAATCGTACCTACTATACAGTGTTACTCAGGAGGGTACCAGAGCAGGTGCTCCCTCCAAAAGAAAGAATTACCAAGGAAGTAAAAGACAGAAACCAAGGGGTCCAATCATGACCAGCTATGTAATTTGCAGGACCCAGTGCAAAATGAAAACACAGGGCCTCTTTTCAAAATTCATTAAGAATTTCAAGATGGTGACAGCAGAGCACTGCACCAAACACAAACCCTTCTAAGTGGAATTGCACAGGTCGCAGACCCATGAACCAGCCCTCAGTCCAATCCAGGAGAGGGAAGAGAGAATCTCCAAGTTGATAGTGAAGGGAGACCCCAGGACAATAGCCTGGCAGCAAGTCTAGAGAATCACCTGCCCACAATGGAGCCAGGAAATGGAGTGATCCAAGAAGGAAGATTTCAAGGAAAAGAATGAAATACAGAGATTACCCAATGTGTTTTAGTGTATTGAGAGGATATTTGCACTTCTTGGAGAAAGTAAGTGGAAGAATTATTGATGAATACAATTAAAGCTACTTTCCAGGCAAATTGATTAGTGGCAAGTGTCAATATTTTATGTCACTCTTGCTGCAAAAGCAAAGGCTTCTGATAAGGCCAATTAAAAGATTTCTCTGGTAGAGACATACAACGAAAAAGAAAGATGTCTAGATAACTTTGTTAGACTGGGTATAAGAAAACCTGGCTAAAAGTTTATGAAGCTCATTGTAAAGCTGATAGTTAGATGGGCAGATAAATCCACTTTCAGAATGGGCTGTTAATCTTGTTAAAGTCTACCAGAAAATTACTCAAGCAATTTTACTAGGAATTCTAGATACTTTTCAGAAGTATTCTACCCCAAACCAGGTATTGGTACTGGCAAAAACTGGAATAACTTTTTTTCCTTAGCATTTAAATAAACATATCTACAAGCAAATTTTAAAACAAGACAACTATTAACTCCAGGAAAAAAAAAAAAGTTCTACAAGGAAAGTAAAGCAATAGAACAACACATAGCTCAACGGTAAATAAAATTATATTGTTGAAATAATGTTTTCAACTGTCTACTGCTCTAGCTAAAAATTATGATGCAACAGTAGAGTAGAGGGAAGGAATGTCAATATCTTTAAATTATAGTGATCAAAATTTAATCACTCATGGTTCTGCAGGCTGTACATGTAGCCAGGAGTATGTAAGAGAATGCAATCCTCACCTTCCATAATAAGAAGTAGAAAAATAACTACTAAAATTGAAAAATCCAGAAATAGCAATGTAGGCATGCTATTTAGAAATAAGGAGATAAGTATGGAAAAAAAAAGTGCTAATGGGTTGAATGTCCTTAGCTCTGGCAAATAAAAATTAGAAGTGGAGAGGGCAGGTACATGAGACTGCTGCTTTCTGTTATGTCTTTTCAAAATCTAAGACTCTTTGTTCATGTTTACTATTGATGGGTCTTTTAAAAGAAAATTATGGAAGTAAAAGGGGAGTAAAAGCCACACAAAACCACAAGGATCTGTTAATACTCTTTCCCCAGGATAAGAGTGTCTAGCTAGCCTTACGTTTACAAAAGACAAAATGTACAGTCTGTTCAACTGACCCTTGCAAGAATAAGGAACATCTCCTTTAAATTTTTTGTTATTATTATTTGTCTTACTAGCCACTCAAATACATGAATGTATGTGTAAATACAAGCTGATATAGTTTGAATATTTATCCCCTCCAAATGTCATGTTGAAATTTGATCCCCAATGTTGGAGGTGGGGCCTAAAGGGAGGTATTTGGGTCATGGGGGTGGATTCCTAGCTTGGTGACATACTCCCAGTAATGAGTGAGTTCTCACTCTATTAGTTCCCCCGAGAACTGATTGTTAAAAAGAGCCTCGCACCTCCCTCCTCTCTCTCTTGCTTCTTCTTGCCATGTGATCTGCACATGCCAGCTGTCCTTTGAGTGGAAGCAGTCTGAGGTCCTCACCAGAAGCAGATGCGGCACCCATGCTTCTTGTACAGCCTGTAGAACCGTGAGCCAAATAAACCTCTTTTCTTTATAAATTACCCAGCCTCAGGTATTTCTTTATAGTAAAACAAATGGACTAAGACACATGCATATATAGAAGAGTCTGAAAGGAAAAACAGTAAAACTTAAACTGTTCATCTGTAGGTAGTGGGATGTTAAGTGATATTTCCTCATTATGCTTTTCTCTGTAGTCTAAATGGTTTACATTGAACATATATTAATTTTTCAATGAGAAAATAATTACATTGTTTTGCATTTAAACAACTAAGATCATGTCAGGTACATGGTGGCATTTCCTTTTCTCTGTGTGTGTGGGGGGGGGTGTGTGCCCTGAATATAGAATTTGTGGGATCATAGTGACAGCTACAAGAGTAGGCAGGCATGAGCAGGGGGAGGCAGCCACACTGTCCCTAAGGCAAGACAGGACACTACACCTGTGACTGACTCTGATTTCCCTCTTTTTAGCATTCCTTATAAAGCCTTTTACAATCTGACCACTGCTTGCATGCATGCATACATGCATTTATTCATTCAACAAACATTTATCGGGTGCTGATAGTATCCCAGACACAGGGCTCGGGAGATATAATGATAGATAAGCAAGAAATGGATCTCCAGGCAGTTACACAGTATTGGGAGACACAGATGTGAATCAAAGCCAGTCTTGGTAGAACAGTGGGATTTTTCTAGGAACTCAAGATGGACAGAGGCCTTTTTGCCAAATATGGAACAACATGAGCACAGGCATAACAGTGAATTGACGGTTCTAAACAAGACTGGATGAACTGAACCTTCTTGGCTGACGATGAATGCCAGAATGGAGAAATGTTTAGATTTCTCTCTCAACATCCTCCACAAATTTCCACTCAAAAATAGATGTGCTAGAAATATATGCTAGCAAATGATTCCTACTTGGGATCTTATTAGGACCTGTAAAACTAGCACATTTTGTTTTGTGCATATTGATTCCAGTGTATTGATTTTAATTTATTTCTTGTAATTAATCCTATAATTTTATATTAATAGGTTTATAACATATAATAGTGTATAATTAGTGCAAGGCAATCCAATAAAAATAAGCTCCTATTTTCTGTTACACCAGCTCTCCACATTACTGTACTTTATTGGGATTTTCTTGTGACTTGAAAGTAGGAATTTAGGGTCAAAAAGGTATGGTCCCCAGTGGTACAGGGGGAGAATAATAGGCACATTTCAGAGAAGAATTATTCTTCCTTTGAAAGTAGCTTTATTATTGTTCTTATGATACACGCTGAATTTTTTTTAAGTTCTAACAGTGGAGAAGATCAAAGTAGGAACAAAAAGCCATCCCAAATTTCACCACCTAGAGGTAAACACTGCTCACTTTTACCAGGATCTTGCTGTACATCTATGTACATAAATACAAAGAAAGAAAGGTGAACATTCTCACACTAATGGTAAAAGACAAAAGGTAAAATGGCATGTTACTCTGTGACACCCTTTGTTTATTCAACAATACAGGCTGAGCATCCCTAATCCAAAAATCCAAAATCCAAAACTTTTTGAGCACCAACATGACACCACAAGTGGAAAATTCCACACCTGACCTGATGTCATGGGCAAAGAACTTGAACATACATTTCTAAAAAAAAAAAAAAAAACATAAAAATGGCCAAAAAGTACAGAGAAAATACTCAGCATCACTGATCATTAAAGAAATGCAAATTCCACAATGAAATACCACCTCATACCTGTTAGAATGGCTTCTATCAAAAAGATGAAAGGCAAGCATTGGCAAGGAGGCAGAAAAAAGGGAACACTTGTACACTGTTAGTGGGAATGTAAATTAGTACAGCCATTATGAAAAATGGTTTGAAGGTTCTTCAAAAAATTAAAAATAGAACTACCATATGATCCAGCAATCCCACTTCTGGGTATATATCCAAAGGAATTCAAATCGATATGGCAAAGGGATATCTGCACTCCCATGTTCATTGCAGCATTATTCACAATAGCCAAGATATGGAATTAACCTAAGAGTCTATCCATGGATGAAAGGATAAAGAAAATGTGGAATATACATATACACAATGGAGGCCGGGCGCAGTGGCTCACACCTGTAATCCCAGAGTTTTTTGGAAGGCGAAGGTGGGAGGGTTGCTTGAAGCCAGGAGTTTGAGACCAGCCTAGGCAACATAGTGAGACCCTGTCTCTACAAAAAAAATTAAAAAATTAAAAATTAGCCAAATGTCTGTAGTCCCAGCTACTCGGGAGGCTGATGAGAGGGGATTGCTTGGGCCCAGGAGTTCAAGGTTACAGTGAGCTATGCTCACGCCACTGCACTGCAGTCTGGGTAACAGAGCAAGACCCTATCTCTAAAAAAACGAAATATATATAAAATACACACAATGGAATGCTATTCAGGCTCAAAAAAAGGAATTCTGTTATTTGCAACAACATGGATGAACCTAGAGGACATTATGCCAAGGGAAATAAGCCAGGCACAGAAAGACAAATACTGCATGATCTCACTTACATGTGGAATCTAAAAAAGCTGAATTCATAGAAATAGAGAGTAGAATGGTGATTACCACAGGCTGAGGTGGCAGGGAGAGAATAAGGAACTGTTGGGTACAAAGTTTCAAGATAAGATGAATAAGTTTGGAGACATATTGCACAGCAAGGTGGCTATAGTCAATAATAATGTATGTTTCAAAGTAACTAAGAGTAAATTTCTAATGTCTCATCATAAAAATGATAGGTAAATGAGGTGATGGATATGTTAATTAGCTTGACTTAATCATTCTACATTGTATAAATATATCAAAACATCACCTTGTATCACATTAATGTGTACAACTATTATTAAAAATAATATTAATTTTTTTAAAAGATAGATAAGTGTTGCTTAGCCTGTGGAAAAATTAGAACCCTCATACATTACTGGTGGGATTATAGACTGGTGCAATCACTTTGGAAAACAGCCTGGCAGTTTCTCAAACATAGAATTATCATATGACACAGCATTTCCATTTCTATACACAAAAGAATTGAATCTAGAGACTCAAACAGATATTTGTAGGCCAATGTTCATTGCAGCATTACTCACAATAACCACAAGGTAGAAACAGCCCAGGTGTTCCACCAACAGAGGAATAGATAAACAAAATGTGGCATATCTATGCAATAAAATATCATTCTTCCATAAAAAGGAATGAAGTTCTGATACATGCTAAAACACGGATGAACCTTGAAAACATCATGTTAAGTGAAATCAGCCAGACACAAAAGGACACATATTGTATGATTACACTTATATGAAATATCTAGAATAGGCAAGTTCATAGAGACAGAAAGGAGATCAGAGGTTGCCAGCCCCTGGGAAGGGGGGAATGGGGAGTTATTGCTTAATGGTTACAATTTCTATTTGTGGTGATGGAAAAGTTTTGGAAATAGATAATGGTGATGGTTACACAACACTGTGAGTGTAATTAATGCCCCTGAATTGTGCATTTAAAACTGGTTAAAATAGCAAATTTTGTTAGATGGATTTTACCACATTTTAAAAAAAGAAAAGAGAATAAGTTATGAAGTTTTTTAAAAAAGGTATAAAGTTCAGAAATATGCTACAATATGGATAAACTGAAAAGAATTTGGTAAGTGAAATAAGCTAATCAAAAAAGACAGCATATTGTATGATTCTGTCTATACGAAATGTCCAGAATAGGCAAATCTATAGAGACCGTAAGTAGATATGGTTACCTAGGGCTGAAATCTGGGGGCAACGAGGGGCTTAAGGTGGGGTGAAAAGGGGAGTAACTACTAACAGGTATGAGTCTTTATGGGGGGTAATGAAAATGTTCTAAAATTAATTGTGAGGATGGTTGCACAACTCTGAACATACTAAAAACCATCAAAATATACACTTTAAATAGGCAAATCATATGGTATGTGAATTCTATCACAATACTGTTATTTTTAAAAATTGTGGGTCTCTCTGATGATGGATCAGGTTGGGCCATTTTTTCATATATGTATTGACCATTTGTGGTTATTCTGTTGTAAATGGCTTGTTCTTGTTCCTTACGCCGGTTGTTTTTGTTTTTAATTCTGTAAACATTCATTGAGTCCACATTGACAGGTATTTTGTAAGTAAATTATGTGCCCGAAGTTGGTGCAAAATGCTGCAGATGGCATGCCTCGAACCAAAAGAGAAGGCCGGTTTTGAAGGCACTGACGGTCTAACAGGCTGAATTAATTTTATTTGTAACAGGATACACAGGGCATGGAAGGGCAGTGCAAAGACAATGCTCCTTGAATCTGCAGTACCATACTAGGTGCTTTACAAATACGATCTCATGTAATCCGTCGTGCGCATTGACAAAGGAGAAAGGTCAAATTCCCCAAGGTTACACAGCCAGCTGCTGCAACTGGGATTTGAACCCCTGCCTGCAAAGTGCTGGTTCATCTTAAGTCCCCTCTGAAGAGTACTGATCACACATTCATGACCAATAATAAGGAGCTGGGATGATGCCTTTGCACTTTCTGGATTCCAGACACCAATGACTGGAATAATGCTGGGCAGCCAGCCGGCATTATAAAGTTGGAGCTGTCAGAATATACACTTCTTTCAGTGCTCCCAGGGAGGCCATGCGGAGAAATTTACCAACACAAACATGAATTCTTCAAGGTCCCTTGAATGTTCCCGTGGGGAATTACGAGCCTCTCTAGGTCATAAGGAATGCACTTGGACATCCCTGCTCAGCCAAAGCCCTGATTCAGGATACAGCACAGTAATAGCTCAAATGCCACCCAGACTAGGAAAGGTCAAAGTCATATAACAAATGCCACACAGCCATCAGAAGAGCTAACGAATAGCATACCTGGGAAATTAACGTGTAGATTCTATAGGGTTAGATTATACATCTACGTCATTATGGATAGTGCCATACAATGATCAAATTTTTCATTAGAAAGGGATCTTAGGGTGTATCTATTCAAACATTTTACTTTGCAGATGCATAAACTGAGATCATGAGACTACAACTATTTACTGAAAAAAAATCTCAGTGAGGGGGAAACGGCGAGATTCCAAACTCTTAGACTGCATTGCCCTTCCTTCCTGTTCTGAAAAACCTCCATCATCAGTTTTCAATGGCAAAGCCTTATCCTGTGAATTTAATATTTTCTAGCTCTCTGTGCTGCACTGGGAATTGTTTGACTCTAACTCCCTTTAGCTATGAAGACTGGAAGAGAATATAATTCTCGGCACTGCTCATGTTTGCAAGTCACATGTCCTCAGGTTGCTAAAAATTTCTAGTCTGTGAGACACGAAATGATATGTCAGGATGCTATTTTTGATTGGCACAGAAAGCTAGGAAGCAGATTTATATCCATTGGCAAAATCTTATGCTGATAGTGAGAAATTGGCTAGTGATGAGAAATGTTACCACGTAGCATTGGCCAAAATTCCACTTCTCCTGTTGATTTAGATGAGAGGGCTTCTCTTCAGCCTCTACTTTCTAATATTCCAAATCTAGACATTTAATTTTATTTTTAAATTCATTATAAGTGTCATTGTATCTATCGGAAGTGTGATTCAGCAATGAAGAGTGAAAAGAACCACAAAAAAAACACTGGCTGTTGTATCATCTTCCATTTCATGTATGTTTTCCTTCATTTGAAATTTAATTGTATTAATACACTTTAATCGTTAAAAACATTTCTATAAATGGGTATGCTCAGAAAACTTATATGAACTAATTTTTCAAGTAGATAAGATATTATAGGGAACAAAATCTAGTTCAATAACTGCAAATATGCTTTTTAATCCTAATATATAATCTAGGATAATATGATGGATTGCTCTAAAAGATAGAAAGTGTTCATTTAACTTTTAAAAAAAACACTTCACACGTATTTTGGTATTGGCCAACCCTGTGCCACAATAGCAGGCTAGTCAAGATAAGCACACTTAAAATATAAGAAAAGTACTTAAAATGTCTAAGTCTGTGGCATATTTACATAGCAATGTAGAATTCTGCTTCACTCTCTAGTTAATGAACATAATAGTCAGAGTTAAAAATAACATTTTTGAGAATATAACGCAATTGGAATCAATTAAAAGTTCAAAAAATATAATTCAGTATACATAACCTATATAAGCAAAAACTAACACCTTTTTTTCCATTAAATTAATAGTTGGACATTTGTATTCATAATCATGTAGATAGATACAAGCAAGTATATGCACTTAAAGCCAGAAAACAACCTGTAGTATTATTGTCTTTTTATATTTTAACTCCTCTTTTATTGTCCCTCATTTTCTAAGGGAAGGGACTACTTTTCAACTTTAGAGGTTTTATGTTAGTTTTTTCCAAGTTGATTTTGGTGTACCCTTTAAGTTTATGCCATTGTTTGCTGACACAGTGAAATGTGATTTACAGCACAATAACCAGCCACCTGGAGAACATATTACCTGGAAGCTGGAAATGCAAGCGGTAAAGAATGTCGAGATCCACTAAAAACAGAAGGTTTCATACTTTCAGTTTAGTCATCTTCGCTTGGTATAAAAATCTCTTATTTCAGTTCATCATGAGGTATTTTGTTTTTTAAACAGAGTGTAAGAAACAACTCTACCTGAGAGTTATTTTTTTTTAACCAGATTTTTTTTTAGCCCATCGAATTTCAGTATATGGTTAATAACCACTTCAGATTGCTACTGGAAGAGAAACTCCTCTTACCTAATTGCCTGCCAAGGCTTGTAAAGCTCTTCTGCCTCATTGGCAATTCATTGGTCTATTGATATCATAATTCACATTGATATTTTCTGGCTCTCATTTTTCACTCACTCTGATGTTCACTTCCTTTGATTTTTAACATCCAGTAGTTCCAAAATGAAGAGTCACGCCTTGGCTAAATAATTTTTAGTAGATTCTATACAAATCTTCCTAAGTAAGCGGGTTTTCTCTACACCACACGTGCACACACATGCACACGCACGCATGCATGCACATATAAACATGCACGCATGCGCGCACAAAGACAGAAGCAAATACATACACTTTTAATCGTTGAATATATTCTCCTCCAAGTGGAATATTTTCCTTAGATAGATACATTTCATTTTCATTTTGATCTACTGTGCCTTTTAAAGCTACTCCAAAACCTCTTTATGTGACAGATTGGTGATCAAACCATTTTATCTCAAAATGCCAGAATTTTTACAAGATCACAGCTAATGAGTGAGTTTGCAGCATGGTGTCACGAGGCTCGGTTCCCAGAACCAAATCATATCTGTCAGTTCTTTTCACAGTAGCACTCCAGTTCTCCTTTGGTAGGGAGTGTCATGCAGCGGCTGGCACCATGCGAGGAGAACAGTCTCACATCAGGACAGCTCTGTCATTTTCCCCGGATGACCCTACACAATGTGAAGAAGGACCGTTCACACCTGCCAATTTGGCCAAATTTCATCCTCTCATGCCACACTCCAATTAGTTTTACATTCTCTCGAGGAAAGCGAGAGTGTGAAAAGCTGTCTTTTGGCAGTGACGTGACTGTCCTCCACTACCTGAGAGGAAGGTAGCATTCAACCTCAGTAGTGAGATGGGGGAAAGTTTGAGCTGTGACGGGAGGTCATTCCTGTAGGAAGAAAAGTTTCCTCAGATGTGCCAATTCATGGATAGCTCAGCAAACATGTCCACCCATCTCCAGGTAGGTCATGCTCCTGCCTCCTCTTAACGGCCCCTTCCTGAGCCATCCAGTGACCCAAGCAAAGGGTGGAAATATTGTCCTTGAGGACTGTGTAGCCCAGGGCTGGCCAGGTTAGCTGCTGCCACAGAGAAATCAGTCTTTGTATAGAAATTAGTCCACTTCAGCTACAAGCTGCCACACTACCCACAGCTTACAATTCTCATTGAAAATTGTACCATTTGATCATTTTCCATTAAGTGGCTAAGATAATGCACACCAATTACATTTGCCTTTAAAAAAAAATTAGTCTGATCTTTTTTAAAACCTGTACTGCTTACAGGTATAAGCTATTGAATTTAAATCTTGTTTATGCCTATCTCACAGATCTTAGAGGAACTCAAGAGAGCCATCTGGATGACTACATAGTAATCAAGGAACTGTTTGCAAAATCATTTTCTCCATGAAAGGTCACCTCACTAACCTCGCCAGCCCAATCACTTCCTCCAGCCAGCACTGCTACTGCCTCCGCTCCATTTTCTCTGATAGCCATGTGAACTTTTTTATTTTTCTAGTTGTTGGTTGATGAAAAGTCATATTCATGCAAATTTCAAAAGAAATATTGTTGTCATCAAGTCAGCACGCAGCATGCTTGTTAGTGATGTGCTTTGAGGGGAGAAGGCCCCAAGACCTAAACGTGGTGAGCTTTTCCTAGTGGGGATGTGAGTCATGAGGGAGAGGATGGCTTATGAGTGTGGTAAGCGGGCATGGGGGGAAGATAACACGGGAAAGTGTAAAAACAATCTGGGATGAAGGACCAATATTTCTCACAATTTGATATTAAAAAATAAAATAGAAACAGGAGGATTGCTCAAGCCAGGAGTTTGAGGATGCAGTGAGCTATGATGATGCCACTGCACTCTGGCCCATAGAACAGAGCGAGACCCTGTCTCAAAAAAAATAAAAAATAAAATGAAGTCTAAAATGTCCAAGACATACACAATATAAGCGCACTGATTCCACACTTGGATGTAGCAATGTCAAATTGCTATCAAAGGCTGTCAAATTGCTATCAAAGGCTATCAAATTGCTATCCCGAGGGTTACTCACAATTACTCATCTAGGACATACAAAGCAATTCACAGGCCGACTTCCTCACCCCTCGAGTGAAACCATGCAGTTTCATGTTTGCCTGCTGGTATGATAAGTCCAGCAGAATTTTAGGATATGAGTTTTCAGTCTTGTTACCCATGGTGGCTCCCCAGAGAGCAACCTCTTTGCTCTGGGCTGCTGCGTTTCAGCTATGCAGCCGCTGTGGTCCTCTGGAGAGTCCTGGAACCCTGATTTCCAGATGAGAAAAACCTTTCCCAATCTTTGTCTGAGGATCCTGCCCAAACTTTGCCAAGCTTTCTTTTACCCATCTAGAGATCTCTATGGTCCCGGGGCCTGGGGTCCTGTTCTCACCTCCTGGCTAGTACAGTTTCGTAAAAATGTACTTTCTCTAACTGTTAAAAACTACTTTAACTCCTTGGAGAAGCTCAACTTCTTTATCTATGCTTTTGAACATGCTGAAATTCCCATTTTATGTGGAAAAATATGATGAACCTCATGGTCTAAACTCCTTCCTCTCCCCTTAAGCTTTAAATGTCTTCCAGAGTTGTTCCCGAGCCCATTTGGACCCTCCTGCTCACTGTGGGTTTTCAGTATGGAAAATGCAAGTTATCCTCAGTTTATTTGCAGAGCTTAGGTGATTTACATACCCCAGACACATCAATGCTATTCTCGACCAGTCCAAATCTCTAATCTTACTCCTAACTGCAAGATGGTAACTCTTGCCACCTGTGATCCTAGCACAAAAATTTGACGTCGAAAACCCTACCCACACACGGGGAATGCTGTCATACATAAGGATAAGAGAGCTGTTCTCTCATATCCCTTCAGGAAGGAAAATGGAAGATTTATGGACTTTCTGCAGAATTTTTCCTGACTCTTGGTGACTACCTAGACAGAAACAGGAAAGATTTATTTTCTGACTGGCCCTCATATGTGCAAGCTCAGTCATCTGCAACCCAGCTAATTAGAAAGGTCAGTGGTACCTTCTGAGCAAAGCAGAGAGATAGACCTGAGCCAAACTGGAAATGTACATATTACTGATGACTGTGCCACACTGACGCAGTGGGAGGACTAAGAGTAATGCTCACACCTAGTGGAGAGCTTTTGTGAGAAATTTTTTAAGGCAAAAGAGTAAATGCTATTGCTGGGGAGGTCACTGTCAGCAGGATCTGTGCAAAATTAATAACACAGCATGGTTGGTCCCATGTTTCATTGTTTCCATAGAGGAGGATGGCTGCATTATGAGTAAAGGGAAATTATAAGAATAAGAGAGAAAAGATGAAGTATGAAATATTCCCAGCTCAAAAACAGACTGTTTCTGAGCATACAGAGCTGTAAGATGCCACCTAACTCTTCAGGGTAATGAAGGCGACTACCTTTCTTGAGCATTTGGTATGTTCCAGACACTGTGTTAAGGTGATTTTCAATATCACAGAAGTAATATACTATCGTCTTCTTTTTGTGGTTGAGAAAGCAGAGATTCAGAAAAGCTAAATAATACACCAAGGTCACACAACTAGCAAGTGGAAAAGCTGAGACATCTATCTGAATCCAAAGTCCATCCTCTAGATACCAGTTACCACTCGAAAGCAGACAGGTAAATGTCTTTAATATCAGATCATTAGATATACCATTGCTACTTCAATTCTACTCCTCTATCAAAATTAAATAATAGTATGAAGTAATTTAGATTAAATAATAATTAAAACACTAAGACAGTACCTACAACATTTGCTAAACAACACAACATACAAATAACATACACAGACACAAAACCATTTGCCCTATGGTATCTAAACAGAGATCATCCCAATAGCTGCATGGAATGTTATTGCATTCAATTACATTTCAATGCAAGAACTACAAGTGTACTCAGAGCCTCAGCACATTTATTTATCACAGAGAACTTTAAAAAAATGAAATTTCTCTAGAACATATCAGGATTTGAGAACAACAGGAAATTATGCCACCCGTGAAAGTTGGAATATTTATGAGGCCCTTTGCTACTGATGCAACTATTGTTTTCTCCATAATAAGAAGCTCTACCAAAAATATCCCAGCCCATTTGAGCTGCAGGCTCAAAGTTCTACCTTCATTTCCGTTTGGCTGGTTTGACATATCCCTAAGGATAAGTGCTTAAGATATGAATAAGAACCTTCTAACATGTCTTGAACATGCAGATTCTTAGGCCCCACCTCATAAAAATTTTTTTCCAGTTGGTCTGAGGTAGGGCCCTGGAATCTGTATTTTAACATACATCAATTTCTGACAGTGGTGGTCTAATGCCAATTCATTGAGAATTAATGGGCTAGAACAGCTGTCCCCAACCTTTTTGGCACCAGAGACTGATTTTGTGGAAGACAATTTTTCCAAGGATGGGGGATGTTGCAGTGCAGAGCTCAGGTGGTGATGCGCAGCCCGGTTCCTAACAGGCCATGGACTGGTACCAGGCAGCAGCCCAAGGGTTGGGGACGACAGGACTAGAGGATTCTTCACTCCAGTCAGTAATGATTCCCCCAGGTTTATGCTTGTAGGCCTGTCACATGGCTTTCCTGCTGGGTCTAAAGTGTTTGAGAGGTTTTCCTGGATTCTCAAGTTGCTGGAGCATCCCCACCAGGGGTGGGGAACCAGCGGCCTCAAGGCAACATGTGGCCTTCTAGGTCCTTAAATGAGGCCTTTTGACTGAATCCAAATTTTACAGAACAAATCCTTTTAGTAAAAGTGGTGCAGCAGAGAAAGATAAAGATTTTCTTGCCTCCTTTGGTGCTTAAAAAAGAAGCAATCTTGAAATCAGAAGGCCAGAAGGCCACAGGTTCCCCACCCCTGCAAGTTGAAACTGAACCAAGTCCATATAAGATGAATACCAAGAACAGAAGCGCATGTGACTGGCCATTACAAGAAAGAGTGTAGAAGTTCTGCTCAGCTAAGAATTTACTCCCTTTTATCTGCTCAGCTCTGTTCTCAAAATACAGATATGAACTGGAAGAATTCTTTCTTTGTATCCTACTTTCTGTACCTTCAAGACCTCAAGTGTCAATATCCAAACTACATGTGGGAAAGTAAAGGTTCTTGGCTACCCAGGATCATCATCTGAGGTGTCCAATTAAAGTTACCTGACTTTTTCCCATGCTCTGGCTTCATCAAAACACACTCTATCCATGTCCCATCTGGTCAGGATCCTAGCATCAGCACAGTGACAGCACTTTAGTGCAATACATTAAAATGAACTAATAGATTAATATTTTATTTGGGAACCAAACTAGAGCTAAGAGAAGCAAATTTTTTTCTTGGGTCTCATATATTGCAAAAAAAAGTTAACAAATCAAGTTGAAACGATGGTGTCAGGTAACATGGAAATGCAAGGACATTCCTTCCTCCACCTTTCTGTTAATACATACTTGATTAATCAGTAACCCACTGCCTATGTTGACAATTCAACAAGGTCATAGAAAGACTTAGACAGCTAATAGGACTTGGAATTCAACGAGACAAAACCTGGGCTCTAAATACGTTTTAATTTTTTTAAAGAAAATTCAGGGTAATTTATTAGAATACAAAATATAATCAAAATCAAAGATAAGAATCATACACAAAAAATTGCTTGGTTAAATGTGGGAGTCGATGGCAGCATACAAAAATACAGTTTCAATCTGAAACCGACTACTGTAGCATTTAGGACAGACACAATAGCCAAGCAAAATTCTCAGAGAAGGCAGAGATGAAAACCAGATCTCCCATAAAGCTCTGACAAGGAAGCAGAGGGCCTACATTCTGGACCAGCCTTGATGACCACACAGTCACGATTAACACTTACATATATCGTGAAATAGTAGCCATTTAGGATAAAGATAAAGGAGGAAAAGGGGAAGATCCCCTTAATTTATTGGTATTTTTGCATCATTAGAATCATTTGAACTTTTGGCTTAGTCCTTGGATTCAGAAATTTATTTAGTAATAAATCATTTAGCCATAACTTTCAAATGTCATGGTTACAATTAACAGTTAAGCGTTAATGGATGCTAATGGGTTACTTTTCTTAGGTAGCATGTTATTTTAACAGGGGCTTTTTATATACAAGACCTTACAAATTCCAAAGGATGGTTCTAACAGTGTTAATTGCAGGCATTACAATAAGATATGAGGAAAGATATTGGGGAAGGAGGTAAGTGGTCTTCTAACCCTTAAAATAAATAATTCTACATCATCACCTACTGTTCCCAACATGTAGGATAAACCCTACTCCTGCTTTAATGCAGGGCTTGCCACGTGGTCCAATTTCAGCAGCAACTGCCTTAATCTGCTAAGGTGGGTAGTAGAAATATGATTCATATTGAAAAAGAGGATAAGGGAATTTTCAGTTTAAAAAAAAAAGAGGTTCATCAAGAGAGAAAGTATAATCTGAGCTAACATAGGCAGAATTCTTAATATCATTAATACCTTTATGACAATTCATTTGCCTTGGAAGTTTCTCCTTTGGGCTGAGCTGCAGATTTCTGAAGCGATTTTGGTTGGCTTTGGAGAATAGGAGAACAAAATACAGGGAGTCCTCTGTAGAACCTCTCTTCCAGCATTAGGTGAGGTCTTGCGATGTGGCTATGTTTGGATTTTATATCTTCTATACATGAACACATATCTGGGGCTCAAAACTGACACAATGGTATGAATAAAATGGTCCTAGCTGACACTGACTGCTCTCTGAGAGCCAATCTCTGCACTCAATTCCTTGCTGGGTTAATACAATGTAGCTCTACATTTCTCTCAGCCTTTTCTTCTACATCTGTAGAATGGGTATGATAATCATACATTTCCACAAGGCTATAGTGAAGATGAAATGAGGCTGCAAATAAATGTCTTGACAAAAGCTCAAGCACTACACAGTTCTTAAGTAGTGGCAATGCAGAATCAGATTCTTTTGTTTTCTATTCATATCTTTCAGTAAATGAATAATTGGCCCTAACCCAAATATACAGAAGCCTTAAGAATCATTCACAAACAACTAGAATTCTAACTCTCTTTAATAGAAGGCTGTTAAAAATTTGATTGCTTGAGCTTTTGATAAATATAATTGGCAGAATTATCAAATGTGTTTTGGAGACCTGGGAGAAATTTCGGTGTAGTTAAGTAGGAAGATCCTGGAGACCCAGTGCCCCTGGCTTTTTATCTGCAGAAGGACAGATGCTAAGTGGTTAATTCCACAGCCTCATCCCTCTCTCCTTGTGTTCCCAGCCATATGGACCTTGTGTGCCTGGGGGGCAGACATCTTGCCCTCACTTCACTTAAATAACATCTCAATTCAAGGTCATTTTCTCAGGGAAAAGTGAACCACTGACCTCATTCCAGACTAAGTTAGACCCCACTGTTAACACTCTCTCATAGCATTTTATATGTTTTTTTTTAGCACTTAGCATAGCTGATGAATAAGATTTATTGATATGATTCTTTAATTAATGTCTGTCTCTTCTCCCACCTAAGCTCATGAAGCCTAGACAGCCTGACTACTTAACACATTGACAGCCACACTAGACAAAAAAATTTTTTCCTTGGGGCCATGGTGTTTTATTACAAAAATAGAATAAAAACTTTGAAAACAAAACTATCCTTTCTAATTTAATGAAAAATGAAATTTATTGACTTCTATTCATTTAATCCAAATTTTTAGAATTAATTTTTCAATATTAATTGTAACAATAAGAACACCAAGTGAGATTTTCACGAACCAACTGCAGGGTTTTGCCCAGGTTTTGCTTCACGAGGCCCCTGGCTCAAAACTAGCAAGAGTTAAATACAACTCACATGGCAGTTGATGTGTTAAGCTCCCCATTGTATCAATTCAGAGCCTAGTGCAAGGTCTGGCACATGGGAGGAGCTAAATAAATATTGGGTGCTTTAACGAAGAGTGAGGACTTGAAGCCAAATCCTCTGAGACTAAAGCCAGTGTTCATTTAACTACCAAAGAAATAGCTCTGTGTAAGTGTTACTTGGGGAACCCATTAAAATATAGATTCTTAGGTCCTGCTCCAGCATTCCAGAATCAGAAACTCCCAGAGCTGAAGGAATCTGTATTTTCAAGTTGTAGGCAGTTCATGGATAAGCTGTAGGAGCCACTGCACTACACTCACATATGGATGAGCTATAACCCCAAACAATACAGTGTGCTTATAAATAGAGAATCCAGAATCCCGATATTTTCACTTTCCACCCTCTGCTTAATGCTAGAAGGGAAAGCCCTCTAATCTGTCCCATATTGAATCAAGGGAGTGGAAAAATATTAACAGCAGCTCCCATGTCTTCACATAGAGCATGCTCTGTGTAATCTTTTCCATTAACTATAAATCACAGGCATTTAAAAAAATGCAATTTTAAGGCATGTTCCCTAGTGAAAGAAGCCAGTCTGAAAAGGCTACATACCATATGATGATTCCAACCATATGACAGTTTGGAAAAGGCAAAACTGTAGAGACAGTGAAAAGACCAGTGGCTGCCAGAGATTTCAGGGGAGGGAGAGAGAGAAGAATAGATGCACAGGGGATTTTTAGGGTGGTGAAATTGTTCTGTATGAAACTGTAATGGCAGTGTAGGGGAGGAAAAACATCCTCGACCTTCTCAGTTTCTGTGGCTAGAACCTGAGAGTTGGACTGACAAAAGACAGATTAATAATCGAAAGAGAATACATGGTTTATTTTTAATTTTACGAGCACAGAGGCTCCATAGAAAAGAACTGAAAACCCAAAGAGGTAGTTAGACCTAGGGGCTTATATACCATTTTAACAAAGGCTGATAAATTGTGGAGAGGTAACTACATAAAAGAAAAGGAAGTTGGGCTCCTAGAGGTGTTAAATTGTGAGTAAGTTACTAGGAAGTACACGTTAGATAAGGGTTGTTTACTAAGATTTGTTATGCAGACTCAAGTCCTATCTGGTTACAAGAATCAAGAATCTTACTGCAAACTAGTACAACCTCTCTGGAAAGGAGTATGAAGATACCTCAAAGAACTAAAAGTGGACCTACCATTTGATCCAGCAATACCACTGCTGGGTATTTACCCAAAGGAAGAAAAGACTTTCTATAAGAAAAGACACCTGCACTCAAGTGTTTATAGCAGCACAATTCACAATTGCAAAGATGTGAAAACAACCCAAGTGCCCATCAATACATGAGTGGATTAATAAAATGTGGTATAGGTATACCATGGAGTACTACTCAGCTATTAAAAAAAATGGTGAACTAATACTTCTTGTATTAACCTGAGTGGAACTGGAGACCATTCTTCTAAGTGAAGTATCACAAGAATGGAAAAACAAACACCACATGTACTCACCATTAAATTGGAACTAATCGATTAACACTTATGTGCACATATGGAAATAACATTCATTGGAAATCAAGCAGGAGGGAGCAGGCAGAAGGGGATGGGTAAATTCACACCTAATGGGTACAATGCACACTATCTGGGGGATGGGAACACTTAAAACTTTGACTCAAATAGTACAAAAGCAATTTATGTAACCAAAACGTTTGTACCCCCGTAATATTCTGAAATTTAAAAAAAAAAGAAAAAAAAAAAGAATCAAGAATCATTCTCCATTTCCTGGTATGGGAGAGGAGGACAGAGTTATAAGTGGAAATTTATGCCCTCTTTTTAGGCAGAAAGGGGAGAACAGAGAGTTCTTCCTGAGCCTGCTGCTTGTAAACTGCCTTCAGCTCAAAATAATCTTTATGCCAAAATAGCATATTTTGGGATGGCATATTCTGATCCCTTTCAGTGGATACATGTCATTATGCATTTGTCAAAACCCATAGAACTTGTGAACTAAAATTAAATAAAAATCTTCCCCCCTACCGGCTGACTGAATGGACCCCCTCCTGGCCAGAGATATCCTAAACTACTGTCTGCACGAGGAGAGTCAACATGCTCACATGCCCTCCTCTTGAATCCTTGTAATCATTGACAGCCAAGGCATGCAGACAAACTGAGGTCCCAATTTACACAACAAATATATGTCTGTACTGTCTCCATCTAAAACTCAGCTTTAGACAAGCTCATTTTTAACCAATACAAGTCAGGAGTCTTTAAACCCCTATAACCTGTAAGCCACCCCCTCTTGAGATGCCCGCCTTTCAGGCAACCATATAGCCTTCCAGTATTGATTTATGACTTTACCTTACCCCTATCTCCCTAAATGTTAAACAACTGTAGCCCACACAGCAAGTCACTGCTCAAGGCTTCTGGGTGTGGCTCGTCAGGTCCTCAAATTGGCTCAGATAACCCCTTAAATTTTTACAGAGTCGCTCTTCGTCAACAAACTATACAATACAAAGAGTGAACCCTCATATAAACTAGGAACTATAGTTAATAAGGAATCAATATTGATTCATTAATTGTAACAAATGTACTACACCAATGCAAGTTGCTGATAATAGAGGAAATTATGGAGGGGATTGGAGGGGTAGGGGTGGAGTGGGTATATGAAATCCTATATAATATCTGTTAAATTATTCTGTAAATCTAAAACTATATTTTTTTAAAGTCTAAAATATCAAAACACACACAAATGACTGCGGGAGTGGAACACAATAGTAAGCATTACAATTCACATTTACTGAGTGCTCAGAGAATGGGCAGCACCAAGCTAAGAATTTTCCAACATCATCTCATTTAACCTTGACAGCACCACTCTAAGGTAGCTAAGGCTGAAGGAACTAAGAGTGAGAGCGAGGTCAGGCCCTGGCTCAAGAGGACAAAGCCAGCAAGTGTCACCAGGTTTCAAACCCAAGTCCACGCTGCGCCACAGCCAACACATTTACCCACTATAGGAAACTGCTTTGATTTACCCATAGTTGCTTTTGCCTATGCACAAAACGAGTGAGTTACTACTAAGTTTGATCAGTAACTACATTAGGAAATAGTAAGGCAGGGTCAGATGAAAACATTCTCACAATCAAGCCATGCCTACTGACGATCCAGGGACACACACAGGGTAAAACAAACAAACATCCTGCCATCCAGGAGCATCGGACAGTGGAAAAGCAGGTCAGGTGGATCATGGCTGCCTCGGCAAAAAGTCATATTGCAAGTAAGCCAGTAAACAATAACATTGATGTATAAACTTAAATGACAATACTTTACTTTAAAACAGAACTATTCATTAACAACAACAAAAAAATGGCAAAAAAAAAAAAAAGGGAAGAGGAGGAAGAGAGAGATTGGGAATGGGCACAAATTAAAAGAGAGACATACGGGTCATGTCAGCCTAATGCAATATATGAGCCTCGTATGCGTCTCGATTCAAACAAACTGACTGTGGGATAGTTACGAGCTAATCAGTAAAATTTGAATATAAATTAGACATTAGATGATACTAAGGAATTAGTAACTTTTAGGTAGGATAATTTTATTAAAATTAGGTCTTAAAAAAACCTATCAAAAACTATTAAAAGGAAATCTAATAAAGATGAACTATTATGTTTGGGATTTGCTTCAAAACAAGTTGAGTAGGGATGGAGAGTGGGTACAGGTCCAATGAAATTGGGGGGAACTGATAATTACATAATTGTCAGAGTAGGATTACATGGGTACATGGGGTTCGTTATGCTATTCTCACCCCCTTTGAATATGTTTGAAATTTTCTACAATGAAAGGGTTTTTTAAAGTTTATTATACAGCATTAGTTCTAGTACTTATCTAACCTATTGCATTATTTCATTCAACAAATATGGAATATGAACATTAGTTATAAAAATAACTACAATTAAAATATAAGAGTAGCATATACAAGCATTTTCATTCTGATTATTTCAATAAATCACATCCTATCATTTCTGTTAACCTTTCCAGGAAAGAGCCCACATCAATCTCCACTGTTTCCCCAGCCCTGCTGTCCTGGGCCTCTCATTATTCATTTCCCTCCAATGCCTGTGGCCAGAAAAGGGCACCCAGAGCAGAAGGAATGAGTCCAAGGGGTGCTGTTACCTGTTGATATTTTTCCTTCAAGCGAAGGGCAGAATGAACTCTCAGGGTTGCTTGCTGCTGCTCTGAATACAGTAATAGGTCTCCTTCATTCCTAGGCACCACCCACTGCCACAGATGCCCATCCTTGGACATAGGTGGTCCAGAGGATCTCAAGAGAGGTCTATCATCCCCACTGATTTTAGATTGGTTCTTCATTTTAGATTGATACTTGGGAAAGATGATTTCAAGGACCCTGAGTGACTAACAGGAGATGTAGAAAGGAAAATGAGGTTCTAATTCCTTCCCAAAAAGAGTAGAAAATGCCCTTGGCTAGCCATAGGGAGACACTGGCTGGGGACTGGTTCTGTTCCTGAACCAAACTGGGGTCTACTGGCCCAGCACAGCAAAGCCAAACACCAAAGCCCAGAGTTGCAGCGGGAGGAAAAGGTTTTATTGCAGGGCACCAAACAAGGTGTACAGGGGCAGCTAATGCTTAAGACCCAGCTTACAACTCAGGGATTTTAAAGGCAGAGGTACATTTCAGGCAGGCAAAATTGCAAATCAATACATGGAGGTTATACATTGGCCTGGCCTCCAGAAAATCAGGATATCTTGAAGTTGGGGAAGAGGGCATAGGTGGATTCAAAGATTCTTGAATTAGTGGAAAGAAATGTTAAGATGGGTGTGACAGGCCCTTCAGGGCCTTCATTAAAACAAATAATGATCAGAGTTCAATTCCTCAGTTCCCCTTCATCTGCATTTTGCATCAGTGGGTGTTTCTGAAAAACAACTCATGAACATGTGTTAAGTTTCCATAGGGAACAAAAAAACCTCCAGGACTCTGGCTTGCCTGGAGAACCATTGTCATTCCTATTCACATTTTAAGGCTAACTAGGGGCCTGGAAGTTTCCCCAAAGAGACTCAAGATTTTCCTTTATTTCCATGTTTAGGGGGCCCAGCAGGCCCCTAAGAGAGGTCCCCGTTCCATCTCAGTTCCAAACAGGAGGAAACAGTGGAAATTCCATTTCCCCAGCAATAAAAGTAGAAACCAAAATCACAAAGCAGCTTCACGAAATCCAATTTCAGAGGCTGGTGTGTTATTTTTTTGCAGCAATTTCTTTGACAGTAATGCAGTAGGCTTGCCCTGACATGGGACAGTCACCACAGTCTGGACCCTGCACCATGTATCTCCTTGGATTCAAAAGATTAGTTGTGTGTTCCGTATCACACATATGAATAAATATGCAGCATTCTGCATCTAGAGGTGGCAAGAGATGAATGTACTTATCTGTTATCCTCTTTCCCCCAAGGAGTCCCTCACTTCTAGGAAGGAAAATTCCACAGACAAGTGAAAGGAATATTTCAACTTTGGTTAATTTATTCAGCCAGCTGTTAAGGCATTCTTTTTAAATGATGCTTGTCATTTACCTGTACTGGTTTTGGCTTTTGGTATTCAAAACACTCCAAATGCCTGCATTCATATGCCTTTCCAAGAGTTTTTAAAGGTGTTTAGGGGATTTCTCTAAGCCTAGTGATTTAAAATTCTAAAGGTCAGATAGTATAATATCTCTGTGTACTTAAACAGTGACCCTGCATGGTACAAAAAGGAAATATTGATTATGCAAATTGACAAATGCATATTATCTATGATGCTATTGCAGAGTATTGAACTGAATTCCTGTCTGAATAGTTCCAGCCTGTCCATTCACAGACTATTTGATGTCAGGTAAATTATTGATTTCTATTAGCCTTTGTATTAAATAAGAGATGCAGATTACAGACTCTCGATGATCATTCAAAATCTCAGATTCAATGAAATGCTTATTACCCTAATAAACCTTCAAATTACAACTTTTTGGTTTTCTCTGGGATAAGTATTTGATGTTTGAAAATAAGCCTCCAAGAAGCTGCCTTAAACCTGAGCGCCAGTATGCTATTCCATATATTGGGAACTTTATCTGAAAAATGGCCATTTGCACAGGACTTTCACTTCCTGAAGGTAGGTCCATCTGGGACACAAAATTGCAGATCAGTCATTGCTTAATGAACTTAGGATCAGAACATATGACATTCTGTTTCTGAAAACCTGCTTCCTTCAAGCCAAGATAGCTTGTTAGACTTCTGCCATTATAGAAATATATCAATTTAGACATTCAATATTAATCATGGAAAAAAATCACAGCATTCTCTCTTCTGTGTAACTCTGGAAAATGCCTTCAACTCTCATTTTAAACTGTAGGGGAGGAAAAATAATTTTCTTTCTAACCTTCATAGTTCTTGGTTGAGATGGATTCCTATAACAAATGACAAATTAACAAGAGAAAAGCAAACAGAAGTTTAATAACATGTATACTTCATGTAAGTAAAGACGTAGAGAAATGAGTAAGTCTCCAAGAGGTGGCTTGGAATTAGGGCTTAAGTACCATCTTCTGCTGAAGCAATGAAAGAAGGGTGTTGGGGAGGCCAGTAGTGGGGAGGTGACCAGGAAAACACAGTAAATAATGGTAAGGTTTGTTATACAGATTTAAGTCAGTGCCTTCATCATTGATAAGAGTCTCTAATGATTTAGTCATCCTTCTCTTCCTAGTACAGAGAGGGAGATATGTTACCTGAAGAAATAATGAAGTTCATAAATTTGGAAAGGAGAGCTTTATTTCTCATAAAGGGTTGCAGCCTGTGGGTAGCTATTCTAACAGGCTGGAAAACAGAGCCCCTCCACAGTCAGAAGCCAGGAACTCTGCTTCCAGGCAGGGACAATGTGACCAGGAATTTATACTGAGCAGGATGGCCAAATATACATATTTAACAAGCTATAGGAGGAGTCATGAATATTTATGAAAGGGGAAACATAAGCCTGCATAATCAAGCTCTATGCCCCTTTATGGGGTCCATGTTCAGAAATGGTGGCCCACTCATGTCAAAAGGTGAAGCAAGGACACAAAAACCCTCTCTGAGCATGCTCTGTAGACTGGTTAAAAACACTCCATGGTTGGTGGTCTCCTGTCAGAAAATAATGTTGGTCTGTATCCAGAGATTGGTTTCTGTTTAGCCCTTAGGAAAAAAGCCCAATGGCCATTAGCAAGGGCGGGGGTATAATGAGGTATTTCTGACCTCCCATCCTGTCATGGCTGGGAACTCAGTTTTAAGGTTTCTCTGGGGTCCCCTTAGCCAACAGGGGGTCTGTTCAGCCAGTGCGGAGCTTAGGATTTTATTTTAGTTCACACTTATAAATGAAGATTTTCTTTATAGATGTAAATGTCCCTTGCAAAAGGGTAACTTCTGTGTTTTCAGAGCTTCTCTTATGTCCATAGTTTCTCAAAATAATCAACTCAAATAATTGTTATGCCAAAGAGGCATATTTTGGGGTGGTATATTTGGGTCTCCTATAGTAATATTTTGGAGTGGCATTTTCTGATCTCATATACTGCTCTGTACAGATTGTGACCCTACAGCTATGACATTACTTCAACTCTATTATAAATGATTGGATAATAACTTCTTTTTACCATTTGTTTTCTCTGTAACAGACACTTGTGGTGTCTGAGCCACGTCCCTTGGTCCACCAGATTTCAGCCCACCTGAGAAGGACAATTCCGTGCAAGTGACCAATATCCCACCTCAAGCTGTGCCGTGGCATATTTCACATTTTAGACTTTCTCTGAAGTCATTCAAAGCAACTCAGCCTACCTCTCCCCTAAACAGGCACAGCTTGGAAGTGCATGGTGCAAAAGTGCCTCTAGAAACAACACCCAATCAACGGGACACAAGAATTAGTGATGCTCCAGTCTCCCTGTCCTTTCCTGAAACATGTCTGAGGGGAATTCTACAAAGTTCCTTGGAAGGTCTCAAATAGAATTGAGCCCCAATTGTCCACAGAGGCAGCTAGCTCAATAACTCATCATTTCTCCCATTTAGTGTCTTACTCCCCTACTCCTTCACTTCTGTTTCCTGAGATTAACTCCCAAGTAAACTATCTATGCCCACATATTTGTCTCAGGCTCTGCTTTCAGGGAAATGCAAACGAAGACATTCTTCTTGATGACACCTACAACATATTCCAGTCTCATGAGCAAGATACTCTAAGTTGATGTTCCCCTTAAGAGAAACATTTTATTAATCCTTCCCCCAAAGTTTAGAGTTGCCCCCTACATGGTATATGCATCCCCCTTATGCAACTTAGGTATTTCAGGTCTTTTCAGCAGCATTTCATTATCTGACTACCTACATCACTGTATTATTTCAACAAAACAATCAGTTAGTAAATTGTTGAAAGCCAAAGCTAGAATAGAGGTCAATCTTCCCATGTACCTTAGGAGAGATCTGTGCCCAGGTTTTCAACATGAATGCCAAAATCCTACATGTTTTTTGTTGTAGAAACTATTATGATATCTATAATAAGGAAATTTAAAAGTCTCTGCTAGGATTTCAAATTCTTTCAATAGGATTTTTTAAATGGAAAGATCAGTACTAATTTCCAATCTTAAGACACAAGAATTTAAACATCATAATGGGCAACTATTTCAAGGAAAATTGAAAAGAGATAACATAGAACCTGGTGGAATTTTTACAACCACTATATTTTTAAAATCTTGTACTTTAAATCACAACCAATTAAGTAAACCTAGTTCTATTTTAATACAAAGTTATTTTTAAATATTTAATTATTTAATTGTTTTGATTATTTAAGATGATGCCAATCAAATAATTCTTCCCCTGGCCTGATATGGCAGGTTTGCTCGTCAGAGAAGAAAACTTCTTCTGATCTGCTAGTATCAACACAGTTCTCCCAAGATGGAGAATTTAACACATTAAGTTAATATTAGCTAAAAGAGTTACAATAATTGGTGTTTTTTGATGGTTATATCTGATTGAATCTTCTGGAGTCTCTAAATCATTGTTCTTCATTTCCATTGTCAGAATATAAACTAGCTGACTTGGAGTCAGTTGTTCAATTCATTGTGAATAAGACTTAACACCTCCCCTTACATTAATAGACTCTTAAGACTGTCTATTAGAGATGCTTAGGGATGACTTGGAGAATGAATAGGCATATTGTTCTTGAAATTAAACTTGCTTTTAAAGCAAAGCAAAGCATTTTTGGAATTAAAAATTTTGAAACTTTTTGGAACTTACAATAACTACTTAAACATTAAAAGAGTAAATATATATGTGCACTAAATCCAAAACCAAATTTATATTTGCAAAACCAAATTTCTCTCAACAGTTCTTAAAGTAATTTTATTTATTACTTTGCTTTGATTTGAATTTTTTCTTAATGAATTGTTTTACTTTTAAAGAAATGACATTTTATAAAATACTAATAGTGCCTTACATTTCCATGGCAATTTCAAGTACTGAAATGACTTTCACTTAAATTTTTTTTTAAATGGGACTCAGAAAAAACTTTGTGAGACAATGATAATACCCCATTTTACAAATAAGGAAACTGAGGTCACATTGCTAGTAAGTGGCAGTGTGAGCATTCAAATCTAGGTCTTCCAGCTCCAGTTTAATAATTAACCATAAGTACTAACATTTATATCATAAGTGCTAACATTTCCATAAAGAATGCCTTAAAAAATCACTTCAAGAATTCTACAAAGTGAAATAGAAGCACATTTCTCAGCAGTAATATTTAAAGTCAGAAAGGGAAGTCTCCCTTCATGGAATGAACAAGAACAAGTAGGGATACCAGCTCATCTAGAAGAGTCAGTGGTTACTTCCCAGGTGCCTGGACTCCAGGAAAGGTGGTTTCCTGGATGAATATGTAAGGCAACTGCAGCAACCTGATGAAACATGATAGCTTTAAACGAGTCATTGTGATTTATCAAATCATTGATCCATAAAGTAAAAATCCCTCTAAAGTAGAACTTGACACAATGAAAATTCTGTAAGATGTGTTAGGGTTTATCACATTAATGATGTTCTACATTTAATCAATAGACTGGAGTAAATCTTAGAGACATGCTAATGCTCAGGAAAGAAGTGACCATTGATCATGACATGAGTTGATAGGGTGTTAGCCCTGCAATCCTAAACAAATGTCCCCTGTGGTTCCACCTGAATAACCCATGACCTGCTTCTGTGTGATGATCTTAACTTGGCTATGTGTATTGAGAGAGAGATTAAGAGAGAGGGATGAGAGGAGATTAATTAGGGGAATTGGCTCACACGATTATGGAGACTGAGAAGTCGCACCGTAGGCCGTCTGCAAACCGGAGAACCAGGAAAGGTGGGAGTATGGCTCGGCCCAAGTCAGAAAGTCTCAAAACCAGAGAAGCCAGTGTTGTCACTCTCAGTCTGAGGTTTAAGGCCTGAGAACCCAGAGGGCTGCTGGTGCAAGTCCGAAGGCCAGAGAATCTGGAGTTCTGATGTACAAGGGCGGGAGAAGTAGGGTGGCCCAGATCCAGAAGAAGAGAGAGAGAGCAAATTCACCTTTTCTTTGCCTTTTTGTTTTGTCTGGGCCTTCCAGCCAATTAGATGGTGGCTGCCCACATTAAGGGCACATCTTCTCCACTCAGTCCACCTACTGACAAGCCAATCTCCTGCAGAAACACCCTCACAGACATGCCCAAAAATAATGCTTTACCAGTTATCTAGGTATTTCTTGATCCAGTTAAGTTGACAACTAAAGTTAACCATCACAGTATGCTTCTGTCTTACTAGCAATTATATTTTGAGGATGTGGATCCCCATCCCTCATATAAAATGTGTGATATTCTGTGACTTAGTAAAGTAACAAGTGACTTAACATGACTTAACACCTCCAGTAAAATATTATTTAAAAGCATTAACATTGATATTGCAGAAAGGGTCAGTCCCTTGAAATCACAAAATCCAAGACCATTTCTCAGTAGCAAAGAAATGAAAAAGGAACCATAACAAACAAGTATTGTTAAATAAATCTTGACTGAAGGAGGGGAAATGGGTCATTAGGAAAGCTTTGTCTTTGGTTGAAACTCTATCAGTGGGTCACTCTCTCCCACCACCTTTAAGCCATTGATCAAGACTTTCTCTTTCATAATGCTATGATTAACTTTGATGGGTGATGCTTATTCTCCATCCAGCACTCTTTTTTTATAAACTAACTCAAAGATTAAAAAAGAAAAAAAGATTCCAGGAATATATACCATCCCTCTCTTTCAATAATATATTGAATTGTTTAAATAATTTAGAAGTTTGACATTTAATTTTAAAATCTAATGAGCAGTTGTTGCTTTTCCCTTTCTTTCCTTCCTTCCTTTCCTGCTGGATTTAATCATAAATCCAACAAGTAGGGCACAGCAAAGTAGGCAAACACACCAGCAGAGGTGAGGGTAGGGGGAGCTGAATGGCCCCGTTCCGAGTATCAGAAACTGAGGGACTGACAAGGACGTCCATGTAGGAAGGCTCCCTCGCATGGTGTGTTAGGGCCTAGAGGAGTGAACCGGCATCCTCATGGAAGGGTGATCTGGCACAGGCTACCAGATCCCAGTGAGAGTGAGGGAGCAGCACAGAGAGTAGAGTGGCCATGGAAGCTTGGTCACATATGAGGGAGGGGTGACGAGATAAATAAATATATTCAGTGTAACTGGACAGCCAGGTTTCACACTGTCAGAGAAGAAAGCTACACATATTGAAATGCGGGGGGAAAAAAGAATAAACTCAGTGGTGTTGGATTGAAACTGGAGGAATTGGTATGTATTTATGGATTTCAGTAAATGTAGACATGTAAGTGAGAAGTAAATACATGAGTCTATGTATACATATTATCATATATTCCTTAGGTTTTGTCCTCTGAGATGGTGTAGCAGCAGTGACACCCCAACAGTAATGAGCACATTTAGCACCCAAATCTTGGCTTCTAAATACTATTCTCACTGAAAAGAAACAGGACTCCTTAGCAAAATGACCAACTCCATGATAGGACAGAAAAAGTACAAAATGAGCCTAGAATATACTGTTGTGCCAGAAAGTCAGGAGATGCTGAAAGAATGATGGAGACATGTCACAAGATTATAAATGCAATCAAAGTCGCTCTTACAGTAACAATTTGAGCATTAAAATAAATAATGATAGCAGCATATTTTAGTCCATTAAATAAGTAGACCACAACTCTATAAATATATAAAGAAATAAATGAATAACTTGAAAGTTTGAAGACAAATGAGATGTTTGCAAAGCTTTAAATTACCTCACCATGAAATACTTACTATTTGCTAAGGAGGAAAGAGTAAATCTGACTGTGAAGAAACCTGGCAGACATCACCTTAACCCAGTTATCCAAGTGAACATCATCAGTAATTGGACAAATCACAATCATGTACCAAAGACAGCATGCAATGAGAAGAAAGCAGCATCACTTCTGTGATATCCCTGCCAAAGATGCATGAATTTAATCATGAGATAAAATCAGACAAATCTGAATTGAGAGACAGCCGACAAAATAACTGGCCAGTGAGCTTCAAAAGTGTCAAATTTATGAAATTCAAGGAAAATCTATGGACTTTTCTAAGCCTACAGTGGCTTAAGAGACATGGCAACTAAATGCAGCCCATGGTTCTAAACTGGATCCCTCAGCTATAAAGGACATAATTGGGACAACTGGAGAAACTTGATGCCAGTAATATATCAATCTTAATTTCCTGGTTTCAGTGGTTGTATTTTGGTTATATGGCAGAGTGTCTTGGTTTGTAATCTACTGAGGTATTCTGGGGTCATGGTGCATCATGTTGCCAATTTGCTTTCAAATGAATGGGGAAGGTGGAAGGGGGAAAATCCTTTGTACTTTTCTCCCAGATTTCCTGTAATTTTAGGATTGTTTCAAAAAATGTTTAAGCTTAATGAGTTGTTGTAAATAGAAGTAGGGGGAAGCATTCAATAGACTACAGTTCATTTAGCTTCATAGAATAACGAAATGATATCCGCTAAACTTCTTGTTTTGCCCCCTCTGGGCATTTCCATACAAATTTGACTATGAAACAAGCACATCAAACCAAAAGAAAGAAGAAAATATAACCCCTTTCCTTTGTACAATTTAAGCATGTGTATACATTATTAAAAACATTTGATTCAATAATTAAATTTCACTGGTAGCATTTGTCTCATTATACCAGTGACTGATAACTGGTAAAAATAAAGTTGCAAATTGTTGTTCCAGCTTGCCAAAACTGAGATGGATGTTCCAGAATGGTGTTTCCTCCCCCAAATAGTTCTGCTTATACTGACGTTATTTCAGTCCATAAGTGATTACAGTTCACCATTTTTTCAGTTGTTTTTTCTTAAGCAATTACAATTAACTGGCACGAGTCCTGTTTATAAGAGGCAATGTCGTGCAGGGAAACAAGACTGGACAAGAGGTAGCAGCCGGCTCTGACACAATCTAACCATGACTTTGGATAAACACTTAACCTCAATATGTCTCAGTTTCCACTTACATAAAATTAGAGTACAAAGCTAGACAATTTCTAATGTTCCATTAAACTTGTCTTAATGTCTTCTTCATTTACATTGAAACTATTGTCTTAATTAAATTGCAATGACCAACTTTAATTTCCTTTCACTTTTTCACAGTGCCTAGCACAGTTTTATTTTATTTATTTATTTTTTGCTTATCATAGGGCCTCATAACTGGTCAACAAACTGTCAGTATCTTACCTTAAATTTGTGGAAACTTTCTATAATATAGTGCAAAAATTATCCACTATAAGCAAACATGTTATTTCTGTGTTGTTACAATTCATGGTTCTAATTTTGCATCTGCTAAAAAATGCATTCTTTAGTGGGAGTGATAAAAGCCTGCTAAATTTCCTCTATCTCTGTGTTTGTCTTTTGATATGCACATCTGAGGACCAACCCCACTGATATGAATCATGTTAAAAATTCAAGCTATTTATAGGATACCCATGAATCAGTAATCATAGAAAGGTATGTATTGTAGAAGCAGTGATAGAATCAATAAAATGTAGAATTTCTATAAAACATACATTTGCTACTTCAAGATACTCCTAGATTATTTTGCTTATTAAGGCTTTTCTTAGAAATTAACAATTTAAGATATAAGTATTGATTTAGAACAAATGAGCTTTGAATTGTTATAACTATATAAATTTTTAATGTTTCTTAATGTATATAATTTAAACGCCCATTATTTCACTATGTGAATTATTTGCAGAATATAGGCTTTTAACAATGTGGTGAAATGGATAGAAGGTTGGTAAGTAAAATAATCCATTCCTCATAAGTTAACTCTGTCAGGGATGGAACATCAAAAATGAAGAGCTCTTTGGTAACACTGGATAAAATATTATCTTTCTTTTTAATTAGGTATTTACTCTTCCGTGAAGAGTCCACTTGATACAAATGGATTTTTAAAAATCTAACATTCCATAAATGCCAAGAGTTTGTATGGGCATTAAGTTGACACAGGCACAAACACACTGGTAAAATTTCAACGATAATTTATATAAATAGTGGGGGAAGGGGGCAGTGGCACACACCTGCAGTTACAGCTACTTGGGAGGCTGAGGCAGAAGGATCGATTGAGCCCAGGAGTTTGAGGCTAGCCTGGGCAACATAGTGAGACCCACCTCTAGTATAAATAAATAAATAAATAAATAAAAGATAAGTTACATACAGAACTTGTTTACACATTAAATTAAAACACAGAAGTGTTGAGAATTCTTCTCTGACAGATTGGTTTTATAAAAATGAAGACACTTAAGAAAATTTAAAGTACTTGGTTCCCAGTGTCCAAATTTCACTTATATATTTTTGTTTAAAAAGATATAAAATCCTGAGCTGGGCACAGGAGCACACACCTGTAGTCCCAGCTACTCACGAGGCAGAGAGAGGAGGATTGCTTGAGCCCAGGAGTTTGACAACATAGCAACATAGCACAACCCCGTATCTAAAAATATATAAATAAGTAAATAAAATACAAAATCTTTACAATCATTAAGAGAAAAACAATACTCTTTCATTAACAGATGAAAGAACCATCATAAATAATTTTTTAAAGTAGTTGGGAAATTTATTCCTATCAATTCATCTCAGAATATATTCATCAAAATGTAACCAGCCATATTAACACAACAGAAAAACTCCTGCTCTCTAGGAGGTAACATTCTAGGTACTTATCCAGAATTCTAACTATATATACTAATAATATATTAAATTTACTAAAATAACATCCTTAAAGTGTGACACATCAGATGTAAAGAAAAGATATTCATAATTACTAGTTGCTATGGTAATTGAAATACTGGTGAGTTAGGGATTGACAAAAAGAAATAAATCCAGACATTAAACTCTCTAACGCGTGACACAAGGTGGTCTAATCTCTCACATATGGGAGTTCTTGTGCCCCAGAATCTTGAAGAATTTTACAACTTGGTTACTGATTCTCAGCAAAGGACCCTCAGAGGTATAAGCAGCATTTTCATTTTTCAGGGGAAAAAATTAAGATTCAGAATAGTTAATGAAGAATATTCACATGTTAAATTATCATAACTGCAGCGTTGTGATTTTTTTTCTGGGGGGAAAGGGAGATCCATTTTTCCCTGTGACAATTCTGCAATATGAATTAACTAGAGAATTTAAGGCAATTGGAAAAGGCTTAGATATTTTTAAATACTTGCAATCCCTAGGAAACCACACAAATGTAGACAGAGCCTATAAACCCCAGACATGATTTGCAAAAAGCACAGAAATAAGACCATAAACAATACCATACAGCATACTTGGCTGGGGAGCCCATTTGTGCCTTTTCAAGTCTGTAACTGCAGCAACAAGCACAGGATCCAGCACATAAGGGGTGCTCTCTAAATATGGCTGAATCAATAAATTAATGAACCTTAATCTCACATGTATAGTCTTTTTCTTTTGAAAAGTCTGAGCAGGATTTCTTGTCCAGTGTCTGACTCAGCAGTTGGCATCTCCCTTTATGTTCATCCTCAAGCTTTGTGCTTCTCTGGATTTACATGAACTCCTCTGGCCCTACCGGCTACATAAGCCCAATACGACCAAGAATATGTGCATTCCATCCTTTGATGATTTAGGGAAAATATGACTGTTCAATTGTCCTTGCCCTTTGGGAACCCAATTAAAAACATTTGTAGTCTTTTTCCTCCCCAGATCAACAGATTTTAGTTCACACTTAATAAAATGTGTTAAAGATTCTATTTTTACATGATTCATAATGCTAATGAATTCATCAGTCCCATTATCACACATCTTTCTGTAAATGTCAAACAGGAGGTAGCTGACAAGGTCATAGCCATTAAATATAAGTTCATGGATGTACACATTTGTTCTTGATGGGGGAGTCATCGATGGCCAACCTTTGACTTTCTATGCTTCTGTTACTTGAATGTCAATAATTGTGTACAATTTTCACATTATTCTGTCACTATATGTCAAACTTTCCAATCTGTGCATATTTTTATATATTTAAATGCATATCCTTTACTACTTTGTAAACAAGTGCCCTTTTTCTCAAAGTGATTTATATCCTTTTACTTTAACATTTCTCTATATTTATTGTCATTGGGACTAATGGGTGTTTTCACACTTGTAAAGAAGCGAGAGAAGCAGAATAGGGCAGGGGAGGAAGTGAAGCCAAGACGTGGATTCGGCTGAAATCTAACCTCAGCCTAACCCATTTAGGAACAAGAGTGACACCCCAAAAATGGTCCCACCTTGAGGCAGTAGTTTCATATCAATCAGTCAATTGGGCGTGTGCCCAGGCAACTTCCAGTGAGGTGGCCGAGTCTATTGAAGACAGTTCTCCATAGCTGCTGGCTTTTAACAGCTAACACTCACAGTGGCAAGGAGGTGGGTGCAGAGGCCTGCTGGGAGGACTCTTTTCTCATGTTTAACTTTACCAAAGGGAAGATAGAACCTCCCTTGGATTGACGGTCTGGTATTACTGTCTTAGTAACGTATGTATTCATCAAGTTTTCAATATGTAAATATATTACTTCAAACACTAAAACTGCAGTAAGTTGGTTACCCATCACTAAACAAGTAAAGAATTATGAAGCAGATGAAAACAGAATACTATAGTCGGCCCTTGAACCGTGGACCTTTGAGTTGTGCTGGTCCACTTATATGTGGATTTTTTTTCCAATAAAAGTTACATTGAGTGTACTTGCCTCTCCTCCCTCCCCTTTCACCTTCCCCATCTCTTTAGCCTCTGCCACCAGGAGACAGCAAAACCTACCTTCAACTACTCAATGTGAAGACGACAAGGATGACGAACTTTATGATGATCCACTTCCAATTAATGAATAGTAAATATATTTTCTCTTCCTTATGATTTTCTTAATAACATTTTCTTTTCTCTAGCTTACTTTAAGACCATAGTACATAATACATATAACATACAAAATATGGGTTAATCAACTGTTGTGTTATCCATAAAGCTTCTGGTCAATGATAGGCTATTAGTAGTTAAGTTCTGGGGGAGTCAAAAGTTATATAAGAATATTCAACTGCATGGGGACTGGACACCCCTAATGCCTGCATTGGTTAAGGGTCAAGCATATTTATCTGTGCTTATAATAAAAACTTCAATCCCAAACACAGTCTTACCCTATGAATTCAATTCTGGAAATTGCATTCCATCAGTGATAGCCACTGTGCAAATTTCAATAGCTATTGTAACTTTCAAATTTTTATGTCACAAATGGTAGTAATTTAGGCAACTTCTGTACCATTTAAATCAATAGCAAATTTACCAGCAAGGGTGGAAGTTTCACTCTCACCAGGGTAAAGTGTCCCTTCACTAATGGCCATGGGTCAGCTTTAGCAATGGCCCTTCTCAAGGAGCATTGTAATGGAGAATGCACTACTATATGAACTTAGAGCGACTTGGGGACATAGACTTTGGGTTACTTAATTTAAGCCTCTTCTCTGATATCATAGTGTGCCTCCATTTTTATTTTCTATGCCCCTTAGTGTTTTTTAGTGTCTTACAGGTTCCACCGTGCCTTCTTCCCTGCACATTTTCCATGCCATAGATGGCTTGTTGCTCTTTCGTGGGGATGATTATTAAAGGAGCCAGACAACCTTGCAGGTGGATCAAGTGGATGGAAGAATCAGAAACAACCCTGTCTCTTTCCTTCTTGTGCTTCTGTATATTTATGACTGAGCCCATCATTTAGGGACAGCTATGCATGAGCATCAAGGCAACCTCCTACTCTTCCTTGTTGCTTTATCAATATGGGGTTGTGGATAAGAGCAAAGGTTCTGGAGACTGGAGTATGCCCAACTTAAAGGGTTGCTGTGGTACCTGAAGTACCACACTCCTGTTTGCTTGTGTATGGCTGCCATGAGCTAAACACAGTAAATGTAGATCAAAGCTTAAAGATGTATAGCTTTCAAAGAGGAAGAAAGGAACTTGTGGCCACTGCTGGCATATATCTAAGAATAAAATGTGACATAGCCCCTGACGGAGCATCCTCTGTGACCTTAAAGACCTAGAAATAGCCAAATTTTATAAGAGTACATAGCAACCACATTATTTGTGAAGAAGTACTACTGGCTAGCTACATAGGCTCAGAACATCATGAACAAACTGCAATCTTCAGAGACACACCAAATGTTCCAAAACAACTATGTTGGGAGGATTTAGGTTTAGATAGAAGGTGTGCCCTTTTCATGAGTCATGAAGGGTGGAGTTGGGGAAGGACAGGTGCAGACTTGAACTTGGGGTTTGGGAATTTTCTTCTCTAGGCTGTGGCATGAGTGGGAGAGCATCACGGGAGCACCAGTTTCCAGCCAGTTTGAAATTCCTCTGCTTCATTTTTTTTTTAGGGTTCTTTACTTCAATCTGTTTAATCTGGAATCTAATCTATGACATACCTCCTTTACATAGTTTTATCTGCACAAGCTTTGGCTATATTTGGGACAATATTAGAAAGTTCTTTAGGGCTTAAATTTTTTTTTAGCAATTCATGTGTCATTTTAGAAAGGAGAAATTCATGGTGTTTAATTCCCACACAACATTTGATGACAAATGAGGCACAGAGAGGTTAATGGCTTGCCTGATGTCACACAGCTATCTAGTGGGCAGTTATAAATCATTACATAATCTTTCTTCTCTTATCCATTAGTTCCAACTGGTGGGATGTATATTAAGCAATTATATTTCCCCTTTAATGATTCTTTATTCCAGAAGCCTTTATGATCCAGCAACACTAAACTATTTGTACCATGTATTTCTCATAAAAGCTATGTCTTTGTTTACACTTCTCCCTGTGCCTGGAAAACCTCCCAGCCCCACCCCAGCCCCTCAACATGTCCACTTTCTATTCATTTCTACCTTTCAGGTAGTCTTGCTCAGTATCCCCAAGATGGGTTGGGAACATCTCATCAATACTGTGTTGTATTATAACAAGCAAGTTGTATCATAATACAACAAACAGGTAACCTACATTTTATTCTTAGATGTATGCCAGCAGTGGCCATGAGTTCCTGTCTTCCATTTTGAAAGCTACACATCTTTATCTTTGATCCGTATTTACTGCCACTAGCTCTTGGCAGCCATACACGAAAGCAAATAGAAAGAGCATGATACTCCCAGCACCACAGCAACCATTTAATTTGGGCACACCAGGTGTTTCCACAAAGCAGCCTATAATTATGTCTGCTGCAAATAAAGTAGTTACCTTACCATCAGGCCCCATCTACACGTGGATAGACTGGAACCCGTCACGCCCACCAAAGCTGCCAGCTGTCTAGAACAGCACCTGATATGCCATCAGTGCTCAGTGATTATTAACTGAGTGACTAGTCTCACAGGAAAGTGTTTTAGGGAGATGAGGGTAGAATCACTAACTCTTGACCTTCCCCGTGATAGGAGAATCAAGAGTAAGCTGAATCCCAGCAATTTCATTCTTAGGCATGTGCTCAAGAGAAAATTTTTTTAAATATCCACACAAAAACTTGTGCACAAATGTTTACAACAGCATTATTCATAATGACCAAAAGGTGGAAACAACCCAAATGTCCATCTACGATGAATGGACAAACAAAACAGGATGCACCACACAATAGAATAGCACTGGGTCACAAAAAGGAAAGAAGCACTGACACACGCCACGACGCGGATGGACCTTGAGGCCGTTATGCTAAGTGAAGGCGTCCAGTCACGAAGACACATAACGTGCGATTCTATTCGCATGGAATGTCCAGCACAGGGAAATCTATAGAGATAGAAAGTAAATTAGTGGCTGCTTAGGGCTGGGGGGAGGGAGAGGGAGGGGGATTTCTTTTTGAGGTGAGGAAATGTTCTAAAATGGACTGTGGTACTGACTGTACATATCTGTGAATATACTAAAAACCATTGAATTGTACACTTCAAATGACTGATTTGTATGGTATGTGAATTATCTCAATGAAGCTGTTAGAGAGAAAGAGAAAGAGGGAGAGAGGGGGAGAGAGAGAGAGAGGGGAAGAGAGGGAGACAGCGACAGAGAGAGAGAGAGAGAAAGTTCAAATACGTCAGACGAAAGGCTGCGCGTCAGAATCCTCCCAGCACCTTAACAAAAATCATGTCAGGCATTTGCTGAAGATGTTCCAGCCTGAGCCCTCATTTCTCCCTTGCCTGTTTCTAAGTCCTCGACCAGAGTTCACTTCAGACTCAGACTCTTTCAGCCAATTATCTCATTGTGATCTCTTCTTTTTTGTTGTGTGTAATAACCAGCTGAACAAAATGAAAAGTCCTTGTCTAAGCCAAGTCCATAGCTTCAATACCGAACTAGCATGTATTGAATATCCGTTACGTGCCAAGCACTTTGCAGATGTCACCTCTAAGCCTCGTAACAACCCCAGGGAGTATGTTGCATGATCCTCGTTTCACAGAGGAAGATAGAGACCAAGCTTAGCTCATCGGCATTGTGTCTCCATGTGGGAACTGGATAGACCCGGATTTAACATGTATGAGTCTGATTCACAGAATCTGTTCTCTATTCACAAATTATATCCCCAAAGTCTAGCATGGTAGACAGAAATGCATAAAACCAGTACAAGAGAGGAAATAAAGAGACTGTGGAATGTCTGATAAAGACAAATAACCTGATTTAGTGTTCCAACACAGAACATTGATGTGAGAATCCTGTTTCAAAATCCTGCCCTAATGGCTTGTACAATGATAAAGAGTTCTCCTGGGTCTGGGGCTACTGAAGCCGTCTCTTTGAAGAGGAAGCTTTTAAATCTTGTTTCAGCTGAGCAGGCAACAGCATATTCCCAGGTCAGTTTCTTTTGAAAAAGACCTACACTTTGGTTCCTTAATTCTAGTTGTCAGTCCTATTCTACCAACACTCGTGTCATCTATGAAGCAATATCTAGTTCTTTGTGTTGAAATATCAGATTGCTTATTTCCTACTCTGCGAGCATTGGTACGTAGACACTGGAGGCATCCATGCAAGTTTATTCCGCAGTCAACTTCCTATTATTTTTCTGTGAGGATGTCTGAGGGCATTCTTTCCTTCCCTTTATCTTCCTTGGTGCCCTTTGATCTAGACATTGTCCTCCACTCCCCCCACCTTGACAATTTAATTTCAAGTCATTTTGATAGCAGATTGGCCAATTTCTTGTCTTGTGATCTTCCACAAAATGCAAGCTCCTTCTTGCTTATAATATTCTGGAACCCTAATTTCAGGCCCAATAAATCAAATCCAGTTTTGCTACCACTTATATGGTAAGTGGTTGTTCACTTACCCATCTTCTTTTCTCCTCCAAAGTCAGTAATCTTAACTATCAGAAAATAAGAAAAGATCACTTCCACACAAATGAGAGTAAGCATACAGACTAGATTATTAAAAGCCTGGCATGAGAACACACACAAAGAAGAAACAGGAACCTCTGGAAGCTGACACCGGCACAGATTCACCAGGAAATGCATGCCAGACCAACTCTATTAGATAAATGTAGCTGATATGGCATTTTTGGACTTCAGCAGAGCACATGACTAAGACTCTCGTGATACTTTTCTAGACAAACTATATTGGGTTAAATAAGAACATAATTATATACAATCATACCTGGATGATTTAAGATTGAGTATGTTATAGTATGTTTGCATTCTGAATGGAATGTTCCATAGAAATCATCCAACATGTACAGCCTCATCACCACATCACCACCACCTACCTGCACTATCCATTGCATATGTGGCTACTGAGCACTTGAAATGTGTCTGCTCTGAAACGAGATGTGATTTCATAGAAAAATGAGCACCAAACTTGGAAGACTAAGCATCAAAAAAAAAGGATGTCAAATATCTCGATAACTTTCATGTTGATTATATGTTGAAATAATATTTCACATATATTGGGTAACAAAATATATTATTAAATTAAGTTTAATTCTTTATTTTCTTTTTTAATGAGGTTATTTAAAGTTTAAAATTATCTATGTGGTTTGCTTACATTTCTGTCGACTGCGCTGATTTAGACCAGCATGACAAATCTCAATGTCCCCATTTGCCTGGTTTGTATTTGTCACCCAGGAAGCCCTAGATTCCCAGCTCATCCCTCATCACCCATCAGCCTTGAACATTCCCAATCAGATCCCATCCCCTGTCTCTCCACAATTCCTGAATCCCTTTCTTTGCCTCTGATGGAACCCATGGTGCATCAGTAGCACGGTTCCCCCATCCCTTACCTTTTCTTTGCACATTCCCTTTACATTCTTGTTCTAACTCAGTGGTTCTCAAACACATAACTGTGTTAGAATCACTTGGGAGCTTCAAATAGATCAACATTCAGGCCCCATTTTCAGAATGTTCAATCAGAACCTCTGACTGTGGGATGAAGCTTCCAACTTTTTAACAGCTCGCCTAGGTAATTCCAATGCACAACCAGGATTGAGAACCAACCGTTGGACCAGCCCAGCTCTCTACCTACGCCAACATTGCATCTTTGTTAGTGAGCATAGCTGGAGAAAAACTAGTGCTGACTGGTCTCCCAAAATTAGAGACCACTAACTGAAAGTGGATCTTTAAAGTTATCCAGCAATTCTACCATTTTCTCCTTATCTGCTCACCGTCTCTATCTCCTAGAGATATATTTTGCACCTTTTCCTCAAAGCTCCAACCCCTCCCTCCTCACTCACAGCCCATGACCTTGCTTCCTATTTAAGTGGGAAAATAGAAGAAATCAGGAAAGACCTTCCACAAGCTTCCACCGGCACATCTGTCCGCATATGTGTTCATACATACGTCTGCTTTCTCTCATCACTGAGCTCAGGCCCGCCCAGTGGAACTTTCTGTGATGATCAACATATTCTTTGTTGGTGCTGTCTAGTACTGTACTCACTAGCTACACGTGGCTGTTAAACACTTGAAATATGGCTAGTGCAACTGAGGAGTTGAATGTTAAATTGTCGTCATTTTCAATTAATTTAAATTTAAATAGCCACATGTGGCTAATGTGCGAGGCGATATAGCTATAGAATTTGGTCCTATCTGAGACTAAGTCCCCAACTTGTATTCTTGTGCCCTTCCCTCTTATACCCTAGGACATTGCTCCAACATTGTCCCCTCTCCTGCTTTGTCAATTTTCCCTTGTTACAGAATCATTCCCCTTTGCACACAAATATACTGCAACATCTTCTATTTAAAAATAACCCTGTCTGGGTATTCCCCTTTAGCCACCATACAATTTTTTTTTTGCCCCTTTTACAGCAGAAGTCCTCCAAAAGAATATTTTTATAATTGCTGACTCAAATTCCTCTCCCCCACTCTCTCTTGAACCCACTCCAGTCATACGTCTATTCCTGCCACTCCCTGAACTAGCTCTTGTCACTGTCACCAGTGACCTCTCTATCACTAAATCCAGTGGGGTCCTTATCTTATTTGATGTACAGTATCGCAGCATTTACGCCAGTAACCATTCTCTTTTCATGAAATACATTCTTGATTTGGCTTCTTGGAAACCACTCTCTCATTCTCTTCCTACTTCACGTGCTGCTCCTCCTTTGCTCGCTTTGCTAGTTCCTGCTCATCTTAACACCCTCAAAATTTCCAAGTACATGAGGGAATCCCAAGTCCTCTCTTTTTGTGCTCATTATACTCTAAGTGATCTCCCTCAGTACGATCTCTCTCTTTACCCTGGCCACGCCTCTGAATTCTAAATTCATACAGCCAATAGCCTAGTCAGCATTTCAAACTCAAAGACGAGTAGGCATCTTAATCTTCATGTGTCCAAACTAAACTCTTGGTCCTCCCCATTAAAACCTGCTGCTCCTGCAGTCCTTGCCTTCTTGACAAATGTTAACTCCGTTCTTCCAGTTGCTATGGCCAAAAGCCTTGGGTCATCCTTGACTCCTTTCTTTCTCTCACATCACACTTCTAATTCATCAGAAAATCCTTTTGGCTCTACCTCCAAAATATATTCCAAAACCTCCCTCTTCTCACCATCTCCCACCCTCTTATAAGTTTGTGCAATAGCCTCCTCCTGGTTGTCCTGCATATGTCCTTGCCTCCCTGCAGACTACTTTCAATTCGGAAGCTGGAGTGATCTCTTTAAATTATAAGCCAATATGACCACAGTCTGCTCAAACCCCCCACTGGCTCCCATTCTGCTCAAAGTACCTAAAATGGCTTTCAAGGTACTACACTATCTGGCCCCTTCACCTCTGTATGAGTTTGCTAGGGCTACCATAACAAAGTACCACAGACTGGGTGACTTATACAACAGAAATATATTTCCCCACCATTTGGGAGGCAAGACATCTGAGATACGGGTGTTGGCAGGGTTGTTTCTTTTGGGTCCTCTGTCTGTGGCTTGCAGATGGCCATCTTCTCCCTGTATCTTCATATGGTCTTCACTCTGTGCCTGTGTCCTAATTTCCTCTTCTTTGGAGGACACCAGTCATACTGGATTAGGGCCCACCCTAATGACCTTGTTTTAACTTCATTACCTCTTAAAAGACCCTATCTCCAAACACAGACACATTCTAAGGTACTGGGGGTTAGGGCATCAGTGTATGAGTTTTGGGGGAACACAATGCAGCCCATACAACCTCCCTGACCTCACCTCCTACCGGTACCCCCTTCATTTCCTCCACTGGAACCTCAAGGGTCATATTGCTGATCTTCAAACATGACAGACTTATTCCCGCCTGAGGATTTATCCTCTATTCCCAAATCCTCTGTCCCCAAACAGTTGTAAAGTCCTCCTCCCTCATTTCCTTTACATGTTTGCTGGAAGGTCACCACATAGGTGAGGCCTTTCTTGATCACTGTGAGCATAACAGCAAGCCTCCTAACCACACAAAAAATCTCCTTCAACTTCCCGGGTGCTTATTAAAATATTTGTTGAATGAGTGGATAAACAGAATATAGTCATTTGCAGATGGGAGTGCATCCAAAGTTCAGCACCATGAGGGGTCCAGCAACTATATTCTTCTTTAAGGCACAGTTTAGAAAAATCAGATATTTAGCTTTGAGAAAAGAAGAGAAGCCTGAGGGGACATTGGATAACCATTTTAACTCTTCTGTAGGAGTGTCCTGTGGATGAAAGCAGAGACTCTCTTTGCATTTAGCATCACTCCATGGGGCAGCATTGGGACCCAAGGATAGAAGTGAAGGGAAGGTAAGTTTTAGCTCAATGTAACAACACAAAAATTCTAGTGAAATGTTTTTTTTCCTGAAGCTGCCTCCCAATAATAGAAAATAAGGAGGCAAAAGCTGGATGATTGTCCCAAGAATTTTGCAGGAGAGACATCTGCCTTGTGGGAGGATCAAACAGGTGATTCCGAGTTGGTTTCCAACTCTAAGATTCTAGAAAGATAACCCAACTTTTGATAAGAAAAAAATGTCACCACTTCATACAGTATGGCTGGTCTTAGTGCCCCGCTGCTTTCGTGACTCAGGTCTGGTGAGATTGCCAGATCCGGGAAGCACCACAAGATGAAATGAGATCAGGAAGTCAAGGGAACTAGGGCCAAGATTTGCCAATAAATATTCCAATGACTGTATATAAGTGACGCCACTCCCCTAGGTCTCCAGTAAGTCCTCATCAAATTAAAACCTCAGCCTAAATGACCACTCCATCCCCTTCAGTTCTAAACATTGTAATTCTAGATTATTTTTGACTGACAGGAACTGGAAAAGAGTTGTTAAAGAATGGGTTCAGAAGGCTATGGCATGTGCATGGGGTGGAAAAGGAGGTGCACTGGCATGTTCAGATTGAAGGAGAATCATGTTGAATCACGTGCTTCCTTACCAGAGGGGTGTGGGAGCGAGAGTGGAAAACGGGGTGTGGAAAAAATCCTCTGGGCCAGTTGTCCGACACGTTCTCTTCGAGCACGTGAAAGATTAGAGAGCTCTGAGCTTGAAAAATCAGGATGAAACCGCTGCTTATTCAGAGACACATTACAGCAACTGCTTCTCATTCTCAAGGGACCAGTAAAGCTCTAAGTTTTGCTGTGCTTTGGTTCATGGAAACTAAATCTTACACTAAATGATCATCACTGAAGACTAATTCCAAAAACAAGCAGGTCTATGAGTGAACACACATTACAGTGCTTGACTGAGCTTCTTTGTTTTGATAAAATCGTGGATGTTTCCTAGATGTTGAATTACTGACACCAATAAGACAGCATTAAAGACCTGAGTTACTTCAGCTTGGTTTCTAATATCACTGTCTGCCTTTTTCTAGGCTTTTGGGTTTGTTTAGAGATTTTGGTGGAAAAGCACTAATCTTGGGAGAATCTGATTTTTTAAAAAAATTCCCAGTGGCTCCTGGGTAGTTGAGGCAGAAATGGTACAACTGACTTTAAGCAAATTTATGATCTGTTTTCTTTTATGTAGGTCAAAAATTAGTATAAATTTGACATTTTCTTCCAGGGTTTAAGCCAGGGTAGATGCTAGAGCTCTAGGATTATCTGAAAACGAAGATTTGTGTTTTCACTATTTTTCCTGTCTATTTCCATCTCGTTTTACTCTTCCTCTGAGAAAGGAAATGGGGGCTGTTAGTTATTATCTCGTACCAGGCTCACAAACTCACCAGAACAAGGTGGTTGTATGGACCCTCGGCGCCGTGAGATTTCAATAACAAAATCTGTTTTCACTGATAGTAGGGAAACAGAAATGACAATATTTCTCTTTAGATTTGGCTCCCTAAACCTTTTCCTTATTTTTCTACAATAGTGGGGGCTGGCAGGGCTGTTTGACACCATTAGTGGTAAATGAATTTTTCAGTAAGAACTAACAGAGAAAAACTATGGAAATTCCAATTTATTTTTTGACCCAGAGGGGGCTCTATCTCTTTATGCCCTTTGCTCTCCATGTATACTTTATGAGACATTTCAGCAAAGGTATCTCTCAAAATTAATCCAATAGTTGTCTCCTTCAATTCTCCTCCCTGGAACTCTTCACCCATCTCCACAGGGGTCCTGGCCACTTCTTAACTGCTGGATGATTAAAGGCAATACAGCGAACTCAAGTGTTATCCTGAGGCTTATCTTTGTAAACCTAGCAATACTTCTTCCTTTTCACATATGAAAATTTAAAGAGAAGTAGTCTCACAGGTGAATTGAATTCTGTCCCATTTCTTCCCACAACTGGGAAGAAGCTGGTCACAGACTTGCACATTTGTATAATAAATATTCAAAGACTCTAATCTGGTATCTCCATACAACACACATTTTAACTCCTACTTTAAATTTTCAAATGCTTTTTGATGGCACCTTATGCCCTACTTTAAAATGTCTCTCAGCCTAATATTTCTACTTTTTTTCCTCTATTAATTTATTTTCAAGGTCATTAGTGGAAACATCTTTCAGTGGAAAGAATCCATTTGCTTTGACAAAAATGTACACTCTAAACCTTCATTTCTACAAGGGTCTAAAAAATTCCAAGAGTCCAGTTAGAAAGCTTCCAAAGCAGAGTTCTCTAAAGCTTGTGTAACACTAGTCTCAGAAGTTGATGCAGTAAATAAAAACAGAAAACAGGGAGAGGGTGGGATACTACATACTAGAGCTACCCTATTTAAAATTCAAAATGCACATTAGCATCTTAAAGAGTTGTGGGCATTCAATAGTAAAGATATTTGTTTAATTTTATTTAACCCCTTATTTCTCAAACTTATTTGATTACAGAACTTTTTTAGGTATGCATGCAACACCTAGTAACATATTGCCGAACTAGGGTTCCACAGCACACAGTTTGAAAATTGTGCTAGAAAATGTCAGTCTTTATTTCTCAAAAATTATTATTCTAATGCATCTACATGTTGGAAAATGACCTTGATATGGAAATGTAACTCAATTCTTTCTCACATGGTATTTATAGGGTGTGATGGTTAATTTTACGTATCAAATTGACTTGGTTAAGGGTTGCCCAGTTAGCTATTAAAACATTATTTCTGGGTGAGTCTGTGAGGGTGTTTCTGGAAGAGATTAGTAAAGACCCACCCTCATTAATGTGGGCAGGTGTCATTCAAGCCATCAAGGGTGGGAACTGAACAAAAAGGCGGAGGAAGAGCAAATTTGCTCTCTCTCCTGGAGTTGGGACATCCATCTGCTCCTGCCCTTAGACTTCAGAGCTCCAGGTTCTTAAGTCTTCAATACGAGCAGCTGCCCGGTTCTCAAGTCTTCAGCTTCAGACTCAGCATTGTACCGGCTTTCCTGGTTTTCCAGCTTATAGATGGCAGATCTTGGGATTTCTTGGCCTCCAAATCTTATGAGCCAATTCCCATAAGTGCCCTCACATACCTGTTTTTATCCTATTGGTTCTGTTTTTCTGGAGAACCCTAATACATAGGGGTAGTTATAGTTCATCTTCCAAATATTAACTAAATCTCCAAGTGACTACTGGGTTCTTGTAAGTAAACATAAAACATGTCTTATTTGTAATATCATGTTGTTAACTTCATCCAAACAGTTTTCAGCACATCTCTTGGGGATAAATCATCAATTATGATGGACAACACCCATGGTTACATCTCCAACCTGCATCTGTCACCGTCCCTTCAAACTTTATTCATCATATTCAAGTTACTTCCTATTGTATGTACTTCTGATCCCTACATACAAATTGAAAATTGAATTTATTATTTCCCTTATTTTTAAAAAGAAGTTTTCAAATCGCTGTTTCTCCTTTGTAGTTCAGCATTTTCATGAAAGGTGTCCAGGTGAGAAAGAATCAGGTACAAATCCTCCTGCCTCTCCCCCTTATCCTCTCACCTCCTTATTTGTGACATGGAGTGTCAGTCCAACATAACTCGTGAGTATTCAGTGAGATCCTGCCTGGAAGTCCTCAGTTTGACACACAGTAATCCTTTGGCATCCTTATTAGGAATAAGTTATCCTTCTGTGATTTTTTTCACAAATTTTCTGCAGATCCCATCTGTGGTCATACCTGGAACCTCTGGCACGTTCTTCTTCCTATTCTTCCCGATTCCAACTTTTTCATCCTCCAAATCTTTCTACACCTTCCCTACTGACAAACTTTTCTGTAGAAATGTTATCACATGTCTGATTGTGGTTGGGAGACCTGTAGTGAGCAACTACCCACTGCTGCCCTGTCCATCTGACCTAAATTCCTCAGCTCCTCTAACACTAAGACCTCTTCCATAGCTAGCGCCCACTTACCATTCGCATCATGTACACTCTTGATATATTACACGGGTAATACATTAGAACACCCCATTTTCTTCTTTCTTTATGGTTGCTATCAAATCCTTTGCAAAATAAACCTCCTCCAGATGTCCTTTATTCACCCTCTCCAATGCTACAGGTTAGTAACTCCAATTTTCTTCTGATTAATTCACATATATGTGCACAAATGCAATGCTTTACACCATATTGTACTTACTAATGTACTTTTTTCACTATGCCTTTTAAAAAATTTAATTATTTTTAATTTTTCTAGAGATTGAGTCCACCATGTTGCGCAGGCTGGACTTGAACTCCTGGGCTCACGCAATCCTCCCACCTCAGCCTCCCGAGTAGCTGGGACTACAAGTGCATGCCACCATGCCCAGCTCTGCCTCTTTGTCCCCAGATATTATTCTCACATAAACTGAAGCTCTTTAAGGGGAGACAATACATCAGTTTTTTTATCCTACCCACAGTGGAAGTATAAACATTTTTGATATATTCACGAATACTAAGCTCTTTCATTTCTAATAGTTATATTTACTTTAACTTGAATAAATTGCACATGGGACAGAAAATGTTAAGGGAGGGATATATTAAAGTTGGGTGTTTGCTCAGGGACAAATGACTATGGTGCTTTTGTTTAATTGTTGTTTGTTTGGTCATTCAGATATGTCCTGAATACTCAAGGCGTCTCTGCCTATAACCTTCCCATTCATTTTAGGTTTATGTAACACTTCTCTGGCTACAGCCTTCACTTGGATTTTGAAAGTTGAGTTACTCATCATAGTCTCCAGGACTGCTCTCTCCTTAAAGAGAACATGAAAGACAATCCCCAGGTATGGTTCGTCTAGCGATAAAGAGATCTACTTACCTGAGAGCATAATATCCCCTCAGCATCAGTGTCCAGTCACCAGTGTTGAGTGTTGGCAATGGCCCCAGGCCACAGCAATTCCTGGCTAGAGCTGTGGCTTCCTGCAGCTGCTCTGGGGAGTGACTGTCCTCGACCATGTGATGTGGTCCTTCATTATGCAGGACCAGCTCCATTATCTCAGCACCTCTGGCAAGCAGCCTTTCCAAGCACTGTACCATCTGCAAACAGGATGCCTAGCTTTCCCATAGCTGGCGCACGCCCTGGGGAGTGGTGAGGGTTGTGCCTAATTCTCAGCATACTAGCTGCAACTCTATGTCTTTTTCTCCCACTCAAGAGAGCATAATGGAATACAAGGTGAGAGTAGCCTCATGCGATAGTAACTTTGAGTCTGCTCTCATATTAAAATAAAAAAGGGTAAATCACTCACAAATTTGGAACTTTTATTAGCAAAACATTACTTAGAGACCCATCTAAATAACACTGGTTTTGAGAGCCACTGTGCTAACTGGCAGCCCCTGGCAAAGTCGATGCAAGGTCAAAACCAGGACTATGCTGGCCACTTAAGTGACAGCTATTATGAACTGCTGTTCTCTCAAGAAAAGAGAACTGATTTCCATGGTAAACCAGGCACTGTGCTAGGTGCTTTCTCAATTCATCACTACACCACCTGATGAAGGCAGCATTTTTCAGAAACTGAGGCTCTGGAGGTTCCATAACTAATAGGTTATGCTATTAGTGGTCAGGCTTTCTCAAAGCCTGAGTTCTTTTCCACGACAGCATATTGCTGCCCTATTATCCAAAGTTCTCTAAGGAAGAAAACTGTTGTAATGCCCACGTGGCTCCATTAAATCTTCCTAGTACTTGGTTGATTTTCCTACTTCTTACCTCTGGGATTGGTATGTACATTTTTTTTATCCTCTCTTCTTTCCTTTTTATTCCATAAAACACAGGAGTATTCTTTCACATCAGTCCTTGTGGCAACCTTGGAATTACCATCATTCCTCAAACAAGTTATATAAGCCAGCTGCCAACAGTGGTCCCTGGTTAAACATTTAATTTTTTTGTTCCATAGAGTTACTACTGAAAAACCCGAGCCCATTTGTAAAATATCATCTAGTTGATCTGAAGGCTGTCTCTAAAGCAGTTTTGGGTAGTGACTGCAGAGAAGGGCTAATTTTAAGAGTATTGTATTGTTTGAAAACCTACGAACACTTCACAGATGCACCAGTGAAGTAAAGACCCATAAATATAGTAGTAACTTCAAAAAAGGGCAAGTAAAATGTCACATCGTTTACCTACATGCAGGTCAGTTATATATGTGTAGTTAAATGTAAGTATGTTAATTGCTAATTATTAATGTAAGCATTTCTTTAGGTCTACTCATTGAAAAGAAAGAAAAAAATCTTACTATGCAAAAAACTGCCTATTATTGGGAAAAGGGATTTTACTGTTAAAAACTTCAGTGCTATTTACATTTTAGACTTCGGTAGATACTGAAGGCTGCAGTCAAGACAAAGAAATTATTTATTTATTTTCGAGACAAGATGTCATGCTGTTGGCCAGGCTAGAGTGCAGCGGTGTCATCACAGCCCACTGCAATCCCAACAACTCCTGGGTTTAAGTGATCCTACTGCCTCAGCCTCCCTCACAGCTGGGACTACAGATGCACACCACCGCTCCTGGTTAATTTTTTTATTTTTGTTTTTTGTAGGGATTGGATCTCACTATGTTGCTCAGGCTAGTCTCCCATTCCTGGCCTCAAGCACTCCTCCCACCTCAGCCTCCCAAAGTGCTTGGATTACAGGCATGAGCCACCTTGTGCCTGGTGTAGATAAAGGAATTAATAATGCCCTTCTATCTTAGAGAAGGTAGAAAGAGATGAGAGACAATCAACTTGGATCCACTTCTGGTCTTTAAAGAGGAATCTGCATAAGGTTCTGGAAAGAAAGACAGGTTAAGAAGTGTGTGAAACTCACATACATCACTGTACCTGCCATCACAGATAATACCCAGCAATGTAGCATTTCCATTGAAAATATGGTAATTCCCAACACTATTGTAAGTCTGGAGCGGTCAAGTAATCCAAATATTCAACCAGGAAGCAGCTAAAGAAATTACCCTGGTTACCTACAAAGCATCCTGATTTCAAAAGGACACGAATAAAAAGTGGAAAGAACCCACTCCCAGGGACAGATATGAGGGTCACTTAAAATGTGGGAATAACCTTAGGGTTTCTGTTACGGGCTGAATTGTGTCCCCTCAAAATTCACATGTTGAAGCCCTAACCCCAGTGCCTCAGAACGTGACTGTATTTGGATAGGGCCTTTAAAAAGATAAAATGAGGCCATTTGGGTGAACCCTAATTTAATCTGAGTGATATCCTTATAAGAAGAGGAGATTGGGAAATACAGAAAGAGACGCTGCAGGTGTGTGCACAGAAGAAAGAGCATGAGAGGACACCGCAAGAGGGCAGCCACCTGCAAGGCAAGGAGACAGGCCTCTGAGGGATCCAACCCTGCTTGCACCTTGATCTCAGACTTTTCTGGAACTGTGAGAAAATACGTTTCTGTTGTTTAAGCCACCCAGTCTGTGATTTTGTTATGGCAGCTCCAGCAAACTAATACAGATTTTAAATGTCAATAAATGTCAGTGTTTAAGCTTTGATAAAGCTTTCTAAGGAAAAGTGTAAAAGGCCATTTTGTTTATTTTCAGAGCGTGACGATCATGGGAGGGGTAAGCCTGCTGCATGGGATCATGACGCAACGCTGACGCATGACAGAGAGAAAGTAGAGCTCTTTTCCTTTTTTTTTTCTGTTGAGTTGAATGATCTTCAGATGAAAAGGGCAGAATTGGTCACTTGTAATAAAGGTCAACAATTAGTGACAGGATTACAGAACAAGTTCCAGCTGTTCTAAATGAGGGCCTGGTATGTTCTCCACTTCCAAATTCATAAATTGAAGTCCTAACCCACCAATACCTCAGAAATGTGACTGTATTTGGAGATAGGGTCAACGAGGAAATTAAGGTTAAACGAGGTCATCAGAGTGGATCCTAATCCAATATGACCAATGTCCTTATAAGAAGAGGAGAGACAGACCACATCAGGACACAAAGAAGACGGAAACCTGCAAACCAAGGAACGACTCCTGAGAAGGAACCAACCCTGCTGACACCTTGAGACTTCTAGCTTCCCAAAATGTGAGGAAATAAATTTCTGTTGTTTAATCCACCTAGTCTGTGGTATTTTGTTATGGCAGCCACAGGAGACTAATACAGGGCTCATCTTCTGGCTCAGACTTACGACTGCTTTTGGTGATATTTACAGGGCACAGATAACAGCCTAAACACAAGATGACAGAAATGTGGCTCAATAGCACTATGCATAAAATAGAATTGGGAGATTTGGTAGTGAGTATGACCAAGCTGAGTCCACAGCAGGATGTAGTTACTGAAAAAGTCAAATGTAATGTCAGACTGCAGACTAAGGTAGGCAACAGACTATTCCACACTGCAATGGTCAGAGCACACTTGGAGTATTGTAAAAGACACAGACAAACCAGAACACATCTACAGGAGAATGACCAAGGGTGTGGAAGGAACCAGAAACCATGCCATTTATACAACTGTTGAAGGAAGTGCCTGTTTTACCTTGTGAAGAGAAGACTCTGGAGGCAGAAGCAGCGTGAAAACTGCTGGCAAATATGCAGAGATCTGCAGTGTGGAAAAGAATCGTTCTGCTTGGTCACTGGGGATACAAGAAGGATATCTAAGTGGGAGTTTAAAGGCAAGGGATGTTGGCTTTAAATGGGGTAAGAACTTTCCAGCAACCAGAACAGCCCAAAGATAGAGTGCACTGCCTAAAGAGCTAGTGAACATCTCACAAATGGAGGCATTTAAGCTTAGAATGAGGATTTATTGTAGGATTCCAGCAGACAGGTGGTTTGTTCCTTCCCCAACTATGTAGGGTTCTAACTAGGGATGTTCCTGTGTTTCCTGCTCAGGGGATCTGGACGATACCCCACGGCAGGAAATGGCATTAAATGCAGAACAGAGGTAGTGGCTGAGAAGTAAAAAGCCATCAGGATCTCCGAGTAGTGACGGAACAGGAGATCTTGCAGGAAATGTCCATCATTCCGACACAATCAGCAGCTAATCATCTTTCCCCAGGAACATCTTGACCAGGGAATGTTTGTGTGTGGTGAATTTCAACAGTGGAAAGAGAAATTGCTAAATCTAAGAACTTTTATTTTTATAGATTATGACCTCATCTCTATATTTTTTAATTTCATGCTTAATAAAAGTCTCTTAGTCTTAAAAAAAAAACTGCTTTCTCCTTCCCAGGACTGGCTTCATGGACATACAGCCTATGCAGTCTCATGGGCCCTGCACTGGGAAGAGCCCCATACTTGGTTTAATGTTCTACCATTGCCACCTTAAAATTCTTAATTTTGGAACAAAGGGTCCCACATTTTCATTTTGCACTGGACCCTGCAATATTTGTAGCTCGTCTTGCTCCCTCTCCATTGTTGAGTCACCCTCCTCTGTGCATTTAGTGTCTTCTTTTTTGCTTTCTTTGCTCATCCAAACCTGGGACAAATAGGGAATCATGGTGGTGGATAAATGTGTTTGTGAAGCAGTATGGAGTGGAAGGTTGCCAACTGGGTTTTTCCTTTCCCCTTAGGTTTTTCCCTACAGTCCCAACTTCCTGTCACTTATTTGCGGTCAGACTTGGAAGTTCATTAGCTTCAGTTTCCTGACTTATAAATGGGAATAAAAATAGTAATGGCCTCTTTAGCTTTTGTAGAAAGTAAATGACAGAAAGCATGTAAACAACTATTGCATGCTAACAAATATTTGTCATTGTTTCTTGAGGACATTCAAAGGACATTCAGGGAAGAAGTAATCCAAGCGTCAGGAATGAATGTCTAGAGCAGGGAAAGACAGATGACATTTAGGGGAACTGGTAGAGAAACGCTGAATTCTCAGGAAGGAAGTCGGCATCCCCCTGGCTGAGTCATCACTCCACAGCCTGGGCTTCCTTGGTGAGTGCACTGAGCAGGAGAGAGAAAAGGCAGGCTGCACTGCAGCCCGAGGAAAGGCCACAGCCCTCCCTGGCTTCGTGCCTTCCCACTAGCCCCACGTGGGCTATGGCTCATGACTGAAGCTACTTCAGGTCAAGAGCAGGGCATACATCTGGGCAGTTCTAGACCATTCTAGACTAACTGGACACTGGGCATTAAATGGTTTGTGTTTAATCTAGGAGAACATGCCTCTGCAGAAGGTTCATGTCTGTAATTTAGGACAGAGACAATGAAAAATAAGGACAGAGTCTGGGGTCAGAAGTCCTTAAGATCTCTTCCCTCCTAACTTTTATTTCATCCCCATCTCAGATAGATGTTACACCCCTGTCTGACCAAAAAAAAAAAAAAATCCCTCTGACAGCCCTTTCTCTAAAAAGTGAAATCAAAACAAAATATGAAAAACAAAAACAAAAACCACCCCTAAAACAAAAGCCCTCCTTTCAAGAGGAAGTAAATGGGTCGCCGCTTCTTTGCCAGGTCCCACTCCTTTCTCCTTTGGTTCATTCTAAAGATAGAAATTCCAGGTTGCTCGTGGCTGCTTCTGGGGGGGGGGCGGGGATGAGGCTTTTGCTCTCTCAACAAGCAGAGAAATCCTTTTTCCTTTAAGCTTCGCTCGCTCCCATTCTCTTCCAGAAACGCCTGCCCCACCTCTTCAAACCGAGACAAAAACCGAACTGCGGGTAAAAACGCACCCCAGCTGCAGCCCTTTATATGACATCCCCGAGAGGCCTGCGGGGTCGGATGATTCAAGCTCACGCGGACGAGCGGCGAGCGCTCCCGTCTTCTGTAGAGCCCAGACGTCCTACGCCTCACCTTTCCCCGATCCTGCAGCGTCCTTCTCCCAGCCCCACACTCTCCCGCCTGCTGTTCCCGCAGCTCCGGTGGGCCGAGGGGCGCGCGGGGCGCTGCACCTGTGGGCACGGGGCGCGCGGGCCCCTCCCGGCGCGCGCGGGCGCAGCTCCCCGGCGGCTCCGCTAGGGGTCTCTCTCGCGTGCCGAGCGGGGTGGGCCGGATCAGCTGACTCGCCGGGCTCCGACCCCGCCGCCGCGCTCCAGCTCCGTCAGTTTCCTCGGCAGCCGTAGGCGAGAGCACCCGGAGCGGCGCGAGCGCGGGGGCCCCCGGAGACGGCGGCGGCGGCGGCACGGGCAGAGCAAGGGCGCGGCGGATCCCACTCGCACAGCAGCGCACTCGGTGCCCCGCGCAGGGTCGCGATGCTGCCGGGTTTGGCACTGCTCCTGCTGGCCGCCTGGACGGCTCGGGCGCTGGAGGTGGGTGTCGCGCCTCGGAAGGCTGGGGGAGGCGTGCATGGTGGGGACCTGATACCCCCCAAGTCTTTAATCCAGAGAAGCCGGGGGCTGTCATGGGGACCCTTCGCCTCTCCGCCCCCGCTTGCGGGCGCCCTGCGCATCCCCGCCTCCGGCCCAGCCCTGCCCCGGGGACGCGCGTCCCGGCCCGCGAAGAGAGAGCGAGCGAGCGGGCGAGGCGCTGGGCTCCCCGGGTCCGCGCCGGCCCGGGGCGAGAAGAGGAGGAAGGCGGCCCGCAGCTCAGACCCTGACTCAGTCCCTACCTCGGGAGCGGGGGCCAGGGCGGCAAGAGACATCCAGAGGGGGAAAAGGGAAGGGAGCACGTGGGGAAACCCGAAAACGCAGCGTCCCTGAATCCAGCCCCGGGCTCTTAAATCGCCCTTCCCTTTCTCTCGGGCCCTGGGGAGGAGGAGTCGGGACAGCTCGGGAAGCTGGGGCCCCCTCGCTCCTCTCCTCCTTCTCCGCGCCGTTTCACCTTCGCTGCCCACCCCCTTTCCCCTCTCGTCCCCGAACCTCCTCTCCCTTCCCCTTCGCGGCTGCTGGCTGTGGCCGCCTGGGTGCGACCCTAGCTGGCGCCGGGGTCGCGTACCGCCTTCCGCAGGCAAACTTTGTGCAATTCCGCCTCTCCCTTTTGTGTAAGTTGCAAGAGACGGGAGGGGTCGGAGACCCAACAGCCACCCCGCACCTTCCCCAAGCCTGGACGTCCTGGGAGTTCTCTCGCACCTTCACTTTCTCCCAGAGAGGGAGAAGGTCCCCGGGAACAAAAGCCGCGACACCCCGCCCTCGCCAGCCCAGGGCGCGGTGGCTGAGCCGCGGTAGAGTCTGTGCGCCGCCGAGGCTCCCGCCCGACTCCCTTCCCGGCGCTGCGTGCCTGTCCCGGAGGGGGCTGGGACACTGCTGGGGCCTCTGGCGGAGCCTCCTCTCCTCCCCACCCCTGGATCACCTCCGAGGCTTGTTAATTCTGAGCTGGGCTCTAAAGTCCTTGGGGGGAAATACGCGGAGAGTGGGGTGTGCGTCTGCAAAGGGCAGTGGCGGGTGGAGGGAAGGCACGGGATCTCCCCTCCTGCGCATCCAAGGAGGCATTTGTCTGATTAAGGCTCGGCCTCCTCCCTGGCAGCTCTGGGGACTCTGGTTTAGTCCCCCAGGGGGCACAGGATGCAGGGGAGGGTCCGCAGGATCTTTTTTGAGGGGTGCGGATAAAAGGATTGAATTGAGTGAAGATTAAGACGGAGAAGATGGCGCCTCTGCAGTGCAGCAAAGAAAAGCTCTGTGGAGGCTGCAGCCTGGTGAAATCCACCCACCGCTAGGTGTATAACAAGTCTTCCCCATTCATCCAACTCTGGAACATTCAGCTAACGCCTGTGTACAATGACTATTTTTCTTTTTATCTAAAGATGCTTAGAAGTTGTTTGCGTGACGGTAGGGGCAGAGGAGGTTGTATTTCACATCGATTGGCTTCCCGTTTGGTATCTTACCATAGGCAACCTTCACTCCCCATTTTCCCCCCTCCTTTTCCCCCTACCTCATAGTAATTTTCCAAAAAAGCAATTTCCGTAATTCTACTGAGGCTCTACAGACAATCACCCCGTTACAATTTTTTAGGCCCTAATTTGCAAGGTCATTGAACTTTTTCCCTGCTGATTTTTACCCACAAGTGGCTCAGGAATCACCTTAGGGCTAGTTAAGACAGGTTGTTTTAAGAGTCCAAGAATTTGGTTGTCCTTGTTTTTTAAAAAAAATGCACTTAATTAAGGGAATTCTGATTTCTCCGATAATTATTTGTTTTCTTGAATGATCTTACTACAAATTTAAAAATACAACTTAAGTAATTAAAGCCATATCATAACCTTTACTTTTGAAGCTTTTGTCAAAACTTAAATATTTAGGTATCTTGAGCAAGATTTTTTTCTGCATAAGAAGAGGCAGCATGTAGGCAGATAGGATTTGGACTTATTTTTTTGGCCTGCTTAATTGTATTTTTTTGCTCTTCCTGCCATCTTTTTGGACATTTTCACGAGCTGTTGTCACCTCCTTTAAAGGGTGGAGGTTAGACTCACATTAGTACATTTTGCAAAGTGCTGGTAGAAGGGTAGGTGATTCACTGTAATGAGGTTTGAGGGGGATTTATTGAGCTCTGTCTGTGTCCATTGGACAGATGTAATTACGTGTTGACTGTCTTTATATAGCTTAGAAAATAGGTCTGCTGCAGGTGTCTCTAAAAAGAAATGAATAAGGGCAATGACAATGGGGCCTTGGCTTGCTAGGAAGCACCCTTATTGGCTGCGTTGATGATTTCGCCTGGTGTATTGATAGAGGTATGAGTTTAACAACTCTGACATTTATTTATTTATTTATTTATTTAAACTTGCTTCTTAAGTTTTATTTTCGTGTATTGAGGGCTTAACCGAACGACAGTCATCTAGCCTTGGTGGTGGTGCTAATTCACAGATTATAGAAACCTACTGCTAGTGACTAGTACTGCCCTAACACACAGGATAGTGAAGCTCAGATTTGATGTAAGGAGTCACTGCTTCTTGCTAATCGGTGGGAAACTGTGATAACAGGCAGGCTGCAAAAGCGTGTTTCTTGTCACCCTAACCTGCAGAAGCCCCTGAATGGCACTTGCAAGGCTATTAGTACTGCGGAGAAGTTACCAGGAATTATTATTCCATCTAGTTCCTGACTGAGGAAAGGAAAAGGAACATGCAAGGATCACAGGGTTAAATTAGGAATGACGATTTAAAAAAATTAAAAAGCAAATAATGTGATCAATTGGATTGTGTATTAGAAAAGGGAGAGGTCATCTGTATGGCTGAGGCTTTCTGCTGTTGCTGGAGGGTCTCTATTTTATGTTACTGTTTACGGCATACTAGAGCCTTCCACACAGTTACTTGTATGAATGTCGTCAGTCATTCTAGAAATAAGCTTGGCTATTGTTTGCCTTTCATGTGGCCACTAAACTATCACTGAAGTAGATTAAATTCACTAGAAATACATATTCTGTTTCTGCAAATTTTATTCCCTTAAGAGATTTGCAAAGCTTCTTTCATTAATACCTTTCTTTTAAAATCTCAACCAAATTATATCAATTACACATGTAAAGATAAACCTGTACAAATGTACTTTAAATGTAAAGCTTCCAGAATGTAAGGTTTAGTTTGACTGCCTACCTCCGTGCCTCCCGTCCCTCCTCCCCTGACTCCCAGGAAGTTTAAAGGGTAAATAAAATGTGCACATGATTATAAAAGAAGTGGAATGTGCTAAGTACCAAAAGGAGCATACAGATTAGGTGGTATACTGAGTAAAACTGTTACAGAGTAAACTTCCTGTGTTTAAAAAGCAAAGGAACAATGGGATGACATAATCCTGGAACATTTCCTAGTAGTAAATTTCCAGCCAGGTTTGTATCCTAGGTCTGGGGATTGAAGTCTTTGCATGTACAGGATTTGTTTACATGCCTCTTTCCACCTCTCCCCTCCCCAGCATGTGTGCGCTCTCACACACACACACACACACACACTCTCTCTCACACTCTCAGGGGTCAGAGTGTGTGGGCAGGGACTTTGTCTTCGTCTTTCTATTTCTCGTGCCTGGTTTAGAGCCAGGCACAGGTGAGGTTCTTAAATAATGAAAGAGTAAGCAAGTGTGGGATTTGATTAATCTCTCTATTCATTAGGGAAATTTTTATTGATTTTCTTTTTGGGCCAAGCCCTGTCTCTCACCTCTGAAGACATTGTGGTGAACAAAACAGTCTTTTCCTTCATGAAGCTTCCAGTCTTGTGGGGAAGACAGACAATAAATAAATCATTATAAATACAGGCTTATGAACCATGGCAGATGCCGGTGCAGGGTACTGTCTGGAGAGGAATAGGGAAGTAGAAATGAGGAGTTGAAGGGCTGAAGGTGAGGGGCTGAGAACAGGGGCTGAGAGCTCTGATGCAGTATCTTCAGTAGCATCTTGATGGAGGGGAGTATATGTTGACAAAAGTGATTTACTGGGCAGCAATGAGAAGGTTGGGAAAAATCAATTTTGGAGGGTTTGTTTTTTGGTTTTGGCTGGTAGTTTTCTACCTTGACTATGCTTGATTAGGAAATCTTTTCCTTTTTTTTTTTTTAAAGTTTAAAGATCTCAGTTGGCTTTGTTTGATTCTAGATTTGGGCAACAATTTATTCCATAAAATAGAATAAGTTTTCCAATGAGTCGAGCAGAGGAGTTTAGCTTTGTAGACAGAAAAGGACTGAAGAAAGCAGAAACAAAAAAAATCTTTTCCTTTTTCATAGTGGGATCCCAGCTACAAATATATGAAGTGGGGATTGATGCTAAATGCCATCTTCTGCATATCTTTGGGAATGCTGTCACCCTGTGAGTCTCACAGCCAATATACAGATACACCCTCCTGAGTGGGTGGGGGAAGACAGCAGGTGACAGGCTGGGGAAACTAAGGGGAAGGAATGAGCTTGCCCCTGAATGAGTAGCAAGTTTAAGCAATAAAATGTATGTTTGTTATTTTTTTGTTGTTATAAAAAGAACAGCAGACAATACCCAAAGCCTCAGACTGATTTTGCAAATGAAAACCTTAGTGAAGAGGAACATGTTATATAACTATTTCTTCTGTTTAATGTAGATAGCTTAAGAAATAACCGTTTCTGTGAGAACACTAGTATTTTTCTTGCTAGATTTTCTTTCTCTCTTCAGATTAATCTTAGTTAACAGATAACGCTTTACTGGTACCTCCACAGAAGTAGAAATCAACCAAAAACTGGATTAGAATGATTGCTGTAGGAATAAAGTCATTTATTAAAAGAAAAAAAGTCTGGACATGTTTATCAGTTACCAGTTTTATGAAAAAGTGATGCTTACTAGATTAGCTAGTTCAAAGAAGGCTACAGAAGACTCAGGTTCATGTGTATTAAATCTTAGCTGCAATAGGGAGCTAAGAGGCCATTTTATTTAGATTTATTTTGTGTGGCTACATTTTGAAGAAACATGCAATACAGATTTAGCCTGAACATTTCTAGGGTTATAATTTATGAAAGAAGGTAGTTGAAACGGGGAAGATGAAAGATTTTTTAGAAGCCCAGCTCTATGGAAAGAACTGGAATTGTTCTCACATTTATAACACTGATTTCCATGCCAGGCATGATGTTAGGCCAGTATCACTGAGTCATTCTCAGGTGTGTCAAGAAGGCAGCATTGCACGCTAATCAAGAGGTGGACCGTGGACCAGGGGGTGCGTGGACATAAATTCTGGCTCTGTCCCTTTTAAGCTATTGGCCATGGGCAAGTTTCTGTGCCTCAGTTTTTTTCTTTATAAAATGGAATATAGTCTTTCTAGTTATTGAGGATTGAATTAATATATATGTAAAATGCTTGAAACACTATACGAATTAATATATATGTAACCTGATGGCACAGTATAAGCACTATGTAAGTGTTAGTTACTACTACTAGATGTGAAGATGATGTGAAATGGACATATTTAAGTCTGACACATAGTTGAAAGTTTAAAAAAAATCTATCTGATGTTTCACTTACTGACAAATTAGTTCACTTATTGGTGAGTTAAGACTATTGCAGGAAATTGGCAGTTTGTTCTCCATGGAAATGAATGAATTTGGTTTAAATTTAAAAAGCACATATCTCAGATAAAATTTTCAGAATACATGTTGTAAATTTCATTTATTAAATATATATATTTTATATTTCAGTTGGCTTTTTGAAAGATATTAAAATAATTCATGCTCATTGAAAAATTTATGAAAAACAGTGCAGAAATGTGCATAAGCAGTTTTTACACAAGTGGGAAAGACCTATTTTTAATGTTGTGCACACTGGCATCTTGCCACACATGTCTTATATTGAGCAAGTTTATATACACTGGCTTGATTATTAACTCAACTATTAGTTGGCTATCAGCTGTGTGCAGGGAGCTGTGAACAACTTAGTTTAGTTTTCACAAGACCTTTTCTAGAAAAATGAATAAACAGACTTTGCCAATCTAGGCAGAAATGGAAGATTTCAAGTGCCAGCAAAAGAATTTTGGTCCTAGAATGGAAGCTTGAAGTGATGTTTACCCGAGGACAAGCAAACCAAAAAGCAGACTGCTTGAGAATGCAGCATTTCTCTAAGAAGTCAGTTTCAAAATAAAATGGATTTATATAACCAGCCATATTATGGCTATCACATCTTAAAGAATTTAGAGTGATCTGCTTAATTAAACCATACCTTTTTTAAAAATCACCATATTTTGCTCATAAAATAAAAGGTTTTCAATCTCAATTTCAAAATTAAGCTAAGGCTGTTTCACAGTTTGAGTACATGAAATTGGGGATACTGTGGTTAAATTATGATTAACACATTGAAGAATCAAGAAGCGAAGTCCCAAGGAATCTATGCGGATTTTTTGTTAACCAGCTCACGTGTTTATGATTGTCCTACTCAACCAAAAGAAAACAAGAAGGGGGTTCAAGCAGGAAGATGTAACTACAGAAGCCGTATTTGTAATAAACTTCCTGCTCAGAGATTGTACAGCGAGGGGTGAACGGGAGGGTCCCAGGACCACATGTGGAGGGTGGGTGAGCAGAAATCCGGAATAAAGAAGATAAACATTTCAGCAAAGGGAAAAGAATAAGCCTGTTTTGTAAATGAACAGATCCTGATGAACGAAGTACAGCGATTTCTTAAGGTCATGTCAGTGATGGACCCAAAACAATGTTTGAATCTCCTAATTTCCAGATGATTCCTCTCTTTCCCCCTCGCCAAGTTCAGAAGATTTTCAAATGAGAAATTTGATTCAACAAGAAAAACTGTTACTTTTTTTGCTTTTTTGGTGATTTTGTTGATAGGAATTGTTCTTTGCCTGATTCTTTCTCTAAGAGAATCTAATAATTTGTCCTGGGCTCTCAACTGGCTTCCAGAGAAAGCCACATACTATCTGAAAAACATAAGGCATCCTAGGTGGCAGAGACTGAAATGTTACTTTTCAGCCTTAAAGTATACATATGAGAACAAGAGATCTGTTGTATAAAGAAAAATCATTTGTATTAAGTGAAGAAATGCATTATTACACTTGTTGCTTTGCTAAATTCAAAGCTTTAATGACTGTAATATATTTTGACCCCATGGAGACATTTCACAGGAAGAAAAACAAGAGATTTAATCCTACCTGAATTTTAGAAATTCAATTGGCCCAGCAAAAATGCCTCATTCTTGAAATGTTTCATGCCATGATTGATTGGGATACTTTCAACTGAGGGTGCCTAGAAATGACTTTGTGTGAGTTAGATAGTGGAGTTTTGAAAGAAAATATCGTATATTGGAATTAAGTTGAGTGGCCATCAACATGAAAATCTGATTGTCATTTTTTTTTTCTGTTTGTATGTTTTCGACCTGCACTTTCGCCCCCGGCCCCCCTACACCACAAAATCATTGGTTCAGTTTTTCCTTGTCTGTGCATGCTTGGTGGTTATTTTACAGTAAAATTAGTGGGGCAACATACATTTTTTAACAGAAAACAAAGAAAATGGTATTATCCATTAAGGTTTGATTAATCTAAAAAAGGACTTTTTATATCTGTTTCTACTATTGGATGAATTTTCAAAAGTATAATTGCATTGTTTTTATAAATATTACTCAGTTATTTTGTTTGTAAAGATAGCACCATTTCTTAACCATATTTATTGTTTTCCATCTTTCAAAAAAAACCTTGTCTACTTTGAAGGTTGAGTCTTTAAACCTGATGCAAAGTTTTTGAAATCTTAGCTTAAGTCTTCAGAGACTAACATTACAACCCATCCATCATGTGAAGAGTACTGTTTGATAGCAAATATTCCCCATCTTCGTGCTCTTAATTGCTTATTATGGTTTGTTTAAAACAAATACAGTTTTGTCATTGCAGTCTATTAGTTTGAGGATCTAAGACTTCCTAAGAAACTCCCACAGAAATGTGAAAATATGCACACTACTCATTCTAAGAATAATTTATTCACAGATATGTATTAATTAGCAATTTAAAATTAAAATCAAATTTATGTAGAAAAGTTACTAGCTTATGTTCATGTACAGTGAAACCTAGATTCTTATGGGCATACCCAGACAATGAAAATTCACTCTTTCATTTCACAAATATTTTTGAGGTTCTTGCCCTTGGGGGGTAGAAAGAATAAATACAAGGTAGTAGGTAGACTTGGAAAAAGTTAAGTTGGGTAAGGGGTCTAGAGGAACACCGTTGGGAAGGAAGTATATTGTGGGTGTGATAGTTTATGTAGTATTATGAAAGAAGGTCTTTGATCAGTTCACTACCCAAAGGTAAACTTAGATATTTGGGGGAAAGAACTATATATTTACTGTGATGTAAAAGAATCATTGAAGACAGAGGATCTACTTTGGGTGGATATTATTAAAAACAAGTGGTAGGGGAGAGAAGTTAATACTGATTATGATTCAGTAAATTAATAATGTTCAGTCATTTGCAACTCTATTTTAGAAATTCACTTGGCCTAGTAAAAATGCCTCATTCTTGAAATGCCCTAATTGATTGGGATATTTTCAATTAAGGGTGCTTAGAAATGATTTTGTATGAATAAGATAGTGAAGTTTTGAAAGAAAATATCATCTATTGGAATTTGAGTGAAATTTTAAAAATTTCATTGTCATTTTTTGGTTTGCTGCTGGTTTTCTTTTGCCATTTTACAGCTAATATTTACTTTTTACTTTAGTGTGAAGAGGATACAAATTGACCCTTTCAAAAAATACTGAATTCTGTTACCTCTGTTCTCTAAAAGAATTGTGCTTTTCAAGTTCAAGAGCTTGAAGCCAGTGCCACTTACTATATACCATTAACTTGACAGGCATTGAAAATCTAATTGATGTCATTATTGTTAGCCTTGTATCTTGCTGGTGTTTTCTCAGTCTTGTTTTTAATGTTTTGTGTCAAGTGTTAAATCTTCTTACACCACAGACTCTAGAAAATTTAAACCCAATAAAAGTAAACCAAAATTTAAAATGCTGTAGTTGTTTTGGCCCCGGGGTGGGTGGGGGGGGAGGCAGAAGGGGGTGTGTGTGTGGAGGAGGGGAGGTACTTGGCTAACCCATAGGATGTTTGAATGTGAAGGCAGCTTACCTGTTGCTGTTCCTTGAAGAATTTTGAAGGGCTCTCTTTTTAAGGGTACATTTGTGACAAAATTGCAATTTTGGAATCACTGCCTGGTTGTTCAGTGAAATATGAGAGAAGGGAATCCCTGAGGGAAGCTGGAAGATTTCCAGGTGATGCTAGGGTGGCCATGTGACTGTTTGGCTGAAACTGAGTAGTAGCCAAGGCTGTTGGGTAGAGATGGCCTTAAGACTGTGTAATTTATCAACATGACCATCAGAGCTGTCCAAGAGGAAGATAATGAACGCTGTGGTGGCAGAGAGGGTATATTTAAGTAAACCAGATAGGAGACAGACCTACCTTTTCCAGCCAGTTCCTTTCTCTGTCTTTATTTACTAATTGAATATTTCACTTCAGTTTTGTGAGCTGGATTCAAAGGTTAAATTTGTGTCATTGTGAATTTTCTGGGTCATGTTGTAAGGGCACAGATGGGAAGTGGTCAGTTTGTTGGGAGTATTTCTTATATGCATGTGTTTTCAGTTTTATTTATTATTTTAATAAATAGCCCATGAGGAGATTAGAAAAAAAATATTAATAGAAGTCTTTTTCCTGGAGAAAAAAAGACATTGTTTAGACTTACAAAAAAATTTGACACGTTGACTTCATAGCTCATTTGCTTATTTGTGTTCAGAGGTTGAACACATGAAAGCCAAACCCATGCCCAAGCCCATGCTGCTTCTGTTAGCAGACTAGGGGAAGTTTTAATGCAGGATATTTAATTGGATTTTGGATTATGTGTTCATCTGTTCTGTTCCCACTCCAAATTTTCTCAGGGCATTTGTGATTGACTTCTGAGATGTTGACTCTGATTTGGAGTTATGATTTTTAAATCATTATTACTTTACTATCTCACTATTTCTGTCTCTCATCTTGAATTTTTAAAATCATCATTCATTTTATGGGCATACTGGATGGCTTCTGTTGCGATTATGACAGGAGCCCTAGAACCTGGGTGGTACTGTGAGTAAACAGAGAGGTAACTCAGTCAGTGCCTTGAGGAATTTCACGGCCTAATGTAATGGGGGGAAAAAGAGACGCAGAAATAATTAGGTACAATGTGCAAAAGGCTACTATAGAGGATGTATTGTCTTCCTAAAGAAGGCAGACAGCACTTGAACTGAGTTTCAAGGATAAGTGGAGGTGAACTGGGGCATGGAAGGGCTTTTCAGACAAAGAACCATAAGGGTGTAGAGGTTCAAAAGAGGAAGCCATGGGTTTGTGGTGAGAGAGATGGTAGGAGATTACAGGTTTTGGATGTCCTCAGAGAATTTGAACTTGATTTTCTTAGCAATGGAATACTTTCAAATGTTCCTAAAATGGAGGTTGCCATTGATCACTATAGTTCAGTTAGGTTTAGGAGCTTTTGCAGAAGTCTTTGTCAATGTCCGGCTTAATCTCGTAGGCGAGATGGTGACACCTAGCTGCAAGGGAGGCTGGTAAATGTGCTCTACTAGCTGGGAGCATTGCCACCAGGAATACATTCCAGCTTCTCTTCCTATGGATAAGGGAGTGGCAGGATATTGGGTGACAACTGGCATTCTGGGCTGTAGAGGAAATAACAGTACTGTAGGGATATAGAGGAACATGGGTAGACTAACATTCTGAACCAAAGCAAAGATTTTCCACAAGCCATTAGAGTAGGTTTTTGGGACTTGCCCACTTTTCCTTATCTGCTAGCTATAGGCAAATCTTTGTGGAGTGATAGAGGAGGAGGTAGGGAATGCTTTTGCATTTTTATGGTAGGAACACTGAAGGGCTGAGCCTTCACTCTGGCTGATGGAAGCCAAGGTGGTTTAGATTTTTGTTCCTGGGAAATCCTTCCAGCCATAATGATGGAACAAAGTGATAATTCCAGTGGCTGTGTGGATCATAATGGCAGTGTCAGTTTACTCTCCCTGTTGGTAAACTATCTTTCATTTGATCTAGAGACTTCCCCAATGCAATTTTGTTGTTGAACTTGTTCTTTGAAAGGAATAGCAGACAAAACAAGCATTGAGGTTTTTAGAAAAGAGCATGCGTGATACTGAGAACCTCTTTTGAGCTAGATCTGCCTGTCATGTTGAACCTCTTTTCTGTTGCTACACAGCTTTTCAGATCTGTTTATGCTTAGCTGCATTACTGAAACAGAATGAGAAGATCTATGGAAAAGAGGAAAATTCATCTTAATGTATTTACATCATTAAAAATGGGACTGCTGCTTAAAAATTTTTTTAAATTACTTACCTATTTTCTTACTCATTTCAGTTATTCTAAAAGTGATCATATGAAGAAGATATGTACCAGAAAGTATGTGAGGAAATAGAGATGTGGGAAAAACCTGTAGTTCTGAGCAGGTTTGATAGAATCACCATTGTTAGGGAGTGTTTGGAGGTTTTGTAGTAGGCATTTTATCTGCACTTAAAGACTTATTTGAAATATGTCCTAATAGTTTGACATATTATAGGGTTCTATCTTAAGGAAATGTTCAAAATATCAAGACTCTTCAAAAGCTACTCTTGGTTTTATTTTATAACTTTTTTTTTTTTGAACCCTCAGTTACCTTTAAGAAAAAAAGGGAATTCAAGCTTGATAGTTTTAAATCTTGGCATCTCTTTTGTTTTAATTTTGATATATCTATCAAGAAAATGTTTTATCTTAACACTTCTATATACTGCCTTCAGAAAAACACATGATGACTTGTGCATGTCTTAAATAGTTGTTGATTGATGAAAATCAGAAAGAGTAGTTATAATATATGCTTGAATGTATGTTTCTCTTAATATTATGCCAGTCATATTTTAAAATTATACTTTTCCCCCACAAAGAGAGAGTGGGTGGTAATTTATATCAGGTGGGTTTGAAAATTTGTTTTAATTATACTAGAATTTGAAAATTTTAAAAATCTTTAATTCCTGCATATTTTTCTAATAGTCGTATAGTTTATATAACTTGAGAAACTTTATTTAAAAAATTTTCTCCAAAAGAACATGTGTTTTATTCTCAATTCTGTTCCTGCTTTCACATATCAGAAAATATTTGAGCCATCATAACTGGCCATGCTTCAAACCCAATCTGAAATGGGTGGCCTTTGTTGGCTCCAGATTGTAGAATTAGAGATTGTTGCTTGCTTTATGTGACTTTAAATAATCAGTAGTTGATTTTGCAGGCAGTTAGATGTATGCCTTTGTTTAACATCATCAAAATGAAAAAATTGGCAGTCCAAGAGTATGTTCTGAGAGTACTTGAGTACTCAAACTCGACTCACCCGAATCTTACTAATATTTTATTGACTTTGTTCATAGTTTTGTATTTCTAAGTAAGCAAGCTCTCTAGGAGCTATCTCTGCTTCTCTAATCATTTAAAACACGTTAAATAAAGTGATACAGATCACAAAAATTAGTTGAAAAGTTCCTAGTTAGATATCAATGAAATAAAAATAAAAATGCAGTCTATCCATACAAGTTCATTTTAGTTGTTTCTATTAATTCAAATGTGAGTTTTAAAAAATAGAAGATATTAATTATCTTTATGAAGTAAACTAAATTTTTACTTTAAATATATATTCAATTCAAAGGAAACTGAAAACAGGCTACAGGTGCCTGCATAAAATCACATCCATTTAGAATTATCCTTAAGGCCTGCAGTTGAAAATTAAGATTCAGCTCTAGAGTAAATGAAGTGATATTATTTCTAGACCAGTGGTATTTGCTATTGATTTATTGTTGGTGTGAAAAATAAGAAAACAAAAGCATTGCTTTAAAACAGCTGTTTATATGTACAGTATGGAAATGGTAAGCTCCAAGTTCTAAAGGTGAAGAGCCAGGGAATGGCAGTATTCCATTCAGATGCTCTTCTGAGCTATCCAACAGAAGTATAATGGGACCATTAGATCTAATTTAAAATTTTCAAGTAGCCACATAAAAAAGTAAAATAAACATATTAATTAATAATTAATTCTAATGTCAATAAATAAGTCCAAAATATTATTTCAACATGTGGTCAATATAAAAGCTATTCATGAAATATATTACATTCTTTTTTCCTATTACGTCTTCAAAATTTTCATGTAGAACATATTTTAATTCAGACAGCCACATGTCAAGTACTCAATAGTCACACGTGGCTAATGGCTGCCATCTTGGACAGTGTGGCTCTAGAAGGGTCAACTCAACCTACTGCTGTCTAGGAAGAGAATCAGTTTTTGGAGCAGGTATTACAGAACCCATAAGACCTCCGTTCTAAGACCCTTCATTTGACAGATGAAGAAAGTAGGATCTGGAGATGTTGAGTTGCTCAAAATCACACGAATATTAAGGGTCAAAAGCTCAATCCTTGTCCTTTGACTTCCAGTCTCTTTATCACTGTGATTCATCCTTTTCTTTGTTCCGTGTTGCTGCATCCGCTTTAATGTGTACTAATGTTAGGTTGATGCTATTAGTTAAATATTGAGCCAAGAGCCTTAAGAATATCTGGCCGACTTGAGGAAGGCATGGCCTGATCTGACAAAACTCTGTTTTGGGGCAGGGTAAGTAGAATTACCAGCCACATCTACAGCCTCTCTGTGGAATAGTAATATGAGATGATAGAGGGTCCAGTGATCAATTTGTCTTTTTGTTTTGAGCACTGTTGGAATAGGAATTGGGGGACCCTTTGGGACCCAGGGTACGTGACTCTGAACATTGTCTGAAATGTCAGCTGCCCACTAAAAGGCAGGGAGGTAGACATGCCATTACCATACATATTTTATTGTGTATATGGGTATGTAGGCATGTATGTATTATAAGGAATTGTACTTAACTCTGTTTCTGGGTTGCTGGAAATGCTGGGGTTAAGTTTTCATTTTTCCCCTCCTTGTTTTGGAAGGCTGCTTGTGTGTATGCTCATAGTTCTTACCCAGTTGCACTCAAAGTATGATATTTTTTGACAACTTAAGCCCAGTGCACTCCTGGCACGTAAAGTAGTTATTTTCAGAATGTAAGCAAACGTGGAAAGCTTACCGTCTGGCATGCTGGGTTGTAGAAGGCCGGATTGATTGGTATGCTCCTGTTGTGAAATCATTGTTGTAAAGTATTTGTTTTACAATATGAAAATGTGCATGATAGATGAACTTTTAGAATGGGAAGTTGTTTTTCATTTCATTCCTAAAATATTTATCAGCATGGATGTAGATTGTCTAAGAGTGCTTTGAACGGAATTTGTTTATTCATATGACTTAGGTTTAATGATATTAGATTTAGTGTTAAACTAAAATTTTTCTGTCTGAACCTTAGGACTGCTCATCTGTGGCTCCACTTTACCCAAAAAGGAAATATTGACCCTTAAGTTAAGCATGCCCTGTATTTTCTTTATATTCTGATGAAAATGATTGAATTTTGCCAGTGCTTTTGTATGGGACAATATTTAGAGAATTCACAGCTTGTACGAATGAGTTAAAAGTACAGGGATATCTGTATTTCCTTTGGCAGTTGTCTATAAATCTCATAAACCTTTTTAAAACTTAAAGAAATTCACCATTTTAAAAACAGTTTCCTCTATTTTTTCGTAGTAAAAGTAACCAATAGGAACAGAGTTTAGGGCTTTAAAATGTTTGAAGGAGTCATTTTTAAAATTATGTTTAAGTTAGATTTTGAATTGGGAAAGAATTACAAGTTCATTGTAGGAAACTTAGAAAAAATATATAAAAACATGCATAATCCTACCACCCACAAATATCTGTTTTATGATGTCATTTTTAAAAGCATTTTTGAGGTTATACTGTAGATCACATTTTGGATCCTGCATTTTATTCCTTAATGTTAAATCTCATGCCATTATAAGTTCTTTGTACGTGTAATGTTTAATGGATGTATAAATCTGTTTAGGGCAACTGGAGCTATGTAATTTTGGATATGTGCTTTTTTATTTGGCATTTCTAGCCTTCATTTAGGCTGGAAGTAGTGATGTATAGAGAAGAATTGTGTGCCAAATATCTGGCAATATTTTAATTATTTACTGAATGATCTAAATTGCTACTCTTAAGTAGTGTTCAACGTGGTGGTCCTTCAACTATATAGTACTTAAAGAAAGTGAGATTAACAGACACCATAGAGATTAACAAAAATAAATAAGGAAAATCTGACCTAGTAATTCAGAGAAGCAATCCTCTTATTCAGTGGTTCTTTGATCACTTGTATAGGCAGAAGTTTATCTGCAAGAAGTTGTTACGTTTTACAGGCAAATATAGCTGGGCTGGAGTATAGACATTAGTGAAATTGTGATTTCAGTTTACTGGAGCCATTCAGGGGGAGCATTAATTGGGTTGCATGATTGCACAAATGTAAATAAAGCATCCTCCTTCCAACTTCCCTGCTGTTAAAGTCTCTTCTGCTCTTATGTGGTTAAAAAAAGAAGTCAAAGACATTAATTCTATAAAGTTTCCAAAGATAAGATTCATTGGCCACAAAAGAGACCATATTTGTCTTTAAATTTAACATGTGATGAAATGCTGCTTCCATAGAACTCCATGTAGGATTGTGGAGCCCATTCAGCTAGACCCACATAATTTTTGATTATTAACTGCTGTTTGCATAGTCAATTAGCCAGTTTTATATTATTATATTTCATACTATAGGTTTTTGGAGCAAATAACTGTTATTTATTGTTTACTTTTAAAAATAAATACAATACTGTAACTATATAGTGAATAAATGCTGGTACTATTAAAAAATAGCTAATGAAAACAAATATCTATACCATCAACATCACAGGAATTCTAATTGTAAGAATACATTGATGTAACATGGAAACTCATTCATTTATTGGGACATTTATTGAGCAACAACTCTATGCCAAACATTTAGATATAACAGTGAAAAAGACAACTCCCTGACCTCACAGAACTTATACTCTGTTGGGCAGAGAGCAAATCAATATAGATATCAATCAATATATTCTGTGTCTCTTGGTGGTCAGTGCTATGAAGAAAAATTAAGCAAGTGAGGGCCTGGAGAGAGAGGCAAAGTCTGTAAGGGTATGAAGGGGTTCGGAATATGCCACCCCAAAATACGACATTTTTGAAGGCAATTGAGAAATAGTAGACACAAGAGAAGCTTTCTACGCACTCCCTTTCTGCCTAAAGACAGGGTATAAATTTCTCTTTGTGAAGGTATCTTCCTCCCCCCTCCTGTACCAGGACTCATCACTGTAGACAGCACTGACATCTGCATAAACAAACCTTACTGAAATTACTCTTACCTTCCATTAGTTTCCCCCAAGAAGCCCAAACCCCCTTTCCTTTGTCTTGTAACATCTCCACAATTTATTGTTCTTTGTTGAAATGGTATATAAGCTCTCAGGTCTAACTGCTTCTTTGGGGTTTTCACTTTCTGTCGAGCTCCTTTCCCCCCCATGTAAATTATTAACATTAAGTAAAATTTGTCTTTTTCCTGCTAATCTTTCTTTTGTCAGTTTAATATACAGGGCCCCAGGTGCTGGAACTAAGAGGGTAGAGGAAAAATTTTTTTTCCCCCCACTACAAGTATTCAAGATAAAGGGATCAGTAAATGCAAAGACTGTGAGGTGGGAGCATGCCAGGGAGTCTGAGGAAATGCATGAGCTGTTACAAACATCCCCCCTATTGCGTGTACATAATTTTTCAGTGATGATTCACATTGATGAATCACTTATAAAAACTAGTGGTAAGGGTCTCTTTTACTGAATTTACTCAGTTCTTGGAGAAGAATGTACATTTTAATCAAGAGGATTTCATGAAATTCTGTAGTCTAAACATTTAAAAGAGCTCTTAGAGTATATAACAATTCATCTTTGCCTCTGTATTTTAAAATTTAAGACGGGGAGGAAATATAGTTTTATAGTTAGTTCAGGTTTGGTGGTTTTGTTTTGTTTTTTGGTTCCAGTGCAAAGAACTTGCATTAAAAACTTGGCAGTCGATCATGTAATATTGTTTGTGACTTATTAGTTGTGGAATAAATACCTGTATTTCTGGCATATGTAAAAATACTTTGCTGAGCGGAGGCTTCCTTGGCCATGGCAATAAAAATAATAATTAACAGGTACTGTGTATAGCTCATCCTCTGAGCCAGGCACTGTTGGAAAGTGCTTCTCCTGTCATCCTTAACAGCATCCTGTGCGGTGGTCACTGTTATCCCCAGCTGGGAGGGAGCTGGCCAGTAGACCAGGTTCAAACTCTGTCTTCACTGTCTGTACTCTTAACCACTTACCTCTTCTGCCTCTGGCAAAATAGACCAGTGGGTGGAGCTCAGCCAGTATTTCCTCTTGGACTAGGCAATTAGCTCCTTGAGGAAGGGAGCCTGCCAGTACAGGTGATTGATAAGAAACAAAAGTAATCTGTTAGGCCTTCAGTTCCTGGCTGCTCTGCTCTCTTTTACCCTCACCTGCGGGAAGTTAAATTTCCACATCTACAAAGTTTCTGTAAATAAGTTGGTCAGGAGAAAAACTGAATGAAGAAGAAGGTACAAGGCACAGAATCTGGCCGGTAGTAGGCCCGGGATGAATGAGAAAAAAATGGCCCTGCTTTTCATTTTTAAGCCTCTTTGTAACATCTCTTGGACCCTTCAGAGCAGTCCTTGATGTTCAAGTCGGCCACCCTTTATCCCTCTGGAAATGCCGAGGGCAGGGAAGAGGCCCAGTTGCCTGTGGCACTGCTCGGTTTCACATTTCAGTGCTATCAAATACATGGGTGGCTTTAGCATCTCAACTTTCATTGATAACATTTTTGGTGCCTGAAAACAGAATAATTTATTTGTAATTCTGCATAATCTTAGTGTGTGGTCAAGTTGTTAGTTTGAAATGAGCCCCATTTCCTTGGTTTTTTTCCCTCCCCACCTGACCTGCGTCTTCTCAGTGAACCAAGAAGAAAAACCACTTGCAAAGGAATCTAAAGAATGCAGGTCCAGGTTGCCACTCTCCTCTCTGTCCACTCTCCCTCTTGGTGTTTTCTGCGTGACTGAGAGCGCGCCAGGGACAGCTTTGGCTGCCTGGACCAGCTAGAGATAGCCATAAAATGCCTGGCTGCTGTCTTTTAAAGATCTCTGCTAACCCCTTTGAAAACAAAGGATAGTTTACCACATATCAAAGGGGACTGTGATGGGGGTAATTGAGAGATCTTTCTGAAGGGACTTGTGACTTCTGGCACCTGCCAAGGCTTCTGGAAATAGTGGGTAATGCTCATGCTCAGGTAGAATCTGCCTGCATCTCCTGGGACCTGGTAGCTTTGACTAAGTATGAGAAATGTACATTTTTCTTCATATTTTATCAGTGTATTTCTCTACTTGTGTCATTCACACATTAGATTCATGAGAAAATCACCATGTACCTTTAAATTTCATTAATTCACAAAATCTGAATTAATGGAGCAGTCTGTTTTTGTTTTGGGAGTTTTTTTTTAGGGTGGGGAGTTAACCTGGGTTGGGGAGGGATTAAATTTTTCAAGACAAATCCAAGAGACTGCGGGAGTTTTTGATGTTTTGATTCTAGAAGGATTGCTCTGACAGGACATGAGTATAAGGCCCTATCAGGTGTCAGTCTGTGTGATCATATTACACCCACATCCTGTAGCTGCATCCAAGTGCTTTGAGGTCGATTTACGAGGCCAACTTAATGGGATTAATTTAACAGTTGCTCTGTGAAAACAGATGTTCTTCGCTGCTTATTTCTAATAAATTGATCAAGCCATTTAAAAGATATTTTTTTCCGTTTAAGAAGTCACATCTTCCACTGAGGCTATAGAGCAGTAAAGCAAAACTAAAATACTTACTGTGTCTAAAATTAGTGTATTATATTTAAAACACTTGGCCTCAGACTGATTAAATCATGCTCCTTCACTGAATTTCTAGTCAGAGGCTTATTCATAAAAATAAAGCTTATATAAATGGCCATGTTCAGACGTTATACCAGCTCCGTCAGTTTTGGCAGTTTGACCTTTTCTACAGCAGCTAAATAAATATTTTTTACACTAAGAAAAGAATTATTTAACATTGTGTGCCTATTGGTATATCAAGTGAATTCAGAGTCTAAATACAACGGATGAGACCCTAGGTGGAAACATGAAAACATACCAATGTGAAAGAGAAAGAACTCAAGCTATGCTGTCTTTGGGAAGCAGTTCTGCAGGGAGGGGCGTTTATAAATATAGTAGATGCTTAGGAGAATTAATACAATTATTTTAAAAGTTAGCTGGGAAAATCATTAGGTAACAATAGCCAAAAAAAAAAAATCTGAAGAAAAATGTGAACGTACAGAAATTAAAGCTGCATGGCACATGCATAGATAAATCAGTGGGACAAAATGGAAGTCTAGAAATAAACTTGTACATATATTGGAAATTGGTGTGGGATAAAGATGTCTTTTCACATCAGAGGGAGAAAGATGGATTATTCAATAAATGGTGTTGGTATATCTGACTGTCCGTAGAAAGAAGCTGGGTAATAATTTACCCAGTAATAATGCTGGGTCACCCAGTACAGTTTGCCTGTAACAAAAAGCAAACTTCTTTATTCTACGAAGTGTTCTTATAATTCAGTAAGAAATACTAAACATGAATATCTTAAGAGAAAAATAAACAAACATTTTTGAAAACTTATGAAAAAAATTAAAACATATACAAGAAAGAATAGTGTGTTGAATCCTTACCCAATCCTCAGCAGTGATCAACTCTCACCCAATCTTGTTTAATCTATACCTCCCTTCTCCTACCCGACAATTCTCCTTTTCCCCGCTGGGTTATTTTGAAATAATTTCAATCATATAATTTTATCCATAAATATTTCAGTATGAATGTCTAATAGAATCTCAAAGAAATGGACAAAAAAAGGCAAAGAATTTTATAGTCTGCAGAAAAACATACACATAGCCAATTGACCTATGAGAAAATGCTCCATCTCATTACTAATCAGGGAAATGCAAATTGAAACAGTGAGATAACATTTTTTTTAATCCTCTGATTGCAGTCTTGCCAAAGTTGGCATTTTCCTCTACCATCAATTGGTACAAAAATTTTCAAGAGCAGTTATTCAACACTTTATGTGCATGCTCTTTGATTTAGCAATTCTAGGAATTAATTAGTACCACAGTATATTGTATAAGTACACACAGATAAGGATATGATTAGAGCATTATTTATATTAACGAACACAATAACGGCCCTGTGAGTTGTATTTAACTCACGCTAGTTTTGAGCCCGGGGCCTCGTGAAGCATATGTAACTCACACATCTCTTCACCCTGGGAGCCCTGTGAACTATTTTTCAAGTTGCAAGTAACTCACTTACAGAAAACAATAAAAAATAACCAATTTTTCATTAAATTAGAAAGGATCATTTTGTTTTGTAAATTTTTATTCTGTTTTCGTAATAAAACACTGTGGCCCCAAGGAAAAATTTTTTTTTTCCTAGTGTCAGTGTGTTAAACAGTGATTTTTTTTTTAAACTGTGTTGTACCACACAGTGCAGTATTATGCTATGGTACATTAAAAGTAGGCATAACCATACTGATGTAGAGAAATATCTAAAATACACTTATAAACGAAAAAAAGGATTTGCAGAAAGTAGACATAATCACTTACATTAATGAATAATTTATATATATATGTAGAAAATTTATGTGCATAGAACCTCAGTAAAAGATTCAAGTGAATCTGACAAAATGTGGTTCTGGATAGTAAGATGTGCAAGTGGAAGGGAAGGTCATACATATTTACTTTATATATTATCACTTTCTGTATTATTTGAATCTTTGACTGTAAGCAGCAACTTCAGAGGTTGCTCCCTCATGGCACATCTTGGATGTAGGACTCTCTGGTTCTGTCATTCCTGGTAGGTGATCAACCACCTGCTAACAGTTGTCCCCAGAAACTTCTTCCCACAGGCAAGCCATCCCATTCCATTTAAAACACCTCTGATGTTGGGAAGACATGTATTTTGATGTGATGTCTAGAATCCTCCCAATTGTTCTTCAAAGGAACATTACTTTTATAAAGTTGAAAATAGCAAGTTTTATTGTATTATTAAACTAGGTTATTTCAGGGAATTTCATCTATTTATTTTCACGGATAACTGATTCTTAAATCAAAACTTGCTTTTGAAAGTATTAGAAGCATAAATTATTACTTCAGGCCCATTTGCCCTACTTTGTTCAGCACATTGAACATCAAGAAGTAACTCCCTCAATCTAAAATTTCTAGTGTTGGTGCTTGTAATACTGTATTTCAAGTTGACACTAATGCTAAGTGTGGAATTCTCATGCTAAATCAGAAGAAAACAGTTTAATGGAACTATTCTCTCCCACTGAATTTTATACTGAGATTTGTTATATTTTCTGCATTTTAACTCAGAAAGCTATTGAAAAGAGTTGACCATGATAAGACATGTATCTGTAGATTATTTTATATTTTCTTTACAAATGGAAATTGTAACTGACTTTTATATTTAAGGTTGTGTGTAGGCTCTCCTAAACCAGTAACTAATGTTTTGATAACTATTTGGATATGGGAGATTGTAATAAAATGCACATTTCTTAAGATAGAAAATATTTGTGCAGTAACATGCTGAATTAAAATGATAAATTGAAATTGTAAGGGGAATAATATAAACCAAATGTAAAACAAGGAGAGCATTTTTTCCAATTTACAAAGATGTGTGTTGTACAAAGATCTAGGTATTCACTTGATATTCCTCATAGCTTTGTAAGAAAGGTAGAGCAAATACTATCTCAAAGTGAAATATGAACAGAATTAGGTTCAGTGAGGCTAGATAATTTGCCCCAATATGAGTAAACAATAGGGTTGTGGTTGGAATCCATGTTCCTGATACTTATGGCCTTAAGCTCAGTGAAATAAGCTAGACACAGGAAGACAAATACTGCGTGATCTCACTTATATGTGGAATCTAAAAAAGTCAAACTCTTAGAAAGAGTAGAAAGGTGGTTACCAGGGGTTGGGAGATAGGAAAATGGGGAGATGTTGGTCAAAGGATACAAATGTGCAGTTATGAGATGAATAAGTCCTGGATACCCAACGTACAGCATTAGTGACTATTGTTAATAATAGTGTATGGTATAGTTGAAATTTGCTAGGAGAGTAGATTTTAAGTATTCTTACCATATACACCAAAAAAGGTAACTGTGTAAGGTAATATGTTAATTAGCTTGATTGTGGTAATCATTTCACAATGCGTACATATATCAGAACATCATGGTGTATACCTTGAATATATACAATTTTTATTTGTCAATTATATATATTTGTCAGTAAAGCTAGGGAAAAATAAAAGAAGTAACTTAACCAGGACACCTCTCTGTAGCTCTCTGGTAAAGCCAAAAAGGATAGTAACTTTTGAGTTTCAAAACTTCATTATTTTTGAAGCCATCTTCAATACTTACATTTTTCTATTTTGTTTAAATATTTAATATTAAATAATTTAACTTTAAGCATTTTTTAACCTTAAAATTGATTTTCCCACTTATTTTATGGGTCAAAATTATTATCAGAATTCATTCCCATTCTACCATATTGGTTATAAAAATTGGAGGTTATGGAAAGTAAAATAATACTGAATTTTTCTAAAGCTGCCTTTGACCTTGAATAAAGATTAGTGTTTTTTTTTTTTTTTAAAACTTGACCTGTTTTTATAAATATCTAGTTTTGACCATTTCAACATAAATCTTACCTGTCCCTGAAATACAAGCAGGACTCATTTTTTTGTTACTTTTCTTAAGTGATGCCAAGTGACACAATCTTAATTTTGAATAGGGGAGCATCTAACAGTATTGAAATAGTCCAGCAGAGCAGTGGATATGAGGCTTGGCGAAAATAAGCACACGATAGACCATCTTAGAGCAGTGTTAGTTCCTTCAATAAATCAGCAGCAACGTTCTTAGCAGAGCCCATAGAAGGATCAGGCTAGGGCTGTGTGCTGGTGCAGCTTTTAAATTTCTCTGATTCCTCAATATGCTCAGCTTGGTGGCTTTAATTTTTCACCTGTCCAGGATGGGTTGTGCCAGGTTTAGGGAAGTCCCAGTGGGTATTTACCAAGCCTCCTATACTCCCCAACGTGTCACCCTGTGACAACAGCATAATCATCTTAAATGGTTGCAAAAACTCCCAACATCTGGATTCTGGATACCATTTCTTTCTTTTTTTAAAAATTATTATTCTTTCTTTTAGAGATGAGGTCTCACTGTTGCCCAGGCTGGACTTGAACTCCTGGGCTCAAGCGATCCTCCTGCCTCAGCCTCCCGAGTAGCTGGGACTACAGGTGCACACCACTGTGCCCAGCCTGGGTACCATTTTTATCGTTCCTTCCTGCTGCATTGTCACACATATCCTGGTTCCATACAGTCATACAGAGGTGAACTAACTGGGCATACATGATTGGTTATCTACAAATTCTTGGCACTTGGCCAAGTTGAGAACCTTCCACAGGTCTGGCAAAATAATTCATTGCCTTTCTGAATTCTTGAATGGGTGAAACTCCTGATGTAATAACAGTTTGTATTGTTTCACTTTGAAAACTCACCTTACTCTTCTCAGTTTCTTGATCTGTAAAGTGGAACAAATAGAAAAGTACCTCACCCTCACTTCTAGGGCTATTGTAAGTTTTAAAAGAAATGATATAGCCTGTAGAACATATAGTATATGCTTAGTAAATAATGATTATTATTACTATTTTAAGCTAGCATTGGTGATTGGCTCATAGTGTCTTTGCCAGAGGTTTCAGTCAACTCTGTGCATGTTCATACCTGTGTTTGTGAGTGACAGAATGCAACTTTCTTAATCCTTTGTCTTTTCTTTCAGCATCAGCTCTTGTCCCCAAAGTAGAAGAACTCAATCATCCATAACCCTGTCTTGCAGATCCATTTTTCAAAATTGGGCATAGAAAATTAGAAAATTAAATAGTCTAAGGAAAGCCTTTCCTTTGATTTTGTTACTCTCTTTCCTCTTGTAATGTGGCTTCACCCAAAATGTAGGGGAAAAATCAAGAAATTGTAAAATATATTGTCTGGTTATTCATATTAAATGTAAAACATTAAGTAACACTTGAATTATATTGCAGTTTATACAAGCCTTGGAAGCTGACACATAATTTCTGAAAGTTTTGATTAGACTCTTTGTTGGTATTTGCAACATCAGATTTATGTGTCATCATTAGCATCCCTACTTTTTGAGTGTTTACTATGTGCCAGGCATAGGCTTGAGCAATTCACATGCTTTTTTAATTCTCACACTGACCCCATGAGATATAGGTACCCCATTTTACAGTTGAGGGCCTCAAATCGTAACCTTTTCCCCAGAATCACAGTTAGTGTTAGAATTTAAGCCTACACAGTGTGATTCCAAATCCTCTATCTTTACTCCTCTAAAATGCTATATTAAATGAATTGTTTCTTAGAATTGAGCAGTGTTAAAGTTGGAAAGGAACTTGAGAACTTTTATCCCAAACACCCCATGATGTTTGGCAGTACTTGTTGACATCCTTTCAATAGATATTATAATTTGTTTAAGTTTAATGGAAAATCTTTGAATTGACACCAGCACCAAAACCCTCATGAGAAGGTGATGTGGACAACTCCTTTTTTTTAAAACCAAAATTCTTAAAGGTATTGATTCAGCTATCTTCTGCCTAACAGATTTCCTATATTGATTACTTACATAGTTTTAATCCTGGTGCAGATATGATAGACTTTGAATTTGGTTGAAATCAGAATTGTCTTCTTGAATCCAGCTTTTTTATCAGAGGCCTGATGTGGAGGAAGGACTTGGCAAAGGTTAAATCACTGGTCAACCTTAGTAGAATTTGGGCCAGCAGTTCCTCCTGCCCCACCCCGACACCGGGCTTTGTGTTAAGATTTACTGTACTGGGGACAGAGTTCCTGAGGCTGTGGTTGTCCATTGTTGTCTCAGAAGTTGGCGCAGTGTGTGTGTGATAGCACAGCTTTGCTGTGCCTGGTGGAAGTTGGGTTAGTTCTGACACGCTGTTTACTCACCCTCCCAAGGATGGAAGCTCTGGCCTGGGTCAAGTTGTGGTCACAGCAGTAACAGTTTGTTGATCTCAGGGAACATTCCACAGCTGCTGATGTAATTGAAAATGACTGGAGCCAACTCTTCCCCCATATTCAAACGGACCAATTAGAGGACTTGTTGGTATTCAGTTTATCAACTGTGTAAGTGAGTACTGTGAAGTAGACATTGTTTTAAGTCTGTGTTTGGGTAAGGTGAAACTCTGTTCTCAGACATTAGTATCTTTTTGGAAGGTGCAACATCATTTATAAAGACCAAAGTAGGGATGAAGTGTACAGATTATTTGGTGTACCTATTTAATTTGCTAATCCATGCAACGCAGTCTCTAATCAGGGTGATAGTTCTTTTTGTAAGACACTTTTGCTCTGCTTGAAAATTCTTAAGATGTTTCTCATCAGATGTGTACTGAGTTTTTAAAAATTGCAACAGCTTTCAAAATCAGATAATTTGCAAGAATTGACCATTGTATAAACACATAGTTTTCAAACTGTGATCTGAAAGTGGGCCCAGCAATCTATTTAACACGTCCTCCAGTTGAATCTGGTGCAAGCTAAAGTTTGAGAACCACTAATGTAAACTTACCTATAGAGTCACAAAATGTTACCAGACTTTGAGTTTCTGAGAGAAATAACTCTTTCTGTCCTTCACAAAGTAAAGGGTGGCTTTTTGCACAATTATTTGATAGTGAGTTTACATTTGAGATTAAGTTATGCCCGCATGAAAAAGTGCATTCTTCAAGTTCAAGGGGTTGCATCTTTGACTCTTCTGTGCTTTTCTCTCCAATTATTTGGTTTTGTTGATTAACAAACCTTTTTTCCCTTATTTCTTACCACTTAACATTGCATCATTGTTTCTTGTAGTCCCCACAGTTCAAGATATTAATCAGCTCTTTTTGTTGTATTAAATATACTGACTCCATCTAAAATGGATCAGAGTAATATGATATACACAAATGTGTAAGAATGTTACGGGTTTTCCCCCCAATCTGCATAAAACCACAAACACCTTATTGCTTGGCAAGAAAGTAGGCAATAATGTTGAAGAAGGCCCTCTTTTTCCTTTTCTTTGCCCAACGGTGGAGCCGTCCTGGCCATATGTCAGTTTGCTTTTTTGAGTTCCTTAGACTTCTATTTTGTATTTGCAATTGATAAATACTGAGCAACAGATACTGTATTGTACCCATTGAAATCTATCCACCAACAGAATATATGTGAGAGAATGATGTTTTACAAATACTTTTAATCCTTAGATTTAATCCTGTGTTTTGATCCTATAACATGTACAATATTTTGTGTATAGTTTATATATAATCTGCTAACTTTCCAAGAAGATTTTTTAAAAACTTTTTTATTGTGTTAAATTTCAAACTTGTACTTCATTCAGCTTCAGCAGGTGAGCATATTTTGCTGTTCTTGTTTCAGCACCCCTGTGCACACACACATATTGTTTTCTTTTCTGAAGTATTTTAAAGTAAATGTCAGGTATTGTATATCATTTTACTTGTAAATACTTCAGTCCATAGGTTTACAAAAGGAATTGATGCAGAATGTTATAATTGGACCAGTACAGACAGGAAAAAGGACACTGGATATTAGTATACATTTTGGTATTAATTTAGACAATCCTTGCAGAGTATATGAAAGCCCTTATGAGTTTTCTAAATATTAAAACCACAAAAGATACTATCAGACAACTTTCACTGCAGTGGAAGATGAGTTTCCTAGGGCAGCCCTTTGTTTATGGAACAAATATGTATTTTGTTTCATCAGTAAAATCATTGGGACAACCATGACTCAGATCCACTAAATGAAGGAACAGAAATAGGATCACCCCTGTTTTTTTAATTTCTGAGATGGGTGACCAGAATATTTTCATGTTGTTGCTAAGTAGGGTGTTTTTTTAAAAAATCTTACTTATATCATTTGAATTTTAGAACTATATTACCTTTTTTTAATTTTCTTTTTAATTCTTTCTGGAGTTTCTAAACCAGAGGTCGTAGCTCCTAAATCCTTCCTTGGTTTTCATGTCTTGGTTTCTGCCCTTGCCTTCTGCAGTGGTGTGTGATGACTTCCAGCAGGGAAGGAGCCCTGCTGTTCTTGTTTCTTTGTTATGAGGAACAAACCCACCCCTCCTCAACCCACTTCTCACTTATTCATACTTAAAACAACTTGAAATTATGACATTTTTAGTCAAAGTATAGGGTATGGATTTTTACTTAGGTTAAAAAAAACAGACATCCCATTTTTTTTAAAGCAAAATATAGATTGGGTAGAACTTCCATCTATAAAATAAATTTTAAAACCCCATTTCCTTTCATTGAAATTTTAACCTATTCCCTTATTTGGCCTCCCCTCAAATACTGTGGCACCTCCAAGGAACCTTGGTCTGTGGAGCCTAGTTTGTGGTTTCTCAGTGGGGAAGGCCATTCTAGTCTTTCTCTCTTTTTCATTTTGTTATTTTTTTTGAGCCAGGGTCTCCCTCTGGTGCCCAGGCTGGAGGTGCAGGGGCATGATCATAGCTCACTGCTACCTTCAACTCTTGGGCTCAAGTGATCCTCCCACCTCAGCCTCCCAAAGTGCTAGGATTACAGGCATGAGCCACGCATGGGCTATTTTAGCCTCTTTACAGATCTGGCAGCTGAAGACAGAGGGATAAACTGGCTTGCCTTGGAGTCAGGGCCAAGATGTAAACTTAGGTTAAAATCCAGCTTAATTTTTTCTGAAAACACCTACCCTGTGTTTTGGGTCTCATGTCTGCCTTATAAGTGGCTCAAAGCTCAGATACAAGGAAGTAATCAGCACACAGTTTTCTGATTACATTCCTGAAAAAAAGATAGATTAGGTGGACTAAGGTAAATAAACTGCTCTTTAAAAATCCATATTTTGAAATTATTTATAAATCAAATTGGTACAGATGCCAAAGAGGAATTATAGAGGTCAGACTCCTGTCTTACACCTCAAATTTCAATTTTTCTTAGGGGCAAACATTGCAGTAACCTTACTGAGAGTCTAAACAAGCCTGTACAGATTTAGAAAATGACACTTGCTAGAGCCTGATGGCTCAAGGATGGAATAGAATCATCAAATCATATGTTTATTTTTAAAAGATTTATATGATTGCTCAGTGGTTGCATATTACCCATGAGAGGGGGGTGTGTGTGTGTGTGTTCTTTCAGAGAGGCAGCGGGAAGTAGGATTAGAGGATCACAGATGTGTATGTGACAAAACTGTTTCTCAAAGACAAGTCTAGATATTCCAGCCAAGAGGTCTCTGGTAGGGTATGTCCTTTTGAGTAATATGCAAAACACTCCTGGAGTGGTAAAGTAGGGGAGGTGGCAGTCTGGGATGAGCTAGAGAGCACTAGGCAGGTAGGGCTCACGCACCTCTGATAACTTCTAGCTAAGGCTTGCATTTAACCTCTGGTGGAGGACTCACCACCTAAGCAAATAAAGATATGCACTTACTTAGGAATGAGTTTAAAATAGTGAGGTTAAATGTGTTGCCTTCTCTAAATAGTTTGCATTGGTCCTAATATATGACTAAGGAAATTGAAAATGAAAATTTGGGTAGTTAAAATGAAAGAGGTCTATAAAAAGTAATTGGATTGATTTTGCATTGACTTAAGGAGAAAACTCATCTGTATTTTTGCATGTTTTGTTATGGTTCTGTGATTACTAGTTAGGAAGTAGTATAAAATTAAATGATTTTTGTTTAATATGAACTTCGATGTCTTTAAATTACAGAAGTCATGCATATAATGTGGCTGTTTTCAACCACTATAAGCTTTCTAATAGGTTGGGGAGGTCTTGAATTTCTGAGTGAGAAGATCTGGTGCTGCTATATTAAGTAATCACATTAGCCAGCTTTACCTTCTTGATACGCTCTCAATTTAAGAAAGTAGTTCTAATCCTGGCTTTATCTTTGGCTTGCTATCTGATTATGCACAGAGCATAATTGTAAGAAGGGATAATATATCTTGCTGTCTATTCACAAGAAATCGTGTACGGAAAAATTTGATGAAATGTTAAAATACTGGATGATTTTGAATGAGAATCTTGCTAAAGATAGATGGTGAAAATTTTATTTTTAATATTGTTTGGATACCTTAGATATTTGGAAACTTTCAAGTTTTAAGGAATATCAACTATCTTGACTTTAAGAAAATGTTCATGTGATATTATGCAATATATATTTGGTTTTTCTGATATTTTTATATATATATTTATTTCTGGACATGGCTCCTAAAATCCATGGAATGTCTAGAGTGATAAGAATGTCTTGTATGCTAATGAGACGACTGGTGGCTGGGTAAACAACCATGTGATTAGAGGCTTAAAGGTTGAGATGATAAACTAATGACTGGTGATGCCTATATAATGAAGCTTCCACAAAAACCCCAAAGGACTGAGTTCTGGGGACTTCTGGATAGCTGAACGTGTGTGTGGAAGTTCCTGGAAGGTGATGTGCCAGGAGAGGGCATGGAAGCTCCTCCTCCCCCCCATAACTTGCCCTGTGCATCTCTTCCATCTGGCTGTTCCTCTGTGTCCTTTGTAATATCTTTTATAATAAATGGGTAAATGTAAGCAAGTGTTTCCCTGAGTTCTGTGAACTGCTCTAGCAAATTAATCAAAACTAAGGAGGGGTCGTGCGTGGGAACCCTGATTCATAGCTGGTTGGTCAGAAGCACCAGCCGCAACCTGGGACTTAGGATTGGTGTCTGAAGTGGGGGCCAGTCTTGTGGGACTGAGCCCTCAACCTGTGGGATCTGACGCTATCTCCATGTATGGTGTCACAATTGAATTGAATTAGAGGACACCCACAGCTGGTGTCTGCTGGAGAATCATCTGCAGAATTGTCTGGTGTCGGGGGTGGGGGGGAACCCCCACACATCTGGGGCTACAGTAGACACTGAATTTATTTCTTCCTGTGTCCTTACAGTCAACAGTGGTTTTTTGGGGGAACTTTTTGGGAATCTTGAGTTATAAATATAATAGTCTCATTCTGAATTTTGACTTATTCGGAATAGATTTTACAATGTGATCACGGAAAATTCTGGTTAGCACTGCTCTGGGGTGAGAGAGAGGGGACTGAAGGGAAGAAATGGGTGATTCTGCACTTTCCCTGAGAATCCGTGCAAAGATGTGTGAAAAGCAAATTGTTTTAAAAAAGAAAGTCATTAACACTTTGTGTTAACTGACAGGGGCTGAAAATTCCCATAGAAACAATTGCAGGAATGGATGAATAATTTTTAAAAATTCTGCTTCAGAAAATGGCCTTGACCTTGTTTACATGTTTAAAATATGTTGCTTGATTACCTGATTAAATTGACTATGTGTGCTTTTAAGCTGACTTTTAATTGATTTGCAGCCAAGGCTTTTTTATTGCAGATATTGATAATAGTGATGGTTTCATATTTATTATTGTCATTAATTTTCTTTAAGAGTGTATGTTAGGTTGATGCTTCTTAGAGTGGGTAAAATATGGGCTAGAAATTGAAGCAAATACATAAATAATCATAGACAGGCAAATGTTGCTTCTCCTCTAAATGCTATACTTCTTCAATATCTTTGGAAGTTCCTGCAAAGCAATTCCAACATCAGAGAACTCAATGGGTTATAAAAGATGGAATGCCATTTTGTAAATGTCTGAAATCAAAGTCATAACCAAGTTAAGTTCCAGATGAGGGCTAGGAAGAGTTTATTATCTAGTCAACCTTACCAAGCTACTATTTTGGTGGAGGAAAATTTTCTTGTATTGGTTCTGATTGGTTTGATAATGAAAGGGAAAGTTTTTCTTATTGTAGTTGTTAATCAGTTAACATAGCCAAATGATGTGGAACAAGATTGTACACCTAATTCATAGTTGAGTAATTTGTTTCCCTAGTGGTTGTAATGAATAATTAAGACGTTCAAAATTAATCTAGATCTAGCATCACACAAACATTAAGCCATTCCTAAAATCAAGATATTGGCAAGTGTGTTAATAAGAATTACATCTGCAATATTAATAGGTTCCTTCCTTAGGCTACTGATTACTCAGTAACTATCAGATTTTTTATCTTCTCTTTGACGGTGAGTTTCAGCAATGAAGTACAGATAGTGAACTTTTAGCGTAGAATACAATGAACCAGGAAGACCACTTATCTATCCATATATTCACGTTCTTATATCTAATAAAGCCAATTCTTAATTCATTTTGACCCTTGAGTCTTTGCATCAACACTTACAATTTAACATAGGCACTAAAGGAGGGTTCTGTTGTGATTATTTTCCTTATAAATGATTTAAAAACTCAAAATACTATCTTCTGTAACATAATTTACTGGTTTTTTATTTTCAAATTAAGTTGAAGTAATCAAATATTTATGTGTTCTTTGGGCAAGGCACGATGTCAAAGGATTGAGGACTTACAGAGCTTAATATATGTTGTGAGTGTAAACAAATATCTAGATAATAAAGCAGAAATTATGTCTAGCACAGTGGAAAGGTAAAAGTCCTATGGTAGTTCAGGAGTAGAGGAGAGAGTTTTTTAAAATGTAGGGGAGAATGATAATTAATTTCTTAAAGAGTGACTGTATTATTCCGTGCATTGAGACCTTGTTGTTTTTTTAAATTTTGGTTTGAATGAGCTATGAGCTTCAGTTTGCTGAAATATCTAATGACGGCAAGGTACAGATTTAATTATAAGGCTAAGCTAAAACCAGAATTCAAGCATATGGCATATATAATATCAATTTAATCTTTTCTTCTTAAATTGAGTCATTTCTGATGATCCTCAAACACCATAATTGGGGCATAACTTCTTCTTTCCTAACATTTTTTTATTTACAGTTTGTAAAGACAGCATCTCGTTCTTTTGCCCAGGCCGGAGTGCAGTGGTGCCATCATAGCTCACTGCAGCCTCAGCCTTTTGAGTAGCTGGGACTACTACTTACTATGCCAAAGCAAGTTTATCTTGAGTTGTTTTTGTTTTTTTGTTTTTATTTTTTTAAGTGTCCCTATTTACAAGATTAATCCTTTAACTAGTGGTGGAGCTAGATTGTATCACGTTTGTCATCTAAAGATTAGATTGGCAACTTGTTTATTTTTAGCTGTTTATTAAGGTAAGGAGTTTGTTGTTGAGGGGAAGGAGTTTGTTGTTGTTTTTCCTTGTTAAAGACAACAAGATCTGGGTGGGAAAACCTTAATTACCTATCACTGTTCCAATATGAAGTACACAGAGACCCATCTGTATACGTTGGTGTCAAATTTGAGTTTCGTGGTTTATCAGTCTGAAGATTTGAGATTCCAGACTTGGCTATATTTTAGTCATATCGTGTTATAGATAACATAATCTCTCTCACTGATGAGAGCAATCAATTGAATCTCTCAGATGGCTTGAATTAGGTACTAGTTTAAGTCGCTTGTCAATAAATTCTCAGTTCAGAGAAGCTTGTTATGATTGGGTATTTTTCTCAGTTATTACTGTGTTGCTCATTTTGGCTATAAAATATTGTCCTTCAATGCCTAAATTGCACTTAGTATAATAGACGTTTTCTTAACTTCCTTGACTGTTTAAGCATGCCTTCATTACATAGTCCATATCTAGAACAAGAGCTTGATAATCTTTGTTTTGGCTTAGTAGAAAGAGCCAACAAATATTTGGAGTGCCTGGCTGAGTGTGTTGCTCTATACTCAGTTGTCTTTAAGGAAAAAAGTTTGTAGAATCACTGTGAACTATAAAATGGTTACATTTTGCTAGAAAACTTTGGTGCTCCTTGAGTAAATAAATGTTTTATTTTATGGGCCTTTTCACTACTTCATTGATAACATAAATTTATATTAGCCAGGAATAGGTATATTCAAAGGAAAATAATAGCATTTATTCTTAGTAGTGAGCTGTTTGGCTTTTAAAGCAGAATTTTTTTGCTGCTTTGTTCTTTTCTGGGGTAGGGAGGAAGGAAGGAAAGGAAGGCTATTACTAAAAATATGAATTGCTAAATAGAAGTCTCTGGGTGTTGAAGCTCACATATTTGTGCTGTCCAGACCTGACACATTTAGAAACAGGAATTTGCTTTTAGCATAATCTTAGCCAAACAGTTGAGTCATTTCTAAGTATTTTAATGTGATAGAATGCCTTATGAAATATTATGAATATCTAAAACAAGTTTTCTAGAGGACTTTACTAGTTTTATAAAAGAGAGAGAGGAACTTGATTGTCAGAGCTGGTCCCTAAAATTCAAAGACATTAATTGTGAGTTGGTGTGCTCTTTAGCTTTAAGCAGCAGTTGTTGTGGTCAAGCATGTCTCCTTATGGAGAGAGGTCTTGTTCTATTCTGCAGAACATCTTGTGTCCTTTGAAAAGTCAATGTGATGCTACCTCCAGAGAAGCACTAAGAATCTTGGTGATCTTCAAACAAGAATTTAAAATGAAGTTTTCCTTCACAGATGTTTTAAAACTTTTGGCTAAATAAAATGTGTACATAACTGTGAGAACCTAATTATGGCAATTTTTTTTTTTTAAACAACAGGACACATTCTGCTGTGTCTTAAACATTGCAGAATGGTGATGTGTGTCCAGTGTTGTTTGTAAATTCCTTTCTACTTGGCAGGTTAACTAGTCGGCTCTTATGTGATGTTCCACACTTTATATAGTAACAATTCGGACGACATTTCAATATAATAATTGAGGAAAACATTATTTAAGAAATAGTGAGGTCCTCTGGGTATTATATTATTTTTTACTTATCTGTGGCTTTTTATTTATCACCATAGATGAGTGAGCTACCTAATACTACAAGGCATGAATAATACTTCTCTTTTTTTTTAAAGGCCTTCCCTTTATAGAAAGGAAAATTTAATTCAGCAGTTGGGCTCACCTCTCTCTCACTAGTGTATAAATGGGAAAATCCGAGGTAATTTATTTTCTGTGTTGTGAAATGAGTAGTAACCTGTGCTCTGTATTGTGGAAACAAAAGCACTAGTTTTTTTCTCTCCTTGGGTATGTACTTCAGTTCAGATTATGATATACATGTCTGCTGCCTTTTCTGTTCATAGTTCTTATTCACCCATCGTCTTTACAGAGTATCACTGTATTGGATTTTACAAATGTGATTTAGGAATCCAGGGATGTGATTGAAGTATGTATACCTACTTGTTGTCAGCCATCTTACACTTACCTCACTAAATGAAAATCTAACTATTCTTTTAAAAAACCATGTGATGATGCCACTGCACTCTGTCTCAAAAAATAACAAAAACAAAAACCAACCCTCCTCCCCCCAAAAAACCCACTTTGAATCATTTTACATGTATAGTTTAAAAGGCAAAAGACCCTGAATTTTGAACCTTATATATTGCACTTTCTGTATCGGGACCTTATAAAAGTTCTTGACTTTCACTTTTTTGCATGTTCTAAATGCTCCTGATTTGCTTCTGAAATATTTTGGGCCTTTGGAAACATGCCTTCATTCTAATCATCTCTTTTCTTGCTCTGCATTCTACATGTCATATAATTATTTTGCCTGGAGCCAAATCTGATGCTTTATTATAATCATCCATTCTGCGGGTGCTTGGTAACACTTCCTGCTCTTGTTCCCTTTAAGACTTCTTTTGGTTTTGTTTATTTTGTTTTACTCAAAGTGATCTGGTTAAGTTTTCCTTGATCATCCATTTATATCTCTTAGAACATTTTTCAAATTCTGTTCTAAACATGCTTAATGTGTCACAATGGAAGAGTCCCATGGCCAAGTACATTTGGGAAACCTTTGTTTAAAAAAAGTTAAACTGACTTCATTATTCAAGGATATTTTTCAAAGCCTCCAATATCCATCTTGAAGGATCCATTTCCCATATGTGTTTTACAACAGAATTCTGCACCCTCCCAGGGAATAATTGTTAATATCTTCTGAAAACTGTTTTTGAGAACACTGATATAGATAGTAAATGAGGCATATATTCATACTTTGAAAAAAATGTCTTAAACATCACTGAGCCATTTTGAGTATGTTACCTAGTGATATGTTTAATAACTTAGTGATATGAGCTTGTAATAAAAATTTTATTACATAAGAGAAGGTCCACGGAGAAACGAATTTGATACTGTGGCTAAACATGTGCACCAAAAAATTCTTAACATCTTGAAATTTGCTCCTTAACCCTATTTAGACATTTTGAAAAGAGCTAAAATTGCCATTAAACTGCATGAATTAAAATATCTCAGATGGTTTAAAAATACTGTGTAGACTTGGCTAGTCAGATCTGCCACATTGAGCTTAGCTGGAAATGACGACACAAGGGTTGCAGTGTCATTAGTGGTGTGTCTCTTTTGGAGACAACTTGGCAGGCAGATGTCTTGTACATAAATGAGGAAAGATTGTCTATTTCAAGTGGCATTTCTTTAAACCAATGTGTCATATCTGGTTATACAGTCAGCGTTTTCTTTAGAGCAGAAAATCCTCTCTTAAGATTCTTGAATAAACAGCAGATATCTTTTTAGGGATACCTCGTAGGAGATTTCAAGTGCTGTATATTCATTAGTTCAGTCTCTCCACATGTCCCAGGAAGTTTCTTATATCGGTGTTTTTTTCTTTTCCTTCTTCCTGCAATATGGTTAGTTGTTAAAATAGAGTGCTTACTGTGCATTTTATATATATTTTTAAATTTTAATCCTCACAATAACCTGTGAGGTAGGGTTGTGTTATATCCATTTTAGAGGTAAAAGAAGTCAAGAGTTAAAGTTAAGAGGCTTCCCTCAAACTGCTAGTAAATACTAGATACAGAATTTGACCTTTTCCCTTTGTTTCCAAAGATCATATTGGTACCTTCACATGTGGGTTCCCTCAGCCAGTTCCTGCAGGGACCCTGAACCAATTATAAGTACGCTAAGATCTCTAAAGGTACAGACAGTGATGGATTAGACCTTTCATAGTTGCAGATACAAGACAGAAATTTTTGGAAATAAGTTTTTAGTTATGTTTCATAGAACTTTTGATTTATGTAACCTATTAGCATACATTTGGTATTGCAGTAGAGTTCATACATTATTCAAAGGGATTCCAGTAGTTTAGCCTTCTTTCCATTTGTCTAAGTTGTTCATTACAAAATGATTGGCTAGAATTAGAAAGTTTTTACCTGCAGATAAGAGATTCTGACTGGCTTCCTTGATTGTGGAAGCCTAATTATGAGTGTGTGATCCTGCTTTCTTGTGAACTTAGAAGAGTTCTGTTAGCTCAGAAGCAATTACCACTGTTTTTTTTTTTTTTTTAATGTGGGTTGGATAATTAACCCTCAAGACTTCTTAGTTAATAGATTACTATTAATCTATTAACTAATACAATAAAAGTATTTTTGATCATTGTATACATACATTATGGGCCAATCTTATGTGATCTTGAGTTGAAAGGGGTTATCTTGTTTGATGTTAATAAATTTTGATATCACAACTACCTTTTAAAAATTAACATAGTGGTTTTTTTTTTTTCTTTCGCATCTGTGGCAGGCAAGCAATATTTTGTAGGATTTACATAGTTCTAATTTTCCATTACGTCAGTTGAATTAATTCAGTATGTTCTGGGAGGAAAATCTTACTTGGTTCAGCCAGTATTTGGGTGCCAATTTTGTTCTGAGTATTATTCTAGTGACTCTTCCCCCTAAGGAAAAAGCTTAGGTCAGAGTTTTCAACCTAGGCACTATTGACATTTTGGGCCAAACAATTCTCTTTATGGGGGAGGCAGGTGCATGAGGGAGGTTGCCAGTGCATTTTAGGATGTTTAGTAGCATCCCTGGTTCCTTACCTACTGGATGGCAGTAGCATCACCCAAGTTGTGACAATCAACTTTGCCAAGAACTTTGAGACGCCACCTAGAAACAATTCATGGGGCTCAAAAGGCAAGGTGGCTTAGGATCCACGTGGGTTAGCAAACTTTCCCTGGTGGAGAACCACTGCATAGCTAAACAACATGGTCGAGACTAGTCCCATGGCAAAGTAACTCTTGACTGAAGATTAGGCGTGTATATAAAGGAAAGCAAGTACCTGTTGATATTTGAGACTTTACCTTCATTAGGCCAGGATTGGTTAGTATTAGGTGTACGCCCCTGTCATTCCCTCTTCAGAAACAGCCATGCATGTAAAATGTCTTTTAGCAAATCTGAAAAGGCGCCTCTTTTCTTGTTACTTATAATTCTTATTACTTAGAATTGTGAATTACTGCGATGAATAACAGTAAAGTAGGAAGTCAGAATTCATGTGTGGTTTTTTTTTTTCTTTTTGCGATCACAATCATGTACTTCTCTTGGTTTATTTAAATACATTTGTTAAAAAATGTTTGCTTACGTAAACACTCCCTGGTTAGATTTCTTGGTAGAATCTAAATCTTTCCAACACAGTGTAATACCCTTCTTACCCAAGGGCAGGCTATAGATTGTGCTGCATGTTATTTCTCTGTTTTAGGTCTTATTCCTCAGTAGACATGTCAGAAAGACATCCCTGGGGATCAGGAATGCATTCGTGATTCAGGATGATAATCTGCATGGTGAGAGTCCAGATAATTTTTTTCCCCAGGTCACACAGACAACCCTGTGCAGGTCTGTTAACCATCTGCTAGTTTTGAAAATAAAAATAATTTCCCACCACTCAAGGCTATGAAATGCAGATGGTTCGCTCTCCCAGCTTGACTGCAAGAACTCCTGATGTGATGCAGGGTCCACATTGGCAGAGGCGGAATAGGATGTTTGCTAATAAATCAGGGAAGTGGTGACTGTTTTCTTTCCTTCTCTCTTCCACCCTCATGGGACAAAAATCACATTCTCTCGCCTGGTGCACTCTGATGCCTGTTGACCTTAGCTGTGAAGGCACTGCAGACTCATTCCCTGCCATCACCACCACCCCATGTGTTCTCATCCTTGAGATTTACAAGCCTCAGAATCTTCTTCACCTCCGTCCTCGTTTTCTGCCCTTGCTGCTGCAGCTCGCAGCTTGTGCCGTAGCCTTGGCTGTGCTTGTTCTCCCCTCTTCCGTGCATCCCAGGGCTGACTGCTGTGTTAGGCACTGTTCCCATAATACCTTTAGGGACCCAAAAGAATGTTTTAATTTTAATTTCTTTTAAAGTCAGAAGGAAAAATAGTGAATATAATAATAACCATGAATATACAATAATGAATCCAGCCTGAATTAGAGCTGTCTTTATACCAACACAGCCCTAAAATAAAACTTTTAATATTTTGCTAGTGAGGAACGGGTCCATGAAAGTCATCATGTAGCCCCTGCATCCTCCTCATGCTCCAGTGGGATGCTGCTCTTGCTTTCTGTGGACTGTGCCAGTAGCTCCCTGTGGCTTCAGACATTTATTACAAATTCAAGGTCGTTCTACACCAGCCCTGTGCTAGCTTTCACGCCTCCTCCCTCCACACTCAGCCTGTGCACATTTTCTGCTTCAGTCTGTGGTCTCCCTGGCACTCCTTCCTGAGAGGTCTTTGACACACCGTTGCCATACCTCTGCTTTATCATGTCAGCACCTTTTGTTAGCCAGTATGGCCTCATTTGTGTTGCCACCATTAGATTGTATGTCCATTGAGGTCAAGGATGTTCTGGTCACCCCACTGTCCCCAGCCTCAAATATGTTCAGTGCCTGGGAAATGTTTACCTGAACATAAGGCATCAAGCCAGAACTTTTCTGAAACTTAACCTAGAACTCAAACAACTCTGAAACCTCCTCTGTGTGAAGTGGGAAGGACAAGTGTTTGATAGCCATCAGCATATGCTGTTTTGCTTAGTTGTCAACAATCAGTTTCTATCTCGTCTTTGTAGTACTTTCAGGTGTATTTTTTGTATACTAGCCTTTCACTTTAGGTGTTAGGTTACACTGAAATCTCTGAGAATCAGTTCTATGTTGTTGAAGGCTTTTAGCTGCAGGAGTTTATTTTTTTAAATAGTTGATTGCATGCTTGAAGTCCGCTATTTGTGCAACGCTTGGAGTCTAGTGAGATAATCTGATTTTTTTAATGTTGTCCGAGTTGCAAAATGATGCTTCTCTCAGGAATGTGTGTATTGTCAAAGAATCAGGAAGTTAACATTGAAGCTTATGGAATAATATAGTTCATAAGCCCCCTTGCTTTTTGAGCACTGTTTTCTAGGAGGAGACTGAGGTCCATGGACAAGTTGAGTTGTAACTGGTATTTAAGAATTGGTAAAGACAGAGGTGTGGATGCTGCATTTTCTTTTTTCTGCATTAAGAAATATTTCTCCTGGTGCCACAATAAAAAATCTCACAGGTAACTAAGTTAGAATTTATTTTAAATTGTTTCTTGCCTTTGTCAGTAATTACAATAATTACATTTTCTACATTCTAGTTTATTACTGTTATTATTTTTAATGCCAGGCATTCCTCAGTTCCTTCCACAAATATTTATTGAGTGCTTGTATGTGGGAGTGAGGGGGCAGGCAAGTGGTAAAGAGTAAGGAAGATCTCATAGGCAGTGAAGTAACTTTTATTTTATCTTGTTTGCATTTACAAAAAAAAATAAGACTAGGAATCCTTGTACACTTGAAATGTTTAGATGTTATCTTTTCTTCTATTCTAACAGATAAAACTTACATAAACACTTATAGGCTCTACCATCAACTGCATCCTTGTAATAATAGCATCCACATAATTTTACCCTTGTCACTTTCAAATTGCCTTCATGAAGATCGTAATATTTAGGCCCCCAAACAGCCAGCTGTGTTCTGTCCTAACAGATAAAGAAGCTAAGACTGAAATGTGTCACTGAAACTGACATTAAAATTAAGTCTTAAGAGTAAGACTTAAGTCTGATTTTTGGTTCCTGGTTTTGTATTCTTTCTGCAACTTTTTTTTTTTTTTTAATATATCCAAGAAAATAGAAATAGGGCTTCACTGTTACACCTCCCCTTCAGAATTATTTTGTCCTTGTATTGTAGTTCCTGATAGTCTTTATTCTGATAGGAACAGCAATTTGAAAAATTCTTACTGAGTCTGAGGGCTGTAGAAAGGGAGAGCTTCTTTGGTAATGCCATTGTGTAAGTTAGTTAAGGAGGATAATCTACTCATGCTTATCAAGCACATGGTCTGAAATTTGAACCTTGAGTATTCCTCATTGTTATGACCGTGGAGAAGAAATAATCTTGGCTTACACTAAAAGTGATAAGTTCACAGAATACAATTTGAACAATGAACAAGAATGCTGTTTGAAAGTTACTCTGAGTTTTTTTTTAACATCAACTTATTATTCTTACTGAATTTCTATTATGGTTGCACAGCAGTTTTCTTCTGCACCAAAAATCCTGGTAATAAAAACACAACAGTATGAGAGTTATAAGCAGACAGTAAAGGCAGATAAATAAATAAATGTTATGGAACTTTGAAAGGAAATAAACCAAAGGATATAATGTAGATGTTCTTTCTGCTTATGAAAAATAAATCACTTCATGTTCTGTTCCTGAAATATTTCTGTAACTATGCTAAAAATAGAAAGGTAAAGTTCTAAGACCATAAATTCTTTGATATCCTTCTCTTAAAGATATATGGACTCTTATCCCATATAATACACTTGTTTGTAATCTCTCTTGTTCTGACTGCAGATGGCCTCTTACTATCTTCACATAATTGTGAATATATGTGCCTCTGTGTGTATGCACAAAGATATCAGAACAATAGTAAATGACGAATATCTGAATTCTGGTGTCTCAATGGAGTACATTCTTTTATTTTCTCTTTCCCTTCCCAATTGCCTGATGTCTTCTAACATGACTTTCTTATTAAAGACCTTTTAGAAATCATTTAATAAAATTTGTTAATTATCATTTCTCCACTTGTGATCTTCCTCATATTGTTAATTGAAAACAATCTGCTAATGGTGAGGACCTGTAAGTACCGTCTTATGAAATCACGAGCTCATGCACTCACACGAAAACATACAAGTGCTTTATGTTTGGCATTGATGACAGCATGCCACCCGCCTTGAAAAATGTTCTGAACTGTTCTGCCTCATGCTAGTGGGAAATCAGATAGAATGACTTCCTAGACAGTTTAGCTGGGCTCTGAGCTTAATGTGTCTTCACTGTCCTTATCCCTTGAGAGTTGCTCTGAGATTTTAATGCACATGGAAGGACAATAGGATAACTTACCTGGAAAATTAGCATTTTTGTGAGGGTCTTCACCCTCATTAGTATTTTCATACCATTTTGGTACTAGAAATTGTAAAGATATTAAAGGACGTGGACAATGTAGAACGTATATACCAGGCCCAGATATGTAGGCTGGCTCCCTCACTACAGCCCGAGACTAGGAATTCCACTAATGACCTCTCCCCATCCTAGCTCTAATTGCCTTTCTGCCTATGTTTGTTTCACAATGGCCTGAAACCGGAAAGCTGGTAGAACTAGAGCTGAGATGAATTTCTGGGCTGACAAAGGATAGAGAAATATGCCTCTTTTTTCCCTTGTCCAAGTAGTATGGGCAACTCTAAGACACAGATGTGCAGACATGCTCTAATTAGATGACATGTTCTACCTCTTCTGGAAGCTTTTTTCCCCATTATTTTCCTACCTGCAGCTTTTTGAAGACTTCTTGTTCTCTAATGATCTCTTGGTGCTTTGTTTCGTCTGTGCTCTACATTGTGAGGAGGTCAGCATTGCAGTGGGTAAACGAGAAGAAATAAGGAGAAGAAACTAAGAACTGAAAAACTTTTAAACCTTCACTTATTTGTACATTAAGCATATTGGCGTAAGTTTTAAGCTCTAGAAAATTCATTGCAGTGCTAAGGGACTATTGACAAAGCAAAAGGCCATTTTAGTACTGTCATTAGATAGTGGTGAATACGATATTGCATAAAAGATGAGGGTCAGGGCATCCGCCGGGTGATGAGTGAGGTAGTGCAAGTACCATGGCACCATCCTGAGTTTCTAGGTAACAGGAATGACCCCAGAGATGGTCATGACTATTTAGCTTGCAAATTGTGTGGGGATAGTCTATTTCAAGGCAATAAAATAAATTAACATCTAGGGCTTATAACTCCTGCACATTACCTGGCTTAGGTCTATGCACTAAATCCCAGGTGATACTGAGGTTTTTAACTTTGCGATTTGTTTGGTGCTAAGCCTGCCACATACAGAAATCTGGTGCGAGTATCAAATGATTGGTCTGCTAGGACCAGCATTCCAGAAGTCCATTTCTCACCCCACCCTCTTCTCTGCACACATACCTACCTCCCAGGGACGGCTGGGCCAGAGCTGTGTGTGTTGCTTGTGTTGCACAGATTTCAACACGTACAGCTTGATAGACTGTGATCACAGTAGCATGACTGTTTGGTGATGAAATTCGCATGTCCTTTGCAGAAGTGTAATTAGGATAAGATTTTAAATTCACACTGTACGTGTAAAATGTGAGCAGGAACATGGTCTATTTAATAGCATTAGATTGTTTTCAGATTTGAAATACTTCCTATTAGAAATACATTGAGTGTAAACAAAATACATTTAACTAAAAAAACTGTGCATTTAAACGAATTGTTTATCATTTACAGAGGTCTAAAAAATAAATTAGAAGAAAAGTAAAGAAGCCACAACATCAATCAGATGTAAAGATTGCAACAGTTGATTGCCATCTCCTTAAAAGCTTCCGTGCCTGTGTTTGGAGCATCATTCCGTTTGCCCCTCCTCAGATGCTTTGTTTCCAGTTCTAGTAGCAAGAACCGAGAGTATGGCTCATATGCCATAGCTGTCCTACCTCATATAATACATTAAATATTAAATATTCATGAAGTGTCTGGCTAGAAATGTGCTGGTCTGTGCCAGCTGAAGTACTGGAAGTCCTTACTTTCCAAGAGCTTATAAAAAAGGCTGAGAGGAGATGGCGTGTACTCAGTAAGATTAATAAAGGACAAATGTGTAATACGTGGTCATGAACATAATTTATTATTGTGTCGTATGTTTTGTACTGGTATATTTCTGGCATGTTTAGGGCAGTGCTGTTTCATAGAAATGTAATGCAAGCTACTTATAGGATTTTAAAGTTTTTAGCAGTCACATTTAAGCAATTGGTATTAATTTTAGTAATATATTTTATTTAACCCAATTATTACCATTTTAAATGCAGTCAATATAAAAATTATTAATGAGATCTTTTATATTATAGTTTTTATACTAAGTGTTTGAAATCCAGTGTATATTTTACACTTAAAACACATCTTGGCTGGGTGCGGTTGGCACATGCCTGAAATACTAGCATTTTGTGACACCAAGATGGGAAGATTGCTAGAGACCAGCCTGGGCAACATGTGAGACCCCATCTATACAAAGAAATACAAAAATTAGCCAGGTGTGGTGGCACGCACCTGTAGTCCCAACTACTTAGGAGGCTGAGGCAGGAGGATTGCTTGAGCCCAGAAGTTTGAGGTTGCAGTGAGCTGTGACAATGCCACTGCATTCTAGCTTGGGCAACAGATTGAGACATGGTCTCAAAAAAGGAAAAAAACAAAACAAAACAAAACCCACATCTCAATTGGAACACTAAACTTACATCAGGAAAATTTATTATTTGGGTTCTTAAAATTTACAGCCAAAAGGTAGGTTCACTTATCCAGGTTCTAAACATGCTTAAACATTTTTCAATAATGGGATAGAATAACAGTTTTTAAATTTAAATTTACATGAATTATAGTTAAATAACGTGAAAAACCAGTTCCTTAGTCTTACTAGCAGCATTCCAAGTACTCAAAAACCACATGCAGCTAGTGCTTTTACCTTGTTAGATAGTACATGTTCAAGGTATTCAGCAGTCTACAGTTGACCTTTGAATAATGCAGGGGTTAGGGGTACTCATCCCTCCCTCCCCCCCCCGCCCATTGCAGTTGACAATCCATGTATAACTTTTTTTCTCTTTTTTTTTTTTTGAGACAGAGTCTTGCTCTGTCGCCCCAACTAGAATGCTGTGGCATCATCACAGCTCACTGCAACCTCAAACTCCTGGGCTCAAGCGATCCTCCTGCCTCAGCCTCCTTAGTAGTAGCTGGGACTACAGGCGCCTGCCATGATGCATGGCTAATTTTTTCTGTTTTTAGTAGAGACAGGGTCTTGTTCTTGCTCAGGCTGGTCTCAAACTCCCAACCTCAAGCAATCCTCCCGCCTCAGCCTCCCAGAGCGCTAGGATTACGAGTGTGAGCCACTGCTCCCAGCCACACAGATTTTATTTAAGCACAAGTTTCCACTGCTTAAAAATTTGGAAAACTGTCAATCTCTAACTTTCAACCCAGTGCAAAAATCTCTTCTGAAATGCTGATGGATGGTTGTCCATGTGTTTAAGTGGCTCGCTGATAAGGTGCTTATCATCCACTGCAGTCTTTCTTCATCACTGTTGTTCATATCAATTGGTACTTCCTTGTGATTTTTCTTCAGATGTTATCTTCCACTCTCATTTTTTCAGACAAGCTAGCTCTATTTCCTTTTAAAATTTTCTTTCCCTCCAAGGTATATTTCTTTAATTTTTTAATGTTTTTCTGAAAACATGGATACCTTCTTCTAGATGTGATTTGATGCAGCAGTATTTCTCCTGGTTGTCTGGGGCTGTCTATTGCTGAAGCTTAAGAGTGCATTAGCTGGTTTTTTCATCTTCATCTCTTAAAACAATGCCTTTCCTGTCCTCTGCTGCTTCAATGAATTATTTGAAGCAAAATACATGACCTTTTATATACTTAAAAAAGCAATTTGAGAAAGTTTTACCTTCTGAAATAATGTTGAGCCCTGATAATATCACTTAGTATTTTAGTTATTCCTATCAAATACGTGCGTGTATTAGTTTCTCTTGCCACAATAATGCTTAAAAGCCACAATCCAGCCCCAAATTTAGTGGCTGAAAACCGTAACCATTTGTTATAGTCCACAAGCCTGACCTTGGCTGAACTTGGCCTGATTTGATAGAAAACAGTAAAACTTTAGAAATTGAACATGTATAGAATATCTCTTGTACCTAAAATGAAGAGGAGTAATAGATTTTTATTTTTCTGTATTGCACTATGTGCTGAATACTAATCTGTCCTGGCTGTCAGAATCAGTGGAAATCATACTGGAAAAATCCTTCATTTGTTACTATCATATTTCTTTACAGTGAATGCCATTCAAACCAGTGTCTCCGAGGAGCCCAATTTTTAAGTCTTCCAGCTTGTTAGCAACATGGATTTAAATGTGATAATTCTGCAATGAGATTTTAGCAAAATGCCAGCATTTAACATTCACTCTAATTGATCTCTTAAGCTGTGTGTGTGTGTGTGGGGGGGGGGGGGTGTATTTGTACTACTACCGCCACCACATACTATATAGGTAGCAATACAGTAGGTATATACATAGGTGGGTATATGCCAACTGTTGAAACATTAGAAGATATACATTAAATAAGATAAGGGTTGATAAACATGAGTTAACAATTGGAATGTTAGGGGATTTGAGCTCCTAGTTTGCAATCGATTGGCTGCATTTGATTTAAGTAAAGAACTAATTTAGGAAAAAGTTACATGTTTGCATACCAGGAATGCCAACTGGCTTATAAAAGTAAGCATGGGCTTTGGAATAACAATCTTGATACTAGACTCCTAGGCAGGTTTTGAGCCTTTCTGATTATTTAACTAGATGTGGAAGTGATTTATCTTGATTTTTCTGAGCGTGAAATGAGATAATGAGCAAAGCCCTCAGTAGATGGTTTTGGTTTTGCTCCTAACCATTTTCCTATCTCCATGTTCACAAGTTCAAGGCTGATGAGATATAGCAATATTGAGAAAGTCAAAATAGGATAAAGATCTCAATACTGTTTGTTTGGTGAGTCTATGAAATATGTCAGTAAAATTTTAAAGACAAAATTAAAGAGATAAACTATTTCTACATGAAAATGACCTTGAAAAGAGTTTAACTCTTACCAAGGTAAGAGCACAACATTAGACACAAGTATACATGGCACAGTACATGTATGGTTTTATATGTTTGTGTGTATGTGTGTATATGTGTATATATGCAGTTAAAACATTCACCTTTCAGGGCTCAATGGGCATTAATTGGATTAAAAACTATTTTTGAGGCTAATAATTTGGTGGCCATGCATAAAGCTCTATTTTTTAAATCTATCTTTTTTTTTATCTGTTTATATCGGTTCTAGCAGTGGACACCACTCTTCCATGGGCCTGCCTAAAATGCATGCTTTAAATGTTGGTTATTAATTTCATGGATGTGGAATAACAAAGGTTTCTCTTGAGAGAACTCTTGATTTCTTACTGGGCACCAGCAGCAAGTTTGATTTACCAGCCTTGTCATAAGGTGGTAGGAGTTTTGGGTCAACTTGAGAACATCTGTCCTTTGGATGGAAAGAAAAGCTTGGTATCCACAGAGGTCATGAATAGCATCAAGGAATGAAAGCTGGTAATTTGAAGCCAGATCAACAGTGCCCCAAAAAGAATGTCAAGTTTCCAGGAGTGAAATATGTAGATTAGTTCTTTGAAAAGAATTTTTTCTCTCTCTACTCTCTTTTGTGGCAAATCATCTTTAGGCTGAAACTCGAGCTCTGAAATAATCATGCAGCAAATAGTTGATGTGAATAGATGTGCGACTCTCCACATGGGCAAATTGAAACCGTGTGGAGTTTCAGTAATCACGGTTTTCTGTATGCTTTGACTAGCTTCTCTATTCTTTCTTACCACAAATACATGACACACACACAGGGGCAAAGCTTTGGAAAATTGCAATTTTCCGTTTTAATTAGAGAGTCAGCCTGGTCATGTCAACAGAACCCTTGACAGAGTAGGTCCAACTCCCTTCTCTGCCTCCGTAACTGTGGCCTCGGACAAATCCTTACTGACACCTTTTCCCCTTTCTTAGGGTCCAGGTCTATGATTCTAATTTTAACTTCAGTTCTCCTCTGTTCCTGATGCGGTGAGCAATTGCAGATGTTCTGTTTCCACTGAAAATACTTTTTTTTTTTTTTTTTTTAGCATTTAAAGGAAAACCTTACAGATAAGTTCACCGCTTAAAAGGGGTTCACTCTGAAATTTTCTAGATTGTGATTCTAGAGAACAGCTGTTTACATTTGAAAATGGAAAATTTAAATGTTTTAAAATTAACCTTTAAGGAATTTTTTGTGGAGTATAGTTGAATTATGCCAGATTAAGGGAAAACCGTATTTATGGGAGGAAACTGCGAATGTGGTAGAAATAATATCACTATCCTGTGCTTTAAAAAAAGGTACTATACAAGAATCCGACCTGAAGGAGTTGTGAACTGATTAAAAAGTACCAAATATTTCATTATATGAGGCCAGCTATTCAAACCATTGAGAAGTCGGTTCAAATGCAGAAAACAGATGGTTTTCATTAGCCAGAAACCTTAAAATTACATAAGTCCATGGATGCAGCTAAGCTATGGATCTGTGCCCTCTCCTTGCCAAGCAGGACTTCTCAGCCAGCAAAACAGAGAGCTCCTTGTTTGCTTTTCCCTCCTAGTTGGGACTCTGTGGGGAGGAATGCTGCCAAGCCTGCTGTATGAGGAATTTTGATCTCCTTGATATGATAAAGAGAAACTTTTTGGAGAAAGGGAACACCCAGTTTGAAAGACAGCTGAATAACTTGTTCAAGAAGCCGACTTTGCATTTAATTGTAAATTGCAGGGATTGTAGGTGTAGGTTTCCGAGCTCACCTTTGCAGATGGGTCTAGATTTGGTATACATGTTTATATTTGTTTATGTTAGCTTCCCCTTATGCCATTTTAAAGCCATTTTCTAGCTAAATTGCTTTGGAAAGTCCATTTCACTTTAGTACTCTATATGTTGTGGCTTGAATATATAGACCTGCAACATTTTTAAATGTAATATTTACAGCTCTGTAGGTTAGAGCATTCCCTAAACAGCCTCTTGCTTTTGAGGCAATGTGAACGCTCCATTGTTTTAGCCAGTTATTTTGTTCATTGTCAGGAACACTGTTTTCCCATGGGAAAGCATCTCCAGTTTTATGATGTCAGTGGAAAGTCATTCGGTTTGCAAGAATTGCCTTCATATTCAGTCTCTCAGATATGCATAGACCACTACCAGGGTTCTAATCTTTTAGATGTTGTCTTAAAATTTCTGCAAGGTAACCACAAGTTTCCTTAGTGTTAAGACGTAAACAGAATTCAAATGTAGTATTTAAGTGGTTATATTTACCATCTACTAAGTTATTTACATTTCGTTTCTATTAAAGTCATGTTAAAACAGGAATAACTATATTTATGATGACTTTGAAAGAGCATGCATTTTTACTGGCAGCAAATAACTTACTCCCAGACCTAAAGATTTCAATTTTAAGAATGAAATCCATAAGATTTAAGAATGTCCATATTAACAAGTCCTGAATAGGACCCTGTGTATGACTTATTAAGCTATTTCTTTGAGGCTTCATTCAGGAAAAGTGTTTTGAGTAAACCTTTTGGGCCCTTGCACTGCAAAATATTATTTTCTGCGTGGCAATGGTGCTTTCCTTTTGGCTGAATGCCGGGAAGTAGGCTGCTCCTAGCAACCAGGCTTTGCTTTTTAAATGGTTTATTTGGTGTAGATGAGGATGCTGTGGGTTGTTTGTCTTGTCTTAATTAACTGGGACAGGGATATGTACTTAAAACTTGGAATTCTTAGCAGGTGGGCTTCAGTAAGAATAGAAAGGTTTCTGGTTCAGTTTGTATCTCAAAGCTAATTACTCTGATTTTCATGTGCACACCTGGTGTTGGTTTGTGAAAGAATTTTGCCTGAGAAACATGGTTTTGTGATTTGAGTATTTGTTTGTGAAGGGTCTCTTGTAACATCAAATGTAACAAGATGTATACATACTACCAATTTTACAATATCTGGTTTAATAATTTGCCCTAATTATTGAGGAATCAAAGTTTAAACTATTAAACTGTCTCCATTTTAAGAAAATAGGGCATGTTAACTATGATTCTCCATACATTTATGTTTAAAGTTAATCGGCTGGGTGTAGTGGCTGATGCCTTGACTCCCAGCACTTTGACAGGAAGATTGCTTGAGGCCAGGAGTTTGAGACTAGCCTGGGCAGCATAGCAAGACCCCAGCTCTACATACAGACATACATAAAGTAAGTAAGTAAGTAAATATTAAATCTCACTTGTTGGAAAACCTGAAAGGAACTGAAGCATATATTTTCTAGTCCAAGCACTCATTGTTAAAATGAAGAGATCATAAAATAATTACAGGGCCTTAACCAATTTATTTGAAGAGATGTAAAAAAGATAAACACCATTTGGTAGTCAGCATATACACATATGCTGACAGATGGCATTAAAATTAAAGTCCAGAAGATGGACGAAACAAAAGGAAGTTAAGAAATCAGGGTGGGGGAAGAAAATGAAAAACCATTTATTTGTTAGGTTTGTCAAATAGGGTGACCAGTTGTCCCATTTTGCCAAGGACTCTCCTGGTTTTATGTTTCCCATAAAACACTGAAAGTCTCATGTGCTGGAAACCCCTCAGCCCTGGGCAGGCTGGGTGGTTAGTCATCCTGTTGTCAGGGCAAGGACTTTGCCTCAAAACTACATCGGTGCCTAGTGTTGTTATATTGGAATTGCCTCTCTGCAGTTAGGAACGGAAAGAGGAAGATCACCAAGACTTTTTAAAGTAGGTAAAAGAGAAGCAACGGGCCAGTCTTTAGGAATGTCTTGTGCTGTGAAATTGGAGGATCGTGAGTCAGTGAAGGGGTAGAGAAGTAGGAGGGCTAGGATAGCGCATTGCCATAGAAGCCAAGGAGAAGACTTCAGAGGAAGAGTTCGTGTGGGCAGAGAAGGTGAAAAGTGGCATATATTGAAGAAAAAGTCCTTTTGGTTTCTTACGTAAGAGATCACATGTAACCTTGGAGAAAGCAGTCTGAGCCGAGTGGTGAGACTGTAAACCAGATGACAGGGGGTTTAAGAAGAAGGTGGGAAAGTGCTGACAGTGAATGTTTAAATCATCAGATTTAAAATTTGCGGTCAGTGAAAGACATGGCAGAAGACGGTTGCTCTAGACAAGAAATCTGTAAACTGCGGCCCACTGGCTAAATCTGGCCCATTGCTTTTTTTGTAAATAAAGTTTTATTGGAAAGCGGCTACATCCATCTACGTCCATATCATCTAAGGCTGCTTTTGTGCTATACAATGACAGAGTTGTGTAGTCACAAAAGACACTGTATAGCCCACAAAACTTAAAATACTTATTATCTGGCCTGTTACAGAAAAAGTTTGCTGACCTGTTGCTCTTGAGGGTAATATAGTGGAGGGAAATGTTTCTTGTTTATTGTTTGCCTTTCTTAATAGAGGAGATCAAAGGCTATTTGTGGATGTAATAAGGAGCTAGAGAATAGGATGAGTGTATTAGGTATGTATTGCTCTGTAATAGGTTACCCCAAACTTAATGGTTTAAAACAACAGTGATTATCTCACAGTTTCTGTAGGTCAGGAATTTGGGAGTGTCTCCTGAGTAGTTCTGGCTGAGTCTCTCTTGAGGTTGCAGTTGTGGTGTCAGCCAGAACTACAATTATACAAAGGTTTGACTGAGGCTGTAGGTTGTTTCCAAGCTTGCTCACATGGCTGTTGACAGGAGATCTTAGTTCTTCACCACCTGGGCCTCTCCTCGCTGCTGCTTGAATGTCCTCACAACATGGCAGCTGACCTCCCGTAGTTAGTGATCCCAGAGAGCATTGAAGAGCCATGATGCCCTTCACAACCTTGTTTTGGAAGTCACACATCATCATTTCTGCTGTGTTCTATTTGTTGCACAGAGAAACCCTGATACATTGTGGGAGGGGACTGCCTTAGGTCATGAATACCAGGAGGATCATGGGTGGCTTTGTTGGAGGCTGGCTACCATGGGGAGAGAAATTGTCAATTACGTGCTCCTTGAGGGGAGGACATGGAATCAAGGGCATTTGTGTAGACAAGGAGGTAGAACACTTTCCTTAGACACTGTAGTGAACAGATGGTGGAGAAACAGAGGTACAGAGAAATACTGAGGTTTAGAGGAGGAGATTCATTCAACAAAATATTTATCAACTATGGTAAAAGGCTCGTTAGTCTCTCTCTTCATTTAGGGATCAGGTTCCAAGGGATTCCTGTCCCAAAGACAGGAAGGGTGGGCAGAATAAAGTACGGTGGGGAATACAAAGGTGATTCTGTTAGTGGATTGTAAATTCCTTGAGGGCAGGGCCCTCCATCATCTAATATAAAGCTTTATCTACAGGTATCTGATTAACGTTCTTTAACTTTCTTGCAATGTTATTGTCTGTACTACTTATTTCAATAAGAATAGAAAAATTTGTATTCTAATTTTTAGGATCAAGGCATTGAATTTTTTCTTAATCCCTCAGGAAAGCTGTGAAATTTAAAATTATAGAGCATTCTACTTAAGCTGCTTCTTTGCATCTGTTGGAGAATGAGGCTTTCAGTTTCCTGGAAATTACAGGAGGTGGCAAGGGGCTCAGGTGGAAGAGGTGAGGGTTCCCAGCTATTCTTGCCGACGACCTGGACATTGTGGCCTCAGTTGCTGTTACTTAAACATCTGGCAGTGCAGAGGCAGAATTTTGTTAATTATAGAAAAATTACCTGAAAACATGGTTTTAGGGATTTTGCCAGCAGCTTTTGCACTCATGACTAGGTTCAGCGTAAGACCTGTTTTTTTTTTTTTTTTAAAGGACATAAATCCTCTGTTATGGTTGGATAAAATATATGTAAAGATAACTAGAATGGGCAGATGTATCCTATTTTACATTTCTGTGGGAAGAGGTGTTTGGAAACTATTTCATTTCTTAAACTGAAACCTCTCAGTGCAATTTTAGCATTGTTGGGTTTTTTTCTCCTGTGAACAATTTTTGGGAATGATCACAAGTTATTATGGAATCACCCAGTTCTTGACTGCATGAATGAATGGCTTCTGTTGGAAGTTAATTCTTCTGGCATGCATGTCTCACATTTCCTCAGCAGTTGGATTTAACAAGGGAGGAATTATCATGATTAATGTGTCTTTTGATTCCGTGGTTTCAAATAACACTTTTACTTCTGTGGATTTATTTTTCATCTCTTGCTGAATTTTTTTTTTTCTTTTTGAGATGCCAGAACCTATTCAGTGAGACAGTACAGATATTTCAAGACTTCCATTTTCCCTTTCTAAAATATTTATATAAAGGTAATACCTGTACACAGAAGGGTTTGAAAATATAGAAGGCATCCTTTTCGAAGTTATTTTCATGAAGTGGTGGATTGCCTGCAATGGAAATAGCTAAGATCCATTACCTACTACACAGCAGGCACATTGTGGTTGGGGAGATAGGACACTAGCACCCTTCACATACTTTTAAGAGCTGAGAGATTAATAACCACACAATGTTCTGGGGAAAACCAGGAGGAATGACCAATACACTGAGTTACATTTGTGGACGGTGAATTCTACAGTAAATTTTTCTGTTGAAAATCATAATGCAGCCACTTGCTAACTAATTATGAACACTAATAATGTCATGCTTAGTGCTGAAAGGTGGCACACAATGTTACTTTCAGGCCTTTTCATCAGGTGGGGGCTGGCATTGTGTTCTGTGTGAGTCAGTTGGAAGTTATTATGAGAATGTGGTTTCCTGGACAGTGATTATATTTATTTTAGAAAAAACATCTTTTTATCGTCAGAACCTTTTGGCAGGTTACTGCAAACATCTCTTATGGGGAAAATGTATACATTTTTCAATGAATAAATTCCTTTCAATATTGTTAATGTCTTTCTCTGTCTCAGTATAAAAGAAAGCACTGTTTTATAGGTGGTTGGAAATGTCTGTAGCATATATAATACTTAGCCCAAAGGCAGCGCTGATTCACGATTGAGAATTAGCAAGAATAGAACTGTTTTTGATGTTGTTGTTCAGTCCACTGTTCTTCTCCCCAACCTCTACCTTGGAGCTATGGATTCTATAACTAACTGAAACTTTTTTTTTCAGGTGCCCACTGACGGCAATGCCGGCCTGCTGGCTGAACCCCAGATTGCCATGTTCTGTGGCAAACTGAACATGCACATGAACGTGCAGAATGGGAAGTGGGAGTCAGATCCATCGGGGACCAAAACCTGCATTGGTACCAAGGAGGGCATCCTGCAGTATTGCCAAGAAGTAAGTCCAGTCTGGCCGCCAACATGCGTGCATTTTTTAAAAATTTAACTTCATATATTTTGTGTTTTTATATTTTATCTTTTTTTCATACAGTAAAAATCTTGGTTCGTAATGATTCACCATACCATTAATATATTTATGTGCATTACCCTACAATATACATAAATGTTTTTTAAAATTATTATGTCATATTATGACCATCAATAAACTGACTGAGTAAAGTTTAAGATTCCTTAGCACTTCCTTGGATTGTTAGGATATTTTCCACTATGTCTGTACCGTCAAGGTATTGTGGTTAAAAGTGCTGGAATTAATTTTTTCTGTTACCAACTTAATATATTTGAATTCATTTATATCTGCTTGTATTCAATTTTAGCTTTTGCCTCCCACTTTTACTTTTTGATTACACTGTCAACTCTATATAAAAAAGTTACATTCAGAAAGCTCACTTGGCACCCATTCTGTATTGATAAACATTTTCATTGTTCCTGATTTGTTCTTCTTGTGAAAGAGAATATATATTTTTCCCTTTTTTTCTTATACAAAAGAAATACAAAGTGCACTGTTCTGCACTTTGCTTTCTTACTTAACTTTATGTCTTGGAAATCACACCCTCTCAATTTATAGAGATCTTCATTCTTTGTGTAATTCTTCCTAGTCTCTTTGGTGGTGTTATTATACAGGGTACGCCTTCCTTATTAATTCAATTTAAAATAGCTGGAGTCTCAGGCATTTTATCTCACAACTCTTAGACAACTATCTGTTCTAGGACACGTGGCTGTTTGTATTAATATTTTAAGAACATTTATAGGAATTAATCTTAAGCCTCTTGGCAAAGCAAAATTATTTACACTCAGTATAAACAGCAGATAGCCTGGCTTTTTCTTTGTTATAATCTTTTATGTACTAGAAATTTTCCTTTAACATTCTTGGATTCAAAATGAAAGATTATTGTTACTAAAATATTTTTATTTTTGATTATAACCATTACAATTATTCAAATGTTTAATTTTTTTGGAAAGCACTCTGTTTCAGAAAGGACAGTCTCTAAATACTAACTCATGTTTTAAGAAGCAAAAAAGCACCCATATTATCACGCTGTGTTACGTATTAGGTAATTTTTATCTTGAAAGGAGTATGAACCATGATATGAAAAGATAATTCTTCATACTTAAGTGGAAAGCACTAGTACTTAAATTCTTTATATACTTTAAAAAAAATTCTGCCTGATTATTTATTAAGTAGGGGTTATTAATAAATTAACTTTTGCTCAGATGTGACTTTTATGTAGTATCCATTTTAGAAATAATATTCATATTCTGCTGCAGAGTTCCTCTAGTTCAATTTTATAGATAAGTTATGAATTTGGTAAATTGGAACTCTGTGCATGATTTTTGATACCACTTCACTTTTTTGTATATACATATAGATTATGTACTGAGTGTCAAATAGAATTTTTTTTAAAGGCTAGAATTCATATTTAGACCAAATTGTCCTTTTCTGGTGAGTGACTATTTCGATATGTGTGTCATAGCTTGCATCCAAGTTTTTTCTTCCCTTAGTTTTACCTAGGAATAACCAGATGTTTTTACATTTGTATGGTGGCCATACAAAAATTACTTTTATTGACCCTGGGAACACCCCTTATTTCCCACTGCACTTACAGATCCCACTAATGCCTGGGTAGCTGCACTTTCTGTTTTAGTCTGTTGTTTGTCCCAGGGCTAAGCCGCAGAATGGTTCTTCCCAGTTCCAGACTTTGCCAGATTGTTGGTGGCCACAGGGTAGGAGGGAAGAGAATAAGTCCCTTGGCTGTCTCCTTCCTCTTGCAATTCTAGTCTTATCCATTCTTCTCTGTTCTCTGTCCACCCATGGAGGTCTCATAGGATGATACTTGTCAGGCAGATTCTTAGACAAACATTAGGCTGGATAAGTTAGAAAGGGCCAAAACTTCAGGCTTTGCCACCCATTTTAATGAATTTACTCTGTATTCTATAGCAACAGGCGTCATTAAAGGCAGTTTTTTTTTTTTAAAAAGAAGGGGAGTGACTGTAGATTTGCATTTTTAAAAGTCACCCTCTTGCTGTGTCACTAAGTCCCATTCTCAGTTCCCTCAGAGCCTGCCCTGGAGGAGCCTCTAGCCCTGTGCTGTCTAGTACAGTAGCAGCCACTGGCCACACGTGGCTGTTGAGCCCTTGAAATGTGGCTAGTCCAAACCAGTGTGTGCTGTAAGGATAAGATAAATACCATATTTCAAAGATTTAGTATTAAAAAGCATGTTTATTTCATATTGAGACGATTATATTTTAGATATATTGTTAAATACAACATAAATATTATTAAATATCTGTGATTCAGACGGATTTTCAACTGTTTCTTTTTACTTTTCCATGTGGCTACTAGGAAATTTGAAATTACATGGGCAGTTTGTATTCTACTTTTGTTGAACAGTGCTGCTCTCCCCATGGTCCCATGCCACTGGTGACCTGGGCTATAAGGGTCTGAGATCCCATGATCTGGCAAGTGGGGGAGGGAGGTGGAATTTGGGGGCTCTCATTAAAAATATTTTAATGTGAGATGATTATATGGATACCTTTGTAGAGCCCAGTGGTTCTTTCTTCCTCCTTCAAACGTGTATCTCTGGGCGCTGTGGGTGCAATGGTGAATAGAACATAGGATCTGTTCTTTCAAGGGAAGAAAGGCTTGTAAAGTCACAATTTTAGCAATCTAAAAACTGACATGGCAACAATGATGAGGATGCTGATACTATCTAACCTTTACTGAGTGAGCATTAACAAAGTGCCAGCTGCAGTGACAAGTGCTTGCATTCATTTTACCCACTCGATGTTGATGACACCTCTGGAAAAGAACCTTGGGGAATTGCAACATTAAAGGGGAACAAAGAGAAACAATGCCCTCAATGCAGGATGAGCAGTGGCCAGAGAGACAGGGGAAATGATGAGAGTGCAAGTATGATGCAAACTGAAAGTGGTTGAAGTATAATTTTTTACAAGGTAGGATCATGTTTCTCCTGCAAAATGAACACATGTCAGAGATTTTATTCAGTTCATTAATGAGGTAAACTGTAGATGCTAAAATTGGTCCACTTTGACTCAGAGAGATTTAAATTCTTTTCCCAGCACACTTCATTTTTATGGCTATGAGCAGGAATCATCTGGAATTATCTGGAATGTCATGGAATTATTTCCATGGGACAGGGAACACTTGCATTGCTATCAGGGGTCTACAGTGTCTACCCTTACAGAGTTATAAAATAGCCTCCTCTGTAGAAAGTCAACCAGAGGAATGCACCCTGTAGAATCAGATAATCCTTTTCCCTATCACTCTCAAGGTTTGGAAGACAACACCTGCATTTCACTGCTGAGATACCCAGGAATCTCTTTTGCTCATATCTGTGTCTCGGACACCTTTTTTGGTGACAAAACATTGTTATCATTTGGCAGATAAAAGGTCATTGTTGACACCCTGGGGATAGTAATTTGGGAATGAGGTGGGGTGATGTCTGATTGCAGTAGGTTGCAGGAAGGATAACGTGAATGTATGGTGAAGTCAGTTGTGGACTCTGAGGAAAGACCTAGAGGTGAAGAGCTTGAGGGAGATTCAAGGCAAAGGGAAAGGCTTTTGTTCTTTGTTGCATTTTTTGTTTTTTAAATGGAAGGAACTTAAGCTAGAGGAAGCTTACTGTGGGAAGGACACCCTAGGCTCAGGTATCTCTGGGAACTAGGTTCTGTAAGAACTAGGGAGAAAGGGAGACTGATCGCCTGAGTCTTAGAAAGGAGAGGGAACATATCTGAGAAAGGGAAAAGAGGAAACAGTAAGGGTGGGTTACTTAGGCAGTTTCTGTTACCAGGTGACAAAAACCCACTAAACAATTTGTAGATCTAGAGGATATTTTTGTCATTGTTGGGAAAGATCCTGATGGGGTAGGGGTAGCTTACACCTGTGGTCCCCAACCCCAGTGCCATAGACTGGCCTGGTCTGTGGCCTGTTAGGAACCAGGCAGCACAGCAGGAGGTGCGTGGCGGGCAAGCAAATGAAGCTTCCTCTGTATTTACAGCCTCTCCCCATCACTTGCATCACCGCCTGAGCTCTGCCTCCTGTCAGATCAGCGCTGGGGAGCAGCTGCAGATGTAATCAATGTAATGCGCTTGAAACATCCCCAAACCATCCCCGCCAACACCCCCCCCCCCAATCCGGTGGAAAAATTGTCTTCCATGAAACCAGTCCCTGGTGCCAAAAGAGTTGGGACCACTGGCTTTCACAATTTTAAAAAATGCACAGAAACAGGGTCCTCAGGTACCGGAACCGAGACTCAGCACTGCCTAGAATCTCTCAGTTAGGGTCTCCCTTGTGTTCTGCTTACCGTTCCTTTTTGTGTTCACTCCTCTTCTCCTGCTAAAATGGACTTCCTCTAGGAGACGGGGAAGGTGGCAGCCGGTAGCTCTGGGCGTGTGTAGGCCCGGCTTAGTGTCCCAGCGTCGTTTTGCCTGTGTGCGTTGCAAGTCCGGGGCGGGCTTCTGATTGGCCCTTCTTTTGGTCGCATGTCTGCCCTTGGACCAGACGCCGTATCTGTGTGGACCCAGTACCTGGACTAGCCCACCTTGGGCGTGGCCATGTGTTGTGGGGGAGGAGCTGTTGCCAGAAAAGGAAGGGAGAGTGGCAGGGGCGGGGTAGCATAGCCGCCACAGTGCAACACAGTGGGTGTGGATTAGAAGAGTTTTATGGGTTGGAGGGAGGGAGCTGAGGGAACTGATCTTGCGTCATGACTGTAATTCACTTTTGAGGGGACCATTGGGAGGCAGTGTGGGGAGATGTTCACTCAGAACTTTTAAACAGTGCTTGACATTTTCTATCAAATTATGCATCTTGAACTATCTAGAACGTTCTTTATTGATATTGTAGAGTCTTCCCGCCACTTTCCACATTGTAGCTATTCTGGTATTTTTCTTTTATAATTAGAAATAATGATAGTTTTCATTGGTAGGTTAGAATGTTTTTGTGTGTTGTTGGAAAATGTTTATTTTGCCTTACTCTTTTTTTTAACTTCATGTTTTTATTTTAGATATTATTGATTGATTCATTGCTAGGAACAACAAGGAAAATCATACTCTTATAATTTTTTCTACCTCTCCTTCTCACAGGTTTTCTAAGTTGTATTATTTTTCTATTTTTTTCCTTTAGAAAGACATGTCTCTTGGTATTTTATATTTTCAAAGTTATAATCTTACCATCTCTTCTATTGCCATAATTCTCACTATCATAGGTTCTGCCTTTAACTTGATTCACTGTTTACAGACAGTCCTTGAACTAAAACATCTCAGTCTCTGTTATTATTTACTTTTATTCCTCTTTTTGTTGGATTAGTTATTTCCAGAAGTTGCTCTGTATTATTATTGAACAGTGGTTTAATGAGGTGTAGAATTCCAGGTTGATGGGTATTTTGTTCAGCACTATGAAGATGTTTATCCACTGGATTCTGGCATTTGTCCTTGGGCAAATTCCTTTATTTTAATTTTTTATTTTAAATAACACAGAAACCATTACTATTAGTTACCATTAACGGGGTTACTCTTTTAATGATTTTTTTTCCCCTTCCCAATAGGGAATGATTTTTTTTTCTTAATGTGCTTACTTTGTTTCTCTCAACAAAACCCAGATGTTGTAGAGACAGCTGGCTGAGTCAGAGAGGCAGCTGTTAGCAGTCTGTGGTCCTAGAACAGAACGAAGCCTACTGAACTCATGACTGTGACCTTGTTTTGACCTTTTGCTTGTTAAATTTGTTTTTCCAAAGGATTGCTTTGCATTGTAGATTCTGGTACTTAGCTTCATGAGATGTGTTAAATAATAATAATACACACTTTGATGGTGAATTATCTAGTCTTCGAGACTCTCATAGTCTCATGTTCCTCTGAATTTGTGTTCCCTGCTATTGGGTTGTTTTGCTGTTATTATTAATAGTGTCATTTTTACCCCTGATTTCTTTGGTCCTATCCTTGGTCAAAGGCAAGATTTGGGAGAAAAAAGTAAAAATTGAGTCTTTTATCTTTGCTCCAGGTTATAAGCCCTTATAAAGTTTGATTGAGAAGATAGGTTGAAACTTATGGTTTAAGTTGAGTATTTGTTTAATCTATGCATTTTATCCCAAATCCTCCAAATTCTTAGTGCCTTTATATTCCTTCCTCTTTCCTAATCATAATAGTTTTGCTTCTGCCCAGTTGTCTTTCAAACACTTGCCTTTCTTTGCATTTTTAAAAATATTTTTTATTAGCACCATTTGAGGTTTTTCTTTCTTTTTTTCATCAAGAATTTATTGAGGACTGTTACGGACTGAATGTTTGTATCTCCTGCATCCCTCAAGATTCATGTGTTGAAACCCTAACCCCCAGTATGATGGTGTTTGGAGATGGGACCTGTGGGAGCTAACTAGTGTTAAATGAGGTCACAAGGGTGGGGCCCTCATGATGGGATTAGTGCCCTTATAAGAAGAGACACCAAAGAGCTTGTGTCTTTCTCCCTGCTCACGCAGAGAAGAGGTCATGTGAGAACACAGTGAGAAGGTGGCTGTGTCTACAAGCCAGGAGGAGAGCCCTCACCCGAACCCAGCCATGCTGGCACCTTGATCTCAAGACTTCCAGCTTCCAGTGTTGTTTAAGCCACTCAGCGTGTGGTATTTTATAATAGCATCTCAAGCTAAGACAGGACCTGCTGTGGTTCCTGTAGGCAAAACAGACCCCAAGTGTTGCTGAGAATTAACATTTTTAGAGATCATGCCTTACAAAGTATTTTATCCAACACTTAGCTCTGACCCAGAGCATCCTAGTCATCTTTTAGTAAATGCATGTGGATGCCTGTTGTTGGTACATGGGTTGGAGCCATATGGGCAGGGGCTCTGTGTCCCCTAAAGTGGAGCCGGTGCTTTCCTTTTGCAGGGACCATTTCTTTCCATTGATAAGAATTCTAAAGAGATTTTTAGGCAAGAGTTGGGGAAATGTTGGCCCATAGTCCAGATTTGCCCTCAGTTTACTTTCACCCAGTTAAGGTGCAAGTGCCATGTACACTTAATAGTAGAATGATAAGCTCATAATATTACTTTAAATATTCAGTTGTCATATCCCAAGTGATCCCAAGCATACTAAGTATGCTTCCTAAAAACATTAAGCAAGCCAAATCCCTGGATTATTCTGCTTCTTGTTTCTGTTTGTTGTTCGAAGTTCTAGGGTAGTTTGTATGTGTAATAATGGATGACCACAATAGAGCCTCGGTTATTTTTTTCTGTGGGTCTTTGATGGAAAAACGTGCCTTTCTTCTTTCCTGTACTAGAGGCAAAAAGTGCAACAAATTCAAGTTGTTTCCAATTGAATTTTTACCTCCAGTATAGCATCGTGGAAACAACTTGAGTATAACTATATAAATTATTCATCATCGAACAGCATAAAATGGCCACTTGCCTTAATGAGCTGTTATAGTACCCAAACTTTGGCCTGAGGAATTGATAAATATAAATAGAACAAAACTAGGAAAATATTACTCTTGAAAATATGCTAAACCCTAGGAACAAAAATTAGAATTGTTAGGTTTTATTGTCCTCTTTCTTTTGGATGAAATGAGATTTAAAAAAAAAAACATTGTTTTATTTAAACTGAAAGCTTTGGGGGTCAAGAAGAATAAAGTAAGTGCACTTTAATTGTACATCTCAAGAATCTTTTTTTTTTTTTTTTGAGACAGGGTCTCACTCTGTTGCCTGGGCTGGAGTGCAGTGGTGTGATCATAGCTCACTGAAACCTCAAACTCCTGGGCTCAAGCAATGCTCCTGCCTCAGCCTCCTGAGTAGGTGGGACTATAGGTGCGGGCGCCACCACATCCGGCTAATTTTCCTATTTTTAGTAGAGACCGTGGGTCTCAGTCTTGCTTAGGCCAGTCTCGAACTCCTGGCCTCAAGTGATCCTCCTGGCCTCAAGCGATCCTCCCGCCTCAGCCTCCCAGAGTGCTAGGAGTTCAGGCATGAGCCACCGGGCCCGGCCTTGAAAAATCTATTTCTTCTCAGGTTTAATATAGGCAGATGTAGTCAGTATTTACTGGATGCTGTTGCGGAGGAGAGGATTTTGTGTCAGGTGCTGTTGAGTGGCAGGATACCTTCTTGGCTCATAAGGAGCTTATAAATATAAGCTTCAGTTGTGAAGAGAATTTAGAAAATTGAAAGGGTGGAATGAGGCCATAAAGTAGAGGGTCTTAATTGTAAATCTGGGGATTTGGGATCTAATTCTGGAGATAAGTGGGAGCTATGGGAGATTTTTAGCCTGAGTGTTTGCTGGTCAAGATGCTTTTAGAAAAATTAGCTTGTTTCCAAGGGTAGGTTAGGTTGGGGAGAGAGGGGACTTAAAATCACAAAATGCTCTTGTAAAAGGGATGTGAGAGATCATCCTGCTTGTCCCCCTCGTTCTATAGATGAGCCCACGACACCCCGTAGTGCTGTGATAAGGGCATCATTGCTCTTTGACATCTGAGCAGTCCAGGAAGGCTACCTATCTAGTCTCAGACCACGTCCTCACTTCATGATAGGAACACACAGGCAGTTATTGTACAAGTTAAATATTGTCAATTAAACAAGAAATTGTATAAGTCCCAGCACTGTTCTTCTTCTTTTAAGGAAAGAACCTGAAACATAGACCCTGCTGCCCTGTATTCCTAATATGCAGAGCACCTCCCACAAGGTAGGGCCTTCTTGAAGGTCTTGACAGCTCTGGTAACTTCCACACGGAGCAGGGCTGTGGAGGGAGCTTTGAACAGAGTAAGCCTCAGGCGCAGTCAGAGATTTCCAGCTAGGAAAGTTAGACAGGTGAATTTGGCTTTGTTTATAATCTCTTTTACTAGATTATGGTAAGCTTTTTTATTTCCTAAGTGGTTTTTTCCCACAGTTAACAATATCTGTTCTCTGTTTCTTTAACCTTCTGGCTCTAAGTGAGCAGTTGTTTATCTACAGATTAACAGGATCAGTGAACAAAGCACACCACTACCTGAACAAAACAAAAACTGCCTGTGAGATGAGTCAAACAAAACCATTTCCTTTGCCCAACTTTCTGCTCTAAAATATGTAACTGAACATGGGATTCCCAGACAGGAACTGTTTCTCAAACTTTTTGTTTTCATTCTATGGTAATATGAATTTAAAATTTAATAAAAAGCAAACAACGGATGTGATCTTTTTCACATAATCAACTTTGAGGGCATACTGTATACAGTGTGCTATATACATACTGTATATACACTGTGCTATAGTAGAAGCCATGGTACATTCTTGGCCATTGTTACTTCTCTGTTTGTACCCTCCACCTTTGTAGGTTTCAAATGGATTGACAAATCATAGGCACATATACATTGTGGTTTTGGTATTTAAAAGACCCAAAAATTTATATTAAGTGAAACAATTTTTGAATAGAGGTATTGGGTTACCTATGTATGAGTAGGGATATGTTTTATGCATTAGTGGTCTGTGGCCTATATAAATATAAGGATTGCTTGCACTCATCCCCCTACCTCACACCCCCAATTGGGTTTTTACATCTAGCATTTTGGAATTAGAATGACTTATCAATCAAACAAGGTTCTTAGTATTTTCCAACTCTGGGTATGAATGTGTGGATATAACAATATATTTGTATATAGTGACAGTAGCAGAATTGGGCCAGATTATTGGGAAATATGCTAGTGACCTACAGCATTTTACTGCCTTTGGTTTTACATAAGGCCATCATTGTGAAAAAGCAGCACTGCTTATACTTCCCATTGTTGCAGTAGTGTTGCATCAGCTGCAGGTTGTGTCTCAGCACCTCATTAAGATGCAAGCAGGGAAGGTTTTCAGTTTCCAGTTCTCTTTCTCAATTAAATTAGATATTCTATTTTCAGTATACACCATTATTAACATAATTTCTGTTTAGAACAGTTTAAGATGTGACTTTTCTTTGTATTCCAGAAAAATTTAAAGTATGTCATTTAAATCTAGAAACAGAAATATACTGTCTAGAACATACTTTATCTTGGTTTATACACTAAAATTTAAGTAGTTTAAAACTTACAATTAATTAATACATTCTTTGAGTGCTTAGAAATGGCACCTATTTTAGTTCTAGTTTCGTCTTCTGTGAAATGGAACAATTACTAATTCATAGAGTATTCTGTGACATGCTACACATAAAACATTTGCAGTAATGTCTGGCATTTAGTAAACCCTCAATTATATATTTTTCCTATTCTTCCCTTGGATATGTTCTCTGAAAAAGGAATTGGTATATAAAAGCTTTCAGAAGGTAAAAATATCCATGATTAGGCTACCTTTGAAACATTTTTTTATAGAGCTTTTGAGTCTTTGTTTTATGCAGATATTCATATATACTAGCTGTAGTCAAACAGATACAATTTGTATCTTGGGTTTTACTTTCTCACATGGAATGTAAATTTAGAAAACTGGCTGTTTCCTCTGGACTAGATTTTTTTTTTAACTTTTCATTCTTTTAAATGCAAAATTTCAAGCATATATAAAATCAGAAAGAATAGTAAAATAAACCCCCCATGTACCTATCACTTAGCTTCAGTAATTATCAAATCTAGTCACTCTGCTTCTGGGTAAGTCTGGAATGCAAGTTTTTTGTCTTAACTATTCAGGGCCTCTGTCAATTCTAGCAAGACACTATGCAGAGTTGTTGCTCATTCCTTTTAGTGACCTATAAATTAAAGTGTGCTAAAGCATCACATGTTACTCATTGACTTTTCACTTACATATTTAAAAGATCATTTTATTAGTATCACATAATTCCTAGCATTTTTCAAAAAGAAATGTCTTTGAAATATAGTTAGGTAGATAGAATGAACAATATTTGATAAACATAACAAAGTGACTATAATCAACAATAAGTTAGGGTATACTTTAAAATAACTAAAAGAGTGGAATTGGAATGTTCCTAGCAAAGAAATGATAAATGCCTGTAGTGATGGACACCCCAATTACCCTGATTTGATTAATTCACATGGTATGCCTATATCAAAACATCACATGTACCCTATAAATATATACAATTATCATGTATCCATAATAATTAAAAATAAAAAATTAAAAAGAAAGAAATGTCTTTGAGAATTTGGTTAAAGATGATTTTAAAAATTGGATGACTAAAAAGAAAAGTAGGCAAATTATTTTCAAAATTAGTAGCAATTTCTAATTTCCATTTACTATGCCCATTAACTTTGTTTTAGCCTTTTATTAGCCACATTTGATTGTGTATCCTTAAAATACTCTTGGTCATTTGGAGTTGAGTGTGTATAAATATGACTTTTGTTATTAATCACTTGTCCTAGATGACCTGTTTGCAAAAGGGACTTCTTGGTTCCCCCATTTGCCCTAACGTTGGGCATAGAGAAGAGTTTCTGTAGGGCTCTGACAACATATGTCTTAAAGAAATATTTTTATATTTCTGTGTATATATAACTACATGTTCTTGGCTTTCTTAAATATCATCAGTGTCTTTTCTTACTTTGCGTATTTAGCAACTTAAATGTCATCTTGTCTGAGATCAATATATTTCTAACTTGGAGAGACAGAGAGAAAAAAGAAAGACTTTAGTTTTTTAAACTTAGAACAAAAATGTTCTAATGGTGACCAAGTTTTAAAGTATTTCTGCAGTGGACAAAACCACTTAGGCTACCCATGATAATTTTTAAATATGGATCTAAGATTGTTTCTACTCTACGTCTTTCCTGGCTGTTACTATTTGAAATTTCTTGGGCTCCCTTGAAAAAATGTATTTTGTGTTCTGATACATTAGCCTTCAAAGATAAAACATGGCTCTTTTGCCAGATAGGTAGGATGCTGTTCAGGTTCCTGGATCAGCTCAGTGGGCCCTTTTAGCCTAGGTGAGAGCCTGGCTTTTAATTTCTTCCTTAGTGTTTTTCTCAGCTGTGTGTTTATTCACATTAATTTACTGCGTCTTATAAAAGATGCTGTATTATTTGTGTGAGTTGCCACATGTACTTGGAAGAACAATATTGAAAGTCATGGAGATGCTCATTTTTCTCAAAAGCGCATAATCCAATAACTACTTGGAATATCTTACTTAAGAGATAGATTTATAATACCCAATGGAAGCTTAATGTATACTGAATTTTCCTAAGTGAGTGGATTCTGACCTTAGCCAGAAATACTCGTTAACTATTAATCAGACACTTACTGTGCAATCACAGGGTTGGCCACTGTAATAATTATAAAATTCAATATAAAATGAATTATATAGTCCCTGCCTTCAGGGAGTGTATGCTCTAATAGGGCAGGACGGCTCATAGGCGGAATGGCGGGTAGGAAGTGCTCAGTGATCAGATGATATAATAAGAGAAAGTGGAAGAGGAAGGGGGAGGATAGAATGATCTGGGCACAGACAGAGATCGGAGGGCTCAAGCAGGGGGTATCAGTGAACCAGCCTTTGGGCCAGGCCTTTGTCTTGGGTTTTGTTCAGCTGGAAGGAATATAAAGCTACTAAAGTAACTTATATTTAGAAATGGGGCTTTCTGAAAGGGACAGAATCCAAATACACAAGCCATGACTCCCAGGAGTTAGAGGTCACCAGGCAGCCACTGTTGGATCCTGCCTCCTGCCTCGTCTGTCTCTCATCCTTGCCTCTCTCTCTGTACATTTCCCTACTTTCCTCCCCTAGACCAGCTGCTCCTTCCAGATGCCTAGTTCACGTTCACCCGTGTGGGTTTTGACATGCTCCACCTCTGGCTCTGACTTATCCTCACTTCCAGTCGAGCATCCTCATCTAGCATGAGCCTATGTGTGTTCCTTCAAAACTCTTGAGGGAGAGAATGCGATTTATAGTTTGCTTTCCTCTGGCTCTCATCAGCTATAGGGTTGGAGCTGCAGAGTTGAAATATGGTCACTAACGAGTCCTCCTTCAGAGGGCTGAGGGTTGGAGTGCCACAAAGAGCGGTGAGGGGCTGGCAGCCTCCCGATTGCCTTAAAACCAAAGATAATGAATTTGGTGTACCATAGGGAGGCTACAGCACACCAAATTGTGTTTCCTGCCCTTCAGGAAAGGGCCGTTTCACTGGGCAGGCAGTACAGATATGTACTTAATGCAAATGTGAGGCACACTGTGATAGATACCATAAAGCATTCCCTAAGAAGGCTTGGCATTATTTTACACTGTGAGCAGAGGAGGTTTGTCCATGCAGGGGGACCCTAATGGGCTTGGGCATTTGAAGTGTGGTATAAGGGATCTTAGGTAGAGTGTGTTTGCAACACAGAGTGTATTTATACAGCAAGTGCTCTGTGTAGCTGTTAATTTAGGAAGATGTGTAGGAATTGAGGACGCCTTATTTTTCTAGTAGCTGACACAGGCTGGGATTTGCTTCTGCTTTATTTTAAGTATTTATTAATATAGCTGTAGTTACCTCAAGTCCTTTTTTTAATAATCAAGAAAATGCTCATAATTGGGTTTCACATAAGAATCATTTTAGAAAAGAAGAGAGGCATGAGAGTTGGGATTTGCTAATGTTTGTTGTATTAGCAAATTATTAGCACTGCCTGTTATGTTGTGTTAGCAATACATGTATGTGTCAGAAAACGCATGCAAATTAAATAGCTTAAGGAACTCATGTCTTTATTTCCTATGTTAAAATTTGAGATCCTGCAAAGAAAATATTAAACATTGAGCTGATGCTTGTAATTGCAGTAATTTCCCCTTATTCGCAGGGGATATGTTCCAAGACACCTAGTACAGTGGTGAGCAGAGGGTGAGTGAGTGGGCACCAGGGACCAGTTTCATGGAAGACAATTTTTCCACGGACTGGAAGAGAGGGGGGATGGTTTCGGGATGATTCGAGTGCATTACAGTTCCTGTGCAGTCAAACCTCTCGGCTAATGATAATCTGTATTTTCACCTGCTCCCCAGCGCTAGCATCACCACCTCAGCTCCACCTCAGATCATCAGGCATTAGATTCTCATAAGGAGCACACAGCCTAGACCCCTTGCGTGCGCAGTTTACAGTAGGGTTTGTGCTCCTTTGAGAATCTAATGCTGCCAGTGATCTGATAGGAGGCAGAGCTTATGCTGGCATGTGAGCAATGGGGGAGCTACTGTAAATACAGATGAAGCTTAGCTCACTCACTCACCCTCTGCTCACCTCCTGAAACCATGGGTAGTATCGAACCCTATATATATTATGTTTTTTCCTATACATCCATACTTATGATAAAGTTTAATTTATAAATTAGGCACAGTAAAGGATTAACAACAGTTAACTAATAATAAAATAGAGCAATTATAAAAATATGCCATCATCACTACTATTGTGCCTTGGGGCCATTATTAAGTAAAATAAGGGTGGCTTGAACACAAGCACTGTGATACCACGACAGTCTATCTAGTAACCGAAACTAAGTGACTAACAGGCAGGTGTACAGTGTGGATATGCTGGACAAAGGGATAATTCACGTCCCAGGTAGATGGAGCCAAGATGGCATGAGATTTCATCATGCTACTCAGAATGGCACATGATTTAAAACTTATGGATTGTTTACTTCTGGAGCTTTCCATATAATATTTTTGGACCACAGATGACTGCAGGTAACTGAAACTGTGGAAAGCAAAACCATGGATAAGGGGGGGACTACTGTAATTATGGTGAAAAGTCAGGAGCTTAACTAGCCATGATGACATTTGTGTGTCTAATTATTTTAATTTTTATTCTTGACTAAAACTATGAACTAAGCTCTTTTTCAACATAAAAGTGCTTATATAAATATATACCGGAGTTATTTAATAAAAATCTAGGCATAATATTGGGATTTTTTGTCAGAATTTTGATGTTTGTTTCATTTTGTTTTGCTGTTTGCTTTCTGGGTTGGGAGTTAGTCGTGCATGTGGTAATCACTTTCTCTAAAGGGCCTTGCAGTGTTTCAGAAGACATTGTGTTACCTTGATTGTTGCTATTCCTCCCCCTTTAAATATACCTCCTAATTTTAGAACAGCAAAATTGTATTATCTTTGGCAAATCCAAATTAATAACTCCTTATCTCTGAGTGAAAGTAACTGAATCAGGTTGAAGTTACTACTTCCATTTTAATGGGGCAGTAGGCAAAATACGTATGGGCTTGATGTGGTTCAGATTTTGTAATCCCCACATCCATCTGCATATTAACACTTGTCATTGTGAGTGTTGTAAAGAGAGAAATGAAGCATAGGAAATAACACGTCAAGTATGCCCTAGATGTCATGGTGGGAACTGGAAGCAAATTCTGTGTTTGACTGATTACTATATGAAACTCTAGTAATCTTTAGAGAGAAGCCCATGTTCACGGATTTTAATATGTCAATTTGTAATTCTACCTGCTTAAAAATTGCCAAGCTGATAAGTTACTGCTCTGTTGCACCAGATACTACCGTAGAAATCTGAAGAAGGTGTGTGCAACCAACATGTAAGAGTTCCTTTTCTCCTACTAATGAAATTGTATCCTGCAAACAATGTGTTGGTTTTAAATTGAAAAGAAGGAACCATGGTGTGAATGTGCCTCTTACAGGGTTTACAGAAAACTGACAAGTCCTGAGGAAATTCTCAGCAGGGGAGTATTTCTGAGAAATGGCAGCTAGAACCCCTTTAGAAAAATGCAGTAACTCACACTTTACTGCACATAAAGTCGTATTCCTTGGAGCAAACTCTTTAGTGTCATAGAGTTTATGATTCATGAGTGCTGTACTTTTGTGATATAAACCACAAGTAAAGGTGATGGGAAAATTATATTCCGGTACAAAAAGCCACTTCACCTTTCATTATATAGAAAAAAGCCATGGGAACAATAAATCTTTAGTGGCATTTTTAAGTAGAGCATTTTCTGTGACCTGAAATGCGTGTATTGAGGTGTTAAGATACTTAAAAACAAAATGAAATAAAGGGAACGTAGCTATATCCCTTGGGAGCTAGGTAGTGTTTTCAAGAATAACTTTCTCAACACTCACCCCAGGATTCTGATTTAGAGACCCCTTTTTTGTGTTCTCCTAGCATATACCTCCACCACCAAATTTATCCCACACTCCTGTACTGATTGATGCCTTATTTTTTAATTTTTATTTTTAAATAGACTTGATGTTTTAGAGCAGTTTTACGTTCACAGCAAAAGAGAGAAAGGAAGGGTACAGAAATTGCCCATATATTTCTCCCCCCACCCCATTGTCAACATCTCCCACCAGCGTGGTGCATTTATTACAATTGATGAACCTACATTGACACGTCATAATCACTCAAAGCCCACGGTTTGCATTACGGTTCACTCTTGGTGTTATACGTTCCTTGGGTTTGGACAAATGTATAAATAATCACACGTATCCACCATTGTAGTATCACGCAGAATAGTTAGGCTGCCCCCAAAATGCTCTATGCTCAGCCCATTCATCACTACCCCCCACCCCTGGCACCCACTGATCTTTTTACTGGCTCTATAGATCTGCCTTTTCCGGAATGTCATATAGTGGGAGTCATACAGTATGGAGCCTTTTCAGATTGGCTTCTTTTACTTAGCAATGTGCATTTAAGTTCCTCTGTGTCTTTTCATGGCTTAATAGCCCATGTCTTTTTAGCACTGAATCCTTTGTCTGGATGTACCCCATATTTATCCATTCTCAGTGCCTTATTTTTTAACTGATTTTTCTTGGGGCCAGGACTAAGGTGAGGTGAATGAGGCCCTCAGGAATCGAGATAAAAAATACTTTAATGCACTATTTTAGAAAATCACAATTAATGTAAAAAAATCCATGATAAACAAAATACCACCATTTCAAGCAAAGACAGGATCACACTAAGCCTTCTGAATGCCACTGACAATCATAATCAAAATCCCCTATACCCTGTAACTTACACTGTACACATTTTCTTCTTGCTCAGCAACCTGATTCACCCCCAAAGGAAGGCACTGCTTCCCCTGTAGCCTTCTAAGGTGGAAGTGCTTTTCTCACAATCCTCATGACGTTGTGCCTAGAGGTGGGGATGTCCTCCTTCCTCCTCATCCTCACTTCCAGACCATTCTTCCCCTCTCCTCCCTAAAATACCCCCTCCCAATGTCAGCTGTGAAGTTCATGTTTTCAAACGGGATCACCACCTCCTCTGCCCGTTAGTGTCATCCCTAGACCTCTTTCCACCTCAGTGGTGTTCCCCCTCAAGCTTCGAAGATTTTAGCTCCTGGCTTCCTGTCGCCCAATACAACTGCTCCTTTTATGATTCTTCAGTGATTTACTGTCTACCTCAGTGATCATCCCGGTATGACGGTTTCTCAGTTCCCTGATTCCCCTCCCTCCAGTGACCTTGCCTTCCTGGTTCTTCATCAGCCATTGCCTCCAATGGTCATAGGATGCTCCTTGCAATGACCAGTAACTGCAACTCCTCCAAAATCTTAATTCTCTGACTCTCCAAGTACTACTTCTTACCACCTCGCTTTCGCTGGGGCCTCTGTGCCATAAATTCTTCAGCCTACACCAGGATTCACACTCCATTGATCTGACCACCCTTTAACTGTGTGTAACTCCCCTCATGTTCTCACTTTTGCCACTTTAGATTTTATGGCCCGTGTCGTTATAACCATTCCCTTGCCTATGCCCTCAGTTCTTTCTTTTCATTGTTATTTTTCTGGCAAAACAGCCACTCTGATAAAATGCAAGATTTATGCAAGGGAAAGCCCATTTTAGAACTAGATTTTTGTGTTTGTAGTTTTCTCTTAAATCTCTACTCGTTAATAAATAGAAGTGGTTTGATATTTCACAAATATATTTTAGTTGATCAAGTTTCACATTTCATTTCAAGTGCTCAGTAAACACCATGATTTACTCAGAACAATAATAAAAGCAAAGGGTTGTAGTTAGTTATAGAGGGAAGAGAATTCATGAATGCAGTTCTTTATCTAAATGACATCCTTAGCTGGATGTTGTGGCGTGCACCTGTAGCCCCAGCTACTAGGGAGGCTTAGGCAGGAGGATTGCTTGAGCCCAACAGTTTGAGGCTGTACAGTGTTCTGATCATGCCTGTGAATAGCTACTGCACTCCAGCCTGGGCAATGTGGTGAGACCCCATCTCTAAAAAAGAAAAATGGAAAATAAAATATAAATAAAAAGTGAAAGAAATTAGTAAATGGCACCCTTGATAATTTTTTGATAAACTATTCTCATATAAATTACTTGGAATAAGGAGAAGGATTTTCATATAGTTTCATACCCTGTATGTAAAGTGTTTGTCTAATCAGCAAGATGTGGCGGGGGGGACATTGAATATAAGTAAAGAGAATATTTCAATGCACAACATTTATTTAGGACACCATCATGCCCACATCGGTTTCTTTTGCATTGGAAACAACCCCATGCTTATAAGAATCCTCCCTTTCCCCCTCTTGTTTCCATTTTGTCTCCCCTTGAAAAATGATATTTTAAGTCTGAACGCATGCAGTAAAATAAATGTCATATTGCTTAATGTTTTGAATGGAATGACTAGGTGCTTCTCACTTTTATCTTTTTAGGGGATAGTAATACCTTGTAATGATGGTGGAGGTTTATCAGGTGCTTATGCGTTCCCACCCCTGCCTCAAGTAACAATTTATTTTCTTTGTGTGCTCTCCCAGGTCTACCCTGAACTGCAGATCACCAATGTGGTGGAAGCCAACCAACCAGTGACCATCCAGAACTGGTGCAAGCGGGGCCGCAAGCAGTGCAAGACCCACGCCCACATTGTCATTCCCTACCGCTGCTTAGGTGAGCCAGCCAGCCCGGGGGCTGGTGTTAATTGGTGGCCTAGTCTTTGGGGATGAAAAAGAGGATGCTCTTATTAGGACACATACAGACTTGTCCTTCAGCATGTTGCCACTCTGTGTTGTATTATGTGTTTTGGACTCGTATGGTGGTGTTCTGTGCTCAGATAGTACAGGAGCAGTATTTTTTAGTTCCCTGCCTCAGATTGAATTTACCCAGGGTATTTATTGAAAGTACAAATTCTTGGGTCAGTCCCAGGACTGCTGAATGAAACATGCCTGGTGGTGGAGCCCAAGGATCCTTATTTTACCAAATTCCATAGATGATTTTCATATATACTAATTGTCTAGACTTGTGGAATTGGGGCGTTGTGTGTTTCTTCACATAGACTTCATAGAAGAAAGAATCTGTATGAGGCTCCAGCATTTTGCTGATTTCTTAAAAAACTCTCCTATAGCAACCAACTACTCTTCCTGTTTGGTGGTAGTTGGTGAATGAGAGTTGGGAATTTTTTTTCCTGTTTACATCAAACTGGAGGAAACAGTTTGATCACTGAGGTTTAATGTGTGTTTCTTTCTCCAACCTCAAATTTACTTTAATTTTTTGGTTTTGAAATTGAGTAGTTTTATGTGGTATCATACTTTTTTTCCTCTGCAAGCACTGTCATACTTTGTCTTTAATCTGACTTGGTTATTAGCCTGTTCCTAGTTGATATTTTTATGTGACCAGGCCTTGTGGAAATCAGCAGTCTTTGAACTGATAGCTTGCATCTCGATGTTTTTCTCAAGTTTATTCATCAGTAGGAAGATTGTAAATAAGGATACAGAGATCTGTATGTGGAGACAGTGGATATTTATATGCATTCCAGTGACTTCTTGTAAAGTTTAAAAGGAATTTTTTAAAAAAAGTCCTAAGAGCAAACTTAGAAAGTAAGGATAATTACTGAAGATTTTGGAGATCTGTACAATATTTGGTCAAAAATGAAATGTCATAAGAGCATACTGATTATTGTTCATTCATGTGCATAATTTGAGACATAAATACAAAACACTGGACGTTAGAATGAAGATTTCATCTGGTGGATTTACTACTCACAATGTAATTGATGAAGTAGGTGTGAAAAACCAGATTCTTAAACATTTGATAATTAAAGAGTTTCCTCATTCCTCTTTATTTCTGTTCCCAATACTTTACCATCACCTCTTGCTAGCCCTTTTCTGTTTGGCTGGTCAAGAAGTGAAGATTTAACAAGGTGAAAATAAGTAGCACTGAAATACTAGATACAAAACACCTCCTTCAAGAAAATATGGAGGTCATTTGCCTCTAGGAACTGTCTATTTCAAATTAATTTAGTACACCAAGAAACAAGCACAGAGACCATGCAGTTCAGTGTAAGTTAGGAAGTAGATCGTGAATCAGTTAATTAGGTGGGCCAGACCTTGTTAATGATTTGTTTCTTTTCGTTCTCACTTGCCTGTTCTATGAAATAGTCCAGATACATTTTCATTAGCATGTAAGCTCACTGAGAACAGGTACTAGGTGATTGGACGACCATTATTGCTTATTATACCTGATACGACACTCAAAACTGCGGTCACCTTTCAGGAGGGAACTTATGTTTGAATTATCATTTTGATGTAGATCTTCCTGCTTCATAATTCTATTTAGAATTGTTTGTATTAGAATTGAGTAAAAGATGAAATCCACATTAAGATTGTAATTTACCACCTACTGCCAGTAGTTGCGGTGAATATCCTTTGACGCAAAATCGATTGTATCTTCTGCCAACCACTTCCTCTGCCCCTGTTCCCTGAACCTCCCCGTCTCTAAAAAGCTCTCCTCTTATGGCAAAAGCGAATTGAAACTCCAAGTGAACAAACACTACAGCAGGGCATAAAAGATGTAAAAAATGTCCTTAGATCTAAATATAAATTCAAAAAATGTCATGATAATACGATTACACAGAGACTATCCATATTTGTTTACTTGTGATCCAACTGCACTATGCACTGTTTAGGGAGCTTCAGCCTAAGTAATGTGATTTTTAATAATCTCATCTAGCAAACACTTGTTTGATAGTAAAATTAAAAACCTATCCTCACCTTATATTTTTAACCACTAAGGAAAGAGAACCACTTCAAAATGTATCATTTCACTGACAAATACTTGCAGAGTCCTGATGCACAGGGCGGAGAGGGTTTCAAAAGGAGAAATGGAGAGAAGCCTATAAAGTAATTCTTTCTCTGGGAAGGAGTTGATTCCTGCCAAGGCTCTGCCATCAGCAGTCATCAGATTTCTCTTTCATCTTTGCAACAGATTCTGGGCCCCTTTGATGTGGATGTACGTAATTCAAGACGACAGGTCATTTGTGATATGTTAAGCAAATTTCCTAGTTCTGGTTTAGTATCTGATATGAAATGAGCATGACGCTAACTGTTCTTGACCACTAATGGGACTAGATAATCATTAGATATTTCCAGTAGGTACTTGGCATTTTTGAATCATTTATCATATTTTCTCATTTGATGAATCCCTGTTCTTTTTCCAATGGTCCTAAAATTAGACCATAATATGACAAGTAGAGCATACATTGTCTCCTACTTTGCTATTGAGCTTAGGTTAGAATTAAAGTGATGTGGGTACTGCTTGATTCTTAGGTAGTGGCAAATTTTCCAAAAGTCTCAAACCAGAAGTATCACACAGAGTGTATAAAATAGCCTCAGTGAATATGCATAGTGTGTCTTGTGTTTCAGGAAAAGGAATTGAAAAACATGGATGTATAACTCATGTACATATTATTTGCACTAATACAGCCTGGTCCCAATAATTTTAACATTGATTGTCCTACTTTCTGACTTTCCTTTTGCCTTTCTCTTTTGTTTCTTCCTTCTTTTCTCCCTTCCTTGTCTTCCTTTTTCCCTCGATTTCTTAATCTCTTACCCAAAGTGATATTAAGCCCTTAGTAATTGCTTAGGGCATGCACTGAAATAACTTCTTCTGTGAGGGGGACAGTGTTGGTTCTATTAGTCTCACTTCACAGGCTATAAAGAGAGAGAGAAAGAGAGAGAGAGCCAGAGAGGTTGTATCTCTTGTGGTAACTCACCTAGCTAATAAGTGGTAGAGTGAGCACCAGAGCTTAAGATCTTTTGATTCTTTTCTTTTGAGACTGAGTCTTTCTCTGTCACCTGGGCTAGAGTGCAGTGGCATCATCATAGCTCATTGCAACCTCAAGCTCCTGGGCTCAAGCAATCCTTCTGCCTCAGCCCTCCGAGTAGGTGGGACTACAGGCACATGCCACCACGCCCAGCTAATTTTTCTATTTTTTGTAGAGACGGGGTCTCACTCTTGCTCAGGCTGGTCTGGAACTCCTGGGCTCAAGTGACCCTCCCCTCTCAGTCTTCCAAAGGGCTAGGATTACAGGCATGAGCCACCGTGCCCGGCCAGATCTTTTGATTCTTAGTCCAGTGTTCCTTATAGTATATAAAAAATTTGTATTAAAGCAAATGTGCACCTGATTTACAAAATCGAACCATAGAGGAAAGGCTGTGAATTAGAGGCAATAAATAACACTTTTAAAAATACTTACAACATATGTTGTGTTGATAAAGGAGACCACCATGACCCCTGGTGCAGGATAAATCTCAACATGATAATATTTTCTACCTTATAGTGGTAATAGGTAACATTCTTTCATATTACTTACTGCTTGAACAAAGGATTACTGTTTAGTATTAACAATATAAGTACTCTCTGAAATCTCTGAACTATATCCAAATATATCTTTTAGACAAAGATTATTTTTACTGGCCTAGAAAACAAAATAAGGTTGTCCTAAACATTAAGCATATTAAAATTCAAAGCAAAGCTTGAAGAGAGAAAAATGCCTGTTATGTCTGGCATGTAAACTTCCTAACCTCTCTATCAGATGAAGGATCCAGTGTTACACTGGGTTATTTTCTCTAAATGGTGTGTTTGCCTTGGACATAGCTGCTCTACAGTATCTTGCATTTCTTGTCTTGATGGGGAAAGTGCATCAGGTTGCTTTTGCCACTTTCTTCCCATGGAGTGGAAGATTTCCCCTGAGAGAAGAGAGTTGGCTTTCTCATTTCACCCTTTGCTTTTGTTAGTACCTCTGGAACTGGAGTATAAGAAAGATCTGTCTTAATCGTATGAGGATTCAGGCACATCATTATTATTACTTAAACAGAATATTTTCTTTGCAAAGCTTTCAACTTCTTTCCATTTGAATGACTACTTTTCATGTTGTAACAGAGCCACTGTTGAAATTGCACTTTTCTGCTTGTCTCTGGCCAGCAAAGGCAAGGTACATTAACCAGCAAAAGCAAGATGAATTACTGTAGAATTATGGGGGCAAAGTCAGGTTAATAGTTTAATCCAAAATAAGAATTAGAAGTTAAAGAATTCCTTCCTTAAATGTTGTTCTATTCGTTTTGTAATCAAGACTTTTCAAACAGGTAAGTAGTAATGACCAGGAATCTATTCAGATATGGTCAGATGAGAAATTAAAGATCTTCAATTCCTCTTAATTTTGTTTTAATGTTTTAATAAGGACAAGGACAATTCTCTTGAGACACATCACACAACACAATATTCAAGAATGTTACGAGACTTTGCCAAACTTTAAGAATGGCGGTGGCTATGGAAGAGCGTTTTTATTGTAGACTCTAAGCATCTTGTAAACAACACCCAGATGTCCCAGCACAGTAATGCGGTGTGATAGAGAGGCAGTGCCCGAGGCTCCTCCAGTCCTTACTGGGCTGCACTCTGTAGATCCTTCCAATTATGACGCCCTTCGAGGTGCATGTGCTGAGGCTGCACATACGCTGCGATGAGAATGGTACTTAACGAGCCTGGCCCTCTGCACACCAGAAGGATGCAAATTCATGAATGTTCTATGTTCTTAGGGATTGTCTACATCATGATCTCATAAGGAATGACCAGAATCCCTGGGCATTTCCTCATCAGGGAAGGCTAATCAGCCATCCTTGGAGAGACATCAGACTCCTTTTTATGTGGTCTTCCACATAAAAGGAAGACCTTTGAATGCTCCAAGTTAATCATGCTTCAGAACCACTATATAAAGTCTGATTCTCAACTAAGTAAAAGAAAACAGGCATGGAAAAGAAATCTTACCAGTGTTTATCTCCAAACAGTGGGATTACAGGTGATTTTGATTTTAGTTAAGTCATTTTCTATTAATTTCTGTAATAAATGAGTAGCTTTCATTATCAGCAAAAGATAGACTATGAAATCAGTACATAAAATTTTGTATTTACCACCAAAGGTAATGGTGGGAAAAAAGTCAAGGGACTTAAAAGAACACACAGAATGATCATTAAGTTGTTTTATCTATTGGTAGTTGAGCTTTATGAGCTTTATACAGTATTAACTTCTTATGGGAAAATATATTTTATTTTTAAAAATACCATGCTGCCAAAGTAAAAAAAAAAAATGCCTCTATTCTTATCATCTTCAACCAAATTTAAGCAGCATTAATCATCACTAATTCCTTGGGCAGATCCTTGATCTTGTTTAATTTTTTCTTCCCAATAATTGCATCTGGGAGCTACATTTGTTTCAGGCTGGACTGATGAATGGGAAGAACTTGCATTATCTGGTAAATTTAACTGGGTGAGAAAGGACTTAGGCCCCCTCCCATTTGATTAAGCAGGAAAACCTATAAAAATAGTTTTCTTCTATTTTTATAGAATAGTTAGGTCATCCACCAAGGCTGGTTTTTGTACTTACTTTGTCCTGTCTCAACATCCACATTGACCCCAATTATTTTGGCTCCAGCTTGATTTGCTTTCTAAAAGCTTGTGACGGGGTATGAGTTGAGAAGATTGACTTTTTTTTTTAATCAAATTTTGAAAAGAAAAAATCATAGTGGTTTTTGTTGGCTCCATTTCCAGTTTAGTTTATTTTCATTTTAATATTGTACCTGCTATTAAGTCTTCTTTCTGGGACTTTTAACAACTCATGTTTAGTGTGATAAGAGCTCTCATAGTATGGGTGGTTTACTTAGTTAAATCTTTAATTTTGTCCTTTACTGGAGTTATATTCAGGTGTCATAACAGAAGTCATTAAAAAGAAAAACAGGCACGGAAAATTTGTTGTAATGCCCTATGAGTGTGTTTTGTTGGTGTTTTCTTAAAACACAGAATTCATCTATCTTTGAAGTTCCTCAGTGATAACGTGAAAAAAAGAAACCTGCATTTATTTGATATGATATTGTTCCAAGGCTTCTTAGTAATTGCTTTGAAAAGTGAACAGTGAAGTTAATGGGCATCTTATTTGTAATGCATGGGAAGAATTGCAAATGTGTACTTGAAATACATTTCTCTGATTACAAAAGTGATACATGTTTATTGTACAAAGGTTAGAAAACTACTATCTAGAAATAATCAAAACCATTTGCCTTCCTTTCAGTCTCTATTTTTTTGTATATGTTTTGTTTTTGTTATTTTTAACAGTTGTATAACTATTTCCTGTTTTGTGACCTAACATCCCTGTTTTTTTTTTTAAGAAGCAATTTGTTTTTATTAAAACTGGCATATTTGTTTTTAGAGTAAGCATCTCTTTGGCAATTTATTTTGTACTGTTAATAATTATCATTATTTTTACTATGGGATATTTAATTGCCATGTTTAACATTTGGTACTGTTGTGTAAATAACTGACTCATGAAATAAAATCCAAACCCTCAATATGTTTGCAATAACATGGAGGGCAAGTAAGCAAATTAAATGAATATAAGGCCTAAATAAATGGGCACATGAATCCTATAGAATTTATTTATAAGAATATTGATGAACCAGAGTACCTCATTCTATACTGACGCTGACATCCCTGTTTTTTAATCTAACATTTTTATACCACTTTATCTATGAAATTAAATATTCTTGAAGAGCATATTTTTTAATGTAGCACCACGCCAGACACTGCAATGTGTTTATTCTTTATTTGTGGTCATTTAGGTGGTTTCCTTTATTTTGTTGTGTTGATTGTTATAAATGATGCTGTAATAAAGATCCTGGTAGATACATTTGTGTTTGGTTGATTTTTATAAAGTTATTGGCTGAATGCCTTACAAATCTTATAGTTGCTTTAATAAAATATGATGTGCTACTACTTAATTGTTTATGAAAATATGGAGGAAAATTTTAATACTGATTTATGATCCTGAGTTTAAAATAAGTATACGTACACCTACATTTAGCTATGAGTTTTTAATTGATAATGAGTAAAAAGCACCCATGATTTCTGTTTAAAGCCATTTAAAATAATTTTTAATTATTTAAATCTATTAAGCCATTTTAAATTTTTCTCCAAATTTCCAATTAGGAAACAGTTAATTGGCTATTCACAGAGAAATAAGTCCTACTAAAATGACTAATGAAAGGCTGAACTTGCATATTCATTGTATAAATATTTATTGATCACCTACAGTGTATGAGCCCTGGAGATGGGTGAAATGTGGTTCCTCCTCTTATAGAGTTTATGGTATATGCATGGATTTAAGGGATTGTAGCTGAGAAATTTAAGGAAGACTTGGCAGGAAGTAGTATTTGAGCCAAGATTTTAAGGGTGGGGCAAGAATGGAGGTATATTTTAGGTATTTTAGACAAAGGGTGGGCAAAGTTCTCAAGTTAGGAACTGAAGGGATATGTGTAGAAGAACATGGTTCACTGTTTTCAGGAAGAAGGTAATTGATCATGATAAGGGTAGTAGTTTTTAAAAAGCATTACTGTTTCATTCATTTATAATAGTATTTAATTTTTAATTTAAATTTATATCTAAACAATTATTTTCAAGCTGATGTTGTATATATACCTCTTCTATGTATATACATGGTACTTTTTGATTTTGGCAAGTAAGGTTAGAATTTCTGAGGGTAGGAAATTTTTTTAAAGTTATTAATTCAGTCATTTAAAAATATGAGCAAAACCTTACGTATCAACCTGCTGCTTCAATTATTCATGTTTTACCACTTTTATATGAAATACCAGTGCTGTTAAGTTGGACCACTAATTGTATACATGTATTGTAGGTTTCTCCAAGAGATACTGGAATAGGAAAATCAAAAATTTGAGATGATTAATAGGTTATCTATAGAAGTGAGTTATGACCCCAGTAGTTTACGGTTTGCTTTAATAATGAACAGTAAAGCATATTTTGTGTTTGATTTCTTTTAGATACTGCTTTTAGATTGTTTCCATATGCAGTATATATAGGAAAATATAGACAGAGACAGACACAGAAACACTAGCATCCACAGAAGTAAAAAAAAAAAAAAGTCATGCATAACTTAAATTTCATATGGTCATGGTTACATTTCTAGCTTTTTTCACCTACTTTATATTGAAAAGACAAAAATGCCTTTATGTTTAATAATGTCAACTGAACAGAATGGAATTCTGTTGAGTTTTTTTTATTTCTCTCTAGATTGGGGATTGCTACAGTTATATCAAGTTTCGTGGTCTGAAATATAAACTTTCCTGGGCCAGCCAGTAAACAGCTGCTTCTGCTTTACATCTGCATAATTCAATCTTGGAAATCATTAGATAATTTCCACAACATTTCAGCTTACTGTTTTAACATCAATTTAATATGGAAAACAATGTTTCCAGCTAACCTCAAGCTCTGTCTTTTTGCCTTGGAATTTTCTCTTTTATCCTGAGGTAAATGATTACAAATGATTATGAGGGGGAATTAAGGAAGAAAGTAGACTTTCATCAACGTTCACTTTTTACTCTGGCAACTTCTGAGCACCTTCCCAGGCAGTGTGTTGCTTGTCTTCATTCCCTATCCCTGGCAGAGAAAGGGAACATTTTCCCTTTTGTCTTTAGAACCCACCCCTTATCATGTTATTTCCCAAAACAAATAACAAACTTGAGATCCTGTTTTGATGTTAATTTATTTTGACTATTCAAACCAGTAAATAACTTTCCAAATGGCTGTAGTAGAAAATACAATTTGTGTTTGACAAAACTGATGCAAGACTTTGGGATTTAGAGCTCCTTGTTTTGTGTCATGTGAATAATTGTAACCAGATGAAGAGTATAAAATGTAAGGAAATGTTTAGAGTGGTATAGGCAGCTATTATTATGGTACCTGAGGTAGGAAAGTGGCCTAAATCCAACATAAAAAAAATGGCATTAACTGAATTAATTTGGGCCCTTGCGATGAAACCCAAGTTTCCATTATGTTTTAAATAGTAAACTACATTAAAATTAATAGTATACATAATATATAAAACATGTTAGACATAGACTTATTACTGTAACAAATTATAGAGAACTTTTTTTTTGATGTGTTTCTTCCCTGGGAAAAGAACTAAGAAATGTTTTTTTGTGGACTTAAAATTTTTCAGTTTTAATATTGTGATTTAGGTACAGCATATCTTTATAATAATTCCAAATAGTATCCATTAAAGCATAACTGTTTATTTACTCACTGTGAAGGGAAGAGTTAATTATCTCAAGAATACTACGATGAAATTAGGGAAAATATTTTTCCTCAAGTATTTTAATACATTTTAAAAACATTTGATATTTGTAGTTAGGTAAGAATTGACTACAAAGCATTGAGGAAAAAAGTATGATTTTTTTCAGTTACACACAAAAAGCATCCTGAATGTAAGAAATGACATAAAGATGAATCTTAAAACCTCATTCAAGATGTAGTTCAATTTCAATATCAAAGGTGTTATGAAATGTTCAAATTTTAGTACTTGACAAAGAAAGCTCTCAATATTTGTTTTACTGTACAGTCTAGAGATAAATTCTGTTATATTTCTTATCATGGTGGTCACTGAGTGGCTTCATTAAACTTTCCCTGTCTTCCTTATCCCTTGATATATTTCAGCTCTTGCTGGTGATGCATCCCAGGATTTTCTGTCTGTTTTTTTTCCTCTTGTCAGTGAGTCTCCAGTTTTGGTTTTGAAACCCGCTGCTGATGGGAAGTCTCAGGGCAGCAGCTGTGCAGTAGTCTGGAGAGCAGCTAGTCTAGATTGGAGGAGAAGAACGGGGCGGGTCCCAGGAGGGAGGCCTCCGGGAAGAAATGATGCATTGTCTGCCTTATAGGGCTCGCCTGTGCTTAGCGTGGTTTCAGAGATCTGTGGGACAGTTTGAGAAAGATGTAGGACTTATGGGTGCATAAAAAAATGAAGCAAATTTTAAAATAGGGCAAGTATTAACTTTAGACAAAGAAAAATCAAAAGTTCAAAAAGCCCAAAAAGTTATAAGATACAAAGATAAAAATACAGCATTGCCCAGGTATGAGCAATTTTGGAATAGTCATAACACAAATGCCATAGACATGATAAAACATGATGGGATGGTGGGAAGGGAACGGAATAGGCCCAAGGGTGAAACTTCATATTCCATGGTGAGAAGACCTACAGTGGAAAAATCAAGAAAACAGCTATTTAAGTACAGAGTTTAGAAATATGGGGGTAAGTAGCAGAAGAGACCACTAACCGATACGGCAGAGAATGATTTTTATGAATTCCCCTTGCTATGGGTAATTGATCAAGTAGGCCTATATTGGATGGTAGGAAGAAGTTGAGTTTAAGACTACCAGGAATTTTTTTTTATCTAGAAATTTTTTTTTCAATAAAATATGTTGGGTTTATTATTTATTTTACATCTTTGCATATGAAGGGTACGATCTTCTGTTCAAGAAGATTTTTTATTTATTTAACCATTTTCCCCTTTTCTAACATATATTTTATTGTTATTATTATTATTTCAATAGATAGAGAGGGTACAAGTGTTTTTTGTTACATGGATGAATTATATAGTGGTGAAGTCGGGGAGGGAGGCCTTCCAGTGTGCCCACCACCAGAATGGTGTACGTTGTACCCAATAGGTAATGTTTGATTAGAAAGTTTCTTCTAAGATTAAAAGTTGTAAGTCAAATTACTGTTAAAAGGTGTCCTAAATGAGTTGTTTGACTTTGGGTTGGATAAAGCTAAATTGTGATTTAGTAGAGCTGAGCTTGCTGTGTACTATGTATCGACTTTATAAGATGTTTACTTTTCCTCGGGTATAACTTATATCTATCTAAAATTACCTTTTTGCCCATTTGGTAGAATTTAGGGCAGAATTTTCCTGTTTAAGATGTTGTAGAGGTTTGTAATTGTGATGGTTTTTACCCTAAAAACATGTTGATCTCTACTAATTTACTGACAGGTGTTTGTTCAGGGACTTTAGACTCAACGTGGTCAAAACTAGATTCATCTTCCCCAAGTGTTCTCCCCTGACCACAAATCTCTTTAAACTCCCAATCCTAATTAATAACCCATTTTATGACCAGATGTTGTGAACTTGTGTAGGTAGGTAAGGTGAGGGGTTGCTGTAAGAATGGGAGGAAGGGAGATGGTAGTGCGAGCTGGAGTGTATGATAAAAGCTTCTTGGAAAGAAAGAAAAGAAAAGAAAAGGGTTGGAGCTGTGGTGTGGGTCCTGAGGGCTATGCAGAGAAGATGAAGAGGGGGGAGTTACAGACGGGTGTAGAGATGTTCCGGGGACAAGAGTTTGTGTTGGGAAATAATGGTGGAAAATGAGAATAGAACTCAGATAATTGATTATTTGAATTTGGAACAGTGTGGACATCACATATTTAATTTGGAAAGGCATTTATTCTTTTGATTATTTCTTTTATCTGATGTCCAGAAAAATATCCGAACATTCAGTATGATTTCATTTATATTGCACATGTCATTAATATGCTAAAATCACCTCTCGGATACATTCTTTCTTAGTCCTTGTTACCACGTATGTGCTGTGCATCAAGATAAATCTTTTTATGATGTCAGTTCTTTTAATAGATGGTACAGTTGGATTAGAGAAAAAACTGATTATCCTCTAGAGTAATATTTTCGTAACCTGTAGTATCCTGCAATATAGCTCCTCCTCATCTTTGAATTTTAATAGCAAACTCATAAGAGGGGTAATAGGTTGGGAGAAAGTATTACGATCAGTGGATTATGAGGACCTGGTGAGGGGAAAGAATAATTGTAGAGCTGTATTGGGAATAAATAGTGCATGGTGCTGAAGATTAAGAATGCTTTCCTGCAGTGCTCATAAGTTTGGAAATAATTGTTTTTTGTTCAAAATGTAAGCTTGTCAATAACTGGGACTTTCGTTCATTCACTGAAATATCCCCAGAGCGTCAAACATGTCATGGCACATAGTACATACTTCATGTAAGTGTGTATCACATGAATGGAGGATTTAGCTGAATATTGGAAAAGGGAAGGAAAGGGGAAAAAAAAGGGATAACCCAAACATTAGGAAGGCAGCAATTTCACATGCCTGAAAGAATTTCTAAGATTATGGTAAATGTCATTTACTTCATTTACGCCAGTGTTGACCAATAGAGGAAGGGCAGGTTTTATTTAACAAGCAAGAAGTAACAGGAATCTCAGATTAGGAATAAAGCACGTGTCTTAGGATCTTGATAAAAGAACATTCAACTCTAGGAAATCGGGTCAAACCTGTCCTACACATGTCTAGTAAAAAGTCAGTGTATACCAGAGTCATCTGTGTCTAGAGATAAAACCTACCATTAGATTAGCTTACAATAGTTTCATTGTCCCTAACTTTTAAATCTAATGATAAAGGATAGTTTTAACAGAAATCCACTTCTAATTATTGTTCACAGTAGTAATGAATTCTAGAAGCTTCAGATTCTTATTTTGTACCTTAAGGGTTGGATACTATTTATGAATGCTAAACATTAACTCCTATCATCATATTTAAATGCCTTTATTAAATGATTAGATGAATGTGGTGTTTTAGTAGGTGCTTGATGTAGATGTAGGTATTCCCCTTCTAGAGATTTAAATCTTTTTATGCCATTAAACATTTGGGGCATTTTGCTGATTTATTGATTAGGTACATGTATTTTGGAGAATATTACCCCGCTTGAGTTCCCCCAAATCTTTCCCTTAGTGTTTACTACTTTCCCAGAGTATGGTACAGCCCTATTTAAATTTATTTTTTAAAGGTTTGGATATCATCCTCTTTATTTGTTGGGTGGTATCTTTACCAGCTAGGAAGAGAATTAGTTTCTTAGGGTTGCTGTATTGTTATGAGTAGGTCCTGTAACTCTTGCTTTGTTGAAAGCTTAGAACCTATTGTGACTCAGGGACTCATGATATTCTGTAAGCGTATTTAATATTAATAGGCTCATGTTCAGTATGCCAAGAAGTTATCCTCTGTTTTACCACTTAAATAATTTGAGCTTAGTTTTCTTTTTCCACCTTTGTCCCAAATTCTTGGTTGAATCTAAATTCACGGGTACCAATGCACATATTTTCTTTAGTAGTTTCTTTAACCTCATTGTATCTGATCTTTGACTTCATAAAGACCTTTGGCCTACTGACCCTTTATTTAATTTCACATATCAGTAGTGTTTAGCCTTCTCATATTTTCTTCTTCAGAGCTCCTTAGGCCCTCACTCCAGTCACTTGACTCCAGACATTCCTTTAAGTTGCACCCTTGCCCGTCTGTTCACAGCCATGCTTCTTGATACGGTAATCAGAAGTTTTGTGTGATCTTCCTAACCTCCACCTCTCTCCTCGACCAGCTGTTATCAGGCATAGCTCTTTGCTGTTGCTCACATTGTCAGACCTATGGGCGGAGGCTGTTCTGTCCTCTGCTACCTCTTGGTGGTAACGGACCCTGTTGCCCTCTTTCCACACCATTGTCATGCTGTTACTTATGTTCTTCTTTCTGTTGTCCCCCATTCTCCTTTCGGGCTCATTTTTTTGCAGCCCACTTGAGAAATTCTAAATATCAGTGTTTTTTTATAGGTATCTTCCCGGGTTGTTCATTTTCTCACAATACACAATACATGAACTTGCTAAGAGATCTCATCAGTAGTTTCCCAGAGGCCTGCTTTGATGATTCCTGAGTCACCATGTCTAGGCTGAGCCTCATGCATACTATTTACTGGTCTTCTTCCTGTGGATACTCCACCACTCCACCAAGAATTCAGAGCCCATGTGATCCCCAGAGTATTGGCTCTTAGTTTACTTGGACATTTCGTCTAAAATGCGTACCAGTTCCTTATCAATAAATGGCAAATTCAGGCTTCTTAGGTTAAACAGAGAATACGTGTGCATGGGATATGCCTGTAATTCCATTTTTCTCTTTTGGTTTATTGTTGAGTATCATTTGGGATAAAAATCTGTTTTAGCCAAAGGATAGGATTGCTTTCAGCTTTTCCTAAAGTCTCCTGGATCCTTACTTTCATGCATAGAATTAATTAAATTTGAATTAGCTTAATATAGGAACCCTACTATTGATGCAGAAATAGACCCCATACTGGGCTATTACCAGAATCAAGTATTTTTGTTGTTGTTGCTTTTGTTTTGTTTTGCTTTGCTTTTGCTTTCTCTGCTGGTTAATGATAATTAGTATGCAAGAATAAAATTAATCAAGCTTAAATCCCTAGGGAACATTTATGTATTCTTTTTAAACATTTTTTTAAAGAAGTAAAGATATGTAATGAAGCATAATCCTCTAAAAAAATTGACTTTAAAAGGCATTTTAGATACTTTAACTTAAATATAAGATTTCTTACAAAGTATCTCTTTTTACATAGATGTGGTCTCATAGTTGGAATTATCATCTCACGCTGTCAGGAGTCCTTACAGCTGTACTAAAATTTATAACTGGGAAGAAGAGATTAAATCATCTGAAAGCAAACATGGAAACCCCGAAAACTGTCCTAATGTAGGAATGCCAATTAAACAGCTGCCTAGATGAATATATAATGAAAATATGATCTTATCAAGCGTTTAGAATCCAGAAAAACACACATATTACCTATTATTTATTATTATAGTTAATGAATGTTCACTTGCACATGAGGACTGTTATCGAAGATGTCTTTTATACTTCCTTTGTGTAACAGTTGGCTTTTTAATCTATCAGTTCTGTTTTCCAAAAGAGATGGCCTACTGTATATAGTCTTAGTAATACACAGTGTCTAAGGATTTATATAAACAGCCAATTCGCCTTAAAATCTAAGGCTTTGAGCTACCCAGACAGTTTGAACATAAACCAAAAATGAAGTGAACATCTGGAATTATCGTGTAATGGCATGAGTGCGAAGGGGTCAGGCCAACAGAGGGAACCGACCGACCGTTTGCATCTTTTTTCTTCCTTGTGGGTGATCTTGAGTACACACTTAATTTAACCATTAAATGGGTCACCTCAAGCTTAAATAATGAAGATCCTACGGCCTGTTAACGTGATTGGTGTTAGAAAGTCTGCCTGTGGTCCCAGAATGATAAATCCACTTACACTTTTCTTAGAAGATTCTGATATCCAGATATTCTTACCAAAATGAAAGTCTTTCCTCAGCATCTTCCCAAAACCTCAGCACTAGGTTAAAACAACTCAAATCTTAACTATAATTTTCCTTTAATGGGCATTTTAGTCATCTTTATAATTTTAAATGAGAGATAGGATGTGTATCATTTGTAATGAGGGATACCCCCTCTAATTATAAGCCTTAACTACACACAGTTACCTCATCACGAAAGGGATGCTAAATATAAAATGGGAGATTCGTTTTCTTCGCACACACTTTTTGTGTGCCTTCAATGTGCAACAGGGCCTTACTTGGAAAGACTATTTAAGGCTTAATTTGATTTAAAGGCTGAGTTTCTGCTTGCCTGGAATGCGTGCTTTTCAAAAATATTTGCTCCCTGGAGAGGTAAACTGAAGATGAAGTTTTCATGTGACTTTGGATTGTTGACCTGGAAGATGTTTGGGGTAAAGGGTTGGGCTTGGGCACAGTTCCACTGCTTTCTGGTTGAGTAGGGCCAGGAAAGGAAGGTGGGGCTTGCTGTGTGCAGATGGCAAGACATAGTCTGAAGATGTTTGAAGCCTGAATGCACCTTCATTTGATGCCTTGCTTTATTGCTTAGGAGAATTTTAAACTGCTGCATCCGTAAATGTGCTGCAGCCTGTAATGATGCTTATTTAAATGATTTTGCATCTAAACAAATGCATTCACTCTTTGCCTGGTGTGTAAAATTTGAATGACACTTGTGCTCTGTCTGAAAGGAACAGACTTTTTCATTATAAAATTCAGTCAAGCAGAAAAGTAGCAAAAGGAGCAGAAATTTCCATTTACATCAATGATTGAAGTTGTGATAAAAGATGACTAGGTTGAAGGATAGCCTTGTTCTCATTCTGCTATATGACATGGGATTTTGTGAGTTTGGAATTAGTTTTTATACCTATGTTATTGAGGAAGGCTCTGATCAAAAGTCTCAAATTATACGTATCCTTTAACTTTAGATTTTTCTAGGTTTTTTTTTTTTTTAGTTATCTGTAAACAGATTCCAGTATCCCTTGCTGTTAAAATCCATTATTTATTAGTTATGAAGACTTAAGTGTTAGCTTTATGTTCTGTTATCACAGAGCTTCGTAGTACTTCTTAGCCTTTACTTGTGGGTATCAGCAGGTATAGACAGATAACTCAGTTGCCACTGATAACATCCAATTGCCACTGGATTAGAGACATGGAGCAGAATTCTCCAGGGGAATTTTCTGCTAAAGAATAGTTGGTGATCTACCTTTTGGAAGCCTTAAGTTAGTTAAACCCTTTTCCTTAGAAGTCCAGAAATTCAATTATTTCAACTCTCTGAGGAGTGATAAGGCTTGGCAAATTGATTTACAGTAATGAAACTAAGCCTTGTTTACATACCTGAGTGGCAACTTCTAAGTCCACAGTGCATTGGTAATGGGAAGAGATGCTAACTTATCTGGGAGATCTATCCACATTGAAAAGATTGTATGATTTTTGAAACATGACTCAAAAGGGATGTGGGTAATTTCTGAAAGATATTTTTATTGAAGAGCTTGTCGAGTCACGTATATTTACTATATTTGTTATTCTCTTAGATATTGTCTTCCTCATCCCTAGATATTGTTGCCAGTACAGTGACAGAATCCTAATCCTTCTATTTCCCTCTGCTTTAACAGCGCTTTGGAAACTTACAGCAGTGTTCTAATAGCTGGTAAAAGGTGGTGCCAGTTTCAAGTACTATGTCCTAATTACTTCCTGGCTAGCTCGTTTGTTAAATGCAGTGACATATTTTTCTTCCTCCACTCTCTTCTTTACTTTATCTACTTCTTTTGCCTTAAGTAGTTCTGCATCTTTCAGGATATACCTTTTGCTTTCTGTGAGATTTTGAGTTAGAAAACCCCTGAAATAGAGAGCAACATTTCTCTGGTTGTTAAACTACATTGTCTCCGAAAGGTAGATATTTTGAGTCTGGGCTATGCCTAGGAGAATCTAGAAGGGGCAGTTAATGAGCACGGTGGAGTGGTTGGGTATTGGGAGTCTCATGCTTAGGGGAGAGGTAGCTGGTGACAAGTGTACATGCTGAGGGGCCTAGGTCAGACTGGCAGGGAAATGAAATGAAGGTAGTGAAACCTCCTCTGATACCTGTGGAGACTTTTGAAGCGTCCAGGAACCGTTGCAGTAGATGAAAGGGAGAGGAACGGCACTGCCAGGATGGGTTTCTGGTTGGAAAGTGGTTGACTGGAGTGCAGTATCTGAGTGTGACATGCTCTGAGGTCCAGCTTTGGGAGTAGGGATAGTTTGAGTGGAGCAGAAGTACAGTCCCATGGCCTTCCGATTCATGGGGCGTGAGTCAGTGATAAATATCTATTGAGAAAGTAGAAGCATAGCATTGAGGGAAAGGGGACCAGGTTCTAGTTCTACAACCAAATAGAATTTGTTCACCAGGAGCTGATGTTTTGGGCTCCCCAAAATGTTCATTATTGGTTCTCTTCCCTTTTCTTGCTTCCACATAAGAAGGATTTGGACCCAGTAGGGAATCGCTCATTGTTCTTTGGGTCCAGTTCCGGGATTTGATAGTCAGTTGGGCCCTTGGTTCTAGTACACTTGCTAGAAGCAGAACCTTCCGAGGGGAGGTGTGCAGCAAGCGGTTGTAAGTGTCAAGTGGAAGGTCAGAATTGAAGGAGTAGAGGAGGTTGTTGAATCCTTAGGCGTGGATGATGTGTCTCCGTGAGAAAGTAAGAAGAGCAGAGAGTAGAAGACGGAGTCTTACTTTTTTATAAGGAGGATTATTAGAAGATGAGTCAGGAAGAGGGAAGGGACGATTAGCTGGAGATAGAAGAGGGAGCACAAGTGCTGTCTGGATTGGTGCAAGCTGGAGAGGAAGACTGAATTTAAGGAAGAAAGTGAGTGGTAGAGTGGTCAGGCAACTTGAGGGCTGAGAACCGATGAATGCACTTCTTGTTGTTGACCTTGGAAGAAGAGTTGCAGGTTGCAGATTGTTGGAGCAAGGCCAGGTGGCAATAGGTTGGAAAGAACAAGTCAGGGGCATGAGAGTGAAGGTCCACACCTCCGCTGAGAAGTTATCTGTGAAAGTGCCTCTTCTTGTCTTGATTATAGCCTGCCTCACACATGGCTTTCTGAGGATGGTGTATGGAAAAAGTGTGGTGGGTATTTTTACCTCCCTGTGTGATTTAAGGTTTTGGTAATGACTGGTGGTTCTCTTGTGTCATCGTACATTAGCCTGGTTGGTATTTTGTGAGCAATTATGTGGCTTTTTAAAAGCCCCATATATAATCCTAATTAATTGCGTCTCTAAAATCTATCATGCTTTGAGTTTTTTAATAAGGCAGAAAGAAAGGAAAATGTTAGGAGAAAGCAGCCAGTGAGGGATACTTGTATTTTCAAGAAACAAAAGGGAGAATTTAGGAGGATATTCCATCTCTAGGGTGTCTGCTTTTTCAGCTCATCTCTCGGGATCTAGAGGACTGACCTAAGCTAAAGTAGGTTCAAGTCTAAAAGAAACCTTACTTCAATTTCCGCATCCAAATTAATCACATACTTACTTATAAATACAAATTATAATACAAGAACTGCAAAAAGAGAAACGAGGGAAGATGGGCAGTTTGCTGGTAAATCGGGTTAGTGGTGGTAGCAAGTGGAATTCTAGTGGCATACCTCTCAATGACTGAAATGTGTGGTATTAGGATAGCGTAAAACTGTGCATACAATCTCTGCAGATTCGATTTGTGGTTTCTCTGCCTGGGTCTATCTACATCTTTGGCTTCAGATTTTCTCCCATAACCTCAGCCTGTCCACAATCATCTCACCGTTGCTTGAAAGATATTTCTGATCTCTAAAATCTGACGCTAAGTCTGTACTGCCCACTGTTGGCCAGTAGCCACGAGTGCCTGTTGAGCACTTGAAATGTGGTTCGTCCAAACGGTGCTGTAAGTGTAAAATGCACATCTGATATCAAAGAGTTAGTCTGGGTGAAAAGAAAAGAATGTAGAATATCTTCGTAATAATTATTTACATTGATTACATGTTGAAATGATACAATTTAGGATATACAGCCTTAAATAAATTATATTACTAAAATTAATTTTACCAGTTTCTTTCTACTTTTTTATGTGGCTACTAGAAGTTTAAAATTACATATGTGGCCTGCAGTATGTTTTTGTTGGACAAAGCTGCTCTAAGCTCTTTTGGTACAGGATTATGTCTCAGTGCTTTCATATTCTTTATGGAACTGGGTACAGAGTAGTATTTAGTAATACTCAGTGGTAGTAGAGATAATCTCTTAAAATTAAACCAAATTGTATTAGGATTAATCTTTATTCTTGTCCCTCATCTATTTGAATGTTTCTGGCATTTATAACATTTATAACATCACTTTTTAATATATGTAAATCACTACATCCACCTGAGTCATTATGTTGTTTTCAAATCTAGAGCTCTTTCCTACCATATTTTGTAATTTCTATAATAAAAGAAAAGGCAAACGAGGAGCAACTTGGCCGTTAGGGATGTGTAAAAAAGGCATTCAGTCCTTAAGATGGTGCCAAAGTGACAAATCTATGGGACAGGACACAGGCATAGGGAAAGAAAGTGTGAAAGATTTTATTTTTTACTTTTTAAAAGGACAAACCAAGGCAGTCACAAAAAGACAAATACTATATGATTTCACTTATGGGGAAATCAGTTTGGTGGGCCTTGACCAATTTTCTATTCAAATAGAATAAAATAAAATCAAAAATATCAGAGTTTATCATATGTAATAAGAATATTGTATTGGTCCATAGAGACAAAGCAAATTGGTGGTTGCCAGGGGCTGGGGGGAGTGGGGAGTGACTACTTAATAGGTATGGGGCTTCCTTTTAGGGTAATGAAATGTTCAGGAACTAAATAGAGGTGGTGGTCACACAACCTTGTGAAGGTACTGAATGCCACTGAATTGCACACTTTGAAATGGCTTAATTTGTGTTATGTGAATTTCACCTCAATAAAAAAAAGAGTATTAGTGTTAGAAAAAAATAACAAATATATGATTTCACTTATATGTGATACCTACAATAGTCAAATTCAGAAAGACAGAAAACAGAATGGTGATTACCAGGGGCTAGAGGGATTGGGGGGGTGGGGAGTTGTTTAATGGTGAGTAGAGTTTTAGTTTTGCAAAGGTTTAGTTTTGAAGGGTTCTGGAGATGGAAGGTGGTGATGGTTGTACAACAGTGTGAATGTACTTCACACTATTGAACTGTACACTTAAAAGTGTTTAAGTAAAAAGTGTCTTATAACGCAATAACCTGTAACCTAAAAATAAAAAAACCTTAATGAGGTTAGTTATAATGGATGATCTTAAGTAGACCCTTGCTACCTGAAGGAGCAGCCGAATCTCATCACTTGGGAGCCTATTAGAAAAGCAGAATCAGTCCCACCCTAGACTTCTCCAATCAGAACCCGCACTTTAACAAGATCCCCAGGTGATTTGTATGCACGTTAAAGCTTGAGAAGCCCTGCTCTAAACGTCATTTCTCAAAGTGTGGTCCAGGAGCCATCTGAACCAGACACACTCTGGGGAGGTCAGTTTTCAGGCCCATCCCAGAACACATAATCAGACCAGGCTGTGGGGCTGGGGAGAAGGTGAATCTCCAGTCTGATCAAGATCCCTGGTGATAAGATTTTAAGAACCCCTGATCTGGAGAGATCTAACAACCATTATTTTCACAATTCCATCTTTTAACAGATGCTGGGATTATTACAAAAATGAGTAACAAAAAAGGGCCTATTATTAACATCAAGAATGTGTGTAATAATTAATGTAGTCAGAAAGAGGCAACAGAAAAAGCAGGTATAGCTAACCTTGGATTGGTTAGTGAGGAAGCTGTTCAGGGTTAGTAGAATATTGTAACACTTCACTGGGTTAGTGAACATGACAGTGAGAGTCAGAGTCCAGAGCAAGCCTGCTTGTGTTATTAGCTTTACGGAAACCTGTCAGGACTGAGATTTCTTATTTGTAAAAGGGGAATTGAATTCTTTGACCAATTAGTTTACATTCCTAAGACAAGGTTAAGTTTGGAAAGCAAAGAATTTCCTTTATTGTTGATATATATGTGATTATTCTGAAATTCTTGAACTTTTTGAAAGAATTTAGATGCCACATGTTACTGACACGTTATTTTTGCCAAGAAAATCTCAAACCAAGCTCTGACTAGTTGTTACAGATGCTACAGATGAGAAGCCTGAGTTAGTAAGATCTTTTTAACTCTAGTTTTTTTCAACTACAGTAATTTCATAGACATCCTTTTGAAGGCTAGAATGTTGATATGGAACCAAATAGGTATGTCTCTATTATATGAAATTTTATATGGAGACTTTACAATTTTGTTTTAAAAAGACTATATGTTTTATAACAGTTTTAGATTTACAGAAAAATTGAGAGGATTTTGCGGAGAGTTCCCATATACTTGGCACCCAGTTTTCCCTATTATTAACATCTTATATTAATAGGGTACATTTGTTAAAATTTATGAACCAATTTTGATACATTATCATTAACTAAAGTCCATACTTTATTCAGATTTCCTTAGTTTTTATCTAATGACCTTTCTCTGTTCCAGGATCCCATAGAGGAAAGCTTGTCACATTTAGTTGTCAGGTCTCCTTACCCTCTTCTTGGCTGTGACAGTTTTTATACTTTCCTTATTTTTAATGACTGACAGATTTGAGAAGTACTGGTCGGGTATTTTATTGGATTCCCCTGTATTGGAGTTTTCATATGCTTTGGCTGGGGTTATTGGTTTTTAAAAGGAAGATAACAGAGATAAAGTGCCCACTTCTTCACCTCATGTCCAGGGTACGTGTTATCAACATGACGTATCACTGTAGTGTTTGTCAAGTTTCTCCACTTCAAAGTTACTCTTTTTTCCCGCTTTGTGTACTTTACTCTTTGGAAGGAGGTCACTTTGCACAGCCCACGAATTATGCTTCGCCTTCTCAAAGACCCGCATCTATGTAAATTATTTGGATTTCTTCGACACAGATTTATCTGTTTCCTCCCGTTTATTTATTTATTCATTCATTCATTCAATCATTTGGACTCGTGGAGATTTATATTGTACTTTGATTTAAAATCCAGGACTACTTTATATTTATTGTTGCTCAAATTATTCCTGCTTTAGCTATTGGGAGCTTTTTCAGATGGCTCCTGTGCTCATTTGACATGGCCACTTTTTTTTTTTTTCCCTGACAAGATGCTCCAGGCTTATCTTGTATATTTTCTACCCTAATTGTAGAATCAGCCACTTCTCCAGGGAGCCCTTGTTCCTTTTATTGGAGAATAGTATCACTGGAGAATAGTGTTAAAACCTGGATGTATGTTTGTTGCTACTGGAGTGTCTTTGCTTTTAAGACTTCTTAGCTGACAAGGCAGTATATTTGTCTCTATTCACTTTTGTATTATGCATATCTGTAAATATTTCTGTAGCTAACTATCTATATTAAACTATAATATTCATGTCTATATTAAGCTAAATACAAGTTCATTCTGATGTCTCCAACTGTTAATATGTCACCACATGGACATTCTACCTTTTCCCCTTGCTTACCTGTAGATTCTGACTCCATCCATCATCCGTGTACTTAATTGTTCAATTTCAGTATACGTGCGTAGCAGTGTCAGAAGCGTTAACCCATACCTATGTGAGGATTTTGAAAAGCTGCAAAATTGCTAACAAATTTTTATTTTGTTCCCATCTTTTAAAAAATATATGTCCTTTGAACTATTTTTATTATTTTAAGACCAGTGTTTATTCAGAGCCTGAGTCAAATCCCATTTCTATCCTTTACTCATGCTGCCATTCAGGTACGGTTATGTATGTGAGACTGGAGTCCATTCACCTGAGTGAATCGGAGACAGGATTTAGGTGAAATGTTTAGTGTGCGTTTCTTTTGCCTTTAGCTAATCTTGATCCATTTAGTTTCGGCCATCTGGCAAATAGTTCTCATCTGAAGAATCCCATCTGTCAGTTCTCACCATTATCCACTAATAGTTACGGTGAAATGTTGGTGACGGCAAGAGTCACTTTTTTGAAGGATGTGTAATTCACCCTCATGTCCTGTTTGAGAATCCGGTAACTGCCCACACTCTGAAAGCAAAACCCATAACAGTTTTATCACATGGAAAGTTTGTTGAGAAGTATTTTGGCTGCTTCTGTATTCTTCCCATCTCTTATTACAAATGCTTCCCAGAAAAATTTTCCCCATCTATTTGTTAACGTGAAAGTTACAAAATATCAGTACATGATGAGCAAATTAAAAAAAAATGTTTGTGGCCTAAGAGTCTGAAATGGTAAAATAAAAAAAATCACTTGAGAAATTTGTCCACAGTTATCATTTTGATACACACATATCAAAATGTATAGTAGTATAAGTAGTAAGTACAGAAGTGTGGAGTGTTCTGCTTCTGTGCACATCCATGAGGAAAAATGAGGGAAGTCTTGTCCAATCTTTTCTATCATCTTCAGTGTAAAACATCTTCCAGTTATTGGAATAGGAACAAGCTAGGTCCTTGACTCCTCTCTGTTTGGTTCTTTAAATTTGACAACTGACATGCACAATCTCAGGACAACTCATTGTTTCTACTGCTCTCAACCTGGTCCAAGCCATTGTCATCTCCCACAGGGATTATTGCAACAACCCCCATCTGGTCTTGTTACTTCTAGTCTAGACCCAACTTAGGGCAAGAATAGTGAGTTTAGAAAACCACACTAGAGCTTCTTGTATCATTCTAGAGTATTGGCCAGAGTGTTGACAGTGTTTGAGGCCTCACTCGCCCTCCTACTTACTCACTCCTTGATGTCCTCTCCACCATCCCTCGCACAGCAGTGGTCTCCTGGCTCTCCTGGGAATTCACCAGTTTTGCATGCCTCAGGACCTTTGCACTTGTTGCATCCTCTGGCTTGAATATTCTTCCCTCTGACTTTGGTTAGTTTGTTCCCTTACTTCCTCAAGTCTTCACTGAAATGTCATATTTTCAAGTCGGCTTTTCCTTACCACCCTATTTAAAATCCACCCCCCGGAAAAAAAATCCTTACCCTTTCTCTGCTTTGTCTCTGTAAGATTTATTAGTGTCTAACAGACACAGTATTTTATCTGTTTTCTTTATTGTTTGCTGCTAGAATCTTAGTTCATTCCACCTCTTGTGTTCACTGCTGTGTTCTCAACACTAAGGAAAGATGGAAAGTGCCCAGTGAAGAGTTAGGGACGAAGGTCTGCGGCTGCTGGAGGGGATTCGGGAAGACCCCTCTCACAGCCAGGACCGGCACCCAGTGCAGAAGTTGAGAGGGTCGACCTCTCTGATTCTCCACTTCTACAGTCGTAGGGACCCCGTGCCACTGTGTTGACGGCTGTTGTTTATTCATCATATCATAAGCAGTACTCAGACGTAAAACACCACCATTTCATCTGTGGGGCTACAACTGGGTAGTGATAATGTAGTGAAAATAAAACCCCATTGCCTTCCGTAGGGGCAAGATAGGTGATTAGTAAATGATGAAGAATAGTTGTTGCTGTTTTTATTACTATGATTATTATTCATATGAGAAACTGTGGTGGTTGATGAAATACTGGGGAAAAGGATAATAATAATATAACTTATTGAGCACCTTTGTCCTAGGTGCTGAGTCGAGTATCTTATGCATATTAACTCATTTAATTCTCCCAGCTCTGCCATTTACTACATGTGTGACCTGGGCTGTTATCTGTCCTCTCAGGCTCACCTCCTCTGATCACGTGAGATTTATAGCTGCCTCCGTGGATGGTTCCGAGGAAGATGAGAGAAGATGCACGGGAAGTACTAATATTTAGGGCAGCGTCAGGCACGTAATTCAGGTTACTGAAACTACCTACATTTTACTTTCATGAGCCAGATCTGGGCCCATAGCCCAAGGAAATGGAGGATTTGCCTTTTTTCAGTGAGTTTAGTGCTAGAATATTCTACCCTCCCGCCTCACCCCCACCCCCGCCCTTTTCCCAAATCATTTTTACCTCTTGAGAAACAAGGAAGGGAGGACACACCTTGGGCGTAAGTCCAAAGACTTCAGACACTTTTAGCCTTTTCATTCCATGATTCTGACGAACATCATTTTAGTCCTCGGGAATTCATAGAAATATAATTTTCAATCTGATATCTCTGTGCCTTGAAGAACCTATGTATTGCTCTGGACTCCAAAATCAGTCTCTTCAGTCCCACTCTGACTCTCAAACCGTTAGCAGTCTCAGTGTTTTTTAAAAACTTTTTAAAGAGATGGGGTCTTACTATACTGCCCAGGCTGACCTCAAACTCCTGGGCTCAAGCAATCCTCCGGCCTCAGCCTCCTGAATAGCTGGGACTGCAGGCGTGCGCCTCTTTGTGCTTTGGCAGTCTCAGATTTGAGTCACCCTTGCCCTTCTCTTTTCTCCCTGTGTCGTGGGTTGGGGCCCCTTTGGCTTTAGTTGTAGCACTTTATACTCTCAATTCCGTCTTTTTCCTGCAATCATCTGTCTTTTGCGCTGTTTTCGTTTTGTTTTGCTTTAGAGCCTGGCTGACAGGCTGGAGTGCAGTGGCCCGATCACAGCTTACGGTAACCTCAAACTCCCGGGCTCAAGCAATCCTCCTGCCTCAGCCTCCTGAGTAGCTGGGACTGTGGGCTCTCGCCACCACATCTGGCTAATTTTTAAATTTTTTTGTAGAGATGAGGTCTCACCATGTTGCCCAGGCTGGTCTCAAACTCCTGGCCTCAAGCGATCCTCCCTCCTTGGCCTCCCAAAGTGCTGGGATTATAGGTGTCAGCCACCACACCCGGCTGCATCTGTCTTTTGAAAAGGCAGCATAAAGAAATTGAAAAATATATTCCTATCTTTGAATTCCACAGTGCTCCTTGCCTGTTTAGTATTCATTTCCACTTTTGCCTTTCTAAGAGAACTCCAGATTTTTTTGTTCAGGGTGACAGTGCTCAGCTGAAGGTACTTTGACAGATTCTCTTGCAGGTAAATGTGGCCAGATAACATAGTAATGGCATATACAGCATTTGTGGGAGTCTCTGGGGAGTGTGTCCCTCCCAAGTAATACAGCAAATCCTCATTAGGGGAAAGAAGAAAAAACAAACAGAAAACCTTCAACCCTTGGCTTGTGTCTCCTGCTTTCGGCCTGGAACTTGGACATGAAGTCTTAAATTTCTGTGGCCACAAAATATAAGGATAAAAGCCAACATGTTAAGGGTGGCAGTACAGAAAGATAGGAATAGCCTGGTCCCTGATGGCATTGTGGAATATCTGCAGTGGCCTTAGGTATGATATCACTTCTTAATGTGAGATGCATAATTATGTAGGTGTTTAAGCCATTGCTTAATATTGGGTACAGCAGAATGTATCCCCAACTGTTTTATATGGCTTGTTAGCTAAGTTAGGTCCAGTGTTATTGTCAAATTGACCACTTTGTAGATTATAACATTGAAGTATTTCACAGTTCAAAAGTGAATCTTTTTCTGTAAAAGCCAAAGGAAATTGGCCAAATACACCATTTTGCCCAGAGTTTAAATGAGTAAATTGAGTTACCACTCTTGGATGGAGAGCCCGGAGACTTGGATTTTCAGTCCAGTTCTCCTGCCAGTTGGCTCTGTGGACAAGCCACTTGACCTGGGCTCTTTTCCTCCCGTCTGCAAAGTGAGGTAATTTGAACTACACAGTTTTCTCAAAGATCCCCAAAGAGCTAGTGGATTGAGGCCTGGAGAGTCCTTATTGAATTTGGCATCCTTGTTCACCTTGCCAAGACCTTATAGCCAAGAAGCCAAACCCAGATTTTGTTCATTAGCTTTGAAAACTCCCTTTCAGTTGGGATTTTGTGTGTGTGTGTGTGTGTGTGTGTGTGTGTGTTTTAATATAAATTGTGAATTGTTTAAGAAACCAAATTGTATGGTTATCAATAAGTGTGCATAATATATATTGATGATTTTATCCACTTGGAATAAATAGTGCCAAATTTCCTAAAGTTTGGTGTAAACAGGAATGTGATTTCTCTTAAGATATTTAATTTATTTTGGTCTTATATCTCTTACACCTGAATTCTATCTTTACCTGAAAGATCAAACCAAATAAACGGAAGGTTTATTTTAAAAATAAAAGTGTACATGGTTCTGTGTGGAAACCCCAGGTATATACTATTATAAATTTTTAAAAAATTACTAAAATGTATTTTTAGAGCAGTTTTAAGTTCACAGCAAAATTGAACAGAAAGTACATAGAGTTGCCATACACTCCCTGTCCTAGCATTGATTTTTAAATAGAGTTTTTTAGAATTAAAAAGAAAACAAACCATGCTATGCCAGTTTGTGAAAAAAGCTTCATTATATATTTGCTATTCTTCTTTAATTCTTATTTAAAATTTTTTAACAGATTTTTATGTTTTAGTTGCTTTAATTTTCTGAAATGTAACATTCTGTTATGTTTCACCAATTTTGAAAATAATATAAGCAATGCTATCTATTTCTAGATTTTATTTTAATGTTATACATTGAGTTTTCTGTTTTGCCGTTAGTACTGATGATTTATTAAATAACCAATATTAATCCTTTAAAAAAGCAGTCTTGTTTTAGGGAACATTATTTCTTAGCTATATGCAATACTAGAAACTTAAGATCATCTTTGCAATATTAAATGAAATGTTTTGCCAATTAAAAAGTTCAGTAGCCTTTTATAAACACAACGAATAATTGTTATAATATGATTAATGCAGTACAAGTCCCTTTGATGAGCATTAGATTTTCCCAAAATAAATATCTTTCTGTGACTTTGGCTTTGCATTATAATCCAGTCCTCAGCAGATTGATGAAGGGCAAATAAAACAAGGTGCATTTGGTTTTGTTGTTTGGCACTTATTGTCCAGTTTATGCCCTGAGAACTCTTTCAGGCCAAAGTTGAGAGTATCTGATACCTGCTCCTGATCATCTCATGAAACCAATTTAATAGGCTTGGGCCAGGCATTTAATCTTTCCAATGATTACTTATAAACTAGAAAAACGTCATTTAGTATTTTGGACATTTGCAACTATGGCTGACCAGAGTTAACAAATGAGGTGGGCTTCCTCAGGCCATTGGTCACTTCTGGTCTTCTGTTTCCTAGAAAATTGGGACACCTTGGGTATCAGGTATCTTCCAAGCAGCCAGGGTTGGTTGCCTGACCTGAGAACCCTGAGGAGTCCACCTGGGAAATGGTGTGTTAGTTTTAACAAGATTAGCTTTACTTTCCCCTCTCTAACTCTTCTGGGGTTTTGTTTATTTGTTTTTGTTTGTGTTGTTCATTCTATGTAAAAGAAAAATGTGACATCATTTGCATTATTATGTTATTCCTTCTTTATAATTTATATCTTACTCTGGGGCTAGGTTATGATCTCCTGAGGCAGGTGGCCTTAGGCAGAGATTTCTCACCTGGGAAGTGGGGTTTATAAGAGATATGTGACAGGGCTCTGTGGAGCCAAGATGCAATGATGCAGTTGCAGCATCAGCCACTGCCTTGGAGTAGGTGCTCAGTACTCATTGGTTTCTTCCCTGCTAAATGGCACCTCCAGCCTATGTGGGCACTGTGTCTCATAATTCTTGCCTTCCTGTAAGACACACTGTAATGCTGTGGCCATCATCGATCTTAAAGATTTAAGGAATAACAATATGCAAGGCTTTTTCTCCCCTAGGATTTCCTTAGATTTTTATCTAAATATGTATTAAATACTTTTATGGGAATGAGAAGTTTTTTCCTTCCCTTTCTTAGGGCCTTTATCACTCTTTTTGTTGCATTTCATAAAATGTCATATAGCATACTGTGAGAGAAAAAAAATCATCCCTGTCTTTGCTGGTGTGTGAACAACCTGTATTCCTTGCTTCATTGGAGTTGTAGGTTTATATCTGTTCTTGCATGTCTTGCCTGAAGGACTGCAGTGGCCTACTTGGTAGTTTTCCCTTTCATGGCCTCACTGTGTTAGTCCATCATTCACTTGATTACAGAGTTTATCTAAAAAACAAACTTGAGCATGTCATTCCAGTGAAAGCATCTTTTGGCCTGTGTTGCCTCCAAAATGGTGTCAAAAACCCAAAAACCTTAGACTCTTTAAAATCGGAGTCCAACATATTTCCCCATTGTTATTTGCTTCTGGGTTCCCTTTTCTGCATACCTTGTGTTCCAGCCATAGTGGACTTGCGCCTTTTCTACAAATATGCTTTGCCCTTTTTTTTACTCTCTATGTAGAGGATGTTCCCTCAATTTGAAGGGCCTTTTGCTACTTACCCATCCATCCATCCAATATGGTCATGTTTGCTAGTACTGGGCCAGGGATTGTAGGGATATAATGGTAAACAAGATAGATACTTACATCATTCATTTCCCACGTGACATAGTGCTGTTCATCCATTCAGACTTATCTCTGACGTGGTATCTTCTTTGAGGTCTTTCCTAATGCACCCAAGCAAATTTGCTCTCTAAGCTGGCCTGGCATTTTCTTTGTCTCTGTTATAGCATTTAACTTGTTCATTCATCAACAGATATTTATTGCCTACTGTGTGCAGAATCTGTGCTAAAAGCTGAGAATACCTCAGTGAACAAAACAAAAATTAAGCTCACAGCTTACAATGTTCTTTTGTAATTATCTTTCACCCTGATTAGAATGTGAGTTCATGTGAGACTTTATGTAATATCTTTATATCTTCCATACCAGAAATGCGTAGAAATAATTTGTATGATACACATTTTATTTAAAAGTGTAACAGAAGTCTGTGGAGCAGACTTTTCATAATTTAATTGAATTAAACTCTCTCGTGCATGCAGTATCTAAATATATATATGTAAAATACACATGTGCATATATAGTTTTGTTTTGCTTAGGAAGTAGAAAAATGCTGAAATTCCTATTAGTTTGCAGGCAGATTAAAATGTCTAAGAAAGAGAGGTAGATAATGATTTATATCGTCTACTCAAATGATTACTGAGACAATGTCAGTCTTTGTATTTTACTTCCCTGTTATAATTGAATGGTAATTGATTCTCTGGTTAACCAGCTTTTGTAGGATTAACTTTGAAGTAAGAAATTCAGATTAATTAAAGAAAGATTTCACTTAAAACATGTAGGAAATATTTTAACCACGAGGGTCGATGTGACAAGGAACTGGGTAGCTAAGGAGGCTGGACTCAACATTCCAAAGGTTCTAGAGTCTTAAGTATCAAAAGCCGTTAACTTCTCTGAAGTCCACCTAGCAGACAGAATAACAAGAAATGGTTTTCCTTTCTTTCAGTTGGTGAGTTTGTAAGTGATGCCCTTCTCGTTCCTGACAAGTGCAAATTCTTACACCAGGAGAGAATGGATGTTTGCGAAACCCACCTTCACTGGCACACCGTCGCCAAAGAGGTACCAGCCCTTAAGTCCCTTGTTATTGCATAGTGAAGATTTCCTAGGGCCACACCTAATAACATTTTAGAGGGTATTTTGAAATAACAGCTATGTTGATAAATAATGTTCTTTTAAAAAGTCACTACTATCCATAACATTTTTTTTAATAGACTTTATTTTTTAGAGCAATTTTACGTTCACGGTGAAATTGAACAGAATGTACAGAGCATTCCCATATACCCCCTGTCCCAACACAGGCACAGCCTCCCCTATCCATGAATACTTTTAAGTGGTCAAAAACAGGGCCAGTTTAATTAGATTCATGTGTGTCTGTGCCATATTTTATAACTTAAAATAAAACTATAATCTTTAGTAGCTATGACTTTAAGATTTACCTTTCAAATTATTTTTTATTCGCCTGTTCTCGTTTGTCATATACAAACTTTTTATAATTTAACCTTTTCCCTTATTACCTCTTGGCAAATACAGTGGTAGAACAGGAAAGTAACCACAGGAAAGCTATGGTTCGAATTCTGTTTCTCACTTATGCCAGTTTTGTATTCACCAGCCCATGCTAACACCTTTATTTTTCCATAACAGGTAAATCTGTACCTTGCCCTTTGCCTAAGCCAATAAAAGACATAAGACAATTAACATGAGAATGTTGCTTTGGGGTATGACCACTTTCAAAACTGCTCTGTCCTTTTGATATATTATGGTTTTCTAGTAAATTTATATAGGTTATTTGTGGTAAGATCAGTCTACTAGAATTAGATTTTTTTATCTAGTCAGTAGTTCTCCACTGGGGTCAATTTTGCTACCCTATCCCTCCCCAGGAACATGTCTGGAGACATTTTTGGTTCTCACAGCTAGAGAGGTTGGTGTTAGGCCAAGGATTCTGCTAAACATCTTACAGTGAACAGAATAACACCCCCTTCCTCCCTAGCAAGAATTATCTAGTCCAAAACATCAGTAGTGCTGAAGTTGAGAAATGTGAGCTAGCTCAACTTAACTATTCTACCATAGCCTTAAAGCTGTTAGAAAATGCCACTTAAGATTTAGCATTATTTTTGCCTTTTATAAAATAATATGTTCTGATTCACTGTAAATTAAAAATTTCTTTATATAAAAATATGTTTTGGAAGTTTAAGAGCTTGCTGATCTTAAGAAAACAAACCAAATAATTTGGAGCCCAGCTACCCATCTGATAACCTCATTTTTCGTTTCTTCTGAGTTTTCAGAAGAAAAACTCTGTTACTAAGAAACAAAAATGACTCACGTAAGGTCAAAATACATTTTGTAATAGTTTAATTGTTTACCTAGATGTGTTGAATTATTAATCTTTCCTTTGTCTCCAGTGGATGCTTTCAGAGGTTTATGTTCATCTAGATTTGTGCAAATTTAGCAAATCCCAGGAAAGCAAAAAGATGTTGAAGGAGAAATCTCTAATGACTACAAGTTGTGATTCACAGTGGCTGCAGAGGGTAATTTCTTCCCTTCCCAGGATTGTTACCCTGGAAGTGAGCCAAGAGAGTTAGAATTTCTAGGATAAGGCAGGTCCAAGTGAGAAAAACTTCCATCTGTAATGGAGGTGGGAGTCGGGGTGTACCCAGAACCCTCGCAATTTCCTGATATGCTAAGAAAGCCAGAAAGCAGTGATTCTCTGGTATCTATTCCCTAGTGCAGGCTTCTTCTACATCCCATTTCCCAAGTAGTTTCTATTCCCATTCTTTTTATAAACCTCTATTGTATAACATTGTGTTTATTAGCTAAATTATAAAATTAAAAAAAAAATAAGTACCAAAGTAACCTGTGCTAAAGAAACCCTGTTGTAAATCCACCCAAAAAGCAAGTGATCATTTCCTCTGTAAAATTAGTTCCTAATGTATTGAGTCAGTGTGTTGGTTGTTATAATAGGGATACGGCCCTCACTGTTTCCTCCTTACCCGTTCAGACTTGCAGTGAGAAGAGTACCAACTTGCACGACTATGGCATGTTGCTGCCTTGTGGAATCGACAAGTTCCGAGGGGTGGAGTTTGTGTGTTGCCCGCTGGCTGAGGAAAGTGACAATGTTGATTCTGCTGATGCAGAGGAGGATGACTCCGATGTCTGGTGGGGCGGAGCAGACACAGACTATGCAGATGGGAGGTAAGGTGGCCTTTGTGTTCGGTCTCATAGATGCTGAAACATTTTGTGTATAGTCTTCATATTCTTCCATACAGGTATCTTTCTATTTATCTCTGCCTCCTTCCATCAGTTTGGAAAAAAAATCTAACCCTAAAGTCTTGTTATGATTATGACATACTGTTTAATTAATATAATTGATCAACAGTCACAGAGTTAAGATTTTAACTATTTTATTTGAATCTTAAGAGTCAGGATCAAAGTCCCACTGATATTATAGCAGGTTACTAGCAGCTCTAACAGGGAGTTGAAATCTGAAGTGAATGATATGGCATTCTGTTTTGATCTTAAATGTTAGAATTAAAAAAATTTTTTTTGTTTATAGATTTAGGGGGTACAAGTGCAGTTTTGTTACATGGATATATTGCCTAGTGGTGAAGTCTTGGCTTTTAGTGTAACTGTCACCAGAATAGTGAACATCGTACCCATTAAGTAATCCCTCATCCTTGCTCCACCCTTTCCGCGTTCCGGGTCTCCAGTGTCTATTCTCTCAATGTCCATGTGTGCACGTCCTTTAACTCCCAGTTAGAAGTGAGAAGTACTCACTAAACACTATCTTAGACGGTCAGTCATGAACTCAGTGTGAATTTTTGTTAAGAAAGGTTGGGTTTGGGGTTTTTGTGGTGTGTGTGTAGGTTTTTTTGTTTGTTTGTTTGTTTGTTTTAGCCTTTTATCATCTTTTCCTTCATGACTGAAGTCAGAGGCGTTCATATGTTTGTTAATGTGTTGTAACTGTCTTTGATTTCATAATTGTTGAGAAACCTATTTTCTCCTCTTTTTCTTCAGGGTCTTAATCCCATAACTTAGCTGATTCCCATTCTTAATGGAAAAACAAGCAAATCATGAAATTATAAAACCAGAATCTGTAGGTTAGAAGTGCCATCTGGCTCAGGCACCGATTTCGTGCTGTGTCATCCTCCAAAAGGTGATGATTGTATCATTTTTCTTTTTCCTTCAGTATTCTCTCAGATGTCCCTGAGTGTTACAGATTTCCAATTAGACATTAAATAGGAATTACAAGACTTATTAATATGAAGTTTCCTAAATTTAAGGCATGGATTTTCCGCATGAGTCAATAACATCTTATAAAAATTTAAAAATAATTTTACAAATCTACAAGAATTTATGTGCACTCAAGAACCCTAGCTGCCTTATGAGTTACGAAAACTAGCCTTCTTTTTGGTGACTATTGCCTAATTTTATCAGGGCTCTCCTTTTGTTAGGCGTGCTCTTCTGTGTTCCATCTTAAGCAGGTGTAAAAAAAAACTGTATGTAGTGTAGCTGGACATAAAGCTTAACAAACAAGCAAACAAATTTCAAAGGATGAGAGAGAGAAATAAGCAAAAAGGGAACTGTGTGCTCTCCAGGACTTCTGTATGCTTGTGAAAGTTGAAAGTTAAACGGTATAAACCCTCCCCCCAGGGCGGGAAACATCAGTGATACAGGATTTGCTGATGGGAAAGCTTCCGAGCTTTTTTTTGTGGAATTAATTAGTGGAGTTCCATGCCGTGGCTGATTCCCACACCTGTATGCCATGTGCCAGATGTGGAATCTCCCCCGTTTTGAGTTTAATTGCCTCTTTGTCTAAAATCGAATTGCCTAGTTTTCATGGTTTTTCTTTTTTTTTCTTTTTTTTTAAATTTGCTTCTTTATGTTCTTCCTTAGTCATAGCTAGATTTGAAAGTCTCAGAATGACTTTCTGAAAAAAATTCTTGGCACCAGGACGCTGACCACATGGTGCCAATCTACTATTAAAAAGGGCAATTTCAAGTTGGACAGCCATTTTCTGGGTTCATAGTCTGTTGTATCCTTGATTTGACAACTTCCCATTGCTGAATTGACTGTGTACTTCGTAAACAATGCGCATAATGGCCAGTAAACCAAGGAAGCTCCACAGTTGCTGTTAAAAAACTGAGGAGCTAGATATGTGCTTGTAGTCTTGTATCAATGTTGGTGACCTGCCATTCATATATAAGGGACTTTTGGAATTAAAAATGGGTATTTTGGCTTTATCCTGAGAGTGACAGGCCTTTGCCAGGCCCTCTTTCCCATTTAACACATTTTATGTGTGTTGTAATACCTCCGTTTTATTGTGAATACATTAGAGTGTGTCTTGATGTTTTTCTCTTGCATACCTTCCAGCTTACTCCAGTTGAAAGCGTTACCAACATCATGTCCTAGGACATCCTGTTAATCAGTGGCCCTTTCTTTTCCTACATCCCTTCTCACTACTCCTGGAAGTAGATCCTCAGGGCTTCTGGTGCTGGCCTTGAGTCCCTCGTTTATTTATTACTGATATTCATTAACCTTCTTTGACATTCATCTCTCTGGTTATACCGCTCCTCTCTGTCCTTATTGTTATAATTGCCAAACTGCAGAATGCTGGTTTTTTTGTTTTTGTTTTTAATTTATTGTATTACTTTATACTAGGGAAAACATACAATTTATTGCCCAAACCCGAGAACAATAGGACCACAGTCATAAACTGAAGGACCCTGGCAAACTGGGTCATGTGTCCACCCTGCCTATTACTGTCTTCAGTGATATCACCATCCAAGTTGGTATCCAGTTGAAATGCTATCCAGCTCCTTCCTAGTTATCTTCACTTATATCCCGTTTCAGCTACCTGCAACACAGCCATCTCTTTGGCTCTTGTCGTCCTTAGAAATATTGCACCCATAGGGTATCTAGCTTTGACATTCCTCTCTGATCATGATCTTCCCTCATAAATACCTCCCCAGTTCAGGCTTTTAGTTCATTATCCTTCCCCCAACCCCCAGTCTTTACAACCAGGATGGAATCAATGGAGAACCGTTCTTAACTATTCCATTAGACATCCTGGACCTGCTAGTACCCTTCACATTTTCTTAACATATTTTTGTCAATTCTCCATATCTAGGAAAAATTAATTTCTTCCTTTAGTTGCATCTGGGATATCTAAGGTATCAAGTCATGTAACCTTACCAGTTAATTCCATTTCTTATTCATGCTGTAACATCAGCTGGGATCTTAATGTTACTGGATGCACCTAATTATCCCTGTTAGACGACCTATCATCTTCCACGTAGCAGTTGATCCAAGCCAACTCCATTCTTGGTTCCCAGCAGAACCCTCCCTCCTGCTCTGCAGATGACCCCTGCACAGTCATCCATTGTGAATTTCTGCAACATGGCACCTGGCATTTGGTGGGGGCTCAATATGTGTCGAATAAGTTAATGAATTTTCCCCTCTTCCTCAAAATCTCTCGTGCCTTCTTCCATCCCTTTGTTTCCTGCCTTCCCTTGTATGACTGTTGTCATGATTACCTGGACTCTTGATCACCTCCTCTCCCTTTCTTGCATTTTCAGTCTCCTTATCATTGGCTCCACCTCTGCCTGCAAACCTGCCCTTTCCTGAGCCACCACTGCCTGAATGCAGATCATCGTTTATCTCCTCCTAGACTAACTTTTTTGATTACCCCTTGCTACATCAGTGCCTGTCTTTCTTCTGTGAGGATAATGTGTTCTCACGAGATTCATTCATACCTTGACTTTTATTCCCATTACTTGGAACTAATGCCACTCCCACGTTCTCTCCCAGCCTTCATCCACTGTTTTTCCAGGTAATTCTTTTCCATGCTTTTAGTAGTCTTCCTACTATGTGTTTCCAATCCTATTGACACTTGGTAGGAAATATTTGATGGTTTCTTCTGTCTGTAGAAAAGCCCAAATTCTGCAGGAGGGCATTCAAAACTCTTCATTACTTGGCCTTAGCCTGCATTTTCGTCTTTACCACGTGTACATTACTCTATCCACTGACGCTATCTACTGAAAAAGGAAATATTTTTCCTTTTTCACCAAATGGGGTTAACGTATGAGGAATATATTTGTCACCTCTAAAGTGCTACATGTTACCATGACCTGTCAAAATCCTATATATTTTTAATGTACACCTGAAAAGATACCTCCTTTACAAGTCTTTACAAATGCCTTGCTCTCCTACGCTGTTCTTGCTTTGCCTTTGTATTCTTGTAAGACTCATTTATGCCCTAACTTATCTTCCAATTAGTTGTAGTCATATCTCTTTCTATCTGCTAGAATCCAAACTACAGTTTATATGCCTGATATGTGTCGCACATAGTTCCTCAATAAATATTAGCCAAATTGAATTGTGTATTTTTAAATTTTTTTCATACTTTTGGTAAGGACTTTGTGGTCCATAATTGGATATTAAAGAATCTCCTGTAATTTACCACAGAGCTGTCCGATAGAAATATACTATGAACCACATAGATCCTTTTTCATTTTCTAGTAGTTTCTTTAAAATAGTAAAAAGAGATAGCTGAATTGAGTTTTAACAACATATTTTATTTAATCCAGTATATCCCAAATATTAATTCAACATGTGACCAATATGAAAAAGTTAATAAGATAGTTCACATTCTTTTTTTGTTTATTTGTTTCATACTAGGTCTTCAAGATCCAGCACATATCTTAACACAGCGCATTTCAATTCAAATTAGCCACATTTCAAGTACTCGTGATAGTCACATGTAGCTAGTGGCTACTGTATTTGGACAGTATAGCTCTAGATGACTTGAAATTTCTTATCACTCTTTATTTCCCATTAAGACAAATGGTTTATATAACCCAGTAATACATTCTAAGGTTGAGCTACTGAAATTTTTTTTAACTGTGTTTTTAAGATTAAAAAAAAAGTTGGTTTGGACTTAATATAATTAGGTTATCAGGTCACTTGCATCATTTCATTTTTGAAAGTGTTTTTCTGTAGCCCTGCAGGCAGGTATGGCTTCTTCCTCATCTGGCAAAGGCAGTGGCAAAGCAAGAGAGGTATTGCGTCGCTGACCCACACACAGGCTGGGCTCCTACTAGCTAACGGCTTCCTGGTTCCAGGAACCAGCCCTCCTTTTGACACTTGAAATGTAGAATCAGAATAGGAATTTAACACACCTGACTTAAAACATCTTCAGGGAACGCTATATGACAATTCTTGAAGAGGGAGAAAAGACGAGGGACTCTCATCTTCCTGAAGCAAAATTTGACCCACAGCTGAATATAGTTTGTTGGTTGGTAGGTGATGAGACTTGTGGTGGTGGAAGGTGAGTGTCTTTCTGTTGCTAATAAGGCATTTAGGGAAACAACTTTGTGGGATGAACTCTGTTTTATGACCTCATTGAAAAAGAGGCAAAACAAATATTGTTTCAAAAATTTATTTGTAAATGATTCAGTATACTATTTCTCCAGCATGGTAATAATTAAGTTCTCAGACTGCCTCAAAATACCTGTTTATGCAATCAGTAACGTAGCAATGTAATAGCACACAGATTCCAGTCATCATGGGTAAGAATTTTTTCCATGGGAAAATTCATCTGGAGAACTAACTTGTGACTTGGCCACATAGCCAGTGTGGCCCTGGGTGTGAGGATCTGGAGGCCAAGCTTCCCTTCTCTGCGCACTGCAGAACCCAGCTGGACCCACGTGGTCCAGTGGGGTTGTTGAATTCGTAGAGCAGGCCCTCTAATTGTTTTGTATGAGCAGTTTTCCTCTTGGGGAGTAAGGCCTCACATTTTTAAAAAACAGAATCTTGAATGATATATTTACTGTCTTATTTTTAGGGTTGCAGACATTAGTGAGAATGTGCTGAGAGGTAACCTGATGTATCTTCCTGGATAATTAGATAGTATTTTTTTTCCTATTTCCTTTCCTTTTATTTTGTTGTTTTTTAGGAATCTTGTGACATAGAATCCATTTCCTTTTAAAATTAAAAAAGGCTGCTTAAGACAGATCTGGATGAGTGATTACTTTTGACTGAATGTCATTCCCTTCTTTGTGGCTGTATGTTATAGTTGAGGATAGTTTTCTTTAGTTCCTCTCTGTGTTGTGTGTGTGTGGGTGTGTGCATATATGTGTGTGTGTTCTGGAACACACAATACCTTGCTGCACCCATTTAACTGAATCAATTCTGGTTATTGCTGGAGGGTGAGATACAGCTAGAGGTCACCTTGCCCCGCACTGTACCAGGAAACCAGTCCAGCACCATTGACTATCTAGATATAGTGGGCCCATTATGTTATTATTATTAATATTATTATTTATATTTTAAAATTATTTTACAATGTACAGAACTAAGAGTAATGGGATAGTGAAAAATAACTTTATTAGAAATTTTAATAAGAATTAACACGTTGCCAGGCACGGTGGCTCACGCCTGTGATTGTGACACTTTGGGAGGCCAAGGCATGAGGATCACTTGAGTCCAGGAGTTTGAGACCAGCCTGAGCAAGAGTAAGACCCCATCTCTACAAAAAATAGAAAAAACCAACTGAGTGTGGTGGTCCCAGCTACTTGGTAGGCTGAGGCAGGAGGGGATTGCCTAAGCGCAGGAGTTGGAGGTTGTAGTGAGCTAAGATGACACGATTGGCCTCTAGCCAGGATGACAGAGCGAGACCCTGTCTTAAAAAAAAAGGACAAAAGAATTAACATAGTAAATATTTTTAAAATTTTAATGAGAGTTTAAATATGGTAAACCCAGATTTTTATTCCAGACTTTCCTGGTTTTGAAGGTATGGATTTCCAAAATGGGCAGTGTTGTTTGGAATGCAGCTAGCTGCTAATCACCTTCCATGCGTCAACCTGGAATATATCCATTTTACAAGTACTGATTTCAGATTTCAAATACATCTCTATTGGGTTCTAGCTTATTTCTTGGTCTTTGTCTTGCACTTGTGAGTTCACTTAATTATTGTAAAGATTCAATACATTTCAAACTTTTGACAGCTCATAATTTTGTTGAAGAGAATACAGCTGTCTTCTCTCCATAATTTAAAAATATTTTCAAGTTTGAATTTATCAACACCTATTAAAATGATCAACCCAGGCTTTTTTTGTTTTGTTTTTCATTCCTACATTATTTCTTTCCTTCTAATTACCTTTATAGAAATTCCTTGTGCATTTCGCCACTTCCAAACTGCATCAAATAAATTTTGTTGCACAAACATCATAAAATTTGTTGCATAAGCATTATAAAAGAGAAAAGAATACAGTCACACATTGTTTAGCAATGGTGGTTCAGGTCTTCGTTGCAAAATATTAAGTGGTAATGTCCTTCCTATTGAATGACTAAGTGGATGAAAATACCATATGTCCTTTTTGTTCTTAGAAATACGTGCTTACTTGTCACTTATTGAAAATGAGAAAATTCATCTAGAAGGTGAATTGAAGACTCATGGTCTAAGGTTTCACTTACATGATCAATTTCGTTCATCTTCTGATTTATCAAATATTTAGCAAAATGTCTGCTTCTGTCAGTTTTTTCCTATTTGCCAAGATGTGGAAAATGACAAATTCTTGTTTTCCACTGTATTCAGTGAGAGTCACCAGACTTCTTTTATACATTCTTGAAAGGTGATGCAATGCTTCAGGAGCACAGTAATAAAAATATGATAATTTCCCTATTATTGCATCATCCTTCTAAATCTAAGCAATTCCATCAGTCTTTAATTTTCATATTATTTGCTATTTTTTAGCACTGTTGAAAATAGTTGGTGACTAATGATGAAATAAATAATTATTGGGATGATAAAAATAGGAAAATGTGAAATACAGGAAAAATAAGATCAAGATTCATAATGTGTCTTAGATATATAAAAAGTTCCAGTGGACTCATATGGTAATTATAAGCTATTAATAGAATGAGTTTTATTCAAATACATTTTTTTTTTCTCTAAGAAAGGGTAAAAGTCAGAAATATCAATCCCAAGTAGTTAGAACTGCTCAGAAAGAAACACAAAATGTAAAATTGTGCCCAGTGGACCCTGGTGGTATTCCAAAAGTTAATAGCCTATCTGACTTAGCAGGAGTTTATATTTATTATGAGGCCCATGTGACTTCATATAGGAAAATACTTGGCATAATTTTCTACAAGTTAGGTGCTCAACAAATATTTGAGTTGAATTGCATTGGCATTCATATCAAATACATACACAGACATAATCTTGGTAATTCAGGGTTAACGTGTAATCAAAACTAATTGGTCTTAAGAAAAAAAAAACTAATGAGTATCATTCCAAACATGCAATAATTAAGTGATATTGCATCAGCAGTCTTTAAAGCTAGAAATATTAAAAAAGATGTTGGAGCTACAGGAAAATTTGTGAAACTTTGTTAGCACCTTTGCTGTAGTTACTACTTGAATATTTTTTCATTGCTTCAAAAAGTGAAATAGAATAAAATAAAATGAAATTAGAGTTACAAGTGAAGGTAGGATTCGTCTCTATTTGGGCTTTTAGATGAAGTCCATTCTTATAGTGATTTTTCTGTTTGAACCAGCAAGTCTTTTTTGTTCTTTAGTGTCAAGTTGGAGCTTTTTAATAAAAACAACAGTAGACAAAAATTTCAAAAAATACAAGTTACCGTCACAAGACGAGGTAACTCCATTAACTGTTGGCAAGCCTCTGTGATTTAATAAATGAATAAATAAACATCCGTTCAGAGCAGTGGTTCTCAACTGGGAGCAATTTCTGCTCAAGGGACCTTTGGAAATGTCTGCAGACATTTTTATTTGTTACAACGTGTGGGGTGGCAGGGGGTGGAGGTGATGCTACTGGCACCTAGTGGGTAAAGACCAGGTGTGCTGCTAAACATCCTGCAATGCCCAGGACTGCCCCACAACAATGTTGGTAGTGCTGAGGTCAAGAAACCCTGGTTTAAATGTTTCTTCAGCATTGGAAACCTAGTGAAATTACTTTTTTTTTTTTTTTAAATCTTCCATCCTAGCTTTCACCTCACTCACATCTCCTATGAACAGAAAGAAAACACTCCAGTAGTATGCCTCTTGAATGCAGCTTTTGTTGAGATGAAAGTATAAGACTAAAACAAACCTTCCTAACTGAATTGATGACCAAAAATGCCATCATCAAAATATGCTGAAATACAGTGGCTAAGACTTCTTATTTACACCTAATTGCTTTATTTATTCTAATCATTATGTCAAATATTTTTCCTCCTATTAGCATCACCCCTGTCCATTTTGACTACAATAAATGCCAGTATATTTTCTGGAACAAATTGATCATGTTTTGAAATACTTAGTGCATTTAGAGGTAAGGGAGGCTATCTCTACTCCAAATTTTTTTTATTATGTGTAATTTTTTGAAAAATATGTAAAGCATGACAATTTTTCAGAAGTTTCAGGTCAGAAGAAATCACCTATAATTTGACCTAATTGGAAGTTTTGTTATTCTATTTGATCCCTTTTTTTTGTATGTATGTATTTTATTTCATTTTATAGTTAACACCTAGAGTTTTTTTTATTTTACTGCTATTGTCATGTATTTTCCATTTTTCATTTTTGTCCCTTTAGTTATATATTGTATGTCTTACAATAGTTAGTTCATTCTTGTCACCATTTTCAAACATTTTACCTGATGCTGTTGCTCAGCATAAGGGGTGAAATCTTGATCACAATTATCAATGCAATCAACATAAAAGGCTCTTGTCAAGGATCAATTTGTAAGTGGCGCAGTGCTACATATAGTTGCAAACCAATTTAATTATGGTCTCTGTGTTAAAAGAACTTTTCTCAGAAAATAATAACCAGATGGTATTATAGAGGATGAGCTTCACAAATACATTATTTATAGTTTGTGCAAACTTGTCATTCAGTCATGTCGTAAGTTATAGCACATCTTGTCTTCTAGTCAGCCAGTGATGATGAAACATTCATAGCCTCACCTTACCTGATCATGTCAGGCTGTCATGAGAATTTATGGCTATTAGTAGGTCAGTACTTTCACTGTCTTTAAAATTGGATGAGAGAGAAACAAAAAGTCTCTATTTGACTATGTATCTTCTTAGTTGGATCTCTGGAGTTAAAATTCTTTTAATATATAATCTTTCAGCTGCTTTTCTGCCTTGCATTTTAAGAAAGTGGTATTAAATGCTCAAGGAGGAAAAAAACTCACAACTTCAGAGGGTCACAAAGTGAATCATACAAAAGATAAATTAAAGCTTTAAATCTTTGCCAGTGGATGAGTCAAGTAAGAATGGATTTGATTAAACAACTTCTGGCTTTGAGAAGCAACTGTTATAATGCAGGATTGGCAGCCTGTTGAGGCTATTTGACTCTCATACTGAAATAAGGGGACTAATTTGAAAATGATGAATAGGAGAAAAGCAGAAGTTTGCATTTTCTCTTGAGGGAACTGGCTGCCAGCCCTGAAGTCTCATTAGAAATGCTGAATTTCTCTATTTAATGAACTTGGACTACATATATGTCAAGAAGAAAAACAACACACTTTTATAGCCTTCACCAGATTACAGATGTGTGGCCAAACCAGTGGGGTTTGTTTTGGTTTCCAAGCAGGTAATGGCTGGAGGAAGAGATGCCTTTGCAATGCAGGGTTTGGGTTGCTGCCATCTGAGCTACATCTGGCAATGAAACTGTGCTTACTGAGACCTAATGGCACAGGCTGCCCCAGTAACAGGATATTGCTGAATAAGAAGCATTGAAGCTTGATTTCCTTTGTAAGAGTTATTTCGAGTGTTGGATTATTCAATGCTAAGGATTTTGAGCCATTGATACATGGACTTTTCCTCCCTCTACTGTCTTTTTTTAAAAGATAGTAGGAAAAGAGGAAGAAAATACAGATTCTTAAGATTTTAACTGGTTTCTGGCAATAGTACCCCTAAACATTAATTTCTTGTTGAAACCAAAATCTGGCTATTTTTATCTTCAATGTAAAACCCCTAGTTTAGATGGGATTCACCACTGTTACACAGAAAAGTAACCCTTAAATTAATTAATTAATTAAGCTTCAGCCTGAAGATTCGCATATTAGCAGATCAAGCCAAAAACTTTTCTTGACTTGGGAACCATACAGCTTAAACTAGTACCAATGACGTATCACAAGGAACTCAGCAAAATTATAATAAGCCTATGTTTGTTTTGGAAGGAAGTCGATCATTAGAGATATTCAAAACTATTTCCTTTGACTAAGAGGTAGAGAGAGAGTGAACAGAATCTTTCCCCAGTAGAAGCTAACTTTAGCTTCCTTTTTTGTCCTCTGCGTTTACAAAGTAACTTTTTTAGTTTACAAAGTAATGTTTTCAGTGTTTTCTGTGTTTAAAGGTAAAATTGCGGATGGTGGACTTAGCCCACTTAGCTGAAGCCATGGCCACCTGAATTTTTTGGTTTTTTCTTTCTTTCTTTCCTTTTCTTTTCTTTCATATTCAAGATCTATTGATGCTTCATTTGTTTTGAAGTGGTCCTAACTGGTTTTCTGTACTTAAATTTCTCTTCCTCCCTTCAAAGATAGGCTTACTTACCTGAAAATGAAATTGTTTCCTCCCTTAACCTGTAGCAAATTTCCTCGGTGGAGTGAGACATTAGGAGAACCGTCTCCATTAATTAAAACTCTAGAGTGTACAATATTCTAAAGAAATACAGTTTATTACTATCAAGTACAGGGTGAGCATTCCTAATCCAAAATCTGAAATACTCTAAAATCTAAAACTTTGAGCACCGACATAATGCTAAAAATGGAAAATTCCACACCTGACCTCATGTGTTCTGTACACAAACTTTGTTTCATGTACAAATTATTAAAATATTATACAAAATTACCTTCAGGCTATGTGTATAAGATGTATGTGAAACATAAATGAATTTCATGTTTAGACTTGGGTCCCCATCCCCAAGATATCTCATTTATATATATGCAAATGTTCTAAAATTCAAGAAATTCTGAAATCCAAAACACTTCTGGTCCCAAGCATTTTGGATAAGGGATACTTAACCTGTAAATACAGTAGCTCAAACTGATTTTGTAAAGTATTCAAGTTATTATTAGTAGTATTTTTATTTATATTGTTATTTTAATGTAGGTATATTTGTTTTATATTATATATATTTATTTATATATATTATTTATTTATTTGCAGTTGAGCAAATAAAAAATTCAGTGATGCCTTCAACTCTACATTTTATTGTTCTCTATTCATTTGTTATCAATTTAATAAGTAAGTAATAGACCCACAGAATATCTGGTTACGTTATCAGCAGACATTTGGGGGTACAATTGATGGATGTTCATTGTTGCAATTTATGTTGTGTCATGTAAATTGTTGTAAAGCGAACTCAATGTTGAGCACATAATATGCTATAAATGCTTGTGGATTGACTAAATTGTTTTAGTAAAGTATAATGTGAAATTCTGGAGAAGATTTGCTGAATGATATTCAAAAGTATAGTTCAGTATTTCAAGTTACTTGAGAATATGTTTATAGGGTAGCGCCATATTCTGTCAGTTGCTTCAGTGCCAGTAGTCATGAGATTAATGTTGTTGAATACTGAAATGTTACTACATGTTAGCTAACAAACTGGCAAAGAGAGGACCATGAAGGAAAGGGCAATGTTGCATTTATGGTGATTTAGTGATGGCAGAACTAATCTGCATAAAAAGACATATGATGAGGAAACAGAAATCAGTTGCAATAGATGTATCCAAGTAGTTAAGGAAAGAAAAGACTTTTTAGTAAATAGGATGATCTTTTCTTCAAAAATACCTTCAAAGGTTTAAAATATGCTTTACCCTCATATAATATTTTTGAGCTTCCTTACCTCCAACATGGGAAAAATTGCAATAACCTACATCACAGTATTTGCTTTCAAAACTACTAAATAATAGGTGGGGGCGCATGCTGAACTGGTGAAATGTACAGAGGACTTGTTTATAATGCATAGGTTGGAATTATAAATGGGGGCAAGCCAATGTGGGGTGATGTTTCCTTAGTCAAATCACTCTCCTACCCATTACCTCCCACTGTCAAATAGAAAAGCTCTGCTTAGGGCCCAGTGAGTAATCTCCCACCTCTGGTTTGATAATCATGGCTATTATAACATGTTCCCTTTTTAATTAGGTCTTCTAAAAGTATTGTAGGTTTTGTAATTATTATAATCAATAATAATAGATAATGTCTTCTTAAGCACTTTCTGTCCTAGATGAGGTTGAGAAGATTGTGAAAATAGGTTTTGGTAGTAATCAAGTAATGATTATTTTATGAATTTAAATATGTAGGAGTCTTTTTTTATTTTAGGGAAGCAAAAACTACTAGAATGTATGATTTCCCATGATTGGAAAATGGCTATAAAAATGGATATGGAATTGATTTGGGCTCTTTTGGACATTTTAAATAGAAATTCAGTAGTTATTCAAATAGCAGTAAAATCATTCTACTTTAAAGCTTCTATATATATTTTTTACAACTTTCAATTTTATATTTAAATTATATTTCAGAAATGGTTTTAGAATTATTATATCTTAAACTCTTAACTACTAATAAGTAAGGGAAGATATATCAAAGTTTTAATGTTTTACTTCCTGGAATATGCTGCTCATTTGTTTCCCATTGTACATCCTCTGAATGTTAATTGGTTAGCCTCAAGTGGTTCTCAGGAGAATTTTATAGCTACTGTTATTGGAAAATTGGAGCCAAGGAGTCATACACATATCAGAAGTGGTAATGAAGTACTTTGGTTTTATGAAAATGTATTTACAAGGTAGGGAAAGGATGGCAACATTGGATTTAATGTAATTTAATGATGGCAGAACTAATTGCAGTGAACAGGATGCTAAGACCACAGTTATAGCATCTCTAGGCACCAAGTCCAGTCTGACCTCATATATAACTAATATTGGTGCTGAAACACACATAGCAACACTTAGGCATAGACCATGCATAACGAGATAGCTTTTTTTTTTTTCGAGTCAGTGTTACCCTCTGTCACCTAGGCTGGAGTGCAGCGGTCCTGTCATAGCTCACTGTACCCTTGAACTCCTGGGCTCAAGCGATCCACCCACCTTAGCCTCCCAAAGTGCTGGGATTACAGGTGTAAGCCACCACACCCAGCCAAGATAGCTTTCTAAAAATTTTTTTAAATTGACACATAATAATTGTACATATTTATGTGGTACATAGTGATGTTTCAAAACATACAATGTATGGTGACTGGATCAGGGTAATTAGCATATCCATCATCTCAAACATTTATCATTTGTGTTGGGAATATTCCATATTCTCCTTCTAGCTATTTGAAACTATATAATCTATTCTTGTTAACTATAGTCATCCTACAGTACAATAGAACACTAGAACTTATTCCTCCTATCTAGTTGTAATTTTGTATTCATTAACAAACCTCTCTCTATCCCTTGTTCCCCCCAGCGTTCCTGACGTTTTTCACTAAACATAATATTCTCCAGTTCCATCCATGTTGCCATGAATAGTAGGATTTCATTCCTTTTCATAGCTGAATAATATTCCATTGTGTATACATACCACATTTTCTCTGTGCATTCATCTGTTGTTGGACACTTGGGTTGGTTACTGTAATTTAATATCTTGGCTATTGTGAATAGTGCTGCAGTAAACATGACAGTGCAGATATCTCTTTCATATGCTGATTTACTTTCTTTTGGATAAGCACCCAGTACTGGGATTGCTGGATCATACTGTAATTCTATTTGTAGTTTTTGAGGAATCTCTGTACTGTTCTCCATAGTGGCTATAATAAAATATAGCTTTTCTAACTTCCTTCCATTTTGGAATCTTTTTACTCAACGTGCACGTTGGTAAATTGGCTATATGTGTCCCATTTCTTTGACTCAGACACTATATTTAGGACATCTATGGTCTTTGGCCATGACTATGACTCCTAAACTGAATGATGCTTTTGCTCTGTCATCAGTATTAGTTGACAAGCAAATAAAGTAGGACTTTCCCTCATAACTCCTTTATCTGCTCAATCAGAGTGCCCGTACAAACAGACCTAGACAGCTCTGGGCTCAGGAACCCAAACATTTATACAATGGAAATTTCCATATAAAGCACCTTAAGGTTATTAAGTTCTTGGAATCAGTTGTCTTTGCCATTTCTCAGAAGCCCTTTTTATTATGCAACTTGCCTGTCATTGTTTCCAACTTATCTTTCCGACACATTCTTTACACAAGACTTTGGGAGTTTTTGTTCATTTATTTTTAACTATCCAATCATCGCTGTTTTTGTTTTGTTTTGTTAAATTTTATCCACTGAATTCCTGACCCTGATTGTTTCTATTCAATTATTACAGTATTTTCCTTCCTGGCTCTTTCTTCCTGGTTGCTGTAACCCATGCCCTTGACTCTAAATACCAGTTTTAAGTCAAGTAGGCCAAGGTTTATTTCTCTAGCCTCGCCTCTACCTGGTTATTTTGTAGGAATGTGAATCCTAACATGTCCAAAAGAGATTCTTAATCCCCCCACCAGCCACTCCCCAACTTGATTCTCTCAAATCTGTCCTATCTCAGTAATGGTCCCACGCCCCGCCTCCTAGGAATTCTCGCTAAGAACCTGGGACTCATGTCCCTTCTGCAAATCCTGTCAGTTCTGGATTCATCGACCTTTCTCCGTCTTTTCTAGTGCAATCCTAGTCTAAACCGCCCATTATTTCTTGCTGGAGTTACTGCAGTATCCTAATTTCTGCTCTCATTACCTCTCCCCTACATACCCACCCCTTCCCCACTCCCCACACTCCAAGCCATTCTCCATACAGGAGCCAGAATGTAGAGCGTGTATATATATAAAGCCGATTGTGGATCTCACCAGATTAAAATGTGTTAGTGGCTTTCCAGTACCGTACAGTTAAAAACCAAGTGCACAGAGAGAAAACAGTGAAGCCTTGCTTTGGGACGCTGAAGACAGTAGTAATGGATAACAATTATCAGACATGAAGTTTGTGCCCGGCCCTGGTTTAACTCACATTCTGTACAGGTATGAATGTATTTGACCCACCTCATCCCTACCTCTTCAGTGTCGCGCAAGTCAACATGCCAAGCTTCCCACCCCAGGGCTGACAAGCCTCACTGTCTGTAATGGTTTTCCCTGGGATCCTGGTGGGTTTATTTCCATCTTTAGTCTCGGGTTTGCTGTCATCTTCTCAGAATGAATTCCCCTGATCATTCTTTTCCAAAGAAAACACCCCTTCTCCATTATTCTCAATCTTAGCAGCCTATTTATTTCTGTCTTGACACGAATCCCATTTTAGTATTTTATTTTCTTGTTGTCTTTCTTTCCCGCAACAGAATGTAAGCTCTCTGAGGACAAGGGAGCTTATCTTTCTCCCTTTCGGACCCTCAGATCTTAGCAGAATGCCTGACACATAGTCATGTCCGCTAGCATTTGTTGAATGAATGATTTTTCTTACCCTGATCGGGCTCTTTAACTGATACTACAAAATCTCGTAGGAAATTTCTCACGAAGGTCTCTGAATAGGAAAGCAGTCTCAAATTATGTTTGTCTGTAATGGTATGGTATAGACTTAAGAAGGTTAGATTTTGTTTCTTATGTATGGTATCATAACAGGACATATTACAATGCAGAAAGTGTGGCTCTAGTCTGTTATACTTTGAGGAATGGTAGCTCTTCCATTTTAAAAAACAACACAAAAAGGTACAGCGCTGTTTATTTAATGGAAATAGAAAAATATGCCTCCCAGATCTGTGTATTTGTGGCCTACATTTCTAGTCCTTCATTTCCAGCTGTCTATTGGATACCTCTCCAACAGTGTCTTACAGAATCTCAAATCCATCGTCATCGAAACTGAGCCTGTTAACTTCTGTTCCTCACTATCCATTCTTCCTGCCACCTCCTCTGTTACCATTAGTAACATCTGCACCCATCTCTCCATCCTGAAGCATTATTTTCACCTTCTCCCTTGCCCCCTTTCTCTACACGGTCACCAGTTCTGTCTTGTCATTGTCTCAAAGCTTTCATTACGAGTCACGAGAGCCTTCTTCACATCCTGCCTGTCACTCCTCCACCTGTCAGGCCCCTGTGCTTCTGCCAGCTTGTGCTTGTTGAAATACAACTAATCTTTTTTTTTTATTCCAGAATATTATGGGGTAAAAACGTTGAGGTTACATACGTTGCCTGTGTGCCGACCGAGTTATAGCTACAAACGTGCTCATCCCCCACCAGTGCGTACCACACCCATTAGATGTGAATTTACCTTCCCTTCCTCCCCGCTCCCTCCTGCCCGACACCCAATGATTGTTACTTGCATATGTGCACATAAGTGTTGGTCAGTCAGTACCAATGATTGATCGATGAGTGCTGATCAGTGAGTACATGTGGTGCTTGTTTTTCCATTCTTGAGATACTTCACTTAAAAGAATGGGCTCCAGCACCATCCAGGATAATACAAGAAGTGTTAGTTCACCATTGTCTTTTGTGGTTGAGTAGTACTCCATGGTATACATATACCACATTTTATTAATCCACTCATGTATTGATGGGCACTTGGGTTGTTTCCACTTCTTTGCAATTGTGAATTGTGCTGCTATAAATATTTGAGTACAGATGTCTTTATTATAGAATGTCTTTTTTTCCTTTGGGTAAATACCCAGTAGTGGGATTGCTGAATCAGATGGTAGTACTACTTTTAGTTCTTTGAGGTATCTCCGTGTTACTTTACACAGAGGTTGTACTAATTTGCAGTCCCGCTAGCAGTGTATGAGTGTTCCTGTCTCTCCACATCATGCCAGCATTTGTTGTTTTGGGACTTTTTGATAAAAGCCGTTTTCACGGGAGTTAAATGATATCTCATTGTGGTTTTAATTTGCATTTCCCTGATGATTAGAGATGTTAAGCATTTTTTCATGTGTTTCTTAGCCATTATTCTGTCTTCTTTTGAAAAGTTTCTGTTCATGTCCTTTGCCATTTTTTAATGGTGTTGTTTGATTTTTTTTTTTTTTACTGATTTTCCTGAGTTCTTTATAGATTCTAGTTGTCAGCCCTTTATCAGATGTATAGCTTGCAAATATTTTCTCCCATTCTGTAAGTTGTCTATTTGTTATAGCAGTAGTTTCTTTGGCTGTGCAGAAGCTTCTTAATTTGATCAGGTCCCATTTATTTATTTTGTTGTTGCTGTGATTGCTTTTGGGGTCTTCTTCATAAATTCTTTGCCTAGGCCGATGTCTATAAGAGTTTTTCCAACATTTTCTTGTAGAATTCTTACGGTTTCATGTCTTAGGTTTAAGTTTGTTATACATTGTGAGTTGATTTTTGTGAGAGGTGAGAGGTGCGGATCCTGTTTCACTCTTCTACATGTAGCTATCCAACTTTCCCAGGACCATTTATTGAATAGGGATTCTTTTCCCTAGTGTATGTTTTTGTCTGCTTTGTCAAAAATCAGATGGCTATATGAGGATGGTGTTATGTCTGGGTTCTCAGTCCTGTTCCATTGGTCTTTGTCTCTGTTCTTGTGCCAGTACCATGCTGTTTTGGTTACTATAGTCTTATAGTATAGCTTGAAGTCTGGTAGATTGATGCCTCCCAACTTGTTCTTTTTTCTTTGTTCTTTCTTCTCTGGTTCCACTCAAAGCATAGAATTATTTTTTTCTACATCTGTGAAAAATGCTGTTGGTATTTTGATAGGGATTGCATTGAATCTGTAGATCACTTTGGGTAGTATCGACATTTTAACAACGTTGAAATCCATGAGCATGGTATAGTTTTCCATCTGTTTGCATCCTCTGCTGTTTCCTTCTTCAGTGTTTCATAGTTCTCCCTGTAGAGATCCTTCACCTCCTTAGTTAAATATATTCCTGGGTATTTTATTTTCTTTGTTGCTATTTTGAAAGGTACTGAGTCTTTGATTTGGTTCTCAGTTTGACTGTTCTTGGTATATATGAATGCTACTGATTTGTGTGCGTTGCTTTTGTATCCCGAGACTTTGCTGAACTTATTTATCAATTCCAGTAATCTCATGGTAGAGTCTTTGGGATTTTCTAGATATAAGATCATATCATCTGCAAAGAGTGATATTTTGACCGTCTGGTCCCATTTGGATGCCCTTGATTTCCTTCTCTTGTCTGATTGCTCTGGCTAGGACTTCCAGCACTGTGTTGAATAGAAGTGGTGATAGAGAACATCCAAAATACAACTAATCGTGCCACTCTTCTGCTTAAAGCTTTTCTACCAGGCTCTGGATCACTAGTGGATTAAGATCCAAACTTTCCAGCCTGTAAAACAAAGTCCTTCATAATAGAGCAGAGCCACGGCTCAGCCAGGTCACTTCGTGCTGCCCACTCCTGTCCTCCACCATACTGAGTATTGGCAATTCCTGTCGATTCTTCATCTGGTTGTGGTGCTATTCCCTTTTACTGCAGTGCCCTTTGTGCCACCTTCTCTATCGATTTCTGTTCGGTCATCATTTCCCAGTTCATTTAGTACCTCGTCATTAGATTAACGTTATTCCTCAGTTTGTCCCTCCCAGAGCCTATCAATAAATATTTCTTGTTCAATATATTACCATTAATATGCACATGACTTACAACACCGTTTTATGCTTAACACCTATATCTGCAGGACTCTGAGCCTGTGGTTAGCAATTGGGAATTTACTAGGTATGGTGCCCAATAAAAAATAGGTCATAATAGATTTTTTTCCTGAGATAACAAACCCCAAGGTTAACACTGTGTATGAAAAACAAATTATGCTTTTATTTATACCATAAGAGCATATAAAAGGAAACCTAAGAGCAATAAAAGGAAAAAAATGTCATAATATAAATTTAAGTTGTCTAATAACAGCAAATAGGTACAGTATTTAGCTCTTACCATGTGCTTTCCTAAGTGTTTTAGTTACGTTGACGGTTCACAGCATCCTCTAAGGTATCATCCCATGTAAAAGATGAAGAAACTGAGTCACAGCAGGGTAGGTAACCTGTTCACAGTCGCATCAGAGATTCAAACCCATACAGTCTAGCTCTGGAAAATGAGCCTTTAATCACCACACTAGATGCCCTCACTAGGATCTAGATAACTAGATAATCTTTCCTTGAGAAGGGGAAAAGAATTCACAAAAGCAGCTGTTATCAGGGATTTAACCAAAAAAGTAATACACGGCCACTTTAGTTTCATTGTACATCTTTAGAACATGCTTTCCCCTAAATGTTCTGGCTAACCCAAGAGGCAACATTATCTTTACCTTTACTATACAATTTAAGGTACTTTTCTACTTATTTCAAGTCCTCAGAACAAAGAGGCAAGGGAGGCCTTGAGCCATGGGGCTTCTTTTCCTTTAAAGATAAATGGCACATTGTGCCACCTAAGGCTCAGTGGTGCAGATGTATCTATTTCGTCTTAGGAATGGGGCCCCACTTAAGAATCTGGGGCAGGACAAGGTACTGCTTTAATTTTTGTCGTGTGCTAGAAGAAGGAGCAGAGGTGGTGGTGGTGGTGGTTGTTGCTTCCCAAATACAACCACTTATTTTTTCACAGGAGACACGAGGGAAAAGCCCACAGAAGCAGGCAGCTTCTCTTCTTTGTAAGGAATAAGTCCTTCACAAGGTGTCCCCAAAAGAAAAAGGTTAACCTGAGCTCTTGCTTTGTGACTTTTCTAGAGGGCTGTGGAGGTATTTTGTACCCAGACCACCTATATAGCTTTATACTCATTCTCATGGATTATAGACACAGTGGAAAGGGATGCCAGGCACACAGTTTTTGCCGAAATGACACCTTTTCGGGTCATCTTCTCTTACTGCCTTCTGTAAAATTTACAACAGTTCCACCAACCACCCACCCCGGTCTATCCTATGTAGCTTTGCTTCTTTCATTTTGCCCATAGCACTTGTTAGTATAACATCTTTGCTTTGGTTTTCTTCTTTCTTTCCTTCCCTATAGAATGTAAATGTCAAGGGGGCAGGGAATTTTGTCTGTTTTATTTCCTGCAGTATCCCCAGAGTATGCAGTAGACCCTGGAACCTAGAATGCATTCAGACATTTGTTAAATGGCTAAAGATCATATATTCCCAACTCTCCAGCCCAAATATATGTGGATTACCCATACTTATCAGCAACTAAATCTTTGGACGTGGGGAATTTGCTCATTCAGAGTTTTCTGGCATAGCATCTGATTAACCAAAATTTTGTTTCACATATCAAGAATTTAAAATGACTCTGAAACTTTTTATCACCTTAGGTGCTTCTCCTTAATTCTAGTTGGTTCATAAAGCTGTCAGGACAATAGTCTGCTTTTGATTATATATGGCTTTTCTTGCCTCCAAGATAGCTTTAAAGAAAAAAAAGCAATTTGGCCTTTTACTATAATTATATTCCAAATTTAAAAGTCTTACCAGAATATCATTTTCCCCCTTTTATCATACTTTTTATGATTTTAAAGAAAAGTTCAGACAGCAAGTATATTAAATATGTCAGTGTATATCTCTAAAATCTAAGGACATTTTTCTACAGAGCCCAAGTGATAGCATCTCACCCGCAAAATTAACAATAATTTTTTAATACCATCAGATACCAAGTCCATAGTCCGATTTTGCTTGAGTCCTGGAAATATCCTTCATGGTTTTTCCACATCAGATCCTGTCCAGCACCCGGCCCAGCGTCTTAAGTCCTTAACTCTTAGGATTCAGAACAGCACTTTTTATGTCATGACACCAGCTTGCTGAAGCAGCTGTACCAGTTGTCCTATAAAGCATCCAGTCCTTGGATTTGTCTTACCATGTCACATTGGAATTATTTAGATTATTTCTGTATTGCTGAAATCGTCATTTTACCCTGAGATAGTGGAGAAGAGAGATTGTGTTTTAAATGTTCTACCCAGGCGCTGCTACTTTACATTTAAAAGCTCTACTTGGATACTTTTAACCCTTTGCTTGTTTCACTCCTATTTTTTTAGAAGTTCACTAAAATAAATAGGGTAGAGTTTACAAGAGTATATATTAAAAGAAATTGATTTTACATTAAACTGTCATTTTTATAATCTTCCTTAAATTTTTTTTCATGCCTAATACCTTTTAGTGAATACAGTTAGTTTTGTTCTTGGAATTGGTGAGAACCTCCGTAACCCAAAACTACATGAATTCAATACTGGATTCTCTAGTATAATATTAATATCACTGTGCCACATGGTGCTAGAATTTTGAAAATATAATCTGCAGTATATGTTTTTTTAACCTTAAAGATTATGTAATTTTGTGTTCTTTCGTAAGCTCTTGCCTAGGACTGTCTAATATCTGACTCTCCTTATATTTGCTAATAAAGAATAAAGTCAAACTGTGTATGTAATTGTCCTAGAATACATCCATTCTGAGTGTTCTGGAGAAACATAGCTCAGTGATGGTTTGTTATACCATTCAGTCATTTAACACATGTGTTTTGAGCATCTATTCTGTGCCAGACACTATTCTAAACACTGTGTCTGTGGCCTTTGTTTTATTTTTCTCTTATGTGGTACCTACTGTGGGTCAGGTGCTGTTCTAATTGCTTTCCAAATATTAACCTACTTGTTCCTCCTAATACCCCTACGAAGATACCACCTATAAGTATGCCATTTCACAGATGAGGCTAAGGAGACACAGAAAGGTTAAGTAATTTGCTCAAGGTCACAGAGCCAGGATTCAGATGCAGGTAGGCTGGCCCCAGAGTTCACACTTTTGCCTCCACGGAGCCTGCATCCTGCCTGCTCTGAAGGAGACCAGAAGCAGAGATCACTGTTGTTTCTGCAGGAGAATTTTAGAACTTGGACCTTCAAGAGTCCATAAGGCCTTCCACTTTGTTTCATTGTATCTCCTTTGTTTGAAATCAGGACAAGGCACAGTCTCACAGTCTTGAAGTGCTCACCCCACCCCTATCCATGCTCTATGCCAGGAGTCAGCAAACTTTGTCAAGGGCTAGAGAGTAAAATATTTTAGGCTTGACAGGACACACATAGTCTCTGTCACATATTTTTCTGTTTTTTTCCACAACGCTTTTAAAAATGCAAAGACCATCCTTAGCTCACAGGATGTGCAAGAACAGATCACAAGCCGTTATTTTCCAGCACCTGCTCCGTGCCACTGCACATTTGCTCTTCAAGCACTGTTTGTGTTCTTGTCAGCTGATTCCCTTTAAGGCGCTTAGATTTTCCTCTCTCCTACCACAGAGCCTTTGCACACACTCTACCCACTCTGCCTGGTGGAGAGCTGTCATTAGCCCCTGGACTTTATTAACTTTGGGCCTTTTTAGGTCACATTTCAGTTATGTCTCCCTCATGGATGCCTCACTGGACACCTGACATCTGGTTGGAGCTCACTCTTTGGAGTCTCCTCGCCATTCGTAATTGTTATCACGGTGGTAATTTTACATTTATGCAGGTGATGATGTCAGTGTCTGTCCCTTTGGTTATTTGCCCTGTAAGCCCCTTGCTTTCCAGTGTATCCCTAGCTCCCAGCCCAGTGACTGGCCTCCCTGCTTCCACTCTTGTCTCCCTAGAGTCCACTCTCTACCCAGCAGCCAGAGACATCATTAAAACTTAAATCTGATCTAGTCATGCCAGTTGCACATAATAAACGTGGCCTTACTGGGTCACACTGTGTCTGTCTGTCTCCACCACTGTCTCTTATCCTTCTGTCCCTCATTCACTACCCCCTAAGCTTACTGGCTCTTTGCTGGTGTTTTCTGTGAACTCACTAAGCTCTTCCTCATGCCTTCTTACCCTTGCCTTCACCATCCTCCCGCCCCTTGTTTTTCCAGTGTCTGACTTCAGCATTCCTGGCCTCAGTTCATATGACTATTCCTTGGGGCCCTTCCTGGACCATCCTGTTAGAAATGTGACTCCTGTCTCCTACACGCGTCTATTTCAGTCACTCATCCGCATATCACCCCCGTTTCCTTTCTCTACAGCACTTTTGAATAATTTCCTTTGTTATTTATTTGCTTATATTGTACCTCCCCCGCTAATACATATGTTCCAAGAAAGTGGGGGCTTTATCTTTTTCACTTGTATGCCCCCAGTGCCTGGAATAGTACTAGGACTTGGTAAAAGCACAATCAATATTGTGGATTGAATGGCTAGTAGTTGACTTAGAGAGGCACTTACTAGAATGATTCGGTGGATGGATAAATTTTAATGCATTGCCACTTTTTTGCTCATCATCAATCTGTGCAAACCTCTTTCAACTCAAATACGTAACTATCTATTGACTAAAGGAAAAATATCTAATACTCTGGTCTCTGTAGTTTAGCCTACCTCACTGGTCAAACTTATTTACTTATTATTCCTGATCATGCATTATGTGGCTATTCCTGCCTCATCTTCACACCCACCTTTCGCATCCTACCAGCTCAGACACCTCTGGCTCACAAGAATCACTTCTCCTTTGAAATTGTGAAGCATTTACTATGTAGTATGTCTGTTACTCATACAGCAGTTAGTGTAGATTCTCTCACCTGGAATGGGCATTCATTAAATGTGTAAGAATGATGATACAGCCAAATTTCTGGTTAAGGTTGTGACCTACAATTTACCCTTAATTGCCTGAATCATGAATTTTTGTTATCTTAATATTCTGGTTATCTTCCTAAAACTGGACTCCTTAACACGGGGCCCCAGGTGGGCTTGTGAACCCTCTGCAAGAAATGCCTTTAGCTGCGAATAACAGAAAACCCTTTGAAACCTTTTTACTGAACCATAATGTACATAAAGAGAAGTGACACACGTAATACAGCTCAGTGAATTTTCAAAACAGAACACGACCAGCACCCAGACCACAGCACAGAGCCTTGCCTGTCCCCAGAATCCTCTCTCTGAGTTCTCCCAGCCTGGAGGTTTGCTTGTTTTCTTAGTTTATCTACATGGAATTAGATGGTGTGTCCTCTTATGTTGGGCTTCTGACAGTTCCTTTAGGTGGGAGAGAGACTGGCTTTTTCTTACTTTGCCCCTCTCTCGCTTGAAACAGTTACTTTGAACCAAAGAGAACAAGCTTCTTTTCTTTTGCATTTTCTCCGGTTTTCTGCGACTTCTGATTTTTCTAATTTTACAGCGGTAATTTCAGAAACTGCTTTCCTCTGGGACAAACTGACTTATCCAGCCATTGTAGCTTCCAGTTTGAAGACTCTGGCAGCACTGAGAACGGAGGTGGGGTGTGGGGGGGAACATCTGTTTATCTTTTTGAAATGTTTGCTTTATTTTCTCTCTATTCTTCACTGTGGGAGACTGGAGGACAGTCTTTCTTTCTTTCTCTAGGTCCCATATATACGTGTCTGAGCCTCTTCCTGTGGATATTCGCCCCCTCTGGTGTTTGCCCTGGTTGGCAGTTGCATTTGGGGAACCGACATTGGTTGTTTTCACTCTTGGCTCACCACTGCAGGTGTTTAGATCTCGTGGTTGTCCACGTTCACATGACCATGGGAATCAGAGCTTTCTCTCTGTCATTTCCTCTCCTTTGTTTGTCCTACAACAGAAGGAAAAAAGTCAGTCTTAACTGAGACTATGAAAGAATAAATATAGCTTTTTAAAAATTTTATTTAATTTTTAAAAATCCTTTATTGTTTTAGAGCAGTTTTAGGTCCACAACAAAATTAGGTAGAAGGCACAGAGATTTCCCATATACCCCCGACATCCACGCATGCACAGCCTCCCCCATTATCAACATCCCCAACCAGAGTAGCACATGGGTTACAATCAATGAACCTACACTGACACACGTTATCGCCCAAAGACCATAGTTTACATTAAGGCTCACTCTTGGCATTGTACATTCTATGGGTATGGACAACTGTTAATGACACATATCCACCATTTTAGTATCATACATAGTACTTTCATTGCCCAAAAAAATCCTCTGTGATCAAGGATGTTTTTGGTCTGTTCAACCCTCCCTCTACCTTAACCCCTGACAGCCACTGATACTTTTACTGTCTATAATTTTGCCATTTCCAGAATGTCATATGACCTTTTTTAGGTAATGTAAATGGTGAATTGTTTTGCCTGACTTTAATAGAAAGAAATCAAAAGTGGTACGTGAGTCCAAATCTTTCACTAACAGAACCATCAGGCAGCAACTGCACGTGGAATTATATCAAGGTCAGCCTTAATTTAGAAATAGAAGGAGAATCACCTTTGTGATGTACTTTATCCCTCACCAAAGTAAAATCTTGTATGCTGACACATAAAATTTTATCATCAGTGATTTATTTTCTCGTACTAATGTCCCTTTGACCTTCTTTTTAAATTCGGATACTCCCGGGATGGTCAGCATTTTCAGAGAGTTTCCTCATTCTGTAGAAGTGTTGTCATTGTTAAGGTTTAAAAGCTGTAAAAGCCATCTGCTATAAATTGACAGTCATTAAAGTTTGTGAATGTGGTATGAATCTTCCACCATTTTATCAAGTGATTATTTTATTGTGAGTTCTTATTTGATTGTTTATAAGGAAATTGTGTTATGATGCTCAGCGTGTTTCCGTAAACTGCTCCCTCCTTGTGTTTTTTTTACACTGTGATCAGCTTTTCAAAACTCACAGAACAACTTTCTGGCATTTGAAGAAAAAGTGGAAAAGTAATTTTTTTTCTTTCAGTGTTTCCTGCTATTCCTGAAAACTGCAATTAGTAGTGGTAATTTGGCATGTTTGGCATTCTTTGGGAAGAGGCAACATCATTGATATACAACTGTGTGCTACTGTTTTAAATAGTGTCCAAAAGGATAATTGAATTCATGGACATCTAAATTTAATTCCAGAAATCAAAGCTATGGTAATAAGAACTGGACCCAAGTTCTCTTAGGCCAAGTAATTTAATTCCTTAGCCAGTTGAACTATTATGTATCTCTGTTCCTTGTTATAATGCCAGTAAATTGCTCAGGCAGATGCAATGATGGATGGTGGCCATATAATTCACTCTTTTTCATGGCTAGACACATACCAGAATGCAGATCACATTAAACAGCTGTTTTCATAAGGATGTTTTTGGTTTGGAGCTTTAAGAGCAGCATTCAAGTAATAACAGAGAAGGCTGGAGGAGGCACCTGGGGGTGCCCAGGTTCATGTTTTCACCATCCCACCTGTAAGCATGGTGCTGGCTTAACCCTGGATCATACACTTGGACATTGTCACTCCAGTTGTGGTTCAAGATTGCGTGCACATTTCATGGTTTAAGGAGAATACTGGTTTGATTTGATTTTTCTCCCTGGCTTTTCCTGAATTTTCCACTTAAACTGGAGACAGTATCAGTGCCTATGATTTGATTGAATAAAGACATGATCTCAAACACAATAAATTAACTGATAACATACATCAGGTCATCTTTATTTTATTCAGTAGTTGTACACCATTGAGATTCTATAGAAAAATGCAGACAGTATACTGAGTCGAGTTTAAGGCAGCTGAGCCTAAACTGTATGAGCCTAAACTGTTAAGTTTAGGATTCTTTTGGAATGTTGTCTCAAGTAGTAGACTTTTGTGCAGAAATTCAGACATCAAAAAATCAATTATTCCGCCTAATTTATCTCTAAGCAGATGAAGACTTGCACCATCTGATTATCAATGCCAATGTTTTCGCTTCCTGTTTATTTCTTCATGGTCTTGTGGATGTGTTAAAGGAACTGATTAGGGTCTTCTCTGTATTAACGCTTCATTTATTAACACACGAATAAGTTATTATTAATCAGTTATTCTGCTTAATAAATTTCTCTTTATTCTTTAGCCACATGCTTCCAAATTCTTTGGACACGTTTGTGTATTATCCTTGTATCATATTTAATCAGAGTTAGATGTTCCACTTGGGGATCATACACATTTTTATAGAACTTTCATAAAAGTCCTTTATGCTATTCTTGCATCATATGTGATCACAGGTGTTCCATGGGGACCATACACATCTCCATAGGACTTGTATAAAATGTCCTTTAAATTCTGAGTTAATCGGAGAATTCCTGCTAGTGCTGTATTCATCTCTGCCTGTCTTTCCCTTTCACTGTCAGCAAAGTTACTTGTGTCTGTCTTGTCAGACTTTGAATTCTGAATGCCTTTCAACTTTCTTGAGCCATCTTCCTGTTGTCCTAGATCACGGAATCATACTGTTCTTTTTCTCTAACATGTTTGAAATCAGATTTCCTACATACTGCTGTACTCACACTACCATTCCAAGGCTTCACGTCGTGGCTGACACAGATGCCCCAGGTTCCTATCACTTTTCCCAACAATGAGCTCCTTGTTGGCCAGAGTCAGCTCTGGGGTAATAAAGCTTTCTCTTTTTTTCTGGGGACATCTTAATGTCAACATAGCAGCTCTTAATCCTATGATTATGGTGCTGCTTCTCAAATAGATCTGTGGCAGCAGCTCTGGTAGGTTGAAATCCTCTGCCACATCTAGATCTTTTTCCTGTGTTGGTTTTGTGATCTGATCAAGGACATCTATTTCTCCTGTCCAGCCAGGTGGTATGTGATAGACTTTTACTGCTTGACGCTCACATTCTTACCTTCATTTTGTCTTCTTTCAAATGCTCTCAGCTGTGCCTGCATTGGCAAGTAACTGATTTCCTCAAGGATTTCTTAATAGGTCTTTTAAATTTTGTTCTAGACATGTCCTTTTGCCGTCCAAATTTGCTGATTTATTAGTTACCATTGTGCATCAGCATATAGATATTTAATGCCATAAATATTATTTCTGAACCTCTTCCCAGTTTTACTAGAGTTACTGGTTATCTGTTGCCATTATTCTCACTATTGCATAATTCAGTGGTTCTCAGAATATTGTCCCCCGGCCACCAGCACCGGTCACCTGGGAACTTGTCAGAAATGCAAATCCTTGGGACTTATCCCAGACACACTGATTCAGAAACCCCGGGGCTACATTGGAAAAACTGTAGGTGGTACCTGGCAATCTGTGCTTTAATAAGCCTTCTAGGTGATTCTGATCCTCACTGAAATTTGAGAACCGCCTAAATATTTGATACTCTACAAAAGAAGCAATGAGCAAGAGTAGGGAGCTCAACTAAATAGTTTCAGTAGGCATCCCTGACTACAGGGTATTACAGATTTATTTAAGCCAGTTAGTTCTTCCCTCTCTGTGTCCGGTTTAAACTTTTATCACCAGTTTTTGAACCAATTTCCACCTACACTTGAGTATCTGCCGCTGTGCAGGTGCTGTGTGGTTCTTGCATATACATTATGAGAAGGAATCCCTATAATACGGTAAACTCAGTTTTGGTATCTTCTGCTCCCTTTTAAATAGACTTTATATTTTGGAGCATCTTTAGGTTTACAGAGGATCTGAACCAAAAGTGCAGAGTTCCCCTCTACCCCTCCAAGCTCCCCTTCCCTCCCCCACAGTTTCCCCTACTATTAACATTTTGCCTTAGTATGGTACAATTAGGCCAGTATTGACACATTATTATTTACCAATGTTCCTATTTTACATTAGAGTTCACTTTGTGTGTTGTACATTCTTTGGGTTTTGACAAATGTATATATAATGCCATGTATCCACTATTACAGTATCATACAGAGTAGTGTCACTACCCTAAAAATCATCTGTGCTCCAGCTATTCATCCCTTCCTCCCTCTCCCTCTCTCTGAATCCCTTGGTAGATGCTGATCTTTTTACTGTCTTCATAATTTCGCTATTTACAGAATGTCATATAATTGGAATCATGATATACCCTTTTAGCCACTGTGTAAACTAAGAAGAGCTATGCCCAAGGATAAAGGGTGTTGCAGACCTGCTGAGCTGGGATTCATACTTAGACCTGCTGGCTTTAAGCTTTGTGTGTGTTTTTTCTTCAATGTCACGTTCCCTCTCAAATTACCAAAATTCCTTGTTGATGATTTTCTTTTCCTTTCCCGCAATTTGTGTAATTGACTACTACTGTTATTTCCATTTTCTCTCACAGTGAAGACAAAGTTGTAGAAGTAGCAGAGGAGGAGGAAGTGGCTGATGTTGAGGAAGAAGCCGAAGACGACGAGGATGATGAGGATGGGGATGAGGTAGAGGAAGAGGCTGAGGAACCCTATGAAGAGGCCACGGAGAGAACCACCAGCATCGCCGCCACCACCACCACCACCACGGAGTCTGTGGAAGAGGTGGTTCGAGGTAAATCCACGATTTGCTTGCATCCTCTTCCCACCCAAGGAAAAGAAAGCGTAATTCCAGAGTTTGAAATTTCTATCTGCCCTACCACCATTGCCTTTCCCAACCAAAAAAAAAAATTGTTTTTGTTCCAAATACAAGGCTGCTTATGCTTCTTGAAATTTTTTTGGTTTAACAAGTAGTCTAGCAATTAATTTCAAATAATATGAAATCCTAATTGTACATTCTGTCTTGTACCTTGAGTATGGGACTTGGCAAATCCCAAATTGTTCTATGAGACTTTGCCTAACCAGGAGTCATCTCATTTGACAAACACTGATTTTAGGTGACTCCTTGGTGTTCCCCTGGCAGTGGATGTTTGGTACTTGGTTTTGTCTCCTGCCTGTTTGGCCACCAAGACCGTGAGCTCCCTGAGGGTAAGGACTGGATTTTACTCTGTATCATTCAGAGTACCTGACTCATAGAAAGTTTTCAGTAAATCTTAGTTGAGTGAGTAGTTGCAATTAGATTTAATTAAAGAAGATTTGTTGAGTATAGCATTATTTTGAGCTACAAAATTTAACTTAGATGATTTGTGTTGCATTTAAATTATTTTATTGGGGAATATGACAGTGCCTTCTGCAAGAAGATGATATATTGCTGATATCGTAGGCATTCTTTTTCTGCTGAATTAATGTTCCCATTGAGAATGCTGTGAACTAAATGAACTAAAAGACTTACTTTTTGCCTCCATGAAATAAAAGCAAGCATTCAGTTTCTATTAGATGGCCAAATTTTACAACTAGTAAATTGTTGGATCAAGTTTCTTAAAGGGTATGTATTTGTTTTGCAGATAGTAAAAGATGCTTCTAGAACTACATTGAATGAAAATGGACTTACTGAATTTTAATGTATTGCAAATACTTTTAAAGTTCATCCACAAATGGTACAATATAATAAGGCTTCCTCTCACTTTTTATTAAGGTATAATGATTTCAGCTCTATTGTTATATTGGAACTTAAAATAGTCTACTTCCTCTGCTTCAGATAAATTCCTAATTATCATTGTAATATATCCTTCCCTTTGCTGCATTTTTTTACAGCTTTTAATTTGCATAGGATTCACTGATTTTAAGTGTATAACTCAGTGGCTTTAATAAATTTACCAAGTTGTGCAACCATCACCATAATCCAATCTTAGAACATTTTATCACCCCAATAAAATCCTTCATACCCACTCACAGTTAATCCATGTACTCTCCTCTAGCCCCAAGCAACAATTAATCTACCTTCTGTCTCTATAGAGAGTTAGAGGAAATTAGGTTGGGACCAAAATGTGGAGACCTTCAATTTCAAGCTGGCAGGTATGGGCATTAACTGAGGGTGATTAATTCAACAAATAGTAATTCAGGACCTACTAAGTACTTCAGATTTTTCCAGTAGACAATGAAGAGATTTTGTTTTGACGTTATTGAAGTGACAGGTAAACAAGGAGTGACATAATTTATGCCCATATTCCAGACCAAGACAGGATTCTCTTGAGATAAAGTAGCCTTGTTATCTTCTCCATTAGTTCAGTTCTTTTAGCTTCAGTTTTACATGTAGTATTATTAGATATTAAGATGGAACATAGAGGGACATATATGTTATGGCATTTCCTTATAGAAAGGTAAAGGCAGTTAAAAGAATTTCTTTTTTTAATCTCCAGGCCGGAGGTGAGAAAGAAGCTAACCCTAAAAAATAACAAGTTAATAATTTTGATGGCAAAAAGAGCAATAAAAGTAACCTTCTAAAAGCAAATACCTGGTCATTTAGAGGTACCAACTGTTAATGCCAGAAATAGAAGAACCTTTAATGGGAATTTATCTGTTCCATGGCAGACTCCTGAAGTGGACAAAAGCTACAATTGAGACAAGTCTTTATGGGAAAGGGGGCCTAACAGAAACATGTTATGCTATATTGTGTCCTTGTGAGTTAGTTTTTTTGTATTCCTAAAGAAGTGGAAGTTTTAGATGGTAACACTCAAGGGATCAGCTACAAAGAGCCCTTTCCCTCTCCATCATTGGTATAGAAAGTGAGTTCTGATTCTTCCCTAATTGAGAGACAATGACAGCACCATAGGTGGTTGCTCACTTTGTAAAACTCTCACGACAAGTAGCTTGCTTCTGTGCTGAAAATAAAAATTAGAAGTGACTTGCTAAGAAGAGACACTGAAGGGAGGCTTACAATCTCATTTTCAGTGTTAATGTTTCAGCTCCCGAAAGCGAATGTGATTTACAACCATACTTACAAAGAAAATTGTTTCATCATTACCAACATATTGCTACTAATACCAGTCCTTAATGTGCTTTGTAAAAAACTCCATACTTTTGTAACCCATCAAAATTTCAAAGAAATAGACAGAGGGAAGAAAATAGAAGACATATAAGCATGGTCATGAAATTTTATGCCATGTTGTGTTAGAATCGATAATACCAAAGTGGGAGATGTGTGTTCTGTGTTACAGATTCTAGAGAAAAAAGGTGTTGTTTGAAAGTGAGCGTGCTATTGAAAAATCTACCTGGCTTTTGGGTTTATTGTTGTCTCTGGTAGTTAAGAAAAACTTAGATATTGATGTAGTAGAATAAGCCATTACCAATTTGAGTAAAACAATAGTATATTTAGACACTTGCTCCTAGTTTTCTGTTCTTCAAGAAGGGATTACACTTCATAAACCAAAGATGTCAGGGTAATTTTTGATTAAGCCATGAATTCTAAACTCTGATTAAACATAGGTATTGAATAAATGGCATAATCTTTGATTTAATCTAGCCAATTTTGCCTGTCCAGGATAACTGGGTTTTTTTTCCTTATCTTCATTTATTGAGCAAATATTCATTGTGCCCCTGCTAATTGCTAGGCACTTTGTTACCGTGGGCGGTGTCATGGGGCCAGAGAGCCATGGTTTCATGTGCTGGAGGATTGTGGCAGGTCCCAGATGAAATACTTTGTTGCAGATATAGGTTTTCAGGATCACCACTTCCTTTGCCATTTAAGGCAGCGATTCTGCCTTCTAGTCGTCGTAAATATGCTGTGAGGTGGAAATTTTACTTCCCCATTTAAAGCCAAGGGAACAAAGGCCTAGAGAAATTTTCTTAAAAAATGCTTATGGTCATAACTGGCATAATTGGTAAGTGGTGAAGCCAGCATTTAGAACCAGATTTGCCAGATATTTCTGTTACACTCATGTTAACATTATGCTTTTACTTTTCTTTATAAATACACACTAATTCTTTTAAGCTGTGCTCCCTTGTAAAGGTATATTCCTTTGCTATAGGCATAGATGCATTTCACTATTATTTCACCCTGTGCATTTCTGAAGTTTTAGAATTCTTATTTATGCGGGGTTTTTGGGCTTTTGTTTTGTTTTGTTTTGTTTTTGAGACAGGGTCTTGCTCTGTCACCGCAGGCTAGAGTGAAGTGGCATCATCATAGCTAACTGCAACCTCAAACTTCTGGGCTCAAGTGATCCTCCTGACTCAGCCTCCCAAGCAGCTGGGACTACAGGCATGTGCCACAACGCCTGGGCTAATTTTTTTCTATTTTTTGTAGAGATGGGGTCTCGCTCTTGCTCGGGCTAGAATTATTATTTAAATCAAAGTAATGATCAGGGGTCTGCAAATAATAGAAATGATCTGTGGTCAACAAAGTATGGCCCTTGGGCCAAAAATGGCCTGTTGCCTGTTTTCTCAACAAAAGGTTTTGTTAGGGTATATCCAATCTCGTTTGTTTACGTGCTGTCTATGGCTGCTTTCGGGCTGCAGAAGCAGAGTTGAGCAATTGCAAAAGAGACCATGTGGCCTATAAAGCTGAAAACATTTACTATCTGGTCTTTACAGAAAAGTTTGCTGAGCCCTGATATTGACTATAAGGACATGACTATGAAGTTCTTTATATTTCAGATATGACCGTATCATATTAATTTCTTTAAGGTAGTTTTCTTATGGTTTCAGGAAGACTAGTTTAGTGTTTAAGAGAGAGTTTTTAATAATTTTATGGCCTCGGGCCAGTTAAATAACCTATTTTTCATGCGTGCAGTGTAGATGGTAATGTTACCTTACATGTTTATTGTGAGAATGACTTTAAATTATCTGTGTTAAGCACTGACCATAATTCCTGATAAGCATTCAATTTTCAATTTATTTTACAAGCACAGGCTGCCCAGAATCTTTTCGGCACAACCTACTGACAGTGTAGATTTGTATAAATCAAATAACCTTTGATCTTCATTGCTTCCTTTTGTAAAGTGGGGATTAATAATGCCTACCTAATAGTTAACTACTTTGTGAGGATTAAATTAAGGAAGTCATGGGAAACACTTAGCATAGTTTTTGGTATACAGTAAGTGCTCAATTAACCTTAGCTGCTCTCTTAGTTGTGGTTATAATCATCATTCCTATCATTCAGTGTATTCTGAACATTAGAGAACTAATGTTTACTACTAATCAGGAATGCCAAAGGTAAGCCAACACGTTGACTTACAACTATAAAAGGCATAAATGTGACCAGTCCGTATCTATTGGTATAATAGAGCAGATTTTTTTAAATTTTTAATTATTTTGGGTATATAATAGTTGTATATCTTTATAGGATACATGCGGTGTTTTGATGCAGACATACAGTGTGAATTAATCAAATCAGTGTAATTGGAGTATCCATCACCTCAGGCATTTATCATTTCTTTGTGTTAGGAACATTCCAGTTCCACTCATTTACTTATTTTTAATAGAGCTGATATTGATAGACAACATTATGTTATGATAAAAAATAGCTTAAACTCTGTTTCTTAAAATGTTTTTGTGAGTATATGTTGTATATTAAAATATCTGCAGTTAAGTTTTATGTCCAGCTAAAGAATTGAACAACATAATATTAAATGCCACTGCGTTTCAAGACAGAGTTTTATTTCTTGTGGGTATTTTAAACCTCATGGAAGTTCTTCTATTAAATAGACAGAGGCACTGATATAGGTGGCTCTTTTACTCTCTCATAGGATGATGAAAGCTAAAAAGTTTGATCTGAATGTTGCTTGCCTTGGGTTAAGTGACTGACCTTGGCAGGATTAAATTATTGTTCTACTTCTGGTGACCATTAATCTGGGAGAAGTACCATTTGATTTCTGCTATACATTTTAGCAACATCAACAAGGCTTTTCATGGTACCAGCCATTGTGTTGGTTGCTGGGGGCACAAGGATATGAATAAGGTGGCTTACTCAGGTTGCTTCTGGCCTTATCTGCACAGTCCTTGAGAGGGAGGAGTCTCTCGGACCTGGCTAAGTAGGAACTTCGGCATCGTGGAAAGTTGGCATTTGAGTAATTGTAAAGGAAGAACAGGGATTTACCAGGTGAACACCAAATAGAATGAATCCAGTAGGTATTTTAAATGAATCAGAATAGCTTGTATTGATCTCAAGGGTAGAAGAAACAAACCTTAGCTTGAATTCTTATGTCTCCATTGTTACTTGTTTGTAATGAACGTGACACAAAGTCGCCTGTAATTCACTAACAGGATTCTTGCATATCATTCATATTTAACTTTTCACAAAATTTGGGGTAAACTGTGAGTTTGACTTGCTGTGAACATGAAGATGAACTCACTTGAGACCGCATTAGTAGCAAGCTACACAAAAATGAAAATAAATCTCCAGGGAGTTTGGGAACAGGTCAAAGGGATAGAGGCTTCTCCTTTTAGAGCAAGCCTTGGCCTTTTCCTCTGTATTTTTATTTGTTTGTTTGTTTGTTTATTATTATTATTTTAGAGACAAGGTCTCGCTCTGTTGTCCAAGCTGGAGTGCAGTGGTGTGATCATAGCTCTCTGTAACCTTGAAAACCTGGGCTCAAACGATCCTGCTGCCTCAGCCACCAAGTAGTTGGGACTACAGGTGCGCGCCACCATGCCCAGCTAATTTTTAAAAAATTTTTTGTAGAGACGGGGTCTTGCTATGTTGCCCAGGCTGGTCTCAAACTCCTCGCTTCACGCAATCCTCCCGGCTTCACGCAATCCTCCCTTCCCGGCCTCCCACAGTGCTGGGATGACAGGCATGAGCCACTGTGCCCGGTCCTCCTCCATGTTTTGACTAAGATAGATAGGATTTAATCCTACCCCTGGACCAGGTTGTAGCATACCTTCTAATGATGTTGAGAGAACTGGCGTCAGCACTAACCATAGATGTGACAGGTGGTAGCCTGTTATTTAGTGCCCCATAGCATGGCAGCCATTGATTTCGAGGTGTTTGATATATGCTTTTATAGAGGCAGAGGGAAGCAGGGCACTGATAAGTGTCTTTCTATGTAGTTTAATGGTTTCAATCTAGAAAGTTCACTCTGATCATTATTAGGTTGCTTAAAATGTGAGACTAAGGAGGAGAGCCATATAAACATGTGTGCACATACGTCATTTTCTATTTTCTAGTAATAACTTTATTGAGATATAATTTGCATATCATAAAGTATAGAATCCAGTGGTTTAATATATTCACAAAAATCTGTATTGCCGTGTGGGAAATTAGATTTTTGAACTTGGTTTTGCTTGCAGTTTTACATGGCTAATAGTGCTTAGTTATTTTTCACCTTCCATTTCTACACTGTTTTATTTATGTCAAGTTTCTTTAATTCACTGTTGGAATAACGAAAGTAATCAGCTAAAGGTATTTTTCATACAATTATATCTAAATTTTTTAAAAGTAAAAAACATTTTCTATCCAGTTTAATTAAAAGCCAAAAACCAGATTTTTAAAGAATACTAGTCTTTCTCATGTTTTTCTCCAAATCAGTTGCTTTTTTAAAAAGTATGCAAATGCCTCAGGCACAACAATTGTACATCTACTCAACTCAAGAGTTTGCAATTAAGAAAAAAAATCAAATCTAAAAAAAGAAATCCAGCAAATTAGAGAACGGTTCATTTAAATATGCATACATTTTCATGGGCACACCTTGTTAGCTAATCCATATGTCTGATTAAGTAGAGTCTTCGATTCCTTGGGCAGGTAACAGTCTGTGGGTTTTAATGGAAATCTTTAGTTCCCTTGTGGAAAAATGGGTTGTTTCTGGGGTTTTTAAAAGCAGAGTGGATAATAGCCTAAACATCTGCTTCTCTCAGCCTTGGACCATTTTGCCCTCTTGAAAATCCATCTTTGGTTTCCAGCCACCTCTTCCAGTGTGTCTGACCTTTGTGATGCTGTTAGAAGAGTGGAAGGTCAAGGGCAGGCATGACTGAATGAATCTTCCATAAAAATGATGTCTAGAAAAACCCCTCAGCCTTCAAGACAGCAGCCTACATTTTAAAAATAAAGGGACTCTCATAAGGTAAAAAAGGAGTTTAGGGCAGAAGAAATGTTAAAGGTGTGCACTATATTTAGTTTATAATGGTAAGACTGTTCAGGTGTTTTAACTATGAGAATTAGGGTTATCTCTTTCTTGAATTTATGTATGTTCTTGTTTGGTATAATTTCTGAGACAGAATTTGAACACATCACAGAACATGGATGGAAATTTCATGTTGCTTGCATGTGGCTTTTAGGTTCTTGATGTTTCATGATAGAAGCAAAGAAAGCTCTTGCTGGCCAATTCTCATGATTCTATTTTGGAAATGTACTAGCTTTTGTTACCCAGGAATTCTGAGGTGTTGGTGACTATTGCACAATAGCCTTGGTGGGCAGAATTACTAAACGGCAACACAAATCCTTCTGGATTTGCTTGGGCTGTGACAGTGTTTCTCAACTTCAGCACTACTTATGGTTTGGGCCAGATAATTCTTTGCTGTGGGGGACTGTTCTGTCCATTGTAGGATGTTTAACAGCATCCCAGGCCTCTGCCTACTAGATGTCAGTTGTTTTGATGATCAAAAAGGCCCCTGGGAGAGTCTAGGAGATAGAATCTCTCTGGTTGCTATGGTTGTTGAGATCTACAGTGATGACCACCTTTAAATATATGAACAGAGTAATACCTGTACAATACTGTGTCTCATCTTAATGTCAGCTATAACTCCTAACTCAGTGCTTTGCATATCGTAGGTAACCAGTGAATATTTTTTACTGGGCAAGAATAAGTAAAATAAACAAAAATATGCTAAAACAAATATGATAAGTACATATTTAATAAGGCAAAAGCAGGTGTTTGATAAGGTGTGTTATGTAGCCTAGTAGCTTTATTTAGAGACAGAAAATGACATAAAATGTTGACTTGAAATATTGCATATGCATATTTGCCATGTAGACCGTGAGCTATGGAGGTAAACTGCCGTCCTAGTTTTGTTTTTTATTTTTTGAAAAGAAATTCACTGTCTTCTGGTACATTGTTATAAAATAGCAAATAGCGGTTAGCATCCATATTGTGACCAAGGACACTGCTGTTCTCAGCTGGAGTCTGCTGGTTCTTACCTGCTGGAGATTGTGACGGGAAACCAGTTAACATGGAGAGGTGGGCACACTCAGTCTACCCCAGAAGAGGACATGGAACAGCAAGACCATCCTTCCAACCTAGGACTTTGATCTAGAAGCATCCTTTTTTTGCAAGAACAGAAATGCCATGAAATCCTTTCTTTACAGAAAAATAGTACAAAAAAGTACATTCTAAGCCCTTGATTTTATCTCAGCCTTCATTATTTTTTCCAAATAAAAATGAAAGTTTTGATATTTCCAATGTTCTGGCACGTTATAGGAATAATATCACTTGAATTCAGTTTTCTGAGAAGTCTATGTTATCATAGACTTAATGTGAGTAAGAGAATTATTATCTTGGTATTGGATTTAAGGCACAAATGTTAAAACTGTTTTAATATTGTTTAAGACAGGACAGAGCTTCAGATTAAAATAAAGAAGTATAGATACTCTGTTCACATTAAGTTTTTGAGATGTATATTTTAGTATTTAGACTCTACTAGTTTATATTGTATCTGTCTTTTCCCAAATATATGTGAACTTCTTTTAATAAGCCAAAACTAATACAACTTTTACTAATTCTTCTCCTCTGGTCCTTTTGAAAAGTGATTGAATCTTGTATCTCTAGTTTAGATATTTCTACTGCATTAAAAGGCATGGTTGATCATGTTGCTTCTCAAAATTAATATCCCTTCAAGTCACCCATGGCTCTTGCTAAACATAAATTCTAAGTCCATTGGTCTAAAGTGGGGCTTGAGTCCCAGGTGATGCTGACCCTGCTGGTCCATGGACTATACTTTGAGGAATAGACTTTAGTAGCATCTCCTGCCCTCCATATGGTGTAGATTTGGGGCATTGAGACAGGGAATAAGAAACTGAAAAGGAAATCCATTCTTATATGTGGTGTGATTGTTCTTAGTATATTAGCAAATGTTACCAAGTGTGAGAGAATCCTGAGATGTCTGCCCACTGACCTTTTTTTTTTTTAATTAAAACCCCAAGACCAAGGAAATTAAAGAACTTCCATAATCTCCCTACATATATAATTGCTACTAGTTTCACTTGTGCCCGTTTCCTCTCATTGGTGTGGTGGTGTAGCCAATTCCCACTAGCCTGTAAAAGCTAATTATTACAGTATTGAGGAATTTTATGAGCCACAACCGTTGGTAGCTTGCAATACCAGTGGTGGGAGTATTTATACCGTGGAAATTGGCATGCACTACGTAACTCTGAATGTTGTGTTTTTTGTTTTTCTGGAGAAAGCTAATTTCCCAGGATACTCCTGCCTCTCATTCAATAAGAAAAATCACTTTTACTTATTTTCCCATATAGGATGTGATATCTTATTCAGAGTTTCAAGCTTCTGGTTAATACTCTGTTGCACTTCAGACTAAACAGGCAGCTCAGTGAAGAATAAGCTTATTCCCATTACAAGCAGGAAACAAAGGCTGAGGAAAAATCATAGTGATACCTTTTTGTGAATGCTCACTAACAACACCAACATGGGAATACTGATTAGTCTAAATATTTTACAAGTAAATCTCCTTCAGGTGGCATTTTATAAATAATCTTTCATCATGGAGAGATGTGAGAATTGGGTCAGGTATAATTAGAATGGCAGATGTATTGGCTAGCCTTAGAGAATTAACACAATTCAGTAAAAAGGCTGGGCAACTGCAGATATCTTCTAGAGACTTCCGTGACAAATTAGCACCCATCATCTCATTTCATTACCATGCACAGCTGTTTGCATCATTTATTTGTATTTCAATCCACATTTGGAGCTTAAGTGAGATTTGTCATAAGACTTCAGTTCAAGCTTGCTTGCCTAATTTTACATGCTTCTGTTTAGTAAAATATGATTACTAGGTCATAAATATTTGATCATTTATTGCCCTGATCAGAGTTTTCTAGACATGTTTTTTGATGATTACTTGCTAGTATGTGCAAGCACGTGATAAATGCTCTTTTCTATTAAAAGTACGTGATTCTAGCATTGGGAAAAACTCATTCTTAAGAAACAACCAGTTTTTCTAGTATGTCAGCTGTTAAATTTTTTCATCTATAAGAATCAAACACAAATTTGTCTACTTCTTTCTTCAACAAATTTGGTTCTAATAATTTGGGCTCATCAAGTGTCACCATATAGTAACATTTAGAATTGCAGCAATAACTTTATCAAACTAAAAATGTGAATTTATTTTAAGTATATTGAGGTCAGCCTTTTTCATTATTAATGGGTTGAATGACTAGGTGGAGAAATAAAAATTTATTTGAAATATTGAAGTTAAGTATACTTAGTGGATTTCAATACTTATGTCCCTCTTTTCATTTTATTTCATTGTTTTATTAAGCAGGTAATTTTTTACAAACTATATTTGTCATCTTACATTTGCCCTTTTCACTCTACTTTAAAGTTAGAGGAAAAGAATGCAAGATATATAATTTTTAACTCAAGGAAAGGAGATATATTCTTTATATGTGTGAAGTTTAATTGAGCATGTATTCTTTTAGAATATGGAGATAATTGTGCTACATTAAGTTTTGGGGTGTTTTACAACTTCAGAATGTATGATTCCTAGCTTTCTTTATATAAATATAGTTTAACTATTTAGTTTGATTATTCAAATGGTTGCTTTCTCAAAATTTCTAAATTCAAAACTTACCCATTACATGCAATACAGCATTATTTCACATGGGCTGAGACTAATTGAAACTCAATTATTAAAAATTAAGTCATAATAAAAAGCTTTACATTCTAAAATTTATCTTTAATGCTGTATTTAAAACTAATTATTTGCTAATCTGTTAACTTTGCTTTGTAAGAAGGCATTACAATTATCATACATTTGAAAGTGGAGATTTTTCTCCCCATCCTAGTTGCCAGTTTCATAACTGTCTTCATGCTGAATTTGTTAAAAAGTGTAAAATTAGCTTTCAAACTTTGGTTGTCTGCAAAAAAATTTTGCTCCAATTTGAAATTTCTATGCAGAGTTCATTTTTTGTGGTTGAGTGTTATTTTTTGAACAGAGAGTTTATATAATGGAGGGAGCTCTGGCTTCACTTCTGTATTGTATTTTGTATTATATTGATTTTTAGAAAAGGAATGTAATGTTGAAACCAGCACCGATGTCAGCAAGGGTTTCCCTTACAAAGATATAAAATGCATGGAGTTTGGTTAGAAGCACATAACTTTGCTTTCTGTTTTGTGTACACCAGCATTTCAGTTTATAAAATGGTGTTTTTGTCTTGAAGGGTGAATATAGTTGTTGTAAAAGAAAAGATAATCCTTCCTTGCCAGGAGAATTCAGCTAAGTGAATATTAGAAAACTATTTGTGATCTTAAAAGTTTAAGAAACTAAATATAAATAAACAAAGATTGTCATTCCTTAGATGTTCATGTAAGTTTGTGCCTGTGTTTCTATGAAACATTTCTCTTTGAGGAATATTACTGCTTCTATTTTTCTGGGCAAACTTTCTCCTTTGTTATTATCTGTAATATTTACTTTGAGTAGAAATGAGGGTGGATTAGAATTCAAAAAATGTTTAACAAATGATTTTAAAATCTTACTCTTTTCATTCATAAATTTTAGATTTTGAGAAGAGAATAAAGATAAGAAAAGGAAGACAAAGGTTTTTTCGTTTTTTGTTTTTTCTTAAATTTATTTTTTTAATTTTTAATTGTCAAATAATAATTGGGTATATTATATATCTGGAAGATGCAGTTTTAATTTTCAGATGAATTCTACTTGGGGTTAATTACATAATATGTAATTTGGCGTGCTCTACGTTTAGTGGATGACATTGTAAATAATTTTCCACTGAGTAATAATAGTAATTAATATGAAACAGGTTTTTTGCTGAATTTTTTTAGCAGTTTCTGTAGATTAGGAAAGAAGAAATTGTCCTATTGAGCAAAGTAGAAAATCATGTAAACATAAGCTTTTGAAATCTCTCTTGAGATTTTTTTTTTTCTCTGAATTTGGTCATGTAGCTTATAAATGATACATTTCAGGTCTCACTGCTTTAAGTCTCTTCTGCTTGGTTAGAATCTTGATTGGTTAGATCCCCCGGTTATTCCTCATTTCTAGAAAGGAATTTAAAAGAAATTTTCTCAAACTGAGATTTGTAGTCCTTTGGGGGACTTACTCTTAAGTGATAAGAGAGTCAAGGAAGGAAACAAGATTAAAATTCTAAGGCGAACTGAACTACCAACGTTGTTCTTCTAATTTTTTTTTAATGTGAGGGTTTTTTTTTTTTTACCTTTTTCATATAGTTTTAGATTCATGCAGTTAAAAAAATTAATATGAAGAGAACTTGCATGGTCTTCACCCAGCACAATATGACAGCTATGAAGTTGACATTAATCCCTTAACTCTTCTTTAACTAAAGTATGTGGTCCTTCTACCTGTTCTCTTCTGAGAGTCTCTGGCCATTTCTTGGATGTTTCTTAATACTTTGTGTGAAAGCATTAGCATCATACTTCCCTAGTGCGGACCTCAGCCGTACCCGCAACTTCATTCAGACTAAGCAAAGGTTCTCTATTCTACTACATGGACAATTGTCCTGGAAAGATGAAGGGTTAGAGAAAAGGTCAGAGAGACCAACTGTTGTGTGACCTATAGGAGAGTAGGATGTAATTATGAGTGAGGGAAAATAAGTAATCCATTTCTCTGAGTCCTCTCTGAAGTCAGCTTCTCTGCTGTAGAAAATTGATGTTCTAGTCATAGCCTTGAGGGAAAGTGATGGGAAGTGCCAGATGATGGTTAATCAGTGATGCTGATAATTGGGGGCATTAGAACAAGAAACTCTTTTTCACCAGGACAGGGGTTGCGTGTTAAGAGAAGGTCTGTCTGTGCTCTCCGTGGGATATGCTCCTCCCTGGTGGCAGCTGAGAGCCAGCTGGATGAGGTGGCTGTCTTTTAGACATTGAGAAGTGGCAAAGGCACCCTCAGTCCTGTTCTTCCAGGCTCACGTACGTTGAATCCTTAGTACATTATATATTTGTCGTTAGATTAATGCACTGTTATACCCACCCCCTGCCACATTTTCTCAGTTGTCCTTTTGTGTGTGAGTACTTGTTGGAGCGTTTGCTATTGCCCACGATGCCCAACGGACGCGACCAAGGTCATGACACTCTTTGGGGCCATTCAAAGTCGAGAGTGCCAACAGTCCTGGCAAGGGCAGAAGAGCCAGCCTGGCACTCCCCCAGTGCAGACTGTCTCACTCTTTTCTTGGCCTTTTCAGAAGAAAGGAGTCAAGATTTTTCTTACAGTTAGAGACTTCAGTAAGAGTTCTGGATTCATCGTGTAGTTTATTCTGTTTACTTAGTTAACATATAAATGGATTGGCCTGGTTTCTACGAATTAGCTGTAATAAAGGGTTTCATAGCTATTTTAGAATGAGGCAGAAGTAAAATATAAGTGAATGTATCATTATGTTTCACTAGTGGTGTGGGAAAATGATAATACATTATGATGCCATTTGGGTTCTGGACTGGGAGATTTTGCCTTTATTAGAAATAAGAAATTGTTACAAGGTCACATGCATGGGTAAGTATCTGTTACCTTCTTTGATCATCATTCTTTTATTTCATTACTTAACTTGCACCACCCAAAATTCTACTGCTTTTGTTTAGGACATAAAATAGCTCATAAAGATAAGTTTCCTACACCTGTGGAGATCTGATGTGTACCATGGAGCCCGTGGCAGAGAAGTATCAGAAGATACCTATTTGGTGCTCTAAGATGACACATATTTGATGCTAAGTGTGAGGATCGGCATAAATTGTTAAGGCATGGTAAATTTTGTTACCAGCGCTCCTGTGACTGTGGGGTGGAGGTATTCCACGCCCCCATTGGTAGCAGTGGCCACAGTGCTTGCAATCCTAGTGCCAACTCCAGCCACAGAGCAGGCAGGCTCGGGAGGCACTGTGGCCTTGTAGTCTTGTTGGAATTAACACTGCTTCAGGAAGAGATTAATAATGAGTATTACCATGTCTTAGCAACATGAAAGAGCATGTGACGTGAACGTGTACAGATGAGTTAAGGAGATGCAGAGAAGGAGGGAAAAGCCAACCTGTGCATGTTGGTTACAACTGAGGGAGAAGATACAGTCCAGGGGTGGAGACTGCTGATGGCTGTGGTTGGCAGGGCTCCCACATCTGGAGTATGCTGGTAGCTCTGCAGTCCAGAAACTGTTCTGTCAGTAACTCAGAGAGGATACGGCCCCCAAAACCAATTCACCCTTTATAAGTTAGGATGCCAGTCCTTTAATCTTGCAGGACAAATAAAATTGCCAAGTGGATAAGATACTTGTATCAACAGGTCTGCTGATTTTCATCCTACAGGAGAATTCTATACAGAAAGCAATTCAAAAGGCATGCTTAGGGAACATGGACTTTCAAAGCAGCAGTACTGAATGGGATGGCCTTAAAATGGATGATAATGAGCGTGATGCTCCTGAAGCCAGGTGTTTCCATCTGGAAACCGTCTGAAGAGAGCCAGGTCACCTTAGATATCTGTTACATGAGTCATTTCTCCTGCATAGTGTTTGATACTCACCTTCTCGGGCTCAATGCTGACTGTTCCTCCTCTGTTGACATCATGATGGTGGCAACTTCTGGTTTTGCCAGCACTTCATTGCATCTGCCACAAGAGCAATATGTGTAGGGAGGTAAAATGATGACCCCCTTTACGTTGACACTGTGGATCTTTGTCTTTGATTGGTTGATTAAAACCAATCTGTTGAATATTCCTAACTTGGAAGCTCTGGGTTATGCATGGCTTTTATCTTTTAGAAAGTTGTTTTTCCCTTGGTATGTTAGTAAAACTAAGAATAAACAAGACACCTGTATGTGCTAAGGCATCAGCCTAGCAAGGGCAGGACACAAACCCAGAGGAAGAATTGAGGCTGCTGTTTTACTTCCAACAAAAATGGGATGTACATGGGAGGTAGAGTTCTAATTCTACTCGTGATTAACTTTATGAATGGACTTGGATGGGTTACTACACTTTGAGTCAATCAGGGATTGTGAAACTGATCTTGGGGAGGGTGGCAAGAGGTATTTTCAGGTAAGATGTGTTTCAATGTAAAACAGTGCATGGTGTGTATTAACAAAGTAGAGTTGGTTGGCTATGTTTTATTGTCTGGGATGTGACTGTCCAAGGTTCAGATAAATATGCAAAATATATAAATAATACATATTCTAATATATATCTAATATATATGTATTAAAATATATTAATATTATATTTAAAATATTTTAATGTACAGATAAAATGGTCTGAGAGTTAATGTCACCTGCTGTAAGTCATATTTACAGATATTACAAGTTTTCAGATACAGTCAGTAGGCAGGCTGTCTCTCCCAAAAGCTGGAAAACATTCAGAATATGTGATTAATTTTATTCTCAAGTGAAGGCGATTATTAAGGAAAACAATCTGTTGCATGTGAGAGCTTAAACTTGTGCATAATAACCAAAACAGTCCCCTTACATCAGAGTTGACTTTTTAAAAGAGAAGTTTATTTTTTAAAATGGAGAGTTGTTCTGATGTGCAGACCTTCTGTCATTTAATTTTCATTCATCTACGAGCAGCCAAATGATCTTTTCACTTCTGGCCAGAACCTTTTTATTACTGCTGAGCACTGCACTCATAAAACCAGACAAGAATGCACTGGTTTGTTTCAGAGGTACCTCTCAAGTCCTGGTGGGTAATTAAATTCCTCAGTAAATGTTTGGTAGATGCTGCCTAATAAACCCAGTCCAAGTTACCACTGGGAGGATTAGTACATGAGACAAGTAAACGTGTGTACGTGAACAGCGAGACAGTGCCTTTTTACGCTAAATGTGGTTCCCCACATCTCCTCTGATTAGAGGTGTGCTCTGAACAAGCCGAGACGGGGCCATGCCGAGCAATGATCTCCCGCTGGTACTTTGATGTGACTGAAGGGAAGTGTGCCCCATTCTTTTACGGCGGATGTGGCGGCAACCGGAACAACTTTGACACAGAAGAGTACTGCATGGCCGTGTGTGGCAGCGTCAGTAAGTGGACCCTTCTTCGAGCCTGGCCACCTTTCGTCTTTCTTGCCACTGACTCTGCTCTTTGTAACAGATTGATTTTCCTGGTTCTTGGGAATGAGCCTGTTGCTACCACTAACCACATTTCTATCAACTTCTCTAATTGCCCAGAGCCTCCGCAGTATGTTCAATCATGAGCACACCTCTCCGTCTTTCTCTAATAAAGCATGGCCATGGATGTGTTCCTCTACTAGCTGTGGTAGATACGTCTTGCAATCTGTAGGGACCTTGGAGTGCTTCTCTTTAAAACAAAGCTGGACTGGCTGTTTTGTCTTCTGTAGCCGTGTCTGCAAATGCATACTTATATGTTTGTCTGTGTACATACGTGTTCGTGTTTATGCATGTGCACTACTTGTGCAAATATGGTCTACAACTGGAAGCCTGGCTGATGAAGCTTGGGTTGCATTGACAAAGGTGTATGGCTGTGATGAATACCTTTCAATTTTTTCATAACATGTGTCTTTTAATGTGATGATGAGGGAATGTGACTGAATTGAGCTCAGGAACCTCACATGCCGGATGGTAGAAATGCCCATGTTGCCCCTGAGCTCAGCACACAGACGTTTGCAATGTCAAGTTTCCATGTCCTCTTTTGGAAATAGAAGAAAACTCTTAACATTAGAAACTTTCCATGACATAAGGCTCAGGGAATATAATTTTCAAAGTCTTTTTCTTGAATGTTAAACTTTTCATAATTCTGGGGGATAAATATATGAAGTCATGGTGACCTAAATGCAAGATGAAACTTTCCCCTGAACGGATAATTCTCAGGAGGTAACATACCAGATATGTGAGACTTCTGCTGTTCTTAGCAGCTTTCCAAGTTATATCCCTGATTTTACTTATTTATTTATTTATTTTTGTTAATGAGTAGGAAGTTTGGACTACTCAAAAAGTAATTGCTCAATTTGATTAATTAAAGATGAAACTCAGTAGTTGTGCATTTCTTTTTTGAGAGATTCCTGCCTTTTCTCTCCTGTGTTGCAAGGGTGGCAGCTACCATTTCCTGCCTGGCATTCTGGGGATTATATAAATTGTTTTCCAGCTGGATCATAGGATTAAGCAAAACAACAGAAGGACCTGCACCATTAAGACCTTCCATTGTGAAGGAGCCCAGTATCTAAGTGGAATCTAATGGAAAAGTTCCTGTTGGTCTCCTGCCATCACCTGTGAATGAAATGACTGTACTTCAGTCCTGTGTGTGAACAGGTGTAGGAACTGGTGACCCAAGGGTTGTTTTTTTTTGTTTTTTGTTTTTTTTCTGTCTGTGATTGGATGATTGCAGCTTTTAGCTCAAATGACTCCCTTCAGTTTCAAACAAAGGAGTCAATTAGGTCAGGTAACATGAACACAATGGGGGGATTCTGTCACCTACAGCCCTGAGAACAAAGGGCTCTTATTACAGTGATTCTAACTGGTTTAGCCGCTGGGGGAGATTTCCTGGCAGATTTCCAACGTTTTTCTCCCTTCCCTGGAGGTGGGTTTATTTTCTGGAATAGTACATATTTTGGTAATAAGAAAGAGATTTGTTTGTTTTTTATTATGAGCAGTGATGAATTCGCCTCAAGAGTTAGAAGCTATCCCCTCACCTCACCCCACCACCACCCTCCCCCTCACCCCCTTCTTTTGATCAGTTTGGGCTGGGAGCAAGCAGAAGACAGCACAGGTCTGGTGGACTTGCCCTGGGCAGCACACGCTTTTCTGAGAGATTTGCAAAAGGTAGATGCTTCCAAAAGGGATGTATTGGATAAGCCTATTTAGTTTTAGAGGGGGTGGGTTACAGAATAATATGTCAAGAAGGTAAAGGCAAGAGGCTGAAGGACAGTTGAGTGGGTGGGTAAGTATAAGTGGAGAGCAAAGCCTCTAATAGCCGGAGACCAGATCAGGAAGCTATGCCATGAATGGGTGGGCTCTGAGGGCATTGAAGGGAACTGGTGATATTTGACACGACAGAGAGAGAATAGGAGCAAGAAATCCTCTTAACGGGTTACTTGGATATACTATCAGAGACAAAATATCTAGCATTCTAAGATGTTAACCTCTTGTGAAAATAGATCTTGTGTTTATACATGTACTTCGGTTCTATGGCGGGACCAAACCTCAGGTTATTTTGGTTTTTTGTTTTTAATTCAATGATTATTTTGTTTATTTTGTTTTTGGTTAGTGTAATCGTGTGACTTTCAGCCATCCTTCCCATTTTTCTGTTTTTGTTTTTAGTTACGTTCTCTTATTTTCTCCATAGTGTCCCAAAGTTTACTCAAGACCACCCAGGAACCTCTTCCCCAAGATCCTGTTAAACGTATGTTGTCCTTCACCTGGGGAAAGGGAGGAGGGGAGGAGGATGTTGCACAGCTGGATTATAACTCCAGCATCATCACCTTCTTGCATGGTTTTGTGTTTCTTGAACATCTGTCTGTTAATAAAATGTTTCTTCCCATTGCCTTGCTTGTAATTACATCTAATTTTGCCAGACAACTTGAGATGTCAGGCTGAAAATGTTGACTGAGAATATTCTGTTTCTGATCAATTTCCTTTTTATTTAGTGTGGTTTTATTAAATAGCATATATACAACATTATTGTCTTTTATTTGGCATCACTGTTTTATTTCCTAAAAGCTGCTGAGATGCCATGATTTAACAAGAGACTTTATACTTATGTAACTTGTTTCCTTAGAAAAATATTTAATATTCACGCATTGTACACAGACCAATGTCCACAGGTTTCAGATATGTGTGTTAGAATACAGCTGTTTCAACTTTAAAAGTGGAAGATCACTGTTAGACTTTAGGACCACCTCTTCTTCCTCTTTCAGAATGCACAAGTGTGGGTCAGAGGTGCCCAACTTCTGATTTTTATCATTAAGGAGGAGAGAGCGAGCTTCCTATAAGGAAATAAATCAACCAACCACTGCAGGTCTTACAATGTCTTATGTTTTGTGATACTATTTCAGTTGTCATATCAGACTAGCTTGGTTTAAAAATGTGGTTTCAATACTCCTGTATGGCTTTGGATTATATCCAGAAATAGGTTTATCTAGGTTTAGGTTAGGGATGATACATACTATTGACGCCTGTGGTTGCTGAAGGAAGAGATACAATTTTAGTTGTAGCTTAGATATTTTATAATTAAAATTAGCATTTATATACATTATCCTGAAAACCTAGACTCAAAATTAATGAAACCAGTTATCTTTTTTAAAAAAACAACAAATTGCGGATAGAGAATTCTGTACTTTACAAAAGATTTCAGCCTAAACCATTAAAGTTTTTTAATGGCCTCCATAAAATGTTCAGATTAATTCAAATTATGTATAACTTTTGAAGGCTGCAGTTTTTACTGCCACAGTAAACACATTCTGCTATTATGCAAAAGCATTTTTCTCTAAAAACCTTGAAAGTATGGCAAGTAGGTAGAAAGAGAAGGGCTACAGCAAAGTCGATATTTCACTGTGGTATTGGTGATACATTAATGTGCCTGGTGTGTTGCATTGTTCCAAGCATTTTCACTGATCGCTGATTTTTCTCTAGAATATTTTGTGGACATTTTCCTCATTTCTTTTGTACATATGAGAAAATGAGGCTTCAAGAGCTTAGTGACTTGTACCAAGCCATGGAACACGGCAGGACCAGGTTTGAAAGCCAGATAACATTTTGGCTGCTCCACATCAATGGCTAAGCGTTTGGTTCTTACACTGTTTTCTGGGTTAGTAAAATTACATTTGAGGTTCAGAAGCACATTTTAAGAATAAATAAAATAATGGAAAGAGGATGAAGAATATTAAGAGTTTTTCATTCATTTAAGAATGTCATAAATGTAGCAAACATCAATAAATTAAATGTCTTTCCCACAAAACAATGATTATTTTTCCTTTAAGTTTAATTTGACATCATTTTGGCATATAAAAGAATTGTATTTTTTCATTTTTATTAATTGATGGAAAGAAACATCATTATTTGATAAATTTATTTTCATGACGTACACATGACTATTTTTTGCATTGTCCACTCTTGCAAACAGATATTGAAAGTTGTTTTGTAATTTTCTCTTTCTCAGTAATTTTCTCCATCTGCTTGCAGTGTGTTTGGGATCCTGACACCTTTCCACTAGGAGGATGAAGTGATTTTGGCAGCTGTATTTTCTTGTCTACCTACAGAGACTATTCAATCACAGCAAGTGAAGGGTTTTGCGGTGCTAGAACAAACAGACAGAGAAAGCATATAATTTCTAGTTATTTATAGCCTGTGTAGCTATGCATTCTTATTTATAGCAAAGCTGCACATTTGAATTGAAAAAGTCATGGTCATCTGGAGGTCAAATGCAGATAGCAGACTTGATTCAGAGAAATGAGCCGAACTAGAAGGTGAACAAGCCTGTTTGGATGACTTGGGCTTACACTTTACTCCTTCACCATCCTAGAGCTAATTGGATGATATCTCTTTACACAAAGGTGGTTGGTTTTATAGGTTGCTCATTTGGAGCCACTTCTAGTCAAATAATGAATGTGCAATGAGATAGAAAATTTCTTCAGGTGAACTGATACAAGATTACACTTACGAAGAAAATATGTGATGGTCTGCATTATAAATACAATGATTTTCCTGGCAAGACTTATTATTATAATCAGGCATTTCTAGGTTTCAAATTTTTGTCATAAAAATCAATTTTGAGCATTGTAGTTTTAGGGGCACAAATTTTGTTATTGTTCTTGTTGTTGTCATAAATAAGACTCTAAACCACAAATATAAAGGATAGAGACATGGGGCTGAGAGCTTTCATTTTACTCATAAACTTATGGATTTGAATCCTTTAAAAAAATCCTTTCCCATTTGGGATAAAGTATATTGTGAGAGCTGAGTTGTTTCTGACATTAATTTTACATCTGCACATTTGGGTGTAGGACAATGCAAAAGTTTGACATTCAGTCTGAACAATGCAGCATTTGTAAATAGTAAAATGATTATATAAATATTTGTTGATCAGTTTATATTTCAAACATGAAAGTATGGTCTTTTTTTCTAGTGTTGTCCCGATTGCATGTCAGAAGGCAAATAGACCAATTCCTTAATGACATTTAATCTCACAAAGAGCATGATGCCAGTTTTTAGTTAGCAGATTGCACCATGGGATCTGGCCAAAGAGTGACCCATCCCTGGCTCCTTCACTTGCAGTAACATGTGGTGCAATCTGTGCAAAGAACAGCTAGACCAAGGTGTCTCCACCTCAACACTATTGACATTTTGATCTGGATAATTAATTGTCATGCGGGTCTGTCCTATGCCTAGGGTATCTGTCAGCATCCCTCACCCCTACCCACTAAATGCCATTAGCACAACTCCAGCTGTGATAACTAAAAATGTCTCCAGACTTTGCTAAATGTGCCCTGGAAAGCAAAATCCCCCCTGGTGGAGAACCACTGTTCTAAACTAGTAATTTCCCCACATCTGACTCAGAGATATCACTAGGCTGGTATAAGTAGGTATGCTTTCCACTAACTTGAGGGCATGTTGAAGTGTTCTGTCAGTAGCCTCCAATTCTCAAAGATGTTTATGAAATTGAATTTATTAGACCACTGTGCTAGCTCTCAGTATTTGTGAGATAAGGTAGAAGTTGCTGTTGCTCTTCTGACTATAGTATTAGAGGTCTTAGTTTTTCTACTCTAATGTAAGGTACTGCGGAAGCAGAGAGTAAAAGACTAAACTCCTGGGAGCATAGGGTTCATACATGCACCCTCTCTCTGTTTCATCTTAGTTTCCTAGAATCCCTAGAGAACAACCATCTGTAGAGATGCACTTGCTATACAGATTACTTGTACCTTGGGATTGTTTTTGTGTCTTTAGGGTCTGTGCAATGGTGTAGGTCTGTCACCAGGCAGGATTGAAGGAGCAAAAAGGATTGATTTATAGGCACATCAAAATGGCCCAGATATCATGGAATAGACTGGTATACTTCCAGAGAATATAAAATGAATTGGAACCTATCAAATCAGGCCAAACCACCATCCCCAAACTCTAAGTTTGTTGCCTCAGAAGCTCACAATTTGCAAACTGTAGGTAACTCACCCTGTAGCCTTTGAATGGAAAGTGCTACTTTAACCCCAGGGTGGTCACAAGCACAGGAGTCATAAGACAGAAGTCTTTATGTCCAGGCCATTTAGTCTTTGGCCAAATTTGAACTATTGTTCTTAATCATACTATTCTTGGTTTTCCAAACGTTAAATAGCAAATATTAGTTTCCATTAGCACATTCTGTAATACTACTGGAACTATGATATTTTTATAAAACTGCCAAGCTTCATGAAAAACAATTAAAAGCATTAAAAGATGTGATGGTGAATTAAATTACATGTCACATCAGTGCCAGTAAAAATCTATCAGATTGACAAGTATGAAAAGCCAAATCTTTGGTATCCAGAAATGCTTAGAGAAGAATGACTTTTTCCTCAAAGCTATGACAGTGAGAGACTCTAAGACTGAAAAGAATTCAATTATTTAGCAAATGAGCATTTTTTAAAAGGGGGGCCATTAACTCTGAATGCAGGTTGGAGTGCATGAGACCAGAAGTGTTTCAGATTTTGGATTTTTTCAGATTTTAGAGTATGTGCATATTCATGATGAGATATCTTGGGGGTGGGACCCAAGTTTAAACATGCAATTCAAATTCATTTGTGTTTCATAAACACCTATACAAAAGCCTGAGAGTAATTTTATATAGTATTTTTAATAATTTTGTGCATGAAACAAAGTTTATGTACATTGAATCATCAGAAAGCAAGGTGTCACTGTCTTAGCCACCATGTGGCATCATGTCAGCACACAAAAAGTTCAGGATTTTGGAGCATTTCAGATTTTCAGATTAGAGATATTTAACCTATAGTAAGAGAATGTTCATTATATATGTGCTCTATGTAGCCACTTGCCAAAGAAGAGTAAGTAGATAGTTTAGTAAAGGGGTCAGCAAACATTTTCCACAAAAGGCTAGATCATAAATATTTTAGGTTTTGTAAGTCATATAGTCTCTGTCATAACTACTCAACTCTGCAGTTGTAGCATGAAAGCAGCCATAGACAATAAGTAAACAAATAGACATGGCTGTGTGTCATTAAAGCATTAATTTTAAAAAAGCAGCCAGCAGGCCAACCCCTGGCTTAATACAGCAATTACTTTTGAGCCCAGGATGTGCTAGGCTAGGAATTTTGAGGGATGCTAGCAAAGTAATACAAGTACCCTGCTTTCAATAATTTGATAGTTCTATTGATGCAATGAGACTGAGGTGTGTCCTAGACTTGAATAACAACATAAAGGAAACTGTGCAAGTATAGGGAGAGATTGCTGTGGAAAGCCAGGGTAAAATGAAATTGTCTTTATTCTTAAGACCTCCATAGAGATTAACAGTTCCATCTGCTTTTACTGCCACAGTTTCTAGGAAAGTGGACAATATTGAAGATTTTGACTTTTTGAACTCATCTATTGAATGCTGAGCAGCTATGATGGGTCATTTCTTTATGAGGCTCCATTAGTGAAGTCGAGAATAGATTTTGACAAAGTGACAAAAACAGTAACCTAAGGTTAACACATTCTGGATGCCAGTTATTGCAATTGCTGCACGTATATTTCTTAGATTCAGACTTGAGGTTGCTTTTAAATTTTGGTACATTGTGCTAAATAGAGAATATAGATTTTAATAAAAATAACGCCAGCTTTCATTCTTTCACATTCATTTCACATATTTGACAACATTCCCACGTCAGGATGTGTCCGTGGACATAAAAAAGAAATGTAGCTTGACTAGAGTAGAGTAAACACAGCGTAGATTACATTTTTATTACCTTATGTCCACACGATGCATTGGTAGGGTTCTCAGCCCACTGCACTGCACTGACTATAAAGTAAGCGTGGTACAAGGGCATGTGGGGGGGACGTGCTTTTGTTCTTTTTTTAGAGAATCTAGTATTACACTGAAGGATCACCAACTTCATCCTCTCTCTTGGACTTGGTGGGAATGATAAATGTTTGAATTTAGAATGTGTTAGGGGTTTTAGCTATTTTGGAATTAGAGAAATGGAGAGACTTAAAATTTTTTTTTTAAGTTGGAGCAGCAGTCTGAAAGCTCTGCCATGTTTCGAGATTAAATTTTCACATAAAATCTTTCTAAAAGGCTTATATTTCACCCATATATAAATTATCCTCATTGCCATCTGTCATAAATTATAGCCATTTCAAGTGACAACGTTGCTAGTTCCGTATCAAATAGTGTTTTCAATGATAAGGCAATGATTTATATAGGTCTTAATTTACTTTCATCTTCTGTTGTCAATGCTATAGAGATAAATTGCTTTTCTGCTGGTGAAAGGAGATTAACCGAATTTTCTTGTTATAATCTAACATTAGTATTTTGACTAAATGCCATTCATGGGCCTTTGTTTAGGGAAATACTTGTGGCCTGTTGTAGGTGGTATGATCATTACCATTTGAAGGTGCAGTTACTTTTCCTTTTTGCATCCTGAGCCTATTATTACTATGAAATTTTGTGTCACCCTAGAGATTAAGGAAACAAATGAATATCAAAATGATAGACACAATTTTTCACACTGTCTTTAATTTGGACCCTATGTTCTTACTGTCTTTAGTGTGAATATGAAACAGTACTATGCAGTGATTATAAAATCAGAACTAAAATAAGGGAAATTGGTGTGTACATAGTTCAATTTGATGGATTATCTCATGTGGAGTCTGCCAGCTGGACAAAGACAGTGATTGCTACTGCATCCTGAAGATCTTAGCAGATTTCCCCCCTTGTTTGAAATAACTTCCCTGCAAATGATACCGTTTTCTCGGGGGAAGCACAGGTGTAGAAATGTTTCATTGGCATCTTGGCCCCAATGATGGAGGTATGTTTTATTACAAGAACATTGGGTGCAGCATCAGGGTTCATTAATAAATGGAAAGCAAACCTGCTTTTTTCCATCACCCCCACCTCAAAAAATAGAGCTCTGGCAGGTATTTTGAGGAGATTACAGTGTGAAGTAGAAGTGTTGTGACAAGCATCAGTGTATCATAATTAAAATTGAAATGAGCCCTCACACACATGTGAAAGCAGTTTCTCCCGTAGTATTCCGTTCTGTGGTAACAGCATTTTGGTGTTACCACAGAAGCAAATCTGATCCTTCTCATGTAGGGTGGGGAGCTGAAGGGAGACCCGCCCCTGAGAGCCACCCCAGTGCAAGCCACCCTCATCTTTGTCTTCAACCTCTTAAAAGACCTTTCATCTGCTTTTGTCCCACAGCAGCCAGAGTGATCCTTTTACAACATGTCACATCACATAGTCCTCACTGTGGCTTCAAGGCCCTACGTGGTCTGTCCCCCACGTCCCCTCTGCCGCTCCCACTACTTTCTCTCTTGTTTCTTCTGCTCTGGCCACCCCTTCTCTTTGCTCATCCTGGAATTTTCCAGGCACCCTGACTTCTTAGGGCCTCATGCTCACTTCTTCATCTGCCTGCCACGTTCTTCAGGCAGCTAACTTGGAAGCATCTGAATGTCACCCTCTTAGTTAAGACATTGCCTGGCCTGGCCGCCTACTTACTGCTCTGGTCAACCTGTCCCCTCTGCCCCCAACTCTCCCAATCCTTCGTAACTCTGCTCTATTTTTCTTTTTTTTTCTTCATAATAGAAATCACATACTAACAATATGATTTCTTGTGTGTTTGTCTTTTTTAAATTTTATGTTTGTGGTGATTGTTTCTCTCACTAGAAAATAATGCCACCAGGACCAGGGTCTTGGTCTGTCTTGCTCACTGGTTGCTCTCACATGAGCCTTACATATAATAGGGCCTGTAGCATTGGTGGGCTGGAGGAAGAAAGGAAAGAACAGGCTCACTCAAGGCAGCATAGTCTGTCACATCACAGCTGCTGTCTCAGCTTCTCAGATACCTCTGACCTTCCAGGGTTGCAAAGAACAAGGACAAGACTTATGTAGAAGGTGTTAGTCATCCAGAATGCCACTGTATATTTGGAAGCAGAATGTTCACCTTGAAGCAGTAACGTGCTATGAATTGGAATTGCTTTTGTATCGTATTTTTTCATTTGTCATCAGTGTTTAGATGCACATTCTTGCTATTATAAAGGAAGGGAGCTAACACCCTGTATATCTTACCATGAGCTACAAGGCTGTTAGGAGACTAAAATAAGAAAATAAATATGAAGGTCATTTACAAAGTTAAAAACCCATGCATGTGATGTGGGTAGTGCTGCTAATGATTAGGCACCTAGAGGTCAGAATCCAGAGCTAAAGATGTTTAACCCTGAGTTCTGTCTAGTTTTTTGTGGAAAGGTGAACAAATCCATCCAGTTTGCTTGCAGAAGGCATGAGTGAGCCCATTTGAGGAGGGCCTAAGGCTAAAAAGTCATTCGTATTCTGGCTCTGTGGGATCTTTCATGTGACCTCTCTTTTATAACCCCACTTCTGTTGGAGGTCATTTACCAGATAGTGTTCAGGGCAGGAATAGCTGTTTGATTGAAAATAGGCCAAAAGATATTATAACAAACCATATTTTTTGCCAGGTTAGATTGTTCATTAATAAAATAAAACAACAAAAACCCTTTGTAGTGCCCCGACATGTGGATGGATTAGCCCTTTATTGCTCTAAAAAATAACTTTTATAGCTTACCTAGTCCTAAATTCAGACTTTATTTGTGTGTGTTCGGGGATGTGAAGGAGTACGTTAAATGATAGTGTTACCCCTCTACAAAATAAAATAGGGTAGTGTTTTTTTCTTCCCACATATTAAATAAGAACACATGAAACGTTCCTAGCACAGTAGATGCTAATGAAAAGAGGCTATTGTTATTTGGCCAACATAGAAATCTGAACCCTTATCATAGCTTCTAAGGAACCTCAGAGGTCTCTGAACAGGATAAATTGCTTTGTGGTAGTTTAAAAAACAAAACAAAAATAATCCCTCCTAACGCCAGTTTGTTCCCACTTAGTAAGTGGTTATGGTGACCTGTGTTTTAAGTGACCTACTGATAAACAACTTCCTGTTCCCTTTGTGCCCTGGGACATACCCTGACATTGCCTGAGCCCTACACCCTTCTTGAAAGAAAGCACCTTGAAAAGGGTAGGGCTAGGACACGGGTTTTCCTGCCTCTGCCCTCTACCTACACTATCAGGTCTCTGGCCTGCCATGGCCTTTTTCACAAAGTGGCAGCTAGTCCTGGTAACATAACCTCTGTAGGATGTAGGGATATTGGAGAAGTAGAAGCTGAGCTCTCTGGACATACTCCTCCTATAAAATGCTCTCCCCTCCTCCCTCCAGCTGCAGGGCAGTGACAATAAAATCTGAAATTAATATTAAAATATCAATATATGTTGTCACTGTGCTCTCCTTGACTAGACAGTGATCTGGTTTGCTAGTTGGTATGAATATAGGATAATTTCACTCGCTTATACTAATTGAGAGGGAGGGGGACTGTGAATGGCTAAAAAGTTTGGATTAAAGATTATAAGAAAGACAGCTTCTCTTAAATTCCGCAACTACAGGAAGTACCCGGGACCCCTAACAAAGATTTACTTGAAGAGAAATTGTATTACTCAGGGTTCTCCAGAGAAACAGAAGCGATGAAGATATTTATTATGAGGAGTTGACTCACATGGTGATTATGGAAGCTGATAAATCCCACAGGCTGTCTTCTGCCAGGTGGAGACCCAGGAAAGCCGTTGGCATAATTTAGTCTGAGTCCAAAGGCCTGAGAACCAGGGGAGCTGAGCCGATGGTGTAAATTCCAGTTCAAGATCAGACCAGTATTCCAGCTTAGGCAGGCAGGAAACAAAAAGGGCAAATTTCTTCTTTCTCCTCCCTTTTATTTCCAGGCCCCCAACAGATTGGATGGTGCCCACTCACATTGGGGAGGGCAACCCACTTTAATGAGTCCACTGACTCAAATGCTAATCTCATCCAGAAACACCCTCACAGTCACACCCAGAAATAATGTTTAATCTGGGCACCTTGTGGCCCAGTCAAGTTGGCACATAAACTTAACCATCACAGAAATATTTCTTGATTAAATGGAATAAATTGGTAATACAGTGTTTGTATTTATTTCCATATACCTAAAAGGAAGGTTTAATACTTGAAATATTCTTAATCCTGTTAAGCATACCTCACATGTTTATGTCTTGATTATTTTTTATTCTTGTATTACAAAGCTACATTTCAATTCAGGCCAATTTGATTAGATGATTCAGATTATAGTATTCTATCTCCTTTCCATTTTATAGTAGACAATATTTGCAAACCATAAGAGCTGGGAAAACTTCCTACTTATATAGTAAGTTTTATGATTACAGTTTTCCAAAAGGGTGCTTATGCTGTGGTTATGACAGATACGGCCAGATGGCTATCTTCATCAGTAATATAACCCCACATATTTATGCGTTCTCATTTGTTTAAAACATAAAATATGGTTTGCCTAGTCATGTCATTCTGCCAGATTATACTATGCCAAAAGAGTATTACTGTGTTATTTTCTGCTTTTACTTTAACTTGTTCTCATTTGAGCTCTAGCACTTAAGATTAAAATGATTAAAACCAGGGGAAACAAATTTAAAATGCTAAATAACACATCCATTTCAAGTTGGGGAAATGATTAAGTTAAAAATATTTGCATATTGATTTGCTTGAGGTTATGCTGAAAAACATTTACATTTGATTTTTTTTAAAAAAGGATTTAATATCAAGAATTTTTTTTCAATCTTATAAATTAAGAATTTACTTATTTGCAATACTTTCAGCCTTTTCTTGTGGGTTATACCTAAGATATTTTTAGAAAAAGACATCATACTTTTCTTGTAGATGGCATTCAAGGGGTCCTGTGTGTAATTCATTTTCAGTGGATTAGAAGTAAGAGCAGCTGATTTTTCCCATGGTTAGCATAAGCTCTACGATCTGAATAGGACATAATACACAGAGGTGGAGGGAAGGTGGCTTACACATATGAAGTACCTGTGTGTCACCCTCTCTACCCACTGCCACGCATGAAGGACCCTGAGTGCCGCTCTCTCTACTAGGTGACTTACACATGGTGTAGGGCCTCATTTTCCCAGCACACCTGTTATGTATTCCGGCCTGTTATCACCACTTGATAAAGAAATTGGACTGTGGAGTGCCTGAGGTTCTTGCTCTAGGTCACAACTGATCTGATTGAAATTCAGATGTGCCTACTTGCAAAGCCCCTACATGCTCTTTCCTTCCTTCTCCCCTTTGCTGCAGATGTAAGAAGGAATACCACTCCCTCATTTGCTACATAGAATGTAGAAGCACCTGTATAAAGGTTCCAGGAATATGCCCTTCCTCCTTCCTTCTGCTTTGAAGCAACATCTGGATAGACAGCTCAAAATTTTCTATTTTTTGAAAAATAATTATTAATCAAGATTGAAGTAGAGGGAAAAAAATCAGGATGAATGTTTCTCTTTAAAGCAAAAGATATTATTTAATTATTTAACAGAAAAGGCCTTCCAGTTTTAGTTAGTATCGTGAAGCCTTTGGATAGTTAAGATTCTGGACATTTTCTTGAAGCATGTATGAAACACATTTAACTTAGAATTTAGTTTCAGAATGACTTAGCCATAAATTCTTCTTGCTCAAGTCCACTTTGGGATATTATATCCCAAATATAATACTCAAGTAATTAGCTAAGAATACTTGCATCATTGATGATATTTGAATAATCTTTTGAATAAAACACTTAAGTTGATTTGACCTGAAAACACAGTGAAAATACCTCATTTCCTTTTTTAGGTTGAACATACTTTTCTTCTTTAAGTCAAAATCTCCTTTTCTTTTCATTTTTTTTAATCTCATAAATACTCTGAATTCTCAGTAGTCGTTACTAGTCTTTTGGAAAACTGCTTGTGTAAGCGTTATAAATCACTTGGCTTATGAGTTAGGACATTTTTCTTTTATGGTTACTCTTCAGTTTTATGGGTATTTATGTTTCCACGTAATATAGCAGTATATATTGCAACTCAACATTGCTTAGCAGTATTAGTTGAATTTAAAATAGAAATCACTTTCTTTTTGACAACTAGTATAATGAATTCATTGACTATTGCCAAATTTGTGAAGGCAGAAGGGTCCTTTTGTTATTTAAAAAACGCATTTATTGATCCTTGTATTTATTTTTGTAGTGTTTCAAATACTGTCCCATGAAGGATGCCTTTCTAATTAAACTATGTAAAATAGGTTGTAAAGCTTACCTTTTCTCTGAGGTGTAGTTATTCTGCAGCAGGCTAATTTTCGGGTTTCTTTGGTTTCTGCAGGAATCTTAACATGTGATATTGATGTTGCCATCATTTACTTTCAAGATTGCAAAAAATTAATCTAGCAAAGCATGGGGATTTAGGAAAACATTTCTGTCTCAAGCACCGTTTTTGCTCTGTGCATGCTTGTTTTGTAAAGAACTCTAAATATAATACTGTGATCACAAAATGGACTATTTTAAAGATTTTCTTTCACCCTATACTTGAAAATGTTGAAACACATCCTTACTGTGCTGCAAAATGTCTCATGGTGTTCTCTTAAACAGCATTAACATCTTGTATGTGCTTCTTTACTAAATTCTTTGTTCTGGGAAGTAAGTGAAAATATGGCTTTCTTTTAAATGATGGGATATTCTGTTTTTCTTCTCAAACTTGCTTTTCTTCTGCTTTATAGTTCCTACAACTGCAGCCAGCACCCCTGACGCCGTTGACAAGTATCTGGAGACACCTGGAGATGAGAATGAACACGCCCATTTCCAGAAAGCTAAAGAGAGGCTTGAGGCTAAGCACCGGGAGAGAATGTCCCAGGTACAACTGGCTCTTGCATCCTTGGGCCTTACAATAGCGGGAAATCTGAGCTTGCCTCTGCCTCTGTCTCTGCAGGGGCACAGTGGCTTTATCCAAATCTTTAAAGATGTAAATTTCTAGTTTTAAAGGTTTGCTGGGAGGGCACCTGTGGTGGGATTTTTGCATCCTCCATAAGCATGCTGTCTAGAAAAGATCCAGATAGGATTCTGTAAGCACAAATTAAATTATGTCAACAACATTCTTCTCTCTGGTGAAGAAAGGTGCTTGTTTGGTTTTATTACTGTGTGTATAGGTAGTGCCTGTAACTACCATGTTGTAAATTAAACTCTGTTAAAATGCTCTTTAGTAAAGGTGAGTGCTTTTGTATTAAATAACAGATTATCGTAACTTAGAATTTACCATTTCTTGCAAAGTTAATTCACAGGATCGTAGAAACTTAAAACTAAATTGAGCCATAATGATCATTTCATCTAGTCTCCTAAGTGATAGATAAGGGAATAGAGGTTTAAGAGAGTGGTTTCCCATTTTAGCACAAAGCAATATAAGTGGGCCAAGGAAACATAAGTGAATGAATAAAGATTTCAGGTTAAAGTCCACTATTCATTTTTTTGGTGTTAATATTCTGTGGTAAATATCAGAAGATTTGACTAATTTTTGTCATACTCAACACAAATACTTAAAAGGTCTCTTGATAGACATTAAACACAATTCATTAATTATGCTGCCGTATATTTTCTAAGATCATAAGACATCTTTAGTAGACTATTAATCTTGATTTTGTTTTCTGTATTTCCTGATCTGGGGCCTTACCTCACCTAGGGAGGCTCCCCCTCCCAGGGCTAACCAGTTCCTACAGATAGCAAATGAGTGGCCTATGAGCATGTTTTCTCATGCAAACCAACGAATCCAAAGCCTAACCCCCAAATACCTTCTTTCTCTGGCCCTTACACTCTGGGCCACTGGACATCTGCTCTATTCACCCCAGGTCCATGTACTAAACAACTAGGGATTGCTCTCATTCCCCGGAGCCCCTGGAAATTATTCAAGCTGATCAATCCTAAACCTGTTTACTCTGGCTCCCCCATTTCTTTCCATGAAAACTATAAGAAAGGCTGTTGTCCGTGTTTCCCCCTCACTCCCTGTGTCTCCTGACTGACGCTGGTGCCTCCCACATGGCTCTGCATGTTACAGTGTGCACTCTCCTCTTGGGACTGTGAGTAACTGTCTTTTCAGTGATAGTCATTCCTGATCTGTTGTCCTCACCATGCCTGACTAATAATAAACCTACATTTTAAAACACAGAAGTAATAATGTATCTAGAAAGGCATAACACAGTTACTTTTTTTTTCCTTAAGATGAATCCACAATAGATGGATCTACTTTGGTATAATAACATAAAGGAGGAAATAGAACCTTATAATCACAATACTTTTGGCTCTGGGATACAATGTATACAGTTCTAACGGTTGTCCATGTTTGTATGAAAACCTAAAAGCAAGTTGAACTAGAAAGCTGGCTACAGTGGAATAGTGAGGTTTCACCTGAAGCCAATTCTTTGAAAAAGTAGGATTTTTCATTAGGAAAGACACGGGCAGATATATAATCATTAGAAAGCAAGCATGGGAGGACTATGAGTCATAGTTATTGCCACTGAAATGTCCTCCTTTAAATTTAAATCCTATCTTATTTCTTCTTTCTGAAGCTTTCAGAGGCTTCCCGCTAACCTCAGAAATCCAATTCTGGGGATATGAAGTCTAAGAAAAAAAGACAACAACAATAAAAGTAAACACTGAACGCTCAGCTTGTCATTTCCAGCACCAGCCATTGCACCCTGACTCTAGTCTTCCTACTACTTCTTCCATCTGAACTGCTACCCTTGTCTTCTCTGCACTGTTGGACTGCCATTCTGGTTAGGCCACTCTGCCCAGCATCTGCTCCCCTCGTTCATCTTGGGCTTCCCTTTGCTCTCAGCCTTGACTTCTTCCGGAAATGCCCCCCACTCTTCTTTACATTGGCAAATCTCACTCATTCCTTATGCCCCATGTGATGCTGAGAATGGGACAGGTAGTCATTGCTCTACCTTTGATTTCATTCTGAATATTTGTTCTTCTGTTTTATTAGTGATTTTTGGATATATATGTCTTATCTCTCCAGCTGGATTACAAATTCCTTTTAGTACCCACAAGTTCATATAAGCCTTACTAACCTTGCATTTTGTTCTTGGACCCACTTGATCATTATTTAAAAAAAAATTTTTTTTTTTAAATCTTGCATTTTTTCCCCCCTAGTATGTATCTTGGTCATTTTGATCCTGTTAAGAAAACTGATTTCAAATACTCTATTAGCTTCACATATGGTGGTCTTTGCTAGAATAATAATTCAGCTTTATTAATAGCACATCTGTTTAACGTGCAACATAATTCATATAAATTTTGATAGATAGTCTTCATTTTTAGATATCAGATGTATCTGAGATAACGTAAGATGTTACTGGAGCAGAGAATGCTGTCTAGTAGATTCCAGTGGTCATAGGAAAGTGAGACACCCGAGACATTTATTTTCATGATCTGTGATGCTGAAGTTCTGCCTGCCTCTTAAGTATCTACTTAGTAGTAGTCATTTTCTCTTCATGAAACAGCCAAGTCTTTGAAGATCCATAAATCCGGATGAAATTGATACCTGTATGCATGCAATGGAAAATTGCTTTCTAAGAATATGTAGAACAACCACAAGGTCCAAATCTTGAGAATTTTAAATTTTAAAAATTGTGGTGTTTTAAATTGATTTTTATTATATTTTTTGTTATTGTATGTTTTCTTACAAACACAGGATTTTGGACTTCTTGGTATTTTGCTCTGTTGTTGGGGATTATAACTCTAAATCTGTAGATTTTTGTTGCTGTATGTTATGACTAGCATCCATAAATAAGCATCTGAACAGAGCATAAGTGCTTTTATTACTTACGAACTTAGCAGTTTTAATATATCCTTAAAATGAAGACCTTCAAAATGAAAGGTGACCAGACTCAAGTTTTTTTGTTTTAAAAACAAGCAGCAACATCTCAGAAGGAGCCCTTTCTCCTATCACTAAATATAAATAAACTTAGCTCACCTGGTGGATTTTCCATTTCGTAGTGGCAAATTGGGCCACAGTGTACAAAAGCATGGACTTTAGAACCACAGAAATCTTGGTTTATATTCTTCCTTCTTTATTTGTTACCTGCATGCCCTTGAGCAGGTGCCTTAACCTGGCCCATAAGATGGAGGTGGCCATGCCTAATCTCACAGGCTGTTGCGAGGAATCAGTTAAATTAGACAGATTTGTAAAGCACATAAGACAGAGTCAGCAGTAATGTTGTCTGTTATCACTGGGGGGATGTTCAGCCTATAGTGCATATTCATTTGCACTAAGTAGTTTTGAGGGGACGGAATAGGTGATCTGTTTATTTGTGGGGGCATAGGATATTGTTAAATTGCTCTAAAAATCAAAATTTGAGTTCATTTCTATAGTAATGCTTATTTTCAACTCATTTGCTAAATATATCTCTTTAATTATCCCATGAATCCTCCAGCTCAAAGCTAAAAGTTCAGGTTCTGGTTGTACAAAGTAAGATGGTAAAAATGTAAATGTAATGGGTGAATTCAGTTTTTCACATTCCAGTAAAACGTGGGGCTCTATCTCAAACTAATTTTGAGATTCCTTGCCTAAAGAATTCTTGGTAGAGTACCACCACTGTGAACATTCTCGAAGCACGAAATTGAAATATTTTTATTGCAAAGCTTATCTCATGTATAAAGCGAAGATAGTCCTCAATATCCCCCTCGCCCACAGGTGCCCTTTATTAACTTCATAGAGGCACCAAAGCACCTAGGACAATATGTTTCTTGTGTGTTCTGTTATTGTTCATCACAGCAGGGTGTTTGTCCCAATTTTGCTGCTAACCTTGAGGTTATTTTCTATATGTTCCTCAAGTGTAATGGAATATTTATTCCATCCTGTTTTCTCCATAATTTCACTGAAACAAGGGGAAGCTAGTCTTGTATCTTATACAAAGAATTAATGCTAATGGACAATAAAATAGCTAATTGGAAACCCACATGGTGATTGTTTTATTTAATTTTTAATTTTGTTTTAGACAGGGTCTCACTCTGTCACTCAGGCTGCAGTGTAGTGGTACAATCATAGCTCACTGCAGCCTTGAACTGGGCTCAAGCAGTCCTCCCACCTCAGCCCCTCAAGTAGCTGGGACTGCGGGAGCAAGCCACCATGCTAAGCTAATTTTTAAAAAAGTTTTTGTAGAGATTGGGTCTCACTTTGTTGCCCAGGCTGGTCTTGATCTCCTGGCCTCAAGCAGTCCTCCCTTCTCAGCCTCCCGAGTTGCTAGGATTACAGGCATGAGTCACCATGCCCAGCTCCTACATGGTGATTTGATGTGGTATTGTCTCATAGATGTTTTCAATCAATAGTTATTAATTCCAAGCCTTTTTTTCCTTGCCATCTTGAAGAATGTCAGAAAAATTAATTCTTTAGGGATAAATACTTATAAATAACAGGCTCTTATAGTGAAGTAATCAAGTTTTCTCACACCTCGGACATACACAATGTATGCAAATACACATCTGGCAACAGGCCAGTATTTTGCTTCCTTAATCCTTCTTTCTTCATTTTACCTAGTTCAGGTTTGAGTTATACTTAAACAAACTCTATTTGACAGGAAGTCGTATACTTGAAAAGGAAAATGCAACCATAGGTGGTAAGAAGTTAATATCATCCTCGTTCAACAACATGCACAGGTTCAGACTTTTACTTTTTCCATTCAGATCAACGAGTGAACTTTTCTCAGCGAAATCCAGGTGAACATTAAGGTTGAGATCAGGGAGCATCAATTTTCAACGAAACAGATACATCTGGTGTCTTAGTTTTGTGTTGCTATAACAGACTTCCACAGGCTGGGTAATTTATAAAGAAAAAAGGTTACTTGGCTCACAGTTCTGGAGGCTGGGAAGTCCAAGAGCATGGCACCAACATCTGGTGAACGCCTTGGTGCTGTACCATCCGTGGTGGAAGTCAGAAGGGCAAGAGAGGGCCAAAATCTCTTTTATAACAACCCACTCTTCACAGTAATGAACCCATTTTCTCAATAACAATATTAATCCATCAGCTCTTAAAGGCCTTACCTCTCAACAGTATTGCATTGGGGATTAAGTTTCCAACACATGCTTTTTAGGGAACATATTCAAACCATAGCACCTGGTTACTACATGTTACTTGTCAAAAATACTTTTTTGCTACATTCAGAATATTATAATGTGTGTTTTCTCAGAAATTCTGGAGGGATTTAGAGTAATTCTTGCTCTTCATGACTTGGGTCGGCAAGCAAAAGGCCCCAATTCCCATCAGTCTTTAAGGGGCTAGATTTAGGATCTGTGACAACAGAAGCCTTCTTTCCTTCCCCCATTATGTACTTCTTTTTGGCATCGTATTCATGATATATACACACACGTAAAATGTTATATTTGCCTTTTGCCCTATAGTAAAAATAAACAGTTTAAATGTTTTATAAATGTTTTAACTTTCTTTCCTAAGAGTCTAAATTTTAGTCTGTTCAATTTAATAGTGGAAGACCTTGTTCATTTAGCATACGCCTTTTATGAATAGTTGGTATTTGTTCACATAAAATAAAATGACTTTCACCCGATTCCCGGGGGTTAGGGGGAGACCAACCTTGTTTCTAAAGATGATATTCCTGCAATAAATGTGAATGTTTATGTTGAATGTGCTGCTATGATAAATTATTTATATCCTTGTAGGAGGTCAAATATTATTCAGATAGGAATGAGTGTGTGATACATTTTCTAACATTTAAAATGACAAAAATAGAAGAAAAATATGATCATCCAGTTAAACCTGTATTTAAAGGAAAAACTGAAGATTTTAAATTCAAATGTGTTTTTAATTTATAGGTGATGAGAGAATGGGAAGAGGCAGAACGTCAAGCAAAGAACTTGCCTAAAGCTGATAAGAAGGCAGTTATCCAGGTAAAATCTGAACCCACTCCCTACCAAGCAGGACATACCAGCAGCTGTTTGTTGAGTGACTGCAGGTGTGATGCAGCCTCATGCGTGATTGTTCATATTCCCATGAACATGGACTATTCCTAATCACTGTCTAGTAATCGAGTTGTTTCAATCCTGCCTTATGTTTGTTCCCAGTTATTGCAAGTTGTGATTCATTGCCATAAAACCCATATTGTTACTTACAATCTAATTTTTATTAATAATGTATCTTTTTAGTTGCCATAAACTTCTGCTACTTCTCCCCCTGGCAAAAATTATATGAGAATTTGAATTTTTGACTGAAACCAGTCTCAAAATTACCTTAATTAAACAGAGAGATCATCGTGATCATTTCCTTAAAGTACTTTCAGTAAGACAGAAATTTTTTAAAGTATATATAATGTGCGCATTTCAAGAGTACATAAATTTATCTAACATTATCATTAGTAGTCAACTCAGTCTTAAGGGACCCTATAAAATACTGATTTCCAATGAGAAATTAGGTTTGTTAGGGAGTGGAAAGTGCAGGAAAGGGAAGTTACCTATAAAACGTGCAGTTAGTCAAGATGTTGCAATGACTATGCAATCTTTAAAACAGTTTTTATCACTTGAAGAAAATGGAATAGGATATCCCTTTTAAAAGACTTCAACTTGCTGTTCCATCCTACTTGTTTAGTCCTGATTGACGTGTGTGTTTATGATGGCAGCATTTCCAGGAAAAAGTGGAATCTCTGGAACAGGAAGCAGCCAACGAGAGACAGCAGCTGGTAGAGACTCACATGGCCAGAGTAGAAGCCATGCTCAACGACCGCCGCCGCCTGGCCCTGGAGAACTACATCACTGCCCTGCAGGCCGTTCCTCCTCGGGTAGGTCTCGCCTCACTTCAGGTCACAGCACAGGCAGTAGGGCTGGGGCACTGGGGAGTGGAAGCCATACAAAAGAAAGCAGGAAAAATGCCAGGAGCCCCATTATTCACAGGTTCAACCTCTTGTCCCTTCCATCTTGAAGGTCAAGGAGTCCCAGGGCACCTGCCTCCACAGGGCCATCTCAGCACAATAGACGCTGGCACTGTGCCACAGAGCAGTCAGACAGGCTTCCCAGGGACTCACACTGCAAGACCTGACTTAATATTCCTGAGGGAGTGGCATTGATGGTATAACTGAAGTCCAAACTACAAAAGCTGGGAGGATGTCTTAGTCCCTTTAAGCTACTATAACGGAATACCATAGAGGGGGTGGCTTGTGAGCAAAAGAAATTTATTTCCCACACTTGCGGAGGCTAAGTCCAAGATCCAGGCACTGTCATGTTTGGTGTATGGTGAGGGTCCTGTTTCCTGGTTCATAGACCCATCTTTCAGAGTCTTTTTGCTGTGTTCTCCTATGGTGGAAAGAGCAAGGTAGCTCTTTGGGGCCTCCTTATGAGGATAATAATCCCATTCATGAGAGTTCTACCCTCTTGATGTAATCACTTCCCAAAGTCTCCACCTCTAATACCATCACATAGTTGGTTAGGTTTCAACATATGAATTGCAGGGGAGGCGACACAAACATTCAGTCCATAACAAAGGATCTAAGAAGTAACCTAGCCCAGCCCTGTCATCCTGTAAGTAATGTAAATGAGGTCAGGGAAAGTTGAGCCTTGACTGAGTTGTAAGAACTTTTGTGGACTTGTAGGAACTAGAACTCGAATTCCGGCTCAGAACAGTGTCCATAATCTCTGGAGGGGGAAAGCCTTGTCAGTCATGACGTCAGCAGTGACAAGGCTTATTTGTGGTTTCCAGTGATCATTGCCAAAAAAGGCTTACCAGGTGGTGCAGACAGGTTTCTTCACCGACACTCAGTGGGAGAATTTACTTTGAACGTAAGGAATGTTTTGAGCATGTGTGTACTTTATGTCTACTTGTTCTATCCATCATTGAGCAAGAGGGATATTGAAAGCTCTGACTATGATTGTGACTTCACCTGTTTTTTCCTAGCAATGCTATCAGTTCTTGCTTTGTGTGTTTGGAGGCTTTGTTTTTAGGTGTGTAAATGTTCCGGGTTGTTATTCCCTCTTTGAGCCCCTTCTCATTATGAAATGACCTTTTTATCCCTGGTGATATGTTTTGCTCTGAAATCTACTTTGTCTAATATTAATAAAGCTACTCCAGCTTTCTTTTGATTAATGTTAGCATAGTGTATTTTTTCATCCTTGTATGTTTATTTAAACTGTCTTTATATTTGAAATGCATTTCTTATAGAGAGCGTATAGTTGGGTCTTATCTTTTAACTGGGAAGACCATGTACATTTAATGAGGTTATCAATGTGGTTATGTCTCAGTCTATCATCTTGCTATTTGTTTTTTATTTGTCCAATCTGTTCTTTGTTCCTTTTTTTCCTTTTGGGGGGATCAGGGGAACTAATTGAATTTTTTTATGATTCTATTTTATCTCCTTTGTTGGCTTGTGAATTCTAACTATTTGTTCTTTTAGTGATTGCATTCAGGTTTATAGAAAACATTTTTAACTTACCACAGTGATATTATACCAGTTCAAATAATCTTTTACTACTTTACAGATAGTATAGGAACGTTACAATAAAATACTTCCATTTTCCCCCTCTTACTCTTTGAGCTGTTGTCATACTTTTTCAATACTACACTGTTGTTATTTTTCTTTAAACAGTAATCTTTTGAAGAGTTTTTAAATAATAAGAAAAAATAACTTCTATGTTTACCTATGTAGTCACTATTTCTGGTACTCTTCATTCTTTGTGCAGATCTAGCTGGTATTATTTTCATTCTGCCTGAAAGACATGCTTTAAAATGTCTTGGATTGTGTGTAGATTGGTGGTGAATTCTTTTGCTTGGGTATGTCTGAAAATGTCTTTATTTCACCTTTGGTTTTGAGAGATTATTTTGCTGGGTATAGAATTCTAGATTGAGGATTTTTCTTCCACTACTTTAAAGGTGATGCTCCATTGTCTGCTTATTTGCATCGTATCCAACAGGAAAGCTGCTATCTTTATCTTTATGTCTCTGTAAATAATGTCTGTCTTAAAATCTGACTGCTTTTACCATTTTGTCTTTATCACTGGTTTTGAGTGATTTAATTATGATGGCCATGGTGTAGTCCAGTCTGCCCTTAATTCTGTCAGGCCATGTTTCATCTCATCATCTCACAAACTATAGTTTTCTAGAATATCTAGAAACTTACTCTTGGCTTTTTTTTTCCCCTCCCTAATATCTTCCATATTAACTTTTGGAATATAGTTATAAAAACTGTTTATCCATTTTTGGTAATTATAACATGTCTGTCAACTTTGAGTCAATTTTGACTGATTTTTCTTCATTGTGTGTGGCATTTTATTGCATCATTTCATGCTGCATAATTTTTTATTAGATGTCAGACACTGAATTTTACTTTGTTGAGTGCTGGGTGTTCTTGTAATATTCTGGAACTTTGTTCTGGAGGGAAGTTAACTTAGTTGGAAATAGTTTGATCCTTTCGGATTTTGCTTTTTTAGATTTGTTAGGTGGGATTGGAACAGTTACCTGCCTATAGCTAATTATTCCTCACTAGTGAGGCAGGACCCAGGAATGTTAAGTTTTCCCATCTGCCTGGTGGAAACAAGTACCGTTTCATTTCTCTGTGAACTTCTGGCACTGTTACCTCTGATCCTCTTGGGTGATTTTTTACCCCTGGTCTCAGTTTCTTTCCCATGCATGTGCTGATCACCACTCAGCTCTGTTCTCGAGGATCACCCTTCATAAATCTCTGGGTTCTCCTTCAGAGCAACTCTCTCCTCACCCATACTCTGTCCTGTGAATTTTAACACCTTGTTCTCTCACTTCATGTCCTTGATTCTGGGAGTCCTCCAGGCTCTGCCTGGGTTCCCCCTTCTTGGGCGGTGGCCCGGAAACGTAGGGCAGTAAGTTTGGCAGTTACAGGACCTCATTTGTTTCCCGTTTCTCAGGGATCACTGTCCCTCACCTGATGTCTAATATCTTGCCGAAACATTGTTCCATATATTTTGTCCATTTGTTGGTTGTTTCAGATGGGAGGGTAAATCTGGTTCCTTTTTCTCAATCTTGGCTGGAAGTAGAATTCTTTGTGTATTTTATTTAACTAAACCAAAAAGCCACCCACTTGCACTGATTTTCTTCACCATTTTAATTTTTCTTTCTACGTATGAAGTTGTAGTGCACTGAAAGCCATGAGGAGCCCTAGAAGAGCTCCTGGCGTTCTTGCAGGTAGTAAGATAGTGTTGACCCTGTTTTATCCACGACGTCACTGCAGTCTCAGGAGGTGGAGTGGCTGGTTCAGGGTGACACCACTGGTAAGGAGCAGGGTAGAGTCATGAATCACCTCCACCCACTGCAGACCTTCTCACTAGACCAAACTTCCTCTCTGAACAAAGAGCTTTTGAAAAAGAATATTCACATTAGTGTTTTCATTTTCTATCCGCAAAAAATCTCTGTCCTAGCAAAGCACTATTCGGTAAAATTCTGTTTATGTCTCTGCAGGTCAAAAGTCCTTTGGTTCCTATCTAATTTGGAGGAATACTCTTTCAGGGGCAGAGCTGTGGGGATCATTTGCCAGAGCAGAGCAGGAGGGTGGGTGTTGAGACCACAATCGTAACAGCAGACTCGATGTGAAGTATGTTCCAGCTGAAAGTCCAAATCCCTGGAGTAAGATCTTTGCTAAAATGGTCATTGATAGGGCTGAAGATAAGATGAGGACTGAGTGGAGTCTTTAACAAAAGCACATTTAAACTCATTCAGTTTAGTCTCATCAGCCATCACAGGAAAGGCACTGGCAAGAAGAATGTTTGCCAGATGTTCATGTTTTATCAAAGGGGACAATTTTACTATTTTTTGTTTGTTTGTTTAGCCATTCCAGCATTCTTTTGAGGGGATAATTTTAGATTGGTCCTAATGGTCCTTATTGTGAGTCTGTTGATCACTTCATATGGAATTAGACAGCATGTTTATTTGAAATAAAAAACTGGATTAGGAAAAACTATTTTACTGTTAAAAAAAAATCAGATTGCTGTTGGTCGATCCAAGGATTCCTGTTCAATTCTTACCTCCGAAATGCATAAATCTCTTCTTCGTAATAAAAAAGTGGGGCTGGGTAGTCACGGTCCTGAAATCTTGGGGTGTTACCTGCCATTTTTGTTAGGTTACCATCTTTGAGTGTTCATTTAAATTTTAATGTATGGTTTGATGCAGCACTTAGTTCTGCACCTTGGAAAGCACAAGAAAATTCTGAATCCCTCCTTGAGGACTTTTATACATCGCCCTTGAAAGGCACAAATCAAGACCTTGCCAGTGATTGTTTGAGGAAGGCTACATCTTTGGAGCCATACATAAATATTTCTAAGATCTCCCTCGTCCTTAACACAGTGGCTGAAAAATACAAAATACTGTATTCATTAAATGTTATTTCAATATAAGTAAATAAATAAGTGAAAGTGTTTTCCTATAGATCCTATAGATCTATTATCTATTATCACTTTTAGAATTATTATCTCTTTAACTCTCACCAAACTCTATCATGTATTCCCAGATTTGCAAACGTGGGATTCCCAAACAACATGGATTGTTTTCAGTCTTTTTGAAGGTCAAAAAAACTTTAAAAAAAGGTTTAATGGATACTTTTATTCATATTCTTAAATCTAAACTTGGAACTATTGTGAGATGATGTTCTTGTACAGCTAGAATTCCTTGTTCTACTATGAATTTCATTTTGTAAGTTCCTATGCCTATGTGTAATTTATGTTCCAAATTTCCTTTTTAATTAATTATGTACCTATACACTGATACACTGAATGACCAACCTAAAAATGCACTATTTGCTTCATATTTAGATCATATATATTATATTTAAAATAAATACTTCAAATATTACAATAATTAAAAGTTTCTTTTTTTTTTTGAGACAGGGTCTTGCTCTGTTGCCCAAGGTAGAGTGCAGTGGCATCATCATAGCTCACTGCCTTAAACTCCTGGGCTCAAGTGATCTCTTGCCTCAGGCTCCCGAGTAGCTGGGACTACAGGCGCCACCACGCTTAGCTAATTTTTCCATTTTTCACAGAGACAGGGTCTCACTATGTTGCCTATGTTGCCCAAGCTGGTCTTGAAGACCTGGCCTCAAGCACTCCTCTGGCCTCGGCCTCCCAAAATGCTAGAATTACAAGTGTGAGCCACTGTGCCTGGCCTGAAACAGCTTTATTTTTTCCAGACCAAAAAAAAAAAAAAAAATAGAGCAAAGCTGTGTCTTTGCATTCAGGATATAAACTCTTACTCTGTTGAGGGCTAGTGACTGTTCTGAGGACCAGCCCCTGGAAAATCAAGCACTTAAACTTTTCTCCCCCCCAGAAAAGTTATATTCTTCTCCAAAGTTGCATCACACATGTTTAATTTCCATTGCCTTTGGAGGCCTCTGAGCTACCAAATTTAAGTACTAGTTAAAGCCAAACTGTCATCATTCATTAACCAGTTCTGCAGTCGTATGCTTCCTGCTTCTTGCTTTGTCGGGGCTCATACTCACAGCTCACAGCTTCATGAAATAGGAGCTAAATACTGTCTGAGCCTTCTCTCTCATAACTGTTAGGATACTGCTTCTTCACAGATGTGGAGAAGATGATGTTATTTTCTGACTGTCAAACATTCTCTGTAATCTGCAGAGAAATAAGACTTGATGTGGGAACCTGTACAGTTAAACCAAAGGCTGGGTAGGGATTTTTTTTTTTTTAATAAACTTTCTATTGTAAGCCTAGGTCTGGAAAAACTAAGCAGCCTCTAATTAGTAAGAATTGAACTGTTTAAAAGATAAATAACCAAACCTTTCTTTGTAATTCTGAGATTTTTGGTGTTTTTATAGATACTTAGTCTAAATCTTCCAGCAGACATTATCATAATTATTATCCTGACTTCACGTACTTTTAAGCATTTTCTAAGTGGAAGTAAGAATTAGGAAACATTTTCATGTACATCTGTCTGTTTGTGCCAGTTGTGTTGCTTTGATTTTTCCAGTGTCTCACGGTCACAGCTATCTTATCCATGCTAGATTTTATTTCATGCTTATATTCGCTGCTTCACACTCAGACTCTCAGTATTTGAGCAAAAAAATTTCGACAGTTTCTATAGCACCAGCATCCTTTCTTTTCTCATTTCTGAATATTTCAGTCAAATGTTACATTTTCCTGAGATCCCTGAAAACTTCTTTATAGAATCCTGTAGTAGAACATGAATGTTGTTAGACTCATTCATTAAGGAGCACGGTTTTGTCACTAAGTTGAGATTTTGCTCAATGCTTTTTGGTGAATTCTAGCGGCAGGGCAATAACTGTTCAATAAGAAGCAGCAATCATTAGATACAAAAAGGACAGGAATTAAATGGGTGCTTTGCCGCAGGTGATGGCATGAGGAGGTTCCAGCTAATCAATATTTAATCATTATGTGATGTTGATTCCAATTAAATCAGTCCTTGGCCAATAGGAGAGTTGGTGTAACTCCAGGTTTTCTAAAGCAAAAAAGCAATTGCAGTGCTAAACTTGACTATGTTAGTTTTTACATGATATTACTGATCGCCCTTCTCCCTACAACCTGTCATTTTCTACTCCTTCCTTTTGGTCGCAAAACAAATATCAAGCATTTTATAAAATACATGTATATAGCATATATCTCCAACATAAACATGGGACATCTGTACTTCAAGGTAATAGATGATAAATGAGTTAAGAATTATTTGCTAAGTTCTTAATATGTGGAGAGATGAATACTTCAATGTTTAAGGCATTCTACTAACAAGTTTTGAATATAGTCAAAATTTTGTAAAGCTAATCAGAATGTGCTTAAGTGTTAAAAGACTGGTAGGTTAAAAATCATCTTTTAGAAAAGTAAATAATTACTCGATACCTTATGCATTTCTTGTTTACTCATTTGCCATTCATTTATTTTTAGTTGAGATTTATATAAATCGGTGAGCCCAAGGGGGCTGGTTAACTTGAGAGCTTTTCATTGCAAACTCACCAGCAAACAGTCGGTGGTAAGAAAAATGAGAGAATTAGCATTTATTGAACCAAATCCCATAAACTATGCTGAGTGGTGTGCATGGTATTTCAGTAAAGCCTTTCAGTATTACCTCCTTCCCTTTGAATGTTTACTAAGCTCAATACACAGATCTTGCTATAGATCAACGGGAAGTATGTAACCAGAGACACTAGTGTTTTCTGGTTTTAATTAAGTTAAATAGAAAATTAAGAAGTATGTTGGAAAGGCATTAGCTTGAAAGCTATCTTGTGCCTCTGAGACTATATTCATCACCCAGATTCCCTCAACAGCAGAGCCTCACTCAGTCACTGCCTTCGAAATGGAAATAGATTTTCATCGGATGCTGTTAAAACCTATAGCACCAAGATGCTATGCTTTCTTCCTGTAAACATACATATATATGTGTGAATGTCTATTTTCATTTCATTCTTGAAAATGAGAACCTATTATGAAAATAGAAATATTTAGTTTTGTAGACAATTGCGTAGCACATTATTTAAAGATCTGGTAATTATTCACCTGCCTGGCATTACTGATATTTGCCCTGAAGAACGGATGGGCAGCAAGGGATCCTCACCCTAGAAACGTGTGTACATACACACACAAACACACACACACAATTTCACAGGGGTTCATTCATTTTGTGAAGCTTAATCATGGATCCCAGGTTAAAGATACTAGGCGATATGGATTTTAAGAAACTTTATCTTGAGTTTTCTTGTATAAATGTTTTTAAATCAACAAAAACCCATGGAATTTCTGGTAGGTCAAAACACTAGCTAGGTGTGAGAGGAGGAAAGGGTAAAATTAAAAGAAATACAAATGTGCTTATCTTTGAACATTTTAACCAGTTAGAGGATGTATAAAGCAAGAATGCCAGAGTTTAAGTATGAATATGCAAAATTCAAACAGATTGCTGTGAATCTCAAAAAGTCAAGAATATGTCACAGTTGGCATTTGTTGGATGATCAGACCACTTGACAGATCTTTTCAAGGGTCTATGTTAAGTTTAAAACATCTTTTGTTTACAATTTCTTCTGCAACTCTATGGGATTTGCCTTCTGGGTTGCATTAATAATCCTGTTCATCATTAAGAGCTTCAGCATGTTTTACTGCTTGACTAAACAAGACTTGAATACGTACAAGTCCAAACAATTTCTAGCCCTTTTGTGCTCTCAGGTCAGAAGATCTTAGCTCTGTATCCATTGTGTGCTGAAGTTTGTCTGAAAGCATAAATCATGGGGTTGGTCCGGTGCTAAATTTCAGTTCTATATGCTGTATTCACTAATTTATAGCTGTGGCCTATGTAACCAAAATAAATCATTCCTGAGAACTAGCAAAATATCCTGGAAAAAAATTATGAAATTTTTTTGTCAAATACGAGATTTGACAAAAGGTCACTGATTTGTGAGAGACAGGATTAAAACCACTCTTATTTTCTACCTTTTATATTACTGTAGTATAAACACCTGTCTTTAATTCCCAAGTTTGCCATCTGTATAACCTATAACCAGGAAAAAGTAACTTAATAAAGGGCTTTCTCCTACTTCATCTGCAAATTGAGGTTAATTTTTCTATTCTTTTTGCAATTAACATTGTTCTAGCTTTTGTTAGCCATAATTTGAAAGACAAAAGTACTAATTGACTGTTGAGACAAAACTGTGAAGTAGGTAAATGTCTTTCCCCCCTAAGAGGAGAAAGATTGTTAGAGGAAAATACATGGAGGCTTTGGTGGTATGTCCCAATTAGGAAGTGATCTGCTTCCATGTAAAGGAGGGAACAGACGGGAGATGACTTTTTACATTGTCCTGGATGCTGCTGTGTTCTGTTACAGCACAAAATCAGAGCCAAAGCAGTAAACTGGATATCTGGGAAGGGATGTTGGTATAACTCCTTGGCCATGCTCTGGCAAAATGAACTAAGTGGATTAATAAAAGTTAGTTATCCAATATCTTTTCATCTAATGCGCCCGTGTTATTGAAACTTGAGAAACACCAAATGGGGAAGGGAGTGAGAATCTACTGCCATTTTCTCTGCTGCTTCATCAAGACTTCTGTGTTCAACTTGGCATAGAATTGTTATTTGCCCTCTGATACTTATCTTAAACTACAACAGTCATTTGTGTGCTTTTCTGAAAAAAAGGAAGGTAGATGAATTTCGCAGTGGACTTGAAAAATGTAGCTCAACTCCTAGCTTTAAAGACAAAAAAGATTGTGATCCAGAGGTTCCCACGGCAGCTCCCCAAATGTGATTATTATTTTTTTTTTTCAGATTTTTCTTGCAACAGTGAGAGTGTATTTGACATTTTGAGGGCAAAAGTGGAAAAATAAACTAAGACCATGTCAAGCACAGAGAAGGTTAATTCCCTTAAGTGTGATTTTAAACCTGCACACAGAGATTTTGTACATTTTACATTATATGCTCAAGATTTCTTGAAATCCAAGGTGTAAAACTGTGAAAATAATGGCCCTGAACCTATTTGTAAAAGCAGGAGAGAATTGCTTTTTTCTTGTTAGGTGATTAACTTCAGCAGTCACAGTTTGGAAACCACCAGGGTGCAATTTAATGCTCCAGGAGAGGGTTTTCTGAATAAGTCCCTTGTGACCTGGGAAGGTTAGGGTGCATCTCATAGAGTGAGTCATTTACTTCCTTCTTCTTGGCAGGATTACGCCCAGGGCTTTTAAAAGCTCTTGACAGTTCACTCCCTTTTATCAGGAAATGGTTTAAGGCACAAGTGTCTATTATGATAAGATGCCAGATTTCTAGATCAAGAATAAATAAAGCTACAGAGTGGGACAACGGAGCTGAATAGTCATGTTTTAATATACTTCCCATGTGAACTGTCCAATAATAAGCTACGTATTCAGATGTGATTGGCATTGAATTGTCCTCGCTGTCACAGGCAAACGTATGTGATTGATCCCAAGTCCCAACAATGCCAAATTTGAGAAATTATATAAAAGAACCAAGTAAAAAAGGCAATACATCTGACAGGTAGGGAAGTTAATACAAAATATATCAAAATATGAGAAGACAATATATGAGATCTTTTGAAAGTAAAGAAATTAATCTTCTTGTTGAGGCTATTTGTATTTATATATGTTATAGAGTCCATTAAGTATTTTCTGGGAAGAGTTCCCAGTTAAAACAGCTTCCTAAAGGACGCCAGCACACTGGTTAGATGGATCAAGTAGGTTTGTAGTATCAGCATTTCCGTGAACATTGGAAATGCTACTCTTCTAAGTAGAGAGATGCTTATTTGCTACTTGGATATCATGAAAGATATTCTATACTTCCTGACCTACTTCTGAAATTATATTTAGCTCTAGGTTATTCATTAATTTAATTAAAAAACATTTATTAGCAACCAAATTGTGCCAGGAACTGTGCCAGCAGGTAGAAATATGTTATGCTCTTGTTCCTGGAGATGCAAATGGTTAATGCCTCAAAATGTAAATCTTCTGTTTCTCTTTCCTCGAATTGTAGATGATAGCTAGTCTATTTTATTAATAGTAAGACCTATTCTTAATCCTTTAAGAATTTCTTTTTAAGTGATTTTTTAAAAGACAATGTGATTGTGAGGTAAATTTGGTGCAAATTGGAAAGTGTCATATCAGTTACAAACAGACACTATGTAATTATGGGCTAAACACTCTTTCAAAAACAGTAGTGACAATAGAAAGGATTGGATATAATTAGTCTCCCTGGGACAGATCTTTTCCTTCTATTTTCTCTCTTCTTTGCTGTAAATTTTAATAATCAGATTAGCCATCCAAAGCCAATATAACTAGATTGTAATATTAATGTATAGAATATCTTAACTCTGAGATAGGAGGAATTTACCAGAAAAATTACTAACTACAGATTTAAAGACTTGTGACTATAATTATACGCATGCAGGTTAAAAAATGTTTCTTAAACTCTATGAATTATCGATATCTTTATCATAAGCCACTGAATTCTTATATTTTTATAATCATATGAATAACCCACTTTAAATGTGAATATTGTGACAGCAGTAATAGCAGAGAATTTGTTTCTATAGAGATAACAGGTATTTTTTTCCTACCATTCCTGTAAGAATGTTTCTGTGTTTTTAATTAAAATTTTAAGAAATTCATCTTTGTCTTAGCATAATAAAATAAACTTCCCTAGACAATCAAGAGACCTTGTTATTCTGAGATACATGATATAGCTCTAGAAATAATTGATTTTAAGCCTAGGGGATTTATATTCTGGCTAAAAGTTGTAAGCACAATTATTTCTTTATTTGAATGAAATATGCATGAATCATATACCAAAAGGAGGGCTTTTTTTTCAAACCTACAGTAAATGGAAACAAAAAAAATACAGAGAAACGTTATCTGTTTTTCTTTCTTAGCTAAAAATGGTATTTGTTTCTGAGGTGTACAGACAACAACCATTTTATCTGGTATGATTTATCTGCCTACTCTCCAACATAGGAGCTAATCTGATTTTTTTTTTCATTTGTGAGTATGATTCCTATAAATGTGTTTACATGGCCAAATCAGCCAGGCAGAACCCTGTAATTCATTTACTGAGGGATATCCTGAATTATCTTGATGTCTTCAGGCTTTGCTTATCAAATAGGCATTAGGAAGAAAGTAGGATTGTGTTTATGTAGATGTGCACACAATATGTATCTGGGCTCACATAAACAATGATGAGGTCAGAGCCTACTGTGGGCTCCAAGGGTTCATTATCTCTGGAGGAGCTGAAGCCTGGGGAATCCTCAGAGCCTGGTGTGCTACTGTGTCATTATCAAGCTCTAGGGATTTTCAGGGTAAGTTAGGAATATATTTCTGACTATATTTTGAAGCCATATGGCGGTATTAAATGAGATCTGCAATTGAAAACATGTGAACACATTCACCATTTCATTCTCCATTTTAATAGAAGATAAGGTTGAATTTAGCACTAGAATCCATGATGTCACAAAAGCCTAACTTTTGACTAATACCTTGAATCATTTTCCAGTAATCCCATCTGGACAGAGGACATTCCTATCTTGCTATTTCCCCTCCTTCCACATTAGTTTAATAATTGGCTAAATAATTCTATGAGTTAGCTAAAGAATAACTGAGTGCCAAAAACCTAGGCTAGTAATTGAGAGACTGAACAAGTTAAATCAGAATCTTCTGCACAATTAAAAGAGCTGATATTAACATGTCCCAAAAGAATATTACCTCAGCTTATAGGAACTAGAAATTCAGGCAGGGACTCCTGGAACATACTCTCTTTTCTAACCGTTCAGTTATTTCTTTGTTTTCAACCCTAGAAGTTGCTTTGTAGAACTGTCTTTAGCTTGGTCCATTTTAGATTCTCCTTGAAAGGCAAGATCACTTAGAAATTACGAGAAGGGGCTCTGGAGCCCACCAGCTGGGCTAGCATGTTCTTGTTCCAACCCTGACTAGCTGTGTGACCATGGGCCAGAGATGTAGCCTGTGTAACCTCAGCATTTATGCCTCGTGCCTCATATGTAAGGCAGAGAGAGCCACTGTACCTGTGTCAGAGATGAAGATGTGCTGAGTTACCATGCATAAAGCAGTTAAAACACCGTTTCATTCATGTAAGCAGTCAGCACACATTGAGCTCTTACTGCTTGGAGGAAAGAAAGGGTTTGGGGAGTTGGAGGTGAGGATGGAATGGAAGAAATAAATGTGTATTGAGTACCTGCGATGGACTAAGCATTATGCTGGGAAACTAACACAGGACATTTTTAATCCTCAAGCACTCTAAAAGATACTGCTATCTAATTTGCACAGGTGGGAGAGTTGTGGCTTTCATGTTTCTTTTAAAATGGATGTTAACATTAATAATTAGCAAGTGGGAACGTGTGCTGTTTGTGGTAACAGTGGAAGGAAAGGGGGAGACCCAGATGTTAGTTATCAGAAATGACTTCTGCATTCTCTAAACTGAAATTTAGCTTAAAACAGTAATGCCAAGGCCAGTCTAAAGTATAGCATCCTGGGGCACTTGCTTGTTGGTGACAGTCCTTTGAGGACAAAATGCTTAAAGGAACATCATAGGTGACTAACTGAAAAAGAGACAAATGTTACAATGAAAAGCGATTCTTACATTCTTAATTGAAGTGTTTTTTCTTATTTGAACTCTTTAAAGGAAAAAGCATTCCATTTTCTTCAAAACAATAAATCCTTTTCAAGAGAGAAAAATGAAATAGAGCAACCAGGAAAGTACATAAAGCCAGTCAGCTATATCAGTGAGGGGCAGGCACGAACATTGTGGATAAATGCACTTAGTTGAAACCTTTTCTGTCTCCAACCTTGGAAGTGTAGCGGTAATAGACCAGAGGAATTTCTTAGGCCTTGGTGCTTAATAACAAGCAAGTGTCAAGGGTATGCAATACCCTGATCTCACAATCCTGCATAAAAAATATCCTTCACAATCAACAATAGTCAGCCTTTAATCTCTGATGTTTTAAAATTTTCCTTTTTTTAAATTAGCGTGTAAACCTATCATCTTTTAAATATATATAGATATAGCTTATCAATTATTATCTATTTTACTACTTTTCTTCTTCTAAGATTTAAAAGGTCATTCTCTGATTTGTAGATTCAACCAGATTGCACAGTACAAATGAGAGTTGTAATGACAGGTTGCCAAAAGCTGTGTTTCAAGCTGTGGTGCCTGCCTTTCTTGGGATTATGGGGAAGTACATTTCTTCTAGGAAAAAAGAAATAAAGCAGATGAGGGCAGGTTTATTTTATTTTTGTTGTATATACTTGTTTTCTTGAGTATAGGAACATGGCCTCTGGTAGGCATTCATCAAGCAAGTACAGAGCACCCTCTCTGAGTCAGGCACTGTGTGACTGGGGTTCCCAATAAAGAAAAAAAGTAACACCAAATATGGCCTTATGGATCTCACATTAAAGAGGGAAGTCAGAAACATAGATAATTTAGAAAGTTATGTTAGGTAAATGAATGGGGATTTGCATAGCATTTTGTGGGAGCACAGAAAATGGGCACCAAATTCTATCCAGGATGGCAGGAGGAAGGCCCCTCAGTTAACTAAGCAAAAGGGGAAGGAGAGGCACCTCCCATAGAATATGGATAACACAACAAAAGCACTGTAACTCTCCATCCCCCCACTACTACCACCACCACACACCCCATCTCTGGGAATGAATTTCTTATCTTCCAACTTGTTTCCAAGGTGCCCCTCTCACATAAATTAATAATAACTGGGTTTGCCCAAATGGCCAAAATTGTATTCCTGACATAAGTTTTATAGCTGGTTTTTTGTTTTAATAAAGAAGATACGTGTATCTTTGGAAATCATTTTACAAAATCACACAGTAGCGATGGAATTGTTGAAGACAAAGGAGCCTTTGTCCTTTTTTTTTTAAATTAGGATGAATGTTTGCATGTAAAACTGGAATAAAAATGAAATGGAACCAATTTCAAAAAGATAGAAGCACTTAAGAAGAAACGTAATTGTTGCTGAAAGAGAATCTGATGGCTCAGAAAGAACTTAATTAAATTTCAAAGTAAAATAAATACAGTTCAGCAATGGTCTTTCTCCTAGAAAAATATGTCTCTTAGAGCTTATCAGTTATTCCTTGGCCTGCAAATTAATAGTGGTTAAATTGCCTATTATTTTTCGCATTTCAATTATTGTACTATTATGTATTACTGATGATGGGATTATTTGTGCAATATTACTTCTGGTTTTCAGACTGTGTGTGTAGAAATGTAGTCTCATATATGCCCCCTGTATATTTGGTCAGGAGAAGAGAAAGACCTAACTTAAATCTGACAGATCCAAGATCTGTTTTCCTTCTGACAGATCCAAGATCTATGGTAAGAAAAACAGAATGCTCCTGTTTAAAAAGAAAATGTTGATTAAGGTGAACAGTCGTCAATATATGTCGAAAACGCACAGTGCTCTTGTAGAAATGAAAAGTGGCCCATCTAAATAATTACTCATTAAGAAAGAGGTGGGAGAAATATTTAGAAGGGAGAATGGCAAAAAGATGACTCATGATGCTTCCACATCACAGGATGAATTAGTCGGACCTCTGATGCAACGCCAATGGAAGAAGCAATATTTTGTATAAACTTGAAGACGTTTTTTTCATTTTTTTCCCCCTACAGCCTCGTCATGTGTTCAACATGCTAAAGAAGTATGTCCGTGCAGAGCAAAAAGACAGACAGCACACCCTAAAGCATTTTGAACATGTGCGCATGGTGGATCCCAAGAAAGCAGCCCAGATCCGGTCCCAGGTAAGCGCTGAATGTCATACTCATGCTCATCTGCAGCTTTCACAAGCCAATGTTCTCGCTCCTGGGGTTGGTGACAGGATTCCAGGCATTTCCAGAGCACCTATGGGTGTTGTGTCCTTTGTGGCAAGAGCTCTTCATTCCTGGTAAATTCTAAAGGTTGGTGTGAAAACGGTATGTGCTTTGGCATTTTCTGAGTTGTGAAAATAATAAGGACTATAAAAATCTTAAGTATCTACTGCTATTGATTCTTAAGGAACCATTGAAAACTCTTGACAACGAAAATGAAGAAAAGGAAAGTTGTCTGAACTAAAACCTTTAAAATCAATTCAACTAAATTATGGCAGGCAACCATAAACTTCATTGCTACCACAATGTTTAGATTTAATGTGAGCCCAAATGAAGCCCTGTAATAGTATGTGTTATACTCCCCTGTTCCCAAAGGTAGAAAACTGGGATTTACCACAGGAAATTGGAAATTTTATATTTCCTTGAATGGAAGAATTTTTTTAAATAATCTATTTAGCCTGAAATATCCAGTCAAATTGAAATATGTCCTTTTCTGGTGGAAAATTTGCAAAGAAGTATATTTAGGACATTGTGACTATTCAGGGAGCCTCAGTAGTGGGAGTGAGAGTTGGCAGGGGTGGTCTCTCTAAGTGGCTGTTACGAGCATACAATAGAGTGGTCAGTTTAAAGATAAGTCTTAAAGCTGAGCTCAGAAGCTAAAGAACAAAAAAATAGGAGAACAAGAAAAATAAGGATGCCCTGTGAGATAAATAATCCAGCAGTGTTTGTCACTCTCATATTGGAGGTGGTGCGTGGTAAGAAAAATAACTGTCCTTAACCCAGACATTGTTTACCTGGACTTGTCATCCTTTGGTGCAGGTTATGACACATCTGCGTGTGATTTATGAGCGCATGAATCAGTCTCTCTCCCTGCTCTACAACGTGCCTGCAGTGGCCGAGGAGATTCAGGATGAAGTTGGTAAGTAATCTGTACTTCTGATGCTGTGCATTTAAATATATATCCTGTCCCCCACCCCTGGGAAGACTGGGGAAGTGAGTTATCTGTATCAGGAATGTGGAATTTAAAAGAGCAGATTACCTTTTACAGTGAAACTCTTGGAGGATGGAACTAGCTCTCTCGCCTTAGCAATTGCATCAGGTTCTTACTTCTTCATACTTAAAAGACTGCAGGAATGGAACCTGACATATGGTATATTTGTGTAGTAATGAGCCACTTGTTACTGAATTATACTTAGCAATTTTTTTCTAATTTGTCCAATCTTCTGGATATCGCTTTATGATGCTTTGGTACTTAATTAAGGGGAGGAAAAAAGCTCTTTTTTCATCTTATGAGTCGCACGACAGCCCCATTTTACAAATGAAAAAGCTCAAACTCAGAATTTAAGTGACTCACTTGCCCATGTCACATGCATCCTAAGTAGTACAACCAAAACACATAACTGTGACTTCTGACTTTGGGGTTATTGTTATATTAAGTCACCATTCTCTTTGATGGAAAATGGTTCTCTGAACCACATTGTTGTTTGAACTTAAAAGGTAGTGGGCTATTAAACATTGAAATAATTATACTCTCACAAGAACTTGGAAAAATAGTACAGAGAGGTCCCATGCATCCACCACCCAGTTTCCTCAAGGGGAGATATCTTATGTGTCTATAGTACATTATCAAGACCAGGAAATGGACATTGTATGTCCAGTCCACTGTCTTTTATGTCCCTAGTTTTCCTAATGACATGTTTAATATTTCACGATTTAAGTTCTGTCATTTCTGTTTTTCTTAGAAAAGGGAATAAAGTATCACATAACATGATTCTCTGTAAATCTCCAGAATGCCCATATTTGTCTAACTTTACCTCACAAAGGTACATAGATGACAATTATGATGGTGCATCTTTCAGCATAAAGCAAATGTATATACACTGATGATTTAGTGCATATCAGCAAATAAACTGTATGTATTGGGCATATCCTTCTCTGTGAAGAATCCTGACCTTTGTTAAGTGGATTAGAAATAGATGCAGGTTATCATCTGAAATCAGAACACCCAGGATGCTGTAGATGGGTACACCCATTACAGCAATTCACACTGTGAAGTGCCTGAAACACTGCTCAGGAGAGCAGCTGACTCACTTTTTCCATTTCATGCCAGTGCTATTCTGCTCTTTCTTTTCTGACTTAATACTGCCTTGTAAATGTGTGTCTTGCTATCAAGTATTTGGCATGTGTCAGGTGGTGATGGTCTGTTCAGTACTACGTATTAATGGGTGGAATCAACTGTACTTCCAGCTACACACTTGCAAAAGAAACTTCATAATGTGCCATCCAATCTTTTGTTCAGAAGGGGGGACTCGATGTTGAATAAGAGCTTCTGAAGATAGTGGAGTTTTTAGTCTACACCAGGGACTGAGAACATACATTTCCAATTAATTTTTCACTCTATTAAGTTCCTTTAGGAAATAGGTATACTTTTTAGATATATTTGGAGGATAGAAATCAGTAAGAAACTTCAGAAATACTGTATATGAAATAAGTATAAGAAAGTTCTCCAAATAGTTGTGGAAGGGGCAAAACAAAATAATTTATCACATTTGTAATAAACTGAAGCTAAAATCTTCTAGATAACGTACTTTTGCCTCATAGCTATCTTAACAAGCCTGTTTTCATATGTTGATTTTAGTTGAGGTGGCACAGGTAATACCACACTTTAGGGAAATAAGCCATTACAAAGGTCTAGAAAGTTTATGACCAATATTCCACTCTCACCCAGTAATTATGGTTGACTTTTTCTAATTAAATTATTAGAACTTTTTATTCAGCAATTTACTATACTGAAAACATTAGCCACTAATGAGTCACACTTCCAGAGAACAGATGGTGATTCAGATATCGTGAGTGTTGCAAAATACCCAAGAATAGGGCAACACAGTAAACTTCAAATCTCAGTGACAGGGAGGATATTTAGATAATTAGAATCATGGAATTTTTTTTTCTTCAAAAAAAAAAACAACGAAAAAAACTCAGCCATTAGGTTGGGTTAAGAACATGTTATTTTAAAAATGCATATTTTTGTCATTCTAAACGTGCTACATACCAAATTCTGAAAGATAATCTTTTTAAAAATCTTTCATTTAGAATCCTAGTGTGCTTCCATTTTTAAATGGCTGTTTTCTATATAAGAGAAACTTGCAGTAATAAACCCCCATTAATTAGACCTGTGCACCATTTGTGCTCCTAATACCAAAGCAACAGAAGGGGCTTGCTGGAGAAAATGGCCAATTTTCTAGGTTGAGCTTAGTTGTCTTCTATAGTCCTTTTCCATTTGAAGGAACACTTTAAAATAACTCACTTTCAAGAAGAAATATAGACGAAACAAGATTGGCCATGGGTGCCAATTGTTTAAGCTACATGGTATTGAGGGTTCCTCTTTATTTTTGTATGTGTTTAGAATTTTCCATAATAAAAACTGTTGTTTTTAGCTTACTTTCTAAATAGAATCTTCATAGATTTCTTTCCAGTTTATGTCTTGTACTCTGTTAGTCTCTGATTAACTGCTTTGTCATTTGTCTGCTTCACATTTATCTGCCATTTCTGTATATAATCAAACTTTAGATTTGGAGTCAGTTCAGTGCCAATAAGGAGAATACAAAAATTCAGAGCTGCTGGCAAAAGGACAAGATTTGAAAGTACCTACTAATCCATGCCTTTTGTATAAAAGTGTATTATGCTTATAAATGCAGGCAATTAGGATATGTTTAATGCAGTCAGACATCTGGAGAGAGATGCAATGGTTTAATTAATAATGATAGCAGGTGCTTTCTGGAGGAAGGGTTTTTACCAGTCTGAGAAACTGCCAGTATCTTTAGTGACATAGGTATGTCTGCTTCTGTGAATTATGCTCTAATTAGAATTTGCTATTATGGGTGAAAATGAGAAAGAAGGAGCCCAGCTAGAAAGAGGGATGCCGTGAGTGAGGGTGGAAATTGGCATCAGATTTGTGAGAACAGCAAATTGTGCCTGGAGACTAGAGTGCATCGTGCCAGTGAGTTCTGGCTCTGGCCCTGTTTTCTTCTTTCGTGCTTCTCTGAGGCATCCCATCTGTTTATGCTACTTCTCTACTAACTGCATTGAACCCCAAATCCATAGGTCTGACAACAGCCCATCAACTGAGTCCCAGTGCCGTGTTCCAGACTATTGGAACCTCCAGTCAGTGTTTATAAGAGAGAACTCATTGTGTCCCTCTGAAAGTTGACTTGTTTTATACTGTCTATTACGGGTTCTCTTGGTTGCCTACTCTTATCCATGACGCCTTCCTCTCCCTCACCTGTGATTTCTTATCAATCTCAAGTTCTATATATTCTGCCTCCTATGTCTCCCTGCTCTGCACATCTACGACCTTAGCTCAGATCCTGTCCTCTCATCAGTTTCACTAGACTCCCAGCTACTCACCCTACTTCATGTCTCACAGTGGCTCCCGATCCCACCAAAATCCCTCCTCTTCAGGACTGCTCAGGTTCCCTGCAAAAATACAACTAACAGCTGCATGTGGTTCTTCCTTGCTTGAAAAGTTGCATCCTTCAACATTCGACTGAAATGTCCGTGTCCCTATATACCCTTACTAATTTGCATAGGGAGCAAGAGAGAAGAGCTGGCATTTGAGTGACAGCCACGTAGCCAGCTCATGAGTGCCTGTTCTTGATAACGTTGAGGGTCCAGGTTCTTTATCACGGTTCACCCTTGAGGCACAGAACCACCATCTATAAATGTGGCAGGTGGTATAGGGTAAAAGTGGGGACTAACATTTACTCTACATCCCACTCATAGAGCCAAGCCCTCTGGCATTGGATTTGTCTACTGAAAGTGGGGCTTTCTTGTATTTCACACAAATGCAACACATGAGCTAGTTACAACACGGGAGAATTCAGTGATAGCATTCCCAATTTACAACTGAAGAAACTGAACCTTAGAGAGGTCACTAACTTGCCCAGCCCAGATAGCAAAGTGATGAAGGTGGGATTGAAGCCAAGGTCTGCCAAAAGTCCAAAATCCATGTTCTTTCTGCTACCTGTGCTCCTCTCTCAGGTAGAATGTTCCTTTACTTAACCTCAGTGTCTAAAGCACTGGGTATCCACCTCTAATACCACACTCCAATTTGTATTAAATTATTTGATTATATCTCCACCAGCCCTCCATCCTGGGAGTTCTCCCAGACAGTGTCTTAGTCATCTTTGCCTCAGGATACAGCAGGGAGCCTGGTACTTTGTAGGTGTTAGGAATTATAGACATAAGGTTGAAGCAAATCCCTAGGATACAAGGTGAATGCCTCTTAACTTAGACTCATCAGGTAGGCTCTTCCATAACCCTAAAGACCCACCGCCCTAAGCTTCTTCCTTGGTACCTAGCACAAGTGTTGCACAAAACAAATTTCTTTCCTAGGCCACAGCATTCTCTAAAGCTGTAGATGATCAAGCCAACCAAATGGATGCATTTGACAAAGGTATCAATAAAAATTCTTAATAAAATTTTACAACATGGTCCTATTAATATATTGTACCATAACCCTCTACTATTTGGTAATCTGCCCAATTCACATACCTTGACACTTGATTTAATTATGTTGTCCTGCTTGACTATCTGTCAACCATAGTCTGAGGCTATTCACTTCACCAATAAGTATGAATTTTCAAAATTGCCTGATTAGTTGTTTTGTAAAAGGTTTACCTTTTATTATTTTATAATATTTTTTTCAGTTCAGTTTGAATTATTCAGTGCAAGTTCCTGGGCACAGTCACTCATTATTTAATGTTTTTCTTTTAAAAAATAAAAGTTACTTGCTTGCTAATTGTGAAGCTTTCTTGCAAAGAATGGTTTAAGGCATTGTTTGTAGAGGCAAAAAAATCACCTAATCTATTTTAAATAGCTGTTTAGGAATTTATTTTTTTCATTCCACAAACAATAGAATCATTATTTTAATGAAAATATGGTTCCTCTTTAATGTCCATATTCTGCTTTAATCATCCTTTAACCCTTCAAAAAGGCAGAATCCCTTCATCCTTCAACCTCTGCTTTGTCAAGTCATTATTTTAAAATGATTGGGGTTTTTTGCCCTTTGTAGTCTTCCTTAAGTCTATGCTAAAAGTATTCTTTTCTACTCTTTCTATTGGCACTGAGGTTATTTATCAAAGTGCTTCATTTTGCAGCTACCTCAAGGTTAAAAATGTTGTAGCTCTCAAGTCAGAGATGGCTGTTTTACAGAATGCTATAATGACCAATTTATGAGAAAGGCAATAGGAAGGAAAAAGGAAAGGAAGGCATAATTGTTTCATACCCTGCTTTTTTTTTCTTCTAGCATTCAAAATTAATATTATAAAAACATGAATTATTATAAACCAGATGTGGGATCTCTGGCTGAATAAATCCATAGTGAATTGGGCAAGGATTGAAAGATGTGGCAGAGGATCACGATTCTTGCAATAATGAAAGAATGCTTATTTTTTACTGTAATTTTACTGTGGCCTCTTGATAAAATTTTCTACTCTTCAGGAAAAATGCAGCATGCTTATCTCAAAGACAATGTTTCTCCATCTTCTGTTTCTAATAAACCTATTGATTTGGGGGTTGAATGAGTCCAAAGTAGACTAAGTTTAAAATAGAATATTTACAGCACTTCCCAGTCCAACAAAACGGAACATTTAATACTATTGAGAATTTTAAGTATCCTTATGTGTAATTGTTAGTCAACGAAGAGCATAAAGGAGAAAAAAAGCATCATAAAATTCAATAAAGTGAGATAGAGCTGTCAGCGTAGTCTGTTCTTATTATTATTTGTTTTTCATAAGAAATGACTTTCAAATGTATGTAGATTTTATATTTTACAGCTGACTTAAGTATTTGGAAATAGGAACATTTATTCATATCACCAACAACCAAAGACATATTCCCCCATTGGTTTTATAATAGTCTCAGAGCCTCTTGGTCATATTTTCGCTAGTATCATTAGCTCAGTAACAGGTATAACCTATATTTAGCTGCCTATGTCTAAATGTGTATCTTTGAACCCCCTCTGAACAAGGCAATTACTCTTCCAAAATAGAAACACTAATTTATGAATGAAAAAATGAAAATGCATTGTCAAATGAATGAACCTACATAAAAAGCATTTTTTAAACTTCAAGATGGGAAAATACAGTATACTATTACGATAGCATCCCCGTTTTCTGAGAGTTAGACTGCCATGTTGAGAGGGGTCCAAACAGAAAGATACAGATGTGTGAATGCCGGTGCAGTTCATGCCTCAGTTCTCCAACCGGTCTCTCTACAGACAGTCTTAGGAGGTTACCAGCCTTAACTTTGGACTCACCCATAGTGGCTAGAGGAGTGCTTTGTATTCACTTAGCTTTCTGTATCTTTTTTGCATGTGATATTAAATAGGTTCTCTTTTCCTTGCTTTAGAGTTTAATTATGGAATCTAAAAAGATAGTGTATATATCATCTGGATGATCTACAGAAGTGATTGATGAGGACCTTTAAAGTAATACCATCAGTTTTCCTGAATAATTTTTATAGTTTACCTTTTTGGCAAATAGATATCTTCTTTTATGCACTTCTACTCCATAATTTTAAAGGAAAAGCCAATCCTTTTAGCTACATTAAAAAGAATGTACTTTCTAGGAAGAATGAATGTCAAAAAGGTTTTCTTTAAAAAAAAAAAAAGGCACTACCTCTACCATTCTGACAGACAGATTGTTGACATTAATATTGTATTTCAGTATAGTGTATTGATCTTGTTTATTGTGCTCCAAATGGACCCTGGCAGTCATTAGATGAATTAAACATAAGCCACAGGGTCCTCTTCATGCCTTTGCAGTAGCTCACTATGGGCAGTTTGTTCAGTCCAAATAAACAAATAAGTGATACCTGTTCCAATTTTGTGCTCATTTTTTAATTGAGTTGTTTGCCTTTTTGTTGTTGAGTTGTGAGAGTTCTTTATATATTTGGGATACTGGATTCTTATGAAATATATGATTTGCAAATATTTTACCCATTCTGTAGGTCGTCTTTTCACTTTCTTGAGAGTATATTTTGACACACAAAATTTTTTTGTAGGTTGTCTTTTCACTTTCTTGAGAGTATCCTTTTGACACACAAAATTTTTTAATTTTGAAGTCCAGTTTATCAATTTTTTGTTTTGTCACAGTTGCTTTGGTGTTATATCTAAGAAACCATTGCCCAATCCAAGGTCACAATGATTTACACCTGTGTTTCCTTCTAAGAGTTTTATAGTTTTAGCTCTTACAGTTAGACGTTTGATTCATTTTGAGTTCATTTTTATATATGATGTGAGGTAAGGGTTCAACTTCGTTCTTTTTCATATGAATATCCAGTGTCTTAGCACTATTTGTTGAGAAAGACTGTTCCTTCCCCTATTGAGTGGTCTTGGTACCCTTGTCCAAAACCAGTTGTCTATAGATAATATGGGTTTATTTCTTGACTTGCAATTCTATTCTTTTGATTTATATGCCTCTTCTTACTGCAGTACCACACTGTTTTGATTACTGTAGCTTTGTGGTAAGTTTTGAAATCAGCAAGTGTGAGTTCTCCACTTTTGTTCTTTTTCAAGATTACTTTGACTATTCAGAGTCCCTTGCATTACCATATGAATTTTAAGGTCTTTTTTCTCCTATTTCTGCAAAAAAAAAAAAAAAAAAAAAGTAGGGATTGCATTGGATCTGTAGGTCAATTTTGGGAGTATTGCTATTGTAATTTTTTTAATGAAGTTTAAACAACACTATAACTACTAGCACAGATATCCACTGTGAGGTGATTGTACCTTGAGCCCCATTAAGGAAAGTTAATATTTAGAAGTAGCAGGAGAATGGATTTAGCACACTGTCATCTTTCGCTCTAAATTTTGGTGAGATTCCGCAGAGTTTATTTGTGAGCTTTTCCGTAAGCCCATGATGACTGTGACGTGTCAATAGTTTTCGTCTGTTTCTATGCCATTCTCATTTTTTTGTGTGTACGGGCACCTCGGCCGCGTGGATGAAGCCCGAGACAGGGTCTCCCACACCAAATTCTGCTGATTCCTGTGATGATCCAGTGCAGTCATAAAGTTATTTTCTGAACTCTCCAGCTCGTATGTATGGCCCTGTTATTTGAAAGAAAATCTAAAAAGAAATCCCAACTAAAATGATTTGGGAATGAAGTCAGACCACAGTGGTGGCTGCAGGACTGCTTCCTGGCATGGAATATTAGAGCAGATGTGTCCTGGTTTTTTGTAGAGTCTTGGGAACAACCAATGGTTTTAGGCTGGAACAAGGGCTGGTTATTCTGTTTTTCACAAGCAGCTGCCTTCAAGGTTCATTTTTTAAAAAGAGGAGAAAAAAATCAGTGATGTTTGCCACCCTGAATATGGAGATGAATCCAAATTGAGATTAATTTTGAAATATGTTTCCACAAACACTAACTGGGAATGAGATGAATTTGTTTGCATGTGAGACTGAGCTTGGAAGGAATGTTAATTTGCCTCTTGCTGTTCAAATCAGAAACATGTTTTGCAGTATATTCTCTATTCCATTATTCTTTGTTAACAGTTCCCCCGTCATAAACACTATGGGCTGCTTTAGAAAGTAAATCATAGAAGGTAAAATATAATATCTCATCCAAAAGAGTGTACCAATCTATTAACCTCTCCCAAATTATGAGACATGTGTCCAAAGGAATGTTGAGTTGGTATGCACCAAAACACTATTCATCAAGAGTATTGTAGACTTGGAGCATGCAACAGGTGGTCAGAGGGCCAAGGCCAGGGTGTTACTTAATTTTAACTCCTGTTGACAGATTCATTGACCTTAGACAACGAATTTAAAATCACCTGTCTAATGTGCTTATCTTTTTATAATTATTATTCATTCATATGTCCTCATAAAAGCATGAGTTAAATCTCATTTCTTTGAAACAGCACCTGGCAACTACTTGTGTTGTCTTGTACGTGTCTCTGTATCTTTGCTTTTGGTTTGGGTGGCTGAGTCTACCCATATGCAGATGTGGATCCACGTCTTCAGCATCCTCTGTGGCATGGAGCTTCATGTAGCTGCTTGTGAAGCCAGTGGCGATCAGAGACATGCTCATCTTAGAGAAGGAAAGAGGCGCAGCTGCAGGTTTCAAGCCTCTCCAGCAGTGGCCTAAGCCAGCCTGCCTTTGGCAAACTACTCATTTCTTCTCTTTCAGAGCCTGTAATAGTGAAGTGACACACTGAGGCTATAGCAAGTTCCTTCTGAAGTTTTGCCAAGTTAAGAAGGAGCTTCCTGGGCATAAGCAGTGGAGAGCGGGTAGTGGAAAGGGAGCATATCATATTAATATGGTGATTCTTACTGGGATTGCATACTCTTTATTTAGGAAACTCCAGAAGCAAACCATACTTCACATTCTAAGGAATGTGGGGTTTTTTTAAGAGACAGATTACTGTTTGAAATTTTAAATTCATTGCTCTTTTTCAAAAACCTACTTTTATTTTATTGATGACTACTGAGCCCTGAAAGAATTAAAATGGGTTTACTCTCAAATGGCAGTTTATATATATGATAGAACAGAAAGTTGCTACCCGTGTCCTTTTTGATGTGGCGTACACTGTAAGAGAAGTGTCATGTATCTAGCTGTGCTTGAAAGCATTAATCATTCATAATGTGACCTTTCTTCATTACAGTAAATCTTTTTTCTTTCCTAATGACAATAATCAAGTAACATGTGTTTCTTGCTATTTATAAGTTTGCAATGATGCCAATAAACACTCACCTAAAATTTTTATATATGAAATTTTAATTGTTAATACTGATAACTTTTGATTAGTTATAGTTTTCTAATATCAAACAGCTTTTCTCGAATAAAAAGAAAACTAACTTTGTCATTGCCACTGAGATATCCTAGGTATACAACTTTATTCTTAGTCATCACTCTAATTTGTGTGGGAGTCTTAGATGGTTTCAAATATGTATATATGATACTTGCTTCAGCAGCATATACACTAAAATTGGAATGATAAAGAGAAGATTAGCATGTCCCCTGTGCAAGGATGACATGCAAATTCATGAAGTGTTCTATACCTTTGATTCCACTTATAGGAAGTAACTAGAATAGTAAATTCTAGAGAAATAGAATAGTAAATTCATAGAGACTGAAAGTAGAATGCTGGGCGCCAGGGGCTGAGGGCAGGAGGGAATGTGGAGTTTGTGTTTGATGGGTACAGAGTTTGAGTTTGGGAAGATAAAAAAAGTTCAGTTGGGAGGATGGATGGTGGTGACGGTTGCACAACAATGTGAATGTACTTAATGTCACTGAACTTTACACTTAAAATGGCTAAAGTAGTAAGGTTTATGTTATATATATTTTACCATGATAAAAAATGTGTGTGTATGTATGTTTCTATCATTTCCCATTGTGAATAGCAAGGAGATTTAAAAATCAGTCAAGGACATAGGATCTTTGATAAATATTTATTAAATGTCTACCATGTTCCAGATTCTGTGCTTGGTGCCAGATATGCTGCAGGGATAGGCCACAATTTTTCTTACTCAAATAACTTAGAATAGTTTAGAATTCACCGGGGGAGACTTTGGGTAAACAGAGTTGAGAAGGAGGCTGCTCTCCCTAGGGCTGATGCTGGTGGCCATGTCTCATAGCATTAGGTAGTCTTGTTTGACAGCCATTCTTACTCCTACTAGCACTCACTGAAGATTATCGGTGAAGGAAGGAACCTTAGTTTTCAACTGGTTCAGTCACGTCATTTTATAGGCTCCAAGGAACTATGTTATATGCTCAAGGTCAGACATCTGGTGAATAAGACTAAAGACTGCATCTATTTCAGTGTCTCTGTATCCAATGGTATTTACTTACTGTTGCTGCCAAGTTAAACAAAATTGGGTTTGTGGAGCTATTTATCCAGCTTCAGCATCTTTTCACTGAAAATGTCATAGGTGGAAGAAATGTCCCTATTTTAGCATTTGTGACTCAGTAATAAGGTGTTTCCCAAGCCCAAAGACTCAACATCCTTGAATATGTAACTCATTGTTAAGGTATTTAAGAGGACATAAATACCAGCTACATTGGATTTTTGTGTTATACTGGTATTCTCGATTTGTTTAGAAATCGTATGCCAATATGATTTCAATATGAAACATGCCAGCAGACATACCTTCTTCCATGTGACTATTGCAGTTACATTTTTCTGTGTAGGACAAGCAGAGGTTCCTCTGAGATCATAAGGTTATGCCCTGCAGGCAGGTCTGAAGGGGGACCTATGCAAGGGATCAGACAATACAGGGTTTAGCTCTATGAATGTTAATGACTGGAGTTCCTGTTAGCAGATGGCATGTTAGTGACGTGTTGCTGCCAGCTGCTAAATCATACACATCATGAGGTCGTTTCCCAAAGCAGAAGATTTTGTGTATATTTTTTCTGAGTTTATATTGTTACTCTGTTTTCTTCTTGATAACAGACTTTGCTTTTTTTCCCCGTGAATTTCACTTGGTCCTCAAAATAACCCAGGACAGACAAAGCAGATAGTTTTTCCCCTTACTCTCCTTCATGAATCTGACTTCCCAGGCAATCTAATCTTAAATCCACAACTCTGGATGCTTTTTTTTATGTTACCATCTGCCTACAATGCCCTTCCCCAATCTTGGCCTATTGAGATCCTGTTTAGCTTTCAAAACCTCAGTTCTTGTCACCTTCCCCTTTAAATTTTTGATGAACACAAACTATCTGTCCTCTATTCCTATAGTTCGTGTATTACATGTGCCTAGTATTGCTTTGATGTGTACATGTCACTTACTAATTACAAGCTTTTTGAGAGTATGTATCAAATCTCATGTGCATTTGTGTCTCAAAACAAACATTTAGGCATAAGGTAAGTATAGCAAATACCTATGCCCAAGGAATATTCCAGGCAGTGGTTCTCAAAGTGTGGTCCTTGAGCAGCAGCATCAGCACCTCCTGGGAACTTGATAGAAATAGAAATGCACATTCTCTGATCCCATCCTGAACCCGCAGAGCTAGGGGTTCGACTCAGCAGTCTATGTCTTAACAAGCTGTCCAGGTGACTGACACATGGTAAACTTTGAGAATTACTGATTTAGAGAATAATCAACTTACAAAAGGGTTAATAAATAGGTGGAGATCCACTCTGGCACCCCAGTAAGCCAATTAGATTTACCTATGCTATTATCTTCTAAATTCACATGATACATGCTATATGCCCCAAAAATATTTAAGGTGAAAACCCAAATGAATTGCTATATTTGATTAATTCATAGAATGCAGCAGCTCCAATTCACAGGAATAAAGTGTACATATATATGGTGAGTAGTCATAGATAAAAAGATGCACAACTTCTCATGATTAAATAATACATATCAAAACATAATTTTTTTAAAATTATCAAATTGGTAATGTTTAAAAATATGTCATACCCTGTCATGACAAGGATAGGTGAAAAGGAACTTCCATAAACTATTGGTCAGTATATGAATGAAACATTTTAGACTATTTGGCTCTACCTAATAAATTAAAATGTATAGTCTTTTCTAAGTTAGCACCATATTTCTACAGATACACACTGGCACACCTATAGACGGGGGCACTTCTGCTTGTCACTTGATATCCCAGAGTACTGTTTATATTTTTTTCTTTTTTTTTTTTTTTTTTGAAACAGGGTCTCGCTCTGTTGCCAAGGCTAGAGTGCAGCAGTTTTATTGTTAATATCCTCAAAACACTTAAATTTGGTTAGCTTGCTCCAAGCATTCTCAGTATTTAAAAAAATTTTTTTTTTTTGCTGAAGAATTTCTAAAACTTGTTTTGACTGATATCACTCAGTTGTTCTCTGCAAGCTCAAATTCCTGAGCTCAAGTGATCCTCCTGCCTCAGCCTCCCCAAAGTGCTAGGATTACAGGCATGAGCCACCATGCCCAGCCCATATTTTTTTAAGTGTTATTACCTTTAAAATAACTATAAAGAAAGGACAAATGGTGTGCAACAGACTCAATTTGCCCCTTCTCAGACTCCCCTTTAGTTTCTCTCTTTCTCTCTCTCTCCCCCCTCACTTGGGGGTTCAACATCCTTAAGATTATAGAGAAATTGCAAAATATAATGTTGGCTGGAAATGCTAAATTTCAAGGAACTTGGGTGGAAATGGTTGAAGCCATTAACCCAAATGATCAATGAAAGTATTAGTCTCTGTTTTCTTCTTCCAAGATTTTACTCTGTTGTAGCCTTAGAGCTGTCAGTTTACATGTAATTCTGGTAAAAAGGAAGGAGGTACTTCCTAATACACTATTGCCGTCCTCTCCTCCTATTTATTAGGATAATTGATGTCAGTCAAAACAAGTTTTAAAAATTCTTCAGCAATGTTTTTTTAAATACTGAGAATGCTTGGAGCAAGGTAACCAAATGTAAGTGTTTTGAGGATACTAACAAGAACAAGAATAGCTCCTCCCTTTTCTGCTAAGAATCAACCCAGTTTCCAAACTGCTGTTAGCAATGTTTATCATGAGGAGAACCAAAAAAAATAAGCCGTTTCAGGAAAAGGAGGAATAGGTGGCGGCTGGGGGAAGGATCTTTGTGGTAGAGTAGTTAGGCCCTGCCAGAATGTATTTAGAATTGATAGGCTAAGTCTCTGCTTCATTTTTCTTACCTTCCTTTTGGCAGAAAACCAGTATTTTGACACTTGAGTGCCTTTTTTCTGTCTTGAGGGAGAAGCCTTCTTATACTTGAAGTATGAAATAGCTCCTTGAGGTATAGGATGAAAAATTATGGGGAGACTATCTGTGGATTACTAAATCAGTTATTAAGGGGAAAAATGTCCTAATTAGCCTGTCTTTTGATGAACGTGGCATCCATATGTAAGTCAAATATTGTATGCAAATGTAAGAGAGGTTTTATTTTCTAGATCTCTTTGATATGAGATGAAGAGCTGGCTTCCTTCCCACATTCAGTATGGACGTGCCTCCATTCTGCTGCCAATAACTCTTCAGGGGAACATGAAAATGGAATTAAACCCTCACAGTTTTCAGATTTCAGGATCCTAGGTGATTAAGTGACTTGATCAAAATCAGAAACTCTGAATGTGCTAAAAATTGTCAAGGCCCAAGGAGTTCCTTATGTTTTGCCAAAAAGCCCTTCAGAAATTGAAGCAGGTCTTTATATACCTGGAGTGTGAAAAAATCAGATGCTTTTCTTTAAAGAAAAATAGGCACATTCAAGCAGAATTGGGAGCCCTCTGTGGAAGTCTAGGTCTGGGTATTCACTATCATATAAGGCCTCATTAATCCGGGCTTGAGGTCCTCAGAGCCCTCTCGTGGGGAAGGCTAGTGTCAAGTTTGAGCTTTGTTTACTGCCCTACATGATTTCTGTACTTTTGTGCCATCAGCTAGTAGACAGAGAAGAGTATCTGGTATTTGTTGGTGTCATTGGTTTGGTCACTGTAAGTTGTTGGATGTGAAAGACTCCAGTTGTTATCCTGGAAGTCAGTGTTTCTTAATGTGTACTTGGGGCCATTGAGGCATATGGGTCCCACCTCAGACCTACAGAGATCTGCGTTTTTCTTACCTTCCCAGGTGGTTCTTAGACATTCAGAAGTATTAAAACTTACGCTTATGCACAATAACAAAAATGTAAGGATTGTTAAACACTTAGATTATTTTTTGTACTTGCCTTGAACATAAAGGAATGGCAGGTATTGTCATTGAACGTTAATGTATCCTGGTAAACTGGCCTGTGAATTTCTAGCAGTGTTCGTTTCTGAAGTGGTCATTGTATAAAATGTTACAATGAAGCGGTATTAACCTCAAGAAGTTCAAATACATGAACAGTTTGTTTAGGTGAGACCGTATTGATGGCTATGTTTTATTTATGCAAGTTAAGGCTTCTTACTATGAAAAGGGATTGGCATAAACTGCTTGTTTACTTAGATTAACTGTATCTAAAGGGAATAAACTACAAGCATAGGGCAAGCTTCAGTCACAAAATGCTGCCTTTCATAACTTTCCCCCATTTGCTGTTTGACTTGCTCTGTCAGAAATTGTGAACCTACTACTCCACTTACAGAACCTTTACTTCCCTATTTACAGTCTTTACTTTTTATCATAGATACTGGCATTTTACTTAAAGAAATTACCCATTTCAGCTCTCTTCAAGTCCAGAGTGATATTATTTTAATAAGGGCTGAAAGGGAAAATTGACAAAATATGCCTGGCGTTGTCAGCGTTGTAAATGACAGGCAGTAAAAGCTTAATCTTGGAAGATTGTCAGAGAGCCTAATCTCAGCTCAAGGAATGTGTATCTTTTTAGAGAATTTTCTAAAAATATATATAGAGAGAGACAAAAGATATGCTGAGTACCAACTCCAGGTGCCAATCCTGAGAGGCAACTCACTCTGTTACGCAATAGTGTGTGTATTTTGCGGGTTATACAAGTGAGCAAATTAAACTCCTTTACTTCTTGAAGTATTTCCTTTACTGACTTTCAGTAGAAATCATATACCATCTCCTCTTATGTTCCTCCCAAAATGAATAGACCACATAATTCACATAATTGTAAATGTCCCAGCACATGGGGAAGTTGATATTGGGATTTTTCCCTTGGCCTGTTGTGACACAAGATAGCAAGGAAAGCACTGGGGAACTTTCTTGCCAAATGGTCATAAAAAGTAAAGGAAAAGAAAAATCCCAAAGGTCAAGTACGCTTGCAAGTCCTCAACTAAGTCACATCTGAAATAGATCACTTCCCTGTCATTTCTAGGAAAGGGGCAGTACAAGAAAGTCCTTGCACATCCCTGGTGAACCATTGGTAATATATATGGTTCTTCTCATCTTTAGCTATCACCTTTTCAAAAAAAAAAAAAAAAACCAAGAAGAAATAAAATATAATGCCCTAGAAAAAGCTGTTCTGACCTTTGCTGTTTCTTTTGTCTGGGTGTGACTAGGTAGGTGCATTAGTCTGCTAGGGCTGCCATAACGAAATACCAAAAATACCACAGACTGAATGGCTTAAACAATGGAAATTTATTTCCCCTAGTTTTGGAGGCTGGAAGTCCAAGATCAAGGTGCCAGCAGGTCAAGGTGTCTTCTGAGGAGACCTCTCTCCTTGATTTACATATGGGCACCTACTCACTGTGTCTTCACATGGCCTTCCTCAGGGAAAAGGATGTCAGTGGTCTCTTCCTCTTCTTATTAGGACACTTGTCCTATTGGATTAGGGCTCCACCCTCATGACCTCATTTAACCTTATACCTCCTTAAAGACCCTATCTCCAAATACATTGAGGATTAGGACTTCAACATATGAATTTTGGGGGAGACAATTCAGTCCATAACAGTTAACTAAATCATGCTTTTGGATGGATCCAAGGTACCACCTCTTCATCATTCCTCAACCACTATCTAGTGCACATGGCTTCTTTGTCCTAAAACAAGTCATGGGAGACATAAAAGATGTTTTTCTTGCTGCTGCACCCTAAGGCATTGAAACCAGGCTTTGCTTTGGCCACTTTTTCTCTGCCTTTATGAAGTTCAAATCCAAGACCTCCTTGGTACATAAAGAGCATATATTTGGCATAGAGGGATTTGACAGATTTTTAAAATTTGTTTTTAACTAGTGTATCCACACTCTTGTCTCTTAGTGACTAAAGCCAGGCATTCACAGGGTTAAAGCAGGAGGACATACTAAAGAGTATAACAGAGTATAGCGTGACAAACCTATAACCAAGTAGTGTTAGTCATGTTTTATCATTCTTGAGCCAAAGGGTCACAAATAACTTAGATATTTTTACTCAACACTCATTCCATAAAATATTCCATTTTATTCATCCGGATTTCATATAAGGAAAAAAAGAAAAACTTTTCAACTACTGGAGAATTTTTTTGTTAAGACCCAATTTGTCGAATATGGACCCTAAATTGAAATAGATGTGCTAAATTTTTTTTTTTCTTTTCTTTTACCCAGAACATAACAGGGAAGAAAGACATGCTAAATTTTATAGATTACTCCACCTGTCCCAACTTCACTAAATTTAGTTGCTGCACACACATATAACAGCAGACTTCATTCTGGCATTAGAGATGGTTATGTTTTCATCACCCTGGGGTTTGCAAAAGCTGAAACCCGCCAGGCATTTACCATGCATTTTACGGCCAGGGACAGCTCAGCTTCTGGCTTTTTAGGGAGGAAATGACATAACCTCTGTGTTTACAAGGTGTTTGAAACTGAAGCCCTTCCACTTCCTTGCTCAGTCTAAGGACTGACCTGGCATACAAAATTCCTGTGGTTTTATCGGGATACGACGTGCAGCCATTAATGGTCAAGAAAGGGAAGTGGGGATGTTCCCCGTGGCACTGGAAGAGAGGAACGGAGCTGAAACGCTGGTGGGTGTTTGGGGGAAACGTCTCTGCACTAACGGGGTTAGACTGTTAGATCATAGAGCTCCTTATTCTTCTCCTTCATCTGCCTGATCCCAGCCTTGAATAAAGGACTCACCACGAAACCACATTTCACTCCAGTGATTTTATTATACCCAGAAATGCTCGTCTTATCAGCACACAGTTAATATTCTTTTACATGGGCAGTATCTTAGTTTCCTAGGGCTGCTGGAACCAATTATCACAAACCATGGAGCTTAAACTAACAGAAATATATTCTCTCATTATTCCGGAGGCTAGAAGTCTGAAAGCAAGGTGTTGGCAGGGCCACATTCCCTCTGACTGCTCATGGGGAGATTGTGTTCCATGTCTTTCGCTTGCTACTGGTGCTGCTGACAATCCTTGGTGATCCTTTGGTTTATAGATGCGCCATTCCAACCTCTACCTCTGTCTTCTCATGGCACTACTTCCCCGTGTCTTTGTTTCTGTGTGTGTCTTCTCTAAGGTGATTAAGGACCCATCCTACTCCTATTGGATTAAGGGCCCACCCTACTCCAGTATGACCTCATCATAACTTGGTTACATTGGCAAACACCCTGTTTCCAAATTTGGTCATATTCTCAGGTATCTGGAGTTAGGACTTCAGCATATCTTTGGGGGGACAGTTCAACCCATAACAGGTAGTTTTGTTTTTTCTTTTCTTACCCTTGACTTCTCAAATCGGAAATATTGTCCAAGATTCTTTCTCAAACACTATCAAATTTAAATCTAAGAACTACATGACTTAAATTTATGACCTCTTCATTAAAAAAAAATTGATTAACATATTTAATTGGTACCAATTTGTAAAAGGCTTAAAATGCTTTGCATTTGCTTGAGGCTGATTAAGGAGTAAATTTGTAAACCATGGCTGCTTTAATTAGCCAGGGTTAATTAATGTTTGCCACACTTGGAAGATGAAAAGACATGTATAAATGCACTATAATGTGAATCATTTTTTAATTTGTTGTTGAAGCTTATAGTGTATTCAAATAAGGATTGCTTACATCACACTTTAAAAAGAGGTTGATATTAGGTACAAATAAACAGTTTGATAGAATAAATAAGTAGTGTTTGATATATCAGTAGGGTTAACTGTAGTTTACAGTAATCTATTGTATATTTCAAAATAACTAGAAGAGAATAATTCAAATGTTTCTTGCATAAAGAAAAGACAAATATTTAAGTGATGGATGTCCCAATTACAAATTATGCTGATTTGATCTTTGCAAGTTATATGAATGTATTAAATCATCCCCTGTAACCTGAAAATATGTACATCTATTATGAATCAATAAAAAACGCTAAATTTTAAAAGAGGATGTTGGAGCACTGTGGTAAAGGTTCTACATTTTGAGATGTATTAATTACACGTTATGAAGATGATTCTGCTTTAATATATATTTAGAGAAAGGTAGTTACTTTTTAAAATCTGATTGTATAAGAAGGAAAGAGTAGAAATCTCTGAGACCCACGTCAGTAACTATTTAGTGTGTCATAATTTGAGATGAAATTATTTTTTATTTTTTTTTTTCTTTTCTTTCTTTTTTTTTTAGTTTCAAGTTGAAACTTTTTTCAGAGCAGGGTGAAGGTGAGGAAAGGCTAACTGTGCTGCGATGAACATAACCTTTTTAAAGTAACTTTTTTAAAGAAAAGAAATTACTAGAATTTTATGTAAATTTTCAGCAAAGCCCGAGGAGCGTGGATGAAGTCTTGTGCGGACTGGGAAGTGTGGAGATTAGAAGCAGTTTGGGGGGAGTGCAGTGAGATCTCCCACATGGGGGCCATAAGCTGTGCGTCCCTGGAAAGCAGCTGCCCCAGGCAGCAGGACATGGCCATTCTCGTTGAGGGACTGGCCACGTCGGTAATTTTCCATCGTGTTGAACGGAACACACCTTCCAGCACCAGGATTGGTGGTTCTCTGGATCACTAAAGCAGAGCTGGCCTCACTGATCCCACCTTCACTTCATGATTGTCTGCATGGAGGGTGTATCTAAAATCAAATTAGCAAAAAGGGTTGGTCTACTTTGCTTTTCGTCTTCTACACAATTTTCTCCTTTGTTCTTTGCAGACCAAAAAAAAAAGAAATTGTGAAGTTGCTTTTTATTATCATCTTGTGGATGCTCATATTAAAATGATTTGATTTTTTTTAAAAAACCATCACTTTTTCTTTGGATAAGAAATTCTTTGCTCTCTATAGTTCTTAATAATAACCGCCAACCTGATTTTATTGTTGACATGTCTGTTAAGTTTCTTATCAGCTCCAGGCTTCCCCTTCATCCCTTTCTTTTCTTTACAGTTTACCTGTTAACGAAGCAAAGGTCACTTGACTGTAGAATTTGCTAATTGTATGCTCACGGTGCAGGTTGGTATATTTCTCCCACAAACCGAAAGCCCTGGCTGTGTCTGAGCTGCTTCCCTTTTCACTTCACTTTACCCCAGCTGCCAGAAGGGTCACAACTCCCAGGCAGCTGGTCCTTTATGCCTTGGCACATGCGCTTGAATCTGCTAGGATAGTGGTCTCTTCCCTAGGGCCCCGCTGTAATATCACTATCCCCAGCCCCAAAACCCAAGCTTGTTTCTTTCTGATTCTGTTCATATCCCTAAATAGCACTTGTATGGGAATTATTTTTATGCTCATTTTTCTCTGAACCGTGAGCCGTTTGAGTGAAAAGAAATTGACGTGGTTTATTTCCGGCAGTGGCCGGGAAGATGATAGGATTGCCAAACAGATGAATGAATGCATGCATGCATGCATGAATGAGTGAACTCACTAGGTAATGATAAAGTGGTTTGATTTTTCTTGGTTCCAGATTATTTTCCTTAAAGTGAATCCTTTCAGCTTCTCTCAATCCTGTGCATTATGAATGCTTTCTTGAAGACAACACTTTGTATTCACTTCCAAGCCCCAAATGCTTTCCATTGCTAGGCTTGGTTTCCCTACACATTGTTAAAGGAGCACGTGAATAAGCTAATGCAGAAGAGGAAAGACCGTTGCTGTATCTAGAATTGTTCACTGGACAGTAAGTTTTGTGTTAAAGAAAACATAAATAGGCTACTCTGCAGAAGTGCATAGAGGGTTTGTGTACTTTTTAAAAATCTGCATAAATAAACACTTCAAATGAGCCATTGTGTATACAAGGATGATGTGCTATCTTCAGGAACAGGCGCCCATCCTCCGTTGTGATGATATGTATATATTTATGCTAATCTTACACACTTGCCTGCTCCCCTTATAATTATCTGCCTAAGTCTTTTAGGCTCTTTGAATGAAATTAACTATGTATGGATGTTGAAAATTTTCCTTTCTACCATGAGCTCACCAGACTTGCTAACCGATTCTTTACATCCTTCTAAGTATAAAATTCCATCATTTCAGCACTAATCAACATGAATGTGCTTTCTTCACAGCATAGCAAAAGTTTTTGCTGGCTGCTGGGAAGGGTACTGGTTCTCATTCCATTCCTTCGCTTTGGTCCACCTCGGGATCTCTTTTACACAGGTCGTACTTCTCTCATGAGTTCGGAAGAGGGTGCTTGTCAGACAGGACAGGGTGCTGTGGGAGCACCACTTACCAAGACTGCCAAAGAGAGTTGTGCCCGCGGCCTGCAAGCTGTCAACAGCCGTGCTGCGGGCGTGTCTAGCTCAGCCTGGTCTCCCTCCCTTGCCTTGTGCGGTTGAAGGTACAAGTTGGAACTGAAATCTGGTCCACCCACAGCTCGACAAGACGTGAGCCCTGTATGCTACTCGCTTCCCAAAGGAAGTGTGTAGCCTTCATCAGAAGCAAAGGTGGTGTTTTAATCTCTGCCTTCTCTCTCTTAATTGGTTCAGAGCTCAGGTGGAGAAAAGGGGACTCTGTGGACTGATTCCCAGAAAACCCCAACGCCAGCAACGAAGGCTCCGGGAGACTATGAACTCAGATTATATACAGTCACCAGAATGACTCTGCCTTTATAAAAATGTAGGCAAGAGCATGGAAACTATCATTTGAGGACTTTTTTTCCCTCCCTCTACTTTCTTGTCCTCACTGAAAGCATTAGCAGTTTTAAAAACTGAAATGTGATAGATGCTGTTCCAGATGCAGCAAACCTCACGTTTCATTTTCCCAATTTACTCGCTATCTAGAAACTTCCTTAGAAGTAAAAACAAACAAAAAAATACTGTACCAATTATGCAGAACAACCTCCCAGAAGATTGAAAAGTAAGTACTGGAGAACGAAACTAGAGAAGATTTCTTCCTTATGATTCTTCTGTGTCCTCAAACCTAATAATCCTCTTTTCAAGCACTGTCTGTGTGCCTCAGTAACCTTGAAAAATTTATTCTCATTGGCCATAGTCATAAAAATTATACGATAAAGTGACGATGTGGAAGCGATGAAGTCATCAATGCTATAAAGAATAAAACTGTTCAAAATAAAACATTACTCTTGGTTATCTCTGGTGGTGGTACGGCAAATGAATTATTCTTACTCCTTTTGTCTACATTTTTGGCACTGAATTTATGTTCTCTTATCATTAATACCAACTGATTACATTTTTTTCTATAAAGGAAGAATCACAGTGAAGTCATAGCTTATGCTGCAGAGGTTAGACTCCTAAAGGTAGCACATGGAGAGACAGCTATTTCTTGAGTTGAAGACCATATGCAATAATTGACTTAATGTTTAGAAGATATGAGGCTTCAAACCACATTCGTTTTTATTTTTGTTTGCAGAGGATGTGTAGTTTGTATCTGCTTACATTAATGGTCATATGATGTAATTTCACTATAAATGGACCACAGGAAAACATCTGGATATGTATAGATTAAAGCTGACAGTGCCTACAGTACTAAGCTTTTTATTTCAATATAATTTCAGACTTACAGAAAAGTTGCAAAAATATATTACCTAAAATTTCATTTTTTTAAAGTAAGTTGCAGACATAATGAATGGCCCTTTACACCTAAATTCTTCATTGTGTGTTTCCTCAAAACAAGGACATATAAAAATAAATGAATTATTACCTCAACACAGCATACTTTTAGAGATTATTTCTGTAGTATATCAACTTGTTTTTTAGTCAATACTTCAGGTTTCTGACAACTCAGGCAGGACCAAGGCCCCCTAATGTAGTTGGAAATAAGATCAGGACATTGGCACAAGTTCCACAAGTAAATGTGAAAAAGGAGCCCTTTAATCTGCTTTTAGATGCCAGGGTGTCTGACTGGCTTTTATCTTGATTTCTCACTGATGCCATTGGTAGATCTAAGTTGTTTGATCTATGATGTTTGAAAGGAAAAGGAAATGTGTCTTAAATGAAAAGGGACTTCTTCTGTACCCTCAGTCTAAGCCAGACAAGTAATATTTCAGGAAAATGTCACTTGCAATAAGGAATATTTTCACAAGTGACGGGTAGCCTTGTTTGTGTCTCCTCCAGGGACAGTTTGTTACCATAAGTGGACAAAGCATGCCTCATTTAAAAGTCTGTGGCCAGGAAACTACTAAACAAAAATAAACCCAGATTTAGACATGGAATATGGAGTCTGAATTTTTACTCTGGGAGATTTTCAAGATTGATAGTGTGGCTAAAAATTAGAGGACTGACCTCATTTTCTCGAGGTCAAGATAAAAACCAGATTTGTGGGACAGCATTTACTTTGTGGTAATATGTCTATAAATTTTTCCCCAAGTTGGAAAATGTGGCCGTGTCATACAGGGCTATATCACTCTCAGCCATTGGAGTATCCTCGTCACTACGCTATATTGTGGAGGCAGAAGGATATTGGGGTTGATTGTGTCTACAGAATCAATCCAGTGTTCAACACTTCGAACAGCTCTAAACCAAAAGGAGTCTAAATTATTTTAAATTTGACTCAGAGTTGGTGAAGGCTTCTGGCTGCTCATGTAACTATCCTATTCATCCCCAGAAAGGGAAATCTAAAGAAGTGGGGGCATGTGCAGAGGGGAAAGTGCTCTTAAGGATGGGCTGTCAAAATGTAAGTGACACGTAAGACCTCACTCAGTTAGAGAAGGGAGCTTTTCCACTCTACTCCACCATCCAGAAGCTCTATGATCTTGGACTACAGCTTGAACCTCTTTTACTTTGGTTTCTTCATATGAAAAAAAAAAGATACCATTGAATTCATTTTTTTCCAAATCTATCAAAAATATCAAATGTATGAAAAACAGGGTGCTTATGATGATAGATGGGTTTACACTTCTTTAATATTAGTTCCTAATCAAAGTTAAATAGCCATGTCCTCTATAAAATGAAATTTGTTGGGGAATAGTAAGAAGGTTGCACTAGGAATTGGGATACTTAGGTTCGAATCCTAGTTCTGCCACTTGCTAGTTATAAATATACTTCTCAGGGTGGGCGTCAGTTTGTTCGGCCATCACTGGGGGTAGTGATCCCAATGTAAAGATTGTTGTACGTATCAGATGAGCTGCTGGGTATGAAAAGGCCACAGAAATGGAAGGTGTCATGAGTGCAGTTGATCTCATGCTATTAAGGTATCATAGCTTGGCACAGTCCCATCATGGTACAGCTCTGGAATCACAGGTGTCTGTACTATATATGCTAATCAGAACATCCCAGTCATGTGCCGTAATTACTTGAAGACCACATAGGTTCTCTCCCAAATCAGCATTGCAAACAGCTGCTCCACTGAACGACAGGTAAGTCCATGCTTAGAAGTAGACTGACACACCAGCTAGGGTTGGTCTTGCTAAAAGCATCTTCAGTAGAAAAGAGTTATTCTTTTCTAGGAAGCCCAGCAATGAAGTGTGTCCCTTGATGCTCTCTATGCTTTTAAGTACGTTCTTTTCTTCAAAGTCTGCATAACACTGACCTGTTTCCTGAACACTGCCCTGTTCTTGCTGGTGTGTAACTTCCTGCCTAGAAAACGGGCCAGTGAAGAAGGAAATCCATGACCACTCTTTCCTGTGGCTGGTACAGAAATGTGAACGTGAATTATAACTTCAAGGCAACAGAGTGTGTTGGGTTCTAACAGCATGATTTTAAGGTGTTTTGGAGTAAAGTTTCCTCTGGCAATTTTGTCCCTTGGCCATACTCATTTCTTATACCTTGCTCCGTTTTTGTGCTTTGTTTTGAGGCTTTTTTTTTTTTTTTTAATGAAGGGATAACTGAGGCTGTTGTGTAATGGTGCCTTTGTACAGCTCATGGCTGTGGTCAGCATGGTGGAGAGTGGGTCCTCTCAAACCATAACATGCGTGAGAGTCACCGGGGGATCATGTTAATGTGCAGATTATTATTCCCTAGATCTGGGTGGGACCTGAGATTCTGCATTTCTAACAAGCTCCCCGAGGACACCCATGCAGCGAGTACAGATAAAAGGATTCAAAGTGAAGGAACTGTAAAGACCATCCAACCAACCTGTCGTGATTTTATGGATGAAAAACACAAGCCTTAAGGAGTTTGAGAGGCCATGGAGAGATTAAGTATAATAAACAGCGTAATAGTTATGTGCTGAGCCAAGAATCAGACATGCACAGAACTGTGATTAGAAAATTAAATCTGATCTCATAGTCCTGGTGTGGGCAAAATGCCTAGAATGGATGACAGCTGATTTATAGTGGAGCTTCCTGATAGGGAAAAATCAGTGCATCCCATTTACAGATACTCCCAATGCAGCTGTGTCAGGGCGAGGAGAAAGAGGTCATTGTGTTGTGTGTAGGGGTGTGTGATCCTCAGTCCTTTCCAGCAGATGCATAAGTAAATATTTATTTAAAAGATAAAAATTGGTTATATGTTAGACAAGATTGAAAAGAAATTTCCTTTTGGGGGACAGGCTCCAGATAAATATTTTTCTACCAGGAACCAGAAGAATGAGAAAATAGGAAAAATAATAGCAATGGTGGTTCGATCCTAGACAAAAGAAAAACCAGCAAACCTAGGGACCTCATATTCTCTCCCTGGTGTCCAAATAGACCTTACACAGCCACATCTTACCTCCTTTATATGAGGTACCTCCTTTATACAAAGAAAATATGCCTCTCCACCCACGTGTGTTCAGTGTGTAGAGGAGGTCATTCAGTAATTATAACTGAAGCTTATAAAAGAAAATTGATTGGTTTAATGTTTATGAACTTTGTTTTCTTTAAACCTAAAATGTGGCCATTAAATTTTTAGAAATAGTTTGCCTAGTGGATTAATAATTTTAAAAAGAATATTAGATGAATTCATCTGTTTCCCATTTGCTAGTGCTTTTATTTATGAGACCATTTCTCGCCAAATGAACAATCGTGGTCTATGGCTTCTACAAAAACTAAATATTTCAGCCACTTGAAGATGAAATTGCTATTGCCTCTTGATGTTGCTTTCTTTAAAATGTTTTAAAATATTTTCAATGATAGCTAAGAGGTAGAGTTTTTTTTTTTCTGTTTACTCTTAGTAGGCTTAATATACATCCTCCAGGCATTTTTAAAAGAGCCAAGTGGTGTGTTTAATGTTTGAAATTAAATACTCTTATTGCTTAAGCCATAGGTTAAATATTATCATCATTGAACTCAGTTAAATATTTCCACTTTGAACTGTAAGGCTCAAGTGCCCGGGTTTTGTAGAGGAAGATATTAGACTCCAAAGGTAACTGCTGCAGTTTGGGACAATAGCAAATAGCTTTTAGGGGGGGAAAAAAGTCTTAGGGGGAAAATAAGCATAGTCTCTTAGTTTAATACAGCATTTGGCAAATGTAGATGCTTAAAAGCTTTGAAAATCCCTAATATAGGCCATCAAAGCATTTTAATAAAATATGAAATTAATTCAGGTAAAAGGATTATCCATCAGGGCCACTAATGTAGTAGAAGTGTGGTTTCAATATGATTTGGCTCGCCACAGAAGTGAAAGATAAAGTCCCACTCAGAATGAACAATGAAATACTATTTGACTCTGGGTATTTTGTCATAGGCTCAATTGCCCAGTGCCAGTGTGTTAAGCCATTGGTAAAACCCTGAGCCCTTAGTAATAACTAGAGCTAGCTGGCTGCCTTAGATGTTTTATGATCACGAAATTGAGTCCTCTTTTTGGCAATGTTAACCCATCATGTCCACCTCTTTTTTTCCCTTAAAACCACACTGACTTCACTATTCCAAATAACACAGCTAGGGGTGGTTATTTCTAAATTTCTGAAGTTAAAATTAAGATAGTAACATGGATTTCTCCTATTTTGAACAACAAAAAAGCTAAGTGCTTTTCATGCTGCTAAAAACATAATTTTTCTTGAATCTTTCATTCTTTCACTTATTTTCTGAAAGTGAATTTGATAAACCAGGAAAATTAGCCACTGTGGGGCTGAACATTCTGGTGGCCATTTTGGGGAAGTTTCTTGCGGACAGTATAAGAGATAAAAGAGGAAAGCTGTGCCACAGTCTACCTCAACCTGAAATGCCCTGGATGTTCTACAAAGCACAAATGTAATATTTTCCATTGTGATAATTTCCTCCTCTACCTTTTTATTGCCAAGGGCTAAGATGGGACCCACTTCAGCTGCCCATGCCTGGGAAATGCCTATTTGGGGGACAAAAGCAATAACCATTCCATAGGGCTAATGGTGGTGAAGTCAGCTTACAACCCCACAAGAGTGGAAGATATTACTGAAGACGTTGGAACAGTGTTGTGCTTATAATGCCTGATTTCTATATTTACTGTGTAAATGAGCAGTCCACTAATGAGACTAGGAGTGAGCCCCTTTTCTGATACTGTGAGAGGCTGAAATAGATGGGGACAAATTCAGGGAGGTTAGTGTTATGTACCCAAGACTTGGATTTCAGCACTGGTGCTTACTGGCCATTGGATCTTGAAAAGATTAGTTCATCTCTCCCTATCCCATCAGGATAATAATGCCTGGCTTGAGAGGAGAGTCAGAGGGGAGGGGGCATTTGATCTGGGCTTTTTAAAGAGTTCATGTAATTTAGAGAAGCAGAGAAGGGCTTCCTAGGAATACATGATCCCTTGTGGGGATAACCCAGGTTGTTTAGCCTGAGAGAAGTGTAGTGTAGACAGCAAGGAGCTGTGAGCCCCATGGCCTTTAGCATCTAGCAAAGGAGTTGGGATTAATTCAGTGGAAGGTGAGGACCCACTGAAATGGGGAGGGAGCCATTCCTCCGTATCAGGAAAAGATCTAGGGAACAGAGAAGAATAAAAATTAGTAAGGAGACCAATGTCTTAGTCAGTTTGTGCAGCTATAACAATACCCAAGACTGGGTAATTTATAAACAATAGAAATCTCACAGTTCTGGAGACTGGGAAGTCCAGGATCAAGGCACCAGCGGGTTCATTGTGTGTTGAGGACCTGGTCTCTCTGCTTCCAAAGTGGCACCAGGTTGCTGCATCCCCCAAAGGGAGCAAACCCTGTGTCCTCACATGGCAGAAGAGCAAAAAAAGGCCTGCACTAGTTCCCTCTAGCCCCTTTCTAAGGCACTAATCCATTCATGGGTGTGGAACCCTCATGACTTACTTCTCAAAGGCCCCACCACAATGAAGATGAAGTTTCAACACATGCATCTTGGGGGATCATATTCAGACCATAGCGAGCAATGAAGAGACCATCAAGATGATCCAGGCAGAGAGTAATCATGTTCCAAGGGGGGATGAAAAGAGAGTGATAAATGAAGAAAACTCACAGATGGAGTTTAAAAGGATTCGTCTGTAGCATAAGAAATACAGAGTCATGGATGGTTCTGAAGACGTCAAGCCTGTGACTGGGAGAGGGGTTCTGCTGAGATTGGAAAACAGGAAAGCAAGAGGGAACGCCAAGGGGCCTTGAGTGCAGTTTTTTACCTGCTAAGTTCACGGGATCAGGAGGGAGCTCTAAGTTGGTATCTCCACCAAACTGTTGGAAAGATATAAATTTGAGTGGGAGGGAGAAGTCAAAGCTGGGGAAATACATTTCAGATTCATCCAAAGGTAGATCTTTAGAGTTTCAAGAATGGGTTGGATTCCCAAAGGGGAAAATTATAGCGAGAGATGGAAAGAGATACAGGAAGAAATTAACAGGGATAAAGAGAACAGGAAAAAAGGAGCAAGAAGAGTTATCCAAAGATATTGTAGGGAAGAATCTCAGTACTATGTATGCAAAACAGAGAAAACATTTCCAGTGTAGAAGGAGGGTAACTGACAGTAAATACCACAAAGACATCAGGAACAACATGGCCCCAGGTAAGGCCGAGAGCTCTCTCGCTGGGGAAGGTTATTCATTCTCAAAATGAATGTGTAAGCACCAATAATTATTCCAGAATATCCTCGCTTTAGTATAGTAAGTACTTAACAGTCATAAGCATAAGATTTATATAAAAGAAATGCCCATTTAATTTATTAAATCAGACATTGGCTACATTATTAGCCACTACCTAGGACTCTGTAAGACATGAAAAAGTTAGAGGAAATCTAATGGAGGCCTTTTATCTGTAAGAGAAAGCTCATTGCAGGCATCAAATATTGAATTTTAGAATGGTGCCACAGCTAATAGGGACATATTATAACTCAAATTAGACTTCAAAAGGACTGATTTGCTTGGGATTCCATCATTTAAAATCTCTTGCAATAAAACTGACTTCCTGGAAAGTTGTTAATCACATGTATTAATGCTAGTCCATCAAATTGTTTTAATAGGTATATTTGAACAGAATGTAAATTTTTCAGATAATTTTTTTCAATTTAAGAGAGAATTTGAAGGATGATAGTAAAATGTTACAAGTCGAATTTAAATCTTGATTTTATTTTCTTCATTTTCTCCAGAAATAATACTAACTGGTGATGTGTCTGCAATGTTATATAATAAACTCTTGACACGGGTATGATTGGAAAATGAGATATTCTTCTTAAGCAGATATTGTTGTTAATAGCACATATGCTTTCTATGGATCTCTAATTTAGAACAATATACACCACACAGAAAAACCTGGCAAATCTTTGGTAACATAATAGGAAATTCATAAATCTTGATACCTTGGGTCATTTTTTTAAAACAGTAATTGCCCTTGATACGAGGTTATATTCTAATAAGCTCTTTTTTTTCTCAGTAAAAATGCATTTCGGTAATCAAATGTGTGACTTGAGGATTTTTACTAGACTACCAGAACTTTAGCAAAGTCAGTGATACAAGATCATGCATGTAAAAAGCAGTTGAAGTCATGCCTGTCAGTAAATGGTAGCTGCTGCTACTGCTGCTGTGATTGTTGTTACTCACCAAGGAGATGGTTTGGTTTTGTTTAGATGAGCTGCTTCAGAAAGAGCAAAACTACTCGGATGATGTCTTGGCCAACATGATCAGTGAACCAAGAATCAGTTACGGGAATGATGCTCTCATGCCATCTTTGACTGAAACGAAAACCACCGTGGAGCTTCTTCCCGTGAATGGCGAGTTCAGCCTGGATGAGCTCCAGCCGTGGCATTCTTTTGGGGCCGACTCTGTGCCAGCCAACACAGAAAATGAAGGTAAGAGTCCCCTGAGGGAGCAAGATTGTTCTGGTAGACATACATACACATATGTCAGAGAGAGAGACAGAGAGATCTTTTTTTTGTTCTCAAGTGGTAATTTTTTTCTTTGATTGTAGTAATAAAACATTTCATTTCAATTTTACTTTAAGAAGGAAATATTAGGAGTTACTATGTAGCCATTAAGATAATCTTATGTCTGTGTGAATTATTCTTTACATTTTTTATGCTACAAAGCAAGTAAACTGAAATTTTTTGGAAAAGATAATAGCCCCGTTGTATATGTGGTAAAACACAACAGTAATGATTACACAGAACACTTTCAAGTAAAAGGCCTCTTGTTTCCCAAACATCCAAGTTTGCATTCGGGGGAGTGTCATCCTTGCAGTTAGAGTCCTATACAAAAGGGACCCACACTGTATTATTCAAGAGGCAATTCTACACATGGAAAATGCATGGCAATAACATTTTTCTAGTTTTTATTTTCCCATTCTTTCCTTAACATAAAATGATATATTATAATGATAAAAGTGGATACATAAAGAGCACATACTATATGCCATATATTATTTTTATGACTATTTTTCAAATGAGGAAATGGAAGCACCCATAAACTAAGTTCTTTAGCAGTGATTTTTGGTAGGAATTTTTTTTTTTAAATGCTTTCTCACTGAGAGGTGTATTGTTGCTTCTGGAATGAAAGCACAAACTTCAACTTACGTTTACAAGATAGTGGTCTAGAATGCCAGCTTCAGAGAAAACAGATAGGTAGTGAAATCAAGGAAATTACAGTTCACCAGCAGAGAGAGAAGTTTTGATAGGGCCTGCATAAATGGAGATACGACAGGCACCAAAATAGTCTTCATTGGCTACTTACTTATTTATGAAATTTCAGATTGCATTAACTGTTAAAGGCAAAGATAGAGTACCATGTATAAATAAAATGTAATTTTGCTTGAGATTTAAACAGTTTTTTGTTTAGAAAGTTAAATTTAAGGCAGCTGTCAAAATTAAGGAGCACATTGCTATACGTGTGTTTTCCTATGATAGTTCAGAGAAGTAAGATTTTTCTGTATCAACAAAGTTGTGCAATAGGTGATGTACTTTTTCACAGGGATTTCTTAGCAGAAATATCTGTTTAGGAGAGAGCATCTTTTAGTTTGCTTTATCATTTTTACCTGTTCAGAAGTATACAGTTACAGACACACAAGCACCTTGATTTCTAGATACTAATGTTTTTCAAGAATACAGCAGGATTTTACCTATGATTTTCTTTCTTAAAGTAGCAAATTTTGATGGTTGTTTAATATTTGTAATATACCTCATAAAATGCAGTCAGTGTACTCCTCAGACCAAATCTAAATCCAATATTAGACCTTACATGCACTGGACAAGTCTCTTTTTAAAAGGACCATTGAAGAAAATCATTATATAGACTGTTTTCACAATGGGAGTAATCACCCCAAATTGTTTCCTTCATTTGAAAAAGAGCACCTTATAATAATATCAGCAGATATAAACAGCAGTGTTATTGATGATATAATAATAATTAAAACTTTACCATTTATGGAAATAATTCTTACATAGAGGAAAAAGTTTCAAGGACATTTGGTTATCGAAGACCTAAGTAACTTCCTTATTAAGCAGTATTATTACTAGAATGCTAGTTGTGTCATTTTTTTATAGTTAGATACATTTTTGGCCATTTAAAATCTTCACTCAGTCTCTAATGAGAATTTTTTGGGAAAAATGTCCAATCTCGTTTTGTAAATTGAACGCACACTAGATTTGCTCTTTTCCTTACAGCACACACTGTAGCCTTAGCCCTGAGAGACAGTGTGTGCACATACACACACATTCTGAAGCCCTTGGGTACAGCCAAGATGCCCAGTTGGGCAAAGGCCTTGATTTCATACCACCGGATCCTTGGCGAAGATGGAGCAATTACATTGCTTAGCCTTCATCAAAAGACCTGATATTGTTGTTAAATAAAGATTGTGTTTAGATAGCAAAATCGTATATAACAATATTGGAAGACAATAGTACTTAAGATCTCAGAGTGTTGAGTTGTGGTTCTCTTCGGTATCAGACCCAACATTCTTTTTATAACTATTTTGAAAAGCCTCCCCAATGATCAGTTTTTAAATAAAATTGGCAATGTTTGGGGAGAAATCAGTATAATGGACATAATTGATAATAAGTGTTTCAACATGTAAGTGCACGGGCCTAATGCCTAGTGGAAACACTGTCATAGTCAGGTGTCTGCTCCCATATGGATGTGGCAAAGTCAGAGGCAGGCTGATACAGGGGGCTGTTTTGGTTCAGGTTTTACAAGCAGCATAAGTATTAGTGATGTCATTTTCCAAATTAAAAACTACAAAAATGCTTTGTGTTTATATATAAAATAGGTTCTGGGTTCACATTGTCATAAACACCAATGGGAAATTAGAAAACCATGTAGGGTGTGCAGGGCAATGTTTATTTGTTGGGGTTGCCCTGTGCACAGCATCTAACATCTCTGGTACCCCTCCACTCAAAGCCTATAGGGTCCTCCCTCCCGCCCCAGTCTTAGTGACAACCAAAACCACTTCCACATTCCCCACCATCTTGTAGGATATCAAGTACAACCCCACACTCCTAAATGATATGGCTCTGAGTTTAAATTCCAGCTCTGCTTTGTGCTTATGAGCAAGTTACTTAGCCTCTCTGGCTGTCCGATGCTTTGTAAAGTAAGGTTGATAATAATTCCTAACTCAAAGATACGGTGTGAGTATTAAATAAGAAGGCATGAAAAAGCTCTTAGCAAAGTGCCTGGAACGTGGTAAATGTTCAGTGCAGTGCTAACTTTTTTTTTTTTAATGGAACCAGGATCTTATTAGAGAGATTTTATCAGCCTGTCTCAAGATGAATCACTATATGGCCCAAACAATGTATCCTTAAAATAATGAATATAACAAGCCATATAATGAGATACAGTCCTGAAGTCATCCCTCTACTCTACTCCCATAAACTTCTTCCTTCTTAGTTCTTCTTTTTACAGATGTGTGCACATATATAGAGCTATTGAAAATTTCTAAAATTCTCAAAGGATTTCCTTTCATTGTTCATGCAACCCTTATCATCATAGCTTCAAATGCTTACCAAAACATGTGTTGTTTTTCTCAGTAACAATCAGTCAAGTCCAGAGGAAGGTCTGATGCCCAGGCATTCTTTTAATTTACATTGAAAAAATAAGTATATCACAGTTTTCCAATATTACAGGCTATTGAATAGCTGCGATTTGCCTTAAGAAATGTTTATTCTTTGGTTTTCAGATCCATAAAATCTAAAGGAATAGGAAAACTCAAATGAAGCTATTGTTACAGAACCGTTCTCATGGATCACAAAGTGAGATGGTGTATATATATACATATATATATATATTTGCAGAGTGAAGCTGCCCTCTGATATATTTTTAATTAGCCATAAAGAGGCAATGAGGAAGCCGATTTAAATGGTGAAATCAAGGTTAAATGATGTCTTTCATTAAACCTACAAACCAGTCCTTTTTAGGCCTCTCTTCTCTGTATACAAAACTGGTTTCCTGCTGGTTATTTATTATCTAAGGCCTGGTGAAGAGATTGTACAAGGCAGTGCTAGCTTGGGTCTAACACAGAACTAACGCACTCAAAAATCCCAGAGTCCCGATCATTCTGTTTCTCCTCTTACAGCGAAGGATTTGATTCAAAGCTGCTAAGAGGAAGGGAATAACAATTTGTGCTTAAATTTTATTTTAGTTCTTTAAGATAATCTATTTCTTATTTTTAATTTACTAAAAAGCCAGTGTAAAATGTTTTGAATGCTCTATATTGATGAAGTCACTTTCTGGTTCAGTAAGTAAAGGTCCATTTGAAAAATTAGAAAGTATTTGCAGTGGATTGGGAAATAATGCACTACTTTGTCTTGTTGATGTGTGTTCTTTTTTTGCAATAATATCATAATTGCCTTTAAAAGAAAAAACCTTTTTTTAATATATGCTCCCTGAACTTAAGAGCTACTTATTTTTTGAGCATTAACGCATGCTAAATGAGCTTCGAACTGTTAAAGCAGACGACTGTTTAAGTCACTGAAACTATTGTTTAATCTTCCTAAAAAATAGAAAAGGCCTTATTACTATTCTCAAGTAATACATGCCCATTAAAAAAAAAGACAGAGAAATTTATGGGAATAATCTCCGCACTCAGAGATAACTAATGACACCATTTTGTGGTAATGACTTTTAGACTTTTTTCTGTGCACATTTGATGCTTTTCAGTATTCCCTTCAGTAATTGTGGAATAGTGCTTTATCATTGGTAAGTTTCTCTCGCATAAGTATGTACATTTGAACCCTGGAAAAACCCTGTTTACGTGTGACAAACCTGAGGTTCAAAAACGTCATTTGCCAAAATCACAGAAAATAAGCGGTAGTTTTAGCAGTGGACCCTGGGACCACCAGCTCTTCAGTCTGCATTTAAACCACGGATAAGATTGCTTCCCCTGAGTCAAATATACATTTCCTAATGATTTAACTGTTGATATATGTGATCAGCACCACTTCAAGGTGCTTGTTTACCCTCATGCATGTGATTTGGTGTCTTCTTACCTGCAACTGAAGCACCATCTGGGGCCCTCGTTGTCTGGAACTTCTGAAAAAGTACAATAATCCTTCCACTCACTCCGTTTTATGAGGAGTAATAAAGTTACTTACTACATACGGTTATTTCGGGTGGGAAAAAAGATGAAATATAGAGACTCTAAACTTCATTGTTGAAACGTATTTGTGAGTTGCAGAAGGAAGCATGTCTTCTTCTAATGCACTAATGAAGTGTACTAGAGGGTAGTCATCCTCACAGCACTAGTCATTACAGAATATCTAATAATGGGATACTTAATAAGTGCAGTTTTATAGTATTCAGGAGTTTCTGAAACAGGCTTTAAAAGTTATTTGTTCCCCACTAAAATTAGAAGATACAGATGTTATTATTTCTGTTTTCCATATGGAAAAATGGCCTCAGAAGTTGTCACTTGCCCAAGGTCATGGATACTGTGAGTGTTGGGCCTGGGTTTAGATGCCTCTACTCTCCTTTCTACTCCACCACGCTGCCAGTCTACGTGAGAAAGGACCAAACCACTTTGCTCTTTTATTTCACCCAAATGTCCTCCCAGAAATATTTTCTTATGTTTTGAATACTTGGCTTATTGCCACATTCTCCCCCTCGCTGTCCCTGTCAACATGTGGCATCCAAAATCTATTTGGACCTAAATGTCACCTTCGAATGCCTGGCCTGGGTGCATCAGTAAGCTAGGTGGTCTTATGGACGTTGCCAAAAGCCACCCCATCGAGCACACCCTGTCTCCGTCAACACCTGTGCTCGCTTTTTCTCTCCTTAACCTTTACGCTTTCCAGGCCTCACCAAAGGGGCTTTTTCTCCTCCCTCAGCTTCATTTGCTCCTTGACCATTTATCAGTCTTAAAAGTCTTGCTTCTTTCTCCCTCCCTAGTTTCTTCAAAGACCAGTATAAGTGCAAGGAAATATTTTCTGAGAAGCAGACGCACTTTGGAAATGCTGGATAATGGTGAGCAATGGTGAAGAATACCATGCTGCCCACACTGCTTTCTTTGGGTCAGACCCAGGACACATACAAAGGAAAAACTGTGAATGCTGACAAATATAAAAGGAAATATCCTCATTTCACACATTTTAGCTGTATGTCATCTATCAAATAGAAACCAGCTTTTTGATAAAAAAGAGAGAAACTGTGGTTTATCTCGTCTAACCTCAAACTAAGGACAAATTTGATTCGCTAAATGGCAGATTATGTGGTGAAACTTTGCTCTCCTGGTAAATTCATATTTGCATTTCCCCTGGAAATTTAACAGAGTCCTTTTGTAGTTAATTAACTGTAAAATAAGATAAGATAGAACAGTTGTAAAAGAAGGTATCTTTAAGGTTTTCCACTGGGCAGGGTATAATATATTTTACTTCTAATCAAAAGCCAAGAAACTATCTCTAAACTAGTTCAGAGGAAAATCCACGTCCACTCTTCTTTGATGTTGCTGCGTATCCTGGTGGGTGCTTTTATTAGAAAACCAAGGGACAGGATTGGCACATCAATAACAATAAGCCTTTTGAAGTGGTGCCCCTCCCGTTCTGTGATGCTTGGGATTAACTCACTATGGTTCTTTTCCAGCTGCTCCTTTTTTGTAACTTGTTTATTGCACATGCTTTTCCCTGCTCTATGTTCAGGGGCCACGACTTACCATCTTGATTTGTCTTGTTTGCTTTTCTGTGTCTCTTGCTTCCTGTGCCCAGTTGAGCCTGTTGACGCCCGCCCTGCTGCCGACCGAGGACTGACCACTCGACCAGGTACCAGACCCGCTAGACCTCTCAGCATCTTGCGCTTGAGCTTGAGCAGACATCATCTCCTTTCTTCATTATAAGCCTCTCTGAATTACAGATTGCAGAATAGAATTTGAAGGGACCCTAGAAACCAAACTTCTTAAAATTCTTTGCTTTTCCTTCATCTCCCAAGTTGCTAATGAAGTGACCTATTTTTTGTTTCTGAGCTTTCCTATGAAACCTAAAAGAGAGCCCTTCCAACTTTTGTGGGGGTTTTTTCTTTTTTTTTTTTTTTTTTAAGTGGAGAAGATTATTATAGAACCTGTCCTCAAAAACGGAAGCCCAGACAGATGCAGACTATCTGGCGGTGACTTGGTTACTGCTATGAACATCTCCTCTTTCCTTTCTTGTTTGGTGTCCAGATGGGGACTTTTCTAACTAAACTGGGCTCAAACTTCAATCAGTTACTGAAGTAGACATGATTTCCTGAAAATACCAGATTGGGTGTATCTCCAGAGCCGGAAATACTTACTTTTTCCCTTTTGTGGGTTGTATACACTTACTCTCAATGAGTGGCTAAAGTAACACAGCAGATGTATATGCATAATTTTGCACATAAGCCCTTTATTTTTTATATTACTTACAAATCCCATTAACACTGAAATGGACACTTCCTTTTTAGTTTCCCAAGCATTAATAAGAAACACATTTTCACCCTTTGTTCTGTATTTAGCCTATGGCTTGAACTTAGTCTTGTGAATAATGTTGCCGCACAACAGAAGCATGTCCACACCTGGTCTCTACGCACTGCACTAGCTCACCCAGCTGATAGTAGCCAATGTTTTCAGTGAATCAGGAAGAAGAAGGAAGTTACTGAATTGACAAATCTGTATATTCTAGGAAGATGCTACTCCTAAATAGCACATACCTTCCCATTATTTTCTTCTTTATTTTCATAATGTCCCCATGCAATAGTCAAGGAACAGGAAATTAACCTTCTTTGAAGATATTAGTAATACACAGAGGTCAGCCTTTGCTTCCCAGTTCAGATACAGTGGGCAGCAGGGCCAGGAGACCTTGTCTCTTGCTGCCAGCGCAGGCTCCAGCCATGTCTGCTTCCAGCCACAGTCACTGATGAAGAGTCAGAGTCCACCTTGTGGCATCTTCATGCCCTCATGCTGTGATGAACAGTGGCAGCAGAGACAGGAGAGTGACATGCCTTGACAGCTGATTCTGATGATTTTATGAATCTCTGTCTTTAGGGTTTTTATGGGGAACTTAAATTACAGTGAGTCAGAGACAGTTTCCATTCTCCTAATGTCCTCCTTATTGTCAGTGTCATGTAAGTGAATTTCAAGGAGCCAGCGGTTGACATTCCTATTCTGCTCAGCCAACTGGTATGGCCTTAGGTCAGTTCGGTTCTAATTGCGACCAAAACCAGCTGAGGTTGGTCATTTGCCTTGGGTCTTTTTTTTCAAGGTGCTTCTCACTTTATTTTTTAAAGAAGATATGCTTTTCATCTACAAGTATAAAATGTGATTTAGAAGCACTCAATTCAACCAATTTTATTACATTCCTACGTTGGGCAAGCTGGGCTTATATGTTCCTATTGAAATATCCAGGAAAGATTAACACTACCAGTTGATTTTTTAACTTTTTTTCTTTTTCCTGATCTAATATGAAAAGAACATTTCCTACACTGTCAAACAAAAATAATCTATTTTAAAAGAAGAACTGGAGAATAGTTAGTGGTATTATGCAGGTGGGCGAAAGCCATCCAAAATCTTTCTTGTAACAATAATGACATTATTTCATTTTGATATTTCACAAAGATCAATGCACTACTTTCTGTGGAGGGTTGAAAGAAATTAAATGGTAAGGTCTCTGCCCTCAGGAGCTTGAAGTATAATAGAAGGAACACATTTTGCATAATTAGAAAGATGAGATGGAATTTGGAAAGCAGGGAAATACAAGGCAACATAAGTGCTGACAAGAATGTTTTATGGTGTGAGCAGATGAAGTACAACCAGAGAACTTGCTACAGATGGGCTTCCAGAGAGGCTGTGAAAGATTTGAGGTACTTGGATTGACAAAAAGTAAGGGAATAATTCTATACAGATGAGAGAGCAGTCTAGGCCAAGCTTCCTTCCTCACACTACCTAAGGCTTGGGTTGCACAATACGATAGCCACAGATCAGCAAGAATCCTCAGATAGGAAGTGAGGAAGATTCTACTTTAGGTATGAAAGGTTATGAATAGCGATATTTGCTGGATATGTATTAAGACATGGATGTGCTCTATGTTTTTGTGCTTGTAGTGAGTCTATAAAGTATTTGGACTAACTTCCCCACTGTGTTTTGTAGCATAGTTTTGGTTCTTTATCATCACATTTTCAAGACCACACACTCGAGTCTAACATGCCCAATTACATCTTTAGACTTTGCAAACTTAGAAAGCCTCCCCGGGATTGTCATATGTCATTCAAGTAGTGGCATTGTTTTTGAATAATCACTGTTGTCACTCAGAAGCAAGTAAAGAAAGGGTTTTGGTTTTTGTTTTCCCCCACCCAGTGCTGAGGAAAATGACTTCTCCTTGACTTTCCATATCTGAAAAACCAGAAGATTGTAACTTCTAGAATGTAATGTTAAGTAGGGACTACAGTAATAACAGTGGTGATTTCTGAGCATAACAGCCATCATAGCTATTCCTCCTGGCTTATTTCCAAAGAAAAATAGACTCTAAAGGAATAATTACACAACCTGACCAGAATAAAAAAGAAAAATACATTAGTAGGCTCTTCACATGGGGTGGAAAGCTACCCTTTCTGTTATAATGTATTACTGCCCTTCTCTAGTTCAGATAAAGGAAAACCAGGTCCTTGACCCCAAGCATACCTCCCTTAGCCTCCAGATGAACAACAGGGTCTCCCCACTCTTTATGACTTAGAGGAAGAGAAAGAGAGAGCTGGGGTCACCAGGGCTTAGGATGAAGTCAGCACAACTCAGGGAAGGCCTCTGGTAAACCTATAAACTACGGCCCCTGCCATTTGTTAAAAACTACCCATACCGATCACATTTTACTACATGCAATATCAGCTTATTATTGGTGATATTTCCCTATGTATGGGATTATTTATTTTTTTCTCTTTTAGTGAGATTTGATTAATGTATAAAAAGTCTTTACTAAATAAGTATCCATGCTAAACAGAAACGAACCAGCCAGAGCTCTTTCTGCTGAAAGCCTCTCAAACTATTGAGCTATAAGCATTCATTATTTGTTGTGCAGACTTGTTACATGAATTAGGATTTTTTTTTTCCTTGAGACAAGGTCTCACTCTGTTGCCCAGGCTAGAGTGCAGTGGCATGATCATAGCTCACTGAGTCCTCAATCTCCTGGACTCTAGCGGTCCTCCTGCCTCAGCCTCCCAAGTAGCTGAGACTACAGGTGCACACTACCACACCCAGCTAATTTTTCTACTTTTTGTAGAGGCAGGGTCTTACTCTTGCTCAGGCTGATCTTGAACTCTTGGCCTCAAGTGATTCTCCCACCTTGGCCTCCCAAAGTGCTAGGATTACAGGCATGAGCCACCATGCCTGGCCTGATTTTTTTTTTTTTTTTTTGACTACCGAAAGTATTCTCAGTATCCTTTCAGAAATAGTGCAGGCTTATAAAATTTTGAGTGGAGAGTTCATTCTTTACTTATTTTTTAGTGTAATTATTTGGCCCCCAAATCTAAAAGGGAAGACTATTCAAGAGAGTTTTCTTAAAAATCTCAGAAATATACTTTCAACTATCGCACTGCAAGATCCTGATGACAGAAAAAGGGTGAGCTCTAAAGAAATGTGTTTGTATAAGGATCTCAGATTTTAAAGGGCTTATAGAAAGATAAAAATATACAACCACTCAGAATTAAAAGAATGTTAGCATCACTGAAGGGTCGGGAGGTTAGAGGACAGAATGAGTTGAAACTTATGAAAAATGCTAATAATTTTAAAGTAAGAAAATAAATAAGAATAGAGAGCTCTGCAGGTCTCACAGTGGGGTTGGGGGGCTGGGGACAGGCGTTAGGTCAGTGAGAGGACCAGAGTTAAAGAGATCAGAAGGAAAGGGAAACTGTCCCACTTCGATTGTGTCTTTTATATCTATGTTTGAACTTCTGATAAAAGGAAATTAAAGCCCAAGATAGATCAAGATGAAAAAAGAAAGCACTACCCCTTATGTTAGTTATCTATTGCTGTATAACAAATAACCCCAGAAATTAGCAGCTTAAAACAGCAAGCATTAGTTTCTTACAGTTTTTATAGGTCAGGATTTGGGGTGTGGTTTAACTGGGTGGTTCTGGTTCAGGGCCTTTCATGAGACTGCAATCGAGAGATTGCCCAAGCTGCAGTCATCTACAGGCTCGATTGGGGCAGGTGAGTCTGCTTCCAAGATGGCTCACTCACATGGCTATTTGCAGGAGAGCTCAGCACCTTAACCATCTGACTCTCTGTAAGTCTGCTTGTGTGTCCCCACACCATGGCTGCTGGCTTCCCCCACACCAAGTGGTCCAAGAGAGATAACAAGGAGAAAGCTTTAGTGCCCTTTATAACTTATTCTTAGAAGTCATACACCATCACTTCTGCCATCTTCTGTTCATTAGAAGCAAGTCACTTCTTACAGGCCATACTCGAGGGAAGGGAATTAAGTTCTCCCTCTTGAAGGGAGGAGTTTCAACAAATTTGTGGGTATGTTTTAAAACCGCCACATCTCTACCCAAGTCTAAGTTCTTTTGACCCAGCCAAACCGCAAGCTAAGAGAACTTGAAGGTGAAACAGAACCACTGTCCCTAGTTTTTGTGGAACTCTGGAGAACAGGAGAAGAGCTAGGAAGGTAAGGGTAGGAAAATGTAGATCTGAAAAGCAGAAGGGAGAGACGATAGCTTCACAAGGTACAAGCCAGGTGTCAGTTGATATTGATCATGGGTCTGTTTTTGGATAGGTAGTTAAATGAAAGCTTTTTGAACAGTTGAACAAGGAACTGAGCTTTGTCACAACCAGTGTGGATTCCCTAGGTTTTGTCAAATTATCCTGACTTCTCTTTGTGTAGACTCTGCTATTAGACTGGCACATCATATGCTGTGGACATTGTGCATTTCAGTGTCAGCAAGTTGTATGACAGGTTTCACAGCACCTTGTAGACAAGATTGAAAGAATGATTAGACCAAGAGCAAGAAATTAGTTCCCATGGGAGCTGAAGGAACTGGGAAATGTACAGCCCAAGTAAGACAACTATTGGCAGGAACATGTTTCCTCTCCTCAGGTGTATGATACCTGTTCAAGGTTAAAATGTAAAAGGGAGGGTGAGGCTTGCTCTGAATTGAACCAGGATCAAAGGGTGGAAGTTATAGGAAAGTTGATGTTGGCTTAATAGAAGAAAGGCCGTAGTAGGCAAATCTGCCTGAAAATGGAGGCAATCTGATATATTCCCCTGTGTTCAAGCAGGAGCTGAGAATCTGCCAAGTAGAAACACTGCACAGGAGATGATTTTAAAAGCCCTTCTCATCCTAAATTCTGATTTTTGATAATTAAATGCTACAACGTGGAAACTGGCATTTGTACTTTTTATTTTCATTTTTGTGTCTACAATGACTTTGCATTCTGTTTTTAAGCTTTAAATTATTTGATTAATGAAATTTATTATAACAATTAATGTGAAGAATCATATAGCAATTTATAGAGAAGGGTTAGTAGGTTATAAATTCTGTTAGTCCCAAAGAAACATTTAAATTTTATGTACTGCAGCTCTTTATTCAGATGAACCAATTATAATCTGTATCTATAACTAGAACACTTAACTAAATAAGTCATGTAATTTTTACAGTGCTTCACTACATAGATACATGAACATAATTTATTTGTAATTGGAGCAAAGCCCCAAAGTAGCAGTTTTGTTCTACCAGGTAATTAATGCTCATTTTTAAAGGCTTTTATTATTTTTTCTGAATTAATGAGAACACATGGAAAAAGACACATAATAGGCTAAACAGTAGCCAGCATATTCTAGGAACAAATCTTTGCCAACCTCCCAACCGGCGTTTAACTTCTGCTTTTCCCCTTTTCAAAATTATACGTTGTATTTAAAGGCAGTAGAAGGCTTAAGTTTAGATTTCTTTAACCTTTAATTTCTTTTTGTTTTAAAATAGGTAGTGGTTTAGGATTTAAATACAGGGTGCCATTTTTCTTGAAGAAAGTCATTAATCAATTTTCGTCTAACTTCGGGCCTAGAAAGAATTTTTTGGCAGCCTTTGCCTCGTGATGTTATTGTTCATAGGGAAAACTGATTGGTTGTCCTGCATATTTTGATTATGGTATAATGTAGGTTCTGGGTTGACAAATATCAAGACGGAGGAGATCTCTGAAGTGAAGATGGATGCAGAGTTCCGGCATGATTCAGGATATGAAGTTCATCATCAAAAATTGGTACGTAAAATAATTTACCTCTTCCCACTACTTGATTTGTCTTGCCAAATGACCTGTTAACTCTTGTTCAGCCTGTGCCAGAAATCAGACTACAGGAAAGATGAAAACAAAAATAAAATGCTTGCCTATGGAATTACCACAAAAACATGAAGAAAACGAAACGGCATTCTGTGTATAGTTCTTTTGACTACAAGTCAGCTAAGCCCAGGCAGGATTTAAAGTGGAATTCATTTCAATACAGCAGCCCCTTTAACTTCCACTCTGTTTTCTAGGGAAATAGGTTTCTAATAGGTTTATTTAAAGGATCAGAGTCTCAAATAAACACATCCCCCACCTCCCAGGATTTAAGTTCCCCTGCAAAGGGTAAGATCATGGGGTGAGCAGGACCCCGTGATATTCCCAATAGTATTATTCATCAAAAGGGTTGGGCAAGGAAGACAACAGCTTACTTTTCAGATGAAATCACTTTTTTTCCTGCCTAGTGTTAGAATTGGAATAAGTCAAAAAGCAACCATCTCCTTTGCAGGCAGCTCCAGTAGTTATATAAAATCCTTTACCAAAAGCTTAGAAATTCAGATAAATCAAATCCCGGATTATGATAGGGTTCCTTCCATCTTATCAGTAAGCGCATTAAGGGGGTTAAATTAATAAAGAAGACAATTTTAAACGCATTCAGTGGTGACAAAAAATGGTAATAAAATTCTCATAACGATAATACTTGAGAAGTACCCTCACTTCTTTTGGTTTTTTTGTGTATGTATGTTTGCTCTTTTTCAAGTGGAAAATATCTTTCCAGTATTCGTAAATAAAGTTGATAAATCCTAGTATTAATATCCACAAGAAATGCCTTAAAATTATTATTTATGCCTCACTTCACTCTAAATAATTGAAGCAAATTAAAAACTGAATTGAGATTTGGATTTGCATTTTAAACTCCTGTTTTTTTGTTTTGTTTTTTGTAAAAAGACATTTAGCATGGTTTTCACTGGCAAGATAATCCAATATCAATTATTGTAAAATCAGGAGCGTTCTTGATTAGGTTATTGCTGGAGAGTTTTAAAAAAACTGGAGGAAGTGCAGAAGAGTTGAGAGTTGGTGGGGCAGAAAGCTGAAGATTAATGTGCAGATTTGCATTTTCTGGTGCCTGTGTCATATAAACCCTTCTCCACAATTGCACTAACTCCTGTAATGCGACAGTGACTAATGGCGGCAGCAGCAATTAGGAGAATTAGCTCCCTCTACTGAACTAGTTGATAAGATAATGTACTATAATTAGTGCAATGAATATTATGAAATTACAGTATTTTCTTAAAGACACAGGAATATGTCCAGACTTGCATTTATTCCTGATTACCTCACCCTAGTATCATTAGCTAAATAATGATTTGCTTTTTATAAAAATGTTGAGCTAGCATATTTGTTTAGTAAGGGGAATAATTATGAACAGTTTCTAATTTTATTGCAGATACACATGAATAATACCCATTTAGAAATTTGCTTTGTTTGCTATATCTTATTGCTTTTTCAGATTGCTAGGATGCTACTTTTAGCTATTAAAATTGGTCATTTTACTATCTTGAGGCTATATTGAAAGAATTATTTAGGAAGCTGCAGGAATACCTCAGAGATTCCAGGACACCACAATAAAGTGAATATCACAATAAAGCAAGTCACACAAGTTTTTTTATTTCCCAGTGTATATAAAAGTTATATTTATAATATACTATAGTCTATTAAGCATGCGGTAGCATTATGTCTAAAAAAGCAAAGTACATATCTTAATTTGAAAATACTTTATTGCTAAAAAAAAATGCTAACGATTGCCTGAGCCTTCAGTGAGTCCTGTTCTCTTTGCTGGGGGAGGGTCTAGCCTTGACGTCGATGGCTGCTGACTGACCGGCATGGTGATTGCTGAAGGTTGGGGTGACTGTGGCAATTTTTGAAAATAAGACAACAATGAAGTTTGCCACACTGATTGACTCCTCCTTTCGTGAAAGATTTCTCTATAGCAAATGAGGCTGTTTGATAGCACTTTACCCACAGTAGAACTTTCAATATTCAAGTCCATCCTCTCAAACTCTGTCATTGCATTATCAACTAAGTTTATGTAACATTCTAAATCCTTTGTTATCATTTCAACAATATTCACAGCATCTTCACCAGAAGTAGATTCCATCTAAAGAAACCACTTGCTTTGCTCATCTGTTGAAGCAACTCCTTATCCATTCAACTTTTGTCATGAGATTGCAACAATTCAGTCATGTCTTCAGGCTCCATTTCTAATTTTAGTTCTCTTGCTATTTCCACCACATCTGCAGCTTTTGATAGAAAGTGAGAGGCATGCGACTCTTCCTTTCACTTGAACACTATAAGCCATTGTTATTAATTGGCCTAGTTTTAATATTTTTGTGTCTCAGTGAATAGCGAGGCCTGGGGAAAGGGAGAGAGACAGAGGGAACAGCTGGTTGGTGGAGTAGTCAGAACTCACACAACATGTGTCAATTAAGTTCACTATTTTATACGGGTATGTTTCGTGGCACCACAAAACAATTAAAATGTTAACATGAAAGATCACTGATCACAGATCACCATAACACATATGATAATAAAGTTTTGAAATATTGTGAGAATTACCAAAATGTGATATAGACTTGAAGTAAGCACATGCTGTTTTTTAAAGTTATGAAGGAATGTAGTGCAATAAAGATATACTGAGTACATTTCCTCTTTACAATGTTCTCCGAATTCTTTTTATGTTTAAGTTGGATAAATAGCTAGAATAAAGCAACATTTGAAATGTTGGTTTCTGGGCACAGTAGTAAGAAAGCATGAGTTTAAGAATGACTTAAAATTCTTGTTGCCTATACTTTTCTTTGGAATAACATTATGCTTTAAAAAGCATTCTGCCGCTCAAGGTTAATTACAGTCCTACTGAATTACTGTATCTAGAAGTAGGTAACAAGATGTCTTTTTTCTTTTGTTTAACTTCTTTGTTTCAGAATGCTTATTCCTATGTGTTAAAAATGTCCCTCCATGGAAATTAGGACATCTGCAGGTTTGAAAAGCACCTAAGGCACAGTCACTTAGAGTCATGCAGCAGGTCTCCCAGCTTTAAACCTGCCATGGCTGGGAAAATGCTGACCTCCTTTCATCATCATGATCCGTGCCTTTCTAGCTTTTGATAGATCCAATAGCTACCTTCACACTGTTCACCAAATGTTCCACCTGTCAGAGGGTTTCAGGTTTCTGCAGACTTCTGTTTTGACATGTGAGGGGAAAGTAGACTTCTTCTACCTGGGGAAACCAGATGTTGTACATCGTTCTATAGACTATGATTGTCATTCTTAAGAAGTAGAACATGTGGGTTTTTTTTTCAAGTAAGCACCAATTACAAGACCGACCAAGCCAAATATGCAGCAAAAGATTGAGTTAGGGCAGAGAATATGTTGAAACTTTTCACATACCTTATCCAGGTGTCTCCTATAATGACAATCCTTTCTTTTGATTTGTTTTCAAGGTATTCTTTGCAGAAGATGTGGGCTCAAACAAAGGTGCCATCATTGGACTCATGGTGGGTGGCGTTGTCATAGCAACAGTGATTGTCATCACCTTGGTGATGCTGAAGAAGAAACAGTACACATCCATCCATCATGGTGTGGTGGAGGTAGGTAAACTTGGCTACATGTTTGCAAGTGGGAATTAAAGGAAGACTAACTATGAGGGAAATTATGCTTAGCATAAGGCTGAGAATTATCTAAGTATCTCTCCTTTGGGGGAAAAAAGTGATTCGTCCATGATGTTCAAGTTACAGCTGTTCTTTTCTTGCTTTGGTTTTCATTCATTCCAACTTTGAATATTATGATCAAGGCATTGAGATTGTGTGTCGTTATCTCAGCTTATAATTTATCAAAAGAACACAAATGATAATGCATGGCATAAAAAAATTAGGATTACCCTTATAAACATTTTAAAAAACAAACCAAAAAAAAACAGTATCAGAAGTTAGAAATAAAAACAGAAGTGGGAGGTTACTTTTTCCCAAAAAAACCTAAACACATTTATTCCTGGATTTCTTTTGTCTTAAATAGTCTGGCCTCTAAGTAAAACCAGATAGTAGTAAATGATACTAATTTTCAGTACGGACTCTTTCAAGTTTTATAGGAAATCACATTGTACCAAACAGCTCAGCAAAACATGCGTGATTGTTATTTTACATGTTCTTCAACCTCCTGAAATATTTTAGTTTCAAGGTGTTGGAAGGAAGGAAGGAAATTAACAGATAAGTTCTTTTTATGCCTTTAAAAATGCTGTTTTGTGGGGAGAAAATAAAAAATCTCACAGCACATGCAACTATTTAGGAAACTGTCTTACAGAGAGTGTGAATTGATACATTTTGAAAGTTATAGAATTATTAGAGCCAAAAGAGATCTCAATGATCAAACTGATCTTCTCCTTTTGTAGGTGGGGAAACTGAGGCCAAAACAGAAGTCTTCACCCAATGTCAAACTAAGTAGGGTCAAGGTCAGAGTTCACATTTCTCTACATATTACCCATTCCTTTTTCCATCAGAGAAAAGTCTAGATATTTCCAGGATAGAAACGTTTAAATAAATTAAATTTGTGACAAAGCCAGGAATCTCATTTTATTTAGCACTTAAAATGTCCACGGAGTACTTGGTTACAGGAGCTGCTGATGGAAATTGGTTTTGAGTCTTATTTCCCTTGTCCGCACTGCTGTGGATATGCTAAAGAGCAGTGTGATAAATGACACCCAGGAAACAACAGCTAGCAGGATGGAAAAAAACTGAGTGATTCACAAACTAGAGTGTGAGCACATTAAAAAAAGCAATGAGCACATCATCAAGTTTAGGGCATTGCTCTTTTTGTGATAGTATATCTAAGCTTGTGTCCCTTGAAACAGTGTAAGATGTATTTTCATTAGTGTCAGTTTAATTCCATGTTTGGGCAAATGAAAAGGTTTCCATACTTGAGTAATTTAAAAGCCCCTTTTAATTTCTTTAATATAATTGTATCTTTTAATGGCCTTGAACTGATGAATCTACCCAAGAAGCAGCTGCCTGTCTGCAGAATTTCTATCAGTTAAAGTGCCTGTCTTCGATGCCAAAGGCCAAGGAGTTCATCTAGGGCTGTCATAACAAAGAACTACAGACTGGGTGGATTAAGCAACAGAAATTTATTTCCTTACAGTTCTGGAGGCTAAAAGTCTGAGATCAGGGTGTCAGCAGGATTGGTTTCTGAGGCCTCTCTCCGTGGCTTGCAGAGTGCTGTCTTCTCCCTGTGTCTTCACATGGCCGTCTCTCTGTATTTTACTGTGTCCTAGTGTCTTCTTATAAGGACACCAGTCATATTGGATTAGGATGCACCCTGATGACCTCATTTAACCTTAATTACCTCTTTGACCCTATATGCAAATACAGTCACATTCTGAGGTACTGGCAGGTTAGAGCTTCAACGTTTGAATTTGAGGCTCTATAATAGAGCCCAGTGATGTGACAGAAAAGCAAGGCCTCTACCAGGGAATCCCCTGGCTGTGTGTGAGACTTACCAGGTACTTTTCTAAAAGGACACATCCCCAGGTCCTACCCCAGACTGAGGGAAACAGAAGTCCCAAATAGGAAGCTGGGAATCTTGAGTGTTGAAAATTTCCCCAACTGAATGAGACATGCAGTCAGGTTTGAGAATCACTGACGCATAGTGTTATTAACCCTCCTTCTTTTAGTTCTCTGAGCAAACCTCAGGGAGTAGAAAATGGTATCTCTTGTCTCCCAGATAACTAGTTGCCTTTTAAGTGTTCTTCCAGTTGCCAAGTTAAATGTTTTCTTTTGGTCAGTTACCAAGAAACGTCTCCTTGGACTTGGAATGTCAGAGGAGAAGAAATTGACGCTTTGACCCAGATTCTGAAAAAAAAAAAATTAATTTTTAAGCCAGGAGGTATCCTTGCAGGAGCAAAGTTAGGGAAAGGTCAGTGGTTCAGCTCTTTTTATAGATACTCATTTTGCTGTCTACTTGAGAGCCACTAGAAACCTTTCAAGATCGAGTGCCCTGCCTCTTTTTGTGTTTTATATTGTTTATTTCCTCTCACCTCCTTCTCCCTTAAAGAAGGACGTTGTCAAGAGCCTGGAAACCATCCCCTTTTCCTTTCAAGGTCTTTGTGTCTGTCCATCCTGTAAGCCACCCTTTGTTCAGCTTCATGTCAAGTCTGTACAAAATTGCTGGAATAGAACTTCATCTAAGGTGCCGTTCCCCTTTCCTGTCCTCAAAAAGGTGCAGTCTAGCTGGGGTGGTAGACGTTGGACACCAAGAGCTGTGTCTCAGCCCCGGCGTGTTCCGTGGTGGGGGAGAGTGCTGTGGGGTTTCAGAGCATTGTTTCTCTTGGCGTCCCAGAGTCTGCACTGAATGGAAGGGATCCTCCTGCAAACATCCTCTGCCCACCTTAACAGGCCCTCTCACACTCAAGTGCATGGAAATACCTTTATCTCTAGCTCTGCTTAACTTTCTTCATGAATGAGTAACTTTACTAAGAACAAAAATGAGTAAATGCGTATTTCCAGTTGGACTGGCCTCAATCGCTCAGGACAGAATCCCATCAGTGTGTGAATAAGTCATTGTGGAAACATTAGTCTCCAGGAAATCTCTTATTTTTAGAGTGAAAGATTCCTGCAGAAGATCACAGAGATAGGAACCCTAGGAAAAAACCTGAGAAAAAAATGTAGAAATGAAAATGAGCCTAGTACTGTCATGAGTCACTGACTGAGGGGATGCATTCTAAGAAATGCTTCACTTAGGCGATTTTATCTCCTAATATGTGAACATCATGGAGTACTTACACAAACCGAGATTGTAGAGCATACTACATGCCTCAGAGGAATAGACCTAGGCTATATGGTATCACCTAGTGCTCCTAGGCTACAATTCTGTACAGCATGTTACTGTACCGGATACTGTAGGCAATTGTAACACAATGGTAAGTATTTGTGAATCTAAACATAGAAAAGGTACAGTAAAAATAGGATATACAAGATAAAAAATGGTACACCTGTTTAGGGCACTTACCATAAATGGAGCTTGCAGGCCTGGACGTTGCTATGGGGCAGCGAGTCAGTGGTGAGTGAATGTGGAGGCCTAAGACATTACTGTACACCCTGTAGGCTTTATAACACTGTACACTGAGGCTACATTAAATTTATTTTAAAAATATTTTTCTTTCTTCAGTAACAGATTAACCTTGGCTTAGTGTAGCATTTTTCCTTCATAAACTTATAATTTTTTTAACTTGTTGACTCTTGTAATAACACTTAGCTTAAAACCCAATCATATTGTACAGCTGTACAAAAATATTTTCTTTCTTTGTATGCTTATTCTATAAGCTTTTTTCTATTTTTTAAAAAAACTTTCCTTTTACTTTTTAAATATTTTTGTTAAAAACTAAGACACAAACACACGCATTAGCCTAGTCCTACTTAGCGTCAGGATCATCAAGACATCACTAGACAATAGGAATTTTTTAGCTCCATATAATCTGTGGCACCACTGTCGTATACGCGATCTTTCGTGTGGATGGCTGAAATATCGTTATGCAACGCGTGACTGTATTTTTATTGGTAGAGTTGTTAGCATTTGGCAATGAGCAGTTGCTAGTTTCTGTTTTTAAAAAATAAGCAATAAATACTGATTTAATGGTTTGCTTAACCATTAGGCCAGAGGTTCATTCTGGACACCATTAGCCACGCTTTCTCAAGGAGATGAGAGCGCTTTGTTTGTGCCCCAAGCAGTGAAGCAGTAGCCCTTTGTTATGCCGCGTCCCAAATGTGCCCTCCGTGTCAGAGTATCCTCTGGTGGCTGAAAATCTTAGTGCCAGCTGAATTACCCCCCATTGCTCCTAATTAAACATGGTCCTACAGAGCCCACTGACCCCAGGTTCTATTCAGTAGGAGATGGCACTTTTCCACACTGATGTACATGGACACAGGATATTTGAAAATATATATAGTAGCTCTTTCCGCCACTCCTCCCAGATGGAGACACCATCTTTAATAAGAAGATGTGAGCAAAAATTCTCTTTATTGTAGGGTGTGAAAAAGTTTTCCTTTCATGGATCTGATAACTGGAACACCGGAAGTCTCTCCACCTCCACCCCCTGATCATCTCATTAGTGACCTCAATAAGAAGAGAGTTGCTTATTTAGCTTTTATGGAGTTATGGCTTACGACTTTTCCTGAGGAATGGGCTGCCATACTGGTGACTTTATAAAAATATGCCCTTAGAGGTCCTCTCTTCCTTGTAAGAAGTTGACCTACCAGAATAGAGGCACCTAGGAGCCACTGACATGGGTGCTGTGGGGCAGTTGGAGAGAGTGGTCAGGTTAAATGGGAAGCAAAAGTATGGAAAAGTGAGGGTGGACTCAGAATCTGCAGGTGCCTCACAGTGAACAGCAGGAGGAGAAACTGGAAGGTCCAAGGAAAGCATTAAGGATAATTACGAAGGGACAACAAGGAGTTCCTGAGCCTGCCTGAAGAATTACTTGATGTTGGCAATATACATAACTATAAAGGGATGGCATCATAATCAAGAAAATGAACGTATATACAGTTAGGCAGAAAACCAATACGGAGAGGTTACTAGGAAGGATAAATAACTAGCTTGAAAACTTCCTTGCTGTTGCCTTTGCTTTTCTTTTTCTTCCCATATTTGTGGCTCCTTTAATGTTGTTAGGCTCTATCGTTAACAACGTCTGCTTCAGTTATCTGATCTGTCTTTGCTTGTCTCGTCCACCTCGATGACCTGAAGTGGAACATCTTAGAGTCCAGGATTCTGTGGTTTGGCCTAACTCAGTGCCGTGTAAAAAGGGACATCTGTCAATACACATCCAGCTGGTTACTAGACATAAACATTTAAATGTGGTGCTCGCTGCTCCTCCTCCAAGCTTACATCTCCAAGTAAATACACTAGAGGCAATATGATGGGGGAGACCTAGAAACTAAGGGCACCCAAATAGAATTTTATCTCTGCGATCTGATATTTGAGCTGTAAATTCCTCTGGATATAGTGAAGGACTAAATGGTGCCAAAGAATCAAGTTCAGGGAGAAAGGCGGGGGCGGGGGCTGTGCTTAAGCCAAAAAAGTATTCAGAAGTTCTACTCAAAGCTATTTTAGGACGAGGCGGATCTGGCTATTTGGGCTCAGCTCTTTCCAGTGTGTCATCTGCAGGAGCCAGTTGACGCACAGCTGCAGTGCAGTGCAGGGGACCTTGGGTCTCTCAGGAAGACACAGTGCCCTGCACTGAGAGCTAAATGAAGACCTCAGGTCAGTTACTGCTGCTCTCTGATCCAGGCAGTCAGGGAGAGAATATTTAGAGGTAGTATGCATGTATGTTTCCATCTCAGAAAATGACAGATGTTCCTGCCTGGTGGGAGGATGGAGATTCTGTCCCTGACTTCCTCATCTTACCCTTTCCTTCCAGAACAAGCACCACTGGCTCACACGTCCCCCAGCTCTGCCTTAAGGGAAATAATACCGCTGCGCTCATGCAGAGGCCCTGCCTGCACGGGTTGTGGGGGGTCACTGCTGGAGGCTAGCCATGAGGAGGATGTTGATGAGCCTGCGGGAGAGGAAGGTTACCTTTACCTGGTGATCTTCCTTTAGTGATAGGTTTGTCCATGGACAGGAGTACTCAGTTTTTCGTGTCTAGCTTTCAGGGGGTTGGAGATTAAAAGATCCAATCCAAACTCCCTGGGTGCCATTTTGTAAAGATAATCCCTTCTCCTGTAGCTCCGGAGCCCTGGGGTCTGAGGGCCAAGCTGCCCCATGGCAGGAATGGCACAACATAGCTTCCCTCTCAGCGGCAAAGGGGTAACAAGGATTAGCAAGTAGAACAGAGGCAAAGAAAAGACAGGAAAGTTAGATGCCTGGATTGCACACCAGCCTCTGAGCCTTGCATCTCTGGCAGGGCTCTCTTAAGTGTTTGGCTTTGGAGTTTGAAAAGGAGGTAAAACTATCAAATTGCCAGGTGTTCCCCTGCCCTTAATGAATGCAAATGATTGTTGACAACCAGTATGAAGGTTGATGTGCCTCCTGGAGGAGATAAAAGTGTAATATTCAACTATCAAGCAGCATTATGGGTTTTTTTCTACACTCAGAAACACAGCAGTTTGTGCTTGATCTCCTGAGATAATTTTTTTTTAACCCCAGTGTTCTTTGAAATCTCACTTACGAGGTGGTACAGAGCAAAAAAGATGCCCAAGTTCAAATGGCATACTGCTGCAGACAGGCTGTTTCCTGGCAAGTGGGTGTAGAGAGTGAATGAAATCTCTCATTATTGGTGCTAATCTTTAATGATGGCATTTTAACTTACAAGCCTGTGGCTAATTACACAACTGCCGATTAAAGCCAGGTGACCTCATTTGTTGACAACTGTGCAGATCAAAGGAAAGAGGAAGGGATGGGGAAAACATCTGTGAATTACTCCCATAAGGACAGTGATGCTGAGCCTCCGTTTGAGCAGTGTCCTCTGAGTTCTGGCCATGGTTAGAGCTTGTTGGTGGCATTGTTCTAAGAGGAAATGCCTGTGCCTATTGTTGGAATAACCTGAGGAGTTGGCTGCAGGAGAACTCGGGCAGATCTGACAAGGTGGCAGACGGAAAGGATTCACAGCGGCTTGCCGTGTCTTCCATGAATGGGAACTTAAGAATCAGGGCATGTAATGAAGGGGACACTCTGTCCCAAGGGATGAGGGAGCTGTACGTCTCCCTATTCCAGCTACCTTGAAATCAGCCAGGGTCATCATTTTACCTCATGCCCAGACTAAAAAGAGTCAATCCATCCATGAAGTGGGTTCATACAAAGTGACCATGGGGGAACCTGATTTTTTAATATATCAACAGATCTTTTAGTCTGATTATTCATTAGCCAGTGTGGTCTACTCATGACATATCTGGCTCCATCCCTAGACCTGGTGTCTTAACTCTGACAACACGTGCTCTGTGGTGTTTTTCCTTTATTGGGTTCAGGGGCAACGCTGTGTGGGGTCAGAAGCATTCCACATTGGCTGTGTCAGGGGAAAAAGCTTCCTAAGGGGCCAAAAGTCACTTGGCACACTCAGCGATGGAGAAACAGGCCTGCAGTGTTCTCCTAGAAATGATGTGGGCAGCCCAATTTGATTGTACGCAGAGTAGGGAATATCCCCTGTGAAGGTGAATCTTCTGTACGGTGCAGCTTAACTTTTCTGTGGAAAACATGCTTCTTCATTGTGATTGCATTTGTGTGTATTCTGTTCATCTTCCCATGGTTTTGCAGAAGAGAAATTTTAAAAGACAAGCCAAAACTAAGCTTTTATTCATTCAGTAGAGTTAAGTGCCTCCTCTCTTCTGTGCACTGGGAGAGGTATAACAAATATATTAGAAATGAGAACAGCCACTACCCACATTACAGGGGTAAGTACCCTGCCCGATCAGCAGAGAATAAATGCCCCACACAGCTCTGTCTGACAGTGACATGGGTAAGGGGACGTTTACAATTACTGGCCTGACCTTAGAGGTAAACCATCATATTAACAGAGAGGATCTTTTAAACATTTAGCTGAATGTATTTCTATAGTACCGTAATGCTCAGTTTTTAAAATATATATATATAATCTCGATTCTTCGTTTTTTCCTGTGCCAAATAATAGCCCCTTTAGTATACATGTAACATTATTTTAATTAAATGATTTCAGACCTTTCTTTAACATTTTAACACACATAAAATTTGGTGAAAACAGGGACAGATTAAAATGAGCCTGGGAAGAAACTCAGCAGTCCAGAAAGTTGCATATTTTTCTACATAGATTGAGTCACCCAGTATACAGTATACTGTGCTGACTCCCTCTCCACGATACTCTTACCACCACACTTTCAAGGAAAACAGGGTTCCATTGCAGTAAACAGCCTTTCATCGAGGCTGTTTGTCATTTGTTAAGCCGACGGGGAAGAAAAACGTCCCCACCGCGCTAGATTTATCCAGTGACTGTTGGGTTGCGGAATAAAAGCGACTAATGAGCGCTTGGCAGGCGGGAGCCAGCGCGGCTGGGTTCTCAGCGCCACCTGGTGGCTGGACGGAGCATCTGCGCAACTGGTGGGCAAAGGCGTTCTCCAAAATGTCCAAGTCAGAAAGAGGAGAAAATCCTGTGTATTCCACGGTCCTGGCAAAGAATAGTACTGTGCTCCTTATCTTTTTACTGCTTCTACATGTGCACTCTTAAAGGATTTTTTTTTTAAACTCAGTTCCCCTCTTCCTTGCTTTTCAGGTGGATGCCGCTGTGACCCCAGAGGAGCGCCACCTATCCAAGATGCAGCAGAACGGCTACGAAAATCCGACTTACAAGTTCTTTGAGCAGATGCAGAACTAGACCCCCACCCCCGCCACAGCAGCCTCTGAAGTTGGACAGCAAAACCATTGCTTCACTACCCATCGGTGTTCATTTATAGAATAATGTGGAAAGAAACAAACCCCCGTTTTATTATTTACTCATTACCGCCTTTTGACAGCTGTGCTGTAACACAAGTAGATGCCTGAACTTGAATTATTAATACACAGATCAGTAATGTATTCTCTCTCTCTCTTTACATTTTGGTCTCTACACTACATTATTAATGGGTTTTGTGTACTGTAAAGAATTTAGCTGTATCAAACTAGTGCATGAATAGATTCTCTCCTGATTATTTATCACATAGCCCCTTAGCCAGTTGTATATTATTCTTGTGGTTTGTGACCCAATTAAGTCCTACTTGAAATATGCTTTAAGAATCGATGGGGGATGCTTCATGTGAACGTGGGAGTTTAGCTGCTTCTCTTGCCTAAGTATTCTTTTCCTGATCACTATGCATTTTAAAGTTAAACATTTTTAAGTATTCCAGATGCTTTAGAGGATTTTTTTTTCCATGATTGCATTTTACTGTACAGATTGCTGCTTCTGCTATATTTGTGATATAGGAATTAAGAGGATACGCATTTGTTTCTTTGTGCCTGTTTTATGTGCACACATTAGGCATTGAGAATTTGAACTTTTTTTGTCTACATATCTTTGGATCTTTGATAAAGAATCCCTGTTCATTGTAAGCACTTTTATGGGTGGGAGGGGGGATGCTCTGCTGGTCTTAAATTACCAAGAATTCTCCCAAAAAATTTTCTGCAGAATGATTGTACAGAATCATTGCTTATGACATGATAGCTTTCTACACTGTATTACATAAATAAATTAAATAAAACAACCCTGGGCAAGACTTTTCTTTGAAGGATAACTGTGGACATTAAATAGTCTTAAGTAATTTTGGATGGGGGGAGAAAGAGACAGGTTGGATTTCCTTTAAGCAGTCTCAAATTTTATTTATGATCTCAAAGATTAAAATGGAAGGGGCAGATAAGGGAATGGGGGAGGCATGTCTGGACAAATACTTCTTTAAGATTTGTCTTCAATTTGTATAAAATGGTGTTTTCATGTAAATAAATACATTCTTGGAGGAGCACCATGGTGCAGATGTGAACGATTCTGTGATCACAATCTTGGTTATTTAGTGATCTAAAGACCAGTGGGAAATCCTATGTTGAGTATCCACACCTATTGTGCCAACATGCATCTCCCAGTGCTGGTAAAATATTTCATAGATCTAATTAACAGTTTCAACTTGGACTAAAATATTGTGCTGCCATATCTTGGTCCTCAAGTTTGTCCCAAGTGAGAGACAAAAGAGAAAAGTTTAAGGGAAATAAAAATTAAGACCAGCTGATAAACAGTTATACTTGAAGCAGAGTTTCTTAACCTGGGCACTATTAACATTTTGTAGGGAATAATTCCTTGCTGTGGGGAGCTGTCCTGAGCATTGTCGGCTATTTACTTAGCAACATCTACCCACCAGCAATCAAAAGTGTCTCCAGACATTGCCAAACGTCCCTGGGCGGGGGCAAAGTCACCCACATTTGGAAACCACTGCTCTGTAGTTTAAAATATTGTCGTAGGTACACAGTTTTTCATTATCTTAGTTCAGGCTGCTGTAACAGAATACCATAGACTGGGTGGTTTAAACAACAAACATTAATTTCTCACAGTTCTGGAAGCTGGAAGTACAGGATCAGGTCCTATTCCTGGTTCATAGATGGCTGCCTCCTCACTGTGTCCTCACATGGTGGAGAGAAAAAGCTCTGTTCCCTTCAAGTTACCCTCATGACCGAATCTAACCCTGATTACCTCCTGAAGGTCCCATGTCCACATACCATCACTGGGGATGAGGGTTTCAACATAGGAATTTTGGGGGCACACAAACATTCAGTTCACAGCAATATCTGACTGCTCTTCCAAAGGTCTCAGAACACATTGACCCTGTTGTTTTTGCTGTGTTGTCTTTTGTCTCAGGTGAATGTGAGAATCAGCCCAGTGCATTTTTGTTTGAGATTGCAACCTTTTAAACTAAAACACTATGCCAGCAAATTAATCAAAATCATTTCATCATGTCGCTCTGCAGTATGAACAAACTCATTTAAAACTCATCTGAGTGTGTCCTATTTTCATGAGAATAAGAAGGTCATATCCCTTGCCCGGTTAGGGACAATTAGACATAACTGCTGTATGAAGATATGTACATATGACAATTTATATGTATAAACTACAGTTCCATTTTGTCTGACCTGAAGAGGAGTAGCTAGCTAGTTTGGGGGGGTGGGAATTAACCTTAATATAACAGTACATTTCTTTTTTTCATTGAGACAGAGTCTCACTCTGTCACTCCACCTAGAGTGCAGTGGCATCATCATAGCTCACTGCAACCTCAAACTCCTGGGGTCAAGTGATCCTCCTGCTTCAGCCTCCCAAGTAGCTGGAACTACAGGCAGGCGCCATCACATCTGGCTAATTTTTCTATGTTTAGTAGAGATGGTGTCTGGCTCTTGCTCAGACTGGTCTCGAACTCCTGAGCTCAAGCAATTCTCCCGCCTCAGCCTCCCAGAGTGCTAGGATTACAGGCGTGAGCCACCGCGCCAGGCAACAGTACCTTTCTAATGACATCAATGAAATGAAACCTAACTTCCTCATACATGGCACTGTATGAGATGTCACTCCCAAGACAACTTTGAATTGTAGTAACCACAAGCTTTAGCTAATGAAAAAAACTTCAAAGCCAAATATATATACGTAAATAAACGTAGATATTTATTAGATGTGTATACACATCTTAGAATTATGAAAAGATTATGCTGTATAATCTTGGCTTTTAAATGGAGGTACATTGGTGAGATTCTCCAGATGGTCTGAGGATTAATCAATAGGTAATTTACACAAAACTGAAGTGCTGCCACATAGAATTATAGTAGTAGTTGCCCAGGCCAAACATCAATGAGATCTGGGGGGACTTGGGTGTGGCTAATCTGATGGGTAAGGAATGGCATTGTGGCATAGTTTTAATTTGTATTTATCTTATTGAGAGTAATGTTGGATATTCTTTCATATGCTCAAGAGCCATTTTATAGCTCTAAATTTTCTGTTTATCTTTTTTGTTTTGGGCTTGAAGTCTACTTTGGCATCAGGATTGCAACACCTGCTGTCTTAACTGTTTCCATTTGCCTGGTAAATCTTTGTTCACCCCTTTATTTTTAGCTTTTTCAATGGATGCATTTTAAGTGTGTCTCTTGGGTACAGCACACAGTTGGGTTTTTGCTATAGGAGCCAATTTGAAAATCTTTTAATAGGCAAGTTAGGCCCATCCAGTTTTATTGACAGAACTGCTAAGTTTGCTCTCAATTCTGTCATATCTTACATTGTAATTGCCGAATGTATTATATTTTCTGCGTCTCTCTATGGGGGGAGGTCCTCATGGCTTATAGGAAGCTTTGTATTTTTATTCTAGTGCTTCCTTTTATACTAATATTTTTGTAGTGGTCTTAGTCGCATTTTTTTCTTTCTCGATCTGTTCCTATCTGTCTTTTCTAAATGATACTGACTCCCACGTATTACCTGCACAACAGTCCTGCTCTACCTTCCCCCTTTTCTCCCTTCTCCCATCTGTTCAGTGGCATTTGATCTACTTTATCAGTATATAATGTTTACGTCTTTCCTCAACCCGTGATCCAACCCTTATTTTAGTCTTAGCGCTACAATTAAATATGGGAAATGCTTTCCGTCAGTCCTTTTGTTCCCAGAAATCTTCTGGCTAGGTGAAGCTCACCCTCCAATTAAATCCTCAGCAAAGGCACGTGTGTACAATATTCCTGGAATTCCAGCACATTCAAAACCGATTTTCTATGACCTTGAAACTTGAAGGGCAGCTTGTTTTTCCTTAGGTTTCTTAAAAACGGTGTTCCACTGTTTCCTTGTTTTGCGTGTTATTTTTGAGGCCAACCTAATTCTTTCTCCTTTGTAAATTATTATTTTTTTTGCCTGAAGGCTCTGAGGATTTTTTTTTCATCTTTAAAATCTAATAATTTTATCAACCATGTGTCAGAATTGATAATTTGTGGTCAGTTTTCCTAGGTACCCCCCTGGGCCCATTTCAATGTATAGATTCGGTTCTACTTTTATCTCTGGAACTTTTTCTTGGATTAGAGTTTGAAATATTCTGTTCCACTATTTTTTTTCTTCTTCGGTGACACCAGTAATTCCAGTATTTGGCCTCTATTGCCAGCTTCCATTTCAACCTCCTCTCCGATCCCTTTTGTCATCTTTATCACATTTTCTTGCTTTTGGTTGCTTTCCTCCTTTTCTTCGGTATCCTTTATTAAGTTTTTGTTTAAACCCATTCTCTTCTGAGCCCCTTACAATCGGTTCCTTGTTACTGATGGTGTCGACTTCTGCTTTCCTGAGTCATCAGCTCTCATTTCTTCCTCTTCCTGTTTGTCAGTTTCTCTACCTAGTTTTTGCATTTCTGATTCAGCTTATTTTCCGTATCCCCAGATGCATGTTGGAGAACACTGAATTAATCCTGAGTGTCGTGTGAGAGTGTCTGTCCACTTCATGGTGGTTCTACGGAGAAGACCACCAGCACTGAAGCTTTGATTGGTAGCCTCTGACTTTCAGCAGTCGTGCCCTACGGAAGTGGCCCACCCGTTCCTGCTCCTGTTCCTTCCACGGGCAGGGTGCCTCGTCCAGAGCAGATCCTTCTGTCAGTTCAGCTCTTTTCTGTGCGGGTTCCTTCATGCACGATGTTGGTGGCGCAGGGAGAAGAGAAAAAGAGTCTGTGTGTCTCGCTCCTGTTTTCTGCAGGATCCTTAATTTTGTTATTTTATTTCCTCTTGGCCTGCACTGCCTGTCTCCCAGGAGTATCTCCTCCTCTCCATGTATCTGACGCTCCCCCAGAAGCTCTGCTTTCTCTGTCTGCCCGCTGGTCTGTACACTTTCAGGCCCCTGTCCGGAGCCAGGGCTATGGACCGCTAAGTCCCCATCAGTGTTCAACCTGGTTGTAAACAACGTTTCACTTTCTGTTTTGGGGGTGGCCTTGACTTTTTTCCCCAAGTCCCCTGCTCCCCTCCACACTATTTCCCAGTCTTTTGGGACTCTTCTCCCCTGATTTCTGCACCCACCGGTTTGTGGTGGCTGCTGTAGGCCTGTGGTGGACACTTCGTTTAGATTTTTTTTTTTCCTCTACATATAGATAATCGGAAAATTGCAGTTCCTCTATCTCTTAGTAATGTTGAAGATGGAGATTTACCACCATTAGGAGAAAATCTGCACACTAATATGTCTTAAAATCTCCCCAGGTGATTCTAATATGCAGCCAGGGTGGAGAACTTCTTGTTATACCACAATGTGCTTTTAATATGTTTTACATATATTTTCTCAAAGATCCCTTGGCTTCCCAGCCATGACTATGTTTTCTCCTACCTAGTGCCGTTATATTACAGGGCACTACTCTTCAGATCTCTGTGTCTCAAAGGGCTCTCTCATTCACCTGTAAGCCTGGCCAAAAAAAATGCAATTTCCCAGATCCCATCCTGGGCCCACAGAGTTAATCACTGGAGCCCTAGGACTCTGCATTTTGAATAAATGCACACTGATACACATGCACACACATGCCTATGATTAATTCATGAGGGGTTATAAGAATCATGGCTTGGATGCTGGTGGACCCTGAGATTCTGCACACTAAATAATCTCAGCCACATGGAAAGTATTTGTTATAATTTATATATGCAAAGCAATAGCTTAAACCTAGACCTTTTCCTTGAGTTGGGAGACCCTGATTCCTGTTTTAGTTTTAACAACATGGGTTGTGATTATAAATGCAATACATGTTAATTGTAGCAAATACACAGTGTAGGAAGGAAAAGGATTTACTCATAATCCTACCACCCAGAGATAAGTATTGTTAATACTTTTGCATATATACTGTCTTAGTTTGTTCAGGTTACTATAACAAAATACCATAAGCCGGGTGGCTTATAAACAACAGGAATTTATTTCTCACAGTTCCGCAGGCTGGGAAATGCAAGATCAAGATGCCAACAGGTCTGGTGTCTGGTGAGGGCCCGTTTTCTGGTTCATAGGTGGCAACTTCTCGCGTGTTCTCACATGATAGAAAGGCGAGGGGTCTCTCTCAGGTCTCTTTTATGAGGGCACTAATCTTGTTCATGAGGGCTCCACCTCTTGACCTAGTCACTTCCCAAATGGAAGTGGGCCTCCTAATACCATCACCTTGGGGTTAGGATTTCTACATATGAATTTGAGGGGGACACAAATATCCAGACCATACCATATACTTTTCAGTACTTTTTAATCATGCGTTTACCTCATTTGCCATTTTTTTCCTTATCTTGTATCCCATGTCCTGCTTTTCCACCTGCTTTAACCATTTTTAAAATAACCATTTTTTAAAATAACTATTTATAAGGATTGCAAAAGGATATTTAATTTATCTTCTTTTGGAAATTTTTCATTATTATAAATGACATTTGAACCAATGTCTTTGACTACGAATCATTGTTCTGTTTTTTTGTTGTTGTTGTATTTAATGAAAGGCAGCTTAGCATTGCTTCAACAATGCAGAATTTTGAGCCAGGCTCTGCCTCAGTTGGGTCTCAGTAGCCTCATTTGTAAAATAAGATAATAGTACTTCATAAGATGGTCATGAGGATTAAATTTATTAATGTATATAGGTCAGAACACTGTCTGATATGTAATAAATGGCGTTTTTGTGTTACCTACTCAAGAGAGCATCCAAGAAGTACAGGGGTATTTTTAATTTTCGTCTCTTTATTCATAATACCAAACTGATTTCCATAAAGGGAAGGTCCACTCCCGTCAGTAGTAAATGTCAGTGCCCCCTCGAAGTACCACCAGGACTAAGAGGGACTTGGGTAATACCGTGTATCACCAAGTTGAAATGAAAAAAAGACTAATTTCGGCTAACTATAATGCACACCATTTTCCTATTAGGCTGATCACTCAGGGATGATTCTCTTGTAGAGGATTCTTGAAAAGTCCCTGAGTCCCTTCTCTTTTCTTCCCTCTCCCCTACCCACAGACATCTTAAGGGACTACAGTGGTATGATTTTCTGCATATAGGAAAAATTTGTGTGCAAATTATTTATATAATCTTCTAGCTTTCCTTATATATTTACTTTGTTGAATATATTCACAGATCAAATCAGAATATGAAGCTCCATTGTGACTATTAAACCAACAAAAGCGATCCTCCAGCAACAAACCAGCTCTGAGGCTGCCTAGCAAAGGGAGTGTCTCGTTTCTAACATGGTTTCGTTTTGAAAGGTTTTAGAATAATCTCCAAATTAAATGATTTTCATTGCCCCTGATATTTCTTGGATAATCAGGTTTTCTTGGACAACCGGTTTTACATGTTCAGAGCATACAATTTTTAACTTTTCTGAACTGAGTTCTTCCTAACCTGAAGAAATATTCCCCCAAACTAGGAACCTTTCTTAGTGCTCCCAAACTTCCCTTCTTCAATTTTTAAGATGGTCACAGCTGCTTCATCTTGGTTTATTCATTTTAAGTAACTATTGGGCACCTACTTTATGCTCTCAGACAATGCCAGGGACTGGGAAAGCAATGGTTTAAAAAGAAAAAAAAAGAAAAAGTCCTACTCTCAAGATTTTACAAGTTAACTCTCCAGATGACCATTACCACCTCAAACAGTGGTTTATACAGTAATAATGTTACTTTGCTACCAATTTGCAATTTGGGTAAGTCTCAGTGGGGAATGCTCATGTCTGCTCCATGCAGCATGAACAGAGGCATCTCAACTGAAGGATGGGGGATCTGTTTCCAAGATGGGGCACCATTTGGCTGGCAGGTTGGTGTGGGTTGTCAGTGTGGGGGTTTGGCGGGGAGGCTCAGTTCCCCTCCTCATGGGACATGTGCCTCTTCATGTGGCCTGGACTTCCTCAGAGCGTGGTGGCTGGGTTCCAAGGTTAACCTTCCCAAAGAGAGAGGCAGAAACTATATTGCCTTTTATGCCCTAGCCTCAGAAGTTCCATAACATCACTTCTGTGATACCCACTTCGTTAAAGCAGCCACAAAGGCCTGCGCAGGTCAAGGGAAAGGGACACAGACTCCATTTTCCAATGGGAAGAATGGCAAAGAACTTGTGGACATGTTTTAAAACCACACATTGGGGGACATATACATATTCTATTAGGAATAAGTAGGGGTAATGGCCATTTCCCTCTCTTGATCTGCTCAGCTTAATTAACCAGTAAAGAAAGACTGGGGGCGTACAAGCATGTGGCTTAATTCTCCTGGGTAGGGCAATTTCTTTTTATATTTTCCATTCTGAACTCCAGATTCCCAGTTGCCTGCTAACATCTCCACTGGAGTACTGAACAGGTATCTCATGCTTAACAACATCCAACATCAGACGCCCGATGTCTTGTTCCTCCTGTAGCCTTTCACTTCTCAATAAATGACAACTCCATTCTTCCAGTCATTTAGGCCAAAAATCACGGTCCGCTGGTTGTCTGTTTGCCTTATTCCCTTGTCTCCTTATGTCTTTGATCAACTGTCATCATTTGGATGACGCTTTTCCTGACCATGCTTGTTAAAACTAAACACTCTCCCTTCCCCCATCATTTCTCTCCTGGGCACCATTTGAGATATATTTTACTCTTATATTGGCCTATTGCCCTCCTCTCACTACAACGTACACTTTGTAAAAGCAAGAATTTTGTGTCTGTCTTGTTCACATGTGAATCCTTAGTGCTTAGGCTAGTGCCTCACACGTGGTGATTGCTCAGTGAGTGTCTGTTGAATAAATGACTGAATTCAAGCTGGCACACTTCGGCAACTAGCACGGAGAAAGGATCAGGGAGGTAGAGAAATGAGAAGAATGACTTACTCAAATATTAGATAGAAACTAAAAAGAACCAACATTATTGTACATATTGTTTTGCTTTCTCAAGAGCTATTCACAGACTAAATAGTTTTGAATATTCTCAATAGCATGCTGACTGGGGCTACATGAAATGTCCGTGCTTATGGCAGTTTCCTCCGTGTGGGAGTGGGGGAAATGAACTGGGAGGTCCAGGCAGAGAAAATACGCTTCTGATAAATTGCCTCCACCATTTTTACTCATCCTTCCAGACCAGAGGGTTTGAGCTATGGACAGCTTCCCTTTCACGTTCAGCAATTCAGTCCCAACGATAAGAAAAGGAAAGCCATCGTTTGATGAAAATTACACCTATTACTAAAATCTTACTTCAGCTTGGAAATGATGATAAAAGCTTTGGTGAATTGCACAGAACTCTGAAATAGAGATACTTAATAGGAGAGAGAAAAATTACAAACTCAGAGAAATAGAAACAACTCAGGAGTATTCAGTCAAAGGCACATACAGTACAGAATGTTCAATAAGCTTTAAGAATTAAGAAAGCCAAACTCTCTCCAAGGAAAAGAATCTAAGAGAGATGAATTCCTACAGACTCCACCTTGTCAATGTCAATGTATATTTGTAATCACATATCTGGTCACTCCTGGCTCCTTTTAAACTTTGGCTACTCAACAGAGTTCCTCATGTATGGAAAAGTCAGATTCTTCTTCAAACAGAAAGATAATCCAAAAAACACTTGACTCCCAGGAGAGACCCTCAGCACCGTCCTCCCACAGCAGTCCCTGGCAGAGCTCAATGTGTATGCAGGGTCTGGCCTAGGGACTCTTCTAAGAGTCTCTGACAATGTTTCTGGCTAAAGATTTTGTATCTTTACCTCCAAGAGGAGTGTATTACACTTGACTTTATGGCCGTCTTTAAAAAAAAGAATGAAGAAATAGTCCTCAGGCTCTGAAGCTACCTGCCTCACTCTAGTTACCAAAATTTCACCCAAATATTTAAGATCAAGAAATGTTAACGGTAAGGGGTGCCAGAAATCATTTAGATGGATCCATTTTTTTTTTTAATTTTATTTCAGGATCCCTTTATTTTACTGAGTAGGAAACTAAGGCCCAACCATGGAGGTAATGGACCCACAGTTCACAGCGATGTGAATAGCACTGCTTGGTTCTTCATGCCTGTCACCACCAGTTGCCATTGACACCGACTTCTTTCTCTTTTAGGGCTTCACATTAGAGTGTACAACACCTACCCTTAAAACAAAGTCTTGGCTCCACCAAAACTCTTCCATGTCTCCTCCATGCAGGTCGCAGCTGCTGACTCCCAGCCTCACCCAGGGCTTCATTGCAGAATATGACCCTCAGTGGGACTACGGAACATTCCCAACAGCTTTTATTTTAATTTAAGTTAATTTTATTTTATTTTTATTTCAGAATTTTGCAGGAGTGCACACGTTCTGGTTACATAATTTGCTTTTGTACAGTTTGAGTCAAAGTTGTTAATGTGCCCTTCACCCAGTTAGTGTGCATTGCACCCGTTAGCTGTGAATTTACCCATCTCCCCCACCCCCTCCCACCTATTTGATTTCCCTTGAGTTTTACTTCTGTATGTGCACATAAGTGTTGACCGATTAGTTCCAACTTAGTATTGAGTACATGTGGTGTTTGTTTTTCCATTCTTGTGATACTTCACTAAAAAGAATGGTCTCCAGTTCCATCCAGGTTGTTACAAAAGAAACTAGATCACCATTTTTTTATGGATGAGTAGTGCTCCATGGTATACATATACCACATCATATTAATCTACTCATGCACTGATGGGCACTTTGGTTGTTTCCACATCTTTGTGATTGTGAATTGTGCTGCTATGAACATTCGAGTGCAAGTGTCTTTTTTTATAGAACATCTTTTTTTCCTTTGGGTAAATACCTACTAGTGGGATTGCTGGATCAAATGGTAGGCCTACTTTTAGTTCTTTGAGGTATCTCCATACTACTTTCCACAGAGGTTGCACATGAAAAAATGCTCAATGTCTCTAATCATCAAGGAAATGCAAATCAAAACCACAATGAGATATCACCTAACTCCAGTGAGAATGGCTTTTATCAAAAAATCCCAAAACAACAGGTGCTGGTGAGGATGTGGAGAGAAAGGTACACTTATGCACTGTTGGTGGGACTGTAAACTAGTACAACCCAACAGCTTTGAAGGTAATTTCAGCAGGAGAGATGACACATATAGGAAAAGGAGCTAAAAATTATCATTGGCTTTTCCTCTCAGATCCCACGTGGGATAAGGTATGTGCTCCTTCTCACAATGGTACAAGTTGGACTGCCAAGGCCAAATTCATCTTCAACACCACAAAGTGTGTAAATACATTGTATATTGCCTTCCAACTACGTCAGAGAGAGACTAACTTTAAGGTGCTAATTAGGTAAAATAGAAAGTCACCTCTCCATAGGCCACACAGAAGGGGACTAAGATAATTATTCCACATTCTCTTCATGCTGTGAAGTGCCCATCCCCAGTAGAGTTAACTAAATGTGATTTCCTTGGGCCAAGAGGATGAGCTTATGTTTCCAGTCTTCACCGTGATGTGTAGCACAGCGTGAGATTATTGAAAGGGCCAAGGAGGTGAGCTTGGGACTGAAAATTGATAATTTACTAGAAGGAGTAATACTAACAATAAATCCTCTGATTTTAATGATTTCATTGTCTAAAGGGCAAAAATTGAGGAACAAAGAAGTAAGGAAGGGAAAATGCATATATCATGGTCATATTCTCCCGTTCGTCTTTCCAGAAGGAGGTTAAAGGAAGAATTTTTCTTGTCTTGGTTAAAATAAAGCTGCAGGTGCACCATGGGTCTCAGCTGCAGTGGGCAGAAAAATGCCTTGGTTGTCCTTGCCCTGCTGAGAGAGGTGCTTACATTCTTTGTTTTGCCTTTTGGATATCAAGATTAGAGGGAACCTTTGTCAGCAGTCACCTAGAAGGGTGGAGGCAAAAGCTCAGCATATCCCTCCTACTGCTTCTGTCCAGTGATCATTTTCATGGAAGCATGTGCTTTTTGTAAGAGAAGAAGCAGTTGTAATTCTCTAATTCCCTCAAAGGAGAATGAGAGGGAATTTTTTCTTTTTCCTGTCTAAGCAGTAGACAAAATTCTAAATTCGAACATCAGAAAACTTTGGGAAAAGCAAAAAAAAAAAAAAAAAAAAAAAAAAAAGAGTAACAGGACACAGATGTTTTCTTTTAAAATAGCCATACAGAAAAGAACCCAGAATTAAAGTACAAGACATTTCAGTCTATTATGATGCAAACTGCTCTGAAACGGACATTCTCATTATATTTGCATTTTACCAAAGCAATTTCAATGCTATCACTGTGTAGTCTGACCACTAGTTTTTTACTGTTTATGCTAATGGGTTTTGTGGGTGGTGGATTAGTTGCATTTTAATGCCTAGAGGCAAAAAGATGAAAATATTCAGATGACAGTAATGGATGAAAAAGCACCCTGCTGCTGGCAGTTTCAGACACAGAATTACATGACTCTTTTTTAAATGTATGTTGCCTTTGCTGGTTGAATCATTTTGACAATAACAATCCCTCAATTCCACAGTGGCTTTTCCAAACAATCCAATGTTTCCTGCATAATGTTTTTCTCTATACCGTCCTCTAAATCTTTCCTAAAATTACAGATAAATCTGACAAATGTATATGGTTCTGTATACATAAATTTATTTAATTTCATATATAGGAGTGGATATATTTAAAGGAAAGAAAATAGCATGAAATTAATAAAAAATAATTCTTAGTTAAAGGTGGCAAAAGGTTTGAGAATAAGAGTGAAGATTCTGGGCTTGCAGACCAGCCAAGACTTGAAGAATGTTCACTCTGGACTGCCCAGGGGGTGAGTTTCTCTGTCCTAGCATGATAAAATACTGGATCCTACCCACAACCAATATAATGTTTACTGTCATGGAAAGAAAGGAAAACTTGGAAGGCATGAATGTCCTTGTTAGATCTCATCTTTTCTCTCTGTGTAGCAGAAAGCAACATGTAAATGCCACAGACACTCCAAAAGTTAGTGAAGTAATTATGTTTTCAACTACTGGGATGGAGCCATTTTAGATTAAAGTCAGATGGGCCAGGAGATCATGCAGCCCTTTTGATACACAACCCAGTGATTTCTAATCATTTCAAGGGCAGTGGAGCTCCAATAAATGTTTAAACAGCCCTAACAACAGACCAAAATAGGTTTCTCTCCTTGTTTTGGACAGGGGAGGGAGTGGTAGCGTAAGGTAGGAGAAAGATCTTGCAGATGCCACAGTGATTCTTGTAAATAAATCTTTTCTTTTCTTTTTATTTTTTAATCATCCAGCTCAAAATCCAAAATGTCAGCAAATAACTCTTTTCTAAGCTGAATAACAAACTCAAACTCATCCTTGGAATTTTTCACAATGTTTGCCTGTTTCCTTCATTTCTTTAATCAAGAAAACCAAGGCACTTCCTGCCAACAAACTTCTGTAAAGCAAGAAAGGTCAACATGAAACTTCTAATGGATTTTTCTTGTACTTCCCAAAGAACATCCCAGGAGGGATTTTTCTAGTGTTGTAGAGAACATGAAGCCACTGTTCTGTTTGCCATTGATCTGGATGACAGCGGAGACCGCACTGACCCCAAACCTACAGCTCCCGATAAGATGCCACACAGTTCCCAAGACAACACACACACCCCGCACGAGAAGATTGGAGAAGTACACTGACAAGAAAGCATGAACTGGAAATGTGCTTTTCAAATGAATCTATTTTTTTTTAAATTTTTATAAAGAACAATCAAGGGTGAGGGAACGGGAGGAGGAAATGGTGAGTAACATAAATAGGATGAACGAGTCTAGAGATCTAACACACAACATGAGGACTATAATTAATAAAATCTCATTGTATTAGGGAAAAAAATTATGCAATTTGCCACGTTGCATTGTGATTATCTGCTTATCTGTTTGTCTACCTCACTGGACTGTGAACACACAGAGGGTGGAGGTTTGGTCTTAGAAATCTCTGTAGCGTTAGATATATGGAAACCAAGTAATTAATCTTTTCTTCTTATGATGACTATAAAAAAAAGAAAAAGAATTTTAAAATTTTTATTAAGAAATGTTTATATTTTTCCTTGCCTTCAGTTTGAAATGGTTACCATACCTAAGCATTATGAACATCACTAAAACAAACCAGGTGTGAGGTTTGGAAACATCCAGAAATAAATGTTCGAGCTGAATATATTAGCTCCATGAATATATATATATGTTTACAGTTTTTGTCATGAAGGACTGGCATTAACCCAAAAGAAGAAAAGCCTCTTATTAAGTAAGTAGTACGTACTAGCATGAGATGGAGGTTGGGGTTACTAGTACAAGCCCCTGGCAAGAAGGGTCTCAGGGGTCTTAATACAGGAATAACAAGCCAATATTCTGAGCCTCAGGCTAAAATGACAGCATTTGGCATCTCAGAGAAGTGAAGCGCAGTGCTATTGAGGAAGGAGAACACAGCTTTAAGAACGTAAGGAAAGAAAATGACTCCATTTTCTAGGTCTGCCTGTTAGGAGTGAATCTTTCTCTAGAAGCAACCAAAATCTAAAGAGATGAGAAAAAAAAGTATAGCAAGAACACCATCAGCTAGGGCACATTATTTTAACTTTGAAACGGTACATTATTCCTGGTTTTGATAATTGTGCTGTGGTTATGTAGGGGAAGATGAGTGAAAGGTATATGGAGTACTGTGTTCTATTTTTGCACCTGTTTTGAAGTCTCAAATTACTTCAACATAAAAGATTTAAAACAGTATCATATGGTACAAGATTTTTAAAAGGAGCTAACAGAGATGTATAGAAGTCCAGACAGGCTCTGTGTGAAATAGTCTCTCTTTTCAAGGTAATCCTTGTGGCCACTGTCATTATTTGTAAATAGTTAAATATATTAGTTCTCCCTATTCACAGTTTCACCTTCCATAGTTTCAGTTCCCCATGTTCAACCATGGTCCAAAAATATTAAATGTAAAATTCCAGAAATAAACAATTCATAAGTTTTAAATTTAATGCTGCTCTGAGTAGCATGATGAAATCTTGCGATGTCCTGCCCAGGACTGATATCATCCCATTGTCCAGTGGACCCACGCTGTAGACATTCCCTACCTGTTATTCATTGACATTGTCCACTCCTGACATCCAACCACCAACGTTGTTACCCTAAAAAAAAAGACACTAGAGAAAATTATCTCCAAATATTTACGTGAGAATGAGAAATAAGGATTATAATCTGGACTGCGTGGAATGGCAAGCCACCAGTGCATCCAGGGAGGGAAGGTAAAGTAAACCTTCTATTAACAAAAAGGGAGTTTTCCTAAGCTGCTTAGAAACAGAGTTCATTGGTTCTAGCGGCTCAAAGCCAGAATTGTTGTCAGTTGATTGGTGGAGATGCCGTCACTGGACACGTATTCCCAGAGCATCTTACCTGAATCACTGCAGTCCTAAAGAATGTCTGGTGATATAAACCTTGTCAAAGCAGAGAGGTGTGAAAGGGTGTGAAAAAATTTCTTATACGGTTTTTAGAAAGTCCTTGGAAACAATTCTTATCTCAGACACGTAAGCATAAGCCTCCTCTCCTTTGTGCCTTCCTGGCTCTATTTTGTCTGGGTCTGACAAAAGTGATTTCATTGTGGTATCCGCAATTTTCACAGCATTGTCATGGCTCAATGACCTAGGATCACCTGAAGCAGATGATCCTCCAACATATTGTCAGAAGGTCAATAGTAGCTTTACACTATGTCACAATGCCTGCGTCATTCACCTCACTTTATCTTATTGCATAGGCATTCTATCATCTCACATCATCACAAGAAGAAGGGTCAGTACAGTACAATAAGATATTTTTAGAGAGAGAGAGACCACATTCACATAACTTTTATTACAGTATATTGTTATAATTGTTCTATTTTATTATTAGTTATTGCTGTTAATCTCTTACTGTACCTAATTTATAAATTAAACTTTATCATATTGTCAACCTAAATAACGAACAGAGAGAAGCTCTCTAAAAGAAAAGATGTCATTTGGGAATAGAGCATTGCAATAGGAATGTGCATGCCATAGTAAATTATGTGCATATTCAGAAAGGTAAAAGAAGACAAAGGTTTTTAAAGGAAAAAATGAGCAGGATTACATAATTGTTTTGAAATAGTTATCTTTGGCTACAAAGGTCAATAATAAGAGTGAAGCCAGTCCCAGGTTGGACAGGCAGTCACTGGGCAGACATCCTTGCCGAAGTCTTTCTTGTCTAAGGTTTTGATAGTCTTTGTACAAAAACATGGTGTCCATAGGGTTTGGTACTATCTGAGGTTTTAGGCATCCACTGGGGGTCTTGGATTGCATCCCACTCACATGAGGGGGACTACTGTACTCTTATAAGACTGAGGAAGAAAAGTTAAATTCACTGTAAGCATGTATTTTATTAACAGTCTAGTAGGGGGAAATCAGTTTAGCCAAAAATGGAAGGAATTTGATATCTTTGGGCCCTATGTGATTTTCATGGTCTTTGTAATTAGTTTTCTGGCCAGTTTGCTGACTTTTAACCATCCTCCTTGTCCCCTTCAATGCACTGATTTTGAACTTTCATTAATGTTTACCAGCTCTGTAACATGCAATAATGTTAAACAATTTGCACAGAGTACTTCAATATATAATTTTTAATCTTCTATACTATTAAACTTTTATCAACTCTCCAAATCATTTGATTTGTGTTAAGAAAACAAAGACACTTTATCCTAAATACTCTTATACAGATGTACCATGTAATAGTTCGTCAGCATTCTTGACTTTCTAATTATTAAAAGTTTATACCCAACGCTAAATGCATGCTCTGTTACCCCAAATTGTGGCATCACAGGTCATCTGGGAACAGGAAGAGAAGTCAGTGCAGAGGCTGGAAGAAAAAACCAAAAATTTTCTTTTATAACGTTTTCCAAACCTTTGAACAGCAGAGGGTTCATTACATTATTGTTGAAACATATGCTGGCAATAAATAAATGGATGAAAGAAGGAAATTCAAAAAGCTTGCTGGGATTACGATGCCTCCTTTTTGCCACAAGGAGGGGCTCTGAGGGTAATAGGAAGAGGAAGGGCTAACTGAGCTGCTTAGTCTCCTTCAGACTTGCAGAAAATTAACAAATGAGCAGATAAATCAAAAAAGATAGAGCAAAAAACACAAGTCTCCTTAGACAGCGTGAGCCAATGGATGAAATTAAAAGTAGAGAAACTGCCAATCTGCCAAATAGTTGCAAAATTAGGATTTCTAGTTGCAATTGGCTGAATGTCATGACCCCTCCCAAAATTCATATGTTGAAATTCTAACCCCCAAGGTGGTGGTATTGGAGGTGGGACCTTTTGGGAGGCCCTGCCCTCATGAATGGAATTAGTACCCTCATAAAAGAGGCCCAAGAGAGTTCCTTTGCCCCTTCTGCCACAGGAGGATGCAGTGAGAAGACAGCCATCTGTGTGTGAACCAGGAAGCAGGCCCTCACCAGACACTGAATTTGCTGGTGCCTTGATCTTGGACTTTCCAGCCTCCAGAATTGTAAGAAACAAGTTGTTGTTGTTATAAGCTACTCAGTTTATAGTATTTTGTTATAACAGCCAGAATGGACTAAGATACTAGTTTATTTGAATATTCTGCTTAACAACCTTAAATCACATTTGGATCACCAGTTTTCAAAAAAGAAAAATAGAAACAAGAGCATTTAATTTTTATTGAATAAAATTTGATCTTTTTAGCGATTTAGTAGAATACTGAGATCTTACAATGCATTTAGGTGACTCATTCCTTCATTTAACAAATATTTATTGAGTATCTACCGTGTTCCAGGTACCGGGGATACAGCAGTGAACAAAACAGACAAAATTTACTTATGGAATATACATTTCTAGTGTTATTATGTTAAATATCAGTTATCATGCAAATTTTCAGAGGTAGTTCTTAAATTCTTTTAGTATATGGATCACTTGAGAATATGTTGAAAACTGTGGGTCTTTTCCTTTTTGGAAAAATAAATAAATAAAAAGAAAAATTATGAACATATACATATGACTTGTTATACCTCAATACCAGCTGTGACTGTTGTTGCCACGCCCTCTGACATTTCAGAGCTTTTGCTCTGTTTTGGGGGCCCTGAACCTATAATTTGTAGATTTACTGGAACAAGATGTCGACAGATAAAAATTGGACCACATGTGCTAATTCCAGATTATTTCAAAGAACCACTGAGCTGTTTTCTGGAATGCTTATGTTCCTGTATGATATATGATGACAGAAACCACTGGCCTTTTTTAAAATTTGAGTGTTATGTTGAATCATTTGTTATGTTCCATTGACTGTGCCTTCACATACTAAATTACATTAAATCTTATTCTAATACACAAAGTCATGGTTTTTAACAAAAAGCAATTATTAATTATGTCAACAAAACACGGACTTCAGCCAAAAATTCACCATTAAGTTATTTAGCTTTTAAGAGAGCCATGTTTAGAAGGCATATCTTTGGGTTACTAAATATGTCATTTTTAGCATAAGAAGATGGGCCAGACAGCATTCAGATGAAAGCATAATTAAGAAATACACTTGAATGCTGAGTTGTTTTGTCATGAAATTAGGCACTCAGATTTCCATAACCCAGGGGAAAGAAAAGTATTTACCACTAAATCAAATTTATTCACCACAAAAAAGGTATTACATTTTAAAGTGATATAAAGAAAAATGGGCATCATTCCATAGACTGTGTAATCTAATCCTGAGTCATGTTCCCCACATGAGAATATAAGTCTTAACCTCAGAAGTAACAAACAGGCAGGGGCAGAGGGGCAGGTGAAGATCACAAAGGACTAAGCTATTGAATTTTAAACTAGTCTGAAAAGCAACTTTCACTGTGGTGTTGGGCAAAACCATAATTGCAAGCAAATATTTTGTCATGCCCAACACAAAATGGCACTGCACAATGGTTAACTACCTCGCTTTCTATTTCTCAGTGGGGCCACTAACATAAAAGCTACCAGCTACCTGGGTCAAGTTTTGAACAGAGTAAGGCCAGCCTTGGGAAACGCTGACTACTCTAAATATGTCTTTGACACCAAATATTGTCCGAACTGTGCTGGTCACAACAATAAAGGAAAAAAATTAGAAAGGAAGACAAGTAAGGAAGAAAGGGGGTAGGGAGGTACATGGTAGGGGAGGAAGGATGCTTTCTGATCTATATATGCTTAAATTATTGCTTTTTCCCTCCTGAATAAGAAAAGGAAGTGGATGGCACTTAGCCTAGCAAAAAATCTCCTAAGCTGGCAATTCCATTACTTTTATAAAAATTGTCACTCTAATTTATGATCCCTATAACTAAAACCAAGCCTTTCATATAATTTTTTAGAAACTTTCTAACAGTTGATCTATTACATTTCTCATTAGACTTCTTGATCCTTGTTTTTGCAGAGCAGTGTCATTGTCTTGGATGGATGATTGGACTCTTAGGATATTCCTAATAGATGCAATGTCAAACCCTTTGCTTAATCAAATTGTGACGAGTTAATGACTTCAAAAAAATTTATTCTGATCCAAATCTTCCTGGGTACATGGATTTTTTAAACAAATAATATTTCCATACTCGAAGAAGAATAACAATGGCAAGGTTTAAAATATTACATTTCCTTCCTTGTCATCCTAGCTGAAAACTCTCTTTAATTCTCCATGAGGTTTTAAAGGAAATAAGTAAGTATAAATCACCTGCCTGGCTAAACTTAACCTTTGCACATTTAGTGGACTACAGATGATGGTCTTTCTGATTTATATTGTACATTTCCCCTGAAGGGACTAATGAATGATGAGCGCAGTGAGGAGAGGCAGAAAGCCCAAGTGAAGCCCTGCTGGGTGACCTTGACTAAGCCTTCACCTTTTGGTTTCAGGTTCTCTATCTTTGAACCACGGATACTAAACTCCCAGGACTGTTCTGAGAGAGAGGCGAGAGGTGAGGGGGCAGATGCACAGAATATCTGCTGAGGCCATTACAGGCAAGAAGTTGAAGATCAAAAGAGTTTTCCCGCTCATAAGCTGGAGTCAGGCAGAACGACTGGGAAACAGAAATATTAGCTCTTTCCCAACGTCCGATGCAATAAAAAGTAAAAGACTGTTAGGGGGAAAAAAAGTTCTGTAGTCGCAATAAATGTAAATACCAATTATGGCTTATTGCTAATGTGAAATATAAGTTATAAACTCAGCAAGTACAGCATTGTTTTTCAAAATAATTGTCCATCTTGATAAAGAATAGAAAAAAAATGAGTTGTTATGGTTGTGTTGGTTAAAAACAGGGCTTCTCAAATTCAGCACTACTAATATTTGGGGCCAGAAAATTCTTTCCTGGGGTACTGTCCTGTGCATTGGAGGATGCTTAGCAGCATCTCTGGCCTCTACCCACTAGACACTAATAGCACCCGCTCCCTAGTCCTGACATGTGACAGTCAAAAATGTCTCCACACATTGGCAAATGTCCCCTGGGGACAAAATCACCCCTGGTTGAAACCACTGGTTTAAAAAAGGTGGGGGGCAGAGCAGGAAGTAGCCGCTTATAATACTTTAAAAGCACCTTTGGTTTTTGCATAGAACTCCCAGGTGCAAATATCTGAGGCTTTGACTTAGGCTCATTGAGAACATTTAAAGCTTCTCATTTGAGGGGCTATCACTTTTAGAAAGCCTTCCAAATATCCAGAAATATCTTAGTTACACTAGGCTTGAGTGTTTGAAGAGGCAAGGCTATTCCTGGGGGCAGTGATTATGCATTTCCTATTTATACTGCATACCAGCTCCTAGCATGGCGTGGGCGCAGAGTATGCTCTCAGTAAGTGAGCGAGTGAATAACAAGGTAAAATAAGAAACAAACCAACCTAGGCTGATAAGAATTTTTTTCCTTCGGTTATCTCTAGGTGTACACCAGGTCTCCCTTTACTTACACTGGGGTACTGCAAAGAGCATCCTAGTGATCAAGAAGAGTTAATGTGTCTGGCTGTAAAGGAAAACCCCACTGAGCTTCCAAAACGGTACCTAAAGGACCAGGAATTCAATGTGGTACTTTGGGGTTTCCGTCCATTTTTCTGTGATAAATAATGCCGCTAGGTTGAGAATGAAATCAACTGTGGCCCTGGTCTGGGGATGCAATGCACGTGCAGAGGCACATAAACACACCAAGACGTGAGGGTGCCTAGTACGACGTGTATCACCCTGTCCCTTCTCTATGGTTTGGGGACAAGGAACTTAAAGTGGGTCAGCAGTCAGTGTTATAAAGATACGAGCTTCTCAGAAAATGCTCTCAGCTCAGACTGCACTCAAGGTTCAGGGTTGCCTGAGGTCTACAAATGCAAATTCCTTTTCCAGAGCAGCAATTTAATATGCCATCATCTATTGTGGTTGGCAAAGTTTGCCTAAATTACCCCTTCTGTGACATTGAAACTTGACCTTGTAGATTTGCTTTTGGAAAATTCTTTTTCTGGTCTGAAATCAGTTGGCTTCCAGTTTGAAAATATCTTCTTTACGCTATATAAATAAACAAACTTCTGAGAAAATACCCCCAGTCTCGGCAGGCTCTGACTTTCCTAAAAGAACAAAGTTGGGGCTGGTGGGAGGCTAGGGATGGGTAGTTCCTAATGTTTTGATTTTGTGGGCTATGTTTTTATTGCTATAGAAGTAAGCAGAATACCTCCACTGGTCCCGATTACCATGGCCCCTTCATTAAAAGGTACTACCAGAACCTCAACTCTTCTGTGAAGAAAATGGCTTGTTCACAAAGCCATTCACAGCAGGGCTATTTAACTCCTACTGACTAATATCCCATAGGGAACTTCTGCTTCCTGGAAATCACTCTCTTTCTAACTCAGGGGAAAGATGGCTCTAAACTGTTTTAAATGCCACCCTGTGCTCAGCAGGCTAAGTGAAGAAGAGGAGTTAATCATTCCTTTCAAGGACCAAAATTGAGCACTAAGGCAGAGATGGCAAAAATGGATGGAAGCTTTGAGAACATTGGGAATGTAAAAAATAATAACTTAAATATCTAATGGTATCACTTCCTACCAATGTGCAGAAGCCCAGCATTTGGTAACCCAGCTGTGTCTCCAATTTTTTCTGCTCATGATGCCCTAAAGCTCTTGACCTCACCAAATGGAAATGTTCAAAGATGAGAAAGAGCAGAAGATCAGTCCCTGATCCTCAAAAATTTAAAACCCACATGGGAGGTGGCAGAGGAATAAGAAATGTGCAAAAATAACAACAAAAACAAGGCAGGATATGATGGTATGAATGCCAAAACAGCTCTAAGATCCCATAAAATTAATGTAGGGATAAGGCAGAAAAGGAAGTGCAGCCATTTTGAATGATACCTGACCCTAACCACCCTGAACAAAGAGGTCGCCAGCAAGTCCCCAGCCGAGGACCACCCCAAGGATGGGTGAATTACTAAGCCAGATGCCTTACAAATTGTTAGTGCTCACCTTTCTGTGACAGCAGTTTATGATTAACCTTTATGTCCCGACCTCAAGACAATGCTGGTCACGTAAGGCTGCTTCCTAACGAGGTTTCTGAACATTTAAAAACATTACTGTTGCCCCATAAGAGGCCCCCGTCCTGCTTGGGAGAGGACCCCCTACTCTGTGTGTAGAATAGGATCTGGTGTCTGTCTCTGTCTCAATAAAACTTTCCTGTAGCTGTTAATAGTTGGCTCGCTCTTGAATTCATTCCCGCGTGAAGCCAAGAACCCACTTGGCAAGTTCAGGGGGCTTTCGTCCCTTCATTGGGACACTCCCTACATCAAAATGAGGAAACATTCATTTTGTGCAGGATGAAGAGTGATTTCGTGACATATGAAATGGATCTTGAAGAATGGATTGCATTGGGACAGGAAGAGACGAATGCATGTATAGGGGAAGGAGGCCAGCATTTCATGAGCTATAGAAAATGAGCGAAATATTAATGTGGGGAGTGCCCAGGAGAGGGAAAGGGAACAGGCAAATGACCACTTTTACTTGGAGGTTGTATCATTCAGGATCCATTCAGGAATAAGAAATCACATCAGTTATTTTAACAGAGAGAAGTTAATATAAAGATTAATTACCTACATATAAAATTGTAAACTAGATAAGTAAAAATACAGTGCCGTTCTGAGCTATAGAAAGCCTGAGGCAAAAAGAAAAACTGTGGGCCTTGATATACATGATTTTATATATTTTTCAAGATGATTTTTTCCCAGAACACTAACATAGTTGGAAAATATTGAAAAGTTGAAAAGTAGGCGTATTAAAATTCACAGTGTTATTTTAGGTTTAAATATTTTACTTATACTAAAAGCTAATTTATGATCACTTTACATCAGCTTAAGCTAAGTAAAAATTACTCAAGCGCATCTCTTGGACAGGTGAAATTGTCATACACGGCAATTCTCTCAATTGAAAATGAAATTAGCAACAAAGGAGATTTTGAATATATCATTGATGTGTTTGCTTCTATTATATTAAAGCCAGTGGCCTCGGGCTCTAATGTGGCCCAGCTGGCACTAGTCTCTATTTAAAATTTTGATATTTCATTCATCTTGGGATTTTTTTTGCATTTAATTTTGATTTTAAAAATATTTGTTGTAATATACAGTAATTTATCTTTATTCCTTAGTACTTTGGTGTTCCCTTAAATTCTGTGCCTGAGGCAGATGCTTCCCTGACCTCATCCTAACCCCTGCCCTGTGAAAAAATGAGAATTCACAGCCTAAATAGGAACAGAGAGCAGATGGGAAGCACACAGGAAACAAAAAGGAAGAGCAGGCCCCTTCTTCCTCCCTCAGCCCTGCTGTCTCCCTCTACTGCCCCTAGTAGGTGGAGTCTAACAGGGATCCTGCAGGCAAAGCAGAAATGCAGGTTGCAGAGTTCTGGCCCCAGCATCAAAAAGCTAACTCTAGAAGGGAGGGTTTGAGGCCAAAAAATAATAGCCTAATAACTGGCACAGAGGTGATTTCCCTGACTGAATCTTGAAGGATAAGTAGGATAGTAATAATCACTTCTTGAGCACTCTCTGCAATGTTGCATAGTTAATTCATGAAAGCGTCTAGATCCAAACCTAGTTTAATCTCACCCAAAGCCCATGCTCTCAACCACTATACCATAGGTTAAGCAGAGCAAGGACATATCAGGCAAAGGAAAACAGAAAAGAGAAAGACAAAGAATAAAAACAACATGGCATATGACAAAAACAAGCACTCCAGAGTTAATATATCTAACATTATAGAATATCTATTATGTGCCAGACAATTTACTAAATGTTCTGCTATGGTTTGAATGTGCCTCCTGAAGTTTGTGTGTTGGAAACTTAATCCCCAATGCAACAGTGTTGGGAGGTGGGGCCTAACGGGAGGTGTTTAGGTCATGAGGGCTGCCCCTTCATGAATGGATTAAGGTAGTTATCGCAGGAGTGGGTTCACTATCTTGGAAGTGGTGTCTGTATAAAAATGAGTTCGGCCCTCTTCCCTTTGTCTTGTGCTCATGCCCTCTCGCTATGTGATGCCTTTCACCATATTGTGATGTAGCAAGAGGATCTCGCCAGATGCAGCCCCTCAGTCTTGGACTTCCCAGCCTTCAGAACCATGAGCCAAATAAACTCCAATTGTTTATAAATTACCTAGTCTATGGTATTCTGTGATAGCAGGACAAAACAGACTAAGGCATATAAAAATTAATTTATTTAATCCTTTCAACAACCCCGTGAGTAGGTGCTCTTTTTGTTCCCATTTTACAAATGGGGAAATTAAGCCATAGAATATTAATTAAATCTGCCCAGGGTCACTCAACTCATAGATAAAAAAACCAGAATACAAATGCAGACACTGACTCCAGAGCCCTTGCTCTTAGTCACGAGCCATACTGTCTCCTACAGAACATAAACATAAGGCCAAAGAGATATGGAAGCGCCAGTTCATGGAGTCCATCCAAAGTTCATGAAGTCCATCCTGAGATACATGGACTTTATTCTCTGTAGGAAGGCTGGCTGCTGACGCACTTTTTGGATGGATCGCTCCGGTCTGAGTCCTGTTTGGAGGATAGATTTTAAATATACAAACAGGAATTAGAGGAACAAATTGGAAAGCTATTGCAATGATGCAAATGAGCAATGAGTAGAGTTCTGATAGTAAGAGTGGAGAATAGGAGAATATTTAAGAGACTAGCACTATTTAAGACACTAATGACTGGATGTGGATAATGAAGAACAAGGAAAAATAATGGGATCCCAGGTTTTATTTTGGATGGCTAGTAGACTAGAGTACTATCCACTGATAGAAATTTCAGGAAAGAAACAGTCCAGTGAAGTAGATTAGTTACTTTCAACATTTTCATTTTCTGGAGCTGTAGGCATATGTAGAAGGGTCAGGTAAGCCCAATCCATACTATCTTGGTTATGCCAGCAAAGGAATTTTAACTCAATTTTATTGGAAATACAGATCTCAAAAATGTTTTAAGAAATGCTATGACCATAACTGCACTCTTTCAGATCTTTCAACCCCAAATTTGGTCCTCACTTGGTAGAAACTCACGTAATATCTCAGGCCTCTCAAATCTCTAAAATGTTCCTTAAAAGAAATGTATCTTGAGACCAATTTTAAATATGTTTCAACATACATATCTACCAAAGTAGTGAGCATCAATCTACTAAGAACCTGACTAGAACTATGAAGAGTCTGATATTTTACTCTACTTTCAAGCCAGCAAGTTGTCCTGTCACAATTTCATAGATATAAGCCGAAGACACAAAACTTCTGAGTAACACACAAAGGACTTTTATTACTCACAGCATTAGTAATAGCCAGAGTGTTGGCATTTGCACCAATTCGGCAAGCCCCAGTTCCCACAGGGAAATGTAAAGAAAAATAGATGATACCCACATAAGCATTGTAGAGTGTTTAAGGAGTGCAGGGAACCCATATATTTTATAACGAGTAATAAGCAAACTTTGTTCTTTGCTCCTGAGGAAGATGTTATCTTTATCTTCCTGGGTTAAGCAAATCTTCCCTTGTCTCTGGAGGAGACAGTATCTCTATCTTGAAAGACTGTTCGCTATGCAAACATCCTTGAAAAGATAGCCTGGAACACAGGCAGTTCTGCTCACAAAGTATGCAGAAATATGTGAGACCTATGGAGATTTGTCTCCCAACAACTAAAGTTTTTATAATTTTCAAGTGACTTTATAGAACTCTTGACTTTGGCTTGACAAGTGCATGACACGAAAGTTTTGAAGTCATGAAACATAAGGAGAAAGAATTAAGGAAACTCAACAAATAGAATGTGCAGTAATACCTAAAAGAAACAAACAGGGTAGATAAAACTTGCTTGGAAATAGAAGGGCAAACACAAATGCAGATTCTAACAAATCAGCCTTGCAGTGCTTGGGGGAGTGAGAGACAGGGGGCCAAGAACAGACCACAAAACAGGCCACTCATCTCTGAAGAAAGAACAAAACAATTCAGGGGCTGGTTCATTTGCTTGTTGGGGCTGACATTTCCAGTTCTGTCTGCAGCAGAAGAATATACCAATAATTGGAGACCAGTGATTCATATCCTGGCTGCAGAGATACTGCACTAAAGAATCAGGGACTAGAATGGGTTTTAATGAGTGGTAATAATCCCATCTTGTATTCACACTTGACTGTCTGAAAGAGTTTTTACATATATCATTTCGTATGCTTTCAATCAGCCAGAGATCAACATAATGAGAGAATACAAGAGCCTTACAGGGAGCTGAAAGAGGAGAGCAAGTCCCGCCCCCCGCAATTCCTCTGCTTAGAAAGCCACAAACTTGTGCTGGGAATGATGTTGCTAGGCAACCACTAACTTCTATAGGCTTTGGGAGGAGATGCTCTTGCTCTCTAGTAGAGAAAAATATCAGATTGAAGGCACAGGACCAAAAAGATGGATTTCTTGTTGGTGGTGGTGAACTTGCCTACACCATCATGGGTCATTGGTCACTGGGCTAGGTCCAAGGAAAGTCATGGGTCCAAGGCAGGCCTCACACATACCACATTTTGGAGGGTTTGTTTTCAAGCTTGTCTAGACAGCTGTAAAATTTATTGTGCCTTTCAGGAATCATCTGTCAATCAAACATAATTACAGCATGGCCTCTGGAGAAATGCGTGTGGTAATATTGATGAGATACAACCTGACAAAAGAATTGAGCTCCCTCTCAGGTTGCCCAAGTTTTTTAAAAATTACAGTAGGGAAGAGACAAAAGTTTAGGGCCCTCTGGGCCATGAATTATTTAAGAAAATAAGAAGTGTGAATATTAAAATAACTCAAAACCCCATCCACAAATATTAAATTTAGCACATTAGAAAATTACACTGGCAAAAATTGGAAATGATTAGACTACAAGACAATAGACATTTTATATAAATGTAAACATTAGCTTGTTTAATTTTTATGTATGTCCATCTGCCTCTAGAACAAGCAAAGTTCTTTTTTATATAAAAGGCATGAAACCATTCAACAATAAATTCTCCTAGAGCATCCCATTCCATCCAAAATAAGGGTGAAAAATTCATTCATTAATTAAACAATAATAATTGTTAGCTTAGAGTCTAGCAGGGGCAAAGAGATGAACAGGCAAAGAAACAGGTAAATAATTACAAAATGTGAATTTCTGTGAAGGACACAAACGGGACATCAGAATGAATAGAGGATAGGTAACACAGGCTTGGTAGAATTAATCCTTGGACTCCCAGGTACAATGTTGGGAACTTGAGCCTAGTGGTGAGGTCTTAAAAAAGTAAAGCACTGGCTTGGTGATAAAGATGGTTTAGTCCGTGGGGGATGCAGGCAGCTATGAGGAAGGTGGCCTGTGTAGATGCTTTTGGAAACCTTAACTGTCTGAGAAGCAGATACTAACTGGCTATGAGGGTCCTGCCCAGCTACAGGGGGAACTAGCCCCACAGGTGGGGGTGGCAAAAGCTCCTCTGCCGTTTGGGTGACAAGTGGGGTCCAGACAGGGTCACGTGTATGGCCTACATGGCTGGTCCAGGGAGCCCAGAGCAGTGGGGGTAGGGTCTGTGGCTGTGAGGTCGTAGGGACCATGCTGCATGGTGATGATGTGAATCCTGTGGCCCAGTGGAATATAGCTGGGCCCAAAGGAGGACGAGGTCTCTATTTGTGACCCAAGTGATAACAGAGTTTAGAAGTTGCCATCAGGACAAAGGCACCAACTACTCTCGTAGAAGCTTAACATGCAAAATACAGGCTTGAGGATTCAAAGGATAAGGTGTGTCACGTAAGTGAGATTTTTATCCAAAGCAAGATGGAGAAGTGGGCCAAGAGACCTCTGCCCAGGGTTTCGGTCTATAAAAGACACTAAAACACGATTGGAGAAACAAAAACCTCGCCAGACATGGACTAGGTGGAGAAAGGGGTATTCTGTGCACATCTTGGAGGATGCGCTATGTGATGGGGAAGAACACTTTGAGAAGCTACAGGGGTGAGGGATGAGACAAGGCCCAGAAACTGCCTTCCGAGAAGGATGGATGTGGTAACCTGCACAGTTCTTTCAGCCACGTGGATTACACAGGTTGGGGCCAAAGCTGAGATTTTGGGGGCAATAGCAGAGGCACTGAGCTTGGCCCCCACGTCCTCCTTCCTTTTCCTTCTCCCACGCAGCTCTCGGTCTCTCCTCTTTACCTGTGTTGGAAAATACTTAAAGAACTTTTGTGGGAAAGGGTGCCAAACTTATTATTCTGCCTGTAGTATCTGCACCTCCATCTGGCTCTGACTTGGGGTGGCTGACTTTCACAGCCAAATGGCATTCTTTAAACCCCTTAAGGGCCACGCCAAACACTAAGCCAGGTAATCTCTGGGGCATTTATTTCTTTCCAAGCCCTTTTACAGTCTGAAGCTGAGATCATCAATGCCTCACATTCATAGGAGATATAAAGTGACTCTTTTGAGGAAATAATGCACAACAGGTTGGGGGACCAAACATCCCAGAGGCACAGGCCACTAACGACTTTTCACATCACATCTGCCTCATCCGAGAACATATTCTAACAGTGAACTGTCTAGTATTTTCCAAAATTGAGTCACTCAGGGAGCAAGTAAATAATCCCTGATCCACTTACGAAGGAACATTCAGCTGGTTGATCTAAATTACAGTTTTGTCGTGACTAATCTCATCGGAGGGATCCTAGGCTGATCTGAAGAAAAGAGATAGAAGGACAGTGAAGAAAAATAATTCTCTAGGAGACCTGAGACCCATTAGCTATTTAGGGCAGGTTTCGTTGCCTGTCATCCTCTATGTCTAAATAAAGATGCTTACATTCCAGAGCAAAATTTTGAGATAATAGTAGTATGAGCATGTTTCTAAGTAGCATACAATAATCAGGTTATACAAATAGATACATGCAAATAAAGACCTGTTTAGAAATACCAAGTTGGCCACCGCCAGGAGTTTCAGCTGCCCACCTACAGCATCTACACAGCAGGTGACAAAACAAATGTTGAGAAATAAAACATATGGGAAGATTCGGCTGTAATTTCCCCTCTAGTTTTGGCATTTGCGTAAATTCACACATATCTATAGATCTTTTATTGGTGTTTTTCTTCATCATTAGCTTAAAAAAACAGAGTGCTATGTGTGCTAGATTCTGGGGATAAAAGGAGGGATAAATGAAAGATGGTCTTTGCCTTCAAGGAACACAGGACAGCAGGGGGGAGACATATAAGCAAATAATTGCAATACCAAAGCTTTATTGCTACGCTGGGTGCAGCGGCTCGAGCCTGTAATCCTAGCACTTTGGGAGACTGAGGTGGGAGGATCGCTTGAGGCCAGGAGTTCAAGACCAGCCTGAGCACGAGTGAGACCCTGTCTCTACTAAAAATAGAACAATTAGCTGGGTGTGGTGGCACCTGTAGTCTCAGCTGCTCGGGAGGCTGAAGCAGGAGGATCGCTGGAGCCCTGGAGTTTGGGGTTACAGTGAGCTATAAGGATGCCACTGGCCACTGCACTCCAGCCTGGGAGCAAGACCCTGTCTCAAAAAAAAAAAAAAAAGAAAGAAAGAAAGGAAAAAAAAAAAACGGTTTATTGGTATGATAGAGGTAAGTATGTACTAGGGGCAGGGGAAAGCTGAAGGAGTTAGGACAGTTTCCCAGAGAAGACATGTGAAATGGGGTTGGATGGATAAACTGAATTGTGTTGCACGGACGAGCACAGAATCTCCAAGCAAGTCCTTTCCGAAGAGGTGAAACAGGGACCTGAAATCACAACTCTTGATAAACATGGCATTTGTGGCATGATTGTAAACTCCAGGAGAAAATAATCTCGGCACGCAGAGGCTAAATAAGGAGGGACTCCTTCAGCAAAGCCAGACCTTGACTGTCAGATAAAAAGATAAAGATTAAAACCGGAGGATCATGTCAGAGATTTCCTTCTGTTTGGTCCACGGTTCAACTAATACACCTGTTTATGATCTGTTGCCTCCATTAGAACGCAAGGTCTATGAGGGCAGGGATCTCTGCAGTGGCCCCCCAGATTAAACTAATGTTTAATTTGCTCCGTAAATGTTCCTTGAATGAATGAGTAAACACATGAATGAATAAGATATTAAGCCCCTTTTTGATGCTTCTATCTGTAAGATACTACAAAAACAGGTTTGGGGAATATACTGAGCTGAGTCATGTTAAGACTCCTTGTCCTTTTTGGTGCTGTGACTACTACACAGAAATCACTCCATAGTAGCTAGTATTTTTGTGAGTCCTATCTTCATCAATACTCTCTTCCACAGCAGGCCAGGCACTGGATTAAATCCTCTACACTCATCATATCTTATCCCATCCATAATCCTTTTGACAACCCTGAAAAAGTAAGTAGGCCATATTATTTGCATTTTACAGATCAGAAACAGATTCAAAGCAGTTAAATAATCTGCTCAGGGTCATGGAGACAGTTGAAGAGTCAGGATCGCAACCGTTTGTCCGGCGCCCACTGTCCTATCCACCATACCGTGCAGACTCCCAGGGTCTACCCGACTGCTGTTAAAGCAGCTATTGCATTGTTGGAGCACGAGTTGTGTGTTAAGCATGTAACATTTTCAACTGTAAGCTCCCCAGGGGACAGGGCTGTGTAGTCTGTCCATCTGTGTGACAACTCATAGAGTGGATTTGCAGCTGAACTCTGTGAGCAGCCTGGCAGACCGTCCCACAGAGGAAAAGAGCAGCGGGCAGCTCTGAGCCCCCTTTCCCACCTAAGTTATTGTTTTCCCCTTGGCAATTCCTGGGCATTCAATACTGGTAAATAAAGACTAGTTAGAAGCGCAAAGACAGCCTCTTGATGTGAGGAGGACAGGAGGAACAAGTGATCACCACACATTGGTGACACTGAATGACATCAGTCGTTCCTGTATTGTTTACATAAATCTGAAACTTGAATATTTTCTTTCCACGCAAAAGACAACAGAAAACATGCAATATGAACGGAGGAGAGCAGTTAAGTTTGGAGTCTTCTACCTCAATCACTGATGCGAGGTCACCTATTATCCTGGACAGCAAAAGGGAAACTTAAAAACTGTTAAAAATAAAACAAAGAAAAAAGCACACATAAGCTTATATAACTGAGATACAATGTACCTAAAGAGGGGGCACGGATGCGGTATCACCCTCAGGTTTCAGACTAGGAACAAATATAATAGGGCAACGAGAAAACACATTTTCTCCATAGCAACGACCCAAAAGCTCAGCTCCATTCTCATTACCAGAGAACATGTGACAGAAAAACCTTGAAAGGTAGTTTTCCCCCAGAGATTTATCAGGCAGCAGAAAGGGAATGTGGGAGAAAAACTGAAAGAGAACTAGTGCCAGGAGACAGAGTTACCAAGGTGTAGGAGGTGCTAAACAGGAGAGCAGCAGAGAGGAAACCACAAGACATTTCAAAAATTCAAAAACATTGAGGCCATGTAGAATAGTTGATTAACCAAGTGCTGAATCACTCACCCCCAAAACCCAAACCCCTCTGTCCCAAAGAAGGAAAGCTGAACAGCAAATTATTCACTCTTGACAAGGAGACATCAGTCTGTCCTCAAAAGGGACAGTGATGTCAGACTAATGTGTCTGCTGCATAGGGCAAACATTGACTCCTACAGATGGACCCTTGCTGAAGAGCATCCAACCCACAGGCTACTTCAGGTGCTGTTCAGAGATGCCATTAACTTTTAACGTTCCAGCACAAGAAGAAATTCCCCTGGAGAAAGGACATCAAAATGCCCAGATTGTCACTTTTTATGCCATTCTGAGCAACTCAATCAAAGCTAGAGTTACAACCCATTCATTCATTCAATTCATTTAGGAAGCATTGAGCAATAGGCACTGAGCTACATAGTACAGATACGAAGATGACATGTGGTGCAGGTGCTCAAGGACCCCATTTGGGAAGGCATATGGTGGGTGTCATGATGTAGGGTTGAACAGTGGGTGGGCATGAAGGAGGTCCTCAGTAAGTTTGAGTTCTATGTCTGCTACTTCTTAACTGTGTGCATGTTGCTTTGCTCTCCCCACACCTCAGTGGAAAGAACAATCATTCCTCCTTTACCAGACTGTTTTTAAGACTTTTATGCTAGTGTATGGAAAGCTCTCAGCACTGACCAAGACACGTTGTAATTGCTAAAGAGAGAAAAAGATAGATTTTATTCTTTACTACTACGTACAGTGCATTGAGAACACAGAAAATGGTTACATAACTTGCTTCTGTCTCTACCCTCAGACATTCTGTTCTTAAGTCTGTAGTTACAGCTGTCCAGATGCACATAGTGAAAAAGTATTGAACTACTTCCATGGATTTGAATAGAAAATACACAGTGGCCATCGATAGCAATACTGCCACAGCATAAAAGAACACGCCACCCAGGGTAACACCAGAATAATTGGCCAACACATGCCGTGTGTATTTTTTCTAACAAGGCTTGGATGTGTGTTAACAAGTCTTTTGCCACATTGTCCAGTTGTATCCTATCTCTAGGGCTTAAGGGGCCTACGATTGAATTCAGCTTAAATTACGGCTGTTCGTTTTCTTTGTCACATCAAAGTGTAAAGGAAACTTCCTGGAGGGAAGGTTTCAAAAATACACTCATTGCAAATCACTCCAGTCAAAGGCAAGAGAGGGTCTCAATAAGCAACTGTAATGAACAGTGGCCTATGGACATACCATCAAAAATGTCCTCTGATGACTCCTACCCTGGTTCACTCTCAGTTCATTATTTCTCAGCCTCCAATGGAGACAGAATTGAATTTTCAGGGATCTGTAAATGAGTAACGTGGGCAGGGAGTAAGTAATGAGATCCCAAGGCACTGGCTTTCTCAGGAGGTGTTAGCCGCACTCCAAAGACAGTGAAGAGACCACGGGACTGAGCGTCAAAGAAGCAGGTTCTGTTTGAGCTGGCCACGCTCTGCTGTGTGTCCTGGGCAAGTCCCCCTTCGATTTTGGCCTCAGTGGTGCCACTGACAAAATGGAACCATTTCCAACGGGCTCACCCCTTGGAATATCGTGTCCGCTGGTTGGTTGTTTCCGACACACTAGTTTAAGCTAAAAGGGGCACATTGTTGGTAATAGTCATGTGTAGCAAATTTGGGCTTCACAAGAGAATAAAACCTGGAACTGGAAAGTGAAGAGCTCAAACGATTTCTCTCCACCTCTCTGGGTCTTTCAGTTCTGCCTCTCTCTTCGGCTTTATGCCATTCTGTTCTCCCTCAGAACACCTGCTTTCTTTGCTTCCACATGCTCCAGCCACGGTAGATTTGGCGTAAAGTTAATGAAGCTCAAGTGTCAGGATCCCTCACTTGCAGAGCCTCTTCCAAATAAGTACTCTATTTCCTACCTTGTTTTGTCTTTATTCTTTTCCTGAAGAGGACCCTTCGTTGTGTATGCCTCAGGAATCTGGGTCTGCTCCTGCCCGCGAGGATGTGTTGCCAGAGCTTACGTGGTTCATGCTTCTCATAGTTTTCCTTCCTGTTGCACAGCCCCACATGTAAATGGCTCCCACATCTGGACCCTAAAAGAAACTGGGTAGACTGCATTTTTGTGTTCTTTAAATGAACAGCTTCTATTTTTTAGAGCAGTTTTTGGTTTACAGTGAAATGGAGCAGAAGGTATGGCAAGTTCCCATATACCCCCTCTCCTCCTGCACACAGGTGTGCATTGTGTGGTACATATCTGCTATGGTCTGTGTGTGTGTGCCCCCCACAGATTCGTATGTTGAAATCCTAACCACCAAGGTGATAGTATTTGTAGGTGAGCCTTTGGGAGGTGATTAGGTCGTGGGGTGGAGCCCTCATGAATGGGATTAGTGCCCTTATAAAAGAAGCCTGAGAGAGAGCCCTCACACTTCTATCATGTGAGGACACAGTGAGAAGGCATCATTTATGAACCAGTAAAGTGAGTCCTCGCCAGACACGGAATCTGCCTGCACATTGCTCTTGGACTTCCCAGTCTTCAGAACTGTGAGAAGTACATTTCTGTTGTTTATAAGCTGCCCGATTTATGGTATTTTGTTATAGCAACACAGATAGACTAAGACAATTTCTTACAATTGATGAGCCAATATTAATACAACTGAAGTCTGTAGGGTTTACTCTCTTTGTTGTACAGACAGAGTTTTTAATGCCTCAATTCCAAGTACATAGAAGAGAAAATCTAATGGGCTACATTGACTGGGTGTTTACCACAACCAGGGGGTGAGACCACAGGGTCTCTTGCTCATTCAGAGGGGCTGAGAACAAGTTTTGCAAAGCAGGAGTTCAGGCCATGGCTCTGTAAGTGATGGGCAGGGTATGTGCTGGGCAGGTGTTTCTAAGGGGGAGCTACTACAGAAAAATGGACCGAATTATACACAAGAAAATGATTGGCAATCTCTGTAAGAAGAACATTGACCTATTTGGAGGGTGCTATTATCACACCACATTCTATTTCAATGCATTTGAAAGAACTTTTCTTCAACTGTCCATTACTATCTGAATGGGTCAAAATTATTTCTAAGAAGAGTTAATCAGATTTCCACTTGATGTCCCTCTTAATATCTTTAGATTTGCCATTTAAAATCAAAGGTTGCCCAGCTAAAGGAAGAGACTACTACAACTGCATGCTCAGATTTAGGGGGTAATGGAGGATTTAATAAGAGAAACGCAGCACAGTTTGAGATCCGAGTTGTGTCTCACTCTATCCAGTGCCAGAATGACTCAGTAAAATGTATTTAAGAAGCAGGACAGTTTAGGACAAAGCCTCCCACCTTTCTAGTCAGAAAAGGACACACAGCTGACCCCTGGGATATATTTGCTCTCTATGGGAGGCAGAAGGACGGTCCCCCATAGATGTCCTCATCCTAATCCCAGTACCCATGAATATGCTAGGTTACTTCGCAAGGGGAAATTAAGGTTGCAGATGGCATTAAGTTGCCAATTAGCCGGCCTTAAAATAAGAAGATTATCCTGGATCACCTGGGAGGACCCTTATAATCGTCACAAGGGTCCTTAAAAGTGGAAGAGGGAGGCAGAAGTCAGTGTCAGCGTGATGCAGCGAGAGAAAGACTTGACTGATCATTGCCGGCTTTGAAGGTGGAAGGAGGCCATGAGTCAAGTAATGTGGCAGACTCTAGAACCTGGAAAAGTCAAGATAACATATTCTCCTGTAGAGTCTTCCAGAAGGAATCCAGCCATGCCAATACCTTGATTTTAGCCCAGTGAGGCCACATCAGACTTCTTACCCCCAGAACTATAAGATAATAAATTTGTGTTGTTTTAAACCACTAAATTTGTGGTGCTTGTTGCAGCAGCAAAAAGAAACAAACACACACTCCCCAGCATTTTGTTGTTCCTACAGTTGGTTTATTCTTGGGAGTTGAGGAGTTGAGGCAATAAGACCCTTGAGGACAGGGGCAAAGCTGGAATCCTCTGTCAGTCCCACAGTCTCCAGTGCTCTGCACACACAGGATCTTCAAGACATAGGGAACGAGCCCTAACTTACACCTAAATGCAGATCAATGAGAACTGGGAACGTGGAAAACACTAATTCCATTACTTACCAATTTTGTCTGCTTCCCAAAATGTGCAATTTCTGAACACTGATATAAGAGGGAAAAGGTTGATATTGAAAATTCTCCTTTCAAGGGACCGCTCACCCATTCTGCAATGTATTGGAATTTAGCAGGCTGAATTATTTGTGACAGCTGGTATGATGAAAATTATTAGTCCCAGCCAGCTCCAAAACTTGCAGGTCCCTGGAGATAGACATTCAGTTCAAAAAAGAGGTCAGGCATGGTGGTTCACACCTGTAATCCCAGCACTTTGGGAGGCCGAGGGGGGAGGATTGCTTGAAGTCAGGAGTTCTAGACTAGCCTGAGCAACACAGTGAGACACCGTCTGGATTGCTTGAGCCCAGGAGTTTGAGGTTATAGCGAGCTATGATCACGCTACTGCACTCCAGCCTGGGTGACAGAGCGAGACCCTCTCCCTTAAAAAAAAAAAAAAAACAAAACCAAAAAGTTTTGCCTGATGTGACATCTTTGAGCCCAAGGAAAATAATAGCATAGATGCATAACAATACATTATAAATTTTAAAATTATAAAACAAAATAAACCCAAAGGAAACCTAATGTAATGCATAACTCTGAGAGATGAGTTAGAGGTATTCTAATTGTAAAGAAAGAAGAAATATTTGGTTTATTTTGAAAGATCTTAATACTCAACATACTATTCATCATGTAAGTTACACAAATTCAAAAGGCCAAGGTCTGGCAAATTTTCTAAAATAAGCTATACAAATTCTAAGGAGTTCCAGAAACCTTGGGGTCCATCAGGAAATACCCATAAAAGGACAGCCTAAGAGTTGGATATTATGATTAAGGAGGTACTCCTCTTCCAGGGTATGTTATATCAAAAATGACTATAATTTTGATGAATTTTAAGTGGTTTGTGGAATTTTAAGAGTGGTTTCAACTAGGATTTCCAGTTTCTAGGCCAGACTTGCCCAACTTAAAGAGAAGGGAAGTGCTATCTATAGGTGCTAGGCAGAGTGGGATTATCTGCTTCCCACTACCAAAAATTTAAGGATATATCAAAATCTGTGGGATTTTTTAATCTTCCCAAGGGGATCTTAGCTTCAACCAAAGCTTGAATGCATAAAAGTTACGATTTGCTACTCAAAGCACAAATTTCACTCCTTCTGTGCTAAGTGTGGACTCCGGCTGATCTCCTCTAAATACTCATTTCTCAACAGCCTTTTCTTGTTGGTTGAGTTATGCGCCTTAAAAAGATATGTTGAAGTCCCAATACCTGGTTCAAATGGATGTGAATTTATTTGGAAACAGGGTCTTTGTAGATGTCATCAAGTTAAGATGAAGTCATACTGGATTAGGGTGGGCCCCAGTAGCTGGAGTCAAGCAAAGGCCCTGTGAAGACACAGGGACACAGACATACAGGGAAAATGCCATGTAATGGTGGACGCAGAGACTGGGAACGCCCAGCACAAGCCAAAGAGCACCAAGAATTGCTAGCAACCACCAGAAGCTGGGAGAGAGGCACGGAACAGATTCTCCCTCAGACTCTCCAGAATGAACCAACTTTGCCAACAACACCATGACTTTGGATTTCTGGACTCTATAACTGTGAGAGAATACATTTCTGTTGTGCTTAGCCACATATTTTGGGGTCATTTGTTATGGCAACCCTAGCAAACTAATATACCTTCTGCTAGGGATTTCTTCAAAATTAGATCACTGTTTTTGGCTTGAAGTTGGTTTTCATCTCCAGCAAAGTCCTCAGAAGAAATTATTATTGTTATTACTGTCAGCGAAAGTGGAGCTCTCTTATGTAATTGCTGACAAACCAGGAAGGTCGTGGATACACATTTTGTTCTTATGCCAAAACACACAGGGTGCGGTTGCTATAGCTCCCCCCAGAAAGTGTGGGCCAACCACAAAGACTGATGTTTACCACACTCACAAGTCTTCCTGTCTCAGATCACCAGTACACAATGCATTATAAAGAGACATTTTCTACCACCAAAGATTTGTGAAATTATTATATACTCATGTTATATTATGTATTAAGGAAATATCATCAATATTCACAAAATATGATTAAGATAGTCATCAAGCTCAAATTTTTCATTAGAGTATCTGATATTTAAAAATAAAACAAAGTTTACTCCTTTCAAGTTTTGTATTTATTCCCACTCTGGTATTATTAGAACATGGCTTGCATATTTTTCTTGGGGAATGCTGGGCTATACCAATCTGTCTGTTCCAAGGATCTTATTTGAAGATGTGGCCTACAGCCTGCAGGAAAGATAAAAGAAGAGGGTTGTATGAGGTTTTGCAAGTTCTTTAGATACCAAATCTGCAAAATTGGAGAGAGGAAAGGGCTCCCCCCAGCAACCAGGGAGTTAGGGGCCAGCCCTGCCTTGGAGCCCTGCAGGAGGGTCCGTTGATTATGTGACACTTTGAATTCATGTCTCAAAAGAGGACTTCCTCAAAAGGGTTTTCCAACCTCACTGGTGCCAATGACTGAGCAAAGACACCTCTGTGGACCCGGATTTTTGCAACAGTGAGTCTGGAGATGGTGCCCATGTAGAGTGCAGAGACCTCCCAAGTCAGCCTTGACCTCTGTCCTCAGCAGCTGATGCACATTTCCAGTGCTCTTTGGCACATTCCAATATCTCCCATCTCAAAAACAACAATGACTACAATTCTCTTTTGGCCTAACTTTCCTATAGTTAGGAAATCTCTTTCTTTTTTCAGAGACTCTTCTTAAAAGATAAGCCCATACTCTCTTACCTCTAGTTTACTCCTCAATCCATGGCAATCTGACTTTCCATAGAGCTCTAATTCCATCGTTCCACAAAAGCCCTCACCAGCATTGACCAAGCGTCCCTGGTTGCCAGACCAAAAGGGCAGTTTTAGTCCTGGTCTCACTTGTCCTCTCTATGGCATTTAATCACTTGTCCCTGGACAATTTCTCCTCGTGTGGCTTCTGAGGCATCACTCCCCTTCCACTATGACGGTCATTCACAACATCCTTTTAAAGTCCCACTGGTGTCTCTCTTTGATATTGTGTCTTGTACAATTGTATCCTGACTCTCCTCTCTATAAAGTCTTCCTGGGTGTTCTCATCTAAACCTATGGCCTTTATCAAATCTGATTCAACTAACCTACCTCTCTCCCATTAGCCGCAGACTCAGGTGTCTCCAGCTGTCAGCTGGGCACATCTACAGGAATATCCAACCGCAACTCGAAAATCATCGTGCTCAAAACTGCTATCATCTCTCTCCAGCTCCTGCCTGATCCTTCTCCTGGGAGTCCTATCTCAGGAACTGTTCCAGGTATGGGGATAAGGCAATGAATGAAATAGCCGAAGCGCCTACCCTTATGGAGTTTTCTTCTAGTTGTGTGTGGGGAGAGGGGAGATGGAAAATATATAAACAAACTATTAAACACTATAGAACATCAGGTGGGGAAACTGCTGGGGAAAGACAGGGAGGAGTGTGAGCAAATCGAGAGTGAAAGAGAGGCATGTTTTATGTGGGTGGTGAGGGAAGTCCTCGCTGATGAGGTGATATTTGAGCGGAGCGCTGAAGCAAGTGAGGGAGGAGCCAGGTGAGGATCTGGGAGGATTATTCCAGGCAGAGGATGACACTCCTGCAGAGTCCCTGAGGTGAGAGCATGTCGGGTTGGCTTGACTTGGAAAAGCAAGGAGCTCTAGGTGGTTGCAACAGAGTAAGCAAGGGGACAGGGTAGGAGGAGAGGTCAGAGAAGTAACACAAAGACACGTGACGCAGCACCTCCTCAGCTGTAGCAGGGACTTTGGATTTCATTCTTACTGACACCAGAAGCCAATGCAGATATGCTCATTGGAGCAAAAAAAGGAAAATGGGAGTCTTCTCCTTCCCCCTACTTTCCAGTCACCCTCTAGTGTCCCATTGTCAGATCTAGCAGGAAGCCAGGGAGCAAAGGAGAAATGAAGTTTGTGCAGAGCAGAATCCAGAGAGCACAGTTTTGGATCATTTAGGGATGAAATAAATGCAAGTCCAAGAAAAATCCACTAACAGTGGCTTAAATACATAAGAGTTTTTTTGTGGGAATTTTTCAATAGAAAGAAATGTGGAGAGAGGTGACTGTTAGCATTGATCCAACTATTTACTGGTGTCAAGGCATGTGTCTTTGACATTCTCTGGGCTGCTACAGCTCCAGGCGTCACATTCAAAGCACCTGGAAGGAAGATGGGCAGCGCCAGCTCCCAGAAAACCTTAGTCGTAATTCTGCTGACCTCTCATTGACCACAACATTGTCAAATGGCCACCTGCGGCTGCAAAGAAGCCTGGGGAGGCAAGTGCTAGTTTTTCCTGCTTCTCTAGTGGGCAAGGGAGGAGGGGGTGGCATGTTGGTGTTTAGCTAGACAGTAGTGGCCACCATATGATCAAGTTTTGAATCTATCTTGATGAGAGTACAGAATGTTGCAAAGGACTCGATGAACAAGGTTATTAAAAGATGCTCCTTAAGTTAAAACAAGCTTCTACTAGGCTCTGTCCAATGCAGTAGATGGTAGCAGTCACATGTGTCTACCAAGCAATTGAAATGAGGTGAAACTGAACCAAGGTGTGCTATGTGTATAAAGTATACACCAGATACCAAATTCATATTGTGAAGAAAAAGCACTTGGAGTATCTTGCCAATAATTTGTTATGTTGATAACATGCTGAAATGATGATATTTTGAATATATTATACAAATTTATTTCAGCTGTTTCCTTTTATTTTGTTTAATGTGGGGCTGAAGAATTTTAAATTATATATGTGGCTCATATTATATTTCTAACGGATTGTGTTACACTAGATTATTGAATGACCCTTTCTTTCTATAAAGAAAGTCCCTGTCACCTGCCTCTCAGCCAACTTTCCCTTTCTTGAGGATGCTAGTTGTCACGGTTTTATAAGTCTGGGCAGATCTTACCAGAAGAGCATCTCTTGTGGTCTGATAGCTCAAAAAGGTATCTTCTAATGGTGAGTTGAAAAAACAACCCAAATTCTTTTCCCAGGAAACCTTCCATGACCATGATGTATTAATATATTTCAACCTGAGGTACATAAGAACAAGTTTAAAAATGATTAAGTCAAGGAAGACATTCAAGGTAAGCATTAAATTATTCAACATCAGTAGCTCCCCAAGGCTATCAAATGAAACAATTTGAATAATTGACTGGAGTGGGAACCCAATTTAAATTAATCCTTTACTTAATCCTTAACCTTTTTATCATTGGAGGCAAGGAATCATGAAATTCTAATTTTGCCACAGCCTTCTTCACAACTTTACATTAAAAATTTCTTCAGTGGCTCTGGTGAAAAAATGAATGAGTTGCAACAAGAATTCTATAACCAATCTGTGGCAGGCAGAATAATGCCCCTACTCCCAAAGATGTCTATGTCCTAATCCCCAGAACCTGGTAATATGTCACCTGAATATGGCAAAGTGACTTTATAGATGTGATTATGTTAATGGGCTTGAGATGGGAAGATTACCCTGGACTATTCAGGAAGGCCCACTCTAACCTCATGGGTCCTTAAAGCAGAGGACATTTCCTAGCTGGACTCAGAAGATCAAGTGATGCAACTTTAATGGCTTTGAGGATGAAGGATGGGACCTTGAGCCAAGGAATGTGGGTGACCTATGGAATCTGGAAAAACATGAGGAAACAGACCCTCCCCTACAGTCTTCAGAAAGGAACACAGACACGTGACACCTTGATTTTAGCCCAGTGTGACTCATGTCACACTTCTAACCTATAGAATTGTAAAATAATTAATAAAGCTGTGTTGTTTTAGGCTACGAAGTTTGTGGTAATTTGTTCCAGCAGCAAGAGAAAGGTAATACACAACCCAAAGAGAGAAACATTAAAGCAATAATGGAAACATTGATTTTGAGAAGGTTGTTATCCATAAAACTTTTTACCATTGCAAAATCCTTGCAATGATTCTGATTCTGTCTGCTGTGAATTATTCAATTTTATCCTATCCCTTCATATACAATAGCCTTGTGTCAGTGGGTCACGTTCTGAATGACAGGAACAAGGCAGCCTCCTCTGCCAGCCTCTATGCCAACTACCAGAAGCTAGAAGGAATATAGCTACTAGCTTATGAGAAATGGGTCTAATGTGATGCTTTCCTTTGTCCATTATCCCTTCCCCACATGAATACACAGAAACACACTTTAATAAGTGCCCCTATTAACATTTCCTAGAGGATTAAAAACAAATTTCTCTCCTGCATTTTCACTCTTTTCAAATAATATATAGCAATAAGCCTAGAGGAAGAATTATCTTTTTTTGTTTTTATGTTTATATCTTATTTTTACTAGCTTGTAGACTGGGTTCTTTTGCCTTAAAATTTTTCTTAGTTTCTTGCTTACATTGCAGCGGTCATTCTATCCATCCTCCTCAACTGTAGTGTGCTGAAACTACCATGGCTTGCTCAACATCTTTTGTCTGTGTAAAGAAATATGTTCATGCAAGAGAATTTTGCTATCGGCAATAGAAAAAAAATACAGCTTCTATCCACTTTGTGTTTAGACTAGATGAAGTTGAACAAAGTCATAAATAATGAAATATTGCCAGCTTCATAAGCAAGAGTTTATTTGAAAATTCAGCACTGTGCTGACAATACAAATCACAGAGAACTAGAAAAACATAATCAGGGAAAAAATGGTCGGGGAGATATCCATTTGTTACCAATGTTTCCTTCAAGATTCATCTTTCAGATCTGCAGGAAGACCAGAGAATCCTTAGGGTATGTCTTGCTGACGTAACCCAAAGTCCTTAAGTCTTCCTGCCACTAATGGGTCCAGATCAAGTAACTCAGAGCTCCATGCACATACACGTGGGGATTCCAGAACACTCACGTATAATTCTGAGGAGTTCCAGATCAAATTACTGCTCCAATCCTCTCTTCCATCATTTCGGGCCCTCTGACTCTACCTCCTGGGGCTGCTTTAGGTCTCTCTAATCTGCCTTGTTCCTGTCATTCAGAACGTGACCCACTGACACAAGGCTATTGTATATGAAGGGATAGGATAAAATTGAATAATTCACAGCAGACAGAATCAGACAGCACTGATCCTAAAGTTGATCCACCATTCTCTGCCCCAGGGAACCTCTCTCTGGCCGTCGCCTCTGTAGCGTCTCATCCTCTCATCGTGCCACCTCAGCCTGTTCCTCCCCTGTCTTCTCTAAGTTCCAGGAATCTTAAACCTGCTCCTTCTGGAGCCTGGTCAAAGAAAACTCACATAGCACTTTCCATCCTAGATTATTCCCTCCATCCCCAGGGAGGACACCGTTTTAGTTCATTGTGAAGAACAGTTTAGGTCCCTTTGTTACTTCCTTTCTAATCCAGACTGATCCGGGCCTTTTAGTTTTATAACCAAAGGGCTCAGTAAGTAGTTTTTCTAAATGGAAACACAAAATTTTCCATGAGATGAATTCTGCTATCCCTACAGGATAAAAATGTGGCTAGTCAGTTGAGGTTTTTCTTTAATAATAATATTTTCTTTCCCAGGATATATTTCTTCATTTTTTTTATTGTTTAAACCCACATATAGTTGCATTAACATGGGATGTTGGTTTTAACAAAATTATATTGCAGCACATTGGAAAGGGGCCCTGCCCATCCAGGAGGGGTATGAAAGTCCTTTTAAGAGTCGAAAGCATTGGGTTAGATAGATTGTATGTTATGCCCTGGGGTGATGCCAAAAAGGCAACTTACAATAAAATTTTCCTCCACTCCAGCATCACACAAATAGAAATGGCAACTTCTAAGTGATATCAAGAATTTTAAAATTTCCTTTTACAGTTTAGATTGGTGTTCTCAAAGTGTATGTAGTCTAGAGATCACTGTATTAGAATAATCTATGCTTGTTAGAAAAGTAGGTTCCTGTCCAGGGACTCTCTTGCCCAAATAAATCAGAATATTCAGGGGAGACCCAGGAATGTGCATTTTTATAGCTCCACTGTGACTTTTATGGTCAGCACGGCTTAAAAAACATATCCATAACAAAGTAGCTTTCATATATAGATGAAACCATTGAGCATTCCAGTAAACATATGGTATCTCTTGTATTTGTATCTCTCCAGAGTGAAAAATGGAGTCAAAATAAAGAACAACTTTACAGTGGAAAAACCTAACTAACATTTCTTTAGCCAGGTGATCAAGGTTAACATCAACAGTAATAAGTTATGTTAATAGTACGTATCTTCATATGATATGATGAAAATGGCACTTAACCTCTGTTGTCTTCCCTACTCTAACCATGAGAAAAACATCAGACAAATCCTAACTGAGGAACATTCTACAAAATATCTGACCAGTACTTCTCAAAACTGTCAAGGTCATCAAAAATAAGGAAAATTTGAAAACTGTCACAGCCAAGAGGAGCCTAATGAGACGTGATGACTGAATGTGATGTGGTTTCCTAGATGGGATCCTGGAAGAGAAAAAAGACATAAGATAAAAACTAAATAAATCTAAAGAAAGTATGGAATTTAATCAATAATAATATGTTAACATGAGTTCATTAATTGTGGCAAATGCACCATATTGATGTAAGATGCTAGTAATAGGGGAAGCTGGGTGTGGAGTATGTGGAAACTCTGTGGACTACCTTCATGACTATTCTGTAAATCTAAACCTATTCTAAAATACAAAATTTATTTTAAAAGTTTTTTTTAAAATGGGAGTCAAGACAGAACAAGACTGATCTATGCTGGAGTTCTTGGCATTCCCTCTAAAAGCCAACTACCTAGTCTGTCAATCAAAACTCCATTCCACACAAGTTAATATCATTAAAGTGAGAAAACTGATCAAACGCTTGACATCAAGGTGTATGTAACCAATAGGGTTAATTCTTCTACACCTTTTACACACAAGGCTCCCACGTTGTATGATTCCAGAAGGTTCTATTCACACAAATCTTGCTAGAACAAGCCCTTATTAGCTTGCTTGAAGGAACCTGTTGTTAAATTTACAAGAACTTTTAAAGTTGGTTGTTATATGGTTTGGACATTTGTCCCCTCCAAATCTCATGTTGAAATTTGATCCCCAATTTTGGAGGTGGGAGGTGTTTCGTTCATGGGGCGGGAGCCCTGATGAATGGCTTGGTGCTGCCTTCACAGTAATGAGTGAGTTCTCACTCTATTAGTTCCTGCAAGATCTGATCATTAAGAACAGCCTGGCACCTTCCTCCTGTCTCTCCTGCTTCCTCCCTCTTGCTATGTGATACCTGCTTCTCTTCACCTTCCACCATGAGTGGAAGCTTCTTGAGGCCCTCACCAAAAGCAGATGCTGACACCATGCTTCACGTACAGCCTGTAGAACCATGAGACAAATAAACCTCTTTTCTTTATAAATTACCCAGCCTCTGGTATTCCTTCATAGCAATGCAAATGGACTAAGACAGTTGATAAACTATCAGTAGCTTTAAGTCAGCATGGTGGGAGTATTTATACCTCAAAAGCTGGCAAACACTACAAATCAGGGTTTTTGTTCTTTTTTTTTTTTTCCCAGAGAGCCAGTTCACCAGCACACCACTGTGCCTGATTTCATAAATGTTATTGCAGATCTCAGACCCTGCTCTCCTTCTCTGTTCCTGTAAAGACCTGTGGGTATTTCCCCTAAAATGTAGAAGACTGGTTGTTTTGGTCCTTAAAGACCAAGCTCCATTTTCTTGGTCAGGGTTTTTTGGTTTCAAGAAACCGAGTCCTAGTCATGGAAGTCCAAATAGAGAGATAAAAACCGGGATAGTAACTGCAAAGACGCAGAGAATCTCAGACAAACCAAAGCAGGAAGGACACAGTCCAATGTTAGGGCACATTGGAAACCCAACAGATCTCTATCACTCACAGTCACTTGACTGCCTGGTGTGTGCTGCAATCAGCCACAGGCTGGGGAATCGCTTAGTGAGGCAACCCCTCACTTTACGGGGGCCAAGGTTCAGAAGGGCTTGCACAATGAAACATGGCCAGCACATCTACCTATCAGATCCATGGCCTGTTGCCTTTCCCTACCATGTCTGTGTAGAAATAGATGCCCTATTTTTATTTTACTTTTTGCAATGAAATTCATAAGATATGTCAAAAAAGCTGAGTTCTTTCTTGAGTGACAGGAGAGGTAGAGAAGAAACTATCAAATGATATAATTCTCTTGAATAGGTTAGGAAGGGTTAGAAACCAGAGGGATTTCATTTCAACAGTTATACAGCCCCTAGTACGTGACAGGCATTAGGGTTAGACAATGATGATAAAGGGTATATTGAGGATCAATCTAGGAACTTATTGTTTAATAAGAAGATCATGCTCTAATTGGAAGTAAAGATTAATAATAGCAGAGTTCATAGCATGCCATTGATCAAGTGCTGGAGGCCTCAGAAAAGCTAGACTCAGTTCACAGCTAGACTGCAGTTACCCTGCAGATGGTTCTTGTTTTCCCACCCTCATCCTTTGTCTGTCCAGAGGAGCCGTCTCCTGCTTAGGTGAAGTCTGGAAGTGTCACCTCTTTCAAAGACAGCAAGTGGAGGGTAGAGAGAAGTGTAGTCCCTAATTTCACTTTTAAGAAAGATGCATTTCTGGCTCTCTCATTTGAGAGTATAAAAACATCCCCTACAAAGATTGTTACAAATGGTGGCTGGATTTTCTAGTGGAATAATCCAATTACCCTTCATGGATAGTAAGATTAATTGGATTCCGTGGTCTGGTTATGGAAACTAATGCCTAACGTTGTCTGTCTGGGAAAATACACCTCAAGTTAAACCACCAGATTGCAGCTGGACTTTCTGGAACTCAGTTGGCAGAACTAGGATTGTTGAGTGGGCAACCACTGCTCTGCCCTTCCTCACCTGGCAAGTATTAATACATCCGTAATTCAAGAGAATCAGGAAGTTAACTCTGAGAAGGGGATTGTAAGTTATTATAGCAAGTTACCTGAATTATTGACTGGAGAATTCCCAAATGCAGAGGATTTCCTATACACTCATGAATGTATTTCTGTTTTATTTTCATTCTTCAGTTGAAGGAGTAAAGGAAATTTTGGAGAGCATGGCTGTGAAAATTATGGATTTACGGTTAAGAGTTTCAGCGTCTAACACTCCAAAAATAATGTTCTAAGCAACTTTCATTGATGAAAACAGTTAATGTGGAAATAAACTTTCACTGCCTCAGCTGTGGTGGTTATGAGACGTTGCTGCTCTCCCTCTCAGACCCCCTGAGCTCTTTTTGTGTTTGAGTTATGAAAATAAGCAGTTAGCTGCTCTTAATCCCTGAATTACAGAGTTGAAGGAAAATGAAAAATAAACAGGGCAAGAGCACAAGGCAAAGTCAATTCCTCTATGCATTTATTCAACTGCTATTAATTCACTCACAAATCTTCATTGAGCATCCACTATTTTTCCAAGCATTAACAGGTTGGCACTGGAGATTTGCTGGTACACAAAAAAGATATGTTCCCTGTTAAAAGCCTAAAGAAGAAGTAATAGCTAACATTTCATAGTGTTACTAGTTTAAAGGCTGTTCCAAGTATGTTCTTATATTAAACTCATGTAATTAACTCTATTAAGTAGGTACCATTATTATTCCCATTTTAGAGATGAGAAAACTGAGGTATAGTTTAAAACGATAATCACAATCTTACTAAGTGAATGTAAAATTCTTCTATGTAGCTCATCTATGAGGAACTCATAGACGAGTTCCTTAAGAACAGTTCTGTGGTGAAGGGTTGATCCAAAAGATGTATTAGTATACAGGTGGCTTTAGTCGTCAAAAAAGAATGGCCACTTAAAGACAGAGGGATTGTGCCCCCAGACATACAGTGTTAAAACTGCATTCTGCAGCTCATTCTGCCATTGCCCAGTGATGAAATATAGTAAGTCTTGGTCTCCCATCTTCCTGCCTTTTGGAAAAACATTTCCTATGTGATTCATGTTTGAATGAAGTTTCAGCCATTTTCAGAGATATTGTTATAATTAATGTTCTCTGTAGGAAAATGAAGTTCCTATCATCAGAGATACCAACCAAAATATTTGAGTTTTATCCTTTAACAATAATGGATGGGTACATCTCTACCTGGTCACCCACTGGCATGCATATGTTAAGTGAATCAAGAGTTCTAGTCTTGGCTGGGCATGGTGGCTCACACCTGTAATCCTAGTACTCTGGGAGGCTGAGGTGGGAGGATTGCTTGAGGCCAGGAGTTTTAGACCAGCCTGAACAAGAGCAAGGACCCACTTCTACAAAAAATAGAAAAATTAGCTGGGCATGGTGGTGTGTGCCTGTAGTCCCAGCTAATTCAGGAGGCTGAAGCAGGAGGATCGCTTGAGCCCAGGAGTTTGATGTTGTAGTGAGCTATGATGATGCCACTGCATTCTAGCCCAGGCAACAGAGTGACAACCTGTCTTAAAAAAAAAAAAAATTCTAGTCTGGCCATGGAGGACACAGGTTTTTTTTTCCCCATTAGAGTTAACTGGTACCTTGCTGTCATCAGCACTGTGTTCTCACCAACCAAGTGCACTGGACCAGCTCACATGCTAATGGTTTTAATGGCAGAGTCTACCTCACTGAAGAAATATACATCTCATTAGTTCATAACTAATCAACACTTTGCTGTGGTTTTTATGATTTCAAAAAATGAAAGCAACAGACGTGTTCAAAATAGGGAAATGGCTAATTAAATTAGGACACAAGTACCTTGAAAGGTTTACTTATCAGATAACTGAAGTATTTAAAAAGGTCATCAAATATTTAAAACACAGTTTAAATTGTTTAAAGGAATTTGTTTATAAATGAAACCAAGAATAAAACCCCCTTATATTAGTTTCTAGGGCTGCCATAAGAAATTATCACAAACTGGGTGGCTTAAAGTAACAGAAATTTATCTTTTTTCCACTTCTGGAGGCCAGAGTCTGAAATAAAAGGTGTCAACATGGCCAATGCTCCTTCTGACGATTCTGGAGAAAAATGCCTTCTTGACTCAGCTTCTGGTGGCTCCTGGCGTTCCTTGGCTTGTGGCAGCATTAACTCTAATCTCTTCCTGTCTTCACATGGCTCTATTCTTTGTGTCTCTCTCTTCCCTCCGAATCTAATAAAGGCACCTCATTGGAGTTAGGGCCACTCTAATCCAGTATCATCTCATCTTGATATTTACCTGAATTACATCAGTAATGACCCTATTTCCAAATAAGGTCCTATTCTGAGGTTCTAGGTGGACATGAATTTTGGGGGGATACTGTTCAGCCCACTATACTCCCTTAAGAGTGTCTGCTAAAATTTGCTAGACTTATAAGTATAATAAGATTTATAATCTAAAGATTAATAAGAAGTAGGGCTTTGAAAGTGTTTTTTTTTTTTTAACAAACTGCTTATTAATTTGAAAGCCAAGGTAACTCTGAATAATCTATTCTGCATGCAAGTCACTCTCAAGGTCACCAAACAACTCACATGAACACAAAAGAGTCCCTTTATTAAAAAGGCAAGGAGGCTTTCCTTAATCTTATTCTGCTCTAACATTTCTTTTTGAAGAGAGAAGAGTTTCTGCCTGACAATCACCTAAACTGACTAAGAAGTTCTGAGCAAAATGAACCCTTGTCATGATAAAGCAGCTTAAGAATAGGATTCTGTATCAAAGGCCAGAAAAATACTCAAAACACTGAGATAAAACCGCACCAAAGAACACAGCTGCAAAGATATAGTCTCGTGTAGAGCCAAAAATATTCTTTAGCCGATTAAAGGAAAGTGGACCACAACAAAAACATAATTTGTCAGTTTTTGCTATTTTTAGAGCCTCCAGGGAGCAGAATTATGAGACAGAAATGATTTTCAGATAAAAACATCTTGGCTAACTCCAATGTATCTCCCAAAAGTCAAATGATCCTACCTAGAGATGAACTCCTCCAGACTTCTTGGGTAATGGCTTTTACTACGTTGCCAGCTTATTGAGGATGTTCAAGGCAGGGGGCTGCTGGTGTGAGGGCTTTCTGCTGAGAACATTCCAGATCGTCATTCCTTCCTAGAGACAACCTGCAGCAAGACCCTGGAGGAAACAGTGTGCAATATGTCTGCCCCCAGGCACTGGGCTGCAACAGGGCCAGGAAGATAATGAGGAAACTTGTGGCAGAAAGGGAGATTCAACACCACACAGAAGCTCCACTCCACCTAGCTGGACAAATAAACAACCAGAGAAGCAAAGACAAGAGCAGCAACATTCCCTGGGGGTTGATTTCCCAAGGGAAATTTACATAAGACAGTATTGGATCTCAAGACATAGGTTTCTTTTTTAACATTCCCTATAAGTGGCTTTTTAAATGTACGTCTTTTTTACCAATTATGGTACTTTTCTAGTCATATCCTCACTCTTTAAGGAGACTGAAGGACAAATTCCTTGATTTACCAGTATAGTACCAAATTATCTCTTTATCAAACAGCCCCCCAAATTGAATAACAAACACTCTTGAGACCAGATACTCTCCTCCAAAGAGCTCGAAGCACTTTATATTAGTCGCCAGATTGGAGATGGAAGGAAGGAAGAAATGCAGAATATAGAGACTTTAACCAATATAATAATGGGAAGAATTTTCTAGGCATAGAAGGAAAAAGAAGATGTGAGACGCTATAAACAAATTGAAAGGCCAATAACAGACTAAAAAGATGTTTTCAAATAATAAACAAAGACTAACAGGAACAGTTAATAGCCTTAGTTCATAAAGAGCTTGAAAACAAATGAGGAAATATTCGTGAGCCGTTCATTACAAATTGTCAAAGAACCTGAACAGGCATTTCCCAAAAGATAACAAATGACCAAAAACACGTAAGTAAATTTTCAGCATTATTAGTTATAGAACAAATCCACAACAGAAGCCATTTTTGGCTATCCACAGGCACAGAATTAATGTGTATCTAGCACTTACTAAACACTATTATATAGCACTACTCTAAGTGCTTTAATATGCCAGCAACAACTCATCATTAGTAGGTACGATTATTATCCCCACTTTACAGATGCAGAAACTAAAGCACAGAAATTTAAGTCATTTAGCCAATGTCATGTGGCTAGTAATTGGCAGAACCCACCTCTAAACCCAATAGACTGGCTTCATGCCTCAGCGCTTATCTGCTATGTTTTACCACCTCTCGGAGGACTGCTGGGTGCAGTGAAACTCCCCCTCACACATTGCAGGTGGGCAGGCAAAGTGGTACAATTGGTATAATTGGTGCAATTGGTAAATGGGAGAGTGACTTGTGTAAGAGTTCTGGAATATCTTTGTTTGGGATGAGATTTTTTTTTTTAAAGGGGAGTGGTGAAGGCTTTGATGACAATGAATAGCACATATGTGGAACAGACCCTGCCACCCGCTAGGGCAGGAGGAGTGAACAGAAGGAAGCAGGGTGCCAACCTAGGGTTAGGTTGCTGGCAAAGCTGGAACTGCAGAAGCAAGGAAAAAATGCAGGAATGAATAACATGTGACTGAGGGAGTCACATTTGATGACTTTATCTTCTCAGTAACACTGGAAGCAGTGTCACTGGCAGATGCAAGTTGTCGGGTGGGTGAGAGAGAGAGAGGATGCCTGGCATGACCGCAACGTAGGCCTTGGTGGGGAATCAGAAGAGATGAATCAAAATGCTTCTGAGATGCAGAAGGCTCAACTTTAAGCCCTGCAATGGGAGTTTTCAACGGACTCGAATTTGGTGATGAGTTATGTCGGCCTCTGTGTTGCTCTGGACTCAGAAGTTGGATTGAAGACAGAGGCAGGGATCTGAGGTTTAGAGCTGATGAGAAGTCAAGGGAAAAAGAGGAAAAAAAACTCCTGAGGATTACTGAGAACATCGGCATCGTGCTGAAATAGTACAGCATGATTCAGGGCACATGTTGGAATATAGTACCCAGGAAAACTGTATACAAAACCCTACAGTTTCACATTTGTGAATAGCTTCAGTGAGAGTTCTTCAAGCACCTCATTGAAAATGTCAGGGAACAAATCAATATTCTTGCAGAAAGCCAAGCATTTAGAAGAAGAAAATGGAAGAAAATTTCATACTAGGTATCTTCTTGCTGCCTTTATTAGAATCTAGAAAACTGGCTTTCATTTGCTTGACCGACAAAAAGCATTGCCTGCTTCCTCCAATGCTAAATGCGGCTATGGCCCCAACGCAATTAAGATATAGAACACTTCCATACCCCAGTCTTCTTGTGTCCCTTTGGAGTCAATTCTCTGTTCCCTCCCTTTGGCCTGATCAGTTTTCCACTGTTATATATTAGTTTTGGTCTGTTCTAGAATTTCGTATAAATGGAATCATATAGTAAGCACCTTTGTTCTGGCTCCTTTCGCTCAGCATAACATTCTAAAAATTCATCCATGTTGTGTGTATCAATAGTTCATTCTGTTCTCCAAGCTTTGCATTGTTTAAAAAAAAAAGTTCATTCTGGCCTGGTGCAATGGCTTACACCTGTAATCCCAGCACTTTGGGAGGCCGAGGTAAGAGGATCTCTTGAGACCAGGAGTCTGAGGCTAGCCTGGGCAACACAGTGAGACCCCCGTCTCTACAAAAAACATAAAAATTAGCTGGGAGCAGTGGCACACACCTGTAGTTCCAGCTACTTGGGATGCTGAGACCGGAGGATCACTTGAGCTCAGGAGTTTGAGGTTGCAGTGAGCTGTAATTGTGCTACTGCACTGTAGCCTGGGTGACAGAGTGAGACTTTGTCTCTAAAAAAAAAAAAAAAAGTTCATTCCTTTTTATTGCTAAAAAGTATTTCATTGTATAAATACCACAATTTGTTTATCCATTTTACTTGTTGATGGGCCTTTTCCAGGTTTGGGGGTGTTAATTAAGCTGCTGTGAACATTTGTGCACAAGTCATTTTGAGGACATGTTTTCATTTCTCTTGGGTAAAAGTGTAGCAGTGGAATTGCTGGATATTATGTAAAACATAAGTTTAATTTCATAGGAAAGTGCCAAAGTGTTTTCCAAAGGAATTGTGCAATACTATTTGAAAAAACATTTTAAAATTTTTAATTGTGGTAAACTACACTTAACATAAAATTCATCATCTTAACCATTTTTAAGTACAGTCAGCCCCTGATAACTGCTGGTTCTGTACCTGTGGAGTCAACCAATTACATACCAAAATATTTTTTTGAAAAAAACAATGATAAAAAACAACAATACAACATTAAAAATAATACAAATAAACAATACAGTATAGCAACTATTTATATAGCATTTATATTATGTTAGGTATTATAAGTAATCTAGGGATCATTTTAAGTATATAGGAGGATGTGTGTAGGTTATATGCAAATACTATGCCATTTTGTATAAGGGTCTTGAGCATCTGTGGATTTTGGTATCCAAGGGAGGTTCTGGATCCAATCCTTCATGGATACTGAGGGACGACTATATACAGTTCAGTAGTGCTAAGTACATTCACATTGTTGTGCAACCAATCTCCAAAGGTCTTTTCACTTTGCAAACTGAAACTCTGTTCCTATTAAGCAACTCCCCATTCTCCCTACCTCCCAGCCCCTGGCAACTACCGTGCTACTTTCTGTCTCTATGATTTTGTCTATTCTAGGTACCTCACATAAATGGAATCATACAGTGTTTGCCTTTTTGGGACTGGCTTATTTCCCTTAGCATAATGTCCTCAAGGTTCATTCATGTTGTAGCATGTGTCAGGATTTCCTTCCTTTTTAAGGCTGAATAATATTCCATTATATGGTACATACCACATTTCGTTTATTTATTTATCCATTAGGAGACACTTGGGTTGCTTCCACCTTTTAGCTATTGTGAATAATGCTTCTATGAATATGGGTGTACAAATATCTCTTTGAGACCCTGATATATACCCGGAAGTGGCATTGTTAGATCATATGGTAATTTTATTTTCAATTAAAAAAAAACCTATTGTTTTCCACAGCATCTTCACCATTTTACAATCCCACCAACAGTTCACAGGGTTCCAATTTCTCCACATCCTCACCAACACTTGTTATTTTCAGTTTTTTGATCGTACCCATCCTAATGGATGTGAGATGGTATCTCTTTGTAGTTTTCGTTTGCATTTCCTAATGATTAGTAATGTTGAGCATCTTTTCTTGTGGTTTTTGATCATTTGTATATCTTCTTTGGACAAATGTCCATTCAAGTCCTTTTCCCATTTTTTAAATTGGGTTGTTTGTTTTTTGTTGAGTTGCAGGTGTTCTTTATACAGTACATTATGGATATTAACTCCTTATTAGATATATGATATGTAAATATTTTTTCCCCTTCTGTAAGTTGCCTTTTCACTTTGTTGATTATGTCTTTTGATATACAGAAATTTTAAATTTTGATTTAGTCCGGTTTATCTATTTTTATTTTTATTGCCTATGCTTTTGGTGTCATAGCCAAGAAATCATTGCCAAATCCAAAGTCATGAAAAATTTCCTCCATGCTTTCTTATAACAGTTTTATAGTTTCAGCTCCTATGTTTAGATCTTTGATCCATTTTGAGGTAATTTTTGTATATGGTGTAAGGTAAGGGTACAACTTCATTCTTTAACATGTGGATATACAGTTTTTCCGGCACCCTTTGTTTAAAAGACTGTCCTTTCCTTGTCGAATGATCTTGGCACCCTTGTTAAAAATTATTTGACCATGTATGCCAGGGCTTATTTCTGGGGTCTCTATTCTATTCCATTGGTCTACATGGTCTGTGTCTATGCCAGTTTTGTTTTGATTACTGTAGCTTTGTGTACCATACTATTTTTACTCCCACCAATAATATATGAGAGTTCCAGTTGCTCCACATCCTCACCAAAATTGGTATAATCAGTCTTTTTAATTTTAGCCATTCTCATGGACGTGTAGTGGTATCTCAATATAGCTTTAAGTTCCATTTCTTTTGTGACTAATGAATCTTTTTATGTGAATATTAGCCATTTTTATATCTTCTTACTGGAATGTTTGTTCAAATATTTTGTCCATTTTTCATTGAGTTTATGAGTTCTTGGTATATTCTGGATACAAATTCTTTGTCAGAAAAATGGATGACAGTTTTCACCCAGACTGTGGCTTGCCTTTTCAGTTTTCTTGACATAGTTTTTCAAAGAGCACTCTTAATTTTGGTGTAGCCCAATTTATCTATTTATTTATTTAGGTTAGTTATTTTCATGTTCTAAGAAATCTTTGCCTCCACTTCAAGGTTGTTTTGGAAGTTTTATTTTCTTTTATAAGTTTTTTTAGGTTTAACTTTTATATTTAGATTAATGATTGACTTAGAGTTAATTTTTATATATGGTGTAATGTGAGGATTGAGGCTCAGTTTTGTCTGTACAGGCAAACAATTGTTCCACCACTGTTTGTTGAGAAAAACTATTCTTTCCCCATTTTATTGCCTTAGCACCTGTGTCCAAAATTAATTGGCCATGTAAGCAAGGGATGTTTTTGGACTCTCTATTGTATTCCATTGATCCTTACTCCAGTGTTATACTGTCTTTTTTTTTTTTTCTTTTAATTTATTTTTTTAAATTTCAGAATATCATGGGGGTACAACACTTTGGCCATACACATTGCCCCCGTTCTGCCTGTGTCAGAGCCACAACCGTGGTCATCCCCCAAACTGTGCTCCCCACATCCATTCAGGGTTATACTGTCTTGATTACAGTAGGTTGGAAATCAGGTAGTATAAATCTTCCAATTTTTTTCTTCTTTTTCCAAATGGTCCTGACTATTCTGAGTAGTTTGGATTTTCACATAAATTTTAGAATTAGCTCATCAATTTCTACAAAAAAAAAAAGCCTGTGTGATTTTGATTACAGATGTATTTAATCTATAGATTAGTCTGGGAAGAATTGTCATTGTTAGGCTGAACCCAGGGGCTAGTGGGAAGTTCCATGGGAACTTTGCCTTTAAGAGACCCCTTCCTATTTTGAGAGCTCGCCCAAACCAACCCATAAAAGCCCCAGAAGCCCCACCACACCATTTGTTTGGACTCAGCCCATCTGTACGCAGATGCCCTAATAAATCTCTTTCCATCTACCACGGCCTGGTGAGTTCCTCCCTCGGCGTTTCTAACAGTCACCTTAACAGTATTAAATCTTCAAATTCAATAACATGGTATATCTCTCCATTTATTTATGTCGTCTTTTATTTTTTCCAGCAATATTTTGTAGTTTTGTAAAGTATACAGACAGATCTTGCACTTATTTTGTTCAGTTTATCCCTAAGTAGATCATGTTCTGGCTGCTGTTATAAATGGTATTCTTTATTAATTTTATTTTCCAGTTGTTTGCTACTAGTCTTTAGAAATACAATTGATTTTTGTTTATTGACTTTTTTTCCTATGCCTTTGCAAAATTTACTTATTAGTCAGGTGCAATAAAAAAAGAAAAAAATTAGAAAAGAATTAGAAAGATTGGAAAAGAATATGTATCTTTAAATCAGTTAATTACCTTAAAAATCTTTATTTCTGAAAAAGTCTAAGCAGTCTATAAGCTATGGTATAAAGTAAACTATAATAAGTCCCTGATTTTATCTTGAATTTTTTTAAAGGTGACACTGGAAAAATAATGGTTCTCTACTGGAGTAGGATTAACTGAATCCAGGGTTTAAGGGAATCTTCAGTTTCCTAGTCTAACCAATTTTCTGCCTCTCCTGTGACAATACTTTACCTGGGATTAAGCCCCTTCGGGGATAGGAAATTCCTTCTTACTCAGCCCACTTCATCTTTGGTTGGAACTGTAAGAATGTTCTTCCTAATTTGAGTTCAAAACTGTTTCTCTGAAGCTTCTATTCATTTCTTCTAAAATTCATCATATGACATAAAGATTGGCATTCAGCTGGTACATACTGGTACAATGTACTGGTTGTTGAAATATTCAAGTAACAGTTGTTAAATAATCACTACCTGGAGCCCACTACTACCACTGGGCACTTCTGGACCACTTCATAATCTAAAACTAAATGGTTAGACCCTGACCCAGCAGAAGGCCTTGAGGCCCTTCTGCAAATGTATGGGCTGTATTCCTTCTGAGGGTTTGGTGCCTGTGCTGTACTTGGTATTTTTAATATCACTTCTGCTTGTACCTCTACCATACAAAAGCCTGTGACTTGGATTCTAAAAAGCTCTAAATAAAGTCTTTCTACTTAAAGAATGGATGCATGAACCACAGCACCACCTTGGAGCTTCTGTAGAGCACAGAATTGCAGGCCCCACCCAAGACCTGCTGAATCATAATTTGCAATTTTACAAGATCTTCAGATGATTCATATGCAAATTTCAGTTTGAGCGGTCCCTGTTAGCCTAGATCCTGACTGTAGGCTGATTGGAATGATCCAGTGTAAGCTGGTAGATTGATAATGCAGAGAGAAGCCAGCCCATCAAAGGAGCTGGGAAGGCAAGTTATTCTGAGAGCATGTGGGAAAAAGGGAATTTGGTAGAAGGAAGTAAGAGATGGGAAGAAGAAGAGGATGCAGATGTGGGAGGTTTGAAGATTTGGTAATAAGGAAATAAGGCATTTCTCTCAGATGAATTTTATCACTTCAGTGATGCCTGAGGGAAGTCATCAGCTGAAATTGGTGGGCAAGAGAGTGTGGGAGGTTTGATGGAAGGAGAGAGGCTGAAGAATTGGTCACCTTGGTAGGTAATCAAACTTATTAGGAAAATGCTGGTATATTACTGGACAGTGTTGAGTGCCTGTTTGAATGTTGTAAACATGAATTTAAAGAGAAATCAATCAGCTCATATGAGTGAATTTTCTCTCACAACGTTCACCTGATTAAGGACGGGCCCAAAGATGGCAGATGGTAGGTTTTAACCAGTGTTGGAATTTCCTTAGTCATATATGTCAGAAACAAAAACAGCAAGGTATCATTTAAGTTAGACAAGGAGGGAAGTGAGTACAGACAGAAGATGGGGGAGAAGAGAATGTGGTGGTTGGGTCAGTGAAATGGAGCTCTGAAGGAGCTGGAGAATGCTGGAATTTTCTAGAATAAGTGAGCTCACATGGGGTGAGCGTGAGAGGCTTGACATGGGGATTTTGGAGGAGGTAATTCCTGCATTGACAAGGTCAAATATGACCATGACACTGAGCGGTCCCAGTGGAGTAGAAGTCAAGGAACTGAGAGGCCGTGGTGGTAGCTGGGACACTCACAGAGATTTCATATAATGTTTCATTATGGAAAACCTTAAACATATAAAAAAATAAAGGGAAAGTTATAATAAACCTCCACGTATACATCACCCATCTAAATAATTATAGACTCATAGCTGATTGTTTTTTACCATTGGAAGCAAATCCAGACACCACATGTTTATATGTGTAAATATAGCACCTGTAAATAAAAGGACTCTTTTAAATGACATATCCGCACTACATTATAACATCTAAAGCAACTAACAATAACTACATGATATCATCAAATATCCAATCAGTCACGTTAGTTGTTGAAGTTGCTGGTTGATACTCAGGGTGTGAGGAATGACGGGGATTTCACCAAATGACAGCGTTTGAAGAGGGGGTAGTTTTCAAGTCAGGGAGCCAAAGCCTTAAAGGCGGAAGTGAAATCTTTCCTCCCCCTCGTCCCTACTCCCCGAGGGAGGGTGGAAAAATGGTTTGGAAGCAAAAAGGAAACCCCTGAGTCTCATATTTTCACCCTGATATACAAGGAGTATAAGAGACAAAATAGCTTCACTTGAGAGAGTCTGTATTAGTGAGGGTTCTCCCAAAAAACAGAACAATTAGGATATAAATAGATATATAACAAGGGATTTATTATAGGAATCAGACACAATTATAGAGGTGTTAGATAGAAAGTAAGGGACCTTTGGCTGTCCTTGGACAAAAGCGGGTGCCCTGCGTTGGTGCTGCCTTGAGCAATTGCCATGCCTGGGGAAGAAGGACAAAGGCGGATGCCCGGTCTTGGTGCTGCCCCACCTTAATCCTACCCTGAGCAATTGCCACACCTGGGGGAAGGAGGAATGCCTTGCCAATCTGTAAAACAATGCAGGGAATTCCCCAGCCCGAGGGCCAGACAGCGCAGGGTAATAGGATCTGGAAATGACCTAGAGTAACCTAAGGCTAATTATCATGTCATTAACTGTCCATCAAAGTGGTTCAACGGTGACTTTTGAACCATGAGGAGGGTCCAGTCCAGACAATGTAAAACAGGACCCCAGACCATAACCAGGGCCTCTTGTTATGACAGGGGGCCCATTCGTCATGTGTGACCCAGGAAAGCTGGTGATGTGATTCAGTCCGAGTCTGAAGAACTTGGGGCCCTGACGGTGTAAGTCCTGGAGTCCTAAGGCCTGAGAACCAGAAGTTCCAATGCCTGGGGGCAGGCGAAGATGGATGTCCCAGCTCAAGAAGAGAGAGCAAATTCACCCTTCCTCCACCTTTTTGTTCCATCTTTGCCCTGAAAAGATTACACAGTGCCCACCCACATTGGTGAGGGCGGATCTTCTTTATCCAGTCTACTGATTCAAATGCTAATCCCTTCCAAAAACACCCACAGACACACCCAGAAATAATGTTTCTGAGCATCCCTTAACCCAGTCAAGTTGACACATAAAATTAGCCACAGGGTTGAAGAGAGAAGAGTGTTCACAAGGGAGAGCCACATTTTAGGTGAATTCAGGAAGTGAAAGAAATACTTAGCAAAGAAACTGAATGTATGAGGGTCTGCTGATTGCAGCCCTGGAGGCCACCGTGAAAAATATGGGTATGGGCAGTGGTGAGGGGTGTAGATGATTCATGGGGGAGGTGTTCTGAACAGTATGGGTCATGATTAGGGTGATAAAATGTCGCCAGTTTTCCCAAGACCGTCCCATGTGATATCTGTCCTCCTGATACGCAGTTTAGTATATGTCCAGGTTCAGAAAATAGATTATGTGATCTCACTAGACGTAAAGATTGGCAGAAGAAGTTTGTTCTCCTGGCAATAACCAAGCAAGCAAGGATGTGTGACATGGTGGGATTAGCCCTGAGACCCAATCTGTTCTAACTCCGTGTGGTCAGGGTGACTACTCCCTTTCAGTGCCGGGAACTGATGCCTGGGATGGTGTTTTCTCAACCAGTGAGTGCACTGGGGGTAAAGAATGCTAAACTTTTGACCCAGAAATTCCACAGTCGAGATCTCTCTCTAAGGAGATCATCAATACTGCAGACAAAGATTATTTACCAAAAAATTATTGTTCCAGTATTGTTTATAACAAGCCAGACTCACCAGGATATATCGGAGAAAAATTAACCATTGTTAACTGAAAAACCTCTACTTCTCTCCTAGGAAAAAAGAATAAACTACACAGAATTATCCATGAGTAAAATGGCTGTGTCTCAAATAACCTACCTGCAATTCTCAGCATCTGCCGTTGTGACCTTTGATTTGAGACTCATAATTGACACCATTTAATACCTGTCAGGGGAGGCTTTGATAATACCAGCGAATTTAAAAGGGGTATCACTTTTTTCAGTTTTTCTTGAGCTAGTTTTGTTAATAATGTTTTTCTAGATAATTACAAATGTTGCATAACTCTTCAAATTGATTGGTATAAAATTGCTCAAAATACTCACGATTTCTAAACTTCTTATATTTTGATTAATTCTTTCTCTCTTTTACTTAATCCAGCTCTAGTTTTTTTGACCCTTTCTTACTTCTTATTTTATATCTAATTCATTTCTGTTTCTCTCTTTATTTCTGTCCTTTATACTTACCTTAAGTGTATTTATTTATCTGGCTCTTGAGAAAACTTCTTAATTCATTTCTCTTCCATCTTTCATGTTTTTTTTTAAAACAAATGCATTTAAGGTTATAAATTTACTTCTAAATGTGGATATTTGAATCCTATAAGTTTTGATATACCATACTTTCATTATCATTCAGTTCTAGGTATTTTATAATCCTCTTGTGGGAATTCTTTTAGAGCAAATTTTTAGGTTTACAGCCATGTGGCTATTTTAAAAACTGATTTTATTGTTGATTTCTCATTTAGTTGAATTATGATGAAAGCACATTGCATCATATTCATTATTTGACATTTGCTGAAACTTCCTTACTTAGCGATACAGTGTGTGGTTAATTTTTGAAATGTCCTGTATAGTCTTGTAGATGTCCTCTAAAAATGTATAATGTCAATTTGTTAGAGGCAGAGTTCTAGATATATATTATTAATAGATAAAGCTAGTTTACTTTATAAATCTTCTGATCCTTACTAATTTTTGGTCTAATTTATGGCATAGAGATATATTGAAATCTTACCAACTATGCAGTTCTGCCCATCTATTCTGGTAATTCTATCAGAGCTTGCTTTATACAATTCTGGGTTTTGTTATGGGTATATTCAGGTTTATAATTATATTTTCTCAGTGGATTGTTCCATCAATTAATATGGATTGATTTCTAATCTCCATTAATTCTTTTTTTGTTTTATGTTTGATTGTATATGGTGTTGATATGACTATACTTCTTTTTTTTGGTTGATATTTGAATGGTGCATCTTTTCTCCACCCCCCTTCTTTGTAACTCTTTATTTTGAAATAACAATGTATGCACAGAAACTTGCAACAACAAAAGTGTACAGAGAAGTTCTGTGCACCGTTCTCCCATGTTTCCTCAATATTCCATATCTTGTGTAACTATACATCCCCATAATTTAAAATTTCTAACATACGCCTCTTGTAAACAAAATACAGCTAAATTTTATTTTGTTATCCAACCTGATAATTTCAGTCTTTTTAAAAGGTGAATTTAATCTTGTTATCTTTAGAGTGGTTATTTATATAGCTGGAATTGTTTCTGTTTTCTTTCCTTTTTTAATTTCAATAGATTTATGGGGTACAAGTGGTTTTTTGTTACATGAATGAATAATATAGTGGTAAAGTCAAGGCTTTTATTGTACCTATCCCCCAAATATTTTCTTATTTTCCTTCTTTGATTTTTTTTCCCTTTCACCATACTTTTTATTTGCTTCTTTATTTCTTTTTTCATGCCTTTTCATTTTCTTTTTACTTAGAGGTATAATTTTATTTTTATGATCCATATTATTCTCACCAAAATATTTTATCTATTTCTATATTTACAGTATTTTTTGTACCTCAATGCCTTTCCCCTGGGCTTAATTTTCTTTCTAGCCTGGGCAATAGGGAGACCCCCATCTCTATAAAATTTTTAAAAAAATTAGCCAGGCCTGGTGGTATGCACCTGCAGGAGTTGGAGACTGCAGTGAGCTCTGATGACGCTGCTACATTCTAGTCTGGGCAACAGACCAAGACCTTGTCTCAAGAAAAACCAAAAAACAAAAAACTTTTTTTCTTCCTGTTGAAGTACATCCTTTAATAGATTTTTTGTTGTTATTGTTGTTTTTAATCGAAAAGATGTGTGTGACCAACTCTTAGTCTTAATAGATCCCTCATTCACTGGGTATAAAACTCTAGGCTGATAATTATTTGCCTTTAGGACATTTTAGGTGCTATTTCATTCTTTCTATGCATCTATCTTTGCTGATAATAACTCTTCAGTCATTGATATGTGGTAATCACTCTTCCTAGTAACTTTTAAATTTTCTTAGAGAGTTTTACAATAATATATCTTGTTTTGGTTTATTTTTGTTCATCTTCCTTGGTACTTAGACTACTCTTCTAATTTAAAAACTTATGTTTGAATTCAATTCTGGAAAAGCCTTAGCTAGTCTCTCTTTAAATGTCATTTCTCCACTATTCCATCTATTTTCTTTTTCTGGATCTTCTCTTGGGTACATGGGGAAGCCCTTCAATCCAACCACTATTTCTGGGTGAATATTTTCATCAACTAATTTTTTCCTTCATTATATCTAAGATAGTTTATTCCATTTCTTATGGTATATTTCTGACTATTTTTTTCATTTGTAATATTTCTCATCAGTTTTTTTATGTTCACCCATTCTTGGTTCATTTATGCCTATTTTGACTTACAATTTTTTCTTTCCCTTTTACTTTTTTTGAGAGGATATTTCCCTGAATTTTCTCATCAAGTGCCTTAAAATATGTATGTTAAAGTCTTCCTTCAGATTGTCCTATTATTTGTATCTGAGCCACATTTACCTGATGACCATTTTGCTAGTTTTCTTTCTCGGCATTATATTTCATCAAGTATTCTGAGTATTTGGTTTGTAGCCTCTTTGGAGGTTGTTCTTTGGTTTTCTTTTTACTCCCCCAGTGTACTCACCCCACCTGTGCAGCCACTGCTTCCACCCACTCCCAGGAGGCCCAGTGCAGAACCAAGTCATGCTACCAGGTGCTACCGGAGACACTGCAGTTCAGCCATGAGCCACCGGGCGGCTTGTTGCATGCAGTTCCTGTTTATGAGTCTGTGTCTTCCCTCTTCTTTTGGTCCATAGTATCACAGAAACCCTAGTGTCAAGTAGTGATCAGCAGCAGAAATTCTGAATTATATTTCAAGAGCAGAAGAACCACACTAGCCTTTGCTTCAGGGGTGAGCTAACTCTGGCCCCTGTCTTCTGTGGAGGAATTTGTCCCACCAGAGCCAAACTCCCCGCTTCCCACAGCCCTGGCTCTTCAGCTTACTCACCTCTCTCTGTTCAGTTGCTGGTTCCTAGTCTACAGATCCGTATTTTGGTTTTGAATACCACTATGTCTTTTTATTTCTTCATTTTATATTTTGTCTACCACTGCGGTATGTTTGGAAAAGAAGAAATGTCCTTCTGTGACCTTTCTGTTATTTATTTCACTTTTATATATAATTGCTCAATACATTGTTACTAGTATTACTTAAATGATTTCTTTTAGCTTGAGAATAAGAAAAAGAAAAGATTTTATTTTAGCTTTACTAATTCTTTCTCCAACACTCTTCCTTCTTCACGTAGATCTGAGTTTCTGACCTATACCGTTTTCCTTCTCTCTGAAGAACTTCTTTAACCTTTTCTTGCGGGTCTGATTCTAATGACAACGAATCCCTTTCATTTCTGTGTGTCTAAGAAGGTCTTTATTTCCCCTTCATTTTTGAAGGTTAATTTTGTGGGATATAAAATTCCAGCATGGTGGGAGTTTTCCTCTCATTAAATTAAATATTTCACTCAGAAGTCCAGCGTAATCTTATCTTTGTTTTTCTATAGGTAAGGATTTTTTTTTTTTCAAAATCAAGCTTATTTCAAGATTTTCTCTTTGTCTTTGGTTTTCTGCAGTTTGAATATGATAGGCCTATGTGTAGATTTTTTGGTATTTATCCAGCTGGTATTCTCTGAGCTTCCTGGATCTTGGTTTTGTGTCTGTCATTAATTTTGGAAAATCCTGAGCTTTAATTACTTCAAATATTTCTCCTGCTTCATTCTGGGTCTTTTCCTTTTGGCATTGCACCCATGTGCACATCATACCTTTGGCAATTGTTCCACAGGTGTTGCAGTCTGTCCTACTTTATCCATTCTTTTTTCTGTTTGTTTTTCAGTTTGGGAAGTTTCTATTCTACTGACAAATCTTTAAGCTCACTAATTCCTTCCTTGGCCACATCCGGTCTATTGATAAGTTCATCAAAGGCGTTCTGTGTTTCTGTTGCAGTGTTTTTTATTTCTAACATTTACTTTTGATCCTTTCTTAGAATTTCCATCTGTTATTCCATTGCCCATGTGTTACTGCACGTTGTCTACTTTTTCCCTTAGAGCCCTTAACATGGTAATCGTAGTCATTATAAATTCCTTGTCTGATAATTCCAAAATCTGTATCATATCTGAGTCTAACTCTAGTGCTTCTTTTTTTTTTTTTAACATGTCTGGAAATTTTTTGTTGAAAGCCAGACATGATAATATATTAGGTAATAGGAGCTAAGGTAATAGGGCATTACGGTGATTTGTTATGTTAATCTGACTAGAAATTGGGCTGTATTTAATGTTTGCTGTTACTGTAGGTGCCAAAGTATACAAATTCCTCTAGTCTCCTTATTTTTGTCTCTCCTGTTGACTCTGGGCTTCCTTAAGAACTCCTCAGATAAATCTGCAGCTTGCAGCTCTTTATTTTCTAAGAACAAATTCAAAGGAAATGCTAGGAATCAAAGACATTGTAACAGCCATCCATTATTATATATATTGGAGCCCTGTTAGTGTAGTGGTAAGGTGTGGGGGGAGTGAGGCATTCTGTCCTCTTCTGGTTACATCCCAGTAGGTTAGTGGTCCTGCGTCCCTGGACTATGACTTCACAAGTGTTTCTTACCTTCCCCCTTCTTAAGTGAGAAGGCTAAAGTGGATAAAGTGGAAGAGATGACCTTCCCCAGTTGACATAAGACTCTGGTAAAGTCTTCTCCACTGGAGAGTTCTCTCTTGTTGCAGGGAAAGCTTTGGGCATGTTTTACAATGGTTATTCTTTCTCTCCCTCTTCCAGATCCAGGAAGGGATCTTTGTTGGTTCTTCATCACAAGAACCAGATGGGATTCCTGGAGGTAAAACCTGTGGGAATCCTCTTCAGACTGGGCCTCAGGAGTTTTTAACTCAAGCTAGTCCACATACAGCCTTTAGCCATTCATCAAAATCACCAGTTAAGTGTTCCTATAGGTTTATGACTCTACCAGCTTCTGTTCATGTTAAGCAGATATTGTCTGTGACTCTCTGATTCACATTCCTCACCAGGATTTGGGTGGCAGTTTACTCTGTAACCTCAATTATCTGATGAGTCCAAAATCATCAATTTTCAGTTTTCTAGCTTTTCTTGTTAAAAGGACAGAAGTAACAGTTTGCAAGCTCTTTACAAGTTGGAATTGTAGTCAAAAGGCTCCTGGATATTTAATTTGAATTCTTGTACTCTTCCAAGCTCAAGAACAGACTGTGAATGTGATACTATAGTCCCACAGTAATGACTTCTCCCAACTGTGGATAGAAATATTTTCAAGTTGCCCTGGTACTATATCCAAAAATAAATATTAATGCAGCATATCACAATGCACAATTTTAGGGCAAGAATTTCATGCTGCCAGTGATTTGTTGATGTGATTGTCACATTTAGACTGCTGTCCCCAATCCCAAAGGTATAGTTATTCCTTTTCCCTTTTCTTCCTTCTTCTATACCCAATGTTGAATATCATTTACTGAGAAAGTTTTTATATATTTGCTGACATGAGTCATGAAATACTTTTATGTTTTTTGTTGAACTTATTCCTACTATGATATAAAACCATATTGTTACCTCTCTTGTTTTTATTTTCTGTGAACTTGGAAGCTTAAAACTCCTTGTCTCATTGTAAAACAGACCATGAAATTTTAGAGTTGAAATAATCAGGGCTGATAATATGTACAAAAGTTACACAGGCACCAAAAAACCCAGTGAGGGAGATAAATAATATTTTTATGCAATATTTTTAATTAATGCAAAAAAATCCATAATGAACAAAATATAAATATTTTCAATAACATCAGTATCAGTATACTATCTTGTCTAAAGATTGCAAATCCTTTCCACATGGGCCAAGCATGGAACCCACTCTTTTATTGCTCACAGCACAGCTGAGACAGGTTGCAGCCTCTAATAAGATTTTACTCAAGGTTCAGGGTTTACAGAAAGTAATTTCAATGCAATACACAAGCAGTTTTATTTCAGCTGTCAATGGATATTGCTGCTCTTAGAGCTATTCAGAAAAGAGCCATCTTTACTGAGTGCCTTGGCCAGATGTGCCTGAGGAGAGAGGATATCTAACCCTCCACCCAGATTACCCTTGAGCTTGTCTCTTGACATTTGTGTCCCATGCTACCAGCAAAGACCTGTACAGCAAAAACAGGATCCATCTCCTTCTCCCTGTCAGCCCATCTAAGGACTGAGTTATCAGTCCTCCTTTAGAATGCAGCTCTTCTTGGGATAATTGATGGTGAGAATAGCCCCTTGGATCAACAAAAGTCTTGCCTAAAGGGATTTGTCATAGGGCTTCAGTAGGAAATCACATCAGAGCACATAGTGTAACAACTTTTCTTCAAATATGGATGATTCTGTTTTAATAGCCTCACAAGCAGGAGATCCACAGTAAAGTCCAGGCTAAATTCCACTTGGGCAGTTGAGTTCTCTCCTCACGTGAGATGAATATTCGGATTCACATAGTTTCTATTAATATCAAGGTCTAAGTCTCAGCTCCTGATCACTTATGAACAATTTCTCAAACAACAGAAGCACCAACAAGAACAAGACACATACACAAAAGCACACACACCCATCCATAAGAAAGAGTAGCAGATTATAGGCATAGTGTAGTTTAAATCCAAACAGAGAAATATGATGTATTCTCTATATGAATGCCTCTCTCTCTCATTATTACACAGAATCTTCTACCTCTTTAGAAACTCCTCTTCTGGTTTAAAGTATCTGCTTAATATGGGCATAAACCAAATAATCTCTTCTGGTGGTTTTCCCAGAAAAGAGGCCTCAGGATATATTTAGGTTTCATCAGCATAATTAAGGTTTTGAAAATAATATTGGAACCAAATTATAGCTAGGGCACCATGTTACAATTACATTGTCCTCTATTTTGGCAGATCATCAATAGTCACTAATAAAGATTTCCAAATTTCACTGGGACTAAAAATAAGGACAAATTTATGAGATGCTTATAAAGTTAAATGTATTTAATTTGAAGGATACTTCTTTATTCCTTGATTATATCCTTATTACCTCCTTTTTCTATTAATATATTATTTCTTTTATTAAATTATAATCATATCCTATGTGGTTTTTAATTCCCGACTTGGAAAAATACAAATTTTGAAACCATGTATCCACCTAGGGTTGTTGGTTTGTTGTTGTTTGCTATGGGCTGAATTGTGCTGCCCACAAATTCATATGTCAACGTCCTAACCCTCGGTAATTCAGAATGTGACTGCATTTGAAGATAGGGTCCTTAAAGAAGTAATTAAGTAAAAGTAAATTGAGGTCGTTAGAGTGGCCCCTAACCCAATGTAATTGCTGTCCTTATAAGAAGAGGAGTTTAGGACACAGACAAACACAGAGGGAAGATCCCGTGGAGCTGGGGAGAAGGCGACCGTTTGCAAGCCACGGAGAGAGGCCTCAGAGGAAAGCAACCCTGTTCTTGCACCAGTAACCTCCAGCACTGTGAGAAAATAAATTCCTGTTGTTTAAGCCACCTGGTCTGTGGTAATTTGTTATGGCAGCCTTAGAAAACTAAAATATTGTTGTTTGTATTGTTTTTGTAATTTTTCCCTTCCACGAAATCTCAAAATCTTGGCAATCTCATCTTGATTTATTGTGTGCCAGTTCTGTCTTGCAAATGGATAATCAGGGCTCACCTCTTTTGTACCTTCTAGCACGTTTAATCAAAATTTATGGAAACTTTGGGGTACAGAAAAATTACTTAGAAAGATCACTGGGGAAATCTTAGGTTAAGAAAGTGCTTCAACACACTCCCAGCAGATAAACCGAGAACTGTCTTACTCTCAATACTAAAATTAGATTTTAAAAATAAAATTCATTTTGACAGAATTTGCTTCACAAGGATGATTTTCCTTTATAGTGTTTATTCTGTTAACAGGTATCGACATTTGCTCTCTTTTTTCCATTCTCTATTTCACCCTTTTCATTGTTATCATCCCTTTGACCCAGGGGATTTTTCTCTCTTTGTCCTCTGTGGGAAGAAGTCACCTCACAGATACTCTCTAACAGCCAACTGTGTCTTCCCAGCCACCTATAGTCAAGGAATCCCATTCAAAGCCCACTCGCCATGATGTCCTAGTCAAGGTCGTCCAAACCTCGAACCTCTCCGTACCTTTAAAACTCATTTCGTTGTTTCAGTGATTGCTTTTGAAATACCTATGAGAGCATCGAGAGGCTCATTTCCCCTCTCCCTATCTGTCTCAGACCTAAGTGACTCACCCATAAAACTCTGCCTCAAGATAGGATTAAGGTGGCCAACCTCAGGATGGGATTAAGTAGGCACATACAACCTACATGCAGGAGAAAACAGAATAGTAAGTAGATACTCACATTTCAAACAGATTGTCTAGGAGATAACGCCAGGATTCACCAGATAAGTGATAGGAAGCACCAAAAGTAAGTGGACTGACCAAGAGCCAGGAGAAGCTCCTGGATGTGGGGAAACAGTAAAAGAGAAATCCCCAGGGCTTCACACTGTGAAATGGACTTTGACAATTTGGCTAGAGGGGAACCCCTTGACTCATGTGGGGCTGGGGCCTAACACAAAGAGCTGCCTAGAGAGTGCACAGAGATGTTGCTTGCGAAAGGGGACCCACACAGAATCTCACAGGCATTTGAGCCCAGAGCACCTCCAGCTGGGTGCCACTCTGAGAGCCTACATACTGGGGATGTACAGACATGGCTGCTGCCACTGCACTGCTCTGTGGAGGGGGAAATGAAATTGGGGGCTCCCACATAACCCTGGGAAGGTCCCCACCACCCTGCTGTAGGCTGCTACTGAGACTGAAGTGTGAGTGGATTGCAGTCTCCACAGCCTCTTGCCCATGCTGCCTGCCTGGAAAGGGCCCCTCCCTCTCTGGTTGCAGACCCAAGATGTCATTTTGAGATTTTAATGCTGGCCTGAGCCCCACCCTTGGGCTGAGTTTGAGCCAAGTGTGAGTTGACATAGATGCAGCTACCACCTGGCTGAAGAGGGGCAGGGAAACCAGGCTCTTCTAGGCATACCTAAGACAATACCACCATCCTGAAACTTGCTGCTATGAAACTGAGATATGAGTGGGCCACACACCCTACAGCTTCTTGCCCATGTTGCTTGCCTGAGCAGGACCCCATCATCTCTGGTCACAGGCCCACAGCCAGTGCCATTTTGAGAGTTTAACTGGGCTGTGCCCCACCCTCAGGCCAAGTTTGAGGCAACACAGCGGCAGCTTCAACCTAGCCAGGGAGGGACAGGGATGACCAAGCTCTCCTCAGCACATATAGGACCATACCCAATGCCCTGTTATGGGTAGCCATGGGACTGGAGACTAGCCTGCCCAACCTGCTGCAGCTACCTGCAATATCAACACTGACCCTTTTGTTCCCAGTGGATTGTTCCACCACTGCTATTGCCATCACACACACCACACCAGCTGCTCAGGTGCGTGAAAACCTGCCCACAGACCCAGCTTACTCCTCCCACTATTAACTTCTGAGCAAGTCACTTGGAGGCCTAAGAATTGGCCCTCCAGGACTTAATAACTCTGGTGCCAGCATAAGCTGCTCTGCAGGCTAGAAAGCAGGCACATTCATCCCAATGCTGCCACCATTGAGGCCCCAAAACTGGCTCGGCTGGCATCCAAGTTCCCAGCAAAACTTCACCACTGCCTCAACTAATGCCCTAAACCACCAAGGAAATCATAGATGCCACTGACTATGTGTATTGCTTAAAAAAATCATATAATGATCACACTACCATAGGCACCCCAACCACAGCCAAAATGTCCTACTAAACCAACAACATATATACATCATCAGGAAAAAATTCTCCCCTATGAAAGAAATTTCAAAAAATTAGAAGTGACTGCTACACAGATGTGCAGATATCAATGGAAGGACACAGGAAACAAAAAGCAAGGAACTATGACACCACCAAAGGACCACAAAAATTGTCCAGCAATAGACCTCAATTAAAATGAACTCCTCAAAATGCCAGACAAGGAATTCAAAATATTGATTTTAAGAAGCTAAATGAGATGCAAGCAAAATCTGAAAATCAATACATGAAATCAGAAAATCAATTTAGGATCTGAATGAGAAATTTACCAAGGAGGTAGATATCTTTAAAAAAAAAAAACCCAGAAATTTTGAAACTGAAAAACTCATCATAGGAAGTACAAAATACATTTGAAAGATTTAATAATAAACTAGACTAAGTAGAATAAGAAATCTCAGAACTTGAAGACAGGTCTTTTGAAGTAATCCAGCCAGACAAAAATAAGGAGAAAAGAATGGAAAAGAATGAGCAAAGCCTTCAAGACATCTGGGACTACATACAAACTTACAAATTTTTGGTATCCCAAGGAGGAAGAGAGATCAGAATGTTTAGAAAACCTGTTTAAGGAAATAATTGATGAAAACTTCCCAAGTCTAGCAAGACAGTTAGATATCCAGATACAGAACGCCCAGTGATCCCTAGGCAAATACATTGCAAAAAAGGACTTCACCACAATATATTATATTCAGAATGTCTAAAGTCAAAGTGAAAGAAAGAATTTTAAAATTAGCAAGAGAAAAGCATCCAGTCAACCTTAAAGGAAACCCCATCAGACTAATGGCAGACTTCTCATCAGAAACTGTACAGGCCAGAAGAGAATGGGATGGCATTTTCAAAGTGCTAAAAGAAAAAAACTGTTAGCCATGAATTTTATATCCTGCCAGAATAAGTTTCAGAAATGAGGGAGAAATAAAGTCTTTCTCAGACAAGCAAATGCTGAGGGAATTTGTCACCACTTGACCAGCCCTATAGGAAATGATAAAAGGGTCTTATGCATGGAAATGAATGATTGATATGCACCATCACAAAAACACACAAAAATATCACTCACAGGTTTTGTAAAACAATCACACAAAGGAGGAAGAGAAAGGAACCAAACGGCAACATCACAGAATTTCATCAAACCACAAAGACAAAAAGAGAGAAAGAAAGAAAGAATTTATAAAACAACTAGAAAGCAATTAACAATATGACAGGAATAAAGCCTCACATATCAATAATAACCTTGAACATACATAGGTTAATGCTCCACTCAAAAAATATAGATTGGCAGAACAAATTAGAAGATATGATTTAACTATATGCTGCTTACAAGAAAATCACCTTACCCATAAAAACACACATAGACTGAAAGTAAAGGGATAGAAAAAGATATTCCATGTAAATGGAAACCAAAAGCAAGCAGGAGTAGCTGTACTTACATCAGATAAAACAGACTTTAAATCAAAAACAGCAAAAATAGACAAACAAGGTCATTATATAATGATAAAGGGATTAATTCAGCAAGAGGATATAGCAATCATAAATACATATGCACCCAACATTGGAGCTCCAAGGTTCACAAAACAATTATTACCAGACATAAAGAAAAAGACAGACAGCAAAACAATAATAGTGGGGGACTTTAACATAACACTCACAGCATTAAACAGATCATCAAGACAGAAAATCAACAAAGAAACATTGGACTTAAATTGGACTTTTGATGAAATGGACTTAACAGACATTTACAGAAAATTCTACCCAACAAGAACAGAATACACATTCTTTTCACCAGCACATGGAACATTCTCCAAGATAGCACACAAAACAAGCCTTCAGAAATTTTTAAAATCTAAATCATATAAAGTATCTTCTCAGACCACAGTGGAATAATGCTAAAAACACAAAGGGAAACTTCAGAAACTATGGAAATTAAATAATATGTACCAGAACAATCAGTGGGTCAACAAAGTTAAGACAGAAATTTAAAAATTTTTTGAAATGAATCAAAATAAAAACACAACATATCAAAACCTGTGCAATACAGCAAAAGCAGTGCTAAGAGGGAATTTCATAGCATTAAATGCCTACATCAAAGAAGTAGAAAGATCACAAATTAACAACCTAACATCACACCTCAAGGAACTAGAAAAACAAGAACAAACCAAATCCAGAGTTAGCAGAAGAAAAGAAATAACAAAGATGAGAGCAAAACTGAATGAAATAGAGATCAAAAAACAATACAAAGGATCAAAAAAATGAAAAGTTGGTTCTTCAAAAAGATAAACAAAATTGATAAACCACTAGCTAGACTAACCAAGATAAAAGAGACAAGATCCAAATAAACAGATTCAGAAAAGAAAAAGGAGACATTACAACTGATACTACAGGAGTACAAAAAAATCACCAGAGACTATCATGAACAACTATATGCTCACAAACTAGAAAACCTAGAGAAAATGGATAAATTTCTGGAATCATATCACCTCCCAAGATTGAACCAGGGAGAAATAGGATTCCTGAGCAGACCTATAATAAATAATGAGATTGAATCTGTAATGAAAAATCTCCCATCAACAAAAAAAAGCTTAGTGCCAGATGGATTCACAGCCTAATTTTACCATGCATACAAAGAACTAGTACCAATCCTCCTGAAACTGTTCTAAAAAATCGAAGAGGAGAGAATTCTCCTTAACTCATTCTACAAAGCCAGTATCACCGTGATACCCAAACACAGATAAGAACCCAACAACAACAAAAATTACAGAGCAATATCCCTGATGAACATAGACATAAAATCCTCAAAAAAATACTAGTAAATCAAATCTAACAGCACATTAAAAAGATAATACACCATAATCAGGTGGGTTTTATACCAGGGTTGCAAATCAATAAATGTGACACATCACATAAATGGAATTAAGGAAAAACCTTATGATCATCTCAATAGACACAGAAAAAACATTCGATAAAATTCAGTATCCCTTCATGATAAAAATCCTCAACAAACTAGGCATTGAAGGAACATACCTCAAAATAATAAAGGCCATATATGATCATCCCACAGCCAACATCATACAGAATGGGGAAAAGTTGAAAGCATTCCCCCCAAGAACTGGTACAAGAAAGGATGCCCATTTTCACCACTCTTATTAAGCATTGTACTGGAAGTCCTTGCCAGAGCAATCAGGCAAGAGAAAAAAAATAAAAGGCATCCAAATTGGAAAAGAGGAAGTCAAGGTGTTCACTGATGATATGATCTTATATCTAGAAAACCCTAAAGACTCCACCAAAAAACTCTTAGATTTGATAGATGAATTCAGTAAAGTTTCAGGATTCAAAAATCAATGTACAGAAATCAGTAGCATTTCTATACACTAATAATAACTAAGCTGAGAAACAAATCAAGAGGGAAATCCCATTTACAATAGCTGCAAAAAAAAAAAAAACAAAACAAAACCTAGGACTATATTTAACCAAGAAAGTGAAAGATCTCTACAAGGAAAACTATAAAACACTGATAAAAGAAATTATAGATGATACAAACAAATGGAAAAACATCCCATGCTCATGGATTGGAAGAATTAATATTGTTAAAGTGACTATACTGCCTAAAGCAGTTTACAGGTTCAATACAATCCCTATCAAAATGCCAATGTCATTTTTCATAGGACTAGAAAAAACAACTCTAAAGTTCAAAAGGAACAAAAAAAAGCCCACATAGCCAAAGTAATGTTGAGCACAAAACTGGAGGCATCACGTTGTCTGATTTCAAATTATACTACAAGGCTATAGTAACCAAAACAGCATGGTACTGGTATAAAAATAGACACTTAGATCAATGGAACAGAATAGAGAACCCAGAAATAAAGCCACATACTTATAGCCAGCTGATCTTAAAGTCAACAAGAACATACACTGGGGAAAGGACATCCTTTTCAACAAATGTTTTTGGGAAAAATTGGATTGACATATGCTGAAGAATGAAACTGGACCCTTATCTTTCACCATATACAAAAATCAACTCAAGATGGATGAAAGAGTTGAATGTAAGACCTGAAAATATAACAATTCTAGAAGAAAACCTAGGGAAAACTCTTTTGGACATTGCGCTAGGCAAAAAATTCATGACTAAGTCCTCAAAAGCACAGGCAACAAAAACAAAAACAAACAATGGGACTTAATTAAACTACAAAGCTTCTACACAGCAAAAGAAATAATCAACAGAGTGAACAGACAACCTACAGAATGGGAGAATATATTTGCAAACTATACATCCTATAGGGGACTGATATCTAGAATTTACAAGGAACTCAAACAACTCAACAACAGTAAAAAACAATGAACCTCATTGAAAAGTAGGCTAAAGACATGAATAGACATTTTTAAAAGAAGACAAACAAACGGCTGACAAGCATATGAAAAAATTTTCAATATCACCAATTATCAGAGAAATGCAAATTAAAACCACAATGAGATATCATCTTACACTGATCAGAATGGCCATTACTAAAAGAACAAACAATAACAGATGTTGGTGAGGATGTGCAGAAATGTGAACTCATACCTTGGTGGGAATGCAAATTAGTCCAACCTCTACGGAAAACAGTATGGAGATTTCTCAAAGAACTAAAAATAGAACTACCGTATGACCCAGCAAGCCTACTTCTGGGTAACTACCCAAAGGAAAAGGAAGTAATATATCCAAAAGGTACCTGCACTGATATGTTTATCATAGCACTATTCACAATCACAAAGATATGGAATCAACCTAAGTGTCCATCAATGGCAGATTGGATAAATAAAAGGTAGTATATGAACACAATGAAATACTATTCAGCTGTAAAAAAGAATGAAATCATGTCTTTTGCAGTAACATGGATGGAACCGGAGGCCAGTACCTAAGTGAAACAACTCAGAAACAGAAAGACAAATACTGCACATTCTCACTTATAAGTGGGAGCTAAATAATGTGTGCACATGGAAGCAGAGTGTGAAATGATGCACAACAGGGACAAGGAGGCATGGAGGGGTGGGGGTGGGGTGCATGACTGCAGGTTGTTTGGTGGGTTCAGTGTGTGTTGCTCCGGTGATGGATGCACAGAAGGCTCTGACTTTACCACAAATGCAATATATCAATGTAGCAAAATTGCACTTGTACCCCAGTGAATATTTACAAATTTTAAAAATGGGGAAAAAAGTCCTGCCTCAAGACTTCTCTCTGGGCTCCCTGAGCATCAACAACATAGTCCTTTGGCATCCAAACCTGTTGATGGTGATGAAGGGCTAAACACTCTTGCTTTTCTCAGGCAGAATTCCAAATAAATGTTGTCCCCCCACTGATTATTGTTATTAGTTCATAGGTATAAAACAGAAACAAGGATTCTTAGTTGATGTGTTTTGTACCAGCTTTAATACCGATGATATCTCAGTCTTGCCTTGAACTTGCCTTCAACTTTGCAAAAAACCTTTTCCTCACTGGGGGGTCCAATATCTTGACATGGAAAATTGAATTTTAAACATGTAAAGTCCCCTACTTTTAGACAGAAAAAAAAAAGAATAACCATTGTTTAAAACGAGGTTAAAATGCAAATCTTTATTATCTTAATTAGAAAAATCACCTTTCACATAAAGTGTGAGAACAAAAAAATGGTCTCAAATGAGATCCTCCTTGAAAACCATCATCTCATGAAAGCAGGTTTCATAACAGAAAACATTTGTATAACCTCAGCTCAAGCATTTTCAGTTTGTGAAAATCACAATATGCTCTGTGGGGAGTGTTAATGAACACATCTGTTTGCCTCCTTGCACAGCTGAATAATATCTGAAAACAGATCTGTTTTCCCCTTTCAGAAAAATATCCAGTAAGTTCTTGTTGATGAACAGTGTTTAGTTACATAAGTTCCTTTACCTTGCCACTTAAACTAACACTAAAAGATATAGGAGTCCCTAAACAGCTGCTAAAACTCAAGGACATATTATTTACTTTGGAGCAATAAAGTGCTCAGGTAGACATTTTTATCCCAACTTCTGTTAATTTTCAGAAACTCTGAATCATTACTATCCCTTTTAACAAACAGCATTGTCCTTGCTTTGGCCTTCCTCTGTTATCTGTCCCGACTTCCTGCAGGGAGAAAGATGGTACAACAGCCCATTACCAGAAATTTAGCCTGAAGGGGTCCATTTACTACTTTGTTCAGCGCACGGAAAGAAGATGAAAGGCTGTAATCGCTGCTACCTCAATGCATTGCTTCAGTTCCGAGTGTGGGAAGATTTAACTACTCTGTCATTGGCAAGAGCAGCGGGTTTCAGCAGCTTCCAAGCTCATTATGGCTTTGTTTGTGTTTGTTTTGCTGAATCTTATAAGATCAGGTAAATGTGTTCGCTCAGCCCCTCTGATTCTAAGAACTGAATTCTGATGTTCTGCCCTGTTCCCATTCCTATTTCAGCTGCATCCCCCCCAAATATGTTTCCTCTTGATTCAGCCACATTATTAGATTTGTATCCTCCTCTCCCTACTGCTTTATGCCGCATGTTTGAGATACCTTTGCCATAGTGACATCAACTGGAAAAAGTTGGAACTGGAATCTCTAAGTATCACAGAAATTGCCAAATTCATATTTTCTCTACATTACTTAGAAGTACCACTCAAATAATTGCTGTATAAGTACCATAAAAATAATCCCAGCTGGATTTGAAAAGGGACTTTGCAAATCCAACATAAATAATAAAAATAATTTTAGAAGTGTACGTTAATGGCCATGTGAACTTACCAGTCCATATATCTTGGCTCATACTTTGGAAAACGTACTGGCAATAATGATATGAGAGTGATTCTTAAGTTGGTTTTCACATTTGTAAAAAGTAGATTTCTAAATAAATTCATCATACAAATTAGTAGCCAGTTAATACTTAATATTTTTGGATTAAACTTTATTGGAATAGTCATTCATTTATTAGGCAAATATATATTTTGAAATCAGATTTATGTAAGGCACAAAAATGCAAGATGGTCAAGATATTTAAACACATGTGCATAAATCTTGGGTGTTCCCTGTCTTCTGAGAATTTATAAAACAGCTAGATAAAATACAATTGGATAAAACCCCTAAAATGTAGACTGTGTTAATTGCAATAAAGGAATGCTATAAGAATTCAGCATTTTGGTTGGAATTAAAGATTGGCTAAGATTTTTTTTTAATTGATATATGACAGTTATATATATTTTGGGGGTATATGTGATATTTTGACACATGCATACAATGTGTAATGAGTAAGATTCTTAATAATGAAAATAAGCAATACTATATTATTTTTTATTTCTATAAGTCATCTTAAGTTTTTTTCTGGGACTAGGCTTGGGTTTTTTTAGGCTTTGTTAGGTAGGATCAGGGCAGCCTTTAGTCCCTAGCATTCTGAATACTTGATGACTCAGGAATTACAAGGTTTTCCTCTCTGGCTAGTGGAAGCACAATTATTCCTGGTCCTATGTGTGCTATGAGGATTGTTCCCTGTGCTCCTGTTGGGTGGTTCTTTCCCCAGCCTTGGGTAGTGTCTTCATGTATATGTACTGATCAGTTTCCAGGGGAAGATCCCAGGGGAACCCTTTGCAGATCTCCCACATCTAGTCTCTCTGAAGCTTTCTTCTCTCTGCTCTGCAAACTCAAGCTGTCTTGGCCTCCCAGTGGTCTCTACCCTCTCCCCATGCTGCATCCTGGAATCTCATTTTAAGCTGATAAATAAATGAGGCTTACCTCAGTTATTTTTCCCGTCTTAGAATCCCTGTCCCATGCTGCCTGATATCCAATGTTTGAAAAATGTTTTAATTTTGTTTTCTGGCTTTACAGTTGTTTAAGGAGAAAGGGTAAATCTAGTCCCTGTTATGCCATCTTAACCATAAATGTGATTACAGTGATATATTTTTATTATAGAAAATTTGGAATAAACAAATTCTTTTAAAAAATTATATTTCTACCACCTAGAGATAGCAAATATGTATATTTTAGTGAATTTTCTTCCAATTCTTTAAAAGTCATACACAAATATACTCAAACATATGCACACACAAACACAACTTAGATGTCTGTGGGGAGGCTTACCATTTCTTAAGATTTAGTTAAATTTTCTAAATATAAAGCTGGGTAGATTTTTGGTTAATTGCCTCCAAACCCACCTATTCAATGCATTTGTATGTGAGGCAGAGATTGTGCAGGTGCAGGTAGGGGATACAGAGGGATATAATATGCTATAGTCAGAGTGTTTTCATCCCCCCAAAATTCATATGTTGAAACTTTGTCACCAAGGGGATGGTGTTAGGAGGTGGGGCCTTTGGGAGGGGATTATGTCATGAGGGCAGAGCCTTCATGAATGGGATTAGTGCCCTTATAAAAGAAGTCCCAGAGAGCTGCCTTGCCCCTTTAACCATGTGAAGACACAGTGAGAAGGCACCATCTATGAACCAGGAAATGGGCCCTCACCAGACATTGCATCTGCGGGTGCCTTGGCTTTGGACTTCCAGTCTCCAGAACTGTGAGAAATAGATTTCTGTTGTTTATAAGCCACCAGTTTATGATATTTTGGTATAGCACCCTGAAGAGACTAAGGCATATACTATAGCAATGCCAACATCTTAAAATTCCACATTGGATATTACTTTTGCTAAAAGATTCTCCAACTCAGGCTTCACAGACGCTTTGCCTAGCTTTCCTCTTCTCCTCCCTCATTTTATGGGTAAACAATAACAAAGAAGACAACAAAATATTATTTTATTGTGCAGAATGACTCAAGTCTCCTCAACCCTATCTTTAAATTTAGTTCTACGTTTTCCTTCACATACCTACAGTGATGTAGTGTTTGAAGAGAGTAAAAAGGCCTGTTAGGGGACAGTGTTCACATTTCTTAAAAGTTAGCTGTGGTCTAAATTTCACATATACATAAATACATGCTATTTACATATGTAGATATAGATGTATGTATACCTCAAATTGAAATATTTTAATACCATATCATAACCTGTTTTCCGTTAATAAAATGTCTATATGTTCTGTTATTTAATATGCCACATCATTTTTGATAGGATGAATCTTTATAGGTAGCATAATAAACAGTACCCTCTTTTAAGAAATTTGGGATACTTGTAACTTTTCACAATTATAAAAAGCACTGTGATAAATATATTTTGAAATAATCTAAAGGTGAAAACTAGGAAATAATAAAGGAACTTAGAATATATTTGAACTGAATTATAATAAAAATACAACATTATAAAATGTAGATGATGCAGCTAAAGCTATGTTTAGGAGAAATGTACGGCATTAAATATTTATAATAAAAAAGAATAAATGTGTAATATCAAGGACAGGCATGGTGGCTCATGCCTGTAATCCCAGCACTTTGGGAGAGCTAGGCAGGAAGATCACTTGAGGCCGGGAGTTCAAGACCAGACTGGGCAACATAGCGAGACCCCTGTCTCTACAAAAAAATGTTTAAAAATTAGCTTGGCATAGTGCCATGAGCCTGTAGTCCCAGCTACTCAGGAGACTGAGATGGGAGGATTGCTTGAACCCAGGAGTTTGAGGTCAGAGTGAGCTATGATTGTGCCACTGCACTCCAGTCTGGGTGACAGAGCAAGACTCATTTTTTTCTAAAAAAATAAAGAAATAAAAATAAGTGTGTAAAATTAATGACATAAGTTTCCACCTTAAGAAGCCAGAAAGATATGATTATATTAAGCCCAATAAGAAGGAAAGCAATAAAGATAAAAGCATAAATCAGTAACGAAGGAAACACATAATAGAGAAAATTAACAAAGCCAAAAATTGATTCTTTAAAAGATTAATAAAATTGATACAGCCCTAGCAAGACCAATCAAGAAAAAAGAGACAAACTCAAATTTCAATATCATGAATGAAAGCAAGGTATACTATAGATTCTATAGACAAAGGATAACAACTTCATGCCAACAAATTTGACAAATTGGATAAAGTGGAAAAGGAATCAACTTATCCAAACTGACTCATGATGAAATAGAAAATCTTAATTTTCCTATGTCCACTTAAGAAATATAATTTGTTATTTAAAAAAGAAGTCTTCTCACAAAGAAAACTCTATGGCTAGATGGTTTCACTGGCAAATTCTATCAAAATTTTAAAGAAAAAACAATACCAATATTATCCATAAATTTTCAAAAATTAGAGAAGAAGAAAACACTTCCACCTTAGTTATGGGGTCAGCATAAACCCAATACTAAAAGCTGACAAGAAAAGAAAAGAACATTACAGGCCAATATCCCTTATGTACATAGACAAGAAAATCCCCCCCAAAATACTAGTAAACCAAATGCAGCAACATACTAAAGCAATAACACATCAGAACCAAGAAAGCTTCATTCAGGGAAGACAAGATTGCTTTGACATTCAAAAGTCAATCAACATAATTCACCATATTTAAAGAGGCTTTTCCAGAAATCCAGTCGAGCACTTTTGGCTTGGTTAGTAGTTAGAGGTTGGCAGTAGATGGAGAAGAGGGGATGGATTTGTGATAGGTATGTGTGATAGAATATTTACTGATAGAATGTAAGGATGAAGAAAATAGAGGAATAAAGGAAAATTTTAAGTCATTTGTTTTGAGCAATTGAGTGGATGGAGGTGCTGTTTACTAAGAAGGGAAAACTGAGAAGAGCACAAATTGGTTGGAAAATAAAAAGTACTGTTTTTGCCATATTTCTATTGAAACATCCTATTATACATCCCTGTGAGCAGTTGGAGATATTCTTGGGTTCTAGGAGAGGTCAAAGCTGGATATTAAGATTTGTGAGTCACATAGATGGTTTGTAAAGTTACATTCACCTAATGGGAGGTTGGAAGAATAAATGGAGCCTAAAACTGAACCCAAAAGTAGGGGCCAGTGAGGCTGAACAATCAAGTGAGCGTAGCTACAAATGAAGTGTGTTCAAGGAGGGTCTGGTCAATTGCAGACAATAAAGGATGATGAGATTTTTGACAGGCGGAGAAGCGGGAGGAAAAGGAAGGATAAAGAGGGAAAATATTTCGATCAGAGGGAACAGAATGAAAAAATATAGTCCTTCTTCATGCTCCTCCCCAAAAGAGACACTACATTGACCTTCTGGTTATCAACTTTTGGGGAATGGAGAAAACATAGAAAGATTTATTTCAGGAAACATTATTTCTCAACAGGAACTCCTTCAAATTTCTAGGATACTAGTTAGTAAACTAAGATTGACCTTCAGAAAGAATATATCCAGTTTCCACATCCTAATTGACTCCCAATAGGTCCTACAGGGTGACCCAAGTTCAGCTGTTTCTCAACTGAAAGATCATTCTGTTTCAAAGATATTGCCAATGACTTGAAAGCCAAATAGCCACAGGAAATTCTGGCATCCTCATAGATAAAGTGAAGACATAGAACACAATCTTAGTCTGATTTATCTTTTCAAAGATATGTGGCATTATTTATTTCTCAACAGGGATGAGGTGAGTTAATTTCTTACATAAGAAATAGGTGAGAAAAACTTTAGAAATCTAAATAAATATAAATGAATTTTTTTCCAGTGGCATAAAAGTTTTTCAAATACATATTATGGAATATTTCATATTATGGAATATTTCAGCTCTAAATCCACCCAGGTGAACGATTTTTACTTCTGAAATCATTTACCTTTCTGACTTCCTGTTTGCTAAATTCTTCTGAAGCCTACTGCTTTCAAATATTTCATTGATTTGCTTCATTATGGAGTTTGACAAGAACTTGTCATAAGAATTCTGCTTGGTAGCTGCTTTTTTTCAACTTACAAGACGAGAAATGTTAATTATGAGTTTTGAGTCCATGAGAAGTATTTTAGCTGGAGGGCAATCCTGCCATTGCTAGAACTCTGCACCAAAAATCCTGACTTAAAAAATAAAAGACCACAGATGGTCTGGTCCCCTTTATGTTTTCAAACCAACACCATTGATATCAGTCAATATATATATTTGGGGCATTAGTCCTCAAAATACATGGTGATGGCATCTTATAGACTTATAGTTTTCATAATGAGATTTGGTATCAATCAATACAACAACCTAGCCAATTAGAGAATATAAGGCTCTATTTAGAAGAAAATACTTCAACACAAAATAGTTTCTGCAAAGTCACTTCTCAGTTTGATTTTAAAAGTCACATAAAAATCAAACATATTATGGCAAAGGATTAAGCATTGAAATAGTGAAAGGCTATTTTTCCTTTTGTGATGCTTGTTACCAAATATGAATCACTGCAGAGCATATTCTATACTACCAAAGCATGCTTCTATAAAAAAATTGTCAGAAAGATAAAATATCTTAATATAAATGTATTTTGTAAATTGATAAGTGGACATGATTTCTCTATCAAGTGGATAAACATATGTGATTAATAAGACTTCTGATATCTTTCATTGATTTCTTTTTATCCATTTCCCTATGCTATATTGATGCTGCCAATAATGTGTTTCAGCAGATCCAAGTTCCAATGGAAATATATCCTAAATAGCTATAGAAAAAGAGCAGTTCTCTAGTACAAAAACTTTTTTTTCTATAAAATATGTAATGTAAGATGCCATCACCATGTATTTTCAGGACTAATGCCCCAAGTACAGTGCTGTATCCATTGTAACAGCTAAGGCTTTAAAATATAGTGGTAAAAAAGAGAAAATCAGTCCCTGAATTTATGGCTTCCAATCCAATGGAGCAGAGAGTGAAGTGACCAAATTTATAATGCACAAACCTGAACCCTGGGCTAATGATGTTTGATAAGCAATGCTTTCAGGAGGAAGGCACCATAGAAATTGAAACCTGAATAAAGATAGAATCCAGCTCTATCCTTTTACACCATGCTAAAGAGATTGGAGTTTTTTCTGAGCACAATAAAAAGCCACGAAAGAGTTTTAGGAGCTGGTTTGATGGGATCCATGTTAGTATTAGGTCATTAAATATGAAATGTTTGATTTCGAATCAAAAGTTTAATTTATTATATCTCAAACAAGAAGTAGTACAAGTAATCAAAGTATGCACCTAAATTATCAACACAGTTTTCCCATCTTAACGGCAGCCTGTTTATGCCAGCAGCGAAGAAGCCTGGAGAGCGAGTGGCGATGAAATCACAAAAGGCGTTTTCCACAGCTTGTTGAGAATTGAATACTTTTCCTTGCAAGAAGTGGTCCAAAGCCTGGAAGAGGTGGTAGTCAGTTCGTGCGAGGTCTGGTGAATACAGTGGAAGACAGAGAGTTTCCAAGTCCAGCTTCTGTAGTTTGAGCAGCGTTATTTGTGCCACATGTGGTCGAGCATTGTCTTGCAGGAGGATTGGCCTGTCTCTATTGACCAATCTCAGCTGCTTAATTGCAAGCATCCTCATCATTTCACCCAACTGGTTGCAGTGGACATCTGCTGTAATCTATTGACCAGGTTCCATCAAGCTGTAGTAGATAATACCAGCGCTGGACCACCAAACAGACACCATTAGCATGTTTGGATGATTATTCGGTTTTGGACTGTGTTTCGGCACTTTGTCTTTATCCAACCATTGTGCTGAATGCTTGCGATTGCCAAAAAGAATCCATTTTTCAATACACTGTAACAATATGGTGTAGAAATGGTTTGCTCTTATGTCATGACAGCAAAGAAGGGGGAGCTTCGAAACAATTGATCTTCTGACAGTTTTAATTCATGCAAAACCCATCTATCAAGCTTCTTTACCTTGCCCATTTGTTTCAAATGGTCCAATATTGTTGGAATAGTGACATCAAACCTTGCTGCTAATTCATGTGTAGGTTGAGATGGATTCGCTTCCACTACAGCTTTCAGCTCATCATTATCCACCTTGGTCTCAGGTCGCCCACGTGGCTCATTTTCAAGATTAAAATCACCAGAACAGAACTCAAATCATTGACCTACTGTGCGTTCATTAGCCACATCCTTCCCAAACACTTCGTTGATATTTTGAGCTGTCTGTGCTGCATTGGTTCCATGACGGAACACGAATTTTTGACTTATCAATGGTTTCATAAAAATTGCTCTACAAAAAATTTGAAAGATAATCACAAGCCAAACCATGCATTTGAAAGATTACGGATGTACCTTCACAATAAAAATAAAACAAGAAGTGTCAAAGTGACATGTCAGAGATAACAACTGTCAAACTTATACTTAAGGAAATTAGACATCTCATACTTACTAACCTAATAACATGCGTTACCTCCTGGTAATTTGTGTCTATTGTTTCTTGTGAAATAGTTGCAAGTTATGGGTTCCTACATATATTCATTATAGTTGTAGAATTTCCACTTACTAAATGTTTTTCAGGAACACCTCTCCTCTGTAATTTAAAGTTTAAGTATAAACCTCTTTTCTTCTCTGGTATTTAAGAATTATGACTGCTCTTTTTTCAAGCAAACAGCATGTAAAATACTGCACATAACTTTTTTTTGGAGTAAACAGTATATAAAATACTGCTAACAATTCTAATATATTATTTATGTACAACTTTCCAGAAACATATCTGTTACATAAAGACAGTGCCTCCCATTTGATGTAGAGAAATTAGTATTCTTCACCTAGTGACACAGTTTTTAAAACCTGATATAATTTTGCAGATGACATTGCTACATCTGAGATATTTATTTTGGTTAAGCATCTTTACGATCGTGTTCTTTAAAAAAAATCTTTATTTTATGGAAAATTTCACACATACTCAATAGAGAAAATAGTATAAGAAACTCCCATGTATCCATCATTCAGTTTCAAAAGTTTTTAACACATTTCCTTTATTTTTGTTTTTAATCTATAGTCCACCCACTCAAATATTTTGAAGCAAATACTAGACATCATATTGTTTCATCCCTACTTCAGTATACCTTTCTAAAAGATAAAAATCCCTTCCCTCCCTCCCTTTCTGCTTTCCTTCTTTCCTATCACAACACTATTGTCACCCTAAAAAGACGAAGAGCAATTCCTTAATATTTTAAAATATCCCATGTTCAAATTTCCCTGATTTCCTCAATTTCTTTTATAGTTTATTTATTTATTGTAATAAGGATCCAAGAAGACCACACATTGCATTTGGCTGAGTAAAAATAACTCTTAAATCTCTTTTAATCTATATATTCCCCTTCCTTTTTTTTCCTTCTAATTGATATTTTTTGTTATAATTTTTTTGCACTTGTGTCATTTTCATTTGCATTTTTGTTGATTATATCCATGTAATGACAGTTTCTCTATCTCCTACATTTCCTATAAACTGGTACTTACATCTTTATATCTGGGAGATTTATCACATTCACGTTCAGTTTATTTTTTTTGGCAAGAGTAGTCCCAATGCATCATATCGGGGGCACATGTTATTTGGTTGTCTCTCTTTTTGTGATATTAAGATCGATCGGTGCATTTAGGCTTTGTCAGACTAATCCATCCTTTATAAAGTGTCTCACCAACTTTTCACCTAATGGTTTTAGCAGGTGTTGGTGACGATTGCCTAGAGCCATTATTTTACTAAGCGTTGGTTGTATGATAGATAACACTTTATAAAACTTTGTTGACTTGTTAGAGGTAGATGGGCCTTAGAGTAAAATTTAGTGTAAACTTCTCCCTTTGGATAAGACAAATAAAAGCCAGGAGAAATAAGAAAAGTACCCAGTGTTTGCAATTCTTATTTGTTAGACGTATTCAATACATCTCCCTTTCAGTGACTGTAGTGTCACAGCGATCTCCTATTGAGACAGACTTACTCCTGATGGAAAGCACCAGCGCTGGCTTCAAGTCTAGCTTGGCTTTATACAAGTGACCTTGACCAAGCTGTCTAACCTCTCTATGACTCAATTTCTCCATTTGTAAAATGGATAGTACTCTTATCTATTTCAAAGAGTTGACAGAAATAAATGAGACAGCAAATAAAGTGTGCTTGCCACCCTGTAAGAGATCAGAACTAGCCACTATTCATTTAGTCACTCATTGGGCCATTCAACACAGTTTTACAATATTTTATCATTTTGTCATTAAAAGAGATGAGCATCCATTTTAACTATAGAAAATTGAATTCTTTCGAGGGTAGTTTTTCTTTTCCAGACCCTTGTGCTTATTTAGTGCTTATTTGTTGTAGGATGCTTTCACACACATGAGCTCATTGAATCCTCTCAATAGCCCTGCACTGTAGGCAAATGTGTCTACGATCCTAGCTTAGAAAAGAGAAAATGGAAGAGGAAACTTGCTCTAAGTTCCACATCTAGTTGGTGGCAACGCTGGGACCATAATCTGTTTCTTCTGGCTCTTTCCTTGACATACTGCTTTACATATCCTCCACAATAGAAGGCTTGTATTAGGTATTCTTTATTTGTTTAATCAGTTAGTTAATACATTTCAGGCCAACAGGGCATATTTTAGCACTTAATTTTATTTAAAATAAAATATCCTCCATTTTTATAATCTAAGAGCTGGAGACAAGAATCCTATCATGGGGTTCTTAATGCATAACCTTTTTCCTTTAACCATTAAGTCAAGCAAACATTCTGGTTCAACTACTCAATGTTAAATTTATCAATGTACAAATCATACCCTCTCGTTCATAAAGGAAAGCCAACATTAGAGATAGGAAGGTTCACTTTCCCTTTTAGTATGGAGAGTAGTACAGCACATCCTCTGCATAAGTAGATTTCTAAGCAAGTGAATTAAAGAGTTGCTTGTAGACATGATAAATAACTTACTCTTCAGTGTTCTATTCCTTTCATATCTAGTTACTGTGATGTTACCTATAAAAATAGCATAGGTGTTAATTGGGTGTTATTTGTATCAAGTAATAAAGATTCTAAAATCATCTACCTTGATAGCAGACATGCTTTTCTCAGATTACAGAAAAAATTTCAAATACTGTTGACATTGCCATAATCACTCAGTTAAAACTAATGCTCATCATTTAATGTCAAAATATTCTAAAGCAGTGTGGTCAGTCCATGAATTGTTTATTATCAGTCCACAGGGAGATAAGTACAAGTATTGAAACAATTATAGCAATTTAACCGAGTAATCTTATGCCTGTGGAGCCCAGTAGTTTTTAAATAGTGGTTATGTATTTTTATCTTTTTCATTTCATTTTTCTAGTAATTCAATCTTTAACTTTATTGAGGTATAATTTACATAACCTCATGTGCCCATTTAAAGCGTACATTAAGATGAGATTTGGCAAATTTGTCCATCCGTGTAACCATCAACAAAGGCTAATATGAGATATGCTCAGCCTCCCCCCAAAATTTCCTTATGCCCAACCAAGAAAATCACCCCTTTCCCCAGCCCTAGGCAACAACTGATCTGCTTTCTGTCCTTACAGACTAGATATGCCTCTTCTAGTTGTTGATGTGGCAATTGTTCGCTCCTTCTTATTGCTGAGTAATATTTCTACTGTATGGGTATTCATAATTTGTTTATTCACTCATCTGTTGGACATTTTGGTTGTTTACAGTTTGGGGCCGTTATGAATACAGCTCTTATAAACATTAGTGTACAAGTCTTCAGTGGACATGTTTTATTTCTCTTAGGTAAATGCCTAGGATTGGAATTGCTGTATTGTGACAAAAGTGTTTAATTTTTCCAAAGAAGAGTGACATTTTACATTTTCATCAGCAATATATGTGATTTCCATTTGGTCCATGTCCTTGTCAAGACTTGGTATCGTCTTTTAACTTTTAGCAGTTGTAGTGGGTTTTTAGTGGTATTGAATTGTGATTTTGTGCTTCCTGATGACTAATAGTGCCAAACAGCTTTTCGTATGCTTATTGGCCATTTCAGTAACTTCTTTTATGAAGTGTCTGTTCAAATCCTTTGGCCATGTTATTGATTGTCTTAGTGAGTTGAAAGAGTTCCTTATATATTTTTATATTAAATATCTTACCTTTGTAAGATATGTATATTGCAAATATTTTCTCCCAATCTGTGCCTTGCCTTTTCATTTTATCTTTCAAAGAACAGATGTTTTAAAAAATTTTGATGAAGTCTCTTTGTTTTTTTAGTGATTGTGCATTTTTAATATCTAAGAAATCATTGTCTACTCAAAGGTTATGAAAATTTTCTCCTGTCTTATTAGTTTTAGAGTTTTAGCTTTTATATTTAGGTCTATGATCCATTTTGAGTTAATTTTTGTGTGTGGTGGGAGGTAAGGGTTGAGGTCCATTTTTCTCCACAAATAGATCCAATTGTTTGAGTATTTGTTGAAACAACTCTTCTTTCCCTATTGAAATGCCTTGGCACCTTTGTCAAAAATCAGCAAGCCATATATATGTGGGTCTATTTCTGCATTCTATTCTGTTCATTGATCTATGTCTACCCTTAACGCAATACCACATCTTGATTACAGTAGCTTTATATAGCAAAGCTTTATATAGATTGTGCAAGTTCTCTAATTTTTTCTTTTTCAAAATGTTTTGGCTCTTTTGGGTCATTTGCTTTTATATACAAATTTGACTATTAGCTTGTCTACAAAAAAAGACTGCTAGGATATTTACTGGAATCGAACTATTTATAGATCAATTTAGGTATAACATTTACAAAATTCACATTTTGTAACAAAATTTACATTTACAAAATTGAGTCTTTCATTCCACAATTATCTCTCTCCCCACCTACTTAGATTTCCTTTCAATTCTTAGCAAGTTCTGTGATTTTCATTGGCTAGGTCTTGTACAAATTGTTATTTCATGTTAATACTGTAATAAATGTGGTTTTTAAATTTTAATCTCCAATTATTAGCTTTTAGTATATAGAAATAAAATTGGGTTTTGTATGTTCACCTTATACCTTACCTTCCTAAATTCACTTATTTTTTGTAGCTTTTTAATCAATTCTTTAGGATCTAACATGTATGATCATGTCTTCTGCAAAGAGCTTTATTTCTTACAATATGTATGTTTTTTCTTTTCTTGCCTTATTTCACAGGCTGGGATCTTCAGTACAATGTTGAATAAAAATGTTGAAAGCAAGTATCTCTTTGCCTTTCTCTTCTAATTCTAGTTTGCTGAGAGTTTTAATCAGAATGGATGTTAAACTTTATTGTATACTTTTTCTTCATCTATTGAGTTGATCATGTTCCACCCCACTTGTATTAATTTGGTAAATTAAACTGATTTTTAAAATTCTAGTAATTCTTTTAAAAAATATTCAATTGTGGTAAATCAATACACATAATATAAAATTTACCATCTTAACCATTTTTAAGTTCAGTTCAGTATTAAGCATATTCATTGTTGTGCAACCAATATCCAGTTTTTCACCTTGCAAAACTTTAACTCTATACCGATTAAACAGTAACTCTCCATTCCCCCCACCCTGCTAATTCATTTTTTATTTTACAAATGTCTGTGACAAATTGGAAAAAAAAAGTGGCCCATCACTACAGAAAGTTTTCAAAGCAGTCTTCTAAAGCAGTCAGTTTATTAGTAAAATGCATTTTTATTTATTTTTTACAGACAGGGTCTTGCTCAATCTCCCGGGCTAGAGTACAGTGGTGTCTCATCATAGCTCACTGCAACCTCAAACTCCTGGCCTTATGCAATCCTCGCACCTCAGCCTCCCAAAGTGCTAGGTCACTAGAACTACAGGTGTGAGCCACTTTGCCTGGCAGAAAAACACCATTTTTAACGTGCTTGGCTTGCAAATTAAACTTTAAAGCCATATACCGAAAAAAAAAAATCAAAGTCTTAGGAGAATATACCTAACTAGTGTCCTGACTGATGATTTTCATCACTTCAAAGTAGATAAAATTAGATTACATAATTTTAAAGCAATTTATTTCACTCAAACCACAATATCTTATTTAAGCATGTCAAAGTTTGATCATTACTTGACCATAAACAAAGGTACAAGTCACATTTTTTCCTGACTGGCTTCATTTCTCTGTACTCTGTTCCTGGCTGAAGCATCCTGCTCAGCCAACATGGACCGGTGATTTTTTTAGTTTTTTGAAAAAAGGTTTTACTAAGGATTTCTAGCTTAACAATCATCAGCTTGCCTTTTGACAAGTACCCAGTCTTATCACTTCATCTGTTACTATTCTAAAACAGTTTGGCTTTGTAGATAAAATTACATTTATTTTCTTAAAGAGACTAACCTCTACTAATTTTAGTTCCACAGAATCTGTTCTTCCCAAATCGATAGCTTTTAATTAAGAAATATATAGGAGTCATACATATAATACATCAGAAGTGGACTGTCAGATTTCTATCCGAGAAAGTATCCTGGGAATTTGAAACTATTTATAGTTTTCAGGAAAAAAAACTTTAAGCAACACAGAAACATATTGCATAATAGTTTTATTTTTCTCATTTTACTATTTTTACATTTTATGCACAAATATTTTTTATCTGGGTAAAAATAGAAAATAACTTTTATGTAAAATTACAAAAAAAATAAAAACCACAAAGAAATACATAATCATTATTATGACAGTATAAGTGTCTTTATTTAAAGAGTAAAAATGTATGCAAAAATCCTCCTCCCTTTTACAAAAGATTGAGAATATTTTTTTCCTGGCAGCAAGTGAAATATTGAAGTATCAATATTTTTACACCCTTTTTAGATCTGAAGACATTAAGTTAGTCACAGGTTTGTTTTGCCATTATGAATTTTAAAATATTTCTGTGCTATTTTAAAGATACACTAGTTTTTTTTTAAAAGACAGTAGCATAAAATAATGAGTATGGAAAACAGCAGACCTTACCAAAAATATCTGGTGGTATAACTCTTTAAAGAAATATTACACTTGAGTATCACCATTAATCATGGGAGAAAACAACTAAACAATTTTTCCTAATTAAATGACATGGTTTGATACAAAAATGAATGTGATCAGTTGATTCATGTGAAGATTAACCACACACAGCAATTTTGCCTAACTTGTTTGATTTTCTGATACCAATACACACTTTCAGATTTTAGGCTAGCAAGGTATGTATGAAAGTTGGCTCAATAAAAACCTCATATGGAAAACAAGTTTTAAAAGGAAAGCGAACATTTCATCATTCTTGTCCCTATATGGTACAAAAGATGACCGATAATCTTATCTTTCTTCCTCCGAATATACTGTAAATTCTCCTGTGAAAAATTCATTCATAAACACAAAGAATGAATAGCATGAATTACATTTTCTTTCACATCTTTTTTTTTTTTTTTGAGACAGGGTCTCACTCTGTTGCCTGGGCTAGAGTGCAAGGGCCTCATCACAGCTCACTGCAGCTTCCAAATCCTGGGCTCAAATGATCCTCCTGTCTCAGCCTCCCAAGTAGCTGGGACTACAGGCACGTGCCATCATGCCTGGCTAATTTTTTAAATTTTCTGTAGAGATGGATCTCGCTATGTTGCCCAGGCTGTTCTTGAACTCCTGGCCTGAAGTGATCCTCCCACCTTGGCCTCCCAAAGTGCTAGGATTACAGGTGTGCGCCACCACTCCCGGCCACAAATTACTTTTACTTTAAGAAAAAACTACTTGGCTCTCTGATAACTGTAACCTTAATAAGGACAACAGAAATATTTTATATATTAAGTTAAGACAAAGCAATGAAAGTTTCTTGAATCAACTGGAGAAATTAGTTATACTATTTTACCTATGTTATGGTGCACAGAATGATGGTAAGAGAGAAGAAGAAAAAAAAGCATCTGATCATGTATGAGAACTGTGTCTGTTCAAATGATGATGATGAATAAAATAAAAACTGCCCAAGGAAAAAAATGAATAAAATGTGGTTATCAAAAAAAAAATGCATCTGGGAAATACTGAAAGGAGAAAAATAATAGTTTGATGTTAAGGATCTAAAAGGAATGTATTCCTTGCCTTAAAAACACACACATATATATAACTGAAACATAAAGAAAGTCTGTCATGTTGGCTAAAACTTTAACATGTCTCCCCAAAAGCATTTCATATCTAAGTCAAGATTCTTAAGTTCTTGGTAATATTCGAAAAGAGTATGCTTTATTATTTTTAAAAAATTGTTAAGTGACTTGTCAACTCCCTAGGCCGTATGAGGATGGTGCAAAACCTTTTTAGCTGTTACCTGAAGCTAGAGCTTCTATGTATTATTTCACATTGTTATTCTACTCATTCTTGCAATCACAGTACCCAAATGGTAGTAATAATTTGTTCATATATTCTCTATATGTTTATAAAAAAGTAAAAATGGAAGTACAAATAATACTCTTTTTAGATATCTACTGCAGAATCTCAAAGGGACTTACTGCACTAATACAAATGAACTGAGAGTACATTTTCTAGTCTTACAGCACAGCTTTTAAAATTATGATATAAAGTTACCAGAAAAGGAGATCAGAGCTCCCTCCTTTCTCTCTTCTCTTCCTTGTCCCTAAGATCCCTGTCTCCTATGATTCCTCCCAAACCACTAGTTAGTACTGGTCACAGCAACTGCTAACAATGCCACCTTGCCTGTATTGCCATGGCCCTTTTCTCCAGTTAGTCAAAAGCATTAACTGAGCTTGTATAAAGCTGTTTTGGGGGATGGAATTAAAGGAAATGATGACGGAGAAGATGTATAAAGTAATATTTGAGAATCAACCTTCTGTCATAAGATTAAAAGCTATTTACCAGTCTCTCATATCATGATTTGTGCTTAATACCTTAAAACAAATAACAAAAAAAAAAAAAAAGAAGAAGAAAAGGAAAAAAAGACAGCCGTTTCTGATTAGTGTTAGCTTGTGTAAGGAATTTCATATATAACAATTATTTAATTTGAATTCTTAAAATGAGTTATTTAATAATTTTCCTTCTGAATATCTTTATGTCTTAATATATATGTGTGTATATATGTATAAAATAATCAATTGGACATATATATAGATATTTGTATACACACACATAATATCCAAAAGGAAAAAAAATGGGAAGTTTTATTTTAAAGAAAAGACTGCTTATAACGGAGGTCAAATTTTCCCCTTAAAACTATCTGCAAGTAATCTATTAATGTCTTGAAAGGTAAAGTACTGCTGACTCATTTAAAGTCTTCATTTTATCAGAAACATAGGATATATAAGCTGCTTTGCATAATAAACCGGCACTATAGGTTAATTTAAAAAAAAAAAAAAAAAGGAAGCCATACCAAACCAAACCAAAGTTTTATTTTCTGGCTGAGGTATACCTTTTCAGTTTTTTAAATCTCTGACAGGAAAAACAGAGATCATTTTAGAATTTTGTAATAGCTGGTTTATTAGAATTAAATGTCTCTTTCAAAATAATTTAAATCCTTGGTCTGAAATTATGGATAATCTATACAGAAAATCCTTAAAATTGGCTTTAGTTGAGCCAGATTTAAACCTGGATCTCCTTCTTCAGCACTGCTCTTTTGCCAGTTAACTTCTTATCATTCTTTGCTTGCAAATATATAAATTACTTTAATAACCTGATACTCTTAGTTTAGTAATTTATTAATATTATTATAACTTTATTAGATATGAACATTTTAGCTCTGCTTGATTAGATGAAGCAGGCACACATGCTTTAGCTGAGAAATTCCATTTTCTGGTTCTATGTAAAGCAACATCTAAAGCAGCAGAGAGGGGAAACAGTTATATTTTCAAAAATAGTTAAGCCAGACTGTTTCCTGGAGATACTTCATTTTTCATTTTCAGATGCTACTGGCTATTTTTGGTAGGGCTAGACATTAATACTGACCAGTTTAGCTTTCCTGACTGTTAACAAACTATTCCACAATGAACCTGCCTTCACGCTGCAGACATTGTGGTGATCCTTTAACATACACATATTCTAAAATATATGCTCAAAGTAAAAAGATCCAAATTCACAAGAGTATGAAATATTTATAAAAAAATCATGCATCAGATTGTACAGTCTAGAAATAAAAGAAGATTTAAATTCAGTAATAAAGGTAAGAGCCATACTTGCTCTAAGTATTTAAGAAAGACCTTGGAGTCCCAGAAGGTCCTGGGCTCAATTATCCTTTTCTGTTTGCAGAGCAGCAGTAGCCAGGGCTACTGCTGTGACTGGTTGGGCAATTCCATGGAGCTGCATCTTTGCAAGTTTCTTCTGTTCACATTCTGTGACCAAACGGTTCAACTCTGCTGCACTATATCCAATTAGAGTTTTCAAGTCACAGACAAACTTGTACACAAATCTCTTGCCTTGAACTTTACAAATCATGTCCCCATCATAATAATACCTTTAAAAAGAGAAAAACACATTAGGACTATAAAACAAATAAAGAAGTCTGACTTCTTACAGTATTTCACACACTATTCCATAAGCAGAAGCCTAGTAGAGTACTACATCCACAATAACAGCAATTAACATTGAAGTTATATAGAATATTTAATGTTACTATCCAAGAAAATGCCAAAACATTATTTAAGAAAATTTCAGTGCTCAGTACTTCAAAACCCTATGCACTAAACTTTCAAAGCATATTTTCAACAATTATAATAAAACAATGATTTAAAAATGAACTTAATTATTAAAAAAAACATAAAACATTGGGAACAGCAGTAGAACCTAAGAACAAGAGTCTTGGAGTCAGAAAGCCAAGTTTCAAAACCTAGCATCTTCAAGACCGCAGGAAAATCACAGTTTTTCAAAGCTTTTATTCCTCATCTATAAAGTGAAGTTAAATATAATGCTTACCCTCATAGAACTGTTGAGGATTAAAAGGATAATCTTTATAAAGTGCTTAGCACACAATGACTGGCACATAGTCTTCTATAAGATACAAGCTATGTTAATAAGAATCCATATAATAGGAAAAAAATTTTAATACACATATTTTATGGAACATCTACTTCTTTTCTGTCTTGTACAAAATCTTATATGATGTAGCCATGCCTTCATCTTTATCATTTCACTATGTAAAGGCTTTCCAAATTTCAGAGTAATTACCCAAGTCCAATAGGGAGCTTCAAAAGTATAAGTAAAGGGCTACAAGGACACAGAGGGTGCAGAAAAACAGAAATGGATATCATAAAGAAACAATGTCTCTAAGCGTACACAAGCAGATAGGTGGAAATCACTCTAGAAGTCTAGTTTACTGCTGCATTCTACAGAGATGGAAATAAACAGAGGTGGATTTATATTTCCTTTGAAAAATAGACTTTATTTACTACTATGCACTGCTAATTCCAACAACAGGAAAAAAACGGTAAGTCAAGCTCTTTTCTGGGCTGGCAGATTGTGAAGCCCTTATTTTAAAATTGTACTGCCCATTGACAGAGAGCTGTTACAAAAGGAATAATTATTTGCAAAAGTATCAGTGATATTAACTACCACATTTAGCAGGATTCTATTCTAAAAGTCGCTCAGCTCAATCAAAAGTCCACTAATGAAAAGATTATATGCAGGAAATTATGTCATCTTTTCCTAATTCCAGAACAGTAAAAGTAGAATAGTTACATTTGATTTCCCAGTAAGAGACATAACACATTGGGCAGAGTCTTGTGTTTCTTCTTGTGTTAATTACATTAACACAGAATTTGGACTCAGCCTACAAACCACCAATTGCTTGTCATCCAGTTTAAAATGCTGTAGGCATTTCAATTTCTTAAGAAAATTTCCACATTAATACGTAAGGCTGTAACAAATATACAAGTGGGGGAAAAGGAAAACGGAAAAGGAGATTTTATATTTCTAGGAGGAAAATGGAGTTGGTATAATCTTATGTTTCTTGGTAAAAGGGGATAAAAAAGGATACACACATCAATTTTAAGGAAGTACTTAATACTTCCTTCAATCCAGTAGATATATCACCCAATTATATACAGTAGCATTCATTGTATTTGTTCCTTCTCTAAAATGAAGAAAGCAGAAAGGTACATAATACCTACATTTTCATGGATATGCTTTCTTTTCTTCTCTTTTAAAAAAATAATTTTTTAAACCCTTTTTAATTGTGAAATGTATTACACACACAAAAAAGACACAAAAGTGAACAGCTCAGTGATTTATTGCAAAGTGAACACTGACCCGTTAAGTATCATACAGGTCAAGAAGCAGAACACTGCCAGCACCTAAAACCCCTCTATTCCCCTCCCAATTATCCACCATCCCTGCTCTCAGAGGTAAACACAGCCTACTTCATGATAGTAATTTTATTGTTTTTCTTTGTATTTTTCTCACACAAACATGTATCCCTAAATGCTGTGATGTACTTTTCCTACTTTTTTTTACACCTGTGTGTAAGAAGCTTTTCCTATTTTTTGAATTTCACTAAATAAATGTATTCATACAGTATTTAGTCTTTTGGGTCTGGATTCTTTCACTGAACATATATTCGTGAGGCTCACCTGTCATTGTTTGTAGCAGGAGTTCATTTTCATGGACGCACAGTATTCTCTTGTATGAATATACCACAACTGATTTATTCATTCTACTGTTGACAGATACCTGGGTGGTTTCTGGGTTTGGGATGTTATAAATAGGTTGCTATGAGCATGCGTATGGACATACACGCACACTTTCTGACACAGAGAGCAACTGCGGGGTTACACGTTACAATTTACATTCCTACCAAAAGTGTAGAAGCATCCCCACTGCTCCATATTTTCATCAGCACCTGACACTGGCAATCTTTTTAATTTCAGCCATTCTGGGGTAGAAGGCAGGGGTTGTTGTACTATTTTATTGTGGTTTTAAATTGTATTAACCACATTACTAACGAGGTTGTGCACCTTTGCATATATTCATTGGCCATTTGGATAATCTTTTGTCTGAAGTGTCTACTCAACTCTCTTGCTCATTTTAAAAAATTTTTGCCTATTGATTTGTAAGAGTTCTTTGGATATTCCACACGAGTCGTATGTCAGGTATGTGTGGTTTGCCTTTCACTCTCTCAATGATGGCTTATAACACACAGAAGTTCTTAAACGTAGCCCAATTTATCAATCTTTTTCTTCAGGATTAGTCCTTTTGATTCTGCTTAAATGTCTTTCCCCACCGCCCAAAGTCATGACGGCATCTCTAGATGTTTTCCTATTTCACTTTTTACACTTACAGCACAAGGTATATGCAAGTGACTTTTGGTACGGTATGAGGAAGGGGTCAAAGTTTCACTTTTTCCCCAGATTCATTGTCAATTATCCCAGCACTGCTGAGTGAAAAGTAGGTCTTTTCCTCACATATTTTCTTCCTCATTTGATTTCTTTAAATCAAATGCTTACATGTTCTTGGGTTTTGGGGTTTTTTTTTGGTTCCGTATTCTACTGTATGGTCTATTTATCCTTGAGCAAATAGCATATTGTCTTATTACTGTAGCTTTAGAGTCAGTCTCAATATCCTGTGGAGCAAGTCTTTCCACTTTGCTAATCTTTTTCAGGTGTCCTATCATGGTACTTTGTATTCCCATATAAATTTTACAATTATCTTATCAAGTTCTATGAAAAAACTTACTCAGATTTTGATGGCTGCTACATTGGAACTTAGATCGATTTGGGGAGAATTGACATTTTAATTATTAATTCTAACAATTTACCTGTTATGTTGAGGGGACTTATATGTACACAATCTGTATCAACTCCCCAAAATGGCAGTTTTAATTCTGATTATATATGAAGATTCTCTAGATAGTTGGCAATGTGTTTGAGACTAAGTGATAAGCACATTGAAAATTAAACATCTTAGTCATTTATGAACTCTAAGGAAAACAAAAGATCATTCAGGAAAAGAAAAATAATCATGGTAAACTGTGTGATAGTATTTACATGACCATAATACTGTAATACTGAATACTCACCTAACTAAAATTTCTATATAATTATACTGGGATGAGGAGATGGAAAGGGCGTGTATGTGTGTATGTGTATAGTGGTGAGAACTAAATCATAATCTCTCTGTGAAACTCATAGACAATGGCCAAGTGAAACATGAAGAAGCTTTAAAAGCATGTTATTTAGAAATACAGAGGTAAACTATAGAACTACTTTACTATATTCAATCTCCAAAGAAATCAGACATAATTCCTGCATATCCTTCTTCTCAGATACTTAAATGCACCTACTAACTTTCCATCACTATAGTAAGCATAATTTTTTTTTTTTAATTTCAGAATATTATGGGGGTACAACACTTTGGCTATATATATTGCCCATGCACTGCCCATGTCAGAGCTACAATTGTGGACATCCCCCAAACTGTGCTCCCCACATCCATTAAGTGAGAGTAAGCATAATTTCTGATGGTAATTTATGGCAAAAAATTTCATACTACTTATGGGAAATTACAAATAATTTTTTTTTTGAGACAGGTTTTCACTCTGTTGCCCAGGCTAGTGTACGGTAGTGTCATCATAGCTCACTGCAACCTCAAATTCCTGGGCTCAAGCAATCCTCTGCCTCAGCCTCCTCAGTAGCTGAGACTACAGGCATGTGCCACCATGTCCAGCTAATTTTTAAATGTTTTGTAGAGAAGAGGTCTTGCTATTTTGCTCAGGCTAGTCTTTAACTCCTGGCCACAAGCGATCCTCACACCTCGGCCTCCCAAAGTGTTAGGATTACAGGCGTGAGCCATTGAACCCAGCCAGATAATTTTATTTTATTCCAATTTTGTCAATGTAAAGGTTGAATATTCAGATTTAGGCAGATTGTAAATGGAGAAAAAAATAGGGAAATGGGTCAATATTTTGCATCTAATTGTAAAAACAGAAGCCAGTATGCGCTTATTTGTTAAAAATTTATACTCACTCAATTCACCCATGCAAATGACAGCATCTTTATCTGTTATGCGAATGATAAAAACCTCAAACATTAAACAGGTTGGTTTTGAATAGAGTATTACATGCTTTCAAATCAGATTAAAAAAACCAAAAAATCTTAGAATAATTTTCTGAAAAAACTGTATGTACCTCAAAATTATTAATAAGATCTTTTTTAAAAGGTCTTTAACACAACATATATGAAAACTTACAGTTTTTAATATGTAAAGAAAAAATCTTATGAACAAATATTTTAATATCATTACATAACAATGTTTACACCTAGAATAAGAAATTATTTTTAGAAAGACTTGATACTAGGAAAAAAAGTAATAAATACTTACCTTAATGCACGACTGAGTTTCTCATAGTTCATTGTAGGCTTATTTTTACGTTGTCCCCATTTTTGTGCAACCAACTCAGGCTGATTTAGCTTAAACTCGCCTTCATCACCAACCCAAGAAATACAGTCTCGAGCATCCTTGTCAGTAAGAAGTTCTAGCAAAAATTGCCACAGTTGGATTTGGCCATTGTTTCCTAAATTGACAGGAGGGACAAGCATTGGCTATAGTGTTACAGATTAACACAGGGCAAAGACAACACACAGGTCCCCTGGTTCAAATCCCAGCCATGGCAAAAACAAATTTTTTTCCTTATTGTCTAACACTGCCAGAGGAATAGTCTATATTCACATTTTCATACAGTGAAATAAAACAAAATACACCTAATTTGACAAATTTTATAAATACAAGATAATGCAAAAATACCTGTCCTGTTCCCAGGTGAGCTTCTATCTTCTCCTGAGATCCTTGGAGCTCTCTGTACTTTAGCTGCCTTTGCACTACTATTTATAACTTTAATGGTACTTGGTGTAGCAGACTGTACTGATGCTGGAATAATTTGCACAGCTGCAAAGATAGACAAGGGGAAAAATTTTTTTCTTTCCAATATAAGCAGTGAAAAAAAATTACTAAAAGACATTAAATGTAACCAGTTTAACTAATGACCCTCCAATTACTCCAAGAAAAGACCTCAGTAGGCTGGGAGCAGTGGCTCACACCCGTAATCCTAACACTTCGGGAGACCGAGGCAGGAGGATTGCTTGAGGCCAGAAGTTCAAGAAAAGACTTTATTACAAAAAACCCTTAATCCACAACAGTTTTGAACAAAATCACAAAAAAGTTCAGAGGATAAAGTATGATGTTTGCATTACAGTTTGTGAATCCTAACTTAGAGAATAGGAGTTGGTATTCTTGTTTTGAAATTGAATAACTTAGTGGTGCATATACATTAGACAAAGAAAGTATTACAAAATTTGTTTTTAAAACATCTGTTCATAAAAATGGTTTATCAACTGTTAGAGAAAATGTGGACAAATGAGAACTCATATTCCACTACTGATGAGAGTACAAACTCATAACATCACTTTGAGAAAAACTCTGGCAATACCTAAAGGGTAGAAACCCTATGATACCCCTATGATACTAAAACCACAGATCTTACACATGTTCTTACAAATACTCATTCAAAAATGTTCATAGCATTTTTTAAATACTATACAGTGGTAAAAATGAATGCAATCGAGCAGCAAGTATCAACGTGGGTAAGTCTCATAAGCATTAAACAAAAAAGAAGTTATAAAAGGGTATGTACATTACCATTTTATCCAAAATGTTTAAACATGTACAAAACAATGCTATAAAGTATTTATGGTTACACAGTTGGTAAAAATATAAAATATGCAGAGAGTAATGAACCAAATTCAGGATAGTCATTTCTCTGGTGTGAGAGAGGAAAATGGGATCTACAACAGGTAAACTTGATATATATTTATTTCTTACGGTGTACACAGGTGTTAGTTATACTCTCTTTGATACTATATCTTTAGTATCAAAGATAGTATATCTTTGACACTGTATCTTTATTTGATACTATATTCAAATACTTTATTTACTTTGATACTATATTCAATACTTTGATACTATATTTGATACAAAATACTTTATTTGATCCTATATCAAATAAAGATTTGACTATACCTTTATTTGACAGTGTATCTCAAATTCTTCATAAAAATTCTTTTAAAAATTGTTTTCCTTTTTACTACTTTGCAGTATGAAATAAACATTTCTTATTGATAAATGAGCAAATATCATGGGCATGAATACTCACGTTGATCAATTGTAACTATTTCATTCATCTGCTGTTCTTGGCTTGCCAATACATCTGAAAAACACACAAAAAAATTTTCGTTTTCATTTTAAACCAGAAATACAAACCCTAATCTAGTAAAACTCAACTTAATAAACATGATCCTTTCAAAGGGAACTCCACAATTAAAACCAAAACCAACCAAACAAAAAAAGCCATTAATTGAAACCTATTGGCATAAAAACCTAAAAAATACTTGGTATTTACTTTATTTATAAGGAAAAAATATCTTTAAGAGAAGTAACACAGGGAAAGCTCCAATTTCTTTTAGTGTTCAGAAAAGTTATTCAGAGAACCATGGCTTTCTAAATGTAAATATCTATCTAAATCAATTATGTATCTATAGAAAACCACATAAAAATACAAAAATCTTCAATATCAGATCAAAGAAATATACACCAAACTGGAATTATTTAGATAAACATTCGCTACCAAAAAGGCCTCCCTCCCACAATCTCTTATAACATCTACCTTTGAATAAAATGGCTTTAACTTTATAATGCTTCTTACTTAAAGATAACTAAATTTTCAATAACTGTACTGGTCCCATATGTTACAATTAAACTAAATAATTTAACGTGTCTACAAATACAGCTCTCAACATACAGATTATAAAATATAAAAGGTCCTAACATAAGCTTTTACAGAATCATTCATTGTCACCTGCCTAAATGTTATTCTTTACCTCTCAAACAAAAATTGCACAACCCCAGTCTCTATTACTTCAGCCTATTTGTGCCCCTCATAAATTGTATGCTTCTCTCTTGAAATTGAAATTGTACCCTCCAGCAATCATTCTGGGTACTGAGTGAGTCCTGGAGCCTGGGCCCCAAAGACGACTCTACTAAGGGTGCCTTGTCAGGACCCGATTCCAGACACATAGAGCTGGAAAAGGCTGGGGAAGTAAAAAGAAGCCTAAATCCTATCTATAAGATGGGAGCTTTCTTTGCGGGTCCTGAGTTTGGGGCCTTACTTATATGGGACTAACTTCACATAGATCTGGGTTCAAGTCTTAGCTCTATGGATTATTCAACATCTCTGAACATCAATTTCCTCATGTTTAAATGAGATATGTACACCTACCAGTTCATGAGATTGTTGTGAATATTAAAGAAAAATGTTTTCAAGAAGCACAGTGCCCAAAATAGTTAATTTTTCAGTAAACTGAAGATGTTACTGTTTTATCCAGACTCCTAGTTCTGAGCATTCTCCCTCTAACTACTGTCTCTCTTGGGGAAAAAAAAAATCCATAACTTATGATTATGGTAGATTCTCTTCAGAATTTTATAAAAGTTCCTCAAAGAGGCAAAATGTTATTGAAATGGAAATTGTTCCATTTGTGACTAAATGAATGGAGGTGACCTAGCTTCAAAAGAGGCAAAAGAGAGCATCACCATCACACAGCACAGGCATGACCAACTTATAAAATCAGCTTCTAAACCCTGATTCTCAGACTGGAATTTGGCCTGTTTCCTGGAAACTCTCATGAACACAGAAAGAAAGGGGTTTTTGAAAGCTTAGTCCTAGACCATATAGGCAGTCTGAATATCACATTCCTCCTGAAGCCCCCCAAATTCTTGCCATGCATGAAGGAAGCAGAGTTCTGAGAGGCAAAGCCTTGGGGGATGTGGAGTCATTTTATGAAGGAACATCAGACAGTAAAGGTATAAAGCAATTCTTTTTCCTAAAGAAAACCCTCAGTAAACTGAGACCTTTCTTTGACTTTGGTGACAGAAGACAGATATTCACAGCAAGAAGTACATTGTAGAACTGGTAGTACTGGAACATTTTCTAATTATTCTCCTCATGTATAGTAGGATACACAGTTGGATAAGTTTCAAGATCAGGGGAACTGCAGACAGGTGGTGGCTTGGGTGGATAACCCAACACAAATATCTGAAGGAGGAGCTCCACCTCTTCAGTACTGCTTCTGCTTGAGAGATCACTGAGGATGAACAGATAACAGATGCTAGGTTAATAACAGTTCTGTCCCAGGAATCAGTGCCTTTCAGAGATATGCTGCAAACTTCTCTCTACAGGAGGAACCAGAGAGCTGGATAGTGCTTAAAGGACCCTGTTCTGAGAAGTGAGACTTGTGAATTATAGAAAGTCTGCCAGAAATACCCTTACACATCATCCTGCCAGCCCCCACATTCTGAACTGAGCATTAGATTCTCAAATCAGATGGGATTTCCCTGCCTGAGCAGAGTGAAGAGTCATGGCTGGACAAGAAGGAATTCCAGGAGACACTCATCTAGGTTGTGGGGCTTTGTTGCTTTTGAAAACAAAGCAACAGTTCCATCTCATTATGTTGCTCAGGAAAAAAAAAAAAAAAAGAAAACAAAGCAACAGTTCCAGAGTAGAGCTTTTCTGAGGAAGACCCATTCTACTGCACAGAAATGGAAAGATATACAAGACCTCTTTGATTTCTGTACTAGGAAAAGCCTATGAATGAGCTTTAAAGTTTGAGAAGCACTAGAGAACCAGAAAGAGACAACCACACAAAGAACTGACCTGGCAGAGACAGGAAAAACCGTAACTTTGGGAAAAATGAAACTATAGTCTAAGCACTATCCTTGCTGTATTGAGAACTCCTAAAAGAAAATGTTTCAATAAACATGACTCATGTTAAGAACGTGACACAATTCAAAATTTACCTTATTCATCTGAAAAAGTCTGCAGAGAAGAAAACCTATGAAACCAAGGACAAACCTTCAACCAGGACATTCAATTTATTTATCTAATGAGAACTGAAACTGGAAATAAAACCTGAAAATGCAATGAATGTATTATAGTAAGTCTTCTGGTGTCACAGATACTTTAAAAAATATGTATCTACGAGAATCCATACAAGAGTAAAACTATAGACATAAATAATGAAAAGCCTCTCTCCAGAGCTCATTTCTTGTTCAACAGCAAAGAAGTCACCTTGGATAAAACTCTAAGCATTAAATGACTGTGGAAAACCCCTCCACCAGAGTTCTCCCTTTATAGTGCACATAGTGTAATAAAATGCTACTGGTTATATTGTCATCCACAACTGTTACAAAAGCAAAGTCAGAGTTTGTCCTATTCACGCATTCTGAAAAATATATGGGTCTGGTTAGCATTTCTGATATACAAATCTCTCAGGGAATGGGTTGCTGCTATGATGTTATAACAGATGCCTTAATAGTCACAGAAGTAATCCGCATTTATTTGAGCTCTTTTTTCTTGGACAGCCAAGCTAATTTCTGTACATAGTTACTTAATTATAATAATAGTATCTATGGAGCCTTACAAGTTATAAGTGGAAACACTTCTAACCAGTGGCTTCCAATTCAAGATGGTAGTTGCACACTTACACTTCTCCTTGCTCTCTTAAGACCCTATTCAATTAATAGTAAAGAAATTTTAAAAGATTTAATCTCATTAATAATGAAGAAAATGGGAGGGAAGCCACCCGTGAACAAATGATCTTAAATTTCTAGAAGGTAAGCAGTAAATGGAAGAACTGACTGACGAAACAGACGGCAACGACTAGAATATATAAAGAGGGCTAAGTGTAGGGCACAGTATATGATTTAAGAACTTGTATCCTAGTGTTAGCCTGGGTTGGATCCCAGGTCTGCCACTCCCAAGTTCTGCAACCTTGTGGGTCTCTCAAAGCCTCACTTTCCCATCTAAAAAATAAGGAAAGTAATGATTGTGGCATTACTATAGGAATTAAAAGAGCTAATACATATAGAGCCCTCAGCACAGCCTTATACAGTTAATGTTAATTATTACTGCTTAATAATTATTTGCTTATTAATAATGAATAATTAAGATGAAAAGAAAGTTACAAAGACATAAAATTAAGCTTAAGTTACAATGTAAATAAATAATAACTCCAATTTTATACATTTTCGAAGAAGCTCCAGGTGACTCCAGAGAATTTCTCCGCGAGGGACCCGCTGAAAAAAATCTTCCTGGTTGAGACTACATAATTCTCTTCCAGAAATGTTGAGTGTGGTGAGGTCTATATCAGTCATGCTGAATTCCTTCATTACCCAAACCACCCAATGCAGGACTTGGTCTGTGGACCACTGTATGGGATCTAGAAAGAAAAATATTATCTTTAGCTTAGATATTATATGAATTTACAATTAACTTGTCAACACACACACACACCCCTTAGATATTGTTATGAATTTACAGTTAACTTGTCAATACAAACACATACACAGACTTTTTTCCCCCCAAGTAAGTGAAGTAAACTCATTATATGAAGTAAAAAGATTTTTATGCTGTATTTTCTCCTCAGCTCCTTTTCAATTTCTTAATCTAAATTTCTGTGGGGTCACTTAGTTCTACCTCAGTTAGTCTGGAGTTTTATCAAGAAAAACAAAATGCAAAAAATTACTCTCCAGTGGACCAAATGAAAGAATAAAACATGTGATTATCTTCTGGAGAGAATGAACTAAACCATCCAAGTTTTAACAAATTATTTTGAAGTTACATTGAAAAAAATTATAAAGGGATTCTAGGGAGCTAGCCTTTTTTGTCTAAATGTGAACAATGTAATCTTTCCACCCTTTTGCTTCCTGTAAAAAGCTGGTTGCTCCTGTATTTATCCTTATGTTGGCACTTCCGATAAATAAACAAAGTAAACACACTAATTGCCTGTTTACTCAGCTGTCCCCTCATAAGACATTAAGGTCTTAAATACAAGAACTGTGTCTTATAAACCAGTCTATCTTCAGAACCTACAATAGTGCCTTGCACATACATTTGTTGAATCTATAAAAAATATATCCAAGTAATTTCCTTTTTCCTATCATTTTTTACTATCTAATTGAATTCACAAATGGAAAAGATAGCCAACATGTGTAAATATTACATCATTGTAACACTGGCACCTAATATAGCATTCTACCTGTGTAAGTTTAATAAATACTAGCTAAATTAATTTTGGTAATGGTATTCCTACTTTAAGGAGATTATCTATTCAAACAGTATTGGTTGTACACCCAATAAATGAATGCTATTCAATAAGAATATAAATAGAAAAAAATAACATTTAGGTACTTATCAAGGGCCAATTTATAGTGCAAATGAATCAAACATAAGAATATAGGATTGACAGTTACAGAATTTTTAAAAAAAATTTTCCCACAAAAAAGGGAGGAGGATTCTAGGAAGATGGTGGCAAAGTTTAAAAACTTCTCTGAACATACACATAAAAACAGAAAAAGCAACTAGAGAGTAAAACCAAAAACTCATGGAAGTTTACAATAAAACCAAGTGGCAAGATATCCTCATGGATCCCAAATATACATGGGCAAAGACAAAGCAGTGACAGCTATAAGACTTCCATGGTTTTAGCTTCTGTGCAGGAGAAAGCAAAGGGAAGCAAAGGGACATCTGACCCATTCCGAGCACAGGAAAATCTGAATAAAGCAAAGAAGCATGCACTGAGAGTCCAACAGGCCAAGGTGAAAGCAACAGCTAAAAAGTAGTTTTGCCCAATCCAACAGCAGCTGAGTGCAAGGGTTCATGGTAAGGCTTAAAGGGCTGGAGCAGTGTAGCACAGCACCTGGGAGTTTTTCAAACTGAGCCAAGGACCACTCCCGAGAGAGAGAGGCCCACAGTAAGGAGAAACTGGCAGAAATAGAATCAAAAGTGAGCAGCACAGGGACACCAAGGAAAAGGAAAGAGAAGGCCCAGATAAAAGTTAAGTAAGGGAATAGACAGGAGCTGAGAAAATAAGCTACCCTTATTTTTTAATACTACTTGAAAACAACAGAAGAGGGGGTTCTGTTAAATTTTAAAAAGCTATCCTGAACCACAATTCCCTTTGAAAATCCAAGCTCACTTTACATAAAAATGAACAAAAAAGTATGAAGATCAAAAAAGTCAGGGAAAAATATAATTAGCTTGATTTGTCTTCTCAAATAATATCAGGACTTCTGGTCTAATATAACTAATAGGCTATGCATGTTCTGCCTCTCTTCTCTAAGACCCTAGTAAAATGACAGCAAAGGAATTTTTTAAAAATGTAAAATCACAAGAACATGAGTACAAAGTGACAGTCACAGATGGAAAATTTCAACTAGTTTTTTGAAGACAGTAAGCAGGGTGGTAATCAATTTATCAGAGTAGGTAAACTATGACCTAAAATGTCTGCCAAGGAGGATACCAATAAGTGAGAGAATTGCTGCCTGCAAAACCCCCTTTATTGGCTCAGGTCATGATGGTTCCAGGTAGTAGGACAGGTTTAAAGCTGAAAATGAGGGGACTGATTTAAAGTATACTGTGTGGTTAGAACCTCCAGGACCTCTCCTTCATTCTTAGTGGCCAGTTAAATGGGAGCATCCCACACACGTGGACACCAGGAACTTTATATGGGAAGAGACATCAGGCAAATACTGGGAGAACAATTCCCCGTAATAAAGGTCTACAAACTAAAGAGTGAGAACCTCTCCACCTCCTCCCTGCCCTGACTCCCCATCCACTTCCAGAATGCTGCATTCACATACACATCAATCCCAAAAGCTTACCCCAATCTTCTACTCCTGACAAATGTTCGGCCAATTCTCCAGGAGTTGAAATACCCAAGAAAAAGATCTACACGTACTGACACATTCGAATATCTCTTAATGAAATGGCCAATACCTCATTTTACCAGTGGGTAGTCAACAAATCCTTCAGAACTTCAAACTCATTAGCTTTATTCACTCTTAAATGTGGACAGATGGGCAAGAATAATCAGATATTTGAGAGACTAAAAACAAACCATTAAACAAACAAAATAAACCCAGAAAAACAGAATCCAGAAGCAGCAGAAATAATGCAATAAACACATTTTTAAAAGTTAAAAAAAAAACCCTATAATCAACATACTCAGAGAAGTAAGAGAAAACACGGTATTTATGAGATCAGAATGCTATGGAAAGGACCCAAAGGAAAGGAAGTCATTATAGCAAAGAGACACCTGCAATTGTATGTTTATTGCAGCACAATTCACAATTGCAAAGATATGGAATCAACGTAAGTGTCCATCAACCAAGGAGTAGATAAAGAAAATGCAGTATACAAATACCATGGACTACTACTCAGCCACAAAAATGAATGAAAATAATGTCTTTTGCAACAACTTGGATGGAACTGGAGGCCATTATCCTAAGTGAAGTAATACAGGAATAGAAAACCAAATACCATGTGTTCTCATGTATAAGTAGGAGCTAAACTATGGGTATGCAGGGGCATACCGAGTGATACAATGGACACTGGAGACTCAGAAGGGGTGAGCGTGGGAGGGGTGAGGAAAGAAAACTACCTATTGGGTACCATGTACACCATTCGGGTGATGGGCACACTAAAAACCCGGACTTTGCCACTACACAATTCATCCATGTAATCAAAAACCACTTGTACTCCTAAATCTATCAAAAGAAAAAAAAAAAAAGAAAAATCTTTCAGCATAACAGTAATTAAAAGAGACAAGCATTACCAATACTAAAATAATTATAATAAATAAAAGGTTATGTTTCTGGGACAAGAATGAAGAGAGACATGGGAAAGAATACAGAGGTTAAAAACGTGCTCGTGTATATTGATGACCTGTGACAAGATACCAGCATTAACAGTACTGAACATACACTGTAGGAGTCACAGTCATCTTCATCCATGGGAAAAGGGTTGGTAACATGGACAGGATAAATGTAGTTCCTCACATAATATGCCTGAACTAATTCCATACTGATTATACACCAAGAAACACTAATGGAATCTTGCATAAATGGGGGGAAAAAAAAAAAGAATGCTATGGAAGGGAACAAACAAAAATAAAGAGCCCTTGCAAGTTAAAAATAAAAATCAGATAGGCTACACTGTAAAGAAAAGAAAATCTGGCAGAAAGTAGTACAAATAGACAAGGTGATGAAAAATACGTAAGAAAAAAGATATTAGAAGATCAACTCAGGAGATTCAACAGGAATCCCAGAAAAAAGAATACAGAAACAGAAGACAATCACCAAATTCAGGAAAAACATCCAGAACTAAAGACTACAATTGTCTAAATCAGCACTGTTCAACAGAAATATAATGCAGACCATTATGTAATTTTAAATTTTCTAGTAGCTACATTAAAATAGTAGGTGAAATTCATCCTAATAATATATTTCATTTACCTTAATACATCCAAATGTTATTTCAACACATAATTAATATAAAAAATTAAAAATATTTTATATTCTTTTTTAAAATATTAGGTATTCTACACTTGTAGCACATCTTAATTCTGACCAGGCACATTTCAAGTGCTCACATATGGTTAGTGGCTACCATACTGGGCAGTGCAGGGGCAGACTGAAATTCTGCACTATAAACCATAAATCTATAATGAATGAAAAAGATTCACACTGTCACTAAACCAAGATAAATTCCAGAAGAGAAGATCATAAAAGCTTCCAGAAAGAAAAAAAAAAACAACAAAACCATGATATACGAAGGAACTAGAATCAGAATGCTCCTGAACATCTCATACTATAACATAATGGAACAGGGACATCAAAATTTTGAGGAAAAACAATTTTTCAACTTAATATTCTATACTTGAACTATCAAAGAGAGAGCATAATAAAGACATTTTCAGATATGTAAAGCTCAAAAAGAGGAAAAAAAATGTCTTAGGTACCCTTTGTAGAGAACCTGTAAGAGAGAAGAAGAGAATAGTAAGTAAATGAGAGAATTAAAAAAAAAAAAAAACAAGAAAAAGGAAAACATGAGATTCAGGAGAAGGGGGGATCCAACAGTACAGAGAATTAAAGAATAGGGCAGCAGATCTAGAAAGGACCCAATCCAGATCTACTTAAGCATCAGGGAAAAACTAACGACAGGCACAAAACAGATTAACGGAAATTGGACAAGTATACACTATACACTAAAATATAAGTGAATATTGAACTTTAGGAAAACTAAAAATTGTATAAATGTAACTATGGTCATACAATAATCAATAAATACATACTCATACGGTGCACAATGCGTAATGACTTAAATAAAAGTTATGTAACAATATTAACAAAATGGGGAAAGGAAAGGTTTTATTTTATTCTATAGCAGAGAGAAGTATAAAGTAGCTATGACCAGTTAAACATTTAAATTTTGCACAGAATTAAGAAATTAGTGAAAGAACTATCTGTAGGTACAGAAATAGAAACGTGAAACAATAGCTTCCTAAGAAAATATTAAACATTTTTAAAACTTTCTAGTAGGTAACAATTTCATAGCAAAAAAACCATCAATGAATTTTAAAGTCTTCCTACACCTAAATAAATCTGAAGTGTTTCAAAAGAGCTTTCTTTTAAGTAAATAACACTCTTGGTAAGAACTCTGAGCCAGAGTTTATAATCTTGCTATCTATAATTCATTTTTATACACTATTTTTCACAGAAGACTCTACTGAAGAGTTTTTGTTGAAAGTATAGCAAACTATGTAAAATATTGTTTCAAACTTTTTATGCTCCCCTCTTTCCTTCTCAGCACTACCCCTCTCAAGAGACGACTGCCAACTTACATAAGACAAAGGTCAAGTACACCATCCACACCAGCTTCCACATGTGAAAAATAAATAACGTAATTCTTTCAACCATCCTGTCTTTTTTTTCCCCTCTTGTATCTCTGAGGAATGGCAATATCTCATCCTTCTCACTGGGCTCTTTTATCTATTGTTATGCTTCAATTAACAACTCCACAAAGAATACCATTTCGTCTACAAATACACTCAGGTCACAACCAACTCTTCAACCATCACTATTATTTATGTTACCCCAGCACTCTTCCTCATCTGCCCCCCAAAAGTTTATATTCAATTTTCTCCATTTCTAAAATGTCTATTTCTTATAACTCTTTGTTTCACCACTCTAGTTACTTTTGTCTAAATTTACCAATGACCTTCTGATCACCAAATTTAACAGATATTATTCAGTCAACTTTACTTTGACTTTCTCAGCAGTGTCCTGACCATCCAAACTCTCCCCTCAATTTCAGTGACACTATATACAGTTCTTATTTTCCTTTTATCTCTTCAGCTATTTCTTGTCTCCTTTCCTTTTCTCCAACCCTGAGTGTTTATAGAGCCTAGGAAACAGTTTTCAACATGTGTTCTTTTCCTTTTTTTGCTCTCCATCAGTGACTAGATACAATTTTATGGCTTCAAATACAAAATCAGTGTGAATGAGTCCCATACATCTTTATCTCCAGCCCAAATCTGTGTACCTGAAATCACTTTCTGGCTACCTCTAATTGAACACATACTTTCACTTCAAAATCAAGCGCTATCAACACTTTCCCTTGAAAAACTTTCTCCCTGAAAACCTTTTCCACTACCAGACTTCCCTACTATCCCAACTAAATTTCTAAGGCATGCTTTTTCTTGTGCACCATCATAAGCCCAGCATTTAATATAGTACCTGGCATATGTTAGTGTTCACTAAACATGTAATGAAGATGCAACCAATTTTTATCAAGATTATTATTGCCTTAGTCACCAAGATCAAGCTTGAGAAGTTACATCAATACTTGAATTTTCCCTCTCTACCCTCATACAATCTGTCAATCTGCTCAGTCCCATCACTGTTTTTATCCACTCCTTTCTTTCTAGATATTATTTTCTAGTCACAACTACAATAAATGCTCCTGTTTTCCCTTCACACAGTCTCCATCTGCTCCAATTTATGTCATATAACACTGCCATATTCATTTTTTTCAATTATTACCTTCATCAATCAAAAACAGTTCTATAATGCTACAAAGTAACTCCTCACCCACTAAATCTCACTATTTATGCATACCCCCCACATCTAAGCTTTGCATATAACATTTCCTAACTGGAATATCCTCCTCTGCCCAACAGTTTCTTATCTATAATGCACTCTTCCCCAATTTCCCCCCAGGCCACTATGATCCCTTTGAGATTCTAAAAGCATGCTTCTTTTATGAGTTATTGACAGCTTAAAAACATGTCACCTTTTATGGCAATTATCTCTTTTTTTTAATGGCAATTATCTTTGCTCTCTTCAACTATATTGTGAACACCCTAAGAGCAGACTTTTTTTTTTTAAAATATATTTCTTTGTATTTCCAGTGACCAGGACAGTATTTGTCCATCATATAGGTTTAAATGTGTGTTACAGCTGGGGGGGGATACAGAAAATCAACATTCTTCCTAAAAATTCTATATTTAAAATAGAATATAACTTACTTACCCTAGTGTCTTCTATGTCAAACTTAATTCGTATTATTCTACCTAACATATAATTATGTATTTTATTACCATAGGGTATCCCAAGGCGTTCTTGTTCTTTCCTATAACCTTCCAGTGCAGCAGCCCATCTTGTCACTTGTTCTGAGGTTTCATCTGAAATGGTTGTGATATGTTTTGTGCCATCAAGAGTTATGACTTGAGCTTCCTCAACAAGATGTGCTTCTGATTCAGCATGGTGGGCATCTGGATCAATAACTACTTCAACAGTGTCCGCAGGTTTAACAATTTCAAGGATGTTTAGCTTTGGCTCGATTCCTTAACAGTGGATAAAAAAAAATTATAAATCTAAATGAAAACATTAAAGTAACAAAAAAAATTCAGTTTAGTTTATATGTTCCAAAATAGTAGAGAAAAACTACCTTAAATATTTTTAGCAATATGTACAGAGAATTTAACAGATCTCTATTAAAAATAAATACAATTCAACAGAACTTTTGTAATAACAGTATTGTGTCAATATTAATTTCCTGATTTTGGTAATTGTACTGTGGTCAGATAAAGAATCCTCATTTTTAGGGAAACATATACACTGATATATTTAGGGATAGAAAGTGATCATGTCTGCAACTTATCCTTAAGCAGTTCCAAAAATAATGTGTGTGTAGGGAGAGAATAAAGCAAATGTAATAAAAGTTAACATCTGGGGAATATGGGTGAAGAATATCCAGGAATTATTTTACTAGCAACTTTTCTACAAGTCTAAAATAAATAACACACCCACAACAAACCCTACCTACAAATATCACTAGGAAAAAAAAGTACCAGGTCTTACCCCAATAAAATTTTTAAAATAAATAAAAATTGCCAATATGGAACAGAAAATAAAAACTAGACTAGGGAAGAGTATAAATGAGTAGCTACCCATTTTCAGGGTTTTAAAAGTCCTTCTAAGTAAATTAAAATTATTTACTGACTCAGCTTTTGTTTTTAAAGGACAAAGTACATGTGTTAAAAATGATGCTGAGTTTGTTAAATTAAATTCATATCATTAAATTCTGATTTTCATTTTCAATTGAAAGAGGAAAAACTCAAATCCTGAAGATATTCAAACCCCAGTATAAAGGTGTTAAGAACTATAACTCCTATGGCAAAAATAAAGATTAAGATAAGGTAAATGATTGACCTCAATGTCTATTCACTCAAAATTAAAACATTTGAACCTGTGATTCAGAAATTATAATTAAGCTAAGGAATTATGCCATAAAAGCAGTTATTTTATTTAGTCATATCTACACAACTCTCTATATGATATACTGTTATTTATCTATTCCAAACAGAATAAACTAGCCCTTCATGAAATAATCTCTTGTGCTAATGTTAAAGTGACAGCTCTAAGAAACTATCATGTTACATAATACTTACATGTTGCTTACTGAATCTGTTACAATCTATATCAAAATTTAATCAAAGCATATTTGAAAGAAAAGGCAAAGCTCAACTTCGATCCGTGAAAACCAGTATTATAAGAAAATGTACTATCATTAGATGATACAAACAGAATCACTTTTTCAAATATACATGATAAAAATAATCAGAATTCTAAAAAAATATTTTCTTAAGATCTATTCCCTAATCCTTCATACAAACTTCATACTTTTATGGCTTCAACTAAACTCTTCTTAAACACACTTGCACCAAGAGGTCACTAGGCCTTTAACGATAAAAACAACAAATTTCTTTCTTATTCCCAACAATCAATCAATCCTGGCGGAATTAGTGATCAGAAGTAGAAACTACCATTTTCAGCATCTGAAGAAAACTTTGGTTTGTAAAATATAATTGTGAGTAATATAGCATGCTCAGAGACTAAATCATTCTAAATCTCTTGTTTTAGAAGTCACAAGCCACATTTTAAAAAACTAAAATTCAATCTACCCAAAATAGTTTTTCCTAATTTTCCTTTCTAACTTGGGTACTTACACAAGATAGTAAAATACTGTGATGGATATGGCTGACTAGGTGACTCCACATCTGTTGCAAATTCCTCTCTGTGCTAAACTGTAGAGACTGGATTTCCTCGCAGCTAGGATTCCGGACGTGATTTAGACTCTTAGTAGAATCACTGGTATAAGCCTTCTATTTGAAAATGAGTTAAGAGGGGGCAAGCAGGCACAGGACATCCATTTTTTGACTAGTGTGGATCACTGTAAAGGCAGCATGGTTCCAAGCTGACAGCTACAGTGATAGCTTCCAGCTATGGTGTCTTCCAGATCATGGCAGGACAGCCGCTTCCTTTGCAGTCCAGTTCTGCAGTGTAGCTGAGGCATTCTTAGGAAGCCAGCTAGAATCTATTCTTCCAGCCCTCTCTGTGATTCTGCTATGTACTACTGTATAATATATCCTCTTATGATTAAAGTAGATGAGATATGTTACACTATCTGCTTCACCCTGTCAGATACACCAACTAACCCAAAAGCACAAGTATTTGGCTATAACATCACATTAAATAATTTAGACAACCATCTAAAACACCAAAAACTTTTAAAATTGAGTAATCATATCAGAAAACCATGAGCTAAACTTTTAAATAACAATCACTAAAAAAGTTTCTTACCTTGGTAGGAAATTACCTGTACACTAAGCTGTACAGTTCCATCTGTCTTTACTCCTTGATCAAATAAACTTCGTTCTGGATCCAGCTAAACATAGGCAAAATAAATAAAATTATTTTAGCTCAATCATTAAACTTCTTGCCTCTGGTTTAGTACAAATGGATGTACCAAACAGGACTTAATTACTGAGCATACTAATTAAATTATAAGAACAAATCATCCAAGTTGTCATATTATTTAATTCTTTGCCAAAATTTAAAATATTTTAATCACTGAGGTAGTAATTAAGGACAGCATAAACCACCAAATTTATTTTAAGTGCAGTCTTCTCTAGCTCCAGAGTCTAGTTTGTGATCTTAAATAATGCCAAAAGGCAATTATTCATTCTGTAAATGTATTTAAAGGAGAAGATAATGCTACATCTGTCATGAATAAGCAAGGGTGTTTAATTAGTGGTGGCAACTTATCTAAATATGTTAACATATTGTCATATTGCCCTTGTAACCAATGTTGCATATTGAAGATCAGGGTTTACTCTAAATCTGATCACAAAGTTAATAAAATTAGAGGAGTTATGACCTTATTCTTGACCTAGTTATGAATACCTTTAATCATAATTCTATATCATTTCAGTATTGTGCTTTTTTCCTTCATATATCCTTACAATGAATGCATTTCAAACAATAGCAAATTGATGATAAAAAGTAATTCTGACTTTGAGACACTTTGTCACCAGCTTAAAAACAAGTTCCATTATAATTAATTATCTTGAATAACATATATCTGTGTGTGTCTGCATATCACACAGCTGAAGGTACAAAGCTCTACCCACTCCCATTCCCAAGAATTCAACTGATACTGTAGTCATGGTACAAACACATGGCTTAAGTAATTATGCGTCTCACTTGAACAGGAACAAGAAAAACCGTGACCCTGTAGACAGATTGGTTAAACGTGGCAGTTTCACTCCTTAATGTAACAGTCTCTGCCTGACATTTTGTTAAAAATTCTCCTAACATCAAATTTTTTCTCCTTGTCTAGTAGACACTGGTATTATCCACTAGAAGCTATGGCACGTGTACTGTGAAAGTAAGCTCTCAGGTACCAAATACAATAGCTAGTTTACTAAGAGCTGGCACAGGACAAAACTCAGCCACAGTATTTGATCTTGTGGCATATACTTCAAAAAAGTGCAATTTAGCTGTCGTTCTATCAGCTTTCAAGTCAGCACACTTCTGAAAATACAAAAGCATTACCACAGCAGCAAGCATTCTGACTCCAAATGTATGTCTGCACTAATTGACATGGAGAAAGAAGTTATCATCCTCATATCCTTTTTGAGAAGAAGGGGGACAGGGAGTAACAACAAATGCCCTTAGATCCAAAGCTAGCTCTGAATTCTACGACACTATGACTTACACGTATTTCTATTTATCCAACTAACACTTACTGAGAACCTATGATAGGTTGGGTACTTTGTCGGCCATATTTTCACTTTGGATAGATCAGGTATTAGAAAGGGAAGTAACAAATGTTAGAGCTTGTTAGAATGTGAAGTCCATACGCGGGTGAGAAAGATTTCTCAGACAAAGTTTAGGATAGAAAGAAGCACAGAGTTTATTTTACTCCTTCTCTGAAGAAAAGGAGGGCGCAGCACCAGAAATAAGAGAGGCACTGGTGAGAACTGAAGTGGGGAGCTTGCACCCCTACTGTCTGCTTAGGGCTCTTTTAGGCTGAGAAAATGAAACTCTTAAGAGATAACAAGTTAGACCACAGGTGTTTAATTAAACAAAGGGCAGTTGTGTTGTGAGTTTCCTCTTCAAATGGGCAATTATCTGTTGAGTTTATTTCTTTTACTTTCTGCTAGATAGTTTATTAGTAAGACCACCTTTCAGAGCTGAAAGAACTAAGAGATCAAGTCCAGATATGAGCATATGAGCAAAATCAGGTAAAGTCCAGTGACACTGAGTTATTCACTATGAAAAGTCTGCCTCAAACAAGCGAAGAGAGTTCTAGAGTCACACAGGCCTGGTCAAATTCCAGTGCACCCCCTGTAGCTACACACTGGGCAAATTATTTAACCTCTTTAATCTTAGTTTCTACATCTGCAGAATGTGATTCAAAGACTGTGATCTGCAGAATATTTGATTTCAAAGACTGATGTGAGGATTAAATGAGATAACTTAGAAGTGTTGTACAAGTATTTTTTTTACTCAAGGTATCCTGCCCATATAGCTCTAGTTCACCAATTTTTAACGGCTACCCTGAATTCCAATCTATGGAATTTACTTATGGAATACTATTTTTGGAATATTTGAGTTGTTTTCAGTTTTTGCAAAACCATGAACGAACACCCTCATGCATACACCTTTGCCCACCTAGGTGAGGATTTCTATAGGAACAATTCATTTAGGTGGAAATGTTAGGTATTTCACATTTAACATTGATAAATACTAAACATCAGACTGCTTTCCAAAAAGATTATGCTAATTCATTCTCTCACTGTTAAGTGAAGGAAAATCTTAAATCCTAAAATTATATTACTAGACCTACCTACGTTCCCTAGTTTTAGAAGAGCTCTATGCCCCCACCACTAATAATTACCAGATTTATTTTGAAAGGAAGAGATTAAAATATGATTAAATGGCAACTAAAATATTGAAAATGAAAATATTTCAACTTATTGTACAACAAAATCTTGTTAAAAATAGTAGCAGCATATGATGATTTGAATTTCCAAAAATCTAAAGCAAAAGTTCTATTATATCCAGAATAACCATATCATAAGGCAGGCAGGGGGAGGAGTAAAGAATAAAACAAACCAAACAATCCGAAAGATGACACAATATATAATACATTAGTATAAGTTATTATAAAAAAATATAAAACTCTAGTACTTACTCATATGCCTAAGGAAGGTCATGGAAAACTATTTGAGCAATCCTATTTAGGGTACTACCTTTTATACGTAAAAATACTACCTTTCTTGAAAGAGTACTGTAAAACATGAATGTGAATATTTTCCAAACATATAATAATACTGCGATGGGTAAAATCCTATTGTTATAAATTCCAAGAAATATCAGTTGATATTTAAATTCTTATCCAAAATTTACTGCCAGAGAAAATAAAGATGAAAGGGAAATATAAAAATCATTAGCCAAAGGATCTCTTTTTAAAGATAAGGAAACTGACGCACAAAAGTTATAAGCTAGCTAGAAATTTACTTCTTCAGCTTCCAAAGTCAATGTGTTTCCCACTACTCTATATTTAAACTCATATTCCAATTTATTTAAACTTCTCATTTTATATTTGTAAAAGCAAAAAACAAATGTTTGATTTAGTACTCAATCTTTTAAATACAATTTTAAATGGAGGAAACTTTGCTGAAAAATTCTTTTTATTTCTAATACAGGTCAAACAGACTTACAGAGATAAAGGCTATAGCTATAGGAATAAAACGCTAACAAAATATATTCCTATTCAGAATGAAATGCTGAAATCAAAGTTAAAAACAAACAAACAAAAAAGTTACCTGGATATCTTGCAGGCAAATTTCATGAGCATCCAAAGAACACTGTAGTCTTGGTTCTAGTAGTTTCTTTAAATTGCCTATTGGTTCATTGATGTCTATGGCCTGGCTTACACATTCAGCTGGGGTGTAGGTTTGTTCTACAATGCTAAATGTTAAAGGATATAAGGGTTAACAATTACATTTTTACCCTGGATATTAAAGTAACAATATGCTTAAAATAAAATCCAATACCAAAACACATTTCTGGTCTTTGAAAACTCATTTCTATAGATAACTGTGGTAGGCTCACCACCAAATAGTGTTGCTAAACTGAACACTGAATTCTACAGAGAAATGCAAGCTAGAAATGCTAGCTTGAAATTTAAAGCATCCTTGAAAATATGCTTCATTATGTACAAACATATGTATGTGTGTATGTGTACACATATAAATATTGTGTATACATTATTTAAGGGGAAATGTTTGCATTTATATCACATTTTCAAGTTATTTTGAAGAATTTTGGCCCAGAAAGGATTGTCTTCTCAAAATTTGTGTGCTATCTCTACTAATCAATTTCCCTTCCCAACATAAATACAATTTAATACACGTAAAACAATAACATATGAAAATACAAATTAAATAAAATACTTTGAATTTAATTTAATCTGAACACAACTGGTTATAATCAGCACAGCTCCACATTTAAAAAACAAAATATTTAGTCAGGCGAGATGGCACACGCCTGTAATCCCAGTGACTCGGGAGGCTGAGACAGGAGGATAGTTTGAGGCCAAGGAGTTCAAGGTCACAGTAAGCTACTATGACTGTATCACTGCACTGCCTGGGTAACAGTGAGACACAATCTCTTTTTAAAAAAAACAAAATGATTTATATTCTTCTTCAAAACTGTCTTAGGGCTCTTTTCTATTGTTATTTCACACTTTGAATTCAAAAGGGTTAAAATCTTTGGTAAGTAATTCTACGTATCTCTTGTGAATCCTTCTATAGGGTCAAACAGAGGATAGACACTAAGTAATATTTGCTGAATTGGTGAATGTGGAATTCAATTAAGTCTCACAACATATTTAATTTAAATATGATTTAAATCTCATTTGCAATTATCAAAAAACAGTATGTGTTAAAAATTTGTCAAGTTCCATTTTCACATAAATTCCAAGTATAATGAGATAGTCAATGAATATAAATGATAGTCAATGAATGTATATAGCTCAAATTTTTTCTAAAACATTTAACATTTATAAAACAGATCACACATGATTAAAAACAAGCTTATTTTAAAATAATGTACACTACTGTTATTTGTTAAGGTGAAGAAACTGGGTATTTCAGCTAAGTTAGCATTTTTACCAAATTCTTCAGCTACAGAACAGTAAGCTTATTTTTTTGGTAACAATAATTCTTAAGATTCAGATGTTGCTTCAAGACAAGATTTTTAAAGACTTATTTTTATATTTGCTAAACAAATTTTCAAACATTTTGTGATGCTATCATTGGAAGACTTTATACAAAAATCTGAACTACCAGTTTCTCTTGAAAAAATGTGGATGATTTCACATCACTGGGCCTAAATTCCTGCACAGCAACAAATTGCTACAGGTGGATAGCAACTACTGCCCCCTTCACAGATGTCAATACAGTAACTACTGACCTCTTACCTAGACTACCTGCAAAGGGCCAGACAATAAATACTTTAGGCTTTGTGGGCCATTTGTGTGTGTGTGTGTATGTGTGTATAAAAATAAATATACACACGCTAGGCTCCAAGAAGGCTCCCAATGATTCTCCTAATATTCACACCCTTTTATATAGTTCCCTCCCACACTGTACCAGGGTTGGACTGTGTGACCCTAAGACTAAGACAAACAAGATACATTGCTTCTAAGATTAGGCTACTTTAAAAGACACTGTTGGCTTCCATATTGGCACTCTATGTCTCTCAGACCATTTGCTTTAGGGGAAGCCAGCTGCCATGCCATGAGCAGCCCTAGAGAGAGGCCCATGTGATGAAGAGCTGAGGCATCCTGCCAACAGTCTCTAAGTGATCTTGGAAGCAGATATCCTAGCCCCAGTCAAGTCTTCAGATGACTGTAGCCCAGGCTGACAGCTTCACTGCAAGCTTATGAAATACCCTGAGCCGGAACCACCCAGCTAAGCTGCTCCCAGGTTCCTAACTATGTACAATAATGAATGTTGGGTGTTTTAATATGCTAAGTTTTGGGGTAATTTGTTATACAAAAATATATATATTTGTGTGTGTGTGTGTGTGTGTATATGTATATAAAAATCAAGAGAAGCATGCATTCTATTCTTTCTTCTACTGGAAAAAAAAGGATAATCAGATAAGTTAAAAAAAAACTCTGCTAAAAACTTAAGGTTTTAAATCTCAACTGCACTTTCAACACTCAGCAACCTATTTAACCTTAGTTATCTTATCCAGTCCCACTGTAGTTGTTCTAAACCTTTGTGACTTTATAGAGATTATCTATTACTTTTCGGTGCCTTTTATTTTCAGTATATTATTTTATCTCCTGCTTTACAGAGTAAAATAAGGACCATTAGCTATTACTTTTTTCAACCTTCTTGTTGACTCCTAAATCTCCATTTCTACCCATATTCTCTTCTTGGATTCTGAACTCACTACTACTACTCACCTTCCAAATAAGATTCCATTATTATTCTAAGATGTAACACCTTTCACTATACCTTATGCTTAGTACTGTGCAAATAATTATACGTATGTCTCCTCAAATACAATGTGGCCTCTATCAGGGCAGATGCGTATCTCATTTATTGATATATTCCTGTCAGTTACTAGTTTATAACAGTTACGTATAAATATTTGTTAAATTAGTTCAGGTTGAATTAAACTCTTTCCGAAATAAAAGTAACAAGCACTGAGGAAAGGAAAAAAGAACCAAATCGTGCCCCCTGAGGGAAAAAACTATTGCAATCAAATGCTTGACCATTATCAGTTACACTTATTACTACCTTTAGTTTAAAACTGTCTTTCCCTCTCAGCTATAAACCCATTAAACCAGAGGCAAAAAAAGCAATACATTATCCCCTAAAATGCTGAGATCAATTTAAGAAAAAAGCCCAAAAGAACTATGGCTTGATACCTCATTTTAATTAGATATATTGATAATATTAAAAAAAAAAGACCAGTCTGAGCAAAATAGCGAGACCCTGTCTCTACAAAAGATACAAAAATTAGCCGGGCACAGTGACACATGCCTGTAGTCCCAGCTACTTGGCAGGCTGAGACAGGAGGATCACCTGAGCCCAGAAGCCTGAGGTTGTGGTGAGCTATGATGACACCACTGCACTCTAGCTCGGGAAACAGAGAGACCCCGTCTCAGGAAAAAAAAAAAAAAAAAAAAGATAAATTCAGAAAACACCAACCTTTCTTCTGTGCACTCTGGTTTTTCTGTTCCATCAATCTCAATTTCTATAAGCTCCTCTGCTTCTCTTTTAGTCATGGCTGAAGTATTTCAAAAGATCAGTCCTGTAAGAGTTAAATTTTAAGGATTTGAAATTATCTGCATAAACAAAAATGCTACACAAGTAGACTCCCAAATCAAATAAAAGCACAGGGCAAGCAGAAGGAGGAGAACTAAACTTCACATATAAAAGAAAATCCACAAATGACATTTATAAACATTTTCTTTAACTGGTGCTTATTAGCCTGACATGACAACTTCATCATTCTATTGGATTTATTGGACTATTTTTTGCCCAACCTCAGTCAATAAGTTAATTCAAGTTACTTTAAAATCAAGTGAAAACCATACTAAAGCAACTCATAATCTCAATTACAGATTCAAACCTGAAAATAAACATGGAGATGAACTACAGTTGTTCAGCTAAAAGTTGTATCTTATTAGCAGAATTTACTGCAAAGCATTGCATTGATAGATATATATATATAAATCATAGCTAGGATCTGTTTTACAAATTACATATCTTATAAATGCAATTGCAATATCATAAAACAGCAAAATAAAGTAACAAATAATAGGTATGCACATTATTGCCTTGATTACACACACTAAATTTTTTTTAATGATTTATTTTTTCAGATGTGGTTTTATTTTAAACAAACCACTACTTCAGTTTTTAATCATCTCATGTAAAATTATTACCTACTGCTTTGAATGACCATTGATACAAAAGAATTATAATTTTTAAAATGCTAAATAATGCATAAAATAGCTACATATATTGGTATTTCTTTGTGGCCATTTCCAAAGTATTAATTTTGTAAGTTCCAGGTTCTGTTACTAACTACCTCACTGCAGGTCAAGGAATTTATTATCTTTGTCCACAACACCTTCAGAATAATTTTCTAAGTTTACTACCACATCTAAAAATGGCACTATCTTGGACTTATAAGGAATAGTCCGCTAAATTTGATATTCCAACATTTGCAAAGGAGTCTGTGTTCCTGCTTACAAGATTTGACAAAATGAAGAATTCAAATACTCATTCTTTTTAATAGGCATTATTTATTGAGCATCAGGCACTGCAATCAAATGCTTTACATACAGTAATCTTGTTTTGAGCCCACCCTCATATTCACAGGTGAGGCTAAACCACCTGTGGCTCCATAATGTCACACATTAGGTATATCAACCTAAGTATACATTATTCCAGGTGGGACCAAAGCATGGTTTGTTCAAAGACAGGCTCTGTACTGCATACACTAGTACAAGAGCCACCATATTCTCTTACTTGGAGTACTGCAACAGCCTCCTAGCAGGGTTCCCCGTGCCTGCCCTTGCCCCTCTACAGTCTATTCTCAGTCAATACAACAGCCAGTGTGATCTTTTTTAAAACTGAAGCCAGATCATAGCACTTCTTTGATATACCAGTCACAGTAAAAGCCAAAGACTTCACAAAGGCCAACAAGGCCCTATATGATCTATCCACATCCCAACCCCATTATCACTGACTCTCTCCCCCATACTAGCCTCCTTGCTTGTCCTTGCATCTTCCTGCCCTTTGCTCTCACTGTTTAGTCTGCCTGGAACCTACTTCCCCAAAATGTTCTCTTGCTTAAATCTCTTACCTCTTTGAAGACTCTCCTCAAATCTCATCTTCTCAATGAGGTTTACCCTGACCACTGCCACTGAATTCTGTAATGTCTTTTCTTTACCCCTTTTTCTTTTCATAGCACTTGCCCTTTAGCATACTATACCATTAATTTATTACATTTATTGTCTTTCTTCCCCTTTTGGATTTTTATCAAAGTGCAAAATTGTCCAAAAGTGACCAAAGGAACTTAAATGGGTTTCTCTGGACTGGGGACTTCCCCTACCTTCTTGAAGTGGGAGGGACCTCAACTTCTCAAGGGATGGAGGTCTCTGTGGTAGGCAGAATGATGACCTAGAACCAGTGAATAAGTTATATGGCAAAGGGGAATTAAGGTTGCAAATGGAATTAAGGTTACTAATCAACTGACCTTAAAATATAGAGATTATCCTGGATTATCAGGTGGGCCAAATGAAAGCACAAAGGTACTTAAAAGTGGAAGAGGGAACTGGAAGAGAGAGCCAGTGACTCAATGTGAGGACTTGACTGGTCTGCTATGACTGACTGGCTTTGAAGACAGAGGAAAGGCTGGTCCAATGGTAGTGGGTTATCAGAACTTATTAACATTAGTGTCACTAAAGTTGGTATACAACCCCCCACTGCTGAATTTGACAGGCTAAAAAAAAAAAAAAGACAGGAGGAAAGAAGCCATAAGCTAAGGAACACAGGTGGCTTCTAAAAGCTAGACAAGGAACAGATTCTCTCTTAGAGGCTCTAGAAGATGTGCAGCCCTGCCAACACCCAATTTTAGCCCAGAGGGACCCATTTCAGAGCTCTGACTGCCATCACTGTAAGATAACAAGCTTGTGTTTTTAAGCCATTAAATTTGCAGTAGCACTAGGAAACTACTAGTCTCCCTTTCCACTTCAGAAAAGGTTATAACTCTCCTCAGGTCCCAACATCTCTAACTGCTGCGTAGCTGGTTTCTGACAGCTTAGTCTGTAAACAGCTGGCAACGACATCTAGACTGCCTGGTACAAAAGTGATCTGATTTTTCCAACATTATTAAGGTTGCTCTCACACTTGTCCTATAAGAACAAACAATAAGAGGGTAAGGTTATCCACTTGAACAGACCATGCAAGTCTAGCAGATTGCCTAGGCTCCAGCAGGTTTCTTTTTACGATGATGAAAGGATGACGACCCTTCGTTTTCTTTTCTTGCTGATGCTAGCCTAAGAAAGAAGTCTTCCCTTTCCCCAATAAAACCTATTCCTTTTATCTGGTGCTATGTGTAAAATTGTGGAATTCATCCTGAGTGCTAAATAAAAGTACAAAACAAGTGGTGGCCCAGTAGGGACCTATCTTGTAAGACAACGTAAGCTTCACGAGAGCAGGGATATTTGTTCACAGATATATACAAAGTACTTTCAACAGTGCCTACCGTCACTAGACACTCCATTAATATATGTTGAATAAACGAATGTTATACGTACTATTGCACACCACATAAAATGGACTACAGATGCCACAAATGCTTAAATATAAAAGGTAAAATTATAACACTAATAGAAGAAAATGGTAGGGACTTCTTTGTGGTCTAAGGATAGAAAAGGATTTCTTAAACAATATTCCAAAACCAGAAACCATAAGGAGAAAAACTGAGGGATTTAATTACACAAAAATTAAGATTTATGTTCAATAGACAGGCTACAGAATGGGAAAGTATTTCCAATACCCCAAAATGACAATGGACCAACAATAAATGGAATAGACAACAATCTGCTGAAGTTGATAACCAAAAACAAACAAACAAAACAAAATAAAAAGAAAACAACAACAGTCAGGACAAATTAGAAAAGTAGGCAAAGCATAGGAAAAGAAAAGTCACATAAAGGGAAACCGAAATGGCTCAGGATATGAAGAAATGCTCAAATTCAAATCATTCAAAAATGTAATTTATAACAAGGAACTACCAACTTTATAGTGAGTGTGTATGGCAAATGTTAGAAATTTAAATGACAAAAGTAGGGACTTGGGGATATAAGACAGGTCTAGATATTCTGGAAAAAAAATCTAGCAGCTCTTACTCAAATCAACCAAGCTTATACCTATGACCCAGCTATTTTGCCCCTAGATAAGCACTCCAGAGAAATTCACAAATTGTTTGATAGTAGGATGTTCCAGACAGCTTTGCTGGCCACTGCTAGAAGCTGGAGCTGATCCCAGTACCCATGGTGAGAAAGTATCCATAAAATAAAATGTGGAAAAAGCACACACTATGGAATTTTAGTACCAGTTTGAAACAAGGAAATAATGTCCACACAAAACAAATAAATAAATTATAAAAACTGTTCTGTATAGAAAAAGTGAGAAAAATAGGTTTATAGCAGAATAACAATTTAAAGATATTTTATTTTCAGGGCTTATAAGGAGGTCCATTCCCATCTCCATAACCAATTTTTTAAAAAAGATGAGAAAACATGTATATGTTCTGGGAACTTTGGCAAAACAGAAAAGCATATGAAGTAGCCAGAGGCTGAGAAATGGCCCTAATAGCTTATCAGCAGGGATACCCAGGGCTCCCCTGACATAAGCACTAAAATAGGAAGTTGTTAAAAAGGAATTTATCCTACGATCTTCCAAGTTATAGACCAGTCCCTAAAAAGTGCCAAGTAGGGGAAAAAATAGAGCCCATACCGTTTCGGAAAAAAATCATGTTATTCATAGTCTCTTAATTGATCTTTCTCTCTCTCAGTTCTCTAAACTTAGCCTAGAGAAGCAATGGAGAGATTTGGGAAATAGTCCAAATATTTTATATCAGTTCTTGAGAAGGTCTTAGCTCTTTTTCTGGAAGCAATTCCCTAGGATTCTATGTAAATACTTAAGTAAATGGAGATGAGACAATTGCTTGGAGTCTCTCCACCTAAGGGCTGCCCCTGTCATAACTGCACAGAATTTCACATCCTTTCATTAACACTCTGCTGGTTTTCCCAAATTAAATCTAACTTGGGGTTCAGAACCTTTGACAAAATGGATACAAACTAAACTTGAATTTAACTAAAAATTCTGGGAAATGCTAGCGTCTTTCAAAACACAGATATGTTTTTTAACATTCTCCTTTGAAACTGTGAATCATTTCAAGATTGCTCTTCTTCATTGGAATGCGTTATTAGTTTACAGAGCTTAGGACAATTTTCCCCAATATACGATAAATAAATACTAGTGCAGTCTGGGGTACCTGCAATGATCAACTGCACATTTTCCCAAGCTAACAAATGCTTCCAAGTACCTTAGGAAATAAAGTCAACAGTAAAGAAAAAGTAAAGCACCTAAACCTGTGTGTGTGTATACATACACACACACACGTAAAGAGAGAAAGCAAATATGGTGAAAAGTTAACAGTTGGTGACCTCCAGGTAAAGGGTATATGGGTGTTCATCATATTTTTTTTCCAATTTTCCTGTAGGTTTGAAGTCTTATAAATAAAAAGCTAAAAGAAGACTAAAATTAACAGTTTTAATTTAGTACTTGGTCTCATGACTTGCTTCAATTTAACATCTAGGTCATTATTTATTTTGTTATTTCGTGACCATATACACCCCATGACATGCTCCTGTATATACAATCCAGGTAAAATTCACTTAAGTCCACCCTGTGCCAGGATATGTCTAAACATAAATAAGCGTGGAAAGCCTGGATCAAACCCTGAGAGAGAGGCTACTCCCTTAAAATAATTGCTAAAGAGTTGACCAGTTTCTTCCCAAGTTAAAGATTACAAAGTGCCTAAGAATGTTATCACTGCCTCATCCTACACTTCGCTCAAGTGAATCCTTCCAAATCTTTGCTCCTCCCACGAGTCAGACCTACTGCTATTATTAGTGGAACCCACTCATAAAGTGAATTTTATTTCTAAATTACTACTCGTCATCTTGCAATGCAGTATTAGGCACTGTCCTCTCTGCCCTCAACCTAATCAAACTGGGGTCCCTAAATCCAAAGACGCACACACGGCTTATCTCCTAGTAAAAACTTTAAAAGTTGGCAAGCTACATTAACCCACTGTTATCTCCTTGGTTTACTTCCTCACTTAAAAAAAAAAAGTTGGATACCATATACATTAATAAATGGTTTTGGTGCAACTGTGAGACAATTCTAGAAAGATAACTGAATTTGAAGTGAGTGGACCACTGAGTCGGGCTTAGAGGGTGATTTTGCATCTTCCTCTGAAATCCCGGGGGCGTCAGATCATATCCCGACTGCGAAGACTGAGGACTGCCACGGAGTTCAGACAGGCGAGGAGGGGACAGGGACCGGGGGGAGTGGCGAAAAGCGACACGTACGGCCCAGGTCCCGGGGGCGCGCGGTCCCCCGGGGCTCCACGCCGCTCGCCCCCCGCCCCTCCTCCTCTCTCCCCGCACAGCCTCTCCCGCCCCTCCCCACCCGGCTCCCTCAAGTCTCCACGAACGGAAATGGGAGTCACAGCGCCGGGGACCAGCGGAAACAAAACACAGAGGCGGCCGCGGGGGGGCCGCTGTGGGGGAAAAGGCCCCGGAACGAGGCCGGCCCGCGCGGCCCCGCGCTCCCCTCCTCCCCTGCGGCCGCACTCACCCGCTCCGGAATCGGCCCTGTCGCCCCCGCCCGCGCTCCAGAGCCGGCTGAGAACGGCAGCGGCGCGGGCTCCACGTGCAGCGTCTCTCCGGGTAAGACCTGCAGCTCCCACGACTCGAACTGTGAGGCCCCCGGGCCCTTCCCGCGGAATCGGCGCGGAGAAACCCCAACCCCCCTCCCGCCTCCCAGGCACCCCCGGGTCCAGGACTACAACTCCCAGCAGGGTGCGCGAAACAAACGCCCACGGCGACGGAGGTTCACGGGGCACAAGGAAGCACAATGCCGCAGCTCGCTTTGTTTTACACAGTCTCACTTTCCCTGCACAATCATACACCTCAACAGCTCTAAGGAAGGGGACGCCGACTCGGAGGGCAGCTTGAACTAGGGGAAAGGCCAGTCAGCTTGCGCATGCGTATTGAGCAAGGTTTCCAAGAGCGAGAAAGAGAGCGGGTCAAGCTAAGCAGAGGAAAGATGGCGGAGGCTTCGCCATTGGACCCGGAAGCACTTACCCTCCACTTCCTCCTCCTCTTTGGCTTCTGTCTCACCTAGAGCCGTCCGGTCGCAGACTATCTCCGAGACGCTTCCTGTCCGGTGAGCGTCGACCGACTGAAACGGCGGCCCATAATGCATAGCGAGGGCGGGTAGGCGTGGGGGGGCGGGGCCAGGGCCGGAAGTAGAACGGTGGCGGCGGCGGTGGCTTTGGCAGCTCGGGAGTGAGTGCAAGGTGACTGGGAGGGTAGCTAGACCAGGGGTGGCGTCTTGGGATTCCGGCTGTGGGTGTCCTCACGAAGTCCTGGCTGCCTATAACCTCTGCTCTACTAAGAAGAGAGACAGCCCTTTTTCTCGGGCACCTTCTTGGCCTGGCCCGAGGTCACAGGTGACCTCGGCGCTTTTAGGCCTTTAAGTTTGCCGTAGACCCGATAAATAAGACTGATAATATCCTGTCTGAGGACAAACGGGAGGCGCGGGAAGTAGGGAGGCTGGGGAGTCACGGGCCCGCAGCCTGGCTGGGGAAGCCCAAGGTCAGACGCGCGAGACAGGTGTGTGGCCAGACCTGCCCACCCGGGACACGCGGGAGGGTCTTCTGAACTATTTAGGCAGGACATGCACCATAAGAGGGAAAAGAGTAGTAATAATCTTGAAAGTTTGCGTCCCACCTAAAAACAATGGTGTTTTTTAGGAGTATGCACTGAAGAGGCAGCGAACGGACTAACCTTAGGCTGGTCGGTTGTCACTACAAATGGGAGAACCATGCTCCCTCCCACGACAAGACCTCTGCAACGACCGTACCCTTTTCTTGCTGTTGCCTTCCCCAGTCTTTCTGTTAATGTCAAATATAATCATAGGCTCCTGGCACCGGATAGTACCCGAATAGAGAATTTATCACAGATGGTATTTTACACCTATTTGTGTAATGACATGTGTTTTGTGCGTGACTGGACAATCCACACTCACTACTTAATCAGTGAAAAAAAATGAAGAGGAATAGAGGAGGAGGAACAAGTTTTGATATAAGAGTGTGTTTATTTTTGGACGAGTTCATAGGACTTATAAGAGGGATGAGAGTTGTTGAATACAATATATGGGTTTGGGGTTCAGGGGAAAGATCAAAATTAGAAATGTGATTTAGGAATCATTAGCACTTAGATGATAGATAATTGCAAAAATGAAAATGGATTTCACCTATGTTGCAATAGGAATAACATCTTTGCATTCAGTTAGACTTAGAGCAAATTAACTGTGGGATTATGGGCATTTTAGTAACCTTTCTTAGACATAGTTTTACCATGTGTAAAGCAGGGATAAGAACACTCTCCTCTAACTCTTTTAGGGTATTGCTGTAAGTGTACAAGGGGAAAATATATATGGGAGTACTTTGCAAAATATCTAGAGCCGAAAAATGTTAAGTGAACTTATTGCTGAATGTTAAGCATGTCCTTAGGTTGCCAGAAGGGAAAATAGGCTGAGTTGCACACTATTTTTTGTGTATTTGTGTTGAGCTAGATTCTACTGTGTAACTTCAAGTACTTAATCTCTAAGCCTGTTTCTGTATGTGTAAAAATGGGAATAATAATAAGTGGCACCTTATACAGTCATTTGTTGTTTGCTTGTAGTCTTTTCTCGAGTGTTTTTCTCTGATGGCATAAAGAGTGATATAATTTCTTCAAATGTTTGCTTTCATCCTGTCAAGTGAAGTATATCTTGTTGATTGTAGGATTTCTTTTGATAGTTTTAAAATGCTATTCCAGGGTTTGTCAACCTTGGCACTATTTACATTTTGGACCAGATACTTCTTTGTGGTGGTGGTGGCATGATGTTATTATTGTCATTGTAAGATGTTTGGCAGCATCCCGGGCCTCTTAACCATTAGAGGCCAGTAGCAGTCATCCTAGTCAGGACAACCAAATATGTTTTCAGACATTGCCAAATGTCTTCTGGGTAATAAAATCCTCCTTTTCTCCCCCTACCCCCACCCCTATTTGAGAACCAGTCTTCTAGCTAGTGCTTCTCAAACTCTCAGTGGTACAGGGCCATTCCCCCAACCCCTCACTCTCGTGGACACTTTTGAAGAATACAGCAAAAAATGAATAACCAGTCCGGGCATGATGGCTAACCCCTGTAATCCCAGCACTTTGGGAGGCTGAGGCAGGAGGATCACTTGAGGCCAGGAGTTGGAGACTAGCCTGGGCAACATATCAAGATCCCATCTCTAAAAAAAAAATTAAAATTAAAAAATAATAAATAAAAATTTTTTAAAAATGAGTTACAAAAAAAATGAGAAAAAAATGAAGTCACACAAAATACAAACACTAATTTTTTTATTTTTAAATTCAACAGGCATAAATTTACTCTGTTGAATTGTTATAAAAGTTTCTAAATGCTTATTCCTGTTTTCTATATTTAGACCAGTAAGTAACACAAGTTTGTATCCCTCCACTGATCCTGTTATAACTTAATAGTAGTTCGGTGTCAGTGTGATGATGATGACTATTATTATTAGGTAATTTGGGGGAGGGCATGGGAAGCATGTTAGCATATCAAGATTTCACTTAAAGATTCAGAAATTTTACTAAGCTGTGTTGAGGTGTGAAATTTTGTCACATAGGGTTTGGTAAATCCTTTGTTTATAGACTCAGTCTTAATTTGAGGGAAATTTTCTTCTAATTATTTATGGCCTTCTTAGCTATTCCTTTTCTTCTGGAGTTCCTGTTTGCATATACTTGTTGTAATTTGGAATATTTTTTGCATTTAATCTTTAAATCACTAAATCAAATCTTAACAGATTGTCCTCTCCTTTAATTTATCTACTTAAATTTCTTAGAAAATAATGTATTTTAGCTTCAGGAAGTCTAAGGACTTAGAACTCTTTAAGTCCTTACTTTTAAAATTTAGACTTTCATCTTCTTCACAAATTCTATTTCACTGATAAGGTGGTACTAACTGATCTTCCCCTCTCTTATTGCATGGCTCACTTGGGCTGGTTGCTATTTTTCCTTGCTGGGTCTTTTAGACTTTGATTTGGTTGTTACAGAACCCTGCAATTGTTAACAGGCAGAGCAGTTTCTCCCTCTGTGGGCCTGTTAAGTACAAATGTTCAGGTTATCATTCCTGGCTGGGGCAACTGTCTCCAGTTTCCCTGTCCAGCTCTCTTTTGGCCTTTTGTAGGAGTCAGGGAAACCTGGTACATTAGTTTGAAGGCCAGTGTTCTTTTCATCCTGCACGTAGGCAGTGTTCTAACAGCCTACCTCTGCTATTTCCTCTAGAGTCTAGTCCAAGACTAAATTCATGGGAGAAGAAACACCCCATCCCAGATTTTGTGCTTTCTTTCTGCCCTAATCCTAGTGGAACCTCAGGCATGAGTTGTACTTAACTGTTCCTAGATCCCAGGGCCTTTTCATTAAGAACCAAAAAACTTGTAATGGGGAATGAAGAAGAGAAGGGAACTGTGGTCAGGTATAGGCTGAGTTCTGGTATGATTTAGTTCTATAATTAGTAGAATGAGATTTCCACTATATCTGCAGTCCCCAACCCCCTGGCTGTGGACCGGTACCAGTCCATGACCCGTTAGGAACTGGGCCACACAGCAGGATGTGAGTGGCGGGCCAGCGAGGGAAGCTTCATCTATATTTACAGCTGCTCCCCATGGCTCACATCACTGCGTAAGCTCCGGCTCGGCGGCATCAGAGTCTCATAGGACTGCGAACCCTGCTGTGAACTGTGTGTGCGAGGGATCCAGGCTGCAAGCTCCTCATGACAATCTAATGCCTGATGACCTGAGGTGGAACTGAGACAGTGGTGCTAGTGCTGGGGAGCAGCTGCAAATACAGATGATCATTAGCAGAGAGGTTTGACCGCACAATAAATGTAAAGCGCATGAATCATCCCGAAACCATCTCCACCCTTCCCCAGCCCCCCCCACCCCATCCATGGAAAATTGTCTACCATGAAACCAATCCCTGGTGCTAAAAAGGTTGGGGACCGCTGTACTGTGTGACATATTTAGAGGTGTTTTACAGTAAGTACATTAACACTTCTGGTGCTTGTTTTCAGTAACACAGTCGCCATGATTCTTCAGAGACTCTTCAGGCTCTCCTCTGTCACCCAACCAGCAGTCTCAGTCCCTTTGCGGAGGAACGTCAGTGTCACAGCAGCGGCATTTAATAAGGAACTTGATCCTGTACAGAAACTCTTCGTGGACAAGATTAGAGAGTACAGATCTAAGCGACAGTAAGTGGGTAACCAGCCACACTGTAAATATAAATATTCAAAGTATGTAAATTTAAAGATGGTCATAAAAACACTTGGTGTTTGAAAGTGTCAGACCTTCACTCAGCTGATCCCTGGCATAGAGGTTCATTAGGTGCCCTCAAAAAAGAACATAAGGATCTTGATTTTTTTAAGTCGCAAACTCTGTCTTCTTTATAAGGGTTCGAAGGGAGAATCCTATTAAATCTACCGTCATTTAAAATATATCCTTACTATAATGTCATTTATTTAAACTAAGTCATTTCATAGAAGTACATAGGAACTTAGAAATAATTTAGCAGCTATATTTGAAAAAAGTAAGTCCCTTAGACATTGCTAAGATCATAAAACTAACTGGGGAAGAATATATCATCAAAGTATTCTAACTGTCAGTTTAGTGCCCTGTGACATCATAATTTGGGGGAAATATATAAACACAGCATTTTTAAGGCTATTTCCATAGTTTTGTGTTTCCGGGAATATCAAAGGACAAAAGAGACTGAAATGGCGTACAGTAAGTCCATAAAAACAAGATTACAGAACTGCACAGTTTTGGAAATGAGTCACCACCTTAGCCATCATCATGTCCGATCCTCAAATCTTAGGGAAAGTTGTATATATCACTTCATAGTTTCATTTTCTTTCATTTAGTTGTTTACTGTGTGCAAAGCACTGGGCCATTAACTGTGGTGGACCACACTGCATTTCCACAACATTCTCAAAATCTGGTAGGGGTAGAAAGCTTATAAGCAAGTAAACACAATATAAGGTAAAATGGGTTAGGTGCTAAGATAGTGACACATTCAGTGTTTGGGGAGTTCATAGGAAGTATTACTCCTTTTCAGCTGGAGGCATTGTAGAAGACTTCTCGAAAGAGTTAATGTTTTATCTTGGTGTTGAAGGAAGTGTTTGGGGTCATTCATCCCTCTTGAGAATCTCATGGACAGCTGTGGATTGTCTTTTCCCAATTTAAAAAGAAAAAAGTGAAGAATTTGCTCACATGATTTTGCTGATAGCTTGAAAGAGTTCTCAAACCTACAGAAGGCCATCAGTACACACTCACACCCAGGGGTCTATGCTAGGTTAAGACCAGTTGGTATGAAGCTTGGATAGATGGGGTTAGGAGGATATCTTTCAGGAGGAAAGAATGGTGTAAGCTAAGGCATGAAAACGAGAAAGCACAAAATATATTTGGGAAATTGTGTAATTCTGTTTCCCTGGAGTATAGGGCATATGAGGAGTATAGTGAGCAGTAAGGGTGGCATGGGTTTAGAATGAGGAATTATGAAAGGCCTTGGTTGTAGACTGGGCAATTAAGATACTGTGTGATAAGGATTTGTGAGCAATTAAAGGTTCGAGCAGGATGGTTGGGATGGAACAAGATTATTCTGAATTAGAAAGGTAATTTTAATCAGTTTATTGGAAGGATTAGGATGAGAAGAGAGCAAAGACACACATGTCAGGAAAGTGTAATAATCCAAGCATTAGTTGGTGAGAACCTCGACTTGATAGCAATGGAACTATAAAAGTGACAGAGTCAAGACACTGAGAACTGGTGTTGGTGAGCTGGTGGAGAGGTAGAGAAGAGGAAGTAATCAAAACAGACTGACTTTTGAGACAAGGTAGCTAACAAAAAGGTGGTGCCATAACCAAAACTAAGGAGGAGAGAGAGTGAAAGGATTAAAATGTAAAAAGGTACCATGTGCTTCTTAGACATGGATATGAAAGTCTGACAACGACCATATAGATTTTACCCCAATTTTATATATGAGAAAACCAAGGGTGAAAGTTAGAATTTTCCAAAAATCACACTATTCAGTAAGCAAGTATGCAAAACTGGTCAGGGAATTTTGAGTGTCTTATGTCCAAAGGTGGTGGTACATCTTAGTATTGGTGCTGTTTGCATTTTAACTGTCCTTAAAAGCTTGTCCACTAAGAAGTCAGTTCTTAGATGTACCCTGAATCTAAGGAATGTTTTGTGGGTTATTCATTCATTTGCGCAAATAGCATGGAGGGGTGTTTTAAGCATGGACCCTGGGCTGGAATCCAGCACTGCTACTTATTAGCTCTGTGACCTCGGGCAGATTATTTAATCTCTGTACCACAGTTTCCCCATATATAAAATGGGGATGGTAATAACAGTACTTGACCATTTCATAGGATATTGTAAAGATTAAATGATTCAATAAACTAGTGTGCCTAGTATTTGTCAAATGAAATAAACAATATCTCCTGAGTGTCTACTTTGTCCCAGTCACCATGCTGGAGCCTAAGGATATAGTAATAAACAAGATGGGCATTGGGACTTATATTCAGTTGAGGGGGTAGATGGTTTCTGGCCCCTTTTTATCATCACAGAGCATATTAAATTTATAATAACCATCATCCAGTAGTAACCAGTATTAGAGTATCTGGTTGAAGGTTCTATGTAGAACTGCACTGTCCATTTTGGTAGCCATTATCCACATGGACTATTCAAATTCTAATTAATTACAATTAAGTATAAATAAAAATTCAGTACCCTATCACGTTAGCCATATTTCTAGTGCTCAATAGCCAGATATGGCTAGTGGCTACCATATTGTATAGCACAGATACAGAGCATTTCTAATATCACAAAAAGTTCTATTAGACAGTGCTGATCTAAAAGAAAATTGGGTCCTTAACAAGAAACATCATTAACAAGTTCTTAAATTGGAGCTGTCTATGTGTTTTTTGTGGAAATTATTTAACATAAATAAGACTCCATGCTTTGATCATAGGTATATGAAAATATTACCCTTGAAGGAATTTTCACTTGCACATTTTTAAGATTTATAATATTGTCCATTGATAGGCAATAACGTTTATGACAAAAACAGAACAATTTATTCAAAGAATGAATTAGACCTAATTGGCCCTGCTGCTGGTCTATGACGCTATATTTATCTTCCCAAAACATAACTCTAATTTTATCATTTTATTACTTGGCAAATAAAATACAAAGTCCCAGTCTTAACATTCTAGGCCTCTCATGATCTGGGTTCTGCTAGTTTTCCTATCTAGACTGCTTAGTATTTCCCACATACAGCAATGTTTTGCCACCTCCATGTCTTTGCTTTTTCAGTCTTAGAAGGTCTCAAAATAAAATCAGGCCCCAGATGCCTGATTTATCTCAAATGCCACCTTTTTTAAATGAAAATTTCCCTGATTAGCTCAGCAAAAATTATCTCTCCTCAACTTGAATAGCTTTTTGTTAAACCATGTCTTTGAAGCTCATCATATAACTCCCTTACAAAATAAATGTTTGTGAGCATGTAATTTTTTTTCTTCTAAATTGCACAATCTCTGAGGGTAGGAAATAATTTGTTTCTTTGATAGACCCCTATTATGAAGTCTTAAAGTTACTAAGATCTTTTAAAAGCCATTTAGCGATGGCTGATTTAAAGCAGATGATAATAGACACGTATTGAGTGCTCAGTATGCCGGTCACTATGCCAAGTGATACATGTACATTATCTCTTTAATTCTCTTAATACTCTCATTTGGTAGGACCTTCATTTTTAGATGTGGAAACTAAAATTTAAAGTGCTTTGTGCCTCATTCTGGTTTATACAGTTACTGAGTGGCAGAACTGACGTTCATATGGAACCAGTCTTTGACTCAGAGCTCACAGACTTAACCATTACACCTTATTGCAACTTAGACCCCAAGAGATTCCAACTTAATAAGTACCCTTCACACTAACAAACCTGGAATGTTAGAGATTTGTTTGAAGTTACCTCATTTATGTTGAAACTTCATCATATTAAAATAGTTAAATTGAAATTCAAGTGGAAGTACTTGTTTTCTTTCTGAAAAGTCTTTTTTCCCTACATGAATACCTTTAAAAGGTCTGTTGAAACTTGATGGTGAAAGGTAATTTGTTTTTGTAAACTAGTGCATAAAATTAGTTTTTATTTGCTCATTTATACAACAGGGCATCTGGAGGACCTGTTGATACTGGCCCAGAGTATCAGCAAGACCTAGAGAAGGAGCTTTTTAAGCTTAAGCAAATGTATGGTAAAGCAGATATGAATACGTTCCCTAACTTCAAATTTGAAGGTAATTCTCTTTAATTACAGATTTGTTCTTGTGGGGAATTATTTTAAGTGCAGAATACTTATAATCATCTGGATTATTTAGAGGATTAAATGACAATAACATGTGAATTTATTAGAACTGTGACGCACATATGCAAAGCTCTCAGATAAATGTTTGCTGGTAGTACAGGAGATCACTTAACATAGAGACTAAATGGTGGGCATCTGAAATCAAACTGCCTGATCTTGAATCCTGACAATATCACTTACTAGCTGTGCGATCTTGGATAATTAACTGGTGCCTGTTTCCTCATCTGACATTTGGGGAGTATTATAGTATCTTCCTCAAATGGTAGTTGTAGTTAAATGACATAATATATGCAAAGCCAATTAATAGGTAGCCTGGTGAATAGGAAGTATTGCATAAATGTTTAGCTATTGTTATATTTCTATGTAGATATTTAAAAACAGTAGATATTCACTAAAAAAATTCAGAAGATTGATGAGTTAAATCTTAAAGCATTCTAGATAATGCATTTTATTGCAGTATGGCTAAGCATGAACCTTTTTTTTTTCTTCTTCTTAGATCCCAAATTTGAAGTCTTCGAAAAACCCCAGGCCTGAAGAAGTAAAGTAAAATTAATCTGGTAATTTGTCATGGATTGGTTGTACAACTAATCAGCAGTTTCAGAATAAACATAAATTTCACAACTGTCAAATGTTCTTTTAATTCTGATTCCAAATAAATTATTTGGTGATGGTGAGTGTTTTCTTGAGTGTATTGAATTCTGTGTTTTAGGGTTGTTTTTAAATCCTTTCATTCAATTGTAATGAAGCAGTTGGAGATGTTGGATAAATTAGGCACAACTTGCCCATAACAGTGCCAGACTCTTCTCAGTATGCAGGGGTATCCTTTTAGCAATGGAGTCTTATTGCCTGAGGTGAGCCACCCTTACCTGAGGGAATGTTTATTGTGGAGGGATGTTACACCCTCTCCTAGAATATTAAGAAATGGTTTATAAATCCTTTGACATAGCTTTCTCAGGAAATTTAAGTATAATTTTTAATATGATGTACAGGAACATCTGTTATGTTTTAACTCCCATCTCCTCAGGTGTTGGGTGCTTTTATCCCAGTAATGCAGATCCCTCATCTTTGCTTGCAGATCACAGAGTCTATTATACTTCTATATAGATTGAGGTGGGAAAGGTGGGGACAAAGCTGAAGGAGGGTTCTATAAAGGAACTTACTTTAAAAGATTAAACTATATGGTGTTGTTTTGTCCAAGTAACAAAAGATCCAGCAGATATGTCCTGGATAAGTGGCATATCAGACACCATCAAAATTTCAGTAACTATAGACAGCTGTCAAGGAAAGTATTTTTTAAAAAATTTTTTAAAGGAAAAATAGCCATGCCTTTTTATATCTGACAATATCTCTGATGTTTCAATAAATATAGGTCTTAACAAACCTTTAAAGATTTTCCATAAAAATGTGAAGTAAACAAATAGCTGCCTTTTTGAGATTTAGCTCACTTTTCAAAGGGAATATATTTATATTGTGGCATGCCGTAACTGAAGTCAAACCTGTTGAAGAATACCTTTTTGAAAGATCCACAAATATTTTCTAATGGTACAGGTGTGATTAAACTAATAAGATTTGTAGAGGAGGAATTGGGGAAGGTAAAGTAGTGGAAGAAGCAGCCCAGTTTGCAAATGCAGCTAAGCAATGACAGATTAGTTGAACTACTTTTATTTAAATAATTGTAGGCATTGAAGCAGTATCTGATGTTTAATTATGGCAGTATTTACAGGTAACTGAGGAAGTCTAGTTGCTCAGGGCCTTTCTCTAACCTCCCGTGAAACAGCTCTACTCAGCCAGCCAAGCCACCTTGGGACAACTGCAACTGCCAGTCAGTAGAGAACAGACCTTTTCCCTCCCTCTGCACTTAAAATTTAGTTGAATTTTACCTTTTATAATCTTACACCGATTTATTTCATACACATTTTTTTTGATCTATCATCTCACAACTGTGTGGAATTTGCTTGAACATTCCAGTCTCTTCATTGATTGATTATTGAAACAGGATTGTATTTGTGATTAGCTGCAAGAAGTACCTCACTCCCATGCCCTATATTACAGGGCTATGCATGTATATCTGAATTTTGGTCAGGCAAGCGCTCCCTGTTTTCCAGCTGAGCCTCTCTAGTGGTGCTGTATGTCACGGATCTTCACCAAAGCCTCGTCTTCCTCAGAGCCCCCTCCTCTTTTTGGCAAGGCTGCTCCGACTCCATAGACTCCAGCCTTTGGCACTTCCGCCTACCAGTAAGTACACTCCTCATTCTGCGCTCACCGTTCAGGACCATCTTATATGTTTATGATACGTGACCTCAGCCTTCTCCCAAGCTTCTGGCTATTTAAAATGTTTTTTTGTTTTGTTTTGTTTTGTCTCCCAAGCTTCTGGCTATTTAAAATGTTTTTTTGTTTTGTTTTGTTTTGTTGGGGTTTTTTTCTCACTTGCCTGGTGTTATGGGCTGAATTGTGTTTCCCCAAAATTCGTATGTTGAAGCCTAACCCCCAGTACCTAACAATGTGGCTATTTGGAGATGGGTTTTAAAGGTGATTAAGTTAAAATGAGAACTTTTGGGTGGGCCTTAATCCAATCTGACTGGTGTCCCTATAAGAAGAGGGAAATATGCGTTGAAAGGCAGGGAGAACTAGAAAGGGACGTGTGTCTGTTGCTTATCTAGTGCTACCTTTAATAATGGTAACCAAAGAAAGCTTCTGTTCTAGGCAATTCTTACTTATTTAATCCATTTAGTGTAGGGGTTTGGTTTGGTTTTGGTTTGGTTTGGTTTTGGCTGTTACTGTTTCTCTTGTTGCTGCCTCTGGTGTAGTAGCCTTCCAAATGCTAGCTCTCTGGTAAGGTGCATGTATGAGGGGTGGGGGTGGGGGTTGGGGGGCATGTGGGGTAGTTGGTTTCCCTAATTGTACAGATTACCTTAAATATGGGAGGTCCACTCCAGCTCCATCTTTTCCAAACCCCTCATCTCCCACTCGAATACTATATGTCCACAGTCTCTTATTTCATATGTTTGCTCTTGAAACACTGGCAAGAAGGCTCCAAGCCAACTACTTTCAATGATGCCTACTAGACCCACAGGAAACACACATCCTTGACCTATGAAATCTTGGTAAAACAGGTGCTTCACCATCTTCCCCTCTCTTCTTGATACTTTTATCCAACTCTTTCATCCTGCTCAAATAGCTGCTATTTCCTTGGCAGGTGCCTTCAGTTTTTACAAGTGATTCTCTTTGAAATTCTCTTCACTTGCCTTGGGGGTGAGTTGGGGAATAGGACCCCTCATAACTTTGACAAACTCGTTCAGTGTCACACAGTTTGGACAATTCATTCTCTCAGTCTCTCTGCCTCTCTTCCCCTCTCTCTCCCTATTCCTTCCCACCCCTAATCCATCCATACGCACTTGAGCTTATATGGATGGTGTGGAGGGGTAAAGAGTGGTGAATGGGAGTAATTATTTCGGGGTAGCACTGTCAATTCTGAACAGCCAAGGGGTATTTATACCCGATGTATTTGTCATTTTCCGTAGAAAGTGGGATACTTGTCTTCAGCCTTTGGGCAACAGAAAAGGTCCCAGTTAACATCCTGTTACACGCATATATCATATCTTTATACATAAAACTTTTTAAAGTTCTCTTTGGTATATGTTATCCTAAAATTTAGAAAAATAATGGCTGCATACCATGTATATGAAAAAAAATAAAAATAAAAAATTTAGAAAAGTAAGTTTTTTGACTTACTTACTGTAACTTCAATATAATTCAATGGTAGTTAAATATTTGGAAGGAAAGTGAGTTTGTGAATGAAAAGTTAAGAAGCATGTGCAACTTTAGGAATCCAATACAGATCTTGGAAAATCATCTTAATTTTTACACTCTTTAAGAAGCCTTAAAAATAGCACATTTAAAGTTGAAGATAAAAAGATCATAAAATGGAGGTTTGAAACAGAATCTCAAAGAAGTTAAACAGGTCCTTTTTTGATACACTCTATTCACTTGTTTTTAGAGCTTTTTTTTAGTAGAAAGAATAAAGACATTTTACACTCTAGTGTGTCTTAATTAGTACATTCTTTCAAACCGAGTCATGTTAAAATGTGGCATATGTTAAAAAGTAACAAATATTAAAAAGTACCAATAGTTTGTAGTTTACCTTGAATTTCCTGATGAGTTATTACTATTAAATGTGTTTTAAAAACTTACAGAACAAGAAAGAAGGAAATTTTAATTTTAAAATTTGAAAGTTGGAAAAATATTTTGAGCTTTTTAAGAACTGCATGAAAATGGAGACCTAATTGTGAAGAGGATAAGAGAAAAATAACTTCTGTCCAGCTTACATTCATGGAGCAATAATTTGTGTACTTTGCATGATATAAATGAACTGGATTATAATATAGAATACAATAGTTTATTAATATTCTAACTAAATCTCTGGAGGAATGTTATCATTAAACTGTCTTTAAATTTGCTTTCACAAATGTTCCTTTGATTTTTAAACATTCATTCATCATTTATTAGATACCAATTACATGTTAGGTACTGTTAAATACTTTGGGGCTTATAAAGCTGGTTCTTTTCTCAAAGTGCTTCCAGATTGATAGGGGTGTCAGACATGTAAATATCTAACTGTATTATAAGATAGAAACCAATAGGTGCCACAAGAGGATCAATCAAGTGCTACGGAAATTCAGAGAATAAAGAAATGTCTTCCAGCAGGGGAAATGAGGCTGTCATAGAGGGAGTGGACTTTGACCTGTCCCTTAAAAAGTAGATAGAATTTACACAACTTGTGATTAGAAGAATTAGCATTCCAGGTCAAGGGAGTATTATAAGTAAATGTATAGAGGAGGAGGAAAATGGGTTGTGATGATAAAAATCACCATAGTTCAGATTAATGGATGAGTAAGGTAGGTTGTGACAGTATGATAGGATATGTTTGTGTGTGTGTGTGTAGGGGTGGGAGGGCTTGAATTTCAGGCTAAGGAATGTAGACCTTGGTGATAGATTAGGTAAAGGAAGAGTGAAAGGTTTTTAGCCAGGGACAAGCAATCAGGCAAACTGACAGATGGGGTGCAGGGAAGGAGCAACTTGAGGGCAAAGGAGCCTTTGGAACAGGAGAGATTGAAATTGTGACTAAGATAGAGGTACCCTCTTGGGGGAGGCAGGTCGCAGAAGATGGAAGGTAAGATCGTAACAAAAGCCTGAGATAAAGGATTAAAGCAGTTGACCAAATAATCAAATAAGCCAAAGAATGATGAGTCAATGAATAAATGGGAGGTTAAAGATGGAGAGAGTTAGAGATAGGAAGAGGGGGATGGTGGTGATAGCATCTGAGATCTGGGCATCAGTGGAGAGTGAAATGGCCCACCATGGTATTTAGACTGGGGGAGGGGGAGGAGGGAAAACAGGAAAGTATTGTGAAAGGCTGTGAAACCAGGGAGGCCATGGAAGGGCCGGAGATTACTGAGCATGAAGGGAAAGTGTGAGAGAGCACAAGAATTTAAAAGGAAGGAATCTTGGAGGGTAGAGAAAAAAACATGGTGTGTGAAACATCCTGGATTAGATGGACCTGAGTCTACACACAGACCCTGGCTCCTCTCTGTTTCCTCATCTGCAAAATGATGACATTGTCCACTTAATAGCATCCTTGAGATGAGATTTTATACACCCTCACCTGCACCCACCCCCATCTCTGACATATATAAAGTGTTCAATAAAAAGCAAAAAAAGTTTTTGCTTTTTATTTTCAGAGCATTTTTCTCAGCATTTGAGAAGTTGGCAGTCATCCAAACAGAGTTGATGAGATTCTAATCTCAAGCAGCTAAAGAGCTGGCCTTGTAGCTACAGATGGTAAGAGGGTGTAGTTTCCCGGGTTTTATTGCACAACAATAGCTGGATGACTCTTCCCCTGCACTGTTAAATGGGACTAAAAAATTTAGCAAGATCAGCTATTTTTATTAATGTAGAATTTAATTGAGCAAAGCCACCTGTGGGATGAGGGAAGTTTTTTGCAATATTGTATTAAAAAACAATCATTCCAGATTTAGTTAGGTTAAACCCCCAACTAAAAATAAATTAAGTCTAGTTACACAGCAATAATACTTAAAACAAAACTTGCTATTAAAGATTCTAGAGTCCTAATCTTTGTACAACACAATTTGCTGCAAGAAAATAAAATGCGTTCAGAATTACAATGGGATTTTACTAATTGTTTAGTGTTCAAGTCCCTCAAGTAAAAGCAAATGGAGACACAAGTCTGGACACCAGTGACCCACAGACAGATATACTTTTAATAATTTGAAAATTAGTGCTCAATATTATATCCTTTGTGTGGGAGAAAGCATTCTTTATACAATTTTTACTTAGCTGTCTACAATATTTTAAGATAATGTATTATATATATTTGAGACAAAGAGAGTGTTAGATACATAAAATGAATCTTCTAGCCTTTGATGTCTTAAAAAGCAGCTTTTTATCTATTAGCAAAGCTAAGGCACTACATATTTCCCCCACCAATATGGATTTGTGTGGTTTAAGTTGAAGAAGTTGATCTTGTGTGATGATAAGTATGTCTGAAGAGGCATCTTCGAGAGTCACGTATCTCTTCAGCATTTCCCAATGCAAGAGGAAAGCATTCCTCAAATGGAAGCAAATCTTCCAATCAAAGCACAGGCAACATTTAGCTTGATTTCTTACAAAAGCTTGTAGATAGGTATTTTTTTCCATCCTTCACCACCATGAGTTGGGAAACTATGCCTGTGAGCCAAATCCTGTCTGTGCCTGCTGTTTTTGTAAATAAAGTTTCATTGGAACACAGACATGCCCATTTGCTTACTTATTTTCTGTGACTGCTTTTGTGCTTTGATGGCAGAGTCCAGTAGTTGCAACAGGAATCATATGGCTTAAAATACCTAATATTTACAGAAGATATTTGCTGACCTCTGACTAATGCAGTGATAATTTGGCCTTTGGGGCAGAGCCATGTTATAGAAGCCTGACCTTCAGGATGGGATCTGGTGAGAAGCAACGAATGGCAGAGACAAATCAAAGGGGAAGCAGGCATCCTCCCACTGACCTGATGTCCAGGCAAATGCTAGGCACTCAGTGAGTGCTCAATCCGTTTGTTTGTTCAGTGAATGCTGGAGATTTGCTTTGCCTACTGGGTAGGAAGAGCAGACTCCTTCGAAAACAGCTTAACCATGTTCAGAGTTGTCAAAGGTAGGGAGTGACCTTTTCCCCCAGATTTGTCCAGAAGAACAGGACTTACCCTAGCCATATTTTGTTTCGATTATAAATTGAATAATCAAAATAAGTTATAAATGACAGTGCTTTTTAAACATAGCGTAATTGCTCTTACTATTAAAGGTATCATTGGAATTTTCACAGCGTATCACTAGCTGGAGGCTTTTGCGGTTAAACAGCTGAGAAACCAGATGATTAGACCTACTTTTCATTTCAGCCATTTCTTGTGTGCCCTCTGTCTCAAGAGGGGTGCCAGATGCAGGGATTCACAGTGAGCTTTTTCATCTCATTTTACTTGTAGACAACTACTTCTTCCTCCATATCCCTGCTTTCCCTAAAGCAGGATTGGCATCCCCCCCAAGGGAGTTGGCCCTTTCCAGAATTTCACTGCACAATTTTTAGAGACTAAAAGGTGTGAAGTCACCACACATGCAGGTAAAGGTATCTGCAAGGTTGTGTAGGATCCAGTGGTGAGTTCTGATGCCAAGGTCACTGATCCTCTTCAAAGAAGTCTTAGGGAAAGGAAACAGCAACAAGCAGGTCTGAGGGTGAAATGAGTCACTGGGATTTGTGCGTGACCCTCAAAATTATGTTTAATGAAGAAATCAGTGACATACAGCAGGTGAATCCTATGGTGCACACCTGTGAGCTCCAGCCATTAGGTATTTCTCTTCATGTTGCTGTTGGTTCTCAGAAATGAAAGTAAACACAAAGTGCAAAAAATCCTTGGGCATAAGACTCATCCCCCCTTCCTCCCTTTTGTGGATATATTAGTGATAAATGAGCAGTGGAAATAAGGATTATATTAGGGGAGAAAAGAGGATTCTGGCAGAAATGAGACTAGAGGTTCCTTTTGCATCTGTCAGAGTATTTTCTGAACCCCCTAAATCAGACTCTTGCACAGAGGATGTGTGCAGTTTACATTTTCATGATCTATGGATTGACATCATAATCAGTATACTTTAGCAACCTTCTCTAGAAGTTAGGACATTGTTAACATTTCACAAAGCCCAGAATATTACAAAATATTTTGATTCTTTTAACTCAATCCAGATACAAGAAGCCAGACTATATTTTAGGTGTTGACAGAATTATTTGTTTAAAATAACAAGTTCAGGTGAATTAGCAGTCATACAAATTATAATGAAATATCAATTTCATTTCCTCATGTGCTTTTTCTGCAAATGTAAGACAAAGCAGAGTTTTATGATAGTTTAATAACTTGTATAACAACTGTGGTTTCGGTGTATCTCAAAAGTGGAATCTTTTAAATTATAAATGATTTTGTGTGCTTGAAATCCTAGGAAAAGAAAGAAAAAACAAGTTTAAGTATAATGTATTAATTCATATTTAAAGAAATATAAATCTTATGAATATGAAGCTACATCTACTGTAACAACCTAAAAACATTGGAAATCCCCCTTTTCCCCACTACATTCCCCCAAAATAATCCAAAAGTTTGAATATCTATCCAAAGAGCTACAAACTCTGAGCAATGATGGCATTTACTGATTTACTGCAGTGTTTACAAATATAAAAGTGCACAAGGGTCCAAATGTCTAAATTATGTTCCATAAACCATCTGAGTTAGGTAATTATTGCATCTTTTCAAAGATTTCTGAAATGCTCCTTTAATAATAGCAGAGGATATTCTATACTCTTGTCTAAATGTTTGTGTCCCCCACAAATTCATATGTTGAAACCTAATCCCCACTGCAGTAATATTAAGAGGTGGGCCATTTAGGAGGTGATTAGGTCATGAGGGCAAAGCCTTCATGAATGGAAGTAGTGCCCTTATAAAAGAGGCTGGAGAGAGCTTGTTTGCCCAGCCACTATGTGAGGACAAAGCAAGAAGTGCCATCTATGAGGAATGGGCCCTCACTAGAGAATGAATCTACTGGCACCTTGATCTTGAACTTCCCAGCCTCTAGACCTGTGAGAGTAAACTTCTATTGTTCATAATTTATCCAGTTTATGGTATTTTTGTTATAGCAGCCCCAAAAGACTAAGACATTGCATAGCCCTAAAATTTTCCAAGTGTGCCCAATAACCAAAGGTGAGTCCTGGAACCACAGATCTGTTGGAAACACTCTGCTTGGTCAAGCTGCCAGGAAGCCAAAGGTGCCAGCTCTGCAGCTGTTAATCTCTGTGAATTTGTGTCTTAATTTCCTCATCTATCAAACAGAGCCAATAGTACCAGGCCTAGTGATACTAAGAAGGCACAGTAACTATAGAAAACGCCATGAGAAAAAAATAATGGTATGATAAAGATGGCTTTCTGTAATTGCTGTACAAATGCCAGGCATCTTTATTATGTCATCCCAGACAGGGAAAGGAAACAAACATTTACTTAACTCCTTCTAAATACCAGTGATAGACACTAGTACAAAGTATACTAATCATGTCTATAATCCCAGTACTTTGGGAGATAGAGAAGGGAGGATCATTTGAGGCCAGGAGTTCAAGACCAGCCTGGGTAACATAGAGAGACCCCCATCTCTACAAAATATATTTTAAAATATTAGCTGGGCAGGGTGTCATGCGCCTGTAGTCCTAGCTGCCTGGGAGGTTGAGGCAGGAGGATTGCTTGAGTCCAGGAGTTCAAGACTGCAGCGAGCTATGATCATACCACTGCACTCCAGCCTGAGCGACAAAGCAAGACCCTGTCTCTTTAAAAAAAAGTATACTAAAATGAAAATGAGAGGTACAAAAATACAATTAGATAGAAGGAATAAGTTCTAGTATTCTATAGTACAGTAGGGAAACAATAGTTAACAATAATTTATTGCATATTTCAAAATAGCTAGAAGAGAAGAATTGTAATGTTCCCAAAACAAAGAAAAGATAAATGTTTAGTGTGAGGGGGGAAAAAAGTGAAAATTCACAGCTTCCATACAATTGTTTCCTTTCCCTGCCCTATTCCCTAAAAACATCCACTCTATAAATATGCTTTAAAAATACTCACATTTTCACTCATTGTGGTGGCTTTAGATGCAGAACTACTCTTCCTGTTTGTGGAATAAAAGACAATATTTAGTACATTATCACTTCCAATCCTGAAACACAGACCTTCTTTTGGTTACTCTTATCCCATACACTTTCTCAGCAAGAACATGAACACTTATCTTAGCCAGGTAGAAAAGAAGCCAAGAATCCTATGTGAATTTCTTATATTTATAGACAATATTCGCAGAGAAAGCCAGGCAATAAGATATCAGCGTGTGTAAAGCCCTGTGCATCCAAATGTAGCCTAGAGCTAGTACACTAAAGATTTTTGTGGCATTTGTAAGCCAGAGGCTTATTAACTTTTAACTTAACATATTAACATTTGAAATTTTGAAAGTTTGAATATTATAATCTCAAAATTCACTTCTTTTCCTATGGAAAGAAAGTTTTACATGGTGACTGGGGTTCCAGTCATCCGTTTCATTGTTCAACACATTTTGAAGGCCACAGATTCAGTAAATGGTAGGAAATATGTCTAGGAATAAAGATACTCCCTTCTCAGATTACTACCTGGTTTGATAGAGATACTGAGGGAAGGAGGAATAACCTCTTCACCACAGCACTGCCAACCTTTCTGCTTATGTAAGGTGATATCTCTCCTACGCTCAAAACCCTCCAATTACTTTCCATGTTACTCAATAAAAGCAGAAGTCCTCACAATCACCTAGAGGCTGGGGCTGGGGCAGGGCTGGCAATACCTTTAGGCTGCCCTGCTCTACTGGACCCACCCTCTTTGCTGATGTTAGTCCTGATAACTTGGACTTCAATCTGGACTTGTACTGAGATATTATGAGACCGAGAGACCAGGGTTGAGCCAGAAGTGTGGGAACAGGAAATCAATGGCAGCTAAGTCTTCAAAGGACTTAGGAAGCAACAAACCATCTGAAGCCACGGCAGCTGGAGTAGAAGGGAATGCCCATAGACCCAAGTTGGGTCTGCCGTGTCCATACGTATAAGAAGGACAGTCACAAAACACGTGGCCACAAAGTGGGGGCTCTGGTGATCGCATCCAGATCTTGTGCACCAATGACTTCTACATTTCCAGTTATTTCCCCAAACTCTAGGTTTGTATATTCAGTTACTGATTATCTCTACTTGGAATCTAATAAGCATATCAAATATTAAAACCCAAATACTCCAGACCTCTCCACCTACCCCTACCACCACTCCCAAACTCTCTCCTCCTAAAATTTTCCACACTTCCGTAAATGGTAACTCCATCCTTCTCGTAACCTTGACGCCAACTTTGATTTTTCTCTCTCTCTCTCACAGCCCACGTCCAACAGATTATCAGGTTTCAAAAAAATACATCCAGGATCCTATCACTGACACTTTGGTACCAGCTGCCATTTTCTCTTGCCCCGGTTACTGCAGTAGTTTCCTAACTGATCTCCCTGCTTCTACCCTTTATCACCTTGTAGTTTACTCTTAACAGAGCAGCCAGTGTGAGCTTTGAAGAATTAAGTAAGATGATGCTACTCCTCTGCCCAAAGCCCTCCAGTGACGTCCTGTCTTACTCATAACTGAAGCCAGGTCCTCACAACCGCCTGGAAGGGACTCCATGCAATGTGGCCCCTGCGACTTCTGTGCACTGGCCTTCTCTCTCAGTTTCCCCTTGATGTCCCTCAGACACTCCAGACGTGCCCGGCCTCGAGGTTTTTCCGTATTTATTCTCTGCCTGAACACTCTCCTCATGGATATCTGCACGATTTGCTTCCTCACCATCAGGTCTTCCTCAAACATCCCTAAGAGTGAGATCCTCCCTGACCACCCTGCTTAAAATGACCATTTCCATTCCTGCCCTGTGTATTCTCTGTTCTCTTACTTGCTTCATTTTTTCCTATAATACTTATCATCACCTAACATACTATACAGTGTACATCTTCGTTTACTTTCTGCCTTTCCCTACTAGGATGTAAGCTCCACAAGGCAGGGTTTTATTGGTTTTTTTGGCCTCGTTTGTTCACTGCTGTATCTCTAGTCCCTAGAACAGTATTGGGCACAAAACCAGTATGAAATTAATGTAAAAAAGGACTGTTGAGTAAAATTTTACTTGAAAATTTTCCATTTAGCAAAATATAGTAAATATGGTTTTTAAAAGTAGTACTATGGAAATGCCTATGAAGTCAAAATAGTGACCATATTTTCTTATCCAGATAATCATCATTTACAAGTAGGTATGAGGTATGAGGTGGGATTTCTTGATGAATTTGAGTAACTTTCTATAGGATTAAACCTATACAAATAACCCAACTTTCCACTTTTGACTTTAAACAGATGATTAATATAAAATTAGTTGATAGAGGGGAAAAGACATACATTGTGAGAAAGTATACTTACTGGAAGGAGGTTTCTTCTACAAAAGAATAAGTATATATTATTAATGCAAGAGTTAACATGGTATGATACAGATTCATATAAAAATGAGTTTTGGCTTAATTTCTTTTTATTAATCTTGACCCTCAGTTGTTGAGATTTGTACCTTCTAAGTCAAGAGGTAGCAAACTTTTTCTGTAAATGGCTAAACAGCAAATATTTTAGGCTTTGTGGGCTAAGAGGCAAAATCAAGGATCCTATGTAGGTACTTATATGACAAGAGAGAGAACAAATTGCTAAAAATTTTTATTGATGAAATTCAAAATATAATAATAATCAAAGTCTTATAAGTTTACTGGTTAGAAGAACATACTTTCTGGGGGAATAACATTTCTCTTAACTGAGGTTCAAAGTGAGTGATCCCTTTCATCAAATAGATTGTAAATTTTCATCTGTAAAAGCCATTTTTAGCTCATGGACCATATAAAAACAGGTGCTGGGGGGTGTGAATTTGGACCACAGGTCATAGTTTTCTGACCCTTATTCTAAATGCAAATTCAAGAATATAGCTCTCTTGGATAGATTCTCTGCCAGATGAAGATGAGAATAACATTCCTAGCTAGCAAACTCCTAATATCCAAATAGACTAAATAATTCAGAAATTTAAGAAAAACTTTGTTTGCCAACTCCTTGTTAAAACTACTCAGACAGGTATTCTTTGCAAGTATAGATAAAGATGACAAGAATTTTGAATGAATAATCTTATTTGTCTGTACTTTCACTGGTGACCAGCAAGGGGGCGCAGTTGGATTCCATTCATAAAATTATGTTAAAATGAACTAAATTGAAGCACTATACACAAGAACAAATATTAATTCACAGAGCAGTCATTCCTAATTATAGATAATCTCCTTGACTCTATGTTCAAGGAAACATTTTATGATCCATAATAGCTATTTATAGGTAACTCCCTCTAAATTTAAGTTTTATTTTGGTATAAAATAGTTTTAACCTAGATTCCAAAATTAAAGTTCACTGTAAAACAACAGGTCTACAACTTGTTCATGCTATAAATTTATTTATTGTTCCACTAAAAAATTCCACTTTATACACTATTGTCAGTAGACCTTATGGAGTTCTGCAGCTTTTTAGCTTTCAGATAATTTTAAAGACTGGGAGTGAAGAAATGCATTAAGAGAATAAAACATCATTTTTAAATCTCATCCATGTACATCAAACATATTGCATCATCAAATGGGGGTTTGAAGTTATAAGAGATCGAAACTTGAAGAACTAAAAACCTTGTACAGAAGCAACTCTAATAAATACAAAAGATTTCTAGTTTTGATTGAACAATTCTCTTCTAAATACAGTTGTCTAAATTTGACATTCAATATTCTACACTGATAAAACATTTCACTGATTTATTTCAATGAAATTTCTTATACAGCTAGAAGTCAATTTATATCTTGAGATATGCAATTCCTAACTTAAAAGGATCTTTAATACACATAAATATACTATAAATATCCATCTACATTAAATATCTCTGTTTCATGGCACTGTGCCACTCCAAGGATGCCTCTCACATATTCTGTGGTGTTCCCTAGAATTTTGCAATGAGGAAGCTTTGCCTTTTCTCCTTAGGTTTGCTAAGGTGCTTCATAACCCACCTGCATATCATCTTGCACATTCTCTACAGCAGAAAAAAAATCAATGAAAAATATTCTCCAGAGTTTGTTAGAACTTCTTGGGAGAAACAGTATCTCATAAGAAAACTCTATATCCACAGGAAGTTGTCTATCAAGGAAGGGTAAAATTTACTTACTTGAAAAATAGCCTTTTCTCTGAGCATAGCACACACCAAGGCCACAAATGGTAATCACTAAGGCCACAACTACTACGGCTGCTATGATGCCACTTATGTTGAGATCGTCTGGAATGTGAAATAAACCACACATAAATTCATTAAATAGATGTACAGATGCAACAATTAAATTGAAAAGTTTCAAAAAAGCTCCCCTTTGCAGCTATTCCATGAAACATAGTTTCATGCTTTTGAAACCTGTTCAACTAACTTCCAGGACATGGTTCAAAATTGATTAAAAATATTAATAGAACTTAAGCTTTGCACAAATATTAAATTTTTTAAAGTTCCATGATCCAGAAATAAAATAAATGATATCCTCTTGCATTCATTTAGAGATGTGTAATAATTCACCATGTTAGCTAACAGGCTGGAAGCAGTCTTTGAAATTCAGTGAGTTCAAGTATTCCACTGCCACCCCCACCCCAAATGTCATTTAAAAGTCTTCTACACCATCATCTACATTAATTTTGCAAATAATGAAAAACCCAGCCTCAAAGAAAACATGTGCCAGTTATTCTGCAAAACTGTCAGAAACACCTTCCTTCTTGAATTTATATGGGGGGTGGTAATGTGTGTGTACATGTACACACATACATGACCACATACATGTATGCCACTAAACTGTTATCCCACTGAATTTAAAATTAATTAAACTCTAAACTCTCCAAGGCTTTTTCCTGTTGCTATTAAGTCATTTGTCCTTAAACCTAATACAATTGGATTTTTTGGACCCAAGTTTGGAATTACTAGCATGTTACCAACTTTTTTGGGGGTTGATGCTGTTGCCCAATAATTAGATTATTATTGTTCCAAGCTTAACATTTCTGCAAAGTGAGAACTGTATTAAAAATACTCTCATTCAAGTCGTTAATAAAATGATGAGCATGACTTTGTTTAGGAAAGAACTATGGTACGGGCTAGTGAACACCATCCTTCGCACAACATAATTTATTGGCACACGCTGATATGGGATTCAACTACATGTGGATCCATCTGAACATTATTTGGACCATATTTCTCCATCTTCTCCACAAGGATTTCATGAGCCATAGTCTTCTGTCATTTAGATACTTCCTACATATTTATTAAAGGAGCAAATCTTCAAACAGTTCCCATTTTTAAAAGCAAGTATTAGCATATGATTAAATAACTTGGAGAAAATATTAAGTAGCATTTTTCTCAACAGTAATATTAAATATTTTAAAGCAGTGTTCATTTTGGGAAAGATCTTTTTAGAAATACTGTTTAAGTGAGTCTGCTTGTCATAATTCTCAAAATTCTTTCCTAATGCCCAGTGTGTTTTTAATTTTTTCAGATACCTCTGAAATATTAACTGATTTTTTAAAAAAGAAAACATGACAAATCTTTTGAAAGGCTGAGTAATTTGACCAGAGTAGAAAACATTAACTACTGCTTAGTATAAACTCAGTTTGCTTGGGTATTGAGAGGTCAAAGAGATTCATGAATTCATTGTGTTTCAAAAGATGTAAAGTCCAAACCAAGGACATGAAACATCTAGTAGGATGAATGGATGGATGACAATTAAACAAACTAATTTTAACTTTTAAGTTGACTTATACCTAGAAAGAGTAGATATGTGGAAATCATGTTCAAATTAAAGTGGTCCTACCGGGAAAACAAACTTTTAAATTTTATTTGTCATGTATAAAAATTAGGGAAAAAGTAGCTAACACATCAAAACCATGACTTCACAGATATTTCTTAAGATGAGGCTAAAGAAGTTATTTAAATTTTTTAAAAATAGGGATTATCAGTGTGTAAGGTATTTAAATTAAACAGCACCATTTAAATGGAAGGAAAAATAAATAGAAATAGGGCAAGTGGTACAAGGTTATAGTAAAAACCAATAAGGATAGGATGTGAATGAATGAAGTTAGAAAACACTTGATTAATGCATTAATTTTTAAACATGTTCTCATGAACTTTTTAAATGATAATTCCAAAACAGCATTGAGAAAGATACTTGCTGATAATTGAAACAACTGCTATCTTTGACTGTAAATGTCAACACTTGAATGAGTTTGGTGGATAATATCAACGATATGCATCCCTGAATTTAAAAAAAAAAAAAAAGACCAGAAATTCAAACTCCTAGACCCTTAGCAATTTACAGACTATAAGACACTTAACTTTTGTTTGAAAGAAAGATTATTCAAAAGAACATATTTTAAAAATGATTATTTAAAAAATTAAAAAATTTGTTAAATATAATGTTATGTATTTTTGGCTTGTTTGGGAGATGGATTAAAAATAGCATCTTTGCCTCTCTGCAACATATTATATCAAGTGAATTTTAAACATTCTCTTCTGTTTTTCCTTAAAATCTCTCAGACTTTTCCTACCCCTTGCTCCTTCTATCCCCAAATACAGTACTTGCATGCTGTAATTGCAAACCATTTGTTCCTCCCTATATTTCATGCTTACCTACTTGCATTCGTTTCCCAGGACATCTACGATATCCAACAGAATTACGGGCTTCACAGGAGTATTCTCCGGTGTCCAGTTTGGAGACAGTGTTAAATTGCTATTTGTGGAAGGAAAAATACATATTTTTAAGCAATAAACCTATAAGTAGACATCTAAAATAACCCCGTCCCTTGAATTTTAGCATTAGGTTGGTCTTTCCTTTATAATGTCTTGGGACTTTACATCCTTATCGTGAATTAAAAAATCTGCCATGACTTAAAGGAGTAAATAGCTATACCTCCTGTTTGACAAAGAAAGACTTAAATATATATGGGAAATGAAATATATATTTCATTTTTCTTTTTTTTCTTTTTTCTTGTGATACCAAGAAAGGAGTACAGTTAGGAAGGCAGTGGGCATTTTTTAAAGTTTATAGGACATGGTAATGTTAAGTAGTCCAGGTATTTCTAATTCCCAGGAAACACTATTTATAACTGAAGGTCTCTCTGGTAAAAGGGTTAATGAACTTTCTTAAAGCACAAAAGAGTGCACAGCAGCAGAAAACAATGAACACGTCCTCTAAAGGGCCAGAGTTACTACCAGGAAGTAGTGTAGGGCCTAGGAAAATCTTAATAGGTGTTGTTTATAGGATTATAAATTCTATCAATTCTAGAACTTTAAAAAGTTCTGAAAAGATGAAGTCTAACCCTTGCTTTTTTGACTCCCTGCCAAAGCAACTAAAAGCTAAGACTTTGATAGGATAGACTTCATGATTTTTTTTTTTTTTTTTTAGAGATGAGGTCTCACTCTGTCACCCAGGCTGGAGTACAGTGGTATGATCATAGTCCACTGCAGCCTCAAACTTCTTGGCTAAAGCAATCTTCCTGCCTCAGCCTCCCTAGTAGCTGGGACTACAGGTATGTGTCACCATACCTGGCTAATTTTTTAATTTTTTGTAGAAACAAGGTCTCTCTGTGTTGCCCAGGCTGGGTTTGCGCTCCTAGCCTCAAGCAATCCTCCTGCCTCGGGAGGATTATGAGTAGTTTTATCCCCTTGGACAGTATCTGGAAGGAATGAAGGCAGACAAAATGGGAAGAAAAGAAGAAAGAAAGAAAGGAGGAAGGGAGGGAGGGAGGGACAGAGGGAGTGAAAGAAGGGAACACAATCCTGGATGCCTTTAGGATCCTGCTAGGACCAGTGCAGAGGGTGAGAGGGGTGCTCAGAATCATTCCTTCGTTACCCTCCTGGTCACCTCCTCAATACTGCAATAGTCACTGCCGACCTCATCCATGAGAACCTCCCCATTGTCTTGGATCCTCCTGCATGGAAGAATAGGAAGCTCTTCCTGGTTTATTTTCACTCTGTGGAATTGTCTCTTACTCCCCCAAAAGCCACGAATGCTTTTAGAATATTCACCATGAACTGAGGACCATACATATAAATAGTAAGTTAGACTAAAACCCAAAACGATCTTCCAGCACATTATAATTGGTAATTAAAAGGAAGTCATGGGCATCCATACACTGGCGTCTCTGTCTGTTGTTCATTTCTCACAAAAGAACCCATCCTAGTTCAACCCAGGCGCATTTCTTTGACATCACAAGATAATTCAAGGGTTGAGATTAAGTGAGGAAAGTGAATCTATATCATTTCAGACTTGCCTTGGGGCTTTTATCACCCGCTCTGAGAAAAAATAAATTTGAAAAGTAAATATAGCAAAGTGTGATGGCAGGTGTTCTGCCCAGTTGCTCCGTGCTGAATCACTGGGACCTGCTGACTGTGCCCACTGACTGCTGAAGAGGCCAAAGTCCGCTGTACTCGGAGTAGCTGCATCCATTGGTATGCTTTATTGCAAAGCTGCTTTATCAGTTTGCTTTATTATTTACCAGAAAATCTAGTTTTTAGGTGTTCTTCTGCGCTTGTAGATGGAAGGAACAAAAGGAAACAGTGTACACTCCTTTCAAAATTCATTGAAATTGTTATTATTATTACCATGCCTGCAAGATTTTTTGATAATGGCTGCAGTAGTGATTCCACATTGCTGGAAGGTAGACATTTAAAACTGATGTGTAATATTACATCAATGGGAAAAAAAAAAGCTTCAACCTTAATGACCTTTTTTTTTTTTTTACTTTTATTCCACCTCTATCCTGAAAAGTCACAGATGAAAAAGCAAACATACTTTTTATTTTAAAATGTCATTAACTTTAAAGAGCATATTTCCATCAGTATTCCTATAAAGGCTTTTCAAACAGAATATTTTAAAGGAGGAAACAATCAGAACAACTGGACTAAATCTAAAGTAACAGATACTCAAGTCACAGAACAAATTGTTTGGTAATCTAGAGTCATGGAAAAGTTTAACGACACAGACACCCTACTATGATTGACTATAGTCACTATTTTCACATGGTTAGCGTTGGGGTCAGGGTATCCCCAAGCAAGTTTTTGTGCATTTCCCTGGTGTTGTAGATTGAAACCGCACTTAAGTAATTTTCCAGGCCAGGAAGGTAGCCGTAGTAAACTGCCTGGTCCGTCACTATGAATCAGGCTTAGCCTGCTTCAGGTCACTGCTACAGCCTCTCGCGTGCTGAGCTCCCTGGGTCTCTGTCTTGTCTTCCCATCTCCTGTGGCAGCTGTTTCCCTCACTTCTTGGTGCAGGTACTGCCGTCTTTCCTGCTACCCCTTCCTTGCTCCACTTAGCATGCAAGGGTATCAGTCCTCCATTCTACATCATCTTAAATTCTAATACGTTTTTTATCCAAACACAAGATAGGTATTAGCCAATACTTGAAATGAACTTACCAGAGTTCCAGATTTTGCATTCATTGTGTACGAGCTGTTGGAGCTTTGGGAGCCAAGTTTTGGATTCCCTAGCAAACGGATGCCATCCTTAAACCATGTGTACTCGGGAGCTGGGTTCCCTTCTTTGTCTTGACATCGTAGCTCTACCACAGTTCCACTCAGAGCAGAAGTGGGTACTTCGCAGAATGGAACTGCTGGAGCCACTGAACAACGGAAGTCAAACAGTATTGGTTATTTATAAGCTAATCAAGGGTTTTAATAGCCAGGGACAGATGTACTTACTAGACCCCTGTGATAGAGGCTGGCTTCTTGTTCAACAGACCCATTTCCTTTCTTCATGGGCACACAGTAGATCACATTTGCCAGCCCCCTTGCTGCCAGATGGGATCATATGCTTGAATTCTGGCCAATGGAATGTGGGGAAAAGTTATATATGCCATTTCCAGGCCTGACTCATAAAAACTTCCTGCAGGACTCTCTATGCCTTCACTGCCTTTGTTCCCTCCCACTACCAAGTAGGTGTCAATACCCTCGGTGACCTTGGAAAGTCATGTATTGAAGATGTCAGACATACATTAGGCCAAGTCCCTAACAATTTCAAGAAATGGAGCAATATAGCTCCATCACCAGCCCTGCCTCAAGTATTTAGGCTTTATTTACATGAAAAAGAAACTTGTATTATGTTAAGCCACTCGCTGAGCATTCAGGGCTTATCTGTTATAATAGCAAGCATTACCTTGGCTAAAGTAACAGCTATTCTTTATTAGATAAACAATCTCTACTGTTTTCCTCAATGATGTTTTAATGTGTTGGTTTAACAAAAATTTTTTTTTATTTTATACATGGGAGCCTCACTATGTTAATGAGGTTGACTAGGACTCCTGGGCTCAAGCAATCCTCCCACATTAGCCTCCTGAGTAGCTGGGACTACAGGTGTGAGCCACCATGCCCAACTGGTTTTAATGTTTATTACCAAATATATTCAAAAGAAGTCAAACCTGAGTATAGCTTTCAGTCCCAGTATTCAACCAAAATCCCATTCTGTCTAGAACTAGGCAAGTTAGAAAATACCTGTTCCAGGAATTAGGGTTATTCTGGTCTCAGGAATTTGGAAAGTAAAGCAGACTTTATTAAGTGACCTAATACCCAGGAAAACCCAGAACTGGCTATGGTAGGCAGAATTCTAAGATGGTACTCCAAGATTGCCATCCTTGGTATATACATACTTTCTCTCAGTTATTCAATTAAAGACTAATCTAGGTACTACTGTGAAGGGATTTTGGAAATGTAATTAAGATCTCAAATCCATTGTCTTTGAGATAGAGAGATATCATGGATGGGTTTGACCTAATCACAGGAACCTTTAATAACAGAGTTTTCTCTGAACAGGGACCTACAACTACAAAGTATCTGCCAACACCAAGAGTTATCTTGGAAATGGATTTTCCCCAGAGCCTCCAGACAAGAACTCAGCCTAGCCAACACCTTGATTTCAGCTTTGTGATACCCTAGGCAGAGAACCCCACCTTGTTGTTGTTGTTGGATTTCTGCTCTATAGGAATATGAGCCAATAAATGGGTGTTCTTTGAAGCTGCTAAATTTGTGATAATTTGTTACACAACAATAGAAAACTTATAAACCAGCTGAATCTGCTGCAAAGTGTTCTGAATTAAATTTCTATACTAGCACATCACTAGTATTTCAGAAAGAACCTGGACAATATAAAAAAGGAAGAGGAGCCATTTTATTCTTTACTTGACAGCTTGTACTAAGACCAATGAAGGAGAAGAGATCACGTTCCTCCACCAACTGCAGTCATGAGCTGTTAATATCTATCAGTGATTCTTATACTAACTAAATATACTGGCTTTGGAGTTAACCCCATTTGGATCCAAATCTTGGTCCAGACACTTTCTAGCTGTGTAGCCTTGGAAAAATAATTTAACTTGTATTTCCTTATCTGTAAAAATCAGGTTGTCAGTGAAGATTAAGTAAAATTACATAAGTGATTACATATTGGCTACACAGTAAATGCTAATTTCCTTTCTTTACCAAGTAAGTTCTAATCCTTACACTGGCCTACTTTTTAAATTTTATTGCTTTTCTATTGTCTCATGTGATACCATTTTATATGGTAGGAAAAATAGTACATATGCTGAAACCTATTGAAAAATACACTCTTGGGAAAGATGCTCCTATATACAGTGCAGAATCATTATGAGGCTGTGGCAAGAGGATCGCTTGAGCCCAGGAGTTCAAGTCCAACCTTGGCAACGCAGCAAAACCCCGTCTGAAATCAAGGTGTTGGCTGAGCTGAGTTCTCATCTGGAGGCTCTGGGGAAAATATATTTCTAAGTTCATTCTTGGTGTTGTTATATTTTAGTCCTTAGAGTTGTAGGACTGAGGTCCCTGTTCCATGCTGGCTATCAGCTGGGAGCCACACTCAACTCCTAGAGGCCACCCACATTCCTTGTTTCTTGGTCCCCTCCATCTTCAATGCAACAGAAGCATGTTGAATTACCTCAATTTTAAACAAAGAGATATTTTGTGATCATGAATTAGCCCGCAGGGCTAGGGATTGGGTACAGAAGTCACACACACACATGCACATCACCTAACACTTCTAGAGTGACTGTATCCTCTTCCAGGTTTTGGCCTTGCTCAGATGGGGCACTAACTTCACAACGATATTTTCCAGCATCATTCCTTGTAACATTTCTGATCCGTATATTGAAATCTATCATCTCAGCTCGATTTTTAAAATCACCTTTTAGAAAAAGAAGACACTGATGTTAGTAATGCAAGTAACTTTCTATGTAATACCTTTCTCAAGTCACTTCATTTAGTAACCAATGCATTTATTTTCCTATTTTAAAACTCAATTTTAAAAACCTAACAGTTATATCTAGATGCTGTTATTTTAAATTTCTTTTTGTAGAAGGACATTTTTTAGAATGTTCAAAAAATAACATTCAGCTTTATGTTTCCATATTTTATTTTAAAGAATTCAACTCAAAAAGCATGCCTCACCCCCTTTTTATTACCCTTGTAAAAATATTCATGTCTTCAAAAAACACTGGAGAGCATGGTTTAATTGGCTGGAATGGTAACTGTATGTGTGGTGGCCCACATAATACTGCCACAAAAGAAAAATTTGGGAGTGGGGGAATTCTTAAAAAGATCCTTTTGGTTAGTTTTTGATGGTAATGTGTATAGAATTAAAAAATTGAAATAGTGTTTTGTGTAATGTGCAGGTGCCAGACTGGCAACTGTAGAAAATTTAAGTGAAGATAGTTGTGCTATTAGCGCCTTGCAGCTTGTAGTCTTAATCTTGACAGACAAGAGCCAGAGGGGATATTTTAAATTTTCTATAAACGTTAAACATTTTTCACTTAATTCTTTAAAATTAAAGTAATACATAGTATTTAAAAATAAGGTGTTTATTATACTTGTAAAATTGTATTTCCAACTTTAAAAATATTTATAAGGGAAAAATTCAAGCATACACAAAATTAGAGAGTAGAGTAAAACGAACCTCAACTTGCCATCACCCAGCTATGACAGTAATCAACGCATGGCCTATCTTATTTCATCTGTACCCCTAACCACTGGATTGTTTTGAGGCAAATGGACATCACAACATTTCATCCATCATTATCAACATTTTAAATTAAAAGTTCATCACATATTCAACAGTATGAGTATGGAGTGGAAAGAAATGTATAACAAATAAAAAGCAAACCAAAAAAAGAAAGAAAGAAAGAAAGAAAAACGGAAAGCAAAGAAAGCACTTGATAATGGTCCCTGTAATTACCCACCTATAAATCTCAATGCCCTAAACTTCTCAGTTGTGGCCTAGCTTTCAAGAAGGGCTTAAAGAAATAGGGTGAGGGTATTATTACTGAGCAGCAACCCTTCATCTTAGCCCACACCAGTTTTTTTTCTCTTCTCTCAAGAATTTAATCCACTGAGCTAGCAAGAGCAGCTGCATTTCCATCCTCTACGACTGAGCTAAGAAAGGAAAGGCACAAGGACTCAGTGGGGTTCACCTACTTCTGTTCTCTGTCCTCCGTTTTTGTGGCTGTCGTGTTTTAGGTCTCAGATACTGTTGGTTTCATCTCACACTCACAAAAACACATTTTCAGTAATTACGTCCATTTTCATTTGTAAATTAAAGAATCCTGGCTGTACTTGGCATTCTCTTGCTCTTGTCTCATCAAGCCTACAGCTTCTTACCTTGAAGAGCTTGTTGATAGTAGACAAAGGAGACACTCCGCCCCAGTTTCTTCCACTCTAATCTGGAGGAAGTGGTCTTCTTTGGGGTTTTACAGGCTAAAATAATCTCTAGGAATAACCACAAAAAATACTTGTTTTCTAATTGTCCCTATGAATTTATATTTTACTTAATCAGGTAACAAATTTTTAAACATCCTTAAATTACTCCTTTATAGTTCTTCATTCATTCATAAATTATATCAACAAATACCATGTTGGTTCAACACAAAGATGAATTAGAAGCACTGTAGCTCTTCCACATAACAATTGTGTGACCCTATGCTGCTTTCCCTAGTTATTCAGTTTGAATTTCCATCTGTAAAATGGGCTAGTACCTCATAGAGTTGTTGTGACTCTTCAAATGCAATAATATATGCAAAGCACACAGGCCTGGACACAGTAAGGACTGAACAAACGGCAGCTATGATTAATTACTTATCCTATTATTACCAGTCTCAGTCTTTAAGGAGTCTACAGTCTGGTAGAAGAGGCACTAAGAGACAACAAGAGAGACAACGTCATTTTAGTCCAATGTGGATGCGTACCAGGATGAAGGTATGCAGAGGGTGCTCCACACTGAGTGCCTAAGAAAGGCACTTAGTCCAGCCCAGGCCACTTGGGGAAACCCAGAGAAGTTCCCCAACATGCTACATTCTCACTCAGATCCCTTCTTTGTCGACCCTATCTACAAATACATTAATACAAACCCAATATGGTCCTCTAATAAATTGTTGATGCTTACCCCCAAAAAACTGCTTATAACCTCACCTTAATCCAGATAAATTATTAAAGGTTTAATCTTGGCATCAAGTTTAACTGCCTCAATGTAGCTAAGTTCCTTTATTACAGGAAATTTACTGTCATTGCGTCATTAAAGAATTCCTGGAACCTCCGAAGTAACCCCTTCTTTTCACTGTCCAAACAAAATGACTAATGGGAAGAAAAACCAGTGCCAGTCTGGGAACTGCTTCAAGTTGCCAAATGGCAACTTACAGTTATAAATATTTTTAATGTATTTTTCAGCCAGACTTTCTAGAACATCCATTTCATATTTCTGAGGCATTTTTCCCCCACAAGGCATATGGTTTGACCTTAAAAAAGCACAGTATCTTTGACCAGAAATTATGTTAAAATCCTTTCCATACCTCAGATTTTGATGTTAAGCAAATGATTTTTTAAAAAGAATGCAGGATATTGTATAATACAGCAGATTAGAGAGCAATATTTATAATATTATTTCAGGTTTAATTAAAAACATACATATAGACATGAAGAAAAAGCCTGTAGAAATATGTATGAAAATTGCAACCCAGTGGCAATTTCTGCGTGATAGAATGACGATTTTTTTTTCTTTTTGTTATACGTAGTTTTTTAAAGTTTCACACCTATTGCTGGAAATACAGGAATGGAATAAAAGGTAATGGAAAATAGAAAGTAGGGTGGACAAAAGAAAGGCAAAGAAGAAAAGAACCAAAAGTTGTTTTCAAGGATGCCTAAAAAGTTTTTAAAACAGGTTTTACCTTACAAAGATGCACCATTTTACAGACGTGTTTACAACTATGCTATAAAGACAAATGTGTGCTTAAGGACCTGTTTGAGGAAACACAGTTCTGTTCTGTTGATTAAGGAGACTGGGTGGTGACCTTCCGGAGTCTTGAGTTGTAGATAGATTTCCTTCCCGTATTTTGGGAGTTTCCAACAATTAAACACACACCCACACTCATTTTTAGCCCATTCTCCATGTCTTACTCCTCCATCTCAGGAATAATTTTACACTTAAATAACCATATTGTTTCATATATTTAACTAGACTCACACACACACACCCTTGGTGAATTCTTCCTAATTTCCATCCTCACTGTGCTGTGGAAAAACCTCTGTAGAAATTATATTAGGAAACATAACCAATGATTTTCCTAAGTCCAGTGACCTCACTCCAGCCTCTCTCTCCCTGACTCTGTAGAATGTGGAGAATTAGCCTATCCAGTTCATCCAAAATATGTTGAGGACTAACTGCATGCCTGGCATTGTTCTTGAACTATATCAGTGAATAACACAAAGATCCTTGCCCTTTGGGATCGTACAATCTAGCAGGGGAAGTCAGGCAAATAAGAAGCATCATGAAGTAAATACATAGTATGTTAGGGTTACGAAGATAGAAGGACCACAGGGGGTTTGGGAGTGCTGGGGACGGGGTTATAATTTTAAAAAACAGGGTAGTCAGAGTTCACCTCATTTAGAAGGTAAAATTTACCAAAGATTTAAAAGAGGGAGGGAATTTGCCATGTGGTTCTTTGAGAAAGAGGGTCCCAAGCACAGGAAGAGCCAGCGCCTAGGCCCCAGGGTACCAACACCTTGATCTTGAACTTCTAGCTTCCAGAACCATGAGAGATTAAATTTCTGTTGTTTTAATCGACCTAGTTTGCAGTATTTTGTTATGGCAGCCCTAGGAAACAAATCCAGAGAGTAAACATACTAGAATCATGGGGTCACCATCTGAGGATAAAGAACCAAGTGAACTTACAACTAACTCCCAAGGACTCTCCTCTCTCTCTTCAGCCAAAGTTCAACACTCATGGCCAGCATAATTTTCTGTATCAGGCTTCAGGGTTATTGTGTCATAACACAGTAGTTCATAGCATAGGCTTTGGAGCTAGACCTCTGCCATATACTAGGTATTTGGTATTGGGAATATTATGCAACTTAAAAAAATTATATCCATATCTGTAAAATGATAAAAATAACAGTACTCATCTCACAAAGTTGTTGTAAAGATTAAATGAGATAATGTATTTATACACATGGTTCACATAACACCTTGCATATAGTACCTGCTCCATAAAATGGTCATTATCATTATTTTCACCCATGAGGAACTTCTCTTTACTTGTAGGTGTAAGCGTGCCTCGACATAATAGAAATCCATACTTTACACCATCACAAATTTACCTATAAATTACTCAGATTTGAAATAAAATGTCACCTCTGTAGGGGACAGCAAAAAATATATAGATATACATCATATTTTCTCAACATAAGGTATATTAAAACAGAAAAATGTGCCAAGTTTTTCTACTTAAGGTGATTATCTCATTTCCAAAATATGTGTTTCATTTGGATTAAGAAAAGATACTTTTTTGCTTAGAAAAAGCATAGCAACAACATGTGGCAAAATAATCACTTTTAGGAATCGCCTAAATAGAATCATTATGAATTTTAATTTTCCTAGGATTCTGTACTGTGGACCATCTTTTTATTTTATTCTCTGTGTTAAAAATAATCAAAATCTTATGTAACACAAAAAGAGAATTGATACTACAAAGTAGTTCTGAATTGGCAGAAATTACTTCTGTGGAGAAACGCACGTTATTAAACTCTGATTTATAACTTTCAGGGTTGGACTCTCTCTGCAGAAGGCTGCTCGTGTAATTTACAAGCCTGGCAGAGCTGCCCTGATTTCAGTCTCATTCTGCTCTTGGCACCACCATGGGAAGGGATAATAGATTAGCAGCACTGAAAAGAAGGAACGAAATCATCATTTTTTGACATCAGAGAAACAAGAGATAATGAATGAATGAATTGGGTGGAACACACATATGTACATATACAAAACATAACATATTATAGACTTCAAGTAAAATTAAATTACTACATAAAATATCCTAAAACTAAAATGTGGAAGAGACAGAAATAAATTTATACTTTAGGAAGAGCCAAGCTGGAATGATTGGGGCACATACAAAATAAGATTAAAATGTAATTCTCAATTAAAAGTAGTAGAGATGAAACAAGAGCATAGAAAGCTTATTTTAGAGCGAGATTAACATTTGATTGCAATAAATTATGGGAGGATTTTCTAAACACGCATTAAAAGTAGGGTAGATGGGTATGGGATTTTGTTTTGGAGTAGTGGAAATGTTTTAGAACTAGCTAGAGGTGGTAGCTGCACAACATGTTAATATACTAAATGCCATTGAATTGTTCACCTAAAAACGATGGATTTTATGTTATGTGAATTTCACCTCAATACCTTTTTTAAAAGTAATGTGAGCTTAAAGAATATAATTTTGATATCCTAATTCAGATATCATGGTAGAGGGCCTGAGGGGCAGGGATGTCTATCTACCATATCCAGCTGGACCCAACAGTAAGAACCTCCATGAAAAGTGAGAAGAAAGAACTGAACTTTACTTCCTTTGTCCTTCAGGGATGTCCTGGTCCATTTTTCCCTCTCCTGCTGTGCTTACACTTGTGGCCTTTCCAGCCTCCTTTCTGGCATCTCACCCAGCCCTGTTTATCCTTCCTGTAAGCATTCCCTAGTCCTAAATTACTCCCAATCATTAATTTCCTCTCCACCTCTCTCCATTCAAAATTAACTCATAGCAGAGTGTTTTATTAGCTTAATTATGTAAAACATTAGGACTTAAGAGAACTTAACCTAAATAATTATTTAAGTGATTTGTTATTAAGTGGTTCATTATTTTTTAATGATAGGCTGATTCTTTATTATCGAGTATTTTTACTCAAGCATATATAATACTTACTATGTGCTAGGCACTATTGAAAGCACTATGTTAATACTAATTCATTTAATTCCCCCCACTCTGTTCTTTTCTTTAATCTTCATCTCTTTCCTTCAAACCTCTGTCTTTCCCATTCCAGGAACCCAAGACATACCTAAAGATGAGGGATCAGACATTTAGGACCTGTCTCTTAAATGTTTATAATCTCTGGCCAAACTAGCATGACAATTAAGAAATAATAGTTCTTCTGGTTGCCTAGTATTATTAAAAATAAAAAAGTAAAAGATCCTTTGGAAAAGTAGTAGGTGGTCAATATTTGAAATAAACTAATGAAAACCTCTATTTTTGGTTATTTTTCCTTTTTAAAATTTTTTAACCATGGCAAAATATACCTAACATAAAATTTACCATCTTAACCATTTTTAACTGCACAGTTCAGTAGTGTTAAGCATATTGTTGTACACATAACAACCTCCAGAATTTTTTCATCTTGCAAATCTGAAACTTTACACCCATTAATCAACTCCCCCTTATAAATATTTGTAAGAAGCTAAGATAAATTTTAAAATGGCACCCCAAAATAGGCTATATTATGTCATCTTAAATGCATAGAGTGGAATTTAGAGTGTTAATTTCCATTTACCACATCTAGGTGGCTAGAAACGTTTCAAGATCTCAATCTCCCAGTTTCACAAATTGGATTTACTTTGTTGCAGATAATTTACACAATAAGTGACCTTCATGGTACATCCAGTCTTGTATTGAATGTCCAAAATTTCCACTAAGGAGGTAGAGAAAGAGGCAGCAACAACATGAAGCAGTATTTCAGGCAAAGGAATTCATGTAAGGTGAGGCAGAGGATCCCAAGAAATAGAAAGATAATCTCACATGTGTCATCTTCATGAGTTATTTAAACAATACAGCCTATGAAAGTCAGTAAGATACTGTACCTTGGTACTCTGTTGCTATGACTACTTGGTCTTTTGGGGCAGAGAATCCATAGGCCTTATGATCTGAAAGATTAAAACAGATAGGATAATTAAAATAGTATAAAAGTCCATTTTCAAATGTTTGAATGGATGCGATATTCAAGAAAACTGGCCTAAAGTTTGGTGACAGTTTTATACAATTTGTAACATATAAATTTTCAAGTATCAAAGTAGGAAAAATCAAACCAAACCATAGTCTCTTTCATTTTCTGTATCGTGGTTTTGGCCTTTCAGCATTTCCCAAGGAAGAACCCATGAATCTATTTAAGCCCCACCACAGACGATGTACTCTCACTAACCCAATCATTAAATAAGAATTTGCATCCTTAATTCAGCTTAATATGCAATTTAGTGTTACAGGGTATTGCCTCCAAGTAAAAGCTAATTGTTTTTAGAGCTTATTCAAGGGTATAAATAGTTTTATGAATTTATCCCTGATTATACTTATGTCATATAGAAATGAGTCATTTTACATACTTTTGATGATGAAATGTGTATATAATATAATTTAAGCTGTATATAAAATTATGATGAAAAATGCAAGCAGAATATCTTTATTTTTTTTTCCCAAAAAAATATTTCAATTATTTTCTAGGGTTGGTCTATAGATTGAAACAAATGACAGACTCTGGTAAATTGATGCCTCCTGATTTGTTCTTTTTGTTTAAGGTTGCTTTAGCTATGCGAGATCTTTTCTGGTTCCATACAAAGCGTAGAATTATTTTTTCTAGTTCTGCAAAAAATGATGTTGGTATTTGAATGGGGATTGCACTGAATCTGTAAATCACTTTAAGTAGTATAGACATTTTAACAATGTTGATTGTGCCAATCCGTGAGCATGATATGTTTTTCCATTTATTTACATCCTCTGTGATTTCCTTCCTCAGTGTTTCGTAGTTCTACCCATAGAGATCTTTCAGCTCCTTGGTTAAATATATTCCTAGGTATTTTATTTTCTTTGTTGCTATTGTGAAAGGTATTGAGTCTTTGATTTGATTCTCAGTTTGATTGCTGTTGGAGAATGCTACTGATTTGTGTACATTGATTTTGTAACCTGAGACTTTGCTGAATTTATTTATTAGTTCCAGGAGTCTCTTGGCAGAATTTTTGGAGTTTTCGGGATATAAGATCATATCATAAGCAAAGAGTGACAGTTTGACCTCTTCTTTCCCCATTTGGATACCCTCGATTTCCTTCTCTTGCCTGACTACTCTGGCTAGGACTTCCAGCACTATGTTGAATAGAAGTGGTGACAGTGGGCAACCTTGTCTGGTTCCAGTTCTAAAGGGGAATGCTCTCAATTTTCCCCATTCAGTATGATGTTGGCTGTGGGTTTGTCATATGTGGCTTTTATAATATTGAGGTATGCTCCATCTATGCCTATCTTGTTAAGAGTTTTTACCATAAAGGGTGCTGGGTTTTGTCAAATATTTTTTCTGTGTCTATTGAGAGGATCATATACTCACTATTAAACTGGAACTAATCGATCAACACTTATATGCACATATGGAAGTAAAACTCAACAGAAATCAAGCAGGTGGTGGGGAGGGGTTGAGTAAATTCACACCTAGCAGGTACAATGCACACTAGCTGGGTGATGGGCACACTGATAACATTAACTCATACTGTACAAAAGCAATAAATGTAACCAAAATGTTTGTACCCCCATAAGATTCTGAAATTTAAAAAGAAAAACAAAACAACAAATGACGGACTCTGGTGGCTATTGTGACCTGATAGTTATATGATGCTGCTACTGCTACTGCTACTGTTGATATCATTATTACTCCCATAAACTAATACAGAAATTTTCATTTTAAAAAACACTTTCATATACTTCTTTTTATCTGATAAAATTCAATATTTTAATGCCTACCTACCTGGTATGGTAGGCATTAATAGGAGTTAAACAAGAAAGCAGTACAACTAGGAATTATAAACTTTCTAATTCAATCTTTGATATATATCATTTTGTGTTATTTCACTTTATGGATGTCATTCTATAGTCCAGTTTAAGGACCATGTTTAAAAATAATTTAAATAATTTCCTATAAGTATATATATCTAAAATATAAATTCTACAAGGGCAGGACTGTTGTCTGTTTTATTCTCTGATATAGCCCAAACATCCAGAACAATGCCTGGCATAAAGCATGACACAATAAATATTTTTTGAATAAATGAGCCCATTCCTTGTTGTATATTAATGAGAAAAGTCCAGTAAATGGGGTCAGATCAAAGTGATGCTAATGAAGAGTTCCTGAAGGCAAGCAATTCTTTTGGGAAGGTGTTGTAATTATATAATATTGGACTGGCATTGTTTCAAAACCAGAATAATGCAAAGCATTATTGTTTGTCATCTTAAGTGAACAATTTAGGCAAAACAAGCCAACTGCTGTCCTTCATTATTCATCCAAAAAGTCATACATGAAATAATCAAAGACCAAATTAAGTCTATTTTGAAATTCTAAAGAAGGTTATTTCTTAAATATGTATTTCTACAATTTACTAGAAATTCTTTTTCTCTGATCATCTACCATCTGTACTCTGTCTTCCTATGGTCTACTAACTCTGTTTTCACCAAGGCAAAAATGACCTATCTGTTGCCATATCCAATGGACACTTTTCAGTCTTTATGTCACCTGGCCTCTCTATGACATGTGACTCTGTTGACGCACTTGGATTCTGTGACATGATTCTCTCCTAGTCTTTATCCTTCCTTTCCAATTCTGGTGTTTCATTCTGTCTCCTTTGTCAGTTCTTGTTCTGCCCATCCATCCATCCATCCATCCATCCAGAAACTACTTTTCTGACTCAACTGCCTCCTTTTTGTATAGTCATTTATACTCTCATTGACTCAACTACCATTTATTTGCCCCAAAATCCTAAATCCACATATCCAGCTCTTATCTCTCTCTTGAGATTAAATCCATAAACCTCTCTTTCTGGAGGACAGCTATATTTCCATTTCCTACAAGCACCACAAACTCATGGGCAAAAGTGAACTCACCAGCTTGTCCCCAAACTTTATCTTATTTCTACAAATCCCATAACGGTGAAAGGCATCACAATCCACATGGTCACTCATGCCAGAAACTTAGGCATTGCCTGTGGTACGTCCATCCTCTCATCTATTCATCTGTCAGTTCCCATCTATAGACTAAGAATTGTGTGTCATCCACAAAGTTTTGAAATATTTGTCCTTTGTTCTCTTTCCCATCTCACACCTTCATGTAACAAAGCGGTCTTTAGGAGGGGACATGGATAACCAAACCAGAGAGAGGAAAACAGGATACTTCCTGCCGTTCTACATTTAAAAACCCTGACCATTAGAAAAATGAAAAAAATTCACAGCTTAGGCAAACACTTAAGAGAAACCATCATGAATAAAATCTACCTGCTCCCCAAATTTGGAGTAGAGAGAAGGAAGTCAGTTGAAGAATATAGACCCTGGTGGGCTCTTGAGAAATAATAATATCTAACATTTATTAAGCACTTAGGTTTCAGGCAACATGCTTAGTGCTTTGCAAGTATTAACTCATTTAACTCTCACAACAGTTCTCTGTGTTAGAGTACCATTTTGACTCACGTTTTTTCAGGTGGAAAAGCTGAGGCACAGAAAGTAAGCAACTTGGCCAAGGTTCACAAGTAGTAAGTGATAGAATTGGGATTTTAACTCAGACAGTCTGTACCCAAAGCCCACATGGTTAATTACTGTACTGTATTGGGCCCCACACTGTGTTCCCCTCAAGCAAGGATTATTAACAAAGATGCCAGGTGGAAAGGTTCAGTGGTCTAATGAAGATAGGTTCAGACATTGGTGTCAGAATGAAGGCAAAGGACTGGCTCTGAAGTGCAACAGTCATGTACAAGCTAAGAGGCTGTGAGTAGGGAAGCAGGGCACCAAGGTAATCGCAGAAGGAGGCTCTAATGAGCGTTTCTCAATCTTGACACTATTGATATTTGGGGCCAGATCATTCTTTGTTGCAGAAGGCTGTCCTGTGCATTGTAGGATGTTTTACAGTGTCCCTGACTTCTACCCACTAGATGCCAGTAGCACCACACCCCCAAGTCATGACAACTGAAACTGTCTCTAGACATTGGCAAATGTTCCTTGGGTGGGGGCTAAAGAAATCATTCCTGGTTGAGATCCACTGCTCTAGACTTACAGAGGGACTAGTTTGAAGAACTAGGAATAGACATAAACCAATAGACTAAAGGAAGGCAAAGAACCATGAGTCCAAGGATTTCTAAAGTTCCTATAAAATCAGAATTTCATAACTATGAAAGATAATTTATTACACCTCTGGGAAGTAGAGAAAATCTCTCATATGACATGACATCTCTTCTTTGATTTATTCATCTATCTATCTATCTATATCAACATGTAAATTAGTCTTTCACTGTGCTAGACTTTATCACTCCCAAGAAACATATGTCATTCCGGAAAAAATTTTGTTTTCCTTTCTGTCTCCCTTAGAATCCTGGACAGCAAATCTAACAGAGAAATTAAAATTTGCAAAAGTCTAGAGGACTCAAATGTCTAGCTCTCCTGTCTAACTATTCAGGTTCTATATCTCTAAATTACAAATTTCTTCATTAGGGAAACGGGCAAACCTGGTGTCTCTGCAAGGAATGGAGAACTGAACTGATCCTTTTTACTGACAGCTGTAAATACGTCCGTATAAAGCAGGGACTCACATGGCTCAGTCTTAGAGAAGTGTCAGGGCCACCAAAGAATAATTTCAAAATAACTCTTTTGCTCGTACATTTCAAGAACCATCAAAGGGGTCCAAGCAATCTTTTTAAATATCCTTTTTTTCCCCTTTTCCATACACTTCTGTCACATATCAGCTGTTCTTCCTTTTCTATCCTATATTCCTCTGAAATCCTCCACCTCCCACCTCCACATCCCTTTCCCAGTGTCTCCTTTCCTCTCCCATTTTATTTTGGGGAGTCCAAAGGTACAGTCTGGATCTTCAGAGAGCAGAGAAAGGGATGAGAGTAAGGTGACCAAGCCAGAATCCTCTTAGGGGAGCTGGGGAATAGACAAGACCTCCTATGCTCTTGTCGTTTTACTCCTACATTTAATGACAGAATCTCTGAACACGTTTGCTGTGTTCATTCGCAATGAATTCCAAATCCAAGTCATTATTCTGTGAAACTTTCAAAGTATACTTCGAAAAAGTCTCTTTTCTCCTTCAGCAATGTGTGAATTAGTGCCCTTAGAGAAGCTCTAATTATGACGGACAATTCTTGTGATTTTTGAAGTATTTTAGTGTACTTTTTAGACAAAACAATGAAGACTCAAATTCCCTGGAAACCAGTAGAGGAAAAATAGGAAAAAATAATCTTTGTTCCCTCCGTATCATATCTTTGAACTTTTCAAACACCACGCTGCCTACTGAGAATGTTTATTTTCTTCAGTAGGCTCCGGCTTTCTTTCATTTGAGGCAAACTTTAATGTAATCTGAAATTAGAAGATTTGGGGACTGGCTTTCAGGAATTATTGAGAAAGGAAATAATTTTTCCTCTTTCCCAATTCCAGTTTTCTACTTGCTAAAACTTCTTATGAGAAATATTTCTTAAATCTTCAACAATCACTTTAAAAGTTCTGTGGAAAATAACAGCTGTTAACTTCTGGAATTTTATTAATTCCCTCATAAATTCTATGTGTATATATTTGAGCAGGAAAAAATGTGTCCCAGATGGTAAGAAAGAGGATTAGTTCAATTGGCAAAATTATGAAGGCAAAAAATTATAAAGGGGATTAGTATTAATAAATTAATATTAGGGAGTGTTTCTTGGTAGCTGAATATTTATTTCTATGATTTTAAGTGTCTTTTTCTAGCTATGTTACTTCCTCTAATTCCATTTACTTCAAGGTTTGCACGTAAATTAAACAAAAATATTTAAAATTTATGGTCACTTATGTTGAACTTATTTGAACAGAAAGTTCTGAATCTTAAAATAAAAATCATTTATTATAAGATTTCTACCTTGTTTTAGCCTTTTTAGTCTTGAAATTCACTTTTTAAAAACTTGTACCTAATAACTCTTTTTATGAAAACAAAATGTTGGATTTTATGTCAATGTATCACTAACAGATGTTAGGAATATCTCTGTTGGCTGCTGTCTTGAATTGATTTTTATTTTTTCTTCACTTTTCCAAAATAAATTACATAGGAAAATAAACAATTGTCATGTAGGCCCGCTGGTTGAGGTCAATAATTGTTTTAAAGTTAGCTACAAAACATCTTTAATAGCTATAGACGTGTTCCAAAAGCACTGGCAGAAGTTCATAAAATAAGGTTAAGAGATAATTATTTCCATAACTACTAACAACTCCAAGTCAAATAATTCCTAGTCAAATGAAACCTTTTGTGTTTCTTTTCTCCCCAACTTTAAGAATAAAAGTTCTTGTACTGTCTCTTACTCATCTAAGATAATCTTGTTTGACTAAAAACAAATACTTACTTTACACTCCTCCAATTTTAAGATTACTATAAAAGTGTTATTTAAGTTAACACTTTTAATTGAAAATATGATTAGGAAAAATTAAAGTTTTATAGAGGTTTTTTGTTTGTTTCAAAAGTACAGTACAGGTAGTATCATGTATAAAAGCAAGTTATCAAAGCTACAAATATAAATTATTTCATAAGTTTTAAAAAATAAAAATTAATACCCATGTGGTTTTGATAATCACTGACAGACAATTATTATACTAATAAATATAAAAAGTTATACAGGGTTAGCAGTGAGGAATAAAATAATACCACCCATAATATTTATTATGGACAGAAAATAACCCAATGAGGTAGAAATTAGGAGTTGGATAATATGCTCATCTATCTAACTATCATTCAGGATACTAGATCTAGGGGGTAGGGGAAAAAGAAAAAGAGACAGAGATGATAGAGAGAGAGAAGTTAAATACCCTGCTCAAGGTCACAGTACTTTAGAAAGAGTGAAGCCAAGGTGTGCCTGTTGTTATTCTGCCTCTGTAGACTTCTCTCTCTCTTCCACCCCCTCCCTCCCTCAAAGCAGTGGAAGGTGTTGTGAGAAAGTAGTATAAAACACCATACTGACAGACACTCTGAGAATGGCTTCACATCCATTTTCAAACGTTAGAGTTGTAAAGATATTATTCAGAGAGTATATATCAAATTGCCATTTCAACAGAGGCAGTGTTAATGGATAAATATTTATGGCGAATGAAGTAATTTGAATAAACCATGTATATTTATTATATACTACACAAAAGTTTTATGCCCTCCCCTTTTTCTAGTTCTTTAACAACTTCAGTACAAGAGGGACTACTGGTGCTTCAGAATTCAGTATAAAGTTATTTTCACATAAATTATAGGCATTAGTAAATTTAGGAAAACTTTCAGGGCATTCCATTGCCCAAACAATTGGAGGATTAATTTTCATAGGTGATATTGGAAAGAGATGAAGTAAATGATTAACTTCTCAAAGTAAAATAAATTCTCCAAAGAGATGTTCTTCAGCACATCTTCAAATGTTTAATGGTAGCCACTGTCCTAAGAAAGCCATCAGTGGCTGAACTTCTCACCAGGTACTCCCTAGCAGGACATGAAAGAAGCCACTTCAGGATTCTGTAATCTTTCTTGGATATTCCCCAAGTGACAATCTTAGCCAAACACAATCTCTTCACCTGTGACATTAACTGTAGATTTGAGATAAATAGCAATAGTCAACTCAAATCCAGTAGACTCTCAAGACAAGATGAAGAAATTTCGTCTCCCCAAATTGATGCTAATAAGAATCACATGCTCAATGGAAGCCACGGTTGTTGACCATTCTATGTTCTAATTGGTTCTCCTTAAGATTAAGGTGCCAGGAAGCAATGGCCTTAAAACTTCATTAGTGTAAAGTAGAAAATTATTAAAGATGTCAGATATCAAAATAGACATACGGTGTGATGGCAAAGAAGTGAAGACAACAAGCCTCAGTATCCCCCTCATGAATGACACACACGGTCTGGGCTGTGTCATAGGCACATCCCTACAGTAGAGAGGGTGCATGAGGCTTTGAAAGCTATATTAATTTAGGATTATTCATTGCCATCTAATCTGAAATTGTAGTTCTCGAACTCCTAGACCTAGATACAGCTTTTAAAGATTAAAAGCCCAGAACCACTGCCAGCATTTATTTGGTGGTTATATTTCTCAGTAGAAATGAATTTACTAATATAATTGTCAAACAAATCATTTTTGAGATCAGGTATCGTAAATCATTTCTCCAGAGTCTGATCAGCTCTGGGCAAATGGTTAAAACCGAGTTTCTGAACCTGGGTTCTAAATTCTGGTTCTGAATTATCAATTCTGGTTTTGAAATTCTGTGAGAATCTGGGAATCTTTGCACAAAACATCCTAATTCAGCTAACTGAGGTCCCCACCCCCCAGCAAGACCAGTACCAATCTGCAGCATGTTAAGGACCAGGCCACACAGCTCCCCTTCCACCGCCACCCACCCCGTGAAATATAGGAGGGGGTGGGGGGAAGTGCTGCACAGCAGGAGGTGAGCGGTGGGTGAGCAAGAAGCTTCATCTGTATTTACAACCACTCCCCATCCCCCATCATTCCCATCACCCCTTGAGCTCCCCCACTGCATCCACCCCCTGTGGAAAAATTGTCTTCCACGAAACCAGTCCCCGGTGCCAAAAAGGTTGGTGACTGCCGAGCTAATACACATACAGATTACTCAGGGTCTGTTTGAGTCAGGGGATGGAAAAATGATTATTCCACAGTTATTTTATATTTATAAAACCACTTAAACAACATATGTAAGAAGATCACACTCTACTATCTACTAAACTCTCTCCACCCCATCCCACATGGATGCTTTGTATTGTTTTAAACTTCGTTTCTTTGAAGATTTACTTCTCTGCCTTACTGAGTGAATTTCAGGAATCACTAACAGTTTAATGTTTCAAATGTTTTCATCTTTTAAAAGCAGTTTTGAATACAAATTGTGTTTTGCATGGATTAGCATAAAGATGTCAAAAGGATTCTCTAATATCACCAGTCTGTTAAATTTATAATCTGCAAATGAGGTTACTTTTGTATTTTTCAAAGAACATTAACACTGCTAACGTTTTCAATTTTTTCTGAAATAGAATATTTACAAAATATAATGAACAGCCACACAAAGGGAGACAAATTGACCATGAACTTACTGAGGCTTAAGTTTTGGGGTGCCCTCCTTTCAGTGGGCACCTCCCAAGACAGGAGGGTGGGGAAGCGGGGGAGGGGGGCTGGGGGGAAGGGAAGGGAGAGCCTACCAGTTTGTGCATATATTGTAAAATCTGCAAGAATAAGATTTTTTTGTTATTACTTTTCTTACAATGAGTACTACTAATCCACCTCTGCACACAATTATGGGCTTCCCCTTATTAATGAGTTTATTTAGCTTTCTAGATTTGACTACCCACAAAGCTTGGATAAAGAAATTGGTCTCCAGGGACTATCGTCTGATAGTTCAACCTTTAAAATATTAAGGATTTTATATGACCAACGACTTAGCACACACACTCTCTATCAAACTTCAATTCTTAAAATGTGAGAGTTTTGTGAACTTTTTCAACTTTCCTGCTGGATGATGACTCATAAAATCTTAGCCCTTACATTTCATACATGTGTTATTAATTAAATTCTATTGCCACAAATGCTTACCTAAGAAATGTGAAAACTAAGGAAAACCTCCCAGCTTATTGTAGCTTCATGTTTCCTTTGATTAGTTTCCAGGAAGTCAAAGGAACAAGAACCATTTATTTTGAAGTGCAGAACATGGGAACAATGGTTTGGCATTGCTTAACTGTCATATTTGCAATTGTCAGCCCAGCTAAACTGATTTCCCGGATACTCTAAATCCAAGGACTATAATTTCCTTTTTTGTTTGGTAAAGACAGTTCTCTGATTCACTCTTTTATTTCCAAACTGGTCCTATACATCCAACTGCAAGCTAACACCAAAACACACTTTTTAGGTTCAGTTAGCTAGACTGATAAAAGAAATGATTTAATGAATATCTGCACACATTCAAATCAGTGAGACCTTTGGAGCTGCCTCCTGGAATGGTCAGGAAAGGAATTTGTGCTGTTGGATAAAGGTCAAATTTTTGTAACTCATTCAGATTAAGTGTTAAAAAGAGGGGAAAAGGTATTTGTGTCCAGATATGGTATGCAAAAATCTAATTGTCATAATATAATTCAGATGAAATGGTTGTTTGCTAACCTCTACAGCTTCGGTCCCCAACCTCCGGGCTCCGGCCCAGTACCTGTCCGTGGCCTGTGAGGAAGCAGCCGCACATCACCACCTGAGTTCTGCCTGCTCTTCCCTGCTCCCGCGCCTGTGGAAAAATTGTCTTCCATGAAACCGGTCCCTGGTGCCAAAAAGGTTGGGGACCACTGCTCTGTAGCATGAGAAGGACTGGATTTATGACAGAATCAACTGGATATTTTGAAATTATGTAGACTCAGCCTTAGCACTTCAGGTTTTGATAAGACGGTATCAGAACTGACTTTACCCCCACTGGGATAAAGAACTAAATAGCATTCCATGACCACCGTTTTCAACAGCTTGGCTTTTTGACTAAATATCATCTGAAAATAAATAAAAGGCAACATTAAGTCCAGCTGGGTGAGGAAAGGGCAGTCTATAAAGTAAATGCAGCCTGTGTCTTTATTATAGCTGGAAACAGAATCATTCTTTGTCTTCAGAAAGCCAAAACCCAGTGTGTGAAACCCAGTGTTATGAATTACTAGCCACATTGCCTTGGGCAAGCTATAGCCTCAGTTTCCTGCTTGGTAAAATAAAGCTAGTAATGCCTTCCTTAGCTGGTTGTAAAGATGAAATGAAATAAAGTACATAACTGCGTAGCCTAGTTCCTGGCACACAGTAGATTCTCTATAAATATTTGTTTCTTGTCCCTGTCCCATCCCTTCACATTGCTTTTTATGCCTGTGGTGACGTAAATACAGCGCTTTGTAAATGATTTCACAATAATCATGCATTAGGATGGAATATAAAAATAGAGAATGGATTGTTAAAGTTACACTTTTTCCTCCCTTTTTAAATGATTAGGATGAATTCTTCATTGCAGCAGCTGCTTAGACTGGGATGCCCTGGGTTTAGATTCTACTTCTTCTTTCGTCCTTGCTATGACATGTGTGGACAGTTACGGCCTCTTCGGCTGTGTTTCACTCTCTGTAAAACATACTTTATGATGATGATGCCTTTCATAACTTAATTGACACAATTAATCACACCCTTCTTCTTGACACACTTTCTACACTTAGCATCCAAGACAATGCACTTTCCTAGTTTTCCATCGCATGGATCCTAACCTAGGTCATCTCTGCTTCTCTATTTCCTTCCTTAGTGATGTGATTCAGACTCCTCGCATTAAACACTGCCAGATGCTAACAACTCCCAGATATTTGTCTACATTCTAGACATCTTTGCTGAACTTCAGATCCAAATACCTATTCAACCTCACCACCTGACGGTTTAAGAGACATTTCATACTCTACGTCCAAACCTCATCTTTCTTTCTAAGCCTTCTCCACCTCAGATGATAGCAACTCAGTTATTCCAGTTGCTCTGGCTGAAAATCTGGCAGTTATCCTTAGTGATTCCATTTAGCACAGCCCACATCCAATCCACCAGTAAACCCTATTGGCTTTACCCTCAAAATGCGTCCGGAATTTGACCATGTCTCATTCCTCCCACTGCCACACTCTGGCCTGGGCACTAACATCTCTTGCCTGGATTGCAGCAATTGCCTCCTGACTGGCTGCCTGCTTCTGTCCTGCTTTTCTAAAGTCTAATCTCAACACATCTGCTAGAGTGACCCTTTAAAATGCTAAGTCAGATCATGGCACTTTTTTGCTCAAAACCTTGGACTAACTCTCCATCTCCCCAGAGTCGTGGTAGAAGTCCTTTTATGGGCCCCGAAGGTCCTACACAATCTGGCTCACTGCCTTGGAATCTCCTTTTATCTATAATCCCCACCCCTGCTGAGATATCTATCAACTCCCTCAGTTCTTCGTCTTTGCTCAAAGGTCATCTCCTTGATGAGATCTACTCTGACCACTCTATTTAATATCCCAACCCACCTTCCCCCCACCTTTCCTCCTCCACGTTCCTGATTCCCTCGATCCTGCTTTGGTTTTCCTGTTTTCCATATACCTATTATCTTGTAACATATTGTATCCTGTACTTATGTACTAAAGGCAGGGGCCTTTATTTTCTTCACCAATAATCCCAAGGGCAAAGAACAATGCTTGCTGCATAGTAGATACTCAGCAAATACTTGCCGAGTGAATAGAAATGAAGTTAATTGTGTAGAAGATGAAATGGAACTCAGTAGTACCCCCTGATCTGCAGGGCATACGTTCCAGGACCCCCCAGTGGATGCCTGAAACCAAGGATAGTACTGAACTCCATATACACTATTTTTTTCCTATACATACATACCTATGATAAAGTTTAATTTATAAATCAGGCACAGTAAGAGATTAACAATAATAATAATAAAATAAAGCAATTATAACAATATACTGTAATAAAAGTTATGTGAATATGGTCTCTCAAAATATTTCATTGTACTGTACTTACTTTTCTTGTGATGATGTGAGATGATAAAATGCCTGCGTGATGAGATGAAGTGACATAGGCATTGTGACTTAGTGTTAGGCTATGACTGGCCTTCTGACCATACATCAGAAGGAGGATCATCTGCCTCAGGTGATCCTGGATCATCTAGCCACAAAGATGCCTAGAGTTGGATGTCAGGAGCAGACAATGTCAATGACTAATGGGTGGGTAGCATCTACAGCATGGACGTGCTAGACAAAGGGATGATTCCCATCCCAAGTGAATTGTTTATTTCTGGAATCTTTCATTTAATATTTTTAGACTGAAGTTGTCCACGGGTAACTGATACTGCAAAAAGCAAAACTCAGGATAAGGGACGACTACTGTGTAAGGAGTATGCAGCTTTAATTTTTTAAACTCAGGGATGAGCTGCACAAGATTAAACAATGAAAGATTTTGAAGCAGCCAATTTTGAAGCTGAAAACGTTTAGTGTATTACATCACTGTGCAGAATCAATTTTTATATTGTGCTGCAACAAAAAATTTAACATACGGATATATTTGATGCTAAAAACAATAGGCATCAACTCTTAAAGTATCTTTCTCAGTAGTAACCCAAAATGTGATTTTAAAAGCCACAACTCATTGTTATTTTTTAAAAGTATCCTTGTCATTATAAAATAAAAAATAAGGTTAATAAAATATTCTAAATTTAGTAATACAAGGTGAGAGGTTTTTATTATTTGCTTTTTTAGTGTTGTGATTTAATACAACTGAAAATGGCATAGTGATGGTTAATTTTATGTGTCAACTTGGCTGGTCCATGGTATACAGATGGTCAAGCATTATTCTGGATGTTTCTGTGAGGGTGTTTTTGAATGAGATTAACATTTAAATCAGTAAAATTGATTACCCTCCCCAATAGAGGTGGGTCTCATTCAATTAATTAAAGGCCTAAATAGAACAAAAAACTGACTTCCTCAAGCGAGACGGAATTCTGTCAGCAGATGGCCTCTGGACTTGAACTGCAGCATTGGCAATTCCTGGGTCTGTGCAGCCTGCTGGCCCACCACCCAGAATTGGGACCTGCCTGTCTCCATAATCACACAAACCAATTCCTTAAAATAATTCTCTTTATGCAAACACACATACATACATCTTGTTGGTCCTATTTCTCTGGAAAACCCTGATCATAATGAATTACAGTCATAAATTAATTTTGGAGCATCTACTTTAATACAAGTGTGCTTTCTATCTTAGGAATTCCTTTGGAGGTCCATAACACCATCATTTAAAAAATGTTCCATAGTCAATTTTGTTCTGAGCACGCTGATCTAGAACAACCTCACATAGTCAATAACTCCCCTTTAAACCTTAACAAACACCCTCCTCAGAGCCAAGTCTATATCCTCAAGGACAAAGGACGTGTTGATTTAGTCTTCCTCATCCTTTTGCTGCTCTTCAGGTGGAGGTGAGGTGCAACCAGGGATGGGAGCTGTCTCCTCTGTGTTATTATGAAATTCTCTCCAACCCTCAAGGCCCCTCTTAAGTCTCATCACCTCTAGGAAGTTTTCCTATGAAAGCTCTAGGTAACATTCCAGACTATTCACAGAACTTTCCTCTCCAATCTATGTTGATAAAATTAAATAGCATTTTATGATTTATCACATTTGGCGGCTTTTGTGACGCTCTTTTCTTCTCTGATGCTCCTTTCCTGCATCCTCTCCCTCAGACTGGCCATTAACTTTCAGCATGTTATAGACGGATGGGGATTCCACGGCAATAAAAGTTTGAGAAACATTTGGTTAACAAGTTAAACGAAGTTCCCTATTGTAGGCCTCATTGGAGCCTTTAACGTGCTAAGGAGCATTGTGACTCTCCAGAGGGGAATATAATTTAGAGCATGAAACACTGCAGTAGAATAAGAGAGAAAAAGTCCAAAAGGAAACCATGTAGGAGATTGAGAAGAGGCAATCAGAGGAATAAGAGGAACTACGACTGAATAGTGTCATGGAAATCAGGGACCGGCAGACATTCAAGGAGGGGGGGTGTCAACAATGTTTGATGTTCCAGAGAGGTCAAGCAGGATTTTGACTGAAAGTAAGCAGTGGATTTAGGAACTAGAAAGTATTGGTGATACAATGATAGCCATTTCAATGTGTAGGAACGGGGTAGTTGGCAGTGGGCTGAAGGGTCAGTAAGGAAATGGAGGTAATAAATATAGATCACCGTTCAAGAGGTTTGGCTAGTGGGGTTTTTTCCCACATAAAATTGTAGAGACTTGAGCATGTTTACAGCCTGTGATAAGACAGCCAATAATGAAGATAAGTTGAAGATACAGAGGAGAGTGGATAACAGCTGAAGCAAAGGCCCCAAGGAGACTGGAAGAGTAGGATCATGACCACAGGTGAAAAATGAGCATTGGATAGGATAGACTCCTTCAATTAGTCCGTTTTCTGTTGCTTATAACAGAATACCTGGAACTGGGTAATTTACTTAAAAAAAGGAATTTGTTTCTTACCATTGTATGCTGAGAAGTCCAAGTTTGAGGGGGCCGCATCTGGTGAGGGCCTTCTTGCTGGTGGGAACTCTCTGCAGAGTCCCAAGGCAGTACAGGGTGTCACATGGCCAGGGGCCTAGCTCAGACCTTTCTTCCTGTTCTTATAAACCACTGGTTCCCCTCCCATGATAACCCATTAATCCATGAATGGATTAATCCACTAATGAGGGCAGAACCCTCATGACCCAATCACTTCTTAAAGGCCCCAACTCTCAACCCTGCCACATTAGGGGTAACATTTCAACATGAGTTCTGGAGGGGACAAATATTCAAACCATAACACCCCTCTCCCTTTGATTCAGGTGGGAAATTGCTAAGGACAAATATAGATGTGGACAAGTTTGCAACACATCCTCCTCACTCTTACGTGAGGTGGAGTCTTAAAATACAATCTGATCCTATTTTGCTTCCTTCGGAGGCCTCCCCTTGCCTTCAGAACGAATTCCAAATTCCTTCAAATATCCTTTCAGAACTGGCTCCTGTCTTTCCAGCCTCCCCTCTGACCACCGCCCCCTGTGTTCAAGGCACCCACCTGAGGGCTCCCAGTCACTCAAACTGTTTGTTTTCTCCATTCTCTCAGCCTGGAATCCCTTCCCTCCTACACTCCCCTACCAAAGGTGAAATTCTATGTGTTATTCAGCACCCCGCTCAAATGTCAAGAAAGGTAACGTCTTCTCTGGCCCCTTCCGTCCTCCTATACATAGTCATCCTTCCTGGATATGACATAGTACTCTTCATAAGCCTTTTTTTTTTTTAAACTACAACAATCTTTTATATGTACAATCCTTCCATTGGATAGTGTTAGGAACATGATGATGTTAGGAACTATTTGATACAAGTTTATACCTCCATCATGCTTAACCCACAATAGGAAATAATGAAATGTCTGTTGTAAACAAAAGTGGACATGTTTTGTTTTCAAATCAAATGTACATACTTCTTTGGCTGTATTTTAAGAATAGTATAAACTATAATTACATATAATATAAAATATATTTAAAATATAGTATAAACCATAAATTTTTAATCTATTGTAATACCTGGCCTACCAAACCCACAAGTAATGCTAGTTGAATTAAAATTAAGGATTAAGTTTTACCTATAATTTAATATTTCTTTGATAATGTTAACGGTTTATAGCCTCCTTGCACAAAAAAATCTATAAGTAATTTTGACACTGAATTATTCAAAACATCCTCACCTTAACTACATATAAAAGGTACAAATACTGAAACATAATTTAGTGAAACACACCCACACCCACACATACCCATGGTTATTCTCAATGTGTTCTATAGAGTAATTATTTTTAACATATTTCTTTCATTTAATTTTTTTCTCTTGTATCAGCTAAAAATGAACCTTGGAAAGGGAAAATTGGTTCCCTAAAAATAAAGTAGACAATAAATTTCCTGTCTTCAACTGCCACAAACCTAATAATTTAGTAAAGTGATGAAATATATATAATTTACATTCATTTATTTTAATTCATTGGTTTTTAACACTATCAGAACCTCTTTTTATAATAAATTTTGATGTCTCCTTTATTGTCCTGAAACAAAATTTATAGATAATATAACATTACATATACATACATATAATATATATATGTATATAAAATTTATATATGTGTAAAATTTGGAAAACATTTTTTTTAATATTAAAGAGAAATAAAAGGCACCCACTGTGGGGCTCTCAGTCAGCAAACATTGTTTAAAACAAAAGAAAATAATATATATATATATATTTTTTTAAGTTATACACATTTATTATTCCAAACTTTATTAAATACTAATGCACGTATAGAGAGGGAAAGACAATTATTACTTATTGTTAAAATAGGAGATATGAACACAAACAACAACAATTAAAAGCAAGAGTGGAACAATAGGAGAATTGTAGTTTGTTTTTTTTTTTCCAAAATATTAAAGGGGTACAAATGGTTTTGCTACATGGATCTCTTCTATAATGCTTAAGTTGGGGCTTTTAGTGTGCCCATCACCCAAATAGTGTTCACTGTACCCGATAGGTGGGTTTTTACCCCTCCCCTTCTGCCCCCTTCTTTATTTCCTATGACCTTTACATCTCTCTGTGCCCATGTGTGCCCATTGATTAGTTCCCAGTTATTAGAGAGTACATGTGGTGTTTGTTTTTTCATTCCTGAGATACTTCACTTAGGATAATGGTCTCCAATTCCATCCAAGTTGCTGCAAAAGACATCATTTCATTCCTTTTATGGCTGAGTAGTACTCCATGGGGTGTGTGTGTGTGTGTGTGTGTGTGTGTGTATGTGTATATATATATACATTTTGTTAATCTACTCATGAATTGATGGGCACTTAGGTTGATCTCACATCTTTGCGATTGTAAATTGTGCTGTAATAAACATTCTCGTGCAGGTGTTTATTTACATTTATCAATGCCTATGCAACAGTACACTAGAAAACTCAATAAAGAATTCAGATATTAGCCTACAATTATGTTAAAATGGATTTAAGCAAGATCAGAAACCATTCCAAACAGTATAGGAATATAAAGGATAGTGTTTCTGTAAATAGAAATTTGTGTATTTAGTTATACAAGAAGACTGTGCAAAAAATATTTGTGTTTATAGGTATAATAACATAAGTTACAGTATAGGCTCCGATAATTAATATATAAAGTTTTCACTTTGGAGAATCATGAAGGATGAAGCGGGAGGGACTCAGGAAAAATCTTTATTTTGCAAGATTGTCTGGCACCTTGTAAGCTATTTAATGGCCCTGGTCCCTGCCCAGTAAATGTACAGGAACCCCATCATTGTGACAATCAAATAGGCCCCAAAATATTCCACCACACCCCCTGGGGCAGTAACCCTTTGTTGTTGATTGTCCCCGATTTAATTCTCTGCACACATTGTCAGCTAATAGAAACTTGAAAACTTTGTTTTATAAACTGAGAGTTTATTCCACTTATACAGCTAATGTAACATGACCATAAAGTTAATTTTTTAAAAATAAAACTTATGATCTACATTATGTTCCATTGGTCACACTTGTTCTCACAACAAAACTATAAAAGAGGTATTGGAGAGGACACAGGATTTATTCAAGAGACACAGGATGTATTCAAAACTTTTGAACAGTTCAAGGTTTTTCAACTCTGTTATTTTCTATCTGACATCTCTAGACTTTTAATTACTCACTGCTCCAAATCTAAGCCCAATATAGTTCTTCCTATTCACAATATGTTGTATTCCAAAGAATCACATTTTCAGCTAAGAAAAATTTGACTAATTTTGATGCATTTAACTGGGGTAATTGTTTAAAGTCTCCTTATCTGTCAAGAATAGTATGTCTAAAAATATTTAGTGTTCTTTTTTCAGGCATGTACTAACACATTTTTAAACGATCTTAAAGCTCTGTGATCCAAATCTTCAATAAAAATCTTTGAAAAGGCAAACATGTCATGAAATCATAACTCAGTTTTCTCCACCTTCAAAGATAAAGCACAGAGACTCATGTTAATTAAGCTATAAGTGCCTAAACACTAACTAGAAATCTTGGACTCAACATTTTGAAAGAGTCCCAAATGTTTTCTGATTGATCCTGTTACCATAGAAACTAAAGTTGGGAAGTAGTAAAAGAGAAAAAAAATTACAAAATGGTACCAAAGAAATGAACTAAAAGGGTTATTCTTTATTTTAAAAGAAAAACACAACCTTGTGTCCTGTCATCAGATAGCACACAGCAATTTAAAAATAACACATGTACAAAATTTAGGAAATGTATGAGATATAATAATATGTATCTTTGCTTAAGACAATATTAATATTTTTCTTTTAATATGAACTTTTAGGGAAAAAAGGCCAGAAAATTATAGAGACTTTTTTCTATTTTCTTTTAAATGATCTGTGATGCTGTTAGGGTAACTAAATTGGATAATAAGTCCCTCACAATATTGGATGTGGCTCATGTTTGGATATTTTTCCTCATTTTGTTAAATAATATTTTCAGAACATGAAATATTTATTACAGGCCTATGGCTTACCCTTCAGGTTAATATTGTTTTAAATTCGATTTGAGTTGTGAACGTAGAAGGCATTTGTATGTTAAGGCACTGCAATTACACTAAATGTCAAAAAGTATTTTAATGACACATTAAGATACATAAACTGTTAACCACATTCTAAACAGAGTATTCAAATTATTTTCTTATTATGACAGAAAAAAATTAGTCATCTTTGCAGTGCCCCTGTGGGATGCATATGCTGATTCTAAATCTGTAAGTAACAAGACCAAAACTCCCTCTCTCCTCTCCTTGTGCCTTTATATTGCCGAAGTGAAAAAGCCAGAAAACAACACTTTTGTTTCTCCTAAAATCTCCTCATCCTTCTACCTTTGCTTATACTTTCAAGTGGATTCTTCATATACTTGTCCCCGTGTAGAAATGAATGTGGGATTTGGAGTCAGCAGCTGTACTTAAAGTGCTGCTTTAGTATAGTCCTAAAAATATTCTCAGCCTCTGTGTTTCTCATTTATGAAACTGTGATAAAAATAACTGTGTGCCTCACAGGGATGTTAACATGAGAATTAGGTAAAATAATTCCTGTGCAAGTATTTTGTAGATTGTAAAGTTCCATTCAAATGCTAATTTTGTTTTTTCTTTACTTTTTAATCCTTCAGGTTACCCCATGCTTCACTCTGATCTTTTCCCTTCATTTTTCCTGACCTCTAGATGACAATTGACTTTGCATAATTCCTCCTGGGCTGCCATGACACTGGTTCTGTCGGTTGTCTATTATTTCTCTGGGCATTTTTTCTGTCATTGTCTCTACTTTTTTATATTCTTTAACCAAGGACATTCTCCAGAGTTCAGCCTCTACTAATCTTCTCTGTGCTTCCTCTCAGAGTGTTTCTACATTTCTGTTTCCATTTACCACTTAAAAACAGGGGAAAGGAATGAACGATTTACATTTCTCATGCACTGTCCAATGGTCTACAGAGACAATTTTAGCTGGATACTTTGTTGCTTCCTGAAATATAAAAAATACTCATTCCTTCTCAATTAAATACCATGATTTCTCTGGTTCTACAAGTTTACAACCTTGGAATTATTGTTTTGATTTCTTGATTGTCCCCCATATTTAATCAATCACTAAATCTTACCAATTTCTATTTTCAATGTCTTCTGGATTTAACTCTTTCTGAACAATTCTGACAGCTGCCACTTTAATCCTGGATCCCATTACCTAATACTGGGCTACAGTTATCTTTTTCCTTCCAGGTCTATCCTATAGGTAATGATCAAAATGATTGTTTACCCCCATTACTATTTTTTGCTATATTTGCTTTGCTCTTCAAAACCTCCAACAACGTCCTATTGTCTATAAATCAAATAGAAACTTTATAGCATAATATACAACCAACTCCAGGAATACCAAGCCATTTTTGGAGCCCATTTCTTTCTTCCTTCCAAAACAGACTCTGGCAGTTTAGAATTTTAAAACATTATCTTAACTACATATAAAATTGTATCATCACGGGCCAACCCATGGTACATTTTTCCCACACAAAAAGATAAAATGTTAAATTATAAAAAACACTAATCATCATTACATCAAACCCTCTCATTTTACAAATAAGGAAAAGAAGACCCAAATAAAATAAAATAGCTTTTCTAAAGTGATATGATTACTAAGGGCAGAATTGACTCAATTTAGTTCTTTGGAACACTAGCTCCATTTTATTTATATGATACTTTTTGCTTCTTTGTGAACAAACTTGACGTTTGTGGCTAAGGTATAAGGAGGTCCTTTGAACATCCAGTAGAGACATTTCACATGGACATTTAACTTATGAATTAAATAAAGTACCACTGGCAGATATATATTAGAAATGTGATTTATAAAATTAATCAATTTAAAAAGTGAAGGTGATTCTGCCCATCATCCCTGTCAATATGAATTTGCCCTTGACTCACCATGTCAGAGAAGATGTAACTAATATTCTTATTCAGCATATATATTGGTGAGATGACTTGCTCTACAAAAGAAGTGTTTGAATTGTCCACTTTCAAAACTTTTTATCTTCTTATTTTCTAACAATTAGAAATAAATTTCCTCAAACATTCTAGCCCACGTAATGAAAAAGGCTGGTTTTGATTGGTCTCATTATCATGCAGCAGATTTTGGTATCTTAAGGCTGAATTGTTGAACATATATAAAATGGTACAAGCAAGGGAGATATGACTGTTCAAATAATTAGGGCTCTGAACATACATCCTATTAGAGGGCTGTGATGCAATCTTGCTTCCGCTGTAAAACCAAGAAGCAGTGAAGTGGGAGGTGAAGCGAAACTTCTTCCTCTGTTAACGTCTACATTCCCTTGCTCATGAATTCATAGACTATTCAGCATGTAAATAGCTTCTGACACAAATGACTGCAATGACAGTGTGCATGTGCTGCGGACACAGGCTGTAGACGGCTTCTAATTTGGCAGCGAAGTGCCTCTACTTCTTCCATTCTTTTCCCATAATCAGCATCTTCTCTAGAGAATCCTTAGATATTTGGGGTCTTCAGGGTTAAAGGAACTATGAGAAGTTAAACCATGTAAAGAACCCACAGGAAACTTGATTATCAAGTTATTAATGACAAGGATTTGAACATTAAATGTGTATTTTAGAAAGTATGAGCAATGTAGGAATGTGCTTGAGTTGACATGTCAAATGCTGGCTATGAAGGCTGCAGGTGTTCTTTCTTGTCGTTTAGGAGAGCCAGAGGGTTGGCAAGAACGGCTTGATGGAACCCGTCTCCATTAAACAAACGCAATGGGAAAATTTTAATTTTTCGGAATTTAATCAACTCTCTTTTTTATATTCACCTTTTTTTTTTGCCATTAGTCTATGAATGTGACATGCACTCATCTAATAAGTATTTTTACATTTTAGGGAATAAAATATTAAAGTCCCTTTATATGCACTGAAAGGTCCATGCTGCATCATGAAAAAAAACTGTAGCAGTTAATGCAGTGGATTTACTAAAGGACTTAGCTGCATAACCCAGGATCTTGGAGTTCTAACTAACAACAGGGTTGCATTTGTTTACTTTCTCAAGGCATTTTATTTTTTTATCTGTTACTATGAAATAGACTAAATAGATTTTAAAAGGGGCTATTCAAACAGAATTTTGGTTTCTTATACTGACCACCCCAGTTAAGGTATAGAATTTAGGAGAGCCAATGTTTCAGATATTTCAAGTAGACTCACTTTGGTCTATTTATTTTCTCTTTAAACCAATAGACTCAAAGGTAGAGTGTCCAAGAAAGTCGAGAGGAGTGCAGAAAAGAAATATTAGAATTTTAGTATATTTATCATGTTCTTCTCTTTTTTCTGTTTTAAGGGTTTAAATAATTCTCTATTGAGAAAAATTTCAAATATACACAAAAATAGAAGGAACAAACAATGAACCTCATATATTCATCATCCAGATTCAACAGTTATAAAGATTTTGTCACATTTACTTCATCTATCTTTATTGCTGGTGAGGAATTTAAAATTTTTAAATTTTAAAAACTTTATATATCAAATAATTTTCTTTATTACTTTAGTTGGCGACACTAAAGATTAAGACATATAGCTACACCACCATTAGAACAATTAACAAAATTAATAATAATTCCTTGGTATAATCTAAGATCCAGCTGTAGTCAAATTCCCCCAATGTCTTACCCGAATCACGTCTCAGCATTACAGTTGTTTCTTAGCCCTTTTGTCTTGTTTGTATTTATTTATTTATTTATTTATTTATTTATTTATTTATTTATTTATTATTTCAGAATATTATGGGGGTACAACACTTTGGCTATATATATTGCCCATGCACTGCCCGTGTCAGAGCTACAATCATGGTCATCCCCCAAACTGTGCTCCCCAAATCCATTCAGTGAGAGTTTTCCCCATCCCCTCCACCCCCCTCCTGCCTGCCTGCCCCCTGATGAATATTATTGCCCTGTGTGATGTAGGTGTTGATCAGTCAGTACCAATTTGATGGTGAGTACCAGTGGTGCTTGTTTTTCCAATCCTGCGACACTTCGCTTCGAAGAATGGGTTCTAGCTCCAACCAGGATAATACCAGATGTGTTAATTCACTATTGTTCCTTATTGCTGAGTAATACTCCATGGTATACATATACCACATTTTATTAATCCACTCGTGTATTGATGGGCACCTGGGTTGTTTCCACTTCTTTGCAATTGTGAATTGTGCTGCTATAAACATTTGTGAGCAGATGTCTTTATTATAAAATGTCTTTTTTTCCTTTGGGTAAATACCCAGTAGTGGGATTGCTGGGTCAAATGGTAATTCTACTTTTAATTCTTTGAGGTATCTCCATATTACTTTCCATAGAGGTTGTACTAATTTGCAGTCCCACCAGCAGTGTATGAGTGTTCCTATCTGTCCACATCCCCACCAACATTTGTTGTTTGGGGATTTTTTGATATGAGCTAATCTCACTGGAGTTAAGTGATATCTCATTGTGGTTTTGACTTACATTTCCCTGATTAGAGAAGTTGAGCAATTTTTTATATGTTTGCTGGCCATTATTCTGTCTTCTTTGGAAAAGTTTCTGTTCATGTCCTTTGCCCATTTTTTAATAGGGTTGTTTGATGTTTTCTTGTTGATTTTCCTAAGTTCTGTATAGATTCTGGTTATCAGCCCTTTATCAGAGGTGTAGCATGCAAATATTTTCTCCCATTCTGTAGGTTGTCTGTTCACTCTAGTGATAGTTTCCTTGGCTGTGCAGAAGCTTTTTAATTTGATCAGGTCCCATGTATTTATTCTGGTTGCTGCTGTGATCACTTTGGGGGTCTTCTTCATAAATTCTTTGCCTGGGCCAACGTTCATAAGAGTTTTTCCAACGTTTTCTTTGAGAATTCTTATGGTTTCATGTCTTAGGTTTAGATCTGTTATCCATTGTGAGTTGATTTTTGTGAGAGGTGAGAGGTGTGGGTCCAGTTTCAGTCTTCTACATATGGCCATCCAGTTTTCCCAGCACCATTTGTTGAATAGGGAATCTGTTCCCCAGTGTACGTTTTTTTGGAATTTGTCAAAGATCAGGTGACTGTATGAGGTTGGTTGTATATTTGGGTTCTCAGTCCTGTTCCATTGGTCTACATCTCTGTCCTTGTGCCAATACCATGCAGTTTTGGTTACTATAGCCTTGTAGTATAGTTTGAAGTCTGGTAGATAGATGCCTCCCAATTTGTTCTTTTTGCTTAAGATTGCTTTGGCTAGACGGGGTCTTCTCTGGTTCCACATGAAGCATGGAATTATTTTTTCTAGATCGGCAAAAAATGATGTTGGTATTTTGATAGGGACTGCATTGATCGGCCCTTCCTTCCCTCCACTCTATTTTCACCTTTCATGCCATTGACTTGTTGTAGAAACCTGGTCAGTTATTCTGTAGAATAACCCACTTTCTGAGTTTGTGTGCTCCCATGTGTTGTCATTTAATCTCTGCATCCACCCTCCTATTAAGTGGAAGTTAGCTTGCCGAGAGGCTTGATTCAAGTGAAGGTCATTTTCTTTCTTTTTTTCTTTTTTGGAGGGATAGGCAAGAACAATACATAGGGAGTGTGATGTGCTTCCTATTGTATCACAGTGTTTGGCTGTCCTACTTTCAATGATGCTAAGATTAATCAGTGTTTCAAGTGAGAACAGATTGATCCTTCCATTGTAAAATTTCCATCCACATTTTGTCTAATGTTTTTACCCATTAATAATCATATCCTGAATTAATTACATGTTGCAAGATGATGATTAGATTCTACTATTTTTATTATCTATTATCTTTGCACGTTTATTAGCTTGAATTCTATAAAGAACGTTTCCTTATCAATTAAGGCTATGTGGTTATACGTACATACATAAAAGCAAGCAGGATAAAGACTTAATTCTTTATTTTGATTGCCAAATATCGGAGTTAGGGGTAACTGACCTAGTTAATTCTAATGGTGACCAAAGAGTGGTAATTGGTTTTTATTTTCTTGATTTTTCTCTCTTTTGGTATCTTTATAATTAGTGCATTTAAAAAAATACATTCAACATCTTTTTTTTTTTTCTTAAAGAGATAAGGTCTCCTTCTGTCACCCAGGCTGGAGTGCAGTGGTGTGATCAGAGCTCACTGCAACCTCAAACTACTGGGCTCAAGTGTTCCTCCCATCTCAGCCTCCCAAATAGCTGGGACTACAAGTACATGCCACCATGCCCAGCTAATTTTTTTTTTTTTGGTAGAGGCAGGGGTCTCATTATGTTGCCCAGGCTGGTCTTGAACTCCTGGCCTCAAGTGATCCTCCCACCTCAGCCTCCCAAAGTGCTGGGATTACAGGCATGAGCCACTGCACCTGGCCATGTTCAACATCTTTAAATCAATCACATTCAGTATATTTTTTCACTTTTGATTCTCAAGTTGCCCCCAATTTGGCCAAAGGGAGACTTTTTATGTTGATTCCTGTGTCCTTTGGACATATTCTCATTAGTTTTTGACAGCTAACTTGCTTTCTGGGGCAACAAAATGTCCCAGGCTCATCTTATACATGCCCAACCCTAAAAGTGGAATCAGTTGTTCCTCCAAAGATCCCAGTTACTGTTAGTGTGGAATGGTATCTAGGCATCACATTCTGTATGCTAGGTATGCTCATTTTTATGGGGTTGTAGGATAGATTATATTATGATTCCTAACTCCCTTCTCACTTACTGTATTATCGCTAAGGCCTGTTGGCAGGCAGAATACACTTCTCCACCCCACTGTCAGGTTTGGTCGTGTGATGTACTTTGACCAATGGACATACCCCATGTTAAGTGGAAGCCTTAAGAGCCATTACACAGCTTAGCTCTCTCCTTTGCTTTTCCCTAGGCCACAGGACTGTCTGTCCCAAACAAGACCACATGAGTTCATACCGATGTTTCCAATTCAAATACAATGTTATAGGACTTTTACTTAACTTTTTAAAACTTTATACATATATCCCTTTTTTCCTATACTAACTATCTTGATTTCTATGTATATTAGTATAATCACTGATTTGCATTATCCTGTAATATAATGTAGTTTCAAAATAACAAAACCACTATTTTAAATTACTAAAGTTTAAAATGTACTTGCAGCTATATTTGTCCTTAAAATGTATTCTGCTATTCAGTGGAATAGTATAAGTTCAGATTGAAATAATTCTTTCCTCTGTGTGGTTGTATCACTGATTTGACATACAGTAAGTTCATTTCTTTCGATTTGTTTCAATTTTTAGAGATGGCGGTTTTAGTGGATTTTATATTTTAGAATAAAACATTTAAGTTCTCAAAATCAAATCTATGTAATAAGTTATAGTAAGAGGAGTCTGTCCCATTCCTATCCCTTCTGCTCATTTTTAATAGTTTTCATTTAACCTCCCAGTGTTTCTTTCTTAGACAAAATGTAGCGTGTTGCATTACACTGTTCTGTACCTTGCTTTTTCCACTTACTATATCTTAGAGATAATGGTACATAGAGATCACCCTCATTCCTTTATATGGCTACACTGCGTATCATTTTGTTATTTATTCAGCCAATCCTCTATTAATATTTGTTTTCCATCTTTTTTTAGAATAAATAATTTTGAAACAAATAATACCATGCATAAATCATGTCCTATTTTGCAACTACAGCTTTAGACTAGGCTCCCAATAGTGGGGTTAATGGGGCAAAGGGTAGATTTGTAATTTTTCTACATACTGCTGGTTCCCTTCCATAGAGTTGTATCATTACACAGACCCATCAGCAGTGTGTAAGAACGCCTGTTTCCACACAGCTTCAATAACAGAGCATGTGGATGAGTCATGTAGTTTTGCTAAGGGAAGTAAGGCTGTCTTGGGGACAGTTTAATTTGCATTTTAAGTTACATTGAGCAAAGTTTCTTATCTGTAGTCATTTACATTTTTCTTAACTCTCTGGGTTTTTTGTGCCTTTTATTCTGGTGTTTATATTTTATTTTCTTTTAATTTTTAGGGGCTCTTTTTATATCTGTGATAATACTCTTTGAGGCTAAAATTACAAATATCTTTTTCCAATTAGTCATTTATCTTTTGATTTGCTTATGGTGTTTTATTTTTCCCATGCAGATGTCATTTTGATATACAGTCCAGTTTACAGAAGAACACACTCATGCTTTATTTTGGGTTTTTTGTTTAGAGGGGAGGTGTGGTTTTATATATTTACTTATTTACATTTAGATTTCAGATCCATTTGGAATTTCTACTCACATACACTGTCCGGTTCAGATCCATTTTTCCCTCAAGTGGCTACCCAGTGGTTGTAACAATATTCATTAAGTATTTTCTATGGTTTTAGATTCTACCATTATACATACACACACACTAAATTTCTAAATGAAGGTGGTCTAATTTCTGGACTTTATATTCTCTTCCATTGGTCTGTCTATTCATGTACCCCCCAGTGTTTTAATTATAGAGGCTTTATAAAATGCTGTAATATAGGGCTACAACCACCTCATTTTTGCCCTCCCAAGTGTATTATTATTTCTCCATTGTCTAATTCATTTGATATTTATTCTATATATTTTTTATAATTAATGTAATATATTGACACAGAAATATATGCACATAATTTATAACCAAAAACTTATGTTGGGACCTATGCTCTTTTTAAAAGTAGTACTATATGTAATCAAAAAAGTTTGAAGATCACTACTCCACACAGGGTTTTTCGAATATTCCAACATCTTCAGACAGCTTTTCTGGGAGAGCACTACAACAAAGCTGAGATTCTTAGGATGTATCTAATTTTGGCATTTGCCCAATGGGCGATGATACCCTTGGACTGAGATGGTGGGTCACCTGGATCCAGAGGAAATTTTTTCAGTGCTAATTGAGGTGTCAAGATCCCACAAGAAGATGTTATGAATACTGGACAAGAACACCTGGGAAAACTATCTTTGGTTTGGACATAAAGAACGCTTTATCAGGCTCTGCGATGGTTTGAGTGTGTCTCCCAAAATTCATGTGCTGGAAGCGTGATTTCCAATGTAACGATGTTGAGAGGCGGTAGGACCTTTAAGAGGTGTTTAAGAGATTAATGTCTCTCTCATGGGACTGGGTTAATTCTCACGGGAGTGAGTGAGTCGTTGCTTTCAAAGGACTCAATTAGTTACTGAGAGAGAGCTTGTTGTTATAAAGTGAGGCTGCACTTCATACTTGCTGCTCCTACAGGCACTCCTGCATATGATGCCATCAGCTATGTTAGGAGGGCCTCGCCAGAGGCAGCTGCCTGATCTTGAATTTCCCATTCTCCAGAAATGTCAGCTAAATAAACTTCTTTTCTTTATAAATTCCAGTCTCAGTTATTCTGTCATTGCAATAGAAACAGACTAAAATAGGCTCTATCTTCTCATCTCTCTTAATAAACTTTTGCACATTACAGGATATGGATTGCTATGATATCAATAGAGTGGCAAAGAAATTAGACCACAGTGGGAAAGTCTGGAGCCCTCTGCTCCAAGGAGTACTTTTATAACTAACATCCCTTGTTCTGTTTTATCTTAGGCAACCTTTGAAAGGCATATATTGTTTGATTCATCTGAGTTTTCAATCAGTGCTTACTAATTCAAGGTAAGCTTACATGCTTTTAGGATGTAAAGAGGCATCAAGAAATCAGCAAAATTTCTGAAAAATTCTATAAGGCAGACCAGCCTCTGTATTTCCTTGTAATTCTCGGGAGGTCATAGTTCTAGGGACAGAACTCTAGAGGAGAAAGTTCTAGGGACAGAAACATTGTACATTCATTTAGGACTATTAATTTTACATGTGTCCTGGGATTTAGTAATTACATTACTAAAAAGTTACATAATTTTTTGAAGCTACAAAATAAATAGACAAACACTAAACTCCAGTTTACTTAATTCCATTTAACTAATTGTTAAATAAACACTATGTGCCCGGGACTTCTCTAGGCACTAGGGATACAAACATGTATTGTCTCTTCCCTCAACACACAATCCAGAGAGATGTCCATGGAAAAATTATAACAGTTTAGCCAAATAAGTGCCAAAGGAGAAGCAAGACTATGCCAAAAGCACTGGAGTATAATATACAGCAGACTTCAGTTTTGAGGAACGGATGAGTTGGCAAGACTTAAGAGAAGAGGTAAGGAATTTTGGAGTTAGACCTTCAGGGAGAAATTGTATTTGGCCACATGTAGAACATTACAACAATAGCAACAGCAACAGAGAAGAATGGAGGTTGGGAGGAAGTATTGTATTTAGGTAAAATGGCATAGATGTTCACTTGCTTACACACATGCATACACATGGCACAAAAGAACCTGACTCGTTCTGGGACTAAAAGCATCATATGGGTCAAGCACAATAATCCCATGGCTCCAATATGCTTATGTAAAATTTTAATATTTTTATGACATAGATGATTATGTTATGAGTTATTTTTTATTCCATTGTGTCAGTTCTGCTTCTGATTAGAATACATTCTTATTTGAAAGTGCCTCTAGAACATTTTTTAAAACGTAAACACCATTCTCCCTTTTCAAATTTAGCACTTTACCATTAGTTCCACATGTTCCCTTTTTATTTGCAGTCATTACTTTTGTTTTGGTCTCCTTTAAAAATAGCACCCATTTGCACTTGTCTGTGAATCTTAGCTGCTGCTAGAGTCTCTGTCCTCTCTGGGTTTGGCACATATGTTCTCCTTCAGACTTTTTAATTGGATCTGGGTTGGAAGTTTTCCCTTTCCAGATTTGTTCACTGGTTTGAAAGTTTATTTCCCTCTATTTTGTTAATCACTTTGTTTTACTGTTTTTGGTGATTTTAGTTAGAAGGTAGCTCCCACTGTATTTTGGCACAACAGTTTTAAATGCTTCTATAAGATGTTATCATGAGTCCAGCTGTGAGACCTAGCTTTGGATTGTGGCTTAATTACTAACAAAAATATAATAACTTTTTGTAGGAAGCCACACAACACTATATATAATATATATATAACATGATTTGCTGGAAGGTGCAGAATAGTAAGCATAATAAATTTTGATTTTTAAGTTTGAAGAAACTATACAGGTATGCTCATATATATTGGAACTATTTCTTTGCCAATTTTCTGGAACTATATGTAAGAACTTAAGAATGGGTTACCCGTGAGGCACAGAATAGGAGTCAGGAGGGCTGGAAAGGAGACATTTCATTTTATAACCTTTCTATGCTATTTGAATTTACCCTAACCATATATTATTTTTAGTTAAGCATATAGTAAATGTGTTTAATAATTATTTATTTTTACCTTTGATTTTGTCCATAGTAAAGTATTTAGGAAGTTTCACAGTGTGAAGAAAGCTAAGACTAAAAACAGCAGGTGACCGCTTTGACAAAATGAGAGCAAGCAAACTGGAAAAACCTAGCATAAAGGAACACACCAGGTTATACTCTTTTTACAAATATAAAGACAAATCTGTTTCAAGTTGTCCCTGTGGAAAATTTTGACAATCAACACAAAACAGAAAATCCAATAAAACAAATAAAAACTTGATGCTAATGACATAAGAGAGAGAAAAGCAAGACTCTCTAGTAAAGAATCAAAATTCCTGCAGACAGGTAGGAACACTCATACACTGCTGGTGGGACTGCACATTAGTACAACCTCTATGGAAAGTAATATGGAGATACCTCAAAGAACTAAATGTAGAACTACCAATTTGATCCAGCAATCCCACTACTGGGTATTTACCCAGAGGAAAAAAAGACATTCTATAATAAAGACATCTGCACGCAAATGTTTATAGCAGCACAATTCACAATTGCAAAGATGTGGAAACAACCCAGGTGCCCAGCAATACACAAGCAGATTAATAAAATGTGGTATATGTATATCATGGAGTATTACTCAGCAATGAAAAACAACGGTGAATTAACACATCCGGTATTATCCTGGATGGCGCTAGAGCCCACTCTTCAAAGCGAAGTGTCACAAGAATGGAAAAACAAGCACCACAGGTACCCACCATCAAATTGATACTAACTGATCAATACTTACGTCACACATGGCAATAATATCATCAGGGGGCGGGCAGGTGGGAGGGGGGTGGAAGGGATGGGAAAACTCTCACTGAATGGGTGCGGGGCACACAGTTTGGGGGATGTCTATATACGATTGTAGCTCTGACACTGGAAGTGCATGGGCAATATATATAAGCAAAGTGTTGTACCCCAATAATATTCTGAAATAAAAGGAAAAAAAAACAAAGAATAATAAATGTTCACTAGTATTAAAAAAAAGAAAAAAGAATCAAAATTCCTACTTGTTAAGCTCATAAGGATTCTTGCTTAGGACTTTTTGAGCCAAGACAGTAGACAGTTAAGAGTGTATCTCTTGAAATACTTTCACAGGACTAGGTCCAGTACGGTTCTTTGCTTCTCTGCTCATAAAATGTAGAAACAATTCAAACTGGAGAACATTTCCTACCCACTCAGTAGCCTGAAGATTCAAAGAGTAGGGTTTTGTGGTCCTGTCAGCATGCATTCTTTTAAGCACACACATTCACATTCTCTGTCTCTCATGCATGCATGCACGCACACACTTAGGAACATAGAAGGCCACTCTTCTCCCATCAAATCAAATCAAATCAAATCACCCTCCTAAGGGTGGCAACTCAGGGAAACTCTGGAAACACTTAAAACAATACTGAATCTTTCCCAAGGGTGGGAAAGAGAGTAATATTGATAGAAGATAAATCGTAACCAAAAGAGCTACTTTTTCATGTTCATATATTGGGAGCCGAAGAGAAAATTGAAGACGTGGCATATGGCAAAAAAATTTCCTTAAAAACAAAAGAGCCCTGATTGGATTTAATTAACTGCATTTCAATACAGTCATGCACCACATAATGACATTCTAGTCAATGACAGACTGCATATACGATGGTGGGCCCATAAGATTATAATAGAGCTGAAAAATTCCTATTGCCTAGTGACATCATAGCACAGTTATTAATACTTTTTAAAAAAATAATTTAGTGTAGCCTAAGTGTACAGTGTTTATAAAGTCTATAGGAGTGTACAGTAATGTCCTAGGCCTTCATGTTCACTCACCACTTACTCACTGACTCACCCAGAGCAACTTCTAAGCCTGCAAGTCCCATTCATGGTAAGTGCCCCATACAAGGGTATCATTTTTTAAAATCTTTTATACTATATTTTTATTGTATCTTTTCTAAGTTTGGATATGTTTAGGTACCCAAATTCTTACCACTGTTGTTACAATTGCCTACAGTATTCAGTACTGTTATATGCTGCACAGGTTTGTGGCCTAGGAGCAAGAGGCTAAACCATATAGCCTATGTGTGTAGCAGGCTGTACCTAGTAGGTTTGTGTAAGTATACTTTATGATGGCACAATGATGAAATTGTCTAATGACACATTTCTCAAAATGTACGCCCATTGTTAGTTAAGTGACACATAACTGTATAAAACAATTCTCTGTGGTGGTATGTATATCTCTAATTATGTGAGCATGTATATGTTTCAATAAACTATATAAAAGAAATGCTTATACAAGTAATTGCCTGGGCCACTCTGATAGCATCTAGCTGGTCTCCCCACTTCAACTCTCCAGCACCCCAACCCTTCCATTCTCTACACCCAACCAGTGTGTTCTCTTGAAATGCAAATCTGACTCACATCCTGTGATAAAAGCCTTCAACTGTTTCTCCCATTTGCTAAGTGTGCTATACATGTCAACACATTTAATTCTCCCCAGACCTCTATGGGGTAAGCACTATTATTGGGATTATCACCATTACCGACGAGTAAACTGACACACACAGAAGTTAAGTAACTTATACAAGGTCACACAGCCAGTAATAGCACAGAGTTCAGCATCAGAGTACATGTTCTTTACCACTACACTATGCTATGTCAAATACAACTCATAAAAAATACAGCTTTATATTACTATGGATTATAATTTAAAGGTAAAAGTTATCATTGCTCCATAGGATCTACAATATTCTTGGCCAAAACAATGATTATACTGCTGTTGTACATACCCTAATTTTGGTTGGCATGGTAGGCAGAATAATGGCTCCCCCAAAGATGTCCAGATCCTACTCCCCAGAGCCTATAAATATGTTACTTTACTTGGTAAGTAGGAATTAAAGGTGTAGATGGAATTAAAGTTGCTAACCAGCTGACCTTGAAATTGGTAGATTATTCTGAATTACCCATGTGGGCCCAATGTAATTACAAGGGTCCTGACAGCTGGAAGGCGGAGGCAGAAGAGAGAGAACTAGAGAGATGAGAGCCTGGCCTCGCTGGCTTAGGAGCTGGGGGAATGGAGCCATGAGCGGGCGGCCTCTAGAAGCTGGAAAAGGCAGGGAGACAGAGTCTCCCTTAGAACTTGCAGAAGGAACGCTCCGGCTGATACCCTGATTTTAGTCCAGTGAGACCTATTTCAGACTTCTGGCCTCTAGAACTTTAAGAGAATAAATTTGTGTTGAATTGTTTGTGGTTATTTGTTTCTGCAGCAAAAAGGAAACTAATACAGCTGGGCTGTTTTTCTGAGTTCTAGCCTTGTTAACAGTAACACCATCCAAGAAAACAGTGTCCAGTTTTAAGTTTTCTTTTTCTGTTTTTGCTAAAGGCAGTACCTGACCCAGGTTCTGATCCCCCCCTTTTCCAACCTCACCCTCATCTTCCTCAGAACATCAATCTGGCAAGAGGGGTATATTGGAATATTGACTTAGCAGTACTACCACTATATCTCTACGGAATGGGAAAAGACGTTATTTTAAATAATGGCCTTTACAGCTTTCTGGTGGTCTGACTTCAACAAACACAACAGCTCTTGCCTCCATAGTTCTAATACATCTCCACCAAAAAGGCCCATAGGAGGAAACCAATGCAATAGAAACCATGGGTGATGAACATCTGTAAGCTCCCATGGGCGCCTCTCATTGAACTGCTCACGTGGAAGGAGAAATGAGTGTTCTCAATCATAGGGAATTCACTGTGCTCATTAGGCTGAAGTTTTTGTTTTTGGCTTCATCCTTTTTAGTGTCATTTCTGTCACAGTCTTGAAATGGTTGTCAGGTGCACCCACCAACCCAATTTGACCTTTCTGTTCATCAGATAATTGAGACCATGCCAGGATGGAAGCAGTTCTCTCCAGCAAACTGATTATGATGCTTGGTCCTTAACAATGTTTACAGAGGGAAGAATTTTCCTAGCACTGGTTCCCTGGAGAGCTGTTTTGGGTCAATTCTACCATAGAAGCAGAATCTTATGATTTTATAAAAGATCCAGACTTCTCTCTCCCACCACAGTCCTTATCAGTTGATGAGAGATTACAGACTCAGGCCAAGTGCCTGGCTCGGGTTCCAGTCCAGATCTGATGATCAGCTGTGACCAGCCAGGCAGTGTTAGGAACTGCTGTCGTTCACACTCAACTCCTTGGCTCTGAGAGATCCCAGAAAACATGCAATGCCTACTCCACCCCAACACTGAACACTTATTCCTGTTATTTTTTGAGATATCAGCTTAAATATCACCACAGAGAAATCTATAACCCCACATAATTAATATGCAGTTAGGACTTCATGATTTAATTGCAATCATTAATCCCACCAATACATTTCTTCTACCTACTCTACTCATCCCTATCCCATTTGCTATAGTTTGAATGTTTGTCCCTCCACCCCCAAATTTATAGCTGAAACCAAATCACCAATGTGATGGTATTAGGAGATAGGGATGTTGGGAAATGATGAGGTCATGAGAGCAGAGCCCTCATGAATGGGATTAGTGCCCTTACAAAGAGACCCCAGAGACTGCCTTGCCTCTTCCACCATGTGAGGATGCAGTGAGAAGACATTATCTATGAACCAGAAAGTGGGCCCCCACCAGACACAGAATCTGCTGGCACCTTGATTTTGGACTTCCCAGCCTTCAGAACTGTGAGAAATAAATTTCTGTTGTTTATAAACTACCCAGTTTATGGTATTTTGTTATAGCAGCCTGAAGGAAATAAGACACCACCTAATCAACAGGTATATATTTATACCTACAGTTAACCAGGCACTTTGCTCAGCACTGGACACATAGTGGTGAGCTGACATCAAGAGATTCCTCCCCTAATGGAGTGGGGAAGAAAATATAATTGAAGTAAACACAAAAATAAATGCCCATCCATCAACAGGGACACTGAAATCATAGTTTAAATAACAGGAACAACAACAGAAAGCACCATATGACCCAGCAATCCCACTGCTGGGTATATATCCAAAGGTGGGGAATTTTGTATATCGAAAAAACACCTGGACTCTTATGTTTATTGCAGCACTATTCACAATAGCCAAGATTTGGAATCAACCTAAGTGTCCACCAATGGATGAATGGGTAAAGAAATTGTGGTACATATACACAATGGAATATTATATAGCCACAAAAAAGAATGAAATCCTGCCATTTGCAACAACACGGTTGGAACTTGAGAACATTATATTAAGTGAAATAAGCCAAGCACAGAAATACAAATCTCACAGGTTTTCACTCATATGTGGGAGCTAAATATTAAAAACAATTGATCTCATGGAGACAGAGAGTAGAATGATGGTTACCAGAGGCTGGGAAGGGTAGCTGGGGGTGGGGTAGGGGAGGATAAAATGGGGACAGTTAATAGGTACAAAAATACAGTTAGATAGTTAGATAGAATGAACAATATTTGATAGCACAACAAAGTAACTATAGTCAACAATAAGTCAGGGCATGCTTTAAAATAACTAAAAGAGTGGAATTGGAATGTTCCTAACACAAAGAAATGATAAATGCCTGAGGTGATAGATATCCCAATTACCCTGGTTTGACTGATTCACATTGTATGCCTCTATTGAAACATCATGTGTACCCTATAAAGATATACAACTATTATGTACCCATAATTAAAAATTTTTTTAAAAAGCAATTCTCCAGACTAGTAAGATGTAGAAATGTTGATAAGTAGCAAAAATAAAAGGAAAAACTGAAATAAGCATGATAGTGTACATAGTAGGATTAGGACAAAGGAATGGTATAATTATATTTGGGAGGAATATTGAAAAGTTGAGTATGAGGCTGGGCATGGTGGCTCACACCTGTAATCCTAACACTTTGGGAAGCTGAGGTGGAAGGATCACTTGAGGCCAGGAGTTTGAGACCAACCTGAGCAACATAGCAAGACCCTGTCTCTACAAAAAAGCAGAAAAATTAGCAGGGCATGGTGGCACGAGCCTGTAGTCCTAGTTACTCGGGAGGCTGAGGCAGGAGGATTGCTTGAGCCCAGGAATTTGAAGTTGCAGTGAGCTATGTTGACACCACTGTACTCTAGCCTGGGGCAACAGAGTGAGACCTTGTCTCAAAAACAAAACCAAAAAAAAAAAAAAAAAAATTTTTTAAAAGATGAGTATGTAATAATAGGATAAGAAATCCACTAGGCCTTTAATAAATAAAACAGTATTGGATCATAACTCAAAGTACAAAACAAATATTTCTGAGCCCATACTGACATAACAATAGCAAATAAATAAATAAATAAGTAGGTGGGGGAGAGACACATCTCCCATGCAGACAAATAATTTATAAAGATACTCTACCCTCAAGGAGGTGGAGCATAACTCTCCTTCTTTAAGTGTAGGTTGCACATAGTGACTTCTTTCCAAAAAAATACAGTATAGAAAAAAAAAAGAATAGATAACCTGTAGAGAAACATACACTACACTACTCAGCCAGGTGATCAAGGTTAACATCAACAGTGATAAGTCAAGTTTACAGTATGATCCCTGGATATGATGTGATGAAAATGGCACTTTACCTCTATGACTTCCCCCTAAAAAACTAGAACCCCAATATAGTCATGAAAAAAAATCTGAGAAATAAAAATTGAGAGACATTCTACAAAATACTTGACCAGTATTCCTCAAACCTGTCAAGGTATTAGAAAACAAGGGAAGCCTGAGAAACTGCCACAGCCAAGAGGAGGCTAGGGAGACATGACAACTAAATGTAATGTGGTATTCTGGATGAGATCCTGGAACAGAAAAAAGACTTTAGGTAAGAATGAAGAAAATCTGAATAAAGTACCATATTAATGTAAGATATTAACAACATCTTACAGGGGGAACTGGGTGTGGGGTATATGGGGACTCTATACTAACTTTGCAATTTTTCTTTAAATCTAAACTGTTTTAAAATTTTAAAAGTTAAAAAAAAAAAACAAAGGAAACACTCTTGCAATGCCAGACCTTTTGGCATTCCAGGAACAATATAGAAAAGGTCTCCAACACCCCCAAATTAATCCCCCATAGCTGCAGTCCCCAACACCTAGGCCGCAGACTGGTATGGTCTGTGGCCTGTTAGGAACCAGGCTGCACAGCGGGAGGTGAGTGGCAGGCAAGCAAGCAAAGCTTCATCTGTATTTACAGCAGCTCCCCATGGCTCCTACCACAGCCTGAGCTCTGCCTCCTATCAGATCAGCAGCAGCATTAGATTCTCATAGGAGCTAGAACCTTACTGTAAACTGAGCATGTGAGGGATCTGGGTTGCGTGCTCCTTATGAGAATCTAATGCCTGATGATCTGAGGGGGGGCTGAGGCAGCGACACTACCGCTGGGGAGCAGCTGCAAATACAGATTATCATTAGCAGAGAGGTTTGCCTGCACAGAGACCATAATAAATCAATTGCTTGCAGACTCATATCAAAACCCTATCAGTGACTGGCAAGTGACAATTAAGCTGCATCTGGTGGCAGGCTTTAAGTCAGAATCCGACACTTATTTTAGTCTATGCACGGCCCACCTATTATTTTATTTACCACTTTTGTCCGGGCCTCTTTCCCGCACTGTGTGCTTGTCTCAGACACAGTTTTGGTGAGCCCACAAGCTAACCCTAGCAAAAATGAGTAAAAAACAAACATCACTGGAGAGCTTCTTTGAAAAGGGGGAAAGACCCAATGATGAGACAGCAGAAGACTCTAAGACTGCCAACAAAATGAAAGTTGCATTTAAAAGAAAATACCAAGAGTCCTACTTAAATTACAGGTTCACTGCAACAGGTGATTCACATTCTCCAAGCCTGCTTTGTATAATATGTGGCGAATGACTATCCCACAAAGCCATGAAACCTTCAAAACTGCTCCACCACATGGAGACAAGCACTCTGCATTAAAAGACAAGTATTTGGAGTTTTTCAAAAGAAAAAAACATGAACACGAAAACAGAAGCAATTATTGAAGGCCACCACTTCATCAAATGTGTCTGCACTGAGAGCATCATTCTTCATGGCTAACCGCATTGCTAAAGCTAAGAAGCCCTTTACTATTGGTGAAGAGTTGATCCTGCCTGCTGCTAAGGACATTTGCTGTGAACTTTTAGGAGAGGCTGCAGTTCAAAAGGTGGCACGTGTTCCTCTTTCGGCTAGCACCATAACTAGACGAATTGATGAAAAAGCAGAGGATACTGAGGCACAATTGTTAGAGAGGATTAATGAGTCACCATGGTACGCAATCCAGGTTGACAAGTCTACATATGTTGACAACAAGGCAGCAATGCTTGTTTTTGTGCGATACACTTTTCAGGAGGATGCGCATGAGGATATGTTATCTGCACTTTTGTTGCCAACCAACACCATGTCTGCAGAACTATTTAAGTCTTTGAATGATTACATATCAGGAAAACTGAATTGGTCATTTTGTGTCAGTATATGCATGGATGGAGTGGCTGCCATGACTGGACGGCTTTCTGGTTTCACTACCTGGTTCAAGGAGGTTGCTTCTGAATGTGAGTCTACGTGCTGTGTCATCCATAGAGAAATGCTTGGTAGGCGAAACATGTCACCTGAACTAAACAACATTTTGCAGGATGTGATTAAAATTATCAACCACATTAAAGTATATGCCCTTAACTCACGTCTTTTCGAGCAGCTCTGTGAGGAGATGGATGCAGAGCACACACGTCTTCTCTTATACACAGAAATGAGAAGGCTTTCTAAAGGCAGGTCACTGGCCAGAGTTTTTGAGTTATGAGAGCCACTCCAGAGATTTCTTTTAGAAAAACAGTCACCACTGGCAGCACATTTCAGTGACACTGAATGGCTTGCAAAAGTTGCTTACTAGTATGACATATTCAACCTGCTCAAGGAACTCAATCTGTCACTTCATGAGAGAACAACAACCGTGTTCAAGTTGGCAGATAAAGTGGCTGCATTCAAAGCCAAACTGGAATTATCGGGGCAATGAGCGACCATTGAGATTTTTGACATGTTTCAAACATTAGCAGAGATTTTGAAAGAGACTGAGCCAGGGCCTTCTTTCTCCCAGCTGGTGCATGATCACCTATCTCAGCTTTCAAAAGAGTTTGAGCATTACTTCCCAACCACAAAAGACCCTGAATTGGAAAGGAATGGATCTGTGACCCACTTGTGAATAAGCCAGGTGAATTGACTTTGTCCGTGCTAACAGGAGTTCAACTGCTTGAGATCGCAAATGACCGGTGGCCTTAAAAGTATGTTTGAGCCAACTTCAAATCTCCATACGTTCTGCATTAAAGTCAAGGCAGAATATCCTGAGATTGCCACAAAAGCACTGAAAAGCCTACTTCCATTTCTAACATCCTATCTTTGTGAAGCAGGGTTTTCTGCAGTGACAGCAACCAAAACAATATTATGGAGTAGAATGGCCATAAGCAACACACTTCAGGTGTCACTGTCTCCCATCACCCCCAGAAGGGACCATCTAGTTGAAGGAAAATAAGCTCAGGGTTCCCACTGATTCTGCATTATGGTGAGTTTTATAATTATTTCATTATATATTACAATGTAATAATAATAGAAATAAAGTGCACAACAAATATAATGTGCTTGAATCATCCAGAAACCATCCGCCCCCCACTCCCTTTCCATGGAAAAATTGTCTTACATGAAACAGGACCCCGGTGCCAAAAAGTTGGGGACCACTGCCCTATAGGAATCAGGGTTAGTTGAGCCAATGTGTTATATTAACCCAAAGTTTGAAGAAGAGGTTATTTGGCTTATTCATTTAAGCTTTTGTCTCTTAGTTGTTTCTCTGCTACAATTTCAAACTTAGAGTGTATTCTTTCTATTTTGATGACTGAATAGCAGAGTAAAACAATTTTCTCTTTTTCATTAGCGACAATTCTACACTAAAAGTCATAGTCTTTTTTATTTGAAATTTAGGATTTCAATGGGATACATAACTTTCTCAGTAGTTTTGTTACAATTCCTTCAGCCTGATTCTTTGTTGCTTTTCACCACTGTGCATTTTTTCTGTGTGTTCAGTATGATAGAAATTGATATTTCGAAATTGCATAAGGGTTTTATTGTGAAACTTTGCCTTCCTAGTTTGGTTTTCTATAATATGGGTCAGCACATGTCCCTTTCCCGAGACAATTTGCACCTTACTCCCCCACAAAGGGACATAGCTCACATCACTTGGGCAGTGAGAGCGTGAGAAAATATCACTGTACTGCGGTATTAGACACTCATCCAGCAGGTTATTTTAAGTATTATAAGTATTACATTACCAGAACTTGAATAGCAACAATAATAACTCATTTTACAAAACAAAAACAAAAAGGGGGGAAAGAAAAGAAAAAAGAGAGAACTAAAGAAAAACGAAGAAAAAGGGGGAGGGAGACTTAAAGAAAAGGCAAAAGCAAAAGCAGGACTTCATTGCTTAAGGTCTATTGTAATCTCCTCCATTTTCCTAAAAAGTTAACGGGAAGAAAACAAAATAAAAGGAAACGTTCCCAGGATTTTAAATCTCGTGAGCCCAGAATCTGTGAAAATCCTGTCTAAAAATGATCCCGTGAAATGAGCTTTGGGACTTCTCCCCAGCGACTCGATCCTTCGGCTTCTGCATCTTTCTAACAGTCGTCCCGTTGGACGTCCCCTGAGGACATGGCAGCTGGCTGGAGTCGCCAGACCAGACTTCTCTAACTGAATGTAGATTTGCAGGTGGCGAGGATAAAAGTAATTCTGGCTCAGCAGCCACGACCTCCCCCGCCCCCGCCCCACCTGTGCTCTGCATCCCACCGGCCCGAGAGGCCGGGGCCACGCGCACTGCCCCCTCCTCAGGGACTTGGCGCGTGGCCGGCCCTGCCTGCGGGTGACGCCGTCTTTCTCGGGACCTTAGCATCCCATGCGTAGCTAGTTCTGCATTCTAGTCACGCCCCTGAGTCTTTGAAAACTTACCCCAACTTTGCAAGAAGATGAGAACCGGCTCTTAATTTTCCCTAAGTAAAACTGACAAAATCAGACGCTATTGACAAGAAACCCAAGACCTCCGGCTCCCCGCCCCGCGCCCCCGGTTCCCCGCTGGCTCGCTGGGTGCCAAGTCGGCTGCCCGCCGCAGCCCCTCAGCCACGGCCGCCGAGACGCGGGCGGCGAGCGCCCCGTCGGGGGGCTGGGGGTCGGGGGGAGGCTGGTCCAAGCAGGAGCGAGTGGCAGGGTAGAGGTACCCGAGCAACTTACAGCCCAGCGCGACCACCAGGTAGCGCAGCAGCAGCAGGAGGAGGCGCTGGCGGCTCCTCCTCGCCATCTTCCCGGGGCCCGAGCTGGCGGTTCCGCCGAGGTCGCGGGTCCCGGCGGCGGGAGCGCGGGAGGCCGGGCGGGGGCCCTTGAACTTCTGCGGCGGGAGCGGAGGAGAGACGCGGGAGGGGCGGGGCAGGTTTGGTGGGTTGTCAGTTTCCCCTTCCAGGGGCGCCTCCTCAGCTGGTTGCCGAGGGGCAGGAAGACCTGCCCTGGGATGCGGGGGACCTGGGCTGCTCTTTTTGGGTGGGGGGTGAGAAGGGGAGGGCGTGAAAGCCGGACAAGGTGTCCGCGGGGTCCTAGTGAGGAGGCAGCAGGAGGCGATCGCGGAAGGGAAAGCCCTGGCGGGTCGTCCCCCGCCCCCGCGCCGCCGGGATTGATCGGCTTTGTGTCTGGTCTTGCGCGGGGCTGCCAGCTGTCCCCAGGGCGAGGAGCCCGGGGGCGGGGGCGGGGGCGCGGGCGGAGAGAGGGTGTACGGGGGATGGTGGTGTGTTTGCGTGGGGAAACTCCTCCTGCTTTGCCCCAACTCTTTCCCCTCCTTGGCTCAAAACTTCTTTTGGCTTTTCAGCCTAGGGGTGGAGATTTTTGGAAAATTTCTGCCCAACGGGCGAAGCTGAAGGGGAGGCGCTCCGAGGAGATGGGGTTCGCGGGCTCCGCCTGGGACTTGAGAAAAAAAAAAAAAAAGCAACCAAGACACTTGCTGGAAGTCAGGTCTCAGATTTTAGCGACAGCCTTGGCCTCTTCTCCATTTAAGCTTTTTGCTCCTGGGAGATTTAAGGTGTGTTTTGTGTTCTTTGCTTTTTCAAGTGTCAGAGTTGGAAGTTCATCTAACGGTGTGAAATATTTATCATGTTTCTTTCCAGTTACATAACTGTGGAGTTTTCCACATGTTAAAACTCTACAGCTGCCCTTTGTCAGGTTTATTTTTGGTCTACTGTGCTTTTAAAAGGGAAATCCATTATGAATGCTCCGTTGTGTACTTTAAAACTGACCCGCATTTATATTGGGCAGACGTACAAAGGCTAAACTAGCAATTTTTATATTTGCTCCTGGGGATCAAAAATGTCTGGTGTATTGATGGGTCTGGAAAAAGGACGTTCCCAGGAGAAGAAATTGGTATACATGTGTTTTATTTTTTTTTTAAAGGTAGACAAATGAGTAAAGTTCTGTATAGAAGATAGTTGATTTAGTGGTGTACATATAAAGAATTCAGCTAGCTCAGTGGACAAAGGCGACGGGAGTTTAGCTATGCGGAGCTGGGAGGAATGAGGCATCCCTGCTGTTGCCTTGGTGACAGTGATGAAAGCTTAGTACCCGTGGGGGGAGGGGCAGACCCAGGGGGCCCAGAAAGGAAAGTCAAAATAACAAAATGTTAGAGCTCATACTCCAGTCAAGCAATAAGAAGAGGCACAGATTTAACAACAGGCTTATGCCAGTTTTTCTGGGCAGTAACAAGAATGATTTGATGCTTATAAAGAAAAGTTGATGGCATCCTCTTTTTTTCTCATTCTTGTTGCAAGAATATGTCTCTTTTATTGCTCCCTAAAGATTTACACAAAAAAGGCATACTTTAAAAAAAAATTCAATGACATCCTATGTGAGTAATTGACTCACTTAGTTATTTATTTGCCACCCAGCCAAGGCATTTGTCAAATGACTACAATGTGCAGATGGTGGAGGACAACCATGAACAAGAATTGAGGCTTTTAGGCAAAGAATTTATGAAGAAGACCCCCAAAGCAATCACAGCAGCAACCAAAATAAATACATGGGACCTGATCAAATTGAAAAGCTTCTGCACAGCCAAGGAAACTATCACTAGAGTGAACAGACAACCTACAGAATGGGAGAAAATATTTGCATGCTACACTTCTGATAAAGGGCTTATAACCAGAATCTATACAGAACTTAGGAAAATCAACAAGAAAAAATCAAACAACCCTATTAAAAAATGGGCAAAGGACATGAACAAAAACTTTTCCAAAGAAGACAGAATGATGGCCAGCAAACATTAAAAAGGCTCAACTTCTTATCATCAGGGAAATGCAAATCAAAACCACAATGAGATATCATTTAACTCCAGTGAGATGGCTCATATCAAAAAATCCCCAAATAACAAATGTTGGCGGGGATGTGGACAGGTAGGAAACTCATACACTGTGGGGGACTGCAAATTAGTACAACCTCTATGAAAAGAATATGGAGATATCTCAAAGAATTAAAAGTAGAATTACCATTTGACCCAGCAATCCCACTACTGGTATTTACCAAAAGAAAAAAGACATTTTATAATAAAGACATCTGCTCTCGAATGTTCATAGCAGCACAATTCACAATTGCAAAGTTGTGGAAACAACCCAGGTGCCCATCAATACACGAGTGGATCAATAAAATGTGGTATATGTATACCATGGAGTATTACTCAGCAATAAGGAACAATAGTGAATTAACACATCTGGTATTATCCTGGTCGGAGCTAGAACCCATTCTTCGAAGCGAAGTGTCACAGGATTGGAAAAACAAGCATCACTGGTACTCACCATCAAACTGGTACTAACTGATGAACACTTACATCACACAGGGCAATAACATTCATCAGAGGGCAGGCGGGCGGGAGGGGGGTGGAAGGGATGGGAAAAACTCTCACTGAATGGATGTGGGGAGCACAGTTTGGGAGACGACCACGATTGTGGCTCTGACACGGGCAGAACAGGGGCAATGTGTATGGCCAAAATGTTGTACCCCCATGATATTCTGAAATTAAAAAAAAAATAAAAAAAAAAAAAAAAGAATTGAGGCTTTGCTGCTAACAAGCTCACAGTCTTAAGAAAAGAAAGTCTCATCTGGAAAGATCTCTAATACCGCATAATAAATGTTACAGGAGGACAGAAAATAATAACAGCTGTTTTTCTGCAAGCTTTCTCAGTGGGGGAGTCTGAATAATGCAGTATCTAATCTCCCAACAATTCTATAAAAGAGAAACTGTTATTATTCCCACTTTACGGATGAGAAAACTGGGTTGAGGGATGCTAAATGGCTTGTCCGAGGTCAACGATAAGGGGATGTTCCTTCTGTTGGAGGTAGGGGAAGGGGTTTCTTTATTAGACCTTTAAAAATGGGTTAAATTTTGAAAGGAAGGAATTAAAGGAAGGGCAATCTAGGTAGAGAAAAGAGCAGTATCAAAGTTGGGAGATCTAAACACTATGGCTTGTTTAGGAAAAGCAAAGTTCTATAGCACTAAACTACATGTGGAATTGGGATGGGTTGTGGTGGAAACTGAAAAGGAGGTTGGATTATGAAGGTCATTCAGTGTCATACTACTATTGATTCTAGATCTTATCCTACAGGTAACGAGCTTTCTGAAAGCAACGGAATAGGACATATACAAAAAAAGAGACCCGTATTTTAGAACCATGCTGTTCAATATGGTAGCCTCTAGATTCAAGTGGCTCTATCAATTTGAATTCAGTTATATTTAAAATTCAGTTCTCTGCTCACACTGACTACATTTCAAGTTCTCAATAGCCACATGGAGGAAGGGGCTACCACATTGGACAATGCAGATATAGAGCAATTCCATCACCACAGAAAATTCTACAAGACAATGCTGCCCTAGAATGATTATTCATATGGAAATGTAGAGACAACAGAATTGGAATGTTAGACAAATCTAAAAACTATTACAATATTTTAAGAAATAGATGAAGGTGTGAAGTAAATGGTCATAGTGCAATAAGTGAAAAACCAGGTAGATTAAGATGATATTTCACAAACCTGTTCAGCTGGATTATGTCATCCGTTAAATGTAGAGGTGAGAAAGGAGAAAAGTTATAGGTAACAGATTTCTCGCCTTGGTGGCTGTATGTGGTGAGTATAAATAGTGTCATTAACTGAATAAGAAACATAGGGAGCACACATAGTTCCAGCAGGTTTGGGATGAGTTGACAGAGGACTACCTAGCTGAAGTGATCAGCAATCTCTTAGAATGAGTGGTCTAGAGCTCAGGAAACCCTCAGGATTGACTAAAGAAATAAATGTAAATAGCAGCAGCATCTCCTAGAACACTGATCACCAGAATATCTTCTCCTTGGAGTCCCTTGGAGATCCTTAAATGTGATTTTCTCCTTAAAATTATGTTAAGATCCTGAGTCCCAGAAGTTTCAATCTCAGCGACCCCTGGGAAGCTATATTTTTAACAAGTACCCTGATTGATTCTGATGTGACTAGTCCATGGACTGGTGTTTCCAGAAGGCAGGAGCAGCCATGAGAGTGAATGGGATCAATCAGATAAAAAAGTGAACACCTACCTACAGATAAATCTAAGGAAATAACTGCAATAAGAGGTAGGAAGAAGACCCAGAGAAAGAACACAAGAAAGAGCAGTCAAAAAATATGAGAGAACTGGCTGGGCGCAGTGGGTGGCTCACACCTGTAATCCTAGCACTTTGGGACGCTGAGGCAGGAGGATTGCTTGAGGACAGGAGTTCGAGACCAGCCTGAGCAAGAGCAACACCCTGTCTCTACAAAAAATATTGATAGAAAAATTAGCTGGACGAGGCGGCATGTGCCTGTAGTCCCAGCAACCCGGGAGGCTGCGGCAGGAGAATCGCTTGAGACCGGGAGTGTGAGGCTGCGGTGAGCTATGATGATGCCACTGCACTCTAGCCAGGGCAACAGAGCGCAAGACCCTTTCTCAAAGAGGGAGAACTGGGAGCCAATGCTGGAGGTCTTTATAGTGTCACATGCTAAAAAGAGGATTAATTGCCTCCTACATTTAGTAACTATGAGGGCATTGCCCACTTGGATAATAGAGAAAGAAAACCTCCAAAAAACTTGTAGAAAGAATTTGCAGACTTATGCTTTATACATAGTAAACCAAGTAATGCATAAGATATATTTAAAAAATTATTCATGACATTTGTTAAAGATGGAAGACAGACTTTATTCAAAGGGAGAGGCCATGGTGATAGGTATAGTGGGGACCACTGCAACAGTGGAGGAGAGAGGTTGGACTCTCCAACTCCAACAAGAACAAGTGGGGACTTATAATATAACTAAGGAGCAGGGTGGGGGTCAGTGGATGGAAAATTACAAAGAGGAAACTGACTTAGGGGATAAGGGATAAGGGGATAAGGGGTTTCTGGCTAAACTGACTTGCTAGGATTCTTGCTGAAGGCAGGCCAGGGTGATAAGATATCCAGGGTGGTCAGATGCCAAAGGTGGGGGATTTTCGATAAACTGACTTAGCAGGGTTCTTGCTCAAACTGGATTCTACAAGGACAGAGAGGGAAGCCCGAGGTCTGCCTAGTCAAGAAGAGGACTCAGAGGAAACTGACTAAAGTTTTGGTCACAGGAAAGAGTGTTTGTTAGATAAAAACAAGTAATGAAATTTCAAGTTAAACATCAGCAACAGAATGGTGAAAGGAATAGCAATAGTTAATACTGCTTCCTTAATGAGCAGTGGGGAGCTGGTTCATTATTGTTCTGCTTGTAAGAATCTCTGCACCAGGGAGCATGGGACTTGGAGGGGGGAAGGGGAGGAAGGGGGATGAAATGCCACAGAAATCCCTGTAAACTCTGTTCTCTTCTCCTTGATCATACGACCCCTCTTTCTGTACCACCTGGCATAATCACTCTGACTCTATAAGCAGTCTTGTCAGGTAAACATGAATGGGGACTTGGTGTTTTCGGGCATCTTACCATTTTTTTGTTCTTTCTACCCATTCTAATTCTGAATTCAAAGTAATGTCGAGGAGGTGTTGAGGCACATTTCCTAAAACAAGCAATGAAGGAAAGGGGCTGGGTTTAAATTAAGTGACTTCTCACAACATCTCAGACTTGGTATTTCTGTGTTGGATGGGTTATTTTTCCTCATGGGTGTGGATAAGGTGCTGGAAAGTGTGCCCACACTCTGAAATTTAGAGAAAAGAGAAAAAAAAGTCTCCTATTCCCAGAACCGTGTAAATTCCCAAGTGTCTCTCATAAATTTTAAGCTCCTATGGATAAAATTAAAAGTCTTTAATGAACAGGTTCCCCATTACCTGACTCCTTTTATCCCTCACCATTATCTCCTCAGATCATTTTCTGATATAAGCCTGATTTCAACACTCTATCCTGACGTGCCCACAAGCACACTCATGCTGTGCCCTTCCCGCCCTCCTTTACGGCCAAATAAACCCATTCAGAGAAGCCCGCACTGTCTCCAGCTTGCACCTTACTTTACTGTTCCAAAGTGATGCCCTTCTTTAGGGATGTTCTAACAATACAGCACTCACAACTTATTTCCAAGAAAAACTAACATCTCACTAGCCCCATCTGGTTCTAATTACTACAAGCAGGAACATTCTTTCTGTTCTCTGCTTCTAAATTACTCAATGTCACTAAGTTAGTTTTACCAGCCATTTAAGTGAAGGTCACCAGCAATCAGTAAATTAGTTTATTAGTGCTTGCTTTCTTTTTTAAAGCATATTTATTATCAACTCCATCGTTGGTTTCTTTATTGAATAATAATTAGCAATTTAATAAGAAATTAGGTAATGTGAACATTTTTTTTAGAGACAGGACGGTGGTGTCATTGTAGCTCATTGCAACCTTGAACTCCTGGGCTCGTGCAATCCTCCTGTCTCAGCCTCCCAAGTATCTGGGACTATAGGTGCACACCACCACACCTGGCTAATTTTTTTATTTTTTGTAATGAACATTTTTTTTTTAACGGAATTTTTTTGGGGGAGGAACTAACATTGAACAAACATTTGCCAGGGTCAAACAAAGGATGGACAGGTCTCAATTAGTCTATAGCCATGAAATCATCACAACTAAAACTTGGGGAGAATTTAGAGATAATTTCCAACTCTACCCCCTCCCCACCATTCCCCCTTCCTCATTTTACAGTTAAGAAAAATGAGGCCCAAAGTGGTGAAATGGCTTATTCAAGATCATACAGCAAGATAAGAAAAGAGCCATACCTGGAATGAACACCAGCCACATCGTTCCTGTGCAGTTCTCAAGTCAGCATAGATCCTTCTACATGTGCTGGGAAAGGATTTGCCCTTTAACATATAACTTGACCCAAGTTATACCTTATTTTCCCAAAGCGTACTTGCCTAGGACAGCTATACTTTATATATGTCCATAATTAAACAGTGAGCAGGGAGGGTAGAAACTCTCCATTGTGTTGCAGGGAGCTATGCAATCTAACTCAACATCTTGTATCTTCGGTGATATAATCCAGATGAGAAGATGCTGAAAGGATTTGGGATAGAGTCAGTGATTCTTCCATTTGGTCCCTGCTCTCTAGAGCACTCTTAAAGATAACGATGACGATGTTAATTGTTAACATTTATTAAATGCTATATGCTTGGCACTGTGCAAAACATTTGATAGGCATTATCAAACAAACAACTTTGTGAGGAGGTACTGTTATTATTTCTATTTTACAGATGAGGAAGCAAAGGCTTAGAAAAGTTAAGTCCCTTCTGTCATGTGAATATGTAGCAAGAAGGTGCCATTTTTGAAACAAAGAGCAAGCCCTCACCAGACATCAAATCAGCCGTCACCTTGATCTCGGACTTCCAAGCCTCCAGTACTGTGAGCAATAAATTTCTGTTGTTTATAGGTTCCCCAGTCTAAGGTATAGTGTTAAAGCAGCCTAAAAGGACTAAGACAGCCACTGAGATATCTGAAAAGATGGACTCTAATGCAATGCATTTCTTTCTTCTTCTAGGAAGAAGAAAAAACCATCCTTAATGTTGTCACTTAATCTCTGTAATGACAATGTCATCTTCATGTGTTTGATAATTGATATTTTGAATGTTCTTTCACATGTATTTTCTCTTTGGAGCTCTGCAACGATCCAATGAGAGAGCTGGGAAAGGTATAATTATGCATGTTTTAATAGCCCTATCTGTAACTGATATCAGTAAGTACCAAATAAGCTCCAGTTGCCAAACTGATAGAAGTGACTCATTTCTGTATGATCAATATTCAGGGTGCTCTACGTGACCAGTCTGGATATGAGGTAGTTTGGGGATATGGGAAGCATGCTATTGGGAGTCTGTCTGGCTGTGATTGGGTTATTATCTCTGTGGGGTTCTCCTTTAGGAAATTCAGAGACTTAGCAACCTATCCATATTCATAGTTAGTAACCCCAAACCTTCTGTCTCCAAAGACCCTGCTATTCCCCGTTCACTTGCTTCAGTAATCTCCCATGTTCTAATGACTCCTTCCTCTGCATCTTTCTAGCTCAGACCTTTCTCTTGAGCTCCACATCAGTTTTCCCTGTGTTTTTAGAACATCTCTGCTGGTTGTGCCACTTAAACCCAATGTCTGTAATTGAGCTGACCTCATTCTCTCCCACCCCACCTCATTTTTCTCCACTTTTTTCTTTCCCTCTTTCTCTTCCATTCTATCTTCTATTACCAGATGGGAAATAAGCACCTACTATAGGCCAGCCACTATGCTAATGGTTGAGGACACAATTATATGCAAGAACAGAAAATGTCTCATCTCAAGGAGATGTAGGTGGAGGATATGGACAAGAATCAGGCAAAGTAGGCACTGTGGGGAGCTATTCAAAAAGGATTTGTAGTCAGGGAGGTCAGGGAAGCCTTCCCTGGGGAGTGGCACTTAAGATGAAATCTGAAGGAAGTAGGAGAGGACAGGTAGAAAGAATAGTTTACAAAAGGGGGACATCATATGCAAAGAACTTATAACAAATATTAGAGAAAGAGAGTCGGCAGGTGGCACAAAGATTGAGAGGGGGAGGATGGAAACCGCAGACAGGACCTGCTTAAAATCCTTGATGGCTTCCAGTGGCTTTTAGACTAAAAGCAGAACATACAACAGGGCTTCACCTTTTTTTCCTCATCAAGCTCCTGCAGAGCTTTTGCATATGCTGTTCCCTCTTTGCAGTTGAATTGATTCTTCTTTCCTTTTCTTTTCTTTAGTATTACCTAGCATTTATTAAATATTTGCTATGTGCTAGGCACTATGCTAAGATGTTTTCATACTATCTAATTTAATCTTCATAACAATCACATTAAATAAGGAAAACCATTATTTCCATTTTACAGGTGAGGTAATTGGGACAGAGAATTTGAACAACAGATCCAGAGTCACAACAGCTTGTGGGTGGTTGTTACAAATTGAATGTTTGTGTCCCTCCAAAATTTCTCTGTTGAAATCCTAACCATCCTTGTGATGGCATCAGACGGTGGGGCCTTTGGGAGGTAGTTAGGTCATGAGAGAGGAGTACTCATGCATGGGTTCAGTGTCCTCATAAGAAAAGACACAGAGCTTGCTTCCTCTCTCTGCTCTCTCCATCATGTAGGGATACAATGAGAGGATGGCCATCTGTGAACCAGAAAGCAGGCCTTCCTCAGGCACCAAATCTGCCAGTGCCTTCGTCTTGGACTTTCCAGCCTCCACAACTGTGAGAAATAAATGTTTATTATTTAAGTCACCCAGTCTATGGTATTCTGTTATGGAAGCCTGAACTGACTAAGGCAGTAGTGAAACAAGGTTGGAACCACACCTGGCTGACTCCGGACTCAGTGTGCTCAGCCATGATGTCCACTGCTCCTCATTTATATTCATCTCATCTGGTCAAGGCCTACTCATCCTTCTGTCTCCATTCAACTGCCATTTCCTTAAGAAACTTCCCTGCCCTTCCCAGTTGGATCAAACCCCACTATTACTAGCTCTCATTACAACCCCTTCCTCATTTGCATAATAACTGGGATTTTACACTTAATTGATTAATATCAGTCATAAGCAGGACTCCATGAAGCTCTTCATGAATGCAGGGTCTGTATAATTTTTGCCTCATTATTATGTTCTCTTTGCCTAACAAAGTGCTTGTCAGTTAGTAAATTCTCAATAAACATTTGGCTACTGGATGAATATATAGATCCACGTATCTTTTGACAAGAGTGTGATTGTATTATAAGTGTTCTTTTAACTTATTGATATCTTTTTGTAAGCCAATGGTACTTTTAAGCTGCAATATCTCTATATGCTATTCCCATTGCTAAGTGTTGTATTTTCATTATCACCTTTGATTCTATGCATGAAGGCACTGAAGCTTGGAGTGAAATCCAATAAATTGCCCGGGTCACCCAGCTGGCCAGCAGCAGAACAAGGACATGATTCCAGGTTTATTTGTATCTGAAGCCTTTACTCTACAACTCTGCCATGTTACTTCCATTCTTATGATCATCTTTCCAAGTCAACCAATCTACCACCTCAGTCCTGATGGCACCATTGTCTTGACTGTAGGGACAGACCCTTTTCATTTACTTTTAGCTGTTTTGATTTTTTAACATTATAAAGAAAGCTGGATGCACATTCTTATGTATTTGTACCCTCGTCTAATTATTCCCTCAGGGTACTTGGTGAGTATAAAAATTTAGGTGTTTTTGAAGTTTTCGATTTATGTGGCCAAACTGGCAACAGTAATACTTGAGTTTTTAGTAGTTCATTCTATTACCCTGCCTACCTGCCAGGAGAATATTTCTGCCATGGTGCCAACAAAGAAAAACACAACTTTAAAATAATCATTTTCATTTTTGTTAATTTGTCTTGGAGTACAGAAAATTAAAAAAAAGAAAAAAAAGATCGAATCCACTGTAGCCCTTTTCTTTGGAACTAGCCTTCAAGGCTTTATTTTGAAGTACAGAATTTAGTATGTCCTCCAACTTAAGATAAATAGGAGTAGATGCAGCAAAAAACAGGCTGCTTATGATTTATTTGGTGTTTACTATGTATCCTGAACACATTTTTCTCTAGTGTATCTATATAAACATTTATATATTTTTTGCATAATCAAATTCTTAATGATGATGGAATTCTATCCTTAAAATAACTGTGCTTTCCAGCATCTCAACTGTTCTCTTTTGTCTCTCACTTTTTAGAAATCTCTGGGAAGGGGCCAGAGAACATGGATAAACTTGATTTACCTTGCTACAGCAAAAACTGGATGCTGTGGACAAGGAAGAGAATGATGCCTTTTCACTCCCAAAGATTTAGGAATTCCACTGTGTTCTTGGATCTGTCCCTTTTAAACCAGGTGGATGGTTTTAAATTGGATGTTAAGGCTGGCTTTATGCCTTATAGATGTGACTGCTCCTAGGAATGGGACAAGTTTTCAAAAATATTTTTTTTCCTGGAAGCATAACATTATAAAGAAGGCCAGACTGTTAATTCCCTGAAGTGCTAGGAGTCATCACAGAGACAGAAGTTCAAATGCTTGTCTGTTGGCTTGGAGCCAGTGCACACAATGGCAGGGAACAATGAAGGCTTTGAAAATGCATTTTGGGGTGGATGATGTTTAACAAGCAGGATGCAGGATTAGAGCCTGTGGCGGAAGTGCCATCCTTGTCATTCCTTCCTACGATGAGGATTCCACGTCCTGGAGTACTGAAAATCAAAGGTGAAGATATACTGGCCATTCCAGAAGCAATGAGTTTTTTTCTAGACACAGTCTCAAGTAAGCCACCTAATACCTCTGGAACTTTAGTTGCTCATCTGTAGAAAATGGTACTGAGATATATGATTTTAAAGGCATTTTCAACTATAAAACTAGACTGCTCTTGTAGGTGAGTCTTCAGAAACATTAAGCAATTCTTCTAACAACAGAAAAAGATTAAGCAATTCTTCTAATAACAAAAACACATATTACTGTTGGAAAGTTGTTAATATGGTAAGTGACCTGTACTAACTACTATAGATTGTTTCTCTCTCCTGCCCCCAGCCACTGAATCTCAATCTCTCTCTCTCTTTCTCTGTTTAAAAGTATACTTAATTTTATCCTAGTGAGTCAAGAATGCTAGAATAGAAAGGGATATAGGGAGACAGAAGAAAGAGATGCCTTGATTGTGGCATATGAATTGGGGTTTATAGGACTATCTCTTTCTTTTATTCTTTCTTCTGAGCCTCCTCTTATAATCACTTTTCTCTTTTGTATACTCCCTTCCTTTTTCTGCATTCAAAAGCTCCAAAATATGGACTGAGATCCTTAATTAGGAAAAAGTTGCTGGTATTTAGCCAAATCTTTTCACAGCATTTTTTAGTGAGGAGTATCAAGTCTTTGGATCCATAAACATGGTATGTCTTTCCCTTTATCAAAGTGTTTCAACAACGTTTTATAGTTTTCAGTGTATAAGTCTTACACTTATTTTGTTAAATTTATAGCTAAGTAATTTATTCTTTTTGATGTTATTGTAAATGGAATTGTTTTCTTAATTTTATTTTCAGATTTTTCATTGCTCATCTATAGAAATACAACTGATTTTTTGTACATTGATTTTGCATCCTGCAACCTTGCTGTGCTCTTTTATTCCAATAGTGGATTCCTTAGGATCCTCTACGTACAAGATCATGTCATCTGCAAGTAGAGATAATCTTACTTTTTCCTTTCCAATCCAGATGGACTTGCTTAATTTTTCGGGACATAATCTCTAGTAAAATGTTAAATAGAAATGGGAAGAATGAACAGCTTTTTATTTTTTGTTCCTGCTTTACGGGAAAGTATTCAGTCTTTCACCATTGTTAGCTGTAGGTTTTTCATATATGTCCTTTATCAGGTTGAGGAATTTCCCTTTTCTTCCTAGTTTGTTGAGTGTTTTTGTCATGAAAGTGTGTTGGTTGTCTACCAGTGAGATGTTTAAAAAGAAAAAAAAAGAAAAGAAAGGGTGTTGGATTTTGTCAAATATCTTTTCTGTATTTATTGAGGTGATAATGTAGTTTCTATTCTTTACCACACAGTGTATTACACATTGATGACATTCATAGGTTAAACCACCCTTACTTTCTTGGAATAAATCCTATTTGGTCAGGGTATATGATCTTTTTATAGTCTGCTGGATTCAGTTTGCCAGTCTTTGTTGAGGAATTTTTGCACCTATATTCCTAAGGGATATTGGTCTATCGTTTTGTTTTGTTTTTTTCTTGTGATGTCTTTGTCTGGTTTTGGTAATGCTAGGGTAATTCTGGCATCATAAAATGAGTAGGAAAGTGTTCCTTCCTCTAATATCTTTTGGAAGAGTTTGTAAAAAATTGGTATTAGTTCTCCTTTGAATGTTTGGCAGACTTCACCAGTAAAGCCATCTAGACCTGGTCTTTTATTTTGTGGGAAAGTTAAAAATTACTAATTTGTACTCTTTACTTGTTATAGACCTATTCAAATTTTCTATTTCTTCTTGAGTCACTTTTGGTAGTTATGTCTTTCTGGGAATTTACCCATTTCATCTAAGTTATCTAATTTGTTGGCATACAGTTGTTCATAGTTTTCCTTGTAACTCTTTTTATTTCTATAAGATTAGTAGTAATGTGCCCTCTTTCATTCCTGATTTTAGAAATTTGTATTTTCTATTTTCTTTGTCAGTCTAGCTAAAGATTTGTCAATTTTGTTTGTATTTTCAAAGAATTAACTTTTAGTTTTGTTGATTTTCTGTATTGTGTTTCTAATCTCTATTTCACTGGTTTTTGATTGAATCTTTATAATTTCCTTCCTTCTACTAGTTTTGGGTTTAGTTTAACTCTTCTTATTCTTGTTCCTTAAGACGTCATGTTAGATATTGATTTGAAATCTTTTAAAAGGTAGGCATTTATAGCTATAAATTTAGGAAGGAGTAGGGATTACTATTTTTGCCTGAAGAAGATTTGATAGTCTGATAGAAACTTACTAGTAAGACTGAATTACATATAAATTTACTTGGATGCTTTTCTTACCTTCAGATTCTATGGCAGAGTAGCATCCAAAATGCACAAGTTAAATATATAAACTCCAGTACAGCTTTTGTTTCAGTAGTGACAATCATTGAAAGTGCTCATATAGTTTTAATTTCGAAGGATGAATTATTTGATGACAATTGTGAAACATTCTCAAACATGTCACGTGTAGCAATTCTGCAGTCTGAGAAATTGCTACTGGCATTTGCAAGCATGGCAGAAATTTAATAAACTGTTGCCAAACCATTTGCTTGTTTGAATGCCAAGGTTTCCTTCCCCACATCACATGCAGTGTCCTGCTGCCAACAGTTATCAAAATACTCCCACAGTTGTCACAGAGAAAATTGTTCAGGGAGTTAATATTTCTTTAGTCTTTTTGTCCTTATATCTCATTGCCTTGCCACTTCTACTTGGGGATTTATTTGAATAAACCAAATAACATCAATATGGAGCAGTTAGATATTAAATAATGGATTGAAAAAATAATATCTAAGATACAGGTATAGATATATATAGAGAGAGTACAGCAATATTGAGAAGGAAGGCTTTCATACTTTACTCTCTATATGTTCTTAATGTTTGAGTTTTTTATAGGGGGAATATGTTGTTTGTGTAATGTAAAAAATACAGCAAAAGATGTAAAAACAGTTAAGAGAGAGGGAATACAGAGGAAAGTGCTAAGAAAAGTCCAGCTAGATCAACTCATTCTGATCAAAGGTATATAATTGTGTGGCACAAAAAGTAATAATAGGATTTAGAGATAAAACCAAGTCCTTTGGACTAGAGATTGGCATGAAATTGAAATTATTGGCTCTGGGTCTGCATTTTCTGTGATGACCCCAATAGGTAAGTGCCAGGCAAGGTTTGAAAAGCTCTTGCATATGAAACAGGAAAGGTGGAAGATTGAAAGGTGTGACCCTGGACCTCAGTCACAAATTCATAGATGCATGAAAGTGTAGCCTTTTACCACTAGGATAATATTTACCACTATCATCTGAAATAAACGTATGTCTGCTGTGCCTTGTATGTTAATGGCTTTATTGGACACTTTGCCAGTCCTTATTGAAATTTCAAATGTGTATACTCTTGACAAGCATTTCCACGGCTAGGAACCTCTTCGGAAAAATACACCAGTGCATAGATACTAGACAGATGCTCACTGCAGCAAAATAGTTTAAATATCCTAATTGCACATTAGAAAGAGAGTATGGTTGAGTAAATTACGGTCCAACTTGCCCAGGGTCATAGGGCTGAGAAGTGGCGAGCTGGGATCTAACCTAGGCTTTTATCCCTCACTGTACTACATTTCATGAGTTAGTGGGTATAGGTGGCTTTTGGGTGATCAGGACCCATCTGTGTGTTACTCCCATCCGTCAAGACTAGATGGTGGGGCAAGGAGGGAGGACAGGCAAATGTCAAAGCTAAGGGACTAGGAATAAGGCAGGGCTGGTCTGGAATTTAAAGCAACAATAATAAATAGAAAAAAAGTTATGTATAATTAAGGGAAAGGGGTTCCAGAGTAAAGTATCTTGTTTTACCAAAAGAGCCTTACCTTAACCAATTCTCAACCTACTCCCCAGGAGCCATGAACCCCCATCCTAAAAGACTCTAAATGAGTTTGTAGTTAGTCTAATAGGCTTTCTTGCTCTGCAATAGGGTGAGGGACTGAAGGAAGAGCTTACTTCTGGAGAACATATTTGTCCCTTTTCATCAAAGAAAATCCATATTAACATATGTTTGAGGGATTAGTACATCTTTGAATTTCTGAGCAAATGGGAGGAGAACTCTTGCAGTGTTCCCCCTACACTGTGAAATGAAGGATTTGGTGTGGCCGCCGCAGGGTGGTATGATTCAAAGGATTTTAAGTACCGCATGCCAATTTCAGGAGTCCTGGCATTTTCTGCATGCCCTGGTGTTTCCAATCACCCCAGATGCTACGCTAGCGTTCTGTATGACCTTGAACCAAGTACTAGCCTTTCTGTGATTCATCTTCTCTATCTACTAAATGAGGGGAGTGGAATAAGTGGTCTGTACTATCCCTTTAACTTGTGATTTAATTTATATTTTCCACACTTGCTGGATCATCAGAATTTTAAATAAACATTATTTGGTATTTATTAATGAGGGATAGAAACATAAGAAATTACTTTCTTAACACAATTCATATATATACACACATATATACATATATTATTATAGGTTTTTTTTTGTAAAATGAAACAGAAAATGTTATCTACAAGAAATTCTATACCTTGGTGATCTGTATCCTTGGTTCTCTCTTTGCTATTAGGAAAGAACTGACAAGATTTTCTTGTGCTAATGGGAGAAAGGGATGGTTTAAGGAATGATAGCTAAGGAAGTGGACTATGTGCATATCTTTATATTCAGCTGCTACCCTGTGGCCTTAAGGTGGCAGACGTGTTGGCCTTCTAGGTCCTTAAGTGAGGCCTTTTGACTGAATCCAAATTTTACAGAACAACTTCTTTTATCAAAAGGGGTGTGGCAGAGAAAGATGAGGATTTTCTTGCCTCCTCTGGTGCTTAAAAAAGAACAATCTTGAAATCAGAAGGCAGCAGGTTCCCCACCCATTCACAGCTGTTAGAGCATCTGTCCGCAGGTGGAAGTGGAGGGCACTGAGCCCTGATATGAGATAATTGATACAAATATGAGTGTTTATAATGTAGTACATATAAAATGCATACCAAATGACTCAATAACTTTTTGACTCCTGAAATACAGCTTATTTTATGTGCTTCATAGACCTCCAATTACAGGAAGTGTAACTGACCCAGGGCCCCAGCTGCCAAGATCTGAAATGTTGCGGTGTTTGCTTTGAGGTGGTCATGCTTTCTGTTTCCCATGGGCTCCTCCCAGCCAAAGACTGAGCATGGTGGGGACACTGAGGCATGCCCACTTTGGCTTTGAGGATTCCCCTGATGGCCTTGACAAACATTCTTTAGATTGTACGGGCAGTCAAGAATGTTCTCATTCAGTCTTCCTTCTTTCTCTACTTCACGTGGGTTCAGCCTTACCTGGTCGCCTTCCCCTTTTCCCTCACAGGTATTTCCCCTAATAAAATCCTTGTGTGTCAAATTCTATTTTGGTTTTGTTCCCCAAAGGACCTGAACTAACACAAACTGGGTAAAAGCACAGCTTTGCAAGGCACAGAACCATGTGTTTGATATGTTGCATTTTAGATCAAAAAGGGGGAAAATAAGAATATATATTGGGATTAGCTGATAGAGACATCGAGAACTCTTGAGGATATTGAAGAAATTAATAACAGTGGTATCCTGTGCGGGGTTTTGGCAAGAACTTGTGAATGGGGAAAAGAGCTAGGAGGGAAACTTTTCACTGTGCACCTTTTAATATATATTTTTTTGATTTTCCAACAAGTAAATGCATAATAATTTGAAAATGTAAAACCAAACGTTTGGGTTTAAAAAGCATATGAATTTGAGAAAAAAGAAAGCTTAGGCTTTGGAGATAGCCGGGTCTGAGTTTGAGCCCCAGCTCATCTTTGTGATCTTGAGAAGATTATTGTGTTATTGGATTCTTGATTCTAGTGATTTGCATTCCTCCTTGAATGAAATGTCTATAACCTCATCCACCGGCTCCCTGCAGGAGGCATATACTTCCCGTCTGATTGACATTGGTCTTGGCCATGGGACTTGCTGGGGCCAGGGAACTGTGAATGGCTGAGACCTAGATGAGTGTGAGCAGAGCTTTTAAGAGCCAGTGCCCAGGGTGATCATTGTGCTCCTTTCCCTCCACGATCCTAGGCAGGGCCTCCTCCTACAGCCTGGATTCTGGAATAAAGTTGCAGAGCCATAGTTAGCCGGTAGGTGCCACCATTGACAGGCAATGTGAGCAAAACAAATTTTCATGGTGAAAACCACTGTGTTTATTCCCCAAACTTTTTATTTCGAAAAATTTCAGAATCAAGTTGAAGGAGTAGTCCAATTAAGACCCTTACTTAAATTCACCAATTGTTAACATTTTGCCACATTTGCTAGATTTTTCTTGCTCCTTCTCTCAATATGGAGTCCCTATTTTTGCTGAACCTTTTGAGAGTTAGTTGCAGGCATAATGGTACTTTTTCCCCTAAATATCTTAATATATATCCTAAGAACAAGAATTCTTTCCTATATGACCATGATACTATTATCATATCCAAGAAATAGAACATTGATACAATATTATCTATAGTCATATTCAAATTTCTCTGTAATTTTTTTTTTCTTTCTGATCCAAGACCCAAGTGAAGATCATGCAGTGTGATTAGCTGTATGTCTCTTTAGTCTCTAATTTAGAACAGTGGCTTGACCTTTTTTGGTCCACCTTTCATGAAACTTATATTTTTGAAGAGTTCAGATCAATTGTTTTATAAAATATATCACTTTCTGGATATGTCTGATTTCCTCATAATTCTTTAGATTCAGGTTAAATATTTATGTTAGGAATACTACATAGATGATATTGTTTATAGCACAAATGGGAAGCACACATAATGTCAGATTATTCTATTTTGAGTGAGGATAAGTTTGACCACTTTGTTAAGGTGATATCCATCAGATTTCTCCATTGAAAAGGTTTTGTTTATTTGTTCCTTGTTTAGACAATACTGTGTGAGGTGATACTTAGAGACTATGTAAATATCTTGATCCCCAATCAACTTTCTCCATTGATTTTGGCATCCATCGATAATCCCTTCCTGTACCAATGATTACATTGGTAGTCATAGAATGGTAATTTTCCCCACTGTATTATTCCTACTACATTCATTATCAGGAATTCTTCTATAAAGAAAACTTTTCATCTGCTCTCTGCCCCCATTTATTTTTTAATATCACTATGTATTCATGGGTTTTTAATATATATGTTATAATCTTTCATTGTCATTCTATTTGTTGTTTAAACTGTCCTAAATTTGAACAACAGGAGCCCCTTCATGCTGGATCCTGTGTTCTTTTAACATGTCTGTCTGTATTTCCTTACTTTCTGGCACAATAATGGTCCAGGCTTATCTTAGGTATTTACTGTTACTGACCTGATTCTTTTTATTTGGCAGAGAGTTTGACAGAGTGAGACTAAGATTTGGGGAGATGATTGATAAAGAAGGCAAGAGAGAGGATTTAGAGTAAGGAAATATTTGGGGGAAGGTGGGTGGAAGTCTTGGCCAAAGATTGCATTGGGTATGTCTCTTAAGCTCTCCAAACCCGAATTTCCTTTCCTGGAAAATGAAGTTATTATGCATATTGCTCAGGTAGATTGTGAAAATTAATAAACCCAGCTCTGTGATTGGCACATATGCAGTATTTTTTGGCCATTATCACTAGTGACAACCTTCCAACCAGGTTAATTTCTGTGATACTGGTGAGCTCCAATTACCTGCCTCCAATGCATTTACGATGAAACTTGCTTAAGTTTATGTTCAGAGGCTTTGTTTAATGTTGCTGTAAAATGTTCTGCGGGCAAATATACTGTTTCTAGATGGGGTTAAATGGGTACAGTCTCTAAAAGGCTAGTGAAAGAAAAAGCTTTTCCAGGAGTCATTTTATGGGAGTCATTGTATGCAAATTTAAAAAGGAAGCAAAAGACACTCCCTCCATATATGTATATACGTCCATTTCGTGGTTTGAAATAGGGTCTTAAATGAGAGTATCGATGGAAAAGAAGCAGAAATCTGTAAAGTAATTTTAAATAGGTTTATTCCGAGCCAAATTTTGAGGACCATGACCCGGAGCCATGCCCAAGAAGCCTTGAGCAAGTGGACTCACTGTGGTTGGGTTACAGTTTGGTTTTACCCATTTTAGGGAGATAGGGGTTACAGGTAAAGTCATAAATCAATACATGGAAGACACACATTAATTTGACCCGAAAACGTGGGCCATCTCGAAGGGGGGGGGGCGCTTACAGGTTATAGGTGGGTTTAAAGACTCCTTGACTTGTAATTGGTTAAAAAATGAAGCTTTGTCCAAAGGCTTGAAATGTTTTAGATAAGGAAGAGACAAGTCACCAGACTTATATTTGATGTGTAAATTGGGGACCTGCAGGTTTGTCTTGCATAGCCTTAGGCTTATTGATGAGTTACAAAGGATATCTCCAAGAAGGGAGGGGGGCATGTCTGACCTCTCCTCGTGGCAGACAGTTTAGTTTTAGGATATCCTCTTGGCCCGGAGGGGGTCCATTCAGTCAGCCGGTGTGGGGGAAGCCTTTTATTTAATTTTAGTTCACAAGAGGTAGCCTGGTAAAATGTAGACTGGGTTTAAATCCAAGGTTACCTACATTTGTCATTTAAAAAAGTGAAGACACTTTCATTTTCCCTGAGCAGTTACTGTGAAGGTAAAATCTGGGCTAAGGAGACAGTAAATCTATCGCGGTAAGAGTCTTATAGCATTTGTACCTTAGGTGGCACTTCCACCTGGTGGCGATGTATCCAATTGCAAGTCAAAGCACAGAGTCGGGGCAAAAGGCGGTGGGCAGAATTTGTAACCTACACCCCCTAAGGAAAGGCACAGCATTAAACAACTTTGACTAAAAGCATTTCCATACTTTACCTATGGAATGCTCTACTTCAAATAACAATAATGTCCTGGTAGGACAAAAGGATAAACGTTGCGCTGGAATTGTTTTTTTTTTTTGGCAAGGGCATTCATTCATTCAACAAATATCTATTGAGCTTTGACTGTGTGCTGTGTGCCAAACACTGTTCTGGGCACTTGGGAAACATCAGCGGACAAGAGGCAAAAATTCCGCCCCAGGATGCCTTTTACTACACTCCCCATACTCTCCATAGAGACTGTATGAACGAAACTGGATCATTTGTAAAGGGCAGGACGTATTTCAAGGCCTGCGCTTACACGGCCAATTAAATGGAGAACCGGACGCAGATCCACTCCAGCCGACCCAGAACCCACCCTGCAAAACTGGGAGTTTAGCCCCGAGCTAGAAGACGTCATCGGCTGGCCACGAAAGCACGGGTAAGTGGAAGCCGTCTTTCCCCAGTTTTTCTCCCCAGAAATACGTATATGTTTTTCGGGAAGCAAGGGCGCGGGGCTCGAAACTGCCAAAGGTGGAGGGCGACGGCGCCTGTGGGACTCTGTCCCCCCAAAGGAGACACTTGTTCCCTAGCGATCCCACGCGGCGGCGGGGCAGCCGCCCCGGGCCAGCACCTCTGGCCACTAACGCGCCCGGGGAACGTGCCCTGCTCGGGGACGCCGGACCTCAGCCAATTAGTGCTCAGCGAGGCGCGAACGCGCCCCCCAGTGGCGGCGCGCGATCCGGCGCCGGGTGCGGAACGGAACTGTCCTACGGAACCCCGGGTGCGCGCTCAGTTTCCGGGGGAGGAGAGCAAAGCAGGACCGGCGCGTCCCGGTCTCCACGGCGGCGATGGAGGCGATGGCCACTGGCATCCGGGGACTGCGGCTCTGGCGGGTCGCTCCTGGCGGCGGGGCAGGCTGGAGTGAGTATCAGAGGTCGTGGAGACGGGGAGCGAGGCCTAGAGAGTGGTGTCTGTCCAGGTTGGGCTCGAAGAGGGTCCTGGGAGGTCCCGCGGGCAGAGGAAGGAGGAGGGTTTCTCAGTTCCCCACCCCCGCGCCAGTTGCCTCCTCTCAGCCTGGAAGGACAAATCTGCGGGAGAGAGGGGTTGGCGGAGGGCAGGGGCAGCGGGCGGGCCGCGGGAGGAGCTTAGGGTGCCTCTGGGAAGGAGCCCACGTCCGGTTGCAAATACGTCCTTGTCTTCTCATAGGAATACTCGTACTTTTCAAGTCTCCTGATTTTGGGGTTTGGAAAAATAAGCCCAGCATTTCTTGCCCTGGATAGTGATAGTTTTAGCCTGGGAACTTTAGTATCCTGAAGTTTCCTTGTCCTCCTTCAGACCGTTTCAGACTGACCACTCTGCTCACGTTCCCAGTGACTTTGGTTTAGTTTTGACTTAGCTTCCTGGTTACTTTTTGCCCCTTGTTGTAAAATAGAGATTGGAATACGGCAGAGGAAATTGGTGGGAAGTAGAGATCTGATGTGATGAGAGCAAATTTAAAGTACGTGCGTGGATCTGGCCCAGCTGCGTGGGCCAGCTGTGTTTCTTCCGTTAGCGTTTTAATTCTTAATATTAGAAAGCGATTTAAATTGACCTATGAGTGCATTTTTGGCCAACAAAGTTTAAAATTCTGTTGCCTCTTGTCTGTATTATAGGAAGATGGTGATGTGGCAGTGGAGCTGGTTGGGTATGGGCAGTATATTATTCATTTTTTTCTGTTTTCGTACTTTTTGTACCTTCTTCACAGGATTTATAGCAACATCACCAGCTTCTCAGCTGTCACCGACAGAATTGACAGAAATGCGGAATGATCTCTTTAATAAAGAGAAAAACAGGCAGTTATCATTAACTCCCCGAACTGAGAAGATAGAAGTTAAACATGTTGGAAAAACTGACCCTGGCACTATCTTCGTGATGAATAAAAACATTTCAACTCCTTATAGTTGTGCCATGCGTAAGTAACAGAATCAGGATACAGTTTTGGCCATTTTACTTGAGCTGTGTGGAAGAGCCTGTGCAGGAGATAAGATATTGTCATTGCTCCCTGAACTTCCCAGAAGTTCTCCTTTATTTGACACCTTATTGACTGTTCACTGCCTCTTTAGCTGTGAAGGGTACTATGGGTATTGCTAGGTTGGCACTGTAGTGCACAGGTTGTCCTGGGGCTTGCTTGAATCTGGCTATGTTTAGAGTACTAAATTTTTTTCTGGAAGAATGGTGCCAGAACTGAAGGTGTTGTTATTAGTGTGCTTGCTCCTTTTAGACAGAACTCTGATGTAGTGGGAGCAGTCGCCATGCAGGTCTCATTAAAGGATTTTGGGATAAAGGGATTGCTGTGGTCTTAGATGACCAGCTTTTTGCCACCTTTTTCTTTCTCCCTCTTCACTGTATAGCCTAACTTACATCTTTTATATGCTTGCCACTTGCCTCTGCTGTGTGTTGTGTTTTTGTTTACATTTATATGTACATTTGGTAAATGTGTGAGTGGAAATGTGCATAGGGTGAATGTGATTGGGGTGAAATATTTGTTTTGTTCATATCTTAAGAGAGACAGTTGTGCCCCATGTGTGACTTGGTGTGGAAATGAAGGGAACAGGGCCTCTATTATTTTTGATCAAAATATTTGTATAGTAGCTTTGATAGAATTGGTAATATTTGAATTTAGAAAGCCCCCAAAATACACAGATACACTCTGCAATGATTAGCTGCATTGTTTAACTTTTGGAAAACTCAGTAACGATTCCATTTAAGAAATTAACAGCTTTAGTGATCAGCTTAAGCTGGCCTAAAGAATGTACACCTCACTATTCCTTTACTCTGGCACTTGAAGTGGTACTTATGGTAATTATTTTCTCATTTGGTTTTCGAGTGTTTCTTGAACCTCTGCTGTATGATAGGCATTAGGATTACAGAGGAGGATAAGACAAAGCTCAGGTCCTTAAAGAGCTTTATACACATGACTGTAAGATCGGAGCCGAGAGGAAGACACACAAGCTTGGGGGCATAGTAAAATGCCATTTATTTTGAGCACCTGGGTGCAGGCCTCCACCCAGAGGAGCATAAGTGTGGCAGGGTGGCGAGTTTTATGGAATGTTTGGGGAGGGGGAGTTCTGCCAGTTTCTGCTGGCTCCATCCCAGCCTTTGTAATTCAGAGTTATCTTTACAACCCCCTGCAGCCTGCCGGGGGTCCTTATCTGTCTTCATCTACCCCATTCTGGGGCAGACCCAACAATCACATGTAGAGATGAAGCTTCTGAACCATCCTCAACATGACCCCTACCCTGAGACTTTCTTGCCATTCATACCTTCAGTCATTCGGCAAACTTATTGAGCACCTGCTATATTCCAGGCCTGGTACTAGGGTCTGCATATACTTATGAGTGAGCAAAAACAGACATGATCCCTGCCTTTATGGAATTTACATAGTGGATGATAATTTAGCCCCTGTAGTTTGACCACTCTTGTAAATAGCTGTGTACTTGCAAAACATCTAATCAGATTTAGAGTTGCATTCTGGGGTTATGGAACAGACCAGAACTGATTGATTTATACGTGTGTTCATATTAATAATTAAAAAATGGTAACTGCACTATTTAACTTGAAGAGTTTATGTCATGGAAGTAAGAGATGGTTTGGGAGCGAGACCAAAAACCAAGCTAGAACAGATTTATGTGGGTGTATATTAATATATTTTCCCTTTTCTTCTAAGTTGTATGTGCATCTATCCAAGTATATCCATGATACTGTACTGTAAATATTTAGCTCTTAGAAAATTGTTTTATTAATAATTGACAAATTAATTTCAAACTAGACTTAACCTTGATTTTTGTAAATGGTTTGGTAATTTTGTTAATAATCAACAATATCTTGAGTGTGTTGGGTATTATTATTTTTTTATTGGTTATAGATGTAATATTTAACACTTTTTTTCTCCAAAAGAGACAATCTGTAGAATCTTGCCTTTCCATTGTTTTACTTCTTAATGAAGCACTAACATGTAACTTTTCACTTTGGATTTTGTTAGCTTTAGGTCATCAATTTATTTTTCATTTTTAGATTTAAGTGAGTGGTACTGCAGGAAGTCTATTCTGGCTCTGGTCGATGGACAGCCTTGGGACATGTATAAGCCTTTGACCAAGTCCTGTGAAATTAAATTTCTTACTTTCAAAGATCATGATCCAGGAGAAGTGAATAAGGTATTTCTGTCTCTACGTTCTTTTTTTTCTCTCCCAGTTTTTCCTTCTCCTTTTTATTAAAACCTATATTCTGTGGAGCATAAAATGTAAAAATATGGCCAAGTTCAAATGTTGTATTACACTAGATGTCAGTTTTCTACTTGTTAGATGAGGCACTTTCACAGTTCGGAAAATACCAGTGGCATTCATGTCTCTGTATTTTAGATTGAGCAAACTATATGACACGTCTTTAACATTCATATCTTTGTTCAATTTGTGTTTACTAATCACCTTTCATATTATGGGTGATTCCGTTTCCACTGCTACTGCTTGGATTCAGCCTTTGACCATATTCTTTGGATGGTTTCAATAGCTTTTTAACTCTTTCTGCATGACCCCCGGCTTTTTAGTATTTAAAGTCTTCCTTCACAGTCCTGTAAGAGTTTTATTGAGTGACATGACTAAGGATCATGTTACTTACCCCTAAAGAACTTATCTACTTCATAACATTCATGTAACTTTCCAGGCTCTGCATACCACTCCCAGCCTGTCTTTCCAGCTTTGCCTCCCAATGTATCTTTCCACTTCCTCTTTGTTCCAGCCACCTTAGAATGCTTGGTCACTAATGGTTTGTGTTGTGTTATCCTCCTTGCTTTTGCTGATGCTCTTTCTTCAGCGCTGAACGTTTTCTTTCCTTCTTGTTAAAATCCTGTTTGTCTTTTATAATTCAATTAAAATGCCATCTGCTCTGTGGAACTTCTAGGTTTCTCCTTTTCAGAATTAATTCTTCTTTTCTCTAGGGTCTCACAACACTTGGCTAGTCTCTAGATAACGATATTTTAATTTTGTCTTGTAACATAAACTGTTGAGTGCATTAGAATCTTGGCTCTGTGAAGACAGGGACTGTTTCCCTTAGTTGACCTAGTCCTTTTTTACAGTAGGTGTTTAATAAATATTTGTTGAAATGAAATACTTAAACAAGAAAAGGATAGAAATGGTAATAGTAATTGAATGTATGTTATGTATCGTGCACTGTTCTAGGTGATTTACAGGTAATAACTTGTTTAATTTTCACACAAACCCTATAAAGTAGGTGCTATTCTCCCCATTTTCCTAATGAGTAAACTGGGACAAGGAGAGGTTCAGCAGCTTGACCAATGTGACTGGTTTAGGAAGTGGTGGAGCCCATATTTGAACTGAGGCATTCTGAATGGAGTTCAACAGACATTTGAAAACATTTAAGTAGGATAGATGAAGTACATTTTGCTACTTGCCTTCAAGGCGTGGGTTTGTACTTATTGTTAGTGTAATGTTGCATAGAATACATAGTAGAGCAGTCCCTGCCACACACAGCCAAGTGACCTCACTCTTGTAGTCCTCAGATGTGGAGAAGAGCTTATGAAAACCAGTTGCTCAGAGTAATGTCAGTAAGGGGACTAACATGGGCAGGTATGGTACAGGACGCATGTTTCTCTTTGTGACTCTGATAAGGTCATTGTGTGGATATCTGTATCAGGCATGTCCATGAATCAAAACGTGCTAGTAAAATGAAAGCCCAGTTACTAGTGAGGCTGCTCTGCTATAAATATGATAATTTGAGTAATGTGTTATGATGTTAGGTATAGTATAGTATAGGAGTCATAAGTAATTCTTAAAAGTTGAGTTTTTCTCTCTATATTTATAAATGGTATGAACAGTTATATATTAATATATTTTATTATAGCACTAGTTTAACAAGTTTACTTTATCCTAGGTTAAAAATAAATACTATCAGATAGTAAAACTATCTATGGGTTGATAACCATTAGATTGTCTCATATGATACACAGAAATGTTGTTAACAGAATAAAGTTGTTTGGTAGAGGTAATGTCATGGCTTGATGGTAAGTATTGCTGCATGCTGAGAACAGACAGATATATGAGAAATATTTCCTAAGATAAAAGTTGACTTAAATTTTAATATTGTGGAAACTTTAGTGATTCTTACTATGTATTGTGTTTGTATGTATTTTTTCCCCTAGGCTTACTGGCGTTCTTGTGCCATGATGATGGGCTGTGTGATAGAGAGGGCGTTCAAAGATGAATATGTGGTCAGTTTGGTTAGAGCCCCAGAAGTTCCTGGTAATGGTCACACATAAATATGTATAATTTTTTTAATCCTTGAATATATTGGTACCTATTTTTGATGATTTATAGAGTTTATTTTTAATTTTACTTAATATAAGTTACTATTTTACGTGTGTTTCATTTATCGTGGGTAACAAAATCTATCCTATTATGATTAAATATCAAGTAATCTTTGGAGGTCAATAATTAACATGATAGAATTAGTGCAGAGTATTTCTCTTGAATATGAATTTCATGGAATTACATTGTCTCAGTGTTTATTTCTTACCACTTTAAGCATTTATTTCCAAATTAAATGTGTGGAGGAGGAGGAAATGGGAGGGTAAGTAGACTGCTGGAAAGAGCTGTGCTTAGGTGATACTGTTTCACCAGAAATGGCCATGAGTCTGGAGACGGACACCACTGTGGTGAGGTGGAATGGTGCAGCTTCTTTGTAATTTTGCTAAAACTAGGATTTTGCAACAGCATGTGTAGTAGGATCACATGCATAATCTTTTTTTTTGAAAAGAAGTATGTACACCAAAAATATTTAAAAGAAGCTCAAGGAATGATTCTAAGATGAGCAAAATAACAAAAATTAAGATATTTAGGAGATATAAAAGAAATTGAATATTTCATGTCCATTTAGTCATTTATCTACTTAATAAATATCTTGTTCTTTTGGAATTTTGTATCTATAACTATTTGAAATCTATATAGTGCTAATATTCTGAAGAAAACTTGAATGCTTAAAATATTGGTGATTTTGGGTTAATAACATGTGAGTTAATTTTTTGGGTGGGGGGAATCTGATACAACTCTGGCAAGCAGTTGGGATAATAGCAACAGTTTCATAATTTGTAGAGTTGGGAGAGATTGGTAACCCTTCATTTTATGATCTAAATATTCAGTTGTTGTAAATTTAACTTTCTGTTAGGGCAGATTTGACTTTGCTTTTTATTTTGATTGGATTTACAGTAATTGCTGGTGCCTTCTGCTATGATGTAGTTTTGGATAAGAGACTTGATGAGTGGATGCCAACAAAAGTAAGTATATTCATTGGAGTATTAATTTTAGAGTCTGTGCCTTTCTCTGTTAGAATGATTCCTATGTGAGTATTGTTCAATGGTACTGCACATTGAGGACATTTAAAAGAATCTATCTATCCTTGTTGCTTTTTTCAGTGTATTTAAGACAGGCATATGAATGAGAATATTCACAATAGCGTGGTCAGTTGTTTTGAAGCTTTATGTCCTGCTTGACCTTTTCTTGAAGTGCCTTCTATTCCTTAAGGTAGTGGTTTTCAAGATGCACAGAATATAAAATATAGAAACTTAACTGTCTTGGTTGATGTGGTAGTAGGGGGCTGGGAGCTATATCTGTTTGGCTGCCCAGAGCACAGTTTGAAAACCACTGCTCTAAACCATTTTAGCTTGTTGTATACGGTGAGATGCCCATGTATACAGGGTCACATTAAGAGCTGGGGTGAGTTAAAGAGTCAGACTTCGACAAAGCTAACCCAAATAGCAACAAACTAAACTCTTTGTGAATGGTCTACCTTTGTAGTGAGAGTGGTCCTTGTTGGTTTGGGACCTGAGTTGCAACAGGGCCTAAAAAGGACGATCTATATCAGGTGCTCAGTAGGTAATGGGTGCTGATGGTTTCCAGAGGTCAAGCCTGGAGACTTAGTTATGATGGGGGAGAATAGGCAAATGCCTAATTCTTAATTAAGCAAAACTATATGTCCTACATATTGGGAGTCTAGAGATCAGAAAAGGGAAGGCAGTGTAGCATACCATTTTATCAATTCCACTGTGTACATTCTTTTTACATTTTAATATCTCTGAAAATGGATAGGCCTTATGACATCTTATAATTGGTAGTATTTCTTGCTTAGATATGTCTTAGATTCAGTGAAATACCGTAGTTCTTAAAAAAAAAGGTTTTGGAGTCAGGGCAGATCCATCTTTCAGTCTGGTCTTGGAAATTACTTCTTGTGTGATCCTGCCCATATTACTTAATATCAAGAGGGAGAGAAGAGGGAAACAGGAAGGAGGCATGAGAGAAAGGAAGAGGGAAGAGAGGTAGAGGGGGAGGTAGGAAGGAGTCAGGGAAGGGATTGGAACTGTTTCTGTTGTTAATGTATCTTCTTCCTTTTCAAATTTGTCCCCAAGTTTAAGAATAGATTTTTCTTTACTGGGGGCAGTCAGGTAAAAATTAATGAGATCAAGATTCAACTCTCATTATCTATGAAACTTACTGCCTCTTATTTCTTTTCTTTTTTTTCCTCCTCCTGCCCCCCCCCCCCCCCCCCGCCACCTTTTATTTTTAAGAGGCGGGAGCTCGATTTCTTGCCTAGGCTGGCCTCAAACTCCTGGGCTCAAGTGATCTTCCCACCTCAGCCTGTTAAGTAGCTGGGACTACAGGTGCTCACTGTTGTGCCTGGCTTTTTCTTTTTTCTTTTTTTTTTTTAAAGATAAAACTATAAAAAGAAATGTACTAGCTGCTTGCAGTCTCCAGGGGATTGAGTGGATGGCTTAAAGAAAGTAGAGGATGGTTACATTGAGAAATAGTTAAATTAAACCATGAATGTGGATTTTTTTATATAGTAAATTATTCCTTTAAGAATGGAGAAGAGGCTGGGCTTGGTGGCTCATGCCTGTAATCCTAACTCTTTGGGAAGCTGAGATGGGAAGATTGCCCAGGAGTTCAAGCCCAACCTGACCAACATGGTGAGACCCTGTCTCTACCAAAAATAGAAAAATTAGCGTGGTGGCGTGCTCCTGTAGTCCCCAGCTCCCTGGGAGGCTGAGGCAGGAGGATCGCTTGAGCCCAGGAGTTGGAGGCTGCAGTGAGCTGTGATGGTGCCATTGCACGCTAGCCTGGGTGACAGAGCAAGGTTCTGTGAGACCCTGTCTCAAAAAAAAAAAAAAAAAGAATGGGGAAGAGTCATTTCATATAAAAAAAGCCTAATAGGATTTTTATAGAAAGAATTTTTTTATAAAAATTATTTGCGTAATGGTGCTTGACCTTTTCTATGTTAGTAGTGATTTATAGTATGTATAACTCGGTTTTTACTAAAAATCTCATAAACATTGTTAATGTGCATTAATCATTTTAATTGTGTAAAATTTTCATTAAAGAGAAATTTATAATATCGACCATATGTTATATTTTGTATAGGGCCAGTGATGACATTACATTTCTGCTGAAACTTTCTGAATTATGAAAACAATAATTTTTCCCCCATGCATTTAATAAACTTAATTTTATTCATATGGTAAACATTGTTTTATGTCTTGCTGTTTATTAGCATTTTTACCTGTTGGTGTATAGTTCTAACAAACATATATAAGGCTGAATATTTGGATGAAATGTTTATTAAAATTTCCTTGTAGCTTATCTTTCATAATTAATATTAATGCAGGTTGATATGTTAATTATAGGTAAATAACAAGTTTTATAGTTTGCAAAGTTGGGAGAATGTTTATGGTCCAAAAATTCAGTTGTTGCAAATTAATAACTTTTTCTCCTAACATTGATTTTGCTTTTTATTTTAGTTGGATTCATAGTACTCGGCATACATTTTATCTTATCTAGCTTATGGAGAGATGCTTTTAAGTAAATTTTTACTAAAGGTTATTTTATTTTGAAGGAGAACCTACGTTCCTTCACAAAAGATGCTCATGCTTTAATTTATAAAGATCTTCCATTTGAAACTCTGGAAGTTGAAGCAAAAGTGGCATTAGAAATATTTCAACACAACAAGTAAGTGTTGGCTTCTTTTAAAGCAAGGTTAAACCTCTCAGAATTGTATGTAATGAAGAAAATTCAGGTCTTAGGAATTTTATATTTGATGTTCTTATGATACTGTTTTATTTTCCACTCTAAGATCTCTTTTTCTGTACCAGCCTAATTACTTTTGTTCATCTCATTATTATTTCACTGAGAAAAATGTTCCCCACCTGCCTTGATAGTTTTCTCACTTTGTTTTACTTCCCTGTTTCTTAGGCTAGCCCTTCTCTTTATGTAAACATAGTGGTATGTGGTATATTTCCCCTTTGTCTTTCCACTGTGAAGTGATAACATACATTAAACAACTGTGTTCCTTTGTGCACTTGGCAGCTTTTCCCTCCCATCCTTCCACTCTTTAAATGAAAAGGGTAAGATTGAAAACGTAAGCAGTTTGGAAGGCAGCTAACAGCTGACGTATGATGTTTACACGGCCAGGTCTTAGTCTTTTGCATGTGAATTATTCATTTGGTGTATTTTTTTTTCTTTTTTTTTTTTTATATTAAGGGGGAGGTTGTGAGGCGGGTCATCTAGTTGCATTTTTTTTTTTTTTGTGGAGACAGAGTCCTCACTCTGTCGTCCTGGGTAGAGTACAGTGGTGTCATCGTAGCTCACCGCAACCTCCACCTCCTGGGCTCAAGCGATCCTCTTGCCTCAGCCTCCTGAGTAGCTGGGACTACAGGCACGTGCCACAGCACCCGGCTGATTATTTTTCCTTGAGACGAGGTCTCGCTGTTGCTAAGGCTGGTCTGGAACCCCTGAGCTCAAGCAGTCCACCCGCCTCGGCCTCCCAGGGAAGCTGGGATTACAGGCGTGAGCCACCGCGCCTGGCCCATTTGGTGTATTTTCTTTGTCAACATTTTAAATCCTGCCTGGCTTCTCAATTCCCTTTCTCATTCGGAAAACTTCCAGTTCACCTTCTACTGTTAGTTATAAGAACATAAACTAAATTTTAATATTAATCTAATGGAAAATTTGAACTAATTAGAAAGGGAAATCTGTGCTGCAAAAAAAATAACATAGATACTATAGTCTGAAGCCAAAATACGCACCTATAAATTGTTAAAGGTTATGGATTAGAATTTCTTTAGGTATATAGGAATCGAATTATAAATTCTCATAGGGATAGTTTGTCATAGATACATTCTAGGGTTAGTTTATGAGTCTTCTTGACCCATACTCGAGCTTGGCATTTCTCAAAGTGATATGCCTCATAATGTTCTTCCATAAGACATTAATTGATATGCTGAAAAACATGTACAGTGTTCAGCTGAGAACAGTGGCATAAAAATTTTACTCGTTGCACTCCAGGGTCTCCCCAGGTGGATGTAGAAAAGAGTATATTCCAAATATATGGACCCATGAAACACCTTTTCTTAATGTTTTAGCATGTCCTGGAGCCAGTAGTCTTAGAAACCAGTCGTAAGGTACTATTTTAACTGAACTAGAGTACAGATAGTATGGTAGAACCAAACCACCATTTATAGCATTAATTCTATAAGAAAATTCCTCAGACTATAAGGACACATCAAGTCACTTTCTGTGCCAAAAGTCGGCACATGCCGTCCAAAAGAAATATAATATGGGCCATTTGTATAATTTAAATTTTTTGCGTAACATTAAAAAAAGTCAAAAGAAAAGGGGAAGTTAATTTTAATGATTTTATATAAACAATATATCTAAAATGTTATTTCAACATGTTATCAATATTGAAAAATATTAATGATATTTTAATATTTTTCACTCTAAGTCTTCAGAATCTGGTGTGTATTTTACATTTAAGGCACATTTTAATTAGAAGTGATCACATAGCTATGTTGCTGGACATTTTACTTTCAACTTCCATTCTGTGTGCATTGAGATTTCCCTTTCCCTTACTTTACTGTCAAAATCTGGTAGGGACTTCTGGTACTTTTGTTAACTTAGTTGAGTGCGTGGTAGGAGGAAGGGGGGGGATAGTTTTGGGGCAAGTTTGAGAGGACAGAGAATGTTGGATCATTGAAGGTGGGTCAGTGATTGGGCCTTTCTGTTGCAGGGGGAAGGGTGGGAAATTTTTGTGGCTTTGGTTCACAGGGGACAGGAGCAGGAGCATCTCTTAGAGGTGGTTCGAGAGGGATAGGTATTCAAGGGAAGTGTCCCCCTCAGTAATGCATGCCACCCATGCATTGGCTGTGGCAGAAAGGGTATGGCAGTCAGTAGATGTTTTTGCATAAACCAAACATTGCCACCTCATGGTCTCTGCATGTGTGCATGCACGCACGAGCGCGCGCGCACACACCACACACACACACATTTGGTTAGCACCCTGGGTTAAATAGACAAAGCTCTTAATAGTAAGTGGCAAAGTTATGGTTTGAACCTGAGCTGTGCAGTTCCACCTGTGCTTTTAGCTATACTGACAGAATTGAGTAGATCTGCAAGACGTTTGGGCAGTAGAATAGACAGGACTTAAAAATGAATTGGATGTAGGGGGTATGGTGGGAGAAGGAGGAATCAAGGAAATCTTTTGGGTTTTTCACTTGGACATATAGGTGGTTGGTGGTGTCATACTAAGGAAATTTAGGAGAAAGAATAAGTTTGGGTGGGAAAAGAGGTGGTATTTTGTTCAGGTTGGAAATTTGGGGGTTTAGGGTGTTTATGGAACATCCTAGTGGGTGTCTAGATGGTTCTTGGATATGTATCCAGTTTGGTGCTCTGAAGAGGTAGGTGGATTAGAAGCAGAGATATGGAAGATATAACTGCATAAGTGGTAACTAATGCTTGCAAATCAAGGAGCTAGCCTAGGGAGGATGCTTAGAGTGAAGAGAGGGTATAGGATAGAATCCTTAAAGGGTAGAGAACAAGAGTGGCCAGAGAGGCAAAATAACAGGCAGTAGGGAATGCCACTGAAACCTGTGGAAAGAGCACTTTGAGAAGTAGAGGTGAGCAGTGGTGTTAAGAAAATGAGGACTGAGAAGTGTCCATTGGTTGGCACCCAGCAAGTACCTGTGACTTTGTTGAGAACAGTTTGGTGGCGTCATGGGGCTGTGACTAGATTAAAGGCAGGCGAGGCTCCAAGTGTAAAGTACTCTCAAAAAGTGTGCCAGAAGAGAAAGGGAGGTGTCTTTAAACATCTTTTTGTATATTTAGAATTAAAAAAAATTTTTTTCTTTTCTACTTTTCAGGTACAAAATAGATTTCATAGAAGAGAAAGCATCTCAGAACCCTGAGAGAATAGTCAAGCTACACAGGTAAATAAAAGTCTAAAAATTGGCTGCTATGTTAATTTAGAGTAAGGCTTAGTTTTATTGTCATTCGAATGAAGTGTCTGACTGAAATAGATGAGTTTGTACCTTATTTTGTTATTACCTTATTTTCTATTGCTTTGTTTATTGTTTTGATATGGTGGTAAATGAAAGCTTTAAATTATCTTCAGGAACATTTGTGGTTTCTGTTTCTCATTTTATTGTTTGCTATTTTTATTTCATTTCAAAAGTTGGAAACTGCTGTTTAATATGTAATTTTTAGGAGTTAATTTTGAAATTGGGCAATATAATCATTGTTATGAATTGAACATGATAGTTCATGTGTGCACCCAAATATGAATGCTGACTAGTTATTACTTATGTCACATGTAAGTAAGTTAAACCAGAATATGCTTTTGGATGCATGGATGAGAAAGGTCCACTGCTTATATTGACATTCTTCTACAGGAAGCAAATCCCAAGGCAACACATTATGCACAAATGACTTCATGGCCTGGGTCTGTTTTCTCAACTTCATGTTTTCATGATTTGGACTTAACCTTTTTCCTCTAGAGACTACTTTTGGTTTCTGAACACAATCTGTCCTATATACTGAATTCTAAACTCTGTTGCATGGGTTATTGTAAGGTTGTAGATTATCAGTTTTAGACAATCAGATCTGCTTGATAGCATGCATGATGTGTTCTGTGACTCATAAAAACCTTTAAATTTATATAAGTGCTAATTAAGAAAAAGATTCAGTTGACTTAATTTTAAAAGTTTTAGTCTCTTAAGATCGTTATGTCAGGGGTTGTTAGAGACTGAATTGAGCCATATTGAATGTTCCTGATTAGGGATATAGCAGCAAAGAGAATGAATAGATTTTGTTTTCAAACTATTATAAATGATTTGATGTTGAGGTATTGTTTGTTTATTTTTACAATCATATCAGAATTGGTGACTTCATTGATGTGAGTGAGGGCCCTCTTATTCCAAGAACAAGTATTTGTTTCCAGTATGAAGTGTCAGCGGTTCATAATCTTCAACCCACCCCGCCAAGTCTTACACGAAGATTCCAGGGTCTCTCTTTACCTATTCACTTAAGAGTAAGTAAAGCTTAAAGTTCCAGATCTTCCAATTTGGGTATATATATAATTCTGGACTTGATTTTATACCAATTTGAAGGATATAAATTTAAATTTTTCTTAAGTTGTGTGACACTAGTATTTTGTAAACTTGGGTTTATGATTAAAAATAAGTTTTCCCAGGGTGTACACAAATAATTACAAAAGAAATGTTAGTTGAAAAAATTAAATCAAATTGAGATAATATTTTTAATTTTTCAAATTAGCATAGGTGAGGGTGCCTTGAGGAGGTACTGGAGTGCATATTGGTAAGACCTTTCTGGACCGCCTTTTGGCCTTACATTTGGTATGCTCATCTGTGCAATTCTAATGATCTTTTAGATCATTAGAATGACTGAAAGCCTATAATTTTCCACACTGCTCCCACCCCTTGCTGATCTTTTTTTTTTTAATTTAAATTTTTCTTTTTGAGATAATTACAGTTATAAGAAATGATAGAGAGAGATCCCATATATTTTTACCCAGTTGTAGCATCTTGCAAAACTAAAATGCAGTGTCATAACCAGGTATGGACATTGATATAATGAAGGTATAGAACAATTCCTTCACTACAGGGAAGCCTCGTGTTGGCCTTTTATAGTCACACTCGTTTACATCCACTTCCCTCTGATGCCCCCACGCCCCTGTCGCCTTACCCCTGGCAACTACTACTCTGCTTTCTGTTTCTATAATTTGGTCATTTCAGGAGTGTTACATGAATGAGATCAAATAGTTTGTAATTTTTTGGGATTAGCATTTTTTACTCAGCATAATTCTCTGGAGATTCATCCAAATTGTTGAGTATATCAATAGTTCGTTTTTTTTAATTGTTGAGTAGTATTCCTTGGTATGGTTGTACCACAGTTTATTTAACTGTTCACCCATCAAAGGGCATCTGAGCTTCCAGTTTTTGGCTGTTAGGAATAAAGCTGAAATTTGTACAGAGGTTTCTCTGAATATAAATTTTCATTTCTGTGGGATAAATGCCCAGGAGGGCAATTGCTGGGTTGTATGGTAAGGTGTATATTTAGTTCTTTAAGAAACTCCCCAACTGTGTACCAAAGGAGCTGTACCATTTTACATTTCCACCAGCAATGTGTGAGTGATCAGTTTTTCTTCATTCTCACTAGCATTTTAAGCTGTCGTTATTTTTTATTTTAGCCACTGTTATAGGTTTATAGTGATTTCTCATTGTAGTTTTAATTTGCATTTCCCTATTGGCCAGTGGTGTTGAATATCTTTTTATGTGCTTATTTGCCATCTGTATGTGTTCATTGGCGAGATGTCTGCTCATGTCTTCTCCTTGTGTTCTAATTGGATTGTTTACTTTTTTACAATTGAGTTTTGAGAGTTCTTTATGTATTGTAGATATCAGTCCTTTGTTATATATGTAGTTTGCAAATTTCTCTGTTTCTCTGTGTCTGTGGCTTGTGTTTCTTTGTGTCTGTAGCTTGTCTTTTCATCCTAACAGCCTTTTGCAGAGCAGAAGTTTTTAAAATGATGAAGCCAGTTTATCAGTTTTTCTTTTTATGGATCATATTTTTGGTGTCAATTCAAAGAACTTTTTACCTGGCCTTAAATCCCGAAGATTTTCTCCTGTTATTTTTTTTTTCCTATAAGTTTTATAGTTTTACATTTAAGTCTGTGGTCTACTTTGAGTTAATTTTTCTATAAGTTGTGAGATTTAAGTTGAGGCTCATTTTTTGCCTATAGATGTCAAATTGCTCCAGCACCATTGGTTGAGAAGGCTGTCCTTCCTCCATTAAATTACTTTTGCATCTTCATTAAATGTCAGCTGGGCATATCTGTGTGTGTCTATTTTTGGGTTCTCTAGTCTATTCCATTAATCACATATGTCTTTCCCTCCACCAATACCACACAGTCTTGATTACTGTAGCTATAAATAGGTTGTGAAATCAGGTAGAATAATTTCTGCCATGTTATTGTTCTTTATCGAAATTGTTTTAACTATCCTAGTTTCTTTGCCTTCTAATTTAGTTTTAGGACAGTCTTTCCTATGTCCACAAAATCTTACAGGGATTCTGGTAGGAATTTCATTAAACCTGTATAGCAATTTGGGAATTGTCAGTTGTCAAATGCTAAACAAAGCAGCTGTTCTATAAAGAAGTCAATCTTTAATATGTTGTCTTCTAATCTATGAACTTCCTGTATCTTTTTGTTTATGTAGATCTTCTTTCATCTCGTTCATTTTGTAATTTTTAGCACATATCCTGTACATATTTGATTTTTCTCCATATATACCTGCTTCCTTTGCTAGCTTTCCCCATTTCAGTAAATGGCACCATTCATCTACCTAGTTGTTTGAGGCAATCCTTAATTCTCTCTTTCCCTCTTAGCTATGCCCCCAGACCATCCATCAGCAAGTTCTTTCAACTTTTAACTAACTCTAAAACATATTCTGAATCCATCCACTGCATAGCGTCTCATCTACTACTTCTTCCCTTGTCCAAGTCCCTCTTTATCTTCATTCCCTTTCCTTGCTTTCACTCTTGCCCTCCACAGTGCATTCTCTGCTTAGTAGCCAAAATGATCTTTTTATTTTTATTTTTTTGAGACAGGGTCTCACTCTGTTGCTCAGGCAAAAGTGCAGTGACGTCATCGCAGCTCACTGCAACCTCAAACTCCTGGGCTCAAGCGATCCTCTTGCGTCAGCCTCCTGAGTAGCTGGGACTACAGGCACACGCCACTGAGCCCGGCTAATTTTTTCTATTTTTAGTAGCAACGGAGTCTCACTCTTGCTCAGGGTGGTCTCAAACTCTGTAGCTCAAGTGATCCTCCCACCTTGGCCTCCCAGAGTGCTAGGATTACAGGTGTGAGCCACTGCACCCAGCCTAAAGTGATCTTTTTAATACATTTTGTATTAAATACATTTAATCTGTTTTGTAATTTCCCTGCCCCTAACTATCCAATGGCTTCCCTTGAACAAATGCCAGCCTTTTACTTGGTCTCACAGAGCTCTGCATTATCTGGCCCCAGCCTGCCTCCCTGACTTCATCTCACACCACTCTCTTCACCCACTGTGTTCCAGCTGTACCTGAAGACCTTTGTACCAGCTGTTCATTTTGCCTGAGTCAGGCATGGTTTTCCCTTTAAATATACCATCCTGCTTTTTCTTTAGAAGGGTTTGCACGTCAGTATTTAGTAATCTTACCTTTTGTCATAGATGTTATGAGCTCATTCAGTGTGAGATAGTCACTGGACCACCCATATGCCTCAGTATCATCTTCAGTTAACTTAATAAAGTTGATGTGGTCATTATGCACTTTGCACCATTTTCCTTAATGCATTCTGCTGTTACATAAGATTGTTAAGGATTAAGGAAATTGGTTCTATAATCTTACTATTTTCTTTGTTAGGTTTTACTTGTTCTTTAGGGTAATTTGCTAAATCCTCTGGTTTTGCCATTTCAGTGTGAAAATGTCACAGTTGGTTCTTAATGACCTTCTTCTTGTGATTGCTTATGATTTGAAGAATGACTTCTAGCATGTTGAAATTGGCTATTTAAGGAAAGAACCACAATGTACAGGAAAGTGGGGCGGATATTTGCTTCCCATTAGAAGGAATGTTTTCTATGATGGAAATGATTAAGAGGGACAAAAGAGGAAGAATGGCATATTTAGTACTTAAGTCTTTTTTTCTTAAATGCTAAACAAAGCAGCTGTTCTATTTAGTATTTTTCCCTACTCTGATCCACTTTTTTCACCTTTAACTACATTAGTACTGCCTAGCTTTTTATTTATTTGTTTAGTTTTAAAAGCTATTTAAAGACTCAGTCCCTTTTTCTTTAGCTTTACTGCTTTATTTAATTCATAGCAAATATTTTCTTTTCAAGGCACATTTTACAATATGGGATAAGCTATTGGAAAGATCTCGGAAAATGGTAAGTGTTTTTGACAGCTAATGAGTACTCTTCTATGAAGAATATTTCATCGAAATTAAGCAACAACAACCAAAGGGGGAAAATAAAAAAAGAAAGGAACAAAGATAAAGACAAAAAAAATGAAATAAAAAGTTTTATAAATTTAATGAACATTTAAAGGATTAAAATTTGTCAGATATATTTTAAAGCTGCCTTAGCTGTTGACATTAAATGTGCAAATATTCTGAAAAACCAAATTTGAATGTTTGTGTTTCTGTAGTTTATTCTGTGTCATTAGCATTTAGATTTCACAAGCCGGAGTGATTATGTTTCTTGACCACAACTGTCCCTATTTGTTAGGCTAAGTGTTGCTCTTTCATTTAGGTAATCTGATAGCTGTCCTGTGTAATCTGGCCTCGTTAGGCCTTCCTCCTTACCCTGATTTCCCACTACTCTACAAACACTCTAGTCAAGCTTGCAGGCACACAAAGCAGCACACTTCAAACTTATTTTCAAGTTCGTTTGTTTCTTTATGACAGTTGTTCTGTGTGGACTCCATTTCCTCCTGTCAATTTACATCATACTCATTCTTCAGTGCTTCACCCGAGTCTCACATTCTCTGTGGAACAGTCTCAGAGTAACTTACTAACAAATAATTATCCATTCATATAATTTTGTGCTTGATTGTATACCTCCTCATATCGTTTTTTGATTGTTTTCTTTGCCAGTACATTTATATTCAGTCTGTTAACCCATTTAGGGTTTGTTATATTTGTGTAAGCCCAAATTTTGAATACAATATTAACACATGGGGGAGTTACCCAAGAAATATTTATTGACTATTTTTCATAATGATATATATGCCTAGTCTTTATTAATGAATTTACATATAGAAACTATTGTTTAGGTATTTAGCCATAGTGTTTTTGTGTAAAGGTTGTATACTTTTTTTTCTCATGAGAAGAAAGTATATTTGAATGGATTGAATAATTGTCTTTTTGGTTGGTCACAGTGATCATTTTAGGTTAAGAAACTAGAGAAGAAATGAGTATCTAAGAAATGGTTTGGGAAACTCAAGAAGCAATAATAACTGAATTCTTTAAAGCTGTGGTCCCCAAACCCCAGGCCGTGGACCCAGTCTGTTACCTGTTAGGAACTGGGCCGCACAGCAGGAGGTGAGTGGAGGGCGAGCAAGGGAAGCTTCATCTGTGTTTGTAGCTGCTCCCCATCGCTCCCATCACCTCATAAGCTCCGCCTCCTGTCAGATCAGTGGTGGCATTAGATTCTCATAGGATCGAGAACCCTACTATAAACTGCACATGCAAGGGGTCTAGGTTGCAAGCTCCTTATGACAATCTAATGCCTGATGATCTGAGGTGGAGCTGAGGTGGTGATGCTAGCGCTGGGAATCACCTGCAAATAAAGATTATCATTAGCAGAGAGGTTTCACTGCAAATAAATGTAAAGTGCTTGAATTATCCTGAAACCACCACCCTTCCTTGGTCCGTGGAAAAATTGTCTTCCATGAAACTGCTCCCTGGTGCCAAAAAGGTTGGGGACCGCTGCTTTAAAGGAAGGAGAAACATAGACAAATGGTAGAGACAGTAAGTTACCTAGAATATCTAGTAAAATCAGTCAACAGATGTTTTTGAAACATTTCTTCTGGTTTAGTTGCTTTCTTACTACTGTACATTTTGCTTGTCCAGAGTTAATAGATTAAACATATGGTTCATTGATTCAACTAACACAGACTTACTGTTTATTGTGTGCCAGGTACTGTTATGTTCTGGAGGTACAAAAATGAATAAAATGTACCTGCTGCCTCAAGGAAGTTACTTTAATGGAATCACTAGACTTACAAGCAGACAGTTTGGTTGTACATATGGGGCTCTGGCATAAAGAAGAGAATGACCCAAACTAAGCTGTGGGATTGGTTAAGGAAGGTTCCTAGAGTCTTTTAAGCTGGCTTTAAAGGATGAGTGAAAGTGGGCCAGGCAAATAATCTGTTGGGGGTGTGAGTTGGGGGTTATCTCAGAGGAAGCCACTTGTCTAGGGGCATGGAGGAATGAAGAACATAGTGAATATAAGATGAATTTATGTACAGGTCACATGTTTGGTAGGTGATTGATGAGGTTGTCCAAAGAAGTTTGTTGGAAATAGGATATAAGGGGCTTGTCTTCCATGCTTTGGAACCTCCTCCCCTACCCACCTAAGGTGATAGGGGGTAACTGGAGAATTTTGAGTAGGCAAGTGACCTGCTAATCGGCTATTTCTCTTTAAAAGTTCGTTCTGGGGGCAGCATGGAATATAACTGCAAGTTAAGCCAAGGATTCTATTGGGGGGATAGAAGAGTATGAGGTCCTAAAGTACAGCCATGGTGGCGAGAATGACTGAGAGTTACTTATGTTGAATTAATTAGACTGTTGATGTAATACACAGGTAAGAAAGGAGTGGATTCTTGAATGCTGGGTTTAGGCAGCTGGGTAGAGCCCTCTACCAAGATAGATAATGCAGGAGGCGCGGCAGATTTTGGGGTGTTGAGGAATTCAGATTTAGCCCTGTTTGATGAGTCTGAGTGACACAGAATAGAAATAGGGATATATAGATATTTGTTAGGACTAAATCTGTGATATGCCCTATTCTAAAATAGAATTATATCTCAGAAGAAAATAAATTGACTTAAAATACCTTGTTGCAGCATTATAGGTATTTTTTTGATTTTGTTTTATAGATGAAAAGTAAAATGACAAACGGAGAAGCCTAGATATAATATGTCTCAGATTATATTTTTGAATGGAATTATGGTACTTTGTATGATAATTTATATTGGTAAATTGTCCTTTAAGTCTTTCGTATTTAGTATTCCATGATAATTGCTATTGAAGGAGAAAGACCAAAGGATCATTATAGGAGAAGTACTGTGGAATGATTTAAAATGTTGGGTGAAGGGTAAAACTGATTGTTTATTAGGAAAGTAAAGCTATTCATGTTTTCACAGGTAACTGAAGATCGAACTAAACCGACAGAAGAAAGTGCGTCTACCTAATAACTTTCTAAAATTTAAATAAGTATAGTAAATTAAAATAAAAGTTTTAATATAATGTTTGTGTGTGCTTATAAAGATTCTTTTTCTCCCTAAGATTGATAGTGATCTTTTTCCTTTCTCTAAAGGATAAAACACCTTATGCTGCTCACAGTAAAAATATCATACAGAAACAACTCCCTTTCTTCCTGCTGCATGGGTGCAACACTTGCCATGTTTTCTCCTTTTTTTTCATACATGTATAAACTGATATGTACAAATACAAATGTAATTAAAAAAACATAAGTAGGATCATACTGGTTTGCATTTTTTGCTATTTTAAAAGCGGTGCAGTAAATATCATTGTGCAAAATGGCAAGTGTTGTTGATAGATAATGATATTAACTATTTACTGTGCGCTGGGCCTTGTGCTAAGCCCTGCACGTGGAACCTTTTGTTTAATCCTCACAACAACCTGTTGAGAAGGTGTTTCTATTTTTAAAATGAAATAGAGAGAACATAGAGCTCGAAAGTGGCAAAGCTGAAATTTCAACCCAGCCAGTTTCACTCACATGCTCTGATGTATTACTCTACACTGCCTCATAACTCATTTTGTATGAATAGATTTCTGGCAGTGGAATTATTGACAGAAGCTGGCCTGCCAAAGATTTTGCCAAATGATACTCCCAGTAACACTGTTTGAGAACCTGTTTCCCCTTATCTTGAGCAGGCCTTGGTTATCAGTCTTTTAAAAATATTTTGCTAAAAAATTTCTTCCTGCTCTAGTCTGAAAAGGTTTTCTGGGTCTGGTGCACAGGCTTCCTCTGAAGACCTTATTTTTTTCCTGGGTGGGATCTGTTTTTTCCTAGAGTCCATATCTTCCTGTTTCTTGATTAGCTTTCTCATTTTGCTAGAGTTTGTCTTTAAGTTCCTTCCTAAGAAGCAATATGTAAGAGGTGAGCCCTTGCATGTCTAAAGTGGCTTAATTTTGCACTTATATTTGATCAACTGTTTGACTAGATAGAGAGTTCTAGATTGAAAAATAATTTTCTATTAGAATTTTGAAAGCAGCTGAGTTATCTTTCGGTATCTGATATTGCTAATAAGAAGTCTGATGCCAGTCTGATTCTTACTCCTTTTTAAAATAGGAACAAGAATAACCTGTTCTCTGTATCCCGTTCCCCCAACACACTCTGGACTCTGGACCTTTTAGTACCTTATTATTGGTGTTTTGTAAGATTCTTTATCTGTGTCTAGGTCTTCAATCAATTATTCTGCTTGGTACTTAGGAGGCTCTTTCCATTTTGACATCTCTTTTCCAAGTCTAGGAAATCTTATTTTTTACATTATTTCCTCTTCTTTCTTTTTCCTGTTCTTTGTTTCTCTAACACTTTTTAGTTGTATTTGGCTCTACTTTATTGGTTGTCTGTATTTTTTTCCCCTCTCTCCGTCATTTTTCCTGCATTTATATTCTAATCTTTATAATTAAACATTATGCCAAGCGTATTTTAATTTCTGAAAGCTCTCTCTTCTGCTTCTTCATAGACTCCTCATGTTTAACAGATGTAGTATATTTTCATGAACCTCTCTGAAGATACTAATAAAATAGTTATTCATTCATTCATTTATTTCCTGGTCCCTGAATTATCTGTTTTCTCTGGTGACAGATTTTTTTCTTAGTATTTCACTTTCATGTTACAGGCTTTTTTCAAATGTCATGTTTGTTAGCTGTCAGTTTATGGCTGAACATGTGGCTGTAAGGAGGTTGAGTGGTGGTTCTGTGGTTTGAGCAAGGTTTGGCTTCTTACAGGCATCACTAAAGATGAGTAGGTGAAGCAGGCTATTAGGATGGGGGTTTTCTAAATGGTATAATGAAGCATCTTCAGTCTTGGCTACTGATTTTCACACTGATTGTCCCAGTTCTCCCTAGACTGTTCTTTCATGTATTTTATAAAAGATCCCTCTGATAATTTGCCTGGGGGCAGTGCCTGGATTCAGGCCCTTCTGTATTTGGAGATGGGGTAGAGGTCAACTGATTTGTATAGACCTTTAATTAATCCCTTTTCCCCATTAGTTTAGATTTAATTAATTCCCCTACTGTCTTCTTTCTCTGATCTGAGACCTAGCTGGGCAGGTCAGCTGTTCCCCTGCAGTTTCCACAGGGTATAATGGCATTTTTAAGAGCTTTCTAATGTTCTGACCTCCAGGACTGAGACTTGTGAGTCAATTTTTTTTTTTTTTTTTTTTTGCTTAAATTAGTCGTAGATCCTGTTGTTTGCAACCAAGAATGTTGACAGATAGCCACCATGTAAATGTAACCAGTCAACCTTTTTCCTTATTTCCTTCAGATCCTTTTGTTTTTAAATAAAAAGCTATACAGCCATTGAAGGTCTTCTCATGTCATTTTCTTCCTCTTAAGTAGAACCACTATCCTGTTTGTACCTGTCCTTACCCTTCATGATTTTATATTTTTACTACGATGTATAGTATTCTCTGTGTTTTAAGCTAAACGTAATTGGTTTTATGATATATATTCTTTTGCAATTTACTTTTATTGTTCAGCCTTATGTTTTTGTGTATAGCATGTTGACACATGTAAAGAGTACATTCATTTCAACTTATATAGTATTTCATTTTATGATTAATCCTATCATTAATTCATTTTTTTATTGACCATTGGGGATGTTAGGCTTTTGAGTATTACAAACAGTACTGCAGAAAATATCCTTGTACATGTTTCTTTGTGTACACTTTTGACAATAATATCTCTAGGACTTGTACAGAAATGGACCATGCATCTTCAACTTTACTAAATATTAACTGGCCATCACAATAGTTGTGCCAGTTTACTCTCTATGAAAGTTTGTATTTTCTCCACTCTCATTAACACTTACCATTTTGAGACACTCTAGTATTTTGTTGGTGGGATATGTGTGATCCTATCTCATAATTTAATTGTTTGATACTGAGCATATAGCAGCAATAAGCATCTCTTTTTATTCTTTAATAAGGATTCCTCTTCTATGAGTTAACAGATTACAACCTTTGCCCGTTTTTTAAATTGGATTTTTGGTCCTCTCGTATTAATAGGAGTTCTTTATATATTCAGAGAGGTAAACTGTTGTCATTGCAAATATTTTCTCTGGTCTGGCCTACCTTTTAACTTTCTTTATGCTGTTTTTAATTTTAATGTCAAAATTATTCATCTTTTCCTTTATGATTTATATTTAAAAATTTAAGGAAGCCTTTCCTAACTTGGGGTTATAAGGCTGCCTTTTGAAATTTTTATTTTAAAGTCTTGCTTTTCACATTTAATTGTCTAATTTATTTGAAGTTTATTTTTACATATCAAGTAGGGAAAGGGATCTAATTTTGAATCACCCTCTCCCCCACATGGATAGTTAGTTATTCTGGACCATTTATTTCCTCTCTACTCTCAATGGTTATACTACTGTGTCATATATCAGATTCCTTTAAATGCCTGCGTTGGCTTCATTGATCCATTTGTGTACCCTGTCCAACTGTCACACAGTTTTAATGACTATAGCTTTATAACACATTTTTACTTCTGGTATGGTGAGTCCTTCTTCCCTGTTTTTCAAAATTGTTGTGGTTATTGTAGGATCATTTGTCAGTTTCTGAGTTGTCTTAAAATCTGTTTTGTCTGATGCTGATATTTCTACATCAGGTTCCTTAAGTTAGTGGTAAATATTTTTCAATTCCCTTCAACTTTTTCACATCATTATGTTTTTGATTTTCTCTTAAAAAAAGAGCATACAAGATCATTTTCTTAAATCCATTCTCCTAAAATAATTGTGGGTTTGAAAATTTCTCTTTGTGGTTAAATCAATATTTGCTTATTTTGAAATTATTTTGTTAGCACTGTGTATTCTGGTTTGGGATTTTTATAACCTGCTGGTAAGTTGTTTTCTTTTTATCATTAAATAATGATCCTCTCTATCCCATTAATAATGATTTTCCCCCGTAATCTGGTTTTCTTAACCTACTTTTAAAAAATCTGATTCTATTGTTAACACTAGGTTTTTGTTAGTATTTACTGGGTATATACTTAACTTTCAATCTTTTTATGTCATTAGGTTTTAAATCTGTCTTTTGTAAATAGCATAAAACTGTTATTTTCTTTTTAAATGCACACTTGGAATTACTATCTTATAATAGATAAATTTTAATTCATATACACTTTATTGCAATTATCATTTCTTTGCACACTTTTTTCTCCTTTCCTGCCATATATTGTTGATTCAGTTTTCCTTATTTTCTCTTCCTTTTTACTGTCTATTTTAGAAGTTAGTATTCCATTTATAGGTGTACCATTATTTAATATATTCCCAATTGATTGATTTTTAATGTTTGCTACTATAATAATGCATCAGTTAGTAACTTTGTACATATATGATTCTACATGTGTGTTAGTAGATCTGTAAAATAAATTCTTATAACCAGGTCAAATAATTTTAGGTGTATTTTAAATTTTGATAAATATGGATAATATTCTTTTAAAGACAAATTTAAGGTTTTCTATTTCATATGTGGTTAAATATATTGAAGGAAAAGGAACATATTTAGTTTTTGGGGAGACTTCTACTGCAATGTTATTTTTAAGGCATCTCAAAGTTGAGTGTTGTTATGTCAAGATTACCTGTAGAGAGAAAAAATAAGGAGGACAAAATTTCAAATATATATTTTAATAGTGGAATTTTCTTAAAGTAAATACTGATACTGGCTTCCTGATCTGCAGAATTTAGGGAAGACCAAATTGATGCTTGAGCTGTCTGTAATGAATCCATACAAGTCAACTTCAAAAACAGTTCCTCAGATTGGGAGACACATATGCCAGGTACAGATAGGCTCTAACATCAGAACAAGTTGAATTTCCAACATCAGTGGAGAGTTGGATACATTTCCCCATTCAGTTTAAGCAACTGAGCAAGGCCCTGAGCTGGGTGAAATACAGAAAAGTTAAAAATGATTCTCACATTTCCTATAGGAGCTCAATCTAGAAGAGAGGATAGCACGTACACAAGTAACAAACCAAACAGGGGGCACAATGTGAAGCACTTTTATAGGGGAGCTACAAATTGTGTTTTGGGAGGGCGGAGGAGGAAGAGCACTTCTGGCTGTAACCCTTTTCAGAGTTCTTTTACTATGTGCTTGGTATGGGTTAAGGGATCAGAAATTGCTGAGCTGCTGGCATTTGGGAAAGGGCAGGATTTTCCTAAGTGGAGACTGGGTATAATGATTGTTGAAGCCTTGACAGCACAGGTGAGAGGGTGAGATGGATGGCAGTGATATTTGTGATGTTCCATTAGTCATCCCACTGCTTGCAAGGCAGGAGCTGGCACCCAATCCCTGCTCATTGGCCTTTCTGCTCTACTGCACTAAGCAGCAGCTGATAGCTTGGGGTTAGTCAGTACCTTGTCATTGGTTGGTTGCAGCTGGTGGTAGAACATAGGGCAGCTAGTTTCATTTGGGGACTTTGAAGTCAGGTGGATTTTATTGAGGTGGTTAGGATGGTTTTGGTGGGGAGGAATGATGAGACTTGTAATTTAATTGCTGCTTGTCTCAAGGAGGTCAGCCATAGGACATCTCTTATCACTCAGCCCATGTTGTAGACTCTCTCATTACACAGAATGAACAGTGGGTAACCAGGCATTAGATCTGTATGTTGCAGGATTTCTGTTGAGCACCATTCCTAATAACTACATCAACAGTAGCACTGTGTATAGACTACTGTTTCTCAGAGTTGGTTTATGAACCACCTGCATCTGGATCACCTGGTCAGTCTGGTAAAAATGTAGTGTCCTCAGCTCCATTATAGAATCAGAATCTCTGGGGGTGGGAGCCTGGGAACTTGCATCTTGACGAGCTTCCCAGGTGAGAATCACTGCCTTCCCTCTTCAGTTATACGTAGAACTTTTCAATTAATTGTTTGCTGTAATGAACTTTTATTTACCAACGATCACCTCTTTTTCAGCCTAGGGGTATAGTGAAAAGGACATGTTCACTGCATTTAAACTAAGTTCTGTTTTTAGAATTGGACTTGGGATAATAATGGTGTGATCAAACTAGTAAATATTTGAGAGGGATACGAATATGCAGGTGGTTTGTCACTCAACGGTATCACTTCTAATGCAGTCATTCACACCTGAAAACAAATTAGGATACACTGAGTTAAGTGCTAGTGAACCGGGAAATCCCTGAGCATTGCAGAGAAGGGTGGAAGAGTGGTTGAAAACAGAGAAGACACCATTGTGATGACATTTGAGGAATCCATCTCAAAAAATCCAGTAGTTACATGTGTTAGATGGGTGAAGACTAATACTGGAATACTTAGATTTGTCAAAATACAACAGTAACAAAAAAACCCCTTTATGTGAACATTATTTCCCTTCTCCTTATTGCTATGGGAGAATTTGAAACCCAAAGTGGAAAGCTGAACTTATGTGCAAGTTCTGGTTTCCCTGTTTTCCAGTTATTATTAGCAGAGAAGCTCATACTTGGTCAGCTTATTTTGCATGCTTCCCATCTACGGACTCTTTTTATTTTTCTTCAAGTTCCTTTTTCTTTTCACTTGCTGTGAGGTATTGGCTGTCTTTTATTTTCAGAAAATTTCTGATATTCTGTGCTCTGTATATATTCTTCAATCCCCTGACTTCACTTTTTTTCCTCCTTATTGTTGTATTTTTTCTCCCTTAATTTTTTTAGCTACTGGGTCCATCTAACTGCTGACAGTAAATAGGAAAGGCCTGGTCTCTACTTCAGGTGTATTTTTGGGGAAGTGGGTCAGAGCCTAGACAATCCTCTTAACATTTTGCAATTTTTAAAAAAGAAACCATGTCCTGCATAATTTAGTGTTTTATTCAGTTCAATCTTCTGCATACAAAATTGGGATACTGTTACCTTCCCCATCCCTCAGAGAACCCCCTTCCACTTAAATCACCCTTAGTTTGTCACTTTCTCTCACACACACACATACACACACACACACTTCCTTGTTACTAACCCCTTCCTCCACAAACACATACCCAGTCTTACTCATGCTCCAAGAATGACTGGCTATATTGGTCAGGAGGAATCTATCTATGACCAGGAAGCCCAGGAGGGCTGGGCATCAGAGAAAACCCAGTGGACCTGGTAGTATCTAGGTTCTTTGGGTTGTCACTATGGGATTATAGTTAGATTGGAGCTAGAGTGTCCTTGGGGAGATGTGCTATGGTAGATCATTTGATTTAGATGACTGAAATGACCAAGTTTTAAAGTTTGTGTTTAACACTTAATGCATAATAGACATTGTGTTTTTTACATGCATGATTTCATGTAAGCCTGCATCCTATGAAATATGAAAAATATTCATCATTTTACTGATGAGGAAACTGAGGTATAGAGAGATGTTAAGTAACTCACCTAACCTTCATGTAGTATAGTCGAGTGCTCTTGAAATAAGGCATTTCACAGCACAGCTTTACTTAAAATGCCTTTGTGATGTCCATAGCTTTTTATTGCAACAACAGGAAGGTAATGCTAGAATAGTCTATCCTAGTCCTAATATCCTATGACTTTGTGTCTGAAGGCAGCAAGCAGGTTTTGAAGAACTGGGACTCAAAACAAGGACTCCTCTTGTAGATATACAGTGGCAGATAAAATGAATAGTCCAAAGAAACACCCTCAAATGTGATGTACCTACACGGGAGCTCCATGGAGCCACAAGTTCATTCCAAAGTTTAAGAGAAAAAATTTAACTTGGCAGCACTCACAACTTGAACAGAAGCGGGGGCAAGGCCAATGGGGTGCTCTTACATGAGAATACCGTGTCCTAGCAGGGCGGAACATTCCTCTTAGTATCCTCATAATTTTTTTCCATTGTCTTTTTTTGTGTAAATATCTTCTGATATTACAATTTGTACTCTGCACAAGAAAAGGGGCCATAAGAGTTATTTTAAAACAACTAAAAACTCATGAGATTTATTTGGTTACAGTGAATAACTTTGACAAAATGTCGAGAAGAATTGCTAAACAAGTACACATTAAATATGATAACAATTATAACTGGCTACATATTTGTAAGTGATATATTAGTAATGTAGAAAAACCTTAAAAATTCTGTAAACCAAATCATTAGCTTTTCTTTAACAAAGTAGGGGGACTAGTTTTTAGATTAATTTTACTACAACATTAATGCAGCACTTGATTATCTTCCAAAATAATCCCTATCTCATGTAAACCTAACAACAACCCTCTGAAGTGTTATCCCTGTTCTATAGATGAAGAAACAGGCTTGGAGAGGAAAACTGGATCCTCTGCTTCCACCACATTATGTGGCTAAGCTACTGAACTTGAACCTAGATTTGGGCCTTCATATAGGAAATTTTTTGAGTAAACCTTTGCATCTTGTAGGGAAAAAACAGGTAATTAGCTCTCAGATGTCATTTACCATGCTAATTGTCGACAATATTTCATTTTAAAAAACAAATTCAGTGTCATAGCCTTTCAATTTCCCCTTAAGATTCAAATAAAAGTATTAATTTTAAACTGAAGGTATCTAAATAGAAAATTGTTACATGGAGGAAAATACCAATTTCTATATCTTTTAAAAAATGTTGCCAGACAATCCATGATGTAACTGGAGGATGGCAGTCCTTCTAATTTTTAACTACAAAGATATTATAGAAATTTGTTTTAGAATGTGTTTAGCCCATATTTCTTCCAGTTGAATCATCAGAGGTACTTATAAAAAGTTATAATGAACAAACCATAACTTTGAATTAAAAATGACACAAATACATTTTCTATTAATAGTAAAAACAAAGATGTGGGCTTGAAGATTAAAAGTCTTCATTCAGGATACTGCTGAGAAATCTTTTAAACAAACTTAAAGTGGAACATCCCAGGGATCAGATTTTGATTAACAAATTAAAAAAATGATAAAGCCTGAAGTCTAAGTTTATCCAGCAGAGTGACTCATGCTTCTTTGTCATCCTCCCACAGCAGCAATTTGTCCCACGTGAATGCTAGTAACAGGCATCATACCCTGTTAATGCTAACATGTAGGAGTCAGTCGGAGGTAAAAACCCCTATCACGATTAGCATTAACAGCATACAGCCTACAGCAAGCCTCCAGCATTCAGAGGATGAGGCATAAAGAATTTAAACCACAGATTTCCCCTTCCTGGTTTGCGCCACCTGCAAGAGAGAAAGAAATGGTTGTGTATGCACATGCAGTTATAAGGTTGGAGTGACGATATAAATCTGAAAACAAAAGAGTCTTTATTTTCTTTCGAAAGGAAGGAGCTCATTAAGTCCTAGGAAGTAACTTGTCGAAAAAGGTAGAGAAATTGGCAATTAAAATATGATATTGTTATCTTTAAGCATATTTGAAGACTTTTAAAAAATTATGTTTTACATTCTGTTCCCTAGTTCTAAATAATGTACACGTATGTATCATCTTCTTTAAAACAAAAACAAAACTACTCTTCAAAGTTTCCAAATGCTAAAATGCAAAGAGGGGAGCTTAAGTTCTGACACAGTACTATCATTTTTGATTTATACCTCACCTGGGAGGTAGACAATTAAAGTAAAAGGCCCAAATATTCAAAAAAGTACTTTATGATTTATGAAAATTAAAACCTAATTAACCTGTTTTAACAAAGGTAGGGTTCAAGCTAGAGTTTCATTCTGTAAAAATTAGTTGAGGTTTTACCTTTAATTTTTCAGGAACTATGATACAGGCACTGAATGTCTCACCTACAAATGAATCCATCCGAAAATGTCCCCATCTGCTATTTAGAGATTCCTTTGGGGAAAGCACTACCCAGTGGCTGTGGTTTTGATCTACGTAAAGGAAGTATGACTTAAAGAGTGCTCTGTATTTCAAACTACTTGTCTTTAGCAAAGAGTTGATTAAAAAAAGGAAAAAGATGAATTTGCTACTTCCTGTTAGAGTCTGATTTTACTCTCTCAGATAAAGTGACATTTCTCCCACAAGTTTCTGGTTTCAGTGTTACTATAGCAGAACCTAGAAGTTAGAGAATCATTCAAGTATGTGGTCTCCTTCAGCACAAGAGGGGAATCACCTTTTCTTTTATTTAATAATGAAACCAGCTAGATGTAAAACTGTGATTAAGTTCAAAAGAAATGTATAAAGTTAAAAATTCCCCAATGAATATATTTTGACAGGGCAGAATATGGTGGTTTGGAAATTTCCAAACCAAGGAAATAAATCATTCTTACTGATAGTATTTTTTTAAAACTTTGCTGTTTTCTGAGATGAATTAGTTTGGTGATGAAAAGCTTCAAATGAAATGGTGTCAGTTCAGGATTTTAGTTCATTTTACAGAATTTCAGTTAATAAAGATTGTAAAAACAAGGACTTTTTTCCCCCTTCACAGTGCCTTGAACACAGTAAATGCTCAATACATACATATTAATATTTCAGTGTTAGTACCTCTCCTACCAGTATAATTCAACCTTCTCTTAAAGAGATGTGTTTAATTTGTATTTAAGGTGAATTGCTTGCATACTGTTCTACCCATAAATTTTATTGCTGGTCTTTAAAGGTAGCATATGAGCACAGGTATTAAAATAAATATATTTTGTATAATAATTGGATTTTTTTCTTTTATCTTTTGAAATATACATATAAATTGCCTGATTAAAGCACTCAGGTGACAAGTGCTTTTGATAATGTGTTATACTATATTAAAAATTTTAATAGTGTTTATTTTTTTATTGGTTCAAACTCAAAAGGTATGTTGAAATAAAAAGCATCTGACAGATCCCCTTTTCTTCTCAGCTCAAACACAAACATTGTCATACAGGCCTGATGAATTTCTAAAATTGCAGAGAAATGAGAATTTTGTCTAAATATACTACACAACCTTAACTCATATTTAAAACACAATGATAGATGAAAAACATTAACTCCAATAAACAGAATAAAGGAAAAAAAATCCCAGAATAGTTTTAAAAAATATATTCAGTAGACTTTTAGCTTTTTGAATGATCAGATGGTCATTCATCCATGAGCATGGAAGCTGTGTTCACTTCCAGTGTTTTTGACTGGGCCAAGCAATCAACCACAGAATTGCCATGGGCCTGAGTGGGAATTAGTGATCATAGAAAACAAAGGCCAGTCTATTAGCTTAAGGCATTGGGAAGAGGATGATGTCATGAGGAAATAAGAAAAGAAGTGGCTCTTGCTGGAATCAGTATAGCCGCCCAGCTGGTAAAGTGGCAGAGGAAGAATTATACACAATTATAGACCTGCCAATCAATAGTGATAGTGCTAACCTAGTGATAAGAATGTGACGATGATAATTTGCAATGTATAGCACTCCAAGAGAAATTTATATGAATTCTACAACATAAACTAGATTGAGGTCTTGACTAGGTAGTTCTGCAGATACACTTCAAATCCCCTCACTCCACAATACTTTTTAGGCCTACCACATGAAATATGCATTGTCAATATAAGCTTTACTGTATATAGCACATTCTTTTCAGTAACTGAGGACATGTTCCAGGTTAAATCTAGTACTTGAAAGTATTATTACTCACTGAATATCAAAACCATTCCTTCTTACCTTGCATAAAAATCTACCAAGATGAGGCACTATATATACCATATAAATAACAACAACAAATATCTTTCATTCTATGGCAGGCTGCTCTTCCTCTGGTTGTGAGAACTAAACTGAAGGCAGCACTTTGGGAAATTTGTCCTTAAATCATGCTTTTCTGAAGGATGATTTTTTTTGGGGGGGGACATAGGATTTCAAAATATCTTTTTGTTCTTACCTTATTGATTTGCCAGAAAAAGCCATAAACTATATATTCAGAGGGGAATATGTCCTAAGTTTGTCATTGAGGAGCTCTCTTTTTATCAAATTTATTGTGGTAAAATACACATAACAAAATTTAACATCTTAAACCATTTTTAAGTGTACAATTCAGTGGTATTAAATACATTCATAATGTTCTGCAACCATCACCACCATCCATCTCCACAACTCTTTTCATCTTGTAAGGATCTCTCTTTATTTATGAATCATAAGTTATATCCTTCCACAATTATATACATGTCTGTATTTTCTCATTTTGCCCCTTATTCTAAGCACCAACCATTTGCATACCAAAGCAACTGCATGCTATAAAGTTTTCTTTAAAAAAAGGCACAATGGTTGAATTTCATGGCATAGCTCTAACTGTATTCACCCTGAAATATACAAATATTTGAAAACTATTAATTTGTTGTTACTAAGCTAAAGTACATTTATTTTTATTGAAAGGCATTATCCTATATTGATATGGCAATACAAATTCTAGCTCCAAAGCCATCTTAATAGGTGAAAAGTAATGTAATCATGTTTTTGAAAATTAAAATGATTTAGTTTAGATAATTTCTTTTAAATATTTTCCCACCTTTATTTAATTTTCTTGTGTACCAGTCAAAAGCATAGCCTTTAAAATGGAATTCAATGATTCCTATTTAGATCCATTCACTAAAAGCAATTAGTACATAATTGCATATGTGGGAACAGTATCTGGCTTTCCCACCAGAATTTATTCTGATTCTCTATATTCTGAAGCTGTTGTTTTGGTTTAGGTCATGGAAGTAAGCAGTGATTAATGCAGATATGTAAAAATCAAGATCCTGAGACATTTTGGACTTGTCATAGTTAATTTTTGGAATAACAACAATTGCTTGGTTACCTTTTGATGTAGGGTCAAAAGATGAAGGTGGCTGCAAAGGTGGATGGTGGATGCCCCAAGGACCTGCCCCTCTAAAAATTATGCATCTGTCATATGCTTCCCTTCCCTTTTACTTAGTCTGAATTTCTTACCATTAAAACCATCTCCTTTGGGTGGGATAACCAAGGTGGCAGGTAAAGTCTCAGGTAGGCTGTTCTTGAAATGCAAATAAGTTATTTGTGGAAGGAGGGGTAGGGTGGGGTTGAAATTAACACATCAATTTAGACTTGTTTATTAGGTTAGTTAGCTAATCATCTTTGAAAGCAGAAATCAAGGACTGAGGAGAGAGGACCCAGGGTAGGTAGGTTTTAATAGGAATAAAGAGTGATTTAGAGGAAAGATCAAGACATACCCAAAATAGTTCCAGGGCTCACTCTTTTCATGTCCAGTATAAAATAGCCACAAATTAAGTATTTAAACAGTATCATCTGGGTTTTAGTTGTTCTCTGTATTTCAACCTTTCTCTATGCTATAAGACTTCATATAAAGTGTTTTAATTTCTCAGTAATTCTTCATAAAGATCTTCAATATTCTCTGACAAAAAGAAAATTCCAAAGACTGGCTTTCTAAAGAGTGTTTGCATAAAGTTTATCACATGTTTTCAGTAGAATATTATTTTTCTGTGTTACATCTCAGTAGCTGATATTAAGGACAGGTCAGCTTCTCTGCTGTCAAGAAACAGGGCAAAGAGTATTATATTTCCCCTTGAATTCACATGAGTTCCATCATCAAAAAGGGATTAAGGGTGTGACTTGCTACTGACTGAGATGGTGGCCACCTGTGTCTTCTGAAGCGTGCAAGTGCACCAGCAAAAGTAAAATGGATTGTTCTGTAGGAATAACCCATATCCTGAAGTCTTGGTGAATGATGAAATTACTTTTCATATTATAAACTTTACATTTAAGAAAAATTCCCTGAATAAGCCTTTGCTAGGGGAAAAATTATAAACTCATCATATTTTCTTTCATTTACTTTCATAAAAACCTAACATCCCTTCTCTTGATGTTTCTAATTAAGAGTTCTTTATCGAAAATAGCAGTTTGCACACAAAACAGCATTAATACATCATTTCTTACTGCATTTTGAGAATTTCGAACAGAAGTGTGGAAAGATCTATGCCAATAATGATATTTAACACAAAAACTAAAAGTGTGACATACTTTCGAACTGTCTCAGAAGAAAACCAATGTGGACATTGCAGGATCACTACGGAAATGTTACATTGGGTGCCCCTTGAATTGTCAATGTACAAAAGAGAAAGACTGTCAGCCTTAGAGGATTATTCTGCTTTTCCCAATTTTAAAACCAAGAAGTTTTTACTGAAATGACTTGTGGAACTTATTTCCAAGCTAAGTAACCTTCCCAATAGTTTTATTATGGACAGTGATTAATACTTTCACTTTTCAGATAAGGATGTGGAAAAAAACAGGTTAGGAATTTCCCCTTCCAGAGTCATTCTGTGGAGCAAGCAGAAGTAGGACAAGAGCCAGCCCGAGTCCAGCTCCCTCCCTGGACCAGTCTGTCCCAGTGAGGGACTTACTTCCTTAATACCCTGACCTCATATGGGCTCAGCTGCAGGCCCAAAACTTTGCTAAAATGTTGTAAAACAATGTGGATAAAAGTTAGGGTTGGGAAGAGCAGAGCTAGTGGGAGAAATGCACTCTATTGCTTTAACTCATGGCCATTCTTTCTTATTTCTTATGTACACAAAAGAGAATTTTAATAGTTTTTTTTCATTTATAATGTAATTTTGATATCCTTCCTCCTCACCATCTGTGAAATGCTAACGGGATGGCAGTTTTCAGCTCTGGGGTGTTTTTTTGCCCTGCCATGGGCCGCGTCTGTGCAGTTGAGTTCACTGTCTATTCTCAACACTGAATTTCAGTAAAACACCTCCTTTGGAATTTATTACATGCTACCTGTTTGTTATTTATATCCATATGTTTGCATCATAGGAAAAATTTGCTTTTCTATTTCTATAAGCCATAGTTCATATTGTTCCACTTTCACATAACATAATGACCCCAAGCAAGGAAGAGTTTGTGTACTGAGAACTATGTTAGACAAACTGAGCAAATTCTGCGTACAAAAGGTTTGGTTTTACCTTTTTAAAAATTAGTTGTCTTCCATGCATGGGGTACCCTGGGTTATAAGGCAAAGGCTGTTTACTTTTTATACCCCCATAATATTTGACCCAATGCCTTAACATACCAAATGGGGCTTATGTTTGATGCTCCACAAGATGTCATCTCGAGGCATAATTTCATACACACACTTAGGCGCTAGGTATACCTACTTCAAATTGCTCAAGTATGGACTTTCCCACCTTGCCTTCCTTTTCTTGCTGTCTCAGATAGCATAGTCCTGGAGGCTGGGTTCTCTTCATCTCCTGGTATGACCCTGCTTCTCTGTCTTCCCCAAGGTGGCTGGTCTGCTCATTCATCACATTGCATGGTAATTATATCATGTGTTTCTTCCAGAGTGCTGACGTGTACTTGAGTGCAGAGATTGGATACACAGCTGTCAGTAAATAATCTGAATAAATGTTTGAGATTCTCCATTTCTATCTGTACAACAGGCTTGAATTTGGCTCTGGAACATTTCAGTAGGATTTAACTAATATGCAGGTTCTTGTAGAATTAGTGTAGTAGAAGCTTGTAAATGTGGAAATATATTAGTAAGATGGGTTGGTATTCCAGATTAGTAATGGGCCCTTTAAGAAGATTCCAGGCTTGGATCTCAGGCCACCAAGTATAATCATCATAGGGTAAAGCTGGAGAATACCAGTAGAAATAATCATCTGGATTTGTGGGTGAAAATTAGCTTTTATCCTGGTTTTTAAAAATCACACTTGGATGCTATAATCATGTGTTTTCATTGTGTAAAACCATGTGCTTGTTCTTAGGAGATACATGCTGAAGCGTTTAGAGGTTATATGCCAGGTCTACATATAGACACAAGACATAGATAGATGGATAGGGACAGAGAGAAAGAAAGCAAATGTGGCAAATGTTAACAATAGTGAATCTAACTGAAAGGTAGGGGTGTGCATTGTTATGTTGTTTTTTTTTTTCTTTTTTTTTTTTTGAGACAGAGTATTACTCTGTTGACTGGGCTAGAGTACAGTAGTGTCATCATAGCTCATTGTAACCTCAGACTCCTGGGCTCAAACAATTCTCCTGTCTCAGCCTCCTGAGTAGCTGGGATTACAGGTGCACCCATCACACTTGGCTAATTTTTGTATTTTTTGTAGAGATGGGGGTCTAGTTATGTTGCACAGGCTGGTCTCAACCTCTGGGCCTCAAACAATCCTCCTGCCTCAGCCTCTCGAAGTGCTGAGCCACCATGCCTGGCTGGTTCTGTTGTTTTCAACTTGCGTGGGTTCCATTCCAGATCTCACCAATGTTACTAGCTGTGTGGTATTTGGCAAGTTAATTAATCTCTTTAAATCTTAGTTGCTTCTCTAAAAATAGAGATAATGATGGAACCCACTCAAAAAGTCCTTGTGAAGATGAAGTGACAATGTAAAGTATTAAGTCAGGTGCCAGGCTCATAATCAGGGCTTAATGGATGTTAGCCATGGTACTAATAACATCAGTCATTAATACTTGCTGAGTACATTGAAAGTATCTGTACATCTATCACATGTTACACTTGCCATTTGAGAAGTACAAGTCCAGATACATTTACCACTGTATAATTGAATCATTATATAAATTAGACGTTATCAAAAAGCACATACAGGCCAAATTAAAATAATTCTTTGATTTATCCTAATCTGTACGTCACAAAGTAACTGTTAAAAGGTACACCAAAATGTTTTCTTGGAAATAATTTTCTGAAGTGTTTTATTAGTTTTTCTTTTGGTTAAGGAGAAAAAAATGCATTCTGAAACTTAAAAACTCTAAAACCAAACAACTTTTTTACTGTTAAGAATTTTGAGAGACCACGTTGTACATGTATACTTTACTTTCTCAGACTGTATTTGTATCTCACTTTCCAAATTGTTTTCTTGAAATATACAAGATCATCCATTTATACATAATAATAGTGAACACTTCCATAGGGCTCTCTCTGTGCCAGGCACCTGTCTGACTGCTTGATGTATATACTAACTCACTTCTTCCTCATCACAACCTCAGGAATGACTATTAGCACCCTCCCCATTTACATGTGGCCCAAGGCACAGACAGGTGAAGTAACTTACCCAAGGTTAAACAGTGGGTACAGAAGGGCACTGCTGGGGTACACATCTGGGCAATCTGGCACCTGTGACCATGCTTGGACCCACTGTGTTAGCTTACCTGACAGTGGGTGAGCAGATAAAGAACCAAAGCATTTTGTTAAGACAGGCAGGAACCTATACTTTGTATAGAACATTCTCATTTACAGAGAAATGGCACAAATGTCATCGTGTGTCATTGTTTCACCATACCAAACATCAGTTTCACAAATGCATTAAATCCGTCATTTGATATTCTGCACTCATCTTTCCTTCTGCCAGTGCCTGAACCCTGTCTACCCACACATGGCTATTGTTTTTTTCGGAATTAACACAGATATTCATATTCTGTGTTAAACTATAGCCACTTGAACGATGTTAAGCCTCATTTTCTAGTGAGTGTGTCGTCGTGTGGAAGGGTGGTAATTTTAGGAATCAAGTGTTCTTCTACATTGCTGAGAGCCTTGGAGTTGTGAGTGAGGATGCTGAACTGCTCAGACACATAACATGCTTATTTGAGGAAAAATGTGCTTTTGAGGCGGTTTTGCTCGAGGCCCTAAATATTGTAAGCCAAAAGACACTGACTTATGGACAAACCTTAAGTGTTTCATGGCAGGTGAGAACTATACAGCAGTGATCAAATTAAAAGTGTTGCATTTCCTTAAGAATCTGAGAAAAAAGGAATATATATATATATTTTTTATATATATATATATATAAAAGAAAGTTGTAGTCAGTGAAAAGGTGCGATAAAAAGAGGTTTTTAAAATTGTAATATTTTTCCTTGAAAAATAGTGTTTCACAAGTTTTACTCTAATTTCAGGAAATGTGTGACAGTTTTGAATCCAGTAGGATCAGTGAAAGACAAAAATACATTCTATAGTGAATTATAGTGATGCTTACTCTGACTTTCTTTAGACATAAAGGATATAAATTCACTAAGACCAGCTGTACCTTAGGAAATAAATGAAAGTGAGTTTGGTTGTCACACTGGAACCATAGAATTTCACCAGTTTAAGGGATTTTAGAAATGATTCAGTCCCAGCCACCCATTTTAGACATGAGGAAAATGAAGCACAGGAATTTGCACAGAGTTGGCTCTAGAAACACGCCATCGTTCTCAGGCTGGTTCTCCTTCTACAATACCAGGCTTCTGCACAGTTTGAAGCCTAACATCAAAACAATAAAGTGGCCAGGTACAGTGGCTCATGCCTATAATCCTAGCACTTTGGGAGGCCGAGGCGGGAGGGAGGATCTCTTGAGCCCAGGAGTTTGAGACCAGCCCAGGCAACATAGTGAGACCCCCGTCTCTGCAAAAAAATTTTAAAAATTTGCCGGGTGTGGTGGCACACACTAGTAATTCCAGCTACTGAGGAGGCTGAAGCAGGAGGATCACCTGAGCCCAGAAGTTTGAGGCTACAGTGAGCTATGATTGTGCCACTGTACTCTAGCCTGGGTGACAGAGTGAGACCCTGTCTCTAAAACAAACAAACAAACAAACAATAAAGCTATTAAAAGCAAAAGCTTCAGCTAAGCAATAGCCAATGACTTACAAAAATGGAGAAACACCAACTAGTTAAGGACGGAGGTGCTCAGTCCAGGTGAAGGCAAGGAGTCTACATACCACTTTCCTCTGTTCAAGCCATTTAGTCCTACTAGGTTTAGAAAAAGGATTATGAAACTGGATCCTGGAGAGGGTCATGGCTGAGATTCAAGGAAGCCTCTAGCCTGTTGACGCTGAGCGCAAAATTGTGGGTGAGGATGTTCATCTAAAAAAAATTCTGAGAAAAGCATATACAACTTCCATTAGATTCCCAAAGAGGTAGGAATAAAGTGTTTTAAAAACCATTACTCTAAAATGAAAAAACTCCTTTAAATTGAATGGTGGATCTTAGTTCTGACATAAAATAACTGATTAAAAAAATTTTTCAAAAGTTAAAACCTAGGGCATTTTTGGGTGGATTTTTTGATTCACAGAAGACTGATTTGATGAGATAGGAAAAAAGATGAAGGTTATGAATTTTCCATGTTTGCACTAATTACTGCAAGTATTTATGTTACTGTAATTGAAATGATATCACATTGCACAGCAATGTCCTGTTAGCCAAGGCTTTCCTCCAACTTTTTAGGTTCTCGAGGGTAGGGTTGTGCCTGTCTTGCTCACCTTCGTCTCTCCAGCCTCTAGCATAGTGTCTGGCACAGGCAGAATGTGATGACAGCCTTCCCAGAAAGAGAACATGGTACTTAGGGATTTTTTTGTAAAGGCCAATAAGTTATACTTTTTACACATAATTAGGTTAAAACAAGAGTAAACATTTGCTCAAACACCACCGTTCTCCCTTGAAGTGGTTGTAGGTCTCAGCCAGTTCTAATGTTTCTCTTTCTTAATACGTGTGGTTAGGAAGCAGGTCCTGTAGCCAGGGTGAGCTGACCCACCTTGTGAGGGAACTTGCTTATTACAGCCCATCAAGGAGTACTCCTTGCCACACAAGTAATTAACTAAATGTGCTTTGGTCCTCTCACAGAAATCAGGGAGGCTGCAGTAGTCAGCCTAAACTGAAAAAGCCTACAGTCTCCCCACCTCACGTCCCCTCCCACATCCCACATCCGTGCCTAAAGGCAGGCTTTGCACAAAGGACCTAATGACCTTACCAGAGAAAACTCAAATTTTCTGAGCCACAAAGTCCTCATGGGCAAAATGGGGATACCACCACCTACCCTGACAATTTTCTATCATTGTCACTATCAAATTAGACAACAGACAGGAAATTGCTTTGAAAACTTTAGAGCTTATATTACTGTTCACATAGATAAGCAATTAAGTACTTTACACATATCCATTTTTAAAAGATCAGTCCCATGATTATTAAGTTTGGCTGGCCTAGTTCATTTAGATTATACAGTATGTTAACCCCATATGAAAGAGGCACTGCTTTGGAGAGGTGAATAGAGATAATAAGCATTAACTTTGGCTTTGAAATATCTAGGTAATGTCCGCTTGACCTCATCTATTTGACACAAAATGTAAACTAAATTATGAGCGTCATTAGATACCAATGGCCTCTTCAAATCACACAGGGTCCTGGATCTGCTGTGTGATGCTGGAGAAGTAGCTTCACCTCTCTGGGCCTCAGTTCCCTAATTTTTAACATAGTTTGGACTCATATTTTTCTCAGCTGTCAACTGCAGTATTTCCAGGTTAAATTGTATTCGTATCATCCTAATATGCTTGCGTTAGAGGATATAAACTTTGAAAGACCTGGTCCACGCTTGAGAGCTGTAAAACGTGGACAATAGACACCCACTGAGGTTTTGTGAGAGTTAAGAAAGACAACCTGTGTGTTCGGCAACTGCACCCTGGCACAATGGGGAGCAAATCAATACAGAAGCTAACTGAACGTTTGCTCAGTCTTCACTTCTATTAAATAAAGTCAGTGCTATCTAAATGTTATGACTCTGAGTAAAATTAAGATAGATGATTAGTTATTTTTCAAAAGAAAATAGGGCAGACATATGTTTTGAAGGCAGATTCCTCTGATCCACCCTGCCCCTCAAGTGTGTTTTGCACACTTCTCTGGCGCTCCGAAAGTTAAGCTCGTCCAGGGCTCTATCACAGGTACCTCCTCTACCATCTGCGGAAACTTTGCCAAGAAGCTCAAGTAATAGATTTTTAACACCCTTCCTTCCCCTCGCCTCTCCCGCCAGGAATGCATCCCAAGCGACCTGTGGTCCCGGGTGCAACTACACCCCTCTGTCCCCAGCGGGCACCCGCAGGCGCGCACGGGGCCGGGCTGGGCTCCGCCGCCACGTGCGCGCAGCCCCCGCCCTGCGCGTCTGGACAGCGGGGACCGTCGCCCCGCGGCCCCGCTGCGTCCCTGCCACGTTAAAAAGAGGGCGGGCGGCGGGGCAAGAGCAAAGTCGGAGTACCTGCCGAGCCGGGAGCGGTTTCCTTCCTCTGCCCGCGCGTCGTCTGTTGGCGGTCGGGGCTCCGCGGGCCGGTCCCTTGCCGAGGCTGGAGGCGGCCCCGAGGTGGCCGGCGGCGCTGCGCCCGCGCTCGGCTGCGCACAGGAAGCCCGCGCCTGCGAACGTGCGACCCTTTTATAACCCACTTGTGACTCATAACCGACCAGGCGCCTTTTCTGTAAAACCCCCCCGCTTCGCCCCCCTCCTGCCTGTTCTTGGAACCCACGGCTTCAAAAACTTTTTTTTTCTTTTTAAAGGAAAAGTCGAAAAAGCCCAGCGCCCCGGGGATTGGTGTTTTCCCCCTTTCCCTTTCTCGTGGGTCATTCGGCGTGTGTGATTTTTCTCTTGACACACGCCGCGTACTTTCCTGCCCCCGCGCAGCGAGGCTCGGGCTCCAACCTTTGTTCGTAAAGAAAAGGAAACGCATTCAAATGACGGCCCAGACGTCGCCCAAGCTTGCAGCCTGCCGGAGGGGAAGTTGCGACTTCTTGCAACTGGGTGGCAGGGGTGTCTGTACAACTCTCCCTGCAGATGAGAAAGGAGAGGGAGCCGAAGAGAAGCGAGGGCGAGGTTTTTCCTCCCCGACTGAACCAGCTGGAGGCAAGCGGGTCCCTAAGACAGGACGAGTGGCCTTCAGGTCATCCTCTGTGTGACGACCGGCTCCCACGTTACCTCCAAGAGTCAGCGTTTGGTGTGGAACATATAACGGGGTTTGAGAACATTTATATTATTATACCTTGCCTGTTACCTGCATTTGTACTTCGGGATGCTAGGATGTAGGACTTGAATCTTCTTTAATTTTGGTCTCACCAACATTCCCACCCCGCCCTCCACTCCCACCCTCAGAACATACATTCCTGGAGCATGAAGGACTTCAGTCATTTTAAATTTTGGTTTCATTACTCCCCCTTCTCTCTTCTCCCCCACCCTACCAAAAGGGGGCATTTTCCTGGAGCAGCCATTTGATACGTTGGATGGAAAGAACAAATAGATTGAAAGCCTGCCTAGTTTATACTGCAAATCCAGCTGAGTAACTCATTCATGAGCCTCAGTTCAATAAACTTTCAGACCTTGAGGAGGAAGGAGGAAATAGGACGGGGAGATGGAGAATAGGAATAGACCTGGCCTCATCATCATGTGCCTTTTTGTGGGTTATACAGAGCCACTGTTGGATTCCAGCGCAAGTATCCTATGCGTGGACTCTCCATCCCAAGGACAGAAAACATTTGAGCATAGTTAGTATTAAACTCATGCCAGAAAATTAGTTTCCAGCATCCTCGAATACATGTCAGAGCTGGAAATCACATGGTTCTTAACTTAAAGATGGCTCAGTTTGGTTAATAAACTTGGGAGCATTTTAAAACCCTCTGTTCTTAAGACAAATATTTTTCCTTTTCCTTTTAATTCAAAAAAGAATAACCGTGCTGATAACTAACATTTATAAAGCACTTACCATGTGCGAGGTGGGGTCCTAAAACTCCTTACATGTATTAACTCTTTCAGTCCTCACTAAGATAATACGAGGGAGAAGCTTTATTACCTCTATTTCCAGATGAGGAAACTGAGGCACAGAGAGATTAAACACTTTGCCTTAGGTCATAGTAAGTAGTCAAGCTGAGATTCAAAACCAGCTTCCACTCAGGTCTGGCTCTATAGTCCAATCTCCCTGCTTGCCAGAGTTCCACGTGACACTTGGGAGCTGGGGGGCCATGCAGTAGGCACTGGGGTACGGGGCAAGGAAACATGACCCCCACCCAGGTGGGCCATGCCCCTCTGCTGGTTATAGACACCTGCAAGGACTTTCTGAATTTCCTTTTTCTCATTATAGGTTGAACTCTATGAAATTGCTCATATTTGACCTTGTATCCCACAAATGACAAGTTTGTACAATTCATTGTAGTAGAAGCAGGTTTTCTGTTTCTCAATCTTCCCTTCTCCCAGGGATGGATGTAAGTCCATGTCATGTACAACTTCTCTATTTTGGGTCCTAGTTTGGTACACCCAGCAGAGTGGATAGAGAAATGAGTTTCTGGAGTCAAACCCACTTGCATTCTACACTAATTCTAACTGTGGAAAGTAGGCATTAACCTCTCGATGCCTCCGTTTCCTATAAAATGAGAATAATAATGTCTCCAATGAGGGATTGCTATGGACTGAATTGTGTCCTCCTAAAATTCATATGTTGAAGCCCTAACCCCAATGTGACTGTATTTGCAGACAGGGCCTGTAAGGAAGTGATAAAGGTTATATGAGGTCATAAGGGTGGGGCACTAATCCAATAGGGCTAGTGACCTTATAAAAAGAGGAAGAGACACCAGAGTTCCTTTTCTCACAGAGGTCAGACAGAGAAGAGTTCATCTGAGCACACAGTGAGATGGCGGTTGCCTATCTGCCAGGAAGAGAGTCCTCACTGGGAACCAAACCCTGCTGGATCTTGATCTTGAACTTTCTAGCCTCCAGAACTGTGAGGAAATTGATTTTTGTTTCAACCACCCAGTCTATGGTATTTTGTTATGGCAACCCTAGCAGAGTAAGAGAGGAATATGGTGATCAAATAAGGTGATGAATGCAAAGTACCTTCTCCAAATGATAGCTTGAGAAAGTAAGGGCCACCTACTGGGAAAGTGTTATCCCATGCATGTTGTTGTGGGCTGAATTGTGTCCCCTTCTCCCCCCCCACCGAAATTCATGTGATGGAGTCCTAACACCCCAGTACTTGAGAATATGACCTTATTGGAAATAAGGTCCTTGTGGAAGTAATTAGATGAGGTTGCATTGAGTAGGGTGAGCTCCTAATTCAACATGATTGGTGTCCTTATAAAAAGAACATGATATGTAGAGAAAGATACACATGTAGGAGGAAGACAAGGTGAAGAGACACAGGGAGAAGGTGGCCAAGGAGAGAGGCCTGGAACAGATCCTTCCATCATGGCTCTCAGAAGGAACCAATCCTGCTGACACCTGATCTTGGACTTCTGGCCTCCAGAACTATAAGGCAATAAGTTCCCACTGTTTAAGCCACCCAGTTTGTGGTACTCTGTTACGGCAACCCTAGAAAAGTAATACAAATATGTCTCCAGGGCTGATTTGGCTGGTGTTGTTATCCCTCCTTCTAACTCCCCATACCTACCAGAGGCTGAGAGTTGACACCAATGGCCTCCCAGGTAAGAATGGTACTTCTTGATATTACTTATTATTGATAATGATGAATAGATTGTGGCAAATGGCACAACTACATACCAATGAAGAAGTCTTGCTAAAAACACTGTAAGTTCATGAAGTTCTGCAGAAACCACAATAATCACAGGGAATGTTTAGGAACCAGCCTCCAATCTCTTGCCTTAAAAAAAAGTAGTGGAAAAAGAATAAAAATAAATTCCTGGATATTTATTACCAAACTCATCTTGAACCTCAGCCCTTTGGAAGAATGTGAGAGACATTTCTCAGTGTGTAACGCTCTTTAGATGCAGGGGTGAAGAGATAGACCTACATTTCAGGCTTGACCAACTTATTTAATGTAGCCCAATGTTTCAGTTCGTTGTTTACTCTGGTGTCTAATAAAATGGAGATAATTAATTACTCTGTGAACTTGTGGTTGCTCTCTGGCCCTCAGGATGAAGCGGGTTGAATCTGCTTCCTCCATCAGTGGTGCAACCATAATTAATGCCTGAGGCTAAAAATTGTGGCCTTTAGAAGATGTTCAGACTTAATAAAGAGTATTTGTTTTTATTTTTCATAAACAAAACATCAGAGGGTTTTTTCCTATCATAATTTAATTTTTATTCCTTTCACTGTTTATAACATTTTGGAAGCCCAATTCTGGTCTATGTTTTTTTCACCCACATTTCCTCTGTAAATGGGTTACTGGTTTAGTGTTATGTAACACTCTTAAGTGCTGGGATGCCTTTCCCATCAGAGGATAAAGGAGTGGCCCTTTTTTGCTCTCTGTCCATCAAATAGATGAAATTTACAAATTAGGGACAATTAACTTTTCAACCTTATCTTTTCCATTCACCCCTCTGCAAAGAACAGTGGAATGAAGTCAGACCTCTGCATGGGAGATAAGACTAGTGTTTTCTGCAATGAGTTACAAACTCTGATTACCTACACCCTAACTGTTTAATCATTTCTACCCATCAAATGGCTACTAAGAATCCTTTTGTCTGTATATACACTATTCTGTAGAAAACTTTTTCATCTGTTTTTGGTAATGAAGATTTTTTTGCTTTTGGCCCGTTTCTTCTTTTGTGTGTTTTGGGAAGCCAGGTTGTCACAGTCTGTTGGAAAATTTCATATAATGGAGGGAAAGTTAGGCTCAAGGGGACGGGGCTGAGATTCTCAAAACATTTTAGTTCATGAACAATGTTGGCAGGGAACTGTTCTGCTTCTAGGTCTATCATCATAATGTATAGAGAAAATTCCTCTGCCCACCCCCCATACCACTCACTTCCCTCAGTATCTGACCTCAGCCATGTTCTTATCTCAACTGGCCTGGCCCAGTGTGTTCAGCTTCAGTTGGTTAATTGATGAGTCACTTGTAGTAAATCACTCTCCACTGTCTTTTTTTTCCCCCTTCCTCCCTGAAATAACTGGGGAGACTTCTCCAAGCACTGTCTATTCTTGTTCTGTTTCTGCCTGAAAACCAAAGTGTATAAACCTGGCACCCAGAACCCTCCTGAGAACTCAGTGCTACTCTGATGTTGCTCATTGTATTAGTCTCCTGGAGCTGTCATAACAAAATACCATAGACTGGATGGCTTAACAACAGAAATTTATTTCTCTAAGTTCTGGAGACTGGGAAGTCCAAGATCAAGGTGCTCATTGATTCTGTTCCTGGTGAGCATTCTCTTCCTGGCTTGCAGATGACCACCTTCTTGCTGTGTCCTCACATGGCCTTTTCTTGGTGTATGCATGTGAAGAGACATATCCCTCTCTCTTCCTATTTTTACAGTGCCACCAATCCTGTCAGATTAGGACTCTACCCTGTGACCTTATTGATTACCTCCTAAAAGCCCTATCCCCAAACATAATTACACTGGGGGTTAAGGCTTCAACATATGAATTTTGGGGAAACATGGCTCAGTCCATAGTATTTTGCCTCTGGTCCCCCAAAACTCATGTCCTTCTTACATGTTAAATATATACATTTTATCCCAACAGCCCCAAAAGTCTGAACTCATTCCAGCATCAACTCTAAATTCCAGTCTCATCTAAATGTCGTCCAAATTAGATATGGATGAAACTCCAGGTATGATCCATCCTGAGGCAAAATTCCCCTCCAGCAGTGAATCTGTGAAATCAGACAAGTTATGTGCTTCCAAAATACAATGGTGGGACAAGCATAGGATAAACATTTCCATTTCAAAAGGGAGAAACAGGAAAGAAGGAAGGGTGATGGGTCCCATGCAAGTTAAAAATCTAGAAAGGCAAATTCTATTAGGTCTAAGGTTTCAAGAATAATCTTCTTTGGTTTGATGCTCTGCCCTCAGACCCCCTGGGATGGCAGAATCACCCCCACTGGCTCTTGGTGGAGCTCCTGCCATTTTACCATTTGAAACCAAGGTGATAATCTCTGAATCACCTGTGGAGTCACTTTTCCTTCTTGAAGAAGAGCATACGTTTGCAGCTAAATAGCTCTATTGTCCTGTGAGATCCCAGAAGTCCAATAGCCTTCCTTCATTTTCTCCTGTGTCTGTTCCCTTCAGTTCAAACTGAAAGTGTTTTTGGTCATATAATCCCATAAACTCTTTATCCAGTGATAACTCAGCCACGCCCCAGTGTTCTCTTCAGAACACACTTTCTCATTTTTTGCACTATGGATAGGCTGAGGATTTTCCAAATCTCCAAGTTCTGGTTCCTTTTTCCTTAACAACTCCTCCTTCAATTCTCCTCTCTCCTTTCACATTTTACTATAACATTCAGGAGGAACCACGCCATTCCTCCAACACTTTGCTTGGAAATAGTCTCAGCTAAATATCCAATTTCATCTCTCTCAAGTTCTACCTTCCATAAAACACTAGAACACAACACAATTCAGCCAAGTTCTTTGCCACTTTATCACAAAGATAGTTTTCCCTTCAGTTTCCAATAACATGTTCCTCATTTCCGTTTGAGAGCTCACCAGAATAGCTTTTAACATACATATTTCTGCCAACATTCTCTTCATGATTATTTATGTTTTCACTAAGAAGATCGAAGCTTTCTCTCCAGCTTTCCTTATTTTCTTATGACACCTCCCCAGAATCATCTTTAATGTCTGTTTTAGAGCATGTACCTCAAAACTCTTCCAGCCTTTATGCATTACCCAGTCGAAGCCGCTTCTACATTTTTAGGTATTTGTTTCGGAAGCACCCCCTTTCTTGGCAACAAAATCTTTATTCGTCTGCTAGGGTTTCCATAAGAAAATACCACAGAGTAAGTGGTTAAAATGATAGAAATTTATTTCTCACAGTTCTGGAGGCTGGGGAGTCTAAGATCAACGTGCTGGCCAATTAGATGCCTGGTGAGTGCATCTCTTCCTGGCTTGCGGATGGCCACCCTCTCACTGTGTCCTTACGTGGCATTTCCTCAGTGTGTGCACGTAGGGAGGGATCTCCTTCTCTGTCTTCTTGGAAGACCACCAATGCTATCGGATTAGAACACCACCCTTATAACCTCATTTGACTTCAATTACCTCCTAAAAGCCCTGTCTCCAAATACAATCACATTGGGGATTAGGGCTTTAACATATGAATTTTAAAAGGGGGCAAAATTCAGGCCATAGCACTCACTGACTCTAATAATGGTGTTTGGGTCTGTTTTTGGTTTTTTTTTTTTTTTTTTTTTTTTACGGTTTTAAAAGGCTTTATTGGGGAAACATACAGAGATGGGCTGTTCTTGGAGGCCTCAGGACTCAATCCGCCACGTTGCTGGGCAGTTGCGGTCCCCGGGGGCCCCTGCCCGGAAGCATCTCACCATTCTCTGTGGGGGCCTTGTCTGTGACTCCTGGAGGGGTGTATTCTTTTTCATAAATAAAATAATCCCGTTTTTTTCTTTACAGAGCTTTATTTTTAAATTGTTCAAGTATCCCAATGGTTCTTTTTAACCCTCTTCTACATCTCCAGGCCTGTTTTAAGAAAAGCATTCTAATGTTCATTCTGTTGAACATAATTTAAGAATGACCTCAGTGCTGGGTTTAAGATGTGAGAAAAAGCAGATCCAAGGGAGGAGCATGAATAGTGATGGTCAACTGTGGAAACTGGAGCTAGTCTTGAGCTTCAAGGTTATCATTGGTGTAAACAAATGGATTATAAAAATAATACGGACATATCCAATATGTGACTTAAGTTACTATGTTTAACAGAAAACAGACATATCTAAATATGTTCAAGGCTCAATTATCTCTGAAGTAACAAAATGTTTTCAGGTGATTTCTATTACTAGATATACATAAAAGGAAGACCTCATTTTCCCACATTTTTCCACATTTTCACTCAAGCCTCAAAGGACTGTGTAGTTAAAATTCTCCTGTTTGTGGAAGTGACCAATACCTTTGGTATCATTAGAGAACAAAGCTTTAGTCATGCTGATTTCTATTCTGCTGTTTTTGGAGTTCTATATATTTATTCTTCCAAAAAGTCTTCCCTGATTTCTTCACAGTCTAAACTTTTTGTCCAGGCTCTCACGGCACTGATGGCCAGACTTCTGCAGTATTAACTTCTGCATTTAATACTATGCCATTTGATTTTGCTATTTAGCTGCATTGTCAGTGTTTGTTTCTGTCTTACTAACAAAAATGTAACATCTTCAAGAATTGGGTTCATGTTTTAATTATCAAATTACTATTCCTCATAATACTTAGCATAGTACTTAGTGTTAGGCACAAGGTAGTTAATCAATAAGTTCTGAATTACATTAACTTTGCTAGGAAACAGGAGGCCAACAGAAGGATAAAAAGTGTATATATTCAAAGATTACCTAAACAGGGGTGCAATATTGACTCAACAAATTGAGGGTCTGTGAATGCTAATAAATATTTAGTATATACTAAAGTGTTTGGTGTGTTTTGGTATGTGTTGATTAATAAAATTCAATTAACTCTTGAACGTTCTTACTTGAAGAATAACAGAAATTGGTTTTCAGGTTGGCAATGGGCAGAGCTCTTGATTTATAGGTCAAATCTATTCCTCCCTGGTTTTGACCATTTCAGTAATTGGTGGCACCATCCACTTCATTGCAGAAGCACCCTGATTTCTTGCTTTCTCTCACCTCACATATCTAATTCATTAAGAGTTCTGTAGACTCTACCTCTAAACCATAGCCTGACCCTACCTACTTCTGTCCATCTCTGCTGCTACTAACCTAGTCCAAACCACCATCCTCTTCTGCTTAGTCAACTGTCTTGCTTCCCTTCTGCCCCCTCACCCATAATGCAACATAGCCAGGGTGGTCTTTTAAAAACCTAACTCTGATGTCACATTCTTACTCAAAATTATGTAATAGCTTGCCTTTGTAGTCAGAATAAATTTCAAACTTCAACCTGGTCTGCAAAGTCCTGTAGCTTCTGAGTCCTACTTACCTCTCAGATCTCACCTTGTGTTTCCCATTCTTACTATATTTTAGCTACACTGTCGTTAGTTTTATTCCTGCCTCCATCTTAAGAATTTACACTCTGATGACCACAGTGCTCCTTCTGACTTTAGTTCTGTAACCAGTAAGAGGGAAGTTTCTGAGAAAAATCAGCAAACAAAACTGTGGGATGAATGCTTCTGTTAACCCTAATATTCTAGGGGAGTAAACTTCCCTGTTCCCAGTAAAATGGAACTGCCCCTGGTGGTTAAACTGGGTGAGAAACCTATGTGACTTTTCTCAAAAGGTAATGTAAGCACTTTAGTGTATCTTTACAAAGAATTTTGCTTCTTTGTGAGGACATGGTGATCCAAGGAAGGTCAAGGAAGAGTAACGAGAGAGATCTGAACAATCTAGCTTAATGGAAATTATAATCTTGTTTGTCCTACCACACATACCTTCTTCCTCAAAGCAGAGCAAACAAATACCCATGGTGCTGGAGAGTCCGTTCCTAGGGTCCTGTCACTGCTGTTCCCAGCGCTGGTCCTCCACTATAGGAATCAGCATATATTACACAGTGAGAATATGTCTGAAGCCCCAGAGAATCCTTTGATGCCCAGAGATGTAAATCATCTTTCTGTGAGGATAACCTAGTTTACACGAAGTGACCATTTCCTCAAAGTTTGGTGCCCAAAGTGTTCAGTTTCCCGAGTACCACTCTTGGGTAGTGGTAAGAAAACAGGTCTAATGCTAGGCTTCTCTCAATGTCAACTTAAGGGGCTTGGGTTCAGACCACAGATATTCCTTGTTACCTCCCAATTTAAACACAGGTTCCTGAGATGGTAATGGGAGATCCTGCTGCCTAAGTGTGTTTGTGCTCACGTGGAGGGTTACAGATTATTCTGTAGGGAAGGTCTTTGGTGTTTCCCACGTCACACACCAACAACACACTGCTAGATGGTCTTTAGACGGCAACATCACAAAAAAGCCTCAACTGAGACAAAGCCTCAGCAGGGTGGCTGACTGCCTATCACAAGCTGCTCATCTCTGGGATGTCACCTATACTGTGGTGATGCCACATCGTGATGACAGTTTTATAGCAGGACCCCGCACTATATATATATATATATATATATATATATAAATAACCTTCACTTTTTTAATGGACATTTATGCACGAACACATAAATAAATAACATTAAGTCTGGGAAAATATATGTCAGATTCCATTTAAGAAAAAAGGATGTCCTGGCCTGGCCCCCACCTGGTTTACTGTGAGAAATAGGGAAATAGTCCTGGGTGTGAAGTCCTGGTTTTGGCGCTCTATGGCTTGGGTGCTTCATCCTTTCCCTGGGGGTCTCTAGCAAGCTGCAAGGTCTAAAACATGAGCTCTGTAGTTAAAAGCAAATCCTAAGGTCATATAGCCATGCCCAGCAGTTTTTTTCTTGGAGGAAGGGAATGCTTAGGGCCTTGGGAGAGGGGTGAGGGGAGGTTGTCAGGTCCCACCCTGCTCCCAGTCCCTTGCTCTGGTATGTAGTTAAATATTTTAAAGCTAAAGTTTATTGCTTTAAAAGTTGTCATTTTAACATTGTACTGTGTGCATGTGTGTGTGTATATATATGGATGTGTATATATATGTGTATATATATACACACACATACACACAAAATGTTTTATTACATTATTGCATTATTCATTACACTATTAAACAAATAGTTTAAATATAATAGAAAAGAAAGGATAATAACTAAAAAATTATCTTAGCCTGAATGCATATGAAGAATAAAGAGTTATTCTTTGTCTTTTATATATCCTACTTAGATAGCAAGTTTCATTTTGCCTCATCTTATGAATTTTTGATTCTCCAGCACTAGTTAACTTTGTGCTGTTATGCTGCTTCTTATCATGGTCCTTTCTTGTTTTAAGTTAAACAAAAAGAACTACATCAGGAAGTACTAAAATTCTTAATGATTATAATTTATCATTTTTGCTTTGTTCATTTTAAAATATTGCATTGGCCATGGCAATTGAGGCAGGAGATTAGGATAGGGAACACAGGTGGCATGAAAGGAACACAGGTGGCATGAAACAATAGGAACAAAATTAAAGTTACAGATCAATGAAAACAAAGGCTGTGGTCAAGCTGTGATTGTACCCATTGTAGATACACCTTGCTTGCTCCAGTTTGGGGAAAGTCCCATAGGAGGTACCTGTGCAGATGGAGGGCAAGGGTGTCCACAAATGACTCTGACTTCATTATATCATCACTACCATAATTAACATTGCAGCTTGCCCCTGACCCTCACCCAGTAGATTTTGGAAGCCATGACACATCTGGGTCTGAACAAATAAAGTAAAACCTACCCCCTGCTCAATGGATGGGAGAAGATAGCATTCTCATTGGCCAGGGGAACAAAAATACAAGAAAGAGGAAAGAAAAGGAGAAACCCAATGAGACGCCAGGGCCACCATCTGCTGGGACGTGTGTCCACTCCTGCCCCCCTTCTGGCATGTACTATTGCTTGCTAATATTTCTTGGCATCCCACTCCGTGTCTGGAGGTGTAGCTGCTTAATAAACCAGGTGTAGCTGGTTTCAATTGTTTGTCTCTGAGCACAAGGACCAAGGACAATCACTTGCTGGTGACACAATGATTAATTTTATGTGTCAACTTGATTGGGCTATGGGGTGCCCAGATATTTGATTAAACATTTCTGGTTATGTTTGTGAGGATGTTTCTGGATGAGATTAGCATTTGAATTTGTAGACTGAGTAAAGCAGCTTGCCCTCCTCAATGTGGGTGGGCATTGTCCAATCCTTGAGTAGAACAAAAAGGTGGAGGAAGGGATGATTTGCTCTCTGCTTGACTGCTTGATCTGGGACATCCATCTTCTCCTGTCTTCAGATTGAGACTTACACCATGGACTCTCCTGGTTCTTTTGGCTCTTTGTAATCTGCATTTGGCAGTTTTAAATCCTAAAGTCCATTGTTGTATTCTTCTTGTGCCTCTAACCATTAAACGAATCACTCTTGCTACATTTACATGCTGTCTCTACCATCATACTTGAAAATTGAATTCACAAATTACTGATAAATCATATAAAGAATCCAGGAAATTCTGTCCCCATTGGGTCAATTTGTAGAAAACCAAAGATCCAAACTCATATGCAGAAAAGGTGCATATGGATTAGTCTATAAACAACTTTGTTCTCCTAGGAGGAATAAACTGTGTGCAGACACAAATATAATCTTTCAGGGAGTTAAATATCCTGGGACCATGCATCTACTGGGCAATTGTCCAAAGATGAACAAGGGAATCCAGGACAGGTTGTATATTCTTAAATTTAAAGAATCTGTTATGCAACAGGCAAATTTGTTTCTAGAAACAGCTAACTGTGTAACTAATTCTGGGGTATAAGAAGCCCAGGTACTGTAAGGGTAGTAAGATAATTTTTTTGTTTCATCCCAGTGAGCACAGCTACATGTGCCCTGTTCTTGCTGCCACCCAGTGCATATTCAGCTTTACTGCTCTTGTTGCTCTGGGTTGTGTGAGTATGGGTTTTGGATACAGTGTAGGTTTTTTCTGTTGTTGTTTTCTTTGCTATCATTGCATTACTGTCTTTCATAATAAAACTTTTAATTTAATCTGTCATACTGTTAAGCACCTTTATTTGCCCTCATCAAAATTAGTTAATAGAACAGGGTCCAAACATCGTGGATGACCATGATTGATTGCTTTAAGAACTAAGCTATAGTTGGTTTCCATGGAGCAAATAATAGCACCAAACTTACTGGATTAGTATTCATTGGGGAAAATTGATGGGCACAAAGGCAGTAACAGGTGTGAAATATTGCTGTTGCTATTCACACTCGGGGGCAGGTCACAGCAACCTGACAGGGCAAAATGTTAGATTCTGGGAGAGTGACTCGACCTGTGGACTGTGAAGCTTTTAAGCATCATGATTAGGGAAGCATTTGCCATTCTCCTGAAGTGGGGCCAGAGTCCCAGCTTTATGGTTGCAGCCATATGACATGACAAACTAGTTACAGAATTCACCACATTAGCCTTCATAGTTGAAGATGCATAAACTTCTTTCTTGGCATGTTCTAGGTAGTGGGTAGTTTGGTAGGTAGAATAATGGCTCCCTCAAAGAGGTCCACTTTCTAATACCTAGAACCTAGGAATATGTTATGTTATATGGCAAGTGGGAATTAAGGCTGCAGATGGGATTAAGTTTGCTAGTCAGATGACTTTAAAATTAGGAGATTATCCTGGATTATTTGGAGGAGCCCAGTGTGATCACAAGGGTCATTAAATGTGGAAGAGGAAAGCAAGAGTTTATGTTGGAGTAATACGATGTGAGGAAGACTGGACTGGCCACTCTTGGCTTTGAAGATGGAAGGGGGCCACAAACCAAGGAATGTAGGCAGTCTCTAGAAGCTAGAAATGGCAAGAAAACAGATTCTCCACCAGAACATCCAGAAGGAACACAGCTTTGCTGATCCATTTTAGAATTCTGACTTCCAGAGCTGTAAGATAATAGTTGTTGTTTTAAACCATTAAGTTTGTGACAATTTGTTACAGCAGCAATAGAATATTAATGCAGATGGGGTTGCTGCCATCCAAATCAAATGCTTAAACAGAACTCCTTGCCTTAAGTGGCTAGAAGGTAGCCAGTTTTCATAGAGCTTTGCAGAGGCCAACTCATTTCTCCTGCAGGTGGCCATTCTTGGGCAAATTAATCCTTGTTAACTCTTACCTCTCACGAATATTTCTAACTCAAATTTATTTATTTATGTATGTATATATGTATTTATTTTTTAGAGACAGGTCATGCTATGATGCTCAGGCTATTCACAGGTATGATCATAGCTTACCATACCCTTGAATTCCTAGGCTTAAGTGATCCTCCTGCTTTAGCCTCTTGAGTAGCTGGGACTACACCATGTCGCATGCCCATAACTCAAATTTAGAACATCCTGGTATTACTTACTCAATTTTGTTTTTCTTTTTAAAATAAATTTCTTTCTTTATTGAAAGATATTTAATTGACAGATTGTATATATTCAAGGTGTACAATGTGATGATATGATTTATGTCTACATTGTGTAATGATTATCACAACCAAATTAATTAACACATCTCTTACCACCCATGCAGTATATTAGATCCCCATAACTTGTTCATTTTATAACTGAATGTTTGTACCCTTTGATCAACATCTCCCTATTCCCTGGACCCCCCAACCCCAGCCCCTAGTAACTACTGTTCTACTCTCTATTTCTGTGACTTTTAAAAATTCCACATATAAGTGAGCTCATACAGTATTTGATATTACATCTGCATCTCTTCTCTCTCATGCCAAATATTCTGGCTCTCAACAGCATCAACATAACTATTTATTTAACTACCTGTTTGCTTATCCAACCACACACACACACACACACACACGCCATATATATAAAAATATGTATATATATAAACCACACACACTATATATATAAAAACACCAATATTATTGCTGATAATATTGTCGCTGAAAACAGTTTCATACTTTATAATTTTTTTTCAGTTTTCTTTGTCCTCAGAGTATAGCCCACAAAGGATGTGTAGTCCAATTACTTTGTTTTGAAGTTACTTGAAATAATTTCTACTTGTTTGCTACTAATTTGATGCACAATTATGTTTACTTTTTAAATTTGCTTTCAATTTTTAGGTAGCCCTCTTTTATTTTCAGTTTTTAAAAAATTTTTGATACAGAGTCTTTCTCTGTTGCCCAGGCTACAGTGCAGGGACATCATCATAGCTCACTACAACTTATTTTAAGTTATTTTTGTTTTATAATTTCATAACTCATTTGTGTGGTTTCAAAGTCAAATTTACAAAACAAGGTGTTTTTAGAGAAGTCTATTTTCTTTCCCTGCCTTCCTCTTTCTGTTTCTTCTTTTTTTTCCATAAAATATTTTTTATATTATATCCTTCAATTTAAAAATACGTGTGTATGTGTTTGTATGTATGTATGTCTATATATCTATGTATATATCCATCTTCCTTTTAGGTAAATGGCAGTGTACTGTCTACACTTCTCCACCTTGTGTTTTTTATTTTATGATATATATTGGCTATCGCCATAGCAGAAGATATAGTCCTTATTTCTTATTACAGATGCATAGTCTTCATTATAGATCTCACATTGATGGATATTTGGGTGGTTTGCAATTTTTTACAATTACAAATTGTGTATAGTGCTATAATAGATACTGTTGTGTATGTCTTTGGTATTTTTACCAATTTTGTCAGTCAGGGTTCCACCCAAGAAACAGAACTGGTAGGCTATTTATTGTAAGGAATTGGCTTGTGTGATAGTTGGAAAGGGCTAGGCAGGTCTGAAATCCGTAGGGCAGGCTGTCAGGAAGGGCAGGCTGGAACTCCTGGGCACAAGCTGAAGCTGAGTCCACAGGAGGAATTTCTTCTTCTCCAGGGAAACCTCAGTTCAGCTCGTAAGGCTTTTGAACTGAATCAATGAGGTCCACCCAGATTATCTAGAATAATCTTTCTTACTTAAAGTAAACTGATGATAGACTTTAGTCACATCTACAAAATGCCTTCACAGCGACATCTGGATTAGTACTTGATTGAATAACTGGGGACTATAAAACTGATGCATAAAATTAACTGTCACACTGATGACTGATGTATCTTTTGGATGGATTTCTACATGTGGAATTGCTGGGTCAAAGGATAAATGCATATGTAATTTTTCAAGAGATTGCCAAATTCCTTTTCAGAAGGATTGTATCATTTTGCACCCCAACTATCAATGTATGAGAATGACTGTTTCCCCACAGCCTCACCAAGAAAATATATTTAGGACTTTTCTCAATTGGATAGATAAGACATGTTACTTCAATGTAGTCTTATTTTGCATATCTCTTATTACGTGTGAAGTTGGGCTTTGTTGTATATTGGATTATTGTTCTCAATTCATCACTACCTCTTTTTATTATTTTTATTTTTTTCATCACTACTTCTTACTGACATATGACCATGTAGTACACTAGAGTGGATTTTCCTGCCCCAGTTTCTTCCTTTGAACAATAGAATGTTAGTAGATGGAAGCATGCAAAGCCCTTAAGTGTGCTTGCATAATTTGGTTTGGCCTCTTTTGCTTCTGTGATCTGCTGTGAGAAGAGCATGCAATAGATAGTCTCTGGTTCAAGGTTAAGTTGGAGATACATGGAATAGAGCTGAACCTAGCCTTTAGCCTAGAGCCTGGAGCTTAGAGGCCAAAGCCCAGAGTCTGGAACCCAACATAGCCTAGCAGATTTACAGCAAACTGGTGGACCTACAAGTAAGAAACATATGGTTATTATTTTAAGGCATTGGGGCTATTTGTTATACAACACTATTGTGGCCATGACTGACTAATACAAACATGTTTGCATTTGTTTAAGTCTGCTTTTGAGTCTTTGGGGTGTGTATTAATTTATAAGATTTATAGTATTGTCATATAATATTTTAAAAATTCTCTTATGTATTTGTTTTTATAGCCTTAAATTTTTTTAAATGTTTGTTCATTCATTTTTTTTAATTTAACAAATATTTATAGGGTACTCACACGTACCAGGCAATTTTCTTGGTGCTGGGAATACAGTGGCAAACAAGGAAAAGTCTCTGCTTTCACAGAGCTTAAATTCTAGTGGTGTTTTCTTTCATTAGACTTGCTTAATATTTGTGCATTTGACTGATCTTTTCCAAAGAACTAGTTCTTGGATTTATTTTCTAATACTTGTTTTCTCTTCCATATTTTATTACTTTCCTCTTTTAGCTTTATGCTTTGTTTCCTTCTATTTTATTTTGGTTTATTTTATTGTCTTTTTTCCACCTAATTCCTTAAGTTAAGTTTCTAATTCTCTCTCTTTCTTTCTTATAAATAAACTTAAAGCTAAAATACTTCTTTGAGTACCACTTTGTCACAGTTTCATTAGTTTTTATATGTGTTGTTCTGGTTTTATTAATTTCTAATTAGTCCATAATTAAAGTTTAAATGTTGTCTTATTCAAATGCTTAATAAAATAACTTTTAATATTTCTAGATGGTTAGCTTTTTCTGTGTGGTTTGTTTTATAACATTCTATTCTTGTATTTTTAGATAGAATTTTTTCTCAAATCTCTCTGAGGGAAAGAACTTCTAATTATTGAGCTGTGAAGAGTTTGGGGACTAGAAATCAACCAAAAGGAGATAACAAATTGAGAAATATTTATTCTTAAAAAACTGATAGGACTTCAGTAAGAACACTAAGAGTGTGACCTTTTTGTCTGGAACTGCATCCATCCCCTCCTCCTCAAGTTTGTTGGCAAGAATGATAGTTTTATGAGCATGGAGATGATTTTAAAAACCAATAGTTTTTCTGCCAGAGGGGGGGAACTAAATGTGGTCATGGGATGAAAATGCTGTGCTTTGTTGTTTAAAAGGGGTGGTCATGGTTAGAAACAAAGGGGAAAAACTATAGCTTTGTAAACCTGGCAATGTGATCCTGGCTGGGGTGAATGATGGGCCAGCTAGAAATTTAATGGAAGGATACTGGAAATGAAAGATCCATAGAAAGACTGAGGTAATCTCCCCATACCTTCTAAGCTGACTAGAAAATTATACATACATGGGGGAGCCTGGTGAGATGTGAAAGACAAGAGTCTTGAGAATGTTGAATACATTTCCCAACAACATAAGACAGCCCTATAGAAAGGAGGTATTTGAGTTCAACTTCTGCCCACATCATTGTGTCACCAGCAAGTTATGCACATAAGGGGGAAATCGTTAGGAAAATAGCCTAAAAACAAAAATAAGGATTGAACAATTAAGCAGAGATATTAGTGATTCAACAATTTAAGTTCAGGTAAGTTATTAAAAAGAGTTACTAAAAATACAATCCTAAGAAAAGTAAAACAGAATCCAGAGTTGCTACATTTTCTATAAGTGTTCATTTAAAAAAATGGTTACTAGACATGCAAAGACAGGAAAATACAATTGATAGTTATTAAAAAAAAAAAAGAAGTAAGTAGTCAACAATAGAAACTGCTCTGAGTGAACCCAGACAATGTGGGTTATAGACAAAGACTTCAAAGCAGTTATTCTAAATATTTCCAAAGACTTAAAGAAAATTATATTCAAATAATGAAAGGAAAATATGATGATGATGACTTAACATACAGGAAATATCAATAGGGAACTATTTAATAGAAAGTATAAAAAAAGAACCAAATTTAAATTCCAGAGATGAAAAATACAATAACTGAAATTAAAACTTGACTAGACAGGTCCAGCAGCCAGTTTAAGATGGCAGAGGAAAAATCAAGAAAACTTGAAGAAAGATCAGTAGAAATAATTCAATATGAAAAATGTAGAGAAAAAACACTGAAGTAAAAGGAAACTTTCGGAAAACATAAAATATACCAATAATGGGAGTCTCAGAAGGAAAGGAGAGAGAAAGGACAGAAGACATTTGGAGAAATAATGGCCCCCATACTTCCCAAGTTTGATGAAAAACATTTCCTACACATCTAAAAATCTCAAAAAATTTTAAGTACTATAAACATAAACAGAACCACGGTTAGATATATCATAGCCAAAAATAAAGAGAAGCCGTGAAAACAGTAAGAGGCATCTCATCACATACAGAGCATTAACAATATGTAGCACACGGCTGACGTCTCAGCAGAAACAACGTAAGCCGAAAGACAGTGAAATGGCACAGCCTAATGTGGGGAAAACATACCTGCTCACTGAGAATTCTACAGTGAATACAACTATTCTTTAAGAATGAAGGTAAAATAAAGACATTCCTAGATAAACGAAAGTTGAGAGAATTCATTGCTAACAGTCTTTCACTGTAAGGAATGTTAAAGGAAGCAAGGAAGCCCCAAAAGAGTGAAAAATAACAAAAGACAGTAACTCAGATCCACAGGAAAGATTGGGAAATGTTAACTATAAAGATACATATAAATGACTGCATATATACTTTCCCCTCTTTTCTTAATTTCCTTAAAAGACAGCCATTTTAAACACGTCACTGTTTTTCCAGGTGATTTCAATCTTATTTATAAATTATATATTTACATCGCTGTCACTTACTTTATCAGATTTATACATTTTAGCTCACTTGCACCAAGCACTCTCTTTTCTCTTTGTTTAATATGGTTCTATTATCACTTTTGATTTCTGTATTGGTTACCATTGTATTCTTTTATTATTTGTGACCTTGCAGTCATACCTCACTTCGTAAGGGGATATAACAAAGACAAAGACAGCTTTCCTTTCAGGTCTCCTACCCCCTTAGCCTTTTGACTTCTTTTATCTGTATATTTACTTTTACACTATAATGATTGATGGCATTTACTTTCTGTTTTGCAATCGTGATTAAATCTTTCGTGTTTGCTTATCAAATGAGTTGAACATCAGTCAGCATTTACATGATTAGTGTACTTTATAAGAGATTATTAGAGTTCTGTCCTTGAACAGTAATGCCTTTACCATAGCCTTGGTTCTTCCCTGCCCCAAACTCTTCATCACATTGTCTATTCTGCCAAGTTTTATGTTTAATAGAAATCTTTCCTCTATTGTCCCAATCTGATATAGGCCAGGTGCCCCTGCCTCACTGCACAATCATCTTTGTCACTATTTCCTTAGATTAGAGTCATGGTTTTCTGGATCACATGTCTTTTCCTTTCCTGTTTTATGCCTTAACTTTGTGTATTCCATTTTCTAATAACTTCTGGAGCGTACATGATGGATTAATTTAATAGTTCTCAAAAGTCTGTAAATATATCTTACCTTCAAGTGTGCATGATGGCTTGGAAGGTTGTAGGAATCTAGGATGAGAATGATTTTCCTTATGAGCAGGGGTCAGCAAACTTCTGTAGAGGGCAGGATAGTGAGTGTTTTAGGCTTTACATGCCATATGGCCTCTTTTGCAACTATTTAACTCTGTCTTTGTAGCATAAAAGAAGCCATAAACAATAGGTAAATTAATGAGTGTGGCTGTGTTCCAGTAAACCTTCATTTTCAAAAGAGGCCACAGGCTAGATTTGGCCCAGGGACTGTAGTTTGCCAATTCCTGCTTTAGAACTTTGAAGACATGTATTATTGTGTTCCAGCATCTAGTGTTGCTAATGAGAAGTCTGATGCTAGACCGATCCTTGTTCCATTGCACGTGACCTTTTTGTTTAGCATCTTCTCTTTTATGCTTGCATTCTAAAATTTCACAATCATATGTACAGGTGTGGGTCTTTACTCATCAATTTTTTTTTGGAGGGATATTTTAGTCTGAAAATTTGAGTCCTGCTGCTGCTCAGGGAAATTCTCCTCTTTTACTTGTAATTATTTCCATTCTGTGGCCTCTGACCTATTTTTCTGAAACCTTTACTGGTCTTATGATGGACCACTTGAATTAATTCCCTTTGTGTTTAACTTTATGTCTCATTTATTTTGGGAGGGGATTTCTTTGTCTTATTTTTTGAGAAGTTTCCTCGACTATATCTTTCAAAACTTCTATTGATATATGTTTTTTCCAGTTACATTTTTTCGTTTTTTTTTGAGAGGTCTCACTCTGTCCCAGTAGAGTGCAGTGGGTCATCAAGCTCCGCAACTCCACTCTGGGCCAGTGATCCTCCTGCCTCAGCCTCCTAGTAGCTGGGATACAGACGCCATCATCATGCTGGCTATTTTCTATTTTGTAAGACGGGTGCACTTTGCTCAGGCTGGTCTCAACTCCTGAGTTCAAGAATCCTCCTGCCTCGGCCTCCCAGAGTGCTAGGATTACAGGCGTGAGCCACCGCACCTGGCCTCCAGTTACATATTTGAAGATCTTTCTTGCACTCTAAATCCTTCTCCCCTTTTTTTGCCAAAATAGATTTACCACGAAGTTAATGACCCCATACTTGAGTACCAGAAGTTGCTGGAAGTTGTAGAACTTCTAAGTTGGAAGTTAAAGATAGGTTAAAACCAGGAAGCATTTCTATAAAAGCTTTTCTGGCTAAATAGATCTCAGAAGAAAGGGATCGGAATCCCTAAGATTCCTGTAAATTACACTGTGACATTTTTCATATATAAATATTCATTTTCATCTAATTTTATATTCCTAATTTTGTATTTTTAAAAGGGCCCAAGGATTAACTAAGTTGTAGGCCACACAAAATCTAGATTTTCATCTTGTTTTAATTTCTCTAAAGGTACTAATTAGCATTTTTTAAAGTTCTTTTCTGTTTTTTGAGTTTCTTTTGTTCCCTTGAGGTAATTTTTTGGTTAGCATATTTTTCCCCCCACAAATGTTTGGTGATCCTCGGTTTTCCATTCATATTTAAAAGTGAGGAAATGGAAAAACTAACTATGAGGTCTGTGAACATGGTTGGTATATTGGCCAGTGTTCTTCAGAGAAATAGAACCAATAGGATTATATGTGTGTGTGTGTGTGTGTGTATTCATTCATTTATTCCATTCATACATTCATTTATTTATTGTGGGAATTGGCTCAAGTGATTATGGAGCCGGAGAAGTCCCACTGTCTGCCATCTGCAAGCTAGAGGGGCAGAAAAGCCAGTGCTGTAATTCAGTCTGAGTCTGACAGCCTGAGAACTTGAGGTGCTGCTGGGGTAGCCTAGGAATCTGAGAACCTGAGAGCCTGGAGCTCCAGTATCCAAGGGCAGGAGAAGAAGAATGTCCCAGCTCAAGAAGAAGGAGGGCAAATTCATTCTTCTGCTGCCTTTTTGTTCTATTTGGGCCCTCAACAGATTGGATGTTGCCCATTGGTGACGGCAGACATTCTTTACTCAGTCTATTGAGTCAAATGCTAATCTCTTCTGGAAACACCCTCACAGGAACACCTGGAAATAATGTTTTACCAGCTATCCGGGCAAACTTTAGCTCAGTAAAGTTGACACATAAAAGTAACTATCAAGGTGGGACTTGTCAACAGACATGTTTTCATGTAGGGAACCTGGAGAGGGAGTCTGTAAGGTGCTGACTCTCAGAGCAGCTGCCTCAGTTCACCCCAGAGAGTTCACTCAATTTTCTTTTAGAGAGGCACCCCTCATTTTTTCTTCTTTCAGGAGAAACATCTGGCTGTCAGGAGAAGATTGACTATTTCTTCTTTAGCCTCTTGTTTTTTGGCCTTGCACCTCACTTCTGCTATCTGTCAAACCAAGTCTAGTTTTTCCGAGTCTTACTGGTTGACTAGGTAGGACCTTTCCATTGTTACAGCCTCTCTGTGTGTATTTTAGGCTGCACCTTCCTCTGTTATGCATCATCAATATCTATTCCTCTTTGTACCTTGTGTCTTAAAGAAATTTATTGAAATTCCATATTTACTGATAGCCATCTCCTGTTCGCTTAGTTGAGGGTTTACTGGGCTATGACAGGGCCTCAACAGACAGGGGAGTTTAGTGTGTATTTAACTGCATCTTAAATCCTATGGTGCCTTAATTTCCTCACCAACTAACTTGTAGTCTAATAGATGGCTCAGATTTTGCTGCCTAGGCTTTTAAGGGTTTTCTAGGACTTTTTCTGGAAAAACTCACTTTTTGAGTGAAACGCTCATTTGTGTATACATTGTTTTGAGGACATTCAGTTAAGTTTCAGCATCCATCTTATCCTCTTTGTAGCTTCAAGAAATTCCTTATTGTTTTTACCCAAGCTTTCCTGGATTTCCTGCATTGTTATATTCATGTTTTGATATTTTTTCATTTCAAAGGGATTTGTGGTAGGGAGAAAGGAAATGTGTATGCTTAGTTAACCATCTTCAACCAGAAGCTGGAATTTTCAAATTCTTAAATGATATAATTCAGTGGCCTTTTCTTTTAATAAAATTCTCATAACCCATAAATCAGAAGGCTTTCAGGATAAAGCATTCCACAAAATATAATTATGCACACACTTATAGAAGCTTCTAATTAACTTCTCTTTAGGTATATTTGATCCTGAAGACATAATCTAAAGCTTCTTATCAATTATGTTCTCTTTTTGACTTATTTTCTTCTCAAAAGATATTCTTATCTGTCCCTTCCTATTTTTGTTGGATATTTAACTCCTTGATAACTATATGATTTAAAATCTGCCTCTCTTTCTTTAAAATTTTACTGTACTTTGAATTTTTTTCATATATGACTCTTCTGCCAAAGACCATTGATGTTTTAGGAGAACCAAAATCCACTGGGAATGATAATAGTCTGTTTATTCTGTTATTTAAATTTAAAGGAAAATATAGTGTTTTGCTGAGCATACATCCATGAATTAATCTAATAAGAAGTTTTCTCAATGCATACAATGTCACAAACATATTTTTAGGCAATATGAATACATTAGTGACCAAGACAGACAAAAGTACCTGTCCTAATGAAGTTTACATTCTAGTAGGAGATAGACAATAAACAAGATAAATAGATAAAAGATATGTGGGCTAGGATTCTTGAGAGAAATAGAACCAATAGGATATACATCTATATTCATATATATATATGATTTTTTATAAGGAATTGGCTCATGTGATTATGGAGGCTGAGAAAATCTAAATCTGCAGTGTGAGTTGGCAGGCTAGAGACCCAGGAGAGCCCATAGTTTAGTTCCAGTCCAAGTCCAAAGGCCTGAGAATCAGGAGAGCCAAAGATGTAGTTCTAGTCTAGAGATTGACAGACTTAAGACCCAGGAAGAGCCTATGTTTCAGTTTGGGTGCCAAAACAGGAAAAAGTCAATGTCCCAGTCTGAAGGCCATGAGCAGGAAGAATTCTCTCTTATTCAGTGGAAGGCCAGCCTTTTGTTCTATGCTGGCCTTCAACTGATTGGATGAGGCCCATTTACATTAGGGAGGGCAATCTGCCTTACTCAGTGTACTCATTCAAATGTTAGTCTCACCCAAAAACACCCTCAAAGATGCATCATAAATATGTTTGACCAAATGTCTGGGCGCCTCATGGCCCAGACAAGTTGACACATAAAATTAATCATCACAATATGGTATATTAGATAATATTATATTTGTATATCTTGATCACAAGGCACTGGCAATGTTAGAGGAATAGCAAGGAGGCTGGTGAGGCTGGAGTGGAGTGAACATGGGGAGAGAAGGAGCAAATGAGGCCAGAGAGGTAACTGAGGGCCAGATAGCCTCAAGCTTGGGAGGCCATTGGCTATTATTCAGAGTGGGAGCTAATAGAAAGTTTTGAACAGAGAAGTGACTGAATCTGATTTAAATTTTAAAAGGTTCCTTCTAGCTACAGTATTGAGAATTGACCGAAGGAAGCAACTTAATGTGAAAGTAGGGAGTTGAGTTAGGATACCTGTAGTGGGTTGAATGGTGGCCCCCCAAAAGATGGGTCCATATCCCCAGAACCTTATGAATGTCACCTTAATTTGGAAAAGGGGTCTTTGTAGATATAATTAAGGATTTTGAGAGGAGGAGATCATCCTGGATTATCTGGGTAGGTCTGAAATCCAATGAAAAGTGTTCTTATAAGAGAAAGAGGGAGATTTGATACAGACGAGGAGGAGGCCATGTAACCATGGAAGAAGAGATTGGAGCAATGCAGCCATTAGTGAAGGAATGCCTACAGTTTCCAGAAGCTGGGAGAGGCAAGGAAGAATTTTCCCCTAGAACCTCCAGAGGGTGTATGGCCCTGCCAACATCTTGATTTCAGATTCCTCCAGAACTGTAAGGGAATAAATTTCTGTTGTTCTAAACCACCTAGTTGATTTGTCATAGCAGCCACAGGTAACTAATACAAGACCCTTGTGATAATCCTTGTTTGAAACGTCTCTAGCCCAGCTCTTTTCCAGGAACTCCAGATCCTGATGGCCTGGTGGCTGTTACCAGCATTACCCCAGGCTGCTCAGTCTCAACTGGTTCCAATAGAAAATTTATCCTTTCCTTCCTCAGAGTTTGCTCCACTTCCTAACTTCCCTATTCCAGTTGACTATACCTCATTGTTCTTGGAGTTGATTCCGCTAAAAGTATGTTTATGTATTACCCATTGTTAAGCAGAATTAAGCACTATTTTTTATTTTCCCGTAGGACCTTGCCTATAGATATTTAATAACATTTATTACATTCCTTTACATGTTTATATCTTCCACTACACTTTTATACTCTGGAGGGCAGGGACTGTGTTTTATTTATTTATCTAGTGGTCTTAGCATCTGGCATATTGCCTGTTCAGAGCATATGCTTAATGTGGTTTGATGATTTACAAAATAAATAATCCATCTTCCTAGTCACTCAAGCCAGAAGTCTTGGAGATGCTTTTGGTTTTCAATGCTTCATTAACACTTGTATCAAATTAGCTATTTAGTGGTATTCACTTTCCTTTCAAAATATCTTTTACATCTACCTCTCACTCTTCCTCCTTACTATCACTGTCTTGGTTTTCATAATTGTTCACTCATACCATTTCAAAGCCTCCTGCTTTCTCCAGTTTTATCCTTCCATGGTCTACTCACCACATGTTCATGAGGATGAGCTTCTAAACATGTAGTTTTAATTGTATCATTTTCTGTTAAAATCTTTTGATGACTTTCAAAATCCTTATTTGACATATAAGGCTTTTCATGATTTGGCAACTTCCCTGTATGTCTTTATAATACATTTGTGTCCTGAATAAATCTATGCTGAACTATTTCCTCTTCATTCATTTAGATTATATTTCTATATCTTGATCACAAGGCACTGGCAATAGGCCCTCAGGATAAAGATTTATAAGACATGATTTCTGCCCTCATTGAATTCCTACTTGAGTATCAGAGACAGTAATTTTAAATGTTATAATTGTTATAATATATCAATTATGAGTGATATAAACACTTGAAAACAATGTAACCCGGTTTGGAATGTGGCATTGTCAGACACACCTTCCAGTAGAGAGTACAGGGGATAGCATATGAGCTATCTGAAAGGATAAGTAGGAATTGGTCACGTAGTATTTTTCAGTTAGAGGGACTCATATATGCAAAGGGAGAGAATTTCTTGTTAGAAAAAATGGTTGTGTATGGCTGGAATGATGGATATGAGTTGGGTAGTGATAAGACTGCAACTAATGGGAGGGGCTAGATTAAGAACTGTCTTGTGTACCAGGTTAAGGGATTTGAATTTTATGTTCAATGTGGTGAAGAGTTATTGAAAGATACAAGCCTATGAGTGGCATAATCCTATTTGTGGTTTAGGGAAATAGTTCTGTGAGAAACCTAATTGATGGATTGAGGGGAGCAAGAGTGGAGATGGTGAAGACTGACAAGGATCCAACTGGTTAATTATGAGATGCTGACTAAAGTCAGCGTCAGGGAGTCAGAGAAGAAGGCATAAATTTGAAAGATAGAAATAGTAGTGATTGACATCTGGTCATATGGGTCAGGGAGAAGGATGAATCAAGAACGATTCATAGGTTTCTGGTTTGGGAGAAGAGAAAAACACAGAGAATATATGAAAGAAGTATTGGGAGAAAATGTGCCTTTTGTTTTGATCACATTGAATTTAAGATGCTTATTGCACATCCACGTGCAGATATGAGACTCCAGTTGGATTAAATGATCTGGAGCTCAGAGCAATGATTTTTGTTTCAGGTATATATTTTGGAGATCACTGGCATATAGTAGAGAAGCAAGAAAGTTAGGAGGAAAATCATGAGGGAGTCATGTCTTAAAAGCCAACTGAGGAGGAACTTTTGTGACACATGGAGCTGTTCTGCAGAGCAAAGTGTGGCAGGGAAGTTAACTAGCAGAAACCCCTTAAAACTTTTTCTTTGAATCTGGCAACAAGAAGACCTATGATGATTTTGCAAAAGCAGTGTCAGGAGAGTGTGGAGATAGAAACTGGCTGACAGCAGTGGTTTGAAGAGCAGATAGATGTTTAGAATTGGAGACATAAGGGTGTGGACGACTTTTGCAAGTAGGAAGTAGTTTGGCATTGAAGAGAATGATGTAGGATAGTAGCTACGAGAAACAAGAGGGTCAAAGTACAAGATTTTTTCCAACAGAAAAAGTGGTAAGAATATTTGTATGTAGAAGAAAAAAAGATGGAAAGAGAGGGAAAGGCAGACAGTCAAGAAGGGATAATTAACTCAGCACTATCCCTAAAGACATGCGGGAGGAATTAGATTCAGAGCTCAGGAAAAAAAATTTAATTAGCATTTTTTCAGGGGAAAAAAACCCCTAAAGAATAGGAAGATAATGGCTTAAGAGGCCTGGATGTGAGCACTAAAACTAGTTGAAATGAAGAGATGTCTGACTCATTTTGTTCATATCTGAGGAAAGCAATGTCCAATTTTTCTGTTGATAGTGAAACCATAACATGCAAAAATGTTGAACTAATAGCAAATACCTAAATATAAAACATAGAATAATATTAATAACAACTGAGAAGTAGTGATGGTGGCAGAGAGGATTAAACATGTTCTAGATTAAGTAAAGTAGCTTAAATCTGGTTTTGGTGTAGATATCACTTCTTTTATAAAATATTCTCTGAACATCCTAGTTGAGGTGGAGTCTCTCTTATGTGCTTCTCTTGCATCTTTTATCCTGCAATTGCTCCTATAATACTGAGTTGTATATGTATGTTTACTTGTTTGTATTTCAGCTAGGCTTTAAGCTACATATGGACAGTGATATAGTGTGGATATGGTTGGTTTGTCCCCATCAAAACTCATGTTGAAATTTGATCCTCAATGTGGCAGTGTTGGGAGGTGAGGCCTAGTGGAAAGTGTTGGGTCATGGGGGCAGATTCCTCATGAATGGCTTGATGCTGTTCTCATAGCAATGAGCAAGTTCTCACTCAGGTGAGACTGGATTAATTTTCAAGACAGTGGGCTATAAAGCCAGGATGCCCCTCAAGTTTTGTCTCTCCACATGTGTCTGCTTCCCCTTTGACCTTCTGCCATGTTGTGACATTGCACAGAAGCCCTCGCTGGAAGCTGAGCAGATGCTGGCACTGTGCTTCTTGTATTTCCCAGCCTGCAGAACCATGAGCTAAATAAACCTCTTTTCTTTGTAAATTACCCAGCCTCAGGTATTTTGTTATAGCAACACTAAATGAACTAAGACAGGACCTAGATTTATCGTTTTACACCTTTTAATTTTCAAATCTCATTGCAATTAGAATAAAGTCAGAGCTCAATATGTATTTGTTGACTGAATATATGAATTTCACTCCTGATTCTGAAATTTGGAGATTATAGATTAAAGAATTATTTGAAAACATAAAAGTAACTATGAATAGAATTTTTAAAAATGGACACTTTCCCCATATTTGAGAGACTAGCATAGATAGGTGAAAGATATTACAAAGAACAAATAAGAAATGATTAAAAATGACATTAAAGGATAGAATTAATGTGAAATATATCAATTATAACAATATTTGTAAACGAGTTAAATATCTCTTTTAAAAGAATTACACTTTCATGTAGGATTCTAAAAAATCAACAAGATAATTTTGAAAAAAAGATACTATTCAAGCAAAATCACCTAAAAGGTTAAAAGTTAAATAATGAGTGAAGACTGAAAGCTAGGCCTCTTGTGCCAAACATTTAGCCAAGTCATGAATGTAAAGGAAAAATTTTTGATGGAAATTAAAAGTGCTACTCCTGTGAACACATGAATGATAAGAAAGCAAAACAGGCTTATTTATGATATGGAGAAAGTTTTAGTGCTCTGGATAGAAGATCCAACCAGCTATAACATTCCCTTAAGCCAAAACCTAATCCAGAGGAAGGCCCTAATTCTCTTAAATTCTATGAAAGTTGAGAGAAGTGAGGAAGCTGAAGAAAAATTGGAAGCTAGCAGAGGATGGTTTGCAAGTTTAAGGAGAGAAGTCATCTCCATAATACAAAGGGCAAGGCGAAGCAGCAAGTACTGATGTAGAAGCTGCAGCAAGTTATTCAGAAGACCTATCTAGGATCATTGATGAAGGTGGCTACACTAAACAATAGATTTTCAATGTAGATGAAACAACCTTCTATTGGAAGAAAATGCCATCTAGGACCTTCATAGCTAGAGAGAAAAGGTCAGTGTTTGGCTTAAACCTTCAAAGGACAGGCTGACTCTTTTGTTAGGGGCTAATGCATCTGGCGACTTTAAGGTGAAGCCAGTGCTCATTTACCATTCCAAAAATCCTAGGTCCCTGAAGAAGTGTGTTAAATCTACTCTTTCTGTGTTGTACAAATGGAATAACAAAGACTGAATGACAGCACATTTGTTTACAGAGTGGTTTACTGAGTATTTGAAGTCCACTGTTGGTATCTACTGCTCAGAAGAATAAATTCCTTTCAAAATATTACTGCTCATTGACAATGAACCTGGTCACCCAAGAGCTCTAATGGAGGTGTATAAGGAGATTAATGCTGTTTTCATGTCTGCTAATACAACATCTATTCTGCAGCTCATGGATCAAGGAGTAATTTCAACTTTCAAGTCTTGTTATTTAAGAAATATATTTTATATGGCCATACCTGCCATAAATAGTGATTTCTCTGATGAACCTGGGCAAAGTAAATTGGAAACTTTCTGGAAAAGATTTACCCTTCTAGATGTCATTAGGGACATTCATGATTCATGGAAGGAGGTAACAATATCAACATTAACAGGAGTTTGGTATAAGTTGATTTCAACCTTCATGGATGACTTTGAGGGGTTCAATACTTCAGTGGAGGAAGTAACTGTAGATGTGGTGAAATAGCAAGAGAAGTAGAATTAGAAGTGGCACCTGAAGATGTGACTGAATTACAGAAATCTTATGATGAAACTTAAATGAATGAGGAGTTGCTTCTTAGATAAGCAAAGAAAGTGGTATCTTGAGATGGAATCTACTCCTAGTGAAGATGCTGTGAACATTGTCAAAATGACAAGGAAGAATTTTGAATATTCCATAAACTTAGTTGATAAAGCAGTGGCAGGGTTTGAGAGGATTGACTCCAATTTTGAAAGAAGTTTTACTGTGGGTAAAATGCTCTCAAACAGCATTATATAATACAGAGAAATCTATAGTGAAAGGGATTCGATTGATGAGGCAAACTTCACCATTGTCTTTTTTTTTTATTATTATTTGTATAGATTTAGGGAGTACAAGTGTAGTTTTGTTACATGGATATATTGCATAGTAGTGAAGTCTGGGCCTTTTGGGTAACCATCACTTGATTAGTTTATGTAGTACACATTAGGTAACTTTTCATCCCCCTCTCCTGTCCCACCCCCAGCCTCCCACCCTTCTGAGTCTCTGTCTCTTATTCCACATTCTATGTCCATGTATACACACTATTTAGTTCCCACTTATAAGTGAGAACATGCAGTGTTTGACTTTCTGTTTCTGAGTTATTTCACTTAAGAAAAATAGCCTCCAATTCCATCCATGTTGCTGCAAAATACATGATTTCATTCTTTTTTATGGCTGAGTAATATTCCATGGTGTGTGTGTGTGTACACCACATTTTCTTTATCCAAATATCCATTAATGGACACTTAGGTTGATTCTATATCATTGCTATTGTGAATAGTGCTGTGATAAATGTATGAGTGCAGGTATCTTTTTGATATAATGATTTCTTTTTCTTTGGTTAGATACCAAGTAGTGGGAGTACTGGATCGAATGGTAGATCTATTTTTAGTTCTTTGAGAAATCTCTATACTGTTTTCCATAGAGGTTGTATTAATTTACATTCTCACCAACAGTGTATAAACATTCCCTTTTCTCCACATCCTCACCAACATCTATTTTTTTTTTTTTTTTTACTTTTAATAATGGCCATTCTGACTGGTGTAAGATGGTATCTCGTGATTTGAATTTGCATTTCTTTGATGATTAGTAATGTTGAGCATTTTTTTCATATATTTTTTGGCCATCTATATGTCTTCTTTTGAAAAATGTCTGTTCATGTCCTTTGTCTACTTTTTAATGGGGTTATTTGTTTTTATCTTGTTGAGTTACTTGACTTTTTTGTAGATTCTGGATGTTAGGCCTTTGTTGGATGCATAGTTTGTGAATATTTTTTTGAATTCTCTTGGTTGTCTATTTACCCTTTGATTATTTCTTTTGCTGTGCAGAAGCTTTTTAGTTTAATTAAGTCCCATTTGTCTATTTTTGTATTTTGTTGTATTTGCTTTTGAGGTCTTAGTCACAAATTCTTTGCCTATGCCAATGTCCAGAAGAATTTTTACTGGTTTTCTTCTAGAATTTTAATAATTTCTGGTCTTACATTTAAGTCTTGAATCCGTCTTGAGGTAATTTTTTGTATTTGGTGAGAGATATGGGTCTAGTTTCATTCTTCTGTGTATGGCTCTTCAATTTTCCTAGCACGATTTATTGAATAGGATGTCCTTTCTCCAGTGTATGTTTTTGCCTACTTTGTCAAAGATCAGTTGGTTTTAGGCATATGGCTTTATTTCTGGGTTTTTATTGTGTTCCATTTATCCATGTGTCTATTTTTATGTCAGTACCATGTTGTTGGTTACTGTAGTCTGGTAGTACAATTTGAGGTCAGATAATGTGATGGTGCCAGTTTTATTTTTTTTTCTTAGGATTGCTTTGGCTGTTTGGGCCCTTTTTTGGTTCCATATGAATTTTAGAATTCTTTTTTTCCAATTCAGTGAAAAATGATGTTGGTACTTTAATGGGAATTGCATTGAATCTGTAGATTGTTTTGCATAATATGGTCATTTTAGTGATATATTCTTCCAATCCATGAACATAGGATGTTTTTTCTTTTTGTGCGTGTGTGTCATCTATGATTTCTTTCATCAGTGTTTTGTAGGTTTTCTTGTAGAGATCTTTTACCTCCTTGGTTGAATGTATTCCTAGGTAGTTTTTTTCAGCTATTGTAAATGGGATTGAGCTCCTGATTTGGTTCTCAGCTTGGTTGTTATTGATGTATAAAAATGCTACTGATTTGTCTACATTGATTTTGTATCCTGAGACCTTACTGAATTCATTTACCAAATCTAGAAGTCTTTTGGAGCATTATTTGGAGTTTTCTAGGTGTAAGATCATATTATCATTTTTTTTTAGGCATAATGCTATTGTATAATTAATAGACTATAGTATAGTGTAAATATAACTTTTCTATGCACTGAGAAACGAAAAAATTTGTGTGACTCACTTTATTGCAATATTTGCTTTATTGTGGTGGTCTAGAACCAAATCCATAATATTTCAGAGGTATGACTATATGCTTTTATTTAGCATGTTCAAGTTCTTTCTTTATTTTAGAAAGATTTTTCTGTATTATATCATTGAATATTTTTAATAAAAATTATTTTATTAGATTTAGGAGGACCAGTAAATATCAACATTTCTTTCCTTGACAAATTGTAAAGCAAGAAGGAAATAAACTCCAAGAGACAGATTAATGGAGTTTAAAATGTCTTCTTTCTTATCATAAAGCTGGAAAATGTGGCTTTAGAGCTGAGGCCAAGTGGATTTATGATATTCCTCCTGAATTAGACCGATTTACTCGGTGTGGCTCATGCCCCTCAGCCTGACTTGCGTGTTCGGAGATGGAGGGCAGGCTGTGCTTCTCTATAAGCTAGGAGGTCAGAATGTGTGGCCAAATGGCACTGATCTACCCATTTCCAGTCCTTTATTCCAAATTCTTCCATCAGATAAATCACTCTGTCCCTGGAGAAAACTCAACAAAAGGACTAGGTAAAGGTGAAGTTGTTGTTTTATATTTTTTTCCTCTTAGAGTATTGAGTGAAGCTTCCTTCCTGTCAATGGAAAGACAAGGCAAGGGAAATCAGGATTACTCCAACATATTTTAGGGAGTTCCCTGCTTCAGACATCAATTACGTTAGGCTATCTTTACCTAGGTTCCATCATGTTTAGTTTCTTTCTGGTTGCTTTAATTTCTGTCTTTTTCATCTGCATTTACAATGACTGTCTTTATCTTTTTTTCCATGTCAGTAATTCAGTCTGCAGCCATGTATATTATATTTCCTGTTTTATTTATTTATTTTTAGAACTCATCCATTACACCTTTGATAATATTGTTTAGTACTCAAATTGTTTTGTTAAACCTGCAATCCTCTCATGGTATTCTTTTTAACACATCAACTGCCACACTAGAAAAAATTTTTTTTCCTTGGGGCCATGGTATTTTATTATGAAAACAGAATAAAAACTTTGAAAAAAAAGATCATTTCTAATTTAGTGAAAAATTTGTTATTTTTTATTGTTTTCTGTGCATGACTTATATGCAACTTGAAAAACAGTTCTTGCAGCTCCCAAGGTGAAGAGATGTGAGTTATGTATGATTCATGAGGCCCTGGGCTCAAAACTAGCATGAATTCAATACAACTCACATGGCAGTTAATGTGTTAAAAAGTTTACGTCTGGGGAGCAGTGGCTCAAACCTGTAATTGTGGTACTTCGGAAGGCCAAGGCAGGAGGATTGTTTAAGGTCAGGAGTTCAAGACCAGCCTGAGCAAGAGCGAGACCCCATCTTTATGAAAAATCAGCCGGGTGTTGTGGCACACACCTATAGTCCCAGCTGCTCGGGAGGCTGAGGCAGGAGGATTGCTTGAACCGAGGAGTTTGATGTTGCAGTGAGCTATGATGATGCCACTGCACTCTGGCCAGGGCGACAGAGTGAGACTCAGTCTCAAAAAAAAAAGTTATATTTGAACATTTTCGTTAATTGACGTTCTAAATAATTTGAAGCATTTGGGGGGAATTTTTTTCCTCGGGGTACATATTTTTTCTTGTTTTCTACGTTGATAGTTTTTTCCCTCCCTCTCTCCTTCCTTTCTTGCTTGCTTCCTTCCTTCCTCTCTGTAGCTTGCATGCTTGCCAGCTCATTCCTTTTTCTATCTTACTCATGCTTAGGTGGCTCTGCCTAGAAATTTTATTTGCTTTGATAGAGTGTAGGAGAATTCTTGTCTCCATTTCCACTATACCTTTGACATATTTATTTATTTCCTCTACTGTTCCATAGTTTGGATGCTGCATATTTTATAACCAATCTACTTTTTCATAGCACCAAAGGATAGTGGTGGCCAGGACGGACAGCTCAGATAAGGGTGTCTGCTGCTATTATTGGAACATTTGAGCTCTGCTGTCACTTTTGAGATTGTGTAAACCAGTGAAGCCACTCCAGAATCCACCCTACGTAGTTAGAAATTATATTCCATTCCTGGGGTAGAATGTCTTTGCATCTTAGGTGGGATCCCCAAATTGGTGTGTGTAGTTCTGGATTTTGTCCCTTGGCAATTTTTTACCAATTTCTCTCTAGAAATCATTTGTGGTATTTCTGAATCATAAGAGGGGAAAGATGATATTGCCGCCCCATTGTATTTAGTTCCTTTTAGATGTGGGATGCAGTAAGAAGAATGTTCCATCCCCACACCCCTCCCCCAAAGATGTCTATGCCCTAATCCCTGGAACCTGTGAATATGTTATGTTACATGACAAAGGGGACTTTGCAGATGTCATTAAAGTTATTGACCATAAAATAGGGAGATTATCCTGGATTATTTAAGTGGGCCCAATCTAATCATATAAACCCTTAAAAACAGAGAGCTTTCTCCAGGTGGAGGCAGAAGAGAGAAGTTAGAGAAATTTAAAGCGTGAGAAGGATTCAGTAGGAAGTTACTGGTTTGAAGATGGAGGGAGCAACATGATGTGAAATTCAGGCATCCTTATGGGGCTAAGAGAGGCTCCTGGCTGACAGCTAGCAAGGAAGCAGGATCCTCAGCCCTGTAGCCACAAAGAACTGAATTTTGCCAACAACCTGAATGAGTTCTCCCTCAGATGTTCCAGATAAGAATCCAGTTTGCCAACAGCTTGATTTCAGTCTGTGAAACCTGGACCAGAGGAACCAGCTGAGCTCATCAGACTTCTCACCTATAGAACCATAAGAAAATAAATGGGTGTTGCTTTAAGCTGCTAAATTTGTGGTAATTTGTTATGGCAACAATAGAAAACTAACATGTGGAGGTATTAGAAATGTCATGATTTTGATGACTAACTAGTCTGTGATTTGAATATGAGGAGTTATCACGTTACCTTGCCTAATTCTGCTTCAGATTCTGATTCTCCTTCTTCTTGGCTACCTTTAATTGGGGAAATAAATATATTTAGACTATGCTCTTTTTTGAAGTACTAGTGGTGAACTTATTTTCTTATTTTTGAAGTATATGTGCTTTCCTTCATGGGGTATTGGAAGGCAAAGAATCAGTAGTACAGCTTCTTTCAGCCATCCAAATCCAGAAATCTTTTGCTCATTGAATCTTCAGAAATGAGAGTGAAAGTATTTCATGAATCCAGAATCAAAACACATTAGTAAAAATAAAGGCCATTTAAAAATAAAATAAATTATATAAATTATATATATGTGTATATGATGGTTATTTTTATATGTCACCTTGACTAGACCATGGAGTGCCCAGATATTTGGCTAAACATTATTTCTGGGTGTGTCTATGAGGGTGTTTCTGGAGGAGATTAGCATATGAATGGGTAGACTGAGTAAAGAAGATCACTCTCCCCAATATGGGCTGGCTCATCCAATCTGTTAAGGGACTGAATAGAACAAAAGTGGATAGACGGAGGATTTGTCCCCTTCCTGCCTACCTATTTGAGCTGGGGCATCACTCTTTGTCTGTCTTTGGACTGGGACTTACACCATTGGTGCTCCTGGCTCTCAGGCCCTCAGATTTGAACTGGAACTACACCACTGGCTTTCCTGGGTCTCCAGCTTGCAGATGGAAGATCATAGGACTCCTCAGCCTCCATAATTGTGTGAGACAACTCCTGATATTTTATCTCTCTCTCTGCCTCTTTCTCTCTCTCTTTATCTATCCTACTGGTTCTGTTTCCCTGGAGAACCCTGATTAATATAATGTGTGTATATATTTATATGCACATACACATATGACATGATATACTTTCAGTTTATCCATATATTAAAGCTGAAAACATAGGTTAGAAAGTTTTGCTGGGAAAGAAAAGTATAATAACCAGTTTCATTTTAACTTTTGAGAAGAATATAAGTAGTAGCCCCAAACACTCATCTTTGTGACAGGGATGAAAATTGGAATATAAGAATGAATTTCTTGAAAAGATCTAGATTTTATTGTTTTGGTCTTTCAATTTTTTCATTTCACAAAAATTTGCAGGGACACTCATCTTGTGTCAGACACAGTACTAGATGTTGAGGAACATTTGCAACAGCCCAGGAGAGCAGGTTTGGTCCAATTAAACAAGCGAGCATGGATTTGTATTGATATGAATACAGAATGGCTCTGATGCGCTTCTGAACTGCTGCGCTATACCAGCATTCCCACTTTAGGGTATTCTGGCAAATACCAGTTGCTAAACAAATGTCATAAAGTGGACTATACCAGCATCTATGGGAATGTGAAATAAGGGACTGAACCCAATCAGTAGCCAAGTGAAGGTTTCTTTGAGGAACCCTGTAAAATAAATTGTGATTAGGAGCTAATCAGGAGGCTTGAAGACCCAGGAGATATAAAGAGCATAGTATGGTGGAGTGACTGGTAGATGTTTTGTGTGGTGGGAGGAATAAAGCAGAGTGAGTTTGGGTTATTGCTGGACAAAAGGTCAACAGCTATAAGGTAATAAAAATTGGTTGTTCTTGATCAGCTGCCACAGGAACCTGGGGAGTTGGGAGATAAGTCTGATTTTAATTTATTTATTATTTTAAAATTAATTTGTTAAATATTAAAACATTTTTTCTTATTATTTAACACTTATGCTTCACTAGACATGGCTTGTTGACACTTAACAGAATGGGAAAGTCCATGGCAGATGTCTGCTAAGATGAGTCTCTAGATCACTTGTTATCACTGCGTGGCGTGGCTGATGAGGACTCTCTCATCTTTGGTGAAGTCCAGAATGTGGTTGCTGACTGCCCTGTATTCCTTTATTCACTCAGTTTTCCGTTCTTTGCACAAACACTTATTGAATGCCCTGTTTGTTCTTTTCTATTTGTTCTCAATTCTTGGGCACTGATCTGTGTTAGTGTTCTATTGCTGCTGACTCTAATTGCCACACACTTAGTGGCTTAAAACAACAAAAATTTATTGTCTTACAGTTCTGTAGGTCAGAAGGCTGACACAGGTATCACTGGGCTAAAATCAGGGTGTTGGCAGGGCTGCATTTTTTTCTTGAGGTTCTAGGTGTTAAGACATTTCCTTGACTTTTCCAGCTTCTATAGGCTGCCCACATTCCTAGGCTTATGGGCCCCTTTCTCCAGCTTCAAAGCCAACAACATAGAATCTCTCTGACCCTGGTCCCTTGTCACGTCTCTTTCTCTGACTGCCTTCTTCTGTTTCTTTCTTCCACTTTTAAGAACCCTTGTGATGACATGGGTCCACCAAGATAATCCAGAAATCTCCCTATTATAAGGCTGGCTGAATAGCAACCATAATTCCCTCTGCAATCTTAATTCCCTTTGCCATGTAATGGAACATATTGACAGATTCTAGGGATTAGAACATAGACATCTTTAGCAGGGGCCATTAGGCTGCCTACCACATGATCCCTTCGGATCTGCTTCTTGTTTTTTCTTATTGGGCGACACAAAACTCTGATTTCTTGTTTTTTTTCTTCTAGGCAGCCATCTCTCTAGAGGAGCTGAGGTTTTGCCTGTGACTTCCGAGTGCCCATCTCTGCTGCACCTCATGCACTCCCGTACCTATCTGCCTAGCGGACTCCCAGGCCTGATATTTTCTGGTCTGCCTTCTTCATGGACTATTATGAACTGCGGTTTTGAATTCAAGGCACTTCTTATCTTTGTCCCTGGGCAAACCAACATATTAACTTCCTCCTAATGTTGCGAGTTATGTGGTTAAAATGAAGAGAGTTAATCATAGTGAGTGGTTGTATTAAGCTTTCTATGGTTTCCAGCAGTGGGAAGAGATAGACATTGCCCTTTTGCCTGGTGTTATACAATAGGAGCCACTGTTCTCATAAATTCAATGTTAGCTCATTGCTTTATTTTCCAATTAACTTTACTACAGTCAGAACAATGTTAGAGATGGATGATGAGGAAGGGGTTACAGAGCCAGGGAGTGTGAGAAGCTGTTCTCATTATCACTTTAAATTCTACAAAGTGTGCAAAGTACTTAGAATGAAGAAAGTTATTTCTATTTGCACTTAGATGAAAGTTTAGTAAAGAAAAAAATTCTTTTAAGAGAAAATGCCAGTCAAATAAGCCATTAATCATGTGAAAACAGCAAAGAAACTTTTAGCTTACACTTACATGCATAAAAAATGAGGTAAAAATTTCACAAAAGATTACAGAAACCTGTTGAGTTCATAGCTGAAGGAGTTACAGTGGTATGGGAATATTTTGTTATACAATTTAAGTATTTTATTTAATTCTATTAGAAATCTTGGATTTTTCCCATAAATGGGAATGTTTAATTCTCCCATAAATGGGAAAAATGGCCCAAGGGTACACCGATGATACCAATTTTCTGAAATGCAAAATGAACTATTTGGTTCTATTCTATTTTAATGACAGATAATACCCATTTTCCTTTGCTTTTTAATTCAACTTTTTAATTTAAGTTAAAACAATGTTCATTCCTGTAAGTTAAGTTTTTAAACTTTAAATTTGTTCTAGACAAAAATTAAACACTTAAGAATGTTTAATTCTCATACTATGATAAACCAACTTCAAGGTTCTCAAATATAAAATACCTTGATGAAAAGTAAAAAAAGAGCAAAAATGATAAAATAGTATGTGCTTTCATGGTTTTTGAGAAATTTCCATTTTTTTAAACATGGCATGCTATTAGTATGAACAATGTACATACCATAACAAGTACTAGTTGAAAAAAGTAAACTGGTTTTGTTTCATTGGTTACTCTCAGGTTGAATTATCTACCTCTAAGACTCCAAGACCAAGTTTCATGGCCAGGAGTTGGGAAGGTATAAAGTCCTTAATGGACTTTCAGTTCATTTTGCCAGCAAACAGCAATTCATAAAAGAGTTAATTAAATTAAACCTTGAAAATAAAAATAAATGTCAAAACACGACCTCTCAGAGACCTACCCACTTGTCCTTGTCCCTCCAATAAACACATTCTGTATGGTGGTGGTGGGGTGGTGTTTGATGTTAGTGAAAATTTGAAATCTGGAGATTTAGAGAATAGTTGAAAGAATCTGTATTAATTTTGGTTCTCCTAAGGATCAAAACTGAACGATAGATTTATGACAAGCTCTCTTAGGCATTCAGGTGAGTCTGTTTTTGCTTGGCTATTTCAGTTTAGTGGATGGAATTGTACCACAGTAACACAACCCAGTTTGAGAACATTTGAATAAATAAGTCACTTCAGCAATTCTTAGTGCTCCTGAAGTTCCAAACCAGCAATTTGTATAGTAATTTGTTTATACCATTAACAATAAATTAAATTAGAAGATATTTACTTATCTAACAGATCTAATATGCTTCATTACACGTGTAATATGTTAGAAAGATAAAGACTTTCATTTAGAACCTTCTCTACAGAATTTGAAACATGCTCAAAAGATGAGTCCAGGGGATACATTCAGTGGCTGCCAATGCTTAGAGTAGCCACTGAAAGTATCACCTGGCTTCATCTCACAGATCCTAGAGTTATCACAAATCTGGGAGCAGAGAACAAATAAGATGATGTGAAATATAAAGAAATATGAACAGAAAAGGCAGTCTTTTATTTCTTAAAATACTGACAGGATCTATTTAAAGAACTGATATTAAAGAAGGAACAAAAGGGGATTTTTTTTTTCTTTTTTTGGCTATGTTGCAGTAACGAAAAGAATCTAAATAACTTTCCTGTAATGTTTCAAGATTCATTGTCATATATTTGACTTTAAAAAGAAACCAACATGTATTCTATGGTAAGGAATGGAAGGGTTGGTTGGGACTTTGAGACACACTTCAGAGAACAATGTGGGTGGGGAGTTTTTAAAATGAAGTATCCAACTTGCAACGTATTCAGAAAATTTTTATCAAGCCACTCCCTCGATTTTAGTAACACATGGGATTTTACACTTTCTCTGAGCAATTCAAGTTTCTTTCTCAGAATCTTTTAACTGTTTAGCCTGAATTGTATCATGTCATAAACTGAAAAATTTATGAGCTCAAATATAAAATGATTCTTAAAAATACAGTAGAAAAATTATTTTAGTACTGAAAATTTTTAGTAAGATTTGAAAGTTCTTATTCAATGTAGTACTCAAGACAAAAACATCCTAGGTAGGCAAAATAGACCCCATTGTGGAATGTTTTACTCTTTCATCTATACTTGTATTAAAGCCCTTATATAGCAGAAGATAGATAATCAGAGATTAAATTTTAAAATTAAGTAATCAAAATGCTTCTCTTTATGTAATTAAAAATTCAAGTATAGCAAATTTTATTTATTTTAGTAGGTATTTAGAGAAAAACATAGGGCACATAAATAAAAAGGAGTTTTTTACTATTAATACAAAATGAAATTTAATGGAAAATTAAATTTTAAATTTAATTTTGAATTTAATGGATTTTATTCTGGAAAACTGATCATAGCTTGTCAAATTAAATAATAGTATTATGTATTGATTCTCTTCTAATTAACATTTTAAAATGTACTTAGAACAAACCAGAGCTTTGTTAGATAAAAACCTATGTTAGTTTATGAAACTTAGAGTTTAACTTAGATAATTGGACATTTTGGATAATTTTGTTTCTACATACCTCTTTCTTCCCCAAATTCCACAGAAAGAAAAATGTGAGTAGTAGGTAAATATATTCTAACTTAAATATTAACTTTAGAAAAGTTTATTTGAATTTTACTCATAAATGGAGTTTTTGAAAGTATATGATCTTACAATCTTTGGGCATGAATCAACATAGAATTTTGACAAATAAATCCCATTAAATGAATTGACTTTTTAAAAAACTGAAATAATTATGGTCATAAATATACCCCCCTCCCCACCTCAAAAAATTTAAAAAACAAACCCTGTCTAGACAGAGTTGCTTATATAGTTACTATTTGATTTTATAATTCCTGGAATATAGTAATAACACCTACTATTTCCTGGGTAACAATTTTGTGCCAAACACTTTTTCAGGTTCTTTCCATGGTTTCTCATTTAATTTTCAGAAAAGTAATTGGGCAATTATCCTCATATTCCTGACGGAGAAAATGAGGTCTCTGAGAGGTTAAGTGGCTTGTCCCAGATCATATTGTAAGTGGCAGAGGCAGAATTGAAATATACATCTGTCTTTTTCTGAGGCCTCTGTTCTTTGCCTCAACCCCCAGCTGCCTTGCTGGCTAGAGGATGGCCAACTGCCTCAGTTTTCCCAGGAAAAACGGCTTCCTGGAATGTGGGACTTTCAGTGCTAAGCCTGAGAAAGTCTTGGGCAAACCCAGGTGAGTTGGTCACTTTATCTGTAGGCATGATCTCTCAGCTACTAGACAGTCAGCAAGGCCATGTTGCTCTTTCAGAAGCCCCCTATTCCTGTGACATTATCTGCACAGGTGAGGCCATTGCCCCAACTAGTAAGGTGTAACTCAGAGAGCTACCTCCCAAGCTGTGCTGGCCCGCTCTCCACACAAGGAGATTTGAGCCTGTCATTTATTAACCAATCCCAATCTCTTGCATCATTTCAGAACTCTTAGGTAAAATGTTCAAAACATTTTATCACAGTCCAGGACCCCTGTCAATTAAAGAGAATATCAATAAAAGATGTATTTTCATCCTCTGTCTCTAACACAAGCAGAATTGGGGTGTTCTCTGATTAAAACGCTTTCCTTATTAATAGGTAAGATCACAGACTTGGGACATACCGCTAATTTCTAGCTGTTGACCCTGATCAAAGTTACTTAACTTCCCTTTACCTGATTTCCTCATTTATAAAATAGGGATAAATAATAGTTCTTACCACATAGGGTTATTTGTGAGGAGTAAGTGACTTAGTTTGTGTAAAGCACTTACAATAATACCTGGCACAAAGGAAGTGCTATATAAATGCTAGCTATATTATCATGTTTACTTTTACTGATCTTATTTGATACTATGCTGTTCTTGCACTGGGGTCACTCAATAACTTGGCTTTAGTTGGGCAGTATTTGGTATCTAGCATGTTTTCCGAAGGTTTTATAGCTATTTTTTCTAAGAAATAGGAATTTGTTAGTGTTCTATTTTCAATGTACAAATCAATCTTATGGTGGTACCATGAATACAGTGATTCCTACTGGAATTTAGAGAGGTAGTAATCTTGAATTTGAGGCTAGAATGTTCTTCCCTATGTATAAACTGAGGAAATGCTCTCTGGTAATATTTATTGCTCACTTTTTTTCCCTACTGTAAAGTACAAATGATTCATCAATGTTGAAACTAGTTATGTTAAGGAGAAAATGCCTCCTGATCATTTAAAACATATGCTTAACATTTATGTGCATCACTTTAATCTAGTCACTAGGGTCTCCAGAGCAGTACGAGATTGCAAAGCAATGAGTCTTAGTAGTGGCCTGAAAAGATTTACCTACTATTACATGAAAGTGTTTCCATTAAAATGTAAAATTTCAAGTGAGGGAAACTACACCTTTGTAATTTTGCTGTCCAGAGACTAACACACAGTTTAGGATAGATACATGCCTTTTAACTACCATATGATTTTTAAATATGTTCAGCAGCTGTCTGCCATGTCCACTACATTGTTCTGAGATTCAGACTATTTATTGATGTAGTGAATCATTCTGCCCTTGGTTACTCAAGAGACGCTACAATTGATTTAAGGAGGAATGGCATGGTACTATATACAGAAAGCAACTGGTTTTTAGGAGCAATTAAAGTGTGTAGGCATAAAAACAATAAGTAGAGGTACAGATTTGAAAGAATAAGTATGGATTCCAATAGTATGGCTTCTTTCCTATACTTTATAAAGCAAAGTTATCTAACTTAATGATATTAACAATTATTTATTAACTTTTAATAAGTACCAAGCATTATGCTAAGCAGATTGATGATAATTATTGTTCAAACTCAAAGGTTGTGATCCAGTTTATGAAGTATGATTAAAAATGTAAAATACTTATAGAAATTATTCAAAGGTATTTATTTTGGCCAAATGCTTGTTTGACATGTTCTACTATTCAATCAAACAACAATTCTAGGAAACACCAAGGCAATTTGATGTAAAGATGTTACAATAGGAGGATCAATGTATATTTACCTACAAAATTAGAGCATCACCTTTTCTAAGAGGATTCTCATCTTTAAACTGATTTCCAAATATCTTCTAGGTTATTATATTAAAAGTGATGCAATGATTTTTGAAAATGGAGGAAGTCTTTCTGTAGTGCTGACCTCAGAATATTTCAGGTCAGTATTACTGAACTATCCATCCCTGGCATCTGAGTGTTGAGGGTGCTTCTAAGAGGGGAATACTGAAGTAAGGCTGAGATGTCTGGGAAGAGTATCACAAGTCAGAGCTGGTCGAATGGCAAAAATCCAACTTTCTTCCCTGGTTGTCTTACAGTCCTCTCTCTGGATGCTAACGTTTTGTGCCTGGGCAGTCTTTTATTTTTTGAGTTATAGGGAGTAACTAACTGCCTAGAGAGCTGGTTATAAGTGTTACTAAATGGCTATGGGAGTAATTTGGAAATTTGGTCCAGTTAACTTGGGTTTCTACAGACCGCACCCTAAATGATTAGTAGTATGTAATACTTGGTAATATACAAATTTGTATCTCTTCCCAGGAACTGGGGGAGGGCTTCCCTTGTCCAACAAAGCCTATCTGGAACATGGATGTGATATTTGGGGAGTGAGGCAGCCATTTTGTGACCATAATGATAATAGAAAATTTTGAGAGAAAAAAATTATATATATGTATATATACAATATGTGTTTTTTCCTTTCCATATTTGGAATTTTGGTGCCATGCAAGTGCAAATTATACAATGTAACTACAGATGGTGCAGCTCTAAGGTCAACCAGTTGATAGTTGCCCAAAGCTGGCAGTGTGTCAGCAGCTCAAATTCTAAAACCAAATATGATGGCATATAAATTATTAATGTTGGAATGTTCCCAAACTTCCACTTCCCTTTACCCTCTACCTTCTAGTAGGATTCTGGTTTCTCTGGTCTGTAATGTTTCTCTCTGCACCCTTTGAGGGGGGCTGCCTTAGCAGAAGGATTTTTCTTGGCTTTTGTAATATAGAATTGGACATCAAGGATGACGGCAGAAAGGACAATAGTCTTGCTGGTGGGTTGGGGGAAATTTTTTTTCCTTCTTTTCTTAGGGAATGTTTATCAAAGAGATATGAGAGCAGTGGTAGCATTTGAGGAAAGTGGATATGAGGTTCAAGAAAAGCAAATGTGGGAAGTGCCGAGAGTTAGCTATTTGACACCCATCTAGCCCCTTCATCTCTTGCCTTTCTCTATGCTAGAGATTGGAAAACAAAGTGCTCAATATCTCCAGCTCCCTTGCGGGTAGGAGTGGCCAGGGGCGTGACTCTGGACAGTAAGATATGGGCTGAAGTATATTTGGGGGTGGTTAAAATGACATTTCTAAGTAAAGCCTTAAGAAAGCTCATGGTCCTTTTCCTTTTTATCCTTCTGGAACATAGAATGGATCATCTTGGAAACACGATGATGAAAGTCCCTTGCCAAGGATGGCAAAACAGGGAGACAGAAGGAGGAATATTGTGGATTTCTGCATTGAACATGATTGCTTACCTCTGGACATTGTGAAGGGAAAACAAAGAAAAACCTTATGTATCATGTAGAGTCCTGGCAGAGGGTAGACCAAAAGGCTTTTAAAAATAATTTAATGAAGTGACTATTTACTGAGGTGTGAACAAGGGTAAGGGAACTGTATTAGTCAGAGTTTTCCAAAGAAATAGAACCAATAGGAGATTTTTAAAACAAGAAGGCTTATTAGAAGGAGTTGCTGACATGATTATGGAGGCTGGCAAGTCCAAAATCTGCAGAGCTGATGTTTCAGTTTCAGTCCAAAGGTCAGCAGGCTACCATAGGGCCAGGAAAAGTTGATGTTTTGTTTTGAAAGCCGTCAGAGAGGAAGGAGTGTTCTCTTATTTGGGGAGAGTCAGCCTTTTGTTCTATTCAGGGCTTCAACTGATTGGATGATTTTCACTTACATTATGGAGGGAAATTTGCATTACTCAGTCTACTGATTTAAATGTTAATCTTATCCAGAGACACCTTCACAGAAACACCGAGAAATATGTTTGACCAAATATCTGGGCATTTTGTGGTCCAGTTGACACATAAAATTAACTACCCTAGGAACCAACAAGAGATGATGCAACACTAGAAATGGTGGGAAGTCTGACGGCTTAGGCAAGGGAACGGTGTTCACTGGAGCCAGCAAGAATCAGAGAAGAGGAGCTGCCTCATATGACCCGTGGCTATAAAGGAAAGTAATTGCCAGAATTACAGCTGTGCAAGTAGGGGTAGGGGTGAGTGGGAGTGGTAGTAGAGGAGATTATGGGAAATAAATATGTGTTCTTTTCTCTTCCCACCTAAAACAGAGGGCAGAAGATCTTGAATGAAGCTGTCCATGGCGGTCAGCCTTCGGGGACACAGAGCAGGGCAGAGATTAGTAAAGGTCAGTGGGCAGATTGAGATTAACCATCACACCTTGATAATTCAAACCACTCTGTAAATAGTCTCTTTATTAAGTTATTTTTAAAAAGCTGGTGTAGTGTAATTAAGCCACTCAATCAAACGTAATCCTAACTGATATAGCAGGTGACAAGCTTGAGTTATTTTAGTTGCTGGATTTTAATTCCTTGATTGAAACTCTACTATGGATGATGGCTTTATATGTATTGCCCAATTAAGGCATGTTATAGTGCAGTTTACTAGGAACACATGGTTTAATTTATTGTTTACATATTAAATGGTTTCATATGTTTCTGAAGAAATTTTCTCATTGGGATGAAACAAATAACATATATAAAAGTTGTACATGATTTTTGAGAATTCGTATCTCCACATTCCTGCTAAAGGAATGTTGAACAAATATTTAAAGAAAATTGATTTGAATAAGAACCAAATGAGTAGTCTTTTTCTGATCCTTGGTCTAAGGTTCTAGCTAAAGCCTACAATATGGATTGAGGTATTTCTAACATCTGAACAGAATGTTTGGTTTGTGAATGGATGACATATTATCCAGCTATTTATGGTGCTTTCCTGGAGCTGACTGAGGCAGATATTTGGTTCATTTTTGCAGGAATAGCACATGAGGCAGTATATGGATCTTCCAGGACTCCAGCTGATTCCTGTGGTGCTCCAGCTGATTCCTGGAGTTTGGCTTAGGACACAGAGGGCGGCTCTACTGGTTACATGATACAGAACTACTGGGCTTGGGGATGCTGGCCATTCTGCTCATGGAGAAGAGATACTATGTTTTCCATGATACCACCAAGTAGTTTTATCTGATGGGAGGGCAAATACATTAAATTAGCCATTAACTCATAATTTCTACTTGAAAGAAGACACGCCTAAGTGCTTATCTGGCTCTGCTATGACTAAAGTTAAGTATCTTAAAACATGTGGGTGGGACAGTCAAGGATGCAAATAAGCCAAAGATCTGAATTGCACAGAGAAAATAATAACTCCACTGATCCAAACTTGGCAGCATTTTATGCTGTTGTTAAATAAGACTGACTCATAGCAGCTGTGGTCATTTGCAAGAAGCCAAAAGGATTGGATAGAGGGGCAGGAACCCCACAGTGTATGATGGTCACCTAAATTGGAATGGAATGGCTCTTTAAGTGCTGTAAACCTCTCTCAAATATACTAACGTGGTCCTTTGAGAAACCCATATGCTGAAGTGCCCAGGTTTTGTTAACAGATCATAATGCTGGCATGGGTCTAAATGCTGAAGTCTGGGTGTTCTGTTAAGGATAGTATACCACCTGGAGATCCTTAGTTTTTACATGGTTTACTGTGAAGTGTTGGTGGGTAGTGTTCTTTGGAGAGAAATATGGAGCTGGCCATGGAATTTTGGCTATTTTTAGTTATTACAAATTTGATGAGTCATTGGAGAATTTTTCCAAGTTGTATTTTCTTTTTTACCTTGCTGTTGTATTTTTAAAAATTTGCTTTTGATTTGTTAGCATGAAAATCTAGACTTTTTTTGCACAGGTATGAAAAACATAATTTTTGTGCTAATTATTACTTTTGTTTGTCTTACCTGCATAGTCCATGTAAGGCCTGCGTATCTCATCATTTCATCTCAACACTAAGCTGGTATGCAGAAATAATTGAAAAGCAAAGTAATTTTTTTGTAATCTCTTGAGAATATACAACAGAATATATCCATAATGCCCAGTGAAGTGTTTTAAAAATCCTCTTTCCCCATGTTTTGGTTATCTATTACTGTGTAGCAAACCACCCCAAAATCAGTGAGTGAAAACAGCAATAACTGGCTATTATCTCTTGCACTTCTGTGGGTTGGTGAGATCAGCTGGGTGGTTCTGTTCTGGTGCTGTTGGCTGGGGCTGTAGTCATTTAGAGGCTCATTTGGGCTTGGACACCGAAGATAGCTCATTCACATGATTGACACTTGGTGCTGGCTGTCAACTGGGAGCTCAACTGAAATTGTCTGTCAGGATGTCTCAATTTTCCTTACTGTGGCCACTCAGTGGGGCTTGGGCTTCTCACAGCGTGGCAGCTGGGTTCTAAGAGGGAGTGTTCCAAGTGCATGAAAGAGGCAGCTTCAGATCTGTTTAGGCCCAGCCTTGGAAGTTACACAGTATTAGTTCTATCACATTCTAGTGGCCAAAGCAAGTCTCCCAGCTAGCCCAGATTCAAAGTATTATAGTTGAAGGAGACTTTCTGTTATGGTCTGGATGTATCCCTCCAAAATTCATGTTGAAATTTAAGACCCAATGTGATTGTGTTAAGAGGTAGGGCCTTTTGGGAAGTGATTAAGTCATAAGGGCAGAGCCTCATGGGATTAGCACCCTTATAATAAAAGAGGTTGAAAAGAGAGCCCCGGCCTCTTTTCTGCCTTCTGCCATGTGCGGACACAGTGTTTGCCCCTTCTGCCATGTGAAAAGAAGACAGTCTCTATGAGGAATGGGCCTTCACCCACCACAGAATCTTCTGGCATCTTGGTCTTGGACTTGCCATCTTCCAGAACTGTGAGAAATAAATTTCTGTTGTTTATGAAGTACCCAGTCTAAGGTATTTTGTTATAGTAGCAGGAAAGGACTAAGACACTCTTCCTCTTGACAGGAGTAGTGGCAATGTTTATGATCATCTTTAATACACTACAGCCCGTCTTTCTCAATATATGACACCAGTGGATTCTTAATGTGACCCAAGGTAGGGTTAGCAGACAAGGTGACTGATTCAGAACTGAGTCCTGGAGATTGTCCGAGGTACATCATGCACCAGGATGGAGGAGTGGCACTTTTGGGCATCATGTTATTTGGAAGAGCCATGTTGCTGGTCCTAGGGCAAACTTAAAGTGTTTAATTGTGAATTTGAGACTGCTTAGGAGTAGATTGCTTGCAACAGTTAGTTTCTGAAGACAATGAACTTTGAGCAAATATACCTTTCAGTAGGTCTGTCCCTAATATTGTCCTTAGAGCAAGAGTACAAATTGAGGCTGACAAATCATATGTCTGAATATTTATACATTATAACTCAAGCTAGTAATGTGTTAAATAAAATTTGTTGTGTTCCCCTACTTTGGCAAATCTTTATATTCACTTGGGATAAAATCCCAATAAATAAATTTGTAACTCTCAGACTTCTCAGAGTTCTGTGGTAAGATGTCATAGCTGCGGGAAAGGTGGGCCTGGCCCCTGCCTGCACGCAGTTTCTCCCCACCACTATCACCCTCTGGTGCTGAGAGGGGTCTCATCTCACCACATGTGTGTGGACACCTCAGGTCACACTTCAGAGCTGTGTCCATAGTCCTCAACACAGCAGCCCCTTAGCCACTCCTCTGGGCTGGGATGAGCAAATGGCCAGGGCCACCTGCTTCCAGGAGGCCCGCCTGGTGAAGAGTTCCATTCTGGCCCTGGAAGTGAGTTCAAGGATGTCTGGGTGGGGAAATCGAAGGTCCAGATACCCACAGCTGGGTCTTCAAGGCGAGGCACAGGTTCCACATAAGCAACTTTGGCTACGTAAGTTTCTTGCATTGTGGAGAATGGCACGGTAGGAAGAGAACTAGCATGAGTTCTCTGAAGCACAGAGCACACAGCAGTGGCCTCTTGTCCAGGTCAAGGGCAAAGCTGCCTTCAGCCACGAGTGTCCACAAATTCAACTTGATTTTTTTCCCCACATGTTTGCGCAGCCAGGGTTCTTTCCCGTACTTTCCTTCCCACTGCAGAAGTTCGCAAAAGAGTGAGGCTGTTAGGGGCTGGACTGCAGAGCGAAGGTGTAGAAGGTGTTGAGGTTTGTGTGAGAATGTGGTGAGTGGGGCCCAGGCTGGCTTCTACCACAAGGGTACTGGGAGGCTGAGCCAGACAGGCCCCCTAGGTGGTGTGGAGGCCTGGACTGTGCTAGGTGAGACTGACAGCAGTGGCTCTTGTCCAGTGAGCCTACCTTAGGGCAGCTGGCCACACTGGGACTTGAAGGATTCAGATTTCTGGAACAGCCTAGTGATTAGAGAATACCCATGTTTAAGCTATCCGTAAGAAATTCCAAATATAAGGAGTTTTAAAAAATGTGTTAAACAATACTTTCTCCAGGAAGGAGAAAGTTCTGTGCTGGATGCCCTCAGCTATCCTTTCTTCAGTCTCAGCCTGACTCAGCTCTTTTGGAAAGGCTTTCTGTGCATGAGTAATCATTCATATGTGAGACTTTCTGAGTCATTGGCTAGTGCAGGTTTGCTCACCAGATACACCTTTTAAACCAATTTTCAGAAGGTTTCCCAGTCATTTTTGGTGATTTTATTGTGGTGGGAGTTTACATTCTTTTCCTGCCCCCTAATTGGTGTGAGTGCTCTAGGAAAAGTTGGTGCTGGTTCTATTTGAATGTCTGGATGCTGGTTTTTTGGGAAGTATCTCTAAGTGCCAGAAAATGCCTGGAACACCCAGACTTAGGGTGGGGTGTCAAATCCTAATGGTTCCATGCTATAATCCATGCTTGGCAGGCCAGATGCTTTTGGAGGAGGAGAAGATCAGGGGTTAGAGCCTCCGGGGTTAATCGCCACTCAATAATTTCGTCAAGTCAGAGACTCACCTCTGCCTACTGATAACATTCCCGCTGCCATTTTGCCATAAAGTACAAGTGCAGGTTAAGGGAACCATTCTGATGGTTGTAACAGCATACTACGTGGGCACTGGTCTTCTGACCTGAGCTTGGGGATATTGATTTATTTATACTTCTGTGATGCCTACACATGGTGTAGTCGATAAAAATTGAGACTCTGCAACTCAGACTTGTCTCTGTTTTTAATTAAATTCTTGTATGATTCCAGAGCTACCACTGAGGTTCAGGTTTTGCATGCTGGATCATCAGAATTAGTGTTTTTTTGAATTTGGGGAAATAAACTATAGGGCTGGAATAGTGATGGCAATGCAGCTCTATGCATATGTGTTCATGTGTGCATACATACATGTGGGCCATGTGGTTTCTACTGGAATTAATAAGAAAAATTGGGAGTGAGCATTGGGGAAGGACTATTTCCTAGGCTTACAGAGTGTTGGGAAATATAGTTTTTCAACATAGGGGAGGATGGGTTGCACATAGCAGCTTCCTGGCCATTCCTGGGGGAAATTAAAATCCAATAGAAAAATCATAACATGTTCCTTCTCTTAGTTCTCAATTTTTTTCCCTTTTATTTGGACTTGAAATAGTGGCAAAGGGAGAATTATTTTTCATTTTACAATTACAGCTTCTAAACAATCGCGGTATAGTAGGCGGTCACATATTTGTTGTGATTGAGAATGGCAATATTTTTCTGATTGAAGATGTCTCCCAGATGGCAAAACATCGTGCCGGAAGTTTATACCATTGTGTTACCTCCTGAGACTATAAAGCAGATTTCAGAAAGCTCAGGTAAAATCAGAAATGTTATCTGATAAAAATTCACTCCTTATTATTTATTAGAAAGGATTACATTTTTTCACATTAAGTGGAAGGAAATATAGCACAAGTAAAGTTTGTAAAGATTCCAGGAGAGGCTCTGGGAGGGGAGACGACTCTATGGGTGGGACATTTTCAGGGAGGGCTTTGAATTACCAGGGCCCAGGCTCTGTGCACTGGGGGCATGAAGAGAGTGAGGTGGAAGCACTTTGAAGAAAATTGAGGAAGGATTGAACAAAATTTTGACTTTATAATTTTGCCCAGAGTAAGCCTTAAATATTTAATTTATTTATTGTATTTTATAAACAGCTATTAATGCCTTCTATATGCTAACCATTCCAAGTCTTTTACAAATATTAACTGCTTAAAATTTCAAATTATGAGGTGGGTACTATTATTATTATCCTTGTTGGGCTGGTGAGAAAACCGAGGAAGGAAGGAGTTATTTTCCCAGGTGATAAAGTAGCCATGACTTAAATCTAGATGCTCTGCCTCTGAGTGAGAAGTCTTAGCACTGCACGTAACGCCTGCCCTGCATATACAATACTAAATTGTAACCAATGCCAGGATTCAGAAAGAAGCACAATTGTACTTACTCTTTGACCTTAATTTTTCTCTTAGAAAACCTGATGATGATGACCCAGATATGCATCTTGGCTGTTTTAAATTTGTCTGTGACCATTTTTACCAATATCTAATCACCGTCTTCACCTGCTGGGATGACATTCTTCTCTAGTGCAACATTCATCCATTCTTTCCTGCACAGAACATGACATGTTCCTCGTACTTAGTTTTTAATACATGAAGATGAAAGGGCTTGTAGACTATTTTGCATTGCTTCAGTTTATAAAAGATGTACGTTTCTAGGCAAGGTAAGTCAGAAACTATAATTTAGTAAAGATTTATTGAGCACTTACTATGTTAGGCATAATGTTAACTACTTTATAAGGATTTGCTCATTTAACCCTTGCCACAAACTCGTGAAGTATAATAGCTACTATTATTGCCTTCGTTTTATAAATAACGATTAAAGAGGTGAAAACAAAAGATGAAAAAAATAGCAAAGATAAAACAAAACACCTAGAAATGAGCAGAACCAGGATTTAAACCAGCTCTCTGACTCCAAAGCACAGCATCGGTCTGTCTGCATTAGAATTCTGGATTTGCCTTCATTACTGTAGATTAAGTGAGTTAGCATATAAAAATTACATGGATAGACATCACCTTGCAAAAAGCAAGTATATAACAAAGATTCACTATTAGTTTTTTCAGTATGTTTTCAATTTTTATATCTTGTTTTTTATTTATTAAACTTTTAAATGAAAATCTGAAATATATATAGAAAATGCACATATCGTAAAGTGTAGAACTCATTGAGTTTAAACAAACTGAACACTCTTATGTAATCAGCACTCAGATCAAGAATGCAACCTGCCCAGTACCTAGAGACCTTCTTTGGCCCTTCCAAGCACATCCCCAGTGGGGTAACCGTTATCCTGACTTCTAACAGCATCAGCTTGTTTTCACTTGCTTTATACTTTATAGGAATGAAAGCACAGAGTTTATTCTTTTGTGTCAGGCTTCTTTCCCTCAAATTGTGTTTGTGAGATTCATTCACTTTGTTGCATGCACTTAAGCTTGTTTCTTCTTATTGTATTATATTGTGTAAATATACCACAATCTAATGATATTTATCCATTCTACTGTTGACAGGCATTTGGGTAGTTTCCAGTTGGGGCACTTAGGAATAGTGCAGTCTTGGATGTTCTAGTACATGTCTTTGGTGAGCATATGTTAGTCATTTTTATTAACCATTATGCATACTAGAGACAATGGAGCATGATGGTTTAGTCAGAAGGAGTCAAAAAGAATATCCTGAGTTATTAGTGTGTATTAAAAATGAATGTCAAGAGTGAGAAAATATGGCAAAACAAACGAAAAAATAGTTTTGAGATTTATGACACACCAGGGTGAATATAATCAATAATAATGTATTATATATTTTAAAATGACTAAGAACAAATTTAAAATGTGTCACCATAAAAAATGATAAATAAGCGAGGTGATGGATATGGTAACTAGCTTGATTTAATTATGCCACATTGTATACATGTATTGAAATATCACATTGTGCCCCATAAATGTATACAACTATGATTTAATTTCAAAGAAAGAAAATATAACATTAAATTAAAAAAAATGGGACCTCAGTAGAGTTAGCCATCAGTTCTCTAGTTCATCCTATGTTGTGTGAATCTGTACCTTCAAAAAACAAGACAAACTCTGTAACTCACAAATAAAAAGAAGGATCAGGCCACGTGTGGTGGCTCATGCCTACAATCCCAGAACTTTGGGAGGCAGAGGTGGGAGGATTGCTTGAGGCCAGGAGTTTGAGACCAGCCTGGGAAACATAGTGAGACCCGGTCTCTCCCAAAATAAACTAAAAACATTAGCTGAGCATGGTGATGCATGCCTGTAGTCCTAACTGCACAAGACACTGAGGCAGGAGGATCACTTGAGCCCAGGAGTTTGAGGCTGCAGTGAGGTATAATTGTGCCACTTCACTGCAGCCTGGGTGACGCTGTTCCTAAAAAATTAAAAAAAAAAAAAAGAAAGACCAATGGATATTGGACCATGGGAGGATTCTGCTGCATTTTCCAGAAGAATAGTGATCGTAGCTTTGAGGTGAGGGCCATGGATGGCCCATAGCATACTCAAGGTGACCATTTGTGAGATGTGCTGTTTTCTTGGGGGCATGTCTGAGTTGGGATGACGAATCCACTAAAATTCATCAACCCGCTTCACCATGCAACAAAAAGTTGAGTGGAAATAGGTTGAATACTTTTTTTAAATTTCAGAATATTATGGAGGTACAAACACTTTGGTTACATATATTGCCTATGCACTGCCCAAGTCAGAGCTACAATCATGAACATCCCCCAGACAGTGCACCCCGCACCCATTAGGTGTGAGTTTTCCCATCCCCTCTACCCCCCTCCTGCCCAACCCCTAATGAATATTATTTCCATGTGTGCACATAAGTATTGATCAGTTAGTACCAATTTGATGGTGAGTACCAGTGGTGCTTGTTTTTCCATTCTTATGATACTTCGCTTCAAAGAATGGGCTCTAGCTCTATCCAGGGTAATACCAGAAGTATTAATTCACCATTGTTTTTATGGCTGAGTAATACTCCATGGTGTACATATACCACATTTTATTAATCCACTCATGTACTGATGGGCACTTGGGTTGTTTCCACATCTTTGCAATTGTGAATTGTGCTGCTATAAACATTTAAGTGCAGATGTCTTTATTATAGAATGTCTTTTTTTCCTTTGGGTAAATACCCAGTAGTGGGATTGCTGGATCAAATGGTAGGTCTACTTTTAGTTTTTTGAGGTATCTCCATATTACTTTCCATAGAGGTTGTACTAATTTGCAGTCCCACCAGAAGTGTATGAGTGTTCTTATCTGTCCACATCCCTGCCAACATTTGTTGTTTTGGGACTTTTTGATATAAGCCAATCTCGTCAATATCAAGCACTGAAATTGAAGCAGTAATAAATCTACCAACAAAAAAAAGTCCTGGACCAGATGGGTTCAAGCCTGAATTCCACCAAGCCTATGAAGAAGAACTGGTACCTATACTGCAGAAATTTTGAACAAAAATAATTGGTAAGGAGTATGTGACTATTGTTCTAAGTTGGACATAGTCAGCATGTATCTCACATGGAAACAAATGACATAGTAACAGGCATAGTAAAGTGCAACGTGTGTCTGGTGATTTTAAAGTCTGGGATGGGAAACTAAGTGTAGGGTGTTAAGAGATTCTTCCAATTGAAGGTTGTACTTGGAAGGGAAAAAGTATATGGAGAGAGAATAGTTGGAGATACAGATATTTCCAAAATATAGGATTTGATTTTTAGAGTCATCAGCTTCTGGCAAGAGACAGATTTGAAGTGATGAATATTGGGGAAAATACTATAGGTCAGACTTGCTGGCCAGATCAAATTAACTTTACTTTTATTTTAGGAGGGATGACATACATCCAGCTACAATTGTTAAGCTAAACAGTATGCTATCCGTGGATGACTCAACAAAAGTAAATAGTAGCATTGAGGAGGTGCTCCCTCTTCCACAAGGAAATGACAGAGAAATGGAGATAATTTTGTCAAAATCAGAGCACTGAAGATGGGCATTTCATCTTTGAAAAGACAGACAAGGTAATGGGAGATAAGTGTCAGAGAAATTTAGGGTTGAAAAGACAAAAACGTGTGTTTTATAGATGAGTGAAATGGAAACTTGCAAAGGCTGGGTCAGGTTCCTGAGTCAGTCTGTCTGGGTTTAAATCCTAGTACTCAGACTTACTCTCTGTCCCAATTTTTTATTTGTAAAATGAGATAATAATTGTATCTATCCCAGAATTGTTTTGAAGATTAAATGAAATTACATAGTGCCGAACAAGTGCCTGACATGGAGTAAGTGTTAGCTGCTGGTTTTGAGTGACTGACCTAAAGTTTCACAGCTAGTTAGTAGTAGAGTTGCAACCAGATTCCAAGTTTACCAGACCCTCAAACTTCCAATTTAGTGTCTTCCAACCATATCACACTATATCTTCCTGGGATTTCATATACCCCTTTTCTTTGCTCTGAATTCAGAACCAGTTTTGTGGTAGACATGAAAGTCATGGAGATGGGCCCTAAATATCATTTTTTTTAACTCTTAAAAACTGGATTGGTGATTATGACTTAGTTATAGAACAATAATGGGACTTCTGCCCAATTCACCTGCCCACCCCCTTGTTCCAAACTAAACCTTGGTAGAGGCTACTCAAAGAAAAAATTATCAGCAGCTAAGACTGCACTCTTGCTTTGGGGGAGGAGAAAAGAAAGGCGTATGAGAGAGAGGGAGAAAGGGCAGAAAGATCCCAAATCCCTCTTGCATAGAAGTTTTGAAATATTAGCTCTTCTTAGTCAATAGGCAATGGCTGTCCTCCACCCACTAGGTGATGGATTCTACTTTGAGGTAGAATACTCACTAGGTCTCTTTGGGGGATGACCAAGAGTTGGCCAGAAAAAGAGAGAGAGAAAGGATATTCTGTGCAGAGGGAATAGTGTACGAATAGGCCATACTGAGAGATCAAAACCTTGAAGTAAGTTCCAGGAGGGAGAATGCCAGCAAATCAGGAGTAGTGAATCAGCTTTCTTCTCCAACTTCTCCAAATGCTGACACAGCAATTCCAGATTTAAAAATTAACACAAAGAACTTGTTGATGATATAAAAATGAAAGGAACATAATTTATTTACTCCATCGATGAATATGGAACAACTTTATTTTTAAATGCAAGCTAGATTGCCTCACTATTTTTAAAGCCCTCCAGTGGCTTGCAGTTGCAGTAGAATAATGTCCAAATTTCTTACCATGGCCTTCAAGGCCTTTCCTGATCCATTCTCTGCCTAACTCCCTGTCTCTTTCTTGCTACCATCCACTCACATAGGCCTCTTTCTGTTCCTAGGCCACGCCAAGATTATTCCAACTGTTGTAGGGCCTATAGACTCTTTGTTCAGATGTAACACTGGTTTTTCATGTCATTCAGATTGCAGCTCAAATATTACCACCCAGAGAGGCTTTGTTCCACCACCCTATCTATAGCATCCTCCCCATCGCACTATTAGATGGCTGATTTTATTTATTTTATTAATAGCAACTAACATCCAAAATTATCTTGGTCATTTATTTGTTTACTTGTTCAGTGTCAGGTTTCATCCTACAATAAAAGCTTTAAGAGAACAGGGATCTTGCTTGTGTCATTTGTTGCTGATCTTTGGAGCCCAAAGAGTGCTGGTATATATCAGGCTCCTGAAAAATATTTTTAAATGAATAACTAAATAAGTAAATTAATGGATGAGTGAACATAATATATAAAGCACTGGGGACTTCAAGGTAAATAGAATGTCCTTCAATAACTCACAATCTGGGTAATTAATTTTAGTGAAATGTGTTAAGTGCTATAGTAGCACATGTAAATTGTGGTGTAAGAACAGAGATGGAGGATTGGGAGGCTTCAGAGAAAATGTGATTACACAGTAGGTCTCCTTGGGGTATCACAAAAAGTTGACTAGAAAAAGAAAAGCAGAAAGAACATTCTGGGCAGAGGTAATATATATGAATAGCCCATTCTTTGACATCAAAACAGTAAAGGGAGTGTATACTCCAAACACTCAGAAATGTCATTCTGGCCTTTCATGAAGCAAATTTCAAAAATAAAAGAAAAAAAAACGGTATAATTCCATACTAGGAATCCTAGTGCATAGGTGATATGGTGCAAGAGGGATTAGAAGAATCTTTCTAACAATAACTATAAATTACAAGAAAGGAGGAGAATATAAGAGGCTCTCAGATATATTTATATTTTAATAGGAAAAATAATGGCATATTGATAGAAGAGACTATACTCATGGGGAAGCAGAATAAGGAAGATGAATCTTAAGAATTATGTGAGACCAGAAGGAACTGTGACTTAGAAACATTTTAAAAGCCAAAAGGACTTTTAGACCTTAAGTTGAAAAACTAAATATAATCCAACAAGGAAGAGGCAGCCCCTCTACTTATGGAAATTAGCATAATATGAGTGGACAGAAAGAAGGCAAACCTTATTATCTATCATTTTATTGCTAAACTTTCTATTCAGTGAAATAAATTTCAGACTGGAAAGGTTATAAGCAGCAGCAAATGCAGAGAATAAAGACCAAGATAGATGAATGTCATTTTATATGAGTTTATCTTTCTAGATTGAAAATACATTTAAATTAATGAAATAATGGAAAGATTTATTAGTGGAGAGACTTGTTCATTTCTTTGAAATATGGAGAACGAGGGAAAAATAAGGGCAAATATAGAAGAAAAATGTTGTTGCCCCATCCAGGAATGACTTATAGGATGTTGGGAGTTAATTTTGGTGTAAGAGAACACAGAAATTGCTTATACTCCCCCCATAAATACCTCTGTGGATTATATCAATAATAGTAACTATGTCTACATCCAGACATTTCTGTCTTGGCTTGGTTGTGAAGATTTGGCTTTAGTTTATTTTTAAATATATATTTTTTTCCATTAAACTTTTCTAGATCTCAGATGTTGCTCCAAAAAGTGCACTTTGGCTGAACTGTGTAATGGAGAAAATCTCTGAGAACTGTAATAGTTTGGTTTGGGACATTGATCCTTTAATAAATATTAAGGAGTTATTGTGAAATAATATTGAGTTTTAAGAGAATTGTCCTCAACTATATGGGAAAGCTATCATTCAGTTCACAAAGACCTGTTCTTCCACCCTTAATTATTTAGCAGGAAATGTATGTTCTGAATGTATCTGGCACATATGTGCGTTTATGACACATAACTGGATTTTTGAGGTCTTTAAAGGGTAAAAGGGAGCAATGATTAAAGCATCCCTGGGGAAATATGACAAACTCTTTGAGTCACAAAATTACCCCCAAATACAGCATGTTCAAAGGGACTTTTTGTCTGTGTAGTGAATACAATTATTTTTTTTTATGCAAACTACATACACTTTTGCAACTTAGAATTTAGCAATTCATCTAAACCACTGAACGTTAGGAAGTATTCCTACCCAGTTTCTTAGAACTTTTACTGTTCCCTTTTCTTTTGAAGGCTGTTGTTGTGAACATATGTGTCAAAAATGATTTATGTGCTTCAGCATATGTCTTGGTCCATGTTGTTATTCAAAATCTTACTGTGCTGATTCAGGACTGTATTGAAAACAAATTTATGAGTTGACATGGTCAACCTGTAAAACATTGACATTAAGGTTCTAGATTGTTTCAATTACAATGTCTCGCTGAGTTCCACACCTCTTTTTGTTCAAATAGTTTTAAATTTTAATTGTACATTGCATGAAGTCTATACATTTAAAGGCATTTATTTTTGGTACTTACTAAATTTAAAATTACAAACAAGGAGGAAACTTTTTTTGCCTTCAAAACAATAGATAGTAATAATAATTTAGTAATACTAATTATATTTCAGATGATTGATGTAATTTTTGTATCTCAAAGAATTTTTCCACTCAGCATCCTTTTAGGTTACATACTCTAAATATGCATATTCCCAATAATAGAGAGCCAGGTGGCTGAATAGAAACCTCCAGTGATTGTCCCTCTGCACGAAAATTCAACAACTATCCACACAAGCAAGAACTTTCAGAAGAAAAAACTCAAGTGAGCGATCATACTACCTGGTTGTAACATTATATCAAGGAAAGAGGCACTGAAGAGGGCAAAAAAGACAATCTGGCATTGCCTACACCACCCCTTCCCCACCTCCCAGCAGTACCACAACAGCATGCCAAGTGAGCAGGGAGAGGAGAGTGAAGTGATTATGGGACTTTGCATTGAAACTCCAGGCTGCCTTGGCCCAGGTGAACACAGTACAGGGGAGAATTCTGTTGGCATCCATACAGGCAGCATTTAGACCAGTCCAGCTAGAGGGAAATTCTCCACCCCCAAACCTGAGTTCCAGCTAGCCCCACTACTGACTAATAAAAAGCAGCCTGGGGCCTGGACTAAATTTGTAAGGCAGTTGGGCCACAAGGATGAAGTCCTTGGGCAATTCCAGCAGCTGTGCTAGCTTGAAGCCACCAGACTTGGGGTGCATGTGACCCAGTGAGATACCAGTGGCAGCGGCCAAGCCAGTGCCACTGCCACCCCTCTCCCAACTGCAGGCAGTACAGCTCAGGGAGAGCTTTCTTCCACTTGGGGAAAAGAAAGGGAAGATCTCAGAGGAATTTGTTTTGCAACTTTGGTACCAGGTTAGCCACAGTAAAATAAGGTACCAAGCAGACTCCTGAAGTCCCTGAGTCCAGGCCTTAGTTCCTAGATGGCATTTCTGGACCCACCCTGGGCCAGAAGGAAACATGCTGCCCTGAAGGGAAGGACCCAGTCCTGGCAGGATTCAATACCTGCTGACTAAAGAGCCCTTGAGCTTTGAATAAACAGCAGAGGTAGCCAGGCAACAGCCACCATAGGCTTTGGGTAAAACTGGGTTGGCTTTAGGTGTGACCTGGTGCTGGTGGCAACAAGGACGTGCCCATGTCACTCCTCCCTCAACTTTAGCAGCCCGGCGTAGACAGTGAGGGAAGAGAGTGAGAGACTGCCTGGTAATCCAGGGAATTCTCTTGTATCTTACTAAAGCTCTCCAAGGGGATACCACCATGAGTCTGCAAGAGTCACAGCAATACTGGGCTTGGGGTAACCCCACTGCTGATACAGTTGCAGTGACCAAAGACTTAGATTATAACACCCAATTCCCTTTGAATATCTGGAAAGCCTTCTCAGGAAGGATTGGTTCAAACAAGCACAGACAGCAAAAGTTAAAATAAATACCTAATTCTTCAATGCCCAGACATTGATGAATATCCACAAGCATCAAAAAAATCCAGGAAAACATGACCTCATCAAATGAACTAAATAAGGTACCAGTGACCAATCCTAGAGTGATAGAGATATGTGACCTTTCAGACAAAGAATTCAAAATAGCTGTCCTGGAGAAGCTCAATGAACTTCAAGACAACACAGAGAAGGAATTCAGAAACCTATCAGAGAAACTTAACAAAGAGATTGAAATAATAAAAAAAAACCAAGCAAAAATTCTGGAGCTTAAGAATTCAATTGAGAAACTGAGAAATGCATCAGATTCTCTCAATGGCAGAATTGACCAAGCAGAAGAAAGAATTTGTGAGCTTGAAGATAAGTTATTTGAAAATATGCAGTCAGAAGGGAAAAAAGGAAAAAGAATAAAAAAGAATGAAGCATGCTTACAAGATCTAGAAAATAGCCTCAAAAGGGCAAATCTAAGAGTTATTGGCCTTAAATAGGAGGTAGAGAGAGAGAGAGATTGGGGTAGAAAGTTTATTCAAAGAAATAATAACAAAGAACTTTTCAAACCTACAGAAAGATATCAGTATTCAGGGATAAGAAGGTCATAGAACAACAGTCAGATTTAACTCAAACAAGACTACCTCAAGGCATTCAATAATCAAGCTCCGAAAGGTCACAGATAAAGAAAAGGTCCTAAGGGAAGCAAGAAAAAAATACAAATAACATATAAAGGTGCTCCAATACATCTGGCAGCAGACCTCTCAGTGGAAACCTTCTAGGCCAAGAAGAGTGGCATGACATATTCAAAGTGGTGAAGGAAAAAAACCCTTAACCCGAGAACATTATATCCCACAAAAATGTCCCTTAAATATGAGGGAGAAATAAAGATTTTCCCAGACAAACAAAAGCTGAAAGATTTCATCAACACCAGGCATGTCCTACAAGAAATGCTAAAATGCTAAAATGAGTTCTTCAATCTCAAAGAAAAGGATTTTAATGAAAATAAGAAATCATCTGAACGTATACAACTCATTACTAACAGTAAGCACACAAATACAGAATACTCTATTGCTGTAATTGTGGTATATAAACCACTTATATCTTGAGTAGGAAGACTAAAAGACTAACCTATCAAAAATAACTACAGCAACTTTTTGAGAGGTAGGTAACATAAAAAGAATTTATGAAGAAGACCCCCAAAACAATCACAGCAGCAACAAAAATAAATACATGGGACCTGATCAAATTAAAAAACTTCTGCACAGCCAAGGAAACTATCACTAGAGTGAACAGACAACCTACAGAATGAGAGAAAATATTTGCATGCTACACATCTGATAAAGGACTGATAACCAGAATCTATACAGAACTTAGGAAAATCAACAAGAAAAAATCAAACAACCCTATTAAAAAATGTGCAAAGGACATTAACAGAAACTTTTCCAAAGAAGACAAAATAATGGCCAGCGAACATATAAAACTTTGCTCACTTCTGAATCATGGGAATGAACAAACTATACAATATCACTTGAATCCAGTAATGAGCTCATACAAAAATCCAAATCAAAATGTTGAGAAGTTCACAATAGGAACACTTTTCCACTTCTGGGGGATGACACTTGCAACGTATGGAAAAAAATTAAATAAAGAATCTAAGTAGAATTATCATTGCACACAATTCCAATTGGGATGTGGAAACAAACCAGTAAACCCATTCTAAATAAGAACTGTTAGATATTAAGAGCAAATTACAATGAAAGATTGACACCAGTCCAATACAAAAATAGGTGAATAAACATGGGTATATAGTACCGTTGAGCATACTAGCCATAAAATGGTGAATTAAAATGGGAATATCCTGGAGACACTAGGACCATCATCAAGGAAGTGTACATGAGAACTAGCAAAATCAATGATACCACTGGTGACGTGGCAGGCCATCGAAGGGATGGACAAACTCCATGGTACTAAGCTGATAACCCTTACATCACACATGGCAATAATATTCATCGGGGCAGGCAGGTGGGAGGGGTGGAGGGATGGGACAACTCTCTTTGATGAGCGGGACTAGTTGGGGATGACCACAATGAGCTCTGCGGGCAGTGCATGGGCAATATATATAGCCAAAGTGTTGTACCCTGATAATATTCTGAAATTAAAAAAAAAAAAAGATATGGATGGAAACAACAAAAAGCTAAAATGTGTGGGAGGAATGGAATTAAACAGTAGGATTTCTGTTAGATTTTTCTTTGCTTGTTTGTTTGTTTGTAAGCAGAGTTGTCATATGTTTAAAATAATTGGTTATAAAATGTTTTTTGCAAGCCGTATGTAACATCTATTCAAAAAATCTACAACAGATACACAAAAAATAAACAGGAAGAAATTAAAACACACTACTAGAAAAAAATCACTTTTAACAAAGGAAGACAGGAAGGAAGGAAGAAAGAAAGAGAGCACCACAAGACAACTAGAAATCAAATAACAACATGACAGTTATAAGTCCTTACCTATCAATAATGACATTGAATGTGAATGGACTATATGCTCCAATCAAAAGACATAGAGTGGCTGAATTGATTAAAAACAAGAGCAACCATATGTTTTCAGCAAGAAACCCACTTCACCAAAAAAGCACACATAAACTGAAAATAAAGGAATGGAAAAAGATATTCCATGCAAATGGAAACAAAAAAAAGAGCAGGAGTAGCTATACTCCTATCAGATAAAATAGATTTCAAGACAAAAACTGTAAAAAGAGGCAAAAAATATCATTATATGATGATAAAGGGGTCAATTCAGAAAGAGGATATAACAATTCTGAATATATATGTAACCAACACTGGAAACCTAGATATATAAAGCAAATATTATCAGAGCTAAAGAGAGAGAGATAGACACCAATAAAATAATCACTGGAGACCTCAACACTCAACTTTCAGCATTGGACAGATCATCCATACTGAAAATCAACAAAGAAACATTGGACTTAATCTGCACTATATACCAAATGGACCTAATAGAACATTTCATCCAAAAGCTGTAGAATTCATGGTCTTCTCCTCAGCTCATGGATCATTCTCAAGGATAGACTATATGTTAGGTCACAAAACAAGTCTCAAAAAATTCAAAAATACTGAAATCATACCAAGTATTTTCTCTGACCACAATGGAATAAAACTAGAAATCAATATCAAGAGGAACATTGGAAAATATACAAACACATGGAAATTAAACCATATGCTCCTGAATGACCAGTGGGTCAATGAAGTGATTAAGAAGGAAACTAAAAATTTTCTCAAAACAAATGAAAATAAAACCCCACAACATATTAAAATGTATGGGATACAGTAGAAGCAGTAATAAGAGGAAAGTTTGTAGCAATAAGTTCCTACATCAAAAAAGTAGAAAAACTTCAAGTAGACAACCTAATGATGCATCTCAAAGAAGTAGAAAAACAAGAGCAAAACAAACCTAAAATTAGTAGACAAAAAGAAATAATAATTATCAGAGCAGAAATAAATGAAATTGAAATAAAAAACACAATGCAAATGACCAATAAGACAAAAAGTTGATTTTTTGAAAAGATAAACAAAGACACAACTTCAGCCAGACTAAGAAAAAAAGAGAGAAGACACAAATAAATAAAATCAGAGATGAAAAAGTAGACATTACAACTGATACTGCAGAAATCTAAAGGATCATTAGAGACTACCATGAGCAACTATATGCCAATAAATTGGAAAACCTAGAAAAAATGGATAAATTCCTAGACATACACAATCTGCTAAGATTGAACCAGGAAGAAATCCAAGACCTGAATGAACCAATAACAAGTAATGAGATAGAAGCAGTAATAAAAAGTCTCCCATCAAAGAACAGCCCAGGACCCGATGGTTTCACTGCTGAGTTCTACCAAGCATTCAATGAAGAGCTAATACCAATCCTACTTAAACTAGTCCAAAAAACCTAGGAGCAGGGAGTACTCTCAAAATCATTCTATGAGGCCTATATCACTCTGTTACTAACACCAGACAAAGACACAACAAAAAAGGAAAACATTAGCCAATATCTCTGATAAACATAGATGCAAAAATCCTCAACAAAATACTAGCAAACAGAATTCAACAACACATTAAAAAGATTATTCATCATGATTAAATGGAATTCATCCCAGCGATGCAAGGGTGGTTCAACATATGCAAATCAATCAATGTGATACATCGTATCAACAGAATGAAGGACAAAAAACATATAATCATTTCATGTGATGCTGAAAAAGCATTTGATAAAATCCAACATCCCTTTATGATTAAAACTCCAAAAAAAACTGGGTATAGAAGAAACTTACCTCAACACAATAAAAGCCATGTATGACAGACCCACAGCTAGTAGCATACTGAATGGGGAAAAACTGAAAGCTTTTCCTCTAAGATCTGGAACAAGACAAGGATGCCTACTTTCACCACTGTTATTCAACATAGTACTGGAAGTTCTAGCTACAGCAATCAAACAAGAGAAAGAAATAAAGGGCATCCAACTTGGAAAGGAAGAAGTCAAATTATCCTTGTTTGCAGATGATCTGTTCTTATATCTAGAGGAAACCTAAAGACTCCACCCAAAACTATTAGAATTGATAAACAAATTCAGTAAAGTTGCAGGATACAAAATCAACGTGCAAATTCAGTAGCATTTCTGTATGGCAACAGTAAACAATCTGAAAAAGAAAGCAAGAAAATAATCCTATTTACAATAGCTACAAATAAAATAAAATACCTAGGAATAAACTTAACCAAAGAATTGAAAGATATGTATAATGAAAACTATAAAACACTGATGAAAGAAGTTGAAGAGGACACACAAAAAAATGGAAAGATATTCCATGCTCATGGATTGGAAGAATCAATATTGTTAAAATGTCCATACTACCCAAAGCAATCTATAGATTCAGTGCAATCCCCATCAAATACCAATGAGATTCTTCATAGAAATAGAAAAAATAATCCTGCAATTTATATAGAACACAAAAGACCCAGAATAACAAGGCCATCCTGAGCAAAGGGAAAAACTGGGGGAATCATATTACCTGACTTCAAATTATACTGCAGAGCTATAATAACCAAAGCAGCATGGCACTGGCATAAAAACAGACACGTAGACCAATGGAACAGAACAGAGAACCAGAAATAAATCCATGCATCTATAGTGAAATTATCTTCAACAAAGTTGTCAAGAACATATAGTGGGGAAAGGACAGTCTCTTCGAAAAATGGTTCTGGGAAAACTTGATATCCATATGCAGAAGAATGAAACTAGACACTTATCTCTTGCCACTTACAAAAATCAAATCAAAATGGATCAAAGACTTAAATATAAGACCTGAAACTATGAAACTACTAAAAGAAAACATTGGGGAAATGCCTCAGGACCTTGGTCTGGGTAAGGACTTCTTGAGTAATATTCTTAAAGCACTGGCAATCAAAGCAGAATTGGACAAACGGGATCACATCAAGCTAAAAAAGTTCTGCACAGCAAAGGAAACAATCAACAAAGTGAAGACATAATCCACCAAATTGGAGAAAATACTTGCAAACTACCCATCTGACAAGGGACTAATAATTAGAATATATAAGGAACACCAACAACTCAATAGAAAAAAATCAAATAATCCAATTAAAAAATTGGCAAAGGATTTGAATAAATATTTCTCAAAAGAAGACATACAAATGGACAACAGGTATATGAAAAACTGCTCAACATCACTAGTCATCAGAGAAATGCAAATCAAAACTACAATGAGAGATCATCTCACTCCAGTTAAAATGGCTTTTATTAAAGAGATAGGCAATAATGAATGCTGGTGAGGATGTGGAGAAAGGGGACCCTCATACACTGTTGGTGTGAATGTAAGTTAGTGCAACCATTATGGAAAACAGTATGGACGTTCCTCAAAAAACTAAAAATAGAACTACCATATGACCCAGAAATCCCACTGCTGGGTATATATCCATAGGAGGGGAATTTAGTATATTGAAAAGATATCTGCATTACCACATTTATTGCAGCACTATTCACAGTACCAAGATTTGGTATCAACCTAAGTGTCCATAAATGGATAAATGGATAAAGAAATTGTGGTACATATACACCATGGAGTATTATATAGTCACAAAAAAGAATGAAATCCTGCCATTTGCAACAACATGGGTGGAATTGGAGATTATGTTAAGTGAAATAAGCCAAGCATAAAAAGACAAATCTCACATGTTCTTACTCATGTGGGAGCCAAATATTAAAAAAAAAATTGATCTCATGGAGACAGAGAGTAGAATGATGTTGGAAAAGGTAGTGGGGAGGGGGGATAAAGTGGGGATGGTTGATGGGTGCAAAAATATAGTTAGATAGAATGGATAATATTTGATAGCACAACTAAGTGACTACAATCAACAATAAGTTAGGGTATGATTTAAAATAACTAAAAGAGTGGAACTGGAATGTTCCTAACACAAAGAAATGATAAATGCCTGAGGTGATGGATACTCCAATTACCCTGATTTGACTGATTCACATTGTATGCCTGTATCAAAACATCACATGTACCTTATAAAGATATACAACTATTATGTACCCATAATAATTTAAAAAAAATGTGCATTCCCAAGCCCTAATAGCATACATCCAAGAGGTATTGAAAACTAAGTTTTTCTGTTAGGTCCAAGAACTTACAAAGAAGAGTCTATACATCTTGGAATAATTTGTGAACATTCTTCAGCCTTTTCCTTCTAACCTCACAGTGAGAAGGGAAGACTTTTCAAAAGGGTGTCTGACAGGCTTTGTAATATATTGAAGTGATCTTAGAAATAAATATGAACAAGTCTGCTGAAATGTTCAAGGAATAAAGATTATCTGGTGAAAAATGTAAAATATAAAGGACAGAGGGGAACTGTATTGAAGTTGGTTAAAATCAATATAAATATAAGACTTATGATAGGAAAAAAGATATTTATACACCTCAAAAAGGGTTCTCTAACACCAATCTCTTGTTGTAGGGTAGGTTATTATTGCTACTCAAAAGGAAAAGGTTACTTTCAATATAGAATGAAGGCAAAATAATTCTTCCTATATTTATTTCCTCCCTTTTTCCTATCCTCCCTCCTTTTCTCTCTCCCTTCCTCTCTTTCTCTCCTTTGAACACTTACTATGTGTTCCCACCGTGGTTAAGTCATACAGGGATGTGCTATGATTGTCAAGACCATCTCTCTGCCCATATGGAGTTGGAGACCAGTGGGGGACTGTCATATACAGACACAAAAGAGGGGGCATCGAGGGAGATGTCCCCAGATTCTGTGCCTTTGTAGATTCTCTAGAATTCTTTGTTCTACTCTTTACTTTGCAGTAAAGAGATCAACTTTTAAAAAAATCTTCCACATATGAATGAGAACATGTGGTATTTAACTTTCTGTTCCTGGCTTATTTCGCTTAATGTAATGTCCTCCAGTTCCATCCATGTTGCTGCTAATGACAGGATTTTTCTTTTTTGTGGCTGAATAGCATTCCACTGTGTATATATACCACACGTTCTTTATCCATTCATCTGTTGTTGGACACCTAGTTTAATTCCACATTGTGGCTATTGTCAATAATGCCGCAATAAACATGGAGGTGCACATGTCTCTTCAATATACAGATTCCTTTTCCTTTGACTACATGCCAGTAGTGGGATTGCTGGATCATACAGTAGTTCTATTTGTAGTTTTTTTGAGGAACCTCCATAGTGTTCTCCATAGTGGTTGCACTAGTTTACATTCCCACCAATAATGTATAAGAGTTCCCTTTTCTCTGTGTCCTCACCAGCGTTTATTATTTTTTGTCTTTTTGATAATAGCTATCCTAATTGGAGTGAGATGATATCTCATTGTGGTTTTTATTTGAGTTTCCCTGATGGTTAGAGCATTTATTTTCATATATTTGTGAGACATTTGTATGTCCTCTTTTGAGAGATATCTGTTCAGATCATTTGCCCATTTATTAATCAGATTGATTGCTTTTTTGCTATTGAGATGTTTGAGTTCCATTTATTGTATACTTTGAATATTAATACCATGGGATGAATAGTTTGCAAATATCTTCTCCCATTCCGTAGGTTGTCTTTTCACTCTGTTGATTGCTTCCTTTTCTGTGAAGAAAGTTTTTAGTTTGATATAATCCAGTTTGTTTATTTTTGCTTTTGTTGCTTGTGCTTTTGAGATCTCATTCATAAAATCTTTTTTCAGATCAGTATCCTAAAGCATTTCTCCTATGTTTTCTTCAAAGAGTTTTATAGTTTTGGATCTTACATGTAGGTCTTTGATGGATGTTGAGTTAATTTTTGTATAGGGTGAGATGTGGGGGTCTAGTTTCATCTTTATATGGTTATCCATTTTCACAGCACTCTTTCTTAAAGAGACTGGCCTTTCTTCAATGAGTGTTTTTGGCGCCTTTGTAAAAAAATCAGTTGACTAGAGATACGTGGATTAATTTGTGGGTTCTTTATTCAATTTCATTAGTTTATGTTCCATTGGTATATTTTGAAGTCAGGTAATGTGATGGCCCCAGCTTTGTTCTTTTTGCTCAGGATTGCTTTTGCTATTTGGGGTATTTTGTGGTTCCATATAAATTTTAAGATTTTTTTTTCTATTTCTGTTTAGAATGTTATTGGTATTTTGATAGGAATTGCATTGAATCTGCAGATTGCTTTGGGTAGTATGGTCATTTTAACAATATTAATTATTCCAATGCATGAGCATGGGATGTTTTTCCATTTGTTTGTGTCCTTTTTAATTTCTTTCACCAGTGTTTTGTAGTTTTCCTTGTAAATGTCTTTCACACCCTTGATTAAATTTATTCCTAGGTAATTTTCTTATAGCGATTGCAAATGGGATTGCTTTCCTGGTTTCTTTTTCAGCTAGTTTCTTGTTCATGTGTAGAAATGCTATTGACTTTGTATCTTAATTTTGTATCTTGCAACTTTATTGAATTTGTTTATTAGTTCTAAGAGTGTTTTTTGGTAGAGACTTTAGTTTTTTCTATATATAAGATCATGTCATCTGCAAACAAGGACAATTTGATTTCCTCCTTTTCAATTTGGATGCTATTTATTTCTTTCCCTTGACTAATTATTCTAGTTAGGACTTCCAGTACTATGTTGGATAAGAGTAGCAAAAGTGGGCATCCTTATCTTGTTTCTGTTCTTAGAAAAAAAGCTTTCACTTTTCCCTGTTTAGTATGACGATAGCTGTGGGGTTTTCATATATGGCCTTTATTGTACTAAGGTAGTTTCCCTCCATACCTAATTTATTAAGAGTTTTTTTCATGCAGGGATATTGAGTTATATTAAATACTCTTTCTATATTTAATGAGATGATCATGTATTTTTTATCCTTCATTCTGTTGATGTGATGTATCACATTTGTTGCTTTACGTATGTTGAACCATCCTTGCATTCCTGAGATAAATCTCACTTGATCATGGTGTATTTTCTTTTTGATGTGCTATGGGACTCAGTTTGCTAGTATTTTGTTGAGGATTTTGGTATCTTCATTCATCAGGGATATTGGCCCATAATTATTTCTGTTGTGTCCTTGTCTGGTTTTGGTATCAGAGTTATGTTGGCCTTGTAGAATATGTTAGGAGTAGTTTCTTCCACTTCAATTTTTTTTGGAATAGTTTAAGAAAAATTGGTATTAATTCTTCTTTAAAGGATTGGTAGAATTTAGCAGTGAAGCCATCTGATCCTGGACTTTTCTTTGTTGGGAGACTTTTTTTATTAGTGATTCAATCTCATTAGTTGTTATTGGTTTGTTCAGTTTTTCTATTTCTTCTTGGTTCAATCTTGGTAGGTTGTTTGTGTCCAGGAATTTATCCATCTCCTCTAGGTTTCCAAATTTATTGGCATGTAGTTGTTCATAGTAGTCTCTAATGATCCTTTGTATTTCTGTGGTATCTGTCATGACATCTCCTTTTTTGTTTCTGATTTTATTTATTTGGGTCTTCTCTCTTTTTTTCTTAGTCTAGATAATGGTTTGTCAATTTTGTTTATCTTTTCAAAAGATCAACTTTTTGTTATATTGTATTTTGTATTGTTTTTGAGTCTCAATTTTGTTTATTTCTGCTGCTATCTTTATTATTTTCTTTCCTTCTACCAATTTTGGGTTTGGTTTGTTCTTGCTTTTCTAGTTCCTTGAGATGCATCAAGTTGTTTATTTGAAGTCTTTCTAGTTTTTTGATGTAAGCATTTATTGCTATGAACTTACCTCTTATTACTGCTTTTGCTATGTCATATAGATTTTGGTATATTGTGTTTCTATTTTCATTTTTTCAAATAATTTAAAAATTTTATTGTTTACTTCTTCCTTTACCCCATTCGTCATTCAGAAGCATGTTGTTTAATGGCCATGTATTTGTATAGTTTCAAATGTTCTTCCCGTTATTGATTTCTAGTTTATTTTCATTGTGGTCAGATAACATACTTCATATGATTTCAACTTTAAAAAAAAATTTGAGACTTGTTTTGTGTCCTAAAATATGGTCAATCTTTGAGAATGTTCCATGTGCTGATGAAAAGAATGTGTATTCTGCACTATTGGGTAAAATCTGTAAATGTCTGTTAGGTCCATTTGGTCTATGGTGCAGTTTAAATCCAATGTTTCTTTGTTGATTTTGTGTTTAAGTGATCTGTCCAATGCTGAGAGTGGGGTGTTGAAGTCCTCAACTATTATTACATTAGGGTCTATTTCTCCTTTTACATCTGATAATATTTGCTTTATATATCTGGGTGCTCCAATGTTGGGTGCATATGTATTTTCAATTGTGATATTTTCTTGCTAAATTGATCCTTTTATTATTATATAATATCCTTCCTTGGCTCTTTTTACAGCTTTTGACTTGAAGTCTATTTTGTCTGATATAATTATAGCTATTTCTGCTCATTTTTGGTTTCTGTTTGTGTGGAATATTTTTTTTCCCACTCCTTCATTTTCAGTCTACATGTGTGTTAAGGATGAGGTGAGTTTCTTGTAGGCAGCATACATTTGGGTCTTGTTTTTATCCATTCAGGCAATCTGTACCTTTTAAATGGAGTATTTAATCCATTTACATTCAAGATCATTATTGATAGGTGAGGACTTACTCCTGTCATTTTATTGATTTTTTTCCTGGTTGTTTTGTATTAATATATCCTTTGCTCCTTAATTCTGCTCTAATTGATTTTGTTGCTCAGTGGTTTTCTGTAGTGATAAGGTTGATTACTTTCTCTTTCTCCTTTGTGTATAAGCTCAACAACTGGGTTTTATAGTTTTGCAAGTTTTCATGATGGTGTTTATTGTCTTTTCAATTCCAGATGTAAGACTCCCTTGAGCATTTCTTATAAGGCTGGTCTAGTGGTGATGAATTCCTTTAGTTTGTGTTTGCTGTGAAAAGAGTTTTATTTTTCCTTCATTTCTGAAGGATAGCTTTGCTGGGTATAATATTCATGGCTGACAGTTTTCTTCTTTCAGTACTTTGAATATAGTATTCCATTCTCTTCTGGCTTGTAAAGTTTGTTCCAAGAAACCTGCTGTAAGTTTAATGAGAATTCCCTTATATGTGACTTGAAGCTTTTTTCTTGCTGTTTTTAGAATTCTTTGTGTTTCACTTTTGATAGTTTGTCTATAATGTGCCTCAGGGAGGACCTGTTTGGATGAAATCTGTTTAGGGTTCTTTGAGCTTCCTGCATCTGGATGTCTATCTCTCCCCCAAGACTTGGGACACTTTCAGCTATTAATTCATTAAATATATTTTGTGTACCTTTTAGGTTCTCTTCACCTTCTGCAACACCCATAATGTGAACATCTGTTCACTTAATGGTGGCTTTCTTCATTCTTTTCTATTCTTTTTCATTTTTGTCTGTCTGTGTTATTTCAAAAGACCTGTATTCAAGTTCAGAAATTCTTTCTTCTGCTTGTTCAAGTCTATTGAAGAGCTAGATTGTATTTTTTATTTCATTCACTGAGCTCTTCACCTCTAGGATTTCTGTTTGGTTCTTTTTTATGATATCTATTTCTTTTGAATTTCTCATTCAAATCATGAATTGTTTTCCTGATTTCATTGAATTGTCTATCTGTATTCTCTTGTATCTCATTGAGTTTTCTTAAGTGAATTCTTTTTCTGTAATTATATATTTTTCCTAATAATTGGGGTCTGTTACTGGAGAATTATTGTTTTTCCTTTGGGGTTGTCATATTTCATTGCTTTTTCATGTTCGATGTGTTCCTACATTGATTTCTATGCAGCTGGTGGAAGAGTTGCCTCTTCCAATTTTATCGAGTAGGTTTCATAGAGAAAGACTTATTTGTATAGATGGGTCTTGGGGTGTCAATTCACTGGGGAGTGTTAGCTTTGGTTCTATGTGGACACAGTAGTGTAGTATCCTTGTGGTTTCTTCAACTGTAATCCATGCTAGTGATGCTTGTGAGTGTCTGAGGTGTCTAGACTGAGAGAATTTGTGGCAGCAGTGACACAGCTTTGCTGTTTTTCTCAGGTTGGGGTGCATGTTTGCCCATAGTGGGTTGGCCAACTTGGGGTCTGGCTTGGTGGGATTGGGGTCATGAGGCTGCTACTCTTGTGGACATGGGTGTGCGGTTGCTTAGCTGGCCTGGGGGTGTGCCTGCTAGGGGCTGCCCACAGGGCTGTTTCTCAGGCCCAGGATATAGGTGCACAGCTACTTTCTAGCCTTTGGGTGTGTCTGCAAGGGGTGGCCCATGAGTCTGTTTCTTAGACCCTGATTGCTGGGGTGGGGCCTTTGTGTAGGCCAGGGATGTGTCAACGGGTGGGTGACTCAGGCCTGTTTCTCAGGTCCTGGGTGTGGTCATACTCACATAGGGGCATGTCAGTTGCTTGGTGGCTTAGGGACCTCTCCTGCTTGGGGGAGGATGAGCAGCAGCTTGGCTGGCTTAAGGGAGGGTTGGCCCTGGGTGGGACTGCCAGATTGTTCTTCTAGCTGGAAGTGAGGGAAGTGGAGGTTGGTTTCCCTGTTGTGCAGGACCAGAGTCACAGCCAATCATGGGCTCAGGCTCCATGCAGCTGGGGTTGTGGCATTCAGTCACTCAAGTGGGCTTAGTGGAAAGAAGATGGAGCTCCAGTACTCACAAGGACTGTGGGATATCCTGTAGTAAGGACTGTAGGTATTTGTGGTGGCAATGGAGGCTGGTGGAATTCTTCTGGTTACCTTTTCCCTCAAAAGGAAGCCCTCCCTGTCTCCAGGCCAATCCAATCTGGGGGAAGAGGGAGACAGCACTTCAGAGGCCTGTACCTCTAGGCTGTCCTCCTGAGCTTCCAATCACAACAGGAGCCTCTCCACTCCCCCACTGCACTTCAGTGTTCTTGCTTTGACACTCTAGTCAAATCTTTGCTGTTTATTTGTTGCCTTGGTCCTTTCTTGTGGGGAGGGGGGATGAGTACCAGGCATCTCTAGTCAGTCACTTTGCTGGTATCACTGGCTGTTTCTTTAAATTCTGTCATGCTATTAAAGTTTCTCTGTCAGTATGACTATAAATATACTCAAGACTCAAATATTTTTTAAAAATACATCCTCATTTTTTACTCCTTTTCCTTCTTTCCTTCCTTTCGCTTTCTTACAAAATAGGTGGAGGAGGTAACACAAAGCCTAGACAAACAGATGGGCTCAGTCTGTAATCTCCACCTGAATGGACAAGAGTCATTTTCAGTTTAGAACTGAAAACAGCTCAGGGATGGAGCTATGTCTGAAATCCCTTGACAGTGAAGAGAAGATAAGGAGTTCATCAAAGTGGGACAACTAGAGATCTGATGCTCACTTAGTTCTCATGCTATAGCCAAATCCACTGTCACTGGGGTTTATGTTGTTCCAGATCCTGCCAGCAACACCAAATTGTAATGAATCAAAATTTTCTTAAAAACCTGAACACAAGGAGAAATGAGGGGAATTGACCACAAACAAGAAGTCAAGGACTATTAAACCTCTTTTTGATACAGATGCTCTTTTTATACCTGAATAAAAACCCAATAATCTCCTAATTTTTCAGGGCAATGTTTTTGGATCAAAAGGTGAGGGGTGCCTTTGTGCTTGCAAGTAAATAAACTTATAATATACATTTGAAAAGAAATTCAAGTATACATTTTGTAAAAAGGGTGAATAATGTATAATGACCCAAGTATAATGTATAATGACTCAAGTATCAGGAGGTCAAACGTACATATGAAGAGATTCAAATTTACATTTCAAAAACCAGGGGAGTCTAATAAACAATGCAAAATATACCTGTGAAAGAGTGTTCAGGTTTACTCAAAAAACGAAACAAAACAGAACAGGAAGACACTTTTTTCCCCCAAAGAACAAAGGGAATTATGACATTTAGGGAGTGAGGCATAAAGGATACTGTCTGTAGGTTAAGATACATTTTGAACACATGAAATCAATTTCTGTGCATTGTGATGGGGGGGCTGATTTGAAATGGTATGAGCATGGATTATGAAGAAGGATATAGCAAGATTTATAATAGTATTACAAATAATTTCTGGAGGAGCATAAAGGAGAGAAAGAATTTTAACTCAGGGAGACAGGAGATACTTCATGAGGATGTCAATGCATGCACCCTGAGGAAGAAGCAAAATTTCTAAAGGTGGAGATGGGGGAGAACAATATTCTGGGGTGTTGCTAGGCACTCTCCCTGGCAGGGAACGTGCAGGCATTTGTTTATTCAGTGACTCTTTACTGAGCCTCTACTGTTTATTAGACAATATGCTTGCTTCACTGAGAGCATTTTGTAATTGGAGATTAGGAAGTACATAAAAAGTATAAGGGTAGATAAGGTTGGAAAATGTAGGTTCAGGCTTGGTGATATGTAGTTGGCTTTAGTTTTTAGGCAATTTTATATAACTTTGATCAATACTTTTGGATCTTTTATAAAATAAGAGAGATTGTAACAGCAGGGGTTGAGATTTGAGGTATTGATGTTATAGCTTGTTAGTTTGCTTTCCTGTTGCACTTTTCTAAATAGCTTCTGTTGGACATATATTCTAACCTTTAAAGGGAACTCAGTGAACTCTATCCCCCTCCTGCCACCCTCCATCCATCTCCTAGGGAAAGATATGTGATACAGGACATGGGACAAGGTCATATATTGGGGCTTGTGTGATGAGGGAGGAAGTAGCAGTAAAGAAATTTGTGTTTACCTCTAGCTGGGAGACTTCTTTTAATTTGGATCTCTCTCTGTTTCATAGCCCCACTTCCAATTTGGATCATTTCTCTTTTTGTTTTATATTGCCTATTTTGGAGATTTTTTATTTTCAGGTAAGATGTCTGGTTTGGCACCATCTTCCACTTCAGAAGAATCCCGGGCCTTACAAAGCTAAGCAGGAAACAGTCAGGGCATGGGAGGAGGGTCTAGGGTAAAGGGGTGGAGGAACAGAATGCCCTGGTATATATTTATTATTTGTGGGTCATGAGTGGACCAGCTTAGGTGGCTGTTTAGATATGCTAAGCAATACTTGAAGGTCAAAGACACAGTGTACACGTGTCTCTTAACGCTTTCTGTGATCTACAGAAATCCTTTTGAAGATCTGGCTATTCCAGGAGCAGATGGCTTAAATAGTAAAAAAAAAAATTCAAGGATTTGACTGTCTTTTGATCAAAACTGGGCTAACTTTTCCTCTTATTTATTGGTTTAAGAACTTTAGGGCAATTAAATATTATTGTATACCATGCCCTACATATGATATGCCTGTGCCTTTACATGATCAGAAATCCTCATCTCCTACATTTCAGCAATCTGAGTAAACTATTTTATTTTGTTTCCGTTTTTATATCTTTTTATTAAAGTGTAACATACATGGAATAAAGTGTGTGAAATAATATCTTTGGTGTAATGTTTGCTGAATTTTTAGATAACCCGGATCAAGATATAGAACATTTTAAGCAGCCCATACATTTCCCTCATGTCTCTTCTCAGACAATAACCCCCACTCAGAAACATCCACCATTTCTATAACTATCGAGTAGTCATATCTATTCATGAACTTTATATATATGGAATCATATGAGTGTACACATTTGTGTCTGCTTTCTTCACTCAACATAATGGCTGTGACATTCATCCATGCCCAGTGTATTTCCTTTTAATTCTAATGTAGTATTACATTGTATTATTATACCAAAATTTATTTATCTATTTTTAAAATTTAGGGCATTTGTTTGGTTTCTAGTTTTTGGTTATTTTCAATAAAGCTGTTTTGAATATTCTTGTAATGTCTTTTGGTGGATATATGCAGTAGTTTCTCTTGAGTATATACTTAATTAGGATTGTCATAGGAGTAGGATTGGTGGATAGGAATATGTTTAGCTATAATAGATTTTCCCAAACAGTTTTCTAAAGGGGCTTTTTCAATTTATACTTCCCCAACAATGTTTGAGAGTTTCATTTGCTTAACATCTCTGCCAACACTTTATATTGTAAGTCTTTTAAATTTTACTATTTATTCATTTACATTTATTTTATACCATTTATTTTCTCCTCAGATGTCTAAAATTTCCCTCACATGCATACTCTTAGCATATGGTCTCACCACACTTGACTGGAAAACAGATTTAATTTGACATGAATACCTTCATTGTGCCATCACAAAAATTTAACAACGTACCTTTATCCGAACTTCCATTCTCTGACTTCCATCTTGTTACAATGGAAGAAATGTCCTTGCTCCTATCAAATACTTACCCCCCCACTTGTATTCTGGATCCCAATCTCTTCAGCCTCCTCAAGTCAGTCTTTTTAATTTTAAATCTTCTGTGGGTCTTCCTGGTTGTCTCATATGGCTTCAACTTGTCTTTCCCTGATAAGTAATGATTCTGAGCACCTTTCCAATTTTTATTGTTCATTTTGATTTAAAAATAAAAAACAAATCAACATATAATAACTGTACATATTTATGGGGTATATAGTTATGTTTTGATACATATAATGTACAGTGAGCAGATCAGGGTAATTAGCATGTCCATCATCTCAAACGTTTATCATTTCTTTGTGTTGGGAACACTCAATATCCTCCTTCTAGTTATTTGAAACTATATAATATATCATTGTTAACTGCAGTCATCCTACAGTGGTATGGAACACTAGAATTTATTCCTCCTATCTAGCTGTGATTTTGTATCCTTTAATAAATCTTTCCCTATCCCTTGATTCCTTTTTTGTAACATACCTGTTCAAGTCTTTTGCCTATTTTAAAAATTAGGTTGTATCTTTTTATTACGGATTTGAAGACATTCCCTTTATATTCTGGATATAAATTCATTGTAGGATATATGTGTAGTAAATATCTTCTCCCAGTCTGTCTTGTCTTTTCAGTCTCTAATGGTCTTTCCATAAACAGATGATCTTAATTTTAGTAAAGTCATATTTATTTGTTTTCAATGGCTACTATAACAAATTACAACAAACCTAGCAGCTGAAAACAACACAAATTTCTTATCTGACAGTTCTATATGTCAGAAGTCTGACAGGTCTCACTGGGCTAAAATCAAGGTGTTAGCAGGGCGTATCCCTTCTGGGAGCTCTAGCAGAGAATCCATTTTCTTATTTTTTTCCAACTTCTGGAGGTTGACTTCATTCCTTGGCTTGTGTTTCCTTTCTCCTTGTTCAATTCCAATTCCATCTAAAACCTTAATTCTTTTTTGAAATGTAAACTGACACATTCACAGGTTCTGGGGAATTAAGATGTGGACAAAAGATGTCCAAATTTTGGGGGAACAATTATTCTGCTTACCACATAATATTTATTAATATTTTCTTTTTATGGTTAGTGTTTTTTGTATCCTCTTTAAGAAGTCTATCCCTATTCCAAGATCACAAAGATATTCTCTTAAGTTCTCATCCAGAGCTTGGTTGTTTCAGCTTTCATGTTTAGGTCTATGATCCATATCAAATTAATTTTGTGTATGGTGTGAGATATGGTTCATTTTCCCCCTCATGAATACTCAATTGACCTAAAACCATTTATTAATCATCTTTTCTTAGCTATATTGCATTGTTATGTTTTTGTTCAAATTATTCTGTAAAGATAGGTCTGTTTTTGGAATATCTTTTCTTTCTTTTTGTATTATTTTCCAAGGGCAACCATAACAAGTGACCATAAACTGGGTGATTTTAGAGAAAAAAAAAGTATTCTCTCACAGTTCTGGAGACCAGAAGTCTGAACTTAAGTTGTGCAGGACCACAGCCTCTTCAAACCCTCTAGGGGAGAATCCTTCCTTGGCTCTTCCAGAATCTGGTGGTTCCAGGCCTTCCTTGGGTTGGGTTGGGGCTGCATGACTCCAGTCTCTACCTTTTCCCCTGTATGTCATATGCCAGAGTCTTAAATCTCTCTCTGCCTTTCTCTTATGAGGATGCCTGCCATTGGAGTTAGTGCTCAACTTAATTATATCTATGATGACCCCTTTTCCAAATAAGATAATATTCACAGGTTCTGGAGGTTAGAACATGGAAATATCTTTTGGGGCCATCATAACCCATTGGGCTTCTGTTTAAAAGATCTATTTATCTATTCTTGTACCAATACTCAATACCTAGTGCCAGTTACTGTAGTTTTATAGTAAGTCATGAAATTGAATTGTACAAATTCTTCAACTTAATTCTTCACGACTGTCTAAGTTATGCTAGGTCCTTTGAATATCTATATAAAATATTAGAATCATCTATTTCCCCTGTAAAACCTTCTGGGATTTTAATTGGGATCACATTGAATCTATAAGTCAATTTGTGGCTAATTAACATTTTAATAACATTGAGTCTTCTAATCCATACATATGGGGTATCTCTCCATTTACTGAGGTCTTTAAAAAAATCTCTCAGACTTAAATAAATAAAATCAGAAATGAGAAAGGAGACAATACAACTAATACCAGAGAAGTACAAAGGATCATAAGAGATGACTATGAATAATTACATGCCAATAAATTGGATAAACTAGAAGGAATGGATAAATTCCTGGAAACATATAACCTACCAAGAATGGACCATGAAGAAGTGAAAACTCTTAACAGACCAACAATGAGTAAGAGATTGAATCGGTACTAAAACGTCTCCCATCAAAGAATAGCAAAGGAACACATGACTTCATGGCTGAAGTCTGCCAAATAAAGATGAACTAATACCAATCCTTCTCAAACTCTTCAAAAATTGCAAAAGAGGGAATACTACCAAACTAATTTTATCAGACAAGCATTACCTAGAAACCAAAAGCAGACAAAGACAGTACAAGGAAAAAAAAAAACTATAGGCCAATATCCCTGATGAGCATAGATGCAAAAATTCTCAACAAAATACCAGCAAATTAAATTCAACAGTACATTAAAAGGATTTTTTCCTTTTATTTCAGAATATTATGGGGGTACAACACTTTGGTTACATATATATTGCCCATGCACTGCCCATGTCAGAGCTACAGTCGTGGATATCCCCCAAACTGTGTGCCCCACACCCATTCGGTGAGAGTTTTCCCATCCCCTCCACCTTCCTCCTGCCCGCCCGCCCCCTGATGAATATTATTTCCATGTGTGACATAAGTATTGATCAGTTAGTACCAATTTGAGGGTGAGTACCAGTGGTGCTTGTTTTTCCATTCTTGTGATACTTCGCTTCAAAGAATGGGCTGTAGCTCCACCCAGGATAATACCTATGTGTTATCCTGGGTGGAGGATAACACACCTCCACCCAGGTATGTGTTGTCCTCCACCCAGGACAGTATGTGTTAATTCACCATTGTTTTTTATTGCTGAGTAATACTCCATGGTATACATATACCACATCTTATTAATCCACTCTAAAAGGATTGTTAATCATAATCAAGTGGGATTTACACCTGCAATGCAGAGATGGCTCAACATATGCAAATCAATAAATGTGATTCACCATATTAACAGAATAAAGGACTAAAACAATATGATCATCTCAATAGATGCAGAAAAAGCATTTGACAAAATTCAACATCCTTTCACGATAAAAACTCTCAAAAAACTAGGTATGAAGCAAAAACTAGGTCTGGGCAATTATTTCTTGGATATGACTCCAAAAGCACAGGCAACAAAAGCAAAAACAGACAAATGAGATTGTGTAAAACTAAAAAGTTTCTGCACAGCAAAGGAAACAATTAACGGACTGAAGAGACAATCCACAGATTGGAAAAAAATTTCTGCAATTCATACATCTGAGAAGGGTCTAATATCCAAAATATATAACTTAATTCAATAGCAAGAAAATAAAAACCTAATTTAAAATGGGCAAAGGACCTGCCTGAATAGATATCTCCCAAAAGAAGACATGCAAATGGCCAGAAGATACACGAAAAAGTGCTGTCTGAGGGATGTCCATGATTGTACCTCTGACTTGGGCAGTGCATAGGCAATATATGTAACCAAAGTGTTTGTACCCCCATAATATTCTGAAATTAAAAAAACAAAAAACCAAGAAAAACCCCAAAAACAAACCCCAAAATGCTAACAGCACAGCCGCTGTTCTTTTCTGTGATATCCCACTTGTTTTCAGTTCTTCCTCCCTTCTTTCTGGTTCATCAGATATCAGATCTTTTGAAAAATTATTCTTCTATGATTTTTGGAAGTCACAGCTTCCAAAAGACTGAGAAACTTGTGTGTTTCATAATTCTAATTTATAATCTTCAATGGGAAAACTTCTAGATGGCAACATTTGGTTGTTCAAAGCCTAATCTAAGGAAATTGATGTTATCAAGCCATTTGAAGGACAATATATTTTAAGAAAGTTTATATGAGTAAAGTCTGTCCAAAACAACAAGAAAAAGAGATTATTGATTTATCATTGCAATCCCTCTGGTATGGATAGGTTTTGTTTTCATACAGGAAGGAATAATATCTATATGACTATTAAAAAAAAAGGAAAAATGCTCAACATCACTAATCATTGGGAAAATGCAATGGAAAACCACAAGGAGATATCATCTAACTCCTACAGAATGGCTGTTATCAAAATGTGAAATATAAGAAGTGTTGGTGAGGATGTGGAGAAAAAGGAACCTTGTACACTCTTGGCGGGAATGTAAATTAGTGCAGCCATTTATGGAAAACAGTATGGAGGTTCTTCAAAAAACTAAAAACAGAATTACCATATGATTCAGCAATCCCACTACTGGGTATAGATCCAAAGGAATTGAAATCAGCATGTTAAAGAAATATCTGCACTCTCATGTTCATGGAAGCATTATTCACAATAGCCAAGATATGGAAACAATCTAAGTGCCCATCAGTGGATGAATGGATAAATAAAATGTGGTATATGTACACAATGGGTTATTACTCACCCTTTAAAAAGAAGGAAATTCTGTCTTTTGTGATGACATGGCTGAACCTGGAGGACGTTATGCCAAGTAAAACAGGCCAGGCACAGAAAGATAAACACTGCATGATCTCACTTGTATATGGAATCTAAAAAAGTTGAACTCAGAGAAGCAGAGAGTAGAATACTGGTTATCAGAGGCTGGAGGGCTGAGATGGATGGGGAAAGGGGAGATGTTAATTAAAGGGTACAAAGTTTCCATCAGATGGGATGAATAAATTCTGGTGATCTATTGCATAGCATGGTGACCATAGTTAATAATAATGTATTGTATATTTCAAAATTGCCCAAAGAATAGATTTTAAATGTTCTCATCACAAAGAAATAATAATTATGTGAGGTGATGGATATGCTAATTATCCTGATTTAATCATTCCACAATGTATACATGTATTATAACATCACTTTGTACCCCATAAATATATACAATTATCTATCAATTAAAAATAAAATTTAGAAAATCTATCTGCAATTTTTTTTAGAGCATGAAGATAAACGTTGTTGGCAATATTTTATAATTTTCATTTTAGAGGTTTTGTTTAACTTTTGTAAGGTTTATTACTATGCCTGAGTATTTTATTTATGATGCTATTGTAAATTTTTAAAAATTGTATTTTCAATTGCTTGTTGCTAGTATATAGAAACATAATTGATTTTTGTATATTATTTTTGTATCTAGATGTTTTGCCAGGTTTGCTTAATAATTCTAATGGTTTCTAACATACAGTCTTTTGAATTTTCTGTGTATACAACCATGCCATCTGCAAATAATGATAGTTTTACTTTTTTCATTCCAATCTTTATACCCCCTTTCCACCTTTGCTTTATTGCATTTATTAGAATTTCAGTACAATGTTGAATAGAAGTGGTAATAAGGAGACATCCTTGTCATGTTCCCCTACCATATCACACCTCATTGGGGAAGTGTTCACTATCTCACTGCTAATATGATAATAGAGTATGTACGTGTAGGTGTAGTTTTATGAGATTATCAGATTAAGGGATTTTCATTCACGTGATTAAGAAATTTTCCTCTTTTTTCCTTTTTTGTTGTCAGTTTTTATCATGACCAAGTGTTGCTTTTTGTCAAATGCCTTTTCTGAATCCTTTGGTATATTCATATGCCCTCCTCCTTTATTCTGTTAATGTCTTAAATTATATTGATCTGTGTCCAAATGTTAAAACAACCTTGTATTGCTGGGATGAACCCCATTTCCTCTTGCCGTATTATCCTTTTTATATATTATTTGACTCTACTTGCTGATTTTTAAAAAATAATTTCTTCATCTGTGTTCATGACAGACATTGATCTATACTTTTAATTAATGTATCATTATTATGCCAGCTTCATAAAATGAGGTGGGAAACATTCCTTCTTTCCCTAATCTCTGAAAGAGTTTGTGTGAGTTTGATATTATTTCTTCCTTAAATGTTGGTAAGAATTTTCCTGGAGTTCTCTTTGTGGGAAGGTTTTAAATTATGGATTAAGTCTATTCAATCTCAACATTATCAACTTTCTTTTCAACCTCTCCTTTATGGTCACACAGCATATATGTTCATTTTCACACATTTTCTTGAACTTTTAGTGCACTTTTACATATTAAAAACATCCTGTCTATTTGAACACAACTTCTACCGTGTGTCTGAATGAGTTGCAAAGAGTCAGGTTTAACATTGCTGAGGAAGAGGAACATTTTCTCAGAATGTCTGAGTAGATTAATTAATTAATCCAACACTTAAGGTATGCCCACTGTGTGTCAGCTACTATACTAGCCAGTGGTACTACTGCTCAAAATAGAGTGAACTCCATAGATACTTAAGCAAAATAAATTATGGAACAATGTCACACACACATGCACACACAGGAGACACCTGTTAACCCAGCAGGGCTGGGAAAACTTCACAGAGGAGTTAGTATTTGGGCTGGACATGAAGGATGAATAGGATTTCACTAGCCAGAGAAGGGGGGAAAGGACTAGGCAGATAGTATGTTATATTATATGCAAAAGCGTAGTGGTGGAAAAAAGTAAAATGTATGAAAAAGAGAAATGAACTTGGTGTCAGAGGAGAATAGAGTACTTGGGGACAGTCACGAGAGTTGTTGCTCTGAAGAAAAACTGGGACCTTCAGGAAGGATTTTTTTGGCCATATAATAAGTTGACTTCTATCCACTAGGCAGTATACAGCCACCAAAGGATTTTAACCAATGGACTGACATAATTAGAGCTCTGTTTTATAAAGTCATTCTGGCCATTAGAGGGAGGATATATTTGAGTGGGGAGAGACCAGAGAAAGATCAAAATAGATGGTGTACAACCAAACACAATGAAAACTACTTTATACAAATATCAACGGATAATTTGTTTCACTGAAATTATATAAGAACTGAGAATTCAGTACTCAAGTTCTTTTTTCATTTGAATACATGAATGTTTTTGTACTAATATGTTCATCTAACTTCCACTTGAGTTGATTCAGTCTTACAACGGGCTAGGAAATACCCCATTGTTGGGATTATATCAGTCTGAGCTCAGTCAGGGAACGACAGTCACGACGAGCACTATGAGTTAAGGGATTGATTACAGGAACTATACTTTACCAATTGTGGGAGAAGCTGGGGACATGGAGAATGAGCATCACACTCACTGGCCTTTCAGAAATTCTAGTGCCAGTGGACAAGTAAGAGCATGCAGGGGAATGCCGATGAGGGAGAAGCTTGTGAATAAATCTATGGGAAACCTTTCCCTCTGGGCAGCTACCCGCTGTGTGAGTCCTGAGTCCAGCATCAACGGTGGCCCTGGGGCTGCCAGTGGCCAGCAGGGCGGGCAGTTGGGATGAAGATGTGATTGTAGAGCAGATGAGAGTGAGGTCAAGCTGCAATCTGCCAGGCGACGTTGCATCTGTTTGTCAAAAGGACCTTCAAAGAACAAGGTTTGTTATTTTCACTTCTGCACCCAAATCTCTCACAAGTTCCCCTTTTGGCCATCTCCAACCTGGAGTAGAACAGGAAGGTGATTCTGGGAAATGTAGTCCCTACCTTTACCAGATTGACCACGCAAGATTACATATAAGCTTTTAAAATATGGGATATAACAAGATACAAGACATAACATATAAGGTGTATTAACTGTTAGGTAAGGCTTGTTGTATAAGATCACGTATATAAAGCATTTAGTCTGGGACTTGACACACAGCGAGTACTCAGTGAACACCATAATTGTAGCAGAATCTCATTTCTATTTTTAAAGGGTCTTGTACAAAGCAACAGGAAACATATTGTGGGGTCAAGAGTTATATTAGATTTGTCAAAAACCTAAACTTGAGGAGAGGGTCCAGGTGTGGAAGATATTGCTTCTTGTCCACTGCATCCTCATGCTTAACCAGCGGTCCCCAACCTTTTTGGCATCAGGGACCATTTTCATGGAAGACATTTTTCCACGGAGCGGGGCGGGTGTGGGGGAGGCGGAGCTCAGGCGGTGATGCGCGGCCCTATTGTCCTAACAGGCCGCCACGGAAGAGTGCTGGCCGCGGCCCGGGGGGTGGGGACCACAGTTCTTATCTTTTCTTTATTACAAATTAGTTTGGGATGGCACTGAACTCCTGAGTCTGGTTGTGGGCCAATGAGATGAAAGCCAAAGTCCTTGGGTGAGTTTTCCAGAAAAGTCCCTAAAAAGGCATGCTGAATCAGGTACTTTGATCTTCCACTTCTTTTCTTTTGCCTGGAACCCAGACATGGTGCAGAGCTTTCTTCTTGTGACCATGAGGTGACAACCACATCCTAAGGATTACTGAGCATAAAGATGGAACAAACTTGAATTTTGGATGGGATCATAGGGCTTCTCTCTCAGCCCTGTACAAACTACTGACTTCTCATTCCATCAGAAAAATAAAACCCCTAATTTGTTTGAGCCATTGTCTTTTGGGATTATTACTAGCAGCTGAAAACAATTCCTAACTAATGGGGAAGCAGGGAGACCTCGGTAAGGCTTTGCAACAACACTTTGTGAGTGCTTCTCAATTATTCATTAACAGTACCTCCCAATTATAATTGTGCATATGAATCACCAGGAGACCTTGTTAAAATACAAATTCTGATTTGATAGGTGTGGAGTGGTGCCTGAGATTCTGCATTTCTAATAATTCTCATGTGATGCTTCTGCTGCCGGTTTGTGAACCCACTTTGAGTAGCGAGGATCTAGAACACCATTATCATGTCAATTGAACCAACAAATATTATTGATTTTCTAATTGTAAATTTACCCTATTTTCTTGTACCTCAGCTACTTGAAACTTAACAACAATACCTGCTCTGTTCTCTGCATCATCCTATCACATTTAATCATAACATCACCAAGCAAAAAGAGCTGGAGGAGTAGATCTATCTACTAAAATAAGGGCATTTCCAAAACCAATTGCAAATCACTAAGGGTCAATTTCAAAGCAAAAGGATAGGCAGCTTGCAGTCAGAGATTAATGAAAAGGAAGCTTAAGTGCCTCTTTGTAATATAATTTTCTGCATAGCCACATTGTGCAAGTCCTTTTGAGACAGTAATAGAATTCTTGGAGGTAGAGTTTTCACTGCTCTTGTGCCTTGAGAATATTAACTCTCCTTTGCTCAATTATATTTAAGACATGCTCTGAATGAGCAGCTAAAGTAATCTCCACTCTTATGATTGCTGGCTAGTTATTTGAGTACTCCTGTTGCTCTTCCAGAAATACTGGGCATTTCAAGAGAAAGTAGAGGCCAATATCTGCCGGAAACATTAGACATTTAGGAAGAAAATTGTGGCTGAGGAAATCCAGGGTGTGTCACAACAGACGTTCAGGTCCTGTGATATTTCCCTCCTTTCCCCAACATGAATATTATATCCCAGCTGGTCTTAAGTGCTTGCCATTATTTGAACACAAATGATCCATTCCCACCTTTATACCTTACCTCACACTGTTTTCTTGGCACACTGTCACCCACTAGCTTCCCCTACTCGTAATCACTGCTATCCAGTGTGGAGCACTTATTATATCAGGCTCTGGGTTATGTGTACTACCCAGTTTAATCCTCAAGTAAGCTTACAAGATAGGTATAGTGGACTGTGTGTTTGTGTTCCCCACCCCCATTTGTATGTTGAAGCCCTAACCCCAGTAGGATGCGGTGGGGCCTTTGGGAGGTGATTTGGTTTAGATGAGATCATGAGGGTGGAACCCCAATTTTTACTCTCTATGCTTTAGTAGTAATTAGAACTTAGCAACAAGTAAATACATAACATATTTCAAATACGATCTTTAGACCACTGGGACTTCCTTTGATTTTTCATTAAAAATGTCATCCTATTGTTAATGAACCCACAAGGGTGGTTCTGTCTGTTGCCGCACAGAAAGCCAGTTACTGAGATGACGAGGATTGTCAAGGAAGAAAGTATTTATTGCATATGACGTGTCAACTGGGAGGCAGAAGGAATGGACTGCCTCATATCTGCCTCCCCAACCAATGGCATTAGGGGTTTTTCTGGAGGTGAAATGAATAATGCACGAAAGGAGTGACCATCATTACATGTTTAGGGTGGAGTGCAGGGCACACAAGCACAGTGAGAAATCATGCTAGTACATACATTGCATGATCAAAAAATGGCAGATAAATCCCTCCTAGAGCAGGGATTTTAGTAGTATAATGAGCTAGGGGTTAATAGTGGTCATTCAGTCTTGTGCATAGGCAGGATGCAGGGAGTAGCTGCTCAGTGGGTCCCTGGGCACAATCTGTGGTGGGATGTCGCTTATCTTGTCTTTTGCAGACAAACAGGTGGTGTAAGCCTTTGTAGTTATCTCGTGGCTGCAAGGGGGTTCCACCGTTCCTGGGAAAGAAACTCAAAAGGGAAAGCATCAGTGCAACAGAAAGTTAAGAAGTTCTGGTCAGCAAATCTTACTGGCCTGGGAACTTGAAACATAAGAGCACTATGAAAAAAAAACTATAAAAAAGTTTTCTTACGTATGGAGCCAGTTACACTATGCCAGTCAATACAAGAACTAAAGGTTGAAATTGAGAAAAATCTCATAAAATGTACATTTCAGATTTGTTTCAGGTAGGTACTTATCTTCAAAAACTAAGTTTTCACTTCCTTTCTCCTTTGAAGCCAAATTTTACCACAATCATTGATAGGTTCAGAGTCAGTAGAATCACGTTTGGTTCTCTAGCCAATGTCTAGACACAAAACTTTCAGATACAGTTTGTGTGGTGGTAAAGGAAGAGGAGGGAGTAAGTACATGAGTGCATTTTTAATTTAAATTTTAGTTCCATGAAACCTCTTAAACTGTATAACATTTATGCTCAGATTAGTGAGTCTGTCTAATGAAATTTGGTGCATAAAACAGAATTAAAGATGTAATGGTGGTAGAGGGGTAGTAGGTATATTTTTGGTAAACGATAAAATTAATGATAAGTTTTCTTATATAACAGCTGCAAACATCTGAGGAAAAGGAGGGCTTTTCTTTGTCTTAATTTTTTGCTCCAAGTAAAGACCGATTTTGTCATTTTTCCTGAAATATATACAATAATTTTTGTTTTAATTGAATAAACAACTTTTTGGAAATTTATATAAAAACACAGAAATATAAACTTCATTTATTAAAAAATAACATTTCTTTTGTTAGTTTATTATTACTAAACTTATTATCATAATGGAAACATCAAATGATGTAGACCAGCAGAAAGGACCTAAAATCAGTGATGTTTTGATGCATATACTTTCAGACACTTTACTGTAATACAGTTTTGTTCCCTACTTTTTTCCTTAAAATACTTTTACATGTTCATCATTTTGTGGTTCATAAGCATGATGATTGGGTTTTCACGCTCATGTGTGAGATGTGCCTTTCTCAGACCATGTTATGATGTTTGCACATTACCCATCTGATGCCCAGGGAAAAGCCCTTTTACATGTTAATAAGTACACACTACCACATACTTTTAACTGGCATGCAGCATTTCATTATGTAGGTGTACCCTAACTTAACAATCTCTTTTGTTGGATGTTTAAGTTGTTACCAATTTTGCTACTGTACACAGTACTGTAATGAACATCTTTATAGCTTAATTTTTCTCCACATTTTAATATCTATTTTTGTACAAGCTACATCTAATATTATATCCTTAGTATGTTAATGTAGAGTTGCTGGGTCAAAGATAAGAAATACTATTGGAATTGTTTTCTTAAAAAATAGATGTGGAATTTTAGGTCAAAGGTCAAATATGTTATCCTGACTTCTTAAATATATCACCAATTACTCTTCCAAAACTTCGGACCAATTTATATGCCTACCGGAGGTTCATGAATGTTCTTATTTTTCTGAAGGCTCACCTACTCTAGATATTATTTTTGCTTATCTAAACCAAATTTATTAAAAAGCAGATTTTTAAAGCAGGGGTTATGGTAAAGAAATTAAATAATGACAAATTATAATAACAGGAAGTTTCTCCCCTGAGCTACTTTAGAGTATCAATACCTTCATTCACTCTTTGTGGTTAAATTAAAATGGGATCTGATTATATTTATGATTTTGTCAGATTATAACATTTAGAAACATATTTGTTTAGCTTGTTCTTTTGAGATATCATGGTTAATACCATGAGGCAATGCATCTTGCTACTACAATTTCTTTTTATATATTTTCCCAGTGTGACAGGCAAAACATTCAATTATAATTATTTCTCATTATTTTACCTTGTGAGCTAGGAATAAGCCTTTTTTAAATGTTGTTCAGCTATTGGGTCTTTTCTACATGAAGTATGATGTATTCATGACCTATTTGCTATCTTACAATTACTGCAAACTTGGCCACTTAAACTACTCAAATTTATTATCTCACAGTTTTTGTAGGTCAGAAGTCTGGTGAGTTCAGTTGTTTTCTCTGGCCTGAGTTTCACAGGCTGAAATCAAGTTGTTGGCAAGCTGGACTTTCATCTGGAGGCTCTGAGGAAGAATCTGCTTCCAAGTTTATTTAGTTTGTTGACAGAATCCAGGTATTTGGCCTGCAGAGATGAGGCCCCTGCTTCCTTTCAGGCTGTGAGCCTCTTTCAGGTCCTTAAGTCCCCCTGAATTCCTCCATTTTCAAATCAGCCAGTGTGTTTTGAGACATTCCCACACTTGGAATTTCCATCACTTGTCCTTCTGTTGTATCTCTTCCACCTCCAGTGGGGGAAAGTTCTCTGCTTTTAAGGGCTCATGTGATTAGATTGTGCCCACCTGGATAACCCAAGCTAATCTTCCTATTTTAACACCTATAACCTTAATTACACCTGCAAAGTCCCTTTTGCCACATAAGGTAACATATTTACTGGTTCCAGGGTTTAGGGCGTGGGTGTCTTTGGAGAGGGGGGCTTTCTGCCTGCCACACTGTATAAAGCCTCCACTATTTGATCTACCTACCACATTCCTCAATTCTAGAACAGGAATGTGATGTTTTTGTCTTTTGGAGCTGAGGGAACGACTTCACAAAAATCTGCAATAAGAATTATTTATTATTTATTTATAAGTGATCATATTCAAATGTACTAAAAATAGAGTGAACAATATAAAGAAGTCTATGTACCCATCACCCAATTTCCAACAATTGTCAATATTTTGCCAATCTTGATGCATCTATTTGTTCACATCCTGCTTTTTTGTTTTGATGTATCTTCAGATAGAAGAAAATATCTTTATCTGTGAAGACTAATTAGACTTCATATTTTATTGGGAATTGTAACAGTTTTGTATAATACAAGTTAATGAACAAAAGGATAATAATTCAACAAAACAAAACAAAAATACTAGTTCTTTCCTTTCATTTAGGGGATGGAAAATAACCTTTGGGGTATTAAAATCTTGCCTGACTTACATAATTTAACATTATAATTCACTGACATTTTGCATTAATGATCTCATAGCATAGAATTCCTTTTCATTCTTGTGCTGATATATAAGGGGAAGTCAAATGTAAGGAAATAGGAGTAGACAGCTTTTTCTCAGAGTATTTAAGAAATGAAGCCCAAACTGCATAACATTTCTCTCAAGGATGCTTATTTTTCTCTCTTTCCTCTTGATGCCAAGTCTTGGTATTTGTAGGGGATAAGTTATTATAGAACTTAAGATATTTTACCATAATAAGATAATTATTTGCTATTATTGGACAGTGTAGAAGTGCAAATAGACCAAAATCCATGAATAATCTAAAAATAACATTTCCGTCTTTGCACTGTGTTTTCCTATCATATTTAACTGAGTGTGTGCTGATGTTCTGGGAATTTAGATTGAACAGAATATCAAACTACATTGTAAAAGTCAGGTTTCAGTCTATGAACACCTGGCTCTGGGATGGGTGAAAAGGGTTCCTCTTCCCCAGTGTTCCCATGAATAGGGAAAGTGTGTTCAGCTATTTCATTTAAAAGAGCTCTTCTCTGTGTAAAAATGTTTTCATTAAATTATATATATAACAGTTATTAGAGAATCACCATCAAATTTGTAATTTATTACCACACTGCATTATCCTTACTCTTTTTTCCAGTTTTGGAGAATGATATTCCTCAAAACCAAAGTAAACATTTCTGCTTTTAATTTCAAACTCTCTCACCTCCTCCAGAACCATGCTCCATTAATTAGCATTTCCTTTGTTTCTATCCACCTTTCCTACCTTTTCAATACCTCCTTTTCAATTTCACAATAACTTACAAATATGTACAACTTTCCCCCATCAAAGTAACATAATGCTTAATTTTCTTTTTCCCCTTTACCAATGAACGTCTTAAATACCCACTTCGTCAGCAACTGTGTGTTTTTAAATTGTTGTAATTTATTTTCTATCCTCATCATGTATGTGTTGCATTCTCCAAACTCCCAGTAACTTAACTATTCGCTGAAATCAATAGCCATTCTGTCAGTTGTCATACTCTTTAACCTCTGTCCCAACTGAGACTATTAACTGACCACTCTTTCTTTGCTTAAATCTCCCCTTTGTGTCCCTTTAGACACTTTCTTATCTTCTTGGCCTTATGCTACTCGTCCAACTAACTACGCTCTTTTCTTCATTCGTATATGGTACCCATTTAGATGAAGTTCCGGGAGGATTTGTCCCTGGTGGCCACCTCTTCTCTCTCTCTTGAGCTCTCCTCCTGGGCAATCTAATTCCCTGGCTTCAACTCTAAGTTTCCACATAAATGGCTTTTAAATCTATGTTTATACTCCTGAATTTCCCCCCCAAAGTTTAGGTCTCAATTTTCCAATTTCTGGTTCGACATTTCTGTCTAGACATTCTTCCAGCACATCATATTTAGCAGTTCAAAAAACTGGACTTCTCATCCACCCTTTTAAACCTACTTCCCTCACTATTTCCTATGTTTATTACAACTACTACCTTGTCACATGGGCTTAACACAGCAAGGTCATCTTTGATGCCTATCTTCCTTGTCCCTTTTCAAAGCAACAAATGTTGATAAGCCTATTTGATTCTACACCTATAATGAGTTTCTCCCTCTATACATACTACAGTCCTCTCTTCTACCAGCTGAGCTATGGAGGGGAGCACCTACCTCCATAAATAAATAACATTTAACCATTTCCAATTCTATGACTTCTTTTATATTTCAGAACTCTATTATCTGTGACTAGGAATATTGAAAAAGTATGTTAACTTTTATTTCTCACCTACTCTACCTAATTAGCATGTAAAATCTTGCCAGTTTAATCTTCCTTAATTTTAGTTTTCATAATGTCAACCTCTGCTTCAAATCTTCAATGACTAGTTAAAACAGAGGTTCTCAACTGGGGGTAATTTTGCCTCCTAGGGGACATTTGGCAATGACTGGAGACATATTTGCTTGTTACAACTAGGGCAGTGGGGCTACTGAAATCTAGTGGATAGAGGTTTGGGATGCTGCCAAACATCCTACAGTGCGCAGGACAGCTCCTTGCAACAAAATATTGGTGGGCTCTAAATGTCAATAATGCTAAAGTTGAGAAACCCTGGTCTAAAGAATAATTTCCAAATAATGAATTTGGCATTCTCATCCTTGCCTACAATTTATGTTACAAGTCCATGCAATTAAATTTAAATTTAATTAATTAACAATTATTTACTTATTTTTAATTGAAAAATAAAATTATATATATTTATGGTGTGCAACAGGATATATGTATACATTGTGGAATGGGTAAATGAAGCTAATTAACATGTGCATTGGGCCGGACATGGTGGCTCACACCTGTAATCATAGCACTTTGGGAGGCTAGGTGGGAGGATTGCTTGAGGCCAGCAGTTCAAGATCAGCCTGAGCAACATAATGAGACCCAGTATCTACAAAAAAATAGAAAAACTTAGCTGGATGTGGTGGTGTGTGCATGTAGTGCCAGCTACTTGGGAGACTGAGGCAGGAGGATCACTTGAGCCCAGGAGTTTGAGGTTGCAGTGAGCTCTAAGGACACCATTGTACTCTAGCTAGGGTGACAGAGCGGGACCCTGTCTCAAACAAACAAACAAACAACCAAACCAAAAAACCCAAACATATGCATTATCTTATATATTTATCACTTTTTTTTTGTCATGAGAACACTTAAAATTTACTCTCTTAGCAATATTCAAGTATACAATACATTGTTATTAACTATAGTCACTATGTTGTACAATAGATCTCATGAATTTATTCATCCTGTCTCACTAAAATTTTGTATTCTTTGATCAACATCTCCCCAATACTCCCCATCCAAATTCATGAAATTTTTATAATTGTTTCTTTCTCCCATTTCCCACCTCTAGGTCTTTGCTTATTCTTTTCTTACCTGGTCCTCCCATTAAAAAAGTTTAAATACCACCCATTTCTCAGTGCTCAGCTTTATTGTCATATCTTTCAGAAGAACTCCATAATAATCCCAGCTGAAAATGATGATCTGCTTCTGAATCTTGATAAGGATTTTATTGGCATTGCTGTTATCATTTCTTGCCTTTTAATAATTATTTATGTAAATTTCTTTAAAATCTTACAAATCTTCACATTTCTAAGGTAACAGCTTTATTGAGATATAATTCACACATCACAAAATTCACGCTTTTAAGTATACAATTTATTGATTTTTAGTATATTCACAGAATGGTGCAACCATCACCATTATTCGATTTAAGAATATTTTCATCACTCCCAAAAGAAACTCATACTCATTAGCTGTCACTCCCCATTTCCTCCTTCTCTCACTTCCTGGCAAGCACTAATCTATTTTCTGTGTCTATGTTTTACCTATTCTGGATATTTCATACAAATGGAATCATATGATAAGTTGTTTAACCCAGCAAAATATTTTCAGGGTTCATCCATGTTGTAGCAGGGATCAGCACTTCATTCTTTTTTGTTGTCAAACAAATATCCATTGTATGAATATACCACATTTTATTTATCTATTCATTAATCTGTTGACATTTGAATTGTTTCGACTTTTTTTGCTATTATGAATAATGCTGATATGAACACATAAAAAATTTTGAGTGTTATATGGTTTTGTTTCTCTTGATATATACCTAGGAGTAGAATTAATGAATCATATGGTAAATTAAGATTAACATTTTGAAGAACTACCAATTTTTCAAAAGTGGTTGTACCATTTTACAATTCCCCCAGCAATGTATCAGGATAATCTATATGCTTTTTAAGGTTACAATGTGTGTCTATCTCATGGCTTTGTATATAATAGACAACTAATGAATATTGTTAAATTAGTCAATGAATGATAACATTGGAGAGTTAAATTCTAATATATAATCTTAATATCTAATATATGCAAAATAAGTACTTAATATGTTACATTTTGATATTACATGACAATGTAATGAATCTGAAATGAACCTGAAATGTCCATAATAATAGCTACCTATTTTAGTCCATTTGTGCTGCTATAACCAAAGACCATAGACTAAGTGGCTTAGGAATAACATGTAGGCAAACCCAAACAAAAACTCTCTGTATGAATAATAAAAATACTGTGTAATTAGTGAGGTTTCCCGTGCGACCAGTTATTTTGTTTGATATTTTGATCTTTCTCCTCAGGCAGCTGGTGTACTTCATGTGCCTGTGATCATTGGTTGGCCACTCATATGTAAGAAAAAAGGACTGGCTTGCTAGTTCAGTTCCCTCTTCCTTGTCCAGTGTGATGTGATGGTAAGCTCTCTGTGTGTGCAGGGGAGTTGAGTGGGGACTGGCAGTCTTCACTTCAGTATGAACAGGAGCAGGCTATCAACCTGTGGGTCTTAAAATTCCAGAAGGAGGAGAGGTTTACTCTGGGCACCAATATTCACTTTCAAAACTTTAGCTTACCTAGACATTCAGTTTATAGAAAAAAGCCTTTTGCTTTGCTTTATTTTTGCCCAGGGGACAAAAATACCTGACTCTAGGTGGGACAAAAGAAGTTGAAGAAAGCTGCCAGGTGGGTCAGTGTTTTTTCTAAAACACCTGTGCTGTAATTGGTGTACCTGTTTTTTTGCTTGTTATGAAACCAAAACTTCTCTGCGGTTCCATAATGATAATGGTCATTTAATTGTCTTTGAAACTGGTATATTTTGATAGGGATAGAGGGCTTTATTAATAATTACTCTGGGAAAATAAGTTAAAGACTGCCCTGGGAAAACCATGATACAAGATGTTCCATCCATATAATTGGCTTTTAACTTTGCAGATACTTAGCAGTTTATTCAAGTTTTTCCTGAGTTGTTTCATCAATGTTCATTCATTTTTGATCTTTCAGAAATGTGTTGCTATTTCTATGCACACTCCCTCCATTTTCCTACCACATTATCTTTTCTGTTATGACTTTATTCCTTTTATATGTGTATACTTTTTTATTAGCAGGGTTTTGTGAGGTATTGGAGACAAATATGTGTGCAAAGTCTGCCATCTTGAATTGATGGAATTTTAAAGAAAACAAGTTCAACTTTGGCATTTGTAGATTTAATTGATGTCACCAATCAGGCTGTATGAACTATAATTTATGTTAAAATTGGGGTCTGACAAAAATGAATGTTAAGTATACAGTGTTGACAGTTAGAATTAGAACAAGATTATATGCCCTCTAAGTGGATAAAAAGACTTACAGCAAGGCTTAAAGTACTTGTAAAGCATTTGTATAATAGAGAATGTTGCTAATATAACCAAATTAGGCATGAAATCAGTACCAAATAATGAATAGTCTGAGTTGTAAAACATTTTAAAAGACATGCAAATTTTAAGCTTTTATGTGTACACTCCACTATTTTCTGAGATCATTTGGATGTGAGAGGAAAGGATATTTCAGGCAGAGCCCCTTTCTCAGGGCATCACATGTATAAGTGATATGCCCTAAGAAAGGGGTTTGTCTGCTTTGTGCAAAGAACAGTGATGAGGCCAGTTTAGTTAAGGTGGAATTAATAAGGGAGGGAATAGGAGGAGACATGGTCAGAGAAGTAATGGGGATCAGTTCACGTAGGTCCCCATGTATCGTGGTAAGGGCTATTAGTAATAGTTTCTATTCTGAGTGAGATGGAAAGCCATTGAATGGTTGTGAACAGAGGAGTAAGATTGTTTTAATAGGATCTCTATGTCTGCTCCTTGGAGAATATGCTGAAACTGGACAAACTTACAAACTTACAAAACAGGACAGTCAGGAAGCAATTGTAATAATATAGGGAAAAATAATTGTGTCTTGGACCAAGTTGATGTTGTGTGATAAACCGCCAAATTGTGGGGGTATTTTGAAGATTAAGTAAGTAGAATTTGCTGAAAAAATTTTGTGCAGCATGGATGATGCCCAGATTTACATGTCCTTATTAGATGCAAGCTGAATGAGGATAGAAACCAGAGATGCTTGTTCAGTGTTCCATCCTTTTCTAATATGTCATTCACAGGTAGCAACAAAACTGCTGAATGAGTGAATAAGACATTCACATAGGACACTATCATAGTTTGTATATGAAGCAGAGAGTCCCTCCTTTTCATGCCACCAAATTCTTGATCTTTTTGGAAGTCTTTTTTCTCAGACACAATGACAGTAAATATATGGATTCTTCCTTTTCAGATCCAGGTGTTTCTTCCAAATGTCCTTCTGTCATCCTCACACTGATAGCTCTAGCACTGCAGGGCAGCAAGTGATTATTCTTTACCCTTCTAGACCATTCAGGACAAGGTGTTATATGCACCAGCTTCCTTTGCTTCTTCTAAGACTGACATACTATTCAAACTACGTGTTCATTCTCAGAAAGAAAGAGGGGCCACATCTTCTTTTCTGTAGTTACAACACATTCTCTCATTTGTTGGTTTGTGTTTTGGAAGGGAGTCACTTCTGACCTCTCAAGGAGACTTTCACAACTGTATCAGTTTTCTGGGTCCTCAATTTGGCACGATCTGCAGCACAAAGCACCCGAACCAAGGGCCTAATGAGTCATTTTAATGCTGTTACTCTGGTAATATTCTATTATGGGTAAAACAAAATTATTTCCTTGGTGGTGCCTAGAAACAGCATATGTTGCCCTAGTTACAAATGTTCTCTACATGGTTTAATACTAAACAGTATGGAAAAATCTATTTGAACATATTTAAGAGTAAAATGACATAATGAAGAATAAAACTCAGAATTTAACTTTCAAAGTTCCTGACACAGGAAAAGCTGACAAATCTAATTCCTAAGGCTCATAATTATCAATAAAAAGCACATAAAGGATAACAGAATAAATTTTTGAGTTTTAGTTTTCAAAAGTCAGCTTCTCACTGTGACAATTCTTAAAGTCATTAGAGATGACAAATATGTCAGAATGCCCTAGAAATTAAGAGTATCAGTCCAGGAACTGAGTGAGGTGAATCCGAATTTTGAAGGAACAAAAAAGAAAAAGAGAAAAGACCAATGGAACAGGACTGAGAACCCACATATAAAACCAACCTCATACAGTCATCTGATCTTTGACAAAGTAGACAAAAACATACACTGGGGAAAAGAATCCTGGATAGCCACATATAGAAGACTGAAACTAGATCCACACCTCTCACCTCTCACAAAAATCAATTCACGATGGATAACAGACTTAAACTTAAGATGTGAAACCATAAGAATTCTAGAAGAAAAGTTGGAAAAACTCTTATATACATTGGCCTAGGCAAAGAATTTATGAAGAAGACCCCCAAAGCAATCACAGCAGCACCAAAAATAAATAAATGGGACCTGATCAAATTAAAAAGCTTCTGCACAGCCAAGAAAACTGTCACTAGAGTGAACAGACAACCTACAGAACAGGAGAAAATATTTGCATGCTACACCTCTGATAAAGGGCTGATAACCAGAATCTATTCAGAACTTAGGAAAATCAACAAGAAAAAAATCAAGCAACCCCATTAAAGTGGCAAAGGACATGAACAGAAACTTTTCCAAAGAAGACAGAATAATGGCCAGCAAACATATAAAAAATTGCTCAACTTCTCTAATCATCAGGGAAATGCAAATCAAAACCACAATGAGATATCACTTAACTCCAGTGAGATTGGCTCATATCAAAAAATCCCCAAATAACAAATGTTGGCGGGGATGTGGACAGATAGGAACACTCATACACTGCTGGTGGGACTGCAAATTAGCACAACCTCTATGGAAAAGAATATGGAGATACCTCAAAGAACTAAAAGTAGAATTACCATTTGATCCAGCAATCCCACTACTGGGTATTTACCCAAAGGAAAAAAAGACATTTTATAATAAAGACATCTGCACTCGAATGTTTATAGCAGCGCAATTCACAACTGCAAAGATGTGGAAACGACCCAGGTGCCCATCAATACATGAGTAGATTAATAAAATGTGGTATATGTATACATGGAGTATTACTCAGCAATAAAAAACAACGGTGAATTAACACATCTGATATTATCCTGGATGGAGCTAGAGCCCATTTTTCAAGGCGAAGTGTCACAAGAATGGAAAAACAAGCACCACTGGCACTCACCATCAAATTGGTACTAACTGATCAATACTTATGTCACACATGGAAATAATATTCATCAGGGGTCAGGCAGGTGGGAGGGGGTGGAGGGGATGGGAAAACTCACACGAATGCGTGTGGGGTGCACAGTTTGGGTGATGTCCACGATTGTAGCTCTGACTTGGGCAGTGCATAGGCAATATATATAAGCAAAGTGTTGTACCCCCATAATATTCTGAAATATAAAAAAAAGAGAGAAAAGAAAAGAAAAAGTTGTTATCTTCATAAGAATCAAACCATTTTAAATGATGTGTCCCCCTTAAGTTGATTGCATTATTATGAAAATGTCAAGTATTCCTTTGCTAGCCTTCTATTTACTACTTTAAAAATTAGTAAATGTGAGAAAGTACCTTAGATTTTGAATCTAAACTAGTATGTTCATTTTAGGAATCATAATGGTAAATTGTGTAAGGCATGTTTCAAATTTCTCAGTTAATTCCTTTCAAAGAATCTATAGTGAGGGTGAGGTTATTGCAAAGTGTTTTCTTGCTAATTTGGGGTTGCAAATTTCTGAGGACCAACTTTCCATAAAAATGTGTCATATCATGAGACAAATATGAGAAATAAATGACATTTCTTTTTCTGTGGGATCTTATACTTCATAAAGAACACTTAAAGGGTTTCCTTTCTCCAATTTAGAAAATGCATTGGGGGTATGGCTTAAAAGTAACATTTATGTGATTTGTTAGCAATCTTTGATGAAATCTAAGAAGAGAATGAGACATTTGCATTAGGTTGAAATGTTTCTTAAACTTTATCAAAGTTAATCAAACTTAAAAAGTCCTCTGTTAAATAAGATGCTGGCTGGGTAAAAGTTTCCACATAGAATAATATCCTTTTTTATTAGATGTAACTTATGGCACATTTTTACATGTTTTTTTTTTTTTTTTGAGACAGAGTCTCACTCTGTTGCCCCAGGTAGAGTGCTGTGGTGTCATCATAGCTCACTGCAACCTCAAACTCCTGGGCTCAAGCAATCTGCCTGCCTCAGCCTCCCAAGTAGCTGGGACTACAGGCGCACTACTACGCCTGACTAATTTTTCTATCTTTTGTAAAGATGGGGTCTCGTTCTTGCTCAGGTTGGTACATTTTTTTCTCACTTCCCTACTTTGTTACATTGTATTTTCAAGCCTTTGGGTTACTCTTAAATTCATACCTGCCAAATATCATGCTAGACTTCATTCTTGATTGATGATTATATAACAGAATGACTTGAAAAAAGTCATTGCTCTTTTGTTGTGTTCATTGTCATGAAACCGATTAAGAGCATTAGAATTTTTACTAGGTTTCTGATTATATTAGTCATCTCAGGTGGCCATAACAAAATACCATAGACTGAGTGACTTAAACAACAGAAATTTATTTTCTCACAGTTTGGAAATTGGGAAGTCCAAAATCAAGGTGCCAGCTGATTTGGGTCCTGGTAAGGGCCCACTCCCTGGCTTGCAGATGGCTGCCTTCTCCGTGTGCTTATGTGGTATATGTGCATGGAGAGAGATTTCTTCCTCTTCATGTAAGCCACTCATAAAACACTGGATTAGGGCTCCACCCTTATGACCTCATTTAACCTTAATTACCTCCTAAAGACCCCATCTATAGATACAGTCACATTGGAGGTTAGGGCTTCAACATACGAATTTTGGCGGGGGGATTTAGACAATTTAGTCCATAGCGCTGATATAACAAGAGATCTAACTGTGCCATTATTCCCAGTGGTTAAGCATCCCGATGATGTTTCAGTTTCTACAATCAACATTTACAAAGCATGTACTATGTACCTGAGAGTCTACGAGCTTGAGGGCATTATAAAGATAAATAAAAGTCTCCTGCTTTTAAGTTTATAGTCTGATGGTCGAGATTGACGTGTATACCCACAAATGTCATAATACCATGTGAGAAGTAAATAGAAATGCACACATGCTATTCTAGGAAGAATGTCCCCTTACACTGTATTTCCCATCAATATGTCTTAATTCATGATTAAAATTTTTTTTTAATATAGTAGTCCATTATTTCTGATTGGATCTTTGACATAGCAAGTACTGTCTAGTGAGCTACAAACAGCTGTGTTATGTTTTAGGTGGAACATTTTATTCCTGACCTGCCTTAGGATCTTGTACAAGAATTTCTGCTTGTTTCAGTTACTGTGGCGAAGTCTGTCTTTGTGGCATCTTATCTCTTTGGACTTTTTGCTTTCTCAACATACGATCAGTATGATTGGACTGTTTAGATGATTTCACATTCTCTAGGAGTCAATTTATTGGCCCTAGTATACGGCAGTGATACGGGACTGATTTTAACTGGAATTGAATTACTTGTCTTTTATGAACAATGTTGCCTCATAGACATTGAATTAAAATAAAACAAGCATTAAAATTTTACAATTGCACCAATTTTCTGTGCTGATGTAAAATGAAATTAGGTGTCTCCACACTTCAATGTGTTATGTAATTTATGCATGGTTGCCCTGCATAGCATGACCAAGTCATTAATCTTCAATGGTTCTGAAATCGTTGGTATGAAATAGGGCAAAAAGTAGGATCACAGACAATACGCTATTGAAACCCTCTTTGATATCAGTGTCACTGTCAGACCTTTTCAAGGCTGTCCTGTGGTTAATTTCCCAAATTAGGCTATAAAAGTTCAGGAGACACCCTCAGTTTATAAGCATTGAGCCTGGCTTTGTCTGGTCAGCTTCCTCAGTATTATTGTGACTCTTAAGTTTGAAAACTGTTTCTATGTATGCTTGCCCTTTTATTTATTTTAGCCAGTGGACACACCTTTTCCTTTTTATACTGTGTGTCGATGGCCTTTCCTTGTAATAACTGTTGACATAATACTGCTGAACTGAAAGAAAACACCACTAAGGAAAACACTGGGTCTTTCTAACTTTCTTGGACCTCTGTATGGAGGAATGCAGGTCTCAAACCAGAGTCAGGTGGAGAAAGAAATACCAATGGGTGCAACCAAGAACTTCAGGTTCTCAGGCATTATTTTCTTTGTTTGGGATTTATATTTATATTATATATATTTATATTTATATTGTTGTCTACTTGGCAAATGTTCAAACTAGCAATAACAACCATTTGCTGGCAGATATTCAAGGATATGAACATTCCCTTACTTTGACGGTAGAAGTGTGAATTCCTCAATTTGTTTTGGGAAATAAATCTGACAGCAATTATTTGAATTAAAGCAACTATACATTATATAGTAATTCCAGTTCTTGAATTCTAACATATTTAAAGTTTGACAAAGGCCATGTATAGATATAATGCTATTTGTATCATTGCTTGTAGTGCCAATAAACCATAATCGATCTGAATGTCCATCAGTAGGAAATTGAACATGACATGTGCACATGTGCATGCACACACACACAATGGAAAATGATGCAGCTCTTAAAAAGAATAAGATTTATATGTATTGGGATGTAAATATCCCAAATGAGAGCGATGTTCACAATATATAGTGAGATGAAAAAAAAAAAGCAAATTCAGAATAAAATAAATAACATCAATGCATTAAAAAAGTGAAAACCTAAAAACAGATTATGTGATTGACCAAAGAGAAAATGGGTCAAATACATACCCAATTCTTCACATTTGTTATCTAAGGGAGGCATGGGAGGATTTTAAAGTTTTCACTCATTCTTTTATTCATTTATCACACCAAAAAAGCGAAGTCATGGAGGGGAAAAGAAAGGCGGGAACACCATCCTGTTGATAGATGCTGGGTGAGAGGAGGGCTGGACACCAACATGGCAGCCAGACTTATTATTATTATTATTAAAACTCAGAGATAGCAAGGAGCTATCTCTGAGTTTTCGAGCACAGAGATTTGAGGGAACAGAATGTGTCTGGATGACCCAGGTTCCCTGCAGTTATCAACAGCACCTCATTCCTATAGCTGTCTTTTTAGTTGTCCAGAGCACCCCTCTTCCCCAATTATGTGCAGGAGAAGCTCTGCCCATACCTGTGCCAAGTTCCTATGGTGGGGAGGATGAGGGCAGCAGAGGGTTACTGGTGAAGAAGGGTGCATCTACTCTAGGTGTGAAGTTTCCAGATGGGTCCAGAAGTTCATCAGATGGCCAGGCTTCCCTTCCTCCTTCCCCCACAGAGCTAGGCACTAATTTGCATGTGGGGGTGTCACTGTCCAAAGATCTGCGAGGAGAAGAATATGACAGGATAATGTTTGAAGTTATTAATCTATGCTTGTTCTTCTCTCTATATTTACTTTCCTCTCTCTGTTCCTCCTAATTTAATCAGGTAGTTGCCCTGGGAAGTGTGAGCCAGGTGATGTTTCTGGCTATTAATTTCCAATAACCTAAGTCTGAAGGAGAAGTCAGGCAAGGTTGCCAGAAAAGGCAAAATGAAGGCAAATTTGTGGACCTAGACCAAGTGTCTGGGTCAGAGACATGGGAGGTGAATTTTCCAATTTAGAAAGAGAGTCCCATGGGAATAGGGGAGTGTGGGGAGGAGGAGAAGGGGAAGTCTGGGACTGAGTAGACAGGGTCGGTGCCCTGACTTCTGACTACATGAAGAAGGGGAATGGTAAGACCCTAAAGAGGAAACGTATGCTTTGTATTGAGGCAAATGAAACCGAGAGGATCCATTCTTCCAACAGCAGACATTTTAAAGTTACAAAAAAAAGTTGCAATGAACATTCTGGTGTCCCTGTGCGATGCTTTTTCTGGGATTTATTCTTTAGAACTTGACTTACTAAATCCTAAGCTTTAAATATTGCTAGATATTGCCAAAATGCTTTCCAAATTATACCAATTTGCTCTCTCAACATCTTATGTTTTTCTTCTCAAATTTATACTGCACTGCCTATAGTAAAACTTCAGTGTTCATTAATTATCAGTAATTAACATTAAGAATTTGAAAGTTTCCTTTTTCCCCTACTTCCTCACCATTACTTGTCATTATCAGACTTTTGAAAATTTTCCAGTCTGATGGACAGAAAACAATATCTTGTTTTAATTTGCATGTTTCTATTACTAGCAAGTTACAGCTTTTTTTCCTTCTTATCTTTATTGGCCATTCTCTTCTGTGAACAGAAAGTTTATATTCATTTATTTACTGGGCTTTTTGTTGTTTCCTTATTTATAGGATATTTTAATATAGTCTAGATCGCAATTATTTTTCAAATGCCTTGTAAATATTTTCTCTGTCACTTGTTTGCCTTTTAGCTTTGTTTAATGTGTCTAATGTATAGAAATTTAAAATGTTAATGTCATCAAATTTATTTATCTTTTAGTTTGCACTTAATGGTTTGCTATTTTATTTATTTTTTCTTAATAGGCTCAATTTTTAAAGAGCAGTTTTAGGTTCACAGTAGAATTGAGCAGAAGATAAAGAGATTTCCCATATAACTCCTGCTCTCACCTCTGCCACGCATAATCTCATTCATTTTAAACCTCCCATGCCAGAGTGGTACATTTGTTACAATTGATGAACCTTTTATATCTTAAGAAATTTTTTTTACTTTAATGTTCTGAGATAGTTTCCTACATTTTCTCCTATAACTTTTAAGGGTTACTTTTAGTCTTTAAGTCTTTAATTCATGTGGACTTCCTATTGGTGTATGGAATGAGGAGGAATTTAATTTTCTGATACATTTGAAAATTTGTACCTCAATCACATGAGGTCAGACCACCCTATTGGCAGATTCACTTGCTTCCCCACTGAAAGATCCAGGATAACTAAGCGTTTGTAGCAGGCTTCTGGACAGGACATTGTGGGTTAATCACTGAATTTATGAAAAAGTCTCAGAAACCAAAGAGCAGACCACGGTATTACCTGGATTAGTGAGTTGAGTGACCTATGTGAATTCTTCCGTGTCAAGGACATTGGCTGATGGGGAACCAGGGACATTCACTGACTGAAAAGAGATACAGCTGGCCTGACATCCCCACTGGATATCAGGATCTGTGTCAAAACTACCAAACAAATTAGCAAATATAGCAGTAAATATGGCAGAACTAACACAGCCAAAGTATTTTCCAAGCAAATGTAGGTATCCCAGAGAAAAATATTTCTTAGGAAATGTTTCTGTAATATCACTAATTTATTTGATATATATCATAAACTTTAAAAATTCTTAAAAATCTTAAATTTAGTGGAGTGTAGTGGAGAAAAGGGAAAAACCCTATTTTAATTGGTTGGTGGTAAAAAATAAGATTTACATTTATCGCTCCCCCTCAAAATAAAATAAAACAATCAATTTTAATAATTTGAGCAGAGATTACATTTTTTCTATAAAATGTCTTGCTTATAGTAAAAGAACTGTATGGGATTTTATGGCAATTTTGGTATTTATATAACTCCTTAAAGAAGATAAAAGAAAACCTGCAGTTATGTAAAACATTTATACTGGTATTATGCCCTGTAAAGTACATCATCTCAGTTATTATAATTAAGAAGTATAATCCAGAATCCAGTTTGTAGTTTCCAAGATGACTGTTAATACAAATATTTGAAATATAAGTTTATATTTTTTTTAAAATAAATTTTTTTTAAATAAAAATAATTAGCCTGGAATATCCCACATGTATTCTAAATCCCCTAGTTGGCCTAGGTAATTTTTCTTATTCTTCCATAACACGTAGCATTCTTTCTATGAATGACATCAGTGTGGAAATACCCCATGGTTTTCTGAGTTATAAATGGGTATCTCAGTATGAACTCCTGATTATATTATGATTCATACTTTCACTTCTGTTTTTTTACACTATCATTTTGAAAAAGTGAAAATGAAACTGTGTCTCATTGGCCAACAATTCACAAAAAGTAAGGTTGAATGGAACGATTTGCAAAATATTTAAGGATTATTGCCTGAAAATATTGTAAAAATCATTTCTTAAAGAAAAATAATGCAGCTGTGACCAAAAAAAAAAAAAAAAAAGAAAAAAGCTCTTAGAGAGTCACTCTGGGACTTACCAGTGACTACTGTCAGAGCTCTGCTTCAATAAGAGCATTGATTATGTTTCTTTGGCATTTATTTATTTATTTAGCTATTATTGATAACTCTTTAAAAACTCTTTTTCTCAGTAGAACTGGGGTATGAAACCCCAGCATTCTAATTTTAGAATTTGTTCTCTTAATCATTACATTATAGTGGTAATTTGATGATAGTGTGAAAGAAAGAAAGAAAAGAAAAATATGGAAAGTCCCAACATGACTCTAGGTTTGACAGTCTTTATTCATACTGCAAGTTCCCTTAGGGCAAGGGTCAAGCCTGCTCATTGCCATGTTCCCTGCACCTTAGTTAGTTCCTGGCACATAGCAACGCTCAACAAATATTTGTTGAGTAAATGACTAGAGTAGCTTAAAAGCAAATTTTTGTACTTCATGATATTCTGTGGAAATCCACAAGAAAAAAATCTTGTCTGAGGTCTCAGCATTCTAGTAACCAAGAAGTGTCAGGAATCGTATGAACTTCTCTTATGAGATCCTTCAAGTAGCAACACTTAGTATCATGCGGTATGAAGTCTAAGACTACAGGCCTCAATGGCTTCTGATTGTTTATTTAACTAGACTTGTAGCATGGGAATTTTGCCAGGGATTATAAACCCTTTGTAAAGATTAATGTAATTTTAAAAATCTTTCTATTAAGAATAAATTTATCTTCTTAGGCTGCTTGTCATCAAATGGCCATTCTTACTAAAGAATTATGTCTTGTGGATCAATATGTGTTTTCCTATAAGTAAATTAATTTCTCACCTTCAAAGTTCCCTTTCCCAGACCAAAATTTTTTTCTATCTACCCTGCTTTGATACTTATATTTCAAATTTACTAAATCCTTCAGGTTAAAACATTGAAGAATGTTCCTATCTAAGAGAGGTTATCATCTTCTGTTTTTTAAGCATCATTAACATCTTAGGATAGTGTAACAGACCAGTTAGCCAGTTACTTTTTGGATTTCTAAGAACACAGGAGGGGTATGAGTATATAAGTGGTAAAAAATTTTTTAAAAATCTGCATATGTGCAGCAGCATATGTGACGTGTGAAGGAAGTTTAACAGAAAAATATAAAAGTTATTTATTCCAAAAATTGTTGAGGACCCCAAAACATCATTTACAAATTTTAGAATGTCCCAATGTCAGTACACCAATAACCTGGTCTTGAAATGACATTGAGAATATGGTGAGAATAATAGTGATATTAATAAAATGGTTATTACTTTAAGTAACTACATTTTGTGATGTTTGTTAATCAGAAATAGATTACCAGAACAGAATTATTGTAAGGATTAAATGGATATTAATGAAAAGAAAGTCATACAGTGAGATTCTCTTTGAAAACTTAAGGAAATTTAGAGCAGAATATAGAAGTCATTTTAATGAGACAAAATAACTTATAAACCAGTAAGACTTGACTTGTAACTTGCTAAATATTTTTAAAAGAAATAATGTGTTAGACAGAAGGGGAGTTGGTCTGCCTGGTATATGAAAGAAGAAAACAAAGAATCCATGATGTACACTTTGGCAGAGAATTCTAGAGAAATTTGGTTCCAATATTTGTCCTCTCTGATGCTGATTGTTGAGACTGTAGCATTAACTAGTCTTTGCTTATGACATTGAACATCTTGTTTATATCAATCCCCACTTACTCTGAATTCATGTTAAGTAAATAATATTTTGATTATAATTTGACTTCTGATATAATTTTACAAGGAAGGACTGCTTTGGCTAGAGATCCCACTTGAAAGTTTTATCTCTTATTGTAATTAATAAGAGCTTTTTTCCCCCTGTTTTTTATAAAAGTCTCTTGAATCTAGTCTCTGTAAATCACAATTCCTGAGTTTCACCAGGTTTGGCAAGCTGATGAGATTGAGTTTTTGAATTCACAAGGCTGTGCAACAGAGTTGGGGCTGCAGTGGCCTCCCCAGGGTTGTCACCACTCTGATAATGCCCCCTGTCCTCCCACTTCTTGTGGACACTGCGTGATGAGTTCCTGATAAAATATGTGGCGTAGAGCGGTGCCCTGCAAATGTTAGTTTCTATTCCAAAGTGTTCCCCCTGACAGCTCATTCGAGGACGAGGGAAAGGAAATTGTGCACTCGATAATAAGCAGAGTAGGGAGGAAGGAGAGAGCTGTTTGCTGAAGGCAGTGCTTTACTGACATAATAAGCTCTGAAGGAAATCTCTCTTGTGATGACTTGTCAGATGTGATGGTTAATTTCAGGCATCAACTTGACCGGGCTGTGGGGTGCCCAGACATTTGGTCAAATATTATTCCGAGTGTATCTATGAGGGTGCTTTTGGATGGATAAGATGGACATTTAAAGCGATAGACTGAGTAAAGCAGATTGCCCTCTGTGATGTCGGTGGGCATCACGCAATCAGTTGAAGGCCTGAAGAAAGCAAAGGCTGACCCTCCCATGAATAAGAGGGAACTCCTCCTGCCTGACTGCCTTTGAGATGGGACATTATTTTTTTTCCTGCTTTTGGACTCTAACTGAAATGTTGGCTTTTTCTGGGTCTCAAGGCTGAGAGCTTAGCACTAGAAATACACCATTGGTTCTCCTGGGTTTTCAGATTGCTGACTGCAGATCTTGGGACTTGTCAGCTTCCATAATCATGTGAGCCATTTCCATACAGTAAATCATATCTATATATCAGCATATCTATATATCTCCTATTGGTTCTGTTTTTCTGGAGAACACTAACGTATCGGGCGTCATCACAATATGGCATATTACCAGACAATTTTTCTTTTGCAAATGAATTAGTTCTTTAATGTACTCTCTTGCAGGGGAAAATATTTTCATCTAAACTAGATTTTTTGTGACCCAGGGTGATTGTGTTTCCTATTTTTTTTCTTCAATGAGATATATCCCATCTCATTAACACTTGTGGAACTTATCTTCCGTAACTGAGTTTTAAAATTTGGTGTACTTTTATGTCAGAGGTGTCTGTAGTACATCTCGCCTGGTTTTATTTGTCATGCCACCACATTCTCTTTCACTTAACAGGCTCTTCCCTCAAATATTCCAACTAAACCTGTCTCATCTCTCCGCTGGACCACCCACTACAATGTCAACAGTTCCACAACTTGCAAGTCTTGCCGCAGTGTTAGAAAGGATGATTTATTAAAGGAAAATATAAATCAACAAGTGGATATTCTCCACTGTAGTAAGATAAAACCACTTGTTAATTCCACAACCATTTCCTGAACACCTACCAATGTATCAGGCTGGGGAAACAAAGATGAAACTAACACAGACTCTTTCCTTGAAGAGGGAAAGAAAAATGCCTGATGTTTTTTGAGCATTTACACTTTGCCAAGCACTCTGTTAGGGACTTCCCAGTGAATCTTCCTAACAGCTCTGCAAGGTAGGTACTGTTATCCCTCAATTAGATATGAGGAAACTGAGGCTCAGGGAGGTTCTCCAGTCAGGAGTGTAGGAATTATAGCTAGCATTTGCTGAGCCTCATTGTGGGGTGGAGTTCAAACCCTGGTCTGTCTGGCTCCTCTTTCCACTCCCCCTCACTGTTCTGCTCTAGACCCTCATTGTCCAATGTGATGGCCACTAGCCACCGGTGGTTACTGAGCACTGGAAATGTGGCCACTCCAAATTGAGATGTACTGTAAGTACAAAATACAAACCTGATTTCAAAGACTCAGTATGAACAAAGAATGTAAAATGTCTTATTAATAATTTTTATACTGATTACATGTAGAAATGATAACATTTTGGGTATATTGGTGTATTAGGGATCTCCAGAGAAATGGAACTAATAAAAGAATATATATATATATATATATATATATATATATATATATATGTGGTGTGTGTGTATGTTTATATATATATGTGTATGTGTGTGTGTGTGTATGTGTGTGTGTGTGTGTGTGTGTATATATATATGTCATTAAATATGAAATGTCCAATTTCGAATCAAAAGTTTATTGTATCTCAAACAAGAAGCAGCACAATTAATCAAAGTATGTGCCTAAACTACCAACACAGTTTTGCCATCTTAACAGTAGCTTGTTTATATCAGCAGTGAAGAAGCCTGGAGGGCAAGTGGCGATGAAATCGTGAAAGGCGTTTTCCACAGCTTGTTGAGAATTGAATATTTTTCCTTGCAAGAAGTGGTCCAAAGCCTGGAAGAAGTGGTAGTCAGTTGGTGCAAGGTCTAGTGAATACGGTGGATGACAGAGAGTTTCCGAATCCAGCCTCTGTAGTTTGAGCAGCATTGTTTTTTGCCACATGTGGTCTTTGAAGAGGATTGGCCTATCTCTATTGACCAATCTTGGCTGCTTAATCACAAGTATCCTCATCATTTCATCCAATGGGGTGCAGTAGACATCCACTGTAATCAATTGACCAGGTTTCATGAAGCTGTAGTGGATAATACCAGCGCTGGACCACCAAACAGACACAATCAGATTTTTTTGATGAATATTCGGTTTTGGACTGTGTTTCAGCACTTTATCTTTATCCAACCATTGTGTCCAACGCTTGTGATTGTCAAAAAGAATCCATTTTTCATCTAACGTCACAATACGGTGCAGAAATGGTTCACTTTCCTGTCGTGACAACAAAGAAAGGCAAACTTCGAGACAATTTCTCTTCTGATGCTTGTTTAATTCATGCGGTACCCATCTACCCAGCTTCTTTACCTTGCCGATTTGTTTTCAATGGTCCAATATTGTTGGAATAGTAATGTCAAACCTTGCTGCTAATTCACGCATAGGTTGAGATGGATTTGCTTCCACTACAGCTTTCAGCTCATCATTATCCACCTTGGTCTCAGGTCACCCATGTGGCTCATTTTCAAGATTAAAATCACCAGAATGGAACTCCTCATACCACGAATGTACTGTGTGTTCATTAGCCACATTCTTCCCAAACACTTTGTTGATATTTTGAGCTGTCTGTGCTGCATTAGTTCCATGACAGAACTCATAATCAAAAATAACATGAATTTTTGACTTATCCATGGTTTCACAAATATTGCTCTAAAAAAATTTTGAAAGATAATCACAAGCCAAACTGTAGGTTTGAAAGAATGAGGAGGTACCTTCACAGTAATAATAATAATAATGATAATAAAAAAAACTCCCAAGAAGTGTCACAGTGAAATGTCAGAGATATCAACTGTCAAACTTAGTACTTAAGGAAGTCAGACATTCCATACTTAATAACCACATATATATATATATAAAGAGAGAGAGAGAGAGAGAGAGAGAGAGAGACAGGAGAAAGGGATTTATTTTAAGGAACTGGCTCATGAGATTATAGAGGCTGGCAATTCTGAAATTTCTAGAGCAGGTCAGCATGCTGGAGATTCAGATAAGAGTTTGATGTTGCAGTTTTGAGTCCAAAATTTACACGCAGACCATGCAGGCTGGTAACTCAGGCAGTATTATGGACTGAATTGTATCCCTCCCAAATTCATGTTGAAGTTCTAACCCCCAACGTGACTGTATTTGGAGATAGAACCTTTAAAGAGGCATTTAAGATTAAATGAGATTGTAAGGGTGGGGCTCTAATCCAATATGACACCAGGGATGTGCCTGCACAGAGAAAAGGCCACATGAGAGTACAGTGGCAAGGCGGCTGTCTGAAAGCCAAAAAGAGAGGTCTCAAGAGAAACCAAACCTGCCAACACTTTCACCTTGAACTTCCAGCCTCGAAAACTGTGAGAAAATAAATCTCTGTTGTTTAAACTACCCAGTCCATGCTATTTTGTTATGGGAACCCTTGCAAACGAATGCAAGCAAGGTTTCTATGTAGTCTTAACTTCTAAGGCCTTCAACTGATTGGATAAGGCCCACACACAATATGGAGGGTAATCTGCTCTACTCAAAGTCTACTGATTTAAATGTTGATCACATCTAAAAAATATTTCATTGCACCATCTAGACTGCTGTTTGACCAGGCAACTGGGCACAATAATGTAGCCAAGTTGGCACATAAAATTAACCATAACAATTGGGTTCAATAAAGTATATCTTTAAAATTATTTCCACCTGTGCCTTTTTACTTTCTCAAATGTGGCTACTAGAAAATTTAAAATCATGTATGTGGCTCACATTTATCACTCATGTTAGATTTCTATTGGACAATACTGCACTAGACATTTATGAAACCAGAAATAAGTGTAAAAGGCCAAGAGAGCCTGGAGGAAAGACAGTGACATATGCTTGGGGGTGTTGGGGAAGGCTTTGCAGATATGGTGAGATGAGGAAAGCACAAACCCTGGAGACAGAAGGCCTGGGTTTGAATCCCTGCTCTGCCATTTCACTAGATTGGTGACCTAGGGCAAGAAATTTAACCTCTCTGTGCCTCGTTTTTCTTGTCTGTAGAATGGGCATAGTAATTAAACCTTCTGCAGGGGATTGTGGTGGGGGTTAAGTGATTTCATATATTTAAGCAGTTAGAATAGTGCCCGAGACAGTAAATCTCTGTAAATGTTAGTTAAAGAAGGTCATACCTGAGCAAAAACTGGGCAGATGAGGGGCTGGAGAGATCACAAAGGGCTTATTGAAAAAGGATGATTTTCAGGTGAAGGGAACATCAAATCCTCTTCTTTGGGCTTCATTTTCCATCTTACCACCAGAAGATCAGCAGCAGGGTCTCACTTAGTATATCCTGTGGCCAAGAGTCCAGCCACGTGCATTAACTTTTTCCATCATTTCGTGAGTGATTGGCGTGTGCCTGGCACAGCACTTGACACTCCTTTTGGTCCTCATTTTACCTGATCTCAGCAGAATCCAGCCCTACTAGGCACAACTACCTTTTCAAAATGTTGTCCCTCGTTTTTTCCTACCTCCTGGATGCTCCATCTCTGACACAATCAATCCTCTTCTGGTGACGCTCATGAGAAAATAACCTCTGCTGGTCTCATAACTGGGAATTCTGGTTTTGATTAAGTGGAAGAAAAATATAGACTTAGGAAATTGAGGCAATCTTCATTAATGAATAACAGGATTGTTCCAGATGTGCTGCAAAATAAAATATATTGAGGAGAAGTAAAAAACAAGATGGTTTCACACAAGTACACAAATAAACACATTGACAAAAATTTGGTGTCTTTATTAGTCACAATCAGGATGACTTGTCTGGTTATACTCTTTTTATTTAGTTGGACCACATAAAATTGCTGCTATTTGACCACTTTTTCCTAAAAATACCAGCATTTTTTTAGAGTTTGATCCCTTATAAAAGAAGATATCCCTATGTTTCCTCTGTGCCCCAGGAAACACTTAGTTTCCCATCTGCCCACTGAAAAGACACCGGCTTTGGATTTGCTGATGAGTATGTTGGTTCTTCTTTCTTCTGCATTTCTATATGTGTGTCAATCTTCCATTTGGAAGCTGTGGACTAATTAGAGAAAATCTGCTGTTTGATCAAGGGTAATGATGCCTCATGAACTAAAATGGTTGGAGGAGTTCATGAAACTTCAAGGACCTACTGTATTTATAACTTCCTTTTAGAGAAAATGACCCAAAGTAGTATCTTCCTGCAAACTTTGATATGACTCATGACATTTAATCACATTGAATGAAAACAATGGGCACAGTGGATTGGACCAGAGATCAGGAGGTGAAGTCTACTACTGAGAAGGAGATGAGAAATCTTATTGGTCAAGAGAGATGACCTCAGTTTCTGAATTTCCAGTTCCCAGTCTCTATCTAAGAGGCCATGCTATATTTTATTTTTTAACCTATGAATATCCATGAAATTGCCTTTTGTAACCTTCCAATAAAGATATTTTTTATTTTTTCTCATTTGGGAAGTCTCTTTTCCTCACCACTGAACAATCTCTGACCAAGACAAGAATTAAATGGGATAGTGTATATGACGGTTCTTTGCTTCTTTTTTTGTAAACTACAAAGATAAATAGGAGGCTATTTAAAAAGAGAAGTGTTCTTTCTCTTCTGAAACTTGGCTTTCAGAATGGAAATGTATTTTATGTTGGCCAATTGGACTGGCTGTGAAAAACCAGTAGTGAAGCAGAAGTAGATGTTGCTTCAATGAGGTATGAAATAGATATTTTTAAATGGGTCTTATCTTAGACAAGCAGCATAAATGTACAAGCAAACTTCATTCATTTGCAATACAGAGGCATTTAGAAGTTATTCATATGGATTTTCCCTTTTCCTTTCAGAAGGGTTTAATCTGAGCTCCTGTTGTTTATGGACCTTTGGCCACATTTCAAAATTTAGTTGTGCAGCTATAAAACCAACGGGCCTGGACTTCAAGTCTCATTCCCCTTAAAAAGGCTTCAGCTCTGTAGCTGTATGAAAAAGTGTTTTTAGAAAAATTTTCTCCTAGAGCATAGAGAACACACTGGAGAATATTATAAATGCATTTATTTTATTTTTCACGAGCTGTTTCATTGATCTTAACAAAGATTGATCTGAAATCAGAACATTCATCTTTCATTTCTGAAGAGCAATTTTTCATAGCTAATATCTTGCTTCCTTATCTATAGATAGGAAATTGACTTACATTTCCTTTTGTAATATAGTGTTTTTTCAGTTTCTTTAGAGTAGATATCTCCATCTTTTTCATGTGTTATCCTTAGTAGCAGATGTCAGTAGGGTCCAGAGCTATTTTGGAACTTTACCAAGGATAAAGGATGAGCATAGAGATCAATCACATCAAGAGTCTATAAGAAGACAGTATCTCAGGTTTAAAGCCCCAGGGACAACTTCTTAGAATTGGGAGCAAAGATTGTATTTGAAGGGTTGTGTTTCTTATCACTGACAAGTGACATGTTGTATAATTTAGGATATAGATTTTTATGGTGATTGGAGAGGGACTGAGCTAGAAAATAACTGTTTATTATGGGATAAAAGCACAAACTTTCATCAGAGTGTATGTATTCCTTAGATCTGGGCTTAAGACTATGTATAGCCTCTCACCAATGCCTGCAGTCATTCAGTCAGTCCTTCCAGGACTGGTAAAATGTATTGGGATTCTGAAGATCCCACTGGTTCTCTGTCTGCTTTCCATTGCCTCATGACTTCATCAGGCACTGCTATCAACAAGGGGTACTAGTAGCAAATTATACACCTTTTAAATACCTACTATGTACCAGTTAGGTGGCTGCATGTTGGACAAAATGGGGTAAAATGATGTCATTCTAACATGTTGCAAGCACTATGTCAAGCCCTTACTATATATTATTTCATTTTAATCCTGGGAAAAAAACCTTAAAAAGAAGGTATGATTGAGTATATTTTACAGATACAGAGTCTGGAGTTCAAAGAGGTGAAGCTACCTGCCTCCCTCTGCACATACACAATTATTAAGTAAGTTGAAGTTTCAGGATTCAAATTCACATTTATTTCATTTCAAATCTGATGCTCTTAACTAATATATGCTACAGCCTCCATGTACCATATTTTTTTAACCTTCAAGGGCCTGAAATCCTAGTCATACTGGTAGACCTGTTAGTACTCAATCAAGCAGGTTATGGTGGAGGGAAGTATAGACACTAAGAGAATGTGGGGGAGGAATCTAGGCTGAGCTGACAGGATGAGACATGGCACCTTGGAGAAGGTGATTGTGGTAGGTGAGTAACAGCCAACAGTGATGGAAGGAAACCATATTTCAGGCATGGGGAAGGGTATGTGCTTATGCTGGAAACAACATATTATTTTTGTTAAGTTGGGCCCTGGAATGGAAATTAGGGAGTGATTCAGGATGAGAGTAGAGAAGTAGGTAGGGGTCTTGTATGACATCATTGTATAGCATCCTTAAAGGGTTGGATTTTTTCCACAAATTAATGGGAAGACTTTGAGGATTTCATGAATAAGAGTAACAAGATCACATCTGAATTTTAGAGATATCACTTTGGAGACTGTGTGAAGATTAGATTTGAAGTGACCAAGACTGGAGGCAGGGAAACCAGATTTTGCTGTTAAAAGTTAATCTGTGCAAGAAGAGACGAGTCCTGAAATAAGACAGTGATCATGCAGATGGAGAGGAAGAGAAGATTTGAGGGATATTTGGGAGGACGGTTTACTGAATTTAGTGATTGAATTGAAGGTAAAGAGGAGATGAATAAAAAAGGAAAAAACCCTCAAAAATGATTGCTAGTTTTCCATCTTGACTGAGTGTTTCATCAAAGGAGTGGCTACACAGGAGGAACAGTTTATTAGGAAAATGATGGGGTACCTCTACAGGATATCCAGACAAGGGGTTAAGTTATACATGTGGATCTGGAGCTCAGCAGATAGGTCCAAGCTAAAGATATGCTTCTGGAATTCATCAGCATGAAGGTAGTTCAAGTCATCAGATGAGATCTTTTAGGGGCACTGTGGAGAAAAAGGAAGAAGAGGATGAGTAGAGGAAGTCTCAGCATTTAAAGTATGAGTAGAAGAAGAGGGGGCTATGAAAAGTACAAAGTAGGAAAAGCCCTGTAGGCAGAAGGTAATGCAGGGATGGCTATAGTCAATTAAAACAGAGGGAGGTGAGAACTTCCAGAAGGGGTATGTGAAGAACATCTTCAAATTCTACAGTGAAGTAAAAAAAGACTGAAAAGAATATTTTGAATTTCCTAATAAGGTGATGATTGAATTTCCTAATAGGGTAAACATATCTATTCTGTTTAATGACAACTGTTGTTCCTCAAGCTCCTCCCCGGGATAGGAGTTAGTGTGGTTAGAGATGGCTTGGGAGAGAGGCGTCAGTTCGGGGTTTACACACCACTCCAATATTCACAAAGAGGTAGCATGGTAGAAGAGGATTTTTTTTTCTCCTTGAAGTAAAATTACTGAAATAAACCTTATATAATTTATTTCTCTATTTGTGTGCCCCACCCAAGGAAATCAAGGAATTTCTTCTCATTAGAAGAGAATTGCCATAGAAATAAGAATTTATCCCTTTCCACCTTCAGAGCCCCCTCTAAATATAATCTATGCAGCATACATTAGATGAAGAATCTATATTTTCAGTATCAGAAGTTGTGCAGGTCCAAATTATGTGAGTTTGTAGATTAGTTTTAAGAACGTAACTTCTACCAGTCAAACCAAGTTAGAACTGTGTTCTTATGCCTTGTGATATTGGGCAATAAATTAGAAATTCTTTCAGTGGATGAGCTTGAAGACACATGGGTCTGTGTTCAGACACTGTCTCATACTTTCTAGAGATCTGGGAAATTTACTTAATTTCTTTTAGTTCCAATTTTTTCATAGGCAAAGCAGGAATGATGATATCCATTTCATAAGGTTTTTGTAAGTAATTACAGTTACGCATTTAGAACAGTTCTTTGCACATAATTACTGCTCCATAAAAGTTAGCCACTATTATTTCTATTCTGATCTCTAAAGCTAACCTTTATTCTCCACTTTGGGAACCATCCCTGATTGTGGTTTTCCAGACATTGCTCCCACGCCTCGCCGCACCCCACCCTCCCCAGCCTTTGCTTTTTTCAATCCTTGTGGCCATCACTCATGCCCAGAGGTCACTTACCTGAAACAAATCAACGTTTTTCTTTGGGTCCTGATGCCTATTTAATGAACTTTGAACTTATTTCCTTTCTTTTCATGACCATGTCTTCCAATGAGTAGTCTGTATTCACTTCCCATTTTAAATCATTTGTAAATTAATTTTATAATAATTATATGTAATTTATTATAAATAACATTTTACAATATAATTCTGTTTGTAAACTTTGAAATTGAATCTTAGCCTCCTGAAACTCAGACTCCTAGGATGGGTCACTGGTGGCATATTTCTGGTGGAAATCAATGGCCTTTTGAAATCTTCCACCTCTTGGGCTATTCGTCTACGGGTGATTCTGTTGGGAACCTCTTCTTTGAAAAACCTCTCGGTCTTCTCTTCTGTGTCACAACATCCTCAGTCTTTTCTTCACTGGTATTTCTTTTCCCTCCCACATCCTAGTCATTGGGGTTTCTCAAGGATTAGGCTTTCGTTTTCTCTTCTCTTTTTTATACTAATTTTTTCACAGAGTTTTATCTACTTAGAGTTTTCACTATAACTTTGATGATGAAAAGCATCACATCTACATCTGTGCTGTAAATTTTTAACTTGTACTCAACCTCTCTATTTTCAAATATGGAACTCCTAGAACCCCTAGAATCCCTGCCATTTTCTCATTGTCTTCAGCAGATAAGCTCAACGTTCACCCCTTTTTTGAGCTTTACTATTTTTCAGCCAACAAAGACTTCTCCCTGTTCTATATTTCTTTTAGACTGTACTTTTCAAATTAGTATCTATCTGAAACTGTATGAAAACCCTATCCTCCAGTAGCTTATATGTACTCTGAGGACAGCACCCAGATTTATATTTTGTGTGTGAAACTCAAATACTTCATAAGTAATTAGTGTGTCCACTTTTAAAAAATGTCAGTGTTGTAGATGAAAAACAAAACATAGGTAAACATCAGAGTAGAAATACTATTACACCCTAGAGTGGTGTAATACTTGGGAATTTGTGTTTATTGTCAGGCTAAGTTTATTTAATAATATTGATAGACATAATTAGAATATGAGATTTAAGTGTATTAAATATTGAGAGTCATATAAAACAAACATACTAAACAAGTGGTTTTTTTTTGTTAATTATTGGGCACTTGAACTTAATTTCATTTAATGTTTTTCCATAACTTTGGTTAAGAAATGAATAGGAAATTTTTATGGTACTATTAAATGGGACATTTAGCAAACATTTTATGACTCACAATTTGAAGAATGTCATTAATTCTGAATATAATTACTTTCATTAAAATCTACTACAATCTGATTTGTGTAGTTAATTAGGGAAACAATTCTTGGGTGGTGATTCTACATTGAAGAAATATTTTGTTTTGTGTGGTATTGAGCAAAGCTTTCTTAAACTTTCATGTTTTCCATTTGAAAAGATCCAAACTAAATCTCAAATAAATGGCAGATTCAGTAAAAATCAAACAAAACAATCTCTTTGGTACAGATTTATACAAAAAGAAAGAATTTTTAATAGATTTTAACAAAAGGGCTCCATGTTCTTTCTTCCTACCTAGTACATAGCACAATCTCAGAAAGTACATAAACTTGTTTTGTGTATTGTCTGGTTGAGAAATGACTAAAATTTTATTCTGGATAGGGACCCTTGGGGGGCCTCTTGTTTGTGGTCAAAAAATAATTATGATACTATTTGGGGCTATATGTCAGAATACTGAAAGTCTAATTTGAATTATTTTTTGCAGCTGAGTCACCACAGTGCCCCAGCAAATTTTGATTTTTGCACCTCAATTTCTCTGTCACAATTCAAAGGGGGTTTTTGATGAGAAACTGTAATAAATTACTTAATAATGAGAAGAATTTGTAGTCATAAAAAGAGAAAAATAGAAAGCTAATAAAATATAGCTGAAATTTTGCCAGGTGGGCGATGAGGGCCAGATGTGGCTGAGTTATAGCTGAGACAAGTCAACAGCGTTAGCCTTTGATCTCAGTCTATCCAAAAGAAATATGACTCCAAGATGGCATATTTCTGGCTCTAGGTATCAGCTGTTTCAACATATCAACATATTTGATATGTTGCTACTGTGCTTTCATTTATTTATTCCTCTATTCTGTCAAAAATAAATGTGTTAAATATCAACTATGTGACAAGGTACCAATGATTGGTGTCACCACCAAAGCATGTGATGAATTTATAGCCGTGACCCTTGCTAAGTGTTCTCATTCATCTTTACCCAGGCCTTATTCCCAGATGAGAGTCATCTGCAAGAATCACAAGATGTGGGTTTTATACTTTGGGGATTGTGGGATCCATGGAGGTCATGGTTTGGAAAAATATGTTTCTGGCTTTTGAACTTACCATGTTTCCTTTATTGCCTCTACTCTGTACTGAGAACCCCAAGGAATTCACACAAAGAGGTAGCACTTGGAAAGTCTGAAGCCAATTTTAAAGAGCTCAAGTCCTCCTGGAGCAGGGGAAGATGGCCACTGTGAGTCATAAGACTATGCTTAATGACGCTGTGATATATGTGATAGCTGAGATTTAAAAGGTGGAGACAAAAGAAAGTGAGTATAACCCTGTTTTAATATTTTTTCCTACTCTAATGAATCACCTGGGCTTGCCTCTTTTAATTCATGGGGTAGTCTTTAAATAATTACAAAAGAACTGGATTTGTAGATAGGTTCATTCTTTTCAAAAAGATATTTTTATTCCAGTTGTATTTTTTATTGATATTGTTTCCATTATCTCTTTCTTCATCCTTTTTATTTACACTGTGTATTTTATAATATAAATTTTATAATATAAAATATTAAAAACCATAAAGTTTTATAAATAAATACAAATATAAGCAATGGAATGGTGTCTCCTTTTGTAGTTAGGTTTGTGAAAATGTAGAGGAAGATGATTGGAAGTAGGTTGATTCCGTGAAGCCAGCGATAGAAAGAACAGAGGGAAGAGGACTTGCATGGCATCTTTGTATGACACTTAGAGTCCAAGTTATTCCCACAGTTATTCCCATATTCCCAACTTAATTTGAAGTGATCCCCACAGAGACTTGTCAGTCCTAAAGGACATTTTCTACATAGGGAGGAAATTCCCTACTGCAGAAGCAGCAACCTCCCAGGGTGTGTCCCCAGGCTCTTTCAGCTCTTTTAGGCTTCTCTGACCCTGTATAAGTTACAATCAGAGGGGAATTTCCTGATTTGAAGTCTTGTCACTTCAGTGACATTCTAGATAGAGATGAGAGAACCCAGAAAACTTTCAAAAAAAATTTTAGTTCTTCCCGGCAATAACGTATTTTTTTTCTGTATGTCATTTGAACGTGAGGAACTCTTATTATCTTAGGAGCAAATATGAAACAATTTTCTGAAAAACAGAATTTGATATTTGGATCAAAAACTGGAGAATGCTCCTGTTTTTCTCCAGCAGCTCCACAATAAAAGGTGCCTTCAATATAATTGAGGAAAACGGCTACAAATGATGCTTTTTCTTTTCAAATTTCCTTTTGTATAAGTATAATGAAGGTCAAATTTGAGTAATTAATAGTAGAAAATTGGCATGTGCTTTAGTTGTCTTGATATTTAAAAAAGTGCTTATACTATGGACAGTCATCTAGAAATTTACTTCAAATTTCCACTGACTCTCTTACGTAGAAACAGATACCACCATATTCCTTTTCTAAAAAGTGAAAAAGGGAAGTGACAAAGAACAAATGCTTCACGGTTCATTGATTATAGGACTCAAATAAAAAGATAGTGTGTGTGGTATGTGTCTATGTAAGAATGAAAGCGAGAGAGAGAGAGATGGACAGAGAGAGAGGAGAGAGAGAGAGAAGGAGAGAGGTGTTTGAAGGAGGAGAAAGGAGAATTTTTGGTAAATAAAAAATGTATATCTATACTTAAAGCATAAAAATTAGCCTAAAATAATGCAAAGTAGAAAAAAATGGCTATAAGGGAATACTAAGAAGAAATAAATTGGTGGGATAGAATATTTTCCACAGTGATTTAGAAATTTTATAGTTATGTTTTTATTTCCTAAGCTCAAAGCTCTGTGAGCACATATAACTGACACAAATAGGTTCTGATCACAAACTTTAAACTCAAGCAATTTATTATTTAGATTTGATTTTTGTGTTTTTCTTCATCTAACCATTGAGATGATCACCCTGTTGATAAAGAGGATTTAGTAAAGTTAATGTAATTATTTGAAATAATATTAGAGCAATGAATTAGACCAGAATAATTCTCTCAAAAATTTAAAGTCATATAAATTAAATCTATTCAAACATTTTGCCATAAAATAATGAAAATAGAGTAGTTAAAGCAATAGTGCCAAATTTGAAACTATTTTCTTCATATCAGAATTTCTATTAATGTTTGTGTTCATATAGAAAAATCAGTTTTCCAGAATAAATCTTTTTCTGATTTTAAAATTATTAGGTATTAGTGCATAAAACTGACCTCAGTTTTGATGCTCACATACATGTAACATATTGTGAACACAGGCATCACTCTTCTTCATTTCTGGTTCAGTTAGCTCTTGAATACAAAAAATTGTTTTATACTGACTGATTGCTGTCCTTCATTCTAGTATGTTTATAGACCTAACATAAGTTTTGAAGCTTCAAAATGTTTTCCAATGGAATATAAATAGCAAATTTAATTGTGAGTCCCTTGATTTTTGGAGCAAACATGTAGCACAATGTTTGACCCAGAGTAGATAGGCAATTCATTTTTGTAGAAAGAATGAAATTTTCAAACTGACTATTCTAGATGGATTGGTTAGATTAAATTTTGCTCCGTGAGGATAGACTGCTTTCCGAAATTTATATAGTATTTTGCAAATTTCTGCTCTAAGTCAGAACTAAACCCAGGCCTCTTAACTATAGATGTGTCTGAACCAATTCATCACCAATTCAACAAAAATGATTTAAAAATTGTCCAAGGATTATTCATCTGGATAAGTATATTATATATTAGTTGGCATTCAAATTAAAAAGTAATTCACACTTAAAAATTAAACTTTACCAAAGTATATAAAATTAAAAGTGAAAATCATAAAACATCGAACCTTACTACACATGGCTGTTGTTGAATTGGAAATGTAGACAGGCTACTTGGCTGTCCATAGTACTTGCCAAGGTCAGATTCAATTAACAGCCAATGCCATGAGCAATGCATCAAGAGTCCTGATTAGACCGTCATGCCCCTCCCCCCGCCCCCGCCACAAAACACTTGCAGGCGGTAGGAATCACAGGCACATATTAGGGAGGAGGCTAATAACTTGGACAGGAGTGACTAGACTCCCATATTTTGTGCTATTTCTATATAGAGATGAAGTTTGTGATGAATAAATCCTTAATAGTCATAAATATCCAAATAATTCTAATAAACCATTCAAAACACTATACTTTTTTAATTATGAAAAGACATGTAAGATGAACAACTTTTCCTGGAAAATAAATTCCTTACTGTTTTAGGGAAGATACATTATAAAATGTCCTAGAAATGCAGTATTAGATCTCCTGGATTTCATGTTTGTCCTTAACTGGTGAATCTGTGTCTTGTCTAATAAGAAATGCTTCTAATATTCTTGTAGCTTATAGAATTTAAAAGAGATTATAAAAATCACTCATTCATTAATTCTTTAAATCATTTACCAAACATTGACAGTCTCCTAGGTGGGTTAGTACTGGGGATAGAGAAGTAAAAAAGACAGAAATGGCCTGTATTCATGAGATGAAACATGAAAAAGTTATTATACATAAAAATTGTCATGAAGAAACATCTATCATCAGATCCAAAAGTTAGAAGGAACATTTAAGTTAGACAGGAGGAATAAGTTCAAGAGATCTACTGTACATGATGGTGACTATAATCACAATATATTGTATACTTGAAAATTGCAAAGAGAGTAGATTTCAAGTGTCCTCACTATAAAAAATGATAAGTGTGTGAGGTAATGCATATGTTAATTAGCTTGATTTAGCCACTGAACAAAGTGTACATAAAACAAAACGTCATGTTGTATGCCATAAATATATGAAATTTTAATTTTTCAATTAAAAAAAATTTGGAAGGAACAAATGAGGAAAACACAAGCACACAGCATGGCAGTTAGTTTTGTACTATGTTCTTTTTCATGTTCTTCCATGCACCTGCAATGCCCCCTTCAGGCATTAAAGTCCTACTTTCCAGGCTGAGTTAAGGGACCCACCTTTGCCTTTTTCTAGTGTCTTGTGCCCGTGTGTATACCTCTTTCATGGTCTTCAGTATGTTATTAAATATGATCTCTTTATGTGTCTGTTTCTATCAGTGATTCATACACTTCTTGAGGGTGGTGACATATTATCTATCCTTCAACCTTAGTCATAACAATGCAACTGAGTAGGTTAGTTGATTTGCTGGAAGTTGAATTCTTGGGAGGAATCATGATGAAGAGGAAAAGCTTCACTTTTCTGGGGACTGGAAGACTGAATTCTACTCTTAGGCTGCCACTAACAAGTTTATAGGAACTGAAAAGTAGGACAGCACATGAACTTGGGTGGCTGTTCCGACACTGAGATGTGCAGGATGCTTTTGGTACTTTGCCTCTTCCTCTCGGCCCACCTCTGATTTCAGCCACTGCATCTGTGGACATTCTCTGGGAGTTCAGACTCATCTCTTGCTGGCAGCTGTCTCCTGTCTTCCTGGGAATTGTCTCAGGAAAGTGTAGACTGGATGTGGCAGGGATTTCTGACCCTGGAGGCAATCATTAACTGAGGACAGGAGAAGCTGCTGGAGAAATTCTTCAGCTGCTTGTCCTTTGTGGAGGGGCGGGTGAGGGTGGATGATTCTTCGGGGTATTTGGTTTGCTTCTCAGAGGGCCTGGCAGAATCAAATTCTCATTTATAATACAGCCTTATATTTTCATTCCTTCTTCTCACTCTCTCCTGCTCCCTCATTCCTGCTTCCTGGGATCTCCTTCTAAATAAACCACCTGCACCCAGGTTTAAATCCCTGTCTTAGGCTCTGCTATCAGGGAGCCTCAAACCAAGACACCAGCCTAAGTGGCAGAAATCTTAAGTGGTAACCTAACGTGGCCAGTTCTTTTCTGGTCCAGGTTTCCACACAACACCCAGTATGATTTCTCTCACAGCCTGCGCACGTACTTCCTTATTGATGGAAGTCCAGCCAAGGACAACCTGAATGGCATTTTTGTTGTTGTTGTTGTTGTAGACTATCTTCCCTCTAATTGCTAGGCAAGATTTCTATAATTTTGATATTTGTCTCATTTGTAGACAGGGAACCATGAGCAGGACACATGCACAAACCTATGCAATAGCCTGATATTATGAAAATCCCTGCTCCCATCTGGGCCTTTTCTGATGCCACTCTGGTGGAAGGGTTGGGATGCCTCATTACAGTTGGAAAGGGTGGAAGAACATATCCCGCTTGGCCTTTGCTGGTGGGGGTAAATTTGAGGGGTTTTTTTTGGTGGTGTTTGTGTGTTTGGCTAGAGTAGAATGCTTATTTTCTAAAAGTTCAGTCTTGTTGGGCTGCTCCTGTTGGGTAATAAGAGCAAGCTGTGAACTTTCTTTGTTCACAGGGCTTTTTTATTGTCTGTGCCCATTGATGTTTCTGGATTGCTGACTTCTTCCAATAGAAGTTTGGGATATAAACCCAAAAAACAAAACCTCCCCAAGACTCACTATTGACTCACTACTGTGTCTTTCCGTGAGTCCCAAGGTCCCTAGGCAGTCTTCTTCCTTCTCTACTTTTCAGAGCCTTCTTATATTTGTTTTGTATATAATGTCCTTTTTTCCCTAAACTAGTAGTTGGCAGGAGGTACAGGGAAAAGTATGTCTACTCCATTTTTCCAGCAGTGGAAGTCTCCGATGTCTTTTAAGATAGCGTAGCTTTGTAGCATTTGGAGCACCACCCTATCTAACCAACGTTTACAGTATAGAGGCTCAGTGGGCTCTGACCAGACTCTCACTGTCTGGTTACCTGCTTTTAGGCTAATTCTGAACCACAAAGGAGTGTCTGGATGTATAAAGAGTTTTGCCTCCCCTGGCCCAAGCTTCTGCCATATTTCAACCTGTACCTCCATTCCTTCTACCCTTTATTGTTAAGTATGTGTCTTTTCATGTACTTTCTCTGTGTTTTTCCCGGTGTCCAGTCTATCTCTGTATGATGCTGAAAAATTGAATAAAAATTCTCTATAGTCTGGAGAATGTTTAAAGCAATAAAATAATTTCAATTATGCTATAATTTGGCATATTTGTTCATGTAGAATTTAAATTTATTATTTAGTGATTTTACTTTTAAATGGTTTTATTAAAACTTTACAAAATAATGATTTTCTCAAAAGAAAAAACTGTGATTCTCTTTGTAAGAAAACTGGTGTGTGTGTGTGTGTGTGTGCACTATATTGCTGAATAGTAGAGAAAAACTAATGTTCAGAGTAATATAACACACTGAAAAAAAATTTCAGTTTAAATACTATCTCTGTGTTGTTAGAAAGCTACTTGTATAGTTATTTTAATTCCAAATACCTCAATATTTCACCATAATTACTGTTTTTTTCCTGGTATTGAGAGTCAAGAAAGGTCAGACAGAAAGAATATGAAATAGAGTGGTTATTAATGCAGAAAGTGTTTAACTCCAGAACCCTAATATCAATTAAACTAATATTATGGCTTCATGATTTTCTTTAAAAAATAATTTTCCCCTTCTAAACTGCCTTTGACAAGCTACTTCTTGCTACCAGCCATGTCTCAAGGGATGTGAACTGACTGGAAATTTTAAACATCTGTAAAAATGTTTATTGAATAGTTGAATAATAAGATTATCCACCAACAATAAAAAATCACCATTTTCATGTTTGTTGAGCAATTGTTCCTAGTTGAACTACAAACTTGGACTAAGTAATTCAGGAAAAAGAGCAAAGTACAGTAAATTGTTTGCATGGATTATACATCCATAGATACTAAAAAACAAATAAACCCACCCATCCACCAACCAAATGAACCTTAACTGAAAACACATTGAACATAAAACAATTTCATTATATATTCAAACAAGTCCAATGTACCTGGAAGAAAAAAAAATCATGACAACAGTGTGTGTTAAACATAGTTCTTTTCTGAAGAGTGTATGTCAACCTTTTCTCTTTATGCAACTTTTCCCTTTAAAACTTGGGATGGCTTAAGGGGAAAAGGGATGATGTATTAGTTTCTACTATTACTACACTTTGTCGTTTTTGGTACTTTGTTACAGCAGCCTAAACTGACCAAGACACTCCCTATATTACAAATGGACCTTCTAAAATGTGATGGGAAAATTGATTTAAGAAAATTTTAACAATTCAGGAAATAATTATCAAGTGCTCATAATTTACCACTCTATTATGTCCTGGGGCTATGTCAGTGAACACAACAGATAACCTCCATCTGACTTCCTGAAGATCACAAACAGGAAAGACAGATGTTCAATGAGTCATTACGAAGTTGTCTAAAGCAAGGAGATTTAATTAATACTGGAGAATCCTGGAAGGCCTCTATGTTGAAGAGATGTTTAACTGAAGACCTGAAGCATGAGTAGAAATTAGCCAGGATAACAGACATACAGGCAATGGAAATGGTACACAGGGAAGGCCTGAGGTCGAGAGGTATCCCAGAGTCCAAGGAAGTCCCAAGAGTGTTTAAGAAGAGAATTCTAAGTTTCTATATCAATGGAGAGGGTTTTGCACGGCTGCCACCATTAAGAAATGGGGAACTCAGCCATTCAAAAAGGAGCAAACCCTTAACTCTCGTCTTTCTGTGTCTTGCTATCTAGCTTTTAGACTGTTTCCTTTAATTCTTTGCACCATAGTGTTGCCAACTGTCATGGTTATGTGGCCATATTACTTCAACAATAAGTGCTTTACTTATTATGTGGCCATATTACTTCAACAATAAGTGCTTTACTTATTGTTGTTGTTTTCTAAAAGTTTTACTTTTAGAAAAAGTGCTCAAGGCAGATAATCTCCCTTCTTTCTACTTAGCTATATTTTTGTGCCACAATGACCAACTAAATAAAGACCAAAAAAATAATCAATGGCTTTAGCTGCAAGGAGTTCATTGCTGACATTGTGAAGAGCCCTTAGTGGCTTAGTGGGAGAGGAAGCCAGATTGCATGGGTTGGGGAGTGAATAGGAGGTGAACTAGAGAATCCAGAGAATGCAGACACTCTAAAGAATCTTAGCTGTAAAGGGAAGAAGAGAGATAGGGTAAGCATCTGGAGGCAAAGAGGAACAAAGGAATTTTTTTTTAAATAAAAAGAGAGGAGAGACTGTGGCAAACTTAAATATTGCTGGAAGGTCACAACCTTTATTTTGTGAAAAATAAAAATATAGGAAAAGAGCTTCCCCAAAATGTTGCCTCATTTATGACCTTTGATTATTTCCAATTTGGTTTCAAAGGCAAATTTAATACATAAGTAGTAAGTAAGACAAGGTGCCGTATAGTAAAGAACCTAGTTGTATGATAAAAAGAAGAAAAAAGAAAAAAATTAAGTATTTAATAATATGTATTAAGGTGACACTTGGGTAGAATGGACAGTACAGTCAAAAGATTACCACCTAGAGATCAACTTGGGCTAGAGGTTTAGAAGTAGAAAAGGATTTTGAACTTGCCTCCCTCAGTTTCAAGCCATTTGACTTTGGGCGAGTTACTTAGCCTTTCCAAGATTGTGCTTTCTGTTTGTAAAAGGGAGATCATGATGCTGGACTTGAATTTTTTTGCGTGCTTGTGAAGAAGAGATAGTTCTTGTAAAGTTTCTAGTATGGTTGATGTACAATAAATGATAGTTCATATAAAAGACTTTATAGAACACATGCCTTGAAGGACAGAAAGCCTATTATGCTGGCTTGCTTTGCACACAATAGGTGTTCACTAAAAAACTCGGAAGCAGGAATAAGGGAAAAATGAAACACATACCGAGAACAAATAAATTAATCTGTAGAAGCTATGTGAGGGTGAATGATAACAGATTAGATGGGCCTACAGGTCATGCAGCAAGGTTTAATTGTGTTCATGATACTAAGAAAATCTGGGAATCAGTTATTTAGAAGCTAACTCATAACCTGCAATTCATGATATAAATGTGTTTTTTTAAATTCCTATAGATTTAGGAGGTACAAGTGGAGTTTTATTACATGGATATATTGTATAGTGGTGAAGTGTGGGCTTTTAGTGTACCTGTCACCCAAATGGTATTACATTGTACCCCATAGGTAATTTTTTATCCCTTACCCCCCTCCCACCCTCCTCCTTTTGGAGTCTCCAATGTCTATTATTCCACTCTGTACAACCATGTGTACCCATAGCTTAGCTCCTCTTATAAGTGAGAACATGTGGTATTTGATTTTCCTTTCCTGAGTTACTTCATCTAGGATAATGGTCTCCAGTTCCATCCAAGGTGCTGCAAAAGGCATTATTTTATTCTTTTTTATGCCTGATTAGTACTCCATGGTATGTGTGTGTATGTATATATATCATGGAATACTACATATATATCACAGTTTTTTAATCCACTCATCAGTTGATGGATGCTGAGGTTGATCCTATATCTTTGCCATTGTGAATTGTGCTGTGATAAACAGATGAGTGCAAATATCTTTTTGATATAATAATTTCTTTTCCTTTGGGTAGACACCTAGTAGTGGGATTGCTGGATTGAATGGGTAGGTCTACTTTTAGTTCTTTGAGAAATATCCATACTGTTTTTCATAGAGGTTGCACTAATTTACATTCCTACCAACAGTGTATAAGCATTCCCTTTTCACTGCATCCCTGCCAACATCTACTGTTTTTTGATTTTTTTAATAATGGCCATTCTGACTGGTGTAAGATGGTATCTCATTGTGGTTTTAATTTGCATTTCTCTGGCAATTAATGATGTTGAGCATTTTTTCATATGTTTATTGACCATTGTACATCTTCTTTTGAAAAATCCCTATTCATGTCCTTTGTCCACTTTTAAGTAGGATTATTTGTTTTTTTCTTGCTGAGTTGAGTTCCTTGTAGATTCTGGATATTAGGACTTTGTTGGATGCATCATTTGTGAATATTTTCTCCTATTCAGTAGGTTGTCTATTTGTTGATTGTTTTTGTGCTATGCAGAAGCATTTTAGTTTAATTAAATCCTATTTGTTTATTTTTGTTTTTGTTGCATTTGCTATTGGGGTCTTAGTCATAAATTCTTTGCATAGGCCAATGTCCAGGAGAGTTTGTCCTAGGGTCTTTCCTAGGATTTTTATTGTTTCAGGTGTTACATTTAAGTCTTTAATCCATCTTGAGTTAATTATTGTATATGGGGAGAGATAGGGATCCAGTTTCATTCTTCTGCATATGGCTATCCAATTTTCCAAGCACCATTTATTGAGTGTCTTTTCCCCAGTGTATACTTTTATCTGCTTTGTCAAAGATCAGTTGGTTGTAGGTACATGGTTTTATTTCTGGGTTCTCTATACTGTACCATTGATCTATGTGTCTACTTTTATACCATGCTGTTTTGGTTACTATCTCCTTGTAGTATAATTTGAAGTCAGGTAATGCGAGGTCTACAGTTTTATTCTTTTTTCTTAGGATTGCTTTGGCTATTTGGCACTTTTTTTTTTTTTTTTTTTTTTTTTATAGAGACGGGGTCTCGCTCTTGCTCAGGCTGGTCTTGAACTCTTGAGCTTAAGCTATCCTCCCGCCTCGGCCTCCCAGAATGCTAGGATTACAGGCGTGAGCCACCGCGCCTGGCCCGGCACTTTATGTTCCATGTGAATTTTAGAGTTGTTTTTAATAATTCTGTGAAAAATGATGTTGATATTTTGATAAGAATTTCGCTGAATCTATAGATTGCTTTGGGCAATATGGCCATTTTAACAATATTGATTCCTCCAATCCATAAGCACGGGGTGTTTTTCCATTTTTGTGTGTCATCTAGCATTTCTTTCATCTGCATTTTGTAGTTTTCCTTATAGAGATCTTTCACCTCCATAGTTAAATACATTTCTAGGTATTTTATTTTTTTGAAGCTATTGTAAACGGGATTGAGTTCTTCATTGTGTTCTCAGCTTGGTCATTATTGGTGTATAAAAATGTTACTGATTTGTGCACACCGATTTGGTAACCTGAGACTTTTCTGAATTCATTTATCAAATCTAGGAGTCTTTTGGAGGAGTCTTTAGGGGTTCCTAGGTATAAGATCGTATCATAAACAAACAGAGATAATTTGACTTCCTCTTTTCCAATTTGGATGCTCTTTATTATTTTTTTTCTCTTGCCTGATTGCTCTGGCTAGGACTTCCAGTACTATACTGAATAGAAGTAGTGAAAGTGGGCATCCTTATTTTGTTCCAATTCTTAGGGGGAATGGTATGAACTTTCCCCTGTTCAGTAAGATGTTGGCTGTGAGTTTGTCATATATAGCTTTTATTATTTTGAGGTATGTTCCTTCTATGCCTAGTTTGTTGAGGGTTTTTATCATGAAGGGATGCTGGATTTTATCAAATGCTTTTTCTGTGTCTATTGAGATGATCATATGGTTTTTGTTTTTAATTCTGTTTATGTGGTGGTTTACATTTATTGACTTGTGTAAGTTTAACCAATCTTGCATCCCTGGGATAAAACATACTTGATCATGGTGTATTATCTTTTTGATGTGCTCTTGGATTTGGTTTGCTAGTATTTTGTTGAGGATTTTTACATCTATGTTCATGAGGGATATTGGTCTGTAGTTTTCTTTTTTTGTTGCATCCTTTCCTGGGTTTGGTGTCAGGGTGATACTGGTTTCAATTAGGGAGGATCCCTACTTCTTGATCTTTTGAAAAAGTTTCAGCAGTATTTGTACCAGTTCTTCTTTGTACATCTGATAGAATTTGACTATGAATCCATCTGGTCCTGGGCTTTTTTTTTGTTAGGAGATATTTTATTAATATTACTGATTCATTCTCACTACTGGTTGTTGGTCTGTTCAGGATTTCTATTTCTTCCTACTGCAAGCTTGCTGGGTTGTATGTTTCCATGAATTTATCCATTTCCTTTAGTTTACCTGGTTTGTGGGCATAGAGTTGTTTATAGTAGCCTCAGATGATCTTTGTATTTTTGTGATATCAGTTGTAATGTCTCCTTTTCATTTATGATTGAGCTCATTTGAATCTTCTCTCTTATTTTCTTGGGTAATCTAACTAGTGGTCTTTCAATTTTGTTTATCTTTTCAAAGAGCCAACTTTTCATTTCATTGAAGCTTTGTGTTGTTTCTTTGGTCTCAATTTGTTTAGTTCTGATCTGATCTTTCGTATTTTTTTTCTTCTGCTAGCTTTGGTTTGGTTTGTTCTTGTTTTTCTAGTTCCTTGAGGTATGACATTAGGTTGTTAACTTGTGATCCTTCAATCTTTTTGACGTAGGCATTTTAGTGCTATAAATTTACCTCTTAGCACTGCTTTTGCTGTATCCCAGAGGTTTTGATAATTTGTGTTACTATTTTCATTTGTTTCATAAAAATTTTAAATTTCCATCTTGATTTTGTTGTTGACCCAAAGATCATTCACAAGCAGGTTGTTTAAGTTCCATGTATTTGTATACTTTTGAGAGTTCCTCTTAGAATGAATTTCTAGTTTTATTCCACTGTGGTTTGAATAGATACTTGATATGATTTCAATTGTAAAAAAATTATTGAGACTAGTTTTGTGGCCTAACATATACTCTATCTTGGAAAATATTCCATGAGCTGATGAGAAGAATGCATATTCTGTAGTTGTTGGGTGGAATGGTCTGTAAATGTCTGTTAGGTTCACTTGTTCTACAGGGTGGTTTAAGTCCAGTGTTTCTTTGTTGATTTTTTGCCTTGATGATCTGTCTAGTGCTTTCAGCAGGGTGTTGAGAAACCCCACTATTATTGTATTGTTGTCTATCTCTTTTCTTAGGTCTAGTAGTATTTGTTTTATGAATCTGGGTGCTCTGGTGTTGGGTGCATATATATTGAGGATTGTTATATTTTCTTATTGAATCAATCCCTTTATCATTATATAATGACCTTCTTTGTCTTCTCTTTTTTTTTTTTTTACTGTTATTGATTTAAAGTCTGTTTTATCAAATATAAGTATAGCTACTCCTGCTAGCTTTTGGTTTCCATTTTCATAGAATATCTTTTCCATGCCTTTACCTTGAGTCTGTAAAAGTCTTTATCAGTTAAGTTAGTCTTTCATAGGCAGCATATGTTTGAATTCTGTTTTTTAACCCATGCTGCCAAGCTATATACAATTGTGTCAGTAAATGTTGTAATGGGTTGTGCAGGTTGACCTCCTGGCCAGTAGGTGGTGCTTACAGGAGAGATGCAGCTATCCTGGTGGCAATGGGATTTATGCTTGGCTTTTGTTAATCAGAATTACTTGGACACCCCAGGTAATAGGTGGGGCCTTGGAACTCCCAGAGAACCCTTTCCTGTGTTCTGCCACCATGGTGGGTTGGTGGGGGGGCAAAGCTGTGCAGGGCTGGGTCTGGACTGAGTCCAGGCTTCTTACAGGTGGGTGAAAGCACTGACCCCAGTGGGGGTCAAGTGGCAGCTCCCAGGTCACTGGGGCAAGCTTCCAGGGAGGAGTGGAGGTGGCTGTACTGCGCCAAAGATCCTGCACAGGGGATGGGCTTGGAATCCACAGCCCAGCAGGTGGTAGTGGGGTCTGTTCAGCTCCCATTCCCCTGACCTGGCAGATCTTCCTCGGCATCTGGCTGCTGGCATCAGGCGAAAACAGCAAGACCGGTCCAAGCAGTCTGTGTTCAGACCACAGAGCTGCCCTCAGCCGCGAAGCTTTCTGCCTGGAGCAGAAACCATGGCTCTCAAGCCACACCCTTCACGAGCAGGTCCTGTGAAGGGAGGGGTGCCCAGCTTGCATGTTGCTGCATGAACCCATGCCACACTCTCACCATGGGGGGGTTCTTCCCCACTTGAGATCAGATCGCACATCTCATTCCCACACCCCTAAATAGTGTGATTGAGTCCTGGGGGGGTGGGATCAGGCTGGCAGACCTGTCCTCAGGTCCTCAGCATTCAAGCTTGGCTGTAATAGGGAGGGTCAGGCCGGTCGGTCCCTGGCTGCCAGCCGAACACTGAGGCGGGTCAGCGGAGTTTGCTCTGCAGGCTGGCCACTGGGAAGAGCATGCTCCTCTTTGTCAGAGTAGGCATGCGACTCCGGGGGAGGCCAGCAGGTGTTGGGTGTATGTTGCTAGTGCGCCTTGGTCCTGCTGTAGCCTGCAGCAGCAGCTGTGGAACTTATCCTTGGGGAGCTTGAGGGCACAAGGCTTTTCCTCTCCCTCCCTGGCTCAGCAGCCTGCAGTGGCGGTGGGGGCCTCAGGGCAGGAGCTAGAGCCTTGGGGGATGGGCTTCCACAATGTTACCACACTGCGTTTGCCCAGTGCTCAGAAGCCCGTGGAACTTCATGTGAGTTTGAGCAGTGCTTCTGCACGATCTCCAGGCGGGTCCGTATGCCAGTCTGGAGGCTGCTGGGCTCAAGGAGCTCTCCTGCAGCTAGGGTTGCAAAGGTCCATGGCAGGAGTGTGGAGCCCTGGGGGTCTCTCATTTACCCCTTCTCTGGGTCCAGGTCCAGGGGCCACTCATAGCTCTGAACAATCCTGAGCAATTCCATTTTTCTTTCCTTCAACCTCGGCGTCTCCTGTCGCCTCTCTGTTATAGTCCAGCGTTCTTTTCCAGATGATCTATTTGAAGTGTCGATATCTTCTCAACATTTTGGTTCCTCTCCAAGGAATATCTCCCAGCTGCACCTAGTCAGCCGTCTTGCCCCACCTGCTATAAATGTTAATTATATTACCTATTACAACAGGTATAGATCTCAGTCCAAACTAAACCAGGTGTGTGAGAAAATAATTTTATTTTTATGTATATTAACTAAATTTCTCTTTGAATCTTCCATTTCCCCAGGATACCCGACACTAAATCTCTCTTTTTCCTGGGTTGTGTCTAAGTGTAAGGGAGACTTATGTAACTGCCAGCTGTTGCATGACCCATCTTGTCCTTGAGTCCTCTCTCCACACAGTTATCTGCTGACCAATCCTTGGCGCCATTTGGTCCTGGCTCACTGATCAATGAAGTAAATGATTGAGGCAATTCTCATTCTTGACAACCTTGGGCCTCGGGTCTAATGGGTCCCTCTGCTACTGTCATCACAGGCTTGAGAACTGGGGCATCATTCTATGCTTCCATGCTGTTCTCTGGTAAGGGATTTTCCTGGGACATATCTAAGGCTCCATTTACCTTGATGCTGAATCTGTGGCTTTGTCACTTCTCTGGGTTTATTATCTAAGAAGAGGGGCAAATATCTAAATTTGTTCTCTGTCTTCTAAACCACATTGGGGTCTTGCCCCCTCGCCGAAATTCTAATCTGGAAAGTAGAGTCAATGCTCTCTCTCTGTCTAAGCCACTTCACTTTTGTCTTTCTTCTGCAATCCCCCAGCCTTTTAGAGTATTTTTCTAGTCTGCAGGGAAAATCCCTTCCTGCACACATCTTGGTAGTTTCCCTCCAGATTCATTTTTGCCCCTTAAAATAACCCTTTTGTGTGTTTAAGATTTTGGAAACATATAAATCAGAGACCTATAGGAAGTTTCTTGTTTTCCACCCCACCCTGTCATACCCACATCCTCGGGAAATAACTCAGAAGGGACGATTTGCCTGAATTGGCTGAACAGGTAGGAAAAGGAAAGTGAGAAATTCAGGGAAAAATCATGTATACTCCAACATCCTGTGACAATGACAATACATTGCATTACCTTACCACTTGCTATGCAAATTGTAATTTGATGAAATCCCGACATTGGTCGTTTCAGTTTGGCCATTCTCCTGCAGCAGTGCACTTCAGCTCATTTTATTCATCTGCATTCTTCATCCTCACTGCTTGGAAAAAATTCTGTTCAAATTCCTTTAGCTCAACTGATGAAAATCCAGATTAGTTGTCGGAAATGTTAGTGTCTGGCAGTCACAGTTCTGAGATGGTAGTGGCAACGTTTTGACATGGTCTGGGTTTTGCAGCTCACTTTACAAAGGAAAATCCAGACTTTGTTTTCTTGAAAGAGCCCTGGAAAATCAATATTGATTCTTGCCCAAGATTTCTTGGTCACTTGCCAAGGGCATAAAATCATTTTTTGCAAGGTTGTGCTAAGTAGTATAGCATATACTATCTTTACTTAAAATTTTATTCAATGTAAAAACCAATTAACGGGTTGGTAAATAGATTTCCACTTTTATCAATGCCTTCATGGAAATAAATTCTTGATCTGTGCTATGCAAAATAAACAACATACCAGGATGAGTTACATTTGGAAGCAGATTTTCTAATCTAAAGAGTGTTACATGGGTTGGTAAGTGCTTTTATTCCCCAGGCAGTTTCTCTACTGGATATTCTCTCCACACTGAGCTTAAGGTAGTTTAGCATCTCCAAGAGATACCTGTGAGATATGTTCTAACATTGACATTTTAATGATACAATGCAATATAATTGGGGATTGGCAAGGTGATGACTTATGACATGAGTATTCAATATTGCTTTTCTAAATTTCCAAATAAATTTTTGATTTTAGGCTTTGGACCTTTAGTGCTACATAGAGAAATTCATAATTTAGAGTTATACTATCCTTCAGGGTGAGGCTTCTGATCTGTACCAGTTATAAAAGCACAAATGTAAAGGCAGCTTTAGGACTTCTTGTTGCCCATGATAGCAGCAGAGACATTGTTAAGATATACATATATTCAGAATGTGTGTGATGTTATTCTTGAATAATCGATGTCTTGTGGCCATCTGGCATTTTGTGGCTAGGCACTGCATAGTACCATATGGTGAAGTGTCAGGGACAGGAAACTGTGGTTTATTTCATTGTGCTTTGCTAACAAAGACTCAAAAGACATTAACTGTTTGACATTCCTGAAAGTGCCCTCAATTTAGAGAGCCCAAACTTGGACAATGAAACAATGAAAGGATTGAACAATGAATGAATGTGTGTGTGTGTTTGTGTGTGTGTCTATGCACGTGCACATCGAATCACCCCAGGGATATGTGAAGGCCTGGTGTTGCTTCTGGAGCAAATAAATCATAGAATGGTGTGACTACTAAGAGTAAGAGTGAAGTAATTTCAGCAGACAAACATTTTAAAAGGTTATGATTTCATTTTTTCTGTTTTCTTCCTGCCTCAGACACATGATGTATAAAAAAATGGGGAGGCCTCATGAATTCTGACTCTGAGTATGTCCAGTATTCGATCTGCAGATAGGATTATTCACCTAGGATCTCACAGCAGGAATCTCAGATATCAGCACTTTCATCAGAAGCATTGAAAAATTCCAGCCGACACAAAATTTCCAAATTGCTTATCCCAGAATGCCTCTCAATAGGTGTCAGTTATTTGAATGTCTGCAGTAGTATCTGTAATGATCAAGATCATTGCTATATTTTGGCCAGAACTTTAATTACAGATCTTACCATGCAATTGCATTTATTTATTTTTAATTTCTTTTTCTTTTTGAAGTGGTATTTTATTTTTAATTGATAAATAATAATTGTATATATTTATGGGATACAGTGTGATTTTTCCATACATACGTACATTGTGGAATGATCAAAGCAGGCTAATTAGCATATCTGTCACCTCAAGTATTTATCATTTCTTTATGATGAGAATCCTCTGTTCTAGCTATTTTGAAATATACAATACGTTATGATTAACTGTAGTCACTGGGCTATGCAATATAACACCAGAACTTTTCCCTCCTATCTACCTGAAACTTTGTACGTGTTGACCCACCTTCCCCATCCACCCTGCCCACCCTACCCCCAGCATCTATTAACCACCATTACTGTTTACTTCTATGAGTTTGACTTTTTTATATTCTACATACAAGTGAGATCAAATGGTATTTGTCTCTGTGTGCCTGGCTTATTTTACTTAACGTAAGGTCCTCTGGGTTTATCCATGTTGTCACAAATGACAGAATTTCTTTTTTTTGTAGAGGCTGAATGGGATTCCATTGTGTATATATACCACATTTTTATCCATTCATCAAGTGATGGGCACTTAGGTTGTTTCTATATCTTAGCTATTGTGAATAATGCTGAAATGAACATATTGATTTCAACATATTGATTTCAATTCCCTTCCATATATACAAAGAAGTGGGATTGCTGGATCATAAACTATTTTTAGTTTTTTAAGGAACTTCCACACTGTTTTCCAAAATGGCTGTACTAATTTACAGTGCTCCAATGGTACATAAGGGATCCACATCCTCACCAACATTTGTTATCTGTCATCTTTTTGGTAATAGCCATTCTAACGGGTATGAGATGATATTAAATCTCATTGTAGTTTTAATTTGCAGTTCTCTGATGATTAGGGATTAGCATTTTTTAATATATGTTGGCCATTTTTATATTCTTTTGAGAAATTCTATTCCAGTCCTAGGCTATTTTTAAATAGGTTTGTTTATTTTCCTATTATTGAGCGATTTGAGTTGCTTTTATATTTTGGATATTAGCCCCTTATCTGATGTATGATTTGCAAATATTTTCTCCCAAATTTTGGGTTGGCTCTTCACTCTGCTGATTGTTTCCTTTGTTGTGCAGAAGATTTTTAGTTTGATGCAATCCTATTTGTCTATTTTTACTTTTGTTGCCTGTGCTTTTGGAGTCATATCCAAGAGATCACTGCCCAGACCAATGTCACAGAGCTTTTCCCCTATGTTTTCTTTTAGTAGTTTTATAGTTCCAGTTCTTACATTTAAGTCTTAATCAATTTAAATTGATTCTTGTTTAATGGGTGAGATAAGGGTCCATATTTATTCTTCATGTGGATATCTAGTTTTTCCAAAGCCATTTATTGAGGAGACTGTCCTTTTATATTTATGTGTTCTTGGTACCTTTGTGGAAAATCAATTGACTATAGATATGTGAATTTATTTCTGGGCTCTCTCTCCTATTCCATTGGTCAATGTGTCTGTTTTTATGCCAGTACCATACTGTTTTGATTACTATATCTTTGTAATATATTTTGAAATCCAATAGTGTGATGCCTCCAGCTTTGTTCTTTTTGGTCAGGATTACTCTTGCTAGTTGAGGTCTTTTGTGGTTTCATGCAAATTTTAGGATTTTTTTCTATTTCTGTGAAAAATTACATTGGAATTTTTATAAGGATTGCATTGAATCTGTAGATTGCTTTGGGAAGTATAGTCATTTTAACAATATTAATTTTTTCAATCCATGAACACAGGATATCTTTCCATTTATTGTGTCATCAATTTTTTTAAATCAATGTTTTATAGTTTTTGGTGTACATATCTTTCACTTCATTGGTTAATTTTACTCCTAAGTATTTTATTTTTTGATACTGTTATAAATGGGATTTCTTTCTTAATTTTTTTTCCAGATAGTTCATTGTTAGTATATAGACAAACTGCTGATTTTTATAAGTTTGTTTTGTATCCTACAACTTTACTGAATCTGCTGATCAATTCTAACAGTTTTTTTTGTGGATCTTTATCATTTTCTACATATAGGATCATGTTGTCAGCAAACAGAGACAATTTCACTTCTTTCCTATTTGGATGCCTTTTATTTCTTTTTCTTGCCTAATTTCCCTGGCTAGGTCTAGGACTTCCAGTACCATGCTGAACAGAAGTGGTGAAAGTGGGCATCCTTGTCTTATTCCTGATCTTAGAGGAAAACTCTTCAACTTTTCAAGGTTGAGAATGATGTTAGCTGTGGGTTTGTCATATATCACCTTTATTGTGTTGAGGAACATTCCTCTACCTAATTTTTTGGGAGTTCTTATCATGAAAGAATGTTGAATTTTGTAAAATGCTTTTTCTGCAGCTATTGAGATGATCATATAGTTTTTGTCCTTCATTCTGTTAGTATGGAGTCACATTTATTGATTTGCAAATGTTAAACCAACATTGCATGCCAGGAATAGATCTCATTTGATCATGGTGAATGATCCTTTTAATTTACTATTGAATATAAAGTTTGCTAGTAATTTGTTGAGAATTTTTGTATATATATTTATCAGGGATGTTGGCCTGTAGTTTTCTTTCCTTGTAGTGTCTTTGTCTGGCTTTTGTGTCAGGGTAATGCTGGCCTCAAAAAATTAGTTCGAAAGTATTCCCTCCTCTTGAATTTTTTGGAAGAGTTTGAGAAGAGTTGGTATTAGTTCTTTAAATGTTTGGTAGAATTCATCAGTGAAGGCATCAGGTCCTATGCTTCTGTTTGATGGGAGACTTTTTATTTTTGATTCAATCTCCTTACTCATTATTGGTCTACTCAAATTTCAGAATATCAGTTTCCTTATGAAGATAATAATAACTTTCTTAAAGCATTATTTTATTGATTAGTTGAAAAAAGAAATGTGAAATCACCTAACATAGATTTATGGCTCCATAACTTTTAGGATTCTTTTAAAGTAATTTTTAATTACTTAAAAATCCCCATTTGTAATACTTTTTAACTAGTATAGACCTTAGTGGAGTTTATAGCAAAAAGGGTATGCCTTTCTACCTGATTTTTAACTTTATTTTTTAAGCAATGAATACCATTTTTCCAAGATTCTAGTAATAAGGAAAGGATAAGTGTTTCAGATTTTGTGTGTGTGTTTTCTGTTTCTTGTTTCAGCCTCTTAGATTTTAAGAGATAGGTGTCTGTTACAGGATAGAAGAGGTTGCAAGAAAACAGTAACAAGTCAGCTCTGGTCTCAGCAAAGTAGGGAGTATGTGAATTGCTTAACAAGGTTCAGGCTCTGCCTTTGAGACTTATTCATTTGTGGGAATACACTGGCTGCTCTTAACTGACACCAACAATCTGCAGTGGTATGCACCAGTCAGTTTGCAACTGGATATTTAGTCCCCATGAACATAGACAGCCTGCAGTCTTCAGAAACCTCTCCAGGTTATATGGCATTGCTTTTCTTCATGCAGGAAAGAAGTTAGTCAACTGAGCACTTGCTTTTGAAACATTCTTAGTCCTGAATGATTGAAGAATCATACATTTTTATTCTTGGAATACCCTTTATCAATTTTAATATTCAATTTTTCATTTAGTCATGCCTCCAAGTATTCATTTATTTGTGCAGTTGGGATGCTTGAGACACAAGGAGAGCTGATGTTTTGGTTCCAGTCTAAAGGTAGGAAAACATCAATGTCCTAGCTCAAGGTAGTCAGGCAGGAGGAAATTCCTCTTATAAGAGGGAGTTTCAGCCTTTTTGTTCTATTCAAGCCTTCAATTGATTGGTTGAGGCTCACCCACATTAGGAAGGGCAATCTGCTTTACTCAGTCTATCAATTTAAATGTTAATCTCATCCAAAACACCCTCATAGACACATGCAGAATAATGTTTGATCAAATATCTGGGCACCCCACAGCTTAGTCAAGTTGACACATAAAATTATCCAACACACAGTTTTTACTATTGAAATAGTAAAACAATGAGCTCAATGAAAAATCCTATTATAAATCAAAACTTTTCTTTGGAACTTTATGGAATTTTATAATTTCTCTTTGAAGAAGTCTGTTGTTACTTTGCAGCTCTGGGATTTATTTCAAATTTTCCTCAAAATTCCAAGTGCTCATAAAAGTTTTTGACCAGCATCTTGCTTTAGATTCCTCCTAAAATTTGTCTTTTTAACTGATATTTAAATGTTCAAATACAAATGCAGCCCAAGGAAAAGATATGTTATTTCAATTGTTTCAAATTTACCAATACTGTTGGAGACTATGATATATTAGAGAATATTTGTTTTACTTAACATATGCCTTCAACAGATATTTCAAACTCGTCTGTGTGTAGAATTTCCACAAGAATGATCATCTCTATTGCCTTAGACTTTTATATATTTTTAAGTGGGTTCATAAAAAAGAATTGCTTTCCACTTTTGTAGAGAGAAAAGAGCAACAAATATATTTAATATCATACACAGAAGTGTGAACATAAAGTGAACTTCATGTATCCTGATTCTAATTGCACATAATTCTCATTCTTTTATGGTAATATCACATGTAATCAGATTTAATTAGCGGTTACCATTAAAAGCTAATCCTTGGCCCAGCCTACTTGTTCTCTCCAACTGTCTGTATCTTATCCTCAGACCCTCTGGTTCTGCTACTTTTACTGGTAAACCCAAGGTTCTCACATAGACTTTTACTTAAAGCCAGGGATATGTGGCTCTTGGACTTGAAGCTATTCATCCTTACAATACAGGAGTACCTCAAGACTGGAAGAAATACCTGTGTCTTCAATTGAATAGTTCCTTAAATGAGAATTTGTGTTAATCCTTATGCTCCTTAATTTATTTTTCAGTTGACAAAATTTGTATATATTTATGGTATACAATATGATGTTTTGAAATATGTATACATTGTGGAATGGCTCAATCAAGCTAAATAGAATATCTATTACCTCACATACATATTGTTTTTTTGTGGTGAGAACACTTAAATCTGCTCTCTTTGCTATTTTTCAAGCTACATTGTTATTAACTATAGTCACATGCTGTATAATATCTCTTGAACTAATTCTTTCTGCTTAGCTGAAATATTTTATTCTTTGACCAATATCTCCCCAATTCTCCCTTTACCCCCAACCCCTGGTAACCAACATTCTACTCTCTGCTTCCATGAGTCTGACTTTTTTAGTTCCATATGTAAGTGATACCAGGCAGCATTTTTGTGTGCCTGGCTATGTGCTTTTGTCTATGCTCTGAATGGCCCTCACCAAATTAACAAGCACATTTAAATTAGGGAAAAAATTGCTGAAAATTACAGTTGCTTTATATTTAGATAGGCAATGAACCATACCCAAATATATATATATATATATATATATATAATCTTTTACTCCTAGGCTGGCTCTAGAAATACCTAGAATAGTCAGCTCTAATATATGTGATGTTACTTAGAGTGATGTAATACCCATCTGCTGCCTAATACATCCCTCTTGTATTTCTGATCTGTTAACAATAAACACTATATAGCACTCATGATGGGCGAGTGCTGTTCTCTACCTCTTCTCCACCAGAAAACCTTGATATCTGGGGATAAACCCTCAATTCTCATATAGTGCCTCCCACACCTACCTATACCCTGCATTCACCAAGTGGAAGAGATTTCATTTTCCTTTCTCCAGTGAACTCTTTTCCCTGATGTCATATGTATCATTCAAAATCCCATCAGAAGATGACAAGTTCTATTGTGGCAAACCACGTATCCTAGAACAATTCTTCTTCTAAAGAACACTCCTTACCCTGTATGCCTTAGTCCAGCTAACACCTTTATTAATAATTTTTTTATTTAAATTATTATAAATCTTTTACCCTTGTTCCAAGGCAGATCTCTAGGACTTGACCTAGACTTCATAAATAATATCCCATTCTCCAAGAGGCAGGCATCTAAAGGCTTGAATTTTAATTGAATTTTAATTTGAGGGTTGAATTACAGACAGAAAATTCTTCCTGAAATTAGTTAAGATTTTATTAATATTTGTATAGAATAAAGAATTAATTCCATAAAATCAGAAATTAGATTAAAATGCTTTTTAGAATATTTTATACAATTACCAGGTGATTAAACTTCTTAAATTCAGAAATAAAAGGGAAGTTTTCTTTTTTAAATGGAGCACATTCTAAGTAAGACTCTTAAAAGATTACATTGCACAATCAATCAGAAATTTCAAATACAAGTAACAACAAAGATGGGAAGTTCTTTCAGTGGAGATTTGAAAATAAAATAATTTTCTGAAATAGATATATATTATAGAAGTAAGCAATTCATTCCAAATTTCTAAAGTTCTAAAAAGAGTGCATTTAATCTCTATCTCTTATGTGTTCTAATGTAGAATGTATTTGTACTCAGATCATCTCTTTAAATGGACTGCTTGATTAGAATGAGGTAGAATATAACCAAGGCATTGCATTGACTGGAGAGGTATAGCATTTATGGGATTTGAAATGGCATCAGGCTTGCAGTTTCCATAACATTTATGATTTTCCTTTTGATTTTGCAACAGCAATACTTGGGAAGCTTTAGTTAATTTCTCAAATTAGCTCTCTGGAATTGAAATGTGAGATGAAGCTTGGAAAACTCCCCCCACCCCCATGCAGTCAAGTCCCTGTTGACTAATTCTGTGAGCACCAATAACAGTCTCTGAGTTCCTGAGGCAGAATTGCTGCAGCACAGGCTTCGTTTGGAGATGGATGGTTCACACCCTGCTGGGCATGGTTTCTGAGAGACAGCCTCTCAGTGGATGAGGAAATGAATCCAGCAGGCCTCTAGTCACACATTGCACAAACCATTTTGATGGTAGGGATGGTGGTGTGAGTGGAGGGTCTGTGGGTGGGATGAACACCTCAGTGACTCATGCAGGTGGGGGGTGTTAACAGGACTCTCAGTCAGATACCACTTGCTGTAATTTTCATATGATGCTCTTGGAAAGCCCCCTGCATGGAGGAAAGATAGTTGAGGTCTCTTTCAAAATTGCTCCAGTATGGAAAGGCATTTTCATTTTCAAAAACCCTGAGAATCTACAAAAGAATATCTAACTAGTCGCTGTACTTGAGGCCTCTCCTCTATTCCAAATATTGCTATTTACTCTGCCTCTAGGTGACCTGTGTTGCCTCCTACTTGAATCCCAGGGAGGCCTACACCTGTGTCGGCTGTTTAATTCCTTCTCTCAGCTCAGAGAAGTACTTGTCTCAGTTACCTAAAGTTAACTTCTCCACCCAAGCATATTATTTTATATTTTAAATATATTTTGAAAATTAAAAGAGTTTGGAGGACTTGTTTTTTGTTCTATGAGAAAGGTAACTTCTCATTATAAGAAAGTCAGAAAAGTAAAAAGAAAACAAAATTTCATTATGGTTTCACTCGACCAAAGTAAACCATTGCTAATTTTTTGTTATTATTATTACTTTTAATCCAAACTTTCTCATCTCACACCTCCTGGCCCACACACAATTGCCCTACCCTTTGATTGTTGGGTTTTATTATATATTTATAACTCTCTTAAGAGTTATATATGTTCACCATAGGCAATTTGGTAAATGAAAAAAAATTTCTAGAAGCAGGAAAAATGTCCACCACCAATGTTAATATTTTGGTGTATTTCCTTACCAATTGTTAAGAAAAAACATTATTCAGTGATACTTATTAAAGCATAGTAAGGAAGACTCTTCAGGACTGTTGCAATAGGTATGGAGGACCACTGCAATGGGATTTTGCATTTAGGAATCCAAACTTTTTAAAAACAATGTCTCCAAAGTATTAACCAATATATTATTTTCTGAGGAAACAAAGCACATGGATCATCTTTGAGGAACCTGCATCCCAGAGTGACTTCTGCACAATCCTGCTTCCTTGCTCTTCCTTTCATAGGCCTTGGTCCCTAACTAACATCTCACATCCAAACCCCACCTCCATGTCTGCTTTCAGAGAACTCTAGCTATGACACTCAAAAAACACCTGGAAAACCTTTGTCTCATTTTGATTTTTTCTCCTTATTTTTGCAAATATAGGTTTCCCAAAAATGTACAAAGATTTACTGAAAGGAATGGTAACTTGTGTTATTTTAGTTCTTCATATACTTCTTACTAGTTTTATTTTTGTTTCCATTAGACTCTCTGCCTTATCTGTAGTTAAGGAGGAATATTCTAAAACACAGACAATAATTATTTTTCACAAAATGAAGAATATTGAATAATTGCAAAGGGCAAGACACATAAGAGATGTATTTTCTGCTGTTGCTAAGAAATAATACCAAGTGAGTGAATCATATTTATGTTATTTTAAAATTTTATTTATTTATTTTATTTATTTGAAATTTTTTAAATTTTAGAATAGACTCAGTCATTAAAGACATGGTGAGCTAATACCTTTTGTAACAACCTGGGTGGAACTGGAGACCATCCTTTTAAGTGAAGTATTGCAAGAATGGAAAAACAAACACCACGTGTACTCACTACTAAATTGGATCTAATATTTATGCTGTTTATTAGCAAACAGATTGAAAACTCCAGATCCCCCTCTGGAGTCCAGGCTTTCACTTCATCATGGAGCACACCCGGAAGAGGATGAGGGCAACAAAGATCCCATCTTCTGACAGCGTTTTGGAAGAATCATAGATGCAATGAATTTCAAATTATGATCCTTTAGCTAGAAAGCTTTTATTTAACTTTCCAAATTACCCTGCATTTTTCCCTAGATTTCTTAACATTTATAGAAAAAGTGATGTTAGTAGCTTTTCACTGGCCATGATTACTGCAAGCAAAATAATTTAGTATTTTAATTACACATGGAAAAGTCACAAGTAATGATTAATTGATCTAATTTTCTGCATAAGTAGCAAAGCATTACATTTACTTTATTAACATGGGATTTGAGACGTGATTTTTTTCCTCCTTCTCCTTTCTGCCTGTTCGTCTCCTTTCCTCTTTTCTTTCTCCCTTTCTTCTTTCCTACTTTTCTTCTCTTTTCCTTCTCCTTTTTAAACCTAATTTCCTTTCTCTTTATTGCTTTCTCCTTCCTTTCCTCTCTCTCCCTCTCCCTCTCTCCCTTCACCTTCACATCTTCCTTCCTTCCTTCCTTTCCTTCCCCATCCCCTCCATTTCTTCTTCCCTCCTTTATTTTGTTTTGTAGAATTTTAAAGAGGACCTTTAAGGCATAATATTAACGTGTGCTACAAAACAGTCTTTGTTCCATTATCGAGAAGAGCTCAGACATTCTGAATCACCATTTCATCTGTCATATTTAGCCCATATTTAAACGAGGGTGTTTGTTTTCAATAAACTTGTTTTGAAATAAATATGACTTTGTCAAATTATAGAATACAATTTTAAACTAAATGCCATTTCCTAATTCACAAGAGATTTTGTGTAGAAATAAGCAACCTCCCGTTCATTTCCCAAGGATGCGTATGAGCTCCGTGAGTCCTTGTCATTGCACGGGAGGTGCTGGGAAGCGATTTATTGACAATGTTAAAGAAAACTAGAACAGGATAGAAGTTAAAGCATAAGAAAGCAGGTTTTATACAGGAACTATTGCAATAGGGGAAAAGAGACCTCCATATGGAACTAGGCTCAGTTTCCAATACACCACAGATAAGTGGGGGTTTATAGCCAAAGAGAAGTGTGGAAGTCAGTGCATGGAAACTTACTAAGAGGAGAGCTTGGGGCTGAGGGAGAATTCTGGCTAAACTGACCTGAAAGGATTCTTGCTACAAGTGGGTGGTGCAGGCCTGTCAAGGACAGGCACCAAGTCCTAGAGGGCTTAGAGGAGCCTGACTAGAGTTAAATCAAGGAGAGAGTCTTTCTAAATTCTGCCAGCTTTGTATATTTTCTAAGGAGGTATAAAGACTGAAGCATTAGTTCTCCCAGCAATCAGCTTCTTGTTTCCAGGCAGGCATTTTGATGAATAACACAGGTAGCTCAACACCCTTAATATTCCCTCTCAAGTTTGATTCTGGTTATACCAGTGAGTAGAGATAAGGACATTAATGATGTGACAGCAATTTGTATTGGGATTAGTGAGCGGCATGGGGGAGATATAAATTTAATGCGTTTAGTGCTAGTGATAGTATAAAACAGGAGAGATTTGTGGTGAGCAGCTGAAGGGTTTGACACCAGCCTTGCTTGGGGGACACATAGTAGAGGTCCCCACTGTTCCTTTGCTTTGTGAAACAACAAAATTTTCCAGGCAGCTTAAATTTTTGTAGAAGTAAGGAGATGGCAGGATGTCAATACAGGAATTTGCATCAGGGCCAAAACAGTGTTTAGGAGGCACTTTGGTCTCATTTATAGAAATCTGGGGGCATTTTTCAGTTTCAGTGTCTGGCATAAGCAGCAGTGACTGTCACCTTCCTACTTAGGTTTTTGTGGAGGGGGTAAGGACTCTGGTGAAGGCTGACAGTGTGAGTTTGAGAATCTGAGTTAGGACTCCTAAGTCTGAGAAGTTCTGACAACTTAAGAGCTTCAAATTATTTATGGCAAGTCTCTTCACCTTCATTAACATGCGTTGATACACCTGCATAGGAGACTGTGTTTCAGGGTGCAGTGACTCTTGCCCTATGCTATTGATTTTATGCAGTTTAGAGATTTTCATTTTAGAAATATGGGGCAAATGACTAACATAAGGATTAAATGCTCTGATATCTTTCTTCCAGAGTGTTAGTTATAAGAAGAGAAATGTGGAAGATAGGATAGCTATTGATCACCCCACCAATATATCAATACAAGAGATGTGGCAGTGATCTAAGTCAGTGGCAGTGAGAAGGGAGAAGTAGGTTAGCATTAGAGAGATCTGCAAGGTTGAATGGACAAACGGACAGGATTTGGTAATAAATTGGGTGTGGCCATTACAAGAGACAGAAGAGGCACAGCTGATCTTGACTCATGATGTTTAAACTCCTTTGTTTAAACAAAAGAGTTTGGTTTAGGCTAAGAGTATTCTCCCCAGAGAAAATCACGTATACACATTTTGTTTACAATCTTAGGAGGCTCACAGATGCTGTAACCAAAGTTTAATAACCCCTTTTGTAGAGGAAAATCCCAGGGGTTGGATGGGATGACCTGAAAGATTCCTTCTGCTTCTTCATTATTAGAATAGATATAGACCCTAAGTATTGATATATTGTTGTGGCTATTGATAGCCACAAGGAACTCAGGAAGAGAAGCTGGTGCTTCTGTGAGGCACTAGGGAATACAGGGGCAGCATGTATTTTATTGTAGACCTGGAGGTTGAAGTGCAGGGAAGGCATTCTTGAGAAGTTGTTGGGTAGACCACCAAAGGCACACTTTGGGGAAGTGCTTAGGGCAACAGACTGTTGAATATAGTAGCCATTGGCCACCTGTGGACATTGAAAACTTTAAAGAAATGTGGCTGATCCTAACTGAGATATACTGTAAGTGTAAAGCACACATCCATTTCCAAGACTTAGTTAAAAAAATACAAAGCATCTCAATTTAAGAATATTGACTACATGTTGAAATTATAATATTGGATATATTGTGTTAAATAGAATATATTATTATAATTAATTTCATTGGCTTCTTCTTACTTTATAAATGTGGCTACTAGAAAATTAAAAATTACATATGTGGCTCATGTTTGTGGATTGCATTTTATTTCTCCTGGACAGTGCTTCTCAAGATAGTGTTTGTGGGTAGATATTAGGGACCGCTAAAGAACAGTTGAGCTCTCTGGGTAGAAGACACACAGAGAGAAGTGTAGAAAGTTGAGGACATAATTGTGGAGCATGTCTACATTCATAGGTCTAGAAGGAGGAGGAGGAGGCTGGAAAGGAGCTAGGGAATAAAGTCAGAGAAAGTGAAGAAGGTGGTATCATAGAAATGTGAGAAAGAAGAAGCTTTAAGAAACTGGGGCTAGTGAATGGGATCATGCTAAGTAATTTGGCCTCTATTCAATTGCTATTGGAAAGCACATAGAGATCTCCAGAAAAGGAAATGATCAAATTTAAATTTTAAGAAATATGATTTTGGCAACAAAATAAAGAACTGATTCGGTTGAAGGAGAGCTGAGGCCAGTTAGAAAATCAGGGAATAAGAACAACCAAAAAGCCCTTAGGCATCTACAAAACCAAACAGAGAAAAATCCTTTTGACTTTGCAAAAGAACTTTTTGTTCTATTTTCTTGTCTTGAAAAATGAGGTGGTTTTGAACAGTGAGATTTTGGTATTTTAAAGCATGTGTTTTCTGTTTATAGAATCCAGGAAAATGGGTTGCAATGAAAATCAGTGTCACAGATGATTAAAGATTCTTTGTGTGGGAAAAATACAAGACTGTAAAGAAACCAAGGAAACAAAAATTATAGGATTTCTAAGAAACAAAGGTTGTATTTTTGTATAATTGTCTCATGTAAGGAAAACAGAAAAGAACATTATTCCCCACCCTCGAGAATATGACAGTAGAAAAGAATGGTTTCTAAAAATAATTTTCCCAGTATGGAGATTCCTCAAAGAACTAAAAGTAGACCTACTATTTGACCCAGCAATCCCAGTACCGGGTATCAACCCAAAGGAAAAGAAGTCATTAAATCAAAAAGACATCTGTACCCCAATGTTTACTGCATCACAATTCACAATTGCAAAGACAAGAAATCAACCTAAAAGCCCATTAATTGATGAGTGGATAAAGAAAATGTGGTGTATATATGTACCAGGGAGTACTACTCAGCCATAAAAAGAAATGAACTAATGCCATTTGCAGCAACTTGGATGGAACTGGAGACCATTATTCTAAGTGAAGTATCTCAGGAATGGAAAAACAGATACCACATGTTTTCACTAATAAGTGGGAGCTAAACAATGGGTACACATGCTCATAAAGTGCTGTAAAGGACATTGGAAACTAAGAAGTGGAGAGGGTGGGAGGATGGTGAGGGATTAAAAACTTACCTGTCAGGTGCAATGTGCACTATTCTGGTGACGGGCACACTAAAAGCCCTCACTTCAGCATTATACATTCGTCCACATAACAAGAACACTTGTAACTTGTACCCCTTAATATTTTGAAATAAAAATTATAAAAATAAAAATAGTGTTTCTTGAGGCTCTGTGACCATTTCTAAGTCACAGTGTTCTACTTCTAAGTGTTTACAAATTAAATATACTATGTCTTAGAATGTCTGTTGAGCAGAAATTTTTGTGCATAAAAGTGATTTATTTGGAGTTTGGTTTAGGGCAAAGAATAGATTGAAGTCTATGAAAGTACAAAACTCAGGGAATTAAGTAAAGATGAGCTGAATGTTTTGAAGGTATTTGGATCTTGTTTAAATTTGTATTGTAAAATCTTTGCTAGTTTAAAGGAAAAGAGGAAAAAATGACGGTAGAAGAAACTCAATGGAAGTGGCCATGTGAGAGGAAATAAACAAAAGGACAATGGCTGGTCAATTAAAGACATTTGGAAAATTGACCCAGGTGGAGCACCACAGAAGCCAGACACTCTGCTGGAGACTATGCACACAGAATAGGATAAAACCCATGTCTGTTGCAGAATAATTATAATATGCAGCAGCCAACATTTATTAAGCATATATTACAAACTTCACTCATTTATTTATTACAAAAACTTCATAAAGTAGGTGTTACTCCAGTGGTAGAGATGGGGCGTAGTGAGATTAGATAACTTGCCCAAGGTCACACAGTTAGTCTACTATCTCCTATTGCCTCCTCAAATATTGTTAGGGAGACACAAATTTTAATCAGGCAGAATCGGCTAGGTTATGTGTGATAACAAACAACTCCCCAAATCTTAGTGATATATAACAACAAAGATATATATATTTTTTTGGTTCATGTTTTTTTTTTGTACTTCATTGCAGGATACTTGCTCTGCTTCATTCCTGGACTTAAGCTGAAGAAGAAGCTCCTATCAAGGACATTGTTAGTTTTGGGCAGAGGGAATAAAAAGCAACGGGAGAACTTTGTGGTGGCTCTGAAAGCTTCTATCGGACATAGAACATACCGTTTTCTCTCGCATGTCTTTGTCCAAAGCGACTCATGTGGCAAGCCTACCAACGGGTGAGCAGTGTAATGTCCCCACAGGGAGGGCCTTTGGAATCATAGGACCCATAGAGGGAGTTTTGGTTCTTTTTTTTTTTTTTTAATTTGTCATATAACTCTTTAGCTTTACAAGGGAGAGAATCAATGAACGGTTGATTTGACTTAGTTTCATACCAAGGAGTTGATGTGATGGCCCCAAAAATTAATCCCTGGGCTGTCGGTGTTGAATGGGGAATGGCCGTGTAGCAGAGAGTTATGCCAGTGGGAGATCATGCAGTGGGGAGCCGCTACCCCTCACAGTGATCAGCAAGGGTAGGACCTGGCCATAGCCAAAATCCACCCATAGCAAAATCCAAATGTGTGGATTCAAAATCCACACATCCAAAATCTTTGCTAAGCAAAGCACCTGGTAGGAAGACAGTCTCAACAATAAGTCGGGTCATACAGACAGAAGCTAAGGGCTAACCTTATTAAGACCTGGCAGGGAAAAGTAGATCAAGCAAGGAGAGAGGAAACAGGATCTGGGGAGGGTTGAAGGTCAGTTCAGTTATTAAGGGAGAAAAGACAATTTTTGAGGAGGGAGCTCTCCAAGCCTTGAGTACCTTTGTCTAACCCCCATCCCCATTCTGGGGAATGTGCTAGGAACTGATGGGCACTAATGTGTGTAAAACAAGGATGATTATGGATAGTCCTATTTATTAAAATGTGGCAAGATGATGGACCCAATCATATCTATACAAACCAAATAGTTACAAGGTAGACCAATGGAGGCAGTTAGGTAGAACACACACGTTTGAAAATGAAGAGCACTTTAATTCTTGAATTAATGTTAAATTCAGCTAGACTTTATTGTATAAAGTGCTCATTTCATGCAAGTAAATCTAAAGACTCTAACTAAATCTAACTAATGACTCTAACTAAAGGTATTTCCACAGAGACGTAAATTGTTCTTGATGAATACAATAAAAGCAAGTAATAATCACTTTTTGGAACTTAGAATAAATTCGCTTCAGGTGAAAGTTAAGCATTTAGGAATAAGATGATTTTTTTCCCTTTCAAATGCTAAAGAGCTGTAAAAACTATGAAGATAAATTGGAACATTTGGGAAATGGAGACAAAGATATGATTTAATTTATTGCCCACATGCAATAATTCTAACTTTTGTACATTCCTTGTAATCTTTTCCCACATACATATAAAACTGTATAATTACTTATTTTAAAATTTCATTGTAATACAGCATGTTCCATAAACAATTTTTCCGGGTGCAACAATCCTTATGATTATAATGGCTGCAAAATAGTTCACTGCATAGAATTAGCATAATTTAATTCATTGTTTTCTTTATCAAATATTTAGCTTGTTAAAGTTATTTATCATTATTAATTAATAATGCTGTAGTAGCTAGCCACGTGCAATGTATGTATTTCTTTTTTTTTTTTTTTTTGGATTTTTTTGTGGCAACACGTTTCCAAAACTGGGATTACCAGGTCAAATGTTATGAAATTTTTATGATTATGCAAATAACTATCAATTTAACAAAAATGTATGAGTATATAATTCATTGAATCCTTATGTGGAAAGATCATATAAATTGACTAATTGGTGGAAAAATATGGTCCTTTGTATTAATTTGTGTGTCTGAATACTTGTGAGGCTGAACATTGTCCCATGTGTTTCTTTACCAACAGAACAAGCCATAATTCATTCTTTCACCCATTCTTTCATTTAGTCATTGGACAAATATTTTCTGAGCACCTACAATATGCCAGGCACTGTTTTTGTTTCTGAGCACACAGCAGTGAAGTAAACAAAAATCCCTGCTGTCATGGATTTTATGTTCTATGGTAAAAAATACAATAGACATAATAAGTATTAAAATTATGTAGTATGTTAGAACATTATAATTGCTATGGGAAAAAATAAAGCAAGATAAGAATAAGGAATCTGTTGGGAGGAAGTTGTGTTTATAAATACGGTGGTCAGTGAAAAACAAATATTTGAACAAACACTTGAAAGAGGTGGGGTAGGACTCACGAAGAAAGAGTGCTGCAGTCAGGAACGCCAGGTTGTACAAGGCCCTAAGGGGATCATGTCTGAGGTGTTGGAGCAGAAGCAGGAGGCCAGTTTGGCTAAAATGGAGTGAGATCCTTGATTTTAATGATCTTCATTTGTTTCATTGGAGGAGAACAAGGAGAGAAAATCTAACTAAACCCAACAACAAAAACAAAAACAAAAGTTTTAAGAAAGAAGTTGTCACCAATACCCAAATTAGTCAAGATATTCAGGGAGAAGGAAATGGAAACAAGACAACCACATTCAATAAAGATGAGGGCCAGATTGCACTGGCCACAGCTCAGTTACGTGGACACACCCAGGTAAAGAGAGGCACCAGATGAAGTTGAGCTGTGAGAAAGAAAGGAAAGAAGAGGATACCGACTGTTTATGTAAAGATTTCAAGCTGTTTTTTTTTTAATTTCAGAATATTATGGGGGTACAACACTTTGGCTATATATATTGCCCATGCACTGCCCGTGTCAGAGCTACAATCATGGACATCCCCCAAACTGTGCTCCCCCCATCCATTCAGTGAGAGTTTTTCCCAGCCCCTCCACCCCGCTCCCGCCCACCCGCCCTCAGATGAATATTATTGCCCTGTGTGATGTAGGTGTTGATCAGTCAGTACCAATTTGATGGTGAGTACCAGTGGTGTTTGTTTTTCCATTCCTGCGACACTTCCCTTCGAAGAATGGGTTCTAGCTCCAACCAGGATAATACCAGATGTGTTAATTCACCATTGCTTTTTATTGCTGAGTAATACTCCATGGTGTACATATACCACATTTTATTAATCCACTCGTGTATTGATGGGCACCTGGGTTGTTTCCACATCTTTGCAATTGTGAATTGTGCTGCTATAAACATTGACGAGCAGATGTCTTTATTATAGAATGTCTTTTTTTGCTTTGGGTAAATACCCAGTAGTGGGATTGCTGGATCAAATGGTAATTCTACTTTTAATTCTTTGAGGTATCTCCATATTACTTTCCATAGAGGTTGTACTAATTTGCAGTCCCACCAGTAGTGTATGAGTGTTCCTATCTGTCCGCATCCCTGTTCAAACTAGAGTCAACTAGTACATCATTATTCACCCATGAATTGCTATCAGTTGGATAATTGTTAAAATATCCCAGGACGTCCCTGCACATACTGGATCAAAATATCAAAGGGATGGGCCCCACGGATATGTTTTCAAGATGATTATGTTGGGAATTTATATTTGGAAACCACTGAGTGAGTATTCTATCTTTTGAAAATAATATATTAAAACAGTTCTTAAAAAAACAACAAAAAAATCCCTGAATCTTTTAAAGTAGCTCTGGGTATGGCACAGAACAGCCAGGAGGTGGCAGAAGAACTCCATTCTTTTAAGTCTCTCGCTTGCATCCTTGTTTTATCTTCCCTACTCCTCCACCTAATTTTCCTTGAATTTTACCATTTTGTTGGCTTGAAAATATATAGGGCTTAAGTCCTTTAAAACGGTTGGTTGATAATATTCTAAATAGACTGCGATATAAAAAATGTATAGGAAATAAAAATACCAAAAGTAACATGTTAGTGAACTATTCAGAATGAATCCCATTAAATAAAATATCTTTTGTTTTAGATTAATAGATATTTTGTTTTGATGTTTACTAAATAAAACTAAACATTAGGAGGTCAAATAACCATAAGAAACATTTTGTGTTATTTAATAAGCAAGTTTCAAGGCATAGATTTTAGTATATGCTCATTTATTTTTAAGGAAAACTTAAATTCTTGTTTTCATGCAGTTAAAAATTCTAATGATAATTTTATACCTGGATGTACAATGAAAGGCTGTATACTGGAGTTTAAAGCATCGAAGGCTATTGGACTTAAACAGATCTTACATGAATCTCAGTTTCACCTCTTTAGTGGTTGACCTTAAACAAGTTTCCCAGCACCTCCTGTAACATGAAGGTAATAAAGAGTACTCCATAAGGTTGATGCAAAGAGTCAATCATGTCACAAGCAAAGTGCTTTATACATACAGAATTTAAAAAGTAAACAAAAATATTCCTTCCTCTATTCCAAATTTTTCTAATGTTAATTGGTACTTTTGTTTCAATACAAGACAGAAGGCTAAAATACACATGTAACTAGCAGAATCAAAATCTAGTTCAGATGTTAAAAAAACATCATGCTGCTAAAAGATTTCAGAGTCTAAAACCTGTGTTCACTGTTCTGAAACATCTTTCCAGTTTCTGCTAAAAAACATGATATTCTTTGAAGCTCATTTTTGGCTTTATGTGTTGTAATTATACATTTGTTATGTAGGGTATATAACAACTTAGGCTCTATGATGTTATTCAACACATTGTAGAAAAAGGGGAATAAAGAATGTGGTTTATCAGCAGGCAACTCTGTCCTCTTTATCCTTGAATGCAATTTACTAAAGAGCTGACAAAGTCACAGCACAGGCAGCAATTCCCCATATTACTGTGCAGACAGCCAAGAGACTGACATTGAGACTATGCTTTCTAACTTGGGTCCATGTAAGAAAACTGATGAGAGTATATAGATTTTTCATTTCTACACTATGAAAGAATGAGGTTGCTTATGAAAAAGAAGTGTTTGCTCTGTGTGTGTACTCTGGACAAGGCTACAGGCAAAGATGCTACAGGGATGCTTGGCAACCCAGTATGTGAACACTGAAAGTTCTGATTCATCATGTATTTGGTCTCAGGCAAGGACGACATTGAAACACAGATGAAAGAAAAGGCCTGAAAAAATGGGGCACTAGGGAAAAATACAAGGAGTTTATGTTACTGATAAAAGCCTATATATATGAAATACATGTTTGTAATATTTTGATACATATGATTTCATTAAAACTGTATTTTGTAATAAATATCTTTAGTTCTAAGGATTGAAAACCTTAAGAGGATTTTAATTTTATAGTTATGGTAGTTTCATTTCAATAGCCTGATAGACTTGGAAATTCTAGGTTTCTTAAATCCATTCAATGAACTTGAGATGCACAGGGAAATACTTTCAGAAGACCTTGAGTGGGAGTGGGGGAGATTCTGGATTTCACTGGGTACCTCTTTCTTCCTAAATGCCAAACATTTCCTGTACTTGGGGCCTCTGCTTCTTCTCAAGTAGTCAGCAATTATAAAAATGGTAGTTACCTTAGCAGCTACGCAGAGTAGGTGCCAAATATAATTGAATAAAGATTTCAATATTCCCAAGGCAGAATAGACAGTGTCTTTGCTCCTGCAGTTGGAAAGCGTGGAATAATCTCTTCCCCAACCTCCACTGTGGAAATTCTTTCTGTCCCCAAGAACCCCATCATGTGGTATCTCCATGATGTTTGTCCTAACTCTCTTGAGTTAAAACACTCTCTCCCTTTCCTTCGTTCATTCCTGATAAGCCATGACTTTATCAGGTGATATCCTCAAACAGAGGTGCTGGGCCAGATGTGGTCCTCACAACTTCTGACACTGGCTTATGATATTGATTTGACATTTTTTCTCAATTTTAACAGTAAGGAGAATCAAAAGCAGTTTCTTTTTATTTTTTTAATTGTGTAAAAAATAGACACAATGTAATATTTACTGTTTTAACCATGTTTAAGTGTGCAATTCAATGGCATTAAGTACATTCACATTGTTATATAACTAGCACCACTCAATAGTTTTTTTTGTGGAATCTAGGGTTTTCTAAATACAAGATTGTATCATCTGTGAACTGAGATAAATTTAAATCTTCCTTTCCAATTTAGTTACCTTTTGTTTCCTTTTCTTGAATAGAACTTCCAATATTATGTTGAATAGAAGCCAGACACAAAAGGAAAAATGCTGTGTGATTATATTTATATAAGGCACCTAGAATAGTCAAATTCAGAGTGATAGAAAGTAGAGTAGAGTCTACTGGGGCTTTAGGGAAAGGGTCATGAAACTTATGGTTTAATGGGCACATGGTTTCAGCTTTCAGTTTGGGGTAATAAAAAAGTTCTGGACATGGTACATGAACTTTTGTCTTAGGTTTTGCCTTCAGAGGAAACCAGCCAATATATATGATGCTTTTTTGCCCACAACTTGAAAACAGGAGTCTGGGAACCAAGGGGTAGAAGAAGGATTGGCTTTTTTCACCAACACTCCCAGTGACTCCATTGGGGAGAGGATTTGTCTTCACAATTTTAGAGTATTCCAGAATAAAAAGTCTGGTTCTCATGGGTATAACACATCTGTGGGGAACACAGTAAGGGCTCCACTGAATGAAGCTATCCTACCCCTGGTCAATCCTGGATCCCCATGTCAGAGGACCAGCAGGCAAAGAGAGGAGGTCCTATATTGGTGGGGAAATTGAGTGTGATTTTCACACAAGGAGAAAGGACTAAAGCTGCATAATACGATCAGGTAGGAGTAGCTCTAGCATTTGGGAATTCACTGGAGTAGCTTTTGGTGTTTCCTTGTTTAGTGACAACTGTGAATGGGCAATTGAGCAATTTTGGCTCAACCAGGATAAGACAAATAGAGACTAGGATTTCTAAAGGATGAAGGTCTGGGTCATCCAATCAGAAAAGCTACATAGAGCTCCCAAAATGCTTTCCAAGGGAAATTGAAAATGGGTGATGAAGAAGATTGATGGTCAATATCAATTATGGTCTTTAGGTTGACTGCTGCAGCAGGAACTGGTCCATCAATTCTTTGTATTAGGTCCTTGTAGACACTGTGGCTCTTTGTAGCTTGAAGAGGCCTCTGTAACATTTTGGACTTAAGGGAAGGCATGCCAGGAACTGTGTAATGCTAAAAGAAGACCACATTGGACTGCACCATCTTATATTTCATCTAATTCTGTGACAACCAGGTCTATGCAGGATATGACTAGCTCTGCACAGATGCCACCTGACAGAGTTTTCAACTTGTACCTTTGCAATGAACCTCTAACTTCCTGCCAAGGGCTTCTGTGGTGCCTTGGCATTGTATATTCTTGGAAAGTTGTTCATCTCTCATGCGTGTGCAAACTGGGCTTTGCAGGGAGATAATGCCCTAGGGAACACTCTTGACCCAGTGGAGGATGGGAACCAACTGATCAGTGCTCTCTGTTTTTTACCCCAGGCAGATAGTTCTGAGACATATTTCATGAGAGTTCTCCTAAGATTCCAGGAAATCAAACACCAAACACCAACTTGACAAAGCATTCTTATATTGGATTTCCCTCCATCCTTGTTTTACTTTCTTTATCTTCATTCCTGCTTCCTAGGAGAATCACTTCCCAAATAAAGTATTGCACCCAAGACTTTATCTCAGGATCTCTTTTTAGGGGATCACAGGCTAAGACACAGCAGAAACATCCTATGAGCTAGTTTTGATGGGAAAAAATTGGAGGAGACTTCTGGTTCCAAAATGGTAGCATAGAAACAAGCTAGCTTCACTCTCTCCCACATAAAACCCAAATCAAATATATAGCATGGAAATTATCACCAGAATTCAAATATGAGGATGAGATAGTTCTTGAGGCAACAGAGAAGTAAAAAAAGTCCTAGCAGATGGTAAAAGAACTGGACTTCCATATCCATGATGCCCCTTCTCCTGGTCTGCCAGCACCAAGCATGTGGAAAATTTCCCCTGACTCCTGATTTCTACACTGAAAGAAGTGAGATCTGTACCATCTTGGGTTCTCTGGCAGGAGGCCTGTCCCTGCCTCAACCCACAGGAGCATCAGGAATGCCTGAAGGGAGAAATATCCATGAAGACAGCCAGAGACAAAAAGGGGAGTTGGAAATACCATCCTCAGCCCTGGAAACTCTGCTCTATAACCTAGCCAAAGGAGATGCCAAGTCAGAGTGACTGTTCAGCAGCACCACACTGTATAAAGTTCATTTCACAGGTCCCCTGGGAATGAACCCTTAGCCAGCCTTCCCATACTATTGGGATATCCCCTTTGGGACCTCCCATTTGGGATGAGCAGCACTCTGATTGTTTACTAGAACTTAGGCAAACCTGGGCTTAAGGCACCATCTAGGGCCTAAAAGGAGGCAGTGACTTAGAAAGAAAAAAAGAAAGAAAATCAACAGGTAAATTACAAAGAATCTCTAAGCAAAAATATCCAATAAAATCCAAAATAATCCAGACATAGATGTACATCCACAAGAAAAAACAGCAAATGGGGAACCATGACATGCTCAAATGGACAAAGCAAAGAACTCATGACTGACCCTAATGGGATGGGGATATGTGAACTCTGTGACCAAGAGTAAAAAACAGCAGTTTTATGGAAACTCAGTAATCTCCAGGATAACACAGAAAAGCTATCCAGAAATTTATAAGGTATATTTAACAAAGAGATTGAAATAATAAAAAAAAGTCAACAGAAGTCTTGGAACTGAGAAATACACTTGTTGAACTGAAAAATTTGTTAGAGGCTCTCAACAGCAGAATGGATCAAGCAGGGGAAAGAATCAATGAGCTCAAAGACAGGCTATTTGAGACACACAGTAAGAGGAGAAAAAAGGAAAAAGAATAAAAAGGAATGAAGATCACTTACAAGATAGAGAAAATTACTGCAAAAGACTAAATCTAAAATCAACAAGAAAAAATCAAACAACCCCATTAAAAAATGGGCAAAGGACATGAACAGAAACTTTTCAAAAGAAGACAGAAGAATGGCCAGGAAACATATAAAAAAATGCTAACTTCTCTAATCATCAGGGAAATGCAAATCAAAATCACATGAGATATCACTTAACTCCAGTGAGATTGGCTCATATCAAAAAATCCCTAAATAACAAATGTTGGCGGGGATGTGGACAGATAGGAACACTCATACACTGCTGGTGAGACTGCAAATTAGTACAACCTCTATGGAAAGTAATATGGAGATACCTCAAAGAACTAAAAGTAGAATTACCATTTGATTCAGCAATCCCACTACTGGGTATTTACCCAAAGGAAAAAAAGACATTCTATAATAAAGGCATCTGCTCGCGAATGTTTATAGCAGCACAATTCACAACTGCTAAAATGTGGAAACAACCCAGGTGCCCATCAATACACAAGTGGATTAATAAAATGTGGTATATGTATACCATGGAGTATTACTCAGCAATAAAAAACAATGCCGAATTAACACATATGGTATGATCCTGGATGGAACTAGAGCCCATTCTTGAAAGCGAAGTATCATGAGAATGGAAAAACAAGCACCACTGGTATTCACCATCAAATTGGTACTAACTGATCAATACTTATGTCACACATGACAATAATATTCATCAGGGGGTGGGCAGGTAGGAGGCAGGTGGAGGGGATGGGAAAACTTTCAATGAATGGATGCGGGAAGCTCAGTTTGGGGGATGTCCACGATTGTAGCTCTGACATGGGCAGTGCATGGGCAATACATATAACCAAAGTGTTGTACCCCCATAATATTCTGAAATAAAAAGAGGAAAAAAAAGACCAAATCTAAAAATTATTGGTATTCAAGAGGGAGTTGAACAAGGGTAAGGGGTAGAAAGTTTATTCAAAGAAGTAGTAACAGAAGACTTTCTAAAACTTGAGAAAGAGATAAATATCCAAATACAGGAACACCAAACAGATACAACCCAAATAAGACTATCCCAAGGCATATAATAATCAAACTCTCAAAGGTCAAGGACAAAGAGAGGATCCTAAAATCAGCAATAGCAAAGAAGCAAATATCAAATAAAGGCACTCTGATTCACCTGGCAACAGACTTCTCAACAGAAAACATACAGTCCGGGGGGGAGTGGTAGGACACTTTCAAAGTGGTGAAAGAAAAAAAAAAGCCATCCCAGGATACACTATCCAGCAAAGCTATCCTTCAAATATGAAGGAGAGATAAAGTCTTTTCCAGACAAACAAAACCTGAGAGAATTCACTACGACCAGAGCCATCTTATAAGAAATGCTAAAGAGAGTTTTTCAATATGAAATGAAAACAAACAAACAAAAAAACCCAAAAAAACCCAAAACACTAACATGCATAAGGAAAACATTTGAGGGTATAAAACTCACAGGTAAAATTAAGTACATGAACAAACTCAAAATACTCTAATACTCTAACTGTGGTGTGCAATTCACTCATAACTCTAGTATGAAGCCCTAAAGACAAATTTATCAAAAACAATAATACCTACAGAAACCTGCTAAGAGATATAGTATATAAATATGTAAATATAAACATATTACATATTAATGTTTGCTTTATATACTTGGGAGCTCCAGTGTTGGGTGCATAGATATTTATCTACTAAATATAGATAACATAAAGTCAAATTGCGGGAGGATGGAGTTAAAGTGTAGATTCTTTTCATTGTTTCTTTGTTTATATTTTTTTTTCCCATTTATTTTTTATTTGTATATATTCAGGCAGGACAAGTTCAATTTTGTTACATTGATATATTGTCTCGTGGTGAAGTCAGGGCCTTCAGAGCATACATCACTAAAACAACGCACATTGTACCCACCAAGCAACCTCCCATCATCCACCCTCCTCCCACCCCCTACTGAGACTCCATTGTCTATCATTTCACCCTGTACATCCATGTGTACACATTAGTTAGCTTCCACTTATAAGTGAGAACGTGCAGTATGTTTTCATTCTTTTCTTTGTGATCTCAGACAAGTTATCACCTCTTTAAAATAACTTGTTGTATCTCTATAAGATGTATTTTGTAAGCCTCATGGTGACCACAATGCAAAACCTTTAAAAGATTCACTAAAAATAAAAAGCAATGAATTAAATAGTATTACCAGAAAAAATCCTTTAACTACAAAGGAAAACAGTAAGAAAAAAAGAAGAGAAGAGAAGAGTTACAAAACAACCAGACAACAAACAACAAAATGGCAGTAGTAAGTCCTTATTTATCAATAATAGCACCGAATGTGGTGGACTCAATTTTCCAATTAGAAGGCATAGAGTGGCTGAATGGATAAAAAAATAAGACCCAACTGTATGGTGCCTACAAAAAACCCATTTTACCTCTAAAGACACATAGACTGAATACAAAGGGGTGGAAAAATATATTCCATGTAACTAGAAACCAAAAAAGAACTATATGTACATCAGATAAAACAGACTACTAATCCAAGAGTGTAAAAAAAGACAAAGAAGATTACTGTAAAATGATAAAGGGGTCAATTCAGCAAAAGGATATAACAATTACAAATATCTATGCACCCAACACTGGAGCTCCCAAGTATATAAAGCAAATATTAATAGCTCTAAAGGGAGAGCTTGCAATATAATTATAGTAGGGGACTTCAACACCCACTATCAGTAATGGACAAATTGTTCAGACAGAAAATCAACAGAAAAATTGAAGTTACAATACACACTGCATCAAATAGTCCTGCCCAGGCAATAGAGGGAGACCTTTTCTCAAAAAGAAAAAAAAAAAAAAAAAAAACAAAACAAACAAAACCCCAAAATAAACAACCTAATGATATAATTCAAAGAACTAGAACAGCAAAAACAAACCAAGCCCAAAATTAGTAGAAGGAAAGAAATAATAAAGAGAAGAGCAGAAATAAATGAAATCGAGACTTAAAAAATAATACAGAAGATCAACAGAAGAAAGGTTAGTTTTTTGAAAAGATGAACAAAATTGGCAACCTTTAGCTAGACTAAGAAAAAAAGAGAGGATTCAAAAAACAAAATCAGAAGTGAAAAAGGAGACATATCGATCGAGACCACAGAAATATAAAAAATCATTAGAGCCTATGACAAACAAGCATACACCAACAAATTGGAAAACCTAGAAGATATGGATAAATTCCTGGACACATACAATCTACCAAGATTGAACCATGAAGAAATAGAAAACCTCAACAAAACAAGCAAAAGTAATAAGATCAAAGCCATAATAAAAAATCTGCCTCAAAGAAAAGCCCAGTACCTGATGCCTTCATGGCTGACTTTTACTAAATATCTAAAGAAGTAGTAATACCAATACTACTCAAAGTCTTCAAAAAAATTATACAGAAAGGAATACTTTCAAACTCATTCTACAAAGCTATCAGCATTACCCTGATATCAAAACTAGACAAGGATATAACAACAACAAAAAAAGAAAACCACAGGCCAATACCATTGATGAACATAAATGCAAACATTCTCAACAAAATGTTAATACCAGCACACTGAATTCAACAACACATTAAAAAGATAGCTCACTATGATCAAGTGGGATTCATCCCAGGGATGAAAGAATGATTCAAAAAATGCAAATCAATAAACTTTACTCGTCACATTAACAGAACCAAGAACAGCACTATATAATCATTTCAATAGATGCTAAAAAAGCGTTTGATAAGATTCAACATCCCTTTATGATAAAAATGCTCAAAAAATTGGGTATAGAAAAAACACGCCTCAAAATAATAAAGGTCATATATGACAAATCCACAGTTCATATCATACTGAATGGTGAAAAATTGAAAGTGTTTTCTTTAAGATCTGGAACAAGAAAAAGATGACCACTTTCACCACTTTTATTCAACATAGTACTGCAAGTTCTGGCAGAGCAATTAGGCAAGAGAAAGAAATTAAGGACATCCAAATTGTAAAAGAAAAAGTCAAATTACCCTTGTTCACAAGTGACATGATCTTATACTTAGTAACCCTCAAGACTCCACCGAAAAACTCTTACAACTGATAAGCAAATTAAGAAAAGTTCCAGGACACAAAATCAACATTCAAAAATAAGTTTCATTTATATACCTTAATAGCAAATAATCTGAAAAAGAAATCAATAAAGCAATCCTGTTTACAATAACTACAAAGAATATAAAATACCTAGGAATCAATTTAACCAATGAAGTGAGGGGTCTATATGAGGAAAATTATAAAACACAGATGAAAGAAGTTGAAGAGGCTGCACACAAAGAAAGGAAACATTCTATGGTCATGGACTGGAAGAATTAATATTGTTAAAATGACAGTACTATCCAAAGCAATTTACAGATTCAATGCAATCCAATCAAAATAGCAATGTAATTCTTAATAGAAATAGAAAAAAAAAATCCTAAAATTTATGTGGAACCATAAAGACCCTGAATAGCCAAAGCAATCCTGAGCAAAAAGAGCAAATCTAGAGGCATCACACTGCCTAACTTCAAAATATACTTCAAAGTTATAGTAATCAAATCAGCATGGTACTGTTATAAAAACAGACACATAGACGACCCAGACATAAATCCATGCATTTACAGCCAACTCATTTTTGACAAAGGCGCCAAGAACATGTAATGGGGGAAAGGGCAGTCTCTTCTATAAATGGTGCTGGGAAAATTGGATATCCATATGCAAAAGAATGAAACTAGACCATTACCTCTCACCAGATATAAAAATCAAACCAAAATGGATCAAAGACTTAAATCTAAGACCTGAAATTATAAAACTATCAAAAGAAACATTGGGGAAAAACTCTAGGACCTTGGTCTGGGCAAAGATTCTTGCATAAGACCTTGAAAGCATAGACAACTAAAGCAAAAATAGACAAATGGGATCACATCAAGCTAAAAAGCTCCTTAACAGCAAGGAAAACAATCAACAAAGTGAAGGGACAACACACAGAGTGGGAGAATATATTGGCAAACTATCTGTCTGGCAAGGGATTAATAATCAGAATATAAGGAGATCAACAACTCAATAGCAAAAAACCAAAATAACATGATTTAAAAATGGGCAAAAGATCTGAATAGACATTTCTCAAAAGAAGACATACAAATGGCCAAAATGTATATGAAAAAATTCTTACCACCACTAATCATCAGAGAAATCCAAATCAAAACCACAATGAGATATAATCTCACCTCAGTTAAAATGGCTTTTATAAAAAATACAGGGAATAATGGATGCTGGCAAGGATGTGGAGAAAAGGAACCCTCATACACTGTTAGTGGAAATGTAAGTTATTACAGCCAGTATGGAAAACTATACAGAAGTTCCTTCAAAAGCTAAAACTAGAACTACCACATGATCTGGCAATTTCACCCCTGGGTATATATCTAGAAGAAAAGAAATCAATATATTGAAGAAATATCTGCATTTCCATGTTTATTGCAGCACAATTTACAATAGTCAAAATATGGAATGAACCTATGTTCTCCTTAATAGATGAATGGATAAAGACAATATGGTGTATATACACACAGAATGTTATTTAGCCATAAAAAAGAATGAAATCTTGTCATTTGTAGGAACATGGATGGAACTAGAAGTCATTATGGTACGTGAAATAAGCCAAATACAGAAAGACAAATATCACATATTCTCATTCATATGTGGGAGCTAAAAAAAGTGGATTTCATGAAGATAGAGAGTAGATTGGTGGTTACCAAGGCTGGGAAGGGTAGGAGGGAGGGGGGAATGAAGACAGGTTGGTTAATGGGTACCAATATGAATTTTGATATTAGAAGTGACACCTAGTGTTTGGTAGATCAGTAGAGTGACTATAGTTACAATAATCTATAACTTATTGTATGTTTCAAAATAGCTAGAAGAGAATAATTCAAATGTTACTAACATCAAGAAAAGACAAATATTTAAGGTGATAGATATCCCAATTGCACTGATTTGATTTTTATAAATTATATAAATGTATTAAATTATCACATGTAACCTGAAAGTTAAAAAAATAAAATATACAAATAAAAAATCTAAAAACTTTGGAGAGGAGGTGGCAGAGGTAATACCTGTGATGGTGGATTTAATGCAATTAAGTGAATGTGGATATTTAGCTCATTAAATATGAAATGTCTATTTTGAATCAAAAGTGTAGTTTATTATATATCTCAAACAAGAAGCAGTACAAATAATCAAAGTAGGTGTCTAAACTATCTACACAGTTTTGCCATCTTAACGGTAGCTTGTTTATGCCTGCAGCGAAGAAACCTGGAGAGCGAGTGGCGATGAAATCGTGAAAGGTGTTTTCCACAGCTTGTTGAGAATTGAATATTTTTCCTTGCAAGAAGTGGTCCAAAGCCTGGAAGAAGTGGTAGCCAGTTGGTGCAAGGTCTGGTGAATACAGTGGATGACAGAGAGTTTCTGAGTCCAGCTTCTATAGTTTGAGTAGCCTTGTTTGTGCGACTTGTGGCTGAAAGTTGTCTTACAAGAGGATTGGCCTGTCTCTATTGACCAATCTTGGCTGCTTATTTGTAAGCATCCTCATCATTTCATCCAATTGGTTGCAGTAGACACCTGCTGTAATGGATTGACCGGGTGTCATGAAGCTGTAGTGGATAATACCAGCGCTGGACCACCAGACAGACACCATTAGCTTTTTTTGATGAATATTCGGTTTTGGACTGTGTTTTGGCAATTCATCTTTATCCAACCATTGTGCTGAACGCTTGTGATTGTCAAAAAGAATCCATTTTTCATCACATGTAACCACACGGTGTAGAAATGGTTCACCTTTGTGTCGCGACAGCAAAGAAAAGCAAGTGTTGAGAAGATTTCTCTGCTGACGCTCGTTTAATCCATGCGGAACCATCTACCCCGCTTCTTTACCTTGCCCTTTTGTTTCAAATGGTCCAATATTGTTGGAATAGTAATGTCAAAGCTTGCTGCTAATTCACACATAGGTTGAGATGGATTCGCTTCCACTACAGCTTTCAGTTCATCATTATCCACTTTGGTCTCAGGTCGCCCACGTGGCTCATTTTCAAGATTAAAATCACCAGAATGGAACATCTCAAATGATCGAGGTACTGTGTGTTCATTAGCCACATCCTTCCCAAACACTTTGTTGCTATTTTTAGCTGTCTGTGCTGCATTGGTTCCACGATGGAACTCATATTCGAAAATAACACGAATTTTGGACTTACCCATGGTTTCACAAAAATTGCTCTAAAAAAAATTTGAAAGATAATCACAAGCCAAAATGTGTGTTTGAAAGACTGAGGATGTACCTTCACAATAAACGTGAAACAAGAAGTGTCAAAGTGAAATGTCAGAGATATCAACCGTCAAACTTAGTACTTAAGGAAATCAGACATTTCGTACTTAAAAACTTAAATATATTGAAATTAAAAGGCTGTTCTTAGGAAGTAAGTGAATTGACTTTCAATATCCCTCAGCAAACTCCCGTCATATATTTAGTTTCCTTCATTTGGGATTTCACAAGAAGCAGTTGGTCCAGTGATTGATTGATTTAGTAGAATTAAGTATGGTAATTATATGAAAGATTGGAGGTTTGGTACATATTCTGTAGGTATTAATTGGAGTCCCAAGATTGAGTGGAAACAACTTTGCCATTTACAACTTCTCCCTAATGGGTATCTGATAAAGGAAAAAAATAAACTCAAGGATTAGTTGCCAAAAAAGAAGGAGAGTACTATTCCATTAATAGTGAAGTATCAATTTATTAATAGTCTCAATTCAGCCTCATTAGCTAAACCAAAGAAAGGACTCCTTCTTCTCTTCTGGATCTAATACTACAGTATTCCTCCCTTATCTGAGGTTTCTCTTTCTGTGGTTCTAGTTGCCTACAGTTAATAGCTATCAGAAAATATTAAATGGAAAATTCCAGAAACAAACAATTCATAAGTTTTAATTTGTGTGCCATTCTGAGTAACATGATAAAATCTCTTGATATCCCTCTCTGTCTTGCCTGGGACCTGCATTATCCCCTTGTCTATTGTATCCACACTGTAGACACTTCCCACCCACGAGTCACTTAGCAGCTCTCTGGGTTATCAGATCAACTGTGGGGTATCACAGTGCTTGTGTTCAAGTCACCCTTATTTTACTTCAAAATGTCCCCAAAGAGCAAAAGTAGTGATTCTGGCATATTGTTGTAACTGTTCTAGTTGTTGTTAATCTCTTAGTGTGCCTAATTTATTAGTATAAGTTGAACTTTATCATAGGTACATATGTATGGCAAAAAACATAGTGTATATAGAATTTGGTATTATTTGAAGTTTCAGACATCCACTGGGGGTCTTGGAACATATCCTCTGAAGATAAGAGGAGACTACTGTATTCAATTGCATGCTCAGAGGAAAGAAAGGAGAGAGATTAATACAGAGAGAAGAGAGAGACAGAGACATTGAGAGTGAATTACGGAGAGTCAGGCCTTGCCTGGGTCTGCTTACTCCACAAATCCAGAAAGTAGGAAGAAAGAGCAGACAGCTTTCATGGATACTCTTTCAGGACATTTTATTTTATTTTATTTTATTTTTTCTTTTAATTTATTTTTTAAATTTCAGAATATCATGGGGGTACAACACTTTGGCCATACACATTGCCCCTGTTCTGCCCGTGTCAGAGTATCGTAAATAGATGGAAAGCCCTACCATGCTCTTGGATAGGCAGAGTCAACATAGTAAAAATGGCTTTGCTACCTAAATTAATTTACAGGATCAATGCAATCCCTATCTCTTTCGGGACATTTTACTATTTAAGGCCCTTAGTATAATTTTCCCACAACCATTTCCATTTCTGACAACTAGCAACTCTTCTCTTGTGAAGAGTTAACAAAGGGTGTGTCAGGAGCAGAAGTGGGTGGGGAGAGAGACAAAAGGTGAGAGGACCACGAAATGCGTCCTCCCCTGTGCCAGAGGTGGGAGTGCGTGGAGAGGAGGGAAAGGAGTAGTAAGAGGCGTTTCCTTTGCTACAAATGTTAGCATTAGCTGCATTTCCCATGTGTTTGGGGGTTGCATCTTGATCCCCAAATTCTTGTCTCCTGCTTGAGCTCAGCATACCTGGTGTGTTTAGTGATTTCCTGAGCTTGGAAAATGTGTCTAAGGCACTTAATCAAACATTCAATAAGGGATTCCCAGCCAAGGGCAGAGAAGTCTGTAGTTCGTGTATATAGACCTTTCTAGACCACAATAAAACAAGGTAAAGATCTGAGATTTACACAAGAATCCTTCATGTGAACATGTTCTTATTTTGGCACATAAGTGTAGTTTGCATGAACTACAAGATAAAAATGAATCTATTTTAGCCTTTTTTTTGCGAGGAGAGGGTTATGTTTGTGGGCATTTTATCTGCAGAATCCTTTGAACTAGAAATTATTCAAAGTTGGCTTAGACAAATGCCATTATGCGCTAAGTTAAATCTCAACTGTGTGCAACAACTCCTCTGTGAAAAATGGTTGCTACAACTTAATGAAGTTCAGAACATTCAGGTCCAAAGGAATTCAACCAAGTAGGACTAAGGAGTGACCCCACAGCACTGACTGCTTTGACAGCTTCATATGTCTGTGGCCAAACTAAAGAAAGAAGGTAATAGTAACCATCTAAAAAAGTGAATCTTCTGTTGTTAGTGACTGACAATAAATTAATACAGTTAGCCCCATTGAATACCTTTGAGCAGAATATGATGAGGGGAATTTATTTGAATGAGATTATGCAAGTTGATACTCTGGAAAACTGCATTTGCCTTGGATATGTCTCTCTTTCTCTCCTTTTTAAGGACTCTGCTAGCCCTGGAGTCACATCTGAATTTGGAAAAATGTTGTCATTTTGAAAGAAATCTGGGATTTGGTGTTAGGCAAAAGTGTTTTCAAGTTCCTGCTATGCAGTTTGCCAGCTCTGTGGCAACTTTGGGTAATTTATATAACCCTATTAAGCTTCCCTTTCCTCATTTCTAAAATAAGTATTATTATAAAACTTACACCATAGTATAGACTACCAAATGATATATGTGACGTTATTTATAAATAAAAAGTGCCATCCCCCTTTAATTCACAGTTTCTTCTTTTCTTGGGGAAAGCTTGGGGATCTCCACAGCATGAGATGACTGTCACAGGTTGGAAAATTTACCTTTTCCCACATCTGTCTTTTTTTCTGCATTATTCATCTTTGTCCCATTTGGAGGGCACGATGCCATCCAACTGTGTATGGCTCTACACCTCAATAACAGCTCCACAGAAATTGGACTTAATGTATGCTGCAACACGTGTCTGAAAATAAATGGGCTGTGAGACGGGAAATGCCAGTTCTGCCTCAGTCCCGGTGAAGTTGAGATGAGACAGCTGTGCCTACAAATGAAGCCATTTGAAGAGTTAACATGGAAGGCGGCACCACGTAATTGCGAACTTCTGTGGAGTTACTCACAGACCATGCTCTAGGAATTAATAAAAGTACTGAATATGATGGAAAGGGCACACAAAATGAAAGCCAAATGAATGCATTAGTTTTCCTGTATGGTTCAACAGCACCAACTCCAAAGGCTGCTAGGCTCTGCTGGTCTATGGTTTAAACGGTATTTTGAATGATTTACATCAAGGCTACGTAAGAAATCAAAGCAAAGCAGGATAAGAATAAAGAATGATCCCACTTGTGATTCTAGTGGGTAAAAATACATTGGAAAAAGGACGTAAGTGGTAATTAAAAATAAAGAATTCTTCATGTTTGTCACTAACTTGAGAGCTAACCCATCATGTTTGTCAAAATTTTCAGCATTCATTTAGTTTTTAAAAAGCTTCTCATGTACCCAGTTGTGTGTTTGTTCATTCATCCGTCCAGCCAAAAAAATTACAGAGGTTTTTCTGTGTACCAGGTACCATGATCAGAGCTTACTTACATATACTCCTCATTTAATTCTTTTAACAATCATTCTCCACAGGTATTATTATTATTATTATTCCAAGATTTTAGTAAAAGAAATTTAGTTGCTGAGCTGTTGGTAACATGCCGACATGATAAATTTAACCAGAAATAAAACTGGGATTTGAATTCACTTTTTTCCTTTAGTATCCAATACTATACCCTTTCTACTACAACCGTCTGTTATGCACTTGATTGATATGTTAAAGTGAATTAAATTTTTTAAAATTAAAACATAAATGTAAAATGTTATTAGCAATTTCTTAATAGCCTTTCAAAATTGAAGGCAACATAATGGGACACTTATACTTCCCTATAATGTAGCCAGAGTGAGAGAGGGTGGTAACAGGAAAATTCTCTCTATTTGTGCCATTAAGCCATCTTTTATTGGATTATATATAATGGTTCATCTCGCCAAGTAGAAGATTACATCTTTATCTTATTTATTTCACAATTACTTTCTAGGCCATGGTTTCTCATCAGAAATCTACATAGGAATCGCCTGGCATGTTTAAAAAATGAAGATTTCTGGGTCATCCCTGCCTATTGAATCAGAATTTCTACAGTTGAGCCAGGGAAGCTGCATTTTTAACCGGACACCTGTTCATGCTGACATGCTTAAGTTTGAGAACCACTGTCCTAGATGATCCTCTACACAGAGCCTACCCACACTGGTTGGTGGCAATGTGGCTGACCTTTTCAGAGTCTGATTCAGCTGACATCTCCTGACCCCGCGTCTGGGCCCAGCACTGTGTGGGAAGGCCCCTCCACCTACACCACTTTACGTAAGGATGCATCACATCAAAGCTCATCTATGCCGTTTATTCCACGACAACTCGTAGTTCACGCACGTCCCTGCTCTGAGTTCTAAGTCAGCCTCCGTGGACACTGGAAGCTCTGCAACACTTCTTATCAGAACCTCAGTCAGGGCTGTGATCTCTGCTTCCTGCCCTACGTACCCACTCCTGTGCTATGCTCTTGATGTGGTACCTGGATTCTTTCCTAGCCAACAGAGGCCTTTATTTCCATGGAAGAATTCTTTCACCCCCAAGTAAATAGACTAATTTCTTTCCGGTTGATTTAGGTATTAAAATTAAAGATGTAAAAATATTTATTTACTTGGTTAGTGATGAATTAGCGCCTTGCAGGAGTTGTGATTAATCACTCCCCACCTGGAAACCAGTGCCAAAATGACTCTGCTAATAGAATCCATCAACTGCTGAAATGAGTGATTGCACTGGAGATTGCTTTACTGTAAGTTCCTTAATCTTACATTCTGGTTGCGTGTTGTCATTTCCTAATAAAAATTGTTTGGGTTCCTTTCTGAAACACTTGGGGTGAGTCTCAAGGAGGTAATTTTCATTAGCTAAATACTGAATCATAAAACTATTTCCATTAATCTGGCAAGGCAAATCATTGTTTATTCTGAAATTTAAACAATCATTTAAAATTAGCATTTCAGAACAACAAAAGTAATAATTGTTAAAAGCACGAGGACTATAATATAGTACTAAAAATTGCTCAGTCATTAACCAAAATATTTCTTCACTGCCTACCCATGTTGGATAGTCAACATTTAATGTGAGCAGTGGCATAGCTGAGGTTAGGTGTAACCTTCTAGAGGTCTTCACCATCAGTGATTTTCTAACCTGGAAAGTATTTTTTCTGCCAACTCCCATCAGGGGAGCTTTGGCAGTCAAAAAAGGCCTTCACAACTCTCTGTTACTGTTGTCAGCTGTTTTGAACTGTATTTTGTTCCTACGGGGAACAATAGGATAAGAGAACCATTCCCTGGAAAATCAAAGTGGTGAGGATTGGCTCTAGACGCACTGGTAAAGGAGGGAGAGACAATTTTATATCCACCTACTACCATTTTCAGTCCTGAATTTTGGTGGAAGTGGAATAAACACAGTCTTTGGAGTCAAAGCTGAGTTTAAAATCCTGGTCCCAACTTTTATAAGGAACCTGGGACGTAAGTTTTTGTTCACTTCTAATTTGTACAGAGAGTTCCTTGGCTGCCCTTGCCACATTTTTCCAACTGGCTAATCCCAGGTAAAATGGGTTTTTATTCTTTGAGAGTCAGCTCAGAAGTTAATTCCTCATAGAAGCCTACTTTTCAATTCTCCAGCTAGACAGGTGACCGCCTTCTCCATACTTCATATCACTCACCATATTCTACTTCAATTGCTGATGTACCTGTCTGCACCTTTCTTTTATCTTTTAAGGCATTTAACTTCATGGTGTAGTATATGTAACATAAAAAGGTGTGAATAAATATTTGTGGAAAATTGGATCTTTAAAATATGAATAGCAGTATCTATTTCAAAAAATGACCATGGGAACTGGATGATAATAACATTTGTAAAGTTCCTGGTACATAGTTGGCACTCAGTGAGTTCTAGATTGAATCTTTCTCCTGTTCCTGGTGATGACAGCAGCCCTGTGGCCTGTTCTTTTTTCCCTCCCTCCACCAGCAGTTTTATGAGCCAACCCTGCATGGTCTTTTCTTAGCATTACATCATTGTAATAAATCCCAACTGATACATCAGTGTCTGTTGCAGGCTGGGTTCTCTAGAAAATAGAAGGTGAGATAAGAGTTTGGAGTCCAGAATGTTTATCGGGAGAAATACCTGACAAAGTCTCTGCCAGCCCAAGCAAGAGCTTCAGAACAAAGATTGCCTGTTAGAGGAGTCTTACCTTGGGTGGAAACGAGGAGGCCCTTTATAGCCCTACCTTGCTCTGTAATTGGCTGGGAATGCCCTTAGAAAAACAGGACTATGGCTGCTACCACCTTGCTGAGCTGTTACCACCACCACACTCTGAGCAGAGTGTGACCTGTCTCAAATACTGGGGCAGATGGTTAAAAAGCTAACATCTGGAGATGGTCAGGGAACTGCACTCCTCACAGCTGAGCAGTATGTCCTTTCTTGAAGGGGGATCTGAGTGGCCCAACTCTACATCTGCCGCAGTGGCAATTAAAGATGTAGAGCTCAAGGTAATGTTTTTCCAAGGATTCTGCATGTTTATAGGATTCTCTTAAAGAGCAAGATGACTTATGAATCATAAGAATGACCTTTGTGACACTGAGATACAGGTGAATGTTTGGGCTGGGAGACTCTATACACCTTTCAAAAGCTTACCTAAACTATCCATTGCCAAGGTTCTAAAAATGGGTGTGCATGTGCTGTGTGTGTGCTATCCCTTCTACGCTCAGCCATGCCTCTTGGGACAACTGAATGTGGGGGTCTAATTGACTCGTGGTCTAAATTTTTCTTGTGCAAGGAAGAGGGACATGTGGCTAAGCAGGCTTGTGGTTACAGAAACCCTTGTCCCTTCATTGAGGGCAACGAAGCTCCATTACAAAACAAAGGAGAGTAGTATATTTTAATATACACAGCACATTTTATAAAAATGTTGCTTATGAGTCAATGTCACTGTCAACCTTATTTTAACATTCAACCAGGGATTGAAATGCTATTGTTATATCAGAAGACATGTATCAAGAACATCTCTCTTTAGAAAACTACAAGACATGATAGAAAGTGAAGTCAGATTGCAGAATTGGGGTCATATCCAGAGCTAGGTTCAAGGCAGATGGAGCAACAAGTGGGGCACGTAGGGAGAGTTGGAGTTCGGCTGGGTGGGATCTACCCAAGTTCTTACTTATTAGTCTGTCACTATATAGGAACCATAAATGTGTGCAGTGTTTTGCAAAATTATGTGAATGTTTTGCTAAAACAATTTGGTTAAGAGAGAATTTTCCTACATGTTCCAAAATGTAATTAATTTTAAGAAGATAAGAACACAGTAAAATATACATGACACATAAGTTGTACAGAATAGGTTTTTGTTCATGATTTGGAAATTGACTAAGATTTTGGTAGCATCCCACAGTTGTGTAGTCTAGACAGATAGAGCTTATTATGAAGATATTGATGGACCAGAAAACAGAAGTTGGGAACTCAAAGTTCAGTCTAGACTCAGGGTCTAGGGTTAACTATGAAGACAGCCTTTAGAGGGGAGGCAGGTAACAGATCTCTATAAGAGGACATACAGCATATAAAACCAAGATGTGAGTTGTTTCCAAATGAGCAGCTCTCTAACCAGGGCAGCTGTGGTCCTCTTGGGTCTGCTCTTGAGGTAGAAGTTCTGGAAATGAAACACTTGCTGTGACTCTGGTGTTCTTATTTTCAGAGTGGACGAGACCTCCACTGATGGGGCAATGAGTTGTATAATATCACAAGTGAAACTTGGATCTTCCCTGGGGATAGAGGGAAGTGCAGACTCACCGGTTTCATTTTTACTAGATTACACACTTGTTTTTAACTTGCAGAAGTTTAGTGTTAGGGATTCTATTTTTCCCAGACAATTTCAATTAGTCCTGTTAAGAGCAAGAAAAGAATGATAGAAATAACTGTAATAACAGCCGGGTGCAGTGGCTTATGCCTGTAAACCTAGCACTCTGGGAGGCTGAGGCTGATTGCTTGAGGTTAGGAGTTCAAGACCAGCCTGAGCAAGAGTGAGACTCCATCTCTACTAAAGTTAGAAAAATTAGCCGCGTGTTGTGGGGCACGCCTGCAGCCCCCGGCTACTTGGGAGGCGCAGGCAGGAGGATCTCTTGAGCCCAGAGTTTGAGGTTGCAGTGAGCTATGATGACACCACTGCACTCTAGCCAGGGTGACAGAGTGAGACTCTGTCTCCAAAAATAAATGTAATAACAAAATACTTCTCATTCATACTTCAGATTGTGTCAGTATTCTCATGAAAAAATATAGACCAAGAGAAGGCTTTATTTGTCTGTATAGTTTCCAAAACACCTTATTTCTTTTGGCTTATACAGAATGATTCCTAAAAATAAAAGTATAAGATGAAATGCAAGCGTGCTTGAGTAATTTGTTGAAAGATAGTTTTCGCTTTTTGATAAAGTTTTCTAAAAAAAATTTCTACATGTTTAAATTACTAAATAAATACAACATTACAGATAAATCTGAACTGCCCTTAATCCTCATCCCTAATTTATTTTTTTCCTTCTTTAAAGGAAACCTTTATCATAAATTTCACATTTGTCCTTTCATTTTTATTTTTCACATAATATTTATGAACAGTATAAATATTATTTTGGTATGACTTAAAATTTTATATAAATCATAGCATACTTTAACATATTCTGAAATATACTTTCTCCACATATATTTTTGGGTTACATTCATCTTGATATAAATCTCTTATTTTTAAAATTGCCCCAAAGAAATTTATCAAATGATACGTCACATTTTATTTATCTGTTTCCCCACTGGTGGGACATTTTTAAAAAGTATGTTAATTAATTGCATTCTTCAATTTAACATTTATTTAAAAAATTTTTGAACATCGTGGTTATAGTTAATGGCAATACATTGCATATTTGAAAATTGCTGAAGTAGATTTTAAATATTCTTACCACAAAAAATGAGAAATATGTGAGGTAACAGATATGTTAATTAGCTTGATTTAGGCATTGTGCAGCATATACATATAGCAAAACAACATGTTGTACATCATAAATATATATAAATAGAAAAGAATTTTCTGAACTAGTACTAAATATGGCATGCACCAATAAAATGGTTTGATTAATGAGGAACTTCTACCTATGCTAAATATAGGAATTATCAATTTTTAGAGGGTTTAAATACAACAAAAACGTAACTTGAAATGTTTACTGAATATATTCCTATTTTACCATGTTTCCAATGACTCTTAAAGATATTGTCGTATTTTATGTACACTCATTGTACTCAAGGAGAGCAGTTTTGGGATTTGGGAGATGCTAATTCTAGTAACCAATGAATACTTCCACTCTCCTATGGTTCTAACCTATTAGAGCAACTGACATAAGAATGACATAATGAGGAAGCATAGCATTAACTTTTTTTCTTAACCTCAAAATACAAGGTATTTTGTAAACATGTTGGAGAATGTGGCTTGGTCCTGAGGCTAAATTGAAGCATTTTGCTATTGCCCACTGGCTCCTTATACCTTCATGCCCCAAATATTTAGAGTTCTAGAGATGTCATTGTATTTCTTTTCTTGCTCTAGTAGTAAATTTTCACTTACAAAAACTAAGAAAGGTTGAGTTTGAAGAGCCATGGCTTATGCAAATGGATCCACAGAACATGTACTGTAGTTATCCCAGAATTGTATTAGCAAACTACAGGATAGAACTAATTATATGATTATTTTAAGTCAAAATAAAACAGGTGTGGCATTTTGTGCAGTGGACTGGATGTTTTACTCAATAATGTATTTTATCATCATGCCCTTCTGATCTCTAAATCATAGATACACATACAATGTATATATAAACTTGAATATTTAACATAAATCAGAATGTCTAGTATTTTAACAGTGCAAAATATAATATATAGTAATATCTTCCAAAATCTGTAATTTTATAAAATTTGTTGCAATTATGAGCAGAGAGACATTTTGAGTAATTATTTTAATGTTTTAGAAGTGTTCCCATTAGGAACTTATATAAAAGAAAATGTTAATATTCTTTCAGAACATAATGTATTTGCAAAGTATAGAAGCAGTTTCCATTATCCTTATACACAGGAGACTAGGTAATGATATTATGCAGATAATTTTACCTCAACAGAAATAACACAACCATAGACATTGATGGTAAGACTCAAGAGGTACTTTAGTCCATTAGCATGAAAAATTGCTGCATATCTGAAACTTCTTGTGTCGATTCTAATTTGCCTTACTCTAATACCACTTTTAAAAATTTCTGAGGAAAGTTTTTGAATTTTTAATTGAGATATTTTGCATTTTACCTAAAGTAACAACCAGAAACTATGTGATAGAAATTAGAAATAATGTAATCTTTACATAGATGTGAAGTGGCTGGCTTCAAGCCTTTTGCTTTCTCTTCTAAACATTAGCTTTCATCTCATATTATCAAGTCATGGGAATGTAACAGCAATTAGTTGGCCAGGAGGTCCTCTATGGATGCAATTATACCTCCCTCGTCAATGTTGAAGAGATTCAGGCACACTGCTTATGTGCCCAACACTCTAAGAGCCACCTCTGATTTCAATTAAAAGCAGATTTGGTTTCTATACAAATATTTTAACTGATGGTTTCATGGAAAGTCCCTAGTGCTTGTTTCCTTTATTTTTAACTTTTAATTTTTAAATAGTTATAGATTCACAGGAAGTTGCAAAGGTAGTACAGAGAGGTCTCATGTACACTGCATCCAGTTTCCCCAATGACCACATCTTATGTAACTACAGCACCTATCAGACCCAGGAATTTGACACTGGGACAATATGCCATTTTATCACATATAAGTGAGATGACATTTTATCACACATGCAGGTTTGTGTAAAAACCATCTGTCACCTCAAAGAGACCTTTGTGCTCTCTCTTTATAGTAGTCATCCCCCTTCCTTCCCGCCATCTCTAACCCCTGAGAACCTCTAATTTGTTTTCTGTATCTATAATTTTGTCATTTCTAGAATGATATATAAATGGAATCATACACCATGCATCAAGGTTTCATGGAAAGTCCCCAGTTCCTGCTCCCCCTGTTTTTAAAACTACCTCCCATGTCTTCTCCACTTCACCCATGTATAGTTATTTTTAGCTCTGACATTTAATAATATTAGTCAAAGAATCAAGTGTAAAGTGTAAAATGACTTAATCACTTTGCTAATGGATATGAAAATTTTGAGTTTTTTTTGACAAAGAACCTATTATAAATGTATATATTACTGCTGTATTTCATTCCTATGGACAAGTGTACTATATCTTCTTTTCAAGAGCATGCCTTGCTTTTAACTATATTTTCAGCACCTAGTACAGTGTTTGACGCATAGCAAGTTTTTAACAAATTTTGTAGGGAGGGTGAATAAATAAAGACCTTTTTGTTTCTAGGAGAGGCAAGATTGACAGATTGTGAGATTCTGTATCTATGTTAAGATAAGGATAGGACAACTTGTGTTAATTGACCATGGAGAGGAAAATCAGATGAAAATGCTACTGACGACTATCACCTGTTTACTTTGTGATTGCTTCCTTCCTGTGCTGCAGGTGCACGCAAGTGCCTCCTAGCCCAGGTAGAGGCACAGACCCTCCCATTTGTAGCTGAGAGGTCCCTATCTGGTGGAGCATGGGCTCCTGCCCTTGTTTTTCGTCTCTAAGTGAGAACTCAGTTGCTCTCCTGGGGAGTTTATGCTGAGGCACTGTCCACCTCTATGGAGCATGAGGTTTCTCCCTTAGCTAATGACCTCAGGAGGTCTTGGTGCTCATCATTTTTCTTCTCACTGGTCATTTAGGTTAGTTCACCTTGGTTGTCAAATACAAAATATTGCCTTAGCTTAGTAAGTTTTGTGGGAGTATTTTAAAGATTGTATAATTAAAGTATACTATGTGAGGTAGGAATAAGGGACTCTTAGAGAAGATGTTTTGCTTTCTGTTCTCTGATAATCTTTCACTACATCCCCTGGACATGTTCCCACATCCAAATCACAGCCAGTTCCTGGGAAGGCAGCCAGCAAAAGATGAGCAAATGCATCAAAATAGAGAAATATTTATTAAGAACATGACCAATTATGAAATTAGTTTTCTTAAGTCCCTCCTCACATAGCATTAATGAATATCTACACCTATTGCATGAACATGTTTGTCAGCTTCATACTACAGGGGAATGGGGCTATGTGGTAGGAACCTGAATTGTCAGATTGTGGTTTATTGTTTAACTTACTTGTCAAGTTATGGAGCATCATCAAAAGCTTTGCATTGGTGAATGAGAAGACCTGGGTGGTGCTTTAGGGAAGGTTAATCAATTGGGGTGCATCCTCTAAGAGGGAATACTGCAGGTAGGTAGGAAAGCAGTCACAAGAGGAGAGCTCAAACTAGCTAGTGAATGGAAATGTATATTAGTCACAACACAAGTGAAGTCTTCTATTTTTCAAATGCCTTTACTTTATAAAATATTATTATATTAATACATTAAATATTCATAATGACTGAGTGAGTCAGGGTAGGTTTTAAAGTTGGGAAAACATGGGATAAGAGAACAGGTGACTTGCCCATGGCCACACATCTAGAAAGAAAATAGAGCAGGAACTAGATAGAGCACAGGTGGCAGCTAATCATCATTGATTGGTTTTATCTCTGTTATTAAAACTTGACCAGTGAGCTAACCAGCAAAGGGCATACTCTGTTGGCCAGTGCAGAGTGGGCCCAGGTGCCTTGGGTAGGGGCTAATCATACAGAATTAGAATATTCCTGAAAGGGGCAATAACATTCATCAGGGGGCGGGCGGGCGGGAGGGGGGTGGAAGGGATGGGAAAAACTCTCACTGAATGGATGTGGGGAGCACAGTTTGGGAGATGACCACGATTGTGGCTCTGACACGGGCAGAACAGGGGCAATGTGTATGGCCAAAATGTTGTACCCCCATGATATTCTGAAATTAAAAAAATAAATAAAAAAAAAAAAAAAAAAGAACTTCATATCACTACTTAAAAAAAAAAAAAAAAAAAAAAAAAAAAAAAAGAATATTCCTGAAAGGTAGAATAGAGGCCTTTTATTCAGGGATAAATCTTTGACCCCAAAGGTGTAAAGAACATTTAAAATATTCAGGTAAAATAATATCAGATAGTATTTCTCAAGTTGCCATAAGCTAGTTAGTTCTTTTGCTCTATTATATACTGAGCCAGGTAAACAGGCATGATTCTTAATACTGTACAAATTGGCAAATGGCTCTATGGATACATGAGTAAGGTATATTTTGAAAACTTAGCTGCTGTCTACACGGATTTGTCAATTGAAAATCTAGTCAGAATATGCAAAGCATAGAAACCTCATTTCAATTTGTGCCCTATCTCTGTTAATAACAGAAGCTACTAAGATCCTCTTATAAAAGGCTACAGTGTTAATTTAACAAAATGATTCCAATTGACCCATATGAGACATTTTTCTGTCTGTTATGTGAATGCTGGCAACATAATAGATGTCTTAATTTAATGAGCATATTATATTAATTGAAATAAAGACCCAGGGGTGTAGAGGAGCAGAGTAACACTTGCTAGTCACAGAAATATTAAATTCCTGACACAGACAATCACCTTTACTATTATAGAATTAAAGGCAAGATATTCATTCAAAAAGAAAAAATAACACTTTCTGAGAGATACATGACAACCTAATGGAACAGATTGAAAAATAATTTTATAATTATGGAGAAACAAAAAGATTTGGAAAAATCAAATACCACTGGAACAAAATAAAAACAAAAAGTTAAATAAAGGCAGATAAGCATGTTAATTTTAGAGAGAATAACATAGAACCAAAAGTCTGAAACTCATTCAATAATACAATAAGCAGTGTTAGAAATCTGTACCTTAGAATCATCTGTTTGGTAGAAATGGGGGACTTTGGATATCATCTGGTCCTATTCTGTCTTGACAAATTTGTATTTAAAAAGTATTTCTGAGTATCTACTCCGTGCCAGGAACTCTGCTAATAACTGGGGATGCAATCATATAAAAACAGCAATTTCCCCTGCTGTCATGGAGCTTAGAGTTAGCAAACCCTAATAAAATCATCATATAGTCATAAATATAAAGTATTTTATAAAATATAAGTATAAAATTTCAAGTATACAAAGGCAAGCCCGTGATGAAAGGAGCTGATCTGATTTAGGTCAGAGAAGGACTCCCAGAGGAGAAATATTTAGGCAGAGATCTGAAGGCCAAGAGGGATTAACTAGGTAAGATAGGAGGAAAATACTGAGAGCACTCCAGGTAAAGAGAACCAGATCTGTGGTAAGAAGGTGCTTGGTGTGCTTAGGGACCTGAAAGAAGTCATTGTACTGGAATCTAAAGAATGAGGAGGTGTGATATGCACATGACCTTGAATGATGGAAGGGGACAGAAAATGTGGAACCTTCCAGAAGAGACTGTCTGGAAGGACACCCAGCAATGCAGCAATGGGTGCACACCAGACGGATTTAAATATGGGTGCAACATTGTCGGGAATGAAAAGGATATGCTGTCTGATGGAGAACAGACGGGAAAAGGGGCAAGAATGGATGACATCAGAGCAGCTAGAAGACTATTGCAGAGATCTGGGGAAGGTGATGGTCTCTAGACCAGGGTGGTATCAAAGGAGGTACAAAGAAGTGGACAGATTGCAAAGCCGATTGAATTTGATAACTGGATTTTATGGAGTGTTGGAGAGGGAAATATAATTTGGTATTTAGGTTTCTGGTTTTTTCAAAACTGGTAAGGCCCACTGAGACAGAGAGTGTAGGCAGAAGAGTAGATTTCAGGGGAGCTGGGACATTGGACAGAGGGTGGAAATCATAAACTAAGTTTTAAATGTGTTGAATTTGAAAAACTTTTGCCAAGGTCACCGTGTTGTGTAATGCAAGATGTTGCCAATCACATAGAAGTCAATACATTGTCCCCTGGAACCACCATGGCAGTTCTGCTGTTTCATACACTCAGGTGGAAATGGTGAGTAGATAGATATATGGGTCTGATTTTTTAAGGAAGGATCAGAGGGCTCAAAACAATCTATTTCATTGAATCTAAGATGCCACTAATTTAAAAATACACCATTATTTTATATACCACTAAGAAAGAGAAAAACACAGCCACTGCTATGGCATGCCATCAGCTGCAAGACGCAGTCTCATTTCAAAGATGTTAAAATATGGAACAGTAGGCATCTAAGACTGATGAAGTATAGTATAAATTTGGGAGACGTAGACCTATCAGATAATTTTAATTGTACGCATGGATGAAAATGCTTAGGGAAAGAATGCTGAGTGAGAAGAAAAGGAAATCCAACATTAATGGCCAGGACTGAGAAGGATGATTAAAAAGAGTCAAAGAAGAAAGACAAGGCACAAGCCCAAGGAAGAAAAAAAAGTAAATAAATTATATTAAAACGCTATAAAAATACTTGTGGAATTTATCAAAATGGAAACATTGGTGAGCTTGGGGAGTTATATTTGGCTGAGTGGTGAGGATGGAAGGCACGTAGGAGTGGGTGGGGAGGGAGACATGGGTGAGAAAATGAAATCAGTGGGGGAAGACAAAGTTTTCAAGAAATTTGTCTTTGAAGAGTAGGAAGGAGATAGGGGAGCTGTTGGGGGAAGAGAACGTGAGTGAAACTCTCTTTTTAGGATAAGAGAGATGTGAGCATGTTTAGAAGTCAGTGGCAGAGGATGAATATACCATAGGGGGAAGATACAGCTAATAGTGTAAATTAATGAGAAGATGGGAAAAGACAGAATCCAAGGCACAGGTGGATGAAATGGTCTTTGATACTCTCCTGTGTTTAACATTGGCACAAAGAGAGAAAGCAGATGAGACCAACCAGAACTAGGTTTTTGATAAATGGCTGCAAACAAAGACAGAGGGAGAAAGTTTTTTTTTTTTTTTAAATTTCAGAATACTATGGGGGTACAACACTTTGGCTACATATATTGCCTATGCACTGCCCAGGTCAGAGCTACAATTGTGGAAATCCCCCAAACTGTGTGCCCTGCACCCATTCGGTGAGAGTTTTCCCATCCCCTCCACCCGCCACCCACGTGCCTGCCCCCTGATGAATATTATTTCCATGTGTGACATAAGTATTGATCAGTTAGTACCAATTTGATGGTGAGTACCAGTGGTGCTTGTTTTTCCATTCTTGTGATACTTTGCTTTGAAGAATGGGTTCTAGCTCCATCCAGGATAATATCAGATGTGTTAATTCACCGTTGTTTTTTATTGCTGAGTAATACTCCATGGTATACATATACCACATTTTATTAGTCCACTTGTGTATTGATGGGCACCTGGGTTGTTTCCACATCTTTGCAATTGTGAATTGTGCTGTTATAAATATTCACGTGCAGATGTCTTTATTATAGAATGTCTTTTTTTGCTTTGGGTAAATACCCAGTAGTGGGATTGCTGGGTCAAATGGTAATTCTGCTTTTAATTCTTTGAGGTATCTCCATATTACTTTCCATAGAGGTTGTACTAATTTGCAGTCCCACCAGCAGTGTATGAGTGTTCCTATCTGTCTGCATCCCCGCCAACATTTGTTGTTTTGGGACTTTTTGATATGAGCCAATCTCACTGGAGTTAAGTGATATCTCATTGTGGTTTTGATTTGCATTTCCCTGATGATTAGAGAAGTTGAGCAATTTTTTATATGTTTGCTGGCCATTATTCTGTCTTCTTTTGAAAAGCTTCTGTTCATGTCCTTTGCCCACTTTTTCATGGGATTCTTTGATTTTTTCTTGCTGATTTTCCTAAGTTCTGTATAGGTTCTGGTTATCAGACATGTAGCATGTAAATATTTGGGAGAAAGGTTTTTATGTATAGGAAAGGATGTATTAAAGTTATGGCTTATGGAATCTAAGGTGAAGAGAAAAGTAATGAAAGGGAAGGTCTGATGGTCTGAGAGATGTTAGAGGTGTTGATGGACAACACTCTTAACCTATCAACTGGTATCTTTCTTCTCTTATACAGTCAGCCTACCCTAAACAAATGGATATTTCTCACTGGCTTTTAAACATACACACATCTCTCCCATCTTAAAACATTTTCATAAACATAGTTTAGAAATCAGTCTAGCAATGATACAGTATTTTGGTAAAAAATCATGAGCCTTAATTTGGTGATTTTTGCAGGCGCAGCTGTTATGGCCATAGCTGTGGGTGACTTATGTGGAAGAAAGAGAAAGTCTTTAAAGGAAGGAGAAAATCTTTAGAGACAACGATGTTAAGGGGTTTAGGTAAAACAAAACCCTTGATATATGTGTTAATGCCACTAAGGATAAGGATGTAACGTGTCACAAATGGGATGCCTGTGAACAGAAAGTCAGGATACACATCTACAAGGAGAGAGACAGTGGGCATAGTAGTTAAATAGCAGGGGAAAGTTTTCTTTATTTGTCCTAAAAATGCCTTTCAGTTTCAGAGTTTACCTATTTAGAAGATATGGTATGTGTGAAATAAATGGCATAGGAAGGGAAAGGCAGAGAGAAAGTCTTAAAGGAATATAAACCTATAGGGGAATTTACACCTAACAAATTCTACACAGAAAGGTACATTATCTCTTCCCTTCCCTCCTCATTTAACAGCAGAGCTTTTCTTGTAGCCAAAGGACGGAACCAATTTCCACAAAGATTTGTCACTTGAATACAGAGTAGATTAAGAATGCTTGATCATGACCTGCACACAAAGGAGCCCTTCTGGAATACGTAGGCTTCCTTAAACACCCAAGCCCTAGTTGAGTGGCCCAGACCCATAGGTGAGCTTTGAGGATCCCTTTGCGCTTCTCCGCTAAGTCTTCTCTTGAACTTTCAAGAGAGTAGTGCCTTTCTTGAACCCCTCCTGGTCCTGCTTAGTCTTCCAGCTACATTGGGGGAAGAAGAAACAAGCAAAGGAAGTGAATTAAATTTTTTTTTTTGAGAGGGAGTCTCACTTTGTTGCCCAGGCTGGAGAACAGTGGTGCCATCATAGCTACTGCAACCTTGAACTCCTGGGCTTAAGTGATCCTCCTGCATCAGCCTCCTAAGTAGCTGGAACTACAGGTATGTGCCACCATACCCAGCTAATTTTTGAAAAATTTTTTGTATAGACAGGGTCTTGCTATGTTGTTCAGGCTGGTCTCAAACTCCTGGCCTCAAGCGATCCCCCCACCTCAGCCTTGCAAAGCACTGGGATTACAGGCATGACCCACCATACCTGGATTGGAAGTGAATTTTGACTCTTATTTTCTCTTCACTAAAATCTTCCTAATCCTTTTTAACAGATCCATTGTGAGCCCTTGACAACTGTATTTGACCCTTGATACAGATTTGATATTTTGAACTGTGTAAGGATGGAGTGGTGCTAGAGATCTATATTAGCGTGCAGAACCTCTTACTGCCCTGGGGAGGCTGAGTGTCACCACCAATAACTTTGGCATTTGCTAGCCAATCATATGTATGGTTATTGTTTCAAAAAACAGAATTTACAAGAGCCATTACTATTTATTCCTTAAAATAAGATGCAAAATTATTCAGCTTAGACTTACTTTGGATGAATTATTTAGTGAATTAATGATATTTGGTTAATTTTGGCATAAGCATCATAGCACTGGGGACCCACATGGCCCCTTTTCCTCCATTCCCTGCAGTATAATGTCACCACAGAACATAAGTAGACACATTGAGATTGATAGACCACATTTAATGTCCAAATCATAGATCTCTCCTTCAGATAATATTTGTAGTTTATTTGGTTTATAATGAGAATCTAATGTTCATACTGTTGAAGCACAAATTCAAGTGTGACTGCCATTTTATAATGTAAGTAGGCGGTTTCATGTATTATTATGTTTTATCCTATTTCAAGCAATTTTTTCTGTTCTTTTTGATATTTCGTTTTTTAGTTTAGTTAGGTCTTTTTAGCTTTTGTGCTCATGCATGCATGAAGGGTGATGAGGAGGGGTTGGAATATGCAGTTGCCCTGCCCCCATACCCATACTTTTTTACTCCTGGTTGAACAGAACTACAGTGGTGTGATTACTACAGGGAATGGGTCGTGATGCTTTTTTCCCATGGACCAAATACATCCAGTCTTGTTTTACCAGTGAAAGAACATGGGCTTTGCAGGGAGACATTTCTGAGAGTTGGCTCTTCACCTGCAACTTACTAATTTTCTGACACTAACATGATGACTTAATCTTTCTGAATCTCATCTTTCCTCTCCATAAAATGGGAAAAATTCTGCCTTCATCCTATGTTTCTTGAAAGCATTAAATGATATATGTATCTGAAACGTGCACAGGGTCCGACATATATTAGATACTCAACAGACGTTTGTTCTTTTCTGTATGTTGGATGTAATAGATTTAAAAAGCTATGCTAGATTACTTTTCACTCTTATGGTAGTCTGGAAAGAGGAAATACCTGTAGCTTTTTGTCAATATTGTAATAGGAAGAGGAATTCCTTCAGGTTAATCTGATCGTTCTATTCTCCTTTGTTTTTAAACTTGTCATGATTTATTTCAGCAGGATTTTTTAGCGCTCTTGCACCCTTCATTATGATTTCACTGGTGGATCTTCAGTGCTGCTAACATTTATTCAGGGAATAAAGCTAAGTATTTCTTTAGTAACATCAAAAAGGAAGCATTTTGGGAGGTATTTTTACTTTAAAAAGTATATATATATTTTTATTTTTTGCAAGAAAAAGGGCATACATATGTGTGTGCCTGTTTATAAGCTTCATAACATTTAAACAGACCTCAGGGATGAATATGTTTCTAAAAGTTCCTTTGAAAATGGCATGCACATTTAGTCATTTTAGAAAGAGTTTTTTTTTTTTTTTTGGCTGGGGGGGTGGGCAGGGGCTAGTTTTCTCTCCCATAATAAAAGCTAGAATAATCTGTTTAGGATTTTATTAAAATATCATGTGAAAAGCTTTGTCCTTAATAAATTTGGGATTGCAGAGTCATTAAAACAGTTGGCTGAATGCGGAAATTTTAGCTATTTCTATATAACATAATCTTGTATTATGATTTCTTTTGGGAGTAAGGGAAAGGTCAGAAGTTCTCATCACATTTCAAGACTTCAATGAGCACACATTTTTATTTCCCTTCTCTAGGCTCACATACTCCTTTAAAACAAAATAACCCTGTTAGTTGCTGTCAGGTTTTTATTCCCCTAGTATTCTCGTGTAAACATTAGGAGTCCCTTTGATAATGTTGGCTGTGTTTTAGCAAGCACACTGAATTCAGAGTGAGTAGTTATGAACTTTGAGGATGCATATAAGAGCAGGCTTACTGTGAATTTCTGTTTTGTTTTTAGTATTCCATGCAACACTTGGAAATTAATCACTGTTTTCCCTTCTCCATCACAATGCCTCATCTAAATTTACATTAAAATATCCTAGAGTGCTTCTGAGACAGTTAAGATATTTTTAGCTAGCTAGAGTTCAGAAGGAAGCAATGACAAAACCTCTAAACATAATAGCATGTGGAGGATTGATAGGAACAGGTCACATTAGATATTGTTGACCACATTACCTTATATAATCTTTTCAACATCACTGCCAGGATCAGGATTATCATCACTGCATTGATAAAGACAAGAAAGAAAGTATTATGGCACCAAGAAGGCTGTAAGATCATTGTGTTCTCCACTGCTGTTGAACTCACTTACAACCTTAAGAAACTCTAGACAGCATTTGAAATCTTGCCTCTTGTCAGAACATTGTATAACACATGTCATAAGGTCTATGAAGTGGTGCAATGGAGTTACGTTCCAGGAAAATATCAGTTAGGGTAAAATTATTGATTTTTTTTCCTGTTCTTGGTTTTCTCTCTCTCTCTTTTTTTATTTTTCAGGTTTGTGTAAACAGCTCTCAGACTATGGATCTGTTCATTATAGGCACACATAATATATTTGTCACCTGTAATTAAACTTGTAAAGCAATTGTATTCTAAGTTCTTGCAACCTAACATGAGGTCAATGGATCAACAGTTTGGGCAGCACCTGGGAACTTGTTGCAAATGCAGCATCTCAAGCCCCATTCCAGATGTATTCAATGAGAAAGTGAGTTTCAAAGAGATCCCTAGGTAATTCCAATGCACTCTCTTCAGCCAGTATCTCAAAGTAAGGGTGGACACATCCAGGGTGGTGTAAAGTAGTCCACTGTGGTACACTTTAAATTTTATTTATCTTTATTTAGATAAACACATAAGAAAAGAATTAAGCTTTTGAATATTTGTAATAGTGGCTGACTCTGTTGCCCTCACATAGATCTACATGAGGTAGTGGAATGCTCAAGGTGTTCTGGGAGAGTTCCTCAACAGCTCAGAGGGCTCCACAGCTTTGCTTCCATGTGTACATTTGCTTTCCGTGCATTGCAATAAAGTGCAATTTGTCTGTGCCTCTTTAAGTAGAAATATCTAGTTTTGCCTTAGTGAATTCTCTCCACATGGACAAACTTTAAAAGATTCTGACAAACAAAGGTCACAAGAAAATGTGAGTAGAAATGAAATATTACCATTTTCAGGGCTGCTAATTCTCCTAGTCCAAGCAGAAGGTCTTTGTAAGCCTATTATGACACTAAACAAAGTAAAACCCACACAATGATCTAATCATATCTTATAATAAATCAGTAAAATTAGGAATCATCATAATTATTGAAATATGGATTTACATCTATTACCGTTAGCAATGAACCATCCCTTAAGTGCATATTTGCATATTGTAGCTTTGTGAAGTATCTTTTTCAATTTTGACATACACTAAAATCAGTATTAAAAGAAACTGAATTTAGAACTACACCTTTGAATAACTGGATTTCAAAGTGTTAAAGCAAGAAAGATCAATCACATAGCTCTCATTATAATATTATTGACTCAATAAAAATTCTTTTCTTATATAATAAAATTGTTAAATAGTTTCAAAAATTTTTAGTAAGAACAAAAAGTTTTTAGCCTTTAATAAATAAAGTAAAATTAATTTAAAATGTATTTTTCATTTTATCTCAAATTTTTAGGTTTTTTAAGTTTTACAATGTACACAATATATTAATTTGTCAATGAAAGTATGTAAATTATAAATTACGTATGTACTTATATATATACATATATTAATATATACAAATATATATTATAAGCTTAGAAACTTTGCTGATAGAGATGCAATATAAAAAAAATTCCTCTTTAAAGCCTGGAATAAAACCAAATATGTTCTTTCTCTTGAAAGGACCTACAAAATAGTTAAATAAGACAAGTAACAAGATACTTGTTTTTCAGTAGTAACTCTGAAAATAAATGGAGATATTCATTATAAGGGAAATTATTGTTGAAAAGATTTTGTTAAATTTAAAAAAATAATTTAAATATTGAATTAGTAGATCATACAATTCTACTTTTTTTTAGAATTTTAAAAACTGAGTGCAAACAAAAATTAGTATTCTAAAAATCCTTTATATGAGTATATATAGCCCCAGAACATTTCAAGTGTTTTCTCTGTTTTATCTCATTTAAAGTCTGATAATTGCATAAATCCTGAGTAGTTAGGGGGAAATCTGGTCAGTGCTGCACCTCTTTAAAGAAAAGAAGTTGGAATATGAGGAGGTTACCACTTACACAATCTCGTATTTTTAATAAAGGGACTTGCATTCAAGTCTCAAAAAATTCATTTTCTCTTCTCTATTTTTCATGAAGTTTCTGAATTGTTTTAAATCATGTTGATGTCACATTTGAGTGATGGTGCCTCCAAGTCACAAAATTAGTATCCTGAAATTTGTCATTACTTGTGTCCTCAAACTAATGTCTTTGTTATGAGACAGCAAAATGATTGATTGTAATTTTCTTTACACTTTCGTGGTTTTGTATCATATTTAGTCTAACTTCCCTTTAATGTTTTAAAATGTTTCCCCGACAATTACATTTGTTAGAATGGTTATAGCAACATGAGTTTTTGGGTGTGTGATGAATATTATACCTACTCTCTTATTTCTGGAATTTCTTGGGCACAAAATCCTTTATCTTCTTCCTGGGCACTCAGTGAGACTGTCTTTTTCCAGCCTCCCTTGAAGTCAGTGTGGTGTTTGAGTTCTTCGTGGACTCTGGGACTTTATCTCAGTGCATGTGCCTCTTCCATGTCTTTTTCCTTTTGCCACTTTAACCCTGGACATGACAGAACAGCTGATGTGATGTGGACAATGACAATTCCCTAGACGACAGGAGGATCTGAGTTGGAACAAATCTGGAGTCAGGACCCCTGCACGGAGCAAAGCTGCCTGCTTGCCAGGAACACTCGCCTCTGCTATTATGGCCAGAAATATGGACCCTACATGGGTTTATTTGTTACAGCTGTTGATTCTATATTAACAGTGTGTTTTAGTATAGTAGGTTTAATACAGCATGCTTAATGCAGTATGTTTTAATTTGAATTATTTTAAGTATATTTTTTCAAATTTTACAATCTATTGTGTGTCTCTGTTGGCCTTGTTTTGTGATTTTCTTTTCTTTCTTTCTTTTTTCTTTTTTTCCCCCCGGTTTCAGGGCTGTGACTTCTGGTTCCTACACTGTTGGACAAACCAATATTTAAATCTTATTTCCCATCACATTTGATGGAAAGCCTTTTTCTTGTAGCTTTTGTCTGCCTTCTTATGGTTTTCTGCTGGTCTGGCAAGACATTTAACAGTGGATAGCTAGAAAAACCTTTTATTTGAAAGTTTCTCTTCTCCTGAATTGCAAACTTTTGAAAAGCACTAAAATGTGCTATATCTGTCAATTCTCCACACCCCTGCATTGTGAAGGCTCTTGTTAAAAACTCAAAAATGGCAAGAAGACAAAATTGTGTTCATGCAATTGCCCTTCCCGTGTACAGTGTTTAAAACTAAAATGGCGTTGACGAAGAAATTATATTGCACATTAGCCTTTTACAATAGTCATATACATTGACCTCTATGCATAAACTATTTCTAACTTGCCTTTCAGTCACTGTTATAATGACCTTGAGAGTACCTATATTAGGTAACATACAGGATGGTTGAATTCCGTGACACCCACTGTACTGCTGGAACTTCCTCAGCTCTCTGGGATATAATTCATAGCCCATTTCTGAGGCTCAGAAACTTCTTTCCTCATGAATCACAGAATTGTTAGGCTGGGAAAATCTTGAGAGACGTATCTGATAATTCTGCATTACTATGACACAACTATGTAGCAAAGTAAATCTTAATCCCATGGTGAATTCAAATCTCTATAACATTCTACACAAATTACTTGAGGATGGAGATAACAGATTAACAGAAAAATAATGTGAAGTGAGAGAGTTAAAAAGCCCTAAATCGAATATTCTAAACGCAAAGAAGTTGGGAATAGAAGTCACTTAACTGGAGTAGGAATACATATGATATTAAAAACTGCTTATATTTGACCCTTTAAGCAAAGTCTGTGTACCAGAGTAATTTGAAGCTTAAAAAAATTCTGTAGCTTGCTTTGAGAGGACAAACTAGGGCACCTGAGAATATAATTCAGGTTTTCACTATTCTGCTCCACTGTCATTTTTTTCCAGCTGCCCGTGCCAGTATCAGCTCTTTTGTACAAGATGATTTTCTCCTTTTCCAGTTCTTCCCAATTAAAGAAATCAGAGCACAGCAGGGACAATTTCTATCAGGAGTACATCTCTAGTTTGGAATTTTAGGGATTTTGTAAAACCAACTGTCTTGGGAACAATTACGTATTAGGTGGGTGGAAGGTTGTCAATTACACAATGGCTAGGAAGAGAAATACACAGTCTGGCAAAGTAGCTTTCTTTGCATTTAATGGCCAAACATGGGTATGCCATCCACTATGATCTGAATGTTTGTGTCCCTTCAAAATTCATATGCTGAAATCTAATCCCCAAAGTATTGGCTTAATGAGGTGGGGCCTTTGGGAGGTGACTGGGTCATGAGGGTGGAGCTCCCTTGAATAGGGTTAATGCCCTTATAAAAAAAAGCATGCGGGCAATAACTGGTCCCTTCTGCCATGTGAACACACAGCAAGGTTCCATCTATGAAGCAGAGAACAAGTGTTCACCAGACACTGAGTCTGCTGGCTCCTTGGTCTTGGACTGCCTAGCCCTTGGAACTGTAAGCAATAAATGTCGGCTGTTTATAAATTACCCAGTCTAACGTATTTTTGTTATAGCAACACAAATGGACTAGGACACCAACCAATTAGTCTATTTTAGAGGAAACAATTTAAAAAATCATTCCTAAAATTATTCCCTTGATGTTGAGAAATGAGGTTGTGCATACACTGAAAACCAAAAGTAGCATTATGTTTAGCATTCAAGCAAACACATCTTACTTTTGATGACTAAAATTTTTGAAAAATATAAAAAACTACAAAAACCCTTCATATGGCTTCCCTCTTCAATATATAAATTAATTATTAAGCTTTTTACTTTTACTCTTGGTTTTTGAAGACTGACTTTAGCTGTGTTTATCCTTATTTAATTTTATTATTTAAAGATAGTCTCACTACAAGAAAGTGGATTATTTTCCAGGAGTTGGCATCCATGAAGAGATTATTCTGATGTGCTTATTTCTAGGAATCTTGCAAAGTTGCAGTTTTGGTGGAATTCCCAGATTATATAACCAGAAAATGGTCATATATTAAAAATTTGAAGCCTAAGCAAATTTTAAATCATTGCCTAGGACAAAATCTACAATTGTGTCTTCCCCACTGGGGTACCAGGCTGAAGAAAACAATGTTGATTGGGTCTAACATATCAAGACCTATTTTTTTTTTGTATTTGTGCTATTTTTATTTATTTATTTATTTTTAAATTTTAGAATATCATGGGGGTACACACATTTGGTTACATAATTTGCTTTTGTATAGTTTGAGTCAAAGTTATAAGTGTGCCCTGTTACCAGGTAGTAATTGTTTAGAGGTTAATTAAACTATTTCTCTTCCTCGCCACTTCCATATTTATTTTGAATTTGTATTGGGGGTACCATTTGCACATAATTGTTTGTCAAGTTAGTCAAAGTTATAGTCTGTGTTTACGTTATTTCTCTTTGCAACACTTCACTTGAGAATGTCCCTCCGTCCCCTCCACCAATTGATTACAATAAATTATAATTTCACATTTTTTTAAGTGTGGCTCGAGTATTCCATTAGTACTATACCTGTGTTTTGTTTATTCCATCTTTTGATTGCACTTAGAGATGGTCTTCCACCAATTTTAAAGACTGTATTGTGAATTGTGTTCTGCTAATTAAATCCATCGAGTCAAGTGTCCTTTTTTTGAATAAAACATGATCAATCTTTTTTACTCTTTGGATAAATACCTAGTAGTGGAAGAGCGTCTTAACATCTAAAAGCATTCTTTGAAGTTCAGACTTTAAAAGGACAAAACAAAAAGAGTTTGTACCAACTAGAATGCCTTCAGGAATAACCAAAAGAAAACTCATTTCAAAGTGGCTCAAAGATTGAGAAAGTTTATTGGCTCATATAACCAGACGTCTGGAACTTTAGCAATCCAGTGGCTCTGGATTCCCTTTCTTGCCTTTTTCTTGCCTCTATTTATATACTGGTGCCATTACTGAGGAGGATTTTGCAGTTTTGGTAAATCACATGACAGTATTCACAGGAAAGTAGTGACCACATCTTTCCCACTGTTTCAAGCAAGAGTCCTTCAACTCGCTCTGAATTTGACCATTTAGGAATATTAACTGTGGCTGAGGGAATGGAGGGAGTTGTTTAGCTTAAGCTAAAAAGGATCCATTCCTGGAGCTGCACTGGAGGGTGGAGGTAGTCAGCTTCTTTGGAATCACAGGTGCTGTGCAGGAATAAGGGAATGAATGCCAAGTGGACAGCCAACAATGACTGGGAGATTTGTTGAGAATTACCAAACCAACACTATGGAATGAAATATATTCAGTGTACTATAATGTACACTTAATCATAGAATAAGGCCAGGGTTTACAAATAACTACAGGAATGACTATAGTGTGGCTGTAGAATGAATCTACTGATCTTTCCTTCCTAAAATATTTATTTCTGAAGATTTTATGTATGGATTTCTAGAAATGCATGTTTCTTTTATCTCCAGTGACCATACCTTCCATATTCTGATATATTATTTAATATTTCTTGATACTTTTGTAATGATTTAGATATTACTCTTTTGATATTATTACTATAAAACTAAATAAAATGTACTAGAACTTATTTTTTTAAACTAACCATAGATTGAAACTTCTATTTAATATGAGAGAATTAAGTATTCTTTCTTTCCTTCCTGTTTTTTGTCCTTTTCTTCCTTCCTTCTTCTCTCCCTTACTTCCGTCTTCCCCCACTTTCTTTTTTAATATCTAATTATTACAGATGATACCGCTTACCAACAAACCATTTATTTTGATTTCTTTTGGAGTTTGCTCTAGTATCTCATTTTAAAAAATAATGCATGTGGAGGATATTTTCTAGGTTCCTGGCTATGAGAATGTCTTTATTGCCTCCAAGCATGATAGCTTGCCTGGACATAGATTTCAATCAGTAGTCATCTTAACTTTACAGATGTTGAACAGTTTGCTTTTGAAATATAGAGTTGTGAAGGAGAATTATGGCATCTATATGGTTTTTTTTTTCCTTTGTATATTCCCTGGTTTTCTGCCTGCTTGGTTTTAGCTTTTTTTTTCCCCCTTATAATTATCAAGACATGTTTTTGATTTTTATTTCTCATCATTTTTGCCTAGTATTTAGGTAGCCTTTTTTAAAATTTAAATCATCATCTCTTTTTAGCTCAATGAACTTGTCTTCATTTTCGTTTTCTTTGTTACTTCTACCCTATTTTCTGAAGAGAGGTTTTCTTCACTTAGTAGCTGCTTTTGGGATTCTTACTATGAACATAGGGGAAATTCTGGATCAATCCATTTTCCTATTATCTTTTCACTTACCGTATTCATCCCTTTACTATTTTCTTTTAAGTTCTAGGGATATTTCTTGGGGTATTCGAGGTCGTATTTCTATTTTCTGTAGCAACCAATCTACTTTTCACTGCCTCTATTGATTGATATTTGGAAATAAATATAATTTCCATCTGGAAGTAATTTCTTTTTATCACAGACTATTCTGTTTTACAGATGTACTTCCCTTTCAAATTTCATAAATTTGGAATAAATTTTTGACCTTTTGAGAATAAAAATGAGAGGTTTTAAAAGTTTTCTTCTGTTTCTTTCAGAAAGGCTAATTCACAGGTGGAAATTGGCTCTTATGCCTCAGCTAGGCCTACATGCTTAGAAACATGTTTATTCCCTCTAGATCCTTGCTACTCAAATTTTGGTCCATGGAACAGTAGCATTGGTGTCATCTGGGAGCTTGTTGGAAATACAGAATCTTGGGCCCACTTCAAACTTGAATTAGAATCTGCATTTTAAGAAGATCTCATGTAAAAAATCATATCTGAAACTTTAATGTGAATACAAATCACCTTAGATCTTGTTCTGCAATTTTAAGATTCCAACATACACCCAGATTTGGCTGATGCTATTAGACCTTGGACCACATTTTTGAGTAACAAGACTGTAGAGCAGCCCTGTTCAGTAGAACTGTGTACAATGATGACAGTGCTTTATATCTGCACTGTCCAATACAGTAGCCAGTAGCTGCATGTGATTAATGGACACTTTAACTAATTTAAACTTCTGTTTAAATGGCCACATGTGGCTGGTGGCCACTTTATTGGACAGTACAGCAATAGAGGCCTTGCAAAGTCCTCAGCACTTAGTGGGAATTTAATAAATACTAGGTAAGTGAAATGAAAAGACTTAGTGACATTAAAATAAAAATGCATTTCAGATTTTCTGATGTGTATATAAAGGACAGTAAGTTGGAATATGCGTAGAGCTCTTAATAGCCACACCCCTTGCCCATCAAATAATTGTCTTCCAGTGTTATCAGTGGAATGTGCTATATTCAAATCACTTGAGCTATTTGTTAAAGTGGATTACTGTACTTATTTATACCAAGAAGCTGACATGACTTTTCAAAACTCTGATTTGCACAGATTTGAGCATCACTGGAAATAGCACAATACTCCTTTAGAACAGCCTTACTGCCTTCGGTTTCAGCACTTAGTTTCCAAAGCTTTCTGGGCTTTTTCTTATTTAAATTTAATTCAGTTACCACAGAAAATCCAGTATGTTATAAAGAAACTGGTAAAGCTCATTTCTCTGATGAATTTTTTTTTTAAAGTTTGGAATGATGCATAGAATAATGAGAAATTCTGAACAGCAAATTTTGAAATGTTACAATGTTTTTCTTTTAACATAACTCAATTATTTTAAATATAGTTTAAAATATGATTTTAAAAACAAAATAAAATTTTGATTTGTTGAAATGTGAATTAAATTATTATAAATTATTTTGAATAAAATACATTCATATTTATAAAATTTATAATAGTTATAATAGCTGTCATGTGTCCTTCAATATAAATAATATGATTCCTGTTTTCATCAATGTAAATATTTTCTAGTATTATAAAACATAATCAACCAACTGATATTAATCTACTAAGAGACATTATGAGAATAAAAGGAGGCAGTGATCAAAGGCAGGACTGGTGGACACCAATGTTGGAGGGAACATGAGTCCAAAGGAGGGCAGCGGGCTGTGTCTGAAGGGTCCTGCTCCATTTGAGGGCTAGACCTAGGACAGAAGGGTAGCGCCTCCTTCATTCTCTCCACTCCCCCACTTTCTAGTGTCTATACCTGGAACGGAGAGTTGAAGGTTTTCTTACTCGTCTTTCTTGATGCTCGATCACTGACTTAGAGCGAGTCCAGAATTGCTGTTTAAAAGCATCGTCAATGTATATCTCTTTTTTATCTTCTCCTTTTGATTAGTCACTCCCTAATTTGCAATCTCAGGGACAGCACTGTCTCCATAAGCTTATTTAGTTTTATCAAAAGGAATAGTGGAAGATAGGAGTACCAGACCTTAAGCAGATTAAAGCACAGTTGTTAAATCCATAGGAAGATGAGATCTGTGAGTATTAAAGATACCCTGGAGCTGCATGGGAGCTTACTTTAGAAGTCTCATTGCTTTTGCACTTTGAGGATTTGTTGTGAGATTTTTTTTTCACTTTCCATTTAGAAAGTGGGTCATTCATTAAGGATTGTCATTTGCTGAAAAGTTAACCCTACATGTTATAAGTGCCATGAAAGGAAATAAAGTAGATTTTTTAAAAGTTAAAGAATGTAAGTACTTTAGAAAGCATTTTTAGAATAATGAAAAGGATTTACATTTAGTACATTCTAGAAGAGACATGATATAAGTTTACCTGCTACAAACAATGCATATGTGTATACTATTGCCCTTGCTCAGAAATAATACGCTTGTCAAATTCTTTTGTATAAATGAAGACTCTCCCTGTAGCACTGGAATTGATTTCACCTTCCAGGTAAGATGAATTTTACAATAGGTCAAATCTGATATTAATATCATGACATTCTCTATTCTTTTTGTTTTTAATAGTCTTTCCCCTTGATATAAATACCAGGTTAAATCAAAGTGTGGCAAGTGTGATGCTTCATTTTTAAAAAACATTTTTCTGAAAAATCCTGATGTACCTGTAGGGAAATGGTTGTTTTGTTTAGCTTGTGAATAGTAAGTTAGTATCTTACAGCTAGAGGCTATCTTTTCTTCATGGAAAGAATCATTTCTGTTTAATAAATTGTCATATCCTTTTGTTTAGAATTATTTCTAGCACTTAGTAGATAGAAATTATATAAATATCTGTTGAATAAACGAATGCATAAAGAATGAGAAAATTATAAGACCGAGAGGGAAGATTGGCCAGTTATTAGCCTAAAGAAGGATGTTTCATAAACAGAAATCCAAAGTTTATTCAAACAGATTTTGGTGGAAATGAGAAAAAGTATTTTTTTATTTTCTATAACTTCAAACAACATTCATTATAGTAGAATGGAAACAAAGTGATTTATTGGAAGGTTTGTGCCTAATAATTCTTGAGCCTTGGAGTGGACAATGTAAGTTAAATCTTTTCTCTTGCTCCAACACTGCTAATACCGGCTATGCTGCTTCTCTTGGGAGACCTCTTCTGATGCTTAACATTTGACATAAGCTTCCAGTGGCCTTGCTTACTGGCTTCACTGAAGTCATTGCCAAAGGAAACTTTTATTTTACAAGAGAAATAGTCTTCCCTTAAAGTGAGTAAAAAGAATTACAATGCTTAAATTTGAGGACTTTGTAAAAAAGTGTACACAATTCAATTCTACTACATAATTTTCAAAAGAAAAACATACAAATAGTCAACAGGTATATGAAAAAATGCTCAACATCACTAATTATCAGAGACAAATGCAAATAAATATTGCAACGAGATATAATCTTACCCTAGTCAGGATGGCTAATATTTAAAAGACAAAAAATAATAGATGTTGTTAAGGATACAGAGAAAAGGGAACTCTTACACGCTGCTGGTGGGAATGTAAACTATTAATAGTACAGCCATATGGACAACAGTGTGAAGACTTCTCAAAAAACTAAAAACAGAATTATTTGATGTTGCAATCCCAGTACTGGTTATCTACCCAAAGGAAAAGAAATCAATACATCAAAAGTATACCTGCTCCTGCATGTTTATTGCAGCATTATTCACATGGCAAAGATATGGAATCAACCTAAGTGTCCATCAGTGGATGAATAGGTAAAGAAACATATTGTTATATATACACATTGGAATACTATTAAGCCTTGAAAAAGAATGAAATTTGTCATTTACAGCAACATGGATGGAACTGGAGGTCATTATCTTAAATAAAATAAGCCATGCATAGAAAGACAAATATTGCATACTTTCACTTATATGTGGGAGGTAAAAAAAATTGAACACATAGAGGTAGAGAGTGGAAAGACAGATAACAGAGACTGGGAAGGGTGAGTGGGGGAAGAGGAGGATGGAGAGTAGTAGATTAAAGGGTGCAAACATACAGTAAGACAGAAGGAATAAATTCAATCTTTGATATTAGAGTAGGAGACTATATTTAAAAAAAAGTATTGTACTCGGGTGATGAACACCCTAAACACCCTGACTTGATCACTATGCATTATATACATGTAATAAAATTTTCATGTACCCCATAAATTTGTACAAGTAAAAAAGGATTAAAAAACTTTCAACCTTATACTTTGCATTGCATTAATTTCAGAACTACATAATCTAATTTCTTATTGAAATTTCCCTATATATAGCAAGTTCAAAGGAAAATTGTCAAGCTTCCACTTTTGCCATCTGATAATTTTGCTATCATCACCAGCAAAATAACTAAAATTTAATGACCAAAATTCATATGGAATGAAGAATGAGACTTAAGATGACTATCTCAATATTGATTGTTTCTACTGATCAAAATCACCTGATTCCTGCTCAAATCTCTGCTGCAGTTTGCCCAGATAAACACATAATTTATAATCTTGGAGGCTGAAATTGCTTGGGCCCGAGAGAAAAATATACATATATAATCTATGTTTATACAAAACTTAAATTTTGATTAAATGTCTTCCTATTTATATCTTACAACGAAGGAACCAGGAATTACATCTAAGTAGTCTTGGAGGAAACGTTATATATTTATCAAATGAACAGTATGTACTCAGATCTGATGTTTTGTCTCACAAATTTCAATATATCCATTTTTTAGGAGAAGAAATAAGAATTTAAAGCTTTATTGCAAGCAACACTTTAGGTGCAATAAATTCTACCATTCTAACTGTCCATTTTGTAAATACCTTACAGTTTTTCAGTTAATTGATGCCTCTTTTCTGTTTATACAATTTATCAAGGGGATACTTATGAGACCAAAACTAATTTTACACCACTGGGTTCCCTTTACCATCTCACATTTTTTATGTGGAATTACACATTTTCTTAACCTATTCGGAGTGTCTTGGTTAACCTCAATCGTATATTCATGATATGTCATTCTGCATTTTCATGGGGAAGCATGAGGCAGAGTCAAGCATTCTATTTGAACTTATTCACTTTTTGCTGTTTCATAGCTACAAATACACATCTTGGCCTGGTCACTGTTGACCACTGGCCAAGAGAACAAAAGAGAGGATGATTTGGTGTAGTTCGGGTGCCCCTAAATCCAGTATTAAAATGCATTGATGAGCCAGTCATTTTTCCCAAGTGGGATAATCATGAGAATCAACATATACAAAATATTTACTATGTAAGTACTTTTACATATAGTATATCCTTCAGAGTTATACCCCAAATCCTTTTCCCATTCTACACATCAGTCAGAGTCCTGGCAAGAAAGAGATGGAATATTCATTCTGGGTCATTTGAGGAAACTTTAGTAAAGGGGTTACTAAGCCGTGTAGGCAGGGGTTAGGGAAAGCACTGGTACTGTGCCCATGGTAAAAAAAAAGTGGGGCTGGCAAAGATGGGAGGCACCCACCCCAAGGCCTAAAGGTGCAAAAGGAGGGAGCACTTTACAAGAGTCTGGAGAAAGTAACTGTATGGTGAAGGACTGCTAATGAAAGCTGTGGCTCTCATGGGAGAGTAGAGCTAACTATGAGTGAGTCAACAGGAAAGCAGCTTGGGGAACAAACACCCAGACCTCACTCTCCTCCAGCCTTCTAAGCTCCTACTAGCAGCCTACGCTGGCCAAACCCAACTGAGGAGGATCCTTTCATTGGAGTAGAAGTGTGGAGAGAGGATTTGGAGCTGTAAACAGAGGGCACTCACATAGCTCCCGAGCTCTCCAAGCACAGTCTCTATCAAGCCCAGTCTACACTCTCCGGGCCTAAGGCTTGGATCATCTCACCTGCTATTTGTTCCATCACTTACTTTGCTCTGGTCTTTTGTATTCTCCTAAAAACCAAGCTCCCACAACCCCTAGGGCCTTTGTACCTTGTGATCCACGTGCCTAGAATGCTCTCTTCCAGGGACAAGGCTGGGCTGGCTTCTTTAATCCGTTTGTCAGGTCTCAAATGTGACCTCCTTTTAGATACCACCTCTGACCATGCTTCTGTACTATAATGCCCCTCTCATTTAGTCATGTTTTTACACATCATTCCTTTGATTTTACTCATAGCACATATCTTATCAGAAAAATAATTTTTTTCCTTCTTTAGAATTATTTTCTTTATTAGAATATAAGTTTAGAGGTCAAGGACTTGCATCTTTTTGGATCACTGTATTTCCAGTGCTTAGAACAGTTCCTGGCATGTAGAAATAATTCACTAATTTTTAATCTGTAGATAATTAAGGCCATATAATAATGTTCCTGATTTTACAGATGAAGATGTGAGAGATAGGTGTGTCTAAGACTATACAGCTAATAAGTGATAGGACTAAAGTACAAGTGTAGATATTCTTAACTATAACATGAGAAATGGGAACCACTAAGCTATACTGACTCTTAAAAAGTTAATGGGAAAGACACTATGTCTTTGTTCATGGCCTGTCAGAGTTAATGAAGCTTTAAGGGATGACTAGCTTGTAAACAAGAGAAGAGTTTAGCAATATAGAAGATTCTGAGTCAATGATCGTAGCAGAGTAGGAGGAGAATTTAGAATTCTTAACTCCCAGTGAAGTAAAGCTATATAATGGCAGTTTCAGACAGAATCTGCTTTTGGATTGCAGATGTTTTCCAATCTACCATATTTCACGCAGAAAACAACTTCTGCTCTGCACTGCTTTTCACGATGGTTGGGCAAAAACAGAAACAGCTTTTTTGCCAAAATGTTAGCTGTTTTGATTAAAAAAATAAAAAAAAATGTAAATTCAACCCTGGTTGAAAAGAAGAGGTACAATTTACATCCTCTCCTCATTTTATATTTCAATTAAGCTCATTTCTCCCCCTTCTTCTCTTGCTTTTTGAATCAGATCCAGTCGGAACACGGAGAGTAATGTTACCTCTGGTCAAAAATGAACATTTTTGCATTCGCGTAATCATTTCCACTATTCTTCGCAGGTTTTTGTTGCACAAAATGAAAACAAAAGCTGGTAAAGATGCTGGCATGAGAGGTGGAAGTGGGAGGTAGTAGGAATGGGGAGAGGAGAATGGGAAAGCAAAATGTGTTTTAAGCATTCATAATGATATTGTTTCCACAATTTCTTTTTATGTGTAATTCCACTGGTAGCAATCCTGCGGCTGGGTACCCTTTCTTCCTATACAGTGCGCACTTGCCATTCACATCTACTGCTCCTAATTACATGAAAAACTATGTGCAGAGGGGGAGATTAACACTACCTTAATTATCAGAATTTCTTACCTTGACATTTCCTCCTCTATTTATAAATTTGTTTTTGGTTGGCAGTGGGAGATAAAACATTTTTTCTCTGTAATTATTCCATTTTATTTATTTTTGCTTTCTAAGCTTTCAAGCCTATCCTACTTTCCAGGGTTGTATTTTTGTGCAAACTAAACACAAAGTAAATTTCTAAGTTAGGCTACAGTTCAACAGATATTTTCCTATTCAATGGTAGATGTAAGGACATAAAGTTGTCCAAAATTCTATCCTAACCATTCATTATGTTGAGGGCTCTAAACACTTGCCTAGAGAACAACACTTTTCACCCAGTGGCTGACTTTTTTGTAATGAACATAATCCTACTCCAAGATTTCAGCACCTCTTTTCCTGTTTCTTAGTGTCATTAAACATAGGATGGTTGAAATAATCTATTTATTGTTTTCAAATATCACAGTGATGTTGTAAAGAATATTAGGCCAAAATACGGGACAGCTTGAAATAAACCCTCTAAGTTTTTAGATGCAAATAAATGAAACTTCATCTCTGAAAGTATTATGCAGAGTAGATCTTCCTTGCTCCAGTGAAGCACCACTAATTATGACAACTATAACTTTCACAAGGTTACATGACCTTATTTTTTTCTGGTCATATAGTAAATATAAGTGCTTGTAATCCTGTTTTATTGAAGTGAAATCTGGCGTGAAGCAAATTATTGTCCTTGCCTTCAGAAGCAGGCTAATGCTAACACCCTTGAATTGAAATGACCATAGATGGTCCATTTTTTTGATTGGTTATTATATTTTCGTGGAATTCCAAGTTGGATTGAGAATTAAATAAGGAAATCATGAATTTAGAAATTTAAGAAAAGCGGTATTGCTTGCGTGTCATCTCAAGGAAAAAGATTCAAAGGAGATTTGGGAAAATGAGGTACCATGAAATGCTTTACAAATTTAAGGCGTCATCATTACATAATATATAATATTACATACAATATTATAAATAATCATATTATTGATATTATTAGTCACTCATTGCTGGATAGTATGATTAGAGTCAGCCTATAGAGTTTTCAAAGATAGCATTTATGATTTGAGATAGTGTGATAATGGTTTTACTGATTAGATGCATTTGTTTTTTGAGACTGTGTTAGCCACATACCCTTTACTGTTGCTGTACTTGACATAGTCCATGTGGCTAATAGGACAGAACATTCTAGGCTCCTTTATGATTCAATAGGGCCCAAAGATAGAACTTCAGTTGGCCACTAGCTCATGGCTGTCCTGGCCAGTACTGTTCACAAGTCTGAATTGAATCCTATTGTTCAAAGAGGGACATGTACAGTCTGAATCAAGCACCACTCTAGCCTCCTAGTGGGTTTTAGAGTTCAGCTTCTCAAGGTGTTTGAGGCTGTGAAGTTAGAGGCTACTGGCCCATCTGAGATGTTGAGATGTCCATAGTCTGGCATATGGCATGTAGTCAATATAGTCTTAATTAAATTTGATTTGCAAATGCATATTCATTTCTTTTTCTCACGTAGTAGTAAGTTTATGAATGAAAACAATGAATTGGAGGTGGAAATTAGAGAAAGTGTAACACAGAAGACATTATCACAGGAGCAGCAGAATCAGGCAAATTCAGCAGAAGTCGTATCAGCCCAGTTTTTAATTTTTGGAGTCTGAGTCTAAGGGAGCATTTGTAGTATTGAGGGGATAGGCTACAGTTTCTCTCTCCCTATCTAACTCTGTTTTCCTTTCCCATCATTTATATTTTTGAAGCCCCTAATAATTTGAATCAGACTGTAGCAAAGTACGTGGTTGGAAAATATGCCAGGGAGGTCTTTCAGAAGATGGTCTTTGTATCTATCTGTTTTCCCCCTGCTTGGCACTGGGGGCACTTAATGAACAAAATAGACATAATTGATATGCACAAGAAGCTGCCCAGTCCATAACCCCACCAGACAGGGTGCTACTTGTTACCACAAAGCCTCAGAGAAATTGGATTTTCAAACCTCTGACTCTCACTGTTCCTTCTGTCCTGCAGCACACAACTTTTCAGTTTTAACAACAGAAGAATATCAGGGGCACACACTTCCCCCACCTCTTGTTTGTTTGTTTGTTTTCATTTTCCACTCTCTTCAACTTCTTTAAACAATTTTTTTTTTGTACTGTTACGCTTTTTTTCTACTCAGGGCTTTCATTTGGCCAGAAGGCCTTGTCCATCAGTGGCTACTTTTTCATGGTTCTTATTTCCCTGACTGTAATCTGCGGCAAGCATGGTGCTCTAGTCTAGGTTCAAATTCCTCTATCTCGCTCTTGGGATGGCATTAAATGAGAGGAGGTGCCCATGTGGTGAAGGTCTGGCTGTATCCACTATCTCAAGAGTTAGTGGGTATGTTTTGGTCTCAGAGTGGAAACCTAAGAACTATAACTGACACGTTTAAATTGGAATGTTCTTGGCCGTGTAACCCACGGCCTTTCTTTCTTCTCTGTTTTTGTCTCCTTTATTTTTCTCAGTCAACTTCTTGACATATCAGTTTCTTCTTCAAGACTTTTAACCACAGTTTCCTACTCAGTCATATTGATATTCATAGTCATATTGATGGCCTTTGACTATCATTATAATAAAGATTATGATAATTAATAATAATAATAATAATAATGACTTACATTTATTGAATATTTACTATGTGGCAAACATTCTTTTCAAGATTTTACTTACATTCCTATTTAACTCTCCAGCAATACTTGAGTACTCTCATTATCTCATTTTGCAAGTTAAGAAACTGAGTGCAGAGAGGTTAATGTACTTACCACAGATCTCACAGTTAGTAAGTGACAGAGGGGATTTCAAGATCTGTTTGAATTCAGACCCTACATTCTTAGCCATGACATTGAACTGCCTGTCCTACTAATGAAGTATTTATAACCATGCTGTGGTCACTGTCCCCAGGCTAGGGAGAAGTAAGTGAAAAGTGCAAACTACTTACTTCTCTTTTTATTTTATGATATTTATATGTTGAATAAGAAAATTTGTTGGCAGAGATGAGCTAAACAAATGAGAGATGAGAATCCCCCTGCACAGCTTCAGCCTCACCAGAGCGGTACAGCACTGGGAAGAGACAGGCAGAGCCAGGCGCCAGGGAAACATCTAGGCAGCCGTGGTCTGGGAGTTAATTGATTTTGCTTCTGAGACCCACAATCTGGCTGGTCACTCCAAAGTCTTCAGACAAGGATGATCTACTGCCTGCTCAAAACTCCTCATTTCTTTAGGAAGAAAATGGGACTGAACTGATTCTTACTTGAACTCACATTTATAACCCAGCTGAATAAAATGATGATGGAGGTATGTATTTCATATGGTAAATCATGATGGGGAAACTCACCTAGATTGAATCCATGATTCACCAAGAGCTCTTAAAATTCCCAGAAGCCATTTCCCAACAAATATAATATAAATTATCATATAAAGAGAAAGATAAACTGTTCAATGACCAGAATATCATGATATTACAGTTATAGGAGAGTTTAGCACATAGTCACTTTGGCCTGTGATTTACTCATATTTCTATGAGTTGTCTTTCAACTCTACATTAATTATAGCCGACTATATTTTTTGGGGAAAGATACAGCAGATGTGATTTTTTTTTTCAGTTCTTTGATTTCTGTGTTGAGAGTCCACAGCTTTGATGCATTCTTGAAACAACTCTAATAAAGCAATGCATTTTATTCCCTGTTTAATAAAATAAAACCAGCAGGTTGTCTTCCTTTCTGAAATGTTTGATAAAGTATCCCTCTCGCTGAGCTCAGAGAAAAAGCAATGGATTTTTTTTCATTTTATGAGTTCTAGGATGCAAAGTTCCTAAGTATAATTCACTGTTCTTTATGTGAATTTCTCGTAACATCCTGTTTTCTCTCTTCTTGTTCTTTTGAATAATTCTCACACTGTTTGGTGAGCTGCTAATCAGTTTAGCCTGTGAAATCTAGGATGGAACAAAGCATATTACTGGTGCAGGGAGATCAGCCTTTTATTTTTAAGTAATACAGCATGGCTATTTGACACCCTTTTCATTAAATTGAACTGAGATTTAATAAAATTCTTAGTAAACTATAGCTTTTCTTAGCTTTCTTAAATTATTATATTATATTAATACTAATTAACATAAATTAATATTAATATACTGTATGTGCTGATATTAGATATAAATGCTTCTTAGTTTACAAGTGCAGCTTTTACTCTTAGGCCTTTTATGAACATATCAGTCACTATTAGAGATAGCTCAGCCTTAAACTGGTAAACACCCATTACAGTATTTGGGCAATACCTTACAGGATGCTATAATAACAAATCATGAGTAAATGACAGCAGAAGTATATTATCTTCACTTATGTGGTTTCTGTAATTACCTACAGCATTTTGAGGCTATTTTCATGTTAATCTACATTTCACAATTTGCTTTCATTATAATAATTGATTGTGGTTTAACTGCTGTGGATTTAGATGGTAGTACAAATCAGATAGTAAGTAGCTTTGAAATTATTTATAGTAAAAAAAAAAATACAAGAGACATTTTACATAGACATCAAAATCTGTCAGTATAAGTGCAGCTGAGCCTTCATCTTCAACACAATCATTTTCCTGAGGGCTAATACATGACATGTTTGGTGTTGAAATATGAAGATTATTTTTACAGTAATTAAAAAAATTTTCATATATTTTTACACATCATTGGAGGCTCTCTTATCCTGTAGTTACCCTAATAACACCTGATTTTCAGACCTCAGTTTCTTTCATTTTTGGTTTTATTTTGATGGGGTAATGCTCTACATCCTTAGTAAGTGTTCTTTTAGTATAAACGCTCATGCTTTATAAAATGAAAAACATTAAATGAAACATATTAATGAAAAAACATTAAAATCACATCAATCAAAACTCACAGTTCATAAAATGAATAATAAAATGAAAGTTTGTTAAACAAGATTATTTGACATGAGAAACAAGTATTTGTATAGTTCATCTTTTTCATATTAGCTAAAAGGTAATTTTAAGAGGCTTATTGACACACAAAAATAATTGAACATATTTATTTATGCTTTTTCCCCGAAAAGCTGAAGTTGAATATTTTTCTTTATTAGTTCATTATAATAAGAAAATGCTTGAAAAAAATTCTTAAAATTTATCTCATTTAAGAAGACTTTTCTGATTAGTATCAGTGAGAATAATTCTATCTAGAATCTAGGCAGCTCTTGAACTTAAAAATTTGTCATTTTGGAAAAATAGTGAAAAACATAAAAAATTTTGGGCAAATTATTTAAAAACTGGACTATACTTGATTGAAAGGTCAATTCAAAGTAAAAAACCACTTCAAACTCCAGTTCCATTAGGAGACAAGTGGTCTAGACTTGTGTCACCTTTTTAGGCCCTCTTTCTGGCTATAGATAATTTTTTTTTAATTTAGTGCCCAGAAAAGCAAACAGCTTAAATGACATTTTAAATCAGACAGTATGAAGAAGAAAAAAAAATTATAAACCTCTCTGACCTCTCTGGAGAGAGGTCTCACATGACCAAAATCAATATTCTTTGTTAACCTGGAGAAGGCAATGAACATTTGGGTGCAATGGAGGGGAAACTGTACACATTTCAAAAAGAAACAAATTGAAAACTCAACTCAGGCATGTGTATTCCCAGGCAAAGACTCCTGAACCGTAGGCGGTTCAGCTTTGGTGTAAAGATTTGAACTTTTCAGATCTGATCTCAATAGCTTTGCAGGGTAAACCTCCAGTGACTTCAACGGTGTTAAAAGGCTCCTTGTGATCATTGCAAGTTTGATTTATTTGCACTTTCCAAATCAAAATTCTTTTATTTACTGAAATGCAAAGCATATTTAACTCCTTTTTTGGGTGATAGTGGCCATGACAACACTTTGATGTTAATATCTTGCTCAACTTTAGGAGACATGTGCTATCATTACCTCCATTTTCAGAAAAGAAAGTGAAGGATCATGGGAGATTAAGTAGTACACCCAAGGCCATGTAACTAGGAAGACTCCGAGCTGGGATTTTACTTAAGAACATCTGAACTCAGAGGCTACATTCTTAACTGCTCTCTGTAATATGTGGAATAATGCTGAGTTATGGTATCATCTATGCTGCATTTGTTATAATTGACAATTTCTAATTCTTGAATATGCCTTAAATGCTTTTGAAATACTTGAGTAGAAATATGTAATCTATTGATATATTAAGAAATAAATGATTACAAATTAATATGACCATCACTAAGACTTGACTCTAATATATTATTCTTTATCTTAAAAATGTAAATTCAGCCACAAATATTCTGACCAATGTGCTTGATAGTGTTATTCATATCTTCTGTGTCTTTGCTGATTTATTTTCTGGTTGATTTATTAATTGCTAAAAGAAGAATTTTATTAATAATATCTCCAACTCTGATTGTGGATTTATCTGTGTCTCCCTTTAATTCAGTTAAGTTTTACTTTCATATGTTTGTGTTCTGATATTAAAATATACTCATTTTTATCATGTCTTTTTGATGAATTTATCCTTTTATTTTTATGAAATAGCTTCTTTATGACTAGTAATAATTTTTGACTTGAAATCTGTGTTACATGGCATTAATATAGCTACTGCTTTCTTTTCAGGATTACTGTTTGCATGGAATCTGTTCTTCCATCCACATACTCTCAACCTAGATGTATTTATTTATTAAGTGGTCATTTCTTATAGGCTGAATGTAGTTGAGTCTCACTTTTTTCCCATTCATCTCTACATTTTAATTGAATTGCCATTCCATTAATATCTCATCTAATTATTGATATGGTTATTTTGGGTCTATCGTTCTATTATTTGTTTTTGTATTCATCTCCTTTGTTTTTCATGCTGTTGTTTTCCTGCCTTTTTGGGATTATTTAGAAATGTCAAAAATCCATTTTAATTTTTCTATTGACTTTTAAGCTATGTTTTGTGCCATTTTTTTAGTGGTTGAAATATGGATTACAATATATATCCTTAACTTTTAACAGTCCATTTACAGTTAATATTACTTCATGTAAAGTGTAGAAACCTTGAAATCACATAGGTCCATATCCCCACCTCCCAGCTTTTATGCTATAACGTTATATATGTTGCATTTTAACATGTTATAAATCCCATAAAACAATATTGTAATGTTTGGTTTAAACAATTATGTATATTATAAAGAAATTAAGAGAAATACAGCAAAACGAACCTTTTTTTTAACTAACCCAGATACTTAACATTTCCTGTTCTTCATTCCTTTCTCAGCATTTGAGTTTCCACATGGTATCATTTCCTTTCAGCTTAAGATACTTCCTTTATCATTTCTTGTTAACAGATCTTCTGGTGACAATCTTTTACTTTTATTTATATAAAAACGTCTTTATTCTGCATTTATTCTTTTTTTAAACCCACTTTATTGAGGTATGATTAACATACAAAAACTTGTAGATATTTGATATATACAGCTAAATGTGTTTGGAAATAAGTGCATACCTGTGAAACCATCAAATCATCATCACTACCAATGTCATAAACTTAACCATCGCCTCCAAAACTTTCCACCTGCCCGCTTTATGTTTTTCTCCCATTTCGTGGTAAGAGCACAAAAGAGCTACCCTCTTAGCAGACTTTTAAGTGTACAATACAGTATTGTTAATTAAAAGCCCTATGTTTTACAGTAGATCCCCAAAACTTATTTATTTTGTGTAAGTGAAATTCAGTATCCTTTGATCAACACTGCCTCATTTCCCTTTTCCCCCAGCCCCTGCCAACCACTGTTCTACTCTCTGCTTTTGTATGTTTGACTATTTTAGATTCCACAGATAAATGAGATCATGCAGTGTTTGTCTTTCTGTGTCTGGCTTATTTCACTTAACATAATGTCTTCCATCCATGTAGCAAATGGCAGGATTTCTTTTCTTTTTAAGGTCTGCCTTTATTTTTGAAGTATATTTTTACTGAATGTAGAATTCTGGTTGACAGACTTTTTTCCATGAGCACGTTGAAGATTTCATTCCGTTTGCTTCTGCCCTCCATACTTCAATACGTAATGGATCGCCCTCACCCTCCGTGTAATGTGTTTTCTCTTTCATTACGTTTCACTTTCTGTTTTCAAAATTACTGTTGCCCAGCTGATTGATTATTATGCAACTCAGTATAGCTTTATTTGTGTTTAATTTACCTGGTACTTATTAAGTATATTGAATATGTGACTTTATGTTTTTCTTTAAATTTGGGAAATGTTTGGCCATTACTTATTTATATATTTTTTTCTATCCTATTTTTTCTCTTTTTTTCTTCAAGAATTCCTCTTTGACATATGTTTGGCCATCTGATATTATCCAATATGTCACTAAGGTTGTGTTCATTATTTTTCATTTTGTTCTTTCTCTGTTTTTCACATTGGATAATTTCTGTTCATATGTCTGTTGAACTGTCTTACAATTACTCTTTCTTTAGTCATGTTCATTTGAATATCATGTCCCTGCAGTAAAATTTTTATTTCAGATATTGTATATTTTTGGTTATAGAATTTCTTTTGGTCTTTTTAATTGTTTTTATTTTTCTTCTGCAATTACCTATCTTCATTCACTGAAAACATATTTTATTTTACTTCACTGAGAGAAATATAACAGCTACTTTAAATTCCTTTTCCACTAGTTCCAACATCTGTGTCATCTTGAGATTGGAAACATTAGATTCTCTTTTCTTTTGGGAATGTGTTCCATTTTCTTAGATCTTCACCATTTGACCTTAACTTAGACTTTTACAACTGTAAATGTGAACACAAAGGGGGATATTGAAATTAAGCAGTGAAGTTTTTTTTAAAGATATTCATTCCACATGATCCAGATGGTGTTCACTTATGTATTGTCGATTTTTATTTAAAAGAAAACACAGTTAAAAAAATACTGTGAATTCAAAGTCCTCTGAGATTACATCTGTGGGTCCGACTAGTCCAATGTTTCAAGCTTGAAAAATTTTGGTATGTTGCTTTTGGTCACTTAAGTACCACTTGCATAGTACAGGAGGGGAGGGATGGGAGACAAAAATGCATTAGGAGACTAAAGAGTGAAAAAGATTGGAAAGGTACAGGGGAGAAATAAAGGGAAGGCAAAAGGGGAAAAATAGTCTTCAAAGAATTAGAAAAGGGAAAGAGAAAAAAGAGAAAGAAAAAAACAACGTGACAACAGTTCTTTGCTACAGGAAAAGAAAAGGTGAGGACAAAGGGGTTCATCGAGAGTGTAGAAGAAACAACGCGAAACGGGGGTAGCTTGACAGATGTGGGTGGCGGAGTGCGGAGGAGAAAGAACAATTAAGCACAATGCTTGCTCCTTGTTTCTGTTTTCACAAATAGAACAAATGGCAGGTGACTAAGAAGTAGTTTCCTCAGAAATCCCTCTATGTCCTTCTTAATTTTTTGCTTGTTCTTTCTTCTCCTTTCTTCCCTTGTGCCATGCGAGAGAACTTCTCTTCTGAACTCTTCCTCCGGTTTCCAGTGTTTCGTAGAGAAAGTAGAGGTAAAACGTAGGTGAGCCACGGAAACATGGCCTTGGTCTCAAGGCAGTAGTGGATCCCAGCCACACTCACCTGGGGATTTCTTTCTCTGCTCCCAACAGTGTAGCAGGAAGGAAATTCAGTATTTGCTGCATAGCAAGCCCTAAAATGTCTTAACGTGGTCTTTGGAAAGCACTTCTCTAGAAACCTGTGATTTAATTTGTCTCTCTAAGTGCCTTTCTCCCAACAGTGAATCATTTGTGCAGCAGAGGGGAGCTGACTAGTTGAGCAGAGAAGCACTGGTTTATGTTATGGACAGGAGATGCCTGAATTAGTCAATGCAAATGGAAAGACTTTTATTTTTCAAATCTAAATATATAAGGGGAATGAATATATATCTTGGGTGCTTGCCTAAGAGAATATGAATTGTTTTAGTAGTGCAAATAATATTCTAAAAAATTTTCCAAAATTACATGGTTAATAGAAAATTCCACATTTTTCTAGAGCAGAGGTTCTCAAATTTTTGCTCTCGGGACATCTTTACACTGTTAAAAATTACTGTGCTCAACATGCTCTTGTTGTTATGTGGGTTATGCTGTTATTGGATTATATCTATTGGCACTTACCAAATTAAAAATTAAAACTGAGAAATTAAAAATATTTATTTGCTAATAATTTTAAAGTAATAATAAACCCATTGCATGTTAATAAAATAATATATTTTTATTGAAGAATAAAAATTTTTCAAAACTGATATAATTTTTACAAGAAGAATGGCATTGTTTCACATTTTTGCAAATCTATATACTATCTGGCTAAATATAAGGTAGTTGAATAATCATATCTGTTTCTGTAATCAATCTCTTGTAATATGTTTTGGTTGAAGTATATGAAACATCTGGCCTCACACAGATAAGTTTTAAAAAAGAGAGAATTATTTTACTAACTTTTTCAGATAATTGTGGATGGTTTTCTTGATACCCCATCAAAATTCAAGTGGTAGTTTTTTGAAGATTAGTTGCAATGTAGATCTGAAATTAAGTCAATAAACTTTATATACCCTATTACCTTAAAAGTCACTGGTCTCTCTTGCCCTTTGAATGTTTCTTGTACCCCTACATAATATTGTAAGATTATGCATTGAGCATTGGAAAATATTGGTTCCTGAGTTATGCAGATCTTCTAAATTTTGGCACATTTTATTATACAATATGAAAATCATATTTATTAATATTATAATAGATCTCATCAGGAAAGTATGTAAGTATTGTGAGATGTTCAAGCTCATTGTCTTTGGATGCAAGTTTTCCAAAATTCTAATTTTTGCTTAAAAAAGGCATTTTATTATTGGTAACAAATACCGTTAGTTGTTTTCCCTGAAGTGACAGGATCACTTGTTCATTTTTAAGAAAGTGTTGAATCTTCAGTTTTAAATAAACAGTCATTCTTTCAAGGAAAAATAGTATTCTATTCAAAAGACATAGCTTAGCTTGAAATTCAAACAAGTGCCACCTACATCTCTTGGTGATACCAGCACACATTGGTATGAGTAGGAGTGCTTTCTGTGTAATACTTCCCATTTAATTGCACAAAATATCTAAAAGACATCAACTCAAGGTTGAGACTTAAAGTTAATATTTTTTACTGCATCATCCACAATTTCTTAAGTGAAACTGGGTTTTAAATATTTTTTATATGACATATGTAGTGGCTACTATTACACTCACTGCTACTTCCTGGATTCATGTGAAGGCACCAGCAATTTCACCTGCCACTGCTTATGCACCATTAGTGCAAATGTCAACACAATGAAAAAGGCAAATAGCATCTTAGTATTTTTGTGAAAATAGTTTTAACTTCATGACCCTCTAAAAGAGTCTCAGGGATCCGCAGGAACCCATAGAACACAGTTTGAAAACTGCTATTCTACACTATGTAAACAGCTATCAATATAAAGTTTAAATATTGTTTTGTTTTGCATATAGGGCACGGATAAACTAGGTGTTTGATGGAATTTCCAGACTTCTGTGTCTACATGATAAGAAGAAGAAGAGTAAGGGTGTCTTTGATGATTAATTTTCCAGTAATGAAATTTGTATCCAGTGAAATAGGATCATAAACAGTTGGACAATAATGTCATGCAAGAAATAATTATTATAGCATAGCCCTATTTGACTTTAATTTTTATAAAATTATTCATATTAATAAGTACTTGAACACCTGTAAAACCAGTGACTTGGGAGTCTGAGGCAGGAGGGTAGCCTGAGGCCAGGAATTTGAGACCAGCCTGGGCAACATAGTAAGACCCTGTCTCTAAAAAAAAAAAAAAGAAAAAGAAAAAAAAATTAGCCAAGCATGGTAGTGTGCGTCTATAGTCCCAGCTACTTGAGAGATTGAGGCAGGAGAATTACTTGAGCTCAGGAGTTTGAGGCTGCAGTGAGCTATGATTGTGCCACTGCACTCTAACCTATGAGCGAGACCCCATCTCTGAGAAAAAATTACTTAAAGCTTAAATATTCTTTGAAACAAAATATTGAGATAAAACATATACAAAGAAAACACAAATAAGTAATTTTAAAAGATATCAAATGCAAAAAACATTTCCTCACTTGTGTGAATAATTTTTCTGTCATCTACTCATGCATACTGAGATGTACGATGAGAATTTCCTGATAATCGAAGAATTGTTGAACCTTGAGGTTGTAAGTAGCTATCAAGGTCATCTTGTACAAACTATGCTACATGATATGAGTCCCAGAATATCATCCCTACCAAATGATATTTCATGTTCATGCTCATTATCTTCTGTGATGATAACCTCACTACCACACTTAAGGTTTTTGGCTAAATCTCTAGTATCTATTTCCCAGTTTCATATATATTTATTTCATTTTTACAGTAAAGGCAGTCCTAATACTGACATCACTATCTTGTTCTAATGCCTGTGCCATATATGGAAGGATCTTGGACCATGATTTTCTTGGATGGGGGTGCTAAGTTAGATTTTTAAAAGTCACTTGTAAGAAGCTGTTTCCCTTATAAACTCTCTAAGTGTCTTCATTGGCTCAACTCGTTTGAAGTTTGTAATCAGGCATTCCGAGTATATGACTGGCCCAGAAAAACTGACTTTGATTTAAATTGCTTTAATAATAACAGTTCTTGCACAAAAGAGAGCATGTAATATTGTTCTTCCACTTAAGTCAAAGGAAATTTCACAGCCAGCATTGATGATATTTTCCGAGACCAATTTTAAATTCATGACATTTTGGCAAGTGGAACAATATGATATTCACTGTTCTAGAAATATATACTAAGATGGATGTCACCAAACCACCAATATTCCCTCAAGTCAAAACCCTTTTTAACACTGTGTGAGACTGTCATTGTTATTTTCATCTTTCAGTCAAAGCTTTCACTCTCACTAAAACAAGTTACAAGTTTTCAAGGTTAAAAAAAAAACCCCAAAATCTCATAAAATATTTGCAGGTAATGTGCAGCAATAACAATGTGAATGCTGATAAATAAATTATATTTTTCTTTAAAAATGAATTATTCTCATAGGAAACAGCATCGACAAAAGGAATGTCTCCATATCTAGTGGGTCCAGGAAATCATAATATAACAAGAGGATAAAACTACCACAAGAATTTAGAAATATTATAGTGAATTAAATGTAAACCTCTTCCAAACAGTCTGAAATAGAAACACGATTTTCTCCAAAATAATGATGCTCTGAACTGTTTATGATTAGGACATGTGATTTAAAATGAAAGCAATAGATATAACATAACCTATTTTGGCATACTAAAGATGGCGTCATATGTAACTTATTGGTTTCTGGATTTACTTAATGATGATTATTCTTCTCTTCTCCTTTCTGTGATGTCTTTCTTATATTCCCACATCCACCATTGTGAAGGCATCAAATGCCATGTCTGAGATTCAGTGGGACGTGTTGAGGGGAGGAACGAGATGGTGAAATAAAGAACCATGCCATCTTGCTTTTCCTACCCTGGAAGTTTATCTGGTTCTAGATTATCACACTGATTTTCTATTCCAATCAGAATGGGTCAGGGGAGCGACTATATCCACAGATATGGTATAGAGGAGTCTCATAGCATTTTTACATTTCAAGAAATGTGTAGGGACTGAGGGTTTAGCTTTCTTCTTCCTCTTCACAGAGCTACCTCCTGATGAGACCACAGAAGGAATTCAGGTTCTCTGGAAGATTTTGGGCTGGGGTTGCTAGATAAAATACAGGACATCTAGTTAAATTATTATTTTGGATAAATAGGGATTATTTTTGTAGTAAGTATGTCCCAAATATTTCATGGGACATACTTATCCTAAGCATTATTTGTTGTTTATCTGAAATTCAAATTTCACTGGGTGTCCCTCTCCCCTCCCCCCAATCTGGCTAACTCATTGTGGGCTGAAGGTGTCTTAGTGCTGGACTGGATCTTGGTACTGGAACGGACTATCTGAGGAGGGTCATATGATCTAGTGAGCACAGACACTGCCTTGGTGTTGTGTAGGAATATGGAAAAAATACCACATGAGTGACACTGGAGATGACTATTGTCCACTGGCATTAAGCTTGATATTGGCTGAAAATTAAATTTGTATTTTGCTGGAAATCACCTGAAAATTCACTCAACTTTAATTTCTTCTTATTAAAAAACAGATTATATATAATACCAAATACTTATTTGAAATACAGAAATTACCTCATAACAGCTTCGGCTAAAGAATTTGAGATGTTTGTGACTATGTTGGGGCTTAGTAGGAAGAACATGATGTATAAAGTGAGAACAAGGTTTTGAAATATGACAGGCAAACTTCTGACTATTCCTGAGTCTCGAATTTCACATCCATGAAGTGAGGATAGTTTAACTTACAGAGCAATGGTGAGTATTAAATGAATCATCTAGGTGGAAAACTTTTATGGTGCCTTTGTTCCCCTTATTAACAGAAACTCTGATGTTAGGTATCAAAACTCAGTTGATTCACATCAGCCACACAGAAATTTGCACTCTGAGTTTCTCTCCTTTCTTATCTTTTCCTGCTGCACCTCAAAATGACTGACGTAAGGTATCTTTTACCTTGAAAACCACATAAAATTGTTAAAGTCTGACTGCTTTGTTGGAGTGGACTGCTTGGGGTTATCATGGCTCAGGAATGGTGTGGGAGTTGATGGTTGGGGAAATAACTTTTTGACACTCAGGAACATCAATGAAGCTATTTAATGACGTGAAATACCTGACAATCATTATTTTTTATTTAATGAGAAAAGCTTATTCTACTCGTGAAAAAGCTCTGTGTTTCACTGGCCCCATAATTCAACATTTCTATGATTAAGACATACTTATTTTTTCACACAGATTGTATCTTCTTATTGATATGTAATGGAAAGATACTGGATGCAGTCTCTGGGGGTAGTGGTTTATTTTAACAGGATTTATTATTATTCAGGTATGATAATGCCAACAGATCAGTAGCCAACTGCCATTGAAATGATAGTTTGCATGCAAATATTTTTACCCGTTCTGTAGGTTGTCTGTTTGCTCTAATGATAGTTTCCTTGGCTGTGCAGAAGCTTTTTAATTTGATCAGGTCCCATGTATTTATTTTTGTTGCTGCTGTGATTGCTTTGGGGGTCTTCTTCATAAATTCTTTGCCTAGGCCAATGTCCGTAAGAGTTTTTCCAATGTTTTCTTCGAGAATTCTTATGGTTTCACATCTTAGGTTTAAATCTGTTATCCATTGTGAGTTGATTTTTGTGAGAGGTGAGAGGTGTGGGTCCAGTTTCAGTCTTCTACATATGGCCATCCAGTTTTCCCAGCACCATTCATTGAATAGGGAATTTTTCCCCACTGTACATTTTTCTGGAAGATGACTGTATGAGGTTGGTTTTATATTTGGGTTCTCAGTCCTGTTCCCTTGGTCTATGTCTCTGTTCTTGTGCCAATACCATGCTGTTTTGGTTACTATAGCCTTGTAGTATAGTTTGAAGTCTGGTAGACAGATGCCTCTCAATTTGTTCTTTTTGCTTAAGATTGCTTTGGCTAGACGGGGTCTTCTCTGGTTCCACACGAAGTGTAGAATTATTTTTTCTAGATCAGCAAAAAATGATGTTGGTATTTTGATAGGGACTGCATTGATTCTGTAAATCACTTTAGGTAGCAAAGCCATTTTTACTATGTTGATTCTGCCTATCCAAGAGCATGGTAGGGTTTTCCATCTGTTTACATCCTCTGCAATTTCTTTTCTCAGTGTTTTGTAATTCTCTCTATATAGGTCTTTGACCTCCTTAGTTAGATATGTTCCTAAATATTTAATTTTCTTTGGTGCTATTGTGAAAGGTATTGCATCTTTAATTTGTTTCTCAGCTTGATTGTTATTAGCATATATGAAGGCTATGGATTTGTGTGTATTAATTTTGTATCCTGAGACTGAAATAAAAAAAAAAATAAAAATAAATGTTATCAAGTAAATGCTCAAAAAAAAAAAAGAAATGATAGTTTGCTATACTTGCAGATCTCAAAACAAGGGTGCACACCAACCACACCATGAAGGGCCACACGGAGAAGTACCAGGGTGGGTCAGGAGACAGAGGGAGAGGGGGATAAGGTGAGAAAGAGCCTCTATTATGGTTTCTGTGGGAAGGAATGGGTGAGGCAGGGCAATTAGGTTTAGGATTGGCTAGTTTGGGTATTTTGAGTGAGTTTAGGGGCAGAGGGACTTACTTCCCTTAGTTTTCTGGTACCTGGCCCTGGAATGATTAGGGCAGGTGGATAGTGGCCCAGAGTGTGAGAGTCCAATAAGGGAGGTGATTGGGGGTGTGAACTCTGGGTTGATTGGTTTTCATTTGAAAAGTGCACTCACTTTTCAAAGATAAGTTGTTTACTATCTCTGGGAATTGGCTAATCCTGGGAGGGGTGGTCTTTCCAGGGTCAGCAAGTCATCAGATATCAAAGCATCAGCATATAGAAAATAAAAGACATGGTTAATAGAGGGAGAGAATGGGGACAATGAAATCATAGTTGAATATTTAGGTTGTGCTAGATTTTAAAAAATGCTTTTGAAAAGAGACCTTACCTCAGAAATGGAAAAACAAATACCACATGTTCTTACTAATATGTGGGAGCTAAATGATGCGCACACTCATAAAATGTTGTGTAAAGGACATTGGAAACTAAGAAGTGGGGAGGCTGGCAGAGGGGTGAGGGATAAAAACTTACCTGTCAGGTACAGTGTACACCATCCTGATGATGGGTACACTAAAAGCCCTGACTTCAGCTTTATACAACTCATCCATGTAAAAAAAACACTTGTAACCCCTGTAATATTTTGAAATTAAAAAAAAAGAAATCAAAAGAAAAAAAGAGGTAAGATCTTATTTTTAGAGGCAAATGCTGAAATATTTATAAATGTCTGTGATTTGCTCTGAAATAATATGGAGTGAAGTGGGTGTGGAAAAAGTATTTATACTCCATTGTGTTCTAAAAATAATCAAAGATCATTATCTACCATCAGTGATTTTATAACCTTTTGATAAGTTACATAAGTTTTATGAGTCTCATTTTCCTCACCCTTCAGGTGGGAATAGATGATGTGATCAGAGAAGACTAAAAAATGTGGACAAAATTAATATTAATAATATGTGGTATCTGGCAATGTGTTATGTCTTGATGTCTGGTGTGTCTCTGGTTGTGAACCGATATGAACATAAACAATCTGTTTCAACAAGCATCCAACTCAGAAACAGTACTGCAGTTTGGGTCACTGATTATGTCATTATGTATTTTCACTTTTATTTTCTTTGTAAGTGATGATGACATTACCTTTCTTTTTAACTAAGAAGTTCAACCAGTTCAGTTATGATTCTAACTAGTAATTTTGAACTCTTGGCCTTCTACCTTTTAAAGCTTGTGAATATGCATTTTTGATTAATCGCTTTTTAAAAACTGATAAATCACTTTCTTTCCCTATCAAAACATCACATGTACTCTGTGAAGATATACAACTATTATGTACCTGTAATAATTAAAAATTTAAAAAAATTTTTAAAAAGCCACAGATAATGTGTGATGGTATTGCTGAGACAGAGTCTCACATAGGAAAGATTCTCTATTCCCTGAAAAAGAAATACCATAATATGTTAGAAAAATATCCATCTAGGAAGAAAAAAACAGGAACCATTGAGAATGTGAAATATTTTTTGTGGAGCAGCAGGGGGCACTGAGATTCCACAGGAGAAATGTTATCTCTGTAACATTCATAAATTATTTTTCTTTTCCTTTAACTCCAAATTGATAACACCATAAACTCTATGCTTTTTTATCTTTATTATAGCTGATACTGTATCTTTTCTTTTTAACCCTTAAAATGTAGGAGCACGTACATATTTTTAATCTGCCAATTTAAAAAACTTTCAATTTCTTTATCTACATCCTGGTTTGCTACTCATTCAGCATTCACATCCAGTGCTATTTTCCTCCCTTTGACAAACATAGAGTAATTAGGATTTTTCACAGACAAGTGATTACCTAATAAATGACCTTCTGCAGGCAGCTCTATTAAAATGGAGCAAAAAGGATGTTTACTACAAGCAGTGGCCAAGAAGGAAGGTGCAGGGATGAGACAAGGTCTGCATAACCCAAAGCATCTTCAGCTCTAAGAATAATGAAGGCACTTACTGAACTAGCAGATTTCTACTAAAAATAATTATAAGCCAGACAGAACACTAAACTATAAACACAAATTATGATTGGCTATTGCAACAGTTCATTAATTCCATGGAAGTCCAAGGGTAAGGTAATAATGGTTATAGTCACATGGGACAGCAGCAAGTATGGGGAAATATCAAAATATATAAACTAGGGAAGGATGAAAAGAATACTCATTGATTTTCATATGTCATCTCTGATTCTACTACATTTAAAGGGTGAGAAAAAGTATGAACTCTCAGTGGAATATCTTTGAAGTATATTTTTGTGAAGATGTAATTTTTTATAAAACAAATTGCTGCAGGGTTCTTGAATTAAATATTGTATATGGCCATGTATTTTTGCCTGTACCCTTATTTGTACATATAAACTACTTTATAAAAATATAAATTAAAAATGTAGGCTTTGCTTAAGGTTGTATAGACCATGGATTTAGATAACTTTTAGATTCCTCATGAATGACCTTTCACTATAGAACTTTAGACCTGGAAGGAGCTTTGTAAATAATCTCAGCCAATCCTTTAATTTTTTACATGAGAAACCATAGGTACAGAAAGCTTTATAAGCTGAAGTGAACTATTCAGCATGATAGCTGAACTGGCAGTAAGTTCCAGGTTTCCTGACTCTACAGGAAACTCTTTGCCACGTTGCCTTTTTTTTTCTTTCTTTTTTCTCTTTACACATTTCATTTATTTTTTAAATTGACAAATAAAATATATTTATGTACATGTTTTGAAATATGCACACACTGTAGAATGGCTACATTGAGCTAATAACTTATGCATTACCTCACATACCATTTTTTTGTGGTGAGAACACTTAACATCCACTTTCTTAGTGATTTTCAAGAATACAATACATTGTTATTAACTGTAGTCACCATGACGTACAATAGATCTCTTGAAATTCTTCCTTTTGTCTAACTGATATTTTGTAACTTTTGGCCAATGTTTGCACCTCCCCCCATTCTACTACTTTTCTACTTCTATGAGATCGACTTTGGTTAGATTCCGCATAAGTGAGATCATGCAGTACTTGTGCCTAGTTTATTTCATTTAACATAATGCCCTCCAGGTTTATGTATGTTATCTCAAATTACAGGATTTCCTTGCCTTTTTTTTAAGGCTGAAGAGTATTCCATTGTGTATATACACCCATATGTTCTTTATCCGTTCATCCTCTAATGGGTACTTAGGTTGATTCCATATCTTGGCTACTGTGAATAGTGCTGCAATAAACATGGGAGTGCAGATATCTCTTTCTCATACTGATTTCACATCCTTTGGATGTATACACAGTAGTGGGGTTGCTGGATCATATGGTAGTTCTATTTTTAATTTTTTGAGGAAACTCCACACTGTTTTCCATAATGGCTGTACTAATTTACATTCCCAGAAACAATGTACAGTGACTTCCATTTCTCTACACCCTCATCACCACTTGTTATCTTTCATCTTTTTGATAATAGCCGTTCTAACTGGGGTGAGGTGATATCTCATTATGGTTTTAATTTGCATTTCTCTGATGATTAGTGATGTTGAACATTTTTTCACATATGCGTTGGCCATTTGTATGTCTTGTTTTGAAAAGTGTTTCTTCAGGTCCTTTGCCTATTTTCAGATGAGGTTATTTGTTTCCTTGCTATTGAGTTGTTTGAGTTCCTTATATATTTTGGATATAGAATTATCAGATGTATGGTTTACAGATATTTCTCCAATTGCATAGGTTGTCCCTTCACTCTATTGATTATCTCTTTGGCTGTGCAGAAGCTTTTTAGTTTGTTGCAATCCCAGGTATCCATGGTCTCTTTTGTTTTTTTGTCTATTTTTTTTTTCTATTTTCACTTTTGTTGGCTGTGTTTTTGGGTCATATTCAAAAAATCATTACCCAGACCAAAGTCATGGAGGCTTTCTTCTATAGTTTCTTCTAGTAGTTTTATAGTTTCAGGTTTTACATTTAAATCTTTAATCCATTTTGAGGTGTATTTTGTATTTAAATAAGGATCTAATTTCATTCCTCTGCATGCGGATATCCAGTTGTCTCAGCATCATCCATTAAAAAGAAACTGTTCTTTACTCATTCTGTGTTCCTGGCAACTTTGTTGAAAATCAATTGACAGTAAATGTGTGGATATATTTCTAGGCTATCTATTTTGTTCCATTGGCCAATGCTTCTGTTTTTATGCCAGTGCCATACTGTTTTGGTTAGTATGTTTTGAAGTCAGGTCGTGTGATGCCTTAAGCTTTGTTCCTTTTGCTTAATATTGCTTTGGCATTCTGGGTCTTTTGTGTTTACATAAGAATTTTAGAATTTTTTTTATTTCTGTGAAAAATGTCATTGGAATTTTGATAGGGATAGCATTAAATCTGTAGATTGCTTTGAATAGTATAGTATGGACGTTTTGATAATATTAATTATTCCAATCTATGAACATGGAATATCTTTCCACTTGTTTGTGTCTTATTCAATTTCTTTCATCAGAGGCCAGGTGTGGTGGCTCATGCCTATAATCCCAGTGCTTTGGGAAGCTGAAGCAGGAGGATTGCTTGAGGCCAGGAGTTAGAGATCAGCCTGGGAAGCATAGCGAGAACTTGTTTCTACAAAAAATAAAAAAAAAGAATTAGCCGTGTGTGGTGGCATATGCTTGTACTCCCAGCTTCAGGAGACTGAGGTAGGAGGATTGCTTGAGTCCAGATTTTTGAGGCTTCAGTGAGCTGTGATCATGCCACTGCACTCCAGCCTGGGTGACAGAGTGAGACCATGTGTCTAAAAAAAATTATTTCATCAATGTTTTATAGTTTTCTGTGTATAGTTCTTTCACCTCCTTGGTTAAATTTATTCTTAAGGTCTTTTTTTTTTGTAGCTATTGTAAATGAGTTTTCTTTCTTGATATTTTTTAGATAGTTTGTTGTTAGTGTTCATAAACATTACTAATTTTTGTATGTTGAGTTTGTATCCCACAACTTAACTGAATTCATTTATTAGTTCTTACAGTTTTTTGGTGGAGACTTTAGGGTTTTACACATATAAGTTCATGGCTATCTGCAAACACGTTCTATTTCATTCCTTCCTTTTCTATTTACATGATCTTTATTTATTTTTCTTGCCTAATTTCTCTGGCTAGGACTACCTGTACTATGGTGGATTGAAATGATGAGAGTAGGCATCCTTGTTTTGTTCCTGATCTTAGTGAAAAGACTTTCAGCTTTTCACCATTGAGTGTGATATTAGCTATGGGTTTGTCCTGTATGGCCTTTATTGTGTTGTACTACATTCCTTCTATACTTAATTTATGGTGAATTTTTATCAAGAAGGGATGTAAAATTTTGTCAAATGCCTATTCTGCATCTATTGAGATGATCATGTGGTTTTTGTCCTTCCTTCTGTTAATGTGGTATGTTGCATTTATAGATTTTCATATGTTGAACCAGCTTGTGTTCCTGGGATAAATCCCATTTGATCATGGTGAATGATCCTCTTAATGTGCTGTTGAATTTGGTTTGCTAGTAGTTTTTGAGGATTTTTGCATTTATGTTCATTAGGGATATTGGCCTATAATTTGCTTTTCTTGCATTATCCTTATCTGGCTTTGGTATTAGGGTAATTCTGGCCTTGTAAAATAAATTTGGAAGTATTCTGTCTTCTTTAGTTTTTTGGAAGAGTTTGAGAAGAATTGGTATTCTTTAAATGTTTGGTGGAATTAAGTAGTAAAGTCATCAGGTCCTGGGTCTATCTTTAATGGGAGACTTTTTAATTACTGATTTAATTTCTTCAGTTGCTATTGGTCTGTTCATGTTTTCTATTTCTTCATGATTCTGTCATGTGTCTAGGAATTTGTCCATTTCTTCTAGGATATCCAATTTCTGGCGTATATTTGGTCATAGTAGTCTCTTATGATCCATTGTATTTCTGTGGTATCATTTATAATGTCTCCTCTTTATTTCTAATTTTATTTACAGGCATACCTCAGAGATATCATGGATTTGGTTTCAGACAACTGCCATAAAGTGAATATCTCAATAAAGTGTGTTATGCAAATTTTCTGGTTTCCCAGTGCATATAAAAGTTATCTTTATACTATACTATAGTCTATTAAGTGTGCAATAGCATTAGGTCAAAAAATGTACATAGCTTAATTAAAAAATATTTTATTGCTAAAAAATGCTAACAATCTTCTGATCCTTCAGTGAGTCATCTGACACTTTAGCAAATAGTCATCTTTTTACTGGTGTAGGGTCTTGTCTCAATGTTGCTGGCTACTGACAGATCAGTGTGGTGTTTGCTGAAGGTTGAGGCGGCTGTGGCAATTTTTGAAAATAAGACATCAATAAAGTTTGCTACATTGATTGGTTCTTCCTTTCAAAAGAGATTTCTCTGTATCATGTGGCAGTATTTGATAGTATTTTACCCACAGTAGAATTTTCTTTCAAAATTGGAATCAGTCCTCTCAAACTCTGCTGCTGCTTTTCCAAACAAGTTTATATAATATTCTAAATCCTTTGTTGGCATTTCAACACTGTTCAAAGCATCTTTGCCAGGAGTAGATTCCATCCCAAGAAACCACTCTCTTTGCTCATCCATAAGAAGGAACTCCTTATTCATTAAAGTTTTATCAGGAAATTGCAGCAATTCAATCACATCTTCCAGCTCCACTTTGAATTATAGTCCTTTCACTATCACCATTACATCTGTGGTTACCACCTCTGCTGAAGTCTTTAACTCCTCAAAGTCATCCATCAAAGGGTGGAATCAACTTTTTCCAAACTCATGCTAATGTTGATATTATGACTTCCTCCCATAGATCACCTAAAATAGTGAATCCTTTCCATATGATTTTCAATTTACTTTGCTCAGATCTATCAGAGGAATCATTATCTATGGCAGCTGTAGCCTGACAAAATACATTTCTTAAATAATGAGATGTGAAAGTCAAAATTACTCCTTGATCCATGGCCTGCAGAATGGATGTTGTATTAGCAGCATGAAAATGATATTAATTTCTTTGTACATTTCCATCAGAGCTCTTGGGTGACTAGGTGCACTGTCAATGAGCAGTAATATTTTGAAAGGAATCTTTTCTTCTGAGCAGTAGGTCTCAACATTGTGCTTAAAATATTCAGTAATCTATACCGTGCTCTCATCCGGGCTTTGTTATTCAATTTATAGAGCACAGGCAGAGTAGAGTTAGAATAATTCTTAAGGGCCCTAGGATTTTTGGAATGGTAAATGAGCCTTGGCTTCAACTTAAAGTCCCAAGTTGCATTAGTTCCTGACAGGAAAGTCAGTTTTTCCTTTGAAGCTTTGAAGTTAGGCATTGATTTCTCCTCTCTAGCTAGAAAAGCCCTAGATGACATCTTCTTCTAGTAGAAGGCTTTTAAAATCTACATTGAAAATCGGTTGTTTAGTGTAACCACCTTTATTAATTATCTTAGCTAGATCTTCTGGATAACTGGCTGCAGCTTCTACATCAGCACTTGCTGCCTCACCTCGAACTTTTGTATTATGGAGGTAGATTCCTTTCTTAAACCTCATAAACCAACCTCTGCTAGCTTCAGATTTTTCTTCTGCAGCTTTCTGACTCCTCTCAACCTTCATAGAATTGACTAGAGTTAGGGCCTTGCCCTGGATTAGGCCTTGGCTTAAAGGGAACGTTGTGTCTGGTTTGATCTTCTTTCCAGACCACCAAAACTTTCTCCATATCAGCAACAAGGCTGTTTCACTTTCTTATCGTTCATGTGTTCATTGGAGTAGCATTTTTAATTTCCCTCAAGAACTTTGCCTTTGCACTCACAGCTTGGTTAACTGTTTGGCACAAGAGGCCTAGCTTTCAGCCTATCTCAATTTTCCACATGCTTTCCTCACTCAGCTTAATCATTTCTAGCTTTAGATTTAAAGTGAGAGATGTGTAACTCTTCCTTTCATTTTAACACTTAGGAGCCATTGTAGAGTTATAACATTAATGGGCTTAATTTCAATATTGTTGTGTCTCAGGGGATAGGGAGGCTTGAGGATTAGAAGAGAGAAACAGAACAACTAATTTGTGGAGCAGTCCAAACACACACAACATTTATTGATTAAGTTCACCATCTTATATGGACAAAGTTTGTGGTATCCCAAAACAGTAGCAATAGTAACATCAAAGATCACTGATCACAGATCATTATAACAGATCTAGTAATAATGAACAAGTTTCAAATATTGTGAAAATTACCAAATTAAGACACAGAGACAGGAAATGAGCACATACTGTTGTAAAAATGGCACTAATAAACTTGGTGAATGTGCAATTGCCACAAAACTTTGATTTGTAAAAAATGCAACATCTGTGAATTACAATAAAATACAGTGCAATAAAATGAGTTATGCCTGTGTTTGCATCTTCTCTCTTTTTTTCTTAGTTTAGCTAAAGTTTTTTCTCTTTTGTTTGTCCTTTTCAAGAAACAACTTTTGGTTTCATTGATATTTTCTGTTGTTCTAGTCTCTATTTCATTTATTTCTGTTCTCATTTTTACTGTTTCTGTCTCTCTACTAAATTTGGGATTAGTTTATTCTTCTTTGTCTAGTTCCTTGAACTATATCATAAGGTCATTTATTTTAAATCTTTCTTCATTTTTTTTCTAGAGAAAAGGTCTTGCTGTGTCACCCAGGCTGGAATGCAGTGGCCCTATCATAGCTCACTGTAGCCTCAAACTCCTGGGCTCAAGCAATCCTCCTGCCTCAGCCTCCCGAGTAGCTGGGACTATAGGCACATGTCACCATGCCCAGCTAAGTTTTCTTATCTTTTTGTAGGGATGAGGTCCCACTATGTTGCCCAGGGTGGTCTTGAACTCCTGGCCTCAAGTGATCCTCCTGCCTTGGCCTCCCAAAGTGCTGGGATTATAGGTGTCAGCGGCCATGCCTGGCCTTTTCCTTCTTTTTTGATATAGTCATTAATAGCTATAAACTTCCATCTTAGAACTGCTTTTGCTGCATCCCATAAGTGTTGATATGTTATGTGACTATGTTTGTCTCAGGATATTTTTAAATTTACATTTTAATTTCATCTATGAGCCATTGGTTGTTGAGGAGCATATTGTTTAATTTCCATATATTTATGAATTTTCTGAAATTCCTGTCATTGATTTTTAGTTTCATACCATTGTGGTTGGAAAAGATAGTGAATATGATTTCTATTTTCTTAAATTTTTAAGGCTTGTTTTGTGGCTCAATATATGATCTATACTAGAGAATGTTCTGTGGGCCCTTGAGAAGAATGTATATTCTGTTCCTGTTGGAGGAACTTCTCTGTATGTATCTGTTAGGTCCATTTGTTCTAAAGTATAATTTAAATCTGATATTTCTTTATTGATTTTCTGTTTAAATAATTTGTTCATTGCTGAACCTGGGATATTTAAGTTCCTTATTATTATTGTATTACAGTCTCTCTCTCCATTTAGGTCTATTAATATTTGCTTTATATATGTAGGTGCTCTGATATTGGGTTCACATGTATTGAAAATTGTTATGTCCTCTTGATGAAAAAATTGTTATGTCCTCTTTATCATTATACAAGGACCTTCTTAGTTTCATTTTACAGTTTTTGACTTAAAGGCTATTTTATATGACATAAATATGGCAACTCTTGCTCATGGTTTCCATTTGTATGGAATATCTTTTTCCATGTCTTCACTTTCAGTCTATGTGTGTCCTTAAAGGTGAAGTGAGTCTCTTGTAGGCAATATGTAGTTGAATCTTGTTTGCTTGTTTGTTTTTAAGTCAATTTAATTACTCTATGTCTTTTGATTGGAGAATTTATTCCAGTTACTTTCAAGGTAATTATTGATAGGTCAGAACTTACTACTGCCATTTTGTTAATTGTATTTTTGTTGTTTTGTTAAGCCATTGTTTCTTTCTTTTTTTATCTTGCTGTCTTCCTTTGTGATTAGGTTGTTTTCTTTAGTGGTATGCCTTGATTTCTTACTTTTTATCTTTTTTGTATCTACTATAGGTTTTTGCTTTGCTGTTATCATGAGGCTTATATAAAACATCTTACAGTTATAACAATCTATTTTAAGATATAATATCTTAACTTTGCATAAAAACTTCTTTCTAAAAATTAAAAAATTTTTCATTATTATGGGTACACAATAGTTGTATATATTTACAGGGTAAATGTGATGTTTTGATGCAGGCATACCATGTGAATTAATCAAATCAGGGTAATTGGAGTGTCCATCACCTCAGACATTTATCATTTCTACGTGTTAGGAACATTTTAATTCCACTCTTTTAGTTATTTTAAAAGTATATCATAACTTATTGTTGACTATAGTCTCTTTGTTGTGCTATCAAATATTGTTCATTCTATCTAACTATCTAACTATATTTTTGCACCTATTTACCATCCTCACTTTATTCTCCCTTCTTGCTACCCTTCCCAGCCTCTGGTAACCATCGTTCTACTCTGTCTCCATGAGATCAATTGTTTTTGATATTTAACTCCCACATATGAGTGAGAAAATGTGAGATCTGTCTTTCTGTGTTTGGCTTATTTCATTTAACATAATGTTCTGCATTTCCATCCATGTTGTTGCAAATGACAGAATTTCATTCTTTTTTATGATACAGTAATATTCATTGTGTATATGTACCATAATATCTTTATTCATTCATCTATTGATGGACACTTAGGTTGATTCCAAATCTTGGTTGTTATGAATAGTGCTGCAATAAACATGGGAATGCAGATATCATATTGATATACTGATTTCCTTTCTTTTGGTTATATACCTAGTAGTGTGAGTGCTGGGTCATATGGTAATCCTATTTTTAGTTTTTTCAGGAACCTCCATACTGTTCTTCATAGCAATTGCAATAATTTAAATTCTCACCAACAGTGTACAAGGGCTCCCCTTTCTCCATGTCTTCACCAGCATTCGTTATTGCCTGTCTTTTTGATAAAAGCCATTTTAATTGGGATGAGATGATATCTCATTGTAGTTTTGATTTGCATTTCTCTGATGACTAATGATGTTGAGCATTTTTTCATATACCTGTTGGTCATTTGTATGTCTTCTTTTGAGAAATGTCTATTCATATCTTTTGCTCATTTTTAATTGGATCATTTGAGTTTTTCCTATTGAACTGTTTGATCTCCTTATATATTCTAGTTATTAATCCTTTGTTAGATAAGTAGTTTGTAAATATTTTCCACATTCTGTGGATTGTATTTTCACTTTGTTGATTGTTTCCTTTGTTGTGTAGAAGCTGTTTAGCTTGATGTGATCCCATTTGTCCAGTTTTGCTTTGGTTTCCTGTGGTTTTGGGGTATTACTCAAGAAATCATTGCCCAGACTAATGTCCTGGAGCATCTCCCCAATGTTTTTTTTTAGTGCTTTCATAGTTTCCAGTTTTAGATTTAAGTCTTAAATCCATTTGGATTTGATTTTTGTATATGGTGAGAGACAAGAGTGGCCCAGTTTCATTCTTCTGCATATGGATACAGTTTTCCCAGGGTCATTTATTGAAGAATCTGTCCTTTTCCCACTATATGTTCTTGGCAAAAATAAGTTCACTACAGATGTGTGGATTTGTTTATATGTTCTCTATTCTTTTCTACTGGTTTATGTGCCTGTTTTTATGTCAGTGCCGTGCTGTTTTGATTACTACAGGTCTGTAGTATAATTTGAAGTTTGGTAATGTGATTCCTCCAGTTTTGTTCTTTTTGCTCAGGATGGCTTTGGCTATTCTGCGTCTTTCATGGTTCCATATAAATTTTAGGATTTTTTTTTTTCTGTGAAGAATGTCAGTATTTTGATGGGCACTGAATGGAATCTGTAGATTGCTTTGGGTAGTTTGGACATTTTAACAACATTGATTCTTCTAACCCACAAACATGGACTATCTTTCCTTTTTTTTGTGTCCTCTTCACTCTCTTTCATGAATATACAGTTTGCATCATAGAGATCTTTCACTTCTTTGGTTAAGTTTATTCCTAGGTATGGTATTTTATTTGTAGTTGTTGTAAGTAGGATTACTTTCTTGGTTTCTTTTTCAGATTGTTTCTGTTAACATATTAAAAAACTACATTTTTAATCCACCTCCCCACACTTAATTTTTTTGATGTCATAATTTACTTCTTTTTATATTGTGTATCCCTTAACATATTATTGTAGCTATTATTATTTTTAATGGTTTTATTTTTAACATTCATAATAAATATATGTAATTTACATACCACCATTATAGTATTAGAGTATTCTTAATATGACCATGTGTTTATTTTTACCAGTGAGCTTTATATTTTCATATTTTTTTGGTACTAATTAGTGTCCTTTTCTTTTGGCCTGAAGAAATCCCATTAGCACATCTTGTAAGACAGGTCAGGTGGTGATGAACTTCCTGTTTTTGTGTGTTTGGGAAAGTCTATATCTTTCCTTCATTTCTGAAGTACAGATTTTCCCAGTAAGGTATTCTTGGTTGGCAGTTTTTTTTTTTTCCTTCAGCATTTTGAATACATCATCCTTCTCTTTCCTGATTGTAAGACTTCTGCTGAGAAACCCACACTAGACTTATTGGAATGCCTTTATATGTGATTTACTTCTTATCTCTTGCTGCATTCAAGTTTTTCTCCTTGTCTTTGTTATTTTGCACTGTGATTATAATATATCTTGGCATTGTCTTGTTTATATTGAATCTGATTGGAGACTTTTGACTTTTCTATATTTCCCCATATTTGGAAAATTTCTGATATTATTTCTTTAAATAAGCTTGCTTCCCTTTGTGTTCTCCTTCATGAATTCCTATATCTCAAATATTTCCTCTTTTGATGCTGTCCCATATATCCCCAAAGGTTTCTTTATTCCTTTTCATTCTTTTTTCTCCTCTGGCTGTATATTTTGAAGTAAGCTGTCTCCTAGTTTAAAGTTTATTCCTTCTGCTTGATCAATTCTTCTGTTGATGCACTCTATTTAATTTTACTTTCATTCATTGTATTTTTCAGCTTCAGAATTTGTGTATTTTTAAAAATAATTTCAATCTGTTTTTAAATTCTCCATTTGGTCATATTGTATTCCTGATGCCATTGAACAATTTGTCTACATTTTGTTAAAGGTCACTGAGCTGCTTCTAAAAAATTATTTTGAATTCTCTGTCAGGCAGTCTATATATCTCCATGTCTTTAGGGGTCAGCTACTTGGAGATACTGTGCTCTTTTGTTGGTGTTATTTCTCCTTGGTTTTTCACGTTTCTTTTTGCTTTATATTGATGTTTGTGTATAAGTAGGGACTTATTCCAGTCTTTGCAGATTGGCTTTGTATGGGCAAGCCCTTCACCAGTCAGGCCGTCCAGAGATTCTGGGCAAGTTGTGGGCAGGCTAGCTGCTAGAGTCCTTGGGCAGGCTGGGCTTGTGCCTGGGTTAGCAGGTTGGCAGGCCTGGCACCTCTTTCCATGAGATTGGGCCTGGAAATTGATTAGACTAGGTTGGACTTGTTTATTGAGCCCATAAAGTTGGGCCTGGTGCTTGTATACAAGTGGGCTGGCCTGAAGCCTGGGTCTACAGGGGTTGAACTGGTGCCAGGGTGAGCCTTGAGCCTGAATCTGCAGGGGCCAACCAGACACTGAGATGAACTTGGCTCCTGGGTTTTCTGGAACAGGTTTAGAGCCTGAGTCCATGGGAACTGTCCTGCTGCTGTGCTGGGCCTTCAGCCTGAGTTTATGGGGGCTGGCCTGGAGCCTGGGTCTGCAGGGGTGGTCCTGAAGACTAAGTATGTGGGGGTTGACCTAGTGCTGTGGTCTACTAGGGTGGGCCTGGACTATGGGTCTGCTGGTGCAGGTCTGGACTCTGGGTCCTCTGAAGCCTGGGGAAACAGGGACCAGACTAAAGCCTAATGTTTTAGTATTTTTTGGCTGCTGTAACAAAATACTATAAACTGGATAGCTTATAAACAACAGAAATTTATTTCTCACAGTTCTGTGGGATGGGAAGTCCAAGATCAAGGCACTAGCAGATTCACTTTCTGCAAAGGGCCCATTTCCCGATTTATAGAGGGTGCCTTTTCACTATATCATCACATGGTGGAAAGGGCAAATAAACTTCCTTGGGTCTCTTTAATGAAGTAACTAATTCCATTCATGAGGGCTTTGCTTTTATGATACAATCACCTCCTAAAGGTTCCACCTCTTAATACCATCACCTTGGGGGTTATGATATTACCATATGTATTTTGGGTACACACAAGCATTTAGACCACAGCAAATGGATTTCCAGGACCATTAAGAAGTGACCCAAAGGAATGAGCAAACCACTTAATTGGTTTGTCTATTGGTACAATTGAGGTTCTGTTCCAGAGAAATCACTGGAAAAATGGATAAGACACCTAGAAAGGGAGAGCTGCTTTTCAGCAAAACTGGCATTGCTACCTACTAGGACATCTGAGAATGGCACAGTCAGTGATGAACTTTTCAGCTCAACACTTAAAGCATATTACTTCCCAACAGCAAGTTTGAGTTGTGTGCCTTGTTTGCATTTGGCTGACTGTGCTGATTCAGTCCATCTCCATCCCCTTCTTTTCAATATAATTAAATCAATTTTATTATGCTGAGTCTGTGATGATTCAGTGTGGCTATGTTAGCAGCCAGTGGAAATGGTTTGTTCACTACATTGCATGCTGGTTTTCTTTCTATTAACAAAAATGGAATTTTCAGGGCTTCATTACAAGATTAAACTCCTGACAGAATTAAAGATTGTTGATCATTTCTAGGCAATTTTCCACTTGAAGACTACCACCTTAAAAACTAGAGTTCCAAACCACAATTTCTCCAGGGGTGGATTTTTCTCTGCTTGTAGGAGAAAAGCATCACAGTACATGACTGAACTCCACAAAGGTGGTAAACAATGTACAAATAAATTCTTTGAAATAAATAAAAGAATCCTACAGTGTATAAATGCCTCAAAATACCTATGAGCTCCTTGCCTCAACTGTCACTCTAGGGATGTGGATATTTGAGATTTCCATGAACTAGTAAAAGACGCCTTCCAACTCTATAAAACGATGATTTGTTTTTCCCTCTTGGGTATTGAAGATGCAAAGCAAACTTTCTTTTAAGTGGCCTAGGAATTGGTTTTCTTCTCTCATTCAACAAAAAAATCTTTCAGAAACACTAAAGCATTACTTATTCATTTACTTTTTACCACATATGTTGAGTTGTCAGGACATTTTTGTCATGGCTTACAAAGGGTTTCATGAGTCTGTGGCTAACAGATATAGACCCTAATAAACACAAAAGTTCAAAGTATTTATCAGATAGGTTTGATTGAAGTAGTATATTTGCTTTGACATATTGTTTTTTATGGTAGATTAAAGAAGGTACCTGAATCCAAGATAATGCTTCAAGAGTTCACACATAAAACAATGTTTGGAAAAGTGATATTATTGATTGCAACTTGACAAGTGTGAGTTTGATAATCTCAAGGAAGAATTTAGCTTTTAAAATTCCATTTTTTTTTTTGAGACAGAGTCTCACTCTGGTGCCCTGGTTAGAGTGCCATGGGATCAGCTTAGCTCACAGTAACGTCAAACTCCTGGGCTCAAGTGATCCTCCTGCCTCACTCTCCCAAGTAGCTGGGACTACAGGCATGCACCACCAGGCCTGGCTAATTTTTTTTTATTTTTAGTAGAGATGGGGTCTCGCTCTTGTTCAGGCTGGTCTCAAAATCCTGGGTTCAAGGGATCCTCCCACCTTGGCCTTCCAGATTGCTAGGATTACAGGCATGAGCCACTGTGTCCAGCCTTAAAGTTCTATTTTTAATGAACTGAATTATTTTCTTCAAAGAGCTTAAAGTATTGGCCTGAGAGTCTCTTTTAGGTGGGAGAGATCTAGACTGAATCTTTCTGGGTTTTCCCTGTCGCCTTCATATTCTCATTTCTGTCAGAGGTGAAATAATACATTAGGAAAAGGGAAATTTGATTGATATTTGGTATGTATATTAATTTTACATACAATACCACATGAAGTTCTCACAATGAGTCTGTAAGGTAGGTGAGAAATAAAGTTGGAGTGGCTAAACAATTTCATCAAAGTCACATGGTATTAAGTTTTGCAGAAGTGAAATTTGAATTTAGTTCTGTCTGATGTCAAAATCCATGCTGTATTTTCTGCTCTGCATTACTTCCTTTTGAATTCAGTTCCATGGGCCAATGACTCCTTTAAAAAATAGAAGGATTTTACAAAATAAAAATGTCTATGTCTTATTGTTCTAAAAAATTCCCAAGATCCAGGGTCATGTCCCAACAAAATAACAGTATGGTATGGAATCATTTCAAAGCTAGTAGCATGGAGAGGGCTTAATTTGGCCTTTCTGACATTGAAAGCACACATAATAAATGGAGATTATTACAAGCTCTCTCCTACCTTTTTCTTTTTTTCTTGACTTCAGTTTCTAATCGTGCTTTCTCTGTCTGTTGTAAGTTGGTCAGCAAAGTGCTTTTGGTTTTTTAGGGACATGGACATTGAAAAGAAGTTGTAGAGCAAGTGTTTTTGAAATAATGGTGGAGGGGTATGATCGGGTGATTGCAAAAGTTTCCAACTCACTTCTTTATCACGCACTTTGCAGTGTGACCTTGCAGGTTCTTCTGTCAAGAGGTGAAGTTCTAAGATTGCTTTCTGCACATTAATAGTTAACTGACAATGAGAGCTAAGGAGCAGGACAACTGAGCATTGCAGGAAAGAGTGGAGCCGGTCTCTGGGAAGCACAATGGGAAAGCAGGGAAAAGAGACAGAATTTAGGACTGGAAACTAAGGTGCAGGTGAATTGGAAATATAGCTTCACTAATTAGTATGTGTGTGCATCATTAATTCTGAAGACTAAGATACTTAAATATAAGTATGCATATTTAAAAGGGTAAAAAAGTAGTATGTAAGATTCAGTAAAAATTGCCAAAAGATATTAGTATTAGACAAAAATGTTTGGCTTTCCTCCCTACTGAAAAAAAATCACTCCTTGCATGTTATTGGAATTTAAGTGGTCTGGCTTTAAGTTTTCTGCCATTTCCTGCCATCAGTTGTTTGAAATGGCTGAATAAAATAAGTCATTTTGTTTTGGTATATGAGTAGTAAGTGTTACTACTCTTTTTGTAGCTGAAATGAGCAGTGGAAAATAGCATTTTTGTGAAGTTGGTCTTTAAAATATGCACGACTGTTCCAAACAGCAAGCTAATTTTCAAGTTCATCAGATGTGTATTTATATGGTGAATGTATCTGTCACATAAACATTTTGTCAATCAACGCCTTCCTTCTGTTCTGACACAGTATGCTGGAGCACCATCTAAAATGTGATGAATGTTGTGCTTGCTCCAAGTGAGAATTAATTATGGCAATGAAAAAACTGCTACCAAAGCCACTCATATTCTATGGCAATGTTGCATTAACAGAAGCAATCATTGAAGTTTCAAATTTTAAAAAATGAGTACATGATTAATTTAGTAAACCCTTTAGTTTGGCTCTTACATTAGTTTATCCTTGGAGTGAAATTTGCCTAAATCATTTCTCAACCTGAATACTTATCATGAACCTATGGCCTGAAACTGATCATACTGGGTAAAATGACCATGAATCCAATGAGAAAAGCAGTTATTCTGCTTCTCATCTGTATTTTTCTTTGAGACTTATTTTTCTTACAAAAATTGTAATGACATTGAGATAGATTAAGAATATGGAGATAATTCAAAAGGGATTTGAGGAGGATTTGGCTTGTAGATTTGATACATGCAATTTGAACAGAAATAATGATAAACTAGACTATTTGATATGGTTGCAGTATGATAATTTAAAACACCTAATATATCTAGATCTTTACATTTCCTTCTGACTTATTTTCTTGAGAACTTATATGCTTCTGTAGGATGTTATAGTAAAAAGGATAACATTAGTTTGTGAATATGTCTGTATATAAATATAATAGAACAAGGAGGCTGAAGATGATAAGTACCCAAACCTGGCAATTTAAAAATAACTTTAGAATGGCTAAAGAATGTTGAATTATATCCCCAGAGGTCTCAATATAAAGTGACTATTCAAGCATTGCACACACACACTTGAGAATATCTGAGACACATCAGACTCTTCTTATAGACAGCACTGAATTGTTTTGGATAGTAATAATAGATAGCATGTAAAAAGCCCTTATGTGTTAATCATTTTGCAGACATTTATCTCACAAAATTCTCCAATTTTTTTTCAAATATGCATAACAAATTATAAGTGGCCCATCTTAAATGCCAAATGAAAAAATAGTAATTTCATAAAGTTCAATCCAATAGAAGTATAGGCAAGCAAATATAAAGGTGAACTGAATTCTCTGCAACTCCCTAACAAAAAGTAATCAGATGCTTTAATAATGCCAGAATTCTTCTAAAGGATGCTAGATCTACTAAGTTAAAAGGAAGAGAAGCAAATCAAATTAAAAAAACATAACAAGTGAAAGTGTGGAATGGGGAGAGTTTAGCTTTCTGATCCTTTGGAAGAAAGAGTGGTTACAGAATTAACAGGCAGACAGATGGCAATAGGCAGATACAAATTACAAAATGCACTCAAGTATAAATCAATATTCTATAAACAAGACAGTGTGATAAGAAATATGGAGGTAGAGAAACCCAGCATAATGCTCTCTAGACAGCATTTACAAATAACTCACAAATCTGTCTCACTGCCCTGTACACCATGCTCCCCACCAATGCTTATTACATTTTATTTTATGGAAGAGAAATATGTATTTTATTATCACTTCATTGAATAATATGAAGTATCTGAGAGCTACTATTTTTACTATTTGGAAATTAGACATTATTTTTAAAAATTAATAGATGATATATTTACATGTCACCAATTATTTTTAATAAAAAGAAAAGTAAGTGGAAGTACAAAGGTGATGATAAGGTATTCCCCAAACTTGAAATTACGTCTATGTGTGGAATTTAAAAAATCAACTTACATGAGGGAGTGCTATTGTGGAGACCTGAGAAAAGTCTCCTACCTGGGCTTGGAGATCTGAAACCACCATTTCCTAGGAAGTAAATGGGATAGTTAACTATTGCTTATTCTTCCTAAATAAGGTGCATCAAGTCCTTTGTGTTCTTACCCAAAACAGGCTGTATTACTGTAACCAGGAAGAAACATATACTGTCTGCTGACTGCTGTTAAAAGTATCTCTGTTTAGAGACTGTGTCCACTTGCTTTCTATTTTTATGCAGAATTGGGTGAAATCTGCCCTTCCCACTCCTTAGAGTCCCAGGGTAGGTGAGTCATCCTGACCAATAACTTATCCCCTGAACAAAGCAAGAAGAGGATTAAGACCAGCTTTTTCCTTTGCTGGGAGCTGCAGATAAAATCCTCTGTTTCTCGCTCACTCTTATCCTCAGTGTGAGCAAAGCCAGCTCTGTGGCTGAGGCCAAGGCATTTTCTTTGACTGAATCTGCCTTCAGCTGACATCCAGGCATTGGCCTGGCACTGCATTTGGTAAATTATGTAAAAGTTGAATTGCCTTTTGGTGTCCCCAAATGTTGTCTCATTCTGAAAATAGTAAGTATAAGATTAAATATGTTCTGGTCTGAAAGATAAGACAGATTGAGTTTGACAGATCTTTAGTATATGAATTAACTTTAGAATTCTTGTCAAACACTTTAAGGAGTGTGTAAAATTTTGTACACATGTACTATATTTGTTTTTTCTGAGAAAGTATCTGTAATGTTTATGGGCATCTGAGATGTAAAATAAATTAAAAACCACTGATATAATGAAAAAGCTCAGCCATCTACAGAAGGATCCCAAAATTGTTACTAATAAAAAGATACAGAGTTTCAAGGTATTTTAAGGTATAGCAAGAGCATACTTCATCAGGAAGTGTCTATAAAAACCAAACCAAACCAAAGCAACAAACTAAAAAAAAAAAAAAACCAAAGTATAATCCATTACATTATCCTCTATCTTAAGGAAAATTGAGAATTGATTTTGAAAGTGAAATATAATAACTTTTCAGTGTATCTCTAACATTTGAGTCAGAAAGAGAACTGACTGAAAACCCAACAATCTGCCATGTTGTAACAATATGTTGTTACAAATATGATGTAACAAGGTTACATTTGTTGGTCATTGATTGATGAAACCAACATAAAGATCATATAGCTTGTTTACCCTTCTGTGTGTCCATAATCGCCAAGCAACCTTTTGATAATTTTCTGCCAGTGTAGATATATATGCACACAGGTAAACACCACACTACATGGTGGATATGAGAATTTGCTTTCCTTGGTAACTGAACTTCTTAAAGCAAATTATCAAATTAGCAATTGACTTATACATTCTCCCATCAATCAGATTAGTATCAGTCTGTTTCAAAAGTGACATTTTCCTGTCTCAGCCTACTCTACCTAAAACAAAAATTATTCAAAGACATAGTAATGGCCAAAGCACCATATAGAGCAAGTAGAATGTTCAGGGTCTAATAATTAGCATTAATAAAACTTACCTAAAAATCTTTCCTGCTTTGCAAAGAATGATGCTGTCATGGAGATAATTATTCACCAAGAAAGTCTCATAAATAGATTCTTGAAAGTTTAGAATACGTATGAAAGTCACAGTTATCAGTTAGCTCCTCATATTTTGAAAGGGCCTCAGGTTGAAGGTGTTTTAATAGATTAACTTGTTTGGTTAAAATTTGGAAACCATTCCTTACATATGCTGAATTTTCTTGTAATTCCACAGCAAATATTTAAGGTGATTTTCCAGTTATCTAAGGCTCAAAAAAACCCTGAATACATAGAAAATACTAGCTCAGTCAAGTGCTCTGATCACCTAGGAAGTGCTCTTTGTTCAAAAAATGTTTTCTAGGGAACTGGACATTATTTACTAATGTGGTTCTATATATCTACAGTCTCCAACCCCCAGGCCATGGACCGGTACCAGTCTGTGGCCTGTTAGGGACTGGCTGCAGAGCTCTGCCATGCCATCCCCCCAGCCCACCCCCTTCCATCCTTGAAAAACTGTCTTCCATGGAAGCGGTCCCTGGTGCCAAAAAGGCTGGGGATGGCTGCTATATAGCAGAGTGTGTGAAGTAACCAAAGACAGATTAGCCTCAGGGTAAAGTCAACCTGACCTGAAAGCAGGGAGCCAGTCACTGTGACATCTGCATGACAGCAGAGGACTCCAAATCACATCATACAGGTCTTAGCATATGACCTATATTGTTAGTGGTTGATATACCATTTTTTAAATACTTTCTTAGATTCAAAGAGGAGGCACAGTAATAATACAAAGAGGTTCAAATGAGATTTAAAAATAGAGTAGTAATTCATGGTTAATAAAATGAATAAAATTTATTATCCTACTTGTGTGTATGTTTTTACAACATGGTCTAATTCTTGACACATGTCAGCAATCACTTATATTAATATGAAGGTGGGTGAAAGATTCTAAGAATAATGCCAACTTGATACAATCATAGTCAAAATGAATTATAAAAGTGTTAAAATTTTTTTAAATGAGAAGATTTATGGCAAATTTGATTAATCTTTCCAATATTTTAAAATTTGTACTTTACTTTCCTAATATATGTCTCATAACACACCTGAGAATTGACTACTTGGGGGTGACTATTTTGTCTACATGAACTCTATCTAGGAAAAGAAAAAATTGGTTATCTAACACCTTGGCTTGAAAACAGACTTGTGTAAAGTTTTTGGAGGTGAATGATCTATCAGTTTCCAAGGGGCATCAAGGAAGAGAAAATTTTTTGCATTGTATACATGCTAATGGTGTAGTGCAGCTATACTGAAGTGGGAAAATGGATGTTTTCTATGGCCATGACCTGGTAATTTCCTGATTGCCTGCATTATTCTGAAATTGTGTTCTGTCTCATACATTAGAGCCAATGATGCCAAGAGCATTGTGAATGGTGAGGGCATTTTTATTTCCTGAAATGAACATATGAGAAGTGTTGGAGAAACGGTCCAGAGAATTAGTGTCTTCTGGAATAAAGTGAAAAGCAAAATGAATGATTTATATATAATTATAGAGAAGAGATGATTGGTTGATCATTTATTTATTTATTCAGATCATTCATGAACATGAACTTGATACTCGGACCTTTATTTAATACATTAGTCCAGGACATTCTCTCAATTACTCCACAAGTACATATTGAGCTCTTATTGTGTGATGTGTTTGCATATCTTAAATTGTAAATTTCTAGAGGAAATCCTTATACTGCAATGCCTGTAACATCAACATATGTAGTTTTGTCTTTTAAGGTGATGGTAATGATGATGATTATAAATTTAAAATAAAAAAATTTAAAAATCCTCTTAAAGTGTAATATTGAAAAATGAGACCAGGCACGGTGGCTCTCGCTTGTAATCTGAGCACTCTGGGAGGCCAAGGCGTGAGGATTGCTTGAGGTCAGGAGTTCAAGACCAGCCTGAACAAGAGTGAGACCCCCGTCTGTACTAAAAATAGAAAGAATTAGCCGGGTGTGGTGGTGTGCATCTGTAGTCCCAGCTACTCGGGAGACTGAGGCAGGAGGTTTGCCTGAGCCCAGGAGTTTGGGGTTGCTGTGAGCTAATCTGATGCCATGGCATTCTAGCCTGGGCGACAGAGCAAGACTCTGTCTCAAAAAAAATAAAAAAAGATACAGGAAAGAAAGTGAAAAATAAATCTATATATTACTTTTCTGAAAGGGAGTAATTACTACTGAGGCAAGATCATGAAGAGGTTTAGAAATACTTTGTATCGTCTTTAAAAACTCACTAAAAACCCACAATTTACTTAGTCATTTCCTTATTGGTTATCATACAACATATATCTTGACATATCTACCAGTTTAAGTTTTAACTCAGCATAGATTCTCAGAAGTAGAGCTTTGGCTCAAAGGGTATGGTTAAGTTTATGGCTCTAAATTTAGATATACCATCACACTGATTTCTAGAAGTTTGCACCACTTGATGTTCAAACCAGGAGTGTATGGTGAAGATTAACACAGACTTGAGTGACTAAGAAGGAAAAAGGGAAGTCACACCTAGTATATACCTACTGCCCCAGACACAATGCTTTCACACATATTACATTATTTAAATATCATAGCTGCTCTGTGGAACATTTTGTGGTTGGAGTTAAGACATGAAAAGGGCTTGATTGATGCATAAATTTGGAAAAGGTGAAAAGAATGAGGAAGTGCCTTTCAGATGGCAGAAACTCCTGGAACATGAAATTGTGAACAAATATAGCCCCGTGGTCTTTGAGGTGAGCCTCAAATAGCATCCCGGCTCCCTCTGTGTGTTCTGAACAGATTGAAAAATAAGACAGCTGTGAGGCACAGAGGTACAAAAATGCCCCTTGTGTGGTCCAAGGTTTTCTGAAAGTACAATGCCCAAATGAGTTAGGAAGGATAAGTGTTCTCACTCTACCCCACCACCCCACTTCCACTCCACTTAGGGGCAGGGCCCTTTAAATTTTAAGACACGGGATAAAAGCAGAATACCATGTGTTTTGCAGGTAGGAGAAAGAAGCTAGACTGTGGGTGGCTAAACTCTCCTTCTAGTCTCAGCGACTGGCAAATTATTCCTCACTGTGGGGAGGGGAAGGGGGGGAAGGTATGAGTGATGGGAGGGTGAGGAGGGAGGGGCTGGGATTCCTGTAGCCACAAGTCTTCCCTCTATGTTGAAGAGGAAATCAGAAGCAGGAAATATGTAGTTGCCCTCTTACCACCGGGAAACTTGAGGAATTGTGCAAGGACTGGCCTGGTTAAGATTTATATCAGGAATATACTAGAAGGCTGAATTGTGGACCATATTAAGTATCACAAGGAGGCATCAGCTTGGGTCTTTGGGTGCTTCTGGGGATTGCTGAGCAGTAGAGATACAGCAAAACGTTTCCACCTCTTTCACATTTTACTTGTCCCCTTTGACTGCAGAGCTTGTTGAATTCCATGCCAATGGAGTAGATGCAAGGTCTTAAGTAACTATTCTGGTTTATCTTGGACTGGGTCCTCCCTCCAGGTGGTATTCTGTCTTCCACTATGCTCTGTTTCTGTGGGCCAAAATCAACAAAACAAAATTGGCAGGGAAATAATTCCATTATGGACATTTATTCTAAAAATATGGTTCAGAATTATGAATAATCAGTGACCATAGACAAGGCAATAAAATTACTAATTTAATCCTTTGTGTGAGGTGGCAGAGTGCCTATTGCACCAAATCATCACTAGTTTGGTCATCACTGACCTTTCTCTCTGAGAAGAGATAATTCTATAGAAAATTCAGTTTGCCTGTCACATACAGTTCACAGTTCACAAACATGGATGATGCCTTTAGGCATCCGAGTAGGAGAATGGTGATGCCTCCAGAAATGAAAAGAAAATGATGCACAGTATGAATTTTTTGGTTAAAGTATAAAGCTGCGCTGATCAGCAGAGAATGGCTTCACATAGGTGCTCTTTAAAGAGTTAGATATAGGTTCTGTTCCAATTTATGACTGTAATAGCTATAAAATGTGAAGACCTACTCTTTATCACCATCGCTGATTACTTGTACTTTAACCTAAACATCAGCCCTCAAAGCTTGGACTCACCACATTCTGTGAAGCAGGTCCGCCGTGCACTGGTTACAAATTTGCCTGGGTCTAGTGAGACAGAACACCCCCGCACACAAGAAGTTCATGAAATGGATTTATTACTTACAGACAGGCAGCAAGGGATGACAGAAACTTAGGATTCATTGAGAGCCAGTTCCCCAAAGTTCAGGAAAGCTACCTGGGGTAGATGAGGTCTTGGCTGCACATGCCCCACTTGCATGGCTGATGAGGGACCCTGAGAAATAGCCTGTCTGGGATTATATACCTCAGAGTCACTTGGCTCGCTAGGCTAAACCATGGAAGGACATCCTGTTCAAAGGGAGACTGCAACACAGCCTGAGCTCTTCAGGCCAGTCTCTCCCTATCTCAGGATGTTATGTTCCCAGCACATTCTGTAGCTGTTCTTGAGAACTACAGGTGAGAAAGTGAGAGCTAGGTTGGTCCAAGGCCACCCAGAGAACTTTCTTGCAAGTTTCTGTAAACAATCAGGACAAAGTACTCATTAGCCATAGATTTAAAAACACTGTTCTTGAGTCTTATTTGAGAATATTATTTCCCCAATACATTACAAAATGTTGTCCTGAAAACTTGGGATTTATTAATGTGGATTATGAAAGTCAAGGGACTGCTGCATGGAGTTAGTCTTCAGGATGCCTGTTACTCTGTTGGGTAGATGCAGATGGCTCAGCCTGAGGTTTCTCTCAGCAAGACCAGCTGGAGAGAGAACTGGCTATGGGTGCATATCGCCGCCTCACTGTGCTCAAGTAAGGCTCCCCATCCTTTTCCCACGTGGACGTTCTTCAGTAGATGATAGGTTTGTCTACATCTGGCACTTTCACAGTGTTATTTGCATTCTCCCCACAGTAGTAACTTTTTTCTGCTGTTTTCCCAGCATTTTCCAGAGCCCACTCTTGGGATTCAGCCTATATTCCCAGAGATACCTCAGCAACAACTGCTCTTCATCACAGAACATAAAGTGGCATGTGGTTTGCAAATATAGTGCTCACTATTTGCCACAGAATGCAGCGTTTTCCTTTCCTCCTCTTCCCCTTCTTCTTCCTCCTCCTCTTTCTTCCCTTTTTAGTTCTGGCAAAAGAAACAACAAAAATAACCACATTTCTTTTCATCTCAGCACATTGTTAAAGATAAATTTTGAAGCCTAGCTAAGGAAATGGCAGAGTTTGGGTACACTATTTTAATATGAGAATAGAAAGATATTGCTGCCAATGTAAACAAGGGCTCATAAAATATTTTTGAGCCTTTTGTCAACATGCCTCTTAAAATATATTTTCTGTGTTTGTGAAAAGACAGGTACATAGTAGAGAAACTATGAATGCGTGAGAAAGAAGCCAAAATATACCCTTAATCTGGTTTAGGACAGCTAAAACTCCAAAATATTTTTAGCTGTGCTCCACTTAATGACAGGGAGATAATACCAGCACCTGATTTTATATCCCATCACACGAGAGAATTTGAAGGCTATTGAGCCTTGAATTTTCCCATTGTACTGCAATTACAGGAACACCTGTGTTACCTAGCTCTGCACTGAGCCCTGTGAAATGCAATGTTCCGGAGCTGTCAAAACGTCTCATTTCTTGCCTTTAATTCAGGAGCCTAATTGTGGTCGATCTAGCTATTACGTTGTGCTTTGCCTCATTTATAAGCATACAGTGGAAAGGCTAATTATTTTAGATTAAACTCAAAGGGCTCTTGTAAACAGTCACCTAGTTCTGTGTATCTTTCTTTAAATACAACTTATGGTATATTTGCAAAAGAAAAATTGAGTCTTTTGTAATATAAAAATAATCCTTAAATCATGAGGATGCTTGAGGAGAACATGTTAGCCTGGACTCAAATCCAGGGTCTTTGACATATCTCACCTCTAAGGTCTGAGTTATGTAGTTTGAGCTCTGTCCAAATACAAGTAGCATGAAAAGTGGACTTTGATCACTAGCTAATGTGGTATAGTTGCAATATCTGAGCAAATTTACAGTGCCTTTTTTTTTCTGAATCCCAAATCGATCAAGTGATCTGGAAAGGATAGTGTCTGATAGATGAAATTATTTATATGGCCAATTTAGGAAGATTTTTTAGATTATATATTTGATGTACAAATATTAATTTAGATATTTTTAAATTGCATATTTAATAAATTAGTTTCACTGAAATGAATACAACTCCCAAGAATCGACATTCTTCTATGAAACCTTTTAAGAAACAGGATGCATTGTTTCCACACTTACTAGCTCTCACTAAGAGGGTTAAGGGAGAAAATTATATCAATTTGTAAATATAGCAATAAACCCAGATTCCAAGAAGATAAATATTCATGAAGAAGAACAATTTATACTTATAATGTAAGGATGATATAACAAAAATTTATAACATAATTAATTGTGGAAATAAAGGAAAACATTTTATTATATAAATGTGGGCCACAAAAGTCTTTGATGAAACTTAACAGAGTAGAAACAAGGAGACTATTACTAAAAACATTTTAAATTAAACAGGAATTTAAAAACTCCAGCAAGGCTAATTTTATTAGAGTTAGCTAAAGCCAGAAATAGTAATGGTATTACCAATTTTATTCAACTTACTTTCAAATATTTGCTCATTCATTGCACAAACATTCATTGATTGACTACCATGTGCCATTCAATATTCTTGGTGTTGAGGATGTGATGGTGATCAAGACAGGGGAAATTCCTGTCCTTATGGAACTTACATTCTAATAAGGACAGAGATGATAAGGCAGTAAAAATGAATGACTTAAGGAAGTGATAGGGCCATGAAGAAAAGTAGTGTAGCATGATGGTGTGGGGAATGCAGTTTAGAAAGGGTGATCACAAAAGGCCTTGCTCAGATGTGGCAGGTAAGCATAGACCTGAACAAAGAGAGGGAGTGAGCTGTGAGCATAACTGGTAGAGGCGTTGTCTAGGCAGAAGAGATGGTGAGCAGAGGCCCAGAATTAGGAGTGCACTTCGTTTGTTTAGAAACAGTGAAAAAGCCAGTATAGTTAGAGCAGAGTGAGCAAGAGAGGGGTGGTAGGAAATGAGCCTATTGAGGCAGATCAGGTGAGTCATTATGGCCATGAGATCAATCAGGTGAGTCATTATGGCAAGGAGATCAATTAGGAAGTTATTGGAGACAAGTAGAGGTGGTTATGGTAGGAGTGGTCAGAGTTGGTGTGTGGGTGTATATATATACATATATGTATATAAGTACACACATATATATTATATATATATGTATATAAGTACACACATATATAGGGTTGACTCTGGAGTTCTCTTTTAGCTTATAGCTGCTTGTCAGTTGGGCATCCAATCTTAGGTGCAGAGCTGGCAATTGTACATATGATTCTGCAGCTCAGGGGAGGAGTTGATATTGAAAATATAAATATAGGTATTTAAAGCCAAATAGCTATATAAGATCATCTAGAAAATGAGAGTGTGTAGGAGAGAGAAGAGGGCTGTGGACTGAGCCCTGGGAGACCGCAACGTGTAGAGGCCTGGGAGAGGAGATTTAGAAGGAAAGGCCACGCAGGTCGGAGAGAAATGTGGAGAGAGCAGTGGGTCTGATGCTAAGAGGAGACAGTGGGCCGAGAGGAGAGCCCACTCAACTGTGCGGGATGCTGCTGAGGGTCCAGAAAGATGAGGATTGAGAATTATTTAACTTAAACCAGGGAGGCTTTGGTGTTCTTGATGAGAATAGTTTCAATGCAGTAGTGGTTACAAAAACCTGATCAGAGTAGGTTCAAGAGAGAATGCGAGGAAGAGAAGTGGACATGCTAATATTTGGGTATAGCTGAAAGGATCTGGGTAGCTATTTTATAAAGATGTGGAGGTTTTATTCTGATTGCTCCTATCGACTCATTGAAATGTGGCTCAAGCTAATCACCTGAAAATCAGGAGGGTGTGAAGTTGGAGTTAGATGCGACTGTATGCAATAATCATCTGGAACACGGATAATGGATCAATCGCAGAAATGAAATGGGATTGCCGGGCAAATAGAAGACACACATGACACATTTAAAGAAATTGCATATATTTTTTTATCCGTATTTAGTTACTAAAGGCTCAACTAAACTACCAAATTTATTAAGTCAAAAAACAAAACAAAGTTAAATATTAAAAAAAGAAAGTCCTTAAATGATGTACATATATTTCTAGAAAATAAAAAACGACTCACTGAAACTTTTAGAATTAGTGAGTGAGCTTAGCAATACTGCTGTCTATATGATAGACAAAAAATATCAGTCTTTCTTTATACCAGTAATAACCTTTAAAACACGGAAAAGAATTAAGTTACATTTCAAGAACCAACAAGAACTAGGAAATGCCCAAGAATAATATATCAATATTTTAACATCCCAATATACATTTAATGAAGTTTAAATTAATATTCCAATTTTATAATATTCCAATTTGTCAAATTCCATTTGATAAAGGGTTTCAAACTTTTCAGCAAGAACACCCATATGTTTTCGAATGTAAGTAAATAGAGGCTATTTTGGTAAAACAAATCCCCACTATCTATATATCTATATCTATGTGTGTATCTATATTGACATGGATATGTATGCGTAGATAATACACATATACATATGTCCTCTTGTATAAGTGTAGGAAAACATCTAGGAAGATAAAACATGGATCAATTATTTCTGGAAGATGGCCATGGAGAACTGAAGGAAGTGTTTTGTCTTTGTATACTTCCAAATAGGTTAGACTTCATTATTTTGTGACTTTCTGTGTTTAATAAATACAAGTTATTCTATGAAAAATGTTTTTAAAAGAATATAAATTTCATTGAAGATTAAGTAAAAGGGGCTGATGGATTTCTTGTGTGGCAATCTTCTGCCTAAGTTCTCATAAAAAATATTTCCTTATCTTTTGAATATTTTGTGCTTTTTTGATTGGGGCAATTAATATTTTTTTCATTGGTAACTTATATCTTTATTAACTGATTCCAGTGCAGCTGCAGTTTCATACCACAGGTGACTGGGTAGTCACCCAGGGATCAAAAAGTCCTCCTGCTCCACCCTTTTATCCTTTGTCTTCCCAAACCACATGTTTCCATGAGACAGGGCCATTCTAGCAAGTCCGCTTTACTGACACCAAATGTACAGGAAAAACAAACTGATTGCTCCTATATTCTCACACTTCTGGTCGTCAGTGGGTTTTTCCCACAACAAGGAATTCTCCACTTCTAGACAGACACCAACTGGGAGTCCAACAATTTAACTCAACTCTGATTCTATCTACCTGGAGATAGCATCAGATACCACAGGTTAAAGGCTCAATCCCACAAGACTGCCCCCAATTTCAGACCCCATTCACCATGTGAGATCAAAAGGCACTCCTGGCACTCAGGAAATTGTAAGGAATTTAGCAACTCTGTGTCAGATGCTCCTATCACTCAAGAAATTCCAAAGGCCTTAGAAACTCTGGTGTCAGAACCAGGGTCAGCCACCAAACATTAGAACAAAACATTTACTTAGATACCCTATTTACAAAGATTTTAGGAGCTGACTCAGGTACCAGAACAGATACCAATATATGTTTCTCATTACTTTACACATACATAATGTACAAAAATGAAAATTAGCTTGATGTATCTGCAAAAATACAGGTAAAATCAGAAATACATATTGTGCAAATGTGACCACACATATAATTCTTGTCATATGATTACATTCACATAAAGTTTCAAAACTGTAAAGCTAAACTACATTGGTCAGTATAGGTCCTACCTATAAGAAAGCTAGAAGGCACTAAGTTTAATATAAGAAAAAAACCCTACTGTGTGTGGGGGGTTGGAATAATTTCATTAAAAGGAATAAACAGAAGCCAACTGATGTCTTATAAATATTCCATTTATTGACCTGGTTAGTAGCTACTCAGATATTAAATTTACAAAGTGTTTCACTTCATATATGTTGTATTCAATTTTCTGCATGCATGTCAAATTTTAAAAATTAGTAGGGTATCTCCTACTTGGATAAATGTGGTAAAACCAAAAAAATTTAAAAAGGACAGAGTTATTGTGAAATATACAAAAAGAATTGATATATTACAAAAAAAGAAAACAATAAAAATGTTATATATAAAATAAGAAAAAATATGTACTAATACAAAAATAGCAATATATATAAAATCACTGTAATATTTTGGAGGCAAAAATATGAATGCGTGAAAAGGGAAGACCCAAGTATGCACTATTCATTTTAGAAAAAAAACGAAGAGAAGCTAAAAACTGTGCTTTAAAAACTTACTAAAAAAATTTTTTTAAATTCTAGATATTCTCACTAGCCCATGAAAAACAAAAAACTGTGCCAATACATGTCAGCAGATACATTCTCATCTAGGGGCATAGAGAAGGAAAAATTACGTGCACTAAAAATATTTATGACATTCGATTTGGGCACATGGCACCCTCATAAGGGATCTCCTCCAGTGTTACAATCAACAATAAATAACATTCCCTGTAAATCTATGTTGCTTTTCTAATGTGAATGTTCTGGTACCCAATGAGAGAAGGCTGAAGGCTTTCTCATATTTATTGCACTCAAAAGTCATTTCTGCAGTGGGAGCCCTCCTGTATGTAATGAAGCTAGCCTTTTGGATAAAGAACACCCCACATTTGTCACAATCGTAAAGCTCTGATCCAGTGTGAAGTTTCTGAACTTGAAGCACAGAGGTTTGGCTAAAGAATTCCTCAAATTTATTTCACATATAAGGACTTTGCTAGTGTAAACTCTCCTGCATACAAGGATAGCAGAGCTTTGTGTAAATTTTTTTTCCCACATTCACTGAACTGTTAAAGTCTTTCTTCAGGTGTGAACTTTCCTGTGTTTGTTGAGACTGGATGTTTCAGTAAAGGATTTCCCACATTCACTGCACTCATAAGGCTTTTCTTCAGTGTGAACTCTTTTATGAGCATAAAGTGCAGAGCTGTAAGGGAATGATTTCCCACATTCATTGCATTCATGTGGCTTTTCTCCCATGTGAACTCTCCGGTGTATATTAACGCAGCTCTTGTGGCTAAATAATCTCCCACATTCCTTACATTTATAAGGCCTTTGTCCAGTGTGAACTCTCTGGTGTACAAGGAGGTGAGACTTCTTGTTAAACGATTTTCCATATTCCCCACAAGTATAAAGACTTTGTCCAGTGTGAAGTCCAGTGTGAAGTCTCCAGTGTGAAAGTTCAGTGAGGTGGGACTTGTATGGAAATGATTTCCCACAACCTCTACACTCATAAGACCCTTCTCCAGTGTGACCTTGCTGATGTTGAATGAGGTTGCCCTTTTGACTAAAAGATTTGCTACATTCCCCACATTCATAAGGTGGAGGCACTTTTCTTCCAGTGTGAACTCCCTGATGATTATTGAAGCTACTCCTTTCACTAAAGGATTTTTCACATTCACTGCACATATAATGTCCTTCTCTAGAGAGACGTCTCCGGTGCTGAGCAAGCATGTATTTGGAGCTGAAGGTATTTGTGGATTCTCCACAGCTACAATGAATTTTTTCCCCCTGCCAGGGTTGCCCACACTTGGTTTAACTGCTTGACTTCTCGCCAGTGCGAGTTGCCTCTTTCTGGGGTAATCCCAAGTCCTTCCCAACCTGACTGAAGACAAATGGCTTCACTGCCACCTGGGACTTACAGCTCTTTAAAAATGATGCTCCCGCGGCAATGCTTCTGTAGGGTTTCTCTCCAAAGTGCTGCCTCTGGTGCTGATGAAGATTTATATCGTCATACAATTTTTCCCCACACCTACTCAGTTTCTGCCTGCAGTGTATTCCCTGGTGCTCACCCAAGTGCACAATGTCCCTCAACATCCGGGCACACATTTCACGGGGGTGGGCTTTCTTGGGAGACACATCTGTCCCATGAGTCCTGACTGGAGACACTCCTAGTATAGAATTGCTCTGCTTAGAAGGTGCCTCCTCATCTTCAGCTCCACACTAACCACCTGAGCCGGGTCCCTCAGTGCCGCCGCCGCCATCGGACTACGCGGGCAGAGCGGGGCTGGGAGCGGCGTGTGACCCGGTCGGGGACCCGGGCACGGCGGTCGCTATCCCAGCACTGGCGCGGGCCATGCTGGGCGCCTTCGCTGAGCCTCAGAGCCGCCTCCGTGCAGCGGGGACAACCACTCCCTCCACTGTCTGGCTCAGTCACCTCGGTCCCCACCCAGCACTCCGGAGCCTCTCACCTGGCAAGTACGATTGGGGCAGTTACTTTTCCCTTCCTAATAGGAGGACTGGCAGAAGAACAAGCCCTATAAATGGGAACAGACGTGCAAGTTGTGACCTTTCATGTTGGTTTCCAAGATGAGCTGATCATGCAGCAACGCAAACGTGTCCTTGTTTCTGTATTTGGGTTTATCCAAAGGGACAATGTAGACATATGCAATTAATCACTCCTTGGGGCCAATGAGTGGTCAATGCTTGTAAATTTTCTATTTTCTTACTGTTCCTGAAATCTTGTCATTTAAGAAAGGAGGCTTATTTATTTATGCAAATTTAAAAATGTACAAAATGAGATAATTTTAGATACTTCAGAGATGAATTTTTTTTAATGTGTCTATCTACTTACTCATATATGATTATTATTTTAGTGGCAGGTAATGATTTTCCACTTAGAGTAGAGAAGTAACTTTTTATTTTGAAATAAGTGTATTTAAATAAAAAGAAAGTGACTTAAATATTTTAAAAATAATTATCTCTCACCACTTACAAAAATTAATTCAAGATGGATAAAAGACTTAAATGTAAGGCATGAAACCATAAAAATTCTAGAAGAAAATGTAGGAAAAGCTCTTCTAGATATTGGCCTAGACAAAGAATTTATGACTAAGACCCCAAAGGCAATTACAGCAACAACAAAAATAAATAAATGGGACTTGATTAAATTAAAAAGCTTCTGCATAGTAAAGGAAATAATCAACAGAGCAAATAGATAATCTACAGAATGGGAGAAAATATTTGCAAACTACACATCTGATAAAGGGCTAATATCCAGAATCTACAAAGAACTGAAACAAATCAGCAAGAAAAAAACTAAACAACCCCGTTAAAAAGTGGGCAAAAGACATAACAGAAGCTTTTCAAAAAAAGATAGACAAATGGCCAACAAACATATGAAAAAATGCTCAACATCACTAATCATCAAGGAAACGCAAATTAAAACCATGATGAAATATCACCTTACCACTGTCGAAATGGCTTCTATTAAAAAGTCCAAAAACAATAGATGCTGGCATGGGTGCAGAAAGAAAGGAACACTTATACACTGTTGGTGGGATTGCAAATTAGTACAACTTCCATGGAAAACAGTTTGGAGATTTCTCAAAGAACTAAAAGTAGATTGATCATTTGATCCAGCAATTCCACTACTGGGTATCTACCCAAGGGAAAAGAAGTTTTTTTAAAATTTTTTTTATCAAAAAGCCACTTCCACTTGCATATTTATTGCAGCATAATTCAATTCACAATTGCAAAGATGTGGAATCAACCCAAGTGCCCATCAATTCATGAGTGGATTAATAAAATGTGGGGTGTGTGTGTGTATATATATGTGTGTGTGTCACACACACACACACATACACCATGGATACTACTCAGACATAAAAAAGAATGAAATTCTTTTACAGCAATTTGGGTGGAACTGGAGACCATTATTCTAAATGAAGTATTTCAAGAATGGGAAAACAAACACCACATATACTCTCTAATAATTTGAAACTAATTGATGGGCACAGAGAGAAGTAAAAATCTTTGGAAATCAAGAAGTGGGGAGGAAGGAGAAGGGGAGGGGTAAAAACCTACCTATCAGGTACAATCAACACTATCTGGGTAATGGGCACACTTATAGCCCTGACTAAAGCATTATAAAAGCTATCCATGTAACAAAAACATTTATACCCCCTTAATATTTTCAAATAAAAAAGGAAGAATAAAAAATAAAAAAATATATTAGGTAAATTATAGTAGAAATGTTATGTAGCTTTAGCATAAATGGAGACCGTGGTACAAAAACTACCCTGCACATTGCTCCTACATTGCCTCATGCATACCTCTGAGGCCACTTTGTTCCATAACTGTGCTTATGTGTCTGTTGCTTAAATGTGCTTATGTGTCTATGTCTGTCACTTCAACTACCTGAAGGGCAGAGGCTGAGTCTTTTTCATTTTTTGTATTCCTTGCCTGACACAGAGCTTGTAAATAGTGGTCTTCTGAGGCTTAGTTAACTAATGTTTAATATTTTGGCAATGGTAAGTATAGTCATTGGAATAAAAATGTTTATTCTGTTCACTTGTATAGATATAAGAGAAATTTTATGCTTAGAAGATGAATCATAGCAATGCATATATTGGACTTAACATAATTCAGCCCTTTTTGTGTATGGTTGTGAACATTTGTCAATGTTTTAGAAATGCTGTAGGATTCTTAGGAATGTTAGTTTATAAATTTAATAAATTATTTTGCAAAGTCACTGTTGTGTAAGAAAGAGGTAGATTCTGTTGCTCAGCATTATTAAATCTTTTTTAAAAATTTTCTATTCCTAGGTCTAGCTTCAAACCCACTTATAAATGTCTCAGTATAAACAAAGCCAACTGTGCCCTCTACTTTATATAATGGGCTGTTTCTGTTGTTCTATCACCGGGGAGAGTTAATGCCCCATTGGAAATAAAAATTAAATTAAGGCATCAATTTTCTCCAGTTTTTTTTTATTTCAAAGTATTATGGGGTACAAATGTTTTTGGTTACATGAATCGCTTTTGTAATGCCCAAGTCAGGGTTAAAAGTGTGCCCGACACCCAGATAGTGTTCATTGTACCCGTTAGGTAGGTAGCCTGTCCCCTCCTCCCCCCTCCCCCCTGCTTGGTTTCCTTTGAGATTTACTTCCTTCTTTGCACATATGTGCTCATCAGTTAGTTCCAATTTAATAGTGAGTACATGTGGTGTTTGTTTTTCCATTCTTTAGATACTTCATTTAGGATAATGGTTTCCAGTTCCATCCAAATTGTTACAAAAGGCATTAAGTCATCCTTTTTCTTTCTGAAGCTATGGTGCAGTTATGGCATTGGATCAGAATTTTTTTAATTCAGAGAAACTAATTGATTCTTACGGAGATTGAGGCTATGATATTGGCCTTATTTATACTATTTATTGATCAAGAAATTGAATTCTTTAAATGAATACTTTGAAAAATTGAGTATATAGAAATCATTTCTGAGAATATTTTGTGTTTACCTTAGATTTCCTAATACTGCGGCAAATTTCAGCTGCATGCTCTTTACAAAGATCAATTTTGAAAGTAGCACCTATAACATAACCATGTTATTATGCTAATGCTTGGATTAAAGGTTTTTATGCTGTAATGAAAGAGAACCCCCAAATATCCTCTAATTAAAGAACATGATTTGGCCAGAAATAAAATTAAATCCATGGAATAGAGAGATGATAGCAATGATTATATAAAACGGTTATATACTTAAATGAAATATTAACAGAATGGTTCTAAGTCCAACTGAAAAGACTCTTACTATGTCTATGGACTTAATACTTTAAGCTGGATCAATCCCTCCCATTCAGCTTGTCATCTTCTTTTTTTTCCTTAAAACAAATGTGTTCATTTATGCCTCTTTTAATTTGCAAGTGTATAGTGGGAGGCAAGATAAGTTTAAAGTAATTCTTGAAGCCATGTGTTGGGTTAAAACAAATAGCTATTAGGTCTGTTAAGTGGCTATTTGCATTCAAAAGAAAATGAGACTAAGTCACTGTCATTTAAACCTTCAGGAGGTCCCCACTGCCCTCTGGATGAGTTCAAGCATCCTAATGAGCCCCACCCCCCTTCTGCTCACTCTTTAGCCTCCTCTCTACCAATCCTCCTTGGACTTCAGCTGACTGACCTATTTTCCACTTGACCCAAATGCTCCAGACTCTCTTCTGTCCCTGGGCATTTTTACACCTTTTCCCTGCCTGGCATGAATCTATCCTTTTTTTTGTCTGGTTAGTTTCTTCATATCCTTCAGGTCTCACTCTAGAAGACACTTTCTCTAGTGCCTTCCTCTCATTTGCATAGTCCTGGTTAGATGCCCGTATGCTGGCACTCCCAGATGAGCTTCCACAGCGGCAACACTCACTGCTCAAAGGAATATTGATCGTGTCTTTACTCCACTGATTTTCTCATGTGATTTCATGTTCTAAGAGACGATGAAGTCTCTTCCTTTATTATATTTATCCCCAGGAGCAAGCACACCCAGTGTCTGGCATTTAGAAGGCTCTCATTAAATGTTTCTTGAATGAATGATTGAATGCATGAAACTCATTATAGCTACTATGCTTTCTTCTGAAAGGTTTCAATAACCGTTATAAGTACAACTAGTTTAGGTTGATAAGATATTTAATAGTTGCTATAAATATCTCTTTTGTGGACTTTAGTTTTCTTTTAATGGCTCACTAATACTGTTTTTTGAAGTTAGAAAGAAAACTCAGTCTAACTCTATCACTTGCCTAAGATTAGTACTCAATATTAAGTGAGTAAAATGAGGCAGCACTTCATCACAATTTGTTCACTTTTGTAGTTTGATATAAAGTCTAGTTACCTGAATTTACCAAACCAATCTCATTACCAAAAGCAGTCCCTCACACAGGTAACCTTCTCAGCTTGGGATCCCCAAGCACTGTGATAGAGCAAAGCCTTATTACAATAGGTGAAATGAATTAGATTTTAAAAACAAGACTTTTGTTACAATTTTTATTATGTGAATTTCTTTTATAATAAAGAGAATGGATATTTTTGTGTAAATTTTTAAAAGAGAGGCCTACTGTCATTCTGTGGCACAGTAGGAAAGGGTGTTAAATACCACTTGGGTACCCATAGTATAACTTTGCATTTAATGGAGCTTTTTTGACATGGCTTTCTTTATATTAATTTCTTACTTCCAACATAAAAAATAAGTTTCCCAAATACTTTGATTTTATGTAAAAGAAACTTAGACTGAAAATTCCTAATACTCATTTGACCTTATCTTTTGGGTAAAACAGGAACATAAGGCGTAAGCTCAGTTAAAAAATTAACTAGTTTGAATTTCTTTGTCTTTACTGCTGGAAACCTGTCCCTGGAAACAGTGTTAGCTTAGACTCCAGCGCCTCCGTCCATTTGTGTCTGCTCCACATTGCATGGCGTTAGTGTGATCGGCAAATACTAAGATTACCTCACCTCTCTCAGCATTTCTGTCCATTTGTATCTCCTCCACACTACATAGAATAACATCCTTGGCATATACTGGGATCAAAACTAAATGTATTTTGTCTTGATGGAACACTCAACACATACAGAGTTTTCATTGCATATCGGTAGGTCAGCTTGAATTCTGGCATCCCTTGCAAGTTTCCTTTAAAACCTATCATCTTTATCTTGCACAATAATACATCATGATAGAGCATAATTAATGGGAATAAGTAGTCTAAGTTAAGTGATCTTTTTTATAGCAGTCATTTTTTATAGCATGTTACGAACCTATGTTACAAAACTATGATAATTATGAGATTTTAATTTCATTGATCTTAATTTTGTGTTCTCCTATTAAATTATAGATTCATTGTTCTTACTGAAGAGGATTATTCTATTTTAATGATCAAAAAAGCAATGAGTATTGCCAGAAAACCAGTCACTGAAATTTTATTTCCAATTGAAGGCAGTGACAATCCAGTAAGAATCAAAATATTCTCAGCTTAAATAAAACCTCCCTTTGGCAAGCGTGAGGTATTTAAAATAATCTGTATTGAATGCTTAGTAAATTTGGTTGTTATCATTAGATAATTGGCATTTTTATACAATATATATATTTTTAAAGGGCCCAGGATACTAATTTTCTACATTTATGTATTAAATAGATGAGCATTTCTTGAGCTGTGCTTCAGGCAACACTATTGTCCTGAGAACTGTTAAAACGTGTTTTGGGAAAAAAGGATTCGTTGGCCAAATTAGATTGTTAAATGTTGCAAGCTAAATCACCACCCTAACGATTCACAATATGCGCTAGCACTTTCAAGTCTCTGAGAGCAACCAAAGTAGAGAAACCTGTTTAACAGTGTTTAACTTAGTATTTCCTAAACCTCTTTTTGAAACTTTTAATCTTTATAATGGTCAAATATTATATAAACTCAGGAAGTCATGCAAAACAAACGTACAGATTAATGAATTATAAGAGATACATTATTGTAAATAGCATCTGGGTTTGGAGAAAAGGCATTCCTAGCCATATCATACACTTTCCACGTGCTCCCTATCCCAATCAAGCCTCACCACCACCACCTCCGCTAATAGTGACCACTATCGGGGCTTCTTTGGTAATTTATTTCTTATATTTCTTTACCACACACATGCCACTGCAATTTTGTTTTGTGTTTTTATCTATACCTAAGCATTTTAAAATCTGGTTTTTTTTCTCTCTCTCTCTCAGTAATTTACTGATTTTTTTCTCCCTATTGTAGTTTTCACGTGCCTCTCTCCTCTAGTTTGCCTATTTACTGACAAAAAGTTTAATGAGATTCAGATTCAGTTATTTCACAAGCCTGCTTCATAGATTGTAATATTTTCTCCCATCAGGAGAAAATTAGTGATTGATTTGCTCTCTTTTTGTGATGTTAGCAGTCATTGATACTCAATGGCTAGATCCACTAATTTCATTAGTCATCATAAGACTATGATTGGATTATTTAATTATTTCTTCATTTATTAGTTGGAATACTTCCACAAAAAATTTCACTTCATTAGCTCTTTGGTTATCCAAAGTTGTACAGTTGAAATAGGGAAGGCAAAATAGCTGCCAACTATTTTCTCTTATGAATTTTTAAAATAAAGAGTTAATTCCTTAGCATTTTCCACAAGTGGCTTTTTGAACACATTTGGAGTGTTTCGATTCATTGTTATTGATGAGCACATTGTCCCATCTTTGGCCAGTGGAAGCTCTTCAAGTTTGTTTCTGTGTCTTCTTGATACAACCTCAATAACCGTTACAGTTTCCTTGTTATCTCGTACGGCAAAATGTTTTGAGTTTATCTTTTACAGTCTTGGTGTCTTTATTGGGAAATAGTATTTTAAGACCACAATCTGAGAACTAGGGATACTCATTGCTACTAAGTCAATCATTGTTTCTGAGACTTTTCAGTTTGCAAATATAAAATACCTTATGAATTCATACTGATACCTCAAATTCTTTCTTTTATTTGTGGATAATTTGCGTGATTTAAAGTTTTTAGTATTGGTCCATTTTCTTGCTTGCTGTTTTTTCCCCTTTGTTGATGCCTGTTATGTGGTTGGATCTTTTTTTATCTCACCTTTACTTGCCTCTATTAAAACCTGTTGTCTCTTTCTTCTATTCTTTTTTATTTTTAAAATTTTTCTTCATTTAATCTTTTATTTTTCTTAAAATATTATCTCTTGTGTTTATTTGCTCTTGTGTTCTGTCTTCTATCATTGCTTTTATTTCAGAAATATTTTTTCTTTTATTTCTGATTCCAGAGATTTATTGCCTCTGAGTTTTTCTATTCCAATGTATGTTGTTCCCATATCTCTTGTATCATTTCTTAATATCGTTATTGTCTTTTGACTGATTTAAACATTCCTGTTCATGGTTATCTCTTGTGGGCTTTTCTTTCTTGTGTGTTTTCATTTTGTGTAGAAATATTATTCTCTGTTTTTTATAATAATTCAGTATGATATTTCATCTTGATCCTTCTCTGTTGCTCATTTTCTATTCATATGAAATGCATTTTCTGAACTTTTAGAATGGGAGTTTTCTAACTTCACTGCACGCCCCCATGTGATGTGTCTATAAACTTAAAAAACCAGGACTTCATGAGAACTCCTGAATCTAGCTCTTCCTTCCATTTCTTCTGGACTTGCATTGTCCTTTGTGTCTAATTCCTATTCTGCTCAATTTATACTTCTTTCCCAGGATTGGTCCCCAGTTTGGGCTTTGTCTTGGGAAGGAACATTGGGGACCTAGTTTTGAGAGTTTATGGGCTTCAAACTGCTTCCATACTTTCAGATTTTACCTTGAGCTCCTGGATCCCACCCAGTACAAGTACTTTGCAAGATGAGCAGAACTAAATGAATGTAATGAACTACTTTATCATTATTATTGTCTTCCTTGACTTTTGTCTAAATTATTAGCTAGTAGACAATAGCTATTAGCTATTATAGGAGATAAACCTGGTTTAAATTTTGTACATTGATAGTGACTAAGACAGCTTTAAATTCCCCTCCCCTCAGCTTGACTAAAGCTTAGACAGGTTTCTTCCTTGTTCTAGGCCCCTGTCCTCCCTTTTCTTAGAGCGCTTACTTTAGAAAAACTGTAATTGTAAATTTTTTCTCTTTCCATTTGAGATGTAAATCTTTTAAAAAGCCTCTTGTCAGTTTTAAACCTAGGACTGTCTTGCTCAAGAACCTGGGAGCCACCCCTTTGAAATCATCATGGAAGATAGCACCTCCATCTCTTTGTCTCTGTGGGAAGGTAGGAGCCTAACTTGTGGGGGCCTTATGTAAAAAACCACCTCTTGTCATGAGATAGGAGAAAGCTAGTTTTTCCTTTAGGTAAAGCCAATTGGCAAACAGAGAAGGCCTAAAATCCCCCAACTTTAGTTCTTAGAAACTTTCTCACCCCTTGTTTTAGCAGAGCTTAGTGTTGGGACTTGGTCTGTGCTCTTTTCCCAGCTGTTAGAAATAGTATCAGAATAAAATCAATTTCTGTTGCTCATCTTGTCTGGTGCGAGTTTTCTTTAACCATAAGATTTCATGCTTATGGTGGACAATGCTAATGCAGTCTGTAGCATTAAAAATTATCATTTTGAAAAATCGAGTTGAACATGTTTCTAAAATCTGAATTTTAGAGTCTATATGTTTGCTGTCATGGTATGTTGTGGGATTCCGTTCATGTATATAATGGATTTGGGTATGGAAAATAAGCCTTAGATGAAATGGTATATTTGGTCGTAGGCTAAAGTGAGAAATGTATTTGATATTAGGGTTGAAAAAAATGAAAACTCTCAATTTAAACTCATGGGTAAAAAGACACAAGGAAACAACTTTGTTATTTCTTGCAGGAAAGTTTTTGACCTGCATTCCTCAGAGAGTAAGTTATTGCTTTCTCATAACACCTTTCCCCTGGGAATTCCATAGCCATCTGAAATAGCAAGGATTATTACTGCCATCTGGTAAGTGAGGAAAGTGAACACTTAAATAAACCTTCAAGGTCACATAATTAATGGTGATCTTGTTTTATTTTCCATCATTTGTAAACTGACTCAATGACAAAGTTCATTTTTTAAAATTTCAGAATATTACGGGGGTACAAACACTTTGGTTGCATACTATTGCCTTTGCACTGCCCGAGTCAGAGCTACAAGCATGCCCATCCCCCATACAGTGGCCACCACACCCATTAGGTGTGAATTTACCCATTCCCTCTTCCTCCCTCCCACCTGCCCAACACCCAATGAATATTACTTCTGCATGTGCATGCAAGTGTTGCTCAATTAGTACCAATTTAATGGTGAATACATGTGGTGCTTGTTTTTCTATTCTTGTGATACTACACTTTGAAGAATAGGCTCCAGCTCCATCCAGGATAATACCAGAGGTATTAGTTCACCATTGCTTTTTATGGCTAAGTAGTACTCCATGGTATACATATACCACATTTTATTAATCCTCTAATGTATTGATGGTCACTTGAGTTGTTTCCACATCTTTGCAATTGTGAATTGTGCTGCTATAAACATTCAAGTGCAGAAGTCTTTATAGACATGTCTTTTTTTCCTTTGGATAAATACCTAGTACTGGGATTGCTAGATCAAATGGTAGTTCTACTTTTAGTTCTTTTAGGTATATCCACTATATCCACATTACTTTCCATAGAGGTTGTACTAATTTGCAGTCCCACCAGCAGTGTATAGTGTTCCTATCTCTCTGCATCCATGCCAAGATTTGTTGTTTTGGGACTTTTTGATAAAAGCCAATCTCACTGGAGTTTGTTTTGCATTTACCTGTTGATTAGAGATGTTGAGCAATTTTTCATATGTTTGTTGGTCATTAGTCTGTCTTCTTTTGAAAGTTTCTTGTCCTTTGCTCACTTTTTAATGGGGTTGTTTGATTTTTTCTTGTTGATTTTCCTGTGTTCTATATAGATTCTAGTTATCAGCCCTTTATCAGACGTATAGCACACAAACAGTTTCTCCCATTCTGTAGGTTGTCTGTTTGCTCTAATGAAAGTTTCCTCAGCTGTGCAGAAGCTTTTTAAATTGATCAGGTCCCATTTATTTATTTTTGTTGTTGCTGTGATTGCTTTTGGGGCCTTCTTCATAAATTCTTTGGCTAGGCCAATGTCTATAAGAGTTTTCCAACATTTTCTTCTAGAATTATTGTGGTTTCATGTCTTAGGTTTAAGTCTGTTATCCAGACTTGATAACATGAATTGATTTTTGTGAGTAGTGAGAGGTGTGGATCCTGTTTCAGTCTTCTACATGTGGCTATCCAATTTTCCCAGCACCATTTATTTAGTAGGGATTTTTTTCCCCAGTGTATGTTTTTGTCTGCTTTGTCAAAGATCAGCTGACAAGATGAGGATGGTTTTATATCTGGGTTCTCTGTCCTGTTCCGTTGGTCTACATCTGTGTTCTTGTGCCTGTACCATGCTATATTTAGCTACTATAGCCTTGTGATATAGCTTGAAGTCTGGTAGATTGATCCTCACACTTTGTCTTTTGCTTAAGTTGCTTTAGTTACCATGGTCTTGTGTTCCATACGATAGTCTAACTCTTTTTAGATTGTGAAAAATGATGTTTTTAATACTTGTATTGATCTGAGGTATTGGTTGATTTGAATTTTACACATTGGTTCTCCAATCTAAAGCATCATATGGTTTCATTGATTTATCCTGCAATTTTTTCTCAGTGTTTCGTAGTTCCCTTATATCCCTACTCCTAGTTGTAGTCCTATATTTATTTTGATGCTTTGTGAGGTTTTCGTCCGATTATCTGCTTATTTATTGGGCATAGAAAGCATGATGTGTGTACATTGTTTGTTCCAAATTTTTGATGATCACTTATCATTCCTTAGTCTCTTGGTGATCTTGGGGTTCCAGCACTATATCTACATCAGCAAAGCCATAGTTGACCTCTTTGCCCATTTGGATACCCTTAATTTCATTCTTGTCTGATTGTTGGCAAGGACTTCAGCACTGTGTTGATAGAAGGGGATACAGCAACTTGTTGTCCATTCTAAGTGGAATGCTTAATTTTCCATCATTGTTTGGCTGTGGTTTATCATATATGGCTTTAATAATTTTGAGGTATGTTCCATCTATGCCCATTTTGTTAAGAGTTTTTAGCATAAAATGGTGCTGAGTTTTGTCAAATGCCTTTTCTGCATCTACTGAGAGGATCATATAGTCTTTGTGTTTGCTTTTATTTATATGGTGAATTTCATTTATAGATTTGCATATGTTGAACCATCCCTGCATCTCTGGGATGAAGCCCACCTGGTCATGATGAATTATTTTTCTGATGTGCAGTTGAATTCAGTTTGGTATGATTTTATTGAGAATTTTTGCATCTGCATTCATAAGGTATATTAGTCTCTAGTTTTCTTTTTTTGTTGTGTCCTTTCCTGGCTTTGGTATCTAGGCGATATTGGCTTTGTAGAATGAGTTTGGGAGGATTCCAACCTTCTTGATGTTGTGGAATAATTTCTGCAGTATAGGTACCAGTTCTTCTTTGTAAGTTTGGTAAAATTCAAGTGTGAACCCATCTTGTCCAGGACTTTTTTTTATTGGAAGATTTTCTATTGTGCTTAAATTTTGGTGGTTGATGTTGGTCTGTTCAGGAATTCTACTTCTTCCTGATTGAGCTTAGGGAGGTTGTGTGTTTCTAAGAATTTGTCCATTTCCTCCACATTTTCATGTGTTTGGGCATAGAGATTTTTATAGTATTCAAAGATGATGTTTTGTATTTCCATGATATCAGTTATGATCTCTCCTTTTTCATTTCTAATTGAGCTTATTAGAGTCCTTTCCTTTCTGCTTCTGGTCAATATAGCAAAAGGCCTGTCAATTTTGTTTGTCTTTTCAAAGAAACAACTTTTTGTTTCATTAATCTTCTGTATAGTTCTTTTGTTCTCTATTTCATTTAGTTCTGCTCTGATCTTTGTTATTTCTTTTCTTCTGCTGGGTTTAGGATTGGTTTGCTCTTCCTTTTCCAGTTCCTTGAGATGATTCATTAGTTTTTTGATTTGTGATCTTTCTGTCTTTTGGATGTGGGCATTTAAGGCAATGAGTTTTCCTATCAGGACTGCTTTTGCTGTATCCCACAGATTTTGATAACTTTTGTCCTCATTATCATTTAGTTGAAAGAGTCTTTTGATTTCCATATGAATCTCCTCCTTGACCCAACAATCATATAGCAATAGATTGTTTAATTTCCATGACTTTGTGTAGAGATGAGTTTTTCTGTTGGAATTGATTTATAATTTTATTCCACTGTGATTTGAGAAGATACATGGTATAATTTCTATTTTTAAAAATTTTTTGAGATTTGTTTTGTGGCCTAGGATGTGATCAATTTTGGAGAAAGTTCCATGAGCTGATAAGAAGAACATATATTCAGTGTTATTTGGATGGAATGTTCTGTAGATGTCTGTTAGGTCCATTTGTTCTAGAGCTTTGTTTAAGTCCATTGTTTCTTTCCTTATTTTCTGTTTGGAAGATCTGTCCAGTTCTGTCAGTGGGGTGTTGAAGTCCCTGGCAATTATGGTGTTGCTGTTTATGATTTTGTTTAGATCCTGCAGAATTTGCTTTATGTATCTGGGCCCTACTCTGTTGGGTGCATAAATATTTAGGATTGTTAAGTCTTCTTGTTGAATTTTTTCCTCCACCACTATATAGTGACCATCTTTGTTTTTCTTTACTTTTTTTGCTTTAAAGTTTATGTTATCTGATATAAGAATGGCTACCCCAGCTTTCTTTTGGTTTCCATTTGCCTGGAATATTGTTTTCCATCCCTTCCCCTGGAATCTGAGTGAGTCCTTGTGGGTTAGATGTGTTTCCTGGAGACAGCAGATACTTGGCTTGTATTTTTTTATCCATTCAGCCAGCCCATGTCTCTTCAATGCACCACTCAAGCCATTCATATTTATTGAAAAAACTAATAAGTGGGGTGGATTGCTGTTCATCCTGTCAGGTAGACTCTTATTGTTTTGTTTCACCTCTTGAGCCATTGTGGAATCTGGTTTCTGGACTTTAGCTTTTGGGTGATGTTACACTGGTGGGTGTCTATTGCACTGGTTAGTGTATAATGAAGGTTTGAGTGCTTCCTACAGGGCAGGTCTGTTCTTCACAAATTCCATCAGTGATTGCTTGTCTGGGAGAGTCTTTATTTCTTCCTCATATAAGGAGCTTAGTTTTGCAGGAAATATAATTCTATGCTGGCCATTATTCTGTTTTAGAAGACTGAAGATGGGTCCCCAATCCCTTCTGGCTTATAAGGGTTCAGTTGAGAAGTCTGCAGTTAGTCTGATGGGTTTTCCTTTGTAAGTTACCTGCTATTTTTCCCTTACTGCTTGTAGGAGTGCCCCTTTCATGTTTACTTTGACCTTCCTAACAACTATGTGATGTGGTGATTGCCTTTTCACATTCAATCTCCCAGGAGTCCTGTGTGCTTCTTGTACCTGGATATCTAGATTTCTAGCTAGGACAGGGAAATTTTCTTCCATTATTCCCTCAAGTAAATTATCCAACCCTTGTGTATTATCTTCTTTACCCTCAGGGATGCCTATGACTCTTATATTTGGCCTCTTTAATACAATCCCACATTTCTTGTATGCTTTGTTCATGCCTCTTGCTTCTGTGTTCTTTCTCTTTGACTGATTTGTTTAGGTCATAGGTGTTATCTTCAAGCTCTGTGATTCTTTCTTCTGCATCATCCAGCCTATTCTTAAGGCTTTCCACTGTGTTTTGTAATTCCTTGAATGCATTTTTCATTTCCAGCATTTCTGTTTGGTTTTTCCTTAATACTTCGATTTCTTCAGATAATTTTTCATTCTTTTCCTGCATTGTTTTTGTGGCTTTTTTGTGTTGGGTTTCTATTTTCTCTTGAATTTCATTGAGCTTTCTTGTAATCCACATTTGAAATTTTTCATCTGTCATTTTAACTGTTTCATTTAAGATGGTATCTGTTGCTGAGGAGCTATTGATTTCTTTTTGGGGGTGAATTTTTGCTCTGATTTTTCATGCTTCCAGATTTCTTTCACCAATTCTTTCTCCTCTGGCCTCTTTGTCAAGAGCTGTGGGTGCTAGGGCTGGTTTATGGCCCTGTCTCCATGTCCTCGAGGATTGTTGCCTTACCATGCTGGCGAGAGTATTTCTGGTCCTCAGTTGTCTCTGGGGTGTTTTAGCAGGTTTGATGAACCACTTGGGTTACCTCTGACCTGCTGTCTTCACCACTTCCCAATGGAGTGTAGTGAGTTTTGTCCCCCAGCTTAACCTCCAAGCTGGTGGATTGTATTTGTGAGTATGAATCCAGTGCTCCCTAATAGCTTGAGATGGAAGGCACTATGTTTAGCTATGGGGTGTTCATGCTGTCATTGATTGTAGTTTGTGTGGAGGAGCCAGTTATCAAGGTAATCTATTGTGCCTCTGGTAGTCTCTGTTCCCCCAGGAGAGGTATATGAATGTCCCAAGCTTTGGGAGGGGCCTTGTAGCTCCAACAGGTTGCTTGGGCCCTGCTTCTCCCTGAAGTGGGGGAGGAACAAGATATATTATGCTAGGGTGCAAGAGCTTGGGTGTGTGAACCTTTATGGGCCTCAGAGGTTGCGTTTCTGGCCGCTAGGGGGAGCAGCTGATATGGAGTTCCGGGCTAACTCTTCAATCTTGGAGGCTGCTCCTGTTGGTAGAGGCCTACTCGTGCAATTGTTTAGGCTCCTAGCCATGCTTTTTCTGTCCTTGTCCACACACCCGGGCACTATCCCCTCTGATCGGTCCGCTTGTGTTTCCTCTCCACTCAAGATGTGCTCTCGTGCTTCCCCACAGTTCATGTGTCCAGCCCGCTGTCATATGTCTCGGTCTAATGCTTGCAGATAGGGGGATCTCCAATTGTGCATCCCTTTTCCGCCACTAGACCCCAAGGCCAAGCGAGTGGGTCTCGCTATTCCCAGAAGTCTCCACCAGAGGGATGCTCCCAGCAGGGGAATAGTGGCAGCTCAAGGAACTCTTGGATCAAGCTGAACTCCCTATTAAAGTGAGTAGTGGTGGGGTCACCTGCTCTGATTCTGTCTGTGGCACCTGAGGCATTTGGTTGCCATGGGAACCAGTACTTATGCAAATTGAGTCTCAGTGGCCCAACCTACTCCAATATGGCGGTTCTCCACAGAGGGGGTGATGGGGCATACTCACAGACCCCTGTTTTCCTGTTTTTCTCCCCACCTTCCGAATGGGCACAGGCTCTCACTTGCCACCCAATCCCGGAATCAGGATCTCTCTCCTACACCTCCTCTCCCTACTATCTGCTCCATCAGTAGGTTAACGCACCAAATGCCTGAGGGCAGGAAGCTCACAAACTGATGCTGCCCTGTGGCTCCAGGTGCAAACGCGCCCCGGCACTGAAAGTAGGTCACTCAGCACAGAGAACTCTATAGGCTGCTATGGTGGGGGGGAGGGGCTGTGGTCTTCCTGCACCACTCTCCAGTTGGGGGGGGCACCGGTCTGCCCTCCTCTCTGGCAGTGTGACCACCCTCTTCTCCAAGCAGCCATGGCGGCTATGCTGTCCAAGGCAGGCTTGGCTTGGAATGTGCTCCCATTGTGGGGAGCCTAGTCACTCAGCACAAGTCACTTTGGCAGTTGCTATGGGGTGGGTGTGGCCACATGGCTACAAGAAGCTTGAGCCAAAATAGCTTCCTAGGATGCCAAGAGTGGAGGAGGTGCAGAGCAGGAGGTGTGCAGATGCAGGGATACTGGCTCTCTGGTCCTTTGTGGCACTCCCCCATGGGATGAGAGCCCTGCGTCCGGTTGCTGGCCTGAGGCACCCAGGTCGTGGGGGAGCCCCTGACCCTTTCCCTGGGCTCCAGAACTCCCTGGATTTGGTTCATGCTGATTTCCCCCTTTTATCCTCCTCTCTCTCAGCTGCTCAGTTCCTCCTGCTGGTGTCCCCAGACTCCACTGCTGTCTGTCCTTGTGGTCCACTTCCAAGCCGTAATCACTCTCCACTCTCCTCAGTCCAGTGCTCAACTCTTCTGTCGGGATGATCCAAGAAGCTTTGTCTCTAGTCAGCCATCTTGAAGTCTCTCTTGGCAAAGTTCATTTTCAAAACAAGATTTCAATGTAAGGGCCTGGGGAAAATAATTTGAGAAATTAAGTAAATAATTTTTTAATCAATGGTGTAGGAAAAAATCAATGAGAAAGATTTCAAATATATGTATGAACAAACCAACCATTGCCTGCCGTAGAGTATGGAAAAAGCAGACCCTACCCTAGACTCTTAGAAGTCAATTTTTTAGCTTATCATTCACTCTTATTTTTAAATTGCTTTTCTTGATTGTTGTTTCCTTTTTTTACCCTCTTGTAGCACCTTTCTGATATGATGATTAATTAATGGATGTTTATCATTGTGTGCGCAACTTGAAAATGTTTGTATTGTTGAATCGTTCTTCTGCAGTCTTGCTTTTAATTGAGCTACAGATGTTACACTTATGAAAGTAATAATGATCTCATTAGAGTCCATGAATGCATTTACAATGTAAAAACCTAAGAATTGAGGATATAAAGCTTTTTATAGAAAATAAGATATTATTTGTAGAAACAAATAAATATTCAGGCATCTTACTATAACTGTAAACATGTTGTGACAGCCAATGTTGCTCAGAATTTAAATTAGAAATTTCTTTACAACTTTATTTACTTTCAAATTCTAGGAAGATTCATTCTTATTGACCCAGGTCAATTTTGCTTCAGAATGTGAATCCTTTACGTTTTAGGTCATATTTACTTAGAATCACTTGAAAAAATGATTTAAAAATTTTGAAAAAGTGGGGATATTGGCTATGCTATCCTTATGCATTTTTTTACGAGGAATTGTACATACTTAATGTGTACAATTTGATAAGTTTTGGACATATCAGAGCACCTCTGATACCACCACCACAATCAAGTAAATAGATACATACCCAACACCTTCTAAGATTTGCATGTGTCCCTTTGGTTTGTGTGTGTGTGTGTGTGTGTGTTAAGAACCCTTAGCATAAGATCTACCCTCTTAACAAAATTTTAAAAAGTTATCTTTTTATATTTAAGAACATTAGTAGCTGTATACTATATTTTGTTATGTCTTCACCTTACATGATAGCTAACTATTATTTTATAGTAGAGGCAACTTAGTTTTTTCCAAAGTAGTTCCATAGAATGATCTTTGAAAAAAGAAGCTCAGAATTTTATTAGAAATGTCTGTATACTTTTGTAAATCTTTCTGGTCCCACCTTTCTTTCTTTCCTTCCTTCCTTCCTTCCTTTCTCTCTCTCTCTCTCTTTCTCTCTTCTCTTTCTTTCTTTCTTTCTTTCTTTCTTTCTTTCTTTCTTTCTTTCTTTCTTTCTTTCTTTCTCTCTTTCTCTCTTCCTTCTTTCCCTTTTGACAGAGTCTTGCTCTCTTGCCTGGGCTAGAGTGCAGTGGCATCATCATAGCTCTCTCCAACCTCAAACTCCTGGGCTCAAGCAATGCTCCTGCCTCAGCCTCCCATGTTGCTGGGTTTACAGGTACAAGCCACCACATCTGGCTAATTTTTGTATTTTTTTAGAGATGGGGTCTCGCTATTGCCCAGGCTAGTCTCAAACTCTTGGCCTCACTCAATCCTCCCTCCTCAGCTTCCCGAAGTGCTAGGATTACAAAGATGAGCCACCATGCCTGGCCCCTGGTCACACCTATTTTCAGAAGCTGCTTCAGCAACCAGTTCTGAGCAGGCTCTGAAAGGCTTAGGACAAGTGCAACCAGGCTGTGCCTCTCCTTAAGCCGGGTCCACATGTTTCTCAACATATCATCTGGGCTCCTCTGATAATACAGGGTGGAATGTCCGAGAGAACTCAGTCTGTGCTCATATACACAAATGCTGGAGATATGGGGGAGCTGATACATGTGAGGTCACCCTAGGCCAATGAGGTCTGGAGTGAATTGGAAAGTACTGGCCCTTTGTGTCCTGAGGTGTAGAGTTCTAAGACTCATCTCATAAGCCTTCTCAGAAGTTGCCAGGAAAACCTAGAACTATTTGCCCATAAAAACAACAACAAATTTGTAATAAATAGTTTTATTAGTTTTTGCTTTTCTCTTTGTTCTAGTCTTCTGGTTCCTCATACCTGCTCCCTGAGATCATTTCCCAAATACAAAAGCTGTGTTTTTGGGAAGGTGACAGGCAAAGATGTGCATATAGATATGTTGGCAAGTACTATAGCTTCCTCAATTAATTCACATCATACTGGAGGCTCTGAGTAAATAAACCTGTGAATATATGTTGTGAATCCCAGAATTTTTCAAAGTAAATTCACCACAAACCCCCACTTTGCCATATTAACACCTGTTTATATCTTAACACTCTGAGAAACATTGACCTAAAGATAAATAATAAAATTCCAGGTTAAAATCATGGTTGTCACTGGGCAAGCCCAAGCTTTGTTCACATTTCAGCTTATTATCAATCACACTAAAACATGAGAAATGTTCATCCTGTTTCTTATTCTCTGCTGTGAAGAAATAATCTGCTTATATAGCCTAGACATTCATTTTCAAGGCTGTTATCCAAAGGGCTGACTATTCTCATTTTAGCTGCTATTGCCTGCCTCTTATATGTCAATAAAGATGGCAGATTTTTAGGTTAACTAAAAAATCATCAATTAAAACAATACTTAAGTGATTATTCTGTATAAGGCATTGTGGGGAATTATTTAAAATAGTAAGACAATTTCTGCCCTCAAGAAGCTTAAAATTTTCCTTTGGCTATGTACCCAGAAGGGGGATTGCTGGATCACAGGGTAGTTCAACTTTTAACTTTTTGAAATCAGTATCTTGCAGAGTTATCTGTGCTCCCATGTTCACTGCAACATTATTCACTATAGCCAAGATACAGAAAAAACCTAAGTAGCCATTGGCTAATGAATGGAAAAGGAAAATGTGATATATACATACAATAAATATTATTCAACTTTAAAAGAGAAGAAAAATCCTAACATTTTTTGACAACGTGGACAAACCTGGAGGGCATCATGCTAAGTAAAATAAGCCAGACACATACTGTATGACCTAACTTACATTTAGAATCTAAAAAAGTTGAACTCATGAAAACATAGAGTAGAATAGTGGTTGCCAGAGACTACAGGGTGATGGTGGTGGTAGATATTAGAAGATGTTGGTCATAGGGCACAGAACAGAGTTTCAGATATGGGGGATGAATAAGTTCTGGAGACCTAATGTATAGCATAGTGATGGTGACTATAGTTAATAATATTGTATTATATACTTGAAATTTGAAAGAGAGTAGATCTTAAGCGTTCTTACTACACACACACATACATACACAAAAGGTAACTACTTGAGGTGATGGATATGTTAATTAGCTTGATTATAGTAATCATTTCACAATGTATACATATATAAAACAACACATTGGCATTGTACACCTTAAACATATACAATTTTTCTTTGTTATTTATACCTTAGTAAACCTGGAAACCGTAAAAATAAAATAAATAAATGAATAAATACATTAAAATAAACTTTAAAAGACCTTAAAATTGTAAAAAACAATTAAAAAAATTAATGGAAAAGTTGTGGTAAATTTTTTTGCTATTCATAAATATTCTTCCCCTCTACTTCCAGCCACATGCATGGAGAGATTGCGTTTCTGTACTAGATATGACTGTATTAGCTGTGTTAGCTGTGACTAGGTAACTTCTTTGACCAATGAACATGAGAGGAAGTGACATGTAACACTCATGGCGGAGTGCCTTTGATTTTTGATGCTCAAATTCTCAGCCAGCTGTTCTTCATAAATTCTGGCAGCCCCAGTTTCTATGGAAAAAAAACCCATAAGACTGAAGTAGCCAGAAGGTAGAGCCTACATGTGTAGGACAGCTGCCCTGGAGATTCACCTGGAACTATGGCAGACTTTGCCTGAAGGAGACACTGCATTAAAATGTTGTTTGTTACTGTAGCTTAACTTAGCCTGTGCTAACTAATATAATGAAGAGTAATAGAAAGAAGCAAGTAGGTAGTACCTGTCAAGAACTGTGAAGAGTCTGAAATTTCATCTTACATTCAAGCTAACAAATTAGTTAACTACAGTTCAGTGGATGTTGCAGAAGATATGAGACTCCTGGGTCAGAGAAAAAGAACTCCTTACTCACAGCAATGGCAGCAGCCAGAGTATCAGTGATGGCACCAGCTCTGTGAACCTCACTTCCCATAGGGTAGTACAAAGAGCAGCAGGTGATACCTGCAGAGGATGTGGGGTGTGTTCAGGAAAGGGACCCTGGGTCTCCTGATCCAGAGAGCTGATGGTATAGTTCCAGTCTGTGTCCAAAGGCCTGAGAACCAGAAGAGCTGATGGTATAAACTACAGTCTAAGTCTGAGTCAGAAGGCAGGAGAAGACTAATGTACCTGCTTGAAGAGAGCCAGGCAGAGCGAGCAAAGTTTCCTCTTCTCTGATTTCTTGTTCTACTTTGTACTTAAACAGATTTGATGAGGCATAGTGGGGAGGGCAATCTGTTTTCCTTAGTCTACTGATTTAAATGCTAATACCATCTAGAAACACTCTCACAGACAAAGCCAGAATAAGGTTTAACCAAATATCTGGGCACCTTAAGGCCCAGTCAAATTCACACACAAAATTAATCATCATACTTTTTAGTGGAGTCTTCTCTGACATTTCCATAAAGAAGAACTGCCTCACTACTGTGAACTCTGACAACATCTGGAGCATATCTTCTTTTTAGCTTTGTGCACAGCCAATGTGTCAGTTGATATGTACGAACATGACCTATCTTATTTTGTTGATGGTAAATACATTTGACCATTGGACAACATAGGTTTGAACTGTGTGGGCCCACTTATATGTATATTTTTTTTCAATAAATATATTGAAAATTTTTGGGAGGAGTTTGTGACAATTTGAAAAAACTCCAAGACAAATTGCATAGCCTGGAAATATTTACGAATTAATTAAAAGTTAGGCATGTCATGAAACTAGTCTATTTTATCATTTACTACCAAAAAATATGCACAAATCTTTTATAAAAAGTTAAAACTTATCAAAATTTATGCACACAAACACATAGTATATGTGCTTCTTTCATAGCCAAGAGAAATGTAAACAAATATGATGCAGCATTAAATCATAACTGCATAAAATTAACTGTAGTACATATTGTACTACCGTAATAATTTTGTAGCTACCTCCTATTGCTATTGTGGTGAGATAGGTGTTGCAAGTATCTGCCCTGTGAGGCTAATCATCTCTGTGTGAGCAGTTCAGAGTTCGTCTCTCCAGAAAATTACTTATTGCAGTAAAAATTTATCTCTGGCAGTTCTTGTGTATTTTCCATTGTGTTTAGTGCAACGCCATAAACCTTAAATAACACCAGGGGACCGATACGAAGTGCCACTAGTGATGCTGGAAGTGCTCCAAAAAGCAAAGAAAAGTCATGACATTACAAGAAAAAGTTGAATAGCTCGATATGTATGTAGCATACGTTGCGGTCTTCAGCTGCAGTTGCCCGACATTTCAGGTAGACAATTCATCTTGTAAACAGATGATGTGATTTTAGGTATTCATAAATCCAGTATAATACTATAAATATGTTATCTCTTCCTTATAATTTTCTTAATAACTTTTTCTTTTTTCTAGGTTACTTTGTTGTAGGAATATATAACACATGTAATACATATAACACACACATAAAATATGTGTTAATTGACTGTTTATGTTATTAGTAAGATTTCTGGTCAACAGTAAGCTATTAGTAGTTAAGTTTTTGGGGAGTCAAAAGTTATAGATGGATTTTTGACTTTGGGAGAGTTGGTATATGATTATTATTATTTTTGTGCTTGAATATTAATATAAAATCTTAGTGTCTCTCTGACTTTCTGCTCAGAATGCTGTGAATATTTAGCTCTAATAAAATCTATTTGCTGGAAAACAGATTGACTCTTTTTGAACATTAACTTAGGTGTGGGATACACACACACACAATTTCTAGATGTATTGTTCAGAGACACTGGACTTTTACTATGGGGAGACGAGATACTACCTTGTCTCTAGCCTGTGGACAAACTTTTTCTACTTTCAAATCCACACATGTCTTCTTTTTAAATCTTTAGCTCTATTTTAATCAGTGTGACATAACAATATAGATGATGGTTAAGTAAACTAAAGGAAAAATGTTACAAGATTCTTCATTGTTAAATTTTTATAATGACAGTTTTCTTCTACTCACTTGAGATGCTATTTTCATGCAGGAGTACAATTAAAAGAATGTTAAGTAGCAAAAAATAAATATTTTATGAAATAAATGAAAAAAGTCTAAATTTTTTGCCAAATGTAGGCTACTGGAATAAAAAAATGAATCTTTAAACCACATTAACCAGGGATAATTTTATGTAGGAGAAGTTTCTAAATTAGGTTTCTGGACTCTTGGGAGAATAACTCAAGTTTGTTGGCATCCCTGATGTTCTGTAACCACATTTTTTATCTATTTAGGTTTTGAATTTTGATAAATAAGCATTAGCAGGTGTGATCAATTTTAAAGAATCTTATGGCAACTTAGTAGTATTTAGGTTACAAAAAGTCTGACAGATTAAACAATAATTCCATGATACAACAACCATCTACATGAGCCTACCTTTGTTTTGCCACCTTTGCAATGAAGATGATTTTTAACTCTCTTTGACTCTGTGATATATATAGCAGCTTGGTTGAAAACATTTAAGCTCTCATAAACATAATTAGACAGTAGATAATGTAGTTGTACTCTGTTTACTTTCTCCTCAATTCACTAAAATTTGAGGAATTCTTAAATAATTTTGTTTCCTTTTATATTGCATGTAATCTTTTGTTAGAAAGCAAGGAATTCTGAAGTTCTCTTAACAAAATTAGACTCAGCAGCAATAAAATCTTTTAAATAGAAACAAAATTGAAAACAGCTACCAAAGTGAGGGAGGTTGATAATTCTAGGTTCTTTTCTGGTATATTCATATATAGGGAAAAGTGGAGGAATTTTACCAGTTTTCTAGCATTGTAAAAAAAAAAATCTCTCTTCAAATATAAATGTGGAAATATAAAATAAAAATAAAATAAATTTTTTGATTGTCTTCCTTCTGAATGCTTTATATTACCAATCTCTTCACTGGAATGGATGGTGAATTGCTGAACTTTGAGGTATAAATATTATTTGATAAAATCAGACTATAAAGGAATCAATATGTATTTTACTGTCTAAATTAACATGCTGTTTACCATTAATTTATAAACACTTTGTTATGTTTTTATAAGATTATTGGGAAAAATAAAATGTTGAGATTTCAAAAGCATATTTATAAAATCATTCTCTATGCTGGTTTTACAAAATAAGAGGCATTCATATATAGCAGCATTTATAGGTGAATACACAATTGCTGTTAGAAAATTCTTTTAAGAAAAATACTTCAAAGGCTTTCTTGAAATTTTGAATCTTAGTCTTTAAGAACTCAGATGTCTGGTTAACTAAAAAGTATATTTTGATGACTAAATTTATTGGCCCTTAGCAAGATTTGACTTCTAATCTTAAATATTGGTTGAAAAGCCTTTTAATAATTGGAATTCAAATAATTTTATGTTTATACAAATAATGCTGACCAAATATAGTATTTGTGTTTCCATAATGTTCACATCCTTATTCAGTATGAACAAAGGTGTCCTTATTTTCCTATATTGTCTCCATCGAATATGAGGAAACACATTTTAAAGTTAGTGCAGCCACCCGTGTTAAAGTGGAAAACTAAAGAATTCACTGCACAGCATTTTATTCTTGGCATGGGAATGTTACAGTTCAATTCACTGCAACGCCAGGGGGCAGGCTCAGTACAGTGTGAGCTGTAAGCTCCCTACCCACAAAACCCAAAATACTCAGCTGCTGCCCAGCAAGTGGCATAAAAATTATACTTTCAGATAACACTTCTGCCACAGATGAATAAGGAGTTAGGTTCTGAAGATTTATAATTATTTGAAACTTTCTTGTGCCCACTCATTATGATCCATTCACAGCAGGTGAGAGACAGCATAACAGACTATATTGCACCTATGTTTTTTTCAGGAGCATGCTTAAAGTTGTGCATGAATCAGAAACTTATTCATGTGGTCTTTTGTATTAGTCCATTGAGACAAATATATGCTGACCACCTTTAAAACTTTTCAAAAAAGACTCATACGTGAAGATTTCCATTTTCTTATTCTTTTGCTATAACATTTTAAATGTTCAAATTGGAAAAAATAAAAGATAATATTGTCTGTATTTTTGTCTCTAGTTTGGATATGAGCATATTATCACATCTAAATATACATCTTGTTCTTTTCTTCATACAATTCATAACAAGTAATTATAACTGTAATCATAATTAGGGTAATATACTGATCATTTCCTATGTGACAGGCACTGGTTACTCTTTCATATACATTATCTCATTTAAATTTCATAGCTACTCTGTGCCTAAAGTTCTGTATTTTACAGAAGGGAAAATTGAAGCTCCACCAGATTAAGCACTTGGCCAAAGTTGTAAAGTGAGTAACCGGTGGAGCTGAAATCTGAACCAAATTTTTTTTCCCCACAGCTTTATTGAAGTATAACTGACAAATAAAAATTGTGTGTATTTAGAGTATGTAATATGATGTTTTGATATGGATACCTTGTGAAATGATTACCACAATTAAGCTAATTAACATATCCATCATCTCACAGTTACCTTTTATTGTGGTGAGATCACTTTAGATCTAACCTCTTAGCAAATTTCAAGTATACAATACATTGTTAATAACTATAGTCATCATGGTGTACATTAGCTCTCCAGTACTTATTCATCTTATAAATGAAGATTTGTACCCTTTGATCAATATCTTTCCTTTTCTTTCCACTGCCCCATAACCACCATTCTACTCTCTATTACTGTGACTTTGACATTTTTTAGATTCCACATATGAGTGAGATCATGCAATATTGGTGTTTCTGTGTCTGGCCTATTTCACTTAGCATAACTTCCTCAAGGTCCATCCAAGTTGCTGCAAATGACAGGATTTCCTTCTTTTTAAAAGCTGAATAATATTCTATTTTGTGTGTGTGTATATATTTCATTATTCATTCATATATTGATGGGCACTTAGGTTATTTCCATATCTTAGCCATTGTGAATAATGCTGCAGTGAATATGGAAGTGAAGATATCTCTTCAAGATAACGGGTTTTTTTTGGATATATACCCAGAAGAGAGATTGCTGGAAAATATGATATTTTCATTTTTAACTTTTTTGGAGAACCTTCATTATTTTTTTAATAATGGTTTTGCTAATTCATATCCCTAACGACAGTGTTCAAGGGTTTCCTTTTCTCCATACCCTCACCAATACTTGTTATCTTTTAACTTTTTGATAATAGTCATCCTAACAGGTGTGAAGTGACATCTTATTGTGGTTTTGATTTGTATTTCCCTGATGATTAGTGATATTAATCACATTTCATATACTTGTGGGCCAATTTGTATGTATTCTTTGGAAAAACATCTATTCAGGTCCTTTGCCAATTTTTTGATTGGGTTATTTTCTTTTTTGCTATTGAGTTGTGTCAGTTCCTTATATGTTGATTTTTAAATTTTTATTAGATATATGGCTTATAAATAGTTTCTACCAAGTTTATCATGTCAAAGCTAATGCTTTTAAATTCTCCTGCCTTTATAATAGAGATCTTTAGATAGATCAAAGTTGTGAATGTAAAATTAATGAAACCATATTTATAAAAAAATCTAGAAGATGAAAGTAGGAGAGAATGGAAGAATATTTGTCTATAGAGTGTGACTTCAGGTACACTGGTAAAAGGAGCATTGTTAATAGGGAGGATGACAACAAACACTTATTGACACTTTTTGCTGCATTGGTGAAGGACCTCCAGCTCCAGAGGTACTGATTGAGGACTTTCCATATTGAAGTAATGTGATGTACATTATAGAGTCATTGGAAAACAATCCTTGAATATATTTTGCAAAAATACAGAAGTAAAAACACGTGATTTAAACCATTTTTATAAACATATGAAATTATATTATTTGTGGTCAAAGAGGTTGTTTTAAAAGATGGAAAACACTGCAAATATCTTGCATTTTGTATCAAATCCTTGTTTTCAAAATCATTACTGGCTCATTTTATTTTTCTATAAGAATTTGAACTTTTCATGAATGGAAAACACTATTGCAGTTTCTTGCAGGAAATAAGAAAAAGTTGAAAGAAGCACAGAATGGAAAGAGAAAGGCCATTATGTCATGATACTGACAATAATAATATAGTGACAGAATGAGTGACATCTAGGGTTCTCTTGACAGGTGCAGTTATCTCAAATTGCCAGGCTAACAAAGCAAATTACTACCTGGGCTGCAAACACATTACTCAAGCTCTAGAAACTCCACAGTAGCTCTGAACTCTATTATGTATTAGAAAAGGGAAGCCACACAATTTGTTATCATGTGGGGAATCTGATGCACTTGCACATGCATGCACACACACACACACACCCCACTTCATAATATAGACGTGGGTTCATTTTTATATTAAAAAATCAGAGAAGGAAACAAAATTCAATGAAAAAACTCTAAATTTTGCTTCAAGGACAAAATCTTATTTTCCTAGTATTTCCATGTTTGGGGTCAAAATTATATCATTTAAGGATCAGTGTTTGGGAATAGGGGAAGGGAGCAAGTAATTGGAAGAAGGAAAGATTATAAAGGGGCAAGAGGAAATTTGGGGAGACAATGGGTATGCCAATATCTTGATTGTGGTGATAATTTCTTGGGTACATATATATATGTACAATCTTTAATTTTATATTTCAATCATCTGCAGTTTATGGTCAATTACAACTCAATTAAAACTGTTTTAAAAAACCGTAACAACTGTGATAGATACACTACATTTGTCAGTCCAACTTAATATGCTATTGTATATATAGACATGGCTCATAAGTCCGTGGCTCCCGCTTGAGTTCCCAATGACATTGTGTTTGTTATTTATATACATGTCTCTCCAGATGGATAAGTGGGCACTATGAAGTCTTAAAACACTAGCACATGGCTAAGTAAATACATCAAGAATAATCTTACAGATATAGTCTGCTAGCTGTTAACACCAACCCCTTCTGTTTAGACAGTATTTCAAATTTTCCCAAATGCTTTTATATTCATTATTTCATTTGGCACCTTCACATAATTCCTGAAAGGAAGATTATTATATCCATTTTCCAGGCAAAGCAATAGAAATTCAGAGGATTCGAGAGAATCCCCAAAGTTGTAATACTAGGTGCACACATAGTTTTACCCACAAGTATGTTCATACAGATGAGTTTCCTCTTATAACCTCAACACAATATTGAACTCTAGTCTAGTCAGTGCAATTATTCATTAGCACCAAGATCTTTTTGTATTTGTGTTCTCAAATAACTGTTTTCCATATAGCTAATCTTTTATCACAGCTGAGTGAGGACGACCAATTAACAACTACAGAAAAATAGTTTTGAATATCTTGTCATTGTAGATAGGATGCTAAAAATGGGGCTCATGCTGCCTTGGTTTTCTTTTCTTTTTTTAAAGAAAATACAAGTGAATTCTTTGGTTTAATGAAGTTGAGAATCCAGGGGGTGCACTTGATTCAAATAATGTCATCAGATTTGATATGCCTTTGTCTTTCCTTTTTGTTTTTTGTTTTTTAAATCTGCTGCTTCCTTTTATAGCCATAAGATGGGCATCTGCACCTGAAGACTGTAGCTTCCTTATGCTGGTGATTCCACAGAAGAAAAGAAAAGTTCTCTTTGTCCCAAGTTTGGACTATCTTCCAAAAGCACCTACATGGACACTTCTTGCTTGATTCTTAACTAGTTTTAAGCATTTGCTCCCTCAGCAATGCTGTGAGAGTATGGAAAGGACTGTACCTTGTTTTTCAAAAGTTTTTACTTTGAAATAATTTTAGATTTTATAGAAGAGTTGCAAAGGTACAACACAGTTTCCAAATACATTTTACTCAGCTTCCCATAGTATTAATATTACAAATAATATAAAAACTGAGAAAGTAACACTGGTACAGTATTATTAACTAAAGTACAGAATTTATTTAGTTTACAAGTTTTTCCATTCTGTTCCAGAATCCAATCTAGTATCTCACATTGCATTTAATTGTCATGTTTTCTTAGTCTCCTTTAATCTGTGACAATTTTTCCACCTTCCTTTGTTTTTTATGACCTTGACACTTTGAAGACTACTGGTTATGAATTTCGGGGGAGATTAGCAGAGTGGTGATGTGCACTTCTCTTCTTATCATATCAGAGGGTCCATGATATCAGCCTGACTTATCACTGGCAATGCCAACCTTGATCACTTGGTTAAGGTTATGCCTGCCAGGATTCAGGATTCTCCACTGTAAAGTTACTCTTTTCCTCTTTCCATACACTATCTCAGAGGTTTCCAAACCTTTTTTGTACAAAGTCAGATAGTAAATATTTTAGGCTTCATGGATGGGTTCCTTAGTCTGTTTTGTGTTGCTTTAATAGAATATCTGAGACTGGGCAATTTACAAAGAAAAGGGTTTTATTTGGCTCATGATTCTAATGCCTGGGATGTCCAAGAAACATGGTGCCGGCCTCTGCTCAGCTACTGGTAAGAGCCTTTTGCTGCATTACAACATGGCAGAGAAGCAGAAAAGAAAGTGCACATGTGTGAAAAAAATACTAAATACTAGAAGTAATCTCGCTTTATAACAATTCACTCTCTCGGAAATTAATCCATTCCTGTGAGAATTAGTCTTGCAAGAAAGAGATTAATCCATTGTGAAGACCTAATGAATTCTCAAAGCCACTACCTCCTAACATTGCCACACTGGGGGTGAAGGCTCACCATGAGTTTTGGTGGAGACAAACCATAATCAAACCATAACAGTGGACCATTTAGTCCTTGTCACAACTTCTTAACTCTGCCTACTTAGCAGAAAAGTAGATATAGGCAATACATAAACATGTTCCAATAAAACTAGCTGACCTTTGCTCTACTCATTAGAATTACATTTAAGGGAAGGGGAATTAAACTCCACCTCCTAGAGGGAGGACTATCAAAGAATTTGTGGACATACGTTAAAACCACCACAGTAATTAATAAATCTTTCAGGGGAGATATTTGATCCTATATAAATATCTTTCTCAAAATTTCTGCCTCTAATGTTAGCATTCAGTAATGAGCTCTGCCTGAAGCAATTGTTATTGTTATGTTCTAATGGTGATTTTGAGAAATAATCCAATACTCCTTTATTTTATTCCTCACATTGTTACAGCTTTTTCTATTGAGACTTCTTTTAGGTTGGTTCCTGTGTCCCTTTGACATGCCCTTATCCTTTTGTGTTTTGAGCCCTTCCTTAGTTTCTGACAATATAAGATGCTCCAGGTACATCTTGTCTTTTTCCTGCCCCAGTGTTAGAGTCAGACATTTCTCCACGGTACACTTATTTCCTTTGTTGGAGAATGGTATTAGAAACCAATATATGAGAGCTAGGCATGCTCATTGCTACTGGGGTGTTATTGCTTCTGGGTCCTTTCAGTGAACAGAGCTAGGAAACATTGTATCTTTCCCAATTCATGTATAGGTGTATATCAGTATTTATATCTATATTGAGCTGTTTATTAAAATAAACATGAATTTGTATTGATATATCCAACTTCAACCCAGCACTACAGTTTTATTCTAGCATTACTATTTTGCTTGTTTGTAACTTCTTTCAAAAGAAGTAAAAAATGAAAAAAAAATGGCTCTAATTATCAATATATATTTACTTATTTGTTCAACCCTAGTATACATACGTAGTATTTTCATCATTGTTAAATTATACTGCTATGAAAAAATTTACCAACTAGAATACAGTGTTTGTGTACAGTTCTTTTTGTCTTTAGACTCCCAATATCAACTCAAAACCTTGATATTTTTCAATGTAACTTAGGAAATTCTCCACCTCTTCAGCAAGATTATGTCATGCATTTTAATACAATTGTATTCACCTGTCACAGTCTGTATTCTTTCTTGTGTTCCCCTGACACCTTGGTTGATTGATATTTTTAAAATTTATATTTCAGTTATGTAAAATTTACTCTTTGTGATGTACAGTTCTATGGGTTTGATGGATGCATAGAGTCATGTGTCCAAAATTCCAGGGGGTCATGCAGAATTGTTCTATCATCTCACAAAAGCACTACATGACCCCTTTCCCATAACCTCCAACCTCTGGCAACCACTGATATGTTTTCTGTGTGTATAGTTTTGCATTTTCTGAAATGTCACATAATTAGAGTCATACATTATGTAAACATATTTTGCTTGGACATCTTTTACTTAGCAAAACAATAAAATTTGCCCATTTTTTGTGAATCTGTTCTTTTTTATTTTGGGATGCTATTCCATTATAGGAATATACTGTAATTTGTTTATCCATTCATTTGTTAAAGGACATCTAGGTTGTTTCCAGTTTTTGGTGACTGTGAAGAAAGATGATATAAATTTTTGTATACAGATTTTATGTGAATGTAAGTTTTTAATTCACTTGGGTGAATACTTAGGCTAGGTATTCTGGGATGGTTAGGTTGTATAAGGAAGCACAAAGCTACCAGCAAACTTGTTGTGGGGGTTGGCAGTAGAAGAAATGTAATAAAGATACATAGAGAAAAAAACCCACCACAAGCTTCCAGCCTGAGCCAGGCTTGGACTTGGTGAAGAGACAAAACACTAAATAAAGATCAGATTTTTAATTACCCTTTTGGGTCAGGTATACCTGAATTGAGAATATTTTTGTGACTCTTTAGGTTGAGTGAGCAGAAAAGGCATAGGACATGCCAAGCTTTTACCCTAGGGATAAATAAATGTTAAAGGGGCAGAGAGATACACAAATGTGCACATAAAACCATTATGAATCATGACTTTCAACATGCCAGTTGTATTTAAAAAAAAAATCATCCAACAATCAAATTACAATCATTTCTTGGTGATTAATCCAGTCATTGGATATCACAAAATTGAGCTGATTTCTCATTACTTCACTATTATGAAAATAATAGCAATGATTTTAAGTGAAGCAGTGATAAAACAAATAAAATACTAGTTCTGAGACAGAGGTTAGGTTAAGCTTTGTTTTGAAATTTTCAGGTTCTACAGGTAAGAAACTTAAGGGAGAAGTAACATATACATATATTTACTTGCTATAATATGGCACACTAGTTTATGTAAAAGGGCCTGAAATAAATATTTGTTGAATGAATGAACGGAGACATTATATAAATTTGGTGCTCAGTAAACACTAACATTATTTATATACATATGCAAATTACTGATATTAATATCCTAAATTATGGTATTTCCTTGTATATTATTTCTGGGGAAAATTATATAGAGTCTAACAATTTGTTCTATATATAAAGCAGTATAGTGGTGGTCAATAATATGGCTACTTCAGTGTTTAATAGTATGGGCTTTGGATAGAGAGCACTGAGTTTAGATTTCTGAATTCATCCCTCACTGTGAGCTCTGGGTTATCTTCTCTGCACCTTCCTGTTCTTGTCTGCTATACAGGGATCCTAATAATATTGACCTCAAAGGTTGTTGAGAGAATTAAAGGAGATGTAGATGTAAAGACGACTTGGGTCATGATGAGCCTGCCATAAATATTAACTCTTGTAGCTCTTATTACATTACCAGTGCAACCCATATAATTCTTATCTGCTTTAGTAGACTATGCATATGAGCAAAAGATGACTTCTCCATGGAGTTCTTATGGGTTTAAGGACCACATGGATTTAGAGACTCTTATTTGCATCTAGCTGTATATAATCTGAATGTCTTTCTGTTCAGTTCACCATTTATACAGAGAAACAAATGGAGGCTAAGTATATTAACCTAGTATTAATTACATGTTTTGGCTAGAATGGTCTTTATGATATGGCAGAAAAGATAATTTTTTTAGAAGATAAAATGGGAATAGAAAACATTTATTTATTTTTTACAAAAATAATTTTTATTTTATTTTACTTTTTATCTCAAAATATTAAGGGGGTACAAACGTTTTAGGTTACATGAATCCCTTTTGTAATGCTTGAGTCCTGGCTATAGGTGTGCCCATCACACAGATAGTGTTCGTTGTACCTATTAGGTAGGTTTTTTCTCACCACTCCCCCATGGTTGATTTCCACTGAGTTTTACTTCCCTCTGTGCATATGTGTGCTCATAGGTTAGTTCCAATTTAATAGTAAGTATATGTAGTGTTTGTTTTTCCATTCTTGAGATACTTCATTTAGGATAGTGGTCTCCAGTTTCATCCAGATGGTTGCAAAAGGTATTAATTCATCTTTTTTATGGCTGAATAGTACTCCATGGTATACATATCCATATTTTATTAATCCACTCATGAATTGATGGACATTTGGGTTGATTCCACATCCTTGCCATCATGAATTGTGCTGCAATAAACGTTCAAGTACATGTGTCTTTTTGATGAAAAGTTTTCTTTTCCTTTGGGTAGATACCCAACAGAGGGATTGCTGGATCAAATGGTAGGTCTACTTTTAGTTCTTTGAGGAATCTCTGTACTGTTTTCCATAAGGGTTGTACTAATCACACTACCAGACTTCAAACTATGCTATAAGGCTATAATAACCAAAACAGCATGGTATTGGTACATACTTACAGACATAGACCAATGGAGCAGAACAGAGAACCCAGATATAAAACCATCCACATACAGCCAACTGAGCTTTGACAGAGAAGACAACAACATACACTGGGGAAAAGAAGTCCTATTCAATAAATGGTGCTGGGAAAATTGGATCGCTACATGCAGAAGAGTGAAACAGGACCCCTACCTCTCACCACTCACAAAAATTAATTCAAGATGGATAAAAGTCTTAAATCTAAGACATGAAAACATAAGAATTCTATAGGAAAATGTTGGAAAAGTTCTTCTAGATATGGGCCTATGTGAAGAATTTATGACTAAGACCACAGTGGCAATCATGGCAATGACAAAAATTAATAAATGGGATTTGATTAAACTAAAAAGCTTCTGCACAGCTTAGAAAACAATCAACAGAGCAAATAGACAACCTACAGAATGGGAGAAAACATTTGCTGGCTACACATCTGATAAAGGACTAATATCCAGAATCTACAAAGAACTCAAGTAAATCAGCAAGAAAAAAACTAACAATCCTATTAAAAAGTGGACAAAAGACATGAACAGAAGAAAAGATAATTTTGAAGCAAATGTTTTACCTAAACATTTCTTAGGCAGAAATGATTTCCTTGTGAAGAAAAAAGTTGCCCATAAATAAATAGTTAAAATAGGTACATTTGCGACTAGAGAAATTCTCTTTGAAAAACATCTCTTCTGCTAAATTAAGGATGATGAAGATTATTCAGATCTCATAATACTTTATTTTTATCCCAAAATATTATGAGGGTACAAACATTTTTGTTTACATAGATCACTTTTATAATGCTTGAGTCATGGTTATAAGTGTGCCTATCAACCAGATAGAGTTCATTGTGCCTGTTAGGTAGGTTTTCACCTGTCCCGTTCTCCTCCCTGCCCCCTGCTTGATTTCTGTTGAGTTTTACTTCACTTTCTTTATGCACATGTGTGCTCATCAGTTAGTTCCAATCTAATAGTGAATGCATGTGGTGTTTGTTTTTCCATTCTTTAGATACCTCACTTAGGATAATAGTCTCCAGTTCCATCCAAATTGTTGCAAAAGGCATTAAGTCATCCTTCTTCATGGCTGAGTAGTATTCAATGGTATACATATACCACATTTAGTTAATCCACTCATGAATTGATGGGCATTTGGGTTGATTCTGCATCTTTGTAATTGTGAATTGTGCTGCAATAAACATTCGAGTGCAGGTGTCTTCTTGATAAAATGACTTCTTTTCCTTTGGGCAAATACCCAGTAGTGGGATTGCTGGATCAAATGGTAGGTCAACTTTTAGTTCTTTGAGGAATCTCCATACTGTTTTCCATAGAGGTTGTACTAGTTTGCAGTCTCACCAACAATGTATAAAGCGTTCCTTTCTCTTTGCATCCATGCCACCATCTATTGTTTTTGTCAAACCATCGACATAACTGTGCATTCATTAGCTAGATCCTTCCCAAACACTTCGTTGATATTTTGAGCTGTCTGCACTGCATTGGTTCCATGATGGAACTCATATTCGAAAATAACATGAAGTTTTGACTTATCCATGGTTTTCACAAAAATTGCTCTAAAAAAATTTGACAGATAATCACCAGCCAAACCATGCGTTTGAAAGACTGAAGATGTACCTTCACAATAAAAATAAAACAAGAAGTGTCAAAGTGAAATGTCAGAGATATCAACTGTCAAATTCACTAGTTAAGGAAATAGGGTATTTCATACTTAGTAACCTTAATATTTTTTTTTGTTGCTGCGATTGCCATTGGGGTCTTCTTCATAAATTCTTTGCCTAGGCCTATGTCTAGAAGTTTTTCCAACATTTTCTTCTAGAATTCTAATGCTTTCGTGCCATATGTTTAAGTCCTTTATCCATCTTGAATTAATTTTTGTGAGTGGTGAGAGGTAGGGGTCCTGTTCCATTTTTCTGCATGTGGCTATCCAATTTTCCCAGCATCATTTACTGAATAGGGCTTCTTTCCCCCACTCTATATTGTCTGCTTTGTCAAAGACCAGTTGGCTGTATGTGATGGTTTTATATCAGTTTTATATCTGGGTTTTCTGTTCTGTTCCATTGGTCTATATCTCTATTTTTGTGCCAATACCATGCTGATTTAGTTACTTTAGCCTTGTAGTATAGTTTGAAGTCTGGTAATGTAATTCTTTCCAATTTGTTCCTTTTGCTTAAGATTGCTTTGGCTATTTGGGCTTTTTTCTGGTTCCACATGAAACATAGAACTATTTTTTCTAGATCTGTGAAATATGACGTTGGTATTTTGATAGGGATTACATTGAGTCTGTAAATCACTTTGGATGGTATGGACATTTAAAAAATGTTGATTCTACTGATCCATGAGCGTGATATGTTTTTCTACTTGTTTGTATCATCTGCTATTTCTTTCCTCATTGTTTTGTAGAGCTCATTTTTCAGACAAATTTGCTCTTAGAATATAACATATATATGTATATTATTTAAAATTTAAGCATAACGCAAGAACAGGGATTTCATATAATTTATATTCAGTTTTAAAACTTTTTGTTTCAAACATATACAAAATTAGACTGAATAATACAATAATACTTTTCTGTCCTCCTTCCCCCACCATCCACCATATATTCAACACCTGACATTTACAATGATCCCCTTATGGCTACTCCTGTTTCATCTATTACTCCCCCAGCACCACTCCTGTTTTTTTTTTAATATAACTTAAGGAGTACAAGTGCAATTTTGTTACATAGATATATTACATAGTAGTGACAAAATAGCCATTATATCTGTAAAAATTACAATATCATATTTTTTTGAGATTTAAAATAATACAAAACAAAAATGGTTCTAGTTAGTGTATGATATCTGGGATTCACACTGTAATTTTTACAGATATAATGGCTGCTTTGTGACATTCATTCCATTTTGTCAAAAAGGGATATACTTTAAAAGCTATATTTATGTTTAAGATATGTGATATGCTGTTTGATAGTAACATTCTTAAGTATATTGTGGACTATTTTATAAAACTGGAATGTTATAAGTATAAGCTTTGAAAACAGTTTGTAGATAAAAGATTGTTTTCCAAATTAGCATATCAGTTTTTGAAATGAGTTCCTAGTAGCAGTCTAAAGACTTTATTATGACATATTTAGTTTCACATAAAAAGGTGGTGTATAATATATTAGAGCTGGTATAGTTTTAAAAACCTAAATATTAATTTGTATTAGAAAAGTAAAGAAACCAATCCAAATGTGATTATCTTTTTGTATTTAAATGGAATACATTTTTTTCACCTCACAAGCTCATAAAATATTTAGAAGATCAAGTGGTTTGACCTTTTCAATTTTCCATTATAATATTTTCTTGGTTATAAATCATTTTTGGAAATCATTTTCTTGGCAGTAACTATATTTCTTTTTGGAGTTTAATAAAATAAATATTGGCAATATTAGTTATATAAGGAGATTTCAGAGTTCAGAAATGCATAAAGCTTAGAGTTAAATGTTTGGCTAGGATGAATTATAGAATTTGTGTTTTAGAATATTATGTATTGTCATAGAAAGAAAATGAATGCTGTCCAATTTGAAATCATTCCATATAGTGGGATTTAATGAAGCAAAGAATTATTTTGGAGGGCATAGAGATTTACTTTGCTTTGATATGGTAAAGAGTGAACACATTATGAACAAGTTTATTTAAAGCACATATTTCAAGAAACATTAAACTATCTTTTCTAAGTACTCAGCATTCAATGAGATTTTCAGGAGCAAAAGCTTTGTATTTGAGTCAGCATTTATATTCATCGTCTTTATAACTGATTTCTCATTTTTGGAGAAAAAAAGATTTCCATACATAGTTCCAATTCTAAGTTTCATGTGATATATAAAAGACATTGTTTTGAAGGTCCCAAACAGTGTGTTAGTGCAGAATCATATTCTAACTTTACCCTAACACCTTAATAACTTTTTTCATGTGTAATTTTGATGGTAAAGTATTCAATACATTTTTTATTTTGACAGTAGAAAAAAGCAAAATGAAGATTTTGAAATCAGAGTAAAAGTTTATGAATGCCCTTATGAATACAATTATTTGAAAATTTAACTACAATACTCAATCATTTCTCAAGAAGGTTATATTTATTGAAAATAGAAAAGATAATGAAATTAGCATTTTCTTTGGATTAACTTTTTAAGTTAATGTGGGGATCACTATACTAAACTATTATCAAAACTTTGTCATTAAAACAACACTTTTGTAAATTAGATCAGCTAGATAAAACTATTTGAGTTAATTAAACAAACTCTTGCAACATCTGAAAATGAGAATTTGCCCAACTAAAAATTATTGATCAATGGAACTGAGGGAGGAATTAGAGATTCATTTTGTGATCTCACATGTTTTTTGGGTAGGTTAAGATAAGAAATGAAACATTAAATTTCCAGTACCATTTACATAAATTCACAATATAGACAACTGAAATAAATAATGATTTATTGTGTTTGTATTACATTCAAGTGATTTCAGTAACTATTATGAGGTCCAAAGATGAAGAAGACAGGGTATTGCCATCAGAAATTATTACAACTTATTGCTCACTTTCTAGGGACTTGTATTAAGCAAAAAATAAATTGTCCAAAATCAACACTCTTTGCTATGGTCCTTTTACAGACTGGTTATTCATTAGATTTCCTCACTTAATAAGCTGGCAATCTGCTTGCTGGCCTTAGGGTTTATTCAGTTACTATTTACTGTATTCTACGGAGGATTTGAAATCTCCATATTACCTTGTTTCTGTCAGGTGCTGCACCTTCATTCAGTTTGATGTGGTAGGGTCACAGGGGATTAAATAGGGTCAGCGGAATGGTTACTCAAAAGGACCAGAGGGAAAGTGTCAGAGGAAGAAGATGGGCATGTTGTAAGGAACGCTATAAGGCAAGAAGTCAATGTCTGTACTGATGTATTAGGGATGGCTCAGAACAAGAAACATGAAAGGAACACAAAAGGTTCAGAAACGGGCCAGACATTGAGACAGAATGGGATTATAGAGAGCCCTGAGAAAAACCAAAGGTCCAAAATTGTGCTGGATGGATGTAGAAGGCTCCAGGCTTATTTCAGGTGTACACCTTCTCACAATATTTCCTTTCTGTCGAGTAGAAATAACTCATATTCTAAGTGGTAAGCTTCTCTTTAAAACAGCAAACTTTAAAGGCTAACAATTGTTCTAAGCAATTCGCCATGGGCCACAATCTCTCTCTGCCCCATTTGTTTCTGATTTGCTCTCATCTTTCAGACTATGACTCTGAATTCCAGCTTTATAGAGCCTGCTTACTTTGGGGAATACCAGATTCAGAGTCCAGAACTGCATGAGAATTGCTCCGTCACTGGCTTTGTTCTGTGTTTTTTGCCGCCTCCAGCTGCTGTGAGCCCTTCAGAATCTCATCTCCAGCCACCCAGCCCATGACAATCATCTTGTCCATAAAGAAATGGGCAGAAATCAGATAGAGACACAAAAAGGGCAAATGAACAATATGGAGAAATGGACTCAGTTTGAATTTTCCTATAAATAATAGTGCTAATTTTAAATATATTTAAATTTAAAAATAATACATGCTATATTGGGATAAAATGATATATGCTATATTCACACACATATTACAAAGAAGAATGTAAGTTGTCTATTTTCCCACTATCCAAGGGTAATCACTACTTATATTTTCATAAACATTCCTTCCAATACTATTTCTTGGGTACACGTATACATAGATCGTGGTTTCAACCAGGTAAATTCCTACCATTCTAGGAGATATTTAGCGATGTCTGAAGGAATTTTTGATTGCTATAACTTGGGGGGAGGTGCTACTGGCATCTAGTGGGTAGGTACCAGGGATGCTGCTAAACATCCTACAATGCACGGGACAGCCCTCTCCCCCATTCCCTGGCAAAAACTTATACAGTCTAAAATGTCAAAAATGTCAAGGTTGAGAAATCCTGACATAAATAGATGGATGTATCTATATTATCACTATGCATGAACAGGTTCATTGTACTATATAAAAATACTTTTGCAGATATACTTTTAATTTATTTTTTATTGAAGAAAAAAGCATAAATAATAAAGAAGTATGAATCTTAAAAGTTAGGTTCAACTTTGGCAATTGTATACATCCACATAACCACTACCAAAAAACCAAGTATTTTTATCACTTGAAAAAATCTCTTAAGTGTGCTTCCAGTCAATTTTCACCAGCCAAAGAAGTGTCATTTTCTGACTTCCATCATCATAGATTGACTATTCTTGGAGGTCATATGAATGCAATCATACAGTACGAATGTGTGTGTGTATTTTTCCAGCAAATGCCTTTTGAAAGTGTTTCATTAAATTTTTAAAAAATATATCTATGTCTGTGTCAATTAGTAGTTTATTTCTTTTTTATCACTGTTAGTCTGTTGTATGAATATAACACAATTTTTAAAATTTATTCTCTTGTTAGTGGGTGTGAAGACAGTGTAGTACAAAGCCATAGAACAAGTAGAAAGTGAAATTCAAAGGAAAATATTAACAAATATTGTGACAAACAGTTTTAACATAAAATAATATAATTTTGACTACATTATTAGTAGCAATATTGATCATACATGGCAATATTTGTGTGAAAAGATCAAATTGTGCTAATATCCTAAGCATTATGAAAATAAAACACTTCTTTTGACATAGAAACCTTTGTTTTAATAAAATATTTTTGAGAGAAAATAGTGGGTGGTAGTAACAAATAAGGGAATTAGAAATTAGTGAGGATAAAATGATTTTATCTTATCTACGTGTGTATTACAAAAATTTATTTGAAGGCGTTTGAACATCATTTTTCCTGATGGACTTTTAAAAGCTAAGTAAGATCAAACAGAGATAGACACAAATTAAAAAATACCATTAAATTAGCCAGCACATTTTGGGAGGGGATTCTTTTCTTACTACTCATTGGACTTGCACTTGATGAGTTATCCCTCAAACTGGAATTGATTCAGTGATCTGAATAGGAACAATGAGCTTAGATTATTTCATTTGAAAATTATTTAACAGCATATCAATAAGATAATTCACCATAATCAAATGGGTTTCATCCCAGGGATGCAAGGATGGTTTAACATACGCAAATCAATAAACTTAATTTACCACATAAACAGAAGCAAAAACAAAGACCACATAATCATCTCAACAGGTGCAGAAAAAGCATTCTATAAACTCCAGCAGCCTGTCATGACAAAAACCCTCAACAAACTAGGCATAGAAGGAACATACCTAAAAATGATAAAAGCCACATATGACAAACCCACAGCCAATATCACACTGAATGGGGAAAAGTTGAAAGCATTCCCCCTAAGAACTGGAACAAAACAAGGGTGGCCACTGTCACTCCTTCTATTCAAATAGTATTGGAAGTCCTAACCAGAGCAATTGGGCAAGAGAAAGGAATAAACAGTACCCAAACTGGGAGAAAGAAGGGGAAACTATCCCTGTTCACTGATGATATGATCTTGTATCTAGAAAACCCTAAAGACTCCACCAAAAGACTTCTAGAATTGATAAATAAATTCAGTAAAATCTTGGGTTACAAAAATCAATGTACAAAAATCTGTAGCATTTCTATATACTAATAATAGTCAAGCTGAGACTCAAATCAGGGACTCAATACATTTACAATAGATGCAAAGAAAATAAAACATCTGGTAAGATACTTAACCAAGGAGGTTAAAGATCTCTACAAGGAGAACTACAAAACATCGATGAAAGAAATCATAGATGACACAAAAAAATGGAAAAAAACCCATGCTTATGGATTGGTAGAATCAAAATCATTAAAATGTCCCTGTGCCCAAAGTGATTTACAGATTCAATGCAATCCCTATCAAAATACCAACATCATATCTCACAGATCTAGAAAAAATAATTCTATGCTTCATTTGGAACCAAGAAAGATCCTGAATAGCCCAAACAATCTTGAGCAAAAAGAACAAATCTGGAGGCATCACATTATCTGATTTCAGATTATACTACAAAGCTATAGCAACTAAAATAGCATGGTATTAGTATAAAAGTAGAGACATAGACTAATGGAACAGAATAGAGAACCCAGAAATAAAACCATCTACCTACAACCAACTGATCTTTGACAAATCAGACAACAACATACACTGGGGAAAGTAAGCCCTATTCTATAAATGGTGCTTGGAAAACTGGATAGCCACATGCAGAAGAATGAAACAGGATCTCTATCTCTCACCAAATATAAAAATTAATTCAGGATGGATAAAGAACTTAAATGTAAGTCATGAAATTATAAAAATTCTAGAAGAAAACATAGGAAAAACTCTTCTAGACATCTGCCTAGGCAAAGAATTTATGACTAAGACCTCAAAACAAAATACAGCAATAACAAAAATAAATAAATGGGACTTGACTAAATTAAAAAGCTTCTGCACAGCAAAGGAAATAATCCACAGATCAACAGAATTAATAGACAACCTACAGAATGGGAGAAAATATTCACAAACTATATATCCAATAAGGTGCTAATATCCAGAATCTACAAAGAATTCAACAAGAAAAAATAAACAAACCCATTAAAAAGTGGGCAAAAGACATGAACAGAAGTTTTTCAAAAGAATATAGACAAATGGCCAAAAAACATGAAAAAATGCTCAACGTCACTAATCATCAGGGAAATGCAAATTAAAACCACAATTAGATACCATCTTACCCCTGTCAGAATGGCCATCACTGAAAAAGTCAAAAAACAATAGATGCTGGAGTGGATGCAGAGAGAAAGGAATGCTTATACACTGTTGAAAAAATATGTTTTTAAAAACTGGCCAGAAAGAAATACTCAGTATTTTTACTTGCCATGCTTCAAAGAGAGTTTGAGACAGCAGTAGATCACAGTTATAAAATACAAAAGAAACCCGAGAGAATAGACTCTCCCTTCAGGCTGACCTTAGCACAGAGCTGAGTTCTACTCTGCACCTTGCTGCAGAAGGACATTGGCATGATGACAGCACATGTCTCGCACATAAGGCTCAGTGTGGAGACTTTGAGAGGAGTAAGTAAGAAGCACACTTTATTGTAAACTGGCCCCTTAGCTACATAGAGCAAAGGATAAGAAGGAAAAATTGTTTTAATATCACACACATTTTTTCAGGAATGGATAGGAACAGGGTGTCAGAGGAATTACACAGGAAAATCTGTAGAATGCTCCACTTTCTATGGGTGAATAAAAATATGCCGCATTTTTATACCTATTTTGAGCAGAATGGATTACTTGAATTTAGGGACGTAGGCATTGATGATATGGTGTTCGATCACATCAGTGAATGAGAAATTCTATGAAGAAGACACTTGGGAAATAGAAAAAAAATAATAAAAGAAGTGAAACCATTGCACACATGTGGGTCCTTATGAGTTATTGCCAGTTGCATTTGTTAGCACTCCATTGCCTGCTGGAATGACATTTAGAATTTTTCTGAGTTCATAGCCCAGAACAAACCCAATCCTACTTGAACTTTTATAATGCTAAGTAAATTATTATTCCTTCTATCAAAAACAAATACAAAATTATTTTTACCTGGACAACTTAATTATTAAAATATAAAATTAACACCATGGTAACCAACAATGGGGTTGGAAGAGAAATTGTTTTCACCCTGCTAATCAGCAAGTGAGCTTCATGCAAAACACTAGAGTGTAAAGTGACTACTGGAAGCTCACATTATCTGTAAGTTGTAATAACATTTGTTTCAAGTCATATATACATTTTCCCCCTATTAGGCAGAATGACCTTTCCTGAGTAAGTCAGCTACATTAAGGTTTCTTTCCTTTGGACATTTGCATAAACAAATCAAGAAAAGTTTCAAAATAAAACTACAACAAAAAGCTATGTTCCTATCCCTCACTTGGGTTATAGCCCTTGTTATGGAGGTAAGATTTAGGCTTAAAACACACCCGACAAATACTGCTCAGCATTAACCCTTCTTTTTCCTATGTTTTCCCTTTCTGAGTCACTGTTTAGAACCTGCAAGTGGGTTGTTAAATGAAGAACATTGTTAAACGAAGGGCAGGATGACAGCTATTTGCATGGAAGCCAAGAATGTTTGTTATGAACGAGATTGGTTGGATCTGATGCGCCCCCTTTAAACAGGAAACTGAACAAAAGAATAAAGAGCCCAGTCTTTACTCATGGGTGGAAGAAAGAAAAGATTGTGAAATAATTGTGAAAATTCTTGTGAAGGAAAAGATTGATTGGTGATTGGTGAGGAAGGGTGACAGGGACAGACAAGGGCTGCAGAAGGGGTGTCCAGTCCTCTGTCATCACCTTTCCCTGCTTGAATCCATTATCTCATCTAGACCATGAACATTGGTCCAAGCACATCACTAGTGTAGTCTTCTTCTTTTCCATTTGTAAGGTATTTCTGGACTTTTTGTCAGTTTGAGGAGATCATTCTATTGCTCCCTTACCCTGCAGTAAGCTTCAGGACCCTCTGTGACATTATCTAATGTCTGTATTAGATATTATCTATTTTACGCTACACTCAGGGACAGGGGAAACCTTTTGTTTTTGCAGGTCCTGCTGAAGCACGGGGAGTTCTCTGAGGCTCCCTCAGTCCATCTGCCTTGATGTATCCCACAGGAATTTCTACTCTGGGGTTTTATTGCTTCCCAGGATTCTACTCAGGAAAGAGGGAAAATAGTGAAAGATATTGCTATGGTTGGAATGTTGTGTCCCTCATAATTGATTTGTTGAAACCTAATCACCAATGTGATGGGGACTTTGGGGAGGTGATTAGATCATGAAGACGAAGTCCTCATAGATGGGATTAGCGTCCTTATAAAACAGGCCCCAAGAGCTGCCTTGTCCCTTTCACCATGTGTGGGGAACACAGTAAGAAGACACCATCAATGAACCAGGAAATGGGCCTCTCCAGACACCAAATCTGCCAGCACCTCGATCTTGGACTTCTCAACCTCCAGAGCTGTGAGAAATAAATTTCTGTTGTTTATAAGTTACCATTTATGGCATTTAGTTATAGCAGTCCAAACAGACTAAGAGAGGTACTTTCTACTTTTAGACACCTCAAACCCTTTCTGCCTCCCCCGCTCGGATTAGAAGGTTGGGTGGGCAGGTGTCCTTTCTCAGGGACCTACGACATCTGCTTACCTTTTATTTCTCCTCTAACTTTCTTCTTCTCTAGTCCAGGGAATGTCTATCACATCTATGAAGTTCAGACTCTCTCCCTCACATCCTCACATATTTCCCACTTCTATGTATTGACCATACACAGGAGAACTTTTGATCTTTTCAGAAGATGGACTTGTAATTTGAAAGCAAGAATGATGTTTGTTTCTTCCTTTTGCTATGTCACTCTTTCCTGGAGAAAAAATCACCCTAGACAGGGAGGAAGGGACAAGGGATCAAAGAAATTTTAGAGGAAAAACAATACCATAAAATCACATTGGTTATTATTTTTGAAATTTTATACTATGCCTAACACAGAGGATATATTTGAACCTGCCTGCTACTCTGCCAGTAGACTGGTATGGGAAGGAAAAGGAGTCAGTAAATTGGGCCTTGCTGTGAAGGGGACAGTGAGTTGTACTTTCTTGCATAAGACTCCAATCCTGACATACTTAAAACATTGATTTTTATGTTCCTTTTAAATATCCCTTCTATTTAGTCACTGGACAAGAAATGCTTAGAATACTAAAATGAAAAATTGCTGATTCCCCAGCCTGTTAGCCAGAAGATGTCATTTCAGAGGAAAGGGTAAACTGTTTAACACAGATGTATTTAATGAAAAATGATTTTTTCAGTCAAAGATACTTATCAATCATTAACAATATGTCCTAGAAAGTGTAAAACTTCATTGGATGTTTGAAACTGCCTAGGAATTGCTTTAATAGGGTTAGTTTAAAAAGATCTGCTGTAGTCTTAAAAAAAGAAACATTTAAGTTCATTCTCATATACCTGTGAATTCACTATGCCTTTGCCTCCTGCTCCTGTAAATTGGATCTAAGTGTCCTCCCTCACTGTTCAGCTGAAGATCAGACAGATTTTTAGAATCCAGACAGCAAATACTTTCTACAAATGATAATTCACAAGAGGTTTTCAGTAGTGTTGGTTTTTTATGATGGAGACCACTGCACAAATCTCCAGTACATTGAATGTTGAATAGCCATTACCATTATTTTGACAAATTTTCTAAGGTGTTTGGCACTAGTTTTGACAAATGGTCACGATGAAGCTGATTTTGGTGGATGACAAACAGCTGCAATGCAGTTCTTCCAACTGATTTTCAGTCATGTAATGATTCAAAAAAGCTAAGAAAAGTGCTAATCGGATTTGACAGTGGGGAATCTATTTGCACTGTGAACTGTAGGTGATTGTTAGCAGGCTGGAAATCCTCAGCAGAAGCTAACTTTGCTGGAGCAAATCAGATATTATCATTGTTGACTCCCTATATAACAAAAAGGTATCTGAAAAGCTTGGCCTATATGATTGTATTTAAAATTGTAAGTGATTAAATAAAAATAAAGATAAACTTTATATCGGCTTTCTCATCATGTAAAGTGAATTAGCCTTGTCATTAAGGTTTATCTAATTAAAGTGTATGTATGGGGGTCTGTGTGAGTGTGTGTACGTGTGTTCAGAATGTAAATTTTGAGTGATGTTCTAAATAGGGAAACCAAATAAAAACAAAATAAAACACAAAGAAATATCTTCGTATAACTTCTGAATTATCTTTGTTTTCAGAAAAGATATGTTTGTAAAATTTTTCTGTCTTTCTTTTTTCTTTTAACTGCTGAAGAGGCTATGGCATAAATGCCATTGAACTCAATCTGGAAATCTGTGTTCAAGTTCTGCCTCTGTGATTTTACGCAGTTCATTAAATACAGTATTTTTTGAACTTTTTTCATCATTGTCTTTCTAATAAGACTATTTATACATATTTTCCTAATTAGATTAATCACACTGAAATTCTCATTTCACATATATACTGTATATCTGCTTTTGGACCATAGTACATCTATAATTGTATATTATGTATGTAATATATGATATTTTTTAACCTTTTCCCCAAGAGCTGATTTTTGTCCTCTTGGCAGCAACTACTCCCACTGAAAATGTCTAATTTAATGCTTTATTCAATAATTTAAGAATCATTTATTAAGCACCTGCTCTGTATCAAGTATTGCAATATGTATTGAGGATATGAAAAAGAATATCACATAGCTCCTGCCTAAGAGAAGTTTACAGTCAGTGAGGAAGATTCCACCATACAAAAGGAATTATGATACTGTGAAAGCTCTAAGAGAAATATGTACATGTAGGTGAGGGGCGAAATGAACTCTGTGAGGGTGTTAGTCAGCTTGGGCTGCTATAACAAAATACCATAGACTGGGTGGCTTATAAACAACAGAAATTTATTTCTCACTGTTCTGGAGGCTGGAAGTTGGAGATCAGGATGCCAGCATGGTCCTGTTCTGCAAGAGCCCTCTTCCTAGTTGCAGACTGCTGACTTCTCATTGTGTCCTCACGTGGAGGCAGACAGAGAGAGGCAAGCTCTGTCAGGACTCTCATAAGGGCACTAATCCCACTCGTGAAGGCTCCAGCGTCCTCACTTTGTCTTAATCTCAGTCACTTCTCTAAGTCCCCATCACCTTGTGGGGCAGGGTTTCAATATATAAAGTTTAGGGTGACACATTCAGTCCATAGCAGTGAGAATCAGGGGATGAACCAAGAGGAAGGTAGAGTAAAAGTGGGTTATGAAGCATAAGGAAAAGTTTATGGAGAAAGGTGTGGTTCAAGCTTTCTAGGGAAGCAAATAGAATGTATGAATCATGTCGGTATGAGAGTACAATATTTGAGTTTTGTTTTCACCTGTCAATAAACTTAATATAATATCTGCATTGCAGGGCTATGAAAATATTTAGAGAAATACAACAGTCAGAAAACCTTTGGAGACTGTAGAAGACCAGATATATTTAAGAAATTATTATTTCTAATCCTGTGCTGATTAAGCAATTTATTATTTAAAATACTCATTTAATTGAGTGTTCTGTTTAGAGAAAGTTTTTGGTTGACTGAAAATGAAAGATAAAGTCCTTTTTGGTTTCAGAACTTATTAAAAATACAAATCTTAATAAATAGGGAAGGAAATGTCTATATTTTACTATCTAAGGAAAATGCATGGATCATGATTTATTTATAGATTTATGTATAAGTGTTTATTACTTTTTGTTGCTGCATAGCAAATTGTCTCCAATGTTTCAGCTTAAAACAACATCTACTGTCTCACATTTTCTGTGGGTCAGGAATCTGGCTGTGACTTAGCTTCGTACCTCTCACTCAGGGTTTCTCATGAGGTTGCAGTCAAGATGAAGAAGGGTGGTTTCCCCTCAACATGTAGGGTGGGGATGGGGCAGCAGGATTTGCTTCTAAACTTGCTTAAATGGTTGTTGGCAGGACTTAGTTTCTTACAGGCTGTTGGACAGAGGACCTCAGTTCCTTGTTCACTCTTAGCCAGCTGCCAGCCACCCTCAGTTTCTTGACATGTGAACCTCTTCATAGGGCAGTTCACAAGACTACAGTTGGTTTACCTCAGAGTAAGCAATTTAGAAGAGCAAGAAATAGAGCTCAAGATGGAAGCCCCACTCTTATTGTAACCTAATATCAGAAGTGACTCCCTTTCACTTTTGTCATATCCTATTCTTTGAAGGAAGGTCATTAGGTCCACCCACCTTACACAGGAAAGGTATGAATAGCAGGAAACAGGACTCATTGGAAGCCATTTTTGAGGTTGCTTACTACATAATGCATTGATTCATTTCCCAATCTAGTTGAGAAGGTTATTAAAAATAACTAATATTTTTATTGTCTTACAGAATCATTTAGTTCCAAAGTGTAGGTAACATATGCTTATTAAGCCCTGCTTGCAGGTATGTGGTAACAGATAGCTTGTTGGTAATAAAAGCATTACTTCCACTCCTGGACAGCTGTGATTGAATGGAAATAATTTTCCCGTAATTTCTCAAAGTGGCATTAGAAGATTGAACCCGTGAATACATTTCTGACATTTTGAAGCAGATGTTTGAGGTCATTGTCCAGGATGTAGGAGATATGAGCTAGACATTAGAAGTCATTAGCATTGAAAGGAATAACTAATAATGGAATTATCTGCAGAGTTGTTGAGATGCTGTGCACTCCCTTCCTCTTGCTGCCTCTCTCCTCTCCCTACGACATGGGTAAGAAGAAAGAGATATTTAACATAGGCTAAAGGAGAGGTGAGAAGAAAAATCACCAGGACAGTTTGGGGAGCCTGAGGGCTGCCACGGGAGATATGTCCAAATCTGCCAGAGACAGGGAAGAGAATGAGACAGGCTGCTTTGTGCTGGAGATGATTTGTATGGATAGTGAAACTAATGTCTGTCATGTTTCCTAAAATCATACCCAATCTCCTTTGATCCTCTCACTTCTCGACCTGACCTTGGATGGGTCGGAACCTAAGTTGGTGCGTGGAGGAGGAAGCAGAGTAGAAATGTGTCAACCAGGGAAAAAGAAGATATTCACCTGCTTCTTATCAAAAGAATCTTTCAAGCCAGAAGGGACCCCAAGCAAAAAGAAAAGAGAAGCTTTCACTTCAGATTAAATTGAGATGCTCTGTGATAGTGATTACTTGCAGGAGTAAGTGAGTGGGTGTTCTTTTGAGGGTGCATTGTAGGCATGCTAGTTATTGAATGAGAGATCTGATAAGCACGTCATCTATAGGCAAAAAGAAGTGACAAGGAAAATGTAACAAGAGGGAGGGAGATTTAGGTCAAGACTTCAGCTCCAGGGTCAGGCTGGTTTGGATTTGACCCCCAGATCTTCTATTCCCTACTTCCTGCACATTCCTGGACAAATTACTAAGTCTAGGAAGCTAAGTTTCTTCATATATAAAACAGGAATTATAGACTCACCTCATAGGGCTGAAATATGGATTAAATTTGAGACTGGCTATAAAGTGCCAGGCACAGAAGAAGGCTCAATAAAAGTATTTGTTGTTGTTGTTACTGCTGCTGCTGTTGCTATTAAATAACATAAGTGTGAAACTGTGGTGTGATGAAAGTCACACAAAATAGCAGCTAACATCTAGTGTAGGCTGTATTTTGCTTCAAATATTAGTCAATCAACATTTTTGAATCAGTAGTTTCTGTACTACCTTTTGCTTTCTGTAAAACGTTACAACCTTTGCTTTTGCTAAAAAACTACATTAACTTTTTACTTTCCTGAAAAATATGCCATCTAATTAGAGAAAACACAGCAAGAAAAATTTCATGTTGCATGTTTTACAAGTCTAAGGCATGTGGTATAATGAAATCTATAAAATAAAAATAAATCAGTTCTTACAGTATCAAACAGTTCTAGCACACCAGAGCTATACCTATGACAGGATTTAGATGACTATTAAAAAACATATACATTTATCAACAAATCATATAGACTCTCAATAGCTGGAAAATACAATCAATGCCATTTCTTATTCAAAAGATGGTACAACAAAAATAAAGTTAGTTAGAAATAATTTAAAAACTTTTATTCCCCAAATTTTAATAAGACTACTTTTTTATTTCTTACAACACCTTACCTCCCTTGACCATATTTTTGGAAACTTCAGATGATATCAAAATATATTTTTAGTCAATTTTATATAACATATATCTTCATTTTTCAATAATGTCTTTATAAACATCATTTTAAAATTATGTAAACATTGAAACCTTTTAAAGACAATGTGTGAAGCTAGAACAAAAACCTCTCGATTCCACAATCCTAAAACAACATTATAACGACTTGATTTTTTTAATCAAATGCAGTGTTATCCTTCATGTACATATGTATATTTTAAAAACCATAGGTAATTTCCATACAGTAGATACAATATAGCTTGCTTTAATTTCCACTTGGTATTTTGTAAATTGTTGTCTACAAAATAAGTGTACCAATTTGTTTCCCAGCAGTGTAGTAGTTTTATCTTATCCTCACTGGCATTGGCATTTAGGCCCAGAATTTTGACAATTCTGAATTATATTGGCAAAATATAATGTTATATTGCTCTTATTTTAATTTATATGATTATTAGTGATACTAAATATATTACAAAAATTTGTTTTAACCTATATTTCTTACTTTGTATTGATGTTATTACCCATTAATATATGGGGAGTTTAGATATTTCTTGTCTATTTTTGTGAATTTTTTAGAAAACAAAATATTGGCCTATTGGTAACCTTTTAAATACAAATATTTCCTCCATAGTTAATATTTTGGTTGATATTTCAAGAATAACAATTTTCTGAAATGTTTATAATAGAAAGATTTTTTAACATTTTTAATCCTCTATTACTCTCATCTCCCCAAAATGAAACTTGCAATGGGTACCAATGATTTTCTCTAATTCTGTTTTATTTAATTTATGCTTTTTATTATTTTAAACTGTGCTATTTTAAATGCAGATTTATAAAAATCATTTGTGAAATTTCTCTAGATGAATCTTGCATAGGACATAGTAGTACTGTAGGTGCTGGGCTGGACAGTTTCTATTTAGGTTTGAAATTCTTATGACATTTCAAGCCCATTTTTAACTTAAAGAGAATGAGAAATTGCAAGAGTTTCAAATTCTCAATGTGCCTGAGGCAGAGATGGTACTGAATTCAGCTAGTATTATTATTTGTGGTAGACAAGGTTAAAAATCTAAGTTGTATTCTTTAAATAGTATATTAGGTGTCTTGAGAAAAAAAGTTCACTTAGTGGAGAGAGAAGTTTTCCTATTTTAGGCTTTCTATTAAAGTCATTATAAATTGCAAATAATCTGAATTAAAATTACTTTTTTTTTGTCTCCAGGTTTGAGGAAAAACTGTACATGTGTTTTATTTTTAACAAATCATTATGAGTATACATAGCATATTCCAGTCTGTAAGATTTCATAGTTTCAATTTAAAGAAAAATATCAGTATTCTAAAATTGTTTTTTAAAGTTAATTTCTTAAATGTGTATTTAAATTAACTAATACAATCAACCAAATGGAAATTATATTTTATTATAAACCCAAAGTCTTAGAACATTTGAGTTGTCATGAAAATGACATTTTACAAGTTCATTTTACAAGTTAAGTATATAAAGAACTATTTACAGGAGATTGGAACATGCCAATACATTTATTCACATGCATTCCTAATTTCCTCATTAGGCAGAAATAGTGTATGTTAGAGGTGATTAGTTTCTTTCTTTCTTATGGTGATGAGTCACAGCCCTGGAGTTCTAGTCTTATGCTCTGCACCATCTGTTTCACCACACAGCTGAACTCCGCAATGCACAGGCTACAAATATACAATTTGGTTTTTAGGCCTATTCTTAATCCTTACCTATTTATTAAGCCCATTGCCCTATTTATCAGTGAATTCCTGGGGCACTGTGACCACTAAACTTCCCCATGGGCTTCTTACAGACATCCCTTTCCCTTCCTAAGAAGCCCAGTTTAATTGAACATGGTTGGCCTGAAGGTATGAGACCTTGAATCCCATCAGCAATCTTTCTTTACCGTGTAATCCACATACAGTATGATTTAAGCCACTTCATAAGTTTTGTGCATGTAAGTACATTATCCCCCAGGGATTTCATTTTCCTCTAAGAGGGAAGTTGCTCTTTTGCCCCTCAATTACATGTGTAGATAAGATGTGATTAGTTTCCTGGGGTAGTATTACATTTCTTTTGGAGATACAACTTCCACAATTGATCCACTATATACCTGAAGCTGTGAAATATTATGGCATTGCCTATGAAAAGATATATGTTACAGGAGTAAAAGCCTCCAAAGTTTACTTGCATCTTTAGAAAAGGAGGGATATTTTCATTGCAATATTGAAATATCATTTATTAATTTCCACATTTGTCAAGTTTTATTGAATTTGTATCAAGCAATGTGTAAGGCAGTGGAAATACAAAATTGATTGTTGGATATCTATCCTAAGGAAACTCAAAATCTATTGATCACATTAATGGCTGTTCCTTTGACATTTATTTTATTTATGAAATAACCAGAGGTAAAATGAATCATGATGCATCGTATCATTTTATGGTATGATATATTTCACTAATGAATTTTTAAAAATGGCTATCTACTGAACTCATTTTATCCATTCATTTACTTATTTATTTAACATATATTTTTTGAGTACCTACTGGGTGCTAGTGGGAAAGACACACAAAAAATTTTAATAAATATGTAATGCATGCTTAGAGAGTATGGAAAGCCTGGATGTGTGCCAATCAGATCTTCCTTCAAGAGAAAATTTGCTTCATAAAGTGCAGTCAGCTGACTGACTCCAGAGACAGTACCCTTGGAATCTGCATCTTGCCTGAGTCACAGGCACACAGGTCTAGCCAATGACTTGGCAGTTCTGGGGAGTAGGGTGTATACATTTCCTCTTAATATAGGACTCCTCTAAAAGTCATATTTTCTCTGGAGCTCTCTGTTGGCTGATTGAGAACTTCTCTGAGTTGCACTTTTGTCTGAAGCTCTTGCTCAATCCTCCTTCCTTCCCCTTCTCCTCCCACATGTGTCAAACTTGCCTTGTAGTCTGAAAGCTTCTCCCGTACATACTCCTGCTCTCTCTCCCCTGTATTTCACAGGCAATGCCCTCAATTAATATCTTGTGCTTTTAACTCTGTATAGGTGCCTACTTCTAGGAAGACCTGAACTGACACAGATAAGTACAATAAAAAAAATTGACAGCATGGGAGAGGGAGGTGTTTTGCACGTGGAAAAGGGAAAATTTAGCAATTTTAAAATGTGGTAAGAGAGGTCTCCCTGAGAAGTTGACTTTTGAACAAAGCTTTAAAGGAAAAAGGAATGACCAATGGTGATATCAAGGCAAAGGTAACTGCCAGTGAAATGGCCCTTAGATGAGAATGAATTGTACCAATCTTCTCTCACAAAGTGATGTAATACTACTTTGAGAAGGTATATGAAGTCCACATGCAGGTTCAGATGATGGAGGAGGGCAGCAAGCTCTTCACTTATCACTGAACAAAGCTTGATGGAAGAAGGGTGATTTTCTGAGTCACTGCAGTGGTATGGAAGCCATAGTTCTCAAGATGTGGAGTCAGGGACAATGTTTTCATCAACTATGCAGCACTTTAAAAAAGTTTTCTTGTAGGAAAGAAACAAGCCAGTGAAAATGGCTCTGCATGTATTTTTATACAATGAATAATTGTTTTAAGAGGAGTCAAAGTTGGTACAAAATTCTGTAGTGGTTCTCAAGCATTTCTGAGGATAAATGCTAAAAAATATGACATAATAGTTGTAAATAATTAGAATGGAATGCATTATTAAAATAGCACACATGTATATTGCATATTTACTCTGAATTTTTGTTCATCTTTTATAGATATTATTGTGCATTTCTTTAAGAATAATATTTTGAATTTTTTTGTTTTATGCTATTATTAAAAAAATAAAAAATAAAAGTCCAAACCACTAGGTTACTTTGTGGCTCAGGATTAATATATTCTGTTGCAAATTATTCTCACATCTTTGGAAAATCAATTAAAATGCTCTCCTGAGAAGGAGCTACAAATAAAAATGTCATGTTTTCTTCTAGTTTTAGATAGAAAACCAAATGATATGGAGAAAATATAGAGGGATAAATGGAAAGTCTGATAAGACAAGTGATATTAAATAATCCCCAAAGGTTAGGTTTGCCATCTATCTGTAGAGTAGTTGAAAAAGATTGGACTGGGGGTAAGTCTTCAAATGAAGAGTAAGGAGACCATGTATACCCCGCCCCCCCCACACACGGGGTCTTCAAAAAGTTCACGGAAAATGCATGTTATGAAAAAACCATGCATGGATTTCAAAATTTTGTTCTACCAAAATAAACCCATATGAACTTGGTATAACATGTCTGAACAGGATCTAGTGTGAGGCACTAAAAAGGATAAGACATCAGTTTAAAAAAGGCCCCTATCAGAGAAACATGGATTCTTATAAAATTGAAGCAAGAACAAACATCAAATTTATAGTGATGCTTCGGTGGAAGGATGGTGAGATCATTGATGATTTATGAAAAGTTTACAGGGGCAATACCCCAAATAAAGCAGCAGTTTACACATGGAGAACTCATTTTAAGAAGGGACAAGAAGGTATTGAAGATGAAGCTTGTAGCGGTAGACCTTCCACATACATTTGCAAGAAAAAAATTTTATCTTGTTCGTGCTCTAATTAAATAAGACAGACAATTAATAGCATAAACAATAGTAACAACATAAACATCTCAATTGGTTTAGCTTACACAATTCTGACTGAAAAATTAGAGTCGAGCAAACTTTCCACTTGACGGTTGCAAAAACTGTTGCACCAGAAAAGCTGCAGACAAGAGCGGAGATTTCAATGAAAATTTTAAACAAGTGGGATCAAGGTCCTGAAGCATTTCTTCAAAGAATTGTAACAGGAGATGAAACATGACTTTACCACTATAATCGTGAAGATAAAACACAATCAAAGCAATGGCTCGCAAGAGGTGACAGTGGTCCAGTCAAAGCAAAAGAAGGTAGCCAAAGGCAAAGGATGCTCAAGACATTTTGATTGTTTACTTTCTGGAGGGCCAAAGAACTATAACATCTGCTTCTTATGAGAGTGTTTTGAGCTTACACTCTTTTGAGAGCTTACAAATGTGTCTTGAACTTGGTGGAGCTTATGTTGTGAAAGAAAGTTTGTATTTTTTTGATTTTTATCTTTTAATTCCATTTTTCCACCAACTTTTTGAAGTCCCCTTCTAAACATACAAGAGGTAGAATGGACAGTGCCCATATCTGAAAGGATGTTTGTGTGTAATGAAAAGTTGGTTAATACATCATAAGCCCTGCAAAGGCCAAAATGAAATCCAAGACTAAGGCTGATGGAGAAAGTCCAATAAATCTTAAATCCTGAATTACTTAAAAATGAACTGGAGTGCATATACCCTCAGCACACTTTTCAATGCTGAAAATTTTTTCTTGAAGGAAGAGCCTGTCAAAACGGGTTCCGGAGATCAGTGCACCTGCTTCCCCAATATCTGGTTTGATCAGAAAATATTAATTTGCCCTCTGAATGTCCAGTCTCAGTGCATTTCCCTTTAACACAGTTTTTCATGGACTCTAGCAATAAAACACAGCAAAAGCAATGGATTCGTACCAGATGGAGGCATTGCCAAGCCCCCAAGGCTTTGCTTGCCTCTGTGTTAAGAGAGGAAGACAGAGGAACAGAAGCCAGAAACAAGCAAAGAGTTCTCAGGGCAAGAAAAGTAAAAGCACTGAAGTAAAACTATATCTTGCCAGAACACATGACCAAGAAATTGAAACAGCTGATGATAAAATGCTATGCCCACATGGCATTTATCTCTGGCTTCCCAAAGAAAAGAAAAATGATGGACAGAAGAAATACAATTTCCAGAGGTAACTTAATTCCCTATGAAACACTGGGATACACATAAGGGAGGAAAAATATATATATTCTTAATTTAGGAAGGAATAATAGTTACAACAGATGTTGTTTGCACAAATATTTAAAATAATATTGCATATATTTACTTATCATTGCTATTAAATTAAGGTAATGGTAAAAAATTTAATGACTAGTTTTTTAACTTGTACAACACAAATAATTAGTATTATAGTTATTTATTAGTGTTTTTTCCCCAAAATTTCTCCTTTTGTCATCCCTTGAAGTTAGGTGTGGCCATGACTTACTTTGGTCATTGAAATGGGTGTGGAAGTGATGGGTGTCACTCACAGATAGAATTTTCATATTCCGTGCATGATTCTATATGTCTCATTTTTCAGTCTTGGCACTGAGATACAGTGTGGGATCATGAATAAGGATGATGCACAACAGAGTAAGGTATAGCAAGACTGTTATAGTTCTAAGCCACTGAGTTTGTGGTTGTTTATTGCCAAGCATAACCTGAATTCTCCCTATAGATATAAATATTTTCTACTAAGATCTGAGTACTCAAAGGATAGTAACTGATTTCTTCATTCACAGGCCTTTACAAAATAGTTAGCAATTACATAGAATTCTATACGAAATGCTTTGGCCAATTTGAATAAATAAATTTAGCAGACCTTGTGCAAGAGATTATAATATTAACATATTATATTAATAAAGATTGGAAAATGTAACTTTTTGTCTAAAAGTATTACCATATAGATATGATCCTCTTTCAGGGCTAAATAATTCTCTGGGAACCTGTCCATCATATGGACTAAGTGAGATTCAAAAAGTAGTTATACTAAGAAGGGTAAGGTTAAAACTAATTAGAGGATTAATTTAGATGTGTAAGCCCAGTCTTGGGCCTATACTATAAGAAATGCAGATATTTGAGCCAAGAAAATTTATCCAAAGACAGGAGATAAATCAAAGGAGGAAGGAAGGGAAGAGATATAGAGGACAGTTATAATATAAGTCACATTTTATAAAATTAATGAAAGACAAGAAACCACAGCCCCAAGAAGATTAGATATCCTTAAGCAGAACAAATATCAAAACAAAACAAAACAAATAACACCAACAAAAACAGCAAAAGCAACCTCATACACTTAGACACATCATTGCCAACCTGCTAAAAACCAAAGATTAAAAAAAAAATCTTGAAGGCAGCCTAGGGTGGGATGGGTGCAGCATTACACAGAGAAGAACAAAGGTAAGATATACACCAGACTTGTCATCAAAAATAATACAAGACAGAAGACAATTGAATGGGCGTCTTTAAAATGCAGAAACAAACAATAAGAACTACTGACCCAGACTAATATACCTGGTGAAAATACTTTAAAAAATGGAGGCATAAGTACTTTTACAAATCAACAAATCTTGAATGAGACAATTCTTCGCTAGAGACCTGCAGTACAAGGTATATTAAAAGAAATTCTTCAAGTAGAAGGAGTATGATGGAAATTTAAAATTATACACAAATATAAAAGAACAGCTAAATGGTAAATATGAAAAACATTTTTATGGTTAAACTCTTTAAAAGATAATTTATTTTTAAAGAGTTATTAGTAGGAAAGTACTGTGCATTTATAACAAATGTAGAAGTAAAGTGTGTGAAAATATAGTTCAAAGGACAGGAATGAGGAAATTGAAGTGTATGAATGGGGTAAAAATATTTGATGGTATATTATGCTAACTTAAAATGTTTATTGTAAACCCCAGAGCAATCACTAAAATTTTTTAAAAATACGATTAATAAGCCAACATTTGAGATAAAGATAATAAATAATAATTAATAAAAAAGAGAAAAGAGGACTAAAGGGACAAATAACAGGTGGAGCAAATGGAAAACAAAAAGCAAGATGGTAGACTTAAACCCAACTATATCAATAACTACATTAAATTTAATTATCTAAATACCCTAACAAAAGGCAAGTCTATGAGTTTAGATTAAAAAAACACAACAATGTACTGTCTACAAGAAATGCAGGTTACATATAAATACACCAATGTAAAGTAAAATTATGTGAAAGGATACAGTATGCAAGTACCAATCAAAAGAAAAATGGCAAGGGTTATGTTAACATCAGCAAAGTAGACTTCAAAACAAAGAATATTACCATACATAATGAGGTTTATGATATGATAACAAAAGAAGACATTACAACTCTATTTGCCATCTTAACCATTTTTAAGTGTACAGTTTAATAGTAAGTGTATTAACATTGTTGTGAAACAGATCCCCAGAACATTTTCTTCTTGCAGAACTGAAACTCTATACCATTAACCAACAACTCACCTTTGCCTACTTCCCTCAGACCCTGCTAACCACCATTCTACTTTTTATATTTGTGAATTTGACTGTTTTGGATACTTAACATAAGTGGAATCATACAGTATTTGTCCTTTTCTTACTGGCTTATTGCACTTAGCATAATGCCCTAAAGTTTCATTCATGTTGCAGCATAGGACTGGATTTCCTTCCTCTCTAAGGCTGCATAGTATTCCATTATACATATATACGATATTTTGTTTATTCATTCATTACTTGATGCACCTTTAGGTTGCATCCACCTCTTGGCTATTGTGAATAGTGCTGCTGTGAACATGGTGTGCAAATATCTCTTCAGCACCCTGCTTTTAATTCTTTTGGATATGTACCCAGAAGTAGGATTGCTGGATCATATGGTAGTTTTATTTTAAAATTCTTGAGGAACCCCCATACTGTTTTTCAGTGGTTGCACAATTTTACAATTACACCAGTAACATATAGGGGGGTCTCAATTTCTCTACATCCTCACCAAAACTTGTTATTTTCTGTTGTTTTTAATAGTAGTCATTCTAATGGGTGGGAAGTGATATCACATTGTGGTTTTGATTTGCATTTCTTTGATTACTAGTTATGTTGAAAATATTTTCATATGCTTTCTGGCCATTTGTATATTATCTTTGGAGAAATCTCTATTCAAGCCCTTTGCCCATTTATTTTTATTTTTATTTTATTTTAAAATTTTTGATTGGATTTTTTGATATGTTTTTGTTGTTGAGAGTTCTTTATATATTCTGGATAGTAATCCCTTATTCATATATATGACTTGAAAATATCTTTGTATTTTCTACCATTCCATAGGTTGCCTTTATAGTCTGTTGATTGTGCTCTTTAATGACCAAAAGTTTTAAAGTTTGATATAGTCCCATTTGTTTACTTTTGCATTTGTTGTCTGTGCTTTTGGTGTCATATACAAGAAATTATTGTCAAATTAAATGTCATGAAGCTTTTTCTCTATGTTTTCTCCTAGGAATTTTATAGTTTGGGGTCTTACATTTAGATCTTTAATCCATTTTAAGTTAAATTTTCATAAACAGTAATAGAAGGATCTAACTTTATTCTTTTGCACGTGGATATTCAATTTTCTCTCCCCCATTTATTGAAGAGATTGTCCTATTTCCATTGAGTGGTATTGACACTTTATTAAAGATCATTTGACCACATACACTTGTTAATTTTTGGACTCTCCATATTATTCCATTGACCTATTTTTCTTTCTTTGTGCAAGGACCACATTGTTTTGATTACTGTAGCTTTGTAATAATTTTTTGATAAATAATGTAATGTGTAAATATCATAAGTATGATTTTTAAAATCAGGAAATATGAGTACTCCAATTTTGTTCTTTTTTTAAAAAATTATTTGATCATCAGGGTCCCTAGAGATTCCATATGGATTTTTGAATTAATTTTTCTACTTCTGCAAAAAATGCCATTGAGATTTGATACACATTGCATTGAGTCTGTCAATCACTTTGGGTAGTATGGCCATCTCAAAAATATTTTCATTTATTTGTGTCTTTATTTTCTTTCACAAAGTTTGTAGTTTTCAGTGTACAAGTATCTCAACTTCTTGGTTAAATTTATTTCTAAGTTTTTAATTCTTTCTATCACTATTGCAGATGGAGTCATTTTCTTAATCCCCATTTCAAATGTTCATTTTCAGTGCATAGACACACAATTTAATTTTGTGTGTTGATTTTGTATCCTGCAACTTTGCTGAATTTACTTATTAGTTCTAACGTGTGCGTTTGTGTGTAGGGCGGTACTTAGCATTTTCTACATCTAAGATCATATCATCTGTGAACAGAGATAATTTTATTTCTTCCTTTACAATTTGAATGCCTTGTATTTCTTTTTCTTGCCTAATTGTTCTTCATAGAACTTCTAATACTATGCAAAATAAAAGTGGCAACAGTGGGCATCCTGGTCTTTTTCTTGATCTTACGCAAAAAGCTTTCAGTCCTTCACCACTGAGTGAGATGTGTTGAAGTTGTTTCCTTCTATCCTAGTTTGTTGAGAGTTTTTATTATGAAAGGCTGTTGAATTGTGTCAGATGCTTTTTCTGCATCAATTGAGATAATTATGTGGTTTTTGTCCCTCATTCTCTTAATGTAATGTATCACATTGATTGATTTTCTTATGTTGATTGATATTCCTTGATTATGGTGTATAGTCTTCTTACGTTGTTGTTAAATTCAGTTTGATGGTATTTTGCTGAGGACTTTTGCAACAATACTCATCAAGGATATTGATTTGTGGTTTTCTTATAGTGCCTTTGGTTTTGGTGTCAGAATAATGCTGGCCTCATGGAATGAAATTGGGAGAGTTCCTTCCTTTTCAATTTTTAGAAGAGTTTGAGGAATATTGGTGTTAATTATTCTTTTAATTTTGGGTAAAGTTCTCCAGTGAAGCCATCTGGTCCTAAGCTCTTTTTTTTTTGTTTGTTTGGTTTTGGGAGGTTTTTGGTTACTGATTCATTCTTCTTGATACTTATTTATCTGTTCAGATTTTCTTTTTTTATTATTTAGTCTTGATTCATGAAGGCTGTGTGTTCATAGGAATTTATTAATTTCTTCTAGATTATTCAGTTTTTGACATACAATCATTCATAGTAATCTCTTATAATCCTTTTTTATTTTGTGGCATCGGTCATAATGTCCCCTCTTTCATCACTGATTTAAGTTATTTGAGTCTTGTCTCTTTTTTTCCTAATCCAGCTAAGGGTTCTTCAATTTTGTTAATCTTTTAAAAGACCCAACTTTTAGTTTTGTTAATTTTTTCTATTGCCTTTGTTTTCTTTTATTAATCTCTTCTCTAATCTTTATTATTTCCTTCCTTGTGCTAGCTTTAGTTTTAATTTCTTCTTCTTTTTCTAGTTCCTTGAGGTGTAAAGTTAAGTTGTATGTCTTGGAATTTTTTTGTCCCTCCTTTTCTCTCTTACTGCCTTTCTCTTTGTTTCTTTGATTTTTGTTTGTGGTGACATGCTTTGATTCCCTTTTCATTCCCTTTTTTGTGTATTCTATAGACTATACTTACCATTTCAATTACATGAAACACCTCATAGCATTTGATTTTAAATTGTTAATACTTTCAATTGCATACAAAAACTATACTCCTATACAGCTGTACCTCCCCACTTTATGTTATTGATATCAAAAATTATATCTTCATATACTGTATATCCATTAACATAGATTTATAGTCAATTTTTGTCTTTATAATTTAAGATTTATATAAGAATTAAAAGTGAATTTCTGCACCAAAATTACATTAATAAAAATTATCATATTTGTTGGTATAGTTATTTTTACTGGAGATCTTTACATTTACATGTGATTTTGTGTTAATGTCTAGAGACTTTTCCTTTCACCTGAACACCTCCCTTTAGCATTTCTTGCAGAGAAGGTCTGACAGCAATGAACTCCCTATGCTTTTGTTTACCTGGGAAAGCCTTAATTTCTCCTTTACTTTTACAGGACAGATTTTCTGGATACAGCATCCTTGGTTGGCAACTTTTTTTAAATTTCAGCACTTGGGATATATTATCCTACTTCCTTCTAAACCTCAAAGTTTCCTCTGAGAAATCCTGTGGTGATCTTGGATTCTCCTTTTTATGTGTTGAGACAATTTTCCCTGGAAGATTTCAAGATTCTTTGTCTTTGACTTTCAACAGTTTGATTATAATATGTCTCTGTGGGTGTCTTTAGATTTATCATGGACGGAGTTTTTTGAGCTTCCTGAATTTGTATATCCATTTCTCTCAGAATTGAGGAGTTTTTTGGCTATTATTTCTTCAAATAAGTGCTCTTCCCATTTATCACTCTTTGTCTGAGACTTCTGTAATGCATATATTTGTTTGCTTGATAGTGTCTCATAAGTACCTTAAGCTCTCTTCACTTTTCTTTATTCTTTTTTCTTCTCTGACTTGATATTTCTAAAAGATCTGCCTTCAAGCTCACTGATTATTTCTTCTGCCTGATCAAGTGTGCTTGTGCTTGTGTTGAATATCTTTAGTGAATTTTTCTATTCTGTTATTGTATTTTTCAGCTCCAAAATTTCCTTTTGGTTCTTTTTTTAATAATTTCTATCTCTTTGTTGATATTTCCATTTTTGTTCATGCATCATTTTCCTGATTCATTTAGTTTTCTATCTACATTCTTTTTTTTTTTTATCTCATTGAGCATTTTTATGACAGTTATTTTACATTATTTTTCAGGCAGCTCGTAGATCTATAGTTTTATTTTCATCCATTGATTGGGTCCTGTTTTCTTGTTTCTCTATGTGTCTTGTGATTTTGCATTTTTTTTTTTTTTTTGTTATTGAGACTTGGGCATTTGAAAAAACAATCACTTCTTCCAGTCTTTATAGACTGACTTTGTTCAGGGAAACATCTTTACTGAATAGTCTAGCTAGAGAATCTAGAACCACTCAAACATTTTCGGGGTGTCTTCTTTGGGCTTGTGTGTATACTTTTAGTCACCCAAATTCTCTAAGCAGCATGTCCTGCTTTTTCTCCCTTTCTCTAGCTGGCATCTGCCTATGGGACTACATCTCTAACATTCCACAGTAATTGTATCTGTTTTCAGAGACTTCCAAAATAATCTACAGCACCATCAGTGCTCCAAGACAGATACTAGCTCCTCAGACATTCCCCCATCTAATTAGAACAGTGGACACATAGTCCATTCTTTTGTTTCTCTTCCAAGGGAGAATCCTTGGTATGGGAAGTTCCCTCTAGATTGCAATGTGCTATATGGGTTAAGGGTAGGGCACATATGGTTATGCAAAATGCTCAAACTTTCCTGCCTCTTTCACCAAAATCCCTTGCTGGTGTTATAACTTCTCAATGGTCTCTAGAGTTCTTGCAAAGGTATTCTAGTCTATATATTGTTTGTAACTTGATGTCCCCGTAAGAGAGTGAAAGCCTGAAGCTTCCTAGTCTACCATCTTTCTGAGGTCACTATATTCTACAACCCTACAATTTTAAGGATCAAATAACAAAACTTCAAAATAAATAAAGTAAAAACCAGTAGAACTTAAAAGAGAACTTATTATGGATTGAATATTTGTGCTCCCCCAAACTTTGTATTTTGAAGCATTAACCCTCAGTGTGGCTGTGCTTGGAAATGAGGCCTCTAAGGAAGTAATTAAGGTTAAATGAGGTCAGAAGGATAGGACGCTGATCTGAAAGCATTAGTTTCCTTATAGAAGAGACACTGAAAGCTCCCTTTCTCACTGTTTTTGCATGCATGCACTGAGGAAAGGCCATGCGAAGACACAGTGAGAAAGTGTCTGTCTTCAACCCAAGGTAAGAACCTTCACCAGACACCAACCATGTTGGCACCTTGATCTTGGACGTCTAGTCTCCAAAACTGTGAGAAAGTAAATTTTTGTTGTTTAAGCCACCTAGTCTATGGTATTTTGTTATGGTAGCCTGACCAGACTAATATAGAACTAGTCAAATTCATCATTAGGTAGTTGGCAACTTCAAAATCTTCTCTCAGTTATCAATAGGAAAAATAAATCAAAATATCAGAAGGGATACAGCAAGCTTGGACCACACTATTATCCAACTTCATTTAATTGCTATTTGTAGAATATTCTATGAAACAATTGCCAAATTCACACTATTTTAAAGTACACATAAAACATTAAGCAAGATTTACAACATGCTGGATCCTAAAATAATTCTCAAAAATTATAAAGAATTGAAAGCATACAAAGTGTATTAGTTTTTATTGCTGTGTAACAGGTTATCACAAACTTAGCAGTTTAGAACAATACAAATTTATTATGTCTCAGTTTACATGGGTCAGAAGTCCAGGCATGAGTTAGCACAGTTCTCTGTTCAAGGTTTCCCTAGCCTGAAATCAAGGGCTGTGATCTTATTTCAGGCTCCAGGTCTTCTTGCAAGCACAGTGTTGTTGGCAGAATTCAATTTCTTGAGATTTTCTAACTAAGTCTTTGATCTCTTAGAAGCTTCCTACCTCTTGCTGCTATTTGATGCTCTCCACAATATGGCAATTTGCTTCTTTAAGGCCAAGAGGAAAGTGTTTGTGCTGCTTCAAATCTCTCTGAATTCTTTTGTTCTTGACATCTAGTCTCTCTTTTAAAGTGTTCACCTAGTTAGACCAGAGCCACCCAAGATAAACTTCCCTTTGATTGACTTAAAGTCAGCTAATTAGGGGCCTTAACTAGGTGTCTAATCTGAAATTTCCCATCACCTGCAGAAAGCTGCAAATTCCTTTCACCTATCCCAATAATATAGCCCAAAGATTGGACTGACATTCCATAATTCTTACACTCAAAGAGAGGAAATTATACAGTGCATGAACATTGGGGTTAGAATCTTGGGGGCCATCTTTCTTTCCATCACACAAAATATGTTTTCTTACTTTAATAAAATGTAATGAATTCAATAAAAAAGTCTATTGAATTGATTAAATTCAATTTGGGAATTTTCACAATATTTAGAAATTAAAGGATACACTTGCCAATAATCCATGGGTCAGAGAAGAAATAGAAGGAATTAGAAAATATTCACATTAAAATAAAATGAAAATGAAACATGTCAAAAATTTATGGTGTGTAGCTAAAGCAGTACTTAACAGGAAATTCATAACATTAAGTGTTTATATTAGAAATGAAGAAGGCCACAGATCAATGACCAAAGCTTCCATCTCAAGGAACTAGAAATTAAAGAAAAATTTAAACCCAACTCATGCAGAAGTAGAGAAATAATAATGATAAAAGAAGAAATTAATAAAATAGAAAAGTATTAAAGAAAATACAAAAATCTAAAAGCAGATTTTTTGGAAAAAATATCAAGAAAATTGATAAAACTATAACTGAAATAAATGGAATTCAGAGTAAAAAATCTTTCCAGAGAGTAAATCCAGATCCAGTTGATATCAGTAATAAATTTGACTAAATATTTAAAGTAGAAATAAAACAATTCTACACAAACTTTTCCAGAAAATAGAAAAGACAAGAACACTTAAAACCCTTTTTATGAGGCCAGTTTAATTCTGATTTTTTAAAGACAAAGATATTAAAAATAATAAAAACTACAGTCAATCCTTCATGAACATAGATAAAAATTCCTTAAAATTTAAACAAATTGAATCCAGTGATATGTAAAAAAAAATAAGCATCATTTCTAAATGGGACTTATTCTAGAAATACAAGGTAGTTTTAACATTAAAAAATCAATAAAAAAAGAGACAGATTATCAAGGAAAAAAATCAATGGCTTCAATTTACCGTATCAACAGACTTAAAAAGAACAAAAAGATCACCCCTATACATGCATAAAAAGTATTTTACAAAACTCAACATCCATTCATGCTAAAAACTCAGCTAACCAGGAATAGAAGGAAATGTCCTCATCCTGGTACAGGGCCTACAAAGTCCTTTCTGATCTGGACTCTGTTACCTATTCGACTCCATCTCTCTATACTGTCTCACTTGCTCACTTGCCATTATGTTCCCACCTCATAGGCTTTGCATTAGCTGTTTCCTCTGCATGGAATGTTTTTCCATAAAATAGCTACATGGCTCATTTCATCTCTTCCTTCATTTTCTCGTCCAAATGTCCTCTTCTTGGTGAACATTACTATATTCATTCCTCTTTAAAATTCCAACCACTCATTCTGATTTTTCTTTGTCATTTAAAAAAATACACTTACCTCATTCTAACATATTATGTAATTGACCTATTATCATCATTATTATTAGTATTATTGATTTATTTTACCATGTACAATCCATAGCAGCAGATATTTTTGTTTTTTTAAAACTAATGTATCCATATTTCAGAGCAGGTGTTAGCATATTATAGACATTCTATAAGTATTTGTTGAATGAATAAATGAATAAATCACTAATTTAGAAGTTGTAGAATAGGGTACACTAATAATGACTCCTTGGACTTCAACAGCTTCTGTCCTCTGAAGAATATAGATGTGAAAGAAAGAGACTTCTTGGTTCTTAACAAAAATATAATGTAGATTCTATAGATCTTTTATTTGCAGACCCTGTGCTAGAGCTGGTGAGATTCCAATTCTTGTTTTTAAGAATAAATGAAAAAAAGGAAAGGAATTCAGCAGAGATGGAGATCAGTGCTGTAGTCACACAATAGTAACTGTTGCATCTTTTATTTTTTTCTGTGTTATTGAAGTTTATCGAGGAATAAAAAACTTTGAAAGGGGACATTCCTTTTCTCCAAAAAGTTGTGATTTGCGTTTTCCTAGCTTGGAAATCTCTGTTGGCAATAGAGAGCTTATAGAAGTAGCCACCAAAGGAAGTTCTATTCTTAATGCAATGTAGTGACTGAACCAGTCTCCGGTTTAAGAATTGTCTTTTCCTTATGCTTTTCTCTTTTTAGAGACATCAACACCTAAGTTTTCTGAAATAATTTGGAGCATTGTGTATGTTTCATCTATAAGCTTTTGTTTATCACACAAAACTAAATTGTGCTTTGGCCACATCATTCTGTGCCTACAGCTGAGGTTTGGTTTTCACAATGATGTCAAATATTATATGAAGAACAGCTAGTGCAACAATTCAGACATAACTAGGTCAACTTCCACTAGCTTATCCTTTTTCCATAAATTGTGTTCATGTTCCCTTTTGTTCTTGAAGACAATGTTTCAAATTGTAGATGTAATGAATAAATTTAGCAGCCTCTTGTGCTTTAGAAAGGAAGGTGACAATGAACAAATATTAAAAAAATACTCCTTGAAGGAAAATCCTTAGAGTATAAGTCAATTTTGCTGAATATATATTTGCTACTATATTAACATTATACTGCTTACATTGTTTTATTTAAATGTTTAGGGTCATTTCTGTTTTTCTTCCCAATCAGTCAGGAAAAATTGTGTATGAGTTGTGTATGTATCACTTTTAAAAAGTTATTTCATTACATGATATTGGTCTAAGAAGAATTTATTACTTTTATATTTAGAGATAGATGGCCATGGGATAGGTTTTTCAAATTACTACCTAAGATCATACAAATATAGACAGACTAGAATAGTTATTTTTAGTATCGGCAGCTGAAGAGACAAGCCTGTAACTGAATTCAATATAGTAAAATGTTTTAGTTCATAGTCGACTGGGAGATACTCTTTTAACAACATATTATTTCTGAAATTAAATTTGGCCAACATGAAGTGCATTTCTCTTATATTTTGGGAAGGTAAAAATGTATGTAAGTAAGAGTTGGAGGCCCATAGTGTTTCATTTTTCTCCACTAGGGAGGAGGGTGATTTGCAAATTGGTGGTACCTTCATAAGAAGTAAAGTTAAACTTATGCAGAATTTCAGGAGAGGAGAAGTGAGAGTTTTATGTTTCCCTGGTTGATTAATAGATTATGTTAATTCACGCGACATTTAACATCTTTTATGGGTTGAGCCCTGTTCTAGGTACTTGGAAGGCAAATATGGACAAAATGAAAGTCCAGCTCTCTTAGAACATATATTTCAATTATAAAATATTTTACGTTTTCAGATGGTATATTTCTTATGCAGTTTGGTTTATACTGAAAGACAATTGATATTTCCATCATACATTTTCTGATTATGGACATAGTACATGGACCTCCCATAATTCTACCTCCCATAATTCTAAAGTGATTTGAGTACAAATCACTATAAACACTTTTTTATCTTTCTAATCATATAAATGTAAGTATATTAAACTATTGCTTATCACTTAATGCATATTTGTACATTTTTAAATAATGATTTTAATGGTCTTATGTTTATACAGAAATAAATAATCTATTACTGAGCAGTCAGGATGCTCTTGATTTCCTGCTATTAGGAAGAACATATTTGTAAAATATTTTTGGGAGAAACTGATTATATTTTTAGGATAAATTCCCATAAGTGGTATTACTAGGTAAAGTCATAAGGATATTTTTAACACTTTGGTAATATTTCCAAGTTGACCTCCAGAATTGTTGTACACTTTACAAGAACAATTCATCTATTTTATTATTTTTAACTTTTTAAATTGACAAATGAAATATTGTATACATTTATGGTGTACAACATGATTTTTTGATATATGCATACATGGTGAAATGCTTAAGTCAAACTAATAAACATATTCATCCCCTCACATCCTTATCATTTTTGGGATAAGAACATTTAAAATCTATCCTCTTAGCAATTCTCAAGTATACAATATATTATTATTAACTATAGTCACCATGATATAAAATTGATCTCTTGAACTTATTCTTTCTGTCTAACTGAAACTTTGTGCTCTTTAACCAACATCTCCCCATTTCATTCCTCATCCCTCCTTCCCCTCAGCCCCTGGTAACCACCATTCTACTCTCTGCTTCTGTGAGTTCAATTTTTTAGATTCCACATACACATGGGATCATGCAGTATTTGCCTTTCTGTGTGTGGCTTATTTTGCTAAGCATAATGTCCTACAGATTCATTCATTTTGTTGCACAGGGCAGGATTTCCTTCTCTTTTAAGGTTGAATAGTATTCCATTGTGTATATATACCATGTTTTCTTTACCCATTTGTCTGTTCATGGATACTCAAGTTAATTCCATACCTTGGCTATTATGAATAATGCTACAATGAACATGGGAGTGAAAATATCTCTTTTGTATACTGACTTCAATTTCTTTGAACATACCCAGAAGTAAAATTTCTAGGTCATATGGTAGTTCTACTTTTAATTTTTTGAAGAACCTCCATACTGTTTTTATAACGGTTGCACTAATTTACTTTCCCCCCAGAAGTATTCAAGGGTTTCCTCTTGTCCACATCCTCTCCAGCACTTGTTATCTTATCTTTTTGATAAAAGCCATTTTTACAGGTGTGAGGTAATGTCTTACTATGGTTTAAGTTTGCATTTCCCCAATAATTAGTGATGTTGAACACCTTTTTATATACCTGTTGGCCTTTTGTATGTCTTCTTTTGAGAAATATCTACTTGGGTTTTTTGCCCATTTTTTAATCAGGTTATTTGTTTTCTTCCTTTCAAGTTGCATTCTTTACATATTTTGGATTATAGTCCCTTATTAGATGTATAGTTTATAAATATTTTCTCTCATTCCATAGATTGTCTCTTACTCTGTTGATCGTTTCCTTGGCTTTGCAGACGCTTTTCAGTTTGATGCCATCCCATTTGTCTATTTTTGCTTTTGTTGCGTGTGCTTTTGGGTCATATTAAAAAATCTTTATCAAGACTAATTTCAAGAAGCTTTTTTCTTATGTTTTCTTCTAGTAGTTTTACAGTTTCAGGTCTTACATTTAGTTCTTTAATCTATTTTCAGTTAATTTTTGTATGTGGGGTGAGATAAGGGTCCAATTTCATTCTTCTGCATGTGGATATCCAGTTTTCCCAACGTCATTTATTGACGAGACTGTCTTTTCCTCACAACTAACCTATTAATACTTTAAAGCTATTCAGTTGATGCTTATATTAATGACAATTTTCATTTTCACTTCCATCGTGATATTTGTTATTGTGTTAGATATTGTGTAGTACTCACTCTATGCAAAAAACAGCATTGTACAAACATTCTTCACTTATCTTGTTCCTAAGGTAAGAGATCTGTGGTAGTAGACAAATAAAATTGTAAAGTACAAATTGTTTGTTGGAATGACAAATCCTCTGCATATATTCAATTTGGCTTCTTAAATTCTCTTGTTGCATTTTCAGAGTTTTTATAGGAAAGTGTTTAAACTGTGTTCATGAAAAGCAGCAATGCTTTGTTTAGCACAACCATCTGAGGACAGTCTATACATGACTTGCTACCTCTGTTTTGGTACTCCAAATATTATTTTTAAACACAGGGAATCACCAGATTGAAAAACAGTAACCCTGAGCTTCTTCAGCTCAATTAAACAAACATTTGTTTTTCATCCTCTGTATATCTGACTCTTTATGAGGTTCAGGTCCTGTAATCATGTGAGATAAGGTCAGTTCAGCTTGGGATATTGCATTAAATGATGAAATTTCCTCATACCTAGGAATAAATTCACAATACCTGCAATTATGTTCCATGTGATACCCTGAACTACTTTTGCAATAATTATGAATTTATGTTTTTATCACAAAAGCTAACCTGTAGCATTCAATTCTGAAAAGTAAGGAAAAGAGAAAGGTTCATAGTTTCTAGATATGAATCAACTGGAAATTGACTAATTCCTTGAATATATCCTTAATAATGGTTAAACAGAGTCAATACATGTGAGGCTTTTGCTGCAGTCACTTTGAGTCACCATAAAAGACTGTAGCTGTAGCTCCCTAAGAATATAATGAATGTTCAATGCATGGTAAATGTAAGAAAGAAACTCAATATTTGATTTAAGAGATAGGAATGAAATGTAATTTCAAAAACATAAATCAAAGTTTATTGTTTTCTGAAGTATATGTTTTAGGTGACTCAGGGTGTTCTGTAGCTTATTTAATAGAATTGAAAGTATAAAGGGATAAATTCTGAGATATATTTGTAGTCTAATCAGATATCGGAGTGCCCAACTCTCATTTATTGCAGTGATAGCTAGTCATCGTGAAATATAATATATATTTTTAAAATAGTAGTGAGGGAGCCTTATCACGTCTGAGTTCTGTTCAGGAAACTCCTGGCAAGGGATACACTGCCAAATACAGAGTGAACATGCCAGATTGAAATCTCCATGTGATTTTTATCATGCAACATAATGAGCTGACAGCTGAAAAGGATCACGCACAGATTGCTTTTCCTTCCTCCTGTTTGCAATTTTTCCTTAGGATAATATTCTTTACCTTTTGACAGTGTTGAATTTTAAATATTTCGCTTCCACAGATATCATTTTGAAAAAATTCCTTTTACCCTATCTGACAGATAACCTCCTAATTTATCTGCCTGGACTCAAAGTACATTCCAACACTTTTTAAATGTACACATAAAGGTACACATGAAGGTACTCATAAAGGTGCTATTATTAGCATGGATATAAATACACTGACTTAAAATTATGCTTTTAATAGGAAGAAACTTATTATTTTTCCTCCAAATGACTTTTAGCACTATCTTCTGTCAAAGTATTGTGTCTGAATGCTACAAGACTGTCATCAAATAACTAGATGTCCGTGTATATACATGTATGTTTTAACAATTCCCAGAAATTGCCAGAACTCCTAAGATTAACTCCATCTTTTATCTAGAAAAGATAAAACTGTTAAAGAACACACTATTGAGAGTCAAGTTTTTTGGTAGAGAACATATATATTTTTTCCATTTAATCCACATTTGAATACCATTTTATGTTTGGAGCAGAAAGAACTGAAGCAGCTGATTGAAAAAAACTGTATATTTATACCATAACAGTAGTAAAAATTAAAGCTGTATCTTAAAGAAGTGGTTTAGTGGAAAAATTTTAGGACTTCTGAAGAAACAATAGCAAAAGAAGAAAATTATCTTTAAATTATCTGGTGCAATAGGAGGAATCCTATATGTTTTCACCGAAAGCATTTTTAGCCAAGCCCAATATCACTATTTCACACTCGTTTGTGATTTTCTTGGACTCCAACTGCCTTTTGGTCAAATCTTGGCATTGCTACAGTGTTCGTGATTTGGGGAAAGTTATACAAAATCTCTGAGATTTGGCTTATCTGTAAAAAAGCCTAATGAGACACTTCAAATAAGTTTAGTGTGGGATTTCACTTGGTATATGTGAAAAATCTCAATTGTATTAGTTTTAACATATATTGGTTCACTTATTTTGTCATTTAAACTGGAAAGCTGCCAGCTGAACCCTTGTCCCTCAGCATATATTTTACCTTTACTAAGAATTGATGTACTTCTTCAATCTGGCAAAGGGCATCTACACAAATCCCACAGCTAACATACTCAAAGGAAAAAGACTGAATACTTTCCCCTGAGATGCAGAACGACATGATGTCCTCTAGTTTTGCCCTCAATAGAACTATTTAATGATTTTAAGCAAGTAATATCTGTTGTTACCCTAACAACCCTTAAAATTCAATTCAGAGTTCAACCTGTTCCTCACTCTATTCAGCCTAGCTGGGTCTCCACTCTCATCTCTAAAGGTTGCAAAAGTGACTTAGGCTGAAGCCATTTTGTTTAGCGGTAAGCACACAACCCAAACTAAGCTGTAAGTACAACTCATATGACTTATGCAAGAGCTCAGAGCAAGGAAGCTTTATTCTTATCTGTTGGTTGGAAATCAATTGGCTGCCATCTTGTAACCATGAAAGAAGGATCTAGCTGAGATGGAGGAATAAAGCTAAGGTGGCCCAAGAAAAAGTAAGAAGCCAAATCCTTATTACATTATTTGTATTTAGCCAGTTTCAAAAAGTTTTATTTTTTAGCAAATAGTAAAATTTAGCAAAAAAAGTTTAAACTTTTTGCTTAAGGCAGTTTAGAAAAACTTAGATGCACATATGATGTACATTGGCTAATTCTTTAAAATATTCCATTTGAAATACAGCTTAAGAAATCTCATCTTAATACCCGTCATTCCTCTCTTAGAAATATTGTCTTTTTTCCTCAATACAAAAGGTTTTGACATATTTCAGGTAAGGCTTTACAAATTATGGGAAAGTAGACAAAAATGCTACAAGATGCCTTTGGAAACGCTAAGAATGTGGTTGCGTTTTGTGTTCTTATCTTTGAATTATTCCTTGCAGAGAGTTAGGACATTAAAGAGTCATGATCTTCAGGTACTCACAAAACTCACAGAAAGAAAATAAAATGAGAATTTTCACCTTATGTCTTGACTCATGGATGATGTGAGTCCTGATCAGGGCCTTACTTCATAAATATTCCATGTATCGATTTATCTCACTTTTGAAAAAGTCAGTTGTAGACAAAGAATAAAAGTGGATGATGATCTCTGTTAAACTTTGCCCTTCCAGTACCTAGATCATTCTAGGCAAGAAGTCTTATCAACCACAGGCCCCTGACTCAATGGCGATTGGAGTTTTGTATTAAATACTTCCCTCCTTAAACCACAGCAGTGATCATGACTGATTTAAAACTTGGTGTCCCTATATTGGTTCTGACATTAAAACTCACTCCTGATACTCCCTTCTGAATTTTTCCTATCCTGTTAATATTTATCACATGTCCCTGTTCTTACATGCTGGGATTGTTACTCAGGTTAACTTTGGCTGAACTTTAAAACATTATATTCCTATCTTCTACTTGTCTCTCCTTTCTCTCAGGAGAAATATATTTTATATATGTATTTGAATGATGTGGGAATTAGGTATGGTGACCCCTTTGAATTTTTGGACTATCTGATCCAACTATGTGATAATCTAATCGCCTGGATGCCCAAAAGAACAGCTAAGGATTTTCAAGCTACAAGATGCATTATGATTGGATTTTTGTTTTTAGAATATGGTAACATATGGGCTTTAAAAAAGATATTTCTGAAATCACCATTTCAGTGTTGGGAAAGTTTAGGGTCAGAGAACACTTTAAATTAGAAAAAGTAGATTTTATTTGTTTTTTTATTTTTCTTTTTATTTAATATATAAACTCATATGTAATAATTACTAATTCCAAGTAATGATATTGTATTCTTAATTTAATTCACTGTTGCTATTTGGAATGAAATTCTAAATTTTGTCACTATTAATGGTGAGAAAAAATCAAGCCAATAGTAATTCTTAGGGAGGTACATGCAGAACCCATATTACCCAATAAATACGAACAGTACCATCAAGTTAGCAGTAAATTATGTTCATTGTTTTTCAACCTTTGTGTATTAGCTTGACCTTTAACAAAATAATACTTTCTCTGGTCTACTTTGAAGGCAGAAAATTGATGTTTCTCCCTAATGGGAGAAGTCAGTTCCCTGAACTTATAAATATTTGTCATCTTCTACCTGTCCCTCCTTTTTCTCATTAAATTGTGATAGAGTTTGATAAGATAGTCAAAAATTCAAAGTAATATATAGAGGCCTTCATGCTGTTTTTCATCTGGGAGGGTTAAAAGGCCAGAATGGGGGAGGAGTCTGTGGAGCAGGAGCAGGAATGGTGGTAAATATGTAAATAAATACTGTCATTTGGAACCTAAGGAGGTGCTGCTACAAGGAAGAGTAGAAGGAAAAGTGATGTGAGGCATGAATTAAGTCAAATAGATAAAACAAAAAAATGGGGATGTACATTAAGGCACTCGGTGAACTTAGGGAAACTGAGGCCCTGACTAGAACGTTATTACTAAGGGTCATATTGAAAGAGTTTGATGACAGCTTCCCTCTCTGTCTTCAGTTTTCTCTTACCTTTTTTTTTTAAAAAAAGAGAAACTTTCTGTTTTCTATTACCTCTACATATACTATTTTATTATACATTTGAGATGTTTGAATAAACTTAGATGAAAGTTAACTTAAAATATAAGTAATTAAGTACAAATATGCAGAAAATTTTAAAGCTGTATGCCTTATGGAAGCTTAGAAATATAATTTCAAATTGATCCCCAGATATAGGATGATTCTACATCTGGATCTGTAAGCCAAAAGAAAATAGATTTAGATAAAAAATGAGTTATTATGCAATAATAATAAATTTTGTTTTGCAGATTTCAACATTTTAAAATCAGAAAATGATTCTTGGCTTTTGACATGATCAGAGTTAATGCAGATGAATGGTAACTATTGCAAGATTAGAAAATGTTATTTATTAATTGTGACAGGAGAACTATACTCATTTGTTTGCTCAGAGATCACATAGTCACTTTTCATGTGACGAATAAATGGCATGCATTAAATATTTTAATTTGAAGTCAAAATGAGCATTTCTTTGCTCATCCTTGACAGTAGTCATCTTTTTCAGTGAGCACCCTGAGTGACGAGACTAGAAATGGTGTTCCGTAGGAAGTAGTGAATTGGCTTTTTTCCTACACACAGATTGATTCAGCAATTGGAAAAATTTCACTGCTTCATTGTGTATTAAGGCATAGGTTAGGCAAAAGTTCACTAAAGCTGTTTATTCATCTGCGTATAAAAAGTCAAGTGCTATCCAGGAGAGACTGTTAAATGTTCCATAGCACTGCAAATTTGCCTAATAAAGGGAAGTGTTATTTTCCCATTAACTTGTTAAACCTCATTGCAATATTTTTACTTTTTATACATTCTAAAGTCAATTGAAATAAAAACTGAAAGAGTTTTATGCAATCCAAGGAAAAATATGAACTAGATTTTGCCTTTTGAGTATTATTGTGGAATGCCAGAATGTTATAGTCTTCACATAGTGAAAGGCTATTCATTGAAGACAGATATGGAATTCCAGATGGTAAGTAAAACACTTTATAATCAATTTTTATTTATACCTATTTAAAGATGGTACCTTAATGAGCAAAGAGTAAGATGCACTATTGGGCAGCATCTAACATTTTGTGTTGGGCCTATAATAGCTGAAATCTCTGAAAAGAAAGGTGACAAATTGGAAATAAGCATTGTTTATACCTGCTTGCCATCCTTAGAATTTAAATCAGGCTGTGGTTGAAAATCTTAAGAAACAATTCTTGCAAAAAGTATACAAATGACAGAATGGTAAAAGTTTACAGATGAGGGATGTTTTAACATAATTCTCATTATAAATATAATTTCCACCAAATCCATTCCTGTGTGTGGGGACAAGGTTTGGTAGTTTCCTTACATTCTGTACATAATGGTAAACATTGTTTTAAATAAACACTTCCTTCCAGAAAACATGTTAAAACAAATAACCAACCATTGGAAGTACCACTGTGCTTATAACTGAGTTATAGGAATTTTGAAGCCACATCGCCCCAAAGTTATCTGAAGACTTATAAGAAGAAAAGAATGGTTTGACTTTATGTATTCCTAAAATTTCTTTTTCACAGTTAATATCCCATCTAATGGATTTTATGATCTTCTTTTTGAATATTTGAGACTGTATCTGGAAAATGTAAATGTTTTGAAATGGGTCATAAAACAAATGTATTATTTCCTACATTTCAAGCTAGCCAATATGAAGAAACATTTTTGAACACTGCAGGTAGGATTCTTTAAAAACATTTATTCCTTCTTTATTTATTTCCAGAGTATCATCTCTATGTAAACACAATGTTTAATTAAAACTACTTTCTAAGGCTTTGTACGCTTGTATGATTAGGTGATCTCCTTTTTTTTTTTTTTTTTAATATCTTTACTGATTGTCTCTTATCCCTGTTAGCCACATCTTGGCGCTTTCTCTATGTATCTCCTAGACTTTGGTTTTGCCAGTTAGGCGCATAGTTTAGTTTTGACTGTGCTGTTGACAAATCACTCAAAAATGTATTTTTTGCTCCATCTGATACCTTTAGTCTTATAAACTTAGGATCAGATCCAGAGGCCAAATAGCTTCAAATTTACCATAGATATCCATTTTCTTCATCTGTAATCCCCACCATCTCTAAATTGGAAATCGTGGTCCATAAATGGGCTTCTGCATTACAAAAATTGTTTTATATAAATTACTTAGAAAGAAAAATACCACTCCACATAGAAAACTCATTTGTTTTTAAGACTGCTGTTAGCACATGTTGGCCCCTAGAGAAAAATTTTTAAAAATCATCCCCTTCTCTCCACATAGCTCCTTTTGAGTAGATGCAGCTGTGCATTTGCACAGCTTTTAAAGCAGAGCACACACTAGATTTCTGCTGCAATGTGCTCCTGAGCTGGGCACCCTTATATAGTGATCCAGCATGTCCAGCGTTACATTAATTGCAATCTCCAGATTAAAAGATGTTGGGGCCATTTCTCAAAGGAAATAAAATATGTGATACGGTTTGGAAGCTGGCATAGTCCTGCATTTACAAAATACAAATTGTTTAATTTTTACATTATACTGATAGATTCTATTTTGATTATATTAGTAATACATGCTCATTTTAGTAGATTTAGAACATATAAAAAAAGATAAGAGAAATCACTTTTTCCCCCAGAGTTAGCCATTGTTAATATGAGGTTTGTATTTTATTTTTTGTTTTTTTAACTGAAAAAGAAAGAATAAACATTGCTGAAGTCATTCAACACTTACATATATTGTAACAATCATTTTTAATGATTTCATAATGCTCCAAAATGTCTACTTTACTGATCTCCAGTTGTTGGACAAATGGATAGTTTAAGTAAAATATCTTTCTACAATTTGAATCTCTGATGTTTTTCATCTGTATAATAAACTATTCACCTTTTAATGGCATAAAAATTTCCATTTAACCTAAAGTGGAGGCCACCATTAAAGAGCAATCTTTTTCTGTTAGCAATGCATTATTATTACTATTTTAATTATAACCACATTGCTACAGGAAAAAATTTTTTATTACGAATTTCAGTGTCCGGTCTTCAGAATTAGTTTTTATTGTTCATACTGAAGTTTTAATAATATAATATATACAAGGGTTTATTTACTGTTCTAGGGAAAGCCACAGATTTGTTTATTCAGAGACTCTCAACCAACCAGATGTAGAACTGAGAATAACTTACAAATTTGATTCATTTCCTAATCTAAGCAGGGCTCAGCTTTAAGAACATGACAACATTATTTCTATTGCAAATATTCTAACTTGGAAAAGTTTGAAAGAGAAATATTAGTAGTACTGCCCATTTTACTATTCTTTTGTTTGAAAAGACTCCTTAACCAGAAAAATTATTTATACTGCTGCTTTAATGTTTGTCATTATTGCATGTGAAGACACTGAGCCGCTTCATCAAAGAAGAAGTGCCTAATCCACTTCCTGCTGACTGACCAACGCCGGGATTGCAAGAGACATTTTTCAATCCATTTATTAACGGATGTAGATTCTTTTTAAACAAGTGGCTCCCTTTTTTACTTTCCATTTACTCTTCTCTCAGCATCTAGGCCAGCGCCTATTTTTAATGAAGATTCTATTAGCTGCAACTCTTTGGTATCATTAATCAGACGGCATCTCTAACACCTAACCAGGATTTCTCAGAGTAAACTGCTATATTAATAATTTTCAAGGATGTAGGGAAGTACAAAGTGACAAATATTCTTGGATAAACTCCAGTTTACCTAGCCCATAAAGAAAATCCAGTAGTTTGCAGATTGTATGATCGTAAGAAATAATAAATGGTAGCTGTTTTATGCCACGAAGTTTTAATGTAGTCTGTTATGCAGTGATAGATGACAGAAACAACCCCCTACATCTTCCATGACCTTTTCTGATCTTTTCTGATTCTGGGAGGGAATTGGATGTTTATGAAAACAAATGAATGGAATTATATCCACCCCGGCTAACATGAAGCAGAAAATATAAACATGGGCATGTGGAGGCAAAAAAGAGCATGAGTGAGTATCGCCACCTTGCAGAAAGCCTGGGGCCTGCTCTGGATAATGAAAATGGGATGGCCAAGTTTATACAGGTACTCAGGGCCTAAGGAACACAAGTGACAGTCTGGTCATGGATATTGCTAATGATGCAGATACCCAGGAAGTCAAACAATTGGCTTTGGCTATGAAGTGTCCTGCCTTTTTTAAAGGAACAAATATCTACCACTGATTTTTGGGCTTTTGCCCCAGTGCCCACTAAGACACATTCATTCCTCTTTCAAATGACATTAGTCATATGAAGGTCAAAAGAACCTCTTACACGCTCCATGGTGGCAGCATTTTGTTTTGTTCCTGGGAAGTAGATCAGTATGTGAGCACATCCTTACATGTTTACTGAGAAAAGCCTTCTTTCTTATCAGATATTTCTCCATGTGGATGGGGGAGGGTCTTGCCCACATACCTGGCAAACTGTATCCTAAGTTGTATGTGACTCACTTTTCTTACAAAGTCAACTGAGACAATGTTGTATTTGAGAAAAAAGGCCTAATGATGATGATTTCTCCTTGTCTTAATTCATATGTCCAGAAAGCTTGATAATTGGACCATACAACTGGACATTCCCTTATTGCTACTGCTTTATGTTCTCCAGCGTTATGATTTAGTATTTTACTAAAAAAAATTTATAAAAAACCCCACATGCCTGCATTTCAATTAAAATCGCTATTGATTATATCATGTATTACTTTCATTCCTGGTGACAAATGTCATTCAGAAAATAAAAAATAAGGAAAATGAAAAAAGTTGCTTCTTATACTGAACTGGTATGTTTTCTATCTTTCTATAATGGAATATTTTCCTTTTTCCCTTGATAGCTAAGATACTCAGATCAACTTTATGCACACTTATAACTGTTTTCTTCAGATACAACCTATGGCTCAAAATGGATGCTCAATAAATGTTTGTGTCTGATTTTTTTTATCATATGCTAACTCAACTTCCTTTTGCAATTAGTAAGTTTTCTTCCACACTTTTCTTCCCCCACATTCTACAACTTTGTTGATTGAATTAAAATGTTGCAGGGACACATAGAAAGTTTTGGGTGTGATGGAAAAGATTTGTATCTTGATAATGGTGGTTACACTGGTATATACACTTGTCAAAATTCATCAAGCTGTACCTCTCAAAAAATGGGTGCAATTTATAGTATCTAAATTATACCTCAATAAAGTGGATTTTAAAAAACAGGTGTACATAGTAAATATTCATATAATGATTGCAACTCCCCTTGGCATGCTAAAATATCAATAATATCTTTACATGAAGGAAATATGCTATTTCAAAATATAATGGAAAACATGCTTAAGAATATTTATGATATTTATTTTAAAGGTAGTTCCTGTGTTTAGTAGTGAGGACACAAAACTGAGTCACATAAAACAGAGGTAAGTCTCAGAAAAAAAATAAACTAACAATAGGACCTTGGGAAATGCTTCCTCTTATGTAAAATTGAACTTAATGGCTCCTCTCTCATTAACACAGCAATAAGATTTTGTGTTTCTATGAGAACCTTGTTGTCGATGCATAGTAGATACACATTTATATATGCATTTTACCATTGGGTTAACATAAGGTTAAATGAACAGTTCACATAATCTCATAATATTCTAAAGCTCACGTATATTAAAATACAATGTCCATGATTCCATAGGCCATAGAATGTTTTAGCACCCTTACCAGGTACACTAATTCTCCACATATGTCATCAAAAACCTATAAACAATATTTTTCAGGGATTTGGGACTAGGGCCTGTCAGGATCTTGGATGTGAGGTGTCAGAATTTGGGATGGGAGCTGTCACCATTCTGGGTCATGTCTCCCACAGGACCCTCAGATCAAGTCAAGAAGAACAAGGCAATTTATTAACCATGTGTGGGTCATCCATCCTCAGCAGGAGCCTGAAAAGAGTAATAAATGTAACCAGAAGAAAGCATCTCACAATCAAACACGTTTTAAAAATGATTGGGAACAAAATCTATGGATAAGTCAAACCAGGTTCACATGATAACCTGAAACAATAATAGAGGTATCAGCAAAAGAATAAATCATTTAAGCAAGAAAATAAGCCGACGACAGGTACTCTATTCACTTTGATTGTAGGAGAGGCAGGAAGAAGAAGAGAAAGAGAGAAGCGTAATATCATGGATGCCACAGGGAAAGAGTGAACCTGGACCCCTATCTGTCACCATACACAAAATCAACTCTAGATGGATCACAGACTTGAATGTAAGACCTGGAACTATACAAACACTGGAAAAAAACCTAGAGGAAATGCTTCTGGACATTGGTCTAGGAAAAGAATTCATGACTAAAACCTCAAAAGCAAATGTAACAAAAACAAAAATAGACATATGGGACCTAATTAAACTAAAGAGCTACTTCACAGCAAAAGAAATAATCAACAGAGTGAACAGACAACCTGCAGGATGGGAGAATATAAAACAACAGTGAATTAACACATCTGGTATTATACTGGATGGAGCTAGAACCCATTCTTCGAAGCGAAGTGTCACAGGAATGGAAAAACAAGCCCCACTGGTACTCACCATCAAATTGGTACTAACCGATCAACACTTACATCACACAGGGCAATAATATTCATCAGGGGTCGGGCAGGCGGGAGGAGGGGTGCAGGGGCTGGGAAAACTGTCACTGAATGGGTGCGGGGTGCGCAGTTTGGGGGATGACCACGATTGTAGCTCTGACACAGGCAGTGCATGGGCAATGTGTATAACCAAATTGTGGTATCCCCATAATATTCTGAAATAAAAGGAAAAATAAATAAATAAATAAACAAAAGAAAATATTTGCAGCTATGCAACTGACAGGGGACCAATATCCAGAATTTACAAGGAACGCGAACAAGGCAACCACCACCATCACCACCACCACCACCACAACAAAAAACAAATAACTCCATTAAAAAGTGGAAAAAGACATGAATAGACATTTTTCAAAAGGACACATAAAAATGGCCAACAAGCATATGAAAAAATGCTCAACATCATTAAACATCAGAGAAATCCAAATTAAAACCGCAGTGAGATGTCATTTTACACCAGTCAGAATGGCTATGATTAAGAAGTCAAGAAACAATGAATGTTGGTGAGCATGTGGAGAAAGGGGAACGCTTACACACTGTTGGTGGGAACGTAAATTAGTACGATTCCTGTGGAAAACAGTATGGAGATTCCTCAAAGACCTAAAAATAGAACTACCCTTGGATTCGGTAATCCCACTACTGGGTATCCACCCAAAAGAAAGGAAAGCAGCAGCATGGGTGGAACTGGAGGCCATTATCTTAAGTGAAATAACTCAAAAACAGGAAGTCAAGTTCCGCATGTTCTCACTTACAAGTGGGAGATAAATAATGTGTAATCACGGACATAGAGAGGATTGATAGTCGTTGGAGACCTGGAAAGATGGGAGGGTGGAGGTGTGAGTGACAAGAAATTACTTAATGGGTACAATGAACATTTTTCAGCTGATGGATACAATAAAAGCCCAGACTTCACCACTATGCGATATATCCATGTAAAAAAATTGCACTTGTACCCTATAAATTTATATAAATGAAAAAAACACATCAAAGTGGAGGCCACAACATCAGATATTACAGAGATCTTGGAGGATGAGAAAAATGAGAACATGTATACAGGTATGAGCACACGCACACACACGTATCACACCTATGCCACACACACGCTCACGCAGACTGAGTCTTATATTTTGCATGTTTTAAAGAAACATCTAAGATGTTATTGAAAGGCAAGGGAGATGTGAAGGTATTTGAAGGCAAAGTTTTGAGAAGTGTGATGGTATATTGAGAGAGGACAACAGATTCCAGGAGTGTTTTTAGGGTGGGCAGATGAGTGGTTTTGTGATCTGTTTTGAAGAAAACCGCAGATAGGAAGACTGAGGATTAGAAACGTGTGTGAAGATGTCATTTCAAAAGTAGGAAAATAATGGAATATTTAAGGGAACATGGAGGATAAAGCTTACTGTATTCAATATTATGTGGCAGTACCACTGGGTATTGTAAACAGGAAAACTATAGGGAATGGCTTGGAAAAGTGTGAAATATGTTCATTAATGAGGAGAATAGAGTCACATAGATATTTGAATTTGAGAAGAAAGGATGGAAGGAGGGATATACGTTTATGTGGATATATTTGTCTTAGTGTGTTTGAAAACCAGGGATAAAAAAGGCAGGAGACAGGGAGATAGATAAAGGACATGCTAAATATGTGGTGTTGCTGAGTAGGCTGAGTAGTCTATTTAAAGGATTACCAGTCTTTAGCAAGTTTCAAGTTCTAGTGGGGCTGTTGGTGTGATGTTATTAGGCTGAGTCAAGTTGCTAAATGGTGAAGCAGGCAGGCGATAGAAAGGCTGCCAGAAAGTCTGCATTAATATTAATAGCCAACACTTCTTTAGCATTACTAAGTATTAGGCAGTCTTCTAAACATACTGCATGATTTAAGGTATTTATTATTCATATGGAATGGAAACTATTAATATATCCATATTTTTCAAAGACACATAATTTAAGCAACTTGGCCAAGATTCTGCAGCTTGTAAATAATGAAGCCAGGCATAGAACCTTGACTTTTGACTTTAGAGATCATGCATTCAGTCACATCACTATTCTGCCTCCCACATTAGTGAATTAAACGAGCTTCTAAGTGACAGAGAGTTTTACTTTTTCTTAGGCAGCTCTTTAAAGGACATTTCAGGCCTGCAAGGGAGCAGATGCCTCTCAGAGGGCCGGATAAACTTGACCATACTCTTTTCATCATCCAGAGCAAACCTCAGGCTTTTGGCAAGGTAGTGATGCTCACTCATGTTCCTTCCTGCCTTCACGTGCCCATGTTTACATTTTCTGCCTCATGTTAGTCTAGGTGAGGATTAGTCGTATTAGCCTGTTTTCATAAACATCCAGTTCCCTCCCAGAAGGCTGTAAGATTATAAAAAGTCATTGAAGATGTAGGGGGTTGTTTCTGTTATCTATTGCTGTATAACAGACCACATTAAAACTTTGTGACATAAAACAACCATTTATTATTTCTTATGATTGTGCAATCTGGGAAGTGATTGGTTTCCTTAGGTGATAAGTAATAATAGTTACCAATATTCATCACCATCATCATCATCATCAATATCATAATAAAAACCATTTACAACCAGGCATTGAAGAACCTATTCTTCCTGTCACCCAGCACCCTAGAGTGGAGGGTGTGAAACTGGGGAATCCCACAGGCTGGTCTTCCTAGGTAATCCCAGGAATATTTCATTTAACTCAACCAGTATTATATTATAGGAGAGCACTGGATTAAATATAAAAAGACTTGAGGTTCAGTCTTGGTTCCATCATTTGGTAGTGATGCTAACTTGGACAAATCAGCGTCACTTAAATTCTCAGAGTATCAATTTCCTAATATGGTCAGCAAGGTGGATACTCCACCTCACTAACTCGTCACAGTGTGGCTGTGATGATCAGATTAATTATGTGTGCATGGTGCTTTGAAAAAGAGAAAGCACTAAGCCAACAATACCTAATATGTATTGAAATCTTTCATACTATGGTCCTGTTTGAAATGCTTGACATGCATTAAATCATTTATGAGGTTGGTGCTATTACTGTCTCCATTTTACCACTGGGGCCTCTGAGGCGAAGAGAGGATCAGCAGCTTGAAAAGTCAGGCAGCTCATAAGTGACGGAATGGGAAATTAGTGACAGATACACTCATTCCTGACAGGGAGGGATCTTGAAAACCCCATGTAACCCCAGAACATTCCACTGTGAGGGCTTCAGATGGCTGAATCATGTCTGGGAGGCTGTGGGTGGGATGCCAATCCCACCGCCTTAAAATAAAATCCAATTTGATAGGTCGAAAAAAAAAAGGCTGGCAGTAGAGTAGCTGAGAGCAGCCCACTTGGTGACAGGCTCCTCTTCTTGCTGAAGCTTTGGATGTGGCAGAGAAAAGCTATTATGCCTCAGGCTTTCTCTCAACAGGCCTCTAACCAGTCCTTCAGTGAACTCTACCCCAAGGCTGAAACCCAACTTCATCCTCCAGGATCTCAGGGCTTTTGATAAAGAAACTGGCTTGGTCTTCAGTGACTTCATTTATTTTATTAGAATTCCGAATTTATTCCTTCTTTCACCCCATTTTTTATTGTGTAAAACAGGAAAGAAGATAGAATGGAAGAGTGATGACCTTGGGGACACCCCAATTCCCAAGGTGCTCATCCTCCAGGGCTTAGTTCAGAGGCCTCAGCTGGACATTCACTCAGTTTTGGGCCCTTCCTAAAAAGTGTCATGGTCCCTAGGACTCTGGAGAATGCAAACAACTCCATGCATAAAGTTAATGCTATAAAAAAAATCAGATGGTAAAAATGAAGATAAAAAATTCACCCCCAAAGTGTAGGCACCCATCTGCACATGTGATTTGACTTGAGAAAAATATTGCTTTCTTAAAACTTGTACTAATACATTTATTCTCTGTCTAAAAGACACCTATAAATTAAAGACTGTGGCCTTGATACTTCCTAACTTTGCCAAGTGCTTGTAACCTGGGCTCAAAATAAAATCACAGGAGAAGGATGAGGCAGTAATCTCCTGTTATTCATTTAGCAAACATTTCTTGAATGCCCACTATTTTAGGTAGTCACTGTGCTACACCACAGGGGAGGAAGAGGTGATCTCAACCCTCAAGGAATTCCCAAAAATGAGGCTCTAGGATGAACAAGATATTCCAAAACCAAAGGAGGCACTAGCTCGTGGGAACCAACCCTTTAGTGCAAAGCCAGGAAAGTTGGGGAGCTGCCAGCCCGAGCGAAGTTGACAAAGGAGTTCTCAGAGGGAGTGTCTGAATGGAAGCGAAGGTGGAGAAAGGGCTGGGCCACTCTCCCACATGCCCAGCTAAAGGGGTTAGTCATGAAGGACTATCAGGATACACAAGCCAGAATTTAGCTGTGAGAGAAAGTCCCAGTAAGCTGGGAAGATGTGCCAGGTCACAAAAGTAAAAATCAATGAGATCGGAGCCAAAACTGATGGTGGATGAGTCAAGACAAGTGTTCGCTGGGCACTTAAGACAAAACTCAAAGCAGAATCTGTTATATGACTTTCGTGCCTCTCTCTTTGGGGCTTGGTATACCTAGCCTCTTTTGTAATCTATTCTAGCTCCCTATTGGCAAGGACTCTTAGTGTTATCCCTTTATAAATTGGGTTTACAGACAAATCAGTAGCCTGAACCAATCTAGAGGACCTTGAGAGCAGTAGTAGAGGAATAACGGTCAGGGAGTTTCAAGGAGAAGGAAGGATCATACCAACTTTTCTGTCTGGCCTGGTGACCTGAGATGAACGTGAAGAATGTGCTCTGTTGGGTGGTGTGCTCAGGGAAGTGTCTACCAAAATAAGTGGAGGAAGGACCAGGTTTAGTAGGAGGATTTCAAGTTTTCTGGTTGCCTCTGTGGTTGCTCATTTCTAGCAGAGCTGTTATTCCTTTTTGACCTTTTAACAGTGAGAAAATGTAGCCATTGATGCTATGAGAAGACCCTTGTGTTCAAGGACATCCCTGGAATCTATATGGTTATTTTGGGGGCTCCCCCTGCAGCCTACAGGCTCTCCTAACCTCCAGAACACCAGGAGCAGCATGAAACCCGCTAGATGTACCCTTAGGCTGAAGAGGGGGCAAAGGATCGATCACTGCCTTACTGTTCACTGCCCTCCTTTGGGGGGATAGAAGTGCTTTTCATAAACCAACATGTGAGAAGGAGCGATATCTTTTTGGTGAGGTTCATAGATTGGATTCCCACAAAATGCAGTGGTGGTAGAGTGGGCTTAAACTGGTAGCATAGATTTAAAAACATAACTCTACTCTTTTCTTCGTCATGAAGACCGTGGGGGGAGATTTACCCACATACAGCCAAAGTTCCACTTCCTTTTTTTAAAAAAAATTTATTTCAGAATATTACTGGGGGACAAACATTTTGGTTACATAAATTGCTTTTGTATCATTTGAGACAAAGTTAGAAGTGTGCCCATCCCCCAGATAGTGTGCATTATACCTGTTAGGTGTGAATTTACCCAACCCCTCCGCCCCGCTCCCACCTGCTCGATTTCTGATGAATGTTATTTCCGTATGTGCACATGTGTGTTGATGGATCAGTTCCAATCTAATGGCGGTACCTGTGGTGTTTGTTTGTCCATCTGGTGATACTGGATGGAGCAGTTTTATTTTCTTTTTTCTTTTTTTTTTGTTAGTTAGTTCTTGAGGCTAGTTTTGCAATATTATTTTGAGAAATAGATTGGAATCCACTTTAGGTTAATGCAATTAAGCCACAAATATTAAGTTATTCAAACATATTTTAAAGTGGAATTGAATTGCTTAGCAATGGGTGTATTTTATTTTCCACATTAATTACCTCTTAAAATTTTTATAAAATCTCTGCCCCTAATTTCTAAGTATTGCCCATAGTTCTCATGGACACTTATTCAGTTGATTTTAGGAATGCTGATTATCCATATTAGGTGTGATGTGCAATGGAGTTCAGAACTTATTTAGACAGATATTTATAAATGTCCATGGGTCTTACTGATTAATTGAAAATGAAGAGTTTCTTATCCCAAAAGAACATTTATTTATTTATTTATATTTTAATTAATTTTCAATGTCTTTTATTTCAGTAGATTTAGGGGTAAAGTGGTTTTCTGATATATGGATGAATTGTATAGTGAAGAAGTCAGGGCTTTTAGTGTATTTATAATGTGATACAAAGTTGTAAGAGGTGATGAGGTTGAAATTTCTTTCCTTTTCTTTTTTTTTTTTGGTGCAGCTGTGCAGCGTATAGTCAAGTTTTGGAGATTGCTCTAGGAGACAGACATAAGAGTTAGAGATTTCCGATAAAGGCACAAATTTTGCTACCTGAATTTGTGTTAAGTGAGAAGGGGAGACGTCAATTTAGCTGGTACAATTTTACTTCATCTCATTTCTTTCTTGATGTGTAATTGTTCTTTAGTGATTTGGAGTCATTTAAAGTTCTTATTTTTCTATATGTAACATGTGTCTGTAGAAATTTAAAAGGAACAAAATGAACACTGTTATTGTGCTGTTATCTCTTTTCTATCCTTGGCTATTTGTAAACATTTAGAAAGAATTACTTTTGAGAAAGTTGATTGATTGGCTGACGCCATTTTGAATAACGTGGGACAATCTATTTCACAGGAAGAAAAGGTAGCTCTATCCTCTATTTGGAAGCAGCTCAACTCTTAAATCCCAGGCACTCTTAGTGTTCAAATAATCAAAGTTAAATTTCTTTCAGAAGCCTGACTTGGTGGACCCTTCAGTGTGTGTTTTGATTAACTGTCTGGCTGATTGATTGATGGGCCTTTCCTCACTGGGCTGAATTGATTGCCAAGGTGTCTGCAATAAAAGGACCATGATGTGTATTCTGTGAATGGATTCAGCTGTTAGTCTTTTATGTATAGTTTTTAAGAGACTATAGATCAATAGGCATTAGGACTGCAATGCTAAGCTTCAGCTTTTTCTTTCTTTTAATGATATATAAAATATATAAATATATATCAATATGCAAAATATAGCAAATTGGAACATAACGTTTAGGTTTCTGGAAAACATGTTAATATTGTAAAAGACATGACATAATATTTAATTATAGCATCAATAATTTATTAATGAAGAATTAATATTCAATGACTTAACTATTTCTGCAACTGTATAATAACAATCATCCTTCAGTTCTGGCTCGTCCAAAACGCTTCGGGAGGAATGGAGGGAGATACTCTCTATTTGCAACCCCTATATGTTTGGGAAAGTTATTTTAAATTTCCCAACCAAACTTCCTCTGGACTCTGAAACCAGGCTCCTGAGTTCAAGTTCTGACTCCACATTTCATCACTGCAGGATTTTGAGCAAGTTTACACAACTGCCTTGTGTTCCACTTCTTCTTCTCTGTAACTGAGATCATATCACCTCTTACAGGTATAATGATGATTACATGAGTTATTCAATATATAGCATATTGAATATGTTATCATCAATAATCCCAACCTAGAGAATTGTGGTTCACATCCGTGAATTTCTAGGTGATTGGGGGTGTTGACAACATATTAGAATTCCAGAAGGCCCATTCTTCTTTCTGAATCTTACTATAAGGGCCACTGTAATGAGATCATTAAAAGAGTGGTATTTTAATCAATTTCCACTAAATAGGCAGTTATTTAGTATCTACCAAGCGTCACACTTTGTATTACCCTTTAAGATACAGAGACAAATAATATGAAATCTCTTCCTTAAATCTCAGCTAAATAAGAATGTTCTGAAGCATTTGAGCCTCTGTGACCTGCCTTGTGCCTAGAGGTATATATGGAAGACTGGGTAACTGAACCAGTGCAGGGCACAGTCAAGATAATTGACAAGAAAAGGGGCCATGTGGTCACATCTTTCAAAGGTTCTTGGAGTATCATTAAAGACGGAAATTTCATAATTGAATTTTAGTGATATTTACGGGGGAAGTAGAGGTTGCAATGCCCTCTACCTCTAATGCCCTGCCAGCTTGGGGCCTAGGGTGATACCTGGAGGACTTGCCGTAGCCCTATGCAAGAGATGAGTCTGTTTGTGAATGACATGAACTTACAAATTGGCTTAAAGGTGAAGGTACCTAACTCTGTCAGGGAAAGGGAAGTTGCAGAATATATTATCTTGATGTAATTATAGAGAATTAAAATAAGAAGGAGACATTTCTAGTTTAAAGATTAACTATAATATACCATGATTTTGAAATCAATCCTTTTAGTTTTGTAAATTTTACCTGCATAGGGTGTTTGAGCATTGCTGATGGTCAGAAGAAAACTGGAGAAGGCTGTAAAGAAAGATTAATAGCTATATTACAAGTGGCAGAGACTTAAACACATAGACATTTGAACAAATGTTTAATCTATGTTAGTTCTGATTTTTCTATTGCTTTTCTTGGTTGAAATAAACTCGATCAACAAAGGGAGGTGCTGTGATCTAGAGGAGAGAAGGTAGCTTTAAAGCCAGGCAAACATAGATGAGAATATGGGGTGATAGGGTGACAGGACCTGTGATTCTAGATATATAACCTTGGGCAAGATACTAATTTTTTTATTTCTCTAGAATCCCTATAATATCCATGAACCAAAAGCTGGTTTGAGGATTGGTACTAATGTGTATAGAACACTTGGCAAGGTGCCTGTGTGCCTGGCATTTCAATAGCATCTCAAGAATGATCAGTTGTTTCTGTTTACTTAAGCCACTGAGATGAGTGTATCTAACAGTGGACAAGGGAGACTTTGATCCAAACTCATCTTCTTTGGGAAGTATTGAGTGACCTTGCATTCTGGGTTAGGTGACGCTGCTTGCTTGCATGCTTTCTCCACTGGAATGCAAGTTCCTTCAGGGCAGAAACTGAGCCTTTTTTTTTTTTGTTCTTTGAAACTTTGAATAAAATGATAATCAAAACTTAAAGAGGAAATGCACACAAATTGGCCATATCACAAATGATAGCAAGCACATTATTATAATTTCTAGTAAATAAAATAGTAAGGGACTATATAACCAACTTTATGCCAGCAAATTTGACAACTTAGATGTAATGGATAAATTCCTTGAAAAACACAACTTATCAAAAACCTACACAAGAAGTAGATATGTGTGTACATACTTGTACAGAATTGAATCAAACAAAAATTTTTTTAGTCTGTTTTAATTTTTAACTACCATGGCTATGATTTTGAAATCACATTAATCCCATGTTTCTTCAGAAACTGAGCCTTTTTCTCTAATTACTTAATACATAGTACAAAGTCTCCCTCTTAGAAATCACTCAATGTTGAATGCTAGTTCCACTCTGTTTTTCAACTTTGATAATCACAGAAGGTTTTAGATAATAATAAATGCAATTCTATAAAGAACACAGAATCTCCAAACAATACAATTTCTTTCCTGTGATAGGCAGAAACAATAGATGGAATTTATCTCAATTTTAGCAATATTTTTCAATTTTACTTAAAATCAGTATACCTTTGGTTTTTCTGGATAATCACTTGCTTAATGGTTATTTTGCAAAAAAATATTTTTAACTAATCTGATGTTTGAGTAAAACGAATTGAGGGCAAGGGTTTCTTTTAGAAATTATTTTTAGTAAAGTAGACTGTTAACTATTGCATAGTTGATTCTCCTTGGCTATAGTGAAGTGATTATGGCTATTATTCCTCTGTTGAATATTTATAAACTATAGAGTCTATTTAATGTCGTCAATAATGCCAACTAACATGGCAAGTCACTCAGAAATTAGATTAGTAATTTAAATGATCTTGAAAATTTAACAAATTTTTAGAACTGAATGGGACAAATCCCAACAAATTAATGTGTTTTTCTCTGTAAAAATCAAAATTACAATGAAGAAAAAAATTTATTATTATTATTTTTTTAACTGAGCTACAAAATACAGAGTTGCTAAAGTCTTCAACTTCTATGGGACCATGAATAATTTATTTTATTCTCCTTCTGCTCCTTACACAATAGCAGAACATTTACCAGGACCCTTCAGGAGCAATAGTGACATACACTGAAGTTATTGCCGTTTAAATGTTGTAAATAGCAGAAGGTGTTTTTCACGGGGGCTTTCAAATTTCTTGTCTTTCTTCTACTAGTTGCTAATTTATACTTCAGATTCGTGGCAAAGTACCAATAAAAAAAAGTGCTGGATACATAATGGGTATGTGTTTAGAATACTGCCCTTGTGTAGCAAACTGAATAAATTTTCCTTTACTGTATTTTCTAAATAGTGTCATTTGATCAAGAGGAGATTTGATTATTGAGTGGAACCTAGACATGCTCTATTTTTTTTTTTGGTCTCCATAAAGGAAGTTAAAAAGCAAATTCATGAATCTTCTAAACTTACGGTGTATTATTTTCTGACCTTGCTAATAGTTTTGTGCTAACTGAAATATGATAATTTTTAAAAGTTATTTAGAGTCTTCTTTGTTAGGAAGAAGAAAAACAGATCATAAATTAAGAAATAGTAATTAATAAGAAGATAATGTTTTAAAATTTAAGAACTATAACATCCTCTATTTTCCAAGTAGTATTGACATTTCTTCCTCTTTGAAATACTTTCTTCAGTTTGGCTGGACTGTCTTGGTTTCCTTTTCACCTCACTGGCCACATTGGTTTGCACTTGACCATTAGAACTCTAGATATTGGAGCATCTCTTGTGCTCAATTCTTTGCTGTCTTTTCTCCTCTATACGCACAGCACATCAAGTAATCCCATCCAGGCCCATGGCCTTAATTCCAGCTATAGAGTGACGATTCCCAAATATATCCCTGACCTCCTCATTGAGTTTCAGACTCTCATATTGTCTAGACTAATTGGTGTTAGCTGTTGGAGGTTAAATAGGCATGCCAAATTTATTATGTCCAAAACAGAGTCTTTGAAACTAGCAATGCTACAATCTTCCCCATGTTGATCAAAATCCCCAAAGATTGTCCCATAGATAAGGCCAAAAACTCAGGAGTTCTCCCTCCTTTTTCTCTCTGATGTCTAACTTATAGTCCATCAACAAATGCTGTTTATTCTAATTGGATGCTTCTCCTGGACTCCTTGACTACTGCCCTAGTTTAGAACACTATCAAATCTTGCCTTCCTAGACCAATACCCCCAGATTGTTCTTTCTGCTCTCATTCTTGCTCTTAATCCAGCACCCCAGCCCCCAACTAAATATCTAAGAAGACCTTTTTACAATGTAAGTCAAACTCCCTATTCAAAACCTCCCAAATGCTCTTCTTTCAGTCAGTCAAATCTAAACCCCATTACCATGGCCTGCAAGGCTGCACATGAGCTGACGTATGCATACCCCACTCACTTCATCTCCTGTCTCTTTCTTTCCTCCATATGCAGTCACCTTCGTTCACACTGGCTTTCTTCATCAGGGGTCAAGAATTTTTCTATAAAGGACAGATAGTAAATATTTTAGGCTTTTTAGGACATATTGTCTTTGTCAACTGCTTCATTCTGCCACTGTTGCATGCCAGCAGCCATGGATAATATGTAAACAAATGAGCATGGCTGTGTTCCAATAAAACTTTATTTATGGCAATTCAAATAAAATTGTATATAATTTTCACATCACAAAATATGATATGTCTTTACATATTTTTCAACCATTTAAACTGTAAAAACCATTCTTAACTCACAGACTGTACAAAAACGGACAATGAGCCAGATTTGGCTCAGAGAACACAGTTTTCTAATCCCTGTTCTTGATTATCCTTAAATGTTTCCATCTCTGGACATCTAGGTACTTCTTCCAGATCTTTGTGTAGTTTGCTCTTTCAAATCATCCCTGTTTCTACTCCTGTGTCCATTCCTCAGAGAGGACTTTCCTAAAAACTACTACCTTCCTTCTCTGTGCATTCACTTGCTTTATGTACTTTACAGAAGTTATCACATTTTATACTAAATTATTTATTAATACTAGTTTACTCATTTAATGTTTTGTCTTTTCTATGAGAATGTTGGTTCCATTTGGGTAGGGGCCTTATCTTTTCTTCACTCATTCCCCAGCTCCCATTATAGTATCTGGTATTTAGTGCTCAATTTTGTTTGCTGAATAGATGACAATATAACCAGAGCCATTGCTTTTGCTCAAGAACAGATTTTATGATAAAATGGACTACAGCTCAAATTTTAATTCTACAAATGTTGGCTTGATGAATCAGGACAGATTATCTAAGCATTGTGAGCATCAGGTTTTTTTTAATCTATGATATATGCTTAATAATAATGTAGAGGTTGGTTGAAAAAATAACACAGAAGACATGTGTAATGTGCTTAGACCAGTGAGTGTTATAAACCAGTAATGGAATTTACATGAACGTGAATTATTGTTAGCCTCACTGGACTCTAAACTTTTAGAGAGGAGACCATATCATTTTTGTCTGCTCTTCCAGTCTTGGATTCTAGCACATGGAAAAGCCAACACATGTTGTTGGTCTAAAGAGTAAGTGAATGGAAAATGGGTGACACAGAAAGTCAAGCCTGCAAGTGTGACAGGCCTTTTGACATAACGTGGAAGTATTAACAAAAGTAAATATGTCACAATTTGTCAGATAATCATAGGAATTTCATTGCTTTACACCACTGTATTCTAAATACTGGGTTCTTGATGGCCATTACTGGATCTCTGAAGGCCGTTTGACACCTGAGATCTGGGAACTTCGGTAGCTGGTGAACTGGATCGAACTAAGTTCATCTTAGTAAACAAAAGCAGTTGGTTCTGTGGGAAGTTAGGAGACTCAGGATTTATTTATATATCTACAAAAAAATGAGACAGTGTGGCATGCCTGATACATATGATCTTTCCATGTTCTGGGGGACATTTATATTGAAATTGCAAAGCTCCCTCCATGAAAAGCAGGGATTGGTAGAGCTGCAGTTTACGGACTGACTCTCCAAAGAAAGCTTGCTATATGGTTTGAATGTGTCCCCTAAATGGACTGCGTTGGAAACTTAATCCCCAATGCAACAGTGTTTAGAAGTGGGACCTTTAAGAGGTGATTAGGCCATGAAGATGCTACCTTCTGGAATGGATTAGTGCCATTTTCTCAGGAGTGGATTCCTCTTAAAAGGACAAGTTCAGCCACCATCTCTTTCTCTCACCCTCTCCTTGCCCTTCCAGCAGGGGATGATGCAGCAAGATGGCCTTCATAAAATCCTGGCCTCTTAATCTTGGACTTCACCACCTCTAGAACAGTGAGATATAAATTTCTGTTCATTAAAAATTATCTAGTATGTGCTATTCTGTTATAGCAGTGCAAAATGAACTAAGGTGAACTAAGAGCTCAGTTGGGTCAGGCTACGTCTATAGGTACAATGGCTTCTGGAATTGAATTCCAAGGATGTTACATTTGAGAGTCCTTTTTGGAAATTCTGACTCTCTCCATTTGCAGACATGTATCAACTTTTATTTTCTTAGGTTACTGTGAACTTGCTCTTTATTGCCAGTAGTTTGGTTCACAATTCATGTGATTGTGATGTGATGTAAAAGATCAATAATCCCTTTGAAGTGTTCATTTCAGAATGAAATCATCTCATTTTCTACTTCTTATAATTTTTGTCAATAAAAATATTAAAAATATTATGCAAAGCTACTAAAACATGTAAGACATGAATTTGAGTCTAGCAAATATGATTTTAAATTAATCATTTAATGTGTATCTTTAGGAAAATTTTGAATTAGATGTATTTTTTTGCACTTGGTTTTTCAGTAGATATATGGAACTGTGCTGAACACACTCCAGAAAGAAGAGGACAATTTTGAAACATGCTGTACTTAAAAAAATTACAACAACAATAACAGAAACAAAAGGCCATTACAAATTATATAAGAGCTGGATAGTGGGTATGGCAGTGTAGCTAAATGTTTACTTTTAAGCTGAGTATGTTCTGAGCTGTGCTACATGAAGTTCAATATGGTCTACAGAATAATCCATTTCACTAAAAAGGATTTTGTAAAAATATATGTTTTTGAGGAAATCTTAAGTTAGAAAGTAAGTTTATCTGTAGATATACTTGCTACCTTTGCTTCAAACATTGGTAAATTATTCTAATCACAGTTTGAAGTGGAACAATACGATTTGTAACCAGATATTGTTTTCTTGAAACTATGAAAAATAAATATATTTATATATATAAATAAATACTATATATTTTTCATTTATTTGTTCATATATAGAAGCACATGTACATGTATATGTATCTATGTACATATGTGTGTTCTTTTGTGTATGTATGTGTATGTATGTTTCCATAAGGATGCTTTCGCTTTAAATAACTTAGAAAAGTCTGAAATAGCTTAATTGGAATTTCTTATCTTATAGAACATGCAAAGTAATTGCAGGGCTGATTGATTCAACTGCTAAACAATATTACCAAGGGCTCAGCTGTCCTCAGAATGTTGGCTTTAACCTCAGGCTTGTTCTTTTGTGATTGTAATTTGGCTGCCACAGCTCCAGCTTATACTGTCCCTTGGAAACTTGTCATTTTCTTCAACTGTGAAATTTAAAGATGCAAAATCACCTTGTGCCACAAAAAGGAAACACCGGAAACTTAAATTATAGATTGTTGTTGCTACACACGTTGTTGGAAACTATGTGCTTTGCTAAGTAACAGCCCCTTTAGCATATAGTCTTATAGCATCATTCTTCTCTGTTGTCACATCAACCTCAGTTAGTAACTTTCTTTTGTCTATATTTTTATGTTTTATGTTATAGTAATTTACATTTTAGGGATATTCTAAAAGAAGCAGCTGATTTTGTGATAAAAATATATGAGAGTGGATGGGACTTAAGGGAAGGATACAATTTATATATATGTATGTTTTGCAGCCTAAAGACTTTTAAAAAAATCTTCTTGCAAATTTTCTCTAGGAATATCAACCAGTTAATCAACATGTGTTGCTGAGAACTCATCTTCTAGGCCTGGGAGTGACCTAGGAGCGATAAGCGACATGCTATTTAAATTTACGACAAACCTCTGGTGTCAAAATGTTTTAGTCATTCTTTCTGAAGATGTCATATTCCTCATAAACCTGAATGGGCATTTCTGAAAGTCCTACATTTATTGGTTTTAAAAGAAAGGCTGATTCATATTTTGAAAATTCAATACGTGAATGATAGATAACCTGTAGCAATTTTTTTTTGGTAAGCAAATGGAATTTTATTTGCTTTCTGGAGTGAGAAAATGAATATAGTCATATGTTTGATAAAATAGATTTAAACATTCTTGTACATAGAGTTAATCTTATTTAATTAGTTAAAACAGTGTCATGCTGGCAGCATATGCATTTTAATTTTTTTTGTAATTTAGTAGGATATAAAACCATATTCGGTTGTTTATTTCTCCTTTGAACAAATATGTCTTTCTTGTTTGCACTAACATTGAGTCCTCGCAAAAATACTTTCTCCCACCCTTCATTTGCCACAGTTACACAAAATTATCCCTTAGTATTTTCTGCCTGGAGAGATAACGGTTTTCTATCTTCATAACAGAATCTATCAAAAGGACAGTCCAGCGACAGTGTTTCAAGAAAAATTGCTGATTGAAAATAATGTGCCAGTGTACCATGGAGCATTGCTCAGGTAAACCTGTCTTTTAATGGCTGAGGGTCACTTTGTCTCAGAATAACTGTACACACATCCACAGAATTTTAGTTTAGAAGAAAGCTTTCACCAAATGGTTCCTTTGAGACCCCTACAAGATGTTTTGAAAATATTTTTTAAGAGATCATAAAAATGTGATAGTAAATATATTCATGATCATGCCCAAAGGCTGAATAACTCATAGAATATTCTATGTTGCTTCACCAGGGCCTTTAAAAAGTTGTTCAAAATCATTCTTAGCTGAACTTTGAAAAATGTGACTTGATCTTGACAACACTCAATTATAGAGAAGAGGTCCTTGGTTTTATAATGCATTAGCGGGTGATTTGACCAGAATTGTTTTTATAGCTGTGGCCTCCTATTGCTGAAAGTTTTGTGCTTCAGAACAAATACTTCATTCTTTTTAAAATTGCATGTACTTTAATATTAATATACAAATCTAAATACATTTTATATATTTCAAGTTTTATGCTGGAGTGTTTAGGAATTTGAATATTCCTTGAGTGTTCTGATTCAATATTAGCTGTAAAACTCTTTCTTGGTTTTGACTTTGCCCAACAAAACTACAGAGCAATTCAGTTCATTTTTCTAACCTAGTATAGTGTATAAACTATATTTGTTTTTTGTTTTTGATTTTATTATTGAGGCTCCTCTGTGGCCTCACCTGAGTTTCCACTATGAGTACTGATATATTTATGGGGATGATGAGCAGAGGCTAAATGCATGCTGATTCCTGGAATTTTGTGGAATTGTTTAATCAGGCCTCAATGTGTGCATTTATGTGTATGTATGTGTGTGTGTGTGTGTGTTTGAGAGTGAAATCTTATAAATTGAGTAAAATAATATGGTACATTGAGGTTCTTTGTTAGTTGAAGATTTATACCACAAAAAGTGAGAGAATACTTTATAACTTATAAAGCAAACTATTCAGAAATATTATACTACGTTGAATGAAGAAATTCTTACATTGCCTTTAACAAATGTGATCTAAGAGATCATATTACTTAAGAGATTAAATCATGTAGAGTCTATATACACACATATAATTTCAGAATGTAAATACAATTGGCTATGCCTATATGTGTGTAGTAACAGTACTTTGAGAACAGTAGTTCTCAAAAGGTTTTTATGCTCCATGTGCCTTAGAGGAGAAAGTAGGATCCTGAATAAATGCAACAACTCACACATTATTAAACATGTTACACATAGGAATAGAATTAAGAGATTCTACACTTACATATATGAATGTCTAATTTCAATAGGATCATAGAACATTAGAGCTGGGAGGGAACATAAAGATTATCTAATAAAAATTTCTCAATCAATATATATATTGAAAGAGAGGCCCAAAGAGGTGAAATGTCTTCCCCAAAGGCATTTGGGAAGCTCAGGGTGGGTTCTTGCAGCTATACCTCACTGCCTGTTATCCAAAGCTAACGTTTTCCATATCGTGACTCTAAATTATTTTTTTAGCCAAGAAGCTAAAGTTGCAGTCCACAGGGGGCTAAGCTGTGACAGCCCTACTGGTTTATTTCCTCATATGTGGTGATGAAATTGTGAACAATGCTTACATGGACATGGAATTGTTCAGCAGCCAAACCAGAGACTTCTGCTAACCAGGGCATCCGAGGAAATTATCACTGAAATTTGTAGTAATGGGTGAAGACTTTTTGAAAAAGCACTGTATGTGGAAATTGTTTTTCTGCATGAGTTCCTAGCCAGTAGAGTCACCAAATATCCCTCTCTAATGTCCTTCTTGCTCTCTCTTCCTCTTCCCTCACCTCCGACAAGCCACATCTCTTCCCTTTTCTGTAAGTGAAAAAGAATAAACTGTTTTTTTGTTTTGTTTTTGGAGGTGGTTCCAGCAGATCAATTTACGGGAAGGAGTAGATACATTTACACACAAGGAGCACTGATCATGTCCCATATTTGCCCAGAACCACTAGATGTAAATTTCATAAGCAGTAATTTTTGGCAGTTTTGTACATGGAAGAGCAGTGTACTCAATAAATATTTGCTGAATGAAATAATGGTTGATAGAATATCAGAATAAACATAGTCATTGATAGAAAAAATCTCAGCTTTAAAAATATGAATCTTGAACAAAATTCAGACAGGCAGAATTATGTATGGATTCATGTCCATCCTGACACAGGAAAGGTCAAAATTCAAGAAGACTGAGGATTATGCAAAACCAAGTGACAAGAATGAAGCAGACTGCCCTCATAGAGCACCTATGTTTCCCTTAACCATACATAACTAATGATCTTATAAATTTCTTGGTGAGAAAGGCATGGAAATTGCATAATAAACTATAACCATTTTATCTATAATTTTAATTTTATTATATTTACCTATTTAGTAAACACTTCTTCTATATCACAGTTTAAATAATTTTTAACTAATCCCAATTGCTTCATGAAGTCCTTATGAAGGAACTTTTTAGGTACCTTAAGACATCTCTAGTTGGGCCAAAAAGAGATTACCTAAACAAGATTGTGTTACTTAGGTTAGGAAAAATGGGAAACGAGCAACATTTATCCAGTGGAGGCTGCTTAGGGTCTACAAAGGTATACCACCTTTGTTACACCTGCATCGACCACATATGCAAATATGAATAAAAATACAGTACGTTTGAAATAACCCAGTGCATTAGTTTCCTATGGCTGCCATGACAAATTACAGTAAACTCATTATTCATAAACTCAGATTGAAACAACACAAACTGGCTGGGTGTGGTGGCTCATACCTGTAATCTTAGCACTCTGGGAGGTTGAGGTGGGCGGACCGCTTGAGACCCGGACATTCAGGTTGCAGAGCGCTATGATGACACCACTGCACTCTAGCTCAGGTGACAGAAAAAGATTCTGTCTCAAACAAAACAAAACAAATAAAAACCAAATTTATTCTCTAGAAGTCAGAAGTTCTAGAAATCAGAAATTCAAAATCAGAAGGTCTTAGTGAGCTAACATCCCATTTTTGGCAGAGCACATTCCTTCTGGAAGCGCTAGGGGAGAATTCGTTTCCTTAGTCTTTCTGGCTTACAGGCCACCTGCATTCCTTGGCCTCTGATCTCACTCTTGATATTCAAAGCATCAGTTTAGCATCTTCCAATTTCTCTGTCTCTGCTGTCAGTGTTTTTTGTATGTAACTCTACTGCCTCCATTTTATGTGAACCCATGTGATTAAGTTGGGCATGTCCAAATAATGCAAGATAATCTCCTTATATCAAGATCCTTAATTTAGTCATGTCTATAAAGTCCCTTTTGCCATGTAAGGTAACATATTCTGGGGATTATGATATGAACATCTTGTGGGGACATTGTGTAGCCTACCACACTCAAGGATTTTTTTCTATGATTAGAGAAATTCTTGATTGTTATAAAAATCTATAAAATTCCTGTCATACCAATTTATTGCTCTACTACGCAAATGCTCAACCATTTGAGGGGTGACAAGGGGTCACTGCTTATGGTATAAAATTTATAAGAACTTAATAAATAATAGACAACAAATACACATTACATGAATATTTGAATATTTTCAGTGGAATCCTTGATTTTTTACTTTGAATCAAATGGAGATACATTAAGGCAAGATTTCTTAACTTTCTGATCTCAGTTATGATGACTTATATATGGAAAAAGGCAACAACCAATGCAACCAGGTGAAATTATGTGATTTTATGATGAAAATCTCTGCTGATGGGATTAAGTGAAGACAGAACTTAGAATCTGTGGCCCTTTTTGTAGGAGATTTTGAAAAACAGGCTTAACTTTGTAGGTAAAAAATTATTCATATTTGTAAACTTATAAGTAATATTAATAACCTATTTGTGTCAATCATTGCAATGAATCCTGAGAAAAAATTTTGATAGGACAACAGAGGGAGTACTTGACAGGTGTAGCTGAATGACAGTACATCTAATACTGCATTCATTACTTGGCATAAGATTTGCATAAGCATATAGCTTCTGGATTTGAAGACTTTGGCATTGTGCATTTCTAAGTTCTTCAACTCTATTTTTTATTGAGCTAGAAGTCTTAAAAAGGGGATAAATATAATAGTACTGGGATCTGTAGCTCTTGACAGTATGTCCAATTAAATAAATTAACAACAGATATCAAAATAAAGCTTTAAGAGTTTCCCAAATCTTTTCCTGGTTATAATGTGATTTGGTTTACATTTGTATTTTAGAATAGAAGACATTTCTCTGACCAGAAATATTTCCATTGATTGCCTCCTAATTTCTTTTTGCTCCATCTTTTCTTCTGTAGTCCACAAAAAGTATATGTGCTGATCCTTGATTCAAAACACATCATCATTTAAGTTTACTCAGGCTTAGTGCATGACTTCATCTTTTCAAGCTATTTATCTCTAGATCACTCTAACTTTTGTTTATCTTTTGAAGCAGTTCTCCCCCAATTTTGAGTAGCCATACTATAATTCTAAGAATGACCTTTACGCTGGAGCAAAAAGAAGTGGAACAGTACTTTAGGGCACACTGAAAAATAACACTCCTGTGACCAACTAGTAAGAGTAATTTACATCTCTACCAATAAGGGGAAATTGCCCAAGTTTTCACCTTTGTGACCGAGCATCACTTTATGATGTCCCAGATGCCACATTTTTTCTGCCTTTGTTCTAACTTACCTAACTACTAATAAATGTATTTTAAAAGAGGAATAAAAGAAAGCTCAGAAATTCAATACAGGCTTTTTAACTCTGCAGGTACATTTATTAATCTATTCCTCTAAATAAACTGTTGAGGTTCTTTTTTAAATTGAGTATTCCCTTCTTATGTTTTGTATTTATATTTATATTTTATATGTTTACAAAAAGAATAAACAATAATAGAAAGAAGATATTAAAGCAAAAATAGAGACATAACTGTACTATGTAGATACTAGTGTCAGGCCCATTTCTAAATATTTTATATGTACAATCTCATTTATTCTTCAAAGGAACCCTGGGAAGTAAGTGCTGCTTTAATCTCTACCTCATAGATGGGAAAACTGAGGCTCAGAGAGATTAAGTGACCCACTCAAGGTCATATAACTAATTGTCAATTGGCAGAGTCAGGATTTAAACATAGCTATGGCAGATTCCAAAGTTTGTGAACACTGTAACATATAGCCCTCTTGAACGACACTAAAATAGTAAGTGTAATTAAGCATTACATTGAACTTCAGTCTTGTTGAAACCAAAATAAAATGAAAACATGAAAAAAAATAATTTCCATTTATTTACTAAAAGTAAACATGACATTGTCTTTAAGAAAGGAATAATTTATTTGCTACTAAATTCTACTAGATATTAATAATGTAAAAATTTATCTATAGGAAACAATAATATTCAACAGTTTTAACTTATCCTGAGGAATTTCTTCATATAATTTTTTATTTTTAACTAACTTTTTTGAAAACAATTACAAAATATTTAACAATGTATAATGTATGTATAATCTGTAACAACATACAATATATAATATAAAATTTAATTTAGTAAATTGGTTGTTAGTTAATGAGTGTAGTCTATTGGTCATTAAATCTGAAATAAAAATGACCTTGAGAAACCTAAAGAATTGGATGGAAAGTACTTAATTTTTATCTTCTAAAATATAATTTCATTGGTAAAGCCAATAAAATTTAACTTTAATTTTTTTGAGGGGGCATGACTTTTGATTAGTAAATAATCTTTGAATTTTATAACTTGTAGGAGATACTGGGTTTTTTTTTAAATTTATTTTTTTAATTTCAGAATATCATGGGGGTACAACACTTTGGCCATACACATTGCCCCTGTTCTGCCTGTGTCAGAGCCACAATCGTGGTCGTCTCCCAAACTGTGCTCCCCACATCCATTCAGTGAGAGTTTTTCCCATCCCTTCCACCCCCCTCCCGCCCGCCCGCCCTCAGATGAATGTTATTGCCCTGTGTGATGTAAGTGTTCATCAGTTAGTGCCAGTTTGATGGTGAGTACCAGTGGTGCTTGTTTTTCCAATCCTGTGACACTTCGCTTCAAAGAATGGGTTCTAGCTCCAACCAGGATAATACCAGATGTGTTAATTCACTGTTGTTCCTTATTGCTGAGTAATACTCCATGGTATACATATACCACATTTTATTGATCCACTCGTGTATTGATGGGCACCTGGGTTGTTTCCACAACTTTGCAATTGTGAATTGTGCTGCTATGAACATTCGAGAGCAGATGTCTTTATTATAAAATGTATTTTTTTCTTTTGGATAAATACCCAGTAGGAGATACTGTTAATGAGGTCTTGTGGAAGCTGAGATAACACACCGGTGTTCACACCCGGAGGACAGGCCACTCTACCTTGGCACACACGATTGTGTAGGAAATTCTAAGGGTTCTTCCAAACAGCAGCTTTGCATGTGCTCGTGAATCTGGCAAACATTTATTTAAAGCATCAGAGTTCTGCTCTAGAGAATAAGGCAGGGCTGATTATGACTGGATATATTTAAGGTAGTTAGTTGTACTTATAAACTTTGACTGCAACAAAACCTCATATCGCTGTTTTAGAATGATTGTATTAATAAGAATAGTTTGGTTACAAAGATCAGAGGATACTATATATAGTCATCAGAAGTTACACCTGGAAATGAGAATTATGACAGCTAAAAGTTTTCATCATAGTAAGCTGGTGAGGGCTCATTTGCCTTTACCCCACCCCAAGCTTTTATGTGCATTTCTCCATAAATCTGACTCAGCCTCCCTCTCTGCCTTTTCTTCTCTTTGTGTTTCTTCTCAGTTTTCCTCCAGTTGTCAACATCTCAGTTATTTTCTACATTTTATTTCCAAACCCTTAGAGAAATACCTATTGGGATAATTTACTCATCAACTTGCCTGGTGGGCTTGGTGTTTCTTGAGGGATCCTTTTTTTTTTAAGCCACTTTCCAGATTATATTTTTATATTACTTTTCTAGGGCTGCTGTAACAAAATTGCCACAAAATTAAGTTTTTTCTGGCTTAAAAAAAAAAGCGACAATAAATTTATTTTCTCATGGTTCTGGAGGCCAGAAATCCAAAATCAAGGTTGGTTGTTAGGGCTGCAGTCCTTTGGAAGACTCTAGAGAGAATCTTCCCTTGCTTCTTCCAGCTTCTGGTGACTCCAGACGCTCCTTGGCTTGTGGCTGCATAACTCCAGTCTTTGCCTCTGTCTTCACATAGCCTTCTCCTCTGTGTCTATGTCTTCTTCTCTTTTTTCTCTTATAAGGACTCTTATTATAGGATTTAGGGCTCACTCGGATAATCTCACATGATCTCATCTCAAGATCCTGAACTTAATTATACTGTAAAGACACTTTTTTTCCTTCTGGTAAGGTCACATCCATAAGTTTCAGTCATTAGGATGTGGTCATATCTTTTGGAGGGGGCCACCATCCATCCCATTATATCTTTGTATGTTTTGGGGACAGGTGCTCTCTAATGGCCCATTCACTGGTTGAATAGGACAGGTGTAATCTGTGGCCAAAGATGACAAAGGAAAATCCTAGTACTATTCTTCTTATGCAGAGGTTGTGGTCAAGAACAAGCTGCTGTGATCTTGGCAGGCACAATGTTTGACTTGATTAACACATTGAACATGATCAATGGTGCCTTGCAGTGGGCCTGCCAAAATCAGTTAGCTGTAAATTTTATAAATTTGTTCTTGAAGTGGTTTAGGATTATTTAGTATTAACCATTTGAATTTGAAAAACAATCCACAGAGAAAAGAGTCTAATTTTACCCAAACTATCAATGCCTCATTCAATTAGACAAATTCATGTTCTATTCAGATAGACAAATTAGAAAATGAAGGAAGTTTCTTTACGAAACTGTTCATCTTTCAGATAGCAAAGCTATATAATTGACATGAGGGAATGCACATCCTCCTACCTGCCATGACAAAAGGCTGAGACTCTCACTAATAAAAAATTTGCACCAACTTATTTGTGCATAATTTAAGTGAAGTGGAGGTTGAGAAAAAATCTTCTTTTATACTACTTAAGTCAAAACTGTAGTCTGTCTGTGCTTGCCTTCCTTCTCTGATTCTGTCCAGGAAACACAGTCCTTTGGAAAAGGCGTCAATAACCCAGGACATTGAAGCTCATACAACTGGGCCCCAGATCTGGTTTTTACTTATGGACTCCATGAAGTGGAGCATTGGATTGATCAGGGGAACACTGGAAATACCTAAACTTCAAGTGAATAGCATCTTAAAAAGATATGAACTTAGTACCATGACGCAGAGTATAGCTCCTTTTAGATTTGGCAGGAAATGTTTTGCTAACTTTGCCAAGGTATTTTTGTTTGTCTGTTGTTTGTTTTAATAAAGTGTTTGGGAAGTCTTTAATAAGCAAAGGCTTTCATTCATCTAAGCATGGCACAAAAAATCTGGTAATATGTACTTTTGAGAATAAATCTTTTAAAATCTTTTTTAAAAAAGTCAGTTGGAGGAAAAATAAATACAAAATCTTTAAATATTTCTTATAGAAGTCTTCCTCTATTTTAGTTTTCTGAACCTTTGAATTTACCATTTTAGTCATAGGTACAAAAAGAAATGAGACAGCTAAACTGAAGACCCAAATAGCAGGATGGGGTGAGGGCCAGAGGACAGTTAATCTCAGTCAAGTCAAAATTCTATGTGTTCTTTTTTCAAAAAATTTCATTGAACTTTAAACAATGTTGATACAAAAGGTCAACTTTAATCAGAGGCAAGGTGGTTCTGACCATAATAAAGGCTGTGACCTTGACTGTCAAGGCTGCTGGGTGAGGAAGTTGTTAGGTCTGTGAAAAACTAACTCTGGAGTGAGTCCTTAACAGGGGTAGCCTGCTGCCTAATGTCCAGCAACCAAAGAGACAATGGTGAACTTGAACTTGATTCTTGCAGACACCTTCACATATGGAAAGACAATTGTGGAGGAGGGACACAACACTGAAAAGTTCTAGCAATGGGCTACCAAATTCATTGTTGAAATTCTATGTGATCAGTGAGTTTGATGTGGGAGCAGAGCTGGTGGTTAAAAATAGAAAAGATCATATTTGGTCTCCCCAGGGGAAGTGACTGAAAGAGCTGGGCAGGGTGGTGTCCTGACCCAGCCAAGCAGGCTGCAGTTCAGGGAAGGAGTCTAGTCATAGCAGAGAACCGCAAAGGAATATTCTGGAATTTGAAACAGAAGAAGAGTAGAAATAAAGTTGTACAGACTAGACCAACAAAATGGGAATTAGAATTAACAGAGCTGGAAGGTTCCCTTGGCACTTAGAAACAAAGACCATCAAATCTAGGGCAAAATAATTAGTTCAAGACTCACCCACAATCTTGGTTGTGGGAGCTGGGGTGGTCTGACTAAGAGAACCATTTCTGAGATTTGTGCCCCAAGATATCCGAACTACCCCCGAGTGTCCTTCCCAAGTGGTCAAGAGTTGACTGAGAAGAAAGAGATGTTAACAGCAAACACTACGGTGAGGAGAAAAGAACAGATTCAAAGCTTGGGAATATACCCAAAGACCTCAATGTTTATTGTGACACCAGAAGTGAAATGAGAAGACGGTGAAGACCCAAACCTTGACCGCCTTCCACTAGCGAGGGAGTTACTGCTGCATCATTCTCTGCCGTTCTTAGCTGCTCGCATGCTTGTTCATTTACTTTATCAGATTTCATTTAGTCACTTATTCAAGAAACATTTATTACTACACTCTTAATGCATCACAGTACTGCTGAATTATGTGGAAAATGAAAATGAAGAGAAGGCATAGTGTTTGCCATCTTGCTTGTTTTTAATTTGGTTCCGTAATGGAATAAACATTGGTTAAACATATCTTTATGCAAAGATCACTATTAAAAACTAGAATGCATGTTAGCATGGTTAAAAATATCCAGTCTTCAGGTAGTTGGAGATTAGCAGGGAAGGGAAAGAAAACCCACATGGGTATCTAATACCAGCCATTTGCAGTCACAAAATTAATTTCAGAAGTTTGTCATTAAGTTGAGCCAGATAAATTATTTTACAGAGATCTGAGCTTTTTGGCGGAGTGACTTTTTAGCTACACGGAAAATATTGGGTAACTATAGTGCAACTTTCAAGTCTATATTAAGGGATTTGTGTACTTTGAGAGTAATGCAGAGGAATGATTCTTAGTGTGGGGGAAAGGTAATAACAGTTACTCCATCTATAATGCAGAATTATGCAAATGAGAAATTCCAGAGTAAATATGTAAGCAATTATTAATATTAACCAAAGCAATGAGGATTCTTTCCTGCTCGCTTTCTTTGAGAATCACATAGAACCCATTATTATCCAAGGATGCCTCTGCTGAGATAAAATGTTTCTTAGATGTGTACACACACAAACACACACAACTTTGGTCAGTAAAATTTGTTATTGTTGGGCAAATTTCAGACTTTGATTTGATTTTTATGAGCCTTTATCTTCATCTTATCTTCATCACAGTTGAGGTAATTCAGTTACGATAAAGGTCATTTGTACATATTCAGCTCTTTTCATGCTTATATGTAATCATATACATATTCAGTTATTTTCATGTTTTCACCTATATTTTATGTACTACTCTATGTATATTACTTATTAACGTATTTTTCCTGGGTTCTGTAAAGTAGGTTGAAATTATTCCCATTTTTGTTAAATACAAATACAAATATGTTTTGAGAGTTCAAAGGACATAGCTAGTGGAGAAACTGACATGAAAAGCCAAACTTCAAACTTTTTTTTTTTAAATTTCGTGTTTATTCTGTAGCTAATTGGGGAACTCCACTTTGCCTTTCTCCAGGAAAAAAAATATACATATATATACTTATCCAAATTGAAATGCCATTGTTTCAATGGAAAAATAATTTTTTCTGCTTTAACTCATACTTTTAGTATCTAGTGTATGAAAAGGCATTAAGTACCGTAGATGAAGCTGTTTATCTCAGTGAATGTTTACTGCTTTCTTCTCTACAAAAATAAAGACTATTCTTTTACTAATGGGTAGTTATAAACCATATCTAAAAGCATTTCTTTAAAAAAATGGCTATTTCTTTAAATAATTGATAAGAGATTGATTGGACAAAGAAACCAAATGTTCAAAATCTGATATATTAGCAAATTAGATACCTTACATTTTCTTACAACCACTTTAAAAATAACTCTTTACATCTGTAATTATGCCAGAGACTTATGTGCTTCATTCTAAATTATAATTTGTCTGCCCTTTCATGGTATTTAAAATATAAGAAAATAATGTACAAGGGCAGCTCATTGGGTAAGAAAAACTCATGCAGCATTCATAAATATCCAAAAAAGATTCTAAAAAGGTTGTTCACTGCACATGATCTTGCATGTGGGATTTGGAGCTTTATTTTGTTTTATTTTATTTTATTTTTTTACAAGGCCATAATATCTAGCAATGGGCTTTAATTTTATCTTTGTTTATATGAAGGATCAGAAACATTTACTGAATTACAGTTCATTCTTTTCTTATTGATTAGCAAGACTGCTCTGCCTTTGTCTAATCTACATAAGGTTACTCTCTGATTCCTTTATTTGTTCTTGCCTTGCCTAGGGTTGGTATTAAATTTACAGCAGCTCCAGAGAATGAGTTGTATGGGTTTTCATTTATTCTACATGTATAGAAGTTCCATAAAGATTTGGTTAAAGCCATTTGTAAAATGGCCTTTAGCTTTTGACGTAGAAGTTATTGGTTTGTTGATTCTATATTACTAAGTGGTCACTGAGTTCAGGCTTAATCTTTCATTGTGTCATTTTGCTCAGATATACTCTTTTGAAGACAATTAGATCATCTCATCCATTTTCCATTTTCAAACTTCTTTTTTTTAAAATTCCATCTTTCTTGTACTTCCATTGTGAAACTGGCTTTTTCTGCTTTTTGCCTAAATCATTGCTTTTTTTTTTTTTCTACTCCTGCCTGGGATCATCAGACCAGACCCTGCTTCCCTCTGTCAAGGATCTTTTGTCTGACTGCGAGGGTGGACATTTAAGGTTTTGCTCTTTTGTACTCAATTCTTAAGTGCATTGTTTACTTATATTCTTGCTTAGCTTAAATATTTTCTCTCTTTTTCATCGGTGGGTATTTTTGTCATCGTTCAACTTCACCAGTGGTCTCCTTCTCCTTCTCTTCTCTCCTCTTTTTATTTTTCATTTCAAACTACGTTATTTTATTGTTTTATTCCAATTTTGATATATTCATCTTCTTTGTATTAGTTTTCTTTAATATCGCTCTCTTTTGATAATAAAACATTCCGGGCCTATTTTTATGACAGGTTTTTTGGTTGATGTGCTGCATGGCATCCTATAGCTTTGTCTCTGTTTTTATTAGGCTTTTAAAAATTATTGTAATGGGCCTTGAGCTCAGAGAAAATCTAAGACTCTGAACATTAAAGTGCAGCTCAGAGACTTCTCTGGAATAAAAAATAAAAAATTAAAAAAAATAAAGTGCAGCTCAGACAGGGCTCAGAAGAGCTACTCATGCTGCACAGCAGATGCGCTCTTGGAAAATGCAGAGCTCCCCGCCTGTGTCTTCCACTTGTGGATCTCTCTTAGGCCCCCGCACTCTCCACCTTTCCCTCATTGATTTTATTCAAAATGGATCTTAAATGAGATGGAAAAATAGAAATGACTCTGCCATCAGATTGTGTTCAGATGCCAGAAAAGACACAGGTTGTTCCTGGATGTGATTTTTGGCTATGACTTGAAGAAAAAATTTAAAAAACATCTGCACATGTGCGTCTCCTGGATTCTACCTCCTAATCTCCAGTTTGTCAGCTTATTCTCAAACCTCCCGGCAGACTGCACAAGGTTTTCTGCACAGTTGCTTTTCGTAGTTATCTGCAATCTGCATTTAAAACTACCTCCAATTTTTCTCTCCTTTTCACTTGTTTCTATACAAATAGACGAAGAAACAGACAAGAGCATACATAAAGAAGGGGAGGGAGGAAGGGGACCATAAAGGCTTCATAATACATCTTTGTTTCCTTCAACAGTTCATCTAGGCACGTGATTTATAAGCCATGGATCTGCTTGCATCCGTGAATCTGGGTTTCCCACGGATCTTAAAGTCCCATCCCGGCTGAAGGATCCCTCCACAAGTGGCAGATACCATCTGCTTCGTGCTAACTCATTGCCTTTACTCCTCTACCTCCTCTTCTCTTTACTCTCTTCTTATTCCAGTTCCGTTAGCTAGAAGAAGACTTTGAGCAAATCGGAAATCATTAATTCTTAAGGAAACTCTGAAGGCCTGTGCTATAGGGCTGGGCCAACGTACCTGTCTTATTTCTCAGGACTGGGAAATACAGGGAGGACCAAAAAATTATGAGAAGTCTCAGATTCATTTAGCCTAAGTTGGTGATTCCATTTAAGGTACATTAAGATTCGAGTTGCATGAAAACGGTGGGTTATGAAACTACCTCCATTAAATAGAAAGTGTAGAATTTTTTATGGCTCTTTAGGCACAGATTATTAATGCTGTAATGACACTAAAGAGTATTAAATGCAAATTTGCAAGGCTCTAAAGGGCTTTATTAGGATAAGCAACATTTTATTGAGTCAATTCAGTTGCTATTTTAATGAAAATTTGAAAAATAAATCTCAGTGGAAGCTACCACAGATGTTGTACCATGTATTCTGGGGAATATGCAACTTGAACTTGGGAAAGTAATGAGGGAGAAAAAAACTGGAGGGGAGAGGGAAGGGTTAGAAGAGGTGAGATTTTATGTCTTTAATCAGTATTTCAGAATGATTTAGCCCCAAATCACTTATTGCAGTTGGCTAATAAACAATTCCCTGCTTTCTGATGCTAAATTGGATTTCCTACCACTTATGAGTTAAAGTGGCATTGCCATTGTTTTCAGGTAAAGAAAACACATTTATAGTTTGAAAATCAGGTGAGAAAGGAAGAAAAGAATGAAGAGAAAAGGGAAGGAAGGAAAGGAATATGGAAAGAGCAGGTTTTGTGTGTGGTATATAAGAACACAGCTAGGTAAGGCAAGAACCCTAGGTTTTAGTCATGGCTTTTACTATTTACCAAGAATGTGCTCGTAGACAACTCACTTTACATTTTGATCTCAGCTTTTTGTCTTTAAAACAAGAGTGAGATCACTCTCCGTTGTGCAGTTCTATCTACCCTTCCCTACCTTATGCTAAATACCAGCAATACTTCTAGGCATTGGGACAATCAAAAACTTTACCACACATTTCAAAATGCTCTCTGGGTGGCATTTTAGGACCCTCTGGGCTCTAGCTGACTTCAAAGGTTTCTTTCAGCTTTGAAAATACCACAGTGCTAACAGGTTATTTATAGGGGATCATGTAATTTATTGTCCAAGCTGGGATACTTTTGCGTTCTCAAGTCAGAATTGTCAATAATCACACTGGTGGGAGGGAGTAAAATCAGGAAGTAAAATTTACCTGGCCATGTTGGTAATTGATTTTGATGACTCCTTTTTAAGACAATATTATTGTGAAATTCAGTATACCTAAAAATGATACAAAAGAAAGATGAGATATCACTTAACTCCAGTGAGAATGGCTTTTATCAAAAAGTCCCAAAGCAACAAATGTTGGCGGGGATGCGGACAGATAGGAACACTCATACACGGCTGGTGGGACTGAAAATTAGTACGACATCTATGGAAAGTAATATGGAGATACCTTAAAGAACTAAAAGTAGAACTACCATTTGATCCAGGAATCCCACTACTGGGTACTTACCCAAAGGAAAAAAAGAAGACATTCTATAATAAAGACATCTGCACTCAAATGTTTATAACAGCACAATTCACAATTGCACACATGTGGAAACAACCCAAGTACTCACCAATACATGAGCGGATTAATAAAAGTGGTATATGTATACCATGGAGTATTACTCAGCCATAAAAAAAATTGTGAACTAATACCTCTTGTATTAACCTGGATGGAACTGGAGCCCATCTTCTAAGTGGAGTATCACAAGAATGGAAAAACAAACACCACAGGTACTCACCATTAAATTGGTACTAATTGATCAACACTTAATTTGCACATATGGAAGTAACATTCACTGGGGATTGGGCAGGTGGGAGGGGGGAGGAGGGGACGGGTGAATTCACACCTAATGGGTGCGGTGCATGCTGTCTGGGGGATGGGCATACTTGTAGCTTTGACTTGGGTGGTGCAAAGGCAATTTATGTGACTAAAGCGTTTGTACCCCCACAATTATCTAATATAATCATAAAAAAAGAAAGATGTGAAAATCGAAAAGATATTATGAAGTGATGAGCTAGATAACCACTACTCAGATCAAAAATCAAAATATCATGATCACCCACACAAGCTTCCCTCATGACCCTTGCCAAATATTACCCCAATCTCTCATTCCCTCCAAAGACAGCCACTATCTTGACTTTTACACCATTATTTCTTTCAGTTACTTTTCTTTTATTACAAAAGTTATATGTGTTTCTTGTAAAACATATGTATTGTTGAGTTGTGTAAAGTAAAAAATGAAGGTCTCCCCCGATCTCAAATTTCATTCCTCTGTAAAAACTGTACAGTTACAAAACCCCTTAGATTTTTTCCTTACACATGTGTAAATAATACAAATATTTTCTTTTCAAAATTGAGATCATACAGTACATATTATGAAATTTGCTAACTCGTTATAGATATATTTTTGCTTCCACATATATAAACAATGGTGGCTATGGATGCTATTAACAGGTGCAAAGGAACCGCTGTTTCCTCCCATTCTGGTGGTGGGTATATGTCAATGTTATGTGAGAGGCATTGAAGGAGGGTAGGTTGAGAATGGACTGAGTCCTGTATTTTCTGAAACTTCTTACTCTTTCCATGGATATTAAATACTTTTCTTTTTTTTTTTAATTTATTTTTTTAATTTCAGAATTCCAGCCAAACAACATTGGGCCTGATGTGTTTCTATTTTTCCTGGCTGAGAGAGAGATCAAGGGGAAATGGAAAGACAGAGATTTGGAATCAGACCTAGATTCTGACTCTGATATCCACTGCCTCTGACACCTTAGGTCTATTGTGTAAAATGAGAATTCTAATGCCTGTCTGGAGAAAGAGATTTTAAAGATAATTTAAAAAATATGTCATAGACTCTTTAGTTGTACACTATCTTAATTTGACTCAACACTCAGAAATTTGTGTTTTCCTTAATATCAACTAAGGACAATATTTAATGAGTCATAATTTGTTACAAGTTGTTAAGGTTTTACATGAAACTTGATAAAATTAGATACTATGTAAGATATACTCCAGATATACTTAGGGTTGTTTGGTAAGAGTTAAATGAAACTAAACTACTCTTTGTGTATTACCGGCATCTGACTTTAAGACTTAGAGTTTAACTTATTATTGGGAGGAACTTTTGTGTGTCAAGAATGAGTAATAGCTGAGTAATTGTTGGAGTAGATTTTGGCAATCTATGGCACTCAAGAAAGCCTCTCCGGAGCTCACAGGGAATTATGTGGTCAGTGACACTATATGTTATAACTATTTCTGGGAGTTTGGTTTGGAGATGAGTTTGGATTTTGAATCTGGCCTGAAACAGGAGTAGGGGTTTGGGAAAGTGAATGGCTTTCTCTCTATATTTACCACCATTTGGTTTGAATTTATGTCCATATCACTTAACAATAGCTTCTATCTTCCATTTGTTATGTCCATTGTTTCATCTATGATAAATAGCCTTATATACTTTTTGTAGTTTCTCTCATGTATAGATAGAAAAGAGAAGCGAAGCCTAGAAGAATAACTTATGCAAAGGTATGTAGTTAATAGGTCATGAGACCAGAATTAAATTGTGGATATGTCTCAAGAATTAATACTTTTAGCCACTATACAATAAGGCCTGTTTTGTGCTTCTGCAACACACAAACGAGTTTTTCTCCAGAGCTGGCTGGTGAACTTCTTTGTGGCTTGTTGTTTTAGTGTTTCTACATTAAATAGCTGTCTAAACATTTATTAAATCCAATTTTTCAGGGCAACAAATTCCTCAGCCCCACTAGGAACTGAGTGAAGGTTTAAAATTCAACTGCACAGCTTTACAAAAAGAAGCAACTACTTAAGTTGTTGAGTTATTTCAGAAGTCTTGAAATAATCACCTTTTGGGGACACTGGATATAATCCCCTCCCTCATCTTGATTCTCTCTCTCATTTATGCAACATAACAGAGAGGTAGACTTTCTGTGTTCCTGGTACTATTCCAGTTGGAGTGTTTACTTATAGAGTAAAGTAAATGGTATTAAACTTTATTAATATTGAAAAGTCTTTTTCAAACATGATGCAGTCCATTTAGTTAACTTTCTGCAGAATTTATGAAACTTGCCTAAAACTAGACCTCCTTAAAAGTGGTTTGAGTATTTATTTTCCTTCCCTTTTTAAGGGCATCTTGAAACAACATACAGTGATAGACCAAGTAGATATAATAAATAAACCTTATGAGTGAATTATTACCTGATTGAATGTACCATGTGTAGGTGTAAAGCAGATTCTAACCTCTTGCCTTGAAAGCAAGAAGTATTTTGTTGGCTTGTAAGTTTTACACAGAGGACATGGTGTCTGTTGTAGCCCATGTTCTTCTCCATCAGCCGCTCAACTCCTGTGGCATTAAATAGTCTTTCCCTTAAAATTATCAGAGAACATTCTTTTATGTTACTTCACTGGAGCCATATGTTTTTCAGAATATTTATTTTCAACATTCAACATGCAGAAAAATCTTGTAATAAACACCAATATTATTTTAGATAGCTTTTCAGCCCCTCCATTTATAAATATATTTTTCTGTGCAGCTTTTCCTGTTATCCACAGCAGCTACTTGGAACATTCTCCCTTCCTACGTTTCAGATCCTTCCACTGCCCTTTCATGCCCTTTGACCCCAGCCTCTGCGATTGCACTGAGAACGTGCCAGCCTTGGAAGGGGACCTTTCAGCCTCCTGGCACAAACCTGTGACCTTGCTGTGTCCACATGTAAGTCAGGTTTTCCACTGGGCTGTACAGGGCAAATTCCTGCCCCTGGGCTCTGGAGTCCTCCATCTTCCCCTTTATCTGGTAAAAAATATTTAACTCTCTCCTGCATATTTAACTTCTCTCTGACACCTTCCTTCATTTAAGCATTTATACATGCTCAAGTCTTTCTCATCTAAGGCATGAAACAAAACAGCCAACAAAACAAAAATCAAATTACATTGGTAAACCTGTCCTTGAACCTGGCAAATCTCTGTAACTTGCGTTGGCATTATCATCCTTCAAATACCAGAAATCAGTCCTGTATCCCAACAAAGATTTCTCTTACACTGCTCTCAATAGCTCTTCATGATCAGCATGTTGCCAGATTTAGTTCTATTAAATGCTGCTTAGGTGTCAGATAAGTAATGAGGTGGTTGTACTCAATTTAGGGATTTTTTTCCCTCCTATCATTCTGGCTGCTTGTTCTCTATTTCCTTAGAAACCTCTATTCTTCTATTTTATATTCCTAAGTCAAGAGTGAGTTTTTTCCCTGTGGAATAGTGTAGAAATTCAGTGCTTTTAGTTGTCACATTTGAGGTGTTGGGCTACTAGTTTTATTAACAGGGTTGGGTCAGAGATACTAGACATCTGTCAAAACCTGGATAGAGACTGGCATACTGAAAAACTCTCCTGGGTTCCACAGAACTTTCAAATGTCCTGCCTGATTTGAACACACGTAGGTGTGTGTGTTTGTATGTGTGTGTGAGTGAGAAACACAAAACCTAATTGTAAACATGTTGCTCTTTTTAAAAAACATATAAAGTATTATTTTGTTTTCTTTTGCATAGTTTTCCTATCACCTGAACTTTCCAAGATTGAAACTACTGTGGAACTTGAGGAAGAGAGTTTATAGTATAGTTCAGAAGTTGACTCAAGAGTTTCTCACCGTTTTGGCAAGTTATGTCTCCAGTGGCAGTGTCCCTTGTAGAATTTGAATCATTTATAGACCATGACTCATTAAGTTTGCATTTGTAGCTTCTGCGTTCACCACTGTCCTACATAGAAGGTAAACACGTGAGACCTTCATTATTATTTTCTTATAAATATGCATTTGCACATTGAAACATTATAAAACACCTCCCTTTTATTTCATCTCTAGAGTATAATTATAGTAATGTTATTTTTTCAATTTATGTAACTAGGTAGGTTTTATTATCAACATGTTTTATTTGGGGATAGTAAATGAGCGTGACAAAATGTGTTTAAAAAGTTTGCATTGGGTCAGGTAGGGTCAAAGACCATCAGGTTAAAGTTTCATAATCCTTAGCCTTTCAGTTAAGGGCAATTCTGTCTTATGGTTATTTGAACCCTGGAAGTGTCTAGTTACCGTTATGCATTAAGGGCTTGAACATGTCAGTATCTCTAGCACAGACCTCTCTGCTGCAGTCTGGGCCTTTTATTTCTCTGCCTTGTGGCCATAGACATGTACATTTCTTTCAAGTCCTTTAAAGTCAATTAATAACTGTGCTGAGCAGATTTGTTTTACCACAAATGGGCTCCTACTCCCCTATTCCAACCTCAGTGTGCAAGAGTCCTGTGCCAATGCCCAGTTAGATGATGCTTTGCCCATCCTCACTCCCAGCCTGGACTAGGCCCTCACCACCTCTCACCGGGGTGGATGCCTCCTGGCGTGTCGCCGCTCCTCTCCTGCTCCTCTGTTTTTCCATTACTCTGCTGAGATGAAAATATGATTGTGTCACCAACCAGCTTATAATCCTCCACAGGTTCCCAAGTGTACTGCTTTAAGTTTTGAATTAAGCAGATGGTTCATAAGTCCAGGCCCAACCTGGCCCCTGCCTACCCTCCATGCCTCCCCTCCAGTTATTACCTTTCTCACATGCTATGCTCTACCTGGGTTGGGTTTCTTTCAGTTTGTTAACATGATGCCTCTTGATATTCTCCTGAATAGAATATACTAGCCCAACTTGATGCCAGGTTCACTCCTACTCATTCTTTAGATATCAGCTTAATCCATACTTTCTCTGAAGTGTTTTTCCTTACCCAGTTAGTTACTTAGCATATCTCTTGACAACTCATACTTTTCTATTTTAATGCTTCACTGCTTGCATAATAATCTGCCTTTGCCATTCAGCTATGAGCTCTGTAAAGAAACTTATCATGTCTTTTAAGAGCAGTTCTACCTCCAAATGTTAGCACAGTTGGCACTTAATAAATGTTTGGGCAATAAATAAATATATAACAAATGATAAAGCATTTAAAAATATTTTTATCTCTATGATCCATATATTACACACAACCAAGTTGAGTTTAACCAAGCAATAGTTATGTACAACATGAAATGTTTTTACATTTTTTTATTGAATTAAAAACATTCTGGTCATGACCAACTAGTAGCTTGCCTCCTGTAGTTTTAAAAACATTGTTATGACTGCTGTGTTGATGTGAAAATCGTTCCTAATTAATGATATTTTTAGTAATTCATTCATTAGCAGATGGTCACATTCTTTTGAATTTTTCCCCCCAAATGTTAAAATCCTAATGGAGCTCTGTGATATTTATAACCTAAAGATAGTTGAATTTTTCAGCTTAAAATTATAAAAGAAAAAAATTCTTGTCCAGTGTGTGTATGGGTACGTGTGTGTTTCATATATAATTCACATTTGTGTCATAATACTGGAGTGTTGAAATTTAGTTACTCTAAGCAGTGTGGTAAACTTATAATTTTGACACAAACTAAAAGAACTAAAAGCCTGTCTAATGCTTTATGTTATCCCCTTTCTAATGGTTTGCACAATTCCTCATAATATTTCAAGGCAATCCTTGGAAAGAACCACTGTTAGAAAATTTTTCCTTTTGTCAAACGTAACCCATAAATTCAGCCCTTTTTTAAATGGTGCACATACAGTGTGCTGGGCACTGTGCCTGGACCTGGTGATGCAATGGTGAGTAATGTGGTTATGGCTCCACTACTACAGAGCACTAGAAAGTTACTCCTTTCCTATTGCTTCATCCTCTTTGCTTTTTTTACCTTCCCTCCTAACTAAAACTTCGTTCTTCCCCCAGCCTTTAAATAATGGATGCTTGTTTTCACGTGCCCTGCTCTATGTAAGACTAGGAGGTGGTATCAACATTCTTTTTCTTGGTCTTCATAGCATCTTCTAAGCTGAAATTGCTTCTCTTGTGTCTCTGTTGATTGTGATAGAGAAATTTAGTTGAAATTAGAGACAATCCTTCATCAACACTGTAGTTTTTAAGGTTCTACTCAGTGTCTCTCTTTCTAACACTGTTAATAAGGAAAAAAAAAGCTTTGTATTTTCTGGTTTTCAAATAACTTAGGGGAATGGTGCCAGAGTAGCAAAGCAAACACCATTTTCCATGAATATCTGGCTCATAAAATTGAGTTTTGGACAGCTTATAGAAAAATACTTTTATGTCTGGGATTTTTCACTTTTGAGGATGCCAATCTTGATGTGCTGGACCTCTTAAGGAGACAACAAAGGAAGGAGAGATGCTGTGTACCTCAGTGGCCAATTTTAGTGCCAACTACCTTCCCTGGAACAGGTGTTTGTATTGCACATTTGGTAAGCCTTAGAATTGCTCTTTTCCTTTTTGTATTGAGACAAGGTGACCCCATGAGTATGAGTAGATAAAAGAATATTTTAGAGATGGTGAAGACTACTTCTGGAAAATTTAGTCCTGTCAAGATGGCATGGTGTACGTTTGTTTTTGTACTTTAACAGAAGATTAAGAGAAATCATGTAATGTCCCTTTTCCTCTTCTTTTTAAAAGCTGTAGTAAAGAATAATTGACATGTATAGAGTGAGCCATGTCACTGATATGAGTCATAGTAATTCACACCTCCTAGAAAGGTTAATTGATCTTGGTTACATTTATCAGTGTATAGAACGTGGGAGGTGATGGTTCTGTTTCCCTCTCTTTTGGTTGTATTGTAGCTGGGACATTTTCAGCGTCAGACTTTAAGGGAGATATTGACAAACTTGAAGACTTTCAGAGATGAGGGGACCAGAATTGTAAAGGGAATTGAAACCATGACAGATGATAGTTCCTTGAAGGAATTCTGACATTGAATCTATAGAAAGAAGACAACAGGGGATTTGAGGGCTCTTCTTGAATAAACCCAGAACTTTCGTGTGCAAGAGGCATTTGATTTGCTCTTTGTGGACTTGCAATTTTAGACTAGAATGAAAAAAGGAAGGGAATGTCTAGGAGAATTATTTTAGATTAATGTAAAGAAGATTTTTCTACTAATCAAGCTGTTTAAAGATGCTTCTAACTGCCTCTAAAGAGGCAGGAACTTGGGATGTAATAATTCCTGTGTCATTAGGAGTGTTATAAGATGCTAGAGAGGGAAGTTAACATCAAATACCCTTAAAGGTCCTTTTCCATCCCAAGTGTGTCTATAAAGTCACAATTTGGTCATCTGGCCAGAAAACATGGACATAGCATTCATACTTAACCATATTTTTCCAATGTCCCAAGTCTTTGAATAAATTTTATTCTCAGATCTTTAATAAAAATTAAACTTTTCTAGCAGAATTATAAACAAATAATTTAAATATTTGACATGTTTATGTCTATAACTCTTTAATACATAAATAAATCCCATAAAATATAATTTGGCTATAGTTTATCTCAAGGTAAATTAATTCATTTTGAATGTGGCTAGCTATACACAAAGTAAAAAATGTTATTTTTACTAAGAGTATATTGAACAGAGACTATTCCAGTAAAAGTAATTTCAGTTATAATATTTTAGCCCAATCACAAAATTAAATAATATATTTACAACTGGAGGAGATTTTAAGAATCAGCACTATTTAAATTTTAAAGATCAGAACCCAGGGACTCACACCTGTGTATGCTCAGACACAGTAATTGTTACCTTTGCTGTCATCTTTTTGGCTGCCTGAGACTGCTGCTGAGTGGTGTATTGCGAGGCAGTGTGGCCCAGGTCTGTCAGAAGTGTGTATCATTCCTGGTGGTCCTATCCACTGAGCCCATCTATCCTAGCAGAGACCTTGGCTACTGTTCTGTAGTTTGTGTGCAGTGGCCAGATTCTTCTCCCAGAGATTTCCTTCTGGGGCTCTGCACATTGGCAGGGCCTGGATCTCCACCACTAACACCAAACCCACCCACCTCCAGTGACCGCAGTCTTGCTGCTTTCTACTCTTCAATTAACCACAATCACCTCTGCCCTAAAATCACCTGCTAAACATTCTCTGATGGCCTGCAACCTAATCGTTTATGCCTGGGAGGTGATGGCGGTCGGGAGGGTGGTTGGGAAGTTATGGCTTTCTCATTCTTGTCTTTTGAAACACAGTGCAAACTTTCACGCTCTATTTGTGAAAAACGTGCTAAAAAACGTTTCTTTTTTTTTCTTCCCTTCCTTCTATTCTTCCTTCCTTCCTTCCCTCCCCTGCTTCTTCCTTCCCTCCTTCCCCCCTTCTGACCCTCTTGCATATTTTTTCATATGTAAATTATTATTATGTTCCATATTCTGTGATTAAATATGACATTCTTCACTTCAGCGCCTGGGGGGAGTATAAAAACATCTCACCACTGTGCATAATATGTAATTTCTACTCTTCTTGATGTTGTAAGGAATAAATATAAATCTATAGTATAATCCATTCCTTGAAATAAGTTGACATTATGTTAGTTTATATATAGTATTCTGTTTCTTTATATTCCTAATAACCTTGGAAAATTTTTTATTTGTCTGGTATCTGAACCTGACTTTACCAATTTGGATTGTTACCAAATGGATAACAGCCTGGCTCAGTGTCCACCTCCTAGTAGTAGGAACTATCTCCTCTCTCTCTCTTTTTCTCTCTCTCTCCCCACTTAAATAGAAACCATATATATTTAATATATATACATAAAATATATATGTGTAAATCATATATAAATTATATATAAATGGATGAATAAATGATAATAAAAGAAATTTGAAGAAATACGACTATCTTAGACTATTTGTGTTGCTAGAAAGGAATACTTGAGGCTGGGTAATTGATGAACAAAAGAGATTTATTTGGCTCATGGTTCTGCATGCTGTATAAGAAGTATGGCACTAGCATCTGCATCTGGGAAGGGCCTCAGACTGCTCCCATTCATGGCAGAAAGGGAAGTGGAGCCAACATGCACAGAGATCACATGGTGATAGAAAGGAAGTGAGAGAGGGAGAGGGAGAGAGAGGACAGGGAGGTGACGGTCTCTTCGACTGTGGCTCTGACACGGGCAGAACAGGGGCAATGTGTATGGCCAAAGTGTTGTACCCCCATGATGTTCTGAAATTAAAAAAATAAATTAAAAATAAAAAAAAAAAAGAGAGAGAGAATATGGAAAAAAAAAAAAAAAAAAAGAACCAGCTCTCAAGGGAACTAATAGACTGAGAGCTGACTCAGTACCTCAAGGATGGCACCAAGCCACCCATGACCCAAGCACCTCCTATTAGGTCCCACCTCCAACATTGGGGATCAAATTTCAACATGCGATTTAAAGGCGATGAATATCCAAACTACAGCAATGGCCTACTCAAATATATCCTGTTTTAATTTATTAATTATTCTGGTTGACTTAAAAATACATTGTCTATAGCTTGTGGACTGAATGCTTCATTTCCTATGCAATCAATTTTAACTATGTTATTAATATCATAACATATAGGTGAATTTTCACATAATGTCGCTATTTTATTATATAATTTTTAGTTTTCTTCTCCCTATTGACTTGTGAATAATCTCCTTTTGGAATAATAAGGTTTAATTTCTTAAAATAGATAAGCCATATCTTATCTATTTTAGCAGTATACAGTGTGCAAAGTCACATTTCTAGTTTTCCTTTTTATAGGTGGTTGTAGCACAATTACCACTGTATTTTAAAATTATTTTATTTTATTTTATTTTATTAATTTTCAGAGATGGGGTCTCACTCTGTTGCCCAGGCTGGAGTGCAGTGGCGGGCTGATAAGTCACTACAATCTTGAACTCCTTGGCTCAAGTGATCCTCCCATGTCAGCCTCCCTAGTAGCTGGGACTACAGGAACATGCTACCACATCCAGCTAACTTTTTTATGTTTTGTAGAGATGAAGGGTCTCACTGTGTTGCCCAGGCTAGTCTCAAACTCCTGGCCTCAAGCAATCCTCTTGCCTTAGCTTCCCAAAGTGCTGGGATTACAGGTGTGAGCCACCATGCCTGGCCTTCATTTGTAATATAAAAATGAAAGTGGTTACCTATGAAGTTTAAAACAGTTTGTGATATCAAAACAAAAAATGTGTACGTTGATGATTTAATTGTCATTAAACCAGTAATTCTCTGGTCTTTTAATAATATTAAACTTTCTGCTATAGATTACTTGAAACGTTTTTCACATCAGATATTTTCATTGAATAGGATTCATGTCATGTATATGAATATATTGAGTATTAAATGATTGTTACTTATTTTTAAGTATTAGCTGTAAGTATTAATTATAACTATTTTAAAGCTGAATCACTCTGTTTTCCACCTCAGCACAGAGTCATTTTGAAATCCATGCAAACACCCAGAAAATACACAGAGGGTTGTAACCAAATGTGGATTGCAAAGGTAAATATTGCATGACATAGAAGACAATTTCAAAAATACCTTTTATGAGTTTATTTCCCCATGGCCTTAATTATCTTGAAACTTGATTTTTCAGAATCTCTCTTCTCTGGCTTCTCCCCAAATTCCAAGCAACTGCTAGTCCTTCTCCAAACACACATAATTATTAGCTATGTTGTTTATTTACTCTCTTTTTATACTGCTCACCAAAGTCTCCTTCCCTAAGCTGGGCTGCCTACACTGGAACCATTCTTTTTTCCTGTATATATGGTCTGCTGGGGGTGATTATCTCTTTCCTCTTCTGAATGTGTTTTTTCTCAGGGATAATTTTCCTCTTCTCTTGAATAAGATCTTCACATTTCCATAGAATAATGTGTCATGAATAAATGTCAAAATTTTATAAGATCAACAAAAGTTTCACAATAATACATATATTATTGTTTTTCCTAAATGCAAATTTTCAAGTGATCAAATGAAGTAAGAGCCTTTTCTCAATACATTGACTTGGGCCAAACTTGGTGGTGGTTCATGTCCGTAATACCAGCACTTTGGGAGGCCAAGGCAGGAGGATTGCTTGAGGCCAGGAGTTTGAGACCAGCCTGGGCAACATAGGAAGACCCCATCTCTACAAAAAATAACTTAAAAAATTGGCCCCGTGTGGTTTTGTGTGCCTTTAGCCCTAGCTACTTGGGAGGCTGAGGTGGGGCTACTGCTTGAGCCCAGTAGTTCAAGGCCGCAGTGAGCTATGATTGTGCCACAGCACTACAGCCTAGGTGACAGAGTGAGGCCCAGTTTCATATCTGTATATCTATATATCTATATATCTCTCTCTATATATGTATATACCTACAATTTTAGTCCTTATCTTTATTCCAAGCTAATATAGAAGGAATCAAATGATTTTCATGAAATCTTATACATGATTTAAAATTGAAAATATGTACTTTACTTGTGATTTGTGCTTTAGTCTGTCATTGTAAACAAAATATTAGCCAATATTTTCCCAATAAAAATTTAATCCACTTTTCTTCAGAAGTAAATTTAGAGTCATGTGTACAGGGTGCATGTTTATAGGATTGCTAGTTATTGATAGATTGCTCATAAAAACTTTAGCTACTGGTGGTCTTTTTATCATTTATTATCACATATATTTTTAACTCACCTTCTCCAGCTAATAATGATGCACCTTTTCATGTTTATATCAGCTAAACATGTCAGGAAAGTTATATCTTCTGGAAAGAAGTAACAAAATGTTATAGAATTCATTTGTAAGTCAGATAGAAATAATATGTAGATATCTTAACTTTTTGCATCATAACTCAGTTTTCCTTCATTTATTCAAATGATTCATATAATTCTCTGAGACAGGTATATTTTAAAATGATAAACCCAAAAATCATGGCCTCTCTGGACCTCACTGTAGGTTTAGAGTGAGGTTGTCTTGTAAGTCTTGCTTTTGTAGCCTGACCACGGTGTGCATGGCAGCTAGAGGAAATGTTTGGAATACAGTGAAGTGAACAAGTAAGGATTTTGTTGCAATGAGAGGGAACAAGAAAAATACAGTTCTTAAACTGTAAGCTGTTTTCTCTGAACAATTGCCAAGGACTGTAAAAACATGTCTGTTGAGGGGATCAGGGAGACAGAATGCTGCTTAGAGAGACACAGGAAAGAGCAGTGTTGGAAAAGGGTTGGTTTTGCAATGCCAAAGCATCCCTGTGGTAATGAGGAGCTGGACAGTTATCTCATAGAGACATGGGGGAAGAACAAACATTTTTACCAAGCCAACATTACGCCGGCTTGAGCAATAGGTAGATTTATAAAAATATAGGCCATGAAAATTCTGTACAGTCAGAACTTGGCTTATTTGCTGAACAAAACTGTGAAAATGTTCTAAATGTATAAGAAGGCATTTATTTGGGAGATAGGCAGATATGAGTTTTATTATATTCTGGTTCAGTTGATTTACTGCTTTTGTGACACAAGAAAAGTCTGTTAACCTCCCAGAACCTTATTTTCCTCATCTCTTAGGGCTATTTAATATAAACAGCCTGTTACATTTTAGGTATGCAGTAAATGGTAATAATTTGTTGTAAGTAAGGTATGTGACCAGTTCACTACAGAAAAACAAGTGACATATAAAAAGATTCACTATAAAGTCTAGCATCACAATGACATAAGAATTCCACAGTGGAAACATGGCCACATATCTGGGTTTCACCAATTTCCTTGTTAAGATTGATTATAAATTGAAACAAAAGAAACTCTGTGGTTATGGCAGTTGCATATTTATTTAAACATAAATTAAAAATTTATCAAAAGTTCTCATTTTTAGTATTCTTTAATTGTCACAAAAAATAAACCATTGTTAATAAAGTTTTCAGGCTTCTGCTTCCAGGAGTGATGGATAGCTGGTGGCAGAGGAGAGCTCCTTCTGAAATTCATTAGAAAAGCTAAATAAAATAGAGACATCATGGATTAAACACAGTGAACACCTGAAAGAGTTCAGACTCCAGAGATGGAAGAACCTTGGAAGGGTGAACTGAATTCTGCAGCTGCTTCTACCCTGGGGTAGTGGGTAGCACTTTCATTATTTACTATGCAAGTAATACATACTTATTGAGAAAAAATAAAAACATATAAGCAAAACAAAAGTACTACAAAAATTCCACTAGCTATATATTTCCATTGTTACCATGTGATGTGTAACTTCCCAGACATTTTAATGCATGCATGTGTGTATGTACATGCAATTAGACATGTAAATATTCTTGTTACAAAATGGACTTATGCTCTAATAAATGTTAATAAATGGGGTTTTCCAACAAACAATATACTACCTTTCTAGGTTGATATAGTTACACCAACATTGCTGTATATTTCATTTCATGGATATGCCATAATTAGTGTGCCTAATACCTTGGTATGAGACATTTAAGTTTCCAATATTTTATTATTATAAGCAATCTCTCACTGTTATCAGCAACATCTTTGGGTACTTGTCTGATTACTTCCTTAAGATAAATCTCAAAAATAAAATTGCTAGTTTCAGATGTATAATATTAAATCGGTTTTCAGAAAAATTGTGCTATTTTATAGTCCTCTAGTAATTTCATGAGTGTCTTTCTCCCCACATCCTTGCACAAAAATTGTGTTTAATGCATATTATCAGTTCTCTATGTTTTCTAGTTGGGTACGTAGCAAATGATGCTCATTGCTTTAATTTTTACTTTTGGCATAATAAATCAAAATCTTACTAACCCTATGATCTGTTTCGTAGTAAACAACCCAAAAATGTTCTCAATAGATTTTTGTGTAATCCATTTTGTTTTCTTCCTATTATAGGTAATAATAGATTGTAACTTTTAAATTTCTCATTTGCTTTGTAAACATTTAAAAATCAACTTGTACGAGAAAGGATAAAGATTTTATTAAATGGAAATCTATACAACTTCTCCATCTTGCTCAGAACCTCCTTCATATGATATAAATATTCAACAATATTTTTTCTTTATGTTTATCATTTTATTTTGATACATAAATGTATGACCAATGTGAGATATCTATTGTGATAATGAGTGAAGGAGGAAGGTGATTTTACTTTAATTTTTTGAATGGTTAATTCTTTAGTGTAGTGTAATGTTCATATAGGAAAGTTGTAAGTTGTACACTTTTTTATTATTCCATCTTTTCTGTCTATTAACTTGTTAGTTATGCATTCTGTTGCTATCCTTTATTGGACTCTAGGATTACAACAGGAGTCTGCTTAGACTTTTTTTTTTTCAAGTCTCTGTGCATGGCTAGAGTTCGCAGAATGTCTTGAGGCCCTCCGCGTTTCTGCCAACTCCTCTGCTGGTCTTTTGGTTTCCTTGCAGCAGCCCTCCAGGTTCTGAAACTTCAATCCTCATCCTGGTGCTCACGCCCTGTAGTTGCTGTAGGTTGCTATTTGAGTTTGAAGATTCTTATTGATATTTTTGCTAAGATTACCTAACACTTTTTCTCAAATGTTCTTTATGGACATGCCACCTATTAAAGTTTTTCTGTTTTCCATACCATATATGTAAGGTGTAGAGGATACACAGTTTTCAACGAAATTCCAAATGAAAAAGTCCAAAAAGTATAAAAATAATGCATTTATTTTGTTTCCTAACTCAAAATCTTGTATCAGCTGTTAAATCTCACATATTTTTTCCATGGGTGGTCATCTTTATACTCTATTTAAATCACATATAATCTTTCTACTAAGAATTTTATATATATGTATATCCTCTCTACCAAGCCTGTTAGATTTCATCTCACATATTTTTTGCACAGAAGAGAAGATGTTTATTTCAATTTTTAATTAATAAAAGCTTATTTTGTGTATTAAGCTTCTTTTAAAAACATATACTAAATATTTTTTGTGTGGGCATGTCTTAATACTACTTCTAAAATGTCTCATTTTATACAAAGCTACTTTGGAAATGTGGCACCTCTATCTGTTGAATTGATTAGCTCGAGACTTTTTAAAAAATATGTAATACTTTTGGACTGCAAGTTCTGTCTCATTAATACCTACAAATACATCCAACATGGATATAAAGTTTGAAAGGATCAATAAAGACACAGCAGGGGAAAAGGTTTTGCCAGAAAAGCTTTGATGGGTATTTTTTCAAGGAAGCACTTCTCTCTTGTCTGATAATCCTCCATTTTACAAAGGAAGACAAAAATTTTCCCCAAGGCAATATAGTTTTTGGAGCTTAACCTCATTACTAATCAGGATGTTCTTCTAAAATTTTGTTATGAATCTCTTTGAAAGAAAAATATGTTAGCCTCTGACTGAGTAAAGCAAGGTAAATATAGGAATAAGATAAAGCAGGAAAAATAGAACAGAGTGTAAAGCACACTTTGCTTTCTTTTATCTCCCAAACATGAACTTAGTTAGGAAAAAGCACAAATGAGGCAGAGTCCTATATTCATTTATAAAATAATTTTAAACTTTATAAAATATATTTGTGAATATTTAAAATGTGGCTGAGAATAGAATAGGAAATCCTAATTTGAAGACTTAATAATTTAAACTTGAGTAAACCCTGATATGAGAGTACAATAGGGTCATTTGATCAGGCTATATCAGATCATAGTCCTATCCCCAGTGGATAAAATGTTAAAGAGATGAGAAATAGGGAAAAAATACAGAATAAAAACTTCAATATGAATTGTATTTTAGTGTTTGAGTGAAGCAAATCTAACTGGTTGTCACTTATGAAAAAAAATGGTACTTTGCCATTCCCTAAGGAGATATACGAGACAGAACTGTTTGGGTATCTAAATCAGACTACTGTAGTTAGACCAGGATTGGGAAACCTTTTCATCTTGGAAGGCTGCATTAATTTAGCTGTAATCAAATGAGGCCACATTCAAGAAACTTCAATTAGATATACTTAAAAATGTACTTTATTTTGTAAAAATCTAACTATTATATACTTAGTAATTTGAAAAAATGAAAGCTATTTGTTAATTTTAAAGTTAACTAACCTTTTAATGACTTTGTTGTGTCTGCTTTTTGTTGGAAATCATTTGAATATTTAGTTGCAGCATGGAGGTCTGCAGTTTCAGTTGATCTAGATGGGTATCTGTCATTTGTGACCTCAAGGGTTTCTTGATTTGGGTTAGGTAGGAGAATGTACATTTGCAGCATGAAGTGGCTGAAAAGCAAGAAAGAATTTTTCAGGAATGTTGCCAAAGACATGTGTATTCTACTGTATTTTTACATATTTCAAGTGGATCTTTCTTAGCATCAAACAATGACTTTAAAATGTCATCTACTGAGAGCTCAATCAATTCCATCTGTAGTTCTTTAGGTGCCCTGGTGAAATCAACTAAGTGAGGCTGAAATGCTAATTTGAGTGTGATGTCATGATTTTCAAAATCAGTGATTCTTTCATTGTATTCTCCAATTAATAGGTCTATAATATCTACACATTCTCCAAATGATTTGCATATGTCATCCTGCTCATCAATGACCTTTGCTAACTGGGGAAAATCTTCATCTGAAATTTCCTTTTGAAGAAGTGTTTTGAAAAAAGGTAGCTCTTTTCAAAATGCTTGGATTTTTTTGCCACATATCATATATAGACTTAGTTTTACTTTGCAAATAAATATTCAAGTCATTTTGATTTGATATGATATCACACAGAAATACTGGATTTCTATAGAAATCTCCTTTCAGTAATTCACATTGCTGATTCTGTTCTTTATAAAATTTAATTATCTGTTCTCACAGAGATAAAATTTTGGCTAACACCTGTCTCTGTGATAGCCAAAGCACTTAGAATGATATGGCAAATCCACACTGAATACCTCATTGTTCAATTTTAGCATGTTATGAAACTGATGATACCACTTGCATTTGCAGCAATATAGTTAACAATACTTATAACTTGTTGTAAAGTGTCACTTAAAATCATACCTTTAGCACAGAGATTTTGCTGATGCGAGATACAATGAAAAGAACGGAGAGCATCTGGATCTGTTAGTACTTTTTTTATCGGTGTAACAAACCCTTCATGTTTTCCTGTCATGGAAGGTGCACCATCTGTACATACACTCACTAAATTTACCAAATTCAGTCCAACTTCATGATATTTATCTTGAAAGTTGTTGAAGATATCTATTCCCTGTGTTCTGTTCACAAGAGTGCCCAAAGCAAGTAACTCTTCATAGCAAAGAAAATTTTCTGTTATGACCTGAATGAAGTGTAAAACATGCACTGATTCACTAGTATCAGTTGATTCATCCAAAGTGATTGAATAATATATATTTTCCTTTTGAAGTATTGCATGAAGTTGTTCTGTTAAGTTGAAGGCTAACTGATGCTGACGATCAGTTATCATTGTTCTTGAAAGAGGCAGGTGTTTGTACTTTGAAACATTAGGGGGTTCTAAGCATCCTACAACTTCAAAAAATGCATTCTTTCACAATTTCTACATCACTGAATGCCTTCCCTTTTTTTCTGAGTATATAAGCTACTTTATGATTTGCTTCAGTGGCATTATTTCCAGGTCTTATGGCTGCTTGAAATAATTGTCTTTGCTTTTGCTTTTCAACTTTTAATTTCTGCAATACAACCTTTCACGCCTCTCCCTCTAATTTAAAATATTTGTGGTCCTTATGAGTGTTATAATGCTGACGAGCATTGAATTTCTTTAATGTTGATATTGCAGTAACACAAAGCAAACAAATCATCTTATCTTTAGCAGAAACAAGATGGTATTGCAATTCCCAATCCTCACTAAAAAATCTGTTTTCTTCCTTCATCATTCTCTGGTCTTCTTTGACATGATGGGCTGTTAAGCAGACAGAATTAAAAAATACTATCGAGCTGAGCAACTGTTCACAAATTCCACTTCAAACAGAAACACAGTGCACTGTTGTCAAAAGCTGATAACAGACTGGCATACTCAACCCCCATAAACTCTCGCCAACCAGCCTCGTGTGGTAGTGGCACCAGTCAGGTGGGGGAAGTTAGAACTAAATCATGAGTGTAGCAGCCGTCAATTCCACCCTTATGGCTTCCTAATGTTCTAATTGTGCTGGTCAATTTGGTAGGATTATTTCCATTGAAACTTATTTGATTCTTCGGTGTTTTAAATATGTTTGTTTTCAAAATAAAATAAAATATAAAATATGAACAAAAATGTATTAATAAAAATAAAAGGATTTGTTCTGTAAAATTTGGATTCAGTCAAAAGACCACACTTAAGGACCTAGAAGGCCACATGTGACCTGAAGGTCACAGGTTTTTCACTCCTGAGCTAGACATTAGAAGCTCAGAGGGGAAAAGAAAGATCATTGTTAGGAAATATAGAAAAGTAAATATCATCTAATATATCTAGAAGCCTAAGTTTCTTCTTGTATAGGCAAGAAGAGAGCAATATACTCTAAGAGGCTTATGTCCTCTTAAAAGAACATTTGGCCACAGCATCACATGCATCCTTTTCTGCCAGGTGAGCTGGGACTATATTGTGGCCCATACAGGCTGTTCATGACCACATGCCCATCCTGGGAGGACCTTTATTACCATGGCGTTTGTCCAGGCTATAAAGAGTCAGGAAGATGATGCAGTTTCTCAGATTTAGAGGGTAGGAAGTCAGCAGAGACTTACCCATTATGAAATTAGTGAAAGTACAACCTTTGAATTCCTCGTGACATTTATTCAAATTTCCTTTACAGTATTGAGATTGTCTATCTCTATAAATTTGTATGGGCAGCTGTAACTGACAATTCAAATATTTAAAATATATGAACCATGAATTGCTATTGCTTTCATTTATCTATCTTTTCTCAGACTATAACTGCAGGGTATACAGGCAAAAGCTAACAAAATACAGTAGGTGGTAATGAACCACTTAAAATAGTAAATTTGGGGGATACCATGCAAAGATTCCTCCAACTGAATATTTAGCAACATGGTCAACAATAAAATTCTAGGCAAAAAAGTTGAATGTCCTAGGGAAGTTAATATCATTGTTACAGCATTTTTGTTGTCTGTAGTATGTATAGAAAGGCAATTTTAGAGAATCTCCTAAAGCAAAAGTTTATTATGTTATTGGTGTAAACCTTTATAATTATGTTTGCCCAGGATCCTTACTCCCTTTTGGTCATTTAAAATAAACATTATGGTGCTATAAAATCTTGTAACAGCTTAGACAATTGCAGTGATTTCAAAGGAAATCAATTCAGACATTGCCGAATTTTACCCAACAGAAAAATAGTCTTTTAATGCTTAATTGTATACCAAACACAAATCAGGCAGGAAAAAAAGAGAATGAATCACTTTGGCTAATTTTTTTAAAAGGACAAAAAAAAGAAAAACTTCATTGTAAGTTTTCCATCTGTCTGAATGGCAAAAAAGCCACCACCTGGCTTCCATAGAGATCATTGCTCTCTCTCTGTAAATGTCATAATTTTAATTTCAATTCCCCCCTTCCGCTGTCTATTTTCAAGCCACAAAATAATAAATTACCTCATACCACAGTCAAAATAAATTCCCTATCTATGTGATACTGCCCAGAGAAAGCCAGGAAGAAACAATCATGGTGCATTGCTTGCATCCCAGCGCATTATATCTGTGACACAAAAGAGCTGGAGGGTAGAGAACTAGTAACATTTGCTTTATAGCCATGTTTAAGATAAAGTGATGAAAAAGTCTTCTGCAACAGTAACTAAAGCTACTAATGCTGTTGATGTTACAACTCTTTTTGAAATAGTGCATGCCTACTTCCATGACAAGCTCATCACAGGAAACTGGACAGATGACCCGTCTTGACTAGTCCCAAACTTAACCCATAGGTTTGCCCATCAGGTGTATGTATGTTGCAAAATCACCTAATTTTATTAGCATTGGTTTCCTCAAATAGAAAGAAATAGTAACACTTGCTTTTCTCACTACATAATGTTGTTTTAGAAATCAAACGAAAAGAAAGAAAAATGACCATTGAAAAGAAGAGAGATAGCTGTGGACATCAGCAACCCCAAGCATCCAATATTACCCTCAAACTGGGCAGTGCACTTTTCCTTTTTAATTCTGAAAAGAAAGAAAATTATAGAAGAAACTCCACAGACACTTATGAACTCATCATGATCAATGTTAACACTTGATCACATTTACTTTGGAATAATTCTATAAAAATTAAAACATTATAGATAACATTTTAAGTTTTCCTTATTCCCCTCCCAGTCCAATTTTCTTCTCTCCCTCCCCAGAAGCAAAACTTTTTTGAAGTTGATTTTCATTATCATATTCTATCTTATATTTTAAGAAATTTTAAGGTATAGATGTATATGTGTATATGATATATAAGTATACATAAATAATAAATAGCATTATTTTTTAATTTATATAAATGCTTTCAGACTGAAAAATGTTATTCTCAATATTATAACTTGAATATCTATCTACATTGATGCATATGTGTTTGTTTTATCAATTTAAACTTTATATTATTTCATCAGATAATATACCATATTTTATTCATCCATTCCTATATTGCTGGGCATTTAGATTATTTTGTCACAGTGCTATGATACAGTTATGCACAAACTTCTGACAGCTTCTCTAGGCCTCATGCCTAGAAGTGATGTTGCTGGATAAGCTTTGGGCATTTTCAAGTTTAATAGATGACAAATTGTTCAAGGAATGAACTATACCAATATGCCCATCTACTTGTATAGCAAGTGCTTTAGCTCTTAAATTCCATGTTGTCTGATGATATTCCTATATATTTTCTTTTAGTTGATCTTTAAAGGATCCAGCTTTAGAGCGATGTTATAGAAAGAACTAGGTAAGACATCAAGTATCTTAGTTTTTCAGATTCCATTTTTGGTGGAGAATTAATGTGGGACCCAATTTAGACAAGTGCTAGCCAGGAGAGCAGGGCTCATACAGAGAAGTTATGGTGTTGAACTGCAGTTCTGTTCTCAGGTGGTTATTCAGGAGACAGGACACAGGCAGTGGGTACAGCTGAATAATTCTAGTTCCTGCTCACTAATAGGGAGAAACATCTGCTTTGCCAACCTGGCTCTTCTTGGCTCAGGATGAGGTAATTTGTGCTTGAGGTAAGTCAATGTTTATTACAGTATGTTGCACAGGAATAAGACACACAAGGGAACATATGGCTAAATGGGAGATTTTTTTTTTCTTTAGTTATACTTTTATTCTTTGATTTTGGGGGCATTCTTGGTTTGTAAGAGACAAATCTTAATCATCACCCAAAACATTTGGAATAATTCATCATTCAGCTCAATGCAGAATAAACAGCAACAATGATGATTTAGAACATCCTGCTTACTACTTTTTCTAAAATTAATGAAATCTCGAGTTCAGTTAATTTAGGGCATGTTGCAAAATATTTAACACCACCACAGATAATCTTCTGTTTGGGATGAATGTGCTTTCCTATGTTGCCTGGTGAATGAACACTTCCAGCTCATTCAAGGCTTTGCTGAAGCATCACCATCTATGAGAGTCCTTTCTTCATGCACTTCCCTTCGTGTCCACCCTGTCTGCACAACAACCACAAATATTCTCTTTTATGGTGTTAACACTTGAACAACTATACTGAAATTGTGCATTTAAGTGTGTATCTCTTTAACAACACTGTAAAAGAGACAGCATGGGACAATAGATAAGAGTGGAGATTCTGGATCGGTTTGCCTGAAAGTGAGATCTGTCACTGTGTAATTGGGCAGATTCCTCTAATTTTTGCCACCTCAGTTTTCTCATCTATAAAATGTGCATAATAATTCACCTATCACAAAATCTTTTTGTGAAGGTTAATTTGATTAATATTAGCTAATATATGAAAACATTTAGAAGAATTCCGAGAACACTGAGAGCACAATAATGTTATCTATTTCTATCTTTATGTCCTTTTGGGAAGGAACTGTCTTCACCTATGTATCCAAAGAACCTTGCACTACACATGGAAAATAAATGGTTGCACAGAAATATGTGTTCAGTTCAGTAAACACAGATGTATCTATTTTCTGAACAAGCATCTATATAGCATACATTTCATTTTAGTTGGCTCATGTTCCAATTTTACATCAGCCTTAGACATGCCTGTTAGCTATTCCTTGTTTTGACAGATTTTTAGCTTAAGTTGTCACCTCCGTGCCATGTCTGCCTGATAAGTTATGAAAAGAGGTGGGAAGCGTGATAACTTTTAACAGCAGGGAGCATCCCATTGGCAGGGCATCTGGGGACAAAGACATTTTGAAGTGTTACGTTATCTTAGCTACAAGCCTGAGAAATATATTTATTTATGTGTTCCACTAGAAGGTGCTGTCCTCCCTCAGCATAATAGATGGATATGTTTGGAGAAGACTGGATTGTTTTAATAGCTCCACATAAATTGTTATAGTCACAGGCTGTGAACAACAAAAACAACAACAAAAAACCCTTGCATTTTAAAAGTGTTTATTTCCAAATCAGACATCTTTTGATTTCAAATAATTTCTGTTAGAATATAATTCCAAAAGGAAACTTTTTGTGTACATATACACAAAATACACTGAAAAGCCTTACCTCTGTTTGTCCCCCAATTAAGAAAGCACATTTTAAATATTAGGTTTCAATACATAGAATTGCACAGGTTCTTAGAAATAAACTTCTAGCTCTTTTTTCAGGCACTAGCTTTTCAAGTAAAGTAGGGATTCATGTGGATACACAAAATATGTAACTGTGACCCTTCATCCAGTTATTAGAATGGGTGGGGGAGGTAATGCCCCTGTTGAATGTTGCAGCCTATGTCATTGGCATTTTCTAAAGATAGCCTATGATAACTTGGGTGGATTTTGATGTGCCTAAGAAAGATACTCCAGAAATGAAATTTCAAGTTAAAATTTAACTTTAGTAAAAAGTTTTATTTTATACTATACACCAATTCCTATATCCCTGAACTTGCAGAAAACATGTTAACTGAAAAGAGAAAAGAAGGAGGAGGAAGCTCACAAAGATGAAGAAAGTGAGAAAAATGGAAATTAGACTCAGTGAAAAACAGGTGAAATTCTTACAATGGTGTAGATTTAAATTTGGATTTATACAATGTGTGCTCTCATGAAGGTCTTATTCTAAACTCATTAGAGATAAACAATTCAATATACGATATATTTACCATAATTATGGCTCATGCAGAAAAAACACCACTGTAACATGAGATAAAATGGAATCCACGTTTCCCCTTTTAAAAGACCAGACAATTTAAGAGAATGTTGAATGTTTGTGAAGTGATTTCTGAACTATTTTTATTCACAGGCAACTGTCTCTTCTTCCTTTAATCAGTGTATCTCAGTACAGATGATTTTAGAACCCCTTTTAAAGAGAGTATTTTAAATTGTTAAAAGACTCTGGTGTCAATTAACTGTATAATACTATAAGATGATTTTGAAGTTGTATAACTGCAGAAAGCTTCACTAAACATTTAGTTCATCATATAAATTCATATTGGTTGGAAAATTATTTTTAAATTTAGTTTCATTGTTCTTACCAACCATTAACTTACTAATGATTTTGTTGTATCTAAAAAAGAATACATTGAAAAAGGATTCAGAATTCTCTATGAAAAATGTACAGTATATTTGAAAAATAGATAAATTATTTTGCCATTGGACTTTATTATTATTAAAAGGAATTTGATGACAAAATAATTAAAAGATTGGAAATACAGTTAATGTATATACAAAAGCGATTTTATTATTTAATAATTTAAAATTTGAATATAATAAAAACAAATCAATATTTTAAATAAATTCACTTCAAATTAACTTAACTAATTAGACATACTATACAAGGAGTTTTATTACAGTTTTATTAAACATATCCTTGAAGATTCTTTACTAAAAACTGAAAGTCAATTTTCAAAGATTTATAATTTTATCAGCTTCAGTGTTAACTGCTATTACAATTTTATTTTTGTGCTACTTATAGACTGACATCAAAAGATAATTGGATCAAGTTGGGTGTTAAGAAATTCAACATGCATTGAAATGCTTAAGCTATTTTTAGGGATTACATAAAAAGTTATGAATATTAGCTATAATAAAATAAAAAAGATTTTGGGAAATGTTAGCTGTTATATACAGATACAATCACCAATTTTTAATTTTTAATATGGGAATTAGCTTCTCCTGGAAGCCCACTGAATAAAATTACCCTTTATTTGCAATATTAGGGAGAATTTGAAGGATAGATTGATAATTGTCAATACATGTGTTTCTAGGTTGTCAAACCATTTAGATAAAAGAGTGAAATCTTTGTCCATTTTCTAAGGATTTTATCTGTTGTGACAGTCCTGACGCCTCTAAACTGGCTCATTGAGAGAAAGCCCCATGTTCTTGGTGTACATCATTTTAAATTCCCTAAAGCGTTCTGAGAAAACAGAACCCTTTTAATAGATTTTAATAGAGCCCTGGTTGGAAGGTGCTGGGGCGGTGGGGAGACGTCAAACAGTGCTGTCCAGTCGAATACTGTATCCCTGCACACTCACTGGTCCACGCAGACACAGACGTTGTCCTGGATTTGTGCGAGGACTGGGCTGCTTCATCGCCGTTTCTTCCGGTTACCTCGCACCTGCTCAGAGTAACTGTATACAAACTTCAGAGCGGGTAGGGTCAGGCAGCGATTGAGCCAAACTCTGGCCTTAAGCCCTTTCCTGTCAAATGTACGTCATTTTTACCTGTGTCCCTGGCCATTTGTTCTTGGAAGGAGGTGTTCTGTGGGTCCTTTCTGCCTGACCCCTTGCGGGTGTTTATTCTCAGGGGCAGACCAGGGAGAAGCAGAAATGAGGGCTCTCTTTGTTGGCTTCCCTCCCTAGAAACCGCGCGCCAAGGACGAGTTCCTTGCTGACCCCTGCGGAGGGAGTGGCTGGGCCGGCCTCCTTCACACCCAAGAGCTGCTGCAGGCACAGGCCTCCGCGTGGGTTACCTGCGCTCTCGCCCGCCGCTGGCCAAAGGGCTCTACCTGCACTCTGCTCTTGACCCTTTTCCTGTTTTCCCTTTCCAATCTGTTTTTTTTCCCCTTTTCTTCTACCCCCACTTTTCTTTTAGAACCTCTGCTTCTTTTTTATAAACAAAATATACATTGAAATTGATGAAGCATGAAGAAAATTGCTTTTAGAATGAAACCTTTCAGAATGAACAATGGAAATGATCTTTCACATTTATTAACCATGAAGAGACTTCCGGATATTAGTGATATGCAGTATATTTTAGCAGCACTGTTTTTATATTAATAGAAACAGGAAAAAGTATCTCCTTAAAGAAGCTCAGGTTCTAATGCAGATGACAAGTACAAAACAAAGATGGTTAGTTACTAACGGAGCGGTTCATTTGTTGGCTAGACCAGGTAGATTGTGTGTTTCACGTTTCCTCCCTGGTCTCCAAGGTATAGAATTTTGGTGTTCTGAGAAGAAAATCCAGGTGTGTTATAAGAACATATAGTTTCTTTTTTAACTCATGAAATTGATTTAATGGAACATACTTGCTTTTATGCAATTCAGAGGAATAACTCAGAGAAATTAAAATGAAAAATACCAACTCCCTTCAGTGATGCTTTACCTTCTTCCATGGCAGGTCCATCTCCCCCTTGAGTGGGTTCTTATACTAACAAATCCTTATGAATGTGATGTAATAATTTCTACTTCAAAACAATCTATAATGTTAGATGGTATAATAAATAAGCAAAGGCAGGAATAATAATAATAGATTTTTAAAAATGAAAATTGAAAGAAAGGAAATAAAAAATATTGGTTAACCAAGACTTCCTAAACAAAATCTATCACTCTTGGAACTTTTTCAATATTTTATAATGTGATTGTTCATATATAATTCTAAAAGTTCTGTTGACTGTGTCTATTTACCAGGTTTTTATAAGGAAAAGAGAAAATAAGCATCTATGTCAGCTAAATGTAGTCTTTTTCATTTTATTTATTTTTATATTTTATGTCTTAGTAGACTTTATTATCAAAAGATGACATGCCCACTGCTCACAGCAACTGCAATCCATTAGCCTAATGGATTGGAATTATAGGTTGCCTTAGGAATTGTCTATTGTGTGCCAAAATCAAATGTAAGCCCTACTGTGAAAAGTCTTGACACTATTAAATGTGAAAAATACAATGTGTTCAAGAAGATGTTAACAAAAGACATGCAGGGCATTTGACTAACCAACTAGAAAGTAGTATGAAGTTTATGTCAAGATAAAAACTACTCACGCTTTCTTATTGTTGCAGTTTAGTATAGCAGGTGTACACCGTCATTCACCACCCAACAGTGCTAGATGAATAGTGGGTACTTACTAATTATTTTTCCCCTTTTCATACCAAATACTAGCCTTAGACCATTTGAATATACACCTATTCTTACTCAAATGTCCACCTCATGTAGTGCGTTTGTTCATTCATTCAACAAAAGCGTTTGGGTTCTTATTCTATACCACACACTGTGAAGGTACAAGGCTTATAGATATGCAAAAGGTAGCAAATGACTAATGAGGAAAACTCTTACCCTTTGTCACATTTGCATGTGCTCTCAGATCTTTTCCTCTCAGCTTCATCATAGGGCACCTTCACTACTTGGACAATACATAGTCCTGGGAGTTCCCTGGTCAGGGTTGGGTCTGCAAAAAGCAGTCTGGGTTTTGACTTTGTCAAGCTTAGTTTTGACACAAAGAGAGAAGTGAGGAAGGAGAGGTATAACTTTCCTTCCAGGGTCACCCAGTGTTGACACGGGAAGCAGCTGTCCAGTGAGGTAAGCCACCTGTTGACCACTGGTACAGTGGGACATTTATGGGAGGGCTTCTGTGCTGTCAAACATGGAGAGAAGTAGTCACCATTGCTACTTCTGCAGAGGACGATGTTGAGGCACCCACAGAGGTGATATAGCTCTTGAAAATCATTTGTGACATGTTCTGTCTCTTTGACCTTTCTTTGTGCACTTCACTGATTTCTCTGAGAATAGCTTTATCCTACAGAAATGTCGAAGTCATTATATAAAAAATAAAGCAAATATTTGAATGCAGTACTCAGTTCCATAGAAATTTAATTTTCAGACAATAAAAACAAGATCAAAACTCAAAATTATGAGAGATATTATTCTGAAATACACATCTTGAAAAGAGGCAAGCAAATAGAAAATAAATTAGACACAAAGGCTACCAGTGTTCAAAATTAAATATAAAGCTTAACTTTTCTAAGTGAAATGCTAACTTTTTCATCTAAGTATCTTGGAAAAAACCAATAAGTTGAATCACAGTGTTCTGGCATTTAATCTTCTGTCATATTGACTGTTGTATTAACTTCTCCAAGAGTGACCAAGTAATTCCTCCTGTCTCTATCTATATTTGTCTTCCTCTCTCTCTCTCTCTCACACACACACACTCTCTCACAGACACATTCACTCACCCAAACAAACAGAATTCATACATTTATTTATTCTAACAATCTATAGTAGCATTTCCTATATACTTAGCACTGTGCCACATGCAAAGAAAATATAATCAGTTCCTGACCTCCAGCCTATATATTTAGAAGACAGAATATTCACTCATTCATCAATTCAACAGGCAATTATTGAGTGCTTATTTTGTGCCAATTATGCATGCATGTGTTATTAAAATAATGAGTAAGTGAAGTGCTAACATATGAGGGGCTGGTGTTGGGAAAATGAAGACTGTGACTGGAGGAAAAGCTAAATGAACCAGGAAGGAAGACTAGGATGCTAAAGGACTAATAAATTGCAGAAGGTAGAGTCCAGGTACATGCCAGGAAGGCATAAACTAAGCAGAACAGGAACAATCAATGATTTTAAATGGATAGAGAGTAATGTGACACCCCAGGCCTAGGGTGAGGCTGGGGAAGTAGTCGTTTGAGTCCCAGAGCTGGTATAGATGTGGGGTATACTCAAAGGCTGGAGATGAAGGTGTGACCTCTGCAGCCAGTGCTTAGATGGGGGCATTGGATTTGGATAAGTTGTAGGGGAAGGAAAGGCCAATTTCACTGGTAGGGTGGGATTATAACTTGTGCACAAGCTTGGAAATGAGAATGAGAAATGTAGCTACAGGGAGAGGGATAGACATGAATAAACTGGAGCATTTGAAGTGGGACCTGGGATTAGTGTACTGAGAGATACCGATCATCACTCTAAAGGAAAGGTTTGCAAGCTATTGATTCTGGGCCAGGTTGCTCAACGTCACCTTCGTTATGTAAATATCACATTATGCTTCAAATAAATTGCTTAATGAAGCTCTTGTTGGTTATTGTAACCTATACCTGAAAGAATCTTAATATTTTACATTTCCTACGAGAATTACATATAGATATTTGGGGATGAAAATTTTCATAGAGTGTACAAGGATGAGTCCCTACGGGGAAGTGACATTTAAGTAGGGACCTGAAGGAAGTGAAAGAGAGAGACTTTTCAAACAGTAGGAACAAGTGCAAATGTCAAACTTCTTATTTATTCCTATGTCTGTTTCTTGCTCCAGTTTCATTTCATTGCTCCATTTTTTAAAAATCCCTGCACCAAAATAAGCCTGCATAAAATATAGATTTATGATATAATTAATCAATTAGGGTGAATATATAGTGTTTCTATAGAACTATCTTGGCTATACTTGAAATTTTCTCTTCCATATCAGTTTTAATACTCAATAGAGTGGTTTTTTGGGAAAAAAATCATTTGAGATTTTATTGGAATTGCTATTAAATCAATATATACAACTATGGGGCCATTTCCATTTTTAAGAAAATGATGTTTCCCCCCTTCCCCAGGAACAGAGTGTATTTCCCTATGCTTCTAGACTTTCACTATTATCCATGAGATTTCTGTAGGATTTTGGTAGATTATTTATGTTAAGTGAAGGGGCTCCCTTCTATTCTCCATGTGAATTTTGTGTGATTTTTTTCAAGTTCATTTCCCATTCACCGTTTTTATCTTTAGCTGTGTCTGCTGTTTAGTTCCCTCATTCCAAGTAACTGTTTTTTATTTCTAAAAGTTCTACTTTTGTATTTGTGAACTTTTTTGTTTTAGTTGGTCAATATTGATAATACCTTCTTACTTGGTCATCTTGAAATTTTATCTTTTATCCCATTGGATATTTTATACATAGTCATTTTATACCCTGTTGCTGATACAGGTATATTTCCAATACCTAAGGCCTGGAAGTGTCCATCTGTAGTTTTATTTTTCCTTTCTGATTCTCATTATTGTGTTTTGTCTCCTTCTGTGTATATATATGTAAATATACGTGTGTGTATGTGTGCATATATTTCATTGATCTTAATCTGGAGCAATTTTGAGGGCCAAAATTTATTTTTTCATCCAAAAAAAGACTTCGTGTCTTCTTTGAGTTTGTGTCTGACAGGACTAGAGGCCTGCTATTCTCCTGGGATCTTTCCCATTCCTTTCAGTGGTCTTGGTTTAATGCAAGTACCTCAGGCTCAGCCCCCAAACATTTACTGTATCTTTGGTTTAGTCCCTCAGTCATACCTGCCCACCTGGGGACTATGGTCCCTTCTCTGGTTCTTTCCTTTCCTCTTCAAGCTTCTTGTTTAGTTATAAGCCAAGTGGTGTTTTTGTCATATCCCTTTGAAGAGTTTTCATTAAGTCCAGAAATGTATTAAAAGCTGTATTTGCAGTAATTATTTCAAAAGTATTATTCTGCATTTAATTGGTACACAAGTGGCCAATTAGATCAGTCACATAAATGTTTCCTAGAACACTTACACTAATTGCATTTTAACCTAATGCATGTAGAATGCATTAATTAGGAAATTCAATGGCAATTGCCACTTTCCACTGGACAGAAATGACAAAATGCAAATATCTTTACTAAAAGTAGCACAGCTAATTATCTTTTCTACATCTTGTAATTCATCATATTTGAAAACAATTTGCTTTTAGAAACAGAATATGGCTGGTTATATTTCTTTTTATTACATCTATGTTCATATTTTTGTGCAACAAACTCACCCAGCAAGTTTTATTTGGAAAATTCCTAATATGAACTGTTATTTATTCTGCATTTTATATTACAAGACAAACTTTTAAATGGCTCATGAATCAAATAAACCTAATTGATTAAAAATTCACTCATTTTTATGAGTGTGATTAGGCAATGAGCATTCTATATACAAATCGTTTTGTGCTGCTTGGGTTCATTTAAAACATCTCAGTGAGACCCATAAGTGCATATTGATATTTCATTATTGTAGCACTTCACTAACATATTATCTGATAAGAAAAAAGGCAAAAAACCATATAAAGAGAAAGCAATTTAATTCATAAAGAAAACCTCCTACTCTTAATACACCGAGTACTTCTTGCAAGAGCTAAATCTTTGGACAGTACTTCATGGTGAGCACTTAGTTTAGGAAACAGAGAAAACATGCAGTGAAACAGTGAAGTTATTTATAGTCATGTTTCTTAATTCCTGTACCTGAGAATATTCAAAGTGGTTAAATCTGGGAACCAAGATATATGTATAAAGAAATAATAAAACACACTGATATCAAAACCACGGATGTAGTCAGTAGGGAAGCATAAGATCAGAGAGCAAAGTCTCTGCCTTCTTCTTGAGGCACTGTTCTTCATATCCAATTTGTAACTGCTCCATCTTGCTGATAGTTACTGTCTATCACTATACAAGCCTCTAAGGCTTCATTCTTCAACGTGGTCTGTTTCACGTACAGTCCTGACTTGTCTTCTTATTGCTCGCAGCTCTGCCTCCAACACCCTGCATCTTTTAGCTGATGACTGTCTATGGCTCTGACACTATGTCTTCTTGGTACCAGGACATTGCTTCAAAACTCCATCACTAAATTGTCCAGAATTCCATTAACACAAGGATTATGTGTACATGGTATACTAGACAAAAGGCTTAGGGATGACAGAGGAACTTTCAACATGAGAAAATAAAATTTGACACTGGCTGAAATTTGACAAGGAAAAAGAGTACACGCAGGCGTGCATACCCACACACACACCCACCCAAGTCTTGCTTGCTTCAACATTAATCTGCTCGTTCTTTCAACCATTCAAGGCAAATCTCCAAACTCCTTTTGAAAAACCCTATCCATGCTGCAGGGGGTGATGTAACCTTATTCGTTCCTTCTTGACAACGTGACAATTCAAAAACAAGATAGCACACAAAAGTAATATTTCAGAGAGAAGGACTACTCCATTGACAATGAAACCACGGGAACCTCTAAACCCATTTAGACTGAAGTTTGATCAGCTCTGCACAATTCTGCCAGGGTAAATATGGTTTGTCCTTCTGTTGGAAATTCTCTAGTAAGTAAATCTCAGAAAACACAAACATGCACACACACACAAAACCCTTTTAAGGAGCAATGGCATTAATATGAGCCAACATGATTTTAATTGCAGACCAAGAAAGATAATTAGTTTTTTGCTAAATATAACTTCATATTCCAAGATGTTCTTAGCCTGAAGTTAATAGGGGTTTCTCTTTTTCTTTCTCCTTTTATTCAAAGTTCTAAAGGCACTTCATTCTTAAAAAATTGGTGACCAGTTATAATGTTTCACCAAAACCAAGAACACTCTTTCATGGGTGGTCATCTTCAGCAGGAGTTTTATCTTAATGCCCTTCGTCAATCCCTGGAAGTATAAAGGAGATACAATATAGATATTTTAATATAGATATAATCTATAGATTATAGATAACATAGTTTTTTAAAAATATAATCTTTTGGGATCCTCAATCCTCTGGGTGCTGAAATTGTGATTCTAGTTATATATGGATTACCGAGAATACTTTCAAGTGCCTGTAATTTGTGCAATTCGAACCAATAGAAGTAATCATTTCCAATGAAAGTACTGTTGAGTTAGTGGGATGCGTCAGGAAGTAGTGATGTGTTAAGGAACTGTGGTTCTCATTTCCTCACAGTTTAATCAAGTTCCAAGGTAGCTTGAATGGTTAGGATAGAAGGTGTTCATTGTAAGGCCTTGGATTTAATTTTTACCAGCCATTAACCACATTTCTACACCTTGCTTATTGCTGGGGGTTTAATTCAGAATTAATACAAATATGTTGTCCCCAAAACAAAAGTAAATTGAAATACATGTTCAGTGGTTGGTGTAGGTAAAGTATGTCTGCTTGGGTGTAAAGAAAACACTTTTAAAAACGTTATGACAACTGATGCATCGATTAGATAGAAAATATATATTATGGCTGATATTGTCTTCTGTTCACGCCCTTTCCCTATGTGCTCTGCAAATCAAATTGTGTCAGTCACCAAAAGATGAGTTTATGTCGTTTATTCATATAAGGCTGTACTTGACAGGTTTTCTGTTTTTAAATAAAAGTGTTCTAGAACATTCTGAATGGCATTTGGGGCACTGGCATGACCATGACCACTACTTTCTAATTGATTTTCCTGCCAGCAAACATACAGCAACTGCGGGTAATTTAGCTTTGGTCAACACAAATCAAAGAGAGTGGGAGATTGAAAATTATCCATGTTCTCTGAATTACTTTATCAAACTATGAAATTTAATCTCCAAATATCTCTCCATTGTTTTGTCCATACAAATAATGAACTTGATGATTCCACACAAATGATTAAATTTGCCAGTGGTTAAGAAAAAGTTGGAAAACTCTGCAGCTACTCTGATCAAGTTAATCAATACTTTAAATATTTAAGGCCAAAATTATTCTGATTTAACTAGTGTTTCTATCCACATGGGTCAAATTTCAAGAATCATTGCAATTCTTCTTAGGATTATTCTTCTTACGTGGAAACTGCTGGATGAAGCCAGTAAAGATTTCTCGATAAAAATTGACATTTTATTTCATGAAGGCTTGCCACACACTGCTAGATATATCTGCCTCTGCAAAACATGTTGACTCCAAGAGCACTTTGAATGAAGCCTGATCAGTTAGCTCTGTCAGCTGTATGTTGAATTCAGTACATCTGTCACATATTTTTTATTAAAGGAAAGCAAATGTATTGAAATTGGTATGATATTTTCAAAAATATATTTAATCCACATTATATGTGTATTCTCAGGCCAGCAATGGAGCTTGATTTAACAGAAAAATTTTATGGCCCATTCTGGTGTTTAGTTTATAGCCTCTGCATCTCGTTTGCCAAAACAATAAAAAGTCTGCTTTATATAATCAACAAAAATAACAAGCATTTACATGGTTGAGCAAACTGGGAGGTGGTTAATTGTAATTGTCTTAACAGTTACAACTGAGAAATTATAAAAACTGATGAAATACTCATTTCAAAAAGACTATTTGGAACATGAAACTTGCAAATGTGTATGAGCTTCCTTTAAAAGGTCAGAAATTCATCATATGGGGAGGAGACATAGTAGAGAGTCAAAGTGATTAACAGTGAAAGTAAAAGCTAACAATAAAGCTGAAGTAAATCTTGTAATTTAAACATTGGAGATTAAATTTGATTCTACTAGGAAGCAAACTGTGTATGTTTTACAGATATAACAAAATAAACCTCACAGGTTAACAATTAACTTTCAACTTCCTATAGTTGCAAAAAATTATATAAAAGCTTTATGAATCTCCATCCTTGATATTATAACACAGCCATAGTCAAAATAGTCAAAGTTACTTAAAGGCTTATAGAAAAATATTGAATTATAAAAAAATATAGTTTAAAACATGCCATGGGGCTCACTTACCCCAGTGATTATTTACTCCCTGTCTCCGTTCTGTATATCAATATTGTGTCTTAAGGTCATCCATTTAGCACTTCTTACTTTGTTCCTTACCGTACATTTTTTCCTGGTAAGATACTAAGCTAACAATGTGCAATACATTTTTCCTTAACAAAAGGAATGCATCTTCTTCATAAACCCAGGAGGAGGTTGATGCTAATCATAAAAAGAAACCATTGCTCCACCTTTTATATTTTAAAGTAGAAATAAATGCAAATCATGGTAGTAAAGTAACTATTGTGAGATGAATATTGTGGATTAAATAAAAGCAACTATAGACCTTCATTTCACTCTATTTCCCAGGTCAAACATTTGAATCCGTTGTGTACATAACTAGGTACCCCACTTATAGTTTCTTTCTGAATATTTTCCTGAGATTTTGTTTTGTGTGGTCCTGTCTAAATCTTATAGGCCTATCCATATCCTTTCTTTACCTGCCTTCACACTGATTTGGTAGTAAGTTTTTATACATTATGATAGTTCCATATAATAAACTACTACGCTATTTCTTGTTCTGATTGTTTGTGCTCTCTTCCTTCTTCTTTCTTCCTTGTTAAAGTGTTTCTCTCATAGTGTGTTTTAATTTCTTGCTTTTTATTTTCTGTGTGTGTGTTTTACCTTTTGATTTGAGGTTACCATGAGGCTTGGAAAGAAAATTTTATAACCAATTATTTTAAACATATGACAACTCTGCTTACAAAAACACAAACAAATAAACAAGCAAAAGGAAATCTAACAGAAATTCTACACTGTAACTCTATTCCCCCACATTTTTTAACCTTTTCTGGTTTCCATCCATATCTTTTTATATTATCTCTCTCTCAAAAAGTTGTTGTAGCTATTATTTTTGGTAGGTTTGCCTTTTAGTCTTCCTACTCAAGATATAATTGGTTTATATACCACATTTACAACAATAGAGTATTCTGTATTTGTGTACTTACTGTTACCAGTGAGTTTTACACATTCAGATGATTTCTTATTGTTCATTAGCATCCTTTTCTTTGATGTTGAAGAACTGCTGTTAGCATTTGTCTTAGGACAAGTGTGGTGATGATGAAATCCCTCAGCTTTTGTTTGTCTGGGAAAGTCTTTATTTCTCCCTCATGTTTGAAGGATTTTTTACAGGATATAATATTCTGGGGTTAAGAGTTTTTTCTTTCACCACTTTGAATATGTCATGCCACTCTCTCCTGGCCTATAAGGTTTCCACTGAGAAGTCTGCTGCCAGATGTATTGGAGCTCCTCTATATGTTATTTGTTTCTTTTTTCGTGCTTTCCTTAGAACTTTATCTGTGACCTTTTAGAGCTTGATTATTAAATACCTTAAGGTAGTTTTGTTTGGGTTAAATCTTCTTGGTGCCTTATGACCTTCTTGTACCTGAATATTGTTATCTTTCTCTAGGTTTGGAAAGTTCTCTGTTATTATTCCTTCAAATAAACTTACTACCCCAATCACTCTCTCTACCTCCTCTGTAAGGGAAATAACTCTTTGATTTGCCCTTCTGAGGCTATTTTCTAGGTCTTTTAGCCATGATTCATTCTTTTTAATTATCTTTTCTTTTTTTCTCTTTTGACTGTGTATTTTCAAATAGGCTGTCTTCAATTTCACTAATTCCCTCTTCTGCTTGATCAATTCTGCTGTTGAGAGACTCTGATGCATTTCTCAGTTTGTCAATTGAATTATCAAGCTCCAAAATTTCTGCTTTTTTAAAATCATTTCAATCTCTTTGTTAATTTTCTCTGGTACATTTCTGAATTTCTTCTTTGTGTTGTCTTGAAGTTTGTTGAGCTTTTTCAGGACTGCTATTTTGAATTTTTGTACAAAAGGTCACATATCTCCATTACTGCAAGATTGGTCACTGATACCTTATTTAGTTCATTTGATGAGGTCATGTTTCCCTGGATGTTCTCGATGCCTGTGGACATTTGTCAATATCTGGGCATTGAATAGTTAGGTATTTATTTTAATCTTAACAGTCTGGACTTGTTTGATCCTGTCTTTCTTAAGAAGGCTTTCCAAGCATTCAAAGGGAGATGAGTGTTATAATCTAAGTCTTTGGTCACTGCAGCCATATCAGTCCTGGGTGGCACCCACAGCCCAGTAATGCTGTGCCTCTTGTAGACTCCCAGTGGTACTGTCTTGGTGGATTTGGATACATGATAATTCTCTGGATTACCAAGCAAACTCTCATTCTCTTCCCTCATTCTCTGTGCTGGGCTGCTGAAGTTGCAGGAGGAGTGACGTGGTCACTCCCTTGTGACCACCACAGCTGGGACTGTGCCAGGTCACACCTCAATCTGGTATTGTTGAATTTGGTGTTCATGCAGAGGGACAGTCTCTTGAAGTTTATATTCAGCCATCTGGCTCCCTGGATATGACTCACAATTCAGTGTTTTACAGTAAATTCAAAGAATCGTGCAACCAGCAACACTATCTATATTTAGAACATTTTTGTTACCTCTAAAACAAACTTCGTAGGCATCAGTAGTCATTTCCCATCTTCCCCTTTCTTTTTGTCTCTATGGATTTGTCTATCTTGGATATTTGATATAAATACAATCATAGAATACGTAGTTGTTTGTGAGTTCATTTATTTTTATTGCTTAGTAGTATTCCATTATATGGATAAATCACAATTTGTTTGTCCATTCACCTGTTGATGTACATTTGGGTTATTTCTGCTTTTTTTTTTTTTGTTCCTAGAGATAAAGCTGCTATGAACATATGCTTTCCTTTCTCCTGGGTAAATATCTTTTAGTTAAATGGCTGGATTATATATCAAGTATATGTTTCACATTTTTGGGAAAATCCAGATTGTTTTCTAAAGTAGTTGTACAATTATACACTCCCATCAGCAGTGTCTGAGAGGTCCAGTTCCTCCATATACTCATTAACACTTGGTATGGACATTCTTTAGAATTTTAGTCATTCTAACAGGTATATACTTGTATCCGAGTGTGGTTTTAATTTTTATTTCCCTAATAACTAATGATCCTGAGCATCTTTATATATGTTTACAAGCTATCCATATACCTTCTATGGTGAAGTGTTTGTTTAACTCTTTTGCCCATTTTTAAAACTGGGTTATTTGTCATCTTACAGTGGATTTTTAAAGGTCTTTATATATTCTTCCTATAATTGAATAAATGGATTTACAATAAAGACAGATTAATGTTTTACTCTTCATTGGATATTTGATTTCTAAAAGCAGACTAAAATGTAAGATCAAAACTTAATATGAAATTTACAGACCATTTATTTTTCTACTTTAGGCACTCAGAAGCAAAATGTTTGGAGAAGACATTCTCTGCTGGATTTCTGAAATCACACTGGGAAAAACTTATTCTAACTAATGGCTAACCCTACTTGCCATATATTGTATGATAATTTCCAGATCATTCCACTCATTAGTTTCCCAATTCTGATCAGATGATGCAGTTGGAAGTTCTTTTATCCTCAGTGTTTGCTTCACTTAGCCATTGTGTTGATTCCAATCTTGGCAGTGAAGGTTGAGGAAGTCTCAGTGTATACAGGATTGAGGTGTATATGGCAAGTCACTCTGGGTGACCACAGACTCATTACCTTACAATGTTCCTCTTATTTTCCTGACTCCATTTGTTCTTATAATCTGTTCTACACACAACAGTCAGAATTATCCTTTAAATACAAATCAATCATGTTATTTCTCTCTGTCCAAAACTTACCCAGGAATTCCCTCTGAGTATCGGCTAAGGTTCTGTTGACCCATGAGTCCTCCATCACTTGCACCACTGCTGCTCAACTTCCCTTTCCCCCTCTATCACCAACTTCCTGACCTCCTCTCCTGCCATCCTCTCCCTGCCTCTTCTGTTCCAAACTCCTTGGGCTCCTAGCCATTCCTCAAACATGCCAAGCACACAGCCCCTTTGTGGGTTTTGTATTTGTCAGTCTCTCTGCTGGCTACATTTCTCTCAGTTATTTACATGGCTTGTTCCCTTGTTTCCTCCAGGGCTATGCACAATAGGCTTTCCCTGACTGCTCTATAAAAAAGAGGCCCTGGTCTGACCGTCACTGTTCAACGCTGTCTCTTTTATCCTGCTTTATTTTCCTCCATAGCACTAATTTATGACCACATGACATCTTTATTTTATTTTGTTTATTGTTGCCCCATTTCTACACATCAGAGAATAACAACATCACAGGAGCATGGGAGTTACTGTTTTCTCTTATGTACCCCCAGCCCCGGGAGAATTCTTGGCACAGAGTAGGGACTCAAGAAATATTTTTGAATGGAACCACTCCTTTGTAATACTTTTTTTTGCCAATATCTCAGTGATGTACCTTTTCTTTAAATGATGACTTTCTTGACTGGGAAACTGACATTAGTTTCAACACTTGCAAATTTTTCCGTAGGCAGGCAGACTCTGTTAAACTTTTAACTATGCTAAAGTCTTGAATGGAATAGACTGCCCAGCCAGGACCACAATGCCATTGCTTACTTTCCTTTATCACCCACTGCTTGGAAGGTGGTGCACCTTCACAGAATGAACAAATGCAAGTGGGAATCATTCACAAACAACGTAAAACATTATCTTCCATGTTTTCAAACTTTTTATGGGTTGTAACATTTATCCACATTTTTAATCACCAAAGACAATGGCAATATCTTAAAGCCATAAAAGGCATATTACTTAGAAAAGAAAAAAATTAAATCTAACATTATATTTCTTAAAAACAATAATAGAACCCAGTGGACTAAGTATTCATAATTCTGGTTAAAAGTAACTATTAAATTGTAATTGTGTTTCTAGCTAATTATCATTTTCGAGTAAGTATGAAAGAAATACACTTTCAGATAAACAAAGACTAAAAATTGCCACTAAGTGACCAAGTGAAAGAGCTAATATGGAATGTGCTTCAGAATGAGGGGGTAAAATATATGAAACAATGATCAGCAAAAAAAAAAAAAAAAAACCCAAAAAAAGGCAACAATTGAATAGATATTTCTAAACAACCATGCCCTGTTTTCTATTTACCAAATATGACAGTTTTGTGTTTTCTTGTATTTTAAAAAAATCTCCTATATCTTTCATCATGTAAAACATAAATAATCTCTCTTGAATTGTTCAATTATCTGAGGCATGTTCTGATTATTGTGTCTGCTGATTTTTCTTTCATTGTAGAGCCAGCAGGGAATATGAGAAACAGCAGAGATGTAAAAGAAAAACTTGAATTTCATGGTGCTAATAAAGCTCAAAGAAAAGCATGTTTGAAGAAAAAGGCAGTAATCAACTATACTCAATGAGAAGACAAGTAAGGCAAAGAAAGAAATACACACAACAGATTTAGCAGCATGGAATTTGTTGGTGACTTTGACAAGTAAAGGTTCAATGGGACAAAAGTTGAAATAGAACAGGTGGCGGAGTGGGGTGAGCCAGCATAATGGCTTAAATATGTGTACCTGGCTCTGTTTCCTTTTCAGACCATATTAAATTGAGAGGAGAGGAAATTTTTAAAAACACAAGGCTATGAGGACAAAGAGGATGAAACAGCAGTCAAGACATGACAAAGCATTTTTGAAGACAGATGGCTGAGTGAATGATGAGCCTGGTGAAATGGAAACTTCAGTGTCCTCAGAGGGTATGACCAGAAGAGCCATGATTATTCACCTCAAAGACCTGGCAAAACTCAGAAAGTGGGTGCATCATGGACCTCAAATAGACAAGATGAAAGGGAGGACACAGAAAGGGTGAATTAGTTGAAAGTAGGCATACTAAATAATTAGGTTCTTATATCCCTTTCTCCAATACTATGACCCTTTCCTAAGAGTCTTTAGTTTAGGTTTAGTACTAAATGATTTCAAATACCTGGAGCAAAGCCATTTTAGATCAGAGTCTAGAAGTGAGAAGAACTGGCTGGTAAAATATCACCATTTTGCTTCAGTTAAGGTTCTCAAATGCATAACTGTAACAAAACCTGTTGATACATATTCTCTTTGTGGGAGTGAGTGAGAGTGTGTGTCTCTTTCTAGGAAGAAATAATAAGGTCATATTTTATATTATCTTATAATTATTCATTTTTACTAACTTTAAGGGCTAACTGGATCACATAGCAAAGTGAAAAGAATGACATGTTCTGAATTCAAGCAGATATGGGTTCAAATTCATTGATAATAAATCTCCTTTAAATTGACTTTTGTCACCTATAGAAAAGGGATAGAAATATCCAACACGTAGAGATATTTAAAGATGTGATGATGTACTACATTGAAAGTGTCTGCTCCGTATTCACCACTGAGTCACTATCAACTTCCTCTCTGCTCTTTGACTTGACCTGACTAAAGCAGATAACTGAATCTACAGGAGAATTGCACTGAGTGGCATTTGGTGAGTTATAAACAAAAATTTAGGACAATAATATAATTTCTAGTCTCAAATTTTTATGTAAGTAATCAACTGATTTCCCTTTTTATAAAATAAGCACTATAATTATAAATAAAAACAACTAATGTTTTATAAAGGTTTCTTTACTTTATGTTCATGGGTGTGCTAAGCTGTGCAAATAGGATAAATCTATCAAGTTCACATACACAGAATTTAAACACTGTAAAATAAATTTTAAAACTATTGGAAAATAAAACAAGGATAAACACCAAACAGTCCTTAAATAGCTTCTGAAAGGAATTCCACACATGTTGTTTATTCTCTGCTTTTTTTTTCCAAGAAAACTAAATCTCCTTACAAATGTTGAAGTCTCTCATCAACTGCCATAAGAACAATGCACTAGATATTTATATTGCCAAGGGCTTCTTTATAAAAAGCAACCTGTAAGTTGTTTTGCCCATTTATGTTGCTTTGTTTTTTCTCTGAAAAAAAAAAAAAAGACATGTTTACTTCTCTCCAGCATTCATGAGTTAGGCAATAGTGGAAATAGTCTGACTCCAGTAATGGTGAAATGGAAACTGCAACCATTTCATGTCATGACTGCAGTCCAGCATTAAAGAATGCTTGCACACCCGATGAATTATCTTTCTCTACAACCAAATGTGTGTCTTAACTCTGAATATAGACTTTAGGCAATTATTAATCTTCAGTAGCAGAAAACCTGAGCCCAATTTTTTTATATTACCTCATTATTCCTGTTCATAAATGAAAATTTAATTTCTGTTATGGTGCTTAGTGCAGTCAACTGTTATATTATTAATTATGGAACTGCTGGTAACGCCTAGGAATGATATTTTAATAAGGTTTAATCTCTTTTCCACATTCTAGTGTCTTTCAAAATTATGTCTCTGTTTTTCTCCTTGCTTTTATTTTATTTGCAAACAAATTCAGCAGTGCAAACTGTAACTCCAAGTTGGCTGGTGTTTCTGAGGCAGACATATCACTCATAATCCAGGCTCTGTAAATTTGTTCAGAAAAAAGGGGCCCAGAAAAGGCAACTTTATTTCAAATAATAGCTGCAGTCTTGAACCACATCTCAGTCTTGCTTTAAGATTTAATCTCTTCACAATTTCCAAGGGGTCTTTTTTACACTTGGAAATGGTTCTTAAAGGCTTTTCAGCTGGCAATTGTTTTGTGTGTATCATAAGAAACGTAATTTTTATTTTCACTTATGCGTTTAGGCAGTAGGGTGTTCTCCAGAAAGGAGGTCTATAGACCTGTGGTCAGGTATATAAAGAAAGAAAATATCTGTGTACAGCTGTACAATGCTTTTGTTTTAAACTAAGAGTTATTACAAAAGAGTCAAAAAGTTTAAAAAATTTATAAAGTAAAATAGTGATAGTAAGACGAAATTAATTTATTATTGAAGAAAGAACATTTTAAAAATAAATTTAATGTAGCCTAAGTGTACAGTGTTTATAAAGTCTACAGTAGTGTACAGTAATGTCCTAGGCCTTCACAATCACTCGCCACTCACTGACTATCCAGAGCAACTTCTAGACCTGCAAGCTCCATTCATGGTAGTGCCCTATATTGGTCTACCATTTTTTTATCTTTTATAATCATAGTTTCAATGTACCTTTTCTATGTTTAGATATGTTTAGATACACAGGTATTTACCATTGTGTTATAGTTGCCTCCAGTATTCATTACAGTAATATGCTGTACAGATTTATAGCCTGGGAGCAATAGGCTACATCATATAGCCTAGGTGTGTAGTAGGCTATATCATACCCAGATAGGTTTGTGTAAATACACTATATTATGTTCACACAGTGATGAAATTGACTAAGGACATATTTCTCAGAATGTGTCCACATCATGAAGCAACACATTGCTGTATTTCATTCTTACATACTTGATAGTTTGTTTCTATTGAAGGAGTTGCTAATCATTATGAGAGCTGTGCGGTTACCCTTGATTGAACAGAGGTACTGAGGTCTAAGTTGTTTTAGTTAGTGTTTCTTCCTCTTTATGATCCAGAATGCATACTATTTAATTCTCTTATGCTAACTCCATGGTGATCTTGCCATTTTTCTCACTTTTGTTTTTAGCACATTTTAACTTCACTTTAGTATGGTGTATTTGTATAATTGCTGTATTTATATAATCAAATCATGAGCAAGAACCTTAATCATACTCTTAGTTCCAGTGTATTGGAAGGATCAGCTCATTTAGCACATTTTTATTTGTGTCTTATGGTTTATGACACTGAAACTCAAAATAGGAAGAGGGCGATGTCTAACCTATAGGTCAATTTCAAGAGGGAGACTGACAGTGAGAATACTTGTTCCACAAATATTTACTGAGCACTCCATATGTTTTGGTGGCTGACCAGGTACTAGGAATATGGCCAAATGGGAAAAAGCAAAAAAAAAAAAAAAAAATTTAAAAAGCTCAGAATCATTTTTTGCAATGTATTGAGTTAAGTATGGTAAGAGAAAAATGGAATGTGTAGGCCAATGGGGGATTGCTCTAGTGTTGAGGGGTGAAGGAGATTATGTATGACAGTGTGTAATTAAAAATGAGGAAATCCAGAGATAAAACTTTGGAGATCACCAAAATTTAAGGACTAGAAGGAGAGAATGAAAATGAACTATTAAGAGAGATTGGAAATGCACAGGAGTTAGTGGACTCAAAGAACCAAAGGCAAAGAAAGTTACAAATGGGGGTAATGATTAACAGCACAATCAGTTTGAGGAAGGGAAAGTTGTGTGGAAAAGGAAATATCCTCCAGGGATTTGGCAACTTCTAGAGCTGAGTTTGGTAAACTTTTCTTTGAAGTACCAGACAGTAATTATTTTAAGTTTTGCAGACAACATGGTCTCTATTGCAACTACTCTACTCTGTCATTGTAGGGCATGAGCAGTCATAAAAAATATGTATGTGAATGAGTATGTATGTGCTCCAATAAAACTTCTTACAAAATAACAGGTGGTGGCTCAAATTTGGGATGCGGTCCGTAGTTGCCAACTACATGACAAAACTGAGGCAAGAGATTTAAGTTAGTTATTTGAGACTAGATAGCCAATAAGTGACAGAGGCAAAATTATACTTACTCTAAGGCTCAAGCTATTTTTGCTACATCATGCTGCCTCTAAAGCAGTAAAGCTTCAAAAGCCTGTTAGGGCCAAACAGATTTGGATTCAACTTCCTCGTTGAGTAATATACCCCTCATGCATACAATCATCTCTTTATGAGCTCATTTGCTTTTATGCCAAACCTTGCTTACATTAGTCTCACAGCTAGCCTTGGTATGGATGGGAGAAGTAGTTTCTTTCTTATTTTGTAGGTCATCCATCCTCTGCAATATTGTTCCTCAAAAGATACCAGGGAATTTGACAGTCTTCATTTAGGCATCTCTTTTTAAAATGCAAACACTTCTGCAAGGCAAAATACATTAGTATTATTAACTAAAGTTGAATTAGTATCAGATATTTTTCAAAATATACTGGGAACTTCGGTGATAAGGGTAGTCTGAGAGAAGTAGAAATCAAGGGAAGGGGCAGTGGAGAAAAATGTCTTTCTTTACTGTACACCTGGTGAAATTATTAGAAAATAAGAATAAATATTTCAGCACCGTTAAATATATATGCTGACATATAATTCTTATACTATAGTCTTTTAAGTTATGTTAACATTTGCTACCAATGAAAAGAGCCAGAGGTGTTCTAAAGGTTGCATTATTTTCATATATTAAAAATATTGAAAATAACTTTTGGGAAATGTAAGTTGAATGTGGTGAGTTTCATGTGGGTCTTTGACATATGTGTTATATCTATCTCCATTCCGATTTTCATTTGACCTATTCCAATCCTATTTTCAGTGTGTAATAAAAGTGGCCCGTTTCATCAAAATGTTACAAATACAAATATACATATATATATATATATATAAAATTATTGTCACCATTTTAACATAAGGCCTTGTAGAAAGAGTGCATGATAAATGCATTTATACTTGTACCTATATGTGAATATAAGAATTAATGAATGACTGAATGAATAAATTCCTTAATTATGATCTTCAGAAGGTCTTAGGGTACAGTATTATTATTCAATGAAAATCTAACCTAGAGACAATAATTGTATTTCCTGTATGGGGGAAAAATAAACTGTTGGTTAGTAGAGACACTGGCAATACTGATGGAACATTACAGATCAGCAGGGACCCCGGGCGAGTTTCACCCCCTAGCATCTTCTGGATTGAAAGCAGCAGGGGAATCCTATTCCACATCATTTCCTGAATCATTTCTCTTCTTGAGAAGAATGACTATCAACTGTGAGGGAAAATTGAAGTCATAGCTGACTTTTGAAAGGAGGAGGAGATTACGACATGAAACTTTCTGGAAATACATAAACCAAAGTCATTTTAAAATAATGAAAGTATCTTATAAAGCTTATTAAAAAATATGTGCCATTTGCAATGGAGTTTTTAATTACTTAGAGTTTTAGGCTTAATACCTTAGGCTTTATGGATGATACATTTTTATATCTTTTCTACTACAGGGAAAAAGTATTGTCATAATTTTATACAAAAATATAAAGAAAATCTCCTGCTGGAATTTTTAAAATGTATTTTCATGATTCATTACTTATTTTAAGTATAAAAGGAAATATTCTGATCCCTCGGAGGATCAAAGAAATGAGTGTACAGTTTTCCTCTGAGCAGTTCTCAACGGGGCTCCAAGTATTCTCTGCGTAAGATACACAAACAAATATTTCCTTTGAATGCACACGATTTGCTGATGCACTCCCTCCTTTTCCTTCTGTTGTCCTCTGACTGCAGAAGAGCAGGGGTGAAACATTGAATTGGCTTAAAGTGTTAACAAAATCTTAACTGCTGGAAGCAAAAGCGATGAGAAACAGTTTGCTGGGTAAGCAAACCTGCACCATAAGAATGAACCCCTGCACCCTAAGCCTATTTTGAATGTGTACTAGTTTGTATACACGGGCAATGAATAAAATCCACAGAAAAAAGATAAATCATATTTTGCACAATTTAATTAAAATCATTGAGGAGCCTACATTGTTATTTTAGGGGTCTTATCTAAAATAATAATGAAGCATGAACATGGAAAACAAGAAAGTAGAAGAAACAATATGCTGCTTCTTTCCCTCAACTGAATACCTGGATTGGTGCCATGCGTTGCTCAATCTTTCTTTAAAGTGGTAAAAATTTTTTTTTCAAGTATCAAAAGTTTTGGCCAGATTGTCAGTATTTTCTGGTCGTTAATGCCAATATTTAATCAAGTAAGATCAGGTCTTCTCAAATTCTATTAATTGCCAGATAATTCATTAGTAATCAATTAATAAATGTAAAGTGCTTAGAACAGCAACTGTCCTGTAGTAAGGACAATAAATCAATAAATGTAAGTAGCAAATGTATTTTTGTTGTTATTATAATTCATAGGTAACATCTCAGTAGAGCCTCTGCACAAAAAGTCTGGGTATCCAAGGACAGAAGAAATCGTGTAAAGTCTGTTTTGACATACCTCATTCACGCATGTAATTGACGTCTCCTTACACAAGTAATTTGCACAAAAATTGAAAGGTGGTACCACTGTAGTTTTATTAGAAAATAAGAAAATAGCAATTGGAAGAAAATATGAAAAAGTGACACGTGAGAAAAGATACTTCAAAAGTTCTTTGCAAGTTAATTAGCAGCTTAAAGATGCTGTCAAAATGTATTTTGCATGATTTAGGATGAAACCTTTTAAAAGAGGGGAAATACTAGATAAATTATCCTATCAAATGCTGTACATAATCCTGTTATTTTAGGCAAGATAATTGCATGGCAAACAGTTAGTAGCTGTTCATTAGCTGTAGCTGTTCTAGCTGATTCTTTCTCAACTGGGAAGATTTAATTCAGTGACAAGAAAAACACTGCAAATCAGCTCTGTCATATGAACTAAGTACAAGAATAAATAAGTAGGAAATAACTCATACACACATGAAGACAGCCTATGTTTAAAGAATAAAATTTCTCACATTGGCTTGTCATGATACTACATTAAATAGTTGTAAATATCTGTAAGTAATGACATTAACAACGAATACACTATTTTGGTAAGTACTCTCAGTGTTTATGGATATGTCAGATGTTATAAACAATCACTAGCAAATCAATTTAATAGCATCATATTCGTTCATCATTGTTAATAGTACTTTTCTGTCTGAATGAAACCTAGCTTTCTTGCTCATTCTTGCCTTAGGTCTACTGTTTATAGGAAAAAATGTGATTGAGTTTTACATGAACATGTGAACTTTATTATTTACACTCTTGATAAGGATGTTGATTTACTTGATATTTTCACAAAACATTTTTAAGTCAAAATATAAATTCTTACTGGAAATAATAGATATTTTTCTTCCCCAAACTGTCAAATCAGGACCCCCTTTAGTGGCGTGGTTAATTATTCATCTATATTTTTGCCTTTAAAATCTTAAAAAACACATTTCATGCAAATAATTATTTCTATCAATTGCTGTTTCATATTAAATATTTTCCTGCTGATAATTATGGACAAAATTAAATGCCACAGTAAAAGCCAGGTCATTTAATGATGGACAATTTATTTAGGATTTTGCACTTTAATCCCTGTATCTTTTCAAAACACGTAAACGCTCAAATGTTTCCTAAAGACTGATGTCATTGAACATGAAAAACCCATCAGATAATCCTGGCCATTTCAACATCACCTCAGGGATAGTTCCTGAAGTAAATCAGTGGGTAGATGGAAAAGGAAAAAGTAATGATTAACTTGGAAAAGAAAAACTGAAGGGGATATAAAATGATTGTTACAGCGTAGTATTTGTAAAATCCTTATATAGAGAGTACACTTAAATTCTCTGTTTTGGTCCAGAGGAAAAGTGAACATAATCCAAAAGAGAAAACTTTTGATTCATTTCTTTTCAAGTATGAGTGTAGACTTTTGTTCTTACTGGAAAATATTATATACCAAATGGAAGAAATAAAAAAAAAATTTAAAAGCACAATATACATTTTCCATCATAAACATTTTCCATAATCTTAACATCCAGAGATTAAAAATTGTTAATATTTATGTTTTCTATTTTTATCAGCATTTTTTCTAAGAAAGACATCTATCTATTATCTATATATATCCTTCTATCTCGAACATCTAATAGCTATCAATAGAATAAGTAGCAACTACAGATACAAAATTGTCCTTCCCAGTGAATTTTATGCTGCGTAATTGCATTTAGATGACTGCATGTCAGAATGATACAGAGGAGATTCCTGTATAGACAGTGATTGAACAAACTAACCTTTAAATCATTTTAAATGCTAAGATTCTATGTACTAAAGATTCCTGGGGAACCACAATGAAACCTTCCTAGGATGAGAAAAAAATGAATTTATAAATAAATTTTCAGCTAAGTGAGTCCTGAACAGTATTGGGTATCCTTTTCCTTTTTTATTGCGTCTTTGATCACATGGTTGGTTCTCAGCTTGACAGTCAAAGCACGTATCATCCCCCAATCTTACACCCCAGCGTCAATTTTAAGTTCATTTACTGTTGCTTATAACGGAATGTCTGAAACTGGGTAGCTTATAAAGAAAAAGAACTTATTTTTTATAGTTATTAGGCAAAGTCCAAGTATATATATCCACAAAGTTTTGTAGTTTTCTTTGTAAATATCTGACATCTTAATTTTTGCTGGGATAAACTTTTCTAGCTTATATATTTTAGACGATTCGCTAAGTTTTTAAATATAAAATCAAAATATTATTCATAATATTAATTTTCTCCTTCGCAACTGACTATTTCATTTTAATTTTATATTGCTTTGCAGGAACTCTGGAATAAAGGTAAACAAAAGTAAATTAAGTATCAGAGATTTTTAACAATTTTTTAAAAATTTCAGAATATTATAGGTTTACACAGGTTTTGGTTACATAATTTGCTTTTGTACAGTTTGAGTCAGTTATAAGTGTGCCATTCACCCAGATAGTGTGCATTGTATCTGTTAGGTGTGAATTTACCCATCCCCTCTTCCCCCCACCTATTTGATTTCTGTTGCGTTTTATTTCCATATGTGCACGTAAGTGTTGATCAATTAGTTCCAATTTAGTATTGAGTACATTTGGTGTTTGTTTTTCCATTCTTACATACTTCACTTAGAAGAATGGTCTCTAATTCCATCCAAACTGTTTCAAAAGATACTAGATCACCATTTTTTTTTTATGGCTGACTAGTACCATGGTATACATATACCACATTTTATTAATCCACTCATGTATTGATGGGCCCTTGGGTTGTTTCCACATCTTTGCGATTGTGAATTGTGCTGCTATAAACATTTGAGTGTGGTGTCTTTTTTATAAAATGTCATTTTTTTCCTTTGGGTAAATACATAGTAATAGGAATGCTGGATCAAATGGTAGGTTTACTTTTAGTTCTTTGAGGTCTCTCTGTACTACTTTCCATAGAGATTGTACTAGTTTGCAGTCCCATCAACAGTGTATAAGTGGTCCTTTCTCTCCACATCCATGCCAGCATCTGTTGTTCTGGGATTTTTTGATAAGAGCCATTCTCACTGGAGTTAGAAGATATCTCATTGTGGTTTTGATTTGCATTTCCCTGATGATAGAGACGTTGAAGATTTTTTCACATGTTTCTTGGCGATTAGCCTATCTTCATTTGAAAAGTTTCTGTTCATGTCTTTTGCCCATATTTTAATAGGGTTGTTTTATTTTTTCTTGCTGATTTGCTTGAGTTCTTTGTAGATTGAGGTATCAGCCCTTTATTGAATGTATAGCATGCAAATATATTATCCCATTCTGTAGGTGGTCTATTTGCACTATTGATTGTGTCCTCAGCTGTGCAGAAGCCTTTTAATTTAATCAGGTCCCATTTATTTATTTTTGTTGTTGCTGTGACTGCTTTTGGGATATTCTTCATAAATTCTTTGCCTAGGTGGATATCGGTAAGAGTTTTTCCAAAATCTTCTTCTAGAATTCTTGTAGTTTCATGCCTTAGGTTCAAGTCTGTTATACACTGTGAATTAATTTTTGTGAGTGGTGACAGGTACAGATCCTGTTTCAGTCTTTTGCATGTGGCTATCCAATTTTCCCAGCACTATTTATTGAACAGGGATTCTTTATCTAAGTGTATATTTTTGTCTGCTTTGTCAAAAATCAGATGGCAATATGAGGACAGTTTTATATCTGGGTTTTCTGTTCTGATCCATAGGCCTATGTCTGTTTTTGTGCCAGTACCATGCTGTTTTGGTTCCTGTAGCCTTGAAGTATAGCTTGAGTCTGGTAAAGTGATGCCTCCTGATTTGTTCTTATTACATAAGATTTCATTGGTTATTTGGGGTCTTTTCTGGTTCCATACTAAGCATAGATTATTTTTTCTAGATCTGTGAAAAATGACATTGGTATTTGAAGGGGGTATTGCATTGAATCTGTAAATCACTTTAGGCAGTACAAACATTTTGACAATGTTGAATCTGCTGCTCTATGACCATGATATGTTTTTCCATCTGTGTACATCCTTTGCAATTTCTTTCCTCAGTGTTTCATAGTTCTCCCTATAGGGGTATTTCACCTCCTTAGTTAAATATATTCCTAGGTATTTTATTTTCTTTGGTGATATTGTGAAAGGTATTGAGTCTTTGATTTAATTCTCAGGTTGAATGTTGTTGGCGTATATGAAAACTACTGATTTATGCACATTGATTTTGTAACCTGAGACTTTGCTGAATTTATTTATCAATTCCAGGAGTCTCTTGGTTGAATCTTTGGGATTTTCTAGATATAAGATTATATATTGGAAAAAGAAGAGCAAACCAATCCCAAACTCATCAGAAGAAAAGAAATGACCAAGATCAATGCTGAACTAAATGAAATTGATAACAAAAGAACAATATGAAAGATTAATAAAACAAAAAGCTGGTTCTTTGAAAAGATAAATAAAATTGATATGCCTTTCGCTAGACTAACCAGAAGCAGAAAAGAAAGGACTCTAATAAATTCAATAAGGAATGGAAAATGAGAAATTACAACTGATACAACAGAAATACAAAATATCATCTTTCAAATCTGTAACAATGTGTATGCCCATAAACTTGAAATCGTGGAGGAAAGGGACAAATTCTTAGAAACACATAGCCTCCCTAGGCTCAATCAGGGAGAAATAGAACTCCTAAGCAGACCAATATCAAGCACCAAAATTGAGGCAGAAATAAAAAACTTTTCTACAAAAAAAGCCCCAGACCAGGTGATTTCATAGCTGAATTCTACCAGACCTACAAAGAAGAACTGGTGCCTATCCTACAGAAATTATTCCACAATGTTGAGAAGGAAGGAATCCTCCCCAGCATGTTTTAAGAAGCCAACATCACCCTGATACCAAAACAAGGAAAGGACTCAACAAAAAATAAAACTACAGACCAATAACCCTTATGAATATAGACACAAAAATTCTCAATAAAATTCTAGCAAATCAAATTCAGCTGCTCATCAAAAAAACAATCCTCCAAGACCAAGAGGCCTTCATCCCAGAGATGCAGGGATGGTTCAACATAAGCAAATCTATAAATGTAATTCACCACATAAACAGAAGTAAAAACAAAGACCTTATGGTCCTTGTAATAGACACAGGAAAACATTTGACAAAATTCAGCACCCTTTTATGATAAGAACACTTAGCAAAATAGGCACAGATGGGACTTACCTCAAAATGCTAAAAGCCATATGTGACAAACCCATACCCAACATCGTACTGAGCAGGGAAAAATTGAAAGCATTTCCGCTTAGAACTGGAACCAGACAAGATTGCCTTCTATTACCACTCGTATTCATCATAGTGCTGGAAGTCCTAGCCAGAGCAATCAGACAAGACAAGGAAATTAAGGGAATCCAAATGGGGGCAGAAGAGGTCAAACTATCACTCTTTGCTGACGATATGATCTTATATCTAGAAAACCCCAAAGATACTACCAAGAGACTACTGGAATTGATAAATAACTTCAGCGAAGACTCAGGTTACAAAATCTATGTACATAAATCAGTAACATTCCTATACACTGACAATAGTCAAACTTAGAACCAAATCAAAGACTCAATACCTTTCACAATAGCTACAAAGAAAATAAAATACCTAAGAATATATTTAACCAAGGAATTTAAAGACCTCTACAGGGAGAACTCTGAAACACTAAGGAAGGAAATAGCAGAGGACATAAAGTAGATGGAAGAACCATACCATGCTCATGGATCGGCAGAATCAAGATTGTTAAAATGTCTATACTACCCAAAGTGATCTAAAGATTCAATGCAATCCCCATTAAAATACCAACATCATTTTTTGCAGATCTAGAAAAAATAATTCTATGCTTTGTATGAAACCACAGAAGACCCTGTGTAGCTAAAGCAACCTTAAGCAAAAAGAACAAATTAGGAGGCATCAATCTACCAGACTTCAAGCTATACTACAAGGCTATAGTAACCAAAACACCATGGTACTTGCACAAGATGAGAGAAATAGACCAATGGAACAGGCCTGAGAACCCACATATAAAACCATCCTCATGCAACCATCTGATCTTTGACAAAGCATACAAAAACATACACTGGGGGAAATAATTCTTATTCAATAAATGGTGCTGGGGAAATTGGATAGCCACATGTAGAAGACTGAAACAGGATCCACACCTCTCACATCTTGCAAAAATCAACTCATGATGGTTAACAGACTAAAACCTAAGGCATGAAACCATAAGAATTTAGAACAAAACATTGAAAAGACTCTTATAGACATCAGCCTAGGCAAAGCATTTATGAAGAAGACCCCAGAAACAATCACAGCATCAACAAAAATAAATACATGGGACCTGATGAAATTAATAAGCTTCTGCACAGTCAGAGAAACTATCACTACAGTGAATAGACAACCCACAGAATGGGAGAGAATATTTGCATGCTATACATCTGATAAAGGGCTACTAACTAGAATTTATGTAGAACTCCAGAAAATCAGCAAGAAAAAATCAAACAACCCCATTAAAAATTTGGCAAAGGACATGAGCAGAAACTTTTCAAAAGAAGACAGACTAATGGCCAAGAAACATGAAAAAATGCTCAACATCTCTAATCGTCAAGGAAATGCAAATCAAAACCGCAATGAGATATCATCTAACTCCAGTGAGAAGATCTTTTATCAAAAAGTCCCCAAACAACAAATGTTGGCATGGATGCGGAGAGATAGGAACACTCATACACTTCTGGTGGGACTGCAAACTAGTACAAACTCTATGGAAAGTAGTATGGAGATACCTTAAAGAATTAAAAGTAGAACTACCATTTGATCCAGCAATACCACTACTGGGCATATACCCAAAGGGAAAAAAGACATTCTATAATAAAGACATCTGCACTCAAATGTTTATAGCAGCACAATTCACAATTGCAAATATGTGCAAACAACCCATGTGCCCATCAATCCATGAGTGGATTAATAAAATGTGGTATATGTATACCATGGAGTCTACTCAGCCATAAAAAACAGCAGTGAAGTAACATCTCTTGTATTATCCTGGATGGAGTTGGAGCCCATTCTCCTAAGTGAAGTATCACAAGAATGGAAAAACAAGCACCACATATACTCACCATGAAATTGGTACTAATTGATCAACAGTTATGTGCACATATGGAAGTAACATTCGTTGGGGATTGGGCAGGTGGGAGGGGGGAGGAGGGGATGGTTGTATTCACACCTAATGGGTGCAGTGCACACTGTCTGGGGTAAGTGTGTGCTTGTAGCTCTGACTCAGGTGGTGCAAAGGCAATATATGTAACCTAAATGTTTGTACCCCCATAATATTCTGAAATTAAAAAAATAGATAAAGTATAGAAAAAAGGATCTTATTGTCAGCAAAGAATGATTGTTTGACCTCTCCCCATTTGAATACCCTTGATCTCCTTCTCTTGTCTGATTGCTCTGGCTAGGACTTCCAGCACTATGTCGAATAGAAGTAGTGATAGTGGGCAACCTTGTCTGGTTCCAGTTCTAAGCAGAAATGCTTTAATTTTTCCCTGTTTAGTGTCATGTTGACTGCGTGTTTGTCGTATATTACTTTTATAATTTTGAGGTATGTCCCATCTATGCCTAATTTGTTAAGTGTTCTTATCCTTAAAGGGTGCTGAATTTTGTCGAATGCTTTTTCTTCATCTATTAAGAGGATAATACGGTCTTTGATTTTGCCTCTTTTTATGTGGTGAATTACATTTATAGAGTTGCATATGTTGAACTATCCTTGCATTTCCAGAATGAAGCCTAATTGGTCATGTTGAATTATTTTTTTTGATGTACAGATGAATTTGGTTTGCTAAGACTTTATTGAGAATTTTGAGTCAAAATTACTTTCTGAGATGCCAAGCATGGAGGAGGTGTAGAGGGGGAGGCATCCAGATGCAAGAATGCCAGCTGTCTGGTCCTTCGTGGTACTGTCCAGTGGGATAAAAGCCTTGTGTCCCGCTGCTGGCTGGAGGCACCCAGGTGGGGAAGGGGAGCCCCCCTCACCCTTACACTAGGCCCTCCCTGGATTTGGTCTGTGCCACTGATCTCTCTTCTCTATAATTCTCTCTCTCAGATTCACAGCTCCTCTCAGTGCGGTCCTTGGACTCCTCTGCTGTCTCTCCCCATTGTCCACATCCAAGCAGTAATTGCTCTCTGCTCTCCTTAGTCCAGTCCTCTACTTTTCTGCTGGGACAGCCCAACAAGCTGTCTCTCTAGTCAGCTATCTTGGCAGTCTCCCAACTTTAACAATTTTTAATGGTAAAATTGGGAAAAACAAAAAGCAAAATATTTAAAAATAACTGCAGTTGTTTCTGAATTTAAGGAGAGTGGACAAAGGATCACAAGCATTTTATATAGGAAAACACTTTAATGGACCCTTTTGTTTTGTGACAATAAAATGCTTGGGACATATTTAAAAGAAAATGGAAAGGTCAAGGCAATGGAATGGTAAATCACTCCACATAATATGCTTAATGAGTCATCCTTGAAGAGACTGTTCAATATGAAGAAATGTTCTATTTCCCTTTGCTGCTGCCAAGATAGGAGTTAGAGGAGTCATTGGCACTTGAAAAGACAAGAGATTGGTGAAGCAATGTTAATACACTGCAATATGTGATGGGGAGTGGGTGCTTGAGGGAAGAGAGGCTGAACACAGAAATTTCTGTGGTGGATATGGCTGGGATTTCAGTGACATACAATAATTAATGATGAATTTTTGCATCCTGTGTTTTATGGAGGGGTCTTTGTCTTAGTCAACTTGGGCTGCTATAACAAAATACCACAGACTGGTGGCTTAAACAACAAACATTTATTTCTTATAGTTCTGGAGGATGTAAGTCAAGGTGTTATAGTTTCGTGCCTGGTGACAGCCTGCTTCCTGCTTCATAGACAGCAGTCTTCTCATTGTGTCCTCACATGGTGGAAGGGGCAAGCAGCTCATTGGAGCTTCTTTCTAAGTGCATTCTCCCTAATCACCTCCTAAAGGCCCTACATCCAGAGACCATCACATTGGGGATTAGGTTCCAACATATGAATTCTGAGGGGATACAAACTTTCAGTCTATAGCAGTCTTCAATAACATCAGTTAATCACAAACATCTTTGTATTAGTGTTACTTTGTCTAATAAGTGAGTTATTGGGAAAAAGAAATGAGTAGAAAAAGCAGAGATGAATCCTGTTTATTCATATTGAAAGCGTAGTTTATAAATTTCTATGATTTTCCTATAGCTTTTCCTTCAAACTTGTATAAATGAAAGTTGTTTGATAATGATCATACTAATAAAATATTAAAAATTATATGACATGAAGAATTATTGCTTTTTGCCTTCTACAATCTGTATTTTATGAAACATTGGCCAATAATATTGACTTAAGAAGAGCCAACTTTTGTATATTTGAATAATAATCCATTAGGTTGTCTTCTGATGTAAATGGCATGTGATTTAATTCTCTCATTTATAATGTATAATATTTTAATGGTAAAGTTGATAAGATTTAGCACATAAGCAACCATGTTAATGTAGAAGTTACAGCAAGGATTAGATGGCTGAAGCAGCATCTTCAGCATTAATGATGAAGTTCATAATCTATAAGGTCTTTAATGGTAAATAAGAAGGCCATTTAAAAATATTTGTGTAAAAATGAGAAATAATTTAACTGTTGATGAATTTAAATTCTACCTTAGAGATGTGTATTGTATTGCAGTAATCCAGTAACCTGGCCATAGGGAATGTTAACTAGGACCAAGATGGACTTGGTAGAGATGGAGATAAATGAGAGCATTTGAGAGAAATTTAGGAGGTAAAGTATGATGGACATGGGTATGAATGGTGACAGATAAATCCCAAGTGTCTGACTCAGCTATCTAGACAGATGGTGTGGCCAATTCTTTTGACAGGAAATAAGGAAGGAGAAGATGTTGAATTCTGTTCCTTTAAAGGCTTGTGGTCGCCTTAAATTTTCTAAAGCATGATATAAAAAAAGCTAAGTTCTAATCTACGAAAAGTCTGGTGTTTTAAAAAAGTAATATAAAGTTCCTACCTGATGACATTTAAAGTAAATTATATATTTAATTTAGTTTTGCTGACAAGAGCAAGATGTAGAGTTAGTTTGGTTATTGCCTTCATATGTGTGTGTGCATTTGTATATATAAATAAGGAGATATTATATCATAAAATGGTTCATCCTCCTTGAACTGGCTTAAAATGCATCTGTTTTGCTTAGGTTCATTTTACATCGTTCATCATCAAACCTTAGATTTCTTATGTCAGGGTAAAAGAATATGATGAGCAAACAAACTAGTATTTTGAGGGAAAAATAGTGAAATGGAAAAAAATGTTGGTAGAGCACTAATAGACTGAGGAGTTTAGAAAACATACAATATTTGGTGTCATGTATTCAGGAGACTGATATAGAGAAGCCCTTGCTGTCATTCTGCACATTGTAGCTAATTTAAATTCATAATGACACTTGTTACCACTGCTTTTCTTTCTATGAATTATAATGACTAGATGGAGAATTAGCAGAGCTTGATGAACCCTAGGAAAAAATAGAGAGTTTTTTTGCTAAATTTTTTGGTATTATTTTTTGATTGAAAAGAAAAACAATCTTTTTAAATTCTATAGCCATACAATCTGAAGAATGGCATATATATGTGTGTGTATATATATATATGTCATATAAGAATATATATAAATTTAAACATATATAAATAAATATATTTTTATTACATGAGGATCCAAGAACCAAATTATATGGTGAAGGAACATACATTTTAAATCTCTCTTAACATTCCTTATATCAAGTATGGAGTGTGACAGAAAATTAATTTCTATAATATCATTGAGGATTTTAAAAATAATAACTGTAAAACTACTGCTTCTGAAATTCAATGACAAAATATATATACATTACAGTTGAATTAAAGCAATTAGAATTAGAGCAATTGGATTTTCATATTTAGATTTTGCTGTGGCATGAAGCATAGTGTTATAAATATAAAGGAATTCCAAGTAAACAGTGCTGATTAAATAGATTACTTAACTGATTAGTGTATACAAAATGGTGTCCTGATTTTTTTTGTCATTTAGCATTGATGTAAAATATTTCTCCATATGTTTTCAAGTAAAAAATGTGATAAAATGACAACTCTTAAATTACCTTAGGAATTGACTGCTTCATCCATCTAATGCTTGCTGTAACTTCTACGTTAACGTGGTTGCTTAGGTGCCAAAGCGTGTTAACTTGGCGTTTTCTAGATACGCTGACAGGACGAAATTAAAAATAAATTTTCTAAAGGTTAATTAATTACCGGCAATAAATTTTGTTATGCAAATGTGGAAATGATTTAATTTTACAATTTATATTGAGGCAGTAAATTAAAGCTCACCTTTTATTTGCACCGTTAAATTGCCAAACTGAAGTTTACCCAATTATAAGAAATTTTAAGTTTCTAAGTGTTTCTGATCTTTTCCCTTGGAAGAAATCTAAGGATCTAACTTTGGTCCTGTGAGGCGCCCTTTACAGCTTTGAGTCAATGATACAATATATTTCTACCCTGAGTTTAATTCTCCAATGCTTAAGCCAGACACAGAAGTAGATTTAGCATACTAGAAAAAATCTATGGATTTTTACTAACTCATTTGGCCACAAAATGTGTTCGTTTTATCTAAAAAATAAGGTTCAATATAATTAGTTTTATTTTATCTTTCAGTGTAAATGACAGAAGACAAATTTAGCTACTGGCTATATATTAACCATGTGCTGGGATCATTTATTACAGGTACCTTTCTATCCCTCCTTCCAGCTAGAATGATACTAAGTTTATCATTTTTCTTTCATTTCTTCCTTCCCCCTTCCCTTTCTTTTACACCCACCTTCTCTCTCTTCCTCCTCTACCAATACCAAAGGGAAATAGAGTGACATTATAAAACCCAACAACTAATATAGAGAAATTTAAACTAAAAATTTACAAGGATGAAGAGAATAGCAAATATACCAAAACCCCGAGATTTACATAATTATCATGATCCAGTATTAAATTCAAATCTGAACTTCCTAGCAGACTATCAGACACACACTCAAACATATGTTCACACACACAAAATAAAATATGATGATTTATAGAATTCCCTTTCAATTCCCCTTGTGAACTACGTTCCTCCTGCCACAGAACCTGATACCCACACCTGGAATGAGCTCCACCTGTCCCTTCGCACACTATCTCCCTCCACCTGATGACGGTCTCAAAGACTTCAGAGCTCAGCTCAAAGTCAGTCACGTTTCTTTGTTATATGTTCTTTCTCACATTTCATTAACAGCACTTTCACAGTTTGTAAAAAAATACACTTATTTTGTAATGTTTTTTATCCCACTAGGTTTTAAGCTCCAAGAAGATAACGACCAATTCTACACTTTAGTTCACTTTTTATCCCTAGCACCTCTCGCACTGCTAGGCACGTGATATATGCTCAGTTAATATGTATTTAACGAATTAAAATGTGAATGAATATATTACACATGTCCTCTTAATTGGAGACTGGAAAAAATAGTACAGTTATTTATAACTTCTGATTTGAAGAACTATCCATTTTTCTTATGACTGTTTCTTACGAACTATAATCAAAACTAAAAGTGTACTAAAATCAAAATAAAATTTAAGAAGAGATTTGTTTCAAGAGCTTTTGGGGCTGCCAAGACCAATGAAGTCAAGATATGTGGTCTTTCAGTGGTCAAATTTGACAAACATAACTTGGATTACAGAGGCCATGAGTGGTCATCTCAACCAGTACACTTAATACCAAAGATGTAGTGTGCTGTTAGGTATTTTTAGAGAGAGATTTATTTGTTTATTTGCAAAGGCAAAAACTGAGGTAATATTACAAGCAATTTTGCATATCCCTGTTTAGGTATCAATCCTATGTAACCCAAAAATCTGTAATGTTAGACATATCCAACACATTATTGGATAATTAAATGGAGAATTTCTTATGGAAAAGCCTACCTGAAAATAATCCAAAACATCATATAGACAAGATAGCAACAACAGTTTTTGAAGTAGTTATATTAAATGTATCCAGTTCATTCTGGCATCTGTGATAATTTTATAAGAACACAAACTGAGTTTTCCTCAAGCCACCAAAACTTAGGCATTTGGCAACAAATTATAAGGAAGACTTCTCTACCTTTTATGGCTAGGCTTGATTTTTCTAACTCAGATGTATCCTATAATGTTATCACTTAAATTTCTCTCTCCATATTGTTCTTAATATTTCTCAGTTAGTTCTTATGGGTAAGGCTGACACCAATTCTCATGAAAGGAAGATGGTCGGTACCATTCTTCTGTTGGTTGGGAGGAAAAAGTTCATTAAAAAAGCATCAGCTTTTGACTTCCTTCTCTGTTTCATGACATTTTCTCTCATTTTCCTTCATCTTCTTTACTTCCTTTCTGTTGTAGTCACCCCACGAATACAAGATGGACCTCCACCCCAAATTTGATTCTGATATCAAGTCTAATGACACCACCCATACTAAAATGATATAAAAAGATTATTACTCAGATAATGAGGATTTATGTGGAGAGCAATGTGGGCTTCTCAAGATGGTCTGAAAATGGCTTGAGAGAGCGGGGGAAGGAGGCTGAATTGGGGTTTTTATGGTAGACCGAGTGGTGGGTCAAGGGTGAGTGTTCCCAGAGGCAGGCAGGGGATTGCACAGTTTGAACCTTCTGGTGGCATCAAGGAGGGGGCACCCAGGCTTTCTTACCAATTTTCCCAGATGTGGGGCAGAAGAGAAAGAACAGACAAACATTAAAAAATTGAGTCCGTTCCATCCATGTTGCTGCCGAAGACATAATTTCATTCTTTTTACAGCTGAATAGTATTCCATTGTGTATATAACCACATTTTCTTTATCCAGCCCTCCACTGAGGACCACTCAGGTTGATTCCATATCTTTGCTATTGTGATTAGTGCTGTGATAAACATACGCGTGCAGGTATCCTTTCAGTATATTGATTTCTTTCCCCTTGGGTTCTCCTGTGTAAGTGGGAGCTATATAACCTGTGCACATGGAAGCAGGGTGTGGAGCAACGAGCAGTGGAGACTCGGAAGGGTGGGGAGTGGATGACGGGAAGTGCCTGTTGGGTACAACATGTGTTGTTTCAGTGATGTATGCACTGAAGGCCCTGACTTCACCACAGTACGAAAATCAATGAAAAAAATTGCACTTGTACCCCCACGAATATATACAGATAAAAATAAACAGGAAAGAAGACAAAAAGAAAAAAATGGAGTCAGACTCTATATTACCCTTCTTTTTTCCTTCCCTGCCTCCCTCCTTCCTTCTCTTCCTCCCTCCCTCCCTCGCCCTCCTCCCACCCCCCTTCCTGTCCCTTCCTTCTTTCCTTGTACGTGAACTGTTCATTCTCTTTCTTTTGTCATTCTTTTTTTGTTTTCTTCCCTATTAAGAAGTGTTATTTATCTCTTAAGAAATCCTATAAATTGGTAGAGAAAATACAGCCTATTTGACAGTGTTACAAGGAAGACAACAGCAGCAACTCCTATGTCACATGGCTGTATGGTTCCTGAAAAATTGGGCTTCGTAGATTTTTTCATTTCTGAGCCTCCTCAGTAGCGATTCAAAGGATGTGCCATGTGCATAAAGAAATTGAGTCAATTAATTGACTCTAACATCTGTCTCTGAATTATCAAACCCTGTAACAAATTACAATAGTAACGAATAAAATACCACCACCTCCACAGTTTGTGATACGTTAAAATCAACATTTTTTTCACAGTGTTTTGGGCTTCACCATATTCTAAGGCTGATATATGACTGTGTATTATAAAATCATAAGAGCATCTATTTATCAAGGTTCAAGTAATTATAGAAGCTGCTCATATATACTACAGCTTCTCTTTCAAACCCTAATATTTTTCTCAGGGCTTAGAAGAATCTGAGTACTGTTTCATTGTCCTGTAATTTTAATCATGAATTTGTAGATAAAACAAAAATTGTAATTCAGCTACATTTAAAAAAATAACCAGCTTTATTTTCATGTATCTGTGTAATTCACTTTTGTCACCACAAGGTATAATTTAATATTTAATAAAGCAAATATTGAGTAATGAGGTAATGAGGCTACAATTTCAAGTTTATGATGATTCTTTACAGTCCATCACTTAGTCATACTGACTGAAAAGTGAAAAATTTTGTGGTTTTTCTACCTGTACCTGGAGATGATGATGGCATTCCCTGCCTTCTGTGCTATTAACAGCTCTTACGTCTCCATACTGCTCTTGTCTTTCTCTTTCCTCATTCCCTTTTCTACGTGGTATTTATTCTAAAAGAACTCTTTCATTCTGCTAACACCTTTGAATTAGCTTTCTATTGTTTTCAGCATACTTAAGTTACATGTTCACACAATTTTATGCGTGCTTTCTTTTGATGTATCAATCATTAACCTACACATAATCCCATATACTTTTTTCAGTCCTGTTGTTATTTTTCTAATATATTCATATGCTGTCAAAAGAAACCTTATGGGAATTGCTACTATTTGTATTGAAGTGACCTCCTAGTTATTTATGGGATAGAGAGGGAAATTGGAGGTAACTATGGTTTATTTATTGAACAGCAGAGACTATATTTAGTACTTTTTAATGTTATCTTATAGCCCTTTAAACAATAATCACATGATTATTTTTACACCTTATAAAACTTCTCCTCAAAGAGGATAAACTATTTGAAAAAAATTACATAACTAATGAGTGGTAGGGTACGTAATTTTTAAACCAGATTTATTAGATTCTGGACACCTTAGCTTTTTTTTTTTTTTTTAATTAAATTATATTCAGTTCCTGGCTCTGTCCCAATAAAGTATATGTCTTTCCATTAATTTTTGTGGTCACTCTTGGAATTGAAATATGTACCCTTAAGTCATTACAGTCTACTAAGAATTAATATTATGCCATTTTACATAAAATAATGAGTATTATACTTCCGTTTACCTCATCTTTATGCTGCAGTTGTCATATATATCTACTTACATAATAAAACATAGAAAAATAATATATTTGTTTTTTTAACCAAATATTTCTTTTAAATGAAATCAGACAAAAATTAAACATTTATTTAATATTTCCAATAATCTTTATTTGTTATGGTAGTTACAAGGTCCCATCTGGTGTTACTATCCTTCAGTTTGAAGAACTCTCATCTCTGATTGTGCAGATCCACCAGCAAGACATTTTCTGCTTTTGCTTATCTGTAAATATATTTATTTTGCCTTAATTTTTGAAATTTAATTTCCTGGATACATAATTATAAGTTGTTGGTTTTGTTTCAGGACTTTAAAAATGTCATTCCATTGTCCTCTTGACTTCATTGTGTTTGATGAAAAATCATCATTATTTATCTTGTTGTTCCCTAGTAAGTAACGTATCATTCATTTTTCACAGACTGCTTTCAAGATTTTTCCTTATATTTAGAGTTTTCATTAGGTTGACTAAATGTGTACCCATGTATGTTGTGTTTGTATTTGTCACACTTGGAGGTTCATTGACCTTCTTAATTTACCACATTTGGGTTGTATTTGGCCATTATTTCTTCAAATATTTTTGCTGCTGTATTCCCTCTAGCCTCCCATCTGGAACTCCAATTACACGTATATTAGGTTATGAGATATTTTTCATAAGTTGCCAAGTTTCCATTTTTTAAAAAATTATTTTTTCTCTCTTAAGATCAGGTAATTTTTATATATCAATACCAAATTTATTCTGTCTTCTCCAGTTTCCTGCTAGGAAAATACAGTAAATTTTTAATTTTATATATTTTACTTTCTAGTTCTAGAATTTCCATTTAATTCTACTGAGATTTCTGATATCTTCATTTATTATTAGCAGTCTTCCCCTTAAGTCCTGAAATTAATTATAATATCTATGTGTACTAAACATAATTCTGGGTCATATCAGAGTTGGTTTCTATTGACTATTTTTTTCTGAACTATAAGTTACATTTCCTTGATTTTCACACGTTTAATAATTTTTATTTTGTATTAAACATTGAGATAATATATTGTAGAAATTTTATGTTCTGCTTTCTTCCACTAAAGAGCTAAAGAGTTTTTTGTTATTGTTGTCATCATTGTTCTTGCAGGCAGTTCACTTAACTGGGCTCAAACTATAAAAGATATTTCCTCTCAGGTGAGCAGGAGATAAAATTTCCATTAAGTTCTTATGTTCTTCCAGCTGTTGCTTTTAAATCAGCTATTTGGGATGTCCTCAAGTATGCATAATTTAGGGGTCAGCCAAAAATTTCCAGAAACCTGGAAACCTTCAACTCTATCCTTCGATTCTTCAGAAAAATAATACTGCATTTTTCTGTTTTAGTGTGTTATTAATATTTGTATTACTCCATGCATTTTTGGCCTCAGGCAAAAGCTGTATAAACATGAATTTTACTAGTATTGTTCCATGATTTCAAGATTCTCTATTTCTTTCAAATTTCTGCTTTTGGCCACTCTTCTTTAGCTTAAAATCGTTTCATTCCATGATTTCTCAAGAGTTTATATTGTGATTTGTGTAACGGTTGATTTGATGCAAGCTACTCTGCCATACCTGGAAGAACCCTACCCTCATCTTACATTTACTTCCTTGTTTGGAATGTATTTTTATATACATGAAATGTCATAGTTTCCTGGTGAAATTTTACTAACTCATTGTTCATGTCTCTTTTATCTGTACTTTATATACAATCTTTTTAAAGAAGTGATGTATTTAGCCTTTCACACAATCACTTTCAACCACCATAACTTTGTTAATGACAAATGACATATTTGTCCATCTTCCTTAGTGTGTAGTGCAGTTGCAGACATAGCATATGTTTTTAAAATGCCCCATTTATCCCCCTAAGTGGTATTAGTTTCCATTTATTTTTAATAGATTTTATTTTTAGAGCAGTTTTGGATTTACAGAAAAAGATGAGATGATAGCATAGAGTTTCCAAATACCCACACCCAGTTTCCTCTATTATTAATATCATTAATCAGTATGGTACATTATTATTAATGAACCAATATTGACACATTATTATTAACTAAAGTCCATAATATATTTGAATTTCCTTAGTTTTTATCTAATGTCCTTTTACTATTCCAGAATCCTATCCTATCAACTAACATTACAGTTAGTTGTCAGGTTTCCTTAGGCTCCTCTTGGTTGTGACAGTTTCATAAATTTTCCTTGTATTTGTTGACATTAACAGATTTGAAGAGCACTGCTCAGATTTTTGTAAAATGTCCCTCTATTGGAATATGTCTGGTATTATTCTCACAGTTAGACTGGATTTTTAGGTTTCTGAGAGAAAGCACAGTAACTTTAAAGTGTCATTTCCATCCCCTCATATAAAAAGTTCATATTCTTAACATGATTTATCACTGTTGATGTTAACCTTGATAACCTGGACACGGTAGTGTTTGTCAGGTAGCTCCACCGTGAGGTTACTCTCCCCACCTCACTTCTATGCTATGCCCTTTAAAAGAAAGTCACTATACATAGCCCATGCTTACAGAGCATGGAATTATGCCCCCCTCCTCAAGGGTGGGATCTCTACCTAAACCATTTGGAATTTGTGATGGTTAATTTTATATGTCACCTTGGCTAGGATATGGTGCCCAGTTATTTGGCCAAACACTAGTCTAGATGTTGCTGTGAAGGTATTTTGTAGATGTCATTAATATTTACAATGAGTTAACTTTAAATAAAGCATATTACCCTCCATAATGTGTGTGGGCCCCATCCAATCAGTTGAAGGCCATAAGAGCAAAAACTGAGGCTTTCCAGAAAAGAAGAATTTCTTCTTCAATACTGTAACATAGAAATTCTGCCTGAGTGAGTGTGAGGAAAAAACTCACACTGTCTTTTCTCTGCTCTCACACTACAAAAATCATCAACACAGAAGACTTCTGTGACCAAATGTGTGAGGGTTTCTCCCCACACACCAAAGAAGAAATCAATTCTGCAGCAGACACCAGCTGGGTGGTCCTGCAGTTCAATTCTGACAATACATACCTGGAGATAGCATCAGATTCCACAGGTTGAGGGCTCAATCCTGCAATTCTACTCCCTAATTCCAACGCCAATAGCAAGCTCCAGGTTTTTTACCTGTGCTTCTGACCAACCAGCTATAGGGATCCCATGATGCCCTCTTTGGGTTCCGTTAATTTGCTAGAGCACCACACAGAACTCAAGGAAAGGATTATTAGGTTATTAAGTATGAAATGTCTGATTTCCTTAAGTACTAAGTTTGACAGTTGACCTCTCTGACATTTCACTTTGACACTTCTTGTTTTATTTTTATTGTGAAGGTACATCCTCAGTCTTTCAAACGCCTGGTATGGCTTGTGATTATCTTTCAATTTTTTTTTTAAAAGCAAACTTGTGAAACCATGGACAAGTCAAAAATTCATGTTATTTTCAAATATGAGTTCTGGCGTGGAGCCAATCCTGCACAGACAGGTCGAAATATCAATGAAGTGTTTGGGAAGGATGTGGCTAATGAACGCACAATACATCAGTGGTTTGAGAAGTTCTGTTCTGGTGATTTTAATCTTGAAAGTGAGCCACGTGGGCGACTTGAGGCCAAGGTGGATAATGATGAGCTGAAATCTGTAGTGGAAACAAATCCATCTCAACCTACACATGAATTAGCAGCAAGGTTTGACATTACTATTCCAACAATACTGGACCATTTGAAACAAATCAGCAAGGTAAAGAAGCTGCATAGATGGGTTTTGCATGAATTAAATGAGCATCAGAAGAGAAATTGTCTGGAAGTTTGCCTTTCTTTGCTGTCACAACATAAACTCGAACCATTTCTATACCATATTGTTACGTGTGATGAAAAATGGATTCTTTTTGACAATTGCAAGTGTCTGGCACAATGACTGGACAAAAATGAAATGCCAAAACACAGTCCAAAACTGAATATTCATCAAAAAAACCTAATGGTGTCTGTCTGCTGGTCCAGGGCTGGTATTATCCACTACAGCTTCATGAAACCTGGTCAATCCATTACAGTGGATGTCTACTGCAACCAATGGGACAAAATGATGAGGATGCTTGTGATTAAGCAGTGAGATTGGTCAACAGGGACAGGCCAATCCTCTTGCAAGGCAATGCTCAAACTAGGGAGGCTGGACTTGGAAACTCTCTGTCATCCACCGTATTCACCAGATCTTGCACCAACTGACTACCACTTCTTCCAGGCTTTGGACCACTTCTTGCAAGGAAAAATATTCAACTTTCAACAAGCTGTGGAAAACACCATTTGCAATTTCATCGCCACTTGCTCTCCAGGCTTTTTCACTGCTGGCATAAACAAGCTACAGTCAAGATGGCAAAACCGTGTCAATAGTTTAGGCACATACTTTGATTACTTGTACTTCTTGTTTGAGATATAATAAACTAAACTTTTGATTCAAAATTGGACATTTAATAGTTAATGACCTTACATGTACCTGTTTGTTATAAAGGATATTACAGAGTAGACAGATGAAGAGATGCATAAGGCGAGATACAGGGGAAGAGGCAACTTCCATGCCCTCCCTGGAAGGCCACCCTCCAGAAACCTCCACGTGTTCACCTATGTGGAAACTCTCTGAATCCTGTCCTCTTGGGCCTTTTGTGGAGACTTTATTGGAAAGGCATGATTTATAACTGTGTAGAAATGTGGTTGGGCAAAAAGGGTATAATCTAATACTAAGAGACTGAGTGGGGAAACCCAGCAAGGCTTGTTTGTTCAGATCCTTCTTAAACTCTGCACAGCATTCCTTCTTCCATGGTATGGGGCCGAACCCATTCTGAAATAGGGGTCTTATGATTTATAATCAGAGAAGGTAAGTCAGAGAATTTCTTTATGGCCAGCTCCAAGACAAAAAGACAGGGGAAGATTCTTGTCTTGGGGAGAGAAAGGAACATGTGAAAAGAGGGCAGGATATATATTGGTTTTCATCCATGGTTTCTGGTATATATTATGTAACATAGTTAAATTTATACACACACATATATTTAACTATTTTACATAATAAATATATATAACATTTAACTATGTTACAATATATATACACACACACACAGAGTTATATATATATATATATATATATATATAAAAATACACACACACACACACACACAAATATCTTACTGAGTTTCCAGCCTGTTAGCATGTCAAACAGAGACTGTTAGAAAATATTCCCTCTGCCAGTAGTTTCTGGAAGACGTTGTGTAGTAATCAAACATTTCTATCTTAAATGTTTGGTAGCATTTATCTGTAAAGCCATCTGAGTCTAGTGTTTTCATTTTTGAAAGTTTATTAATTGTTAATTCAATTTCTTTAGTAGATATAAACCTGTTCAGATTATCTATTTATCCTTGTATGAGTTCTGACAGATTGTGTCTTTCAAGGAATGGGTTTATTTTATCTAAGTTTTCTAATTTTTTTTTCTATTGTATCCCTTTATTATCTTTTTAGAGTCTTTGAGATTACCAGTGATAATTCTTTTATAATTTATTATATTAGTGATTTGTGTCTTCTCTCTTTTTTCTTGGTTAGCCTCAATGGAGGTTTATCAATTTCATTGACGTTTTCAAAGAACTAGCTTTTGGTTTCATTGATTCCTGTTTTCAATATAATCGATTTTTACTCTAATTTTAATTATTTATTTTCTTCTGCTTACTTTAGACTTAACTTGCTCCTCTTTGCCTTGCTTCCTAAGGAAGAAGGTTAGGATGTTGATTTTAGATCTTTTTTCCTTTCTAATAAATCCATTTAATGTTATAAATTTTCTTCAAAGTACAACTTTAAATGCATCCCACACATTTGAGAAATTGTACTTTCATTTTCATTTAGTTCAAAATACTTTTACTTTATCTTGAGAATTCTTCCTTGACCTATGTGCTATTTAAAAATGTGTTTTTTAATCTCCAAATATTTTCATATATTCCAGCTGTCTTTCTGTTGTTGATTTTTAGTGTAATTTCACTTTTATCTAAGAACATACTTTGTATGATTTCCATTATTTTATTTAATATATTTGTAATGATGTGTTTCTGCCCAGAATATGTTTTATTGATGAATGTTACATGTGAACCTGAGAGGAATGTGTGTTCTGATGTTGGATAGAATACCCTAAAAATGCCATTTAAGTCAAGCCACATTAACTATATTCTTACTAATTTTCTGCCTTCTTGATCTACAAATTACTAAAAAAGGAATGCTGTATTACAGTTAAAGAGAAGGAATAAATTCTAGTGTTCTATAGCACTATAGGATAGCTATAGTCAACAATAATATATTATATAGTTTCAAATAGCTACAAGAGTGCTACTGAATGTTCCCAACACAGAGAAGTGGTAAATGTTTGAGATGATGGATATGTTAATTACCCTGATCTGATTACTATACATTGTATGTATTGAAACATCCTTATGTACCCCATAAATATGTACAATTATTATGTGTCAATTTTAAAAAAAGGAATGCTGGTATTTCAAACTATAGCAGTGGATTTGTCTATTTCTTCTTTTAGTTTTATTATCTTTTGTCTCACATATTTTGAAGATCTATTTTAAAGTACATGTGCTTTAACAACTGTTATGTCTTTTTGAAGAATTGATTCTTTTATCATTATGTAATTCTTCTTTTTATTCATAATAATTTTCTTGTTCTGAAGTCTGCTTTGTCTGAAATTAATATAGCTACTCCATGCTTCTTTTCATTAGCATTAGCATGGTGTGTCTTTTCCCATTCTTTTACTTTCAACCTATCTGAATTTTTATATTAAAAATGAGTTTTACATGGATAAAACATAATTGGATATTAATTTTTAAATTTATTTTTACAATCTCTGTCTTTTAATGGGTGTATTTAGACCATTAATAGTTAAAAAGATTACTTGATTACTGACTTAGTTTGATATTCTTCTTTGTGTTTTCTCTGATCTTAATTGAGCATTTTATGATTCAATTTTATTCCATCTCATAACATATCAATTATACTTTTTAAAATTTTTGTTTTGTGGTTGCACTAGGGTTTGCCATTTATATTTACAACTAACCTAAGTCCATTTTCAAATGACACTATACTTCTTCATGCTTATTACAGATACTTTATAACACAACATTTTCAATTTCTTACTCTCATCTCTGGTAACATTGGTGCTATTCATTTGATTTATACATATACTCTAATTATTCAATGCCTTTTTGCAATTATTATTTTAACAGTTATCTTTTAGATCATTTTATAATAGAATAAGAAAAAATAAAAGATTGTATTTCACTTTTATTTGTTCCTTGTCTGACACTCTTCCTCTTTCTTTATATAGATCCAAGTTTTTGACCTGTATCATTTTCTTTTCTTACATCATTTTTCATTTAAGTTTTAAAAATATATTGTGTAGAGCAGTCATGTTGGTAGTGAATTCCCTCAGTTTTTGTTCATTGAGAAAGTATTTCACCTTCACCCTGAAAGAATAATTTCAGTGGAGATAGCATTCTACTCTGGTATTTTTTTTTTCTTGGAAGCCTTCAAATACTTAACTCTGCTACTTCTTGTTTACATATGACTTTTTATGAGAAGTCTATTGTAAGTATTATCTTCGTTCTTCCATGAGTAAGTTGTCCCACTCAGCCCCACCACTGGCTTCTTTCAAAACTTTTTCTTTGTCTAGCTTTCTGCAGTTTGAATATGATACGCTTAGGCATGTATAAATTTTGGTATTTATTTTGCTTAGTGTTTTCTGAGTTTTCTAAAACTCAGAGTCTGCCATTAATTTTGAAAAATTCTCTGTCATTAATATTTCATATATTTCTTGTCCATTCTATATTTCTTTCTAGTATTCTAATTATGCATATGCTACATCTTTTGAGAGTATTCCACATGATTGTATATTCAGTTCTGTTTTTTTTCATTTTTTTCTTTTTAAAATTCAGTTTAGAAAATTTCTATTGACATACCTTCAAGATTACTGATTCTTCCCTCTAGTGTGTCCAGCTTACTGACACCAAAGAATACCATCGAAGGCACTCTTCATGTCTGTTAGAGTGTTTTTGTTTTCTAACACTTCTTTTGGATTTTTGATTGTAAGAGAATAAATTTATGCATTTTTAAGCCACTAAGTTTGTGACAATTTGTTATGGTGGCAATAGAAAACTAACACAGTATAAAGAATGTTCAGGATAGAGTCTCAGGAATCTTGTTCCGATGCTTGTTAGCTATTTCTGTCCAACAGTCCTGTATCACTTTAGAGTGAGTGGAAAGATAAGGCTCTTGATGTCTACAGCATACGAATGTTTTCCCTCATTGAGACAGGGCATGATGCCATCTAAATTTTGTCAAACAGGCTTTTTAAGTGGCCTTTCTCTACACACAGACATCCCTTCCCTCCCAGGATAGTCCTTGAAACTTGTAACCTGATTGACTCATGAGTGGAAGTGATTTACAAGTGTACGGCTCAGTATGACAATACTTCAGTTCTTTGCACAGAGAATGGATCACTATGGATAGCTGTTTTGTTAAATTTATGTGCCCTAATTGACTACACTACAGGAGACTCCACAATTTATGAACTTGGGAAAACAGTGAAGTAAAGACTCAGTATTTTTCCTTTATCAATAAATCCCCCCCACAAAAAGCTTTCTTGTCCTTGAAATAATATGGTTGCTATTGCACAGTTGTGTGCCTCAAATATTTTTACCAAAGTGCTTGAATCCAAGGCTTCAGGTACAACTTGATTATATTTATTTGGTGCGAAACTTTAGTTTTTCACCTTTTTACATCAACAGCTTGGAAGTAGATTATTTTTCTTACACTACTCCCCATTCCAGGAATTCTAAGAATCATAAAATTATACAATGCTAGGGAGCATCCAATCCAGTGATTTTCAAACTTTATTGTGCATATGAATCACCTGCAAATCTCATAAAAATTCTGATTCATTAGGTTTTTGGTGGAGCATAAGATTCTTCATTTAGGAAGCTCTAAGCTGCTGGCAGGGCTACTAGTCTTTTGAAGAGCAAGTCAACACTTTGTTTTAAAAAAGAAATAAAGTTTCAGAGATTTAGCTGCAACTTACCTTAAATCATGCTTTTCAAAATGTGCTATTCAAAGATATAAAACTCAGAAGCAACAATATTAACTTATGTACATCATTAGTTCCATTACTCAGTTGGTGTGGTAGAGGGAACCCTCTTTACTGTTTGTTATATTTGTTTCCTAGGCTTGTTTGAAAGATACTCTAATTTGATTTAAGTCATTTTTTGCTTTGAAATGCAAAAAAATAGTTCATATTACACAAAGTTCCACTCAAAATATGAAATAGATAATAAAAAATTTTACAAGAAGTCTGACAACTTGTGTTATGAAGAAGTCATTATACAAAGTCATAACCCTCTGTATAACCTGTCGTTAGCCTAATGCTATATCTTGTGTTGGCCAATCCTATTTGTCTATGTAAAAGAAGGATGAGAGAGTGCAAGTATGTACAGGGGCTGAAATATTAATTAATATATAATTTTTATATATATTAATTAATATATAATTTATATATATTAATTATAAATATAGCAGGTAAGGTTACAGCTATTCTGGATAAAGAAAACAGATATGATATATTCTTTTGAGAACATTGTATAGAGAAGGGATCATGTAAATATTCAAGAGAAAATAAACAAAGCCTGGAGGAATTCTCAAGCCATCTGAATAACGACATATTTTTTAAACACCAAAGAGCATATGTAAAAGACCTGCCTCCAATCTATTAAATTTTCATCAACACTTTCATAAAAGTAGAAAAATTAGATTATGTTTTGTGGGCTTTTGACATGTAAGATAATATAAGTATAATAAAAGAATCAAATGAACCTGTGTTTCTGGCTTATTGCTCATAAAATTGGCATCAAGTGGTCATCAATAACTTAGGGACAGATATAGATGTTCTTTGTTTACTAAACCTCTTTGGGGGTAATAGCTGTTTTATCTCTGCAGTTATTGCTTCCACTCTTCTTCATAGCTATCTAAGGATTTTATGTTCTTAGATATTTGTTGTTTAATCTAATAGTGGCTTTCAGGATGTTGCTTTCAAAAACAAGAACTAATTTACCTGGGCTCAAAATAATCTGTAGTCTGCAGTACCTCTTACAATAGTAGAAGAGGCTAAAAGGATGCTGTGCTATTGCTGACATTAATTTTAATTAGGAAATATATATATAGCAGTGTCTGCACAAAGAATAAAGGTAGGTTTTAAATATTAATAGTAACAATGGAAGTCACTTAGACAGTTATTCAAATTTTTCATTCTAATGTTTTTCAATCTATAGGCCTTTTGTTAGTTCTGTCACATTGGAATGTCTGATTTCTCATCATTATTGCAGATTTTTCTCTACTTCAGATATATGTGTGTGTATATGATACATATGATTATATATTTATGTAAATGTATATAAATATTCATATGTGATAAAAATATTTGTTAAAATTGCATTTCTCGTTCATAAAAACTAGTATTTTCATAGATTTGCTCTGGTTATGTTGATAAAAAATCTTGTTTAAATGCCAATATGTTAGGATCCCAGGATCCCACACAGTTCTATTTTATATTTTCTGTAGCTCATTACAAGCTTGTGAAGATTAAATAATATCAAATGCTTATGTGACACTGACAGGTGCTGCTTAAACTGTCTTATGTATTTATACTTATTTTTAACTGCAACTCCGTAGGCAGGTCCTACTGCTGTCCTCATTTGATCAATGAGTAAATGTACACAAATATCTTATCTTAGGACCAATATCTTATCTTAGAAAAGAATTGAGATTGGATTCTAGACAATCTGCCTTGCTCATTAAGTAAAATGATAGATGTAAAATTAATTTTGGACAACTGACACCAATAACTTTTTCACAAATGCTATTTTTTTCTCTGTATTTGATCTTAATTTCTCCCTTTTCTTGCTTTTCATCTTGAAAATATTCAATTTTTTCTTATTTAGTGTAAGCAAAAAGACTAGAAAGAGAAATCTTTAGTAACACATTTAAATATGCATATTACATAGCTTCAGTCTTAAGATTAGCAATGGTAAAATCACAAATTTTATTTTTTGTATTCTCTATTGTATGACAAAAAGAAATTTAGTATTTTATATTATTTTGTCATTTTTTCTGTATTATTTTGGCTCATTTTTTTAGTTAAGCCAATTTATTAGAGTTAAGATTTTTTTAAGTTAACAAAATACTTCTTGATAGAATGGCTGAAAAGTTCTCATTGACTATGCTGTTAAATGTTTTGTCATGCCTTCTGACAACAGAAATATCATGAACCTAAATATGGCCCATTTTTTCACATATTAAAATAAGAAAATTGAAGGGTGAAAAGAAAACTCTGCAGTTACAATAAACATCAAAGTATGACTTTTGGTTACTGCAGTATTCTTATGACAAGGAAGAAATTGAACAATCCATGTAGTAAACTTGATTATATCTGTCTGCTTATTACTATAACTCATGATTATGAGATAAAATGTATAATGGAGTGAAATAGCAATTTAATAGTTGCATAATAGCAGTTAGCTACAGTAACAAAATGAAATGTCTTTTATAAGGCTTCAGGGTTTTCTTATAAAGATGTGTTAAACTAATAAATGTTGACACAGTAAAATTATCTATCTACTTAACAGATTTCTGGTGTGTTTTAGTAGATTACTCTGACACATTTGAAGCCACTTGACTTGGAGTTTTCTAAGAGTTAATAATTTGCATTATTATCTGGATTATTTAAATATATTTCTTATTCAGTACAGACTATCCAATATAAGTCTTCGTGGAGATGGTTTATGCTTTGAAGAAAGAGCTACTGTTTGACTCTCAAAATCTCATTCAAAGTATGAAAACTTTATGACTTGTATCCCAAGTGGTCACATATTCATAAACTAGCCAGGTGACATGTTTGAATAAGGAATTATTGACTAAACAGAAATCTTTGGATCACAAATAGAAGAGAAAATGATTTTCAGTTTTAATTCTTTTATTTTAAATTGTATTTTTAAAATGTATTGAAAGATGTCTCAGTAGATGGGATTTCCTCAGCACCACACCCTGAGAATGAGATGTATCTGTTATTGCTAGAAAATACGTAAGCACAATGTTACTATTTTTTTCCCAAATTAAGTCACGATGGACAAAAAGTGCTCTTTGATTATTTTTAACAGCTGGTCTGGTCCTTTTTTCTGGCTTATGGGATGTCTAAGATTTGAATGCCATATTAGTCTGCTCGGGTATCCATAACACAATACCATAGACTGGGGACTTAAACAACAGAAATGTATTTTCCTGCTGTTCTGAAGGCTTGAAGGCCGAGATCAAGATCCCCCTAGAGTGGGTTTCTGGTGAGGGCTTTCTTCCTGGCTTGCACATGGCTGCCTTCTCAATGTGTCCTCAAATAGTAGAGAGAGAGAGAGAGCGTGCATTCATTCTCTTCTCATATGGCTACCAGTTGTATCAGATTAGGGCCTCTCATTCATAACTTCGTTTAACCTTAATTACCTCGTAAAGGCCCTATCTCCAAATATAGTCACATTAGGGGTTAGGGCTTCAACATATGAATTTTGAGGGTACATTATTCAGTCCACAGTAGATGCCTAAATTGGTGACACAGATTGAAGGAGGGTAAGAGTATACCAGATCCAAGAAAAATGAGAGTACTCCTGAAGTTGCTGTGTGCCAAACCAAGCCTCTGTACCTAGTTGTGGAGATTATTAATTAGGTATCCTCTAACTGATTGGTAACCTCTAATTGATGTGTACCTTGTAGATAATGAGCATCAACAGAGGAAGAGTACACTGGTCTGGATAACTAGCAGTGTGGAAAAGCTGCAGAGACCCCAGAGCTGATGGCTTCCTGGAGCTGAGGTGGTCCACGCCCACTCAGCCTCATCTCTCATGGTCACACTTGGGAGTCATACGACATTGGCTGTGCTGTTGCTGTACAGGCCATCATTCCTCTCCTTTATTCTTTCTTAAAGCCAAATAAACTTGGTGCTGAGTGAAGCCTACTGTGCATTGTTAATTTAATGACAATCTAAACCTAAAACCTCTGCTTCTGATTGAGCAGAGTAGGGGTCACAACTGTTAACCATCTGAGACTATCCAAAAGGAAACTAATGATAAATGAATTCCTTTGCCCTGTAGAATAAAGGAGAGGCTCATGATGTGGTGCAAGTTGTACTGTGAAGAAATACGAAGGATGATGAGTTGTGAGGCTGAATCCTGGGGATGATAGAAATCTCTGCAGAGAACAGTACATCCCAGAGCCCCACTCCAACCCACACAGCCAGGCAACTTCCTTGTCCTTTCTCTCCTCTCTGCTCCCCAATGTCTGACCATAATTCTATCTTTTGAGGAAATTGAGCCGGTAAGGACCACAACTGAGAAAAACTAGAGGCATGGAAGTCAAAGGTGAGTTAGATGCTAAAAATAAGTGAATTAAGTGAAAATTTGCCTATAGAATGATCAAAGCTGCAGCTTGCATTTCTACTTGTTCTTAGAATTCATGCAGCCAGATGAATTTTCTGATGTGATTTTCTTCTCTAAACGTCATACCCAGACAGATGATTAGTATATTATCCTGCATGAAAACTGGTTGCGGAAAAAAATGTGTGAGATTTTGATATTTGGGCGTCCACAAATAAACTTTACTTGCTACAAGATTATCTTCCAATAAAGCCGACTAATTGATAATTTTTGCCCATGCCCAAAGATAGGGTTTCTGATTTGCTTTATAGCATTTCATTCTCAAACATGGATAGGCCAAGTTACCCAGATATTTGATGAAATATTTGATTAAAAATAGAAACCAAAAAAAACCAAGTAGGTGAAGAATATTTAAGAAAACAGTGATAATTCGGGAGTCAGAATAAATTGTGTTTTAAAAAACTACAATTAATATTAAAAAGAGAATATATGTCCATGGAACAAGAACAGGATGGATGATATAAAACATAACAATGAATGAACAAAAATAACTTTGAATATTAAAAATAGAACAGCAGAAAAGTCAACCGAGGAGTGGGCAAGAAAAAGTTTCTGAATTCTGTTTGAATTGTGTTTATCTGTTACTTGTACAAAAGACAAACAGGTGGATGATAGGAAAGAGAAGGTTAAAACTACAGAAAGCTAAAAAAAAACTCTAACTTCCTCTCCACTCTTGCTGAAAAAGTTATTGGAGAATGTGCTTCATCAAAATGAAAATGTAAACCAAGATAGAAAAGAACACTAGAAAGCAAAGGGGGATTCAGCACAGGAGAACCTGAAGGAGCAGTCCCAGATCAACACCCCTGCAGGAGGCAAAAAGAAAAACTTTTTCACGTGGGAGAAGAACAGCTGTAGAATAATGTCCTGGAGAGTGGAGGAGGTGGAGAAAATAGAATTGATAGATTATCTGGTCATTTGACCATGTAGAAAATAGTACTGAAAGTTGATTAAACCTTTAAGTGTAAGCTTGGAAATAGTCAGTTGTAGATATGAAAAGAAAACAAAACAAAACGAAGCAAATAAAAAAATGCTGCAGTTATCAACTCCAGGGGAAAAAGGTTTATGAAATGGAAATATAATCATATATATACTACCTATTTCAGTAGTAAATTTACAGAGTGAAGTTAATATAAAAATATTAAATATTGATTTAATCAAAATTGTAACAACTATAATAGATAGGAGAGAATAAGAAGGAGAAGTTTAAGGGAGTTAAAATATACCATAATATGCAATAGATCACACCTAAAACTGATGTATCAGGAAATATTAATAGCAGTAGACTGGATTGTGTGTTGCCAACTTGTCAGGTATCGGGCCCACCTCCTTTAAGGTCTTTAGAAAGTAGAAGCTGGGAACTGTTTTCCACATTCCCCTTCTTCTTAAGGTTCCAATAAAAAGTACTTGTGTGAATTTGAAAGGTAAAGCAGAAAGACACACCTTTACTATCAGGTGGCAATCAAGGATAGACACATGACAGATGTGAAGGTTCACAAAGTCTCCAGGCGACGTTTTTCAGAGTCCTCTTCCTTGGTGCTGGTGATTGAGGGATTTGGATAGGGAATGGCCAGAGAGTCTTAAGTTTACTGTAACTTTGGCTCAGGCTACAAGACCCACGTGTTTACATATTTAAGCTAAGATCCTCATTGGCTGTTTTTCAGACTTTTTCTCCCCAGCTTTTCCAACAGTCACCTTTGCCTTTAATTTCATTCTTTCTTTTTTATCCTTTTTTCTTTTTTGAGACAGAGTCATGCTGTGTTGCCCTGGGTAGAGTACAGTGGCATCATCATAGCTCACAGCAACCTCAAACTCCTGGGCTCAAGTGATCCTCCTGACTCAGCCTCCTGAGTAGCTGGGACTATAGGCACTACCATGCTCAGCTAATTTTTTCTATTTTTAGTAGAGATGGGGTCTCGCTCTTGTTCAGGCTGGTCTCAAAATCCTGACCTCAAGCGATCCTGGCATCTCAGCCTCCCAGAGTGCCAGGATTACAGGCGTGAACCACTGCGCTGACCACCTTTAATTTCTTGTATTAAAACCAATAAAAGATAGAGGCTGGGCTCTGTTTTCTGAATTTTGACTAGAATAAACACTAGAAAATTTTTATTTAAAATATGGGGATCAATGTGAAAAGAAACAGCTGAAAACATTAAATCTTAGCTATAGAATAAATTTTTATGTACCTCCAATATTCACATATTGAAACCTAATCCTCAGTGTGATGGTATGTGGAAGTGAAGCCTTTGGGAGGTGATTAGGTATGAGAATGAAGCCCTCATGAATGGTATCAATGCCTTTGCAAAAAAGATAAAGCTCTCCTGACCCTTTCCCCAGGTGTGACCATATGGAGAAGACAGGTGTCTATGAACCAGGAAGACAGCACTCACCAGGAACTGAGTTAGCTGTCGCCTTGATCTTGGACTTCCCAGACTCCAGGACTGTGAGAAATAAGTTTCTGTTGTTTATAAGCCATGCAGTCGGGGGTATTTTGTTAAAGCAGCCTAAGTGGATTAATACACTTGGGAAATGAAAGGCAGGAGTAAGATGGGTTTTTAATATCTATATTTATTAATATTACCCTCAATATACACACAAGCTTTCTACAGCAGAGAAAATTATTATTTATTTATAGCAAATAAGCATGTGGCTTTCTGGTGCCCCAGTTTTTTTGTTTAACCCTGGCCTGAAGCAATGAGATCCAGATGTTATCCTACACATACTGGTTTGTATTGTGAGTAACCCAGAAAAAAAATCTGGGTATTTTGTGCTCCTGGGGAAGGATGTTCTTACTCTGACCCTTCAGAATGTATATAAATCTCTCCAGGGTAAAGATAAGACTACTGTCTCCAGCTTTTCAACCTAGGAATGTCTTCTTTGTCCCATGTCTCTGTGCCCTGCCCCCCATTTCTCAGATATATTTCTCTTGAATTCTCTCACTGTCTAAATCAGACATAATTTATCTTCACAAACTCGCCCATGTCCCAAGTTTCTGTACAAATTTACTCAGAAGGCTTTAACTGTCAAAGCTGAGTTTATTAAATTTACTACAGAAATGGAAAACTCTACATTTACAAACTCTTAATAGTATCAAAGGGGAAAGAAAGAAAAGAGCATTTACAGATTTTTTTTCCCCAGACTTAAGTGGTTTAATGTGGGTCTTTCAAAGCAAGAAAAAATGATGGGGAATTTATGTCAGCCTTTGTAATATACTGGTTTAAGATTAGTGGGCACAGCAAGGCCAGCGTCTTGAAACCATCCTTGTTGAGCTGGCTATTGTCCTGATAAGTGAGCCCTTTGTCCATGTCAGCAGGTTGTTGTAGGATGTGGGTGAAAGAAGGTGGTCTTTGTGGTGAGTGTACAGTTGACACACATTATTCCTTGCTTAACTCTTAACTTTTTTCTGATTGCACTTTATGTGGCTTAGCATAGTTTACGTCCATCACTGCCTTTTCTCTAATTTGCAGCCATACTCAATGTTGAACCCAGTATTGCAGGGATAGTTTTCTGTACTCACATATTTTTGTTTCCATCAGGCCATAATCATGCTAACTTATATATATATTTTCAGGAACATGAACGTCTCAAGATCAAGAGACTGTGTGTCTGCAATCTATGACACAGTGACTTGTCCAGTTAGTGCCCATGAAATGTTTATGTTAGTGAACTCCTATTGACAAGACTCTTAATTCTCTCTTTATCCTCCTACATATGAGGCTTCATATTTTGTGCTAGCTGCATATAGTTTAGTCTTTAAACAAGGGGGCAGACACAATTTGTATAAATTAAGTGTAGTGCCCAGAACCCCAAATCCAATATTCAAACAGAGTGTGACAAAGGGCTCTTAACTCTCTTATTGTAGATGTTCTGGGAAGGTAAGGGGGGCTGGAGATGGAGTTTAATCACATGGCCAGTGATTCAATCAATCATGCCTACATAATGAAACCCCAATAAAAATGCTAAACATTTAGCTTAGAAGAGGTTCCCTGGTTGTCAAAACTCTGTGTAGTGTTACACATTAATGTGCCAAGAGGGTGACACTTCCCGCCTTCACAGGGAGAGGACATCAGAAGCTGAGAGTTTGGGACTCTCCCCAGAACTAGAACTGTGCGTTTCTTCTTTGGCTGGTTCTGATGTGTATCCTCTTTGTTGTAATAAAACTGTAATCATAAGTATAGCAGTTTCCTGAGTTCTATAAGTCATTCTAGTGAATTATCAAACCTAAGGGGGTATTGAGAATCCTCAAACTTGTAGCCAGTTGGTCAGAAGTGAGGTTGGCCCTGAGACCCTTGAGCTTGCAGCTGGTGTCTGGAGTAAGGTAGTTTTGTGGAGGACTGTGCTCTTAACCTGTAAAATTTGGCCTAATTCTAGATAGTACTAGAAGACTTTGCACTGACATTTCCCTTGCTGCTAAATGCTGAGCAATTCTTTGTAATGATCCCAGCCCTTTTTGGACTGACTATCATTTGTAGAATGCCTATGGCCACTATCCAGAATATTCAAGTAATTCTGAGTCCCCTGAAAACCACAGGGAGCCTGGAGCATTGCCTGAGGTTCATATGTCCATCTGCCATAGCGTTTGGCATGCCGTTACTCTGTCTCTTATTGAGAGTGGCTGTATGCACTAGGGGCCAGCAACTACCTGAATTTCCAGAGTGTATTTTGTGATGTGCCACCTGGACTCATTCCCCTTTAGGACTGAAATATGTAGTCTCCCAAATTCTCAGAATGTCACTGGCTAACAGCTCTCAGATGACAGTTCTTTCTGGGAAATGTCCCATGCTGGAAGCAGCTGCTCTACCCCAGTGACAACCTGCATTTGGTGAGGGTAGATGCAGGAATGTAAATTCCCAATTCTCCCCCTACGATAAACGCAGTGCTGAAGGGTTCATGATAGCTTCAGAGCTCCTTGTAAGTTTGGAGAGAACTTTGGAGTGCGTCACAGTTAAACTTCTCCTTCTGCCCAATCCTGCCTCATTTCATTACTTTTTAAAGTTGTCAAACACTCTATGGTAAAATTCTTACATGTTAATTTTCTCAGATTTTGCTTCCCAGGGAACCCAAACAGCTATAGAGCTTCCTTCCTAGCATAGCAAGCCCTAACTTCAGCCAGAGAGTAGTTAAAGCTGAGGAGCAGGCCAAGGACTTAATGATTAAAGTGCCAGAGCTTCAAAGAAAGCTAAACAATGAACCAGGGCAGTTCTCCTATTTAAAGTCAAGACTGTGACTGAGAAATACAATGGCTTAGTCATGTGATGGGGACACCCAGGCTGATACACTAAAACAATCTTGATTCACAGATTCCCTTAGACCATCTGTTCATGCACAAGCAGCCCATTCCGCCCTATTAAAGGCGAGCATACTCCCTTCCTTGAAGACGGTGTAGAGGTCTCCCTCTTGTAGGAACGTGAGTGTCTTATCCTCAGGATCTGTGGTTATCTCCTTTCCTGGTTATTAGACCAATTTTTTGGACAACATAACTTGGCAGGGAAAAGTATTTGGGCAGATAAAGGATTAGAGGGACTATTACCAAAGAAGCTGCAGAAAATAGTCTCCTTTTCCCTGGGGAGAGAAATGAGCCTCATCTTTCAAAGAAGGTTATAAGAGAAAGTAAAAATGCAGGGCACAAAAATATCATCCATAAGACGTATTTTAAAATGAATGAATGAGTGACTTAGCCCATGTCACCTCCCCTAAGAATATTCTATGTCTTATCAAGGCAGAGGTACTTCCTCTTGTGCATGCCAATGGCCTCTTGTTTGTATTTCTGTTATAGGAGTTGTTCTGTTGCCATTATACTTCACAGATCTGTCTCTTCTATTACTGGAGGAAATGCTGGAGAATACTAAGTGTGTTTGATACATTTTTGAACACATATGAGATAACTAGCACAGTGTCTGGCTTTGAAATAAAACACCAAAACCTCCATGGTTGCTTGTAAGACTGAAGAAATATTGACTCATCTTTCAGGTCTCAGCTTTGAACCACTTTTTAAAAATATGCTCCATTTTTTCCAAATTAATTAGTAAATATGTGAATAAAAACGAAGCATATTTGTTTACTTTGTTAAATAAATTCAGCTGAGATGATGGGAAGCCTCTGTCTCAAAGATATCTGGCCAGTTAGATGGCCTGATACAGTGGAAATCTGGATATATTTGAATTCGGATTGACATGATTATACTAAAATGATAATACTAAGTGAAATTGTCTTTTCTAGGCATCAGTCAGATAATCTTTTTTGAGAGGCAATTCTTCCTTGGATCACCAAAAATACATTAAATTTGAGAAAATGGATAATCCTACCCAATTCAATTTTGCTTACACCTAGCTATAGTGGTGGAATGTTGTCAAAATCCAACCCCAGAGAATAAGGTCATTACCTCCTGCAAACACATGTGCTTAAGCTGCCAATTTGAAGCTTAGGGTAAGCTCTCAAGAGATAGCTGATAGCAGTACCTCTAAGTAAGCTGAAGCCAACTAGCTTAAAGCCACTGAAAGATATTTTATTGGCATCTAAGCCAGGAAATGCAGCAACACAACCAAGTTCCAGTGGCCCAGAATGATGGTGAACCTTCATGAGGCACTGCTCCAAGTGACAGATGTAAATCTTTGAAAACTGTGCTAAAAAGAATTTATAATAAACAGGCTGCATGATGAGAAAAAAATGCAGGACGTGCATGAGAAATATGGATTCAGCTGATGTTGTTTACAGATCAGAAAAATGTATTTTTGTGCCCAATCTGATGTGATGTTCCCATAAGCACATGTGGTATCCAGTAATCCACTATCAAAGCTGATCTCCCTACTTGCAAAAAGAGTGATATGAAAGAAAGAGGGATTAGAGTCTCCATTTTATTTCATTTTTCTGAATGTTATCTTTGGAATATTAAAGATGACTGATGCTGAAACACTGAAACAACCAGTTTTGACCAAGTAATTCTCGCGGAAAGAATTGATAGATATATCAGGTTGTGCACCTGAACACTGGGAAAATACTGATAAAACTACACTTTAAGTTTACAAATATTCATTCTGATAGATATAATATATATTTGAATCATTCAGAAAAGAAGAGAGCTATGTGAAGTCTGCAGTAAATGGCTCATTTGAAATGTCAAATTTTCGTGACTATACTTTCTACATGGAAATAAAATTGAAAGAACTGGAAACATGCTGCTGTAAACTGAATACGTGTGTCTTCTCCAAAATTTGTATTTTGAAATTCTAACACTCAAAGTAATGGTATTAGGAGGTAGGGCCTTTGGGAGGTGATTAGGTCATGAGGACAGAACCCCTCTGAATGGGATTATCATCCTTTTAAAAGATACCTCAGAGAGATCTCTTGCCTTTTCTCACCATGGCACAGTAAGGAGATACTGTCTATGAGGAAGCAGGCCCTCACCAGACACAGAATCTGCCAGCACCTTGATCTTGGAATTCCCATTTTCCGTGACTGTGAGAAATAAATTTCTGTGTTTTTGAAAGCCACTCAGTTTACAGTATTTTGTTAAAGTATCCTGAGCGAACTGAGACACATACACTACAGCATTGTCTATTAGAAGGTGTCCATAGATTTTTTTTTTTGCAAAAGGAAAGACACTTTAAAATTTCCACTCTGTAAGTATGCTGCCACAGCACAGAGTTTAGTACTGAAACTATGGTTTTGGTAGAGACAGATTTACTGCAGTAGGAGTGTCAACACACAGGGCAACTCAGCACTAGCTTTGCAACTGAAAAAAGTGAACAGTAACCAACCTATTATGTCCTCAGAGCCTAGCAAAGTGTCTGGTAAATGTAGGCACTCCTTCATGAAAATTTTTGAATTGGATTTTATATAAGTGCAAAAGGTTGAGCAGATTACAGATTACAAATTGTCCCAGAAAGAAAAAAATAGTTATGAAATTGTGGATGTCATAATTGTTTTTTTATTGCATACTTGAAGAAAGTCACTTTATATATTAAATCTCTAGTTTTGTTTCTAATGTATTCACTTTTCTCTAAATATCCACTTGCAAAATGAGTTTTCTTAAAACCAATGGCTGTTGTTTTGCCCCATGATGGGGTAAGTTATTAGCAACAAACCCTCTTTGATGTGACCTCAATTTCGTATTGATAGACCCCGTCAATAAGCCATCATGATATGACTCAAGAATTCTACTTAATAATATATTGTCCATTAAATTAATACATTGTCTGGATGACTTAGTACCAGGAGAAAAACAATCTCACTTGAAGAATTGGTATGTTGCTTTTATCAGTTCATGACAATTAGATAAACCATCATAGCAGCCCCCAACTTTTTTGGCAGCAGGAACCAGTGTCATGGAAGAGATTTTCCATGGGGGCTAGCAGGATGGTGATTGATGGGAAGTGGCTGTAAATACAGATGAAGCTTTGCTCACATCGCTGCTCACCTACTGCTGTGCGGCCTGGTTCCTAATAGGCCATGGATGAGAACTGGTCTGCGGCCTAGGAGTTGGGGACTGCAGATCTATCATGTTTCCATTTTTATCTTGCCAGAATGCCAAGAACTAAATGTAACGGTCAATCAATGTAACTACTTAGGCACACATTGACATATTTTTCTCATTTTCTTTGACATATTTTTATTTTCTCTTATACTAATATTGTATAGTGAACCTGAGTGAACAAATGCATATAAAATAGGTACATAAGTTGGTAGTCAACCTACAGGCCAGATATTTGTCATTATAAAGACATTAAATCAAACAACCTGAAAAATATCTTCTGTTGATTAGCAAGGGCACTCAAGCTGAGTGAGATGCAAGCAGTGACCTTCAAATTAGACCACCTCACTCTGCTTGTCATTGTAAAACATCACATTTTAAAACATTTATTAAAGTCAATAGAATATTGTTGTCTTCTTCCTCTAGTTTCAAAAGGAAGGATTAAATAAAAATTTATATTCTGTTTCCAAGAATTTTTGTCCTAGATGTAGTAAGGATAATTGGTATTTGCTTTTAGTCCATTTTTAATCAAAAAGTAGAGTTTAAATACTGCCTGGAATTATATTTTCCTTTAATTCATTTTTATAATCATATGTAAATACTGAAATTGATCTATATGAATTTGTCTTTGCAACAAATATTATGTTTTTAATAGCATATATAAATATAGTATATATAATATATATTTACATAAATTTATATTTAGATGGTATACAAAAAAGGAAGAATGTTTGGATGTTACCTTGATCATTTTTGAAGAATCAATAGAAATTTTAACTTGTCAGTTTCAGATTCTGTAATAATATTTTCTCAGATTTCTAATATTAAAACCTTCCTGAGTGGCATTTACAGATTATTTTTTCAACAGTAAAATCTCACACTACACAAAAAGGTAACAAATGTCTTCTTTAAATAAGAAATTAATATAAAACACAATTCCTGTTGTGTTGAAGGTTAGTATCAAATTGAGGAAGTTGAATGTGTGCTATTTTGGAAATTTTTCTACATGTGGAATTGACAAAACTAGAGGCCTGAAGTTAAACTTCTGTAAGAGAAAGCATTTTAAACAAACCCTTATCATCTTATTTGCTTATTTGAAGTCTCGTGCTAACCAAAGTTATAAAAGAAGTTTTTCTGATATGTTATACAAAAGGTTAAAAATGGTGATATACATGTATAAAGAGCACTAATGAAGCAAAGAACATTTGAGTTACATTTTTACTGAGTAGGAGCTGCTTTTTTGTGCTATTCTATTACTATCAAGAATTCTGATAAACCCAAACATCTAGGATTGCCTTATTAGGATCTTAGGACAATATGTGAAACAATAAAACACAGCCTTGGAGCTTTTAGATTTGATGCAGGTATCATTTTACAAGGGATTGCTATGGTCACATACTGGATTCCACTTCAGTAGAAATCAAATAATGCCCTAGCACCACCTGTCTATAACAATTCAGACAAAAATAGTAGCACAAATGTTTTATATTCACAACACTGTTTTGGATTCCTCTGTTTAGTAAAGATAGCTTTGAATTCTTCTGTACCACATGAGATATTTTAAAAATAGAACATTTTTAAAATCGCTAAATACAAATATCTCTTCTTAATGACTTTAATTCATTCCAGAAAACCCTGTCTCTAGGTGAAAAGACATTAAATTTTAAAAATTTCTTTAATTGTAACGGGGAAAAATTATGGTACATACCATCCTGAACCAAAATACTCAAACAGTTTTCACAGATGGAAGCATATGTCAAATGAATATTAAATGTAAGTTTATACAACTGACAGGTAATTTGAAGGCAAGTGCTATGGTCTGTATGTTTGTGTCCCCCCAAAATTCATATGTTGAAACCTAATCCCCCATGTGATGGTATTAAGAGGTGGGGCCTTTGGGGAGGTGATCAGTGCCTGAAAGAGCTTGTTGACTCTTTCCACTTCTATATGAGGACTCATAAAAGGCATTATCTATGGGGAACTAACCCTTATCAGACACCAAATCTGCTGATGCTTTGATTTTGAACTTCCCAGTCTCCAGAACTATGAGCAATAAATTTCTGCTGTTTGTATATTACCCAGCCTAAGGTATTTTGTTATACCACTGCCAAAGTGGACGAAGACACCAAAGAAATACAGTTTGCATGTAAAATGAGATGTAGTGAAGTTTAATGTATTCATCCCCTTTTTTTTCTTTCTGTACCAAGTTCTTTGCAAATTTTTCAGCCTTTGGGGGGCTCATGGTTATTTTGCATTCAAATGCTCTTTAAAATAGAATTTTAATACGGGAAAACTCCTCTAGGGCAAAATAAAGGCTGCATATCAAAGCCTTGGAAAATCATGGAAATACCATATGCATACAACATACCAAAAAGTCAGAGTATTTGCTATATCTTTATCCCTCCCAATTTTCATAAGTACACAGAACAAAAAGGTTTTGGACTCATCTAAGTAGGATGTAAAATTCAAGTTCATTTCATAATATTATATTACTGTAAAATTTGTCTTGAATAAACTGGTATGTGTATTTTTTCCTGAAATCATAATGTTAGAATATCATTACTATAGGATTTCTCTGGCACAATTTGCAGTGAAAAACTTATTAAACAAATGAAAAAGAAGACATCATCCAAAAAAGCACTAAATTTTTTCATGAGCTGATATGGTTAAAAGTCTGACTACTACACACTTTCCTCACATAACAACTGTTCAGTAATAAGTATTAAATTAAGTAACAAACTTAATTTTATACTACTTCTGAGTTTTTGATAGCTCTTAATTTAAAAATTGATATCTAGTGAAGTTGACACTTTATATCTCTTTGTTTATATTCTTTGCATCCAGAATTAGTTTTCCAAGAGCATCTTAATGTTCAGAATGTCTTCAGAGACCTTATCATCCTGTCGTACTCTGATTTTTAGTTTTATGTGTGTGTATATATATATATATATATATATATATTTTTTTTTTTTACTAGTTAGTGCTTAAATTAAAGCTTTAATTCATTCTTTGGATTTTTAAATAAAAGAAATATATTAAACTACTGAGGGTGATGGACCCATCAGGGAAAGGATCTTGGGTTATTCTAACTCTTTTTTTCTCTAGTAGTTTATATTCACCAGGGAAATGGTAATTATTATCATCCCACTGGACAAGAACAGAATCAAACTGGCATTACTTTTGTTGCTTGTCTGTTTTCCACCTCACTTTCACTAGCATCCTGCACACCAGGCATGCGGAGGCAGGAAAGAGTTACTTTTATTTTCCTTTATAGAAGGGAGAGGATGAAGTTGCCAGAAATTCTGTTGTCCCCCACCATTTCTTCATTCTGTCATGAATGAGGAAAAAAATGGGAGAAAATATTGATAAAGACTCTCTCTCTCCTTCTTTTTTTGGCCTAGGTCAACAAATAGGCAGGAATTTGATGGAGAATATTGTTTTGAAACTTGAATTTCCAGAGACAATTTTTTCAGAAGATCTGGGCTTAAGTGTCTGCTGTGGGGAAAGAGGGGGCAAGAAGAGGACACAAAGGATTAGGCAGAAGAGGAATGTGGTAGGTATGTGACCATCACTTCTAATGAGAAAAGTTATTAGACATCTCAGCCAGTCTCAGACACAGACCATTGAAAGAGACCAAAAGCAGAACGTGAATCTAAGGAATAAGTTTTCCCCAGAGACTATCCTCAGGCTACTTGTTCCTATATTCAGAATATTTGTTGCCAGCTAACATCCTATATTAGTTTGCTAGAGGTGCTGTATTAGTATTCTAGGGTTGCCACAACAAAATACCACAGACTAGGTTGCTTAAACAACAGAAATTTATTTCTCACAGTTCTGGCGGTTGGAAGTCCAAGATCAAGGGGTTGGCAGGTTTAGTTTCCCCTGAGTTCTTTCTCCTTGGCTTGTAGATGATCACCTTCTCACAGTGTACTCACATGGCCTTTTCTCCATGAGTGAGCATCACTAGTGTCTCTCTCTCTCTCTCTTCTTATAAGGACACCAGTCATATTGGATTAGGGTTGTACCCTTATGATCTCATTTAACCTTAGTTATCGCCTTAAAGACCCTATCTCCAAATACAGTCATAATGGGGGTTAGGGCTTCAACGTATGAATTTGAGGGAGGGGGACAAAAATGCCATAATAAAATACGATGAACTGGGTGACATCAACAGCAGAAATTTATTTTTGACAGTTCTGGAGGCTGGAAGTCCAAGATCAAGGTGCTGGTAGGAGAGGATTCCTCTAAGGCCTCTTTCCTTGGCCTGTGGATGGCCATCTTCTTGCTGCCTCTTCACATGGTCACCCTTCTGTGCATGTGCACATCCCTAGTGTCTCTCTTTTTGTGTTCTGATCTCCTGTTCTTGTATGTACACCAGTCAGATTAAATTAGGGCCCCCCCCCACAACCTCATTTTAATTTAATTACCTCTTTAAATGTCCTATATCCAAATACAGTCACATTCTGAGGTATGTTGAGTTAAAGTTTCAGCATATAAATTTTGGGGATACACGATTCAGTCCATAACAACTATTATATTATATTTTGTTTTATATATATACACAAACACCTTTAAGTAATTATTAAGCAAAATAAATGTAATATAATACACTTACTAAGATGTAAAAACTCATTTTCTAAAGTAATCTATTTAACTGATGGGTATCAAGCTCAAAAGTCTTTCAGCTTGAGTAAATATCATTAAAACATTTTCATAGATAAGTCAAATGGCACTGAACTAAGTGGATATCCATATAAAATATTATTTTTTTCAACCCCTAACTCTATAAAATTTTTTCCAAGGTACATCAAAATCTAAGCATAAATGCTACAGCCATATTTTGTAAAAGAAAACATAGAGGAATAGCTTTGTGACCAGGGGAATAGGCATTTTTCAGACAGTATACCAAAAGAACTATTCATGACAGAAAAAATTAGTAAATTCAACCCGATTAAAATTAATAATTTCTGCTCATGAAAAACAGCATTAAGGAAATGAGTTGGTAGTTTACTGTTTATCTACTGTTATAATATAACTCATGTTGTATATACACATATTAATACATATACATGTATGCACATACAGCACTACAGATCAATAATCTATAATCAAAAACTCTAAAACATAATATCCTAAATCTGAAAACAAACCAAACGCCTATCAACAGGAGCACAGAAAAACACACTCTGGTAAACTCACATAATGAGCACTACTCAGCAATAAAGGGAATTGACTACTGAGATATGCAACTACATGGATGAGTCTCACAGCCACCAGGCTGAGCCAAAGCAGCCAGACAATCAAAGGATGAACTAATATATGGTTATAGAAGTGAGAAAGTGGCTGCCTCTGGAGAGAAAACTGACTGGAAAGAGAAAAAAAAGAACTTTCTGTCATGACAGAAATTTTTACTGGATTGTTACACAGGTCATGGACACATATAATTATCAAATACACTGAAGTAAACACTTAGCATCTATGCATTTTGTTAGAATAACAATTTTTAAAAAGAAAAAAAATTAACACATATTTCAGAAAACCTTTTGGTAATGGCTGAACATCTCTTGTATTGGGTATTGCTACATTTAAATTTCTGAAGGGACAAGCCTCGACTAAATCATTTACCGTTGAAGGTAATATTCGATGGTTAGGTGCTCAAGAGAAAGTAAGCTGGAAAGGTGATGGGAAAGGGAGGTTGTGAGAAGGGAATTTTATTTATTTATTTTTTCTGATAGCAAGAAAATTAGGTAGTCCTAATGTACGTAATATATAGACACACACATATACACACACAATATATGCAAATATTCTTAGAATTGTCTTAGAAGTAATCTAAACCATTTCATTATGATTTGGCTAAAGTTTCAACCTATGAAATATGTACATTTTTTATTCCTGTGCTATAGATTATCCAGTGAAAGATACAGCATCAACCCCTGTCATGTATAATAGTCTCTGATGACTTGTGAACTTCATGCAGTTTATACTTTAATCACTACTCTTGGTAGTAGAGAAGTGACTGACTCTATTACATAGTCCCCTTGACAAATGTATAAGAGAGGGAGCTAAAGTAGAAGTTCTATTTGGAGCCAATTTTTCTCTTCTGGGAGCATATTCTCAGTGAGAAAGGGATAAGATATCTTCCATAGTCTCTCTAATATATAAGGTTCCCAGGAAGATGTTTTAGTTACATGGCTAAAGATTTGAATGTGATGTTGGAGAGAAACAGTACACTCTTTGGTGCAGGCTTCAGAGAGAATGATGGACATATTCAATCAGATATTTAAACTGGTGTAAATGTTGTGTTTTTATTTCTACTTCTTATGGGCTTATTTACAATTGAGTGACTGACTCTAAACTGCTGCTGGGAAACTTAGATTAGAATGAATGAGTGGATGAATAGATTAAATATATCAAGCCATAGAATGGAATATTTGGTAATTTTACATACCATATTATTTTGTGGAATACTAAATAATGCGAAAAAATGTACATAATAAATAGGAGAAGAAATTTCCAAAACCACACCAAAATTGGCAATAGAAATGACAAAAATAATAGGTAGAAGTCACATAGTGCTAATTCTATTAATATATGGTGGCAGATACCATTCTAAATAACTTTACATATACATCAACTCATTGAATACAACATTACGAGTAAGTACTAACATTTTCCTCATTTTACTTATGAAAGTCTAGGGCACAAAGTGATTCATTTGCCTGTCTAAGGCCACACAGATAAAAGAACCAGATATATGGCTTCAGAGTTTGTCCTTTACACTGTGTGATCCTAAAACACACACACAACCCCGCCACCCCCACAGCGTTACCTATAAAGTTGCAACACACAGTTGGGGAAAGAAAAAGATGACAACCACCTGCAAGTAGAAATAAATTTTCTTTCACCTAGAAAACAATTATTGTTACAACAATGTATGAGCAAAACAACTTCCACTACCTCTGGAGATATTTTCTCTCCCTTTTCCTAGGATGCTTGCAGTACTATCTATTTCCATGCACATACAACCACACAAAAGTATCATTTTCTGGACAGAAAATTCCAGAACTGTGTGCCACAAATGCGTGGATGAATAAAATAAACAATGCACCTTTAGTTCTTTTTTATTAATAATAAAATCTTTATTGTTTAGATTTCTTTTTTTTATTTCAATAGATTGAGGGGGTACAAGTGTTTTTTGTTACATAGATGAATTTATAATGCTCAAGTCAGGACTTTTAGTGTACCTATCACCAGAATAGTGTACATTGTACCCAATAGGTAGATTTTTATCCATCACCTCCCTCTGACCTTTGCCCTTTCTTAGTTTTCAATGTCCATTACACCATTATATGACCATATTGTTTAGCTCCCACTTACGTGTGAGAACATGTGGTATTTGCTTTTCTATTCCTGAGATACTTCATTTAGGATAATGGTCTCCAGTTCCATCCAAGTTGCTGCAAAAGATATTATTTCATTCCTTTTTATGGGTGAGTAGTAGTCTATGGTATTTTTTATATATATATATATATATACACACACACACACACATTCTTTATTCACTCCTCAGTTGATGGGCATTTAGGTTGATTCCATATTATTGCAATTATGACCTATGCTGTGATAAACACTGGGCTGCAGGTGTCTTTTTTGCAAAATGACTTCTTTTCAATTGAGTAGATACCCAGTAGTGGGATTGCCAGATCAAATGGTAGATCTACTTTTAGTCCATTGAGGAAACTCCTTACTGTTTCCTATAGAGATTGCGCTAGTTTACATTCCATTCAACAGTGTTTGAGTGTTCCCTTTTCACTGCGTCTGCACCATCTATTGTTTTTTGACTTTTTAATAATGGCCGTTCTGACAGGGGTAAGATAGTATATCACTGAGCTTTTAATTTGCATTTCCCTGGTGATTAGTGATGTTGAGCATATTTTCATATGTTAGCCATTTGTCTCTCTTCTTTCGAAAAAAAATATATTCATGTCTTTTGCCCACTTTTTGATAGGGTTATTTGTCTTTTTCTTAATGATTTGTTTAAGTTCTTTGTGGATTCTGGAGATTAGCCCTTTGTCAAACATATAGTTTACAAATATTTTCTCCCATTCCATAGGTTGTCTATTTACTCTGTTAATTATTTACTTTGCCATGCAGAAACTGTTCAGTCTAATTAAGTCCCATTTATTTATTTATTTTATTTCAAAACATTAAGGGGATACAAATGTTTTTGTTACACCGATAGATTTTGTAATGCTTGAGTCAGGGCTATAAGTGCGCTCATCACCCTAAATAGAGTTCATTGTACTCGTTAGGTAGGTTTTTGCTCCTCCCCACCCCCCCTTCCCCCTGCTTGATTTCCAGTGACTTTTACTTCCCTCTGTGCACATGTGTGCCCATCGGTAAGTTCCAATTTATTAGAAAGTATATGTGGTATTTGTTTTTTCATTCTTGAGATACTTTACTTAGGAGAATGGTCTCCAGTTCCATCCAGATTGTTGCAAAAGGCATTAATTTATCCTTTTTTATGGCTGAGTAGTACTCCATGGTGTACATATACCACATTTTGTAAGTTCACTTACGAATTGATGGGCACTTGGGTTGATTTCACGTCTTTGCAACTGTGAGTTGCGCTGTAATAAACTTTCGAGTGCAGGTGTCTTTTTAATAACAATGACTTCTTTTCCTTTGGGTAGATAGTGGGATTACTGGATCAAATGGTAGGTCTACTTTTAGTTCTTTGAGAAATCTCCATACTGTTTTCCATAGAGGATATACTAATTTTCAGTCCCATCAAGAGTGTATAAGCATTCATTTCTCTCTGCATCCACACCAGCATTTATCGTTTTTGTGCTTTTTAATAAAAGCCTTTCTAACAGGGGTAAGGTGATAGCTAATTATGGTTTTAATTTTCATTTCCCTGACAATTAGTGATATTGAGCATTTTTTCATGGGTTTGTTGGCCATTTGTCTATCGTCTTTTGAAAAACTTTTTCATGTTTTTGCCCCTTTTATGTGTTTTTTGTTCTTCTTGTGATTTGTTTGGTCCTCTTGTGATTCATGAATTACCTTTATTGGATGTAACTTTTAAATATTTTCCATCTTGTTCTGCATTGCTCTTTACTGTTTCCTTAGCTGTCAAAGATTTTTATTTAACAAAGTCCCTTAATTTTTTGTGATTGTCTTGCAAAGTGCCTTTGGGGTCTAGTCTAAATTCTTTGCTAGGCAGACCACTTTTCCCAGAGATTTTCTACATGGCTTCTTTCCTTAGAATTCTTGTTTCTGCTTACATAAGTCTTTGCTTGTGATTAATTTTTGGTGGTGAAGACTGGTGCTCTGATTATTCTTCTTCTGTGCTTATTCCATATTCCCAGCATTTTATTGATGGGCTTCTTTCCGTGTATGTTGTTGTTTCTTTGTCAAGCTCAGTTGGCTGTATGTGGATGGTTTCATGATCGGGTTCTTGTTCTATATCATTGGTTATTTCTCTGTTTTTCTCCAATACCATGCTGTTTGGTTCTATAGCCTTTGTAGTATAGTTTGAATGGTAATGTGGCGCTCAGATTTGTGCTTTTGCTTAAGGTTTTGGCTATTGCCTTTTGGTCCAAACAAAGCATGATATTTCTAGATATTAATAGACATTGATTGATGGATGTAACTGAATCTTGGCATATGCATTAACATGGATTGCTGACTAGTATGATATGTTTTTCCATTTGTTTGTATCCTCTGATATTTCTTTCCTCAGTGTTTCATAGTTCTCCTTGTAAAGATCTTTCACCTCGTTGGTTAAGTATCTTCCTATGTATTTTATTTTCTTTGTAGTCATTATGTATGCTATTAAGTCTTTGATTTGCCTCTCACCTTGACTGTCATTGGTGTATAGAAATGCTACTGATTTGTGTACATTGATTTTGTAACCTGAGACTTTGCTGAATTTATTTATCAATTCCAGGAGTCACTTGGTGAAGTCTTTGGGGTTTTTGTTGTTGCAGTATTGCTTTTGGGGTCTTAGTCATAAATTGTAGGCCAGTGTCCAGAAGAGTTTTTCCTGTTTTCTTCCAGAATTTTTATGATTGCAGGTCTTACATTGAAATCTTTAATCAAGTTAATTTTTGTATATGGGAGAGACAGGGATCCAGTTTCATTCTTCTGCACATGGCTATCCAGTTTTCCCAGCACCATTTATTGAATAGAGTGTCCCTTCCCCTGTGTGTGTTTTTGTCTGTTTTGTCAAAAATAAGTTGGTTGTAGTATATGGCTTTATTGCTAGATTCTCTATTCTGCTCCATCAGTCTATGTGTCTATTTTACACCAGTACCATGTTGTTTTGGTTACTATAGCCTTGCAGTATAATTTGAAGTGAGATAATGTGATTCCTCCAGATTTGGTATTTTTGTTTAGGATTGCCTTGGTTATTTGGGCTTTTTTTTTTGTTCCACATGATGTTTAGGATTGTTTTTTCTAAGTCTGTGAAAAATTATATTGGTATATTGATGGCAATTGTGTTGAATTTGTAAATTACTTTGAGCAGTATGGATATTTTAATGATGTTTATTTTACCAATCCATGAGAATGAGATGTTTTTCCATTTGTTTTTGTCACTTATAAATTCTTTCATCAGTGTTTTGTAGTTCTCCTTGTAGGATCATTCACTTCCTTGGTTAAATATATTCCTAGGTATTTTATTTTATTTTTTACAGTAATTATAAATGTTATTGAGTTCTTGATTTAACTCTCAGCTTGACTATTATTGATGTGTAGAAATGCTCCTGATTTATGTACCTTAATTTTGTAACCTGAGACTCTACTGAATGTATTCATCAATTTACAAGTCTTCTGGTGAAGTCTTTAGGGTTTTCTAGATACAGGACCATATCATTGGCAAACAGGGGTAGTTTGACCTCCTCTTTACTGAATTGGATGCCCATTATTTCTTTCTCTTGACTGATTGCTCTGGCTAGGACTCCAGCACTGTGTTGAACAGAAGTGGTGACATTGGGCATACTTGTCTTGTTCCAGTTCTTAGGGGGAATGCTTTGAACTTTTCCCCATTTAGTATGATGTTGACTGTGGGTATGACTTATTTGGCTTTCATAATTTTGAGGTATTTTCATTTTATGCCTAGTTTGTTTAGGGATTTTTATCTTGAAATTGTGGTGGATTTTATTGAATGCTTTTTGTTTATATATTGAGATGATGATATGGTTTTTGTTTTTAATTCTATTTGTGAGGTGGATAACATTTATTGATTTGTATATGTTTAACCGTTTTTGTATCCCTGGGATGAAACACATCTGGTCGTGATGAATTACCATTTTAATGTGCTGTTGCATTTGGCTTGCTAATATATTGTTGAGGATTTTTATATCTATGTTCATGAGGCATATTGGTGTGTAGTTTTCTTTTTTTGTTGTGTGCTTTCCTGGCTTTGGTATCAGGTTGATACTGGCTTTGTAGAATGAGATAGGGAGCATTCCCTTCTTCTTGATATTATGGAATATTTCAGTAGGATAGGTGCCTGTTCTTCTTTGTATATCTGGTAGAATTTGGCTATGAATCTGTCTGGTCCTGGGCTTTTTTTTATTGGGAGGTTTTTTATTACTGTTTCAATCTTGCTACTCATTGTTTGTCTGTTCCAGATTTATATTTCTTACTGATTCAAGCTTGGTAGGTTTTGTGTTTCTAAAAATGTATCCATTTCCTCTAGATTTTTTAGTTTTGGGGTATAGAGCTTATCATAGTAGTCTTGGATGAGACTGGGAGCTCCTGTGATAGGTGCATATATATTTAGGATTGTTATATCTTCTTGTTGAATTGATCACTTTATCCTTTTATTATGGTCATCTTTGTCTTTTTTTACCCTTGTTTATTTAAAGGTTTTTTTTTTTTTTTATCTGATATGAGAATAGCTATACTGCTTGCTTTTGGTTTCCATTTGTGTGGAATATTTTCTTCCACACCTGTACCTTAAGTTTATGAGAATCTTCGAGAGTTAAGTGGGTTTCTTGGAGACATTCATATATTTGGGTTGTGCTTTTTTATCCATTCAGCCAATCTGTATCTTTTAAGTGGATGTAGTAAGACCATTTACATTCATTGTCATGTGAGATACTGTTGTGGTCATCACACTGACTGTTACTTCATTGCTTTCTTTCCTCCTTTGTGTTACTGTTTCATAAGAGCTATGAAACCAAAGGAAAAGAGAACCTATAGTTCTTCATCTTTGGGTCTAACTCTCTTCCTTTGTTTTGGGCAGTGTCTCCTGAGATTGTATCTCTTCCATCCTCTCAACTTCTTAGGCAGTAGCTCTACCCCTAGCACTCATTCCTATAACACCATTTCCTCCCTGTGCTCCCAGACTCCTAGAGATGGTAGCAATTATCTATAGTTTCTCATTTCTGAGTTACTTTACTTTCTTCATTCATGCTTTATCCTTACAGCATCTATATTACCCATATCTTGTATTAAATCCATTGTTTTTGAAATATGTACCATGGTATCTATGTTTTTTGACTGCATCTTGACCACATCTCTCCTACAAAATCACACAACAAATTCTTGTCAATGAGAGTGGATTCCAGAGAGAGCAGAAAGACAAGTAGAGGCAAGAATATTTTATCTTACTTTATATTTTTAAAATTTTTTTATAAATTATCTAACATTAATTCAGTTAACTATGTCCCAACTACACTTCTAACATTTTTACTTGAATGAACTCAGTTACTCCTCACAGCAATTTTTGGAGGTAGATGCTTCAATTATACACATTTTTCAGATGAAGAAACTAAGGCACAGAGATTTTTAAAACTGCTTATAGATAATAGAATTAGAAAGGGGAAGAGCAGAGGAGATTATCTGTAAAGTGAAACAAAGAATTGAAGAATGCTTGTTGAAAAATTTGAGAGTAAAAATGATTTTTTTCAAGATGGGAGATACTGAACATAGTATGCAGATAACATTAATCTGGTAGAATGGGAAAATGATAGTATAGAAAATATAAGGGTTACTTACAGGAATAACTTGAGTTGAAGAGAAGGGATTCCATACAATAGATATGGAAAGAGTATTTCCTTAGATAGGAATGTAAACAGTAGAGAAACTATATGGTACAAATACAAATACATTTATGAAATGGAGACAAGAGTATATGGAAATTAATTTATGATTGCCACTATTTTCCTAGTAAATAAGAAGCAAGGCTAATAGTTAATAATGAGGAGGAGAAAAAGAATATTGGAATGATTAGAAAAAAAGGATGAGGTATGATTTGGTCACTTGAAATTGAATGACTTGACAAGAGGAATAATAATTTGTCATTCAGTACTAAGAAATGGATTGAAGTGGTCATGAATTTAAAGTGCAATGAATCAACGTGGTTTTATAATCCACTCCAGCCATATACAGCTGCAAAGGCACCAATGTAGAATAGGCAAATAATTTGATTCACTTTCAGCTGTGGTTTTACCTGGTGATTAAGACAGAGGGAGAGAAGTTCAAGGGAATAGAGTGTAAAATGCAAGAGTGTGTGATACTGAACCACGTCATCCAGACTGAGTAATGAAAGATGGTGCTGGGCAGGGAAAAATTATGCAACAGTAGAATTGGAAGTTCTGATGAGATGGAAGAATTGTTGAGATCTGAGAGTACAGGGAATGAGTTAGAAAGACAGGAGCTGCCGCTCTCTAGAGATCGGGAAGCTTGAAGTCATGGAAATGGTGCAGTAGTGGTCATGAGAAGACAGGGAAAGGAACATGCAATAAGGGTGGCTGAGGAAGAGTGGAGGATGGCTCAAATCTCTGCCCTTTATTATAAATCAAGATATAAAGTGAGATAAGACATGGGCACATATCAATTATTTCATGAATCAGAATGTGGTCAGTGCCACCAGGCATGTATGAAGAAAGTATCAGGTAAGATCAGTAAAGAAAGAAATCACTCTTGGCTGGTTATCCAGGAAGGAAGTAGGATTTCAATTCAGTCATGAAAGATGAAGAATATTTGCAGACACACTGGTGGGGGAGGGAGGGTATTCTGGGTAGAAGAAATACCATAAATAATGATACCGTGAGAGCTGACATCAGAGAGCCTTTAATGCTAGGTAGGGAATTTGAATTGATTTGATAGGCAACAGAGACCAGAGGTTTTTAAGAACAGACATCTTATTATCTAGTATTCTAAAAAAAAGGTGAACCCCCAGTGTTAGGAAAGGTGAATTAGGCGAAAAATCTGGGGACTAGTGAATTAGATGAAGAATGTTTGGTGAGAGGTTAGTTTGCATATGAATGCAATAATAGCCTAGGTAAATATAATAAGGTAATATATTAAGTCATGGTAGAAGGAAAGTGTATAGTTTATTAATTCTTACAAATAATCAGAAAACCTCAATGGCATGTATAAACAACTGTTTATTTTTGTCAGTTGTCTAGCCAGGTGACTCCTCAGCTCTCTTGATCTTGGCTGATATCATTCACGTGTTTTGTGACCATCTGACTGATGCTGATCTGAGTTGGCCTTCACTGAAACAGCTAGGGAAACTTGACTAGGTTTCCCAAACCTACATCCTCTAGCAGGCTAGTCTTGGCATTCTTGTGCCAATGGCACAGGGGCAAGAGCAAAGTGGAAAATCATAGGCACTTTTTACAAACTTCTATTTCTGTCACAATCTGCTAACTTCTCACTGGATAAAGTGATTCCCATAGCCAAGCTCAGAGTCAGAGAGATAAGGTACCTCACAACCCACAAGAAAAAAGAAAAGCATTATACAGAGAAAGATAAAACATTTGAGCCATTACTGCAGTATATATACCACCAAATGGAATGAAGAGGACAGATTTAAATGATATTGGGAATGTGTGTGTGCACACATATATGTGTGCACACATGTGTGCATGTGTGTGTGTATTTAAGCAGCAACTGATTGCCTATGGGGATAGAGAGAGAGGAAAGTTAAAAACAAAGTTTCAATTTTGTCCATGGAAAAATAACAATGCCATTAACAGAGACAAAAAGTTGTAAGTCATGAGAAGGAGTTGGTTTGGTAGAAAATGAGTTTAGTCTGGGGCCACTGAATTTGAGATAAGCAAGATAAAGAGAGCAGGAAATTCAGAACAAGAATACACACACACACACACACACACACAAATAAAATTGGCACACTATTTCCATGGTGGTGATGTAATTTTCAAGAGCAAGTATGCAGAGAGAGAGAGAGAGAAAGAGAGAGAGAGAAGGGACAGAGCCTGAGAACATTTCACATAAATAACTTTGAAATAGGTTATAAATATGCTACAGATAAAAGGATGGATTTGAGTCAATGTATTTGAAAGACCTTTTAGGAGTTTTATAAGTGAAATGGAGAACTGAAGCCAAGGCAAGCACAAAGATTCTTTGACCAAAAATTAGTCTGGCTCCTGAAACTTCTCCTAGGCCCATCTGCGCACTTCCTTGTAAAATCCAGTTTTAGCAAGAACCCTGCTAAGTCAGTTTAGCAAACATCCCCTCCCTCGATACCTGATCATATTTGATATCCGACCAGGTTCCTCATCCTCCACCATCCCCCTGGTGGACGTTAGATGTGTTTAGACAGAATCCCGCTTACCCCTGATGGCTCCTCTTAGTAAGTTTCCATCCACAAACCCCTACCCCGTCCTTGGCTATAAATTTCCACTTGCCCAGGCTGTATTCGGTGTTGAACCCAATTTCACTCCCTCACTGCAAAACTCCATCACAGAGCTCCCTACACCTATAGCAATAGTCCCCCCTTGAACTAAGTCTTCCTTACCATGCTTTAGCAGGTGTTATGGATATGTCTTTTCCTTAGCAACATGGAATATACTTCTATAACAGGCTTCAAGTGTTTGAAGAAAGAAATTGTTCTCTGAAGTTGGATAATCCAGGTTTGCACTCTGACTGTGTTAATTATTACGTCTGGCCCTTAGTCATCTCATCTCTAATATGTGGGTAATAATATCTACTTGACCAATACAATTTTGAAGATTGAATGAAATATCTGGCTTAATGACAGAGGCATAGCTATTGCTTAATAAATGTGTCCTTATCATTTCCCCCATTTTCCTCCCTTTAAAGCTCTCCTCCCCCCACCAATAGTGTGTGTGTGTGTAATAAATGCTCTCTTTTTAGTTTAGAGAGCAGAGACTACAAAAGCTCACTTCATTATTGTAGGAGACCAGAATATGCCACTCCCCAATAAGCCTTTTTGGCATAAGGGTTATTTTGAGCTGGTTATTTTGAGAAACTGTAGACACAGTAGAAGCTCAGAAAACAGAGTAGAAGCTACCCTTTCCTAGAGGGAATTTCACATCTGTAAAGAAAATTTCCATTTGTAATGGTGTCTTTTTTCTGTACCAAGAAGAGAGGAATGACTAAATCACTAGAAACTCTACCAAGAAATTAGCCCAGTGTCTTATTGGATAAAGTGCTGCCCAATTGTTTTAATATATAACATACCTAGAAAAGAGTCGATTTTTATAAACATCTGTTAATAACAATGGTCATTGACTCATCCATTTAACTAAGAATTGATTACCTATTATGCATGAGACCCTATATTATATGTGCTATTGTATATAAGTATTTAGCTATAAAACTAGGGGAAATTGAATGGTAATTAAGAAATTATTAAGTATACCAAGAAATGCCAAATATATTGATAAATTAAACAACAAGGAAAAATCTAAAATACTCTTTGTTTCACTTATTTGTACAAAAAGGAGCACTTTATTTTTAGAGCTGTTTTTATCTCCATTTAAATTTATAAAGTTGAATTTGTCTGAAAACTAATGTACTCCTCTCATTTTTATTAGTTTAAGATAGCAGTTGTTGATTTGTTAATTCCTTTTGTTGTTCCTCTGAATCTCACAGTGGTTAAACATCTCTCGATCTTATTTTCATTTCATCCTGTTTAGTTGATTCAAAATTAAATTGCACATGGGTTAAAATTCATAACACAGATTATGAAAAATAAGAGAGTGGAGAGTCCACAGATGTCATCAGTAGGCAGGTAGGCGTGGAAAAGCTGTGACACGGATTTTAACATCTACATAGCCCTTTGTAAGGTATCCGAAATGTTTGCACAAGAATCTCTATGTCCTGTCACTCACTTTTTTCCTGAAGAAAAGGAGTAAACATGCAGGAATGTGCGGGAGTTGTGATGATTGATTTTAGGGACATTGAAACAATTTTATTTCTCCAAATAGCTTCTATTCTCTAGAAACTGAAATTCTTCATGTAGCGGAAGGAGAAGAAAGTCTTTGCAAAATTATTATTTCAGACACAAATAATTCTAGCAGACGTTATTGTTGTTAAATACACAGGTTACTTGAAGTTGAGGTTATTTTAAGACTTTATTTAAAGGTGACTAAAAAGGGAACACAATTAAGGGCAAATACATTTCTGGAAATAGATTTTAATGATGGAAAAATCAGAGAACAAGGGGTTTCTCAGCACCAAATTGAGGGATCACCAAAGATAAACTTTATCTTTGCAGTTTTGCTCACAGCTTCTGGTTCCATGACACAGGTACCTGAACTGAAACCCCTAACAACAAACACATGAAAGAATTAGAAAACTATCTGCTTAAATGATTTGAAACATAGAGAAAAGGCTCTGCTAATCAGTGTCCTACCTCACAATTTCCTAGATACTTGAATTTAATAGTCACAATTTTAGGAATTCAAGGTGACTATCAGTATAAGCATATGACGTAGTCATATACCAGAAGTAGTTTTAGAAAAATAGCATTATATCAAAAAGACACCTTCAACTGTATGTTTATCACAGCACAATTCACAATGGCAAAGATAAGGAATCAACCTAAGTGTCTATCAACCGAGGAGTAGATAAAGAAAATGTGGTATATATACACCATGGACTACTACTCAGCCATAAAAAAGAATGAAATAATGTCTTTTACAGCAACTTGGGTGGAACTGGAGGTCATTATCCTAAGCGAAGTAACACAGGAATGGAAAACCAAATGCCACATGTTCTCACTTATAAGTAGGAGCTAAGCTACGGGTACACAGGGGCATACAGAGTGGTACAGTGGGCACTGCAGACTCAGAAAGGGGGAGGGTAGGAAAAGAGTGAGGGAAGAAAATCTACCTATCAGGTACAATGTACAATATTCGAGTGATGGGTGCACTAAAAACCCAGACATTACTATTGTACGATTCATCCATGTAACCAAAAATGACTTTTACTCTTACAAAAAACAAAAAGAAAGAAAGAAAAATAGCATTAGGGTGAGGAAAGGATCCTGTGTTTGAGATCTAGCTTTGGTGCTAGCTTTACACATCTGGATCTCGGTTTCCTCACTTATGGAAGAAAGAATTGGACTCGGTCAATTCTAAGATCAATTAAGACTAAAACTCCATAACCCTTTAATGAATCAACAGTACCTTAGTGAGGAATTCCACTTCCTGGAAATAATCAGGACCCTAAGGAAATGGAATGCTGGATGTGTTTGTTTTGCTTACGTAGAGAAATATCTAGAACAATGTGTGCTGGGGAGAGAAAGACCAGAATGGGTCAGCAGCAAAAAAATGCAGGCCCCATTTCACCGAACTTGTGAAATGGATGACAGAGTTGAGCTGCACAGGAGATGGTGCCTGGACAGGTGGCTTCCCAGTAAGGGGGCCTGACCAGCCACAGAATCAAAAAGCCAAAACGGGGAAAGTCAAGATTAGATGAACGTAATCAACTAGCAAAATCCTGAGGCTGAATTAAAGAAAATTCAAGCCAGAGGGAATTAGCCTAAGCGTTGAGATAAAAGCAAAAACAGTAAACAAAAATGACTCCTATTGTGAACATACATAGTCCCAGGATGACGTTGAGGCATAAGGAAGATAGAACATGTTAGAAAGGAGAATCGTAATAAGGTAACATATAGCCGAGGAGAAACTCTGAAAGTAGGTCGGTGATTTTGGTATTTCTCTCTCATTTGCACTATATTTGAAGTGAATTTGCCAGTGAGTTACCAGAGCTGCACCTGCTTTCTGGGAACCGAAATACCTAAGAGAACTGAAAGGGAAGGAAGGGAAAGAAATAAATTTACCTGTGCATTGAAGTATGCGGGTAAATAAATAAATAAAATGTTGTCCTTTTCTCCCCCCAGAATTTTAAGGTCATGTCTGCTTAAAAAAAGAATCAAAGTGTAAACAAAGTTTGCAAAAATTACGTAGATTTTTAAAATTTCTCATAAGACACTTAAACTTTATAAATGCTGAAATTCTAGTCTTTCTTGAAGAAGAAGACTGCTACTCTCTTTTTTGCTAATATATTGAATGAATCTCTAAACTGTTTTCAGGAAGAAGCTTGATTGCAGGACAGAGAAATAGGAGAGGGAGAGAGACATTGAAAGAAAAATTTTATCACCAACGAGAAAGGCAGGGGGATTGAATTATATTTTAGTGACTCTATAATCATTATTTTAGTGACTCAAAAATATGACTTTGTTGATACAGCAATAGATGACTGGGAAACACTTACTTGTTTATAGCTGTAGTTATAATATTTCAGAAAATACACACTGGACATCTTAATACTCCTCCCTCATATGTGCCCTAAACTTGAAGTTATAGGAAACAAATAAAAAGAATATAATGTGTAGATGAATGTCAGAAGGGAGAATCTTGCCCAAACCCACTGTTTTAAGTTTCTGCCAACATGGCTAATGGTTCCTGGAGAAATAAGGAGTCATCTTGTTAACGTAAATGCCAGCCTTAGGCTCCTCTGCTCTCTCTGCTTCCAGGAGAGATTGTTATCAACATAGTTGGATTTCTGGTCTTCTAGGTACTCAGATGAATGTTGTGCATTTAAACTCTCAGAGTTTCATTCTGTGCCTTCTCACTCAATTCCTTTGAAATCAGTTTCTGATTCAAGTAATATGCAGTTCCTTTCCTGAAGTATTGCCTCTATTTTTCTCCCTCTCTCCAACTGACTATAAGGAAACCTGTTTGTGTTCACAAAAATTAGCTCATACTTTCTCCTTAGTGAATGGACATTTTAACTTCCCCATGGCTTATATTTCACAATACATCTATTAATCCCTGTAGCATCAGGGTGAAAAAGAGTTAGCCAACTCTTGTGTCTACAAATTATAAGGTGCAATTCTTCAACTTCCAGTGGGCAGAGGTCAAGCATATATTTATTTTTGGATGAATAAGAAAATCACAGGTATAAAGTTTAACAGAAGTAGTTTTGTTTCTTATCCATATCGATTTTTCACCTAAAATTATTTTAGTGTGTGCATTCTTGAAATGAAGAGCAATAAAACAAGTAAAGCCAGCCTTTTGTACTTAACATAATACATCAAAGCTTTTCTTTTCTGACCTCTCTGTTACCTTTGGCTTTATCCACTTCAGCATCATTATTGTTTCTGTCTTTGTGATTTTGTCTAGATAAAGCTTTATGAAATGCCTGAGGACAAGAGTGAACACTAAAATAAAGAAGGATGATAAACACATTTAGAATCTTCAGCAAATCCAGCCAATATGTTTTTGTTTTTGTATGAATTTCCACAAATGGTCTTCTGCTGTATTTTCCTTTTAAAAAAAACTTGACAGAATTCATCTAAATTCTTCAATCATAATAAAATATAAATTAAAGCCCAAACTACTAACTCAAACATTTTTGGGGGTTTCTCATGAACAGATAAATTAGGGGAAAAGAAGTAGGTCAAAAGGAAGCTAAACAGAAAAATACATGCTAGCAAAGACTGAATAGTCATACTTTAGTCCAAGATAACAGTCTCTAAATATGAAATTCTTTATTAAATTTACACCTTCAAATAGACACACTTTATACATCTTTATAAATTAGTGAGATGGTTTTGTTGGGAGGCAATTCTACTGTGATCGCTCACACTTCTGCAGGTCTCATTTTCTGAACAAAGGCATTATCAGTTAATTTGCTTTGGATTTTCTCTTCAGGATGCTGTATAAGCAAGTAGCTTTGAAAGGTAGAAATGTTCCTCTCCCTGGAGCAGATTTAAATTCCAGAGTAGTAAAGGTAATGTCTCTCTCTGGAGTGGAGGTTGAGCCAATTTGCAAACAGTACCTATATAAGATGGTGGGCTTCCTTGTATCAGTGTACTGTAATTCACCCCACTGTGAGGGTTGGAAACAACTGACCCTCATCATGTTGCCCTGTGGGAATGTGGGCTCAGAGAACAAGGGCACGATGTTACTCTGACTCCTGCTATAGCTGCATGTAACAAACTGACCCAGAAATCTCATGCCTTTCTGCCAGTATCTATGAAAATGTGACAGGTAGATCTTGTTAGCTTGCAAACAGGGTAAAATCTGAGACATTGTTCCAGATGTGACAAGTTTATTTGAACTTTAGGAAATGCCTGAACAGTTTTATTTGACTGGATTATATTTCTTCATTATTTTTAGAAATAAATTTGTTCTTTTACCTTAAGATACCTTTTCTGAATTCATTTGATAACATATACCCACAGTAGAAAATTAGAGGAACTCTCAAATATAAAAGAGACATTAAAGATACCCATAATTCTTCCAGAGAAAATTATTAACAATATTTCTCATATGTTTTTCGGTCTATCCCTCCTTGTGGGTATTGTTGGGACTCAAAACAATATGTCAAAATGAAGGCCTCGGAAGCAGCCTCAGAAACAAAAGTTTTTCTCTGACCTTCTGCTTCCCTCCTGTCTCTCAGCCCCGTTCTCCTCCGAGACTAGCCATAGAAACTATTAATAGAATTCCTCTTCCCCAAGGCAGGTCATAGAAACCAGAATCCATTTTCCCCAAAGCCAGATATAAAACCTAAAAATATTAAACTCTAACTTTCCCTCTGCCTTTCTGTGTAAAAGCTGCCCATAGAGAAATTATCTGATCTACTTTGTTTGACTGTAGGACATCCCCGTTCCAGAGAGTGTCCTGCCCCATATCCAGAAGGAAGGAATACATGCTTAGGCAGGCCAAGAAGAATCTGGACAGACAGGCCTTGCTTGGTTTCCCCATTCAGTCTGTGAGCATTACATCATACCCTCTTTGCACAGTCATATTACTACGTGGCTGTCTGTACTTTGTTGAGCCTAAGCATAAAAATAGACAATTTCCCCTGTATTTTTGGGTCTTAATTCTGAAGACTTCTGTGTACACATTAATAAAATGTGTATGCCTTTTCTCCAAATAATCTGCCTTTTGCCAGTTGATTTTTCAGGGAAACTTCAGAGGGCAAAAAGGAAATTTTCCCTTGACCCCTATATTATACACACACCCGCATACAAACACACCCACATTCACACACAGAAATATAATTTTATAATTTGAGACCATAATGCATATATTGTTATATTTTGTACTGTAATTGTAGAGCCCCATATGTCCCTTCTTACTTACAATTCCCTGCATGATACACTGTCATTATTGGATTGAAAAAGACTTCACTTTGGTTTTAATTTTTCTTCTTATCTACAATGTCTCTCACTCTTCCCTCCCAGTTTCCACAAATTATATTTTAAGCTAACACTTAATGAATACACCCTGCTCCACGGAATCTACTGAGAGCTTTATGTGTATTTTTTTTTAATCACCTCAAGAACTCTATTACAGTACTGTTCACCCTTTCTTTTCTATTTTCCAGTGTTTCATACCATATTTGGAAAGACATCCTCACCCTAACATCAAATTTCTATTTTATTTTATTGTCTTAAATGTTTATATTTGACCCCAATATATCTAGTGAGGTAAAGGTTTAATATTTTTAATAATTATTATATTCAACATTTATTAGGCATCTACTGTGGTCAAGTGCTTTTCTAGGTAGTATGTATTCATGATGTCATTAAACTCTCTCAATTTCTTCAGCTGGTGGGATTATTTTCCTCATTTTAAAGAAGGGCTAACTGAAGCAGATAAATTTAAACAATCTTTCACAAGTGACTGAGCTACTAGGTTACTAAGCTAGGACTTACATCATGCAGAGTCTGACTCTAGACCTTCTGTGAACAACTGTACTTATTCTGTATTCAAGAGTTAACCAAGTGTTCTATGAGTGTTTTTTAAATCTTCTATCACTTGCTTCCTAATTGAAATGCTTTTTGATGATATGTTTAGTTCAAACGTTAACTTGAGTCCATATATGGGTCTTCTCCTTCTGTTATAACAATCTAACTACTTCACTTGTGCCTTACAAAAGAGCTGCTGTGTGGGAACAGCTAGAACATCCTGATACACATTTTTCCACCAAAATTCATATAATAAACAATTCTAAGGGCTATATATGTGTCATATATAAAGAATTTTATCATTTATTTGGAAGATATCAATAATTCTAGGGAAAGGATGGATATGGGAGGATAAACATCAGGCTATTAGAGTCATCCTCCAGTTTGTCATGTTGGAACACTGGAATTACTGCATAGAGAGACTGTTTTGTAGTCCATCCTAGTGTCAGGGCTGATGGCAGAATGTCCTTCTGGATTTGCATCCAAGGAAGCTAATCAAATGGAAGACTCCATCTACAGAGAAACAGGAATACAAATTCCATCCACAGAGATAACAGAGTGTGTTCCAAGACCACACTTGTCAAGAAATCATAACTAGGAAAGATGGAAAACATTTCTTTGGGTTTACTTGTTTGTAGCATATTATCTTATGCTAAAACAAATGATCAAGACACTCTTTTTTTCCCTCTCTGTCTTTATGATAGTTAAGCATGGAGGTCCCTCTTGCCAACACTACCCTGGCACATATGCACGATTGAAGCGTTAGTTTCCTTAATTTCCATCCAGCATTTGATCCACTGCCAGCCTCCCTAAATTTAGATCTCAGGATGCTGCTTTCGAATTTGACAAGTATATTGCACTCCTGCCATTAGCCTAGATTCACAACTTTTCCCCCTTTATATTTAGCAGCTCTTTTCTCTGCTAACTTGTTTATGCAGCACTTTTTGAAATTGTTTTATCTTTATAGCAGAATGTAGTGTGAGGCTGAAAGGTTTAGGAAAAAATATTTCCTACATCTTTTATTTTTCAAGTCACATGTGCATCTCTACTTATCAGAAATTAAGGTCTTATACCAACTTTGGTTATGGTTTGTTTCCAATAATTATTTACTAAGTTTTCATACTTCTCACTGCAAGAACTATTTCTATCACTGAAGTCATTACCTAAATTTTCATATTTTGATGCAGGAGAAAAAAACCTATAATGTTTTAAAGCATCAGTTCTAAACATATTTCAGAGTTTTCATATGCATTTTTCAGAGTGTAACTTAAAATTATGTTTATGTATTTTTATGTGAAGTGGGGAATTGCTAATGATTAATTAGATTTTAGCTGGAAACACCCCTAAGTCTTTTTCCACTCTCTAGGATATGTACACTCTCTATAAAATGTCATATAAAATGTGCCTTCAAACAGAATTTCTATCATTTTTCTCTTGCTGGACTACTACAAAAGGCTATTACAATGGCTTCATTCTTGTCGTGTGCCAGCAAGTATCGTAAAACAATTTTTTGGACTCTGGCCTGACATTGCACACAGTCCTAACAACCACACTCACTTCACTTACTTGTGTGCATTGTGTTTATTTGACTCTATCTTTCCCAGACTACAAGTGAAATTAATATATACATTGTATGCACGTAGCATATGAGTTGTTATTCATACTGCCTAATACTGTCAATAGGCTGAGTCAGGTTTTGAAGATGAAATAAACAGTAATGTTTCTCTTTGAAAAGTTTGAGGATGGAGATGGCCTGTATTTTTTCTTCTTCATAATTCATGTTAACTTTAAGGTCTGAATTATTTGTGGTAAAATTCAGAATCAGTTATCTATTTAAGTATGCTGTTGATACTATTTCTTTCTTTCCAAAAGATATAGTTTTTTGAAAATTACTGCTTGCAAGAATATTCCATTGGGAAATGCTGTGGATATTTTTTGTTCTTTAAAAATTAGCTTGAAACATCACATACATTGTTAATATATTCTGTTTTCCTCACTGAAAAATAAATTTTAAAAAAGTTTATTATCAATAGTTGAAAGTGACTGTGACTCTTGCATTTCTGCTTCTCAAAAAGGTTACTGGAAGCTGATAATGGGGGAGGCTGTGCATGTGTGGGGGCAGGGGGTATATAGGAAATCTCTGCACCTTCCACTCAATTTTGCTGTGAGCCTAAACTTCTCTAAAAATAAAGTATTATTATTTTAAAAATGAAAAATAGACCTATCATATGACCTAGCAATTCCACTACTGGTTATATATCCAAAGGAAATAAAATTGCTATGTTGAAGAGACACATGCACTCCTGTGTTCGTTGTAGCACTATTCACAATAGCCAAGCTATGGAATCAATATAAATGACCACCAGTGGATGAATGGATAAAGACAATGTAGTGTATATACACAGTGGAATATTAGTCAGCTTTAGAGAGAGAAAGATCCTGCCCTTTGCAACAATATAGATGGACCTAGAGGATGTTATGCTAAATGAGATAAGCCAGACACAGAAAGAAAAATGCTGCATGATCTTGCTTATGTGTGCACTATGAAAACATTGAACTCATAGAGGTAGAGTAGAATGGTGGCTCCCAGGAACTGGGGGATGGGGTGGGTTTGGGGAGATGTTGGTCAAGAGATACAAAATTTCACCTAGACAGGAGGAATACATTCAAGAGATGCATTGTACATTATGGTGACTATAGTTAATAAAAACATCATATTCTTGAAAATCGCTGAGAGAATCTATTTAAAGTGTTCTCACTACAAAAATGACAAGTATGTGAAGTAAAGCCTATGTTCCTTAGCTTGATTTAACCATTTCAAGATGTAAACATATTCCGAAACATCTGCTGTACATGATAAAAAGTCTATTTAAAAAGGTAAATAACAAAAGTTACAACATATTCATATAGGATTTAAAAATTTTTTAAAGCATGTTCCCAAGTTTTCTATCTTTTAATCTGCCCAATAAACTTGTTGAGGTAAGGAGGTTTAAGTTGGGTGAAGACACTGACTCAGGGATGATGAATGATAATTAAGGCCACACACATTTGGTTTGGACTTGACTGTTAGGATGCTAAATCCAGTGAGTTTTAAAATCAGTACTTGACTTATTTCACATACAAATTTTTGATTACCCTTTTATAGACATTGAAATTCAGAGAGTAAATTGGTCACGGCAGGAGAATAGTAAAATGATAACTTCCTGATCCTGAATGTCGTGAACCTCAATAAATATAAACTGAATAATCCCATAACTTTCCCATAATCCCATAACTTTCCCCATTTCAAAGGTAGCACTACAATTCACCCAGTGGCTTTAGTCAAAGGCCTTAGAGTAAGGAAAGGGTAGTGATTGACTAAGGGAAACGGAGAGGATATTGAGGCTGCTGGAAATATTCTGTGTGGTACACTAATAGTGGTACATAACATTACGCATTTGTAAAAACCCAGAGTACTTTACACCATAAGGAGTAAACCAAATATATGCAAATTTTTAAAAAAGCAACCAGAGTATCAAGAGATACCAAAATATCGGTGTTGCAAATGTATGACATAATTTTACCAAGTAGATAGAATGTTTTATTTGAAGGATGTAGGTAGTAAAGGTGTTGACTCAGTCACATTAGAAAATGATGTTTTGACAGGAAACTGCTAAGATAAAAGACAAAACGAACTGTGGATGAACACTCTACAGCGGTTGGTAAAGTTGTTTATTACAGAGGTACGGGTTAATAATTCTGGCAGTGTCGTACACGAATACTGCAAATTGAACACATAACTAAATGGATGGTAGATGGTGGGAGCCAGGTTTCTCACTATTGAAAGGGGAGATTACAGATCAGCAAGGGGGAGGCTATAATAAACCATGTGGTGCTAGATTAGAGTCTGAGATGTGAGTATGAATTTATATTTAGCTTAATATAGATGCAGATGGGTAGATACATAAGTAATTATAGATAAGTATGAATATGCATGTTAGTATACACATATATATATTTTCTAGCTTTGTGCACTGAAATGGTCTACAAGCAATAAAATCCTGGTAGCAATGAGGACAGCTACCAGATCTTGGTTTCTAATTCCATTCTATAATAAAAAAAAAATTGGACTCTTTGGAGAAATGGATGATTCTAGAGCTGGGGCAGAAATGTCCAAAATGAGCCTGCTACATGTTGCAGTGACAAAAAGTAAGGAAATTGTCAAGAAATAAGAGTATTAATCTTGTCCTGGGGACACAGATATCAATGTAAGAGATCTCCCAATGGCCTAAGCTGGAACAATATGAGCAACAAAATAAAGTGGTAGTGTATTGTATTCTAAAGTATAAAATCAATATTCATGAACTTATAATGATGTAAATGAATGATTGAATAAATAAGCAGATGGAGAAGAGACAACTCTCCTTTATAGAAGAATTCTAAATAATTTAGACAGATATTCTCAAGGAGGTGGATGTTAAATGATCTCCCCCTTCCTGCATTTAGTGACTTGTCTGCAAAGAATGGAATATGAAAGTAAGCTGAGGGGGTAAGCTTACAATGGAAAAATTGTGTTAACTACCTTGGCAGGTGGTCAAGGTTAACATAATTAACTAACTGATCATGAGTATGCACTCTTGACATGCTATGTGATGTGAATACCTCTTTGTCTCCATGATCATCCTCCCAAAGAACCTATAACCTCAGTCTAACCATGAGAAACAAACTCATCAGACAATCCCAAATTGAGGAACATTCTACAAAATACCTGACCAGTACTCCTTAGAACTGTCAAAGTCATCAAAAGTAAAGAAAGTTAAGAAATTGTTATACACTTGATGATGTTAAATAGACATGACAATCAAATATAATATAGTATTCCAGAATGAGATCCTGGAACAGAAAAAGGATATTAGGGGAAAAAACTAGTAAAATTCAAATAAAATGTGATGTTTAATAGTAACATACAAATGTTGTCTCCTTAGTTGTGACAAATATACCATAGGAATGTAAGATGTTAGACAATTGAGAAAATTGGGTGAGGGGTACACTGAAAATCTTGGTAAAAATCTTACAACTTTTTTGTAAGTCTAAACTATTCTAAAATTCTAAAGTTAAAAAAAAATTATTAAATAAGTATAAGATAAAAACTTGTAACCATCCTTGGAAATTCTCTTTTTCACTCCTCATCCAACCAGCAAAACTTGTTGGTTTTAGCCTCAACATATATAAAAATGTTTCCACTTTCCTCTATCTCTGATTACCACCCTAGTCAAAGTCACTGTCAGCTCTTGTGTGGTCTATCCAATAGCCTCCTAACTGTTTTTCTTGCTCTTGTTCCTTGACAGCCCATTCTGGACATAGTATCAAGAATAATTTAGAAATAAAAATTTTTAAAGCACTTGCACTATTTAATACCCTTTCATATATTCTATTGCCATTAAAATAAAATCTCAATGTTTAACTGTAGGTTAATATTGGTAATCTACCTGTTTTAACTTATATGCCTGAAAATATCAGTGGCTTAACATAGTTGGTGTTTATTTTTGGCTCATACAAAGTCCAAAACAGCTTTCCCAATAAGCAGATGTCTCCCTTTCAAATAGTGAGCTAGTAACCCAAGATCCTATCATTTTGTGCCTCTGTCTACTCCAACAGGTGACTTCTAAATCAAACCTAGGCAAAGTGCATGGAGAAGTATATGTGAGAGTTTTATGGATCAGGCCTGGAAGTGGCATGCAACACTTATGCTCATATTTTACTGGTTATACTCAGTCACATGACCATAACTAATCACAAAGGAGGTTGGAAAATATAGTCCAACAGTGGACCAAAGCAGTAGAGGGACTGGGTGAAGTAATCAATCTTAAAGATAGCTCTTTTCCCCTAACTTTCCATGGCCTCCACTGCCCCACATGAATGGGGCCCTGGGATCAAATTCCTAAACACACTGGAATTATTTCTTTGGAATTCCACACTGGAATTACTTCCAGTTTCGTACTCCTCTTAGATCTTTACATTGTCTGTTTTCTGCATCTACAACATTTTTGGATTGTTTATAAAATTCATGTATCAGATTAAATGTAACCTTCCCAGGAAGACCTTACCTAACTCCGAATTCAATATAATCCCCAGTTCTTCTCTGTTTAAGCAAAGCCTTTTATGTATCTCCAACGCTTATTACAATCATGTCATTAATTTTTTTAACTCATTTATTGTTTGTCTCCATACAAAGCTCAGCATTGACTTTCTTGCTACAGTTCTCTGTCATCAGTGACAGAAGGAGACTTGGCACTTAATGAAATAAAAATTCTTTGAATCAGTGAATAAATGTCCGGGAAGAATTGATCGTCATTTCACTAAAAAGACGAGAAGGGAAAGAACTAATTCTTTGTGGAGAAATGAAAGGAAGGACGGACAAGAAATGATAAAAGAGCATTCAAACATTTACATAATAAATGAAAGATGAACTGGAGACTGAATGTGGAGTTTCAGATTTCTTCTGCAGGATTTCTTCTATTAAATCATGCGGCTTTATTTCAGAATTGTGCAGCAGCTCCAATTAATAGTCAAGCATTTTCACACGTAATGGGATGTGATTTCTCAAAAGACTTATCTGCACAGCTTCTTTAAGGATTTGTCAATTCTTCCTTAGCTATTTTTCTACTCCTTTTATTATTGCTAAACTGGAGGATTATCCTTTTAAATGAAGGAAACAAACTTGACCTGTAAATATGATTCATGCTACTTGTAATCTCCGAGTGTTGTTTTGCCATTTTGCTTTTTCAATTTTACCCCCTTTTCAACTGATTTGTTAGACACATTTTAGTAAGAATGCCAATAGAAAATCTTTGTTACCTGAAATTTTGGAATAAAGTATAGTAATTTGAATAATTAATTACTTGGTATTTTGTTCACTGAGATAAAATTTTGATGTCTTATGAATAATCTACTGAATTGTATTTTTTCAGAATATAGTATTTATTAACATACAAATAAGAACTCGTGTAACCTCTGCTCAGCAGAAATATACACATGAAACCTCCCATTGTTATTTAGCAATCCAGCATTTCTTGAGAAGCAAAAATGAAACTTCTTACAGCAAACTATGGCAGGTGAAACTAGCTTTAAGAAATACTTTATAAATAAGTCAAATCACATTAGAAAAATGATATCCAATTTTCTTTTCAAGGTCTAGCTAATAACTCCTGTTCTCAATACAGTGAAATTTTTCTCTAATGAAATAATGTGAATAGCCCCAATAATTTGCCGAGTCTCCTGGACCTTATGTAATTGAGTTGTAAATCCATTCTAATGGTATTTCCCTTTGCACATCTTGAACCAGCTCCTTCCTGAATTGGCTTCTTTTTCAGTTCATATACATTAGCAATAGGATTGAAGAGATGTGAAAGATTATGTAGACCCTAGAGAGAAGGTTCTGTGCAAGGTAAATTTAACTGGATTTTATATCTCAAAGGCACAGGCAGTATTTCATTTCTAAATCTTTCAGTACATTAGAAGTAGATGTGGAAATTTGTGTTAGAAAAGGAGGAAAACATTTGTATTGTGGCAAGAGTAAAACCCTGCAAGGTTTTGCAAAAGATATACTAGGTTATGAAAATGTAGAAAAATAAAAAAGTATGTGCCCTGAACCATTCCTGAGCATCAGCTAAGTTGTCACACAGAAAAGTTCAGAAGCCACACTCTATCCACGCTTTAGAAAAACTGGTTCCTTACTGTAGACTGTAGAAGTGTGGCAGAAAGGAATGTCCATAGAGGCCATCTTTGCAAGGAAACAAATCAGTATTGTGAAAAATGCCAGTGAGGCCTTTGTGAAGTGAATGTCTAAAAGGAAGTGTGCAGAACATTGAAGTGCTTTATGAGATGAGGTTTCCTACGAAATAGACCTGTGTTCAAACTGTGGCTCTTGCCTCTTTGTACCTATGTGTCCTGAGAAAAATTACATAATACTTCTGCTTTTCAATTTTATCATTTGTAAAACTGAGATAATTAAGCTCAAAGACGCTGCTCATATTAAATTAAATGTGATTATAAATGCACTGGGTAAGTACACTGCAACTATGACAAAGGTGATGATCTCTAAGGTCACATGGAATGGAAGCCTCCTGGGAGATCTACACATGTAGCTAACTTATCTATATAGATATTTCAATTTGTAGAATATTGAATATCAATATAGTTTCATATGAAAGCCAACATACTTCTATGATATTTATTTTTGCTTTTTATAGAAGATAAGCTGGTCTTAATACTACTTCTGTTGACTGTAGAATATTGCAATTGCATATCCAGTAACTATTCACTATTATACTATTTACTTGAAAATTATTAACATTTATCATTTATTGACCCTTATATAGTTACATAAAGATGATAGAAACATTAAAAAAACCTACAGTATATCTTGTGACCATTAGTTGGCACCAATATTGGACAAAACCATTTGACCCATTAAAATTAAATTAAATTATTCTGTCTAGCTTATTGATCTAGGAAGAATGGAAAAAGAAAACATGTCTCTGAAAAAAAGCCACATTACAAGATAGAATTTTTGATTTTGTCTACTTTGGATATTTGATCTTTGATATACCATTGTACAGGCATTTAGGAGTTGGTCTGTCTGTTGTTAATTTCATCATCCATTACAAAGATTGATTAGCTAGCTAAGGATGATCATTGGCTCCGGAAAATTAAAAGTAAACCCAAAGATTCAAGCACTTTTATTAAGCAAATGCTTGTAGGATTTGAAGGCATATCATCTTACATGCAAGAAACTCTACATGAAGAACTTTGGTGTCATCTGAGAGGTTTTGCAGACAGAGATATGCAGTCTTCTGTAAAGAAAGACTATAATTGGTCCACATATAGAAAAAGAACATAGAAGAAGAGGATCAAAAGGGCTTGCCCTTTGGGAAAGAAAGTATGAGTACTTCTGTGGTCAATATTAGAAAAAAATGGGCTCATGGAGAAATTATTTTTATATATTCATTTACTCATTACAATTTTATATTAATTTATTCATTATTTCATTCAGCAATCTGTCAACTTATTCAAAGGTAACCTAACTAAACAATTCTATATATTTTTCCTCCTGTTCATTTTTTATTTTGGATTTGACTATCAATGCAGATACTCTTCTTTCACTTTGGGGCTATAGGGAGTGGAACACATGAGGATATTTCTTGCATAGTAAACATTACTTTAAAAACAAACAGACTGACAAACGAATCCTAGAATCTAAGATATATTCAAATTCTGAATTTCTTTTAATTTAGCTAGTACAGCATTGCTCTGTAACTTAACTTGATTCCAAATTCCACCAATTAATCAGCAAATAAAGTGGTAAATAGGTATACATTTTTGTTCTAACTTTGTTCTAATTACTTACATGTAAAATGTATGACTCTAGTCATAGTGGTATCTATAAAAATTTCAATTCCATCTAACTAAATGAGTACACGAGAAAAGAAATGCTTACAAATTATTATAATTAAGTTTCTTTAAATGGCCACATTTTGAGAATACAAAGAAATGAGTAGTTAGTTCCCTAAAGAGATAAGTGAGCATATTATAAAGAACAAAATGTACTTTCTTGCTTACATCACTTCAACTTCTCTGATTGGAGTTAAATCCACCTTGAGATGTCACATACAGCCTGAATAAAATAGCCACTAAACATGTTGGCAAGCAAGGGAATAAAACATAACAATTTTTCAAAAGAAAGTCAGTTCTATGCACTACATGCTTTAAAAAAATCTAAAGCAGTCTGTCTTTTTGCAAAACTACTTCTCTCATTTTTATTATCTTGTGTGGTCTAAGAAGGCACAAAAGTTGAGCATTTAAAAGTTTCATTTTGTTTTAAAGATCTCTTAAAAAAGGATAGTAAACAAACAACATTATAGAAGACGCTTAGAAAAGAGGACTAGTGAAGACATTTTAGATATTACAGTTACATGTACTTACCTTTTCTTTCCTTTTTTGCTTTTTAATCCTCTTAATGTAAGACTGGAATTTGTTGAGGAATATACTAGTTGCCCTGGAGAGGTATGACTATGGGAATACTAGATTGATTTTAAAAAGATAAAGTTTATAGCTTACCAAGTTAATAAAAATATTTCAGAAAAACCATCAGCATATCATTTTTTGCCCAAGTTGGAGGCAGTATTTCAACTTAACTGCCATCTTGTACCTTTCTGAACTCAGTTTCCATCTCAGTTTCCCTTTTACAGGTGCCTCTGAACTTTCAGTGCTTCATATGGATCTGACTTTAAAAATTAACAAAAATTTGCTTTATCAAATTCAAATTTTCCATTTTCCTTTTTTAACTCCAATAGTGTTAGTTTCATACTTTGGCATTCCTTTGGTTATTTCGGCAATTCCAATTAAAGTGTAGTCAATAGTGGAGTCTATGGATTTGTCATCCCTCTTTGTCTGGACCTTTTCAGATACTTCCCATTTGTGGACCTGTTGGAATGTCAATTTCCATATTTTGTTCTCCCTGGCAACAGGATTGGATTGACGTCCAGGCTTGTCCAGTACAGCTTTGCATCTCTATGGAAAGAATGATTGCTTTAAAAATGGGCACAAAGATGAAGCTAGGTCAATTCAAGTCTTCTAGTGCACTTTTGTGTTGGAAATCATGTTAAACACAATGTGTCTTCCTTTTAGATCAGTAGGTGGAAGCATAGAATTTGAGATTTCTGGATGTCATCTTTCTTTCTTTTTTTCAAAGTGTAGTAAGAACACTTAACATGAGATTCACCCCCAACAAAATTTTAAGTACATTAGAATGTTGTTAACCATAAGCACAATGTTTTACAGCAGATTTCAAGAACTTAATAATCATCTTGCATATCTGAGACTTTATACCCATTGAACAGCAACTCCCCATTTGCCTCTACCCCCAGCCCCTGGCAACCACAATTCTACTCTTCGCTTTTATGTGTTTGGCTATTGTAGATACTTTATAGAAGTGAAATTACGTAGTATTTGTCTTTCTGTCCCTGACTTAAATCACTTAGCATCTGTACTGTTTCATATTGTAAATGTATATACCACATTTTCTTTATCCAATGTCTATTGATAGACATTTAGTTTGCATCCACATCTTGGCTATTGTGAATAACGCTGAAGTGAACATAGAGGTGCAGGTATTTATTCAAGATCCTGATTACAATTATTCTGGATAAATACCCAGTAGTGAGATTGTTGGATCATATGGTAATTCTATTTTTAGTTTGTTTAGAAAACTCCACACTGTTTTCGTAGTGTCTGTACCATTTTACATTTCTGCCAACAGTGTATAACGATTACAATTTCTCCACATCCTTGTCAACATTTGCTGTCTTGTGTTAGGATCATAGCCATCCTAACAGGTGTGAGGTGATATTTTATTGTGGTTTTGATTTGCATTTCCCTGACAATTAGTGATGTTGAGTACCTTTTCATATATTTGTTGGTCTTTGTATGTCTTGTTTGGAAAAATGTCTATTCAAGTCCTTTGCCTATTTTTAAATTGTGTTATTTATTTTTTTGCTATTGAGTTGAATGAGTTCCTTATATATTTTGGATAATAACCCCTTACCAGATGTATGGTTTGCAGATATTTTCTCCTATTTTATAGATTGTCTCTTCACTCTGTTGTTTTCTTTGCTGTGCAGAAAACTAAAAAAACTAGAAAACTAGTTTTAGTTTGATGTAGTCCTATTTGTTTATGTTTGCTTTGGTTGCCTGTGCTTTTGGTGTCATATCCAAGAAATCATTGCCAAGATTAATGTCATGAAGATTATCCCCTATGTTTTTCTTCTAGGAGTTTTATAGTTTCAGGTCTTATGTTTAGGTCTTTAATCCATTTTGAGTTGATTTTTGTGTATGGACTCAGAAAAGGGCCATATTTCATTCATTTGCATGTAGATATCCAGTTATTCCAACACCAATTGTCAAAGAAACTATCTTTTCCCTATTGTGTATTCTTGACACTCTTGTCAAAAATCAATTGATTTTCTTATATGCATTGGTTTATTTCTGGGTTCTCTATTCTATTCCACTGGCCTATATGGATTTCTTTTTGCCAGTACAATGCTGTTTTAATTATTGTAGCTTTGTAATAAAATCAGGAAGTGTAATGACTCCAGCTTTCAACCACTTTCTCAAGATTATTTGGCTACTTGGGGTCATTTGTGGTTCCAAATGAATTTTAAGATTGTATTTTCTGTATCTTTAAAAAATGTCATTGGGAATTTGATAAGGATTGCATTGAGTCTGTAGATTCCTTTGGGTAATATGGACATTTAAAAAATATTAAGTCTTCTAATTCATGAACACAAGATGTCTTTCTGTTTATTTATGTCTTCTTTAATATCTTTCATCAATGTTTTGTAGTTTCCAATGTATGTCTTTTACGTCCTTATATAAGCTAATTCTTAAGTATATTATTCTTTTTGATTCTGTTATAAATGAGATTGTTTTCCTAATTTCCTTTTGGATAGTTATTTTTAGTGTACAGAAATGAAAATGATTTTTGTGATTTTACATTCTGCAATTTTACTGAATTTGTCTATTCAAGTTTTTTGGTGGATTATTTAGGGTTTTATAGGATCATGTCATCTGCAAACAGAAATAATCTTACTTGTTCCTTCCTGATTTAAATGCCTTTTATTTCTTTTTCTTGCCTAATTACTCTACAACTTTCATTAGTATGTTGAATAGAAGTGATGAGAGTGTGTATTCTTGTCTTGCTTCTGATTTTATAGGAAAAGCTTTCAGTTTTTTACCATTGAGTATGACATTAGCTATGGGCTTGTCACACACGGCTTTTATTGTGTTGAGGTACATTCTTTCCACACCTGATTTGTTGACAGTTTTTCCCATGAAAGGATGTAGACTTTTGGTCAAATGCTTTTTCTGCATCCATTAAGAATATCATATGATTTTTATCTTTCAGCCTGTTAATGTGGTGTATTACATTATTAATTTGTGTATATTGATCCTTCCTTGAATCCCAGAGATAAATCCCACTTCATCATTATGTATGATACTTTTAATGTGCTGTTGGATTCAGTTTGCTTGTATTTTGTTGATGGTTTGTGCATCTATGTTCATCAGGCATATTGGCCTGTATATAGTTTTCTTTTCTTATTGTGTCTTTGTCTGGCTTTAGTAGCAAAGTAACGCTGGCCTCATAAAATGAGTTTGTAAATACTCACTCCCCTTGAAGTTTTTGGAAAAGAATGAGAATGATTGATGTTAATTCTTTAAATGTTTTGCAGAATTTGCCATCAAAGCCATCTGGTCCTGGGATTTTCCTTGTTAGAACATTTTGATTACTGATTTAATCTTGTTGCGAGTTATAGGTCTATTCAGATTTTCTGTTTTTTCATGGTTCAGTCTTGGTAGGTTGTATATTTCTAAGAATTTATCCATTCTTCTAGGTTATTCAATTTTTTTTGCTGGATAATTATTCATAATAGCCTCTTCTGACCCTTTGTATTTCCGTGGCATCATTTGTAACGTCTCCTCTTTGATTTCTAATTTTATTTATCTGAGCCTTCCCTCTCTTTTCCATAGTCTAGCTCATGGTTTGTCAATTTTGGTGATCCTTTAAAAGACACAAAACTCTTAGTTTCATTGATATTTTCTATTGTTTTTCTACTCTCTAATTTTTTTTTTTTTAAGAGAGAGGGTCTTGTTCTGTCACCCAAGCTGGAGTGCAGTGGCGTGATCACAGCTCACTGCAACCTGGAACTCCTGGGATCAAGCAATCCTCCTGCCTCAGCTTGCCCAGTAGTCCCATGTGCTACAGGTGTGTGCCACCATGCCTGGCTATTTTTAAAAATTTTTTGTAAAGATGGGGTCTCGCTATATTGCCCAGGCTGGTCTTGAATTCCTGGCCTCAAGTGATCTGCCCACCTTAGCCTCCCAAAGTGCTGGGATTACAGGTGTGAACCACTGCTCTAATCTTTTTTATTTCTTTTCTTCTCATAATTTTTAATTTAGTTTGTTCTTCTGTTTCTAGTTCCTTGAGCTGTTGAGTTCGATTGGTTATTGAGATATTTATTTTTCTTTAATGTAGGCATTTATTGCTATAAACTTCCCTCTCGGTACTACTTTTTTTTGCATCCCATGAGTTTTGCTACGTTGTGTTTATGTTTTTGTTTGTCTCAAGATAGTTTCTAATTTCCCCTTTGATTTTCTTTTATCTACTGATTACTCAAATGTCTTTTTAAATTTTCACATATCTGTGACTTTTCCAGCTTTCCTTCTGCTATTAATTCCTAGTTTTATTCTTTGTGGTCAGAAAAGATACTTGATATGATTTCAATTGTCTTAAGTTTGTTAAGGCTTGCTTTGTAACCCATGTATCACGTGATATATCCTGGAGAACGTTCCATGTGTGCTTTAGGAGAATGTATATTCTGCTGCAGTTGGGTGGAATGTTCTGTATATGTCTGTTAGTTTCATTTAGTCTATAGTGTTTTTTAAGTAGACTTTACTCTAAGTGTAGGTCAGAAAGGATCCTATATTTATTTCCTAATAGGACATTTAGTAAAATAAATTTTAATTCAATGTTTTATCATATGTATTCATTATTAGACCCAAAGTTCCTTAAATCAGAGACCATCTGTACTTAAATCATGCAATAAACATTTCCTTAGTGCCAGGAATACAGGAAGGAATAAAACTCTATTTCCCTGTGCTACCAAGAAAATCTTTAAGTAGATGTAATGAAGGGATGGAACTTAATTTTGATGAAGAGCATTAGAGACAAAAAATATATATGTATAAATGACATAAATTGAGAAAGAGCTTGGTGAATTCCAGAAACAGAAAGAAGCAAGTTTGACTGGACCATGGTGAGCAAGGAAAATGATGGACGCAAAGTGAGGCGGGAGGTGTGGCGAAGCAAAATTACACAAGTCCTTACAGGTGATGTTAAAGTCTGAATAATGGAAGCAAAAGCAGAGGGTGTGTTCTTATAGAATAAAAAATAAAATTTGTTTATTTTAAAGAGGCTCGATGATGTCAAATGCTGCTGAAGCTCAAGAAAAAGGAAGACTGAGGGCCCACTGGAATGAACAGCATGGAGGACATTGGAATTTCATCAAAAGCAGTTTTGGTGGTGTGGGAGGGAGTAAAAATCAGTTTTAATGATTCGAGGAGTGATTAAAAAATCAGGAAGAGGAGATAACATATAAAAAAATCCTGGTTTCTGACAGAAATTGTAGCTGGATAGGGATCAAAAAGTTTCAAAAGGCTAATTTTTTAAAGTGGGAAACATATACCTAGAATATGATCTAGATTAGGTACCAACTTAATATTTTAATATGGTTTTAACTTGACTTAACATGTAAGAGTAAATTTTATTCCAGTTAAATTGAGATTCTAGAGTCAGACATTTATTATAACTCAGAGCCATTTATTTTATGATTTTTATCCTCTAGTCCGAAAGCTTCAACTCTAAGCAAAGAGACTTTTTCTATCTTTCATAACTAACACCTAAACTCTAGTCTGTCACAAGTTACTTTAGAAAAATCTAAATGTTGGAAATACATCTTTTCCTGTATGAAGTCTTGAGTTATATTTCTTTTTAAATTTTACAGATTTCAACACCTCCTATACAAGCAGAAATTTCTTCTACCCTGATGCCAATATTTCAAAGCACTTTAATTACTAAAGATACACGTGTTATACAGTTTAGTGATTTATAGGATTTTTTAAATCAAAGAAAAATCAAGAATAATAAATTTATGAATGATAAATCTATACTATTTTAAACTTAGTTCATCTTGAAAAGTATCACTTCAAATAGAAAGGAATGTTATTCTTTTCATAAATTAGAAGCACTTGCCCATAATTTTCAGCCTCAAAGACATAATCATTCAGAATGGAGAGATGAGTTTCACAAATAAGACAAGGGCTTCAAATGTTGTGCTGATTTTTCTCAGGTGAGAAAAACAAAGGTTTTTTTTTTTTTCTCACTTTCTTTTATGGTTTTTGCTATGAGGTGGAGTGTCAATTTTCCAAACAAAAATTATTTTGCATCCCAGTAGGAGGAGCTGAAGGTCAACATATCATTGACGTTTGCAGTAAAAGTTCTGGGCTTTTAGGCTGACAGGGTAATTACTGACTGAAATATAGATGCAAGAAAAATTGTCTTTTTAAAATTTTCTACCAGCAAATTTACCAGTATTCTCTTTCCTATAGACAATACAATCATTTCCATTTGTGTCACACAACTTGTTTATCTCCTCTACCAAACTCTGTGATTTCCCGTTTTTGAAGCAGGCATGTCCAGACCTTCTCCCAAAAGAGTTTGACAATGAGTCACTCAGGTTAGATACTACTAGGTGTATTTGATACTGAATAATATCTAATGGGGCAGGATGACTGGTTCTATTTTGTCTCTTTCTCCTGCTTAAATTACTGTTGGAAATGTAAAGCTAAGACCCCTGAAGCTTTGCCAAGTCACACTTCACAGAACATCAAGTGTACATATTTGAACACACTCACCTCCATATAAACAGTATAAAATCAGTTTTAGTGACTCTAACTAAGTATCTCTTCTCAGAGAGGGGGAATAACATCGCCATAGAAATTTAAAAGCTGGCTTTTCAGCCCTGGACAAAGAACTCCATTAGGAGGGCAAAGCAATCTCCCAGGGAAGTCAAATACCTCTGTTGCTCAGAGAAAGGATATCATAAATGCTCACAGTTAATTAAAAGCTATTTAAATGGTATACCTTTCTCTTACAAGATTCTGCAAATTTCCTTTTCAAAGATATTTTAAATAAATTATTCATCTACTTAGATTCCACTGGGCTTTGCAGTCCTTCTCTGATGAAGGCCCCTTCCTGAACAGTCCCAGTCAAATCCCAGGGTGACCTTAAGCAACAAAATCCTCCTTGTTTCCAAAGAACCACTGTTTAATTTCAGGTGGCCCCCATAGAAAGTCAAACACATTTGCACAAAAAGCATGTTAGGAGAGGGAGAACCTTTTTGGGTTCCATAAAATCAAATCTCTCTTTTTAATTATCTCCTCTTATATCACTCACCCAGGTTAAAGCCTCCCACACTGCTTTTCCTTCTAAAGTGACAAAGCTACCTGGGCTACCCATTCACCTGAGATATAAAAATGTTCTGTTAGGTAGGAAAAAAAAATAAGTTTTACTTTTATTTCAACAGGATAGTAATATCCTAGGTCCTTTCAATTTTCTTCTTTTTATTTTTTTCCTCTTCTAGTTGATGCATTGCAGGATAAATGCATAGCTATGAATAAATACTCAAAGCTATTCCACTTATAAAAACGTATTTTTCAATGGGAAAATGAAAGTCAAATTCTTTAATTTAATTTAACAGTCAGTTCCCCATCTGAAAGTGTGTATTTTTGTACTTACTTTTTTTTTGCCCGGGGATGAGAAGCAAGAGAATAGGTATATAGATGGGAGGATTACCAGTGAGCGAGACCAACAAGATCAGAAAAAAAATGTGCAAAAAACGCTGAGCATAAGTTTATCAGAAGTGTGAAAGGAAATGGCAATACCAAGTATATTCATGTTGTCACTTGTCTCCTAGACTTTTCTATTTCCATTTGAGCTAGAACTTTAGACTCACTGTGTGCAAATCCTTACTCATATTATATTTTTTCTCTCTATCCTCTCTTCAATCTTGCAATCTCACTGGCCCTTTATTTCTTTTGTGTTGATTAATAACATCAACATCTGCTTAGCGTTTCAGTTAGAAATTGCGAAGTCTGCAGCTCTTCCTGTCCTGCATCTTGGAGTATCTATCATTCATAACCATGGCACTCACTACTCTAGCTAGTCAGATATATCCATCTCTTCCACTCCATTGGTTCTGCCCGATTTTCTGTTTAGATGCTCACAAACTCTTCGCTGTGCTATAGTGTGGTTTCCGGCTGCCAGCACCTTCTCCATCTACCACTGCCAGGAGAGTTATTTTCCAAGACTGCAGCTTTGTCTAATCAAGCCACCAAGTTAACCAACTAACTGTTCCCTGGATTCTATAGCATAAAAACTTTATAATTCACTTCCTGATATTCACAAAAGACCACTCAAATCCCTGTTAGACTGAACATTTTTAGTTCCTATTTCTAGAATTCACACTCCTTTGAATCTTGCAATGTAGTGTCCATCTTTATGTGTCATTATTTGTGAATTGCTTTTACTATTCTAATTGCTCCTTGCTAATAATATCCGATGTATTCATGTCTCCAAAATGGGATTTGTCCCATATTTGCCACTTTTTCCCTTGAATTTAAAGAAATATATGAAGTATACTTTCCCCCAAATATGAAAATATCCTCCTGTCCAAAATGTGTCTGCACCATGACACCTAATCTTTTCCAGCAATATTTTTATAGGTGAACTATCAGGTTTTTAAAGATACGATACCAATTTTTAATTTTATACTTCTTAAGTCAAAAGTTCTAAATGATTTGTCCTTTAAATCATTAAAGAATTCTTGAGAATATTCCAAAACTGTTCTTCCTTGTAGTCTACTTGAAATTTCCATGTACCTTTAAATGTGAGACTCTGTTGAAGAACTGCAATTGTTCTTTGTAGACTTGTGAACCTTTCGTAAATTGTTGAAAATAAAGAAACATCATATCCATGAAAGTGCCATGACTCTGCTTCTGGACAAGAAATCTTTAAATATTCTAAGGACTTGGTGGTAATGGCATCTCAATAGGCTTTTTTTGGGTTGTTTTTGTTCAACTTTCTTGATTTAGTTTCAACCTATTTTCTTTTAAAATGACTACTTTCAGTTCTTACAAGTAGTCTCTTTGTCATTTGAGCTATATTGCTCTAATTTCCCAAATTCCACTGAAGTATTTTGCTAAATCTAACAATCTTTTCTTCTTGACTAAAACTCTGGGGTATTAAGCTTATCACATATAATTGCAAATGCCGATTTCCTGAATTCCTAATTCCAGCCTTCCTGGCTTCAGCACATTTTTGTTTATTGCCATAGTACCAGTGTTTCTCATATTCTATTTATGCTACTCATCTACTCAAAATATTCTCTGACATGAGAAAATAACTTACCTTCTGTTTGTCTACTCCAAACTTGACAAACTGTTTAAGGTACACATCAACTTTACTTCTTTCTTTGTTTGAACTGTTTCAAGGCCTACAATGACACCTTCTTTCTTTATACAAATAGAAATTTAATATACTTTTTCAATTATACAGAATGTTACGGAATGAATTGTGTCCTTCCAAAGATCATATCTTGAAGAACTATCCCCCAGTACCTCAGAATGTGCCTGTATTTGGAGACAGGGCCTTCAAAGAGATCAAGTTAAAATGAGGTTTTTAGGGTGGGCCCTAATTCAATCTGACTGGTGTCCTTATAAGAAGAGGAAATTTGGACACACCAAGAGGCATCAAGGGTTTGCTGCACAGAAGAACAACTGTGTGAAGAGGCATCAAGGGGGTGGCCATACACAAGCTGAGGCGAGAAGCCTCAAGCAAAACCAACCCTGCTGGCACTTTGACCTCAGACTTCCAGTCTCCAGAACTGTAAAAAAATAAATTTCTCTTTTTTAAGCCACCCAGTCTGTGGTATTTTGTTGTGGCAGCCCTAGCAAACATAGATAAATGAATTTCCAGTAAAACACATGAAACAATTTAGTTTATACACACCAAACTAATTGGATGTAAATATTCAAGAATAAATCAGAAGAAAATATAGGGGAAATGTTAAACCTGGGCATTATAATGTTGTCTGTGAGCCACTGGGCTGCTTCTGCTAGTACTTGTGTTGAAACTATGCAATTCAAATAAATTCTGAATTCATTACTTTTACAACTCTTGTCAATGCAGGGATAAATAGAAAATATAAACTTGATTTCTATAGAAGCCTCCTATATTAGTTATGTTTATCAAAAAAGAAGAATAGTTTAAAGAAAAAGGTGATTGATAAGAAGAACTAATACCTTCTGAGCAAATCATTTTCATTCACATGAAGGAACATGGCAGTCAGAGCTAACACACCTGGTCTTGAATTTCAAATATGCCACATTCTCTTTGCCAGATATTGGGAAATAACTTGACCTCTCTGCATTGCTTATTATAATAAACAGGAATATCTTTTTCTTTGTATATAAAGAAAGCCCTTAATACTTCACAGGCTTTTAATAGGATTACGTGTATATACTACCATGTAATAGGGTATTTAGCATATGCAAGAAATCAGTATACTTGTTGATAGGGATATCATTATCTTGTTTAGAAAACTGAATAAATGGATTGGGAGAAGTCGTTCATGGATGTCCTGAGAAAGATTCTAAGGAAGCTTAAAGTTGGGGAAACGTTGTCTCCAACAACATAGTTAAATGAGTTAATAAAGAACAAATTAAAGATTTATAAGAAGGGTCCAAAACCATGTGCATTAGAAAATTCATAACTATTTAACTGTAGATTTTTATCCTTGTAGTCCATCATGTCACTAGTTTTTTTTCTTTGACACACTTATCTATCCCTCTGTCTCTCATCAGCAACTCCTTATTTGTTTTTATGTTATTACCTTGAACTTTTCTCAAGCTTCAGCAAGGATGAATACTTTAGAATATTAAGAAATCTATAGCCCTATGAGAATGTCCACATTTAATTGGACTGTATGTATCGGAGGGTAAGTTTGTTTTATGAGGAGGAAGGAAAGTTATCAAGCTTAGCTATTAGAAGTAAAATAAAGTTAATTGGTAAATGAATGAGATACTAGTACTGATTTAAAGAAAAGACATAGATAAACTAAGGGGGAGAGAGAAAAGAAAGAGAGAGAGAGACTGAGAGAGACAGAGTGATGAAAGAGAGTGACCCGACACAAGCAGAATTATGGAAATTTTCTCATTCTTTTGATCACAGGAGAAAGATGGATTAAATAAGACCACAAGGGAAGTTAAGTTAGTAAAGTAAAGGTGTCTCCCAAGGCTGGAGCTGTGCCAACACCAGCCCCAGTTTCTCTGGTGGTTGGACCCTCACCTTAAGGCGATTACAGTAAATGGGAAAAACAAATACAAATAAATAAACTGTAATTAGAGGAGATGCTGTAAGTGTTCTAATGAGCATCCTTTGGAGAAAGTCCTGAGGAGGGGGTCTACGAGGGGCCTGTGTCTGAAACAAAAGTGAGTTGATGAGAGGAAAAAGCCTCACTTGTGTGTGGGAAGATTGCCACGTGCTTGAGAGAGCTTCTGATTAAAGCTCAAGCCTCCTGTTTCTCCCAGTGACTTGCACTGAAGTTGATGTGATTAATCAGCCATGTTGTTGCACGTACTCTTGGTCTCTTCCATCCTTCAGCATCGCAGGCTGGGAGGAATGTTCCAGTACAAAATGGCAGAACCTCCACCTGCTGAGGATCTGTGTGAGGAGATCTGGGGCACTTGTGGCAATGGCAACCCTCTTCAGCTCGTCTTGATCACTTTGCCTGTACTCTTGCCCAGGAACAGGAAACCTGCTCTCATTCACAGCCAGAAAGAGGCAATGGAGAGCTAAGATCCTCATAATGATTTGCATTGTATGTATTTAGAAAATGACATCGTTAAAAAAATAATTATGGAGAGTGTTATAGTTTTTTAAGATGGGGAATGAATGTGTATATGCATTGTCAGATCTATTAATATTTAATTACTTCATATATCAACACATCATGCCCATGGTATCACGTAATGACTGTCCTACTAAAAGAAATAATAAAATGTTGACATTAATGAGTCTCTAGAAATAGATGTGCCAATCTAGAAAGCTAAGTTTCGTGTGTGGACTAACAAATTAATATAGAATTCAAAGTTTTCTAGAGTGTGTTTATTACAATATTATGCAAAGTATGATACCTCTGGCTAGTGTGGAAAAGAGTGGGTTATTAGGGAACTCTAGCCAAGTACCCTCACATGAACCACTCAGAAGTAGATGGAAGAGTCTCTTCAAGCCTAGTGACCTATCAAACCTTAGACGACCTCCAGCCTTCCTGGAGACTCCTTACTAAATTGTCTCGTGAATTTCAGAAAACTCCAATTCAAAGCCCCTTTGCCTAGCACAGACCACTGTACAACATCGTGTAAAATCCATAATTAAAATGAATTGAAGTGTGTTTGATGATTTAGAGAGTTTTAGGGGAAACTCTTGATAAAATGAAAATTAGGCTATTATATACTAAGAAGACTTACTTTATATCATTTTAGTGAAAGGCTGAAAAAAGCAGACAGGCACAGATTGTGAATAATTCAACAAAAGTTAAGTGACAGTTTTCCTTTGGTAGTACCTCGAAAATTTTCCAGTTACACATTGTATTGTGCCTGCGCGTGATTGCTGTCCCTGCTTTGTCTTTGGGTATGCAAAATGATTATGGAAAAAAGCATCCTCACAAAAATCACACTTTCAAAGACATGGATTGAAGCTGTCGTTCATTCATGCACTATCTTGGCTGCTGTTTGGAGCTCCTTGACTAAGAGAACTTCAACAATCTGTTTGGGGTTCCCAACATTTCTTCAAATTTCCTAGAAGAACAGTTGGAGTCTAGGTCAATATGATTAATGTCATAAATATTTCTGAAAATGGCAACTACTCAGAAAGCCTAAACCCAATCTAGATACATGAAAGATACGCATTGTGAGACTTCTCTAAGTCTTGGTAAAAGCATAACTTTGAGTTTTTAGGGTTTTTTTTCTTTTTCCTTTTGTGTGATGGCTGGAAAGTAGGGTGAGACTAAAAATACATTTTCTGAAATAGCACAGATTTGAAAAAAATGTGTTTTGTCGGCTGAATGTTCCACCCAATAAGATCTTCACATTTGTTTAAGTTGTTTGCGTGTGCTTCAGTTTTAATAACCATGCTTCCCATGCAGAGAGAAAAAAAAAACTCTGGCATTGAAACTTTAGGGCTTAATATTTTATTTCATTTCTCTCTTTTCCTTTTTTCTTGCTTGACAAAAGGTGCTTGTCAAGGTCAAGCATGTTTCTCTAAAGGTGAAGATCAAGGGAAACCTGTAAACAAATGGTAGAACAAATAAGAGAACTGCTTAGTTTTTTCCCTCAGCTACATTGACCCCAAATCATTACACCCTCTTGGCACCTGTTTCTGTCACTTTCTCCCCCCTCTTGCCTCCTCCTTCTCAGTTCCATTGTTGGAATGGCTAATTAACCACATAGCACTGTTTTTAACATGTCTTTGCCCTGAGAGGCCTTTCAAACAATTAGTCTCTTTGCAAGTGTTCAAAGATGTAATCCATTTTGCCAAGACTGGAAACTCTCCAGATTGCCTGCTTCCTGTCCCTGATCTAGATTGACCCAGTCTTTCGACGCTTCATTTCCAACTGTTGATGAGAACGGAGACAGAAGATGGCACTGTTTACTCGTTATTAAAAAGTCAGGAATCACTTTAAAGAAAAAGCAATGCTTCCTTTGGAAAAACACAGTGTTATTAGAAACTGAAAGTGAGACTACATATCTAATGAAACCCAATTTTTGAACATTACAATAGGAAATATAAGTTTAAAATTAGACAAAGTAAACTGAGCCATGAAAAACAGTCTTATAGATCATTGAATTTTCAGGAACAGCCTGTTTCAAATGAAATTCAGTTCTAGTTACCTGTAGCAGAGAGGTAAGATTATGCACTTGGGGTTTGGCTCCCAGTTCTACTCTGACAAACCATAAGACAGTAGACAAGTTATTAACCTCTCTCTGAGTCTGACTGCTCTTACTGTAAAATGGGGATTATACACCCACTCTGTATGATCGTTTTGTGGATTGAATGAGCACATAGCAAAAGTTCATTAATGACACCAGATTGTAAGTCTTTGGTCATCTTGTTGATAACAACTCTATCAACACCAAGCAGCCCACCACCTAACCTAGAAAAGCTGTGTAGAAATTGATCAGATGACTGAAGAAAAACAGAACTTAATTGAATTTTGTGTTGGCTTACTGACACTTAAATACCAAGCAGGGCACATGTAAAAATAATTAATTAGTTACCAATCTTGAACTTTACAGCACTTGGCTGTTTCAATCGTTCCTTTTCCTTAGCAGGAAAATTTAATTATTCCCAATTAAATTATTGAAGATATTTCATTATTAATAAGGGAAAATTGTATTTAGGATTTCAGAAGCACTAAGAGAATAAACTATTTTATTTAGAAATAAAAAGTATTGCTCTTTTATTTTTTTATCTTATTTGATTTATTATTCTGACTGTAGATATTATTTCATAGCCTACCTTTCTTTTGAGAAATTTAAATGGGAGAATAACATAAGGTAGAACATTTTACTCCTGTTGGTTCCCTAAAGTTTAAAGTGAAGACACACTATTTGGTGCTCAGTCCACACTAATTAAACATGAACATTTTAAATTAATGTACATAGAAATGAAAGGCTTAGTCTATCTTGTAATATCTAATTTGCAGTAATATTAACTTTAGGCATCAAAAGTTTAAATGGTTGTTTAGACATTATTAAATGTTTAAATATTCATTTTTATAACCCCCATGTGGTACAGCTATTCACCAAAAGCAAATTTCCTCTTTTTGGGCACGCAGCCAGCCTACATTTCTTGGTCTCCTGTGAAGTTAGATGTGGACATATGACTCATTTCTAGTCAGTGGAATGTGCATAAAAGTGGTGCATGCCATTTCCATACCAGTTCTTCTAGGAAGAGAGTTATGTTTCCAACTCCTAAGATCTATTTTTCCTTCTACTGGTTAGATGTTAATGACAGGCCATAAGGAATGTACAGCCTCAAAATGGAAAGAATATGAGTTGCTGAATTTCCATGTAAAGGAATTCATTCATGGCTTAGTTACAATTAAGTAAGTGGGAAATAAATTTCTCTTTGTTCTATTTGTTAGCACTACCCAAACTAATATTGCCATAAAGAAATAGTGAGTTAGCAGGCACACTGTGGCATATGATGTACTACCATTCTTTAGAACATTCTAGGCTAAAATAGGGACAACAAGTAACAAGAGCCTTTGAAGGAAGGGCCGGGATGTTTTGTTCATTTAGCTCACCAGCCATTCTCTATAGAGGATGTTCACTGTTCATTAATCTATTTGCTTTTTTAAAATTATAAATATCAAAAAATATCTCATTGAATGTTAATGTTTGAGTACATTATCTGTGCCTCTCCTCATTATGTTTCTACACCATTTCCTTCATTAATCTGTATAATGGAGGAAAAATATTTAAAATTAAGATTGATAAGCAGACACTTACACCTTCCAAAGAGTGAGGAGTGAGTGGCATATATTTATTTCCTATTTCATTGCTTTTTCTTCTTTTGTTAGACTCTGAAGTATAGCAAGAAAGGAAAGTTGGAAATTCCTAAATTACAGTATATTGTTTTACTGTAGAAGAAAAGGACTTGGAGATATACCTGCTGTTGAGCATCACACAGCACTCAGTCTTCTCAGTCTTTAATGGTATAGAAAGAAATTTTTAATAAAGCTTGATGTATCCAAATGTTTTTGGTGTAGCTTACAGTGAGGATCACATGCTGGTTATTTTCCATTCTCTGCTCCTCTCTTCCTGCCCTGTGCCTCACAAGAGTGGTTCTTGTAGATCCTATCTTTCTGGCTTCTAGTTGGACTTGGCTAGTGGGAAGCACTTGCAGAAAAGTAGATGGTAAAAGCTGAGAAAGGGCAGGATATTCCTTCTCTTCCTCCCTCCATTTTACGCACAGGATTCTGGAAAGCCCTGATATGTCCTCTAGCACCTGGATCTGATATTACAACTTTGTCCCTTACCCCTTCAGGACTAGGGTGGGAATGGCTTCCCTGTTTGCCAGTCCCTGAGCTTTGCTGCCTCCATTTTTGGTTCTCAAATGCCTAAATAGTCTTAACAGTTGACCAGCAACTGGGTACCCTAGCCTAGACAAGTTGTCACATAAATTTAGCTATCATATATACCCTGAGAATCTTGAGTTTAAAAATGAAGAGCATTTCTACAAATGGAACAAAGGAAGAACAAGCCAGTGAAAATGTTTTCATAACCCACAGATAATTTTCCCTGAAAATACCATCTATTCAAGAGAGAGACAAAGAAATAGGGATAAGATCAGTTAAAAACAAAAACAAAAACAAAAACAAAAACAGACTTTCTGTAAAGAGATCCTTTAGATAGAAATTCTTTAGTTGTGATAACATAACATTTTTCTTTCCAGGTATCATAGTACCAAAAATGAGTGATATCCCATCAGAAATAGTTGAAAAAAATAGAGATCTATAACATTGGAGGAAAAAACTGAAGGGTTCCAAGAATCCTAAGAGTGAGACTCCTCTAACTTCTGGCAGTTAGCAAAACTTTTATGTGCTAGAGGCAGTTGGGTTTGTCATGAGTTAAAAGGAACAGGAGAACAAGAATGTGATATATAAGGCAAGATAAATGTTCCAATATCACTCAGAAGTTTATAGTCCAAGAACAAGCAAACCTGTGGTTTTGAGTTTTGCAAGGAAAATGGACAATTTAAACAACTACAAGAGAGCACATTCCACAGTTTGGGGTTCATGAAACAAACAAAGCTTATACTGGGAGCTTGGAATTCTTGGTGTAATATTTCCTAAAAGATGTTAACCTTTATGAAAGTTGATAATATTTTAGATATTTAAAATGCTACCATGTTTGAGGAAAAGAACAATGCTACATGTATAGTTATAAAGATAAACTAGAGATCAAGATGTCATTAATAGATGATGACTCAGGTTCAATTTTAGAAATATTCATAGGGCAGTGGATGTTCTCCATAGCAGCAATGGGAAGCTGTGTGAGGGGGTAGACATTTTAGTATTATATGTGGTTAAGCAGAAACAAGATAACCAGAGAAGTAAGTATAGGCATCATGGCTAAACTTGACAGGGTTAGGCTAGGTGACATTAAGGTTCTACCTGATTTTAAGATTTTATGGTTCTAAAATTTATATTCCCTGTACTAAAATATATTTTGTCTTAAAATATTCCATTTTAGTGATGCTTATGGATATCTGAAAGCATAAATTAACATATACTTTGTATCTCACCATTTTAATTTTTTGAAAGTAGTGCACAGCAAGTGTAAAGTTCCAGGCAGCATTTTTTAAAATTTTAAGTGGCCGTACTTATTTTCCCCTCGTTCAATGGCATGATTACTATTTCAAATTCTAGACGTTTAGGACTTTGCAAAGAAGTTGAACTGGAAATTTTTTTTTTGTTTCCACTCAGTTTCTAGGACACAGTACGCAAGCACAAAGATTGAAATATGGAATAAAATTTTGGAAGCTTGGAAACAAACACATTACTTTTAAAAACAAGGAGTCTTATGGAGGTGAAATAAGGAGTTTTGTATTTTTCCCAGGCTTTTGGATGTCATTGGCCTATACAATGATTTTTATACTTTAAAGAGAGCACACTGATATAAGGCTGTCAATGTTGTTTTCAACTAAGTCTATGTTAAAGAAAAGCAAAGAGAAAGTAGCTAAATTTTAATATTGCCACCATTTGATAGAAAAGGGGAATTTTAATATTTAAAAACATAATTCATCCCCTGAGTTCTATTAAAAATGTTAAGCAAATGGTACATTACTTATACTAATTGTCCAGTCAGAATAGACATTAGCTGCTGAAATATATACTGGGGAGTAACATCTAAGACCAGCATTTGGTGAGCATAATTTCAGAATAAAGCGCAACCCTTTATGTTTAATATCTTAGTTTCATAAAAACTTATTGCTCTTTCCTCATTTTTCTCCATTTGCTTGGCTGCATAAACATTTTGGTAGACGCTTTCCAAGACCAGCATTTGTAATGTTGACTTAGGATAATTTTTGTGGCAGGAACCACTAGAGTGATCCTATAGCAAGGCTGTGATGAATTTCAAATGTTGTAAAAAGTATAGAATTGCAATCTATCAACTTACGCTCTCAGGTTTTTTAAGGGATAGGCTGATCCCTTAGGAGTGACTTCTAATACCAGGTATATAATACACAGTTTCTTAGTCCAATTCATGCTGCCATAACAGAATACCACAGACTGAGTAATTTATAATGAACAGAAATTCGTTGGTTCACAGCTCTGGAGGCTGGGAAGTCCAACATCAAGGTGCTAGCGTCTGGCGAATGTCTTGCTGCGTCCTTACATGGGAGAAAGTGGAAAGGCTAAAGAGGACCAAACTCACCCTTTTGTGATGGCCTTAATCCCACCAAGGAGGGCAAAGCCCTGTGGGCCCAATCACCTCCCAAAAGTCCCACCTCCTAACATCACCACAATGACAAATAAATTTCAACGTGAGCTTTGGAAGGGACAAACATTCAAATCACAGCATTCAGTGTGGAGGAGAAATGGCCAACAGAAGACATGATTTCAACTCTTGAGGAGTTTTCAAACTAACTAGACAAAGAAAACATATGAAATTATGGGGAAATAATTTTAACTCAATTCATCAGTAAGTATATGATAAAGCAGAGGTCCCCAATCTTTTTGGCACCAGGGACCGTTTTCATGGAAGACGATTTTTCCACAGACCGGGGAGAGGGGAGTGGTTTCGGGATGATTCAGCACATTACGTTTATTACGCACTTTTTTTCTATTATTATTACATTGTAATATATAACAAAATGATTATACAACTCACCATAGGTTGGGGACCCCAGTGATAGAGGATTTGGCCCAAATATATAAAAGTTAAGATAAATGTAAAGGGCTAAATACACAGAAGTAAATTTAACCTGAGAAGAATTCACAAAACTTTCCAATGCAAATTATTTTATTTTTTTTATTCCATAAGAATATCAATTCACTTATTTGTTACAGATAAGTCTTAGAGATCTATTAGACATTAGATGCTTCACTTAAACTTTGAGAATGGGTTAGTCAGAGTGAACCATGTTCACGCTACATCTGTACTTCATGCTTATAATGACATCTAGGCCTTTTTGACAATAACTTTCTTGGACATTTGTAACTTAAGATGCTATATCTGCTCTCAAAATATTCTATGGTAAATAGTCAGGTTTATGCATTAAATATTCAGTGAAGTCACAATCACAAACTTGGTAGGCATATAGATAAATGAAAACAATTTTCTCTTCTTGGCTCTTGCTTAATTTTACATTTTAAAATTAGATTTCACTTAGTGCCTTCCAAATTGGTAGCTTGCATCATATTCTGCCTTCAACAACTATGCTCTGTTTTAAGTCACCTTTTTTCCAAATAGTTTATGCACAAAAGTAAATTTACTTGAAGAGGAAGACATATTTAGCATTTTTCTGAAGCAGAACACAGAAAACAGTTAAATGTACATGATTTATTTCACCCTTGTTGGAACCTAAAAGGTACATGCACTTTCTCATGAGATAGCCCATGGCACCTTTTTTGACAACACAAATATTTCAAACAAACCAAGTAGTCAATTATAAAATGTCCTGTTATGGGGTTGTACATATTCTTTCCGGTGAGTAAGTTTGAAAATGCAACATTTCAATATAAACTAGAAACACACACACATACCCTTATGAAGTCTGTCTATGAACATCTATTCATTGTAGCCGTTTTGCAATGACAATATCTTAAAGAAATAAACTGTGAATAATTTTTAAAAATCCCACACCATTGATTATAAGAAAGAAATTTATATGTCACTATTCTAGAGCTCCAAAAATTTTTTTGAGGTGTTTATCTAAAAAAGACATCTAATGTTCCATGGGAGAGGTGACTCCCCCATTGGAAGTTGGAAATCTCTGAGCACTGGAAAAATTGTCATGAATGAAAGAACAGCCAAGGTTCATAGAGAAACAGAATGACAATAGCTTGGATTGAGGCTCTTGAACATCTAAGCAGGATGGAGACTGAGAACTAAGATAACTTGTCAATATAATAACTATTTCCTATGGGAAATTCTAATGTTAGAATATCAGACTGCAAACAAGTAAATAATGCCACTGCTTCAGTACATTCTTGTTACCGAATTTTTCATACATACTGGTTTTTTTTCTGGGAAAAGAGCTGTCTTTTTAAGATAATAGTTTGTTTATCAAACTATTTATTTATCAAAGCTCACCCAGGACCCTTAACTCACCTGTCCACTAGTATTGTGTGTGAACCTTCCCAAATACAACCAGTTCCCTATCTCAAAAAACTTTTCCCAAATTACTCAAGGCTATGGCTATGCCCCCAAACCTTATAAATGTCTCATCTTAAATTTCTCCTTTTTCTTTTTTTCTTCAAGACTGGGTCTCCTTATGTTGCCTAGGCTAGACTTAAACTACTGGGCTCAGAGGATTCTCCTGCCTCAGCCTCCCAAGTAGCTGGGATTACAGGTATGTGTCACCATACCCGGCCGCATTTCTCCTTTCAAGGCACTATTGGCACTTCTCAAAGTGGAAATTTCTCTTTCTCTCATAAGTTTAAAAATTTTGGTTTGCTGTGGTAGAGGCCAGTCCTCTGCTATTATAAACTCCATGTCTGGTGGAATTTAAAAATTCTGAACAGGATGTCACTTGAGGACACAGTAGACATTTTTGAAAGAAAAATAGAAAAGCGAGCCTCCTAAATCTTCCCAAGTGAGTGGTGCAAAGCACATTTTAAAATTATCACAGAGTGATGGGGAACAACTTCAGAAGAAAGTGATGGGCGGTTTGAATGAAAACACACATCTTTAGCAAAGTCCAGAACCACTTTATTAAGAAACTGTGTGATGGCGACAGAGGATGGGAGAACGGAAGTAGCAAGTGGAAATGCTGCAGCACTGGAACACATGAATGAAACAACTTGTGAAAGATAAACTGAGATAATTAAAAGAAATCTCTGGCTGGATCACGCTGAAGCCATTTGCCTCATCTCTACAGAAAGCACAAGGACGGTGGGAACCTGGAAGCAGAGAAAGAGGGAGAGGCAGCAAATGGTGATCAGAAGTTGATCTGAAGAGTCTCTTTGATGATGTTGACTTAAATATGTCCTGTAAAAGACCTGAAGGAGAAAAGCAAGGAATATCAGAAAATGATGTGAAGAAAATCAAACGAATAAAGAGGTTATAGGACAAGTAAAAAGCCTCTACACTGAGCGAGCATCTGTGCAGCCTGAAAATTCCCCAGCTTGAAAGTGAGATTCAAAAGCTTCAGCTGAAACTTGAATTACATCAAGAACATATAATGCAACTTCAGAGTAAATTGATTAAGGAGGAAATACACTGCTTAGAAATAGAGAAGAAACTTCCCCAAGTGTATAGAAACACAAACTACACATATCAGATACACAATCTCTACATGAAGATGGCCAAAAACATGATCAAGTAATTAGGGAATTAGGGAGAGCCTCTTCCTTCCGTCAAAATTAAACTCTCTCTTCTATCAGAAAAGAGGTGGAGAAAGTTGAACGACAGCTCTGTTGGAACCTCAACCAGCTCAGGAAAAAAAAGAAAGATGACAACAGGCAAATACAGGCTAATATCGGGTTCAAGTTCCAGCCTGTCCTAAATGGCCCTTTTGTTCCTGCTGCTCCACATGCAGCCTGCAGAGGCTCTGAAGTACCAGGAGATCCCCAGGGTCATCAGGTCCCCCAGATCCCCCAGGGAGGAGGAGGTCACACTGGGAGGGCTCAGGGATCCAGGATCACCTGCAGGTTTGACTCAGTTTTCACAGCAACAGGGTCCTGAATACCCCCAACCACAGTAGGACATCTGTCTGTGTTGTTTCTATAAAGTAATATTGATTTATCTCTTTTTGGTTTAGCTACTGTTATTTATTGATGTCACAAATGCTCTTATTCAAGTAGACAGAAAATTATAATATCTAAGACTGTATTTTTAAGATAAAGATTTGTTTAATATGATTCTGATGAATTCATTATTTTCACATCATTGGAACTTCTAGAATTAGTGTAAGTTTCATATTTTGATAAATAAAACTTCCACTCTTTCTTAAATCATCACCAAAGTTTGACATACATACAGACATTTAAAATAAGACCATTTCTGTATGTTAGAAGCTGGATTCAGTAATCGGTACAATTAATTTAATATTTACCTAAATAAATTATGATTGGTTTTGAAAAGCAGTGCAAGAAAAGAAAACCTAAACAACACACTCCATTCAAACTTTATACTATTTTTGTTAGTTTAGCCCTAAATTTATAGATTAACTTAGGGGAGTTGACATCTTGCAACTATTTGTTTCTTGTTTGGGGATTTTTTTTTTTTTTTTACTTTTTTGGTTTTGTTCAAGATAATGTTTGTTGTTTAAACGTTTCTAAATTTTATGCAGTCAAAAATCAAAGTTTTATCTTGCTAGCAAACACACACGCATACCACAATGCAGATACAAGACCTTTTTTAGTTGTTTTGTCAGTATCTAAGGAAAATGTGCAACTGAAGAGAGCTGCAAACTTAAAAGAAAGAGAAAGAGAGAAAGAGAAGAAAAAAGGCAGAAAGAAAGAAAAAAATAAAAAGAAAGAAATTGCACATGAAATTTGTACATACACAAAAAATACATACCTTGTATAGACACAAAAGGAGAGTTGCCTGATTCATCAGACAAGATTCCAATAAGAAACACTTCATTCTAAATTGTGCAAATAAAGATACTCTGAGGAAGGCACAGTTTCCTCAGCTGCGCTCAGAGATAAGGGAATTGACAAGGGATGGTGAAGCATCCACACGCTAGGGAAGGGGGAGGAAGTGGTGTCATCGAGCACAGTGAGAAGCTATCCTCCTTGAGGGCAAACCAGGGAGGGAATGGGAGGAACTGCCTTGGCCTTCTCTGCTCCTATGTTCTCACTTATTGCTGGTGCAACAGCAGCCAGAAAACCAGGGTCCTGGGCAGTGCAAAGCAAAGGAGTCAGCCTCCTGGGTACAGAGTACATCAGCAAAGGGTGCAGAATGAATTTGGAGAATAATAAACACACTTGACTGTATTTCCTCAAAAGCGTGTGTGTGTTTCATTGCATTTATTAATTAACATCCATTTATTTAATAAATATCTATTGAGCTTCTGCACTGTTCTAGGTGCTTGAGATGCAGCAATGGAAAAAACAACCCGATGAGGCCTGCAGAACCAAAGGGCTTAGATAGTGAGGGGCAAGGTCATACAATAAAGAACAAATAAACAAATGAAAGTGATATGTTTTCTGCAGACAATTCCAGTAGGGTGAGGGAACAACGGGGGTGATAGGAGAACACTGAGGAGGTGACATTTAGGCTGAGATCTAAAAGTCAAAAAGGAGGCAGCCAGAGAATATCAGGGAGCAGAATATTCCAGGCACACAGAACAGGTGGTATAAAGGCCCCGAGAACTCAGGATACGGGGCCAGGAAAAACGGAGCAAAGATGATGGGGTTGGGGAGGGGATGTAGTGGCGAGTGAGCGAGGGATTGCACAGATGCTACTTTTAGCGCAGTGTAATGACACCAGGGGAGGGTTTCAACTTTGTGCATAGGGGCAAGGGGAACATGGTATTGTGTGTATTCTACACAGAACTCTTTGGCTGTGCAAAGGATGGGATTGGGGTGGCAAGATTTCGGTGAAGGGTCTTACAGGGGTCTGCAAGAAAGCACTGGGTGCTGGACTGGGGTGGTCGTAATGAGCACAGACAAGTGAGAACAGAGTGTGACTCAAAATCTCCCAAAAAGTCAGCAAGGTGTAGATTTACACCCTGTGAAGGCCTTCTTTTCTATAGAATTGGGTGTGGAGTAAGACATATCTGTTTTGGACTTCTGTTTGGTTTCCACAATACCTGAATGACCTTGTGACCAGGGGCTATCACCTGCCAGGCGCTCCCACAACAGAGACTCAAAGGGCAGGTACAGCAAGGGCTTAAGTGCAGGGTGAGGATTCCCAAGTATTACGTTATCTACAACATGTGTTGAGCTGATATGATGCTACTAGTTAGGGAAACCAATATGAATAATGTTTAACCTCCCAGAGTGCACAGCTAGTGGAAGAGACTCATGCACCAGAAGTGATCATGGTATTGTGCATACACTCATTGCTGGCACTATGCCTATGTCTCTAACCATCCCAGCAGCAGGCCTGCAGGTGAGATGGGTGGATGAGAAAAGGCTCTCTGGAGGAGGTAGCCCCTGAGCTGAATATTCAAGGATGAGCAGGAGTTATCTACAATGCTTTTAAGACTTTAAGGCATATATGAATCACTTGGAAATTTTTTGCAATGCAAATTCTGATTTGTCAGGCCTTGAGTGGGGCCTGAGATCCTGCATTGCTCTCAGGTAATGCCAAGGCTGGGATCAGACTTGGAATAGCGAGAGTCTTTAGATGTAGGAGGCAGAGAAAGGTGAAAGGGTAGGGGCATTTCTGGAGGAAGGCACAGCACAGGGAAAGACACAAGGGCACAAACTGCATGGTCAGAGAGGCAGGGGAGTGAGTTTCCCCAACTGGCATTATGGAGCCCATGACTTAGGCAGGAGGGCAGAACCACTAGGCTAACGTCAAGATGTCAGCAGGGCTGGTTACTTCTGGAGTTTCTGCTTTTTCTAGCGTCTAGAGGCTGGCTGCATTAATAACCTCTTCCTCCATCTTCAAGGCCATCAACACATCATCTCTATTCTTTGATCTCTGCTTTTCTCATCACATCTCCTTTTCTGACTCTCGTGCTGCCCTCTTCATCTTTTCAGGATCCTTGTGTTTATATTGATCCAGTAAGTCAGAAATATCTTCCCGTCATAAGATCTTCAATCACATCTACAAAGTCCCTTTTGCCATGGAAGATAACATAGTCACATGCTCCAGGGATTGGGATATAGACATGTGGGGGGGTCATTATTTAGCCTACCACACCATGCTTTATGCTTGGCAGGGCTACACCCACACCTTTGTAAATAGTCCCTTTGTATGAACCCTCCTCAAAGTAACTTATTTCCAGTATCATATGTTTCCCAGACTTGTCACTTATTTCAAAAGTGCATTGTGAATGTAAACTCACTTAGCATTTAAAAAACATCTTTCCAAGGAAATGAATAAGTTGCAACAGTATACTGATTATTGAGGGGTACCCTGTAGAAATACACAACTGTGCATCTTGGTGGCTTCCATGAACTAGAGCTGTCTAACAAAACAATAAAATGATAATATCTACACAAAGTTTACATACTTTTGACTAATTCTGTCAATATTTTGGTATAATGTATATTTCTTTACTGTAAGAGAGAAACTAATTGTCTTTTTCACTCAAAAATCATAGTCCAGTCAACAAACTGAACTTCTGAGAATGCAGAGCCTTGCCTTTGTTTGTTCAATCAATGTGCCTTTTTGCTGATGTAATTCACAATGCATTTGGGAGACAAAATACAGACCCCTACACCCCCCAAATATATCAATGTTCTAATACCTGGGATTTGTGAATATGCTTTGTTACATGGCACAACAGACTTTGCAGGTATAATTAAAGTTACAGATTTTAAAACTGGAAGATTATTTTTGAGCCTTTGAAAGTACATAATTTTCTCCAGGTGGAAGCAGAAGAAAGATGCAGCAGAAGGAGAAATCAAAGATTCCAAGAACGAGGTGGCTTTGACCTACTGTTGCTGGCTCTGAGACATAGAGGCCATGTGCAAGGACCAGAGAGAGGTCCCTAGGAACTAAAGGCAACCCCAGCTGACAGCCAGCAAGGAAATAGGAACCTCAGTCCTACAACCATAGTGAACTGGATTCTGCCAATGACCCGAATAAGTGTGGAAGCAAATTTTTCCCAGAGTCCCCTAATAAGAGGGCAGCTGGTCAACATCTTGATTTCAGCCTTGTGAAGCCCCAAAGCAGAGATACTAGTTAAGCCGACCCAGACTTACAGAACTTTTGGATAATAAATGAATAACGCAACTAACTTTGTGACCATTTGTCGTGGCAGCAATAGAAAACTACAACAATGTAATTTTAGAAGAGCAGGATATACACTGTAAAATGTTACTCTTAAAAAAATCTTCATTGTTTATTTCTGTTTATAAAAATAATATCTGTTTTTGAAAGATAAGATTATATGGAGAAGTATAAAGGAAAAAATTAAAATTACTCACAATCCCACCAATCAGGATCATTACCGATAGTATTTTTCTGTTTTTTCTTTGCGATGTTTTTATGCACACATACATTTTTTTCCTTAGAAAAGTTAAATGACATATATAATTGCACTGCCCTTTAATAAATAGCATTATGCCATGGACATTCTCCCATGTTGAATAAAAAAAAGGATTTGCAAACTTTTTTTAATGGTTACATAATATTTTCCCAAATCTACAATGGCACTACTCTTTTTTTTTTTTTTTTGAGATTGGGTGTTGTTCTGTTGCCCAGGCTAGAGTGCAGTGGCATCATCTTAGCTCACTGCAGCCTCAAACTCCTGGGCTTAAGTGATCCTCCCGCCTTGGCCTACCAAAGTGCTAGGATTACAGGCCTGAGCCACCATGCCCAGCAATGGCACCACTTTTATTTTTGTCTCATTTTTTAAGAAGTGAGGTTTAATTTACATATGGTGAAATGCACAGATCTTAAGAATTCAGTTATGTAATTTATACCCCTATTAATATAGAGATCATTTCCCTAATCTAGAGAAATTTCCTCTGTGCTCCTTCCTCGTCAATTCCCACCAACTCAGAAACAACCCTGTTCTCATTTCTATCACCATAAGTTAGTTATGCCTGTTCTAGAACTTCTTAAATGGAATTATACATTATTGTATTAGATAGGGCTCTTAAGAGAAATAGAACAAATTGGATGTATGTGTGTGTGTGTGTGTGTGTGTGTGTGTGTGTGTGTGTATAGAGATAACAAGGTCATACTTCCACCTAACATGATCCAACTATCTTGTGTACAACTGAAAGTGTTCTAACTCTTTCCAAAAAAGAGAATTCAAAGTCCTTGAGTAATACTCTTCTCCTTGGTATCTCATAACTTAAATACTATAATGTAAAGGTTATACATCTTATGTTACACAAAAGGGTAAGAATGAAAGAAATATACACATACACACACACACACAGAGTTGCTTTTCAACTTACAATGGAGTTACATTCCAATAAACCAATTGTAAATTGAAAATATTGTAAGTTGAAAATGCATTTAATACACCCAACCTACCGAACATAGTAGCTTAGCCTAGTGTACCTTAAATGTTCTCAGAACACTTACATTAGCCTACAGTTGGGCAAGATCATCTAATACAAAGCCTATTTTATAATAAAGTATTGACTATATCATATAATTTATTGAATACTGTACTGAATGTGAAAAAGAGGAAAGGTTGTATGGGTACTTGAAGTATGATTAGTACTGAATGATTATCACTCTCACACCTTTATAAAGTCAAAAAATTACAAGTGGAAAAATCATAAGTAAAGCCATTATAAGTTGGGGACCATCTGTATATGTATAAATAAACACAAGCATATCATAACAAAATCGGGAAGAAATATTCATGACAATTACAGTCTTTGTTTCTGTAATTGGTGACATATTCATAGCTAGTATTTATAACTACTTTCTTCCTCTGCCCATTCCATATTCCCATTGCCCTCAGCAAACAACCCAGCTGGTTGTGGTTTGTTACCTGGCAGGGTGACCCAAATCTTTATTCCTGAAGGGTCTGGGACTCTGGGCCATTCATAGTCCTACCTGGATTGGGTCGTTTCAGTTTTCCATTGACTTTAATAACAGGGCACGGTAAGAGATTTCCTATACTCCAAACATACTCTTCCTCACTTCCATTGTGGACTAGCAGTTCAATTTCTTGTTGGCAGTCAGAATCAAGCACCCAAACCAGCACAATAACTCCCTTTGACTATTATTCAGAAGCATGAGAATTCCAAAATGGCTGGATGGCAGTCTGAACTTCCAATTCAATGGAATCATTGTTCTGTTTTATGGTGAAAGTATTCTTCCCTTTGGAACTAACAACACCTGTAGGTCAGCAGAGCATAAGGTTACAGGGATAGGAAGCAAAAATTTTGCTAAAGGGCCACTAGGGGTAAGAGTGAGTGATGCCACTCCTATTTCTACCCCTTGATTCCTGGACTTGTGAATCCTGGCTATGGCAGAAACAGTACCATATATTTAAGACTGATTTAGAGCATATATAGTCTGCTGGAGAATTTTGACCCTGCAAGGTATTCTACCTAGCTGACACTGTAAATGAGTCTTTAAAAGGCCATTCTACCATTTTATCAAGCCATGATACTTAAGGATCTTGGGTAATGTGATAAGACCAGTTGAATCCATAAGTCTGGGCCTACTGCCACACTTCTTCTGCCATGAGGTAAGTTCCTTGGTCAGAAACAACGCTGTGTTGGTGGATAAGGCATTCCATAAATCTATGGATAGAAATTTTGACAAAAGCATTGTATGAAGGGAAGGCAAATCCATACCCAGAGTAAGTGTTTATTCCAGAACAAAACTGCTTCTTTCACTGTCCAGTGTAATCAACCTACCATCAGGTAGTTGACGGATCACCCTGGGAAATGGTGCCATATCGAGTGGTCAGTGTTGGTCTCTGCTCCTGGCAGATTGTCTACCCAGTACCAATGGTAGCCAGGTCAGCCTCAGTAAGTGGAAGTCCGTGATGCTGAGCCCATACATAACCTCCATCGCTACCACCATGGCCACTTTGTTCATTGGGTGATGATAGGAGTGGGTGGAACAAGAAGCTGACTAGTATCTGCAGGATGATTCATCCTGTCCACGTAATTATTAAAATCTTCCTCTCGAGGTCACCCTGTGGTGAGAATCACATGAGACACAAGAATCTTCACAGTTTTTTTCTTTTTTCTTTTTGCTCATTAAGAGAGGTCTGTCCACATACCTACTCCCCAAATTTCCTGGTCACCAATTTTCCTATCTTGTTTCTTCCACGTTCCTGAATATCAGGCCAAACCATTGGCCACAGCCCATGAATTGGTAAGTAATTACACATCTAGTCATTTTTTCTTCCAAGCAAAGTAAACAACCAGGTGTAATCCTGCACACTGGGAGGACTTTCCTTTACCACTGTCCTTCAGGAATGTCCCAGAAAGGAGCTGTAGTGCTTCAGCCATCCATTTTTAGGTGGTGCCTGTATATCCTGTGGAACCATCTGTAAACCAGGCCCAGATTTTCTCTTTCCTCTGCCAACCGTTCACAGGGAAGTCCCCATGGGGCCATAGGTACAGGCTGGCAGAGAGAAGGCTGTGTAGCAGGAGTGGGCACCATGAGCAGTTGGCCACTTCTTCATGTAACTTACTTGTGCCTCCGAGGCCTGCTTGGGCCCAGTCACTTATATATCATTTCCATTTGATGACAGAGTGTTGCTGCACACATCCAACTTTATGGCATAGCAGGTCAGGTGACACACAGTTCACGATGGGTTCAGGTCAAATGATAACTTGTTAGCCCACGGTTAAGCATTCAATCCCTACTAAGGCCCAGCACCAGGCTAAAAGCTGTTTCTCAAAAGGAGAGTAGTTATCCTGCAGAGAGGATGGCAGGGCTTTGCTCCAGCATCCTAAAGGCCTACACTACAATTTGCCTATAGGGTCCTGCCAAAGGCTCCAAACAGCATCCCTGTCTGCCATTAACACTTCGAACGCCATTGCATCTGGTGTGTCCTATGGACCAAGCTGTGAAGTAGCTTGTAGGGCAGCCTAAACCTGTTGCAGAGCCTTCTCTTGTTCTGATCCCCACTCAAAACTAGCTCAGATAACTTGGTAAATGGGCCAGAGTAGCACATCCTAATGAGGAATATGTTGCTTCCAAAATTCAAAAGGTCCACTGGGCATTGTGCCTCTTTTAAGGTTGTAGGAGGGGGCAGATATAACAACTTATCCTTCATCTTAGAGGAGATATTCTGACATGTCCCACCCTCCCTGGGCCTCTAGAAATTTCACTGAGATAGAAAGTCCCTGAATTTTGGTTGGATTTGTCTCCCACCCTTTGGTACACAAATGTCTTACCAATAAGTCCGGAGTAGTTGGTGCTCCTTGCTGGCTAAAAGCAGTCAGCATAATGTCATCAATGTAACAGGCCAGTGTGATAATTTGTGAAAAAGAAAGGAGATAAAGTTCCCTGTGTACTGAATTATGCATGTCTGGAGAGTTTATATAGCTCTGAGGTAGGATACTGAAGGCATATTGCTAGCTTTGGCAACTGAGAGCTAACTCCTTCTGGTGGTCTTTATTAATAGGGATGAATAAAAGAGCATTTGCCAGATCCATAGTTGCATCCCAGATATCAGGGTATGTGTTCATTTGCTCAAGCAGTGAAGCCACATCTGATACAGTAGCTGTAATTGGAGTCATCCCTTGGTTAAATTTACCATAACTCATTGTCAGTCTGTTATCCATCTGTCTTCTGCACGGACTAAATAGGTGAGTTGAATGGGGATGTGGTGGGAATCATTAACCCTCCATCTTTCAAGTCTTTGATGGTGGCACTAATCTCTGAAATTCCTTCAGGAACACTGTACTTCTTTTGGTTTGTTATTTTTTCTGTGTAGAGGCAGATGCAGTGGCTTCTCCTTGGCCTTTCTTAACATAATAGTGCTCATTCCACAGGTCAGGGAAACAATGTGGGGATTCTGCCTGCAGACAGCCTTCAAATTTGAACATTGACTGTACCCCGAGTCTACAGTCTGTTAGACAACCCTGCAGATTTTGGACTGGCCAGCCTCCATAGTTGTGTCAGCCAATTCCTTAAAATAAATCTGTTTATGTGTATACATGTTCTAATGATTCAGTTTCTCCAGACTAATACAAAAGATAGATTTTACATTAGTCAGGGTTTTTTATAATCTGAATGCTAAATGTTGTGTGTTATGGGAGGTATTGTGTCCCCTCCAAATTCATGTTGGATTCCCAACTTCTAGTAGCTCAGAATGTGACTATATTTGGAGATAAGGTCTTTAAGGATTACATTAAAATGAAGCTGGTAGGGTGGGACACTAATGCAATATAACTGATGTCCTTATAAGAAGAGGAAGAGACAACAGGGATGCACACAGACAGAGAAAAGGCCATGTGAGGACACAGCGAAAAGATGAGCATCTGCAAGCCAAGGAGAGGGGCCTCAGGAGAAACCAGAATTGCTGACACCTTGATCTTGGAATCTAGCCTCCAAAACTGAGAGAAAAGATATTTCTGTTATTTAAGTTACACAATCTGTAGTATTTTGTTATGGCAGCCCCAACAAATAACACATGGGCATTGTTGGATTTTTTTTTTCCTGTTATTTCCAATGCTAATCTTATCATTTCACTTCTAGTAACTGCAGAAAATTTTTCTCAGCTTAATTATCAACTCCACTATTAATTTTTTTGCCTAGAGTTCATACATTCCATGGTTTACAACTCAGAAGCATTTTGCCTTCTACTCAATTTAAATAAGGTAGGGTTTTCTCTAAGTTTGCACAAGAACTGCAAGGTGGAAACTATAGCCTGATTTCCTAAATAGCTGTGCCATCAATCAGGAAGCTCTGCAGCCTACCCTGATGCCTGTACACAAAATATTTGTTACCTCCTTGGTGAAACAGTGAGTCACACACCTTTGAAAGTTTATTTTTGAGGTGACCTTTTGTTATTTTGAAACAGCATTGTGCAAATGTGGAGTGCAATAGCAGAAGATGAATGCTGTTGGAATATTCTGAAAATTTCAGAATACTTCATTTTTCATCCAAAGCTTTTAACCATTTTAAAAAAGGATTAGTGCTGAAATGTTTTTGTTGATTGTGTCTTGTAGGGGAGCATTGAAGAGAAAAAATGTAAAGTAGAATATAAATTTTACATAGATCCACAGTTCACATGATTGTTCTGAAACTTTTAATAATGTTAATTATATTAGCATCTCATCAATCAAATATTGCCTAAGATAGTATTAGTATTAGCAGTAATAATAATAATAGCAACTGTTTTGGGATGCTTACTATTTGATAGTAGGTACTATTATTTTTCCTGTTTTACTAATGAGAAAATTGAAGCACAGTGATTGTACATCATAGATCTAAACTCAAAGTCAAGCATCAAGCATATGCTAAAGCTTTGATTAAACCAGAGCAGTCTGTTACTAGATCTTCAATGCACTTAATAATGTGATATACTGCCTTACCATGGGAACTTGAAGGATTGTTGAAAATAATGAAAGCATCTTCATATTTTACTGCTTCTGCATTAACTTTTCTGTGTTGAGAAATTGTGAATGCTCTATTTCTGAGTATATAGATCTAGATTTATCTCTCTCCATATATGCATATGTAGACATTTATACATGTATATTCATATCATTTGTGTTGATACTCAAAAAATTAATTCTTACAGGTTTTTATATTTTTTCTAAGTAGTGAAATTTAATTTGAATTTTTAAAAATTTTGTCATTTTTTCCTTACATTTTATTAATAATACATGTCATATTCTTATTCATCTCAAATTCCAGAAAGGTTTATAAAACAGAAGTAGTAATAATAACAGCAAATGCTTAAATACTGCTTACAGTGTATTAGGCATTCTTATTAATAATATATAGATATTAACTTAAACCCTTATAGTAAGTATATGAAGTAGGTACTGATATTAGCACCATTTCACATATAGGAAACTAAGGCAAAAATAGGTTATGTAATTTGTCCAAGGTTATACAGCTGGATTCTAAATCTCAGATGACTTGCTCTAGAGTTCATGCATTTAAACTTATCACCTTTCTACTTCTCAATATAGAAAAATTCATACAGAAGTATTTAAAAGCTGCATAGCAATGTAAGGCCAGTGGATACATACATTTTTCTAGCAATTATTGAGTGGGAAATATTAACTATGAATGTACCCATAATAATATAAGTTTAATCCTTAACTGTTAAAATTAACGACATGACATACTATGATTTTAAAACATACTTAGAGTTATTTATTGGTTGTCTGCAATTAAAGATAGCTGCATATCATTACCACCCCTCCTAAGCAGAGGTGAGGTCTATTTCTCCATCTCCTTGAATCTTAGCTTGGCCACCTGTAATTGATTAAATCAATAGAATAGAGCAGAATTGACATTATGTCAGTTACATGTTTACACTTTCAGGGGGACCGGCAACTTCAGATTCTCCCTTTTGGAACCCATCTACTTTGCTATGAGGAGTCCAATAGTTAGAGAATTGACTATTCTCTAGCTGTTCTCTCTGGCTAACAGCCCTTGCCCAGCTGAGCTGTACCTGAGAGCCAGCACTGTGACTGAGCCATCGTGGAAGTGGATTCTCTGGCCTCAGATGAGCTTCCCTAGTGTGGTATTTCTTAACTTAGAACATCCCTACCAAGCTCTGCCCACATTGCAAAGTTGTTAGCAAATAAATTATTCCTGTTGTTTTAAGTCAGTAAGTTTTGGGGTGCTCTGCTATGCAATAATATATCACCAAAACACTAACAAACTCCCCAAAATATTTTATTATAATAAATGTCTATTATAGCAACAGTAAAAAATGAAGATTATTATGTTAACTTTTCCTTTAAAGCAAGCATAAGTTTCCCTGATGTTTATAAGTTTCTTTCATTTAGAATGATTAACCCAATATGTACATTTTTATACCTTGAAATTGACATATAATAAAAGGGTATGGGCTAGATCGCTAGACCATTATACTTTCAACTTGGTTAAGTAAAACTATGTTTCTCAGAATATTCCTTTCTAGATGGTTTTGGCAGAGTTGACCAGAAGAGATACTTGTGTGATATTTGGGAGGCAGAAGTGAGGCATGGCCCATTGCCCTCTGAAGGTTGGGGTGGTGAGTGATGATGACAGACTCAGACAGGTTCCAGCACATCCTCACATTCCATTGCTCTGCATCCAGCTCATCTTTCCAACTGCTGGCCCTGCTGGGGACCACTAGTGGCTATAGGCCTATTCCAGGTGCTTAGCTACAGATGCAAAGATTTTTGCTTAGATTTTTGCGTTATCCTTCATGGTTCCATTTTAGTGGCTAGATGTACATGACTACTCCGATTGGTTGGTGACTTCTACAATACCCTATCTCCCCCTTTCACATATTCACTTCCCAAACTCAACCTCCATCACATGTCTATTTCTCTATTTGAATCCCAACTGACATTGGGGTGACGGAATTTCTGGCTCCATGCCAGTCATATTACATATTTTAAAAGATTTGTAATTTTTATAGTGTTTCATGATGCATTGGTGAAGGAGTGATATGTGATGGTAAGCTCATTAAAAAATATCATGGCTGGTATGTGCAAATAACAATCAAAATGTAAATGAGAATTATGCCAACCAATACTATAGTAATGAAGGTACAGGTGGCCCTCTGTATCTATGGGTTCCACATCTGTGGATTCAATCATCTGTGAATCAAACATAAAAACAGAGAAAATCAATTAAAATAACAATATGACAATAAAAAACATAAATAAAAATACAGTATAACAACTATTTCCATAGCATTAATATTGTGTTAGGTATAAGTAATCTACAGATGATTTAAAGTATACAGAGGATGCAGATGGGTTCTATGCAAATGCTATGCCATTCTATATCAGGGACTTGAGCATGGTATATTTCCCTTGCAGATACCAAAAGATGACTATACATATTAGGTATCTTTGCACCAAGGTTGAATACTTGCAGTATGGTACGTAAGTAAAATCTTGTCACTTTCAGTTTGTTCAGCAAATGTATATTGGAGGCATACTACATAACTACACTAAATTAAATATTAAAGCACAATAAACAAAAAAAAGTGTGATCTTAGTCCTCACAGAGTTTATATCATAACACATAAAAAAACCAGGCAATTAAATAAGTTAATAAAACGAATGTTATAACAAGAAAGTGTAAGATTCTTTAAATATTGTGGCACGATTGCCCATCCAAGTCTCAGCGTTCCTGATGGATATTCTGGGGAAGTGAAATTCAACTAGTGCCTGCAGAATGAGTAGGAGTTACCTGCCTGGGGCAGGGAGAACATCTTTTGCAGAGGATCAGAAAGGAGAGAGAGTTCATAAAATGAAAGAAACTAGAAGCGGCCTCACGAGGGCTGGAGAGTAGAGAGTGATGAGGTAAAGTAATGAGAAATGCAGAATCAGGCAGGGGAGAAATTTCAAGGATCTGAGCCCCCAAAGTATATGAAATTTAGTAGGTTTAGGCAAAAGGAACCTGGAGAAATCGAATTCAGTCACAATAGGAGCTGACTCAGCAAGAGGAAGCAATAGATTTTTTGATGGCAGGAGCAGCATAATCTGTTGGGAAGAGTAATTTAATTACTGTTTGTAGAGAGTGGTGTGTGGGAAAAGGAGCAGTTAATTGGGGTTCAGGTAGAACTACACAGAAAGGCTGGAGTAGTCAGGGGTGGAGACTTGCACAGTAGCGTAGATGGGGCTTGTATGGGGAGGGCACATGTGTTGGGGTGGGGAGGGACTCTCAGAGGTCCAAGTAGGCCAGTAGGTCTGTGAGCTGGATAGAAGAGTTCCAGCCAAGCAATGTAGAGAGTAGCCAGAGAAGATGAGGTGTCGGAGTAGTTGCGAAAGTTCTCTTAGAAAACAAACCACAACCAATAGGGTATGTAGAAGAAAACTGTCATTTTAATGAAGTGAGCAGGTCGTTGAGGTACCTTTAACTTATACTCAAAGAGACTTTGTCTCCGAATCATTGTAGATAAATTGGGGATTGGTAGTTTATAAAAAGGGAAATCGCAATACATTACTGATCTAAAAAATGTTTTCTATTTAAAAGAAAACCTAAATGAACCCTAGATAATTTTATTTTGAATATATGGTCTCTCTTTAAGTGTTTCAGAGGCTAATAGTATGAATGGTTTACCAACTCAGTTCATCTTCCTAGAGCAGATAACATAAACATTTTTCTTATTTTTGAAGTTCATTTTGGGATACAATAGCCACCACTGCCCTTTCCCTGTTTTATTGGAAAATTGTTTATATATAACTACAGTTCCAATTTTAAAAATCTTTAAAACCTTATCTGGAGGTAAGATAGCATAATTTAAAAGTATTAGGATTTTAGACACTTGAAAAACAGAAATCCCCTTCTCACTGCCCAGCAAATTGCAAATGTGATTTTTCCCCTTAACGGAGGTGAGCTTGGTGAGGAGGGAAGAAGAGAGTAGCACTGTCCATGCAGGAATCAGGAAGCCGTTTGCAGACTGGTCTTAATGAAATTTCTGAAAAATTGTACTTTTCATAGGCTCTACTGCAGGAAAAATATCACAGTGGGGTCTAATAACATCAGAGGTTAGTAATAGAGGGAACATCCTGGGAAAATAAAAAATAAAATTTTCTACTTCATATAATATAACTTCTCCACTGAAATTTCCAGCATATTATAGATGAAATTGCACTAAAGTTGAGAAAAGCACATAAAGATTGTGATTGATTTTTATTCTTTAAAACAGCTTGCTTTTTCTATTTACCTGCTCAGACCTGTGTTCAGGGATTAGCTCTTTTCCTAGAGATTATGGCATCTTGAAATGATCAGAGGGCTGCGTTCTCCACTGTGCTTTGGGTGTCAGTCAAAAGCTGGAGGCAGGGGAGAAACTAGTAGGGACTGAGAGGCTGATTTTTTTCACTACAAATGGCTAGAATATTATTGAGATCTAATGGTCGTGGTTTTCTGTTTTGTACCATTTTAGAATTCAAAAACAGAAAAAAAAAAAACTGTTTAGATTGCTCCTTCCCCTATCAACAGCTGAGTTCTTCAGAATGTTTTAATAATTTTCATCAAGTGCTCTGTTACAGCCCTCCTGGAATCATATATGCCTATAACTACATGTTCAGCACAATAAACATTATGTTGAAACTGAGCATTTAAAATAGAAAATAAATGATTATTGTGGTTAAATTTCTATGACATTGAAGAAAATAAACAAAAGTGATAATTTTAAGATTGGCAAAATAAGAATCAGAATAAAGCAAGTAAGGTAATGCATCTAATGAGTAGAATACATCCTTCCCATTTTATATTTATATATATTTTTTGTCAGTGCAATAGACAAGAAAGAGAGAACTATCAGAAACAGACTGCTCTAGAGTGGAGTTGGACTTGCATGAAATAATTTTAGGGTGGATTATTTCTTTAGAGCAATCAGTTCATTGAGGATAAGAGCAAATTTAGAGCCAAGACTGTTAATGCATGCATGATTAGGATAGCCCAAACAATCTGTCGCATGGTCTTCTCTCTGCTGTTGACCATGATTTGGGATTAGCAATCAGCTTGACAGCATATGGCCAGAGTGCTCATCAACTACCAGTGCCTCATGTGTAGGGAGGAAAGATCTTCTCTAACATCTAACCACCAGCCCTGTTTATACTAAATGTTGTGTCACACAGTATAAGAAGGAGGTTATTACCGTGGATTAGAATTGTGAGAGAAGCCATCATGGAGGATGGATTTGGATAGATAAAGCAAAAAGCATTCCAGGAAAAGTGGACAAGCATGAAAGCACAGGAGAGGAAATGAGAAGGATAATGGAGAGATTACACTGATAATTCTACTCCATACATCTAAGCATCGATTGCCCTATGTACTCAGGTGCTGGTGATGCAGAGACTAAATACTCCTCTTCCTTTCTTCATAACTTTAAATAAGCACTCAAAATCTACCCAGTGAGACAGTTTACACACACAAAGAAATGCACATGAACTAAAGTATGCATGATATGTTCTGAATTCAGGGGAAAAAATAAAGTAAAATGGTAGGACACAGGATGGAACATTTAATTCTATCTGCGGAAACAGCGGTCAGGGAAGCCTGCTGAGAAAAGTGTTAAGTTGAGTCATTTGGGTAGGTTACTATGTGAAAAGGCATTGTGAATCCTTGCTGACGGAAATGAGGAAATGAGGCCCTGACCTTGGAATTGCACATCCTGTCTCCCAGCACCACAGAGGTTTTCCTTTTCTAGCAATCCTGCACACCTGGATGCTGCATCTGCTCTACACTGAATGAGGTATAACTTGAATTTGTTCCCTTTGTATATATATACCAGTAGCTTGAACTTTTGAGGATGCTTTTATAAGGAATCTCTCCCAAGCCTTATCAGAAACATTCAAATTTTTACCTAGTTTACCAATTTTATCTGCTAAGTAACCTTTATGTCTGACATATTTCTTTTTTAAAAAGTGTTTTATTTTAAAATGTTATAATATAGTACATAAATTTTATACATAAAATATGAAGATTAAGAAAAATAAAACAAAATGAATACCTGTGTACTTAGTACCTATCTTAAGAAATATATTTTTTAAAAATATCTTATTTGATCAAAGATAGGTTATACTTCTGACTTTCACAAAAATTGCTGTACTTAGAAAACAAAAATGGCTTAGCTTAACATACTCATCATTGACCAATAGTCAGTGAATCTCTTTTTTATGTTGATTAAATTATGTCTGATGCCAAACTCCTTCTCGGAGATTATGAGATGCACTCTCTCGCCAGTAACCCATTTTTCTACATTGAAAGAAGCATTCTGAATTCCATGTTCTGGTATAATGTATGTACAGCTGATGCTCAGTTCTCGAAGGTTTCTTTCTTTCCAAAGTCTTCAGCTAGAAGAAGAGAAGTCCATCTCTGATGTCAGTTTCTTCAGGAGTTTATTGAAGACCTCAAAATCATTTAAAAAAATCCAGGTGAAATTCATTCCCACACATACTAATAAATTTGATGAATCTTAATCAACTCTCAACCACAATTTGGAACATGATCTTGGAACCATGTCATATATATGTATATATACATTTATCTATCTATCTATAAATCACTTTTCAGCCATATTTTCTAGCTCTTTGAATGTAAAGAACACTGTGTTAGTCATTTCAGCATAATGTGATGAGGAAGACACATTATCTATTTTTCATAGGTTATAATTTAGGATAATCTTGTTGTCTAGTCAAATTTCTGGTTTGAGAGACAATGTGGCTTCCAGAGATGATAGCATCCCTGATTCTCAGTACTTCCCATGTTTCCATTTGAGGGAAGAATACAAGTTCCCCACCACTGCCTTTTAATATTTAACAGAACTCATGAAGATTTCTTTTAAACTTAGAAATATAGATCAAAGCAAGAAAGCAAAAAGAAATACAAAGCACAAAGAATGTTCTTAAGTAGCTCCTTTGCGTAAATGGTCATAAGTCTTAGGACCGATTTAAACTGTTTTAAGCTACCTTAAATGTCTTACTTCATCTTCAACTTCAACTTGTCGTAATACTAAAGTCTCCACCTAATGGGAAGTACTGTGCATGCATAACCTATTTCATATGTAAACATGCAATGATGCAGAGAGAGAGCTTTGTATCACTTGCCAGAAAGGAATGTAAGGCTCCACAAACAGGCAGGCAGTGTGGATCTCACTCTATGATGAACTCCTGCCACCATCCAGGAAGCCCAGGAATGAGTGCCTGGAGGATTCCTATCTTGACCAGGAACGAGAGCTTTGTGTGAGTAACCTCTAATAAGCTCTTCTAACTCGCCAAGCTGGATTTGTCTGAGTCATTTCTTTGGTCTTTTGGCACCATCTCAGTTTGGAGGGCAGTTTTCTATACCATCCTGGGATTTTCCTGAAACACTATTTCCCAGTCATTTCTCCAACATTGTGTTCCTGGCCTCTCCCAGATCTTGCTGATCTTTTTCACATCGCTCATTACCTGTGCACCTGTCAGGCTGTCGCTCTGGATTCCGACTGCCTAAATTAGGCAGAAGCTTTTCTTATTGGTCCCTGGCAATAAAACCCCTAGGCTTTAGGCTGCCTTGTTACAAGCATTTTATTTACAGCTCTTAGGCTTTTAATGACAGGACATTTGATGCCTTTTTTTTTTTTGATTTCTGCATTGTTTTTCCTGCCTTTTTTTTTTTTTTGCCCCGAAAACCTTCCTTAAAACTTTGTGAAGCCCAATGTTTGCCTTTGGTAAACTTGCTTTATTCACCCCTTGTTAAGCTGGTAAGTGTGACTACTGAAGTCAAAGAACTGTTGGTTTTCAATTATTTCATTTTATGTTCTTTATTGTCTCATTAGTACATGTGCATCTTTATTTATTTTTTACTGGTTGCAGTACAATTTTCAATATGTATCTTTAGCTTACCACAGCCTACTTCCCATACAATGTAAAATTCTTACAACAATATACTGTCATTTCTTTTTCTACTGCTAGTATTGTCATAAATATTTTTCTTCTATGTATGTGATGGGGCTTAGGACATGCCATCTCAAACTATGACTGTAAGAGACCAGAATATGCCACTCCAAAATATGTCTTTTTAGCCTATTACTTGGGCTAGTTACTTTGAGATACTACAGACACAGGAGTAGCTCTGAAATGTTACCCTTTTGTAAAAGAAATTTACATCTATAAAAGAAGTCTCCATTATAAGGGTGTCTTACTCTCTACACCAGGGAAAGGATGACTAAATTGAAAAAGACTCTCATCAATGAAGAAAACATTGACTTTTATCTATGTAACAAGGCAATTGTAATTCATCATACATTTCCTCCCCTCACCCTCCCATAATTTACTACTACAACCTCCAAGAAAACTCAAGCCCCTATTCCTTTCTGTAGCTCAGGATGCTATAAATGCTTCAATCATGGGGCCTCCTCTTTGAGTCTTAAGTATTTTTGTGGGAATACAGTGTGTACATAGGTAATTAAACTTACTTTTCCTCTGTTATTCTGCATTATGTCAAATTAATTCATAGACCAACCAAAGAACATAAAAGTTTCTTTGCTATAACACCAAACTTACTGTTATTAGTTTGCTTTAAAAAGTGAATAATTTTTTAAATGAGAAAAATCCTTTTATATTGAGAAATGGAAATAAAACCTTATGTTCCCCAACTGACTAAATGGACCCCCTCTTGACCAAAAGGACCCCAGAGAAGCCTTAAAAACTGAGTTCCCAGACATGAAAGATGGGAATTTGGACACACCTCACGATACCCCCTCCCTCGCTGCCTGCCATTCGGCTTTCTTTCCTAAGAGTTAAACAGAAACCAACACTTTTGAAAGACTTGTTCCACCAGTGATTTACACAACTGACCAGTATTCCTTCCTAGAAAGAGACCACAGACCATGGACTGGTTCTAGTAGGTTTACAGAGGCTGGGCACACGATGCCTGTGTGCTCCATTTCACCTTTTGATGTATAGAAACAAATTTAAGTGCATTTAAATGCTAAGTCTCCACCCCAAAGTGAACATGGGATGCATGTAACGCGCATCTTTGCTTATTATGCATGCACACACCTCCTTTATGAATAGTCCCAGCTCCTCCTGTAACCTTTTGAATATGTATACTCAGTTGACCTGCTCAGCTTAAATTCCTGTTTCCCCTCTCCCTCCCTCAGAGCACCTCCTTCCCATTGCTGGAGGTTTCTCTTCCCAACATGTGAATATGGCCAGCCTGCGGGCTGTAACCCTTTATAAGAAATAAAGCTCTCCTTTCCAAATTTATGAACATCGTAATTCTTCAGTTGGCAATATATATTAACATTTATTATTTCCAGTCTCTGCAATTCTTCATGTTTCTATCTGATGTCATTTCCTTTCATCCTGAACAACTTTCTCATAACATTTTTTGTAGTATAGGTCTGTTGGTGACAAATTCTCTCATGCTTCTGTTGTTTGAAAATCATTGTTTGCCCTTTGTTTTTTTAAGGCTATTTTTGTTGGATATGGAATTCTAGATTGATTTTTCCCCCAGGACTTTAAATACATTGTTTCCAATTTTTTTTTCTCTTTTGGCTTCCACTGTGTCTGACAAAAAGTCATGAAATATTATTGATGATTTTTCCCTGCATTATTTATGATTTTCCCTCTGGATTCTTTGGCTGCTTTCACTACTTTTCCTCAATGTTTAGTTTTTAGCATTTTAATTATGATTTATCTCGTGGTGGCTTTCTTTGTGTTCATGTTGCCTGAGGTTTATTGTGATTTTTTGAAAGATTTTGGCTATCAATTCTTAACTGTTTTTCTCTCTCTCTCTTTTCTCTTCTTAATGTGGCATTCCAACCACATATATATTAAACTACTTAGTAATGTCCCACAAATCAATGGGGGTCTATTAAATTACTTTCCACCTTTTTTTCCTAATCTGCTTTTGTTGAGTGTTTTCTACTACTCTGTCTTCAGAGTCACTTCAATTTTACTTCTACAGTGTCTAATCTGCTGCCAAATCTACCCAATCCATTTTTCACTTTAGATGATGTATTTTTTTTTAACACTAGAACTTCCATTTGGTTGATTTTCATGGTTTCTGTGTCTTTAATGAAATTCTCTACTTCCTCTATTCATTATTTATTCTTCACATTTTCCAGATTTGCTGCATGTCTAGAAAATGTTTATTACATTTGAGATTTTTAGAAAGCTACATTGCTGAGTGCCTCCATTTTATTGTCTTCCCTAATAGACTGATGATTTTGGTTCCTGTAGGTGGTTAATTTACTTGAGGATCAGCACACTAATTTTAAAACAGCATGCTCTGTTTTTAAGCTCTTTTCTTATATTGTAATATTTTAGGTATTTTATTCAAAGTCCAGTGTGTCAAAGAAGGTCTCTCCACTCTGGTTGTTTTGTACACAGATAATTCCCATCTTTTTGTGAGGTCTAGCAATTACTTAGTTCACAGTTCTAGATGGATGGTCTTTTTTAAGTTTTTGGTTTTTGTCTGGTCTCATGGGGCCTCACTCTATGCATCTGCACTTATAATCTAGCCAAAGACTAGCTGGAGCTTTAGACAAATTTCTGTACAGATTTCTGGACCTCTTTTTCTGTATATCTACTCTGATGTTATCTCCGAGAAGTCGAGACTCCTTTGTAGCTCCAAACATCCATATCTGTCTCCAGTTCAGCAAGACTTCTGTGGTCCCACTCTCTGCACCACCTCCATATACATTGGGTCATCAAACTATTAGATTTGTTGATATGGAAGTGATCAGTGACCTTCGACATAATCTTCTGGGAGGTGTCAGGATAATCTTGTTTTGGGTTGATAGGTGTGAAGGAAATGGGAAAGTAATTGCAGTTATTGAAAATCTCACTGCATATTCTCATGGCTGACTTCTCAAAATGGAAAAGAGATGAATGTGTTTACATTTTCCTAGAATAAGCAGAATAAAGTATTCAGCAACCACAAATTTGGTGCTGATGGTCATGGCAACAGAAATAACAATAGGGCAAAACATCAGCAGAACTTAATGAAGGTGAAGAAAACTGCCAATTTATTTTATTTTATTCTTAGTATTTTGTTGAAGTGAATGCTTATATGTTTATTGCAAGTTTTTGTGCACATTATAACTGTGTTTTTTTTTTTTTTCCTGTTGGGCTTTTAGAACTTACCTCTTGATATTTCATCCCATAGGTCATGGAATAGCTCATCTAAGAAGCCTTTAATATTTAGGTAGTATGTATTTTTTCCCCCAGAACTAAAGGTTATTTAGTACTTGGCTGATTTTCATAACTAAAATTGTTAAACAATAATATAGTTGTTATATAAATGAAAAAAGCAACTATTTCACTCTATTTAGAAAAATATAAGAAACATAAATGATAGAGGGTTATTATTATTTACTAGCATTATATGGTATAAGTATAGTATAGATAATATAAAATATAACAAAACTAAGACACTGGACTATAGTATTCATCTCTGTCTGTTATGTTATCATTATTTTTCAAAAGAAGCAAGAGGGAGTTCCTGCAAGACAGTTCGTAACCCAGATACTTTTGGTTCTCTATAATTTTGTATATCTTTTTCAATATAAATCAAATCTACCATGCAGGTAAAATCAAATTGAGGATAGAAAATATAACAGGCAATAAGCTTTAGAGAAGAAACTGACAGGCTGAAGTAGTACTTTGTAATGGTGAGAGCTATAAAACAAGAGAATGAACCATTTCTCAAATAGTTTTCTTGCTGCCATGACAGAACTGGGGGCATTTTTAATGACTCATTGATGTCTTTGGAAGTGTTTGAGTGATTTGTACACACCCTGCTCTACAGCTGAGTCATCACTTAAATAATATGGTAAAATAGATTTATCTTTGTTGCTGTAACTGGATTGGCTTTTGTAAAAATAGTTTTGGCCTCACAATCTTAGATTATTGTAGGATGACAGATTTCTGCTGTAGTCATCTCTGATCTACTCTACAATGAGTCTGTTCTGATTATGGGTTGTATTCTACATAGATAGCTGGCTTTGATCATATATTAGAAGCTTCTTGATTCTCAGTGTAACCCAATGTTGATGATAATTAATGACTAGCTTCTTTTACTTAGAAACAGAATGCTGATAATTGTAGAAACAGGGAAAAACTCAGCATAATCTATCATTTAAAAATTTTTATTAAAGGAAATATGGAAATTCCAGTGTTCTTAGGAAAAACAGGTGTATTTCTCTTAGAAAATAAATGCAGAAAAAAATAAGAAAGTTAGTAAATCAGCCTTTTTTTCCCCTTTTCCACTCTTTGTATTCCATTTCCCTTGAATTTTGGAGTTATATTTTCTTAATGTATATAAGCATTAGTTGGTTAGGGTAGCAGAATTGTGTTCTTACATTCTGCTCTCACAAAGTACTGAAGAAATGATTCCTCTACTGTAGATTTATTTAATACAAAACTATATAAGAGGGTGTGTGGTATAGGTCATGGAACTAAAAGTTACCAACTCAGAAAGTGTTCAAATATCTACATAAAATGATTTTTAAGTCACCTTAATTCTTATAATGTGGTATTTTTTCTGTCACAAAATGGAAGATGAGAAAAATGTATTAATGAATAGAAATGATTTAATAAAGTAACTTTTTAAAACTTTTTAATGATAATTAAGAACATATATAGTTAACAAAAGAATTTTTAATCAGTGCCCATACCAATTTCAGATGTCAGGCATAGTCATTCTTCACTTCAGACATTTCAATAATAATGTGCCCAGCACTGGTATAGGTGCAACATATAACAAAATATTCAAAACCAGACATTATCCTTCAACTCAAGAATTCCTTCAAGATATTATCCTCCAATTCACCAAAACCAAGCATTTTATGCACTCCTGATTAAAAGAAAAAAACCAAAAGATTACAATAATATTTTTGGCTAGTGAATTGTGCTTTCATTAGTTTTGAATTCTTAAAAATTCAGTGTTTGAATTTGAAATAAGCAATTTATTTTCTCTTTTTTAAAATTGTTATTCCTATTGAGCTTTTAGAGATGGTGGGGCACTCAAACTTTGTTAAATGCTTGATGAGCATATGTTAGTAAATCATGAAATGTCATTTACATGGATAAATCATGGGAATTAGAAGCCTTCAAGAAAATGGCACTGTAGCCATCTGGAGATTTTTTGAGAAACATACTTTTGAGAACAATCAATCACCCTGCTTAGCCCATAGTAGATATTTAATAAATATATGTAATTGATGAGTTTTTTTTGAAGTAATAATGTTTTTTTCCAGGGGAACCAAAATGGTAAGAAATGTTGTGCTTCATCTTTTAATTAAGAGGAAATAAAAACAGGTCCTTGTGCAAATCTGTGATATTGTGATATGATAAGAATATATATTTGGCCTTCATTCCCGGGTTCCTGATATATAGTTTCTAAAACCCTTGTAAGCTCAGGAGTGATAGGGATGGTAGGAACACCTTTTGTTATTTGTTGTTTGTCCTTGATTGCTGACACAAGAACTTCCAAAACTCTTCAAATTCCCTGAGTGATAAGAATGCCTTTGGTAGGCTAATGAGATGACTTTTGGCTGGCACCGCTCCTAGATAGCTGCAAGATGAGACTGGTCCTCAGAAAGGCCAACCACATGATTAGAGAGTTGGAACTTTCAATCTTACCCGTGGACTTCTGGGGAGGAAGGATAAACTGGAGATTGAGTTTAATCACCAATAGTTAATGATTTAATTAATCATGCCTATATAATGACACCTCCATACAAACCCCTAAACAATGGGGTTCAGGAGGCTCCTGGTTTGGCAAGTACATCCATGTGCCAAGGGGGTGGCTGGCATGCCTAACTGTACAGAGACAGAAGCTCCTGTGCTAGGGATCTTCCTGACCTCCCCCTGTGTACCTCCTAATCTGGCTGTTCATTTGTTTCCTTTATAATAAACTGGTAAAAGTTTACATCCTTGACCCATTATTTTGAATGTGAGCATGAAAAAACAAGCAGAGCTGTAAGAGAATTGAGGCAAATAAATTCTAAAAAATATCAAGAGAAACTGAGTGGAGAATAAGTATTCTGTATATTAATAAAAAGAGATGGGTATATATTATGTTTTTATTTTAATATAAAGTATCCTGAATACTTACTCATTTTTATAAGTTGTTACACACATTGTCAACCTAAATAACAAGGTGGAGAATCTCAGAGAGAGTTTTGCTAAAAAAAAAAGATATTTATTTGGGAAAAGAGCATTACAATGGGAATACAAATGCCATAGCAAACTATGTGTGTATTCAAGGAGGTAAAAGGAGACAAAGACTTTTAAAGGAAAAAGGAGGAGGATTACAAAGTTGTTTTGAGATACTTATCCTTAACAAGGGTGATGCCAGTCTGAAGTTGGGCAGGCAGTTGCTGGGCAAGTGACCTAATAGAAGTATTTTTTGTGTAAGGTTGCAGTGGCCTTTGTGCAAGTTTGAGGTCTTTGCAGAGCCTTTTAAAAATAGCTTTTGTTATGAGGCATTTATGCATGAGAACCCTTCTCTTCATTGCCTTCCCTGGCTCTATTTGTCAGGATTTTTTTTTTTTAACACAAATAACTTTATTTTGATTTTGACAACTTTTACAACATGTATTCACTTACTTGAGCATTTAACAATCAATTCTTTATACCTTTATTAAATTCTTGCAATATGACAGGCCCTATGCTAAGTCCTAGAACGTATTCTGTCATGGATGTGACTATTGAAAAGAAGTAAAAAGAATTATTTCTTAAAAGAAATGAAAAAGAACAGGAAAAAAGTCATAGTAAATATGGATTAATCATATAAAAATGTAGATATTTGTGTATGTCATAAACAAGAAAAATGGAAAATTTTACTTCAACATTTAAATTTTATTTCTAAAATCATATTATAAGGATTAAATGAATGAACCCTTCAAGTTTTTTGTAAAATCTCAGAATAAACATAAAACCATTACATTTTAAACATAGTGAATGTTTGAAAGTCGACTGAATTTTACATGCAAGTTTTTATTAAAATGATTAGAAGATAACCCAGTTGTCCAATGGTCTTAATGAAGAAATGCAATTAATGAAACAATGTCTACTTTCAAGAAGAAATGGTGTTGTGATGGTGTGGCACTAAAACATTCAATATCTTTAATATAATTTTGACCTTTAATAAATGAGCAAGGTGTTTGAAAGACAATGTAGCCCAGTGGTTAAGAACTACGATGGTCAGCATTAGCAAAGTGGGAACAATAAGCCTATGAACTGTAGTGGATTACAGTAATAGTATATTAATTTTTTACATTGCATTTTAGGGGCTATTAGGGTTTTTCCTCTCCAAGTGTCTTTTATAATGGGTCTTCGGCTGAAAGGACATGCCGTTTTATGCCAGAAAGAAAGAGAACTGGTAGAAACTCATAAGGTTCTTAAAATCTACGCTCAGAACTGGTGTACTTCACACCTACTAATTCCATTGACCAAAGTGTGTCATGAGACTAAGCAAAAAGCCACTGGGACAAGGAAGGAAGTATACTCATCCCTTAAATGGCACTGTGAGTCCCATGGCAATGGTTGGTGATCAGTTGTCCTCTTACAGAGTGGATAGTCAATAAATGAGAACAATAATGCAAGTTATCTCAAGAAGATAGATTATGGACCCATATTTACTGGGTTTCCCTTGTAATAGCTGTGTAAACGTGGGTGAATTATTTAATTTCTTCATGCCTTACATTCTTCATCCATGAAATAGAAAACACCAGACATATCACATAGGGTAGAAATGAAGGGCAAAAGAACTAACATTTGTAAGGAATTTAGAATAGTACTAAAGGTCATATTAAGTACTGGTTAAGTGTTAAATACATTATGTGGATACTGAAAAATTAATTATATTAGTTTATTTTAGTTATACTTTCTAATTGCATCCTAGGAAATTCTTGTCAATTGTGTGTGCTTAGCTGTAAACAAATAAACATAATTTATTTTATCTAAGTTCACAGGAAATCAAGACTTTTGTTAGTGATTATTAAAACTGGAAGTTAATTTTATTTCCCAAAGTTTCATGCTTTTACTTGGTGTTTATAAGAAACATCACACAAAATTAATTCACATATAATATGTAACCTTTTGTGAAATATCCAGAATAGGTAAATCCGTAGATGCAGAAAGCAGGTTGGTGATTGCCAGAGGCTTGGGGGAGGGAAAAATAAGAAGTGATTGTTGAATGGGTACAGGGTTATGTTTTGGAAAGACGAAAATATTTTGGAATTAGATAGAGAGGTGGTAGTAGCACAACACTGTGAATGTACTAATGCCACTACATTGTACAATGTAAAATGGTTATTTTTATATCATGTGAATTTCACCTCAACAAAAAATGAGTTGATTAACAATGGTTTCATATTGTTTCTTTCATAATATTATTACTAACCTTACATAACAAATTATGAACATAAGCTTACCTGTAGAAGACAAAATTTCAATTACCTTGAATGACACTGATGACTCCAAAATTAATTACTGTAGCCAAGATCTCTCTTTTGCACTTTCTGCATATTTAGTTAACTGCCTACAAAATATCTCCTCTTGAACCTCTCCACCCAACCTCACACTCAACATACCCAAACTTGAATTTATGATCTTATTCCTAACCTTGTACATCAAATATTAATTTTTAACCCCCCAAAATGACACCCTCATCCTCCTCATTTTGCAACTAGTTTTACAAATATGGGAATCACCCTTGATAACTCCATCTTCTTCAGATCTTTTACCAATCCAACTCCAAACCCTGTGATTTTATTTCTAACTATACCTTGATCCTGTCCACTCGGGGCTTACCCAGATGACTCTGATAATTTCCTAACTGGTCTCCCCAGATCGACCCTTTCCACATTAAAGCCACTACGTGTTCCAACACATATTTCCAGATGATTCGTTCTAGGCACTGAAGCCAAAGTTGTCTTTTTAATGTGAAAGTTAATCTGTCTGTTTGCACAAACTTTTCAAATGCTTTCAGTAAGTTTTATCTTGGTCTCCAAATCCATGTGACCTCATCCAAAATTTGATGTAATACTTATCTTTGATCTGGTGACATCAAGAATATGGTTCCTTCTCTCAGTTCCCCAAATGCATCAGGATTCTCCAGCCACAGGACCTTTATATGAAATGCTTCCCACCCTATTTGTTACGGGTTGAATTGTGTCCCTGCAAAAGATATGTTGAAATTCTAACCCTCAGTACCTGTGAATGTGAACTTATGTGTAAATAGGGTCTTCGCAGATGTAATCGGGTCAAGATGAAGTCATTAGAATGGGCCTTAATCTATCATGACTGTTGTCTGTAGAAGAAGGGGAAACCGCAACACAGAGACACACACTCACAGAAGGGAGATGATTAGAGACACGGGGAGAACACCGTTTCATGAGAGACTGGAATATGCTGCCACAACCAGGCAACACTGGAAGCTGGAAGAGGCAAAGGATCCTCCCTAAGAAACTTCAGAGGGAGCATGGCCCTACCAACACATTGAGCACCCTCCAGAACTGTGAGAGAATAGATTTCTGTTGCTTTAAGTCAGCCAGTTAGTAGTCCTTGGTGACAGTGGTCCTCGGAAAGTAATACACCTTTTAACCCCTTCTTTTCATCTCAATTCAATCATCATAGGACATGTTCCATTTAAATATACTAGTAGTTCAAATCCTCTTGTAAGGACCATACATAGAACCTTTTGTTTGTCTTCTAACATGAGAATTTTAATTTTACATTTTTAAATATGTGGTTTTTCATTTAATATTTAGTATCTAGCCCCTGTTCCACTCTCACTGTAAGAATTTTTGCTGTTTTTTTCTCATCCTTGTATCTCAACACCTACATAACGGCTATCATATAGTTTACACTCAGTAACATCTGCCTAAATAAAAAAAATCAATAATTTATTGTTAAATACCTAAATTATGGGAATTAAGTGAGATTGAAATGAGAAAATATGCACCAAGCAGCTAGTAAACATAAATGTGAATATATTGGCTTCATTATTTCAATTTATGATTAAATCTCTCTGATATTCATGAAGTCATGCATTAGATTTTAGAAGCTATGGTGAGGAGATTACATGGATAGAAACATAATTCCTTTATATTTCTAAGCTTCATGACTTAATCTTCTTGCTATATTGATCTGAAGCAGCAACCTATTATTGAAACAAGGAGAGAAAAATATTAGATCTGGTAGAGACCTGAGCAATCTGTCATCTTGGAGAATGAAACACAGATATGTCATGTTTTGGGCATTGAAATATCTAAGGATATCAACCTCTACAGGAATTCAATTCTTTGACCTGTTATTAAAAGATGTATTCTAAATCTTCTTTGGGGAACCTAATATTACCCAGGTAATTAGGAGGTATTTTGTCATTACTGGCAAAATCTATTTTGGTGATTTAATGCATTTTATGAAAATAAGTAGTGCATAGTTATTTAATCAGTATATCATTAGCTAATTAAAAATATGCTCTTGATATTTATCAGTTTTCCTTTTCTTTTCTGAGCTCACTGAAAATATAAGTTTAGATCTCCCTTCCCAAAGAGTTCTTGCCTTCACCTATCAAAAAAAACTCATATACTGTGCACTTATTCTGAATTATGTTTCAGTTCATTATATTATCTTCAATTTTTTAAATCTAAATATTTTAATTTTCTAGTTCTAGCAGGAAGGCATTACTATTTTATAAGAACAATACTGAAAAAAATTTCTAGATAATAGTTAGACTGTTAAAATGTAGATTATTTAATTCAGTAAATGTTTTTTTGTTTCTATGTGCTTTGGTGATGGGAAAATTTCAACATAAGAATCATAAATCCCTTTTGGAACTTTTTTTTTGCTTTAAAGAAAATCAGATAAAGTGTTTTTTGCATACAAGTATGCTATATCTTCATCATTTTTTAAATAACAAAATTATAAGGAACATCTTAATATGTTGACACTGATTATGGAATATGCATATCAAAAGAATCCTAAGATAGTTTTCAGGTGATAAGTGCTTGGTTCTGAAGATTTGAGCAAGTTGACCGTGTCAAGGAGAGTGTGGTGTAAATGGAGCCAAAATAAAGGTGCTATAAATGTGAGCTAACTTTGCATGGAGAGACCATCTCTTCACATCTGCGGACTTGCCTTGCAAACTCAACTAAAAGTCTTCAGCAAAGTGTGTTGTGGAGTATCCCAGTAAAGACAGAACACTTTCCCCAAAATTTCCCAAATATTTTTGCAAAATGTTACAATAAAAAAGGACAATACTTAGATATCAATGTCCTAGGTTTGAGCCTTCACTAAGCTAGTATTCCATGTGTGGTATTGAAAAAATTCACTTGCATAGTAATTTTTGTAAAATGAAATCAGTTCAATGTAGATCTTACAGAATGGTAGAAAGATTAAGTGGATTTACAAGAAGCAGCACTGGAAACTATGAGAAAACTAAAAATTCCAACTACTATTTTTATAGTTTATTGTAATTATTTTATTGTACTTATTATCAGTATAGAAAAAATAGCTAAATGTGTTCTCACTCTGCTGACTTGGGTCAACAAATATTACTGCTTTGTGGATAGTGATTTACATCACCAGATATGACTTTGATTTCTAAAAGAATCATCCTATGAATTATGTCATGTTAATATTATATTAACCAACCCCAGCAAGTGTTGTAAAGATCCTACAAAGATGCAGAGCACATGCCATAGTGCCTAGAACGAAGTAGGTGATCACCATTGATTTCTCCTCGTTCTGTTTCTCCTCTGTGTATTCCAAGTGAACAGTTAAATTACAGTTCTCATTATGCAAAGAACTTAGGTAGCTTGGGGAGAAAAATGAATCTAAATCTAAGAATTTCAGCACCTGACAGCTTTGATCAGTCTTATAATTGCACATTTTGTAAAGCAATTAAAGTGGAGAAATTACAGCCTGATATAAAGGACCTGTGTCAGAAAATGTTAAGTACAATAAATATGACCATGAGTACAAATATTAGGTCCATTGTTATAACTAACAACCTATTACTAGGCAGAACAGCCCAGGAAACCTATTGCTCTAAATAGTCACGGCTGCCTTGGGCCCTAGGATGTCCATATTATGATAAGAATTAATACATAATGCATATATACACTACTGAATACTGAACACCAACTGAATTTCCATGAAGAATATGTTTGCTATACCAAGGAGTTACAGCCCATCACTGCTTAAATTTTCCTGCAGAGGTGTTGGCAAATATCCACTCACTAACCCACAACTGTATGTAACATTTAAATTTGTTTAAAATCAAATGGAAATGTGATTAGTATTCACTTTTAGATTATAAGTATCCCTCATAAGATTAGATCCGATAATCAACATTTGTACTGGATGCATCAAATGCTTGCAAAGAACATTGTGAAGAAGTTAAAAATATCTTGATGTTTCAGCATTTTAAAAAGTTGGGGAACATTTATATCTAATTCAGTCCATATATAAGGCATCAGTAATTAATTTTCAGAGAGATTTACTTTCTTGGGTCTTTTATATATAAATAGTGTCACCTTTAATGACTTATATTGTTAGTTTGACCAATTTGCTCTGTTTGTCCCCAAGAAACAAAAGAGAGCTAAGAAATGTAACTCATGAGTTTTTGTGGCATTTATATACGATAACCATGAATCAAATAACAATGGAGATACGTTCTAAGAAGTGCATTGTTAGGCAATTTCATCATTGTGCAAACATCATAAAGTGTACTCATAAACCTAGATGTTATAGCCTACTACACACCTAGGTTATATGGTAAAGCCTATTGCTCCTAGGCTATAAACCTGTACAGTATGTTACTATACTGAATTGTAACACAATAGTAAGTATTTGTGTATTTAAGCACAGAAAAGGTAGAGTAAAATTATGGTATAAAAGATAAAAAATAGTACACCTGTATAGAGGACTTATCATGAATGGAGCTTGCAGGACTGAAAGTTACTCTGAGTGAGTCAGTGAGTGAGTGGTGAGTGAATGTGAAGGCCTAGGACATTACTGCACACTACTGTAGGCTTTATAATCACTGTACACTTGGGCTATAGTAAATTTATAAAAAAATTTTTTCTTTCTTCAATAATAAATTAATATTAACTTAATTATAACTTTTTTACTTTATAAAATTTTTAATCTTTTAAACTTTTTGACTGTTTTTTGATAACAGCTTAAAACATAAACACATTTTACAGCAGTACAAAAATATTTTCTTTCCTTATATCCATATTCTATAAGCTTTGTCCTATTTTTAAAATTTTTCATTTTAAAATTTTTTACTTTTTAAGCTTTTTTTCTTAAAAACTAAGACACAAACACACACATTAGCCCAGGCCTTCACAGGGTCAGGGTCATCAGTATCACTGTCTTCCACCTCCATATCTGGTCCCACTGGAAAGTCTTCAGGGGCAATAGCACACATGGAGCTGGCATCACCTGTGATAACAATGCCTTCTTCTGGAACACCTCCTGAAAGACCTGTCTGAGGCTGTTTTACAGTTAATTTATTTTTTATAAGTAGGTACACTCTAAAATAATGACTAAAATGTATAGTACAGTAAACACATAAACCAGTAACATAGCTGTTTATTATCATTATGAAGTATTATATACTGTACATAATTGTATGTGCTATACTTTTACACAATTGGCAGCACAGTAAGTTTGTTTACACCAGCATCACCATAAACATCTGAGTAATGTGTTGCGCTATGACTTTACAATGGCTAAGACACCAAAAGGCTATAAGAATTTTTCAGCTCCATTATAATCTTATGAGACTACAGTTCTATATGCAATTTGTCATTGACTAAAACATTGTTATGAGACACATGAATGTACTAAGTATTTGGATATATTTGCTTGAAAATTACTAAACATTTAAACTTTAAAGAAATGTATATTCACTGTTTTTATTCAATTACTAAGCAAAATAACTGATGAGTTATTTGCTTTCCTTTTACATTTTTCACGACATTTCACCCACCCATTTATTCAACTGATACTTATATTATCTTCATCATTCTCTTCCTTGATTATTGCGTTTCTAAAGACCAATATCCATAGTCTAAACAAGTAATCAAACAATTATATTGCTTTTTTGAATATATGGTCTAAACTAAATTTAACTTCCTAATTATGTTAATTCTGTAGTATACAGTGGCAAAAAAGCAGGCCATTTAATCTGCTAAGTGAATAAAAAGCCACACTGTGGTTAAAATTGAGCGTTCCTATGTAATACACCCAAGTGATAACCAAATGATAATGATTAAAATACCTGAGCTCTTTCTTGGAGATGTTTAAAATGCAATTATTTTCAGATACTCAGATCTCATCCTAGGGACTATATTTTAGTGGTCTAATATATTACTTCTAAAGATACTCCATTAATTATATTTTACTAACACCAATCAAGTTATAAATTATTAACTCTGTGAAAGATCCATGTATTAGTGTTTTCCATATTTTTTTATATACTAATAAAAAGATCTGTAAGTAAAAACTCACAAATTATCAATTGAAAGCATCCATTATGCTTGTTCTGTAGCCCAATTAACCAAATAATTGTTGGCTTTATAATAACTAGAGAATACAAAACTAATTTGATGTAAATGGAGTCCAAAATGAGAGATATAGTGCAGCTCTATCTCTGGGCACTCTGCTTATTCTGAAGAGCTAGTTTAGAAGTAAGTTTCCTCCTTATAAATTATAGCAAAGCACAGTCATGCCATTTTTATTTGAAAGTTTGAGCACAATATTAAAAATTCAGATGGTATTTTGTTAAAAAATGGCTATTCCCTTTAGAATAGGATGATATCGAAATCAAACCTGGAGAGTATTTAGCAAAGGAAACCACCTCTGTGTGATTTTTTTTGTTGTTTTTTGTATTTTCACTTAAATTTAAACCAGACGTAAAAGAATTGCTTAATGTCCTTCAATGATTCATGGGAGTGAGCACTGGAAACCCAACCCCTCACCATGCCCACAAGACCCCATGGCAACTGGCCCGTTTTTGACTTTTCCTCATCTCAGGTCACAGTTCTCCCCCGGCTCACTGACTCCACTCATCCTGGTCTTTTCATTCCCACAGCATACTAAGCTTTTCTCGCCACAGGGCTTTGCACTTTATAATTCATCTTCCCCTAAATCATTTTGCAATTGTTAGCAGCTCAAATGTCAGCTCCCTCAAATCATCTTTTTGTTCCTGTCTCAATTTAAATGTCAGCTCCTCAAAAAGACTTCCTGTAGCCTCTAAACTCAGGTAGCATCCATGCCCTTGTTGTTGATCTTGTTGTTCTTGTTGTTGCTCTTGTTGTTGCTGTGGTTTTCCTTTCTGGTAGGATGTATCACTATTGGGTGCTATATTCATGTGCTAAGGCTGCCATCACAAAATATCACAAATGGGGTGACTTAAATAAAAGAAATTTATTTCCTCACAGTTCTGGATGCTAGAAGTTCAAGATCAACATCCCAGCAGGGTTAGTTTCTCCTGAGGCTTCTCTCCTCGACTTGTAGATGGCCACCTTCTTGCTGCCTCTTTGCATGATTGCTCCTCTGGTGTGGGTACCCCTGATTTCTCTTTGTGTGTCCAAATTTCCTTTTCTTAGAAGGACAACAGTCAGATTGAATTAGGACCGACCCTAATGGCTTCATTTTAACTTAATCACCTCTTTGAAAGTCTTATCTCCAAATATAGTACATTCTGAAGTACTGGGGTTTAGGATACCAACATATGAATTTGGGGGGCTGTACCTTTTAGCTAATTACAAGTGTTATTTACTTTCTCTTTTTACTATTTACCTACTGTGTGCCCCTACTATAACACGAGCTCTATGAGGGCAGGGGAATGCCTAACTTATATTTTTTTTTATTTCAGAATATTACGGGGGTACAAACGTTTTGGTTATATGCGTTGCTTTTGTGCAGTTTGAGTCAAAATTATAAGTATGCTCATCACCTAGATGGTGTGCATTGTACCCATTAGGTGTGGATTTACCCAACCACCTCCTCCCTCCCACCTGCTTGATTTCCGTTAAGATTTACTTCTATATGTGCACATCGGTGTCGATCGATTAGTTTGAATTTAATAGTGAGTACATGTGGTGTTTGTTTTTCCATTCTTGTGATACTTCACTTAGAAGAATGGTCTCCAGTTCCATCCAGGTTGTTACCAAAGTTATTAGTTCACCATTTTCTTTATGGCTGAGTAGTACTTCATGGTATACATATATCACATTTTATTAATCCACTTATGTATTGATGGCCACGTGGGTTGATTCCACATCTTTGTGATTGTGAATTGTGCTGCAATAAACATTTGAGTACAAGTGTCTTTTTGATGAAATGACTTTTTTTCCCTTTGGGTGAATACCCAATAGTGGGATTGCTGGATCAAATGGTAGGTTTACAAATATTTGTAGAATTGTTCAGACTCAAAAATAAAAATAGATTTATTTTATTTTGGTAGATTTTATTTTGAAAGTGTTACCCATAAAATTATCATACAAAATATTTAGGGAAGTTCAAGAATTTCCTTTAAGAAGAAAGAATATTCTTCAAGAATACAGCTAAATAATTTACATAGAAAACACAAAGTCATGTGCTTAGCCAGCTTTCTCTCTTTAAAGATATGTGAGCTGCTAAGGTGCTAAAATGACCCAGAATCAAGAATTTTATTTTGTGGAATACAGGTGGTAATATGTGAGACTTAAAACAGCATTTTGAAGGAATGAGGAAAAAATTAAAGGCAGGTTATATAATAGTAAAATGCAGATTGTGAAAATAGCCAAATCAGAGTAGAATGGAATAGTCAGGAAATAGTAGACAATGAAAGCTAGGAGGTGAGAGTCTTGCAGCTTGCAGTTAACATTTAATTTAAGTTGGATCAAATAGGGCTTTTCTAAAGGGGAAATGGTGATCAGAGTGTTTAATATGTGATGATTCAAGTTTAAAGCAAGAATATGCTAAGATTGTAGACCTAGATTGGGGCTGTTGTAACATTTGACATATCATTACCAACTGGAAAATTGGAAGTGAAGAATTAGCCCCCTTTTCTACTGTAAACCTTGGAAACTGGTTAAAGGGTTAATTGTGCTACCATTTAGAGTATGGGAGGAACTGGAAATAGGTCATGATTTAGAGCAAGGAATACTGATTTTCTTTATTCTTGTGTAGTATCTTCGTAAAATGGAAAACAATATGAAGTAGAACTGTGAATCAACATGTATATAAGTGAACAAAGAGAGAAAGAAGGGCAGAGATGTAAATTGTGGAGTCATTAGGGCAGAAAAGGTCTTCTCATCAAGGACCGAAGAGTCATAAAAGAGCAAAATACCTAATATTCAAGCTTGAAGGATGACCACAAGCAGAACAAAATACATGACTATCAGGAGAATGATATAAAGCAGAACTAGAAATAGATGTGTCTCCATTGAGGTCCTAGAAATTATTTTCAGAATAGAAAAAGTACTTGTCTTCACTAGGGAGAAATGATTTCATGCTTTTTTCACCATTCTGTGCTTCGGAGAATAGATGGGAGGGATGGCTGTTTGCTCTACATTCCAGTTGCACTCAATTAAAGGAAGACAATCTAAATTTTAATTAAGTGATTGATGGTGCACTGTGATTACGATTTGTATCATAAAACATACAAATTTGAATTTGCCTTTGCATCCCTGTGACTGCCATTACTGCCAGGCTTTGAAACGCACTCACATTTGAAATATTTCGTGTTAGTGATCGGCCAGGATTTAGCTGGAGGAATGCTCAGAGAACCTGTTGTGCCTTGCACTCCAAGCTGCAGGTTGGCTGTCCTCCATTCAATACTTTAAAATACAGACACTTTTGGGGACAATTAACCTATAAAACAAGTTTACTTACAAGAGAGATGCTGGCAGAGCAAGTCCCTGGAAAGGAGGCCCCAGAAAAGTGTTATGGAAGAGAGGTGGGTGAAAGGAGAAAATAAAAAAATAAAACTTCAGCTGCATCATGAGGACTTGTTTGATTCTCTCTCCAGCTTCTCATCACCAAAACTAAAATAATCATAAAGCAATCATGACACATAAAAGTATCTCTAATAATAAGTTTACACCAGTCATTCTAACCTATATTTTAACTTCTGTGCAGAAGCAGCGTAACACCGAAGATGCGTGCGTGGTACTTTCCATGTTTGCAAGGAGCTGTGCAAAACAATGCATTTTTTTCTGGTTAAAAACTTGCCTTCCAGTATTTCACAATTTTATAGGTTGAAGAGATTTCACATATCAAAAGAACCAACTCAACTCCAGCGAACATGAAAACAAAATTCTTCTGGCAGGACTTTGACCTTTCTAACTAAACTTGCCGCCTCCTCTTCCTTTTTGGATCTCTGCGCTAAACTTTTATTTTCTCTCCCTATTTTCATCTTCTGCTGTGAGAAAATAAGGTGAAAAGTAAACCTTGAATCCCAAGACACTCTGGAAACTCATTCCATTCTGTTTCCTTTTGGCCATAAGGTTTCCTCTCTCACTCTCAGGAATAAACAGTTTCAGAAAGCAATCTTTTTAGTTTTAATAGCATGTGGCATTTACAGTCGCTGAAGCCCAAACTTCTCTTTAACGTTTGCTTCTTCAGTAACCTGGGGTTTCTGGATATTGCCATGCTGTGCTCTGAGCACGGTTTTTCTTCTATATTGCTCCTTGGCTTTCTTTTTTTTTTCCTTAACCAGCTATATTCGGGCCTATTTTGTGCCAATTACTGCTACAAAATAAAACATCACAAATATTTCAAAGCTGTTGCTTACAAATTATCTACACATGTATTAATAATATTATATAATATTAATATATTATTATATATAATATATAAATATATTAATATACAGTATATATTAACATATTAATAATAAAATAAATTATCTACACATTTATTAATGATATTTCTTTCATTTGCCCACACATATATTTGATACATGCAGCCAGAATTCACACATGAATTTTCCTTCAAACAGTGTGTAGAAGATAGAACATTGTTTTGGAGTAGGCATAGGTTATTTTTTCCTCTCAATTCGAAGTGTACAATATTACCAAAAGAAGTTATTTTGGCGAAATAAATTATCTAAATAATTTCACTGTGAATGTGAGAACATGAATAAAAGTGTAGTTATATGTGTTTGACATCCTTGAGAACAATATTGTTTTCAGAACTCATACAGTGATATAATTCTCTTGTCAAAGGCATACTGTTCCCAATGGTATTTCAGTTATGCTTTTATGTAGCAGTGAATATTCTTAATTTTTTCTCAGATAAAGCAATTATGCAGGAAGGTGAATCTGAAGACAAAAAGATAAATTTTTAAAAAACTGTTTCTAATCAGTTGCTTTCCTAAACTCACTTCATTACTTGAAAAGAATTACATTTACTTATTATCCTTTGATATTGTGACTTTTTGCTATTCTGGGAATACAGCCATTGTTTTACACCTGAATTATGGATTTGATGGTACAGTTGTAACCACAATATTTTTGGTCATAAAGGGATTATAATAAGAAAGTAACTTTAAAAATTAGGTAATGCCTACCTTGAAAATCTATTTTCTAGGTCATGATTTTAGCTACTTATGTGTTGTACTACTCTTCTAACAGAGAAAAGAAGTAAACTGTAGTAATTTTCTCATACATTGACATCATAAAATTCAAAATTCTCTCCTTCCTTTTTATCAATATCTCTGAAATGTATTGATATGACGTGTCCTGTTTTAGACATTTCTTTAAAAAAAATTAGACAGGTTTAAATTAACCCCACCTGCCATGGAGAAGTCTGGTTCATTACTTGCTATTCTCTTCTTAAAGTCCAATAGTGATAATCTCTCTTCTCTCTCTCTCTCTCTGTCTGTCTCCCCCCCTTCTCTCTCTCCTCCCTCTCCATATGTTTAAATCCCACTACTTTACATTTTCTGTGGGAACCTACTGTTCTTAATTATAAAAAGCTCAGTTTTACATAAATTTAAAGTATCTAGGACTTAGTTTTGTAAAAATTTTAACTAGTTTTGTCCTTTATAGTATGTAGAGGTTCACAGGAGTTTTTTTATAAGGGGCAATAACAATTTTTTTTAAAAAAGATGCAAAAGCGAGCCAGGTAAATGTTAAAAAAGAAGATAGCAATTCTGAATGAATTTTTATTTAAGTGCAAAGGCCAGTCAAGAGAAAAGAAAATAAATATGACCAACATATATATAAGAATTGAGAAATCTAGAGAACTATAGTGTTGGGGGAAAAAGTAAATCATGTATGCAAACATTCTTATAAATTTAAAGCAGGATTTATTTTTCTTGTTATATTTAAATCCTAAGACTGCATTACTTTATTTCCTAAAACGAGAGATGAACATTAAGAACTTGCTGGTATCGGCCTTAAGGATGGCCGCAGATGAGTTTTCTCAAAACCTAGAGGCCATTTTTAGTTTTTAAAGAGATAGATGTCTAGAATGAGCAAGGTGTCATGTTTTTCCAAGAGATTACAAGTTTCTTGTAGGCAGGTTACTAATCTTTGCAAATAACACTGTTCCTTAATATTTTCTACCTGCTTCTACTCTTGTCCCCCACCATTGATCTACCCACATTACAACAAAATCATCTTTAAAAATGAAATTTGTATTAAATCATTCTTCTACTTTAAATATTCTAATGATGTTTTAGTTCACGTAGAATGAAGTTGAAATTCCTTAATATGACATATAAATCACTATTTTCTTCCCCAACACATCTCACATCCTTCTCTTCAGTTCCCATTCTGCAATATTCCAAGTATTATAGTATTCCTTTCCTCCTTAATTATTCCACATTTTCTGTTTTCTCAGGGCTTTGTGACCAGCTATGTTACCACTTGGAATGTTTTTCAAAAAAATAATTTTTTTAGCTGGTTTCTTCTTGTCATGAAATTTTGGCTCAAATGTTACTTCCTTGAGATGCCATCAGCATTGGAGTGAGGTGGTTGAGTCAGTCTCTGTAATATTAATTGATTTTAGTTTCTTCTTGGCACTTTCCATTCTGCAAAGCTAGATTGTTTATTTCTCTACATGCCAAAAAATAAAAAATAAAGAACAGAAAGAAATGCCAGCTCTATGAGAAAATGTGTCTTATCTGTTATGATTAAAACATTTAGTTTCAGCACCTAGAAAAGTTCCTGGCACATTTTGTGAATGAAGAAATGAATGGACAAGAGCAAAGCAGGCACTCAAAAATTATTTGCTAAAAAAAGTAAACTAAAAAATATTCCTACGACTTTCCAGCTTCCATTTTATGACTAAATACTTGATAAATCAATCATCCCATAACTTGGCTTTCCAATGCTGTGTGATTCCATCAGCCAGTCAGTCATTCTGAAAGTCAACCAACATATCTGAAGACATTTAGGTACCAGCCTGGGGATATAGGAGGCAAACAGGCCAAGACTGTATAAATCCCTGCATCAGGGAGCTTATATTCTAGTATGAAAGCAAACAAAATATATGCCAAAAAAAAAAAAAAAAAAAGCACAATGATGTCAGAAAAGTAGAGCCATGCAGGGATAGGTCAATGACTCTGGGTTTTAAGTTTCATGTGAAGCCACTGTGGGGTTGAAAACAGAAAAGTAAAATATCCTGTTACACTTTAGAAAGATGATGCTAAGACCACATCTATATTGTTTCACTACTGTGCATCCATAGTGAATATGTATCTCTCCATCAAAAATGTAAGAATTCATTGAGAATTCATTGACTTGAAAATCATGTTGGATTTGCTTTGATTTTCAAAATTTTACCATTTATGCCTATTTCTTAAATATGTCCTGACTACCCATTGTTCTCTGGTGAATCTGTCTGATCTCCATAACTCCATTTTTATCTGTATTACCCTAATTATAGCACATAGTTAAACATTTTTATATCTAAAGAATATTCCAAATATACTATAGATACAGATATAATTGAAGTAAAAGCCCAGTTGCTACATACTGATATACTAAAATAAAAGCCCAGTTAATAATTATTGACTGAAGTAATTATATCATCAAAACAAAAGGAAAAAAAAACTCTTATTTTTGAATTTTAATTTTAATTGGTTGAATTCCATAGGTGTCTATGTTTAATTTACATTTGGAAAGGAAGTGGAGGATTAAGACAATTCAAATAAGAGAATTTTTATAAATTTAATCATCTGGAAAATGGTATTACTTCTTTAAAATTGATTCTTTAATGATAAAAAGCTCTAAGCCTAATATTTTAATATTAATATTAAGACTTGAACTAAACTTAATATTTAACATTAAAACTTGAACTAAGTCAGCCATTTTTTGTTTTTTGGGAAACATTTTTATTAAAGTATGATATTCTAGCATAAAAGGAAAGGAATTAAGGCATTGTCGTAGGTATGCTTTCATGTAACCATATATATGTCTATGCATTTCACATTAGAGAATGCTCAGTAAAGAACAAAGGTGGAGAAGAGGGGCCAGGAACTTGGGAACATCCCAGGAAGGGGAGGGGGTTGTCAGATATTGATGGTTCATGGTGACAGTCTATTATTAATAGTTCAGAATCTATAAACTTTATGGCATCTGCTTTGCCTTTTTAAAAGCCTCTTTTGTTGTCAGGAACTTCCTCTCTCAGGATAATATCGTTTTGTACTGTTTTGGCAATGAATATTCATGGTTCTCTCTTCTCTACCTTATATAGGGGCCATAACCTCATATAGGGCCCATAATAAATTAAGCTAGGCAGAGGTAAAAGCTGCCTTGAACTGAAGGTAGATAGTCGGGGGACTCAGAGTCCTCAGAGAACAATTGTTTTCTTCAGCAGAATCATGAGGTACTCCCCAGTTATACAACAATTGTTGATAAAGCAAAGTTATGGGTGGGTTACCAGGGCATCTCCCAGGTATCCACCTGTAGCCCCTTGGGATATGTAATGTTTCCTAAAATATTAACTTCCTACTGGGAGGTCATTTGTATTCAAGCTTGTTGTGTAGCTTAAATTCCAAGATGCAGGACAAAACATTCTGTCTGAGAGAAGGAGAACACACAGACATTGTCCCCATAGGCAGCAACACTGGTGAGAAGAAAACGACAATGAATTACTTTCTTCAAACACAACTTCACTCTGTCAGATAATAAAGCAGTGCTGCTCTGTTTAAAACAGACAGTAGGACTTGAGGGGCATTGGCAGGGTCACTGGTCCCTCGTTGATCCTGGGCAGAAATACACAAGTGATCCTCAGAGCTCAGTTTGAAAATAATTAATCTAAAATTTCTTTAAACCTGTGATTTCTGAGAATGCGCATCAGAGCCCAGCTGGAAAATCAGTTTTTAATGATGGGATTTCTTGCATCACATTGTGACTAAATAGTTTACTGACTAAGCTACTGTGGACTTCTACGGATGACTGAGTATGGAAAATTCCTAGGTGAACTGTAGATAGAGTTGATCTCAAGAACCATGTGGGTAAATTCAAATCTAAAGAGCAGATTTAGGGGCTTTCTTAGAAGTGGCTAAGAAGTTAGAAGGTATGTACAAAAAGAAAACTTTTATTTGAGAATATACTGTCCTTAGGGTAGGATCCAGCATCACCCAGAATCTTCTTCATATTTAGTAGAAGATGTTCATGGTTAAACACAAACACAAAATATGGCAAGGGTATAACACAGGCAAGGTCATATAATATTCAGATGCTAGATAAATTAATCAAAGAAAACAAATGTGGGTGTTGTCACCATGGGGGGATGAGATTTATATAATTGTTTCAGGTATTTGTGGTGCAAAACAATTTTAAAAGTCTTTGGAATAAATGTTTTAAAAGTCTTTGAAACAAATGCATTAGCTTTTATCTGATTCGTAATTTTTTCCTTTCTTGGAGGAAAAGTTATTTCAGATGTACGTATAGGTATCACACTTATCTATTGTGTGTCATTCAATTGCTGGATAGTGTAATACTGCTATGCCATTCAAAACAGCCAAGCTGTCCTGAGCCACATACATGTAACTGACCCTAAAGAATGTCTGTTAAGATTGAACTTTTTCCTATTGATCTCTTTTTCTTCTTTTTTTTCCGATATCTATAAACAGCCTATTGTCCAAGAGAGATATAACTTCATTTTCTGGTAGAGAATTTTCCCATTTTTATTTTAGTTAATTTTTTTGTTTGTTTGTTTGTTGAGACAAGGTCTCACTCTGTTACCCAGGCTGGAGTGCAGTGACACGATCATAGCTCACTGCAGCCTCCAACTCCTAGTCTCAAGCGATCCTCCTGCCTCAGTCCCCTGAGTAGCTGGGACTACAGGTGTGCACCACCATGCCCAAATAATTAAAAAAAATTTTTTTGTAGAGAAGACAAGGTCTTGCTATATTGCCCAGTCTGAACTTGAACTATTATCCTCAAGCAATCCTCCTGCCTTGGACTCCCAAAGTACAGGGATTATAGGCGTGAGCCAGCATGCTTGGCCCAGAGTTAATTTTTGAAATATATCATAGGTAGATTGTTGTCTGAAGAATATTTGGAAAAAGCTGAAAGTCTTAAACCATTTTATATGGCAAAATAGGATTAATTTTAAATTGGCAATATCTTGTATTTAATAATTCTGAAACCTCCCTTCTAGGTTTTGATTTATGACACTTGGGAATTGAACAACATTGGAGAACGTAAAATTTTTGTTTCATTTTATTTTAATATTAAACTTGTTTGTGCAAAAATTGGAACATTTTAAGAAATGCAATACAAGAGCATAATTACACTTTAATAGTAATCAAATACCTCATACTCAAAGGTAAAATGCATATTACATAAAAAACTATCAGCACACAGCTAATTCTGTTTTCAAAAAAAAATTTACAGAAAAGATTAGATAAAAATCATCTACTGCAGAATTCATACATGTCTGGTAAATTCATTGCCTGACAGAAGAGATGTGTGGATTTGTATTACCTCCCTTCTCCTTTTCTAATTTCTTTCCTTTTGTTTCTTTTGTCTTAAGTTTAGAAATTAATTGCTTTTTTGATTAAGAAATATTTGTGTATTTATTTGGGATCCAATTAGTTTTAAAAATCCTTATCATTTTATGTTTCCTACATCTTTCTTTGAAGATATTACTTTTGCTTTTATTTTTCATTGTTTTGACCTGTTCCTATCTCTGAGAAAGGGAATAGATTCATCAATTTTCACATGGGAGGAACTTCCTGGGATCATTTGGGCTGATTCTTCACTACAGGTAAATACGACTTGGCAGTTCTTAGATTTAATTCAAAGTTTCTGATAGACTATTATGAGACTTTCCCCAACAACAGAAAAGTCATAGCAAAGGATTTTACATTAACATTCGGAGACTCCAATGACTACTTGACTTCAGATTTTTTGGTAACACTTAATTGCACTGAGAAGGGCAGAAAGCACCCATTGACCAGGAAGCTGATTTGGGATAGAATTCAGGATGATACTCAGTGTTTGTACTGGAAAATGAGTTTCAAGTGGCTCTTAAAAAGTTCTCTTTCCTTGTGCCAGGAACTTAGATGACTCCACTTTGTCCAAACTTCAGAAATATAATATTCTTTTTCCTACTACTGTGTGATAGCATTGCTTTTGTCATTGTCACTTAGGCTGTCTGCTCTACTTTCCTTAGTTACATTCCACTGTGTGAAAATGTAGCAAGGCAAGTCAGGAGTGGAGGAATGGGCTAGGGATGAAAAACCCTGGGCTTAATTTGACAGTGCCAGAGGATTTCTATTTAAGAAAAAGTATGTGGAAATATCTGCCTGTCCTACAAAGTATTTTTTGACAGTCATATGAAAAAATTAATATGAGTGTGCAATATAACTTATAAAACTGTGGACAAAACTAGTCTCAGTATTTGATAATTTTTACTGCAATCCCGTGAGGGGCAGACCCCCCAAAAAAATTCTTAGAACAGCTTTGTCCGTGTTTTTGTTTTCCAGAGTCAGCTGCTCCATTTTCTCTTCATTTCTACAGAATGAAATTTTGGTCTGGAAGATCACTGTGAGAGCGGGCTATTGCTGTGTAAACCCCCTCCAAAACTCAGTGCTTAAAACAATAATCATTTATTATGATACCTCTCTAGTTATGAGGGTGGGGTTTTGCTGATCTCAGCTGGGCTCACTCATGTATCTGTGGACTGGAAGGCTATTGGCTGATTTACACTGGCCTCATCTGGAGCAACTGGGACAATCTGGCTCTGTTCTGTATGACTTTCATCTTTTTCTGGGACCAGCAAGCAAAGCTGAGCACGTCCATCTCATGGCAAAATCAGAAAGGCAAGTGTAAGGAAGTCTGTTCTTGCAAGCCCCTTTCAAGCTTTTCCTTGTGTCACGTCTGCTAACATTTCACTGGACAAAACAAGTTGGTTGGCTAAGCCCAAGGTCAAGAAAGTACACCCCTCACCACTCCATGGAGGATGCTGCAAAGTACCAAAGGACTGAAACAGGAGGGAGTGACAAATTGGAGCCGTTCTTGCAATCTGCTATAGTCACCTTTCTCGAGCAGTATTTTCCAAAATAAGATAATTGTATGCACGTGCATAATTATGCACACTCACAATATATTTATAAGTATTTTGCGTAAATCTAATCTTAGATCATCACATTTTTCTTTCTTTTTTTTTTTTCTTTTCAATCGTTGTATTTAGAGTATAAAATACAATGTATCAAATATAAGTACTAGGTGCTGGCACATAAAGCATATTGCTAGTTAATACCAAATAACATAAACATTAAAATCCTAGACAGTAACACATACACTCACATACACACACGCATGCAATCAAAATATGCTCCCTTTCCAACCTAAACCATATTTTAAAATTTATAACATCAAATTAACATCTTAAATCAGACATCAATATAGATAAAATAAAGTCATAGAACTAATATTGCCTTTGTCTTCTATACATGCATACATGTTTTAAGTGTATTTTCCTCCTTATTGTAATTCTTATATTTGTTTATTTGAAAGAACTGATTTCACATGATTCCTTCTTTCAGGCAGATATTTTAGCAGAACAAATTCACTTTATAGCACTCTTTATAAAATCTAATGAGATTTAAATCTTATCTATTTTTACTAAACCAGACATGCATGATTTTATTAGTGATGTTGGGCTTTTTCACAGTATTACATTTGCTATTATAAAGTTATTAAAAGATAATTTAATAGTCTGTTTTAGTAACTCTTATTGCTTTTCTCTAAATGTGTTCTTGTCAACATATTTTGCATTTATATTCAAACCAACTTTGCAGAACCTGGTATTGTCTGAAGAGGAAGGATGATAATTATTCTCCATTGCACATTTTGTCATATTTATGCTCAGTTCATCCCATTAGGAAATAAAATTGTATTTGGTTTTAGCATGCTGATCATTTTCTTTTGTGTGTGTTGTGTGTGTAAAGTAATAATTGCAGTAGCCCAGATTCGAGTACATACTTTGACATAGAGATCATTTAAAACCAAACTATTTTGGCCTATTTGGAGTACAGCAAAGATGCTGACTTAACCAACTAAAAAAGGGTAAAAAAAAGTAGGAACAATAAATATAGTTAAACACAGGTCAGGTTTGTTTCTTTAAGAAGCAGCCGAGGTCAGGTTTATTTAAGAAAGTAACTGTGAACCTGAGTTTACAGGATCTAGTTTTAATACTTATCCACCCTGTGATCTTAAGGAGGTCACAGTCTTTTGAATTCTTGTTTCCCGATCCAAAAAAAAAAAAAAAAAATGAGGGTAATAATAATCAACTTACCAATAGCATGCATTTTTGGCATGATTAAACCAAATAGCAGTTGGAGGAATGTTGAGAAAATTCTAATGTAATAAATTTACATCCTAGTGTGGATTAAATTGAGTCAAGACTGGGGTAGTTATTATTGGGAGCAATAGAGACCAGGAAGTATGCTAGTGAGGAGTTTTAATAAAATTGAAGCCTCCTGTAGGTTTCAGATGCCTGGCTGGTTGGGGAAACTATGGAATGCTTCACAACAGAAATAACTATGACCATAAAAAAAAGATGCACTTGTCAAGGAAATTCATTGAAAATGTGGACTCTCAAAATCTATATGTAAGTTGCAGATTTAACATGTAAGCTTTGTATGTGTATATTAAATATTACACACACACACATACCCAAATGCACATTTTGTGATTTTAGAGGAGGAAGGTGTTTCAGGTAGGAGTAGCTCTGTAAAGTTACAAAGCTCAGTATGAAGAAGGTGTGCACGCACAGGGAACCTTCTTCCTGAAACAGAAATTAGGGTTCAGGGAGTAAAAGGATTTTTAGACAATGTAAAAGGAATGAGGCCATGCTTACATGTCTCTACGAAAATAATTTCAATGATAAAAATAGTGTTTTCGTAAAAATTGTCTGACAGTAGCCTTAAGAATGGGTTGGATGGGGCAGGAAATGAAGGATGGTCAGCATAAAACTGAAAGAGTTATGAGATGGAAAGAAGCAACTGAAATGAAGAAGAAAAGGAACAACTCTTAGAGACATTCCTGAGGAGATGACAGCACTTGATGACAGACTGGGTTGAGGAGGAAGAAGAGTTAAAAATGTTTGGTTCTCCAGGTTAAGTATATGGAATACATATACACACACTTATTTAAACTGTTTTTGCACAAATAGTGTTTTAAAAAATCAACTTTCTTGAGGTCGAGTTTACATGAAATAAAACTAATCTCTAAAGTAGTCAGTGGGCAAAAAGAGAGCAACATTGTAAAACAAAATACAGTACCTAGGAAAGTTGAAAACTGAAAATGGACCTTGACCTTTAAATACTTTGGTTTAATAACTGTCCCAATAAATTGTGGAGAAGCTACTTTTGCCATTTTTCATTGTATATTCAATACCTACGAAATCAGTGCCAAATTTCCAATGAATAAGAAATTTTTATTTGTCTCAAGAAAAGATTTTGCTCTGCCTAATTCTTTAAAATCTCATGCAAAGTCAATTATTTTATATTTACAAAAAGAATTATCAGTGCAGATTTTACCACATACTATTATGCTTTTAATAGGAAAAGGAATTTTTAAGAGAGGAAGGGATAATATTTAATGAGCTTGATTTGTAAACCCTGAAGCAGATGCAAATTAATGTAAAAGATAAGGTTACAAAAGATGTAATCTTTCTAAAATGCTGCTTTCTTGTGTATATTAGTTGAAAAAGTTTTGATAAGACTACTATAAAAATATATTCTCAATTATTTTGGAATGACTAAACTCAAGTTTTGAATAATAAAGCTCTGACACTTGCCATTTATTTTTTTTTTTATTATAACACTATCATGACAAAAACTTTAATGAAAACACATTTTATCAGTCTTCAGCAGAAGGAAAAGTTAATCAATTTTAAAAAGTGAACCAAGATATACAAATAGACAACCCATGATGGTTTTTGAACATTAGTATTTTTTTGCATATGATAAAGTCTCTATATGCATAAAGTGAGTTTGGTTTTGGTTTTTGGAACTACTTGCTTTTTTATACAGATATTTTGTTAAGGCCTTATCTTTTTGGATGGAAAATATGGTAGATCATTTAGGGAACTGTGGTTCACATCTTAGTCTTTTCTTTTTTTTCTCAAAAAAATTTTAAGCCTTTTGAGGGCATAGATCATGTCTCCTTCTTCTGTACATCCTACAACATGCAGGATAGTAATACTGAGCATATAACAGAGAATCAAGCATTCGTCCAGTAACTACATTGGCCCAATTCAGTAACAATTTCATTTGCTCATTTTGCACAAATGAGAAACTTGCAAAAGTTCTTGATCTCAATTATTTTACACTGACCTTCTTTCCAGACTCACTGGAACACATCTAGAATAATAGTTCAACTATATTTGATGGTCGAGGAGATACAGTGCATATTCCTTTGTCCCTCATCTCCTTGTTCTCTTACATATTTCTGGCCTGGGAATGTAATAAAAAACAAGGAAGAGAGGCAAAACTTATGCATTTAATTTGTGGTGGCCTATTTTAAAATTTAGGTAGTATTTTTTCAGGTCAAAATAACTATTGCATTAGAAAAATAGAGGAGAATGACACATGTTGTGTCTGATTGATCCAGTAGGTAGTAAGGCCTGAAGCAGGAGAGCTGAGCATAGAGGAATTATTCATTTATCCCTCTATTCACTTATTTAATTTCTAACAGGTGGAAGCCACTTACATGTATTATGGGTTTAGTTATGATGTATATTATAAGTCATGTATAATATGCACATTATAGGCTTGGTTGATCTCAGACCAGATGTGTGTATGTACATAGATACCACTAGTTTGAGTATATATGTGTTTGTATATATGCATATTATATATATGTGTGTGTTTATGTATACATATATACACTATAGACATAGTATTCTTTTTTTTAACTTTAGAGATAGACGTGTAGATGGAAAAACTGTGTTTTAAACGACTCTATAAAGTTATTTACTGCAGTTTGACTTGGCATATTATTGAGATTTTATCAAACAAAATGAAGGCTATAGTTTAGGCCAACTCTTGATTTTTCTGCTTTTATTTTGTTTTATTTTATATTAAGTTTATATTGTGCATAGTCTTATTTTATCATAAATGATATTCTTATGATAGTGAGATACACATTACTATCTCTCTCTCTGTCTATATGTATATCTATATCATCTATCTATATCTGCTTCTTTTGCCTAGAATAATTTCCCCATCATTTTTTGCTGCTAAAAACTTATTCATTTTTCAGGATCTAGTTCAGATGTCGTTTACTCTAAGCTCTAAAAAATTCAATCACTCTTTCCTCTGCATCTATACAACTTTACTTCTGCTTCTGTCATAGATCTAGGCCATAGAAATTAACACTTACACTGGGATAAATTAGGACTCTTTTCTACTGTTTAGCGAGTTTGACCTAAGGGAGTTGGGAAACGGGCTCCAAGGCTTTTAAACACAGCAGCAGTATGACTGCGTATGTGTTTTACATGAACCACTATGGCAGGGACATACATCATGGACTAAGAGAGAAGAAACTGACTCGGGACAGGGTAGAAGTCATATCTCGGCTCTGATACTGATCTTGTCAATAATGCTTTCATATTTCTATCTATAAAATGGGGACCATAATGCCTGCCTCTCAGTTTTTTGGGAGGAGAAAATGAGAAAGTGAGTGTAAAGTACTGAACCCAGTGCTTGGAAAGCAATAATTATTCAATTGATAATATCTAGTGTCATTGTTAATGAAATATAGGAGGCAAAAACCTAAATTAGAGTATTTTCTGTGCTGATAGAAAGGAATGTCTCAAAGTGCAAACATATACATATGGATCATATGACCTATTACCCATAAAAATAAAAAAAAAAAACCATAATAACCAGACATTTCCCAGGAGCCTCTGGGCTAGGCAATATTTCACCAGTTGTTCCAAACCAGAGTCATTAGAACTCTAGGCAGTAGTAAGTGCTCAAAATTGTTTCCAATTTTTCAATATAAACTTAAAAAATAGTATTCACAAAGTAATATTGATTTTTTTTGTTTTTGGTTAGAATTGATTTTATTTACTGTGTGTCTAATTTTAATTTGAGAAGTTATAATTAATTAAAAAGGTATGATTAATTTTAAACATGGAAAATCTTTTCTCAAGTGCTGTATATTTTATGTAAAAAATTCAAAATATAAAATCCATAAGAGAAAATTTACAGAGAAAAGGGAACATTCATTGTGGAAAAAAAAAATTGAGAGCCACTTACGTAATCAGAGTCATATCGGGGCCCAATTTGCTTATCTACTTCAGACAGCCAGGCAGCTGATTTGCTTTGGGAATCCTAGAGACCCTTTGGAAAAAATCCTCTTAACAACAAGAAAATAAACAACCCAAATTTAAAAAGTGAGCAAAAGATATGAACAGATACATCACCAAAGAAGATATGCAGATGGCAAATAAGCATATAAAAAGATGCTCAACATCATGTCATTGGGATATTGCAAATTAACAACGAGATACCAGTACATATCTATTTAGAATGGCCAAAATCCAAAACACTGACAACACTGAATGATGGTGAGGATGTGCAGCAACAAAAATTTGCATTCACTGCTGATGGGAACGCAAAATGGTATAGCTATTGTGGAAGACAGTTTGGCAGTTTTTTACAAACTAAACATATTCATTCCATATGATCTGGCAGTTGCCCTCTTTGGTATTTATTCAAATGAATTGAAAACTTATGTCCACACAAAAACCTCCACACAAATGTTTATAGATGCTTTATTCATAATTGCCAAAACTTGGAAGCAACCAAGATTTCCTTCAATAGATGAATGTACAAACTGTGGTACATCCATACAACGAAATGTCATTCAGAATTAAAAAGAAATAAGCTATCAAGCCATGAAAAGATGTGAAGATACTTTCAACGTATAGTGCTAAGCGAAAGAAGTGAACCTGAAAAGGCAATGTGTTGTATAATTGCAACTATGTGACATTCTGGAAAAGGTAAAACTATAGAGACAGTACATAGATCAATGGCTGCTAGGAGCTCATGGTGGGGGAAGGGTGAATAGGAAAAATGCAGGGGATATTTTTTGGGAAATGAAACTATTCTGTGTGATAATATAATGATGGATGCATGTTATTGTATGTTTGTCAAAATCCATTAAATGTACAACACAAAGAGTAAACCCTAATGTAAACTCTGGACTTTAGTTAATAATAATGTATTGACATTGGGTCATTAATTTAACAAAGTACCACAGTATTGCAAGATATTAATCATAGAGGAAACTGTGGAAGGGTGAGAGAGTATATGGGAACTCGTCTTTTCTTCTCAATTTTTCTGTAAACCTAAAAAAAAGTCTACTAATTAACAACAACAACAAAAGGTCTGTCCTTCTTCCCTGGAACATGTCAACTTTGTGTTGTTGATCCTGGGCTTGTAAGTTTTTCTTCTCTCTTTCCCCTAAAATAAATAAAGCTTAATCCTTTATGCTGCCCCCCCCCAAAAAATATAAAGTAATGTTAAATTGTTTTGGAGTAATGAGATTTTGATCCTCAAATACGGAAATGAAGAGAAAGTCTACCCAAACTCCTTAAAAAGAGAGTAGCCTAAGGAATAAGGCAGAGAGAGGTGAAAGAGTAAGTGATGATGATGATGATGATGATAATAATAACCGTAATTCTTACACAGGGTAAAGATTAATGAAAGAAATACCACACAAGGCATAGTAATAAAGAAAGCATAGCCTTCCAAATCTGGCCATATTACTTACTAGCTATGTGAACAAAGGCAGGTGTTTAACCATTCCAAGGCTCTATTTTCTCAAGTATCAAATAGCAAGGATGGCAATATTTGTATTGCGAGGTATTCAAAAGTTTAAATGACAAATAAAGGGTACTGGCCAGTGTTTAGGCATGCAAGACAGTTTTCCGCTTCTCTCCTGGAGGAGTGATTAACCATAGCCTTCATTCCCAATAAGGAGCTTGAAATAAGTTCTAAGGAGCTTCAAATAAGAAGAGCTATGTGCATGAAACCAAAGGTTTGCTCTCTGGGGACCAAATGCTTTGTGGTTCCCTGAAAACCACAGTCAACTAAAAAATTTCATTAAAGCAGAAAGCATTCACCTGCTAGGGGCATAAAGAGTAAATACTGTTCCTGGGGTTTGAACTTTTGGGGATGAAGGTGCTTGGAAGCACTGAGAATTGTCCAAATCTAAGAAAGGTGAGTTGGGGCTTTTCAGAAGCAGAGAAGAGGGCAGAAGTGCCAGGGATCTGATGACATAGCATGCTGGGAACCAGCTGAAAAAAGCAAAAGACTGAGTTCCTATTTCTTTAATATTTTGTATTTCCTTAACTGAACTGCCCTGATGGTTAGGGGAAGAACTGAAGATGAGGTGACATTGGTCTTACCTGGATTTGGTGTGGCAGCATAGGCACGCGGGAAAGAAGCAGGGAAGCAGAGCATTTAACATAAGAGGAGACCATCAAAAAGAATTTATGCGTTTATGTTTATTTGCAATCCAGAGATTAGTGGAAGGAACTGGGTAAACACTGGAACTAAATCCTCATTGACTGTGATCTGGGCCCTTGCTTTTTATTTTGTTTTCACTTTGTGGAGCTAAAAGTGACATGTGAAAGAACAAATGTTTCTCAAATCTTAAATTCTATTGTTAAGAAACTTTTCATTAAAGATTATAATAGATGCAAGGAAGATAATATTAGTAACCACTGAAAAGACAATCTATGTTTAATGGATAACTAGGGAAAATACATTAACAGTGGGAGAAATTAAATTTGATATGTTGAGAACACCAGAGCTTATGTAAAGAGCTGAAATCAACATGAATTCTTGTCCTTGTGTTAAAAAAAATGCATTTATTGGGCACAGGTAATTTTCCTGTTTCTATGTTAAATAATACTGAGACCAGGCAAAAATAACTTAGCTACTTTCTTCAGAAAGTACTTGTTCCTGGAAGATAAGAGTGAACTGAAATAGTTTACTTACTAATATAGTAGTGTGCTGAAGACTCAATTCACCTTGCTGTATGCACCAGTTTGAAATTATTAAGTCATGAATTCTGTCAGTCCCAATCAGTTCCCTGATTTGAAAGACTTGCCTTAAAATAGCTCAGTCCAGGACCTAAGATTCTATACTCACCATTCCTTAACATTTATGTTTTGAAACACTATTAAGGCTCTGCTGAGGTGGTATTCTCCTTTGCTACAGTAAGTCTTTAAAAGTTGGCTTTATTTGTTCAGTGTTTTTCTGGTTGTCTTTTTGGTCTTTGAGGGTTTCAACAACTGACAATTATGGAGGTCTTACAGATCCAATTGAACCCCCCCCCCACTAATACATGTCAAGATCCTCAACCCAAAACACTTTTCCTGAAGGCCTCCTTGGGCCTCCCTTCCAAGGGTCTCTTCAGCTGCTACACTGAGGTAAGTTCTGCATTGGGTCTGAACTCCAATTTCTTTTTCTTCAGGCTCCCAAGCTCCAAACTACTCAGTTTATTTTAACTTCTATGCATGAGAAATGCTTCTGTGGAATTGTTTGAATTTGTGACCAGGTTTGAAATTCTTATCCTTGGAGGTAACCTGCCTTTTACTCACAACACATTCTTGTGCCTTTAAAAAATACATATTCCTTTTTTTTTTTTTTTTGGTTGGGGAGGTCTTTGTCACATTCTGTTCTAATCTTATAAGTGAAAGTTCTTACAGAAGAGATTGGACATAGGCCTGATAAATCCATCTTTTAAGCTCACTCTAAGGGCTGATGAATTCAGAGGGCCATGTCAAACAGGCATTATGGGAAAAGTTTACATTGGGCCATCTGCCAAAACCCTGTTAGAGCTTGCCACAGCGTTGTCTAAATTTGTCTGTCAGAGCTTGGTTCAGGAAGAAACCTCTTGAAAACTCCTGAACACCAGAAGAATTATGAATTTATCAGGTCTTCAGTTAAAAACAGCTAGCCATTTGGATCAAGGTAAAAGGTATGATATGGGCCCAAAAAAGATATTTGACTGACCTGTTGCCAGACTTTGATGGCTTTGTCTCAAAGTCTTTGCTCTCTCAGACTTCAGCTTATTTCACGTGTTCACACTGTAACACTAACTATGTGCTTATCTCTCTAAATTGCATAATTTCTCAAAGGACAATTTAGAATTACAGTGGATGCTTTGGCAAATTTCTGATATAAACAAAATTATTCATTTGAAAAGAGCCCCAGAACAAGAAAATGCCAAACATCTAATGTTTGCCTTTTTTGGATTGCTAGGAGAAAGCTTCCAAAAGAAATTCACATTCCAAAATAGCACCTTTAAAAGATGTCGTAGCCAAGTCAAATGAAAAATGTGAAAAACATAAAATGATCTTTCTCTTTAATCTCCCTAAATCACAATGCAAATTTACCAGGCTTTGTTCCATGTTTCTTTTCCCTCCATTGTAATCCTGTTAATATATTACCCTCCTCTCTGACCCTCCCTGCTGACCTATGTCCATTCCTCTTTGCCTGACAAGAAACCCTCATATCTCAATTGCCTTTTTAAAATTAAACCTTCTTCAGATTAGAGCAAACTTCTTATGACTGATTTTAAGCCCTAGTCTCATTCTTATAAAGAGCTTTCCAAAGCCTACACGTGAAAGAAAGAAATTCACAGAAGAATTTAGAATAATTCTAGGAAGATATAGAGCTCTATACTCTATATCAATTTTTTTCTTGATGTAGTAGAGACCTTAAGGGCAAGCAATGGATTGGAAAGGACAGAGTGGGAAGTCCCTAAAAGTGTTTTCAGAGAACCTCCCCCCTACGCTAGTCAACCCACTGCACTGAAATCCAGAGGAATTTAGAAAAGCAGTGTATGTTAAGTAAGGTCTTTTGGAGGCTCTCTTCAGTGTCCTTACCATGAAAATAGACTGGACTCAAATTTTTTCTTATACTCAAAGAAAAAATGAGCCCATTGGAGATACCAGAAATAGGCATTTTAACACCTTGGATAGCACTAAGCCGTCAATCCTGAAGCATAGGTCAAACCAGCACTCTTTTTTGAGGGGAACAGTCTTCAGCCAGAAATGGGGGATATAATATGCAAGCAAATACTGCAAAGAGAACAAGATCTCTAGCACCTCTTTGCATATTTTTAAAGAGCCATTGTGCAAAAGCATAAACAGATACAGAATATGTGTTACTGACCTTACAGTAAAACTATCAGATGTTCCCTTCTCCAGTTTTAAGCACCAGGATGATAAGGATAAAGGATGAATGATAAGCAGAAAGGACATTGGAAAATCAATTCTCTTACACTAGCTAAGACACTGAAGGAAAAAAAAAATATATATATTGATCAATGAGGATACTTAATCATCTAATTTATATATAGAGGAGGAACCATATATATATGGGACAACCAATTCCTTAAGTTATTATTTTACACTTCAACTCAGAAATTTTATGTAAATGTTAAGCAAAAAACTTGGAAATTTGTCATAGATTTGGGTGCCTCAATCTCTACTTTGTTTCTTTTTAATAAACATAACTTCTTCCTCTGAGCAAAAAATACTAATGAAGTGGTAGATAGCTCTCATAGTGTTCAAATGTTCTCCACCTCTCAGCCTATAACTTTCATCTTCAGATCTTTTAACTGAAGGACATTCTTTCCTCTTTGCTGGCATCACATCTGCTAACTTAAGAGGAAAAGGTCTGCTGTGCAAATAGAATTGTCAGATTGAATGCTCTCCTGATGTACTCTGTTTTTTTTTTAACTTGAAGGACACCTTTATTCATAATCAGGCCGTAGCTACATCAGACATTGAGTTAATAGCATCCATGAATTGATAGCATCCATGTGTCCAAGTCAAGCCCTTATTTAAAGATCTTCACAAAAGGGTAAATTCTTCATGAGCCCAAACTTCTATTGATGTTGGCATAATTATTGGGGCTGAACCCATAACGGTGCAGATTGATGCATACATAACTTTACACAAACTTGCACAATACCCTCTAAAATTAGAAATTAAAGAAAGACTAAAGCCAAGATATGAAAGCCTAGAGAAGTAGGATATCATCGTACCTCACACCAATCCATGTAATAATTTTGTCCTCCCAGTCAAGAAGCCTATCTGGAGAGGATATTGATATATTAAGCTCTCCAGGGTCATAATAAAATAGTCATTCTACACTTCCTTATGTTTTTGAATACAAATAGTTATTTAGCCTCTGTGCTAAGTTAAAGTTGTAGATCTGTGTTCTGCCTTCTTTAGGGTCCTTCAGGTAAATATTCAATATTTTTTGCCTTTTCCTGGGAACGTCAACAATGTTGATGAGCTGTACACCATTGATTATGTTATGTACTTACTGTTTAAGCTCTGAAAGGATCTAAAGTTTCCAAAGGAAAGTTAAAATTTTTCAAGATAAAGGGGATTACCTAGGACGTGGTTTAGGCAAAGGAAATACTCACCTCACTTCTGACAGATTAAAAACCATTCAAACATTCCTGGTCACTGAGAGGTAATTAAGAAGATTTCTGAATCCCACTGATTCCGATAGGAAATGAGTTCCCAGCTTTTCTGAAATTGCCATGCCTATACTTGACCCAGCCAAGTTAAGGTAAACAAAATTCTTTCTTGGGAACATGAAAAATATCAGAGATCATACAATTTAAAATTAGTACTTCAACAAATTACAATATTGAGTTTGTCTTATAATCATAGGCCATTCTATCTATTGGTACCTAAGTGATCTGGAGAAGTCCTGGATGTTATAACTCAACTTCATGGAATCATCAGAAACCATTTGAACTGGTGGCAAAAGTGTACCCACCTTGCCTCGATGTAATGGCAGCTGCACATATTCTAGGAAAAATTTATGCTGCCTTATTTTAAATTTTCTTTTATAATGGATGGTCCCTAATGTTGTACAATCTTTTTTGCTCACTGAAAATACACAAGAGTTTTCAGAAAATAGGCTTACATTCTACAAAATATTTTTATTTCTCTTCACACATTTTCATTTGTAAAATCTCTGATGTTGATCTTCAGTGAGGTACAGCTTGGGGTATATCCACAGTCACCCTGGGATGACAGTGGGTTTGACATGCCTCTTTTCATCTCTTTCCCTGACCATATTAAGCTCTTATGCCCCATTAATTGGAGGCTGATTGCTCTATTGTTTTCAACAATGTCCTGGGGCATAAATTGCTCTCTAGACTCATCTAATCAGATTTGGGCTCCTTTGAAGGAGGTCCTGAGGTCACTGTCAGATATTCCTTTTCCAAGTGGTCTCTTTCTAAGGTTCTTTCCTACAAACTAACTGGCTTACTGTTCAGCATGTGTCTTGAACCTATCTTCTCCCAATTGCCTTTCATGTAAATTCTACCATTTTTGAGAGTGCCTTTGGCCTAGAATTTCCCCATGCTCTGTTGCAAATGAAGTCAGTTTCTTTGGGATGAGATTGGGAGCTCTCTGTTTTATGGCCTGCTTCTACCCCTGACCAAATATCTGAGTCAGTCTCTGAACAGCGGTATGCTTCTGTCTGAGTGATACCCCTACTTTTGGACCTGAGTACTCAGTGGAGGTGGGGGTGGTAGCCTGATGTCTTCTTGACTTGGCTCTCTTTGTGTGAAACTAATACCTTATGACCCAGAGCAAGGCCACTGGGACCCCCAGCACTTTCACTGGTGCTGTGCCTGAGGTAGAGCCTCTGTTCCTTGAGTGGAGGTTGGGCTGAGGAAGGGCGTCTCACCTGTCATATGCTCTCACCTGAATCAGCATCAGCAACAGGAGACAACTGGCAGCAGGAGAAATGTGGATGCTGAGTTCTGCCCTAGAAGAAAGCCCTCCAACTAGGAGTGGGGGCAGAGAAAACTCTGTGTTCTTGGCTACAGAAGTCTGGATTGGAGTTTCCACATCTCTGAGCTGGGATGAACACTGGAGGGAATGGTCTTTGTTCAAATATTACAGACTCTAGCTTTTCATACTGAATATTCATACTTTATTGACTAGATATTTCTTCCTTTGCTGTAAGCCCTTATGATCATTTCCAGAGGTTATAAAAAGTATTTTCTAAAAATAATTTTTACCATTTTCACTGGGGAGTGGGCCATGGAGCTCTTCCTACTGTCATGCTGGAAGTCCTTGCTCCCTCATTTCGCTTTTAGACCCTTGTGATTATATTGTGCCCACCTGGATAATCCAGGCTAGTTTTCCTATCTTAAGGTCAGCTGATTAGCAACTTTATCTATTTCCTTGAATTACCCTTTGCCGTGTAATATAACATATTTATAGGAAATGGGCATCTTTCGGGGAACACCATTCTGCCTACTGCAGTGATACCAACACATCAAAGAGTGGTGCTGATCTTCATTGACCATATTCTCATGCTATGGTTGTATATGGTTTCTTTGTCACCACTAAAACTCATGTTGAAATTTGATCCCCAGTGTGGCAGTGTTGGGAGGTGGGGCCCAGCGAGAGGTGCTTGAATTATCGGGGTGGATCCCTCATGAATGGATTGGTACCATTCTCATGGTAGTGAGTCAGTTTTTACTATGGCAAGACTGGATGAGTTCTCACAAGAATGGGTTATTTCCCTTGAGAGCGGGTTGTTATAAAGCCAGGATGCCTCTTAGCTTTTCGTTCTTCACACGTGTCTGCTTCCCCTTTGACCTTCTCTGTCATGTTATGATGAAGCAGGGAAGACAGGGCCATGTACTAGAACTTTCCAGCTTGCAGTATCATGAGCTAAATAAACCTCTTTTCTTCACAAATTACCCAGCCTCAAGTGTCTTGTTATAGCAACACACAAGACAGACTAAGACATCCCATAACGTAATGGTCTGTCTTCCATCTTAGGATAATGCATGACCAAAAGGGTCAGTGAGCATTACTATAAACATAATTTTCTGTCCCTGTGTTAAACCATGCTAGGTTCAGGCATACCTTTCTGCCCTTGTGTTAAGAAATACACATGATAAGCATATTTACATGTCCCTATGTCAAACAATGCTGAAATCCAGCAAAAATAACTTAGCTACTTGTTCCAAGAAATACTTAATTTTTGAAGACAAGGCTATTAGTCAACTCTAATAGCTAATTAAGACTGACAACTTGCTTATCAAAACTCCCTTTAAGACTCATTTGTCATTGTGCTTACCAATTCAAAGCTATTAATTTGTACACTATACCTAATTACAACCAGTTTCCTGCTTTGAAATACCCATCTTAAAATCACTCAGCCCAGAAGATTGAGTGTGTGTGTGTGTGTGTGTGTGTGTCTAGACCTTATTTCAAGACATCTAAAAACAGAGGTAGAGCCTCTGTTCCTTGAGTGGAGGTTGGGCTGAGGAAGGGCGTCTCACCTGTCATATGCTCTCACCTGAATCAGCATCAGCAACAGGAGACAACTGGCAGCAGGAGAAATGTGGATGCTGAGTTCTGCCCTAGAAGAAAGCCCTCCAACTAGGAGTGGGGGCAGAGAAAACTCTGTGTTCTTGGCTACAGAAGTCTGGATTGGAGTTTCCACATCTCTGAGCTGGGATGAACACTGGAGGGAATGGTCTTTGTTCAAATATTACAGACTCTAGCTTTTCATACTGAATATTCATACTTTATTGACTAGATATTTCTTCCTTTGCTGTATGCCCTTATGATCATTTCCAGAGGTTATAAAAAGTATTTTCTAAAAATAATTTTTACCATTTTCACTGGGGAGTGGGCCATGGAGCTCTTCCTACTGTCATGCTGGAAGTCCTTGCTCCCTCATTTCGCTTTTAGACCCTTGTGATTATATTGTGCCCACCTGGATAATCCAGGCTAGTTTTCCTATCTTATTTCAAGACATCTAAAAACACAAGCTGTGCTTGATCATCAGATTTTTTCTGATGACTGTTTTTGAGAAGCTGACCAACAATGGAATCAAACATGAGTATAGACAAAATATTGACTGTGGAAATTGCTAAAAGTTGGAAACAAATGAACCATACATTGTAAAAGTGTAAACTGCTTATTTTTGCATATGTTTGTGAACTCTGTTTTGAATAATGGAATTGGAAGCAGAGAAATGATGCTGCAATTGTTTATCCACAAAGCACTTTAAGTGGGGAAACAGGGCTTGAGAAAAACATTAAGTAGAGACTTTCCAAATATTGCTGCCTTATTTTCTCCTCTCGAATTTTCTATTGTTTCACTATCGGGATGGAAAATATATATTATTTGTTTCTTTGTTTGCTTGGTTACTTATTTTGTCTTTCTATTCTGTCCATCTTTCAATAGTAAGTTAACAGAAGTAAACTATATTTTTTTCTTTTTTCTTTCTTTGCCACCATGAAGAAGAAGTTAAACAGTTCTAAATTTTTTTTGCAAAGCATTTCTACTAATTACTTAAATTTAATATTCTCTAAAGTAATGCTATATTATTGTTGATAATTGTGTTGATATGATATACAGAATATAAATCCTTGGACTTATCAATCAGAAAGAGATCTGAATCTCAGTAGCCCAGTAGTTTTCAACCATGGCTACAGGTTTGAGTCACCTATTGAAGCCACATCTGTGCGTGTCAGGCCTTGTCTTCTCCACAGATGATTCTGATACACAGTGAGAGTTGAGTAGTACTGATATAATCCATCTCCCATATACCACACTTTGGGAAACAGGTTTTCAGGGGATAAGTTTTTACTTAAGACTATCAAACTGTCAAATTATAGATGTGAAATTATAACCCATAATTTCTGTTGTCAAAGTAAGAGTTTTAAATAAGTAAATTATAAAAATAAAAGTGATGCTATAATGCATGCCTTGAGACATTTTATATTAGTAGCTAAATCTACTAGGTCATGGTTGCAGTACTTAGTTTAACTTTCTAAATGCAAATTATTCTGATTCCTGTACATTATGGTTCAGGAAACTGTAGTCTATAGGCCAAATACAGTCTGCCACATGATTTTGAATGGTCTATGAGCAAAGATTTGTTTTTGCATTTTTAAATTGTTGGAAAAAATTTAAAGGAGAATAATATGTGTGGCACATAAAAATTTTATGTAATTTAAATTTCAGTGTCCATAAATAAAGTTTTATTAGAAGACATCCATGCTCATTCATTTACTTATTATTTATGGTCACTTTTATGTCATAGTGGCAGAGTTGAGTAATTGTGACAGAGACCATACAGCCTACAAAGCCAAACATATTTATTATCTGGTCTGTTACAGAAATGGTTTGCCAACCCTTACTTTCATCAAAGAGTTAAAAATTCTGGATCTGTGCAAATTAGCATGTGTTTGTAATAATGCAACATATGGAAGGGTTGAATGTATTCTTGGGCAAGATCCTCTATATTCCCTCAATATCACTCATTATTCTATTTGACTTTAATTGTGTTCTTGGGTTGATATGTTAAAGATTAATGATGCACTTAACCTAAGTCAAGATTCACAGAGATGTGAAGTAATAGCAGTGTAGAAGGCATAATAGTTACAGATATAACTTTTTTCCCCTAGAGAAATCCTGAGGGTTTTCGGTGTAAAGAATTTAAGTAATTGTAGCAAATCTCTCCCAGAGGATGCATATTCTTGTCATAAAGCTGACAGCACACCTATGCTATGCAACTTGGAAAAATATGGAGAGCTAATGTGCAGTGTCAGTCATTTTGCTCTTCAGTAGAGTTGGGTTTAATTGAGCAGTGAGTACACATAATATTTGCATAACTCTAGCTGAAAAAAGTTAAATTCAAAGCTCTGCGCCTAATGAGATGTTAGTGACTGCCACAAGGGAGTGTGGATCTATGTCCCTAAAGCAAGATATTGTTTGGTATTGAATATAAGCTATTGAAGGACTCTCAGTGCAGATATAGCTCCTAAATAATCCACATTTTCTGTGGTTAAGGTGCCGTGGGATAATGAGATAATGTTCCCATTGATTGTATGGACAAGTCAGTTTGTAACCCATTAGGATTAAAACAATAGTGGCAACAATGGTAATAACAAAAGAGGTAGCAGCAGCAGTAGCAAACATGGCTTTAGCACCTTCTATGTGCCCAGAACTGTTTTAGGTACTTTGCAAGTTTTAACTCTCTTAAATCCTCACAGCAGCCCTCTGAGGTAGATAACTATTGCACTGTACTAGGTACATTGTACATTGTACTGTACTGATGAGGAAAATAAAGCACAGGGGAAGTAAGCAACTTGGCCAAGGTCACACAAGTAGGAAATAGGAAAATTTGATTTAAACCAGGCAATTTGGCTACAGTCTTTGCTCTTAAATAGTATCTTTTACTGCTTAAACAAGGTATAGTTTATATATCATGTAAGTAAAGCAGTAGAGTGTTCACCAAATCATATTTTAGAAAAAATATTGAGATTCCAAAGGATTTGAACACATACACACACACACACACGTATAGATAGAGAGAGATAACTTAATGTTGGCTTTCTTAATTAAAAAAAAGGAATTCTATTTATTAATATTATAGGAGACTGGGGCTATCTCTCAGTATGTGGACTATGTTGTATTCTTTTTTTAATCTCCTGATTCTAGGACAGTATATAGTACAGCACATAGTTGATGCTCCATAAAAGTTTGCTTAAGGTATGAACTGATATGTGGAAAGTACTTTCTGGTTTCCATATGTTCCGCCATATAAACAGAAGTTTGTGCAGATTAGGAAGGAGAAAATTTTCCCCAATTGTTTCCTTTCATGAGGATTTCCCCCAATAGGTCTGAGAATTGTAGAAGACTGATAGGTCTTTAATCCAGCTCTGAGAGCCCCCCCTGAGATGTAGGTAATATTTTCTCACTAGGGCTTCCCTGCTACCTAATAACTGTTTCTTTCTATATCTTCAGGTATATGTCTAAAGTCTCAACTCTTTTGAATAACCATTGGCTTTTATGCCTTCTAATGAGAGGGGTAGAAATGTTCCACCAGTTTGTCTTCACTGGGCCCACTCAGGTCCGGGATTGAAGGCTTTCAACAAGCAGGCAGTCATTATAGGCTTACCAATTTATTTCAGAAATCCTCATTGTGTTGAAGAGATCATTGGAAAATCCAGTTAGGTCTCATCAGTGAGTGCAATCTGGAATTTGTCTCAGTATCCTGAACCTTGTATTCCATTTGTGTGAGGTGATCCTGGGAATTCACATACCCATTGGTCTTTTTTTATCTTATAAACTGCACCATGTGTAGTCGTCTGTGGAAATCATCATATTGCTTTTTTTTAAAAAACAGCTTTATTGAGATATAATTCATATTCAAAGAACTACACATATTTAATATGCACAATTTGTTGAATTTGAACATATGAAAACACCCATGATACCATCAACACATTCTACACAATAGACATTCCAACACCTCCAAAAGTTTCCTTGTATCCTATTTTTGTTTTTGTGGTGAGAACACTGAACATGAAATTGGCCTTCTTATATTTTGAAGTGTACAGCACTGTATTGTTAAGGATAGGCACTATGTTGTACAGCGATCTCGATCACTTCCTCTTGCCCAGAATCCTTGATTAAGTCTGGGATAATCTCTTGCTCTGGTCATCTCTATTACCTAAAAGTAGTTTCTTATATTTTCTCTCTCCTGCCTTCAAACTGAAGGATCTAGAAGATCTGTTTCTCCATAATAATATAGCACCTGACAGATGATAATTGGCACACCACTGGGGAGTCCTGCTGGCACCTTCTTATACCACCCGACTGTCCCACATGCAATTCAGAGGACTAGATAAAGTCTTTCTCACCTTATTCAACATTATAATTTTAACTATTTTTTTTCAAGTGTGTAAAATGCTTTTATTGATATGCCCTATTCTTAAACAATTCATGCTGAATAAAAATAATGTAGAAAACAAATTCTGCAAACAGCAAAGAGTAACAAAGAATGAAACTATTTTTTTGTCATCATATGAATCTACAATTTCCAGATATAACAGATTCAGAAAGTATTGGACAAGTTGAATAGAGTTCTGAGAATGCTATGCATATTTGCCAATCAAAATACCTCCAACAGAGAGCGAAAAAGAAACAGAGATCTATTGAAAAACATTCTCATGACACAGAATCATTGAATTAAATGACTTTCAAATAAAGGTGTGAACCTTACAATAATTTCAAATCACAATCAATATGAAGCAAAGATTTACATGAAAGAACTACCTTTAGATGTATGAGCGTTCAGATGAGGAAAATGTGCTCAGTGAAGTAGAGAACCCAAAATGTTTTGCAATATCCCGTCCACTACTCAAGCATGATGACTTCAAAAGGGTCACAGACAGAAATGGAAAATTGGAATAAATACTGATCTAGCAGTGAAAGGGCTGAATGAAACTGTGTTCCCATCTTTATATGCCCAAATCCAGATATTATTTCTGCATGGATGATCCAGAGATGATTAACTCACAGCATATCAAGACCCGAATTACTTCTCAACTCTGTGGCCAAATTTTCTTTCTCCAGATCTTTTTTTTTTTTATTTCAGAATATTATGGGGGTACAACACTTTGGCTATATATATTGCCCATGCACTGCCTGTGTCAGAGATATAATCGTGGTCATCCCCCAAACTGTGCTTCCCGCATCCATTCAGTGAGAGTTTTCCCATCCCCTCCACCACCCTCCCGCCTGCCCGCCCCCTGAAGAATATTATTGCCCTGTGTGATGTAAGTGTTGATCAGTTAGTACCAATTTGATGGTGAGTACCAGTGGTGCTTGTTTTTCCATTCTTGTGACAGTTCGTTTCAAAGAATGGGTTCTAGCTCCAACCAGGATAATACCAGATGTGTTAATTCACTATTGTTTTTTATTGCTGAGTAATACTCATTGGTATACATACACCACATTTTATTAATCCACTCGTGTATTGATGGGCGCCTGGGTTGTTTCCACATCTTTGCAATTGTGATTTGGGTTAATTTCTTTTACATTTGGTCATGAATGACTGTCTTCACCCCAATAATACATTTTTGAAGACCTACCATGTGTATCAGAATAATTATAGAAAAAACCTAAGGGACTTATTATTGACACTCTGCTATACATTTTTAAAATTAATAGGCTACTTGTGAGCAGTTTTAAGTTTACAGAGAAGGAATACTACTGATTTGGGTACATTGATTTTGTAACCTGAGACTTTGCTGAATTTATTTATCAATTCCAGGAGTGTCTTGGTGGAATTGTTGGGGTTTTCTAGTTATAAGATCATATCTTTAGCAAAAAGTGACTGTTTGACCTCCTCATTCCTGATTTGTATAACCTTAATTTCTGTCTCTTGCCTGATTGCTATAGCTAGGACTTCCAGCACTATGTTGAATAGAAGTGGTGACAGTGGGCATCCTTGTCTTGTGTCAGTTCTTAGTAGGAATACTTTCACCTTTTCCTCATTCAGTATGATGCTGGCTGTGAGTTTGCATATATGACTTTTATAATCTTGAGATACGTTTCTTCAATGCCTAGTTTGTTGAGTGGTTTTTATCATGAAAGGGTGCTGAATTTTGTCAAATGCTTTTTCAGCATCTACTGAGATGACCATATGATCTTTGGTTTACTTATGCTTATGTGGTGAATCACATTTTTTGATTTGCATATGTTGAGACATTCTTGCATCCCTGGGATAAAGCCCACTTGGTCATGGTGAATTATTTTTTTGATGTGCTGTTGAATTTTGTTTGCTAGTATTTTATTGAGAATTTTTGCATCTATATTCATAAAGGATATTGGTCTTTAGTTTTCTTTTTTTGTTGTGCCCTTTCCTGGCTTTGTTACCAAGGTGGTACTGACTTCATAGTATGAGTTGGGGAGGATTCCCTCCTTCTTGATATTATGGAATAATTTCTGCAGAATGGGTACCAACTTTTCTTTGTAGGTCTGGGAAAATTCGGCCATGAATCCATCTGTTCTGGGGGTGTTTTTTATTGAAAGTATTTTTATTGCTGCTTAAATCTCATTGCTCATTATTGGTCTGCTCAGTAGTTCTATTTCTTCCTGATTGAGTCTTGGGAGGTTTTGTGTTTCCAGAAATTTTTCCATTTCCTCTACATTTTTGAGTTTATGTGTGTAGAGATTTTCATAGTATTCACAGATGATATTTTGTATTCCTGTGGCATCAGTTGTAATATCTCCTTTTTCATTTCTGATTGAGCTTATTTGAGTCCTTTCTCTTCTATTCCTGGTTAGTCTAGCAAGAGGCCTATCAATTTTGTTTATGTTTTCAAAGAACCAACTTTTTGTTTCATTGATCATTTGTATAGTTTTCTTGTTTTCAGTTTCATTTAGTTCTGCTCTGACGTTAGTTATTTCTTTTAATCTGCTGGCTTTTGGTTTGGTTTGCTCTTCCTTTTCTAGTTCCTTGAGTCATGTCATTAGATTGTTAATTTGTGATCTTTCTGTCTTTTTTATGTAGGCATTTAAAGTTATGAATTTTCCCCTTAGGACTGCCTTTCTGAATCCCATAGATTTTGATAGTTTGTGTCCCCCTTGTCATTCAGTTCAAGGAATCATTTAATTTCCATCTTAATTTCATTATCGATCCAATAATCATTCAGCAGCAGGTTGTTTAATTCCATGACTTTGTATAGTGTTGTGTTTCTCTTGAGTTGATTTCTAGTTTTATTCCACTTTGGTCTGAGAAGGTAAATGGTATCATTTCTATTTTTTTTAATTTGTTGAGCCATGTTTTGTGGCCTAAAATATGATCAATCTTGGAGAATGTTCCATGTGCTGATGAAAAGAATGTAATTTTAGGGTAAAATGTTCTGTAAATATCTGTTAGGCCCATTTCTTTTAGAGTCTCATTTAAGTCTAGTGTTCCTTTCTGTATTTTCTGCTTGGATGACCTGTCCATTCTGTCAGTGGGGTTTTGAAGTCCCCAGAAATTACAATATTGCTCTTTATCTCTATGCTTAGATCTAGTAGGGTTCACTTTATTAATCTGGGTGTTCCCGGGTTAGGTGTGTAAATATTTTGGACTATTATATCTTCTTGCTGAATTGCTCCCTTTACCATTTTATACTGACCATCTTTGTCTTTCTTTACTATTGTTGATGTAAAGTCAATTTTATCTGATATGAGAATGGCTATACTACTTCCTTTTGGTTTCCATTTGCATGAAATATTTTTTCCATCCTTTCACCTTGAATCTGTATGAATCCTTGTGGGTTAGTTATGTTTCATGGAGACAGCAGATACTAGACTTGCATTTTTTTATCCACTCAGCCAGCCTATGTCTCTTGAGTGGGGAATTCAAACAATTCACATTGATTGATAGAATTGATATGTTGGATGCTCTTCTGTCCATCCAGTTGGGTAGTACCTTACTGCTTTGTTTTACCTCTTGTGCTATTGTTTTATATGAGCTCTGAGCTTTAGCTTTTCAGTGGTTTTACGCTGGTGGGTGACTATTGTGCTGATCCATGTATAATGCAGTTCTAAGTGTTTCCTGCAGGGCAGGTCTGGTCTTGACAAATTCCTTCAGTACTTGCTTGTCTGGAAAAGTCTTTCTTTCTCCTTCATATATGAAACTTAGTTTTGCAGGATACAAAATTCTAGGCTGGCCATTATTTTGTTTGAGAAGACTGAAGATGGGGCCCCAATCCCCTCTGGCTTGTAAGGTCTCAGTTGAGAAGTCTGAAGTTAGCCTGATTGGTTACCCTTTGTAAGTTACTTGATTTGTTCAACTTACAGCTCACAGTAATTCCTTGTTCACGTTGACTTTGGCCAGTCTGATGACTATGTCTCTTGGTGATTTCCTCTTTGCAATGAATCTCCCAGGTGTTTCTTGAGCTTCTTGAACCTGGATGTCTAAATCTATAGCAAGACTAGGAAAGTTTTCCTTGATTCCTCCTTCAAACAGGGTTTCCAGCCCTTGTGCATTTTCTTGTTCACCTTCAGGGATGCCTATAATTCCTGTATTTGGCCATTTTACATAATTCCATATTTTTTGTAGGCTTTGTTCATTCCTCTTAAATCTCCATTCTTTATTTTTGACTGAATGAGTTAGTTCAAAGAGTTGTCTTCAAGCTCTAAGATTCTTCTGCCTGGTCTAGTCTATTCTTAAAACATTCTGCTGTGGTTTGTATTTCCTTAAATAAATTTTTCATTTCCAGAAGTTCTATCTGTTTTTTTTATATGTTGACTTCTTTGGTGAATTTTTCATTCATGTCTTGAATTGTTTTTGTGTTTTCTTTGAGTTGGTTTTCCATTTTCTCTTGGATTTTTTTGAGCTTCCTTGTAATCCATTTTTGGAATTCTTTATCTGTCATTTCAGTATTTTCATTTTCGTTAGTATCCATTGCCAGAGAGCTGGTGTTTCCTTTTTGGGGCTGTCCTTTTGCTCTGATTTTTCATATTTTTGGAGTTCTTTCACTGATTTGTTCTCATCTGGAGCAGCTGTTGCTTCTTATTTTCGATTTTCTTTTATTTAGATAGAGTTTTTCCCCCTCCCCTCACTCATACAGGTGTGTTTGTAGCATATGTTGGGTAAGAACCTTTGGCTTTGCTTGTGGGTGCTTTGATGGCAATCTATGTTCTGGATGGGTGCTTTGGTTATAGATATCCTTAGTGTGGTGGTTTTCTCAGTTGCTAGTTGTTTGTTTTCTGCAGGAGTGGTGAGCTATGTTAGTGGGCAGATTACCTGTCTCTCTTTGATGAGGGAGGATGGAGGACTTTGAAATCCTTTCTCTTTCCCCAGCCCTGTGGTCTTCTTAACGGTGTGAATTGTATTGGCATGCCCAGTTTAATCTCTGAGACAGTAAATTCAACCACACCCTGTATGATTGAGTTAGTAAATGTTGTAAAGGGTGTTCAAATTGCCCTCCCTGCCAGTATGTGCTGCTTCCTGGAAGGAACAAGTTGCAATGCTGTTTTTGGGTCCTGTGACTGGCTCTATTCCCACAGGAGAAGCACTTGAATGCCCCAGGTGGTGGGTGGGTCCCTGGAACTTCCAGATGAATCCTTATTCCCTGACACAGCAGAAGCAGGTGGGGGAGTGCTGTTGGTTGGGGCTGGGTTTTTATTTTATTAGTATATTATCACAGTACTATCCTTCAGGACTAATAATTGTCAGAAAAAAATGTCCAAGTGAACAAGTTTCACCTTAAAGTTGAACGTGTTTTAGTTTTAGTGGACCTGCCATGTCATATGCACAACCTCTTTCTCTTTTCAACACAATGTAAACAACATTCACTCTATTACCTCAGAGTAATGATGAAATTTTTTTTATTGCCAAAAAGGTTTTCCTTCTTTGAAAATATGTAGGGTATGAGGTCTGTGCCATTATAATGAGTTAGTAAATGTGTTTTCTCTTGGTCTAGCTGGAAAAACACAGTAATAGCCATCAAATAATAAATAGAGAAGAACTGAGCCTAAGATGATTTCATTCTATGGAAAAGACAAATTAATGTTTTATTTTCCTGAATGTTAAAAATGTCAAGCATATAACTCTTATTTGTTTTTGTGTTTTAAAAAAGCATAGTGCAAAATATCTTTTCAAGTTGATAAATTTGCTGTGCAAAAATAACAAGCTAATGGTCTGGAAGATTACTATATCCAGATTATTCTCTAACAGAAGCTCAAAGTCCAGGTGTGCACACTTTTCAAGTAAATTGGCAGAGCTACTGCAGCAAAGGAATTTGACAGAATGACACTTAGAGGTCTTTGGTGATTCAAGGTTGCATTTGTTGAGCTCAAATTACTTTGTTTTCTTGAACTCTTTCACTGAATTGGAAAGGTTTTAAATTAATATAAAGTAATTAAGTAAAAACAATTTCATACATTTAAAAGCTTTAGAAAAATAAAGACTCAAAAACCTCTTCTTTATTTCTTTCTCAAGACAAATGTCTATATTCAAAACTGCATCTGTCTTACTGTTAATAAATAGTGCTGGAAAGACTGTGTGAGTTGGTGTTCTTCCTGCATTTTTCTTGCCTTCCCCATCCCCACCCGCAGAATCCAGACCTGCTTCACTTTCCCTCTTGGGTAAGTCTTTATCTTTCAGATTTCACAGAAGCAAGTCATTCAAGTTAGATACAGTAAGAGAAGTAAACTAATAAGCTCCAAGATCAAATGGGGAAGACATTCTTCATTTCAGTATTATAGCTTGTGGGTAGTGCTTTGAATGTCTTTTTATCCCTTTGCTGAATTGTCAAAGTTTCTCTATATTAAAGGAAATGAAACTCAACCTCTCATCCAATCTGTGAGACTTCTTAAAATTAATCCTGTCAGTTTATCACACAGTCACTTCGAGAATGTTATAGTACCTACTTCTGAATACCCACTTACTCATAAAGAGATTGTAGTGCTAATGTTTTATGTGATGAGCCTAATCTGCCACCCTCCAATTTATTCCTATGATTTTGTTCAGTATTTTTGAATTAAAGCAGAACAAATTCCTTATTCATTATTTATTCATGGAAGAAGTATTTGTTGAGCACTACCAGGTACTGATGTAGGCATTGGTGATTAGCAATGAACAAATTAGATATAAATCTCTGCTTTCATGGAATTAACATTTTAGTATGTTTGAGATGACAAACCGAAAAAATAAGAAATACATATACTGTGTTAGGTAGAGATAAGTGCTAAGTGGGGAAATACAAGGAGAGAGAAAACTAGGTAGTGTGTGTGTGCATGTGTGTGAGTCAGTAACTTAAACAGGGTGGGCATAGAAGTCCTCACTGAAAATGTGACTTTCAGGGGTCAACGTAAAATAAGCCATACACATATTTGGAGCAAGACTTCCAGGCAAAAACAGCAGCAAAAATGACGATTTCAAAAGAGGAAGTTTTATTCCATTTACTTCATGACTGTCCCTGAACTATTAATGATCACAAGCATATCATTCAGTATTTCCCTTTTTGTGCTGTTACTGAGAAGCCCCAGTGTATTCCTTCACTTCATTGATAAAATAATTCATGTAAACTTTAATGACACAGTGGTCCCTTTTCTGTGAATATTTTCTGCTTTGGGTTCACCATGTTTTTCACATTTGTATAAGCTGATAGTAAATATTTCATTGCACCTGTTCATGAATGACTGAAATGAATGAATGGAATATTTATATTTCTGGAGCTTTTAAAAAAACTATAATTCTGACATGATTAAAAATTTTATTGATTATTCATGTCTTTTTTATATCAATTCTATTCATTTTATCTCATCTCCTTTTCTTATTCTCCTTCTTTATCCCACCTTCTGATTCCTCAAAAAGCTACTCAATTATAGATTCCTCCTAAAATTTTAATCATTCCATTTCTATCTCAGGCAAGGCTAAAGAGGCAGCCTTGTGTGCTGGGCATCGATTAGATGTGCTACCTCTGTTTAATCTCTTCCCTTTAATATATTTCTCACTTGGTACCTAACAGCAAAATTGGCATTGCTAAATAACTAATTGCTAAATTTTAACAAATATCTGTTTAGTGTCATTTTTCTCTAAAAGTCAAAGTGTTTAAATCAGTGAAGCATAGACAAATGATGTTAGAGACTTCACCTCCTTTAACTGTATAAATCTTTCTATAGGTTTGAAATGCTCATTATAAATCTCATGAGTCAATAATATCTGTTATGAATATAGTGAATATATAATTTATCATTTAAACTGGGATTTCTGTGAGTGACCATGGGTACTATTAAAAATTAAACCTGGAGAAGAGGTATAAAGCAGAATTATGCAAAGGAAATCTGTACTTATGTTTACCTTATTTTTATATAATATTTAATAGAGGTGGTATCACATAGTAGCTAACAGATCAGGTTCTGAAATCACAGAGAACTGGGTTTGTATTTCAGTGTTCCTGAGACAACTATAGTACCTTGCAGGAAATCATCTAACCTTTCAAACTTCATTCCTTACATTTGTATAGTATAGCTATCAATAGTATTAATCTTATAGGATTGCTATGAAGGGGCATTGAGGTCATGTATATAAATTGGTTACCTTAGGTGTTACGTATATTATGCACTCAAACATTAGAAGAATAGAGGCATAAGATTAGTGAGCCTCTATTTATTTAATTTTAAATAAAAAAGGAATTTATTGAAAAACAGATTTAAAAAATCATGAAGACAAAATACAAAGTGTATCCACAAATATTATGATGCTATAAATTGGTTTTGATTTCTTGATTTAAAAATAAATGACTAAATAACAGAATTAGAGATAATAATTGTAAGATCCTAATTTATGAAAGACACATTTTTATTGCTTTATAAGTATTTACTAATTTTTTCATCTTGACAGCTCGATATAAGTATTAACTAACGCGATCACCTCAGCAACTCTATGAGGTGCTACTGTTATGGGGAGACCGAGACACAGAGATGTTTCGAAGCCTATCCAAGATCACCCAATAAGTGATTACTGAAGCAGAGATTTAAACCGGGCAATTTGGTATCTTAACTTTTAGGATTTAGTGACTCTCAGTATAAATAGAAATGAAAACAGCTATACAGCAAGTTTAGAAATAAAGAAATACATATTTTAAATGATTTTTTAAAAATCTGGCATCTGCTTACAGTGAAAATGGAATAATAGAAGCCAGATGTACTTCCCAAATTTGAAATACTAGAAAACCAGACAAAATATACAAAACAACTGTTTTTGTGTTGCTTTGCTTTTTTATTTATTTGTTTTTTGTATTGAAGAACAGGAAAAAATGCCAGCACAAGAAAGTGATGTCTGAACAACAGAACACAAATGAGGTGAGGTCCACCATCACCCTAGCTTATTGTCTGGATAGAGTTCTGTGCTTGCACTCAGAGACCAAGGAATCAAACAGAGATTAGTGGTCTTGCTGAGTTGAGGAGACAGAGTTTGGAGTTCAGGAGATCAAAATTGTTAAAATTTACAGAGAAAAATATTGAAGAGGAGAGAGATTGACAGAGAGTGATCACTAGATATTTGAAATGGGGGTACTTCTTGCTTTTGTCCAGATACTGAAATTTGACTCCATGAGAAGGCATTGTCCAAAGTTGGGAAAAGAAGTATTGGGAAGGAGTAAGTGGAATAATACTTGTAGCTCACACAGGAATAGGGAAAGTTATGTTCCAACCAGCCAAAGTGGAAACACCTGGTAATACAAAGGGCACAGTGAACAGTCCTCAGAAGAGTTCTATACTGAGTTCTTACTTTGATCATCCTGACAAAGGTTAGAATGACGTCTTAGAAAGGATCAAACTGATCCCAAGTGTCATAACTATGTCTCAGCACAAAGCCCAACAATATTTGATGACAAAATACATCCAGGGCCAGGAAACAAAAACATAAATTCTACAATACCCAATATGCAAACAAAAATTAACAGATGCAAAAGGAAGCAGGAAAATATGATCCATACCAGGAGAAAAATCAATAAACAGGAGGGGGCCCCCCAAATTAAAGAGATTATAGAATTAGCAGTAAAGAACATAAAAACATCTATAATAAGTATAATCCATATTTTCAGAAAGGTACAAAAAATAAACATAATAAGTAGCAAGATGTAAAAAGAACAAAATTGAATTTTTAGAGAGTAAACACACTATCTGAAATAAAAATACATTGGAAGATAGTAACAGAAGATTAGAAACTTCAGAATAAAATATCAATAAATATAAATATGCAGAAATTGAAAGTATCCTGGTGAAATACAGAAAGAAAAAGAAGTTAGCAGAGCTACTACATATGAATAGGTTATGAATAGAGATCTATGGAACAATATTAATCAGCCTATCACACATGTAATTAAAGTCGCAGGAAAAGAGGCAAAAATTATTTGAAAATATAATGGCTGAAATTTTCCAAATTTAAAGAAAAATATAAAAACGAAAATTGAAAAAGTTTGAAGAATCACAAAGAGAAGGAACATGAAGAAAATGACATGCAGCTTTATCAGAATAAAATTTCTGAAAACAACTACTAAAGAAAATATCTTTGAACACAAAGTCAGAGAAAAAGTAACAATGGAACAAAGATAAGACTAGCTTTAATATTCTCATCAGAAACTATGCAAACCAAAAGACAATGAAGTGATATCATTAAAATACAAAGGAAATAAAAATAACTATTAACTTAAAAGTGTTATTGACAAAATATATTTCAAAAAGAAAGAGAAGAAAAAAGCTTTTTCAGGAAAAGAATTTTGAGATAATTCATTACCAGCAGACTTGTGTTATAAGAAATGTTAAATAAAGTTCTTAAGGTGCATGAAAAATGATATTGTAAAGTAATTCGTATCTGCACAAAGAAATGAAGATCACAAAAAAGTATAATTATGTAGATAAATATAAACTGTTTTCCAATTTTAAATTATCTTTAAAAGAAAAATGACTATTTAAAACAAAAATAATAGCAATAAATTGCAGAGTTTATACCATTTAGAAAAATAAAATTTGGAACCACAGTAGGGAAAAGGATGGGGGAATAGAGGTATGATGTTTTAAGAACTCACAATATTTATAAATTGGCATCACATTTTTTGAAGGAAGACAATGATAGGATAATACGTACATATTCTAAACTCTAGAGAAACTACTCAAATTTTAGAATTATTGAATCAAGAGTGGACATATAACAGAATCATAGAACAATGCTCAGTTTACTTGAAAGAAAACAAAGAAAGAAGGTAAAATGATTAAAAAAAAAGATGTAACAGATGAAATAAAAATAACACAATCACATTAGCTGCAGAGTTTAGAGTTTAAACATGCCAACGAAAAGGAACAAATAAATGTCAGATTGGGTTACTCCTAGCCTCTGGTAATCACTATTCTACTTTCTGTCCACACAAATTGTGTACTCCATGTATACCATATAAATGAAATCACAAAATTTAAAAAAAAGAAAATTAAATTCAAAGAAAGGAGATGAAAGACAATAATTTTTTAAAAATGAAAGCAGATATCAATTAATTAGAAAACAGAAACAGTAGGTGAGTAGTAAATATGAAACCATTCACTATTAAAATATGCTAGAAGAATAAGGAACACCAGTGACATTGACCCAAATAAAAACATCAGGTTCAAAGTCATCATTTCTCAAATTATAAATAAAAATATTTTAAAAGTGAAGAAAACAGCCAAAGCACAAAATAATTATTAATGGAAAATATCTCAAATTAAATTCAATTATAACTAGCTAAAAGAGAATGTATGGGCTTTAATGCGCATCACTGATTTTAAATTAAAATAGAAACATCAAGCTTAATGTGTCATGGTGCTATTTTTGAAAGTGCTATAAAAATTCCTGTCATTTTGACAGATCATTTGAAAATATAGGCAAAAACATGCCAAGAATTGCTTAAAAACTTTTTGCCATCTGGGCAACATCAAAACAAGTAATAAAAATTTTAAAAAGAATAAAAGTTTAGAATATTTTCATATGGTTCTAAAATGAATAAACAAAAATAAATTAGATTTGGAGGGCATTAATAGAACTATATATTCATTGCCCCTATAATATAAAAGTGCTTACTCATCTCTTAAGCTATTGACTTGTACTTCTATCTGAAATGTGCAAAATGCAAAGTTGAAATTGTAGAATTGAGGGCTGAATGCTCAGATAGTTTGTGTACGGGATAGTCAGGACTGAAGCTGTCTGAGGCTGTCTGAGACAGTCTGACTCTGCAACAGGTACCCCTAATCCCTACACTGTGCCAGGCAACTTTCAGGAATGCTAATTGGATATGCTTGGCCAAGTTGAACAAAATTCCAACATTGGGTTTTATTTTTGTTATTTATTTATTTTGAGACCATTTCGTTCTGTGACCCCCAGGTAGAGTGCAGTGGCGTCATCATAGCTCACTGCAACCTCAAACTCCTGGGCTCAAGAGATCCTCCTGCCTCAGTCACCCGAGTAGCTGGGACTACAGGCCTGCCCCACAACACCAGCCTAATTTTTCTATTCTTAGTAGACATGGGGTCTTGCTCTTGCTGAGGCTGGTCTCAAACTCCTGAGCTCAAGCAGTCCTCCCACCTCGGCCTCCCAGAGTGCTGGGATTACAGGCGTGACCCACCGCACCCGGCCCCAAGATGAGTTCTTAATGGATGGTTGAATTTTCTAATAAGTACTTATTATATTAATATTTGAGAGATAAGAATGGAAATGGATAGAGTATTTTTGACCAAACCTTATTTTTATTTTTTCCATATCATGTCATGATTTCAAGATGCTTTCTTTTATAACAATTTTCACATTTGATCCTATTTTCCCCAAAATTTTTTCATTAAAAGGGTAAGAGGGAAAACAAGCCCAAAAAGTTTTACTTTAAAACCATTGCTCTTGCACTACTTCTACATGTAATAAACAGCTAATATATTATAGGGCTGAAATATTACTTTTAGAGGACAGATTCACAGAGAAAGATGAAAGAATTCAATAACTGGTATTCTGGATATGAATGGAATATTAGGTAACTAATGAGGAGAAACTTAAAAATTTACTTCTCTCCATCAAAAGACATTGATGTCAACTTCACCGTGCCTTGAAAATTTCATGTTTATTTCTCTTCCGATGTTTATTCCTTCACTCTTATTCTTTCCTTACTTGTGTCTCACTCGTAAGGAGACACAAGTCTCCTTTTCTAATATTTCCTCACTAGATTTTAAGCTCCATGAGTGGAGCTAGTATATCTTATTCATTGCTTTGTTTTTTAATACCTAAAAACAGATATTGGCACATAATCAGGGTTAATTTATATTGACTTGTAATGAATATATACATTTATCTGACTATAGTACTTGAGAGAACAATCTATTTTAAAGGATAAGAACCAATGAACATTGAAAAAATAAAGCCCAAACATTCATGTCCTGGAAATTCATTATCAGGTAAGAGGAAAAATCCACAAAATAAAATTTTAAATTGTTGGTAACAACCAGTGCCATTACAAAACTAGCTAATAAGTATGTGATTTGTTCAATGGCTGTAGCTTTTGCATCAAAGTTTGAATTGTATTCTAGGCAAATAATTTTAATAAATCTGATCTAGATTTCTTGGTTTGTTCTTCACTATTATGTTTCATTTGGTCAATAAAATATTGATTATAGTATTGATTTGGACATTTTGAGAAAGATGACATAATGAACTAAAATGTTCATTTGAAATGACTATTACAAGATGGAAATTGAATAATTGCTAATGTGTTTACAGAAGCAATTAGGAAATATTTTGATATATGAGCTGGCCTTATTTCTATTAGAAAAAACACTGATTATAGTCTCCACTGTGAAATATATTTTAGCAAAAAAAAAATGAATTCATAGTACTATACAGTGGCATTGTAGGCAACACCTCAACCTCTACAGGGAGTTTAATAAAGGTCTCCTTTGATGACACATTTCCACATTTCTAAAGAAAGTTGACAACAAAACAATCAACAGTCCTTGATGTTGAAACACAGCCAAAGGCGAGATCATCAGAAGAGCCTTAGAAGAATTAGAATGACAGTTGTGAAGAAGGTGAAAAAGTGGTAATAAACCTTTAATACCGACACCTGCACAGAGGACTCTCCACCTACCAGAGGTGCGAACACATCTAACTAGTTCACTAAAAGCAGCAAAGTGTCTGCAGAAGGTGAGAATGAGCTACTAACAACATCTTTTTCAGAAGTTTGGAAGTTCAACCTTCATCAAGCTATTTAATATGACCTCTCATTTAATTCATTCTATTATAAAAATATAGGCTAAAAGTGTTTTGTAGCAGATTGTCTTATTACAGAAACTGTCTCAATCATGCAAAAACTTTCTTTTGTGGAGCAGACTTTCAATCAACCCCTTGACATCTACAGTCAAGTCTATTTTGGGATTAAAGAATGAGACATTCAGCATTGAGTACACATCAAACGAACGTTTCAGAGATCATGTGTATTCCCTGCATTTAAGAAGGTTCAACCTGCTTTTAGCTAAGTAGATTTAATGTTAATGTTGTTATTTGACCAATCTGTGCATTTTGGGGGTGTGGGGACACTCACCCTGCAAGATGTATAAGAAAAAGTCATAAGGGCGGGAAGGGGATAGAAAAACATTGGTAAACAGATGCAAAAGTACAGCTAGATCAGAAGAATAAGTTCTAGTGTTCTCACTATAGGGTGACTATAATTAACAACAATTTATTGTGTATTTTCAAATAGCTAGAGAGCAAATTTTGAATGTTCCCAATACAAAGAAATGATAAATGTTTGAGGTGATAGATATGCTAATTACCCTGCTTTGATCATTACACATTGTATACATGTATTGAAATATCACACTCTACCCCATAATATGTACAATTATTGTGTCAATTAAAATAATAATAAGAGCTGAATATGAAAAAAGAAGAAAAAGTCATACAATGCTCAGCGATGACATTGAGAAAATAGCAGTGACATAGAACAAACATCCGGTATATTAAGTTCAAAGTCAGCTGACATTTCCACAACTATTTCCCTCAATGTCACCTCTTTGAAGGGGACTGAGAGGGGTACAGTGAGGATAAGTGTTGATTTTCCTCCCATTTAAAAATATTACTCAGAAAATATAATTGAAATTAGACCAGAGATACGCATACCCTTGCATCTAGGATTTCCAGGGATCATAATATTCACATTTCAAAATGCCTATGAACCAAAACAAACTAGAAAGAGAAAGCAATCCTTTTAGGAATTTCCATATACATGAAATTCATTCTTATATTATTTTGCCATATATTATTGAACATCTGCCCGGAACTGCACTCATGTGGAACAGTGCAGTGAAAGAGAATCAAGCACTTTGGCCCTCACATAACTCCCAGGCCAATAAGATTTAAGCAATCAAATGCTCAATGGCCGTAGGGATCATATGCCAGTATGTGATCCCAACTCATGAGAGGAGTCTATGCAATCTCATCCATTCTGTAGTGAAGGGCCAAAATTTGTGAGGAACTTGGAAGTTCAGATTCTTTTTCACTGTTCTCTCTCTAAAGGCCCTGACCACTCGTATAAATTATCAATGCTGAAAAATCTACATTTGAAAGACAGGTGGACAAATTTGGACTCAATTAATACTAAAATTGATCTAAAAACCCTAAAACTACTAAAAAGTAAAAATAAACAACCAACACAATATTGATAAACGGGAACTCAAGTAGTCATGTGCACCATGGCTCATAATTAAGATATCTCTAGAAAATTATGTAAGTGGAGCATCAAAAAAGAAGACAGGAGCATGAAAATTTAAAACACCCACACTCACAAGATGTGTATAAAAATGAATTTAAGAAGTTTTGCATAGATAGTCTAACACTCTTTACCAATATCTGTTCATGTAATGATTTATACCATAATTAAGCCTCTTGACTGTTAATTCAGCTTCTTCACTACAAATAATTTCTAGCAACTATCATAAGAAATCTGACCCTAAAGAGTAAGTGATAAAGTGTTATCTTCCTTTGCAAAAATTAATGAGAAAGCTAACGAAAATATCATGAGTGGAAAAGAAACAAAAATGTAACAATTATGTGATAGATTGTGAAAATGGACCCTTTACCTGTATCCATGCCCCTTTGCCTTTGTGATTTTGTAGCTACTTCCTGGAAAAGGTGTAGCTAAATTTCCTCCTCTTCAATATGGGCTGAACTTTTGCCTTGTTTGGTGAGTAGTACGTGGCACAAGCAATGCTCTTGTATTTCTGAGACTAAGCTCTAAGAGGCAATACACATTTCTGTTCTCTTGAAACCAAGCTGAGTTGCCATGAACCTGCTGTGCGACAACGAGAGACATGAGCGAGAAAGTTGGCCACCTTACCCAGCTGACCCCTCAGAATAAGACTCAGTTTGCTCACCAGCTGCTAACAGCAAGGAGGAGCCCAGCCAAAACCAGAACTGTCCAGCCCAAATAGCTGGCTTGTTAAGAAGCAAACACTAACTGACACATGGATCATTAATGTACCAGTATTTGCAAATTATAGAACTGTTTACCAAAAAAACCCCAAATCCCTGAAATTCTGACCAATTAGAATAAGGAAGATAATTCATAAAATTGTCAAATACAAGATCAATATAAAATTTTCTATAAACTAGCACTAAGTAGAAAATATGTTTTAAGAAAAAAATACGCTATTTACTATAGGAACAAACTATAAAGTAACTTAGCTTAAATCAAACCTTTACTGGAAAAGTTATTTCATGTTCATGGACTTTTGAAAGAATCAATAGTATAATGATGTCAATGGTCCCCAAATTAATCCATAAATTTAATATCATCCAATTATAATCTCATCAGGATTCTTTGCGGTACTTGGCAAGCTGATTCTAAAATGTATGTGAAAGTGAAGAAGCCTGAGAATAATCAAGTCAATGTTTAAGAAGTTTAAAAAGGCTATCCAGGTAGCATAATTCATTCTAAAGTTAAGAGAAGATGAGTGTTTCCGCCAGAGCAGACAAACAGACTCAAGGAAAAGAAGAGTGTCTAGGAAGATGCCATTGCATGTATGACAAAGGTGACATGTAAAAACACTGGAAAAAAGGAAACATTCAATCACTGCTACGGAAGCAACAGGGTACCTGTACTAAAAAAAATGGTTTCTGAAGTAAGACCATATATAAAAATTACTTCCAGGTAGATGAAAGACTTACCTACGAAAGACAAAACTTAAAAATTTTTAGAGGAATTTTAGAGAAAAATGTCCTTATGGGCTTGGACTAGAAAAGAGTTTGTTTTGTTACATGACATTTTAAAAAGTTAAATCATAAAGAATTATATATAAATGTACCTACTAATGCAAAGTCCCCATAACATCAGTGAAAAGATAAAGTAATAGCTTAGGTGGAAACGTGTGCAATAAATATGGCGTCTGTCATTAAGGTCCATAGTAAGTAAGGCTGCTATAGAGCAATATGGAGAAGATAAACAATATAGACATGAGCAAACATGAATTAAACATTCACAAAAGAGAAAACCGAAATGGCTAATAAACAAGTAAATGACACCATTTTCACTAGTAATGAAGAAAATACGACAGAATATTTTACTGTATTTGAAAAGCCTTGGTAAGGATATGCACCAATGGAAACATTTATAAGCTACTATTAGTACTGTAAACAGTATATAAACTTTGGAGACTGAGCATTACATGACAAAGTTAATATCCTATTCCTTATAGTAAAGCTATTTTACTTTTATGTCTATGTTCAAGGATGCTTATTGTCCTATAGTAGGTTTGTTGCTACACTGTAATTTTTAGTAATTATAAAATTGTAAATTAGGAAAAAGCTAATGTCCATTTATGGGAAAATATATTGGTAAATAATGGTCAATTTAAATAATGGAACACTTAGAATAATGAAAATTTATAAAATATTATTACATGAATTGGCATGTTTGCATATCATATACAATGTTCATCATTATTGTGATACTTTGTGTGGGAATTTTCTCAATATGTAAACAGTACCATAAATTACTTATGGGCACAACCAGATGTTGTAAAAGTGCACAGATGCATCTGAATAATGACTAAGAAGTTAAGGAATGTTTTCCTTGGTGGCAAACACAGTAGGGAAGGAACACAGGAAGCTATTATATAATTGTATTTGGAATTTTAAGTTATTAAACTTGAAGGTGTGTGAATGTTCAATATATTATTGTCATTATTATTGAAATTCTCTAATATTTTCTTTTTTGAAGAGATAGGCTTTCATTCTGTTGCCCAGGCAGGAGTGCAGTGGCATCATTATAGCTCACCGCAGCCTCCAACTCTTGAGCTCAAGAGATCCTCCTTCCAGCCTCTCAAGTAGCTGGGACTATAGGTGCACATGCCCAGCTAATTTTAAAAAAAATTTTTGTAGAGATGGGACCTTGCTATCTTTACCAGGCTAGTCTGAAACTCCTGGCCTCAAGTGATCGTCCCACCTTGGCTTCCCAAAGTGCTGGGATTACAAGCATGAGCCACTGCACCTGGCCTAAACTCTTTAGTATTTTTTAAAATATACTTTTTTAAAGAGCAGTTTTAGGTTCCCAACAAAATTGAGCAAAGGTACAGAAATGTCCCATATATCTCCTGCTCCTACACATGCATAGCCTCCACCATTATCCACACCCCCCATCAGAGTAGTACCATTGTTACAATTCATGAACCTACATTGCCCCATCATTATCATCCAAAGTCCATAGTTTACAATAGGGTTCACTCTTGGTGTTGTACATTTTCTGGGTTTGGAGAAATGTATAATGACAGGTATGTACCATTATAATGTCATACAGAATAATTTTACCTCCCTGAAAATCTTCTGTCCTCCACCTATTTATCCTTCTCTCCCTAACTCCTGGAAACAATTGATCTTTTTACTATCTCCATAATTTTGCCTTTTCCAGAATTTCATATAGTTGGAATGCTATAGTATGTAGCCTTTCTGAATTGGCTTCTTTCACTTAGTAATATATATTTAAGTTTCTTCCTTGTCTTTTCATGGCTTGATAACCCATTCCTTTTTAGTGCTGAACAATATTCCATTTTATGGGTGTACCAGTTTATTTACCCATTTGCCTACTGAAGAACTTCTCAGCTGTTTCCAAGTTTTGGCAATTATGAATAAAGCTACTATATAAATAATCATGTGAAGGATTTTGTGCACATTTTACTCAACTTCTTTGGGTAAATACAAAGGAGCATGATTGCTGGTTCATATGGTAAGAGTACATTTAGTTTTGAAAGAAACTGCCAAACTGTCTTCCAAAGTGAATGTGCCACTTCGCTTTCCCATCAGCAATGAATGAGAGTTCTTGTTGCTCCATATCCTCACCAGCCATAGTGTTGTTCTGAAGTTTGCCCATTCTGACAGATGTGTGGTGGTATCTTGTCATTTTAATTTGCATTTCCCTGATGACATACGATATGGAACATCTTTTTATATGTTTGCAATATATTATTTCCTTCTCCTTTTGGTTGTCTATAATAGGTCATAAAAATCATGAGGCCTAGAGGTATTCTAATATTAAATCACTTGCTAATAAGGTTTTCAAAACAATTACTGTGGAAAGAGCAAGACTAATACCCTGGGATCAGAAGATTTCTAGCTGAACAGATATATGGTGCAGTAGGGGCACTGCATGTTTAGAATCAGCTAATATATATAATATATTATGATTACTATTATCATTATTATTAAAATTCCCTAGGTTCTTTTTTTCTTTTTTTTTTCTTTTTAGAGATAAAGTCTCACTCTGTTACCCAGGCCCTGGAGTGCAGTGGCACAATCATAGCTCACAGCTAGGATGTTTATAAGTCTCATGATTTCATTCAGAGTAGCATTCAGTAATATGTCCCATAAATTTTATTTTGTGGAGTCTTAGTTGCCTACTCTAAGTAGAGAGTAATATAGAGGTACCACTGAGTCAATACAACCCTCCTGCTTTGACAAAATTACCAGCTGTCACATCATGAGATTAGAATGTAGCAATTTAATAAGAAGCTATTAATATATCATGAAAACATGGCTCCTTACCATCCTAGCAGTCCTAAATAAGGATGAGAGATTTTAGTGATCTGAAAGTCTTTTAATTAAATATGAATAACTTAAAAACATGTCAGACTTAGGAAAATTGAAGTGGAATGCAGGAACAGTGTTTTTAGAACTCTAAATGGAAACACTTTTGTACAGGAGTGTGTAAGGGTGGGGAAGGGAAAGTATCTCTAGATGCACATCCAAAGACTCTTTTATCATTTTCAGACTACTGGGAGTTCTAACCCCTTAAATTACAAGCCGGGAAAATGAAGCATAAGAGATAACATTTCCTGGTATTCTAGGAATGGATAAGTACAAAACAGGGCATGGTGAAGAATTCCCTAAACCTTCTTTACGTTGTTGTCTCTCTGCTCCCTACAGCACAGATCTCCAAAATCAGTACTAGTGTTTCAAATTATTAATTATTTTATTTTAAATATTGCATCATAGCATAGAAGGCAGGACTCAGTTAATATTTTGTCTTGTTCACCGTTTATACTATTTTCATTAGTACTTTGCCTTTACTTTTTCACCTTTCATGTACACACACACACACAGGCTTTCCCTGAATTTGAAAAAAAAAAGAAAACAAAAGGGTGAGCACAATTGAGAGATTCAAGTTTGGGAATCAATATAATTATTAAATACTTAAGTCCCAATTATAATATTACATATCAAGGTTTTTATTCTGCCAAAGATTCTATCTGCAAGGAATTACATTTGTCTATCCTTTGAAGAACTGCCTAAAGTCATTCATGCATGCCTGACATTACCTGGGCTCAGGGTTAGGGGTTGGTGTTTATCCTTGGGATTGGGCATAGTTTCTAGGATAAAAAATTAAGGATATTCTATCCTGATTATTTTGTTTGCAAGTTGATAAACCCAACTCAAAATTTCTCAAGCAAAAGAAAAACTTCATGTTGTCTTATCCTTAATTGAGAATTTCCAATGAAGGGAACACTTTTCAGCACAGTTGGACGTGAAGAGCCTTGAATCATGCACTTGTTGTTCAGGCATGTGGGGTACTATGAATAGCGGGCATGATAAGGCTGCTTGTTGAAAAGGCTTGTAAGAATCATACTAATGGATTGTGGATCCTCCCACCCCCAAACAGAGAGAGATCGAGCAAACAAAAATAGTTGACAATAAATCAACTGAACTGTTAAGCATGTCTTTTTATTTTGATGCTTTTATATCATGGGTCCTAGCTGACACTGGAAGGGACCGTCCCCCCAGAGTTAGCTAATTCCTAGAGATAGCACACAACTCAACAGGAGTGCACCTTTCAGAGGCAGGTTAGCCAACCCACCCACCACCATTAGGCTCTCATACACTCCAGGCCAATATTTCTCTGTCCTAATCACCTCATGGCCATCATCACACAACTCAGGACAGCCCCTACAATCTAGAGTCCACTGAAATTATCCACACTAGCCAATTCTAAGCTTGTTTACCCTGTGCTGCTCATTAAGGCTCTTTCCCAAGTTTTCTTCTTGGTCCCTCTGCTTCCTGACTGACTCCTGTGCTTCTGCATGTGTCCCTGCCTGGTGTGACATGACTCCTGTTTTTAGGATTCTGTGGGGACAAACTCCTTCCTTCATGACAGTCATTTCTGTATCTGCATGTCTTACTATACCTGATTAATACACATCCTGGGTACATTTTAAAATATGATATAGTATGTTTATACTTTTGAAAGGTAATTACCAATTCACTAATTTATTACCTTATTATTCAATTGATACTTATTAAACAGTTTGTCCTAGATGAAAATATAATTATTTCTTTAATTTAGGTACTAAAAACCATTTATTGATTCAGGTTCTTCAAATGACACTTTCCCGCCACTATTTCTAAGTATCCTCTCTTATAGCATCATTTAAAATACAAGGTATTTCAAAACTTTCGAAATTGTAGTATACAAGTCAAGGAGGGAATGAGGGAGAAGGAGGGAGAGAGAAAGAGAAGACTTTTTCAAAGTAAATAGATTTATCAAAAATTGTATTTATATTCTGTTTTTATTTTTTACATTTTGGTAGTTTCAACTCAGAAAGAAAGAGCTATAGATCATCTGAGTCTTTTCCACCAAATAAATTTCAAGGTTTGAATCAGATTCTAGGTTTGGTATTAACTTTAACTGAATTTTCATTAAATTAAATTTTTAATTAATTTTAATAAAATTTTTGCTTTTATGTTTTATCACAAGTGAGCTTTAAATCTGATTTCAAGGACCAAGACAAAGAGTTAATGAAAAGTTTAGGGAAAATGTATCAGTTTAGAGCCAAACAGAAAATTATGTGCTCTCCCTACATTACAACTTTAACACAAATCCCTTTCCTTACAATTAAGAAAGCACAGGAAAATTTTAATGAGAGAAATGACAATTCTGTAGACATAAGTTTGAAGTTGTTTTAGTTTACATTTTAAATAAAGGCAACCACAAAGACAAGGAATTTATTAATAGTTCAAAGAGTTAGGGAAACACCTCTAAACTGATTAAATGATATCCTGGTGGGTCACATTTAGAGAGAGAACAAATAAGAGGACTTGCAGAAATCTTGCAGTGGGATGAGGGGTTTCAACAAAGTGAACACATGAAGTCAATGTAATTACCCGGCCACCGTGAAGATGAAGGCTCTTTGTGATAGATTCTCCAAAAAGCTGAGTCCTTGGGAAGTATTATGAAAATTAGAATCACAGTAAAACCTTTTCCCCTAAGCAAGGCGTTAAAATAAGTCAAACATAATATAAAAATATTTGTGGAGACATGCATGACGTCTTAGACAGAACTAAATTTTGCTTGTCAAAGTCATCTAATCTTGCAGTCTAACCATCATTGCAACATTTTTGGAGACAGCTATCCAGGAAATTCTAGTTGTGTATCTATATATAGAGAAAACAGCAGTAGAAATAAAATTCCAACAAACCACTGTGACCAGAAAGTTGGGGGGGGGGATATTGATCATCCAATTAAACGAATCAGCATGTGAATTTGACACTGTACCTTAAAATTCAGTTGCACACATTTTAACAAGGTAAAGATACCCAGGGATATGCACTTAGAAGGGAATTGGCACCACTGTGGTAGGGCGTACGTATGTATTTGGGCTATTGCCAGGAGAATTTTCAGCGAGCCAACACACAATAAAAGCAATAGAAGCAGCTTTGGCAGCATCGTACTGGCAGCCAGCAGAAGCGATGCCAAGTTTAGCAGCAGAGGTAAAGGCTGCAACAATAATTAAGTAGGAGTACAGTTTTGCAATCTTTCCCAAACAAAGAGAGCTTGGAGGGAAATCACTCTCTTCAGAGTCTTAATTGAAGGAATGTTGTCTTTGCCCACCCACTTTATTCATCATCTCTCACACTCATGACTTTCACATCTAGCTTGTAAAACCTATTGGACACAACTCTTTGTCTTGCTTCACACTGGAAAAAAAGTACCCACAGAGAGACCTTTCAACAATTACAGACCTTGTTGATCTGTAGCACATGTGGAGACTGATCCTAATGGGGCCTTAGAAGATTGTCCTAAAATTAGTTTGCCTCTACAGGGCTTTCAGTTCTTCCATTTTATATAGCCCTTATTTGTTCAGCTTAAGTTACAAAAACCCAGTTTCCATTTCTGTTTCATCCTACATTGGGTTGTGCCTTCTTTATGATCATGACTGTCCAGCACAGTCAATGAAGATAAAAAACAAGCAGAATTTTCCTGTTTCCTTTTATCTTCTTCAGGATTCCTGCAGGTTGTGGTGGATGCCCCAGGTTGTGAGGCAACAATAAGGCTTTCCTCAACTATATCTTCTGAACACAAAAGTAAGTAAGTGCAAAAAGGAGGGAAGAAGAGTGTATACTTTCAGAAAGTACATATTTTATCTTCCACAAGCAGATTACGTCCTACACTACATTCTACCAGATGTGTGAATGGTAATATAGAACTTGCAAGATACATAGCTAATCTACATTGAATGTGATGCTACAAACCTTAGTTTTGTTATACTCTTTACCAATAATTGGCTGTGTACCTGTACTCAGTTACTTTAATTCTCTTTTACTCAATTTTTCCCTTTAATATGTGGACAAAAAGGCCTAACATATAAAGTAAATATTTTCTTTTACTATAAAAATACAGGAAATTAAATTTTCAGTGATGGAGAAATAGTTGTTTAAATGATAATGTTAGAAAAATTTATCCATTTATTCATTCAATAAATGAATATTCACTTATTTACTTACAGAGCTCCTACTGTGTACCATGCACTAGTCTCGGTTCTTAAGATTCTGCAGTGAACAAAGCAAATTTCCTGCTTTTATGGATTTTATATTCTTGTATGGATGGCAGGAAGGGAAAGACATAACCGAACAAGTATGGCTATACATTCATAATATGTCAGAAGGTGAACTGAGAGGGGTAAGAGGATAGAGTGACATGAAGAAATATGTTGTAATGCTATGCAGAAAGCAATGCAGAGGTTGGCACAGAGAAGATTACAAAATATTTACATAGATAAGCCTCTGCTGATGATTATATTATTTTTCCAGTCTTTTCCTATGATGGTTAATTTTATGGCATCTTGACTGAGCTAAGGGATGCCCAGGTAGCTAGTATTTTTTGGTGTGTCTGAGAGGATGTCTCTGCAGGAGATTAGCATTTGGATTGGTGCCTGAGTAAAGCAGATGGCCTTCCCAAATATATGTGGACATAATCCCATTTGTTGAGGGCTTGAAAAGAACAAACAGAAAGAGTAAGGTTGAATTCACTCTCTGACTGACTCTTTGAGCTGGAACATCAATCTTCTCCTGCCCTTGGCACTTACTCCTGCTTCCAGGTCTTCAAATTTAGACTAGAATCTTCACTACCAGCTCTCTGGCCCTCAGGCCTTCAAACTACACCACCAGCTTTCCTGGGTCTCCAGCATTCAGAGGCCAGATCACGGAACTTCTCAGCCTAAATAATCACGTGAGCCAATACATTATAAAAAATCAATCTCTCTCTCTCTCTCTCTCTCCATATGTGTGTGTGTCTCTCTCTCTACGTATATGCTATTGGTTCTGTTTCTCTGGACCTCGACTAATATACTGCCAATTCCATTCTCTCATGTGATCAAAAAATGCCACACTTATTAGTGAAGACCCGGAATCATTAAGGAAGGAGACAGTAGGGAAGGCTTCTTATGTTTCCCATTTTGTTGTCTTTCTCCTTCAACTTTCAATGTAAATGTTCTCGATTAAATACTAAGCAGCCAGTCTTTCTGGAGTCCTCACCTATGATCATCATAATCCTTCAAAACTGTATGTGTTCTTAACATTCTTAATAGAAATTTAATAACACTGCATTATCAGGATTGACATCTACTTAAATCCCATTTTATTTCCTCTATGACTCTAGTCCCATGAAATAATTCACACAAAAAAATCCTGACATACTACATTTGGAAAATACAACTATATCAATCTTGGGAGACTGAAATTAAAATACTTTTACCAAACAGCACACTGAAAGGTTATGAATGTTTCATAAGAAAAGTTAAGTAGTAGATGGTTTTGATAATATAGGTTCAAGTCAGAATTATTTTTAAAATAAATGTTATTAAATTTACTTACTGTTAAATGGGCATTGAACAAATTCTTCTATGCTTTAATTTCTCATTTATGGAAAAAGAGTACATTGATAATACATAGAACTTCTATGCCTAATTTTCCTCATATATTGAAAATAAATTGATAATACATTTGACTTTATGATTTAATAATATGGCAGATTTAGTGCCAAGATAACACCCCTTAGCCTTTTAGTGTGAGATAGTAACAATATCAATAAAAAATAAAATTGAACTCACTTGAGAATTTGTTTTCATGAATAGGAATAAAGTTAGCCTGTGGCATTCATATGGATAATTTATTGGGAATGTTACTTTCTTGTTATAACTTCTGAACTTTGAAAATGCCATGGGAATTTTGTTTTATTGACGTTTTTCTAAAAAAATATAAATTGGCTTCAGGGTAAACATAAATATAGCTTTTCTTTTCCTTTCCAAAGTCTGCATAGAAAAAAATTTATTTCTTTATCATGACGCTTAACAAAAAGTGAGAGACTTGTGAGTCCCAATGCCAGCTGTACACAAATATCTCACAGGAAAAAAATTCAAAAATAAGGTACAGAGCGTGCTGCTGCTTCTCAAGAAGCCACTGCCTGGGGTAGCATAAGATGCTCAACACTGTGCTTTTCCTTCAGGCAGCCCTCCTACCAATTGAAGAAGGCTACTGTATTAACCTATACTCTAAATCCAGAAGTTCTGACAGGCTCTAAGAAGTCAGGAAGATCTGGCAATTATAAGGCACAGATAGTCTGTATCATCCCTGTCATGCTCTTATATTATTTAATGATTAGTAAATTGATCTTAGTTAACACAATCACAAGGAAGGTTGGGTTCTAATTAGTGTGAAATCACTTTAGAGATGATAGTATGTGACAGTTCAAAAAAATTTCCTTGTGTTATCATAAGCCATTAATCAATACCTGTGATACTGGGTAAATTATTGAGTTAGAGAGAGTCAACGTTATGATACTAAACTAAGTAAGTCAACACATATCACCACATACTTTAGTAATAATATAACAAGACCCACAAAAGTAAATACTATGCACTCACTTCAGAGTAACAGGAGTATGCCTAGAAAAATAGGCAAATCCTTAGGATGGAATTTTAGACAATTTCCGCAGACCATTTTCTCAGCCAGGCAGAAGTACAAGTGGCACACCGCCAGCTAGTGCCCCATATGAAATATGACTCTATCACAATTTGTTGCCTTAGGAATTAATTTAATTTTAAGATCAGTAGCTACAATATTGGCCACACATTTTTTGATGGAACATTTTTTCTTACATTCCCAAATATCCTGTAAAACAGAGGACTCAATGTAACAACAAGTAAGGCTATTAATAGAGATCATGAAACATGTTCATGGTTATAGTTAGTAAGTGACAGAACTAAACTTTGAATCCAGATAAGTCCAAAATTCTTGTCACACACTGGTTAAAAAAATTATCTCCATTCTTAATTTTTAAAAATTATGTTCATTATATTTTTAACTTTTACATTTTCTTGTAGGAAAAAACCCTATAATTTATAGCAATATTTAGTTTTAAAACACAGATTAAAATTAGGCCATATGGAAAGCATTTTGGTATCAAGTAAGAAGGGAAGAATGGATTTGCTCAAAGCATAACTATGGTGTGGAGAAATGAGAAACTCTAAAGCTATTTACTTAACTGAGTTCTCTCTTGATCATTATGGGTCCAATTACACACATTTTACGTCATATATATATAAGACATGTTACTACTGAAACAACACAGTCTTGTGATATATGTAATATAATTTATATATTAATAATATTATGGAATATCATTAATACAATCTATTATTAATTATAATATACATTATTATATATTATATTTATATAATTATATAAATAATACACATTTGAGTAAAGTAATATGTTTTATTTTCATTTGTAAAATTCTGGCTTATATATTATAATAGTAATAATTTTATGGAGTTATTACAGTAAAAAACACAGTATCTTATATATTCTTAGAAAACCTCAACATTTTGCTTTATATAATATTTAAGTGATACCTAGTTTAAGGGAATGAAATAATATAAATTAATATAAAATCATGTTAAAATATGGAGTTTAAATCTCTCTCTTTTATATCAACAGCTTCAATCCCATAAGTGCCCTGTTGGTTTTTAACTTGCCTTTCTTATAGCAGTAACTTATGGAAGAGAGAAATTCATTTCCTCAGGAACAAATGATAATATTTTAAAAAGCTTTTAACATTCATTCCAAAGAGCCTTAGGAATCTGCTGAGCTGGAGTAGGAACGGGAGGATGGGAGTTTGGGAGATGTGGGCTAAGCACTATAGGCTGAGAAGGGTGGTAGTACTTTAACTAAAAACGTTTTTTGAGGGATGCTATAGACAATTATTAAATAACAAGAGAAAAAAGTGAATGTCTTTAGAATAGAGGTGGATTCATTGGTTTGTGTTTGGCAAGTGAATTCTACAGAAAGTGTGATGGGAGAAGTGGGTCAGATATCATAGGAGGAGCAGGGGCATGCTTGGCTAGAACACAGAATGAGCAAATACGTTATTGGGGTAATGAATATGGACGAAGTCTGGCCTGAGTTGACTAGTGGCTCAGTTTAGAGAAGGGGAAAGAGCCAGTGAGGCAACATTCTTAAAAGCTGGCATTGAATTTTGATTAGCTGTGATAGTTTAACCATCTTGGATGCCTGAGCACAAGAACTTGATGTTGTGAAAGTTGGGCCCTGAGAAAATTATACTAGCAGAAGTCTGAAAAACAATTTGGAGCTGTGAAACTCAGGAATTGAAGAGAATACCCAGAAGCCTATTACGGAATTCCAAATGAAGAGTAACGAAGGCCTGAAATAGGATGGAAGAGGACAGACAGGAGATGAGTCTAAACTCCACTCTGAAATAGCTGCCAATGTTTATATTCTCTATTAAAAATTTCTATTCCAGTTTTAGAATCAGATATCCTGGGGTGATTGTTTTGTTTTCCTGTTCAGTCTGCTTGCAGAGGGATCCAGAATGGAAAAATACCTTCATTAAGAAGCTTGTTGAACCATCTGTCTGACTAGGAGGCTATTTCCTATCATCTAACTAATGATAATGACTTTGAGGTTTATTTTTTGCTAAAAAAGAGTTTTAAAAGGTGTATTATACTGTATGAAAGAAATACGCTCACAGTGGTAGGATAATTTTGTTTTCTTCTATTTTGGGTCCCCTCTTCATCAAGTAGATAACACTAACCATTCTTTCAAGAAGACTTAAGATGTTTGTCTTAGAAAAATAAAAACAATGAAAGTGTTCATCAAAATGTCCTCCTGCAAGCTAAGGGTTTTATTTGTCTTTAATCCATCTAGTTTTGTCTCGTGCAATACATATAATAATCAAATGAAATTTAAAAAAAACTTTATTTTAGAGCACCCATACACAAAAACTTGAAGTGAAAAATAAAATCAAACTAATTATATTCTACTTTGTGCACTGTTGGGCTTTTTCTTGCTTCTCATTTATATGTTTGGTTTTAAAATTTTCAATAAGAAAATAAGTTGTCCAGATTAAATTACTTGAAGTCTCCCCCACAGTTCTTAGGAGATATATATATATATATATATATATATATATATATATATATAAAGTTTCAATAATCTCAAAGTTATTAAATTTAAGTTTTAAGAAAGTATACAAAAATCATAAAAATAATTCAAAATATTTAAAAATATTACTGTAAGAGACTTTGCTTCCAGTAAAGATGGAAAAACAGGTCTTGACTAAAATAACCAAAATTGACAACGTGTATAAAACAATAATTTTTAAGGCACTGAAAAAATGGCCACAAAGAACAGTGGTTTTTAAGAGATGGGAAGCAAATGAGGAGATTCTTTGCTTGTCCCAGCTTACTCCTTGCAGATAGTTCCCAGGCCATGGTGAAGGAAGGGGTAGCCAAGGAGGACTCCCTGAATTAAGGAGACAGAACTAAGAGTCTGAGAAGAACATGGAATCTAGAATTTGTAGGGCTGAGTACTGGAGATAACAGAACTGCAGAGAGAGAGAGAACTTCAGAGACCCGCAGAGAGTGCCTCTGGAAGCGTAAGCAAAGTACTGATTAGCATATAAGTATGAGGAAACAATCCAAGGCTAGGGAAAGAATAACCTAAAGGATTAGTGGTAAGAGGGCTGAGAATAGTGATGTTTCTACCAGACATCCTGAAAAACCTCATGATTCACGGTGCATTGAATAGAGTTCACGTAAGGGGCTTGCCTCAGTAGTGGAGAACAATTAGCTTTTCAGTAAGCCCTGCTACAGTTCTGAACTAAAATTCTTCAAAGAATGACAAAAGGACCAAATGTTTCCCCTGACACTTGACTGTTTCCCAGAACAAAATTCAAAAATATTTAAAGTAATATAAAAATATCAAGTACCCAGCTAAAATTCACAATATCTGAAATCTAATCAAAAATTACCAAACATGCAAAGAAACAGGAAAATATGAACCAATCAAAATGAATGCAGAACTAACATAGATATTAGAACTAACAGACAGGATATTGAAACAATTATTGCTGTATTCCATATGTGCAAAAAGACATAGATGACATAAAAAAGACCCAGAACTTCTAGTGATAAAAACATCTGGGTAAGATGAAAAATACCCTGTATGGTATTAACAGCATATTAGATAATGGAAAAGAAAAGATTGTGGACCTGAACATAAAAGTTCAAAGAAACTATTTAACATGAAACTCAGAGAGAAAAGAAAATCAAATGAAGTGAGCATGGCATAATATAACTCTCAATATATTTAAAAGGGCTCAAATCATACATTGTATATTCTATGACCACAATGAATTTAAATTAGAAATCCATAATGGAAAGACCTTTAGGAAATCCTCAAATATATATAAATAAAGTAACATAATTATAAATAATTAATGGATCAAAAAAGAAATCAAAAGGGAAATTAGAAAGTATTTTGAACTAAATTAAAGTAAAAAACATAAAATTTTGTGGAATGTTGATAAAACTGTGTTTAAATAAAAATGATAACACTAAATACCTATAGTAGAAAATAAGAAAGTCTTAAATCACTGCCTTCAGCTTTTTTTTAAGGAACTGAAAAAAGTAGACAACATGTAAGAAGAGATAAATAATGTTAACAGAAAGAAACTTTAAGACAGAATCAAAAGGAGATGTTAGAAATCAAAAACACTAACAGAAATGAAGAATTTCTTTAACAGGCTCCTCAATAGGCTGGACATGGGTGAGGAAAGAATCAGTAAAATTGAAGATATATATTGATAGAAACTTCTCAAAAAGAAATGCAAAGAAAAATTAATTTTAAAAAGCCACACAATAGAAATTTTGAGTTCTGCTGACAACTTCAAAATGTGTAGAATATATGTAACAGGAAAACTAGAAGGAGTAGAGAGAATAGGGAAGAAGAAATATTTGAAATAATAATGGCCAAGAACTTTCTAAAATTAATGACAGACACCAAACCACAGATCCTAGAATCTTTGTGATCACTGAGCAGCATAAATACCAAAAACAAAACCAAAAAATTAAAAAACTACACTTGTTTATGACATAATCAAATTGTTGAAAACCAAGGACAAAGAGAAAATACTGACTTTTTTTGTTGAGCATAATGTTAGCTATGAGCTTGTCATATATGGCCATTATTGTATTGAGGAACTGAAAGACTTTATTAATAGAATGATAACATCAGCCACAGACTGGTAGAAATATTTCCAATTGTATACCTGATAAAAGACTTTTATTCAGAAGATACAAAAGGCCATTAATGTCTAATAAGAAAACAAACTACCCAATAAGGAAGTGGGCAAAAAGCGTGCAAAGAAAGTTCACCACAGAAAACATATGAATATATGGAGACAAATAGCACATTAAAAGAAGCTCCACATTACAAGTTACTAGAGATATGAAAGTTAAAACCACAATTAGAAACCACTGTACATCAATTACATTGGCTAATATTAAAAACGTAAATTGACCATACCATGTGTTAGTGTGCATATGTAGGAACTAGAACTCTCTTTCACTATTGTATAAGTAAAATGGTACAGCCACTTTGGAAAACAGTTTGGCAGTTTCTTAAAATGTTAAACAAACACCTACTATGTGATCAAGCCATTCTCTTCCTAGGTGGAATTTACCCAAGGAAAATGAAAGCATATATCTATACAAAGACTTATAAGTAAACATTTATAACAGCTTTGTTTGTAATTGGTAGTATCTAAAAGCAATTTAAATGTTCATTTCCAGAAGAATTGATGAAGAAATTGTGTTATAGCCATACAGTAGAATACCACTTACCTATTTAAATTAATGAACTATAGACACACACTACAATATGGGTGAACCTCAAAATACTAACGCTGAGTGAAGAAGCCAAAATAAAAATAAAAATAAATACTGCATGAATTCATATATATTATATTCTAGAAAATTCAAACTAATTTATAGTGACAGTAGATCAATGATTGACTTGGGATGGAAAGGAGATGGAGTTTCAGAGGATGGGATTACAAAAAGCCATGAGCTTCTTGGAGTTATTGATGTGTTCAAAATCTTAGTTGTAGGGATGCATATTTCAAAATTTGTCAAGTTGTACACTTTAAATATATACAGTTTAGTGTATGTCATTTATACAACAGTAAAGCTGCTAAAATCAAAACATATTTTTAGAAAATAATGTTGAGATAATGAGTTTGCTTTTTTTCAATAGTGGTTCCAATAATACCACCAAATTTTTGCCATAATCTAGACCTATCTACCCTGCACTTGTACTCTAAGAACTAGAGTAACTATTTTGTGTAGGATTTAAAAAGATTTACAAGACAATTTTGGGCAAACTTTGCGTGGAAAAAAAAATCTTTATTCATAGGAATATGTCACATACTACAGTCTTGTGGTTGCAATGATGCATCAAAGAGGAGGAAAAGGTGACATTATTTCATGCTTGTTGTGATAGATATTCAAAGGTCTTTCATCAGTCATGACAACGTCCTGGAATAAATTTAACAATTGGGACTCATGTGGAAGTCAAAAACAGATGTCCAAGTCATATATTTAAATTCCATCTTTTCTAAGGAGGGTTTCATAAATTGAGGATTTTATAGTATTTAAACCAATGAGTTTGTTAAATTTCTTAAGATTTAGATCTTTGGCCTTATAAAACAAGGAATGCATAATTTTATTTGCACTAAAATCTTATTAACAATAAAATATTCCTGTGAACATTTTGTAAACTTTGTTTTTTTATGTAAAAATTGCACCAAATGTTATAGAAATTGAGTTTTACTTTAATATTTTTCTAATTTTGTCCAGTAAATTTTTTTAAACTTAAAATACACAGGTATATCCCTGACATATTCTGGCATGCGCCACCAATTCTTTGACTTCTCTTTTTTTTTATCCATGACTGAATTATAAGAAATGAGATCTGAGTTACAATTTAACAAAAAATCTGTCTGTTGTAAAATGTTACAAATAAAAGCATAAAAAGGAACATAATATATAACTTCACAATAAACAAATGTTAATGTACCTATAAATGTCTGTAAAACCTTGGAAAAATATTTTGAAAGGTCATGGCATAAAACGACTTCAGTGATAAAAATCTGAATAGGATACAGAAAACATTTCCTTACTTTTTCTATTCAAAAAATGGAACAACCAAAATTAAGCTCTCCTGTATTGGAATTTACAAGATAAATGACAAAGTTAACCCCATTTTTTTCTCTCATCATTTAAACACAGGAGTCAATTAAGTGAAATATTAAAAACTGATGAATCAAAGAGTGGCATAAAATAGCAATTAGAAACAATGAATTCCTCAAGTAAAATGACAAGGGAGAAGTCATGAAATGACAGTAGCAGAACTGTCACTACTGAGAAACGAGATTGGGGAATAGGAATGCCAAATGCAACAGTGGCTATGACTGAGTATATATGGGATAGATTGATGCAGATGAAAACACCTCCAGAGTTTAGGAATTTTTCCAGTGTTGATTTGGTATAGTTAGAAAAGAAAAAAATATTCTTAACATTAAGCTACTCTAGAGATGACGTGCAAGCAAATCATCTCATATTTGGAAAGCAATCATCTGAGCTTGTTATTCAAACTTTAGAAATCATTGGCTCAAAAATGATGGTGGTTTAGTTTTGTTAAAGGAAAATATATTTTTTGTTTTTTAAAAAATTTAGGATATACACAACATATCAGGAACTTCATCTGCCCCTCCACAACTTAGAGGAAGGAAGAAATCTGGTATGTTGTCGGACTGAGATCAGTATGACATGACAGGGGTAAAATGAATAATTAATATGATTCCTGTATCCACCAGACAAACACAGAACCAGTAGGAGGTATATATGTATATTTTATATATTTATATACACACACATGTATTGGGGCTAGAATTTTTTCTTCCTCAGGGAAAATTCAGTTTGCCCTTAAAGCCTTTCCATTGATTACCTAAGGGCCACTCAGAGTTTGAAGGATAATCTCCTTTACTTAAAGTCAACTGATAAAAAAAATAATAAAGTCAACTGATTATAGATGTTACTCATATCTACAAAACACCTTGACAGCAACACCTAGATTAATATCTCGTTGAATAGCTGGATAATATAGCCTAGCCCTATGGACACATAAAATTATACTTTAAAATCTTCAACTACTCCTCCCTTTCCAGAAGCATCTCTTCTTACTAAAGATAGGTTTCCAAAAGAAAACTCTTTTGAAAATCATTGTCTAAGTCTTAGTAATTATAACCTACTCTAAGAATAGAGTCCTTGTAACATATAGACATCAAAGGAAATGGGGCTCTAAAGGGTACAAACACACAGTTAGATAGAACTTATTAGAATGAGTTCTAATCTTTGATAGAAGAGTAGAGTGACTGTAGTTAACAACAATTTATTTGACTTTTAAAATAGCTATAAGAGAGAACTTGAAATGTACCCAACACATAGAAATGGTAACTACTTCGACAACGGCTACCTTAAATACCCTGACTTGACCATTCCTCAACATAGAAGAAAATTTCACATTTACTTCATAAATATGTACAAATATAATGTATCAGAAGAATAAAGCATTTAAAAAAAGAAATAGGGTGGACTGGATCTTTGATAAAATTATGGCCATGGTCCTGATATCTGTTGTTCATTCTGAGTGATAGGTGGCCTCTTCTTTGGAATTCTGTGCTGCCCAGGCATATCCTGGGATATGTGGGATGACCCTAGTGATGTTTGATTGCTCCAGATCACTTTTGCTTGTTTTAATCATATACAAAAGAGAAGAGAATGGGGGACTAATAAGAGTGGTTCAGTTATTACATATGATCCTGTTATTCTGAATAGGATTTAAGTACATACTTATGATTAACCTGCCAATTTTCATGAATTCAAACCCTTCAACCACATGGTAATAAATATTCTAATTATGTAACATAATAAAATTACCAAATGTTATGATTTTGATGGCATAAAACTTTTTCATTTTTTTTCCTTTCTTCTATGCTGTGTTGTGGACCTAAGGAAAATTATTTTTAAAAAGATTAATTTCATTGAAGTTGAAAACCAAAGAGAAACTGAGGAGTCAAATCCTGGTGGGTTCCTGTAAAAAAAGTTAAGTCAAACTACAAAATTATAGCTAAGATAAAGAAGTCTGGTTACCAAAAAAGTTGAAGAACATGACAAATTGTGACAAAAGGTAAGAGTCACTTAACACAAGCATAAATAGCCAGCCACTAAATCTGTTTTGGGAGTAATTGCTTGATGTGAAGTTTTATAGATTAGTCCCCCATGTCAGATGACTAGTCCCTTATGACATAGCCAATATGAGTCATGCCCCTTATGAAATTGCATGGTCCCATAACCTATACTTGGCCTCTCATCCTCTTTTGAACCCCTGGTTGCTTCCTAGATGCTAAAAAATTGAGTTTGTCTTCACATTCTTTTTTCTTATAAAGGTTATTTTGATCTAACCACTGATTATATTTTTCTTACTTAAATGTTATTTGATTTCTCATTTTTAACAGAATTTAGCACGTCACCACTCATCTTTCTTCATAGATCCATCTTCTTAACCTTGCCTCATTAACTTTCCAATAAAATATTAATGAAAAAAATTTTTGGTATCTGATAAAAAAATTATGTATTTGGCTCTTTGTAGAGATGAAAAACAATTTAATCACATAAAAAATAAAGCAATCTTTTTAAAGGCAAGTATTTTTCTTGCTATAAGGTGTTATTATTTTCCATGCTATTAGTTTCTTGCTATAAAACCCTTCAATGTAACAATATATGTAAATTACAATAATGAGTGTTTTCCTTTTTATGACAGAAATATCTTTCTTTTATCTCTAATGTATCTCTTAAAACTTCTTCCCATGTTCTGAAGACATTGACATCTATAATGGTAAAGACAGGATAAAGAAAATCTAGCCGGGTGCAGTGACTCATGCCTGTAATCCTAACACTTTCGGAGGCTGAGGCGGGAGGATTGCTTGAGGCCAGGAGTTCGAGACCAGCCTGAGCAAGAGCAAGACCCTGTCTTTACAAAAAACAGAAAAACTAGCCAGGTGTGGTGGTGCGTACCTGTAGTCCCAGCTACTTGGAAGGTTGTGGCAGGAGGATTGCTTGAACCCAAGAGTCTGACATTGCAGTGAGCTATGATGTGCCACTGCACTCTAGCCTGGATGACAGAGCAAGATCCTGTCTCAAAAAAACCAAAATCTACCACTTAATCTCTCACTGTAGTCAAAGCATGACACAGTCACCCACTCTGAATTTAGATGGCTCAGATTTACATGAACATGGCTAGAAAACTTGGAAAAGCATGTGTATATGATGTATTTAATTTTACTCTGCCTATGATGTTATTTTACCCTATGATGTTTGTAGGTGACTAAGATTTTATCTGTGGGTGTATTTTAGAAGTAGGAAGATGGTGACGATAAAATAGAACTGCCAATGAACTGCTCTATTGTAGAAATTATAATCTCCCATGACATATAACATTTCAACAATTCAAACTCTCTGAGAAAGATATTTAGATTTTTGAATTTCTCTTTTTTTAATTGATCTTGGAAGTAGAGCAGTAGGATAAAAATTCAGTGCTGTCTCCACAATATAACTTCCAGGGTAATTAAGATAGATGAACTGCCCTGAATAAGGAGTTTGATGAAAATCTGTTATTTTTCACTTTGTCCGTAACTTTTCTTTCCAATAAATCTTCCTTGGGATCTCCTGACTCCACTTCTACTCAGGGGTGGATTCTCCTGACCAACTTGTCCAATTAGAGTATCCTACTACCTTCACTTTGTTAATTCATTCAGAGATCCACGTCTGTCACAAATGAGGTCAACCAAAACTCTTTTCAGGATTGGATGTGCATTCAAGAACAGAGAAGAACTCTGCTCCTATGATATTGTGAATGGCATGGACCATGCAAGCTTCAGGATGCCAGGGACTACCTTTGACACCTTGTGTAGAGAGCTTGCCTGAGAATTACAGAGAATAACAGGGGAACAGGTTCAAGAGCTGATGTTTGTAGGTGACTAAGATTATATCTGTGGATATACTTTAGAAGTAGGAAGATGGTGGCAATAAAATAGAGAAATAAATAAGTGAAAATATTGTTTCAAATAGTCATATTTTCATGAAGAAATATTTACTTGGTAGAATGCCTCTCAGTTTTTAAGACAAAAAACTCTTAAGTGTTTCAGTTAATGATCACATAGAAAAATTGACATTAATGTCTCAGAACATTAAAGTCCCCAGGGCAAAAAGTTTGTAGGTTTCCTTTCAAATATAATGGGAGGAATGCCAGAATCATGTGTAGATGGTTTGAACAGGCTCCCTAAAAGCCAGCCAAGGGGTTGTGAATTCAAAGTGCTGTTGGTTTCGAGCAGATAACACTGGGTTACTACAGTTGGTGGGTATCAACTATATTAATTTTTGGTGATGAGGAAGTGATCTTTTAAGCATTTTATACCTTGGCATGATTATTTGTTACTTATATAAAAGCATATTTCTGTATTTTGGTTACATTTTAAGAAATTGATGATTTGACATTTAAATAAATGGTAATTATTTCCCTCTTAAAATAATGGGAAATTGCCTCCATATTTATATTCTTGTTGCAAAATGTCTGTTTTCTGGAAAGGATTACTGACATCAAATGTGATACATATATATAAAAAAATAATAAATTAACATTTTAATAACTAGTTATAATTTAAATAGTAAATATGGTTAAATGTTAAAGAGCATTACATCACTAATAATTAAATATTAAGTGATATGTAAATATTAAATATTAAATAACAATAATATATTTTAGGAGTTTGGATAGATACAAGTTATTTATTAATACTTAAGGTGAAGTGTTAATATGATTTGTATAAAAAGCCTTCTGAGAAAATTATAGTTCCAAAGAAAGCAAAAGTACAATGCCCACTAATTTATCTGTGTATCTATATTTTCTTGCAATTTTGCATGATGATGAAAATAGTAAACTAAATGTACACATTATAGACTTTTAATATGCTTGTCTTCCCTGCCTCCCCAGCTTTACTGGGGTACGATTGACAAATAAAAATTTTATATATTTCAGGTGTACAATGTGATATTTTGAGAGATATATATAGTAAATTGTGAAATGATTATCACAATCAAGTTAACATATCCATCATCTCACCTAGTTATCATTTTCTTTGTGTGTGTGGTGAGAACACTTGAGATCTACTCTATCAGCAAATTGCAAGTATACAATATATTATTATTAGGCATAGCCATCATGATGTATGATATGCTTGTCTTTTGGTATTCTCGTTACTATTAACTATGTTTTAGATCAATAAATAATATTATTTAAATATATTTTTGTATGACTGTACACAGGTATAAATTAAATCGTGTGTTTTTAAAAGTTAGTAAGCGAAACCTGTACATAATAGAGAAGAAAGGAAAAAGATTGGTAGGTCAGAGAGCAAATAAAGTTGGTCTCTATTCTGCAGTTTGCGTTTTACAAGGTAGTGAAATCTCTTCATGTGTTGCTGCTGCTTTCTTCCCAGGTGGCAGAACTGGCAGCTTTCCTGGAGAGTGTACACTTACATATTAAAAAGCATCACTTATCACTCCTTTCACAATGCCCTTGGGTACTTCTTGGCTGAGAAAAATTATTAAGATAATGAGGGTTTCTTACTCCTGGAGAAGCTAAATTGTTCATGGTACTTATGTTACTTTCTTCTCTGGTTCTTAAAAAAGATTGTTTTCTGTCCAATAACACAGTCAAAGCTGTGGTAATTCCTCATTCTCAGACTACTTTCTCTGTGTACTTTATCAACAGAGCAGTCTCCTTTGGCAACTCTTTCAGATATTGGCCTTCTCTAATTAAATTAAAAGCAAATTTAAAAAAAGGAAAAAGAAAGAAGGACACAAAAAGTATTTGAAGACAATCACAGTGCCTTCTTTTCCCCACTCAGACCATCTTTGATGATCCCCCAATAGTAACTCTAAATACTAAAGTATTTACCCATCATTTCCATTGTGTAACCCTTGTCCCTGCATATACTATAAAGAGTTGATGCTAGGAGGAATTGAACATGAGTGACATGTCCCTAGATTTCTCCAGGATGGCTCACGAGTAATATCAGAGCTGCTTTATTGTCAGTCACACAAACATGGTGGGGCAAGGGTAGGAGATACTCAAGACAAAGAAAGTGGCTCATCTTCCTCCCCTTCACCCTTTGGAGACTATTTGTAAATATCTTCAGGTTCTGTTTATTCACCTGAAAACATCAAGTGCATTTATGATATTGAGAATAGGTAAAGCAGACCCACATGCAAAGACTGACACAGTGACCATCAGTAGGATTTTTCTAAAATCTTTAACCTGAGGTAGAATACTTCTTAATGATGTAGGAACACACATTTTATGGTTGGATGGTAGACAAGGTTATAATCTCCCTTGGATTCTTTAGCACTATTGTTGCCTAGAGCATCTGAATTTTCAAATCAGAAATTCCAAAATAACAAGTTCAAGCTCTGTGTAGAAACTGAACTTAAGTGGCCAAACATTTTGCCCATAGCCCTCACATATATAGCAGCTGCAGAAAAAGAAGAGCTATAGATTCTTTCCAATATATATAAAGTGTTAACGAGTGGGCTGGGATATGCATTTGGTAGATCAGATCAGCTATCCCAACGTAGTGTGATGATACGCATGTCAAGGAGCCATGTTGGGATGGCCAGGCAGAGCCCAAGACCTCTTAGAGCACCTGACCATCCACCTTAAGCCTGCACAGTCTTGTCTGTTCATTGTAGTGTGGCATATAATCATGGTCACTTTCTCTGTGTATAGGGACATAAAATGGTTTGGGAAGCACTGTTGTTATATGGTTTTGTGTTGTATTTTTTCAAATTATCAGAGTGAGCCAACAGAATTCCTTTCACAAGTTGATTTGCACAAATGGTGTCAAGGTAAATAACTGATAATTGGGTTCATAACAAGTACCTCCAGCTGAAACATCACTGCAACTTCATGGAAAAATCCTTATTATGGTTTGGGGTGTCCAATAATGGGCTGCAATATGCCAAGACCTACCATCTTGGATCCATTTCTCTAAATATTGGAAAATGTCAGCTGCTTCCATTAAGCGGCTTTATAATATTACTTTTTCTTTTTATCCCTAGAAATATGACCAGCAATCCATTCCTCACTTGGATTTTACTCTGGCAGTGATGGCTGAAAAGAAGACCCTGCCTGGTAGCTGCTGGTAGATCTTCTAGTTTAACCTCTTTTTACTAACTAGTTAAGTCAACTCTATGCTAGAGATTTGTTCCCGTACCATTCAGACTTCCTCTAAATGAGTTCTATCCTATGCTGTGTGGTTATCAAAGTCTCCAACAGGACAGCACTCCTGCCTGTTTGCCAACAGATTATAATTTATTTTCTTTCCCTCCACCCTGCCCCCATACACTAAGTATGGTGTTTATTTACCTTATTTGTTATTCACAGCACAAAACTAACTTTCTCATCATAAAATTCTCCTTACTTGAAACAATGCAGGGACTGAGCAGGATTGCTAATCCTGTTTCCTCTATTGAGGAAATCTCACCTAATGATTACCATCAACAGTTCAGGCTACTAAGCAAGTGTCTTGGGAAATGCTAGCTGCGGCGCTGTTTGGCTAAAATTACTACTCTGGACTATCAGTTCAGAATTATTAAAGAATAAGTAAGATTTCCCCCACTGAAACTGATTGACATTCCCTAGTTACTGTTAATGCAGTATCGCCTAAAGGAGCACAAAGATATAATGTAGAATTCATTCTTTTTGTGTTTTATTTTTTTATTTTTTTATTTTTTAATTTTTTTTTAAGTTTTAAGTATATACCTTTATTTCATACTTATTTTAGTTTTGTGATTTTTTTTAATTTATTTTTTTAATTTCAGAATATCATGGAGGTACAACACTTTGGCCATACACATTGCCCCTGTTCTGCCCGTGTCAGAGCCACAATCGTGGTCATCTCCCAAACTGTGCTCCCTGCATCCATTCAGTGAGAGTTTTTCCCATCCCTTCCACCCCCCCTCCTACCCGCCCGCCTTCAGATGAATGTTATTGCCCTGTGTGATGTAAGCGTTCATCAGTTAGTACCAGTTTGATGGTGAGTACCAGTGGTGCTTGTTTTTCCAATCCTGTGACACTTCGCTTCGAAGAATGGGTTCTAGCTCCAACCAGGATAATACCAGATGTGTTAATTTACTATTGTTCCTTATTGCTGAGTAATACTCCATGGTATACATATACCACATTTTATTGATCCACTTGTGTATTGATGGGCACCTGGGTTGTTTCCACAACTTTGCAATTGTGAATTGTGCTGCTATGAACATTCGAGAGCAGATGTCTTTATTATAAAATGTCTTTTTTTCTTTTGGATAAATACCCAGTAGTGGGATTGCTGGGTCAAATGGTAATTCTACTTTTAATTCTTTGAGGTATCTCCATATTCTTTTCCATAGAGGTTGTACTAATTTGCTTTTTGTGTTTTATTAACATACAAAAAATTAAATGTCTCTAAATGTCAGCTTTGCTTTTATTGCCAAATTATACTGAGAGGAAATCCCCAGTGCAGATGACAGTGCTTGCTGTTACAGGTGTGGTAGTTGGACAGATGGAATTGAAAGTCTCCTTAAAAATTGTTGGCATTAACTAGCTCTATATTGCAAAAAGTGGTAACTTTTTACTTTACTCTGGTCAGTTAAAAATGTCTTCTCTTTAGCAATCTCTGTACCTAGATTGTCTTGCTGCAGCAAGATTTTACTGTATTCCTGGAAAACAGGGTGTCTTCCTTCATTCAGGCTTCTATAACAAAATGTTGTAGTCTGGGTGGCTCATAAACACTTATTTCTCAGAATTCTGAAGGCTGGAAAGTCCAAGAGCAAGGCATGATTGTCAGGTGAGGTTCACAGGCAGCTGTCTTCTTGCTGTGTCCTCACATGGTGAAAGAGATGAGGGAGCTCTCTGGGGTCTCTTTTATAAGGGCACTAATCTCATTCATAAGGGATTCACCCTCATGACCTAATCATCTCCCAAGGGCCCCACGTCCTAATACTATTACATTGGGCATTATTAGGATTTCAACATACGAATTTTGGCAGGACACAGCCATCCAGTCTATAGCACATCGTTTATAAACAAAAATTAAGCTATGTTAAAAATTCAACTCTTATAGTTTATAATGCTATTATGCATTATATATAAATTATGATAAATTTACAAAGGTTTTTTTTTATTCGTAGAACTTGGATTGATTCAAGATTTCTAATCAATTGTCTAATTCTTAGATTATGGATTGTGGCACCCAGCTATAACTAATCTAACTTTTCTATTGGGAAATATCCACATCCACTCATGACGTGAGGAATTGCAATGATTGTACCATATGGAGTTTCTATCTCTGCTGCAGAGACTGAGGTCCTAGTCAACATTTTAGAACAAGTCAGTAATAATTAGGCTGAGCAAATGAGAAGGTCACTAGGTGGTGACCTTTAGAACTACTATTTCACACAATTGCCACAAATGTATTTCATTTTACCCTGCAAAAGGAATATGTGTTGTCTTAGCAAGAACTTATCATGTGCATTTTTGACAATTTGGATTTTATCCATAATTTTCAAGACTGATCCCCCAAAAGAAGTCTCCAAATTATATCAACCTAAAACTGAGCTATATTTTTATGAGCTAGTAGCCATTAAAGAAATTAAGGTGTAAAACATGTATAAGGTGCTTTAATGACACTGAGAATGGTAGGGAGTTTGACTTTAGTGGAAACTTAGAAAATGTTGCATAGACATAAAATGTTGCATCACAAATATTCTTAACCGGCTTCTATACAAGTTTTGCCCACTATATACTTAGATAGAATATGAAATCTGAAAAATAAGAGATAAATGCTTCATCTACGAGTAGATTATTAATAAATTTAAGATAGTTTGCATATGGTGCAATGAATATTCCATAATAACCATATTCCATTTGTTAAAATAATTCACTCTGTAGTATTCTTCTTCAATGTTATAAGTTTAAGATTCTAAGGCCTGCTGTTTTCTTCTGGTGCCAAATGCTGAAATCACAGTACTCAAAAATTAAGAATTCTGCCTGTGAAATCTATCTCATAAAAATAATAAGAGGAAAATATGAAAGTTCCTCTATCAATACATCTTCAAAATCACTTGGTATTCTCAAATTTTGGTGGTATATTTTAGTTTTAAATTATGCTTTGCTAATTATTAAAGTAGACATCTTCTCCCTATCAGAGTTGGAAACCACTAATGTATAGACAAGAGAATAATATACTATAGAACATGGAAATAATTGTTATTTAGAATTATTCCAAAAATAAATTATGGATCAAAATAATTTGTCTTCGAGATAATAAAAAATATCATGTGTTTGTCTAATTTTATAGTGTGAAATTTTGGTGTGAAAGGAATTTGTTTATTTGGTTTATTGTTAAGGTCTGGTGCTTCTGTTCTCTAAGAAACATTTTAAAAACTTTATGGTGGCATTAAACAACTCATATACAGATCTGCATTAATAGTTACTTCTTTATAAAATTTTCCATTAAGAAAAGCAGCTACTTATTTAAATTAGATTTAGAGAATTCAAATACAAGTAGTCTATAGGAATGGTCTGTGAACCTGCACATTTACAGAAAACATTTCTAGAAAATTGTCAGTGACTTATATATGCATGGTTCCCAAGTCAACTAAACTCTGAAGCAATTGAATAAAATTCCTTTTATCTAACAGCTGTATAATGAGCTGCTATGGTTATGAGATGGTGTGATTAAGGCAATATTAGAGCGTATTTTAAAAACCATACTTAGAGTAATTTAATGTGGTTTAGTAGGCACTTCTATATTTTGTAGTGACCTAGGGACTTATAAATGAGTATGAACGACATGCAGCAAAGTAGATACAAAAAGGTAAAAGATTAGATTCACATTCACAAAGTATTTATCTGGTAAATTACATTTTTTTTACCAACTTATTTTCAACTGATTTTCTGAAAATTGGAAGATAGAATCTAGTGTAGATGATGATTTTCCTGCTACTTAAGAAATAGCTCTTTCAACTTGAGTTTTGAATGTGTTCTTTTAATGGAATAAGCTATATAATAGAATAATATTATTTGACAATGTAAATGTAAATTCTCTGAGCAAAACCTATTTTGAATATTTTGAATATTGAATACTTATAAGAATACATTTACAAGTATGCATATAAATACACATATGAATATATATACAATATGTATATATACATAGTTATATATAATACATTGAGGTAGACTACATGTAGGTCATTGAGTGTTTATGTATGATACATATTTCATTCTCAAAACTGTATAAATTTGATAATAATATTTTATAAATGAATTCGAGGCTTAGAGGGACCAGTTGACTTTCTCAAAATTACACACCTTATAAGTGAGAAACACAATTAAAATCTAATTTTATCTGATTCAGAAAATGAGCTCTTAAGTGTTATGACATTCTTCCTCTTTTCTAGACTCTGTCAAATCAATTCCATATTATTTTCTTTTTATAATCTATCTACTAAACACAAAAGAGGACTAGCAGTTTATCACTTAATTACAGATTTGCAGAAATCATAACACATTAAGATTGACAGATGCAGACATGTTAGTCAGCTCTCCCTCATTCTTATAAATTATGAATTAAAGCAACAATGCTATAAGATGAGTGGCTTCTATAGCACTGTTGCTAGAGTTACACGATGCCAATTCTATTTTAACCAAAGCTTCAACCAAAATTTTCCTATTTTCATTACACATTTTTATAGTATATTTCACTTACTTTGATGAATTTCCGAGTTAAGTTGCATCACTGGAATCTAAAGAATAAAGAGTGGTGGAAATTATTTTTGCTACATCTAATATCCTTTACCTCCATATGGAAGAGGAAAAAAAATTCAAAGATAAATAATTTTATCATGTCTGCAAATGACTAAACTTCTTTAGTGAGAATATAAATTTGTGAAATAACACTAGACTTTCAAAGTTACTGTCTCAGATCTATATGTGTTTTCCAGCAATGCTTTATTCAAATATTAAAAATAAGCACTGTCCTTCAGCCTAGAATTCCAAGAATGGATAGTAAGCAATGAAACCATATTTTTAATTACATGTTTTGTTTTAGAATGTTAACTGATACTATCTAATATTTAGGAAGGAACTTCCCCAAAATGAATAATATTTTAAATTATATTGAACTTCATCCACCCATTCTTTAGTGTTTATACTTTAAGATTTTCTCATTCTACTTTTTGCTTTTTAAACAAATGATGGCTTGTGCTGGACTGATGGAAACAGTGGGAAGGAAGAAACAATACAAAAATTGGAAAAGTTTTGAATTAGGAGGCTCTTTCCTTAGATCAGAAACATCCCTGATTCACAGGTGATGCTAATATTTTCTGGTCACCCATAATTTGAACTTTCTGAGGATCCTGTGCTTACAGATTGTTCTGTGATAAATTCAATCTCAGGTTCCATATATATCAGACTACAAACATGAGATAACATCTCCTCTTTTGGATCAGCACTTGATATATGATATTCTTTCTAATAATATGTATCTTCTTATATCAGTATTTATGTTCCATGAAAAAAAATTTAGTAGCTTGTTTTGTATGTTGTAATTACCTTGTTTGTCCAGGAATCCAAACTGAAGCAATCTTTGCTTTTGCACAATAATTCTGTTGCTTTGTTAAGGAAAACATTGACCTTTTTTCCTTTATTTAGATCAATAAAGCACAGAACAATTCTGAAGTCATATTAAATATTATACTATATATATCTATTTAAACTGAATTGTGTACTGTGGTACAACTACTCATAAAAACAAAACTAGAAGAATAAAACTTACTACAGGTAGAGATTTTGGGGTGAAGCTTGCTTTTCTAATGGTAATAATTTGTATATATTCAGCATTTTTAAGGCTTTCAAAGGGCTTCATCATGTTAAGATTGAAATAATTATGCTTCATTTTATGTAATCTCAAATCAAATGTAATTATCTCTATATTAGAGATGAGGAGATTGCTTTGGTTAACAGTACTTCAATGAGTAATTGTAGTTTTTGTTTATAGCCTCAACTTTTAGATTGCTTTTAAAGCTGAACAATTCAATTCAAAAGTCCGAAAACCGCATCTTTGTTAACTTCTTGGTAATTTCACATAATTCACTGAAGACTTTGTCCTTCTCTTCACCAACACCTGTCGTTAATCACTGTGAATCCACCTCTGTAGAGACGAACTATCTAATGCTCTGGTGCCTCTGTCTACCTCATCTTCAGTTACCTTTCCCTCCCCTCCAACTCAGCCATACACTGCCGTGGCCACTGCTACAGTCTGAATGTTAGTGTCCCCCAAAATTTGTATCTTGGAACCTAATGCCCAATGTGATAATATCAAGAGGTGGGGCCTTTCAGAGATGATTAGGTCATTAGGGCTCTACCCTCATGAATGGGATTAGTGACCTTATGAACGAGGCTTGAGGAATCATGTCTGTCCCTTTCACCATGAGAGGACACAGAAAGAAGGTGCAAAATTTGAAGCAGAGAGAACACCGTCACCAGACAGTGAGTCTCCTGGCACCTTGATCTTGGACTTCCCAACCTCCAGAAATGTGAGCAATAAATTTCTGCTCTGTATAAGTTACCCAGTCTAACAAATTTTGTTATAGAATCCTGAATGGACTAGTGCAACCTCCTTCTGGATTTATCATCTTCAGATTTTGGTCCACTTTTGAAATTTTATTTCTAGAAGATTGCTTTCCAACCACAACCTCCTGGCCTCCATATCACTTGCTCAAAATAATCACTACCACAATTGTTTAGTTTCCTTGGAAGCTTTAGGCCATTATCCTCACAATATTTACATGATGATTCAGATATCTTCTGAAATCACTTTCTTCTTTGTTTAACCTAGATTCCATATGCAACATTATAATCTTTCATTTGAATATCCTCAACCACTATATAATATTATAATTACTGTTACTATCACAGTTGCTCTTACTGTTTACTTCTCACAGATTTCTTCTGAACTACGCTAGTGAGACCCACCATCAGCTCTTTAATCCTACCGTAATAGCCATGGAGAGTGTCTCTACTTTTTCTGTAACTCTCCAATATCAACACAGCAACCAGAGTGACTTAAGAAAATACAAAATGCATCATTTATCTTTCATGTTTACCAAACTGCCAATGTTTCCTTATTCCACTTGAAATAAAATACACACTCACGCCTACAGTGTCATCTAATGTTATTTACTCTGCAGCTAAACCAGACTTCTCTTAAGTTCTTCACATCAACAAAGGGTTACTCCACTTTTCTGGACTGCTCCACCCCTTATTGTTGCTATGCTATCTTCCTCTCTGCTTTTAAAACTCCCATGCAATATTACCTCCACAGAGAGGCCTTCTCCAATTATCTTTCTAAAGTAAGAACATCCATATTATTCTCTAACTGAATTCTGTTTGTTTGTTTTCTTTTGTAACATATATAACAAATAGTAAGCATGATTAGCTCTAGTGAACTGTGTGTCTTTGTCATCTTCATATCCCCTGTGTCTAGTATACTGCCTGGCACAAACACCTCCAAAATATTTATTTATTAAAGATCACTAAAGCAATTTTAGAGATAGCTCAGAAATTCTAAACAGTTAGGTTCATACTATTATCATTTAGCATTTAAGATCAAAGCTTTCCTCACCAATTGAGTAAGGGAGTGGACAATTAAAATAGTTTTAGAAACTAGTAGTTTTTGAGTGTGTACTGTGTAACATTGGGAAACCTCCATTTTGAGAAATAAACTTACAGCTTTTGTCTTTTTTTAAAGTTTATTGTAAATTTTGCTGATAAAAAGGATGTCACATAATTTACAAATAATAATAAAATATACAATATTCTTTATTATAAATTCCACAAAGTCAGTACTGCTTTTTTTCTCCTATTCAGGCCAACAAGCCTATAAATGTTCAAGTATTTTTCTTTTAGTTTATTCAGCTGAGCAAGTTCTTTTCTAAGTATTTAGGCGACATAAATGTGATTCTGAGTTGTGTATGAATTTGTTATTAAGGTAACTTTGTCAAGAGAAGTATAGCTAGTATATTTATTTTTTTATTGCAACATTGGAAATCAGAGGTGTTATCTGATTAGTTAATAATTTTAGCAAAAACAAAGGTTAAGTCAAATTGTAATAAGTAAATCCATCAAAGTTGTAAAGATCTTTCATTGATTTTAAAAGGGTAAAAAGTTGATTTTGAATATAATCTTACAGACTATATTCTTTTATGGAGTAAAAAAAAATAAAAGGGAAAATGTAATGATTTTTCTGCCTTTTGTTTACCTAGGAGAGCCAATAGAATGTCTGGCTGCATTGTGATCCATCATATGTTTGCCTGAATTATCAAATCAATTGTCTCAGAATATTACTTTAATTTGATCTGCTTATGTTTTCAGGAGATGAGTTATTAAAATCTGTGATCAACCCCAAATACATTTGCTTCTGTATGATTAATGTAGACTGTAAAGCAGTATTATTAAAATAATATTCAAAGCATACATATTCAAAGCATTTCTATGAAACATTTTATCAGTAACCAAATACAGCCAAATTTGGTTATGGAAAAAAAGTTCTTAAAGTTACACATTTTTAATTTTTTATCCAAAATATAAATGAAGGTTATATTTTTCTGCTTTTATAAAATCAAGAGTAGAAACTCTAACTGTGTCATAAATAGTAATTAGGGAAAAAAAAGCATAAGAATTTAGCATTTTCATCAAAAGAACTAAATCCTGGGTTACATAAATAATAAGTAAGCATTTTATACTTTATGCTAATTATCCCTAAGATGGTAAGCAACTTATGAAATAAAAATAATTGTTTTAATTGCACATAGAATCAACAGTTTCTGATGTCAATTTTCTAAAACAGCTCCTTTTCTAATTATATATTGTCAAGTTTCCATGGAAATTACTTTGCATTTTAATACTTAAGTAGGTAAGTTTTTTTTTCCTGTTTATTATAAGAGAAATGGTGATCACAGTGCTCTGTAAATTTTAGCTTTTGAATGAAATGGACTTAAAGGTAGCATTCTTGTCTTTTGTGTTTGATAAAATTTATGTCTCTACTAAATGTTTAAGGGATGAAAATTATGTTGCAAAGAAAGTTAATCCCCCATGTGATATTTGTTTACTTATTTACAAATACAAGGTTCTGCAACATTTGATTATTTAGTTTAAAAAAATCCCTAAACTAAAAGAACAACATGAATATTAGTTAAAAAAAATTTTTCCAAACTGATTGAACTAAAATAGCCAATGCAATGTCATACATGCATGTATGTGAAAACTGATTTGAAGCTGAGGGTCCATTTTATTTGATTTTCTATCGGACTCTTTAGCTACTTCTATTCTTTACAAAGAGCATATTTTCAGATCTGTAACTCCCAGCTTCAAGACATTGTGATAATACATTCTAAGACAATGCAGAGAGGCAATTTTGAAGTTTTTCCTCACTGCTCTGTGTCCTGAGATATTTTTGACTCTGAGAGTCAGATTATCATTTTATTAATTACTCTGGTTGTTCAGGAAAACAATCTTAATGTTCTGACTGAGCAGTTCTGGCATGTTTGTATTCATTTGACTTAAATTTACAACCCATTGTTTTGTTGTTGGAGGCCACTGCAGTAGTCTTGAGATCTGACTTGCACAGTGCTTGCCATGAGAGGGCAGCTGGTGCAACTGGAGCGCATGACAGTTGATGGCCTGTGTTTGAACTGTGGCCAGTAGGAGATAGGATCCAGTGGGTAAATGCTTCTCCTTTCCTCCCTTCCTACCCCACTCTAAGATGGCTTGGAGCTGTAGTCGTTTGTAATCTTCTCTGAAGATAATTTGTGAGACAGAGCAATCAGTTACTTATGACAAAGTCATGACCTGGGTGGTGAGGCTGCTTCTTTTATTTATTTTTCCTCATTTCTGCCTCACTTCCCTTTTGCGTTCTTTCATACCCCCCTGTGATTGCTCTCCCAGTAACACCTTAGCCTATAAGCATATGGCACTTTGTGGACATTTTTTCTTTTCCTTTTTTCTCTTTTTTTGGTCTTAGAATCAGTTTTCAATGGAACCTAAGCTAAGGCAATCTCTGAGAATGGCATATTTAAGTTAAATACTAAAATATGACAATAGAAATATTATAGTGCCATATAACTAGAATATCACGTAGGATAATTACAATTTTATTTTATTTTATTTTATTTTATTTTATTTTATTTTATTTCTGAGACAGGGTCTCACTCTATTGCCAGGACTATCGTGCAGTGGTGTCATCATAGCTCACTGTAATCTCAAACTCCCAGGCTCAAATGACTCCCACCATACCTAACTAATTTTTTATCTTTATTTTTACTTTTGTATTTGTAGTGACAGGGTCTTGCTGTGTTTCCCAGGCTGGTCTGGAACTCCTGGCTCCAAGCACTCAGCTTCCCAAAGTGCTAGGATTAAGACTGTAAGTGTGAGCCAACATGTCTGGCTGATAATTAAAATTTTACAAACATTGCTAAATTTGAAATTAGCCAAAGATAATTTAAGAGGATACTGAAAAATGTGCTATCAGGAGACAAAAGTTATTTTTAGTAAAGAGACATTAGAATGTTATCCTATGTTCCCTTAACGAGGGTTTTTCATACTCTAGAGCAGCAGTCCCCAAACTTTCTGGCGCAAGGGACCGTTTTCATGGAAGACAATTTTCCCATGGACCGGGGCGGAGGGGGGATGGTTTCTGGATGATTCAAGCACATTACATTTATTGTGCACTTTATTTCTATTATTATTACATTGTAATATATAATGAAATAATTATACAACTCACTGTGGGTTAGGGACCCATGCTCTAGAGCAGGTACCACCAGACTCTTTCTGTAAAGAGGCAAAAAGTAGTTGTTTTAGATTTGCTGGCCTGAAGATCTCTGTGGTGGATCGTCACCTACTCATTTAACAAACAGGCATAACGGAACTCCTGGGTCTTAGTGGGGTTCCAGGGAATGGGCATGTGGGTAAGCAAGGGTTGGATTGTGAATTCCACCAAAAAGCTTCAGAACAGTTGGCAGAATGCACTTGTAGGAGACCAGAATTGCCACCCGAAAATATGTCACTTCAACATAAGGATGATTTTGACCTGAAGGCAGTTAATAAGAAGCAGATACAAGAAAAGCTGCCTACATTTTATTTGCCAAAAAGCAGAATATAAATTTGCAAAGATGTCTCTCCTCCCCTGTCTATGTGGAAGAACAAAGTGGATCACCAAAGACAGCTTTAGACCTCTATCAGTCTGATGACAGCACCAGAGCAATCTACATAACAAACTTTACTAACTCCCATATATTTGTCTTGCCACAATTAACTGGCCCTAAAGACTCAAGCTCCTTTTTCTTTGTCTTGTCACTTTTCTAAAAATATATTGTTCTTTGTTAAAGATGCTATATAAGCCTGATTTCTAACCCACCTCTTTGAGATATACCCATTTTTCCCCTGTCTCTCAGAGATAACATGAGGTGCACATGTTAATAAACTTCTGGGTTTCTTTTGTTATAGTTGTTGTTGTTAATTTGTTTTTTGTTAATAGGGGTCCCATCTAAGAACTCAGAAGGGTAGAAGAAAATTATTTTTTCCTCCCTTACACATTCCAGTTAGCAGTTTTCTATTTCAAACAAATATTTTACAGAGTTTATGTATACCTGCGTTTATCTCCTCTTCATTATCTCAAATCCTTCAATTTAATCTTTTGTTTGTTGCTAAGTAACCAAAATTTCTATCTCCAAAATGAGTTGTTTTTTCCTTGCTGTCAATACTAAAAGTGCACAGATAAGAGTAGCTTGTTTAATGCACGGCTGCTGCTGCCATGCGTTATTATTCAATTTGAGCTAATAGACTGGAAATATTCAGAGTACACTATGGAAATGGTCCATGCATCCTTTTTCTTGTATTCTACATTGATTTAAAGAATAAAAAATTGCTTAATACATTTTTCAGAAAAAAATATTTTTAGAACATATGTATAAGCTTAATGCTAATAAATAGCATAATAGTATATATATTTGTATAAATAAAAGTAGAGAAAATAAAATAAATCTCTAAGAAATACTTTAAAAATCAATATGTTTCATAATGTATTTTAAATTAGTTTATCTTGTGATATTTCTCTGGTGCCATTATGGTAGAAAATGGTGGGGCAGACATTTTAGAACCAATGTGTCATTTCAGACAGGGAGAAACATTCAATGTATACAGAAAGTCATGAAGCAATGCTCATTAAAAAAATCTTTTGTATGTGTATTATTTACACTAAATGATACCATATAATTGAAGACATACTTCGCATTATTAAAGCATCAGGTGATTTAGATTATGTAGCATTGGAACACAATAAAATTAAGTACCTGAAATTTTTATCATCTTAATAATTTTAATATTCCTTAAACTTATGTATGTTCTATGCACATGTGCAAGATATAAATACTAAAAATTTTTTAAAAACTACAAAATCAATACATTTTAGGTAGAGAATTTAAAAAATATGTATTTTAAAAGTGAAAGAATGTGGAGGATTAAGTTGTTCAGATGATTTTGATTATAATTCAACTGTGATATAATCTACTATTTGACTTATTTTTCTGGTTAAGGAAGCGAATTGAAAAGACTAAATCTGCAGACTCGAAATGAACACAAACAATGGGTTAATCTACTATAACAGAATAGCCTAAATTGCTCAGAGAGCAGGGACATTCAAACTACTTGCTTAATTTTAATGGTTTTTTGAATTGACTAGTCAATTTAATCAAACTTTTCAGAAGACTATGGTTTATATTATGTTCACATACGTAGAATGCTCCTTTGGCATTATGACAAAATGGAGGTTACAGGAGGTGTGGAAGATATGAAGGGGCTTTAATTTTCATCACCAATAAATACCAGCCAGTAAGGAGGTTAAGTGTCTTTGCCTCAGTCCCTTCTAATCTTGTTTTCATAAGAAACTGAAATAGGAAAGTACAAAAAAAACCCCACATTAAATGTCCTCCTATTTTTTTAAAGAAAACAATTGTCTCTGTCTTGTTCTTTATTTCCCTATATATCTTTGATTCAAACGTATCTACTATTAATACAAAATAATACTAAAAAACGTCAGTGTTCTGAAATAACAAACCAAGACAACTAAGTGCAGGTGTGAGGATTCAACTAAGTGCATCTGCTTATTAACAAGGGGTTTATAATTTAACAACTTGTAATAGTGCCTGATAAGAGCAGGAGTAGAAGTGTTATGAACTGAATGTTTGGTGTTCCCATCAAAAAAATCATATGTTGCAATCCTAACCCCCAATATAATGATGTTAGGAGGTGAGGCCTTTGGGAGGTAATTAGGCATGAGACTAAGGCCCTTAAAAGAAGAGACACAATTGCTTGCTCTTGCTGTCTCCCTTCTACGATGTGAGGATACAATGAGAACATAGCCGTCTGTAACCAGAAAGAGGGCCCTCACCAGACACTGGATCTGCTGTCATCTTCATCTTGAACTTCCCAGGCTACAGAACTGTGAGAAATAAATTCTTGTTCATTAGCTCCCCAGTCTATGGTATTTTAGTTACAGCGGCCCAAACTAAAACAAGAAGTATAGGGAACCGTTTAAATAGCTTAAATTACTATCTAGATGGGAGGAACTCTTTAACCTTTATCTCCGATTCCAATTCACTCTTGACCTCTTGATCTTTATCCTGTATATCCATTCGCTCATTGGCTGTGATGTCCTTGGTGCCCGTAGGTTAACCTCCAAAAGCAGAGAGACAAGAGCCTTCCATAAGCTTCTCCACTCTTCCATTCACACTCTTACTCCAGCAGCCGGAAGTGTCTGGATTTCCAGATTTTCTTGATAGTTCTGACTTTCCACCCACACAAATGTTTCAGGAGCTTGGTTAGTAACTTTTGCTCTTTTGGACCTTTTCTTCCTCAGCTTCTCCAACAAATGCATGAGGCGTTAATATTCAAAAGAGTTCTAATTCCCTGATGAAACACTGTGTGATACAAACAGTGATATATTTTGGGAAAGAAAAAAGAAAAACACATTAGTCATAACTAGATATATATAGCCATACTTGTGCTAAATTTTCACATGAGCAAATCCAGTTAGAATAGGGTTGCCAGGTTTAACCAATAAAAATATTCAGTTAAACTTGATGCTCAGAAAAATAATAATTTCTAGTAATCTATGTCCCATGGAATATTTTGGACCTACATATGATGAAAAATACTCATTGTTTATTTGAAATTCAAATTTAACTAGGTGTTCTATATTTTATGTGGTAACCTCAAAAATGAAATAAATCTGAGCAATCCTAGAATGAATGCAATCAAAAGCATTCTCTGATGCCTCATAGAACACATCATTGTAACTGGATGTGCATTTTTCTTCTCTCTCCACCTCTGACTACACATACAAACATGCGACTACCTATTTATGAGTCGGCTTTCCTCTTCTTAAGCACAGACTATGGTGGTCAGTTATTTCTGTCAAGAAGACAATTGAAAGTGTTAATTTGATGATCAGTCTACCTATTGACTCACAAAACCAGCCTTACAAAGTTTCTTGAACTCTTTTCATTTATATTAATTTCTTTAATGAAGAAACTAATAGAAAGAATTCAACATTATAAAAAATCATAAGGCTTAAACTCTGAGCAAGTGATTATTTCATTCAATATTTTATTTCTAATACACACTTGAGGAAATACAATATGAACTTAGGTCATCAACTTAATTCATATTTAACCAACAGAACCGGTCAGTTACTAGATGGTAGCAAGCAGAAAAGGTAAGTGCTAATTTATTTATAAAGCTAGGTTTGCTCTGAAGATGGGAGAATGTTTTAAACATTCCTTATGTACTCTGAATATTGCAGTATGATCAATTCTTTAATAGTTGCTTTGGTTAATGGTTCTTAAAGTGTGGTCCCGAGAACAGCATCATTACCATCACCTGGGAAATTGCTAGAAACACAAATTTTCAGCCCCACTCTAGACCTATTGAATCAGGAATTCCAAGTGTGGACTCAGCATTCTATTTTTGAACTCCACACTCTATTTTTTAAGAAGCTCTCAAGGTGATTCTGATGACACTAACATTTGAGAATCACTTTCCTATGTGAATGCCAAACACAATCTTTCAAATATGTTCTCTTTCCATGAAGGAAGAAACATATTACCTGGTGAATAGAGGGAATTATAATTTTAACTGAATCCTTTTCCTGTGTAAGTTTTTACATGATTTGGAGAAGAGAGCAACTTGAAGGTGAATTTAATCAATGTAGATAACTAACTGGGATAATTGCCTCATACTCTGCATTACTTAACCTGCATATAAATTGCCTTAAGCTATCTTCTTGTGCACATTCGAACAAGACTATCAGTTGGGGGATGAGAGGTTAATAAATTCAGGGAATTTGGAAATGTGTATGGTGTTTTGGACCAACTCATTATGGAATCATATCACTAAGCAAGTACCTGGGAATCAATATGTTCAAGAAAAATATTAAAAATCTATTTGGCTGATGAGACAGAGCTTGTAGCATAGGTTATATCAGTTTATATTGAAATAGCACTGGAACATAATATTTTTAAAAATCTTCAACTAAAATGCATGTATTTTAGTGATTTTTATATGTGACTAGGCATGCTATTAAAGATTTAGAAATTTCGTGAGGCGCTAATACTTGCATGATTATTGTTGCTTGGCAAATACTCCTCAAATTTATTATTTTATTTTACTCTGTAAATTGGAAGTTCTATCCAAAGAGGGATACTTTGGAGTTTAAACTAGGGGATGTACTAGTAGTGTTGAAAATTGTTAATTGTTAATATTTACATTCTAAAGTAAGTATTTTCATTTAGGTAGCTTTTAACTTAACTGTGTTGTACTATGTGAAACTAGTACATTTTAACATGTTATTCAGATTAGACTTGGAAACTTTTCTGGTTTTTGTTATCATGTAATGTTGCCATTTTAAAATCATTATGCATATACAAATTTCTTTTTTGGGGGGGCAAGAATTGCTCTAAGAGCATATACAGATTTCTGATGAAATTTATTTCATTTATCTTTCAGCATTTATTAAAAATAAATTATACATGGTAGTAACTTTAATAAAAATATGGAAATATATCTTAAAATGTGAAAATATGTTTAAAATATATTTAATTTTTTTTATTTTTAGTCAAATCTAGAAGATTATATTTTAAAAATATATTTAATTAAACCCCATATGTTTTCTATCCTATTGCTAAATCAGTTTTATATACATCAAAATTATCTTATTATTGAGGGCCAAAATGTTAATATGCTTATTTATATTGATTTGCCATTGCATGTCATTGTTAGACATAAATTATGGAAGCACTACTCTCTACATAGCAAGTTCTGCCCTTTCTAAGGCAGTAAATAAATAATTTTAATGAAAATTCCTTTGAATAGATGAGAGTTGTTTATAGCAGTATGAGACAAATGTACACATATTGCATTATAAAATGTAAAAGAAATGTATATATATGAAATGTAAGACATGTAAAATAAATATAATATGTATACATAAATTTAATAATACATTGTGTGTGTATATACATAAAATCATCTAAAGCAGAAGCTAACTTAGAGGTCTTCTTCAATTTTTACAAATAAAATAAGGGCTTGATATTAAAGGAATCTAAGTCATCTTAAGTCAGAATAAGGTGGGATAAGCAGATAAGTATGTAGACTTTGACCACCCACCATGTCAGGAAAATCCAAGCTGACAATTAACTTAGTGTTTCCTGACTGAAAGTGAGCAGGATTCTAGGCTGTATAGAAAAACAAACAAAAATCCTCTTTAAGAAACATCTTTAATACGGGCCTCTGAGATTTCCTTTAAATTAATATTGTTCTACCTGATGGCACAATCAAAATTTCAAACATAGGATAAGCCAAAAATAGAAGAGTCAGCAGAGACAATAAACATCAGAAATTCCAACATTCAGGTATTTGAATTTCAAGATAAAGAATAATTTGTTCAAAAGGTTAATAAAGATTTGAGGAAGGATTAGAATAATGTAAAAGTGATACTTCAAAAAAAATAGAACTTCTAGAATTTATTAATAGTATAATTGAAATTTATCTGAATTTTACCTAAAATATAAAAGTTAATTCACATATTAGATGGATAATTTACATAACTAAGAAAGAGAACTAGTCAACTTGAAGAAATATATGAAGGAGTGTGCAGAATGCCATCTTTATTCAGCACCAAAAAAGACAAGGAGTTGGGACAAAAAATAAAAGTAAAGAGACATTGGGAATGGAATGCCATAAATTAGTATATATTTAATTGGAGTTCCAGATGAAAGTAATAGAGCAAACATAGTGTTAGGCAGTATTCAAACATTTTGGGTTGACGATATTCTAAAACTTACATAATACATAATTATCAGATTAAGAAATAACTAAGGTCCAAATGGGACATAGAAAATGACATTCATGCTTAGGAGCATCATAAAAATACCAGAGCTCCAAAAAGGAGACAACTTTAAAATAGTCCAAGTGGGGAGGAGGTACCTCTTGAAAAGTAAAAATATAAATATCTCAACAATAATAAAATAAGCACACATTATTACATTATTATTAGTTTTGGCAGATTATAACCAGCTGTCAACCATTAGTTGCATATTCAGGTAAACTATTATACTAGTCATTGGGAAGAGGATTTAGTGACTGAGTTTAGACTATTCGATTAAGCACATGTATTAAAATTTAGTGGATAACCATGAATATATAAAAATATGTCATAAAATTTTTCTAATAGAAAACAAAATGTGATAATTAAAAACTTGATCAATCCAAACGAAGAAAGGACACAACACAAAAGGAAGCACAGGCAAAGCAGAACAGATTTAGGAAGTAGTGTCATTCACTGCTACGTCTGTGACTGTGGGAAAGAGCAAGAGGCAGGAACTCGGAGTGAAATCCATCATCATACTGACTGGCTTGCCCTCCAATATCACTTTGTCCACAGTCCCCTCTTCCTCCCGCCATTCACCACATTTATCTTCCCCCCACCTTGCTTCCCTGCGTGCTGGTAAAGGAGCTTCCATTCGGAGAGCAAAGACCCTGAAGAGCCCAACAGTTAACAACTTGCAGCACCGCGTGGCTGTTACCAAAGAGGTTGGTATATATTGGCATTTTCCTCAGATAATGCCATAGTAGATAATGAAATATCAGAAATTTCCAGAATAAAAAGAAAAAAGCCAAAAAAATAAATGAGGATCTGAAAAACTCACTTTTAGTCCCAGTGTAGAATATTAGAATTTTTTTCCTCCATGCCTGAGTAAAGAAACTGTATTTTAATTTGGCTTTATATTCTGGATTGAACAAAACAGTAGACCAAGTTATAAACTATTTTGAAGTGAATTACTAAGAGCTTTTCTCTGACCCTTAAACTAAACAGGATATTGGAGAAATTTTCTTTCACTGTGTAAATTATATCTCAAAAATGAATTACTAAAATTCAAATATATAAAGGGAAAAGTAAGGAATAGAAAGTTCTACACAAGATGGTAGAAAAAAAATCTAAACTTTCCAGTAAATACAATAAATGCAACTGTATTAAATTTATCAGTAAAGGCAGAGCTTATAATATAATATTTAAAAAGTCCATCCCGGGCCATATCCAAGATAGTCCTGCCCACTATAAGGGTCAGCAATAGTTTTGTTTTTGTTTTGTTTTTCTGTTAATGGACCCCCTGGTAAATAATTTAGGCTTTGAGGACCACATAAGGACTGTTCTTTTACTTCTGTGAGTTTTCTTTTTTTTTTTAAATAACCTTTTAAAAATACAAAAACCATTTCAAGTTCATGGGCCATATAAAATCAGGCCACAGGCCTGGTTTGGTTTTCAGTGTGGGATTTTTTTTGTTGTTGTTGTTGTTCCCTGTACTGCAATATGTGAGTCCACAAGGTAGAAAACTCAGGCATCTCAGTATTTAAGGCACCTCAGCTGTCTCCATTATCCCAATCACCCACAGTTCTGTAAGTAAAATCAAGCGATGGTTGTTTTACACTACAGTGTTTTGGGGGTATTTGTTACCCAATAAGAGGTAAACAGTACACAACTAAAATTAAACATATGCATATACTATGGTGCAGAAATTCTACTCCCATAGTATAATGGAATACATTCAACAATATTAATGGAGCTATGTTCGAGAATATTCAGAGAAGTATTGTTTCAAGCACCAGCAAATTGGAATGCTTATATATTAATCAAAGATTGAATACATATATTGTATTACATTTATATAACATAATTCTATTCAGCATTAAATGTGCATGAATTCTTGGGACTATTTTTCATTATGGTTAAATATCACAAATATAATTATAAGTAAGAATTAATAAAAATACCACATAACCATCTATATAAAATATAAAATACATTGACACTACTGTTTAAGGAAACAGGATTTGTAATAAACTATTAAAAAAGTATTTGAGAATGAGAAAGAATAACTTCAGGATGGTGATTTCCTCTAAATAGAGCATGAAATGCCACCAGGAAGGGATATACATGGGGCTTCAGTCTTTATTTTAGAGTTTTATTTTTTAGGCTAAGTGATATGTATATATTATTTCCTACACTATTGTTTATACCATTTTTGTGTCTTCTCAGACAATAATTTTCAATATAATTTTAATTAATTAAATATAATATTACTTCTTATTTGTAGTCTTTCTGCATTACCAGTGACATATTTTTATTTTTATATTTGTCCAATTCATATTTTTATAAAAATAATTTGGCTAAGTTCAAAAGATTGAAAATCTACCATGTCCCTTGCTAGTTATTGCAGGAGAACCAAGAAAGAACACAATGAATGCCCAAAGCACTCATAAATGTGTACAAAGGAAAATAAGAAAAAATCAATTTGAATGTAAAAAATAATTATACACTTGTCATAAAACAGCATATAAATTGATCGCCAATCAATTTTATCTCCTTTCCATAATACAGAATTTCTTAAATTGAAATATGTGAAATATAGTTCAGAAAGATATGAAAAAATTTAAAGGATATAGAAAGCTTCCATCATTAATTAATTAGAAATATCTGGATTAAACAAAACTAATTTGATTTATTACTTTTGGCAATTTCCAACCTTTTAATAACTAATCTGCCTTTTCAATATGTACAAGAGAGGTTGTAATATACAGTATTGTCTAAATTTAAATGAAAATAGAATTTATAAAAAATAAATCATCTCAAGGATCAGAACGTTCTAGGGAGCAAACTTTCCCGAAGAGAAGAGGTCACTTTTTGAAGGAGTGCTCTTTCAGGGCTTTATGGAGGATTAAGATTTGAACTGGATTTTGAGAAAGTATTAAGATATTACCTAACAGAAAGATAGATATTGCATAATCTCACTTATATGTGGAATCTAAAAGTTGAACTCATAGAAGTAGAGAGTAGGACGGTGGCTGCCAGAAGGTGGGGGGTGGGGTGGGAGAATGGGATTAGAGAGATTCAGTCAAAGGCCACAAAACTTTAGTTAGACGGGAGGAATAAGTTCAAGAGATAGTGTACAATATAGTGACTATGGTTAATAGCAATGTACCCTTGAAAACCTCTAAGAGAATAGATTTTATGTGTTCTCAACACAAAAAATGATAAGTATGTGAGGAAGTTCATGTTAATTAGCTCAATTTAACCATTCCACAATGTATAAGTATTTCAAAACAACATGTTGTACATGATAAATGTACACAATTTTTGTCAATTTAAAAAACAATTAATTTAAAAAAACATATTGCATGGGCAATATATATAACCAAAGTGTTGTACCCCCATAATATTCTCAAATAAAAAAATAAATTTATAAAAAAAAAAACATATTGCCTAGATGAAATGAAGTGGGGATCTTAAGGGAAGTTAAATTCGATAAAATCTATGGCCATTACTGACAGCCTAAATAATAAAACATCTCATGAATGAAGAAGGCATCAAAATCAGGCAACCCATGTAACATAAATATTTTCACACTTCTTTTAGGAAATTAAGTTGAAAATGTACATTTTTCTTTGAATTATAGCAAAAATAAAGACCCTGTTATATATCGTAGCAAATAAGAGTTTGCGTGAAAGAAAAATCTTCATGAAAATGTTAGTGATATAAAAAAGTGATAGGGCCAGGCGCGGTGGCTCATGCCTATAATCCTAGCTGTCTGGACGGTTGAGGCGGAAGGATCACCTGAGATCAGAAGTTTCAGACCAGCCTAAGCAAGAGCGAGACCCCATCTCTACTAAAAATAAAAAAAATTAGCCAGGCGTGGTGGTGCGCACCTGTAGTCCTAGCTGCTTGGGAGGCTGAGGCAGGAGGATACTTGAGCCCAGGAGTTTGAGGTTGCAGTGAGCTAGGCTGACGACATAGCGCTCTAGCCTAGGTGACAGAGCCAGACTCTGTGTCAAAAAAAAAAAAGTGATATATTTGTCAAAATGGGGTAATATGATGATAAAAATAACTAATTTATTTTCTTAAATATCCATTGTGAATCTGTAGTCTGTTCTTTCCACTCAACTGAACATCTGTTTTCATGGGCTTCTCTTCCTCTAATAAGAAGCCTGAATTTAGAAGGTGACTATAGAAGGAAACACCAATGTTCAGAGGACATCCAGGCCTGAACACCAATGTTCAGAGGACACCAGAGCATGTGAGGATAGGTCCAGGCTGCAAACAGCACTGGTGTCAGCTCTGTGGCTGCTCTACTTCACCACTAAAGATGATGAGCTTTTTCCAAAGACATCTGGTCCACGTTTCTTCGAAGAAAGTATTGGGCAGCTGTACAAATAATATTAAAATAGAAAAAAATGTTTTCTGTACTGCCTTGATTGTACATGCCCTAAAAATATGAAACATGCTTTTTTTTAAAAAAAATAGAATTACACCAAAACCTGCTTTTTAAATATATTAAATGCATTATTACTTTTCATGTGTGTGTTCAATAAATAAATTACATTCCTTGGGAGTTACTTGGCCAATAATAAAAACAAAGATAACATCACTTCCCTACTTAATTTTTTATTTTAAGGTTGACTTGATGGAAAATAAAAATATTATGGTAGGTTTGGTTGTCAGGTTATTTTATAATATTATTACTATTATTATTATTTTATTACATAATACATGATTTTTAAAATTCTTTGGGATTTTAATTTTTAATAACTCATATTTTGAAATAATTTCAAAAGTTACAAGAAAAGTATAAACCACTCTCTACACAGATGACCAATTGTTAGCATTTTACTACATCCACCTGTCCTATACATAAAACTCTTTTAAATTTTATAAATTGTCTCAATAATGTTTCTTTTTCTATCCTGGCCAGGATCATGATTATGTGGATATACATAAAAGGAAAATGCTTGGAGGAGTCTGCAGTCTATAATATATGGCCAAACTGATTAGCATGGAATGCTTTATTGTGGTTTAATTGATTTCTCCAATGATTTGTGATCCTTTCCAAGTGGCTTTGAAAGGGTAAGCTAATTAATTTGCCTGAGACAAATGCTGCCAGTGGTTCTAAACCATGTTGCCACCACTTAAGTAAACATAACCTCAGTGTTCTATTACTGTAGTGACTACTGTTATTCAAATTCTTATTCACACTCTGCAATAAACTTTGTGGCATTTTACTAGACTCCCCTTCCAGATCAGCAAGGCCAGATTTCTTTGAACCAACTATTGTGCAACATTGTCAACTGGCAATTACTCGCAGGTCATCATGGCTTTGCACCACACTGAGTTTTAATAGATTGGATTTTTCTGCGCAGCAGATAGTGAGAAGCAGACAGAGTAACATAACGACATCTATATTAAAATTCACTGAACTTGCAAAAGCACTTAGTATCATCACTAGATAAAAATGTTGCTAACTACTAAGCCTTAAATATTCATCAAGATACTAAGATTTATTTCTTTATAAATTTGTGTTGCTCACTCTATAGAGGGTACTGAATGTTGATAATTAAAATGGTTTTAGCAAATCTTTGAGGAGTATGTAGAGCATTGAAGTTTGGTACTTATTAATGTTAGGTATTGGGAAATTACTCACATTGCTAAGGTGGCGTAAGATTTCCTTATGATCTGGATATGTAGACGTCCATGATGAAATCATTTTATATATAAAAGGAAATGAGATTGGGAGATTTTTCTGCAGAGGCAGCACCACAGACGTACAACCCTGAAAAAGACTATAATTCTTGCTGAACGTTATGACTGCAAACAAATAAGGTACGGTTATTCTGAAGGGCAATAGACTTGTGAATATGCTGGCTTATTTCTCTTCTTTCAGTTAGAGACAGAGCCCTGCTTTCTTCCTAGACCTCATTAATAGTCATCCTTTTTTATGCTTTTGTTCTCATCCTAGTTTTCCTCTGACACCATTTCTCCAGTTAGACCCTTTGAAGCACACACTCTCCAATAACCTATCTTTACCCTTATTTAGTTTCAGTCAACATTTGTGATCCATGTATGTACCCATCTACCCCTAGAGGTTAAACAATATTTATCTAATACATAATTTCTTTTTGTATTACTAGTGGCCACTGTGGAAGAAAAACTCACACAAATTTTAAGTGTGCTACCAAATACTTGGAGTAGGAACTGGTGGAAATCCAATAATACTTTTGCATATCATAAAGTCAAAAAGTCATATTTCAGGTCCTTCTGTTGTTGGATGACACATTTGTAAGCAAATATCAACATTCTTTTACTATATATTACGATTATTGTTTTATTTTTTGTGGTACGTGGATCATTGTGTTGCTACCGTTAGAGTTAGTTGTGGGTCAGTGGGAGAAAATAGTATAATAGTAGAAAAATTACCAGTATGTGCTAAGAAGAAGCACTGTATTTTTATTGTTTTGGGCTTGAGAAGGATTCGATAAATAGATAAACCACTAAATACATTACAGGAGAAAAATAAAACCCACGTAGATTTATTATGGGTGTCTAGACAGAGAAGTAATTTTCTTGATTGGTAATAGTTTCAGAAAGACAAGTATGTTTTCATTTCATTTTTCATTTCATTCGTTTCATATTTTCATTTATTTATGATTACTAAAAAGAGGTGGAAGAGCAGAGAAATAATAGTAGTGGCAGTAGTAGCAACTGGTTGTAGAACTTCTACTAAGTACCAGACATCATGCTAGGTAATCTCCCTCTGTTGTCTCATGTAACTCTTACAGGAAAGTAGTTATTAGCTGTGTTTCTTATGAAGAAGCAAAGGCATCCAGAGTAGGATTTCAAACACACAAGAGAGCTAAAATTTAAATCTAGGACTTCCAAATCTAAAACCCATGTTTGATCTACTGCATAAATTGAATGTCTTTTATCTGCCAGAGACCTTGCTGTGTCATGGGAATAAGACTCTGTGTTAGAATTCTACTTACATTCAGAGAGGAAGGCATCATAGAGAAGGAAAATTATCAGCTAGATCTTAAAGAATGACTAGGAATTTGTTAAACATGGTACTCCAAGGTGTATAGAGATGGGCAGGAGGAAGAGTATATTTTGGTGAAATCAACTGCTTTTATGAAAGTTCAGATTTATTAAGGGGAAAGAGTGAGAAGTTTTTTGTGACCAGATCATAGAGCACATGCCAAGGGGTTTCAGGAGCTGGATTTGAAGGTTTCAGCAAATAGGTTCAGGTAAATTTCAGAGATGAAAGAGATAATCACTGAGCATATGTCATAGAAGCCAAAGATGTAGAAGTTTCAAAGAATAAGTGATCGTGAATAGTTTCAAATACTTCAAAGAGACTTATCTGGGTGAGAAATTAAAGAGAATTTTATATTCCATAAATAGAGGTTATCAATTATCTTTGAGATGTGATTTTATTGCCGTGGGAGAAAGAATATGTATAAACGCATGATTATATGGCAAAAAAGAGGCAGTGAAGATAAAAGTCTCCAAAATATAAGTGGATTTTAAACAACTGCTTCTTTTGCAATCCTTTTAAATGATTTTGATCTTTACATAATTTCAAAAATAAGAGTTCCTAGTAAATTGAATTTTCTTAAATAATTTTCCTGATGTAGGAATACTACCTTACTGTATTTGACCTTTTAATATTTGATGAAATACCCATTACTTCTTCCAGATGGATTGTGTTCTTTTAATCCTAATGTAAAGGTTTTACGTTTACAACACTTTGAATTAGAAGGTGACACTGTGTAAGCCATCTTTTCTCCAACCAAACTGGTTCCCCCTAATATAGGTGGACAAATTGGGAACAATGACTCCTACAGAATGAAAGTATAACAGAAAAAGAATTGGGACTCAGAAATCATTGTGCTGAAGCTGAGGCCAAAGGATGGATTGGATCACTGAGCTTCATAGGATCCAGGTGTAAAAGTATCATTTATCCAATATTTTAATTTCCTCTACCTCCATTACCAGGTGGTCATCTAGCTTCTACTTGAAACTCTCTGTGGGATTATGTTTGAGATTTAAGTGAGTAAATGTGAGATGCTATTATTTGTTAATACTTAGCTCAATAGAGATTCTGTGTTGAATAAAAGAGGGTTTGTGCTATCTGAAGATTGAGTATTTTTTCACAGGTTAGTTGCTCCATGGGGTGCAATTTTATAGCAGACAATCACAGCAGACTCGAGCTTTATCCAGCTCCCAAGCAGGTGTAGAGAGTCACAGTGCACAAAAGCATTTTGGCATTTTCTTGGGGTCAGCTTCTTTCAGATTTTGAGTATCTACACAAGAGAATTCTCCAAGCTGCTGCACACAGCAACTAACTTAAGTGCTGGATATAGGGGCTAGAGGACAAAAAGGTGGAGAAGGAATGAGTTAGAATATAGCTTTGCACAATGGATTTTACATGACAAATATACACTTGTAAAAATTTGCACTGTATAAGTTTCATCTGAGTAACTATACATACTGATTTCCTCAAGCCTGCAGTTAATCAATGGAATACAACAACAGTGTGGACTCACTCATTGGATTCAGTTGGGTTACTGTAAACCATGGAGGGAAAGACTGATCCAACACTCTTCCAGTAACCCAGATGTCACTTTCTCTTAAGCTATCTCATCCTATTTTATTTTAATAGCTCTGGAGCAGACACACACATATACCATACATGTGTGTGTGTATTCATATTATAGTCACATTTACATGCATATATATATTTTTTTCCAAATGTATCTCCCTGTGATTCCATCCACTGAATTTCTATCATAGTCATTTAAAACAAATCTGATATATTCTCCAAATAACAGCCCTTTGAGGAGGAGCTTCTTACCACCCTGAATAACTTCTTTATTAATGTACAATACTACTACTATAGGTTTTCATTCAAATAGAAGGGTTTTAAGTTGTTACTATCTTAGTTGATTAATTCTTAATATGAATTTTTAATGTGTGTGTGTATATGTATAAATACATACACACATATTGATCTAAAAAAAAGAAAATCCAAAGGTAAGAAGCAACAGCTGCTCCAGATGAGACAGAATCAGTGAAAGAACTCTGGAAATATGAAAAATCAAAGTGAAAGGACATCCCCAAAAGGAAACACCAGCTCTCCAGCAATGGATACTAACCAAAATCAGAACATTGAAATGACACATGACGAATTTCAAACATGGATTATAAGGAAGCTCAATGAAATGCAAGACAAAATGGAAGCCCAACACAAAGAAAGCACAAAAAGAATGCAGGAAATGAATGAAAAATTCACTAAAGAAATTGAAATATTAAATAAAAATTAAACGGAACTTCTGGAAATGAAAAATTCATTCAAAGAATTACAAAACACAATGGAAAGCCCTAAAAATAGGTTAGATCAAGCAGAATAAAGAATCTCAGAGCTTGAAAACAGCACCTTTCAATTCAACAAGTCAGGTGCAGAGATAGAGCACAGAAATAAGAGAAAACAGCAAAGCCTACAAGAAATATGAGATTATGTGAAGAGGCCTAACATAAGAATCATAGACATCCCTGAGGGTGAAGAAGAAAAAACACAAGGGTTGGATAATCTATTTTAGGGAATAGAGGAAAATTTCCCTGGTCCTGCTAGAAATCTAGATATCTAGGTAGAAGAAGCTCAAAGGACTCCTGGGAGATTCATCACAAACAGAAAAACACCAAGACACATAGTCATCAGACTGGACAAAATAAACACAAAAGAGGTCCTCCTACAAGCCATAAGGTGAAAGCAGCAGGTAACTTACAAAGGAAAACCCATCAGACTAACTGCAGATTTCTCAACTGAGATCTTACAAGCTAGAAAGGACTGGGGCCCCATTCTCAGTCTTCACAAACAGAATAATGCCCAGCATAGAATTTTGTATCCTGAAAAACTAAGTTTCACATATGAGGGGGAAATAAATCTTTCTCAGACAAGCAAACACTGAAGGAATTTGTCAAAACAAGACCTGCCCTGCAGGAAGTACTCAGAACTGTGTTACACATGGATCAACACAATAGACACTCACCAGTGTAAAATCATCCAAAAGCTAAAGGTCAAAGGCCAGATACCACAATGGCTCAAGACATAAAACAAACCACCAAAGTTCTACTCAACAGGATGAACAGAAATCCACCCCACTTATCAATTCTTTCAATAAATGTGAGGGCTTGAACTGTCCACTGAAGAGATATCAGATGGCTGAATGGATAAATATACACAAGACATGTATCTGCTGTCTTCAGGAAACATGTCTAACCCACAAGAACTCATTCAGGCTCAAGGTGAAGGGATGGAAAACAATAGTCTATGCAAATGGAAACCAAAAGAAAGCTGGGGTAGCAGTTCTCATATCAGATAACTTAGTGTTCAAATAAACAAAAGTAATGAAAGACAAAGATGATCATTATATAATAGTAAAGGGAACAATTCAACAAGAAGACATAACAATTCTAAACAGCTACACACCCAACACAGGTGCACCCAGATTCATAAAGCAAATCCTACTTCATCTAAACAAAATGATAAACAACAGCACTGTAATAGCTGGGGTCTTCAACACCTCACTGACAGCACGAGACAGATCTTCCAAACAGAAAATAAACAAAGAAACAATGGGCTTAACCAGAACTCTAGAACAAATGGGCCTAATGGGCATTTACAGAACTTTCTACCCCAAAACCACTGAATATACATTCTTCTTATTAGCTCATGTGGCATTCTCGAAAATTGACCACATCCTAGGCCTCAAAACATGTCTCAACAAATTTAAAAAAATAGAAATTATACCATGTATCTTCTCAGACCACAGTGGAATGAAATTAGAAATCAACTCCAACAGAAACACTCATCTCTACACAAAGTCATGGAAACTAAACAATCCACTGCTGTATGATTATTGGGTCAAGGAGGAAATTAAGAAGGAAATAAAAAGATTCTTTGAACTAAATGATAAAGGGGACACAAGTTATCAAAATCTGTGGGACATAGCTAAAGCAGTCATAAGAGGAAAGTTCACAGCCTTAAATGCCTACATCCAAAAGATAGATCACAAAACAAAAATCTAATGAATCTACTCAAAGAACTGGAAAAAGAAGAACAAACCAATCCCAAACCCAGCAAAAGAAAAGAAATAACCAAGATTAGAGCACAACTAAATGAAATTGATAACAAAAGAACTATATGAAAGATTAATGAAACAAAAAGCTGATTCTCTGAAAAGATAAAAAAAATTGACATGCCTCTCACTAGATTAACCAGAAGCAGAAAAGAAAGGACTCTAATAAACTCAATCAAGAATAAAAAAGGAGAAATTACAACTTATAGCACAGAAATACAAAATATCATCTGTGAATACTATAAAAATCTCTATGCACATAAGCTTGAAAATGTGGAGGAAATGGACAAATTCTTAGAAACATACAGCCTCCCTAGGCTCAATCAGGAAGAAATGGAACTCCTGAACAGACCAGTATCAAGTACTGAAATTGAAGTAGCCAGAAAAAACGCCCCTAAAAAAAAAAGTCCCAGACCAGATGGTTTCACGCTCAAATTCTACCAGACCTACAAAGAAGAACTGGTGCCTATCCTGCAGAAATTATTCCACAACATCGAGAAGGAACAAATCCTCTCCAGCACATTTTACAAAGCCAACGTCACCCTGATACCAAAGCCAGGAATGGACTCAACAACAAAAAAAAAAACTACAGACCAAAATTCCCTTATGAATATAGACTCAAAAATTCTCAATAAAATCCTAGTAAATTGAATTCAGCTGCTCATCAAAAAAATAATTTCATCATGACCAAGTAGGATTCATCCCAGGGGTGGTTCAACATACGCAAATCTATAAATGTAATTCACCACATAGGCAGAAGTAAAAACAAAGACCATATGATTCTCTCAATAGATGCAGAAAAAACATTCGACAAACTTCAGCACCCTTTTATGATAAGAATGCCCAAAAAGTAGGCATAGACAGGACTTAACTCAAAATGATAAAAGCCATATATGACAAACACACAGCCAACGTTATATTGAACAGGGAAAAATTGAAATCATTTCCGTTTATAACTGGAACCAGACAAGGTTGCCCTCTATCACCACTACTATTCAACATAGTGCTGGAAGTCCTAGCCAGAGCAATCAGACAAGAGAAGGAAATTAAGGGAATCCAAATGGGGGCAGAAGAGGTCAAACTATAACTCTTTGCTAACGATATGATCTTGTATTTAGAAAACCCCAAAGATTCTTCCAAGAGACTACTGGAATTGATAAATAAGTTCAGTAAAGTCTCAGGTTACAAAATCAATGTACACAAATCAGTAGCATTCATATATGCCAACAACAGTGAAACTGAGACCAAATCAGAGACTCAATACCTTTCACAACAGCAACAAAGAAAATAAAATACCTATAAATATATTTAACCAAGGAGGTTAAAGACCTGTACAAGGAGAACTATGAAACACTGAGGAAGGAAATAGCAGAAGATGTAAACAGATGGAAAACCACACCATGCTGATGGATTGGCAGAATCAACATCATTACAATTTCTATGTTACCCAAAGTGATCTACAGATAAATGCAATACCTATTAAAATACCAACATCATTTTTCACAGATCTAGAAAAAATAATTCAATGCTTCATATGGAACCAGAAAAGACCCCATATTGCTAAAGCAACCTTAATCAAAAAGAAAAAATTGGGAATCATCAAATTACCAGACTTCAAGCTATATTACATGGCTATAGTAACCAAAACAGCATGATACTGGCACAAGATCAGAGACATAGACCAATGGAACAGGACTGAGAACCCCCATATAAAACCATGCTCTCATATAGCCATCTGATCTTCAACAAAGTAGGCAAAAACATACTCTGGGGAAAAGAATCCCTTTTCAATAAATGGTGCTGGGACAACTGGACAGCCACATGTAGAAGACTGAAACTAGATCCGCACCTCTCACCTCTCACAAAAATCAACTCATGATGGATGACAGACTTAAACATAAGGCATTAAACCATAAGAATTCTAGAAGACAACATTGGAAAAACTCTTATAGACATCAGCCTGGCAAAGAATTCATGAAGAAGATCCCAAAACCAATCACAGCATCAACAAAAATAAATAAATGGGACCTGATCAAATTAAAAAGCTTCTGCATAGCCAAAGAAACTATCACTAGAGAGAATATTTGCATGCTATACATCTGATAAAGGCCTGATAACTAGAATTTATATAGAACTCAGGAAAATCAGCAAGAAAAAATAAAACAACCCCACTAAAAAGTGGGCAAGGAAGATGAACAGAAAATTTTCAAACGAAGATAGACTAATGGCCAAGAAACATATTTAAAAATGCTCAACATCTCTAATCATCAGATGTTGCATTTGATGCAAATCAAAACCACAGTGAGGTATCACTTAACTCCAGTGAGAATGGCTTTTATCAAAAAATCCCAAAACAACAAATGTGGGCATGTATGCAGAGAGACAGGAACACTCATACACTGCTGGTGGGACTGCAAACTAGTACAACCTCTATGGAAAGTAATATGGAGATATCTCAAAGAACTAAAAGTAGAACTACCATTTGATCGAGCAATCCCAGTATTGGGAATCTACCCAAAGGAAAAAAAGATGTTCTATAATAAAGACATCTGCACTCGAATATTTATAGCAGCACAATTCACAAAGTTGTGGAAACAACCCAAGTGCCCATAAATCCATGAGTTGATTAATAAAATGTGGTGTATGTATACCATATGATACTACTCAGCCACAAAAAACAAAGGGGAACTAATACCTCTTGTATTATCCTGGATGGAGCTGTAGCCCATCCTCCTAAGTGAAGTATCACAAGAATGGAAAAACAAGCCCTACATATACTCACTGTCAAATTGGTATTAATTGATCAACACTTATGTGCACATATGAAAGTAACATTCATCAGGTGTCAGGCAGGTGGGGGGGTGGGGGATGGGTATATTCACATCCAATGAGTGTGGTGTACACTGTCTGGGGGAGGGCATGCTTGTAGCTCTGACTGAGGTGGTGCAAAGTCAACATATGTAACCTAAACGTTTGTACCCCTGTAACATTTTTTTGAAATAAAAAATAAATTAATTTAAAAAAACAACATTCTTTCCCTTTACCTGGTCTCAGTACCACTTTTTTTTTTGACACAGAGAAAAAAAAATATGTGTCCTCAGCATTGAATTCTAACCTTTTTATCATTTCTAAAGGAAAGATTCCAGAGTGATGAATGTGCAGAAGACTCAGGGTCACATCTACCCTAGCAAGAGCAGCAAAAAATTAACTATGCCACAAACTTCTGGCATTAATTAAAACCTCCCTCAGAGTATAAGAGCAGACCTTACCTCGATTATGAATCTATAAAGTTGCAAGTCTCACTCACTATTTCTCTTTGACTACTAGAGAGATTATGTTTGGATCATGGGCAGTCAATAGAACATGTTGAATACAATTGTCTATTATTTTATTTATCACACTTAATAGTTTGGAGTTCTTCTGATATTCTCTGAATTCTCCTATAACTGGTAATAGACCCCATGTTCTTTCTGGCATAATCATCATCTCCACAAATAAACTGTGCATGTCCTTTTTGATGATCCAAACATTTTCTAGCTTCAATAATAATATGTCTCCAATCTCTCTTTATTAACTATCTACACATTATGCAATTCACCCCCACCCCCAAACTTAAGCAATGTGCTGAGAAGTTGTAAGTGCTATTGGCTACTCTGGCAGAATGTTTTTCCCAGAGATGAGCACTCCGATTTGTATATAACCCATTCAACATGCTTTTCTTACAATATGGCATTGACATTCTTCCTTTGAGAGGTTAGGCTTATGATTCCTCCCTTGAATCTGGGCGGAACTTTGTAACTCCTTCCACCAAAAGGGTGACACAGAGTGATGCATGCTTTCTGAGACTAGATCATAAAAGGCAACACTACTTTCACCTTCTGTCTCATGACACATGCCTTTGGAGTTGTGAGCCACCATATTTAGCTATTCTACAGCCACACTGTAAAGATCATGGGAAGAGACCACATAGAAATAGAGAAAGATGGCCAAGTAAACCTGGGTGCTCCAGCCACCAGCTGTTCAAATTTTCCTAGACTAAACACCAGACATACAAGTGAAGAAGTCTCTGAGATGGCCGTACTCCAGCTATACTTTGACTTCAGCCTCATGAGGGACTTTATGAAACTCTCAGTTACTCTTAGCTGAGTGCCTCCCAATTTTCTGCTCCACAGAAACTATGACACATAATAAATTAGTACTGTTTTAAGCTATTTTTGTTGGGATAATTTGTTGTACAATAACAGATAACTAACTCTAAGAAATAGATTCACTTTTGGAATGCAAATATTATGTTTGTTAAAATTCATAAATTCAAAAATTCTATTTTAATCTTACTATAATATGACTCCTCTCATGTCTCTGATATTTGATAGCAAACACAGAGTTTCTCCTCTCTATAAACTGTAAATTTTATCTTTGTAATTTTTTATCCCAGTTGATTATGTGGATTCAAGTTACCATGACACACATTAAAATATGAGTTTAATGCAGGCAGATGTACTTTATTTCATGCGGCACTTGTATTGCCAATGCTTAGTATGACAGCTAGCATAGAACATATAACTCTCTGTTGAATAATAAATGGATGCTTAGATTTTAAATAAGTGTTATTATAATATGATAAAAATTATTGTTTTAATAAATAAGTTGAGCTATTTTTGTGACAATCTTGTGATTAGTGTTTAACCTGTCAAACAGACCAATTTATTTTTCAGAAAAAAATTTGTCAGTTTTTTCTATCCAGTGCAACATCAGCAAACGAGCTGTTTGAGATAAGTAAGATGACAGCAACCTGTTTGTTTACTACAGTCTTCTCTATAAAAACGTTATTCATAGATGGTCATGAAAAGTTTCCATCCCCTATGTGTGTTTATTGAAAGCACAGTCCCGCAATTAAGCCAAAACATGTTATTTGTAGAATGCTTGGGTTGAATCACTACAGCTTTTGCTTAATGTATAGGTGACAAGTGTGGACACAAAATATGATCTTGGTTATCACTGAAAGTGGTATTCAAACTTGGAGAATGAGTTAGCCAGTATTCTGGAAGATGAAAGGGATTACTGAAAATATGTTTATATAGGAGGAAAGAGAATATTGTAGCCATGGACGGAGCCACAGAGTAGGTGGATTAGTAAAGGAAAATATGGGTGCTTCGGTGGAAATGGGGCACTGAAATCGAGGAGTAGAAAGCAAACTGCCTTGACAATTTCTCAACGTACACATGGCTTACATAAAGACGATCTCTTTAGCGTGTTGACTGGCCCAAACCCCAAACTGATAGTCAGTTCCTGAAACTATCAGTTGGTGTGGTAAGAAATAAATATATGGCCATGTCACAGTAACCTCAAAGGTACCATAAATGAACAGAAGAGTGAGAAGGCAGAGCCACCATCTGGACCCAGTCTGGCCATCCTTTTGTTCAGCCCATGCAGACATAGCCTTTCTTATTCAGCACAGCATGTCCAGGAGACAAACTAGCAATGTGCTTGACTGTCTGGTTAAGTATTAATAACTTTCCCCATTTATTTAACATACATAAATGAATGACTGTCAGGTGTGGATAATAGCAAGCACAGAGTAGTAGTGAGGATCAATTTTATGGAATATTATTGCAATGTTTTTTATGGAAGTCCTGCTGTTTTGTTTCCCAGTATCTGTATGCCACATTGTACAGAAAATACTGGATGCTTGTGGAAAATAGCATTTTGTTGTTGAATTCCCTGAGAACTGTTATTTTTTTTTAATTGTAGAGCTAGGGTGAGATTTTTGATGTTCAATGTATGCAAGAAAAGGTCTATTTAGAATTGCTGGGCTTTAAATTTAGTATTCAGTTCATTAAAGTTATAAATTATTTTGATTATCTGAGGCTGTTAAAGGCAAAAACATGTATTTTATTGTTCTACCTATTAATCTAGAATTTAAAAAAAACCTCTTTACTTTTCTTTGATTATTATTAAATTAATGTAGTCAGAAATAATTAAATTCACTTAAACAATTTGTATCATTTGTAATTTAATTACATTTTTAGGCCTTATAAATTGCATTAATAAATAAAATTTTTTCATTTCATGTCAAGCATTTCCAGTACTTAATGGAGCAAACATATGAATCTAACAAACAAAACTGAAATACTTCAATAATTTTTGTAAGTCTAAGTTTTGCCATTTAAAGGTAGTTGATAGTATTATGTAAGTAATTTATGAACTGATGTGGTTGCTATCTTAAGGGAATTGAAGTTGTTTCATGTCCAGGGATTTGAGGATGAGACATAAGTCCTGCATAAGTCCAGATGGATATTTTTCAGCACAGAAAGATGTATTAACGCCCTTTTTACAATTGTACATCATGGTTCAATGTATGTATCACAACTACCATTACTTCTTCTCCTAGCTGGTGTTGGAATTGTCTTCAGTATTCAAAGCTACTGTTTTATCAGGTCATCTATATCAGGGTGATAGAGTATATGATGATAACAATTAATTCTCTGAGCACCAGTTCAGTGTGTTGTTTTGCTGGAAAATGATTTTCATAGTATAAAGCAATATGGTACGGGCCATCATTATAGTAAATGAGGCATCCAGTAAGTCCAAGAATGTTGCTGGAAAGATAAACCTATGCCCCAAATCAATGATGATTCCACTATCAAAGGCATAGAAGAGGTGAAAATATCTATTAATCTCCATTTGACTTTATATTTTCTCTGGACAGAATACTGTGATAACTGGAGAACAACATCTGATTATCCTAACATTTATCAGGAGCAATTCCATTCCAAATTGGTCCTTTGCTGCAGCAAGTCAACACAGCTCCCAGCATCTGGAGTATAGCATTCATTTGACAAACACATTTATTTTACAAAAAGGAGAGAATCTTAGAAACAATATCTCACCTAAAAATTAAAGGATTTTGCCAAAGCCTCTGCCACATAATTAGTCTCAAACCAGAAGCCTTGTTTATATATCCCAGAGGACGTAATTTTGGTCTTCAGCATTGATGCATATATGCCTATATATGATTGTGAAAATATATATACTCATGAATATATTTAATTATGAAAATATTTAAAGAAGCCAATGTGATTTCTAAAACAGGACTATAGGCAATTATTTAATGTGCCAATGTAATAGTCTCCAAAGAGGAGAATTCAATGGTTTGGGAGAATAAAATATTAGAACTTTCATATATATTTTTTGCCTAAAAGGAAAAATTAAAGTGTTAAGCTTTACTAATATCCAGCATAGGATTGACACTGCCACTTTTACTCAGTATGGATGCAAGATGAACACATGGCCTACATTTAGGGTTCTAGAGGAAAAATTGGGAAAACCACAGTGCAAAGGGTTATAATTAACACCCTCACATGTTAATGGGATTCCCATATACTGCAATCCCTGTTTCTGTACTATGGAATAGAATAGAGGTGCTTTTGTTTTTTTTAAATATAAGATTTTTATAGAAGACACTCTTTAAAATATAATACAAAAAGATGAGTGATGAGTATAAAAATATTTTATCACAGAGTGATTCACTAATTATCCTGTGGTGAGAAATTTTTAAAAGATGTCAAACTTAAAAAAAAAAGCAATGTTTAAATGTATTATAAAAAAGGAAAAACCCAAGTATTTCAAAATTTTAGTCACTTCTATAATAAAAAGTATTATCAGTATTTTGCTATGTTGCATATATTAAAACACTTGCACACATACCTGGCACTCAGGAGCCGGCAAGCACGTACACACACAAACACACACACAGAGGCTTCAAGGTGGAGTTAACATCTTAACAAGTGGGAAAGAATCTCGTGCTGTGGAAATAGATTTTTGGAACTTCTGCTTGGAAATATTTTTCTAATTGTACATTTTAGTTGCCATGAACACTACAGTGAGCTATAAGTATTTCATAACTTAAAATTTTTAATGTTAGAAGTGACTTATTAATATAATAAACATTCCTTAAAATTATTTGTTTTCTTTTTGTTCAATATCATCCAATTGACTTTAGAGAATGTTGACATTTAATCTCCTAACTTCGACAAAATCATTTGTAGAGCTGCTAGATAGATTTGGTAGATTTAGTAGGATGAATTGGAATGTGTAAGCAAAGAGGAAGTTCTTTCATTTGTATTTTGGTATATTTGTTTGTTTCTTCAGTTCCTACAGCTCTTAAAACAAAGTTTTAAAGTGTTCTGAAATCAGAACCAGAACTTCAAATCACTGGATCATAAAAGAATTATAAAATTAGTGAATTATTTCAAATCAAGAGTTTACTTTTATACATGAACAGTAAAAATCATTTAGACTTCATCTTGTTACTTTAAATCTGATGTTTGGGCATATTTTGTAATGTAGGCAATGTTAAAGAATTTGTGCATATATACAACTTATAAAATATGCATATATTAGGTGTTAAATTAGTTTTATTTTTGTATTGATATGGATAAATCATTTTTCAATAGATGCATTCTTTGGCACCCTGTAGTACACACAACAATTTATTCAATAAACACTTTTAAATACCTGTTAAAGGACATTGTAGTACCATTATTGGCTTGGCACAATGGAGAGCAGTTTCCACTTTCTAAGTCATGGATCAACAAACTTTGTAAAAATTCAGATAGGAATAGTTTATTTGTTGTGTGACATACAGCCTCTGTTGCAGATATTCAACTGTGTGGTCGATATTCAAAGTAGACATAGGCAATGCACAAATGAATGTCTGTGGCTGTGTTCCAATTTAACTTTATTTGTGAAACCAGGCAATGGGCTGTATTACAAGATAATTCTCCATAAATCTCTTATATATCTTCACCATCATTTTGGCAAAAGCTTTAGCAATTAATTTTCTCCAGTATATCTTTTCAATGCGTTAATTATAACTGGAAGCCATTGAGGGTAAAGATAACATGTCCTTCTGGAGAAGATTTGCTTACTTTCCAAGGATATTTATTTTACAAATGTTAAATAAATATCCCTCTAGAGATTGGGTAGGTTTGCTGGCAACTATCGTTATAAGATCACATCTTCTTAATATTCATCTCCAGTAATGTACCTCTCTGCATGTTCTGGCAGCCTCTGACCCTCATTCGTGGGAGAATTGGAGCTTGGTTAACCCAAGCAAAGTTGTTAGTTCGTTTAATGCTATTGTTGTGGGTTAAAAAAAATCTCCCATGTGCTTTACCAGTGTCCATAAAACTGTGACAAGCTATTTTGTTAGCACGGACATAGTGTAAATAATTCTCAGAGCCTTCACAATTCTTGACAAGCCAGATTTAGCCCGAGGGTAACAGTTGACTGACCCATGTTTTAAGTAATTCTCTTGGTACCTTTTGGGTTCAGATTTTAATACCTGGCTTTGCTTTCTTCCTGAATGGACTATATATGACTTGTTTGTTTCAAGTGGTTCTAATATTTTACTCTGAATAACTAGTTCAGGGCATCAAGAAGACTGTGTTGGCTACACATCTGAACCTGTGTGGTATGACCCATGGAATTTTCAGGTGTAATGCAAGAATATTTTGATTATGGAAAAAGTATTTACATAGTGACATGCTGCATAATTTCCATTGTCTCTTTTTTAACCTTTAGTTATACAGATGGTCCCCATCTTGTGAGGGTTCGACTTAGAATTTTTTGACTTTATGATGGGTTTTTTGGGGTATAAAATGCATTTTCAATTTAGGATATTTTGTATTTTGACTTTGCTTGTGTATCCTGTCCTCCTTCCCAGAATTAGCCACTGTCATTACTTTGGTGTATACATGTAAATTTGAATGTCATTCTTAGTCTTTCCTGTTCAATATTCATTGGCCAGTTTTTTAATTAGATGTCATATTCTTATTGGTTTTTAGAATTCTTTTACTCTGAATAGTAAATATCTTTTATATTTGAAGCAAGTTTTTCCTCAAGCTGTCAATTTCCATAATTTTTTTCTGTGCTTCCTTTTGACAGAGTAGATTAACATTTTAAAGGAGTAAATTTTATTATCCTGTCAATATGGCTTTATTTTTATAGTCTTTTAAAAATATTTCTATGCCAAAAAAATTATATTTTTCTACAGCTTTTTTCTTTAAAAGTATTATAGTTTTTTATCCTTTCTCTCTCTCTTTCTTTCTCTCTCTCTCATATATATCTTGACTTTAATAGTTTGTAATTTATTGGCTTTTTAAAAAAAATTTCTTTGCAGAAAATTTCAACCAGACACAAATACAGACAAAAAGTGTGATGAATGCCTGTGCCTATCGTTGAAAGCGGCCTCTTTATCATGACCCTACTTTATTTTATTTTATTTTATTTTTTGAGACAGCATCTCTGTTGTCCAGGCTGGAGTGCAGTGGTGCAATCTTAGCTCATTGCAACCTTGAACTCCTAGGCTCAAGGCTCAAGTGATCCTCCTGCCTCAGCCTCCCAAGTAGCTGGGACTACAGGCATGTATCACCAAGCCCAGCTAATTTTTGCATTTTTTATAGAGATGGGGTCTCACTATGTTGCTCAGGCTGGTCTGGAACTCCTGGGCTCAAGCAATCCTCCTGCTTTGGTCTCCCAAAACTCTGGGATTACAGACGTGAGCCACTGCACTGGACCCTCTGCTTCTGTATTATTTACTAGTTTTGCAACTGTGAGTACCTTATTTTAAATCTCTGTGAGCTTGTGAAAGGAGTTGTATCAGAAATTAAATATGGTAGAATATATACAGGATTCATAGTTTATTCACTGTCAAAAGTTGAGTCTCCATGAAGCAAACTCAGAGAGCGTTCAATGCACAGAAAATTTAATATGAGGTACTTTTGGAATCAACACCTATGGAAAGGGGGTGAGGAAAACCATGTCCCCAGCTGATTTCATTGTGATTTAGCCCAAGTTATAGGTCTAATGGCAGGAGGGAAGTTGGGATCCTGACAGGGGCATATACTGTCTTGCTGGGAAGAAGACATTACATTGTCTTCCACTGGAGGTGGTGGTAATGTAGAAGAAGAACTCCATGGCAGTATTCATTGGCCTTGTATGTATCCACATAGGCCATATGGACAAGGCTTGAGCCACAGCTGATCTGAGTCTTGGTGAACACCTCGTGTTCTATTTGGAACATAACAGCTTGTGAGAGGCTGCTGCAAAACCATTTTCTCACTTGCTTCCCTATCTACCAAGAAGGCTAACATGAGAAATATTTTCATTGCCTCCCATTTTCCGACGAGAAAGGAGTATTTCTGCCTTCTGCCTTGGGTTACAGCTGCAGGCTATGAAACAAGTTGGTTGCAATCTAAAATTAGCACCTCAGCAAAATTGTGTCCTATCACCCATGTTGAATTTGTCTCATCTTTTTTTTTTTAAATATTGTCTTGTAGAAGGGCCCTGGAAAGCCAGTACCTTTGTGTACTCTTTATTTCACTGTCTATGTAAATAATAAAGTCTGAATCTTAAAATGACTCAATGTTTCTTTATTGGTGTATCTGTCAGAACTTTGCCTTGTCTTGTGTGCTTGACAAGTGGATGCTAATCTTTAATAGAAATGTAAGGCTCAGAGAGTTTGGAAGAATCTAAGCTTTCGACATTTTCAGAGCCATCAAACAAGATGTCCTTATTCCCAAATTAGATTTAAACATTTAATAGCAGAACTACCTTGGCTGGGAATTTAGCTTTCTTGGCTATACTGACAAAAAATTCTCGGCCTTGGCATCTTCTTTTTCTGTTCTGCTATAGGAGATTATAATAGATTCATTTTAGGCTAATTCTAGCTTTTACAATTGGCATCCTTTTAATTGCTTTCTAAAGCAGGGCATTAAAATAATCTTGTAGGCCTTTCTCAAACAAGGATTGCAGGGCCCCACTTCCATAGTTTTTAATTCAGTCTGTCTAGGATGAGGCCTGATTATTTGGCATTTCTAACAAATTTTTGGGTTCACACTCTAAGAACCACTATTCCAGGGCAGTCACTAGAGGTTAGCAATAGAGATCCAATTCATTGTCCTTATAATTACTGTCTCCCCCAGCCACAATCTAAAACCTGATATTTTCTCCTGGCTGGTACATTTCTTTCTACTTGTACCAACTTAAATCATCACCTGAACCACTGGAGATCTACCCTTTGCCTGGGGCTATTTGTACTCCACCTGCTAGTACTGATGGAGTTCTTATTCCAAGCAGACAACACATGATTCAACTCTAAAAATTTATCTTAATGCTGTATTTCTTAGACCACTCTTGGCATCCAATTTTTCAGGTTGAATTCTCTAGGTAGAAGACACTGAGATGGTGAATAGTGTGCAGGATATTTATTAGATAGTGCCTTGGGATCTGAACATGTGGAAGGGAGGAGAAAGAAGCAGGATTTGGTAGAAGGAGAAATCAAGCTCTCATGCAGACTCCATGACAACTTTGTCAAAGCACACTGGGAACTCTGGAGTTCAAATTTCCCATCATAGTTGTTCCGTAGTGGTCCAAAATGGCCGAGGCTTTATACCACTGCCTCTATCAGTAATTGGATGGGGGCCACCCTGTAAAGGGCATGACTTTTGACAAGCTATTTTTCCATAGCTGAGGAGGCTGATAGCTGATGGCTGCCTATAGCTCTCCCAACAATTGGAGCTAAAGTCATTTTCTGAGTGTCATAGCATCTTGTCTATTTCACAAAAAATAATTTGTGGCTGCTATTATGTCTTTTAAAAACATTTGCATTTTTAAAATGTTCAACATCATTAATCATCAGGGAAATGCAAATTAAAACCACAATGGGACACCACTTTACCCCTGTCAGAATGGCCATTATTAAAAAGTCAAAAAACCAATAGATGTTGGCAGGGATGTGGTGGAAAGGGAACACTTACATGCTGTTGGTGGGAATTTAAATTACTACAACCTCTATGGAAAACAGTATGGAGATTCCTCAAAGAAATAAAAGTAGACCTACTATTCAATACAACAATCCCACTACTGGGTATCTACCCAAAGGAAAAGAAGTAATTATATCAAAAAGACACCTGCACCTGAATGCTTATCACAGCCCAATTCACAATTGCAAGGGCACGGAATCAACTTAAGCACCCATCAAAGGATGAGGGGATAAAAAAATATCCCCTCACTGTGGAGTACTACTCAGCCACAAAAAAATAAATAATGTATTTTGCAGCAATTTGGATGGAACTGGAAGCCATTATCCTAAGTGAGGTATCTCAGGATTGGAAAAACAAAAACCACATGTACTCACTTTTAGGTAGGAGCTAAACGATGGTTATACATGGTCATACAGAGTGGTATAGTGGACTTTGGAGATTCTGAAGGTGGGGGTTGGAGAGGGCTGAGGGATCAAAAATTACCTATTGGGTACAATGTATACTCTTCAGGTGATGGGTACACTAAAAACCTTGCCTTCACTATACAATTCATCCATGTATCAAAAAACCACTTTTACCCCCTAAATCTATTGAAATAAAAAAATTGCATATTTTGACAGGTGTATTCCTAGGTATTTGTTGATTTGCTCCCCTTGTAAATTAACTTATTTTTAATTACTTTGTTCTAAAGGTTATTTGGTAGAGAGTTAGCCAATTGTTTCCTTAAAAATTAATCTTTTATGTGGTCATCTTGTGAAACTCTCTATTCTATTTTTGTTTTGATTATTTGGAATTTTTCTTGTTTAAAAATAATACTTGCTGAAAATGTCCAGGATTTGCTTTTCTCTTCCAGTATGTTTGCTTATAATAACTTCCTGCCTTTGTGAATTGTGTTGATTAAGATCCAGTAAAAGATAGTTTATGTGATAATGGGCTCTGATGCTTGTCTCTGTTTTTAATAGGAATCTTAGCATATTTCAATATTAATGATTATGTTTAATGCAGGGCTTTTATTCATATATCTTTCTAAGCATATAAAAGGTAAGGGAATTTTGTTCTATTCCTAATTCGTGAGTAATCTTATTGTGAAAGTGCATAAAATTTCATTTATTTATTGTTTCTCCTATTGACTTTTCTCTCCCTCTTCCTTGAATCTATTGATACATTAAATTAGAGAATACCTTTTCTAAAGTGGAACCACCATTTTATTTCTTTGATACACCCTAAAGGCATATTAACATTTTAACATGATGATAAATTCTATTTGCAAATATACTATCAAGAAAGTGATATCCCTCTTACTTTCTTTTTTTTTTTGAGCTAGCTGTTTTTGACTTTGATATTAGAATTATACTAGTCTCATTAAATAAATTGGAAAGCTCTCCATATTTTTATAATCCTGTTTTGTTTTCAAAGCAATACTGTATTGCAATAAGATGTATTAAAAAAGAGCTATTTTAGTTCAATTTTGCACAAGGAGCCAATATATTAGACAATATATATATTTTTGTTTGTTTTTTATTCTTTTTTAAACTGGTGTTAAATTTTCTGAGGAAAGGGAACATTCCAAAACATAGGTCTTGCAAGAGCCAATGTAGCCAATATTAACAAGCCACAGCCTATAAAATAGGTGGAAGGGAAATCCCGTGGACATTCATAGTTTCTTAGATTATATTTTGTACAATTATATACAATGTATTTCACATGTAGTGAAACACAGAATAATTACAAAAATATTCAAATATTTAGAGTTTGAACTTACCTTTTTAAAACTTAGATATAAACTTACAAGGGATCATAAGCCTTACATTTATTATTAAAAACAGTTCTACATCAACCGATGCTTTCAAAAGAGAAACCTCAAACATTTAGTTGGAATGAAATGTCATTTATTGTACACTGGACACAAATAGTTCCAGTCATTAAATACTAGCTATTAAAGCATGTGACTTTTTCAAATTGAATTTCCAATTGTCCATAGAATCAACACTCATATACCAAATCTCAGGAAGTATGGCTATTTTATTACAGAGTGCTTTGTCTTTGACTAAAGAACAGAGAAAACCAGACGTTATCATAATTAGCATTCCCTTCACTATGCACTGTAAAGTAATTGCAACTCGAAACCACATTACATTAAAAACTTTAATGGAAATGTTCAGAACATTTGTATTATTAAAAATGCACTTTGCATTACAGCATTCTTTTGTACAGTTTTGCAGTAACGGGAAAACGTTTCCAAAGGTTGGCGTACTCATGTTTTTAATTTGTGACAGTATTTCCATTTTTTTAAATGATATCATTAGGTTTCTTTCCATAGGGCTGAGTCTGAAAGATTAGCTGTAGTATGGGTGCAGAAAAATAGGTAGATTGTGACTTATTCTTTTGGCCTTTTATAGACATATACACACACGCACGCACACAAAGGTAGATGAGGGTATTCATGAGGGACAATAAAACATAAACTTTGTGGTATTCTCTTAGGGCCTAGAGGCTTTCTCTGGATAATTTAGATATAACATATCAAAAGTGAGTGCGGTGCATCTGGGGATGGACAACTAACTTGTTTTTGGTGGTCCCACTTCTCATTTCTACTTTTTGACAGTCACACTATCTTAGTCCATTTGGACTGCCATGACAAAATACCATAAACTGGGTAGCTTGTAAACACAGAAATTTATTTCTCACAGTTCTGGAGGCTGGGAAGTCCAAGATCAAGGCAATGGCAGGTTAAATGTCTGGTAAGGGCCCATTTTCCTATAGACAGATGTGTTCTCACTGTAATATTACCTGGTGAAAGGGGTAAGGGGTCTCTCTCTGGGCTCTTTAATAAGGGCACTAATCCCAGTCATGAGGGCTTTGCCCTCATGACCTCATCACCTCCCTTAAATACCACACCTTAAAATACCATCACCTTGGGAATTAGGACTTCAACATATTAATTTTGAGTGGAGGCAAACATTCAGTCCATAACACATGCTAACCTAAAACACACTCATTATAGTATGTGTTTTATGGTATTTAAAGAGAACAAATGTTCTAAAATTGGAAATAAAATATTTTTATTTACATTTATAATATTCCTGATCCCAGATAAATATTTACATCAACATTGAATTTTTTATGTAGTTTTGCAGCATTCCTCCTTGAGAAATTGTGGGCATGTTTAATTCTTAACAAGGTGTTAGCAACAGGATATCTGACAGAAAAATGTATGAGAGCTTTTGGAGAAAAAGACAGTATTGGCAATTTTTTGTTTGTTTGTTGTATTGTTTTACCATCAAGTTTTGTCTCATGCAGACTCTGATGTCTCTTGAAGAGAGCAGACATAAAAGCGCTTCAACCTTCGGGTGCTCAAACAAAATGTTCCACTGTATTATCACAAACCTAAAAGATTCTATAACTGAGATTATGACATAAGGGCTGTTTGTGAGGTTTGTATAATGAGTCAATTTTTTATTTTTAAATTTTATTTTATTTTTTAATTTCAATATATTACAGGGCTACAAATGTTTTAGGTTACATGGATCATTTTTGTAATGTTTGAGTCCCGGCTATAGGCATGCCCGCCACCAAAATAGTTTTCATGGTACCCATTAGGTTGGTTTATTCCCCTTCCCCCTCCCCATCCCCCCTCCAACCTCATTAATTTCCACTGAGTTTTACTTCCCCCTGTGCACACGTGTGCTCTTTCATTAGTTCCAATTTAAAAGTGAGTACATGTGGTGATTGTTTTTCTATTCTTCAGATACTTTACTTAGCAAAATGGTCTCCAGTTCCGTCTAGATTGTTGGAAAAGGTATTATTTCATCTTTTGTTTATGTTTAATGAGTCCATCTTTAAATTAAATCTGATTATATAGATCTTTTTTCTTTTTTTTAACAAACATTTATTTTATTTTTAAAAATCACAAAATTAGAGAGCAAACACAGAAGATACAGATAAGCAAAATGAACAAAATTAAAATCTCCGATAATCCTATCACTGAGAGATGATCACTATTAACATTTTGGCATATATCCTTCCAGATTCCTCTATATGGATTTTTTTTTTTAATTTCAAGGTATTATGAGGGTACAAACGCTTTGGTTACATAAATTGTCTTTGCACTGCCGACAAACGTGCTCATCCCCCAGCCAGTGAACGCTGCATCCGTTAGGTGTGGATTTTTTCCTCTGTCCTCAAATTCTCATTTTGTTCCATGTTGATTTGGATATTATTTCATGGCAATTTTACCGTACATTTTTTAAGTGCCTAAATTAAGTATGGACAATTCATCTGCTGAATGTGATTCTGAATATGATTCTAGTATCTGGGGATAACAATATCAGAACCTTAGTTTTTTTTTACTCAAAGCACTTTTCCCACTTCAATCAATGTCCAGATTATAAGAACTTTTTTCATGTATTTTTGAAGAATAATTTAAAAATAAAACATTTTAAAAAACCTTAGGAGATACTTTTGATTGCCCTTCAAAAAACATTTATACCCTATCTCCCCTAAGGCAAAGTCTGTATTTGCTTCATCCCTAGTTTATTTAAGTAAGATGACCCAGTCCTCTTGTCTTGAGTAAAGCTTGAACATGACATCCTAGTGATCTCATTTCCCTTATCATTATTGGTTGGGATGAGCATGAATTTGATTTCTGTCTAGTAGTGCAGAAGACGAAGTTGATTGGATGTTTCTACAATACTCTTCTGGCTAATCAAAGAATATTTATAGGAAGATACGGCAACATTTTATGTTCAAAGTTGTCAGGTATGCATAAAAATTGCAGAATTGTGTTTGTCATCTCCATGAGGAGGGTTAAGCCAAAATAAAGAAAATGGCAAACAGTAAGTTGAAAGTAACTTTTTTTATGTCATTAAGACAATAAATTAAAAAGCTCTGGAATTTCTCTCCTAGAAAATTTATAAGAAATGATATAGTAAATATTTTCTTCGTTTTAGTTCACTTTGATTTGGGTTTTGTTTCTTACACCTGAGACATCATAAATTATTAACTTCTTAAAAATTTATTCAAGAACTTTACATTGTGTTGGAGTAGTGATGTTTTTGAACCTATAAAATGGCAGTAAATGTTAAGTTTAAATAATAATTTTAATTGTGTAACTTATGTGGTGAATCAGGCTTTAGAGATTCAAACAGTAAAAATGTTCTCAAGAAGTCCTGAAGAAAATGCTACATGTAAAAAAAGGAAACAATTCCTTTAATGCACCATGAATTGGCCAAATTTTATCATCTAGTCTGCTCAGTTAATAAAATTATCAGACATAATGTTTCTCTTTGTGTTGCTTCTGCTAATCTGGAAGTACAGCCCTAGTCCACACACACACACATACACAACCCCCAGAGCTGATGAGTATGGAAAGGCTGAGTCATGCAAAGGTCATTTATGTGAAGGGCAAAGAAAAACATCTTAGGAATATTTTCTCCAAATTAAACAACTGATTGATATTTTGGTAACGAAAGCTTCACTGAGAACCAGAAGCTTCTCTGACAAAAAGGCACAAAGAAGATGTTATGAACAGAGTAGTGGATAAAGATAGCCACACAGAGCAAACAAGACACAGGCTACTATCATTGTGAAGAATTAAAAGATCTGGTATCTGTGAAATTTTAAAAGCATGGGAAATATTCAACTGAAGCAGCCAATTATCAGCAAAGAAACTGGGTGCTGAGAACATGGTGATTTAAGGTGGGTACCATAACATTATGTGTTAGTCACATCAAACATGTCCTGTACTGAAAAAAAAAAAAAACCATCCCTTCTTTTGCCCTGTCAATTGTATCCCAGTGAAATAAGAAAATGTATTCACAAAAAAATGATAAGAAAGAAGATTTCAGCAATACAGGTTTGTGATTTCTGGACTTGTGCTATTTCAGTTCAAAACCTAGTTCTGCCACTCCTAGTTTTGTTGTCATTGTGAGGATTAACAGAGATGACGCATCAAACCATTATACTCGTAAGCATTCATTAACTGCTAATTGTCATAATCCTTGAAAAAGCTGATAATACCTGAATAACTAATGGCTAACATATTCATCAGATATAATTATAGATGTGATAAGAAGAAAACATTTAATTCAATGATTTGTTACTGCCTATGGAGTTACAGGAGGATGTCCTGAGAAGGTGGTTGTTGAGGGAAAACTTGAAGAAGGCATCAAGGATAAACAAGGATTGTGGTAAAGTCAGGAACAAGGTATACAAATAGGCCTAGGAAACTACCTCTGCAGAGACCCTGCGCTTGGAGGGACACAGCATAGCAAATAATTTGGACAGCTACAGTTGAGTATGTGTGTGTGTGTATAACAGAGGAAGATTTTGTTAGTTTTATGCCTGTAGTGGTCTCTTATACCCAACAACTAGCCCAGATTTTAGAAGAAACTTGCCACACCATAAATACCAAATGAAATATAATTTTATACATACATGTGATAAATGCCTTAGGCAAGGATATATGAACACTTAGAAAAAAATTGTACATTTGGATGCTTATTTTAACAAGGCTATTGTTGGGTAATTGTGGTTGAAGGAGGTGCAATTAAAAAGGGACCTGGGCAGGCTGGTCATTTGGATATAACTGAGGCAAAAGAGAAGAACTGCCAAGAAAATGTAAATATAATGACAGCAAATATTGCATATTTAAACTTTCAAAAATGTTGTATACATGCTTACATATTCTACTTTATTGATCTTTCAGATATATAAACAAAGTATTTTGTGTGGGCTGGATTTGGAAACACTAAGATGAAATCCCCATATTGGTCAAAAACAATTTTTTAATGGCAGCTAAAGTGAAGTAAATGAGTTAATCTGTGGCACATACAGTTGAATAATTTTTATCTGGTTTTTATACATTGAAATTAAACTTCAGTAAGCATTTTAAGGAAGATGAATTCCTTACAGGTTACTGATCTTAACTCCTTTTTTTCTTCTCATTTTTGGCCAAGCCAATTATTCTTACTAATTATTGAGGAATAAAATATATCTTTACTCTGGATAAAGAGAAACACAGAGATGGAAAATGGAAGATTTTTCTCCTACTTTATCCCATTAGATGATGTGTTGGACTCCTGACCCTAGATGTTTGGCATAAGCAAACTTATTTTATGTTGTGGTATTAAGGACTCATTTAAATGACATAGAATACTTTTTATGAAATGAAGTTTAAAAATATTAATTTGAATGTGAAATTACATGAAAGTCATCTGCCTTTAGATAGGCAAGTTTGCACATATATAATATTCCTACTAAATTGTTTATTTATAAAAATAAATGGGATATAAGTTTGTGCTTAGGAATTCTATGAATATTTATATATCATTTTACAAAAGAATTTCAATGCTTTTGATTGAAGAGAAAGGCAATTATGTTACTAGTTTTCATTCTTTGATATCTATTTTGTATATGGTTATTTTGGTAAAACAATTTTTTTTACCAAATGTGAAAATATAGAAAAGGTAGAACTGATTATGATGAATAAATTTTGCAAGCAGAGTGATAAGCCCTAACCATATTAGAAAAGAATCTGAGAATTTCCATTAATATTAAAATAAACCAAATAATATGCAATCCAATATAATTCTGTGGTTCCTATAAATTTAAATAATATAAAAATACTTCAGAAAGTTAAAATAGATTTGCAAAATTAGTTAAAATTCTAGTTCTTTAATAAATAAATAAAAATCTTTTGTTAAGATAAAAGAGTTATATGTGCTATATATAGCATACATGTTATATAAAATCATGTTTTTTTCTTTCTTATTGATTAAAATCCAATGAAATAAGTGGTGTGACTAATAAATCATGCACAGGTTTCCAGATACATTATTCTGAGAGTTATTGGAAGCCATTTACAAACTGATTTTATTTATTTGTAACTTCCAAAAAATAATCAACAAAATTATACTGCATTAGTATTCTTAAAATAATGAAAATATACTATATATATGGAATTTAATAGAATCTCAGATGCTTTCTCATATATATTTAATCCAGTCACCATTTAACTCATTATCAATCTGCTAGCAAGGTATTAGTAGTCTCACTTTACATATAAAAAAAGTAATGTTCAAAGAAGCTCAAGACCACATATCTCATATGTGGTAAAGCTAGCTGTGTTTTCTGATCATCCTCATTGCTTCCAAAAGTCACATATATTTTACAAATATATTTACATACAGTTTCACAAATATATTACTTTTATATTAGTCCATTTGGAAATGTTTGAAAGAAGATCGTTCCATTTATGGATCCAGACAGTGAGCTTTGGGATCCCACAGATGTGTTCAAATTTGACTCAATTACCTCCAGCTATGTAATCTAGCACAAGTTATATAATTGGGGATAATAATAAGATACATTTGTAGTTATTAATTTTATTGCTTATCCAACCTAGATAGCAAAAACATAATAGATAATGATTGAAATAATTGTGATTATCTTAAGATACATTGTACTAGGCTGCTGTAACAAAATACCACATAACTACAAAAATTTATTTTCTTACAGTTCTGGTGTCTGGAAGTCCGAGCTAGGGTGGCAGCAGGGTTGGTTTCTGGTTGCAGATGGCCACCTTCTCACTGTGTCCTCTTGTTGTCTTTCCTTTGTGTGTGCACAGAGAAGAGGGAAACAGAGAGATCTCTGGTATCTCTTCCTCTTCTTATAAGGACATTTGTCCTAGTGGAATTGGGTCCCACACTTATGACCTCACTTAAAGGCCCTATTTCCAAATACTTTCACATTGGGGGTTAGGACTGCAACATATCAACTTGGATGGGTGGGGAGGACAAAATTCAGTTGATAACAGTTAGAAAAATTAGATTAAGAGATCAAATAGGTAACAGGATGGACCTAAGAGGTATTTACTCTCTACTAAATTGGAACTAACTGATGGGCACACAAGTACACAGAGGAAAGTAAAAGTCACTGAAAATCAAGGGGCGGGGGAGAAGATAAGAGGGGAAAGGCAAAAACCCACCTAATGGGTACAATGAACACTATTTGGGGGATGGGCACATTTATAGCCCTGACTCAAGCCATGTATCAAAAACATCTGTACCCCCTTAATATTTTCAAATTTAACAAAAGAAGTATGGCTAACAGCTGTGGAAGAAAACGTACAAGTGTATTTATTATATTCTACTTATTCCTTTATTTATTTTAAAAACTAATATTTCTTGAAACATTTCCTATGTGCTGGGTCCTTTCTAGGTGCCAAAAATGACACAATTAACAATGAACCTTACCATTCTACTTCTCCTGCATTGATGTGAGGCTAAGCCCACTTCAAGAGGAAAAGGAGGAAAAGACAGATTCTATTTTTTGTTTTTGTTTTTGGGTGTATGTGTGTGTTTATAACATTATGGTTAAGATTTCTAGGCACAGAAGCAAGAATGAGCTGCGTATTGTTCCAGTATAAAAGAACTAATGCCCATCATGGTGGGGCTTTACAGCATTCTTAAGAATTTAAATAGTATATTTGCCCCTGATTCCTGCTGTGGGTAGAGGGATGAGGAGAAGTATTTCTACATGGAAAATTATTACTTTTAAAATGTTTATCATGTCTAACTACAAACATGGTCACTGTAAGGGTATTTACTTTGATAAAACATATAAAGAGAAGTAGAAATTTTACTTATGATAGTTACATTACCAAACTATATTTTTATTGTCTTTAATGTTTTCTTTCTCTTGATGATTAAGAGACATTGAAGTTTAAATATGAGAATGAAATTTTCCATTTTGAACTTTCATTAATAAGTTATTAATTTTAAATGCTAAAATTCATTAATTTTTAAAAAGTCAATGTCAGGTAAGTGAGAATATATTTGACTATCCCTCTTCTTAGTACAAAAAAAGATATGTAGAGGTATAATTTTAGAAATATTATAAGGTACATTAGTGGTTTGTACTTAATTTTTAAAAAGTGCTTTAAATTCCTTAAATGTTAATTTATTCAACACATATTTATTGATCATCTATTATGGATTGGACATGATTACAAGTTTGTATAGTTTTAAAGAAGGAAGACAGACACTTTCATAGAATTTATATCCTAGTGGTGGTGATGGAGGGCAGAGAGGTAATAAATACATACATAAATCAGCAAGCAGAAGTGGGGTAGGTAAATACCACTATGAAAGGTAAGCAGGGTGGCATAATAGGGCAATAATTGGAGTGTCTCTGATTGTGTGTTTAGATAAGGCTTGGATTAGGAAGGGCCTCTTAAGCATCTGGCCGTGCACAGGTATTATACATGGGAAGTGCTTTTCTAGGTTATAACTGCCCTGCTGCAGGCACAGGCTCAGTGTGATGAGGATAGGAAAAAACACAAATGTGTAATAAAGGGGAAAATGGTGTAGACGAGGAAGAGGCAATGGGAGAGTCAAGATGCAAATCATGGAAGACTTTGTACATCAAAGGACTGAATCTGGAGTTTATTTTCACTACCATGGACAACCATTGAAGTGTTTTGGCAGGAAATAAAAATGATGTAAATTGTGTTTTAAAAGTCTCCTTGGACACTCAGTGGAAAATTGATGATAGAGGGACAAGAGATAAAGTGGAAAAGACCAATGTGGATGACACTGCAGTACTTAAGGTGAGAAACAATCGTGTTTTGGGCTAGTGTTTTCATTGTGTAGGTAGTAATAATCAATGTATCTTAGAGTGGGAATGAACAAGCTTTTTCCCTGGTCTGGGTGTTTGGGGTATAGTTAAAACATATATCTCTTAAAAAATGATTTGGGTGGTTACCATTTACTTGATAAAGACAGTTGGAGGAGGAACAGTATGTGGGCTGGAAATTTGAAATCCAAGTTAGAAGTTTAGAGATGAGGTCATGGTGGAGATAGAACTAATTCTTGATGTCATCTGAATAAAGATGGTTTTTAAAGCCACATTGCTGAGTCACCTAGAGAACAAATGTACCTACAGAAGAGGCTCAGAATCAAGTCTCAGGACATCCCAGAATTCACACATTCATTTCTTCATGCATTCATTTTAAAATTCAATGCTATATTATCTGACTCCTCTGATCTAAGTATTCCAACTATAGTCCCAGAGGGTAGAAAGTCAAAGGTTAATGACATTATGTTAGAACATATTTACATCCATGAAACCTATCTATACACCTGTATGTGTACCTCAAGTCTCATTTGAAATAAGGAATGGCTGCTCTCTGTGATGCCCCTACACGTACATTTTGTTTTTTACAGCATGTGGCCTCAAGATAGTTGACTTTTTAAATGGCCACTCAAGGCTATCAAATCAAATTTTTCAGCATTAAAGGTGGAAGCTGCACAGTCTATTATAATCTAGCTTCAAAAATCACCATTAAAGACTGAAATTTGTCTCCTCCCCAAATTCATATGTTGAAGCCCTAACATCCAATATGACTACATTTGGAGACAGGGCCTTTGAAGAGTTAATTAAGGTTAAACCAGGTCATAAGGGTGGGGTCTTAATCCAATATGAGTGGTGTCCTTACAAGAAGAGGGAGATACCAGGGATGAACAAACACAAAGGAAGGGCCATGTAAGGACTCAGAGAGAAAGAAGCTGTCTGCAAGGCAAAGAAAGAGACCTTGGGAGAAACCAAGCCTGCTAGCACCTTGATTTTGGACTTCTATCTTCCAGACATGTGAGAAAATAAATTTCTAATGTTTATGTTATGGCAGCCCTAGCCAACTAAAACAGTCGTGTGGTATAACTTCAGTTGAAGCAGTTACTAGCCCACCAGATTTTAGGAGATGACACTCCTAATGAGAAAACTGTCATGTAATTTGCAATCATGTTTTAAGGTCACCACATATTATTGGCTTTTTGTTGACATTGAATCCCTCTTATCTCTTACCTATACTTGGACTCATCTTATTGCCCTTATCTGTGAGAACTTTGTCTGTAATCACTTATAATCTTTTGATAATATAACCCATGGTGATAGGTTTGTGATAATTATTGCTCTGTGATGATATTGCACGGGCAGACTTTAAGCTCTATGTGTTTACCTTAACAATGTTTGTCCCTGCATTTCTTGTTGCAATAGAATGTAAGTGCACGCTACTTCCAGGGACAAACAGTTACTCAAGTAGAAAAAAGGAAACGTACTAGGGATTTTAGTAAAATTAAGTTAGTGTTATTTGAAATCTCTAATATAAATCTCTTTATGCCTCAATTCAATCCTCTTACTTTACTAGTTTTTCTTTCTTCTTTAAATCAACTTAGAAAGAGGAAGAAATAAATTCTCAACGTATTTGCTAAAGCATTTAGAATTAGGGTAATGCTTCAATACCACTAACAATTTCATATTTTAGAAAAAAATCTTCTTGAGTACTATCAAATCAAACTAATGGTAGGCAAATTCAAGAGACTGAACTTCAAGAGAAAGAGGAAGTTGCTTTTCTTGGTCCTCAAAGTTTCTGTGTTTTCCAGGTTTTTTGAGGAAGGGACAATATTTCACTTTTATTTAATATTTAAGTTATGAATGATCTACTTTTTTGCTTATATTATCCTAGTAATATTAACTTTAATGGTCTGGGAAGAAAGAGTCACTTAGTAGAGCAATTTAAAATGAAATTTAGTGAACCCTGTACATTTTAAAAATTCCTTCACTATTAGGAACCAATCTACAGAAGATCCCCTTCTAGTTTCTAGGGGATTTACTAGACAAAACACACCAAAATGATGCATTCTAACACATTACTGAGTCAACACTTAGAGATTAATATAAGTTCTCTTCTAAAATTCACTGACTGCAGATATGTCCAAGCAAGCTGACAATGAGCAAGAATTTGTTCCTTATTATTGTCTGTCACATTAAACCAAGCAGGTTCCTATAAATTAAGTAAAGTTTATTTAGTTCTAAATATCATCAGACATTTTTTTTTGCATTCTGCTTGGGTTGGTTTTGGGTAAATTAAATGTATTTGGATAACGAGTATTTTCCCTTAAGAAATCAATATCATTCACATTGATTGATACAGTGAAGCACTGGAGAATAAAGAATATTCATTAAAAATGAGGCACCCAGTGAATTAAACGAAAGAAACTAAAAGCACGTTACGTTTTGCACAGGAGGAAAATAGCTCTGTTTTTCTACATCAAACAGGCCCTCAGCCAAACTACTGTTGCATATCTGGCTAAGTTTGGGGCTATTACCTAAATGGAAAGAAAACGTATTTGTAAAAGATGTTTTATATACCCCAATCTGCATTTATATATTCTGTAGATAACATTTGCTACTTATATTCCATGGAAACAGATGGTATACAAATGCAATAACACACTAATTGTTCATGGGGTAGGTGAATCAAGACTTTTATATCTACAATTGGAGTTTTTAAACAATAAAAATGAGCATCTTCCGTTTTTCCTTTCCAGAGAGTTATGCATTATTCTATGCAGTTCACCCATAACTATCATTCCAACCATGTATTTATATTTTTTGGCCCTGAACTTTGGTATAAACAAGGTTGGTAAATGTCCTCACAAAAAACATAGAGTGAAATTGACTGAGTCAAATGTTCTCTCCTTATTATAACAACATGGTTTACTCATGTTACCTCACTTTGTTTTTCCTTCTCATACTTTGATAATCTTGCCTCGGGGGACTCCTGGAGGAAATGTTCCTGTGGGAGAAATGAAGGGTGGTAGTAGGAGATTCTGTCTGTACATTTCTGTGGGCAAAGATATATCAAATAAATGGATTAAACATGGACTAAGTGCTTGGAATTGAGGATAGGAAAAATGCTGTGAAAAATACCTACATCAGCTAAGAAAGGGTTGAACCTAGACAATTACACATCATAGTCTCAATCCTGGAAAGGACATAGTCAGAAACCAGAAGAAAGATGTAGGTATCATGGTGCTTAGGAATTGGGGATGGAGGCAAAGTTTATAAAATAATAAGGATAGAGATGATCTTTCAGGGCCTTTCATATAACTTGTACTCAACAGTCAACGTAATCAGCATGGAAAATGGGCTAAACCACTGCTTGCCATACATATGCACATGCATAAATACTCACAAATAGTTCACTGAAATCTTTCACAGTTCGGTCCACTGAATGGCCTGTTGTAGCTTAACTATAGGTTTCTAGTTTTCAAGGTCAAAGTTTCCCTGAATACTTAAATGTGTGCATATGGTTTTCAGTCCTCTTCAGGGATGGGGGATCTTAGCCCCACTCTTAATTTTCTTTTTTCTTAAAGCATCTGAGGTGGGGTGGAAGGGTATTGCATCCACAGAGTGGCTTGCAGCAAGCAAGCAAGGTGTACTTACTTTGAGTTTCCAAAGCCTCTATCAAACAGACTTTCAATGTGTTCAGATCACCGAAGGCCACATATCAGACTGTGAGAACATCATTACTGACACTATCTATTGCAGTTTTAGGAATCCCTTCATTTAACAATGATAGTTACACTGCTTTCTGGCTTGAGGTCAGGAAGTATGCTCCCTCTGGGTGGCTCAAGTTTGGCCTCCACAGCTGTGACTCCTTCTTTGAGAAATCCACCGTAATTACCAAGATAACATCTCTTAAGTTCTTGTCAGGTCTCCATGTAAGATCTAGGGGAGTTTTCCATGACAAACAGGGGTGAACACAAGAATATATCTAGATTTCTTTGTTTCACATTCTCCACTGGGTCACCCGTCACTGGCATTGTAAAGCCAATATGAGGCTATAAAAACCTTAATACTAGTCAATATCGCATCTATGTTTTTCCAATGGGAATTTGTGTCTTTCAGGGAAATCTCTCCTAAAGAACCAGAGCTCCTTTATTGCATCCAGGACCTACTGTACAGAAACTCTGAGACCTTTTACTGCTACCTCCTAATAACTCTAAGGAATGCAGACAGGCTTGAGCGTTAAGGCATCCCAGCTGTTACCATTTTTCCTTTATAAGCATTACACACTTTATCTTGCCTTTCCCGAGAGAACCAGTGGAAGTTTAATAATTTGCCTGGTTTCTGCCCATAGAAGTTGTAAATTTCACATTTTCTTATGTCCAGTGTAGGTATGTATCTCTTAACTGCACTTGAAAAGAGCCCAGATTTTCTGCCTACCCTGGACAGATTTAATACTATAGTTGTTAAAGGAAGTGGACCAGAGGCTGGATGCCAGTTGGTGAGTTAAGTCTGCCTCCCCAGAGGAGTTTGCAATAACCAGAACACTGTTCACTTTGATTCTGCTTCTGGGTATTTGGCTTGCAACCACCAGTCTAATTCATCCTTGGTTGCAGGCAATAAAGGGGGGGACTATTTATTTCCCTGTTGACCATACAATTTGTCATTTTCACCAGTGATTCCATAGACTTCCCTCAAATCGTCTTAGTCCTCAAGGGCATTATCTTTTCTCTTCCAGAGGCATGTGTCTATCACTATCACATGTCCATTGCCAAAATTGTGAAAAACTGTCTGTGAAGGGTTTGAGATTTTATTTTACTTGCAAGCTAAAAATTTATGGATGCTGTAAATTGAATATATTACTTTTTTCTGGTATACAGACTTAGGTAATTTTCATGGGTCTACAAACTTCTGTAATGTTTTGAGGTAATCACATAGATGTCTTCAGCAGACAGATAGGAGTAACAGCATATAGATGATTGATAAAGTTACTATTAGACAGGGTTTGTCTTCTTGGCCCTGATATTTTAGAAAAACCAAGTTAATCTCTCAGTGTTACAATTTCTACATTATATAAATTAGAATAGGAATACCTGTAACTTTTTTATTATAAATAATACATGTTGGGTAAGTCAAACTCCCAATTAAATTACCTTAATATTGCATTTATTTATGGGGCAAAAATCATAAGTCCTAAAAGGAAAATCATGTAAAAGTTATCCTTATAGTATTTAACTAATGTTATTTATTCAGTAGTTTTCTATAAAATAATCATATCTGATATTGTCCCAGTAATAATGACTTAAAATTTGTGTCTTGTAACTAGTAAAATGATTCCATGTATTCAAATTTCCTCATTTTTGTCTATAAAAATGGAAATTTGTTTTTGGAAGAAGCATAACTGTGTGTAAAATACTTTATTGGACAAATGATGAAAAAAGATCCATTTTATTTGATGAGTTATTTGGTACTATACCTGTAGAAGCACAGCAGTTTCATCAGAGACATTAAGACACATTACCCCTAGTATCTAAAGGTGAAAATACAACATGTCTGTGTTAAAGGCAACATTTCTGAATCCGTATGGTGAATGAATCAATTATTCACTTGAAGGCATCCTACCTAATTAAATCCTACATAAGAATTTTCCAGTGTATCACTTTTGGAAAGCAAAATTCTTCTTTAGTGCGTTGGTCTTCATTTTTTAAATGAAGAAAGTTAGACTCAAAGGGACACTTTGATAATAAAAGTAGAAGATGAATGCAGTGCACTGAGTTGAGTTTGCACAATGTTATTTACATTCTTACCAGAGCAGCTTCTGCTGCAATCAGCATGTTTGTATCCTCCAAAATAAAATATTTTAGGTGAATCTCTTAAATGCACATATAGGAGATGAATTGGCCTTCCAAAACAATTGTTAATGTTTACATTATGTTATTAACATAGTTTTTCAAAATTACTTTTATCTTGGGGGAATGCAGAAAATTCAATATCGAAATAACTGACACCCGAAGATATGATTAAAGAGGTGGCTCGTCTCTTCAGATATGTGATCCCATTTCAAAATTCTTTGGCAAATTGTGTTTCAGATTCAACACATGGCATATGAGCATGGTAACTAATCATTTTATAGGGGGAAGTAGTCGTAGAAGCAAAACCAACACTGAAAAGAATAAAAGGCCATAAACATATCATTCAAGAAATACTTCTACTTAGTAATGAATATACACAGGTCTCCCTTCCTTTTACCTAGCACATGTTAGGTCACTGTCTGTGACCTACCTGTCTTGGGAAATATATTTTGGAATATTATTTTATGACATTTTGAGGAGGCACATCTACAGATCATATTAATTAATTATTTAATAAATCCTGTTATGGAAAATTGAATAGCTTATTCCCCAAAAGTACTTTCTTCAGAATGTTTTTATATATATATATATATGGAGTCATATATATATAGTCATATATATGTAGTCAAATATATATATATGTAGTCAAATTAAATATATATCTTTAATTACAAAAAACATGCCCCAAATTTAAGAAGCCTCAAAATATCAGAAACATACCTAGTCTACATGTCTTGAAATGTTGTTAATCTACAGGGAGGAAAAAAGAAGTCTTGTCTCATTGCGGGCTCAGCAAGCAAAGATGTTTTTGTATGAGATGGGCCTATGAAAATAAATTTGTAGTTAGTGGATAGAATACTATTTTAATAGACAAACAATTTCACATTCAATAAAATAATGGGGATACATTTTACACTTGTTTTATACATTGAAAATGTACAGTGTTATTATAGATTCTGGGATAATAATAATCACTTGTTGAGATGAAAGCACTTAAATGTGCAGCTCAATGACCATCACTTTATAATTAATCACTTGTTTTTTTCATTAGTGGTTTACAAAGCATTTTTACTAGTACATTATATTTTACTAGTGCGTTATACAGAATAACTTATATCATTCTTTTGTTCATTAGCATTAAGAAATGCTAATATATGTTAAATGCTCAGATAGTGATAGTATTTAAATCCAAATTTTTCCAATTTCTACAATTATATTTTATCAGAATTTGTTACACAGCAAAGAGAAACTTGATATTGGAATTAAGTTTTAAAAATGACTTGGCCCTTTTCCCAAATCATGGTTGGCATACTGAATTTACATGGCTGTCATGGAGTTATCAAATGGTGGGTAATAAGATAGCTAACATAATGCTCGTGTATTCACTATGTATTTACTGAGGGCTTGTTACATGTTAGAAACCATCCCACACACTGGACATATAGCAGAGACGAGACAGACTAAAATTTCTTCGCTGAGTAGAGTCAAGAAAGTGCTTACTAAAAGAAGAAAGTTTAGCAAAGATCCCAAGGAAGTGAACCCTCAAGGCACGTGGTTATGTGGGGGGCGGAGGGTTCATTCACAAGGAAAAACAAGTGCAATGCCATGAGTCACCAATGTGCCTGCTGGGTACAAGCATGAAATTAGTGTGGGTTCTATGTAAATAAAGAAGGAGACAGATTAAGAAGTATAATAAAGAGGTAACAGGAACCGTATGTAGCACTCATATAGTGCTTTGCACACAGCACTGAGGACTTTTACTGTTACTGTGACTGGAATGGGATATCTTAAGATGGTTTTGAGAAACAAGATACGTTTTCTGCTTTAACTAAGTGATTCTTACTACTGGGAGAGAATAGTCTGAATAAAGGGCAAGGGCAGAACACAGAGACCAGTTAGGAGGCAATTGTAATAAAGGTGATGGTGTCATAAAGCAGGTGGTGTAGGTGGAAATGATCACATGTGGACATATTTTCAAAATATTTTAAAGGTGATATCAACAGGGTTTGCTAACATGAGACATGGAGTAAAAGTCAAAAAGAAGAGATAATAAAGCTAAAATTTTCTTGTTCTCACTTTTATGTCACGATCAGCTCTTTTAAGAAATATATTCAAAGCTCTCGAAAGTGGCACCCATGTTACATTCCTAGAAGTTATCTTAGACTTGTGCGGTGCCTTGAGTCCTGAAGAGTGTTGAAGGTTCATTATCTCTTCCTTGGTCAAGTCTCTTGCTTATACTTTCTAAGTGTGCCCTCTCAGAGTGTTGTGGCTAAGAACCCATCAGCCTCCCCCCTTTCTCCCAGGAGAATTCTAACTTGTATAGGAGATTTAGTAATAAACACAAATTCCTCTTTATCTATCTATTCCTCTTTCTCTAAATATAGCTGCTTCTCAACTTACGACAGATTTATGTCCTGGTAAACTCAACCTTAAATTGGAAATATCATCAGTCAAAAATGCATTTATTAACCTAACATAAAATGCATTCCTAAACCTGAACATGTCAGCATAAACTAGCCTACCTTAAACGTGCTCAGAATAGCATGTAATAGACATTAGCCTACAGTTGGGCAAAATCATCTAGAAACACGGGACACTGTAGAGTATTGCTTGTTTATCCTTGTGATCCTGTGTCTGACAACTGCCCAGCATCAGGGGAAAGTATCATTCCACATATTGCTAGCCTGGGAAAAGACAGAAATTCAAAATTCAAAGTATGGTTTCCACTGAAAACATATTGGTTTCACACCATTGTAAAGTTGAAAAATGTAAGTCAAACCATTATTAAGTTGGGGACTGTCTGTACTTACACAATGCTTACAAAATGCCAGGTACTGTATCTAATTTATATATAAAGCTTTATCACTCATTTAGTTCTTACAGAAGTGCTTTAAGGTAAATACTGTAATGATCCTTTATTTACCGATTTAAAAATGAGGCACAAAAGACTATGAGTGACTCTCTAAGGTCACTTATTGATAATTATTATACAAAGCCAGGATTCAAATGCTTTGGGAAAACCCATGCTCCTAACTGCTCTATAATCTCTTCCTGGGCATTCTATACACTTCAAACAGCCATGGCAAATAAAGCTAACATAAGAAACTTAGAGTGTAAATGCATTTTTGAAATAAAACACAAGATTTGGAAGTTTATGATGTAACATCTATAATTTCAGGTTCTAGCTTTTTATAGTCTGACAAGAATTAATGTGGAAATGAGTGTGTTTTTTTGACATTGTATATCCTAAAACAACAACTTTAAAGTCTCCTTTAGGTACTTAAATCAAGTTATAAGTTCAATGATCATATAAATTATTGGCAGTGAAAGGGGTTGGTATTAATAATTATGCCAGGACAACAGGCATGAGGACTGTGCTGAGCAAACTGGGCTGTCCAGTTATCTTAGTGATGGGTCTATACAGATATAATAGAATAGCCTTGCTTCTTTGACATGGACCGATAGATTCCCAAATTAAAACAATTCATTTAGACTTTCCAGACTATACCGTACATATCTGGAAATGTATCTTTTCACTTTACAGAGGTAAAAATCTGTCACTCTGGTAAACTAATACCCATAATCGCAAGTTTGTTTCTCATTGTCTTGTCAGATTTCCGACTGTTGTAATTGTATACATTATTCAATCACTGGGTAGTGAACACAAGCAAATCCATGGAACGCCACACCGTGAGATGAGAAAATGATCTCCAGCTTTGAAAATCATGGCTTCAAGATCGTTTTTATGTTTGTTTTCTAAAATTGTCTCACTTTTCCCCAATGTTTACATTAAAGTGGGTGACTATTAGCACAGCCCTGTGGTTATGAGTGAAAGAGTATAGGCGTGCAAGTAGATGTGCTCCTCTTTTTTTCTTTTCTTAGCAATGGGATTCCCAAACTCATGCAAACAGGAAGTTTTCCCCCTGTTGCCTTTCCTGGGGGAGGGTGTGGATAGAGAACGTTCCAGTGCATAAAGCCTGACTCTGATCATGTTATTCCCCTACTCTGAAATACTCAGTGTGTTCCCACCATCTACAATCCAAGTCTGACTTCTTACCCTGGTTTGGGCATCAATAAAAATCATTTTTATTGATTTTAAGATACATATTTTCTTCCCATTTTAACATCTGTGAACCTAAGAAGAGAATAACAATCACAGTTGGTCTGGTGGCAGTTGTGGTGATATGCTACTCTCAGACTGCTCTTGCTGACCTTGGTCACTCATTGCTTATGTTATCACTACTTCTATTGTCTAAATTAAAAATAATAGAAAAAAATAGATTTTTATTTTGTATAAATAAAAAATAGGTTTTTCAATTCATATAACATTTTTACTTCATAGAAAGTGATTGCATTATACTTTTCTTGGAAGCAATATTTTTAAAAATACATACTGCATATAAATCAATGATGCATCTTATAATCAATGTATCTCAAATTTGATAGAATATGAAAGCTTGCAGAGTTTATTCCAAAAGGCTTTTATTCACATACCTCATATCTTGGAAATACTATCCTAGCTTTTACATATCAGCAGTCATAATGTCAACATCGGGTATCTCCTGGTATAATGTACTAAGAAGAGCACAACACAATTTTTGTGGTGTGTATTAGACAATGCCAGTTGATTGGCATTCTACAAAATAATTAACCAGTAATCTTGCACAGTTTCAAAGTCAAGAAAATAACTATTCCAGGTTGGAGAAAACTATGGAGACATGCCAACTAAATGCAATGTGTGATTCCTGAATTGGATTCTAGAGCTGGATAAAAAACAAAACAAAACAGCTTTAATGTCACACTTGGAGAAATTTGAATAAAATCCCTAACTGGTTAATAGTATTACACCAATGTTAACTTGCTATTTTTGATAACTGAACTTTTGTTACTTAAGTGACTGCCACTTGGGGAAGCTGGATAAGTAAATAGGTTCTGTGTTACTTTTGCAACTTTTTTGTTTAAGCATAAAATTATTCTAAAATAAAAACTTAAAATATAAAAACATAAAAAGGAAAATGAATTTTATTTAAAAGAAAAGAAACAAATTAAATTTTGGAAAGAGATAAATGTTTATCTACAGATTTTGATGTTATTGATTACATAGAAAAATAGGGAGAGCAGAGAATGTGGAAATAATTGATTTAGAGAAAGGGGCTAATTGAAGAAGCAGAATACATGGCCACACATGTAATGCCACTTCCTGAACGTTCAAATTCGTGAGTGCTGCTAAACATCAGGTACTGTTTGTATTCCTGGGATTGGATCAATATAATGTGGATCAATGAAAGACATACCTTTAACAGGTTTCATTTAAATTTCTATACATCTTTCTTAATATGAAAAATAGACTCAACTCAAAAGTAATCAGTGTTTTCTTTTTAGTCCTATTTGAAGGGGAGTTTCGAAGATGAACTTCTAAGAGGGAATATTGTCAAGAGATGGTTGAACACTTACATATATGATTAATAACATTTATTAGGGCCTGTGGTAAGCTAGGCCTTGTAATAGATGATCAAGCTAATTATATACGCACAGAACCTATTCGTCATGGTGAATTCAGACTACAAACAAAGCAGCTCAATAAATACACGTGAATTAAACATCGAGGGAGCACAAAGAAGTAACTCCAAAGACAGGGGACTTTAGGAATGAAGATATTATCGTTTAGAGGGTAGAGAATTCTAGGTAGATTGGCAGTTAATTACTTTGAACTATTTGGAAATATTTTCTATTATCATTTATCTTTTGTTGTTGCTCTTGAAATGCCAACTGTAAGTCTTAATTAATATATTTTTTTAATTTCTCCTATTTAGGGTTTATTGTGTTTCTTGTATCTGTGTTTTGACAGTTTCAAACATAACCTTTTCAATTATTGATTCTTAATAATTCTCAACTCTCTTCCTCCAATTAAATATATGTTAGAACTTTTACCCTGTTACATGTACTCATGTACACTTTAATCTACATTTTCCTTCATTTAATCTCTTGTGCTTTTACCTGGATATTCACTTCTGATTTACCTTCATGTTCATTAATTTTCTCTTCACCTATGTCTAATCTGCTGTTAAATGCATAACACTAAGTTTTCATGTCTATTTTCTTTTTTGGTTCTTGAATACCCACTGGTTTATTTTATTTATTTAATACATTTGATAATGTATATTTAAAGTATACGATGTAATGTTATAAGATGTATATAATAGTGACAAGGTTACTACAGTGAAGCAAATTAACGCATTCATTATCTCACATAGTTATTTATTTGTGTGTGCATGGCAAGAACAGCTAAAATCTACTCAATTAGCAAAAATCCCAAATACAATACAATATTTTTAACTGTAGTCCTTATATTGTCCTCATGTTGATCCCTAGTCTTGTTTACTTGACATTTCTACTACTTTGTGTCCTTTGACCTACATCTACCCATTTTCCCTCTCCATCAACCCCTAGTAACCACTCTGTCAGAGTTTCTCAGAGTTTTAATCTCTGACTTTGTATAGTTGACTTTTTTTTCTATATTCTACATATGAGATCATGCAATGTTTTTCTTTCTGTTGTCTGGCTTATTTTACTCAGCATAGTATCCTCTAGGGTCATCCATGTTTTGGCAAGTGTCAGAATCTCCTTTTTTAAGGCTCAAAAATATTCATATATATGCACACATATGAATATGTGTATATATGTGAATATATGAATATATATATGTTGCTCATTTGTCCATTGATGAACACTTAAGTTGTTTCCATATCTTGACTATTATGAATAATGCTGTAATGAATGTGGGAGTGCAGGTATCTTTATGTGCTGATGATTTTATTTTCTTTGAGTATATACTCAGAAGAGGGATTGCTTGGCCATATGGTAGTTCTATTTGCATTTATTTGGGAACTTCCATACTGTTTTCCATAATGCTGCACTAATCTGCATTCTCACTAGCAGTGAGTTCTCATTTCTCCATACCCTCTCCATCACTTTTTGTTAGCTTTTATCTTTTTGAGAACAGCCATTTTAACAGGTGTGAGGTGATATCTCATAGTGGTTTTGATTTGTATTTCCCTGATTATTAATGATGTCGAGCACCTTTTCATGTAACTGATGGACATTTTAAAAATGTCTTTGGAGAAATGTCCTTTCAGATATTTCTTCCCATTTTTTAAATTGGATTATTGCTTTTCTGCTATTGAGTTTTATAAGTTATTTATAAATTTTGACTATTAACTCTTTTTAGGCATGATTCTCAAATATTTTTCCCCAATTCATAGGTTTCCCTTAAATCTGTTGATTTTTTCCTTTGCTGTCCAGAAGCTCCATTGGTTTGTTTTTATAAACATATTTATCAAAATCAATATTTAATGTATGTTTTCTTTAAGTCTGTTTTCTTATGGTTTTCAATCTTTTCTGATATCAGTTATATCTGATCACTTTTGATTTGGTGCTAGATTGTTTATGAAAATAATATAGATAAATTTAGACTCAGGACAATGTTTATTTTTATCAAGAAAAGTATACTTTTATTATAAGGAGGTAGTAAGGTTAAAAGCACTAGTAATTTTAGAGTCACTTTAATCCAATTAAGGATTAAGATCTTTACAAAGTTGGCTTTGGTTCATGAAAAATCTGATCTATATCATATTCAACTTTATAGTGTGTATGAGTCAGAGTCTTAGCTTATACTCTGTAGTGTTTACCAGAAAAATGTATCTTATTAAGTCCTGAACTCCATTGTTTTTGTGACCCAAGTATCATGTATCTACTTGAAACTCTGCTTAGCTTTTCAAATTCTTGTTGTTCACTTAAAATTGGCAATTTTATTAAGAGTATTGGCACCAAATGTCAAGCTTATTTCTGTGGGATTATCTCCTGTCCTGGATTCTCGTTTCAGAAATCCTCTCTGCCTAAGGAGTGATTTAATTTTTTAGTCTTTACATATATTTATTTAAGAATAACAAAATAAAAATAAATAAATAAATACTATTTTATATTCACTGAGTCACATACCCACACGGAGTAAGTTTTGAACACCTACTGGGCTCTGTGGATCAAAAGAAGTATAAAATATCTTCTTTGCTATTGAGGTGTTGGGATCAGAATATACACACCTATTTACATAATAATATGTGTTATGTATATATTTTTACATTATCTCTATTTGGTCAGCTTAATATTTGGTCAGTTTAATATTTGGTAAGCTACAGCTATATGTTACACTTTCAAAATTCACATTTCTCCAATTTTAATCCTTTTCCTTAAATCTCACATTTACACTGTCTTTTATGATTATACAGTGTACCTTTGCTACTCTGATTCTGAGTACATACAATGGATGAAATAGTATTGCAAACAAATCCTTCTAGCATATCTTGGACTTAGCTTTTAGGCATTGTTTCCCAAGAAACATTTCAAGTTTTAATTTCTCATTACTGAGTTTTTCCACCTTTTGTTTTTTTAAAATTTTTAATTTTCAAATCTTTTATAGGTACGTATTAGATGTACATAATTTTGGGGTACAGGTGATAATTTGATACATCCATATAATCAAATAATGATAATTGGTATATCCATAACATTAAATATTTATATTTTCTTTATACTATGAACACTCAAATTATTCTCTTCTAGCAATTTTGAAATGTACAGTCTAGTAATGTTAACTACAGTTGCGCTACTGATTTATCGAACAGGAGGTCCTATTTCTTTTATCTAAGTGTATATTTGTACCCATTAATCCATCTCCCTTCCTCTTTCCAGGTTTTGAACCATATTAATGTATTTGTTTCAACTCTCTTGGTTCTTATTATCACAGTTATTTTCTCTATAATTTGCTTTCTTATTAGTTGCTTTCTCTTAGACAGATCAAGAGACATGTGGATTCAGAGATCATGACTTAATGTTATAATTATCCCTTCAGATCCTAGAACAGAACTGGCTAAAACTAGAAGGATTTTAATTATTACCTGTTAGTTGTTGATGAATAATAGCATAGTGCAACTTCATAATAACCTCTCAGGAATTCTACCTCCTTTTACTATCTACATATGACAGTTTTATACTCATCTTTTGTAACAAAATTCTTCTTTATCCTTGAGGCCCCAAATTCACACCAAAAATACTACCACAAGTTATGACAACAGAACAAATGTAATTTTAATTGATTTCCAATATAAAATAAACAATTATTTAAAAATTGCAAACTAGCGAAGTGAGAGCAAAATATATTAATACAACACAAAACAACAAGTTCAGGGGACAAATAAAACAATATTTTGTGAATGTAACCTGAATTCTTTTGTGTGTTGCCATGTTGGCAAATCATGCTCAATATTGATATCACATAAACTGTTTCTCCAGGCACTTTCTCAAAACCCCTTTGACGTCTTTAAGCCTCACACTGTATATGAAAGGGTCAAACACAGAAAAAAAAATACTGATTACAGATACAAATGTATTCACTTTCCCCCTTAAGTGCCCCCTCTACAAAGAAAGTATATGCAAGGATATTCATTTAAATTAGAATCAGTTTTCAATACTGATTTTCTTTCTTACATGTCAATTTATCTGCAGACAGGATCTTCTCTCAGTTTTTGTAAGACACTTCACTCAGTAAAAGAACATATTGCTCATTGCTTTATATCTCTGTAAGATATTTTATGATACATTTTATAAAACTCTCAATATGAAAATAAATTGAGTTTAGTTGGTTATAGCCGTTACCACAGAGGATAATTTTGGCTGAAAAGGTAATCAGTAGGTAATTATGCTTGCTTCTATGCTTTCCAAATAGCATGCATGGATTTTGGATTTTTCTGTGGGAGACAGGAATATACAAAATTGCAGCTTTAGATCTTTGCTATCACTTTTACTTTTAATTACACTTACTTTGGTTTTCAATAAAATTATTCTTTGCCCCATATTAGTAAAGATCAAGACTTATTTTTAAAAAATAAACTACTACTTACAAAATATTCTTCAATCCTTTTCCATATAAATAGAGTAACTTTAGATGTAAAATCTAAAAAGTATGAGATCAACAAATATTATTTCAGCAGTTTAGTTTCCTAAGGCCTCCATAACAAAGTACAACCAACTAGGTAGCTTAAAACAACAGATTTATTGTCTTACATTTCTGAAGTCTAGAAATCTAAAATCAAAATGTTGGCCGGGGCATTTTCCCTCTGAAACCTGTAGGAGAGAATCCTTTCTTGCATTTTCCGGGCTTTTGGTGGTTTGCTGGCAATCCTTGGTGTTCCTTGGCTTATAGCTGTAGCACTTCGTTGTCTCCCTCCATTGTCACATCACATTCTCCCCTTCTGTCTGCCTTCACATTGTTTTCCTTTTTCTTATGAGAACACTAGTCATAACGGATTCAGGGCCTACCCTACTACGGTATGGCCTCGTATTAACTTATCTAATCACATCTGCAATGACCCTATTTCTAAATAAGATCAGATTCTGAGGCTCTGGAGGTTAGGGCTTCAACCTATCATTTTGGGAGGCATAATTTAACCCATAAAAGGCAGTAAATGCCCTATTTCTGGAGATTTTAAGTCCATCTCTTTTACTATAAGTTTTTATTAATCATGCTACTGTTTCATTAACAATAAAAAATCCTTAATGATCTTAACAATTGTTGAAACAAATTGGATAACAATCCATTTTTAAGAGGCTTATGTTTTTATAAAAACTTGAATAGTCTGATTTTTTCAAAGCTTATTCTTTTACAATGAAACTTTGCAGATAATGGTTTTGGGTGAACATGTACCTTGAGAGGTAGGATTTTATATTAGTCAGGGTTCTCCAGAGAAACAGACCAAACAGAGCTAATAGGATGTATATATATGTAGAAAGATATTTATTACAAGGAACTGGCTCACTCCATTATGAAGATCGACAAGATCTACAGGGTGAATTGCCAAGCTGGAAACCCACGAGAGCCCACAGTGGTGTTCCAGTCTAGAGGCCAGCAGGCTCGAGACTCAGGAAGAGCTGATGTTTGTGTTAAATTAAAGATATTGGCTTCTGTTCTTTGACACTCTGAAATCTGAAAAATAGATAATAAATATAACTCTCATTTTTGATTACCTACTCTATTTTCCAGGAATATTTCAGTTTGCGAAAAGTAAGAGCCAACTAAAACTGACTTATACAAGTATAAAAACATTTTGAAAACACTAATAAAAATTCATTCAGACCATAGGATAAAGCTGCCTTTCAGTCATGATTGATATCACTCTTGGTCTTGCAGCTCAGCTTGGTTTTATTCTCCAGCTTGATTACATTCTCAGACTTCGGGAGTGGTGGAAAATAGGGCTTTCCCACCAGCTGGGCCACTCCAAGGCATACAGAACGCCTCCTCTGATAATTCTGGCAAAAGTCACAGAGACAGTGCTCATGGAGCTGGCAGCACAGACATGTGGTATTGCAAGAGATTGTTCCAGATCACGAACCCAATACACTTGAGCTGCGTAAACAGGGAGTGAGGAAGACATGGTTTCTTAAAAATGAAACCAAGGCACTTTTACCAAAAGACAAAAAAATAAGGAGGTTGGCAATGGAAGTATGGTTGGTAGAAACACCAAGTACCATACGACAAGCACTGTGTTATTTGCTCTATTTATGTTCCATGTTTCAGAATCATTGTAAGCTCCCTGTTTTATTACCTTTATCCTGACAGGAAACTAAGCCGAGTTAAATAACTTGTCCCAAATTCAGACAGCTAAGTGATTTCTGGTTTAGGATTCACACCATGGTTTGCCTAACTCTAAATCTAATTTCTTTGTAAACACCACACTAAATCTATTAAAAATCAGAGCCAAGTTAATGGATGGGCCATCTGGAAAGCTTATTTGATACCAAAGTAAAAATAACACTATAACATTAGTATAGATTTAACTTATGGTGGCTGTAATCTCAGAATTCTTTATGTGACTCCTTATATAACATATGAAATATAGCTGGTCTGATGATATAGTCTATCATCAGACTATAAAACCTTAGAATAGAAATGTAAATCACTTGTCATTTGAGTTGACTGATGTCCCCTGAGTATTTTTTTAACATATATATGTAAGGAATGAGGAGTTTCTGTGGTCCTGACCATCAAATGAAAGTTGTTAGATGAAATTTTGCAATGAAAATTTAATTAATGCAATCAAAGATTAATAAAAGAAAATATTTATTCATCACGGGCAATGTGTCATGTATTGCTCTAAATATTTACACACATTAACTTCCTTAATTCCTACAACAAAGCTGTGAGAGAGCTATTATTATCATTCCTATTTTATAGATCATGCAATCAGGGCAAATTGTTGAGTAACTTGCCAAAGATTACTAAGTAAGTGGCAGAGCAAGTGCTATCTAACTGCAATAGAATGATCTATTCACAATAGCCAGGATATGGAAACAACCTAACAGTCCATTGACAGATAAAGAAAATGTTGTATACGTACATATATACATATATATTATATACATATGCATACATATATACACATATACATATATACTATATATAATGAAATATTATTCAACCATTAAAAAAAAGGAAATCCTGTCATTTGTGACAACTTGGATGATCCTGGAAGTGAAATAAGCTAAGTGAAATAAGCCAGACACAGAAAGACAAATGCTTCATGACATCACTTATATGTAGAATCTAAATAGGTCGAACTCATAGAAGCAGAGAGTAAATGGCAGTTGCCGGGAGAAGGAGAGATAGGAAAAATGGGGAGATTTTGCTCAAAATGTAAAAACTTTCAGCTATGAGATGAATCAGTTCTGGGGATCTAATGTACAAAATGATGACTATAGTTAACAATACTGTATTGTTTACTTGAAATTTTCAGAGAGTGGATCTTTAGTGTCCTCACCCCCCACCCCACACACAAAAGGGTAACTATGTGTGATGAGAGATGTGTTGATTAATTTGATTGTGGTAGTCACTGCGCAATGTGTGTGTGTATCTCTCGCTCTCTCTCTCTCTCAAATCATCACATAGTATGCCTTGAAATTTACAGTTCTTTTTTGTCAATTATACCTCAATAAAGCTGGAAAAATACGCTTCCAACTTAGTTGTGTGGTTGCAAAAAATATCAAAAACAGGATAGTACCTGTTAAGGTAAACTATAATGTTACATTCTATATAGGCTATTAATCTTTTATTTCAAAGTTATGTTAAATTTAAAGCAGTATGAACATTTATAGAAAGAACTTTCCTCTCTTACCAAATACATATTTTTGTATCTTTGTTTTAACCAAGAGCTAAGTTATTAGCCTGCAGCAAGTGCCCATGCATCTCTGTCCAGGGCTGATATAAAGTTTTAATGGCAGGCAGTTCCTAATTGAATTAAGGACATTTTTCTGAGTTTTCATGGAGTTTCTTTCAATTTCTATGCATTTGGTTTCTGTTGAAATCCATTACCCTAAGGGAGAGTTATTTCTGAATATGAAATTTCCTTTTCTTATACCTTCATATTTAAGCTATATTTATCATTTTCCTCTATTTTATTCATTTCCTTTTCACATTTGAGACCCTGTTTATTGCTTTCATTTATCCTGTTTCAAAAACTATAAGAAATTAATCCAAACTTATTGTCTTTAATATGATATATTTCATACTCTATTTATGCTTGAAAAAACCCAGATTTTTATTTAATCCTGGCCTTCAAACCCCTGGTCAAGTTGGTGCTTTTTCACGTTTCTACTTTTCAAACTGAATCAGAATAGAAACACACAGTTGGGCTTGGCTGGGTTCCAGGACAGACACTAGCAGATATAACCACGACTTCAAATCTTTTGTTGAAGCTTTCATGAAGTTCTCTCTGCTGGACCTAGAGAATCCTGAACCTTCAAAAAGTTAGACTAGAATCCCCGTGAACACTGAAAGGCTGTTGCTTCCAGTGAGCGGCTTCCTGGGATGCTGGAGGGAACAGGAGCTGGGGCAGCTGGGCCTTGATGAGGCCATCTACAAATTGGGAATTAGATCTGCACAATTCCCAGTGATACGAGGCCCAAGACACAAATTTAAGATTTGGTGCTGCAATGGGAAGCTTAGGCGTTCAGATATACTAAGCCAACAGAAAAGGATAATTAGAGAGGAAGGAAAACATATATACCCACCCCTCACACGCACACATACATACATAAAACTACTATGCATTTTTAGCACTACAACAATGCGTTCTATGCCATTTATTCATTTGATTTTAGCATTGCAGTATGTAAAAGGAAGCACTGTAATAGAAAGATGGAACTTTCTAATAGCATTTGGAAATACTTCAGAAATATATAATAGGATATTAGGTAAAATAATGCATTTATATAAATTAATTTATACAAATTAATTCTCATTCAGGCAACATTTAGTCATTCTCTTTTATTTTTTTATATCTTATCTACTTACAAGTGAACAAAACAACAGTTTTTTATTATATTTGTACTAAACTATTATTTGCTAGGATTTTTAATTAAATTTCGTATTGTTACTCCATGCAAACAGAAAATCATTAATATGGCATCAGTTTTATGCTGATGAAATCTCAATCATCTGTAGAAAAGTAATTCTTAGACAAACAGTTTCTCTTATACTGAAATAAAATAATACTTTTCTTATCTATTTTTTATTTACTTTCACTCTGTAAACAGTTTTGGATGATATGTTCACATCTTCTGAGAATAAGGAAAAGCCTTAAAATTCAGGATTATCTTCCAAATGCCAACCTAGAACCATGTGTACAATTCTAAAGTCTTTATTCAATATACATTTAATTTTATTATGATAGCATCAAGCTTTATTTGCTTTTGTCTATAATGACCAATATTGTTAAGTGTTCCTTTTTTGTTAAACATTTTAGCACATATATCTAGATCGACTGTATTTATTACTCTGATATTTTTCATTGACTTTCAAGTACATCGTGTGCTGAAGCCCATACATGGTAGCACAGTGAACTCACAGGGGTGTTTTATACTTTTATTTTATTTTATTTTATTTATTTATTTTTATTTCAGAATATTATGGGGGTACAACACTTTGGCTATATATATTGCCCATGCACTGCCCGTGTCAGAGCTACAATCGTGGACATCCCCCAAACTGTGCTCCCCGCACCCATTCAGTGAGAATTTTCCCATCCCCTCCACCCCCCTCCCTCCTGCCCGCCACCTGATGAATATTATTGCCCTGTGTGATGTAGGTGTTGATCAGTTAGTACCATTTGATGGTGAGTACCAGTGATGCTTGTTTTTCCATTCTTGTGACGCTTCGCTTGGAAGAATGGGCTCTAGCTCCAACCAGGATAATACCAGATGTGTTAGTTCACCATTGTTTAAGGGTTACAATAGATTATGAGTTATTTTAAATTTTCAAGGAAATGCAGTGGCATCTCAAAATCTACTAGCTTGAAGTAGATCATAGTTAAGCATTAGGTCACTGAATTCCTTTCATTGGCGTCTTATTGTGAAACAGGGTTTTCAGAGATAGCTAAGATGAAGGGATACTTTAAGGAGAAAAAACCAATGTAGAACAAAAAATCGGGGTAACAGGATCCAATCTGATTTGGAAATTTGGGAAGTTGTTCTGTTCCAATAGATGTTAAGTTGTTATTAAATAAATACTTAGTAAGTTGCTGGGCTAACCTACTATAAATGAAATTGTTAGGTACTTCTTTTGACTGAGGATTGCTTTGACAAAAAAAAATTAAAAATATGAAATGATTCCATGAACAAAGAACATTTGGGAACCTCTGAAATATTTAGTATGTCATTTGTAATGTAAACGGACTATTTAAATAGATGCTTGTTTTCCAATCTATCCAGAATTAAAACATTTTCTTAGTGTTAACTTAGTGGCTGCTATTCTATGTTTAAATCCAGTAAGTGTCCCTTTTAAAATAAATTGACAGCACTTATGCACAAAATTGTGTTAAGATTTCTATATATACATACTCTGGTATAAGAGTTATATATACCATAATCACACAAATGCATGCATATGCACCTCTCACATACACACATACAGAATGATTCTCATACCAGTTGTTGTGGCTTTTTAGGCTTCTATACAATGGAGAAAATAATATATGACTAGGAAAACATCAAACTATATATAAAACTAAGTAGATAATTATAGAAACAAGAAAATTTATTTTTCTGGTTCTGCATCTACTTGCTTTATTGGGATTACAACCCCCACCAAACACATCTCTATAAATAATCTATGAAATTTAGAGATTGTTTCAAATCTTCTACATGAATTTGTCTCCTTGGGTGTTTTATGGCCACTAGCAATTTCCTCATCTATTCCATCTGTGGTTTTCTGTGCTTTGAGTAGCTGCTCAGGTACTGATACCTGGCAAAGGCATTGGCTCCACTGTGATGGTGCCAGGCTGTCATCTGTGTCCGTTACCCTGGTGCCTGAATCTGGGACTGATGTCTGCACTGAGGGCACTCTCTCTGGAATCCCTAAAAGCATTAGCATGGCTTCCTGATGCTACCAGCTTTAGTTAATGGCTTGGTATATTTCACCATATTCTCTCAAAGTTCCATGATAATGTTAATAAGGCCTTTTTTTAAAAAAATGGGGTTTCTTATTCATTAAGTGCAAACACAGTACTGTAAGGCTTAAGCAGGAGTATGTTTGGTACAAGATAAAAGAAAATTTGAGTAATGAGTACTGTATTCATTGTTACTCCCTAACCCTCAACTGTAAAAGAATATTTTATTTTAATACTCAGTCACTTCTCATGAGATGAATTATTTTCTAGAATGATCTCCCTCCTCTATATATGTGTGTGTGTGTGTGTATAATATAGCACATATATTATATATATGGGCTATGCTTAATTATAGATGATAGGTATCTCTGTCTATCTCTCTCATAGATGATAGGTAGATAGATAGACAGAACTATCAGTCTATATATATATATACGAGCGCAGCCCTTCTGAACAACACAAAATACCTACATAACATGCCTGTATCTCAGAATAAGTTCACGAGCTTGCATTTAGTCATACACTCACACATGCATGTATGTATGTGTGTATATATACACACACACATATATAAAAAATATAATATACATTTGTACACACATATATAATATTTACACACATATACACAACATAATTATTATGTATTTTTAAAATTTAAAAACAAATGGCTCTAGGCGAGATGCGGTGGCTCACTCCTGTAATACTAGAACTTTGGGAGGCTGAGGCTGGAGGATCACTTGAGGCCAGGAGTTCAAGAACAGGCTGGGCGATAGTGAGACCACATCTCTACAAAAAACCTTTAAAAAATTAGTTGGGCGTGGTGGCGTGCGTCTGTATTCCCAGTTACTTGGGAGGCTGAGGCACAAGGATCACTTGAGCACAGGAGTTTGAGGTTGCAGTGAGCTATGATGACACCCCTGCACTTTAGCCTGTGCAACAGAGTGAGACCCTGTCTCAAAAAAAAATCACTCTAAATGTGTACTTGTCTGTTAATGTGAAGACACAAGTTTGTGGGGAGACCTCTGAGTCTTGCTTCATTACCAGGTATCAGGCAGGCTGTGTGCTTCTACCTCAGCCTCAGTATTTCTGTCATGATGATCCTTATACCTGAATGTTCAGTCAAGAAGAAATTTAAAACCACACGTCTTCCAAGCACCAGTTTAATTCAGTGAGATTATAATTAAGAAGAAAGAATATTGCTTGTAATTATTCTAAGAAATATAATGATTTTACTCTTAAAAATAAAAATTCAAAAACAATCAACTTTTAAAGAAAATAATAGAAATGTATTTTCTACCTGGGCAAAACATTTTGCAGATGTCTAAATTCAAACAGAGATTCTAAGTCTTTAGTCGTACTTAAGTGACATTTATAAAAGCCAGTGTCATAATGTAACTCAGAATATGACCATTCATTATCTATTATCTCAGATGCACATGTGGGCTGGGAGGAGGTAAGAAGTTTTTCATTACATCTGACAATGCCTATCTATAAGATAATTAGACAAATATATATCTGTGAAACCTACACACGATTGGATAATAGTAGGGTTAAAACATATGCATAAATACATTTATGTGTATAACAGTAATATCAAAACGTATGTGTAAATGTGTCTATATAGACACTCATGTATACATACATACAATTGTAAGTTACAAGGCTTTGTTTGAGACGCAATGAATAGGAAATTACTGTTTAATATTGTGGGTATCATTGTACTGCTAGAGATTGACTACAATCAGTTCATCAGCAAAGAGATAAAAAATCAGGACTTACACATGGAAATTGTTGCTTTACATAGGGTTTGACTTTGAGACTTCCAAAACTAGAACATCACAATAAGTGATTTTTCCCTCCCCCTCAGAAAGCTGTTTAATGAAACATAGGTCTGCTCTCTGTCCTGTCAGGTAGGAATATTTTTGTGTTTTACTATATTTAATATTTTGCTATATATTCAAAAAGTAAATTTAATTATAAAATAAATTTAATTACCAGTGTTGCCTGATGATAAACATATCTGACTTGCTAGTCTTATGTAATTCACTCCTGTATCACTCATTGAGTAATTAAGAGCATTGATTTTGTCACAAATTCTACAAGCTGTATGTGAAAATTAATTACTTTTATGAGGAAGCTGATATTGGACAGCAAAGGTTCTTGGTTGTGGCGTTTGCCAGTATGCATCATTCAGGGCTTCTGCAGTTGAACCTAGGTCATTTCTCCTGTCTACAGCTCTGCCATTTGATCAGTTAGGATGAGGTGGTTTCAGGCTGGAGAGCCAGGATCATTCATGTTGGTAAGTTGGATAATTGCTCCAGGATCAGTTTTAATGAACTACTTAAAATGCTCATCTTTATTCTGTCTCAAGTAGCTCTATGATTTTATCCATGCCTCGGATTTGCCATTTCCCCATGGCTAAAATGAAGGTATTGCAACACTACCAGTTTGTCATCCAATCTGCCAGTTAGCACATGTCCCAGTGTGTGTGTGTTGGGGGGGGTGCCTCCTGCTGTCTGCTCTTAGTTAAAGTAGCATGTAACCCCAAGACTTTAATTTCACAGTCAATGTAAGTACATAGGAGTAAATTTAATTTTGTTTTCTGTTCAAAAGCTATTCCGGATTTCTGTTTTGCTCCTAGATGTGGCAATAAGACAGTGGGTGGTGTGTCTCACTAAGCCAGGCAGTTCACTTTCTATCTGGCAGTGAATAACCATAGTTGTGATCTATAGGCTTAGTAGGAGATAAGCTTGGTAATCTTCAGAATCTATATTCTTCATTTGGACTTTTCTCCTAAAATTATGGATAAATGATGTAGTTTTGCATTCACAGATTAAGTACCTCTCAGGGCACTTTTCTCAAAAGGTGGTTAGTCGAAACATCTGAACTCTTTGAGATGATCTCTGTAAGAATTAACATATGCATTATTCTGTTTATTTCTGTTCTAGTGAGAAAGGTTCCAGAGGGCCTCTTCAGTCACTGTTAGCTCAGAAGGTGACTAACCTTTTAACAATAACAATTGTTTCCCCTCCATGAACAATTGGAGGTATGTATGGATGTCAAATTAGGTAACTAATGAAAGAGTTTAGGTATTTCACATGCCTGGGATATGGGGTTTATTTAATACAACATTTTATGTTGCCTAGATTGAAAAGGAATGTTATCTAGAACCTGAATGTTTGGTTTAAGGTCCACAAGGGTTTAAACTATGATTTCTCAACCTCAGACTTATTGACATTTGGGGAGAGATAATTCTTTGTTTTGAGGTGCTGTAGTATGCATTGCAACATGTTTAGCCTCATCTTTGTTCTCTACAAACTAGATGCCAGTGGTAACCTCGGCCTCTGTTGTGATAATCAAAAAGTTTCCAGACATTACCAAATGTCTTTTTGGGGAGCAAAATCATTTTTGGTTGAGAACCACTGGTTTAAACCAAGTTTGGCACAAGGCTCCTGGTAGTGACTCGTGATTGGGTTCATGGCTGCATAGGACACAGTACAATCAGGCATTAGAAGTTAGTTCTGTCTCGGGCAACATTCTTAACAGTGTAAGCACTGAGAGAACTGTGTTAATCTCCTTCAAATATTCACAGTGACCAGCACAGGGATCTGGACAAGTAGTAGACCAGTTGTCAGGACCGATACTATGGGGCAAAGAGAAGCAACAGTAACACTTACTGATTAAACTTCACTGTATACCCAACTGGAGTCTGGAGGTCAGTACAGTCTTCACCTTTAGAGGGTCCTTTTAAGAGATCACAAGAAATGATGGGGAATGGGCATCTTCCGTAAAAAATAACAACAACAACAAAACTTAAGTACATGATTTGGCATTTTGAGAATACGAATCTAATTTATTCCAGTTATACTCTGATATCCTCATCTTAAGAACCATGAATCTATGGTGGATTTTATAGCCACTGTTTAAAATTTATTTAGTTTGTGGCCATAACCTTGGTGGATGGTAGTCACAAAAGATTGCATTGACTACCTAGCTAAATTCTAGACTATTTCAACTTCAACATCTTATGAAGGGAATAGTTAAATTCAGAGATTCAACCACCACATCAAGGAAATACAACGAAGGTGTAGTAAATTCCAATGCCAGTTTAAGCCTCAATGCATTTAAAATAATTTATCTAAGGGCTGAAACAGAAAATATGCAGGCTCTGAAATGGTCAGATCATAAGATCTCGTAACAGAGAGCTGAGCTCAGGCTTCCCATGTGAGATACTATTCAGCCCTAAGAAACCATCCTCTGACCCCCTCTCACCTACTCTCCCTCTCAAAATACAGAAAAAATAGAAGAATTCCCAACTCTCCAACTGTAGCACAGAGTAAGGTGGGATGGGTTGCATATCAATTCACCTGCAATAACACTAAGAACATGGATAGGTACCTAGTTATACATGAATAGGATGAAAGACGTAAGATGGAAATTATGGGAAAAGAACATTAAAAAATGGAGAAGAACACTTATAAGAACATTTTTTGTTAAGTAAGATGTATAGCAAGTAACAATATGAGAAATATTCAAGGAAAGGCAGATGAAACTCATATAATACTTTTATCTAAAATGAAAGGCTGAATTAAAGTACTTGATTTGGGTATGTCCACAACGCGTGTGTTAGAGCATCTCAGCGTTAGGGCAACCCTTTTGCAGGCGTGGTGTCTTGGAACACCATAGGCCTACCCCACAGGGACAGAACATTTACCATTTAGCTTATTGTGTATCCAAGAGCAATTGAAAACATATATCATCTTTGAGCGGACAAATATTAAAGGAAAAAAAAGAAGGGGAATAGATATGAGGAGAGCAAAGAAGGGGCTGGAAAGAGGACAGGAGCACCAACCCAACGGAGACTCTTCCCTAGAAGGAAACCGTAGGGGTGATGAATAAGTAGGCACCAGCCCCACACACACCAATCTTCCATCCCCAACCCCTAACCTGGCAATACTGGAAGCCTAAAGAACAGAAACTCTGGGGCAAGGTTAACTTAGAAGGAGAAAATCTTCTTGTCTGGAATGTCTAGGGAGGTCTAAGTAGGGAGGGATCATGGAATATAGAAAATATGTATCATATATCAGACTATGTAGACCAGCTTCCAACAGTATCATGTAAAAGCGAGATGTATCATCACTCATTGCCTAAACTAACTCAGACCAACTCTTTCAGCTGGGATGTTTAATTTTTACTAGAATGACTGGTTCCTGGGGTTTAGAAACGACATAAACTCAGAGGTGTTCGGAAAATTCAAGAAAGGAATATTTGTGTTCTGCAGAAGTATTATTGCAATAGTGAATTTAAATTTAAAAGTTTTTAAAAAATTAATTTAAAACTTTTCTTGAGTTTTATAATTTTGTACAAAAGTGACTGATTTTCATGCGGAATTTTTGGGTCAGATTATACTGTTTATACATGTGCTAGAGATAGATTCATATATCTGGATTCCATATTAACTTTAACATTCTTTAGGAGTAGAACCTATAAGACTGTATCTTAATTTTGTATCTCCTATATAAAATTAAAGTTTCGAATGTTTTATAAGTACAGCATATGCAGCTGTGGGAAGGGTGATGCTAAAATGTGGCCAGCTAGTCCAATTCATCATAGATGCATATTTTATTGCATGCTTCAAAATTGTGTGTGTGTGTGTGTGTGTGTGTGTATGTATGTGTGCACAAGCACTTTGTGCATGCGTTTAGCATCAGCTAAGAGGTGGCTTACTCTGTTGCCATCTTCAGGATCTCTAGGTGGCTTGCCAGCATTTGCTTGTGTACCTCCAGCTTGCAGAAACTCATAAAATATAGGCATTGTGGTTAAGGACACTGCCTTTGCAGATACACTGATCTTCTATTTATTATGTGTGCATCATTGGGAAATATTTTGTAACCTTTCTGTTCTTCAGTTTTTTTAATCTGTAAAATTGTCATTGTAGCATAACCACCACTGACATTACAGGACTGACATGGTGAAATAAATTACATACATGTAAGCATTTTTGAGCAGTGCCTGGCATATAGTAAGTACTCAATAAATATTAGCTATTATGTTAGAGATGAAGCTAAAACTATAATTAGAGAAGAAAAAGAACTTAAGTCTCATACGTACTCTGATAATGTTCTCAAAATGAGTAATGTGGAAGCTTTTCCAATCATAAATGAATTTGCAGCCTTGGATCAATGGTAACCTATCAGTATCTTGAAACTCCATTCTAAATAAAAAGAGATTTATTGCTTTTGGGTGAAGCAGTAATTCAAAGAAATGGGTGGTTGAATACTTTCTAGGTTCTTCTTGTCACATAACAGAATAACATCTGTCATGGGAAAAATAGCCATTTTAACCTAAATAAACACTGTCTCAGGTTTGGAGGCTTCAAGCACACACTGTAAAATGTCTTTCAAAATTGTACTCAGGAGGATATATATGGATTTAAGCATTTTTTACTCTGATCAATAGGCTTGGAAAAAAAAATATATATAATTTATCCTTTATAGACGTGGATTTCAGAGAATTTGTTGAATGTATTTGTCAATTGAAAACATTTTCTATCTTGATAAGGATAATTTGAGGACAAGCAAACAACATATTGTGTGTGCCTCCAGATTTTTATTTGAGTGGTGGGAGAATTTGTAGCACCAAAAACTTAATATATCAGCTAGTGGAAAATGACTAATTTCATGACAATATTGTGTCAGTCTCCTATGGCTACTGCAACAAATTGGGTAGCTTAAAAGAAAAGAAATTTATTCTCTTACAGTTCTAGTGGCCAGAAGTCTAGAACAAGTGGTATGGGACTAAAATCAAGCTGTAGGCAAAGCTGTGCTCCCTTTAGGGGCTGCAGGGCAGAATCCATTCCTTGCCTTTTCCTGCAGGTAGAGTTGCAGTCCTTGGCTCATGACTCCTTCCTCTATCTTCAAGGTCAGAGGTGTAGTGTCGCCTCTCTCTGACTCCACCTCCTTCTGCTCTAATCACATGGCCACCTTCTTTTCTTCTGGTAGTCAACTGTCCCTCTACTTCTCTCCCATACAAATACTGTGATTATATTTAGGGTCTACCTAAGAATAATTTCTCCATCTCAATATCTGTAACTTAATAACTCTGCAAATAATTTTTTTCCATATAAAATGAGATTCTTAGATTCCAGGATTAGGACTTGGATGTTGTTGGTGGCCACTATTCAGTTTACTAATAATATAAAAGTGTTATAGGAAAAATAAAGTTAATCTTCAGACATCATAATAAATTTATTACTCTGATTGGTATAAGCTATTTTTTAAGAGGCCAGGATTTTGAATAAAATTGTAGCTTCTGCTGTATAAATTAACAGCAAAAATGAAGTTTTATTTATGTATTCTTTTAAGGACATTATCAAAATAGCCAATAAATATAAACTGGTAGAATTATATTGTATTGTTTTTTTCTGTTTATATTATTTTAAAGTTTATTTATTTTTACAATTTTCTTCACTTTCAACATTTGCAAGAGTAACCACAGGAAAAAAAAATTATCAAATTTGTTATCATTTCACTAGTATGTGGCCAAATCCCCAAGAAACGGCATTTTATACTTGCAAACGTTTACTCTGTTTAACCATTGTTTGGGGGAACTTGATTTGTTTATACATGCAAAATAAGTTCTAGCTCATTAAGTATTAGAGTATCAGGCAATCAGAAATAAAAGTTTGCAAATTAGCCTTGAGTAAGATATTTATGAATTAGTGGTGTCCTAGTTCAGGCTGTTATAACAGAATACCACAGACTGGGTGGTTTAAACAACCGACACTTATTTCTCACAGTTCTGGGGGCTGGAAGGCCAGGACCAGGGTGCAGCATGGTTAGGTTCTTGGTGAAGGCCCTCTTTCTGGTTTATGGATGGTTGCTTTCTTATTATGTCCTCACATGGCAGGGAGAAAGAGTTCAGGTCTTAATATAATCTTATAGGGGTAGAAAGTTTGTCATAGAAACTTCACTCTCATGACCTCATCTAAACCTAATTACCTTCCAAAGGCCCTACCTCCAAATACCATCACTTTCTTCACTTTCCTAATTACTTTACTTTCCTAATTACCTTCCAAAGGTCCTTCCCCAAATACCATCACATTGGGGATTAGGGATTCAACACATGAATGGGGGGAAGAGACACAAATATTTGGTCCATAACAAGTGGCAAGCTATTACCTCCTGAAGTGTTTGATTTCAGAAAGTGCATTTTACCACAGATCACTTAAGATATGTAGTTAGCATCAAACATATTTGGGATCAGTTCTTTAACCTTTATTATTAACATCCAATTTGTATCATTTCTTGAATAACAATATAAAGGTAGATTTTTTTTTAAATTTTTTGAGAGAATTTAATGAGTCATAAAGAATGACAAACAATATAGCAACTATATTCTTAAAGTTGTGAAAATTAATACATTCAAATTTTGTTTTCCATCACAAGGGAGAACACATTTAATAACTTTCAGATCAGAAAATTGAAATAGCATACTTCAGTTCATCATAAAAAAGTAAATTAGACAGGTGGCATAAGCTTAATAAATGCATTTGTGAGCACACTACATGAAAATTTGAAAAAAAAATGCTCTTCTTTCTGTAATGAGGAGGTTTTTATTTAGCTAGTCCTTGTTACTGCTTGTCCTAATGTTAGTAGCTTTGTCCTGCATAGTAATTACAAAATATAACTGGGTGGGTAGGTACTATATTAACTATGATTTTTCAATTTGATGTGTTAATTTAACAAGGAGTAAATGTCTAGTTCTTAGCAATTATCTTCAACTAGGTAATAACAATGGAGCTCTTCATAATACGTCATAAACACCTAACTAACCCTTGTCAATTAATTTAATTTTCTTAGTGGAATTTAGATGACCTTCATAAAATATCCTGTAGACTTACCTAGTCATGTTCTAAATAAGAAACTTAATCAAATTGTAATACACACAAAAATGAGTTTCCCTTTATAAGATTTCACCTGATTAGGAAAGGTAAAAAGATATAATGTGCACAGAAGTATTAAAGTTTCTTGTTCATTTAGGACATATATTCTGCTGTTTTGATTCATTTTGGGGATGAAGCTTACAAATACATATATATGTAAATAAAACACAGAGTTTTCACTTAGATTATTCTGAAGTTGTCTACTTATCTAGAAAAAATGACATTCATAGGTATTTATGTGCACATGTATGTATATATGCACACAAATACATGTAATATATATGTGTAACGTTAATGTATACATATACATATATACAATCTTAAAATTTTAAATTAACTTACCTGTTGTTGATTTACATAGTTTTCCAGGAAAAAAATATTTTAAGACATAGATTAAAGACAAGGAGACTGGAAACTGCAATACAGCAACTCTGTAACAGGTTTTATCTTTAAAGTATAAGTTAAGTTCATTAATTTATGAATAGAACTTCATCAAGCTTAGAGAAGTACAATGAAATTGAGTTTCCAAGTATTTTAGGATTCATAGTGTGACAAAAGTGCCTTAAGTGTGATAGTCACAAATGAAAGACTAAAATTATCTGATTGAGTTATTAAAATTAAAGCAATAATTTTGTCATTTCATTGCCCCAAATAACCCAACATCTTGCATTTGAATAAGACTACTTAAGAATCTGTTTGTGCTGGTGTATATCAGACATAACATTGGCTAAAGTTCTGCAGCAGTTATTGAAGTATTGGTGGTTCAATTCAATCTTTTCACCGAGAATAATTAGAAGGCTTGACAAAATAAACAAGGCATCTTGGTGGTGTTATAAGATATACCACAATTGCCAGGAAAAATAAAATTCTAGACTCAAAGCTGATTTTCCTTAAGAGAGCAAGCATATTCTGATCCAAGAAGAAAGAGCTGCAAAAATTAGCTATCTTTTTGGTGTCTTCCTTAATCAAGGGAAACTCATGTGCAAGATCAGTGCACAACAAAGAAAGAGTTGTGATAAACAATCATTAACTTAAGATTTTATCCAAAAAGGCTAAGGTAAAGATAAAGCAGAAGTTAAATAGCTCTAAAATGCTGACCTATTGCTCTATGTTGCATCACCCAAGTGATTTGGAAATCTTTACTAAAATTGGAGTAACACAGTTCTTGATTACGTCCGAAGGAAGACACACTCTCCTCCTTTACAGGGGAAAATATATCATTCTATTATTTATTAAAGAAAGAGACTTGAAACATCAATACATTATTTTTCCAACATTATTTCCAATGTCTGGAAGTCTGAAGGGATTAGGAGGTACGGCTCTATACTGTGGCTTTAGTATATGTAGATATATATGTATATAACCTTGAATATTTTGGGTATCTGTGAGGCAAGAGGTTCCCAAGGGGGTAACCTTGAGTAAAAGAAAATTGTTGCGGCCATTGGCTTGACCAAGCAGGCCAACCATTGTTAATGGCCCAATATGCATCCAATGGTAATGTGACTGACAAATATGCTGACCCTTGGATCCTGTTTTTTACCAGAGATGTCCTAGTTGAGTGAAAAGCAGCAACTCTCCACTGGGTTCATCTTGTGTAATCATGGCAATACCACGTATAAAGTGTACGAACTTCTATTGTCACTTACTCAGTGATCCCAAGGTTCTCCCCAGATAGCCAAGGGATCTAAGAGAGGGGTGACATTCTTCAGCACCATGGCATCTGTAAGGAACTGAGGACAGGGGAAGCAACCTCCTCCTGCATATGGGATATGCCAGAGTTTGGCTCCATCCTGTAGCAGAGTCCTCAGGTGCTGTGCTGAGCTTGTGTGGTGCTGCTGCCCTGATCCAGGACATAATGGGCAACTGGGAAGATAGCATCACGGGCTTAGAACCTGAAAAATCATCACTTCCAGGAGATCCCAATTTGTGACAAGCAATTGCTGCTCTAATAGCACATAGCGTGGGGCCAAGGGGCCAGTTTCTTTCAGCACAAGTCCATGGACAATTTGTGGCCATCATGGGTAATACAGAATCTCCAGAAAGTATGAGAGTAGGTTGCTGAAGCTTCTACAATGAAGGGTCCCTGCCGAGACTAACAGGAATGCCTGTTATACTGCAATTTGGACAGATCCTAGAAACTTTTATTGGAAGGAGCCCCATTCCAAAGATAAGAAAACTTAAAAGTAATAGTATAAATTGGCTTAAGTAAAAATTTTAAATGGAGAATATATAATACGTTGTATCCAGAACACAACAAGAGATGAAAAGATATTGGGATTATTTCTACATTGTGAGTGTTTCTTGACAGTATAAGGAATGAAACAACTCTTAGCTCACTAAAATTTTCAGGGATTTAACTGCGGTCGTGGGCCCTAGGACAATGTGTGGGGCAATGGCCCTTTCCCTTTTTTTGTGAGCTTCTTTTTGTGTATTTATATATCCTGAATGAGTATGTCACATGAGTCTCTTTAGATGAGGATGTCATTGATAAAATTTAATACCTGTGTTATCAGAGAAGGGTGGCTGCTATGAAGATTTTGCCTACAAAAATTATGTGTGATTTCAAGACCCTTAAGAGACCCCACAGGTAGCCAGGTAAAGGTATATTTTATCTCTTTGGAGGTATATTTTATCTCTTTGGAGGTGAAGACAAAGTGTAGGTAGGAAGCTGTTGAAATAAGTATTTATGAGAATATATTATCCAGATATATAATAGGAAAATATTTTCCTTTTGCTGATTAGATTGAGTTGGTAATTTTAATAATATTGAATATGGAGAGCCCAGTGGACAGAGCCACAGCATTAAGATTACAGTAATATGCCGTGAGACACCACTCATATGTTCCAAAGTTAGGAGCAGGAACAATTGTGTTGTTGAATGGAAAACAGTGGAGATAATCACTCCTTCTCTAAATGGTTCTTATTGAGTTTCAATCTTTGAAAGTCCTGTTTTAATTTACATTGGGCCATATTAACAAAATAGTCGATAACTGGGAGGAGGGAGTGTCTATAAGATCCTGTTTTGTCAACCCAATTTGTAAGTGCCAAAGTTTTAATTTAATTTTAATCTATTATACATTGTGTCAGAGCAACCATGACCACTAGAGGTATTTTAGGGCAACAAACATTATGTCCTTGGACAATTTAAGCAAGGCAATAGTTTCTGTGCTTAAGGAAAAGTATATGTATTTATCCTATAGTTTATGTTTAAGGATGTCCCTAAAATTATATGTTAAACCTTTCTAGAATTAGTGGGATTCTCAGATATAACTGCAATTTGAACCCTGGTATTAAGGCCACAAAGGTTTACTAATCATTGTATTTCAGCAGATGTAAAAATTAATTCAGAGTCCCTGCTGTAGAGGTGCAAAATCCAATCAGTGCTTTTTATCTTTTTGTTCTGTAAGTTCTTTTAGTAAATTCTGGGTTTCCAATTGGGCCAAATTAAGAACTTTTGTTTCAATGTTTTTGTTTACTCTTCCTGTATCCAGACTTCTTTCTCTTTTTCTCTCTCTTCCCAATCTCTCTCTCTCTCTCTCTCTCTCTGTCTCTCTCTCTGTCTCTGTCTCTCGGTGGGAGGTTTTCTACCCCACTTACATTTCTAAGTTCCTTCCTTCAGAGAGCTTCAAACCATTGTTGCCATGTTTAGGGCCTCACCCATGGCAATAGTTGCTTTACAGGGTTTAAGGATTTGAGCTTAAGTAGCTGTGCCACAGGAATGCCATGGATGTATTTCCCTATAATACTGAATATCTTTTTGTTTTGACAGAGGCATTAGCAGCAGCAGTAGCATTTTGTAGGGTCCTACTAAGCCATCTGCCTTTAGGAGTGTAGGCCTCATTAATCCAAATCTTTAAATAATGACGTTCTTCAAATAGTGACTACTCTTTCTCCACATGTGTTACTATCCAAAGGGTCTGTGTATCACATAGGGTATAAGTTTTTCCCCTAGCATCAGTCATGACTTATACTGGAACCAAGACACACAATTCATTCTAAGACACACCAAGAGATCTGCACTGAGAAAAGCTTCCAATCCTGTAGTCTTGTCTCTATATGTCAATTAGCAAAACTACGGACTTAGATCATTTAATTCTGTAACAGAGGCTTGGCATAACTCAACAAATGCAGCACAGCTAAAAGCACAAGCAACTCAGCAAGCAGCAGCTCCAAATTCATGCTTACCAGAAGAAAGCTGAGCAAGTTAGCAAACGAAAGAAAGAGAAGAAAGACCCCTGGTGATAGTGGTCATCATCTAGACTGAACCAATTGTTTAGGCCATCCTACGGAGACAATATGGACTCCAACGCAGAATTTGTTGTGGATGATGCTGTAAACACGCACCAAAGGGGTATGGCAAGTTGATTATTTACATAGTAAGGCTTCATGAGGAAAGCAGAGCAGGCCTGTCAAGTTGGTCCAAAAATGGCTTGATAAAAAAATAGGAGTCTACAGGCTTGGGATTTATATTCCTATTAGGGTATGAGGCCAGTGTAAGGGGGCTTAAATATGGACAGGGACTTGCATGGTTTAAAACTCCCAAAAGCACCAAAGAAAGGAGAACCTGGACTTTCTTATCAGCTTTTCAGAAGTGGAACAGAAGGGGAAGAGAGAAGTAAATGTGGGGTTTAGAAGTTGTCAGTAGCCCAATATTAAAAAATGGAGTCACCTTTTTATCACACAAGCTCTGTTTCAGGTCAAAATATGACAAGTCCTGCAAGACTTGTCAGGGAGCTGCCAGAGAGGCAAAATAATGACAATATTCCGGTGGCAGGGCTTTGTGGGGAAGTCTAAACCTGTTCTGCTTCTTCAAGTTGCTTCTCGGCTGCTGGTTTTGACAACTACTGTGTTTGAGAACCTATTAGATAGAAGAGTTTCAGAGTGTGGATGGGAGTAAGAAAAACTTAAACACTACCAACCTTGCTATGCTTACATATAGTCAACCATTCTTGAATAAAGACTCTTTGGCTGGTTGCAAGCATTTGGTTAATTTCTAGAGTTCAGAAGAGGTTGATTTGGATAGTTGTTGTCAGTTTCCTCTTTGCTTTTGTGGGGGAATAGATTTTTGGAGACTCTTACTTTACCACTCCATATGTATCTTTTTAAAATCCTTTCTTAACATAGACATAGAGAAACATGATTCTTGGGTCAGTCCTTTGAAATCTAGAGGTTGTGTTTGAAGTACATTTATGAAACCAAGTATATGTAGAAATATATGTAGAAAGACAATAATATATATTATCAGATCCTTCATAAGATATTACCTTTGCTTTATTAAGGTTAAGATATTATAATTAAAAATTAAGCAATTTAAATTATTAATGACAATCCAGAAATAATGCTTAACTATTTTCCATTATATATTCATTATTTACCAAGACTAAATTCTTCCCACTTTTCAAAATTATTTGCATCTAAGGATGTATGGAAAGACAATATAATATCCGGGGGCATATACAATTTTATTTGTGTAAACATATCAGAAATTCTACAAGATAATAAATTCCCAACAGAAACTCAGGCACCAGTTTTCTTCAAAGAAGCAATATGTTAAATGAATTTATCTCATTTGGAATTATTTTGTTTTTCTTTTCCTCACAAGGTATATTAAATTGATAGTCATTAATTTTATTTTTTAGAGCAGAAGTAAAAATTTTATATGCATGCACAGAAATGTACAATCTGGTATACTATTTGATATTTCTGAACTTGTTAAATATTCTTACTAATACATAGAAAATGATGTAATCATCATCAGTGTTTGATCTCCTTTCTTTTCAGCCTTAAGCTGTTATTAACAAGCAGAAAGTACTATTGAGAAATAATATGCTCCTCTACATGTTAACGCTTTTTGATTTTTGGAAGTAGCTGGGTTTTTTCTTTTTTTTTGACAATCAACCCTTCAACTGTGGCTATCGCAGTTTCAATGTATTCTAAGTCAGTGACTTTCTGACTTTTTTTTTTCAGCATATTACAAGGGTACGAACACTTTGATTACATACATTGCCTTTGCACTGCCGGAGTCAGAGCTGCAAGCGTGCCCATCGCCCGGACGGTGCGCACTGCGCCCATTAGGTGAGAATTTGCCCATCCCTTTTTCCTCGTCCCTCCCACCTATCGACACCTAATGAATGTTACTTTCATATGTGCACATAAATGTTGATCAATTAGTGCCAATTTAATGGTACACGTGGTGCCTGTTTTTCCATTCTTGTGATAATTCACTTCAAAGAATGGGCTCCAGCTCCATCCAGGATAATACAAGAGGTGTTAGTTCACTATTGTTTTTTATACCTGAGTAGTACAAAAATCAACTTCCTGACTCTTGATCCTGCACTTTTCTGGGTGTTTAGCGTAACACTAATCTTCCCATGATCCTTAACTTCTTAATTTTCAGTTCAAAGTTATGACTGAATTGGCATTTGCCTAAAGTGCCTGACAGATCATTTCTGGAATGAAGTAAACAAAAGGAGTAGGAAATCTATCAACACATTCTATTAGAGATCCAAGACTTTTCCTCTTCTATAATAATCACCACACACATGAAACGGCAATTAATGACATGGGCATATGGGCTTGTTAATAAAGTTGACTCTTCCTCTGGGCAAGGACTATAATAGTCCTTTGCACAGTTAGTTTTGGCAACATGATTTGGGAATTTTATCCCTGGTTAATTTTCCTAAAGTATCAAATGACTTGTTACATGCATTAATGGGCAAGTTCACTACTGTGGTGGCCCTGGCTCGGGGACTCTCTGTATATCATAATGTCAGAGAAAATCGGTTGCCAGTAGAATTATTGGAATGACAGCTTGAAGATGTGCTTCAAGATGGGTCTTGCTGGGTTTATTTCAATATTGAGTTGGTGAAAATTGATGATTACAGGCAAAGCAACTGTGGTACTCATTTTATAGCAAAGTATGAGATCCTAAAAAATAATTTCAGCAACAAATGTCTGTAAGTTAAATTTTATTTCAAATGAAATTCACTTATCAGGATTTGATTATGATGTTTATAGAAAATAAACTGACCATGAGTAATACATGTCTTTCATGAACCCCTAAAGATTAAAACAATTTTTATAACATCAAACTATATAAGACCACTCCTTTATAAGACAATCTCACCTGGAAACATTTTTAGGTGGGAAGAACTTTTAGGGAGAGGAGAGGAGAAAATCTGCTGTAGTAGATGCTGTTGGTGATCTGGCTGTGACTTCCTGGGTTTCACTGTACGTATGCATACCAGTGGTTTCTTATTGAAAGGGAAGCCACAGGCTTCTGGCCATAAGAACAAGCTCCATGTGGACAAAGGAAAGAGTTTCTGAGGAGTTGAAGACCCTTACAGCAAGTTCTTAATTATGAGAAAAAGGGGTTAGTGGATAAACACTCTAGCTTCCTTTCCCCTCAGGTGGACACCTGAAGCATGCTCCACAGAGTCTCCAAGTAGTACAAAGTCAAGTTGAGCCCTGGTTGTCCAACATGGAAACTTGTTTTTTAACATGCCCTGTATTGTCTTTGTTTCCTTCTTTGCCTTCCTTTCTCGCTTGCCCGTCACAATTCTTCCTAGGGTCACACACAGAATAAATCAGTGTCAGGATCTGTTTCGGGGGAATCCTACCAGAAATATTCTCATAATAGACTGATTTAAAAACTTAGAGGGCAAGTGTTTATATAATGACTACTGAGGTTTGAAGGGAAAACAACTAAATGGCCTCTTTTTTCCCTGCCCAAGTCGTGAGCCAATGATAAAATAAGGCAAAGCTGTCAGGAGATGAAGGCCAAAATACATAGTCATTATTGAAGCTGATACTATCACAGAATACAGGTTTTATATGAAGACAAAAAAGTTTCCTAACATCCAACCCCAGAATCATGTAATTTGCCTACCCAGTCACAGGCATGGCTCTGCCACTATGGTAAACCCTCCATCCCCAAGGTTGCTTCTCGGCCTCTGCCAGTCTCAGGGTCAGGAACTGCTTAAGGCCAATCGAGAGGAGAAAATCTTCCGTGAGGAAGAGAAATGGGCTGAACTGGGCATGACCAGGTTATTCTTTCCAAATTTATGAGTGAGAATTCATTTCCATCTTTTGTAGGTAGAAGGGAGTGAAGAGGAAGTGAGAAGACCATAGTGTGGTTAGTGGAGTTTCTGCTGCATGGAAGGGAAAAAATAAATCAAAAGTAGAAAGGACCCATGCCTCTGCTCTCCAAAATTGACCAGTGTGGTTCCATGTCGGGTAAATTCTGTAATCACAAAGAATTAGGCCTGGGGAGAGTATTGCCTCAACTTTTGATTCTTTTTGCCTTCTAGATAACTGACTATTTTGATTGGTCTTAGCTAAAGCAAAATGCAGGTTTCATACTTTACCTTTTACTCTACCTGACTTCCTTTATTTCCTGTAGATAAGTACATACATGAGGACTGGTTGATGATTCATGCATTGTCATCATGTGAAAAAGAAACAAACTGCAATAAAAAATTTTGATAGAATTTTTTTCTAAATCTTTCTAAACACAAAAAATTCTAAATGAGTATTTAGCCTAGTTTCTTTTCCTTAATTTTTCTGGATCTCAGTTTCTTTATCTATATCATTAAGTATAATATTAAATGACAGAAGTTCTTTCTGATCTAAGAAGTCATGATTCTATTGCAGTCTTCAATTATCTCGATGTTCTTTTTTAAAGGAGTTAGTTACCTGCTTGTAAAATGATTACAATTTCTTTTTTGTTGTTGTTAATAGGCTTTATGTTTTAGAAAAATTTTAGGTTCACAACAACATTGAGCAGAAGACACAGACATTTCCCCTATACGCCCTGCCCTTGTACATGCATAGCCTCCCTCATTATTGATTTCCCCCACCAGAATGCTAATCAGTTATAATTGATAAACCTACATTGACACATGATTATCAACCAGCAGCCATAGTTTACATTAGGGTTCTCTCTTGGTGGTGTACATTCTGTGGATTTGGACAAATACCAACGACATGAATCTACCATTATAGTACCATACAGAAGAGTTTCAGTGCCCCAAAAATCTTCTGTGCTCTGCCTTGTTATTTTTCCCCTCTCCTTAACCTTTGGAAACCACTGATTTTTTTTAACTGTCTCCATAGTTGTGCCCTTTCCAGAAACCATATAGTTAGAATCATACAGTGTGTAACCTTTTCAGATTGGCTTCGTTCACTTAGCATGAATTTAAGTTTCCTTCATGTCTTTTCATCACTTGACAGATCATTTCTTTTTAGCTGTGGATGTACCACAGTTTATTTATCCATTCATCCACTGAAAAACATCTAGGGTGCTTCCAAGTTTTGCCACTATGAATAAAGCTGCTATATATATCTGTGTGCTGGTTTTTCTGTGGACATGTTTTCAGATTTTTTGAAGAAATCCTAAAAAGTGTGATTGCTGGGTCACATAGGAAAAGTGTTTAGTTTTTTAAGAAACCAACAAACTGTCCTCCAAAGTGACTGTACAATTTTGCATTTCCACCAGAAATAAATGAAAGTTCCTGTTGCTCTAACTTCTCTCCAGTATTTGGTATTACCGGTATTCTGGATTTTGGCTACTCTACAGGGGTATAGTGGTATCTCATTGTTGTTTAAATTTGTGTTCCCCTGATGACATATTATGTGAAGGATATGCTTATTTGCCATTCATATGTCTTCTTTGGTGAAGTGCCTGTGCAGTTCTTTGGCCCATTTTTTAAACAAGTTGTTTTATTGTTGAACTTTAAGAGGTTTTTTAATATATGTTTTGGACAATAGTCCTTTATTCGTTATGTCTTTTGAAAACATTTTCTCCTAGTCTGTGGTTTGTCTTTCCATTCTCTTGCAGAGGAGAAATTTGGAATTTTAATGAAATTTAGCTTACCAATTCTTTCTTTCATGGATCATGACTTTGGTGGCATATCCACAAAGTCATCAATAAACTTAAGGTCATCTAAATTTTCTCCCATGTTATCTTCTAGAAGTTTTAAGGGTTTACATTTTATATTGAGGTCTGAGATACATTTTGAGTTAATTTTTGTGAAGGACGTAAGGTCAGTGTTTAGATTCATTTTTTTTGCATGTTGATGTCCAGTTTTTTTCATCACCATTTGTTTTATGTCTATTGTATTGTCTTCGTTTTTGTGTCAAAAATCAGTCAACTACATTTATGTGAGTTTACTTCTGGGCTGTCTACACTGTTTCATTCCTCTACTTGTCCATTGTTTTGCCAATACCAAACTATCTTGATTACTGTGGCTTTATAATAAGTCTTAAAGTTGGGTAGTGTCAGTCCTGCAACTTTATTCTTTTCTTTCAATATTGTGTTGAAGGAAATTCTTAGTCTTTTGCCTCTCCATATTAACTTTAGAGTCAGATCATTGACAGTCACAAAAATAACTTGCTGAAATTTTGATTGGGATTGCATTGAAACTATTGATCAAATTGGAAAGAACAGACATCTTTACAATATTAAGTCTTTCTATCAATGAGCATGGAGTACCTCTCCATTTATTTAGCTCTTCTTTGATTTCTTCCACCAGAGTTTTGTGGTTTTTCTCATATAGACCTTGTACATATTTTGTTTAATTTATACTTAAGTATTTTATTTTGATGAGTATTCATGTAAATGGTATTGTGTTTTTGAATTCAAATTCCACTTGTTTAGTGCTAATATACACCAAAGTGATTGACTTTTGTATATTAATCTTACATCCTACAATCTTACTGTAATCACCTATTAGTTCTAGGAGGTTGGTCTTTTTTTGGTCAACTCTTTTGAATTTTATACATAGAACATCCTGCCATCTGCAAAGAAAGACAGTGTATTTCTTCCTTTCTAATCGCTATATCTTTTATGTCCTTCTTTTGAATTATTTCATTAGATTGAACTTCCAATACAATGCTAAAAAGCTGTGGTGAGAGGGAACATCCCTGCCTTGTTCCTGATCTTGGTGGAAACGCTTCTAATTTTTTCACTGTTAAGTATAATGTTAGCTGTAGGTTTGTTTTAGACAGTCTTTATTAAGTTGAGGAAGTTCTCCTCTATTTCTAGCTTGCTGAGCGTTTTAATTAACTATTCATGCAATTATATGATTTTTCCTTTTTGGCTTATAGATGTGACAGATTTATTAACTGATTCTTTTGAATGTTGAACCAGCCTTGTATATCGGAAATAAATCCCATTTTGTCATGCTGTATAATTCTTTTTATACAATGTTGGACATGATCTGCTAATCCTTTGTCAAGGATTTTTGCATTTATGTTCATAAGAGATATTGGTCTGAAGTTTTTTTTGTAGTTTCTTTGTCTGGTTTTGGTATTGGTGTGATGCTGGCCTCAGAATGAGTTAGGAAATATTCCTTCTTTTTCTATCTCCTGAAAGAGATTGTAGAGAATTGATATACTTTCTTCCTTTAATATTTGTTAGAATTTACCAGTAAACTCATCTGGGACCAGCGCTTTCTGTTTTGGAAGGTTATTGATTCAATATCTGTAACAGATATAGACCTATTCATATTGTCTATTTCTTCCTTGTGTGAGGTTTGGCCAATTGCATCTTTTAAGGAATTGTCCATTTCATCTGGGTTATCACATCTGTGGGCGTAGAGTTGTTACAATTATTTCTTCATTATCCTTTTCATGTACACAGAACCTTTGCGATGCCACCTCTTTCGTTTCTCATATTACTAATTTATGACTTTTATATTTTTATAGCTGGATACGGATCTTAAAAAATTCTATTGATCTTTTCAAAGAACTAGCTTTTGGTTTTATTGATTTTCTCCTGATTTTTTATTTTCAATTTCATTAATTTTCTGCCCCAAGTTTTATTGTTGCCTTTCTTTTGCCTAATTTGTATTTAATTTGCTCATTTCTAGTTTTATAAGGCAAAAACCTAGATTATTGATTTTACATATGTCTTTTTTTCTAACATAGGCATTTAAATGGTTTGAATGTTTGTCCCTTACAAAAGTCATATGAAAATTTAATCACCATTATAACAATATTAAGAGGTGGGTCTTTTAAGAGGTGGTTAGGCTATGAGGGCTGCACTCTCATGGGTGGGATTAGTGCTGTTACAAAAGGGTGAGTTCAGCACCCTCTTGCTGTCTCTCTTTGCCTTTCTGCCATGTGATGACAGCATGAAGGCTCTCAGAAGATGCCAGCACCTTGGCCTTGGAATTCCCAGCCTCGAGAATTCTGAGTCAATAAATTTCTGTCCATTATAAATTACCCAGTCTGTGGTATTTTGTTATAGCAGCACAAAATGAACAAAGATATGCATTGAATGCAATACATTTCCCCCACACAATGTTTTTAGTGCACTGTACTCACTTTTTAATCATGAAATTTACTTTTATTATAGATATATTTAACTCAAGATTAATTTAAAATACACTAAAAGCCACATTTATCTACTTTCAAATTTTTCATGTATTTTCTTTCTCTTTATCTGAAGTACAGTGTTAGCTTTTATATTGTATTTCAGAAAAAAGTCCTGTTTTTATACTTTCAAATCTTTAATAATCTAAATTAGACACTTGGATAACATTGATGTGTTTTTTGGTCTTCTATAAATATTGTTTAAAAATTTATGCTTTTTTCCCTCATACTATTTCCCAATATTTTGTGTATCTTTAGTCACTTCGATGGCCTTTTACTTTTTTCCTTTTCCCCTTCTTTCCTTACTTTTTTCCTTCCTTCCTTCCCTTCTTTCTTACTCTCTTTTATTAAATTTGTATTTTTACTGCCCTACTCATTTTTCCTTATAGTGGGTGTTTGTATTTTAATCACTTCCCAAAGAGTCATCACCCATTGAAAAATCATTTATTCCTCTGAAATAAACCATGCTTTTCTCCATTTCTCTTCTTCTATTTTTCTGGTCAATTTACTCATCTACCAGGCCGAAATCCACCTGTCAATTGCTCTTTAAATTTAGGCCATTTACTTTGGCTGACTTATCAACTTTCTGGTTTATCCTTAACATACCTGCTAAAATTCCACTACTAGTCATTCCACACTAATATATATGATTACGTTTTAACAATTTCACCTGTTTAAGGAGCCTATTTTCATATTCTCCTATAAAAAGGCAATTTTGCCTTTGCCAACACATAATATTAGAGCTTAATTAAATAAAGTGTTATTACTTTTGAAAGAACAAAGCCCTGTCTTAGATTGAAAGATCGAAAATCAGCTTAAACTTAAAAAGGAGAAAAAATAATAGCCCCAGTGTCAATAAGGATGGGTGACAAAATTAAAGCCAGGGCAGAGTTAACAGGAAATATTATTTCTCCTGTTTATACCACAACTATAGGACTCTGTAATGACTGCCTCTTTTAGTGATCTTAGCAATGACACATTCTAGCTTGCTTTGTTGTTCTCATCTGCCCATCGGGATACCTAATTGCTAAGCTGCCCTTACTTCATAATAGCACTCAATCCTTAATTAAACTCTCATTTCCCTAATCCTGTCTCAGAAACTACAACCAATCCAGAACTCAGATATGCTTCCCTTAGATCTTCCTCATTACCCTTCAGTGGGAACTCAAACCTTATACAAGACACTTTCCTTCTTCATCTGGAGTAGCAGCTTTCCACTGTTCTTCTAGGATACCCTCCCTCAGTGCATTAAGTCAATAAACTGATTTTTCTGGTGATCTTTGGCTAATTAAGTTTTACATGTTATTACTTACCATGTTGGATTCATTGCATAAGAAGGGAACACTGGTGTTTGTTCCACTTTGAATATGGTGCAGTGTGAGCTGAGTAGGGTAGTTACACTTTCACTGGTAGCCTCTGTACCATTTTGAAGTCTAGGAATGCAAACATTGCTTTGCTTTATGAAGTTACAATGAACAAATATAGGTATTTGGTTGCTTACTAAAATTTACTTGTATTTTGCTGTTATTTATTCCTTTCTGTTATGACTTTAACTAATTTTGTTTTTGAAAAAAATATACACATGATATTAGAAAAGATTCCCGTTTTTACCACAGAAGTTCTTTTATAATTGTTCTTAAAAATGACAGGGGAGTTCTACATTTGCAAATTAAATTGTATTAGTGATTAAAATAAACACATTAAGATATGACCAGTGACACATGAAAAGTGCAAAGATAAATAGCTGTTATAATTTAGTACAGTATCTTTATAGTCATCTTGGGATGCAGCTGAGGAACAAAATGCTGAGTGTTAATCTTATAATTTATTCATCAATAAAAGTGCTTTCATGTCTCTATAATTAGTTTTTTCATTTTATGAAAAAGATAATGAATTATAGTAGTTATCTCAAAATTTCAAAATGGAATCCCAGACTTGACAATGTCTATATCTATCTATATCTCTATTTATGTCTCTGTGCATGAATATCTGTATCTTCTTCTACATTTATATCATGTTTGTTGTGAATATGAATTTATTCAAATAGATCCACTGATTATAATATAAAATGACAGCAGTAATATGTGTCTAAATTAAAAATAAATGCAATGTTTGGTTAGTATTGATTTAATCTGGCTTGAGAGCCAGACTGCCTGAATTATGAAACTTGAAAAACCACTTAGTTGCTGGATGAGATTAGGAAATTTACTTAACCATTCCGTGCCTTGATATCATCATCTGAAGTAAGGATAATACTAGCTCATTCATATGATTTTTGTGAAGAACAAATTAATTCACATGAAAAAGTATGTAAGGAATGGTATGTTACTATATTCTATACTCTCCATACACATTGTTTATAATTAATAACTAAATCTCAAAAAGATGTTTGTATTTGTAAGTCTGTGTGTGATAGAAGATGACTTGTATAACTCAACGCTTATTAAAAAGGTTTCTAAAGATGCTTAAAACAAAAATCCCACTTGTTTTCTGACATAAAATTATTCTGTTTCTTATAGTTGACTTGTAATGTTCTTCTATGTATTGAAAAACATGATAAAGATCTTTCCAATGTGTATGGATTAACATAAATAATAAATAATTTATCCTCTCATTGCTTAATGAGTAAGTTATAGTTTACTGAGAAGCTTTAGAAAACTTCACATATTCTGGTAAAGCTAAAACAGTTCAGTCATTGACAAGATATTTTATGAAGAAGCTTCACCATTTCTACAATTATCAAAATAGGATTACAGAATGACTGCATACCCAAGCTATTTTTTTCCCTTAGAGTTAAGAATACCATAGAACAAACTGGTGAAGTGTGTTGGAAAATGATGTAAATATAAAGGTAAGTAGTGAAGAATAAGGGTTAAGTAATAGTTTTGAAGCCTAGGTTCTCATAAGCCTCTGCTACTGGGTTTGGTCATTCTGAGAGGTCAGATTTCTGCTATGGGAAAGCACCATTGGGAATATTACTCTGCATTCTAGAACCAGTTTCTTCATTTCTCATTTGTTATATAACAAGCACTTAGGAATTGGCATCCATTTTACTTTATCAGATAGGCCACATTGGCTTTATTAATTGATATCTTCATCACAGCATATAGTTTCAATGGCGAATAGGTGCGCATAGGTGTGCAGCAACTGCTGGGGAAATATTTAATCAGAACCTTTCAGATATTTTTAAAATTTCTGTGACTTATGGATTTCCTAAACTATTTTACTTAGAAAAACTACTTTTTTCTATACTGTGCTTCAGAGAACATTGTGTCTAATGTATATTTTAAAGAGAAATAAAAATTGCAGTTTCTTATTTCTTAAGTAGGCTGTGTTATTCTGTGGTTTCCGTAGAGATAACTTCTACCTAGCTACTTTAGTTTCCAAGCCCTAGGTAAGAAAATGTAAGGTATACAATGTTTTAAAGATTAATCAGGACAAAGATTTCTTTTGGTATTGTGCCTGCGGGAAATGAGAAATGGAAAATGAAGTTGATGGGCCATTCAATACTTTAGATTCCAATAGCTAAAATCATTCTCGTCTTTGGTACAAGCAATGAGACAGAAATCCCTTTGGTTAATTCTCGCTCTGTCCCTCCTTTCCTCTGGGGTTTTATTGCTCTGTCTGTTTCTCTCTGACGCCCCTCCCCTCTGCTCCCTTCTCTCTCTCTTCCGCAAATATTTCCTTAATATGCTAAATTAAACAACTCTTCAAGTTATTATTATAAAATTCATATGTTAGTGGAGAAAAGGAAGAAAGGATACTTTTTTTTATATTCATACAAAGAATTGAAGTACCTTGCATGAAAGGAAATGCTGTCCAATGGTTATTGATTCTTACATTTTATAATTTAATTTTATATCAGGAAAGTTCAAGGCTAATCTTTTCTTATTAGATGAAATCATAGTGTTTTTTTTTTCCTTCAGACCATGATTTATTTAGTAAGGAGTTATTTTCAGCTATTTTCTTAAAGAGAAATCACTAGACATAAAATAACGCAGTTTGTCATCATTTGTCAATAAAGAGTATATAGCCTTCTTAATCCCAGTATTCAATACATATGTTCCGAATCTAATTTTTTAAATTATAAACTATAATATCTTTTTAAGAACGTACTCATTGAATCACTTTACATGTAATAACTGAAACCTGATCTATAGAATTAGACTACAATGGCAAAAATCAATACTGATTTTTTTCCTAAAGTAGATTCAAGCAAATGCAAAAAAAGTTTCATCATGGTTCAGTGTTTTTCCCCAGAGACCATTTTTCAAATATATTTGTGAATATGATTTGATTGTACAGTTCTTATGAGACAAAGAGATAAGTATTATGCTGAAAAACTCTTGTTGAAACTAAGACCATTATACTCTCCTTATATTTATGCATGTTGTTTTGAAGCACGTCCGTTTTGATTTACCTTTCTGAAGGAGAGAATAGCATTTATATTTTTTATTAGGATTATTGATTTTCATCTTAAATCATTAGCATAGTTGATTTTCCTCATTCTCCCTGTCAGTATATATCACTTTCCGTGTGTCCAGCAACTGATTAAATGACAAATATCACCCAGTTTGCTTACATAATTTTATTTTAGTTGGTTTTTGGTCCCAATTAAAATTGCTTTGTCTTATGAATCTAAATAGTAGAACACAAGCTTATTTATAAATGTCTTTGGCTGGAATCACCAAGGCAATGAACTCTAACTGTGTCATGCTAGAAAATTGTTAAGAGTAAAAATGATTCTCAAAAATGTTTCAAGAAATACATGCTTCTAAAAAAAACTCCTGGGTTTTACAGTTACTGCCATTGTTTATTCTCAAGACCGAGTTTTTAACATAAGCATACAAAAGACAGAACCTCATTATATTAGAGATCAATGATAATGTTAATTAAATTTCCTTATAAAGAGAAAAGGAATTACTGAGTACCAGAAGACACCTATCTAACCAGCCTTGATATTTGGCTGTGTGTGTGTGTGTGTGTATGTTTGTATCATAAAATATCTCCAAATATTTAAATATTTATTCATATGTTTTTATATAAAACATAAACATATATTCATACATAAATATATAATATTCATATATAAACAAATTTTATGTTTGTTCAATGTAGTCAAAACCAGAATTTAGCCATTGAAACATACATTTACACATTGAAATACACATTTATATGACTTCAGTAAGAAAGCAGACAAAAGTAATGCTTCCATTGCAAAACCACAGTGGTGGTTTTGCACTGGGTCAACATACCTAACCTGGAACTGTTTCCCAGAGTCCCTTTCTCTTAAGGTTCCAAGTTAGAGTTAGCCAAAGAAACATTTAATCAAATTTGGAAGTTAGAGGTGAAGCAGAATCTGTTGCTTTCTTAAGGTTTCATGATTACACAAGGTGAACACCAGATGTGGAGAGGCTAGTGGGGTCTGACCGGTCCTGGTGTCCTCCCATTAATTGCCCAGTTGTTCTTCACAAGTTTCTTGCTGACCTAAAGTGATCTCAAGCCCACCAAGAGGCACAGAGTCAACAGCTCCCACTATCTCCCCTGTGTGGCCCCACTGTGGCATCTGGACTCGCTTTAAGGCTCTGACTTGTCCCCAGACCTCAGTACTTCAGGAGGACTGATTAGTGGCCTCCCTCTGAACTGCAAGCTGCCCTTTCCAGACCTTCCCTTCCCTTCTCTTAGTGTGTATGATTTATTTCCTACTATCCTTTGTTTGGTAACATTCATGGTGGTTCTGCTTCCTTGATGCACACACTTTCAGGAAATGAAGGTGGGAGCTAACATCTAACAGCCCTGTAAGGAACACTCTTGTTTTGCTTTCCACATGGATGGCAGAAAGTCTGCTCCTGTAGCACAAAATCTGAAGAGAATATACCAGTAGATGCATTTCTTTTATGCCAAGTAGTAATAGAATCCAAATAAATTATCCTATATCCTAGATTTTAAAAAAACAATCAGAATTTACAGCAAGAATTACCAAATAACTACCATAATAATGTGATAACCATGGTTTTTACATGAAGAGGCAATGCTAAGTTTCATTGATTTTTGTCACCTATTAGTATTCATTGAACAGTCTTTCTGTAATTGCCATCATATTGGATGCCCACTACAAGGCAAAGCGAAAAAACTGCTTACTTCAGAAAAAGTATGTTTGTATAGCTGTAAATAACCAGTTTTGTAGGATCAAAAGCAATAGAGCTTATACGTGTGCTGGACTAAAGTTCTGGAAAATCATAATAAATAACATATTTTAAAAATTAAGAATGTCTTAAAAAAATGTAAACTTCTTTTCCTTTCAACTCTATGGCTTATAATTTCTAAAAAATATCATCTTAATCTATGCTTATGTGATAATTCCTTCTACGGTTCCTGGCAGGTCACCACAGAGATTGTAATTTATAGGACAATATTTTCCTGCCCATATGAATCGATAATAGATGGAATTCCCACTTTTATAAAAATACTTACGAAAATTTAAGCTTTCATTAGTATTTGAAAGAATTACTCTCCAACATTTTATGGGTGAGAGAAGATTTTAAGCTCAACCTCAACCTCTAACGTGGCCATAATAACCCTTAAAGTAATTCTCTGTGTTTGTTGAAGGTGGAGGCAGAGTTGGGAGTTAGAAGGGTGTTGTCTCTGTTGGTTATTTTTCTGTGGTTGATTTTATTTCTATCCCTTCCATATCTCAGGGAAATAATATCTTCAAAAGTTAGATAAAAGATTTTCTTTATTGAAAGATTTTTGTGGGTAAAATGAAGACAATGGAACTTCAGTTTCACTTGAGGGATTGCCCTAATTCCAGGCAGGAGAAAAGTAACGTGCAGAAGGAGACTGAGATTTACTACAATCCTAAGGTTCATTGACACCATGAAAATTTCCTTCCTGCACAACAGGTTCTGAATAAAATAAGAGTAAAGCTAATATAAGGCATTTTTCTTTTGCATGCTCTGTACCATATGTAAAATCTATCTCATTTCAGAACAATAATTAAAGCAACCGTTCAGTCACCAACTATGGACTGAGAACTAGAAAACATAGTATCAGTTGTATTCTAAGGCAGTAGTCCCTGAATTTTCTGGACCAGCATCACCTAGGGACTTGTTAGTAATCCAAATTCTTGGCCCCACCACAGATCCTCTGGGAGTGGGGCCCAGTCGTCTGTGTTTTAACAAACCCTCTAGGTGATGCTGATCATTCTGAAATTTTAGAAGCCTTAAAATATTTACAGAAAGAGAGAGAGTGTGTGTGTGGGGGGGGTAATGTTAGATGTCAACTGATTTTTTTTTGCCATATGATGGTTCCCTATTGAGGCACTGAGTCACTGCTGTCTGCCTCAGAGTGAATTTGTCAGAGGTAGTGAACTAGAGGTAGTAAATTCTTGGCTTTTAAACTCAGATGTCCCAGTTTAATTGGTGAGAAAGAAATATATACATATAATATATATAATATACATAATATTATTTTTTTTCAAAAATATAAGAGGAAATAATTAGTTTTGCTGTTTTGGTTTGGCTCGCTATCCCATCTCCAATATGAAATGACTCTTTTCAACCTGGAGAGGAAGAAAGTGCTGGCAGATGTGCAGTACACTGGTCAGTTCCTTGGCCACCATGGACAGAGTCCTGAACATGAAAGAATATCTCTTGACACTGCATTAGTTATAATGTCAGAACTATAGGCAATACTTACGTTGTGTGTTAGAAATGGAGTTGAAATTCTAAGTACTCCAGATATAAAAGGAATTTTCAACAAATGTAAACTTTTAGAGTGTCGTTGTGCACTGCTTGCACTGGTGAACTTTCCCTCAAAATGAAGTAGTTTGTCCTCTCAAGCCAAATTATTTTATTATATGGCATTGAGGTAGGCTAAAAATGACCCTCAAAGATATCCATGTCGTGATGCCTATAACCTGAGACCTTTGCCTTATATGGCCAAAGGGATTTTGTAGATGTGATTAAATTAAGAGTCTTAAAATAAAGAGATTATCCTGATATAATGGCAAGTGTACTTATGAGAACAAGCTGAGGGAGATTTCACACAGGAGGCGGCAACGTGATGACTGAAGCAAAGTGCTGTGCAAAAGCATACGTGCATACATGGATATACCCATATATGATGAATTTTGTTGTATGCTAATGAGTATCAAATGATAAATGGTGTAGTTCAATGCATACCTTCAGGAAACGGTCCATCAGGGGAAAGAGTGAAGAGTTTCCTAAATGCAGCCAGACTTTAGTAAGAGGTATTAAAATGCAATCATATAGTGAGGATATATTGTCAATGAAGAGTCATCATCTGAACAAGGGTATCAGAAAAAGCTTCTGTAATAAAGTACATTTGAGACCTTGAAGGACATCTAGAATTTCTGATGACTAACATAATGTTGAAGTGCCCTTCAGGTAGAGAAAATACCATGAACAAAAGTTTATGGGAGGGAGAATCTGGACACCCCCCCCCAACTTTTCTGAATTAATCTCCTTTATTACCTTTACTCATTTTTTCAGCTTTAGTGGTCTCCTTGATTTTCCTCCAACCCCAGCCTTGCTCCCAATGCAGAGAATTGATATTTGTTGTGCTCTTCCCTCACATATGTATATAGTTTGGTTTCTTCTCTCTCCAAATCATGATACAATTATTATTTTTCTATGGAGTCCTTCCCTGACTTCCTTATTTCAAAGTACAGTTCCTCCTCTGCAACTCTCCCACCACCATAATGTTCGCTATTCCTTTTTTCTACTTACTTTTTCTTTGATACATTTATCCCTAGATAACATTAAAATGAATTTTTTTAGTCATTTGTTTACAAATATGGAGTCCATGAAGGCAGGAAGTTTTGTCTGGCTTGACACTTGTGTTTACACAGTTTAAATATACTGGGCACATAGTGGTCCTTATTAAACACAAGTTGAAAGACCAAAGGATAAGGTATAATCTAAAAACAATGAATGGTTAAAGAGTTACTTCTAGGAGAAATGTAATATTATATCAGATATAGAAAGAGGAAGATTTAAAGTGGATTATATTTAACCATGTGTGATCAAAGGGCTATAATAATTGTGGTTAAGGACATAACAATTTTTCACCATTTCATGTAAAAATGATGCTCCATGCCTAGTATCTTGATACACAGTTTCACAATCAAGTGTTTTCTATTATTTTTCCCTTACAGACCTTCATTCCCAAGGTTACCAAATGTGGTTCCTAAAGTTCCAGCAACAACATAAACATTCCAGCCAACAAAAAGAAAGGAAAGATAAATTCACATTGTCTCTGCTTAAGGAAACTTTCTAGAAGTTTCTCATAGCCCTTCTGCCTATATTTCTTTGGCCAGGATTTTTCCCTACCACAGACATACAACACGGATGCTGGAAACTATCTTTATTCCCATTAAAAACCAGTGTGTGTATTGCTGCAGAAGAGGGGAGAACAAATCTTGGGAAACAGCTGGTGGTCTCTGCCATACAGAGGGAGAGAAAGTAATAAGCGCTTTTCTGAGGGTGTAATCGTTGGCAAGGCCAACCTTAACACTTAGAGGCAGTAGCCAAAAAATTACACTGAGGAGAATGAGGACAAGAATCTACGTATTGGTAGTGGGAAAAGCAATGTCAGATTTACATAAAATATATTTTAAAAATAAAACTTAAAAGTAATATTTTTATTGACTCAGAATGACTGGAAAAGTAAAAGTTGAATCAACTGGTAAGACTGGGTCAGCAGGAAGAATGCTGACACCTTTAGAAATAAGGAAGTCAGAAAGCGGAAACTACTTTGTTACAGATGATCATGAGTTTAGTTTCGGCCATGATGCATTTTAGGGACTGGAAGAACATTCAGGAATTTGAGAACTAGCCTTTGTTCTGCAAATGTAGACGTCAGAGTCATTCAATTGCTCCTTTAAAGTTGACTAAATTATTATACATGTATATATTCCATTAAATATATATATTCTATTCTATTCTATGTATATACTCAATAAAAATTTATATATGTGTGTACATATAAATTTCATGTATATATTATATTAAACATATACTATTAAAATTTGTATATGTATATATTATATTAAAATTTAAGTTTATTGTAGAAAAAGATTATGTTTTATTCATCTTTGTGCTAGAGTTATTTCTCAATGAATATTTATTATATTAATGAGTAAAAGCATCTGCTTTACTTTAAGGAAATAAACTTTGCTTGACATCATCTCATACAATACTTCAAACTTGGCTGCTTGTTAGACACCTGGAAAATACTTTCAAAACCAATGCCCCTATCCCATCCCAGGTGAGCAGCTTGGAATCTCTCAATTGTGGGGGTGAGATGTGTTATGTAGAATTAATTTGAAAATCTCCATTATTGCCCCATCCTTAAAAATGGCATAACAATTTAGGAGTATTTTAATAGAACCTGGTTGATATTGAGAGACACCAAGACTTGTGTATACGTTGCTTTGGTAGAAGAATGGACATGATTGGATAACTGAACAGGGTAAACATATAATATTTACAAAACAAGCTTTTCATGATCTTTATATTGAGACTAGGATACAGGTGTAGTATTTTTACTGATAGAAACTTATGCCTCAGAACATACATTAATGTATGCATTTTGGCCAAGTTTGGCTTTCTCATATGAAAGAAGGGCAATTTCTTCTAAAATACTTTCCTTACACATTTAAAATGAGCACCAAGGATCTGCATCAAGGCACAACTTATTAACTGAATCAACAATTAGCTTTCAGAATTAAAGCCTAAAATTATTCACTCATTGTTTTTCTTCCTTCCTCACTTGCTGCTTGTATTCCTCCCTCCCTCCCTCCCTCTCTCTCTCTCTCTCTCTTTTCCCTAAAAACAGATAAACTATTTAGGCTTTTACATTTATATTCATCTTATTTTGATTCTATTCTTTGCTTATATAATTGTGACATTTGGTATATTTGGTTCATATTTTTTCTGCTTGTAATTCAGGGTTCTAGTTATATTTTTAGAAAGAAAAAAATGAAATATTTAAAATGGTAAAATATGAAACTTGACTCTATACTCAAATAAAATAGCATGTTTCCATAATTACATTGTTTTGGAGATTGAATGACTCTTTGTGTTAATGTAAATTGCCATAAAACTACTGTGACACATTTTATAGGCTTCTGTTGTCCTTCTTGGGCTTACTTGAGAATCAGATACATCTGGCAACTCATTTAAGTCAATGACATTCATTAAAAGTTCCCATTTTTTCAGTTACAATGTATGAAGGTTTTCAAACTCATGAGGCCTCAGAAATATCTAAAACTGATGATTGTGCTTTCCTCATTTAAAGATGATGCCTGAGAAAATGACCAGCTGTGTCCAGTTAACTGTTCCCGGTCACCCCAGACTCCCAGTTGTACAGTTGAAATGTGTTCATATTTCACTTCCTACTTATTAATTACAACGGCTTTCAGTTTATTTGACTCCATTTCATATGACTGCAGACTTTATTGCAGTTGATATTTTATAAAATAAAAGAGCAATACTCTGTACTGCATTTCTCTTGATTTTTGAATTATATGGAGTCAGTGAATTAAATATTATTAATATATCTCCATTAATAACAATTAACATATATACATACACAGAGGCAACAGAAATACCTTCAGATTTATATATTTTATTAGTATATTTTATATTAATAGCTTCAGAATAAGATTCTTGTAAGCCAATATTTTCCTTGCCCATTAAATCTGAATATTATTGTCCAAATTATTTAACCCTTGATGGGTATGTCTATTACCTTGATTGTGATGTATGTATATGTCCAAACTCAACAAATTTTATGCATTAAATATGTGTCTTTTTGGGGTATCCTTTATACCTCAATAAAGCTGTTTTTAAAAATCATTTAACTTATATGCATGAAAGAGAGAAGAGTTCCTACATTGTAAAAATATGGATAATTTTCTTATAATTATTTTGAATTTCACAGAGAGAAGGTGTAGAGACTGAAAGTAATTATTCCATCTGAAGAACCTGAAATATTTTTGTTAGATTAATGTCTTCTTGACATGGTTTTAATAATAACCATAGAAATCCCAAGGTCTAGTAAATCTGAATTGAAGTAATATTCTTGAGTCCAACACATATTTGAGTTTTTTGAATAAATATTAGCATGTTAAAAGTTTTTAACATATTTCAAAGTATTGTTTAAAAAAATCTCATATAATCTCAGGATATCTAAGGGCTGAACATGATTTAAATAATAATTTTGAAAAATAATATTTTTAAGCTCAGAAATTATAAGTTACTTTCAGAGGATCACATTTCTATTAAACTCTAAATCTAATGCTTCATTAAGCCATTCTGCCTCTAACTGGTATTCAAAAATAGTGTCAACAAAACCTAAAAATTACACTAAATTGTATTGTTCAGATACTTTTTTTAATGAGTTATCTTGAAGTCAACATTGACTTTCCTTAATTTAGTTTCTACCATAAAACTCTGCCTATAAAAATGTTAAATTATTAAAATATAAAAACAGTTTCTATTACTTCTTCAAAGTCACATGTTTTTGTTGTTTTTGCTAACTATACACTGTGAAAAACATATTTCCTATGATAAAGAAAAATTAATTTTATAGTGTTGATAGAAAAGGCATGAATGGAGAAATAATATGGTTGAAATTGAATTTTTACAGGTATTTTTTATAAATTGTAACCAAATAAAATGAATAGGAAAAGTAAGTTTACAAGAGAAAAATTTGCAAAAATTCATGAATTGAAGTGAAATCAATGTGGCCTTTTTTTTTTGCCCCTTTTATCTTTCTTTTGAAATTTTCCCAAATCATCTTTATGCTCAACTTTGCAATCCAATGTTCATCCAGTTTCCTCAGCTGAACAAAAGAGTATCCACGCATTAGGATAAACAATTTGTGAAAGAGCAAGATATTAAATCTTTCTTTTAAAGAATTCATTCTCGTGAGAAGGTGGGCAGTATTTGTTTTTCTCCTTTCTCATCATTATTGTTATCATGACTATATACTTTGTGCTTTTGGAAATTTCTTTACTCCAAATTTTTTATTCCTTAATAACCTTGGAAATGCAGATAAAATTTTATTTTATATGGGCATTATCAACATTATTACCAATGAGAGCATGCTTTGAAAAAAGGGACTAGTCTTCTATCCTTTTCATTACTAATTCATGAATAATTTCTATAGTAATTCTCACAGACACACAATTATTGCCATTTTTATATCCTTCCGCTCTTAATTTACAATTTAGTGTATTCCTCTAATGCAATAAGAGACCTTATTATTTTTATACCAAGAGTCAAATTATTATATGTTAACAATCCTTTTTGTTCTGATAGTGTGTGAAAATTTTGCACAAACACCTCTGGCTCTTATGACCTGTACATTTGTTAGGCACTACACTGCAGCAAAAGCTTTTCTAATTGTCTTGAAAAATCCTCTGTGTGCATAACACCATGTGGCAACTCATTTCCAAATTTTTATTGTTACTTGACAAATTATTATCAGGGTAGAGAGTTATTTTAAAAAGGCAGCGAGGCCCCAAATTCCTGAGAAACAAAATCCAACACATTTCCTAAGGGGAAAAAATTACTTTAAACTTAATGCAAAGAGTTTTTTTAATAGAATATACAGGCTTTAAGAAGTCTGACAAGATGATACTTTTTGAAAAGAGCAGGTAGAGGAAAATATCTCATATTATGATATTACTCTGTCAAATTCTATGTTGGCAAAAGTGACTACCTTTGAAGAAAAAAGGTATACAAAATAGAAATCCAAAATAACTTGATATTAGAGAGGTCAAAAAAAATTAAATAAAAACCCCATGCTATAATGACCATCATGAATTAGGCCTCGTCAAAGCTAACTATACTCAAACTAACATCTTCTGTTAAATTCCCTAGAGAATTCTCCTCTTTAAGACTGCTGAATTAGATGCTATAATAGTCACTTTGTGTGTGTTGTGTGTGTGTGTACAAGTGGGGTGATTCCGAAAGTATGTTTTGCAAATGGGTATTTCTCAATAAATCAAAGAAAGCTTAAGATCCCTTTGTTTTCATAAACACGTTGACTTTAATTGCTGACAGCTGTTGAATCCAGTCTGAAATTTAAAAATAAATTAAAAAAATAAAAAATAATAATTTTATCTCTAAATATAACCATATCTGGACTTTATTTTTCTTAAAAATGGCATATGCGCCTAATTTTATTGTTGGACTTTATTTATGCCTAACCTAAGATTCTATTTACTAAAATGTTTGTAAATTCATCTAATTTCTGTATTTCTATTTAAGCATGTAATCTTTGAGAAATTTACATGAAAAATTTTATAGTTTCCTTCTTTTCTCTACATGATCTTTTTTTTTCAGAATACATTAAATAAGCTTATGCTCTCAAGTACTGAAATGGAAATAAATACACTGAACAAAAGTGGAGCTGTTTCTAAGGGAAAACATTTGGATAATAACTTAAATTTGATTGTAACTGAAAAGTGTTTGCTTCCATTTTAGAGAAATGATCAGAGAGTATTAACTTTTAGCTTCAAGTCTGTGGGGAGCAGGTGTGAATGAATTGCTCAGGTTCTTGCTGAGCAGAGCTTTAAGAACCTGTCAAGTAAATCTAATATTCTTCAAAATTTCTGTTGTCATTTGCTGCCTGGCTGTAAATAATAAATCCACTACACGTAATTTGTTGTGCGTGTGGGTGTTTTATCTCACCAGTCTCAGACAAATTGGCAATTGATGTGCAGTTAACTTACTTCACAGGGGATACTTCCTAACTCATTCTATGAGGCCAGCATCACCTTAATGCCCAAACCAGACAAAGACGTTCAAAGAAAAAGCTACAGAACAATACCTTTTATGAACATAGACGCAAAAATCCTTGATGAAATATTTGGAAATTAAATCCAGCAATGTATGAAAATAATTATTTACCACAATCAAGTGGGATTTTTTTTTCCAGGTATATAGGCTGGTTCAACATTAAAAAAAAATCAATTAAAGTAATCAATCACATCCACAGGCTAAAAAAGAAAAATCACAAAATCATATAAATAGATGAAGAAAAAACATTTGCCAAAATTCCACATCCATTCATGATAAAAACACTTAGCAAACTAGGAATAGGAGGGAACGTCCTTAACTTGAAAAATAACATCTATAAAAACTTGTAGCCAACATCATACCTAATGGTGAGAAATTAAGAGCTTTCCCACTATGATCAAGAACAAGTCCAGGATTTTCCCTCCGACCAAAATTTTTCAGCACTGTACTACAACTTCTATTAATGTGATAAGACAAGAAAAAAAAATAAAACTTATACTGACTTGGAAGGAGGAAATAAATTATCTTTGTTGGCAGATGACATGATTGTCTATGTAGAAAATAGGAAAGAATTGACAAAAATACTGTGGAGCTAATATAAGGTTATGGCAAGTTTGCAGAATAAAAAGTTAATATACAAAAGCCAATTGCTTTCTTATATACCAGGAGTGAAAAAGTAGAATTTGAAATTTTAAAAAATACCAGTTGTATTAGTACCCCCCAAAATTAAGTACTTGAGTATAAATTTAACAAAATATGTGTAAGATGCATGTGAAGAAAAAAACTACAGAACTTTGATGAGAGGAATCAAAGGACTAAATAAATGAAGATATATTTCATGATCTTGTATAAGAGGTCTCGATATCAAGATGTCTTTTCTTCCCAATTTGATCAATAGATTCAATGCATTCCCAATAAAAATACCAACAAGTTATTTTGTGGGTATTGACAAACTAATTCTAGTGTTTATATAGTGAGGTAAAAGATCTAGAATAGCCAAAAGGATATTGAAGGGAAAAAACAAAGTTGGAGGACAGATATTACTCAACTTCAGCCCTTACTATAAAGCTACAATAATCAAGCCTGTGTGATATTTGTGAAAGAGTGGATACATAGATTAATGAAATGGAATAGAAAACCCAGAAACAGACCCACACAAATACAGTCAACTCATCTTTGACAATGTCGCAAAGACAGCAAAAATGGTGAAAAGATAATCTTTATACAAATGGTGCTGAAACAAATGGTCATCCACATGAATAACAATGAATATAGACACAGACCTTAAGTCCCTTATGTTCAAAATAGGTTATAGATCTAAATGTAAAACTCAAAACTATAAAACTTCTGGTAGATAATACAGGAGAAAATCTAGATGGCCTAGGGTTTGGCAATGGTTTTGTAGATATGACACCAAAGGCATGATCCATGAAAGAAATAATTGATAAGCTGGACTTCATTAAAATTTTTTAAAGTTTTGCACAATGTCAAGAGTATGCGAAGACTAGCCACAGACTGGTAGAAAATGTTCACGGAAGACTTATCTGGTAAAGGGCCTTCTGTCCAAAAGAGTCAAAGAACTCTTAAAACTAAAAAATAAGAGAACAACCAACCCACTTAAAAAAATGGACCAAAGATTATTACTGACACCTCACCAAAGAAGTTGTAAAGATGGTAAATAAGCATTTGAAAAGATACGCCACATCATATGTCATCAGGGAAATGCAAAGTAAAACCACAATGATTACTATAGCCTTGTAGTATAGCTTATAGTCTGGTAAAGTGATGCCTCCAGATTTGTTCCTTTTGCTTAAGGTTGCTTTGGCTATTTGGGCTCTTTTCTGGTTCCAAACTAAGTGTAGAATTGTTTTCTCTAGATTTTTGAAAAATGATGTTAGTACCTTGATGGAGATTGCATTGAATCTGTAAATCACCTTGGGTAGTATAAATATTTTAACAATGGTGATTCTATTGATCCATGAGCATGATGTGTTTTTTCATTTGTTTACATTATATGAAATTTCCTTCCTCAGTGATTTTTAGTTCTCTTTGTAGAGATCTTTCACCTTCTTGGTTAACTATATTCCTAAGTGTTTTATTTTCTTTGTAGTTATTGTCCAAGGCATTGAGTCTTTGATTTGATTCTCAGCTTGACTGTTGGTGTATAGGAATGCTCTTTTTTTTTTAATTTATTTTTTTATTTGAGAATATTATGGGGGTACAACACTTTGGTTATATATATTGCCCGTGCACTGCACGTGTCAGAGCTACAATCGTGGTCATCCCCCAAACTGTGCTCCCCACATCCATTCAGTGAGAGTTTTTCCCAGCCCCTCCACCCCCCACCCGCCTGCCCGCCCCCTGATGAATATTATTGCCCTGTGTGATGTAGGTGTTCATCAGTTAGTACCAATTTGATGGTGAGTACCAGTGGTGCTTGTTTTTCCAATCCTGTAACACTTCACTTCGAAGAATGGGTTCTAGCTCCAACCAGGATAATATCAGATGTGTTAATTCACTATTGTTCCTTATTGCTGAGTAATACTCCATGGTATACATATACCACATTTGATTAATCCACTCGTGTATTGACGGGCACCTGGGTTGTTTCCATACCTTTGCGATTGTGAATTGTGCTGCTATAAACATTCGCGAGCAGATGTCTTTATTATAAAATGTCTTTTTTTCCTTTGGGTAAATACCCAGTAGTGGGATTGCTGGGTCAAATGGTAATTCTACTTTTAATTCTTTGAGGTATCGCCATATTACTTTCCATAGAGGTTGTACTAATTTGCAGTCTCACCAGCAGTGTATGAGTGTTCCTATCTGTCCACATCCCTGCCAACATTTGTTGTTTGGGGATTTTTTAATATGAGCCAATCTCACTGGAGTTAAGTGATATCTCATTGTGGTTTTGATTTGCATTTCCCTGATGATTAGAGAAGTTGAGCAATTTTTTATATGTTTGCTGCCATTATTCTGTCTTCTTTGGAAAAGTTTCTGTTCATGTCCTTTGCCCATTTTTTAATAGGGTTGTTTGATTTTTTCTTGTTGATTTTCCTAAGTTCTGTATAGATTCTGGTTATCAGCCCTTTATCAGAGGTGTAGCATGCAAATATTTTCTCCCATTCTGTAGGTTGTCTGTTCAGTCTAGTGATAGTTTCCTTGGCTGTGCAGAAGCTTTTTAATTTGATCAGGTCCCATGTATTTATTTTGGTTGCTGCTGTGATTGCTTTGGGGGTTTCTTCATAAATTCTTTGCCTAGGCCAATGTCCATAAGAGTTTTTCCAACGTTTTCTTCGAGAATTCTTATGGTTTCATGTCTTAGGTTTAGATCTGTTATCCATTGTGAGTTGATTTTTGTGAGAGGTGAGAGGTGTGGGTCCAGTTTCAGTCTTCTACATATGGCCATCCAGTTTTCCCAGCACCATTTGTTAAATAGGGAATCTTTTCCCCAGTGTACATTTTTTTGGAATTTGTCAAAGATCAGGTGACTGTATGAGGTTGGTTTTATACTTGGGTTCTCGGTCCTGTTCCATTGGTCTACGTCTCTGTCCTTGTGCCAATACCATGCAGTTTTGGTTACTATAGCCTTGTAGTATAGTTTGAAGTCTGGTAGATACATGCCTCCCAATTTGTTCTTTTTGCTTAAGATTGCTTTGGCTAGACAGGGTCTTCTCTGGTTCCACACGATGTGTAGAATTATTTTTTCTAGATCGGCAAAAAATGTTGTTGGTATTTTGATAGGGACTGCGTTGATTCTGTAAATCACTTTAGGTAGCAAAGCCATTTTTACTATGTTAACTCTGCCTATCCAAGAGCATGGTAGGGCTTTCCATCTATTTACCTCCTGTGCTATTTCTTTTCTCAGTGTTTCGCAATTCTCTCTATATAGGTCTTTGACCTCCTTAGTTAGATATGTTCCTAAATATTTAATTTTCTTTGGTGCTATTGTGAAAGGTATTGCATCTTTAATTTGTTTCTCAGCTTGATTGTTATTAGCATATATGAAAGCTATGGATTTGTGTGTATTAATTTTGTATCCTGAGACTTTGCTGAATTCATTTATCAATTCCGGTAATCTCTTGGTTGAATCTTTGGGGTTTTCTATGTATAATATCATATCGTCTGCGAATAGTGAAAGTTTGACCTCTTCTGCCCCTATCTGGACACCCCTGATTCCTCTGTCTTGTCTAATTGCTGTGGCCAGGACTTCCAGCACTATGTTGAAAAGAAGTGGAGATAGTGGGCACCCTTGTCTGGTGCCAGTTTTAAGGGGGAATGCTTTCAATTTTTCCCCATTCAGTATGATATTGGCTGTGGGTTTGTCGTATATAGCTTTAATAGTTTTGAGGTATGAGCCATCTATGCCTATATTGTTAAGAGTTCTTATCATAAAAGGGTGCTGGATTTTGTCAAAAGCCTTTTCTGCATCTATTGAAAGGATCATATAATCTTTGTTCTTGCTTTTATTTATATGGTGAATTACATTTATGGATTTGTGTATGTTGAACCATCCCTACATCTCGGGAATGAAGCCCACCTGATCGTGATGAATTATATTTTTGATGTACATTTGAATTCGGTTTGCAAGGATTTTATTGAGAATTTTTGCATCTATATTCATAAGGGATATTGGTCTGTAGTTTTGTTTTTTTGTTGTGTCCTTTCCTGGCTTATGTATCACGGTGATATTGGCTTCATAGAATGAGTTTGGGAGGACTCCATCCTTCTGGATATTTTCAAATAATTTCTGCAGTGTAGGCACCAGTTCTTCTTTGTAGGCTTGGTATAATTCAGGTGTGAACCCGTCTGGTCCAGGACTTTTATTCGTGGGAAGATTTTTTATTATTGCTTCGATTTCAGTGCTTGATATTGGTCTGTTTAGAAATTCTGTTTCTTCCTGGTTGAGCCTAGGGAGGTAGTATGTTTCTAAGAATTTGTCCATTTCCTCCAGGATTTTGTGTTTGTGGGCATAGAGGTTTTTGTAGTATGAATGCTCTTGATTTGTGTAAATTGATTTTGTAACCTGAGACTTGCTGAACTGAGTGATAGTTTGCTGAAGAGTGGTAGTTTGAGCTCCACTTTCCCTATTTATATGCCCTTAATTTCCTTGTCTTGCCTGACTGCTCTGGCTAGGACTTCCAGTACTATGTTGAATAGAAGTGGTGACAGTGGGCATCCTTGTCTTGGTCCAGTTCTGAGTGGGAATGCTTTCAACTTTTTCCCATTCAGTATGATTTTTGGCTGTGGGTTTGTTATATATGGCTTTTATAATTTTGACATATGTTCCATCTATGCCTATTTTGGTAAGTGTCCTTATCATAAAAGGGTACTGAATTTTGTCAAATGCTTCTTCTGTATCCATAGAGATGATCATATGATCTTTATTTTTGTTTCTGTTTATGTGGTGAATCACATTTATTGATTTACATATGTTGAACCATCCTTGCATCCCTGAGATGAAGCCCATTTGGTCATGGTGGGTTATTTTTTTGGGGTGCTGCTGAATTCGGTTTGCTAGAATTTTATTGAGAATTTTTGCATTTGTATTCATAAGGGATATTGGTCTATAATCTTCTTTTTTTGTTGTGTTCTTTCCTGGCTTTGGCATCAAGGTGATAGTGGCTTTATAGAATGAGTTGGGGAGGATCCCTTCCTTCTCGATGTTATAAAATAATTTCTGTAGTATCGACGCCAATTCTTCTTTGTAGGTCTGATAAAATTCCCCTGTGAAACCATCTGGTCTGGAACTTTTTTTTGTTGGAAGATTTTTTATTGCCTCTTTAATTTCGTTGCTCATAATTGGTCTGTTCAGGAGTTCTATTTCTTCCTAACTGAGCCTTGGGAGGTTGTGTGTTTCCAGGAATTTGTCCATTTCCTCAAACACCACGTGTACTCACTATTAAATTGGAACTAACCAATTAGTACCCATGTGCAGAGATGGAAGTAAAACTCAATGGAAACCATGCAGGTGGGAGGGCGAGAGGAAGGTGTGGGTGAAATCATACCTAATGGGTACAACGTACACCATCTGGGTGATGGGGACATTTATAACTTTGACTCAAGCAGTACAAAACAATCCATGTAACCAAAACATTTGTACAACCATAATATTCTGAAAGTAAAAAAAAAAAAAATGAGATATCACTAATCACCTCTAGTGTGGCTAAAATTCATGACCCTGAGAACAATAAATGCTGACAAGGATGTGGAGTAACAGGAATTCTCATTTATTCCTGTTGACAAGGCAAAATTGTATAGCAACTTTGGAGGACAGTTTTGGGGTTCTTAAAAAATTGTACATACATTTACCATATGATCCAGTAGTTGTGCTTCTTGGTATTTCCTCAAAGGAGTTGAAAATTTATGTCAATACTAAAACCTGCACACAGATGTTTATAGCATCTTTATTCATGTTGCCAAAACTTGGAAGCATCCTAGGTGTCCTTCAATTAGTAAATGGATAAATAAACTATGGTAAATCCATACACTGGGGTATTATTCAGCACTAAAAAGAGATGAGCTATCAAGTCATATAAAAACATGTAAGAGACTTAAATGCATCCTAAGTGAAATAAGCCAATCTGGAAAGACTACACTCTGTTTGATTCCAACTATATGACATTCTGGCAAAGGCAAAACTATGGAGACAGTAAAAATATCAGTGCTTTCCAGAGGTTAGTGAGGAGGTAGTTATGAGTTGGCAGAGCATAGAGAAATTTTAGAATACTGAAACTACTCTATGATACTATAATGGTAGATACATGGCATTATACATTTGTCCAGACCCATAGAATGTACAACATGAAGAGTGAACCTTAATGTAAACTATGGACTTTAGGTGATAATGATGTGTCAATGTAGATTCATCAATTGTAACCATTGTACCACTCTGGTGGGGGATGTTATGGTGGGGAGGCTATGCATGTGTGAAGGAAGGGAGGGTGTACATCAAAAATTTTTGTAACTTCTGCTCAATTTTTCTGCAAACCTAAAACAACTCTAAAAATAAAGTTGATTTTATAACAAGAAAAATACTGTGTAATTCCACTTATATGAAGTAACTAAAATAGTCAAATTCTTAGACACAGAAAGTGGACTCGTGGTTATCAGGAGCTAAGGACAGGGAGAAATGAGGAGTTGTTTCATGAATATAGACTTGCAGATTTGCCAGATGAAGAAATTCTAGAAATCTGTTTTACAACAATGTGATTTGCTTAATACTATTGAACTGTATATTTAAAAATGGTTAAGAAGGTTAAAAAATGGTTAAGAAAGTTAATTTTATGTTATGTATATTTTACTACAATTAAAAAAATGAAAATTAAAAAAAGGATCACTTAAGTGGATTATAGTATAGTCACAGGGCAGATTATTTACTAACCTGAACTGTTGCCTTTCTTTTGAATATTAGGAGAATCTTTACATAAGGGTGTTCTATGCTTAAAAAAAAAAAAGGAGAGTTATGTCACTAGAGTGGAGCATGGTGGGATTGTTCTTGGGGAAACTCAACACACATACCTTAGAATTTAAGGTCTTCCATAATCAATGGAATTAATTCCTACTTACCCCATGGAAAATAATAAATACTAATGCAGCCCATGTTGTTACTCTCAGTATTTGTGAAACAGGTTGTTTGTGTATTCTCTGTGTCAAACGGATGACAGAATGTCAAGAATGTCAGCTGGTCTCAAGGGTTTTAATACTATCCAAGAACGTGGTCTCCTAAAATGAGAGGAATTGAAGGATAAGAAGCTGCGGTGATTTTATTTTAAAAGGAATGATTGTGGTGCTCTTAAAGACTTTCAATAATGAAGCCTCTCTCTTGCAAAAATATAAAACATTATTTGAAAAACTGAGGACAAACCTGGTATGTGTACTAATATATGTATTTTACTAAAAAGAAAGTGTAACCATCAAGAATAATTGTTTGAATTATTCAATCATACACAATGAACCAGAGAAGGTTAAAATTAATTTACAAGACACAGAAAAACATGATTCATAATCAAAAGGGAAGGTGATTAATAGAGACTGACCATAAGCTGAACCAAATGTTGTAATTAGGAGACAAAAGTTTTACAGCAGTTATTATAATTAAGAAAAAAGGGAAAACATTCTTGTAATTAATGAAAAGATAGGATATCTAGGCAGAAAAATAGAACTGTAAAGTGAAGCAAATGACTATTCTATAACTAAAAACACAATATCTAAAAATTTTAAATATCATTGAATAGGCTTACAGAAGAATGAATATAAAGACATAATTTTAAAGTAGATTAATAGAAATTATACAATCTGACAAATAGTGGAGCAAATACTTTTTTTAATTGAGTAGATGTGGACACTGTGGCATAACATCAATACGGCTAACATGTGTATTGCTTTTCTCAGGAGGAGAGGATAGGGTAGAAAATGGTTTGAAAATAGTAGAGCAACAAATGTTTTGGGAAAATAATGGCTGACAATAGCCTTAATTTGTTAAAGATAAACATACAAATTTAAGAAGTTCAGTGAAACTCGGGTATGATAAATACAACTCTCTCTCTCTCTCCCCCCCCAGGTACATCATAGTTAAAGATGAAAAGAAAACATTGAAATCAGTGAAATAAAACAACCAAATACACCTCCACATTTAAAGAACAAATAATCCAATAAAATGGATAAGGTATTTGAGCAGATACTTCACAAAGGAATATGCACATAGCTAATAAAAACATAAAAGAAAGAATTCAACATCATTATTCAACAGAGAAATGCAAGCTAAAACTACAATGCATTACCACTATGCAATTAACAGAACATCTAAAATTAAAGAGACTGACTATATCAAATATTGTCAAGGATATGCAGCAACTAATCCTCATACTCTGTTGCTAGAGTGTAAAATTGTACAATTGCTTTTGAAAACTGGATTTTAGTATTTTACAAACCAAACATACACTTTTATGCTCCAACAATTCCATGCCTATGAACATAAGTTCATAAATAGTCTTGTATAAAAATTTTCATGGCAGCTTTTCTTATGATTGCCAAAAACTTGGAACTACCAATTTTCATCAATTGGGAAACGGATAAACAAAATCTAGTATAGTCACACATTCAAATGAAACCCACTTAGCAATAAAAAGAAATGAACTGCTGCATGCAACAATTTAATGAATATGAAAAACATTAAGTTGATTGAAAGAGTACATAGTATATGATTCTGTTCATATGAAGTAGCAAAATAGACAAAACTAGTTTATGGTGGAAACAAAGAAGTTGTTGCCTGATGGTGAGGGTGAGTGACATTTCTTGGGCAGTGGAATAAGAAAACATTCTGGAATGATTATAATATTCTGCACATCATGGGTGTTACTAATTACAGGGAAAAATTCTCCAAAATCTATAAGTAAATTGTTAGGAATGAATAAGAATAATCAAGATTTCTAGATGTAACATCAATATTCACGACTCTGGGGTGTTTTGAAGCCTTGCCTTTCTGAGGAGAAAACATTAGAGTTCTGCATATCAAAGAAGAGGGCCTCTAGAAGACAAACCAGACTCCCAACTGGAAACCCTGTGTGGGCAAACCAGAACTAGCTTACACATTAATTAAGCTATAATGCAGAACAAAATTTGCTCAATTTCTGACTGAATTAAAGCATGCAGCAGTCTCTCCCACCCTACTATTTAATTTGCTTAGAAGATGATACGTTAAACCCTACTTGAAGGAAGAAATTGCCACCTGGGACCTACACTATATTTTCTACAGCATGTGTATCATTCCAGAATCCATGGTGGGTTCACCACTCCATCATTTATGGCATAACAAGAGATGGAATCATTAAGAATCAGGTAACCTTCAACCCACAGAAAAATATCCCAAAGAAATAGATCTACATTTTTATAATATGGTCTATATATTATCATAGATGTATATATGTATTTATCAAACATAGACTTTAAAAATGAACAATGAGTTAAAGAAAATACTGTAAAATAGGGAAGGAAAAAGATGAAAAGGTTAAAAATTTCCAGATATAATTGTAAAAAGAGAAATTCTGGAATAAAAATACAATTATAAGAATGGCAAAACAGATAAATAGAATATATATGTTAGCTTAATCATGGTGAGACTAGAGAGTGTAAGAAACGAAATAGGAGCTTCAAGACACGTGACACATAAATAATTGAAATCTAAGTGGCCCGGAGAGAGAAACTGAGACAGAAATATTTGAAGAGATAATAACCAAGTATTTTATAAACTGATAAAATACATACACAAATTCAAGAACACCAGAGAACCCAAACATGACAAATAAAAAGAAAATCATACCTAGACTAAAATTGCTCAACAATATATATAAAGAGAAAAATCTCAAAAGTAGTAATAGGGGAAAAATAATGTGATATCTTAAAAACAGCAAAAATAAATATATATATTTATATATATATATATAATATATGTAAAAAGAAAATATCAAAACTATAAGAAAATATAATGATATCTTTAAAGTACCAAAATAAGCTTGCTATTAATTAAATTCTATATCCAGCGATAATATATTTCAAAAAGAGAAGTGACATATGACATACTCAGATAAACAAAACCAAAAGAATTTATCAGTAGCACACAGGCAGGAAGGAAAAAATAATAAACACAAAATTTTGGGAAGTAAGAAAAAACAAAAGAAATGTGAAATATCTTGGTATGCATAAATTAATATTCGTTGTTAGTAATATATGATTTTAAAATATGCACAGTATTGAGATGCATGATAATAATGTAAAGATGGAAAGAAGATAAATAGAGTTAGATAATTTCAGGTTCTTATCATTAGTGAAAAAATGGTAAATGTAAAATATTTTCTGTGGACCTCTAATATATGCATATTTTACTCTTTAGGATACCTCTAAATATATAATATCGACTGCTTAACAACTTAATAGAGGATGAATTGATTAATTTATTTGTATTTAATTAATACAAAAGAGGTAAAAATATAAAATAGTTGGACAGAAAATATAATAAGTTAACTTTAGGACACGATATATTACTATAAAGTGGAAAAAGGAGCACATATAATGAGAAAATGTTCAATCCATCAGAAAGACACACAAATACTAAAACTGTATGTACTGAAATCACAGCTTTGGTATATATAAACCAAAACTGACAGAACTAAAAATGTAGACAAATACCATCGACATAGTTGTAGATTTTAAATTGCTATTCACAATTTTGATAGAACATGTGGACTGAAATATATTGGTGAAGTACAGGAATGATCTGAAATGAGAGAGAGAGAGAGAGAGAGAGAGAGATTATCAGATTAAATAATGGTATATGTATATTCTTTTCAAGGATATTTGTTTCATTTACCAAAGATAGTTTTCTGCAAAGGTCAAGAAATTTTGGTTCTATTGTTTATTTATTTTCTATTTTTAAATTCTTCCAAATATAGAATTTAGAATTTGGATATCAGGATATCAGTAAAGAGGATATCCATATGGACAAGAGCACATATGACAAGATACTAAGTTTTAGTAGTCATCAGGCAAATAAAAATTAAAACTAAAAAGTGATACTGTTACATAAAAAAATCCAAGAAATAATGCATATAAGAAATTACCCATAATAAAATAATAACAAACAAAACAAAAAGATCCTGATATTACCAAATGTTAGTAAATACATGGAATGTTCATATATATTGTAGAGGGACCTACAATTATTACACCAATTCTGAAAACTGTTCAGCAGTATCTACTTAGGCTATATACCCTCTGACCCAGTAATTCTACTCTTAGATACATGCCTGACAGAAATCTGTACCTGTGTTCAACACATACTAATAATATGAATGTTCATAATGGCATTGTTTGTAATTGCCCAAAGCTGGAAACAAAACCAACATTTGTCAGAATTGGAAAGGATAAATAAATTGGGTCATAACCATAGGACAATTACGAAGGAATATGCAGTAACTCAGCAATGAAAATGAATGAACTATTCTTACACACAAACAACATGGATGAATCTTAGAAAAATATGTTGAACAAAATAAACTAATACAAAAGAGTGCATTTGGTTCATTACACAAACTCCCCCCAAGAAAGGCAAAATTATTCTGTAGTGTTAGAAATCACGTTAATTTTAACTCCTGGGAATAGTATCTGGAAAGGGGCAATGAGCTTTTTTGGGGAGTTGCAAATGTTTAGTCTTTGATCTGTTGCTGGTTTTACCTGGGAAATTTACTTTGTGAAAAAAAATTATTGATCTGCCTACTTAAGATTTTTGTAATTTTATTAGCTTTTTAAAAGTTAAAATGGCTATTTCATCACTGACATGAGTCACAAGCATATAATATAATTTGGTAAAAGACAGTCTTTTTAAATAAATAAATCTAATTTATTATATTTAAGAATTATGTGGAGAAAAAATTTTCAGATGAGTGTAATATATTAAAGCAGACTTAGATACAAAAGGGATGTACATATTAATGAACTAGATGATTCAATATCATGAGGTTACCAATCTCTCCAATTTTTCCAAACAGTGTAGATACAATTTATTTTCAGTTAAAACTCCTATTGAAATGTTTATGGAATTAGACAAGCTGGTTTTAAAATTTATATTAAGTACAAAGGACCCTGAATAATAAATTCACTTTATTTTACTTTCAACACATCAAGAATTATTATAAAGCCAACATAGTTAGGATAACACAGCAACCTAATCTATGACAATTATGAGTTTAGAATAGGGATAGATAAATTGATAGAAGAAACAGTAGAAAACTCAGCAGCTTATATATGGGAACATGCTTTATGACATAGCTTCCATTGTAGATAAGTGAGGTATTCAATAAATGGGCTTGGCACAACTACCTATTTATGCAATAAAATGAAATTTATCACCTCATAGCACATACCAAATAAGTATCAGTTACTTAAGGCTTAATTGGAAATCATAAAGCTATAAAACTTTAAAAGGTAATAAAGAAGAATACTTTCATGATTACTAAAGAATGATGTTTCTAAAACAAGAGATGAAAAAAGTAGAAATAATGAAAAATAATTAATTAATAAATGACATTATAATTAGAAACTTCTTTTTATCAAAAGACACAAAATGAGAGTGGGAATTTAAGCCAATTGAAAAAGATACAGCACATATAATTAAACAATAAATAATATCCAGAATCTACGAAGAAATTATAAAAATCATTTATAAAACAAAAACAATAGAATGACGGTGAAAAAATATCCTGAAACATCTCACAAAGAGGAAAGATGGTCAAAAACTGTAGAACATTTCCATCTTCAATAGTAATTACATAAATGTAAATTGAAACTCAACAAGATATTTTACATCTGTAAGATTAACACATAATAAAATAACATTTAAAAATATTAGTGTGCATGTGTATTAAAAACAAACACTCTTAAATTGTTTGTGAAGGTTTAAATATTACAACCATTTTAAACAAGTATTTGAAATTGTACAACGCTCCAACATGTGCTGATACTAGGCCTGTTTTTCATCTGATCTGTTCCTCATCCCTTTCCTGCTCTATTCTCTATCACAAGGAGTTTGACACCTGTAAGCTGTGTGTCCCATGTTCCAAAGTCAGCTGCTTTCCTGCTCAGTTGCATCAATGGGAAACAGTGGAAGGAGTTTGAAGGGGAGAACAGGACAGAAGCCAAAGTACTTTGTCCTCTCTCACCATTATTTCAACCTCTGTAAATAGAACCCAGCACCAGGGTTCTTGCAAAACCCCTCCTCTCCTTTGTCACCATTGCTTGAAGGTAGTAGTAGCTCCCTGCTATTGCTACCCTCGTCTTGCCTCACTGCTCCCTGGTGGCTAATCACATTTATAAACCATTTTCTGCATTGTACTCCCTATGGTTTAAATATTCAGAATTGTTTTTGCTTTTTTGTTTGCACTCTCAAACAAAGCAGTTTAATTCCTGGATATCTTCTTGCAAATATGCATCAAGAAATGTATACAAAAAGGTCCATAGTAGTATTAAGTATAACACCTCCACACTGGAAGCTAACTAAATGCCCATCACCATTAGCAAAGAGAGTAAATTGTAGTTTATTCATAAAATGAATTTCATCTGTGAAAAATGGATGGTCTACAGTGAATAGATGAATGGATGATTATCAGGAACATAACATTGAGAATTCAAGCAATTCAAAACACCCAGGCAGTTTAATTTTACTTATATAAAATTCAAAATAAAGTAAAACTATAGATGAAAGTACAAGAAAAAGAGATTAGAAAAAAGAACATTGATTACACCTATTTGGGGAAGAAAGAGTAATTGGATCAAGAAGGAGCCATAGACTCCTCTAAAATATTTGTCATATTATAATTATTTTAAATAGTGTGTGTCATGTGTTCTGTTAAAATTTTTTTTTCTTCATACACTACACAAAATGTAAAATGTTCTTTCATATCATCCCAATATACAGTTAAATACTTTACAAAACATAATTAATGAGAGGAGTTTATAGTTTAGACAATATACTATCAATTTTCCTCTATTGCTTATTTCTTTTCTTTTCTTTTCTCCAAACTGGGTACTTCAGTTTAGCACTATTTTTTAAATCTTCTTTAAAGAAAGCACAATATACTCTACATGAAAAGGCCATACTAAAGTATGTTCGTGTAACAAATAAGATACATATGTCTGTGTGTGTGTATCTGTGTGCTATGGTCAGAATGTCTGTGTACTTCCTAAATTCATACATAGCAATCCTAGCCCCCAAGGTGAAGGTGTCAGGAGGTAGAGCCTACTGGGACGTGATTAGGTCATGAAAGTGGGCCCTCATGCATGGAATTAGTGTCCTTATAAAGTAGGCACAAGGGAGCTTGTTTGCCTTTCTACCATGTGAGAACATAGCAAGAAGGTGCCATCTACAATCCAGGAAACGGCCCTCACCAAACACCAAATCTGTCAACTCATTGATCATGAATTACTAGCCTCCAGAACTGTAAGAAATAAATTTCTGTTGTTTATCAGCTACTCACTTTGTGGTATTTTGTAATAGCAATCTGAATGGTCCATGACACTATATGTGCACACATATACATATGTATCTCTATATATAACTATATATGTGTATGCTGTGGAATATATTAAATTAGATAAACTTTACTTTGCAATAGAGATATGTACAGAGTTGTTTGATTAGAATTTCTAACCTGACAATAACTATATTTTCAATATTTCCATGTATGGCTTGCATTTGTGCCCTATGTTATATTTTGTTCGGGCAGTGCTTTTCTTGATGATAAATTCTACTCCTTTCAGTCCCAATATAATTTCTGAATTATCATCCTCACTATTTGGTATCATAAATACACTTGCAATGCATCCTTATAGGCTTCTTTCCAAAATGCTTGTAAGTGACCTTGTCAAAAATTGTAAAATGACTTTGACTAATTGAATGAATGTAAACACTGTAAAGTCCCAAATTATTTGTCCTTATTCTTGGCACTGTAATTTCAACATTCAGATATCTTAGAGGTGATTCATACAACTCTACTTAAAATACCTTGCACCCTCCAACTCTACTGTAGTCCAGTTCTAAAGCATTGTACTACAAGATTTTACCCATAGCATTAATCAAAAACTGAAATTATATGCTTTACATGCCTACTTGTTTATTGTTTTAAGTCCCCCTAAGAAATCAATTCTAGAAAAGCAAAGTCCGTATCTGTCTTATGGCTACCTTACCTGGATCTCTTAGAATAATACTTGGCATTTAGGAGCAGCTCACTAAACATTTTTTGAATGAAAACATAAATATAAAATTTCTAGGTTTTGAAGTATTAAATATTCTATATATAAAATTTTGCAATGATCTATTAAAATGCAAGCACAATGAATTTTACTCTTTTAAGATCTTATTTTTTTAGGTTTTATGGCTTCTACAAAGAATTTTTGTTTGGTTTCTGTCATCTCTTAATTATTTCCCACTCTGTCCTGTATAGCTAATTCTGTTCAAGGACAAAGTTGTTATTTTTTTCTCTTCTTACTGAAAAATTAAACAATGGAGACTGAACCAATGCAGGATTTTTCAAAACAATCAATGCTATGAGGCTCTTTAAAGAGTTATATTTAGTTTTTTCATAGATCATAAGGCAGATAGACATGGTCCATTTAGAATTTCTCTTAGAAAACTAATTTTCCTTAGAACTTTCCTTAGAAGACTGTCAAAGCAGCTAAGCAAAAATTACAAAAGAAAATTGTTCACTGTGCAGCTTATAGTAATTTTAAAGACAAAAGTCATTATGTATTTAAATAATTAAATGGGTAGAAATAATTTAGTTTATGGAAAATGTTAAACTGTACATTTAACTCGAACTGTTTGTTAGCAAATTAATATATTACAGGAGGATCTAATATGATATCAAATTATCATTCCTCTGTTGTATGCACTTGGAATCCAATCAAAAGTTAGATTTATTATTAGGAAAAATAACTTATTCTCATATATTCAAACATTTCATAAGAATTTAGCAGTTTTTAAATTGGGTCTACATATTTAACCTGAAATATTTTAGTTATTTTTTAAATTTCAGAGGTCTGGAATTGGCATTCTAAAAAGTGATAACAACATAAATTTCTGAGAAAGATAAACAAAAAAGCAAAAGGAAGTAAAACTAATCATATAAAGGCTGTGTCTGCCTTTTAAAATTATAGTATTTTATCTTTCTAAGTGTAATTATTCCTAGTTTTATTTTGACAAAGAAATTACTCTTTAAAATATGGTAGTATTAGTTCCATGAGTAAAGAACAATTATTTACCAGTTAATTTGGGAATACATGATACTTCTGTATTAAAAAGTCATACGTTAGTATTGAAAAAATGGTTTGTTACAGGCTATGTAATATTTACTAAAATGTAATTTATCAGTATATTAATAAATAAATAATATTTAATATTTTTCTATGTCAATGGCAAGTCCCTGTTTTTTTTTTTCTTTTTCTTCAGAGTGTCTTTTACTCTTCAGGATATTTAATTTCCCATAAGAATATATGAATAATTTCATTTATCACTGCAAGTACTATTCTCATTGTAAATGATACCAATGGAATGTCCACATTTAATTAATGTAACTTCTTGCTGAGCCATCAATTTTAAAAAAAGGAGGCTTGAAAATATGCCTAGGATATTTGATCTATAAATGTCAGATGACATTTGCCAAAAATAATACTATTTGCTTTAAAATATTGCCTCACAGAGACCTTCTAGGAGATGCATCTGTCTGAACCACCTGGACAGGCTTGCTGGCTTCCATCTCACAGCAAATCCTAAAGGGGCCCTGTCTCAGTCCCAGCCCCTCTGCCACAGCCAGGGGGTTGCCCTGCCTGTGCAGGGAACAGCTGGCAGACTTCCCTGTCTGTGCCACCATGACAGGCTTGCCAGGCTCCATCACACAGCAGATCCTGAAACGTCCCTGAAGCTTGAATCCAGCCCTCTAGGTGCAGCCTTGGAACAATCCCGATGGCACAGGGACCTGCTGAGAAATATGCCCATCTGTGCCAACTGGACAGGCTTGCTGGCCTCCATCTCAGAGCAGATACTGAAGGGGCCTGTACCTCAGCTTCGGCCCTCTCTGCTGCAGTCTCAGACTTATCCCACCTGGGCAGGGAACTCCTTGGAGAGGCACTCAGACAGGCACATGCTGGCTCTGCCCCACAGCAGTTCCTGAAAGGGCCCTAAAATGTCAGCTTCAGCCCCTGTCAGGTTTAGTCCTCAAACAATTCTGCCCACATAGGGAATTGCTGGGAGTGTTGCCCACTGGTGTCACTGGCTTGGGCTTGCCAACATTAGTCTCACAGCAGATTCTGAATTGTCTCTGAAGTCTAGTTTTGACCCTTCCCAACTGTGTTCTGGGAGCAGATCTTCTTAGCCAGGTTTCTGCTGGAAGACATACCCATCTAAGTCCCTGTGGCAGACTTGTGAACCTCAGTTCCTCAGCAGTTCCTCAAATAGTCCTGGATTTTGGTCTTGGCCCCTTTCATTTGAGAACTGAGGACAGTTCTGCATGCATGGGAACCCAGTGGGGGGCACATCAAGTAGTGCTTCTGCAGGATGATACCCTAAGTTTAGTCAAATTGTCAATCTTGACACAGCCCTATAAATTGCTTCCAGAATTTCTCTACTGTAGTCTGAAAGCAGGCTTGCCCATCCCAGATCCCAGTGGGAGGCATACTTATCTGTGACCCTAGAGACAAATATGAAGATCTTGGTGTCAGCTGTGGACCTAAAACAACCCTGTTTCTGAATTACAGCTCATCTCAGCCATGGCCTGGAGCAGTATAGCCAGCCCAGGAATCTATCCAGTGATCCAACGGGAGCCTTCCTAGAGACTTAGAGGAAGACACACCTATCAGGGCTCATGGTAACAAATGAAAAACTTGAATTGGACCCTCATGCCAGTACCAACCCATAGACCAAGGTCCTGAAGACAGTCTAGTCCATTCAGGGTAGATAGAATCCACACCCACTAGAGCCCCTGGGAATAGGCCTGCCAACTTTAGTCTACACTGCAGAGCTAACATTAACCACATGACCCAGACTCAACCCCACTCAGCTGTGATCACAAAGGCAATCCCATCAGCCTGGAGATCTAATAGGAAAATACTTTAACTTGTCAAAAACAGTCTATAAGTCTGAAAGAGATGTTTGCTCCTTCAAATTAAAGCAAGGCTACACAAATAACAAAGAATCAGGCAAACATGACACCACCAAAGAAAACAGCACAAGGCTCCAATGACTGACACCAAAGAAATAGGCATAAACAAATTACCTGAAAAAGAATTCAAAATAATCATCTTAAAGGAGCTCAATAAGATGCAAGAAAATATAGATAGATAACTCCTATAGTTTGGATGTTTGTCTCCCCCAGGTATCCTTTACAACATCAAAAATGGAATAAGACACAACTAAATGAAATTATGAAAACAATACATAAACAAAATTAGAAGTTTAATAAAAAATGGAAATCATAATAAAAGAACCAAACATAAATCCTGGAGCTGAAGAATACAGGGCGTCCCAAATGTCACCATACATAGTGAAAAATGGGAAATTCAGGTGTGAACCTGTCTGGTCCAGGACTTTTTTTGGTTGGAAGATTTTTTATTGCCGCTTCAATTTCTGTGCTTGATATTGGTCTTTTCAGGAATTCTATTTCTTCCTGATTGAGCCTAGGGAGGTTGTGTGTTTCTATGAATTTGTCCATTTCCTTCACGTTTTTATGTTTTTGGGCATAGGGATTTTTATAGTATTCAAAGATGATGTTTTGTATTTCCATGATATCAGTTATGACCTCTCCTTTTTCATTTCTAATTGAGCTTATTAGGGTCCTTTCATTTCTGCTTCTGGTCAATCTAGCAAGAGACCTGTCTATTTTGTTTATCTCTTCAAAGAACACATTTTTTGTTTTATTAATCTTCTGTATAGTTCTTTTGTTCTCAATTTCATTAAGTTCTGCTCTGATCTTGATTATTTATTTTTTTCTGCTGGGTTTAGGGTTGCTTTGCTCTTCCTTTCCCAACTCCTTGAGACAATTCATTGGTTTGTTGATTTTTGATCTTTCTGTCTTTTGGATGTGGGCATTTAAGGCAATGAGTTTTCCTCTCAGGACTGCTTTTGCTATATCCCACAGATTTTCATAACTTGTGTCCCCATTATCATTTAGTTCAAAGAATCTTTTTATTTCCATCTGAATCTCCTGCTTGACTCAATAGTCATTCAGCGATAGATTGTTTAATTTCCATATTTTTGTGTAGAGATAAGTGTTTCTGTTGAAATTGATTTCTAATTTTATTCCATTGTGGTCTGAAAAGATACATGGTATAATTTCTATTTTTTAAAATTTGTTGAGATCTGTTTTGTGGCCTAGGGTGTGATCAATTTTAGCGAAAGTTCCATGAGCTGATGAGAAGAAGATATATTCAGTGTTATTTGGGTGAAATATTCTGTAGATGTCTGTTAGGCCCAAAGGTTTTAGAGTCCTGTTTAGGTCCATTGTTTCTTTGCTTATTTTCTGATTGAAGGGTCTGTCCAGTTCTGTCAGTGGGGTGTTGAAGTCCCTGGCTATTATGGCATTGCTACTTGTTATGTTATCTAGATCTAGCAGTATTTGCTTTATGTATCTGGGCTGTCCTGTGTTGGGTGCATAAATATTTAGGATTGTTAAGTCTTCTTGTTGGATTTTTCCCTTCACCACTATATACTGACCATCTTTGTCTTTCTTTACTTTCATCGCCTTAAAATTTATGATATCTGATATAAGAATGACTAACCCAGATTTCTTATATATTTCTTGGCCAATTCTTTTCCTTTATTTCTCATAGATGTTGAATATCATTTCCACATTCTTTTTTTGCTTTAGTAGTATGAAGTTTTAGGGTGCATATTACAAAAATCATGACTGAAATTTAATCTGTGATTCCATTTTATTATGTATTCTGATGTTTTTGCTCACATTTTTAAATCCCTGCAAATCAAATGTGTTCTTTGGCTTGAGGTGAATTATTTCTATACCTTATTCTCTCTTGCCTTCTCAAAAGAGCTTAATTGGTACATTTTGTCAAAGCAGGCCACTGGGTAAAGTATACTTGAGTACACTTGAAGATATTTCTCTAAAGACATACAAGGAGATCGGTTATTATAATAAATTGAGACTACTCAAAAGACATAGATAAAAGGATATAAAATAGACAACTTCAGCTTGCTGATAAAGAGTATGTGTATAGAGAGAACACCTGTATTCAACTTCTTTTAAATTTCCTTCTTGCCAAATAATTACTTGTTTCCTTTGTATTTTTAATCTGGCACACACAAGACAGTTGAACAAGAAGAAAACAAACTCAGATAATATAGTAGCAAAATAAGGCAAACCATTCTTATTCTGTACTTCACTTGAGTCTACATTCTTTATTCAGACTTGTTTCATACTGATTTATTATATAAATTGATGGGGTGTTCTCCAGTGCAACCTGTGGCTGTGAATATAAACAGCTACTGAAGCAATATAACTATATTTCCTAATCACACCAGGAGCGTTGACTAACAGCCTTATAATGGAAAATAAATTTAATTCAAAGAACGCCAGACACAAAGAAAAAAAATGCAAGGCATGAGTAAAAACAATAAAAGCCAAGATGAATCAGATAGATATGGAATCATAAATCTTAGAAATTCTGCTGTCTTACTATAGATCATCTGGATATCTTAGGAGCAGGAAGAAATTGGGTCTCTCGATGCTAACCACGTGGCTTCACTATGAAAATTAACTCTAATAGAACCAGGTTCAATACTTTCATTAGTCTATTTGCTCTTACCTGCTGGACTTACCAAAAAATTGAAATCCAGCACAACTTATAAGTTTTTTTGTTAATGATAATATGTATATTCAAATTTGCTTAAACCCTAGAATATATAATATCCTGTTTTAGAATATTGCATGGCCTAAAACAAGGTTAAACAAAACTCTGCATAGTTCTTTAATTTTTTAAACTACCATGCCTTGGCAATTTTAAAATTATGTAGAATGCTTTAATTAAAAATATTGTGATATAATTACTGTTATCAGAAAAACAACACGGTATTTACAGTGTCACAGTAACCGTACTCTTGAACAATCATGTAAATTATATACAGTCTCTCGTGATGGTCTTCCTCCTTTATCTCTTTAGATAATTATCTTCACTATCTTGCAAATAGAGATTTGCTGTCATTATTAATATGCTATGGATATAACCTAAATGTGAAATGTCATATCTAAATACAATGATTATGATATATTTTCTAATAATGATATATCATTCACCTATGAGACTAATACATATTTTTAAAACTATATTTTAGATATTATCCCTTTGCTTAAAAATCTTCCCATATTGATTTTACTTGCTTCTGAGTCATTAAAAAAATAGAATTCTATGTTTATGTATCTGTAAGAAACCTAGAAAAGTAAAATGGACATAAAGAATTGCTAACTTAATTAGATTTTTACTGTGTTAGTGGCAGAAGTAAAAGTCACCTAAATTTTGAGATTTGGAGGAAGCTTACAAAAAAGAAAAATCCAATTTAGAAGTATGTAACTGTGTCGGAATATTTTTATGGTTTGTTGGTTTAATTTTCAGAAATAGTATCATTGAATTAAAATAATTTCAGGTACATATAATTTTCATCATTTGTATATAAGTAAATAAATCACCTGTATATTTGCAAAAAAAAGCTTGTCAAATAATAAATTGTGTACAACTTTATTGCTGTCATATTAATGTAATTCAAGAAGCTTTTAATCATTTGTTATATTAATTTACTTTTTAATTCAAAAATACCTAAATAACCTAAATCACTAGATAATAAATTATAAGTATACATTCAAGATTTAATAAGGGATTCATTGTCCCAAGATAATGTGTTACTTTTAGTTTAAAAATAACTATTTCATTGTGTGGGACAATTAACTAGGGCTATTTGGAAGGATTCATAATTTACATCATTTCCTGAACAGCAGATTAAAAAGAATGTTCTCTTAGACTCCCTGTTCTTTGTGGATTTTTTCCTTTTTGGAGAAGGGAGGAAGTGGTGCTATAATAAAAACCTTCCTGATTCAATGCCATATATAAATAAGTACTGTTGATCAGAGGTTTTTCTACATATATGTACACAGAGGTCAGTAAATTATTTTTAGTTCCTGCTTACAAATAAGGTGACTAATGCAGAGACCAAAAACATTTTGTAATCATTCATATGTCTCTATGCCTGTAGAAAGTTTACATTCATTATAGTATAGTTATCTTGATATTTTAGTAGCACACCTGACAATTTAAGTGTAAAATTTTAAGTTTAAAAATAACTAGGAAAAAGATGTTTAAACATTTTCAAATCAAACATGTAGTGACTTGAGTTACAGCACTTCAGAATAGCATCCATTTTCTGTATTATAAGAATAAATGATTGTCATAGTTTATGTTAAAGTATCTAAATTGTTTCTCTGAGAGATAAAACCTGACAAAATAAGCAAAATGTGTAAAAAAAATCTGTGAACTTATGTAAGTAAAGAGACAATTTCCTTAACAAACATGACTTAGTTATCTGGAGTTAACGGGTCGATATTTTGAAAGTTAGAAAAAGAGATATTAATATGGTATCACTCAGAACCCTGTGTTACTGAGATTTAACAGATAATTCTGAAATTTCATGAATTTAAAAAAAAGTTTAGAATTGTGACCAAATCCTGACTAGACAAAATTATACTTATACTTTATCTTGCCTTTGTTGGTCACTCTACTCTTCCTTCATACCATAGACACATAGTAAAGTATATTTTTTTCTGTGTGATTAGTAAAAGATTAAAATTTTACTTGATCCATGGATTTAAATTTCTGGAAAGCATGTTTTCTGCTTATTACTTAATTTTATCTCTAAAGTTAGCAATTTCCTAATAAGGTAAATGTAAGAAAGCGGAAAAAGATTATAACCAGAAAGAAAAATGTGCACCACTATAAAAAGACTACAGGCAACTAAGAAGTGGGAAAATATCACCAGTTAGTCTCTAACTTGGTTCCTTCTTCTTCTTCTCACAATATGCTGTGGTCTTATCATCATTCTTCACCTTATTGTCCTTTCAAGGCAATCTAATCTCTAAATCTTTTTGTGACCCAGCATTAAGGCCAAGCTATTAAGTAAATAAAGTGTATCCCTAGTTTGCTGGACATATTTTTGATCATAAATAAAGGGTGTCTGTTTGACCGATTTAAACTTCTGATATGATAATGCCATGTTTTTCACCATGGATTTAACATAGTTGCATCAGTGTATGCTTATTAGGGTCAGCTTTGCATGGTCCAATATTGTCTCAGTTCAGTCTTAAAGTGAACGTAGCTTTGCGGGTTTGACATGTTTTGCACTGTTGTTAAGGCCTGCAACCTCTTACCTTACACTGTTCTAGCCTGTTGTTAAGTGCCTCTAACCTACTATACTTTTCCTAGGTCTCAGCCTTCCCTGACCTTCAATCCACATGTTTCTTTGTACCTACTTCAATTGCATTCTGTTGAATCCTTTCTCCAAATTCATTACATGTAAATCCGGTTAATTTCCCTTTCTTTTCATCAAAATTCAGTACATCCACACAGGCAATGTTCCTATTTTAGTTATTAATTTCTCACTCATACAATGTCCTAATTAATATAATTTTATCATTAATATTACATTATAACATATATAATAATATAAACTACTATCACATCCTTCATACCATCTTCATTCTTCCCTCCATGAAACAAAACTTAACTTTTTCATCACTTTCTCCCTCACCAATATTGCATCTAAAATATCCAAATGGAGGAGGAAATCCACAAACCATTAGGGAAAAGTGTGTATCTTACTGAAGATTTTGGAAAGAAGATTAAAGAGGTGGTATCTGTAGCTTGGCTCCAAAATTTCACTCCAACATCCTTTGTCTTAAGTTTGTCCTTTGGGCTGCAGGCCTTAAATCTCTTTCTCTCTAAAACTTTCTCCATTTAGTTGAGCATGATATATTGTTCTGTGAATTATGACAGCTATGACAACAAAGGAAACATACTGAACTTCATTTATGTCCCCATTAGACAATATAACATTGTCACCTGAAGAAATGAAGTTCATAAATTTGGAAAGGGAGCTTTATTTCTCCTAAAGGGTTGCAGCCTGTGGGTGGCCATTCTGATCCATTCTGATAGACTGGGAAGCATAGCCTTTGGCCAGAAGCTAGAAATGCAAACTTCAAGGGTATTGTGTAGGTAACAGAAATTAATGCTGAGCAGGGTGACTGAATGTACATCTATAATAAGCTATATGAGGAGTCATAAATATTTACGAAAGGCAAAACATGAGCATACAAAATTGAGCTTCATGTCCCTTCATGGGATCCATGTTCAGAAAATGGCAGCTTTAGCATGAACCAAGGGTGAAGTTTTTGGCCCTCTGATGTCAGAAGGTGAAGTACAGGACATGAAAATCCTTACCACACGTACTCCATAGACTAGTTAGAACCGCTCCATGGTTGGTGGTCTCTTATCAGGAAAGAATGCTGGCCAGTTGTAGTGCCAAAGCTGCAAAAGGGAGGGGCAGATCATGAGATTTAGCCCTTAGGGAAGAAAGCCTGATGGCTGTTATTGAGAGAGGGGTATAATGAGGTGTGTCTGACCTCTTGTCCAGTAATGGCTGGAAATGCAGTTTTAAGGTTTCTCTGGGGTCCTCTTGGCCAAGAGGGGGTCTGTTCAGTTGGTTGGGGGGACTTAGGATTTTGTTTTAGTTCACAATATGTTAAAGCAAATAAAACATTATTCAATGGGAGTCCTCATCTTTATTTTGATAGCTCTAAAGCAAACGTCTAGAATTATTATAGAGATATAATCCTCATTTAGTTCACCACTTGGTTTTAAATGCAGTCTCAAGAAGCAGGTTTCCAAAGTGCTTTATGAACCTCAAATTACATAAATAGAATGGAGTGAACTTTATAATTTGAGAAGGAATCTACAGTTAAATAATGAGATGATTTATATAGTTGAATTATGAAAATACAAAAAATCAACAACTAATTTCAATGAATAATATATATCTTGAGTGTACTTTACTTTCTATTTCACTTTACCTGAATGTTGAAATCTAAATGCATTTCCCAAAAATCCAATATTAATGATTTTCATGAATGATTATAAGTTAATATGATTTTCTGTTTTGCACAGAGTTCATTTGTCTGTGCATAATAATGTAATACTATCTATGAACAGGAATATTGGTTCCGTTTCATCTTTTTAAATACTGAAAGACCAGATTGCTATAAAAATTAAAAATATTAGTGAATTTAAAATTTACTTAGAAAAACTGACAAAGTTGTTATAAATAAACAAAATGATTTTGTGCATAAAGATTTCTATTTCTAGCCTGGATTATATCCATGAAGCCCAGACTGACATACGCAAATATCAAAATATCCACACCTGTATAGCTGACAGGCATGTCACATCTAACTCATCCCAAAACAAAGCACTTGCTCTGTCCCAACTACCCTTTCTTAGTCTTGCACATCTGAGCTGGGGGCAACACCATCATTCCAGATGCACTATCTGGAAGCTCTGATATCATCAGCAAATTGCATCAGCTTTACCTCCAAAATGTATTTATGCTTGAACTACTTCTCACTGCCTCTGCTACTAACACTTTCATCCAAGCCACCAAGATCAATGGCCCGTATTTTCATAATCTTCTTTTAACTTGTCTCTTTACATCCTCAGGTCTTTCTTACTATGCCAGATGGAGAGAATCTTTTAAAAATGTACTTCCAGTCATATTACTCTTCTGCTCAAAAACCCCAAGGGAATCCCTTCTCTCACTGAGTAAAAACCAAAGTCCTAACAAAGACAAAGAAAGCCCACAATAATCTGCCCCAACTCCACCCCTTTCCTGCTTTCCTTCTATATTCATCTTCTGCTATTCAATGCCTCCTTTTCTGGGTTCTAGTGCCACACGTTAGCCTCCCTACAGGCCAGGCACATGTTAGTCCTAGGGTCTTTGAGTAGATTGGAACACTTTCCACCAGATATGCATGAGATTCACACTCTCTCACCTCATTCAGGTCTTTACTCAAATACTCCATCACTGAGACTTTCCAGAGCTACTCTAGTTTAAACTACAACTGCTCTTTCTTTATACCTTTTTAAAAAATGCTCTTTTACTCCAGCTCACTGATCATCATCTGACACACTATGTATTCATTTTTTATGTACTTCTCTACCACTAGAATGTATATTTTCTAAGTGTAGGAGGTTTTGAATGCTTGTTCAACACTTTATCTCCAGTGCCCAGAGCACCTAGATGGCAATCCATTAATACTTGTTGAATGAATGCATGATAGATGCATTTAAGCTATAGAATAAGTAATGTATTATTTTAAACATTAATACTATTCCTACACAATGTTGTGTGGTAGGTCAAGTTGGCACTACAATTCCGTCTTGGCAGTTGAGGAAAATGATAATATAAAAATATCCATAGTATTTCCTAAATTAGAATGCAGCCTTCCTGAATTCTTTAAACTTGTCAGATATATTAGATTCCTACTGTTGCTGTAACAAATTACCACAAACTTATTGGATTAAAACAAATTTATTATTTTACACTTCTTGAGGTTAGAAGTCCAAAGTAAGTCTTACTAGGCTAAAATCAGGTGTCCACAAGGCTGCATTCCTTCTGGAGGCTCTAGGAGAGCATTGGTGTCCTTGCCTTTTCCAGATTCTGGAGGCTGCCTGCATTCTTTGGCTTATGGCTCCCAGGTCACAATCACATCTCACTGCATCTCTTACCCTGACTTTCTGGTTTCTCTTCTACGTGTGTAAAGGAATTTGTGACTATACCGGGCCCACGGGAATAATCAGGGATAATCTCCCCAGTTAGAAAACCTTAATTTAATCACATCTACAAAGTTTCTCTTGCCAGGTAAGGTAATGTATTTATAGTTTTAAGGATTAGGAAATGAACATTTTTGGAGGGCTATTCTTCTGCCTACCACATCAGAACAACATAAAATATTCTATATTATATTGTAATCTTAATCTTAATGTAAATTAAATGGTTCTTTTTCTTAGAAAGGTTTTAAATTTTATAACTTGGATTCACCAATTTATTTCAAAAAATTTTAATTGGCATTTCGTACTACAAGATTATTTTCTGTTACTAAGCATCTTGCTTTGAAATGTATAATATATTCGATTGCTTATGTCTTTTCTTCTGGTTTTAAAATTTAACGTAATTATACAAATTAATTATTGATTGAAACAAGAGTTTTAGCCAGATGCTCTTTTTCATAGCATTTTCCCCCATATTTATTTAAGTAGGCTTTTTATGTAAAGCGTCTCAATACTTAGTGTATTTCATTTTCGTTAGTACATAGTATAATTGAGTATTTAAATAAAAAAGAAAATGTGGCATGCTTTATTTAAGGCAACACCTGGAATTGTCCTCATTGAAATTTGGTCAGTAATAGAAGTAACTAACATTCATCAGATGCTGGGCAGGTGGGAGGAGGGAGGAAGGGATGGGTAAATTCATACCTAAGAGGTGCAGAGCGCACTCTCTGGGTGATGGGCACACTTGAAGCTCTGACTTGGGCAGAGTAAAGGCAATACATGTAACCTAAATGTCTGTACCCCCGTAAGACTCTGAAATAAATAAATAAATTAAAACCAAAAAAAAGAAATTTGGTCAATAATAGATGAAGGCGTTTTGCACATCAAAAACCAATTACTTCTCAGAAGGACAATAATCATGAGATTTGACAATTTTATATTTCACATTATGCATTTTCTTTTTCCAAAAATAGCCATTACAAAAATTATATTAACATATGTTTGATATATATTGGATTTATATGGAAAAATAAGTAATTTAACTCTTCTTTTGACACTTGTAAACAGAAATGCAATCACCTGTTAGGGAGTGGCCAACTGAGACAGCTAGCTTCAGAGTTTGTGCAATTAATGATTGTACTATCTTGATACTCACAAATAAATATGACTTTTGAAAAGTTAAATTGTAAATTTTGAACAGACCCAAATCCTAAATCAATATTTTAAATATGTAAGGCAAGGTAAAAGACACCAGTAGTGAAGTTCAAGTATAATAGTACTAAATATTATTCCTTGAATTGACTAAACAAGAAATGGTTTTGTAAGCCAAATACGAAGCTATTAATTGAAATCTATTTTGAAAATAATGCACTGTCAAAAAATACAGACTTATACTGTCCTTATATGAGAAATGGAGTAGATGAAATATTCTAAACATATTCCACAAACACTCAGAGAGCAACTTTTATGAGTAAGATACACAGAAAGGCTAATACTTATTGAATGTTTTCTAAGTGCTAAGCACTGCTCTAAATCTATCTATATTAACTCATTTAACTGATTTATGTTATATTAAAGACTTAGAACTTTTCAACCCAAATTTATGATCAACAATCAAATATGAAAGAAAAGTATTGTTAAATATTCACAATGCTGGACAACGATATTATCTACTTTGCTCCCACTCCACACCTGCCTCATGATATTGCCAATCTCCAAATACTTAAAAGTTGCCCTTGACATTCAGACATTTCTTATTCAGACCATGAAAAACTACCTTGTAGTCTCCCTGTAAAATATTTTGAGCTGATTTTCTGATTGTAACCAATGAAAATAATCAGTTTCAGAATTTGAAAATTGCAAAACATCTATAATTTGTTTCATTTTAATCAACACAGCAGCAGTATTTCTTTGGAGACAAAGTACAAGTTTAAGCACTCAGAAATTTGTTTTACTAAAAAGTAGAAATTGAAGTTTTTTTATATGAATGTTTTAATATCTTCTTAAACTTACATTCAACTATAGCAAAAGATTATTTATTGTTAGTATGCTGAATATAATCATGCCTATACCTTTTCTTGCCAGAATCCAGATGATTTATAATAACAACTTTGAATTTATGAGACATTAATCAGATGCTTAGCTCCCTCTGAGAGAGAGATGTGAAAGGGGACACGAAGGAGAAGTGTAAAGAGCAGATTGCTTAGAGATAATTATTGACATATCACCTCATTTGTGTCGCTTCAAGTCCAGCATAATACTTTGTTGAATATTGTGCACTGTTTACACATATATATTCTTACATGCTTAATGAAAACTGGCCCTTTTTTCCCTGAATTTTATTTGAAAATAACATTGAAGAAATATCCTTAGTACTTTGTTATATACTTTATCATCATAACACTTGGCAATACAACCTAATTTTAAAATAATTTAAAAATGAACAAATGAACTACCATTTGGCTTCCTCAAATGTGCTCTTATAAATATTCAAAATAAACATTGAAAACTCTGTGTATTAAAAGAGGAAGTCCATGGTTCTACCAAAATCTATCCATTTTTATTAAGGTCATTTTTAATAGGGTACATAAATGCACACTACAGACTGTAATTTCTAGTCTTCTTGCATTCAAGCAGAAGAAATATGTGCAATTTCTGGGAAGGATCTTTGTGAAGGAGGAAAAGGGTTTATCTTCTCTTCTCTTTTCCCTATCCATGGAGTGCAACATAGATATTATGATTAGTTAGCCTTAACCCAGGGGACTACCAACCCATTCTACAGAAGATCTGCCTCCTCAACACCATCAAGTTTCTAAGCTTGCCTTTGTCCCCTTAACTGTCATTTAAAAGAAAAACAAATTTATATACTGTTAAAATTGTTGTGTTTTGTGCCCTCTTATACAAGTAGACTAACCTGTATCCTAACCAATAAAGAATTTGGTACAAAGATATAGGAAAATGCAGGACAAAAACCCAAAAGCATTGATTTTGTATCCTGAAACTTTGCTGAATTTATTTATCAGTTCCAGAAGAAATGTGATTTTGCACTGGTAAAACAGGGAGAGGGCTGAGAAAGGACACAACTATTGCTGCGGGAGTTGGTGACCTTTGATAAGTCATGGTAAAAATGTCACCAGGGATCCTTGGAAGGCAGACCAACACAGCTTGACCTTTGAGCAGAAATGATTGGAAAAATGCAAAATATTTTCTGCTTAGTAATGTTCAACCAGAGAAGAACTTAGGTTGTTTAAGAGGCGGCTTGAATCTCAAGAGGCAGCATGATCAGGAGCCAACACTGTGTCCCCAAGGTTTTCTCCATCCCCTCAGCTAAACTTTGGTGCCAGTCCAGCTGCAAATGTCAAATTAAGGACATCTGTTAGCCGCTCAGTTTTAATTTTCCAGATTGCCTTAATGCAAGTCCAGTGTATACTGCTTAAATATGCACTATAAAAGGCTGCCAGCGAAAAGGGCAGGTTAGGGCTGAAATCTAGCTTCAGCTCTATTCAACATGCAATGAAGTTGGCTGTACCTATAGGAAGGAGCACCTTCTACTTTGCACAAAGGCACTATTCACTCACTGAGTTAATACCTTTGGGAATGCTGCAGGACTAAGGGGGCTTCTGTTTCTATTTTATCCTTTTAGAGTGGTGTCTTATCTCTTGCTCTCACTGTGAGGCCCTGCTTCAAAGTAGTTGTCATTATGTTGACAAAGGGGAATGGCAGAGTTCCCAGGCCAGTAAAATAAAAACAAACAATCCCACTGCTAGGTATATATTCAAAAGAAAGGAAATAACTATATCAAAAGGATATCTACATCCCCATGTTTACTGCAGCACTATTTACACTAGCCAAGGTTAGGAACAAACCTAAGTGTCCATCAATGAATGAATGGATAAAGAAAATGTGGTACATATATGCAATAGAATATTTTTCAGCCATAAAGAATGAAAACCTGTCATTTGCAGCAACATGGATATAACTGAAGAACATTATGTTAAATGAAACAAGCCAAGCACAGAAAGGTCAATTTCTCACATTGTCACTCATATATGGGAGCTAAAAATTAAAACAATCTATCTCTTGGAGACAGAGAGTAGAATAACAGTTACCAGAGGATGGGAAGGGTGGTAGGGAGTGGGGGATAAAGTGGGGATGGTCAATGGGTGCAAAAATATAGCTGGGTAGAATGAACAAGAGCTAGTATTCGATAGCACAATAGGGTAACTATAGTCAACAATAAGTTATTATATATTTTAAAATAACTAAAAGAGTAAAATTGGAATGTTCGTCACCCAAAGAAGTGATAAATACTTGAAGTGATGGATACACCAATTACCCTGGTTTGATTATTACACATTGTCTGCCTATATCATAACATCACATGTACACCATAAATATGTACACCTAATATATCATATAATCAAAATTGTAAAAATTATAAGCAAAGAAAATGTTTCAGATTAGTGTAAAAATAACCAATATTAAAGAAACTTTTACTATTGACCTGAACTTTGAGGCATAAATTGGCCCAAATGGTTTAGGAAACCGAAATAATTGGACAGATTCAAGTATATTACCTTTCATTCATTAGAATCTTTATATGGCTTTCAAGGACATGAGCAAAGAATAATGTCCAAGAGAGCAGAACCCAGAACTACCATATAAATTTATCAAGGGGAACTCCTTGAAAACCAGGGTAGGGACTTTTTACATTCATATACTGAACTGCTGTGGAACAGAAGTGTTTGTCTTCTATATTTCAGGAATTGAAGTATGAGGGAGTGATCATGTTCCTAGCCTACATTATATTTTATATGAGAGAGGGTTTGGTTTAGTATGTGGGTTAAAAGCCAGCTGGAGATGATTGCTTATCATCAAGACATTGTAGAATTTACCTTGGTATAATGAATGAATGGATCCCTGTGCTGCCATTATTGGGTTAGAAATGAGTGTGTTTTATGTGCAGGAAGAATGACCCAGAAAACACTATGTCCTCCTCCTTCATTAGGTGTGACCTAACTTCCTATTGTAAATGATGTGGTCAAATTCTAGGTTATTTTCTTTCAAATGACGTGAAGTGTCCTCCCTTTTTCTCTGTTCTTTTTCCCACTGACTAAAACTCTTTTTCACATTGTGGACAAAGACCTATGGGAATGGAGTAGAATATGAAAGAAGTATGGTTCCCTAACACGATCAAGCTACTATAAAAGCCCTGGAATGCCTGCCTGGTTTGTTAGGTGAAAAGTAAACAAGTATTTTTAAGCCACTGTATATTGGGGTCTTGTAGTTGATAGTATTAGATAGATCAGTAAAAAACAATGACTCACTAAATTTGAAACCTTGAATGGAGAACAAATATACATTTTGAATAACAATTGTTCTGTTAATTATTTTTTTGTATTCTGGCTGACTTATTGTAGCATAAGATGATTTATACCTAGCACGTGTCTGGCACACAGTATTCACTCAGTAAGTGTTTGACGAGTGAATTCATTAAAAATTTTCCATCATTTATTATTCATCATTCTTTCTACAAGAAATTGTGCCTAGAGAAAGTTTTATAATCTCCATAGAGTTGCTAGAATTTTAATACTATTCCTATGCCTTTATCAAAGTACAAACATATGAGCCAAATTGGACTCATAGAGCCAAAATGAAATTAGCTTTTGACAGAGCAATTTCAAAATAAATTACCCCAAACAGGCTCTTTTCTCCTTGGTAAATGCAAAGCTCTGCTTTTGAGCAAATATGCCTCTGTGCTTCAGTGATGGCATCCATGTGATCAGCCCCTCCTTAACTATCACTATGCTCAGAGCTAGGTTTGGGGCTTAATTTCAGTAGCATTTTATTAACTATACTCACTCATTTTGTAACTTTCTGCATACAGTGTTAGGGAGTGCATCTCAGAAGTAGAAATGAAGGTGTACAGAAGCAAGGGAATGCAGGCCCAGCACAGAGATAAACTACGTGATACCTAGCCACCAAGGGAAAAACAGGCTTTGTCACAAGATCACAAAGCATTCATTATTTGACTCATATCATCTTATAATTTCTTATTCTATATTATGTTATTTTATAGGAACTATAAATCAATATAAATCTATATATAACTGTGTATTAACATGTTAATATATAACCATATATTTATATTAATTAATATATAAATATTAATTATATTTTAAGCTACTCCAAAAGATTTTATAACATTGGTAGAAATTAAATAGTTAATAAGTAAATACTCTTCTCATTTTCCCACTTATAATTTTACTTTTTAATTTTAATTTGATTAAAATTAAAAATATTAAAAATAAGTTTGACAGAAATATATCTGGTAAATCCTATGTGTGAATTTTAAAATAAATAATACTGGCAGGAAAGAATAAAGCTGATAAGGTAAAAAAATAAGAATAAAATTAAAGGATAAAAAAAGATGAAATGTAGCAAATGCATAAACACAGATGTTCTCACATGTATGTTGTTATGCTCTGGTTAGTCTTTATTTGACTGTGCCCTGTATGCATGATACATACAGATCTCTTATTTCCATTCAGTTCTCTCTGTGCTTCACTAAAAATAATTTCTATTGAACTATTTCAATTCACAAATCCTTTTCTCTACTGAGTTCATTGTTTATTTCCTACAAGTAGTTGTCCATTCCTCTATTAATAGATAGAAGGTGTGGGAGGTCACCTCACCGTCATAATAAAATGTCTGTTTCAGTGATAGTTTGCAGCTATACTTAGCTTTGAAGGTGTGACTTTGGTGTATATGTGTTGCAGGTCCTTCTTTTCAGGGAAACTTTGCCTCCTAAGATTTTACATTGTCTTTTAAATCCATCCCACTCCCCCTTATGTGCAGACCTCTCAGGGCTTGGTAGATCTTTGTCACTTCTTCCTGGAAGTCCTACCCTTGCAGATATTGAGCTTAGGTTATTAGATTTTAACCACATGCAGGTTTATAACTTGGCAAATGTCTGGAAGGGAAGATCTGTATTTCATATGTTGAAGGTTTCTATCTCTAGTTTTTGTCTCTTATGTGTTGCATAACAGTAGGATAGCACTGAGACCACTTGTCAGTTATGCAGTAGATCCCCCAGAAGTAGTAGATCTGAGTACATATTTTCATGGTGAACACAGACTACCACTTGTACCACACAGATCTACTTTCTGAGCAGTGTTAGAGAATAGCTCCTCCATATTTGCAGGGGACTTCTCTTTCTGTGGGAAGATTTAGGAGAACTGTAGACTTCATCTCTGCCGATGGTTTCCAGCTTGCAATTGGTATTCATCCTCTTCCTCCTGCACTGTTCAATCTAAATTATCCTTGCCCTTAGCTTTCACTTGTGTAGTTTTCAGTGACTTACTCATTAGTGTAACCCAAACCATCATAACTGAGGAATCTAAGTCTATGAGAGCCATATTATTTTCAGGATAGGGTTGCTACTCATCCATTCATAGTTACAATGGATCAATGAAGAATCAGATGGCACCAATAGTCACATGGGTTCCACATATATTCCTCTTCGCCTCCATTTTGTAAAAGGAACACAACCACCACCTGTTTATCAGGGTCAACTATCCCTGACTGGATGGCAATTTCAACTCAAGCTAGCTGCTTCCTGGCTGCAAAAATTCCAAAGAGTCCTGGAAACAGTCACAGTTTGTAGTTCATTAGGACCCTTGCCATATTCCCTGGCAAAAGTCTTCCTCTGACAACCAGAAGCTCTAATCCTAGAATTATAGAGAGAAGAAACATAAAATTCCAGTGATAAATGAGATACATGGATGACTCCTGCTTTGAACCCTTGGATATCAGACCCATATATTCTTCCAACTAGGAACAAAATACAAAGTCTCTGATTTAATGCATATACTATATCTGGAAGGAATTTTTCCTTTATGAAATTTTAATCTATGTGGTCTTCCTTGTTTCCACAACTACTTGATATTTCTAAACTTTGTTTTTGTATTTTTCGTTTTTATCTCAATTTGTTGCGATGAATTGATGTTACCTTCTACATTCCATTTGGAAACTGAAATTGCTCCAGTCATATCCATTCATGTAACAATTAGAGTCTGGAAAAAACAAACCAAAAAAGTGTAAACCTTTGGAGAGAGGTTAGAATTGGAGGAGCTAATGCTGATATTACAATTTTTATTTAAATACATTTGCATTGTTTGGAAGTTTTAAATTTATGGTACATTTATGCACTTTTTTTTGCAAATTGAAAACATATCCAAAGTTTACTACAAAACATTTTGATGCATTTATTTAATTATTTTATTTTATTTTATTTTTTAAAGGAAATTATCTTTCTAACCCACCTTATAGCAGTGATTCAAGGTCAGACACATGAAATGGTTTCAGAATCAAAAGCATTAAGCATTCTATAAAAAGCGGGTTTGGATACATCATATCAGGCACACAAAAATCACATTTGAAGGCATTGAAGAGGAAAATAACTTGGGCTGTTCAAGAGCTAAAAAAAATGCTTTTGTGAATGAAACAAAGAAAGCCAAAGAGGCCCAACGTGAGGTTGTAAAGAGGTAGGTTATTGCCAGTTTACAGAGGGATTTTATTCCATAATAATTATTTTGGCATTTTTCCTATGTGCTAGAAGTTATTGCAGAGTTGTGATAATGAGTGAAAAACCAGAACTTTCAGTGTTCACTACACCAAGACTATTAAGTGTTACAAAACTTTCGCTGGAAGCTACACCTTTTGAGTGTGATTAGCGTTTGTGGTAGACAGAATATTGCTACCACTACCATCCCACTCTCCACAAAGATGTCCACACCATAATCTCCAAAACCTGTAACTATCTTACCTTACACAGCAAAAGGGACTTTACAGATGACTAAATTAAGAATTTGGGGATGGGGAAATTATCTTGGATTTTCCGAGTGGGCCCAATGTAATCATAACGGTCCTTATAAAAGTAAGGCAAAGCGTTCAAGTTAGAGAGAAGATATGTAACGAAGGAAGCAGAGTTAGAGTGACGCACTTTGAATACGGGAAGGAAGACGCCATGAGCCACGGAATGCCTGTGGTCTCTAGAAGGAAACCTCCTTGCAAAAAGCAAGGATACAGATACTTTGCTAGAGCCTCCAGAATGAATCCATGTTTCTCAGCATCTTGATTTTGGCCCAGTGAGATCCATTTCAGATTCTGACATCCAGAACTGAAATGAAATGCATTTTTGTTATTTTTGTTGTTTTAAGCCACACTTATAGCAATTTGCTTCTACTTATTTGTTCCTAAAAACATATTGCCTTGCTTAACCCTACAGTTTCAGAAAGATATTACCCTATATGTGGAGGGGAAGAGTGGAGCAGGGAAGGGATGAAGTAGCTCAGCTAGCTTCATCACAGGAGGGCATTGGCTGCCCCATGCTTATTGAAACACTGATTTCTGAGAAGGAGAAATATGCAGCGGATTTATCTAGATAGCTATTGCTTTCCCATATTGTTCTCATCATTGATCAATTTTCTTGGTATTCTGTACTGAAACTTTGCTTCTTTTTTGGGTGTTCTGACGTTCAATTAGAAAGATGTGAAAGGACAACCAAGCATCAATATGTTTCATAATTCTTAACATTAAAATTGTCAGCAAAATCTCTTTTATGAATTTAAATAGATTAACCAAATTAAACAACACCAGAACAATAAAAATTTTGGTGAAAAATTAACAAAATATTAACTCAAGTTACCATATTCCAACTAGAGTGATATAAGTGCAAAAGTTCTCTTTAGGAAGGTTGTGTGGTAACAAATCTGTGTTATCTGAGTCTATCAGACACAATCAACACAGCCATGGGGTGGTGAGGATTGACCAGCCCCATACACTCAGGCTATTAAAACAGAGCAACAATGGCACAATATGCATTCTGAGCAAAAAAATAAATAAATAAAAAAAAATAAAATAGCAAAATAGCATTTACCTTTGAATCGATTAATAAAATTGAACCAGGTAATTCTGAGCATAGATAGATGCCCAGTACTTACATTTATTCTATAGCTTACATTAAACAGAAAAAACAAACAAACAGAAAAGATTGCTCAATTTAAAACTGAAAGTCTGGATTCATTATTTCTTACTAAGATCTGTTATCCCGGAATTCCAGAAGCTGATAAAGGTGGTGAGATTTGATCCCAGTTTCCATACAGGGTCCAAGTAGACACTAGAGTTGTGAAGGCAGATAAATTTCTAATGCAGTCAACTCACCTCTATAGATTTTAACATGAAGCTAAATTAAGCTCAAGGTCAAGCAACAAATTTGGAAAGAAACTACAGCAGTGACAATCTTCTTCATGTCTCCCTGTGACAGGAAAACAATTTTGTAGTCATTTTTCCTTTTCCCTTCCTTCATGCAGACTTTATTAAAACTGAAATATGTAGTACAGTGGTGTAAATTTAACACTAATTATAAGCATTATAAGTAGCCTTAGCTATAATCATGGTTATATATATAATTATAAAGTGATTCATTTATTACTAAAATTTCATCTCCACCCTGGACTCCACGTACACTTTTATTAATAGTGGCTCACCTGGTGTGACTCACACCTTAAAAGAAAATCTTAGAAAGCTAAATACTGTTTGGTAAAATTACTATATCTACTGAATGATAATCATATAACAGACTCTTATTTATTATATGACATATCACATAATAGCATATAAGAAATTCTTCTTTGTATTCAAATGCTATTTGATATATACATCTGAATAAAATTACTTAAAACAAAGACAACAGAAAAATCACATATTCTTCTTATTTTAAAACATGAAATATGCATTGTATTATCTAAAAAGGACAAATAGCAGAAGCAGTAGATGGCAGCATTGTTGCATATTTTATTATTTGTTATAAAGCAATTGCTTGTCTTTATTCTTCACCCAACAGCCTTCATTACTTTCTACAGTTTTATAAGCCAATGTATGAAGATCTTGAAATGGTAATTTGAAGATTTTGTTTTTTTACCAGGTAACTTGGATTTGTGTTTCCTCTCTGTATAAAGGATGTTATCTGGAGAACAACAGGAGTGGGAAACAAAAGGTCTCTGTTCTTCTACATCTGGTTTTATAGCTAAGCCATGAGGCCAGGGAGTTGGGAAATTGGTGCATTATTATAGACTCACCCATTCCCACCTTCTTGAATTTATTGAGTGGCTTTGAAATATACATTTTATAATCCCTATTCAGCCTTTATAATCTCTTTGATTTCAACATGTTCTTTGATGCTGAGGTTAAATGAAACTTAACTATTTTTATGTAATTTGTTCTTTGGCATTCTGTAAGTATTTTAAAGGAAAATTTTTAGGGAATAACTAGATTTTTTTAAGGGAGAGAAAAGGAAACTGTTCATCTTTTGAACAGCACCAAGGAGATATCTACAGGAGATGCATAAGGAAAAGTTCTAATAATGAGGCTGTAATGAAGTAACCTATACATTTGGGAGAAGGGAACACAAAGGAAAATGAGTAATGGATCATCCAGTTAAAATTTTCTGAAATTTCTGAGTGTAAGTAGAGCTACAGGCCAGACGTACTTAACTTAAGCTTTTGTTGCACTAGGAATAATGTTTGATATCAAGATAGGGGAAGGGTTTTTCTTGCTGCATCCAATGTGTTTAGTTGTGCTAGATTTTGCTTCAAGTATATTTGGTTCTCAAAAAAAAAAAGCCTTAAAAGTTACACTTTGCTTCCTTTCTTTCCATAAAAAGATTAAATTTCAATTGAATTTAATAGCTGAAGTACATACAAAGGTACCAATTTAATCTCATCAAATTTTTGTGAACACTTTCAGTCATAAGAAGGCAATATTAAGGTGTCACATTTAAGTGATATATTATCAGTGCTCCTTTTTGTATCTTCAACATAATATGGTAGAATTCTGTAATGTACCATAAATAGCAACTAATGTGGGAGCAAGCTGAGCTGCTCTGTACACTTTATAACATAATCAAGACACTGCAGAGTTTTTCTTTTGAAATACCTAAATTTGACCAGGTAACGTACAATGATCAGGATCAAAATTCCCTTTCTGATTTGAGACTTGCTTTCATTTTTTGTCTCCAATTTCAATACCTAAATCTGAGCAAATAACAATGACAGTTCACTTTCCTTAGTCAGTGTTAATTTAAAAAATCTTTGTGACTTTCAACACATCTTTATACATTCTACATAATTTTATCCCAGAAACCACCGTTTGGAGAATTGTCACAGTTATTGCAATTCCAATTACCTTTTGTGAACAACTAGACACAGTTTGATCAATTCAAAGAGCCTCAAGTCAAATAAATAAATGGCAGAGACTACAAAGGATTAGTTCTGAGAATCTACAGTCACTTTCTGCTACCTTGAACAGATTACAATTATGAAAATTAGCCAGCTTGTTGAAATTATTTCTTTTAAAGGCACAAAGATTACTGGAAAACCTTTAATGTTTAAAAGCAGAGATAAATGTATAAAGAGATCATTTTAATGTTTTCCAAAATGTTATCATATGAATTAGAAATAACAGTAAATTTATGTAATAATTTATTTGTGTCCATAAAATATTTAATATCTATTATTTGAATGTAAAACTATTACATGTATTAATAATTTATAAATATTATGAACAATTTTTAAAATTCATAAAATATTTTTCAAACTATAAAAAATATATGAACAAAGTGTATGAAGATAGCTTATTTTTTAATAAGGAAATTGCATATGGCATGAAAAAATATAAATAAATTCTAACAGTAAGGAAACTAGGGCATTTCTCAGTCAAGGTCCTTTCAAAATTTTAGAAACATGATGTCATCTATGTGACTATACCGTTAGCTAAATCTTTCTATGCTCATTAGCTAGTCCAGATCACAAAGTCCATTCCAAGTTAAAAAATTAAAGAGAACAGAGACTAATTCAGACATTTTTAAAGATTTGTTTCTCTTTAGTATAGACTAGACCAAACTTTAAGTGAGTTTTTGCATCTGTATTTCTTACTTCGTTCCTTTCAGAGGCGTGTCCACTTTTGAGTCAGTTTGGCCAATGTAGAGTGAGCAAACTGCTTTGGGCTTATTTCGTTATTTATCATTAGATTGTAAGGAGAGCCAAGTCTGCACTCGAGGATCTACCTACTATCATGCAAGGGAATTCTTGCTACACTCCAAATACGTAATTCTGCATTCTATTTTTACTGGATCATCAGGCCAACATCACTTCTAGCTGTTCGGTATTATAGTTGACATCTTACACCTTACCAAACTGTCACAAATGCTTGCTCAATCATGCTGCTGTATGCCATGCAAATACGTGTAAGGGTTCTTATTAAGTATTTTACATATGCAAAATTATATATTTAAAGGATATCATAAAGATTATTAGGAAAAAAATGCACTCTTTTTTTTAACCAATCCACTTAAGAACCAGACTTTGAAAACCACATTAGGGGTCAGTGCAATTCTCACTCATTCGTTTTATAATCCACCTAAACTCAAAACTTTGAATTCTCCATTCATCAATATATTTTTTCATTTTTAAAAAAATATTTTTAAAATATTTCACAATTTTTACCATTATTATTCATAGTATTATACAGACTATTAATGTATGTATGCTTAAAATATGTACGATAATTTATTTTCCCTGCCTTTGAAAATTATATAATTATTACTATACAGTAGTTATTATTTTGCCAATTATTGTATTTACTACTCAGCCTTATGTTTTCATGTTTCATACTTAAGAGATTTTGTCAGTATTTTATAGTATTTTAATATAGAAATATACTCATTATGCCTATTTTCCTGTCAGTGGACATGTGAGTCATTTTTAGGTTTTTGATGCTTTCATAAAGATAGTGTATAGGATTCATGGCACAAAATTCTATACATTTTTAGGACTATCCTTAGAAATGTAACTGCTAAGCCATGGGATACATGCATATTTAATTTTAGCATATTACTTCAAATTGTTTTCTGACATGTTTGGAAGATTTTATTTCAGGGAGTACATGAGTTCTGGTTGCCTTTGATACTCTCCACATTCATTATTGTCAGAATTCAATTTTTTCTAAGCCTGTGGGTGAAAAAATAGAATCTCAGTTTCACTGAGATTTTAAGTTTATATTACATTTCTTACTGATGAATTATTAGATTTATTGCTCATTTGTTGTACTTACTCTATGAAAAGCTTATGTTCTACATTCATTTTTCTTTTCTGTTGTTTGTATTTATCTTGTTGTTCTATAAATGTTTTACATAGATTTGCATTTGTTTCCATTCCTAGACTGTTTCATGTTTTCTATCTTGCTTAGGAAATTACTGTCTTCTGAGGATCATAAAAATATTCTCATATGTTATGTTATCAAAGATGTCTTTGTTTTTAATACATGAATTGACTGGTATTGATTTGTTTTATAATGAGAAAGACCAATTTTCAAGATTGGTCAACATATAAAATGATAATCATTTCCTTGATGGCAAGCCCCATGTCCCCTGCAATCATACATAAAATGTCTATACAAAGAGGGTCAGTTTTCTGCTCTTTCTATTGTATACCACTGAACTATTTTTCAGTAATCCCAAGATATTTTCCCACTCTTGTAATATATTTTCAAATTTTGATTATAGGATATTTTGTCCAATAAAGCATAGTGCTTCACTTCATTTCTTCCCTACTACTCTTTCTGATACCTGGAAAAATGTGTGGAAATTTCTTGTTATGTATTCCTTAAATACTTCAGAGTATGCACTAGCAAAATCAACTAAACTTGAAGTTTCTTTGTTGGCAAGTTCTGGTTTTCATCTTTAATTTGTGGTATAAAATGTGTGTAATAAAATTCACTTCTTTTTAATGAAAGAAGCTGACGAAATTTCCCTCTATTCTGGTTTATGGAGAGTTCTCAATAACAAACGATGTTAAACTTTGTCAAATGCTCTGTGTATCTATTGGGGTGGTCACAGTTTTATTTTTTAGTTCTGTTTTAGTCTGTTAATATGGAATATTACATTGATTGATTGATTGCCAAAATTTGAAGTAACCTTACATTCCAGGGATAAACCACACTTGGATACAATGTTCATCCTTCATAGATGTTCCTGGATTTGATTTGCTAATGTTTGTTCAGAATTATTGCATTTATGTTTATGAAGGATATTAACCTTTAGGGTTTTTGTTTGTTTCTTGTAACAATTCTTTGGTTTTTGTAAATAATTTTAGCTTCATAAAATGGGTTGGTAAGTGTCCTACCTCTTATATTATGCAAAAGTTTGTTTAGAAATGGCATTATTTTTCTTTGAATATTTGGCAGAATTAATTAATTAAGCTATGCAAGCCTGGAGTTTGCTTTTAAGAAGGCTTTTATTTAGGAATTCAATTTTTAAAAAATAAATAGATGAGAATTTAAATTATCCACTTCTTCAGAGAGCAATTTTTCTTCCTTGGCATTTGCACTTTTTATCAAGGTGGTTGTAAGAGGGAAGACTTGAAATATCGATTTAATTTCTTTAACAGATGAGATTATTCAGGTCCTTTACTTTTTTTTTAAACAATTACAGGAAGTTTGTGCCCATGAATTTTCCAATTTATGTTTTTATATTTATTAGTATAAAAGCGTTCATAATATCCTCATATATTTTTAATGTCTCTAGAACCTGATTTTGATATTTCTTTTTCTTTTTTCCTGGGTCAGTATTTGTAATTACAAATATATTAGCCTTTATGAAGAAACAATTTATGGTTTTGGTGATTTTTCTATTGTACATTTGTTTTCATGTTTTGTTTTGTCTCATTTAATGAATATCTGTTTTATTTGTATGCTTTCTTTGACTTTTTCTGTGTTTAAATTAATTCTAATTTTTTTCCATCTTCATAATATGGATCATTGAATCATTTATTTTTAACACTTTATTTTCTACTATATGTAGCACGTGGGGCTATAAATATTCCTAATCACTGCTAAAATGCATGCCACAAATTTTGACTTATGGTATATTTATTATATCAGTTAAGAATATTTTATAAGCATTTTGTAATTTGTTTTTTCATCCACAGATTATTTAGAGTTATATTACTTAATTTCTCAATACATGCAACTTAATTCTGCTGTGGCCAGAGAACATAAATAAGTAATTACTGTCCTTTGAAATTCATTGAGCTTGTCCCATTTTATGATAAATTTTTGTAAATATTTTATGTCAGCATGAAATAATGCATAAGTTGTTTTTCTTGGGTACAGTTTTCCACAAAATTCATTTAAATTAATTTAGTTAACTGTGTCAAATTGATTTACTATATCTTTCCTGAGTTTTTGTTTGGACGGGTGAACTACCCAAGACATTACAACAGGGGTTGTTTTATCTACTCATAAATAATTCACACATAAATCATCTTCCTAGACCAGATTGTGCTAGACCTATTGCATCTTTCTTTCAGTGCTTTCTCTTCTATATTTATTCTCTTGTGCATATATTCTATTCAAATATGTTAAATGTTATTTTTTCTTCTGTTATTTCAATTACAATTTTCCAATATCTAATTAAATGTTAAAATTTGAAATTTATAATAATAATTTTAAACATATATTTGTTACTAAATAAATGCATGAGAAAGGAAACTAAAAGAAAAGTATCATGAATGAAAATGGCTTTCAAATAATATATTTGTTTTAATTTCTTTTATGATTTTAGTTTAAAATATATTACTGCCATAATACAAAATGATATTATAATATATAACATTATGCATGACAACTTAGATTGTTTTCTACACTAAAATTAATACAATTAACATATGCCTGTTCTGTTTTAGACTCAGAAATAAAAAAACTTTATAATTTGGGAATTGAGGCTGGAATAAATTAGTAGGCTCAGCATTTATTTCCGGTTTCTAGATAATTCCACTGTCAGATCAGTTTTCTAACATGTGACTTGAGGGACAATTCAATTCAAGTAGCTCAAAAGTTTGGAGTAATAAAATGTGAGTTCCTACATATGAATACATTGAGTAATCATCTACATTATATTATATTTTCTGGCAATTGATTATTTTTTAAGTGTTTAAGAAGGTCATCACTAATAGCATTTATATATGTAATTTATGTGATACGATTATAGAGGCCAGATCCCAGAATGAATAAAGAGAATTAAGTTCCCTTGCAACAAATCATATCACCCGTTTTAGTTCTATGGCTTTATAGTTTAATTGAGACTACCTTGATTTAATGATCATCAAGGGTCTCTTTTAGTACCATTAATAGATTAAACAGCCATTAAAATTGCCCAAACAGTTCTTTGACCTAAATGAATAATTTTAATTTTTCTTTGGATTGTTTCCATTAAAATTACATTTAGCTTTAGGATGGTATATTTTTTCTTTTTTCCTGGAACCTATGGACCTCATTCATTTTCAATGACTCATTTTGAAAAGATGGTTTAGTCATAATTTCTTTACTTCTTCCTATAAAAACATGATGCAATGAGAGATCTGTCAAATCCACACTGAGATTTGATTCTAATTGATCCTGAGTCAATAAAGTTTTTAAAAGTGAATGAGTTCTGAGAGTGGACATCCCAAATTTTCCATCGGTACAACTCAGCTTAGTCACTCGTTATAGAAAATATCCAGGTTACAACAAAAGGAGTAGAAATAGGCCAAGCACACTGAAGATGAAGTGACTGAGCTGAGATTCTGGAGAGACTAAGATAGATTGAGTTCCCAGGGCAGAGTACCAGAGAGTAGAGTACAGAGAGAAAATTCTGGCAACCTTCAGGGGATCTTTCCAAATCCTTTGTTGACTAGTTTTTGGCTTAGATGTATGAAAAAACTATCCAAGTCATTGAAAAAACCACCCCCAAAAATTACAGGAAAAGATAATTGAAGCCAAAACAAGGCAGGGAATAGTACCTGTTCTCACAACCTAGAGAGGAAAATGTGATATAGGTTGAGTATCCCTGACTCAGAATGCTTGAGAATGAAAGTGTTTCAGATTTCAAATTTTTTTTGGATTTAGGATGCTCCACTTGTAATTCATGGGCCATGATGAAGAGTATTTGGAAAGTTTTTGCCATATTATTGAATTATGGAAATATGGTAATTATTCAAATTGACCATAGCATAAATGCTGCTCTGGTCCTGCTTAACAAACTTAAAAAAGTAATATCTGAACAATGTATCCATGTTTCTTAACCATATCCCACAACAAAGCCAAAGAATTTTCATAGAAATAAAAAGTATCTGGGAAGCAAACAGGTAAATTTTTAATGTGTGTCATTCAATCAAAATTTGCCAGCAAGGCAAAGAAGATGGAAAATATGTCTCATAATACTGGAAAAAGTCAATAAATGATGACCCAGGAATGATAGAAGTGTTAGAATTAGTAACAAGAATATTAAAATAGTTATTATTACACCTCCAAGAAGGCAGAAGAAAGATTGTACATGTTAAAGAGACACATGGATATAAAAAAGGTGTAAAATCAAACTTCCATAAATAAAAGGCTTAATGTCTGAGGTAAAGAAAAAAAATGCACTAATTGGGAATAACAAAAGCTTAAACATTGAAGGAAGACACATTAGTTAACCTGAAAACATAGAAATGTGAACTATATAAAAATCAAAGGCAGAAAAAAAGTTTGAAATAAAGGTAAAAAGCATCAGTGAGTTATGGAACAACTTCAAGTTGTCGCCTGTTCCCAAGCAAGTTGGAGAGAAAGCAGAGCACAAAAAAAATCGAAAAAATAATGGCTGAAGATTTTCCAAATTGAAAAAAGATTAAACCCCCAAATTGAAGACACTTAATAAACTGAAGCACAAAAAAATAAAGAAAATTAGAGCAAGGCCTGTCATAATCAACATGCTTAAATGGGTGATAAATAGAAAGTCTTAAAAGCACTCAGAAAAACAGACATATTGTTCATAGGGAAAATTTAAAAAAAACAGCTGATCTTTTATGAGATACAATAAAAGTGTGAAGATAATGAAACAAGATGTTTAAAGTATGAAAGACAATAACTGTCTCCATAAAATCCTTTACCTAGTAAAAACTAATTTAAGAATGTGGATGAAATAAAGACATTTTCAGCATAGGAATATTGACAGAATTCATCATCAGCAGAAGGAACTGTTTGAAACAAAAGAAAAATAATACTGGGTGGAATTCTGGATCCATTCAAGAGAATGAGGAAAATCATAAATTATAAATGGTAATTACATGGTCAAATATAAAATAATTTTCTTATTTAAAATAAAGGTAATAGACTATTTAAAGAAAAAGTGTAATGTACTTTGGAATGTATGCACACAAACATACACACACACTCACACACATACACGTGATGCTTGGGAACAACACAAAGGCCAGGGAATAAGAAATAAAAACATAACTTTGTAAAGCTCTTTTACTACACATAAATGGTATGATATTATTTGCATGTAGACTATGATAAGTTAAAGACATATATTATAAATCATAAAGCAACTACTAAAATTACAAAAACACACACACAAACACATACACAGATGAGACATAGCTGTAAGCCAAAAAAGGAGATAAAATAGAAGCATAAATTATCAATTTATACAAAGGCATTAAAAAGGGATACAAAGCACAAATAGGACAAATAGAAAACAAATAGCAAGATGATAAATTTAAACCCAAACTTATCAATAATCACATTAGATTAAATGGTTTAAATGAATCTAGTAAAATGCAGATTGTCATACTGGATAAAAAGGAGGAGACCAACCTATATGCTGTTACAAGAAACTTGCTTTAAGTATAAAGGTTCCAAAAGGTTAAGAGAATGAAAAAAAAAATATTCCATGCTAGCCACAACCAAAAGAAATCTGGAACAGCAATATATTATCAGACAAAGTAGATTTCACATAAGGAATAGTCCTAGAAATAAAGAGGCCATTTTAAAATGATAAAGTTATAAATTCAATAAGAGCACATGAATTTCTAAATGTTTATAAATCTAATAACAGAACTTAAAAGCATATGACACAAAATTGATAAAACTGCAGGGAAAAATATACAAATTCACACACATACAGATTTCAACCCTGCTCTTTAATTAATTAATAGAAAGTATAGATACAAAATTAGAAGACTTGAAAAACACTATCAATTTGTCCTAGTGGAAATTTATAGAACACTTCCATTTAACAATAGCAGGATAAACATCAAACCATCATTAGCCCCAAAATAGAGTGAAAAAAATAGAGTAGGATGCAACTCTGAAAACTATGTATGGCAATGCTCTATTAGAAGTTATCATACAGATATTCTGAACTTTAAATGAATGAATGAATAAATAAATACATAAAGTATAAATAATAAAATTTGAAATACTCAAATTTGTAAGATTTATATTGAGTAATTCATAACCAAGCTGTTTCTTTTTTTACATTTTAAAAATTCTATAATATGTTTTAAAAGCCAGTATGAGGGAATGGTCTTAAATGTTAAATGTCATTACATTTTAAATAAGTAGTCATTAGTTTGGCCAAAGTCAAAACGAAGGAGAAAAATCCTACAAGCTGTGAGACAAAAGCATCACGTAACTTACAAAGAAAAACCCATCAGACAAATGGCAGACTTCTTAGCAGAAACCTTGTAAGCCAGAAGGGATGGAGGTTCCAGTTTTAGTCTACTTAAATAGAATAATCACCAGCCAAGAATTTTATATCCTGCAAAACTAAATTTCATAAATGAAGGAGAAATAAACTATTTCCCAGACAAACACACACTAAGGGAATTTGTCACCACTAGTCCTGCCCTAAAAGAAATGCTTAAAAGGGTTCTATACATAGAACAGAACAATTGATACCCACCAGTGTATAAACACCCAAAAGTTAAAACTCACAGCTCTTATAAAACTGTAACACAAGGGAAAAAACAAAGCAACTAGGTAACAATCAACATGATGTATCTCACATTTCAATATTACCATTGAATATAAACAGTCTTAATGCCACCCTTAAAGATATAAAATGGCCAAATGGAAAAAAAATTTAAAAAAAACAAAAGAAAGAAATATTGTCTCCAGTAACCAATTTAACTTGCAAAGATTCTCGTAAAATCAAGGTAAAGAGGTACAAAATTATATTCAACACAAATGGAAACCCAAAGTGAGCAGAAGTAGCTACTTTCATATCAGATAAAATACACTTTAAGTCAACAATTGTAGAAAAAGACAAAGATGGTCACTATATAATGATAAAGGGATCAATTCAACAAGAAGATATAACAATCCTAAATATATGTGCATTTATCACTGGAGCTCTCAGATACATAAAACAAATTCTACTAAATAAAAGCAAAGAATTAAACAGCAACATCATAATAGCTGTGGACTTACTTCAACACTTCACTGACAGAACTAGATGGATCATCAAGGCAGAAAATCAACAAAGAAACAGTGGACTTAAATGGGACTGTAGAACAAATGGACATAAAAGACATTTGCAGAACATTCTACTCAAAAACTGCAGAATATACCTCCTCCACTTCACCACATGGATATTTTCCAAGATAGATCATATGTTAGGCCACAAAACAAGTCTCAGCAAATTTAGAAAGATCAAAAGCATACCATTTATCTTCTCAGACCACAGTGGAATAAAACTAGAAATCAATTCCAAAAGGAATTCTCAAAACCACACAAATACATGGAAATTAAACAACCTGCTGCTGAACAATTCTTGGATCATCCAAATCGGTAATTAAAAAATAAATAACCCCATCAAAAAGTGGGTGAAAGACATGAACAAATTTTTTCAAAAGAATATAGACAAATGGCTGACAAACATGAAAATATGCTCAACATCATTAATAATCAGGGAAATGCAAATTAAAACCACTATGAGATACCACCTTACCCCTGTCAGAATGGCCATTACTAAAAAGTCAGAAAACAAAAGATGTAGTTGCAGATGTGGTGAAAAGGGAATGCTTATACATTGTTGGTGGGAATGTAAACATTTCTGTGGAAAACAATATGGGGATTCCGCAAAGAACTAAAAGTAGACCTACCGTTTGATCCAGCAATCTACTACTGGGTATCTACCTAAAGGAAAATAAGTCATTTTACTAAAAAGACACCTACACCCAAATGTTTATCACAGCACAATTGACAATTTCAAAGATATGATATCAATCTAAATATCTATCAACTGAAGACTGGATAAATAAAATATGGTGTATATATATATTATATATATACACATTTATATATATATATTCATATACATAAATACATTGTGGAGTATTCCTCAACCATAAAAATGAATGAAATAATGTTTTCTGCAGCAACTTGGATGGAGCTGAAGACCATTATCCTAAGTGAAGTATATGTTAGGAATGGAAAATGAAATACCACATGTTCTCACTTATAAGTGGCAGCCAAACAAGGGGCGTATGTGGTCACAGAGTGGTGAAATGGACATTGAAAACTAAGTTGAGTAGGGTGGCAGGATGGTGAGGAATACAAATCTACCTATTAGTAAAGTGTACACTATTCTGGTGATGGATACATTAAAATCACTGAGTCAACATTATACAATTCATCCATGTAACAAAAAACACTTGTACCCTCTAAATCTATTGAAATTATAAGTATATAAATAAAAATAAAGTTTTGTACTTAATGGTTTTTTCCAACATCTACTTTTTGTTTTTAATTAAATTTTTGCCTTTGAAAGTGGAAAATTTAAAATGGATATAAAATTTAAAAAGGAATATAATGAAGTGCAATGTACCCCTAATTCAGCTTTAACAATTATGAATTTATGGCAAATTTTGTTTTATGTACCCTTCTCACTGACCACTCTCCTGGACTAAAATATTTTGACACAAATAATAAGTATCACATTTTATTCTTAAATATTTCCATATGTGTTTTATTTATTTTTTTGATCAACTTGTATATCAAACTATAATTATTTTTCCAGAAAATACATAGGACTGAGGAACATACAGACCACACAATGGAGATGAACTCAGCAAAATCCAGATTATGTGAAGCCATTTGGGCCAATCACCCTACTTTCTTCAACAAATAAATTGCTAAGAAAGAAAAGATAGGAGTAGAGGACCTATGCAATAAAATAGATCTAAAATACACAACAATCAAATGAAATGTATGGGCTTTATTTGTAATATTCTGAAATTAAAAAATAAATAAAAAAAAGAATTGAAATAAATTAAACTTAGAATCTGACTTTCACATTTACAGTATCACTCAGAAAAATCAATTATTCCATAATATCATCAACTAACCGTGTTGTATTCAAATTTCTACTTGTTTCTTTAAATAAGGAATCAACATGTGTTTTAAATTTAAGGATACTTGAAAACATAACCACAATATCATTCATTATTGTATCTATTATTAACACTGTTTTAAAATATCATCAAATATCCAGGCAACATAAAATAAATTTTACCATATAACTAATACCTTAATAAAAATTTGAAATAAGTATCACATAAGTAAATCATTCTTAAAAAATAATCTAACTAGAGCTGTATTAAAATAGGCATTTGTTTTTAATTGCTGAATATAATTTTATTTTATGATTATGCCTCATTTTGTTTATATATTCTTGTGGTAAAGCACATTTAAGTTGTTTATAGTTTTTGGCTTTTATAAATAATGTTTATAAGAAATTGATTAATAAATGAAATTTGTACAAAAACTGCCGAAGTTTTCCAAATTGGTTGTATGAGAGTTGCAGCTCTTCCACATTCCACCAGTTGCATTCAGTTTCCTGGATTTTTTTCTTTTTAATTTTTTTTCAAGGTTTTTCATTAACCCTTTTGTTTGACATTTAATTGCACCTCGTTGTAGTTTTAATTTGTATTTACCTAATGACTAGTAGATGAAATTCAAGAGAATATCTACTAGCTTTATACAAATTTTTAGAAATCAATTTTTATTGACATATGTAAAGTTTTAATTCTGCACATATATTGCCTCATCTCTCAAATATATATTTCAAAGAAATCCATGTGGTAAGACTGAGACTATGTTTTAAGTCATCTATGTTTAATTTTACCGAGGAACTTTTAGTAACGTGCTAATATATATTGCATAAATAGCAATAAGTTATCAATGCAAAAGCTTATGTAAAGATGTATAGTTCAGGATAGGAACAAAATCATCTGGGCTAATTTTAATAACTCTATCATATCTTGTTGATATATAATAATTCAAGTACATGTGGCACTTTATATGATAAGGCTGTTTCCTTTTTATTAAAGTGTGTTATTATCCTCCTGAGCCCCGTCACTATCATATCCATTTCCTCCTTTCTTTGCATTGCTCTGTGCCCCAGGAGGTAGACATCAATGCACTGCATCATCAAGCTTCCTTGTTCAGCCTTCTTGTTGTTTTCCTAGTGGTATTAATAGATACTATTGGTATCGCCTCTTCTTAGTTCTGGCAATGGACGTGACTCTTTAAAATTATAATTCTTGTTGTATGACCCTTCTCCAGTTGTTTCAGTTTCAAATAATTTTGCCTTTTACTACTTCAAACCTAAACCAGTTATGGATTTCCACTGTGACTAGTGCCTGCATCTTTCTCCATTCCTTGTTGCATCCCATGGCCCCAATTACACCTCTGTAAAAAATTTCTTTACTGTATTCCCTTCTATTAAACTGATTTGAGTTGGCCATCTGCTTTCTGTATGACTCAATATAATATGTCTTTCTCTACATCACCCATTGACTTGGCACATCAATAGTAGTTATTATCATTCCGTACTATATTATAGCCTCTTAGTCTAGTTCCCTCTTCCTGAAGTATTGGTCTATGTGTTTAGGAAGGAAGCGACTTGTGATAAGGAGGGTAGGATGCAAAGTTAGAACACCTGGTTATGAGATACCAGCAAAGTTGCAACCAAGGAGAAGACATATTGGATACTCTGCCAGTGTAGTTCTTTATTATACTTGCTCTTGCCTTACTTGTGCCAGTCATAGTAAAACTGCTTCAGGGACTACCTACCTAGAAGTTTATGACAGGCATATTCAGAAGCATCTGGCCACCAAAAAATCTCTGTCATAATTTTTAAGAATATTTTCCCATATAGCAAAACTGTGCTATCATGATCAGCACAAAATTTGTATGACAGAATTAACAGAAAATGTGCATGCTTTTTTATTTCAAAAGCAAGCATTCAACCACTATTTATTCAACACAAACTATGTGCAAACTAATATTGGGCACGTTCTGATTCATTAGATTTTTCCATAAATAACTTACAATCAACATGCGGCAAAATGTAAATACACATCTGAGGTATTCCTAAACGCTTACAGGGTGCCTTCATTCCTCAATGATACACCAACTCTTCTCTTTAATATTTTGTAATTGAGGAAACAGAGGTGATTATTACAATATGATTAAGTAATTGGCCTAAGGTCTCACAGTAGGCTCTTGGCTCTGGTTGAGATTTGAAACCAGGCGTCTGCTTTCTAAGTCCTTAGTGTTGACCAATACACTATGCCGTCTTTCAATGTAATTACAGCATTTTGTATTTAATAAATATAATTAAAATATACTTATTTTTTCACACAGAGCAATTAATGCAGTGATTTTATTCTCTAAGGAGCTATATACAGTTAAGGAATCACTAAGATTAAAAACAGCTTTATCCTGAGGTATCTACTTTTTTTCTTCCAGCCAGTCAAAATCCTGTATTGAAGGTTACAGGAGAATATAGAGTTCTGAATCACCCTGAAGCTTCATAAGCCAGTGGGTAAAATGACAGACAGAGGTTCCACACAACCATTCATTCAGAAGAGAAAAAATAGCACTGATTGGATTAGAAATAGAAAGACTAATACATTTTTGTCCTTAAGGGTTAGAAGACAAATGGATCTTTCAGCTCTGCAAGTGAGCACAACAAGCAATCCGGAAGCATTATTTGTGCGAGGTAATTTGTAGAATCTGTTTCATTTGTCAATGGAACTAGTGATCAAGGCTCAGAGAAATTTTACTTATGGCTCAGGCCAGGATCGGTGGGCCCTTGTTCAGAGTAATACCGTGGGTTTATACGTGATTCACATCCTCGAAAACACTCCGAAGCATGATCTACCCCAAATTATCAATTCTTGAAGTTGCAGTTTGGTTTAAAAGGAGGAGTTAGGCTTGGTTAACCTGAAAAAGTGGGGAAAAATAAAATTCTACAAATTATTTTCCCCAAAGCAGGAAAAAAAACCTGTATTATTGCAGATAAAATGTAGCAATCCCTGTAAAATTTCCTTTTATGTGTAATTATACATTAATCTGGAAGGTGAGGAATGTCTTTGTCTCTGAACACTATTCCGTTTCTAGGTGGAGAATTTCTCAGATGGTATTTTTGAAACCTAAAAAGAAAAGAAAAAAAAACAATAAAAAGATTACTGCAAACATAGACTCTCTACAACCATTTAACAATATCAGCACCTAGAAAAGCATGACTTCAAAAGTATGGTGCCTGTGACATTGATAGAAAATGCAAGACATGTTCCATATGTATTATTACACATTGACAGCATGAAATCCTAAAGATGCAGAGTATGTCAGAGTATGTTTGATGTTGCCAACCTTTTACTATCTACATAATTAAAAAATAGCTACGTGATTCTTTGGTGATTTTTGTAGAACCGATGTCTATAACACTAACATTGAGAATGTATGGATCGTTGTGAATATAAAGAGTCCACCAATATATATGTAAAATGGCTTAAAGATTTAAACTGTTTTCAAATCCAGTTGTTTTGTTTATCTGAGTGATGAGCCTAATAAAATGAGTTCATTGTTAAGTAGCAAATGTAAGACAGAATAATACATGACAAACACAGTTCTAGACAATGGGAATACATTATTCCTGATCTCATGTGCTTTCCATTTAAATGGAAGAAACAGAGAATAAATTATATAATTTCAGCCTGCATTGAGTGCCATGAAGCAGACTCTTGTAGGTAGGATGTTGAAGGAGTACAGGACATGCCACCCCAGACATGCCAATTTAACATATTGATTATTTTGACCAGAAGGCACTAGAGAAACAACAGATTTAAGAAGGGCTTTCTGACCTCCTTTTTCTACCTAAAGACAGGCCATAATGTTTCCCAAAGAGGCCCTCCCTGTATTAGGAAGGAAAAAAACACTCATCACCACAGACTAGGAATTGAGTCTGAAAGGGATGTGTGTAAACAAACTTACTAAAATAACTCTTAACTTATACTACTTTTTTTCAATATATTTCTTAGTCACTTCCCCACAATTTACTGTCCTTAGCCCAAACCCCATTGTCTTGTCATTTCTTCATAAATTTATCATTTCTTTGTCTAACATGTGGTTTTCTGCTTGAGTCACTTCGGATTTTCATTCTCTTGTGAGAAGTCCAATGCCCATATAACAGTCTAACAAAACTTGGATGCTCTTTGCCTGTTTATTTGTCTTATGTCAGTTTAATTTTCAGGCTTTTTAGACCCAGCCTGAAACATTTTTCCTCCCCCACATGTCGAAGGAAGGTCTGTCTAAGAAAATGAGTGTGGATCTATGATGAGAAGTGGACTCACAAAAGATTATGTGCAGAGCATGCAAAGAGGGTCAAGGCCCTGGAGGTGAGGGAAGTCCCTGCTTTGGAGGAAGAATCAGAAGACCTTCATCACAAAGCCAACTAAAGCATAATGATCACTAGGGTGGGGAATTGTAGAGAAAGTAAACAAACAAAACTAGAGAGGAAGATAGAAGCCAGATGATAATAGATTATGGCAGCCACTTATTTCTACAGCATAGAATACATTAAACAGCTTAAATTATCTATAACACATGGGTTTTTCTCTGCTGGCCTGCATTGACCACATGCTAATATCTAGAGCTTGCCTAGAGCATTATAGGGCCCTCTTGAGGAACACTGTGGAGTGTATTAACTATATATAAATGATACTATGGTACCATAGTTTTGTGAGTTATGTTGGGGCATGACATACCAGCTTTTCATTATTATTTAGTAATAGTAATTGGATTTATAATTTGTACCTGGTTTCATCAGAGCCTTGAGGGTGAAGGCTGTTCAGGTAGCTGGAATGTGACTGAGTGACCATTTCACTCCAATAGACTCACACCAGAAGCCAGTTATCTTTAGAATCTACCAAAGTAAATTGCCCTTAGTGTATATATACACAAAAGGGTTAGTTAAGCAATATTTTTTGATATTGCAATTAATTTAGATGTATCAAAATGTATTATGTTTGACAATTATTATTAATAGAATGTTCCACAATTTTAACCCATGGGGACATATTTTAATGCTTTATCCATAGGTATGTTTTCCAGAAAAAAATTAATTCCATAAACTTTTCTCATTACATTAACTAAAAAGGATAATGTGTTTGCTTACACATCAAAATATAAGAAAACAGAGAAGAAAAATTATTGTCTTGTGATTTAAAAATAATTTACGTAGTTCTCAATCAAATATATCAAAGGCTTTTGAAAGGAGGGGGTTTTAATAACTATCTATGCACTTTAAAATACACTTGATTTCTACATGCATGCGTGTCAGAATAAAGAAGTGTAAGTTGTAAAACCACTTTATTTTTTATGTAAGGCAAAATTTTCACAGCATTTATTCTCTAAATTCCCATGTTTCATCTACTTATATTTTTTTACTCTCCAATATATCTGTTTGAGTGGGATTTATATTCTTGATGCTAACCAAAAATGGCAACTTCTGGCTACAATAAGAGTAAAAATAATAAAATTATAGCTTTTATTGTATAGCAGGATCCAATATCAGAAGCCCCATTTTTTGTACTACTTGTACCAACTTCTGTTACTTCTACTATAAAAGAGAAGTATCCCATGCCTTTGAATTAAACAGTGAAAAATAGTGAGCTGGAATTTAATGAGAAAGACCAATTCAAAAAACATTTTATACATCATCTATACTTTCCTGGGGATTCTTCCAATATGTTTTACTATTTTCTTTTCAAAAAAGGATTTTAAAAATTGTCAGTGGCTTTATTTAATAAGATCTTTAAAACACCTACAGTATTATTAATAACTATTGCAAGAGCTAGGGAATCCCCAAAATCTTACTCATCATTTGAACATTTGTGAGTGTTCTTCAGGGAGCTCATAGGCCAAACGAAACATTCCTTCAGATGATCATAATTTAAATATATATATATATATATATGTTTCAATTCATTTATTAAAAATTTTTTAAATGAAGACTCTGATGATCATATAATTTATAATTTTTTAATTTTTTAAGCTGAAGCATAAAGGAAATGAACACACACACAAACACACACACGCACAGGGAGTTAATTGGGAGCATACTTCTCAAACCATCATATTTAGAATTGGACTTTCAAATAAATGAATTATGTAAGAGAACTCATAACTGCAAGATATATTTAGCTAACCAAGACACATTTTACTTAGTGGTTGTTGCCAAATATATTTAAACAAGAACAAAAGTATAAAGTAAAAATCAAATAGGAAAATATAAATACAAATTGATGAAAAGTTTAGGAGCCACAGAAATTTCTTGCAGTTAGCTCTGTGCTCTTATATAATGACTACAAAAACTATAAATACTTTCAGTACCATACTTACATAATGTGGCATATACATTTTCAACAATACTAAGTCATTTTTGAATGTAAAATAGGAATAAAAATTAAAATTGTATATATTTTAAAAATATATTTATTATCTAGAAAATTTATTTTGTTAAACTAAGAGTTCTAAAAATTAATAATCTCACAAAACTCTTTCAAAGATGTCATTTAAAACTTAAAATAATATATATTTGCTTATATGAAAAGAAAACAAACTTACTTTGATTATCTAATATGAAAAATAATATAAAATATTGATTTTTATTGGGTAGTAGCATAATTTAATGTGTTTTTTTGTTGCTAATATCTACTTTTTATACTACATCCTTGGTGTTTTTTAAAGTATGTATTTGTTTTCAATATGGCCCTATCATTTTTAATATTTTAATAACACAGTCTACAACATCCTTCAAAGTTGCATTTTTATTATTAAAAAACTTAAACATTATCATTTTCAATTCATTCTTCTCTTTAGGCTGAAATATTTTTAAAAAGTAAAATGTAGCTCTTAAAGTATTGTCCCAGAGAAAATTCTGCTTAAAGGAGGATATTCTATTTTTTCATATTGAAAAGCATAGCTATTATAGCAAAAATATTTTTCAAGGTACTGTTTTTTGACACAATTAAGAGTTACCTTTTTCAAGAATTTTTGCAAGAAATATTAAATATATTAAATCTTCACCAGATTTAGATGTTGAAAATCAAAACTTTTCTCAAGTTTATTACGTTCTGTTGCAACACAGAAATCCATTCAATTAAGAATAGTAGCCGCAACAAGAGCTTTCCTTTAAATTAATATTTCAAAATGCAAATTAAAAATTGTAAACATTTTAGTTGGAAAACTTCAAATATTTTCTAGTTTATATATTGTTCACTCTTATAGCTCTTCAATTTTTTAGAAATAAACTTTAAGACTTCACAAAAAAACTATTAGAACTGATAGACAAATTCAGTAAAGTTGCAGAATACAAAAATCAACATACAAAAATCAGTAGCATTTCTATATGCCAACATCAAACAATCTGAAAAAGAAATCAAGAAAGTAATCCCATTTAAAATAGCTACAAATAAAATTAAACACCTAGGAGTAAACTTAACCAAAGAGGTGAAACATGTTTACGTTGAAAACTATAAAATATTGATGAAAGAAGTTGAAGCAGACACAAGAAAATGGAAGGGCATTCCATACTCATTGATTGGAAGAATCAATATTGTTAAAATATCCATACTATCCAAAGCAATCTACAGATTCAATGCATTTCCCATCATAATACCAATGACATTCTTCAAGGTATAGAAAAAATGATCCTAGAATTTATATGGAACCACAAAAGTCACAGAATAGACAAAACCACCCTGAGCAAAAAGAACAAAACTAGAGAAATAACATCACCTGCCTTCAAATTAAACTACAGAGCTATAGTAACCAAAAACGGCATGGTACTGGCATAAAAACAGACACATAGACTAATGGGGCAAAATAGAGAACCAAGAAATAAATCCACACATCTATAGTGAACTTATATTTGACAAAGTTGTCAAGAACATACCGTGGGTAAAGGACAGTCTGTTTAATAAATGGTGTGGGGAAACTGGGCATTCATATGCAGAAGAATTAAACAAGATGCTTATTTCTTGCCATATGCAATAATCAAATGAAAATAGGTTTGAAGACTTAAATCTTCAACCTGAAAGTATGAAACTACTAAAGAAAAACGTTGGGGAAATGCTATATGACATTGGTCTGGGCGAGGACTTCTTGAGCAATACCCCCAAAGTAGAGGCAACCAAAGAAAAAATGGACAAATGGGACCTCATCAAGCTAAGAAACTTCTGCACAGCAAAGAAAAAAATTAACAAAGTGAAAAGACAACCCACAAAAGGGGAGAAAATATTTGCAAACTACTATTCTAACAAGGGATTAATAACTATACTATACAAGGAGCTCCAACAACTCAAAAGGAACAAATCAAGTAATCCAATTAAAAAATGGGCAAAGGATCTGAATAGACATTTCTCAAAAGAAAACATACAAATGGCCAACAGGTATATGAAAAACTGCTCAACACCACTAGTCATCAGAGAAACACAAATCAAAACTACAATGAGTTATCATCCCATTCCAGTTAAAATGACTTTTATCAAAAAGACAGGCAATAATGAATGCAGGCAAGGGTGTAGAGAAAGGGGAACCCTCATACACTGTTGGTTGGAAGGTAAATTAATGCAACCACTTTGGAGAACAACAGCCTGGAGATTCCTTTCTTTTGACATATTCAGCTTGGGAAACAGTCATTTGATCTTGAAAAAACAAACAAACCAAAACCTCACGCTTCAATGAATGGTATGCAAATCCAACTTCTGCAGAGTTGCATGAAATTTTTAAAAATTATTTAACTTTTTGAGGTGGATACTTAAGCTTCTTCAGCATACTGGTGTTTGTACTTTTCATGCTGGTGGTGATATCACTACAGCCTCCTTAGTGGATGATTAATGCCATTAAATGGTGTTTGCAAGTTGGGGGTATTTATCAATTTTATAACATAAAGTACTTAATTTTTCACTAAATATTAATTTTTTTAGTTTTTAACATCTAAAACATGTTACTACAAAATAAAAAAAAAAATTACTCACCCCCTCCAAAAAATTTGTTGATTTATACAATATTGCAAATGATAAGAACACTGAAACACTGTAGAAAGTTCAGACTACACTCTATACCCTCAGTGGCAGGGCCACTCAGCCTCTGTTTCATGCACACCATGAACACCTAATCTATAATCTCAAGCTTTTTATGTAACATTACAATTTGTGGCCTAGAGAGTTTATACATCTTGAAAATCTCAACACAAGTAGTGACTCAGCCGGCTGGAGCACAAAGTGACTTGAAGGGGAGTATCATTGAATACTTATTGAACACTTCTCCACTTACCATCAGTGACTAGAATTTGCAGGGTTCAGCCAACCCTATTGCAGCACACTTGGGTTCATGAAGGAACATCTGGCATGCTAACCTTAAAGGGAGGAGTTAGTTAATTTAGGTCTGAAAAAGGTCAGCAGAGAGATACACAGGGTATTACTAATCATCTTTCAGATTTAACCACATATTATAGTGAGAACTGTCACTCTCGAGCATCTTACACACTATGGAAATAAACTATGGGAGAATTGGGAAGTATAGAATGGAGGGTTGGGAGGGCTTCCAACTTATGTGAATGCAACTATTAGTTTTAAGGCAACTATTAATAATAATATTTTATCTAAAAATGAAAAATTAGATACAAATCCTCTCTTAGTCTGTTCAGGCTGCTACCACAAAAAAAACCATAGATGGAGTGGCTTATAAACAGCAGAAATTTATTTCTCACAGTTCTAGAGTTTGGGAAATCTAAGATCAAGGCACCTATAGATTGTGTCTGGTGACAGCCTGTTTCCCAGTTCATAGAGAGCAGGCTTTTTGGTGTATCCTCACATGTTGGAAGAGGAAAGCAGTTGTTTGGGGACCCTTTTATCAAGGCATTAATCTCATTCATGTGAGTGAATCTCTCATAACCTAATCACCTCTCAAAGGCCCAGCCTCTAAACACGATCACATTAGGGATTAGGTTTTTGATATATTTATTTTGGGGGAAAGATAAACATTCAGTCTATAGCAAATCCCAAAACTGAGACGAAGCTGGAAAAATGGTTATAAAATAAACCAGAACTCTCTCAGACAAAACAGGGCATATGGCTACCATATGTATAGTGTGTGTGAATGTGTGAGTGTGTGTGTGAAATTTAAAGATGAGTGTTGTCATATAATATGTACTTTATTTTGAAATTTTATTTTATTTTCTCTTAATAAAACAGTACTACATGTCAGAATACATAGTTACCTTATCAATTTTTATTGGCTACATGGTATATGTTAAATTATCATCTAGAAATATTATACCAATTTATATTTCTATAAATAGTGCACAAAATTCTATTTTCCTAAAATACTCCATGACAGTCATGAATATTTCCCATAATTTAATAGGGAGATGGTACTTCTTTAATTATTAATGAGATTCAACATCTTATCATATATAATATATATTCAGAAAAGTGAACATGTAAGTATGCAAGTTGCTGAATTTTCACATTAACCTTCATGCAAAAAGCCCTTTCTCTCCAATCACTACTTACCAACTCCTATAAGGATAATTGGATAATTGATGTTATGATTGCCAATAAGGGATTTGTTGTCATTGTGCATTATAAAAATATGATAATAAAGCATGTACTACTATTTTACGTCTCATTTTATTTCTCTGTGTCTTATTTTGGGCTGCTACAACAAAGACTGGGTGGCTTATAAACAGCAGAAACTTACTCTCATAGTTCTGGAGGCTGGACGTCCAAGATCAGGGTGCCATCATGGTCAGTTTCTGATGAGGGACCTCATCTTGGTTCATAGATGCTGCCTTCTCATTGTGTACTCACATGTCAGAATGGAGCTCTCTGGGGTTTCACTAATCCCATCAAGGGGGCTCATGACCTAAGCACCTTTCAAAGACCCCAGCTCCTAATACCATCATATTGGAGGTTAGAATTTCAACATATCACAATTTGGGAGAACACAAACATTTAGTCCATAGCACACAGTCTTATAATAAATGGATTATGTTTTTCCAAGTTAAAGAAAGACCAGGTCCAGAGGATGAAAAGTACAGACTTACAAACTATGGTCACTAATTCAATTAATCTATGAATGTAGTAGTGATTAAAACAGAGATACAGCTAAAAGCCCATTTCAAGAGACATAGTGAAAAAAACCAGAAATTGATTTCCAATTTATACCAAAGGAAAATAAAAAGGCAATATTTTATTTGGTGTATATATTCTTTTAATTATCCATGTAATTATTATAGAAATAGACAAAAGCCTGTGTATTGATTCTGTTTAGACTTTCCATATAATGATTCTAAATTCAGGTAAAAGTTTATACCCTTAAAGTAAGTAGTATAATAAAATTTAAAAATACAAAAGAAAACAATTAAGATATTATTATTCCTTTATTTTACAAAGTAGTATTGCCTGCTTTAAAAAAATAACGAAAATGCATTTAATATGTCATTAAATTTATTTTTATTTAAATGTGATTATTATACAGAGTATATATACCTAAGATTTTAATGTAGCTAAAGCAAACACCAAAAGTGCAATAATTATCACAGATGATGAAGAAACATAACTTGATGATTTGATTTTTTTTTTGAGGCCACATTGAGTCATCCCCCTCTATCTCTGTTTCTATGTCTCTATCTAAATCCAGAGGCTTTATAACTGTAGAGCATGTTGGTAGAGTTTGATAGTATTAACCACAATAATATGGTTGATGTTAGATGTGCATGTCATAGTCATCCAGAATTTCTTTTACAGGGTCTCTCCTTTCCTTCCTCTAATGATTTTTCTATTGTTGCTATAACTAATTACTGCAAACTTAATGGCTTTAAAATAATTATTACCTTAAATTCTGTAGGTCAGAAGCCAAGCATGGGTCTCACCAGTCTAAAATGAAGGTGTCAGGAGGGTTGCATTATTTTCTGTAGATTCTAAAAAGAAGTATTTTCCCTTGCTTTTTCCAGCGTCTAAAGGCCTCTCTTTGGCCCTCATACATAGGTCCATGCATATCAGAACCAGCCAAGGAGTATCACATTCTTCCCATTCTGCCACTTGTCTCTTACCATAGCTAGGACAGATCCTCTATGTTTAAGGACAACTGTGATTAGGTTGGGGCCTCCCCAGATAGTCCGGGATGATGTACTTGTTGTTCTCATCTTAATGTAATCACATCTACAATGTTTCTTTTGCCATCTAAGCTAACATATGCACAGGTTCTGGGGATTAGAATGGAGACAACTTTGAGGTCGTTATCCTGCTCAACACACTTCCCTTGTCCCACACACAAATTACCATGAGTTAATGAATTACTATTCTGTCTACTAACAGCAGGTGATTGATCCAAATATGGGTACCTGATTTAATCTGGGTAAAGGACTGCCTCCATGGGACTTTGCTGTGAGGCTGTGTGTTACTCATTCTCATGGTGCCTGAAGCTATGAATTTTATAATTCAGGAACCATTTGCAGACATATTTCTTGCCATGTGGTGAAAATATGCCAGAAGGGACAATCAATCACACACAGAGATTAAGAGACAAGAGCTACAGATAGAGAGATCCTGGTATTTGTAAGTCTTCACATGGGCCCTGAGGCCCAGGTCTAGAGCTGACTTTTCTTTGTGCAAGTGGTTAAATCACATCTTGCATTCAAGGAATCAAGTTTATGTTGGTTTCTGTTCTTGCACTCAAGAGTCCTAATTAATATGCAATTAATTAGAATTACAAAAAGATTTACACTGAAAAATATTTCTTAACCAAATTACTCCCACTTCGATTTTATGTATACAGTAAGTTACATAAATAGACTGGCTCCTTTGTCGCTTCAGCCAGCCCTATATATTTATTGCTCTAAAGTTCATTTGATCAATATTCTCCAAATTAGAAAAAAATCTACCCTACTTCAGAAAGTTTTCTAAAGATACATATCAAATCCCCAAAGTGACTTACTCTAAGTATCCACGTATTTTTTCTTCTTAAACGATACCCTCAAATTTTACTTTGTATAATCGATTCTTGAAATACTCATCTTAAAGAGAATTTTTTAATAGCTTTGTATAGATTTTAACTCAAAGAACAGGTATTTGTGCATCAGATAAACAGATAATCTCATGGGTATACAAGAACAGGAAATACAGCTGAGTGAAAAAGTAAAAGCAGAAATGACGTTCTCTTTCTGATAGGGCCATCTCTCTCTCTCATTTTTGCTTTCTTCTGTACATTTGTTTCATTCCGATACTTCCCTCTGCAGAACTGCTCTCTTTGCTCACTTGTGGAATCACTATTTTCTCAAAATGTTTGCTACGTGTAGTTTCGACTGGCCAAGGCAATAACTTCATACCATCTCTATACAATATTTTGGTTCAAGTGGCCACATCATCTGACTCAGCTGCAATGCCCCAGGGCACACTTTCCTGGGAGTGTCATTGCCTTGCCCAGCTTGGATTTCATGTGCTCCTATGGCCTATCATCTGTGCCTCAGGTTAAGGAGATATTAAGACTGCATCTTCCCTGGACTTTAGGATAGAGTGTTTGCTCTACAAATCTTGATGTCTGCTTCATTTCTACTTTGCAACATTCATTTATGTTTTAAATATAAAAGTTACTGGTTTAATGTTTTAGCTTCTTTCTGGAAGCCATCATGTCTTGCATCCACATGTAAACCCAATGCCATGCAGAGAACTTTACACATGGAAGTACTGTAAAAAATGGGTTTTGTTTTTCTTATGATATCTTTATATCTAAGCCTAAATTTAGATCTGCTTCTACCTCTATTCAATATAAACATCTCCTTCATCATTTTAAAAATGATTTAAAGGTAGCATGGGAAAACACAAGTAATACCAAGGGCGTATAAAGCATAGGAAAATGCAAGTAATACCAGAAAAAACAAGAGCAATGTCAATGGTGGATCATGGTTTTACTATTGCTATGAGAGTGTGGTAAATTAAGATCATAGGCTCTGAAATCTGCTGGATCTAAATTCACTTATCTGACATGTCATATGGAGCAAGTGAATTAATCTCTTTTCTTACCTAAAAGGTGGGGAAACAGTACCTTTTTAATAGGATGCCTTGTCTTTTGCATGAGATAATGAATACAAACCGGTCTGACTTACATGTGACACACACTCACTCACTGCTAGCTGTTTTTAGTATAGCTGTTTGTTTATTATTATTCTTTTTACATTGTGTAGCTCCTAGAGTGGTTGGCTGACTGATTCATTTATTCACTATCTTTTAATTGAGCTCCTCCTGTATACCAAACTGTATAGGCTATAAGGAATCCACAATAAACTATACACACTCAGTCCTTGGTGTTATGCAGCTTATATTCTTGTGAGGAAATTAAATTACGTAGTAAACACACTAATTAAAAATTAAAATAACTCCTATCAGAAGACAAAGAGAAAGTAAGTATGGAATAGAGATTTGGGAGTGGGAAAAAGGCCTCTCTGAGCAGATGAAATATAATGTGAGGCATGAAGACCACAAGAAGAGTCCAGAAGAGGGAGCGTAAGCGTTTGAGGAAGAGGAGAGACTACTGCGAGCGGGAGGAGCCGTGTGTATAAAACATCGTGGTGCAGCACAGCTTGGTGTTTTTGGAGAACTAAAAAAAGATAACTGTCGTGGCTGGTGTGTAACAAAGGACAACAGGAAGCTAGAAAAATAAACTGCAAACTAGTCAATTTAAATGTGGTATAGTGAGTAGTAAATTTGGATTGATTCTAGGCACTTTGGGATAAAATTAAGCAAGGGCGTGATGAATGACAATTTAGTTTTTAAAAAGATTAACCTTTTAAAAATTAATTTGTATAACAGTGCAGATTTGTGTCATTCTTTCTCAAAAGTATGGACTATGCCCCATGAACTTGATTTTAACTTATTTTGCCCAATATCACATGCAGGCAGTTGTTTAAAACTTATACAAAATGCAAACACCTTCTGAACCCCTTCCAGTAACTCTGTTCTGAAATTTAATGCCTGATAGAGTTAAGCAGGGGAAATTTTGAAAACAGAATATTTTTCAAAAGTTTCAGTATAGTTTGACATTTATAATTAATATGTATACAAGTTCATCTCTTTTATATAAGGTTCAACTTCCGAAGAAAACATCATTAATTTAGCATAGAAATATTTCTGTTTCATGGCTGAAACAGTTCAAAAATCCATCTTTTGATATATGGCTTGTCATTATTTTATGAACTAAATAGAATTAGTTCATCTCAGGATTTACTTTTTAGTGCTGTCATCACAAGCTACCATTCAGATTGAGGTAACTGACTGACAGGTTGAGTTTGTAGATTTTGTATCCTTCTAAGCTTTTTATTTTTACCCTATTGTACAAATATAAAATATAAAAACATGATTATCCTACAAAATAGTATTATCCCCAGTTAATAGACAAGAATCATCAGGATGAGATATATTAAATAAATTGACCGTGTTCATGTAGTTAATAAGTTTCACACTGGTACATAAAGCTACCATAGTTAGGCAGAAAAGGCATCAAATATGAATAGTTGTTAAAAAGGAAGAGAGTGAACACTTTGTTAAATGACAAAGACATCTGAAAGAACATTAGCTGTAATAGGATAAGATGCCAACAATTACAGAGTCATTGATAATCTTCAATGGTCGTAGCCATGAGCCACGGAGCTAGAAGTCTCGGAGTTAAAGGTAAAGGACTGAGTGGATATTTTTCTATCAAGACATTTGGAAGGACCAAAGAGAAAGGAAAAGCAGCTTTATGAGAGACCAAGAATAAGGACAGTTCTATGTATTCAGAAAATTGAGACTTAACCATATTTTCTCTAAAGGAAAGTAACTATTATAGATCAAGGCTGAAGATAACATGAGTGGGGAATTAATTGAAGTAGCACATGGACATCTAAAGTTATAAAAAAGACTTCATATGTGGCTCAATTGTTCAGACAAGGTTGAAAGTAAAAAGGACATAGAAAGAAGAGGTTGAGGGTACAGGGATTTTGAAAAACCAGTCAGCTCCACAGGGCCCCTGGAATAATTGTAGCAAGTGGTAGTAAAGACGTTAGCAAAGGAATAGCGAAGGACGAGGCGCCGTATGAGAAATGATGACTGTTCTACAGGTGTGCCCTGCATCAACCACATAATTCAGGGTTTTCTTTTTATTATGTTCTTTTCGGGTTATAGGATTTTAATTTTTAGGTTATCAAAGATGTTATTCTTCTACCTTATGGTTTCTAGCTTTTTTTATGGTTTTTGCTTTGGATTGCTGTATCTATAATACTGTATGGAATTCTTATTTTGTAACATAATTTTTGTTTTGTTTTTGCTTGTCTTTCTATTAAGTTTTTTACCTCATTATGTTTTTTTAATAGTGTTGGGATTAGACTAGCTTTATTTTTTACATTTTTAACAGTTTCTCAAGTGCTATTTGAATCATTATTTCTGACTCTGTATTAGTAAATTTAGCCGAGTTATAGGTTATTTGGTTATAGGGAGCAAGAAAAACAACTGAAAGTTCAATGGAAAGATCAGATGGCTATTTTGAAGTATTACAGAAAAATATGGTGTTATAGCCATATCTCATCTTTTCACTGAGTCATGTCCAATGGTTTTACTGTACATCTCATACATATTCTAATATTTCCTCAAGTCATTTTTGGACTTTAAAACTCAAAGTCTTTAATTCCTTATTTTACTATTTTAGGTCTAGAGGCAGTGGGATTTTCTCATTCTGAATGATCCTAAATTTTAGTAATCTATTCTACTAGTAATAATCTATTTTACTAGTATTTGTAGTAAACCTGATTACTAGTATTTCAGTAATCTATTTTACTAGCATTTACTTTGACAACATACACAACACACAATCCTTTTACAGCATGGAATCCTAAATCATTTAAATCCACAGTTAAGATCATAATTTTATTTAATGTCTCCAAAATTGAGAAATATTCCTTGTTAGGAACTGATGACATTCATGATAGCTAGAATGCCTTCAGAGGAGGAATGGATGCCAAATTATACTGGAAGTTATTTTCTAGTGCATAGATTTTTAAATATTTTAATAGCAGAGAATTAACTTAAAATGTTATATATTCAGAACCATATAAAACTATACCAAAGAAAAGAATAGGTAAAGCCATAAAGCTGACTCCTGAAATAGAATACCATTGAGAAACTCTGCTTGAGTCAAGACAGGAGGGCCCAGAGTCTCTATGCTTTCTGTCCCTTTCTTATTACATTCCCTACTAGGTGCTTCCAAATTCCCAAGAAATCCTCCAGTCATTTTGAAAACCATTAGGTTGATGAATATGGCTTAGGTCCAAATTTAGAAGGTCAGCATTATCCTGACACAGCTTCTACATAGTTAACTGTATGACTTTGGTCTCTGTGGCTGTCAGGGTTATCACCCTCAGATAAAGTGAGGCTAGGAAGGAAGTGGATAACTTTTCATTTCTATCCTCGTTGAAGCCTTTATAGCGTTTGATCTACATTTAATTACTTCCAAAGTGGAAAAAGCTTAAGAGTTTACAATTAATGAATTTCTGAACTCTGAAACGATAAGGTCCCTGGAGGAAACCTTAGGGATGTAGCCATCAATCATCCCTCAGACACTTTGAAATAACAAGCAATCTTTTTATTTCTTTTTATTTTAGAGCAATTTTAAATTGCATATAGAACCCCTATGATTTTCTGTGATCTTACAAATGAATGACTAGAATGAAACAGATGAATGGCCAATGGCTATAATACATATTAATTGAATTATTTTCTAAGTACTTCAAAAATATGAATTCAGAATGATCCATTACAGGAAGAGAAATTTTAATATTTTTAAGATATAAAACTTGACAGCCATTTTAAGCACCTGGTGTTCTTTTTTTTCCTAGATTCTTTGTGTAGGGGATTAAAAGAACAAAAGAACTCAGGGAATTTCTAAGAAGAAAATAAAGTATTTTTCAGATTATGTTGTGTGTGCCAGTTGAATTTTTAACTTTTAGAGTATGTGATATAAAGTCTTTTTTATTATGAATATGCTGATTCCATCATTAGTCTACTCTAATGAGATCTAAACCTAGTAGATACAGGTCTATGGAAAAACAAAATAGTTCTGAAACAATCAAAACAGTAACGAATCTATAATATAGTATATTAATAAACAACTAATCTAGGTAAGTATATAATCAAATGCTTTAGAGAAAAACAAATATTGCTCATATAAATACCAATCCTTCACTCTTAGGAGTTTGCTACTATGCTTTCTTACCATCCACTTGAAGCCTAAAGTTACTTTTTACCCTTTCCAATGTGAGGTAGAATATTAAATGTGAGCAGAATTCTTCCCAATGTGAGGAGAAATTTTTCACAGGAAATAAAAAATGATTTCTTGCCCTCTGGATTCCAGTTGTGTTTGGTCAATGGTGAGGAGAGAGAACGAGGTCATGATATATATTTTCCTGGCTTCTTCACCTGGGCCCACAGTGCCCTTCAACCTAAGATTAGTGATTCCCTATTTGTGGCCTTTTCACAAGACTCCTCTGGCTGCAGGTAAGGGCTTGCTCCCCTCCTCTTATTAATATTTAGGGCATACAAGTGGCAACACTGATCATTCTGCTTCTGGGTTGCTGCATTATTTCCTGTGGTTTTCCTACACCCAGCCTAAATTTTTGTAAATAGCGTGTGATTGAAACTCTCTAGTAATTATGCTATACGTGTGTGCCACTTGCTTCTTGTGGGATAGTGATTAATACCTGCTATATCTTGTAGTGACAGGTAATGCAAAACAACATCTTTGAAGTGAAACTTAAAAATTTGTTTAGTTTTTCGGTTGATTCCACATCTTTGCAATTGTGTATTGTGCTGCAATAAACATTCGAATGCAGGTGTCTTTTAGATGAAAAGTCTTTTCCTTTGGGTAAATACCCAGTAGTGGGATTGCTGGGTTGGATGGCAGATCTACTTTTAGTTCTTTGAGGAATCTACACACTGTTTTCCATAGAGGTTGTACTAATTCGCAGTCCCACCAACAGTGTATAAGTGTTCCTCTCTCTCTGTATCCACGCCAGCATCTATTATTTTTGGACTTTTAATAAAAGCCATTCTAACTCGGGTAAGGTGATATCTCATTGCAAAGATGTGGAACTAACCCAAATGCCCATCAATTCATGAGTGGATTAATAAATGTGGCACATGTATACCACCGAGTACTACTCAGCCATAAAGAAAAGATGAATTAATACCTTTTGCAACAGTCGGGGTGGAACTGGAGACCATTCTCCCAAGTGAACTATCTCAAAAATGGAAAAACAAACACCACAGGTACTCAGTATTAAATTGGAACTAACCAATGAGCACACATGTAAACAGAGGGAAGTAAAACTCAGTGGAAATCAACCAGTGGGGAGGGGGGAAGGGGGGAGGAACAAAAACCTACCTAATGGAAACAATGAACATTCCATTGGGTGATGGACTCATGCATTACAAAAGTGATCCATATATCCTAAAACATTTGTACCCCCTTAATATTTTGAAATAAAAAAAATTATTTAGTCTTTGAGAAAATACTAAACAAGTCCTCACACCATATGCAAGACACTCTGTTGGACAATGAAAAAACAATAGCATATTATTGGCTCAACCTATTTAGCTGCCAACAATATCTCTTAATGATCACCACCTTTAAGGTCACCTCAGGCTTAATGTACATTTTTAAAAGGCTGCTTTCAAATATACAAGGCCTTCACATTAACTCCTGCTACAAATAAGAATTGCTTTTTTTTCTTTTGTTCTTTAATCTTTTTTTTTTCTTTCTAGTTTCATTCATGCATTCAGATTTGGAGTGGATACTCACCTGTGGACATTATTGGCCAGATGTTACCATAAATGCTGTGTTATAGCAGGGAACAAACCTTAACGCACCCTCTGTCCTCCAAGAATTTATATCTCCTGGCATCAGGTTTTTATATTACACTGCTGTTTGGACACTGCTTTTTAATTAGGTGAGGAAAACACATAAATCTCCTTTTATCTTTTTCACTTCATGCTATTACAATGTGTCTTAGTTCAGACTGGTATAACAAATTACCATGGACTGGGTGGCTTAAACAACAAACATTTATTTCTTACAGTTCTAGAGGCTAGGAAGTCCAAGATCAAGGTGCTGGCAGATACAGTGTCTGCTGAGGGTTTGCTTCCTGGTTTGGAGATGGCTGTCTTCTTGCTGTGTTTTCACATGGCAGAGAGCAGAGCGGGGAAGCAAGTTCTCATACATCTCTTCTTATAAGGCCTCTAATCCCATCACGACGATTTCATCCTCAAGGCCTAATCACCTCCCAAAGGTCCCACCTCCTAATATCATCATATTGGGGGTCAAAATTTAAACAAATGAATTTGGGGTGGAGCCTAAGTATGTAGTCCATAACACAACACATTTAATTTCCATAAGCCATGAGAAAATTACAGTGATTTTCTGACACCATCTTTGTACTTTTCGCCTAAGGCTTTCAAATTGTTTCTGTCTGTATAGAAAATCTTCCTGTGACATTTTAGAATGGATAACTCTTCTTGATCTTTGGCCTATGGGTTATTGTATGAGAGTATTCATTTCCTTCTCCTTCCATATGAAAATTTCATTTACAAGAGTTTTCACTATTTACTCAAAGAGGTTTTCCCTCTTGTTTTCTAAAAATATAAAAATACATGTGAATGAAATCATTTAAGACTTAAAATAAACCATCTAATTGTTTTCTCACATATGCCATAAGGATGGAGCCTCCTGAGAGACAAAACTTCCAAATTGGCAGGAATCTCCTCTTCATATCAAGTGTTTTGAGTTATTTTTGGATAATTTTATTATTATTATTATTATTTTGGGATGTAACTTTAGAACTAAGTGAGAAAAATCCTCTTGCCTTGGAGCAAATTTCCCTAGAATCCTTATAGAGATGTAGAGATTTTCTATAGTATTTGAATCATGAGCTATATTGAAACTTCAAGGTCTACAGATATTTTGGGGCCACCAAGCTCTCCAGTTAGAAGTCACCTTTTATAATCTTATTGTTTACTTGCAAGAAACAAAATTCTCCTGAATGTGTGACAGTTTACTGATTTCTTTCTGTATATTCACTTTCTAGTTGCTGTGTAAACATCATGCATAATACAAGATCAAAATAAATATGGGTTTAGGATTATTTTATTTTCAATTTTTCCAGCCAGTAGATAAATATTTACCAGTTTTCTCACAATAACCTTGCTTCCAATTTCAAGACACTGATTATAGAGATTGCTTTGAATTCAGCAGAGAGTGGGATGGTAAACAGATCACATAGTGGTTAATAGTTGGCTGAAACCCTTTGAAACTTCTTAGTAGGAAATTTCTGATGAAACTCTTTCTGTTTCATGTCACTTGTGCTGTGTAAATATTCTATTAAATCTAGTTCAGGCAGTGACTTTGCCTCTGAGTCTTAATGTTAGGATTGATCTGAGAAAGTAATCCATATATTAGAATGATGGATCAGTTTTTAAAAATTTCTACTACTAGAATTTTATTCCAATGCGGAATTGTGCAATAGTAGAAATGGAATCACTATTAAATCTGCATGTCCATATAGAATTAAAACAAATATTCTTTATTTATAATTTTAGACTATATTGTTCCATAGGTAGTGTATACAATTATATTGTGAGCAGAAACAAAATTTTATCCATTCTTTACTGTGTGCTTATATTTTCAACAGTAAAAACTATGATTAGCCCAGAAAAATATAAGAAGAGAAAAAATAACACAACTAAAAATCTTTCCCCAGACTAAATCTTGACATAGGTACCTCTTCTACATTAGGTTCCTGGTACCAGCATGCAGTAAGACACAACCATCTCTTTCTCCATGTTGGTTTCTTGCAGAATGTTAGATTTATTTCTCAGATCCATCAGCCTCTTTCTCACTTCTGTGACAAACCCAGAGTGGATGGCCTTGTGTAAAAAATTCTCACCAATATAAATACTATCCCACATTGTTATGAAGAAATCCCATTTCTTGAAGTCAGCATTAGCTTAGACTAAATAATATTACTACAATTTTTTTTGTTCATCAGGTTATATATCAGGTAAGAGTTAATGGGGTAATCTCTGCTCTATATAGACATTTAGGGACACAGGCTATTGGAGACATTTCCCATTGGGAGACAATTCTCCATGGGTCACTTGCATGTCTGTATGTGTTATGAAAAGGCATTGGCAGCTTTTATTCTGGATTCTATTTTCAAGGAGCTTTTGTGAAGCAGGTTCACTGTGCACTGGTTACCAACTTGTCTCATCAGTGAGATAGAACACCCATACATGTAACAAACTACATCAGGCAGGTTTATCACTTACAGATAAAAACAACAGAAGCCTAGGATCCGTTGTGATCCAGTCCCCCAAGGCTCATAAAAGCTGTCTGGGGCAGATGGAGTCTAGTCTGTGCTCTTCTGTGCGTGTTCCACTTGTGCTGCAGCTGCGAGACCCTGGAAAGCAGTGCACCCTGGCTTTTATACTCCAACGGTAAAATGACATTCTGGGCTAAAACACTGAAGGACATCTTGTTCTAGGGAGGATTGGAACACAGCCATGGCTGTTCAGGCCAATCACTCCCTATCTCAAGATGTTGCATTCCTGGCACATTCCACAGTTATTCTTGAGAATTACCAGTGAGAAAGGGAGAAGAACTAGGTCGTCCACGGCCACCTGGAGAACTGTTTTGCATCTTTGAATAGCAAAACGTCTATCTCTGTCTTGGAACAGAGGTAGAATCCTCCTCTTGGACGGAGGGCAGATTTGCTTCCTGATCAGGATAATAAAAATATTGTCTCCATTTTGGACAAAGGTTGAGAAAATCTTATAGTAGCTATTTAAAATATTGGGGATTTTCTAATGTCTGGATCCTTCACCTATGACAGATCCCACTGAGTATAGCATTCGCTGGAGACATTCCTTACTACCCTCATGAGGCTTGGGGAGGGGGGGCAAGGAAAACCAGTGTGAACATGGAGCTCATGCTTTCTTTCTGTTATACTGTGAGGAATAAAGTCATGTGTCCCAGACCCGGGTGTCTCATGTATTCTGCCAGCATCAACGAAACTGTGTAAAGCTAATTTGTTAGTTTGTAAATAGGGTAAAATTATAGCTCCTGACACCTCACCTTCTCCACTATCTGGAACGTGAGCCTACATATTAGTTTCCTAGAGGGTTCTAGCAGAACAAAGATATCACTCGCCCCTTCCTGCTTCAACCTAAAAGAGACACATTGAAGGCCCATTGACTGGACCTTGTCACATGACCCTAATAACTGGGAGGGTAAATGTACTCCTCCTGGTCCAGTTCACCAGGAAGAAGAAAACTGTACACTGATGAGTGCCAGAGCTTCATAACCCCAGGCTTTCTGTATCGTGTGGTCTGTGGATTGACATCTGCCATCCCCTTATAGATGCTCTGCAGTTGGTGAAAGAGAATCCACATGAAGAAGTTCTTCCATTTATGGCTTGTACTTACTTCTAGTCTTCTAATTTTGGAATACTAATCGTTTTTTTTCTAAGTTTGTATTGGTGTACAAATCTTAAAACTGGATCTTTGTTTTTTAGGGAGGATTATACTAACTTGCCTCTTAATCCATTATTTCACTTTTCTCTTACATGCAAATTTTAACATATTATTCTTCAAATTTCGTATATCTCAATAAGTTCAGATTGTTGATATTATTCCCTCCATATTAAGTTGCTATTTCCCTACTCGTCTTTACCTTCCATCATTTCATTTAGTTTGTATAATGAGAATTTGGAAGAGAACTATTAACATGCCATTCTTTCCAGATGTTCCCAAGAAAGCATCTGAGATTTTAAATCACTATTCAATTCTTAGTACCTACCAGCTATACCAGCATATTTTAATCATTTTATATAGTTTTAAATTTTGGATGGTAAGTAGGTTCAATCTCAGGTAATTTCTGAACTATTGTAGAGGCTGCCTGGATAACTGTGTAGAAAAAGTGTTGTGACACCTGCTGTGGACATAGGAGAGAAGGGAATGTGTACATGCGCTGAATATATTCCAACACAACCAAAACCCCTCAAAGGCTATTATAAAAAGACAGAGTGTGATTGAGATTTAAATTAAAGTATAAATTATTTCAGAGTCCGCAATATTGGCTTAAATAGTAATATATGAAATGCATATTTTTTGTAAATTATATTCCTAAAATATACTCTTAATATTAGGCAACATCATTTATAAATAAAGACGTTGAAAGTTATTGGTATGTTAATCTACCCCGTAACTATTAAATTGCAATTTAGTTTTTTTTAAAAATTAGTAAAATAAAATTTTGTTATTTTTATCAACATGTATTTCTTATGGATATTAAATAATTTATAAAATATCAAAATATTGAAGATAAGACCTTTTCTACATAACTTTTCTATGACTTTACAATCAGAAAGGATGTTGACCTTATATTTGATAGTATAAATGAATTTGAACATTGTGCATTTAAGGGGAATATTTCTTTGATTTTATAGTATTATTTTTAGGTTAATAAAAAGGTCTGAGTTTTGGAAAAAGATTATTTCATTGCTTTAATCAATCAATAATTGTAGTTGATTTGCACAAATTTATGTTTTATACTGCCAAGAAAATCAAAACCATTGCAATTGAACAAAGAATGGTTAGAATTATATCAGCTGGCAACATGGCTGGGCCTGGATGATCGATGACTGGATGGAAAGGACTGTCTCACTCGCTCCTGGCAGGTGTAGGCTGGTTGGTTTAGGGGAATTTACTCGGGATGTATTATTTTCTGATCTATATTGTCTAATATTCCAATATGCTATCCCAGGCTTCACCAATGGCTGATATATGCATGTATATGTATAATAAGAAATTGGCTTATGTGATCATGAAGGCTCAGAAGTTCCAAGATCTGATGCCATCAAGTCAGACACCCAGGAAAGCTGATAGTGCTGTTCCAGTCTGAGTCAAAATGTCTGAGAACCAGGAAAGCTGATGTAAGGTCTAGTCCAAAAGCCATCAGGCTCAAAACCCAAGAAGAGCCAATGTTTCAGTATGAGTCTGAATGCAGGAAAAGTCTGATGTCTGGATTCAAGGCAGTCAAGCAGGAGTCAGACCCAGTCTTTTTGTTCTATTCAGGTCATCAACTGATTGGATGAGTCCTACCCACATTAAGGAGGGTAATCTGCTTTACTGAGTCTATTGATTCAAATGTTAATCTCATCCAGAAACACCTTCACAGACACACCAACAAAAACGTTTGACCAAATGTCTGAGCACCCTGTGGCCCAGTCAAGTTGTTGAATAAAATTAACCAGTACATGGGTGAAGCAATGAAGTTACATTAAAAATGGAGCATACATAGATATGAAGAAGGATTTTCTGACTCTTTAGTAGTGTACTATGTTAAATATTCTAAGCAAATTTTCTTGCATTATCAAATACAGATGATAAAAATCTACCTTAAAGTTTTTATAAGGTTTAAAATCACAATAAATTAGACCTGTATTAGTGTGTCAGTACAGGGTAGTTTATATATATATATAAATTAAAAAAATTTTCTAGGAGTTTGAACACCCGGTAATTTTCTGAGCCTACAAAATGAGTGTAAAATTGGGCTACAAATAGGACTCATGATAATATAGATGAGACAATACATGATTATATTTATCCATTAAACATACATGGCCATCCAAACAGTAATGAGTTCATCAGTTTACTTCTAATGTATACAGAAATATCTTTCCATGTGAAAAATGGTGTTCCATTTATTTTATTTTATTTACATAAATATGTATCCCATCTTATTTCCAGCAATTGGTTGCTGAATCCAAGCATGTTTTCATTTTCTTGTCACTAAATAAGATTCTTATTTGAAAATATCTAATAACATATAGTTGAAGTAATATGACCACATTAGAGCCATAATGTCATAAGTTCTAATTTTTGAAAACTATGTTGATCTTTCCAAGACTCAAGAGTACCATTCTATACAATGAATGCTAATTTCCTAAATACTGTCCAGCTCTCTTAACAGAGCACAACTTCCAAAAGTGCTTCTTGGTCTCCCTGGTGTAGTTTACACAGTGAAAAAATATAGTTAACTGTGTCACAAACTACATTGTAGAGTAGAACACAATGGTTGCAATGATATTTTTGGTTTTTTTAAACTAAGTAATTCTAAAAAAAGTATATTTTTAATAATAAAGTTAAATTTACATGCAGATATGTAGTATTAAAAGAACATGTTCCAATTTCATAAGTTTTTCCAAAGAATTTTTGTGTTCATCTACAAACCAACTTTAAGACTGCCTTTACGATATGAATGAATGTCAGAAAGGATAGTCCATACCAGGGCAAATTCTTTTAGTGCACATGGAATGATAATTTTCATCATCTCCTACTGCTCCCTAAGGCCTTTCTCCACCTCTTCAAACTAGTATTTTGTATTTTTAAAGCTTGAACAGCAAATGGAACATATTATTTAGTTCAGTAAAATTATATATGGGCAAAATCTTACTTGTCTTTCATAATCAACTACATCAACTTTCTTAGAGAAAATGTTCCTATACAAATCATTCCCTGCACAATGAAGAAAACTTTGATTTACCTGATTGATAGGGAAAGCATACTTGAATAAACACCCTGTCATGCACATATTTTGCCATAATACCACACACATATTAGCCTAGTTTTTCACGTCTACACTAGTAAATAGGTATCCTCCTTACAAGAGATGAAAGTGTTTCATATAGTTCTCTTCTATATCCATTTTACTCTCATTTGTAATCTAAAATAATATATGTTTTTGCAGGGTTATAGTCCTATTTGAAACACTATTTAGAAGTTAATAATGAATAATCTATAAAATTTAACTCATATTTTACTTCCATAAGAAGTATTCTTGGAAGTGGATAAAAAGCTTATGATTCTTTAAGAGATTTGGACATGAGAGGGGGCAGAAGCTCCTACTCACACAAACACTTTTCCTTTAATCCCGCCCTCATTTTTCTTCTCACAAGTTCCCCTAGGAAATATGGCTTGGAAAAGTAGATGCATCATGACCAGTTTATCAAAAGATAAACGTGCACAATTCTATATAAGAGGAACCAGTGTTTCTCAACCTGGAATGTGCATATAGGTCACCTGAAGATCTTGTTTAAGGTGTAGATTCTGATTCAACAGGATTGGATGGGAAATAATATTTTGTATTTTTAACAAGGCTCTGAGGTCAAGCCAATGATGGTAGTCCATTTTTTATACACACACATATATATATACAGTTGCTCCAGTGGGCTACATATTCTATACATTATATACAAAGCAATATTTAGTTTATGGATGCTGAATATCATTAAATAACCTTAGTATTTTGTTATTTAATCAATTAATTGGAATTCTTAGAAATAAAATTTTAATAATCAGAAACATTTATTCATTATTAAAGTCAGTTTGAAATGGCATAAAGACATGATGTTATGGGATCCAAATTCTATACCAGGAAGATGTTACTTAATGTTTTATATTTAAATAGAAATAGTCATAAACTCTATTATAAGATTTGGAGTAGCAAGTTTACATTTAGTAATCTAAAACTATTTTTTTTCCTACAGCTTCAAGGTTATTTCTCTTAGCAGCTCTGCATTAGAGAACTTTATGTTTTTCTACCCTAACAGGCTTGAATTCTTAGCAGGAGATCTGAGTGGAAGATAAACACTGAATTTGTAGTATACCATATAAATGTTTAAATGAGAACAAATTTAATAATAATAAGCAAAGCAGGATTTCTTTTACATTTAAGGAAAACAAATTGGGTAGGATAAAACTTTTATGTTGGTGAATATCTAGAATTTAGATATGTTGATGAGAGGAATATAATATGATAGTATACAAACAACTCTAAGAATGAATATAATCATACACATAGGGTATGTGTGTCTATTATATGTGCACATATAAAGAAAAATTATAATAATAATGGTAACTAACTTCTATGGAAAACTCTCTATATGTCTAAAACTATGCTAAGAACTCTACATGTATTGTCTCATTGAATTGTCAATACGGCCTATGAAATAAGTACCATATAGACCTATGTTATAAACATAGAACCTGAGACAGAAAAATCAACTAATTTACTTACCACAACACACCTAATAACAGCTGGGGTGAAAATGGGCTTGGAAATGATGAAAAAAAAATGTGCATATAGTTTACCATGTGTATTAGTGTGATGACTCGTTTGTCATTTTTCTTATTTCCCGTCCAGATAGGCTACCATCAGAACAACTAAGATAAGCTTGTGTATTTTGGAATCTTTTTCCATCAGACAGAACTCTGTGCTACCAAGTCTTATATTAGTCATTGTAATGTTAGGTTTTGTTAATGTACAAATGAACTTTAAAATGTTGGTGGCCTAACTCAAACAATTATTTATTCCTCATTAATGAAATCTTCCAATGGGCAAACGTCTCCTCTTAGTGCCCCGTGGGACATTTGGCCTCCAGAGTTGACGTGGCAATGGGAAAACAAAAAACATAGAAGAAGCTGAACAACTCTTAGCTGCCTTGGCCCGGAACAGCAGCACACGTCACTCCCTCCCACATCCTTCTAGCCAGAAGCGCTTATACGGCCTCAATCCAGCTGCAAGGGAGAATGTGAAAAACCAGGCAATCAGTGCGTGTCTGGTGCGTGTGGTCTCTGCCACAGAGTGTTTACACAGATTTTAAGTCTTGCGGGCATTTCATATTATATGCCATTATGTTAGATTGAGTTCCCCCTAAAGCACACACTAAGACAAGGAATTAAGTGTAAGTAGTTTAATCAGGCAGTGAACCCAGGAAATCCTGGTAGGCAAATGAGGGATTTAGACAGGTAAGAGAAGGAAGGCAAATAAAGGTTTGACCATGATGCAAGTGACAACTGTGGAATACTGTAACTTACATCTGCAGGGAAATTCTGGGAATCAGCTTGGCTCACAGGCCTCAAAGTCAACAACAGAGAGCTGAGGGAGAACTATTTCTCTATCTTCTGTCCATCACTGCTGAAGGACATGAGTTCCCTGGGACTGCTGCTGCGAGCAGGATTGAAGGTTCCACTGGTGATAGAAAGCCCTCTGGCACAGAGAAAGCGATATTGCTGTTGGAAGTTATGGAAAAGGGAAATATGGGCCGAGCACCTACTATGAATACACATAAGCACATACAGTAAAATGTCCCTTATTTTATGTATATATTTACACACTTATAAAATATATGTCAATGAATATATACAACAAAATATATAATGATAAGGTACATTTTTATTATACGAATCATTACATCACATTTCTTTTCAGACCAAAATCATCTACAAGTAAGATAAATTCAGAGTCTCTGAGTGTTCCAGCTGAGAGCGTCGTCATACTTACTGCTTGCACTTCATGGAGTTAAGAAAATGACGCAGCGTGACTTGCATACCATCACCCTCTAATCCTCACATCATGTATTCTTCTACAGGACCTTAAGTTGAACATCTGAGGATCAAATTTTCTGAGTGAGAAAGAACATCCTGTATGATATGAGTTGTGTGAGATGTGCTGTTTCTGAATGGGGCATATAATTTTGTTACTGCCTTCACCTCTGCTTTTTAAGGTATTTTCTTAAAAAATGTATTACTTTGCATTACTAAATAATAATTACAAAGAATGCACTGGAAAATGTGAAATGAACAAAATTGAATCACATAGAGGAAAATTCAATATCTTATGTCATTTTAATAAAAAATGTATAATAATTTATATACCATTAATCTCTCTTAACATTAAAACTATGAAGTTATAAATTACTGTGCATATTATATTTTCAAACTAGCTTTAGTTCATCAGTTCTAAATACACAGTACATTTCCAAATGTGTTTTATTTCTTTTTCAATCTACTATTTGAGAATCTTCTAACTCTAATTAGTTAATATTCTTTATATAATAGTTTCAGAAGAGATATAGCCTCCAATTTACATCTTTAGAAGAAAGAAAAACATTTTTCTAAAGAAATTCTCATTTTCAGCTCCTGATTTCTTACTATTTTCTTCAAAGTTCTGCATGATTTGGCTCCAGGATAACTCTGCAACATCATGTCTTACCTCTTAACTCCTCCTTGCTTCTTACTGGCCCACTTTATTCTTAGACATGTCAAGAATACACCAGACTCAGCCTTTGCATTTGCTGATTTCTGGTTACATGGATTGCTTTTGTAACGCTCGAATCAGAGTTAAAAGTGTGCCTGTCCCCTAGATAGTGTTCATGGTACCCGTTAGATAGGTTTTCACCCATCCCCTCCCCCCCGCCCCCTGCTTGATTTCCTTTGAGATTTACTTCCCTCTATGCACATGTGTGCTCATCAGTTAGTTCCAATTGAATAGTGATTACATGTGGTGTTTTATTAGAATCATTTTGATGACTTAAAAAGAAGTGGATTACCACGATACTACCAGAACTGGGACCCAGAACTATCAATTTAGGATAGGAGAGATTGGTAACATAGATTAATACATTTAAATAGCTCTGCAGGATGTTAGAGTCAGGATGGGAACAACTTTGATCATTGACTTAGATTCTTCTTTCCATTCTGAGAGTCTAAGATTTTAAAATCTTTCTGCACATTCTCTCTTTTTTTTTTCTCCAGTGGCTCTGGTGAAAATAAAATAGTCACTCTTCATTGACAGTGATTCCCACCTATGTGTGAAGCTATAGCTAAAAAGGCTGATGTGTTCTTAGCACTCTGTCTTCCATAGCTGGAGAGTGCAAAACATGGAACTGATTTGAGAGCTTTTCTAAAGAATTCACCTCAATCTGAAAACAACCCAGGTGCATTCTATCTGCAGTTTCCTGGCAGGCTGGGGATATGTGGCGTTGTTTCAAATTGTATTGTAGAGCATCTTGGAATAATTGATTTCAGGGTATATTTCTGCTGATCACTCTGTCTGTACTCTTCCCACTTTACTCCATCTTCCAAACAGATACTTTACTGTGTCTTAACAATGAAGCATCAGCTATGTGATCAGGCTCACTATATGTATGTGACATTGGGAGATTGATTATGTTCTTTCTCTTGTTGTTACTGATCTTGTCTTAATTTCACATGCTTTGCATGAATGATAATGATGGAGTGAAATAGCACCAAAAAATAAATCCAGATTGCATTAGATCTGAGAGCTTTGGTGCCATTATTAATACACGCACTTGATTTAAATGAGAATCAAATAGCATATCTGTACCAAAAATTTTCTCTTATCGCAAAAGACATTGTAACATTCTTGGTTTGGTTTGCTTATTTAGAGTTAAATATATTTCCATAGGACAGGGACAAGCACTTAGTGATTATTTTAAGATTATGATTATAATTTCCTGTGAACATTCATTCGTAGTGTTCCACTTCTCTTTTGCTTGTTGGTGACATCTGACTTATTTTCTGTGGTCATCCAAAGCATCACACTGAATCTGCAAATTTATTCAAAACTATTGTAACTTCCTTGTGCAACTGTCTTATTTTTTTCTGTTATGTAAATGATCCAGATGGCAACAAGATCTTTTGAGATAAATAATACAGCATAATTTTGACAAAATCATACACGATTATATCTATGTTTGAGATTGAGAAAATGAAGGTAGTATGATGTATTGTGAGACAACTTAGACTTTGGAAACATAGTTTTTCTTCCGACTTTGAATTATTGTTCTGTCCATTACTTTTTATTTGTTGTTAAGCAAATTTTTGGATCTAGACTCCCACTGGTCATAGAGTGACAATAAGAACTACCTTTTCAGGTGTTTTAAAGTCTAGAGAAAATATCTGTAAAGTGTTTGGCTCACAAGTTATACTCAATTCAAGCTATTATTTTTATTTTATATATATATATGTATTTTTTTTTTGAGACAGAGCCTTGCTCTGTAGCCCTGGGTAGAGTGCAGTGGCGTCACCATAGCTCACTGCAACCTCAAACTTCTGGGCTCAAGCGATCCTCCTGCCTCAGCCTCCTGAGTAGCTGGGACTACAGGCACGTGCCATGACGCCCGGCCTCCCGGAGTGCTAAGATTACAGGCATAAGCCACCATGCCCGGCCAAGTTATTTTTATTATTATAATCTTAAAGTCAAAACAATGAAATTACCACAATAATAATTACGTTTCTATATATATAAAGAAAGATGAAATTTTCTTTGTATAAAAATGACTTAAGGCCTTCAGGTTTTGAAGGCAAATACCTTTTCTCATAGCTATTTTGTAGAAACTTGACCTACTACCTAACCACGACCACAAGCATAACCTACCCCTTACCCTTACCTTCAAGATACAGTGTTAGCATAGTGTAATTCTACTTAGATTGTGGTTTTTGTTCTCTTTCTTTTAGGTATTTCCCTGCTCATCAGGTAAGTTCCTGCTGGCCTTGAGCTTTAGCAATTCTGGATGGTATAACTTACTGTAGTCCGAATTCTTGCTCATAGTACACTGTCTAAGTTCTCCCCATTTGTGATCCATGTCATGAACAGACTTCACTACCACATCTGATGAAGGTCTAGCAGGCCATCTACAAATGTCACCTGTACTAAAATCTTAAAATGTTTTCCTCAGACTTGTTTGACTGCTGTGTATACACATTCACACTGTGATAAGAGGAAAACAGCATTCAATTCCAGTAGGGTAGCAATCAATTTATTTATATTCTAAAAGAAACACTCAAATCACAGTCCATAATAGCTGTTCTATTATAGATTGGAATAGAGTGTGTTCTATTATAGAATGGAAAAGAACTGGTTGATAAGAGGTCATCCTCAAGTGTTCTTGAACCTCTTTTCTGATATTTTGCTGCCTTATCTCTCTCTGTTAGTCCTGCAGGAAAAATAACCTGGAGTAGTTTATTAGGTGCCTATGCTCAATCTACGCATGACTGCTTTCACGTATTTGTTTCACCTGAGATAACATCTATAGCTGTTTACATATTACTGCTTTCTGGCTATCATTAGAGGACACATAACAAGGATATTTACTTTAAAAGGTGACAGAAATAAATCACTGGATGAAATGGAAATGTACACTTTGGAGTGGAAATAAAACCAAGTCAGTAATTTTTAAAGGATAAATTTAGATTGTATTACAGGGTATTTAAAGAAGTCCAAACTTCAACATTCACTTTGTCAGTACTGTTGATTTTATTGATGCTTAGGAGTTAGAGGTGAATCTTTAGGTAATTCAACAAAATGCATGCCAAATTGATGTTTATAAACTTTGCTTTAGTTTGTCAAAATTGAGTAAAACTAAACTGTAGCTACATTGTTAACTCTGGTGACAAAATAAATTCAGTTGATTAATCTAAAAGTTCCATTCACACATACTGGTATGTACACATATGTCCTCATGGGCAAGCTTCATTTAAATATATATTTAATTAATTCATTAATTAACTCAACATATACTACTGTGTTCTAGAAACTGTGATACACATAGAAAATGTAAAGATACACATAGAAAATATAACAGGGGAAGAGTTCACATTGTGGAGATATGCAAGTTAAACAGTTAGTTAAAATATACAAGGATATTCTGGGGGGGTAAGCCATATACTTTATACTGTAAGTCAAAAATCCCAAACTTTAAATCTTATTTCCCAAAACACACACACACACACACACACACACACACACAGAGACTTATATAAACAAAAGTATATTTTGTATGCTTACTACAGAAATTAAAATTTACATATGAGTTAAGTGTGAAAAAATAAAATCAATTATGGAAGACAGACTTAACTAAACATATTAAGGATTATGGCTTATATAAGGGATGCTATATATGTACAAGGATCATATATATATGATCCTTCATATATATATGATCCTTCATATATATATGAAGTAGTCTGGAACAGGTGATTTCTTAGATTCTTTGTTTTCAGGAAGAAGGTTGTCTCAGTCTGGTTTTTGCTGCTATAAAAAAGTACTGGAGACTGGGTAATTTGTAAACAATAGAAATTTATTTCTGATAGTTCTAGAGGCTGGGAAATCCAAGATCAATGTGCCAGCAGATTCAGTGTCTGGTGATGGATGCTCTCTCTTTCTTAAGATGGCATCTTGTTGCTATGTCCTCACATAGAGAAAGGGCAAGAGAGAGTGAGAGAGAGAAAAAAGGGGGCCAAATTTTCCCTTTTTAATGAACTTACTCCTGTAAAAACTGCATTAATCCATTAATGAGGGTGGAGCACTTATGGCCTAATATTAAAGATCCTACCTCTTAAGACTGTTACAAAGGTAATTGAATTCAACATGAGCTTTGGAGGGGAAAAGCATTTGAAACATAGCAAAGGTATAGTGTTTTAAATCTTGCTTCAGGCCATGGGACACTCTCTCTTTCTCACCCACACACACACCCACCCACAAACACACGCACATAACATATGAGTGTGTGAACACACACATACATGTGTGTTTTGAATCTTCTTGTGCCTCTTCTTCTCTATCTGGTTACTTAGTAGTGACAACCAACTTCAAGGCCAGGCAAAGAAAGAGAATTACTATTTATGTTTTTTTTGTAATATTGCCTCATCCATCCTCCACTCCTCAGGTACATCACTTTCCCCTGTGGCTTCTTTAACCATCCTCACACCGTCATAAGTAGTCTGTTCATTAAATTCACCTCAACATTCTCAACATGAGTGTGGCATTTAACTATCTAACCCTGACTGATTTAGAAGAACATGTACTATTTTATATGCTGAAAAACTTAAACTCATCCTCGTCAACATCCCTTAAAGAACATCTCTTCTAATGTTATTTTGGTTCAAGACATTCCCTTTCATTAAGGTTAGTAAGCTAGAACCTTAGCAACATGTTCTATTTTGTCTTTTCTCCCACTTCCAGTGGCTAAATGTATCTTCCAGAATTAGTCTGGGATCCCTAATAACTCCCCAACTTTCTATTTCTTATCATCTGCTTTGATCTATTTTTTTCTTATTTCTTATTTTTCCTGTTTCAATAAGTGACCCTCACCACAATGAAGACTTTGGGGGCTCCTTGCTCAATATTTTTAACCATGGGCCAACCCCATCCACAACTCCTACACAGTCTTAGCTCTAGAGACTCCAGTTAGGGAGGCCCATTTCCTACCCAGCCTGTACGCACACTATTAGTCTGGAAAAATAATTCAGCATCTTTGCTTTTAAGAATATATTTTGTTGATGAAATTTTGAGCCCATTCTGTAGAGACTATAATTGTCATCCTAATAAGCCTGTCCTATACCACAAATGCAATTAATTACTACAGACTGTTGTTTATTCACCCGATCAGCTCAAGGTGAAGGGACCAGAGTTTTTAGACCCAGTCAGTTCAGACTCTTTGCTGGACCTCTTCTAAAGTGGTTGAAAAATAATTAGTGACTAACAATGGGTTTCCTGAACTTAGCTATTATCCCACCTAGGAGCCCAAGACCATTTTCTAATGGTAATTATTTAAATATAGATGAGGAGACTCTAATCAGAGGTCAGAATCCAAAACACCTACATCTAATAGCAATGCAGTTGCTTCATTCTATATTTTACTTGCTGTGTTCTGAATGTTGGTGTCCCAGCAAAACTGATATGTTGAAACCTAATTCCCAATGTGATGGTATCAAGTTGTAGGACCTTTGGGAGGTGACTAGGTCATGAAGGCAGAGTCCTCATCAATGACATTATGTCCTTTAAAAGAGGCTCAAGAGAACTTATTTGCCCTTCCACCATGTGAGGACACAGTGAGAAGTTGCCATCTATGAGAAAGTGGGCCCTCGCCAGACACCAAATATGCCAGCACTTTGGTCTGAGACTTCCTACTTCCCAGAACTGTGAGAAATAAATTTCCATTGTTTATAAGCTACCCGTTTGAAAGTATTTCACTATAGCAGCACAAACAGACTAAAATACTACTGTTTCCAAAAGAGTCCTCAGTATTGCAGTGGACTTACTGTCCTTTCTCTTGTAGATGATCTTACATAACATACTAAGCTCCAGATTAATAGAGATGATACCACATGTTATGGGAGCAGTGAGGGAAAAATACACATACATTCAGATTGTGAAAGATGGTCTTCAGCCATCACCAAACTTCTGCTGGCATCTGCTGATTTGAATCCCATATTGTTTTGCCCTCATAATTGTGGTCAATCATTTACAGGCAGTCTCCAGGTTACAGATGGTCCAACTTACAGCATTCTCTACTTACAAATGGGCTCCCAATGCTCCCCATAAGGATAACTTATAATGAAATAACTAAGTTAATAATTCGGGAACTAGTTTTTTCAGCACATGTAAACAAACCCACAGGACTTAAGCAGTTTGTTGGTACAGCATCTTTATGCAAACAACTGCTCCCATTGTTTATATACTTGCTTACGCACACCTTCACTTTCATCTTAACTTTTTCATTTGATTTTGGGAGTCTGTGTTTACCCTTATGACCATGTCTCAAAAGTGAAAGTCCTCTGCAAGTCCAGGTGAGCCTGAAGCAAAGAGAAAGGTAATTACAATGGAAATGAAAGTAGAAATAATTGAGCATTCAGATAAGGGCCATATGCCATCCTTCATTGAAAAAGCATTAGGCTTCAGTTGCTCAACTACTGGAACAATTATAAAGGATAAAGTGATAATGGAACATGTAAAAGGCAGTGCTCCAATGAAAGCAGCAATTATTATTAAGCAGTATAGTGGATTAATTATTAAAATGGACAGGTTATTATTGATTTGGTCAAAAGATCAAAATAAAGATAATGTTCCTGTTAGCCTAGGCACTAAAAGAAAGAACACAACAGTTTCTGTAACTTATTATTACAGTACAGAGATATTATTATTATTATTACAGTATTACACTGTATTATTGTTACCACATATGAGCCATTATAGTATTGTAATTATTATTATCATTATTACCGTATATGCACTGTTCATTAGGGATTGGAGTTATATGCAAATCTGACCTAAAGACATTCTCAGGAATGGTTTCTTGGCCATAACCCAGGGGCCACTTGTACTGGAACCGGAAGCTGAAATCCATGTTCATGCCATAGCCTTCATTTTCTCCGACTGGGAAAGGAGACAAACATATGAATAACTAGAAAAAGGAAGAGATTTGGCAGTAAGGAAGGAGAACTTTACAAAATCTGAGTCAGGGAGAAGCAGGATCAATATCCAACTTTAAACTAGACTAAAATTTCTAATAGAACAGAATGAGGGTCATGCTACAGAAGCTACCATGCACTCCATAGCTTCTTCCACTTGACTCCAAAATTTTAAGGTATCTTTCCATGCCTGACCTTTGGACTGTTCTGATGAACCCACTGACATGCACAGGTATCTGCAAGGCTACTCTAAGGCCTTTTTGTGTCTGCCCCTGACTTGACTATTACTTATTAAATATAGTTCCTACACATTGGGGTTGGGCACTTTGTTAGGTGTACAGTTACCCCAAGCAACTCTTTTGAAGGTAAACACAATGTCTTATCTTTTCTGACATCTCTGTTTATTCTATTAGAAATTTTAGATAATTTTTAAGAATTTTATTAGTTTCTGCTCTTATTACTATTTTCTTTCTTTTCCTTTATTTGGGTGTATTTTGCTTTTTTTGGGGGGGTAATTTTAAACCCCTAATTTAAAGCTTATGATAATACATTGGAACATTTTGAAGTGCTTCTCTATATTACATCATAGACTTCAGTGTAACTTGACAATACACATTTATTTATATCATCAACATATGCTCAAAATTTTTGTAATGTTTATTTTACATTGGAAGACACACATTGTAGGTGTCAAAAGTGTTGTAAATACTGATAATAACACCAGATTTTCTCAGAAAGCATCATATTTCTCCTAAATATAAGCCTGACTTAATGTTATTTACCCCATAATATGAAATGCAGGAGAAAAGTAGATTATTATTCCATCCCAAACACAAATACATTGGATGTGCATTGGTAGAACTGAGTGAACTCTAAAACGTGTGTTAAAATATGTCAGTGACTACAGATTATGAACAAATGTTGTCTGAAAAGGCATATGAAGGAAAGACACTTTATTCCACTGAATAGTTTGCAAACCAGTGAAACACAGCTTCACGTGTAAAATGAAGCTGTGTTCCAGAAAACAAAGACAGGGTTCTGGTTTTATAGCAAAAGTTTTAGCAAAGGTTCCAAATCAGGTCCATTTATGCACATGAAGAATTGAAACTTGCTTAGTTCTATTTGGTTGGTACAGCAGAATTCTGATTGGTTGGTTCAGGTGAAATCTGGAGTCCCAAAGTTGAACAGAGGTGTGAATTTTCAGGGAACTTAGAGAACACATGTGTCCTCTATTCAGCAAAAGGCCACTTGGTTCTATTTTAAATTTATGTGCAATTAGCTACTTGAGATCCATCTTGAAGGACTGGGTCTTTCACGTTCACATTTGTTCACTGAAACATCTCAGTCAGTGCTTTCCAATGACACACACATCATCTCTTCTCTGATTTTCCCCCAATATACACATTGTGATAGTCAAATGAAATAAAAATATACAATTCTGTCAATTCATAGTATGAACTTATTGATTTGCTTTTTTTATTTTCAACTGAATTGATGATTTAGTATCAGAAAGACAAATATTAGAATTAGAATAAAAATGCCTAAGTTTATTTTCAGAGAGAAGGTGAACACACTTGAGGCTGTGTTCAAGTCTTACCCCAAGCGTAAAGGATGCACAAAAGCTTTGACGTATAAAACTCAAGACAATTAAGTTTTGAAGCTGCAAGAAGACTTGAAAAATTGAAGGGATGTATAATTAGTTAATTATTCATTGTTCATTAAGGCACTTTTTCTATAAAAAGAAAAATACATTTTCCAACACTGTTGGCTACATAGGTTAAGAAATTCATCAGCATTCTCCCAGTTGACTGAGCAAGCTTCTCCATACAGGTGTGTGTCCAAGGATACTAAAAGATATTGAGCTTGTGGGCATTACTCTATGCTAAAATGGGTAAAGTGAAGGTCAGTATTCCAAAGTCAATTTCTCAGATATTGTACACTCCTATTAGGTCCAGACTCAGGACTGCCTGAAATCTCTCCTGCATTAATTTCATTTACTACCAAAGAAATAAAGACTTCATTATCTCTTCTGTTTAGAACATAATTTGTAACTATCGTGTTGAGTAAAGGTATAGAGTTCAAAATAATACATTAGAGAATTTTTTTACAAAGGGGTAACATTGCAAATGATAAGCCCAAAAACATGATTTTAGGAAAGTGGGAGCTTAGATGAGTATTAATACATTTGTCTCTGTTTAGTACATTATGCCCACTATATTCCATCTATTCCAGAAACATAAATATGAATATTATTGACTGGCCAATGTTAATGTCCTAGGAGACTATAAAAGAGACCTGAAGTTGGCTACATACTCCAGTTTTTTGTTGGGTATAAGTGGAACGAAACAAAAAAGAAAATAAGCCATCAATACAATAATCCTTTGTTTCTATTAAAATGTTCTAATTCAAGAACATTTAACTACTTTCAACCAGAGGAACTAAAAGGAATAGAAGCACCTAATAACCCCATGACAAAAACATGAACAACTTTACAGATAACATGAAAAGAACATAAAATGATCTGATTTTTATTTACAAACATTTAGCACATTTCTACCCTAGGGCCGCAAACCCATAATATCAAATTTCATGCTTTTTTTTGGTAAGCTACACCTTTAAACTTGCTCTAAAAAATTAATGCAATTTATTATAATGATTTCTCTGTCCTTTCATACCTAAAATTGTTAAAATATTCATCATCCCAATAATTCATTTAAAAGTGATGTGTATATTTACTTCACTGAAATTGTACTAAATTTAAAAAACGAAAATGTAAACAATATATTTGTATTGTCAGAAAAAATTTCTGACTACCTCTTACATTTTTCCATCTGGTTATAATGTACAATATTTATTTTAATATTTTCAAAAGAATTTTAAAACAATAGCTCATTCTGTCATTGTGTCTTGGATAAATAGCTCTGTGGCCAGGAATTACCCTCTCAATTAATGTAGGTATTCATGTAATACTTTTCTAGTTCCCTTTGAATATTGTGTTATGATAAATTTCTTTTATTCTCTTTCTTACTTTTATAAGAGGAATTATTTATATTCAGAATTCATAAATGTAAACCTCAAAAATGTTTCTGTTTGAATTATAAACTATATAGAATGAAATGACTTGCTATTGTAACTAGATTTCTGTATTTGTAAAGATAAATGAATATGTGTATTGTTTCAAACACAAGTTTTCTAATCATGCTAACTGTCCAAATATACGTGTGTGTGTGTGTGTGTGTGTGTGTGTGTATAAAAATATATATATATAAAAGTTAGGAGAGTATTTTTCTTCATCTTCCCTCTCATTTATAAGCTGAAAATTAAAAGCATATTTCTGTAGGCTCTGTTCTTATATTGATGTAATACATGTTAAAACTCTGACAGCACAAATTCTGGGCAAGAAAACCAAGTGTTGAATATTAAAAAACAACTACTTTAAGCAAAATAATCCCAATTTAAAATGCATTTAGGCATTCTGTTCCTAAAATAGTTGTTCCTAAAATAGTTGTTATTAAATGTTGGACACTTGCTGGCTTGGTATAAAAGGATTGAATAAAATATTATTATCACTTTAGTTTGAAATTTTCAGAATTTTGATTAGTACAGGATTAAAATATTTGCTATTTCACCATAAATATTAAAAGCACATGGTCCTTATTGCCCTTTGTATTTTTTGCAACATATTTATATTGTTAGATTATTTTCTATTATTCAGCTAAAAAAGAAAATGCTGAGACTTTTGTATGTCAATGCCTAATTCAATATACACACGAGTGTAAATGAAATATTTTAAACCCCAAACTCCTTACTTTACATCTAAATCCTTAAATTTGGACTCCAAAGAGGCAAAATAGCATTCTAATGGTCAAATATTTTGTAAATGATGGAGCTGGAGTTAGAACATCAATCTCCTGACCCTTAGACTGGCGACATTTCTGTTATTGTGATGTAGGAGGAAAGAAACCCAAAATTGAATTCAAAAGACTCAGATTTCAGTCCCACTTCTGTTTCTTAATATATTTGTGACTTGAAGCAAATCTATTATAATACATTTTCTGAATTTTATCATTCTCATTTAGTGGAGACTATAATAATTACTTCAGCATTATCATGGAGATCTGGTGCTGTAATATGAAATTGCATTTAAACTACTTTGTGCTATTAAGCTTCAATTATTTCAATATCATTAACTTTTTTATTTTACATATTTCTGATACAAAGTTACAAATATGAAAGTACTGCTCAGTGTCTTATCTAACTAATATTTTCATTTTAGAAATATCAATGTAATGGTATGATGTGGGATCTACGTATATATCAAAATCATACTAACCATCATGGGCTTAATATTCAACTTTATATTAAGATTTGAACATTATATTCTATCTGAGCTAGAAGAGATAATACCCAACTCTTTGGTTTCGTTTCTTCTCCTTAAGCACTTGATTGCCAGCTCAGCAAAATGGTAAACTATAGCTCTACAGATGAACACTTCTATATTTATCTGTTTCACAAGTATTCTTTAATGTTAATTTGGGTCTCAGTGAGAGTTACCGGGAAGTGTTAGATGAAAAATATTTCCTCTGTGCCTTTTGCCCACAGTTTCAGACTCTATGCTCTCTGAGCCCTGCCTCTGGTGATGTTGTGCTGGTTAGAAGCCACAGCCAAGCACATGCTCTGAAACTGAGCATGCAAAGCTGTTCTCCACATGGAATTCATGCACTGTTGGTTCTTCCCTATGGGCTTGTGTCCACTCTGTGTTTCTTGGGTCACAACTAATCAATTATTATAAAAATAAATTGAAGAAGAAAATAGTTTCTCTAATGTGAAAAAACATCTTGCATAAATCAAGAAAACAAAATTGAAAAATAAGGCAAAGTAACCTTCTGGTAGCAAGCAGTGAATGAGAGAAACAGCTGCAGCAAAGATGGCAATAGAGAGAAAGCATAATTAAACCAGATGTTTTTAAAACATGCAATTTTAAATGATATACAACATTGATTTTACATACAAATGTAAATAAAAGGGATGGATTTGAAGCATGATTAAAAACAAAAAGAAACAAAAATAAACTTGGTAAAAACTAAATTAGAATGATAGACAATAACTGACTTTGCTTAGACAACAAAATATTGCTTATTGAAGGGAGTTTTTTTTAAATTTTTAATTTCAGTATTGCTTGATCAAACATGCATTTTGTAGGGTCTCAGTAGACATCTTAATGACAATAAACTTCAGAGGAAATGAAATAGAAAATGTACTTATTTTACATTTAAAAATGCAGTACAACTATTCTATTTAATGTTTTTAAAAAATTTTACTATCCTAAGTACTAAGTGACTTGTAGTAATGTGACTAATTTAACAATATTAATTTAGATCTTGATTTGCTCAAATTTCTCATCTTTGCCTAAATTGTCTCCCTACTTGGACTTCCCATTTCCTTTCATCCTGAGACTAAATTCAGCTGTATCACCTGGGCAACCACAGGACCATGCCTGTCTCTTCCTGATCTTTCTTCTCCCTCATTAATTTAGTGCCATTCGCTACTTGCACTTTATTGTGCTAACTACTGTCAAGTCTGCTAATTGTCAAACTTACAATTGCTACCTAGGCTATCCATATCAGGGGTGGTTACTGAGGCAAGAAGCAGGGACTAAAGTCATTGGGAGAAGTGAGGGAGAGCACAGAAGAGAGAAATGGATAGAAGGTTGGTTTTGCTTCAAAGCAGACATTGTGAGCACATCCAGATGTGGAACTTGTATATGCTGCAACTCTGGGGACAGCCAGGGACACTCTGAAGAAGCAGTGGTTTCCTGAACAAAATTTGATATTAGGCATATTCTATTTGAATTAGCTACAATCTTAGTACATATGAACTCTCCTCCAAAACAATAGTCTTTATTACAATAGATATTCAGTTTTAGAGAAAGCCAGTCTAGCCTGAATCATTCTGCTAGAGCAATGTAATACAATATTAATTGTAACACAATTTTGAGTATTCCCAATCAATAGAATGTTGAAGACTATATTATATTTCTAGAACTAAAGAAATATATCCCACAGAATGTACTGAGGAAACCACAAAATATAACTGTTCTAAAATTATACCCAGGGTTTCTTTTATAGAGGCATGACTGAGTGACAATGTGGAGAGGTCAATGCCATTGAGAGAAGAACTTATTATTTACATTTCCCAAAAGAGGGGGAGATACCACACCCCAGGGACACAGGAGGAATATGGTGATGGTCCAGAGGCAGAAGACAGGAGTGGGAGGAAGGCCTGAGCTGGAGCCTTAATTGGGGTTTCTATGGAAAAGGCAAGACAGAGCAGGGTAAACAGTTTATGATTGGTTAGATTGAATAATTCTAGGGTTGATTAGATTGAATTATTCCTGGAGGCCTTGGTAAGAGGCTGTGTCCAGTTTTTCAGTACTTGGGCTTGGGATGATTTAAGGCAGAAGAATATCAGCTTGGTTTGTGAAAGTTAGGCAAAGGAAATGGTTGGCTTATATATGAAAGGCAAACTCATAGACAAGTTGTTATTACCTTTAGGAATTAGCTAGCTCTGGAAGGGGCAGTCTCTACCTAGCTCCCAAATACCAGATCATCAAGAATACAGAAAATAAGAAAACAAAGTTATATATTATTGGCTTTGTGATCAATACAATCCAAATAGACACATTGAGAATCAAAAAAAAAAACAACAAAAAAGAGAACAAGAACATTCCTCTGACACTCTTTACTTTAAAGATAAACCTTTGTCATTTCTGCTTAGAACTGGAACCAGACAAGGTTTCCCTCTATCACCACTCTTATCCAAAATAGTGCTGGAAGTCCTAGCTAGAGCAATCAGACAAGAGAAGGAAATTAAGGGAATCCAAATGGGGGCAGAAGAGGTCAAACCATCGCTCTATGCTGACGATATGATCTTATATCTAGAAAACCCCAAAGATTCTGCCAAGAGACTACTGGAGTTGATAAATAAGTTCAGCAAAGTCTCAGGTTACAAAATCAATGTATGCAAATCAGTAGCATTCATATACGCCAACAACACTCAAACTGAGAACCAAATCAGAGACTCAATGCCTTTCAAAACAGCAAAAAAGAAAATAAAATACCTAGGAATATATTTAAGAAAGGAGGTTAAAGACCTCTACAAGGAGAACTATGAAACGCTAAGGAAGGAAATAGCAGAGGACGTAAACAGATGGAAAACCATACCATGCTCATGGATCAGCAGAATCAACATTGTTAAAATGTCTGTACTACCCAAAGTGATCCACAGATTCAATGCAATCCCTATCAAAATACCAACAACATTTTTTGCAGATCTATAAGAAATAATTCTGTGCTTCATATGGAACCAGAAAAGATACTGTATAGCTAAAGCAACCTTAAGAAAAATAAAAAATTGGGAGGCATCAATTTACCAGACTTCAAGCTACACTACATGGCTAGAGTAATCAAAACATCATGGTACTGGCACAAGAACAGAGACATAGACCAATGGAACAGGACTGAGAACCCACATATAAAGCCATCCTCATATAGTCATCTGATCCTCAAAAGAGTAGAAAAAAAACATACACTGGGGAAAAGAATCTCTGTTCAATAAATGATGCTGAGAAAATTGGAAAGCCACATGTAGAAGACTGAAACAGGATCTACACCTCTCACCTCTCACAAAAATCAACTCATGGTGGATAATAGACTTAAACCTAAGGCATGAAACCATAAGAATTCTAGAAGAAAACATTGGAAAAACTCTTATAGACATCAGCCTAGGCAAAGAATTCATGAAGAAGACCCCAAAAGCAATCACAGCATCAACAAAAATAAATAAATGGGACCTGATCAAAGTAAAAAGCTTCTGCACAGCCAAACAAAACTATCACTAGAGTGAATAGACAACCTACAGAATGGGAGAAAATATTTGCATCCTATACATCTGATAAAGGGAAGATAACTAGAATTTATATAGAACTCAGGAAAATCAGCAAGATAAAATCAAACAACCCCATTAAAATGTGGGCAAAGGACATGAACAGAAACTTTTCAAAAGAAGATAGACTAATAGCCAAGAAACATATGAAAAATGCTCAACATCTCTAGTCATCAGGGACATGGAAATCAAAACCACAATGAGGTATCAGTCAACTCCAGTGAGAATAGTTTTTATGAAAAAGTCCCAAAACGACAAATGTTGGTGTGGATGCAGAGAGATAGGAGCACTCATACACTGCTGGTGAGACTGCCAACTAATATAATCTCTATGGAAAGTAATATGGAGATAACTTAAATAACTAAAAGTAGAACTGCCATTTGGTCCAGCAATCCCACTATTGGGTATCTACCCAAAGGAAAAAAGTTGTTCTATAATAAAGACATCTGAACTTGAGTGTTTATTCACAATTGCATAGATGTGGAAAAAACCCAAGTGCCTATCAATACATGAGTAGATTAATAAAATGTGGTGTATGTATACCATGGAGTACTACTCAGCCACAAAAAACAATGGTGAACTAACATCTCTTGTATTATCCTGGATGGAGCTGGAGCAAATCCTCCTAAGTGAAGTATCACAAGAATGGAAAAACAAGCACCACATATACTTACCATCAAATAGGTACTAACTGATCAACACTTATATGCACATATGAAAGTAACATTCATCGGGTGTCAGGCAGGTGGGAGAGGGGAGGGGTATATTCACACCTAATCAGTGTGGTGTGCACTGCCTTGGGGAGGGGCATGCTTGTGGCTCTGACTCAGGCAATGCAAAGGCAATATATGTATCCAAAACGTTTGTACTCCTGTAATATTTTGAAATTTAAAAAATAAATTAAAAAAAAATATATACAAAAATAAATAATTAATTAAATAAAGATAACCCTTTCTGTTTCCCACAGTCTATTGCAGCTCTAATAAGGTCCAGCCCAAGTGTCCTGAGATGTCACTAGCAGAGGCTGATGAAGGGGTACATTAAGGACAAAAGCACATGGGCACAACAGACTTCTGAAATTTGTTTCATCAGGGTCTTCTGCCCAGACGACATGGCTAGGACATCAAATATTGTGATGCTGTTGATAAAGAATCAAAATTCGAGAAGTTGGCGGTACATGTTGCAGTGGCTGCCCCCTCATGCCCCGAATCTTTTAGCCTTATTAGGGAGGAAAAAACAGTCTACATGGTTATCAGTTCCCAACTGCACCTTCTAAAGGATGAAGGCTTCCCACAGATCACCAGAGCTCTCTACTGCACTAATTGTAGGCTAAGGTGTGGTGAGGAGCAACTTGTGACTTCCAGGGGAGGTCAATTCAGTGACCTGCGCAATATCTGAGCGTGCTCCATAAGCTGCAAATACTGACCAAACTACAACTTCGTTTAACATTTAAGCACATACGAAAAATGTGATGGGACAAGTGTAAGTTATTACAGCAGAGGGGACCAAAAGAACAATAGTGATTTTAAGAAAGGAAAGTAGTTTTAACCCTAAGTAAATATTTTATTAGTAAGATTTCTAAGGTTGATTCATATATGGAGAAAGAACATTGCTATGAAAAAGGAATAGTGAGAGAAAAAGAAGAAATTCTTTAAAGTAAAAAAAAAAAGATTAATCACAAATAGCAGAATAGATGCTGCTGAAACTTAGCAGTTATTAATTATTAATAATTATCAATAATTATCTACATTATTAGCAATTTAGAAGACCAATTTTTTGGGGACAAAGAAATTCATTCACTCAGTATTTATTAGGGACTGAAAATAAGTTAGAAATTGTTCTCAGTATCACAGTTAGGACCACATGTACAATAGCTTCTGCCCTGCTAGAGAAAAATATTTATAAGTGTTATAAATGTTCCAGAAAAGGAAATGCAAAACCATCTTGGGAGCTTCTAACAGGTGGGCTCTTTTTGGGACAAAATTTGGGGAAACCCAATTTGTTTTGGTGTCATCGTTCCTAAGCCAGCTTTGCTTTGGACCAGTTACTTGACTCAATGTGCCTCAGTTTTCTCAACTAAAAATGGCAAGAAGACAACTGAACCTAAAACATTGTTGGCTTGCAAAGATTAAATGAATTAATACATATCAAACAAAATAATATCTAGAAAATATCAAGTGCTAGCTTCTACTAACTTCCTTTTAGTATTTTAGTTACTGTTTAAAATATGTAATCCATGTGGGATTTACTTTTGTGTATGTTTTGCAGCAAGGACCTAATATCGTCCCCATACATTCCATGCTATGAGCAGAAGTGTTAATTAATTTATATCCTAAATGTGTATGTATGAGCACATATATTCTACATTTGCATTTCATAGGGTATTTTATCATATGGCTTTGTTATATGTGTGTATATATGTATAAATACACACATGCACACACATACCTATACACACTGTTATTTATTTTGTTAATCTCTTCAGTTCCATTAATCTATCTTCCTAATCATGTGTGGGTCTTATTTTTGATTAATGTAATAGCACAATACATCCAAAATCAGACCATTTTTGTGTTTTAATTCTTTAAAATTAATTTAAAATCATTTTATTAAATTTGCAAGAAGAAAAAACAAACCCATGACTTGTCTTACTTGAATTGTATTATATACATACACACATATATACATACATATACATACACACACCCATATTAAGAACTGGCATCTTTGTGATAAGTGTTAACACAACATAAAGCTATTTATCTCTTTATATATTTTATAATACATATCACTAGATTTACTTTATTTCTAGTTGAGATGGTTTGGTTCTAATAATTTCTTCTGAATATTTTATTTTGTAAGTGGTAATACTTTATTTCCTAAATACTTATACAATGTTCTCAACACTTTATGAATGGTAATATATTTGATTCTTATTCCAACCTCTTAAAACAGGAACTATCATCCTTATTTCACAGAAAATAAATGAAATTGGGTCAAAGGGGAGGATAGGTATGTAGGTTAAGGTCATGCAACCAGTAAGTGGGAGGTCCAAACCTCACCTCAGACCACCAGACCTCCAGACTGTGCTTTTCATTTTTTTATATCACCGTTCAGTAAGCGTCCCTATGTGTAATTCATTAATTAGTGCACAGGTTTTTCTTTTTTTTAATCAAACACTTACATAATGTTCACAATGTACCTGGGCTTCACATATACTAACTCCTTTAGACTTCATAATTTTCTTTCCTCTTTCCTATGAGGCAGATATTAAATCTCTGTTTTAAAACTATTTAGTAGTTCTATGTCCGTGTCTTTAGTCTCTTGGTGACTAGCTGTATATAGTTTGTTCAGATGTTTATCAAACTTTTAAAAGTGATTATCTCTTAAATTTTTGTGGTTGGGGAGAGTGTAGCTTTCATTTTTTAAAAAAATATGTGTACATGTTAAGTATTCATTGGTATATTTATAAAAATAATTTTTACATTTATAAAAAAAAATCCTTGGAAATACATACAATCACAATAATAGTCTATTTGTTAGTGTGACTTCCTGACCATTTACTGCATTGAATTTCTTTCTCTGTCTCCTTTGGCTATGCAAATCACTGTGGCCAACAGTACAATGATCTCAGTGGGATTTCTGTTCTCTCTCACACTCAAAAGACAGAACATTCATAAGTTGAATACAGACTGCCAAGATAAGGTATGAAGTACAGTAATTACTGATTTTCAAGGAAAATAGGGACTCTTATTTTAAAATCTCTTTCTGTGTGTAAACAGAAAATAAAATAAGAATTATGGTCATTAAGTTGGAAATAAAATTTTCTCATCATGAAAGTAAGGATTTTATATTTTTTAGTTGTTATTTGCATTTTTTTCTTTTCTAAGTGAATTTAAGCATAGTGTTTCACAGCAGATCCGATGGCAAAAATGGAAAAATCTTAAAAGGATGCACTTTCGCAGGCTCTTTGAGGTCCGATCTAAATTGGAGAGTTCAGAGATAATAGAAGATGAAATACTATTTGTAATTGTATTGCAAGAGGTGATACAACATATTTAAATAAAATAGGGATTTTAAAACAAAGATATCCTGTATATTAGTGTGCATCTTTCCCTAAAATTGATCTAAAGATGGTCAGAATGGAAGAATGAATACTGGCTTGAATTTTAACATCTATAAATGAAAATACTGGTGTATCACATAATAATTTGGGAATGGAAACTATTGCACTGCAGTGGTCTGACATCACTGGCCAAACAAAGCGATTTATATGGGAACTGTTAGTATCTATGAGAAACCCGGCTGATGCATTTCAAACAGTAAGTGACACACTGACACAACACATTCTCTCTCTTTCTCTTTCTCTCTCTCTCATGAGCAAGTGAAACAAATGAAACATTTTTACTGACTTAAAAAGTTTTTAATTAGCTATTTGTTACAAATAATTACAAAACTAGAACTGTATCTTGATTATGTACATGCAAATAAATGTTTCAGGTTTTATTCATTGCCATATTTTCTGATTTTAAAATTCAGAATTAATGCAATGTTTCAAAGTATATGTTAAAGAATGGACATACATAAAACTCATAAAATCTACATACACCATAGAAAAAAGTACAAATCTATGAAATGTCTGCACTTTGGAATTTATTCTCTCTCAATATTCTCTGGAAGATGCAAATGGCAGAAGTTCATTGATTAGCCATAGATCCTCTGTTGAGTTAGTGCAGTCCTGGTCTTTGTTTTAATTCTGTGGGAATACAATATGCTGCTTTGGTATTTGTCAAAGGAGACTGAATGCCTTCGTGAAAAAGATATTCCTATTTTGTATAAAAGAGATTTGGAGTATTTCTAGGTTTAAGAACCACTATTTCCATTAGCTGAAAATTCTTTTGATTTATTCTTTAACACAGTTCTTCTTTTACTATATTGTGCTCATTAACCCATCTTTTGGGAAGCATGTATATGTAGTTATATTGTGCCAATTCAACCTACACGTTTTATTTTTTAATTATTTTTTGGCTAAAATTACAGCTTTGCCTAAAATTAGATATGAAATTATATGTGTCTTTCTTGATTAATTATTAAAAATGCCATGCCTCAGTTATCCGCAGAAGTTAGTGTTATGGCTAAATAATTGGTCAAATTAACTTCTTAAAATAATTGTATCCATTAGGTTAACTAGTAATGTAGATTTTGGTGGAGATTATTTTTATATTTCCTAAATTAAATATCATGTTTAAATGCTGTCTGAAGGTAGATCCCTGGTTTCACCCATGTAAATAAATATATGATATCTAGGGAGAGAAAATAAAGGGTCCGATGATGCAAACAAACAAACAAACAATAACAGAAAACATTATCTATCATTATTCTCATAATTTGTAAATAAGAGATATAAAACTCCCTTTAAGGGACACATAAATTAATTACTTTTCTGCATGAAGCTGACAGTTAAGTCTTTAAGAGTCTGCTTAAACCAGGTGACTATTTCATTGAGTTTAGTGATATGAAAAGCCTTTGGTCAGGAAGGAGAAGACTAATACAGAGATTTTCTTATCTGGACCAGAGGAGAAGCTTGGGAAACATAAAAACAAGCTCTGAGTGAGGCTCTGGAGAAATCCTGAATTTCTGAGGCCAGAATTAGGTCTCTCAGAATAGTGGGGGGATGCTGACTGTTTGAGTATTCCTTAGAGGCATACCTCATCTTTGTCAATAGAAAGTTAATAAATCATGAAAAGAGAATTTAACTCTTCTGTAGATAAGCTAAGGAAATGGTCAATGCTGAGACATTACTAAGGGACTGCAAACCAAGCAAAAGAAATGATTTGGGGTAAAAGTACCAATGAGGAAATTATAAAAAAGAGAAAATAATTGAAAAAGATGAGATATTATAGATCTAATATGTGAGTAAGCAAAGATCAAGAAAGAAAAAAAAAACAGATGGGGAGAGGCAATGAGCAAAACGTATCAGAAGAATTATTTTCTGAGGTGAAGAATAGATTTGAATATGCAGATGGAAAGGTTTTATTGAGTTTCAGGCAGAATCGATTAGGGAAAAACATATATATTTATTCTCATTACATATAAATGTATCCATTTAATCTTCTTTTAGTTAGTTCCTACTCAACAAAAATAAGATTAAAAACTGCCAAGCAAGTCATTGGAGGGAAGGGACTAACAAATGGTTCCAATACTTGTGTGTCTCCTCTCAGAGATGCATAAGGATTAGATCCCTGATAAAATATGTCTTTCAACTCTTACTTAAGAACTCTAGGATAAGTGAGAATCTGGCCCAGGTTATTATAAACATGTGCCATTGTTGAGATTTCTTAAATCAAATAATGCATTACTCATTAATAATGCACAGCTGCATCAGAGAATGGGAGGTAGTTAATATTCCTAAAAGGCTTCACAACGAAGAAGGTTTGAAATCCAAATGTTTCTGGAGTCGTTTTGCGTCTCTGTGTTGATCTCTTGGATCCCACTTAGTTTCTGTCTTGATTATGCATGTCCAAACCTCAGTAATTTGGGAACAGTTGTAAGCTCTATTTGGGAATTGCAATATACTGCTGCTGTAGATACTGCATTAGTCTTTCTGTTTTATATGCTTGCATAAGATAAAGAAAAAATATGGCACTGGATGAAGAATGTTTTGTCTAGTTAGTCAGTTTGAACTAAAGACCACTAATGCTTGTAGAGTGAAGAGCATGTTGCACAGTGGCATCAGAAGGAGTGATGGTGACATCCTCATATCAATATGTCAAAGGCAAAATTGGATAAAAGAAAGTTTGGAGAGTGATATTCTGACAAGATTCTGATGAAAGGATGCTGGATAAACCATTCTTGGTTGTATGTAGTGAAAGTTTTGTGAAAGATTCTTGGAAAGCATATTAAAAATAGAAGTTGGAATTAACCATTCCACAATGTATACATATATCAAAACACCATGATATATGCTATAAATACATACATAATTTGTATTTGTCAATTAAAAATATATAAATAGATACTTTTTGTAAAAAAGTAAATGTTGGATAATAGCAGAGGAATCAAGTGCTTCTAAAATGAATAAAATGGAATGGCCTAAGTATGGTAAGCAGAGCCCTTTGGGATTATTGGAAACTGGGGCAAAATGAACTACGATACCTGTAGGAGGAAACAAGATAATTAAACAGGGTGGAAATTAAAATTTTAAACTGGATCTTTATCTCTCAACATAAACAAAAATTAACTTAACATGGATTAAAGACTTAAATGTAAGACCAGAAACCATAAAAATAGTAGAAGAACCTGGGAAAAACTCTTCAGGACATTGGCCTAGGCCTAGGCAAAGAATTTGTGACTAAAACCACAAAAGCAAATGACATTCCATAAAAAATTAAACAATTTCAGGACCTTTCAAGCGTATGTTTTGTTATTCGTCATAGAGTGGGTCCTCTAATAGTCTAGAATCCTTACTGATTTATAATCCTTAATTTAGCTTTTAAAGATCCACTGTAGGATAAGGAATTATACAAATGTATAATGACATACACACATATATGTATATTTGCGTTTTATTATGCATTGTATAGTATACATATAATTTTTTATTTTATGTGTATTTTATTTGTAATGTAATGAACATATTATTGTACATATTACGATAATGTATTTATATATATTTGTTTGAAGTTTGAAGGAGCAGGAAGTAGTCATCTTCATTTCTATTCTTTAAAACTGTACATTTTTTGTAGAATTTAAGTGATTTATCTCTGTGATTCTTTGAGCTGTAACAGCATTCATAGAAATATTTTAGTTAAAAATGCCTAAAATATATTTTTATAGTGAACACTGTAAAAATTATACCTAACTATATAATTAAAATAAAAATCTGTTATACTAGGTTAAGGTACACACAAAAATACAAAAATTACCAGATTTAAATGGCCCAAATATCTCAGTTTAAACTTATTGCAGATACCTGAAATAATACGGTAAGAATTTATTTAGGATGAATCTTTGTCCCTTGCTGATTGCAATTTCCCGTAAGAGGTGACCCAGTAATCACATGGTAATCATAAGCATCTTAGAACAAATGCATAATCATTTCCAACTTGACTGATAGCTGAAGTTTAAAATGAGGATGAGGAGTACTTAATTACTAAAGTCAAGCAGGATGAAATAGTTCAGCCACCTAAATAATTTTCTATATTGGACAAAGAAAGGGAAAATAATATCTGAAACCCCTTTTCCAAGAAAGTGGAGTGAATTCTATTATGGTTCCACAATGAGAACAAAGTAGCTTGAGGACAAAACTGGGTGTTTTGTCCTAAATATCTGCCTGCGGTTCTATTTAGCATTAAATTTTCTGCTTCATCAGATTTTTCAATAGTTACTGTATTTTAAAGTCAAATAGCTTAAGTGCAGCTTTGAGAATGTATTGTAGTATTAGTTTTCAATAGACTTGAGTGAAAATAATGGGCAAAACATTTTCATGTTTTGTATTTGTGATTAGAATGGTACAGAGTACTGTGAGCTTCTTCAAGTGGAAGGAATCACATCCTCCAGCTGGCTTCCCTCAGAAAGGGTGGAGAAGGTGAGAAAGGTCAGTGGTGAGAGACCTGCACAGGAAGTCATTTCAGAAAACCTGTGACACAGTAATATTCAGGGAGCCAATACCCACTGTTCATCATGTGGGAAATGTCTATATAGGTATTTCATGTTTGTTTGTTTGACTGATTGGTATTCATTTCAGTGGTTTTCAAAGCAAGGTACATCAACTGAGTGAAACAACTGCATCATAAATTGCCTGGGGGAAAAAAAGCTAAAATTCAGATTTATAATCAGTCTTCATAAATCAGCAGCTCTAAATATCAGGTTATATAATCCAAACTAAACTTCAGGAATCTTTAGTCTACTATTTAAAGGTTATGCTTGTGTGAATTAATTTTCAAAATATACTGCCACACTATTTCGTTTTTATCTTCCCAGTAAAACATTTGTGAAAATCACAATGTTGTCTTGAGAAACTTGATCCTCAATGCATTAAAGCAGACTTTGCTTTCTTATGTTAGGCAAAAGGATCAGAAGACACACGGACTAGAACTAAGCATAATCTCAGTGGAAAGGTTTAGTGCCTTCTAATTTCTATTCCTGAAGAAAGGAAAATTTTCCAGTGGTAGCACAGATAGAAAGTAACAGCAAAAAATGTGTTCGTTTTTCCTAATGAGCCAATCTTTTTATAAAATCATTCTGCCCTGTTGCTTGTAGTAGGTTTTTGTCCTGATGAGTTCCCAATGTTACTCAGATTCCCAGAGGAGACAGAGTAAGAGTGTTCACCTTGACTGACTTCTCTTTCTCATCAGGTTTAGCTGCAAGAAATGTCAGACCTAAGATTGCGTTATGGCTTTGCCACACAGTTTTAGAGAAGGACTTCTTTTTTTCCTGCACTGTATAATTTACTCTGTTATACTTACAAATGTAAGTTTCAGGGGAATGAACTATTTGAGGAAAAAAATATCAATATATCCCTTTGAATTTACTCTCTTTCAATCTCTCTGGCTTTATTTATTTGTTTGCTTGTTTATTGTAACAGTAACTCTAACCTTGGGGCTCAGGTAATATTTAACCTGGGTAAGGGATTAGGGCAATTTTCTTAGTCTCATCTCTGACTACATCTCAGGGAATATTAATGCCGGCCTGCAAGGTTTCCCTAGGAAGGCTGAGGCCATCTCCTTGACTCTGTAAGCAAGGTCTTTGTCTTATTCCACAGATTGAACCAGGACCTTTAAAATGCCTAGAAATATTTTCTCCCTGCATGTTTCTATACAGTTTTCTGCCTAGAAAATTTGATGTACAAATAGCGTTTAAGCCCTTGAGCTGTGAGAGAATGGGTCAGGTTTGTCATTTTCAACTGTGTTTTTTTGCCTAATTATATAAAATTGCTGAGAGACTTTAAAAATCTTCCTCAAGTTCTTATATTTAAGAGATGCTATAATAAGTACTCCCAAAAGAAGGGCTTGCTATCAAATTCACATTTTCCCATTCAAATCCACACTTTTCCATTCGAATCCACTCTGCTTATTTAACAAACTCCACTGGCACTCTGAGATATTAGTGTGCCATCCTCAAGAATACAAAGCTAATTTATGGCAAAGAGAATCTAGAGGTATCAACTCTGTGGCCACTCTTTTTTCCACATGTCACATTAGTGCTAATGCTATCTTTTGTTAGACAATCATTCCTTGACTTAAGTCGTCTTATTTTGAAGCAAATGTTAAAAGATAAAACATGGCATTATTTTATTGAAGCTAAAATTAAGAAAATCGAAGTATATTAGATGTTACAGTCATAACCACTGCAGTATTTCAATTATGAAAATATCAGCAAAGCAAAACATTAGGCAAACTCCAGTGTTAACCAATGAGAACAGATTTCCTTTTAAAATATAAAGCAAAAATTTTTGCAGGATATTTGAATATGCTTATTTGTGAGAAGTCAGCCATTTAGATTTTAATACACATTCTGATTTTTTCCAAGATAGTGCATCTGTTTAAGATGGTGCTTAATTTGCATTTCTAACAAGAAACACTTTTGAGTGGGTCTGGTTTAAGTTGAAGAATCATTTACATAAAATTTTTCTTTTGATTCAGAAATGTGGCCAGCTGTGGAAAATAAATCTAGCTTTAATCACATATTGAACCAAGGACAAAACGACACAGATCCTAATTGCTTTGGTTTATAAAGATGCTGATACTCATTTGAATCCTTTTCAGGAAATGACAATGAAGAAACTTTGAATGGGCTCTTTTTGGTACTTTATAGGACAATTATTCCCATGTTATTCTTTTATATAGTTTTCCTTCATGGAAAAATCAAAATATTTGTCTGCTGAATAGCTTTTCCTGATTATTAGAATAAAGTCAAAAATAGTGTTTTGGGGGGGGTAAAATTATACCGTAAATTAAAGTCATGCAGAGTCCATGCCTCTGTGTGTGTGTGAGTAGTGTTAAAAAATACAAAAAAAAAAAACTTACCACTTTTAATTATTTTTGAGTGTATAGTTCTGTGACACTGAGTACATTCACATTGTTGTGCATCCATTACCACCATCCATTTCTAGAATTTTTTTCATCTTCCCCAACTGAAACTCTGTACCTATTAACCACTAACATGCCATTTCCCTCTCCTCCCAGCCTCTGGTAACCACCATTCTACTTTTTGTCTCTGTGAATTTGACTAATCTAGGAACCTCATGAATAGAATCATGCAGGATTTGTTCTTTTCTGACTGGCTTATTTCACTCAGCATGATGTCTTCAAGGTTCTTCCATGTTATAGCACATGTCAGAACTTGTCTTTCTTTTTAAGGCTAATCATGTTACATTGTAATATATAGAACATATTTTGTATATCCATTCGTCCCTCAATGGAGGCTTGGGTTGTTTCCAACTTTTGTCTATTGTGAATAATACTGCTATGAACATATGTGTATAAATATCTGTCAAGTCCCTGCTTTCACTTTTTTGGGGCATATATCCACAAGTGGAATTGCTGGATCATATGGTAATTCTATGTTTACTGTTCTGAAGAATCACCATACTGCTTTCCACAGTGGCTGCACTATTTTGCATTCCCACCAGCAATCCGTAAGGATTACAATTTCTCCATATCTTTGCTAATATATGTTATTTTCTGTTTCTGTTTGGTTGCTTGTTTGTTTTGTTTGATTTAACAATAGCCATCCTAAAGAGTGCAAAGTGATAAATCATTGTGGTTTGATTTGAATTCCCATTAATGACTAGTGATGCTGGGCATCTTTTTCTGTGTTTATTGGTCTTCTTTGGAGAAATGTCTATTCAAGTCCTTTGCTCATTTTAAATCTGGTTGTTTATTTTTTTGTTGTTGACCATGCCTGTATATTAGCAAACAAATAATTGAACTTCTTTTTACAAATAGATAAGGATGATATCTCAGTACCCCAATTTTCCCCCTCAATATTTAGGATATTTCTCTAACATTATCCTGAGGTATGTTTTGTAAGTGAAAAATTATAAATGAGTACTAAATGTTGCTTGTATCCAGCACAATGTACTACTTTTCAGGGATCAACTGAAAATACAAATGATATGATTGTTTTGAAGAAGCAGTTTGAAAGAAAAGCAGGAGAGATAAACTCTAAAACAAGCTCTGCACCACAGAGGATTTACTGAGCCTATGTTATGTTTAGTTAATCAATATATTCACTGAAAAGTATTTATTTTACACACCTTCCGTCTGCCACATGGCATCTGCTGCACCTCATCTTATTTTCATAACTTTACGCCTATTATGGCAAGTCTTCAGAAGTGCTATGCAAAGTCTTTTGTCAGATATCAATTTGGTGTAAGTATTAGACATGTTAACATTCAAATCATGGAAACTCTTTCAATATCATGAAAGATTTTTTCCATTAAAACAAATAGAAGTTTTTTAAGAGTTAAATCAGTTTCTTTGACAGTATCAATAAAACTACATTGCATACCTTGCTCCTAGTTGCAAGCCTGGAGACAGCCATTAGTTTATGCCGGAGTCTTGGCAACTTTCAGTATGTGAAGAATAAGATTACTTTGTTTCCCTGTTGTAAATTGAACTACTTCCGTTTGAACTGTGGCTAAAAATTTAATTAAGTCAATTAGTGACTAATGTGCTAAAGCTTGTCCAATATTTGCCCTGGGAATGATACATTTGAGGAATGTCTTATTTTACTTTAAAAGTCATCTATATAGAAGGCTTCTTATTATTATTTACTATTTTCATCACTATTATTTTTACCATTTGAAAAATAATTTTCACATTGTATAAATTAATGTCTTAGAATTGGTCTGCTTTAGTATTTTTGCTATTCAGATATTTGAGAAGCTATTTAATTGATGGAAGTTGGTTTATTCACCTGCAAGCTCCCAGTGAGTTTTATATAACGTATTTAGATATAAACAAAATCTGGACATAGTGTTTAATATGACTTCACTTTTAGCTGGAGTATCATTAAACATCATTTAATATGCAACCCCTTTGTTTTGCTTCATTATACCCTTCAGTAGTTTTCAACTTGTACACAGTGACTTTATTTACTTTAGTGATTAGAAAAATGAAAACAAGAACAAAAAATCTTGTCCATCTTGTCTTATCCAAGTAAAGTATAGTAGATCATTTCCCAAGAAGAGAAGGAAAAGCTAATTTTATATACATATATAGATATAGAGATAGACATATACCTCCTGAGATTTCCTGAGAATAGGTATTGTCAGGAATATAAAAGCAGCAGTAATAGATCTTTTCATTACAGATACCCAGCCAGTGTGGCTACTACATTATCCCTTGCTTTCACTTTCTCAGTGAGGATTTGATTGAGACAGAATTTGCTTTTCAACTCAGCTCTAGCAGCTGAAAAATTCTGCTGTAATTGCTACCTTAACTCTGCTGGGAATCTTCATTAACTGTTAATCCAGAGGAGAAATAAAAAACCTAAAATTTTGGAAGTGAAATGATGAATATCTCAGAGCTTAAAATAACCTCTGAATATGATGCCATTTTGAGAATGTTGCAATGGAAATATTTGCCTGATGATGGACAGAAAATGAAGGCAAATTGTCTCTATTATAGTCAAGTCTTGAAACATTTTAAATTACAAATGAGTGAATAAGTTTAATAATGGTTAATATGTACTGAATGGACATTATGGGCCAGTCAATGCAGTAAGAGTTTTAGATGTGTTAGTTTATTTAATAACCACTGGAAATTTGCAGATAAGCAAGCCAACTTCCATAAATTAAGTAGTTTCCAAAAATGTAATTTATAAAGCCATTTGTCTAAAACAGAATACAGTGTTTGTCCGAAGGAAAAATACTTCAGTATATTATGCAAGGCTTTCTGAAATAATCATTCCAGAAAAGCTAAACATAAACTAAATTTCTAGGACTTGAACATTTTTTTACTGACTTCCTAATTTCCATTTTAAACTTGTCCAGGTGGTGTCTTCAATCTTTAAAGTGGAATACTGACTATTGTATTATAGTCGAAAAAGCATAAAACATTATTACCTTCCTCTTAACCTAAAAATTATTCATAATAGATAATTCTAGATGATTGATAGCTTAAAATAAATATGGGAGAAAATATATTACTATGCTTCTATGTTCATATGAAAAGAGATACATCACAAGCTTTGCTTAAATATTCTTACATATTTTTAAGTTTCTTTTTCATGGAAAAAGAATTCAACAGGAAAAACTCCATGAAGAGTTGACTCTAAAGAACAATGGCAAGGTAAAATAGCTAAATTAAATTAAAATCACTCCATCAACACCTAAGTTCTCAAGAATTAACTAATACCACCAATCCAGAAAAAAAAAATCCAGGTTTTCTTTTAATATTGCTAATACATTAAATAGTATTGTGTGCAAATATTAGCTCCTGTATCAAACAAAAATTATATGATTTTACTTACAAAATGATGATTTCATTTATTATGGATTGTCAGAATCACTGCTTCTATTCCCACGTATGAGATTTATTTCAAGAAGTTGACATATTCACATTTTCTAAAATCTGATTTTAATGAGTAACCTAGGTAACTATATTTTATGTTGTCACCATTTGTGATTTTAAGTGATAACAATATATTTTATTTATAGCATTTGTTGGACTATTATATCTAGCTTCATTAATATGAGTTAAAATAAGATTTAAAATCAGAAAATTAGCAAAAGATAAATATCATAGTTTTTCTAGGTTATTTTGAAAATTATATTGTTGAATTCAATTTTAGTGCATTTATAGAGTTTCAATAGAGTTAAAATATTAGACTAAGTCTACCGCTTTCAAGATTTACACCACCAAAAATTAAATGTGCTTTATGATTAGAATTTTAAAGTAATTTAATAATCACATTTTTATTAATGCCAAAAGGTTATTTTTTTAGTAATGATTGCGATTTGACAGAATTCCAAGAATTCACATTTCTGTCTTTGTTTTTAATCAAGATTTTGGTTTATTTGTTTGATTTATTTGTTTGTGTCTCAGTCACTTCCAGTGTGCTATTGCAGAATACCATATATTGGGTATCCTAAGCAACAAACATTTATTTTAGTTCTGAAGGCTGGGAAGTCCAAGATCAATGTGCCCACAGATCTGGTGTTTCAGATGGCTGCCTTCTCTTTGTATCCTCACATCCCTTATGGGGTGAATCCTTTATAGGGAATCCTCATTCCCTTCTAAGGACACCAATCCCAGCATGGGGGATTCATGCTCATGACCTCATCCAAACTCCCAATAACCTCTCACAAGCCCCACCTCCAAACACCACCATTTTGGGGATTAGGGCTTCAATGTATGCATTTTTGGGGGACAAAAATATTTGGTTCAGTCCATCACAGTGTATTTTTAATTTCATCCACTGCAGGTTTTACCTTTGAAATCCTCTGTTAGGCAAAATCTCCTTTTTTGGTTTCTGTCCCCTTCCTCCATGTTTTTCAATACCTGGTGTTGATGGGGTAAGAGTACTTCAGATACAGGGTAAAGCCAAGGCAAAGTTTCTTTTTATGATGAATAATTTTTCTGATATCATAAAAAGTGCACTAATCAACAACAACAAAATTTCCTTACTTGCGCTTTGGAACTTACACTCTATAATCCCCAAAAAATAAATGTAAAATGAATAACTTGTAATCATTTCACAATCTCTGTCAGGGAGAGTCATGAGCAGAGACATGGAAAATGCTTCACAAATAGCATTATATAGTATTATGACACAAATATGTACATTTTCAGATTAACCCATATTTTTAAGAATACAGAGTGGGCACTATTCAAAATAGGAGGGCCCATTGAGAAAATTATAAATCTATATTATTCATAAGGGAATTAGAGGAATTAAAATAATAAGAAACTTAAGGTATTGATTAAATAGAATAAATATTATAATGCATTTATTAGAGGGAATAAGTGAGATATTCTGTGTTGATAATTTAGTTTATTGGCATTTGAATATACATACTACTCACCACTTGAGCAGACCTTTATTTATTGTTTTATTTAATTAATTAATTAGTGAAATGAGCATAATTTTCCCCAGTTTAACATGAGAACATTATAGTTAAGAATATTTTCATGGATTATTGGAAAGGAATAGAGTTTACATTACAACACCCTCCCCCAATGGAGCACGCCCCTCTCCAAAATTTTATAGCACAGTACTCTTCAGTATTTATGTAAGAGCAAAATTAACAAACAACCAATAGAAATATCAGTTTATTGTTTTATGATGAATAGCATTCACACGACTGGGCAATAACTTTTTGAGAAATTATGGGATAGTAGTAATACTGGAAAGGTAACTTTCCTCCTTAAATCCACAGTACATGCATCTTCTCATTGTAACCTATAACACACTTACACTATCTTTCATTAGCATAAGAAACCTATTATCTTATTGCTATAATAAAAATGTGAAATGGACATGATATTTTGATTTTAGCAACTTCAAAATGCTTTTGTTATACTTATCCATGTGAAACTCCTAATAGACTATAACTGACTAATAAATTATGTTAGTATCACAGAAAATTATATCTAATCTCTTGAAAATGTGGTTATCATAAAATTTTGTAGTTAAAACTGTCAAAGATAACTGCATTTTCCTATTCCAAATATAAAGTTTGTGTTTCTGTGTTTAAGTTTTTGATCTTTCTGTTTTACATTTGGATGGAAATATATATATACACATATATACACAGATATAGAACTTGGTATCATTTTTCTTTATTTTAGGTAAAGAAAATTCTGCATATGAAAGCTCCTGAGTTCTACCTTTTTATGTTCTCTTATTAAATCAATTTTTGTACAATTTTATATTTATATGTAAAATGCGTCCTTTTTTTAGGAAGCACTATGATACAGTTCTGTTCACAGGACTAATGATGATAGTTAAAAAGGACCATTGATTCCAGTTGACAGAAGAAGCATCCTGTTATATCACTTCATATACACAGATATGCTTGTGGATGGTAATATAAAGCAAGTACCTATTTTTATTGTGGAGATAGAGTCACCCTGGATTTTGCTGGTATCAGTCATCAAAGATTGTGGTAATGCACTAAGCACTCAGTATATACTTTCTTTAATGTCACTATTTTTTCTCTGGGCAGCAAAGAGAGTGATAAGCTTTACACGGTAGTTACTAGTTTAATAATCAAATAAAGTAATCAAGATAGAAACCTTCCTCTGTCTCTTATATTTCCACTTGATAATTGTCAAAAGACTGTGTCATACTAATGTGATTTAAAATTTATGCATAAATATCCCTTAAGATTACGATGGGTTCTAAAAATTTACCAATAATGATCTTCTCTACTTACAAAAATAGAGAGATTGTGATAAAGACAAGTATTTAGAATGGCTATGGCTGTTATTAATGATGCAAACACTAAAATGTGTTCATGAAAGGGTTTTGATAGGCATAGTTTCAGTGTTCTTTAAGTAGTAGTACTTGTTAACTGCGGAGAGTGAAAATGAACAGAGACACAAAATTGAAGGTGAGATAGGCAAGGGACACAGTATTGAAATGCACTTTATGATATATATTTCTTTCTCTGGAATGGTTAAGTGGAGAAAGCAGAAGATATGGTGGATTTAAAAAATAAAGTTTTCCATAGTTGTATGAAAACCTCAGTCACTGATGCAATGGTAATATGTAAATTGGATTTGGGTTTCATGGCGATTTTATGTAACTAGCACAACATGAAAACTTATACTTTGTAACTGTATGATTTAGAATATTTTTCTGCTTTGAAATTTTAATCATTACCTGTATATATTTAATTCAGGGGAAACCATTTGAATATGGGATTTTGTATTAAATATGATTTTCTATAAAAATAAGTTGATTTAGGGAATTATGACATTTAATGTTTTAAGCTGGAAGAGAAGCCTGTTATAATACTGGATATATATTATCAGATATTTAGACTTGATAATAATAGCTAATAAAATACTTACCTTTTATCAAGCTTTTTGTGCATTTGATTCTCTTGTTAAACTCTTTATAAGAATATCTTATTTAATTATCTCAAGCCAATAAATAAAATAGAGTCATTATTCCCATAACACAAGTGACTAAAATAAAGCATAGATGAGTTAAGTCGCCGACCTAAGATCACACAGCAAATGAGTATTGGGATCTTGGCCCCAGAAATAATGTAGCCATCTACTATTCTTGTGACTGCAGATAAAATAGTGAGTTGTCAATCCATAATACTCAGTGGGAAATAGACGAAGACTCCACTTCTTTGTGAGGAGGGAGTTATGGGAAAGTGGCACAGTGAAAGTAAGACTATTACTTAAGAAAACAATTGTAGCCAAGGTGAAAAATAGATCAGGAGACGCAATTGGATGCAGATATGGAAATAAATGAAGTCCACCCAAGTGAGAAAAAACAACGTTTATTTAGTCAGAAATTTATGTAACATGGGAATCAACTACCATCACTTCCGTTTGGCAAAAACCCAAAGGCAAGCAGCGGAGTGGGAAAGCTCTATAATGAGCTTGAGAGTGATCTGCATTCTATGTAGCACAAAGGTAGTATTATTTATAACTTCTGCCAGAGTTAGTGATAAGTGTTTTATAGTCTTTTCTATTTGTACAATTCCCACCATTGGGAACACTAGTCTGATTACATAAACAATGAATAAGTAATTTTCCCACCTTAGTACTTAAATAATCAATGGTAGCCCCATTTTGGAGATTGCATAACAGAATGTCCAGCCTTGGTGATTTATAGAATCAAGGTTTCTGTGTAGACAAATCTTGGATTAATATTCCCAACATAAATGAGTATTCGTGTGATGCAAATAGCACCAGGTATCCTGGCTACAAAAGTAGCATCTGAAAAACACATATGGAGATCCAGGAAAAAAAGGAATTGATCACAGCTGTTACTAAGTTCCAAGGCTTTACATAAGCTGGGTTACGTAGTTGATCTCTATTAATCTCTTTGAAGAGGTAGTAAATTGACTCATTGCCCAAAATAATTGCTAAATTAGCATTTTAAATTATCTAGAGTTTGATCAACAGACAGTAATAACTAACACTTTTGGGGAGATAGTGGGGGATCATGGCACTAGTAAAATGACAAGTTGATTATTTTAAGGTCATTTATCTATGCAGGTGCAAGTGGAAATGTCATGGGCTATAATTCTTTATTGTCACACTTGATGAAACTTCAACTGCACAGAGGATTTTATGATGGAGGTCTGTGATGAATGACACATCTAGCAGTCAATTAAGACTTAGGGTTTGTGATAAACTAAGAATAGCATTAGAACAAGTATCTTCCGACCTAACAGTTATAATAAAGGTGGAAAAACCCCAGAAAAATAGTAGTGATTATGAGTTGATGAAAACAAGAGATCTATAGAAAATGAGAAGAAAAACTATTACAAGAAAGCAGATTTTTTTAAAAAAAGAAAGCAAAAAAGAAAGCAGTATTATACAGAGGTCTTGGTCTAACATCTTAGAGGGAAGATTTTCACTATCTGACATCACTGGTTTGTTCCAGTGGTTTTGATTTCGCTGCATAATTCTAAAAATTCACTGCTTCTAGAGGATCTCTGAGAATCCTCAGTTTGAGGTCCTGTATTAGAAGACACTTCCAATTGTGTGGGATTCAAGATTGTATGTTAAAGATGTGAAATGTGAACTTAAGTATTGACTCCTAAGAATGTCACTGTTGTATTTGTTCTTAATAGTATCTGATAAGACTCCTTCCAAGAGTTTCAAAAGCTGTTGTTCTCTATGTCTTTTCCAATAAATGAAACCTCAGGGTTAAAGATCATGAAGAAGCTATTTAGTATGGTGCTGCAGGAAGACAACCATAACTTGTAGATGAGATTGGGCATAGTATACAAGGCCTTTGCAATAATTTTGCCATGTCTGTATGCACAGGGTGGAGTCTAGTATCAGAGGTAAAAATTACTAAAGGTATATACCTTCCAGTTATCTGTTCATAAAGAGATGATTGATTTATCGGAAGCAATGGACTATATGGATAAAAGAACTAGGAGGTCTCTTTGGACAAGCAAGTTCAAGAGTTTCTGAAATCCTGTCAATTTTAATATATAGATACATTGGTTATTCCAATCTTTATAGAAAATTGTGAGTAGTAAATACAGTGAGGTTTCTGATTAAGGATATTTCCTTACAGACTTATTTTATAATCATTCTTTTAAAGTGTGTGTCTCAGTCTCTTGATATAAAAGTAGGTGTGCTCCATGGTTGGAAACACAAAATCAAGTAGCATTTCAGTAACTACAAGAGCTGTGGCTTTCCAGTAGCCAAATGCTTCAGCCCATTCTGAAAATAGACATACAATAATTAAAACATATTCAAATTCCATGGAGGGAAGGAGCTAGAGGTATTCCATCTGCAGATGTCTAAATGGCCTCTGATGCCTCAGTTTCTGGCCGTGTACTACCCTTAAAGTGTGTCAAAGATCATGTGGTTGACATGTCACACATAACTTGAAAATAACCTCAGCTGTCTATGTGGATTTAGAACAGTAACTAATTTGCCTATGTCATGATGTGTGGTTTCATAGAGAAATTTAGGTAGTACCCACTTGAAATCATTTGGTGTCAACAAACTTCACTCTTGGGAGCATCAGAGCTCATTCTGGGTAAGGGATAAAACCAGAATTGTTTCCCCATTTAAAAAAAATCATTGGCTAGACATTGCTATTTTATAATGGCCTCTTTGAATCACTGCTGATATTTATCCTTTGGGTATTTAATCTCAATTAAGTCTGCTTGTTTGGTATACTAACTTGCTAGAGGTTTTTTTTTTCTTTCTTTTTTGTACTTATCTTTTATTTTTTTTTCCATTGGCCTAAACTTTTGTAGTAGCTACCTCACTAGGAATAAAAATGAAACATTTAATTAACTCGTCTATTTATGATGGAGATTCTAGCAGAAGAAAGAAACATCCTTTGTTTTCAAAGCATAACAAAGCCAAGTACTACTCAAAAAGCATATCTGCTATTTTTGTATGTGCTTGGTGTATGACTATTGACTACCCGACGAGCCCTAGTATGTGCAATAATTTCTGCCATCTGGACTGATTTTACCTCAGGTATGGTACTGTATAATAAAGGAGAACTTTTATTAGTGATACCATATGCTTTTTGCTAACCTCCAGTTCTAGTTTTAAGGCATGATCCATCAATAAAAACTATTAGGTCAGGGTTCTCAGTGTGAGTCTTTAATAAATCTGAGCAAAACAATGAAACTTCCCTGAGTAAGACAATAGTGAAGATCCACTTCAGGTATGGCCCAGAGAGTGGCAGGGTTCAGGGTGTTACAACAGGGAAAAATAACGTGTGAGACAGAGGATAATAGATTCTGACACAAGGTGAATCTGCTGGCTTAAAAGTATAGTGTTTTCTCAGTTAGTAGTAATATCTATGCAGCATGAGGAACCATGATGTGAATGGAGGATCCAGGACTAAGTCAGTAAAACCATTGCTAGGTTTTGCAGCGGAAGCTATTGCCCCAAAGCAAAGGATATGAGCCTGTGCAACCTGGTCAGGGATGAAGTTAGAGTAAGCAGTGTGTTTTTATGTTTACTATGAAGTTGAGTTAAAATTCCAAGGAGTTTAGATCATACGTGTATGTTTATATGGCAAAAGGGCTGCTATTGTTGTAGGAATGTCTAAAGAAGAAAGTCAGGTTCTAGTAGGCTTCTTTATGCTTGGGCTTCCAAAAGAGAGAGTCTTTTACTGAAGACTTAGTCAATTGATTTAAAAGGTCTTTGAATCACAGAAAAAAATTGACATTTGTGTCTACAATATCCAGTTAAACCTAGGAATCTTTTTGATTATCATTTGGTGAGGGGTCTACTGGAAATCTGGAGAGTTTTTAGTCCTTCAGGACAAACTGTTTTTGCCTTGTTGGGTAGATCATAACTAAATTATGGACATTAAAAGAGAGGGTTTTTTTCTTGTTAGATTGTTTGTTTAAATTTTGTTTTGGTTTGGTTTTCTTGGAGGTGGGGGTAAAGTGTGGGGGAATATGTGCTAGGAACGGTCTGTTCCTCTGCTCTTGAGGGCATGGTAAATGACCCAATTTCTGCCCCAGTCCCTGTTTGCATCTTTGAACTCTGAGCACAGAGCCTCACCATTTCCATCACCTCTGAAGCCTGTTCCTAATTGTGTTAGATTGCTGCTTTCTTGGCTAGGTCTGTTACACACTCCTTCTTCTGTCTATCATCCAGGTATTTATTGAAATACCCAACCACTAATGACTCTCTTGACCATCATGTTCAGGAACTAAAGGTACTTGTTGCTTTTCGATAGAGATAATGATAATTCATTGTACAGTGAAATCATATTTCCATTTTTATTACCAATAAAACTTGTTAATTATTTGCTATCTTATTAAGTCATTTACATTTGACCATAACAAGGGTTGAGCTTATCTGCCTCTTTATTATCAGGGAGGGCAAAAGGCAGAGGGCAGAAAAAAACTCTTTTTCCCACTTTTTCCAGAGAAGTACACTTTTGGGTCACAGAAAAATAGGGCTTAATGAATTTGAATAATTAGATTCATCTTCAAAATTAGTACTATAGTACTAATTAGTACTATATTAGTACTATATCTATTTAAGATGATTGCAATGAATTTGTCTGTTACAATACTATTCTGTGTCCATCTACTTTCACTCAAAGAATCAGTAATCAAAACATCTATAACAATAATATTGCATAGAGAATGAAGCTTTAGCTTCTTTTGTCATGCTGATTCTCAGTTTTTCTATAAAAACTCAACCATGAAAATTATTATAAAATTTTAATATTTATTTCATGATCTATATTTAATCTTTTAACTTAGAGTGTCCAAAGATTACAAAGTAAGACAAAAAGTTAATAGAGTTGTGGCACTCAAGAAATGAATTTTAGGTAGCCATTTACACAGAGACCATCTCATAAACTTGTATCCACAGGGTACCTCACACTGATAAGTTTGTTGTTCTGTCCTTGTTGCTAAACTATGAGTACACACTTGTTAAGGATAAATCATTCATAAAGGTAAATAATAACAAGTAGGAAAATGGTCATAAATAACTTTAAACTATAGAGAATCTGAAGAGAAAATCGAAGTTTTTTATTAATTAAAATAATTATTATGTATCTTTAAGACAAGGGTTTCCAAATGTATAAAAATTCTCTTACCAGCAATCTGTGTTCAAATGCATTCAAGAATTGTCACAAAAATAAACATACAGACAAAGCACACAGACAAAAAAAAAGTTTGACTTTGAGAAAATAAAGTCAAATTTAGCATTCTTTAACTCTTTGTAAGAAGGGAAAGGTAATATGCTGTGTTTACAATGCTCTCTCTGTTTATCTCGTTCCATGAATTCTGATTTTGCTTTGTAGAAAACTCTTTTCCCCTGAAATTTAACTATGTTCAAAAGAGGGCAGTGTGCCTTCGCAAATGTACAGAAAATTATAAAAATAGATCCATACCTGTTTTTGAATTTCAATCTCTAAGAAATATTGAGTGTAAATTAATTTGAATATAATGACTATTATAAGAACATGCTGCTTAATTTAAGTATCTTTTAAAAGTAGAAGTTATTTTTCCTGAATTTGTTGTAACATCATGTTAACTTAAGTACTTTAACGTTTAACATAGATGCTTGGTTTTGGACAGTGGTTAAAGATTAAATACTGAGCTAATCAATGGGATTCTCAGTGTAAAATCTAGCAAAATATGGAAAATACAATTAAGTTATTGTAAGATTTTGCTGTATTTTAGTGAAGACATTTACTTAATTTTAAGTAGTGTTGAAACAATTTACACACCCTTTGACCGTATTTTGACTCCTCTTCCCTCTTCATACTAGAATTGAAAATAAAATTATTGTTTTCAAAAGCATTATTAGCAACTTCTGAAAAATTTCCCCAGAATGAGATTTTAAAAATGGCATTTATAGGGATATAGACTATGTTCACTAATTCTGACATGTGATGAATTAGTTCAAATTTTACTACCAGGCTTGAAACATTCAGGTGTCACATAATGAATAAGTGAAGGTATTTAGCTACACTGAAGGAAGGATTATCTAAAAAGGTCTTTACCTTTGAGTGAAATATTGGAATGAGTGAGAGAATAATGGTTGGAATTAAATTGTCATTTATAAATGATAAGATGCAGTGGAATAAAGTCCTGAACTGAGCACTGAGTAACCTTAAACTCATTCTTACCTCTTAGTCCAGTGTCCTATTTTTTAGGAAATATATTGTTTACACATATGTATAAATAACTTCTATGTGCAGTTTCAAAACAATAAAATAGATACCAGCATATTCACCATCCAATTTAAGAAGCAGAATGACACCATGTGTCTAAAATCTCTTGTCTTGATTTCTGATTTTATCATCACCTCTCCCTTCTTTTCTTTCTCCCAGAAAAACCATAATACTGACTTTGTGCTAATCACACTATTTTATATCATCAGGCTCACATTGCGCCCCTAAGGCATATTTTGTTTAATCATCCATATGAAATTAAGGTACTTCTTTCTCTGGTATTTTTGCAACAATGCAAAATTACTGCAGAATATTGAATAGAAGAGGTGATAGCATGCATCTTGTTTTGACCTGCTCATAACAGAAATGTTCTCAATATTTCATCAGTATGTCATTTGCTTTTGGTCTTTATAGATGTCTTTTATAAGACGCAAGGAGCTATCTTCTATTACTGAATTGAAACATATTTATTTTATAGTTTTAAAATTATGAATGGATATTGGATTTTATAGAATTTGACATTTATTAAGATGGTCATATGGCTTTTATGTTTTATGTTTCTCAGATTGTTAACTACTTTTGTAATATTGCATTAACATTTTATTCTCATAAGATATCCCAATCTGGCCATAATCTATTTACATTTTTATGTCTCTGAAATAGAATTTTTGCATCTATATTCTTAATGATAATGGCCTGCAATTTTATTTACGGAGAGTTCTTGACTCATTTTGATAACCATGCTAAACTAGTTTTACAAAAATAATTAAGGCTTCCCTTTCTTTTTTTATTTTCTGAGGCATTTTGCATAATTTTCAAGTTTCTAGACCTTAAATACTGACTAAAATTCATCTGTAAAACCATCTATTTTTTGCTTTATCTATTTTTTGTGAGAAGGTATTTAATGGTTTCAAATTTTGCAAGCTATAGGACTACTCAGATTTTCCACTTCTTCATGGTCATATTTTAATAATATATATGTTTCTAGGGATTTGGACTAATTCTCAAATTTATTCACACATAGTTTTACATTATATTCTCTTAAAAGTGCTACCTATATATGCATGTGCATATATATGCATGCATGTATATATGCACGTGCATATATATTTATTTCTAGCATTATTTGTTCTTCCTCTGCTATTACTGCAAAAATACAAAGTAATTGTGGAAGAATATTGATACATTGACCAGAGGTTTTCCAAAATGTTCAAAATATTTTGATGATTTTGGTCCATTTCTCTCAATTAATTCCCATACTTATTTCTTTCTTCCTAGAGCACTTTAACTTTTTAAATTTTTATCACTTGAGTTATATTCTTAGTATGTTAATTTTCAGCTATTACTATTTGTTTTCTAAAATGAACAAATGTCCATATATTTTTTCTAAAATATGTGAGGAATCCAGCTCACTGCCAAAACTTCATGTGTAATTTTAGTCTCTTTTTTTTTTTTTTAGGCCTGACCAAAGGCAATTTCAACTGCTGTTCCTGGCAGGCCTCATGGGGGAATCTGCTCCATCCACACCTGACTTGCTTTCATAGCCCAGGTCCCAATTTGTTTACATTCTGTTTTTTTGCTTGCTTTAGGCTTAAATTTCTCTTTTTTTGTTTACCTAGGCAGTAGCTTAGATTACTTTATTATTTACTTCTTTTTGATACAGTCATCTAATGCTATAAATTGCCCTCAAAGCACTGTTTTTGCTGGATCCCACAAATTTGACTAAGTTTTATTTTACCTTAATTTAATTTACTATATTTTAAAATTTGTCTCAAGACTTTTTCCTTGATCCATGTGTTATTTAGAAGTATATTGTTTAACTTCCCAATATCTGGGAATTTTCCAACTATCTTTCATTATTGATTTCTAGTTAAATTCCATTAAGATCTGAGAGTATATTTTGTATGATTTCTATTTTTAAAAATTTCTAACAGTGTGTATTGTGGCCAAAAATGCTGTCTATCTTGGTGAGTGTTCCATGTGAGCTTCAGAAAAATGTGTATTCAGGTATTGTTGGGATGGGATGTTCTAAACATATCAATTAAATTAAGTTGATGGTAGTGCTCAGCAAGAGAACTGTTAAAGTTTTCAACTATAATAGCAGTTTTTATGTATTTGTCCACTTAGTTTATCAATTTTTGCCCCACAATTTTTGTTTTTAAGTGTAAGCATATTATGGGTTATTATGGTTTTTGAAGAATTAATATTTTTAATAATTACATAATGTACCTATTCATCCCTGATAATTTCTCCCATTCTGTAGTTTTCTTTTTCTTCTTAAATTAATATAGATACTCCAGCTTTCTTTAAGTTAGTGTTAGGATGCATATCTTTCCCCATCACTTTATTTTTAACCTACCTAAATGTTTAAGGTAGTTTTCTCATAGACAACATAGAGTTGAGCTTCTTTCTCTCCTTTTTAAAATCCATTCTGCCAATCTCTGTCATTTAATTGGTGTATCTACACCATTCATGATGATTAAAGCTACTATTTATATAGTTAGAGTAATATCTACCATGAATGTGATTTTTTTGTTTATTACCTTTGTTCTTTTTTCCCTTTTTTCCTTCTGCATTTTTAATAGAACATTTTACATGATTCCATGTGATATCTTCATTTAGCATATCAAATATACTTAAATATGCTTCCTTTTTGAATTTTTTAGTGGTTGCCCTGGAATTTCCAATATGTGTTTACAATTTATCTAATTCTGCTTTCAAATTACCTTATGCTGCTTCTTATATAGCGCAGGTACCTTAAAAAGAGTATTCTCAATTCCTCCCTCCCATCCCTATGACACTGCTGTTATTCTTTTCACTTATCCTTATGCTATTATCACCTAATAAGTTGTTAATACTATCTTTTAGATAATTATATTTTAGTAATTTAAGAATAAAATAGTAAAAGATTGTATGTCATCTTCATTGGTTCCTTCTCCAACGCCCTTCCTTTATTTATGTAGATTCAAGTTTCTTACGTATATACTTTTTCTTCTACTTAGCAAATTTCCTTCAATGTCTATTATAGTGTAGATCTCCTACTGATGTGTTCCATCTTTCTTTGTTTGTCTGAAAAAGTCTTTATTTATCCTTATCTGTTGAAGAAAAAATTCACCGCATGTAGAATTCTAGTTTGTGTGTGTGTCTTGCAATCACTTTAAATATCTTGCCCTGTTCTCTCTTGCTTGCTTTCTCTCTAATGAGAAGTCCACTGTTATTCTTACCCTTGTTCCTCTATAGGTACTTTTCTGCCCTTTCCCACCTCATTGTTTTGGATTCTTTCAAAAAATTATTTTAATGAATTTTATTGTGTATATTTAAGGTATACAGCATGCTGTTATGGTATATATTGTATATATACATATATAGTAAAATGGTTACTACAGTGAAACAAATGAACATACCATCATCTTATGTAGTTACTCATTTTTCCCCCTGTGGCAAGAGGAGCTATAATCTACTCATTTAGCAAAAATCCTGAATACAATACACTATTAACTATAGTTCTCATGTTGTACCTTAGATCTTTAGACTTGTTCATTTTATGTATCTGCTACTTTGTGTCTTTTGATCTATGTCTTCCAATTTCCTCCCAGCCACTCTAACCCTAACAATACTGTCTTTTTATTCTCTATGTCCATAATTTTGACTTTTTTTTTTAGACTCCACATATATGTGAGATCATACAACATTTTTCTTTCTGTGTCTGACTTATTTCACTTAGCATAATGTCCTTCAGGTTCATCCATGCTGTGGCAAATGGCAGGATCTCCTCCTTATTAAGGCTGAATAGTACTCCATCACAGTTTCCTTAGTCAATTCCTCCACTGAGGGTCACTTAGGTTGTTTCCATAGCTTGGCTGTGAATACAACAGCTGTGAATAATGCTGTGATAAACAAGAGAGTGCAGATATCTTTTTGAGATCATAATTTCATTTCCTTTGGGTATGTATTCAGAAGGGGGATTGCTGGGTCATATGCTAATTCTATTTTTAATTTCTTTAGGGTCTTCCACACTGTTTTCCCTCATGGATGCACCAGTCTTTACTCCCACCAACAGAGCACAAGGGTTTCCTTTTCTCCACACCCTTGCCAACATTGTTATCTCTTGTCTTTTTGATAATAGCTATCCTAACAGTTATGAGGTAGTATCTCCTTGTGGGTTTGATTTGCATTTCCCTGATGATTAGTGATTCCGAGCACCTTTTCATACATCTGTTGGCCATTTTTATGTCTTCTTTGGAGAAATGTCTATTCAGGTTCCTTGTCCATTTTGTAAATCAGGCAATATGTTTTCTTGCTATTTTGGAAGTGTTAATATTTTTTAAATGTCCATATTACCCAAAGAAATATACAGATTCAACACAATTCCTATCAAAATTCCAATGACATTCTTCACAGAAATAGAAAAAACAATTTTAAAATTTGTATGAAACCACAAAAGACCCTGAATAGCCAAAGCAATTCTGAGAAAGAAAAATAACGTTGGAGGCATCACACTTTCTGATTTAGAATTATATTACAAAGCTACAGTAATCAAAATAGTATGTTACTGGCATAAAAACAGACACATTGACCAGTGGAACAGAATAGAGAGTCCAGAAATAAATCTAACATAAGTCAACTGATTTTCAAAAAGGGCATCAAAAGGACACAATGGGCAAAGGACAGTCACTTTAATAAATGGTCCTGGAAAAACTAGATTATTTACATGTAAAAAAGTTGAAGTGGGGCCCTTATCTTACTCTATATAGAAAAATAAACTCAAAATGGATAAAAAAAACATGAACATAAGCCCTGGAACCACAAAACTCCAAGAAGAAAACATAAAGGTCCTTGACACCAGCCCTGGCAAAATCTCAGGCTACAAAAGCAAAAAGAAATAAATGGATCCACATCCAACTAAAAATCTTCTGCACAACAAAGGAAACAATCAACAAAATAAAAAGGAAACTTATGGATTGGGAAAATATATTTGCAGATCATATATCTAATAAGTGGTTGATATCAAACTGTTGTATTTGTCTTTGATTTTTGTGTTTGGTTTTCTGCAGAGGTGCCTACTTGTATATATTTTATTTGTCTCGCTTGGTGTTCTCTGAGATTCTGAAATTTGTGCTTTGGTGTCTATCATTAATTTTTGAAAAATCTCGATCATTTTTTGCTTCAAATATTTTTATGCTTCACTCTTTCTTATGCTATTGGTATTCCAATTGTACCTATGCTACACTTTCTGAAATTATCTCACCAACATTGGATGCTCAGGATTTTTTTTTTCACCCTTCACATTTCAGTTTGGGAAGTTCTATCAACATATATTTGAGTGCACTGATTTGTTTTTTTTTTTTTTTTTTGGCTCTGTCCTGTCTACTGATAATTCCATTAAAGGCATTCTTCATCTCTGTCACAGTGTTTATGGTTTCTAGCTTTTCTTTTTGATTATCCCTTAAATTTTTTTCCTCCTTACCACATTTCCTTTCTGTTCTTGCTTATTGATGACTTTTTCCGCTAGAGTCCTGAGCATATTTGTTATAAACATAATTGTTTTAAATTCTTATCTGACTATATTCCAACATCTGTGTCATATCTGAATCAGATTCTGATACTTTCTTTATTTTCTCAGACTTTGTTTTTTTCTGGCTTTGTAACATGTTTTGCAATTTTTTGTTGAATGTTGGACATGCTGTATGACATAACATGATCTGAGGTAAAAAGGCTTTAAGTGTGAGGTTTTGTGCTATTCTTTCCAGGAGTTAGGCTGTACTTAATGTTTACTGTTGCTGTAGGTACCAGAGGCTTCAAATCCTCTACTGTCTGTTTTATTCTCCTCCTTAAATATAGTCATCACATTGTAGCTCTTTCAAATGTAATCAAAAATTATGACACTAGATCCTTATTGTGCTGGTAAGATATGGGGTTGGGAAGGGTTGTTCTATTCTCTTATGATTAAATTTCAATAATTTAGTGGACCTGTGTACATGGGCAGTGACCTTCACAAGTGCTTTCTTTCGTTTGCTTTGGGAGGTAAGACAGTAAGTCTGCAGGGACTGAGGTTGGGTAAATACCCCTCCCACTAGGTCAGTTAAGGCTCTTGTAAAGCACATTACTGAGTAGGCCTTTGTTATGGGGAAGGCTCTCGATTATTCACAATAATTATTCTTACCTTCCCCTTGCTGGAGAAACATGGTGCTTGGCTCTTTACCAAGAGAACCCTGTAAGACTCCCGGATGTAAAACCAGGAATGTGTGTGTGATGGGGGGGCGCTACAAAGACCGTGGTCCCCAGGAGTTTGTTATGTTCAACTTAGTGCCTACTTAGCCTCCAGTAATTTATCACAGTTGCTGTTTAAGTGTTTCCACCAGTTGATGGCTCTGAGCCTTCTGCTTCATGTGAGCCGATCTCAGCTGTGGTTCTCTGTGTTCATCTGTCTCTCCAGATTTCAAGTTGCTGGCTTGCCCTTTGACCTCATTTTTCTGATGGGACAAAAAAAAATTGTCGACTTTCAATTTGTTTAGGTTTTCTCTTACTGTGAGGTTGAGAGTGAAAACTTCTAAGACCTTTATATGTGGAAACTGAAACTGAAGTTTAGATCATTGAATGTTGACTTTTCTTCTCATTTCTTTTCGTAAAAACTTTAAATACATATATATCCTGTATCCCCATAAACAATGGTTTATTGTTACCCTAAAAATTTTGATTGGTTTGTTTTTATTTTCAGTCGATCCATAATGTTTGCTAATCCCCTTATAACTTCTTTGTCTCATTGAATAATTTTAAAAGTATGGTTTAGTTTTCAAATATTTGGGTTTTTATGCATATTTATTTTATTTATATCTCACTTACACTGTTGTGATCAAAAAGCATGCTTTATATCACTTCAATAATTTTATATTTAGTTAAGCCTTATTTTCTCAACCAGAATATTGTCTAACAATAAAAATTTTATGTTTACCTAAAGAGAAAATGTGCTGTGTGGTTATAGGGGGAAGTGTTTTATAAATGTTAATTAGGTCATGTTGATCCATAGTGTTATTTAGTTTTTCTGTATTTTTATTGACTTTCTGTTCACTTATACCCTTAATTACTGCTATAAAAGCTTTAGTCTCCAAATATAAATGTGATTTTATAATTTCACCTTTCATGTCTATCAATCATGTATTTTAAAACTCATAAATGCATTTAGGATTTTTTAGTCTTCTAAGTAAAATAACTATTAGCATTATTCAACCCCTTAGTTCTTAAAAAGATTCCTCATCTGAAATTTACTTTGCTGGTGTCAATATAGCCATTTCTGCTTTCTTATTAGTTTCTGTGGTATGTTATTTTTAAAATTTTATTTGTATTATTCTATTTCATGTGTATTTCTTATAGAGACCACATGATTTGAGTCTGGATTTTTTATTCAGTAAGACAGTCTGTGTTTTTAATTGGAATGTTTATGTCATTTATCTTTAATGTAATTGCTGATATATGTGTTTTTAAAATAAATTTTATTGTGTATATTTGAGGTGTACAGTGTGATGTTATAAGGTATACATAATAAAATGATTACTATAGTGGAATAAATTAACATATATATCAATTCACATGGTTATCCATTTTCCCCCCGGGGCAAGAGCAGCTATAATCTACTCATTTAGCAAAAATCCTGAATATGATACACTATTAGCAACTATAGTCCTCAGGTTGTATATTAGATCTTTTGACTTACCCTACATATTTACTACTTTCATACTTTGACCTATATCTCCCCATCTCCTTGCCCAACCCAAACCCTGGTAACCGCTAACCACTGTTTTATTGTCTATCTCTAAATATTTAATCTTTTTTTGATACCACACATAAATGAAATCATGAAATATGTTTCCTTTTGCATCTGGCTTATTTCACTTAGTGAAATGTCCTCTGGGTCCATCCATGTTGTGGTAAATGGCAGGATCTTCCCTTTTTTGAGGTTGATTAATATTCATTATATATTTGTGTGTATATATATATATACCCCCATGCACACAGACACATACACACATACACACATACACACACATACACCTCAGTTTCTTTAGTCATTCATCCATTGATGGACAGCATGTATGGAAATTAATTTTGATAAAAGCACAAAAAAGACACAATGGGGATAGAATAGTATCTTCAATAAAAGGTTCTGGAAAAGCTGGATTTCTACATGCAAAAGAATGAAATTGGATCTTATACCATGCACAAAAATCAACTCAAAATGGATAAATGACCTAACTGTAAGATCTAAATTATAAAACTCCTAGAAGAAAACAAGGGAGAAAGTTTTTGACATTGGTCTTGTCAATGATTTCTTAAATATCACACCAAAGGGTCAGGCTACAAAAGCAAAACTAAATAAATGAAACTACATCAAATTAAAAAGCTTCTGAACAGTAAAGGGCACAATCAACCAAACAAAAAGGCAACCTACACAGTGGAAAAAATATATTTTCAAGCTACATATCAGATGTAGTAGTGTTAATATCCACAATTTATAAAGAACTCTTACAACTCAGCAGCAAGAGAACATACAACCTGATTTAAACATGGACAAAACCCTGAATAGACATTTCTCCAAAGATGATATAAAAATGTCAGATACATGAAAAGGTGCTCAACATCACTAAGCACCAAGGAAATGCAAATCAAAACCAGTATGAGATACTACCTCACATCTGCTAGGATAGCTATTATCAAAAAGAGGCGAGATAAGAAGTATTGGCAAGGGTGTGGAGAAGAGGGAACTCTTTGTACTCTGTCGGGGAGAGTGTAGACTAGTGAAGCCATTATGTAAAACAGTATGGAGGTTCCTAAATAAATTAAAAATAAAACTATCAGATGACCCAGCAATCCCTCTTTCCCTTCCACTCTTGTTGCTATTTTTATTATATCTCTAACTTCTATATTTTTAAAAAATCCTATAACACATTGGTTTCTTTTTTGTTTATAGAAATAAAATTGTGAAACTTATTTATATTTAATTATATATTTATCATTTATTTTGTGTTTTCCTTCTGTATATATTGCCTTACATTATTTTCTTCATCTGAAGAACTGACTCTATTGCTTTTTTTTAATTTCAAAGTATTACAGGGGTACAGATATTTTGGATACATGGATCACTTTTGTAGTGCTTGAGTTGTGGTTATAAGTGTGTCCAGCACACAGACAGTGTTCACTGTACCCATTAGGTAGGTTTTTGCCCATCCCTTCCTTCCCCTCTCCCCCCCTTAATTTCCGTTGAGTTTTACTTCCCTCTGTGCACATGTGTGCTTATTGGTTGGTTACAATTTAATAGTGAGTACATGTGGTGTTTGTTTTTCCATTCTTTAGATACTTCACTTAGGATGATGGTCTCCAATTCCATCCAAATTGTTGCAAAAGGCATTAAGTCATCCTTCCTCATGGCTGAGTAGTATTCCATGGTATACATATACCACATTCAGTTAATCCACTCGTGAATTGATGGGCACTTGGGTTGATTACACATCTTTGCAATTGTGAATGTGCTACAATAAACATTCGAGTGCAGATGTCTTTTTAATAAAATGACTTCTTTTTCTTTGGGTAAATACTCAGTAGTGGGATTGCTGGATTGAATGGTAGGTCTATTTTTAGTGCTTTGAGGAATCTCCATAATATGTTCCATAGAGGTTGTACTAATTTGCAGTTCCACCAACAGTGTAGAAATGTTCCTTTCTCTCTGCATCCACAACAGCATGTATTATTTTTAGGCTTTTTAATAAAAGCCATTCTCACTGGGGTAAGGTGATATCTCATCATGATTTTAATTTGCATTTGCCTGATGATTAGTGACATTGAGCATTTTTTCATATATTTATTGGCCATTTGTCTATCTTCTTTTGAAAAGCTTCTGTTCATGTCTTTTGCCTACTTTTTGATGGGGTTGTTTGATTATTTTGTTGCTGATTTGCTTGAGTGTTTTGTAGATTCTGGTCGCTAGCCCTTTATCTGATGTATAGCTTGTAAATATTTTCTCCCATTCTGTAGGTTGTCTATTTGCTGTGCTGATTATTTCCTTGGCTGTGCAGAAGCTTTTTAATTTAATCAAGTCCCATTTATTTATTTTTGTTGTTGCTGTGATTACCATTAGGGTCTTCTCCATAAATTCTTTGCCTGAGCTGATATCTAGGACAGTTTTTCCAAGATTTTCTCCTAGAATTCTTATGGTTTCATGTCTTACATTTCAATCTTTTATCCATCTTGAATTGGTTTTTGTGAGTGGTGAGAGATATGGGTCCTGTTTCATTCTCCTGCATGTGGCTATCCAATTTTCCCAGCGCCATTTATTGAGTAAGGATTCTTTTCCCCAGTGTACATTGTTGTCTGCTTATTTAAAGATCAGTTGGCTGCATTGTATGGGTTTATATCTGAGTTTTCTCTTCTGTTCTATGTCTCTATTTTTGTGCCAATACTATGCTATTTTGGTTACAATAGCCGTGTAGTATAGTTTGAAGTCTGGTAATGTGATGCCTCCAGATTTGTTCCTTTTGCATAAGATTGGTTTGGCTATTCGGGCTCTTTTCTGGTTCCAAACAAAGTGTAGAATTACTTTTTCTAGATATGTGAAATACAATGTTGATATTTTGATGGGGATTGCATTAAATCTGTAAATCACTTTGGGTAGTGTGGACATTTAAACAATGTTGATTCTACTGATCCATGAGCATGGTATGTTTTTCTACTTGTTTGTATGATCTGCGATTTCTTTCTTCAGTGTTTCATAGTTCTCTTTGTAGAGATCATTCACCTCCTTGGTTAAGTATATTCCTTGGTATTTTATTTTCTTTGTAGCTATTGTGAATGGCATTGAGTCTTTGATTTGACTCTCAGCTTGACTGTTATTGGTGCATAGGAATGCTACTGATTTGTGTACATTGATTTTGCACCCTGAGACTTTGCTGAGTTTATTTCTCAAATATAGGAGTCTCTTGGTGGAATCTTTGGCGTTTTCTAGATCATATCATTAGCAAAAAGTGATAATTTGACCTCTTGTTTCCCAGTTTGGTTACCCTTAATTTCTATCTCTTGCCTAATTGCTCTGGCTAAGACTTCCTGCACTATGTTGAATAGAAGTGGCAACAATGGGCTTCCTTGTCTTGTTCCAGTTCTTGATGTGAAACTTTCTAGGAATCAGTTCCAGGAGCTTTTCTATAATTGGAAAAGTCTTTATTTCACTTTACTTCTAGAAAGATACTTTTAGAGGAAATGGAATCTTAGTTAATCAGTCTTTTGTTTTGGTTCCTTTAAACATTGTTTCTTTGTCTTCTATTTTAACATGTTTCAAAAATGTTTAAATATAATCACACTTATATTTATTTTTTCCTGTATGTATGTGTTTTCCTCCTAGCCAAGATCATAAGATTTTCTCATTGACACTAGTATTCAGCAATTTGATTTTGAACTGTCTTCATTTAATTTTTTATATATCTCTAGTATTTGCTTATTCATTAAGCTTCATGGATTTTATAATTTTCATGTTTTCATAATTTTCTTCAAATTTGAAATATTTGTCTATTGTTTATTCAAATATTTCCTGCCATCCCTTTCCCAGTGCCTATTTATATTGAGTTTCATGATATTCCTTCACATATTATCAGGCACTGTCCATTTTTAAAACTAATTTTTCATAGTGATTTCTACTGTTATGTCTTTATCTCTACTGATCTTTCATTTTGTGGTGTGTAATTGGCTTATAAATTCATCCAGTGTTTTTATTTCTTATTGCATTATTTGTATTGACACACAAACTGCTATTTAAAGAATACTTTTCTTTCCTCCTTATGTTCAGTGTCTCTTTAAAATTCTTGAGTGCATTAATAAGTGTTTTAATGAGCTAGTGTGTTAATTCCATCATCTCTGGCATTTCTGTGTAAATTTCTATTGATAGATTTTTCTCCCAATTATGGATCACACTGCTGCTGCTTCACATGTCAACTAATCTTTACTGCTTGAGAAACATTATGAATGTTACCTTTTTGAGCATTTAGATTTAATTATCTTCCTTTAAAAAGTGTTGATGCTTGTTTTGTAGGTCAATTAAATTGCTTGCAAATCAGCTTGTGTCTTAGTTTGGGCTGCTATAATAGACTACCATAGACTGGATGACTTAAACAACAGAAATTTGTTTCTCATAGTTCTGTAAACTGGAAGTCCAAGATCAAGGCACTCGGTGTCTGATGAGAACCCTATTCCTTGTTTCCTCTTGTATCCTGACATGAGAGAGAGAAGAAAGAGATATCATTTCTCTTTTTTGTCATCTTAAATGGTCACTAATTCTATTCAGTAGGCTTCACCTTCATGACCTAAGTATCTCTCTAAGGTCCTACTTCCAAAGACAACTACATTGGGGATTTAGGCTTCAACATATGAATTTGGAAGGATACATTCAGTCCATAGCAGTTTGATTTTTAGTTAGGATAGCTATACAGTGGCCTAAACTCTAGGAATTAAATCAATACACATAAAAATTAAATTGTTGAGTACCAGTGTCCATAAGAAAATCTTATGATCATGGCTAGGAGGAAAACACACACATATAGGAAAAAATAAATGAAGTGTAACCAGAAACATTGTTGAAACATATAAAACAGAAGACAATGAAACAACATTGTTATTATTAAGACTTGATCTCTATTGAGTGTCCCGTGTATTCTAAATGCTCTTTTTATTCTGCCTGGAAGAAGTTAAATATCTGCCAATGTGTCAGCTCTGAGAATTTTCAGCTTATGTTTGTTTTGTAGTTTTTCTTTCATTGTCACATAGAGTTTTATCCTACATATTAATATTGGACTAAAGATGTATATGTATGGAAATGCAGATTTTTGGAGCTTCTGAGTGTCACAGTTAAGGTAATAAACTCATACATGTCTCTCCATTCCCTCTGAGACATTTGTTTATATTCTAAGATTAATTAAACCCAAGGATCACACTTTCTCCTCACAGAGAAAATTTGCTTAAAGGTCTTTCTCTTTTTTCCTTTAGAGGCAAGGAAGGTCTAATGTGCCAGCTGCCCTGGATAAACTCTAGATCTCATAAGTTCAAGTTTCCTCCTTATAGTGCAAACCCACTGCATGCACAGTTGAATATCTTACCCTTATTGCTTCACCTTGTGAGGAATTTTGGCATAAAGAACCAATGCAAGATGTGACTCAGCCTGCTCATTTTGTTGTGAAAATAAAACATCTGGTCTCTAATCCAGATATTTCATGTTTCCTGTCAGAATATGACTATAGACACAAATTTAATACTGGGTTACACATTCACAATACAGTTTTCTTCGTCCCTCTACTAGAAGCCAAATGATTCTCAGCATTACTTATATTTAGTATTCCAGTGTATTTGGTTTGTTGGCTAGTTTTTAATCCTACAGATCACCCTAATGCTTGATGTATGATACACATTCAGTGCATAGTCTGTTAACAAACAAATGTCTACATTATTAATTAAATAAATAAACACCAATGCTGTACTAGTAAATATCATTAAATTTTTTTCTTCCCAAAAGATTTTTGTTAGTGATGACAGATTCAAATCAAAATTTCTTTTTTTTACTTCCACAGCTATTAAAAAACTCAATCTATTATATATTTCCAGTTTATGTCTATCTACTTTTGCATATAATAATAGCAATAAACTTTAAAAAATCTTGCACTTTATGTATTTCTGTTATACTGCCTTTTCTAGAGTATATTTTAAATAATAACATTGAGTTTAAGACAGCAGGCTCAGCTGTTTGTTTGAGTTTGTATCCTGGCTTTTTGAATCAATTACTTTGTTCCTTTGTGTGAGGTATTTTAAGTGCATTCATAGAAGTGAAATGTTTAAGATAATGCTTGAAAAATTATAAACACATAATACATATATTTAACATATACTCAACTCATAAAATCTTGTGTAATATGTGATCTTACCAAACTAGTTCGGAAGCTTCAAAGATTTCAGGATAGATAATGTGTCCTGTATATGTTCAATCTCTCAAACTGTGTGGTATACAGTCTTTAACAGAGAAGTTATAGAACAAAGTAATCTTCATAAATAATGTAAAGAAAAGACTCTTTGAAATGGTTTTACCTGACTTTGGATTTGCAAATAATTCAAATTCCATGTGAAGGGAAATATGTTGATAAGACATTACAAACATTCATAAATCAATCTCTTTGCCTTGGAGACATTCTAGTAACATTTGTCCTGAAACATGTGTCATCCTTTATATCTCTTTTGCCTTCTAACTAACTTCCCTATCCCTCATCCCCATTGCGAGTCTCTAATGTTTATTACATTAGTCAGCAATCAATACAAACAGTGGCACCTGTATGTATGTCCATTGCCAAGTGTCACGATGACTTTAATGACTTTAATATATAACAAAATATACCACGATAGAGGAGGTAATTAACAGACAATTTCCATGTGATCAATGCTATATTCTATTTCAAACTCAATTATTACTGACAGAAAATTGTCTAGTTCAGAGAGATATAAAAATGGAGAATAGATTATTTCTTTCAATAAATATTAATCTGCTAAATTAAAAATAATGGATTATAGAATTACATATTTTATTTTTATCCCCCTGTGTATTGTCACTTTCAATACTTTAATAAAACCATTCGAATTCTGATATGTAATTTAAAAATTTTGTATTTTAGTAGAAAAGAAAATTAGTTAATGAATAAAAATGTTCATTTTTTAAATTCTAAAATATTACTGTCATTTTAGAACAGATACTGCCATATTTACAAGGTGCATCAAGGTTTATTTAAAATAAGAGAATATTGATTTGACTAAGGAAAATTTTGCTTTAACGACAATGTTGCAATCCTTGACCACTTTAATATCAGACAATCAGAGTTAAAATTATTTGTCTTGTCAACCTAAAGAAAGAAATTGAGGCAAAATTTTTATGTAGAGTTTATTTGGGCTAAGGTTGAAGACAGCTGCCTGGGACATATTTCCAAGTTGCCTAGTGGAGTGCCCCCTTTGGCCTTTGTTACAAGCAGTTTTTTTCTTTTTTAAATTTCAGAACATTACAGGGTTACAAACATTTAGGTTACATATATTGCCTTTGCACCATCTGAGTTGGAGCTACAAGCATGCCCATTCCCTAGGCAGTGCACACCACACACATTAGGTGTGGATTTGCCCATCCCCTCCACCACCCTCCCACCTGCCAGACACCTGATGAATGTTACTTCTATATGTGCACATAAGTGTTAATCAATTAGTACCAATTTGATGGTGAGTATATGTGGTGCTTGTTTTTCCATTCTTGCGATACTTCACTTAGAAGAATGGGCTCCAGCTCCATCCAGGGAAATACAAGAAGCGTTAGTTCACCATTGTTTTTTATGGCTGAGTCATACTCCATGGTATACATATACCACATTTTATTAATCCACTTGTGTATTGATGGACACTTGGGTTGTTTCCACATTTTTGCAATTGTGAATTGTGCTGCTATGAACATTCAAAGGAAAAAAAGTCACTCTATTATAAACAAGCAGGTTTTTTAAGGCAAGGGGGACAAGGAAACGGCTGATACAAAGTTGTGTGACAGGAATTCTCATGGGTTTACAGAAATAACATTGATTAATGATTGGTGGGCATTGTTGAACTACAGGGTATGAGTTGTGGTGTACCGTGTATGGCATGTTATGGTTACTTGGTGTCTGTTAGTCTAGAATCCACATAGCAAGTGGCTTGAAGAGGTAATTATTTAGCTCAAGAAGAAAGTGAAACATGCCTGCTATCACACACTGCCCTATTTCAATGCTTCTCTTGACCTGATAATTAAAAGCACTCATATTCCTCAGATAAAAAAGTTTCTTTTTATTTTCTCAGTCTGTTTGTCCTATAGAATGAGAAGATAAACAATTTTCATCTTCAGAAAATGTCCCAGCAAATAGGTACTTTATTATTTGGTATAAACCCATGAAATATTGTACTATACAATCGTTAACATCAATGTTTAATTTGTCTTCTATGTTCTTGTAAGTATCCAAGAATCACAATATGTCAAGGGCAACTGTAATGAAAAAAATATAAATCATCAACTTAAAACTTACAATATATTTTAGTTTTGTTTAAGTGATGTATCTTTATAGTCAATTACAAATGCAAATAGATTAGGACATTTAAATGTCATCATCAATAAATTTAGTAAAACAGAATAGACTAATAAATAACAGTAAGTAATAAAAATATGACTACTAGTACAATGAACCCATATTATATTGCATATAACTTAGTAACAGAAAATAATCATTTGACTTATATGTATCACTGAATTATTTCTTAAAATATAGCACATATTTTAAGTGTTTTTATTTTTCAAAAAAAGTTTATTACAGTAGATGTCACACAATACTATATCTGAAAATAGTTAAATAAAATACAAGAATTGATGCATTTGTAAAACATGCAGATTTATTTCAGAGTCACATACAGTTTTAGCAATCTCTCCAATGCCTGAAAAGATAGAGAAAAATAAATTAAACACTGATTTCTCTAAATTGTTTTTCCGAGGCACTAATCATCAGAAAACACAGACATGCCACCAAGGACACTCATGCAAAAATAGAATCAAGTTGATTGCTGTTATTGTTGTGTGCATCTGCTTGTCTCATTATTTTTCATTTCACTTAATTTGTCACTGAATTTTTATCAGAGTTTACAAAAGCACTTATAAAATTATTAATAAAACATCTTCTTTTTATTTTCACTTAACTGGAAAGTCTGTGGAGAAAGTAGAGTAAAAGGAAAATTGAGCACATTTTATATTCAATTTGGTGCCTATATTACCTTACTTTAGCAGAGAAATAAAAGCATTTCTATTGGTATTTTGAAGAGCACAGAGAATACAATATAATTGCCAAGGAAAACAGAGGTAACTTGACGTTTCATAGCTGTTTGAAACAGTTAGGCTGGTAATTTATTTCAAAAGAATATCAAGGCTACCAGTGATAGATGATGTTTGATTTTCCATTCATATATTCAAGTTTCTATGGTAACACTGACATATCGGGGGAATGTCCCTCAAATATAAGTTAAACCGTTTATTATATGCCAAACAATGGTTAATGTACAAAAGAACTTCACATAAACAAACAAAAAATTTAAAGCCACATTTCCAACTCAGGCCATGTGTTAGTTTTTTTTCACTCTGAAGTAGCCAAATTCCCAGGCTATTTGACTTCTCTATAGATGGTGTTTTGCAAGGCACAGAAAAATGCATTGCTCTTCAACCCTTTAACGCTTTTTCCTAGTGTTATGGACTGAACTATGTTCTCCAAAGTTCATATATTGATACCCTAAACCCAATGTGTCTGAATTTGGAGACAGGATCTTTAAGGAGACAAGATTTACAAAGGTCATAGAGGTGGCCCCTAATCCAATAGGACTGGTGTTATTATGAAAATAAGAAGACACCAAAGATCTCTCTCTCCATGCATGAGCATGCTAAGGAAAGGCCATGTGAGGAAACAGTGAACACTTCACAAGTCACAGAGAGAAGCCTCAGGAGAAACCAACCTTGCTGGCATCTTGAACTTGGACTTCTAGCCTTCAGAACTGTGAGAAAATAAATTCCTTTTTTGTAAGACATACAGTTGATGATATCTTGTGGCAGCCCAAGCAGACTAATATACTTAATAATCTCCAAAGTAAGAGAATATCTTTAATCCTCATATGCAAAGATTGGGATTTCTTACAAAAGTTGAGATCATATGAACCAGACCACCTGCCCTGATTTTACAAACTGCTCAGCAGGCACACTGAGAGATCAGATCTTTATTTCTAACACCTTTTCAATAAAGGAACCAGGGTTCCTGCGAGAGGTGGCCAAACCTAGGGTTGGGGAAGGCAAACTACAAGATGAACTTGTAACCTCCTATAGTGGCAAAAAACAAGGAAGTGATTAAGAGACAGAAGGATGAGGACATGTCAAACAGACACAGGAGACAATCTGAAAAGATCCCAATGGCAAAAGCTGGAGAAATTTGGGCAAAAAAATTAATATGGTATAGGATTTTAACCCAGTATATAAAATTAAGACACACGAGTCCATAGTTTTATAAATCAACAATTGAATGAATAAATAAATGTTGATATATGAATGCATATTCCTTACCAAAAAATTCTAAATAATATATGTAGATAATCCCCCCTCTGGGAGATTTATTATAACTCTTCCTCCCCTTGTGTGTAGGCTGGACTTGATTATTTGCTTCCATAGAGTAGGTAAAGGGAAAATAGTTGCTTTGCATTAGAAAAAACATGACAATCACTGCCTTAACCAAGTGATTGAGATTAACATAACCTGTGATAAATCATTTTCATAAGATGTTATACAGGCATTTTTTTCTGTGACATTATTCCCAAAATTCCATAACTGAGAAAAATATCCCTCAAACTCAAATTTAGGGATATTCTTCAAAATATCTGACCAGTGCTACACAAAATTGTCAAGGTCTTGAAAACAATTAAAGACTGAGGAAATGTCAAAGGTAGAGGAAATTAGGAGACAAGATGTGGTATCCTGGACTGGATACTAGAAAAAAAATTCATTGAAAAACCGGTGAAATTCTAGTAAAATCTGACAACTGAAATTAAATAACTGTTCAGATGCAAGAATGAGCTTGAGGTAACCCCTTTGACACATATGGAGTTATTTCTCTTTGCTAATAATCATGCCTTGGATGCCATGGATTTTTATAGGTTTTGGGAGGAGTGATATGAGGAGTCATTAAAGGATATATAAAACTTATATTTCTAAATATTTTTTGCAAGAAGAAAACAGAGATATTATTGCCAAATTATATTAAAAATTGTATTTAAAATTTTTAAAAATTAGAAGGAATAAAATAAAAAAACCCACCAAAGGCAAAAATATCATTATACATGAAGTATTTCTGTGGAGGCTCCCTTATATTTATCGTTCCCCTTGAATTTTATACCTATACTTTAATGAAGGTTAGAGAGCTTTGTCTATGAGTTGAGAGACAAATCTCAATGAATCACTTGTGTTTCCACATGATTTCTGAAAAATCATTGAGGACATTGACAACATTTATTAAGTTATATACTTCCAAGGATGTTTATATAACAAACAGCTTTGAAGGATAGAAATTTGTGTTCCCCAAAATAAAAAAATGTGTTATATTTTTTCTCTAGAATAAAAAAGAAAATGTCTTCCCTTGGCTCAAGAGTTGGATGTGTTTGCTAGCAGCTGCCTTTGAAAGATTGAGTGTTTCTCATTAAAAATGCAAGCTTATCGTGTCTGCAACATCTACCTGGGCTGCCCCATATTGCTTAGTGAGAGTTGGGGATAGCCAGCCAGAATGTGAAATTCATGCTGCCTGCTGTGCCTTGATATAAGAAAGTCCATTTTCTATGACCTAGGAGTCTTGTGTCTTCTGCCAATGTGTATGAAATTGTGACAAGCTACCTTGATACAGTCTTAGCCCCTTTTCAGTGCTTGAAGCCATGGCTCTATTAGTTTATGAACAATTAAATTTATTTCAGAATTGGGGCAAATTTTGACATCCAAAAAGTTGAATTTTCTGTCTCCAATCTCCAGACCCCTCTCTTATATATTTTTCATTCATTTGGATTTGCTCCATCTCCCAACCAAACTAAAATTCCTTCTACTTGTCTATAACAATTTTCCATAATAAAGGTCAGATAATCTGCTACTTGCATTTTTAAAATTTAAAAAAACATTTTGTAATGTACATCTCTGTCAGTCATATAGGGATGATGAATGAGTGTGTGTCTGAGTGTATGACTTTATGTGTTAACTTTCAGGAGGAATAAAGCATTAGAAAAGAGTGTTTTTGATTACCATAATGTATATTCTGCCTAATCCTTCCTTTCAATTTGTCCACTGTGTAAAGAATGTGATTTGGATGGTACTGTGAGTTTGTTTTTGCCTGGTAGAAACTTGCTGAATAGTCTGGCTTGATGTAAAAGGGGTTATCACTGTTCATAGTCTGCTTTTCTAGCTTTATGGTTATGGGACTATTAAGATAGTTTCAGTCTCTCAAGAATTGGCTCACATTAGTAAAATTCAAAAACTGATATAAAACCAGTCTATCAGTTTACAGAGCAGAATAAAAAAGATTTTGAACAGTATAAAATCCATGAGGATAACTAGCATTTCTTCATTACAAGAAACAAATGTAAGATACATTTTAAACATAAGTTTGGAGAGGATGACATCAGGTTAAAAGAAATAAATTAAATAAATAATATAACATTTAAATAAATAATATAACATTTAATGACATTTGACTATCAATGGTGCTAAATGCCTCTATCTCTGATGTGAGAATATATGCCTGCTAAGAAGATCTCATATTAAAATAAAATGATGAAGCTACACATTCCCTGGATCTTGCTAATTGTGAAATTATATTTTTCCAGACCTATATGCTGTATTTTAATTTTATATATATTCTCCACAAATTATTGGGAGAGTCTCCCTTCTGTTGAATTATATTTAAGATGCAGGCATAGTTCTAGCAATTGATTCATTAATTTTTAGTCTTACATATTCCTTAGAATGTGATTCTTTAAACATTTATAATAGCTCTGCATATCCCTTCCTCTCCTAGCAATCAAAAGAATATTCACAGCAGTTATATAAATTGTATAATATACTTATGCTTTGATGACTTTTTAATCTTCTGGGTTTCAATAATTTTTATTGTTTTTAATAAAACTATACAATAAGAACTTGTGAATACAGACTATCAATGCCAGAACATTCCTTAGAGGTCCATGCCTCAAACTTTGACTATCTTGTGATGCTTTCAGCTCTTCGTTAAGGTTAAAAAAAGTGGGCAGAACTTGTTTGAATCTTCCAACAACAATGTGAGGAGGAGTAATTCTATTGGTTTTATTTCTAGATCTTGACTTCAAACAAAAAGAGCAAAAAGATCTCTCAAGAATCTTAGATATTTTGAGGGAATGGTTTTATAAATAATTGAGTTAGGGAGAAAATTCTTTTTCCTTTCCTTTTTTTGGACTTCACTTTGAAAAACTTTTGAGTTTAATACTATCTGCTTCTAAATAAATTATACAAATGAACAAAATTCTGAACAAATGAGTTAACTGTGCCAGGTAATGTATAACATGCAGAGACATTATTAGTTTATTCTTGGCCTATCATATTTGAAAGGGTGTTTATAATCAATATTTATTTTCAGTTGTCTAACTGGTTTTATGAAAAATTATTGTATAGTTTCAAGTGAAGGACAGCAGAATTTTCAATCTTAAAATGTGCCATTCTGGCATGAAGTTTATTTTGAGCTAAGGCAGAAGGTTTATTTTGAGCTAAAGGCAATTGAGAAGAAGCAGATACAGGGAAAATTATCTGTCCTCTCTTTATTTGCTTAAAAGCAGGACAGAAATTTGTGAAGGTGTCTCCCTGCCTCCCTACCTCGAAGAAAATATGTTAATCACCAATTGCCAATTACCAATCACCAGAGACTACTTTTGACCCTAACAGCTCAGATATACGACCATAAGAACCTACATGACAAACTCACTAACTAGCCCTTTCTTCCATTAGTTTCTTCCACATATTTAGCTTCCTCTGCTTTGCTCCCCAGAAACTCAAAGTCCTGTCCTTTGTCTTGTCACTTCTCTAAAAATGTACAGTATTTTTTGTTAAGATGCTATATAAATCCAAGTTCTAACCTTGGTTTGAGTTATTCATTGGGAAGTGCTCCCATGTGTAAGCACAATGTCATGTTAATGAACCTCTGTTTGAATTTTTTTGTTAATCTGTGTTTTAGTAGTCTAAATTACAGAGCCTCAGCCTCAGAACTTAGATGGGTAGAGGAAAAAGATTTTTCTTTACTCTTTATAGAACCAAGTGTGGATTTTTGATAGAATGACTCATTTCTACATTCACAACAGGGGAAAAAAGGAGGCTTTTAAAATCTGTTGGTTGAGGATTTTTTACATCTATGTTCATCAGGGATATTGGTCTGATGTTTTCTTTTTTTATTGTGTCCTTTTCTAACTTTGATATAATTTGTAGAATTAGAGAGGATTACCTCCTTCTCCATCTTTTGGAAAACATTCAATAGGATTGATAGCAGTTCTTCTTTGTACATTGGTAGAATTTGGCTGTGAATCCATCTGGTCCTGGGCTTTTCTTTTTTCTTTTTTTTTTTTTTTGGTTGTTGGTAGATTTTTATTACTAATTCAATCTTACTACTCGTTATTGGTCTGTTCAGGATTTCTATTTCTTCCTGGTTGAAGCTTGGGAGGTTGTATGTTTCCAGGAATTTGTCTATTTCTTCAAGGTTTTCTAATTTGTAGATGTAGAGATGTTCATAGTAATCTCTGGTGATTTTTGTATTTCTATGGTATCAGTAGCAAAGTCTCCTTTTTCATTTCTGGTTGAGCTTATTTGAAGCTTCTCTCTTCTATTCTTGATTAATCTAGCTATAAAATACAAGCAAACTGAATCCAAAAGCACATCAAAAAGATAGTATGTTATGATCAAGTGGGTTTTATCCCAGGGATGCAAGGATGGTTCAACATATGCAAGTCAATAAATGTGATTCACCACATAAACAGAATTAAAAACAGAAAGTATATGATAATTTCAATAGATGTAGAAAAAGCATCCCTTCACAGAAGGGACATGCCTAAAAATAATAAAAGCCAACATCATATTGAGCAGTGAAAAGTTGAAACCATTCTGCCTAAGAACTGGGACAAGAAAAGAATTCCCACTTTTACCACTTATATTCAAGATTTTACTGGAAGTCCTAGTCAGAGCAATCAAGCAAGATAAAGAAATAAAGAGCATCCAATTTGGAAATGAGAAAGTAAAATTATCTCTGTTGGTTGACAATATGATCTTATATCTAGAAAACCCTAAAGACTCCTCCAAAAGAATTCTAGTTTGGACAAATAAGTTCAGTAAAGTCCTCAGTTTATAAAATCAACATACACTAATCAGTAGCATTTCTACACACCAAATAATGACCTAGCTGAAAACCAAATCAAGAACTAAATGTCATTTATAATAGCTGCAAAAAAAAATTACATAGGAATATATTTAACCAAGGAGGTGAAAGATCTCTACAAGGAGAACTACAAAACAGTGATGAGAGAAATAGTAGAGGACACAAACAAATGGAAAAACATCCCATTCTAATGGATTGGATGAATCAATATTGTTAAAATGTCCATAACTGTTCACAACAATCTACAGATTCAGTGCAATTCCTATCAAAATACCAACATAATTTTTCACAGAATTAGAAAAAAACTATTCTAAAATTTATATGCAACAAAAGAAGAGTTTGAATAGCCAAAGGAATCCTAAGCAGAAGGAACAAAACTGGAGGCATCATATTACCTGACTTCATATTGTATTGCAGGGTTTTAGTAACCCAAACGGCATAGTATGGGTATAAAAACAGACACAGAGATCAATGAAACACAATAAAGAGCCCAGAAATAAAGCCATATATCCATGACCAATTGATTTTGACAAAGCAGACAAAAACATACACTGAAGGGAAGACACCCTATTCAATAAATGGTGTGGGGAAAATTGGAAAGCCACATGCAAAAGAATGAAACTTGATCCCTTTCTCTCACAATATACAAACACTAACTCAAGATGGATTAAAGACAAATGTAAGACCTGAAGCCATAAAAATTCTAGAAGAAAACCCATGAAAAACTCTTCTGGACATTGGCCTAGACACAGAATTTATGACTAAGATGCTAAAAGCAAATAAAGCAAAACCAAAAATAAGTAAATGAAACTTGTTTAAACTAAAAATAAACCCTTCTGCACAACAACAAAAAAAAATCAACGGAGTAAATGCACAATCTACAGAATGTAAGAAAATATTTGCAAACTATGCATTCAACAAAGGACAAATATCCAGAATCTACAAGAAACACAAACAACTCAGCAAGAAAAAAACCCAAATAATCCCATTAAAAGGGGGGTAAACAATATGAACAGGCATTTTTCAAAGGAAGACATACAAATGGCCAAAAAACATATTAAAAAATCTTCAATATCACTAATCATCAGGGAAATACAATTTAAAACCACAGTGAGAAACCACCTTACTCTAGTCAGAATGGCCATTATTAAAAAGTCAAAAACAACAGATGTTGGCACAGATGTAGTGAAAAGGGAACACTTATATACTGTTGATGGGAATATAAATTAACACAACCTCTTTGAAAACAGTATGAAGATTTTTCAAAGAACTAAAAATAGATCTACCACTTGATCCAGCAATCTTACTACTGGGTATCTACACAAAGGCAATGATGTCATTATATCAAAATGATACCTGCACTTCTATGTTTATCATAGCTCAATTCACAATAGCAAATATATGGAATCAACCTAAGTGTCCATCAGTCAATAAATGGATATGAAATTTGATATACATATATATCTACATATATTTATATATAGATATAAATACACTGACATCATAGATTACTACTCAGCAATAAAAAATGAAATAATGTCTTTTGCAGCAATTTGGATGGAAATGGAGGCCATTATTTTAAGTGAAACAACTCAGGAATGGAAAACCAAATACTGCATGTATTCACCTACAAGTTTGAGCCAAGTTGTGGGTATGTATGGGCCATACAGAGGGAATAATAGTCACTGGAGACTTCCAAGGTGGGAGGGTGGAGGGGTTTGGGATAAAAAATGCCTAATCGGTACAGTGTACTCTAGATGGGTACACAAAAAGTCTAGACTTTTCTACTATATATCAATGTAACAAAACTGCACTTGTACCCCAAATTTTATTGAAATTAAAAAAAAACTGTTGGTATTATATAAGTATTATTTATGTAATACTACAATTGTATTTTAAAATACTCATGTTTATAGTTCATACAAATTACTGTGAGAATTTTGTCAATTGATCCAGGAAGAAATTTTATAGCTATTTCCAATTTGTGTTTATTTTTTTTAATAAAGCATTAATTTTCATTAGTACAAAATTTTTTCCTCTTGGGGACTTACATATGTGATAAACATACATAAATGTCAAGACTTAACTGGAGGTTTTAAAGCCACAAAAACCAGCTTATATATAAGTCTCAAAAGAAAATAAACCTAATATTGATAACCATGAATAATGAAAGTGCATAAGATCAGGAGCAGGAATAGAGAAAAAAAATAACATTTTCATTAACTAATGAAACTGTAAGTGCACGTGTTTTCCCTGTTGAATGATTAACTAACTTACAACTGTAAGTGCACATGTTTTTCCTGTTGAATGATTCCATGTAACTTCTATTAATTTGGGGTTCTATTCTACTTTGTGATGCAGCTCATCTGTCTCCTTTCCTGCAGGTCGTACTGCACTTTGTTTGATGTGCCTCCGCACATCTGTATCCTTTCACTTAACATTCATTCATTCATTGATAAATTACCTGTTTTATGTCTGGCTTCTCTAGACTCTCTCTATTCTTGATTACCTTCATTGTGCTGCTATTTATTTTTTAAAAAACCTGCATCTGGCACAATTGATCTAATAGTTTTTAAATAAATCTGTGTTTAATGAATTAATATATCAAGAAGAGATTAAGGGGGCATTTAGGTAAAATTTGACTCTTTTTCAACTCTTTTTTTTTCTTTATTCTGGTCAAAATTTCTGGGAACAATTCATTCTTAATTCTGGCTTTATCAGTTATATTGCGAGATCTTGGATAAGAATGAACTTTTCTGAGTTTTAGTTTCTTTATTTGTAGATGATGATCATTAAATTCACTATAATACTCCGACATCACTGGATACACACCGAAGTCCATCTTCCTTTATCCTTATTAGCAAAATGCTAGGTTTAAATGGGGAATCACTGTCTTCCCTGAGTACATTTATTTAGGCGAGTAAAATGTTTCCTTAGTTCCTGAAAGTTTAATCCTCTTTTACCTAAAATAGTGATTATCAAAGTACGATTCCCAAACCAGCATCAGCATCATTTGGGAAGTCTTTAGAAATGCATGCTCATAGACCTTACCCCACTGATGTGAACTCTGGCATTGGCTGGGGCTCAGTGATGTGGTTTCATAAGCTCTCGAAGTGATACTGATAAATACTAAATTTGAGAAGTTCTGGTCTAAACCAGTTATGGAAATTCAAAGCTCCTTCCCAGAAATAGACTTAAAATAATAAGTGACCATATTTTGGTCATAAGGATAAGTGGAGAAATCTATTTTGTTTTGGGAAATAATTTGACAATTTCTTTTTTAATACATAAAATTGAACCTCTGAAGCTGTCACCTAAGTTTGCAATTTCTGCAGTTAGAGATAATAGATTACCTATATTTTAAGCCAATTTTAGTTGGGAGTTTTGTGCTTGCATCTCAACCTTTATAAAAATATACTTCCAGACTATTTTTTATAAAAATTTTACATAGTTTTAAAAATGTTAAAATGCCTAACCTAGCCATGCATTCAGTAAGTATTCAAAATTTTACACAGAGAATGGAAGATCATTATTACTAAATTCTTTCAGAAACCTTAAAATTTCCCTGGCCTAAACATTCAGAAGATTGAATAACTAAGAAGATTTGTACTTCAGAGACTGCATTAGAGCCTGATGGACCAGTGGAAACATTAAATGCCTTTTCAGTTGATGGCAAACTGATGGGCCTTTGTTGCAGCTGGAATGGATTCTAATGAATATTGTATTGCCTCACAATTTGAGTTGTTTGAATGTTAGTTTGCAGACCATTTTCTAAAATTATAAAGGGCCTTCACAGGTACCTGTTACATATATTTTTTTTCTGAATAATGCCGTATTATAAATGAAAAAAAGTAGATTTTTTATTTCTTCTTTATATTGCTTTTCTTCCTCAATTTACTGGAAATAGTAATGCTAGATTCTCTCCTAGGAACCACTGATGTGCTTAAAAGCACTATCAAGAGAATATAATGCTGCCCACCCAACTGACTCTACCAGGTCTAAACCACTAGGAGGGGATTAGGCAGGCAGTATTTTATTTTATATGTACCCCATCAAATGTGAACATGTGAGGGGAAAGATACAATGAAGGAGGGGGTAGGGTTGGATGTTATACTGTACAATCAGGACTCAAAGCAATCACACAAACTCAATAAGGGCTGAAAGAGCAACAGGAAAGAGGTGAGTAATCTTTGATTACCTTGGAAACAGGCTAATTCTGGCAGTTAATTTTAATGATCTGTTCTGTGAGTAGACTCTCCTGGCTTAAAGCACCCAGGTAGAAGATGAATACCAGTATGTTTCAGCGACATGTTAAAGACTGTGTGTGGGGCTTTAGTTCTATTTATTTCCCTTAATAACATCCTTTCACCTTAAGATTTTCCTAATTTACCAGTAGACTCTCTTCTCTGAGAATCCCTGATGCTCCACATTTTTTCTCTTCCTTGCCAAAATTCAATGCAATTTATTTTCTATTTCAATATCAGTAATGTATAAAAATAAGCCAGATAAATCAAAATCATGGTAGGGTGCTAAAAATTGATGGAAGAGACAAAGTGTTTAAATTTCACCTAGGAAAACCTATAAAATATCAGTATTTAAAACAGGGAGAGAGGATTGAGTAGAGATATAGTTTATACAAAATGGCAAAATAAATGTAATTGTTGCAGATTTATGATAGGGAGATTGAGATTCATGATAATATTCTCTTTAGAACTTCTACAATATACACTTAAATTTGCCAAAAAGTAGCTTAGAAAAGTAGTAGGATTAAATGTTGATCTGAGATGAATAGTATAAAATCTAGATTAAAAATTTAAAAGAAAAAAACTGGAAAAAATTTGTAAGCTGAGGGTATCTACAGTCTTTCTATAACAAAAGTAAACATGTGTTTTTCAACATTTGCCAAGATAAAAAGTAAATGTTCTGTCTTTAGTTTTGGAGGAAGCTCCATACTATTTATTCTTCATGGTGGTTGCCCTAATTTACCCTCCCACCAACAGTGTACTAGGGTTCCTCTTTCTCCACATCCTTGCCAGCATTCATTATTACCTGTCTTTTTTATAAAGCCATTTTAACTGGAGTAAGATGATATCTCATTGTAGTTTTGATTTGCATTTCTCTGATGACTAATGATGTTGACCATTTTTTCATATACCTATTAGCCATTTGTATGTCTTCTTTTGAGAAATGCCCATTTAGATCTTTTGCCAGTTGGATTATTTGATATTTTCCTATTGAGTTGTTGGAGCTCCTTATATATTCTAGTTATTAATCCTTTGTCAGATGAGTAGTTTGAAAATATATTCTCCCATTATGCATGTTCTCACTCATATGTGGGAGCTAAATATTAAAACAATTGATCTCATGGACACAGAGAGTAGAATGATGGTTACCAGAGGGTGGGAAGGGTAGCAAAGGGGGTGGGGATCAAGTGGAGGTGATTAATGGGTGCAAAAATATAGTTAAATAGAATGAACAATATTTGAAAGTACAACAAAGTAACCATAATCAACAATAAGTTAGAGTATACTTTAAAATAAGTAAAAGAGTGGAATTGACATATTCCTAACACAAAGAAATGATAAATGCTTGAGATGATGGATACCCCAACTACCCTGATTTGATTAATACATATTGTTTGCCTGTATCAAAATATCACATGTGCTATATAAATATATACAACTATTATGTACCCATGATAATTAAAAATAAAAAGGGTTTAAAAAAGAAAATGTTTCAGGTTTTGCTAACATTTGTTTCATGATTCAAACACACTTGAGAAAATAAAAATAAATTCCATTCATTATTCTCTTATATTTTAAATAAATCATTAAACTGCTCATCCATTGAAATGTCATTTGTATTTCTTGCATATTTTCCATTTTTGCTGATAATTTCTTAGGCTGGGTAAAAACTTACCCAGAGGCAGTTTGACCAACTGGCTTTGTAATGGTTATCTTAATTCCTGGCTCTTTAATCTCCTATCAGCTTTTCACAAAACTGAATGATAAATCTTCTCTAAAATATAAGATTTTCTCCTATTTCACATTACAATTTTAAAACATTTAGTTTTTTTCAAAATTATACATAGCTAAAATCAGGATCTGTTGTTTAAGACATTAACAATCTTTCTCATTATTTTATTAACCAAACTTTATTCCTCCCTAAGTATGATTTGTAGCGCTTAATTGCAAACAACTCCTTTTGGAGCATGAATCTCTTAGAATGTTTAACACAGTCTGGTCTTTCATATTTTAGTGCTTTCATTTCATTTCTGCTCCTTGTAACACTCTGCTCCTTTTATTACCCTCTTTTCCAATCACTACATCAATTAAGGCGGAAGTCAATGTCCACCTTCATTATGCAGCATTTACACAGGGATCTTTATTCTCTGAATTTTGTATAATTCTTTCAACATCACACATTTAAGCATGTAAACTTTATTTGGTGGTGTACTTAGTTATACTCATCCTATGCTATTGTGGGTCCAAAGGTTAAAGACTCAGAGTCATAAGAGATAAGATCAGGACACAAATAGTTCCCCAAGATCTATGAGCACGGTGGGGGCATAACTTACACCTGACGATTTCCCTCAGAGTATCCAATATTGTGTAGGGAATATATTTTGGATTATTTTTATTTGTTTGAAGTAGTGGGATGTTTTGTACAAATGCAATTTAAAGAAGATTATGGAGAGAATCAAGCATTGTCTACTCCATCTCGTTTAAGTCGTAACCTCTCATTGTTTGTCTGTGCAATATTTGATAGAATGAATTGTTTCTCTTCCTCAAGGACTACTGGACAACTGCACTGAAATGTGATCTTATTAGAGCTAATGTCAGTGAACCTGTCAAATTCAACATGAGTTCTTGTCATTGTCTCCAGAGCAATGAGATATTACTTTGATCAATCTGCACAGTTGCCAACTGCTTGACATCAGTCAGGTTTTCCCAGAGCTTTGAATGAGTTCATGGCTATCAATCAACATGTATGGGAAACTCTTCATTTGGAAAGTCTCACAGCATTAATTTTGCCAAGTCTTTTGTAATTTAAACTAAATGTGTCTGTTAACAGTGCATCGTCAGTGATACGGACAAAGGATATTTGCACTTTAAGTTATATTTTAGATTTTATTAAGCCACAGAGATTTAGCTCATGCTTCAGGTAACCACATATAAAACAATGTTTTTCCCATTTAATTTCCAAAATGGTGATCTTTGCCTTCCTATACTAATAAAACTGCAATTTTAAAAGTAACTTTTGAATTACAAAATAGTTTACTGAGGACTCATGATTTAATATCAGTAATTCTGCGTAAAACAACTGTTTAGGACTGTCTTAATAATTTCTAAATCAAGGTCATGTGTTTTTGGTGATAAAGGGATTTTTCAGTGGGTGTTTGGAATAATCTTAAAAAGGTGACATTAAATAATTGAATGAATAATCAGGGAGGTTTGATAAAAAGCTTTGAGGTCAGAAGTCAGAATAAGCTTCCTTCTTACTCTCTGTAACTTCTTGTAATTCAAAACATGACTGTATGCCTGTATAAAAAGTACTGACACCTTTGAGTCTACTACTATCTGTTAATCCTAATGTCTCCTCATCAATTTCATCACCAAAATGTAGACACTTCCTCACAGAATGTAGCAGCTGATACGACTTTACCCAACTCTTTGTCATAATTCAAATGACTTCAACAAGCTCACCTACATGGGGGCAGGACATTCTGTAGGTCAGAGTTATTTTATAGTTGGAATGGAAGATATTTATCCTTATTTCTCAGAATGTCTGGGAGTCTGGCTGTGATTCTTGGGTAAAATAAGGGGAAGCGGTTTAATTAATTAATTAACTAAGTTACTAATTATTGATTTTTGATGTGCTGTGTAAAGTCCAAAACTCTCCGGGGACACTAAGATCCAATATGTTTATGGATGGTTTTTACCTAGAAGTTACATTACATCAGAGATGCTTAAAAGACTTAGCTGGAAGCTTTTGCCAAATCTTCTGAATAACATCAAACTAAATCTGGCAATTCATTCAAGCTTGGCTGTCCTTGTGTGAACAGTCACATGCTGGGGTGGTGACTTGGTCCTGGATATCTCTCAGAGCTCAGATGTTTACCTGTACTCTCTTTCTCTTGCTCTGACATATTCTTTGCCTTCATTATGAGACTTACGTAAGTAGGCACTGTGGAGTCTGTGAGCCCTTCTATATATTTAAACATGTGTGGTCATTATAGCCATCAAATATAGTAGGTTTTGTAACACTTGACCTCTTCTTCCCTAAATGATTTCTTCCTCATCCTCCATCTCCTGCGTGCCTCTTGAATTATGCATCTTTGAAACTGACAAATTATAATAAATATCTGAGTTCAATCCTTAAATTCCCTGCTATTTTTGCGAATCTGTTTTTTAGTGATGTAGGTCTGGGTTATTGAGCGCTGAGTGTTATTCCTTATCTATCAAGACAACTTTGAATTCACCTTCTTATGTTTTATTCATTTGATATTTTAAATTCTGTGATACATTGTTTCAAGAAATCTTTTGGCAATAGTCAACCACATTTTTTTTTGTTTTCTTTTGTCAAAACTACCTGGCAGAAATCCCAGGTCTGGATATACCAAAGTGTGTACTTTATATTTGCCTGAAAACAATTAGTGATGGGCTGATGAAAAAAAAAAAACCTGAAAAAAGTGGAGATATTCATTCTTTCACTATTTTACAGTCAACCATTTTAACTGTGTCTCGATAGTACCTAGAGATTTTACTTTTTTTATAGTCACTGGGATGTATACTCTTTTCAACAATAGTTGGAGGATTCATGAGGGAATATATTAGAAGTCTAAGGCTTTAAGGGAACATTTCATTGGTAACAAGTTATTTTAAGAGAAAAGAGAGTAAGACCTACCAACTTTGTCAGTAACATTAGCTTGACCATCAGAGGGAAGTAATATGTTTAAATATGTTCCCAAGGACTTTTATCTGGCATGGTGCTGGAATCAGTCATTGCGGGCTCCAGGAAAAATGGCCAAAAATTGAAAAGATTGTTTAGAAAATTTAAGATTGAAATGTAGAATTGCTTTGAAAACGAGGTCATTGAGAAATAAATACACAAAGAGGAGAATGGCATTATTCCTTCTTAAACACAAAAAGCAGGATGGTGTTGTATACTATGATTCCAAGGAATTATGTACAGTTAGTAAATATATGCTAGATTTCAATAGTGTTAATTAAGAACACTCCAGCCTGCCATACCTAGAGCTAGTGCTTGCAAAAGCTGTGACACTGGTCATCTACAGATCTAAGAACAATATCACTTAGTGGCACAGGTTTCAGAAGCATGATACAGTAGCATTGGCTATATCCAGTTGAAAAGACAACAGTTTTGAGAGCAATAGGAAAGAGTACCCATAGCACACATAAAAAGTCTTTGGACAGTGGGCAACAAAACTTCTCAGAATAGATTATGTGAGCATAGTGGAAAGAGATTTAAAAACAGGTAATAAACCCAAAAAGAATAAATGGAGCAAGAAAAAATAAAATACATTTCTTACTATTTAATGTTATTTAATGTTACATTTTTTGTATCCTAGCTCTTCCATAAATATTTATTCACTCTATACAAATATGCAAATTAATCTGAAAAGAAAGTATTACTCCCCAAAATTGTGCATTATTCTTCAGTTCTCATTATCTTTCACAATATAGCTATCTGTGGTGTGATATAAAATTAAAACATTAAACACATTTAAAACATTAAAACATAAATATAAAAAGAACTTATATTTAAAATGTCAAACGATGATTTATAAATTTTTGGAATTTTGGATACTGTCAAAATATTCATTTAAACAAGTTTATATCTCTTCAAGCATCTTTTATAAGGTTATGGGTACTTTTACATTAATATTCAATTTGACACAGATTGTAGTAGAATGACTAAATTTATGAAATGATATATAACTGAAATTCTATGTATTGGTAACTGATTCAGATAATAGCATGTTTAGATCACTTTAGATGATAGCATGTTTTGATATAACGACATGACTCAAGTACTATTTGTAATGTGTCTTAAAAGAGATGTTTTTTACTGCTTGCAATGACGATATTCGAAGATACTTTCTGTCAGGATACCACCTCTGGAATATGCCTTTTGTTTTTCTACATTGTGTGGTTTTTTTCTTCATAAGCATCAGTTTTTATCTGTTCACTGTTCATTCTTATGAGCTCAAGTGATTATTCCAGCTACAAACAAAAACCAACTCCCTTGAATTGTCAAAGTATTTGAACCCTATGATTCATGCAAGAAAATATTATTTACAATCTATAGCAGTAAGTACTGTAAAGGTTATCTGATAACATATAAGCTCAACTTGTCTACCAAATCTAATTAAGATCAAAATATAGTAACATTTTCCCCAAAATTATCTGTTGGAATCCCCATCTGTTCTCATTAGCAAAAGTTGAAACAACACCCTTTCCTTCTCCTGCTCCTATTTCTCCTCTCTCCTCCCTCCCGTCCTCCCACCTTCTCTTTCTCTCTTTTTCTCTCTCTCTCTCTCAAGAACCCCATATATTTACCTAACACTAAAGGGTCATAGTTGTGACCAAGTGTCAGGGAAGAGAAAATTTCAGTATATTATTAACCTACCTATCTGAAAACTATAAATTCCAGTTCACTGCATAACATGACCTTGTTAGAAGTAAGTACCACATGGCTTTACCGAACTTGTCAACTGCCTTAGAAAGTCTGTTCTTTGTCCCTTTTGTGCTGCTATAACAGAATACCTGAGACTGGGTGATTTATAAAGAACAGAGATTTATTTCTTACTATTCTGGAGGCTGGGAAGTCTGAGGTTGAGGGACCTGCATCTGGTGATGGGAATCTTGCTGTGTCATCCCGTGGTGGAAAGCAGAAGAACTAGAGAGCACATGTGCATGCACATGATGTGTGCACACAAGAGAAAGAGAGAGAGAGAGAGGGAGAGCGTGTGCCAAACTCATTCTTTTATCAGAATCCCACTCCTGAAATAATCTACCTACTCCACTGATTACAGCAATAAAAATGATGAGCTCTACCCTTATGATGTAATCACTTCTTAGAGGACCCACCTCTCAACACTGTTGCATTGGGGTTGAAGTGTTCAACACATAAACTTTGGGGGACACATTCAAACCATAGCAGAATCCCTCACTTATTCTAATCACTAAATTAACTGCAGTTGTTCTTAGGGGAATCATGACGCTACTGCTTCCAGTGTTATGATTGATGAAGTGTATCTAATACATTTTTTATAAGGTTTTAATATGCATTCCTATACTTATATACTTTTTCCAAAATGTTTTAGTTGTTTGGATTTGAAGGGTAAAGAAGTACTTCCAGCCTCCCTTAAATTTTGTGTCATAGGCAGATTTCCTTCCACAACAAAATAGACCAGTGCTACTCCAAATGTGCTTTGTTACCAGGCTACAATTTGATAAGTTCAAAAACTGACAGTACATCTTTAGAAACTTTTATGTCAATATGTTATTGTGGCAATACCCAAGTGTATCATCAGTAGATTCATTTCACTGAACAGGAAATAGACCACGTTGGGTATAGAGAAAAGCATGATGAATTCTATGAGATGTACTAAAAATGCACGTTTGGGATATTTTCTCAGTTTAGTTTTATAACTGTACATGTGCATTAAAATCTGAGAAAATGTAAGCATTTTTATAAAATTTTTTTCACATTCAGTTTAAATCAAGGCATTTTTATTTATGATTCAATATTACTAATTAAAAGAGGAAATAAATATTTGTATTTTATATTTTTAATCTTAGTTTACAGAACTACTTTCATTGTTCTTTTTTGTCAAGAACACATATACATTTTCTGAATGTAGTGGTAGTCATAAGCCAGAGGATGAATATGAAATTCCAAGCAATAGAAATAAAAGAATTTGTACCAGTTGAACTCTGGTTAAGAGTATGATTCTGTGCATATTGAGTGCAGTTTTGTTACTGTAGTTAATGGTGAAATGTGAAGGCCACACCATGTTATTTTCAGAGATTTGCTTGTCAGTTAAACAAGTAAACAATCATAGCTTGAGTAATATTTGTTTAAAAAATAAGGAAGATCAATACCAAAGTAATTCTTTGAGAATGACAGATAATAAAAGCATATGTTCAATATTTTACACATAAATATTTGTGCTTTGGGGGTTTCTTATAAAAGAGAATTCCAACTTGTTAAAACTAAAGTGTGTATTTGTATATTTGAACTTTATTTCTGGCACACAAAGTTAGTTTTAAACTCTATCAAATTTTAAAGGATATTATCATCAACAAATGTGGTATAGAGTTTATGTTTTTTGTTAAAGTAGTTTCTGATTTCTTAGGTGCAACCACAGGAAAGCCGTCAGGATTAATCACTGATCATACGAGTTTGTGCCAGAATTTAAAGTAACATGCTTTTTCCATAAATAAAATCTTGCTATGAAAAAGTAAAATGTTAGCTCAAATATAAAGTGAACTTATTTATGTAAAATTGTGAGTTATGCAAAGATTAATATGTCAGAGTTGGAATAATTCTCTTTGTTATATAATAAGATGGATGCTGATCACAAGCAACTGTTATTGCATGCTGAGATTTATGGTTACCGTGAAAAAAAAGAGAATATATGAACTACAGTACACATTTTGTTTTTCTGCAAAATGTGAAACAAGTTGTGTCCCAACTTTTTAATTGTTTAGAGTTTTAGTCACTCTGAATTGATGTGCGACATTTACAACTAAGTAATAATTCATTGTGGGAGGAATGCATCATTTTCAACTTGAGGCTAAGGTATTATTATGGCTGTAGGTTGCAAAGAGGCACTGTCAGATTCCTGATTACTTCCATGGTTTATAAAAACATACATCAATGTATAAATGAAGTATCATATTGAGCTATAATTATAGTGAAAAACATACAAAAAGTATGAGTTAAGTGAAGATATCCATCAAATTATATTACAAGTAAAAGCCTATTGGAACTGTCTTCCAAACATATGCATATATTTGTGTATGTATGTACACAAAATATACACCACAGGCTTTTAAAATGTTTATATATTTATATTTTATCTTTATTTTTGAATCTATGTGTTATACGTTTTTCAGAGTTTGAGTAAACAATCTAACCATGTGGCATGTTTGACTCAGCACATCTGGCTTATCTCTATCTTCTAAAATCTTTGCATGTCCTCATCATTGATAATAGAGTTCCAACCACATTGGTCTTCTTTTATTGCATAGCATCTGAGGTGTAGCAGGTCATTAATAATCCTTGATGATTAATGAATATCATTTTGCTGTACATTATATCATTATATCAAGTACTGTATATTTTGAATACTAGCAACAACCAAATTTGGATTACCAAATATTCCCTAGATAAAACATCCTAAACTATTTTTAATTAACTTTTAACTTAGGGCCTAAACAACAACAGAAACAGGTACATGAGCATTAAGGAAAAAAATGCATTTTGTTCCATCATTAAACAAAGGATATTCAAGAAAAATTGAGCATGTTGTTATTCTAATTAAATTCTAACTGAATGCCTTTTCAATGTAAGTTGAAAGTTTTAAGTTTATGTGTGCTTTACTACTCCGGAACACAAAAAGTGATGACAGACCTGTACTAGAAAATATTATATAATCAAAATTAGAAATTAATTTAGAAGTAAGAGATAATCAAAAAATTATGTAGAGTGCATTTTAGCTTGGGCGATATCAATAGTTCAAAAGATCACATGATACAGAGCATGTTTTCATATTTTTTGAGTTGCAGAAGGATCCAGATTCTGAAGCTACATGGTAGTGAGACATGTAAGTTTTATTATTCTGCTGTTTGAATTTGCCTCTTATCTTTACCACCTGTTAACCGTGTGACCTTTGGCAAGTTACTTCCGGTATCTAAGCCTCACTTTCAATATCTGTAAAATATTGGATACCTGTAGTGACCTCATGTGTTTTTGTAAGGTTCAATGTGATAGCCCATGGAAAGCACATAAATCAGCATCTGACACATGGATGGTCTTCTTCAAATGTTAGCTGTTGTTATTCTTATTATTAATATGAAACTGTCCTCAATACTATATTTAAATTATATTATACTTTAATATTTCAGTACTAAGTTATGATGACCATGCCCTTGCATACCCTCCTTCTCTTGTGTCCCCTAAGAAAGAGACTTTTGTGGTGAGAGTAGATGAATGAATAGAAATTAACTGGATGCATGTTAACCATGGGCAGTACATGAAGCTAGAGGGGAGGTGGTATGTTAAAATATGAAGGAAAAAGGCCCCTAGTTCTGGAACATAAAAAGTGAAAGGGGAATAACTGTACAGCATGGCAAGAGGAAGATATACCAAAGTCTTTGGAGCCATGACAGGAAAATTATTATTTGGATTGCAAGATTTGGGAAGCCAGCAAAGTGATTTGAAGCTGGGGAAAATTATAATCAGGTTCAAAGTTTCCTAAGAAAACTACCGGCAATGAAGATAATGGATTAAAGGATAATTTTTTTTTGTACAAATTTGAGATGTTAATGGTTTAGCTTAAGTGTAGATTTTGAAAACTGGATGGGTTGAGTTTTAGGAGGCACCTGTGAAAAGATTTGATAGATTAAAAATAGATGTCAGAAAGAGACACTTACTTATAAGGCTGCCCAAGATATGTATGGTGATGTCATATACTGATCTTGAGGGTAGACTGGAAGAAGAAAGCTAAGTTGCATTTCAGTTAAGATGATTTTATGGCACCTACTGGAGAGCAACTTCAAGCAATTACATATATGTATCTGAAAAAGAAGAGGCCCATGCTAAAGATAAGTTTGGAATCATTGGTGTAGAGATTTGGGGCCATAGCCACGGATGAGAGTATAGACTACAAAATGAATAACGTTTCCAACACTGAACAACTAAATTTGGTAGGTGATCTGCAAAAGAAAGAAAGAAAATACAAAAATAAGAAAAAAAGAAAGAAAAAAAAACTATCCACATTAAAGTGACTTCTACTAAATACCTATATTAAAAAGCAAGAAACTGAGGCTGGCAATGGAGGCAGGGGCAGGGGTGGGGGCATAAAGAGCTAGTGAAAGAGCCAAGAAATAGAACTAAGGTATTCTGATTTCTTTTATTCTTCTACATTCTGTGTCTTGGAGGAGACTAAAAAAAATAATTTGAGAATATTCTGTGTTCATACAGACTAATAGATGTATGTAACAATCAATGCAAAATAACATGTAGGTAGTATAAAAAGGATATGACTATGTAGATATACACAATTTTATAATATTATTGGAAAATAGAGTGAGGAAACTCAAGCACCCCTATTTGCAACCATATGATTTGGATTGCTAGGTCTGTATATCACCACAAAGACATTGATTAAAAAGTAAATCAATAAATCATTGTACATCTGATTTTAATAAAAAGGGAAAATAACAAATATACTTTATTAAATAAATCAAAAATAAACTGAAAGATGTTAATTCTTATTTCAAAAAAAGAAAACATTTAACTAAGATGTAGAAATAATGTAATGGTATCATACAGAAAGACAATAAAAATCAAAATAAGAAGACATCAAATCCTTATGGGTAAAGCTTCTCATAATTTAAATAATGTTTCATTATTATCACAACAAAAGTTTAATCAAGGAAGAAATTAGAGCTCTTCAGCATGAAACGAGAAAAGAGATAGCAAAGTATGGTGAAACTGCTGAAGTATTAAATGAATATTTCCCAACGTATTTTAAAAGAATAGCATTAATGGATCAAGAACCAAACGTTCCTAATTAATATATCTTTTACTAACTCTTAAAGTTAATAAAAGTAAAATGTCAGCTTTTTAAATGGACATTAAATTTTTTCTTCAGTAAATTTGATGATACTAAAAATTAAAGTCTCAATAATCTTTACTGGTCTTATTGGGCTTTATAATATATCTAAAAATGTTAAAATGCCAAGACAGATTTAGCAAAACCTGTTTTAAAGCCTCAGTCAATTTGGCTATTAATGCCAACAAAGTAATTTCAATAAATGCTTTATGACCTCAATAAATATAGAAGGCTAAACTATTTTTGCATGTTTTTCCAAGTCATTTAATAACTTTTTCATGAAATGCATATGTGTTATCTATCTTCTTTTGAAAAACTTCTGTTCGTGTCTTTTTCCCACTTCTTAATGGGGTTGTTTGGTTTTTTCTTGTTAATTTGTTTGAGTTCTTTGTACATCCTGGATATTAGCCCTTTATTGGATGTGTAGTTTTCTCCATTCTGTAGGTTGTCTATTAACTCTGTTAATTATTTCCTTTTCTGTGAAAAAGATTTTTTTCATTTAATTGTCTCATTTATTTATTTTCTTGTTGCTGTATTTGCCTTCAGAGTCTTAGTCATAAATTCTTTGGAGTATACTTGACCAAGGAAGCAAAAGATTTCTACAATGAGAGCTATAAAACCTGATGAAAGAAATTGCAGATGACACAAACAAATGGAAAAATATCCCTTGCTCTGGATTGGCAGAATTAACCTTGTTAAAATGTCCATACTGCCCAAAGTGATTTATAGATTCAATGAAATTGCCATTAAAATACCAATGTCTTATTTCACAGACCTACAAAAAATAAGCCTAAGTTTCATTTGGAATCAAAAAAGACCCTGAATAGCCAAAGCAATCCTAAGCAAATAGAACAAACCTGGAGGCATCACATTACCTGACTTCAAATTATATTACAAAGCTATAGTAACCAAAACAACATAGTACTGATATAAAGGTAGAAATATAGACCAATGGAACAGAATAGAGAACCCAGAAATAAAACCATCTACCTACAACCAAGTGATCTTTGACAAAGCAGACAACAACATACACTGGGAAAGTTAGATAGCCACATGCAGAAGAATGAAACAGGGCCCCTATCTCTTGCCATATACAAAAATTAATTCAAGATGGATGAAAGACTTAAGTTTACGGCATGAAACCATAAAAATTCTAGAATAAAATGTAGGCAAAACTCTTCTAGACATCAGCCTTGACATTTTGCATGTTCTTAAAGTCTCCCCAAGAATTGACTCCTTTCTGTTCTCTCTTTTATTGTCAATATTATCTTCCACTCAGAGTGGTATGTCATCTTTTCTCTACTTGCCCCCAAATCTACCATAAAATAGCAGTGCTCACAACAGTGATTCCTCTAGGAATGTATGAGCTTGTTTATACCTTGAAAGAAATCATTGATTAGTTTTCCAGATTTTACCTTTTGTTTATCAAAAGGGCAATAAATTAATTTAGAAAACACATTCTCTCGCGAAATATCTATATCTATGTAAATGCACATATCTGATAAAACAATTATGTATCTTGAACTAATTTCAAAAGAAATCAAAATTTTCCCTGTATTTCTCAAAAAACACGAAAGGCATAAAAATTCTAATTCTTAATTATCCCCTCTTTCCCTTTCACTTGCTGTCTTTTCTTAACAGTGTTAGTTGTTCCAGCACACATTTCTTCAGCCCCAACCCCAAGCTATGTGGCTTTTACTATTTCTGTAATTGTCCTGCACCCAGATTAAACTAACCTTTTAAAATTAAACTATTCTCCTCTCCATATTTGAGGTTTCTGTTCTTTTGTACTCAATTTTTATTCTCTTGTAAAATTAATTGAGAAAGATGCCTCTAAAAGTTGGGTTTTGAAGAAGTCAAGATTCTGAATCTTCTTTAGGATGAAGGAGGTAGGGGAGAATGTGGAATAAACGCATTATATAAATGTATTCATGCACATACACAGGTAGATAGCATTAAAATAAACTGAAGAAAAATAATTGAAATGGAATTTACAATGAAAGAAAATATTTGCATTATATTATAAAAAAGCTTTCAGACACTTTATTTATAAATACATATAACATTTTATAACAATTTTGCTTTTATGGAAATGAACTCTAATAGGCTAATTCTACAATTTAAACTTGGAAGGGGTATTTTATAGGAAAGAAAATATTCATTCTTAGGCTCTGTAAGAAAAAGGAAGTACTGACCAATACAATAGCATTTGATTCTTGATGGACATCTGGTAGAGTAGATTATGATATTCCCACAAAAAGCTTTAAGAGTGTTAAACATTTTAAGAAAAATCTTGATGCATTTTATCAGAAATGTTAACATCTTTCCAGATGGTGATTATGGATTAAATCACACCAAATGTTTTGTGTTAGATTAGCTTGGGGGCCTTTTCTAAAACGTTGACTGGATCATGAAATATAGAGTAGCCAAGGTCAGGGCTCTGGGTAAAGTCAAAATACAAAATGAGAATACATGGGGGAAAATAGAAATGGGAATATGGAAGGAGAGCAATGAAAAATCCAACTGAATAGTTGAATTTCTCTGGGGTACTTAGTAACACTTTAGTTTTAGTGGAAATGGTTTTGTTTGTTCAGAGATAGAGATTGACAGTTACATTGTTCCAAGGTCTCCTGATAAGGTTCACTACCACAGAGTCCCTGACCCGGGAGCAGAATGTGAAAATGCTTTTAAGTTTTTACTCTGAGTGTGGACAGTTGAGATAAAAGGCAGTATGTATGATGTGGATGTCCAGATTTTAGTATTCAGTATTAAAATATAAAATATTCTCTTTCTTAAATGTGTTCCTACATTTTCTAAGGAAAAAAGAGAGAATTCCCATCATTTTCTGGTTCAGGTAGCCAGAAAGAAGTACAAATTGAAATTAAGCAATCCTCTTGAATGTTAATGGTGAGTAAAACAACTATTGCATTCTAAATTTCTCACTCCAGATATGATTTCAATGCAAAAAAGTCACTTGACTCTATAAGATTTTTATCAGAAGTGTTAACTTTTATCCAGATGGTGATTATGGATTAGGTCACATCAAAAAGTTTTTTGTTAGATTAGCTTAGGGGCAATTTTTTAACATGTATGGAATCATAAAATATAGAATAGTCAAGGTCAGGGCTCCAGGTAAAGTTAAAATACAAAATAACAATACATGGGAAAAATGTAATAGAAATATGGAAAGAGAACGTTGAAATGGCCAATTTAACAGATTAAATGGAAAACATCTTCAAAACAAAATGAAAGAAAAATTTTTAAAAAGCATCTTGTAATATACAATATACAGTCAATAAACTTCCTCAGGAGGTAAATGACTGATTTTTCAGTTACAATGTTTTGGGCCTGCTTGGGGTAGGAACTTGGAAAATATGTACGGAATGGAATGGGGTAGGTGAAGAACTCACATAAGGACCACATGGATTATAAAACAATAGCCACAGGAGTCTGGAGAGGCCGAAGGTTGTAAAAACAACTCCAACCACAAATGGTGGCGGCAGAACCAGCAGACACTGGCAGGGACCAGTGGCTGTTCCAGAAAGGAATACCCTCCCCAAACTTTATCCAAATCCTCTATAAAACCTGCCACTCTCCCCTTTTTCAGGGTGGACAATCTTTTTGGCCTCCACCCACCTGCACCCAGGTGCCCAAAATAAACGGCATTTTGCTATGTCTCAGGCTTGAGTGTCTTCCTCTCCGCTCTGACCTAACAAATGTGAATATGTAGTAATTGTCAAGATGCTGCTGCTTCTTCTTTTTTTTTCTTTTGTCTAAATCTGTTGAGATGCTGCTGCTACATCAGCTACCAAAATTGAGGACTAAGACAATGAATTTTTCCATTATGATCTCGTAACACAGCAGGTGACTTCTCTCACATTAAGTAATAGTTTTTCCTGAAAACATCAAGGGGGGAGGGTTTTGAAACTTGGGCAAGTTAGTGGAAAAGTACTGGAGAATGTTAGGTAGGAGGTTGGTCACTGGGACGTGTCCAGCACATTAGGTTCACATTGTTTGCAATGAGTTTTATTTTTCTATAACTAAGCCGTCTTTGTTGGCTAATTGGCTTTACCCAAAGAAAAAGTAAACTTTCTTCTATCTTCATGAGAGGATATTTTACAGCCCTGCTTCAGGATAGGCTGAAGTTGGGCTCCTACCCTCTCATAAAGACTAAGAATTAGGTGTGAGTGATCTTTCTTGATAATTACATTTCAAAGAGATGGCTTCCAGATCCTAGAGAAAGACATTCCTGGATTGCAAAACTGGCAAGAGGCTTTTAAAAAGATTTACACCTCAAAGAGGCAAAGAAAGAAATTATAATTACAAGGTTTTCAAAGTAAATCCTCTAATGAAAATGAGATCAGGGAACTAGAGGCAGGAGGAAACCTGTCTACAGTTTGGTCTAGTTGAGGGAAATGTTTAAAACCCTTTTTGTCAACCCTACAGTTGATCACCTGTACACTCTTTACTACATATTCCATTCTTTTTTTACCTTTACACCATAAATATTAACAATACTATTTTGTGAAACAATTTGTGAGTAAATTGCGGATATCATGACCCTTTCCCTTTTTACCAAAATGCAATTTATAACATGTGTATTTTCTCATCTATTCTCAAATTCAGGAAACTTCATTGTATTTACTTGTCATATGTTTTTGTCCTCCTTAATCTAGCATTATTTCCTCAGCAGTATCATTGAAGAACAATAGAGGGGAGTTGAGTTTGATTTTTTTCCCAAGATACACTCTAGGCTATATATTATTGTCAGGAGCAACACCTAAATTATTTTTTCTTTGTATCACATCAGGTGGTGCTTTTGAGGATTTTTGTCTAACTAACAGTAAAATGAGATTGGCTGGTTGCTCCTAATGTCATTGGATAAAGTAGGAGAAAGAAAAGGATGAGCTTAGGTATTCAAATTTGTAGCTAAAGCACTGCATAAATGACCTGAAAGCTTCTATGTCTACCTTGAATCCAGAATCTCATCCAGTGAGTGGCTGACTTAAAATGCAAATTAAATTCCCAGCCTCTCAGAGCATGTACTAATAAAGTGATGGTATTTATTGGGAAGAAACGGGATCTTGAAAGTTGGAATGGGGACATGTAGGAAAGACACTGATGATGCAGGGGACATTGAGCTCCTAAATTCTGATTGGTCTTTTTTACCAGTAGAAGCAGGTTCTTCATTCCCCATGGAATCAGTCACTCTACCTCCATCTAAAGGGATTAACCCTGCAATGCCTGAGGGAACTGTAATGGACTCCCTTGAGGCAATTTCCCAGCAAGACAATACCCTTCTTGTAGGGATCCAACCCACCACTCCCTTCTGCTTCTAGATCTACATCTAGACTTAATCCCAGTGGGCCCCTAAAGGTGAGGTACAAAGTGTGACCTATGAAGAAATGTCCTACAATCCAAAAAAACTACCTGATTTTTCTAATTAATACAGACAGAAATCTGGGAAATATGTGTGAGAATGGATATTAGGGGTATGCGATAATGACAAGGGAAGCATTGAGTTGGATCAGGCTGAAGTCAAGTAGAGATTCTGCATATAATGTTGCAGCTCAAGAAGTTAGAAAAGTCCCTGTCAGTTTGGTTGATGGGCTGAAACATGGAGCATGAATTGGCCCACAGTAATTAACTTAGAAATGCCAGACCTGCCTTGGTTTAAGGGGGAGGAGGGATTCAAAGGCTTAGTGAGATTGGAATGTTAGAGAGGATTTGATGTTTAAGACCTGCTCAAGCACTCTGATCATTTAAGACCTCTTCAGTCACCATCATAAACCTTTTACCACAATAGTAACAAACACATTTTTGAGGGAAGCACTAGCACCCATGAGGAGCTCTGTGATTGCTCTTGTCTGTATGCCAGACCTTGCAATGGGAACTGCAGTCACTGAATTTGGAAACCTAAATATGATGGGAGTAGATTGAATCCTGGGGTGGCAGGGGTGAAGTTGTAGCACTCAACTGTCAAAGGCAAGGAGAGTATTGCTACCATAATGGATAGCTGAGCCAAAGCAACACTCAGAGTATTCTGATTCCAGCAGACCTGTAGATATGGTTAGTTAATGATGGTGTTCCCAGAAGTTAAAGAGGTAGGAAGCCTACTGCATTCTTACCTAATCTGTACAAGCAGAAAAGTTCTAGGTCAAGTGAAAAGAAATCTAACCTGAATCATAAAAACAGAGAGTCACAGTCTCTCAATCAATTTCCAGACTTGATTGAGTTTATGGACCCAGAGCCCCACGAATGAAGGGAAGGCCAGTTCCCCTTGATAGAGGACCCCAGAATATTGCCCAAAATTATTAATCTTTCTCCTATCTTTCTCCAAAGGGATCTAAGATTTTTCTGGGTTAACTATACATTGTGACAAAGGAAATAATCAGAATTTTCAGGGACGACTGGACACTAGCTCTGAACTGACACAAATTTTAAGAGATCCAAAATATTACTGTGGTTCACTGGTCAGAGTAAGTGCTTAGAAAGCTCAGGTGATCAATGGAGTTTTAGCTAAGGTCTGTATCACAGTGGGCTCAGTGTGTCCCTGAGCTCATCCTGTGGTTATTTCTCCAGTTCCAGAGTGCATGACGGGAATAGACATACTTAGCAACTGGCAGGGTCCCCACATTGGTTCTCTGACCTCTGAGCTTTGAGTAAAACAAATTGGCCTTCTTAATGTGGGTAGGACTCATTCAGTTTAAGGGCTGAATAAAACAGAAAGACTGGCTTCCCCAAGAAAGAGGGAATTCTCTAGCAGATTGCCTTTAGGCTTCAGCTACACCACTGGGTTTCCTGGGTCTCTAGCCTGCCAGTCCACGGTGAAGATTTTTGACTTGCCAACCTCCATATTCATATGACCCAATTCCACACACACACACAAAAACATATCCTATTGGTTCTCTTTCTCTAGAAAGCAAGCAGTCCCCAGGTTACAGATGACCCAGCTTAAGGCATTCCATACTTATGAACGGGCTCCCAAAGCTCCCAATAAGGATAATTCATAATTAAATAATTAAATTAATAATTCAGGAGCTAGTTTCTTTCACATATGTTAATAAGCCTGCATGGAGTAAGCAGTTCATTGGTGCAGCATCTTTATGCTAGCGGCTAGTCTCACAGACAGAGAGAGAAACAGCTGACAGAAACACAAAAACACAAAGAATCAGAAAATCCAGAGCCAAGAAAGTTTATGAAAAAATAATTAGCTGAAGCCTTTTGTCTCATTGAAGCAGGATTTGCTAAGCTTGAGAAGCAAGATCCTAACACTGAGTGGTTTACAAAAGTTTACCATGCAGTGGGTGAGAACATCAGCTGCTACAAGGCCATTTATGATGAAAAAAAGAAAAAGCCTTTGCAAACAACCAAAGAAACATTTTTCAAGAAACTGATTTCAGTGGTAAGCTCCCTTCCTCCAGTAACAGAATCAAATCCTGATTCTCCAGCGCTCACTCCATCCTCTGCAGCACCATCTCCATCATCATCTTCTGATTAATGTTGATTTACCTTCTTGCCTCAAAAAAGTCCATTCCAGTAAGCAAGACATTGATGCAGCATTAAGTGAGTGTTAACCTTTAATGTTCTTTTTTGAAATGTCTCCTATCTCCTATCTAAACTTTTTGTATGAGTTTGTTTTTATGTTCTGTTTGTTTGAATTACAGGAAAGAGCATGATATTTTCTGTAACATTATTATAGTACGGGGTATTATTATTACATGATTACACTGTATTATTATTACCACATTTAAGCCATTATAGTATTGTTGTTGTTATTATTATTACCATATTTGCTGGTCATCAGGGATCCGAGTTTACATAGAAATCTGACCTAAATATATTCTCAAGAATGAATCTCATTTGTAACCTGGGGACTGCCTGTATATTATAGAAATGAATTATTATTTTTCATATTTTTCTATTACAAATAATGTTGAATTTAATAATAGTGTTTATCTTTGATATAAAATTCTATAATTTGAATTTTTTGGTCAAATGATACATACAGGTTGTAGTTTTGATACATAATATTAATTCTCCCAATTAAACAAGCAGCCAAATATGAAATCAGAGTTTTTTTCTTTGAAGGATTTGGATGCTGAGTATGTGCCTGATTCATTGCAAAAGTTTTGAGATTCTTCTTTTCTAAATTAAATTGTACACCACATGAAGGTATAATAGATAACAAATAACAAAAATTCTAACACAAATGAAATTTTTCTTATTCCAGAGAATATTTATCAAAGTTTTCACAGGAGATGTTAGCTTTATTATCCCACTCATTCTAATAAAAAATAATAAAAAGAGAGAAACTCCATATATATTATCTACCACAATAGGAAATACCTAAAAATTTAACAATATAACAAAAATCTCTTTAAAAACTCTTGAAAGACACAAAAGTAGACTGCAGTAAAGACAGCTTTTGTTCATGGATAGGATGGCCTAACATCATAAAGATATTATTTTTATAAATTACAGATATAGGTATGTGTATATTGAAGTAAAAGTTACATATATAACAAAGTAATATGTATAATAAAAGTAAAATACATATTTTAAAAGTTATATATATAAATGTACATATATTTAACTTATAGAATGGACATCATTGTGATCATATTTTCCTTCAACATAGATAAAACAACCCTTGAGTCAATTTCTTTCAGAATAATTTCTATTATTAGGTGGGATAATTGTTAAGTGGAATTAATAATTTCCATGTAATAGAAATTTCTTATTAAAAAGCAAGGTAATTACTATTGATCTTTATTCTCTTTCGTGGGTAAGTTCTGTGTGGCATTTTAAATTAAAATGTATGCTGAGGAGCTAAGACCCGTCTTTACACTTGGGCTATAAGTAAGCAAATTCGGACTAAAGCTTAACTAATAGTAATGTAGTCTTATAATTTACAGGCTATCATCACGACAATGTGGTATGTATAATCAAGTGTAAGTTTTAGATATATTATTAGTATATATCAAGTCTTCATAGTAAACAAAACATATTTATTGTCTTATAGTTTTAAAGATCAGAAGTCTAAAATGCATAAGCAGGGTTTTTGTCCTTATAAAGAATATAGGTGATAATTTACTTGCTTTTTGCTATATTCTAAAGGCCACTTGCACTCCTAGCCTCCCTTTCTACCATGATTCTGACCTCTGCTTCCATCTTCACATTTATTCTGACTTCAATCCTTCTGCCACGCTCTCCTGTTTACACTGGATCTTCTATTATATTGGACACACCCAGATAATCCAGTATAATCTTCTCACCTCAAGATCCTTACCTTATTCCATATATGCAAAGTCTATTTCTCCAGTGGTTATAACATGGACATCTTTGGGGAGGGTTATAACACAGACACTTTTGTGCCTACCACAGACAGCCTTCTAGCCTCCAAAGATTCACATCCATCCCACATGCAATCTATATTCACCTATCCCAAACATATTCAAAGGTATCAACCGTAGTATTATAGCATCAACTCAAGTTCCAAAATCTCATCTAGATCTCACTAGCTCAAAAATTGCAAATTTCATCATCTGAATTATCTAAATATAAAATGTGTGAGATTCTGGATGTGTTCCATCTTAAAGCAGAAATCTCTTTCTTCCTGTGTATCTGTAAAACCAGAAAACAAGTTATCTTCTGCCAAAATATAATACTGAGGCTAACATAGGATGCCAGTTATAGACATTCTCTTTATAAAAGAGAAAAAAGGGAAAGAAAATGGGAATCACAGTTGTTATGCAAATTTGAAATCTAGCAGGGAAAACTTCATTAGGTTTCATGGCTTAGAAATAATCCTCTTCAGCTCTCAGGTTTCCCTCTGAGCCTTTGGGTCTGAGGCTCCATCCTGTGGGTTATCCTTCCTTTTTAATGAAAGAGAGTATATGTTTACAGCTGAAAAATTTTATCAACCTATAGAACTTAGGGAGTCCAATAGCCTTCTTTTATTCCTTTCTATCCCTATTCCTTTTGGCTTAAACTGAGAGTGTTTTTGCTAGTATAACAGCATTAAGAGCCATGTATGTTTCCAAAAAATGTTGTGGGGATTCACTTCATTAGACAGTAGGCTCCTCCACAGATATTTCTGCATAAACCCATCTCTGTTCTTGGCTTCTGCTTAGAGGGCTGAGGGCTCCGTGAGTCACATACCTAATCTCCTCAAAGAACCCTCTGTGTGACTGAATACTCTGACCTTTTGATTCTTTCCACACACTAACAAAATGTTGTATAGAAAAACCTTTGGCTTTTTGTCCAGAGTAGACTTTCTTGACAGTGAGTTTTCTAATTTTAGTGTCTTTTGCAATTTGAGAATTTTCCCAATTATCAAGCCCTGATTTCTTTCTTTGCATTTTCATGGCAGCGTAAAAAAGAAATCAGTCTATATTTTAGCACTTTGCTTGGAAATCTCTTTATCTAAATATACAAGTTTATTGTGAACAATGTCTGCTTCCATATAATTGTAGGACACAATTTTGCTAAGTTTCTGTTACTGGAGAGCAAAGATTCCTTTTCATCCAATGTCCAGTAACATGTTCCTCATTTCCTCTGACTCCTCACCAGTGGAAGCTATAATGTTCATATTTCTACAGTTTATTTATGATCTATAAATATATATGTATATACACAAGTAGAATTTATTTATTTATTTCCATGCTTCTCACTATGTATTGAGCCCTCTCTGAAAGATTTGTTAACCATTTCTACAAATAATCTGTTTAAGGAATCTAGGGTTTTACCATCATGATTTTCAAAATTTTCCAGCCTCTGCCCACTGCCCAACTCAATAACCACTTTCATATTTTATTATATTTATTATAACATATAAATAAATATGATAAATATATATTTATTATATCCACATACCACTTCCAGTACCAATGTCAGTTTCCTGTTGCTAACTACCATAAATTTAGTGGCTTAAAATTATATAAATTCATTATCTTAGAGTTCTAGGGATCAGAAATTCTAAAATAAAGGTGCTGGTAAGGCTGTGTTCCATCTAGAAGCCTTAAAATAGAATCCATTTTCTTGCCTTTTTCAGCTTCTAGATAGCACCTGCATTTCTTGCCACATCACTCCTTCCTGGCCTTAATCTGACCTCTGTTTTCATCATCAAAACCCCAATTCTGAGTCTGACCCTGCTACCTTACCTTCTCAAGGGTTCTTGTAATTACACTGGGCCTACTGGTATAATTCAGGATAATTTCCCCATCTTAAGGTCCTTAACTTAATCACATCTGCAAAGTCCCTTTTTCCATATAAGGCCATATATTCATAGTTATTTTGAATTAGTATATAGATATCTTTGGGGACCATTATTCTATAATAGACATCTCCATGTTACTATGTTAATGGCCATTTCATATCAAATATTTGAGATAGAAACTCAAAAGGTAAATGTAAGGGCTCTCTGAATGACGAAGATGAAAGTTGTTAGTAGGTAATTAGATGATCTACTATGGAGAAATGAGTTAAACAGATATTTATGTAACAATCTATCTGAGTAATAATTAAAACCATGGAGTCATATTCTATTTCAGAGAAAATGCTTGAAATAGTTAAAAAGAAGAAAGAAGTTCAGGATTTAGAGAAACTAACATGTTGATGCATTTTAATTAAAAAATTTGTTGAGACTGGGACAGATTAACCTTAGAAATGTAAAATGAAAGGCAGGACAAATCAAAGTCCTGGACACATAAAAAAGAAAATTTAAAGAAGAACATGATGCTTAACTTATAATCAGTGGTAAACCTCAGTAAGGATTGCTAACCAATCATTAGATTTTCGATATTAAGTTACCACTGGTGAACTGAGTAAGAAAATTTCCGGCAAAGATGTGTTAGGCAGAACTATGATAAAGTGCACTGAGGAGTGAAGATATAGAAATGGTAGGTCTATATCAATATTTCATTATTTTTACAATAAAGAGAAGAGGTTGATTATAGTGTAGTGAGGAGATACATCAATGGAAAAATACTTTAATAAAGAAGGAGACCTGACCATATTGTAGACTGAGAAGAAGTTCCAAGGGGCAAGAGAGTATGAAGAAATTAAAGAAAACAAAAATATAACAGAAAATAAAATTGCTTAGAAAGCAGTGAGGGAAGATATCAAGAGCCTAAATGAAGGTCTTAGAATAGCTTCCTTTCCCCACATCATAAAATTAAAGGAACAGGTAAACATGTATATAGATATGGAAACAAAAGGAAAAATAATATTTTCTAGAACTTTCTGTGCATGTGTTAAGAGAATGAGGAAATTAAGCCACGTGTGGTTTAAATAACTTGCCCTGCATCACATATTACAACACAGAAGGTCAGAGTTTTATTCCAGGCCCATGTGATTTCAACGTTCTTTAAGAATTTCATAACAAAACTCAGATATAGAAGACAAGATCATCTGCTGATTGAGCGGATGGGGAGATTACCAAGATGACTCTTAAATTTGTGTCATACTTTATGGATAAAAGAAAGGAAACACCAAAAACAAAAATAAAATCAGTTTCACGTACATTTAAACCACAAACCATTGGGTTGAAGCTCTAGTTTGTTTCTTTTCTTTCACTATATTCCATGTTCACAAAATCTCTAACCCCATACAGAATTGTTAGGGAATCTGTAGAACAAGGTTATATATTTTTTTAAAAAAACAAGGGTGTTTATTTTCAGATCGACTCCAGTATCAATAACTATTTAGCAATTTTCTAATTTGGGTAAAATAAACACCACACGTACTCACTATTAAATTGGAACTAACAGATGAGCACACATGAGCATAGAGGGAAGTAAATCTCAATGGAAAGCATTCGGGTGGGGGGGGAGGAAGAGATGGACGAAAACCTACCTAACAGGTACAATGAACACTACCTGCGTGACGGGCACACTTACATCCCCGACTCAAGCATTACAAAAGTGATCCTCGTAACCAAAAACATTTATAGCCCTGTCATACTTTGAAATAAAAAAGAAAATTCTAGATACTTTAGTTATTCTCCCCCAGAATATTCTCCTTGACTCTTTCCCCCCAGAAACCAAGATTACAGCTGTGCAGAGTACTCTTTTCCAGGCTCCTTTCCTTTTGCCCTTTTCAGGTACTGATTCCTTTTACAAGACCTGGGTTACCTGACAAAGAGTTGGAAATTAAAATCCATTATGCTGATTCAATATCATGAGGTATTAAATATACCAATCTCTCCCCATAAAGCCAGGCTTAAGAACAATGATTTTTCACCACTGTTCTGCAACCGCAGAAGCTTTGCTTGCCTCAGTAAAACTTATAGTTGCGTCATATGAAGAGAAAGAACAACTCACAAAGAGAAAACTTTCCTATAATGAAAATGATATTTCAGGTTCTGTTCCAGATCACTGCAATAAAGCTAATATTGCAATAAAACAACCATATAACTGTTTTTTTTCCCATTGCAAATTAAAGTTATGTTTACACTATACTATAGTTTATCAAATGTGCAGTAACATTTTCCTACAAAAACAATGTACATACCTTAATTAAAAACATATTTATTGCTAAAAATGCTAACAATCATCTGAGCATTCAGCAAGTCATCACCTCTTTGCTGATGGAGGGTCTTGCCTCAGTTTTAATGGTTGCTGACTGATCAGGGTGGTGGTTGCTGAAGACTGGGGTACCTGTAGCAATTTCTTAAAATAAGTCAACAGTGAAGTCTGTCATATCAATTGACTTCCTTTCACAAAAGATTTCTCTATAACATTTGGTGCTGTTTGTTAGCATTTTACCTACAAAAGACCCTTCAAAATTGGAGTCAGCTATCTCCAACTCTGCTGCTGCTTTATCAACTAAGTTTATGTAATATTCTATACTCTTTGTTGTCAGTTAAACAATGTTCACAGTATTCTTAACAGGAGCAGATTCCATTTGAAGATACCATTTTCTTTGCTCATCCATAAAAAAGCAACTCCTCATTCATTCAGGTTTTATCATGAGATTGCAGAAATTCAGTCATATCTTTGGAGTATACTTCTAATTCTAGTTTTTTTTGCGTTTCTATCACATCTGCAGTTACTTCCTCCACTGAAGTCTTGAACCCCTCAAAGTCATCCTGGAAGGTTAGAATCAACTTGTTCAAACTCCTGTTACTGTTGATTTTTTTTATCTTCTCCCATAAATTACAGATGTTCTTAATGGCATCTTAATATTCTTAATGGTGAAACTTTTTGAGAAAGTTTTCAATTTACTTTGCCCAGATCCATCAGAGGAATCACTTATCTATGAAAGCTATAGCCTTATGAAATGTATTTTTTAAATAAGAAATCTTAAAAGTTGAAATTACTCCTTGATCCATGGGCTATAAAAAAGATGTTGTGTTAGCAGGCATGAAAACAACACTAATCTCCTTGTATATCCCTGTCAGAGCTCTTGGGTGACGGGGTGCATAGTCAATGACTCTAATATTTTGAAAGAAATCTTTTTTCTCTGAAGAGTAGGTCTCAACAGTGGGCTTGAAATATTCAGTAAACAATGCTGTAAACAAATGTGCTGTCATCCATGCTTGCCCTGTTGTTCCATTAGTAGAGCATGAGTAGAATAGATTTAGGCTCATTTCAGAATGGTAAATGAGCATTGGCTTCAACTTAAATTCATGAGCTGCATTAACCCCTAGACGAGAGAGCCAGCTTGTCTTTTGAAATTGTGAAGTCAGTCATTGACTTCTTCTTTCTCGCAATGAAAGTCTTATATGGCATCTTCTTGTTTTGTCTACATTGAAAATCTCTTGTTTAGTGTATCTGTCTTCATCAATGATCTTTGCTAGATATTCTGGATAAATTGCTGCAGCTTCTACGTCAGGCCTTGCTTCACCCACACTTGTATGTTATGGAGATGGCTTCTTTTCATAAACCTCATAAACTAAGCTCCTCTAACCAGACTTTTCTTCCACAGTTTCCTCATCTTTATTAAGCTTTACAGAATTGAAAAGAGGTAGGGCCTTGGTCTGGATTAGGCTTTCACTTAAGGGAATATTGTGGCTGGTGTGATCTAGCCAGACCACTAAAACTTTCTCCATATCAGCAATAAGACTTTTTCTTTTCCTTATCATTTGTGTGTTCACTGTATTAGCACTTTTAATTTCCTTCAAGAACTATCCGTTTGCATTCACAACTTGGTTAATGGACACAAGAGGCCTAGCATTGGGTCTATCTTGGCTTTTGACATGCCTTCCTCATTAAACGTAATCATTTCTAGCTTTTGATTTAAAGTAGGAGACTTGCACCTCTGTCTTTCACTTGAACACTAAAAGGCCATTGTAAAGTTATTCACTGGCCTAATTTCAATACTTTTGTGTCTCAGGAAATAGAGAGACCCAAGGAGAGGGAGAGAGACAGGGGAACATCTAGTCAGTGGAGCAGTCAAAACTCACGCAACATTTATTGATTATGTTTGCTATCTTATGTGGGTATAGTTCATGGCACACCCAAACAACTACAATAGTAACATTAAAGATCACTGATCCCAGGCTTGGCACAGTGGCTCATGCCTGTAATCCCAGCACTTTGGGAGGCCAAGGCTGGAAGATTGCTTGAGGTCAGGAGCTGGAGACCAGCCCAAGAAAGAGCAAGACTCTGTCTCTATAAAAAAAATAGAAAAAGTAGCCGGGTGTGGTGGCATGCCCTTATAGTTCCAGCTACTCCAGAGAGTGAGGCAGGAGGATTGCTTGAGCCCTGGAGTTTGAGGTTGCAGTAAGCTATGATGACACCACTGCACTCTAGCCAGGGTGGCAGAGCACAACCCTATTTCTAAAAAATAATAATTAAAAAAAAGATCACTGATCCCAGATTACCATAACATATAATAATAATGGAAAAGTTTGAAATGTTGTGAGACTTACCAAAATGTGACACAGATATGAAGTGAACACATGCTGTTGGAAAAATGGCACTAATATACTTGCTTGACACAAAGTTCTCATAAACCTTCAATTTGCAAAAATCACATTATCTGCAAAGCATGATAAAGTCAAGCATAATAAAGCAAAGTATGCCTGTATTATATTATTGAAATGATCTAGTTGAAATAGGATGAAAAATTTAACAAAAGTAGTCACAGTTGACATGGAGAAAAGTGGAATAATTTGTGACGTATAGTGCATATGACTAAATATTGAATATGAATGTGATTGAATATTGGTGGTAAAAATAGGAAGGTTTTGCATTGCACTTAGAATTTTAGCTTGAATCACTTGCTCTAAGGCTTGTGATATCATTATCATAATCTCAGGGCAAATATTAACTGAAGATCCTACTAACAATCAAGTAATATAATCTCTGGAAAAACATTTTTATACTCAGTAGGTACACTGATGACTGGAGAACATTTATGTGATATAAAATAGATATTATGTAAAATACTAAGTACGTGAGTTATGGAAATATTTTATCATTAAATGAGCCCATTACCTAAGCTGTTATAACAGTCCTCACTTACATATAGATTCGCTTTTATAAAAGAGCAGTAATTTCAAAAATAAGATTTACTACAGTCCATGTTACACTACACCTTAAATTATTTTGTCTAAAATTGCATTTACTATAAGAACTAATAGATTTTATTGTTGTTTTTGATAGGTGATTTGTTTTAATCATTACTAAAGCTACTTCAGGATAGCCATGCCCTTTATCTAACTTAGGGAGATATTGTAACATATGAAGAAAACTTAAATAATTTAGGATCTTTTAAATATGCATATAGCACAGTAAATAATTAAGGTAGATTACATTGCCTAAATATTCTCGTGTATCATGTATAACATTAAGTTTAAAGTCATGGGCAAATTGTGATTCCAATATGAAGTAATTACATAGCAGTGTTTCAAAATATATCACGGGAGAAAACGAATTTGAATAATAGATTTTTTTTTCTTTTTCTTTTTTTTTTTGAGTGCAGTGGCGTCATCATAGCTCACTGCCACCTCAAACTCTTGGGTTCGAGAGATCCTCCAGCCTCAGCCTCCTGAGTACCTGGGACTACAGGCATGCATCACCACACCTGGCTAATTTTTCTAGTTTTTGTAGAGTCTTGCTTTTGCTCAGGCTGGTCTCAAACTCCTGACCTCATATGATCCTCCCGCCTCAGCCTCCCAGAGTGCTAGGATTACAGGAGTGAGCCATCACGGCTGGCCTTGAACAATAGATTAATTAAAATATAATATACAATGCTCCTAATGATTTCCAGAGAGTTCATTATATATTTTTCTAATCTACTACCATATAATAATATTACACTTTTTAATGTTATAATTGGAATGTGATTGGATGCATTTACAGTATTACACAGGAGCCAATATTTTATGAATGTACAAATGCTAAAATTCCAAATGGCAGTGCATTTTAAAGTGAAGTAACTGTAGAATTTAAACTATATTTATGAATTTAACACCTTAATAAAGAATATAAGCAATCCTTCATTAGATTATTTTTCCTACTTCATTTATGACCTAGAAAGTCATGATTTCCAAACATGAGGAATTCTGTGAAGAATCAATGTAATTTATTTGCAGTAATTAAAACACACAAGATTCACTCAACAAATATTTATTGGTTGTTCTTATTTGCCTGGCATTGTGTTAGTCATTTTGAGTACAATGATGAGCAAAATCGACAGAGCATTTTGGTGTAGTCTGTAGTTTTTTCTGGAGAGAGAGAGATAATACCAATGTGACAATTAGAGCTACTTATAGCTGTAAACTTAAAATAAAATCAAGGAAGACAGAATAAAGAAAGAAGAAACTTTTCATGAATTGTGAGTTATATCACAACTCTGTTAATTTAGTAAATTCTAAAAGGCTTTTGGGGTAAATGAATCCTTGATTACGTTCAAGAATCACTCTTAAACATAACAGTACCTATCATTTCAGAAAAGTAAACCTCTGAAACTTCCACTACAATGAATTATTCATTAAATAACATTATCAGAATAGGGTCTTGTTGGCATATATATTTTAAAATTTTGTAGTAAATATATAGTTATTATTGTTGAATTCTCTGTAAGCATAAGATTATTGTGCATGTTAGATTATCATAATACTTTAAAAAGAGAACATAAATATAAGAACAAAGGTAATGAAAATACAAAAGAAATCAAACTACTAAAACTTTTTGATGCCACAGACGTTTTCATTTAATATTAAAGAAATTTTCATAAGAAGGTTTTTTAAAGCTATGCATTAGTTTTGTTTTTCTTTGCTTTTTTTTTTTTTTGTGTGTGTGTGTGTGTGTGTTTTTTTGAGACAGGGTCTCACTCTGTCACCCAGGCTGGAGTGCATTGGTGCAATCATAGCTCACAGCAACCTGAAACTCTGGGCTCAAGCATCCTCCTACCTCAGCCTCCGAGTAGGTGGGGCTGTAGGTGCATGCCACTACATCAGGACTGAATCTGCCTATGTTGCCCAGGCTGGTTTCCAACTCCTGGCCTCAAGCAATCCTCCTGCCTCAGTTTCCCAAAGCACTAGGATTGAGCCCAAGTATTTTATATATATACATATATTTTTATACATATATGTATATATAATCTTATATATTAGCCTATATATTAGAATTTTTAAGACTGTACTTACATTCAATTTAAATTTTTATTTCAAAAGAATTATAAACTTACAGGAATTCTTAACCTATAGAATAAATTGTTTCTTCCTTTAAGGTTAAAAACAGACAATTTCATTCCATTGAGAAGGATGATTCCAGGAAGGGTTTAAGGAAAAAGGGATTTGTTGCCCCAAGAATTGAGTATAGAGGCCCTAAATGTATGTAGAACAAATATTGCATGTCACACTCTCTAAAGCAACAAAATATAGAAAAAAAATCAGAATTAGGAGTTATTATGTTCAAAACAATAATGATAAAAATTATTGGCATGCCGAGCACTGTGATAATCAATCACTTTTTATATCTAACAAGTACTCTCTGAGGTCCATAAAGCTAAAACTGCATAAGGTAAACAATTGGCTTTTCCTAAATCCCAGTTGAGCAGTTGATAGATAGTACAGAAAAAAAAGTAGGCCAATGGTATGTGAAAATTTGTTTTGTATGGAAAACTGAAAGCATGAGCCACCTTCAATTTTATTTTTTGTTGAAAAATATTAATTAAATATGTGTGTGTATTTATTAACCTCAATTTTTTTAAAAAGTAAGAGCTGTTATTTTGTATCATATTATGTATTTTTAATTTTTGATTTTTAATCTGGCATTGGAAAAAGAGTAAGATAAAAATAAAATAAGGAACCCAAAACACATAGAGAATTAACCTGTGGTAGAGATGTTGTTTTGGGCCAGTGAGGATATTAAATATATTCAATAAATGAAGCTAAACAGTTTTCTTAAAATTTGGGGAAAATATTGCACTTCCGTTTCAGTCTACATCCCACTAATCTATATTTGTCAGATGAAGAAAGCATTTGCAGCATAAAATAAAGAAAACATAGAATTGACCTAGTCAGTTTAGAAATCTTATGTCAAAACACAGAAAAAATAATTTTAAAAGATAAGGTTTTAAAGATTTCATTGTAATTTTTGAAATTCAAAATAATTACTATTACTTAAGACTGTATGGAAATAGAAAGCAGTGAAAATCAGTGCATTCATAATTCTTCAGGGAAAGTATCTATCAAAGTAAGAATTTCTGTTTGAAGAAGTTACTAAGTTATGAAGAGTTGAAGACAGCAATGATTTAAAAATTAAGCAAAAAATAATTCTAATTTTCCCTCTCTCAAAGTTGCATATATCCTTGAACAAATCACTTAAATATTCTACATCTCACTTTTTGTATTTTAATTGAGACAAAGGCTTCACATTTTATTATATTTAAGAGACAGTAAAACGAATTTCAGTGAAACTTGGATCTAATAAATTATAAATTGCTAGCTTGTGGCAGAAAGAATGAATGATCTAACTCTGGAACTATCAGTGGCTTTGCCTTGAATCACAAAATTGGGCACTTGGCAATCATTTATAAAATTCATATTTAAACTTTATATTCAGACAATACTACATGGCAGACGAATGTCTTTCTTCTTGAAATTCTTCCATTGCATGTTCTATACTAAAACATCTTGATCCATTTTTCTAAAATAGACATTCTTCATGATATACATTGATAATATTAATATAATCCATTAATGTACAGTTTATTCATAGGATCTTTTCTTCTATGTGAGTTTAAGCTTATTTTTGTCTTAAAAATTCTATCTGTGAATAGAAAAATATATTCAGAGAACATTAAGCATAATTTTACATTTTCCTATGACACAAGAATTGAAAGATGTCAAATCTTATAATGCCATGTGCTCACCATTTTGGTAGCTGCTTGCTTTTTAGTTTGCAAGTAAAGCAAGAGTAACTTCAGTTGTAGAAAACACATAATAGCAGTAAAATGAAACTTCCATTTAGTATGTTGTATATTTTTTACAAGAGTATTTTAATGAACCACAGCGTTAATTAAATTTAGCTCCAATTAAATATAACAAGATTTACAATGGCCTCATTAAATAATTAAATTATTTTAGTTAGTATTTTGAAAGTACTTTTACAGTACTTTTTTAAAGTACTTTACAATTTTATAGAAATAAAATTATATTTTTGGTCTCAATGTTATACTTAATAAATTATTTGGATTAAAATAATTTAGGCAAAATCTACAAAATCCTCTTGATTTTTAGCCTTCCTATATATTTGGAATTCCTGTTATGATCCTAAAATGTATTTTTGCCTGTTGATTTTCTGAAGTTTTTCAGTTATTGGATTCCTATTGTAGATAATACATTTGCCAGTTTTACATCTCTTTTTTCAAAGAGATATCAATATTTATTTTTGTTTTTCTCTCTGATCTTTTGTTCTTCAAACTTGTTTGAGTAACACTTCTCATTATGAGAAAATATCCAAGTTAGATCAGAATGTCTGCAATATGGTGCAGAGTTGTTTCACGCAAAGGAAAAAGCAGAGTAGCAAAAAAAATTTAAGCTGTTTTCCAGAAATATTATAGCAGTTTTGTGAGTACCTTCAAAAAATGTTTTGTTTATACAATAGTTTAAACCTAGAGAAATTATCTCTAACTGCCTCAGTGGTTTAGTATCAATTTAATTAATAGACCACTGGGTTTCAAGCAATCCCTCTTGGTCTTCTGCAGGTACAACCCCTTTTTGTTGGGGATTATAATGTGAGTGAAGGATGCAGACGACAAACTCTGTTTCAACTTCAGTAGTCTTGTCTTTTTACATTTTTGTTACTGGGGGGTGTGTGTGTATGTTTATATTACCTTTTATTTACAACGTGGTTTCTTGGAGTGCAAAAAAAATTGCAAATCTCTGTTACAAACCATATTATGCTATAGCTGAGTTGTTTAAAAAATATTTGATGCTGATCCTTGGAACTATAGGAGCTCTAAAGATTTTTTTTTCATACAATTTGACACTCTGTGTGTATTCCATATGGTATAAATTTCTGATCCACAAAAATCCCTGAGAATCTTAATTTCAACGTTATTATAAACCATGATAATTCAGGAATTAACTATCTGAAAATGTGTTTATAAATACCAAGAACATTCTTGCCTAACTAAATTTGCCTTACACTGATGTTTTAAATGATTTTTCATGTTTCTAGCTATAGGATCACACTATATATCATAACAGTACATTAAAGGTGTTTATGATTTGTCATCTCTGAAAGACAATGTGTAAAAGTAAAAATAACCCTGACTGAGAACCATTAGATACCAGTGTTCCAGTCCTTATTTTAACTTCATCCATCTTTTTAACCATGACTGATCCATTTAACTTCTCTACTCTTCAGTTTTTGATATTGGAAATGTAGATATTGAATTTAAGTGTACTTCTAAGCCCAAATTTCCATGATTCCAATTTTCTTTCCTAATATATGTAGATTTTAAATACTTGACAGAAAACATACAAATCTATAACAAGATGTTTTGATCTGAAGAACTGATAATAAATTTGTAAAATTCTTTTATGACTCTTCTAGGAAGCTTCATATTCTATTTTTGTTTATTTATTCAAATCCTTTTCTGTTCAGATAACATATAGACATGATGAAAAATAGGTGACAAGGCATCCTTTTTGCTTTAAGGTAACATTTTCAGAGCAAAGATCTTTATATAAGCAAATTTCATTTGAAATGGTTTTGTATATATGGAAAACCATGTGTTTAAAGAATGGTGAATAGTTGAGTCTGGGTGAAGTGAAAGTTTTAAGTAGAAAATTAGGGAAATACCAAGAAAAACTTTTGCATATGTACCCTTCTTTTTACTTACTACAGATTTTTCTCAAGCAATGATCATTTGCAAGCTAAAATGTTAATTTTACAATCTTTTTTCCAATAACCGATATAGTGAAATTTTCCTGTATTCATTGTCTATAAATTAAAGCTCATATATTACATATTATAAAAGATATAACTACTTTTCATTTCCTATGCAAAAATACTGTTAATACATTTAAAACATTTTAGTTAAGTATATAAATATGCATATGAGTTTTACTTATGATAGAGATACTTAGAAATCTTTTAAGTGTAAATAAAATAAATGTAATTCACCCTAATTTTAAGGCAAAGGGCATTGTTACCCTACAAGACTGCAGAGACCAAGGAATAGTTTTATGTGAACTTGGCTCTCTCTCCCCTTTGTTGGTTTCATTCTTAGGCAGACTTTTTCTCCACCTTACACAGAAATTAGTTAGCAATAGCTGCCCATTATAGGATACTTTGAGTTTGAGAAGCAAAAAGAAAAATCCTGTTCTTTCAAAATAATTTCAATAAAGGACTATGATTAGATCTTCTTGAGTCATAGTCCCATATCAAAAGCAATCTCTCTGTTTAGGGAGATGGAATTCTCTAAATAAATAGCCTAATTTATTTACTGACCCTGTCCTGGGACAGGTATGAATGTGAAGGGAAAAGAAGAGAAGCATTCAGAGCAGCAGGGAGAGCCCAATACTATAGGTAGCTTTTAAGTTTAAATACTCAGTGTTTTGCCCTAATTAGTACCACTATAAAAACTATCCAGTTTTTAATGGATAATTTATAAAAATATAAGCATTTTATGACACTAGATGGATTGAAAAATAAATATTGTATTTTATTTTTATATTTTTTGTCCATGCCTTTTGATCTAGAGTTTAATTTTCTTCTTAATATACGATGAAATAAGAGTGAGAGTACTTCACATCTTTCTGTAACTGTTTCAAAGTTTATAGAAATAATTTCACCAAAACTAACTAAAGGGAGTTTACATATTCTTTCTCTTTGTTTACTTTCACTCTAGAATTGTAAATGGGCACCTGATATATGTGAAAAATATTTTAAGTACATTTATTAGTAACTTATATAGGTAAGAAAAACTGATATTAATTAACAGCAACAAATACTCACAAAGGAATACTTCAGTTAAATTACGATACTGAAATTTTAATACTATAAACTTTTTTTTGTTTTAGTTGGTTTTGAATATGGATATGCATATGTGAGACTATACAGATATTTACTTTTGACTAAAATGCCTAAAATAACTATTAAAAAATAGGATAAACATAAAGATACCATGAAGTAAATTTATTAATAAAATATATATGAAGTTATCTAGTAATATGTTGAGCATACCACTGTCAAATTTTATATATATGTGTATACACACACACACACACACACACACACATATATTTATTTATTTATTTATTTATTTATTTATTTATTTATTTTTTGACAGGGTCTTGCTCTGTTGCCCAGGCTGGTGTGATCATAGCTCACTGTAACCTCGAACTCCTGGGCTCAAGAGATCCTTCCACCTCATTCTCCTGAGAAGATAGGACTACAGGTGTGCACCACCACACCCAGATAAAGCTAATTTTTGTATACATATTTTGTGTAGAGACAGGGTCTCACTATGTTCCCCAGTCTGGTCTCTAACTCTTGGTCTAAAGCAATCTTTCTGCCTGGGTCTCCCAAAGTGCTGGGATTACAGGTGTGAGCCAGCACCCAGCCTTCACCAAATTATAACAGTCTGCTACATTTTGTTCTAATCACTGCTGTGGTCAAAATAGTGAGAGGAACTGATCTTGTATTTAAAGTTATATACATAGAATTATTAAGAGTGCAAAGAAATTTCTGAAAACTATTCCATTCAAGTAATTAGAATAATGAAAAGGAGTAAATACACATTTAATTTTTCAAAAGGTTATTGTCAAGCTTAAGAAATATGATAGAGATTTTAAAAGAAGTATCTTTTGGAGGTTTATGGAAATCTCTAGATTATTTCATTAAAGAAGACAGTCATATGGATTTATAATTTACAGAGTAATACATCTTTAAATGCTATTTTAAGAAACATAATAATTTGTTTTTACAAACTGTGAACAAGCTTCAGCTACCTCTGCAATTGACATTATAAAACTTTTATAAAATAATTTATATTCCTTCATTGCAGCTATATTACTTATTTCTATTAAAATTTTTAAAGTGAATTAATTATACTATTATTTGAGTTAATATTAAGCATGTTATTTGAGATGAATGAACAAATTCTTTTTACTAGTTTTGATAGATGTGCTAGAAAAAAATTTTAAAGAGATATAGAAATATTTTATTATATTAATAAAAGAAATTCCTCTGTGAAGAATCTTCTACTTTTTCTTTTACATGTTTCTAGTTTGTTTACTTATTCTGATCTTCGGCTTTTTCTTAGAGAATAAATACACTATGAATTCCATAAACTTAGAAGAAATGACACTATTTTAATTTATATAGTCATTAGAATATGAAATAAATTTAAAAATAATAAGTTACACAAGTTATGACTTCTTGGGAAACTCCTATTAAGGTATATGTTTTATGAAGTTTTACAGCAGAAATGTTTCTTTGACTTTACTAAGCACACAGTTGCCATAGTAACCTTATTTTAACATTGCACAAACTACATTTTCTCTTATTGAATATTAATCCCAGCGATATAATGAATTATATTTTACACATTTTGTACATTACTTTAAGTTATCACAGGAAAAATATTTGTTCATATTGAGAATGTAATTTGAAATTTTAGAACTGCCATGGTTTTTGTCCCATAAGAAAAAAATAGGTGGGAAAAAATGGTAGCCTGATAGAGACCTCCCACCTCACTGCTCCCGAGGAAGGAGGTGAAAAACGCCATCGGCTGCCTGCACGGGGATCGCTTACTCAGAAAACAGCATTGTGAATTACCAGAGAAACATTGTGGGACACTCAGCCCAAGAAAACAGGTGACTGGGAGATACATTCACAAATATTAGAGAGCACAGGGAATAAAATAGTGACCAGAGGCAGGAAAGATGCACTAGCCAGGTCAGCACAGTGTGACCTGACCTACAGTTGGTCACGCACCATCTGCACAGAATTCCCATCCACTCAGTCAGGGACAAGCCCAGAGTTGGTGCAAAGCTGTTTCTGGAGACAGCAGGCTCTATGGAGAGGAAGCAATTGTGGGAGACATACGGAACTCTCAGGTGCACTGTACAGGGACTTCTCAGGGCTGAGTAGGGACTGGGCTGAGATACAGCTTCCTGGGACAGTACGCGGGAATCTAGGGACAAGTACCTCACCACTGGAAGTCAGTGGGACCAGAGCATAGGAGCTGAATGGAGAACAATGGGACACACCTTTAGGGGCTGCCAGCAATTGCCTCCACTGGACCCAGGCTGGTTGAGAAGAGCTGCGCTCACAGCATGATCTGAACCCTGCTATACGCCAGACTGGCAGTTGGCAGCCATCCTTAAGGTCTCCTGCCTGAAGCTGACTGTTAGCTAGGTCTTAGCTTCACCCCACCTCTGGTCCAGGGGCTCTTTGGCCTGGGCATGACAGGCTACACCCTTGGTGGCCAAGGACAGCTGCCTCCATGGGTTCCAGGTGGGATGAAGTCCCTGATCTGTATCGGTGGGACCTTTGTGTATTGGAAACAGTTTGTAGCCCATCCATCAAGTCCTGCCTCCCCGGCTCTGGCTTTCTTCTACATGCCCACTACATGCCGGTCCTAGAGCCTACTTTTCAGGTCCCAGCCCTCCTGTACCCCAGATATCAGTCATTTTGAAGGTTGCTTGCCATAGTGACTTGTTTTGTATAAGTACCAGTTCTTATGGCAACTGAATGCCTCAAGTGCCACAGGCTGAACCACAACAGCTTCCCTTAACCTTGCCAACGTTATTAGGGAATTTTGCATTATCCAAGAGTGCCTTCACCTGCCACTATTCCCCCTGTGGAAACATCCCCCTGGAGGAGCCTTCTGAGGATAGAGATGCCCACCCACCTTGCGTTGGGAACTAGTGGTGGAAAAGGGGTGCACAATGGAGATACCCCTATCAGCCAGTGACATGTGGAGACACAAGTCAGAGGGCCAGACAAGACTGTGGGAAAACTCGAGAGCCCGCAAGTGATCAGGAGGGGAAAGTGCCAAAGCTAGGTGACATGTAGGAAATAACCTGGGGAGAGACCTCAGAAATCCCACCAGCTAGCCCCTCTCACCAGAAAAGACATTCCAACCCCTGAGCGAGAGAGAGCTCTGAACTCCATAGCAGTGACCCACTCAGCGGCCAGATAAACAACCTCTGAGCTGTGTAGAATTTACCCAATCTAGCTCTCGCACTGCAGCCGCAATCTGTTTTGCTTCTCCCCCCACATCAGGAGAAACAGGGTGAAAGTAACCCCTGGGAGCTACAAGTCCGCTCCCAAAGCTTGGGATTTTCATATACCCCACCCGGGGGACCAGAACCTGCCACAGGCACAACAGAATATCTAGGTAACTGGCTTCTCCACAAAAACTACAATCAACAACAGTGGGAACAAACCCACAGCTAAAAATATTGCCTTCCATCTCAAGCAATTAGGAAGCAGAGGATTCATACCCTCAAGTACAACCCACCAAGCTAGCTTGGAGCTCAAGCTAGAACAAACTTACTATACTCCACTGGGAATAGGTGAAGACAACAGGTCAGAGGTAACCCAAGAGATTCAACAAACTTGCTAAAATACAACTATGGCAATACAGACCAGTACTCCTCTCCCTGGCTCTGCCAAGGAACGATCATTGGGGGCTTGGAGTCAGGGTCATAAACTAGCCCTAACACCACCAGCTCTTGACCAAGAGGCCAGATGAGAAAGAATCAGTGAAAGAAATCTGGAACCATGAACAATCAGAGGGAATAGTCACCCCCAAAAGAAATCATTAGTTCCTCAGCAACAGATACAAACTTAAAGAAAATGGGTAGAAGGACAGAAGAGGAATTTCATTTATGGATTATAGGAAAGCTAAATCAAATTCAAGAGAAAATTGAACACCATCACAGAGAAACCACAAGAAAAATGCAAGAAATGAATGAAAGGTTATCTAAAGAAATTGAAGTATTACAAAAAAATCAAACAGAAATTCTAGAAATGAAAGAGGCATTCAAGGATCTACAAAACACAGTGGAAAGCCTTAAAAAGCCTTTAGAGATGTGGGATTATGTAAAGAGCCCAAACATAAGAATCATAGGCATCCCTGAGGGTAAGGAAGAAAATTCGCATGGGCAGGAAAATCTATTTGAAGGAGTAATAGAGGAAAATTTCCATGGCCTAGCCAGAAATTTCGATATCCAAGTACAAGAAGCACACAGGACTCCTGGGAGACTCAACATGAAAAGGCATTCACCGTGCCACATAATTATTATGCTGCCCAAAGTAAACATGAAAAAGGCACTCCTTCGAGCAGTAAGGTGAAAACAGCAGGTAACCTATAAAGGGAAAAATATCAGATAAACTGCAGATTTCTAAACAGAAACCTTACAAGCCAGAAGGGAATGGGGACCCATCCTCAGCTTTCTAAGACAAAATAATGGCTAACCCAGAATTCTTTATCCTGAAAAACTAAGCTTCTTATATGAGGGAGAAATAAAGATTTTTCCAGACACGCAATCACTGATAGAATTTGCGAAGACCAGACCTGACCTCCATGAACTACTTAGGCCTGCATTGTATGCTAACCAGCACAACAAACACCCACCAGTGCAAAACTACCCAACAGCTAAAACTCCAGAACCCAGATTTCACAATGGCTTAACAGGTAAAACAAAACAAGAGACTACCCAACAGGATAAACAGAAATCTACCCCAAATATCAATTCTCTCAATAAATGTGAATGGCTTGAATTGCCCATTGAAGAGACATAGGCTGGTGGAATGGATTAAAAAATACAAGCCAAGTATCTGCTATCTCCAGGAAATGCATATTACACGCAAGGACTTGTTCAGACTCAAGGTGAAAGGATGGCATACAATTTTCCAGACAAATGGAAACCAAAAGAAATCTGGGGTAGCCATGCTTGTATTAGATATTATAAATTTTAAAGCAACAAAGTAAAGAAAGACAAAGACGGTCACTGCATAGTGGTTAAGGGACAAATCTAACAAGATGACTTAATGATCAGAAATATTTATGCACCCAGTACAGGAGTGCACAGATACATAAAGCAAATAGTGCTAGATCTACACAACATAATAAATAGCAATGCTGTAATAGCCAGGGACTTCAACACCCCACTGACAGAACTGGACAGATCCTCCAAACAGAAAATAAGCAAAGAAACAATGGACCTAAACAGGACTCTACAACATTTGGGCCTAACATACATCTACAGAACACTCCACTCAAATAAAACTGAATATACATTCTTCTCATAAGCTCATGGAACTTTCTCTAAAATTGATCACACCCTAGGCCACAAAACAGATCTCAAGAAATTTTAAAAAATATAAGTCATACCAAGTATCTTTTCAGACCACAGAAGAATGAAATTAGAAATCAATTCCAACAGAAACACACATCTCTACCCAAAAACATGGAAATTAAACAGTCTATTGCTGAATGACTATTGGGTCAAGGAGGAGATTCAGATAGAAATCAAAGGATTCTTTGAACTAAATGATAATGGGGACACAAGTTATCAAAATCTGTGGGATACAGCAAAAGCAGTCCTGAAAAAAAATTTATGGCCTTAAATGCCCACATCCGAAAGACAGAAAGTTCACTAATCAGTAAACTAATGAATCATCTCAAGGAAATGGAAAAGGAAGAGCAAATCAACCCTAGATCCAGCAGAAGAAAAGAAATAACCAAGATCAGAGCAGAATTAAATGAAATTGAGAACAAAATAACAATACAGAAGATGAATAAAACACAAAGTTGGTTCTTTGGAAAGATAAACAAAATAGACAGGCCACTTGCCAGGTTAACCAGATGCAGAAAGGAAAGGACTGTAATAAGCTCAATTAGAAATGAAAAAGGAGAGGTCACAACTGATATCATGGAAATACAAAACATCATCTTCGAATACTACAAAAATCTCTTTGCCCAAAAACATGAAAACATGGAGGAAATGGACAAATTCTTGGAAACACACTAACTCCCTATGCTCAATCAGGAAGAAATAGAATTCCGAAACAGACAAATATTAAGCACTGAAATTGAAGCAGTGATAAAAAATCTTCCAACAAAAAAAAGTCCCAGACCAGGTGGTTTCACGCCTGAATTCTACAAACCTACAAAGAAGTGTTGCCTAGACTGCAGGATTTATTCCATAACATTGACAAGGATGGAATGCTCCCAAACTCATTATACAAAGCCAGTATCACCTTGATACCAAAGCCAGGAAAGGACACAACAAGAAAAGAAAACTGCAGACCAATATCCCTCATGAATATAGATGCAAAAATTCTCAATAAAATCCTAGCAAACCAAAATCAAACACAAATCAAAAAAATAATTCATCATGATCAGGTGGGCTTCATCCCTGAGATGCAGGGATGGAGATGGTTCAATATACACAAATGTATAAATGTAATTCACCATATAAATAAAAGCAAGAACAAAGACTATATGATCCTCTCAATAGATGCAGAAAAGGCTTTTGACAAAATTCAGTACCCTTTTATGATAAGAACTCTTAACAATATAAGCATAGATGGCTCATACCTCAAAATTATTAAAGCCATATACAATAAACCCACAGCCAATATCATACGGAATGGGGAAAAATTGAAAGCATTCCCCCTTAAAAATGGAACCAGACAAGGTTGCTCACTATCTCCACTTCTATTCAATATAGTGCTGGAAGTCCTGGCCAGAGCAACCAGACAAGAGAGAGAAATCAGGGGTGTCCAAATGGGGGCAGAAGAGATCAAACTTTCACTCTTCATGGATGATATGATATTATATCTAGAAAACCCCAAAGATACAACCAGGAGACTACTGGAATTGATAAATTAATTGAGTAAAATCTCAGGATACAAAATCCATACAAACAAATCAGTAGCCTTCCTATACTCCAATAACAGTTGAGCTGAGAAACAAATCAAAGATGCAAAACCTTTCACAATAGCACCAAAGAAAATTAAATTTTAGGAACATATCTATCTAAGGAGGTGGGAGACCTATATAGAGAGAACTATTAAACATTGAGAAAAAAAATTGCAGTGGATGTAAACAGATGGAAAACCCTACCATGCTCTTGGATAGGTAGAATCAACATTGTTAAAATATCTATACTACCTAAAGTGATTTACAGAATCAATGCAGTCCCTATCCAAATACCAACATCATTTTTTGTAGATCTAGAAAAAATAATTCTACTCTTCATGTGGAACCTGAGAAGACCCCATCTACCCAAAACAATCTTAAGCAAAAAGAACAAATTTGTAGGCATCAATCTACCAAACTTCAAAATATACTACAAGGTTACAGTAACCAAAACAGCATGGTACTGGCACAAGAACAGAGACATAGACCAATGGAACAGGACTGAGAACCCAGATATAAAACCATCCTCATATTGTCATCTGATCTTTGACAAAGTAGACAAAAGCATACACTGGGGAAAAGAATCCCTATTAAATACATGGTGCTGGGAAAATTGGATAGCCACATGTAGAAGACTATAATTAGATCCACACCTCTCACCTCTCACAAAAATCAACTCACGATGGATAACAGATTTAAACCTAAGACGTGAAACCATAGGAATTCTAGAAGAAAATGTTGGAAAAATTCTTATAGACACTGGCCTAGGCAAAGAATTCATGAAGAAGACCCCCAAAGCAATCACAGCAGTAACAAAAATAAATAAATGGGATCTGATCAAATTAAAAAGCTTCTGCACAGCTAAGGAAACTATCACTAGAGCGAACAGACAACCTACAGAATGGAAGAAAATATTTGCATGCTACACATCTGATAAAAGGCTGATAACCAGAATCTATACAGAACTTAGGAAAATCAACAGGAAAACATCAAACAACCCCATTAAAATGTGGGCAAAGGACATGAACAGAAACTTTTCAAAAGAAGACAAAATAATGGCCAACAAATATGTAAAAAATTTCTCAACTTCTGTAATCATCAAGGAAATGCAAATCAAATCCACAATGAGATATCACTTAACTCCAGTGAGATTGGCTTATATCAAAAAGTCCCAAAACAACAAATGTTGGCAGGGATGCAGACAGATAGGAACACTCATACACTGCTGGTGGGACTGAAAATTAGTACAACCTATATGGAAAGTAATAGGGAGATACCTCAAAGAATTAAAAGTAGAACTACTATTTGAACAATCCCACTACTGTGTATTTACCCAAAGGAAAAAAAGACATTCTATAGTAAAGACATCTTCACTCAAATTTTTATAGCAGCACAAATCACAATTGCAAAGCGGTGAAAACAGCCCAAAGTGCCTATCAATACACGAGTGGATTAATAAAATGTGGTATATGTATACCACGGAGTATTACTGAGCAATAAAAAACAACTGTGAGTTAATACCTCTGGTATTATCCTGGATGGAGCTAGAGCCCATTCTTCGAAGCGAAGTGTCACAAGAATGGAAAAACAAGCACCACTGGTACTCACCATCAAATTGGTACTAAACTGATCAATACTCATGTGTGCACATGGAGATAATATTCCTCAGGGGTCGGGCAGGTGGAGGGGGGTGGAGCGGATGGGAAACCTCACAGCTAATGGGTGCGGAGCGCACAATTTGGGTGCTGTCCATGATTGTAACTCTGACATGGGCAGTGCATAGGCAATATATGTGACCGAAGTGGTGTACCCCCATTATAATCTGAAATTTAAAAAAAAGGAATCAGAATGTGGATATGAAAAGAGATTAACATTTACATTAAAACCATGAAATTAAAACTGTATTAAATAATCTCTACTATTTAAATCAATATCAAGGTACAGTAATACTAAGACTTTACAACTTCTTTTAGTAGCCTCAGTTTCCACTTAGTGAGCCTTACAATCAAGGTATCCATGTAATAAAACATTTGTACCTTCTTAATATTTTGAAATTAAAAAAAGAAAAAAACAACCAAAAAAGAAAAAAATGTATAGAATTGTTTAAGGATTTTTTTCTTTGCATATTTAAATTATTATGTGTACTTCCTCACAAGAATGCCAAATATATTATTTGTTGATCCAACTGAATTGAGTAAAATTGATTAAAATTACCACTATCTAGTTTGTTATATATTTTATTTGTTTATATTGTTTATTTTCTATTGTGTGACCTCTGTAAAGGTAGAAATTTTCAGAACAATAAATATTCAGGACCTATTACAGTACCTCGTACACAGAAGATGAATAATAAATTTTGTCAAATCAAAAAAATAAATAATGAATTCAGATTATTTTTAAAATTAGAAAATTATAAATATCTTTAAAACATTTGTTGAAATCAGAAAGTAGTATTTAATTCTTAAAAAGGGGTATATAAAAAAGTTTGATTTTGCCATTCCTTCTAATTTCTAAGGAATAAAAATTTTCTTTTTCAGTTCTATATAACTAACAATATTAGGCAGAATAGAGTGACGCCTTTATGCAGCAGTCCCCAAGCTTTTTGGCACCAGGGACTGGTGTCATGGGAGACAATTTTTCCATGGATGGGGGTGGGGATGATGGTTTTGGGATGATTCAAGCACATTACATTTATTGTGTACTTTATTTCTATTATTATTGCATTGAAATATATAATGAAATAATTATACAGTTTACCATAAGGCAACCTCTCTGCTAATGATAATCTGTATTTGCAGCCACTCCCCAGCACTAGCATCACTAACTCAGTTGCACCTCAGATCACCAGGCATTAGATTCTCATAAGAAGCACGCAACCCAGATCCCTCATGTGCTACAAGGTTTACAGTAGGGTTTGCACTCACATGAGACTCTAACGCTGCTGATGATCTGACAGGAGGCAGCGCTCAGGTGGTGATGGGTAATTTTTACCTATACTCAAAACAACAACATACATCAAACTAAAATTTTTCCATGTATAAGATAAACAGAAAAAAACTTATATAAAAATTAAATTTACTTTAAATATATTATTTTTCTCAATATAGTAAAAATGGATGCATTTAATTATGGCATTTTTAAATATTCAGAAAAGAATGTATAGTCATCAGTCCTCCCTGATAGTACAGTAATATCATAACTATTTGGTTATAAATGATGATCAAGATGTCTCTGTCCTTGGTTTAATATCTGGTTCTATCTTTCTCTGGGGCTTCTCAGATTTTCCTAGTAAAGTGTGCAGCAGATTGGTTAATTCCTCTGTGTGTCAAATAGAGCACAATGAGAGAGAAATGAACACTCCTCTGGGAACAACTGAGCAGAAGTTCTTCTGATAAACATCTAATTCATGATCATGGCTATATTTCAGCTGGTGAAGCAAAGTGCTCCCTAGTCAGAGACTCTAGGCTTCAAAATAATGGGTGAATAAGCTTTAGGATGCTTAGGTTATAATGTGTAATCATGTATTTGAATTGTATGGTATAAATTATGTTGATTATATCATAGGTCCATTGTTTTTGAACATATAATTTACTTAAAAAGCCATAAACATTTATTTCATTAATCATATATATTAATCAAGAGATTCTGCACATTTATCTTCAAATTTGACAATAAAGTTTTTTTAACAAATCAAAGAAATAATTTTCCTGTTTGACAAAATAAACTTAGCCATCTCTGTTAAATTATTATAAATATCTCTTTTAAAAGTATATACCTACAATATGGAGGAATTCTAAGTTTTGAATTTAAATATTATAATACCAGTCAAATTTTTAAAATATTTTGTTCCATCAGTGTGTAATGTGTTTATGTAACATGTCTTAGATCAGTGATTCATGTTTGGTTTAACATTGAAAATGGTGACATTAATAATATATTATTAATAATATTATTAATATAGAAATAATATTTTAATAACTCATGTATTGTAAAATTAGATTATTTTAATTTAGACATTAATGTAGTACTTGATATGCATAAACCTATATGTATGTCAATTAAGTAAGGTATGTTTCTCTTGACCTTCAACCTCTTATTTTTGCTTAGCAGATTGGAAACCAGAAATTTATTTTCACATATCCTTTGTTTTCATTCTTTGAGTCAATAAATTATAATTTAAACCCTACTACATGTAAAGGACTGGTATGGAAGTGAGAGCTACACTAATGAATAAGAAAAACATTGTCCTTGTATTTTTAGAGTTTATGGACTAGTGGGGATGGAAAATGTAAAATCAAAAATCTGTAAATTATATATCAGCTGCTTATCTTGTGTTTTCTATATTATATGATCCCAGAAATAATTTATTGTCTTTTTATCTTGCCTTATCCCATACATAAGTGTCAAAATTGCTCTAAAAGAAAAAAGCGCAATGCCAAATACATTAGGGAGACCTAATTAGTCCAGGGCCTCAGACAAGTCTTCCCTAAGGATATGACATTAAAACAATTATTTGCAATGTAACCAGAAGACTGAATAGGAGTCATTCAAATGGAGAAGGCGACTGAGGGATATTTATACTCTAAATGAGCAGTATTCAGAATCCTGAGGTAGGAACAAGCACGCCAAATCAAGAGTTGTAGTGATCTGTAAAGCTGTGCCTTAGCAGGGGGAAACGGACATATATGAAATTCCTTAAGACTAAATTACATTATGAATTTTTTTTTAGGCTTGGAATAAGTGAAAAATATTTAAAAGATTTAGAAAACAAAATGTTATCAATATGGATTCCATGTTTGAAAATCTCTATTTATTCTTTTTTATGTTTTATAGTAACTTTCCACACACAAAAGGTTTCATTCAGTTGGCATTGTCTTTATTGCTAATAAGCTGATATACAAATAAATGAAGAAAGAATTTCTTTATAAAATAATGCTATTATTAGAGCAGTAACACATAAATAATTATTATTTCTTTCTCAGAGATTTTTCTTAGCTCCAGATAGTAGCCCATTTTAATAAAGAATCAATTTATTGTAATGTCACTTTCCAGAAAGCACAATTGCTTATTAGTAAGCAGGTTGCTTATGAATCTTTGCAACTAATTAGGCTAGAAGTATTTTTTTTTACTTTAATAGATTATGAAAAATTTCCTAGCATGACTTTAGTAATTGTTTAGAAACAGAACACAAAAGTGCTGTTAGAAGAAAAATAACTTCAGAATAATAGAATAAAAAATATTTAGAGTTTCGAACAAATAAGAATTAGTTTCATTGAGTGTCAGATTACATAGGATTCTTTGATGGTTCTATATCCAAAATTTATATTGACTTAGTTTAAAGAAATGTTACCTATGGTTTGAAAGATGTTGAATTTGAGGCCAAATAATTAAATATTAAATATTTTAGTAATATTCAGTAGTAAATATTATGTAAGTTTCTATAGGAACTTATGAAACATTTCTTAATATGCATATGTGATAGCAATGAATATTTAAATATTTTACTTAGCAGATTTTATTTAAATATTCTGTAAAGTGTTTCTGTTTCATCATTTTAAAGTTGCATTCATGTATAAATTATGTGTATCAGCTTTATGTATTTTAAAATTTTGAACTCTTGAAGTGTAACATGATTCACGCGATGTTCTGATACCATCTACAGGAAAAATTCAAAATGTATGTGTATTATAGAGAGAAAGAGAAAAAAATAATTCAAAAATCTATCCTTAGCCATAGAAGAATTGATAATAAATATCAATAATAAAAAATAATAAAATGTTAATAATAAATTTAAAAATTCTTTAGGTAAATCTAAAGTGTCATTTAACATAAGCTAGCTTTGGAAAAAATGGGATTACTTCTTCTACCTCTTTGTATTAATAGTACCAATACTGCTTTGCTACACACATGCACACACTGGGTTGGAGGGGGAGGCCTAATCTGACTTGAAAATTGCTATGAGGTGTTATGGTAATAAAGTACTCAGAATCTGTCTGATAATATTTACATAAAGTACTCAGAATCTGACTAATAATGTTTATATAATCTATAAAATATTTTTTAAAAACTGCTAAGATATCAGAGAACTAGATAACATGTTTAAAAGCTTAAGAAAAAAAATTTCTTTCAAATAAATGGTAGAATTTTGTTGATAATATGACTTTAATACCTACCAAGATGGAATTATCAAAGATGATTTAAAAAAATGGAATTACATAAAAACTGTTCTGACATGTAAATTTTAAAAAAATGAACAAAAAGAACCTAAAATTAAAATCTAATAGACTTCAATTAATCCAAACAAAAACTGATTCTCTACCACAATGGCAGCAACTTAATTATTTCTGAGCACTGTAGTTTATGGAAAAAAGAATGTTACCCTGTCTCACTAAATATCCAGGTGTAAATAGTCTGGTACAAGATCAAGCTCCTCCTCCAGGCGAGCTGTAATATTCACAACTGTCCACATGGGCTGCTTGAGGAATTTTCATGGGGTGACCCCAGGCCTATACACCAAGTCACTCCATGAAGCCATCTCAGCTTTGACATCCAGGTTTTAATGACTGGGTAAAGGGGCTAAGGTCCCAAAGCTCTACATTAAACAATCACCAATATTTGTACTGCATGGACACCTAACCATCAGTGTATGTGACTGCTCTTGACTGCTCTCTCAGATAATTCCACTTTCCAGTCTTCACCCAGGAACCTAGGCACACACATGCATCCTGCTCCTCAAATGTAAATAGAATTGAAGAACAGAGTGCAAGTCCCCATACTTTATCCAATTTTCTGGCTTTCTTCCAAATATCCATTCACCTAATTTAACTTATGGAGTATGTTTTCTTTCATTTTGTATTGTTTTGTTTTAGTCACTTATACATGTGGCAGAAAAAAAGGCAACCAAAATATTCTTCCAAATATACAATTTATATCAAGAGCTAGACCTTGAGAGCTCAAACAATAAAAAAGAGAAATGTTAAATTTTAGAAAATGTTTATTTTATATTTTATTTAGTTGAAGTCGAAATACAGAGATGAATCTCTAAATTTAATGTTTTGTTTGGGAAACAAGAAGTGCAATTCAGAGCATACATGCAGACTAGGTGGTCTTTGGTATGTGCAAAGAACAAACAGAAGGTTGGAGATTTTATAAAAAGGAGATATGTTACATATTGTTTTGAAGTTTTGGGAAACTGGCAAGCTCTGGTGAGTAACAGTAGTGAGTAAAAGCGAGTCACAGCAGGTTGTTTCAGTAATTATTAGATAAATCTTGGTTTCAGGTTACAATGGGCAGTTTCAGCAGCTGGAATTGTGGGAACTTTTATTCTTGGAGCAGGTGCCATGTGCCCTGAGTACCTTTTCCCCCGGCCCTTCAACTCTGATTTAGTTGGGTATGACAAGAATGACCCAATTTGTAAATCAACTTTCACAACTTCTTGACTTGATTCTTTGAATTTTGAACATAATTTGTTTTTAGTTATTGTCATGATTTCTACTTTTTTCTTTTCATTTTAGCAATAACATTTAAACACATACTCATTTTGTAAGATAAAATGAATGTAAATTCAATCCAAAAATACAATAGCAAACAACTTTAACAAGAATAAAAATGAAAAAATAATGCTAGCCAATCATACTTATCAATGTAGTAAAAATATAAACTTTATTTTAGTGATTATATAGTAGAAAACGTCACACATGAAAAATGTTTTCCTGGCTAACATATTTTTTTTTTACAATGACCAATCTAGCCTCACTTTAATTCTAGTTGAAAAAAAAGAAATTTGGTACACAGTAAAGAAATTCCCCCTTCATCCCAACAACACCTAATCCAAGCCAGAATATTGCCTAATTCCTCCTTAAAATTACCCACCACAATACCAAATTTTTTATATTTAATTTTGTTTGCTTGTGGTAAGACCACAACATGAGATCTTACCTCTTAACAAATTTTTACATGTTTCATTCAATATTGTTGACTATGGGTACCATGTTGTACAATAGATCTCTAGAATTCATTCTTCTTGCTTAACTGAGACTTTATACCCATTGATTAGTAACTATTTTCTTCTTTCTTCCCCCAGTTCCTGGCAACCACCATTTTAGTTTTTGATGCTATAAAGTTGACTATTTTAGATACTTCGTATAATTAGAATTATGCAGTATTTGTTTTTCAGTAAGTGGCTTATTTCTGTTAGTATAGTGTCCTCAAGGTTCATCCATGTTGTCACATGTGTCAGAGTCGCCTTCTATTTTAAGGCTGAATAGTATCCCATTGTATGTATATTCCACATTTTCTTTATCCATTTATCTTTTAATGGACAGTTAGGTTGTTTCTATGTCTTGGCTATTGTAAAAAGTTCTTCAATGAGCATGAGAGTCTAATATCTCTTTGAGAACCTTATTTGGACTCTTTTAAATAGATGTACAAAAATAGGATTGCTGGGTTGTATGCTAGCTCTATTTTTTTTTTATTTTTTGAGTAACCATCATACTGTTTTGTATAGCAGCTGCACCATTTTACATTCCCACCAACAGTTTGCAAGGATTCCAATTTCTCCACATCCTTGCCAACACTTGATGTCTTTTTCTTTTTTGATAATAGTTATTCTGAAAGGAATGAGGTGGTATCTCAGCTTTGCATTGCCCTGATGAATAATGATGTTGGGCGTCATTTTATATATTTGTTGGACATTTGTATGTCTTTGGAGAATTGTCTATTCAAGTCATTTGCCCATTTTCAATCAAGTTGTTTGATTTTTGATATTGAGTTGTAGGAGTTCTTTATATATTTTGGATATTAACCTATTATCAGATATATGGTTTGCAAATATTTCTGCCAATTCTGTAGTTTGCCTTTTCTGTTGATTCTTTCCTTTGCTATGCAGAAATCTTTGTTAAGACCAATATTGAGAAGCTTTTCCCCTACGTGTTATTCTAGGTGTTTTACAGTTTCAGGTCTTACAGTTAAGTCTTTCATCCATTCTGAATTGATTTTTGTGTATGGTTTAAGATAAGGGTCCAATTTCATTTTCTTTGCATGTGGATATCTAGTTTTCCCAATTATTTATTGAAGTGAATGTTTTTTCCCATTGTATATTCTTGGCACCCTTGTCAAAAAGCAGTTGATTGTATATGTGTGGATTTATTTCTAGTCTTTATGGTCTTTTCTACTGGTCTATATGTCTGTCTTTATGCTAGTACCATAATGTTTTGAATATTATAGCTGTGTAATATATTTTGAAATTATAAAGTGTGATGACTGCAGCTTTGGTTTTCTTTCTCAAGATTGATTTGACTATACATGGTCTGTTGTGCTTCCATATGAATTCTAGAATTGTTTTCTCTATTTATGTAAAAAATATCATTGGTATGTTGGTAGAGATTGCATTAAATCTGTGGATTGCTACTAAATTCTGAATAAATAGAACACCTGAATAAGCCTATAACGAGTATGAAAATTAAATCTGTAATAAAAAATCTCCCAACAAAGAAAAGCCAGGACCATAGGACTTCACTAATAAATCATACCAAACATTTAAAGAAGAATTAATGCCAATCTTTCTCAAGCTCTTTTAAAAAATTGAAGAGGAAGGAACACCTCCAAACTCACTTTGCGAGGTCAGCATTTCTCTGATATCAAAGCCAAAGACACCACAAGAAAATAAAACTATGGGCCAATATTCTTGATGAATATATAATAAGTGCAAAAATCCTCAACAAAACACTAGAAAACCATATTCAGTAGTACATTGAAAATATTATACACTATGACCATTGATTTACCCTGGAATGTAAGGGTGGTTCAACATGGTAAAATCAATTAATGTGATAAACCACATTTGTTGAATAAAGAACAAAAATCACATGGTCATCTCAATAGATGAAGGAAAAGTGTTTGCCAAAATTCAACATAGCCTTTTAACACTCTGAGTAGGGGATTCAGGTAAGACCTGCCCAAATTTATGACCCTTGAATGCTGTGAGATTAAAAATAAATAAATAAATAAATAAGTGTGTGTTATAAGCCGTTAAGTTTGTGGAAATTCATTACACAGCAATAAAAACAAAAACTAATATACTGAGACTGAGAATATTCGAGGACTTTGTACTAGCACCACCTGGAATGCAAGAACTTTCCAGGTGTGAACGTAAGGAAGATACTGTTTGAGAAATATTAAGAGTTGCTGATTACTCTATGCCACTGCCTGAAAATAAAACATATCACTTGACCGTGTAACTATTTACTTGGATGTCTAAGTGAAAGAGGGCTGAGTAACCTGAGAGTACAGATGGTATGTTTGCAGAGTACCATTTTCTAAACCATAATTCAATTTTCTTGTAAAAAGTATATTTTCTTCATTCTTTCCCCATATAAAATATAGTAACCCTGCTCCATAAGAGATAACACAAAATCTAAACTAGGCATGGTCTTGAAATCAAAATCTAGAAATTCTGAGTTATATGTAGCAGTATCCACAGAAGGTCTGTAAGTAAGGTTTTGTATACACAAATAATCTGATGGCCTACACATATCTAATGTGTATGATGAGACAGGGAAAGTACAACACAATTAAATTCTCATTTGGAATGTTCTTTGATTACACTGATTCTCTATCTGCACAAGGAGTTAATTTTTTCATTAATCTCTATGATGCCTTGCTCTATATTTTTAATCTCATTTTTTATTATCTTGCATAGCCATATATGAAGTGACTGTTTCAGAATATTATCCACTGAGGATTCTGCAGCAGCTTAGTACGTATCTTACTTATAGAGTTGAAGGCTCAAGGTCATTTGAAATCTAAGACTACCATGGAGAGATATAGAGGTATTGTGGTTACACAAGAGAATGTTCTTGTTTGTTACAGGGAGTTATTGGACATCATGTTGGCCAATTACACTCAAATGGCTCAAGAAAATAAGTTATTTATATCACACTTGAAACTATTGTATTAACTTGAGACTGTTTTAAATTGAAGAAAAGGAAGAAGAGCAGGAAGAAGAGAAGAAAAGCTATATGGAAAACAATCAAGAAAGGCTGAATTTAAACAGCCAAATCTTTGAAGTGAACATTCTGGAATTTTTAATTTTTAGAAGAGGGCACAGATGTCAAACACAAAATGGTATGAGTATCTTACTGTGCTGAAGAGACAGATTTGAAGTGCAGTTGACAAAAAGAGTGCAACTTCAAAGGAAAAAAAATCAAAAGTGATGTGAGACCCAAATAGTGCATAAAATTTACCTTTAATGCATTTGCTAACTTTTGAAATTGTCCATGTATAGGGTGAAACTTCAGTAAATAAAATAAAAAGTAACAGCATTCTGTTTCCAGATCTTTTCTCTAGTGATACAACATATAACTGATTAAAAATATTTAAAACACACACACATACACACTTAAGGTCTGTGAAAATTGTCCTAAGGGCACACAGCAAATGAAGAAAAAATTATTCACAGAAATGTATTATATCTTAGGACACATGTAATAAAATTGCAAAACTTATACCTTGAAAACTACAAATTTTAAGTAAAGTAAAAAAGACAAATAAATTGAAAGAAATCCTATATTCATGGAATGGAGACTTAATATTGTTAAAGTTATAATATTCCCCTTCTTGATCTACTGATTGAATTCAATCTCTAACAAAACCCCAACTACCTTTGTAGAACCCAATCCTGAATTTCATATGGAAAAGCAAAGGGCTGAAACAATCTTGGAATAGAAGAGAAAAGCTGGAGAACTCACATTTCACAATTTCAAAACTTATGACAAAGCTATAATAACCAAGACAGTGTACTAGTGGCATATGGATAGCATACTGATCAATGCAATAGAATTGAGAACCCAGAAACATACCTTCATATCTATGGTCTATTTTACTTTCTATCCATAATGAGATCAGAAGTAACATCTTTTTTTTTAAAACTTTCCTAGCATTATACATATATTTTACATACATACAAAATATTATAGTAGTAGAAAAAATAAATGATCTCCATAATTAAGAAATCGAGAAATAATTCAGATACACATGATTTTCAAGAAAAAAGTAGTCTCATATTGGTAGAATATTTACATTACCAGGGTGTTACAGGTAATATCAATAATCTAACATATCTCATTAGCGCTCATAGTTAGAAGAGCCTTATATGAATATACTTCTTTAATGTTACATTATGTTGTACGTTAAAGAAAAAAGTAACACAGACCAAGATGAACAAACAGAAATCAATTTTATTCCAACACTATTGTTAGCAATAAGAAAAAGAACACAGAGCAAGTCTCGATACTCAGGTCTAGGAACACAAAAGGCGGGGGGGTTTGTAAATGCTGAAGTGAGCTAGTGGAAAAGCATTGGAGTACATTAGGTGGGAAGTTGATCAATACGATGTGTCCAGCACATTAAGTTATTTCTGAGTTTGCAAGTGTTTTTCTCTATGTTTGCTAATTGGCTTTACTTAAAGAAAGGGTACACAAGGGAATGATACTATTCAGCCTTAAAAATTAAGGAAATCCAGTCATCTGTGACAACACGAATGAACTTAGAGGACATTATGTTAAGTGAAATAAGCCAGGCAAAGGCACACATGATCTCTTTTACATGTGGAATCTAAGACAGTCAACCTCATAGACGTAGAAAGTATAATGGTTGTTACCAGGGGCTTGGGGTGGGAGTGGGGAGAGGGAGACATTGCTCACAGTGTACAAAATTTTAGTTAGACAGGAAGAATGAGTTCAAGAGATCTATTGTACAACATGGTGACTATAGCTAATAACAATGTATTGTATTTCTAGAAATTGTTAAGAGAGTAGGTTGTAAGTGTACTCACCACAAAAATGGTATGTGAGGTAATGTATATGTTAATTAGCCTGATTTAGCCATTCCACAATGTATACATATTTCAAAACTTCATACTGTACATAATAAATACAAACAATATTTACTTGTCAATTTAAAAATTAATTAATTAATTTTATAAAAGAAAAATAAACTTTCTCCTACTTGCATGACAGGACATGGTTAGGCTCCAAGTTAGGCTGAAGTTAAGCTCCTTCCTGCCCACAGAGACTGGGAGATGGGATGCTATCTTCCCTGATGATTATCTTCAAAGGGATAGCTCCCAAGTCCTTGAGAAAGATGGTCCTGGGTTGTAAAACTAGCAAAAGGCTTTTATGAAGCTTTACATTTCAAAGAGACAGGGAAAAAATTTAACCGTACAAATTTTCTGAACTAAGTGCTTTAAGAAAAGGGAGATCAGATAGAGGAGAAAGTAATACAACACATTTTATGCCTAGTAAACACCTGAAACTTTATGTGTTAAGAACATTATAATTATTTACTTCAAGCAGAAAAAAAGTTTTATTTGGGCAAAAGTTGTTTAAAATTTAAGTTTAATATGCAAAGTCCAAATATTCCCATGGTTGCAAGTTTCTTCAAGTCTTGCTGAATATACGACTGATCACCAAATTATATAATATTGGTTTGAATGATGAATTAACTGTTATGTGTTATATTTTGTTATTTTGACAAGAATATTATCATTACCTCAATGGTTTATTATTTGGTAATTGTTAAAGTATTGGAGAACTTTAACTTGTAGATCCCTGAGAATATTTATTACTCATTCAACTGATTAGCATTGTCAAGATTGTAAACCAATTATTTAGTAAGAAACAGCACTTTTGAACAGGACTAGCCATGTGGATTCAAATCTTGAGTAAAGATGAGCAGAAATCTCATAGAAACCAGCAAAATTTCCCGTGAGTCTAAATATAGAACAAATGTACTGTTCCTGGTGGAAAGTTGAAAAGACTAACAGTCCTGAGACTCCCCAGGAAGGTAGGGCCTGACTGCCATAAAAATGCCTCATTCATATCCAAGGACTCACTCCTCCAAATCTGAAGAATATTGACATATCCACTTGTTTGTGTATAAGAAACCCTAGGATATTTCAAATTCAATGAAGCAGTGGATTAAAGCCATCTTTTATGTACTCATTCAGATGTACACAGTGAATGTCATTCCCACTAACAGCATATGTGTGTTAAAAATCTAGAGCTGTAACTTCATTGAATGGGTTCTCCTAAACAAACATTTCAGACGGCACCAGGTCACATCTTTAAAAATGGCATCCTTCTTCTTTCTTTCAGCCTTATGCACCACTCTCTACTCCAATTCCATCATCCTGGTCAGGTCCCCCTCATCTCATTGTCAGATGGCTGCACTAGACTCCCAGCTCCTTGCTGTCCAAAGTGTGGTTCAGTGGTGGCCACATAAGGATTACTAGGAGCTTGTTAAAAATATGAAGTCTTAGGCTCCAGCTAAGATTTCCTGAATCAGAATGGAGACTTTAACAATATCCCTACATCATCTCTATGTGCTTTAAACTTTGAAGGACCTCTTTCTATTCTATTCTATTAGTTTCTCCAGTTCATGATATTAATATATAATGGTAACTTTATACAGAGTAGCAAAATTACATAAATATATGAAATTGCAACACTCTTTTTAATAACAACAATTTGATTAGAAATTCTAGTTCTGGATAACCAGGAGCAAACCTCCTTAACTTTTCTCTTCTCTTCAGTAACAATGCAACGATTGTTCCTCTAAGCCCCTCCACGTGCAGGAAGGGAGCTATCCCTTCTCTTTGCTTCCTCTGCTACTTTGGTCATGTCCTTTTTACTATGTTCACATCAGCACAAATACATATGCAAACTTCTTCCTCCTAAAAAGTAGTTTTTAGTATCTTCTGATTGTCAAAGACATAATTAAGTGTAATGTAATATGATGTAACATATAACTTCTAATTCAATCTATAACATGAACAAGAACTCTGACATATAAACTCCTAACACACACCTCTCAGAAAATCAACCTCAGATGCCTTTCAAGGATTGTAGAATCTTACAGGAAAAGGACTGGACCCTGAAATATAAAACTCTTATTTTAGAAATGTCAAAATCAATGCTAGGAAAAGATACAAAATTAGAAAGTGGCAGACCTATGATTAAAATTCAGTTATGTTGACCTTATATTTTTTATGCTTCCATGACATTGTTAGTTTAAAGCTGTTTTACTTAGTTGATTTTTTTCATTATCCTTCCAGCCTTATGCAGTTGCTAAGAACAGGGACATTGGAAGACAGCAATTTGAGACTGAATCACAAAAAATCTTCTCATTTAAGTAAGGCCCTGTACCAGTCGTTTAACCTCTCTAAGATGTGCCATGCTGTTATTACACTGGGAATAAAATACTATCTTATAGGTTTGCTGTGGGTATTAAAGGTAATGATGCAAATGAGGCAACTAACATACTGAATATTCCAAATAAATGTTAGTTATTTTGTAATTATCATTATCATAATGTATTCAAACTTATTTGACTCATTATTATAATATATTATCTGATTGGACAGACTAGCATCTTCCTCATACATATCCTTATATAATCACTTTTGTATATATGGAGTTATTGTTTCTATGATTTAGTGAGCTTCTATTGGATGTTATTATTTTAGGAAGCTGATGAGATTTTAGTGATACAAAAAAATACAAAACAAAATCAAAAAAAGGTTACAAGAGTGTATGCTCATTTGACATATATTTTCTATTTTATTTTTGTTATAAACCAGTACTACACCTAGCTTATGGGTTCTTTTTGCTGTTTTCCTTTAATGCAAAATACTCCCTTTCCCTTTTACTGATGAAAAGTCCATACATTTTCATTCCCAAATCCTATCTTCTCTAGGCAACTTTCCTAGATAGTCCACATACTCCATTTGTTTTCTGAATTTCTAATAATTTTATTACTAAAATACGGTAGGGGCAAAAAGGTGTAATGCCTTTTCCTCACCCATTTCCAGGTCTGTGATTGACACCTCTATAACAGAAGACAGATTAACAAGAGAAAAGCATAACAAATTTATTTAATCAAAGTTTTACCTGACATGGATGCCTTCAGAAATTAAGAACCAAAGACCCAGGAAAAACTAGTTTTATGAATAGGTTTGATGAAGAATGGAGAGCCTTTTGGAAATATGATTGGAGAGAAAGAGTATAATCTAATGGTAATAGACTGGACAGAACATAGTAAAGTCTGTTTGTTCAGATTTTTTTAGCCCCTCCCTGTATCATTCCTGGATATGGGGCAAGTCACTTCTGGAATGAGAGTCATAGGCCTTTTTTCAGGGATGGTAGGACAGAAAGTGTCCTCTAGGTTTTATGACTTGCTTTTGGAGAAAGGAGTTCTAGTTTCTATGGCCTGCATTCTTCCACTTTTTCTTGTGAGAGACATGGAGGAAGGAAAAAGGAGGATAGAAGATCAGAAGTTCTTGTTTCTGAGGCCCTTCCAACTCCTTTAGTTCAAAGTAGTCAGCATGCCAAAGCAGTATATTTTGGGGCATCATCTTTCAGTTCAACAACACCTTGTTGTACATCCATCCTTCCTTCACTAAAAATGTTAGTTTCTTTGGTTGTAAGCTACTGAAGAGCAGAAAAAAAGGTAAAATATTTTTTGTTTCTTCTTTGACTCAGCCAGTTTTTGAACCAAAATAAATACATAATAATATAATAATGTCATGTTTAAAATTGAAAGATGGGAAATGACAGTATAAATCAGTGTGATTTGAAGTTAGCTTACTTGAATGGAAAAATAACTGGTAAGAATCAAGCACTGCCTACCTTGAATTGGGTTGCAACATTGTAGTGACGTCATAAAATTAATGAGCACTACTTATTCATATAAGAGATTGTCAGACAAGCTTGTTTGAACCTTGGAAGATTGTTTGGAGATAAATGTTCCAAATCAAGTCCCCTTTTAAAAAGAATATATTAAATGTATTTTACCAAAATATCCATTTACTTTATATAGGTGCTATTTATTTTTCTGCTATTGAAATGAGTTATTTTTGTACTGGATTCAGGGCATCCCCTACGCCACTGGATTGTAACCTATTAATTACAATATAAAGATCTCATTGGTATATCTCTGTAATTATTCAAGAGATAAGTAAGGAAATGGGTAATAAAATATGATGAATAGACAGCTATCCTTAATATTAATTGTGGAAGTTCTCGACAGGCTGCTATTTGACCTTCTTAACTGAGCAGCTTGCCTTCAACACCCACAACTGATGTACATACATGATCACTTGGCTGTCAATACTCATAACCATCTGTTATGATGGCAACATGCCTGTTCTTAAAATACTGTGACAGTTTAGTCTGCAGGTGCCAAATGAATAGATTGGCAGCCGAAATTCTGGAAGCACTTTTTCTTTTTCTGCAGAAAGCAATGCCACATTAACACCCACATGGCTCCTTACTATCACACCACCTGTTCATTCTTTTTAAGCCAAAAATATTTATGGAAGGTGCAATAGTGAGTACTTGAGAAAAATCAGTGAGGATCTGTTGTGAACAAATTACATCCTGTTACATCCTGATCTGTTTTAAAAACTGATCTTATATATCTAAGAGCATAAATCACTATACTTATGAAAAATAATACCACTATTTTAAGAAAATAATATTAGTGATATCATTTTGTGGGAGTGAATGTGAATTTGTACGTGTATATATAAAATCAATAGTTCATCAAGCACATAGGTAGGAGGAAGTCCCTATGCTAAATATACCCCTGCTTCAGATTCCCAAAGCAAGGAGCAGGACAGGGCTAGAGGAGGTGAAGAAAGCAACTTCATTGTAATTTAACAATTCTACTATTATCTGGCTTTGTGATGAATGACATGTGCTTACACCACCCCAATATTCTCTTCCATTTCATTCTCTCTGCTTATATACAATATCTCAGACAAAAATTATTAATGTCTTGAAATTTTTGCCCTCCCACTATGCTGACACTTAGACTCTGAAATGTTAATGTTCCCAGTTTCACCATAGTGGGAAGGCAAAACAAATTATCCTTCGTAAGTGTTTTATATATTCTCCACTCTATTTCAGTTGTAATTTTCCAGGAAACGAACAGGTCAACTTTTCACAGGATTCACAAAGCTGTTAGGCAGTACTAGCCTCTATATCAGAAGCAGAGTTCTTTACCTTGTATCTGATCTGTGAGGGTAGATGTGCTGACATGTTTGAAACAGTGGTAGATCCCAGCAACAATCGCAGGAGTTGGTAGTACAGCTCCATCAGCTGCCAGTCTATAGTTTTCCAAGTGGAAGACCAAACACCACCAGCAAAAATAACACAAGATTCATTAAGAGGATTACTGACCAGGGTATGAGAATGGCCTTGAATTCTGCCCATTTAGTAGAATGGTCATGCCCTACTTAGCCTCCAACTTGAGACTACAGAGTGGACTATAACATCTCATTCAAAGATGGAGAAAAGTTATTGATTTTTCAGGAAAAGTTGAAATGCCACTGGACCTAAGCTTTGAACATTCTCAAATATACCATTTTCATTTGGCAAATGAAGAATGTTGAACTCTTCTCACCCCGTAACTCATCAAATCATAGCTGACTCATTCCTAAATAGGAATATCAGGGCAGAGAGTCATAGGGTCTCTACTGGTCTGGGAGAATTTGTTGCTAGCAGATTCACCCAAGAATATGTAGTAAAGGAATTTCTTCAGGCTGAAAGCAAGGGATCACAGATGGTATTTCCAATCCATACCTGAAAACAAAAAGTAAGAGTAATAGCAATTTTGGAACTATAAAAGACTGTACAAATATGTATAAATCAATAGTATAAAACAATATGTTTATAATTGTATCATTGGGCCTATACCATATAAAAATGTAAAATATTTGGCAATAACAGAACAAATGAGGTAGGTGGGAGTGAAGTTATATTGGAATAAGAAAATGACGTCACATGATTGCTTAAATCCACAAAGCAAGAGAAACAAAGGAAGAGAACCAGAATAATAAATAAGAAGATTATGATAAACACTATGCATATATTTTTGCTTTCTCATTTCTTCTTTAGTAGACACAAAATTATAAAGTAATAATTATAATAATATATTGTTGGATTTAGAACATATATAGATGTAGTGTGTATATAAATAACAGCACAAAAAGAGAGAAGAGAGGATAGGGCTACAGAGAAGGAACTTTTCTATATTTCACTGGAATAAAGTTAGTATAAGTATGAAGTGGTTTCTTTTAAGTTAAGACGTATAAAGTAAGCTATAGTATAACCATTAAGAAATTAACTCAAAAATAGAGTGAAAAAATCATTAAAAGAATTAAAATGTTACATTAATAAATATTCACTTAATGGAAAAAAAGAGTAAAGGAGGAACAGACAAACTAAAAAGATATAGAAAAGAGAGAAAACAAAATGTAAAAGGCGAGGGCAAGTCCAACTCTATCGATAGTAACAGTAAATGCAAATGTATTAAACAATCCCATCAAAATGCAGAGATGGTCAAACTAGAGGGGGAAAAAAGATCCAACTATATGTTGTCTATATAAGACAAAATTTATATTCAAATAAATACATAAAAAGTAAGAGGATGAAAAACATACATCAGAAATCATAAAAAAGTTTAGAGTCACTTTACAAATATCATACAAAATAGACTTGAGAGCAAAGCATGACACTAAAGATAAAGAGGGATGTTTTATAATAATAAAATAGTCACTACAATTGGAGATATGACAATTATAAACACATATGCACCCAAGAGAGCCTCCAAGTACATAAAAATAAAACTTCCCAGAATTGAAGACAACTCAAAAATAATATTTGAACACTTTCATACTCCACTTTTAATAATGGATAGAATAACTTTGCAGAAGCTTTTAATACCAAAACCAAAAGTATCACAAGAAAAAACTACAGAGTAATATTAAGTCTGACTATAAACAAACAAATATCCTTAACAAAATTCTATCTATCTAGCAACATATAAAAGGGCTTTTACATCATGACCAAGTGGAATTTATTCCAAGAATTCAAGGATGGTTTAGCATCTGAAAATCAATTAATACAATACATTACATGAATAAAATAAAAGAGAAAATATACATGATCTTCTCAATTGAAGGAGAAAAAGCATTTGACAAAATATGACATCCTTTCATGATTAAAAATGCACTTAGTAGACTAGAAATAGAAGTAAACTTTCTGAATCTGAAAGGCATTCAGATTGGAAAAAAAAAAAACTGTTTCTATTGGCAGTTGGCATACTCTTGAATATAGAAAAATCCTAAATAATTTATTTAAAAATCCACTAGAACTAATAAATAAATTTAAGATAGCAGATTACAAAATGGATATACAAAAATAAATTATATTTTTATACATTGGAAAGTAAAAAATGAAATTAAAACAATATCATTATAACAGTATATAAAAGCATTAAACACTTAGGAATAAATTTATCAAAAGAAGTACAAAACTTATATTATGAAAAATATAAAATATAGTAGCAAAATATAAAAGATGATTTAAATAATTTGAAAAACTTTTCATATTCATGGATCGGAAAACTCAATACTATTAAGATGGCAATAATCTCTAAATTTATCTAAACAATTAAATGCAATTGCTATCAAAATCCAAGCTGCCTTAGTTGCAGAAATTAAAAAGCTGGTCTCATTTTCATATGGAAATTCAAGCTACTCAGAATAGTCAAAGCAATTTTGAAGAACAATGTCAAAGGACTCACAATTCCTGATCTTGAAACTTACCACAAAGCTACTTTAATTGAGTCACTATTGTACTGGCAAAAGGTAAATATATATATATCAGTGGAATAGAATTGAAATTTATGAAATAAAATCTCACATTTATAGTCAATTTATTTTAGACAAGGGTTCTGAGACAAACCAATGGGGGAAAAATAGTCTTTTCAGCAAATGGTGCTCGGAAAACTGAATATCCATATAAAAAAATGTAGTTGGGCCTATCCTATATACCATAGAAAAAATTTACTCAAAAAACACCAAAAACCTAAATATATGCACTAAATCTATGATATTCTTAATATAAAATATAGGCTTAAATATTTGTGACTTTGGAATAGATTATGAATTCTTAGGTACGACACCTAAGCACCAGCAACAAAAAATAAAATAAATAAATTGGATATCATCAAAGATCATCATCAGGAAATTGAAAAGACATCCCACAGAATTGGAGAAAATTTTCTCAAGTCGTATATCTGATAAGGGACCCCTATCTAGAATGTATAAAAATACCCCTGCAACTCAATAATAAAAAAACCAAACAGCTCCATTTAAAAAATAGGCAAAGTATCTAAATATATACTTTTTTTAAAAGAATGTGCACAAATATACATGGCCAAAAAACGTATTAAAAGATGCTCAAAATCATTCAACATCAGGAAATACGAATTAAAATCACAATGACATACATCTCATACCCACTAGGGAGGCTACTATCAAAAAAAAAAAAGGAGCAAACAGAAAACAGATAAATATTAATATAAGTGTTGGTGAGGATGTGAAGAAATTGGAGCCTTCAATTACTTCTGGTGTGAATGTTGAATGGTGCGGAACTGTGAGTAATAAATTTTTGTTGTTTCTAAGTAACTTAGTTTATGGTATTTTGTTATAACAGACCAAAAGAACTAAGACGTTCTAAAATTGATTGTGGCAGTGAATGCAAGACTGTGTGAATATATTTTAAAAACAACCATTTCTGTAATTTAAATGGGCAAATTGTTTAGTATGTGAATTATATCTCAATAAAGCTATTTTAAATTTTTTCCAGCTTTGATGCATAAATCCCTCTCCTACTACACACATATTTCACCCATAGTTCAGTGCCCCCAGTAAAATGCCCAGACCTCTTCTGGAGGACAGTCAACTGAGAAGTGGTGCTGGATGCCAACTTAAAGTTTGCAAGATATAAACACAGCATGCGAAGGGACAAAAATAAGTTTATTTCAGGATACATAATAATAAACAAGTTTTTAGCTGGAAATTATGTAAGTTACCTTTAGTTTCATTTTATCGGTAAGGATGTTATAGAACTACAAGTTTAAGTGGCTTGCTCAAGATTACATGACAGGTGAGGATCAAAGTCAATTTTAAGGGCTGATTATTGACTCCGTGACAAGTGCTTCCTCAGTTTCATTAGAATGAATCAATTATCAATCATGAAAAGATAAGGATAAAATAAAGAAACTTTAATATTAATATTAGTTCATCTCCCTATGCTCTCCAATACATATAGCAAAAAGAGTAGTTATCTCTTGAGCCTGGTGTACAAATTTAAGTAATTTTTATTATTTACTCTAAGTGCATTACATGTATTTGTCAGCTATCATATTTTCAAATAGAAGCTGACATTTCAAATATTAGTCTAAGTAAGTTTCCATTCTAGAAACTGGTATGTTAATTGCAGTCAGTCAGGATTAGTAGGGAACTCTGTACAGTAAGCCTATGAATATTGATAATTATAATTGATGGGAAATGGCCACCATTACATAGATATCAGGCTGGTGAGGGTAATCCTGGAGACAAAGGCATGCTTCTAGTTCACTCCTGCCTTCATCTTAAGAAAGAGAATGATTCACCCTAGTGCAGCCTTATAATCAATTATAAAAAGGAGAAAGAGAGTTGAGTTTATATGCATAGGAGATTTCTGAAATGATACACAGGAATTTATCAATAATGAACGTGTCTGCAGAGAAGGTTTGGAGTGATTGGCATGACTTTTTGCTGTATACCTCTTTGTGCATGTATATGTATTTATATTTTCAGATAAATTGAATTAAATTAAATTATAAGTTGGTTGTTAATGAACTCTGGCATAAAGATCTGTTAACATAATCATAGCATTTTATCTATTTGCTCTTCTAGATCCATGTTTCTCAGATTACGGTCACCCAGATAAATAATATTTAAAATATTGGATCTGCCTATGAAAATACAAATTCCGTGACAGAACTACAGACATTCTTACTTAGACTATCTAAGGATGTAGCACCAGAAATCTGAATTTTTATCACAGGCTCCTATTTGATTGTTTTGCATACTGAATCTTAGCAGCTACCTTACTGGATTATCTTTTATACAAACCTATAGAAAGTGAGTGAATCAAAAAAGCATCTGGTCTAAAGATGTTATCTCAGTGCCTTGAGGAAAAGCCTTCATTAGCTAATAGCAGGGGGAAGATTGACTACAAATTAAATTCTATGTGCTCTTTTCCAGACAATTAATGCAACATGATGTTTTTAAATCTCCAAAATAAAAAAGGAAACATATATTTTCACGTTTAGTTCTCTGATAATTTTATGCTAGTTCTAAGTTATCTTTACTTTGACATTTTTATGTTAATTATGCCTTTATATTTGACTTTGATAACTCAAGCCAGTCCAAATAATTTTGGAATTTTTGCACGTAGGAAGACTTAAATTTCAAGTATATTTTTGAAATGCAACAAATATGGTTAGTTTACTTTTACAGACTTTACACAGAACACACTTGGACTTTCAAGATCTATATTATCTTCTATATGCTCACATATAATGTATCATAAAACACTCTTTAAGTTTCATATTATATCAAAGAAATTAAACTGACTAAACCACTAAAGAATATGTTGGCTCTCATACTGGTACATACAGATGTTAGTTCCAAGTAAATCTTTATCCAGTGATTCAGTAATGTTACACCAGACCTAAATTCTGATTGCTACTTCTAAAAATTGGCTTCACCTTCAAACCGGCTTTCCTTTTGATGGAAAAATTACTACCAGCAGATCCCAGGTTATATGCTTTCACCTTCATACCATGCAAGCAAGAATGGTTATCATTTATAAGCATTGCTAACAAAAACCCTGAGAGGCACTGTGATTGGATTAGCTTAAAATGCTTGATGAATCAGTGTACAGTTCATGTGGCCAGAAGGATGAAATATAGTAATTAGGCCTGGCAAACTACATACTCCAGGCTGGTGTATGGTGAATGGTTATTAGCATTCCAGACACACATCCTTTAAAAGAATCTGGAGATTTAGGAGAAAGGAAATGTCCACTGAATATTTTAATTCTGTAACAAACTTATTAAATAAAATCTTGTCCCAAATTTTATTTGTTATAAGAAATATCAAGGGGTATTCTTGTAGATTTTGTTTTAAAATAATAAAATCATTAATGTTCCCAAGAAATTTTTTTTTGTGAAATATAGTAACAAAATATTTACAGTATTTTTAACTTATTACTTACATATCCCCTAAGATATCACATTAAGATTGGGAAAATGTGCATATTTATTTAGCATAAATATGTAAAATATTCTTTTAGCATGATAAGTAATGAAATATGTTGCCTTAAAAAATTTATGATCTCAGTTTTTTTGTCACAGAGTTAGTGAAAAAGTTATTTTATTTGCAAATATCTCATAATATTCTTACTTATATTTACTTACTTATAATTACAAAATTAATAAAATTACATATAATCATATAGGTGATGACGTAAATGAAGTTATAAGAGAAAAGTCATCAAATGATTCAGAACTCCAAAGATACAATGAGTGTATCAGTAAATTTAAGAGTCATATTCATCTGATGAATTGATCTGTTTCAACTACCATGCCCTTTAGATATTCAGACTAATTGAAGAATGAGGCGTATTGGTCACATTTGCTTTTGTATGTAGTGTTGTATGTTATGTTCTATGAAATGTTATGTAATAACAAATATATATTTAAAATAAAGTAATGGAATCAGAATGTTGGTGGGCATGGGTCAGAGACAATTACTTTCTGAAACATTTTGGAGGTCTAGTATGTGGGTTTGAGTAATTCTTACTTGAATTCCCTGAATACAAGCCTGGAGAAAATCTAGAACTGATCTAAAAAATAGAAGAGACAGTTTAAGGCCATGGTGCAATCATCAGAATAACTCATGACAGTATGATCTCCGTACCAGGAGCATCAGAATCACTTAAGGACTTGTTAGAAATGCAAATCTTAGGCCGCACTAAGAATAAGGAACTCTTGAATTGCAACTCTAGCATGTGTTTAAACAAGCCTTCGAATTGGCATGCACAACTGTTTTAGAAGTACGATTTACATAATTCTCGGTCTGTTTTTTACCAGTGAATATTTGAAGTATTTTCAAATGTATGTGGGCATTGATAAGTCCATGGGAGTTTTCAATTTTAAATGAGTCTTTGATAAACAGGAGTCACATTAGTATTTAACAAAGCAATTTGCTAGAATTGTGAACTTGTTATTGGGTTGTACTTTGATTTTATTCTTCTTTTTAAAATTTTGCTATCATGATTAATTAGTCTACTATCGTGCTGATTACTGTATGTCAAACGTGCTTTAAATAATACATCTATTTTAATTAAAATATTAATATTAATTTTAAATATGAGTTACAACTGAGGAGTATGTGGACAAGCATGGTGGCAACGTACTGCCATATGCCTCACAGATCCCGTATGTATGAGTGTCTTCTAGAAACAAAAATTAAGGCCCCCTTTGTTATCAGATTCAGATCAGGACCAGGGCATTTAAGAGATAGGGAGTCCTGAGCCCTGCCTGACTCCTGTGTGGGTCCAAGTCTCCACCTCTCTCCTTGGGGCATTCTCTAACTCTCAAACATTCTCTTTCAACTCATCTCAGGTGCTCTGAGCAACTCTGAGACTCACTCCTATGGGGATGACCCAAGGCCTGATTGCTGGTCCCTGATTTCAGGAGGGTAGCCTGGTAAGCTGATCGCTTCCACTGACCTGTATGCCATTTCATTCATAGAATAGTGCAAGACTGGGCTTCCAAAATGTGGCAGATAGTCTGAGTTTGAGGCACTCAAATTACCTATATAGACAGAGTTTCTGCAAAATATATTTGCCTGTGGTCCGAACACTCTAAGTGTGTCCCAAACTCAGAGAGTTCCCATGATTACTTAGGGTTACACAGGTAGGAAGGGATAGAGCCAGTACTCCAAACACCTTCTAAGTCTTTTGCCTTAGACATTATTCTTATATGTTTACAAAAGTTTCTCTCTTTGAACAAGAAAGTCTGAAAAGGGCATTAAATTTTAACTTAACAGAGTAATATTAATGAACAACCCATAAATAGCATATGATTTAATGGAACAATTTATTTGATATGCACATACTTTTACCAAAATTGAAAATCTATTGTATAATGTATCACTGGAATGTACTTATTTTAGGCTTGTATAGTAAAAGGTATATAGTAATAGTTAATATAAATATACGCTATTATTATAAAATAATATTAGAAACTGGACCAGCAAATATTTATGGGTACTTATTAGGCACAGCAAAGCAAAAATGGCTTTATATGATTTATCTCATTTATGCCTCCTAATTATATTCCTATTATTCAGACAAAACTGCTTAAAGAAGTTAAGCAGCTTATCCACATGCATATAACTATTTAGTGAGAGTCCAGTTTCAAATCCTTGTTTGTTTTCAGAATTCCATTCCTGTGTTAAGGCCTCGTTGGTTTTGATTGGCTGGGAGAGAAAGCAACCACTACTTGAGTAAGAAAATTTGCTAAACCTATGAATTTGTAATTTCATGTAAGTTGGTTAACTTTTGATTATATATTTTATGTAGTTATTCTCATCTACTAAAGATAACTCAATATTAATCATGATTAAAGCTTTTTAAAAATTCAAGGTGAGATCCAGTTGACATCACATTACCTAGATACATCAGAATATTTAATATAAACCTAAAACATATACTTAATTAGACTGAATTCATGCCTTAAATAATGCAATTCTTAATTTTTTAAAAGTGCACTTCAAAGTTGCTATGCATTTCTGTGCATAATTAGTATTAATTTCACCTCTGATAAAGCTCCTTGACAAATTTTACTTTATTATCTAGACATTAGCATCTTATTGGAAACTACTGGCAAGCTTATATCCAAATGACCTTCAATATAAAGGAGAGGGTTTGGAAATATTATGTCAATTTATTACAGTCTTCAACATCTACTCAAAGTGATATACTGAAGAAGGAAGTAAAAAGAAATAAGACAATCCATCACTTCATTACCAAAAGGACCTATGATCTTAATGTCTCTTCATACTGTTATATTCTGCCAGAATTCAATGACAGATGTTGCTTAAAATAAAATGTAAGAAGTGTTAAACCACAAATATGCCAATAGTGAAGGCAGTTATTGGATTCAGAAAGAATATAGTGTAATACTATTTTGGTTTTTCACTGAAGAACTTTTATTTAAAGGTTTATGTTTTCTAATATCTGATCATACAATCATTAAACTGTATTCTACTTATGAGTTGAAAAAAATTAATGATGCTATTTGTTATATGTATAAAGACTAGAGCTGCTTTTTTTTCTAATTTTTAAAGGTGCTGAAACAATAATTACCTTTTAAGCTTCCTGTTGTTTTGAGAGGTTAAAAGATTGGAAAAGGGAGTAGGAACAACATGGTAAGAAGCAGAATTCTCACGATTAATGTTCAGAAATGTACTCCTATGATACTTATTAAAATGAATTTCAACTGTTTACATTACTGTTTTTCATAGTTGGACAATGGGATCCTTTCTTTTTCAAAGTACTGAAGACCACAAGAAGTAGTCAGCCCACATCAATATCCTTATAGTTCTCTACCACAGTTCCAAAAGTCTTAGTTGACCTAACTTTGCCTCCCAAGGCCCAGAAGGTAGTTTAATTAGGGGCTTATCTTCAGCACAAAAAGGATTCTCAACAACTCCTTTGGATAATGGAAGGCTGCTCATCTTAGATCTCATGTTGACTTAACTATTTCCATGTCGTTTGGGAGAGCCTATGTCAAGTACCATCATCTGCAAACAATTTCACTGCTTGGATGGCAAATGATGAATTTTTATTGTTTTGTTTACATACTCTTAGTTCATTTTCTGCTGCTATAACAGAATAACATAGAATGGGTAATTTATAAAGAAAAGGAATTTATTTCTCATAGTTCTGGAGGCTGGGAAGTCTAATATCAAGGTCATGGTCTCTGGCAAGGGCCTTCATGCTGTGTCATCTCATGGCAGAAGGTGGAAGGGGAAGAACCTATAGCCAAACTTCATCCTTTTATCAGCCATTTTTGAGATGACTAAGCCACTCCAGTGATGGGTGATAATCTAATTAATCCATTTATGAGGGCAGAGCCCTCATGACTTAATCACCTCTTAAAGGTCTCACCTCTCAACACTGTTGCAACAGCAATTAAAGTTCAAAATGAGTTTTGGAGAAGACATAAAAATCATAGCATTCCACCTCTGGCCTTTCCACCTTTTGCTTTTTATCAGGAACCCACTCCTCAGTAACTAACCCACTCCCTGGATGAGGCATTAGTCCATTCATGAGGGCAGAGCCCTTATACCCAAGTCACCTTTTAAAGGTCCTGTCTCTCAACAGTGTTGCAATGGCAATTAAATTTCAACGTGACTTGTGGAAGGGACATTCAAACCATAGCAACATGATTTGCAAACCAAACAGTGAAATCTAATACAGATAGTGGTTAATGATAACAGGCTATTGAAAGTTTCAAGCCCTAAGTAAAATAATAATACATAAATAATGTTGTTAAAAATATATGAATTAGTTTCAGATTATGGTTAGATACAAGGCCCCAACAAAATAGTCAGAGTTCTTACTCTCCATTTTTTTTTCTCACTTCCCTGTTCTGACTCTCTTTGCCCCTTGGTCTCATGTTCATCTACTGCAAAAGTTAGTTTCATAGGATGAGAGAAGACTACCTCATATCACCCATGGGAATAGATAATTCATAATGAGGATTCTGATTAGTTCTATTTTTCATCCCTGTGTCCATGCCTTGATCATTGGTCCTTCAAAGGATCTGGGAGAAATCAGCATCATTCAAAGCCCATGAAATAGAGGAGGAGAGGTTTAAAGTGAGTTTTAACTGTAAAATAAATTTAATACAAATAATTAGTGTGATTGTTTTTATATCAAGAATAATGAGATGTGATTCTACTAATATAGCTCAAAAGTAGTCACCTTCTCTCTACCCCACAGATATTTTGTCATGACCTCAAGCCAGAAAGAATTAGAATTAGAACCTTAATGTTTTCATTAAGAAATTAACTAGAATTTAAATAGGAATAAGAATAATTTTTTCATAATAACAGATCAGATTCACTATTAAATAAGATTTGCTATAACCTTTTCTACAAGAGACCCTTTGATAAATATGATGAACTTTTTAAACACAAACAACTAGATAGAGTAATTTCATTATGAAAGTAGGACTATTTCAGTAATTTACTGCTACTCTATCTTGAGGAAACTTAATGGTTTATTTTACTAAAATCAAAATGGTAATGACTAGCAGTTATTGTTGCTCAAATTAAAATGATTAAAAGAAATGCAACTAAATTTTATATGCTGTATCTCTAAAAAATATGTTGAAGGCTGAAAAGCCAATCTGAAAGCCAATATGAAGCCAGGCAATTTATTCACTATCCTTCTTTTAGAAAAGGGATTTATTTCTCTCTGTGTTAGCATTTTCTTAAAATGCCTTGGCTTACTCTTCAATCCATTTCAGCATTTCAATTTCTTGTGAGTACTTTCCATTTGTCACTACTTACTAAAAAAGATAGTGATAATAAAAATGGCTTAAACATAATTGTAATTTTCATGATGGCACTAGAGTATTTCAAAGAATGAAAGGAAGAAAACCCAGTTAAGTTGCTATTTGGAATTTTTAGATATAAGTGATTTCACATAAATGGAAGAACTGCCTTGGAGGTAAAGTCATTTAAGCAGTTTATTTCAACTGAAATAATTTCATGATAGATCAACGTGTCATGCAGTAATGTCATAGAGTTGATGCTATAATCAGTAGCTTTTGTCAAGATGTTTGCCCTCATTCAGATTTTGTAAAAAATGTAAAAGAAAAATATTTAATTATAATACATTATGTTCAGTGTGCAGTCAGTGCAGACTTGGTTTTCTTTTTAAAAAGCATTTATTGTGCTTTCTTTGATGATAGTCACATTTTTTTTTTTTTTGGTAGAGAGGAGGGTCTTACTATGTTGCCCAGGCTGGTCTTGAACTTCTGGCCTCAAGCAATCCTCCCACCTCGGCCTTCCAAAGTACTGGGATTGCAGGTGTGAGCCACTGCACCCGGCCTGATAGTCATACTTCTTATGATGACTTTTCCAGCTCTAAGTATAGGGATAAATATAATGAGCATGCTGTCTACTTAATACAGGATTTTTTAATGAATAGAAGATCATAAAGGCAACGACATGCTTGATATACCATCATATGCATTGATTCAGAGAGGTAACAGGGTCGCACTGATTTGCATACACTCTAGTGAATCATTGGGATATATATATCTTTTTGTAAAAGTCATTTTCTTCAAAAGAAGAGGGGGATTCTTGATGGTTTCCTGCAATAAAAAAATTATACTTTATTTCCTATAGATCTTTATTGGTTGGACTAACAGAACTATGCTTGTGGCAGAATAAAGTAGATAGAAAATGAGACAAAAAATATAAAGTAGTCACATTCCTGTTTGTACTCTACTCCCAAATGGTTTTAATGGAAAGCATTTAACCATAGTATGGGTTTGGGGTTTGATTGGCGTCAGTCTTTCTTCACAAGGGGTGCAGAAAAAAAAATTTCCCATGCCACATGGTTGGTGTGTGTATTAAGTACATAATATATATAACTCTTAGTAGGGTATTAAAACGTGAGCATGAATAATTATTCCAAACATGATTTACAATATGTTGAGTATAACTAAAGCTTCTTATAGACTGAGAGGAGTGAAATGGACTGGAGCAAAAATGCTTTAATGATAGGTGAGGCAAATTTAAAAATAATTTTTACATATTTGGAGATGGAACAAATATATGGCATAATAACAGCATAATTTTTTAGTAAAAACCAGAAAAGTATTATTATTTTAAAAGGCTCAGATAATTTTTCTGCTTTAAAAGATGTTATAATGATCTGTCTCAAGAGGAATAAACTATTTAGAAAATTTGCTGCCGTACAATGATAACTTTTTCAAATGTAAATTCAAATTGCTACTTTTTTCAAGGAAATTATTGTATTAATTATTGTTAACAGAAGTGGTTTTTATAAAGCTTTTTATCTCTTCTATAAGTGTGAATATACTTGAGTTTATTGCAAACTTTCTCAGACCAGATTACATTTTATGCTGTCAGAATTTATAGACAAAAACCCCTCAAGTATTTAGATGATAATGAAATTATTCAACAAGAGATACAAACAGAATATACACCAAGCCAAGTTTGAATGGTGTTAATTATCAATCTGACATTTACCAGCAGAATAAAATTGATTGTTGGAATCATATTCTTTTCTGTTTATTTTTTAATAAAATTTTGAAATTATGTAAGTACTACAATTGATAGACTACCATGTGGAGCTTAAGGTGTAGTTTAGAAAATAGCTGCTGTTTTAGAATTCTTGCTCACTTATTGCATATATATATGTATATATAAGATTAATGTTTTTATGCAGTAGTTTCCACATAAGAGTTGAAATTAAAACCAATTTGGGACACAAAATGTCACAAATTTAATCATAACTGGACACATTAGTTGAGCATCTCCAAACAATTTTAAATATGTCTCCCACATATCCAGTACAATGCTGTGAATTTCAGAGGTCCTTGTCTACCTAATGACTAATTATCTTTCTATGTATTTGGTAATTGAGTAATGTGTATGTATCAAAATATTAAACAGGTAGAGATAAATATTTCCTAAATGCCTATGTTTATCTTAGGACATTTGAACACCGTATTTCATCTTCAGTGATTAACACTGTGCTCTGTCTCAGTGAATCTTATCTTTTGTTCCTCAGAATATCTCCAGACTTTGGTCATATTGTGTTACTGTTTTGAGCACGTCTTCAGGTTTTCCTCACAGATCCACCTACAATATTCAAATACAAAAGGAATGGCTCTGTTTTGTGTGAGATTTAAGTCACAGTAAAATGGATCACGATTTTATATATTTATATTTTTTTTAAAAATGTAAAATTCATTCTTATTAATATTATAGAGAAGTGTTTGGTTCAAGTAAAGAGCCGAGTAAAAATTATACTAATAAAAGTTTTGAAGTCATTATCTTTTTGAAAAGGGAATCAAGAGAGAGGAAAGAAGAAAGCTAAAATCACATTTTGTGTGAAATCAGTCATGTTAGAAACTTCAAAACTTTTATATAAGGAAAAAAAGAAGAGAAAAATATTGAGATGGCAGAATTGCTTATAAGGTTGATTATTGTAATGAAAGGGAGAAAGACAGCAAGGTCAGTTCATAGTAATAGAACATGCAAAGACAATAAATTCAGAGTAAATATACAGAAGGCATCAGGATCCTGTGAAAAACAGAATGCTGGATGGGGGAGGGAAATACAAGTGTGTGTGTGGGGGGGTGTATATTTTAATATATATTTGAAAACTATAAATGAAATATAAACTAAATACCTATGAGATATATATATGTTATATATATATATATTACTTTTATACATACAATAATCCATTATGTATTTGTGTACGTGTGTGTGAGTATGTGGGTATGTGTGTAGGAGTGTGTGGGAGTGTATGCACGTGTATATATATACACATAAAATGTTTATTTCATTAATGAACAAACTTGAGTCATGTAGAGCTGGGTTCAAATCACCCCGCCTGATAGTTTCTGGGTTTTGAATATTGTGGTATCCCCCTTTCTGACATGGCTTGGATGCTTACAGATAATACTGTAGTTGAATGTTTATATTATCTAGTTTCATCTATGAATTATTGTATTAGTTTTCTGGGACTTAACAAAATACTGCCGATTAAGTGGTTTCCACAACAGAAATTTATTTTCTCACAGTTTTATAGGTTAGAAGCCCAGGATCACGGTGTTGGCAGGATTGATTTCCACCGAGACCTCTCTCCTTGGCCATAAGATGACTGTCTCTTTTCTCTGTCTTCACATGATCTTTCCTCTGTACCTGTGTCCTAATTTCTCTAATTTTTCTTCTTATAAGGACACCAGTCATATTGGATTAGAGCTTACCCTAATGACCTCATTTTAACTTAATTACCTCTTTTAAGACTCTATCTCCAAACATAGTCACATTATAAGGCCCTAGTGGTTAAAATTTTAACATATGAGTTTGAGAGGTGCATATAATTCAGCAGGTAACAATTGACATTACAGCCCAGAAAGAATTTTATGCTGGGCATATCTGCAAATTGGTATCCTGCTGACTTATTTTAGTTGTTTGTAGCTACCTGATCTTTATATTTTTCTTTGTATCCCTTCCTATGCTTGGGTTGGGCCTATCTAGAAGGGATATTAGGAGTAAAACAATGACTCAACACAAGTTAACATTTTATTATTTACAATTTTTTGTAGGATACAATAATTCATAATTTCTGGATTTTTAAAATTTAATATGCATTATTATGTAGTCAACATTTGTCATTTGTATTTTGGAAATCTGTTGTGTGGCCTCACTTCAAATATCTTTGGTATCAAATTTAGAGAGCTTAATTGAATAATGCAGTGTGTTCACCAAGCACTAAAATTAAATTTATATTTACTCAAATAATTTAAAAATATTTACTTTCGGGGTTCTTATAAAAAATCTGAGAAAGAATCACTTATTTTCAAAAAATGAGGAAACAGTCATTGAAATGGGGAATTACAAATATAACCCCCATTTTGAATGCTTGTAAACCTATTTAAAATTTTAAAAAATCGGTTGGCAAACACTCATCTATACACTACTTTTATAATATGCATTATCACTTAAATGTTACAATGAACAGAATAATTGTGTCATTGAGTGTTATTCCTATTCAATTAATTTAAATTACTTTAAACTACCTATAAATGCTATCTTAATATTTACCATTTAATGTTTGGCATTTTGTATCAATATAATACAATTATTTAGAGAAATAAAGCATCATTTCTCCTCTGATAGTGTACTCAAGATTATAATTTGAAATCTGTTGTATATCTGAGCTGCTTTGGGGTCATTGGAATTTGCTGTAAAAGTCTTGCTTTAACATCTTGCTTGTTTTTGCTCAGCACTTAACATCTTTAATATGTTCTATTTAAGGCAAATGCAAAACACTAATGTGTTTGTTACTCACAAAGGAAATAATAAATTCTACTAAAAATAAACTAAATTAGTTGCCTGGGAAAGTTGAAGGTAAAGACATTTCTACTTACTACTAAAAAAGAAACCATATTATATAAAAGTGACCATATGGAAATCTTGATTATAGAAATCATTGTTAACTTATAAAAAATTTAATCCAACTCTTTAGTTTTAGGTACAATAATTCTCCAAGATACATGGCAATTCTTTTCAGGAGCATATTATTAAATAATTAATGCTTTATTTCTGCATTTAATTATTATATTGCTGTATATTTCCTTGAATTAAAAATATTTTAAGATATCTAATTCATTACAAAACACAAAAATTGATTAGTCCAGTTTTCTTTTAAAGAAAGTAAACTAAGATTTGACACATATATAAAATTCTTTAAGATTTATGTGACTTTTGAATATTACTTCTGTACAAAATTTAAATTATCAAAGATTGTGCTGATCACAGTTATCTTCCCTGTAGCTTGGTCATTCACTCCTTTATCACTCATAGTCCGTCCTTCTCACTTGACACATATATGTGTGAACTATGAAGAACAGATTGAGTATTAGATTCAGTCAAATTCTTTATTTAGAATGAGATCTTTTGAAAACCTAGTACTTACACTTAAATTAACTTAACAAGTAAAATAATAAATCAGAGGAGAAATACCATCTTTGTCAAAATTAAGAAAGTGTTATAAACTCACACAATTAAGACTAGAAATTTCTAGCAGTTATATTTTGAATTAAGTTGAATCTAAGAGAAAACACACAAACACATGGTTTAATGTTTTTGACTGAAAGAAGAGTGAAATTGTAAAGGATCATGCCTCCTTACTTGAAAAAGATCATATGGTAAGCAGGACACCAAGTACTTAGAGCCACTTCCCCTACAACAGATCTGCAGCAGCCACCGTGAAGTTGCGATCAAGAACTCACTGCCAAGTGTTGGTGTTTGTTCTTATCATGATCCTCCTCTCCCCCGCATGCTTTCTTCTCCTCCTCTGCAATGGTTAACTTTATTTGTTAACTTGATTGGGCTAAGGGATGTCTAGATATCTGATAAACACTATTTTTTCATGTGTCTGCTAGGATTTTTCCAGAAGAGATTAGCATTTGGATCAGTAGACTGAGTAATGAAGATCCACCCTTACCAGTGAGCTCAGGCATTATCCATTCCATGGAGGGACCAAATAGAACCCAAAAAAGTGGAAGAAGGGCAAATTCTTTCTCTCTCTCTCTGTCTCCTTGATCTGGGGCATCTATCTTCTCCCGCCCTTGGGCATCAGGGAACATTAATTTATGGAGAAAAAAAACTTCCACCTCTACAGCCTCAGAGAACTTCTAAGAGTGATTTTTCTGTCTCTCCACTTCTTGCCATCTATTTGCTAAGGTGAGGGGTAAGTAATCTGATTGGGTCAAACTTACTCATGAATGTAGAATATATATCTCACAGTTCAGCAATGGCCTATACCTGCCCTTTTGACTGTCTGCCTTGTGTGTCTATAGGAGCGAGCCAGGTTTTCTTCGTCTATGAAATTTTTTTCATCAAAGTGAGACTGGAAAGCAGGAAGCCATTCCAGATTCTCTGCCTAAAGCTGAGAAATAAGGCTGCTCTGGAATCCAGGCTCTGTTTCATTCAGTTTAGGCAGCGAGAGGTCTGATCATATTTTCAAACCAGATGATATTAGAGTTTCTGCTTATATGTACTATATATCTCCCTTTAGCTAATCCCAGATTCTTTATGTACTATTGGCTTGATTTATGACTAGATGGATGCCAGAATTTAGGCAGCAAACCTTTGCTGCTATGGCACACAAAAGCTTTGCATAATCAGTAATTGACTTTGAAATAAGAGCAAGATGATGATCAAACCATATTAATTGTGTATGTTTTTAGTTATTTCATATCAATTTATTGAATGATTCATTTTATCTTCCTTTCCCATTCTAAATACCATTAGGTTTTGGTTTGTTTTGCTGGAGCAGGTCATCACTTTGGTTCAGAAATCTGGATATTAATAACTTGTCTCATAGGTTGTTATTTGGTGAATAGTGTATTTTTTTACTGAAATTTTATGTTTTTTAAAAATTCTAATATTATTCTCCTTCAGATCATGCCCCCATGTGGATTATTAGTCAAGATGGGTAATTAAAAAAAAATAGATGCCAGGCGAAAGGAGAGGGTGTATTTATCAGAGTTCTCCACAGAAACAGAACCAATAGGACATATATAGACATATATACACACACATAAGAAATATATATATGTATGTATATAAAAGAAGATTTTCAAAATTGTGTTCTCTTAATCTATTGGATTTACAAGCTGCAGCTATAATCAGTGAAGGAAAAATCCCAGCAGTGTATCAAGGCGATTCCACATCTACCTTCATATGTGCTTTCACCCAAGACCTGCCTGTGCTTCTTGAGTATGCTTCTGAGATCAGGCAGATGAAATTCAATTTTGCCTGAGGCCATTTCTTAATTTGTCAACCATCTTCCAACTTGAGAAATTTAGGATGGTGAAGTTTTATTTTATAAGCCAGCAAGTTCTGTGTTGTAAAATTGTCTTCTAGATTCTTTTTGAAAATGTAAAAAGTGCTTTAGTTTATCTCTATCTATACAAATTGGTACAAGAAAGCAATCAGCACTTTTAATGTTCTGCTTGAAGATCTCTTCATGAATAAGTTCATTTGATATATTTTCCATTCTGTGTAGGCAACTATGTCATGTAAAATGTGTCTCCTTTTCTCCAGTATCCAATAGCAATGTTTTCTCATCTTCCATACTCCAACAATAATTAGTTTACTATTACTCTAATTTTCAATCACAGCCTTCTAACCGTCTTTAATTTTCTTACTTATTAGCACTTCAAAAATTCAGTGCCACATAATGTAGGTTTTGTTACAACAGCCCACTAATTCTGGTACTAATTTCCTATTATTTATTTATTGTGACTGCTAATTTATTGTGACATAAACAATAATCCCAAACATAGTGTCTTGAAGTAGTAAAAGTTTATTATTTTTGTATTTCTGAGGATTGGCTGGGCAGATACAGTATTGGCTGTGATCACTCAGGGAACTGCATTTACTTGGGAATTCGGTTGGACTGGGATATTCCAGATCATCTCTCTCACACATAGGGGATTTTATTTCAGGCTATTGACTGGATAGCCTCAGTTCTCTTCCGTATAGTCTTTCTCACTGCACATGGTCTCTCATCATCCAACAATTTAACCCATGCTTCTGCACAAATGTTGGTGGCTTCAAAGAGAGAGTTGTTCAGATATGGTGAGGCCAACAAATCATGAGATGACTACCACTGAAAAGAGACTTTGTTACTCACAGTTCTCGGGAGGAGGGGACATGCCATACCATGGATGCCACAGAGGGAAGCACCAGGATCAGTCATGAGGCAGAAAGAACAAGGCGGTTTTTGTGGGAAGGAATGGGTGAAGAAAAGTAAGTGTGTTTACGGTTGGATAGTTTGAATAATTTTAGTGGGCTCTGGTCTATCAAGCTGGTGCCTAGTTGTCTACTTCCTGTCCCTGGGGTGATTAGCACAGGGATATAGTGTCCCCAGACTGCAAAAGCCTGATAAAGGAGACAGTTTGGGGTTATGAACTCAGGTTTGTTTGGTTTACATATCAAAGGCACGATCACTGGCAAGTTGTTTGCTATGTATAGGAATTAGCTAACCCTGGAAGAGGAAGGCCCTCCCCAAGTCTACAAAACTCCATGATGTTAAAGCATCATAAAATACAGAAAATTTTTTAAAAAATAATAAATATTGAAAGAGTGTTCCCAGAGCAACAAAAAGAAGCAGACTTTAAAGTCTAGCCTGAGAAGTCACATAATATTGTAGACATGGTGATATATCATCCATATTCTTTTTCAAGGAAGGACGTGTTGCCCAGCAGTTGGGAGTACCATTGACCCAAAAAAAAAAGCCTTTTCATGTGAACTCTTCAAAAGTTGTCTCAGTGGCAGAAAGTCACCTCACCTGTGGTCACCCACGGTCAAGCATGCCCATATCCAATGGATGATTATGAGGGGGTTATAAAAAAAGACTTGGCTATTTTAGCCCAATACAGGACAACTCTGGAGGATATTTTAGTTCCAGAGCTCATTGGCTGCTTGGCTAAATGTAGTAAGGAGTTGCTTACAGGTCAACTTCCCCTACTGCTCAGTCTTGCTTCTTTTCCTTCCCTTTATAGGTGTTGATACTAACTGCACACCCTAATAAACATTGTGCACATCAAACTCCATTTCACAGTCTGTTTCCTGGAGGATCTGGCCTTACAAAACAGCATTATTTCCAACATATTTTATTGGTTAAAGCAATTCACAAAGCCATCCTAACATCAAAGGAGTAGAAAAATGAACTCCACATCTTTAAGGGAAGAATAGCAACAGCAATTTGTGGTCAAAGTTTCCAATCTTCTCCAGACAACAAGATTTTAGAGCAAGGTTACGTCTTCTGACATAGAGAACTATTTACCAATTGAGTAACAGTTTTTGACATGTTACCGGAGTCTGGTGTAATCTGGGGTACTGACAGTGGGATAAGTGACTGGCCTTGGTCACCATGACTCAGGGTATTGTCAGGTCCATAAAATAATTAGGTCAGTAATTAAAACATGAAGGAAATGATATAGTTTGGATAATTCAAACAGCACCAGCTGATTCAATAAGCAATTTGAAGAAGTGGCTCAGACTCCCATTTCACCTACTTTATTTGATCTGTTCTCTCTCCTTAGATTACACCTATTCTTACATGTGTGATTTCTTATATTCATTTAATAGAGGGAGTTAAAAATTCTGAGTAGGTCATAAAATTTTTTTCTCAATATATTAATTAGAACAGAAAATAAACCACTGCCACATGATTGCCTTAATGGTGACCCTAATGAACATTGATGATAGAAAATATGGTAAGCTCTATTATTGGTAATAACTTTTGTACAGATGTGCATGTTTTCTGACAGAAGTAGATGCATGGACTCCTGGACAGTAGTGAATAGCTTAGCTTATAAGTCAGAGACGTAGAAAGAACAAGACTAAAAGTTGAAGACAAAACAGGCTGCAGAGGAAAGATAGCATTGGACCAATTGGAGTAGGAACAAGGTATGTAGACCTTTGAATCACATATCTATGCCCATGAAAATGAGACCATCATTTTAAATGAGTTAATTCACAACTAACTACTGGATGTCAGTTACCCTTTCTTCTTGACACAGAGAAATTGTATGACAGATCCATGAACAGAGTTTCCAAAATGTCAAAGATGATGAACATGATGTATGGGCACAGAAGCACAGTCTCCCTCTTACCCTAACTAACTCCCTAACTGCTGAGCTTCTAATCTAACAGCCTCAGAAATCTATGTTGCTCTCTACATAGCAAAATCTCCTGAGGAGGCCAGCTAGCCACTTGGTGTCAAGTCAATTATGGTAGAATCATTTACTTTTGAGAAATTAGAAATTTATTATTATTGGCATTCACACCTATTTCTGACATGAGTTTGTCTTTATGGCTAGTAAGTCTTTGTCATCACCAATATAAGAGCTCCTGATTTGATTGCAAGAGATCTTGCACTACATTACCTCAGACCAAGGAACCTATCTGATGAAAAAGGAGTTGAAACATGGATAAATGATCGGGGTATACACTCTCCCACCAAATAGCACATGCTTGTAAGCATTTGACCTGTTAGCATATTGGAATGGACCGTCAACACACAGATAAGGATTCAGCTTGGGGGCAACACTCAGCAAATTTAGGTTATTGTTTTTTACAGTCTTTTATAGTCATTGAACCAGTGGCAAAATATGCTATAGCGTTCCAAATAGCTAGAATACATTGGTCCAGAAAGCAAGGAGCGGAAGTAAGATTGGTCCCTCTCACCAACATTTCTAGTGAATCACTCGTAGAATTATGCTTCCTATCACGGCATATTTAAGGTCTGTTATATTAGATTTCTTATTTCCAGGCAGGCATGGTTTTACCCTGTGAAAGGGTTTTCATGGTATGTGAAGTTGCGACTGCCTCATGGTCACTTCAGAATTCTTATGAAAACAGAACTGGCAAAAGAAAAAAATAGTTAATATGAGGAGTTAGACTTCCTGATGCAAAATGGAGTATGTCTAGAACATAAAGGTTTTGTCGTTGATTCTCTGCCAGGTGATAGCAATGAATTAGCAGTTGCAGTAACAAAAACCTTAATAGGGCAAGAAAATCAGTGGCTTATCTCCTTCAGGAGTTAAGCTCTTTATTACTCAATCAGCCAAGCAGACTTGTCTCATTGAGGTATTGGAATGAGTGGTGGAGGAAAGAGATAATTATCGATTATGGCCTCCTGTAAAAATATATTTCAATAATTCTTTTGTATTAAATATTTTTTTATTTTTTAAATTATATTGAACCACCACCTTGAAAAATTAACAACACAGAGAAATTTAAGGGTCACAGAAAGATTTTGAAGTTAATGTATTTATTCATTAATGTGATTTAATGATAAGTTCCTCAGTGTATGCATATGTCAAAATTTATCAAATTGTACAAGTTAAATGTGTTCATTTTACTATACATCAAAAATAACTCAGTATATTTGTTAAAAAGAGAAAATGAATACGTAATGTACATATATAATGAGCATTCAAATATACATACGTGTGTGTGTAAACATAATGAATTTTACTCATTTTTACATATTGTAGGTAAGATATCGTATAGTAAGAAGAACTTGCCTGCTATTGTTATACTATGGCATTGTTGTTTAGGATCCCTAACTCCCTAACTCTACTGCAGCTCAGGAATAGAAAATCAGTGGCAATTACACTGAGAGAATCAGTTAATGAGGCTTTATTTTGGCTTTGTAGTATTTGTACACATAAATATACTCTGCTTAGGATTTGTTCTGACCTCTAAAGTTGTACTTGATAAGAGGTAATGATAAATGGAATCAAATAAATCCAGGAATCAATAAGATTCTAAAGGTTATCAAATCACGCTCTCATGATTCAGAGAGGAAACCATGTCACAAAAAATTTCAATGATTTGCAATAATTACACATTTTGTGGCCTCCAGGGTTAAACAACAGGACTTAAGATGTTTTATCAAGTGATCCCTCACTATGACAAACAGATAATATTATTTGTATGAATTTCAATAGTGCAGCTGTGTGAAACAAAACTATTGATCATTCTATTGAAGGGAGAGAGAACCAAAGGTTGATGGATGCTTTGAAGACAACAAACTGAAAGCCTAAAGGTATTCAGAGAGGAGTAGCTTTGCCTGTGATCAAGAAATATAAGCCTCATTTATTTTAGTCTCCATTTCTCTCTAGTATGTTAGTTAATATGCTTGTGTATTTAAAATGGTAGGAAAGAATTTAGCTATAATTTTGTTGAAATAAATTCAGCTCACATGCATAACTATAAGGAATTAAGAAATATGTTTTTAAATGTGCTTCCAGATTTGGGATATTTCCAATTGCTTTTAATAGAAGAAGCTCAGTTAGATAGTAGACTCTAATTAGAGTACCACTGAGCAAAAAGATAATTGCACTTACAGCACCCTGAGAGAGCATTCAAGATGCAGCAGGTGGACAGGAAACACTACAGCATGCCAGTGAGAAACAACATTTCACTGAACACAACAAGATATACCATGCAAGTGGAATAGGATACATGAAATGAACGCATGAGCATAGCAGTTCCTGTTTTGTTAATTAGGCTACATTCATGCTTCAGTGATGCTGTGATTTACCACTTCATCCTCCTGTAGCCTGTTGTGCAAATGCACTCATGCTCCTAGTAGCTGTAAACAGTGTGTAATACCTGCTGCCTATTGAGATGTAATTATAACATCACAATAGTGTTTGTGTAACAGTATGTTTTTAAAAATTTATAATAATTTTCCCTCACAAGAAGATATTAGTGAATCCCTCATTGGTTTTTTAAAAAATTAAGTATTTTCATGTAATTTCTGCAACTAAGACTTATACTATTGTACTTGTCTTGTTATATTATCTAGTTATATTGATAAGTTATTTCTAAAATATACATAATTTCTTCCTATAGCACCTCTTTACAACTTAAATGCTGCAGGCTGTCTCTACATTGGTATATGGACGTTTGTTTAAAAGAATCATAATATTTTAATAATTTAGAAATCTTATATATGATTTAACAACATAATATATGACTAAGAGTTGATGATTGTGTCTTTTATTACTCAGTATATACATGAAGGTATTATTTTCTGTTTGTACTTTCCTTTAACATTTTTATAGTGAGCATTTGGTGTATATTGATAGAGACAATTACAATGACACTATACAATTGTGTCACACTGGCTAAAATGCCAGGCAAAAGCCTTGGAAATACGCTCAGTGTAAATTGTCATCATGCATCATTGTCAGTTGTGGAAAAAATAGTGCCCCTGTGAAACTTCCCATTGAGGTAATTAAATGAGAAATTAAATGTTCAGCTATTTAGCACAAGGGCTATTTCACAAGAAAAGCTTAGTTAAAAAGTGAACTGCTATTGCTATTAAAATTATGGAGAGTTGTGTGCTCACTCTATATTGTTCCTGATTTATATTAATATTATATTTTTATATTATTATTGTATTATATTGTATTATATTTTCAGTTATTCAACTTCAAAATGCAAATTTTCTATTTCTCATCTTCAAACATCTGAAGAAACTGTGGAGTATTACTCAGCAATAAAAAACAATGGTGAATTAACACACCTGGTATTATCCTGGTTGGAGCTAGAAGCGAAGTGTCACAGGAATGGAAAAACAAGCACCACTGGTACTCACCATCAAATTGGTACTAACTAATCAACACTTACATCACACAGGGCAATAATATTCATCAGGGGGCGGGCAGGTGGGAAGGGGGTGGAGAGGATGGGAAAACTCTCACTAAATGGATGCGGGGAGCACAGTTTGGGGGATGACCACAATTGTAGCTCTGACACGGGCAGTGCATGGGCAATATATATAGCCAAAGTGTTGTACCCCCATAATATTCTGAAATTAAAAAAAAAAGTATTCTCAGACTACAAAATGAGGTATTAGAAAAATACTGCAATTATAAAGCTGTGCATTTGGGAGTTTTGTATTATATGAGATACAGATTTAGATCACATGGGGAGGTTGACATGAACTGTTAACAGTAATCCATTTCCATATTTCAAATATTTGTCATTGAATATTAAGTCTCTTTATGCTTACTCTATGTGCTCTGAATTTTAAGAATTAAATAATATATACTAATAAAATATTTTAAAAATTCAAGTATATATATCAAATACATACACATATATAATTATACACCAATTATATCACATTTTCTTATATTTTAAAGGTCTCACTGCTGTTGGGATATATAATATGGAACTAACTATAAGCAGATTTGGAATCATGTTTTCTTAATTTTAACATATGTAATAATCATATTTCATTTTTAGCTTTTTCTCCTTATTTCATCAATAGCAGTAGATTTTATCAATCAAAATAGTAACTGGTGAACAGCGTGATATTAGACACCTCTGAAAATTGGCCACCTTCTTACACTCTGAGGACATTTTGCAGAATTTCCAAGACCTAGTTCTCTCTCCCTGACCTCTAACACTTTCTCAAATACGAATGCCTACCATTAAACCAAGGAAATAGTAGCTAACAGTTAGCATCCATTTGTTTTGCTATCCCTTATTATTATATATGATGTAAAATTAAGCATTTTATAAAAACCTAAGTGTGTTTCCTTTTTTTATCTGCTGCTTTGAAGAAGCATAGTGGGCTTTAATCCTTTCTTAAGGGTCAAGAATTAGTAAGTAATGCAACCACCAATTTTGGAGAAGAAAGCAGCTCTCTTTTCCTTTCTAAAATCTCACAAAAATTTTCCTAGGCTGAATGAACAATGACAGGACCATTTCCATGTTTAAGTTAGTGAGTGCAGTGATTAAACATGATAGACAAAACTTTATAACACCTAATTTTTCTACCATCCTACCATGACCGAAGAGAAACTCAGAATACGATTAGTTGATTAAGGACTGTGCCCCCAAAGATTATTTCTATGTTATGCTTGTGGTGTCCCAAGGGCCCTGATTAGGTAAAAATAATTTAGCTATTGTGTTTGATAAATGTGTTTGTAAAATGAAAAAGCAAATAGCAAACTATTTCAAGAATGAGATTAAAATAAAAATTGTAAAGAAGAGAGTCCCTTTGCTTTTTTCATGTGCTATGTGTCCTCCAATGAGAAGGCCACCTCACTAAGACAAAAGATTTATACCAATAAGATGATGAAAATTCTTTTGCTGTTTGTGAATTTGCATCACCATTAGGAGTATTATTTCCCCAAGAGGAAACAAAGAACAGTAGTAATGAACTCTATAGGTACAATGAAATGGATAAAAGCCAAACAGAATCACTGCAGTAATAGTGAAGGAGGAAACACTGCCTTTTCCTCCCTTTTACCACCTCTGCACTGGTTTTCCATTCTGTTTTTTTTCCAGTTCCAACTTTTGTGAACAACTCCTTCTCCAGACTTTTCCCTTTGGGTCAAGAGAAAGACTATAAAGGATGACTGGACAGTCTGTCACAAATGATCAACAAATTGCCCTGTAGTCCAAGATTACCACGTTATTTAAAACAAGTCAGATTATCATGCCCATGGAGAACCATGAAAAGCTTTATTTTAACCATAATATGAAAATAATAAAATCAAGTGTAAACAAAGTACTATATTTATATTTTCACTTGGTATTTGGTACTAATGGTGTAGAAGTGTTAGAACACAATAGAAGATAATGTCCTTTCATCCTGTTTCTTGTGTACTTTTTAAGGCTATAAAACTTGTAAGATTAGCGAAAGAAAAGAAATTGATGTGCCATTAGCCGTAAACCTTTATTCAGAATATGACAGCTTAAAAATGATGTCAAAGGTGTGTTCCAGCTTGGGAGAGAGGGGTAAAGTGTTCTGGGGGGCTTTGCCAAAGGTTTAAGCAGATGTTGAGCTAGTGTGGGGGAACATTTGATCACATGTGGGTTTCAGAAGAGGAGAGAATTGTTTTGGGGTTTAATAGCTTTTTGTTGGTGAAATATGTTTTTACCAAGAGGGTTGAAGAGGAATAGGCTAGGGGTTAGGGTTAAGGTCATGCAAATATCAGAGTGGGAGGAAAAGCTGCAAGGGTCAAAGTAATGAAGGAGGGGGTAGTTGGCTAAGTGGAAATTTTAATTATTATCTCTTATAATTATTCCTTTTGGGCAAAGAGGAGATTGAGCCTTATTATTTGACAAATTTTATTGATTACTACAAATCTGTACCACTAGTGTCAATTGAACTCTCAGACTCTTTGGTGATAGCTACTATCAGAGCTTCTCATGATTTTACTCTTTGTAGCCAAATTTCAATAATTTATCAAATGAGATATTACCTGAAAGATTTTAAAATTCTGTCAAATGTGCATTAAAAGAACTAACAAGGATGAAAATTAGAAGTACTTGAAAGTCTTAAATAATGCCTTTAAGTTGAGATTCTTCCCAAACTGAAATCACTGAGGAGAACATATCTCCTCTCAATAAAAAGTCTGTGAGGAAAGTCTGGTTTGATATTAGTAGCATTGAGTATAATGCAGTTGATTCTCCTGATATACAAAGTAACAAAGTTAAGAGAAAACTTTAAAGAATATCAATTTAATGATGAAAAAGTTAAAATGAACAGAAAGATGGCAAAATAAGCATTAATAAAAGAATAGAAAAAGGCAAAGGAGAGCATGGTCATCAGTGCCTACCAGCAATTGGGGATCTCCTTCTGAAGGTTTTGGGCTGAAAATGTCCTTGTCTAGTAATCTCCTACAATCTAAGCTTCTTGGGAAAGCTGTTTCCCTAGTGATGACTTCTTCTGGTAACTCCCGAAGAAATCTCAGCTTTAGACCTACCATCACTATGGAAATCTGGGAGGTGAGTCTTTTTATCTGAGAGAAATAAATTCACCAGAATTTTACTAACATGTTTGTGGTTCACAGCAATGTCCCTCCGAAGAGGCTAAAGAACACTCTTACATTGTTGTTGTTTCCAGTAAACTGCATCTCTGAGCTTAAGGTCATGCAGGGATTCTTAAGTTTTATGCTTGGGTAAAGCCACTGAACCTGTTCATGATAAGCTTGGACATGTGGCATTAAGCCTCTACATTATTTGGCCATATAAGCCTATAAAAAAGCAGAGTCAGGGTTAGGGATTGAGACCTGCAGATGCAGAGTATATTCAGTAATGAGCTTCTATCGGGATGTGTTAGTTTCTGTTGGAGACATAATCCCTATGAGAAGTAATAGCAAAGTCTATGGCCTTGGCAAACAATGCACCCCACATGGATTTGCAAATATCTCTTTAAATGTGCTATTCATCCATTGGTAATTTCTGAGTACTGAATGTGATAGGTGCAGTGAGGCTTCTTGGTGAAGGGTAGAGTCTTTTTAAAATTTCGTAGTTATTGTTCCAGTGAAACGGCTACTCCATTGTAGACTACCCCCTCCAGAATGTTTGTTTTCTAATCATGATCAGATAAAAATACACACTATAATCTCTAATAAGTTCTACAGAGGACTTCATATGTTGCTATGAAATAAGTATATTAGAATTATTCTTTTCTTCTACTGTATAAAAAGTTCCCCCAAACAAATACCCCAATATTTAAAACAACAATAATTGTTGGTTGTGCAACATTGTCAATGGTACAGAGTAAGAGTAACATATGTCACCCTTTGGGTACTAGGGCTGGAGGAAAACACACCAAAATATGCTGTGAGTAATAAATGGTTTGTTCTGTGATCAAGAAACTTCATGTTTTCTATCAAAATATGAGAAAATGTATAAATTTAACAGCTTCTTAAGCCACCAATTGCATCCCAGACTTAAAATCGCTTTTTAAAATAATGAATGAATAAATGAATAGCTGTAGTCTGTTTTTCCAGTAGAAACATTACCATATGAATTATCTTTTAGCTCATTAAATGTTCATATAATACTTTAATTTTTCTGAATTATATTTTAAGATTAAAAAATAAGCTTATGCCATATTTTTAAAATATTATAAAATAAAAACTTAATTTTAAAACTGTGTTTTACATTTTCTGAAGGTTAGAGAGATTTTTTTTGACCCATTGCAGATGCATGCAATACATTCAATATAACAAGTATGTATACTATTAATTTGACCAAATTGGATAATTCCTCCTCATTTGAACAGCTTCATAGATCTCAAAAAATTGATTTTGTTGTGGACTATTATATGTGCAACACATATTGGTCAGAAAATTACACTTGTTTAAAGTTCTGTAAAGTTTACAGGCTTTCACATGTTTCTTATAAAATACTTGACTAGATTGTACATAATTACTTAACAATTCTGAATTATTAATATTAAGCCTTCATTTCTAGACTTTAACAATTTGTAATTTTATCTGTTTCTCCAGAGGGTAATTATTTTACAGAAAAGAAATATAAAATCAATTTAACATTCAAAACAAAACAGATTTGAGCCAACACCATAGGATTTCTCAGAAACTTAACTCTTAGTAAAAAAATCGGAAAATATTATCATTCATATTCTACATCAAATTTCAAACTGGTAGAGTGTTGTTTACAAAGTGGGGGTAGATAAATGATGTCTAAATCTTGAAGAAGAAGAGGTTCTTTGATGAAAAGGTCAGCTGATGAGACAATAGCTGATAATTACACTTGAAAAATGTTTTGTGGAATGTGTGTGTATGTATATGTATACACACTTATGCATATATTCTTGTGTTTGTGTGTGTGTGTGTGTATATATATATAACATGTATTCTTTTATATATATATATATTTGTATGAAGCAAACACTAAAGAAAATTCTCAGAATAGGAAGAAATAGGGCACATGGTATGTTGTAATACATGAGGGTAGAAAATTCTATGCCATAGAGGTGCAGGTAATTATGTTGTGATATAGCTATCAAAAAATGTAATTTTATCCTTATAGGTTCTATTATTTTTAACAATAAATGTGAGAATACAGCTAAAAATTGAAGTTACATTAAAAAGATATTAAATATTCTATTCAGTAAATTCCAACTCAGAACATAATTTTTGAATTTATATCTCAGCAGACATTTAACCTTAGTAAGCTTTAATTTCTCTCTCTGTAATATGTATATGTAATATTGTGATACCAGCAATGTTCTGCTACAAATGTAAACTATAAATTAAATCTTTTTAATTTATATTTGAAAATAATTTTTAAGCTGTTTTATAACTTAATGATACTAACCATTCTGTAAAACTCTCAATTATACTGGCTAACTTTTTTGATCAACTTGGAGATCAAATAACCATGTTGGGACTTTTTTGTTTATTTACTGGGTTTGGTTTTTGCATTTTTGTTAGGAGAGGAAGGTGTGAATTTTGTATAAATAGGTTCATATGTGCCATGTAAACATCTCTTATAAATGTAAATAGTTATGTAAACAGTTGCATTTGTTTCCAGAGGCTTTATATGCAAAAACTCAACCATATTTGGCATTTAGTTAGTGACTATTGAACTAATGATTTTGTCAAATATATTGTGGGTTATAAAATAAAGTGACTCTAGTAGACACAGTCTTTGGCCAGAACTTAGTCCTGCAATTAAGAAGTGAAGCCTGCTCAAAATGTTCCATCACCCCCAGGGATAGTCCTTCCCTAGATAGAAAGATCAGAAGTAACAACTTACATTTCTTATATGATTGACAGTCATTTGTTACCTCTTTCATAGTAAAATGTGACACCAGAGACTTATGTGTGTTAGCAGCTGTTGACAAGCCAATTTATTTATTCCACATTGATTTTTATCCTTGTCATATTTATAGTACAAAACATCCTTAACATTTCTTGCCTTTTATTATATCCTGAGGTGAGATAATCATCAGCATATCCTTCAACATTCCTGTTTACCACAGAGCTCATCACTGTAAGACTAATGCAGGAGTCAAGAAGACAGTTGTTGACAATAAATTGCTATTATTTTGAGAGCTCCTTTCCAAAATCCAAATCTTTAAAAAAAAAAAAAAGGTGAGTCACTATCACTGTGATCTAGGTTGATATCAAGATCACTGGGAGGAAATGTTTCTACAATATCTATGAAACTCTGAGAAGGGTTGGCCACATGCGTCTTGGAAGAGATGCCTTAAGGGCTCATTCCTCTGAGTATTGTGCACACAATACAAGACCTGCTGTTCATCTTTAAGAGACACGCTCAATGCCAGATTAACCTGTAAAATTTGAGTGCCCAGGCATTGCAATTTGCCCTTATAATCTCATTAAACAGTTCATTATGCTAATTGGTTGTTTAATTTGGTCTTGAAACACTCTCTTATGGCTATGCTGTGTTTGTTAATTATTTTTTCCAGAATTCTTTAGTTCTTTCATTAATTGCCTTTACTTTTTTGACAAGCATGGTAGTATTTATCACAGAACATTTGATTTTCTGCCAAATACATCATTTGTCATTTTTTGAAAAGCCTGGATAATATATTTTGATCATTTTTAAATCCTTCTTCCAAACTTAATACAAATAAAAAGTAACGCATATTTAAACATGGCATTTCTAAATTGCATGTGTTTATTTGACTTTCAGTTTCAATAATCTATAATTCCAAATCACTCTCTACATATCATTTTATCTTTGACTCTTTTCTTACCACTTCTTAGTCTATTGTTCTACTACTTCAAATTATTTGCTAATTTCAAATAATGTTATAATTTCTGTTTGTGTCTAAAAATATTATAAGAATGGCTAATAACAAAATACTAATATCTAGATTATACTTTTATGACCAGTAACCAAGTTTCTAATATGTTGTGTCTGTGTATGTCTGTGTGTGTATGCTTAATATATAATTCTATATTACACAATAAAAATGACTTTATTAAATGGACAAGGTATCTGCCTAAATAATGTAAATGGATGCTTAAAGTTGTTTGGCTTTTATGCTAAAATTATATTGTATCTTCCGCTGTGAGTTCCTGACTAGTTACAAAACATGTTTTGTAAATGGCCAGTATATGTTATAAATGTTAACCTTTATATACTTGACAAGCTAAGTATGCTATACTTTTACTTATCTTTCAAAACTCATTTAAAAGCACATTGTATTAGAAAATTTTTGTGTGTGTCTGGCATTTTTTCATAACTTTCCTATGTGTTCATTTAGGATTGTGTACATTTACCTATAGATGCTTATAACACACGAGATTTTAATGTTTACCTCTTTCACTAAAAGTTAATCTTAACTCTAGCTCCTTATTTGATTTTAGGTACCTAGTGCCTGTAACAGTAGATACAGGATGAGATATTCGTTTATTGGATAGATGAATAAATAAATGAAGATGACCTGAATATCTGGAGCCTATGCATAAAAAAATGTGCTCATCCTTTTTCTATGTTTACAGATTTAGCTGTAGGCTACTCTCAACAACAAGAAAGATATGATTTTATGACAGAGTAGACCCAAAGTGTATCTTTTCTCTTTCGTGGGCTTTGATTCACTGCCTTCTTTTCTTGTGCTTCACTCATGTGATCAACCTGCTATATTTGTACCAGTCAGTCATCCTTTGATACTGTAGGTGTGTTTCTATAACCAGAAGAGGTTATTCTTTTTTTTTATTTGCTTGTTCTGTTTTGTTTTAAGTCATGTGTTTATTTCCTTTGGATTTTCTCATGTATTTTTATATATCTTTCTCTGTTTCACTGTTTAGATTTTTACCTTTCTGTTAATTCACCTTTCGATGGCTGTCCCATGATTCTGAACCATGTATTAGACTTGGTGATGTAAAAATCACACAGGGTTAAATTTTTGTTCATCGTGATAGAAACCAATATACAGGAATCTTCATTTATTTTGGATTTTGTTTTCTTCTCGCCTCTCTCTTTCCATAATGTGTCAAAGATAATGAAATTAACTTCTTTATTAAGTTATGTCTTAATCAGTTTGGGTAGCTCTAAGCCATAGGCTGAATGGCGTTTAAACATTAGGACTTTATTTTTCACAGTTTTGGAGGGTGCAAGTCAGAGATCAGAGTGCCAGTACAGTGGGGTTCTGGAGAGGGCCTGCTTCCTGGTTTGCAGATGGTTGTGTTCTCATTGTGTACTCTCACAGCAGAAAGCATGTGAAAGAGTTTTTTGGGATTCCTTTTATAAGGTCACTAATGCTATTCATGGGGGCTCAAACCTCATGACCTAATTTCTTCCCAAAGGCCCTACCTCCTAATACCATCACTTTAGGGGTTACAATTTCAATATATGACTTTCGGGGGACATAAACATTCAGTTCATAATAAGTCATAGTACTTCATTCAATATTGCAGAAAACGTTACACATGAGCACCCTTTTACTCTGTAGTTTGACTGCCTCTTCCAGTTCATTTTGCATTTTGCTAACTCAAAATAAATCTATGCCGTAATAATTTTTTTTTATATTTCATCAAGAACACCTTTGTGAGCCAGGAAACTAATGTTGTGTTTACACATCTATTTTTTCATTATAATATGTATACTTTAAAATTTAGAAACCATCATTCAAAGGATACTTCAACATGCTCTTCAAATATTGTTCTATTCTCAAATATTAATTTATAGACTTCAACTGGGCTCAACAATTAGACATTTTTCACTAATTATTATAATTTATCTGCTATGCCTTTTATGTTTTGATAAATAGTTGGATAAAAGTATAGATGGATAGATTCTGAATTTCAAATAAATAAAATTTTTCACTATTTATTGTATAATTTCTTCCTTAAAATATTCCTCAAACATTTAATTTTATTCTACCATTTTTCTTCAGGGCTTATATTGAAGTTTAATTTTGTAGTAATGCATAAAATATACTTGTCAGTAGAAAGCCCCGGATATATTTGGAAAAAAATAAAACACTCAAGAAAAATCACTAAGAAATTAGACACCCCCCCTCTAAACCAGGATTGTGTGAAAACTGCAAAAGGGTTGAATGACATAAGAAAGAATACAGATCTGGAAAAATCTAAAGGTAATTCTTTAAAGAAACAAAAATAGAATATTTTTCTCAACTTTAAGTTGTACCCAAGGTGTTCCAAAGTGTGCTATTAATGTAAGTTCAAATTTCCATAATTATTGGAAAGTTCTTATGTTCTTTTTATCTCTAACTAAAAGCAAAATATAACTCACCAAGGACCTACATGTTTCCTCTTTCAAATTTTGGCTTGCAGTGAATTTCTGCGTTGTTTCAGATTAGAATTCTGCTGTTGAGGTAGAAAGAGTCTTTTTCCACGGAAATTAAATCTGCATCTTAACAACTTCAATGTGAAGCATTTGTTTTGTCAAGAAGTCTCCTCTTGTGGTTGTATTTTCTTATTTGCCGTGAAGTGGCATGTATCACAGCAGCAACACTCAGGTTTCCTGCTGCCATTATGAATGTGTATGAAGCCAACTCCCACGCAGAAAAATGGCTGTAGGACTGACATATCATTAGTAATGTAAGAAGGTGGTGTTCAAGGAGCTACCACAAAAAATGAAGTACTTCTGTAGTCACTCACTTTTCTGACGGAGAATGAAGGCAATGGAAACTAAATGCAGCATAGGTTAAGGGGGACCAATTCTATTTCAAAATGTATAATATGTCATTTTGTAAATAGTATATTTATCTGTGCATGCCTTATAGAAAATTTAATGTATATTTTTATCATAAGGTGTACTTAGCAATACCTTTTTTGAAAAGTACATAAATATATCCATTTGTTCCGAAACGGAGTCCAGAATAAAAGGGGGCATCAAGACTTGTGGGGGAGATAAAAATAATGCAGCTTCTGGGAGAATACAGATTTTCTAGGTACATTTAAGTTTATGTTGGCACCTATTTACCAAGTCACAGGTTTTGTCATAGCTGCTTTCTTGGTTTCTTCCCAGAATAAGAAAAGAGACATATTTTCAAAAATAAATTGAAGACTGTGGGCTGTGCATACTGAAGATGATTCACTGACCGTTCTTTTCAGCTTCACCAGTAATGTCTTCTCAGAATCAATAATGACCCAACAATTTATGATGTTTCAGATGATATTTTTTGGAATAATTTAGTTGTGCAAAGAAGCAAGGTTTTGAAGCTCAGAATTTAGAACGCTAAAATTATTTTCTTGTTTTTTTTTCAAAAGTGCGTTATAAAACAGAATCTTTATCCTTCATGCATTACCTAAAATAGCATATTGATCCATTTAAAAAATTATGTATGTAGCGTGTGTGGAAGTTTAGCTGAAGGTATTTCTTAATTGATTTATTCATCTATTCTTTAGCCATTTATTCAAACTTAAAACCTTAGTGAATATATGACCAAATATTGCATAAACCAACTCTTACCTTTCCTCATACTAAAAAATAAAAAGACAAACACATGAACACACAAACAAAAAACCAGTAGACTTGAAATGTTTATAATTGAATACTATTATTTTATGTAATTTTATTTTACATAAAATTACATAAAATAATTTTATGGTTATTGGAAAAGGAAGAATAAGAGTGGTAGATATTTAAATATTTGACAGATATAGCACTTTTTTTAGAATCTCCAGATGTCTTCTGGTCTTAAGCTTAGAAAGGTAAATATTAAGTAAAGCAAAAACTAAGTACTAAATGAAAAAAAAAAACTTTAATCATTAATAGTTTCTTATTTTATACCCATGTTATTTCAAATGAAATGTAATTTTAACCAAGTTTTTAAAAAGACAAAAAACAACTGCTTGACATACATGAATAATCTGGCTTTTGTCAGAGGGATTAAGTAAATGAAAAAATGTTATAACATTTGTAGTCAATGCCTCATGCTATTTTGAATATTTCTTTATGTAAATTCCGTACTTATGTGTATGATAATTTAATTACTTTGAATATATAACTGATTGAATTCATTTTAATGAAAACATTTTATAACTTCTAGTAGGATTAACAATAATGTTGAACATGACATTTCTAACAACCTAATTAATTTCATCTAAACGTTTCTTTTTGCAATGTATAGAATTTTGTATATTTATTTTAAAGTAATTCAGTTAATATTTTGAGGGTGTAGAATCAGTCTGGAAATTACTTTTTTAATATTCATAATATTTTATTTACACTTTGTTTGTAAGACTCTCTTGGCAAACAAAACTTAGACAAATTTTATGTGTTAATTTAAAAAACAAGTTTAGTTAGATTTCCAAACATTTTTATCTTGACCCACAAAATATAAACTGTGAAACATAAAAAATTAAAAATCCTTTATCAGTTTTTATTTTTTCATCCAAGCTGAAGAACTCATTTGCAATGAAGATGTCTTTGAAACTTCTTGTCTAAAAATATTAAAATTCAAGACTTCCCTGGAAATCAATGGATAACCAAATCTGATCACTGTAAACATGGGAAATACTGTCACCTGTAGTAATAGAAAATGTTAGGATGTCTTATGTTTAAGAAAATAGATGTTATTTTTTACTAGACAATTAAATTTACAAAAATATCAAACTAAAAATAAGAATTGACACAGATCATGTACCTGAGTCTTTATCAGTTCTAGCAAGAATACCACACGTATTCAAAAACACTTGTTGGCAGCCTTTCTGTCTTTCCCTTAGGAACTATGATGATCTCTTATCTATTACCATAATTTCCTATGTAATAGAGCTTCCTAGTTGTTGTGTTGCTGCTAATGGTCATGAGAATTATGTTGTTCCTTTTCTCTCTGTAGTGGTTAAGTGCTACCACCTTGCATTTGCTGTACCAGAATTCTATACCACCATGACATTTGTTCCATAACAGCATTACTTGCTAATCATTCTTGGCCTACCAACAACAGCAATTGTTAAGCCTATAAAAAGTACATTCCTTATAACCTTAGTAAAACTAATCTTTGGACATCTTGAAGTACACACTCACTCTAGCATGCCCAATTCTTTATTCTTTTTATTGGTTCTACAACACTCTATCATGGCAGATCTGGAAACTTCACCCATGTAATGGGGCCTGTAGTATTTCCAGGAGTCATGCGTACAGCATACTTGGACTGATTGCAGAAGCTCTAGAAATTCACTGAATTCTTTGTTCATTCCAAATGATAAAATTCCATATTATCAAATTCTTACTCATCCAACTTTATATTCTAGTCTGTTACCTGCAAGAGGCACCAGGACTGCTCTTTCTGTTTTCTATTGGCATGTATTACCCAGGTCCAGTGACTCCAACCATGAATGATCTCTTTCCTCATTTATGGGGTCCATCACTTCTAAAAGCTTTGGAGAGACTTAACCCTAACTTTTGGTTAAATGGCTAAGAGGGAATGTGAGAGAAGATCTTGTAGTGGGAAGTGTGTTTTGCAAGGAATCTGCTCAGACCAGTCCACTGGAGCATCTCTAGGGATGTTGTAGCCTAAAAAAGGAAAAGTGAGCCACTTCTGTAGGTTTAGAGGGCTCAGGGAGATCTGGTTGTTCAGTGTTCCCGAATCCCTTCAGGGCTCACTCAGATGTCCCCATTTCAAGTCCCAGGGTCCTGTCCTTTCCCTTTCTGACCCTGATTTTGACATGCTGACAAAACAATTCAATTAGAAATTCTGCTACTCTTACAATCAGATCTTGGGCCAGATCATCAGCATCCGTTTCCCTCCAGTTGCAGGAAATTATGGTCTGTTTAAATAATTGCGTGGATTCAATTGCTAATTGGCTGACTTGAGTCTATCATTTTCTCTGTTTAATGCATTAGTGATTATAGCAACAATGAATCAATCCCACAGTCCTTGTAATTACCATTTCCCCTGTATCTCTAATGCTATAGACATAGCAAGAAACAGTGGGTCTTATGCTTGTATTGCAGTATAGATGATCGTATCCCTGATAAGCACCTGTAAAATGATATCAATTGTAATGCTAAATATATGAAAATTAGTACCATTCCATTGGCCAATCTGTCACTATCTGGTTGATGAGAGATCCAATTTTAGTATCACATAAATATATTCTGCCACCTAAAACCATCTCTCTTACTCACTGACTTAAGACAGACTTCCCAGAAGAAGACCTGAGACAAGGACCTATTTGCAAGGCACTTATTTTAAAAAAAAAGTCTACTGAGGAAACCGATAAAAGAGGACAGCAAGACATAGAAGGGAAGAAAGTAAAAAAAAAAATATGACCTCAAGCAAGATATCATGAAGACTAGCTTTACTGTAAATCTGTTAGAGAGCTCTAAGGTACAAGTTACATTGCATACTTGTCCTGACATGGGAAGAGTGTGCTAGGACTTACATACACCACACACATCAGTTATGCGTCAGTTACGCATGAAGGGCAGCCCCAGGAGGGATATAAATTTCCCGGGACCCCTGGCTTTTAGTGGGTGTTGCAGTATAGGTTCAGGTAGACTTAGGGAGTTCTCTGAAAAAGAGTCAAAGATGCTGGCTTTTAGTAGCAAAAGGACACAATTCTTATGTTAAATACTGACAAGTGGTAAGTGGTAATAATATCTAAAATATCTTTGTAGATATTAATATATAGATATTATTATATCTATAATAAAGAAAATGATGAAGAGCAAGAACATTGAAGTAATAGGACAGCCTTACTGAGAAATATATTTTGTTTAAATTCTGAAACAAGCAAAGGAGCTCGGTCTGGGACTTGCTAAAGGAAGAGCATCCCAGGCAGAAGGAACAGAAAAAGCAAAAGTCTTCAGAGGGAAATCTGCATATCAGGCATGAAAATCAACTCAAGGAGGCAGTGAGGCTGCAGCAAAGTGAAGGAAAGAGGAGAAGGTAAGAGATGATGCTCACAAATTAAACCAGGGGCTGTTGCATACACAAGTGCAAATAACCAAGCTGCCTGCACATTGACCTACTTGAGCCATATTAATTGATGAGCAGCCACAAAGACAGGACTGGTGAACGTGTGGGTCGCTGTTCTCTCCCAAAGTTCAACCCTTGGGAAGTTCACAGAAATCTAGAAAGGGGAAGTGACGGAATTCAGAAAAGGGACCCAGAACTTTTTGCTTTTAGGCTGCATGATTAGGAAATCCTTGGCTTCTTACTGATATAATCACATGCTGAGATACATTAGCAATGCAATAAGACAGAACTTTCACACCAGCCCCATATTGCCAGCACTCCCATCATTGAGGTAGCACCAGATACACCTTTCACACACACAAACATACCTGGCTGACACCAGCAGTGTCTGATAAAAATCTTTGTGCTTCAGGGCAATAACATTCATCTGAGGGCGGGCAGGTGGGAGGGGGGTGGAGGGGATGGGAAAAACTCTCACTGAATGGATGTGGGGAGCACAGTTTGGGGGATGACCACGATTGTGGCTCTGACACGGGCAGAACAGGGGCAATGTGTATGGCCAAAGTGTTGTACCCCCATGATATTCTGAAATTAAAAAAATAAATAAAATAAAATAAAATAAAATAATTTAAAAAAAAATCTTTGTGCTTGACCTGAGCTTTATCTGGACTCCATAGAACTTTGCAGATAGCCAGATTTTTTTCCTGGAGGAAAGGTAGCAGAGAATAAGTTTTATTCAAGTTAAGAAGTGAGTGCAGATGTCTTTTTTATGGAATGTCCTTTTTTCCTTTGGGTAAATACCCAGTAGTGAGATTGCTGGATCAAATGGTAGTTCTACTTTTAGTTCTTTGAGGTATCTCCATACAAATTTCCGTAGAGGTTGTACTAGTTTGCAGTCCCACCAGCAGTGTATGAGTGTTCCTATCTCTCTGCATCCATGCCAACATTTGTTGTTTCAGGACTTTTTGATAAAAGCCATTCTCACTGGAGTTAAGTGATATCTCATTTTGATTTTGATTTGCATGTGCCTGATGATTAGAGATGTTCAGCACTTCTCCATATGTTTCTTGGCCATTAGTCTATCTTCTTTTGAAAAGTTTCTGTTCATGTCCTTTGTGCACTTTTTAATGGGTTTGTTTGATTTTTTTTTTTTTTGCTGATTTTCCTGAGTTCTATATAGATTCTAGTTATCAGCCCTTCATTGGATATACAGCATGCAAATATTTTCTCCCATTCTGTAGGTTGTCTATTCACTCTAGTGATAGTGTCTTTGGCTATGCAGAAGCTTTTTAATTTGATCAGGTCCCGTTTATTTATTTTTGTTGATGCTGTGATTGTTTTTGGGGTCTTCTTCATAAATTCTTTGCCTAGGCCAACGTGTATAAGAGTTTTTCCAATATTTTCTTCTAGAATTCTAAAGTTTTTATGCCTGAGGCTTAAGTCTGTTATCCACCGTGAGTTAGTTTTGCGAGAGGTGAGAGGTGCGGATCCTGTTTCAGTCTTCTATATGTGGCCATCCAGTTTTCCCAGCACCATTTATTCAGTAGGGATTCTTTTCTACAGTGTATGTTTTGTCTACTTTGTCAAATATCAGAATGTTTATAGCAGTACAATTCACAATTGCAATGATGTGGAAACAACCCAAGTGCCCATTAATACATGAGTGGGTTAATAAAATGTGGTGTATGTATACTATGGAGTACTACTCAGCCATAAAAAATGATGAACTACCTATTGTATTATTCTGGATGGAGTTGGAGACCATTCTTCTAAGTGAAGTATCACAAGAATGGAAAAATACAAACCACATGTACTCACCATTAAATTGGTACTAATTGATCAACACTAATGTGCACATATGGAAAGTAAAATTTATAGGGTGTTGGGTAGGTAGGAAGGGAGAGGGGGAGATTGGTAAATCCACACCTAATGGATGTGGTGTGCACTGTCTGAGGGATGGGCACACTTGTAGCTCTGACTCAGGAGGTGCAAAGGCAATTTATGTAAACAAAGTGTTTGTAGCCCCGTAATACTCTGAAATAAAAAAAAATAAAAAAAATAAAAATAAGAAGACAGCTATGTGCTCCTTACATTGTTGGAGAAAGGGCATCTGGAAGCCAGAGCCAAGAGTAAAAAGGCTTTGGGGCTGTTGTGCAGCCAGTGGGCAAAGAAACCCTTGAAGATGACTTCTGTTGGATGACTTTCAAATTAAAATGTATGGTACTGACTTTTTTTCTTCATGACAAAGACAACATTTATGATTCAAACATTGATAAAGTTTACCTATTGAATTGAAAACAAAGAAAATCATGTCATATGAATTCAACACAAAGTGTTTGAGAGAATGTTGGTGTTCCTCGACATAAGCCTACCCTCATCTATCAGAGTACACTGTGAAAATTCTAACTCTTTTGCTAGCAAATACTACTGAAAGTTAGAATTTTCTATTCTTGTTATCAACAGTCTAAACTAATTGTATGTGAAAGATATTTGCATTATGTTTCAAAAAAATACTTTATAATTTTAGCTTCTTGTTCTAACCAAACAACAGCAATCTTCTTATGAAAGTTACTTTTTAACTAAGTTAAATTTTACTTTTATCAGCACATTTTGATCCAGTAAGGTTTTCAGGAAGTGACTATTAATTTTTGCATGCAAAAATAAGATTAAGAGGATCATGAGTCTTTTTAAGTATTGTTTTAACTTTCTGACTTTGTGAATGATATTTTTGCAATGCAGCAAAATTAACTGTGTGCAGAAAAAAAAAAGAATTGAATCTCAGGAGCGGAACACATACGGCCTTGCAAGTCATAGTAAGAAAATGGGTTTTTACTCTTAGTGAGATGTAAGCCACTAGAAAATTTCAACATAAGAGTGTCAAGTACTGACAAAATTTCAAAGGATATCTATGGCCACAGTAGAGTCAGCAAAGGTGGAAGCAGGAGGACCAGTTAGGGAACTATTGAAATAATCCAGATTTGGGAAATGGTGGATTGGAATAGTGTGGAGGCAGAGTTGTGGTAAAAAGTGATTGAGTCCTGGACATATTTTGAAAGTAGAGCTGATTTGAAAGTTTTCTGAAGGGCCCATAATAGCATGTGTGAAAGAAAGAAAGGGATCTATGACGGAAGGAAGTATTTTCACTGAAGTAACTGAGAAACCCAAATTTTTTTCAATTTATAGGGAGTGAGGATAGGCATAAAAGAGACATAGATGAAGGGCTGGACCCTGAGAAATTGTGACATTTAGAATACAGAATGTGTAGAAGAACCAGCCAAGGAAGTAGACTGATTAGGGTGACCAGATATGTAAGTGGAAAATGGGACAAATTTGGTATTCTGACAACCAAATAAATAAATTATCTCAAGAAGTGAGAACCTAGCTATGTCTAATCCTGCCCATGGAAAAGTATTAGTCACAGGATTTAGAAACATAAAGATCATCAGTGACACCATCATCACTTTCCTGGATTATTGCAATAATATCTATCCTAGGCAGGGTTACCTTGAAAATAGGCTTTGAGGTGGAGACTTATATGCAGTTTACTAGATAGTACTCTCTTGAATAACACTTGTGAGAAATAATTAGAAGCCTCATCAGGTACAGGGAAAGAGTTAAAATGTGTTGCAATTGAAAGAGGCCTCTAAAAAAATCCTATAAGTAGTTCTAGAACTGGGATGACCCATTATAGATGTACTGAAATAAGGTTCAGGGGCCAGGTGTAGCCTTAGGCAGAGCAGCTTCTTTCAGCCTAGGGAAATTTCTAGGCATCTACTCATCTGGAAGTTATCTGCAGCCAACACTTCCAGCAACTGGGGAAATGAGTGCTTTATTCCTGGTGGGGAATCTACATGTTATTTAACAGCATCTGATAGAGAGTAATAAAGGGTTACTCTGCTTCCTTCCTTGTTCTCTTATAGTAGTTTCTCAACACAGCAGCCAGAATGATTTTGCTAAATCATAAGTTCATACAATGTTGAAAACCTTCCAATAGCTTCCACTCTAACCTTCTTACTGAGAATAAACATTAAAGTCTACACAGTGACCTACAATGTCCAGCATAATTAGACCCTACATTACTTCTCTTACTTTACTTCTTACTATTTTTTCTCTTGCCCTTCCTTTGAAGCTTTTGTGTAATAGGAAGGCATCGCCCCTGGCCAGAGGCTTTGTACTTTCTCTTTTTGTATACTTCAGGTGCTTCTTGCCCTAGAAGCAACATCACTAAGTGTTTCACTTTGTTCTTTGTTCAAATACTATCTTCTTACTAGAAAATCTCTTATCACCCTATTTCATATTAGAATAAATTCTACAACTTCTGGAAACCTTATCCTCCTCCCCTGCCTTAGTTCTGAAGTATTTGCAAACTTCTAGGTAGTTAAAATGTTTACTTCATTGAATATTTGTCTATTCCCACTAAAAATGAGTATTGTAAAAGCAATTGTGTGTTTGCCTTCCCACTAGAAATGGAGTCTAGAACAACCCTGACACATAGGCAGTATCCAGTCACTGTTTGTTGAACAAATGAATAAATGAGTGGAAGGAATGAATGATGAAAAAATATTGCAGAAACTATGGAAATTACTTGGATATTTAATAGTGAATCCATTAAGTGAAGACATTTGTTACCAGGTAATGTGACAACATCATCAACAAAGAGGAGTACAATATATACAAGAAAATCAACAAACATAGAACTAGTAACCTACATTTTAGACATGTTTTGTCTTGGATTATCTTGTTATTTACCTTGGGTCGGCACACAGTCAAAATTTTTTTTAAAAGGTTATGCTATAAAAAACATGACTTATTACTGACAGTAGAAATATAAGATCACTTTGAAAATGATTTAATTTAATTGGTTTGTGGGATAAAACTCAGCACGTTAGGTTAAATACATGTGAAAAGCATATTGATGCGTGCCTAAATACATAATCAGTTGTTCTGATAAAGTACCAAAGCATGAAATTTCTCACACATCACTTTTATTTGAATAATTTTTCAAGGTGGCATCTTTGTTATTTGATGCTTGATCTGGAGCTATTTTTGTTCCAGCTAACAAACATTCTATATGATGTGATTAAATTATGTATTTACCTAAAATTGTATGCATTGCAAGCCAATGTTATCCTTCAAATTTATTTCTTCCAAAAGACCAATGCATCAGTAGAAATGTGTCATTTTGCTTCATCGTTCAAACATATTGTGAGCCCTGGAATGTGTTAAATGCATAGAGTTGAAGCACAATTTGTAGATTTGTATGAAAATCTGCTGATAATGCCATCTCAGTATTATGCTTCCTCATCCAAAGCACATTTCATATTCTAAAGGAAAGTATCATATTCTAACTCAAGTTATAGGATTGCAATTTTATATTGTTATATAAAATATGGTTCCAACCAATATCCCCTGCAAAAAAATTAGTTATTAATTAATCTTCTCTGCAAGACTAGTCTTGCTACATAAAGTAGTGCACAAGCTCATGACTGATATAAGGGGAAAAATAATGTAATATCAAAACCTAATGCCATAAAATACTCTTTTTGATCCATAATAAACAGAGACAAACTCATAGTGATTTGAAAAGGTTAGCAAATGTACTTTTAGGAAGAATCCTGAAATATTTATCTTTTGTTTTCTGCATTGTCTCTGGTCCAGTAGGATCCCAGTATCTCCTTTATCATCCCACTCTTATGTACCTTATTTTCCCCAAGAGTTTCAGCTAAAGCAACAGAAGCATCTAAATAAAGGTGAAATATGTCAAAAAATAGTCATCACATAATCTAATTTAAAAGGAAGGTAATTTAAACCAGTTGCCAAATTTATTTCTGATTGTTTCAAAGGGGACCTACTCCATAGGTAATAGAGGATCTTGGGACAGATTCAGGCTCCACCATGTAGTGAGACTTAGGAAGTTTGTGTGAATGAAGGACAGGAAGAGTACTTACATCAAAAGTTGTTTTTCAGAGACAAATATAATTAAATAAATTAACACATATAATGTGTTTAAAACAGTGCTTGGCACTTAGTAAGCTCCAATAATGATAACTGAAGCTATTATGTCTCTATCTTTAAAGATGTGCTATGCAACTGCATCTCCAATAGACTTATTTTATTCTTCTTGATTATTTTTATGAAATAATGCTTCCTATTGTCTAATAGAGAAGAAACGTGTGTTCTATTAAACCTTAAACTGATGGCCATACCCATTGCGGGTTTGTGCCGATCATGGGAAGAAAAGGGTCAGGGTCGGGTATGTGGTGAAGAATCACTTTGCCCAACATCATGATAATAATTGCCTCTGGGGTGAGGGAAGAGGAATGACTTATACCTCTAATATTTATTAATTCCAGTTATTAGAAATATGGGTGCATGAAATAATTTTTATTGTACTAGTGACAATGAAAAACAAGTTAAATTAAAGCCGTTTACCATTCTTTTACTGAATTTTGTTTGTCTCCTTAGTGCACTTTACACCTTACCTTGTTATAGAAAACTTCCCAAGAGTAAGGGGATAAGACTTCATTTTCTAAACTCTGTTTTAGTAATGTCTGATAACTAATCCATCATCATGCGTTCCCACATATAATATATTATGCTTTGGTTTATTAATGCCACTTATTTTGAGGCCTCATATGTACATGGTAATTAAAATATAATTGGGTTAATTACTACTTTAAGATGTTATAAAATATCTTTTGCAATTTACGTATGCCTTTTCTGTAGCATTTTTTTCTATGCAAAAATTTTAATTTTTATGTAGTCAAAGTTCTCAATATTTTTTATAGGTCTTCATGATTCTGTATCTTGGTAGAATGACTTTCTCCACTAAAATATATTATCCAATTGTAATTTAAAATTCTAATTTGCATTTCCAAATTATTATTTATCTGGACTCTTATTCAATATGTGAATCAAGATAAACCCATATATTTTAGTTTTTAATTTAAGGCAGTAGAGACCATAATTATTTCCCACTCTCTACCTCACTCACAAATCCCTGATTTGTATATTTTGGAGACACAATGAGGATTTGGGTCTGGGGCTGATGGAGTAGGTAAGCATTAGAAAAGATGTAACCAGAGTACCACAAACGATGCTTTTGTTGCTCATTTTGAAGAAACATATGTCCACTCTGGAGTGGTGGAATTAAAAATTATTCTTTGCTAATATTGGGATGTAGTATTTGCATCAAGATAAGAGACAAAGATTCAGATGATATAAATTTACCTTATCTTGAGAAAAATATTATAAAACATATAGAGGAATGGAGGTTATGAAGCCAGGAGCATGAAAAGAATGAATTGGACCCCTGAATCCATCCTGTTTGCCTAAATACTAATTCATTCACTTTATTTAAGTTCTACTAGATACTCAAATGTGATACAAAACCTAGGGATTGTACTAAATTAATTTCTCTCTGGCACTCTTAAAATCACATTTCAATTCTGACATTTTGGCCTCCTTTTGAATTGATTTTATCAGTTTGTTTGTATCTTAAGAAAGGTATCACAGAGAAAAATATTATGAATTCTGATATTCTAGAATTCGCAAAATGAAAAGTGTAGTTCTTATACTACTTTTGTTTGCTTTATTTTTGAAATATCTTCATACTAGACTTCACACACACAAACACACACACAAACACACACACAAACACCAAACTTTCCATTATAAATTTGGAGTGAAATTATAACACATTGAATCGTGAACGTTCAGAATAAAAAGTGTTACCAAATTAATCAAAATATATGAAAATGTTACAGGGAATTATTTCTGACACAAGGAATTGACCCTTTCACATACATAAAAAAAATCAGGACTGTAATTCTAAATATTAGGTGGTACATATTGGAGCCAAGTCTCTTTTTCAGGGTACTAAAAGAAGCCTGTGGAAAACCTATTCATCTTGACTTTAAAATGCATGTTTTTGTTGAATACAGAAGGAAATTACTATTAACGTTTACTTTGATCTTTAATCCTTGATTAATGTATTAGCAAAAGATGGTGAGGATTTGAGTGTTGGGCCAGTGGGTGTAGGGTGAGCTAAAGAATGGTACAATGAAACATCACAAATTCTATCTGCTGAATTTTGTGATAGGCATGCATGCATTCATACACTTCCAGTCACATAAACAAGTTTATTAGCCCTGATTCATCATTATAGCTCCAAGAGACAAAGTTTTGAAAGGTATAAATTTTCCTGATTTATTTTGAAAGACATATCCTAAGTTAGGGTTTTAGTTATTGAATCTATTACATCCTTCATTGCTATAGTTCTGAATCAACTATAGATAAAAGCAGGAGTTAGGAGATGTATACACACACACACACACATATATACACACACACAGTATAGTTTGAATGATTTTGTCCTCTAGAAATTTATGTATTGGAACCTAATCACCAATGTGACAGTATTAGGAGGTGCGACTTTTGGAAAGTCATTGGTTCATAAGAGGAGAACCCCCATAAATGGGATTAGTGTCTTTATAAAAGATATCCCATGTGAGGACATAGCCAGAAGGCAGCATCTGTGAACCAGAAAGAAGGCCTTCACTGGACACCAAATTTGTTGGCACCATGATCCTGAACTGTGAGAAATAAATTTCTGTTGTTTATAAGATACCCACCTTATGGTATTTTATTATAGCAGCCCAAACTGTAAACACACACATAAATGTGTGTATGCAATCAAATTCCTTATAATATATACATATATGTGAACTTAGAAAAATACATCCATATTTATTTATTTATTATAAGGAATTGGTTCACATGTTTACAGGATCTGGCAAGTCCAAGATCCGCAGGGGAATTAGAAAGTTGGAGACCAGGAAGAGCCAATGACGCCATTCAAGCTTGAGCTCGAACGTCTGAGAACAAGGAATGCTCATAGTGTAGTTCCAGTCCAAAGGCTGGCAGACTTGAGACTGAGGAAGAACTAATGTTTCACTTCAAGTCCAAAGACAGGAAATAGCTGATGCCACAGTATGAATACAATTAGGCAATAGGAATTCTCTGTTACTCAGTGGAAGGTAAGCCTTTTTTTTTTTTTTTATCAAGCATTCAACTGATTGGATGAGCCACAGCCACATTAAGGAGGGTAATCTGCCTCACTCAGTCACTTAAATGTGAATCTCATCCAAAAACACCCTCACAGAAACACTCAGAATTATGTTTGAGCTAATATCTGGGCACTCCATGGCCCAGTCAAGTTGATACATTAAATTAAGTATCACAATACCTTTTCCATTTTCTTTATTGTATATATTTTAGAAATTTTGCTTTGAAATTACCATGGGAATTATAATAAATATCTTACATTTATAACAATATAGTTTCAGCTTAATCAATATAAACTTCAATAACATACAAAAACTCTGCTCCTATACAGTTCTGTCCCTGAACCCTTTATGTTCTTGTCATCAGGAATTACATCTTTATACATTGTGTGCCCTGAGTGCCAGGGCCTTGAGGGAGGGCGGAATGCTTTACAGGGAGTTCAGGGATTACTGCCCATGGCCCACTTAAGTCTCTATTCCCCACATTCCTGTGCAATGCTCCTTAACCATCCTAGCTGTATCTCAAGCAGGTCAAGTAAGGCTTGGATTGTCCCTCTAGAAGGTACAAGCCACTAATCTTGGCAGTGTCCACATGGTGCTAGTTCAGCAGTTTTGCAGAGTGTAAGAGCTACAGAGGAAAGGTTGCCTCCACCTAGATTTCAAAGGATGCCTCAGAGAGTCTCAGGGTTCAGGCAGAGACTGCCACAGGTGCAGAACCACTGCAGAGAGTCCCCAAGTGCCCACTAAGGAAATATCTGGTGGAGTTGTGGGAGCTGGGCTACCCCCAAAACCCCATAACTCTAGAGCAACCAGTGTGCAATGCCAGCCTGGGAGAGTCGTAGGCACCTGACTCCAACCCATGAGAGCCATGGTGTGGGCTGTGCTCAAGAAAGCCATGAAGTTTGGGTCTTATGGGACCTTGGAGACTCAACCTCTTCCCCAATGTGTCCAGGAGGTAAGCCAGGGAATGAAAGATTATTCTCAAGCCTTAAGGTTTAATTTTGTTTGCCCTCTGGTGTTTTGGACTTACTTGGGATGTGTTATCTCTTTCTTCTTTCTTATTTCTTCATTTTCAAATGGGAATGTGTATCCTATGCCCATCCCACCATTGTATTTTGGAGGCACGTGTCTTGTTTGATTTCACAGGCTTACGACCATAGGAGGAATTTGCCTCAAGATGACTTTTACTTTTAAGTCTTGCCCAATTCTGAGACTCGGGATTTAGACTTTTGAGTTGGTGGTAGAATGAGTTAAAACTTATGGATATTGGGATGAAAATAATATATTTGGTATATGAAAAGGACTGAGAGGGCAGGGGCAGAATGCTATGGTTTGAATGTTTTTGTCCCCTTCAAAATTTATGTTGACCGTTAATTCTCCATGCAATAATATTTGGAGCTGTGACCTTTGGGAGGTGATTGAGTCTTGGGGGCTCCATCTTGATGAATGAGATTAGATGCCCTTATAAAAGGGCTTGTTGGAGGGAGTTTATCCCTCTTTTGCCCTTCCACCTTTGTCACATAATGACACAGGATTCCTCCCCGCCAGAGGATGCAGCATTCCAGGTGCCATCTTAGAAGCGGAGACTCAACCCTCCCCAGACAACAAACCTGCCGGTGGCCTGATGTTGGACTTCCTAACCTATAGAACGGTGAAAAATAAATTTCTATTGTTTATAAATTACTCAGTCTCAGGTATTCTGTTATAGCAGCACAAATGGACTAAAACAATCTTTTTCTAATAAGTCCAAAGTCTGGGCCTCCTCAGAGACAGTTTGTGTTGATTTACATTGTTTCATTAAATGGAACATAGTTTCCTGTTTCTTTGGACACCCTGTGATTATTCCTTGAAAACTAGACATTTGAATATTATAATGTGGTAACTCTAGAAATTTGATTCTCTGCATTTCCCAAGGTGTGCTTTTTTAAATTGTTGAAGCCTGTAGTATTCCATCTGTCTAGTAACATTTTACAACTATTTTGGCAAAGATTTTATTCATTGCTGTGTGTTGGTCACTGAAGCCTGATATCCTTAGTATCTATTCATGTTGTGTTTCAACATAGATTTCTTTGAACACCAGGGTCTAGAAAACAAATAAACAAACAAAGCTCACCTCTCTTGCTCTCTCTTTTTTTTTTTTTTTGTCAATTGACTCTGTGCTGCAGATCTCCTTCAACACTTAGCTAGAATTTCACTGAGCCTAGAGATTGGCCCAAGGAGAAAGCCTAAGATCTTCCCAGGGCTTTTCTGATCATGCATCTTACCCTGGTCATGTGTATAGCTATCTAAGTTCCTTCTTATACACAGGTGCTTTTGAATGTCCTAATTGCCCAAAGAACTGTATTGCAACTTTTCCTTCCTGGCCTCAGGAATTCTATTGTATGTATACGTCTCAAACATAATATTTTTCTCCATGCATCTATGATTTTTTTAGTCTGCTAAACAAAGTTTTCAACCAACGTGCATCACTTTTCTGGTGTAGGTGAGTTCAGTGAAACAGAGATGAGTACCTTCCACTCTTCAGGTAGTACTCAGGTAGATAAGAACAGATTTACACAATAATTTCTGAATAATGTCTGTTCTTCTGATAAAAGGGACCAAAATGGCACACTGGAAACATGGACATCTGTCTTCAAAACTGCCACCAAAGTGGGGAGAGGGTGCAATAAAAGCGATTAAGAATGCCATAGATCTTTCCCATTATTTTAAAGTCGCCTTTTCTTGATTCAGTGTTCACTTGGTTGCTGTAAATCTTTGACTGTTTTTCAGAGTCCTAACAATGTTGGTTCTGAGGGTTGCTTAACTGTTTTTCAATATTTTAGTTGTGATGAAAGGAACTTAAAGCTGCCTACTCCACCATTTTTCTGAAATCACTCCTAGATCTGTCATATTTTATCCTCACTTAGAAATATGTCAAAATGCTACATGGGGGGTGCGGAAGTAATCTCTTTTCAAAAATCTCTGCTTTTCAATTGTTCAACAGGCCTGGGAATATGTGTGGCCTTCACTGTGATGGGGATAAGTCTGTCTTCCTCAGAAAGATGTTGAGTATCTCCACAGCTACATATTTCCAAGATGTAAAATGGAGAAAGAATTCACAAAAAAATTAGTCACTTGCAATTGTTACAAATATATCATTTTGCCATTGTAAATATTGGAATTGGTGGTTCATCATAACTGTACATGTTTTAAATATATTACATTAAATACCACCTACACTCCAAGAAAAAAAGAACAAGAAAGAAGCATCTTTAATTATAGGATTATTGATTATTTTAAAAGAGTTAGTGGTCAGGTAAGGCCTGATTAGCATTTTTGGTTTAAAACTTCTGTTTTAAAGCAGGAAGAAAGCCTAGTGTGAGAGAAATGTTTTCTGAGACAGTATAGTCTGGGGAACTCTAATGTTTTAATCTATATGCAAGTTTATTTATTGAAAACTAATTATCTTTAACTCTTGTCTTTTAGACTCTAATACACTTCTTTGTAAATGATGAACAATTTAGTTGTAGTATTTTAATTATCTTAATATGTGAATGGTTCTGGCTATCTTTAATTTTACAGGAGGCAATAGGATAAGCAGAGAAATGGATGATAATATTCTTATTGTTAAATGTAAATTTCTTACTTCTTTCTCTAATTAACCACCAGAAATCCATAAAAGTATTATCAATCACTTTGTTAGAAAAACAATATTTAGAGTTCCTTCTTTTTAATTTGGCAAACAGATAACAAGGGAGTTAGAGAAGAATATTTAAATAAAAATCCTATAAAGTGATTGCATTTGGGGGTTTATGCGTTTAGCATAATTATAATATTTATATAAATAACTTAGTGAGGCAGGTTCTCTAACCACTTAAGATAGTTCCAGGTAGCTATTTAGGGATTTTTGGAATCTAGGTTGCAATTTTCAGGCTAAGTCAGATTATTTAGTGCTCTGAAGCGTGGTTTAGTTAAATGATATCCTAAGGGCCTTATATATTTGAAAAATGTCTTGCAACTTCCCATAATGTCAGACATATTTTTAAGGAGAATCTTAAACACAAAGAGTATCTAAAATAAGGCAAATTTTTAAAAATATCAAAATATTAGTTTTTAAATTTATTAAATTTTATTTTAATTAATTTACCAATAAATTAATAAATTTATTGGTAAAATTTTTATTAATTTAACTTATTAATAAATTTATTAAATATTTTAGATGACTTTCTAAATTATCTATGGTAAGTTGAAAATTTATTTATTCTTATTATTTATATAGTATTCTGTTACATTCTCCTCAAAGTTTTTTCTTTTTCAGATAAATAGAGATGAACTGGTAACCATTTTGAGCATAATGACATTTTATATTCAAATCAAACTTCGGAATTTGCTTTCCTTCAAACGCATACTTCCAATAGTCTTAAAAACCATGCTCAGAACATTTTCCTTGATACTTTGATAATCCTGAGGATTCCCTTGAGCCCATTACAAAACATCACAATTTTATTTTTTTCTGGAGCTTAGAAAGTTCCCACTGCCTCAGCAAAATGAGTTTTATGGTATTTGTAAAATGGTGCATAACAATCAATGGCAGTTTGGCAGATAAAACATTAATTAAAGAGAGATATGGAGTATCAGTGAAATGTAAAGTCAGATAACAAGGATTTGAATCCCACTTCTGCCTCTCTTATAAGCCTTGTGACTTGTTGTTTAGCCAATTTATATTTTAGCTTCTTCATCTACAAATACGGCTATACTAATAGTAAATGACCCATAGACTACTGTAAAGATTATCGAGTATAGCACATAGAAGAATGCCTAACCCATAATAATAAACATAAAAGCATTTGCTACCATAACTATTAGGATTCAATAAAATAAACATACATACAAAAAATAGGAATAATTTCACAGAAGAAAGTAAGTCATGATAAATAGCTACAAAGCAATTTCAGCATTTGAATTGCTAGTCTCACACTTCTAAAAGTAAATTATTTATTTTACCCATATATGACATGGGTCATACAAATGTGTGTATATATATATATGGCTGACTCTTGAATAACATAAGTTTTGAACTTCACAGGTCTACTTATACATGGATTTTTTAAAATAACTGTATTGGAAAACAATTTTTGCAGATTTGCAACAATTTGAAAAAAACTCACAAACTGCATAGCCTAGAAATAACAAAAAATTAAGAAGAAGGTGTGCATGAATGCATAAAATATATACAGATAAAATTCTACTTTATCATTTACTACCATAAAATATATACAAATCTATTAATAAAAAGTTAAAATTTATCAAAACTTTCTCACACAAACACTTACAGGCCATATATGATGCCATTCACACTCAAAAGAAATGTAAACAAATGTGAAGATGCGGTATTAAATCATCACTCCATAAAATTACTGCAGTACATATTGTACTACTGTAACAATTTTATAGCAACCTCCTGTTGCTATTGTGGTGAGCTGAAGTGTTGCGAGTATCCCCTTAAAACAGCATGTGACCCTAATCATCTCCTCCTGAGCAGTTTGTCTCTCCTGTAAATTGCTTATCACAGTAAAAAATGATCTCTTGTGGTTCTCATGTATTTTTCAATGTGTTTAGTGCAATACTGTAAGCCTTAAATAGTATCATGGGACCAATACGAAGTGCCACTAATGATGCCAAAAGTGTTCCCAAGAAGCAGAGAAAAGTCATGACATTACAAGAAAATTTGAACTGTTGGTATGTACCTTAGATTAAGGTCTGCAGCTGCAGTTGCCTGCCATTTCAAGATAAATGAATCAAGCACAAGGACCACTGTGAAAAAAAAAGTAAAGGAAATTTGTGAAGTCATCACTGCAGCAATGTCAACATGCACAAAAATCTTGCACTTTTTGTGAAATATCTTTTCATCCCATATTGAAAATGCAGCTTTTATGAGTGTGCAAAATTGCTATAAGAAAGGCATACGACTCTCATAATTTGAGTAAAAGCGAATAACATTGTATGAAAAATTAAAGTGAAAGGAAGATGAGGATCTAATGCTGGGGAATTAATGACAGCAAAGGATAGTTTGATAATTTTAGAAAGAGGTTTGGCTTAAAAAAATGGCAAGATAACAGCAGAAGTAACTTCTACCCCCCAAGAGGCAGCAGACAAGTTCCTAGGTGCCGTTAAGAAAATTAGTAAGGAGAACAGATTTTTAATGCAAATGAAGTGTCCTATTCTGGAAAAACAATGCCAGAAGACATATTTATTAGTAGGGAAGAGAAGCAAGCACCAGGATTTAAAGCAGGAAGAAATAGGCTAACTCTTCTGTTTTGTGCAAATGCAGTCAAGTTTATAATCAGGACTGCCCTTATCTATAAAGCTGCTAACACACAAGCCCTTGAAGGGAAACAAGAAACACCTGCTGTCATTCTTTTGGTTGTGCAATAAGAAGCCCTAGACAACAAGAACCCTTTTTCTGTACTGGTTGCATCGATGCTTTGTCCATGAAGTCAGGAAGTACCTTGCCAGTAAGGGACTAATTTTAAAAGTTCTTTTGATATCGCACAATGCTCCTGGCCATGCAGAATCTCATGAGTTCAACATTGAAGGCATCGAAGTGGTCTACTTACCCCAAAACACAACATCTCTAATCAGCCTCTAGATCAGGGGGTTTATCAGATCCTTTAAGTCTCATTACACATGGCAATCTACAGAAAGAATTGTCAATGCTATGGGAGAGAACCCTGATGAAGAGAGCATCAGGAAAGTCTGGAAGGATTACACCATTAGAGATGCCATCATTGTTATTAAGAAAAGCTGTGAAAGCCATCAAGCCTGAAATAATAAATTTCAGGTAGAGGAAACCGTGTCCAGATGTTGTGAATGACTTCACAGGATTTAAGAGAAAGCCAACCAAGGAAATCAGGATAGAGATTGTTAATATGACAAAAAAGGTGGGGGTGGGTGAGTGAAGAGTTTCAAGATATAGGCATTGGAGAAATTAAAGAGCTAGGACATACCACACCAGAAGAATTAACGGAAGACAACTTGATGGAGATGAGCACTTCTGAACCAGTGTCAGATGAGGAAGAAGACACAGAAGCAGCAATGCCAGAAAACAAATTGACATTAGACAATCTGATAATTGCATTTGATTATTCAAGGCTGGTTTTGACTTCTTTTATGACATGCATCCTGCTATGATACCGGCACTGAAACTAAAGTAAATGGTGGAAGAATGATTGGTACTATATAGTAACAATTTTAAATAAACAAAAAAGCAAAAGCTCAGACAGAAATGATGATGTATTTCCATAAAGTTACACCAAGTGTGCCTGACTCTCCTACCTCCTCTTCCAACTCTTTCACCTCTTCGCCTCTCCCACCCCTGAAACACAAGAGTAACCCCTCCTCTTCCTCCACCTCCTCAGCCTATTTAATGTGAACAGGAAGGAGATGAAGACCTTTATAATGATCCGCTTCCACTTAATGAATGTATTTTCTTTTCCTTATTATTTTCTTAATAATAATTTATTTTCTTTATTCTCAATGTAAGAATACAGTATTAATACATACAACATACAAAATATGTGTTAATCAGTTGTCTGTGTTATCAGTAAGTAAGGCTTCTGGTCAACAGTAAGCTATTAGTAGTTAAGTTTTAGGGAGTCAAAAGTATATGTGGATTTTTGACTGTGTGTGGGGGCAATGCCTCTAACTCCCGCATTGTTCAAGAGTCAACTGTATAATATACATTTATATGTATTCTTCTTTTCCCATTATATGAATATATTTTCATATTTATTTTCATGTGTGACTGCTTGTGCTAGAATGATGTATGTTATCAAAAACATACATAACTTTAAATTGTGTGAAAATAATAAGTCAAATTTTTAAAAGTGTTATGTAAAATTTTAAAGGCATTTACATCTAAAATAAAAGATTTTGAGAATAAATTAACACACTTTAAAAATCTTAGACTTATTTTGAAATATCAATGTTGTGAACATATTGGTAAAGGTTTGAAGTACAAGAGAGGATATAAAAGATAGAAAATTTACAGATAATATAATGGTTGAGTACCATATTCCATATTTATGTTCAATTAAATATAAATATCATTTTAAAACTATGCAAGAAAGATTAATATATCAATAGCAAATACATATGCAAAATTTCAATATGTATGTCTTAGGCAGTTTCAGATGCTATAACAAACTACCATAGACTGGAGAAAGTGGACTTTTATTTTTCACATTTCTGTAGTCTAGAAACTTCAAGATCAAGGTACTGGCAGATTCAGTTCTTGGTGAGGATTTGTTTTCTAGCTTGTAGACAGTTATCTTCTTGCTGTATGCTCACGTGGTGTTTTTTCTGTGTGCACAAAGGCAGGCGGGGGTGGGGAGGGATAGAGAGAGAGAGAGAGCTCCAAGTACAATCACATTGTGAGCTACTGGGTATTAGGACTCCAACATTTAAATTTTGAGGCAGACCGTTCAGACCATAACATCAAGTAATGGAGCATGTGAAGCAGTTGGGTTTCATGGAAAATAAAGGAAGAGGAGATCAAGTAGCTGAGAGGTGCTGAATACTTAACGGCTGTTGAAATTTCCAAAGACAGGGACAGGAGTAGAGGGGGAGAGAAAGAGAGATAGCTAAATGTGAGTGTACTGACAATCAGGAGCAGGGACAGATAACTAGCAGATGGGAGGAAAATGGAGGAGGCCTGGTGGTGCAGTCCCAAGGCAAGAAATCTCTCCTGAGGCCTAGGGACAAGGAGTGCTTAGGGTGGGGACATGTGAGAGAAAAAGCCTCCCCTTGAGAATATTTCAGTCAGAGCAATATCTTCAGGTGACATCTAAGTTTATTAAGAGAAATGAGGTGACTAGAGCGTTCACAGATACCATTTTCTAACAGAGGCATTCTATAATTGCTCCATTTATTTAAATTCACAGCCCAATGCTACTGATACTAATTTATATCTCTCTACTATTTAATTCACTTTCTTTCTGCAGTTTGTGACTTATTTACTTGCTTGCTATTTGATTTGATTTGATTGCTTTCATAGAATGTAATCATTCCTGAAGAGCTGAGGTTGTATATGTTTGCTTAGCACATAAACATATTCATGGCCACAGCACAGATAGGCCTTAATTTTTTTTTTTATTATTTAATGAATGAATATATTCCCTCTCCCTGAGGGAATCTAGCTAGCTCAATGAGATAAGAAGATGGATGGGTTACTGAATTTGACAAGAAGCTTTGCCATTATTTATTTCAATGATTATTAATTTTCCAATCTTCAAAGTTAGCATAAGATCTGCCTAAATTATCATAACATCATAAAATAATATAGGAAAATTTATTCATATATACTAAAATATAAAGTCACCACACCCATGATAAAGTTGATGTAACAGTGGCTGGAACCCAGAAAGCTTCCAATACGAAAAGTGAATTTGAGCAGAAAGATACCTTATGGTTAGTTTTAACAATTTTGTGTTAGTGGATGTGAGTCATATATTAAGATATGCCACTTTAATTCTTACTCATCTTAGTTTAATTCCACTTTAAACTTTCATTGAGAAAATGCCTTTAGTCATCAATTATTATGTTTTGCCACAGAGATTCCATTGTTCTAGCTTGTGAGAGCTTTTCAACATGGGAAGCTAAACTTTATGTTCTAAGTTCTAAGCCTAAAGCCGAGAGTCAGGCCAGTTTGTGCTGGTAAATGTTCAGCAGCTGGTTCTAGAGGAAAGAGAAACCAGTTTTGTATTTTTGCTCATTTCCATGGTGGAAACACTACCAACATGGTTGATTTCAAGCTATAAAAATTACCTCACTAACTATGGATTTGCATAGAGATGAGTTTAAGATTTACTATCATTGTTTTTAAATATATTTTAACTAATTTTAAGTTCATAAAAGTCTATTTTTAATGATGAACATGTGCTATGGTCTGAATGTTAATCACCAGTGTGGTGGTATTAGGAGGTGGGACTTTTGGTTAATTGTTTAGTCTGGATTTTTATTCCTGCTATATCATAATATATGTGACTGAATCATTTATAAAGAACAGAAATTTATTTCTCACAGTTCTGGAAGCTGGAGGTCCAAGATCAAGGCACCAGCACTTGGTGTACGGTGAGGGTCTGATCTCTGTTTCCAAGAGGTGCCTTGAATGCTGTGACGTCTGGAGAGGAGAAATGTTTTGTTCTCACATGGCAGAAGGCGAAAAGGCAAAAAGGGGCCAAACAACCTCAGTCAAGCCCTTTTTATAGTGGCATTAATCCAATTAATCCGTTCAAGAGAGGCAGAGCTTTCATTACCTAAACACCTCCCTTAAAGCCCCACCTCCCTTCATTGTGGCATTGAGGATTAAGTTTCTCACACATCAATTTAGGAGGGGACAAAAACATTCAAACCATATCAGAAGTGATTAGCTTCCTCCCTCCTGATTGGGATTTGTGGACCTCATAAAAGAGGTCTTAGGGGGCTTGTTTGACCCTTCAGTCATGTGAGGACACCGAAGGTACTTTCTATGAAAAAGAGGTCCCTCACCAGACACCCAATCTCCCCATGCCTTGGTCTTGGACTTCCCAGCCTCCACAACTGTGAGAAGAAAATTTCTGTTGTTTATAAAAATAGAATGGGTTAAATACCACCCAGTATATGGTATTTTGCTGTGGCTGCTCAAATGGACTGAGATGGTGTATTTAATAACTGACTTGTGTAATTCCCTAAAATTCCCTCTGGTGAACTGACAATAACAGTCAATTCCAGTGCACACTTGAGTCCAGCCACACAGCCTCCTGTTCTTGTTCTGCCACCTCTCCAGCAACTATAAAGCAGGATTGGACCCACGCTTTATTGAAGATGCCAACCTGACCTCTTAGTATTTTGCCATTCCCTTTTTCCCATATTATAATCTCCTCTAGGACCTCAGGATTTATAAATCAAAAGTTAGAAAAGTAAGTGTCTGCAGAAAATTCCTACATTTAGTCCTGCACTACCAACATACCTTGATACAACAGAGCATGGAGATGCCTGACACCCATGGCCTTTGTTTTCTGGCATGTTGTACACAGGGAATCTTGAGAGAGTTAACTTGGCCAGTGTTTACTGATGAGTTTTATACTCTGAAAATGGCTTTTTTTAAATTATTCTACTAATCTAGCAGCTGTTTATCTATAAGAGAATGAGTATTATCTGGGGATTAGAAGTCTTTAGATATAGAGCTTCCCATTTTGATGTTTAGTTTTTCAGCATTTATATACCATTATTCTATTTACTAAAGAACAAATGACCACTTTCTAGCATTGATGTTAAATATTAAAAGCACAATCAGAAAGTGTTGTGCTTTTAGTATTTAGTGAAATGAATGAAGCAGTTAAAGACCAGAAAGAAACAAATACCACAGGCATCCCAAATACTTCTGGTTGTTTGATCAAATGGTAGATTTCTGTGCTGTTTATATTATGCATTTGGACAGGCACAGACCTTCCTGACCTAAGGTAGAGCTGCCAACATGGATGAAAATAAGGGCCTTCAAAAATGGAAATGCTAAGGCATCTCTCCAGTTCATATTCAACTGTGATAGAATGAGATTCTGCTAAGTTTGCAATCTGCAATAGTAATGCACAAAATAATCATCCTACTTTTATATAAGCTGTCTATAATTTACTCAAACTCCATTCTCTGTCATTCCCAACATGCATCTTCCTTAATATTCACTCTGGAAAATTTCTCTTCTCTATCCTATTTACCTGCTTGCTGATGGTAATTACATTTAGACAATACAAGCATTTATTTTGGAAATATTTAAAATTTTTTCAATTTTTATAATTTCCTAATTCAGAAGAAAGTTATACTATATATGGATAGTGAGATACTGAACACAAAATTTTATTTCCAGTAAAAAATTCAAAGTATTTATGAACAGAAAACAAATGACAATGGGGGAAGAGGATATCCTGCTACTAAATAAAAGGTAAATTTAATTTAATTTTTCATTCTTTCAATTGCTCCATCTCAAAAGAACAAAAACAAAAAACACAAACAAAGATTTGACTTCCACTGTTCATTGCTATTCACTTCACTTTATTTTATTTGTGTGTTTGATTACAAATACACATACATACACAAGCAGAGATATATATATATACACATATATTCATATATTTATTCATAGGTCATTAAATATGAAATATCCAATTTCAAATCAAAAGTGTAGTTTATTATATCTCAAATAAAAAGCAGTATAATTAATCAAAAGTATGTGCCTAAACTATCAACACAGTTTTGCCACGTTAACGGTAGCTTGTTTATGCCAGCAGCAAAGAAGCCTGGAGAGCAAGTGGCCATGAAATCGCGAAAGGCATTTTTCACAGCTTGTTGAGACTTGAATATTTTTCCTTGCAAGAAGTGGTCTGAAGCCTGGAAGAAGTGGTAGTCAGTTGGTGCAAGGTCTGTTGAATGTAGTGGATGACAGAGAGTTTCCAAGTCCACCTTCTGTAGTTTGAGCAACTTTGAGCAGAGTTGTTTGTGCAACGTGTGCTTGAGCATTGTCTTGCAGGAGGGTTGGCCTGTCTCTATTGACCAATCTCATATATATATATTATATATATATTATATGTATGTCAAATGTAATAAACTAGGTCACATAATAAGGTGAATAGAAATCAGTGGGTCAATGGAGATGGAGTAAGAGAGAAAAACTGCTAAACTTTATGGATCTTGAACCAGAAAGCTAGTGAGAAAGAAAATCCTGTTATCAAACAGGATATACACCATTAATGCAGCTCAGCTCATTGTTCTTTTACTTTTCACCATCTAATCAACCCTGTTACCTTGTTTTAGTTCCAGTCCCAAGGGAAATCATTTAATTGGTTAATTTATTAGCCATCACTCCTATTTGAGCAAAGTCATTCTATAAGGCTACTAGAAAGGCTGTTGGCTAGGTTAAGATGAACTTCTTTTAACTTGGTTCTTCATCACTGATCCAATAGCTCACTAAGATGCAAGGAACACTGGTTGAAATTGTACAGTTCACAAAAGCCATGGGAATGATCATGCTTAGTGATCATGCCTGGTTCTTCAGCAAGGAATAATAGAGAAGCCCTTATTTAAGACAATGAGAAGTCAGCATCTGGAAGGGGCCTCTCCACAAAATTCTTTCCCTTTTATGCCAGCATTCCCATAGCCTGAAAAAAACATAACCTTCATATTGCCCACAAAATTACAAATTCATTTACCCAACCCCAACAGAAATGTATCTCACTATCATATTTGAAAGTTTCCAGGATCACTTCAAAATTGCAAGTTAAAATTTACAGTGATATCTTTTTTCTTTAATTATAACTTGATGTCGTCAAAGTCTATTTTCTTAAATCCTGCAAATTATTTTATAAATGTTTAGTTCAGTCCCAATGCAATACCTAAGAAAATACAGAGATAAGCTAGAAAAAAACCAGTATTTTTTTAAAGGAATCAGAAAAGCAAAGAATGACAGGATGAATAATTCATTAAACTCTAAATATCCACAGCAAGAAAGGCAAACCAAAAAAATAAAATCTAAGTACGACTAGAGAACCAGTTTTTATTTCTGAAAATGTTTATGGGGCCATGGCTGTTCTTCATCCCTGCCTTCCAGCACTGACTTTGCACATTGTCCTTATTTGTATTCAGCAACTAGCTGTCATGCTTTGCTTGGTGGTCAAAACCAAGCCTCTTTTCCTAGTCAGAGTTCTTAAAATTTTTCCATCAGCATATACCATTTAGCTAATTAATTTAATTAGTTAAACAGGTAAAGTATTTTATATGCATTATCTCATTATTATATCAAAATATAAAGTAAATACTACCATTATTACCGTTATTTAGTTCATAGATGAATCTTAGGTGCATAAAAATATTTAAAATATTCATAGGTACAATTTTCATATACCAAATATTCTCTATTTTCACAGGTATATTCTTCTTCATACAGTGATACAGCACATATTGTTAACAAGTTTTCTTTTTAAATATTGTCATTTAGAGAATGTATTAAAATAATATGTAATGTTAAATAATTTTAACCTAAGTTTCTTATATTTTCATGTTGAGCACCTCATGCATTACTTTCTTTGAAGTAACAACAAAGTAATTTATTTCACTTTACATTCCCATCATGATCTAAAATTATGTTAGAAAAATAACACGTCACATCTGAATACATTAATTAACAACATTTTAACATCTAACTTAATAATCTGAGGAGGAAAAGTCTGGAAAGTTATGGGATATGTTGATTGATTGAAATTGATCTGAAATTATCTGTTCATTACCATTCTACATCCTTGACAGCTTAACAAGTCAGCCTCCGAAATGATAATGAAGCATATAACACTACACTGTACATAGAGATGTGGTCTGAAAAAATTCAAGGTGTTTACTCATAAAATACTAAAGCTTGATTATACTTTTGATTATAGTTTAGAAAATTATATTCAACTGCATGTTTATTAGTTATCAAAGATTAGTTTTTTTGCTAAATCATAAAATGAATGTTTCTCTAGGGTACATATATTTATGATTTTCCAATATTTTACATATTCATACAATTAAATATGTAAACTACTATCCCACAATTTCATAATATTCGCTCAGTATCTGGGGTAAGTTAAATTAAAAAAGAAACTTTTTAAAGAATTTTACAGAAAATATTGTAAATATAATCAAAGTTTTAGAAACAGCTATTATTAACAATTTCTCAGGTTTCAAAAATGTTTCAGACATTTACTACACTTCAAGGTATTCTATACCTGCAGTAAATCAGTGTGATTAACATTTTAACAGCAAAATTTATTTTTAGAACTTTAGTACATTTTCGTTTAGCTTAGAAACCTCAAGATTTGTGAAAAAGCCATGTGAATCTTGTTGTAAGAAAAAGGGATTTAATTTCATGACCACTTCAATAGGCCTTGTTGGAAGTGATAAGTCTTAGAGATATGCCATGGAACATTTGTCTCAATTTCTTGTTGCCCACTGCTATTTATCTTTAAATGTGTTTGTGTATGGTCGGGGAGGCATTAGAAAGTCAAACAACATGAGTGATTATCTTAAACACTTCTCTGTTCTTCTTTAAAAATGACGGTACATCTTTCCACAAATTAAACTTTCTTAGAAGTCATTTTATTTCTATGTTACTACTGCAAAAATAACAATTAATTTAGAGACTGAATAAAAAATCAAGAAAAATTTAAAATATACAAAGTCCTGGGATATTTAATTTCTTTATGGAAGTATGCAGGTTCAAATGTCTATAATCAGAAGATTGCAAGGAAACATGGGTTAGGAAACCATTTTAAGTTTGTAAAAAATAGACAACTCACTAGTGAAACAGTAAGTACTTTATCAAATCAGTCATACAATATTAATGAAATATTAATGATTTTAAGCCCAAAATTAAAAGAAACTAAGAGAGAGAGCAAGTGATTCACTTCTCAAAATACACATAGTTATATTGAAATTGACTAATTAAAACGTGTATTAAAACAAAAAAATTATAATTTATAAGAAACAAATTTATATCATTCTATATGGTAAGGATCTCTCTAGATGCTCCCAAAGAGAATAAAAATTTCCGATCTTCTGACTATCTTTTAAATACATCAAATTATTTTTAATTATCTAAATAGGATAATGGTCAGTTACTTTTTCCCACAGTGATATATAAGAGGTTGTGTTTGTCAGATTATAACAAGTAGTTGCTTTCTTTAAATTATTTTCAAAAGATTACTCTAGCAAAATATAAACTTTTGATACTGAAGTTACTGAAAATTAAGTTTTATCTATACCTAAATCCTTCAAATGTTAATGAAGAGTGATCAGGACTCTTCTGCATAATATAAAATACAACAAAATAACCCCAGCTAATCATAAGAATCATAAAATATTGGAGAGAAATTTGCCTCATATCTACCTCATGCTTGTATCTACCTCTATAACTCAAAATACTGTGACAGAAAGGGATAGTGCTAGACATCTTGCTCCCAAATGACTCTAATGAGGAAGCACACATAATTGGCTCTATTGGCAGTAATCAATAAAATATGGGATTTAGGATGCAGCTGATATTGTAGATGAGAGAAACTACCTTGATGCCTGAGGTAATCATTAAGCCTATGGATCAATCGACCTGCAAATACTTCTTAAAATCAGTACATCTTCATATTTATTTTGACTATTTGAAATGTAAACAGTCATAACTGATTAAAGAAACAGATTTCTTCTTTTAAAACCTATATTACATTGATTATGGTACTTTCGAAAATTTTACTTTCTGAAATTAATTCTCACGCAGCATTAACAGTCCTGTAATAGTTAAGTGCTATCTGGGATCACTGCCATGACTAACCCAATCAGTGAGTCTAAACCTCTCCTATAGAAGTTAGGAACAAGCAAATGAGAAATCTGGATCACAGACTATATAAATATAAAAGTCATTTTAAATACTATTGTCTTCATTTTATGGTAAAATATTAATGCTCCATTAAACCTTAGAAAACACAAATTTGAGAATTTCATGTTAGATTATGTTAAATTCATAATACTTCTGGGTACCATTGATAAAAAACTACTGTTATAATCAATTCTCCATAATGCCCTGGATTTATCATTTTAAACAAAGTCTGTTTGTGCAACCTCCTCTGTTTAAAATCTTTGAATACCCTGCAGATGTACAAATTTCTTATAACACATTATGGATCCGAGCATAGATTAGGGCACATATGTGAGGAATTAACCTGAAGCCAGGGGAAAAAACTACCTGAAATGATTAGAAATTACTGTACTAATACACACATAGGACAAGTGGAAAACCTCATAATTCAGGGAGATAGGATAGAGTACTAATAAGGGCCTTACTTTGGTAGCCACAAAAAATTAGCCAGAAACTAAACAGTGCGCAAGTGGAGCATAAAACCAAAACTCAAAAGAATCAAACTAATTTTAAGTAACTTAACTGCATCCCCCAAAAACCTCAAGAAAATTTTATTTTATTATTTTATCTTATTTTTTATTAATAGAGACAGGGTCTTGCTCTGTCACCCAGGCTGGAGTGGAGTGGCACAATCATGGCACACCGTAACCCCAAACTCCTGAGCACACACAATCTTCCTGCCTCAGCCTCCAGAGTAGCTGGGACTACCGGCACATGACACCATGCCTGCTAATTTTTTTTGTCATGGGTCTCGTTCTGTTGCCCAGGCTGGTCTTGAACTCTGTGCCTCAAGTGATCATCCCACTTTGGTCTCCAAAAATATTGGGATTACAGACATAAGCCACTGTGCCCAGCCAAAAATATTTTTTAGGAATGCAAATATTCAGCACCCAAAGAGGTAAATTCATATTATCTAGTATGCAGTCAAAATCCCCAGACATTCAAAGAAGCAGGGAAATACAGCCCACAGTTAAGAAAAAAATAAAATCAACCAAAATTGACAAGAAATTATATTAATGATAAAATTAGTAGAAAAATCTTAAAATACTTTCAAAATAAGTATTTTGAAAGAACCAAAACAAACCAAAGCAAAAATATTCTTTCATCTACCAAAATCATTGAAAAACCAAAATAAAATAAAACAAAACAAAGCAGTGATACTGTATTTATCTACCCAGTGAGCACATATTTCAAAATGAAAGTGAAATAAATACTTTGCTTAATATATAAAACCGTAATGACTTTATCACCAACAGTTATTCACTATAAAACATTTTAGGGGAGTCCCTCAAACAGAAGAAAATGGTAGTAGACAGAAACCTTGACCTACACAAATAATAAAGAGTACTATGAATTGTAACTACATGAATAGCTATAAGTACTTTTATTTTTTATCCTTATTGTTTAAAGTAAAAACATCAATGGTATTTTTAGAGTCTATACCATATATGACAAGAACATCACAAAGGTTTATATGGAGGAGAAATAGAAGCATATTGTTGTAAGTGACTTATAACTTGAAGGTATATTGTGACAACCTAAAATTGTATATCATGAACCTTAAAGCAACCAGAGAGATAATACGAAGAGCTATGTGGCTGATATGCTGGAAGAAATTGAATTAGACTAATGAATGAAATAATATTCAAACCCAAAGAAGAAAAAAATAAAAGAGGATGTAAGAAACAAAGGAAAGATGAGACAAATAGAAAAAACTAGCAAAATGGTATATTCAGACCCAATCCTATTGTGATAGACAGAATAATTGCTCTGAAAAGATGTCATGTCCTAATTCTCATAACAAGTCAATATGTTATCATACGTGGCAAAAAGAACACAGCAAGTTTGAGTAAGTGAGTGATTTTAAGATAGGGAAGTCACCCTGAATTATCCAGATGAGCCTAATGTAATCACAGATTTTTATGAGAGACAGACAGAAATGTCAATGTCAGAGAAGTAGATATGATGATGGAGGCAGACGAGAGAGAGAGAGAGAGAGAAAGAAAGAAAGACAGAGAGAGAGAGAGAGAAAGAAAGAAAGAAAAAGGAATTTGGCGATACTTTGCTCATGGATTTGAAAATAGAAGACCAGAAGACGTCATGAGCTAAGGAATACATGCAGTTGATAGAGGCTAGAAAAGCCAAGCAAACATTCCCCTAAAGCCTGCAGAAGTAATGCAGCCCTGACAACATCTTGTTCCCAGGACTTCTGACTTTCCAACTATGAGATAATAAATTTGGGTTGTTTTAAGGCACTAAATTTGTGGTAATTTATTATAACAGCAACAGAAAATTAATACATGTGTCAATAATCACAATAAAGTAAATGATCTAAACACCTCAATTAAAAGGCATACGTTTTCAGAGTGGATAAAGAAGCAAGACCCAATATATGTGTGCTCTCACTTTAATATATGGCATAAATAGATTAGAAACAAAATAATGAAAAAAATGTCATATGACAACACTAAATGAAAGAGAGCTGGAGTGGCTATATTAATATAAGAGAAAATAGTTTTTAGAGCAAGGGAAAAAGAGAGATTCACTTATAATGATAACAGGGTCATAGCACATAACATTTATAAATATGTATCAATCTAATAAGAGAGTTTTAAAATTAATCAAGCAATTTTAAAATTGCTTGATTAAAAATGATAGAAATGTAAAGAGAAATACAAAGGTTTAAAATTATAATCAAATTTTAAATACCCACTCTCAATAGAAACATTAGGGAAAAAATCAGTAAATATGTAGAAAATTTGAACAATACTATCAAACAACTTGACCTAATTGATATTTATGTAATATTTCACTTAAAGACAGCAGAAAAGTACTCTTTTCAGGTTTAGAAGTAACATTTAAAAGGTAGAACAGATTCTGCGCAATAAAACAAGTCTCAGTAAATTTAAAAGTATTCAAGTCATAATCAGTTTTGTTCTCCAGCTACAATGAAATTCAATTTAATCAATAACAGAAAAATATCTGAAAAATCCTCAAATATTTAGAAACCAAGTAGCATACATCTATTACACATAACAAAAGGGTCCAAGAAAAAATAAAATGGGGAATTAAAATGTGTTTGAACTCTAAGAAGATTAAAATTCAACATAACAAAATTTGTGAAAAGTTGATGACATAGTACCTAGAAAAAAATTTATAGCACTAAATACTCAGGGGGAATAAAGAAGAAAGCTCTTAAATTGTTGAGTTCAGTTTACAAATTAAGAATCTAAAAATATAAGATCAACTTAATCTCAAAGTAGAGAGAATAAATAAAATAATAAAGACATCAGGGATTAATAAAATCAAAATGAGAAAAAAACAGTAAAGAAAACTCAAGAAATCAAACCATTAAATTCTGTTTTCTTATCTGCTACTTGGGACATGAAGGCTAAGGGGGAGGGGGAGGGGGAGGAGGAACCGAGGAAGAGGAGAAGGAGAAGGAACTGCAACGCAACCAGGGCTCTATCTGTCTCATTCACTTATTCACAGACATTTTTTGAATAGTGTATGACACATGGGAGGAACTCAGTGAGTATTTGGTGAATAAATGAATTAATATTTTGTTGAATATTTTATTATAAGAGCATACTATTTTTCTGATTAAATAGAAAGCATCCTGTGTTCCAGGTGTGTTGCTGGGGCAGAAGTTTGTTTTTTGTTTTTTGTTTTTTTTTATTTTGTGTGTGTGTGTGTGTGTGTGTGTGTGTGTGTGAGATAAAATAAACTCCATAGTTTTGGACATAATAGAGGATCATTTTGTTAAATTTCTCATCCATTGTTGCCTGGCATAATTTGTGATGCAAATGTAGAGAACATGTAGAACAAAACGAAGGCTATTCTTCAGTATGCACTCATGAAAAGACGAACATTGCATGTGGAACAAGCAAGCAATAAAAGTATTCAGGTATATTTTTAAATTTATGTTTGGCTTGTGATTGCCTGTTGTGGCTATCACATTACAGATGTATCTAACAAAAAATTTCTATTTCTTGCACAATATACACACATATGCATAATCACATGCACACACAAAGATTCATACTACTTCTTAGAAAATATACTATTTAAATAATATACAATATTTTATAAATAAAATAATTTTTCTATTAATTCTTATTTTAAAACTCTACTTTTTAATAATCTATGTATATTTTATTTCTAAGAAGTAATTTCTTTCTTTTTTGGGTAGAATAAATAGTACAATTATTTATTTCCAGGAAAATAAAATTTGTATAGGAAAAATAATGTAAACATAGTTTACTACCTAACTTGGCCCTTTGAACATTATTTACATGGTTATAATAATGGAACCACTGAATATTTATCTAACCAACTTTATTTTTAATTTTTTTTATTTCAGTAGATTTAGGGGTACAAGTGTTTTTTGTTACATGGATGAATTGTATAATGCTGAAGTCAGGGCTTTTAGTGTACCCATCACTGGAATAGTGTACATTGTACTCGATAGATTTTCTTTAAGGTATTTAAGTTCTCTATCCCTGGTTGTTAATTTAAGCTAATATTTTTTAAAATCTACAAAGCTCCACCGTATTTGGTGTTATGTGGACAAAACTTAAAAGTACATTTATTCAAATAAATACATATTTTAAATGAAATATTATCTTTAAAATCTGTTAAGTAACCTAGAATATTAATTACTACCTTAGCCATAAAAATTTATCTTCAGTCATTCCATGAACTAGCCTGTTATTATTTTCTCCTTAGAGTCATACCTAGAATAATACCTATCTCCTTGGAATAGTGCTTAAACTGTAAAAGTAAACAGAATAAAGTACACAGAAGTTAAGAACCTAACAGATGCATAATTTTGTTAATTATTACACACCTCATTTAACCATAGCGCAATCACACATCAGCATGGTATTTTCTGAAAATACTTGATGAAATATGAAAATATTTTCCCTTGAGTGGCATGATTTACCACTAGGTGGTAGTATATCCTTTACTCTTCATTGAAATTGCACTCAGCATTTTAAGACTGCAGTTTCAATTTATCCATTTAAAATGTGATGAATCAAAGAAATCACATTGTTGGCAGTTGCAGTGTTGTTTCATTTCTTAACCTTCTCAATATTCTATAAGACATCTGATTTCTTTTATTTAATGTTGCCAGACTATTAAAGATGTATGAGCTAAATATATCTATAATGGTTATTATTGTTCAGGTTTGTTATTAAGATAATATGAATATCACTGAGTATTTTAATATCTTGAGAGTGGTCTAGACAACTTTTACTGCTCCGGACTGAAATCACATCATTTTGTACCAGTGGATTATTTTGACACTTAAGTTAAAACTTACAGACTTTCTACCCTACCACTACTCCAAAAATAATTTCCCTTCAATAAAGGCTTTATTTAGTGAGAAGGATCAACATTTTAATACTCTCAAGAGAGCAGAAAATACCATGTAATAGAATTGATTTTTCAATTAAGAATAATGAAGCATTTTACAAGGATATTAGTGAGTTATTACTTTTTTCCCCCTGTTCGTTTCTTTAAACAGTGTTTACATTGGTTCTAAGGAAGTCCTGAAAGTATCCATATGCCATGTTGTTATTTTCAATACTTACCAATATAAATTTTACACAGTATCTTTGGAAATATTATCTATTTCTACATATTTACTTATTTTGTCAAATTAAACATTCTTAATAGGAAGTATTGACAAATTATTAGGGAGTAAAGCCTCAAATACTACTGGTGGATATGTACACTAGGATAAGCAATCTAGAGAACAATTGGACAATATGTTTGTATTTTGAAAACATAAATGAGCACTGAATATGTATTTCCAAGGAAATATACACAAAGTGTGAACAAATTAGCCATAAATATGTCCAGTACAGTATTATTTATAGCAGTGAAACATTTGATATAATCTAAATATCCAGTAATATGAACTTGATATTTTTAATAATAATCCTACAATGGGAAAATAAAAAATTATTAAAATTCTATTAGATAAGAATATTTTATCAACATGAAAATTTGTATGTCTAAAAATCAAAGTAAAGCTTATGAAACATTAAGAAAATTACTTTTGTGAAAACATGCTGATGTGTTTATATCTATATGTGCATCTAAAACCATATCTATAGCATCATACCTTCACATTTTTTGGTATCCTAAAAGGTAAAAATATTAGGAAACAATTTCAATGATGAATATTTCTGAATAATAAGAATATAGAAAATTTTTATGTTAAATACCTGTATTAAAAATGCATTTAAAATCCACAATATTTATAATCAGAAAAAAAGGTTAAATAAAATTTTAAATATAGTATTATTCACATATTTATACAGATATGATTTATTATACAAACATATGATAAGAAAACTTAAGAAGATTATGATCTTACACCTTTAGACCTATTTACCAATTCCTTATAGATGCATTTTACAAGATAAATTCTTAAGTCTATTCAAATACTAATTAAAGAGCTACATGCAATGCCCTTTCACATGCATTGGTTATTTTTAAAATTCATTTTTTAATTGACAAATTAAATGCTATATACTAATCATGTATAATATTGTGTTTTAAAATATATATGTAGGTTATTGTAATCCAACAATTCTTGTGAAATATAATTTATAATGCAAATGTAATAACTGGGTTGGCCTTTTTAGGTTGGTCTTCAGATTGTCTAAAATGATAAAATCTTTAACTTCTTTAAATTCATTCAGAAACCTTATTTTTAGAGGATCAATTAAATATCCAAAATATTGTACTCAATAGATATAGTTTGAACATAGAATGAAAAAGCACATATTGCATCATATTTTCAATAGGATAAATTATCAAAAACTTAAACCATAGATAGTTAATATAGCAACTTGTGAAATAGAAATCTGATATTTACCTAATCGAGCTGCATAATATCTATAATAAACCAGATAATCTCAACCCAGAAGTTCAGTTTTAGACGTATATTAGCCCATTTTGTCCTTTTTTGGAGAAAATATCACTAAAAAACACTTGATAAACTCCTCTCAGGTGGAGAACACCAGACATGATGCCAATCTACTGTATGTTTTTCAATACAAGTACTCAAATTATACCATTTACTTCAGCATCTCCAGAAGACACGGGAGGGGCTGCAAGCAGGGACAGTTGACAATTTTCAGGGTAAGAGGAAATGAAGGGGGAAGGCAAAAGGAAAATAATTATTCTCACTAATATTTTACGAAGAACATTGTTTCTTCTTGTCAATTATTATTTCTGATTATGTATGAAATATGTACACAAACTAATGTTTATCAAGAAAAACCCATGAGTATAAGGCCAGTTTTATGTTTTTGTTGCTATTGCTAATTTTTTGATTACCTATTTAATCCATCTTTTATGAGTACTGACGTGAAAAATAGAATATCTCATACATCCTTTTTTATGTTCATGTTCTTTTTACAAAATGATCTTGGTTGATTTCTACCCACATCACAACCATAGTCTTAGTTTCAGTCCTCAGTGTGTTTTTTTTTTTTCAATTTGATGCCCTTAATCTTCATAGCTACATAATCATTCACTTTTATTAGAAATAGGATTATTTGAGTATTTAAAAGTCAGTCATTATATCAAAGACTTCACATTATCTTATAATACATACATTACATTTTCTACCTCTTTTTTTTGTTAGAGTGATTAGGATGTTATTGCCTATTTTAGGGCATAGTATGACATTTTTCTTCATAAAATTTTGTAACCTTTTTAAACTATATTTTAATTGGCAAGTTAGTCTAGGGAGAGCAGGATCTAAGAGAATAGAAAATAACAATTTGTAAAAGTAGTAACTCCTTTTTACCCTTATGTTTCAACTTAAGCATTCTGCTTGATTGAATTAGTCACCTCACTTAGAATATGACTAAATGGTATATTTGCCACATATTGAACCAAATTCTGTTTCAAGTTATTTTTTTTAATTTTTATTTATTTATTTATTTATTTTTTTTTTTTTTAATTTCAGAATATCATGGGGGTACAACATTTTGGCCATACACATTGCCCCTGTTCTGCCCGTGTCAGAGCCACAATCGTGGTCATCTCCCAAACTGTGCTCCCCACATCCATTCAGTGAGAGTTTTTCCCATCCCTTCCACCCCCCTCCCGCCCGCCCGCCCCCTGATGAATGTTATTGCCCTGTGTGATGTAAGTGTTCATCAGTTAGTACCAGTTTGATGGTGAGTACCAGTGATGCTTGTTTTTCCAATCCTGTGACACTTCGCTTCGAAGAATGGGTTCTAGCTCCGACCAGGATAATACCAGATGTGTTAATTCACTATTGTTCCTTATTGCTGAGTAATACTCCATGGTATACATATACCACATTTTATTGATCCACTCGTGTATTGATGGGCACCTGGGTTGTTTCCACAACTTTGCAATTGTGAATTGTGCTGCTATGAACATTCGAGAGCAGATGTCTTTATTATAAAATGTCTTTTTTCTTTGGATAAATACCCAGTAGTGGGATTGCTGGGTCAAATGGTAATTCTACTTTTAATTCTTTGAGATATCTCCATATTCTTTTCCATAGAGGTTGTACTAATTTGCAGTCCACCAGCAGTGTATGAGTGTTCCTACCTGTCCACATCCCCCCAACATTTGTTATTTGGGGATTTTTTGATATGAGCCAATCTCACTGGAGTTAAGTGATATCTCATTGTGGTTTTGATTTGCATTTCCCTGATGATTAGAGAAGTTGAGCACTTTTTATATGTTTGCTGGCCATCATTCTGTCTTCTTTGGAAAAGTTTTTGTTCATGTCCTTTGCCCATTTTTTAATAGGGTTGTTTGATTTTTCTTGTTGATTTTCCTAAGTTCTGTATAGATTCTGGTTATAGCCCTTTATCAGAGGTGTAGCATGCAAATATTTTCTCCCATTCTGTAGGTTGTCTGTTCACTCTAGTGATAGTTTCCTTGGCTGTGCAGAAGCTTTTCAATTTGATCAGGTCCCATGTATTTATTTTTGTTGCTGCTGTGATTGCTTTGGGGGTCTTCTTCATAAATTCTTTGCCTAGGCCAATGTCCATAAGAGTTTTTCCAACATTTTCTTCGAGAATTCTTATGGTTTCATGTCTTAGGTTTAGATCTGTTATCCATTGTGAATTGATTTTTGTGAGAGGTGAGAGGTGTGGGTCCACTTTCAGTCTTCTACATATGGCCATCCAATTTTCCCAGCACCATTTGTTGAATAGGGAATCTTTTCCCCAGTGTACGTTTTTCTGGAATTTGTCAAAGATCAGGTGACTGTATGAGGTTGGTTTTATATTTGGGTTCTCAGTCCTGTTCCATTGGTCTACATGTCTGTTCTTGTGCCAATACCATGCAGTTTTGGTTACTATAGCCTTGTAGTATAGTTTGAAGTCTGGTAGACAGATGCCTCCCAATTTGTTCTTTTTGCTTAAGATTGCTTTGGCTAGACGGGGTCTTCTCTGGTTCCACACGAAGCGTAGAATTATTTTTTCTAGATCGGCAAAAAATGATGTTGGTATTTGATAGGGATTGCATTGATTCTGTAAATTAATTTAGGTAGCAAAGCCATTTTTACTATGTTGACTCTGCCTATCCAAGAGCATGGTAAGGTTTTCCATCTATTTACATCCTCTGCAATTTCCTTTCTCAGTGTTTCATAATTCTCTCTATATAGGTCTTTGATCTCCTTAGTTAGATATATTCCTAAATATTTAATTTTCTTTGTTGCTATTGCAAAAGGTATAGCATCTTTAATTTGTTTCTCGGCTTGATTGTTATTAGCATATATGAGGGCTATGGATTTGTGTGTATTAATTTTGTATCCTGAGACTTTGCTGAATTCATTTATCAATTCCAGTAATCTCTTGGTTGAATCTTTGGGGTTTTCTATGTATAATATCATATCGTCTGCGAATAGTGAAAGTTTGACCTCTTCTGCCCCTATCTGGACGCCCCTGATTCCTCTGTCTTGTCTAATTGCTGTGGCCAGGACTTCCAGCACTATGTTGAAAAGAAGTGGAGATAGTGGACACCCTTGTCTGGTGCCAGTTTTAAGGGGGAATGCCTTCAATTTTTCCCCATTCAGTATGATATTGGCTGTGGGTTTATCGTATATGGCTTTAATAGTTTCTAGGAATGAGCCATCTATGCCTATATTGTTAAGAGTTCTTATCATAAAAGGGTGTTGGATTTTGTCAAAAGCCTTTTCTGCATCTATTGAAAGGATCATATAATCTTTGTTCTTGCTTTTATTTATATGGTGAATTACATTTATAGATTTGCGTACGTTGAACCATCCCTGCATCTCGGGAATAAAGCCCACCTGATCATGATGGATTATTTTTTTGATGTGCTTTTGAATTCGGTTTGCAAGGATTTTATTGAGAATTTTTGCATCTATATTCATAAGGGATATTGGTCTGTAGTTTTCTTTTTTTTGTTGTGTCCTTTCCTGGCTTTGGTATCAAGGTGATATTGGCTTCGTAGAATGAGTTTGGGAGGATTCCATCCTTCTGGATATTTTCAAATAATTTCTGCAGTATAGGCACCAGTTCTTCTTTGTAGGCTTGGTAGAATTCAGGTGTGAACCCATCTGGTCCGGGACTTTTTTTTGTGGGTAGATTTTTAATTACTGCTTCAATTTCGGTGCTTGATATTGGTCTGTTTAGAAATTCAGTTTCTTCCTGGTTGAGCCTAGGGAGGTAGTGTGTTTCTAAGAATTTGTCCATTTCCTCCACGTTTTCGTGTTTGTGGGCATAGAGATTTTTGTAGTATTCAAAGATGATGTTTGGTATTTCCATGGTATCAGTTGTGACTTCTCCTTTTTCATTTCTAATTGAGCTTATTAGAGTCCTTTCCTTTCTGCTTCTGGTCAACCTGGCAAGTGGCCTGTCTATTTTGTTTATCTTTTCAAAGAACCAGCTTTTCGTTTCATTGATCTTCTGTATTGTTCTTTTGTTCTCGATTTCATTTAATTCTGCTCTAATTTTGGTTATTTCTTTTCTTCTGCTGGTTTTAGGATTGCTTTGCTCTTCCTTTTCCATTTCCTTAAGATGATTCATTAGTTTACTGATTTGTGACTTTTCTGTCTTTTGGATGTGGGAATTTAGGGCGATAAATTTTCCTCTCATGACTGCTTTTGCTGTATCCCACAGATTTTGATAACTTGTGTCCCATTATCGTTTAGATCGAAGAATCTTTTGATTTCATTTTGAATCTCCTCTTTGACCCAATACTCCTTCATCAATAGATTGTTTAGTTTCCAAGTTTTTGGAGGAAGATGTGAGTTTCTGTTGGAATTGATATCTAATTTTATTCCGCTGTGGTCTGAAAAGATACATGGTATGATTTCTATTTTTTTGAATTTGTTTAGATCTGTTTTGTGGCCTAGGATGTGGTCAATTTTAGAGAAAGTTCCATGAGCTGATGAGAAGAATGTATATTCAGTGTTATTTGGGTGGAGTGTTCTGTAGATATCTGTTAGGCCCAAATGTTCTAGAGTCCTGTTTAGGTCTTTTATTTCTCTATTTACTTTTTGTTTGAGGATCTGTCCAGTTCCATCAGTGGGGTGTTGAAGTCCCCTGCAATTATGGCATTCCTGCTTATTATGTTGTCTAGATCTAGCAGCATTTGCTTTATGTACCTGGGTGCTCCTGTGTTGGGTGCATAAATGTTTAGGATTGTTAAATCCTCTTGTGAAATTTTTCCCTTCACCACTATATAGTGTCCATTTTTGTCCTTCTTTACTTTTATTGCTTTAAAGTTGATGTCATCTGAAATGAGGATGGCTACTCCAGATTTTTTTGGTTTCCATTAGCCTGAAAAATTGTATTCCATCCTTTCACCTTGAGTCTGAATGCGTCTTTGTGTGTGAGGTGTGTTTCCTGAAGACAACAGATACTTGGTTTGTATTTTTTAATCCATTCAGCCAGCCTATGTCTCTTCAATGGGCAGTTCAAGCCATTTACATTTATTGAGAGAATTGATATTTGGGGTAAATTTCTGATTATTCTGTTGGGTGGTATCTTTTGTTTTACCTCTTGCGTCATTGTGGAATCTGGTTTCTGGGGTTTTAGCCTTTGCATAATTTTACATAGGTGGGTGTCTGTTGCGCTGGTTAGTGTATAATGCAGGTCTAAGCATTTCTTGCAAGGCCGGTCTGGATTTCGCAAATTCTATCAGTGATTGCTTATCTGGAAAGGTCTTTATTTCTCCCTCATATAAGAAGCTTAGTTTGGCAGGATACAGAATTCTGGGTTGACCTTTGTTTTGTTTTAGGAGATTGATGATGTCTCCCCATTCCCTTCTGGCTTGTAAGGTTTCAGTTGAGAAATCTGCAGTTAATCTGATGGGTTTCCCTTTGTAGGTTACCTCCTTTTTTGTCTTACAGCTCTGAGGAGTGCCTCTTTTGTGTTTACTTTGGTCAGTCTAATAATTATGTGGCGTGGTGAATGCCTTTTCACGTTGACTCTCCCAGGAGTCCTGTGTGCTTCTTGTACTTGGATGTCGAGATTTCTGGCTAAGCCATGGAAATTTTCCTCTATTATTCCTTCAAATAAATTTTCCAGCCCATGCAAATTTTCTTCCTCTCCCTCAGGGATACCTATTATCCTTATGTTTGGCCTCTTTACATAATCCCACATTTCTTGTATGCTTTTTTCCTGTCTCTTGTTTTTGTGTTCTTTCTCTTCAGCTGATTTATTTAGTGCATAGGAGCTGTCTTCTAGCTCTGAAATTCTTTCCTCTGCATGGTCCAGCCTATTCTTAAGGCTTTCCACTGTGTTTTGTAGATCCTTGAATGCTTCTTTCATTTCTAGGATTTCTATTTGATTTTTCCGTAATATTTCTATTTCTTTGGAGAATTTTTCATTCATTTCTTGCATTTTTCTTGTGGTTTCTTTGTGCTGGGATTCAATTTTCTCTTGAATTTCATTGAGCTTTCTTATAATCCATAAACGAAATTCCTCTTCTGTCATTCTACCCATTTCATTTGGGTTGGTATCCATTGCTGAGGAACTGATAATTTCTTTTGGGGGTGACTTTTCACTCTGATTTTTCATGTTCCCTGAGTTCTTTCGCTGGTTTTTTCTCATCTGGTCTCTTGGTCGAGAGCTGGTGGTGTTAGAGCTAGTTTATGGTCCTGTCACCAGGCCCACAATTATTTTTCCTTGGCAAAGCCAGGGAGAGAAGTAGTGGCCTGTATTGCCTTAGGTGTATTTTAGCAAGTTTGTTGGATCTTGAGTTAACTCTGACCTGTGGTCTTCTCCTCTTCCCAGTGGAGTGTGGTGAGAATGACCTCCCAGCGTGGGCTCTGAGCTAATGGATTGTACTTGAGAATATGAGTCCTCCGCTCTCTATTAGCTAGGTATTCTGTTATGTCCGTGGCAGACTCTGATTCCCCAGTTGGGGTATGCGAAAGCCCTGTGCTTTGGGAGGGGTCTTGTAGCTCCTAGGGGTTACTTTGACCCTGCTCTTCCTGAGGTTCTGGTAGAAACACAATTTCCTTTGGCTGCAGTGTGAGAGCTGAGTTGGGAAAATTCTACACAGCTCAGAGGTTGCTCATCTAGCCACGTGTGGCTGCCCTTCTGATGTGTGTCTCCGCGTGAAACTGGTTGATGGGGGGATCTCCAATTGTGTACCCCTTTTCCACCACTAGACCTCAAGGCGAGGCAGGTGGCCGTCTCTATCCCCAGCAGTCTCCACCGGGGGGATGTTCCCACGGGGAGGGGGGAGTAGTGGCAGCTGGAAGCACTCTTGGGTGGCGCGAAATTCCCTATTGAAGTGGGCAGGATTATGGGGAGCTGCTCTGGTTCAGCCTGTGGCTCTTGAGGTATTTGGTTGTCATGGGAACCAGCAGTTATACCAAATGAGTCACTATGGCCAGCAACCTTCAAAATGAGCGATCTCTGGGGTACAGGAGGGCTGGGACCTGAGGGGCGGGCACTAGGACCGACACGGAGCAGAGTTGTCGGAGGCCAGAGCCGGGGTAGCAGAACCAGAAGGACGAGCTGCAAACTGTTTCCAATACTCAAAGGTCCCACCTCTACAGTTCCGGGATCTCGTCCCACCTGGAACCCACGGATGCCGCTGTCCCTGGCCACCACAGGCAAAGCCTGTCTCGCCCCAGCGGATAAGCCCTGGGCCGGGGCGGGGCGGAGCTAGAGACGCGGCTCACGGCTCCGCGCGGGCGGCTGTAAAGATGGCGGCCGCCGCCAGCCTGGCGCACAGCCGGGCTCCGACCACGCTGGGAGCGCAGTTTTTCTCCGCCGGTAGTTGTAAGCAACCTCTAAGGGCGCGTCCCGCTCTCCGATAAACTCCTGGGCCCAGTCCCGCTGACTTCTAGTGGCGCAGTGCCGGCCTGCGGGTTCCCGCGCACTGTCCCGGGAAGCTGAATCTCGGTCCCCGCCCAGTTCCTCCCCAGCCCTCGGCAGTCTCTGTATATTGCAGCTGCGAGTTGTGTCTGGCTCTGGCACCTTCCTCCTCTCCACAGGGCTCGCCGGCCCGAGCAACCGCTCTGTCCCAACTCTGGGCTTGTCCCTGACTGCGTGTATGGGGAGGCGCGTAACCACTTGGGGGGCAGGTCGCGCCGCGCCGACCTGGCGAGTGCGTCCCTCCCGCGCTCTGGGCTCTATTGTGCTCCGTGCGCCCTCCGATCTTTGTGAAAATTTTGTACCTGTTTTCTTGGGCTGGGCGTTCGGCGTTGTTTCTCTGTCATTCGCAATGCTGTTTTTGGAGTGAGTGGTCCCTGTTCGCCGGCAGCCGCTGGCGTTCTTCACCTCCTTTCCTGGGAGCGGTATGGTGGGAGGACCCTATCACACCGCCATTTTTTCTATTTTTTTTAATTTTTGAAACAGGACTTCCTGCGTAAATAAAAATATACTTTGTATATCACGAGAAGCTATGTCTTATACAAATCTCATATAGTTAACATGTACCCATTTCTAAGCATTATTTTTAGAAAATAAATGCTTTCCAGATGATATCAGTGCACCTCAGAGTTTTAATTAATAAACTTGCCAGTACTTGTTTCTAATTTATGAGTTATTAGCACAATGTTGATACTACATCCCAAAAATAGTGTAATTTTAAAGAGCTTTGGGTAATAAAATACAGTTTATATATTTTATTATACAATGCAATGTGTATTCTCCATCATTCTTATAACAACACATGTCTAGAAACCAGAATTTCTAATATATACCAACACAATCTTTTGTCATGAAGCAGTGGTTCTCAAAGTGTATTGCCCCAACCAGTAGCACCATGGTAACCTGGGGAATTGTTAAAATTAAAAATTGTCAGGCCCCACCCTTTACTGACTTAATCAGAAATGCTGGTGATGGAGCTCAGTCATCCATATTTTATCAAACCCTCCAAGGTAACTCTGCTACATATTACAATTTGAGAACCACTGTTATAAAAAAATAAAAAACAAATAGGTGTGAGAACTGTTTAATTAATTACTATATTGTAAATATATGCTTTATGAGATATTCATGTCAAGATGGTCACTTTAAATTTTAAAGGATCTATTAAGTCTATGAATATTTCACCTGTAGTTTCAACTGACCAGTATCAGCACCAAATGCTCAATTGTAGAGAAAAATGCATGGGATCATACCACACTGCCTCTTCCAGGAGCCTATCATGTAACAGATACATATATTTAAATTTCAATTTTATTAAATGAGGGAACACTCTGAGACTTCATAGAAAGTCTTTTCAGAGTAGACTAAAAATTCTTTTTTTTTTTTTTTTTTTTGCCAACCCATCTATGCCTGAAGAAACCCCTAAGTAATGGCAGTAGCTTTGGGATAGTGATGACTTACCAGGTTGATCTTGGCAGGGCAGCCTGATAGCCACACTTCAACTAGGACTTGGTGGAACAGTCACAATGTATCATTAAGGAGATCATTGACTTTTAGAAATAAGTGTCACTTGCAGCCTTACCAGTTCTCTTTTCAAAACATCCTCAATTCTTATTGTCTAATAGTTGGCCTTCCATCATTCTGACAGCCTTCATTCTTTCAAATCTTCCTCAAGCTGTTTAGTTTGTGTTTTCAAAGACATTGGATTGTCCCTTCAACAGTGCATTACTTCTCCTCTGCATGGTTATATTTCTAAAATTGTTAAGCCCCTTGGTAATTCATGGTCACATATGCAGGGAAACAAAGTAAAGCAGTATGTCTTGCTTTCGTACTAAAGAACCTCCTCTATTTTGACTTTTGTTAGGATTTATAGCATACTGAAATCTAAATAATTATATACTTTAAAAATGGAAGTTATTGTTAGAAATCTAGTTAATGTGTATGTAATGATTTTATAAGAGTTCACAGAAAAATATTTAACTTTTATCAGTCTCAAGATTTCTACCCATAAAATTAGAGTATTTACAATGGCTTCTACTGAAGAGTAGGGTATCCCATGGGCACAATTTCTATGTATCTGGAGACAGCGCTGGCAAAACTATTGAGAGTGATTCTCTTTCTTTCTCCTTTTCTCTCAAAATAACAGCCAATAAATAACTCAACAATAAATCAGATCACTCTATTCGTTAGGTCAGCTGAAGCAAGCTGGGTTAATTTTTCATGAACCATTTATTTTAGTTGAATTCTACTCAATTCTTCCCCTGCCCTGAATTTTATGTGTATAAGGGAGCTTTTTGAGTATCCAGGCAAGAGATCTAACTATATTGCTTTTTTGAAATTCAAAGATACATGGCAGTAAGTAAAATTTTTGAATGACTTTCTTGCCTGAAAAAAAAAAAGTCACAGTTGCATGTAATTTATTTAGCAACCAGTCAGTCTTATAGTATAGCATGAATATTTGTACTTTACAAAGCACTATGGTAAAAGAGTCTTAAAAGCAAAGTGTGCAAAATTCTTTCTTTGCATGAATTTAAGTAGAGACATGGAAATTCCAAAAGATGGGTGGTAAGTACCTTAAGAAATTAGAGTGGGCAAAGAACTGAGAAAACATATCTATAAAGATACAAAGGTAAAATATGCCAGGTTCCTTCTACAATGTCCTGATAGAGACTGGAATCTAGAATCTGTAACCATAACTGAAACACACTGAAAGTGTTCGGACCCACCTTACAGTTCACATGTCCCTCCTGATATTGTGAGAATTCTGGACTAGCATCAGGTAGTGCAAATAACATAATCTGAAGTGATTTCTAAAGCAAGAGTTTCTGAATATAAATTTCTTACACCGTTCTATATTACTAAGGTGGGGAAGGGCACTGATATTTCTGAGCATAGTGATCAGGGCATTTTACTTGCCATAGAAAAGCATTTCTAAACTTTTTTTGAAGGAAAATAGGAGTAGGATGAGATTTGTGGGAAATATACCTAATAATTATTTGGGAATAAGGGAAGAAATATTCACAGGAACAGGAATCTGGTCACGAGGTAGTTGAGGAAATGTTTACATTTATCTCTTCAGATACCAGACCTTATTTTACTTATAAAATTAAATTAAATTGTACTGAACTCTTCTCGCACATAGTAGTTAATAGGCAGGGGGCACAGGTGAGTGTAACACTATTTAGTATAACCACTTATTTTTGGTCCTAGCTTGGAGGTATTGATACATGAAAGTTAACAGAAAAATCTACACACACTTGGAAATTCTACACTACACTTCTAAATTATCTAGGGAAGTGTCAACAGAAAATATGAAGCAACAAGGTAAATTTTGAATTATTTTTAACTGACCAAAAAATTAAAATGCAGTACATTAAGGTTTTTGTGATGCAACTGAAGAAATTTTTAAAGGAGAATTTATAGTGATGAATATATATCTTAGAAAAGAAGAGAGGTCTTAAATCAATAACCTAAACTTCTACTTTAGACAACTAAAAAAAATACAAAAAAAAAAGAAGACTAAAATAAACACAAAGTATGCAGAGGGAAAGAAATAAATATAATGGCAGAAAATAAATAAATATAATAGAAATCAATGAAATTTAGAACTTAAAATCAACAGAAAAAAATCAATGAAATTAAACCAGTTTTTTGAAAAGATCGGTAAAAGTGGTAGAATCAAGTAATAGTGACAAATAAAAGAGGAACACCCAAATTAACAATATCAGAAAAAAAGCACAGGATATCAGTACAGATCCCACTGTAACTAAAAGATGACAAAGTAATGCTGCAACTACATGCCTAAATATGACAACTTAGATGAAATAGACCAATTCTTAGAAAAACACACTATCAAATCACTGTAAAAATTTACTCAAAATGAAAGAGTTAACTTGTGAGTACCTAAACTTTGAAAATTTGAGTTTGTAATTTAAAACTTTCTAACAATGAAATTTCAAGTCTGTACTGGTTTCATGATGAGTGATATCGAACATTTAAAGCACAAATGACACAAACTAAACAAAAATTTCTTCCAGAACATAAAAAAGGAGAAAATATTTCCCAACTTATTTTATGAGGCTAGAGTTACTTCATATAAAAAAATAGATACATATAGCTCAAGAAAATAAAATTGTAGACCAATAACCCTCATGTAATAGACATAAAAATTCTCAACAAAATATTAGAAATATGACTTATCAGTACACTGTGCTGAGGTGAGATTTATCCTGTGAGTGCAAGACTGTTTGAATACTTTCAAATAAAAGTAGCAAATTATATTAACAGCCTAAACAAGAAAAAATACATGATCATACCAATTAATTCAGTAAAAGTGTTTGAGAATTCAAAATCTTCAGGATCTGTATGCTGAAACACTAACACTGATAAAAATCAATGGTAAATGAACTACTGATATATAAAATCACTGAAAAATGCATTCTCCGTATTAAAATCAGTACATTTACGAATCTAACAGTGTGTTCATATAAAAAATCAATGAACAAATGTCCAAATCCCTGTCCAATAATAATTTAAATTCAAACTACAAATTTAAGACTTCCTAAATGTATCGTAATCAAAGGACAGGGATAAGGAAAGGGAAAATTATCAATGTGCAAATGTAATCAGTGAAGAATCAAGACTTACAAATGTAAGACTTACATAATATGACCAAGTTAATTGAAAATGTTAGAAGGAACATTTATTGGAAATAATATGTGGTCAAAAAGAGGTATAAGTGCAAGACACAAAAATGTATTGACCTAAACTTGAATTCAACCATTATACAAAAGTAGTCTTTCAACATGATTAAGTAATATACTATTAGATATATTTATAAATCTATATGCTTATATATCTTTATAAATATATTTATATATTTATAGTAACATGTATATAGCATAACACTATTAAGTTTGAGAAGAAACCAAGGAGAAAATTTTGAGATCTGAAGTTAGGCAAAAATGTCTTAGATATGACCCCAAAGCACAATCTATAAAAAAAGAATGAATAATTATACTTTATCAAAACTGAAACCAAACTTAAAATAAATTTATAATTTTTACCATCTAATAAAATTATTCTTAGATAAAAAGTATACGTTATAAACTGGATAGAAAATATTTTCAAATTGCAAATTCAACAATTTACTTATATTCAAAATAGAAAGTAAATCTTAAACCCCAACATCATTAAACAACCTGATTTAAAAATGACAAAAGGCATGAACAGACACTCCATCAATAAAGATGGAAAAAATATATAAAAAAAGATATGCATCTTCATCAGACATTAAGTAAAAACAAATTGAAACCATAATGGGCTACGACCACCCACAAATTTGAATGGGAAAATAACAAATACAGATGTTAACATGAGCTGATGTTATCAACTGCTGGTAAAGATGTATAGGAACTGGAACTCTCTTACATTGCTGGTCAAAATAAAAAATAGTAAAGCCATACTGGAAGTTTCTTATAAAGTTGTGTATATACTTACCATAGCTTGTCACTTCCACTCCTGCATGAAAATTTACTTTCTTCTAAAATCCTTTGGAAGCTCTATTTATAATCACCAAAAATTGGAAACCTCTGAAAGGTACTTCAACAGGGAAGTGGATAATCCATTCTGTCCCCATACAATGGGATTCTACTCATTGATAATAAGGAACAACTACTTATATGTACAAAATTATGTATAAATTTCAAAATCACTATGCTAAGTGAAAGAAGCCAGTCTCTAAAGGTTGTATGATTCCATTTTTATGACATTCTTGAATAGACAAAACTGTATTGATGAAGAGAAGATTAGTAGTTATAAAAAGTCAGGGTTTGGGAAAGGCTGTGATTGCAAAGGGTAACTACGAAATCACAAGGATGATTTGAGGGTGATGAAATTTCTCTGTATCTTCATTATGATGGTGGTTATATAAATTTTTAATATATTGGAATTTACAGAACTTGAAAACAAAAAAGTTCAATTTTCCTTATGTTAATTTAAAAAAGAAAATTGGAAAAATGACTCATCTTTATTGCTTCCATCTCAGTTAAGTCCTCCACAACACTACCACTTCGTTCTTACCTTCTCTGAACTAGTCTTTTCCATACAACCAAGCAGTGACCAAAAAGAGACACATATTAAATCAGTGTTTCAATGGCAGCTAGAGCGCTTATGTTTGAGAGGCTTAAGATTTTGAGTTAGGGGGAAAAAAAAGCAAGTAGGTGTGAAGCAAATTTTTAATTAATAAATATAGTCTTTAAGATGATGAATACTTTTAGGTAATGGCCAAATAAGCAATTTGGACTGGGGTATTATTAGAGTCATAATATTATACATAAATAGTGGTATTTTTAGCCCAAACTGTCAAAAACAAAATTAAAATAATTACTGATGCAGACTGATGCAGATTCCTTCCTTTGTCTTCCTTGTGGGTTGTGAGGTTTCTCTTGAATGACATGAGGCTGCTTGCTGTCTATTGCCTGGCATCCTTTTCTCTGCCACATTTATTTTTCCAAGAGAACCTTACGAATTATGGGGCCTTGGGTAATAATCTCCCCCATCCTATATGCCCAGGAGTTTTAGCACTCACTGCTCCATGACTTTTCCTTGGAAGTGAATTTGACTACATGGCTGCCTACTTCTCAATTCTAGCACTCACCTTGCTCAAGGATTTAGATTTAGACAAGACTTACACCCCGTTTCATAAACTAACTGGTCATGTAACCCAGGACAATTTGCTCTCTGAGCTACAGATCAGTCATTATCACCTCTACCTGGTGACATTAATATTTTCTCATAAATCTGTAAAAGTTATAAGGATTACATGAAAAAATATATAAGAATTATATATATTCTGTGTGTGTATATATATTCTTGTATATAAAATACATATATTATAAATATTTATATTATATATAAAATTCTAACCTTAGACCTGGATGTGCAGCAATTATTCTATAACTTGTGTTAAATTATATTGTGTCATCATTGTTAATAAAATAATACTATTCAGGTTTAATTAATAGTTTTAGGAAACTTAAGAAACTAAATAAGAACTGTGAGATTAGAACCAAACTATGTCTAGAAACCTAAACCACCATAAATGCAAAGGCCTAAGGTACTTTCATATTCTCCTATATCTGTAGCATCTGTAGAAACCACACTGAGATATTGGCTCTAGAAACTAATCTTATGTGTGTGTGTGTACACACGCACACACATGTATACGCACAGATATAATATAGGTCTCAGATAAATATATATATATTACCGTTTTATATGTTTCTTTCTTGCTAATTGCAAGAAATGGTGAAACTGAAAACAACCTTAAAAGGTAAATGCAGGTAATGAATGCAGATAATGAAAACAGTATCAGCAAATAAAGGAGGAGTAAATGTCTACTTATTCCCTTGGGGAGCTTAGATACACTGTGTACTTTATCAGGCTTCACCCATTCGAAATTACTTTCCTCCTTTATGGAATATTTTAAGTTTAGAATTATAGGATTAATGAGAAAATTAAAAACAATATGCTAGAATTAAAATAAAAATGTAATTATAAGCAGACAAAAGAACAAAGAAAATGGAAGAGGGGTGGGGAGACATGCTATAGTGGAGACATATGGAAGAGGCGGGTATTGTTGAAACAACACAAATTTATCTAACAATATTTCAATACATTTTTTAAAAAAACAAGGAACAATTACAGTAAAGTTAAAAAATAATAGAGTTTCTGTATACCCTTCATCCAATTTTCCTTAATATTAATATTCAATCTATACATGACACATTTATGAAATATTTCAACAAAATGGGCATTGGTATAATTCTATTAATTAAACTACAAATTTATTTAAAATTTGCTAGGTTTTCCACTGCTGTCCTTGCTCTGCTCCAGGATCAAATTCAGAATACCACATTGCATTTAGGCACATCATAATTTTAATCACATACATGATAAATCTTACCTACCTTTTAGTTTCATGAAATTAATAAATTGAATTCAACTAAGTGCAAATTTTTAGTTAAGAAGTGATGACCATTTCAGTTCAGGCTAATTTTAGGAACTATTCCTATTCACCCACCCTTCCTCACAGATTACTTCAATGAACAAAGTCTTGCAACTGAATTCAGGTACAACTGACAGAAAAGAAAAAAATAATAACTTACATCTGATTTCCATTGAGCACAATTTAACCAGATGCATTTTTGTGAAAAACATATTATTATGTTTCTATAATAAATGTGAAAAATAGTTTATATTTGGTTGTGCATCTCATTTTAAAAATATTAATTCAGTTAATTGTGCTTAATAATTCTAGGAAATTCTTTTGAAATCAGTACACTAGACAGATATTTATGCAGGAAGATCAAGTGATGAGCAGTTTGAACAATAGGATTAAAGTTTTAAAAAGTTATTTTGCTCTTAAAACTAATAAAATTAGCACTTTAGCGCTTACCAGAAAATCAGAAGTAGACTTAAATCATTGGTCACATTTTGCTTTTTTCCCTAGTAATATTAAAATTCAATTTTCTGTCGATTATAAGCAATAAAATTGATCTAAATTTGTTGAAGATTTTATGGTTAAAGAATGATTTGCTCATTAATGCATAATCTAAAACATCATACATAATCAAAGTTAATTTGGAATAGGTATCAAAACAGATTTTAATTGAGCTACTTTGAAAGTTGGATATCCTATTATTAAGATGTGTTTATTAAACATGAGGCCATACAAATATTCTCATATCAAAACTAAGCCTTTTAATAGAGTGGTTAAATCAGAAATTGTGAAGAGTTGGAGGTTTTACCAGACTTTCAAACTAGCAAGTTAATCTATCAGTTTTATATACTATACTGACAGAAAACACAAGACCTCTCAATCAAAGACAAAGACTATTCATTAGCCACAGTAAAAATAAACAATCAGAACAATATCTTGTAGGTCTACATAATAAGGGTCATAGTTATTTTTCAAATCCTTTAAAGGACGATTTCTAAAACAGCACAGTACAGTTCAGTGAAATATGATTTTAATTTCTAAACAAATATAAAGGTATTTGAGATACTTAGAAAAATAAAGAGATACTCCTGCAATGCTTTGCTTTCTTAATTTGGCTTCTTTCACTGAAAAAAAAGTACTTGAGTCTTTAAATAACAAGAGTTTTCAAAAATTAAGTGTCAAAAATTCTTACCTTTTAATTGTATTTTCTTACAGTGAAATAAAGAAATGGCTCAAGAAATGGCAGACTGAGAAGCAGAGTTAAAAGCTCAACACAGACAAGCCAGGACAAATAGAAATATGAAAAAGTGTGAATACACAGTAATGTGTGATTGTGCATGTTCTGACCCCTTAGCACACTTAACGTGTCCCCTTCTTCAATGTATTTACCACATTGTTATTAACTGGAGTATTATAAACTAAAACATTACAAATACACCAATTAAAAAAATAATTCTATGCTTCATATGGAGCCAGAGAAGACCCCATATAGCCACAGCAACCTTAAACACAAAGAACAAATTGGGTGGCATCAATGTACCAGACTTCAAGTTATACTACAGGGCTATAGTAACCAAAACAGCATGATACTGGCACAAGAACAAGACTAGACTAATGGAACAGGATTGAGAACCCAGATGTAAGACCATCCTCATATAGCCATCTAATCTTTGACAAAGCAAACAAAAACGTACACTGGGGAAAAGAATCCCTATTCAATAAATGGTGCTGGGAAAATTGGATAGCCACACGTAGAAGACTGAAACAAGATCTGCACCTCTCACCTCTCACAAAAATCAGCTTGCGATGGATAACAGACTGTAACCTAAGGCGTGAAACCATAAGAATTTTAGAAGAAAATGTTTGAAAAACTCTTATAGACATTGGCCTAGGCAAAGAACTTATGAAGAAGACTCCAAAAGCAATCACAGCAACAACAAAAGTGAATAAATGGGACCTGATAAAATTAAAAACCTTCTGCACAGCCAAGGAAACTATCGTTACAGTGAATAGACAACCTACATAATGGGAGAAAATATTTGCACGCTATACATCCGATAAAGGGCTGATAACTAGAATCTATATAGAACTCAGGAAAATCAGCAGGAAAAAAATCAAACAACCCCATTACAAAGTGGGCAAAGGACATGAACAGAAACTTTTCAAAAGAAGATAGACTAATGGCCAAGAACATATGAAAAAATGTTCAACATCTCTAATCATCAGGGAAATGCAAATCAAAACCACAGTGAGATATCACCTAACTCCAGTAAGAATAGTTTTTATCCAAAAGTCCCCAAACAACAAATGTTGGTGTGGATGCAGAGAGATAGGAACACTCATACACTGCTGGTGGGACTGCAAACTAGTATAACCTCTATGGAAAGTAATATGGAGATACCTCAAAGAACTAAAAGTAGAACTACCATTTGATCCAGCAATCTCTCTACTGGGTATTTACCCCAAGGAAAAAAGACATTCTGTAAAAAGGACATCTGCACTTGAATGTTTATAGCAGCACAATTCACAATTGCAAAAATGTGGAAACAACCCAAGTGCTCATCAATATGTGAGTGGATTAATGAATGTGGTATATGTACACCACGCAGTATTGTTCAGCCACAAAAAAATGGTGAACTACCTATTGTATTATCCTGGCTGGAGCTGGAGTCCCTTCTAAGTGAAGTATCACAAGAATGGAAAAAAAAAAAACACCATTTGTACTCACCATTAAATTGGTACTAATCGATCAACACTAATGTGTACAAATGGAAGTAACATTCATTGGGTGTCAGGCAGGTGGGAGGGGGGAAGAGGGGCTGGGTAAATTCAAACCTAATGTGTGTGGTGTGCTCTGTATGGGGGATGGGCATGCTTGTAGCTCTGACTCAGCGGTGCAAAGGCAATTTATGTAACCAAAGTGTTTGTACCCCCGTAATACTCTGAAATTTAAAACAAAAAACCTCATATAAGGCCAATATTAATGTATGTGATAAATGGCTTCCTTTGCTTGGATTTCTACTTGGTTTTCAAAAGACCTTTCTTTAGTATAATTTAATCAATTTTCTTTCTAAACATCTCTCCTTTATTGCATGACCATTTTTCTCCTACTTTATTTTTTTTTTCTTCCTATTTGTTTTGCCATTAATCTTCAGCCTACAAATAAGCAGGTAAAACCCTTTCAAATTGATGTCTTTTCAAACTGCACTCCTCATGTGACCTTTCTTAATCTCTAATTAGAAAAGCCTTTTCCATCTCAAAATAACTTGTACATTCTATTTTTATATTTTCAACTATTTTCCAGTTTTCCCTCTAGATAACATAGAAACTTGCACAACCTAAAGTAGTATTAATTTTTTTCTTAATCAAAGTCTCCTGATTTGATTGTGTAATTCATTGGTTCTGTCATTATTTCCCAATCACTGGGGCTAAAACTTTCAAGTGCCTCTTTTCTCCTCACTGGCCTTTCTAGTGAATCTATAATCATGTTTTTTAAATTTGTCATTTTGTTTACATATTCCTATCTATCCTATATTTTTATCACCATAAACTAGGGCGATTTTATCTCATAACTGGATTACAGAAATTATCTGTATTCTATATTTTCAAAATGTAAATATTCCAACCTGCAAAAAACTACTAGGTTCATTTTTTTTTTAGCCAGTTTTCTAGAAAGCATGGATTACTTTTTCTTAAATACTGATTTTGTAACAAAATATCAAACTCAAAATCTTCTATTGAAAATCTGTAATCCAACATGTAAGCCCTTTATAGTTAGGTTTCCACATTACTTTCAACCTTATTCCACCTAAATATACTGTATAAATTGACATGGTGAAGTGAAACAATATAACTCTCTCTGTTTTTTCTAACTCAAGTTGATTTACAGATGTAGCTCCCACTGTATGTGAATGGCAGACACATGGGGTACGTTTGAATTTATATACTCCCAGCATCTGCCCCAGAGTTGGATTTAGTTCTAGGTGGCTTATTTGCCTCTAAGGCATCAGTGCAGGGGTGGTAAGCCTATAGTGTTAGATATCTGACTTCATTTGTCAATGAAGATATTTCAACTCTCCTTCCTGATTCTTAGTTACTAGTCCATGTAGATTGTCTATTAAGATACCCCTGATTCTTAAGAAGATGCTCCCTCTGGTCCAGTAGCAATCTCTGTGCCTCGTTTTAGTGTGCATGAAATGTAAATGTACGTTCAATGTCTCACTAGGGTGTGGGAGTCACCTAAGGGTGTTTAAATATTCATCTGCTTAAACCGCCTTTCTTTACCTGCGTCTCAAACTACCCAGGGGTCTATCTAGAAAGTGTTTGTTTTCTTCTCTCCAGTTTCATAAATTTCTTTTGAGTACTAACACTTTGCTCAATTCAAGACTAGCGGCAGCAGCCTTTTTCCCTCCATTTATGACTCAGTAATATCTAACCTTCCTTGGCTTTCCTGTGTCCTCTTCTCCTGCCTTAGAAATACCCATATTTCTAAATCTGTGTCTATATATTATATTTCTTTTTTTTTTAATTTGGGGAAGGGAAGACCTAACCTAATTAAACCCTATTTAAAAAAGCAAACTTTTCTTTAAGCTTCTTTATTTCCTTAAGGATATCTACTCTTAAAGTTCTGAGGAAAAAAGCATTTTGGTGATCATCTTTGAAGCAGTGAACACAGAATAACCCCATTCCCCTTTGGGAAAGGAAAGAAAAAGAAAGAAAGGAAAGAAATACATGGCAAAATAGAAAGTAGGTCAAATATACTCAAACATCAATTTATTTAGAAGAATTTATTTCACATTAAATATTTTTCTACTTGGCAAACAAGTAAATGTGATGGCTCACAAAACCTGCATTTAATTTTTCTAATTTCTCACTTGTGTTCATACAAACACTTTTCCCTGTCGGTCAAATTTCAATTATCCTGCAAAATCTTTAATGGCAACTTCAGATAAGAGTGGTTTCTTGTTGAGATTGACCTGTGAAAACAGAATAAACACCTCACCCAAAATGTATTAGTAGTTCAGATGTTGAGACTGATGATGAATACACAGAGATCAAGAGGGTATGAAGCAGTTCATTACTCACAAAATGAGACTTTCTAGGGAGAACATGGCTAGTTGCCAGGAAGCCTGAAAATGGTTCGAGAAAGTGGGGGTGTAAGGGCTGGGGGTGAATGAATGGCTTGACTTTTCCTGTGGTTAGGAAGAGGGGTCAATGTGGGTGTTTCCACATACAGGCCTGGATTTGCATGATCTGAATTTCCCACCAACCAGCATCAAGAGAGTGAGAGAGACTTATTTATAGGCTTCCATGTTGCCCTAAAATATTCTACAGTGTGCATGGATGATGTGACCCCAAGAGTAACACATTAAAATAAAATTAAATGTTTGACACTTACAATCACCTTCACAGAATTGGACCCCATATGTTTTCTCCTTTGGTCAAAATAGTTAATATGGCCCCATATAAAGTTAAACAGAGGCTTCAAAGATTCAAACACATTATACAAGTGCTATTTGGAGAAGGGGTGATTATACCTGCTGTTTCTCTTTATTTAACAACTGTATTTGGTATGTACTTAAAACTGGAAATAATGAAAAATACTTAATGATGGATTATTGCAACCTTAATGTCATAATCCCACACATTAAGGCCTCCATACCAAATATTATTTAAATTACTGGCTCAATCCAATCCAATCAGCAACTGGTAAGTATTTGCAGTCATAGATTTAGCTAAAATATTCTGTTCATTGCCTATTTCAATAGTTTCTCAGATGCAGTCTTTCTTCACTTTCAAAGAGATAGAATATACATCCTTACATAGCTACTCATGGAGCATCTCAACAGACTTGCTCTTGCACACAATCTTTGAAGGCAAGATCTTAATCACATTCAGATTGCTCTAGGAACACATTTATGACATTGCACTGATGACATCCTTTTCTGAGGAGACTTGTTTTACACACTCATTTATGACATACAAATATTCACAAAGGAGCTCATCAAAATGAATGGACCATTGCCTCACACAGTGCAAAAAGCCCCACACCTAAATACAATTTCTAGCTATTATTTAATTATAATAGATAAAATATGCTCCATCCCTGGCATATGACTCTTCTATCACCCACAATATTAAAAAAATTCAATCTTTTAGACATTTTTGGATTCTGGAAGGAACATACTCCTTATTTACTAATTTTACTTAACCTTGTTTATGCTGCTACAAATTGGTCCACTTTGAATGGGGCCCTCTACAAAAAAAGGCTCTAGAAGCCATCAAAAGTGCAATACAACAGGCATTTAGGGTAGTGTCCCCCAGACATATGTTCATTCTACAGGCTTTAGCAAACTCCTCTCATGTCTTTTAGAGTTTCCATATTATCTACGATGACTGTAAGTGGTCCATGAGTTTCTGATGCAAGAAACTACATTCCTTGAGTGTGTGCTACACACCATCTCCGGGAAAGAGAGGCTCTCCCAGGACCTGAATCTGTAACTCACTGTATTCACATACTCACTATGCCTCGGGTCATGGAAGTAGCACCCTGCAAGCTCACCACAGCCACCTAAGCTTCCTTGTTTAAAGGAAAATGCTACTGCAGGCTAGAGCCACACATAGGCCCTCTGACATACTTTAGAAGAAGTATCCAGCCTTTTCTGTCTTAAGCCCTTGTCAAATGTCACAGGGTTGAAGATGAGGTGGCCCTCCTGGGCCCCTTGGCCACTAGGGAGTCTCTTGGCAAAGTCAGTTTATGTAATTTATGAATAGAAGCACTATCATTACACATAATGGAGCCCACTGGACAACTGTTGCTTTTTATCACTTAACCAGGATGTCCCTGACCAAGAATGGGACCCAGGGCTCAGCATAATTGGCCAAACTTTATGCAGTCATCTTAACACCAAATGCCCTGGTCAACATTCAGCTCCATGTACATATTTTTACACAATCATGGTCCATGGACAACGTTCTGGCCATTTGGACAGGCCAATGGCAGCAAGAAAGTTCCCTTTTTCCACATTTCCCTTTGTGGAAAAGAATTCTGAAATTTTGTGCATTACAAATAGCCACAATATAAATCAAGGTTGCATGTGCCTTTTCATGTAATAATGCAATAATACAAATTCTTATCAAAACACCCCTTATCCCCTTCAGAGTCATAGACATTACTTATAGTGAGCAATTCATAGTGAGCAAGATGCACATTTTACTTCCCAAAATACACAATGCTGGGCTCCTGTGTTAGTCAGAGCTAACTCCAGGAAAACAGAACTAATAGAAGATACTAATAGAACATAGAGAGAGAGATGGAGAGAAGGAGAGAAAAGGGTGGGGGAGAGATTTTATTTAGGATATTAAGGAACTGGTGATCATGGAGGCTGGCAAATCCCAAGATCTGCTGGGTGAGTCAGGAAGCTGGAGACCCGAGAAAGCCAATGACATAGTTCCAGCCCAAAGGAAGGCAGGCTGAAGAACCAAAAAGAGCTAATGTTTCAGCTTGAGTCCAAACTCATGCAAAAAAGCCAATGTCAAGGTTCAAAAGATGTCAGGCAGGGATTTCTTTCTTACTTGGGGGAGATTCAGGCCTTCAATTGATTAGATGAGGTCCAATTACAATGTGGAGGAAAATTTGCTTTAGTCAGTCTAGTGATTTAAATGTTAACTGCATCCAGAAACATCCCCAGAGAAACACCCAGAATAATGTTGACCAGATATCTGGGCACCTCATGGCACAGCCAAGTTAACTCATAAAATTAACCATCGTATCTCATGACAAAGGTATTCCATGGAATTTCTACTTCCTTACTAGTCTCACGCTGCAAGCCTCATAGGGGACCATAATGACTTATTATAACGAGTTCAAATACAATCAAATAAATCATGGAACATTTCAGTCATCATTCAAACATTGGAGTGACTTATAATAAAGTGTCAAATTCCAGTTTTTTAAAAAAATTTACTGTTAATAATTTTTATGTCCTATCACTAGCCCTTTCTCTTCTGTTCTGCACCTTGGCAAATCAATTATACATCCTGGATATCTACCTTGGTGCAAGTCAGAAGTTCAAATCATGTAAACCCCATCCCAAATGCATAAGAATTCCCAACCCCAAACAAAATAAAATGCAAGCTACTAATCCCTCCTTATTGTCCTAAGCCATTTTCAGACCTGTTTGGGAGACTGCCATGATCTCGTAAGAAAGTCTCATTATGTGGGGAATAAACCTTTTCATATCTTCTTTGTACATGTGTGACATAATCAGGTTTGATATCCAAACTAAGTTTTGGGTCACAGGTTTAGTCTTCTTTCACATAGTGATAAAAAATTCTCTCTTGTTTTTGTCTTCCTGTAATATACATACCACTCTCTAATCTAGCATTCTTATTTTTCCTGTCCATACCTTTGCAGCAAATGCTTAAGGTATGACCTTATAAAATTGGCGTGACTATACTGCTACATACCTGGAACCCATGATACCGAGAGAAAGGATTAATCAAAAAGCAAATGTCAAGATAAATAAATATGAAGCATATTGAACAATATATGTTTCTTCAAAGGATATGATAAAAAGTGTTTTGTATGTTGCCCAGGTAGAAAAGCTTCTTTGTGCTTACTGTTAATCAAACTTGTCAAATATTCTTGCTGGAAAATGTGTGTCATTGTGTTATAAACTAATGATGATTAGTATTTTCCTTATTGCCTACTTTTCTACCATATTATTAAATTGTATCAAGAAAAAATTAAAACATTTAATGGAGCTTATGAAAGAATATATATAATAGTTACGGTTAAAGATTAAACAGTGAAATGGCTCCAGATTAAGCGCTTAAAAATATAAAATAACCTAAAATTATAGAGCAGTCTTGTTGCACTCATTATCAAGTTCAAAATGTATTCCAAAGTAGGCCACTTATTTTCTTTCTTTAAGAAGTGTAGACTGTATAGGTCAGGTAGTCAAGGAAAATCTCCACAGCAGGATACATAAATTTAAAATCTTTCAAAAGGCAATGTTTTTATTCCCTGTAATTAGGCAATTAATTCTATTGGCATTTATAGGCTGCATGTGGTGAGAGGAAAAAAAGATAAAGAAAAGTAGTAAAATTAAATATTTCAATTTTACTTTGAAGGTCACTGAATTATATGACCTACCTTAGGAGTATTTAACTTGAAATAAAGAAGTCAGGAAACAAATTAGCTGAAAAACTCAAGTTATGAAGTTTTCTACTTTAATTAGGACATAAAAGATTTTCTTTTTAAAAACTCACTGGTGTGTTTGAATAAATGATTTCTTGGTAAATGTCTTGAACTCAAGCTTATTTACTCACCATGGTTTTATTTTATATATGCATGTATTATGTTCAACATCTAGTTTCTCTTTTATGATACAAAATATGGAATTAAAAGAATAAATTTCTCTTATATGACAGGAAACTCTGTTTCCAAAGTGTATAAATAAGAATGTAGAAGCTTAGATGTCATGCTCTTGAAGTATACTAGTAAATCATTAATATTCACTAACACTAAGATTTATTTATCTTTTTAAAAATTCAGGTAATAGTGTTATTGAATTTGCCTCTTGGTTAATGATTCCCATCTTAGTGGAATAAATAATGAAATATTTCCGAAAATGATCTTTGACTCAAAATAATTCAAGAGAATATCTATAAAGGTTTGAATATGATATATACAAGTGAAAATGTTTTTTAGAAGACATAATATGTTTTCTTTAAAAGGTCCAGTAGGACACAGAGGACATACACATTTATTACATATCAGGCCATAAGGAAATCTGAATAATTTCTTGCAAGAGAAAAAATATACTGACAATATATAGTAAAACTAGGAAATAAAAGTAAAGTGTTAGGGAAAACAAACTAACAAACCTCCCCTAAGTAACACTTAGTTTAAGTGATAATTACAAATTGTTGTATTCTTAAAAGTACTTTTCTAAAACATGTTTAGAATATAACAGTAATTACTGTGGCAGAGACTGCCGTTTATCTCTTCATGTGAGTTTTAACTTATCTGTTAAGTTTTGGATGAATTTCTGTCCAGCGGAAGACTATATTTACAAGCCCCTCTTCCAGCTATACCTGGAATTAGGCCTGGATTCTGACCTGTCTTAAGAACAAGGAGATGATGTGTACAACTGCTGGGTTCTGCCATTCATGGAAAAGCACATGCCACCGCCCTTGGCATTCTCCTTCCATGTGACTGCAATGTGCATGTGATGGTGAGAGCAAAAACAACTACAAAGGACCCTTTGGTGAACATGACAGAGCAACAAGAAAGAGGCTGGGTTTGGGACCATGACATGGTAAGCTATTTCCAGCACCGGAGATAACCACCTGCATTCGTATGAGAGAGAAAGCAAGTAGATCTTCAATTTTCTACACTATCAACCTGAGAGTTGTATTTCCACTTATAACACTATCTCATCCCACTGATATGGAAGTGGGGAAACCATGCATTAAAATATCCCATAGAATTCAATTCTTGCCAAATTATTAATGAAATTAAAAAATAATGATCAAAATTCTCACTTTTAACTAGTTCTTTTTTTTGGAAAATTATTTGACCTGAAAATAAAACGAATTTGAGAAAATAACTGAAGACTTATGAGAACTCTTTTAAAAAATACTATTATAAAACAATTCAATAGTGAGATACTAGAACATACCGAAAGATCAGCTATAATAAGGAGTGTAGTAACAGATATGATAATACAAAAGAATTTAATATAGGAAAAGTCATTGATGGCATTGAAGCAATTGACAGCACATTTTGAACAAAATAAAATTAAAGTTCCTACTCTATTCAATGCTTCCAACATAGGAGATACACTTAGGAATAAAATTTTTAATAAATAAGATTTCCAAAAATATTTACAAGGAAAAGAATAAGCAATCAGTAAAATATTTTTTTAAAAAGCACACACCTACATATCACAAAAGATTAAATCAAATATTTAATTACACTATTTATCAAGACAATAAAAACAGAAACACTATAAATACTTTTCCAAGCCACAAGGAGTTCTCGAACATGCTGTTAGAGAGCATCTGGGGGTAGGGAAAGGTTATTTGAATCACAGCTTTCTAATGTAGTTAGAAGACACCCACTTTGTTGAAAGGAGGGTCTAAGATTAATAAGAAGGTGAAGAGAAGTTTTCATGTCTTACACTTCCTATAAATAACTCACTTTTTCATGTAATAGAAGAACATTAGGACACGCAAGCTTAAATGCTTTTATAACGTTAATTTTATGAAAAATAGACTTGTCAATTAGTCTCTGCATTTAATTTGTTCTAATGCATGGCATATATGACAGTCTTAAATTTTACTGATAATTTCTATGATATATTAAATAGGTAATGTGGTTAGTTTACATAGAATTACTTTAAGTGAAACTGATTCTGCCTTGTTTATTTCCACTTTCTTGAATAAAAACTCTATTTTTTTTTTTTTAGATATCCACTCTAGTGCAGCGCCTAGGGGGAAAGAGAGAGGGAGATGGACATTGAGAGGAGGAGGAGGAAGGTGAGAACACGGTGTCCACGGATTACAGCACCTGCAGCCAAGCTACAGCCCAGCAGGGCCACCATGCTTACACCGCCCAGCCCACTCAAGGATGTGCACAGACCACCCAGCCATATGGGCAACAAAGGTATGGAACATATGGCTAGCCCACTGATGTCAGCTACACCCAAGCTCAGACCACTGCTACCTATGGGCAGACTGCCTATGTGACTTCTTATGGACAGGCTCCCATGGCTTATACTACTCCAATTGTCCCCAAGGCGTACAGCCAGCCTGTCCAGGGGTATGGCACTGGTGCTTATGATAACACCACTGTTACAGTCACCATCACCCAGGCCTCCTATTCAGCTCAGTCTGTATATGGCACTAAGCCTGCTTACTCAGCCTGTGGGCAGCAGCTGGAAGCTACCACACCTACAAGACTGCAGGATGGTAACAAGCCTGCTGAGACTAGTTTATCTCAATGTAGCATGGGGGGTTACAGCCAGCCCAGTCTAGGATACCCACAGAGTAACTACAGTTATCCCCAGGTACCTGGGAGCTACCCCATGCAGCCGGTCACTGCACCTCCACCCTACCCTCCTATCCAGCTATTCCTCTACAGAGCTGACTAGTTATGATCAGAGCAGTTACTCTGAGCAGAACACCTCTGGGCAACCGAGCAGCTATGGATAGCAGAGTAGCTATGGCCAACAAAGCAGCTATGGGCAGCAGCCTACCGCTAGTTACCACTGTGCCCCTACTGCCCCCCTGCAACTGGATCCTACAGCCAGGCTCCAAGTCAATGTAGCCAACAGAGCAGTAGGTACAGGCAGCAGAGTTCATTCCAACAGGACCACCCCAGTAGCATGGGTGTTTATGGGCCCGAGTCTGGAGGATTTTCTGGACCAGGAAAGAACTGGAGCAGGAGTGGCCCTGATAACTGGGGCAGGGGAAGAGGGGAATTTGATTGTGGAGGCATGAGCAGAGGTGGGTGGGGAGGAGGACACAGTGGAATGGGTGCTGGAGAGCGAGGTGGCTTCAATAAGCCTGGTGGACCCATGGACGAAAGACCAGATCTTGATCTAGGCCCACCCGTAGATCCGGATGAAGACTCTGGCAACAGTGCAATTTATGTGAAAGGATTAAATGACAATGTGTCTCTAAATGATCTGGCAGACTTATTTAAGCAATGTGGGGTTGTTACGATGAACAAGAGAACTGAGCAACCCATCATCCACATCAACCTGGAAAAGGAAACAGGAAAGGCCAAAGGTGATGCCACAGTGTCCTATGAAGACCCACCAACTGCCAAGGCTGCCATGGAGTGGTTTGATGGGAAAGATTTTCAAGGGAGCAAACTTAAAGTTTCTCTTGCTCAGAAGAAGGCTCCAATGAATAGCATGTGGGGTGCTATGCCACCCCATGAGGGCAGAGGGGTGCCGCCACCATTCCATGTAGGTCCAGGAGGCCCAGGAAGTCCTAGGAGACCCATGGGTTACATGGGAGGCCGTGGAGGAGATAGAAGAGGTTGCCCTCCAAGGGGGTCCCAAGGTTCCCAAGGGAACCCCTCCAGAAGAGGAAATGTCCAGCACTGAGCTGGAGACTGGCAGTGTCCCAATCTGGGTTGTAGAAACCAGAACTTCTCCTGGAGAACAGAATGCAACCGGTGTAAGGCCCTGAAGCCTGAAGACTTCCTCCCGCCACCCTTCTTGCCCCTGGGTGGTGATTGTGGCAGAGGTGGCCCTGATGGCATGTGGGGAAAAAGAGGTGGCTGCCCTGGTGGAATGTTCAGAGGTGGCCATGGTGGGGACAGAAGTGGCTTCTGCGGTGGCAAGGGCATGGACTGAGGTGGCTTTGGTAAATGAGGAAGAGGTGGTCCTGGGGCCCCGCCTGGACCTTTGATGGAATAGATAGGAGGAAGAAGAGGTGGACGTGGAGGACCTGGAAAAATGGATAAAGGTGAGCACGGTCAGGAGCGCAGAGACAGCCCTACTAGATGCAGAGACCCCACAGAGCTGCATTGACCATCAGATTTACTTTTTAAACCAGAAAACCTTTTAAATTTATAACTCCATATTTATAATGTTGGCCACAACATTATGATTATTCCTTGTCTGTACTTTAGTATTTTTCACCATTTGTGAAGAAACATTAAAACAAGTTAAATGGTAAAAAAAAAAAAAAAAAAAATTATCCTCCCAAAAACAGCTTCTCAAGGTTATTATGCCTTATGATCTGGGATTATCATTTCTGCCATTTTTAAAAGAAAATGGACAGGGCAGATTAAAGACAAAGTGAGTGAAGGTGAACAGTGACAATGAGGAGCTGATAGAGTAATATGTTTGATCTTTTTGTTTAGAAGATAATATGAGCTACTGTAAATAAAAGGAGAAGATGTCTAAAGCAGTGGACAGGAATTGGTCCAGTGGGCCATGTGAAAAGGCTGGGAGAAGAGATATACAAAAGGACTGAAAAGTAGGTTCATGGTTCTATTTGCTCCAAACAGTGTTACTTTGTGGAAGATACCTAGTTTAGCCAAATATTCTGATGCTATATGAATTGTGATGTGTAAATGTCTTTATTTTTATTGGCCAATTATTTTCTACTTAACACCACACAAAAAATCTATGTTTATAAGTGTATTCCACATTTCTAAGATTATCCTTGTGACATGTTTGTATTCAGGTTACTCTAGCTACAGAAAATGATAGGAACAGTTTTCTTCTTTTTCATATAGTACAATAATTTGTAACATATTAGAATTATTTATCAGTAGGACTTTCCTATGAATTAATCTGTTCTATTTACATTAACTCACATTCTCAACATATTATTAAATTTATCCCATTGTTGTTAATTGGCATTTTTCTGATATATATAGATAAATAAATGTATATAGGTATAAACATATAGAAATATATTATGCTGTATATATACTTATTGTGTATGGCATATTATTGTAGCTATACTATTGATCCTCATTATTCATGAATTAGGTATTTGCAAATTCACTTACTTGCTAAAATGTATTTGTAACTTCAAAATAACTTGCTGTACTTTCATGGTTGTTTATGGATATGTACAGAGAGTCAAAAATAAGAGTTGCACAAAGCCTACATATCTAAGTGAGGTTAAACATGTTGGCACTCAGCCTTCCTGTGTCAGCTCACTTACGACAGAAAGCAAGTGTCCTTTCTGGGGTCTATTTACAGTCATAAGTTTCACATTTTTGTGCTTTTTTTGGAGATTTTACTGTTTAAAATGGTCCCCAAGTGTAATGCTTGAAGTGCTGTGTAGTGTTCCTAAGTGCAAGAATATTGTGATGAGACTTAAGGAGAAATTATGTATTAGATAAGTTGTGTCTAGACATGAGCTATAGTGCTGTTGTCTATAAGTTCAAGGTTAATAAACCAATAAAATAGATTAAGTAAGTTGCCTTTAAACAGAGACACACATGAAACAAAGGTATGTATTGAACAATTGACAAACTACTATGAATAGAGGGTCACAGAAATCTATCCCTGTGTTTCCCCTAAGAGCTCAGTATTTGCTAATTCAGTGTTTTTGGGAACTTGTAAAACATAATTACTGCAAATAAGAATAAATTATATGTATGTGTGGCTATTAACTAGCTATAAATATCAGTAGATATAGGTTAGATACAGACATAGATATGTGTTTTCTGATATATAGTATAATGTGTATATGTATATAGTTAAGCATATATATATCTTTTACTTTTCCAACTTGTGATATTCTATGTTTTTAGTCCCTGTACTGTTTTTCTGTGCTTATATTTTGTATTCTTAATAGTGTGCATTTATGTCTTTTCTTCTTTTATGCATCATTCTTACCAAATATTTGTCAGTTTTAATTATCCTTTCAAAAATTATATTTTGTATTTTTCTTAATTATCTCTATTTCAGATTTTTTCTATATAATTAGTTTCTGACCTTAATTTACAACATATTTTTTCATGTTATATATATATTAATTCTGCAGGTTCTTCAGTCTTAAATTTGGTTATCAATTTTCAGTCTCTCTTTTATTTCTAATATAATCAATAAAGGTTAAATACATTTTCTTTATGGATTATTAGTTCAATATATAGTATTTATATTTCTATTCAATTCTATGTATTTTCTGATTATTGTTACAATAACTTTGACCTGTGAGATTTTTAGAATTGTGCTTTTTTTCTTAATTTCTACATAGATTGTTTTCTTTACCTAACTGTTTAAACTGATTTCTAACTTAATTTCACTGGAGCTTTAGAATAAATGACCTAAATTACATCAATGTTTAAAATTTATCAAGATTTGCTTTGTGATTAATTTGTAGTCTGAATTTGTAGCCTGTTTCCATACATATTTTTTATAAAATTAATCAACAATAAAACACTAATAAAATATTGTTGAATATAATATCCTATTTATTTATTTTTAATCAAGCTAGTTGTTTTTATAGTTTAATTTACATGCTTATTATGGAGTCTGCTTAATTTATCAATTTTGAAGAAAAGCAATTTATAGTGTATCTCTTACAATAATAGTGGATTTTTCAATTTTTCTTTCTAATCATACCAATTTTTTTGTATATATTAAGCCAAATTATTAGATGCATATAAGTTTAGATATAATTTTATCAACTGTATCTATTTACCTATCTATAATGTATATAGAAGAAGTATGTAAAATCTTAGTAAGATGGGACTATTCATCATCATAAATTTCCTTCTCAGTTAGTTTATTGATTTAATGGAAAATGGTAGATGTTTAGTGACCACAAGAACAACATGAATATGAGAATGTTGTTTTTTGCACTTGTTTTTGTTTCATTATTTTTGTTAAGCCCAGAGTAGACCATATTTCAAAAATGAAGGAATATTTACCAGATCAATTTCTGTAGATAAATAAATAAAATTAAACACAGGAACAAAAACATTGGGTTTAGAAATAACTAGTACCAACTTATCCATTGTAAATGAAGATAAAGGGACAGAATGTGTGCTATGTTATCAGTTCATTTTTCAAAGTAAAGATGACTTCTTTGTATTTTATTTGTGAAGTACAGAGTGAGGATATAAAGTTTGAATTAGAAAGGAGAAGTGTAGCAACGTGAAGAGTAAAGAGAGTGATGACAGAAAAGGAAAAAAAAACATTCCCTTGGTTCATTTAATATGTACTCAGATTAGAAACCATAAAATTGTGACCAGTAACAATCAGCAAATTTTCTTATTTTCCCAGTAGTGCCCAACTTTTCAGTTGTAGATTTATTGTAGGGAAAAATTTGCCAGGGAGGCAAGGAAGCAGAGGAAATTTACAAAAGCATGTTTGGAATTAAGAATTGGAAATCTTTGTTAAATAGATGAGAAAGTGAGGATGACCACTCAGTTTAAAGAAAGGGCTCAGCGATTAGATATCCTTACATAACGTGCATGCATAGTGATAGAATTATAATTAAATGGTAAAAAATATAGGAGATTATGGTCAAATAACAGGACATCTCAATATAATATTGTGCAATATTGGATCAATTTGTTATCAACATAACAAATTAGGATAATAAGGATGATGGAGATAACTTGGAAAGGAAAAAAGAACAACAAAAACAAAAAAGCAGTCAACTGACTCCTAAGTAAAGAGAGGCATTGAAATGTTGGTAGAAAACTGAGAGGAGAAACAGCTGAAAAATGGTAAATCCATGTTTCTCAAAAGTAAGCATTTTTGCAGGAAGTTAGCAAGGTAGTAATGTCACATATAGGATAATGAGCACAGTCCAGGGTGCAAGGGAAATGATATAGTGAGAATACAATCAGTTTTTAGTTAAAGGTGAGAGCCTTCAAAAATGGTTTAGAATACAAGATGTTTAAACAAGCAAAGAAATAAAACCAAGTACTCCAGAAAGATAAACAGGGAGTATGGAACCAGGTGAGGGAAGAAAAATGACAGAACAATAGGGGATAAAGTACCAGGAACAGATACCTAGCAGGGAAGCAAATTGGGTGACAACTAATCATATGATCTTATTAGGCAAGTTGGGGTTAGTTGGGTGCTACATTGTCACAGAAATTTGGATTGAGCTAACTCCTGATGGATTTCTGTGGAATAAGGAAGAGCAGGTCCTGGGGAATTGCAGTAATGGGCAAAAAAATCAGGGTTTAGGGAAAGTCTGGCAAGAGCCTGTTACATATAGCCTTGTTTCTTAGAGTGCCAGGAAAAAATTTTCTTTTCTCACTAAGTCATTATTTTTCTGCTTTCTTTTGCTTTTGTTTTTATTCATTTTTTTCTTCCATGGTCTCTTGATGCAGACTTATGTTAAGACTGATTACAAATGGGATCAGATCAATTACCTACAAAATTAAAATAAAATGTTATATCCTAAGTTGCAACAATTTAATGTTATGTAATGGTAATGGAGAATTATTAACTTTTTTAAAAAGGTAGAACAATGTGTATTATAAATAATATCCAAAAAATAATTGTTGATGAATTCCTTAGTGATCTTAGTATCCAGTTTTGATTCCTGTTTCACAAAGTTATATTTTCTGGGGGATAGACTTCCAGGCCAGTGTTCAAATGAAAGAGTCCTTATTGTCATATTTGCTTACAAACATGTATGTGGTTTAGCTCCAGATTTTGACCTTTTAAAGTGTCTGTGAATTACTATTATCATGAATAATCATGTTTTTTATAAGGTGACATTGCTTCAGAATATTTTCATCTTTCATTTTTGATTTTATATTTCATTCAAGTAAAGGATGCGGGAAGCTTTTGATTTTTTAGGGAGGATTAGAGGATCGGCAAGAAACCTGCATATCACAAAGTTTATAAATATTCAATATTCATAAATCTGTTTTCTGATATGCATGCTTATAATAATAGTATTTCTATGTGAATATTACTTCTGCTTAGTGAGAAAATAGGCTTTTGTTTTTATACATCTCAGGAAAGGAAACATCCAAGTATGTTTACCATACTTGGAAAGTATAATTTGCAATGTGATTGGTGAAGAAAAAAGTGTTGTATAATTGATAAAGGAAGACTGTTCATATTTAACATAAACAACTTTGTGAGTTTTGACACCCACAGAACTATCATTATAATCAAGAAAATAAACATATCCAAAATATATTCATCACCTTCAAAAGTTTCCTTGTATTCCCCTTAGTATATGGTGTGTTTTTTGTGGTGAGAATATTTAACAAGAGATCTATCTTCATAACAAAATTTTCAGTGTGCAATGCAATGTTGTTAACTGTAGGCACTATGTTGTAGAGCAGTTCTCTAGAACTTACTCATCTTGCATAACTGAAACTTTATACCCATTGAACAAGAACTCTCCATTTCCCTCTCCCCCAAGTTCTTCCAACTACCATTCTACTCTGTTTTTATGAGTTTAACTATTGTACATACTTTATATGAGTAGAATCATGCAGTATTTATCCTTCTGTGAATGATTATTTCACTTAGCATAATGTCTTCCAGGTTCATCTATGTTGTTCCATGTGGCAGCATTTCTTGCTTTTGTAAGGTTGAATAATATTCCATTGTATTAATATATGTCACATTTTTAAAAAAATCTATTTAACCACTGATGGATATTTAGGTTGTTTCCAAACCTTGGCTAGGGTGGATAATTTAAACTCTTTAAATAATCATAAAAGTTGATGCCTTGTAACATATTTTATAACGGTAATTGCAAGATTATAAAACAGAAAATAGTAATGAAGAGATTAATTAAAAGCTAGCACATTCTGCAACTAATTCAAGAAAACGCAAGTGAAAATTCATTGTTTGGCATTAATGAAATGATGGAGATTTCACATGGTTAAAATAGTCCATGCCTTTAAATATCACTCATTAATAAAGTTTTATTTAGATTATAAAAGAAAATGATAGTAAAAATATAACTATCATGTGAAATTCCCCATAATTCATTGGCCTTGTATATGCCAAAAGAGAAACTTGGTTTTAATTGCTAGAAGTAGTTGTTTACTGGGTAGGCTATTTTCCATCATCTCCCAGTCCCATCCAAACCCCTCCCTGTTCTACCACAAAGTTTGCCAATTGCAATTCTCAGGCTCTCTCTCCAGATAATTTGTGTTTCCTTCTGTCAGCAGGACATAAGGAGGCAGATAGAAGAGAATATCTTTCCAATACCGGCTTGAGCATCAAGGTAGCTGCTGAAGGTTGTAGAAGAAGCAACAGCAGTTGGGTGAGTCTGGAATCCAGCAGGCCAGGAAATGCAGCACTGTTTGGGCAATTCTAGCACTGGCTCACACAGCACCTCTTCTGCATCTCCACACAAAATACAACAGCTGGTTTGGGCTTTTGACTTCCAACCTGAGAGCTTTAGCTGCTTCAAATCTCTGGGATTACTGCATTTTCCTACATTTTCCTCCATTTCTTCTCACTATTCCCTTTTTCTTCTTTTAACTAACTTCTTTGTAATGTTTCTCCATACTAAAATTTCTCTATTTGAAATGAGCTTTATTTCTGTATATTAGTTAATTTTTAAAAAGGCAAAATTGTGAAGAAATGACTTACAGAAATAACACTAGGCAAATTATTTTAATAATTTAACATTTTCTACCTTAAAGAAGAAGATTGGCATAAAAATTAAATGATTCTTTGTGCCAACCATAAGTAGTAGAAATAAACTGCCATCTGTTTCATTTAAGATCATTATAAAAAATGAAGCTTATTGTGAATCTCACTTTGTGATCTTATTCCGACTATTGAGAAGAAATTGTCCCCAATACGTTATAGATTGAACAGCATGCATAAACAGCAGCTTTCTTCAATTCATTCTTTAAAATAAATGTAGTCATTAAAGTAAAAAGGAAAAGATTATATAGTGAACAACAGATAATATATATTGGCATTTAAACAATATTTCTCAGTATCTTTCCAACCTAATAAATGGAGTGTATTTATAAAATTTTTCCATAAGTTTTACACAATGTATTCTTTATCTATCAGTCCTGAAGATGAACAATAAAGCACACCTCTAACAATCCACATAAGAAATATACACACACATACACCCTTACTCATATATAAGTGATAAGTGCTTACTCATGTCACTTTAGATACTAATGTGTGTGTGTATGTGTAAGATATTTATATTTTATAAATACACTGTTTAGGCACACATAAGAATATATTCAAATATATACATGTAAATGTACTTTAAAAAAATATCCTTAAGTCCTACATGAAGAAGGTTCATTCAGCATTAGCCAAGGCATCAGTACCAATTCTGCTCAAGAGAAAGATGATTTCAAACAGGCTGAGCAAAGTGATCAGAAATTCAAATAACCTATGTAAATGAAAAGTCTGGGAAAAAGTTGGCACATCATTAAATTCAAAAGGGGGAACTCAGACTGATGAGGTGGTAAAGTAAGGTAAATTAAGTAAAGTACATGGTAAGTGGGGAAGGAAGTTGCATGACATGTTCTACATAGTGCTATTTGGAAGGCCCAATATTCCCCTAAACTTAAAACCTGGTGTCTCTGGTTCCACATTTGTTGTAATTCAAGTCTTTATGCCATGCCAGATGATATTAGTCCAGCCCTGAGTGGTACAGCGAAGGTAGGCTTTAGACCAAGTTTGAGTGGTTAAATAGCTAGGTAGTTTTTAAAAAGAGCAAAAATGTGGTGATGAGTCTTAGCTCTGGAACAGTGGATCTTTATAGTTCAGTTTGTATTTCAGGTTTAGGTTCTTAAAACCAAATAAAAATACAGCTATAGTGTATATAATTTTTAACAGCAATTATAAATGGTCAATTTCTATTTAATAATGAAAACCCACCAAATTATTAATTAAATAAGTATTAATTCATTTATTATCTAATTTATACTATTATCCATACTTTGCAAAGAGATTCACTTTTATCGGCTTTCTGTAATATTGGAAATTCCGGTTCCAAATTAAGGAAGAATTGTCATTTATTAAAAAGATATAACTAAGAACATGTAACATCATTACAAAATATCACTTCTGTTAAAAGATACCGTAAGTAGGTGCACATTTAATTCCTGTTCTTTCATTTGATTGCTGCCATAAAAATTTGGTCTTGATTATTTTGCTGAAACTTAAAAACGAAGTGTTCTTTGGCTATTAAAACTATATATAGCAGGTTATCTAGAAACAATCTTGAGCAATATGCTCATTTCAAAATAGTTATGACATTTCTGTTGAAAGAAATATTTTATATGAACATCCAAAGAGAACAAATGTTTCTAAGATGAAATTTAATTGTTTTTCATTTTATAAGAAAATGTATATTTAAAATAATTACACATAACATATGCGATATTTACATTAATATTCTTAGTCATTTGTCCTCATATAAATTGAATTAGATGTTATCTAAAAACATAAATACTAAGAATGTGTGAAACGTTTATAACATGGTGTATCTCAAAGGCAGTGACATTATAATTGGAACTGTTAACAATGTTTTCTGTGTATTATCATTTAGTATAACTATGCTAGTATAACTAACTTATGAAATCATGAGTTGCATGGAGCAATGAAACCAAAGATTTCCCCAAATTTCATTACAGAAATTTTACTGTGGGAGCTGACAGTAGTTTATAATAGGATTTTTCTGATTAATTCAGATATTGAATAAAATAATGATTTAACATTTAAATTTAGAACATAAAAGGTCATTTTAATGTGGTAGGCATAATTGCCTCAAAAACTGATTTTTGGAGATAGCTAGATCATCATAGGATTCAACAAATCATGAAAGTTTAAAATCAAAATCTCTGATTTTAAGATTGTATAGTTGAATAATTTGGTTTTAAGTGTGTTTACATTGTGCTATGCTTTAATAAGTCCACTTGATTGGTAAGAGGGAGAGCTCAAAGGTTGATTTTCTAGGCCCTGAAACCACACCTTTTTCTATTCTCCTGGTCAGGGTAATTTGAAGCCTGAAAGTTAAGATGAATAGATTTAAAATAAAAAGCTTATCAATTACAAAACCAGAGGAACATCAAAGGTCTCTGGCTTCCTGTTGATTCTACTCCAGCAGCATCAACAGCATTTTTATGCTTTACCAGAGGTCTGGTGTTTTTCTTGCAAAGCCCCTTAATATTCTCTCTGATTTAATTTGTGATCCCTTGAAGCCCAGTTATTTCTTAGTTGCTGCTTTTTGCCCTAAATCTGTCCATAACTTCACATTGCGCATAAATATTTTTCATTTATGTCAGCAAATGATATTGAGATCAATTTTAATTATTTATCATGGCTGCAAGTTTACACAGAACAGAGAAAAATAGTTTGTCCAAGAGCTTAGTTTAACAAGAAGCAGGATTCAGCAAAAATTTACCACACAATCTTAAATTGTGAGGTTATGATTCACCAGTATGTCTAAATACTGGGCTATTTGACTGACCGAGCAATCATGCCAACGCAGTTAATATATTTTAGTATTTATTGGTCACACTCCAGTTCATCAAATATCATGAAATTGGCCCTGTATATTAGGTTCTCATGATTGCATGAGTTGATCAACGGAAGATGATTAACAGTAGAAAATTGGGCAAAAGACATGAAAAAAATATGATATGCATAAAAAGAGACATACTCAAAATTATAGAATAGCAAAATAAAAAATAATGACATAACTTTTCAACAAACAGCTTGGGAAAAAAATTCACACTTTGCATTACAAGATTTTTGCAATATTGTGTGGGTGTAATATAAAGCTATTATTTGTTGCCTCAATGGCTCCCTGAGTGCCAGTACCTGCCCTGTTTGTTTTGAACTTTTACCTAGTTATTGCACACACATTTCTGGGTACCCATCTCCAACATGTGTGCTCAAGTACTAAACCTCATGATAACTTTCCCATTTAAACCATTCCCTCCTTTCCAGGTTGACCCAGTTACATTCAAATCACTCAAAGAGAATGCTTTCTATGTGCCACAAATTACCCCACCCATGACCCTCAATAAAGGCACTAGCCCAGGGCTCCTTGCTCTGTTCTATCTCTGTCTGCCATGAGTTTGTGTGGCCCTCTGGGCAGGCTGTGCCTCCCTCTTTAGAACCTGTGAATATAACTCAACTCAAATGAAATGCGTAGAATGACAGAAGAGGAATTTCGTTTATGGATTATAAGAAAGCTCAATCAAATTAAAGAGAAAATTGAATCCCAGCACAAAGAAACTACAAGAAATGAATGAAAAATTTTCTAAAGAAATAGAAGTATTATGGAAAAATCAAATAGTTTTAGAAATGAAAGAGGCATTCAAGGATCTACAAAACACAGTGGAAAGCATTAAGAACAGGCTGGATCACGCAGAGGAAACAATCTCAGATCTGGAAGATAACTCCTATGCACTAAATAAATCAGTCAAAGAGAAAGAACACAAAAACAAGAGGATGAACAAAGCATACAAGAAATGTGGGATTATGTAAAGAGGTCAAACATAAGAATCATAGGCCTCCCTGAGGTCGAAGAAGAAAATTCGCATAGGCTGGAAAATCTATGTGAAGGAATAATAGAGGAAAATTTCCATGGCCTAGCCAGAAATCTCAATATCCAAGTACAAGAAGCACACAGGACTCCTGGGAGATTCAATGTGAAAAGGTATTCACCACGCCACATAATTATTAGGCTGGCTAAAGTAAACATGAAAGAGGCACTCCTTCGAGCAGTGAGGTGAAAACATAAATAAATTTTATGTTTAGACTTGGGTCCCATCCTCAAGATATGACATTAGGTATATGCAAATATTCCGAAATCCAAAAAACCCAAAGTACAAAATAATTCTGGTCTTAATCATTTCAGATAAGTGGTACTCAGCCTGTACTACCTATGTCTATGTATTCACCTCTTGTTGATGCACACTGAGGGTATTTTCAATTTTGGTATTATGAACACATGCAAGTCTTTGTGTGATCACATTTCTATTTTTCTTGGTAGATACTTATGAATGCAGTTATTTTGTTATAAAGTCAATTTACGTTAACTTTTTAAGAAACTTCCAAACTATTTCCAAAATAACAGTATGGTTTCCATTCTCACCAGCATTGTATGATAGCTCCTGTTTCTCCATATCATCATCAATACTTGTTATTATCTTTGTTTTTAAATTATAGCCATCCTAGTGGGTATGAAACAGTATGTGTGGTTTTAATCTGCATTCCTCTGATAATTAATGATGTTTTCAATAATGATGTTGACATCTTGTTAGCAATTTATATATCTCATTTAATAAAATATCTACACACATCTTTAGGCCATTTTTAAATTATGTTGTTTGTTTTCTTGCCATTGAGTTGCAAGTGTTTATTGTATGTTCTAAATACAAGTCCTTTGTCTTAGATGTATCTTTCTATTTTGTAAATATATTCTCCTAGTCTTTTGCTTGTACTTTCATTTTCTTAATGCTGGATTTTGAAGTGGAAAAGTTTGGAATTTTGATAAGGTCTAATTCAGGGTTTTTTTGTTCATTTTTTAAATGAATCGTGCGGTTGGTGTCATATTTAAGAAAACACTACCTAACCCAAATCTGAAAGATTTCTTTTCACATTTTCTCCTAAAATTTCTAGTTTCAGCTCCCACCTTTAAATCTATCATATATTTTGGGTGAGTTTTTGTGTATGTTACAAGGTAAGAGTCTAAGCTTATCTTTTTGCATGTTCATATCCGAATATCCCAGCACCATTTGCTGAAAATGGCCTTTAATATTGTTACTAGTATGTTCTGGCCCTGTGACTATGGGTAGGTTACTTAAGTTCCTCATTTTGTGAATGTTTTCCTTTTTAAAGGGTTAAAAATCCTAAATGTACTGTAGAAACACAAATAATCTTACTATGTACTGAGTAAGCACTTGGTAAAATTTTGCTGTTATTACAGAACTGTGATAAATATCAATTTCTATAAGTAAAAATCATATAACCCTCATAAATGTATATATGCTGGTAGAGGGACAAAACATTGTCCTTCTGGAATAAAAAACACACTAGTAACCATGATTAATTTGGGGGAGAAAAACTTGGAGTAAAGACTTAGAAGAGCTGTTAATTTTATTTTATATTTTCATCTAAATTTTGAATTTTATAAATTAGTTTTTGTACCCTGAGTACTTTTGTAACTTATGAGATTTTTACCCACTTCTCTATTTCTTTATATATTACTGTTTTTTAAAGATATACCAATCTAATTTTCAAATATGTGTTTAAATTTGTATCTTGTTAAAATGATGAATCAGCAGTTTCTGGACTGTTATTAACTTACTGTATGGCTACTCTTGAATTATGCTAGTTTTAATTTTAGATGGTATAATACTAATGTCAAAATCAGCCTAAGTGATAATCAGCTATTTACACTTTGTGATCAATATGTAAAATCCAATACTTACACATTCAATAGTTCTTATGAGTGGAATTATTTGTGATAAGATACATTTGTCAAATAGAAAAATATAGGTCTTGTGAATATGAATTTATAGATGAAAAAATATACTGATTTTTTTATAGTCAAAATAATCAATTGCTGCATAAGTTGAGTATGAAAGTGTTAGACTAGTTATGTGTGTGCAAAATCTTGACATTTCTGCCATCATGGAACCAAATGAGGGAAATTTAAATGAAAACCAAATGCTACCATTAAGAGAGTCAGTTGAAAACAACAGTATATTTCCACATTTCTAGAATTGAAAACATTTTAGTCCCTCAGCAATCAGAATACTATTTTCTAATTTTAGGTAGAGAGTCAGTGTTGATGTAGATCTTTTAAAAATATTCAACTTCTGGACATGTGAAAAAAGAATTGTTATGGCAATAAATAGACCATAAAACAGGCTGTGGGTTGGATATGAGAGATTTTTTTTTCCCAAAATTCCCTGAGATATACCAGGGAGATTTTTTCCAAATTGTATTTTGGGATTCTAAGCAGATCCGCAACGTCCTGTAGGTGAAGGTTAATGGCTGGAAAACTGAACCTCCTGTGCCTGTATCAGTTAGAGAAGCCCAGGGTTATGGGTGGTATACAGTCATGTGCTTTATAATATCCTGCTTGATAAAGGATTTTACTACGTGAAATTAAAACCCATATAATACGTCTACATGCAGACAGTAAAAGATATAAGTCTGAACTTTATATCCAAACTCTGAAATACAGCAACAATGAATGACAAAGAAATCCTGGGTGGGAGATTTCACTAGGGTGAAAGATGCCTACAGAATAAGATTCTAAATACTTAGAATGCCAAATTGGCCCCCTCTTAAATGTTATTACCCCCTCTGTTTTTCTTGTCTAGCTCTACCTACTCTTCAGATTTCACCTGAAGCCATCTCTTTCAGGACAGTCATTCTTTCTGTGACCATTATGACTCAGGTTTGGTAATGCTTTTTGTTCATTGTTGCTATGACCTTCTTGTATCATTGATACTTTACCTTTCTAGTCATAATAATTATCAAGTTTTGCTTTTCTGTAAATCTGATATGCATTATTAATAAAATTGTGTGGTTTGTGTTTTTACATGTTAAAGGGATAATGGTGAATGAATATGATAAAATATATTACGTGTGTGTTTAAAGTGTTAAAAGTGTTTTATAAAATGGCCATTGTGACAAGAGGTTTAAAATAATCACCAAAAGTGTGGTAAGGTTTAAAAGAATATATATCTTTGTTAATAGGCCTAATTGTTTTAAGGTTTAGAATCGACAACGGGGAAGACTATTTGAAGGCAGGGCAAATACAGTTCGTTACCTGCTTATTTAGGTCTAATATTTTAAAATGAGCGGCAAAATGAATATATATAGGAACTCAAAAATATCTTCCTTTTTTATTAAAACTTGACAAACCATGAATGGGCAAAAGGGATAGCTTGATTGAGAAACAAACAATCTTGTTGACCCTTTAATCCTGGCACATCTTGGAAAATCCTACTGGAGGGAAAGTTTAAGTGCCTAAAAAAATTATTTAGGCAACTGCTTCCCAGTCTTCTGGGTAGAGAGTCGAAGCAACAGGATGAACAGATGTTATTTAACAAAGAGTCAACTCTCTTCATATCCATGGGAAGGTTTACAGGATGACAAAAGAAGGATGCACTACTTATGAATGGCTCCTTATGATAGAAGTCAGGAATGTAGAAGACATATTTCCTTCCATGAGAAATGATTAACTATTCATCATTGTATTGGCAAAATTGTTTCTATATAATTTATATTCCTGCAAAGCTTTCTCATACATTTTGCCCATATCATAATTACATTTAGTTCTAAAATTTTACTTTGTATATTACGTTAAGATAATTCTAATTCTATTCTCATTCTTTTTAGTACTCTGAACATTGTAGACCTATGTTTTTAAAATGGGGATCAATAAGATTGATTTATGTTCTTGCTTCTCTTCAATCTTAGTTGAATACTATTTGGAAATATCTCTTCATCCTTTGGGGCAAGTAAATTTTAAAATACAATAAAAGTCATTCGTTTTTAAAAGAAAATGACTTGAACATAATGGAATACTAACTAGTTCAGTAAAATGACTAGCAGTGAGTCACTTCCCACTACGATGGTGGAGTTGAAATGGGATGGAAAATCTACTACCCAGGAAATTAATGTCAGAGTGGGAATGAGTTAGTGGCTGAATTGTTGAATATATGTTAAATAAATTATTACAGAAGAATTGTCTATCATTTCAAGAATAATAACCCCCAATACCTCAGAATGTGACTGTATTTGGAGAAAGGGTTTATAAAGAGGTAATTAAGGTAAAATGAGATTGTATGGATGAGCCTAATCTAATATGGCTGGTGTCCTTGTAGAAAGAGGAGGTTAGGGCACAGATACACACAAAAGGAAAAACCATGTAAAAACACAGAGAGAAAACTGCCATCTACAAATTAAGGAGAGAGGCCTCAGAATAAATCAAACCTTGATATAGGACATCTAGACTCCAGAACTGTGATAAAATACATTTCTGTTGTTCAATCAACCTAGGTAGGCTGTGGTACTTTGTTATGGCAGCACTAGAAAACTAATACATATACCTTCACTCCAGTTTTATATTTCATCTTTTATTTTTCCTTTAACCTATTCTCCCTTTAGAGCTATAAAATAAAATCTGATTCTAACTAGCTGACAACCATAGCACAACCCTATGTACTGCAGCTACCTACCACTTGAAGCTGATAAAGGCCTGAGAACTCTGAGTGACCCCCCCATATCAGTTATCAATTTATTGTCCCTTGGCTCTGATTGGACCCTTCGACATATGCTTTGTGATAAACAGATATTTCTTTATATAATTGCTCCTTTACAGTAGCAGGACGTTAAGTTTTCTTGGTAGAGGGCCCAAGAGGGACATTTTAGGAAGAAGTTGTCCTGCCATTTCCAGGCAAGATGGTCCTGCTGTGTGACAGTCAGGCCATCTGTGTGAGGGTGGATCTAACCCAGCTGTGAAAAGGACCCTCTCCTTCTGACCTTGCAGCCTCAGTCTGGCAATAGCCCTTTGGCAGCCATCTTCGCTCAGAAACTAGAGTCCCTAAGCAGCCTTTGGGTTCTATAGATCTCCCTGGGACCCAAATGCAGCTGCCATTGGCTTGGCAGGTCACACATGGAGCTGGTGCTCTTTCTGCTGCCCTGTATAAACTCTCCACCTGGACTCCCACAGCACGTTTACACCACACCAGTGATGGCTGATCACCTGCTCAACTACCTGCACTATGTGGATGGCCCAATGCTTGCCCAACAACTCTAGACCACCTTTGGCCTCATCAAACCAATAAAGTTTTCTGCTATGGGATGCGTTTAAGCATATCTTCTTCAATAGGTTTAAACCTCTTCCAAGTTTGTCCTTCCTTGGGTATCTGTCTCAGTCCTAGGGTATCATATGATTTCATATATTGTATAGTTGCTCTCTTACTGTACTTGCTAACTAATTGTGTTTAGTTTCCTCTATTTGACCTATTGTGCTATTTATATATCCTGGATTGCTATAGACAGCTATACCTGGGCACATCATACCTCTATTCCCAAGAATCTTTATTTATTATCCATCACCAACATTAGCACTGATAAAAATTATTAAGGAATACATTACTTCCTCTTCTCACAGTCTCCCTGTTCTCTTACCATCAGTGCTGTGCCAAGGTCATGTCAGCATTCTGCTCCTGGAATGATGTGGGTGTGTAGATAAGCTTGCAACACAAGCACACATACACAGTTTTGATTGCTTCATCAGATTTTACATTTGATTAAAAAATTGCACAGCATCATCACCATTTATTTATTTCCAAGATATGACTGTGTCTTTGCAAAATTAGGCAATGTATAATAAATTGCAAATTTGGGATTTTGGATAAATAGTATTTGTTCCAGTATGGCTCACCGCATGTTGATAAATAACATGGTTACTCTTTTTATATAATCTGAAACTTCCCTGCTTTCCCAAATTCAAAAAACTTTATACTAGTTTTTTTGCCATTGTCAGAAAATTTTTTAAATTCCGGGCTTTACTCAGTAATCATGGGTTTATTTAAACAACACATAGACAGCATTAAAAAGACCACAAAGCATTAACAAAACCCTGCATCCTTATGACATAGAGAAATAAGTCATCATACAGAAACTAGAATAACCTTCAAGATATCACACAAAGTTTGCATCTTGTTGCTCTCTTCACAAAAGACACCAATTCAATCTTCTTCCTTCTGGTGGTTCTACTTTTGGGACCCCAAAAAACTAAAGCTATTATCTTTTCATCTAGATTATGGCTCATACACTTTGCTTTATCTCTGTGTTTCCAAAGAATTTTATCCCACTAACTATTCTCTCTCAGTTAATGAAGCCAAAGAGGGTCCAGATACAGAGATATCTGGAATCAGACTCTCTCTTAGGGATTCCCTAGCCACCTAATATCTGACTTAGAATCAGGTATCTATCTTTGTTATGGAGGGTGATATGCTTTTACAGTTAAAAGTAAAGTACCCACAGTAGGGACTTAAAATATATATTTATATATTTTAAATATGTATTACATACATTTATGAATATATAAATATGCGTTTGTATATATTTTATATATTTATACATTTAAATATATATGTTTATAATATATATGACAACTTTTGGGCATGGTAATACTTCCCAACAATTGTATTACAAGGTGGATGAATATTATGGGGTGGGAGACCAGTTTGATAACTGTAACATTAGGTTCATTGGATCAACTTAAATGAACCAAGTGTTATTTTCCTAGTTTATAATGAGATTATGAATATTTCAGCTTGAAAGGTTTCTATTTTTAAATGAAGAAAGTTTATATGTGTATATGTATATGTAAATGTGATGTGGGTTGTATGCATAATCTCATATGTTCTATTTTTTAAGTGATAAATAAAATTTTCAAAAAATTTTTCATAATGAAAAAGTAAGGCCACATTAAAAGGAAATACTTCAGATGTACAACTTTATCATAGATATTTTACAGGTCATTGTTTCATGTCACCATTCTGTAATATTTTTAAAAGAATTTGAGGGTGTTTAAAGAGAATAAATATAAAGTGTAAGAAATTACCCTCAATGTCAATAAAGACAAAAACACTTATACCCCCTAAATCTATTGAAATAAAAAAAAGAGAGAGAGGGAGAGAAAACAGGTTGGGCACACTGGTTCATGCCTGTAATCTCAGCACTTTGGGAGGCCAAGGTGAGAGGGTCAGTGGAACTCAGGAGTTCAAGACCAGCATGGGCAACATAGCAAGACCCCATTGCTACAAAAAAATTTTTAAAAATCCATACAATGAAATACCACCCAGCAATAAAAAAAGAAATCTACTGTACAATAATATTAATAAGAAAACATCTAAAAATGAACTAATGATAAGTGAAAGAAACAAGACACAAAAGACTACCTATTGCATAATTCCAATTATATAAAATTATGTATAAGTATATCTGTAGTGACAGAAATTTAGTCATTGCTGGGGGCCAAGGAATGGAGGACAAATTGACTGCCAAATAACATGAAAGAGCATCTCGGGGTGATAGATAATGTTCTACAACTATATAGTGGTAGTGGTTACACTTCTTATACATTTACCAAAACTCATCAGACTGGACACATACGAGTAATTCTGTATGTAAATTATACCACAGTAAAGCTTGCAAAAGTCACCTTAGATGTAGGTACATACATTGAATTATTTTGAAATATACCTAATAAACTGATAATAGCAGTTGACTTTGAGGAAAGAAATTGTGGATTAGAAATCAGGGCTGAGCAAAAAAACATTTTTTTCCTCTATATACAACTGATAAGGTAAAATAGAGCTTGGTGAAGGTCTTTGAGTACCATTAGGTACATTCTCAACCCCATAAATACACATACGATGAACACAAAATCTAAGTTACAAATTGTACTAAGTCAATACTATTTCAATAAAATTCCTTACGTCTTCAATCATTCATTTATGCTTTCAATAAATAAATTTATTGAGACCCTGTTGTGTACTTGGTGATCTTATATATCTGGTATCTGTATGCTTTCTTTTGTGTCTTAAATCTGTAGTAGATGGATCTAATAAATATATCCATTATTATATTTTTAACTTTAAATTTTCCTTAAGATTAATTCCTTTTTCATTTTTGCTAGGATTTCTTACCTGTTCATTTATCATCAGCATATATTACTTTAATTCTTTTAATATATTTATGAAAGCTATAAAACATTTGTTTGCTAAATCCAATATCTCGTACTAACCGAGGTAAGTTCATGTTCAATGCTTTTTTTTTCAAAATAAGAGTCGCACTTGTTTATTGTTTTGTATATCTTGTAATTTTTTGATAAGGACTGAACATTTTAAAAATGCATTTTAGTGACTGTAGATTTTGTTTTGTTCTTTGAAGGTAATTGGATTTTTATTTGCCTATGCAATTAATGTGTCTAGACTTACATTTTAAAATCTGCATCCCTTGTTGTATACAATTGTTGGTTGATGTTTCTCTTTCTAGCTTTCCTCCATAGGGATACACCCTGCACTTGTGTAGTTCAAGGGACAATCATTTCCTAATTGTGCTCAGACCAATTAGGCTTTCTGTCAGTTGAGATGTGTGTGGATTGAAGAGTGCCTTTGCAGGCACATTAAGTTTTATAGTCTCTGAGGCTTTCCAGTTTCACTGGGATCCTGGCTTCTCCATGATTTTTTATGGCTTATGCAGTTTTCACTGGGATCCTAGTTTCCCCATGTTTATGTATAGTTCACGTAGTTTATCAGTCATCCTAGAATGTGTAGTTTATTATCTTAGCCAGTTGAAAGCTCTCTCACTTCAAATATTTCCCAGTTTTAAGTTTCTTTTCCATATATACTCATTCAAAAAGGCCATAAACTTGCCGTATGTTCCTCACTAAGTAACTATTTTTCATGAATCTCTTTGATAGTTTTCATATTTGTTGAAATTGTTATTTTTTTAAAATGTACTTTATTACTTTTATTTTTAAAATAATTGTTTCCACTTTAAGTATATTTTCTCTGGAGTGAAATTGAGTAACATTTCCCAAGCTGCCATTATAGAAAGTAGAGTCTTAAATGTGTATATGGAAGCTACCCTAGTTCTCAATTCAGTATGTCCCAAGTCATATTCTTTTGTTTTTAGTTTCCTGAAATCACTTTTAAGAGATTGTTCAACAGTGATGTCACCAGATTAATTTGAAAATATATTTAACATATTTAGCAAAAAATGTTCTATAAGGGTTTCATATTTATATCATGGATTAACATGACAAATGGTCTTATTAAGCAATATCCAGCAACATTAGCCTTAGTGGCTTCTGCTTTCTTAGTGTAGGTCTTTTCTCTTAAGAAGTCAATAAGCAAGGCTTTCTGTGACATTTCTGTCTGATTAAACTATATAGTTTATATCAGATAACATGCCTCTTGAATGATACTGATTAGAAAATCTAGTGGGAAAATTACACTAAAATACCAAATAAAATTACTGATCGGTTTCAGACACCCAAGTTTTCCAACATATCAATATTAAATAATCCTCTTTCAGATTTCTGTTAAACTAGTGTCTTACTAGAATATAAAAAACTAACTACAATTTGTACTGTCAACTAATAATCTTATTTGATTATTCAGGTGGAATAATATGTGCCCCATTTTATCACTCATAGGTCTATTCTTACTGAGAATGATTAATGGCCAATTGTGATGTCAGTACTAAAGCCAGGCTGAAGTTAACTAAAAGAGACAAAGGGTTTCCAATGGCACTGAGACAGCTACTTATACTCACAGTTTTTTTTTAAATTTTGAATTAATTTTACACAATACCTCAAAATCTGGTAAGGCTTTCTGAAGGCATATATTGTATATTAATTCAAAGGTTTAATTATTGCAAAAACCCCATAATTTTAATAAATGGGACTAAGTATATTATTGTAAACTATAATTTTAATAACTGAAATTAAATCTGTTGAGTAACAGCCTTATTTTAGTAATATTGTAATTCAAGAACTAGTTGTTTTATATGCTAATAAAGGACATTCACTGCTTTTTGGAACCTTGTCATCTAAAACCCATTAATATTATTAAATGTTTTTAAGATACTTGTGCTATAAACTTTTTTTTTTTAGTATTTATTTATTTTTTAATTTCAGAATATTACGGGGGTACAACACTTCGGCTATATATATTGCCCATGCACTGCCCGTGTCAGAGCTACAATCGTGCTCATCCCCCAAACTGTGCTCCCCGCATCCATTCAGTGAGAGTTTTTCCCATCCCCTCCACCCCCCTCCCGCCTGCCCGCCCCCTGATGAATATTATTGCCCTGTGTGATGTAAGTGTTGATCAGTTAGTACCAATTTGATGGTGAGTACCAGTGGGGCTTGTTTTTCCATTCCTGTGACACTTCGCTTGGAAGAATGGGCTCTAGCTCCAACCAGGATAATACCAGATGTGTTAATTTACTATTGTTTTTTATTGCTGAGTAATACTCCATGGTATATATATACCACATTTTATTAATCCTAAACTTTCTTATTATTAAAGTGTTATAGCCATTTATAATGTCTATCACTTTTTTTTAATCTTCACGTCCAGTAATTTTCTGCATGGAAACACACTGATAAGCTATCATATGAAACTGGGTCACAGCACCACACTAATATCTTTAAGAGGTTGCTTCTATCATACCTCCATTTTTTTCATTGTTCCAGGGGAATGCTTTCTTTATTATCTTCCTCCATGTCTGTCTGTCCTTCTCTCTGTTTGCCCATATGTCTCTCTCATTTAATTTCAAGAAACTTGAGCTTATGACAGTGAGTCACTTTGTCTATTTAAATGGTTTACTGGGTGTCCTGTGTTTAATTGGATTTTTGTTGGGAGATAACTTATACCATTCAAAGGTCTTTAAAAATAGATTTGAGAAACAGATTATTTTCTTTTAATTCTTGCTTCAAGATAGATTAGTAATTGTTCTTTATTGTGTAAAGACATCATTTTCTACATAAATTTTGGGATTGAGAAGCAAATTTTTCTTATAATCCTGAAAGTCCTTGAATTCCTGGATTCTGTCAATTTCCTTCCACTGTTGTTTGAAAAATAGTCAGTCCTTTCCTATGTTCATGCATTTACTATTGTACTTTGCCAAATGGAGCTACCTTTTTCTTTTCTAACTCCTTCCATTAAGGGTATAAGTAAGTTAGTTATGCTGCCTTCCAAGATATTGCTGATCATAATTTCCCCTAATATTTCAATAACACTTAGTAGAGTTCTTCCCAACTCTGCAACAGTACCATTGCTGTATCTATAAAACTACCATGCTGCTACAATTTGATTATCTTCCCCTTCCACAATTCATACTAAAATTTAATCCTCAATGTGGCAATATTGAGCAGTGGGGCTTTTAAGAGATGATTGGGTCATGAGGACTCTGCACTCGTGGATTAATGGCTTACTGGGTTAATGGTTTATCATGGGAGTGGTACTCGTGGCTTTATAAGAAGTGGAATAGAGAGCTGAGCTAGTGTTCTCGGTCCCGTAACTATGTGATGCCCTGCACCACCTCCAGACTCTGCAGACAGTCCCTATGAGCAAGAAGATCCTCACCAGATACAGCCATTGACCTTGGACTTCTCAGACTCCATAACTGTAAGAAATAAATTTGTTTTCTTTATAAATCACCCAGTTTCAGGCATTCTGTTATAAGCAACAGAAAACAGACTAAGACACTAGCTGATGCCAAACATTTTCAGTTTATGTTAGTTCATCACCTACTTTTGAGTATCAAATAAATTAAACTATGCTATAGTAATAAAAATGTTTTATTTTTTAGTGATTGTACTTGTTCATTGGGGGTTACCAGGAACTGTGCTCTGTGTATTCTAATTCTGGAATTAAAGACAGCAGACCATGCCCCATCTAGAACACAGGAAGTCATCATGGTGGTGAGAGTGGAAAGTGGCAATGTGTGCTGTATCTTAATGCTTCTCTCTGAAGTATACTGCCACTTTTATTCACCAGTGCTTGACCAAACCAAAATTACGATTATGCCTACTTTCAGAGGGGACAGGGAAGAGCAATAGTAATATTTTCCTGAAAGGAGATGTAAAACAAAAAATTTGAGAATGGCCTAAACTGAGAAAATAGGGTTTTTAAAATAATCATTATTTTTACTAAAATTATGCCTTCCACTGATATCAAGACTTGCTTTGAAACCCTCTACAATCAAGTTAGTATTCCAAGAGGAGGTTCTTAAATTTCAGAGTGTGACATTTTGCGGGTAAGAATATCAATCTCATAGCTTGCAATCATACTTAATTTTTAATTTAAGTATATATTACAAGAAAGTTGAATGGGATAGAAAATACCAGATATCACTGTAGTAAGAGTAAGTATCATTCTGTAAAACCTTGCTTCAATAGCTTTATGGGTATGTTTGTGAATGTACATATATATTTATATATATATATATATATATATATATGCCTTGAGGTTGCAGCAGCTTGGCTTATAATTTGAATAATTTTGGCCACCATTTGTATGCTATGCTGATAATTTACAAAGCACTTTCACGTTATCTTCTTAATTTCCCCTCCTTGAAATCTTATAAAGTATGTAAATTTTCCCATTTTTATATCATTAGAATCTAAAGCTTAGCAATATGGTGAGTCAGTCGTAACTGATCCATGAAAGAACCATGATGGAAGCTCCCAATTCTGCTTAAAAATTATTCTCCTTCCAGTACCCAGTGACGATATGCTAAGATATTTATGGACTGTTGCTTATTTCAATATGGAATCTATTTCCTGAATTTTGAGACTCACTGTTCTTAATTTTTTTTGTTGTTGTTGTTGTTGAGACAGAGTCATCACTCTGTCACCCTGGGTAGAGTGCAGTGGCGTCATCATAGCTCACCACAACCTCAAACTCCTGGGCTCAAGCGATACTCTTGCCTCAGCCTCCCGAGTAGCTGGGACTACAGGTGCGTGCCTCAATACCGGGCTGATTTTTTGTTCCTATTTTTGGTAGAGACGAGGTCTCCCTCTTGCTCAGGCTGGTTTTGAACTCCTGAACTCAAGCAATCCACCCGCCTCGGCCTCCCAGAGTGTTAGGATTACAGGCGTGAGCCACCATGCCCAGCCTAAGATTCAGTTTTATTGCTGTAAAATTTTTACGTATCATAAATTTATGTGAATCTTAATTTTGTTTTGTTTATTCAATAGTGATATTGTCATGGAATGAGAATCTTGCATGCTGGCAGGGGCCTCTGGGTCTTCAGAGAAGAGGGTAGGATTTCAGAAACCAGCAACAGAACCAGATACTACCTACTACGGCTAGGGACCAGCTTCACCAGGCTTTTCCTTAGACAGTATTTGTACTACTGTCATATCCAATTATATAAATTATTATTCCAGTTTTAGAGATGAGTAAACTGAGTGTTTGGATAAGTTAGTGATTCTCGTAAACCACAGCATGAATAAATGGTGGATACGGTACTTTAATTTATTAATGCTGAATAACATATTAGGGAGGACAAAGCAAGGTTTTTGATAAAAGTAAAAATATGTAATCATTAACAATATATATAATACCCATATCTCAAAGTGCAACAAAAGCTTTGGCAAGGCATATAACATATATAGTTGACAGTTAACATGAGATTATTCATGTAAGATCAAATAATGAATATGAAGATTATGATTATTATTTTAAAATATAGTATTTATAATATCTAATAGTAGTTTTTCTACTATATTCTATATATCCCTATATCAAAGAACGTTTTTCAATTGCTTATGCTAATCAGCCTCTTCCCAAATTAGGAGAAAAGAAGGATACAGAGGTAACAAATTTGAAAAATAAAAATTGATTAGCCAGGCCTGGAGACATGTGCCTGTATTCCCAGCCACTTGGGAGGTTGAGACAGGAGGATCCCTTCAGCCCAGGAGTTGGAGGGTGCAGTGAGCTATGATAATGCCACTGCACTCTAGCCTGAGAAACAGAGAGAGATCCTGTCTTCAAAAAAAAAATTGAATTTATTGTAATAATGTAGACTAAAATTATTACAATTCTATTAACTGCTTTCTAACACACCTCTTAGGAAATATGAGTGTATTTAAAAATATTTTACCATAAATATCCTTAGAAAACATAAGGAAGGAATGCATATTATCTAAACTTCTCATTGGTTATGGTTCTGTGATAATCATTTTTCTCTCACCTAAATTAATGTTTTTCCTTGCTTTTTGATTGTTTGTTTTTCTCTAGAGCTATGGATTTTAGAACTTTGGAATTTCCTGCCCCAAGATTTCTTATTTGTGTCACAAGAAGTTTCTAAGTTTTCATGTGGCTCAATAATAAAGCAATTATTTTTGAATTAAGAAATAATGTTTTATATGTGGAAGGATAATGTTTTATATGTTCAATCTGTATCAGGCCTTTGAACTTATAAAAGTTTTTATAGAAAATAATATTAAAATTAAAATATACATTGTTCCCTCTAGAGATGAACGTTTTGTTAGGGTACTATTTCCAGGAAATCCACGGATGTAATTATTGGTAATTACAGCCACTCTAAAATTAACTTAGAAGAAAAATTGTTAAGTAAGCACCACCTTTTGTATGTAAAGAGAATGTCTTCATTCTAATCTCAAGGATTAAAGCAAGAGGCCCCCAATAATGGTAATCAGATAATCATTCATATTTAGAATAGTCATCATCTGGATTACATATTAAGCAAACATGCTTTCAACTTTTTACAACTTGGTAGTTATACATTTTATGTTGAATTTGTCACCTTAATCAGATATAGTTGCAAATTCACAAATACATGTATATACCATATTTATTTAAACTTAAGTTTACTCATGAGCAAACGCTGCTCATGACGGGATCCTGACTCCCAAAAGGTGATCGTTGACTTGGAATAACTGACAGACTTTGAAAAGACCAAAACAACACAGTGGTGTGATTTTCAGGTAAACTTACTATGGGAAGAATCTGTACTTGCTTTTTTTTTTTTTAATGTGTGCTAAATTGCCCTAGTGCCTCTTGAATTCTTCTGATCAATAAACATTATTAATGTGCTTAACTCCATTATAAGTCACTGGTTGTGTAAAATATGTTATATTAGATTAGTAAATGTGTATTTTCTCTAGGTAATGATTAGGATTGCTATTCTGGTTATGTGAAAGTATTTCATGTGCTAATGAGAAGAATGCATATTTTCAGTTTTGGGGTAGAATGTTCTGTAGATGTCAGTGAGGTCCATTTGGTCTAGAGTCTCATTTACATTCAGTGTTTCTTTGTCGATCTTTGCCTTGATGATCTGTCTAGTTTGTTCAGTAGAGTGTTGAAGTCTCTGGCTATTACATTGTTGCTGTTTATTTCTTTCTTTATATCTAGTAGAATTAGCTGTATGAATCTTGGAGCTCCTGTGTTAGGTACATATATATTTAGGATTGTTGTATCTTTTCATTTAATTGATCCCTTTATTATATAATGACCATCTTTGACTTTTTAAAATCATGATTAATTTAAAGTCTATTTTATTTTATATGAAAATAGCTACTCCTGCTAACTTTTGGATTCTGTTTCCATGGAATTTTTTTCCACCCCTTTACCTTGAGTCTATGAGAATCTTTGCAAGTTAAATGGGTTTATTTTAGACAGCATATATTAGGGTTGTGTGTGTGTTTTTTTAATCCATTCAGCCAATCTACATCTTTTAAGTGGAGCATTAAGATCATTTACATCCAATGTTAATATTGATATGTGAGATACTGTTCTGGTTATCATTTAGATTTTTAACTAGTTGCTTTGTTCTCTTGCTTGTGTTACTATTTTATAAGACTTGTGAGTTTTAACCGTACATAAATATATCTTGTTAACATCTTGAGTAACTGCTGTAACTTGAAAACCTGTGGCATCATGAAATGCAAAGATTCCTTGAGGGGCCCTAATCTTGAGAAAGTTTGCCTATTCATATGACTCAGGTTTAATTTTTAATGGTACCTTTTGATCACCAACAAGCTGCTATTGTTCCAATAAACTGCTGAGTCTGACAGATGCCTGAGGAATTCAGAGCTGCTAAAATTTATATTTTGAAATTATTTGTATGTATCTTTTCATTTGTATGAAACAATCATTTTCATAGTTTTTGTGTATTGCTTTAAGACTATACATTATGCTTACAAATGCACCCACATAGAACATATGAAAATTGAAGGTTGTATACTTAAAAATATGATTCATCTTTGAATATTTTTCATTGTAATTATTTGTCAACTTTTTAATATATTAGAAAGTATAGGTATAAATATGTGTTACTATCTTGTTAAAGAAGTGGAAATAAGACCACATATTCTGGAAACTACTTAACAGAGGTTGTACATGTAAAACACTCCATTATATATAAATTACCTGAGAAGTAACAGCCTCCTCTGGAAAAAAATAATGAGATGAATTTTATCAATAATCAATTCATGCCAATGTTTATTGAAAATTTATGCCATGCATTGCACTAGGTACTAGACAAATAAAGATATCTAAAACCAAAACTTCAGCAAGCTCACAATTTTGTGGGTAAAACAAACAAACTAGTTCAATAAAATTTTAAGAATTCTAAGATTACAACAACTACAGATTGACATGAAAGTGTTGATTAGTGACATGTAACCTATTTAATTAAAATGGGTTGTATTGGTAGTGATCAATAAATGTATCCTGGGAAAACATGATAACCAACTGAGATGCGAAGGATTAACATTAACCAGAGCTTCTGGAATGGGAGACACTGCACTAGGTCACTGAGATTGAATGAACACCACAAAGCAAAGAAGATAACAGGTGGAAATGCCTTTTATGGAAAAGGGAAATATTTCCTGTTGTCAAATAACAGAGAATCATTTGGGGTGGTGGAAGATTGTAGAGCTGACACCAGATCACGCATCAGAGGTGAGCAGGAGAATGAGTTTACACACTCAGTAGCAGTGGGAAGAGACCTGTGAGACAGATCTGCAATGGCCTCTCATCCCATGAAGCACCTAAATGGAAAAGTCGTTCAGTGTAACTATTTCCTGTGTCCTGTTAATATGTCTGACATATCAATCCATATTGGCTTCGCAATTTCATTTTGGGTTTCTTACTTGTTTTTCCACTTTGAATTTTTGTAATTGTGACTTCTAAGAGATATTCCAGTTAGCACTTCAAAATGAAGTGTTATCTGGAAAGTAAATGAGCAAGCCATTTCATCTTCCATTTTATTGTTAGAAATAGTATATAACAAAAAAATGCAGCAGATATATGTACCATGCATTCTGCCTGAATTGAAACCAATGCTGAAAGATTTTTGTGATGCATTTTGCAGTGTGCCTTATTGATAGACTCAAATATAGTACATTTGAGATAATGAAATATGTGTGTGTGTGTGTGTGTGTGTGTGTATAGACACTTTGGCATTCTTGTAGTTTTCTATATAATTAAATATAATGGCAAAATGATCACTGGTATTTTAGATATAAGATATGTGCTTCATGTGAAGAATTGAATAAAATGATTATCAAAAACAAAACCTGTGCATTGTTTTCTATCTTTGTGGAAAAATCCATCAGTTCACTGGGTTCTGGGATTCAAGCCAGAAGGATGGTGAAATTCAAATAATATTGTTTCCCTATTGTGATATTTATTATTCAATTAATTTTTTGCTGCTTTCATCTCCTACTTGCAAGAGTAATAAGAATTCCCTCAATTACTTTGCATTGCACATAGAGCTGTTTCGAGTATTCTCAGAAAGCAAATTCTAATTAAGAAACTTTTAAAAAAATGGAGAGTAATTTTATACTATGATTTTCAGCCACTGCTGAATTTAATGGTCAACATAGTAGCAGTCAAGGTGATAAACAAAACAAAACTCAAGTATTTGTATCAAATCCTTTTTAATTTTATTTTTATACTTTATATGCTTTTTAATGTACTTTTTACATTTATTATCTAGATTACATTTGTGATAAAGAGCTATAAGATTGAGAATTATTTACAATGAATCTAAATGCAATGAATATTGTGAAGTGTTTATAGCCTTAACTTACTTGGATATTTTCCTGTTTCTGGTTTTTTGATAACTGTGTTTAATGTTTGCATGTTGATCATTGTGCATCTGATCAGAATTCTTCATGTTTTACCTGATTTAGTTATAAAAATGAATAAATATAACAAATGAATTGTTTCAAAGCCTTAATAGCAGAGGTATCTCTTCATTTTAGAAGCTGGCTTCACTGTGAATTAAATATACAATCAAGAATTCAGTCCAATTGTAAACATATGTCTATAATCTTTCAGTCAAATAAAATTGTGGGAGATGAGAAAATTAACTAGAAATCAAAACTAGATTCTGGTGGAGAAAATATGGGGTGCCAGGTAAGCACACAGGGTCTGGCTGTAATCTTAGTTATGGAAATTACAAATCCCTGTGACTTTTTTACTTCTATGTCTTTCTCTTTATCTATAAAATAGGGTTAATGAAAACTCCTTCTTCATAAGGTTGTTTTGAACAATATAGTAAATAAAATCACTTAGAATAGTCCTAATAACAGTATGAACTCAATTAATTCTTATTATTATTGTCACTGGTTACAAAAACCTTGAACATAACTCTACTTCTTGTAATTTTAACCTAAAAAATGTGAGCATAAAATCAGTAAGTACAAGTAGGAATAAAACAACTAAATTTTGTTTCCAGACCATAGATTATTATTATCTCAGAATTATACAGAATCAACCTCTTCCCTTACCACCCTTGCCTTCTATTAGCTCTTCTCTACAATGTTCTATTTAATTCTCTTATTCAATCCATAGTTCCTGCTACTCTTTCACTCTCTCTCACCACTAAATGCCCTTGCTTTCCATCTGACTAAGGTTAGATTCTATAGTTGGTAATTTTAATAATAACCATGCCCATACCCACAAATCCCATTTAATACCCTAAATTTATCAAACTAAGAAAAGCACAAGTTAAATCCAATTCTCTGCTTTCTCACATCTTCTTACTTGGCAGGCATGAGACACTGAGAACTGGTGAAAAACAATCATTACAAATATCCTCATTTTTTTCATGATCACAAACCTCCAATAGGCCCTCCACCCGCAGGAGGTTTATTGTTTATTATCAATCCTATAATATTTCCCTACACTAGTCACTCTTCAATTATCTTAAAGGAATATTTAATGTCTCCTATTTTCTCAAACTTCCAACATGTGGTACTGTCTTCAGATGTATTGAGAAGTAAGGAATTGAATGTGTACAAAATTATAAATGGGGATGAAAAAACATGTTCTAGGCTGTGTTTCCAGATGTAGCCCCCAAAACAACACATAGACACAGTGGTAGAAACACTTTCGAACTTTGAGACTCTCTGCCACCTCTGACTGGAACAAAGTCATTATCACTTTCCACCAAAGAATTGATAAATGACATATGTACATCAGTAGAAAATCTGAAGTTTTCATGGTTGTCTGTGACCCCAGAAACAGTGGTTAAGTGTCAGTAAGATGGCTGATCCTTTACTTCATTTTCCCAAATTTGTTTCAAGTTATCTGATAAACAGAAACTCATTTGAAATCTTTGCCCTAGCATGCCTTTCCTTTTGTCTCTCTCTGTGAAACTCCAGAATCCCATGCATGAGGAAAGAAGCAGTCATAACCTAATCACCTCTTAAATGCCCCTCCTATTTATATCATCACATTGGTAACACCTGAATTTTGGAGGTGACACATTCAAACCATAACATCTATCTAACACTTACTGTATTGACAGACCTGTTAAAAAGTTACATTTCTATGCTATGAATTACATAGGTGTTACGGGCTGAATTTTGTCCCTCCCCCCAAAATTTATATGTTGAAGTACTACCCTCTAGTACCTCAGAGTGTGACTGTATTTGTAGATAAAATCTTTGAAGAGGTATGTAAGCTAAAATAGGGTCATTATGGTGGAACTCTAATCCAATGTGACTGGTGTGCTTACAAGAAGAGAAGATTAGGTTACAGATCACACAGACAGAGCGAGACAATGTGAGAACACAGAAAGAAGACAGACAACTGCAAGCCTAGGAGAGAAATTACAGAAGAAGCCAAACCTGTGACACCTTGATATTGAACTTCTAGCCTATCTCTACTTGCTGATGATATGTTCTTATACTATAAAAGCCTAAAAACTCCTCTGAAAGATTCCTAGAAAGCAAAAGGAACAAATATGGAGGCATCACATTACCCAACTTCAAATTAAGCTACAAGGCTGTAGTAACTAAAACAGCATGGTACTGGTATAATAACAGAAACACAGATTAATGGAACAGAATAGAGAAATAAAGCCAAATATCTACAACCAACTGAAATTTGACAAAGCAGATGAACACATACACTTGAGAAAGAATATCCTATTCAATAAATGGTGCTTGGAAAATTGGATAGCCACATGCAGAAGAATGAACTGGATCCCTATCTCTGACCATACACAAAAATTAACTCAAGATGGATTAAAGATGTAAATGTAAGACCCAAAAACATAAAAATTCTAGAGGAAAACATGGATAAAATACTTCTGGACTTAGCCTAAGCAAAGAAGGTATGACTAAGCACCAAAAAGCAAATAAAAGAAAGATGAAAATAAACAAATGGGACTTAATTAAACCAAAAACCTTCTGCACAGCAAAATAAATAATCCAAGAGTAAATAGACAACCTACAGAATAAGAGAAAATATTTACAAAGTATGCATCTGACAAAGGACTAATAGCCAGAATCTATAAGGAACTCAAACAAATCAGCAAGAAAAAAAAAATAGCCCATTAAAAAGTGGGCAAATGACATGGACATTTTTCAAAAGAAGGTATACAAATGACCAACAAACATACAAAAAATACTCAACATCACTAATCATCAGGGAAATGCAAATTAAAACCATGATGAGCTATCACCTTACTCCAGTCAGCATGGCAATTATTAAAAAATCAAAAAGCTACAGATGTTGGCACAGATGTGGTGAAAAGGGAACACTTGTGCACTATTGCTAGGAATGTAAATTAGTAAAACAATATGGAGATTCTCAAAGAACTAAAAGTAGATCTACCATTTAATCTAGCAATCCCTACTGGGAATCTACACAAAGGAAAAGAAGTAATTAAATCAAAAAGATATGTGCACTTGTGTTTTTCACAGCATAATTCACAATAGCAAAGATATGGAATCAACCTAAGTGCCCATCAACAGATGAGTGGATAAAGAAAATGTGTGTATACACACACATACACACACACACACACACATACACACACCATGGAATACAATTGAGCCATGAAAAATAAAAAAAAAAGTCTTTTGTAGCAACTCAGATGGAACAGGGGATCATTATCCTAAGGGAAGTCATGGAAAATCAAACACTGGAAAATCAAATACCACATGTTCTCACTTACAAGCGGGAACTAAGCTATGGGTACATATTGTCATACAGAGTGGAATAATAGTCACGGGAAGCTCCAAATGTGGGAGGGTGGGAAGGAGGGTAAGCAATGAAAAATTATCTGCTGGGTACAGTGTACACTATTTGGGTGATGGCTACACTAATAACCTAGACTTTACCACTATATAATATATCCATGTAACAAAACTTCACTTGTACCACCTATATCAATTGAAATTTAACAAATGAAAAGAAATTATATAATACTTAGTAATCCCTTAAAATATTTTTCAGTATTATTTTCATATTTTATTAAGTATGTTTGTACTCTCCCCAAGTTTTAAAAAATTTTCTACCAGATAGCTAGTCTTAGTAAATAAAACATTGCATTTAAATACTTTTAAAAATATCTAACCACATATATCAAATTATGAACACTTGGGAAATTTTTAGAAATGCAATGAAACAGGATATTTAACCAAGGAAACTCACTTTTATTGAAAAAATTTATAGAAAATTATTTTATAGTCTTTCTAATACGTTTGACTTTGGGATGACAAATACAATCATGGACCACTAGAATTTTATAACACAGTAATTTACATACCTCTCAAAAATCCTAGTATGCAGATGTTGGTTGGATAATAGCAATAGAGATGATCATACAATTGTATTACTCCTTTATCATTTTGCCTCATCATTGTTTAAAAATATGTAAGCTGTTTAGAGTGTATAGCAATAGGCCCTCAATTAAATACAAAAATAGATTACATAAGCAGTAATGTTTGTATTAACATGAAAGATATTAACAAATACATTATCTGAATGTTAGTTATAATAATTAATAGAAAATGCCCAATATCTGCAAATTTTATAATTGTAAAAATTCAAAATAAAATGAAATACATGTTTTATTGGAAAATGTGTTTAGTATATTATCACTTAAAGGTTTTATTGAGACATGTTATCCTCTGTGAAGAAGTCTGAGATACAAAACTTCTGACTATACAACCATCAAATGGGAGCTCACAAAGAAGTCTATGCAGCTACCCCATCTGGCTGCCATGACTTTGAAGCTAGTGTTAGCAAAGTTTCTTTGAAGCTCTTGCATCTGGTCACAATACTCTCCTGAGAATAATGACATTTCTTTCTATCTGCCTTCCAGCCTTCACATGATTTAGTCCCATTGGCAAACTCTAACCCGGAAAGGGATTGCTGGAAATTCAGTTCCTTCTTTCTTCTCTGGATTACAGAGGAGACCTTGGAAGTGGAAGATAGTAATGTAATTAAAAAACAAAACAAACAAACAAAAAAACAGGCAATTTCTCTTTGAAGGGTTTCAATGTTGTAGAGTTGTTATCAAGGGATCAAGACAGTTTCTGAGGAATAGTGCTATATTGCAATAGTCTCTGTTAAACATTCAGGGATTGTAGAAGTTAGTAAACAAGTTGGTCTTGGAAAGTGAAAATTCACACTCTTGGAACCATGCTTAGCCCCCATCTCTGCACTGTTACCACTCTGTTTATGTTCACGTGTTCTGGGGTGTCCAATAACAATATAAGGTCAATGTGTTAATCGTGTTGTATATTTGGTTATGTGTGCTGTCTGCAAACACCTCTAACACAGTACTTCTTATCCTTACAGGCCCATCACACCCTGCAAGACCATGGGCCATTCCCAGACCTTCCCACTGTTGTAGCTCTTACTGTTGGTACTCCAACTGCCATGCAGGTCAATCCCAATAGTAGACTCACTTTGAATTGGTCCTTATTCTAGCTAGAATTCATGTATTACATGGTCCCTTTGAACCCTGTATATAAAGGGGAGTCCATAATGACATTTTGGGTCTCCAGATGTTAACTCAGATCTGACAATTGTATCATGTCCAGAAATAGAGTAAGGGACCATGATTTTGATTGGAAAACTGTCATTACCCTCCTACTTCTTCATTCTTGCCTGCTTCTGGTTGTAGATACAAATCAGAACTTTGATTTTACTTCTAAGGAAAGCATGTTCTACTATCACTAGAACTCCCAGTCTCTGACTTTCTGACTTTGACAATTTTGTGGATTCTTGTGGTTATGTGTCACCATCTGGTCTCTACTGATCCAGGGCTGCATCTTTTCCATCACTATTATCAAACTAAGCCCTATAACCACCTCTTCTACTATCATTCCTGATCTGCAAAAGAGACCCAACCTCAACATTTTTGTGATGTTGGTGTCCTACTTATCAGCATATTTCTGGTGGGTGGAGTGAATAGCATGTCCTCTGTGATCTCTCGTATATCATAATCATCTGGTGGGCCTCATGGCCTTATACAACCTTCCTTTTATCATGGCTCCTTTTCTGAGCTTGCTTTTTTTATTCCTTCCTCTACCATCTGCCATAGAAAAACATTCATTTTAACTTCATGCAGCATCAGCCACCACATTTTCCAGGCTTCAACTAGATCCTGCAGTGAGTTTGCCCTACACGCTAAGGTTCTGGAGAGAATATAGAATCCAGCGTACCAAAAAGGGCCTCTAAGTCAGTGATTTCTCACCTAGCCAGTCTTACATTCTGAGCCCCTTGATGAACTCTCAAAATAGAAACTAGTCATATTCCCTGGCTTCCACCAATGTATTTTACCTCATTCTTTGTGCCTCAGCCTTAATTTTCCTTCCCTTCTAAAACCAAGCATATATTGTCAGATGGGTTATAATGGGAATTAATGATAATTATTCATTTAGCAGATAGGAGGAGAGGTAGGGCAAGTTCCTGTGGGAATTATCTATTTCCTTGTGATGGAGAGACTTGTGAAAGGTCTTTCCACATGGAAGAAATGTTAATTCTTACTAAAGAAGGTTGGGCCAAAAGCATCATATTGTGTTGTGCATCTTAAACATAAATAATTTAAAAAAAAGAAGCAGGTGGCAACGTTGCAAGCTGGCATGGATACATCAGCTTATATTTTACTGTTACAGATTTTCCCAATTAGGGCCCTGATTACAAAATAACAGACCCAATTTGGCTAACCATTTAAACATATTTGGAACTTTGTGACTCTACTAAGTCTTGTACTTGCTTCTCAGTTATATGCTTTTTTATACCCCATGAGAAAAGGTCTCCTTATGAGCTATAGAAGCCAGCTCTCACTTTTAGATATTAATTACTTAGGAACACCATTACTTTCTCATTTCTCTGTAGTGCATTAGTACAACTTAGTATTCACAAGGCAATTTCACTATCCTAAAATGGATACCCCCTACTGCTCTGGTCCTTTCAAATGCCTGAGTTATCTCACTGGGAAGAACGTTCCCTTACATCAGGCAATTTTTCTAGGTCACTTCTGGTGAAATATTTATAAATTGGGTCACTATCCTGTTTCAGAAACTATCTGTACACAACATAATACTTGGTGTGCAAACCTGATTGCCATTCAGAAAGTGGGAACTCATTTATTTAACACAACCTTACCACTTGCTTTTTCAAGCCACTTCAGGTTCCAAGTGTGTCAGCCCATGTTCTCTGGGATGAACACTTTAGGAAAGAATTATAACAGCAGTAATTTGGAGAAGGGGAAATTTAGAAATTTAGAGGGGGAGAGAGTGCAGAAGTAGGGATGTGAAGCCTCGGATTGAAACAGGTCTGACACCTGTGAAGACAAAGAGAGAAGAAAGAGGGTTTAAAGCAGAAAGAGCAGGAAGCTCTGTGAGTTTGGGCTAGTCCTCTGGAGAGGCCAACAGCAGAGAATGCTCATTAGAGAAGTTCTACATTGAACAAAAATATTCCAGCTCTGTCACAGTCAGGCATTGGCTAATGGCATTCTTACTGGTTAAGAGCATGCCCTTCATATGAATGCTGTAGTAGGTACCTAAACATGCAGCAGTTGAAGGGCGTCAGAATGTGCTCTTTTGAAGGGAGATCCAAGAAGCACACTTCTATGGCTGCCACACTATTAACAATGTGTTTTCCCTTCTAGGGACTTCCACAGTAACTTTACACCTTTGATAGAGAATTTATTAAAATATGACTTTTGTTCCAATATTTTTTTCTTGTAAACCATTCCTGTCCAAAATCCATGTTCCCTAAGAGAAAGCATGCTGTTTAAATATATCTGTTCTTATTTCACATGCAAATACCTAGCATAAAATGCTGTATATATTTATTGTTATTACCCATCTGTTGAATGATGGAAGGAAGGAAAAAAGAAACCAAGGAAATGAGAAAAGAAGAAAGAAATTTTTATTTTCATTGTTGCTGTGATTGCTTTTGGGGTCTTCTTTGTAAATTATTTGCCTAGGCCAATATCTAGAAGAGATTTTCTAACATTTACTTCAAGAATTCTTATAGTTTCATGCCTTAGGTTTAAGTCTGTTATCCATCTTGAATTAATTTTTGTGAGTCATGAGAAGTGCAGATCCTGTTACAGTCTTCTACTTGTGGCTATCCAATTTTCCCAGTACCATTTATTGAATAGGAATTATTTTCCCCAGTGTATGTTTTTGTCTGCTTTGTCAAAGATCAGATGGCAGTGTGAGAATGGTTTTATATCTGGGTTCTCAGTCCTGTTACATTGGTCTATGTCTCTGTTCTTGTGCCAGTACCATGCTATTTTGGTTACTATAGCCTTGTAGTATAGCTGGAAGTCTGGTAATGTGATGTCTCCCAATTTGTTCTTTTTGTTTAAGGTCGTTTTGGCTATTTGAGGTCTCTTCTGGTTCTATATGAAGTGTAGAATTATATCTTCTAGATCTAAAAAAAATGATGCTGGCATTTTAAGGGGGATTGCATTGAATCTGTAAATCACATTGCGTAGTTTAGACATTTTAACAAATGCTGATTCTGCCAATCCATGAGCATGATATGTTTTTCCATTTGTTTACATTCTCTGTAATTTCCTTCCTCAGTGCTTCATAGTTATCCCTGTAGAGGCCTTTCACCTCCTTGGTTAAATATATTACTAGGTATTTTATTTTCTTTGTTGTTATTGTGAAAGTTATTGAGTCTTTGATTTGATTCTCAGCTTGACTGTTGTTAGTGTATAGGAATGCTACTGATTTGTGTACATTGATTTTGTAACCTGAGACTTTGTTGAATTTATTTATCAATTCCAGGAGTCTCTTGGCAGAATCTTTGGCATTTTCTAGGTATAAGATTATATCATCAGCAAAGAGCAATAGTTTGACCTCTTCATTCCCCATTTGGATACTCTTGATTTCCTTTTCTTGCCAGATTGCTCTGGCTAAGACTTCCAGCACTATCTTGAACAGAAGTAGTGACAGTGGGCAACCTTGTCTGGTTCCAGTTCTAAGCATGAATGCTTTCAATTTTTCCCTGTTCATAATTTACCTTAATAGAGGACAAAGCTTTTTATTTTGTTCCTTATTCAATAATGAGCTTCAAGCAAATCATAAATATAATCAGTATTGGACAGCACCCATCTAGGAATTTATGGAAGTTGAGATGAATGATGGTCTGGCACCAATAAATGTGAAATAAAGTTTATTACTAACAGAGTAAATGCCAAAGGAATTCTCCAAACAGAAGGGCTCATGTGCAAAGTAGAATGAAACCAGGAAGGCTGAGGCGATACTGGCAGCTGTTTTGCATGAGTGTGTGTGGTTAGAAGGTGGGGCTGGAATAAGATTTTGCACAAGCCCTGTTTGCATGAAGTTTGCCTGGTTTAAGTTTGCTGGCTGGCACCATGCGAGGGAGTTGGGCTTTCTTATTGGCTTCGCCAGATGTGGTGGCCAAACACGGAAAGCTATAGAGGTGAGGCTCGAAAGCTTTCAGCAATCAAATATCAGAAAAGGAGTCATATATTTTATTAATCTTAAATAAAGTGATTATATAATAATATTATTGCATTATATCATTGTCTGAAATGTAGTTGTGTATTTAATGAATTATATTCACAAAAATAAAACTAATTCTATACGCAAATTCTATACATGATTATGTATATTAAGTATATACTGATTGCACCAAGAACAACAAAATGTACTTTTAAATAGCTTTTAAGTACACTATTTAAGTAAACAACTCTATGGCATCATGAATTAGATACATTATAGGAAACTATTTATAGTAAACATTCATTACGTAGACAAAACTAACCATTTTACTTGTTCTCTCAGAACCAGAAGGAACTTGCAGAGGTGGCCTGAAGGACCAGGGAATTTTTCATAGTTATCCATGGGATTTCGTGCATGCTGTCCCTTTACATGAAATTGTCTCCCTCAAGAAACACATACAATTCTTATGATTATACTATTTTAAAATATATCCAAAAGAGTGAACTAGATAATTGATAAAATGTTTGTAATATTTTAACTATATTTTAATGGGACTCTTGGCCAAATATCTGTGTGGAATCCTCATCCTCATAGTTGATCAAGATTTTAGTTTACTTCTTAGTTATAATTTTAAGATTGCTGTTTCAGTCCTCATAATTCTGTAATAGGTGTTAATAATCAGATGCTCTAATACAAATGTCATGGCTCTTTCTTCTTGGGTTTCCTTTTGCTGAATCATTTTTAAAGCTTGAAAATAACAGATGGGCAATTCCATGCTTCTTGTCATCTTATATCAGTGGGTCCTGAAAAGAAAAAGTTTATCTGTAAGGATTATTGACATAAACTGATCCCAGATTCTTCCCTATGAAAAGAAAATAATTGTCTAATTTTTAACTTAATCATGTAATTATGAAAAATTATGCTGTTTAAAACAAGGTGTAATTTGCTTGTTTGATTTTCTCATACACTTGTTTCTACTTTTTAAAAAAATTGAATAGACTTTATTTTTCTGAGCAATTTTAGGTTTACAGAAAAATTGTTTGGGGAATACAGAGCTCCCATATACTCTCTCACCCTCACCCCAGTTTTCCCTAATATAAAATCTTGCACAAGTGTGGCAAATTTATTACAATTGATGAACTAATATTGATATATTATTATATAAAGTTTATAGTACACATTAGAATTCACTCTTTGTGTTGTAAATTTTATTAATTTTGACAAATGTATAATGACAGGTATTCCCAATTACAATATCATATAGAATAGTTTCATGACCCTAAAAATCTCCTGTGTTCCACCTATTTGTTCCTTCTTTCCTCACCCTAAAGCCCTGGCAACCACTGATCTTTTTATTATCTTCATAGTTTTACATTACCAGAAAATTACATAGTTGGAATTATAGATTATGCAGCCTCTTCAGATTGTCTTCTTTCACTTAACAATACGCATTTAAGTTTCCCTCATTTTTCCACGGCTTTGTAGCATTATTTCTTTTTAATTCTGAATAATAATTTATTGTTTGGATGTACCAAATTTGTTTATCCATTGACCTATTGAAGGACATCTAGGTGCTCTCACATTTTGGAAGTTAAATATAAAGATACTATAAATATTTGTGTGAACATATGTTTTCAAATCATTTAGGTAAATTCAAAGGAGCATGAATGCTCATTCATATGGTAACAGTATGCTTAGTTTTCAAAGAAACTGCCAAAGGGTTGTCCAAAGTGACTATCATTTTGCATTCCCACCAGCAATGAATGAGAGTCCCTGTTGTGACACATCCTCATCAACATTTTCCACTGTTCATTTTTATTTATGTAAATTATATCTTAGCCACATGCACTGTCTTGTACCCGTGGTCCCAGCTACTTGAGAGGGTGAGGTAGGAGCATTGCTTGAGCCCAGGAGTTCAAGGTTGCAGTGAGCTATGATCACACCACTGCACTCCAGCCTGGGTGACAGAACGAAACCACATTTCTAAAAATTTAATAAATAAATACATAAAATATTAGGTGTGACTCTATTCAAATCTTTGAATTCTTATATTTTACACTATTTTCTGATGAAGAAAGTATTTTTATAGGACTAACACCAAAATTTTCTAGGAATCCCCTGGGCATCCACTACTCCTGGTGTGGTCTTTTGTGCTAAAGGTTATTTTTAAAAACTCATACTCCACATTTTTCACCTTTATCCTTCTTATATCCTGAGTCCAAATCTGGAACTCTTAACTGCCAATTCATACAAAAATAGTAAGAAAACGATGAGTATTCAAAACTAATTAATTTCCTGGTGTTGGCTGTCAAAATACTCTATCTTTCCTTGTAAATACTTCTAAGCTATTGTCATTTCATTACTGTGAACTTTTAAAAGCCTCCTTTGTAAAATTACTAAAGTACCCATTTAACAGACTAGGTATACAAAGTTTGCATACACGTATATAAATATGACAATTTCGTAATATAGACTCTGAGAAGAATGTTTATAAATTTTATATATATATATATATATATATAATTTACATATATATACAGGAGAGTGCTACCTTAACTGAGCGCAAGGTAGGACATGCCTCAGGTACAGTAGGGTTCAAGACAAAGCTAATCTCAGCTGACACGGGGCTGACATTCAGTGAAGAAAGGAGAGAAAACACATCATTCACAGAATGTATAACTAAAAATTATAATAAATGTATTAGCAAAATCAGAAATTGTAAATTGTTAAGAGTTTTGGAGCAATCCAAACCTAGTAAAGTGGTAAAAAAATACTTTTCATGTGGGCTCAGTGAAGTTATTTCCTTCAGTTTTTCTAGATATTCTTTTAGAATCTTTATGGCCTTTAGAAAGTCACAGACCCAATGGAACACTGGCAGAAAGCCAATTCCCATCGGTTCTCAATTAGCTCAATATGCTTTTCTGCTTTTTTAATACCCCTCACATACTCTCAGTTCTAGAACAAATATTATTCTAATGACATTTCTTCTGAAGTATAATTTTTGGTTGATGGATCAGGAAAAATGCATTATTTGAAAATAATGCTGGTTTTGGTGAATGTTGTGCAATAATTTCTGTTTAAATATATGAAACTAATCATAAGTGATGCTCCAGAGAATTAAAATGCAACATTTTGCTGTAAATTTATTTATCCTATATTTTCAAATAGAAGACTCCAAGTTAGGCTAAGTTCTAAAATAATCTAAATGAGGTGCACTGTTTTGCTGAACATGGCTATTGAAATATTTGCCTTAGAAAAAAAATTTTTTTTTTGAGACAGGGTCTTGCTCTATTGCCTGGGCTAGAGTGCAGTGGCATCATCACAGCTCACTGCAACCTCAAAGTCCTGGGCTCAAGCCATCCTCCTGCCTCAGCCTCCCAAGTAATGGGAACTAGAGGCATGAACCACCACACCCAGCTAATTTTTTCTATTTTTAGTAGAGACTGGTTCTCACTCTTGCTCAGGCTGGTCTCGAACTCCTGACCTCAAGCTATCCTCCCACCTTGGCCTCCCAGAGGGCTAGGATTAGAGGCATAACCCACGGTGCCCAGAGAGAAACTTGTTTTCTTAGTGAGTGAGTATATTCACTGATGAAACTATCTACAAACCTTAATATATGTATTTTCGAATGATTACTTTAGCTCTTGTGTGCACTTAAACTATTTTTCATTGTCCAGTTGTTTTAGATTGCATTTATCTGTATATGCAAAAGTACCCTAAACTTTCAAAATAAAGCCTGGAGGAACTTTTTAAAATAAAACTAGTAGAAAATACACATGTTGGACCAGGTAAGTTACTTCGATACGATCTTGTCCGTATTCCTCCTGTTATGTTATAATACACTAGATAAAGAGGTAAGCAAGTTATCTCTTCATAAATACAAATAAGTATTAGTGGGAAAATTATTTCACCTAATCCTCAACCCATTATTAGTCCTGCCATAACTATCTGTGGGTCACTAGACAAGTGACATAAAAGAACCTCATTATTCTTTCACAAAATCAAGAGATTTTGATAATTCCTCAGGCACCAAAAATATTCTTCATATAAGAGAAAAACATTTGTGTTGAACAATATCATTTTGCATCTTGTGTTTAAAAATATTCTGTTAACAAACATACCATATATTTGGGAAGGAGGACTTTATTTTTTATTTTATAATATAAATAAAAGTAGTCATTTTACCTACAATCAATTTTAAATTATGTATCATATTAACATGATTAATTGTAATATAGTTGAACAATAAATGTATTTTAAATGGATAAAAGAAGACTCTTGTGCACATATCTAAATGTAAAAAATCCAATTGTTTCAGTGTTTAGCATGACATTTGAAAAAAGGAAGCCTTCTATCAAAAAGAACATGAATAAAAATAGATTCACAAAATATGCCTATACAGAATTCGAATTCCTTTTCCCTTTCATTGATATAATTTAATTTTATTGGAAAAAATTCTCTATTAAATGTATATATCTCTGTGTTGTGGAAATGTCAATGAATGTGTTAAAGTAACTTCTTTGGAGATTTATCATAGAATGTAATTTCCAAATTTTACTTTTTGTTGCACTGTGCAGTGTCACAGATAAAAATGCATTTGAAATTGCTGTTTCCTAGATGATTCTGAAAAACTTGAAAGGTCATGAGTATCCCCTCTGTGACTGTTAGATAACAAGCATGGCTGTATCTTACAAAGAATAATTTAACCCCTGCATAAGATCATCTCTCGTATTAATGCATGTTTTCTTTTCTTTTTTTCCCAAGATGTTTAAATGCATATGACTCATTTGACATAAATGTTTATTTAAAAGCATATGTTTGTTTACAAGCATGGGATGCTAGTCTCACTGCTCCAGATGCCGTGCTATTTAACTGAAGACAGTGAATAAATGCATATAAATGGTATGTATGAAAAAATAATACAGCATAAGTATTTATTTGGGTTTACTTACTATTCAGTTTCATTGAGTTGTAGAATTATGAACACACAAGCAAAAATAAAAAGGACTTGGACATTTTCTTTTAATTTTTGTTAAGCTTTTAACCTGACAAAATTTAAATACACTGACAATATTTAACTTTAAGTTCAAATAGGTTTGATTCTGAATATGTGAATTGAACAATCTACATAGGCTTTAAGGTACAGCTTTCACCTCCCTAAGCTGAGTAAATGGTGGAACCTTAGAAAGTATTAGCTTAGATTGTTGTCATAAATGAATATAGTAAAAAATATAATAAACCTCCTTCCCCAAAAGTTCTTTATGGAAAAACTGATTCTCTTACAAGGAATGGTATATGAGCTGAGAATCAAATTTATGAGATCTTGAAAAATTTTGGAAAATTTTATGAAACAAAATTTTTCTCTCTAATTCTTAAAAACAATATTGCATTTATAAACATTAAAGTCTCTATTTAGCATTTCATTTTAATACTTACTAACTCAGTTTTTAAGTTGCAGAGATATCACCAGTTTATCAGAATTGAAGGAGCAGGTATAAGACAAAGACCATGAGTAGAAGAGACAAAACGCCAACTAAATCAGGCAAAGGAAAGTGAAGTTGGGTGCTATACAGTAGTGTTTTTTTCATTCTTCTGTAATCTTGTGGTAGCACTACTTATGATCTTCTTGGATCTGAGAATCTCATGGCTGTAGAATGACTAGGAAAAACAGACATAATAGAGTGTCCAATATTAAAAAAAGTGCACTATTTAAACTGGTTTTGTGGTTGAGGGGAAAAATTGTACTTATGCTAAGTAGTCTTAAGAATGGTAAAAGATCTGAGATTTTACCCTACTTGCAGGCTAGTCGGTTAGTTGGACAGTTTCACTGACGCTGGCAGAAAACATGAGACTGCTGGGTGAACGACAAAAGTTTATTTATTACTTATATCAGTAGCTATGGCCAGAGTATCAGCATTTGCTTGTGGCATTTCTCTAAGCCCCTGTTTCCACAGGGTGACGAAGAAAGCTGGATGACACCTGAACATACAATGGGTTGCATCACAGGAAAAAAAATCCTGAACTTAAGAAATCCCAATCTTTCAAAATAAGGTTCAAGCAAAGCTGCCTTACCTTTGGCACTGAAAGAGACATTATCTTTATTAAACTGGACAATTTAAAAAAAATCTGTTCTTTCTCTGAAGGGAGACATTATTTCTATCCACCAAGGCTGCTCATCGCGATAACATCTTGGTTGTGGAGAAAAGGGAACTCTTATACATTGTTGGTGGGAATGTAAGTTAGTACAGCCCCTATGTAAAATAGTATGGAGATTTCTCAAAATTTTAAAAATAGAGCTAACATATGATCCAGCAATCTCACTACTTGGTATTTAACCAAAGGAAAACAAACCAGTATATCAAAAGGATACCTGCACTTGCATGATTACTGTAGCCCTATTCACAAAAGCAAAGATACAGAATCAACCTAATTGTCCATCAACAAATGAATGGATTAAAAATGAGGCATATATACACAATGGAATTCAAACTGGCCATAAAATAGAAAGAAATAGTGTCATTGGCAGCCACATGGATGGAACTGGACGTCACTCTGTTAAGTGAAATAAGCCAGAAACATAAGGAAAAATTCCACATGTTCTCACTAATACATGGGAGCTAAAAAAGTTGGTCTCATGGACATAGACAGTAGAATGATGAATACCAGAGGCTGGGAAGGGTGGGTTGGTGGGGAAGATGAAGAGAGAGTGGTCAATGGGTATAAACATATAGTTAGATAGACGGTATAAGTTCTTATACCTGATAGCAGAGTAGGGTTGGTTACTATAGCTAGCAACAATGTATTGTATATTTCCAAGTAGCTAGAGAGAACTTCAAATGTTCCAAACAGTAGAAATGATGAATATGCAAGATGATGTATACCCCAAATACCCTGATATGATCATTATACACTATATGTATGTGACAAAATATGACATCTACCCCATAAATATTTAACATATTATGTATCAATTAAAAAAAAAACTTGGAAAGATAGTCTGGAACCAAAGGGCATGCCTCTGCTTGCAAGATGTGCCAAAACATGAGAAACTCACAGAAAATAGTCTCCAACATCTGCCCGCCCTGTTTCCACACTGTCCTGTCTTCCGGCCATGAATATGCTACTCCACTGGCCACTCAGATTCAACTGACCAATATACGCTGTGACCAAAAATATTTTTGATATAAAGCATTTAATTAAATAAAGCTATCCTCAATAGGACCCAAAACAGCAAATGTAGCAACCTGAAGTACTGACCTCAAAAATGTTCCACAGAGTTCCAAATCCAACAGCTGAACAAATTTCCTAACCATCAGGGAACACCTTAGAAGTCCAGGTGGCTTTCGCTTTAAGGTTATGTATTGATCTTTCCACTTTTCCTGAGGCAGTTATAGGTATAAAAATTCCGTAGACTCTGCTCTTGGAGTACAAGGAGCATGTATAGGTCAACTCTATCTTCCCTAACAACCCTGGCCAATCCACTGAGGTTGAACTGAATGCTTTCTTGAGCTGAAAGGATGCCATTGGTCACTTCAACTAGTGTCAGAGACAAATTTCACTCCCACATTTCTAACTGAATAACTCCCATATTCTGATAACTGCTCACAGTTTGTGTATAAATTAGAGTTCAGTTATTCTTTGCAAATCTCCAAAACTAGGGTAGCCTCATCTGGGAAAAAAACCTTCACATTCATCTGATTGTTATATGATGTTCTGATGTTTTTTTCTTAAACACCTATAGGTCTCTTAAGGCTGCCCCTTGGGGCAAGTTATCATGTTTTTGGAAGGAGATTCGTTAATGCCTCCTCCCACACAAGAACATTGCCCTTGAGGAAATAACATGTTGTTTACCATTGCTGGGACCAGCCCCTGACCCAAGTGGGACTTATATCAGTGAGGGACAAAAGTTCACATTGCCTCCAAAGTGGCACCCTGGATCATTGCTAGACATTTAGGGTACTTCATTCTTTAAAAATTGAGTCTAGTCTTTTGTTTTCACTCTCTTTAAGTAACTCCAATCTTTTCTTATATCCATGGTACCAACTGGGTGGCATTCCACCCCAAGGAATAATGAGTGATGGCATTGGGGATGAGAATGTGGCAGAAAAAGAGAAATGTTTCCAGGTACTTTGCATGGGAAGTACAGTGTTTGGACCATTTTACTACAATAGACTGTTTATTGTAGACTTCATGGAGAGGTTAAATGGAATGGTGATCTGATTGTGTTCAGAGCATCTTTTTGTGGTATGGAAGACCAAGTAGCCAGTTAAAATTAATGCTCTTGCAATAGTTTTGAAGAGGCACAGCACAACAGAGTGCTTATCTTGGAGAGGAAGACTAATCACCTTTTTCATACTACCCAAAATCTAAGATGTTACCTCCCCAGGTGGCTGGCTTGTTACTCTTCAGAAATGTTCTGTTTTATCTAGAAATGAAATAGATATAATCATTTCATTGTTACTTTAGTTTCAAAAATTAGAGGTTTTTTTTACTTTTTATATTTTTTTGTCAATAGATACCATTTGTTGAGGGCTTAATATATGTCAGGCAGTGCTCTAAAAGCTTTGGTGTTTTAACAATATTATAAGGCAGGGATTATTTTTGAATTTTTCAGAGGAGGAAATTGAGGCACAGAGAAGGTATGTACCATGCCCCACTCATATAGCTAATGACCTTGTGATTTTAGCCCAGACAACCTGGCTCCAGAGTTAATGTTCTCACCATTATACTACAGTTGCTTCTAATTAAGAGAATTATATTAGAAAAATTATATTTACCTCTCATTTCTGTATTTTAGAATATTTTCCCTGAGATATAAATTATTATTTCTATATTTTTCTCAAAATGTAAAGGAATGCTATGGAAAAAGTAAGATTGGCTGAAAACCTTTTTTTTTAAATTTCCAAATATTAAGGGGGTACAAATGTTTTTGTTACATGGATAGCTTTTATAATGCTCGAGTCAGGGCTATTAGTGTGCCCCTCACCTGAATAGTGTTCATTGTACCTATTAAAATCACGATGAGATATCACCTTACCCTGTTAGGATGGCTTTTATTAAAAAGTCCAAAAACAATAGATACTGGCATGGATGCAGAGAGAAAGGAACACTTATGCACTGTTGATGGGACTGCAAATTAGTACAACCTCTATGGAAAACAGTATGGAGATTCCTTAAAGAACTAAAAGTAAACCTACCATTTGATCCAGCAATCCCACCACTAGATATCTACCCAAAGTAAAATAAGTCATTTTATCAAAAAGACACCTGTAGTACTCAAATGTTTTTTGCAGCACAATTTGCAATCCCAAAGATGTGGAATCAACCTTAGTGCTTATCAATTCATGAGTGGATTAACAAAATGTGATATATACATACCATAGAGTACTACTCAGCCATAAAAGGAAATGAATTAATGTCTTTTGCAGCAATTTGGATGGAACTGGAGACCATTATCCTAAGTGAAGTATCTCAAGAATAGAAAAACAAACACCACATGTACTCTCTAATAATTTGGAACTCATTGATGGGCACACATGGGCACAGAGAGAAGTAAAAGTCATTGGAAATCAAGAAGGGAGGAGAGGGGAGGAGGGGAGACATAAAAATCTACCTATGAGGTACCAGGAGATTTTCTTTTAAACTTGAAAATGCCAATTTAACATTCCTTGGTTCTGTCAGAGTTCCAATTATAATCTCATTTTTCTTGATGTGCTACTTCTCCATTTCTCTTGCCAGCTTATGACCTAGCTGAAATGCCACTATGACCAAAAGCTACCAAAAGAGAATTCAAGTACCAGTATTATTTTCAAGTTTTGTATTCCTGTCAGTATTAAAGCAGCAGGCCTATCTGAGTAACGGTTAGAAAGGCAAATTAAAGCAAATAACAGAAAAAAGTGTGTTAGTGGTAAGTACAGCTGAGCCCTGTTCTGTGTGACTAGAAATGGTGCACGTTACAATGAAACATTGTATCAAAGCAGCAATGGACTCACATAAATATACACACATGCACATTTCTACCATGGTGGTTTTATTTTTAAAAATTTAGGGGGTTCAATTGTTTTTTTTTTTTACATGGACAAATCATATTGTGCTGAAGTCAGTGTTTTCAGTGTACCTCTCACCAGAATAGTGTACACTGTACTCGATAGGCAGGTTTTTATCCCTCAACCCCTCCCCACTTCCTTTCTTAGTTTCTAATGTCCATTAAAACTCTTTATTACTATATATATCCTTCATTTAGCTTCAACTTACAAGTAACAACACGTGGTATCTGTTTTTCCATTCCTGAGCTACTTCACCCAGGATAATGGTCTCTAGTTCTATCCAAGTACACACACGGAGTCCTACTTAGCCATAGAAAGGAAAGAAGTAACGTCTTTTGCAGCAACTTGGGTAGAGCTGGAGACCAGTTTTTTTTACACAGCACAAATACACCCACACGAACTGCCCACATTTCTTTTTCATCAGTGATGGCAACTTAGGATTGATCCATACTTTGCAGTTTTTGAACTGTGCTATGATAAACATTCTGTGCAGGTGTTCCTTTTCGCTTACTTGCTATCTTTTGGTGGATACCGATAATTGATTGCTGTAATAGAGATACCTAGATTACTTTTAGTTATATTGGGAATTTCTTAGTTTTTCATAAGTGTTGCAATGTTTTCAATTCCATAAGCAAGTGTACACTTCCCTTCATTTCATCACATGTTCCTTTCTTTTTACATTTTAAATGATGTTTATTTGACAGGGTATGGTGGATATCTCATTGTGGTTAATTTCATTTCCCTTGGTATAGATTTCCATTTGTTTCATAAGGCTCAGAACTTTAAAGTCAATGCTTTAGACTATCATAGATCATGTTTTACATAATTAATGAAGTTAATAATATTTTTGTTGAGGTTAAAATGTTAGTAGGGCTTGTACAATAGTCACTAGCTTCATCTCTCCTAGGTTCAATCTCTCTATTCCTAACAATGGTTACACCCTAATCACTAGTGTTCTAAGACTTTCTAGCAGGTTTAAGGATTCTCATCATTATAAAATATTTTTAATTTTCCACATTTATCCCCTGAGAAAAGTGTGGGGCAAGGATGTTGAATGGTTACCCCTGGGTCATCCAGTAAATGGTAATCTAGATCTAGAAAGCAGATGCTGCAACCATTCAGCTATGCTGCCTCTTATTTGCTAATAATGTTTAAACTGAAAGATGGGATTTTAGACAATGAAAAAACCTTCAATAGACTGGAAAAATGACCAGTTAAGTGTTCTTTCTTTTGCAGAATTTAAATATTTTCATTCAAATATTACAGAATCAGGAAGTCATGGGGTAGCACAAATGATGTCTTTTTCCCATACCACTGGTTCTCAGCCAGAAGTGGGTATGCCCTCCCTCTCCCCAATAGGCATTTGGAAAGGTCTGGAAGCATTTTTGATTGTGACAATTAGAGAGTGGGTACTTCTAATATCTAGTGTGTTGGAGGCTAGGTATGCTGCTAGACATCCTATAATGTATATAACTATCCTCTATAACAAAGACGTGCAAAGCTGAAAACATGAATAGTGCCAAGGATAAGAAACCCTGTCCTGGATCGGGAAACTGATTGTTTTTTGCATTTTCATAGTTTTTCGTATTGGCAAGTGTGTGGAGTGTGTGGACAGAAAGTGGAGCTCTGGGTGGCAACTTACAACCTTTAGACTAAATGGGACAAGAGGAAGGGTTAGCTATCAAATCCACTTGCATTTTCATAGTTTTTTGTATTTACTCTGTTAAGGTCCTATCTCTTCCTGTAGGAACAAATTCAAGTTTTGTCTGTTGAGTACTTAGATATATTTATCAAGACAAGCACCAAAAATATGAAGAAGTCTTACAAAACCACAGTCAGAACTTTAAAATGAAAGTCACTAATAATTTTGTTGCTGTAATGGTGATGATTTCACCTCTTCTGTTGATGAATTTCATAGACAATGCTAATGAAATAATGATCTTAATCTATAGCAATGCTACATACAAAATAAATATCTACCACTATCTCAGCTGAGTATAAGAAACTCATGAATATTAATGTTCAAAAAGAGAGGTGGACAGTTTGCCACCATGTCCCCCTAAGGCTATAAATCTAGGAATTGAAAGGAACTGAAACAATCCATTATAAATCAACTACTCACTATCCATATTGTGTTTTGCAATTCTAGCCTAACACTGCATATAAAATAGGCAATCTACGCTTGTTCTCAGTGGATAAGAATAAGCCCTGAAGAACTACTTTTCAAACATTGCATTCCTCCTCAGAAAATGGACTTCAAAGATATTCTGAACACACCATAAAGTTTCAAACTTCAGTGCCCTCAAAAGCCACACATGGATTCCATTGACATCAATCAGAATTTTATGTGCATGGACTGAGGGCAAAGGATAACCGTTTATATGACCAACAATATGTCTGATGACTAAAAAAATTGTCTGAAACTTCACTGTGCTGACTCTATACTCTGCAAAAGCACTTGGTCTCAAAAGCTCACCAACTGTCTAAATATGGTGGACAATACTAGTTTAATTTCAACATTTAAAACTTGAAATAAATTTTTTATTTGTAATTTGAAAGACATAGCTAAATTAACTGAGACATCATAAATATTGAAGGAATTTTAAGTGGTATAAATTTTTTCTTAACTAAGATGCTTCTTTGCACACAAAGAACTGGTTTATTAACACTATAAATCTATATACACAAAAGCAAATAATGCATTTTTAATTAAATTAAGTATCATTAATGAGCAAAAGGAAGTTTTCTTTCATTGTAATTATGACATTAAACAAATAAAATAATATACCAAAATATATTGAAAACCCATGCTTTAACCCTGTTAGCTAATTATAATTGGGATTAAGCTTTATATAGTTTAAGTGTCTTCAGTTCCCTACATTTAAGGTTTGTGCTTATTCATTAGAAATTGTAAAGCTCACAGGTTGAGTTTCTGCATTCTATAAGAGATTTTTTAGTGCTGTTTTGTTCTGTGACATAATGTGGAATTTCTTCTTTGCTTTCAGGCTGGATGATTAAAGATAACTGTCGAGCAGTTATCTTCACAACTTTGCACTGTTCTCATTTTGGGCAACTAACCCCTTATTGTGGGGGCCTGTCCTGTGCATTGTAGGATACTTAGTAGAATCCCTAGCCTCTGCTCCAGCAGCTAGGAGAATTCCCACTATGGTTTTGACAACCAAAAGTTTTTCTAGACATTGACAGATACTTTATTGATATAGAGGAATTCATTACCAACATTGGTTTTATTGTCCCCCTTAGTGGATAGAATTCTGCTTTTGGTAATTATTCACTTAGTTCAAAGGTTTTTTTTAACCTTAATGAATTTCTTAAAAAATGCAAGCATGATTGAGAAAGGTAAAACTTTATGTTGTTACTACCTAACTCCTTAGTCAACATTAGTAGGTCATCACATTTTTAACCAAATAATAATACATAATATAAGGAATAGAGCACATTATAGGACTAAAAGAGTCAGAGAATTAAAATTGTGGGGGAAAATTGGGAAAAGTGAAATAAGGATCTATCAAATTTAAACATCAACTACCTCACTCTCTGGTCACTCTATGTTATACTCAGGGTTAGAGTTTATTAAAGCAAAAAGAACATATGTTAAAATCAGCAAAGGAAAATGTGCATAGAAAAGAGTCCAGGAGAAACCAGGGGCAAGCTTCCAAATGTCCTCTCACAGTGAGTCTTAGAGACAGCACTTAATTCTGCCAGCAATTATATGAGACAACACACAGAAAGTATTACCCAAGGATGTTCACTGGAGTCCACCACTTTCATCCGGGGTTGGCCTCACAGGTGGCAGCTACTCAGTCTCCACCCTCTCTTTAGGTCAACTAATACTGCATGATCCAAGGCCTCATCATAAATCACATGGTTACTGTAGATTATCCGGCCTAGCCCAAAGTCACAGAGAAACAAAGACATTCTTCTCAGGTAGGATATGCCAAGGGCTTACAATTTATCTCATAAAAGCTAGTAAAGGGCCAAACTTTTCTTTGGAATGTGCAGGGTTTGGACAACACAGGCCTGCTGAGTAGTCATTTACTCCACATATCCTTTTTCTCGCAACATCAAACAGGTCAGTGAGGCAAAAATCACAGGAAAGTTAGGACGTTCTCCACCCTTCAAGATTTTTAATTTCTTTTTTCATGTCATAATATATGTATATATAGCTATGGATATTATTATTATTTATGTTCATCCACATTTGTAATACAAATAGGAGGAGGAGGAGGCATCCTCTGTTGTACTGAAAAAGAAATTCAGTGAGAGCTCATATATATTGTTCTTGTGTGCTAAACACTGTGCTAAGTGCTTTACACAGTATAATAATTTAAAGCACACAGCAATCATATGCAGTGAGGTTTGGAATTGGTTTCTGCCTGTTTGCACTGGCCAATAGTTATATTTCAGACATTTTGCAAGCCAGTTGATGTTACATTGATAGCTTGATATTGGTCATGGTGGTGATATTTACATGGATATTGGAAAACAGTACAAATCAGCTTTCCCCCCACCCAAAAAGCCAGTGATTAAATATTTTAACCAGTACTTCACTAACTATGATGTAAGTGATTATTATATTCCAGTAAGTGGCAGAGTCATGGAATAATTTTTTTCAGATTTATTCTAGCACATGTAACTGAATCTTTTTGGAAAATGTGTGATTTTGATGTTCCACTTCCTGATTGGAACTTGAAGGAAAATCAGCAATTACTGTGCTCCTCCTCTGGCAATGTGGCAACTGACAATAGCCTCTACCCACTGGCCAGCTCTTTTATCAACATTTATTAGATAATCACTGACTCTCTTTTATAAATTATATACTTTTCATATTTGTTCAACAAATCCTTTTGTCCCCTTTCATGTTTGCCTCAATTTGCCTATATGCGCTCTCCAGTCTCTGCACTCTCTCCACCATAGCACCCTACAAACCCGTTTCCCAGACACAGGAGCCCTTTCCTGCTATTATATTGTGTGGCAAAGATTGTTCTTCCCATTGACCAAATAACTGGAGTAGTTAACTTATAAGTTTTAAGTGGTCACTTCACATTTCACTTACCTTTTTCAGTTCGAAGTCATATAAAAGACATCTTCCAATATTCTTCTATAAGACAACAATAGAGGGAACAGATATTACAAACGGTTAAATATAACTAGATCCTGGACCTCTACTAATATCCTTTTTTCAATCAGAGAGCTAAGTAAATATTACTAAGTCAAATTACTCTTATGCAGAACAGTGGGAAAAAAAAAAACACTGCTACTATTTTTTAGTCAATATTATATGTCATTCTTAAACTACTTTCCATCCAAGCATAGCAAAACTTTACCTATTTCATGGTAACTATGATATTAACCATACGGCACCTATTTTTTGGGAAAATGTGCATTTCAAATTTAAACATTTCATACAATTGAATTTAAAGGATTGGCAAGATACTCACCCAAGATTGTAATCTGGACATGAGGTGGTTATTATAACATAGTGGCCTGCAGTGCCCTTATTAAGTAGGTTTGCCTCGGTATGTTGATACATTGTGCACCTTGTTCTGATTGGTTGATGCCTAAGCCATACTACTTGACAAGTATTTTCAATATGCTCTTTACCACATGAAAGTAACTTTTAAATGGTGAAGTGAAAAAACCCAAAATGCCAAGTATATGTATTCCATAAATTTGAAATAATATAATAAAATAAAACACCTTATCAGAATATTTCAGAGATATTTTGAGTCTGACATATATATTCATGATTATTTCTCATCTCAGATGCACAAGATTGAACTAGTCCTACTGTTCAATTCATGGCATATTATCATCATCAATCTGTGCAACGCAGTCATTCATTTGTTCATTAATTCTTTTTCATCTTCATACCACCCACCTGTTTCTCTCAACACCATAGACACATTTTAATGTCCTTTTTGCATATCATTTTATTTGAATGTGTTTTCTAAAATATATAATATTGTATGCACATATCTTAATATATAACTTTACAATTACATAATTATATACGCATATACATACATATTCACACTGATGTGTGTGTGGGTATGTGAGTAATTGTATATATATATCTTGGTTCACTATATATTATGCATACTACTAAAGTCCATCAGGTTGCTCTGTGTATATCTAATCAATTGCTTCTAACTGCTGCGTTATACTCCATAGACTTCCTCAATGACACCTTATTCTCTGCCAATGATGCCTCCAAATACCACATCTGCCTCCAAATACCACCATCACAAAGAATGCTTTTATGAATATTGTAGTTCACACAAGTTTAGAGATGTGAAAATTTCCCAGTGTTGTATAACAGGGCATGATATAGTTAAATCATTTGCATATTTCTATACTTAATTTGACAATGAAATATTGAATGCCTCACTGGTATGGCTATGGCACTCCACACTCTACCAGTAGGGTGTGAGCATTCTTATTTCACCAAATTCCTACCAAAGCTTGACTTTATTTGAATATCTAGACATCTCATTGTTTTAGTTAGAATTTTTCCATTACTAGTGATTTCTGGAAATCCATCACAATGCTTGTGATTTGGGTTGCTGTTATATGGTAGACTGAATAAAGCCCCTTCCTTCCCCAAGATGTCCGTGTCTTATCTTTGGAACCTACTGAATGTTACCTTACATGGTATGATAGACTTTAAAGATATGGCTAAATTAAGGACTTCAAAAATGGGGAGAAGATCCAGCCTTATCTGGGTGTGCCTATTGCAATCACAAGGGTCTCTGTAAGAGGGAGGGAGACACGAAGATCAGAATCAGTAGTGGCAGATGTAATGATGGGATCAAGAGATTGGAGTGATGCAAGGAAAGACCATGAGCCAGAGAATGCAGCAGTAATTTAGAGGCTGAAAATGTCAAGGAAACTGATTTTCCTTTCAGAGACTCCAGAAAGAAGAAACCTTTCTCAATCTCTTTTTTTATTTCAGAATATTATGGGGGTACAACACTTTGGTTACATATATTGCCTAGGCACTGCCCAAGTCAGAGCTACAATCGTGAACATCCCCTAGTGCGCCCCGCACCCACTAGGTGTGAGTTTTCCCACCCCCTCCACCCCCTCCCACCTTCCCAACCCCTATGAATATTATTTCCATGTGTGACATAAGTATTGATCAGTTAGCACCCATTTGATGGTGAGTCCCAGTGGTGCTTGTTTTCTCATACCTTGACTTTAGCCAAGTGAGACTGATATTAAACTTCTGACCTCCAGAACAGTAAAATAATATTTTTTTATTGTTTTAAGTCACTGTGTTTGTGGTCATTTTTATTAGTATACCTTACTTTTTAAATTCCATTATTATATTTTTGGAAAATTTTATATTGTATTTTCTGCTTTTTTCTTGTTGATTTGTGTAAGTTGCTTTATGTCCTAGATATCATTCCCATAAAATTTTAGACATGACAGATATCTTTTCTGCCATCAATCATCAATAATTTTTATTTATGGTATCCATTTTTGAATATGACTTTTGATGCAATCATTTTCTTTCTATGGTTTATTATTTTGAACATATAGTTTTTAGAAAGCTCTTTTTATTGGTTCACAAGGAGTCTCCAATTTCCTCTGTTGAATATATAGTTTTACTTTTACATTGAGATGCAAAATCATCTAAAGACCAAATTTATATTTAGTATTAGGAAGGGTCCATTTTTATTTTTCCTTATATACTGTGTCCATTTTCCCTGCATCATTTTGAAAAAAAACCTATTCCATTCAAAATTATTTGTTATATCACCTTTATTCACAATTAAATTTTAATATATACATATGTGTTTTTATTCTCCTCAATATGAACCATTTTTTTTCTATTTTTGAATCCATATTGTAGCATTCCTATTTAATCTTTATTTGTATCATAAGGCCCATACTTTTTTTTCTCTTATGGCTCATACTCAGATTTATTCATTAAATAACTATTCTTCGCCTACTCCCAAACCACAAAATCCATTTAACAATACCAAAAAGAATAAAAAAAACTACACTAACTATTTTATTTCTACTGAAACATGAGCCAAATAGAGTGCTGTATATTATAAATGGTGGGTATATCACTTGCCCCAAACAAGGGAAGGAATAACAAAGAAAGATGGTGTGTGTGTATGTGTGTGTGCATGTGCATGTATGTTTAAATATTCAGGGATTTTAGTTACAAATTTTGTTAGTTGAAAATATACTTTCCTTTTTCATTTTTTGTGTGAATAGGAATTGATGCATATGATACAATGGGGATAGGATCATTTGAGAAATTAGGATAATAAGACCTAGGAATTTAGTACAATTTGAATCTCATTTTATGTAAATGAGATTACTAAATATATCAAAAATAAAAACTGAGTTTCAAGGTGAGAATTAGCCTTTGCATTTTCCACATAACTCCCCAAGTTTCATGAAAATGTTACTGTAAAGGTTTGATGTTCATTAGTTTAGGAATTAAGGAAAAAAGTAGAAATTTAAAAATTGCCAGGAGCAGTGGCTCATGCCTATAATCCAAGCACTTTGGGAGGCCGAGGTGGGAGGATTGCTTGAGGCCAGGAGTTTGAGACCAGCCTGGGCAACATAGCTAGACCTCATTTCCAAAAAAATTTTTTAAAAATGAGCTGAGTGTGGGTGTGTGTGCCTGAAGTCCCAGCTACTCGAGAGGCTTGAACTCAGGAGTTCGAGGCTGCATTGAGCTATGATTACACCACTGCACTGCAGCCTGGGCAACAGAGTGAGACCCTGTCTCAAAAAAAGAACAACAACAACAAAAAATTCAGCCCTTTGAAAGACACATTTTTGAACATTCACACTTCCAGAAATAACATCTATGAATTCTGACCCAGTAATTCTTCTAATCTGAAAACCATATACATTGTTTATGAAAAGTTTTACTCACTATTGTAAGAAATCACTAATTCTTCTATGTCAAAAACTAGTCATTATTTGTTTTAGTTTCTAAAAGTAAAGGAAATATTTCCCAATGCACCAGGCTTCTGTCCTACTTGTAATTCCATCACAAATGTACACTCATACATCAAAAATTTAAACTGAAGTTAACAGCACTGTTTGGATAAGTGTAGTATGCTCTGTTAGACCTTTTCTTTCCAGGCATTCAGGTTTAGACCAAAAGAAAGTGGTGTTCCAGAAAAGGGGGAAAATATCACGTTCTCAGTCATGCCTCTTACTTTGTACAGGAGATGGGAGCTGGCATAAAAGCAGTTGGATTGTTTTCATACATTATCTTTGTTAAACAGAAAAAATGAACAAGCTTGTCATGGATGGCTGAGAAAGGAGTGACATGCAAGGAGACTGTTGATCTGACAACACACACAGTGTCTGCTGGTTTCTCAGCATGGGGATATAGTTATATTAGAGTAGGAAGCTGTCCATAGTCCCTCTGACCTCAAGCACATTGACTAAGGACACATTCATAATAATTGCTGTGGGTCTGAGGTTAAGGGACAAAATTTCTATTTTAGTTTGTTTTCAAATATGAATGAAATACACCTTTCCTTTTGGAGATGAATGTTTCTAACTTGGCAAAATCATGTGTGTGTGTGTATGTGTGTGTGCGCCTAGAATGTACTCATCTGTGCTGTAGTTTTTATGGACACAAAGTGCTAGAACTGATACTGTTATGCCTATGTTTACATCTACTATAGTTAAGTACTGAGTGGAAGCGACTTGTCTTATTTATGACTCTGTTGTAGAAATAAGAGTAGTACAGTATTTCCTAATTCTTAGTAAAATTTCATACAGAGTATGTATTCACACACAGGAAAGCGATCCACTTTCAGTCCGACTAAATCTGACTTTAAAATGGCCGTGACAGTCATGTGTGCCAACTCTTCCTACCCCCCACCACCCTCCAGCTTTCCTCTCTTTTAACATTTCATGGTGGGAAATGGCTGGCTTATTGCAATGAATGGGGAAGGGATGCTTTGTAAATCGTTGATGTAAAAATTTATTAATAAAAACTCTAAAAGTACATGATGCATAATCGTTGCCTACAAAATATTTAGTGGAAACTTCTTTCTTAAATAGAACTGTTGAGCTATTAAAAGAAAGTCTTGAAGCAAGATGATATCACATAACTGGAAAAAGTTACAAAATGACATCCCACAACAGATTATCACATTAGGAAGGGTTGCATTCAGCACTGCATTTTAAAAAATAGTATATTAATGGCCTTGGTTGGACATTGCCCTGAAGCATGTAAAAATTTTTCAATTGTCATGAAAACATTCTGGTTACTGGGAAGCAGTTTAGTCATGGAAGAGATATTTTTAAAGTATATTTAGAAAGGAATATTATTAATTCCTCCTATAATTTTGCTAGTTTTCTCCTCAGAAATGAGAAATTGTGTTGCTCGGAAATAACGTAGTGTTTTGCTCTTAAATTTTGGTAACTTCTCATTAGAAAATTGCGTTTGTCATTGAAATAGATATTATAAACATTATTTTATATAATTGATATAATTATAGATATTATTATTTTATTTAAGTAATTTGTAGGAAACAAACAAAAAGGCTTTATTAAAAATGTTAATTCATAGTTGTATTAAGAATCTATCCGTACCTATGTACACTTGCATTTCTTTGAGTAGTCTGGTCATCTGAATCTGTCCTATTCCCTCCATTTCTACTGATTTTACCCTTGTCCATTATACTATTATCTATTTACAATACATCACATCATATAGTTTAATATGTGTTCTCCTTAATTCAGTCCTTCATGCTTCCTTCCCTAACTCCACCCAGGGTGTTCAGCCATTGGTAAAACACAAACCCAATAATATGACCTCTAGCAAGACACAAACTTGATAATATCACCATCTTCAAACCGTCATCATGTTTCCCATGTAGGCTAAAGATCTACATTTTTTTACAGTCTTACCAAAATGCTGCACATCCTGGTTTTTCATCTTCAGCTTCATTTCATTACACACATCCTTCTCTGCGAGCCTGCCACTCGGTCACCTGTGGTTATTGAAACGAGGGAAACATTTACTCAGAGCTTCCCCTCCCTTGTCTACACATTGGTAAAGTTCCCACATTTAGAGGTTGCACAGATGTGTCGAGACTGTTTCTGTAACCATGCCATACCTAGCCATAAGAGAACTGGTAGGGGGAAAGAAATGTGAACCACGGCACCAGGTATGGCACTGTTGAGTTGCAACAGTGTAAGATGGGAAAGCCTATGACACAGAATTGAGTACCTCAGCAGAGGCTGACATGAATAAGCACAGAGTGGGAAAATTGTATGTGGTACCAGAGGTGTCCGAAACAATGGGAATAATAACAGTACTCACCTCATATCATTGAGGATTAACTGAATTTATACAATAATAAAATGTAATTATAATTAATATAATAAGAAATTATATGTAAAGAAACATCTACCTTGTGGCTAAAGCTAAGTCAGTGTTAGATATTATCATATTATAATTTGCCATTTTCTGCCAATTTCTTTGTTTGTTTCTTTTGATTTGTAGTTTACGTTGTATTCTGGACATTAAAACAACTATTATTTTAGATGTTGTTTCACAAATTGGTGTTTATCTCTGTCATAAATTTTTATATGCTATATTTTGTATTGTGATATGAATACATCAATCTTTGCAAGATTTTTCCTAACATTTTTCTCTTGTACCATGTTTTTAAAATATCCCTCTAATTTTCTTCAGGTTTTTATTGTCTTATTTATAATTTATTTTTATGATATAACTTACATACTAATTTTGCTATATTTTTTCATATGGAAAGCTAATTTTGGCACTACCAGTTCTTGAAGAACATATTTTTATCAATTGGTATCGAATATGACTTCTGTCCTTTAGCAAAGTGTCATAGGCTTTGGTTTATTTTTGAAATATCTATTTTGATCCATTGACCCCTATATATTAATCCTGTGCTGATGTCAGTTTTCAAAATATCATTTATTTTTTTTAAGAATTACTATGTTACTCCAGCTTTAATCTCTTGAATATATTTTAAACCATTTTGACAGATACCATTATTTTGAACGCTTGGAGTTACATATTTATTTCCGGATAATTGATATCTTGTTATTACTGACATTTTCCATCCTTAAACATAGCATATTTTTCAATTTATTTGAATTGTTTTTAATGTAATGTAATGGAATATTCTGATACTCTCTGTAAACAAATTTCTTGAGTTTCTGATCCCAACTAGTGCCTATCTAACTAACATGCATTTTGTTACTGTAATACTAATAGTTATACAATGCATCCATGTAACAAAAACAACCTGTACCCCCTAAATCTACTTTTAAAAAGTGAGAAAAAAAACTAATAGCTTATAGTGATGGTTCTGATTCTAAGGACACCTGGGAATAGAGTAGGTACAGTACAACATTGACTGAGATATATAACTTTAATTGATCTGAGTAGTAAGCTGCCCCTAATTACCTTTGTTCTTGTGGTTAAAAGAATGAAATTCACTTCACAGGATGGGTTTTTTTGTGTGTGTGTTTTACATTCAAGGTGTTGTTTAACTGAACAATGTCTCAATTTTTTAAAAATTATTTATTATGGGTACAAAATAGTTGTATATATTTACAGGGTACATTTGATATTTTATATGGGCATACAATTTGTATTAATCAAGTCAGGATGAATGGGGTATCCATCACCTCATGTGTTTATCATTTCTTTGTGTTAGGAACATTCTAATTCCACTCTTTCAGTTATTTTAAATTATATCCTAACTTATTGTTGATTAGAGTCACTTTGTTGTGCTATCAAATATTGTTTATTCTATCTAACTATCTAACTATATTTTTGCACCCATTAACCCTTTCCACTTTATCCCCCCCTCCCCACTACCCTTCCCAGCTTCTGGTAAACATCATTCTACTTTCTGTCTCCATGAGATCAATGAGATCAATTGTTTTAATATTTACCTTCCACATATGAGGGAGAACATGTGAGATTTGTCTTTCTGTGCTTGCCTTATTTCATGTAACATAATGTTCTCAAGTTCCATTCATTCTGTTGCAAATGGCAGGATTTCATTCTTTTTTATGGCTATGCCATATGACCCTGCAATACCACTGCTAGGTATATATCCAAAAGAAAGGAAATCAGTATATTGAAAAAGATATCTGCACTCTCATGCTTCTTGCAGCACTAGTCACAATAGCCAAGATTTGGAATCAAACTAAATGTCCATCAATGCATGAATGGATAAAGAAATTGTGGTACATATACACAATGGAATATTATATAGCCATGTCTTTTAAATGGATTAATTTAACTTGCTAAATTTAATGCTTTTCTCTCATATTAAGTAGTTTCTTACTGTGATCAATACTTTTCTCAGTAGTAACATTCCATTTTAAAGGTTTCCTTAGCCTCCTTTTCATTATATTTGGGGAAAAAAGTTTTATCCTGTAGTTCAGAATAAACAATGTGGTATAAAAGTGTATGGAGAGATTGGGGAGAGTGATCAGGAGAAAGGAAAATGACCCTCTTCCATGGTTTTCATCAGTTTCTTTTCCTACAGTTTCCAAGTTGAGTTACGTTTCTGAGTTCTAGGTCTGACTTATTAATGCTATAAGTTAATAACCCTTAGTTAGTTAATCTAATTGTATTGAAGGGTAGTTAAAGAGCTTCTTACCTGTGAAAGTTTGTCTTATAGGGCTCTTATTTTCAGGGACAAACTAACATCCATTAAACATACAGTTTAGCAAAGGAATACTTAGAGGCTTCCTTATATTATATTCAATCAAATCTGTAGTTTTGAAATCCAGGCTCAATTTCATAGTATATCCTTCTACAGGGAATTGTTCTGATAAGATTCAGTGCTACTAAAGTCTGAATTCTTCTTGAGAGTAAAACATGTCAAAATTAATTTTCTTTTCCACTGTGCCTCTTTCATTTTCAATAAAAAATCAAAACAATGTTCTCTCCTTCAGGGAAAGGGAATGGCAGCAATGGATAACATATTCTTTGAAAAGTATTAAAGAGAAACAAGAGAGATATTTTCTATGACCATTCAAAGTTTAATTCTTAGAAGTTTGAGTCAATAAGTTCTAGTCAATCTGTTACATGGAACCATTAACCTTTTGGATAAAGTTACAATGCACACCTTACCAAGCCTCATATAATTGTGTAAAATGTCTACATAACAGAAAAAGTCATTTGTACTTTCTTCTACATCTTAATAGATTTATAGCTATATGCATAATCATTTAATTATTTTAAAGGGCTTTAAGTTCTACTCAGTGATGACAGAAAAAAGGTTATACATTTCTTTGTTGCTCATTTTCTTGGGTAGGATTAGCTAAGTATGGTGTCTCACTCAGGATTTAATGAGAGATGGGTTACAGGCATTTGATATGTCATGGAATAATTTTTTTTAAAATTTATTTACAATAGTGGACCCAAGGCAATTGCTGGAGCTCGTTAGGAAGTCTCTGTAAGGATATTATGTTCCTGTCTGATTGATGCTAGAGCTTAAATCACAGGGCAAGCATTTGGGACAGAAAGATAAGACATATGGATGGTCAGAGCAAGTACAAGCTAGAACCCAAAAGTATGAGCTGCAACGCACAGAGATAGACTAAAACCCCTGTCGATTCTTACTGCCTCTGACCTGAGTGGGATGGGGGCCCTGAAGAAGCCAAGGCCCTTTATCATGGAACCAACACACATGCACACATACTCATACATACACAAACACACATGCATGTGTGCATGCACATGCATGCCAACACATATAACATGCATGTATGCTTGTGCACACATGCATATACAAGGGCCAGGATTTGGAGAAGCTGAAGAAGGATCCAGTAAAGACTCATAAATTAGCAATAAAGTATTGTAACCAGTCTCAGATCATATTTTAGTGTATTTTTGCCAAGTAAATAGAATGACTAAAAAACAAGTAATTCTCATTTGCCATTAGGAAAGGAGCCAGTGGCATAATGATATACTTGATTGGGTTGTTTGTCTTACTTCCATCCCACTTAACATTTAAGCAGCATCTCATATATTTTATTGTTTGGAAATTTTTTGCAGTGCCTGCTGGTATGCAAAATAGATTGATGCATTGGTTTGCAAACCCTGTTGCATATTTCAGTTTTTCATCATCTATCAAATGCAAAATGAGACATAAAAGCAGAGATTAGAAAATATGTTTTTTTCCTTAAGTATTGGTTTTTAAATTCACTGTTTTCTTTTCAGTTCACTGGAGTAGTTTACTTTTTTTAATGGTTCAATTTATTGTTGCTTCAAAGGACACAATCCTTAAAACAGTGAGAATGTTTTATTTTTCCCATTAACAATTGATGTAAAGGGCTAGGGTTTTTTGTAATATAAATTATGATTTGTCTTTTGTACTTCTTGGTTTCATAAACTACTGGCATTAAAATCAAATTTTTAAAATGATTTTAAAACACTTGTTTAGAAAATGTGCAGTGGAAATGGTTGAAGCTGGAAAAATATATATTATGTGAATAAAAGACCAAAGAGAGTATTTCTATAATTTTTTGGATAGTTATCTGATTTTTGCCAACAGTGATAAGAGAGTATACATAGGATGTGAAAAATAAAAAGTGTTGTGTTAGCAGAGATGGAAGTCGTTTCATGAAATAGAAAGAGAAAGTGTATTTCCATCCTCTGTGGAAGTTATAAGGGAAAGTTTTTTTTTCCCTCTATTTCCAACTTGGAATATTAAATATAGTGGTGTTCTTTATATGAAATCTACATAAATCCTCAAAAATAAACTGGCACATATTATCATCATAATCATTTTAGAGTTTAATAAAATGTACAGAAAACACTTTTCAGACTTGAAAGAAATCTGTCAGATTACAAAGCCTATACTCTTTTCTACACAACACAGATTATAGATTTCTGTGAATTATATAGATGCACAACATTCTATGATATGTTATGGAATCATTTTTAAAAATTTATTTATAATAGTGGCAACATATATTTTGGTTTACATCAAACAAAGGACATGGAAGATCTTTAACTGAAAACTACATAATATTGCTGGCAGAAATTAAAGAAAAACAAAGAAATGATAGGATAAGGCATGTTCATAGATTAAAAGATTTAACACGACTAAAATGACAACTCCCACAAAAGTGATCAATAGATTATGGACTCAAAGAGATACCAATAAAATATTAAGAGGTAGTTTTTTGATGTAAAATGACAATCAAGCTACCCAGAGCAATTTTTGAAATGAATTAAACCTCAATAGAAAAGCTAAAACAATTAAAACTTGTAAACAAAAACATTAAGAAAATAAAAATGAAAGTCACCTAATGGGAGAAATATTTTCAGTAAATATAGCTGAGAAAGAGCTTATGAGAAGAATACATAAAGGACTTTGGAGGATTTAAACTACTTATAATAGTGCTCTGATAAATAAGACGTGATAAGTATATTGAACAGAATAGAGAATGTAGAAATAGAACCACCCATGACGGCCGATTGATTTTTAACAAAGGTACGAAGTCAATCAAAAGGAAAAGAAAACTTTTTGGAAGAACTCTATGAACAACTCAATATCTGTGTAGAATCTATCTATGTGGAATATAAACCTCAATAGAAAAGCGAAAACAATTAAAACTTCTAAACAAAAACATTAAGAAAATAAAAATGAAAGTCGTCTAATGGGAGAAATATTTTCAATAAATATAGGTGAGAAAGGACTTATAAGAAAAATACATAAAAGACTTTTACAACTCAATTATAAAATGGAAAACAGCTGATTAAAACCGAGCAAATATTTCAAAAGGTACTAGAGAAAATAAATATAAAACTGGCCATTGAGCACAAGAAAAAATGCTAAGAAAAAAAATTAAAATAAGAAGTACACAAATTAAAACCAATAATGAGATTCTTCTAGGTATCTTCTAGAATGATCAAATATTTGGTGAGGCTTTGGAGCAACTGAAATGCTCATACATTGCTAGGGATGTAAAATTGTACAAACACTTTCTTAAAGGTTTTCATTTCTTTTTTTTCCCTTTAAAACCTTTTATTGAAATACAATACACTCATAGAAAAGGGCACATATCATAAGTATACCGCTTGGTGCATTTTCACAAATTAACACACCATATGATCAATATCCAGGACAAAAAACAGACCTAGTGGCATCCAGAAGCCCTCCTCATATTTCCTTCCAGTTATTTCCCCTCACTCCCAAAGGTGACCACTATCCTAACTTCCTTTTTTTTTTTTTTCAGACAAGTGTCTTTATTCACAGAAATAAGCAGAGCTGCAGGTGACAACTAGATATGGTATATGCATGCATGGGGATGAGTGTGGGTCAAAAAAGGAATATGCAGCATGATTTGAGTCACAATGACCCACATTAAAATCATTGCATTATGTAGGGAAGCTACAGCTGTATATGTTTTTTTTTTTTAGTTTCAGAATATTATGGGAGTTTTGGTTACATAAATTGCTTTTGTACTGTTTATGTCAAAGTTATCAATGTGCCCATCACCCAGATAGTGTGCATTATACCCATTAGGTGTGAATTTACCCATCTCCTCCTCCTCCCTCCCACCTGCCTAATTTCTGATGAATATTATTTCCATATGTGCACATAAGTGTTGATCTATTATATCAGTTTCTTACATAACTTAAACATACTCCTACCACATGACACAGCCTTTCCACTCTTCTATACTTATCCAAAATAAATGAAGAAATATGTCCACACAAAGACATGCACATGAGTACACATAGCAGCAGAATTCATGATAGTAAAAAACAGGAAACAATCCAAATGTCCAGCAATATGTAAATGGATGAATAGAAGAATAAAATATATCATGTCCTTTCAATAGAATACTTACCTACAATAAAAAGAAACAAGTTACTGATTCATACCACACCATGGATGGATCTCAAAATCATACTGTATAAAAGAAGCCAGAAAAAAAGTAATGCATATAGAATGTGAATTAACCTATAGTGACAAGAAGCAGGTCAGCCATTGACTGAGTCCAGGTGTAGAGGGAGGGTTGCATTGCAAAAGGGCATGAGAAATTTATTGGGGGGGCGGCGTGGAGGGAGGATAATGGAAATGTACTGGATTTTGATCATTATGGTGATTGTAGAGGTTTATAAAATTGTCATAGGTCATTGAATTATACAGTATAAATGGATAACTTTTATTGAACATAAACTAATCCTCAATAAAATTGATGATAAACAAGTAAAAATTATGAAAAAAGATATTCTCCATATGATAAGTAAGTTAACCTGAACTAGTGATGGGGTTTCTGGTAACTGTCCACAGTCCTGATTAAAGTGATTCATAAATACATTCAATTGCTCTACTAGGAGGTACAATAGCATTTAGCAAGAATCAGCAGAATAGCAAGTTTTATTTAAATTCCAAAGATTGCTTAACTGTTGAATTGATCAACCACATATAAATGTACCACAGTACTTTTTAAACACCTTTAAAGAATAAAAGAAGTTGGATATAGGCTGAAAAAAGTCCTTGAAGAATGTCATAGAATCATTAAAAAAAAAAAAAAGAAGCAACACTGTACACTCAAATGGGAAAGGAATCCATTTGAATTGTTACTTTCTCAGTCTTAATAGGTATCACAAGTTATTTTGGAAAAAATGAGAAAAATTACTCAAGTCTTCGATATAGGCATTGGCATCATTTGTTTTTAAAACAAAATGGCTGGGTTTTTGCCTATTATTTGATATTTTATTTGATAAATTTTATGTAATAATTATGTTTTATTGTCATTTCTCCTTTTTATATTTTTGCCATCCCATAACTCTCTGTTTGAGATTTAATATGTGACCAACTATAAATGAGCTGCTTTCCTAGTAATAGAATTAAGATATGTGTTTTCTACTTCCCAGAATATCACTATGAAATTAGATTTAAATTGGGCATTTCCTGAATTTTTAAAAGGAATCAAAATTTATAAAATTATTGACAATATAAAATCAGCCAATTAAACTGATGATAATAAATAGGTAATGAACTAACTAAATCTACTGGGCTCCGAAGGAACATGGCTAATAAACTTCAAATTTTAAAATAGGAATCCCGTATATATCATAATGCTTTAATAAGAAAAGGGTAATTTAAAAATGTCTACCCATTCTGAAATAGCCATAGGTGAAATGGGCATTTATTCTGTTCTTTGCTCAAGGCCTCTGTTTTCTTGGAAAAGCCCTTCATCCTATTCCAAATAAGTCACTAAAATGGTAGCAACCATGTTTTAAAGACTTTCCACCCTTAACTATAATATATTTCTTTTGCTCCAAGTATAGGCACTGAATTTAATTTGTACCAATCAGTACATCAAACTCTTCAAATTAGATTGGAAATCCTTTTGCAATCCCTATTCTTTAGCAAAAATTAATTTATTATTGGTCTTGTAGTAAGAATTCAACTAAAGTTAGGCTAATAGAATTCTTCCATGGAAACTTTTTACTGGGAATAATGATGTCTTAAGCATAGTTTATAGATATTGGAAGCAGTCATTTTCTACATTTTTCAATATACTAAAGCAGAAAATATGTGGTGAGTAAGGATTAAATTAGACAATGTGATCTGAGAGACAAAAACAGGGTCTTCTGAACTCAAGAATTCTCTGAAGCTCAGCTGCATTTCTGTACATCCCAAAATTTTGTTTTTGAACCATTTGTTTTATTCCGTACACTACACTCCTAACTTTTCAATACAGTCTCATTTTCTCTAGGTTTGTTCAAGTAAGATTTCTGTTACTTATTTCTGAAAAGAACAAAAAGTACAATAGGAGGAAGCCAGGATAGTCTTTCCTAGTGATATTCTAAAGTGTATTTCTTGACTTCTTGGTTGGTTATAAAGGGGACTTGCTGAACTATAAGAATCAATAATTCTGTGAATCTAACGATTTTTACAATAATTTCTGAGGTTTTCAAATACAATCTTTCAACTTATTTTCTCTTTTTTTTACCTAAAGTAGGAATTTTTTTTACTTGAACTTATGTTTTTATCTGTGATTGATAAATTGGCTTCTCCCACAGTTTTTACAGAACTCTGGGGAAATAGGAATCTTGAATAGATAGCTCACTCTTTCTAATATTTAGGATGTTGGCCTTGGTTCATAATAATGAGTTACACTCTGATACCATACTTAGGGTTATATCATCAGTAATAGAATAATAGAACTGGAAGTTGTAACATTTAGAAACAATCACATGACAAGCTTTGGATGTTTTAATGGGAAGCTCCATAGGAGCCTACCATTAATCTTCGGACTAAAGAATTGATTTGGTAAGTTAAACACAATTCAAATTCTGGTCCCCAGTCATGTGATGTAACAGCACACAGAGAGTGAATAAGATACTACTTGGAAATGGAGATTTAGCAATCAAGCATAGTTGAAACTGCTGTAAAACCAGGATGAATTTATTCATTTAAAATGAAAACATTACCTGTTACACTCTAGTTCCCTTTTGCCAACCAATTCTCTGTTTTGGATTAGGATATATAGGGATACAAATTAAAATTAATAGACTATTTAGAATATGATTCAAATAAGGGGAATTATTTGTGTGATTTAGTTTTCTGATGGCAGTACACAAACAGATTTATGTACTCAGTCCCACGATAAGCTGATACTACCAAAAATAGCAAGAAGAACTCACTTATTTTTAAAGGTACTCATATTTAGACAAAAACTTTATAGTCACCCTAAGGTAAAATGACTTGACCAACATTACACAGGTAGTTAATTGAGTTAATAGGGATACTAGGATTAGAAACCACCTGTGGTGATTTTTAGCAAAATGAGTCCTCAGTAAGGCTGGAGGTTAAATTTATGCTTGAAGGAGTCTTGAATCTATAAACATTTTATTACTACATAATAACACTTTAGTTCACATGCATTTTATCCATCATTAATTTACAGCAAGCTCTGCAAATAAAATCACTTGATTAATTTTCAGCTTAGCTGCAACCCTTAGAGCATTTTTTGGTAATCTTTAACAAAACTAATATGTGACTTGATATATCTTTGTTTTCTGCAAATGATTATTACCTTCAAAATTCACTAAAAGTAGAAAATGCACAAAGTACAATTATAACAATAAAATTATTGATTTCTAGTATTCATTATCAATGGGAGACATATTGCCCTCAAGTGGGCAAAAATTGGTTCTCCAAGAATTTAAATTTTTTGGTATAAATATATAAATACGTTACATAAACAGACTATAGTGTATCTCTGGTATTAAAATCTCATAAGGAAAAATTCCTAAAAGACATTTTAGGAAGATAAGAATGAAAAAAGGTGGCTAAACATTTATAAAAATAATTTACTAAAAAATCGTTTACATATTAAAACACAAGTCAGATGAATTTTTGAAAGTCAGATGAATTATTAAATCTCTTACAGGATGATCCCTTAAATATTTTCTAAAATATCTCTCATTCCAATGCAGAAATCTTTTGGTTCTTTTTCCTTCTTTATACCCATTGTCCTTCTTCATTTTATTTTAAATTTTTTCTCACTCAAATTTTTATTTGAAATCCTTATAGTCTTGTCAGTAATCAAAACACATTCTTCACAAGATTCATGTGTAGTTCTTACCCTTTGTTAGGCATCCTATTTTCTGGCACTGTAAGCCCTGGATCAGAAATTCAAATCATGTTCTTTATCATTATCTAGGGAGCTTTTTATTTTGCTTTATTTTGTTTTTATAATATAACTTCCTATGTCTGCAAAACAATTTGTAAGGTTTTGCTTCCAAGTGTAAGACGTTTCACTTGGAAGCAAAAATGAAAATATGTCCTTTTGCCTTATGACAGTAAGTGCCAGAAATTCCTAAGTACCACCTAGAAAATTCACATTTATGTTGGGAGACATGAACAAAGCGATGGATAATAATTCTAGGCTGTTCCCTGCAACAGCACAGATAAACATTTCAGGAAGGCTGCATGTCCTCTGATTAGTCAAATAGAGTGACATTATCTACTGTCAACTCACCATTATTACCAATCTGAACCAAATTCTACAGTACAATTCAATTGATGAAAATGGATAAAGGAAAAATACCATTTATTTTTCTGCTCAAATATTAGCCCCCTCAGACAGCTATTCACTAACTGTAAGACTAGTACTCCCCAAATTTTCTGTACTTTATTCTGCTTTATTTTTGTTTTTCAAAGCTTATCACCATTTGATATGCTATATATTTACATATTCATTTATGTATCATTTACCCTCCCACACTAGGTGGTGAGCTTAGTGTCTGAAAGGAGTTTTCATATGTGTTCACTATATTATACTCAGGGCCTGTCACTATAATGACAGTAATTGTTGGTTGAATGAAAGCAATGTTGAATAAAAAAAAATTATTACTTTAAAAAAATTGTCTCAGAAAAACTGAGATGGTATTATTATTTCAAATTATTTGCTTAAAAATAAATGTGCTGATTTTAGCAAGGAATGTTTTACACCATCATCATAAAACAATTGATATTCACAAATGACACATGGACATTATATCCCCATTACTACTGTAAATTCCCATTTTCCACTTTAAAGTTTCATTTTCTGATATAAGATTATTATATTTCCAGTTAAGAAAATAAGTCTGGTTGCAAGTGAATACAAATTACCAAATTTTAACATTTTCAAAAATCATGACATTTTATAATATATCCCATTATCAATTGTCTGGAAAATTTTAACATTGATATATCCATAGATTAGCATGAAATAATGCAACAACTGAAATGTAGGAATATTTAAATTTTGACATTTCTGTTCATCAATATCTGCTGCTCCTCCTTGGGTGATTTTACCTTGTTACCCCAATAAAATTAGGCTCAACTACATAAACTTGAATCTTTTTAAATAATTCTTATTAGTATTTCCTTAGTGAGTATGTTACATATTAAATAACTTAGAAAGATGTGACATTTTAATAAGTACATGATGTACCTTTCCTTTACTTTTGATTTTTCAAATAAATTTTAATGTTGCTATCTAATAATACATACACCATGCACATCTTTTAAGAAGTATTTTTCCTAAATATATTATTTATTATTTTAATGGAATCTAATTTTTGTTTGCATATTTTGACAAATTGTTATTTAAAAGAATTTTAATTTTTACTAGATTTTAAACTTTTTTCTTTCCTAACTTTGTAATTAACATTTTATTTTGTTGAAATCTTTTCTGCATTATTTATTTTTTTTCTGGATTTATAGAGATACTTCTTTATGTACTAATAAATGATTCATTGTTATATCTGCCCTATAAAAACCAACAATTAAGTTTTATTTTACTATTTCAGGGATATATATACAAACACATATGTATATAAGCACACACACATATATATTAAAACAGGTGTGTATATATATGTACATATACATATACACCTGTTATACATACATACACATACATATACACCTGTTTTAATAATTATTACTAATTATTATTTAGTAATTGCTGTAATTGATTTTTATGGACTGAGAATAACAAATCAAAATATTATACTTGAATGTGTTTCACTTCTTTGAGAATTGAAAAACAATTTACTTTAAAATACTTTCCTATGGTTCTAATATCTCCAGGTTTTGTGCTATAAATTCTCTAAGTTATTGGTCACTGAATACTCATGGAGCTTTATCTTCTCATTGGTTTGTATGTTGTGGTGATGGTGCTATTTTTTTGTTTGTTTTCTTTCTTGTGAGCTCATATTTAGCAGAAATTATCTGCTTTAATATGTTAAGATTTTTTTTCCAGTCTCTGTTGTTTGAAGCTTAGAAACATTTCTGTGCCGTGAGAAGGTAAGAGTCATCGGATATAAGAGAGCAAGATGCTAAGGGGGATATGAAAGGGAAAAGTTCACTGTTTCTGCAATTCGTTGAGCCATTCATTTTGCATTGTCTCAAAATCCTTGAGGGTCTTTAACCTCAAGTACAGAGACTGGAAGATTGGTTCTATTCTAACAAGATATTGAAATATTTTCAAAATCTTGAATAGTTTATTGGTTAACAAAAGTCTTAGTTTCATACGTCATCCCACTCTCTTGAGGAATTTCTAAATGTTTCTCACCTGCAGTTTGCATTCTTCCCTGTTTTCCACTATACTATTCTAACAACAATACACTGGAGTGCAGGTGTTTGTCTGCTCTCAGTGTTCCTATTTCATTGATCATTTTATTAGAAATTCAGGAAAGAAAAGAGCTAATAATATGAACCTAAATGGTTTCATGAAACAGACATTTGAGGAATAGCTTTCTCTATAATATTCTATTACGAGGGATGGAGAGGAATCCAGCCTTTATTGGAAAATGATAATGTTGAATTTAGTCCACCTTCACTTCCTGCAACTTCTCTCTACCAATGACCTGTTAACATCCATGCATACACTGAATTAAATATGTTCTTTCCTTCATACTTCTAACAAAAAGTAATTTTAAAGAAGAAATGATTACTTATTAAAATGTAGAACTAGAAATTGCATAATTCAAGATATTGATTTCTTTATGAACAAGAGGTGTTCCTCCTGGTACTACTAAGGTTAAAGATGTGGACCATTTACTAATTTCAAAGCTTGCCATTCCCTGGAGTGACAGAAATACACATATATACACACACATATACACATAAATGTATATATATATTTATATATAAAACTATATATATATATGTGTTTGTTTTCCCCCCAACCATTGGCAAAAGCAGGAACTAAGGAGCTGTTCCCTCATTTATTCTTTCACTAGGCAAAAGGAGGAAAACCTCAGTGTTATTGACATTCTTTCCAGTTCTGTTTATACGCAGTATTTCAATTTCATTATTTGCTTTATATATTTAAGACATTTTTGAAAAGCTCAAAATTAATGAATCTTTTAAATTTAAAATATATGCAATTTATGCAAAATAACCTTTTAATGAACACGTGTTGGATTTTTTTTGCACTCCACATATGTTTTGTATAATCAAATTGATGAAAGCTTATTTTGCTTTTAGGATTGATTAAACATCCTAAATAGAAAAAGCTACATCCTTTTGCTGGTTTAGAGGGGACAATTTACAGAACACATCAGCAGAAATGGATAGTTTCATTTTTACAACTAATGTGATACTCAAAATAAACATTAAAAATATGCAGGAAATTAAAATTTATATAGTGTATACTCAACTGATTAGCTCCCCAAAAAAGAATACATTAAAATTGGAGAATTAATAGCATATGTACATTTTTATGCTGATTAAAGCCAACATATAGGCTTGGTTAAAATAATCAGAACACTGTAATCTCCCTTATATTGGCTGGCTCTAAATTAAAACAATAAAAATGTAACAAAAGAAACAAGCATCCCACCTAGGAAATGAATACAACGAAATATCACAATTTTCCAAAATATTTTCTATTTTCTCTTTTTTTGATTTATCTCTTAATTATTTTATTTTTCACTTTCCAATTGCTATTTTCTGAAATCAATAATAAAAGATTAATTAGAGTTTAGAGTTTTCTTAACGTTAAACTAGATGTTTCTCAGCAACTAATAAGAGCTAGTTCCCCACCACATGTGCAAATTCTGAAGTATTAACATCAAAAGACTGACTTAACTATGTTGAAATTACAAGTGGTTTTGAAAAATAAAGTCCATGTTCTTTAAGTTTATGACCACATTAGCTAATTGCTACAAAGATCAAAGTTAGCTGAAATCTCTGAGTCTTGTTAATTTGAAACCTAGATTAGTTAACAATTTATTGTAACTAGAATAAATTATCTAGTGATCTTTTACCCTAACTTAATAACACCAAAGTCAGACATCCAATGAGTGTCACATCTTTGTTTTGTATGAAAGCTATATATAATTGTTTCACTTTATAATCAAGAAAATATGAAAAATAAATTTTAGAATTTTGTAACTGTATAAAAGTTATGAATAGCTAAAGGCAGCTCTTCTGTTTCCAGGAGAAATAGTGTGAATGTTCCAGGTAATGCATTCCATTAAAAAATTATCAGACTTGTACTTCTTGTTATGCCACTAATTATCTGTGAAAATACAAGTGAATCTTTAACGTAATTCTGCCTGCTTCACTAAGCCAGTGAAGCAGAAATGATATAATTATAAAAAAGGGAAATGAACCCATAGTTAACATATATTACTTAAAATTGTTGGCCTTCAGTATCGGGAATTGTTCATTAAGGGAAATACATATATTTTTCAAAACTCCACATAATTTACTAATGTTTCCTTGAGAGACAACGTACTGCTATATGATTATGGCTATCATCTCTGAAACCAAGTATCCTTGATTTAAATCAGAAGTCTGAAATTTACTAGCTCTGTTAACATTGAGAAAATGACTTTTTTTGTTCCTTGATTGCTCATTGTTTGAAATTGAAATAATATTAGCCTCTGTTCAAATAACAAGGTTGTTATGAGATTATATGGGCTAATTTATGTAGCTCAGAAAAAGAGCACCTGATGCATGGTATGCACTCAGTGAATATAGCCTTTGTTTCCTGTTGTTGTTTGTTGTTTACTTATTTGTTTGTTTTGGTATCTGTCATCTTTGGAGTAAGTGAGTGTAATAAAGCACTGTTCCTTTTTCAGCTTACATGGGCATCATTATTTGTAGCTATGTCTTTCTGAACCCATTTCTACCTATTATGATTCTCTAACATGAGAAAGCGCCATCAATTACAACAGCAGATTTGTATCTGATGAAATTGTAATGGTATAATAAATATTATAGTTAATATGTAATGTTTTATCTATACATTTCATATATTATAACACACATATATGTATTCATGTATGTACACATACATATATGCACATCCACAATGCCCAGCTCATCCATCATCACCACCCAGGTACCCCTTCTTACATATACACACACACACACACACACACACACACACGTAAGAGAAAGTATTCTGTTTCATTGACCTTTTTTTCTTACATCAATACCTCACTTTCTTGATTATTGTAACTATATAGTAGATGGGTAAATAATATGAATTTTTTAAAGATATTCTTTTTTTCCAAATTCTGTGAACAAAACTTCTCCAAAAAGGAATTTATAGAAAGGAGACCTTGTTCCAGAGAACAATTTGCACGCTTGTAGATCCAGCTTTTGGCATAAGATGAAGGTGTGTTCCAGAAAACAATGGGAGGATTTGTCTTTTATAGAGAAAGTTTGTGCCCAAGTTCCCAATCAGGTCCACTTATGAAAATGAAGGATGCTAACTTGATTAATTCTGATTCGTTGACTCAGTTCACTGTCTATTGGTTAGTTCAGGCAGCATAAACAGGAACAGGCAGCTATGAAAGTCCCAAAGTTAAGTAGATGTGTGGGTTTTCCAGAAACTCAAAGTACATGTGTGGCCTCTAGTCAGCAAATGGCCACTTGACTCCAATTTGAATTTAGGCCTGGTTAAACACTCAGGATTTGTCTTGAGCAATTGGCTTTTTATGAGTTTATAATTCTTAATATCTAGTATTTCAAGTATAATTTTTACATTGTAGAAGCCCTTCGTTTGAGATTTAATTTATTTTCTAAGATATAAGTAAATATAGAGTAATTAATATAATTCTGAATGACCACAATTTTATTTTCCAAATACACTGCAGGCAATCAAATATTGAATGTTTGATATTAACCAACCAAGTTAGTTAGATTATAATACCAAAAATTGGTCAATAAATATTTAGGCTATAATGTCAAACTCATTTTTGCGGACTGCTGTTTTGAATGTAATTGCCAGATTTTTACAGAAGGGAAAACTATCGAGAGGGCATCTATAAGATTTGCTATAATTCCATTTTTTTTTAATTTCCAAAGTTCATCTCAATTTGAATTAAAGCAGATTAAATTTGTTTTTGAAATATTGTTTTATTTTATATTTATACTTTATTTGAGGAAAAATATACCTATATGTTACTAAAATAATCAATTAACTTTGACTTGATAGTGTGCTTTGATATTTTTCACATCATGGGAGTCTCTTGCATCAACCTTTTAGATTTTGATGATTACCTAATTATTGAGTAGAAATAGAGCATCTCTTAGGGCACAGGGTTTGAAGCAAGGCCCAGTGCACTTGAAATACATCCTCTGCCACATAATAGGAGACTACCAAAGGGCTAATCACTCATGGCCCCAGTTGTCTCCCTTATATTATTGTGAGATAAATAGTATTCCATATGAGGTTATGTTGAGAGTTGTGTGATATAATCCCCATGAAGTGCTTAGAATAGTCTCTAATATATAAATTGCTTTTGGGATATAGTAGCTATTAATAGACACAAAGTTTCAATATAGACACAAATTGGGACCTATAAGATTTTCTATAGAATATAAAATGGATTTGTAATATGGATATCTAAAAAAATTACAGTTTAGTATTACATTATAGTTTATAATATTCATGAGAAGTTTTTGGTAGTCTGTGGTAAACAATCAGAATGGTACACCACTAAGTACATCTATTTTCTCAGAAGGGATATATAGCTAAGTTCATTTAAGAACAAACGTCTTCCATCTTAGAAATTCTTCCTTTAACAGATTAATTGGACAGCATTATAAACACTGTTTTTCCTAAATGAACAGCTCTGGGTCAGCCAGAGAGAAACAAACACTCAGCCACCAACCCAGACAAGCTGTTCTATAAATTAACCTGTATTATAGCAAGACATATCACATGCACACAATGCAGAAAATCAGTTGCTTCTGGAATTACTCGAGGGTGTTCAACATATGTGAAGTTGTAGAATGTTGAAAATATATCTTAAATATCCTACTTAAGTTTTAGACCCAAGAGATTAAAAACTAGAACACTTTACAAAACAAAAGGCTACATATTATTAGCTATAGACGAAAATAAGTGTTTCTTACCTAGTACAAGGTGAGAAATAAGGAGAAAATTATCAAAACAAGGATCGAAGGGAGCATTGTAAAAACAATGCTGCACTAAGAGGTTTATTCCGTTTTGAAGTAAAAAAGTATTAAAAATCATAATACTTTCTGTAACTTTCATACAGTCTGTTATCACTATTCTAAAAACTGTATCAATAACATTTTTATTTCAAGATTAAAGAATAGGTTTTGTATCCATTTTAAGTGTAGCTCATGAAACCATCACATATACAGACACTTAAACTCCCAAGAAAACTGTCACTATGGATTGTATTAAAAAATATTTCTAAGCAATTCAGGAATAAATGAGTATTTGATCTACTTCAGGAAAATATTGTTCTTCCTTTTTTTTAATGTATGAAGTATTAGAAACGTGTTCAATTAAAACATGAAAAAATTATACGAGTGAATGTTTAGATAGAATGATTGATGATAAATATCATAACATTTTCGTCATGTATTGGAGAGCTTTTGTAGGTTTTTTGTTCTCGTTTTTGTTAAGTATAATAACAACACTTGAAAAGTAGCCATGTTCAGTGACTTACACAGCGGTCCCCAACCTTTTTGGCACTAGGGACTGTTTTCATGGAAGACAATTTTTCCACGGACCAGGGAAGAGGGGATAGTTTTGGGATGATTCAAGCTCATTACATTTAATATGCACTTTATTTCTATTATTATTACATTGTAATATATAATGAAATAATTATACAACTCACCATAGGTTGGAGACCCTTGATTTACAGTAATAATAGCAATTGTGCTTTGAGGACTTATACCAGGCACTGTTCCAAGTGCTTTGCACATAACATCACAAATTCTTTTAAGAATGAGAACTAAGAGCATGTATGGGGAGGCGCGTAACCGCTTGGGGGGCAGGTCGCGCTGCGCCGACCTGGCAAGTACGTCCTTCCCGCGCTGTGGGCTCTATTGTGCTCCGTGCGCCCTCCGATCTTTGTGAAAATTTTGAAAACATATCTAAACAAATTCAAAAAAATAGAAATCATACCATGTATCTTTTCAGACCACAGCGGAATAAAATTAGAAATCAATTCCAACAGAAACTCACGTCTTCCTCTAAAAACTTGGAAACTAAACAATCTATTGCTGAAAGATTATTGGGTAAGGAGGAGATTCAAATGGAAATCAAAAGATTCTTCGAACTAAACGATAATGGGGACACAAGTTATCAAAATCTGTGGGATACAGCAAAAGCAGTCCTGAGAGGAAAACTTATCACCCTAAATTCCCACATCCAAAAGACAGAAAAGTCACAAATCAGTAAACTAATGAATCATCTTAAGGAAATGGAAAAGGAAGAGCAAAGCAATCCTAAAGCCAGCAGAAGAAAAGAAATAACCAAAATCAGAGCAGAATTAAATGAAATCGAGAGCAAAAGAATACAGAAGATCAATGAAAAGAAAAATTGGTTCTTTGAAAAGATAAACAAAATAGACAGGCCACTTGCCAGGTTGACCAGAAGCAGAAAGGAAAGGACTCTAATAAGCTCAATTAGAAATGAAAAAGGAGAAGTCACAACTGATACCATGGAAATACAAAACATCATCTTTGAATACTACAAAAATCTCTATGCCCACAAACATGAAAACGTGGAGGAAATGGACAAATTCTTAGAAACACACTACCTCCCTAGGCTCAACCAGGAAGAAACAGAATTTCTAAACAGACCAATATCAAGCACCGAAATTGAAGCAGTAATTAAAAATCTACCCACAAAAAAAGGTCCCAGACCAGACGGGTTCACACCTGAATTCTACCAAGCCTACAAAGAAGAACTGGTGCCTATACTGCAGAAATTATTTGAAAATATCCAGAAGGATGGAATCCTCCCAAACTCATTCTACGAAGCCAACATCACCTTGATACCAAAGCCAGGAAAGGAGACAACAAAAAAAGAAAACTACAGACCAATATCCCTTATGAATATAGATGCAAAAATTCTCAATAAAATCCTTGCAAACCGAATTCAAATGTACATCAAAAAAAATAATCCATCATGATCAGGTGGGCTTCATTCCCGAGATGCAGGGATGGCTCAACATACGCAAATCTATAAATGTAATTCACCATATAAATAAAAGCAAGAACAAAGATTATATGATCCTTTCAATAGATGCAGAAAAGGCTTTTGACAAAATCCAGCACCCTTTTATGATAAGAACTCTTAACAATATAGGCATAGATGGCTCATTCCTAGAAACTATTAAAGCCATATACGATAAACCCACAGCCAATATCATACTGAATGGGGAAAAATTGAAGGCATTCCCCCTTAAAACTGGCACCAGACAAGGGTGTCCACTATCTCCACTTCTTTTCAACATAGTGCTGGAAGTCCTGGCCACAGCAATTAGACAAGACAGAGGAATCAGGGGTGCCCAGATGGGGGCAGAAGAGGTCAAACTTTCACGATTCGCAGACGATATGATATTATACATAGAAAACCCCAAAGATTCAACCAAGAGATTACTGGAATTGATAAATGAATTCAGCAAAATCTCAGGATACAAAATTAATACACACAAAACCATAGCCTTCATATATGCTAATAACAATCAAGCCAAGAAACAAATTAAAGATGCAATACCTTTTGCAATAGCAACAAAGAAAATTAAGTATTTAGGAACATATCTAACTAAGGAGGTCAAAGACCTATATAGAGAGAATTATGAAACACTGAGAAAAGAAATTGCAGAGGATGTAAATAGATGGAAAGCCCTACCATGCTCTTGGATAGGCAGAGTCAACATAGTAAAAATGGCTTTGCTACCTAAATTAATTTACAGAATCAATGCAATCCCTATCAAAATACCAACATCATTTTTTGCCGATCTAGAAAAAATAATTCTACACTTCGTGCGGAACCAGAGAAGACCCCGTCTAGCCAAAGCAATCTTAAGCAAAAAGAACAAATTGGGAGGCATCTGTCTACCAGACTCAAACTGTACTACAAGGCTATATTAACCAAAACTGCATGGTATTGGCACAAGAACAGACACGTAGACCAATGGAACAGGACTGAGAACCCAAATATAAAACCAACCTCATACAGTCACCTGATCTTTGACAAATTCCAGAAAAATGTACACTGGGGAAAAGATTCCTTATTCAACAAATGGTGCTGGGAAAACTGGATGGCCATATGTAGAAGACTGAAAGTGGACCCACACCTCTCACCTCTCACAAAAATCAATTCATAATGGATAACAGATCTAAACCTAAGACATGAAAACATAAGAATTCTCGAAGAAAACGTTGGAAAAACTCTTATGGACATTGGCCTAGGCAAAGAATTTATGAAGAAGACCCCCAAAGCAATCACAGCAGCAACCAAAATAAATACATGGGACCTGATCAAATTGAAAAGCTTCTGCACAGCAAGGAAACTATCACTAGAGTGAACAGACAACCTACAGAATGGGAGAAAATATTTGCATGCTACACCTCTGATAAAGGGCTGATAACCAGAATCTATACAGAACTTAGGAAAATCAACAAGAAAAAATCAAACAACCCTATTAAAAAATGGGCAAAGGACATGAACAGAAACTTTTCCAAAGAAGACAGAATAATGGCCAGCAAACATATAAAAAAGTGCTCAACTTCTCTAATCATCAGGGAAATGCAAATCAAAATCACAATGAGATATCACTTAAGTCCAGTGAGATTGGCTCATATCAAAAAATCCCCAAACGACAAATGTTGGCGGGGATGTGGACAGATAGGAACACTCATACACTGCTGGTGGGACTGCAAATTAGTACAACCTCTATGGAAAAGGATATGGAGATACCTCAAAGAGTTAGAAGTAGAATTACCATTTGACCCAGCAATCCCACTACTGGGTATTTATCCAAAAGAAAAAAAGGCATCTTATAATAAAGACATCTGCTCTCGAATGTTCATAGCAGCACAATTCACAATTGCAAAGTTGTGGAAACAACCAAGGTGCCCATCAATACACGAGTGGATCAATAAAATGTGGCATATGTATACCATGGAGTATTACTCAGCAATAAGGAACAACAATGAATTAACACATCTGGTATTATCCTGGTTGGAGTGTCACAGGATTGGAAAAACAAGCACCACTGGTACTCACCATCAAACTGGTACTAACTGATGAACACTTACATCACACAGGGCAATAACATTCATCTGAGGGCGGGTGGGCGGGAGGGGGGTGGAAGGGATGGGAAAAACTCTCACTGAATGGATGTGGGGAGCACAGTTTGGGAGATGACCACGATTGTGGCTCTGACACGGGCAGAACAGGGGCAATGTGTATGGCCAAAGTGTTGTATCCCCATGATATTCTGAAATTAAAAAAATAAATTAAATCCTGCCTTCAAAAAAAAAAAATGAGAACTAAGTACTGGTATTATCTTCAATTTACCAATGCAAATCGACAATTACAGAGATTAAACATCTTGGTCAATGCACAAAAATAGTTGAAAGATGAGGCTGGTGTTTGAAACTATATCTATGTTAGTTAAGAGACTCTGCTTTTATTCAGTATTTTATGCTGTCGGTTAGGTAGCTCTAAAATCTTGGATTCTTTGTTTTCCACCTCCTCTTCCAGTTCCCTAGATCAGACAAGCATTATGTCTTTTTTTTCCAATTACTACAATTGCCTTCTTACTATTTGCTGCCTCCACAACATACATACAATGAAGTTATTGACTACTTTACTCCTCAAACATGTCCAAGTAAGATAATTTATTACCTAACATCTGCTTCCCTTCATAGCCTTAGTCCTCAAAACTCCCTCAGTTATAAGTAATGCTCTGAGTCTACCTTTTTTCTTTTGGTTCACTGAAGATGCCAATTATCCCTTGGCAGGGGATCAATACCTGCAACACTCTTCTCTAGCTACTTTCCCTAGACAGTGCTATCTCTATCTCGCATCTTAATTCAAATATCTCATCTTACTCAAAAGTTCATCTTACCTAAACAAGCCTGCTTATGTACCTGCACTCTAACTGCATCCAGGTTAGATGGTACTCTAGCATCCTTGATTAGAACGGCATACGTATCAGCAGAGTGTTAGGGAAATTTGGCCATTTCTGAGGAGCAGCTGCCAATGGTAATCTGAGAGATTTGTCTATCGTTCCATCTGCATGTTATCTTTTCTCAGTCACAGAACTAAATACTAACCCTAAAGCTAGTGTTTCTGGAGGCATAGGCCTCTCTTGTTGCAATGTTTTTCTCAGTGGAATTCAAATTCACAGATCTCTGGCCACCACTGTAATTTAAATCAGAAGTTAAACCCATCAAGGTCCTAACTGCTCCATGACTATGGGAAGCTTATCCCTGGCACCTTAATTCACCTTTTGTTCTAATTTAACGTCTTGACACACTGCACTACTTTGCAGAGCTGTAGATGTAAGGGGAAACAGATTCCAGTGTCTTCTTCCCTTATCCTTTAATGTGCTACCCTTCCCTAGACCCACTATTTTTTCTTGATGAAGCTTCAAAGATTCGCCCACCTTCACAAGGAATGATAGATAAGTTGGCAAGCTATTTTCTATATGGGTATTGGCTGTTTGACCAGAGACCAGCCTGACCTTAATGTCCCTCAAGTAAACTAGTCATAGCCATTGCAAGACCTTACCACTAAAGCTGGTGCCAGGAAGACGTGTTTGATGCCTGGCTTTTTAATGTCAGAGAAAGATACAGTTCGGAAATTAACCAGCAACTTTTTTGAAAATATTGCAAGAAGAGGGGCACTCGACCATTTTTTTTTCCCACAACTTTTTAGAAATCTCTTATAACAAGTAATGGTGAAGAACTAGATGGCGTTTATCTTAGTCAGTTCAGGCTGCTGTAACAAAGTGCCATAGACTAGGTAGCTTATAAACAATAAAAATTTATTTTTCACAGTCCTGGAGGCTAAAAACCAGTTCTGTTGAGGGCCCTTCTCCAGGTTGCAGACTGCCCACTTCTTACTGTATCCTCACATGACAGAAAGAGGGTACAAGAGCTTTCTAGGGTCTCTTTTATAAGAGCACTGATCTCATTCATAAGGGCTCCACTTTTATGATGTAATCTTTTCCTAAAAACTCCACCACTTAGTACCATTACTTTGAAGGTTAGGATTTTAACATATGATTTTTGGTGGCACACAAACATTCAGGCCATAACAGTATTGACCATGGACACCAAGATAAAGTAACCAGATCCTGACTATCACATGTCTCCCCCTGGTGACCCAAATGCAAATGAACAGGCAGAGGCATAGAAAATAATCTAGCCTTACCTAGATTAGTCCTGTGATTTCCTTCCCTTCACTACCTGTGAAAATGGTGAAACTCACCCATTTAAAATTTAAGGATCCCAAGGGACTACTTTCTCTTCATTGCCAAAGACAGTCTTAGTATTGACCAACCCCTAGTTAAGAGTAGGAGGTTATGGTGGATAGGTGGTTAGAGAGTATTTTAACTAAAAATTTGAAGCACATTATATTTTCTAAAAAAAATTAGTCTCAGTTTCAGTTAACAAATTGACCTATTAATATATGATAAAGTTAATCTACATATCGAATAGAAACACCTTAATAGGAATTTTTATTCCTAATATCTTTATTCCTAAATAAAGATTATGAGCCAGTCTTCTAATAAACTAGTTATCTTTCTAGAAAACATATGTTAAAATAAGCAAAAAATTACACATAGTGATTTAAGCACATATTAAGTGAAGCTCTCTTCTTTGATACAAACTCTAACAGGTTAGATATGTTTTAGAATATAATATTTGGGTCATTTTCAGACCAATATAATGGTGGGACAAAACTCTAATCGAATGGCAATCTTCTTTTTCCTTGGCATAATATAACATTGTAAAATACAGGAAAAAGAAAGTATATTGCAGAAATGTTAACAATTAAATCGTGCCTACTATACTTTATAGATTTTTTCAACAATAAGTGTCCTTTTAAAAAGTATTTCCTATGAATCTTTTAGATTATGATGAATTAGAGAAATTAATAACTGAAAATTTAAATTTTATGTGTAATGACAGAAATATTAAGTAATAAAATCCAGAAGTATAAAATATTATTTCTTTAAAAATACTATTTAAAAACCTAGTAAATATTTTAGAATACTCATTTTCTAGTGATAAGAAAAATCACTTATTTTCAAAATTTTTATTTTTTAAATGAAAAAGATGTATGTTACTATTTCCAAAATAAGATTTTTAAAATGAAATATCATGTATTCTCAGATTGGAAATTTATTTTTCTAAACTCAACTTAATGATTATTTTCAGCCCCCATTCTACCTGGAAAATATATATATATATACACCTTTAAGCATTTGTTATAGTTTTAATATGTCCCCCCCCAAAATTTTTGTGTTGGAAACTTGGTTCCTCATGCAACAATGTTGAGAGGTGGAACCATTGGGAGGTGAATGGGTCATGAGGTCTCTACCCTCATAAATAGATTAGTTCATTCATGTATAAATGGATTAATAGAATAATAAGCTATCAAGGGAGTGGGTTAGTTAGCGCAAGAGTGTGTCTGCTATAAAAGTCAGTTTTTCTCTCCTGAGTCTTCTTGCCATGTGATGTCCTGTGCCACTTCAGGATTCCACAGAGAATCTCCACCAGCAAGAAGGCCCTCATCAAATGTGGACCTTCGACCTTGGGTTTCCCAGTCTCCAGAACAGTGAGAAATATATTTCTTTTTTTTATACATTACCCTGTCTCAGGTATTCAGTTATGGCAACAGAAAACAGACATAGGCAGCATCTTTAGTTAAACTCAGCCATTCAAAGGAGATTTTTCTTTCTTTCTTTACTCCAGTTGATTTCAAATTGGAGAGTTTACGAAATCCTGTAGTATCTTTTTGCAGGGGATGACTACTTGTACAAATTGTCTACTCCTGAGCTATACTATTGTTTCATCTGTTTCTTAGGGAATATCATAGCTCCACATTTAACATCTGGTAAGAGACTTATACTTTAAACTGATTTACAAACCAGGGCCAAAACTATGGTGAGGCAAGTGAGGTATCTAGGTCAGAAAATTTAAGGGGCGCTAATGCTTGGAGTCATTTGAGTACTGTGATGTAATTATATACCTATACCATGTTAATTTGAGGCTTCCTATTTTCAAAATTAGAAAAAAAAAATCAGACTTTAATCTCTCTTGTGCTCAGTCAACTTTTGGTCACTCTAATGGCAGAGGTAAGTTTTTGTCACTTTCATCTTCCTCTTCACTTAAGCTAAAATTTGGTGACTATCTTCCAAAAAATAATTTCTACTATATTGCATTCTACCTTGGTGGCTCTGAGAACATCTGCAAGCTTGCCATCTCTTGGAAAAGAAGCTAGAACATGAATTTATAGCCTCCTAACACAAAATCAAACTATCACCCTAGAATTCTGTACCAAGCAAAAATATTTTTTCAAAAAATAAAAGTGAATTAAAGATGTTTTTTGACATCTAAAAAGCTAGAAGAGTTCACCATCAGAAGACCTATTCTACAAAACAGGTGTAAAGGAAGTCATTCAGGGAGAAACAAAATGTTACCAGAGAGAAATCTGAGTCTACAAAAACAAAATGATGAAAATCAAAGCAGTAACTATGCAGGCAAATATAAAATAAACATTCACTTTTGACTCTCCCAAGCCAGAGACCAGTAGACCAAAACAAAAGAATCACACCAAATTGGCACTAGAATTAACTGTGATAGGCAGAAAGAGAGAGCATTGTCGTTACATTATGAAGCCATGGAGAGATGTGTTTTGGACTCAGATGGTCCTGTTGTATTACTCTTTTTACTCTCATAATCACGAATGTGAATGAATAAGTACAATAACCTTGGCTAAGAATGTATAGTTACCAGGGCTCAGACAACCCTAAAATGAGAGTTTTGACCCACTGTAAGTCAGCTACCATGACAAGCAGATGTGGTTTTGGTAGGAAAATGATCAATACCAACCTTAAAACCGTCTTCAACGATGAGGGATGTAGTTGGTTCCACTAACCTCCATCTTCTAAGTTTTCTCTCACAAAGAGAGGTCCACAGGAATCCTGGACACCAATCATATATGAAAAAGAACATTCATCCACCTACAAATTGTGGATGGTGAGAGTAATAAATTTGTACAGTTCAGACAACTTTTCACAAAAGAAGATGCTCATTTACAAAAGAACATGTAAGCAGTGTTGTTAGCAGGCATTCCCCATCCTTACGAACTTCTGCATCAGACACATCTTTCAAGCTGAGGCCACACTCCTCCGGGGAAACCTGAGCCAATGTGTGAGCTGGTATTGGGGTCTGCCCATATCTTCTCAACATAGTACCCCTCAACAGGGGTTCTTTGCTCTGGGACTCCTTGTTGGGTTAGTTAAGACCCTGTACATCTGTGTTGTGGTCTGAATGTCTCCTTGCTGATTTTGTTTCCTTACCTGTTTCTCTTTGCAGGTTTTACATCTGCACTGCAGTCTGAAGAATTTCTTTGACCAACTCTCATTTTTACTCATTTTATTTTTCACAGGATTAGTCCCTAATAAACCTTTTGGACACTTCACTCAATCTCAGCATTTACTTCCCAGAAAACCAATTAATGCAGGAGCACATATCCAAAAAGTCAATAAATCAGTGTTTGCAAATTTAGACTTTTAAATAGATAGTTTGAAAAATTACTCCTTTAATTTGATAAGTGTAGACAGTAATTATTGCTGATTGAGACATCAAAGACTTTTTTCTTGTTGCTTTGTTGTTGTTTTTGTTGTTGTTTTCCTGATGGATGCATACACATTGTTTTACTTTAATTACTTGGGTCATTTCTTTATTTTACCGTGTAACTTTACATGTGAAGAGATTTAACCAATTTGGAATTTTTTTTTAATGAAGTCCTGTCTATTATTGACTTTAAGCTTAAAATGTCATTACAACGTATGTAAATAACCACCTTAATCATAATCCCACTGGAAGTCAGTAATAGTAGAACAGTTAGCTGGATTCTTTTTTTTCAAGTGTGCATTTACTATAACAACATTTCTCCTTGGATTCTGAATGATTTGTTCTTGGATATTTTTATAGGTATCTTCTTCATTCTCTCATTTTTATCTCTCTCTATTAATCTTTTAGATTCTGATATTTTAAAACACAGGTTTGAAAGGAGACTTTCCATTATATCCCCAATTCTGTTATATAATACCACAAAATGTTTATGTCTCCTGGTTTTAAAAATAAATAAAGCTCATATTTTAAGAATATTTCCCCATCAACATATTTCATATATGTATCTCATGAATGACTATCACATAAAGTTTGAATTTATTCCTTACATATATGTTTACACTTACAACTTTAAGCTTGTTTTCTTTAAACCAAAACATCTGTATGTATTTGCTATGAATGAATAGGGTAAATATAAATAAATTAAATCTGTGTGTGGTTCAAGTTAGTGTTACTGATTGTGGTAGGCAGAATTGTAAAGATTTCCATTTCCAAGTAATGCATCCAAGTACTAATCTAAGTAGTGCTGTCAAGGGTCTTTGCAGATGCAATTAAAGTTATTAATCAGCTGCCCTTAAAATAGGGAGATTATCCTGAATTATCCATATGTGTCCAATATATTCACACATGCCTTAAAAGTAGATATTTTTTCTTTGGCTAGAGGCAGAGAAATGTGTCATAAGATAAAAACAGAAGACATGAGGCAGAAAGAAGGATAAAAGGGTCTTGAAGTGTGAGAAGGTGGAAGACCCCTATGGGCTGAAATTGACCCCTGGCCACAACCACTAAGGAAACAGGGACTTAAGTCCTACAGCCACCAAGAACTGAATGTGAGCAACAACTTGAATAAGGCTAAAAGCCAACTTTTCCCAGAGCTTCTTGATAAAGATCTCAGCAAGGTGATAGCCTGATTTTACCCTTGTTAAACACAGATCAGAGAAACCAGGTGAGCCAGGTTGGATGTCTGGCATACAGAACTCTGAAATAATAAATCTATATTGTTTTAAGTCACTAAGTTTGTGGTAATTTGTTCAGGTGCAATAGGAAACTGGTAAACTGATAGAGCCTTTTTTTTTTGGTAGATTTTATACTGTAGATTTGCACATTATATCAGTTCTACTTTATGCATATTAAACCTTTATAATAGAAGATCCAGATTCAGTCTGAAATTTCCACTTGGCCTCAAGGACATTTTATGTTCTTTCTTCCCTTTCTGTGATGATCATGGAGGTCACATCTTGGACACAGTGGCATCAAAGATGTATATCTAACACCAGGTTATTACTTGGAGGGGTGCTACTCTTATGAGACAATCTGCATTTAAGTGTACAATGAATGAGAAATAAAGGTTATTGTGATAAACCACTGAGATGCTTTTGTTACCCTGTGCAGGGGTATGGCATGGATATAGGCAGAATCATATAAGCAACATGTGCAATTATTCTAGCAGCCAAGAATCTGGGAGACACTTCACCCACCCTGAGGTGCTCAGTGAATGCATCCCATGTAAAGGGCATGCAAAGAAAGTTTTGACTTATAGTAATATTGACTTTTTTTTCAGATAGTGGAAGTAGATGTGAGAAGGCTGACCAGAAGAAGCAGGCATCATGGATTTTTTCATGATGAAAAAAGTTTTGAGTTTAAGTATGAATTGGAGTTTCTCCCAGACCCTACAATCTCATCAGGTATAAAATTAAATATACTAGTTCATGGTCTTTTTGTCTTTCCATGTATTCACCGTGAGATGAACCAGGGTGGATGATACCTGAGGCCTCAGCAATATTAGCAATGCCATGATTGAAACACAATGCTTGTGTGACATACGTCTGAGAAAAAAGAAGGGATCAAGGCTTGGAGGTGACACTGAGCACTCGGAGTTAGCCTAAAGTCAGAAGGTTGTTAGAGGTGCTTTAAACTAGAGAGTGACATGGTGAAGATGCTTTTATCAGTGGTGTGGAAGATGAACTTGAGGGAGCTGAGACTGGGGACAGAAACGGACCCACAATTGACCAGTGGGAGTGTTGAAGGAAGTAAAGAAAGGAGAGTCTACAGAAGATAAAGGGTCGTGTCTTTAGTGATTCGGTGGCTTGTGTAACCGTAATCTTACTGGAAGTGTTCAAGAGGAGAATATTTTCTCACTCATGTGTTTTAAAATACATTTTACTCTGAGTGTTCTCAAAGGGGGTTTTATGTTCATAATCTAAATCTTAGTAGAGACAAATGGGAGGTGCTATCATGTGTTACCTGGTACAACAGCTCATTCAGTTATTGTTCTAATTACGTGAATGCACAGGTTAATGTACCATAAAATCCCAGTATATATTGAGAAACATCACCAGATCTGTGATTCAAATAGGATTTTTAGTGTGATTTTACCTATGGCTTTTAAATTGGAAACCTAATGTGTGTTCATCTTCAATTAAGCACAATTGCCAAATATAATTGACCATAGTAATGTAACTAGTAATTTGAGGACATTCAACATGCACATGCTGTACACATTTTAAAATGGGTTTAGCTTATTTTATGGAGCTTTAGGCCTAGAAATCACTTCATGAAAAGTCTAATTTAAGCCTTTCTCTGACAGGAGAAGAAAGAATTATGAAGTGCAGATGCTCCGCAAGTGTAAGGTACACCCAAGGGGAAAAGACTAAGCCACCCTTACATGCAGCAGAGTCTGGCGATGACACTGCCCATTTGACTTTGTTTTCAGGGTTCACATTAATTAACCACCATCCCCATGTACTTCCTTTCTCCTTACTCACTCCCCACCAGTCAATTAATACCCTTCTCATTCTCTTAGCTGGCTACCAGGCATTAGTGTCTCACCCAGGATATATCACTATTGCATTTTTTAAAATTTTCAGGCACAAAACAGTGATATTTACACTTGAAAATTTAGGTGTTAGAGAGAGAGAGAGAGAAGGAGGGAGGGAGAGAGGATCTTGTCACTAATATAATTTCATGGAAGGAAAACCTTAGATATGTTCTTTACAAAGGAGGAAAATGGGAGGTAATAACGTGGCTATATTTTACCACACCAGATTATTATAAATTTTAAAACCTTTTCAAATAACTACTTTTTGCTTCGTTCATTCACTGCACTGTGTGATCTTTTTCCTGTGTCTTTGATTTCATCTGTATTATTTCCTTCTCTCTACATTCTGTGAGTCTATTTTTTTTATTGCAACTTTTTGGGACACATGAGATAGATTAATTTTCACATCTATTCTGCGTACCTATTATTAATATTTATGATTATATAGTTTTATCTTTACACTGCTTTAGCTCTTTCTTCAAGTTGTTACATGTATTGTTTTGGTATAATTCAGTTAAAGATACTTTCTAATTCCATTGTAAGTTTATAATTCATGGATTATTTACTATTTTACTTGTTAATTTCCAAATTTATGAGAATTTTAAAATAACTTATTCCTTGCTTAATTAATTTATAAACAAAGAAAATACATTGATATTTTGAAATTTGTTATTTTTTGGTTGTTTTTTTAATCACTGAGAAATCTTTTGCTGTGATTGTAGATTTGTCTATTTCTACATGTTTTTCTATAAATTACTGAGTCACACATTTTGAAGTAGTATTATTGAGTTCTTACATATTTGTTATATATTTTTGGGTATTGATTTTATTATCAATATTAAATTTTCATTTATCTCTAGTAATGTATTTTTTCTTAAAATTTTTTGATGTTGATATAACTATAGCTTAATGATTGATTGGAATATTCCTTTTCATTGTTTTTACTTGCTAACTTCCTGTATGCTCATGATTTGCTGTTTCTCTTGGAATTAACTTAATTTTTTTTTTCCATTTAGAGAGTCTTTTCTATTTATGCTGATGGTCATTTCCAATTAGTGTAGTTATGGATATGTGGAGATTTAAATGTCATCTTAATATGTGCTTTCTACTTGTTCCCCTTTTGATATATTTTTCTCTCTTTTGTTTCCTTATTTTGTCTCATTTGTTGGATTTCTTATATTTCTGCTTTTATTCTTTCCATTTGTTGGGATATTATATACAATATTTTAGTACTCTTCAATAGTGATAGCTTCATGACAGATTTCAACATGTTGGAGTATCTCAGATCTACAAGAGTCTCATATTGCTGACTATCTGTTGTTCTTTTTCAGACACTGGACTGCACTTTCGTTTCCTCCGCCTCAAGCATATCCTATTACATCTCTGTACCCTAATTAAATCCATATTTTAAATCCCACATAACGTTGCCATTCTTCTTTTATATAGTCAATATTTATTTCAATGCAGCATATTTTTATCCCACTTTGCTGCTGCCTAAATAACACATTCTAGTATTTCTTTCAGTGTAGTTTTTCTACACTGTTCTCTCTCTCTCTCCTTCTGTCTCACCCTTATCACTCTCCTCTTTCCTCTCTGTTTTGGCTTTCAAAAATATTTATTTTATCTTTACTGCAAATGAATGCCATTACTGGCAGTAATTTTTTTTTTTTTTGGTACCTGGAAGATCCATTCCACTGTGTCTTCCATTACTTAGCTTTAGTATTATCTATCTTTTTGTTTCTATCATTTTAAATATCTCCTCTTTTCCTTTGCTTTCTGCAGAAATAACAGTGGTGAATATACTTGTTTCATACTGCTTAGGGTTTTGTGGATTTCTTGCATATTTTTGTTTTTATTTTTTAATGGGTTTAGGAAATCTTCTTACCCTTTATATTTTCATTAACTTTACTCTACATTCTCTATATCTCTTCTGAATAATCCAGTTACATAGATATTAGATGTATCACACCATCCTCTGTAACTCTGGTTCTTCACAAACATCCAACTATTTTTCACACCAGTGTACTTGCATAATCTTTCCACTTGCCTGAAATTATCTCCACAAACTTTTTGTGCAGCTGACTCTGATTCAAAAGTCAGGAATCAGTTTAAATATCACTGCCTTAGATAAATGTCTCATTATTAATGTATCTATTGGTTTACATCATCTTGCCATAACATTTTCTTCATTTCGATTATTTGATGATATTTTGCTTACTCTTAATCCTACATAAACTCTATAACCCCAAGGAGCCTATTTGTTTTACTCATTATGATATATAATATCTAAAAAATTAAAGATATATAAAATGTACTTAATAAATATCACTTAAATAAAGAAATAAAAACATGAGATAGCAATTATAACTATTTCATAAGATTGTTATTAGGATTACATAAGATAATGCTCATAAATTATTAGTATAATGCCTAACATAATGCAAGATTTCTATTAATTTTGACCATTACCATAACCATAAAGTATTTATACATACACTAAGATAAAATACTATTCAATAAATTCAGGGCCACATCAAATTAATCTTCTAATGTTAGTGTCCTGTTATTTTTATAAATAAGTATCACTAACAAATGAATTCAAATATCATATCCATTTCAAAGATGACATACAGAACTGTGCTGGCTTTGACAAGTTCTGTCTCTACAATTCCATGAGCTTTTACTTTTCCAAATGTATGACATCACCATGGCCATCTCAATCACCCATTCCCTTCTTTTCTTACAAAACATCATTATTCCTAAGTATGCATTTTTTACAGCATAATTTCAAGAGTAACTTTTGAAATCACAATAGTAAATTTTGAAACTTTAAAATTGCATCTTAATCCAGAATTCATAATAAAATTACATATAGAATGAAGACTATATAAAGCAAAATTGAAGTTGATATTAAACTAACATCATTTTCCCCTCAGTGTTTTCACATTGACTATTTTACAGAGAAGTTGGAGTGCAATAAAGATGCAAGGAAAGCATGTACTTATTAGCTCTTCAAGTTATAAATAGGTCCAAATAGAAGCCTCAAACATATGCTATAGAAACAAATCAGTCTGTGATTGGATTTATTAGTTCAGTAGACATTTGAAGCCTATATATTATTAATGAATTATCTTAAAATGAACTCTAAAAATTATAAAAGGTGGCAGTATTTGTAATTAACGTGTTATGGAAAATGAATATCCATTTCCAAATATATTATCAGTAACCATAATAAACATAAAATTAATAATGATATTTCACATTTGATCTGACAGTTTTATTATGGCTACCGATATAATCACAACTTCCTTTTCATACTAAGATAGCTGATTTAGGAAATTCTATTTACAACAATGTGTATACTCTCATGTGATACCCTGAGCATCTCATGCATATAACAATGATATTTTCACCATATTGTGAATGACTAACAAAAACTGCATATTCATGTGTTTTATAGTTATGTATTATGTGTTATTGTAATCTAACACAGAATATTATTTTAATAGACTAATGAAATTAAAGCTTTATTCAAAGCAATAATTTAATATATAACACACATGTATATATTAATATATAGCAGTAGAAAATGTTCTCAATTTAGGAAATCACACAGGCCAGACTCTCAGATTTAATTCACATTAAAGAGTTGAAACAATTTTATATTATTTCAATGGGTCATTTTGTGTAACAGATTTCAGTGAGAACAAAATCAGTGAAATTCATTATTTCAATAACTTTCAATAAACTTAATAAAATTAAGCCATTCTATAGCCAACCACAATTAAACTGTCAGGCTAAAAACCATAATCTGGTATAATTGAGATCTGTCCTCCTGCTTATTTGGCAGGTTTTGAAAGGTATTTCCATATATCTCATCCCTAAATTTTTATGAGGAAACGTTGATATTGTTAATATTTTTCTAGGCTCTGGATATGGCCAATTTTAAAAATGATGTTTTTGTCTGTTTAAGTTTCACTTTGAAATAATGGAATATGTTAACCTCAAAGCTCAATCAACAGGCCTGGTGTGGTGGCTCAGACCTGTAATCCCAGCACTTTGGGAGGCTGAAGTGGGAGGATTGCTTGAGGCCAGTAGTTCAAGACTAGCCTAGGCAAGATTGTGAGACCCGGTGTCTACAAAAAATAAAAAAAATTAGTCAGGCATAGTGGCCTGCGCCTGTAGTCCCAGCTACTCTGGAGGCTAAGGTGGGAGAGGATTGCTTGAGCCCAGGAGTTTAAGGCTGCAGTGAGCTGTGGTTGTGCCACTGCACTCTAGCCTGGGCAACAGAGGGAGACCTTGTCTCAAAAATAAATAAATATTATAAATAAATAAATAAATCTCAATCAACCAACCAGAATTACAGTAGAAAAGGATTCCCATATTTTTATTTTCAAAGCTTTTGAAATCCCTGATACCCAATGTCAGATTGTGCAACTTCTCGAAAGAGCTTCTTATGTTCTTTCTGCCCTCAAACCCCCAAATGGGGAAACATAGCTGTGAACTTATAAGGGGTTTTTCCGTTAATCTAAACCTAGAGTCACTTCCTACACCTATGACTTCCTCCAGGCTTCTTTCTCTGGGACTCTCGCTCTCAGAGGTGCCCTTTGCTTTGAGAACTGGGTTTAATTCTTTTAAGAACTTATTTACTCATGCCCAAAATATGTTCATTTCTCTTAAGAACTTAGCTTTTTCAAGATTTTCAAATTTTTCTGATACCTCCTGTTGACTGTCCTTAGATTTGTAATTCTAGTTCTGCACATTAATAAGATGCATAAAGTGTGTATCTCTGAAAGTCATATTTTTCTCTAGGTACTCAGGAACATGATATTTGTTGACTCATTACTTATTTCAGTTGGTTATTTCCAGCATTGGTGTTCCCTGGGGTTATTCTAAAACACTCTTGGAAAAATGCACCATTACATCTGACTATTAATAAGCTTTTAAAAAGAAAATTTAAATGCTAAATATCTCCCTAACCTGTGCCAACTTTAATTGATCTGATATTAGAAGAGTTAGAGGAGTTCAATTATTTTTAAAATTTGAATTAAAGTATACTTTACTGAAGTATAGTCCTTCAGACATCAGTTGACAAAAGAGTGTAATGTTTCCTTCCTGATTTTTTTTAATTGGCCATCTGTATAAAAATGATAGTATAACATAGTAAAGATCTTTAAAGACTAAGAGTTTGAGGTAAAACAAGAATGCTTTTCTATTGACAAATCTTGATATTAAACATGAAATGTAATACACCCTCTCATGCCAATGTTACCTTTTTGAATTCTGATTCACATTTCTATGTATGTGCTCTAATAACAGTATAGTAACCTTCCTTGGAGTCACTTCAATTTTAACAATATAAAACAATCTATAGGCTCATTATCATTGCAAATGAATGGTACTTCTTTCACGGAAACTTTGATTAATAGTCATTGTTTCTGAACTGAGTGAATGATTCCCTTCTATTTTTATTCTTTTTTTCCAGACTTTTTTTCTTTCTCATACATGGGGTCTTCAAAAAGTTCATGGACAATGTGTACCATGAAAAACTAGGCACGGATTTCAAAATTTTTTGAACCAAAACAAACTTGTACTAACTTGTTACAACATGTGTACACAGGACCTGGTCTGAGGCACTAAGAAGCATAAGACATCGATTTCAAAAGAACACCTGTCAGAGCAACATGAATTTTGCTAAAATAGAAGCAAGAACAAACATCACATTTATGGTGAAGCTTTAGGTGGAAGAATGGTGAAATCCTTGATATTTTCCAAAAAGTTTATGGGTACAATGTTCCAAAGAAATCAGCAGTTTATAATGGAGAACTCATTTTAAGAAGGGGCAAGACAATGTTGAAGATGAAGCCCACAGTGGCAGACCATCCACATCAACTTGTGAGGAAAAATTAATCTTGTTCATGCCCTAGTTGAAAAGGACTGACAATTAAAGGCAGAAACAATAGCCAACACCATAGACATCTCAATTGGGTCAGCTTATATTAATACAATTCTGACTAAAAAATTAAAATTGAGCCAACTTTCCACTTCATGGATGCCAAAACCATTGCACCCAAATCAGTTGCAGATAAAAGCAGAACTTTTGATGGAAATCTTAAACACGTGGGATCCAGATCCTGAAACATTTCTTTGAAGAATTGTAAAAGGACATGAAACATGACTTTACTAGTACAATCCTGAACTCAAAACACAATCAAGCAATGGTTACCAACAGGTGGAAGTGGTCCAGTCAAAGCCAAAGTGGACCAGTCAAGAGCAAAGGTTATAGCAACAATTTGGGGGGATGCTCAAAGCATTTTGCTTGTTGACTTTCCAGAGGGCTGAAGAATGACAATATCTGCTTATTATGAGAGTGTTTTGAGAAAAGTAGCCAAAACTTGAGCAGAGAAACACCTGGGAAAGTTTTACCAGGGAGTTCTTCTACACCATGGCAATACTGCTGCTCATTCCTCTCATCAAACAAGGACGATTTTGTGAGAGTTTCAATGGGAAATCATGAGGCATCCACCTTACAGTCCTGATTTGGCTCTTTCTGAGTTATTATTGTATCCTAGTCTTAAAAAAAAAACCTGTAAAGAGTACCCATTTTTCATTGGTTAATAATGTAAAAATATTGGATTGGCATTGTTAAATTCCCAGAACTCTCTCAGTTCTTTAGGGTTTGACTAAGTGGCTGGTATCACTTATAAAAGTGTCTTGAACTTGATGGAGTTTATGTTGAGAAATAAAGTTTATGTATTTTTATTTTTGTCTTCTAATTCCATTTTTCCATGAAATTTGTGAAGTCCTCTTCTAGGCTTATCTTTAAATTTGGATGTGGAAGTTGACAACTGTAGACCTTTGATTATTTATTCTTATTAATTCTTGTTATTATTATTATTATTTAAGTGATGCCTTATTTCTTTACACAGTCATGTACTTAGCCTCCCTTGAAAGTATTTGAATTTATAAATAAGTATCAGTTTGACCAGCACATTTTTTTAAAAGTCTGTAATCTCCAGAAATATGACCTTGTACATGTTATTCCTTCTTTATGAATAGCACGTTTCCATACACTGCTTTTAACTCCTACTCTCAAGTTCTTAGCACATCACCACGTCCTCAGGACATCTTCCTTGATAACTCTGCCAAAGTCAGATAATTAGTAATTCAAAATATATGTAGCTTAAATTTTTTAAGCTCTCACTATGTACCAGAGAATGTTGTACTAAAGCATTTTACATGAACTTTACATGTATCATAATTATCATCTTTACACTAGCTAAAATTATGTATAATCACAAGTACTAACAAAGTGAAGTGTTCTCTTCATATTATTTTAAAATAGAAACTGAAATTTTCAAAGTTCAAGTAACTACCTAAAGTTATGTGGCAATGAATTTTCAGAGAGCGATGTGCTCTTTTTGAACAATATGTTATACTGCCATATTTTGTTATTATTTTGATTTATGATACCTCTGGTTCATTACAAGTTATCTTAGTTGCAACGCAACATTTACATCTGTAATTCTTTCACCATGAATCTTTTCATACATGTGATTGTAAGATCCATAAGAGCTAGGACAGATTCCGGTTTGGCTTGTAACTGAATCTGAGGCACCTGGTAAAGTGTCTGGTGTGCAGAAGTGGATGAATCATTTGCGGAAGAAAACTAGGAAGAAGGAGAGGAAGGAAGCAAAGAAGGGAAGGAAGGAGGAAAGGAAAGAGGAAGAAAAAGGGAGGTGTGGAAGGGAGAAAAAGAGGAAGGAACAAAGCCCTTGTAAGTTTGTGTTTTAGATTTAGAATGGTGGAAGGCAGTGTGTAGTAGGCCATTCCCTGTGTCTCAAGGCTTATGTGATTCCTCATACCTGTCTCTTGTGATAATTTCATTATGTCCACATCTAATTATAAAAGAGGGTGGGAAATACAATCTAGCTGGATAGTCATGTCCCCAATCATAACTATCTCTGCTAAAGAGAAGGGTGAAATTTGGTAATAATTTAGGTATCTTGACCACAAATTTTGCCGACAGTGCTTTGCAATCCCTACTCCAAGTGTATGAAATTTACTTATGTTTATAGAAGGAATTCAGTTTCCAACCTTTCCATGACATATGTGCTAATTTTACTGTGTAACCTATACAATATGTTAGCATTCAATTATGTATTAAATTAACTTACCTAGTGACATGGCTGTAAATATCCTTAGTTGGAGCCAGTTGTGACTTTACCTTGTACTCTCTCTCTTCTGCATGCTCTTTTCTAGCTATATTATTGTCTTTGCTGTTCCTTGAACAGGCAAACCTGACTACATCTTAAAGCTTTTGCTCTCTCTGGTCCTGCCACCTGAGCATCGCTTTGTCATTGTCAAGGTTCACACCTTCATTTTTAGATTCTTTATTCAAATGTCATCTTCTCATTTAGGTGAACTTCTCTGGATATCTTCCTTAAAATCCCAAAGTCCCCCACAATTCCCATCTATTTCTCCTGATTTTTTCCTCTTGGCTTTTACCATTAAGTTACCATTTGTTTTACTTATTTGTTTTCCCAAATCTGTTTTTCTTCTACTCCACTCTAACATTCTGAGGGCAAGAATATTTGTCCTCCTTGTTTACTGCTTTATCTGGTATGTTGGCACTTAGTATATGTTTAATAACTATGTGCTGAGAAAGCCATTGTTTGCCATATACATAATACCATCAGTGTAGAATCCAATCAGTGTAAGTAAAGAATGTGAATATTTTCACATTTTTATATGATAATGGCTTTCCAGGCAAAAAGTAATGGCAATCTGGGTTAAAAAAATGAGTAAGTGGCAAACAAGTCTTGGAAATTAAAGAAAAATACTCTGGGGAAATTTATAAATCAATCATCCCTAGAGCAATTCACTTACATAACAAAAAGTAACAAATCCCTGACCCATTCATTTATATTTTAAAGAGTCTAACTAAGCAACTTAAGGACCTTTCTTTATACTTCCCAGAAAGAATTTGTTTACATTAGAGAGCAAAGGCTTTTTTCTCTTTGTCTTAAGATGGGGAAAAATTATGTACAAATTGCCCCATATAAATTCTGAGATTCGTAAGTTTGAAGCTCCTCTTCTGTACTACTGATGCCTTCTTGTACGTGCGGGTTACTTCTGTCCTCAGTATGCTGCCACATGATAGAAATGAGACATGCAGACCTGTGTTACGGTATTCTGTAAGTAATTTTTCTATATCTGATCCATAAACTTTGTTTTACTGTCAGATTTAAATAAATAAAAGTAGACATAAAATCATATTAATTAAGGCAAAGAAGGTAGAATACTGTCATAATAATGATTGGCTGGAAAAGAATAATGGGGTCCCCTTTAGCCAGTGGGTATTTGTAGCAAACCTACTGACTGGACTATTTTGGCCAAAGGGTATTATATGGTTCTCCTCTTTGTTTCCCCTTAAGGAAGAATCAGGAGGATGGTTGCTAGGTGGGAAAGAGGGTTGACACAGTCAGTATGGTTGTTACTGTTGGTTTTTCCTCTCTCTTCCATGAGAGAAGGAAAGGGTTAATTAATTTCTAAGGCTGGAGCAAGGCTTTGGACAGCTCAGCTACTATTCTCCTTGAATCTGAAGGGTAATGTATCTCATTTACGGGTGCAGATATAAGTTTTTCCATCTTCCCCTGATCTCTTGCTACCCTTTTACCAAGGACTCAGCTGCTTTAAAGATGAGAGGTGGGTCCAAGGTCTCGCTGTAAACATCCCCCATCTGAATACAATTAGGGACTTCAAGGAGAGGAGGATTTGAATTGTTATAGCTCCATTGGATACAGGCATCAAAATGCCTATTCTCTTGCGGACATTGGGTACAGAGATGGCCAAAGGTGTCAAGAAATATAGGGTGGAAAGTTGATAATGTATGAGGGGCACAGTAAACAATCCCTTGAGGCCTGGACACTACAGATGCACAAGGGATGAAAACTCTGGGGCAAGGAGCCAAAGAGGAGGGGTGGAGAGGGGGAGCAAGAGCACGTACAAGAGAATTCACATGTGTTCTCATGCTCTGGCTGCTTCAGTAATCTCTTGGCTAGTTTTTACCACTTCAGTTCTATGTTTGGATTATAAATTTTCTGCCCAAAACATAACAGGATCTGTTGGCAGCTGTGACTTTATTTCTGAAACAATAAAATGACTGCTAAGGCTTTAAGCACAACTTGTAGTGAAGGAAAAAAAATAAATGTTTTATTGTAGTATCTCATTGCTTCTACCTCTAAATGTATGCTAGGACTTGATGTGCTATAATATTTGCTTGTTATTCACCATCTCATAAGCTCCAGAGGGGACCATCCCAATATTTCAGTAGGGGAAAGTGGCAATTTCAGAAATGGGACAAACTCCCTTGCCATTTACAAGCAGCAGGTGGGTTTGGATTTCATAAAAATGCCTCTAATATCTGAGGTCTGTCAGTTTTGCAAGTCAACTGCTATTTTTTGGTCCCTAACCAAGAAAAAGGGAGATAGAAAGCAAAGGGTAGCAGCTGGAGATACCCCATTTTGGAGTTTTGTACTTAAGGTTTGACCAACTATTGGACACATCCCTTTTCAGAAAACATCTACTGGCTTAATAATGAGCCTTTGTTGACATCAAATGCCTAACCCATCCAGGCTTAATGATTCTCCAGCCTGAGATACCCATTTTTAACTCTGAAACTGACAAGGTAGAAGAAGTTCAGAAAAGGTTCCCTCATCAATTGGATATGCTATAATAGAGAATGTAGCTGCCTGGCCCCAGAAGCATCTTGGTTTTACATTAGAATGTGTCAGCTAGCCCTCTTCTTTGTCATTCCTACATGTGACTATATGGTCTTTTGATTTTAAGATGATATGCTAAATTATTGAAAAAATAAGATAATAACCTGGGAAGGTAAAATAAAATACATTTTATAAAAATTCTGATGGCAACTGTCCTCAAAGTCAGCAACATTTTTTTTTTGTTTCTCCTTTTCCACTTAGAAATAAACTTGGAATGCAAAGTACATATGGCTGGCTTAATATTTCCTAAATTATTCTAAAGTAAATGCAATTAGAACTATTATTTGTAAAAGAAGGGGAAAAAAGAACATTGTATTCAATGACAAATATTGACCAAGCTTTAAACTCTTGTTACAAGACAAAATGGTATGGAAAAAAATTATTGATTGGCGATCATTCATACATTTATTCACTCAACTATTCAATGAATATTTGTAATATACAACATAATAATATAATATGGATAAATTACTGCCCTTCTTTTGAGGAACTTAAAATGGGAAATAATGCATTGAAATAAGTATTGGATAATCAAACATACATAAATGTGTTGAAATTTGCCTTAACATATACATGATAATCAATCTTAATCAAACTAATAATATCAACTAGAGCAAGGAAACATATTTTCTTATTTAATTATATTAAAAAGTGATGGGAGGGAAATAAGGAATAGTTAAGGTCAAAGAGTTTATCAAGAGATTTATTCAAAGACATAGGTTTTTCAATTATTTTCCATGAGTTGTGATAAAGTGTGTGAATCATCTACTGTTTTCCCTTTATTTCCTCCCTTCCCTTCCCTTCTCTGTTAGGATTTTCCAGGGTGAAAAAGTGCCCGATTGCATTCTCTGATTATTTTGAAAGTTGTACTTAATTAGCTACAGATGCAAATAAGGTATTCATCAGTTTTCAAGGAGTGTTAGGAAAAATAATGGCCTCCCAAAAATGTCCAAGTTTAATCCACAGAAACACTAAATACGTTAGCTTACAAAACAAAGAAAAATTAAAGTTGTAGATGAAATTAAGGTTGCTAATCAGCTGACCTTAAATAGAGACATCGTCCTGCATTATCTAGCTAGGTGAAATGTAGTCTGGAGGATTCTTAAAAGTGGAAGCAGGCTACAGCAGAGGAGCGTCAGAGGGAGTTGTGTCCACAGGAGAATGGTCAGAGAAATGTACCATTGCTAGCTGTGAAGATGAAATACTGGGCACATGAGGCAAAGAATGTGGATGGCCTTTAGAAACTGGAAAATACAAAAAAGTGCGTGTTCCTCTAAACCTCCAAAAAGGAATTCAGTTCTCCCAAATCTTGGTTTTAGCCCAGTGAGATCCCACAGAACTGTAAGATAATTCATTTGTATTTTTTAAGACATGAAATTCCTAGTAATTTGTTATAGCAGTTATAAAATAAAAACTCATTCAAAAGTAGAGTTTCAAAATGTTTGTATAAGCAGAATAACAACTCAGAAAGCTCTTGAGAATGTTATTTTTGTATATTAAGAGACCATAGGAGAAAGCAGAGTCATTTCAGAGAAGTTTCTCTAACAAAATAATGCATTCTGTTCTCAATGACAGCATTGGTTTTATCTGAATCTGATTGTATTGGCTACCAGTGGCAGTGAAAATGAACTTTGCATGATAAACTACATGTACAAGTGATTTTACAGAAAGCTGAATTTAAGTGATCCTGTTAAAGAATGCCTGTGATGTGCAATATTTCCCGTTACTATTGGATATAACTGGATCCTGGTCAGCACCTTAGAAATAGAAAAAATAGACTTTGGAACGAAGGCCTAAGAATTCATCCTCAGTTTGTTTTCTGTTTATTTTGTTCTAGGTGTAGAGCTTGGAACTGTGTTGCTAACAACTGTGTTGCTAACGACATTGTAGCTTCCTGGAGGAAAAATCTTCCAGGTGTTAATTGAGACTTAAAAGAGATCACCTCACTAGCACTAATTTTCTGTCAGTCATGAAAAACCAATTTTGGACCATCATAAATTCCTGCTATAGCTATTGAAAAAAAGTCTTCTTTGTTAAATGAGGCAGATGTCTTGCTTTGTAAATGTGAATTTCACTAGCTTCTAAATTTCCCCTCCCTGATCCTTTCTATAATGTTTTTCTGGACAATTTAATGTTTTCAGGAGCCCAACTACTATTATTACAGCAAATTAGACTATGTTATCAAATGTAATACATATGATTCTTTGCTGTAATATTATCTTTATGAATATTATGGCAAAGGTAACCAGTGTAGCTAGTCAAATTTGAAATAAATTTGGGAATGACGATTCAAATGCAATAAACCAGGTTACAGCTATTGCTAGTGTAGCTTTTGAAGCTGATTACTTGGAATTCCATTGCTATTAGATACACAAGTGGTAGTTACTATGCCAAAACTTTAGTTCAGTTAACCATATCTCCTGTCATCTGAAAAGCAACAAACTGAGTAACAAAGTCTATTAAGACTCCAGAAGTTATGTCTCTGAGAGTATGAAAATTGAGTGTCTTCAATCATTACCTTTACTAAGTGACCATTTACAATGTGACTTTTAAAAGACTCACAGATAACTTCCCAATGTCAGCAAATGTTGACATTCCAGTATTTTCCAAGTCAATCAGTAGAGTAAAGAAGTTACATATATGCTGCTTGGGACACTTGGTCCTCGAAATGACCCTTCCTCTGGTCTTGTTTTAAGCAAGTCAAGTTTGTGAGGAACAAAGGAGCAGGAAGGAAAGAGAGAATGAGTAAGTAGCTGTTAGGGGTGGGGAACAAAGGAAATTATTTTCCAGAAAGAACAAATTAAGTCACTGTATGAGTTTTCCATAATTTTGAGTTACACTTCTACTAGTTGAACAGTGTGCAAGTGTTTTAGATATAAAATAAAAGGAGGAAGAAGAGATTGAAATGACAAAGGAAAGAGAGACCAAGAAAATACATTCATCACAGGTTCTATGTCTCCCTCCTGTAAGTAAAATTATACTGTGATTTAATCATTTAGTTCCTACTTTATGCTAAAAAGTCACATTTTTGCAGCCCTAAACCATATACTACAGACAACAACGAAAACCCTGAAAATTTAATATGATTTAAATTATCTCTAAAATAAAATATATCTCTATTTGTTTTGTTAAAGCCTTTATGGTTAAACTATAATATTCATATTTATAGTATTGATATCATTAGGGCAATACCATTTGCTACAATTTGTGTCTGCAGATATAATTATATGATATAGGGAATAATTCATGGTTAAATTACCCACTGAGAAACTTATAGTAAAGGAAATTTAACATTTTTAAAAATGCAAGAACAAAAATATGTAATTTTTTGTTTTTTTCCATTAAGTTATTCTGACCATTTTATCCTTCATTACATACACCATGTTGACCACAGAAATAAGTCAAACTTCACCCTGACAAGAAGGATGAATAGCTAAATAGCTTCAATCTTGAAATTTAATACCCAGAAGTGATTGCATTGTCACAATAAAATATTAATACTATCAGATGATCATTCCATTAGAATGCCACATAAAAATTATTTATTTCATTAATACAACAAAGGGCACTTAAAGTTTGACTTAACTATTATAGTTTTCTTAAACAGTGAATCTAGGAGGAACTGTCTTCAGTTTTCATAATGAAAATTTTTGGTATCAGAGAGAATGCTTTTATGTTAAAGCACTTCGTCTTCTATGACTTTTCTATGATTATCCTTAATTCAGTCACTGGAATGGAATAGATAACATAGCAGGATGGATTCTCTAATTCCCAAAATCTCAAAGGGAAAAAAATCTCACCTATAAGGTTTTAGGGAAGAGCAGTGACTTCATGCTCCACAAATAAGACAATAATATATTTATATGCATGTGTTGTAACTGTACATTCCTAAAGATAGATAAGTTGCATTTGTGTTGCAAAAAATAAAAATAATGTAAGTGCAGTCAAAATAATTCTGTTTTAATAATTACTTTACCAATAAAAAATGCAAAGTTATATAGTGCTTTGTAGCAGATACAAATAAGAAAGATAGAAGCATCATTCTCTTCCATAACAGTTGAGATATCATTATATGCTTTAAAATCTATCAATTTCAGCCAAAACATTAGCTATAAGCTCACCCTGCAATGCTTCTTTATTTTAATGTGTTGTTTATACTAAAATATCTATTGCATTACCTCTTAAGTATCAGCCATTGATCTTTATTGAATTAAGTAAGTATGAGAAAAAATAGTAAAAAAAAAGTTAGAAAATGTTACCACCTAATATTTGTTAGAATAAATATAAAGGTGGTGAGGATTTGGGTTTGGAACAAAGATGGTTAAGTCTAAAAGATAGCTAAAGCCTTCTTACAGCCCAGGGGTCCTGAAAATTGATCTGGTCATTGCTCCTTTCAGACCAGTTTTGGTCAGAAGAACTCACCTTAAAATAGAAGCTTCTGCTTTTCTTACCACTAGATCCTGACTTATTTCAGGACAAACCTCAATCTCTGCCTCCTTCTTGTAATTTTGAATGAGCTTTACCTATTTCTTAAAACTCTCCAGTTTCTCAAAATTTTAAATATCATTGCCTGTCTGCCTTATCAAGGACCAAAGTCCTCAATCATCACTTTTGTAATCTCTTTCTCTTAGACAAAAATAAGTTCTTGTATCTGTCACCTTGAAAAAATAAAGAAATGAAAAAATAAACATGTACATTCACTCTAGGTCCTATTCTATTTCTTTCACCCCTTTTGTAGCACAGATTATTTTAACGATATGTCCACAACCATTGCTTCCATTTCCTTTTTGTCATAAATTGTCATATTCTCTCTTTAAACCACAACCGGCTGGAACTCCATCCTCACCATTCCAGGGAGACAGCTGGTCAAGGCCTCCAATGACCTCCATTTTGCAATGGGACTTGGTTGTACTCAAATTTCTGAGTTTGACAACAGTTTTATATATAATTGACCAAATCCTCCTTTGTGATTTACCACCTTCTCTTGGAAATCAGTCTCTTGGCTTTCCTCCTATGTCTTTGTTGGAGTATTCCAAATTCTTTTCACTGGCTCTTTCTTCTCTTTGAAATCCTTAAATCTCTTTGAAGTTCCCAAAGGTGCATGCTTCAGTCCTATGTAATCACTTGCACACATGATGTTCTCCTACCTGCTACAGATCAATGACTCAAACCTCTGTACTCTGACCCTTCTTCAGTGAACTCCAGACTTTCATACCTCACAGAATGCATCCACACAACTATCAGTTAAACGTCACAAAGAGGGGCCAAGATGGTGGACTGGAATCAGCCTGCACAATGAGGTGCTCTCATGCAGAGAATCGTTAGTGAAGAATAGATATCCACCTTCAGATTGATCATAAGAGCAAGAGCACTGGGAATCCACGGAGAGGAAGAGGGAGTAAAGTGAAAAAGATAGAAGTGGGATGACCTGCTCAGCAGGACTGGAGGTAATCAGGGAAGGTGCCCACACATGGGAAAAGGGCAAAGGAGAAAATCCCAGACTCCACATGTTCCCTGAGGATACTACAGCTGCAGTGCCAGGAGGGCCCCTCCACTGTAGCAGGTCTCCAGACTGATACAGAGATCTGACTGCAGCCTGTGTACCTTCGTTGCTCTGGAGAGAAGGAATGGCTGGCTTGCAAGCCCTGGGCACTGCAGGTGGCACCACTGCAATACCCAAACCTGAAATGCTACTTCTACCCAAAGGTCAGATCTGTGACTACTGCTTGCCCCCTGCCCCTGACAGGTGGGGAGGGGTCCTACGCCAGAATCCCTACAAACCCTTTGTTTTGTAGAACAAGTTGGGGAGGATTCTTTCCTTCTCCATGTTGTGAAATAATTTCTGCAATATAGGTACCAGTTTTTCTTTGTAGGTCTGGTAAAATTTAGCTGTGAAACCATTGGGTCCATCTGTGAACTTTTTTGGGGGGGACATATTTTTATTGCTGCCTCAACTTTGTTACTTGCTATTAGTCTGTTCAGGAGTTTTATTTCTTCCTGGCTGAGCCTAGGGAGGTTGTGTGTTTCCAAGAATCTGTCCATTTCCTCAACATTTTCAAGTTTATGTGCATAGAGACTTTTATAGTATTGAGAGATGATATTGTGTATTTCTGTGATAGCAGTTTGAATATCTCCTCTTACTTTTCTGATTGAGATTATTAGGGTCTTTTCTTTTCTGTTTCTAGTTAATCTAGTGAAAGGCCTGTTGATTTAATTTATCTTTTCCAAGAACCAACTTTTTATTTCATTAATCTTCTGTATAATTCTTTTGTTATCGATTTCATTTATTTCTGCTCTGATCTTAGTTATTTCTATTCTTATGCTGGTTTGGGATTGGTTTGGTCTTCCTTTTTCAACTGCTTGAGATGATGCATTACCTTGTTGATTTGTGATCTTTCTGTCTTTTGGACGTAGGCATTTAAGGCTATAAATTTTCCTCTTATGACTGCTTTTGCTGAATCCCACAGATTTTGATAACTTGTATCCCCTTTCTCATTTAGTTCAAAGACTCTTTTGATTTCCATCTTATATAGATGAGATGCAGAAAAAGCAGTTGACAAATTTCAGCACCCTTTTATGATAAGAACTCTTAACAAAATAAGCATAGATGGAATACACCTCAATATTGTAAAAGCCATATACAACAAACCCACAGCTGACATCACACTAAACAGGGGAAAATTGAAAGCATTTCTGCTTAGAACTGAAACCAGACAAGATTGCCCACTGTCACCACTTCTGTTCAACATAGTGCTGGAAGTCCTAGCTAGAGCAATCAGGCAAGAGAAGGAAATCAGGGGTGTCCAGATGGGGAAAAAAGAGGTCAAACTATTGCTGTTTGCTGATGATATGATCTTATATCTAGAAAACCCCAAAGATTCTGCCAAGAGACTCCTGGAACTGATAAATAAATTCAGCAAAGTCTCAGGAATCAATATACACAAATCCTATACACAAATAACAGTCAATCTGAGAATCAAACCAAAGACTCAGTAACTTTCACAAATAACAACAAAGAAAATAAAAAATTTAGTAATATATTTAACCCAGGGGGTGGAAGACATCTTTGGGGAGAACTATGAATCTCTGAAGAAGGAAATTACAGAGGATGTAAACAAATGGAAAAATATATCATGCTCATGGATCTGCAGAAACAACATTGCTAAAATGTCTTTACTACACAAAGTGATTTACAGATTCAATGCAATCCCCATTAAAATATCAATGCCATTTTTTGCAGATCCAGGAAAAATAATTCTATGCTTTGTATGGAACAAGAAAAGACCCCATATAGCCAAAGCAACCTTAGGCAAAAAGAACAATTCTGAAGGCATCATTTTACCATACTTCAAGCTATACTACAAGGCTATGGTAGCCAAAACAGCATGGTACTGGTACAAGAATAGACACATTGACCAATGGATCAGAACAGAAAACTCAGATTTAAAACCATCCTCACATTGCCATCTGATCTTTGACAAAGCAGACAAAAACATACACTAGGGAAAAGAATCCCTATTCATAAATGGTGCTGGGAAAATTGGGTAGCCACATGTAGGAGACTGAAATGGGATTGGTGCTTCTCACCAGCCACAAAAATTAATTCAAGATGGATAACAGACTTAAACCTAAGGCATGAAACTATAAGGATTCTGGAAGAAGAGGTTGGAAAAACTCTTTTATATATATATAGGCCTAGGCAAAGACTTTATGAAGAAGACCCCAAAGGCAATGACAGCAGCAACAGAAATAAATAAATAAGAGACCTGATCAAATTAAAAAGCTCCTGTACAGTCAAGGAAACAATCAGTAGATTGAATAGACTACCTACAGAATGGGAGAAAATATTTGCATGCTATACATCCAATAAAAGGCTAATAAGCAGAATCTACAAAGAATTCATCAAATCAGCAAGAATACATCAAACAACCCCACTAAAAAGTGGGCAAAAGACATGAACAGAAACTTTTCAAAAGAAGATAGACTAATGGCCAATAAACATATGAAAAAATGCTCAAGGTCTCTAATCATCAGGGAAATGCAAATCAAAGCCACAATGAGACATCACCTAACTCCAGAGAGAACGGCTTTTATCAGCAAGTCCCAAAACAACAGATGCTCATGTGGACATGGAGAAAACAGAACACTTATACACTGTTGGTGGGACTGCAAACTAGTACAACCTCTATGGAAAGTAGTAGGAAGATACCTCAAAAAACTAAATTTAGACCTACAATTTGATACAGCAATTCCACTATTCTGTATTTACTCAAAGGAAAAAAAAGACATTTTATAAAAAAGACACTTGCACTCAAATGGTTATAACAGTACAATTCACAATCACAAAGATGTGGAAACAGCCCAAGTGCCCATCAATACATGAGTGGATTAATAAAATATATACCATGGACTATTATTCAGCCATAAAAACATGTTGAACTAATACCTTTTGTAACAACCTGGATGGAATTGGAAACCATCCTTCTAAGTGAAGTATCACAAGAATAGAAAAACAAAGACCACGTGTACTCACTATTAAATTGGAACTAATTGATCAACACTCATGTGCACCTATGGTAGTAAAATTCAATGGAATTCAAGCAGGTGGGAACGAGGTGGGGATGGGTAAATTCACTCCTAACGGGTACAATGCACGCTATCTGAATGATGGACACACTTATAACTTTGACTCAAACTGTACAAAAGCAATCCATATAACCAAAACATTTGTACCTCTATAATTTTCTGAAATTAAAAAAAAAAGACATGAACAAAAAATTCACTAAAGAGATAGATAACATTAGAAAAGAGATAATATAACTTGTAAAAATGAAAAAGTCATTCAGGGAATATCAAAATACAGAAGAAAACTTTAATGACATATTAGACCAAGGAGAAGAAAGAATTTTAGACCTTGAGGACAAGGATTTTGAAGTAACACAGTAAACAATGTAGAAAAAACAAGTAAGAAGGAATACTCACTGTGAGAAATATGGGATTATGCAAAATGAAATAATATAAGAATTATATGTATCCCTGAAGAAGAAGCAGCAGAAGAAATAAGCATGGAAAACCTATTGGGTAGAATAATAGAAGAAAACTTCCCTGGTATTGCTAGAGGTTTAGATATCCATATACACCAAGGTCATCAAATACCTGTAACAGTCATAGCAAATAGGACATCACCAAGACTTACTTAGGTAGAGTAGCCTCCAGACTACTAATTTTGTTCCTCATTGCACTTAGACTAGTTAATATTTTCTGGCTCAATCAATTCTAATTCATGTCAATGTAAATGTAAATATTTTAGTATTCCATCCATTTTCAGAGACTGACAGAGAACTGGCAATAGGAAAAGCTAAAATTGCAAAGCATCTGGTTGTATTCCTTTGCTATTTAATGAAGAAATATTAATTTTATCTCCTTTGTTTAGTAGAATCTTTGGATCCTTCATTCAACAAATATTTTTGAAAAAATTATTCTGTACTGTAGTCTGTTTTAAGCATTGCTGATGCAGTGGTAGTTAAGACTTAGGGAGCTCAATTGTTATACAGATATAAACCATACATAGAGAATATTTTCATTTGTTGATAACAAAATACCACGGCAAACTCTGTAAGATAAGAGCATGAATAACTATAAACTTTGTTATCCAGAATATTATAATCTAGTACAAAAGATAACATAGATACATAGATTACAAGAGTACATATTATATTTATACATACATGTATATACATATACATTGCACACAAGTATACATGTGTTGTATGTATAAATATCATATATGCATATATATGATGTGTACAAACACATATATACATTTATATATGCTACAGTGTTATAAAGAAAAGCTGACATTTGGTGAGGGTAGTGGTAGAAAAAAATACCTTAAATCTCATAGGAGTGATTGGTTTAGATTAATGTTGAAATCTTACACTTTCAACATAAATATGTTTTATTTCTTTGAAAGTAAAATAAGAGTTAGAAATTTTAAAAATATCATTTTTATGTTTCCACCTATAAAATTGTTGTAATATTATTGTAAGCTGTTCACATAATTACCACTCACTGAAGCAGCTACATTAAATTATGCTAATTTCCACTTTCCTAACCAAAAGTTCATGTTTGTTTTTTATGAGCAATTATAAAGTTTCAAAGTTTTATGACCAGTTAAAAATTTCAAGATGTTTTTCAGTCTTGGATACATACTTATGAGGCTAAGTTAATGCCAAAATTTCATTTCCTAATTGAGCAGATCTTTAGGGATGCGTGTTTGCCACATGTTAAATATAAGTACAAGAAACTCAGAATTCTGGCATTTCACTCTTACCACAGATGACTTTTAAAGAGGCAAACACTACCTTGAAGGAATCTTGTATTTTGTGAGATAACTAACCATAGTAATTGGTCAGAAACAAATCTATTTTTTGTCTATTTTTGAACACTGTGGAAGATCCTCTACACTTTGAAGGTCTGATGGCATTTTAAAATACCAACCTTAACAAATGTAGTTAGCTAGGCATATTTACCATGTTTAGAAAATGAAACTAGTTGAAAGAAGACTTCCTTTGAAGCCTACAAGCATTGAAACTTCAATGATAGGACCAAGGAGCACAGAATATGATACCAGTTTGTGTCTCTGACTTCATGTTAGGATGAACAATCTTCAAAAGAAACTGGGTCTTGGAACAGTGTCTCCTATGACCCAGGCTCACCTCCCAGTCTTGAGTGGGCAATGTTTGTGAGATTGAGGTGCTAACCCGCAAAAAATTGAAGAAACAGTAACAGAAGCCCCGAGAGGTACAGTCAGAAATCTCCTCCTTCAGTTTAAACTTGCTTGCTTTTAAAAAAATAAACATCGTGTTTGCTTTGACTTGTGATTTAAGTACAGTGCATAATCATTGCACATAGCTTGACTAATATAAATAATAGAAGGAAAATGTAACATTCATCCCTAAGTCTATAACACAGCAAGTAATGCTATATTTTGTTCATCTTTTTCCTTCAGTTAAATCAAGTGGTAGTGAGTATGAGTAAAAACTCTTCCCTTCTGGTTCAAACATGTGCAAATGACATCGAACTCTCCTGTGTTCACTTTGTTTTTTGGTGGGAAACAGAAGAATTGAAACGTGTGACAGGGTGTTAAATTGGGAGTATCTATTTAATAGCTGAGATAACACAGATTAGAATCCGTGGTTATTTTAAGATGGAGCAGATGAGCAAGAAGACTAGACTGAGAGAGCGTGCCAGCGCCAGAGCTGGTCTGCCTTGGTAGGTACCAGCAAACCCCTTTTGACCTGTAAAAGACTCACACAACCCTGGACCATATTTGGGTCCAATAAAGCAACTGGGATTATTTAAAATGGATCCTACTTTAGAAGATCTACTAGATTTAAAAACTGCACCTAAATAGTGAGAGTTTGCATGGGTTACAATGGGTGAAAATTAAAAAAAAAGAAAGAAAGAAAGAAAGAAAAGGGGACAGAAACAGCCACCTGAAGGCAAGGAGTCACGTATGGAAGAGCCAGACGGGAAGAAGCCATGAAAATACCTACCAGAGAGTAATGTCATCTTATTACAGAAGAGATCAAGGAGGAACTTATCTTTCTACTATATCCCCCGTCCTTAAATCCTGCAAGTTCCATATTGTAGTCGCTGTGGGAGAGGGAGGAGGTGAGGAAGAAAGAGTGAAGGAGACTACACCTGCTGCCAAGCCCTTGCTGGTGCCAGAACAGTGGAGGAATGAGTCTAGCTTTCAAATTAGGATGGAAGTTCTGATGACTATATTTGGATAAGCATTCTATTTCCTTAACCCAGCCTGTGTTTCCAATTTAAATGACTATGTGATATTGTCTCCCCTAAGAATGATCAGAAAACTCTTGGGCCAGATGGAATTTGAATTTAATGGCAAAAGAAACAATAATAATACTCCCTTGAATATTAAAGGGACTGGAGGAGACAAAAAAAACCTATGTTTTAATTATATTATCTGTACCATCCTCATACAGCATATTATTTACCATTTCTATGACGATTTGGCAATACAGTTTAATTTAAATTATGTATTTTTGTTTACAAAAAAGAGAGAAAATATTTTATATATAATTCTACTTTGAAGTATTAGAAGTCAACAATGTCCCCAAAATAAATATGTTCTTCAAAGATAATCTAAATTATTGTTAAATTTGTTTCTTATTTTCTTACCTAATTTTTCAAATTCATCTATGGGCAATACCATGAGGAATTGTTTAATTTTAGGCATAATTAAGAACTGGGACTTATATATCTGTTCTGTAGATTGAGATGAAAAACAGTATTACAGTAAAATAACAAATAGGTTGATCGGACAGAAAGGTATTAACGTAAGAAAGAATGTGCTTTTATATCACATGTACTTGTAACAGAGTTTTGGTTAATGATGAGTACTGAAATTATTTTATCAAAAAACATTGCAAAGTAATAGGATGTATAAAGACAAACAGACCTGTTTTACTTAAAGCATAGGAGATATAGCAAAATCTCCAAATGCTGAGCCACCCACTGGAATTATGTTACACCCTCCATTCAAAGTTCTTGCATGATTTTCTAAAGTTCTATAGGATGAATCCAAAATACACTGTACTATAAAATAATACACTGTTCTGGATAAGGTTTCCTGAAAACAGTAAGACAAAGGAGAAATATATGGAGACAAGTAAGTAGGATTTATGATGATGCTTAAAATGTTTTTCAATGGGCTAGATGGCTGTGTGTTAGTTTACTATTGCTTCATAATGATTACCACAAAATTAGCAGTTTAAAACAACTCATTTTTATTCTCTCAACATATTTGTAGGGCAGGATTACAGATACAGCTTAGCTATGTCTTCTCCTCAGGGTCCTACAAGGCTGAAATAAAAGCGGCAGTGGAGATTTTGATCTCATCTGGGACTTGAGGTTCTCTTCCTACCTCATGTGGTTGTTGGAGTTATTTATTTCCTTTTAGTGGTAGAACTTGTGGTGTGCTTCTTCAAAACTAGAAAAAAGTGAGGGAGTGAAAGTAAGAGACAGAGAAGAATAGAGGAAGGAGTCTCTGTTGCTTCCAATCTTTCACACTTAGACCCTATTTTAAAGGCCTCACCTGATTAGGTCAGGCCCATCAAGGGTATTCTCTGTTTTGATTAGGGACCTGAAATACATCTGTAATATCTCTTTGCCATACAATGCAACAAAACCATAGGAACGACATCTCATTATAGTCAGAGGTCCTGCTCACAATCAAAGGAAAAGGATTATAACTGATGTGTACATCAGGGGCAGGGATATAAGAAGCCATCTTAGAGTTCTGCCTCCCACCGCCTGCTTTCTGTTTTCCACTAAAGTTTAATATTTTTACTTATGGTTAGTCATAGGAAGGTAATAATCTGTATCTTCTACTTTTTGCTTCTAAAAGTGGACTTTATATAAACCAGGAGTGTACCATACTTAGTAAAAGGTGTTGGAAGCCACAAAACAAAATTGGTGCTCCTTATTTAAGTATCAATTTTAAAAGAAAATTGAGGAAATACTATTTTTATACTAAAACAAAAAGGGGAATATGATGGCATAAAACATTTTTCATGTGAATTCTAAAGATTTAAGGGGTTCAAATGTTCTGCTCTTCAAGAGCTTCAGTGATGCTCCCTCGCCTGCCAAGTACCTCAGTGCTGACCATTTACTGATCTTTGCCTTTATGTCTATGTTGGTGGAGGATTAAACCTATTGTACTACATATGGGTGGAATAGCCATATAAGAGATATGAGACTATGTTATCTAGATAATCATTAAATGAAAAGGTTTAATTAGGAAATACTGTCATTAGGGAAAAAGTCTAAAAGTTACCTATAATTTTCAGAAAAAAATAAAAAGATAAAATTATTTGGTAATCATTTTGTAAGAATATTTAGCATTCAGAAAGGTATAGACCATTATGTTATAATAAGAAAAAATAAATATTTAAAAAATGGTAAATAATAGCCATCTTATTGCAATTAAAAAGTCAATTGAATTACTCAAAATTAAAGAAAAAAATTTTCATTTGTATGCTCAGTTCACTCTTATGTCTCACGAGCCTTTCCCATATTATTTCACAGATGCCACCAGAAATATTATCAGGAGGCAAACAGTAATGTGTGAGGCTGAATTTTGAGCATTGCAATGTTTAATAATTCTGTTAATGATATTACTAGACTATCCTTCTAAATACAAATTGAATTCATCGAGAAATGTGGATTGAAATAGCTTTATTCACAGTGTTTATGTTTACAGGCATGGACACTCATTCAAAAAAGAATTAAGAAAAAAATTCTGAAATCCTCTCACTGACTCATGTTTCTGCAATCCACATTTGTTAAATTGCTAGTTTTCTGTCTTAATCAAGCTCCATTGTGACATCTGTGGTCCTCAGAGCTGAATTCATTTCTGCTTTTTTTTTTTAATTAGCAGAATTTTTGTTTGTTTTTTAATGTAGCTCCACAATATGTCAGCAAATCCAGTCAGGCAACTTCTGAATGAAGAGTTCACTGATAATAAATCCATGGGTTGAAATATATTATTGTTTAATCACATTTGAAGAGCTAAACTTAATTGCTTAAAATTTAACAACCCAAAGAAATAAAATAATTTAAACTTTGCAATATTGATTTGCAAATTTGATGCAAAAATGATTCATTCTTAGGCGCCAACCTTGCTCTTATTTGTCTAGATTTAAGAATATAAAGTTCATAGAAGTAAAGTTATTTTTTCTCCTATTAATCCAATAAAAGACTATATATTTCTTATATAATGTCAAAATTTTATAAATGAACACATTTTATCTATTGTAGCAAGTAAAATAGATATTAATGTGAAAAACAAATCTATAGTATTTCATATTAATTTTAAGCCACATTTTTATTGTATTCTAAACAAAATTTTAAAATTGTACATACTTCAAAATCATAAGTTAAATACTAAACATATATTAAATGGACAACTCCAATTCTGAAAATTAATATTCGATGCATTACTACTAATTACTTTTTATATAATAGCTTCAATTTGTGACTTCACTAAAGAAAATTAATGAAGAACTTTCCTGAAATGTATTCCATTACAGTTCATAGTGGATATTGTCAGTCATTTCAAGGCTGATTAACACTGCCACTTTCAATTTGAAAAAATACAACATTTTAAAAAATATCTGAATGAATGATTGCATCCATCTAAAATACCCTGAGACAAATGCCCTAATACACACACACACACACACACACACACATACATACATACATACACATGCTGCAAGAATCATCTTCAGAGTGCATGTTTCATAATTCATTCTAATTTCAAATCTCAAAATTGTGGCTATTTTTAGATTGATCTGCAAATGAAGAACATATTTATATATTCAATTAAAATTTTCCATTTTGTTGATAATTTATAGATTTAAATTAATGAAAATAAATTAAGTAAATCTAGAAGTTATGTAGACTTTAATTAAACTACTTATATGAAATTATACTTCTTGAACTAGGCTTATATCATATATGTGGTTGAGATTTTACATACTTAAAAAACAATGTTTATCAAATATAGTACTAAATTATATTCATTCTTAAATAACACCCTTAAAGAATAAAGGTGAGATTTTGTAAAAATTTTATCAGAAATATTCCCTTGATGTTAAACCATATTATTAACATATATTAATCAAATATGTTTTAGATAGTTTGCATATTGGTATACACTGTATATTTATATGAAAGCTTTTTTTGGTCCCTGAATAAATATTTATAATTAAGCAATAGTAAAAAGTAAAGAAAATATCCACAACATTTAAATTTATCAAGTACTACATGAAATTGGTAAAATTAGATATCATTCTTTGCTTATTAGTGTTTGGCCCATTAATGCTTAATGAGATTATTGATAAGTTATGGTTTGTGTATGCTATTTTATAATTTGTTTTCTCTTTGTGCGTTATTTTTAAATTTCTTCTTTCTTCCCTACCTATTTTATTATTTGAATATTTTTAGTTATACTTTTCTAATGTTACAGTATGTTTGAAACTTTAGGTTTCTGTCAGGGATGTGTGTACTTTATGGTTATTTCTACACTTAGAGAAGAGAAAGTGGACTAGATCTTGCTACCTGTTTGAGCACCTCATCACCCATTTCTACCTATCTCAGTAAAACTACAACATAGAAATGTTTTCCTAATATCCACCTAAATAAAAGACATTTCAATCTCTGAAAAATCATTTTAGTACATTTTTTAAGTTTTAGATGTACAGATTATTTGTAAAGTATTACAGAGAGCTTACATACACCACATTCAGTTTCCCCTTTTATTAATCTTACATTAATACTGTCCATTTGTCACAATTATTGAACAAATATTGACAAATTACTACTAAATAAAAGACATACTTAATTCATATTTCCTTAGTTTTAGCCTCATGTACTTTTCTGTTCCAGGATACAACATTGCATTTAGTTGTCATGTCTCTTTAGGCTCCAGTTGTCTGTGGCATTTTCTCAGACTTTGCTGTTTCTGACAACCATCCAGTTTTGAAGAGTGCTGGTCATATTAATAGTGGAATGTCCCACTATAAGCATTTGTCTGAATTTTCTCATGATGACACTGGGATTTAGGATGTTTAGGAGAAAGACTGCAAAGGTAAAGTGCCATTTTACTCATGTCCTATCAAGGATACATAGTACCCACCTGACTTATCATTTTTGCTGACGACTCAGATCACCTGCTTTAGGTAGGGTTTGACAGGTTTATTCACAGTAAAGTTACACTTTCTTCAACTTTTCATCCTGTACTCTTTAGAAAGAAGTCACTATGCATAGCCCATACTTAAGGTGTTGTTACCCAGTTTTTTTCTAGGTATGGCCACTGGGAAGTTTTTCGTTGGTTCCTATGTTCCTTTGGCATACCTCATAATTTTTTTAGCGCTCCCTTAATTACTGGCTTTACAAAATGCTCCAGGTTCATCTTGAATCTTTCCTGCCCAAGTATTAAAATCAGCCATTTCTCCAAGGATCTCTGGTTCCTTTCATTGGAGAATGGTATTAAAAATCAAGAACAGGGTGCTGAGTATATTTATTGCTGCTAGGGTATCTTGCTTTTAAGCTCTATTAGCTGACAGAGCAAGAAAATATATGCACGTATAAAAACCAATGGATTTATACATATCTATAAATATTTATATATGTAATTATCTACACCTATATTAAGTAAACATGAGTTCATACTGATGTATCTAATTCTAGTCCATTACTATATGGGTCGTTCTAGCCTCCTCCACTTGTTTATCTGTAAATTCCCATTCCAACAGTGAGAAATCTGGCTCCTACTGTTTGCCATCCATCTACTTAATTGATCAATTCCAGTATACATGTATAGCAGTGTCAGAATTTTTAACCCATATCCCTAAGGAGTAAAACTTTAACAACTAAGGTTCGTTGTTTATGTGTAATTTCTTGCCATTTAGTTTTATGAACCTCCACTCATTTCCAAAGTTTCTTAAAGGTTGGCACCTTTTTCTTCTGCCCCCTTCAGTGAGATTGTTTTGTACACACACAATATGGTTAGATTATTTTATAACATTTTACACTCAATCCTGTGATATCCCCAATCTTGTAAAAATGTTTTAAATTTGCAAGCATTACAGTTCACTGTGTGCTATACATTTCAATGTGTTTTGAGAAATGCATAATGTCGCATAGCCACAATTAGAGTATCATACAGAATAGAATCAACAAGCTAAAATATTTTGTTTCACATATTTAACCCTATCGCTCCCCAAACCCGTAACAGCCACTCATTTTTTGGTGTCTCTATAGTTTTGCCTTTTCCGGAATGTGATATTATTAGAACCATACAGTCTACAGCCTTTTCAGACTGGCTTCTTTAATTTTACTTATGCATTTAAGATGCATTCATATCATTTTATGCTTTACAGTTCATCTCTTTTTATCTCTGAATAATATTCCATTGCATCAGTGTACTGCACTTTGTTTATACTTTCGCTTATTGAAAGAAATCCTAGTTGCTACCAGTAGCTTTTGTTGATTATAAATATAGCTGCTGTAAATACTCAAGTGCAGTTTTTTGTGTGGACATAGTTTTCAAATCAATTGGTAAATATATAGCTGCACAATGCTGGATCTTATGACAAGACCATATATAGCTTTGTAAGAAACTGACAAACTGTCTTCCAATGTTGTATCATTTTGCATCCCCACCAACAGTGAAGAAGGGTTCTTGCTGTTCCATATTCTTACCTGCGACTGGTATTGTCAGTTTGGTTTTTGTTTGTTTTTGTTTTTCGTAGCCATCCTAAAAGTGTATAGTGGTACTATATTGTTGCTTTAATTTGCGATTCCTTAATGACAAATAATGTTGAGAATCTTCTTATGTGCATATTTGCCAATTATACTTTGTTCAATGAGGTGTTTGTTCAGATCTTTTGCCATTTTTTAGAGCAGTTTTACGTTCGCAGAAAAAATTCAGTGGAAAGTAGAGAGAGTTCTCACATAGCCCCCATCCTCACAAATGTACAGCCTACTTTTTGCCCATCTTTTAAGTGGACCGTTTGTTTTCTTATTGTTGGGTCATAGGGAATTGTATATTTTTGATACAAGTCCTTTATTGGGTATGTTTGTTGCAAATATTTTATCTGAGTTCTGTGTTGTCATTTCATTCTTCTTTTTTTTTTTAAATGGAATCTCATTTTGTTGCCCAGCCTGTCCCCGAACTCTGAACTCTTGGGCTCAAATAATCCTCCTGCCTCAGCTTCCTGAGTAGCTGGGAATACAGGCATTCACCACCACACCTGACTTGTCATTTTATTCTTGTCATAGTGTTTTCTTTATAGAAATTTTAATTTTAATGAAGTTCAAATTATCTAACTTTTTTTTTTCTAGGATCATGCTTTTGGTATTGTACCTAAAAATTCACTGACAAATACAAGGTCTGCTAGATTTGTCTCTATGATTCTTCTAGGAGGTTTTTAGTTTTGTGTGCTTACGGTTATGTCTGTGATCTATTTTAAGTTAATTAATCTGAAATGTTTAAGGTATGTAGGTATGTGTCCAGGTTCTTTTTTTTTTATTTTTTAATGTGTGGACAGCCAAATGTTTCAGCACCATTTGTTGAAAAAAGTATCTTTTCTCCATTTAGTTGCCTTTGCTCCTGTCAAAGACCAATTGACCATGTTTGTGTGGGTCTACTTTTGTACATTCTATTCTTGTCACTTGATCTAAGTATGTTTTTTCCAAGATCATGCTGTCTATATCTTTAAAGTAAATCTTGAATCAAGTAGTGTCAGTTCTTTGACTTTGTTCTTCTGCAGTATCATGTTGGCTTTTTTAGGTCTTCTGACTTTCCATATGAACTTTCTAATCAGTTTGTAGGTATTTACAAAACAGCTCAATGGAATTTTGATTGGGATTGCATTAAATCTAGATATCCAGTTGGTAAAAATTGGTATCTTCACAATATTGAGTTTTAGAAATCCATAAACATGGTATATTATTCTGTGTGTTCAGATTTTTTTTATTTCTTTTATCAAAGTTTTGTGGTTTTTTGCATATAAGTCCTACACTTATTTTGTTTGATTTATAACTAAATATTTCATTTTTGGTGCTATCATAAATTGTTTTGATTTGTAACTTCAAATTCCAATTATTCCTTGCTCTTACAGAAGAAAATAATTGACTTGTATATCAAAACCACGTACATTATTTTCCTAAGGCTGCCCAAAAAAGTACTACAAACTGAGCGATTAAAATAATAGAAAGGTGTTCTCTCAAGAGTATGGAGGCTAGAAGTTGAAATCCACGGAGTTCATAGGCCCATACTCCTTCTGAGTTTCTGAGTAGAATCCTTTCATGTTTCTCTCTAACTTCAGGTATTGACTTTGGATCCTCGGCCTTCCTTGGCTTGCAGCTGTATTACCACAATCTCTGCCACTGTTGTCATATGATGTTTTTCCTGTTTGTCTCTGTCCAAATTTCTCCCTTCGTGTAAGGACATCATTCATATTGAATTAAGGGGTCCACCTTAATGACTTCATCTTTCATTTATTACATCTGAAAAGACCCTATTTCCTAATAAGGTTATCTTCACAGGTACCTGGGTTAAGATTTCAACATATCTTTTGGGAGGGCACAGTTCCATTTATAACACTATGAATCCTATGATATTGCTATACTAGCTATACTAGTTAATTACAGGCGATTTTAAAATTTTCATGGCAATATAGGGGGACTATGAAGACACATTAACCTAAAATAGACTTATCAAGCATTACCATTTCTAATTTATATGAAAAATTTACTTTCTTGAATATTTATTTTAGAAGTTATTGCTATTCAGTATGTATAATGGAATTGTGCTTACCAGATGCAAAAAATCCTAAGTCATGCACTGAAGGTATAAATGTATAAAGCTAATTATAGAGTAATTTTTATAACTATACCACAATCAAATAGCTTTACAAGGATGTCTGAACGAAATATATTTTGTAAAGTATAGAATAAATAAAAAATTATTTGCATATACCTGAGTTTGGGAATATAAATTCAAGGCCTTGAGTTCACAATAAGTTAAATCATATCATTTAGAATAATTCTGAGCATATTAAAACATTTATAGAAAAAAATTTAAAAGAGATAGAGCATATTTTAATTAACTTAAAATTGCCAGGCTGTAATTTTGTGTGCTCATATATTTTAGTGTCCTTTAGCTCTGATAGATTAATTTTATAATGTTTTGAAAGATAACTTTCTAAGTAAACACTTAGCCAAAAGTAAAATCTAACTTATGGGTAATTGCTTTGAGTCTCATTTTCCTCATCAGTACAAAAAGAAAATAAAATTATGTAATCTGTTGAGTTAGTGTAAGGTTTAATGGACTTAATAGATTTATGTTTCTTTGAAGAGGGCCTCGTACATAGTAAAGCCTCAGGAAATGAAAGTTGATACTGATTTTGAGGATCAAACACTAATCTTTATAGTCCCCAAATAAATATACCATTTTCCTGATCAGTTAACTGGTAACATTTTTATTAGGATTACAATATTTTAAAAACTTTAATGTTTTATTAAATGTTTAAAATATAACAAAAACTATAAAATAACAACCCAAAATTTATCACACTATTTAGAAAACATAATATTAGCTCTTGGAGCTCTTTCATATCATATTCTCAGAGAAACTTGACCAAAGTTAATGAATATCCCGAAAATTTTCTTTATAATACCTATTCACTTCTGATTATATCTGATCATTTTGCAGTATCAATTTATACACCCGCTGATTTTTTGCTTCTTTATGAGTAGCAAAATTTTCTCTTTTTTCTGCCTTTTCTCTTTTAATATTTTCTTTATCATTTTTGGTGTTCTAAATTTTCAATACAATTTGTCTAGGTGAAGATCTTTTGTATTTCTTTTTCTTGGTTTCAGTGTGATTCCTGAAAATAGGTAGTCATGCTTTGTACCAATTTGGGAAAATTATCAGCCTTTATATTAAATACTGCTTTTCCTTCTTCTTTTTTCTGTGTTGTTCCTTCTCAGAATGCCAATTGGATGTATACTAGACCTTCTAATTCAGTCTATAATCTACGGCTTTTAACTTGTCTCAGATTGCAGTATTTTGACCTCTTACCTTCTGTTGTTACATTTGGAATAGCATGCTGAGCTCTATCTTCCAATTCACTGATTCTCTCTCAGCTGTGTCTAATCTTCAGATTAAAACATCCTTTGAACTTTTAAATAAGGTGAGTATATTTTTCATTTCTACAAGTTCTTATTGATTTTAAAACTACCTTGTGATGGTTTATAATTTCTTGTTCCCTGCTTATATTTTCAATTTTCTTTAGTTTTTAAAATTACAATTATTTCATAGTCACATGCTAATTTGCATATCTGAAATAGTTGCCTAATTTTGTTTTTATAGACAGTTATTTATGACAAGTTCTCTTTCCTGTTTTAAAATTTGGGCTTGTTCAGAAGTTTGAGGTTCCAGTGAGCTATGATGATGCCACTGCACTCTGTTACCCAGGGCAACAGAATGAGACTCTGTCTCAAAAAATAAATAAAAAATAAATTTGGGCTTATAAATATATATTTGGATGATCTTGATCAGTAGTAATTCCTAGGGCTTGGGTTAATGGGCATTTTCTTTACAGAGGGTTTGTGTTTGCTGCTGCCAGGTACCCAGGAAGTTACAATCTGAAAACACTTTAGAGCTAGAATTTCAGAGTAAAAATTCAAATCCTATATATAACTAAGTGTATGGTTATAGTATCATATTCTCTTGGGAGGATATTTTTCCCCACCTGGAGCTAAAACCAATAAAAATCCTATTATTTTTTCTTTTTTTGGTCCAGGGTGGAATTTATAAAGTTTACCTTTACATTGGGTGTGTATCTTTTTGTGGTCCATGAATTCTGAAGGGTTATTGTTCCACCTTCTCACCATATGAGGTCATAAGGCCTTGTCTCCCCTACTCTGGGCTACTGTTCAGGCTCTGGTACTGGCAAACTTTTTTAGAAGAATCTCCATTTAGTATGTGCCTACCAAACTTTCTTTTGTTCCCTTTCTTTTTGTTTCCTGTGCTTTCCTTGATTTTATTGCAAGCTTTGAACAAATTTTGGCTACATTTTGTGCAGCCTGTCTAGTAGGTTTAAGGAAAAAATTTTTTTAGGTTAAGCACATATCCATGAAATCAAAAACAAAATTAATTAATAAAAATTTCTTTTTTCTCTGAATCTGTAAGAGTCCATTACATAATACTGTGGTTGAAAAAATATATATCTTATTAATCAAAATACTTTTTCCAATTACAATTATTTTAAATTATAAAGCTTCTTTACCCTAAGAGATCTTAAAGTAATACATGTTAAAAAGTTAGACTCCATCTTAATGATGTAATTACAAGAGAATTAAAGATACTAATTTATTGCCAAAACATTAATAGAAAGTACCAAAATGATGCAATAAAATTAATGAATTTTTACTTAATTTTACTTAACATTTAGTTTTTATTGTAAAATATGTCATTTCAGAAGGCAACATATACACATTAAAAAAATCCTCTGAATAGTGAATTAACAACATTTTGAACCCATCTTAATGTAGCATTTTGCAATTAGCTAGTGTTGAAGTTAGGCATTGTTTTATTTTCACCATTTTCAAATATTATAATAATAGTAATAATGCTTTGCATTTAGGTAGTTTTTTTCAATTTATAAAACACTTTAACCTTTATTTTTTATTTATTCTTCATCATCTCAAATGGAGACAGATATAAATCTTTTATCTGCAATTTTTTAAAGGAGCAAATTGAGACTCAGAAATAATGTGTTTTACATGACATTTCATGATTAGTAAACAGAAGAGCTCAGATTCAAACTAGATCTTCTTATTCTGGTCTAACATTCTTTGAATGCTAATTTTTATTTTTAATGGGATTTAAGAAGACTTAAAGGGGTCTATTTTTAGTATACATTGCTTTGCTTTTGTATTAAATATTTCAGTCAAACAGCCAGTCAATGTGGTTTGCCTGAAGTGAAAGTACTCCTTCTAGGTTTAAAAATACAGCTATATTTACAGAACTGAGTCTGTTCTGATAAGGAATATTTTATCAACACAATAACACTCTCTATGTCAGTGTGCTTTGCTTGTGAAGGTTTTAGCTGCACTTTATCTTTCCTGTAGACATGTGGTTCTTATAAAAATAAATTATTCTCAACATAAATAGAATGTCAGGGAGTTTGATATTTCTTTTGTCCCCTTTAACTGTGTCAGGTGTTTCAGTAATAAAATGTAAAAGACTTGGCCAATTTTAGCTTATTCCTCCTGATCTGAAGAACTGCTTTCTATTCCAATACAAAAATTGTGTGCACTTGTTCACATAGTACACATCTCAGGCAATGACAAAGCAGCTTCCTGGTGAGGAAAATTGCAAAGAACGTTCATCCACTTAAGAAAGAGATCTGATCAAATGAGACCCTCAAAAGCCACGAGCAAAAGTCGTAACCACAGTTACTCATGCATTCATTGCTCTAAGACATTCATCTACTTTTTAAATTAATCTGGCAAGAACATTATGTTTTGGGAAAAGTGACTCCTTGAAGAAAACTTAGTAATATTGACTTAGCAGTTATACAATACAATCTCACCAATCAATTAAAGGGTGATCCAGCAGGATTGGTATAACTTGTTGGAAATTAATCAACCTGTGCATATTAAAGTTTGAGAGTGTTGCTACAGGATTATTAGGGGACATGGATTTCAATATTAGTAACTTTTTAATCACCCTCTAATGTATATTAAATAAGTTAATTTCCTAAAGAAAACAATTTATTATTTTACCTTATTGATAACCCTTTGAATTAAATCACTTTTTTCCAATAATGGAGAATGATAGTTACTCCTAAATTGGTATTCACTTTGCTCTGTTAACTCCTCTACCTTAAGCTGAACAAAAATTCACCACTTCAGTTACATATTCTCCTGAATGTTAAGCTCAGTGAAAGCAGGGACTCTCTATCCCAATGCCTGTTTCAAAGTACATGGTAAATAAATATTAGAATAAGTGAATGAAAGACTAGAGATACAAATGAATATAATATCATTGATTAATACAATTATTCCCTTGGGAAAAATTCAGGGAATATCACAGACCTTGCAAAATATTTCCTCACATAATTTGTAATATATATTTAAATTTTTGTTATGAAAGCTTGTTGTATAAAATTCTTAGGGTATTTTTCTTATACAGTTATTGATAATTAACTATTCCATTTCACACTTACCTATTTGAACATGATATTTTCTTAAATATTTACTTTCTTAATTCATATAGAAAAATATTTTAATGTCAGATAGCATAAGATATCTTTCATTTATTTTAGCAGCAAATAAAATTCATATTCTATTAGTACAACTAGGGAATCAAGAGGATATTCATCAATATGGCATCCTTTCTGGGTTTATGTTAGTTCTTACGTGGTTCAAATTTGGTCATAGCTCATTGACATATAGTGTTATTTGGGATCTTGGAGTCTTAATCTTTAGGGAATACTGGAATGGATAATTGTTTTTCTTACAAAGTACCTACCTGTTACTTACAGAAAGATTTGTCTATAGTACTCTCAATGCACATGCTGATGGCAGCTTTTAACCACATTTTTCTCATGGGTCTTTAGCTCCCTCTATTCAAAATAACTTCAGTTTTAAGATGTAAGCATTAAGATGACTAAAAACTGTGTCCACTCAACAACAAAAATCAAGTCTGTCTCATATCAGTCAAATCCAGTGATGTACTCTTTACAAGACTATTTTCCTGGAAATAAGTTGCCTTAGTGTAAAAGTTGTTTGACATTGAATTGCTTTAGATCATAAAATTGATTATTTGAGCACAAACATAAATTGCCAAAACCTGTTGACAGAAAATGCCTCTTCTTTAAAGTGTTCAGGCATGTGTACATAGGTTAGTGTAGAGTAATGCAATTTTCACCCGGAGATGCTGTTAAACTGTTGATTCTGATTCAGAAGGTCTGGGTAAGTCCTTGAATTCTCAGGTGATATTGATGCTACTATTCTGCAGTCCACACTTTGAATAGCAAAGTTTTAGAGCATATTGAAACAAAGCATTAAAATAAAACCTGCTCCTTGGTCATTTTTACCTTAGTCTGTTGCTATGATTTGAATGTTTATCCTCTCCAAAACACATGTTGAGATTTAATTGTCAATTTAAAGGTATTGGGAGGTGAAGCTTCTAAGAGATAATCCACCCTCATGAGTAAAGTTAATGCTTTAATCCAAGAGATTTTGGGAGTGGGCCTTCTCCCCTGGCTCTTCTGTCACATGAGGAACAGTGTTATTCCCCTCCCAAGGATGCAGCTTTCCAGTCACCATCTTGGGAACAAAAACTGGGCCCTCACCAGACACCAAACCTGATTGTACCTTGATAGTGGACTTCCCAGCCTCCTAAACTGTGAGCAAATATATTTCTGTTCATTATAAATTACCCAGTCTGTGGTATTCTTTTATAGAAGCACAAATGAGCTAAAACACTTACTTTTTTTTAATTTCAAAGTATTATGGGGTACAAATAATTTTGTTTATGTGAATCGCTTTTAGAATGCTTGAGTCATGGTTATAAGAGTGTCTATCACCCAGGTATTGTTCATTGTACCCATTAGGTAAGTTTTTGCCTGTTCCCTCCTCCTCCCCCACCCCCAGTTGATTTCCATTGAGTTTTACTGCCCTCTATGCACATGGATACTCATTGGTTAGTTCCAATTTAGTAGTGAGTACATGTGTTTATTTTTCCATTCTTTAGATACTTCACTTAGGATAATGGTCTCCAGTTCCATCCAGATTGCTGCAAAAGGCATTAATTCATCCTTTATATTGCTGAGTAGTAGTCCATGGTATACATATACCACATTTTGTTAATCTACTCATGAACTGATGGGCACTTGGGTTGATTCCACATCTTTGCAGTTGTGAATTGTGCTGCAATAAACATATGGGTGCAAGTGCCTTTTTTATAAAATGACTTCTTTTCCTTTGGGTAGACACCCAGTAGTGGGATTGCTGGATCAGATGGTAGGTCATCTTAGTTCTTTGAGGAATTTAATTTATTAGGCTCATTCACCTGACTGCACACCTCCACGAATATGTTGTACCATCTTCTCTCCCCACCTAATTAATTTATAACATTTTCATCATTACTGCCCTACTTACCTAATCTCAAAATAAAGGTTGATGGGTGTAAAAATATAGATGGATAGTTAGATAGAATGAACAATATCTGATAACACAACAAAGTGACTATAATCTTTGTTTGCTTTTCAACCATTACAAAATGGCTTATATGTTTGATAATTTTCCAAATTTATTCTTTTAAAACTAATATATTTACCCTGAAATGTTAAATTCAATAGATGTTTTAATACTTGAAGTGCTAGATTTTTGTTTTCTTCTGACATCCATATGTACATATTGACAGCTTCCTTCTTGAAACTGCTTTGGCCTCCTGTACTCAGCTATGTCCTATTTCTCCTCCTCACTTTATGATATTTATTTCTCAGTGGCTTTCAGGGGAATTCTAAAGGTGGCTATTGAATATAAACTCTCCATTAGGGAATTATATTCATTCATATGGCTTCACCTATCTTCTGCATTCTGATGATTTTCAAATATCAAACACAAAATAGCCAAACCTAAATTGCTTGCCTTGCATCCCAACCCTCACCAACTACCTCTCCTAATTTCTTTTTCAAATAATTTCAACACAATTTGCCTAATTCATTTTGTTCCCAGTGATCCGTACTCTTTTGTAATTGTGTGTCACATTCTGTAAATCACTCCTTCTAAATATCCCAGAAGGCATTTCCCCAACCTTATTATTACTGATATTTTCTAATGTATACTTTCGTTGTTTAGTTTGATTTTTTTCAGTAAACTCATGATTTTCCTATATTCTATCATCTAAAGCTAATCATTTTTATATTATCTCCACTATGATGTTTCTAATTAAGAAACAATTTTGAATACCTTTTAAAAGTCATCTCGTGTGTCTCACAAGTACTTCAGGATAGAAAGTCCTTAATATGACATTCAAGAAACTTTATAATTAGGAATAGTCCTACTAAAAATCTCTTCCTTTTGATTAATTCTGTTTTCTTCCACATCCAACCTAAGTACTACATGCTTTGAGAAAACATATCTTGATATTCTCTTTCGTCTGCCATCTGAGGTATCACTTATCATGATATAAAATTTGTATATCTGTTTCCTTCTTTTACTTGTAATCATATTCATGGTTTATATGTAGTTTCAAAAATAATATTATACATAGAAAGTTATTTAAAAACTTTTCAGACTAAACTAAAAGATAAATATCCCTTCTTTACTTATGGAAAAGTTAACATTTCTAAAATGAGTTTTTGAATGAAGGAACATGAAAATACTTAATTTGAAAAGGAAATGACCTTCTATCCTTAACCTTTTATGGCAATTTAATATAGTACTTTTGTGACTCATTTTTTATTTCTAAGAAGAATAATGATATGGCTGCCATTTAATGTTCAGCCACTTTTGAAAAGATCTTACTGATATGGGACTATGATCCCCAATCAATAAAAGCTGCTAGTGACAGAAACCAACATTACTTGAAACAAAACAAAATGAAAGACCTAGGGTTTGATGACCATAAAATAAAGCAGAACAAGGGGTTCATACATACATTGATGCAGTTCAAATGCTATTAGCCTCATGACGCCCCCACACCAACATAGACCCTTCTCCTACACTCTCTCTCCACCACACACACAAGTTCCTCGCCACTCTTACTTTTGCTTTCCAAAATTTCTCTGCCATGAAAACACTCTTAAGTTGCCCCCATGGCCTCTTCCTTATAGTATTCACTCCTTTGTGTAATCTCCTCTTCTTGAGTGGCATGACCTGTGACTTGCTTCTTCCTAATAGAATAAAGCAAAGATGATGGAATGGTAGAGAGTACATATACATGATTCCATTACATAATATTGTAATGCCCTTTATAGGAGGAGACCCTTTCTTGTTGGCTTGATGAAGCAAACAGCAATGTTGGGAGCACGAGGAACAAAAAACTGAGAGTGGGCTCTGGGAACTGAGAGTGGCCTCCAGCCAATAGCCAACAAAAAAATGAGGCCCTTCCTGCTACAACCATAAGGAATTGAATTCTGTCAATAGTGACATAAACTTGAAGCAGATACTTCTTTAGTCAAGTTTTCAGATTAGATTTCAGCCCTGATAAACATTCTGGTTGAAGCCTTGCAAAGAACCCAGATAAGCCCTGCTGGATTCCTGACTCTATAAACTGTGAGATAATAGATGTCTGTTGTTTGAAGCTGTGAAGTTTGTGGCAATATTTTTATGTAGCAGTAGAAAATGAATACATTCTCCTTTTGAAGTATTTTACATTTGTGATAGGGAAAATTCTAAAATTGCCACCTTAATATGTCCATGCTTAATTCCAAGTATAGTGAACCTGATGCACTATCGAGTCCATGATTATATTAATTTAAATGTAAAAGGTGTTTCAAAGATGTAATTAAGGTTACTAATCAGTTGACTTCGACTGGTAAACTTTCCAAAGGAAAATTAACAGAATGTGCTTAATTTAATGTGCTTTTTCAAAGCAGAGAGATTTTTTTGTTTTTGGTTTGTGTATATGTGTGTGTTTTTTGGGAGGGGAGCTGGTAGAAGATAAGGAAGTCAAAGCCATCCAGACATGAGAAGAATTTGAGGTTGCAGTGCTGGCTTGAAGATGAAAGGGGTCTCTAGAAAATGATAGTGGTTCCTATCTGACAGCCAACAAGGAAATGGGGTCCTAATTCCTACAGCCACAAGAAACTGAATTCTTTCAACTACCTGAATGAGTTCAGAAATAAATTCCTCCCAGAGCCTCCAGGTAAGAGCTTAGCCTGACCAGAACCTTGCTTTCATCTTTGTGAGACCACAGGCAGAAAACTCAATTAAGCCTACCCACAAAGAAGTCATAAAATGAGATTATGTAAAGCATTGCTGGTTGTTATAAGAGTGTTGGCTATTAGACATGAATGAACTGAGTGTATGTTAGCATGTTCCTGGAAAAGGAATGACATAATTTAACTCATGCAGAAGAAGGAAATCTCTGAGTGAAGTGTAGTATGTAAACCTGGAGGAAAGACAGGGTCAGAAGTAGAAAGGTCAGCTTGGCTTCCATTATAATAACAAAACAAGATATGGTAGTGTCTTGGACCAAAATAATTGCAATGAAGGTAGTGAGAAGAAGGGATGACATGCAAAATCTTAATTCCTGGTATGACATGGATAATGACAATTGACAATAGATGCCATAACATTTAGAAGAGTTGCTACAGAATGAAAAGAATCCAGTTTTAGTATATGTTTTGAAAATACATTTCATACATTTTGCTTATAGATTAGATGGAGAATTTTTTTTTTACCTCAAATGATATTTAAAGGGCAATTTTAGAAAATACGGCCTGCCAAGGGCAAGGCAACTGAAAAATTAAATCTTGGTCATCCCACTAGGAAAGGTATTTATACAAGATAAAGTGAGAAATCTAAAATGAAGGTGGAGAAAGGAATTGATGAATATGCGCTGACAACCATACTATGTTGAGAGATAATCATAGAGATTGTAAATCATTTTCAATTCATGTACCTTTTTCTTAGAACAAATTTGTAAACTCATGAAATAAAACACATTTTACAGGAAATCTAATGTTATACAAATATTTGAGAAATACTATATTAATATATGTATTAATATATTAAATTATAAGTAATAACAGCAATTCTAAAACCTACCATAATTTCAAAATAGTAGCTAGTTTATTATTTTATCATATCTGTAACAACTGTGAGTTTATATGAACAATATGTGATTTATATTGATAACAAGTAATACAAGTTAAGCATCCCTGATCCAAAAATACAAAATCCAGAATGCTACAAATCTGAAGCTTTGGGGCTACCAACATAACACAAGTGGAAAATTCCACACCTGACTTCATGTGATAGATCACAGTCAAAATGCAGTCAAAATTTGTTTTCATGCATTGGATTATTAAAAATATTATATAAAATTATCTTCAGGCTATGTGTATAAGGGGAATATGAAACAATAATTTCATGTTTATATTTGGGTCTCATCACCAAGATATATCATTATGTACATGCAAATATTCCAAAAATTGAAAAAACTCAAAATCTGAAATACTTCTGTTCCTAAACATTTCATATGAGGGATATTCAAACTATGATTAATCCTCATATTTTATCATTTGTTGACTGTTTTCATGTAGAAAATTTCAATTGGAGACTAGTGAACAAAAATATGTATTTTTTTCCTTCAGCCAAGTTTATGCTGTCTTTGAATTCTATCCGTGGTCAACTATTGGCACTCTAGTGCTTGCTATGCTGACCACCTTTATGACGTCTGGCTGCCCTTTCTCACCCTATCATACTTCAAAAGACGTTAGTATTGAAGATTGTAAAAAGGAAGCCACACATCCATGGCCTAAGAGCCCTAGAATGCAAAGTGAGACAGAAATCACAAAACATAGTGGAGGAGCCAACTTTTCCAAAAGACACAACCGAGATTTTATATTTGTTGAAGTCTATAAGTGATAAGAATCATTTTAATCACAATAATTGTCTTCTCTAAACTATTAATTTAAAAACTTACCTAAATATGCTTTATTTGCAAAAGACAAAAGAACTTTGTTAATATTCTGTTGGTCATTGATTTTATTTTGAGAGAGATGAGGATTTAAGAGCATTGACATTATGCACCATAAGCATATTTTGTCTAGACATGAAAACTTATTAGAAATTTTATAAAATTATGTTCAAGTAAGAAAAAATCTTTTTAGAGCAGATATAACTAAGCCATATGTCCTATTCCTTGGAAAATTATTCAGTCAGTGTGCCAAGAAAAATATTCAATAAAATAAATGTTTTCATGGTTTGTGAACCAGTGAAATGGAGTGAATTAACACACAATCCTAGAAACTATTTCTACTGAATAAAGTGGAGAGAATACTTCAGTTGGTCAGTTGCCTGAATGTTTCTGGTCCATTAATTTAGTTAAAGCTTACTAAAATGACTTCATTATAAAAGAAAATGCTTGAAGGGCAAAAGATACTTGTGTGAATGCATCTTTATATCGTTATAAGAACATTAAAAGCAATATTTTAAAGAGCTTTATAAAAATATAAGAAAAATAAATATTAAGTAAATATGTAAAGGAAAATTTAATCGCTCTTTTCCTGCTGAAGCAATTGGGATATTTTTAATTTTTCAGAAGTTTGCTTTTCATTTTACAGATTTAAAATTATTAAAGTGTTAATGTTCATAAAAATTAAGCTTTATTTTATTTAAATGAATTTTTAAAATTCCAAAATAAATAGAACCAGCTGTAATTATATACATATATGTACATTTATATTTTATTATTCAAATTTTTTATTGAAAATGTTTGCCTTCTATGCCAAATTCTCACAAGCTAAGATAGGTGTACAACACAAACAAGGCACAGCTAAATACTTTTTAATGACATTAAGCCAAATAACTTTCAGGTTTTCAAACAATCAAAGCAAGTGAAGAGAAAACTTGAAACAAATTGGAAAATCTGTTTGGATTTTGCAATTAGTCCCCAAAGAATTTTCCCCCAAATACCTCTTCTTCCTGTGTGTATGCTCTTAACCCATTTCAAGAAAGAGAGCTTATTTTTTCTTCCTGTTCAATATGTACTATCCTTGTGACTTGTTTTGACCACTAGAATGGATCAGAAATGATAATTTGTGATTTTTGAACTCAGGCATTATGAGAGTGTACCAATCTCCATTTCTTGCCACATGGAACCCAGCTGCCATGTTGTAAGAAGCCCAAACATCAGCCTAGAGAGCCCACCTGGCTAAGAACCAAGCAGATAGTGAGAACTGTGGTCCTAGACATATGAGCCAAATTGAATCATTCCATCCATCTATCCCCAGGCATTCCAGCTACCCTGCCTAAGATACTAGGCACGTGAGGAAAGAAGTCACCTGGAATGTTGTAGCCCAAAGGAGGTTACGTAGAGCAGAGCTGAATTATTATCACTGGATTTATAGAATTGTGATATATAAGAAAATGATTGTTGTTCTAAGTCACTAAATTTTGGAGCAGCTTATTATGAAAAAAAATGATGACTAAAATAAAAGTAGAATACAAGAACTTGCAGCCTTGTTCAAAGATTATGCTTTCATGTTCTACTCTTTTATGTGGTGCAAGGGTATAAATTAGAAACCTTGGAAAACATTGGAAGAAATCAAACCCCCCTCACAAAAATGAACTATTCAGTAAACAATTTATTAGTATCTACCAGAGCACACTGGGATCTAGTACGAGTGAGGAGAAAGTTTTGAGTGAACTTCATTAATCCTGTTCCAATGGTTATCTGAAAGTTACTTGTCTATGTAGATGATCATGAACACCTGGGAGGTGAAGAACCCTGAACAGTAGTTGAATAGTTAACTTGAGAGTTATCAAATTATTTTTGCTTAACTTTTATCTCCCCTGAAGATAGACAGACACATCTTTTACTTCAAGCTCATGAATTTGAGCATGTTGTTTGTGAAAACAACTTCTTATTCTATTTTGTTTTAAGCAACTACTGGATCAACCTGGACAACTATGTGAAGACATGACACAATATGGTCAATACTAATGGCCAGTATCAAAACCATTCAGCACAATGAATATTCAAGCAGCTACAAAATCATGCACGGAGAAAACACCTCTCTTCAAAGAATTTCTTTTATGTGTTCTATTTCTTCAATGGGGTGGAAAAAATGGTCAATGCTGTTAATGATGTTTCAAGGCTTATCTACTCACAGTATGTTATATTAATAAAATTATATATGATTTGTAAGTGTGTACTTGCATAAAAGTGGATGCTGTAGCATACTTTGTAAAATCAAGATTAGAATATGAACGCTTTTGAGATAGATAAAATAGATGAAACAAAAGTGGATTGCCATCTAAATATGCTGACTAAATGATGTTCTGTCTACTAAGAAACATTAGAACAGTGTCTAATATCTTCAAAGTATTGAGATAAAATAAGTGTTGGTTTAAAATTGTGCACTCAAAAAACGTCTCATAAAGATGGATTAATTTTCAGATATTTTTTGACTCAACATTCCTAATCCATAAATAGAAAACAAAATTGGCTCCCTACTCCCCATAACCTGTAATTTGAGAAGATTGCAGTAATTAAAATGAAGTTTAAAACTTAGATAAAGTGAATTAATTATGATGAATAAAGTCATTGTCTCGCTTTAGGCTGCTCTAATAAAGTATCATAGACTGTATGGTTTATAAACAACAGAAGTTTTTTCTCACAGTACTTGAGGCTGGAAGTCCCAGATCAGGGTACAAGCATGGTTGAGTTCTGGCGAGAGCCCTTTTCTGGTTGGGATACTGCTGATTTCTCATATCTTCACATGGTAGAATGACAATTAGTTAGCTTTCTGGCCTCTTCTTATTAACCACCCTAATTACCTCCCAAAGGCCTCCCATCAAAATACTATCACATTGGCATTAGGGTTTAAATATATGAATTTTTGGAGACACAAATATTAAGTCCATTGTGTTCTACCACTTGCCCCCTAAATTCATGGATTTCTTACATGCAAAATACATTCATTCTATCCCAAGAGCTGCAAAAGTCTTGTTATGGCGTGAGCTCTAAAATCCAAAGTCTCATCTAAATATCATCTAACTTATATATGGGTGAGACTCAAAGTATGATTTATCCTGAGGCAAAATTCCTGTCTAGCTGTGAACCTGTAAACATAAACAAGTTATGTGCTTCCAAAATACAATAGCAAGGCAGGCATTCCAAAAGGGATAAATAGGAAAGATGGAAGGGGTAGGGGGTACAAGCAAGTCTAAAACCTAGCAAGGTAAACTTCATGAGATCTTAGGTCTCAAAAATAATCCTCTTTTGCTCTGTACTCTGCTCTCCCAGGTCACTAGGGCAGTGGTCCCACCTTCTGGAGCCGCTGAGGCAGAGATATGGCCCTACAGCTCCCTTAGGTGGGGATTCCAACATCAGGGTTCTGCTGTGCAGGGGTTGGGTCCCTGGCTATGAGCAGCCTCACCCCTATGGCTTGGGGCAGAGGTCACCTGGCATATTGAACGCAAGGCAATTCCCCTTCCTCCCCTTTTTTGAAACTAAGAAAGGAGCCCTTATAACTCTCTGAATTGCCTCCTCAGTCATTCTTTCCTTGTCTTGAAGATTATGGCACCTTTTGCAGCCACATAGCTCTATGGTCTCACCACGTGAAACCCAAGAAGTCTGACAACTTTCTTCATTCCTTCCTATCTCCTTCCCCTTCAGTTAGAACTGGCAGTTTTCCTCCTGGGGTAGCTGATTAAGTTTGTGGTTCATAGAAATAATAATCTCCTTATCAAAGGGTCACTTGAACATGCCCCTAGTGTTCTCTTCCAAACATGTTTGCTTATGTTCTGCAATATGGCTACAATGAAGGTTTTCCAAATCATTAAGTTCTAGTTCCTTTTTGTTTAATGACTCTGTCTTTGAGCCATTTATTTCTTCTTGCATTTTTCTATAAGCAGTTGGGAGGAACCAAGTCACTACTTCAACACTTTGCATAGAAATATCCACAGCTAAATATCCAATTACATCACTTGCAAGTTCTACCATCTCCAAAACAGTAGAATAGGAACAATTATTGGTCACTTTATAACAAGGATGACCTTTTCTCCATTATCCAATAACATGTTCCTCATTGCCATATAATTCCTCATCAGAACGGCCTTTACCATCCATATTTTACCACCATTCTGTTTATGATTACTTATGTGTTCTCTAAGAAGATGGAGACTTTTCTCCAGTGCTCCTTTTAAGCTTCTGAGCCTCAAAAGTCCCTTCGCGACAATCTCAACCTCTTCTAGCATGCACGTTAAAACTATCCCAGCCTCTACCTGTTACCCAATTCCAAAGCTGCTTCCACATTTTTAGGTATTTGTTACAGCAGCACCTCATTTTTGGTACTGAAATCTATATTATTCAGGGCTCTCTGGAAAAACAACAAATAGTTTATCATGTATGTAAGTGTGTGTGTGTACATATCTTAGAAAAATATTTGTTATAATGTTATTTACTCAAACAATTATAAAGGCTGAGAAGTTCCACGATATGCCACGTACGAGCTGAAGACACATGAAGATTGGTGACATAGTACAAAGGCCTGAGAGCTGGCATAGATTTTAGTCCAAATATGAAGGCCTAAAAACCATGAGCACAAAGGCAAGGAAATGGTTGAGTCTTGCACCTCAAGCAGTTAGGCAGAAGGAGAGGAAATCCAACCTTCCTCAACTTTTTGTTCTATTCAGGCCTTTGATGGATTGGATAATGACCCTCCACATACCCACATTGGGTGACCTGCTTCTTTACTCAGTTCACCAATTCAAATGCTAATTTATTGAAGAAACACCTTCAGAGATGCACCTAGAAGTGATAATTCATCAGATATTTGAGCATCCTGTGGCCCAGTCAAGTTGACACACAAAATTAGCCATCACAGTCATATAACTACATTGTCAGTTTTAGAAAAAAATTAGCACACAATAGGAATGACTGAATAGATTGAGAAAAAATAAATTGAAGAAATTAAAGCTGTTGTAACAAAATACCCAACAGCTAGATTTTGAGAAGATAAATCATATTTGAAGACAAAGTCAGGGAAATAGAGAATCTATCTGTAAGAATTAACTAGAATGAAGAGAAAGAGACAGGTAGATGAAAACTTCAGAAGATAGTTTTAAGAAATAAACGGAATGAAATATGAAGTTCTATTGTAGGATTAATTAGAGTCACAAGAAGAAGAAAATGTATGAGAGGAGATAATGACAGCAAATTTTCAAAAACTGATTAAAAACATAAAAGAGTCAGGAAATTTAATTTTTCTAGAGAAGAAGTATGAAAAATATATCTTAAGCAAAGGCAGTGAAATTTCAGAACACCAAAGACAAAGTGAAATAGACAGGATGTTTGTGTTCCCCTCAAATTCCTATGTTGAACCCTAACCCCAATGTGATGATATTTGGAAGTGAGGCCTTGGAGAGGTAATTAGGTCATGAGGGTTAAGATCTCATCAGTGGAATTAGTAAATTTATGAGAGGAGGACAGAGAGCTAGCTCACTCTTTTCTGCCATCTGAGTATGCAAGAAATCAACTGTCTGCAACCTGTAAGAGGACTCTCACCGGAACCCAACTGTGCTGACACCCATATGTTGGACTTCCAGCCTCCAGAACTGTAAGAAATAAGTTTCTATCATTTATAAGACATGCAGTCTATGGTAATTTGTTGTAGCTGCCCAAACTAAGAGAGAAACTATTTCACATCAGGTATAGATTTGCATATTTATCTGCAAAAGGTCAAAATCTCAAGTGTCAGCATATTTCTCAACAATGACAATGACATCCAGAAGATAATGGAAAATATCTTCAAAATGTTGAAACAAGGTAAAGTTCAGTCTAGAATTGTGCTTCTATAAACCTGTGAAAAAATGTGAAAACACTTTTAGTAAAAAATACATAAGGTAATTTATATATAAAGATGTCTATTAAAAACCTCTATGAATAGAATATAATACAGGAAAAACAAAAATCATTTCAGAATCATATAGGAAATGTAAAAAGAATGAGAAAATGCTAGATATACATTTTAAATATAAATACAAATACTAATAATTTGATAGGTTAAAACTGGACAAAACAAAAATATTGGAGGGAGGTGACATTTAAGTCACAGACACACAATCAGTTAAAATATTGTGAAATACCTGTTTTGTTTTAAGGAGGAAGTGCAATATGTTTTAAATTTTAAAATTATTGAAATATTTAATAAAATTGCATTTTAAATATGAAAATTCAAAGAATTTCTATATCCAGAACCTGTAGAGTCAGAAATAAGACAAAAAAGAATCAAAAAGGAAAAAAAGGAAAAAAATTTAATAAGGAAAATTGAGAGGTTAAAATGTATTAATATTCATAATTTATGTAAATTGGATAAGGTCATCAGTTCTCATTAAAGACATTGGCAGATTTTATTTTCAAATGTTATCATATTTTATTGAAAAAGTAACAATCCATATTCATTTTTTTAGAAATTGGCCTTTATTAGTTAAGGTGACTGTGTCATGGTAGGCCAATAATTTCATTCTGACAATAGGTAATCACAAATAAATTGCAAAATTGTGTTTTTATATGATATTAAACACCTGGAGAAGCAGCAAGAACTGTATCCACTAAAATTCTAGAAATGAAAGATCCTTCCTTGATGAACTTGATCCCTGACTGTGTCCTCTATCCCTGAGGGATTTTACTGAATGTGAACATGTCCTGAGGATTAGGTGTATTCCTAAACAGTGGAAAACTGTGGGGAAATAGAAACCAGCAGATGTTTTGTGCTCATAGAAGTCTCATGTACTAAATCGGAGCCCCAGTTAAAGGCTGTTTATTAGCAGAGTTATGAGGCGGTATAGAAGACTACAGTGCAGCGCCTGAAAAGGTGAGAAAAATCTCCTGAGGTTCTTGGTACTTAATAAACAAAGCTTCACTAGAGGCTATGTGAACTAGTACAATATCATATGAAGAAAGTGTGATGACTTAAAGACATATCATATAAACCCTCAATCAACCACTATACAACACTTACAGCTAATAAGACAACAGAAGAGATAAAAAGGGGCCATAAGTAATATTCAATCCAAAAGAGGCAGAAAAAGGAAGAGAAGGAACAAAGAATAGAGGGGATAAACAGGAAACATATACCAAAATGGTAGATTTAAACAAAAGCATATCAATAATCACATTAAATGTACGTAGTCTAAACCTCCCAGTACTAACCAGAGATTGCCAGTTTTGAATAAATACCACGACCAAACTACATGCTGATTACATGAATCCTATTTTCAACAGAAAGGAACAATTTGGTTAAAAGTAAATTATTAGGAAAAAACCATGTATACCACGGCAATACTAACCAAAATTAAGTTGGAATATCTGTATATTGACAAAATCAATTTCTGAACAAAGAATATTACTAGGACCAGGCAGAGACATTATATACTAAAAAGATGTCTAGTCTTCAAATTTTGAAATATTAACAGGCCTTCAAAATACATGAATTAAAAACTCAACTTCAACAGAGGGAGTCAAAATCTACAAACATTGTCAGAGATTTCAAGATTATTCTCTCAATAATTCACAGAATATATACAAAATTGGTAGGCCTGAATTACAGTATCAGCAAACATAATCTAATTGACATTTACAAAACACCCCAACAAAAAAACCAGCAGGGTTCATTTCTTTTCAAGTATACATGGAAGATTTACCAACATAGACTACTTCCTGCACCATTAATGTAATAGTATTTAATTCATACAAATAGGGTTTCTGGTCATGATTAAATTAAGTTATAAATCCGTAACAGAATGGTATCTAGGAAATTCACCAAAATTTAGAAATAAATATCAAATAAATTTTAAAAAATTAGAAAATATTTTTTAAGTGAATGATAAAAGGAGAACATATCAAAATTCTTAGAATGCATTAATCCTGTAATTATAGGAAATTTATAGCACAAACACATCCACAATAGAAAGAAGAAACGCCTCATATCAAGACCTCTGTTACCACTTTAAGAAAGTAGAAATAGGAAAGCAGACAAAATCCAAGTAAGACAACATAAGGAAATGATGAAAATCAGAGTAAAGAACAGTGAAATTGAAAAGCATAAAACAATATAGAAATCAATGAAAATAAAAGCTGGTTCTTTCAGAAGATCAATATAATTAATAAACATCTACCAGACTGACCAGGAAAAAAAGTAATGATACAAACTACATGTTGATAATGAGGGAGAATACGGCACTGCAGATTTTACAGATATTAAAAGGATAATAAGGAAGTATTATGAACAACTTCATAGTAATAAATTTTAAAACTTGGGTGAAATTGACAAATTCTTTTAAAAACCAAAACTATTAAACATAGTTGAGAAAATACAATAAATAGAAAAGACCTATAAGTTGATCGAGGTAATTCAGCTTATTAATAAATTTTTAAAAATTATCTCAATACATGAAAAAAACATTTGACAAAATTCAATATCTATTCTTGCGAAAACTGTCAGTAAACTAGGAATAGAAGTGAAGCAATTGACTCTTCTTGGCAAAGAGGAGACATGTGAAGAGAGAAGGATCTGGAAGGAGCAGGTATTTGAGCTGAGCCTTAAAGTGGAGTGGTTATTTCCAAGAAGATGAACAGTGAAGGGGGGGAGGTACACAGTAGAGGTCTAGGCTTTAGGAAAGTCATAGAATTATTATATTTTAGAAGTATGCGCTTATATTTAAGTAGTTCTCTACATTTAGAATACAGGTTATTGGAGAAGTAGGATGGCAAAACATAAGACCACACAACAAATACAGATTTTGTCTTGTTTACTTTGGTTTGGTTTTCCTTCTTTGCATAGTTTGCTGAGCATTTTTGTCAGGAATGGACATTAGATTTTGTCAAATGCTTTTTCTGCACAAATCGAGTTGATCATTTTTTAATTGCAGAAAATATGCCTAAAATAAAAGTTATCATTTGAGCCATTTTTACATATATACTGCCATGTGAGTTGTATTTAACTCATGCTAGTTTTGAGCCTGGGGCCTCGTGAAACATACGTAACTCACATGTCTCTTTACTTTGGGAGCTGCAAAACTATTTTTCAAGTTGCATATAACTCATGTACAGAAAACAATAAAAAATAACACATTTTTCATTAAATTAGAAAGGGTCATTTTATTTTCGAAGTTTTTATTTTATTTTCCCAATAAAACACTGTGGCCCCAAGGAAAATTTTTTTTTTCTAGTGTGGCAATGTGTCAAATGTACAATTCAGTGGTATTAAATACATTCACATTGTTGTGCAACCATTATGACTATCCGTCTTCAGAACTTTGTTTCATGCCAAACTGAAACTCTGTGCCCATTAAATAGTAACTCCCCATTATCCACTTCCCCAGCCCCTAGTAACCACCATTCTGCCTTCTGGCTCTACAAATTTCACTACCTTAGGTACCTCATATAAGTGGAACCATACAATATTTGTCCTTCTGTGTCTGGCTTTTTCTACTTAGTATGAGGTTTTCAACGTTCATCTATGTCGTAGCATGTGTCATAATTTCCTTTGTTTTTAAGGCTGAATAATATTCCATTGTATGTATATGCTAAATTTTTTTTATCCATTCATCCATGGATGAGCATTTGGCATTGAAAATTATGTTGCCATGAACATGGATGTACAAATATCTGTTTGAGCTCCTGCTTTCAATTCTTTTGGGTATGTACTCAGATGTGGAATTGTTGGATCACACGGGTAATTCTATACTTAGTTTTTTAACCATTATACTATTTTCCATAGAAGCAGCAATAATTTGCTTTCCCACCAGCAAAATAAAAGTGTTCTAATTTCTCTTTGTCTTCACAAATACTTGTTACTTTCTGTTTTTTTTTAAATATATGTTAGTCATCCTAGTGGGTATGAATTGGTGAGATAACCATTTTTTATTTGCTCTGTTAATGAGGTAAATTACATTAATTGATTTTATTTTGCTAATAACAAATATTTGGAACAGAAATTTTATATGATAACATTAAAATTACAGATTTTATTCATTTTGAATTTAATGCTTAGTAGATTTGTTTACTTTCTTCAGAAATTTAAGTTTGTGCACTGCAACTAGAAATTGTAATGAAAACTTTTAGTTTAGAAGAACCCTAAACAAAGGGCCAAATTAATTAATTCACCACCATTTTCCCCAGAGTAAAGAATCTCTGGCAGGTGGGAGGAAAAAATAAAGAATTGCTTTTAATTCTTAGTTTTAATGGCATGTATATAATATGGTATTATTTACTGTGAATTACTGTATATATTTTTTATATAATGTCTAACAATATAAGAAGGAACCATAGTTAGGTTAACAATATACTATGGGTAATCAAAAAAATCACTTTTTAAGACTTAAGTGTCAATGAGGATTTATGTGGAATGTGGTCTCTCATTTGAGGTTCATTGTTTTATTAAATTAGGATTAATTTAATTTTTAGTAATATCATTGTGTGACTTTGGATATGTTAAGATGCTTCTATTTCTTCATCATTATTCTTTGTGTCAGAAAAGCAAATGTGTGTCTGAGACTATCCATAGATCCATCGGCAGCTGAGTAGCTACTACAAGGCAAGAATCAGGAGAAAGGGAGTCAATGTCCAGCTATTAATTTATCTGTTAATTAGTTAAACCTTAATGTAGTGAATGGATACATTGAAATGGAATAGTGCAATGAACACTCAGTATAGAGGTGGTTAGCAGTGGGACAGACCTATCCAAGTAATCTGTGAAGTTAATATTAATCCCCTTTTCTCTAGATGAATGACCCTTTGTGTAATGAAAGCAAATATGGACAGCATTAATTATAATGGAGCTAAGAAACTGATTAATCATATTTTCCAAATCATATAAGTATTATTCCATACCAAGAACTCACAATAAATAGTCATTAAATTGAAATACCTCTTGTCTTATTCTGGATGGAGCTGGAGCCTATTCTTCGAAGTGAAGTATCACAAGAATGGAAAAACAAGCACCACATGTACTCACCACTAAATTGAAACTAATTGATCAACATTTACCTGCACATACGGAAGTAACATCTGCTGGGTATCGGGCAGGTGGGAGAGGGGAAGAGGGGATGGGTAAATTCACACCTATTGGGTGTGGTGCGCACTTTCTGGGGCATGGGCACACTTGTAGTTCTGACTCGGGAGGTGCAAAGGCAATATGTGTAACCAAAGCATTTATACCCACAAAATACTCTGAACTAAAAAAAAAAAAGAAAGAAAATTGTCTTTTCAGGTCCAGAAATAAAATGTTTGTTTCTATTTAAATAGTTATATGATTTAAATAGTCATACAAAGCCATTATTGGCACATGTGATTTTCATGACATATCTGTTTTATGTCTGTGGTATATGAACAGGCAAAATTTTATTTATGCCCCACTGGTGTTTAGCTCCTCCTGAAGGCCCTACACTTCCATTCTGGATACAGCTGCTACTCACATTCGTAGTTTTCCAGTCATCTCTATCCTGAAATTTTTTTATAGTAATATTTGTGCAATATTTCTTTTGAATGATTGAATTACATTAGTATTAAAAAAGACATTACATGAAACTAAGAACAGCAAAAAAGTAAGTGATTGAGAAAATACAAGCATAAAATCAATTTTCCAAATTACGTTTTTCTGTCCTGATGATACATAAAACTTTGTGAAGTATCTACTTTCTGGATTCTTTTCTACCATTTGATTTCATACTTTAATCACTAGTTTATTCCTTGCCCCAGGATCTCTTTCCTGGATATTTAGTATCTAACACAGACCAAGGCCAAATAAATAAGCTCTCATTATTTCAGCTCGCTAAGGCCTTCCCATTTGTTCTGATTTGAGCTCTGAGACATAGAAGGTCACAGCTGTCAAAAGGAAGAACATTGTTGGTTAAAATTCATCAATCTCAATAAGATGTCAAAGTCTTCCAAGTTTAGATTATTTCTTTGTCAAACTCCAGGGCATTTGGTGACTTAAGGAATCTACTGAATACTGGTTTAAATATCATTAATAAAACAATCCAGTAACTGAAGGTCTCTATTGTAAAGACAATTCTATTTCTAAAATACTGTGCAAAATATTTTGAGTGCAACTAAAGTTATAAATCATCTTAAAGGCACGACTTACACTAAAACTTATTACTTTTGATTTCTTAGGCATACCCTCTAGTACTATCCTAGACTAGTTTGAATGCTTTGTTTTAAAAATATTGAATAAATTTTTGAGATGATTTAAAATAATTTTTAAAATAGGCATTCGTTGTATCAAATGTCATATAACCTCTGGTTACTCCAATCTATTGAAGATAATGTACACATATTTTGACAGGTCCTGTTCTACAAATATACATGTTACTGCATGAAGGACTATGATAGCAGTTTCTTGTATCTTTAATTTCCAAAACCAAATGCAAATAAATGAATTGTTTTCTTTTTCTTGTTAATAATCAAAGTTAAAATAAATTAGATTGAATTGAAGGTATCTTCTTGTTTTTCAGAAAGCAATTTTTGGAATGATTAAGTTCCAAGTAATAAAATATTTAAGATGGAAACATATTACTGTTACCTATATTGCTATTTTCTCATAATATCAATATTACAAAATACTCAAATTCAATTAGCATCAACTAATGTTTTACCAATATTGAAAAACATGCCTTTAAAAAAATCTAAACAGATGTCTATTTTTCCTCATCATGTAAACCTTTAACTTCCATCAAAGCCCTCAAAATAGGTCTTCCTAATATAAATCAGTGAAATACAAATACACATAAAATGTAAACATAATCCTCACTTAAAGTTTAACAATTTTTAGAAATCTGAAAGATTCCATGATTCGCATGGGCACATAAGGAAAAGTTTAAGTTGATACTTAACTTGAATTACATGTAATATATACATAGAAAGGAAAGGAGAAATATTTTCAGTTCATATTGGAGTTTTTGGCAGAACAAAGATCATTCTGGAATCAAATACTAAAATATTACTTAGTTTTTAATTATATAAATAATAATGATAATGACAAGTACACTAATGCTGTTATGCAATGCTCCTTGCCCCTGAATGTCATTAAAGATATTGAAGCACAATTCTCCTTTCTTTTAAACTTTCCATTCTGAACCCATTTTTACCTGTGGTGACTTCCGATGGTCTATGGACTTCTTATTGTTTCAAATGGTTTTATTTATCTGAAGAAAATATTCAGTAAATGAAAACTGGAGCTGTTTTGCATTGAAGTAAAAATGTAATTTCAGAACATCAAGAGGGTGAGTCCTTAGCACTGTTAATAATAAAGACAATTCTCAACATCATCTTCTAGTGTTGATCACGATGCTTCTTCTTGCCAATATTGTGGCAGGGATGATAACTGCATCTTTCTTTTCAATTTCACAGTGCTATGTCCCTATGTCACTGATTGCAAAATATTGATTTTCAAGGGTTTTGGTTTTAGAGGACATATTGTTGTAGAATTGGTGGAGTACAGTCATCCAAAACGCAATGACACCCAAACTACTGGCCCCAAGAAGCACTGACATTTTTATATTTGATTTTTTCATGACTTCTATGTATCTCACAAATATTTTATTCACTTAGTTTTTAATCCTAAAAGCTGATTTGCAGCATTATGAACAGAAGAATAGGTGAATGCCTCAAAATAGCCTTCAGACCTAAGTTTCACATATTTTGGAATATGAGATATTTAGATTAATTTATGTAAGGAAAATTATAATATAATGGTAATATAAAATAACATTTTATTTATTGAAAAAAATTCAGCTGTTTTTTAAGTTGGAGTAAATTTTAAAAATATATATGTCTAAGAAAACCTACTAGGAATGTCTTAAAATGCTGCTGTGTTTCCATTACACATATCTATAATGCTATAGATGCAATTTTTATGACTGATTTTATTCACTTCCAATGCTCATTTTTTTCCTGTGACAAATTAAATATTTTTCAAATGCACAGAATTTTTTGCTATATAATAGTCCATCTATTTAATAAAATGCAATTTATTTTCCCATTCTTATTCACATTTTTTATTGTGGTAAAAATATAACATGAGATCTACTCTCTTACAAATTTTTAGTGCTGTATTGTTACATAAAAGCACAATGTTGCACAGCAGATCTCTAGAATTTTTTCATCTCACATGACTAAAGCTTTATACACATTGAACGGCAACTACCCATTTCTCCCTACCCCCAGGTCATAGCAACCATCATTCCACTTTCTGTATCCACGAATTTTAATATTTTAGTTACCTCAGATAAGTGGTATCTGTAATTCACTTAGCATAATGTCCTCAAGGTTCATCCATGTCATAGCATATTATAGGATTCCCTTCCTTTTTAAAAACAAAACAAAACAAACAGAAAAAAAAGAAGGCTTTTCAACACCCCCAAAACACTAGCTCTCCAGCAATGGACTCTAACCAAAAGGAAATTTTTGAAATGTCAGATATGGAATTCAACATATGGATTGTGAGTAAGCTCAGTGGTATCAATCAGAAAGTTGAAAACTAACACAAAGAAACCAAAAAAATAAAAATAATTCAGGACATGAATGAAAAACTCACTAAAGAGATTTAAAAAGAAAATAACAGAACTTCTGGAAATGAAAGTCATTTAGGGAATTTCAAAATACAGTGGAAAGTTTTAACAACAGACTTAACAAAGCAGAAGAAAGAATTTCAGAGCTTAAATAATATTCCATTGTATGTATACAGCACATTTTCTTTATCCACTCACCTGTTAATGGCACTTAGATTGTTTCCACCTATTGGCTAATGTGAATAATGCTGCAATAAACATGAGAGTGCAAACATCTCCTTGACATCCTGATTTCAATAATTTTTGGTAAATAAATGGTATTTCTGAATCATAGTGTAGTTCTATTTTTAATTTTTTCAGGAGCCTCCATATTGTGTTCTATAGGCACTGAACCAGTTTACATTCCCACCAACAAACAGTGTTTCAACAAACATTGTGCCTACTTTATCTCTCTTTCCAACACATTCCTGTTTTTTGTGGTTGCAAACCAGACACACAAATATTTCCTATATTAGACTGCTGCACTCCTCCTTCCTCCTATTAATGCAGGGGACCATGGCTATTGCCACCCTTCAGCTTCTTGAAGCCTTATTTCATTTGGCGGCTCTTCATCATATGTTGCAGCTTTAGGTTAAAAATGTCTCCTCTTGTGTAGTATTAAGTTTGCATTTTTGTTTTTCATGTTCTGTTGTTTGAGGGTGTTTTTTGAACGGGGAAGGGAGCAATGTCTATTGAATTCTACTATCTTAAACCCAGCAGTATTTTTTTCATAATTAATTAATAAACCATCAATCATTTTAAAAATTCTATTTTCCCAATCAATGTTATTTCTGTACTCCTAACTCTCATTTCTTATGTGTATACCAGAATTCTGTTTCATTTCTACTCCTATTATCATGTAAAAGATCCAGAGTTAGGTGTTGCTAACATGGCTGAATGAAACAGACTTTAATTATCTCTTTTTTTCTCTTGTCATCATTTAGTCTTTATTTGCCTTTATATGCCAATCAAAAACTGCATTAGTTGCTCTCATATAACGTGTCAAACACGCATTACTTGACCTTACTGTGAACAGCAGAAGAAATGTACATGTTAAATGCAGTAATATTTTATGACACCTTTCATAAAGTGGTATTATAGTAGTTTCTATTTAATCAATATAACCAACAGGGTGATATTTATTAATTTGAATATGAATTTAAAATACATTCTAGGAATTTTTATAAAATAGTATTATAATTACTTGTATGTAATCAGTAACTTATAAGCTAATGTTTATTTAGAATTTACTATTCTGGAAAGTCTATTGCTATGTATCATTATAGGTATGATTTTCATGAAACTAAAGGAACTGAAAGCAGATCCACAATCATTCATTTATTTATTCTTCTACTTGTAAATTGATGAGTGCTTTATATTGCCACACACGGGATGGTTGCTAGGGATTCAGGGGAGAACAAGTGTCCTGTTCTTATGCAGTTCCTATGGAGCATCCTAGAGTACTGAGTGCTAATCATATACACCCGGATGAAGGGAATCGTAGCTGTAGCTATTGGGATTATAGGCCTGATACACATGAGAGTCCAAGCACCATTACATTTCTTGTTAATTATTAGCCACACAGCATAACTGAGCATCTGAGAAAAATGTACAAATCTATCACCTTATTGTAGTTGAAGAGGGCAATGTAGACAGTCCTTTGGCTGAAAGTCTTCATTATGCTCTAGTGATTTCAGTTGAAAGTCAGCATCAGTCATTGCAAAATTATTTACCTATAAGTCCTGGAAAAATTATTTCAGATTAATTTTTGTTTAATTGAACAAAAATTCAGCTGAGCTGATAATGCCTTGAGCTATTCTCTCTCTCCTCTCTCTTTCGCTCATTCTTTTTCTCTTTCTCTCTCCCTCTCTCAGCCACAGAATATGCATTAGAATTTTAAAATTGGGTCAGAAAGAGGAGTCTAACATTCATTCAGTAAACCATTATATCATTTTGTACAGTAACAATTTGTTCTACAAAATTTGGATATTGTAAGATTTGATAAAGAAATGGTAACATTATAGATTAGTTTAGAACACAAAGAGAATTTATGTTCTCATTTGTTTGGATTCATCTAGTGTAATGCAATCATGAAATGGACAATGTAGTCATGGATTTTGACTATTTCTATTAAGTGTTCTCTTTTCTTATATTGTCTCCAAACTTCATAGAAAACAGCATGCCAAACATCAATAGAATGCAATTTCCTTCCTACATTGGAAAAAGAAAGCATATGTAGGTGTTTCAGCATTTAGCTTATGTACAGTGAGACTATTTTGAAAACACTGATTTTATAAAAATTATAAAACTCACTTTAAACTTTTCTCATTGAGTATATCACCTGTAAATTTATATGAAATGATTTTTTAATGAGACCTACAGAGAATCTTTGGCTAGAATTTGAATAACTAAACAGTGATTATTTTGGTAGTAAAATTTTTAGATCCAGAACTAGGATCCAAAATATAGTCATCGCTATTGTCCCCTCCAAAATTCATGTTGAAATGTAATCACCAATGTGGCAATATTGAGAGGGAGGGCCATTAAGAGGCTATTGGATCATGAGGGCTCTGCCCTCATGAATGGGTTAATCCATTCATGCGTTAATGGGTTAATGGATTAATGGGCTATCATAGGAGTGGTTATTGGTGGCTTTATAAGAAGAGGAAGAGAAACCTGACCTATGTGTTACAGAATATCTATATATTAAACAATAAATTAAGTAAAATGGGAATTTATGCAGGATTATAAGCTTGCCAAACTTACTTTTCTCAAAAAAAGATTAAATCAAAATAAAAAACTTCTACTTACCACCCATATTTATCAAATGTTTAATTGACTTAAAAGTTCCTCACTCCATTATTAAAGAATAAAATTCTAGGCTTGTAAAAAATAATTTAATTTCAAAATTCTGACTGTATATTTTCACAGCAATATGGAGGAATCTCAGAAACAAAGTGTTGAATAAAGGAATACAGGGGAAAATGTACATTACAATGGTTCAGTTTGCAGGGAGTATAGTTTATCTATGCTCATTGAAGTTAGAATAGTGATTACTTGTGGGAGCCTGAAATCAATACAAAGACTCAAACAAGGGCTTTTTGGGAGCTGTTGCTGTCCTTTTTGTTGATTTAGGTGATGGTTTCATGGGCATATTCAATTTGTTAAAATTCATCAAGCTGTTGTTTGCTAATGTGTGCATTTTTCTGCATGTGTATTATAATTTTTTAAAAAGTTTAAAAATCTAAATAGATTATATATTACTTTCTCAATTTAAATACTGCAGATTCATAGGAACTTCAGAGGCCCCTTTTCTTTTTTTTTTTTCTTATTTTATTTCATTTCAGAATATTATGGGGGTACAACACTTTGGTTATATATATTACCCATGCACTGCCCATGTCAGAGCTACAATTGTGGACATCCCCCAAACTATGCACCCCTCACCCATTCAGGGAGAGTTTTCCCATCCCCTCCACCCCCCTCCCACCTGCCCAACGCCTGATGAATATTATTTCCATTTGTGACATAAGTATTGATTAGTTAGTACCAATTTGATGGTGAGTACCAGTGGTGCTTGTTTTTCCATTCTTGTGATATTTCGCTTCAAAGAATGGGCTCTAGCTCCATCCAGGATAATACCAGCTGTGTTAATTCACCATTGTTTTTTATTGCTGAGAATACTCCATGGTATATGTATACCAGATTTTATTAATCCACTCGTGTATTGATGGGCATCTGGGTTGTTTCCACGTCTTTGCAATTGTGAATTGTGCTGCTATAAACATTCGTGTGCAGATGTCCTTATTATAGAATGTCTTTTTTTCCTTTGGGTAAATACTCAGTAGTGGGATTGTTGGATCAAATGGTAGTTCTACTTTTAATTCTTTGAGGTATCTCCATATTACTTTCCATAGAGGTTGTACTAATTTGCAGTCCCACCAGCAGTGAATGAATGTTCCTATCTGTCTGCATCCCCACCAACATTTGTTGTTTGGGGACTTTTTGATATGAGCCAATCTCACTGGAGTTAAGTGATATCTCATTGTGGTTTTGATTTGCATTTCCCTGATGATTAGAGAAGTTGAGCACTTTTTTATATGTTTGCTGGCCATCATTCTGTCTTCTTTGGAAAAATTTTTGTTCATGTCCTTTGCCCATTTTTTAATAGAGTTGTTTGATTTTTTCTTGTTGATTTTCCTAAGTTCTGTATAGATTCTGGTTATCAGCCCTTTATCAGAGGTGTAGCATGCAAATATTTTCTCCCATTCTGTAGGTTGTCTGTTCACTCTAGTGATAGTTTCCTTGGCTGTGCAGAAGCTTTTCAATTTGATCAGGTCCCATTTATTTATTTTTGTTGCTGCTGTGATTGCTTTGGGGGTCTTCTTCATAAATTCTTTGCCTAGGCCAATGTCCATAAGAGTTTTTCCAACGTTTTCTTCTAGAATTCTTATGGTTTCACGTCTTAGGTTTAGATCTGTTATCCATTGTGAGTTGATTTTTGTGAGAGGTGAGAGGTGTGGGTCCAGTTTCAGTCTTCCACATGTGGCCATCCAGTTTTCCCAGCACCCTTTTGCCCAGAACTATAGAGCCTACAAAAAAAAAAAAAATACTTCCCTGGAACTACATACACACATATGCAAATGCAAACTTGAAATCTCTATTTAAAATTGTCGTGAAGAAACAAAGAATGACTTATTTCTTCCCATGCCTCTTTTCACCTAGTCTTCTCTTTCTCAGTAAATATACCAAATGCACAGCTCTAGGAGACATTTAATATTCCCTGTGTTTTTCTCAACTCCTATAATAGCTTCAAGCGTATTTAAAATAGAATCTGTATTTGGATGGCAAATCCTGCTTGCTCTGCCCTAACAATTGCATCAGCTAATGTGAAACCATTAAAAGCCAAGTTCATAAAATGGTTTATATGCTGTTACAGCATCTGCCACCTACACAGCTTCTGACCTCATCTGCTCTCTTTTCTTATATTGTCTAATTAAAGGTTCACCTTTAGGGCTTCCCTGGCAAGGCTATAAAAGAAGAACCTTTCACAATCATTGAATCATTTTCTCTGCTTTTGCCTGCTATAGCATGGTCCATAATATTCATCAACAGCTGAAATATTAAGTATCTGATTTTTATTCCATACTATTATTTTTCACTGTCCCACCCCACTAAAATGTAAATTCTCCATGAAATAATGCACGTTGTCTTTTAAGCTAACTCCGTTATTCCCAATACGTGAGGACATGGGAAGCATTGAAAAAGAAAAAAATACACACACACACACACACACACATATATATATATATATAGAGAGAGAGAGAATATAATTTGTCCTTACAATTTCCAATTCCACATTGGTTAATACAAAATAAAATATAAAAACATTTGCGGGTGTGTGCAGCCTGGAGGACTTGTGCAACTATTTCCTCTCCAACCTCATCTTTTGCCACTCCCTCCTTCTTTCTGTGCTCTTCAACCATATTTGTCTTTTTTTCAATTCTTGGAAGAATCAAGTGAGTTTACTCTCTTCCTCAACTGTACACAAAATTTTATTTAAACTTCTTCTTGATAATCTAGAATAGTGATGTCCTTAGCCACATGTCCTGAGGACAGTAAGCAATTAAGACTACAAACCCAAACTTTTCCAGCTGGATGAAAGACAGGCAGATCTCACAAAAGAGTTATATAAAGAGAGAGGTACTTTAATTGAGCAATGTTGAAAGAAAAAAATGAACCATTTTTGATAATCTCAGTAGATCCTTGAAGTAGCTAAATTTCCAGATATTTTCTATAAAACATATTTTTTAGACATTCTCAGAAAGGTTAGCAATTTAGTTATATACTGTGAAGTTCATAAGATCATATTCACTATCATGACAATACTATTTATAGCCATTTTAATGATTTAAATAACTTTTAATAGTTATTCTTTTTGGATTTTCAAATGAGCATTGGGTATTAAAATCCATTGTACAGTGAGAAAACTGAGCTTTAATGCACAAAGTTAAAGTCAAAGGGAAATTAGAAATCAGACAGGGTTTTGATTAAATACATTTTATTTTCATGACAATAGGCAACATCCTTATTGATCTATTTTGTTTTGCCATGCTATATTTTTCAAACCAGCCTCAATATATATGATGAATTAAGTTAATGTCAACTTCTTGATTTGCTGATTGTTTCTGTTGTTGCAACTTTCTCCCTGAAGACCTAATGAACCATAAATCAAATATCTGCTTTCTATTAAGGCTAGTTTAGGAATTCTTCAAGTTCTAATGCCAGTATGTAAAGAGGAATTTTGATGACCTTTAGATTTAAACATCCGAATAAGACAGTTTGGGAGGAATGACTAAAAGTAGGTATTCACTGGAAGTTTAAAAGAACTTCCAGGGAGATAATATGAGAAGTCAAAATTAAAGTCTGCCAAATGGCTACATTACATATTCTTCCACCTGTTGTTTTCTAGGCTTTCTAGAAGTGCCTAAGGTTATTATTCAATATAAATTCTCTATGCTTTCTACATTAATAATAAGAATTCACAAATATTTTTTGAAGGAAATCAGAAATCGGTGGAGATTATTGCCCTAGGTAGACCTGATTGAAAGTATTTTACATCCCCAAATTATGAAATCATCCAAGGCTATTTTACAATACTCAGATACTTAAAGGTCTTTCTCATGATTTTCCAAAGCCAGAAAAATATATTTTTCATTCTCTTTCCATACACATGCATACAAACACTTATACACAAGTGTATGTGCCTGTATATATATATATGTGTGTGTGTGTGTGTGTGCGTGCATATGTGTGTGTTTGTATATATGTGCATGTATGTCTATGTATACATAAAGACAGAATATATAACACTTGTGGCTTTTAAAATGTTGGTGGAAACTTTCTTAGTCATAAGAGATTGAAAAAAATTACATCTTTATTGCATTCTTCCTATTTCTAAATAAAATATATTTGGCAAATAAAACCATTTACTTCTTTTTAATATGTTTTATATAACATAACCTTCCCTCTGGTATCACATGTGTACTAAAACAGGGTTTTGTTTCATATGACTTTACCAATTCTTTACTTAATGGTTTTTTGCTGTGTGGTCATTTGCTTTTAGAAGCTAATTTGAGGATGTATTAATTAGCATTTCTTTTAAAGTAGGAATTTGGCAAAGGAAGGCTTATTTCCAAAATTTTTAAATAGACTTTCATTCATAAATCCTTTCCTTTTGATTTTGTAAATGTTTGCTAACTAGAGAAAATGTTGCATATTTAATTGGTATGGACTTTGGGCAGGCATTTTATGCATTTTCTCAAGAAAATGTATTTATGAAATTAGCTTAGTTTAGAATGTCACTGAGGTATCTAAATTGAAAGCTTTTGGGAAACCTAAGGAAATTATAAGAACATGAAAAAAATTATCTGTACCTTAGGGAAAGTCATTATGAACCACAAAAGCTATTTTTTTACTAGTCTTTCACATCTTAATTAGGAGACAAATGAGAAAACAAAATGAAATACTCGGGAAAAAGGGGGGAAAGAATGAATGTTAGTGCAATTAGGGATAATAAGTTCTGCTGAGTTTAACAATTCAAAAAGCATTTGTTAAGCCATTGGTGCATAGATCTATCTCTTCTGAAGGATTCAGAGGTGATTAAGACACAGTCTCTTTTAGGGGTTTAAGAACTGGGGAGAATTTGGGAATTAAGAGAACAGGGTATAGTCACAAATTACAAATCTAAACCCCAGGATTTAGAATGATAATTGCCATAAAAGAGGCAGAAAATGGTATGACCTCTCAAAGGAGGGAGAGATATAATGTGATTGGAAAATCAACAAATGAACACTAAAAATTTATTTTCTAAGATGATTTGTAAATGCTTAAATGCGTTCAACTGCTAGAATGGAAAGGAACACTCTTTTAGGTAAAATGGATGGCGGAAGCAAATGCATGGCATCATGGAGCCTATCTGGGGGACCTCAGGCTGTTAAAGCTTACCGGAGCACAAGCCAGCAGGAGGTGCCTAATGCTGAGTCTGGACAGGTGTGTGTGGCTAAATCATGCATCACAATGCTGGATCATCATTTTAATGTATATACCTCCCAGCAGGAAATGTGGAGAAATCTCTTACTTTACCTACAAATAATCTTGCGATAGACCTACAGAGGCTTGCCCTCCAAAAAGATAATTCTCAGACTGCCTCACATTGTTCCTCCCATCCTTCAACATTTTTAGATTTTTTTGAAGGAAAAACAAGGGAAACATTGACTCTCTCTTGAATGATCTTGGATTTGAAAAGTTCTGTAGTGAGCTCAAAACTCACTCTCACTTTTTGCTGATGACTACATAATTTTGCTTTGTTTTCTTATCTGACTTGAACATTTTCAATTTACTCCTAGGTCAAAGCCAGATTTCTGATGAAGGAAAGAATGAGATTCTGAAATCTGACATGGGCATATTTGGACGGAAAAGCCTGGATTTGAGCCCCAAATGCCTTTGATCTCTGCTTCTCAGCAGATGTGGTCCTTTCAGCATAGTACACGGTAAGCTAGAGTCTACTTCTTTGGTATTGCCTTAGCCCTGGGTAGTTTGAGACAGTTTTGTTACTGTGATCCAGGGCAGCAAGAATAAAGGCAAAAGGCAAGCGAGGTAGGGAAGTAAGGACAGTAGCACTTCATTGGGACTTGGAGGTAGTAAAAGGAACCTTAGCCCTTGGAGTCTGGCAGCAGCTCTGGTCCTGGTGGGCATTCTGTAGTGTTTCCATAGGTTTCATCACAGCATGGCCTTCACTCTTAAAATGGCCAGTGGTGTTAGGAGGTAAGACAATGGCAGTGATAACCAATTTCCTATATTGAGACCCCAAGGTTCAGGGGACAGGTGGGCCCAAGAAAATCCAAGAACAGGGAGAGTGTGTGACACATAAAAGGTATCTGGTACAAAGTTTGTTTTCCTTTTATTTTTACTAGTATTCCCATATATTACTATAGTGTATGTTCACTAAGGTCAAATTTCTAACCAAACAGCTTTCATTGCTTATTTAGGCATGAGGACTATGTATAGATATACTTTTGATAAATACTCTTTTGTTAAGTCATTCTTGTATCTCTAAAGAGTATACACGTCTGTCGCTGTCATTCAAAGTGAGTCTTTTCATGGTCTTCTAGAAATATGCACCACGGTGTTTCCCAAATTGTGTGGCAGGACAAAGGAACAGGCTTATAGGAGACATTTATAAACCAAGCGATAAGTGTGAGGTTCTCGATTCTCCACACTTCTGTCTCTCTCCCTTGTTAAAAGGTGAGAATAAGAGGAAGATCTTACTTGGGGGAGCCAGGCAATATGGATTTGGTATATCAGCTGGCTGCAGGAATTATCTTGGAAATCCCACTAATCAGCAGGTGGAATGCTTGGATATTATGGAGAGTAGCTGAAGGTGGTTTATAATACAGCCTTACCATCTATGGTGGCAGGACCGTCAGGCCTCTAGACTGGGGTCAGATCTGGTCCTAGTTGGGCTCTTGTCCAAACAACCCATAGTAACATTGGAGGTCATTTCTGGACACTCCTATTTATTACACAAAACTCCTCACAGATAACATATAAAGAAGAAATTACAAAACCAGAGCACTGAGTAGTAGGCATAAAGAGACATGATTACATCTTTCATAATTACAATTTACTGCACGATGCCCTTGATTGAAAACAAAATTATTCACAGCAATTGTATTAATCACCGGGTATTTTGAAAAGAAGGAAAGAAGGAAAGAAAAATGGAAGAAAGAAAGGAAAGAAGGAAAGAAAGAAGGAAAGGATTTCATAAATTAACTTTATTCACCTATTAAAAATTCTAATTCATTGTTGACTCAAGATACAAATTGAACAAGCAGGATATTAGTATTATATTTAAAAAAATAATGTATCAACTTGGGGGGAAAATTAATACTGCACCATTAAATGATTTTCTTCCTACCACAAAACTGATCGTTGTCAAAATTATCCCTTCTTATTCTTTTTTGATATTTAATATCAAGCTACTCTTTTGACCTATAATTCAGACAAAGAAATTTATAACAGTTCTATCACTAACAAATCCATATCTAGAAGAAAAATTAATGTTATTTCTATTAACACTTTGCAAATGATGTCTTTTGTTATTTTAGTCTAAAAATATTGAGAGTAAACATTTATTTATATGTACATATATATATACACACACACATAGTAAGACTAAAAGGCACATGAAATACAAATGAAATACTAAAAGTATTTTTAAAATTATATCAGGCCTAGACATTTAAAACTCTAATATATAAATCAGTATTTATATTTCATATTTATATAAAATGATCCATAAAGAAAATATAAATATTACACAGCATGTATTAGTCTACATATGTTTTATTAAATATATACTGTATTTAATACGATGCAAAGGATAGATTAATCATCAATTAAATAATTAACAAAAATAAAATAACTTTTAATGAAACAATATAATACTTTGACTTTAATTATTTGAATAGTAAAATTGGGAAATAGGATTATATAAAAAATAAGTATTAAAAGGTTTTAATGCTCTAAAAACCAAAATCTGTCCATGATATATCTGTCTGGAATGCTCTCTTCCTTTTCAGGCACCTTTTCCTTCAAGAAATCATTCTCCATTCCCATTGATGTATTCTTCCTCTGTGCTATACAACACCAGTTCCTACAGATATATGTTGTAGTTTTCACAATAAAATTTTATTTACTTTCTCATATTTTTAGTTTCCCAATTAAATGGCAAATTCCTTGAGAAAAGGGAATCCATCCATATTGATTTATCTTATACATTGCCTCTGAGCCATCCCTAAAAGACAGTTGGCAATTGCAACAAATCACCTAGTACAGATTGCTCAAGATAAATGCACTTTAAAAAGGTGCTTCTGGACCCTTTGGATATAATTAGGATAGAAACCGTGAATGTACATTTCAGTAACATTCAGAAAACCAGAGGAAAGCACAGAACGCTTTGGCCCATCCTCCCAAGTGCAAGTCCCAAATCACTCATCCTATTTCCTCTCAAAGAAACACCTAATTAGCCAAGTTTGAGACTCAAACTTAATAGTTGTTAAGTTAAAGTGAAATGGCAACTACTCTTTTATTTAATAACTTGTCCTAATGCCCTTTTTCTAAGGGTGTTTCAAACTTGAATTTCAAATAGATCCTGGGCAATTCCATTCATGGAAACCCTACAAACGCCCAGTAGGGCATCATGTTCTAATCCAAATCATCATGTAGATGTATGATTTTTTTCTCCAACTGAAATTCCAAAAGTACATTGAAAATTATTATTTTTTTTGCTTGTCGTAGAAATGTAGGGGACCATATAGGATGGCAAGATGGGTAATTATCAGTTAAATGCCATTGCAAATTTTGTGTTTCTAATTTAGTCCCCTGAATACCTAAAATGGTAGATAGATTTTTGCTTAAATTATTGAGATAAGTGCTGAAGAATTTCTCTTTACTCTGAGGAAAATAATAAACCCCATTTTATCATTGGGGATCCTGAAAAAATCTGCAATTCCTTTCCATAAAAATCACGTGTCCTAATATAGAAGAAACACTTAACAGAACTGCTGTTTAAAGAAGACAAAGCTGCCACCACTATCTTTTAACATCACAGTTTAACTTACTCATGGGGAACACCATATGTATCATTTGGGGAATTCTCCTGATTTATGTCATAACAATTCACAGAAAGTCATATAGGTCTGTTGCCTGAGGTTAACCCACATGCATCTCATCTTCTTTGGATATTTTAGTTTGCACATAAATAATGGATAATTTGAGAGAAACTATCAGCTGCTTTTGTAGCATCACCTTTCCTAGGTAATATTTGCTACTAAAATCTTGAATCTACATCTAGTTGGAAGAGTGTAATAAAAAATTCTATAAAAAGTTATTTGTGACCTTTACTTGCACTTCAGTTCTATTTACCAGCATCACTGAACATTGAAATGGATTGACTGTATTTCTATCCCTAACACTTGTCAAAAATGTGCAAAGTCACTAAGCTATTAGATATCTACATTAACAAATGCAGTTATTTGGCTGTTATAGGCAAATAATCGCTAAATAATCCTGGATATTGATTGGCCATGTACTTAATTAAAGCAATTTTCATATTTGACCCTTTAGTCTTAGAACAGTAATGGCTAATACTTTTTTTGGTGCCATGAGACACCATTTAAATAAATTCATAAACATGAATTCTTCACTGGTTTTATCCTTAAAATTCCTATGATAGACATATTATCATTAGGCAAATTTACAGATGAAGAAACTGAGAGGAGTTTAAAATAAATTTTCCAAAATCAAATCAGTGAACAGTAAGTTGCATAGACAGACTTCAAAACAAAAATAGTCATTTGCACTATCAGAAATTTTAGAAGTGTCCAGAAGGGTTTAATCATAGGTCAGTAACTCCAGTAGTAAATCTCCCACTAAAAATTATCTACATAACTTCAGTCAATCGACTGGCCTTTCTGAATCTCAAGAATTATTCTCAAACCCAAACCCACCCAAAGCCTCATATTTCCATTCAGTGCAGAATCTCCCTCTGGTCAAAACCTGTCTCCTCAGTAATCATGCTAGATCCCTGTCTTCAAATATATTATGGCTTTTATCTTAATAATAATTGTCATCTAACATGGTGAATGAATAAAAAGTAATAATGACTGCAGAATTTAGCACACATTTTGGCAGAAAGAATCATTAATAAATCATAAGTAATATTGCCATTACTATTTTTACTCTAATACTACTGTTTTTAGGGTAATACTACTATTATTACTGGTATTAGTAATTTGACTATTAAAATTAAACTACTTTTAAAAAGCAAATAATTTTAACACTTTGATAAAAATATCTTACTGTATGTACTCAAATATTAATAGAGGATTTAAAATCCATATATTTAATATATACAATATCAAGAGTGAACCCTAAGGTAAAATGGGGACTTTGGGTAAGTATGACATGCCAATGTAGGCTCATCAATTGTAACAAACGTACCCTCTAGTGAAGGATGTTGATAATTGGGAAGGCTATGCATTTGTGGGGGTAGGACGTGTATGAGAAATCTCTCTGCCTTCCTCTTGATTTTGTCATAAATCTAAAATTGTTCTAAAACATATTTTTTTTAAAAACTGTGTAAAAATTTCTGATACTGAAAAGAACATGGCATATGCAAGACACCTAAGAAATAAAGAGATGATACTGAGAGGAGAGGAGTTTGTCACACTGTCTTATATTCGTCCCCACCAATTTCCAGTCTACCTGATTTTATTTAGCCACTACTGTTAGCTTTTTAAATTTAATTTTATCCCACCCTCTACTCCCACTGTTACAATATCCCTCAGCACACGAGAAAAGTTAGGAAGTGTGGGAAATTGTGTACATTATTCATTGTAGATAAAATTCAAACATGCAAACAATGATTAGGTGCCTATATACTTATAGGGGCATCGACTGGAAAAGACAATTTGGCATTTTAAAAATGTCCTTATGTGGTAAATTATATAGACTCCTAGAGAAGAATTAGGGGAGAAATATTTTGCCCAGGGTAAGAGATCAGGCCTATATTTTTAAAAGAAAAATCGTACTGCAAAAATTATGAGTATTGCAACAGCTACTCATGACTGTTTATTACTAGTGTTATTTGTAACATTTTACTTATTTTTTTGAGATATTAATAACAGACTAAAAATAACAAAACATTGTAATACTTCTCAGTTGAAATTTAATAATGTTTCTGAGAAAAGCTTGAATAATAAACCACATATTTTCTACATAGGTTTTAAATTGTTTTGTTATTTTGCAAAGTCTAATGAACTAGTAAATAGAATAGAACTCCCTGGAGTATAAGTTTTTTACCTACTACACATACATTAAATGAAATAATGCAATATTTCATTTCAAATCATGTAATGTTTGCTAGATATACTCCATGTCAATTGATATATTCAATTAAAGTCACTTAAAATAAGTTAACTTGTGTTAACAGTGTGTTACTTCCTAGGTAATTCAAAAATTAAATATTAAAGGCAATTTTTATTTCCCACAATCTCTTAAATATAAGTGTTTTCTGATTTGCTAGCTCATGAAACATTCTCCATTAATGGTAGATTTAGAGTTCATTCTGGAAGGTTAAATAAATATTTTGGTTTATTATTGGTAACAATAGTCATAGTAAGTATGAAATTAAGCCTGGGATCAATATAATTACTTTTATTTCCACATGATTTAAGTATAAATTATTTAAACGTATTGAAAATGATTTCACTTTTGGATAAAATTTTCTCATGAAATAGGTGAAGGACTTTGAAAGAAAAACTCCAAAAGCCAGATAGGCAAGTTTAAACTTAATTTAATTTGAAGGATATTCTCATGCAGGTTTAGATGATAGAAAATATCTTATTATGCCTAAGCCACATATGAAAGCCAGCTGGGTTAAAAAGTGAATGGAGGAAGTTAAAGGACATATCTGTTAATAACCAGTTCTGATTTTTTTAGACAACTTCTATCTTTTCCTAGAAATCTCTCTTGTCTGCTGAGAGGTTTGTGGCTTGTTAATTCTAAGACATAAATGAGTTTGTCAATTAATAGAATATTTCCAGACATTATTCTATCTTGAAACAGTAACCGAACAGAGAGATTAGAAAACATATTAACTGAATATGAGAGTAAAGTAGATATTTACCTTTTCCTAGGGATAACATTTTAGGGAAAGAAACTGAAATTTTTATTCAGTTTTTACCCTGTTCTGTTCCCAATTCCCTATCTTGCTCTCACACTTGTGACCAAAGCCATGTATCTGTCACAGAGCCAATGAGTTGATATACATTGTGAAGGCATAGGGGTGACTGTGTTTGAAGACAGCTGTCTTGCATGGGGTTTGAAGTACACCTTGAACTCATTAGCAATAGGACTTATGTCACCTGGTTGGAAACAATAAAAGTTTTACAGATTGTTTAAAGTTAATTGCTATGACACTTGCATTAAAATTCTATGCCAGTGCTATAGAATAAGTAGATCAAAGATAGAAAGGAAATATTGGGACCTTCAATTCACTCTAAAAAAGTTCTAGCCATACATATGTATTAACTGTGGTTAATTGTAAATTGATTTTTAATGCCTTAAAAATACTGTCCAACTTAGCTTCCTTTTTGTTTCGTCTTTATGTATATTTTCGGCAAAGCTGCAACCTTCCAAAAGCTTTCAAAACCTCATGAAAGTTCCCCAATGAAACACAATTTTATTTTCAGTTCAGTTACCCCATTTTATGTGACAAGTTTCCACTTCCTAAGCCATATCTACCTGAAAATTCAACTACTCCACCTCAGATAAAAGTCCTCAAGAACTTTTCATAAGAATATAAAACATACAAGAAACTTAATTCATTCAATCCATTCAACAAATACACATTGAGCACTGGCCATGTAATAGGCACTGTTCTGTAAGCAAAGGATATAGGAGTAAACAGAAAACATTCAATACCTGCCTCTGTGGTGTTAAAGCTTATTTTTTTAAAAAATTCTATCATCTGAATTGGAAGTGATCTGGAAGGGGGCAGGTGTTAGAAATGATTAAATATAAAAGTCAAATCCAAGAGGAATGTCCAATTTGAGGGATTAACTTGTTAATTTTTCCACTGTTTCTTTTGTATAAGTTCTTGTTACTTCAATGAAATATTTTTCAATTAATTCAATGAGCAGAACATAGATGGATCACTCCATTTGTATACAGCAGGTCCTCGAATAATGTTGCTTTGTTCGATGTCATTTTGTTATAACATTGATGAGAAAAAAAAATCAATTCCTGTCTGGGGCCACTGTCTGTGTGGGGTTTGCATTTTCTCCCCATGTCTGCGTGGGTTTTCTCCCAGTACTCCAGTTTCCTCCTATATCCCAAACATGAGTATATGAGGTAAATTTCCTGTCTGTGGGAGTGCACGAGTGTGCCCTGTGATGGCATGCCTTCCTGGCCAGGGCTGGTTCTTGCTGTGTGCCCTGAGCTGCTGGGATGGGCTCCAGCCACCTGCCACCCTGAACTGGAATAAAAAATTTTCTTACTTACTTTTATTAATCTTTCTTATATGTATGATATATAGCTCACATTTATTTCACTGTGTAATATTACAAGTGTTTTGGTCTTTATTTAGAAGTTTTGTGATGTTTTTGTGACCAGTAATATGCCATAAGAACTAGTTAGTTTATGGGAAAATGGATTCATTGTTGTTTTGCTTAGTAGCCATTTCCAAGAACATGTTTACAATACTATTTACAGTATAAATATATATTTATTTATACATTTTGTCTTATTTATACATTTTGTATTTAAAATATTATTTGCCCTAGTCTTCAGGCCAAGAAGATAATTAGTCAAATGTTCAAAGGTACAAATACAAACACACATTTTCTACTTAATTAGCTTTTTCACAAATTCACAAATGAATTTTCACAAATTCATAGAACACATGAAGTGAATATTCATCCAACGCAAACCTCCTTAAAAATTATCTGCCTTAATTAAAATATGATGACTTTATATGACCACAAACAGAGGGATGAACTTTGGAGGACAACATTCAGATTAATCTGAAGTTTAAAAATTTTTCTGTATTATTATTGATTGCTTCTTTCAAGAATTCTCCAGAATTATTTTTATTTTATTGCAGGGTTTAATTTTTTAGAAAATCTACTAGGGTTGTAATATTAGACAACTTCCCATCTATTTGTAACAAACAACAAAACAACACAATGTGTGCTCATTTTATCAATTTATTAAAAAATCATTTAATTTCAGATTAAATAATTCATATTTGTTAATTAATAAATGTCATGCTTCTTTTGGACTGAGACCAGAAATTTCACTCAATATGAACAGATCTAGCTACAGACCCAGGGCTGTTGTCAATTAGCGCTGTGGTGTTGTCTCTCCTTGACCCTGAGTATCATAATCACTCACTCAAATTGACATAGTCTTAGAGAAGACAGAGGCTCTACCTACCAAGTCAGGGTCACATCAGGATTCAGCCTGATGCCCTTTCTTTCACTAACGCTGGAAAACCAGCAAATCACGGATGGAAATTAAAGAAAAGAAAAAAAATGTTAAAGTGAACAATTTTTGGTACTATTTATTTTCTGTAAATTTATTCAGTATTGAAAAGAACTACCCACTTCTAAATTTGATAGTGTTAATTTTAACTATTTCCCAATTTCACTTATTCTGTCATCTTCTACTTGCACCTTTGAAATCTACCAGTTCTCTAACTCCTTAGAAAAAAGTAGTGTGCTGATGTGTTAGTCTCTAACATGATAAAAATATCCCAAATACAAAGACATATTTAAGCATATTTATTTTCATAGAGAAGATGATGATTTGATTTTATGTTCATTGCAGGCATTTTTCAAATAAAGCTAAAAGACTTGTCTTTCTCTAAAGCTTAATTTTTCCTCACTAAGAGTTTCCAAATATTCTCATTGAGTTCTAAAGTCATATGAGTTTCAATGTTGAATCTTTTCTGCAGAGTGCTTCAATTTCAAAGGGCAAATGTGAGTTTTATCCTTATTACAGTAGTGCCCCCTTATCACAGTTTTGCCTTCCTCAGTTTTAGTTACCCACAGTCAACTGCAGTCTGAAAATATTAAATGCAAAATCCTAGAAATCAACAATTCATAAGTTTTAAGTTGCACGCTTTTCTGAGTAGCATCATGAAATCTTTCATCTGGAACATAAATTACCCCTTTGTCCAGAGTATCCGTGTTGAACACACTACCTGCCCACTAGTTACCTAGTAGCCATCTCAGTTATCAGAAGGACTGTTGCATATTGAGCTATTGCCATGCTTGTGTTCAAGCAACTCTTATTTTGCTTAATAATGGCCCCAAAGCACAAGAATAATGATTATTATAGTCATTCTATTTTATTATTAGTTATGGTTGTTAATCTTATATTGTGACTAATTTATAAATTAAACTTTATCATAGGTATGTATGTATAGGGAAACACAGTATGAGTAGAGTTCAGTACTACCCATGTTTTCAGTCATCTACTGGGGGTCTTAGAACATATCCCTTGTGGATAAGGACTTCTGTATTAAATTTCAATCCTGGTAATTGTGGTGAAGATCCAGTATATACTAGCACTTATGCCCTTAGGGTCAGTAGTCTACAGAACTTCTTCAATGCCACATGCAACATATGTCACATTAAGCATGTACTTAATTTGTGTAGGCTTCAGTTATATAGCTTATATAATGGATTTAAATTCTTGGTCTTGATAGAGTTCACTAAATTGATGTAAGTAAAGTCTAAGCAAAATATCATAATTAACTATTAAACATTGACTAACTCTTTTATGTTATCACTGTTATTGCATGTGTCATGGTCATAATTTGTTCTTTTGCTTGCAAAAAATTTAAATAAAACAGCTCTCTCATGAATACATAAAATTAATATTTTGTTCTCCACTAAGGAAATGGCAAAGTACCTTCCTGCCTTCAAATTACTGCTTATAAGTGGAAGAAGAAGATGTTATAAATTGTTGGTAGGAATTTTTTTTATAACTGTGGGATTTATGGGCAAATATTTCTACTCTTTCTTTCTAGATGCATCCCCTCCCCATCTCTGCCTGGCCCCCTCCATTCTTCCTCTGTATCCATATGGAAGGTGTCTAAGGTCTTGGCCCTAGTAGGCTTGGAGACCTCTCATAGTCCCTGAAAGAAAAATGGCAAATATATACAAGCTGAGCTAAGAAAACACATGCTTTAGATATATCTTGCTATATTCCCTGCACATAGAGAAGTTGAAAAGAAGATTTGTTATTCATTATGAATTACATTTTCTAATAGTTCCTGTAATACAATATATCTTTTTTCTAGCAATTAGATCATAAGATGTCAAGAGAAGTTTTGGTAATATATAATGCAAAACAAATCTTTAATAAATGTTTTTAAAAAGATGAAAATAGCAAATAACTTAGTAATAGTATAGCACTGGATTTTATAAAATAATGAGGTTTCTGACACCAAAATTAAAATGCAAGATCAGTGATGGATTTTATTATTGTTATTGTTTCTTGATTTAGTCAGAAATGACATCTGGACATTTGTCAATGAAAATTATGAATGTAAATAAATTTTTCATTATAATAGACTTTTAATATTATTTGATCTAGGCAATTTTCTTTTAAAAGACAAGAATATCATTAGAAAGGAAGAAAAAGAAAGAATCCCAAATGTAGTCCATGGTAGGGTATCTTTCTAAAGGGCCCTGAGTCACAGTCCCGTTGCCAAGTGACCAAGAATTAGAGGATCTTGAAATTCTTCTCCAGAATTCATATTTATGATTCTATGAAAATAGGCTGAAAATTCTGAGTTCAATTGTAAAAGAGTACCCTTAAAATTCCTTATTAAGAATACTCCTGGCTGGGTGCAGTGTTTCACACCTGAAATCCTAGCACCTGGGGAGGCCAAGGCAGGAGGATCCCTTGAGGTCAGGAGTTTGAGACCAGCCTGAGCAAGAGGGCAGGAGTGAGACCCCATCTCTACTAAAATTAGAAATAAATTAGCCAGGCATGGTGGCCCATGTCTGTAATCCCAGCTACTTGGGAGGCTGAGGCAGGAGAATCACTTGAGCCCAGGAGTTTGAGGTTGCAGTGAGCTATGATGATGTTACTGTACTCTAGCCAGGGCGACAGAGCAAGACTGTCTTAAAAACAAAACAATATATATAACCAAAGTGTTGTACCCCCATAATATTCTGAAATAAAAACAAAACAAAACAAACAAACAAAAAACCCCAAAATAAATAAATAAATAGAAAATTTAAAAATAAAATAAAACACCCATTTCTTATGTCACAGTTCTGTGGAACAGAAGTATAAGATGACGCAATGGAGTTCTCTGCTCAAGTTGTCAAAAGGCTGAACTTATGGTGTCTGTCTGGCTTGTCTGGAGGCTCATGCGTGTTGGCAGAATTAAGTCCCTTGCATTTGCAGAACTGAGATTCCAGGTTTTCCTTTCTGTCTGTCCACCAAGGGGCCGCTCTCAGCTGCTAGAGGTCACATTCTTTGACACCTGGCCCACTCCATCTTCAAGCCAGCAATGACATGTCTAGTCCTTTTCATGCCTTGAATCTCTTTCTATTCATCAACCAGCCTGATAAAATACTTTGTTTTTGAAGGTCTTATGTGATTATGTCTGGCTCACCTAATAGCCTCCCTATCTTAAGGTCAATTGTGCCATAAAACATAACCTAATAAATGAAAGCAAAATCCACTATATGCATAGCGCCAAGAATTATGCAAGGCATGTACATCAGAGGCTTGTAATCTTGAGGGCATCTTGGAATTCTGCCTAACATAGTCCATAGTCTGGCTGCAACTGATTCATGTCCCTCACAAATGCAAAATACATTTACCAACCTTCAAATCCTCATCCTATTACCTTAGTTCAAAATCCAAACCTCATCCTGTTATGTTAGTTCAAAGTCCAAAATCTCATCTAAATTGCATCATTTCAAAAGTCTACAATCTTATCGTTTAAATTGCTTAAATCAAGGTCCTTCAAACTTCTGGGAAAGATTCACTTATATACAACTCTTGGACACAATTTTCCTCCATTTATGCATCCATGAAACTAAAGGAACAACTTATCGGTCCCCCAACATCTTCTCTAAAGGAAAATATTATACAGATTCTTCCTTTTCTTTTTTGTAGAATGTCCAACACAGCCAAAAATAATCAGTCATACAGAGAAAAAAAATTATAGGATTGAAAACCAACTCTCAGGTGATCAAATATAGGAGTTATCTGATAAGGTCTTTGAAATATTTATGTGTAACATATATTTAAAATATACAAGTTGAAATTCCAAGTCTAAAAATCTGAAATCTGAAATGCTCCAAAATATGAAAATCTTTGAATGCTGACATGACACAAATGCTCATTGAAGCATTTCAGGTTTCATATTTTCAGATTTGAGATGTTCAACTGGTAAAATCCAATAAAAAAATCTGAAATGCAAAATACTTCTATTCCCAAGCATTTTGGATAAGGGATACACAACTTGTATATGCAATATTCATATATATGAATATATAAAAAAGGAAAAAATGTCTAAAATAAATAAAACATGGAGATTTCATCAGAGAGTTTAAAGCTACTTAAAAATCAAATTGAAAATAATGGCAGATTAAATAATAAAATATATGAAATTAAAAACTCAATAGATGAGTTTAGTAGTAAGCTAGATTCATCTCAATAGAGAATTACTCAATTGGAAACAAGTAAGTAGAAAATATCCAGACAGAATCACAAGCAAGATTTTTGTATTTGACTAGTTTCTGCTTACTAACTATTAAAAATAATGCTGTTATGTACATTCTTTCATATGTTTTTTTGGAAACCATGTACACATACCTCCCTGTTGGGTATATAGCTGTTAGTTTTTAAAAGCTTTTAAAATAAACTTTTAAAAAAGCTTTAATCAAATCAAATATTTTTGTCTGCATTTAAGTCCACAGTTAGGTAATATCTCCTTGATTATCTTCTTGATTAACTAAAAATCATCTCGATTCTTAAATTTAAATTAAGAATTATCAGAGTTACAAGCTGTTTGGTTTTAAGTGTGTATAAGCCAATGATATAACACACAATCTATAAAAATTTTAATAAAGTTAATGATGTTAAAACCAATGTTTTCTGTCACAGCAAGAAAAATACATTAAACCATGCTACAATGGAAAGTGTACTGCAGTAGGATTCTATATATATTCTTGATCTGGTGCTTATGATCTATAAGTTGTTTTGAAAGTCTCTCAATTTTTCTTAGTCTCATTTCATCTAAAAAGTGGAACAATAATACTTTGTCTACTGACCTTTATACTAAATTTGACAGTAAGTTAAATGAAGTATCTGAAATATAGTATACATTTAATAATTGCTTGTTTTTTTTAAAAATCATTGAATGAACAGATAATTTATGTGAAAAGCAACCAGGTGAATGGTAAAAGAGCATACAAGGTTAGGATATTTCCAATGTCAGCAAGAAGAGAATAAAGTTATTTACTTACCAGTAAATAATTAGTCATATATTTTTTTCTTAACAAATGGAATAAAAGCATAAATCTATTTAAATCCAACAGTAAATACATTTGAAACTATGGATAACAAACATATAAACAATTTAACCAACAAGTATTTCTTTAAAACATTAATTAAAATATTTCTACCTTTAAAAAAATACAAATCTTTTATTTGTTTCTAATAGGTTTGCAGGTATAGGACAGATAAACAAATTTAATTTTAAAGTATGTGAGAGAAAAAATAATATAAGTCAAGCACTAAATATTTTCTAAATAATTTTATATATTTATGACTGCAATTTATTCTTTTTTTTTAATTTTACAATATTATGGGGGTGCAAATGTTTTGGTTACATGGATGGTTTTTGTACTGCTTGAGTCCAAGAGATAAATGTGTCCATCACCCAGATAGTGTACATTGTACCCATTAGGTATGATTTCACCCATCTCCTCCTCCTCCTTCCCACCTGCTTGATTTCCACTAAGTTTTACTTCCATCTGTGTGCATGAGTGCTGATTGGTTAGTTCCAATTTAATAGTGAGTACATGTGGTATTTGTTTTTTTGTTCCTGTTATACTTCACTTAGGAGAATGGTCTCCAGTTCCATCCAGATTGTTGTAAAAGGTATTAATTCATTTTTTATGGCTGAGTAGTACTCCATGGTATGTATATATACCACATTTTATTAATCCACTCATGAGTTGATGGGCACTTGGTTTGATTCCACATCTTTGCAATTGTGAATTGTGCTGCAACAAACATTCAAATGTAAGTGTCTTTTTGACAAAAAGACTTTTTTACCTTTGGGTAAATACCCAAAAGTGGGATTGCTGGATGAAATGGTAGGTCTACTTTTAGTTCTTTGAGGAATCTACATACTATTTTCCATAGAGGTGGTACTAGTTTGCAGTCACACCAAAAGTGTATAAGTGTTCCTTTCTCTCCACATCCACAACAGCATTTGTTGTTTTGGGACTTTTTGATAAAAGCCATTCTCACTGGGGTTAGTTGATATCTCATTGTGATTTTGCTTAGCATTTCCCTGATGATTAGTGACACTGAGAATTTTTTAATCAAGACTGGGAATTTCAATATTATCTTGTTTCTGCTAAAGATAAGATGATTTGCTTGCTTTGTGACACTGCAATATCAACATTAAAGAAATTCAGTGCTCATCAGTATTATAATACTCATAAGGAGCACAAATATTTTAAATTAAAGGCAGAGGCACAAAAGGTTGTACTGCAGAAATTAAAAGATGAAAAGCAAAAGCAAAGACCATTCCTTCAAGCAGCAATAAGACCTGGAAATAATGCCAGTGAAGTAACTTAAAAAGTAGCTCATATACTCAGGAAGAAGGGGAGCCATTCAGTGATGTAGAAATTGTGAAAGAATGCATTGGCAAAGTTGCAGGATGCTTAGACCCCGATAACATTTCAAAGTACAAGCAACTGTCTCTTTCAAGAAGAACCATGACTGATTGGCAGCATGAGTTAGCCTTCAACTTAACAGAACAACTTCATGCAATACTTCAAAAGGAAAACATATATTTTTCAATAGCATTGGATGAATCAACTGATACTATTGACTTGGTGCAGGTTTTATACTTCATTGGGGTCATAACAGAAGATTTCTTTGCTAAAAAGAGTTACTCACTTTGGGCACTCTTGCAAACAGAACATGGGGAATAGATATTTTCAACAACTTTCAAGATAAATGTCCTGAAGTTGGACGGAATATGGCAAATTTAGTAAGTGTATGTACAGATGGTGCACCTTCCACGACAGAAAAACATAAAGGGTTTATTGCACAGATTAAAAAAGTATTAACAGATCCAGATGCTCTCATTTCTTTTCATTGTATCTTGCATCAGCAAAGTGTGCTAAAGCTATTATTTTAAGTGACACTTTGCAACAAGTCATAAGTATTTTCAACTATATTTGTGTAAATGCAACACAGCATCATCAGTTTCGTAACATGCTAATGTTGAATGATGAGGTATTCAGCGTGGATTTGCTGTATCATTCTAAGGTGTTTTGGCCATTGCAGGGATTGGTGTTAGCCAAAAGTTTATCTCTATGAGAACAAATCGTTCAATTTTATGAAGAAAAGAATCAGTAATGTGAATTATTGAAAGATTTCTATAGGAATGCAGCATTTCTGTGTGATATGGTGTCAAATCAAAATGACTTGAATGTTTCTTTGCAAGGTAAAACTTAGTCTATATATGATATGAGGCAAAAAATCAAAGCATCAAAAAAAAACCCTATCTTTTTTCAAAACACTTCTTCCTCAAGAGGAAATTTTAGATGAGTATTTTCCCGAGTTAACAAAGGTCATGGATGAGCAGGATGATATATGCAAATCATTTGAAGAATACACAACTGTTATAGACCTCTTAGTTGGAGAATACAATGAAAGGTTCACTGACTTTGAGAATCATGACATCACACTCAAATTAACATTTCAGCCTCACCTAGTTGACATCACCAAGGCAGCTAAAGAACCACAGATGGAATTGATTGAGCTCTCAGTAGATGACATTTTGAAGTCATTGTCTGATGCTAAGAAAGATCCAATTGAAGTATGGGAAAATGCAGTAGAATACCCTTTCCTTTGGCAACATGCCTGAAAAATGCTTTCTTGCTTTTCATCCACTTATTGCTGTGAATCTACATTCTCCTATCTAACCCAAATCAAGACACCCTTAAGGTCACAAATGACTGATACCCATCTAGAGGATCAATTGAAACTGCGGACCTCCATGTTGCAAACAAATATTCAAATGCTATCCAACAAAAAGCAGGCACAACAAAGTCATTAACAGGTTAACTTTAAAATTAACAAATAGTTTTCATTTTTTGAAATTATTAAGTACATAATAGATTTTTACAAAATAATGTACATTTTTAAGTATATCTAATTGAAGTTTCTTGAATACAGCCTTTTTTGATTACAACTAAATCAATGCATCCTTCCAACATGAAAAGGTTCCCCATCCCTGTACTAATGCAACAGAATTTCAAACCCAGAAATAAAACCATATAGCTATGGCCAAATGATTCTCGAGGAGCAAGCAGAAACACACTCTGGAGAAAGGATGCTATATTCATTAATCTGTGTTGGGAAAATTGGATAGCCACAGGCAGAACGATTAAACAAAACTGTATCTCTTACCATTTACAGAAGTTAATTCAAGATGGATTAAAGTCTTAAATGTAGGAAAAACTCTTCTAGACATTGGAGTAGGCAAAACATTTGTGAATAAGTCCCCAATGGAAAATACAGCAACAACAAAAGTAGTAATAAATAACTGGGACTTAATTATATTAAAAAGTTTCTGCACAGCAAGGGAAATAACCAACAAAGTAAATAGATAATGTACAGAATGGAAGAAAATATTCTCAAACTATACATATGACAAACAGCTAATATCCAGAATCTACAATGAACTCAAATAAATTAGCAAGAAAAAAAAAGGATCACATCATAAAGTGGGTAAAAGATATGAACAGAAATTTTTCCAAAGAAAAATGCTCTTTTGAAAAATGTAGACATTTGTAGACAAATGGCCAATAAAAATAGGAAAAACTGCTCAGATTCACTAATTATCAAAGAAATCCACATTAAAACCCAAATGAGATACCTCTTTATCCTATTGCAGTGGCCATTATTAAAACATCAAAAAACAATAGATGTTGGGGTGGATGCAGTGAAAAAGGAATGCTTATACACTGTTGGTGGGACTTCAAATTAATACAACCTTTATGGAGATTTCTCAAAGAACTAAAAGTAGACAAGTCATTATATCAAAAAGACAACTGCACTTGAATGTTTATCACAGCAGAGTTCACAATTGCAAAGACACGGTATCAACCTAAGTGCCCTTCAATTGATAAGTGGATAAAGAAAAATGGTATATTCAGTACGATTGAGCCATAGTAAGGAATGAAATAATGTATTTTGCAGCAACTTGGATGGAACTGGAGAGCATTATCCTGAGTGAAGTATCTCAGGAATGGAAACAAAAACACCACATATTCTCACTAATAAGTGGGAGCTAAGGAATTGGCACCCCTGGTCATATAGTGTTAAGGACATTGGAAACTAAGAAGGGGAAAGTGTGAGAAGGGGTCGATTAATAAAAACTTACCTATTGACATGGATAAATAACCGTATCTTTATTACCTATCAGATAATCATACTTAAACACACTTAAGACTGAACATGAACAGAAACACTGTGCTAAGTGAGGGAATAGTAACACTTACAGCTCTTTGTCACAGATAATCATGACAGATTTGATTTAATTATGATCAGTAATTTTAGAACCATTTCAGCACTATTCCCTTTCTCTTGTTGTTTTAAATGTTCTCTTTTCTGTAGCCTGAGTCAATTCACTAGTTATGAGCAGAAAGAAGATATTTGCCAGAATCAGACATGCCCAGAGGCTGTAATTTTACTACTCATCAGTTACAGAAAACTTAATTTTAGATTGTCTGGTGAGATCATCCAATATCTGGATTTTTCTGTTAAATTCTATGCTTTTGAAAAAAAAAATGTAAAGTCTTCAAATTATGAATGATTAGTTACATTTTAATACAGAGAAATAAATATTATGTACCTAATAAACTATATGTCAAGATCTGAAAAAATCATCAATATTTCTTTTACTATTATCAATTACAGATATTTAAACCAATGATAATATAAGTATGAATATATTGCATTACATATAACTTCATTGAAATGTGTGAATTAATAGTACTAGTCATAGATAAAACATTTTAAAATAGCATTTTAGCTATTTTCAACAGCCAATTTTCCAGAGTCCAACTTTAGGATTTAAAAACATTTTTATTTCCCACTAGGAAAAATACTCCTTTTTCACACAAAAAGAAGACACTAAAATATATATATTAATATAACTAGCACTATCATTTTTAGATGAATTAGGCTGTTTTCCTTTTTATATCCAGTTTATTAATAATATCTATCATAACACTGAGAACTGCACTGAAAGAATTTGTAAGGATCTTAACAAATTCTCCAAGAAAGTTTCTTTGCATGGTCCCATGATATTAGCCACTTTGTAAAGGAAAGGCAATTTATTAGTTCTTTCTGACTTAAAACATTTATTGTTAGTGTACTTTTATCTATAGTTAATTTTCATAGATTATTCTAGATTAGTAGACTCTCTTCCTATTTCCATTCACTAGTAATACCGGCAAATAGCTAAATAAACAATATAGTTAGCATCATTTAAGTAAAAGATATATGATATAGATTGACCAATCGATTGATAGATATAATAAAGGAGTTTCCGTAATACTCACAGATTTTTTTCTGTTGTAGGTTAATCTGTATTCAATTACTTTTCCCTGTAGAACCTTCCAAATAATATTATTCCTTTTATATATTTTTGAAAGCCTCTTTGGGAATTGTGGCTACACTACAGGGGTAGAACTTGTAAAGAAATGTTTTAAGTTAGACCTTAGAGAACAAAGGCAAAGTTGCAAATGAAAGCTACAAACAACATCCCTTCTGTCTCTAGTAATGCCCATATTTCCTATGCTAGGACGGAGCTGAGGATTAGAAATCAAGCAGAGTATCAGGCAGCACCCTTACTAGTCTTAATCAATGGAAGTATTTCCCAATGGGCCTCAAAAATTGTTGGAGTTCAATTTAAATTGTACCCCGATCAGGATACACATGGTAGGGTCATCCAGCCTAGAATCAGCTCTCACTTCAGTGCTGACTGCTCAGTACTGCTGCTGTTTCTCACTGCGGCTTGACGCTCATGTCTCCTTCTGTCTGACCACCTGATGTTCCTTCCTGAGCAGCTCCTTGAGTGTCTCCACTGGATGTGAACTCTGCCCTCACTGGACTTAAAATTTGCATTCTTTTCTGCTTCAGATCTTGGTCTTTTTGTAGAGATCAGGCAGAAGATGCAAATGGATGTGGAAAGACACAAAAAAGAATATTTGAGGGTAAGGGTAGCATATTCAAACGTGAGTCAGCAATGACGTTGGAAAAGTCAGGGTACCAGGAGGGCTGATGTGAGTTTTATCTTAAGTAACGATAGTATGGTAACTTGAGTTAGTAATTTCGTGAGAACTAGGAGACAGTTGTTTTTCACTCCCCCACTCCTGTCAATAAATTTGAGTTCCTGAGAACTGTGAATAAATTTGTCATTCTGATTTTATTGGTCCCTGATAATTTACTGACAAATCTCATCGTGCTGCCCCTTCTGATTAGCCTCCATGGACACTTAATTAGTAGTCTGAATTCATGGCAGTGTTCAAGAGACAGGAACCATTTCTGTAATGGTTCACTGGGGAGGACTGAAGTATATATACATTTTAAAAATATTTTCTTATTTCAAGAAGATTCTTAAATTATGCCAAAAATTTATTGCATGCCTTATGGAAGTCAGACCTGGTGGAAGTCATGTTAACTTTTATTACCTCTTTTATTCCTTATAGAGCCCCTCTTGCAAAGGGGTGTGTGTGTGTGTTTATAAACAACAGAAATTTATTTCTTACAGTTCAAGATCTAGGCATCAGCAGATTTGGTTTCTAGTGGGGGCCTGTTTCCTAGATAGCCATTTTTTGCTGTAACTTCACATGTTAGAAAAAGACGAGGGTTCTCTCTCTTGCTTCTTTTATTTATTTATTTATTCCTTTTTTTAATTTCAGAATATTACAGGGGCACATATGTTTTGGCTACATGAATTGCTTTTGTACAGTTTGAGTCAAAGTCATAAGCAAAGGTTTTATCATCCTTGTTTTATGGGTGGGAAAACACATAAATATTATCATAGATATTATTTAACAGAGCAGGGATATTACCTATGACCTCTGATTTTAAATACAATTTTTGAAGATATTGAATGCATAATATGTTAGTGGCATTCAACCATAACTTTGTAGTATATAAAAATTATAATCTGAATTAATCACATTGAAAATTCAGGACATTAATGTTTGATTGATTTTTTTCTCCTAAGTACACAAAAATATTTTTGTTTGCCTTAATTTTTTAATTTTTCAGTGCTTAAATTGATATAGCCATGAGATAATTAGACGAGGAATAATTTGAGATCAAACAATAATTTTTTGTTACATATTGTCTTATTTCTATTGCTGTGGAGACTTAATTTTTATGGAAAACTGCTACTTACTTAAATATTATAGATTTTCTTTAAAATATCTGAAATTTGCCTTTGCTTCAAACTCAGTTTTTCATTTTAATTTTTTCTATAACTAGAATATTGATTACATCATCCTATTTTGTATTCTACAGTTAAATACAAACATTGACATCAATGAGAAAATTTTAAGGAAAAATCATGGTTACCAATGTGATAACCACCTGGTTTAAGAAATATAACATTTCCAATCCCTTGAATGTCTTTTATATTTCCGTTCTTGATAATATACAATTCCCACTGCCCACATAGTTACTATTCTGAATTTATGCTCATTTTAATTGCATTTATTCATAATTCATAATTTACACACACATTCTCTCTCTCTCTCACACACACACACACTCAAGAGAGCATGGCAAGTTTTATTACTTATATAATGAGGCTTTTTGGAAAGAGCAAGCCAGGCTTCCATGCAGGACCAAAAAAATGTTGAGCTCATTTTCATATTGTGAGTGCTGAGATTCAATAGCTGTATCTTGAGAATGTCAGGGATGAAGTGCCACTCAACTGACTAAATAGTATCCAGAAATTTTGCTGAGGTTGTACTTTATGTATGGCAATGGTCCATCTTTTTTGAGCTTTATTGGAGAATATTTGTATGCCCTGACTGTGTGTGCCAAATGAATCTATTCACAGAAGGGTGCCATTGCTGTAATGATATGTCTTTGTTCTTAGAGAAAGCTGGATATGGTTAAGATCTTTCCTGCAAATATTACGTGTGATGACAAGGCTGGTATACTTCATGTGCCACCAAATAAAGGTGTACTATGTCCCATTGAAGGTAAAAGCAAAGTACAGTTAAAAGGCTGTTCAAACAGACCATGACCAGAATACATTAGTCAAATTTCTGACTGCAAAGCATTTATCAGTTGCTTATTGGAGTTTTTTTTTTTTTTCCATAGTTACAAGTATAGGAACCAGTACACCATGAAGCACCACTTATTCTTTCCAGGTTTAAGAACAGGACAAATCCGGCAGTTCATGTGAAGAAACAGTGGAGATTATCAACCTTTATCTAAAGAGGCATTGTATAATTGGGTTCTGTCATTAAAGGTCATGTTTTAACTTATATTAAGCTATATTAACTATTTTAACTGGTGGGAACAGGTGAAGTCCCACTGTATAAAGAGGATGGTAAAGACTAAAAACTTTTCTTCTAAGTTAATTTCATTTAATTTTTTACTATTTAGTTACTATTTATGACTATTTAATTTAATTTTTTATTTGTTGGCTAAGAGTTTCTGCCTATGGTGGAATATTTTAGAGCAAAGTGTTCTACGACCATGGGAAATTTGGGCAAGGCAGTAGTTTTGATGAGGTATGCCTGTTTTCTTCTAGTTTATCATTGTTAATGCCCCCTAGATTAAACAGGGTACCTTGTATTTGCATTCCCAGATGTACCTATAATTTGAATCCCAACATTGATTAAGGCCATGAAAGTTTGCTAATTGGTACATTTCAGCAACTGTTAAAGTTAATTCAGAATCTATTTGTAGAGGCACAAAAGTCATCAGTGTCACTTTATTTTTCTTCTTACATAAATTCTTTTAGTAAATTTTGAATTTTTAATTGGGTCAATTACAGATGCCTGATTTAGGTTTTTTTTCCTTCTTCCATATTAAAATTTTTTATTGTTTTTTGGGTTTTGATGGTTACCAGATATACTGTAGGGTATTGAGGCGAGTTTCCTCTATCTTATTTATATTTACAAATTTATTTTTTCAGAGAGTTTCAAATAAGTCTTATACAGGTTAGAAGCCTCCCCCATGGTGATGGTAGTTTTATTGAGATTAAGGATTTGGGTTTATGGCAGTTTTGAATTAATAACTTGTCTGTGCCATGGAGATGCCTTGGATTTTTTCCCTAGAGCTCCAAGAATCACTCTCTTCTTTGATAAAGGAGACACAGGAAACAATAGCAGCAAAGACATTTAATTTAGTAAGGTCCTAGTGAGCTGTCTGCTTTTCAGTGTGGGCTTGGTATATCAAATGGTGACCACCCTTCTTCCACAGGAATGGTCACCTGGTGGACCCATATATTACACAGTATGGCAGTCTTCCCCAGAAGTGCTCTATAGAATGGAAATCATAGCCTGATTGAGATACAAAACCAATAGTTTACAGGGTCTTTTTCTTGAGCCCATTTTCAGCCACTACATATGGTGATGCTATGGCCTGAATATTTGTGTCCCTCCAAAATTCATAAGTCAAAATCTTAACCCCCAAGGTAATGATATTAAGAAGTGGGGGCTTTTGGGAAGTGATTAGATCATAAAGTCAGAGCCCTGATGAATGGGATTAGTCCCCTTATAAAAGAGGATTCAGAGAGATAGGTAGCCCTTTCTACCATGTGTGGACACAATGTAAAGACAGCCATCTGTGAACCAGAAGGCAAGCCCTCACCAGACATTAAATCTTCCAGCACCTTGATTATGGACTTTCCAGATTTCAGAACTGTGAGAAACAAATTTCTGTTGTTTATAACCCTTATAGTTTATACTATTTTGTTATAGAAGCCTGGAAAAGCTAAGGCAGGTGGAATTGAGACCCATGTTTTAATCTGAGACACAGATAAATCCAGGTTAAGTCACATGACCGAGGGTCCCAATTCCATAATCCTGTCTTCGAAAGCCAGTATCAAAACTTCTGATACTAATTCAATCTATGACAGAAGCTTGTTAGAACTCAGCAAATGCAACACAAAGCAGCACAACTCAAAGTGCAAGCTTGCCTGCAGGCTGCAACACCACTCAAAGAGTATGCTAGACAGCAGGCAACACAGTCAGCTAGCAAGCCAAAACAAGGCAGAACAGACTCCAAGTGGTGGTGATCATCACTCACCTACACTGCTCTGTGGCAATTGTCTTGTGGTCTCTACATGGAAGCAAGATGGAACTCTGCATCTAAAATCTAGCTCAGATGTTGAGGTTCCATACATGCACCAACAGGGTAGGAAAGGTTCATACTCAATAAGGCTTTCTGGAAGAGCAAGGCAGCTACCAAGCAGATCCAAAAATGGGTCGAAAGAGTAAGGAGGAAGAATTGGCTTTGTCTATTATTGTGGTCAGGGGATGGGTGTGCAGTAAGGGTTTCCATGGTTGATCTGGGGCTTGCACAGTACAGAGTTTCCCTTTGGCCCCCAAAAAGGGAGCACCTGGGCTTTATTATTGGTTTGCACAGATATAAAAAGGAAAGAAGAGGAAGGATTGGGAATTTAAATTGTCAACAGTCAAATATCAAAAATGGAATTAGACCATTGCATTTTTTATAATTATCAGGCTTATTTTCATTACTATATAATATTCTTTTGTACAAATATAGCTTAATTTATCCATTCTATTAATGATGTAAATTAGGGATATTTCCATTTTTTCTTTTAGAAAACCAGCCACTGTAAAATGCCTGATGTGCAGTTCCTCAAACTTTTCAGACAACTGTTTTCCAGGTTTTTGCTGTTTCCTCTTACCTGGAATCCTCATCCCCAAATATGCATAGCTGCCTCCTTCACCTTATTCAGATCTTTTCTCAAATTGTCATTTCTAGGGAAAACTTCCCAGGTCAATCTTAACTACTCATTACTTTTGCCTGCTTTATTTTTCTTATCAACATCTAGAATATTCTATTTAGTTAGTTTAGTATTTTTTCCTCAGTAGAAATTAAACTCCATGAAAGCAGAAAACTGTGCTTTGTTTACTGCTTTATTTTTAATGTCTTGATCATTCCTGGTGCAAAGTAAAAATTAAAATATTTTCCAATGAATAAAAATGAATTCTTGTACAAATGAGGAGGAGTTTCTCTAAGATATATACCTAGAAAAATATTTTCTGGGTTGTAGGGAACTGTCACGTTTTACTTCAATAGGTATGCCAATTAGTTTTAAGAAGCGGTTGTACCAAATAGACTTCTGCATGCTCACAAACACTGGTTAATGTCCATTTTTTTTTCTTTATTTTCTCTCTTCTCCTCCTACTCCTCCTCTCCCTCCCCTTGCTTCTGATGATGACTGTGAAATTACCTCTCTGTGGTTTTAATTTGTATTCTCCTAAATAATGATATGCTTCCTCACCAATGAAATTCTAGTTTATATATTTTGCCCTTTTTCCAAATTTTTTTTCCCTTAGTGATTCATTGTAATTCTTATATATTGTAAACTTTAAATTTGTGGGTATCATTGTTATTAAAAATACATCCTTTTAGGTTTCTTCAAAGTTTTATTACAATTTTCACCTTTTGGCCATAAAGATTTCAAACAACTTCAGTTATACTCATTCCTAAATATGTCATATTCCAATGATATTTACATGGTGTTTTTTAAAAAGTAGATTACTAGTCTATAATTCACCTTTCTTATTCATTGATTTGTATAAAACATTGATAAACTCTTTTTTATTTCAGTAAATGAATAAGATGAACACAATATTTTGGTATATTATGGTAAAATATTGACAACCTTTCTTTGTTGTTTGCAAATCATGTGTCCTCTTTAATTTCCTGATAATAATGTCATCAGTAATTCAGTGTTGAGCTGAATTCATACAGTTGGCACCATACCGCTGAGTATGTTTATTATGCTTTTGGTTTATGTGTTTCACTGTTCAAAAGATTAAGGGAATTTCTCTTGATTGCTATTTCATAGGAGTTTTAATCATATATGTCTAGTTAAGTAGATCAAATTATTTTTTCTGCATGTATTTTTATGATCATATGAGACAATAATAAATATAAAGAGAGAAATCATAACAGAATATCATCATATCTGAATTAATATAAAAGGTGGTTGCCCATTTTTTTTCTTTTCCAATAATCTCCCCTCCCTCAAGCACCCTCTACTACATGTGTTCATCAAGACATGTAGCTTCATTGAGAGGTACTGGTACTTTCTTAGGAATATTAGACCTTTTTCTTACTAGCTTATTACGTCCAACATTCCTTGATGTAATGATTCTTGTCTTTAGTTATCCAGATTTGTAATAGTTGTTTTTCAGGAACCCTCTGTGAGAGTGTAAAATGTTGGTTGGAGAAAGCTAGTATTTTTACAGTACAGTACTTATAGTTAATACATTAGGCCTACACAGTAACAGTAGTGAACATATCTATATTTGTGTCTATGTGAAGACTTTCTATGAAATATTCCCCCCAAACAATATTAGGTTGTTGGATTTTTGACATGGAAAAAATGATGGGTAAATAATTGCTTTGGGGACAAAGGCTCATATTCATCATATGAATATTGTTACATCTCTGCTCTTGCCTCACTGTGTTCTGAATAGAGGAGTTTTCCTGAAACGTAACTGCTGATAGGCAGAGGAGGTTTGCTGAATGTGTGGGATTCACTAACAGTCTGATAAGTATGACAATAAGTCTTCTAACATTTTTCTGCCATCCTGCTCTTTACACATGTTTTGTCAGAGTTTCCCTTTCTCATCTCTTGTCTATATATCTTTAACATTATATAGTTTTCTGGTACCTTTTAGTTTAAGTTCAGTTTCATGTTCAGGTATTTGAAAGACCACCAGTCATTTTGTTCCATCCCCTCACCTTTCCATCCTGATGCCTAGGGACACTCCTGGCTCTGAGGAAGGGAGAGGGGGTGATAGAGAAAAACAAAAACATTTTTTTCACTTGGTTTGTTGTGTGCTTTCAAAGCTGTCACACAGCTCCATCAGGGAATATACTCAAAATTAGGCTCCTTTTTTGTGAGTTCTTTGGAGAAGAAGGTAAAAAACAAACGCCAGTCTCTGTTCTATCCAAATTCCTGAGGACTTGCGAGGGTTTCTCAAAGCTCTTAAGTGTCCTGCTAAACGTCTGGGTTCTTATAACAGTACAAACAAACTACCTGATGTGTAACTTAGCAACATCTAGATAGAGAGAGAGAGAGAGAGATGTTTTTTCCATTTTCTTGTAGATGTCTCCAAAACATATCTTGAGAGCTAAACATGACAGCATTCTTCATGTAATCCTTGATCCTAATAAATGTTTAGCTTTCTTTTTACAAAGCCGAACATGAGGGACTATTTTCACTTCTTAGTAAGACCTTAACTAGAGCCTTCTCTCTCTCTGTCTCTCTCTCTCTCTCTCTCCCTCCTCTCCCACACCCTTTTTAATATTATGGGAGGTACGTGTTTCCTTCCTCCCTTGCTTTAAGGATATAGCCAAAATTCTGGAAGAACAAAAAAATAAAAATAAACACAAGAAAAAGAAGAAAGAAAATTCTTAATTCAAATCCTGTTTTATAGCTATTAAGAGTGTGTATAAACTACTTTTACTGGGTATGCAATTTATTCAGTAATTCAAATATCTGCCTCAGGGATGCCTTTACACAAAACTCGCCTTTTCCAAGTCAGGTATAAAGAAGAAAGAAGTATAAGATGTACAACATTCATGAAAATTTCATTTTGGCTATCTTAAACATATAAAGTGAAGAGGGTAGCTTATATGGAAAGTAAAACATCATGAGAAATATTGTCTCTATGTTGTTTAATTTTTAATATGGCAGATGAAATTAAAATCCTAGGATTTGTCTACACAAGAAAATACCATCCTTATCGAAATGCACTGTCCTATGGTACTAGAAGTTATGTAAATATGAGATACAAAGTCAAACAAACATATATAATTTTATGTTTTTGAGTAAAGTTGCAAAGGTGAATGTGATTATATTTACATGTGTATTATATATTTGGAGATGTTATGGACCTCCCAGGATGAACTATGATTGTTATTGATCTATCTGCCTTCTTCCATTATTAGAAAATTTTAACTAGTAAGTCCATGGGCTATAAAGTTAATTATTACTAAGCTCAAAGGTATTGTGTTTTATATTTGTGAGTTGATTTCTCAAATTGGGAAGAAAATTCTACAACAGATCTCATGAACATATTTTCTCTTTCCTTCTTATTCCTTTCTCTAACATTAATGCTTCTATGGTACAGTTAATTTAATTAGTGCTTTAGTGAGATTCTTCCCATATAAACTCATTCAGTTTCTCCCATATCTGTTTTTATGTCTAAAAGGAAATTTGTCTCAGACTTTATAGACATTTTACAGAAACTTCTAGCTAACTACATGACATCATGCTTATTTGACAGGAAAAAAAACAAAGAAGGATGAATGAAAGTAAGAAAAATCTTTATCTTTATTGATAAAATAGTTCATAGAAATATTTTTCAAAACCAATATCTTTCCCACTGCCTGTGTAAGAAACTAGCATCATTACTAGACATTGTACTTGATTCCTTCAGTGAATCAATAATTATTCAATTACTTTAAATAATTTTGAAGTAGTTCTTCATTTGGGAAGCTAACTGTATAGAAATGGGACTGGCAAACTGTTTTGTACGTTCTTATCTAATTAATAAAAAAAGTTGGGAAAAATAAATAAAAATATGTTTTTTCATATGGGCAATTTTATGTTATTGCCAGCAGCTGTTACATGCAAAATTATTATAAAGAGAGGAAAACTGCCTGTGTGTGTGTGTTTGTATACTGCATCCATATGTAATATGTAACTAGGGATGAAACTCTGATGGTGTCTTTCCTCTGTAAGCCCTTTGGTTGCAAATGCTATGTATTGTTTTATTTTACAAGAATCAAGCAACATTTGCAAATCTTAAAATGGGTGGTAAATTTGAATGTAACTGACTTGTGATATTTGCAATATATGAAATGCTACCATGACCCATATAACAGTGGCTGAGGCATTAATGAGCAATAGTGACCAGACCTACTGCTTCAGGGAGAACCTGAAATTGTCTTAACAGGCATTGTCATGACACCATACAAAAGGGGATTAATTTCCCGCTCCATCTCCAGTAGGTCTGCCTGCTTATGTAATTTGGAATCCTCTTACCATCACCCATTGCACAGAGTGAAGACACACACAGAGCCTTCTTGCATGCAACAAACGGCCATTTCCAAGGTTAATGAGCTAAGACTGAGCACTATCTGTGACTGTTCAAAGCAGACTGCATATGTGACAACCAGACCAAGCCACAACTCTATGCTTAGAACCAGGAGTTAAATAAGACTGAGATTTTAATCAGAACACATCAATGCTTTGTATTTCTGAGTGTACCCAGTGGTGAGCATCACGGGATCTAAAGTTGTACTGACTGGAAAAGAACATGATAATTAAGGTAAGAAAGGAGAGGCTAGGAGACAGAATGAGAAAGAGAGTGTGCATCTGATTAAAAATATCCTAATTTTATTTTATTTCAAGGGTTAAAACACTATTAAAATATTTATCAACAAAAGAGGGTCTTACATGAGCTGTTTTGATCTATGGCAAAACAATCATGAGAGATTAAAAATAGCAAAAATGTCATGGACATATATTATTTTAACACATTGACTGACATGTGAGTTGTATTTAACTCAGGCTAGTTTTGAGCCCAGGGCCGCGTGAAGCAAAACTCTGCAGTTGATTGGTGAAAATCTTACTTGTTGATATTCTTGTTGTTACAATTAATATTGAAAATTTAGTTCTAAAAACATGGATTTTGTTGCATATAACTCATGCACAGAAAACAATAAAAATAACAAATTAGAAAGGATCGTTTTGTTTTAATAAAACACTGTGGCCCCAGGGAAAAATTTTTTTTTTCTAGTGTGGCAGTCAATGTGTTAATAATACAAGAATTACCTGGTAAAATGAAAGGTCTTAGAGTAGTTGGAGAACAGATGCTTGTGAGCAATTATTTTCTGGGGTATTAGGTCAAAAAAGAAAGAGGATGCATTTGAGCTAATTAGATAAAGACACATCACTGAAAAAAGTCATCAACTCTATTCTTTTACTTTCATAAATTTCACTAAAGTTTCATGGTTTGACATGTGAGAAAAATCCAAACTCACCTCATTCTTTCTGTAATGGTGCATCATTATCACACTGCTCTTAGATAAATTCTGAACTTGGATAGGGGCAATAATCTTGTCAATATGTTAAAGTCTTGAAGCTTCAAACTTGTAAGATGGGAGTCAACTGAAATCCTAAATGACCTTTTTAAATGAGTTTTTTAAAAAATCTTCTCCATGCATTATAAAAAACAGCATGAAGCTTTCTGAAAATACTAAAAGTAGAACTATCATATGATCCAGCAATCCCACTACTGGGTATTTATCCAAAGGAAAGAAAATCAATATATCAAAAGGATACCTGCACCCCCATGTTTATTGCAGCCTTATTTACAATAGACGAGATATGGAATTAACCTCAGTGTCTATCAGCGGATGAATGGATAACCTTCGTTGTGTTTTTTCCTTCAGTGGATAGATGAAGAGACACAGGCGGTCAGCTGGCTTGGGAGTGGGTTTTTATCCTCTGTAAGTATCAACACGATGCTGTCTAAATGAAGGAACATCCTGGTGGGTCATGTCATGTGGCTCAATGCCTGGCAAATAGTAGTCTTTGAATACATCTTTGTGACCCATATAATATTGACATAGACACCGATACATCTTCCCCTTCCAATGCGATTCTCTATATACTTGGGGTTATGCACAGTCTACCTAGGCACCTACAACACATGAGGCAACAGCCTTGATGACTCTGCAATGAAAATTAACTAATTCACACGGTGGGGGGCAGGAGTAAGGGTGTTGCTGAAGGAGTCAGCTGAGTGAAGAAATATCACAGAATTCGCAGTGCCATTGGTGTGCTGAGAGGTGGGCAGGGCAGGCTTTGAAAGGCTAAAATTCTCCCTGCCTTCCATCTGTTAATAGGATATTAGTCTGGTAGAGCTCATTGGCCCAGATCATTACAAGGAGCTAGAATATAACAGGAAAAGGTAGGAGTATATGTGGAACTCAAGGGATTCACTGGACACCACTCATTGCCTCTGTGCCTGGAGGGAGAAAACAGTGCATTGTAGTGATATCCATGAGCTCACGGCTTGTACGTCTCAGGAATAAAGGGCTAATCACTTCAGCAGCCAAGCAACTAGCACTAACTGAATTTCTAGCTGAGGATAAAGAAAATTAAGGTGGATGTAGAGTAGGGAAAGGTGAGTATCAGTAAGAATTCAGGATCAGCTGCAGCAGGTTCCTATTCCACTAACTCAAAAGGTTGCTTTAGAGATTCTTGCTATCAGCTACTTTGACAAGTCAGAAAATGGAATTAATGTGAGGCCTGAGAGAAGAGCAACAGTACAAGGAGTAGACTGTGGCAGAGGCTTTTAGAGCCCTGTCCCCCAAACCCCAGCCCACATCTGATTTCAGCTCCAGCTGGGTTAGGCAGCATCGCTATACACTGACAGCTCCACGTCAAGCTCCTCTCATGGTCTTACTTTTCTTCCTTGGAAGTCCCCTTGTGCCTGACCCAGCACACAATGTTTTTGGAGTTTGATAAGAATTAGCAATCCGAAAAAAACTCTCAACTAACGGAGGACAAGTGTCAATGAATACATATTTCAGTTTTTTGTCCTCCAAAGGCATAATTCTGAGGCACACACTGTGTGATTCCTCAGAAGGTCCTCAGTGGGATTGAATTCCAGTTGCTTATAGTGATGACAGGCTTAAAAATACATGATTAATAAGCTCTTTTTACTTCCCTGTCTCTATTTACCAAGGCTTTTTGGAATAACCTCTCAAATATATGTTGCCACTTGCAACAAAATCCTGGTCTCAGGCTCTGATTTTAGGGTGAATTCAATCTAAGGAAACCTATAACTTAGTATTTAAGTCACAGGATACTAAACGGGGTTTAGGCTCAGCTAGACAAGGAATGATCATCATTACCTAGAAATGAATAAAGAGATTTCAATAACTCAGTGCTTCCTCTCTGAAGAGATGATAAGCATGTCTGAGAGATGGTGTTTTCATAGTAGCCAGAAGCAAGATTTATTTTTATTCTTATTCAGATGTTTAAAATTGGTGAATTATGGCTTGACAACAGGCACAACTTTGTTATAGAGTCTGTCCTAAACTCAGCATCACCACTGCCTTATAAATTTTCTCCTGAATCTCATAGGAAAAGTTGATGACCCCACTTCCCAGATCTCTTATATCCTGGCTAGACTATGCCATTAGAAGCATTCATTCAAGATTTGGAAGATGAAAGAGTGAGACCATCATTCTAGGAAAGCTGTTGCAGGCCTATGTATTAACAAACATTTTATGTGAAAATCAATTCAATGCCTTTCGAGAATCTTAAGAGTTATCCACATTAGTGCTGCATGCTGAGATAGGTGGCAGGAAATACCTAGACATTTCTGAGTTTTGCAGCACCTTCTAGGAGAACTCCTAAGCATTGTTCCTTTAGTGCTGCACTCTGAGAACATCGTGTTGGCTTTAGGAAACTTGTTCCACCAATGATTGTATATGCCTCTCTTTTCCTCAATTAAAGCTTTTTATGCTGGAACAAATATGGGACTAAATGGCTGCTGAATGTATGAAAATGATGGCAACAAAGATATAACAGTGTGAATTTGCAAATAAAATTGACAAGAATTGCTGTCTTATTTAACTAGGCTTATTTCTCTGGGCCTATTCTTGGTATCCCCATTTTTATGTGGTTAATTAATAACAAAGTACTTTTAATGAGATCATTTTCCTGTAGTTGTTTAACATTTTCAGAGGTAAAACAATTTTTTAAATCTATTGTCTCCTTTAATAATGCTCTAGCCATCCAAATTAGTGTCCAGTCTCTATGAAAATAATAATTGAATCAAGCATGTAGTGGAATTTGTCACTGAGAATTTCTTGAGTTTGCATCAGCTACACTTCTTATTCCTTCCTGTCTTCTATTTTTATGCCAACCCCAAAATAAAACTATAAAACTAAACCAAAAAACAAACAAAGCAAACTACACACATACACACACACACAGAGCAAAAACCAAAAACCAAAAAAAAGGAATAGCTCTCAAGAATACTTAAATATTATTTGCAAGGATCAGGACTGGATCTTGAAAAACAGTATTGTAAAGGAAGGGTGTATTTATTGGGAAGAAAAGATAGTTTAATCTATTTGGCATAATAAACACATGGTTTTAGCAGATACCACGATGATAGCAATGTGGAATGTCTGAAAACATTCTTGATTTGTCATCACAGGGATGCTACTAGTGTCTAGTGAGTAGAGGCCAGGAATACTGCTATGCATCCTACAATGCTCAGGACAGCCTCCCACAACAAAAAGTTACCTGGCCCAATGTCAACATTGAATGTTGAGAAACTTTGCTTTAGAAGAGTAAAAGTAAATTCAAATGGTGAAGGGTGATTTAATTTATTATTTTTATGGTATTTCTACATTGGGGCAAGTTGCTTCCTTGTATCGAGTTCCCTTATTCATAAAATACAGAGGGGAATTCTAACCCTAGGGTGGGGATAAAAAGTACCTGCCTATGAAATTATATGTGCTATATCTAGAACAAGAAAAGTAGAAGAATCTTCCTGAATAAGTTGATTATTTTTGTCTTAAGTAAAGTATTTTAAACCCACAAGTCTCAAAAAAAAAAAAAACTCTTAGAAGTACAGGAAACATGTCTGAACTAAGAAAAAGATTGGCGGATTGAAAGGATTTTCATGTCTAGAAGAAGAAAATATGATTTACAGGCTAAGGCATTTCAGGGACTGTGAGAACCATATGAAGAGGCAGCTCCTATAGCCATCTCCATTCTGTCCCCAAGAATAACAATTATGCATGTGCTGAATAATCAGTCACCAGTGACTTGATATTAATGACTGGAATACAAATGTGTTCATTTGCCTTAAATATTACAGTGTGTGCTCCCTTACTCATTCTAATCATCAACTGAAAATACATTAAGCCTAATGGGGAAAAGATGAATCATCAAGTCTTATTTTAACCATCTAAAGATTTTGCATTCCTACCATGCTATCACGTCAACTAATGCTTTTTAGAGATACTACACAAAAGGAATCTTGCTCACTAGTTTCTTGTTAATATCTTGGGTGGTTTCACTGCTATTATCTATCACTTATGGTCTGGATCAGTGTTAGTGTGCACATTTAACTTCCAAACTGTTAAAAATGGCATAGAACTGATAGAAAAGAGAGTAAAAAAATATTTTTTATGGGAAGCAAGATGATATTTAATATATCAGCAAAAAGGTCAAAATTTTAAGACTGATTTGGGGCAACTAAAAAAGGATTTAACTGTTCATATGAGGTAACAAAGAGGAAGACTTTCTATGAGCTCATCATTACATATTCACTTCAAGTTAGAGGAGTAGGAACAATTAACTCAGGACTTTTAAGGCCATTTCTCAAAGAAAATTAGGAGAAAAGAACGAAACATTAGTTTTAGTGTTGAGTTAGTTACAATGAAACCAATAAATTCATTAAAAAGAATATAATATGTATTTTTTTCCTGAGAAAGATTTGTATGATTACATTCTTCTCCACAGGCAACAACAACAAAATAGATTTTATATTTAAATTTTTAACACATTAAATACCAAGTTACTTTCCTATAATACATGTTTTCCAATAATATACTGTCCAATTAAACAATACATTTCTCACTCCAGTGCACTCCATATTTACCATCCTCTTGTCACAACACTAGCCAGTTCCTTGCTTTTCAGAATGTGCAATGTAAGACTTAAAGAAATTGAGCTTCAAGAAAAATTATGGTGGCAAGTGTAGCGTGTCAACTAAAATAAAATACGACTTTATGGCAATGTGAGAATGAAGTCCAATTATACTGCTGTTGTCATGTAGAGTTTAAATGTCTACATAGTGATGCTAAAAGAGAGAGCCCTAGCAGAGTAATTAATATTAGATGTACATTTTTATTTCACCTCAAAAAGTCCTTAAAGATGTGCTTCTACAGATGAATAGAGTATGAGAAATGAGGCACCAATTCTGATGGGAATTAACTGAATTATCAAGTTATGCAAAATCTACCAAATCACCCACATAATCTATTCCATCAATATAGAGAGAAAAAAACAGGTTCTTTTTAATCCAGAGTTTTTTGTATAGCAATATTCAACATAAAATTTAAAATTAGTATTTATAACAAAGAGATAATCACTTTGGCAAATTTGAAGATGAAATGGTCATGATAGGTCAACACAATTTTGAATGGTCAACATGGCAGCAGCCGTAAGATGTCTAAGTCATGTCTTGATACATCGTCAAAGGTACAGTCTTTACAAGATGATTTATCAAACATCTCTCTATTCTTTTTTTGTAAATGTTCAGATGCCCAACATACATTTTGTGGCTGCTATGTATGCAGCAAAGAAAACAAACAAAGTGTCAAATAAAGAGCATCAGATAAAAAAAGAAAAACAAAATGATGAAATAGAAAAAATAAAGTCATATCCCTACGTGGAAAGAAAACCTGAGGATTATATCTTCTTAAAATTTTTATACCTGAGGCAGATATATAAGGTGGTTAAAGTTATTCACTTAAGATATTTCAAATTCTGGACTTTACTAATCCAAAGCAAGGTGTTTATCTTGATTTGAAAATAGATATGGCACTGGGGAAGAAGAAAGTGAAGCCATTTACCAGTGTTCCCAGTATTCCATACACATTCACCTCAGACATTAACAAAGTTGCTATGTTTACAGGAAATCCATCAAACATAATGGAAGGAAATCAAGCTGTGTTTGCAGGAGGAACTGATTTGATTAACTTTTTCTTAATTTTAACACTGGATATGTCAAGTGACCAGTTAGCTACCAATCTGTAAGCAGTTATCACTAGTGTTTGTAAGCACAGATGGCTGATTTTGATTGAGCTTCTTTGTGGTCTGTACCTTCCTTAGTAGTTCAACAGGTGAAGGTTGGTTAACAGAGCCATTGTTGCCTAAAAAAGTAGAAATCAAAGAGGTAACAAAGAAGCTACCTAATAGTGTTGAAATACGAAATTATTTTCAGTGGATTAAGAAGCAACAAAGAAAATTATTCAACTGTGTAATTTCTACTTTTGGTATATTGATATTTCTTGATCATCATATATGAAAGAGAATTTTAACACTGAAAAATATTATAATAATTTCAAAAATAAGAAAATATAATTATCCCTGTGTCTGAAACTAAAAATATTTAAAAAGCCATCATATTAAAATGGACCCAAAATGTCAACACTTACTCTGTTGATGTTTGAAAATTGTGAGAAAAAATTCACATAACTAGATCTCCCTCTGTGGAGAGCATATGTCTCTAAAAATTTAATATATATGTTTTCTTCTCACTATCTTTGAAAAGACATTTAATTTATAAAAGCTCAAATCAAAAGTAAACTAAATGGAGCTATTTAAAATAATGTAAAAAGACTAATAAATCACATAACATACTATTTTATTCTCATAATTTTGCTTTTAAGTTTAGAAGTATTAAATCATATGAATGTGCTCTTATAGCATTATACTTTATGATTATGTTATCCATGTATTAATTCAACTTTTTTTTTATTGCATAGTTTTTACCATACATCGAATTTGGTGTTAGACTAGAGTCTCCAAGCAGACTGTGTTCATGGTCTAGTGGAGAAAATGAACAATTAAATAAGTATGTGAGACAAGGACTCTAAGCTAAATATTGAAGGTCAAGTGAGAGTTGTGCAGGGAAGAAGGAGGTGAAAATTATTCCAGGGAAAAGTGATGGCTAGAAGGAGGACAGTATTCCAGGGGCAACATGGTGAACGAATGTGATTAGGTCACCATGGACTGGATGTGCATTCCAGAAAGTTGGAACCAGGAAAGTGGACAAGTGTGGGAGACTTGCATCAGTAAAAAAAATCCAAGGGTGAGGAAACACAGAGTGGATCAGTACTGCTAGATTTCCATCGCCACATAAATAAGCATTTATTAATAGAAGTTTTGATTGGAAATGTTTTTTTCCACTCACCCAATATGACAGAAAAACATTGCTTTAGAACAAAGTGACAAACATAGAGTTTTCTTGGTAATACTCAGAAGCTGTGTAATCAAATCCTCACTTAAAAAGAAAAAGGAAAAGAAAAAAAAAGGTTGTATTGAAGGTATTTTTCATTTTTCTGAGGAAAAATATTGCCCTAAAATAAAGTTTGACAAAGTTGTTTTGTTTTCAAAGACCTCCTGTGTCACAGAACTCCCAATTTTGTTTTATTTTCAGTCATAGCCTGCTTCGATATTTTGCATATTTGTCAATTTTATACCTGTGCATTTTTTTTGGTACAGAAAGGAAGTAGATTAAATTGAAAACCTTTTAGAACTAAATCTTGTTTCCTTTTACATCCTGCAGCCTCTCAGTACTTATTGGAAAAGCACAGTGATCAAATAACCAGAAGAAAACTTCCTAATATCTAATTTAAATTCAAAATACATATTATAGCTGTGAATATTGTAATGTTCCTTTACACAATAAGAAAAATATCTTATTGTCTTCTAACATTTATTATGTGAAGGGAGATTTTAGATCAATGTGATATTTTTGTTATTTAAGGAGACAGGCTGGATAATTTACAGGATTTTTTATATATAAAGTTTGCATATACAACAGGATTAGACATTTATGCTTCTTTTTTTCTTTTATTGTCTCTCTCACTTTTACTGCCTTAAAAATTGAGAGTTTTATATTATAAAAAGAATATCTGTATATTCTCACCAAAATTAAAAATCTTTCATTGTTCAGGCTTCTGGAATTATTGTTCATATCTTTCTTAGTTTGTCCTCGTTTTAAAACTCTTCTTCCTTTTTTCCCATATGCTGTAAGAATTAATCTAACAGGCTTCTAATTTTTCCTAGCTGTGTTGTTCAAGTACCTGTACATAAACATGACTTGAAATATACTAAAATATTAATAAAAAATACTACTAATCATGTTGCTTTGTAACCATGTGCCCAAGGAGTTTTGGAGGCAGATCGTACCAGAATATCAGCATGTTTTATTACTACTACTAATAATAGCAGTGAGACACATGATTTAAACTGTCAACCATGAAACAAATCCCAACCTAGGTATGGAGAGACTTTACTCAAAAGACAATTGCTATGGGGAAAAGGGACTCTTGCAACTAGGGAGGGAGGCTGTTGGAATAAGGAAATCTCTCAGGTCATAAGATCTGCAAGCATCTCAAAGGTCAGGAAGAAAGGAATTTTCTTTCATAAACAAGGATAAACAGGTCTAGAAAGGACCAGGTGTGGGATGAGCGGATGGTGTGATCAGACAATTAAGCAGGGAAGGTTTCCTTCTAAGGACAGTGGATTTTCAAAAGGAGTAATCTTTAAGGAGTTGTTCTGCTTGCTTAATCTTAGAGGAGAGTCAAAGTTTAGGAGCTTGTGGGAAAACAGAAGAATTAAACTAAAGTTTGGTAATGTTAAGTTAGAAGGTAGGTTGTCCAGATTGGTCAATGAGTACAAACAGTTCAGCCAACAATTGCTCAGGCAAGATGGGAACTTGGAGTGTCTGTGTCTGGCCCCGTCTTAGGTGAACAAGGGACCCACCACAAGTCTTATCTAAGTCAAGTGGAGAAGGGTGGTTCATTGCAGTATGCCTTTTCTTGGAAAACAAAAGGGTGCCGGATTCCCTAACCTTGGTTGTTCTCCAGGAGTACAGGGCTCAGGTAAAGTTTAACACTGTCAGCACTTGGTTTCCATAAGCCTCTCAGAGAACTGTGACTTTTGTGCTATTTACACAGCAAGAAACACTTGTTGAGACTCCATTCTGAGTGCCCGGTTCTGAGGTGTTCTGTCTAAACATCAGTGGTTCATTATTCAAGAGAGAAAATACATCTTGGTACAGAAGTTATAGAGGATATTTGTACCTAGTCCAGGCCTTTCTGGACCCTTTTCTGGGAGATAGTTTTGGCATTGGTGTATATTACTTTATTTAATATAACTGATGTATATTCCTCTTACTTTAATTTTGTTGTTGTATTATGTCCTTGTTCTGCAATAAACCATAAATTGGTAATCATTGACATTTTGGGTCCTGTAAGTTTTCCTTAGCACTCAAACTTTGTCTGTCACTAAGACTGCAACCTCTTGGTTCTTGGAAATTTTATCTTTTTTATAACTGTGCTAGTATATCATAGAAACAAATCTATTTTCTCACTGTTTCCAAAAACTAATTTAGTGCAGCAATAATGTTTTACTCTCCACAAAATTTATTATTGATATTTCACTACTTCCTTTACAAGATGATTTATTCTTGCCGTATATGCCATATAGATGCCCAAGAAAGAAAAAGAACTTGAAGGTCTGAAATTCAGAATCTCTGTGGTGGAGGGAGATGAAGTCTTAACAAGATTTGTAGGGAGTCACTATGACAAATTGTTCTGTGTGGTGAAGATCACTAGTATCTTTTGATCATTGTCCTTGGAATCCAGCCTTACCCTCTGCTAGTCCTCTGTATGGAATGGCCACTTGCAACACGGCAAATGCAGGATGTTTTATATGACAATGCATGTATTCAAATGCCATCAATTCATGAAAGCCAGAATGAAAATATTTGTTGGCTTCCTACTCTCCTCTTTGCACGGACTAAAGGTCTATTAGCCTGTCAGACCATTTCAACTAACAAAGTGGAGGTGCCATTGGGAAAGTATTTTAGTCCATTTGTGTTTCTGTAACGGAACACCTGAGGCTGGGTAATTCATAAAGAAAAGAGGTTTATTTGGCTCACAGTTCTGCAGGCTGTACAAGAAGCATGGGTGTAAGCATCTGCTTCTGGTGAGAGCTTCAGGCTGCTTCTACTTATGGTGGAAGGTGAAGGGGAGCCTGTATGTGCAGAGACCACATGGTAAAAGGGGAAGTAAGGGGAGAGGGCATGCCAGACTTTCTTAACAACCAGCATTTGTGGGAACTAATGCAGCGAGAACTCATTCATTATGGAAAGGATGGCACCAAGCCATTCATGAGGGATCCACCACCATGACGAAAACCCACCCGTCATGCCCCACCTCCAACATTGGGGATCAGATTTCAACATGAGATTTGGAAGGGACAAACATCCAAACTATAGTAGCAAAATTTTTGGAGAAGTGTTGGGACTCCTTCCTGTACAGGTACTTCCTTATATATTCCTGGACATGAAAGGAAAATAGGAGTGGTATGAGCCCTTGTATTAGTTTTCTAGGGCTGCTATAACAAAATAGTACAGACTGGGTGACCTAAACAATAGAGATTTACTTCCTCATTCTTCGGGGGACTGGAAGTCTGACATCAAGATGCTGGCAGGGTCAGTTTCCTCTGAAGCCTCTCTCCTTAGCTTGCATATGGTCACCTACTTGCTGTCCCTTTACAGGGTCATGCCTCTGCATGTGCATTCCTGGTGTCCCACTTTCTCCTTTTCTTATAAGGACACCAGTCAGATAGGGTTAGGGCCTACCCTAATGGCGTCATTTTACCTTAATCATCTTTTTAAAGACCCCATCTCCAAATACAGTCACACTTTTTGGCATATAAATTTTGGAAGAACACAATTCAGCCCATAACAGCCTTCACTCCCTCTCCAATCTATTTCCACTTAAAAGCCACAAAAATATTTCACATTTTCCAGCTTTGGGAAACCATCATTTACATTTTCTGCATGTATTGGTTTCTTGTTAGTTACACACTCTGATGATTATTTACCAGAATATAACAGTAAGACTATTATTACTTTTTACTCAACAGTCATTTGCTTGGAGTCAAGGGCACAGCATGGTGGGGCCCTCTCTGCTGTTCTGATTAAATCTCAGTCTTAAACAGGCACTGTTTCCCAGAGTCTAGGGTATAGAAGCATTTTCAGGGATCCTGCCCTGCTCTCAGCTGTAGGTCAGGGACTAGAATTAAATCTGCCACTCCCATGTAGACAGATATTTTTGTTTATTTGTTTGTTTTCTTTATTCCCTTCCTCCAGTTTCAATAGGTTTTCACCAGTGCCCTGAAGGTGACAGTGGCAGTTGTCCTTCATCTAATGGTTTACGCTTTCTGTTCCATAGGAGAGAGAGAGAAGAAGGACCCAGGCTTGGCTTTCTGCTCTCCTTGAAGCAGCTTGTCCCCCAAGCCAACGCCACCCCAGCCCTAATCTTTTTTAAGAGCTCTGGTAAAGTCAACAGAACGGGACTTATGTGTAACTACAAATTTCCATTATATCCTCAGCCTCTAGAGATTCATGTTTTCTTGTTACACGAAAAGTAGCTTTAGCAATTCATTAAAGAATTTAGCTGATTTTGTTTTAGTCAGTTCTCAATGGCATCTGCCACAGGTAAGCAAGTGTGTTCCTCTCGTGTCTCATTTTGGAGTCACCTGTCTTACCTCATATTTAGGGTTAATTATCTGCCCTGAAACTTCATCTTTCTGGGAATTCAAGAAAAGTTATGAATATGCAGATTTTCCCTGTCTTTTGGTTGGTGTTTTGTAAAGGAGGGAGAGAAATTCTTTCCAGGTCCCTCCATCCTGAAAGTCCAGTTCATCTATTCCTTTTTTTTTTTTCTTTAATTAATAGACGTCATTTTTAGAGAAGTTTTATACTTACAGAAAAATTAAAAGTACAGAGAATTCCTGTATTCCCCATCTCCACCCCATCACACAGTTTCCCCTATTAACATCTTGCTTTAGTTTAGTACATTAGTTAAAATTGAAGCAATATTGATACAGTATTATTAGGTAAAGTCAAAAGTTTACATTAGGTTGCACCATAGGTGTACATACTATGGGTTTTGATAAATGTATAATGCCATGTATCCACCATCACAGTGTCATACAGGATAGTTCCACTGCCCTAAAAATCTCCTGTGCTTCTCCTATTCTTCCCTTCCTGCCTCCCACTTAACCCCCCGGCAACCACTGATCTTCCTACTGTCTCCATAGTTTTGCCTTTTCCAGAATGTCATATAGTTGGAATCATACACTATGTAGCCTTTTCAGATTGGCTTCTGTCACCTGGCTGTATGCATTTAAGTTTTCTTTGTGTCTTTCATAGCTTGATAGCTCATTTCTTTTCAGTGCTGAATAATATTCCATTGTTTGCAGATACTATAGTTTGTTTATCCATTCACCTATTGAAAGACATATCTTGATTGATTCCAAGTTTTACCAATTATGAATAAAACCGCTACAAACATTCATGTGGATGTTTTTCTATGGACATAAATTTTCAACTCCCTTGGGTAAATACCAAGGAGCATCTTTTCTGTACCATGTGGTAAGCAAATGTTCAGTTTTGTAAGAAACTGCCAAACTGTCTTCCAAAGTATCTGCATCATTGTGCATTTTCACCAGCAATTAATAGGAGTTTCCCTTGCTCCACATTCTCACAAGCATTTGTTGTCAGTGTTTTGAGTTTAGCCATCCTAATAGATATGTAGTGGTTTCTTACTATTTTTTAGTTGGTTATCCCCTGATGACATATGATGTTAAGCATCTCACTATATGCTTATTTGCCATTGTATAGCTATTTTGGTGAGATGTCTGTTCAGATATTTTGCCACTTTTTATAGGTTGTTTGTTTCCTTTTTGTTGAGTTTTAACATTTTTGTGTGTGTGTTTGGATACCAGTCCTTCACTTGGTATATGTTTTGCAGATATTTTCTCCCAGTCTGTGGTTGGTCATTTCATTCTCTTGACAGTGTCTTTCACGGAGAAGTTTTTTTCTTTTTTTTTTTGAAGAAAGTCCAGCTTTTTGTTATTGTTTTTACTTCATGGATCGTGCTTTTAGGGTTATAACCTAAAAGTCCACCAAACCCAAAGTCTCCTAGATTTTACCTTATGTTATCTTTTAGGAATTTTATAGTTTTGAATTTTACACTTAGGTCTATCAACCATTTGAGTTAATTTTTGTTTGTTTCTAACTTCATTTTTTTTTTTTTTTGGTTTCCATGTGGATGTCCAGTTGTTTCAGCATCACTTTTTGAAAAGACAATCTTTTCTCCATTGAATTCACTTTGTTCCTTTTCCAAAGATTAATTGACTATATTTGTATGGGTGTATTTCTGGGATGTCTACTTTGTTTCATTGATATATTTGTCTATTTCACTAATACCACACAGTCTTGATTACTGTAGCTTTATAGTAAATCTTGAGGTAAGGTGGTGTTAGTTTTACAACTTTGTTCTTCTTCAATATTATATTGACTATTCTGGATCTTTTACCTCTCCCTATAAAGTTTAGAGCCATTTGTTGATATCTATAAAATAATTTGCTGGGATTTTAATTCAAATTTCCTTGAATCTAAACATCAGATTAGCAAAAGCTAAAATTGTAACAATATTCAATCTTCCTAACATGCATTTGGACTATCTCCCCATTTATTTAGATTTTGATTGCTTTTATCAGAGTTCTGTAGCTTTCCTCATATAGACCTTAGGTATATATATTTTTTAGATTGATACCAAGTATTTTATTTTACTGGTGCTAATATTGATGGTATTATGTTATTTATTTCAAATTCTCATATTTTCATATTCAGTATACAGGAAATCAATTGACCTTTTTATATTAACCTTGTGTCCTGCAACCTTATCAAAATCACTTATTAGTTCCAGGAGTTATTTTGTTCACTCTTTGAAATTGTCTATAAAAACAATCATGTCACCTGCAAACAAAGATGGTTTTGTTCTTTCCTTTCTTATATGTATACTTTTTATTTTCTTTTCTTTACCTATTATTTTGCAGTCTTTATGAAACCTCTTCTCTCTTAGGTAGTTTTTTATAAAGTCCCTTTTTCCTCACAAAAGTTTGAGGTACTCTAGTCTACATGATGTTACAGTAATCTATGTCTTTGCTTTCTCCTTCTTCCTATATAGCTTGTGTTTTTTATTCTTCTGAAGTGAGTCCCACATTATACTAATGTTCTTTAATTCTAGAAATGTGCCTTTATTTACATCTTCACTACCTACACAAGTAGCCTGGTGCAATGCAGATAGACAGAATTTGTCAGGTGGACAAAAGACTAAGTGAAGGAAGGAAGTTTTCTCTTTTGAATAAATAAATTTTTAAGGCAGCATAGAGTGGAACATATCATTGTTAAATAACTAGAAGTAATTTAAGTCTCTAACAACATTCACTAAATTTCTTTAACCTTGATTTTGCCCTCAGGCACATTAAGCAAATACTGGGAGAGGATATATAACTAAATGTGTAAAACATTTTAAGACATCATTTTCAATTTAATATACATAACAGTGTGAAAACTAAATCGGATATTCAGCCAAATTTCAACAAAGGTTTACAAACTTTTGGATCACATGGGTATACCTTTCATGTTTGGAATACTCTGACATGGCAGATAGTTAATTTGAACCATATAAATTAGCATTGAGTTAACTAGTTAGGATAGCATATACATTACCAAACTTATATTTTGATTAATGTGAGAAATTTCCACAGTATATTAGTCAAACATATGACCTGACTCTTTTTGGTTAATAAGGAAATTTGTTTACACATGTTGTTCATCATGTTTTAAGCCCTGGGAAATATCCACAAGTAGAATCAGTTGTAAGCTTTTTATGATTCTGTTCAACATGGTAGCAACAAATTATAATATATAAATGATTCCTTGTGGCTACCAGCGAGGAAAATTAACATTGACATTACATCTCTGAAAGACATACCCAGTTTGCACAGATGAAATACCTCTTGGCTTTTTTCAAACACTTGTTTCAAGATTTTTGATGTTATATCTTTTGATTACTAGAATTAATAAACTTGAACTACTACTATTAGTGTAAAAACAGAAGGAGTTTTATGCTGTAGTTAAGACAGGGCAGCTTCTTTGGAGACAATGTAAATTTATATGGAAAAGCAATCCATGTAACCAAAACATTTGTACCCCCGTAATATTCCAAAATAAAATGAAAGAGGAAATGACAAAATAAATAAATATATATGGAGACATTACAGTCCCTGGCACTGTACTTCCACGTACATGTAATAATAATGCACTTATGTTGTTTAGTATTATTTAGTGTTGGGATCTTGCTGTTACAAGGTTCATGAAAATTCCACATACAAAAGCCCTCTTTGGCAAGTCAAAGACAGATCTCATTTATAGAAAACCTAGCAAGCTGTTGTCAGTTTTGGTGCTTCTCTATTATAGTTAGATTACTTTATAAGCCTCTCAATTGCAAAAATCAGTATTAATCACTTACATTAAATATAATTAAAATATTGTAAAGAGTCCAAATTGCTGTTAGGCAAGAGAAATAAGTACAATAAATTTATAAAGAAGTAAAGATAATATTACTACTATAATTTATATCTAATCTGTAAATCTACAATGTCAAATTATCTTTTTATTACCACACATTTAAAACAAATAATCTCATGTGTCTCTAAGCAGATTTTGTCCATCAAGTCCTTGCAAGCCAAAGTAACATCATTACTGTCTCTATCACTTCTTAAGTTCTTCCATCCTCTCTTTTAAAAATTATAGTATACACATAAGGGGTCTCCATTATAACAGGAGATCAGTAAAAAAATATAAATAAAATAAAATAAGATTATACGGTTTTTCTTATATAATAAGAGATCTCAGAATATTTAAAAAACATTTCATATAACATTATGAAATTAGGTAATAAGGATGAGTTGCATCAAAAGAAAATAGGTTCATTAGAAATAGCTTTTCTTTTTCATACTGTCACATTTTTCTTTGCTTTAGCTTCTCTTGTAAATTTTTAAATCTCCATTAAGCTCATATGGAACAAGAGCAATTATGCCAGGGTGTATAAGGGGCTTTCTTCAGGCCTACTAGAAAGTAAGACACCCACACTGCATGACAGTTATCACTGGATTTACTGTCAACAGTTGCTTACTGAAATGAAAACGCTCCTTGAATTCATCTCAAGCCTACCATCTTTGCTCCCCAGTGCCTTTCCTTGGGGACGTACATGGATAAGTATCTCTTGCTTTTATAATGAATACTTTAGATCTCACAAAGGAGCATGTCTTTTGCCCCCTCCCTGGGGAGTCATCTATCTCCTCTGCAGCACGCTTTCATTATTTTAAAGAGCAAGGTTCGGGGGAACTTAACTCACTTAGTTTTTGGGGTCAGATGCAATTATTTCTGTATCCTGGAGTGCGTGCCTTCCCTACATGATGGGTGGATCCTGCACACTTGTTTTATTCCTTTGCTGCCTATCTACTTAGAGAAAACCATTTTTTGTTGTTGTTCAAAAGGACACTACAAACATTGTAAAAATCTGGTGAAAGTTATTTCTACTGACAATATTTGAGTTATCTGAACTTAAAAGATGAGAAATTGGGTGAACCACTCACTACCCAAAACTTTAATGCTGCAGTTTGGTTTGTTTGCCCCCTCCAAATCTCATGTTGAAATCTGATTCCCAGTGTTGGAGGTTGGGCCAAATGTGAGGTATTTGGGTAATGGGGACATATTCCTCATGAATAGCTTGGTGTCAGTCCTCAAGGTAATGAACAAGTTCTTACTCTATTAGTTTCCCTCAAGAGCAGGTTGTTAAAAAGAGCCTGGCACCTTTCCCCTCTCTCTCTTGTTTCCTGTTTCACCATGTGATCTGTGCACATGCAAGCTCCGCTTCACCTGCCATGAGTAGAAGCAGTCTGAAGCCCTCACCAGAAACAGATTCTGGCACCATGCCTCTTGTACAGCCTGCAGAACCATGAACTATGAACCTCTTTTCCTTATAAAATACCCAGCCTCATGTATTCCTTTATAGTAATGGTAAAAATAATAAGACACTCACTTTTTCAGAGTTGGAAGGAAGTTTGCCCTCATTACCATCAACCTTGCGGGGTGGAGAAGGCCTCCACCTGGTTTTATACTCAGGCCATAAGAATTTCCCCCAGTCCAGGAGTAAATTGTACAATTGCAAGTAGTCCTCTCACCAGCAAAGCTGCAAAGCTACTTCCTCAGTGAAAGACTTTCCATAGCTACGCTAGGGTGCTCCAGGAAACTGCCCAGGCTCTCGCTCCTTTTTTTTTTCCTTCAAAACTTGCTTGCTTGTTCAGAATTATCTCCTTTTTATGTCCTCATGTGTTTGCATGTGCTCACCTCTCTCTCTCTCTCTCCCTTCCTGCCCTGTCTCTCTCTCGCTATTTCTCATCTGCCTAGTTCCACCTGCATTCACCACTGGGCACTATCCTTGAGCTCTTCCACTTCCAAATGCTCTCTGGTCTTGCAAATTTTTATTATCTATCTACCATCTGTAATTTTTTAAGAGGAAACTCAAAACGGAATGAAATTCCAGATAAAGATTGAGCTATCGGGCATAATATTATTTTTAGCCTTTATACAGCAAATGGTTTTCTTTTTACTAATATACTTAGGGATTGTTACTTAGTTACTTTAATTGATAAAATCAAGCTTTTAAGGTGAACAATTCTATCAAGCTGTGCAATTAACTTGACAATAATAGTGGCAGAATTTATTCTTTCAAGAGCATATTTTCTTCACCCTTGAGAAATTGAGTGTAACTATGTCACTGAATGGTGACACAGGCCAGGCTGAAACAAACTTATCAGTTGCCTAAAAAAGAAGAGGAGAAAATTTGACCTGAGATAATTAAATCCCAAAAATGTGTGTGTTTACTTTCTAAATATGTAGCATCTGACACAGTGGGCTGGCTTTGCCACTTTGTAGGATTTAAATATTTTATCATAGGGTGACCCCACATATCAGTGCATTTCCTCTTGTATATTAAACAACTACTTTGGTGGAAAATGAACTAGAGTGGCCTACAGTGCTTATAGTCTTTGAATTTGGGGGGTATCACAAAGTTATTTTTTTCTGACAGTAGAGAGGCACCCTCCCATGCATGCCATTACCTCTGGTCCTTCGCTATAGAGTAAGCTTGCCTCCACACCATCTGCTTCCTGTTTAGGATGTCAAGTCAGAAAAAAACAAACAAAAATTCATTTGGATGATTGATAACTTCTTCAATACTGCCTACTCTGTGATGTTCAAAAGGATTATTACTGAAGTCGCTCAAAATATACTCTATGTGCTTAGGAAAACATGATACTCCACTAATACAGAATTGTTTGTTGGTTCCTAGTCTCCTCTACGAGCTTCTTCTAAATTTCATTATATCATGTGGATATTTGAAAATCTGTAGGATATAAATGAGAACTTTTCTAATTTTAGTCTAGATAAAATTTTGATCTCTTTTTTGTAAATTTTGTTAATTTGTCTCTTTGTATATTGAAAGGGAAGAGACATATTTGGACATACAATCTAACTATCTTCCCAGGTAATACCTCAGGGCATTCCATATTTACTACGGACTAATGCCAATGGAATGTAACTTCTTTTGCTTGAATATAAACTCTTAGCAATGCCAAGTTTTCAGGTACAACTGAGATATATTTAACACATTATAATTTTCACTGAAATGAAAAAAAAAATTCCTAGGAGTTATTTCTCTTTGACAGCAGAGAAGTATCCAAGTTATTCTGGAAAGTAAAGCAAGGTTTTCCCTAAGGAATGGATGATATGAGCCTGCTGTTTGAGAAAAGTATCATCCCACTGCAACCTAGCAAGCTTTAGAGACATCTGATTTTTACATCTTGCTAAGTATTCATCAAGTCATACATTAGTTGTCCCTCATTGTCACTTGGAATGAAGAAGAACTCTATTAAAAAGGGCCTGGAGAAGTAAACTGATTACTTACATTCTGTAAAAGGAATGCATATAAAACAACTGTTCACAGAGAAGAATCTGTTCTAGCCGGTGAAACCTAGAGAAACGGCTACCTATGTGCTTCAGTGGGAACATAAACTATGAAGCAGGATGCTCAGTAGCGTTTTCATACATTTCTTTTGAGACAAGCACATCAATCCAAGATGCAGCTTCCCGACTCAGGCCACTGCTGACCATGCAGCCTGACTCTTCTTCCTCTTTTGTGTTGTCCCCTCTCTCCAGCAACCCTCTGCTTTCCATTACTAGGTTTTTCTTTTCCTTCTCTGTATTTCCTCAGTAGAGAGGGCAGCATGAACAAGGCTGGAATCCAACCTTTATAGTCCCTTTTATTGAAAATATAACAGTGTCCTTCACTACTGTGTGTGATATAAAAAAAATGTACTAATCATAAAATAATCGGCAGGAAAACCCAAACTTCTTATTAGGTGATTTTTAACCAAAGCATCAAATATAAATTTATTTCTAAAAAATGCTTGACCCTTCTGCATGCGCATAGGCCAATTAATGAATAAGCAATCAGTGGTCATGAATAAAATTTTCATTTTTCAGCCCTAGGCCTATTGCATATGGTCTTCTCACTGCCTCTTCCCATAAAAAGTAAACAGCCGTCCAATCAGGAAATGCCATGTGCCTTGTTAAGGGGTGCTTTGTGACCCCTTAAAATTTATATGTTGAAATACTAACCCCCAAGGTGAGAGTAGGAGGAAATGAGGCCTTTTGGGGGCTGATTAGGTCACCCCTGCCCTCATGGATGGGTTTAATGCCCTTATAAAAGAGGCATCAGAGAGCTACCTTGTCTCTTCTACCGTGTGAGGACACAGCTAGAAAGCACTTTCTGTGAACCAGGAAATGGAAGCTCACCACACGCTGGATCTGCTGATGCCTTGATTTTGGACTTCCCAGCCTCCAGAATTGTGACAAGTAACTTTCTGTTGTTTATAAGCTGCCCATTTTATGGTGCGTTGTTATAGCAGCACAAATGAACTAAAGAAAGGGGACTGCAGCTTTTTTCATTTCTTCTTTGTGTTTGTGTATGTGTGTGTTAGAAAAAACAATGGATTTGTTATTACTTATCATAGAGTTATGATATTTTCAATATTTAAACCTTTGTACAAAAGTATAATTTAAGTTTGTGTGAGAAGATTTTGAAAGGGAAGAACATACAAAAATCATTATAAGTTGTATTATTTATCACTTATTTATCCATTGTCTTTCTTGCTTTCTCTTTTCTCCTCATCTCATATATGTTAAATATACAAATCCTGAGTATTAATTATTCTTCTCAAACTTAATTTAATAACCATATGCAAAAGCAAAATGCTAAATATTTTCACACCCTCAGTTTTGGATATGGAAACCTTTAAAATTATTTTCTGTGTAAAAATGATTTTTGAAGACAAATGAACTCACAGCTATTCTAGATATAAACATAATCAGTTTGTGTGTGCATGAACTCAATATGCAGCGTCCAACGCCTCTCTGACTGAACCAGAATGTTAACCAAAATAATTTCAATTAAGTATTCATATAAAAACTTGATTAAATACATCTGATTAAACAGGTAAATTTAAATAAGTGACATGCCAATGTTAAATCACATGCTAATACTCTTTAGACTAAAGATATGTCTGGGAAATTAAAGTGCCACAAGAAGGAATTATTTTCAGTACTTCATCAAACATAATTCAACTTGAGAGTTCTATGCTTTATAAGGAAGGATAAAGTAATCTGCAAATCTTGCATTTCAATGAATTCTGAGGTAACCTGATTTAGTAAGATGAATGCAAAATTTGTATACTGGCAGATATGATCATGAATTTCAGCACTATATGTTCCAATGGGTGATTTGATCAAACTTCTTATATTCTCTAAGGATCACTTTCCTCATCTGGATATTTAATTGAATGTTTTCAATGAGAATAAAATAACAACAAACATATTCAGAATACCTAAAAGAGAATTTCTTCTTTGACTATATATTTGGTTTATTCACTCAAAAAGATTTATGACATATAGGAAAACAACTCTAGCTTGTGCATCCTTTATTCATAGATATTTCAAATAAAATATCTGAGTTATCAAGATCAATCTTGTAATATTTCCATTTGGATTTATGTGTATATGAATGGCCTCTACAGATCTCTACCTTTGAAAACATTTTATCATATTTATTGATTCAAGAACTAATTGGTGTCATAAATAATGTAAGCACTTGCCATATTTTTGCTTGGATAAGTACATTTATTTTTCATCTGGCTTCAGATAATGTTCTGCTTGTATGTCTCTGGGGAAACAATATTGCCAGCTTCTTATATCTAGAAAAGGAAATGACTTTGAAAAATGAAAAGAAATAGAATTCATGGTAAGGAGTTTTCATGTACCATATTTTAGGAAGTGATTTGGTGTTTTTGAGACATGATAGCAAGAATTGATGTACTTTGGATTGATGCTGAATATAATTTTCTGGAAAACATAGTTTTTCTAATCTTAAAAATTACCTAGGGGCAGGGATTTTTCACACTTAAGAAGATATAAAGAGACTCCCATTTCCAGCAATATTGGGATGTACATATTCTGAAATTGATCTTACTAATCCTTGTGTTGCTACCCATTGTAGTGCTATAAATGGAATACTAGTGTACAAAATATGGACATATAGACACCCTCAGGCCTCTGGACAGCTAAATATGTTTTTGCAAATTCAGAGAGAGAAGGAGAGAGAGAGAGAGAGAAAGTCTATTCTCATTATTTGTGGTATTTATGTTATATAAAGTTGCCATGAACATGGAATTAGTGAACACTGAACCACCACTCCTAGGAGAAATACAGAGTTAGCTTCAGCTTCCTGGGAGCCTGTGGTCACAACGTTTTCATCAACTGATCAATACATAACCTTGTTTTATGTGTGTTCTGTTTAAAGACTCCTTATTGAAAGTATATTGTTGATTTATTATTAAATAACATTAACCTCATGACCAACAACTTATCACACTGGAACCAAGCTTTTATAACATGTATTTTCTCCGTAAGGCACATCACAGCTTTCTTACCCTTAGAAATGCATATGCTTTTGGGCCATGTTAAACAGAGAAATCACCAGCAGAAAGCACAAAACTGTAAAAAACTTGGCAATATGTAGAACATGAATAGAACACTTTTTTTAATAGTATGAACTGAAATAAGAAAGCAATAGTCACCGAGTTTGACCTCAGCTGGGATATGCATTGGACAACTCAAATTTTTCACTGCTCTGCAAATGTCTACAAATGACCATGAAGAACCATGAGTATTAACTTTAAGTTTACAAATAAATTTTAGTAGGTGAATTCACAAATATAGAAACCACAAAGAATGAAAATTGACTTTATGTGTGTATCTATATATATACACACAGTAATATAAATAAATATAATAATTTTATGTATTTATAATCATATGTTAAAATTAAAACCATATGTATCAAAGAAAACAAAAGGAATTAAGATTCAAGCTACAATCAGGGAGATGATATTCCCAATAAATATGACAAAGAAAGTATTAATATTTAGAATAAAATGAAAAATCCCACAAATAAAAATAAAGACAAATAACCCAAGTTTTTAAAATGTGCAAATAATATGAATAGGGATTTTTAAATCTGATAAAAACAAATCAAAATAAGGTCAACTTAATTAGTGATCAGTGATCACATTAGTCAGTGAAGCTCCTTTACCTTATAACAAGAGTGAAAAAAATTAAAAGTCTACAGTATCACCTGATCATGAGGTTATGGAGTAACAGGTATTCTTGATAGTTTTGTAAAATGTAGAGAAAGCACCTTGGAAAAAAATGTTATTAATGGTAAACTCAAACATGCCAATATCCTACAATCCAGAAATATTTCTTTTTAGTATATTCATTCAAGAACTCTGGCACGTGTACACTGAGAACCAATGTATTATGTTCCTCGACAGTAGAATGATTAAATAAATCATGTTATGTTCACACAACGTAATACTACATAGTTGAGAAAATAAGAGTATACCTGAACATGGGTTTATCTCTAAAACATAACATTGAACAAACATATCAAGTCACAGAAAATAAATACTATGTTTCCTTTTATATATACTTCTGAAACAAACAAATATATATAATATATGTATTAAGAATACACATATCAGTGTCCAAAATGTAAAAAAATAAAGAGAGGAATGTGCTTACTAGATATTTCAGGATAGTGTTTATTTTGGGTGACTGGGGTGGAGATACAAAAAGAAAGGGCTTCTGATGTTGAGTTAATTCTAAGTACAAATTGACATGTTCTGTTTCTTGGGCAAGTTAGTAAGTAATAATTATGTCAGTATTATGATTTTCAACACGTTATGATATATTTCATGATAAAAATTTAAAGGTCATATTTCTCATATATGGAAGATTTCCATGGAGCCATGTTACTTTTTGTCCCTGCTACCAAGTCATCAACTTGGCTGAAAGCTCATCTATGCCTAAACACTTTCCAATATCCATCCCACTGTGTGACAGTAGAAGGCTTAGTGAAGCCTCTAAAATCAAATCCTAAAGAATCACACAATATTAGCTAGCTGCTATCCTACCCAGCTGGATAGAATCACCCAATTGGGAATGCAACTAATTTATAATTTCCCCTTTTTAAGCACTTCAACAAAAGAAAACAATAGGGAATCTGATTTCACGCTGGTATTCATTCTTTGTATTAATAGACGCTTACCCTCAGCCTCTTACTGGAGAATACAGCATGGACTTTAATCTGTGGCCTATATTCACAGGCCCATAAATTCACTTTGCCACGTCTCACATTCTGACTTAAACTGATATTAATTTAAAAAGTCTAAATACCATTTGTACTATGTTGAACAATTTTACTTATTACCATTATAAACTGTAATGGAATTTTTAACTTCAATACTATAAGTATATTTTATTCAGCTTTTGCATTTTCAATCTTTATTGGTAATAATAAATGTGAAAACACATTTCTTTATTTACAGTCTATTCAGAGGTATTGCTAATTACCTCGATTGACTACAAGTAGTTTCATTTTCCCTATTTCTATTATAATAGCCCAATATGAGATATAGTAACACAGTAAATAATGTTATTGTGTACAACCTATTGATCAAATCAGTTTAAGAATCAGCTATTATATTGGAATGCTATTCATATACTGTGTAAAAAACTGATATTTCAAAATGACCACCTGATTGTGCCCTAACTTCCTTTCAGTTTATTAGGTACAGCTTTTGTCTGCTTGCAGAAGTTGACTTGCCCCGAGGCTGTGTTAATCAGATATAGAGGGGATATTTTATAATTATTTGAAATTTTAGTTGTTTATTTAATGGACACTCTAATATGGCAATTCCTAAATTGAATCATGGATGAGGGAAGCGCTAAACCAAGCATTTGTTCATGACTGTTGATCTACTGAAGGCTATAACTACACAAACACTACTTTATTGTGTAGTATTTATTTATACCCAAAAGTTATATTACAGTGTATATTTTTGGAAATATACAAGTGTTCAGAGTGATTACTTCTTCTCCAAAAATGCCAAATCCCGAAGACATGACAAGACATATTATCATTTTCTTTTATCCTAATCCCATCGCTCTGTTCTTTTCTCAACGCTCATTTCGTATTTCCGTTTCCCTCTCGTTCCTATGTTTTCTTTTCCAACTTGAATTCTTACCATGTTGATTTTGTGTCTATCTGGACAATCCCTCACCATATTCCCAATATTCTATATTCATCCATGTTTCCAGTTACTTATAGAGTCCATTCAGTCTTCATAATCTAGGGACTGCAGGATTTTGTTTGGACTGCTTGATTCCCACTAAAAGCAGTCACCTAGTTTAACTTCTAGTTAACCCAGAGCCAGGTATTACAGCGAAGAAAAATAGAAGTCTCTACCATCGTTTTCCTATGCTCTCAATTTATAATATGCAAATGCAGAGATCCCAAAACAATACCACAGAAAATGAAACATAATATCTCAGCAAATCTCCATATAATTTATAATATAATATTCATATTTCATCATAAATTATTGATCATGATTAATATAGTATGTATACATGTATGTTTATATTAAATATTCAATATATATAATATATGATATATGTAAGGCTTTCCTAACTTGGCATTATTGACATTGTGCACCAGATACCACTTTATTGTAAGTGGCTGTCCTGTGCATTGTAGAATGTTTAGCAGCATCCTTGGCACCTATCCACCACATGCTGGTAGCCTCTCACCCCTGTCCTGGTATGTCTATCAAATATATCTTCATATAGTGACAAATATCCACTGGATGAGAAAAACTGCTGAGAATTGAGAAGATTTAGAGTCATTGATGTATATTGTATCAATACATATAAAATTTAAATAGTATATAGTATATAAATAAAAATAATATATACATATGTTTAAAATCAGGTACTCTAGTTTAGTGCTTAGAAGGATGATCTCAGTTTGTATTTCAGTTTTTGTTCAAGAAATGCTGCTTTTTGGGGTTATTATTAAAATGTTATTGGTAAATGTGAATTTAAAACATATTCTTGGGGTCTATCTGATTTACTTACAACTTTTTCCAATGTGAATATCTTGAAATAATGAGACGTTAAGTGAATTTCAGCATATGCTTTGTTGATAATTTCAGAGTGAGGATTATATTTTTGTTTTTGAGATCAGTTCTTTTCTTTCCCCTCTTAAAATTGGTTAGAAACAGATAGACTACAGATTTTCTGATGTTCTTGTCTCTTCTTTAGGTCTTATTGAAAGATCGTTCAGTGTAAGCTTGGAGAAAGGAAATGCAGTTAAGGGATAAGTACGTTGGTGTTCTTTTGGCTTCAGATTTTTTTGACACTTAGATCCATCTTTTATTTGCTCCTGTAACCTGGTGAAGTTCCCTAATGTACCATTTCTACCCACAGTGTTCTAAGAGCCTTACATTTTATTTACAGATACTGTGCCAAAATAAGAAAAGGATGGCTTCCACTTGTTTTCACAAGAAAATTACTTCAATTTTTAGAATAGATTTTAAACATATTTATTTCCATAAAGCATGGCATGGCAATCAAGAATTGAAAAATTGTTGGAAGAAATCATTTAATTTTTTATGTAGAATTTTTCATCTACTATAATAGAGATTTAAAAATCTCTAACTTAAGGGGAAGGACATTCAAATTCAAAATGACATATTAATATAAGTTATGTTAGTTCCTAGTTTTTATTGATTTTATTTCTTTGTTTTTATTAAGGACTGTGAAAACATGCGTACAGCATGATTAGAGAAAAATCATATCTTTTCTGAAGAAAGTATTTTAAGAAAGAATGAAAGCATTGCACAATACCAGCTCTTCTTGAAGTCATCTTTTTTGTGTTGTATTTTGGAGATTTTTTTTTTGGTGGTGTCCATTACAGTTTATACATAAATGCATGAGATTGCCTAAATTTGTTCTCATAGCTATATTATACACTGGGTGGTGTATATTTTCTAAATATTAGAATTATAAAATCAAATCTCATCTACTTCAATATTTGCCCACTCATAATTCCCCTTTCTTTGCAGAAAATTTTATGATCAATGTCATATTTTGTCCTTCATCTCATAAATGGAATTTACTAACAATTTTTATTACTGTTGTCTATACAGCTTTTCAGATCTTTCCTTCAATGGCAACATCAAGTACAGCATGAAGTTAAAATCAAATATATGTGGATCTGGATCCCAAATCCTATACTTATTAGCTAAGTGACCACAGTCAACTGCTTAATTTCCTTTTATGTAAAATAGATATTTTAATGGTGCCTATTTATAATGTAGGAATATTCATGATATTTTCATATACAGTAATTCCATTACATCTATGCCTGTCTTGTTAAATTTTTTTTAGCATCTACTCAGTGCCTTAGTTTTTAACTTTTCTTTAGTAAACCAAGAGAATCATATGATTAAAAGGTTGGAACAATATAAATGTATCCAGCTACCTTCTGTCAGTGTGCACACAGATTCTTCTGCAGGCTGTCCTGTACAAGAGAACAGTTGTTCTCTTGAGATTCTAATTCCTTTATAAAACAAATTATGCCATTAATTATCACACATGCTGGTTTCTGGATTGCTAAAGAATTTTGAACAGATGTCATATACATGTCTGAACTTCAGAAATCAATCTCGTTAAACATTGTTGCTGTGTTATTTAATATAATCCCTAATATCTTATTGGAAAATGATTTCACAAATAAAAAAGCAGAGTGTATTACTGGAGTATGTTATGCTCCAACTCAGAAAACCTGTTTTTTCTGGAAATAAAGACTTAACTGACTTGTTTTGTTTTGTTTTTAATCTAAGTCTTAGTTTCCACATCTGTCTAATGGCTAAAAAATATTATTCTTCGGAACAAGTTGTGAAGATTATATGTGATTAATACAGCTAAACTTTAACTGTTATTACTGTTATTACTATTATCACTAGTAACATTTTGATCATTACAAAATACTAGGTAAATACTTCTCTAAAATCCCAGTGGTCCTCCAAATGAACAACTTACCTTTGTTTCTTATCATTTTCCATCATAGGATCATGCCTTAGAACACTGAGCAAAAGAGCTTCCTACAAAAAACACCATGATGATTTGCTTCTAGAGACTTCATGCTTCCCACATCTTTGGCTATTCATAAGGGTGCATTGGTTATGCGGTTTAGAACATCTATATTTGAATCGGATGTTGAAAATACATCTGCAATTCCATGTGTCATTTTCTCACTTGTGAAAGAAAAATTGCAAAAGGTAAGTTAAACAGATAGGGAAGATTTCATTCAATACTATTTCAATGGGAGAAAGAGATTGAACTCAACTCTGCTGGAACAAAAAGAACGATATTTAAATGCTGCAAGCTAGTGAAAAAGTATCAGAAGAATTTAGAGGGGAAGCTGGTCAATGAGATTAGGCCATCTGAGTTTGCTAATTGTTCTGATGGAGAATAGGCTCCTACTGTCCCACAGAGGCAGGGGTGCTATCTTAGGTGATTACATTATCAAAGGATGGATCCAAGGTCTTTAAAGAAAATGCTCCTTAAAAAAGGGGGGGCGGGGGGAGGTTAGGATCCACAGTCAGGAAGGAATTTATCTCAAACTGAGGGGAATATTAAGACCTCCCTCACAGTGCTGGATCTAAACTCTTAGGGAAAAAAAACTGAAAAAATAAATCCCAAAAACCTAAATGACACCTACATATACATACCCTTTGTGCAATCAAATACTATTTGATTATAATTCAGGGTAAAAATCTTTAAAAGATTTCTTCCTCTTAGAACTCCATCATCAATATTTGTCTCCCCATTTTATATTATGCAAAAGCCCTAAAAAAATGATTCACTAATTCAACCTTTCTTACTTTAAGAAAAAGGCTGAATTATTTTCAGATTCATCTGGAAAGATTGTTACTTTTTCTTCTATAGTTCCCTGAAAATGGACCTCAAAGCAATTCTTGACAGAAACCTAATGTTTTTCTTGTCACACTCTTCCTCGCCTCATAGCTTACCTGCAGCCTGTGAACATCAGAGCCACTCAATAAATATCTGCTGAAATAATATGTGGAGTTTGCTCTAGGCTCATTGCTATTATCCCTAGATTGAGGCTTTTTGATTAATGACTCTGTGTGATACTTTCCAGGGATAATTGCCGATAATGGGCCCTAGCCCTTGGTCTCACCCTTTTTAACTCTACAGGCACTGCCTGTTTCGATTGACAACAGTGCATTCATTGTCTATCCCAGGATGTGTTGTAAACCATTTTAAAAAAATGTTTTTTCAAAGTAGTTTTGTATTTTATTAAATTTACCTTTCCAGTGTCCTTGCGAAGTTTGTAGAATCAGTTTATAGGAAGGAAATTATCATAAAAGAAAATTAAAACTTTTTAAGAAGTTAAATAAACTTTAATAGTCATACTATCTGAATAATGATCAACACTACAACCAACAGCTAGAGACTTCTAGACACATGTCACATCCATAATACCTGAAGGACAGAGACATCTCTGATACCTCATCTTGAAGAAGTAAGCAGAGAATTGCCCATTTCTCTGAAAGTTTAAAAAATTGTGATTTTTCTAGGCATACGTAGAAAAATTTGATCATATTTTTCAATGATGGTTACATACAATATTACTTGCAAACTAAATTTAAAACAAATGACCAAATGAATCAATTAAAAACTGAGAGAGAGAAAACAAGTGAATGAAAAAGAAGAGTAGGGCTGGATATTGAACGTTAACATCCTGCTGGTTCCTTCGCTAATTGATGGATTGATTAAAAACTCTGCATGTGTTCATTTAATATTTGTATGACAGTCACGATTTTACTTTTTTGAAAATTTTTCTCTAGCGGTTGTGGGGGACCCACTGAGCTGCCCAAGATGCCTAATGTAGTCATTAAACTACATTGTGCAATTTCATCTCCAGCATTGTGTAAGCCAGACATGACTTTTTCCTGGCTCTAAGAGTGAATCCCAAGAACCAATAGAATGTTAAATTTACTGACTCTCTAGTTTCTCATCTGATCTGGTATTATTTTTTTGTGGGTTTCATGTTGAAGTTTTTGTTTAAAAATGGTTATATCTCCTCCCAAGTTATATACAAATATGTTAGTTTAACAAACTGCCCACCTAAAATATTACATCAGTTTACTTTTTGAATAATTTTAAGTCCTTAGGACAATATCGAACATATGGGTAGATTTTAGTCACAGCTTTTTCAGCATTGATTTTTGTTTGAAAGTATATTATTTTGTGTGAAAAACTGTCAAGAAAATAATCAGACTTCCTGTAGCTTTTAATTGGGCAATATTTAGTTGAGATAAAGTAAATGACTTCTGTACAGAATACCTCAAGTGCAGAGATTCTGCCTGAGATTTTCTCTTCCAAGATTTGCCATTGGCTTATTCACTCATGCATCTTCATGTTTTGTGGGGAAATAAAACTTCCCCAGATTTAAATGCTTCTGTAAAACAAACAAAACAAAAACAACAACAAAAAACTGTGGCCTCCTCTTGTTACATACCATGAAAATTAGATATGTAGGAATATATATAGTTATTTTCTCTGATCCAAATGAATAATAAAAATGGTCTGTCTCTCTTAGAGAATTAAGAGGCTGCAGCCTGGAGCAGGTCGCTAGGTTACGCCACAGGTACCTGGGAGACTGAGGACCTATCTGCCTAAGTACTTACAGGTCAGAAGGAATGGGGCCATAGAACTTGGAGACATCTCTAGGTTGTAAAAGCCAAGGTTTATACTGATACTGGGCTCCTGTAGAGATTTTATTTATATAACTAAGGGTTGGAGTAAGGAGAAAATCCTTTTAGAAAGGAAGAGAGACAGCTACTTCTTTCCCCTTTATAAGCAGAACAAAATATCAGTTTTGCTTATCTCTCACCTATGGAGGGTCCCGCTACTTGAAAACCAGCTTCCAACCTCTCTCACTGATTTTCATTGCATGGCCTGAGGGGGAAAGGCCTGAGGCGAGGAAGTTAGGGTGCAACATGCTGTATTTACTATAATTAAGTAATTAATTAGAAATCTTATCCAGAATACCTCTTGTGTGTATTCAGAATAAAATTAAATATGATGAATATTAAAAACCTACTGTATCTCTGTTGAAATATGTGTCTTCAGAGAGGAATTATCTGATGCACCCCGTCTAAAATAACCACCACCATGTTCATTCTTCCCCTTGCCTCTTTATCTCCTTTATTGTTTTAGTTTTCCTCATATAAAATTATGAGGAAATAATAATAATAATAATAATTTATGTATTTTTTTTTGTCTTTTCCAGTGGAATGTAAACTTCATGAGGACTTGGGCTTAGCCTATATTTTTTAATTTATTGCTGGTGCAACAAACGTGTCTTGTTTAATAATATTTAGGTTCTGGCTCTTGTCAGATTTCTAAGGGTGATATCAACTAGCTCACTTGACCATAAATTCATATGGTTCATCTTGATTAAATGAATACATTATTTGTCAGAAATTATAACCTCTAAATATATTCCTTGCCACAGCTGAAGAAATATTAATAAAGGGAGATTCTTAAAGGAGACAAAGCTAAACCATTCCATTATACATGCAAAAGTATATACTAATATATGGGTAAGGACCTCAAACTTCAACAACTACTGTGGTTGGCCTGGAAAGTGGGATGTACAACAGTAAGTAGTAAGTAAATCTGAGGACATATGCCTTATTTTAGGAGAATAGTAGTTGTACGTATGTTGGATATGGTTGCTGTGCATGAATGTAGGCTAAATGTTGACATCTCTTCCAATCTTTTAGGAAAGTTAGGTGTGGATATTTGTGTGAAATTCTTAAATACTTATATGTTAGCCAAAGAAAAACATGTCTATGAGTGGACTGCAACACGTAACCTGAAGGATTGTATCTCTCTATTGAGTCAATGAGATAGTTGTATGCGCTCACTGTTTGGGGCCTTTTAAGATTTATCTTAACTCACACACATTTTTCTGTTGTGCCATTGGCCTATTTCAAGGACATGATGAGAACCAGCTATAAAACTTATTATTGTATTTACTTTAATGAAACTTATTAAACTTAGCTTAGTATGTCTTCTTTAAGAAAATTCTTAGGCCACATTGCATTTTTAATTCTGATTAATAGGTGAACACTGGGAATTAGGTAGTATAAAATGTTCTCTTTTTTTGTTTGGAAACTGTAAAGAAGTCATATCAATCTATCTCAAGCAAATTTATGGAATCATTTGGTATACATTTTCAGTAGTAGCCTAAATTTATTACATCAATGAGTTTTAGCTGAACTTAGGAAATACTCCCTAAATATCTAATATATATCTAACATAATACCTAATATATTTAATTTCACTAAGATAACTTTCATAACATTAATAGTAACATAATAATATTAATAATAGCATGTTAATGCATTTGTGTTATGTGCAAAGCCTATGGACATCATCTGTTTTCTTTACTGTTGCATCCTTAGGAAGTGTAAGAGAGCCTGATATAGGTTCTCAGCAGGTGTTTGTTGAATAAATTTTTAAAATCCATTAACATTATAATATAAATGCCCAATTAGTGTTCTAAATACTTCTGAGACCCTTCCGGTCAGATGATAAACAAATCTCCTAAAAGTATGACAGATATGGCTCTCAGCTTATAGAGGAGGAAATTGAGACTCAAAATAACTAATCTGTTTGTCCAGGGTCACACACACTGATATATATAATGATGTGAGTCTCAAAATATCTATGTAGTTTTATTTTTCCATTATTTTCTGTTGCTGAATGATCTTGGTTTTATAACTTATATCCTATGTATTTATAAAACTGATTACAACTACTTTAGATCTTTTCTGCAAATCAATATAATAAAGTAGGGAAAAAAAGAAAGAAAACCCATATATCCAATATGATGCTTCATTGCAAGCACATACACTGAGCAAGACAATAAAGCCAAAACCAGTACCTGGATGCCAGGATCATGGTAATAATTAGAAATTGAGCATTCAGGAAAAACATAATTAAAACTACGTATTTTATTTTTCAGTAGCCACTTCCTTTTTATTAAGTTGACTAAATTTTCTAGTTTACATAAAAAAAGAACTCTCCCAAGTATGTGTAAGTATTACTTTCACATCTTCAGCTACTTCTCTGTTCAGTATAAAATTCCTGTTTAGAAGCAGAGAAGCTTAATATAATCATGATCTAGTAAATTCTAGACTACCAATATTAATGGATGCTAAATTCTAATTAAAAGAAATGGTGATCTCTAATTTACTCTGATTCCAACCTTAAGACTCTTACTATACGTGTATATTTCTAAATACCAGGTGTCTTTAGAATTACTATAAATTTTTTCTCAATTATGCAATACGAAATTACTAGAATCTGATTAAACCAAAAAATACTTTGTTATGTATTTTCAGGAGAGAAAAATATGACAACCATTTCTTTTTTTCTGTTTATGTAAAAGTGTTTATAATTTATTAATTTAGGGAATAAAGCAAAATACATAGAAGATAAAAAGCATTCATGATCTAATTAGTAGAGTAACCAGTATTTCCTTCTAAAACTGCACATACATATACTCACATACACAGGGGATCATATTGTATACAAGGTTTTCTATCCTCATGTCATTCATGATTATAATCTGATGTTTGTATTTGGTTAAAAGTATCCCTATAACATATTCATTATTAAATCTCTGTATACTGTTAAATTTATGAAGTATATAAAACGAATAATTTATAGAATGTAAAATATTATTTGTATTTATTGCATAATTTGAGACATTTAAATCTGTTTTCAAGTTTTTCAAGTAATATTACAACATTACAATAAACTCCTAAATCTTTGTGAATGTCTATGAATAGTTTATTAGAATTGTTCTCAAATTTAAGAACTTCTGCAAAGTGTGAACACTATATTAAATAAAAGTTCTTGAAATGTATCTCTAAAAAGTCTTCCTGAAACCTCCCCATAGTTTCATGATTACTATAAGTGAGGAATCTGACATCAACAATGATGATGACATAAAGAACCCCTTTGGCATCACATCCAGACAAGCTGGTCAGTAAGCTCCTGCACTCCCTCTATTGGTGCCTATGGGAAATTCAAACCATTCAAACCCAGGCCCAGAAACCACCAGGGTTTGGGCCTAGGTCCAGTTGCTCACTGCACAGAGAGATGATTATTGAGGTGATGAGGATTGCCAAGGGAAAATACAAAAGATGTCTGTCAGGACAATGGATAAATAGGGAATAAGCCTCAAATCTGTCTCCCTGACTAACGTGGGCCTTCTAAAGAGGGGCTACGCTACACGCGTTGGAGCTGGTTGTGTTGAAATTAACAAGGAGCTACATGCGTTGGGGAAGGTTGTTGAGGATGATGAGTCTTGGTGTTAGGAAGTCTGTGCAAGGGCCTTCTGAATCTCAACTCTCTTGTCTTGCAGAATTCTGCCATTTTGGGGAAACAACTCAAAAAGATCAATTAATTAGTTAAAAGTTACAGGGTTCTAGTCATCAAGCCCTGCTGGTCTCAGCATCTAAAACATGAGAGGGAGAGAATTACAAAAATACATATAGGGATCATTGAAATTTTTTCATAGAGCTAGTTGTAACACCTTCACACTGGCTGCACCACCCAACCACAATAAAAGCCAGCGCCACCTGTTCTGGCTCCCTCTTGTTTCACTCAGGACCTAACCTGAGTGCTTTTTATTGGGGAATGGGTTTGCTGTTTACTCTGGGAGTAGCATACTCTTTTACACCCTTTGTTACCTGCATATCATTCTTCCCAACAGAAGATCCTGTGGAGGATCCAGTGTGTATTCCTGTGGAGGGGGTGGGGGACTCATAGGTCTAGCAGGGGATGCTAGGAGCCCAAATAAAACATTTATATTCTAATTAATGGTGTAAGAGTATATACTCCTATATTACTACACTTTTGTAAGCTTGATGAATACAAATAGGCTTTTATTATTAATATTTTAAATGACTAATGAAATGTAAGTTATAACTCTATGCTTCCATTTAACATTTTAAATAAACTCATCTGTAAGGGGAGGTATAGACTGTTTTAAAATAAATGCACTGAAGAAACAATCTATTTTCATATGCTGTGTATGAGGAACATAGCCTTCCAGCTTCAATTTCTATCCACACCATCTGCTCTTATTTAATGAGAGTATATTTGATCTGAGTGATGTGGATAATTGCTTCAATATTTCATTTCACTTGTCATTTGCAAGCACAGTTCTAAAAGGAAAAAAAATCAAAATAAATAGGCCTTATTTAGAAAAAAAAGGGAACTTTTTTCCTTCAAAAACACTCAATTATAACATCAGTTTTGCTTTCAGTAATGAATGTTTGTTTTATGAAGAAACACAGGTCCAGTTCTAATATTCGAAGTGCAACAAGTTATAATTGTTGACATTTTAAAATTTGGAATATGTATATCTCTTTTCAAAGTTTCGATTTTGCTAATGTTTACTTTTATTTAAGGAGTAAAATGGGAAACCTCTTAATTACAAAAATACATATATTGTTATCGGATGAAAAGAGTGAAAGTCATCAGGGCAAATCGAAACACAGCTTAGGTTGAAGTTTCTCAAAATAAGAGTGAATCCTCAGGGGAAAATGAGGGAAAGTTGTACAATTACAAGGAATGTCTTTAATCCATCATGCCTCAGTTATGTTTAGTAGTGATTTCAGCTGGGTTGAGAATAAGTAACCTCCTGAAACTTATGAGTCATCCCTAACTCCCTACCTTTTTAGTGGATTTGAATACAGAAAGAGAAGCTGAAGCTTTAGAGATCTGCTGTGTACTGAATGGCTGTGTCTCCTTAAGATTCATGTTGAAGCCTAACCCCAGTGTGATATTATTAGGAGATAGAGCCTTTGAGAGGTAATTAGGGTTAGATAAGTTCATGAAGGTGGGACCCCTATGAAGGGATTAGTGACCTTATGAGATAAAACACCAGTGAACACATAAGCTTGTGCTCATGCTCATGGGTGTTCACTTGTGATTTCTGTCCTCCCCACCCTGCACAGCAAGATGCAGCACACCCTGCATCTGCAAGCCAGGAAGAGAGCCCTCCCCGTAACAGGACCATACTGACTCCCTGATCTTGGACTTTCAGGCTTCAGAACTGTGAGAAAATAAATCTCTGTCATTCAAGCCACCCAGTCCATGGTATTTTGTTATGGCAGTTAGAGCTGACTAATACAAGGCTTGAATGAGTTTTGTCATCTCCAGTTTTGTTTTTAATAGTGGTGAAGAAACTGAGATATCATCATAGACTTTAGGGTCTTTAAGATTGCAGAGTGACAAACAAAAAAAAAATCTTGTTCTGACTTAATTTTCCATACTTGGAGGTACTTATCATCATATATAAATATACAGGAAATAACTTTGTTGTAATTATAGAAATTGTAGTATAATAGAATTTATTTCACCTTATTCAGTTACTTTACCAGCATTATGAAGTTTGTTATAATTTATATTTCATAGAAAATGTTCGAAAATCTAAACTGTAACCTAAGTGTATGTTTCTTATATAAATAGATATTGATGCTTCAACTTTAAGTATTTAACCCAGTAGGTACTTACTAGAATTTTAAGAACTTGACTTAAAGTTCCACATTTTTTATTGATTTTTGTAAACAGAAAGCCAATGATTAAACACTAATTTTATAAAAATATTTTAGCATTTCTATGTAATGCAAACTAAAGTTATTCAAATAAGCAATAATACAGTTTATAGCTCATGGTAGCTTCTATATTTTGTGAAAATGTTTAAAACTCATAAAATAGGCTACAGAATTTTGAAAGTCATTTTTAATTTGTAGATTCAGTCTAATGTGTTGGTTAAGTGTACATGCTTTAGTGTCAGAATGCCAAGGTTTATGTTCTGGCTCTGCTACCTGATAGCTTTAGAACTTAGCTAAGAAATTTAGCCCCTCAAGTTCCTCAACTCCCCCATTGTTAAAATGGAGATAATAGGCGCTCTTTCCAAAGGTTGTTTTGAAGAAAAAATAGGGCAAGACACTTAGAATTGTGATTCATCAATAGTAATCACTTGATAATTAATGTCTGTTGTTATGTTTTTAACTCATTCTTCTGTGATCTTCATTAAGGTCAATTTCATGAGATTCTGCAAAAAGCTAGAGCAGATCCCTGCCTTTCCGTTCCTCTGTATATTTCTTATTTAATCTTAGAGAAATCTTTCAAATAAATATTAAAATGTGTGTGGAAATAAATGTAGGCCAACCAAATGAGAACAAGCAAAGACTATTTTTTTCAGAGCTTATCATACAAGGGAGTCAGCACCGTTACTTAAGTTTTGGCAAAGATTCAAAAGCAGGCAGAGGAGTTTGTAGTGGAAAAAAGGGGACACTTCAGGTATGGCTTGACTGGAGGCTGTTGGCATAGAAAAGCTCTAGGTGGACTAAGGAGAAGCAGAACATCCTATATGATTGGTTAAGCCTACATATTTGGCTTTCTCCTGTTGGTCTTAAGTTGGAGGAAGGGACAAAAATTAGATTATTATGCAAGTCCTGGCTGGGCCAATTGTTACAGAGTTTTTTGTTTGGCTTCCTGGATTGTTATAAGAGATATTGATCTTACTTACTACAAATCTGACTTATAGAAAGAAGATTAGCCTCTTGGACTGGTTACTAGAGACAGTGGGTTGGTTTTTTGGACTGGTTGCACCAGATTGTGGGTCAGAGTTCTATTTTTATATATGATCTAGCTATTGTTTGTATATTAGTATCTCATGTATATAGGCTATAGTAGGGCTGTCCAGAAAGTATCCAGCCATTGTTAATATAACAATAAAATATAACATGGGGGGATACTCTCTGGACAGCCCTCATATATTTAGACTATATTTCTAAAATTCTAAAAGCTACATTGTATGCAATCAAAATGATTTTAAAATGTATATGTTTTGTTTAATTGCAGGAATAAGTTAATAAACAGCTAGATTGATTAGTAATGTTATTTTGATTTAATTAACAATTTCATTAATGATATATTTTTCTACTACTATCCTAGATGTTGATTATCCTATTACCTGCCTCAGTAATTTTGCACAAAATGGTGAATACATTTAGGAAATAATGAATGAGCATGTATGTTGTTTCTATGTGTGCATCTATAAAGTTGCAGAATAAATCATATACCCTCAGGAATATTGCATGGACTGAATGTCTACATCTCTAAAATATATATATGGAAATCCTAACCCCTGTGTGGTGTTATTAGGAGGTGTGGCTTTTGGGGTGTAATTAGGTCATGAGGGTGGAGCCCTCATGAATGGAATTTGTGCTCTTAGAAAGGAAAACACAGGGAACTTTGTCACCTTCTTTCCACAATGTGAAGACAGAATGAGAAGAGGGCTGTCTATGAACCAGAAAGTGGGCCCTCACCAGATACCAAATGTGCCAGTGCCTTGATCTTGGACTTCTCACAGTTCTAGAATTAATGTTTGTTGTTCAAACCATCCAATATATATTATTCTGTTATAGCAGCCTGAACAGACTAAGAAAAATCCTAGAAATATAAAGAAAAAGAAAAAAAACTACACAGGTATTTGATAAAATCCTTACTAATGTGGAAGACTTTCTAAAAATCCACCAAACTTAATCTTGAGACCAGGCTTTAAATGTTTTATTCCCCTTGTTATCAAATTACTAATAAAATACACATCTACTACACTAAAGAGAAGACTTTAATGATGCATAAAACATCTTTTTATTTAAAAAGTATATAAAGAAAATATTTTAGATGTCCATTTTCATGTAACTCCTTTTCTCCTTAGAGATACAAAGCAGGGTACAAAAATTTCTTACTTTCCAGATGAACTGTTTATTTAACCACAACTCATCCAATTGAATTTATTCAATTTATTTTTTAAAAAAGCCTGGAAAGCAGTATGTAGTTCATATTAATATGAAAAAAAACACATAGTGAATAACAAGGAAACATTCAATTTAGTAATAAAGCATAAGAAATAATCATCACCAATAATGACACAATTTTCACTGCAATGTTGGAAAAGATTTTCTAAAGAGATACTAATACAATTATTTTTACCTGAATTACTCTGAAGAGGTAATAATAATAATACAGGAGAAGATGACTTTTAAATAGGGTGACTGTTTTGAATGAGGTAGGCATTGTGATGGAAGTACAGTTATAAAACATTAAAAGTAAATTGAGCTAAAGGTTTTCTTTGCAGTACTTATATGGAACCATTTAGAAGCATATTAAATCATGGCTTGAATAATTTATGCATAGTGATTGTCATGATGTGATGTGTCCTTTGTGATTATGGCCAGCTTTTTTCATTAGCTTTCTAGGCTTAATTTCAAGAAATAAATCCAAGTTTAAAGCTCAAGGCACCTACTCTATGTCTAAACCTTAAGTCAGTATAATCAGCCTTATTCTTTCAGGTGAGTCAAATGCTACTGGCCTCAGTCAGCATTTACAACTGCAAGTCTTAATTCAAAGTGGTCTGGCTATTAAGTGTATTTAAGTTTTCCTTTTATTGCATATTTATTTCTTAATTTAATCTGAAAAAAATACAGATTTAAGCAATTGTTCATAAAAGTCAAGGATTTTGTTAAAAGATAATTTTCAGAAATAAAAGTAAAATCATGACTCATGCAGATATAAAAATAAACAAACATTAAAGATTTTATTTAACTTATTCAATAAAAGAACTAGTCAGATATTGTGGCTGGGCCAAAAGAAAATGAAAAGAATAGATGTCTTTATGCAGAATTGTAAAATAGCTCAAGATATTAATAATAAACACACTTAACATCAGATAACCCAGCAGAGTATGCTGGATATAGACAAGGCATAGTTGTAAAATAGCTCAAAGACAATCAAAGACTAATCAGACGAACTAGAGAAGGTGTCTTCTGGACAATGTGTAGTTTCTACTATAACTTCCTTTTTAAAGTTTCTAAATTATTTTGTTATTAACACTGAAATGACAGTGTGTACCTTTTATCTAACTAATTGAGATACTTTGGGTGTTCAGATTAAAGAGCTCCTCATATCTCATGTTCTAACTGCTGAGGTGGTTGATTAAAACAGATGTCAATTAGGTCAGAAAAGGCCACACTATATATCATAATAGAACTCTGTCCCAAAACTTCTGTACTAACCAGGCCAGGAAGCCAAACCACAACCAGCCAAAAGAGTAAGATTAAACAATCATGCCACCTTTCTTGCTTTTTGGCCTCACTTCCAATTCAGGACAAAATGAAGAATGCCAAATATGTTCCCTAAACCAATCACTTCGATTCTTTACTTCTAGTTAGCCTGTCTCCAGCTTCCCCATTCCGACAACCTTTGATCAAATCACACCTGAAGCCTTCCCTTCTCTCACTATAAAGCTTTCTGACTTTCCAGCCTGCCCTGGAGTCTTTTCCAAATGCAAGTGATGATGACTGATTCCCTTGCTACAGCAAACTTTAAATAAATTGTCTGTTTGTTTTCATGTGGGTGGGCATTGCTTATTTCCACACCTCACAACTATGAAAAGCAGTCGATAATAGTTAATTTAGAGGGAGAAGAAAACCGAAATAATTACAAAAAATTTCAAAAACTCACCACCTTAGAGGCACTTTTTTTTTGATTGACAATCTACATGTGTTAAAACTCCTGAGCATTCAGAATTTTCAAACTATACAAGTATGACCTAAATATTGATTCTGTACAAAGATCGGATTTTTTTTCAATATGATCATTATTTATTATGTTTAAATACAATTTTGCATTTAGACAGCTAATATTTATGCTTTCACTTTTATTAATACTGCATATACTTGTTAATTTCATTTTAAATATTAGGTTATTAAGTATGGAATGTCCGATTTCCTTAAGTACTAAGTTTGACAGTTGATATCTCTGACATTTCACTTTGACACTTATTTTTTTTTATTGTGAAGGTATGTCTTCAGTTTTGCAAACTCACATTTTGGCCTGTGATTATCTTTCAAATTTGTTTTTTTAAAGCAATTTTTGTGAAACCATGGATAGGTCAAAAATTTGTGTTATTTTTTAATATGAGTTCTGTCATGAAACCAATCCAGCGCAGACAGCTCAAAATATCAACTAAGTGTTTTCGAAGGGTGTGGCTAATGAATGCACAGTACATCAGTGGTTTGAGAAGTTCCATTCTGGTGATTTTAATCCTGAAATTGAGCCATGTAGGTGACCAGAGACCAAGGTGGATAATGATGAGCTGAAAGCTGCAGTGGAAGTGAATCCATCTCAACCTATGCGCGAATTAACAGCAAGGTTTGACGTTACTATTCCAACAATATTGGACCATTTGAAACAAATCATCAAGGTAAAGAAGCTGGATAGATGGGTACCGCATGAAATAAATGAGCGTCAGAAGAGAAATCGTCTTGAAGCTTGCCTTTCTTTGCTGTCACAATATAAAGGCGAACCATTTCTACATTATATTGTTTTGTGTGATGAAAATGGATTCTTTTTGACAATTGCAAGTGTTCAGCACGATGGTTGGATAAAGATGAAGTGCCGAAACACAGTCAAAAATCGAATATTCATCAAAAAAAGCTAATGGTGTCTGTTTGGTGGTCCAGTGCTGGTGTTATCCACTACAGCTTCCTGAAACCTGGTCAATTGATTACAGCAGCTGTTTGGACGAAATGATGAGGATGCTTGCGATTAAACATCCAAGATTGGTCGGTGGAGACAGGCCAAACCTCTTGCAAGACAATGATCAACCACATGTTACAAAAAACAATGCTGCTCAAACTACAGAGGCTGGACTTGGAAACTCTCTGTCATCCACAGTATTTACCAGACCTTGCACCAACTGGCTACCATTTCTTCCAGGCTTTGGATCACTTCTTGCAAGGAAAAATATTCAATTCTCAGCAAGCTGTGGAAAACACCTTTCAAGATTTCATCGCCACTTGCTCTCCATGCTTCTTTGCTGCTGGCATAACCAAGCTACTCTTAAGACGGCAAAACTGTTTTGCCAGTTTAGGCACACACTTTGATTAATCATACTGCTTCTTTTTTGAGATACAATAAACTAAACTTTTGATTTGAATTTGGACATTTTCTATTTAATGACCTAATATTATTTTTGTGGTGTTCATAGCTACCTTTGTTTTATCATTCTATTTCACCTTGACTGTTATTTTCTTATTCATTTATTTTGAAGGTCAGTTGAACTTAATATATTCTTCAAAAGACCAAATTTTGGTTTTATTAATTTCTACTTTTGTCTTTGTCTTGGTTTTTCTCCCTTTTTAATTTTTGTCCCTAACTTTATTATTTTCTCTCTTCTTTCCCCAGCTTATTGTAATGAAAGCTTATCTTATTTAGTTGCAGTTTCTGCTGTTTCTCAACAATAATATTTAGGAATATCTTATTATTATTTTACATATGTCATAAAGTGTTTGACATGCAGTGTCTCATTATCATAACTTTTAAATATTTCTTAATTTATACTATGCTTTATTTTAGGTAAGGATATTTAATAATTGAAAATTTAGTCTCTAAATATATACAACTTTTTTATTAATTTCTAATAATTTTTATTCTTTGAGTAAAAAGAACATAGCATATCTTTTCTTCAGGATTTATTGAAACTTTTTTATTGACTAATGCAAGCATTACTTTCAGACAATGTGATTATCTGCTGGAAAATTCAACAGATTAGAAGACAAACTTTTAGAAAGTAATAAACTGAAAAAGAATTAAGCACCTTTTAAAGTATTATATATATGCTAAGTTTTGTCCTAAGTGCAAGAACATGGGTCCAGAATTCCCAGCTTGCATGAAGTTTACATAGGTGTAAGGAAGTGAAGAAATATAACATATAAATAATAGTGATATTTTATTCATATTAAAGTATATCAAACATTAGATGTTAAGAAGGGCAAAGGACAAATAAAGTCAAAGAAGGAGCAGGGTGAGTTGTGATTCAAAATAGTATCGCTAGAAAATGCGTCATTGAGAAAGTGTAGTTGAGAAACCTCAGGTATATGATGAAACTATCCATGGAAGAATCCAAGCAAAATGCTTTCCAGACAAAGAGAAATGCAAATTAACTGTGCATTCTAGGCAATGGTGAAGGTTTAAAAACCAGCTTTAAGGGAGTTAAGAAAAGACTTCTGTTTTATTATATTTCCTGATTTACTCTGGTGAAAATACCCTTACCATGGTTAATTTCAAGTTACCAACATGAAGTCATTGAATTCAGAGTTGGAAAGGAATATACAGTAGCTCACCCTTATATACTATTTCTACCGTACAGGTACAGTACTCTATATACAGATATAATAGATATAAATACCCTCCAGAACATAGTAAATAGTAAAATGAAGTAAAATAATTAGTAAGTGATGAGTTTAGGTATATATCACCCATGTGTTCAATATAATTTGTTTAATTTTCAGTTTATATAATTTAATTTTTAATACTGGCAGGGTTTAACAACTGACTTTCTGATTTCTTTTTTTAATTTTTATTTATTTATTTATTTTTTAATTTATTTCAGAATATTGTGGGGAACAAACACTTTGGGTACATATATTGCCTTTGCACTGCCCAAGTCAGAGCTACAATTGTGAACACCCCCAAACACTGCACCCTGCACCCATTAGGTTTGAGTTTTCCCATCCCCTCCACCCCCTCCCACCGGCCCACCCCTGATGAATATTTTTTCCATGTGTGCTCGTAAGTATTGATCAGTTTGTACCAATTTGATGGTGAGTACCAGTGGTGCTTGTTTTTCCATTCTTGTGATACTTCACTTTGAAGAATGGGCTCCAGCTCCATCCAGTATAATATCAGATGTGTTAATTCACTGTTATTTTTTTAATTGCTTAGGAACACTCCATGATATATATATATACCACATTTTATTAATCCACTCATGTATTGAGGGGAATTGGGTTGTTTCCACATTTTTGCAATTGTGAATTTTGCTGCTATAAACATTAAAGTGCAGATGTCTTTATTATAGAATGTCTTTTTTTCCTTTGCGTAAATAACTGGTAGTGGGATTTCTGGATCAAATGGTAGTTCTACTTTGAGTTCTTTGAGATATCTCCATATTACTTTCCATAAGAAGTTGTACTAATTTGCAGTCCCATCAGCAGTGAATGAGTGTTCCTATCTCTCTGCATCCCTGCCAACATTTGTTGTTTTGGACTTTTTGCTATAAGCCAATCTCACTGGAGTGAAGTGATATCTCATTGTGGTTTTGATTTGCATTTCCCTGATGATTAGAGAAGTTGAGCAATTTTTAATGTGTTTGCTGTCCTTTATTCTGTCTCCTTTTGAAAAGTTTCTGTTTGTTGCCCACTTTTTAATGGGGTTGTTTGATTTTTTCTTGTTGATTTTCCTATGTTCTGTATAGATTCTGGTTATCAACCCTTTATGAGATGTACAGCATGCAAATATTTTCTCACATTCTGTAGGTTGTCTGTTCACTCTAGTGAAACTTGGCTGTGCAGAAGCTTTTTGATTTGATCAGGTCCCATGTATTTATTTTTGTTGCTGCTGTGAATGCTTTTGGGATCTTCTTCATAAATTCTTTGCCTAGGCCAATGTCTATAAGAGTTTTTCCAATGTTGTCTTCTAGAATTCTTATGGTTTAATGCCTTAGGTTTAAGTCTGTTTCCATGATGAGTTGATTTTTGTGAGAGGCAAGAGGTGTGGATCTAGTTTCAATCTTCTACATGTGGCCATCCAATTTTCCCAGCACCATTTATTGAATATGGATTCTTTTCCCCAGTGTATGTTTTTGTCTGCCTTGTCAAAGATCAGATGACAGTATGAGGATGGTTTTATATCTGGATTCTCATTCCTGTTCCATTGGTCTATGTCTCTGTTCTTATGCCAGTACCATGCTGTTTTGGTTACTATAGCCTTGTATATAGTTTGAAGTCTGGTAGGTTGATGCCTCCCAATTTGTTTTTTTTGCTTAAGATTGCTTTGATTAGACAGGGCCTTCTGTGGTTCCACATGAAGTGTAGAATTGTTTTTTCTAGATCAGCAAAAAATGATGTTGGTATTTTGATAGGGACTGCATTGACTTTCCTATTTCTTACAAATTTAACAATCACCACTCATATAATTCTAAGAAATCACTGATTCCAGGAGATCAAAGACAGCTCTTCCGATGGTGTGAGTGTATGCTCAGAGTAGGAAAGGTTAGAGAGGTGCATAAGCACTAATACATATAGGGCTGGGTAGGCCGTTGTACAGAATTTTGCTGCCATGATGGCTAGGAAGACATTGAGGTGCTTTGAACATAGAAGGGACATAATCTATTGTTTTAAAAGGATCACTCTGATTGCTATTTTGAGAACAGATTGACTTATGGCAAATGTAGAACCAGTAAAACCAATTAGGAGGATATTTCAGTAATCCAGGGAAGAAATTATATGTCTTATGCTAGGATTAATAGAAGAAATAAGAGCAAATGGCTAAATTCAGGATACCATTTGAAGGTAAAGAAAATAAAACTTGCTGAAGTATTGAACATGGAGTGTGAGAGTAAGAAATGAGTGAAGGATTTTGACTTTGAGTTTGTTGAAGGGTGACATTTTCATTAACTGGTATGAGGAGGCAGGGGGTAGAAAGAGATGGCGTCATGTTAATATTTGAACATGCTAAATTTAAAATGGCTATTGTACAAGTGGAAATGTTGAGTAGGGGTTGAATATATGAATCTAAAATTTACAGGTTTCGATAACTAACTGTATTGGAAGACTTTACTCCCAAATGGCTTTAATAATAAAGGCTTAATATTATTGTAATTGCTAGGCAGGTAAGACAAGCAGTACTTTGCATTAAGTAGGAAATGTTTAAATGATCACCCATGTGCATACATAATAAGTATGGTCATTTTTATTATAATTATTTTATTATAATTTATTTTTACTGTAATTATTCTGTTTTGGGTTGTAGAGCGATATAAACTAACGACATTGGTGAGAGGTATAGAAAGTACCTTCTTTTTAGTTTTAAATGCTGTTTTTCACCATTTATTCCCAATGGCTAGTGAAGGTTGCAATTACTCAAGCAAATTCTGAGCTTTTTAGTGCGTTCAATCTATGTCCCCACTGCACTCAAAGGAGAATCAAAAAAGGCATATATATCTCTGTTTCTCCACCTGTTTACAACTTGAAATCACAGTAAAAAATAATTTGTAATGATTACTATTAAATTCATATATATGTGTAATTTGTTTGTAAATAAGTCTGTGTTTACATTTATCAACAAATGCTATTTCGGTATCCTAGCAACAAAATTCAAGCTATTATCACAATTAAAAATATTTTTTAAGAACACTTTAATATTCATATAATAATTTCATAGTCACTATCTAATTTAATACTTAGAATAACTGAATGAGGTAAATATCATTTTGATTAGTGTTAGCAGTGACATCTTTGGAGACTTGGGCACAGAGATATTCTGCTGAATGGCCCCCTTCCTGCCTGGTCTTATTTATATAAGTCCCTTTTCACTTAGGCTGCCACCAATGAGTAAAAAACAAAGGTTAGACTCTGTTAAAAAAAAAATCTATTCTTTGTCTGTGATGCCTTAGTTCTGATTCACAGTACCAATTGTGCATATAGGTAATCATATTTTTACATTGTGCTCAATATAAGAGGAATATGTATTAATAGTTATCCCCATACCCTATTAAATGCAATCTCATGGATGAGATATAAGAATACCTAATCACTTACTATTTAAATAAAGTCAGATACCTTTGAAAAATAAAAATAAAATGCTGTGGAGACCAAAAGAAGGAAGAAACCATAGCAAGTTGGAAAAATCAGGAAACTTAATGAAAAAAGTAGTATTGAGTTTGAACTTGAGGAATTAATAAAATGTCAACATATAGAAACAATGGTGAGCATTCACTAGGCAGAAGTGTAAACTGTGAGCAAAAGTGCAGATATTTAAAAAAAGAGGGGATATGTGGAAAACAAATAATCAAGCTTGGCTGTACTGAACTCAGCATAGAGAATTTATACACATTAAGGCTGGAACATATTTCGGAGAGGTATTATTGGAAGGCTTGAAAGCTAGCATGATATATTTTTATTTTATTAGCAATTATAACATTTTCCATGTGTCTCATTCAGGAATTGGTATGATTGCAATTTGGAGAATAATTCGATGAGTATTGAATGTTGCAGGACTTCATTCGGGATAGTGGTGGTAAGAAGAGAAGAATGAGTTATAGTAGGAATTTTTGAGGTAGGAAACCCGAGAGTTGGAAAATAATTGGGTATGAGAGATAAAAAAGAAAACTGAACCAACATTAACTGTGGGGTTTTAAGATTGAGTGACAGAATGATCCTGCAATTAAGAGGAATATGGAAGTCAGGAAGAGATACAGACTTGAAATAATAGAAGTTCAGTTTTGCAAATGCTGCATATTAATTAGGTGGCACCAGAAAGTTGTGCATCCATATCCTCTAAATAAAGAATGAAAAGGAGCGATAATTACAGTTATATACCTGAGTGTTTTCAGAATAGGAATATTAACCGAAACCAGTGAATGCATATGTGACTGTGGTTGCCCTGAAAGGAAGGTTAGACATACTGCTTAATTTTTTCTACTCTGTCCAAGCCATTTCTCAATCAAAAATACTCTCAATTTTGAATTTTATTTCGTTCCTTTATGTCAGCGGTCCCCAACATTTTTGGCACCAAGGACCGGTTTCATGGAAGAAAATTTTTCCACGGACAGGGGGTGGAAGATGATTTTGGACAAATTCTCATAAGGAGCCTGCAACCTAGATCCCTCGCATGCACAGTTTACAGTAGAGTTCACGCTCCTGTAAGAATCTAATGCGACTGCTGATCTGACAGGAAGTGGAACTCAGGTGGTGATGTGAGTGATGGGGAGCAGCTGTAAATACAGATGAAGCTTTGCTTGCTTGCAGGCCACTCACTTCCTGCTGTGCAGCCTGGTTCCTAACAGGCCACGGACCAGTACCAGTCCTCAGCCCGGGAGTTGGGGACCACAGATTTATGTTATCCTTCATTCAGAGTTAAACTGTTTATCAAAACAAGTTTCTCTTACACTATAAATATGGCAAGATTTCTAAGTGCCCACCCAATATCCTCTCTTCTTTCTAACAGCAAAGTTCTGCTTTTACATGTAAAGGTAAGATGGCCAATTTTTAAAAATAATAATAATTGTTTTTCACCTTCCCTCACATGTATCACATTTTGGCCAATGAGATGAAGGCAGAAGTCCCAAAGAAATGTTCATGGGCTGAGTCATCCAGCATACTTCCCTATTTGCTCACTGTTTTCTTCCTGCCTGAAACATTGACATGATGGCTGGAGTTTTGGCAGCCATCTGGAGAGCAAAAATATGAGACTTATACCAAATTTCAGAACAAGGAGCATGTTAAAGAGTTAGTATCCTTTGATGGCACCATGACCCTCTGCTCTAATCCTGAACTCTCTAATCTGAATTTCTTATACTTGAGAAAACATTGCATTTATAATTCATGTAAGGGACTATTTTGGAGCTGCTTCTTGTTCCTAACTGAATACAATTCTTAACTGATTAAATTAATTCAGTGTTTCCTTGTGCCAACCTGCCATAATATGATCTGCTTATCATCCCTATGAGCAATATATCAATTTTGGGAGAAAGCAATATAAACATCCCATGATAAGCCATGGCATAATAGATGTGGCCTAACAATATACATTTAACTAAAAACAGATTCAGAAAGAAAGAAAAAAGTATGCTTTTTGGTAGACAGGGCTGTTTATTACCTTGAAATGACTTCAGTGTCTTAGTGCAATCACCTTGGTTAATAAGTAAGAACAAACATATATTCATCTAAGTTAACATTCCACCAATCAGATACCAGCTGAGAAGGCATAAGATCTTGATGTCCTTTGATTATCTATTCATAGCATGAATGCTTGGCGCAACGTGAAATGTGTGCAGATACAGTAGGGGCAGGTAAAAAGCAATTTGACCAAGTAGTGGCTTGCTTCCTTTGAGATAAGCAGCGTACAGAAAATAGCGACAAACAGGAGAACTGGAGGCACAAAGAAATATATGAAAAGCAGAAAACCTGATTACCTTATCTTGAGTATTACCTTATCTTGAATAATTTATCATTATTTTTTTTCATCATTTATGTCCCCTGCACAGTAATCAGTGATGTTAAAAAAATGCTGAATTTACACTATTAAAGCTAAAAGCAAAAAAGCAAAAAGCATATAAATGCAAGTTTAAATATTCAGGACACCCTGAGACTCCCAAACAAGTGACTCTTCTGTTCTCTTATTTGATCAATGAAGAGAAATGGATATTGCACATATTTATTAAATCATTGCTTTATACACTATTTTTTGATATAGAATGAACAGAAGGAATAGAGAAAATTTTCATAATCCAGCTCATATTCAAGCATATTTGTTCTAACCATTTTAAAAAAAAAAACAAAACAGGAAGCTATTCTATTCTTAGTGCTTCACACTTCCGCAAGGGAAAATGGAATATATCCACATCAAATATTTGGTAAAATGCTTAATAAACATTAGAAGAAACTTTTGATGGCTTATCTGTGAGATACTCCCTTTTTCTTCACTTCTGAAACAATCCACATTTTGTATAGGTGTTCACCCTTCACTGTAGGATGTAGGTATGGCCAGTCATCCTTAGCTCTAGTTATCAAACATGATCAGTTTAAACCAATTAGTAGGGTTCATTATTCTTTCCAGTGATTGAGTTAGTCATAGACAGGTAAAGAAGTTTTAACCAATGAAATCAATAGGAATACCTGCTATAAAGTTGTATAAAAGTTTACTTTACTCAAAGAAAGCAAGGAAGGTAAGGAGGAGCGAGGGAGGGCAGAAAGGGAACGGTGTAGGAAGGGGAAGAGAGAGGGAGGGAGAGAGAAGATTCCTGCTGATTATTCCAAATTGAGGGTCTGGAGCTTCTGGAGCTTTCTTTTGACCAAAGAAGAGCTCACCTAAGAGTAAGGCAACAAACAGATTTGGAAAGCAGCACACAAATTTGAAAAGAAACTCAGTCCTTAATGATGTCTTTAAACTGTTGAATTTACAAATATGAATTTTCTACTTCCACACTTGCTTTATGACATGATAATTTGTTTCTCTTTGTTTAAGGTGACTGCCTAGTCTTGATGTCACTTGCATCCAAAAGCACGTCGATGTCCAAAGTGTGTAACAACCAAACCAGTATCTACTGAATGGATAAAAAGCATTAGAAATTTCTTGTTAATGTTGATTTTACACACACACACACACACACATAAATATATGTATATATATACACTTTTTGGAGTCCAAAACATGTTTTTTCATTACAATGGGCAGGTAGAATGGTATAAAGCATATTTCACATCAGTGTTTTTTTTTTCTAAGATTGAATTAAGAATGGCCAGATCATAATCATCTGAGGCTAAAAAATTCAGAATCCTGGACTCCTCCTCTGACCTATTGAATATGAATCTCTGGGGAGTGGTGACTCAAAATCTTAAAATTTAATGTGTAATCCACTTGGATCTTAGATGTGTAGCTATCAGACATACAGTGAACTTTCTGGTATATAGAAAGTCTCCACTTCTTTGTATTTTTTTCAATAATGTATAATCCCAATTAGTATAATATTATCAAAATGACTTGTTCACCAAAATTCAAAATCTTGCTTGTTACTCAAGTCTAGATATTTTTCCAATAATTAGTTCTCTTCAACGCCACAGAAGTTGTCGCTTATACTTAAAATCCTAGACATAATTAGCATCAGTAAATGTAATTCCTAAGAATTCATACAACTTTACTTTTGATAATTTTAATAAATTCCAGAATATTCCTGATAAAGAAAATTGGGTTTTTATTAGCTTTATCTCAATAAGGGAAAAAGTTTAGGATGGTAATGAAATTGTCAGTAATCAGTGCAAGTTCTATAGTTTGCAGAATCACTGTTCTCAAAGCATGAGTAAATGGACCCAATTCTAATGATGTTAATTCTGTGTAGATTTGCATGATCACAACTGTTTCACCAAGGCTGTTGTCTTAATGACCAACACAGGATATGCTTCTCCTTTTCTTAAGCAAAACTCATGGAGATAATTATTAGATTCAGCATAGACCAAAGGAATGTGCTCTCCTCTGGGACTTATTTCCAGTAACTGGGCTGTAGCATCTGCCTGCAGATCACAAAAACAAACAAGAGTGATTTGCAGAAAATAACTCACTGCCTTTAATGGACCTATGTGAGTTTATTTGCATTCTGTGGTCATACAACTACAAAGTGGGTTTGGAAATATACTACTGATAAAATACTGTTATTTGTACTGGTGATTAAACCAGTACATTGCTGAATATACTTACTGAAATATAATTCATTGCTGAATTCATTGCTGAGTGTACTTACTGAAAGATAATTACTGAAGATGCAAGTATCAAGAAATATGAAATGTCAATCGCACCCTTTGTCAAGATATTCTGCAGCAATATGACTTCTTATTGGGAAGCAAGTTGCTTTATTTCATCCCATGAAGTTTTTATTAAACCAGTTCTAAAAAAGAAATCATATGCACATAAGCCACAGTAATTGGGAATGCCTCACAAACCTAATGTTAAATGTGCAAGCATCATAATGTGTTATATTGTTTTGTGATTCAGGATTATATTTGCATATTCATTATTTACAGCTTTACTTTTTTTTTTAAATACCAAAATGTGAGAGCAATCCTCTGCAGGTCCAATAGCTTAGGCTTTCTGATTTGAGGAAGTACTTTTTCCTTGACAAGATAAGACTATTTTTAGTTGACATGACTAAAGTAGCAGGCTTTCTTCTGAAGCACAATTTAAATAAAAATACCAGAACACAGTGTTTCTAAAGATTTCCATCAGGATTTTCTGTATATGATACATACTTAACAACTTAAGAAAAGTTTAAGTGTCTAAATAAGCTGTCTGTAAACACATAAAATTGTTCAAATTATTTCAATTTACATTAACAATTTAGTTTAAGGTTTGGGAAAGAAAATTTTCATAAAGTCAAACAAATATCTCTAGTTTCTAATGAATCTGAAAGAGAAATTCACTAATAATTAGCATTTATAAAGGAAGCTATTTCATCTGGAAATACAAAAAAAGAACTTTTAATTTTATTTAGCAAATGGGCTTATGTGCCTTGTATTTTATAACAGGAATGTGTTTTGCTTCCTCAATTGCAAAAGTTACACATTTCTTGAGTGAAATTACTGTGATCAGTTTACTGGAGATATACACACCACTCCATACTGCCACATAGCTGCATTTTAAAAAAGCAAAAAAAAAAAAAAAAAAGAAAATTAAAGAAACAGTTTTGCTAATTAAATTATGTTTTGATGGTCAAAACCTGGCTTTTAGCTGTGCTCCCTGTTTCTAGATTAATGACATATGAATGTTCTTTCTGTAGCTCTAATTCAGAAACTCCCTTTATATTTAAAATATTTTAAATTAAGCAATCTTTAGTTTTTAGACAATTTAAAGATATTTGATTTATGATTAAAATCTGATTACTCTCTTAGTACATCAACACATTTTTCCAAGACATGTCCACTTGCTAAAATTCTCAGATTAATTAATAAGCAAAACATGTCCACCTAGCTAAAATTCTCAGATTAATTAATAAGCAAAATTAACTATGATTACTAGAACCACAAACAGTATTGCACGTAAGAATATTATGCTATTGAAAAGAAGCAACTACCACAGATGCATGAAGGTCCTATTCACCATGTGCACTGTGTGCATAGCAGAGGAACAACTCCCCCTACAAGGACATTCTCCTCTACTTTAGTCTCCCGAGCAGCTAATTTAATTACCAGATATTCAGAGTTAAATACATCGACAATTTCAGTCCACGGCAAACATTAGTATAGCATTTGTGCCTGTGTTCTTTCCCATTAACTACCTGCCCTCCTTCATTTACACTCTGCTCCACTAAACTCTCTCCTTCTCTCCACAGCTTACTAATCCTTTAATGACCAGCCAACCTTACCTACTCCCTGAATCCTCTCTGACATTCTAGCCAGTGCGATCTATTTGACATCTAGATCCTATAGTGCCTATGGTTGTTTCATTTACTTTGACAGCTAGTCATTTTTGCTCTTATTACCATCCTCTCAAAAAATAGCATCTGAGCATGTGTTATGCGTTAGAGATGATGGAATATCAATATAAAAAGATAGGTTTCGTGAAGCTGTGCTTTCTGTCTGTTTTATTTTTAATAACTAACATTTTACATAAAGTTATACATCAAATAAACGCCAATGTCCATTCCTACTGGTACCAATAAAGATAGTTAAAATTTACTAAATTCTTAGTATCTGCCTAACACTACCCTAAGACCTTTACATATATTTTCTTCTCCTAAATAAACTAAATTCAAGAAGGTGTTAGCATTAAAGAACTTTTTTCCCCCCTCACTACCCCTTTAAACCCTATCTGAAGACTCATTATTTCTACAAAGCCATTAGATGAGCGTTTGGGCTGGTCTAATGACATTCTCAATAACTCCTGGAAAATAAACATTTTTCCAAGCACTTTAAAGCCCCAAACAATCCACGTGGATAATTAAAATATCCATTCCAATGTAAAATAAAAAATAATTAAAAATTCTTACATAATTTAGAACTTCTTTGTTCCTCTAGCTAGGTACTGCTTTAGGCCTAGGAATGGGGAATGAAAAGGTGAATATGGCCAATTTCTGATCTCTATCCTAGCTATGGTTTCTCTGTATCCAAACATTTCTTCCATGCACACTTTCAAGGGTTGTTTTAGTTTTTTGTTTTGTTTATATTCTCCCTCCCTCTAGAACCTCTGATTTTCATTTCCTAGAGTCTCTTCCATGGCTACTGCTCATAACTCTCTTCTCAACAACTGGGCTGCTTGTGCTTAACCTACATTGACTCTTCCTGATAGATTCAGTTGCACAGCACACTAACAACTCCCCCCACAAGGACATTCCCCTCTATTTTAGTCTCTTGAACCTCATACAATTTTGATGTAGGTGATGAGCTAGAAAAAGGCCCCTAAATCAGTGTTAAACATCTCTCAACAATCCAACCCAAGTTCATTTTTTAGATCAACAAATATTTATTGAGCTCCCAGGTACTGTTCTGGGCAGTGGGACAAATTCAGCAAACAAGCAGATGACAATCTCTGTCTTTATGGAGTTTAGATTTTAATGGGAGAGAGAGAAAATAAAGAAGGCATTTTTAAAAAGTAAAATATATGTGTGATGGTTAAATTTTATATGCCAAGATGACTAGGCTATTGTTCTCAGTTGTTTGCCCAAACACTAATTTAGATTATTCTGTGAAGGTATTTTATAGATGTGATCAACATCTATAATCAGTTGACTTTAAGAAAATTACATGGGCCTCATCCAATCAGTTGATTACCTCTTAATCAACAGAAATCATACCTGAATATACAGCCTTCTGGCCTGCCCTTTATATTTCAGACTGAAGACTACAACATCAATATCTGTCTGAGTTCTCAGCCTGCCCGTCTGCTCTGTTGATTTCAGACTTGCTGCCTCGCACAATCTCATGAGACAATTCCTCAAAATAAGTCTTATATTAAGAAGATTTATATTAAGAAGATATAGAGGAATATAATATTGGTTCAGTTTCTCTGGAGAACCTTGACCCATATTGTATGTTATGTAATGATAAGATGCTTAGTAGAAAAGTAAAAAAACTGAAAGGAATATGATGTATACGTGTGTGAGGGCTTGTGTAGATAATTTTTAGGAATAGTGTCCAGCAAAGGCCTCACTAAGAAGGGTCTTTTGATGAAAGATAAAGAAAGGGTGACAGTGTTGGGACTATGTGGGAAGGAGAGCATTCCAGGAAATGTGAACAGCATTTGCAAGGGCTCTTAGCTGAGACCATACCTAGCTTGTTCAAAGAACAGTGAAGAATCCTGTGTCAGTGAGTGGGTGAAACAGATAGAGAAAAATAGGAAATGAAGTCAGGCAAGTTACAGGAGCCAGATCATGTGGCTCATGAACACTATATTGGAGGACATGGTCAAAACTCTTTGGCTATTAAATAAAATAAATGAAACACTGCTGGAAAGTTTTGAGCAGAAGACTGGAGCAACTTTGATTGTTCTGTTGAGAGTTGTTAAAGGAGGGAGACTAGTTAGGAGGCTATTGTGTTAATCAGGTGAATGATGCCAGTGACTTAGACCAGAGTGGTGGCTGTGAAGTGGTAAGCTGTGATCAGATTCTGGATTATATTGAAAGTAGAATCAGTACAATAGACAAGATGTAGGTTAGAACAAAAATAGAGAAGTCTAGGACAACAGCAACATTTTTGACATGAATAATTGGAATAACAGAATAGCCACTAGTTGAAATGAAAGAGACACATAAGGGGGTGGGGAGTGGGGAGCTGATGGTTAGATGAAGGAGTTTCATCCTGTGCCCTGTGTGCACTATATAAGTCTGAATGGCACGGATGATCTAATATCAAAATTTTGTTTCCAGTCTCTATGCTGTCCCCAAAAAACCCCCCAACAATTCCAAGTGTTCTAACATAACATTCTGTTATAAAAATATTAACCTGTTTGATCCTTACACAAACCATGATGAGGCTAATAATACTTTCCTAATTCCACAGATTGGAAAAGAGAGACTATAGCATTTTATATGTATATTGTATTTTGCTCAGATAAAAAACTAAACCCCTGAGTGTATTTGGTTAACAACCACACAATGCACATTGATTACATGAATGAGCTGGGTCATGATGCTCATTAAGCAAGATGTCCCAATTGGCAAGTTCTAGAAAACGTGGGTGAAACTCTTTGTACTCAGAGGTTTTTTTTTTTTTTTTAATTTTCTTTAATGTCTCGACAAGAGATCTACCCTCAATTTTAGGTTTCAGTGTTCACAGGAATCCAAGCACTGAGGCAAATGTTCCTCTGAATTTTAGTCACAGATTGTTTAACTTTATCTAGATTTTCTGATAATTTATGCATAGTCCTAGACAAACATCCAGTAGAAACATCTCTGTGCTTCTACTGCTTTTAGTGTTTCATTTCATCCTAGCTTTTGCTGTCTCAACAAACAGAACCAAATCTCTGAAAATGACAACAAACACTAATTACTTGCACATGTTACTAAAAGGCTGTGAGTGAGTTGAACTAGATGGGTAATGTGTGGTTAGGGTGAGTTCAATTAAGCTCCATATCTTCTTATGAGATCCAAAGTCAGAGGTAAATAGGGAAATATCAGTAAATCTCAGACCCCTACAAGATTGGAAGATATATGGGTAATACCCAATGAATGTGGGATGGGGGTTAAACTCAAATTCGATTTAACCCCAAATGAGAGGGTGATCTGAGTTCAGATCTAGGTAGCCATTAAGAAACCAAACAGCAAACAAAGAGAGAAACAAAAAACATTCAGAATCTTAATAGCAATATAAGGTATAAGCAGCATAACTGTGGAGGCAAATCTGGAGGATGAGAAACTTCTAATATCACAAGACTAATAGGTTATTTGTAAATCCTACGGAATGGGAGAAAATATTTGCATGCTACACACCTCATAAAGGGCTGATAACCAGAATCTATACAGAACTTAGGAAAATCAACAAGAAAAAATCAAACAACCCCATTAAAAAGTGGGCAAAGTACATGAACAGAAACTTTGCAAAAGGAGACAGAATAATGGCCAGGAAACATATAAAAAATTGCTCTACTTCTCTAATCATCAAGGAAATGCAAATCAAAACCACAATGAGATATCACTTCACTCCAGTGAGATTGGCTCATATCAAAAAGTCCCCAAACAACAAATGTTGGCAGGGATGCAGATAGGAAAATTCATTCACTGCTGGTGGGACTGCAAATTAGTACAACCTCTATGGAAAGTAATATGGAGATACCTCAAAGAACTAAAAGTAGCACCACCATTTGATCCAGCAATCCCACCACTGGGTATTTACCCAAAGGAAAAGAAGACATTCTATAATAAAGAAATCTGCACTGGAATGTTTATAGCAGAACAATTCACAATTGCAAAAATGTGGAAACAACCCAGATGCCCATCAATACACAAGTGGATTAATAAAATGTGGTATACCATGGAGTATTACTCAGCAATAAAAACCAACGGTGAATTAACACATCTAGTATTACCCTGGGTGGAGCTAGAGCCCACTCTTCGAAGCGAAGTATCACAAGAATGGAAAAACAAGCACCACTGATACTCACCATCAAATTGGTACTAACTGATCAATATTTATGTGCATGCATGGAAAAAATATTCATCAGGGCGGGCAGGTGGGAGGGGGGTGGAGGGGATGGGAAAACTCACATTTAATGGGTGCTGGGTACATATTTTGGTGGATGTCCACGATTGTAGCTCTGACTTGGGCAGTGCATAGGCAACATATGTATCCAAAATGTTGTACCCCCATAATATTCTGAAATTTAAAAAAATTAAAATAACTTTAGCACCAATATCCCAGCATTCCACAAGGTGAGGGTGTCATATCATGAAGGTAGACCTTTTTACTTTCCACAAAATAGAATGCTATACTCTTTTTGGAGAAGAAATTAGGGAATTTATCATTTAAAATATAGAGAAAAAAGAAAAAAAAATTTGCATTTTGCCTTGAAACCATGACATCTAGAGGTGTCTCCAACTAGTGTCATTTGAGTCCCTAATGTCCTTAATTTCTTCTGGTCCAGTGCTCCACCATTGTGTGGTCACGCTGCTCATCTTCATCAGATTATTTTTTATGTAACTGTGCCACGGCCAATACCATCATTTCCACTGGACTGGAGTGACTCCACTCACTGGCATTAAACAACTGTGGGTCTTTGAGCACACAGTGCAGCCATCAGGTCTGCCACCATCACTCACAGTCTTGATCCTTTCCTTCTACACAAGTAGTGGTGGAAATTTTGTCCAATTATTTCTGTCGAATTAGTTACTGCTTTTGTTACCTTCTTGATTCTGCTTCAACCATTCTTGTGCCATCTACTTAACTCCTGATAGTAAATTTTCTGCCACTTTTAATTGCAACTGTTCAGGTCAGTCAATTCAACAAATATATATTTTTTTTAATTTCAAAGTATTATTGGGGTGCTTTCTGATACATCTGTAAAGGAGTGGTCAATCTCAACAAACATTGATGGTGATGTTATATAAATAATTTCATTCATTAATTTATCTACACAACTAATTATATTTTTATCAAGTAGCAAGGATAGTTGAAGGTAAAAAGAGGTGAACATTTGCAAAACATATTAAATTGTAAAAAAATTGTCCCTTTTAAAGCAGTTTAAGGTAGCTAATAAAGAACTATGTTCTCTTAATGTCTATTCACATATGGAAAAGATCCAATATTTCAGATGTTGATATATCATTGACAAAATCAATATGATTGGAAACATAAATTAATGAGAAATTTATTCTACTACGTTTTTGAGTAGAAATACTGTTAGTTGAAAGAAAATTGTGTTGTGACAAAACGTTACTAAAATTCACCAGTATATTTCTCAAACATCTTATTTTAAACAAATACTCAATAAAATTTATTATGATTGCATCAGTAATAATATACATAATTAAATTCCAAATTTTTATTCATTAGCAATTATAGTCAAGACTAAGGTGTCCTTGATGTATATAGGCATCCTTTTTTTTAACATAGACATTCTTTTTGGTTTGTAATATTACAGCTCTCTCTCCTAATATCATTTGTTATATAATATTGACCATGCTAATTTTCCCCAAATTATATATTATTCTATACTGTCAGGTTTTTAAAACCTCAACATTAAAATATTCTTCTACTTAATGATTTTTAAAATATAGATTTTTAAGGATCAAACAAAATATACTGGATGAAATAAGATATATAAATGTAATAGGTTGTTTTATAAGTAAATATGTTGATTCAATTTCAAACTATAATTTTCAGAACTTGTAGTAAGGTTTATCTTTTGGCCCCAAAGACAAGGAGGTCATTGTGATTTCATATGTTTTATATACTGAGAGTAATTTTTTGTAGTTCTAGTTCAATTTATCTTGATAAATTAATAAAAAAACAAAGATTATATGTCATATTACCCTAATTGCTTACACGTGTCATACTGGATGCACTGTTCATCACACAAGTATATACCTGTTATACTACAGTCCAAATAATATTTCAAATTTTAATTTAGAAACCCAAAAAAGAATGCACTATCTTATTCCTTAGCAAGTTTCAAATGCATGTATTACATTCTACAAATTATTTGAGCCATAAAGATTCTCTGACTAGAAGAATAGCAAAATCATTGCTGTGATTTTTTTATAATAAGCTTGGCTGGGGATTAAATGGCAAGGCTCCACACTATCATCAGTGGTAACTTATGGTCAAAGCTGTCCTTCTCTTGTGCAAGTGATCATTTGTCTGAGTGTTAACAGTTATGCTACTGCACCTGCAGCATTAAGTATTAGCTTAATTTCCTTATTTGTAAATAGAGAAATTGACAACCTACTTTATTAGGAGCTATTCTTAGGGGACTATGAGCATCTCTGGGGAAAGATGAAACATAATAAATAAGTTTAGTTATATTCTGTTCATACTTAAACTATCTTGAAATGATTTTATCTATTTAACTTTAACTTGCAAAGATAACAGCATATCCGTGAAGAAAAAGGAAGAAAGCCAATTTATTCTAATAATTTGAGATTATTTCAATTCTAAATAATTAACTTGTTCCACTCAGAAATTTAGAATGACATTTAAAGTGATGTTAAAATCAATTTTTATGTACACTTTTATTTAGAAAAAATCTTATAGAGGGAACTGTGTATTTTGATATTTAGTGCATATACCAGAATTATGACACAATGCACTCAATTCTAACATTCACAGTTAGGTTCAGCTTACAAGTACCTGCACATCTGAATATGTTTTCTACCTCCAAGTCACAACCCAAAACTGTAGACCCTACAATTAGACAAGCTATATTTAAATCCAGGCTCTGAAATTTAACAACAATGCAGTCTTGAACAGGATCATTCATCACTCTAGGCTTCATTTTCCTCATTTGTAAGATGGATATAAAATCATCATGCTCACAGAGTTTTTGCGAGATTCAGTGAGATAATCTATGCTAAATATTTAAAACCTTGCTTAGACTTTTTATTAGGCTGCCACTACTAAGTTTATGTTCACCTATACATTGAGAAGTGATAATATTAACTCCTTCCAAACACAGTTTCTGTGTGGTCCACACGTAATCCATTTTAAGCTTGAATTGAAATCTCTATTCTTATTTTCATCACTATGCTTCCTTCACTTACACCCAAATCTCTCTCTCCCTCTCTCTCCCCCCCATATTACATATATACATATATATATTTATGTTTTATATACACATGTAGACATTCCAATACATGCATAGAGAAAGAGAGAGAGAGCATGCTTACATGAGAAAACTCATATGGTTTCCTTATGTCTTAATTTCAAGGCCTAGAATAGTGCCAAGGACATATCAGGAACTCAAACACTATTTTTTAAGTAAATGAATTAATTTCCAATAGACGTCTATCATTATTGTGCTTTTTGACAATTACTATAAACTGACAGAGTAGTGAGGTCATATTGAAAAAAAGATTTCAGGATATGATTTTACAAGTCAGAATAATAAGCCAAAACATAGACCTGATATTTAAATTCAATTGAATTAAGGATATTCCTTATCAGAAGAACATAATTTGAAAATTCTATCATGGTCTTAGTACAGTGCTCAGCATACAATTTCACTGACTATATAACCTAGTATGAAATTTTTCTTCTTTCTGAGGGATAGTTTATTTTGAGAATTTCTCTCAAATATTTATTCTACCTTTTTCACACAATGATACAAAATACCACTTGCATTTCATATGCAGATTTTGCGGGCCATATTAAATGCTAGAGACATGTCTACTGTAGAGCTTAGCAACTTGAAAATAATTTGTCAACTATATCTAAAGGATATATTCCCATTTGACAAAATATGTTATTTTAAAATGAGCTATAAACATGTTCATACTATAAACCAAACAACATTTCCCCTGCGAACGTATCCTAAAGAAATGACAAAGAACAAAAAATTATAAAAATGCTACTCTGTTTAAAATATGAAAATATTAGAAACAAGAACATAACAATAGTGAAATTTTGCTTAGCCATTAAAATTATAATGTTGAATATAACAAAATCTGGAAAAGTCATACTATATAGAGCTCAGCATAACAGAAGCTATGCACACTTTTTTCAGAATTGCTAAATTTGTATTTTCAATAAACAAAATTTGGGTATGCCAAATTTTCAAGATCTGATGTGCAATATAGGAGTAATATGGTTATTTCTTTTTTTTTTATTCAGAATATTATGGGGGTACAATATTTTGGCTATATATATTGCCCATGCACTGCCCGTGTCAGAGCTACAATCATGGACATCCCCCACACTGTGTTCCCCGCATCCATTCAGTGAGAGTTTTCCCATCCCCTCCACCCCCCTCCCGCCTGCCCCCTCCCATGAATATTATTGCCATGTGTGATGTAAGTGTTGATCAGTTAGTACCAATTTGATGGTGAGTACCAGTGGTGCTTGTTTTTCCATTCTTGTGACACTTCACTTCGAAGAATGGGCTCTAGCTCCAACCAGGATAATACCAGATGTGTTAATTCACCATTGTTTTTTATTGCTGAGTAATACTCCATGGTATACATATACCACATTTTATTAATCCACTAGTGTATTGATGGGCATCTGGGTTGTTTCCACATCTTTGCAATTGTGAATTGTGCTGCTATAAACATTTGAGTGCAGATGTCCTTATTATAGAATGTCTTCTTTTCCTTTGGGTAAATACCCAGTGGTGGGATTGCTGGATCAAATGGTAATTCTACTTTTAATTCTTTGAGGTATCTCCATGTTACTTTCCATAGAGGTTGTACTAATTTGCAGTCCCAACAGCAGTGTATGAGTGTTCCTATCTGTCCACAACCCTGCCAACATTTGTTGTTTGGGGATTTTTTTGATATGAGCCAATCTCACTGGAGTGAAGTGATATCTCACTGTGGTTTTGATTTGCATTTCCCTGATGATTAGAGAAGTTGAGCACTTTTTTATGTTTCCTGGCCATTATTCTGTCTTCTTCCGAAAAGTTTCTGTTCATGTCCTTTGCCCATTTTTTAATGGGGTGGTTTGATTTTTTATTGTTGATTTTCCTAAGTTCTGTATAGATTCTGGTTATCAGCCCTTTATGAGATGTGTAGCATGCAAATATTTTCTCCCATTCTGTAGGTTGTCTGTTCACTCTAGTGATAGTTTCCTTGGCTGTGCAGAAGCTTTTTAATTTGATCAGGTCCCATGTATTTATTTTTCTTGCTGCTGTGATTGCTTTGGCAGTCTTCTTCACAAATTCTTTGCCTAGGCCAATGTCCATAAGAGTTTTTCCAATGTTTTCTTCGAGTATTCTTAGGGTTTCACGTCTTAGGTTTAAATCTGTTATCCATCGTGAGTAGATTTTTGTGAGTGGTGAGAGGTATGGGTCTAGTTTCAGTCTTCTACGTATGGCCATCCAGTTTTCCCAGCACCATTTATTGAATAGGGAATCTTTTCCCTAGTGTATGTTTTTCTGGAATTTGTCAAAGATCAGATGTCCGCATGAGGTTGGTTTTATGTTTGGGTTCTCAGTCCTGTTCCATTGGTCTGAGTCTCTGTTCTTGTGCCAGTACCATGCTGTTTTGGTTACTATAGCCTTGTAGTTTAGTTTGAAGTCTGGTAGATAGATGCTTCCCAATTTGTTCCTTTTGCTTAGTATTGCTTTGGCTAGACCGGGTCTTCTCTGGTTCCACATGAAGCATAGAATTATTTTTTCTAGATCAGCAAAAAATGATGTTGGTATTTTGGTGGAGACTGCATTGATTCTGTAAATCACTTTAGGTAGCAAAGCCATTTTTACAATGTTGATTCTGCCTATCCAAGAGCATGGTAGGGTTTTCCATCTGTTTACATCCTCTGTAATTCCTTTCCTAGTGTTTTGTAATTCTCTCTATATAGGTCTTTGACCTCCTTAGTTAGATATGTTCCTAAATATTTAATTTTCTTTGGTGCTATTATGAAAGGTTTTGCATCTTTAATTTGTTTCTTGGCTTGATTGTTATTAGCATATATGAAGGCTACGGATTTGTGTGCATTAATTTTGTATCCTGAGACTTTGCTGAATTCATTTATCAATTCCAGTAATCTCTTGGTTGAACCTTTGGGTTTTCTATGTATAATATCATATCATCTGCGAATAGTGAAAGTTTAACCTCTTCTGCCCCCATCTGGACGCCCCTGATTCCTCTGTTTTGTCTGATTGCTCTGGCCAGGACTTCCAGAAGTATGTTGAATAGAAGTGGAGATAGTGGGCAACCTTGTGTAGTTCCAGTTTTAAGGGGGAATGCTTTCATTCAGTATGATATTGGCTGTGGGTTCATCGTATATGGCTTTAATAGTTTTGAGGTATGAGCCATCTATGCCTATATTGTTAAGAGTTCTTATCCTAAAAGGATGCTGGATTTTGTCAAAAGCCTTTTCTGCATCTATTGAATGGATCACATAATCTTTGTTCTTGCTTTTATTTATGTGGTGAATTACATTTATAGATTTGCATATATTGAACCATCCCGGCATCTTGGAAATGAAGCCCACCTGATCATGATGAATTATTTTTTGGATGTACATTTGAATTCAGTTTGCAGGGATTTTATTGAGAATTTTTGCATCTATATTCATAAGGGATATTGGTCTGTAATTTTATTTTCTTTTTGTGTCCTTTCCTGGCTTTGGTATCAAGGTGATATTGGCTTCCTAGAATGAGTTTGGGAAGATTCCATCCTTCTGGATGTTTTCAAATAATTTCTGCAGTATAGGTAGTTATTTCTTGTGTTATCACCAATGATTTGGGAAGGAACAACAAAACCCTGTCATGGCAAATTGTGGAAAAGGGTGCATATTTGCCTTTTACATATGTAGGAAAAGTAATACAAATATTTTTCAAGAGCAGAGCTTAGTTTACAGCTCCTGTTTGTCAATCAATAGCCCTCCATGAGCTAAAATGTCCATTATATAAAATCTAAATAATTCTGCAATTTTAAATGTAAAAAATGTTATATTAAACTTATAGGAACATTTACTACACTTGATCTTCGCCAAAAGGTCAAGAAGCCTACAAAGAAATGATAAATGTTTAAGGTGATGGATATTTAATTACTATGATTTTATGGTTACCCAATGTATGCATGTATTGAAACATCATATTGTACTCCATAAATATGTAGAATACAATTGTTATATTCAATTAAAATGTAAAAAAGTTTTGTATTTTTATTTTTGTTCCACTGTGATCAAATATGTAATTTATTCAATTGCATTTCAATGATGTAACCACAAAATATAACTGTCTCTCATAAAACATGGTCTACTATGTGTATATGTCCTTTACAACAAATTTTCTATAAAAATAATAAAACAAAAGTTAATCTTCACATTAATGGTGCACATATTCAATAATCCATAAGACACTCCTTTAAGGAATTATTGTCTTTATTTTAATCACTCTGTGAACAAAGTTCACTGAATGAGAGCTGATATACAATATATTAGTTGATAAAATACCCTACCTTGGTCTTAAATATATTTAATCAGTATTGAATGGTGCTGTTTACAGCCAGTATTCAAGGTTGTATAAATATCTCCAGAAGACTTTTGATATCTTCAAAAAATATGAAATAAATTGTGTTCACTAATTTATTTCATTTTGAGTGCTTTATTTTTTCTGTCCTACAAAGTTATGTGCAGCTTGTTAATTTTTCAAGACCATTGAAGAATGATTCTCATAAGCTCATTTAGTTTTTGGGGTATTCCTAATGAGAAAACTAATCTCTCAAAATATTATAACAAAACCTGAGATGATGCACCTGTGGGAATAAACAATTTAGATCAATCCAAATTTAGCTATAATATTATTTTGTATATATAGCAATTTATAATATGGCATGATTGACGATTTACTGCTATCCTATACCCAAATCATTTTTAAAATGAGGAAGTCATAGATGGTTCTTGGGAAGAACGTGGAGACTTGCAGAAGAAGCTAATCACAGCAGGTAGGTGTCAGGCAACCCTGACTTGGGAAAAAAGGAAATGGAGGGTTAGTTCCTATGTCCTTCTTATTCCCCCCCTTCTCCAGCCCCAAAACTGAGTATAAAATGAAAGACTCAAAAATATAGAGCTTCTGTGCAGACTCAAATTAGCCATTTCATTGAACTCCATACAACATATCCCTTAATTTCTAAGATTACATAATTTAGACATTGCTTAGCACTTGGTAACAGTGTTGGACTGCATTCTGAAATTATGATACCTGACCACCTGCATGAAATCACTTGACAGGCTATTTAAAAATGAAGAGTTCCAAAATATCACTCAAATGGGATAAATAACTATGTCTGAAGAAGGTTCTTTAAATTCTTGTGTCAAATTTTGAGGAAACTAGAGCAAACTCTCTAAATTATCAAGTGTCTTCCTGCCACATGTGGTAGGCAGAATTGTGTCCCCACCAAAGACATCTGTGTTCTAATCCCCAGAACCTGTAACTCTGATACTTTACATGGCAAAAGGGATTCTGCAGATATGATTAAGGTTAGAGACTTTGGTATTAGGAGATTATCCTGATGGGCTCAATTTAATCACATGAATTCTTAAAAGTGGAGAAACTTACCCAGCTAGCTTAGAGAGATGAGAAAATACAAGAAGAAGATGAGAAGTAAGTTGTGAGAAGGACTTCACCTGGCATTGCTGGCTATGAAGGTGGAAGAAGAGGCCACAAACCAAAAGCATGTGGACGGCCTTTGGAAGGTGGAATGGCCCCGACCTGACAGCTAACAAGAAAATGGGAAGCCCCATTCTATAAAAACAAATAACTGAATTCTTCCCTGAATGGGCAAGGAAATGGATTAAGATTCTTTCCTGAGAGCCCCCAAAAGTAATGGAGTCCTACATACATCTTGATTTTAAACTTGTGATTCCTATGTAAGACACTTGACCTATAGAAATGTGATATAATAAATTTGTATTGTCTTAAATGACTACATAAGTAATAATTTTTATGGTGATAATAGAAAATTAATATATGTATGATTACTGGTTAATACCTAAAACATTCCATATTACTTAAATTTATTCATTTTTTGCTCCTCAACATACTTAGCCATATTGGTAACAGAAATGTGCCCATTCTACAAAGCATAGTAGTTTCTTCAAAATACAACTAAACAAACTGTAACAAAGTTGTAAAAAGTACTTATATTAATTGATCCATTTACCTGCATTTTAGCAATCACATAGTATACATGATTAACTTCTATTTACATATTTAAGTCTATACTATAAGAAATTATAATGTATTATATATTTGTAAGTGAACACATTAAAACCATGAAGCTTTATAGCATATATAATTTAAATAATACTGCTATTCATAAAGGAAAGTGAAGAGATGTTCTAAAAATATTTTTTGAGCAATTCAATTAGAAGTAGATGAAGCGTAAATTGAAATCCCTCATAACTAGCTCCTTTTTAAAATCTGACATTTATTTTGTTAATTTGATAATTGACTTAGAGAAAAAGATCTTAAAGTCCTCTCTTACAGGCACTTTTCTTATACATTATCTGCTTTAGTTTTTATTTCATATGTCTCATAAAACTAAAAACTGAAAGCTTTATTTCAAAATTATATACATATATATATTACAATGACCTTAAACTTAGCAGGATAGCAAATCACAATTGGTAGAGATATTTCCTTTTAACCAAGTCTCCAGTAAGGTTCCCACTACCATCTTTTTTGTTTATGCTTTCAGGTACAGATTAAGAAACATGAATTTTATTAGTGAATCAAACCTTCTTAAAACCTTATTAAACAAAGCTTTACAATTTTCTAGATCAGGATCAAGAAAATACTAGTAATATATATAGTGCATTTAATACTTCACTGAGATATCGGGCTTTCCACAGTTTAGAGAGCTGTTATCCATAATGATTTACACTTCTATAGTAGAGAAAAATGAGGTAATTTCTCGACACATGGCCCAGACTGGAAGCAAGTACAGTTGATCATTAGTTGCCTTAGAGAATTTACCACATTTTGAAATTTGATTCTTAGTCCCTCATGCTTAGAAACCATATATGGTCTTCAAACAAGAATAAATCCTCATCTAGATCAGAAACTTTTACCAATAATATGAGCCTCACAAATATATTTTTTACTCCATTACAATAAAAAAATTTTACACGTAACAATATATGTTTTGATTTTAGCATAACAAATTCATTATTTTCTCAACCACATGGGTAGCCAAGTTATATCAGTAAGCTCTTTAAAAACACATGACTAGAACACGGGGGGAGGGCAAGATGGCCTAGTAAAGAGGTCGCTGGCCAGACGGTCCGGAGGGAAGGAAGGGTTTCAGATAAAGGAGTGGGGAGAGGGGACTCAGCTCAGGTGTAGGTCATAGAGATAAATGCCCGAGCCCAACAGGGACCTCACAGAGGAAAATTGCAAAGCAGATAAGGAAAAGGATAAAGAAAAAAAAAAGGTATGGGTGAGGATCAAACCCAGAGAGGTTCGGAGCCCAGTGAAGGGGTAAGGAGAAATTCCATTCTCCCTTCCACACTTTAGTGCTCAGCGGGCTACCAAGGTACCTGGAAGCTTTTCCATGCCCACACCTCAAACACTGCGGCAACCACAGAATTGCAGGGAGAACTTGCACAACCCCAGAGCTTAGGCATTCCGAGAGGGGTTCCCCTCCAAGGAGAGTGACCTGAGAGGCTGGAGAGCCGGCTTTCTTCCATTCAGACTCTTGTCCTTCCCCACCCCACCCCCACCCACTGCAACCAGGAGAGCAGTTTGAGCCGAGAATTTGGTGAGCAGCTGCCTCTCCCCAGCTGCAACATCCTCCAGTCTGAGGTTTCCACAGAGACTGGGGCCCATACCTTTCCCCCTGAGGACCTGCAGTGGACCCAGGGGCCAGATCTGGGAGCTCCCTGCTGCTGGCAATTCTTAGAGACACACATCACCAGGGGAGACATGCAGGCTGGATCCAATGCGCCCAGGGCTTGAGCGTGTTGCTGGGGGGTACAAAGGGGAGGTTTGGGAGCTGGACTTGGGAGGCAAGGGAGCCCATGTGGCCAGAACTGATGGGAGAATACTGTGGGGGTCTGAGGCGTGGATGAGAGAGCACCCATTCCCCCAAGAGGAAAGCCATGCTGTTGGACTAGGGCGGGTCCTCCTGCAGGGAAGATCCCACGACCTGGTGCCAACCAAGCTCAGCACCTTCAGGCGCCCGGGCTGTCAGGAAATTGCAGCCCCTTCCTCACAAGCAGCCTTCCCAGTCTGGAGAGCCTGCCTTGACCCTCCTCCCAGAGGCTCCCCCTAGTGGCAGGGAAAACAACCTCTGAGCCATGCAGAGGCTTTTCAAAGCCTTCCAGGCTCACACAACCTAACCATGCCCTGCCTCACTCTTCCACCCACCTTGCTATTTGGAGATCAACCAATACCCTGGGAGCTATAGGGCCCCTCTCAAAGTCTGGAGCATTGAAGTGCTCCATCTGAGGGACTAGAGCCAATCACAGACACAGAAGAACTTCTCAGCAGTTGGCTCTGTCCTGCAAGCATTAACCACTGATGGAGAACAACTCTATAGCTCATTACAGCATCTACCAACTCAATCAAACAGGGAAAGCCCTAATTCATATTCCCGTATCACCCACCTTCTTGGAGATTAAGCTGGGGGGTCCCAGTACAATTCACACTGCTGGGAAGAGGTGAAAACAGCAGAATAGAGGCAACCCAAGGGGATACACATTTTTAGGAGACAAAAAAAGTTACAGGAAGCTCAATCTGTGAGGGGTCTCCCTCTTCTACTGCAGATCTCTGGGCTGATTGAGAAGCTGCTCAGAGTGTTCACAGAGACATTCCACCATAGGCAAGGTATAGCAGAGATCTTGTGCCTGCCAATAGCAGGTTTCTGCAACCAACTACATCCTGGTCGTTCTGGTGCATGGAACTAAGTCCACTGGGGACCCAGCCTTCCAGCAGTAGCCTTCACATCACCCCCACCAAGCTGGGGAGGGAACAGATGTCCCCTGTGTTGTGTCCTGTGACTGGGGGCCAAGCATGCCTCTTCCCCAGCATGGGAGCCAAACTGAGGAGGAGCCTCAGATGCCACAGGCACCACTTGGAAAACCTGGGGCTACTTCTTCAATGGGTCCTAGGTGTGAGGGGAGAACCATGGCTGACCACCAGCTCCGGTCTGCCTACAGAGATACTGGAACACTGAGACAAACCTCTGCCTGTGCAAGTAGACATTAGCAGTCCCCACACTAGTGAAACAGCCCTCCATATGGGTAGCTTTGCCCCCAAATCCCCTGGGCCAGCTCTGAAGCTCTCAGTGTGCCCAAGTCTGAGGCTCTACCCCTGTAGCTCTTGGGCCACAACTGGGCCTGCAACTCCACCCTGAGACTCCAGAGTCCTGCCTTGTCCACAAGACCTTACTATTGAGTCCCCACTACTACCGCTGGGCTGGCAGAACCTCATTGAGGTGCAACACTTCACTCAGGACACCCCAGCCCTAAGCAGCCACCACTCTTGCACTTGGTTCAAGAGAGTCTCCAGCAAAGGAAAACAAGTGCCCTGCAATCCTGTCAGCCCAGAGCTGAGAGAAGAGGAGCCAGATGAGAAGAAACCAGCAAAAGAACCCTGACAACATCAAGAAACAATATAGTTCAACACCCCCAAGGGAACACAATGGAGGTACAGTAGTGGACTCTACCTATAAACAAATTGCTAAAAATGACAGAGATGGAATTCAGAATATGGATGGCAAATAAGATGAATGGAATTGAAGAGAAAGTTGAAAAACAACAAAAATATGCCAAAAAATATTGGAGGAAACCAATGAAAAAAAGGAACAAGCCACTAGAGAGCTAGACAACATAAGAAAGAATATAATAGAACTTAAAGAAATGAAAGAGTCATTTAGATAATTTCAAAACTCAACAGAAAGCTTTAAAAACAAGGAGCTAAACCAAGGAGAAGAAAGAATCTCAGAGCTTGAAGACAAGACTCTCAAGACAGCCGAGTCATTCAAAGAGGCACAGAAGAGTACAAAAATTACAAGCAATCACTGAGAGAGATGGTACTATGTGAAGCAAACTACCATTCAAAGTACAGATATCCCTGAGGGAGAAGAAGGAATAGCTAAAAGCATGGAAAAGTTATTTGAGGAAATTATTGAGGAAAACTTCCCTGGCATTGCCAGAAATTTAGACATACAGATACAAGATGGCATAGAAAAGCAGAAACATTCATAGCAAATAGGTCATCTCTGAGACACATAGTAATCAACATGGCCAAAGTCAAAATGAAGGAGAAAATTCTGCAAGCATCAAGATGAAAGCATGAAATAACCTACAAAGGAAAACCCAGAGGCTAACTGCACACTTCTCAGTGGAAACCTTACAAGTCAGAAGAGGTTGAGGCCCCATCTTCAATCAAATTCAACAGAACAACTGTCAGCCTAGAATTCTGTATCCTACAAAACTTAGTTTCACAATAGATGGAGAAATCAAATCTTTTCCAGACAAGCAAGTACTGAGGGAATTGGCCATGAGTAGACCTATTCTGAACAAAATACTCAGAACAGCATTATACACAAATCTGCACAACAGATTCCCACCAATGTAACTTCACCTAACCACCCCCCACCAGCCCCACAACTCTTCCAAAACAGTATAACAAGAGGTAAAACAAAGCAATAAGGGACAACTTAACAGGATGAACAGACCAACATCCTGTATACCAATACTATCAATTAACATAACATTAATGGACTGAATGCTCCTCTCAAAAGACATAGCCTGGCTGAATGGATGTAAAAACACAACCAAATATCTGCTGTCTCCAGAAAACACATTTAAACCACAAGGACACACAGACTCAACAGAAAAGGATGGAAAAAAAATATTCCACCAAATGGAAATCAAAAGAGAGCAGGTATATACATTGTCATATCAGATAAAATTGACTTTAAGACAAGAGAGGTAAAGAAAGACAAAGGGTGTCATTATATAACAGGAAAGGGAACAATTCAACAAGAAGACATAACAATCTTAAATATCTATGCACCCAGAAGAGAAGCATCCAGATACATAAAGCAAATTTTACTAGAGTGAAGCAAAGAAATAAATAGCACCATTGTAATTGCCAGGGACTTCAACACCCCATTGTCAGAGCTCAACAAATCATCAAAGCAGAAAATAAATAAAGAAACAACAGACTTAAACCAAACAGTAAATCATATGAACCTAACAGACATTTACAGAACATTCTTCCCAAAAACTACAAAATACACATTCTTCTCAGCAGCACATGGGACATTCTCCAAGACTGATCATATCTTAGGCCACAAAACAGGTCTCAAGAAATTACAAAAAATTGAAATTATATCATGTACCTTCTCAGACAGCAGAATAGAACTAGAAATTAATCACAAGAGAAACACTCAAACATACACAAAGTCATGGAAATTAAACAACCTGCTGATGAAGGATTATTGGGTCAAGAATTAAATCACGATGGAAATCAAAAGATTCTATGAACTGAATGACAAAGGGGACACAAATTATCAAAATCTATGGTACACAGCAAAAGCATTCCTCAGGGAAAAATTTGTAGCCTTAAATGACTACATCAAAAAGACAGAAAGATCACAAATCAACAACCTAATGTCACAACTCAACGAACTAGAAAAAGAAGAACAAACCAAGCCCAAAGCAGCAGAAGAAAAAAAATCAAAGGTCAGAGCAGAGCTAAAAGAATTGAAAAACAAAAACAAAAACAAAATACAAAGGATTAATGAAACAAAAAGTTGGTTCTTTGAAAATATAAACAACATTGATAGCCCTCTTGCTAGATTAATCAACAACAGAAGAGAATGGACCCAAATAAGCTCAATCAGAAATGAAAAAGGTGACATTACAATTGATACTGCAGAAATACAAAACATCCATATATGCTACATAAATCTCTGCATGCATAAAGTAGAGAGTGCAGAGGAAATGGACATGTTCCTGGAAACACACAATCTCCCAAGACTCAGCAAGGAAGAAGTAGAACTTCTAAATAGACCAATAATGAACAGTGGGATTGAGACAGTAATAAAAAACCTCCAAACAACAAAAGCCCTGGACCAGATGGATTCACACCCAAATTCTATCAGATCTACAAAGAAGACCTGGAACCCATAATGCAAAATTTATTAAATCCTATTGAGAAGGAGGAAATCTTCCTCAACTCATTCTACAAAGCCAGTATCACCTTGATACCAAAGCCAGGAAAGGACACAACAAAAAAAGAAAACTACAGACCAATATCCCTTATGAATATAGATGCAAAAATACTCAATAAAATACTAGCAAATAAAATCAACAGCATATCAAAGAAATAATCTACCATGACCAAGTAAGCCTCATCCCAGAGATGCAAGGATGGTTTAACATATGTAAATCAATAAATGTGATTCACCACACAAACAAAAGCAAAAACAAAGACCATATGATCATCTCAATAGATACAGAAAAAGCATACAACAAAATCCAGCACCCTTTCATGATAAAAAAAAAAAAAAAAACTCAACAAACTAGGCATAGAAGGAACATATCTCAGAATTATAAAAGTCATAGATGGCAAATCCACAGCCAACATCGTACTGAATGAGAAAGATGAAAGCATTCTCCCTAAGAACTGGAACAAGACAAAGATGCCCACTGTCACCACCTCCATTCAACATAGTGTGGAAGTCCTAGCCAGGACAATAAGACAAGAGAAAGAAATAAATTGCATCCAAATCAGGATAAAGGAGGTCAAATTACTGCACTTCACTGACAATATGAGCTTGCATCTAGAAACCCCAAAGATTCCACCAAGATTCTCCTGGAATTGATAAATAAATTCAGCAAAGTCTCAGGATACAAAATCAATGTACATGAACCAGTAGCATTTGTATATACTAATAACTGTCAAGCTGAGAATCAAATCAAAGACTGAATTCCATTCACAATAGCTATAAAGGAAAGAAAAAAATCTAGGAATATACTTTACCAAGGAGGTGAAAGATCTCTACAAGGAGAACTACAAAAATCTGAGGAAATAAATTGCAAAGGATACAAACAAATGGAAAAATATATCAAGCTCATGGATAGGTAGAATCTACGTTGTTAAAATGTCCATACTACCCAAAGTGATTTATGAAGTCAATGCAATCCACATCAAATTACCAGAGTCATACTTCATAGATCTAGAAAAATTAATCCCATGCTTTGTTTGGAAACAAAAAAGAGCCCAAATAGCCAAAGCAATCTTAAGCAAAAAGAACAAATCTGGAGGCATCACATTACCAGATCTCAAACTATACTACAAGGCTATAGTCACCAAAACAGCATGGTATTTGGTCAAAAATGGAGACATAGATCAATGGAAATGAACAGAGAAGCCGGATATAAAACTATCTACCTAAAACCAACTGATCTTTGATCAAGCAAACAACAACATACACTGGAGAAAGAAGCCCTATTCAATAAGTGGTGCTGGGAAAATTGGATATCCACATGCAGAAGAATGAAACAGGACCCCTACCTTTCACCACTCAAAAAAATTAATTCAAGATGGATGAAATACTTAGATCAAAGCCATGAAACCATGAGAATTCTAAAAGAAATATAGGAAAAACATTTCTAGATATCCACTTAGGCAAAGAATTTATGACTTTAAACGGCAATCATGGCAACAACAAAAATTAATAAATGGGATTTGATTAAACTAAAAGGTTTCTGCACAGCTAAAGAAACAATCAACAGAGCAAATAGACAACCTACAGAATGAGAGAAAATATTCACAATCTAAACATCTGATAAAGGACTAATAAACAGAATTTACAAAGAACTTAAGCAGATCAGTAAGAAAAAAACAAACAACCCTATTAAAAAGTGGGCAAAAAATATGAACAGAAGCTTCTCAAAAGAAGAAAGACAAATGGCCAATAAACATATGAAAAAATGCTCAAGGTCACTAATCATCAGGGAAATGCAAATTAAAACCACAATAAGATATCACTTTACCCCAATTAAAATGGCTTTTATTAAAAAGTATAAAAACAATAGATGCTGGTGGAGATGCAGAGAGAAAGGAATGCTTATACAGTGTTGATGGGACTGAAAACTAGTACAGCCTCTATGGAAAACAGTATGGAGATACTTCAAATAACTAAAATTAGACCTACCATTCCATCCATCACTCCCACTATTGGGTATTTACCCAAAGGAAAATAAGATTTTTCATCAAAAAGACACCTGCACTTGAATGTTTCTTGCAGCACAATTCACAATTGCAAAGACGTGGAATCAACCCAAGTGCCAATTGATTCATGAGTGGATTAATAAAATGTGGTATATGTATACCATGGAGTACTACTCAGCCATAAAACAGATGAATTAATATCTTTTGCAACAATATGGATGGAACTGGGACCATTCTCCTAAGTGAAGTATCTCAAGAATGGAAAAACAAAAACCACATATACTCACTATTAAATTGTAACTAACCGATCAGCACACATGTGCACAAAGGCAAGTAAAACTCAGTGGAAATCAACCAGGGGGGTAGGGGAAGGAAGGTAGGGGAGAAAAGCAACCTAACGGGTACTACGAATACTATTTGGGTGATGGGCACACCTACAGCCAGGACTCAAGCTTTACTAAAATGATCCATGTAACCTAAAACATTTGTAGCCCCTTAATATTTTGAAATTAAAAAAAATGTGACTAGAACAAAGAAAATTATTAAATATTTTATTATATTAAGATAAAATGGTTTGGTATATCCATCTCTGCATAAACTAGGACATTGCCAATATTACCAGAACATTTTAATTCTTTTAATTAATATCTTCTCTCTTTCAGTGTATTAGCAATAGTTTTGGATGTTCTTTTAGTGCTACAAAAATAAGCTATTATGTCAGTAATTTATAACAATTTATATTTATTTCCCAATATCATATCTGGTGATGACCCTAGACATTCTTCTTCAGGCTGTGGGTTGGATTCAGTTCTGTGTCATCAGTCTTCTCAAGACTCAGTTCTGACATAGTAGTGGCCAAAGGCAAGCCCTTCTTATGGAAAACGTCAAGAACAAAAGAAACTACACACATTATCAGTGGAGTGGGAAAGAACACTTCTGGCATGCAGGAAGAAAAAGAGAGTGAATATTTGCTCTACAATGATATAATCTACTACAGATGGCTTCTGAAAACATTGACCCATGTTTATCTTCTTTCTTTCTGGGTTTGATGACTAAAGCACCAAATTTCTCACTGACTGTTCTCTATTTATATTTGTCTTTGTTAGTATATTCAACCCTGCAGGCCTAGACACCATTTCCTTTATTTAATGGGATTTTACTCACTCTTGTGATGGAATTTGTTTCATTCAAACTTATTTCCCTTAAGTCAATTATTTGTTGATACCTCATTATAGATTACAAGAAATTTAAAAAAAACATGGTTCTGACATTACATTTTGAAAAATATATGGATGTGCCCATACTAAATGAAGATAAATGTTAAATTCAACATAAAAATAATTATAAAATATAATTTATAGTCATAAAATAGGATAGTTTGGGGAATAAAAAAGCAAAGAACAAATCTTTCATCATAATTGTTATTATAAGCCACTTAGTAGATCTTGGTGGGTCACAGAGTTGCTGAACAACATTAAATAACTTTATATTCTAATAAATAGTGCCATTAGTGTGGTTAATCATGGATACTACACCATTAATCCTCCAAGTTTTCTAAACAATGTTTCTGAAGTTATTCTCAAATTAGTCAACCTGAATACTTGACTCTAATGAAGTTTTTCCCGTATTACATTAAATTATTGTTACTGTTAACTTACTATTACTATAAACTATTACATTAGTTTTCATTACTTTAAAAACAATAACTACAATTCCATAATATTATATAGTATAATTTGCCATTATATGATATTTAGAAATCACAAATTCCCTTTAATTGTTTCTTGTTTTTTTCTGTGCTTTGTAATTCTGTGTTTCCAAATGCCTGATGAAAATCTTCATTGAATGTCTAGGGAATACCTCAAATTCACAGTCAAATTAAATTTGACATATTGTCTTCTATTTAGCTTCTATTGTCTTTTTGTATCTGTTTTGCAACCTCAGTTTTCCACCACAAAGATTTAGTATTCAGTTATTAGGGCATGAATACTGAAAGTTACAAATTACCCTAGGGCAAACATTTGACAAAACTTCATCTTTTCATTTGCTTTGGTCCATAAGTATAGCTCTTTATATCTATCTATCTATCTTTCCTCTATCTATCTAGCTACCCATTTGTTTTAGACAGGGTAGACCTTATTTAATTGTATAGTAGTTATATATTAATACAACATGTGTAAAATTTTGAAAATGAAGTTGCTAATCTGAATTATTGCAGGAAATGGAAATTCTCTTAAAGATAATAGGAAAAAGTATAACAGTTTTAACAGCTTTACTGAGGTATAATTCACTTATCACAGATCTACCAATTTAAAGTATACAATCTAATGGCTTTTAGAATGTTCACAAAGTGGCGCAACTATCAGCACAATCAGTTTAGAGCATTTTCATTATCCCAGAAGAATCTTTTTACCCTGTAGCCCTCACCCCTCAACTGTGCCACTCCTCTACCCCAAGTCCTAGGCAACCATTAATGCACTTTCTGTTTCTACAGATTTGTCTAATCTAAATATTTCATGTAGTGTAAAGGGAACCACACAATATGAGGCCTTGGTGACTGACTTCTATCACTTATCATAATATTTATAAGATTTATTCACATTGTAGCATGTTAGCGCTTTATTTCATTATATTGCCTAATAATATTCTTTTGTATAGATATACCACGTTTTGTTTGTGTACAAAACAGTTGACGTGCATTTGGGTTGTTTCTACTTTGACTATTATGAATAACGTGGCTAAGAACATTTGAGTACCTGCTTTTGTGTGAACACATATTTTAATTTGGGGGGGACATGGCTGGAAGTGGAATTACTGAATTATGTTATAACTGTCTGTTTAGCCATTTGATGTGATACCAAACTGTTTTTCAAAGATGCTTGAGTTTAAGTATGTTACAAGAATAGGACAAATGGAGTTAGAATTTGTTTCCGTGCATGGTGGGGAGCTGATTATTCCTGAGCTAAAGCTTTCGTAGGAAAATGGTTACTCCCTTAGTCAAAGGGTAAAAGGATAACAAAAAAATCTATCCATAAGCAAAATGCAACTATAAGGGAATATGTCAGCCCCTAAGCTGAGTTTTGAGAAAAACAATATCCACTGAGAATATCAAGCTCTCACTTGAGTTTCAGCCTTATATTTCTATTGTGTTTGGCTTAGAAAACCCCCACAAGGCAAGACATTAATATGGGGTGGTACCATGTGGATAGAAACTTGATATGTTCAAAGGAAGAAAATGGAAATACTCTCTGAAAGAAATCTAAAATACATTCTTATTAATTACCTGTAGAAAACAACCCATGAAAAGGAGCTCACAATTTAAAAATATATATATATAACACAAAAGGAAAATACACACCTTTAGAAATAATCAGGAGCAAAACTAATAGTAGAGTTAAAGCCAAAGAAACCTTAAGTAAAGAAATTATTTGATACATAAAATACAATAAGAATATGTAAAATGTTTAAATAATTTAAAATAGAATGGGAAACATAAGATTGGACCCAGAGACTATAAAAATAAGCATATTAAAAAAAGAATTTCTGAAAATTAAAACATTATCATTATTATTTGAAATCAGTGGATAGGTTAAATAACAGATTTGGTAGAAAAAAGAAAAGTATTTACCAACAGACAGATAAAACTAAAATTATTACCCAGAACTCAGTAGAAAGAAACAAAGATGATATAAATGAAAGAAATGTTAAAAGACACAGATGACAAATAATTATGTCCAATTTATTGGAGTCTTTTATTGGAGTCCTAAAACAAGAACAAAAGAAAAGTGAGACAATATAATAAGATATAAAAGAATATTATTTCAAATTTATAAAAAAAATGAATCCTCAGGAAAGAAAAATCTCCAAGCAAGATAAATGAAATTAAATCCACCTATACAGTTCATAGTGACAGTGTGGAGCTCCAAGCTCAAAAGAGAAGTTTACAATGTTTTGACATCTGTTCACTCATCAAATCCAAATCCATACCAAATTTAAGGAACTTCAACCAGGCAGCACTTTGCATGAATACTCCGATAACAAGTAATACATTTTTGACTTTCCTTATAGAAAATTTAATTTCCTGGAAAATTAAAAAAGCAAAGAAGATAATTACTATACAGGCAAAACATTCACTATCAATTAGCAAGTAGCTCCTAAAAAGTAATAAAAGAATAAGTCCACAATGAATTATATTAACAATACCCAAGAAATGAAACTATGATAAATCCATTATATATCTCATATTTTGGAAAGACAGTCCTCAAAACTTTCAGAGAAAATATAATTATAAATCTAAAGTCTAGATTTAAAAGACAGATAATACAAAACATTTTAAAGCTTCCCAAAATGATGTTCTGGGAATACAATAATATAATTTGAATGGGAAATGAGGAAGAAAATATGAATCACTTAAATATATTATTATATCTAACATAAATCTCTAGAATAGCAACATAGTAATATTTAAAAGTTAAAGAAGATGAACAGAGAGGGCATAGTTAAAAACTGACAAGAATGCCATTCTTAAGAATGATGTTAAGAGAGTGGAAACCCAGATTAAACTACTTCTTGAAAAAAATTCAAAAGGTAAGAGCAGATTTTCTTGGCTATATTTGGAGGGAAAAAGAAAGAACATTGTAATCCTAGGCCTGTTGCTTGGAATAGATGGTAAAATGTTAGTGGACAATAAATCATCAAATCTAGTTTATCCTCTTCCCTTTTATTTCTGTCAGTTATATTAAAATAAAATTTGGTAGAACAAAATTGATAAAAAAATATTTATAAAAACTTGAAAAGAACAACTATCTTTCTAAATCAGTCCAAGACAAATGATTTAAAACATTTACCCATACTACACTGAAATAACTTGTGAATGGGATCATTAAACCAAAGGTAACTGCATGGTAGAAATTATGTGAAACCAAGGAGATGGTGGAGATAGAAAATATAAACCTAATCTTCCCACCTTGCAAACAAAGATTAAATCTAGAAACTCCAGTGAGAAGTTAATATTGGTCAAGTTTAAGATTGCATAATACAATATTAGCCGATTTATTTGCAGGTACTTAATAAAGGAAATAACATGCTAAGTGCTAAGTGTCTCAAGATGAAAAATTGTTGGGAAAACCATGTATTGAGTTTAATGTGGGGGTTTACAGTTGAACTATTTTCTGTGCTGATTATTTTCACCTGGAAAATTTGTTTAAGGTGATGTGGGCAATTAGAGTCATGAGTTTAGGAAATGGTGAACGAGATGGAAGGACAGCTAGAAGAAGGAAACATTTAAAAGTCTATGATAACCAGAAAAATGAATTAGAGATATTTGGCATGATGCTGCTGAGAATGAAAGCACATACCATAACAGGTAGATCGAATCCAGTGAGCCGGCTCTCAGAGTGGGGAATCTAGTCCTTAGAAGAGCTGAAGGTGAGTATGAATCGGGGATGTTTAGAGGATGCAAGAAATATTGAAATATTAGAATTTATGACATTAAAAAATCTCTCCCAAATATGATATCACCGAGATAATTGATTGCGTGTTAAAGGCTACAATTATTGTGCAAACCTATACCACGTTGGGAAAGGAAAGTAAAATCAGCCTATTTTTAACTGTTATTTGCCTCACAGTATCACTATAAAATGCTTTACTCAACTATTAAGTCTCTTACCAAGACTATAGTTTGTATCATTTAAAACTGCACAGTTTTCTGGAAAATGTACAGTAGGGCATAGTCCTGCATAGCAAGGTGACGCCCCAGATGACCCAGTAGGTCTTATGTACCAATAATTTCTTCACAACAGTAAGGTAATAATTAGGAAAATTATATTATGTCATAAATTATCCTATATATCTATTATATCCTTTATATTGCCCAGTGTAATACATTTTCTGCAATTTTGTCTGTGAGTCACTGTAATTAATGTTTTATATTTCATAGCTGCTATATCTCATACATTTTGTCTAATTCACAGTATTTAGTAACAAGATAATTGCATCATCTATCTGTAAAAGAACACTAGAGACAGAACACATTTTCTTTCTTCCTTTTTAAAAAGAGGTTTCTGGGCCATGGGTGGAAATCACACCTGTGATCATAGCACTTTGGGAGGCCAAGGCAAGATTATCGTTTGAGGCCAGGAGTTTGAGACCAGCTGGAGAAACGTAGGCAAACCCTGTCTCTACAAAAAATAGAAAAAATTAGCCAGGCATGATAGCCCATGCCTGTGGTCTCAGCTGCTTGGGAGACTGAGAAGATTGCTTGAGCCTAGGATTTTGAGGTTGCAATGAGCTATTATGAGACCACTGCATTCTAGACTGGGCTACAGAGAAAGACCCTGTCTCAAATCAAAAAATTTAAAAAAAAAGATTTTCCCTAGCTTTACTGAAGGGTAACTGACAAATAAAATTATATAAATTTGAGGTGCACAATGTGATGATTTGATATACATATATATAGTGAAATGATGTCCACAATTAAGTTAGTTAACACATCCATCATCTCACATAGTTACTTTTTGGTTATTCTTCCTTTGGTGTGATGAGAACCTTTAAGATCCACTCAGCAAATTTCAGGTACAAAATTACAGTGTTATTAACTATAGTCATCATGTTGTACATTTGATACCTGAACTTATTCATCTTATAACTAAAAGTTTGTACCCTTTGACCAACATTCCCCGCTTCCCCAATTGCCCAGCCTCAAGCAACCACCACTCTACCCTATGTTTCTATGAGTTTGACATTTTTAGATTCCACAAGTAAGTGAGACCATGCAGTATTTGTCTTTCTCTGTCTGATTTATTTCACGTAGTTTTACCTCAAGGTCCCCCCCTGTTGTCACAAATGGCAGAATTTCCTTCTTTTTTATGATGAATAATATTCTACTGTGTGTGTGTATCACAATTTCTTTATCCACTTACCTGTCAATAGACACTTAGTTGTTTCCATGTCTTGGCTATTGTGAATAACTCTGAAATGAACATGAGAGTGCAGAGATCTCTTCGAGAATACTGATTTCATTTCCTTTGGGTATGTACCCCAGAAATGTGATTGCTGGATCATATAGTAGTTCTATTTTAAATTTTTCAAGGAAGCTCCATACTGTTTTCCATAATGGCTGTACCGATTTATATTCCACCAACAATGTTTAAGGGTCCCATTTTCCCTACATCTTCGTCAACATGTATCACCTCTTTGTTATTTTGATAATGGCAATTCTAATAGGTGTAAGGTAATATCTCATTGAGACTTTCATTTGCATTTTCCAGATGATTAGTGATGTTGAGCCCCTTTTCATGTACCTGTTAGCCATTTGCATGTCTTCAAGAAGATCCATTTCTCGTTTTTTAATCAAGTTAATTTGTTTTATTGCTATTGAGTTGTTTGAGTTCCTTATATACTTCGGATTTTAGTCCTTCATTGGATGTATGGTTTGCAAAAATGTTTTCCCATCCCGTAGGTCAGCTTTTCATTTCACTGATTGTTTCCTTTGCTGTACAGATGCTTTTTAATTTGATGTAGTCCCATTTTGTGTATTTTTGGTTTCATTGTCTGGACTTTTGATGTCATATCCAAAAGATCATTGCCAAGACTGATGTCAAGGAGATTTTTCCCTATGTTTTTTTCTAGGAGTTTTACAGTTTCAAGTCTTAACATTTAAGTCTCTAATACAGTGAGCTAATTTTTGTGAATGGTAATACAGGGGACCAGTTTCATTCTTTTGCATGTAGGTAATTCAGTTTTCTCAATAACATTTGTTGAAACAACTATACTTTCCCCATTGTTTGTAAATATAGTCAAGTTATAAATCATCAAATAAATTGAATATATATATTCAATTTGTAATTTAAAATGGAAATACTGAGAAAGAAATTACAAATGTTAAGATTTACTGATTATTCCTATTTTTAGAACTTATATCTATACAATTAAATAAGTTACATTACAAAAACTTGTTGAAAATTTATATAATATGAATCTAATTATGCTCCACTGCCTGCCGTCCTATTACCAGGTACTTGATTTATCTCTCTCTGATACCAAATATTGAATATCCTTGGCATCACTTATAACTGAAAATTTGCTTTTGCATAAGCTTAAAAGGTGACATTAAAATATAAAAATCCATGGGAGTGAAACTTGAAAAATGAAAAAAAAAATATGTAACAGTCACGAAAAACTAATGAAGGTCAAATAAGGGCACCTGTCCTTTCAGAGTCACATGAAACTGACCATAAGTTTACCCTGAGTGTTAAAGAAGTCTTGAATGTCTCCCAAGATCTCTGAGGATTGTGTCTCTTGGATGGTAGGGAAAGTTGGTAGTAGGAGAGACAAAGTGCTTGACTATTTGCTATTATCTTAGTGCTTCTGCTTTTCTGATCAGTTAGGTTTTCACCTTCTCCTGCCTATGCTGTCAATATTAGCATATTATCAGTTGATACATTGAAGTGATTTTGTTTACCTAGGAGCCTTTCTGATTTCACTCAAGAGGGAAAAAAAAAAAGCAGCAAGCATGCATAAGGGCAATTGTGGAGGTAGCAAATTTAACTAAAATTTTGGGCAAATGTTGGAAAAAACATAACAAGTGGAAATTCATTAGTAAACATTTCACTGCTTGCTTAAACATTCCTTGAGAATTCTGCAGTTATGTTTGAGTCTTGAGTCTCCACATGCTGACTGTCTGCCTCTTTTTCCACCCTATAATTAAATCAATGAACAAATAGAAACCATGAATGGATAAAATGCCTTTCAGTTTCATTTCAGAATAATTCAGACCTTCCCTTTTTGCTCTTTCTATAGATTGTCCAGTGGCCTATGTTTTCATGTGGGTGATGAGGAATTGTGGGCTAGTTCTAAATATATACATTAAAAAAAATCTACTATACAAGTTAAAACAATACATACTCCAGTGAGCCTTAATTATTAAAAATATTGCTAATGCAGCTTACAAAAATTGTTTTAATAGAGTTATTATTTAAAAGCATTTTTACATAGATCATCTCTTTTATTAATACAGTCCCACAAAATAATTTATAAAATGTATTTGCTATTTATTTTATACCTGAGTATTGCAGATTCATAGATATTATTTCCTCAAGCGATTTTAGGTATTTAGAAATTTTGTAGGATTTCATTTTATTACTTTTGTCTATGTAGCATAGGCTTTGTGTTTCCAACTTTTTAATAGCTTATTTCATTCTGCTCAATTCTGATTTTTTTTCAACACTTTCTATAACATCAGCTTGCAATAAATTTTATTTGAATATTTCATAGGAAAAAAGACATCTTTTTAATTGAATTAGAGACCTCTAGTAACCTGAGTAGCAAAAATGGTTAAATGTCCCACTGTTAGACATTCTAAAATAGGCTTTGGCAAATTAATTCAAATAATGTTATTTCAATTGATTTAAAGAATAACTAGTTAAATTATGTTGTTTAAATAATTTTACTTCTTCGTGGATATATGTCCAAAAGGTGATTATTTAGAGACCAGCTTTGACATGTACTTATCATTAGAAGGATAACACATCTAACTTTTTTGTGTGCTTTGTTTATTTTGGAGGATTTTGGATTGGTTACTGGTATATGACAGTGAGTAAGAGAAATATAACTTCTCTTTTGACAGTAGTGGTATACTAAGTATTTATTCATTTGTTGGGGAGATTGTTTTTGTTTTATTTAGTGTATTATTGTTGCAAGAGCAAGGAGAGGAGGAGAAAATGGTGTCTCAACCAGAAAAGAATACCACCAATTGTTACCACTTATTAAATATTAGGTCACATGATAAATGTTTTCTATGAATTATTTCCAATTGTATATGAAATGAGTATCCTTTCAGGTTTAATGAGTTTACTCCAAACCACATGAGTTGCAATTGGCAATATCAAATACCAAGCAAAGAAATACTTCAATGAGTTCTCAAACAGTGTGCTATATTGCTCTCAACCTATATTTCTCCATAGGGAAAAAATAGATGCTCCCTTCATAACCACTGAGCTTGTGCTCACTAGAAACTGCCAGTGTCCAGGAAATTGTCAAAATAATTATGATTAAAATATAATGCCTGCACAATATAAAGAACATTTAGTACAGTGCTTACTACAACTTCAAGGCACAAAATAGATACTCAATAAATAATTGTTAAATGAGTAAGTTAAATTAAGAATATGAAGAGAAAAGAGGAAATAGAAGTAAGCATAGCAAAGGGGAAAATTTTATTATCCTGAGAACTGTAGCTTTTCAAAGTTATTCCTTTTTTAGTAAAAACAACATACTTTCAGGAGGATATTAGAGGAATTACCCAGGCATAATTTTATTTGGCCCATAATTTTCTTGGTAAGCATTTTCTTTGGAAGTGTCTGTAATGGGAATAGTGTCAACACTTCCATTAGGTAGACTCAATCACTAATGAACACTAATCCCCTAAGAAACAAAAACATGTTTTAATTCATATTAGCTTTAAATATTAATTTTGTATAATAAACTAGAGAATGAAAATCAGAACCCACAAAGAATTTCAACAAAAAGAACAGGAAATTTCATTTTGACAAAGATTCCTGTCTTTGTGATGGTTAAATGTAACTTAATGTCATGGCAGAGTTATTTTCAAGGTCTATAATAATAAGTGTGAGATAAAAATGGAAGTCTAGAAATATTTGAGAAATAGAGTTTTCAAAGGAATTAATCTACACAGATGAAATATGTTAGGTGTCCCAGTAGAGTTCATATAAGTGAAAGGTGGAAATTAGTTTGGTCAAACCACAAATAATACAAATGTGTAAAAAATCATATAACATAAAATAGACTTCTATCCATCAGTCTTTCAAATTTCCTGTTTTTACTTTGAAAACATATATTTACCATAATTACAACCATGCATTAAACAAAGTCATCTAAGACATAACTGCATATCGTTAGCATGGATATTGGTTTCAAAATCTCATTTCAAAAGGGAAATGAGTGGTGTTTAGAAAAAAAAATTCTCCAACTAATTAACATATTTCCATTCCTTCCCATATGATGGTAATTGCTTTTTAAGCAATGTGCTTATTTTATTGCACACTACTTAATTGAAGAGAATAATTCATACCATCTCAATTTAAATGGTAGAATAATTGTCATTATAAATATTTTTAGCATTCTGAATTCTGACAAACATTTTTCACGAAAGGAAACATGCAAATCAAGGATTGTGTTATTCAACGCATATGCATGCGTTTTATGATCAAAATAAATGGCACGATTACTCAGAAATACACACATACATGCAATAAAATTCAATAACTATATATAAATGCCTTTAAAAGTATTATCTTTGAAAGAATGAAAATAATTGGAAGGATAGAGAAATGACTTGAAGGCACCTTGGCACCTATCCCTACCCCTCTTCCCACCATGAGAATACCAAAAAGGCAGTGCAGGGTGGAGTAGGTGTTAATATGAGTAACATTTTTCATGCCATATATTTATAATATTCACTCTATAATCCAAGATTCCCAGAAGTAACTTTCCCTTTAAGAGTCTCTCTAGAGAGTCTCTTTTTCTCTCATCGCAGAGGCACGGAAGTGGTGGCATGCTTCCATCTCCATACGTTGCCAATTCTATACCACTTCTCTTCTTTTTTTAATTTAACAAAACCTCTTTTCTATCCTATAATCTTCCTGTTTGCTACCACTTCTCAGTCTTCTGGCCCTGCTCCCTCTTCCATGGAGAACTAGACACGTGGCTGAAAGCCCTCTTCACTAAAACTGCTGTCATTACGCAGGCTGACTTCACCATCTGTGGTAGCTGCCTACCAAATGTTCTAGCTTTAGTTCTCCATCAGCATCTGACCTACTTGTCCTCACACTGGCAACTATCGGTGATTTCCTATCACCGCAACTAGTATAGCCACTTAGTCACTTATTAGATCCTCTGATGATAATTATCTGCATAGCTTTATGACTATCTAATGTGGCGAATTATTTTTTTTTCTTTCTGTGTCTGTCTGTGGTCTGTATCATGACAGTAGGAAGTGTTCCTATTTCACCTACCCCCTTTTACCCAGAGCATAGAAGGAATCTTGGCATATCTTAGATATCCAATACATTTTTGTTGAATGAGTTAATGAATAAACTAATGAATACATTTCCAATCTTTGTTAAACTGGCAACACTCTTTGCCCCTTTTCACCTATTCTTTATAAATTCAGTCAGGAGAAATCCCTAGCACTGTTGGAAAGGTGTGCATTTCAGAACACAAGTTCAGGTATTCAATAAATATTATTCTTAAATTCTTCACTAATTGAATTTTATTTATCTTTTGAATCTTCATGCCATTATATATTTAATAACTAAATATTTACCAATTCAAGGTTCTCCCTCCAAGTTCCCATGTTGCCTTTAAATTGTAGGGAAATTTATACAAGGTAATGTGAAGGTATACTATTTGCTTCGGTGATTTAATTCTCTATTCATAACCTATCCATTCTGGCACCTTCTGGGAAATCTCTGTTCCTGTCTGATAAAAGGTCATGAGTGCAGTAAATGACCCTGCATTTAAAGATATGTAGTGAATACTAACAGCATTGATATTTGAACCTAAGAATATGTTGCACATTTTCTATGGTATTCAGACATTTTAGAGATATAGGTTAAGTCTGAAGTAATTAGTTTAGTCAATATGAAAGTCCTTCATATTAATCTATTAGTTTAGGTTCAAGACGCTGACATTGGCTTAATCTCCAGGACTTCATATTTTAGTAAGAGATTTAATCTACGAACTTGTTCTGAATAAGCCTACATCTTACCACTAAGTAGTTAAACAACTAATCACTTTCTTAAAAGCAATTAAACTAATCATTCTACCAGCATTGCTAAATGATCAACATTAAAAAAAGAATTTATATAATTTCTAGATAATAATGGGATGTTAAATATTCTACTCAATAAGAAAATCAATTTTCTCTAATTTATTATGAATTTCCTACCCCTATTATGAAATAGGAGTAGGAATAAGCAATGGTAGGATATAGGTTAAGAACATTGCTATGAATACATTCTGCTACTCAGGACAGGGTGCTAATAGATTTACATTAATTAAGAACAGTTCTATGTACTCAAAATGTGTCTGAACAATTAATTATTTTATGCTACTTTTCTGAAGTTGTCTTAAACACCTGGGGAAATCAGACAAAAAAAAAATCTCAAAATAGGTATTTGGGTAAATATAAAAGAGCACAGGCCAGGCACAGTGACTCACGCCTGTAATCCCAGCACTTTAGGAGGCTGAGGTGGGAGGATTGCTTGAGGCCAGGAACGTGAGGTTACAGTGAGCTGTGATCAGGCCACTGCACTTTAGTCCAGGCAACTGAGCAAAATCCTGTCTATTCATGAGTGAATTAATAAAATGTGGTATATGTATACCATGGAGTACTACTCGGCCATAAAAAACAATGGTGAATTAATTCCTCTGGTATTATCTTGGATGGAACTAGAGCCCATTCTTTGAAGTGAAGTATCACAAGAATGAAAAAACAAGCACCACTGGTACTCACCATCAAATTGGTACTAACTGATCAATACTTACGTGCACATATGGAAATAATATTCATCGGGGGCCAGGCAGGTGGGAGGTGGGTAGAGGGGATGGGTAAACTCATACCTAAAGGGTGCAGGGCACATTGTCTGGGGGATGGGCACGCTTATATCTCTGATTTGGGCAGTGCACAGGCAATATATGTAACCAAAGTGTTTGTACCCCCATAGTATTCTGAAATTTAAAAATTAAAAATAAATAAATAAATAAATAAATTTATCTGTCTGCTTCCTAAGCAGTAAAAAAAAAAAAAAAAAAAAAAAGAGATCCTATTTCTGAAAAAATAAAAGTATAAAGAAATTTTTAAAAAAATGTATATCTACTAATTTTAGTTTTTAGTTTAAGGCTAAAAGACTCCAGAGTCCAACTTTAGAGATGGGTATGGGTCTGGATACAAATAGTATGAGATCATATCTCACCTATGTCACTTTTAATATTTTTATAAGCCATGTTTTTGTTATTAAAGCAGGAAATGATGAGTTAAAAAGCAGTAAATTAAACAATGTTTGTATGTAACTATGACCATCTTAGATTAACAATGAAAATAAAAATTTATCTTAAGTACATTTATATAAAAACAAATGATGTAACAGTACAATGAAGTCAGATTTTCCCCTGTGATTTTAAGAAACACTTTTTATGTACTTTATAATTATGCATCCCTGAAAAATGGTGTTACCCAGAAGTAAGGGAGGACTAAAAATGAGAAGACCCGGCCAGACCAGTCATAGCAATACTGCAAGAGTTTCCCCCGGCTATATATATACCCACCCTGAATGGAGAGCAGGCAAGAGAGATGAAGTGACTCGGCTCTTTATACACTGAAAATCTAGAGAAAAATCTAGGAAAATAAATCATTCTTCACAGTTTGTGAAGCCAAAGTAAAACAATACTCTAGAATGTCCAAAATGATGTGAAGAACAAGAAAAAATAACGTATATATAATTTATTTTCAACATTAGATATTCAATCACCTAGCAGGTATCAGGCACTGCATCTTGGGATACATAAATGAACAAACAACAAAAATCCCTACCTCATGAGAGATTGTATTCCTTTGAAAGATACACAATAAATAGATCATTGACAATATACAGAATAAACATTTAAATTCTCTAAAATATTAGAAAGTGAAAAGTAAGTGTTATGAAAAAAATTTTAAAAGGAAGAAAGGGAAATAGCTTAAGAGGAACTTTGAATGCCAGATTAGAGAGCATTCTTCATTCCCATTCAGTTTTTTGGGAGGTATATGTGAATTAGGAATAAGATAGATATAACTGGCTTTTCAAAGCGATTTGGTAGAATTAAGAATTCAAGATGATTTCCAGTTGTAAGCAAGAGAGCAATTATAGCAAGTGACCAGGAAATTAAATTGAGGAACAAATAGAGATCATCAAGGGGTATGGGACAGTCAAAAGATGGTGAAACCAACGGATTAGATGTATTTCTGGGTAAAAGATTGCTGAAATCAGGGAAGTAGAGAGATTGAATAGATACCACATCATGCCCTTACATTTATTTGAGAGTCAGAATGTCCTATCTATGAAATTGACATTACAGAGACGCTGGAACTATTGATACTGGCAAGGTTAATGTTCTGACGATAATAAATGATCTTGTTGGAAAACATAAAGCTGCTAGCAGTTCTATTGAAATAAAAGGTAAAAAATAATATCTGAATTATGATAATATAAACAGTTTCTTTTTTTTTTTTACTGGGGATAGGGATTAAGTCATTTCGATTTATATCCAGGAGTCAAGGTCAGACTTTTAGCTGTTTAATTATAATTTGATATCAATCTTTGAAATAACTTATAGTTTATATTTTTCCCATGTAGTGACTCAGCAAATCTGTCAAGTGGGCAGCACCATGTCTATTTAGTAGATGTGGGAGTGGAGGCTCAAATAAATGAAGTGATTTGCCAGTACATGCAAGTGACAAAAACTAAACCTAGATTTTTTCTACATTTCACAGTTTTATTTATACTTTTTATTCTTTTTTTTCCCTTGGTTTATAGTTCTATGAAGTTTGATCACATGTTTAGATTACATTTTTTGCTAAAGTTCACAAGAAAATCATCAGCACAAATAGTGTCAATATTTGTTTTCCTAAGATATATTAATACACAAGTATCTAACTTCACTTAACTCTGAAACTTTCCTGGAATATAACACAATATATCATTGTGCAGTTTTACTATAGTGAAAATACTTCAATGTTATATTTTCTCCTTGAAATGTGCTAAAGAAGGGTGAAACTATTTTTATTTCCTAATATGCAGTGAGTTGGAATTTTAAGGACTCAGGATCAATATGAAAAACCATTGAAAGGCTTCAGTTTTATATTTTAACATATTATATAAAATACTGCACAGAACTGATCTCTGATTCAACACAATTCTTTTAAACAATAAGGAATCCAATCTTCTTATGGCAAATCAAAAATACATTACAATTTTCATGAAAAGCTTAACATGTCAGATCGTTCAATCTGTCTATTAAATATATATTGTCAGACATGCTCCATCAAAATATGTTTCCTTCCCAATAAATCACCATTATTATTTCCATTACTGACCTGTAGAGTCAGTAACTGAATCTATCCATGGGATTCAACACCATCTATCCAGATATTAGATATAGCTCTATCCTCCTGCCTTAGACCATTAAATTGTCATCTATAGGTTCACATAATTTCTATTTGAAGGAGCTACTGAAATGTGGCATTTACTTACTTTTAAGGTTACATCAAAATCTAAACGTTTATATCAGGGAAATCCTTTTCTTAATTTTGTAACTGTTGATTCCTACAACATTTATTACAAGAAATGCAGCATTTAGCAAATTTTCTTAAACATAACATGGCAAATGTTTTATATAAACATATATGCATAAATTAAAGTATCAAATTATTCTAAATGTAATGTACTTTAGAGCATAGAAAATGGTAAACAATTGTATGTGCCTTTGTGTATATGCAGATATTCAATGAGAAAGTCATATTTAATATATTAATACTGATAATGAAAATATACAATGAAAATGAAAATATACAATGTTTTTAAAAAGTAGATTGTTGCTATATTTTTGCCATTTCTTCTAGGTTACCCAATCGTTGACATATTAGTTGTTCATTGTCACTTATACCCTTGTATTTCCATGTTGTCAATTGCCTAGAAGAAATGGATAAACTTCTGGAAACATACAAACTACCAAGACTGAATCATGAAGAGATAGAAAATCTGAGAAGAACATTAAAAAGTAAGGAGATGAAAGCAGTAATAAAATCCTCCCAACAAAGACCAGACTGGCTTTCACAGTGAATTTTTGGGTTCATTCTATCATTTAAAAAATAATTAACACCACTCCTTTCCAAACTCTTCCAACAAATTGAAGAGGAAGAAACATTTGCAAGCTCATATTACCAGTGCAGCATTACCCTAACACGAAGCCACATAAGGATACTCCAAAAAAAAAAAAAAAAAATTACAAGGCAATATCCCTGATGATGCAAAAATCCTTAACAAAATACTAGCAAATTGAATTCCACAGACTATTACAAAGGTAATACATGATGATCAAGTTGGAATTATCTCTGGGTTGTAGGGATGGTTCGACATATGCTAATCAATAAACAAGATACACCTCATTAATAGAATGCATTATAGAAATCATATGATCATCTCAATAGATGGAGAAAAAAATTGACAAAATTCAACAATCTTTTATGATAGAAAACTTAGCAAATAAGGTATAGAAGGAAAGTATCTAAAAATAATAAAGGTCATAAATGACAAGCCCATGGCCAACATCAATAGTGAAAAACTGAAAGCTTTTTTCTAAAATCAGAAACAAGACAAGGATGCTCATTTTCACCACTTCTATTCAATATAGTACACTAAGTCCTAATCGGAGCAATTAGGCAAGAAAAAGAAACAAAAATAATCCAAATCAGAAAGGAATAAATATATATATTTACAGATGATGTGATTTTTTAAATACAGAAAACCCTAAATATCCCACAAAAAAATATCTGTTAGAACTAATAAAGGAATTCAGTAAAGTAGCAGGATTAAAAAAAACAACATACAAAGTATGTTGTATTTCTATACATAACAACAAACTATTGAAAAAAGAAATTAAGAAAGTAATTCTATTTACAATAGCACCAAAAACAATAAGATAATTAGACATCAATTTAACCAAAGAGATTAAAGATCTGTTTACTGAAAACTTTAAAACACTGATGAAAAAAATTGAAGAAAGCACAAATAAATGGAAAGATATCCTGTGCTCCTGGATTAGAATAATTAATAATATTAAAATGTCCATACTACCCAAAACAATGTACAGATTTAAAGCAATCCTTACCAAAATCCAATGACATTCTTCACAGAAATAGAAAAAATAATTTTAAAATTTTTATGGAACCACAAAAAACCTTCAGTAACCAAAGCAATCTTGAGCAAGAAGACCAAAGCTGGAGGAATTTCCTAATTTAGAACTGCATTGGAAAGCTACAGTAATCAAAACAGTGTCGTATTGGCAAAAAAATAGATACATAGATCAATGGAACAGAATAGAAAGCCCAGAAATAAACTCCCTCAATACTTGGTCAATTTATCTTTGACAAGGGTGCCAAGAATACCAATAGGGGAAAAGATACTTTTTTCAATGAATGATATCAGGAAAATGAGGTATCTACATGTAAAAGAATAAAATTGTACCCTTATCTTACACCATAAGAAAAATTAACCAAAATGGATTACAGGCTTAAATGTAAGGTCTGAAACCATAAAATTTCTAATAGAAAAATAGAGAAAAATCTCCCTGAGGTCTTGGCAATGGTTTTTTGAATACAACACCAGAAGCACAGCCAACAAAAGCAAACATAAACAAAGGAACTACATTCAAACTAAAAAGCTTCTGCACAGCAAAGGAAACAATCAACAGAGTGAAAAGGCAAGCGATGCAATTGGAGAAAATATTTACAAGCTATATATCTGATAAGTGGTTTATATCCAAAATATACAAGAAATGCATACAACTCAATGGCAATAAAATATATAGCCTGATTTTCAGAAAAGGCAAATTAGAGAGTAGAATGACGATTACCAGAGGCTGGGTGGGAGGGCACAGAAAAGGGAGACATTGGTCAATGTGTACAGAGTTTCAATTAAATAGGAGAAATAAGCTCTGGTGTTCCATTGGAGGGCATGGTGACTATAGTTAATAATGTATGTTTCAAATTAGCTAAAAGAGAAGATTTTAAATGTTTTCACCACAAGAAAATGGTAAATATCTGAGGTGATAAACACATGAGCAAAGGACATGAATTGACACTTTTCAAAAGAAGATATACAAATGACTAAGAGGTACAAGAAAAAGTGCTCAACATCACTAATCATTAGGGAAGTGAAATAAGGCAGACAGAAAAACTTAAATACTGTATAATGTCACTTATGTGTGGAATCTGAAGTAGTCAAACTCATAAAAGCAGAGGTAGAATGCCAGGGGATAGGGTATGGGAGAAATTGGGAGATTTTGCTCAAAGGGTACACAATTTTAGTTATAAGATGAATAAGTTCTAATGAATACCATGGTGACTATAGTTAGTAATACTACATCATATACTTGAAATTTGCTAAGAGAATGGATCTCAAGTGTTCTCAAAACAGAGACACGTATACACTTACAAAAGTAAATATGTGAGGTGATGGATGTTAATTAGTTTGATGGTGGTAATCATTTCACAATGTAAAAGTATATCAAATCATCACATTGTACACCTTACATATGTAAAATTTTTATTTGTCAATTATACTTCAGTAAAGCTGGACAAAAATAGATACCATAAGCAAAATAAAAGGTAAGCCAAAACTGAAAAAAAAAAACCTTGATACAGTTCCATTAAAAAGAAAATAGTAGTCACCTAGGTAATATCTGAATCATAGTATAATACATAGCAGAGTAGCATAATATATCACAAGAACAAAACTGAGCACAAGATATGCTTGTGCTATCAAATTTGAGTTCTGTTATTGATATCCTAGCAATAGGGGCATGAGTGTCAGTTATAAATACTCATATAAACAGTTCTTTTTCAGATATTGTAACCATGGGACTTTTGTTTGTATTGCTAGTCAAACCCAGACTTATGCAATGTATGTAAATGTATATCAGCCATCATATAAGTTTTAGTGCCAAATATATTCAAAAACATTCTCTAAGAACAAATTATTTTATTTCTTTTGCTGAAATAGATATAGCTACTTTTTAAAATCAGGTGCATTTTGTATATTTGTATGTGATATGTTTCCCTTGTGCTATAAGTAAGCACATGTTAATACATCTAAGCCTTAATCTTAAACTATATTTTTTTCCTAAAAGTTCTCTAAATTAATCAAAGAAGACATGGCAGGGTTCTTGAAGACCTATATGAGATGGTCATATGTATATAAAGTACCCAGCTCAGTGTCTGATACTCCTTACTTATGTATTTCAATATCCTATCCTCATCAATCCTTAACTTTAGGATTTATATTCTATTTATTCTAGGAGAAAAATAAAGTCAGAGAGACAACATCCCTTTTGCCTCATAGATAGAAGAAATTATTTTTGAATCCTGAAAAATTTAATTTACATCCGCCATTTTAGTTTCTATCTGTAGGCTGATAACAACTAACTTTATAACTTCAGCCTTTATCTCTTCTATTAATTCATCATTTAAATATTTATTATAAGCATATTTGGGGCTTTGGCACAATTCTGAGCAGATAATACAGTGGTTCAGCAAGGCAAATGCATCCCCTGTTTTCATGAACATTGCATTCATTTGGGGGAATGAGGAAATAAGCAGGATGAAGATTTTAACTGTGGACGAGGTGTGGTGGAGATGTTCATCAGACATCTAGGTGGAAATGTCAAGAAGACCATTTGCTATAACTGAGCTTAATTCCATTTGGCGATTCCGTTGCCACCACAGGTGCAATATGGCCAAACGTAAGCTTGACCCAATCCTCTCTCAATCTGATCGTCTCTACGCACAATCTTTGAGCACAGCACCCCTCTTAATTCAGTGAACTAAGAAATGTGGGTGTCATTCTAGGCCCTCTACTCACTCCCCCATCTAATCAATTATCTAGTCTGCTAATTTTAACTTCTGTTAGACTCTATCTGTTCTCCATGTTGTATCCATCTGTAACCTGGAGTACCGTGATAGATGCAAAGTGACCTCTTTGGTTTCCTTATTGGCTCTTCAAAGGGTCTTCCTCTCATGCATGTTTAGGCAGTTCACTCGCCTCTGTAAAACGTGAATAATCACTATTTTAGACATCAAATACATACTCCATAAAATAGAGTCCCCTCTATCCTCCAGCCCCTGGTTCTATCTCTAACCACATCTTTCATATGGCTTTAGGACTTCATGCTTCAGATACACTAAAGTCATTTTAATTCCCTAAAATTCTGAATGCCGTATAAATTTACTTAAGCTGTTTCTTTGGGTTTAATATCTCTCTCTATAGTCTTCACTTTTCTGACGCATCTCCAGTATCACTCCCTTACTGATGTTTTCCTACCTCCTGTTAATCATATACGAATTGGGAACTCACTCTATTTATAGCACACTTGTTTCAATTTGCTTTCTTTGGTTGCAAGGAATAGTGACTAATGGGTTATGTTGTTTTGATTGTACAATGCTAAATAAGAAAGAGGCAGTTCTTATGCACATTCAAGAATATGATTCACAGAGAACCTGTCTTCATGGACATTAACAGTGTAGGTTATTCTGGCTTCAAACTGACGATGGCAACTATATTGCCAGACTCCGTGAAATTTCATTCTCCCATGGCCTGCCTGATCCAGCTATATCCTGCATGATTCTTTCCTTTTGTAACATGGCTTACTTTTAGCTTTTGTGCTTTACTCCAAAATATTTTCCCCACATTGCTTTGAATTTTACCTGGCTCAGCACGGACTACTAGTCTCACACTTCCTCATGGTTTGTCTGCTTTAATTCCCACAACTCACCACCATAATATGTCTGTTAGTTAGTTTAACATTTGGAAAAACTTTAGGAATAATTCAGCTATTCTTATTATATAAGTAAGGTAACAGAGTCCACACATATCACAGGGTAGTCTCCAGATTGATTGCTGCCTACCCTGGTGCTAGGACTGTATGTTAAAAATTGTGACCATCTAGGTAAAATGGACAATGGCTCAAAAAATTTCCATTAGGAAGGTATATGAATGAGATTAATCCAAAACATTTCAACTTTTAATTATTAACCTAAACATGATCTCACTATCATGAATATCACCAAAGACATTCATATTTTCTTCTAAAAATATCAGGAATATATCCAAATATAAAGTAACAGCCATTTGAAAGGTGTTTTTAGTGTTTGAGCCCCAAATTCCCAAGTCAATTTCACCATTTGTATAGTTTACTCATACTCAGACATCTTTTCTAGTTATTGTGGGAGGCTATGAAATAAACAGCAAATGTCAACACCAACCACACATCCACATATAATAATTAGAAAAGAGCAGCAAGACTGCAGTAGCAGTCCCTATTTAGAGAATGAGAGAAAGAGACATCCGGGAGAGTTTACAGCATGAAGATCTCTAGCTGACTCTCTGAAGCAACCATTCGTCAAAATAAAGTGTCTATTAAGCCAGTTAATTACATGGGCTTTCCCTCTTCTTCCTTCCTTCCTCCCTCTTTTCCTTGCTTTGTTTTTTGTTTGTTTGATTATATGTGTTTTATAGTAGATTGAGTTCCTTGGATAACACATCTGACAATTCAGGATTCTACCTACTGGACAGTTCCTCTATGAGACAGTATTTCTCTGCAGCATTTCATTTATGGCTGGGCCTGGCATCCTTTGTTCTGAGACCTTGAATTGACATGATGAACAGTGGGTCAGTTTGAATTGACCCCAGCACAGACTAATGATCACCAAACTTAGCTGGATTTGACAATATAAATTTATCATAGAGTTTTATCACTCTCATAATGATTATAGTCTATCTAGGCACTAGTCATTTCACTGATCAAATCCAGAAAAGGTTCCCTTGCTTTGAAGCTGCTTTGTCCAATCTACCCTTATTTCCCTAACTCTGACTTCAAAATGCCAATGCCACTGTGGATCCTAACAGAGAACAAAGTGGTTTCGTAACTTTCAGGAGCATGTGTTCTGTAATTGTCTCTATTATCCTAACTCATGATTTTACAGAAGTTTCTTCACCACCGGGAAGCAAATTCTTCACATGTTATTAGTGCAAATCCTTAAGTAAGAAATTCTACATACATGTTATCTTTTACCTGAGCATTATAACATCACCAATATCTGTCTATGGATGACACACACTTAGTAATGTATCCATTACTAAGTTCTAGTCTGATCATTATGATGATGAAGGAGAAGGTATGGATTAAATGGTATAAAATCTGGCCATTGAGAAAGGTGGCAGGGTAGGAGGAAAAGGTCAGGAATAAATGAATGTTTTTTTATAGAATGCAATATGCGTGGAAAGATATAGAGAATGTTGTCTCCAATTTGACTTTATGGTGCTTATATTTAAAGCATATTGTTCTTCTCTTATATTTGTGTTCTTTCAAATTCTAGTTCACCTCAAATTCACAACTCTATAGTGTTAACTACATTAATAATAAAGAAAAAAAGAAAAATATATTGTATTCTTGATAATGAGCATCATTATACTAAGCAATGATTGTTACAAAAACAAAAATGGGAAACTAGCTTCTACGAGTATTTACAAGTTTATTACAAGTACTTACAAGTATATGTACCGGTACACATTGTAAAATTAAGTAATTTTCCCAAAGTTTTCAAACATTGATCCAGGTACTATATACTCAAAGAAAAAAATAAGATTTATAAAACACTCTTTACTTAAGTGGTTAAATCTATCCTATTATACATTTGACAAAATGACATGTGTTCTGATCTGCATGTTAAGCATAAAAACAAAAGTTTTAAAAATAATTATTTGGAATACAGTCAAAACACCTTTCACTTTGTTCTTATAAATATACCATATATGAGTGCTATTTTTAAAATAGTGACATATTGATAAGAAATTAATCATAATTTTTGAACATTTATAGTCAACTCACATTTTTACTGTACTTTAAGCATTTTGTTTATATTACATAAGTGTTAGCTGTTTTAAGATGAGGCTGTAGAAGCATGAGATGGGCAGGTTGGGAGATGATAACTAGAGTCAACTGACACAGGTAAGTTAGAAACATTTTCTTTGTGTGTGTGTGTGTGTGTGTATAATAAAAACAATGTGATCAGAAATAGAAATATATGTACATTTGGCTAACTAAATGTACAAAGTGTCACATTATTTTTGCCTTTGTTGCTTTTCAATAGATGAGATTCTTCATATGAATTATAACAGAGCCATGGAATATAAGTGATTGGAGCAGAGAACCAATTCATTTTAATGCTTTGCAAAAGAATTGAAATCTGTCTAAAATTAGATATGAGATTGGAATCCTAAAGCAAAACATAATTGTAAAGAAAACTTAAAGGATCCACTTTCAGGTGAGTGTATGAACAGCTTTAACTTGCTGATGATATTTTTTGCAGATATTGCAACTCCAATGAGAGTTAATTGAAATATTTCTTCTGACACATAACATAGATACATAATTCTGGCAATAACTGCTGAATATCTTGAAGCTTTGCAGGGAGAAGCATTTGTTACCACCTTACCCATGCCAGTGCCCAGGGTGAAGTGACACTGTATTGAGGGTTGTCGTGCATATGCTGTTCGCTGTCAGATGTGTCTGTGAGTGTGGTCCTTTTACTGAGATTAAGCCATTCTCAGGAAGCTGTGGAAAGGTAGAAACACCCATCTCCTACAGGGAGTTTGAGATTGACACATTAAACTTAGTGTAGCAAAAATGCAGTACATATATGGGATCATTATGGATCTTTTAGATTTTCCCATGTTTAATGCAAATCTGTGATAGTGAACAATTCAACCTAGAAAGATAAATCCATGGATAATGTGAAGTTTCTATGTCAGCACCTTCAGACATTTGGAAAAATATGTGTACATGCTGCATATTTCAAAAATCATGCTATGCAAGATTTCGTGTGTGTGTGTGTATATATATATTTATGTGCAATCTTTGGAGAAAAATGACCTAGATGTGATTCATGGATGATATTATTTTCAATTGATTGTTATTAGAATTATTTTTGATTGTTAACTTTGGTTAATTTAATTTTAATGGAAATGTTATTTTTTATCCCTTCCCAACATTTTGATGAATATAGCTCTTAGATTTTTAAAAATCACTATTAATTCATTTGGGAAAGCCTCTTGTATTTTAATCCAAAATGCTACAAGACTGAGGCTTCTAAATAATTTAGATATGGCTTGCTTTTCAACACCATGTTGAATAATATTTACATCAGCTTAAGTTTTTATTCAATAAAGTGTATGTATATCCCACCATTAGAAAAATGGCTTTTAGGTGTGACAAAACTGTAGAATTTTATGAAGAAAAAATAATAGGAAAATGATTTCGCTTCAGTATTTTGTATCCTCACCTATAATATTTAACACCAAGCTTGAAAAAGAAAAGGAAGTATGCCTCATATTTGTAAAAATGTGGTGTCCTAGGAAAGTTAAATAAAGTGTTACAAAAGATAAAGAGGCCATACAAAATGTCCTGAAATGTCTTTCTTAGCATTTGGACTCCATGATATTTTAAATCACATTTACCTAGGATACAACAAGTAAGAATTGACTAGGAAGTCAATTCTTCAGCCATTTAGACTAGTATTTTTAAAAACCTTAGTTATTGAAATGAAATATATATTTCGTATAGGAAAATGATGGAAAAGCCATTGGTAGAAACTGAGAGAACATACCAGACTTTGAGAGAAGCTGGCTCTTAATGGGCAAGTCTGTGCCCAGAGATTGTCTAAAAGAGTATGTTATGAAAAGGGTTACTGTGACAAGAATTATATCAGGTCTTGCTGGCTGTGAACAATAGGATTCCCAAGCACTTCCTTCCTCAAATGGAAGTGGCTACCTCACCAAATTACTTAGTTCTTCAATCTAGACTACAACATGCTGTTAATTACCAGGGCACACATCTTTGTCTTTTCCCTTTACGTACTTAGGACAGAAATTTTACCTACATTTCTATGTCTTCCCCCAACCCCCATTCTCTAGCCTGGTATTAGGTCTTATGCTCAATCAAATGAAAGCTCAACACCGTGTGTCATGTTGACAGAAAAATCTAGATTTCACTAAGTAATCAATGTAAATGAATATTTGATAATTATTAGTTGTTTAGGAATCCAGATTCCTTTTTGTCAAATAAAACCCCTAATTAATAATTTCCATTTATAACTTGTAGGAAACACACACACACACACGTAATATTTAACAGAGGTCTTTTAAAATGTCAATTTCTAATTAATGAATTATTTACAAGTTTGATTAATTGTACAATTAATATTCCATCTGCCTATGTAAGAAATTTAGAGTTACGGCAAATAAGCATTCCCATACACACTCAACATTTGAAGAAACATATGTTGTATAAATACTATCTTTATAAGCCTCCTTAACTTCTGATTCCTATTCCTAGCCTTTGGTTAATACCTGTCTCTTCTTATCTGGACAAGTACAGTAGCTTCTTATTTGGTCTTTTGGTCTTTAATCTTGATTGCCCTGTGATACATTGTTGATATAGACACCAAAATGAGCTTCCTAAAATGAGCATCTAATTATACTACTCCCTTGTATAAAATCCTTAAATGGTGTAATTTTTAGCCAGCAGCCAAGTCAGAACCACTTGTGAAGGTTATTAAAATAATAAGGAAAATTAAAAACACTGGTTCAAAATACCACATATTTCAGTCTTTTTAAATGAGAATCTCCAGTTTCAGACATCCAGGCTCTCACGTTCATGCACGTTCTCTCTCTCTCCCCGCCCCCCTTAACTTTAAAGGTAAATCAACGCACACCCCAGATTAGGAGTCACTTGTTTATTGGTCCACTAATATTTACAAGGTAAAATGTGGCTTGACTTACAAGGCTGTTTAAAATATGACTCCACTTAGCATTCTAGCCTCACATGCTGCCCCTGAGTAATATTGAAGTGTTCACACTTCTCTGAATATTCAATGTTCTTTAATTCTTTTGTGTCTTTAGTTTACTTGGAATGAATGCCCTTCGCCACTTTGCCCACCGGAGGATTTCTATTATTTCATTAATAGTTATTCCCAAGGCATTTTTCAGCATTTTTGTCATGGAGCAATCATGCCACTGCCCAGTGAACTCATATGCCTCTTAGCACCAAGGACGCTGTTCTAGATGTATATTTGTCTTCCTTACTAGGCAATAATTTTCTTGAGGTTAGGGATGTGGACTCATTTCTCTTTATGTATGGACAGGGGCTGGCAGCATTCGGTGAATGGCACATAGTAAGCACTCAGTAAATACTTTTGAAATCAATGGATGAAAGAATGTGTTCAATTTTTAACATGCTTTCACAAAAATCAATCATTTCTTAGTAAAAAAGCATTTTGTTAATAATAATTACTATGGGGGAATTAATTGATGATTGCCTAATATCTGTGGTGTTTTCAAAATAGTCATTCCACAAGGAGAAAAATGAAAAAGGGCATTCAGATTTCAGCATTTTGAATCTGAAATGATACATATTATTTGTGTTTTCAGAAATTTCTGCTTGCCATTTAAAGCCAGATAAAACAGTGAGTTTATAAGATCTTTAATGATATAGAGATGAAGAATGTAAACTAAATATAAAGCTTGATACTTTTATTTACTTAGATATCCCTTTAACTATTAAAGTTAAACCAAGTTTATAATGAGAGATTAAATATTAATAACTTACGGAGGTCACAATAAGATAAATTAGTTTTAACAGAAATGTTTTGGTTGTTACCCAGATTGAAATTTTTTTATGCCTTTTACAATATGCCTTTTGGCATAATATCCATTTGAAATAGCTGTATATACCAACCATGTTGTTAAGAGATTTATATTTGATGTAAATACTAAAGGCTAATTAGGTTTTCAAATCAATTGTGTTATAGTCAACTATCTATATAGTTCCCCTTATGAAAGAAAGAAATTAGAGATTCCATTTTGACAATGTTTTCCTTGTTCTGAAACACAGGGAGCCATAGTAAGCAAACAATTCTACCCCAAACCTGTAAATCTTACATTTGCCTGAAGTATTAAAATTAAATCAGTTAGTGGACCTAAGAGAATACTTTCCTCCATGATACCATGGCAATGTGGCCATTCCTCAGAAGTCTGTTTTTTCATTTGTTATAGCAAGGATTCGAGCTCCTTTCTCAAGAAGTTGTTTGGAGTTCAGAACTCTGATCAAATTTATACTAAAGGGGGGTCTTCTATGTGGCAGTGAATGAGGAAAGCTAAAATCCTGGATTTTAAAAAAATATGCCTTCCTGTTGGCCACAGCTTAAAAATCTTGTCGTTGGTGTCACAGATATTGGTAGTGTCATTGCCTCTAAAAGGCTGCAGAGACAATACAGTAAGTGGCAGCTTCAGAAGTCACAGTAATTTATTTGTATAAATTAATTTAATATGCTATTTAATATGTAATTAGTATATTTGGCTCTAGAAGAATAATATCAAGGACAATTTTCCAAACGTTCATAGAAACAGCCTAGACTTTTTGAATGTGAATGTAAGTAAGAAAGGGAACTATGTGCTTCTCATTGATATAGAGAATGGCGAAGTTTCTAGTGCGCCTGGACAGAGGAAAATGAGAAAGGGGACGCTAAAAATGAAGGGAGAATAAGGATTTTTGTCTTATCACTTAGGACGCAGTGAGAATCAAATTGGATAAGGGAAGAGCATATATTTGAAAAGAGAAAAAATAAAATCCAGGGCAAGGTATTTTAAAAATAATGAGAACAATTACTTGAAAATCAGAGAATAAAGCAAAATTTCACTTTTATTTCCCTCTTACTTAGTAATTTTTAAGGATTTGATAGGATTTCATAGTTATTTTTAAAAGCCTATTTGTCTATTAATCCTGTGCTTAAACCTTGACAAACTTGAGAGTTCACCAGTATCTAGCTCATGATCAGCTAATTGCCATATGTGCTGTTTAAAATAAATTAGGAGGGAGGAGGCAAGATAGCAGACTAGAAGTAGCCCAAGGGCACCTCTGTCAAGGACAGTATTGAAAGTTGCAGGTACCTTACATTTAAGTTCTTTACCCATCTTGATTTAATTTTGTGAGTGGTGGGAGAGATGGATCCTGTTTCATTCTTCCACACGTGGCCATCCAATTTTCCCAGCAGTATAACCTCTATGGAAAACAGTATGGAGATTCCTCAAAGAATTAAAAGTCGACCTACCATTTGATCTAGCAATCCCACTACTGGGTATACACCCAAAGGAAAAGAAGTCATTTTATCAAAAAGACACCTGCACTCAAATGTTTATTGCAGCACAATTCATAATTGCAAAGATGTGGAATCAACCCAAATGCCCGTTAATTCATGAGTGGATTAGGAAAATGTGGTATATGTATACCATGGAATACTACTCAGCCATGAAGAAAGATGACTTAATGCCTTTTGCAACAATTTGGATGGAACTGGAGACTATTATCCTAAGTGAATTATCTAAAGAATGGAAAAGCAAACACCACATGTACTCACTATTAAACTGGAACTAATCAATGAGCATACATGTGCATAGAAGGAAGTAAAACTCAATGGAAATCAAGCGGGGAGGGGGAAGGAGGGGATGGGCAAAAACCTACCTAACGGGTATAATGAACACTATCTGGGTGACTGGCACACTTTTAACTCTGACTCAAGCATTATAAAAGCAATCCATGTAACCAAAACAAATGTTTTTGTACCCCTGTAATACTTTGAGATAAAAAATTTAAAAAAAGAAAGTTGCAGGTGGATGCCCAGCTACTGATGGGCCTTTTTGGAGAGAGCACTGTGAATCATCAGAGAAGGGACAGGGGACAATTAGAGTAAAGGAGAAGGTGACAGGGCAATCCATTTGGCAAGATCGCAAGGTACCTGGGGGAGGCGTCCACACGTGGGGAAGGACAGGAGCAGAGAGCCCTGGGGCTCTACGGCTCCCCCTGACCCCGGCAGATATTGTAGCTTGAACTGTGGGGGTACAGCAGACATCAGGGAGCTGCTTGGAGTCTGCAGCAACTTTGCACTGGAAAGCAGGCAGAGCAGTTACCAGTGGCTTCTGTTCCTGGGTTGCTGCATCTGACTCCCGGTCTACACAGGGATCAGCTTTGCTGCAGCCATCACTGTATGGCCAGCCAGTCTGGGAAGGGAGCAAGGAAAGTGGATGCTCTTGCATGCCCTGTGATTTGGAGTCCAGCACTCCTTCCCCCTATAGGGGATTTAAGCAGAGCAGACACCATAGATGCCACCTGAGAAGCCTCTGTAGAATCTGGGCAGGGGGAGAGCCCTGGTCACCTGGTAGCCTGCCCCCATAACCCTGCCCTGGAGGCTGCCACACTGCCACTGGCCTGCAGCACTACCCCTGCCACTCCCATGCCATTGCAAAGCCCCATGGGCTCACCCATGTAGTTCCTGTGTTGCCTGCCCTACAGCTCTGCCCCCACCCACCTTATGGCAGGACTGCCCCAGTGGTCCAATGCTCTACCAGGGACCTGCCTGCCATGAGCCACCATTGGACCTAGACCTGGGTGGAGAAAACTCCTGCAGCCCTTATACCCACAACCACTACCTAGATAGTCTCACCCAGCTGCCACTGCCAATGCCATGGGGAGACCCAGGCAGAGCAATCCCCAACAATGCCAGCCTCTGTGGAGAGGGACTCACCCAGGCCCCCACTCTAGCTTTCAAAGGTGGCCTGGGGAACAACCCTTCACTCTGTAGGGAGATCATCCAGCACCGGCTTAACAGGATGGGACAACACAGAACAGCTTCATTACATGCTCTCGGTGCATCCGCCCTTCTCCTGCCCAGTCTTCCAGAGTAGGTTACAAAAGCACCATCTAGGGATCTCTCCTTCTTCTCACCAAGTAGGAGAGTTACCAGCAAAGCAGAACAGGTGAGGCAGAAGCCTATCTTCACTGATCTGAGAGAAGAGATTTCAGATGAGAAGAAACCAGCAAAAGAACTCTAGCAACATGAAATAACAAGATAGTTTGACACCTCCAAAGGACCACAATAGATATAAAAATGGTCAAAAGATATGAAAAAATTGTTCAGCATTACTAATTACCAGGGAAATGCAAATTAAAACCACAATGAGATAGCACCTTACCTCTGTCAGAATGGCCATAACTAAAAAGTCAAAAATAATATATGCTGGCCTGGATGCAGAGAGAAAGGAATGCTTATACACTGTTAGCGAGACTGCAAATTAGTACAATCTATATGGAAAACAATATGGAGATTCCTCAAAGAAATAAATGTAGACTTAACATTTGATCCAACAATCCCACTACTGGGTATCTATCCAAGGGAAAAGAAGTCATTTTATCAAAAAGACACCTGCACTCGAATGTTTATTGCACCACAATTCCCAATTGCAAAGATGTGAAATCAACCTATGTGCCCATCAATTCATGAGTGAATAAAGAAAATGTGTGTACGTTACACACACACACACACACACACACACACACACACCCCATGGAGTACTACTCAGCCATAAAAAGGAATGAAATAATGTCGTTTACAGGAACTTGGATGGAACTGGAGACTGGTATCCTAAATGAAACATCTCAAGAATGGAAAAGCAAACACCACATGTACTCGCTAATAATTGGGAGCTAAATGATGGGCACACCCAGGCACAAAGAGATGTAAAGGACATTGGAAAACAAGAAGAAGGGAGGGTAGGAGGAGAATGAGGTGTAAAAACTTAGCTATTGGGTGCAGTGAAACTATTCTGGTGATGGGCACACTGAAAGCCCTGACTTAAGCATTGTACAAGGTATCCATGCAAGAAAAACAGTAGTAACCCCTTAATATTTTGAAATTAATAAAAAATATTTTTAAAAAACCTTCTCCACAGCCAAGGAACTATTACCAACATTTTTAAAGGTATGCAGAATATGTTTTTCAGACAAGCAAACATTACTATGTGGATTAATTATTATTTTTTTCTTATATTTATTCTAGAAAATGTACCAAAAAAACCAATGACTTAGACACCACTTAAATGTCTGAACAATAAAAAAAGTAAATTAAGTTTCAACTTGATATTCATTGAAGCTGTTTGATGTCCAAGTGTTTCTAAACTAAATGCTTTTCTTAATTCCTTTATTGGAGTACTGTATGGTCTAACAGTTTATTCATTTGCCTTCTCTAAAAACGATGTGAATTTCTTTGGCCAGAGACCTCTGTTCTTTGGAGGCTCCCATGGTGCAATGAAAAATGTGAGGCTGTGGGAGCACTGACCTCCCCTTCAGCACTTCAACCAGAGAAATCCCTAATTATTCCTTTTTTTGTTTTTGGGGGTTTTTTTTGGCTTCCTTATAATATTTGTGAGAAATTTTCCATGCTGTACATAAGTTTGAAAATCAATACTCTAAGCAGAGAACACAAAATGGCATGTGAAAGCAGGGTGCAAACCATAGACATGGTGTTTTTTTGGTCTTGCACAGTGTTTTCAATATTGCCAATTTAGAAATAAAGAGGCAGCGTTTCCAGCTTCTTTTGGGAAAAAAATCTTGTCACATATGATTTGCATTCCCATAAATCAATAACTAGCTGGAACAAAGTAACCGGTCTCCATAAAAAAGGGTCTTCATTCTTAACCTTCCCCTTGGCCCCTCAAGTTTTGCCACCACTTAAAATTTTTCATGGCCTGTCAGCCTCACTTTTTTTGTGTTACTAGTTAAGCTCATGCGCACAATTGAATTTGGCCATTGCTAACTTATTGTATTTTCGGTGAATAGTGAATCAGCAAGGCAAATATATAACAGCTAAAATATGGGAATGAGGGCAAGATTAATAACTCCGGACCTCTCCATTGCCTTCCTTTCCCTGCCTTTCTCTCCCCTTCCCTCCTTTCCTTTCTCTCCCTCTCTCTCTCTCTTCATTTCTTTCACAATGGATGAGAAACTAGCCATAAAATTAAGTATTTAAGATAAATACATTTTTCATAACTCAAGTTAAATTTTAATTTAACCCCCATTCTTTGAGGGTGATAGAAAATAAATCTCACTCAAATCAAAGTCCCTTCCTTTACCCCCGTATTTTTCAATAGTTGGAAGGATGATTAGGATGTCATGGTGGCTTATTTATCCTTCAAATAATCTGAGGCTTCCATCACTGATCTGTGCAAGTTGCCACTGATCTGGTCCTTTCTCTTGACAACTGTTCTTTACAGCTGTAGTCCCCAACCCCCTGGGCCGTGGACTGGTACCAGTACAGGTTAGTGGCCTGTTAGGAACTGGGCCGCACAGCAGGAGCTGAGCAGCGGGCAAGTGAAGCTTCATCCGTATTTACAGCTGCTCCCCATTGCTGGCATCGCAGCATAAGCTCCACCTCCTGTCAGATCAGTGGCGGCATTAGATTCTCATAGGAGGACGAACCCTACTGTAAACTGCGCATGGGAGGAATCTAGGTTGTGCACTCCTTATGAGACTCTAATACCTGATGATCTGACGTGGAGCTGAGGCAGTGGTGCTAGCCCTGGGGAGCAGCTGCAAATACAGATTATCATCAGCAGAGAGGTTTGACTGCACAACAAATGTAATGTGCTTGAATCATCCTGAAAGCACCCCCCCCAACCCCTGTCTGTGGAAAAATTGTCTTCCATGAAACTGGTCCCTGATGCCAAAAATATTGTGGACTGCTGCTTTACAGGAAAAACATTGTTATTTCCATGCCAGTCTTCAGGGCATAAGCAACATTTGATTCTTTTTAATTCTAGGGCACGGGAGTGTCTATAAGGCCATATTGATGACGCTTCTCTGCTTTTTTCTGAGTGAAGCCAATTCCCAGAATCAGTGAACACAGAAAATTGCATGCCTAAGTGTATGAATAGAACAGAGAGAGAAATACTGAGAGAAGGGAAAAAAATCCGGCCTCACTTATAAACCGACCCAACAACCCATAAAATTGCAATGATTAAATCACATGTTCTTAACTTTATTCAAGTAGTAATGTCTCCCTGTGACAAGAGTCCAAATGTAGTTATCAAAGCTCCACGATACAAAGGGATAAGTAAACCAGCCAACTGAAAACCTAATTAAATTAACTGGACCATGAAGTAAACAAATATCTAATATCTGTAATGGGATAAGAAAACAAATAAAAACTTTAAGTGTACTAGCACAGAAAAAGAGGAGGGACCTAGTTGTGCACAATGCTAATGAATGTATCTCACACATGCATAGGAAAGCAACACGAAGAGCACGCAAAAATGAAAGAGAATCAACAGTATTAAATTTATTGATAAGGAATTAGGAAAACATTTAAATGGAGTTCAAATTGGTAAATACAGCATAGTCACTCGACAAAACTCAATACACCATCAGCCAAAGCCTTAACTTTTAGAACTCATTTGTTGGTTTTGCAAATTGTGTGTGCACATGTGCACACAAACACACACATGCACACAAATATACTTTATTTTATCGATATATAATGGTAAAGCATTTTATATTATAGTAGTTCTTTTACATTTTTAATAGACTTTACTTTTTAGAGAAGTTTTAGGTTCACAGCAAAATTAAGCAGAATGTACACAGATGTCCCATGTACCCCCTGCCTTCATACATGCATAGCCTCTCCCATCATCATTATCTTCCAAGAGATTGGTACATTTGTTAAAAAGAATCAGTTGACATTGACAACTCATTATTACCCAAATCCATTGTTTATCTTATATTAGAGTTCAATCTTGGTGTTGTACATCCTATGTGTTTGGACAAATTTATAATGCTATGTGTCCACACTCTAGATTCATACAGAGTTGTTTCACTGCCCTAAAAAAATTCTCTGTTCTCTTCCACTCCATCCTTCTCTCCCCCAACAAACAACCCTGGTGACCACTGACCTTTTTACTGTCTCCATAGTTTTGCCTTTTCCAGAATGTTGTATACTTAGAATAATACTGTAGGTAGGCTCATATAGATTTCCTCCATGCCTTTTCATGTCCTGGTAGTTCATTTCTTGTTAGTGTTGAATAATATTCCATTGTCTGTATGTACCAAAATTCATTCTTTCACCTACTGAAGGACATGTTGATTGCTTCCAAGTTTTGGCAATTATGAATAAAGCTGCTATAAACATCTATGTATAGGTTTTTTCCCATGGATATAAGCTTTCAATGTCTTCAGGTAAATACCAAGGAGAGTGATTGCTGGATGTTACGGGAAAAGTATGTTTAATTTTGTAAGAAACTGCCAACTGTCTTCCAAAGTGGTCATACCATTTTGCATTCTCATCAGCAAAGAGTGAGAGTTCTCGCTGCTCTGCATCCTCACAAGCGTTTAATGTTGTCAGTGCTCTGATTGTAGCCATTCTATAATAATTGGTGTGTAGTAGTAACTTATTGTTTTATTTTCCAATTTGTTGATGACATATGATGTGGAGCATCTTTTCCTATGATTATTTTGCCATATGTTCATCTTCTTCGGTGACATATCTGTTAAGGTCTTTGGCCCACTTTTTAATCAGGTTGTTAGTTTTCTTACTGTAGAGTTTTAAGAGTTCTGTTTATATTTTGAAAACCTGTCCTTTATCAGATACCTTTTGCAAATATTCACTCCCAGTCTGTAGCTTCTCTTTTTATTGTCTTCTCAGTGAGAAGGAGAAACTTTTTAATTTTTATGAAGTCCAGCTGGTCAATTCTTTCTTTCATGGATTGTGCCTTTGATGTTGTATCTACAAAGTCTTCACCAAACCCTAGGTTGTCTAGATTTTCTCTTATGGTATCTTCTAGGTGTTTTATAGTTTTGTGTTTTACATTTAGATCATAGTAGTTTTGATTACTTAAGTACATTAAGTGCATGTAAATAATCAGAGGTCAAATTTATCTCTATATTAAAGTTACTTTTTCACATTTTGCTGCAAGATAGACCAATTTCTTCAGAGGAGGTGTGGAAAACCCTTGTTGCTTTCAGTGGCATCATTATTCTCCCACATAGTTTGTGTAACTCTCAGGAGAACATTTAATATTTTGTTCTTCTTTGACACTGATTTCCAATAGATCCTCACAATCTGTGAATTGATATTTTTGTCAAAGAAATTCATCTCTTCATTTCAATACTTGCTCTCACCACCATATTTAGAGTAATACAATCTCTTATTTAAGTTTTTCCCAAGCTTTACTTTTACCCTAGTTTCCCAATGAGAGATACGAACAAGAATCCTCCATGAACAAAGTCGGGGACCACAAAGTACATGGCACAAGAGAGTTCTACCAGCATAGAATAGGAGCCCAGCGGATGGGCTAACACTCGGGGAAGAAAGTTGTCACTGTTTCTACCCATGACATTTGGTAATTCAATGAACGCAGGATGTTTCTCATTCTTTCCTTTTCCAAATCAAAGTTTTAGTTCTGCATTTTCAGTTCCTTTTCCTCTATTGTAAACCTGATGGTCTAGGATAACTTGAATTTTGGTTTATTGGTTGCCGGTTTGCAAGGAGATGATGCAAACCTAATGAGAGGACTGATTTTGAATTTTAAGCTGTGAATGTAACTGCATAGGTCACTTTGGGTTGTCTCCTTTGAGAAGGAGATAATTGGATTTTATGTGTCAGAGGCAAAATATGAAAGGCAAGCTTAATGCCAAAAGCCTACATTAATACAAATATCACCAATATATCCAATAAACTGAAACCATATTGTCTTGACTTGGAGGCCTTATCACTGAGTTTCTGCCATTGTTTTTGTTTTGTTTTTATCTGTACAATGGGGAATATGATAATGTCTCTTTACAACTTGGCGGGGAGGATTATGTGAAATAATTTGCATAGAGTATGACAATATATATGTTAGCTACTATCTTTGTGATTACTAATACCTTTATGATAGTTATTTTTGTTCACATCAGGCCTGCAGTCCTTAATGCAGCTCAGGATGCTTGTCTAGTCTACCTTTGCTCTTGGGATTTGATACTTTTCCCAATCTCTTATCCATTATCTAAAGTCTTGTTTTAAACACACTGGAACTCCAGGGAACACACTACTCCCTGAACCTGATGACAAATACACTATAATTTAGAGACTTTTGCTGTTGTTGCTATTCCCTTAGAAATTATTTTTCTCCTGTCTAACAGGTATCCAACCACATGCAGTAGTTCGTTTCCTCCCTCATTTATTTAACGGAGGCCCCAAGTCTATGCAGCAATCATTCCATGATTTCTTAATCAATTTTCTCTCCCATTCACTATTGTGCCTTTTCCAGAGTTTCTGCTAGCAATTTAGTATCCAAATCTCTCTTTGCCCTTATCTCTGTCTTAAAGATGAACACATATTTATGTCATCAACAAAATAAAAACCATCAGGAAGGAAACACTTCAACTTCCTGCTGTTGAATGTACAACGTGTTTGTATTAATTCCCCCTGCGCCCCCCATTCTCTCCTCTTATGAAGGTCTATCTGGTCCCCTTTAAATAATCTCTGCATTTCTGAACATTTTGCCTTTCCAGAGATCTTGCTCTTCTTTTTGTCTCTCCTCTCTGTAAAGTTTTACTTTTCATGGCTGTCTTAGTCTGTTTGTGCTGCTATAACAAAATCCCTGAGACTCGGTGTTTTACAAAGAACATAATTTTAATTTTTACAGTTTTAGAAGCTGAAGAGTTCAAAATCAAGGCACCAGCATTTGATGTCTGCCAAGGGCCCTCCCACGGTCCTTACCTGGCAGAAGTAGCGAATGCCTTGCCCTCACCTGCCTGGTGGAAGAGTGGAAGGACAATGGGGCCGAAGCTCGTTCCCTCCAGCCCTTTTGTAAGGCATCAATCCATTCACGAGGGCAGAGCCCCCATGATTTCATCCCTGTCTGAAAGGCCCCACCTTTTAACATCACCACTATGGTGATCAAGTTTCAACATGAGTTTTAGAGGAGGCATAAACATTCAAACCATAACAATAGCTTCCTTCACTTCAGTGTTTAAACAGCCTTCATTGTCCCATATTTGACAACATAAAATCCTGATTACATCTCAGGGATGTTTTTGTTGTTGGAATTTCTTTCCCCTTCTGAATGTCAAAGTTTTTATTTCATTTTTTATTTCAAAATATGAAGGGCGTACAAATGTTTTTCTTACATGAATACCTTGTATAAGGCTTAAATCAGGGCTTTTGAAAAAACTGTCATAAATGCATGTCTCTAGGTTTTCACTACACTTACTTCTCTGTTGATTCTCTTCGGGTTTCTTGTGCCACTTTTCTACTTAAACTGCTCTTTCCAAAGTCTCCTACCAATAACCTGCCACTGTAGAGTGGATGCTTTTCCAATCTCATCATATTGAACAAAATTGAACACTCTTTTTATGGTAAAAATACATTTTTTATATATTCTTTGTGACAGCATCCTCTTAGATTGCAATTAACCACTTATGACAATCTCCACAGTAGGCTCATTTTTAGATGTGCTAGATGCTCTCATGGCTTTAATATTCATCATTTTTTATGAGCCCCACATCCTTAGCTCCAGCCTAAATTACTTTGTCAAGTTTCAAGTTTGTATAGGCAACAATATACTCAGCTTCTCCAGTTGTAACTACAATGTGTGTCTCCATTTCAGCTTGTCCAAAATCAAATGAACTATCATTTTCTCACCAAACCAGCTTTTCTTCCATTTCTGATTTCAGTACATGGCACAATTATCCAAAATGAGAACATAGTGGATACACTTTAACCCAGCTCATGGGCATTTCAACAGCTTACACAGGCCTATCTTTCTAACAGCACCTCAAGATATTTCCCAAGCATCTACACAAAATTTAATTCTATTCTACAAGGTCCACATTTGCTTTGTCAGCAGTACTTTCTCCAAATTTTTCCTCTGCCTGACACCTCCTCTCCTCTGCCCCAGTCAACCACAAACACACACATGCATGCACACACACACACACACACACACATCTATGTGCCACACAGACTCAATTCTTTTCATCCTCTAGGTCCCTGGTTGAGTTTCCTAACCACTCTTTTCCCACCTTTCTTCAATAGAAACCATTTCTATGGGCTCTTTCTGAACCCATGTCTCCCATTTCAGTGAGCACACAACATTTTTATTTAGTTGCATCCCTAATTACTTATGTCCAAAATATAATCTTTGCAACCTCACCATCTACTTTATATTGTTTATCATTGAATCTCCAGCCCATTAAATAATACATTAACAAATGTGAAAGAATAAAATTATAATATCTTATCTTAGTCCACGTGGGCTGCAGAAACAAAATGCTATAGACTGGGAGGCTTCTAAACAACAGAAATTTATTTCTCAAAGTTTTGGAGTCTGGGATGTCCAAAATCAAGGAACCATCAGATTTGGTGTCTGGTAAGAGCCCACTTTTTGTTGCATAAATGGCTGTCTTCTGGGGTCTCTTTTATGAGGGCAACAATCTCATTCATGAGTACTCTGCCATCATGACCTTATTACGTTTCAAAGACCCCCACTTTCTAATATAATCACACCTGGGGTGAGGTTTCAACATATGAGTTTTCAGGGGACACAAACATTAAGTTTATAGCAAATAAATTATTTAACATAGTCCTCTTTGTACTCATATCAGTTTTCCTGCCTTCCCACAACAGCATGCCACAGTTGAGTTTTCATTCTTATAAATAATCTTTATACTCTCTAAAAATAAAGAAATAAACATCTCAAAAGACATTAAAATTAAACAAGAGATGGTGTTGAAAATTACAGTGCGTGGATTAAACTCATATTTTTAGTGAGTAGAGAATTAATGGAAAGTTTTAAGTAATTGCCACTGAAAAGATGTCAAAACCAGGAGCTTAGGTTTCATGCTCAGTCTACCCAATTAAATTTAATTGAAATGACTACTGCATTAATAAAATTCTTAGCAGAAATGTGTGGTTAGTGTTAATACCTGAATTATTTAACAGAATACACTATGAAATCAGAGTGTTGGAATATTCCCTGTACTCATTTACTCTGATGGTAACATTAAACAACAAGAGGGGACAAGAAGGCAGCTAAAAATGTTGAAGATAAAATAATAATTTAAAGTGATGAAAAAATGCATGGAAGAAATGCAGTCAAGATAAGATAACGGTAGTATATCTGATGAGAAAAATAAATTTTCAATGCAAAATTATAAGAAATGCAAGTATCACAGAAAAATAGCTAAGTTTCATAATGGATAATAATCTAGCCATGATCAGTGATACAGCTCTGGAGAAAGCAAACACAGTGCTGAATTCTTAAGTAGGATCCAGGCACTGAGAAATCATAAGGTAATTCTTACATTATGTTCAGCAGATCTTGACTTGTTTTCACAATCAAAATCAATGCTGTTGTGGTAAATGTAGAGAGATTTCAGAAGAAGGCAATGGAATCAGTTTAAGTTTTAAAATTAATAATAAAGAAAGACAATGAAATAAGTATTATTCTGGGTGAGACAATATTGAAAGAAGACAAATTCTATTATATAATACATAACAGCTCCTGGGTAAAGGATGGCACCCGGGTGGTCTCCAATAAGCCTAACCATGCAGAATGAACAGTGAAGAGTAACATATAAATGTAGGTAAGATATGGTGAGGATTTCTAAGAGTTGGTTAAATACTAGTAGGAGACACTATAGAGATAAAGACTAAAATTGATGTTTTTCTTTGAACGACTTAAGTAAAATCCTTTCTAACTGAAGATAGACTGAATTGCCTTCCATTTACTCCTAATCTTCATAGAAATGTGGATGCTATTATTTTAATATTGATTCTGGCAAGCTGTTAAAAAAACAGTAATCCCCAGAATAGGTATTTATAAAAATCAGAAATGATAACAGTATGGACAAACCTAGATAGTGGATAACATTGAGTCAGATATAGTATAGTGCAATAAGCAGCTGCTTTAGAGGCAGACATTCTAATAACAGTTAACACTGATGATGGCGTACTTTGCTAGATGCCAGCCTAAGCCCATTGAGTACATTGTCATTGTTAATTTTTTGGAGACTCTATTTGTAGGTAGCAATATCATCTCTAGTTTACAATGTGGAAACTGAAATTTATTAGATGACTTACTAGGCCCACAGCTGTATAACTAAAGCACTTTATTCATATTTATGCTTGTTTGACACCAAGACCCATGGTTCTTAATAAATAATATTAAGAACTAAGTAGAGGTTTATTTTTCTTTCCCTTTTCCCCACTGCATTTCCAGAGCCATACACATGACAGTTGTGTGATGAATATTTATTGAAAGACAATTACAGATCACACATCCTTGAAAATATAAAGGAATAAATTGGAAAATGCAAAGAAATCTATATGAACAAAAAACACAACTTTGAAAGATTTCTAAATTGTTAGTTAGACTGGCATTGTTAATTTGGACATTTTATCATATTAAATATCTTAGTGTTGGATGTTTCCTGTATCTTAATAATTATTGCTGTCTTTAAAATTTATAATACATATTTTTCTTTTATGATTAAGATCACACTTGAGTGGTAAGAGGAGGACAAGCATTTATTAATTCTGTGAATTCAATAGAATTTCATCAAAGTTTCATCCAAATAATTTAAAAATTAAAAATCTTTTAAAGCTGGAAATCAACATATACTTTAGAATTTTTATGTCCATAATTTCAAAATAATTAAAGCATAAATCTGTTAGATCCAAAAAATATGAGTTCTCCCCAAAATGCAAATATCCTTGTGAAAATGCTACTTTTAACACAACATTGTTCATAGAATGTCTTGTGTTTTTTTATCTTTGTTTTGCTTTAATTTAACAGGACTGTACTAAAATTCATAGCATTTCACCCTTCACAAAGTTGGATAAATGGGATGAGATACTAGGTACAGACCTTAGCCCTGAAAATAACTGAAAAAGTTGAGAAAGTTTTGAGAACTCTATTAGTCAGAGTTCCCTAGAGACACAGAACCAAAAGTGTGTGTGTGTGTGTGTGTGTGTGTGTGTGTGTATATACATAAAATGAGATTTATTTCAGGAAGTGATTCACATGATTATGAAGGTTTGGTGAGTACAAATTTGATAGGAGGTTCTGGAAGGCTGGAGACTCAGGAAATTGAGCACAGTTTTAGTCCAAAGTCAGTCTGCTGATGAACCAGGAAAGCCAATGTTTCAGATGATGTCTGAAGGCAGTCTGCTGACTGAATTCTCTAACGCTCCGGGGAGGTCAGACTTTTTGGTTCTATTCAGCTCTTCAACTGGTTGCATAAGTAACACCCATACTATGAAGGGCAATCTGCTTTACTCAGAATTCCCTGGTTTAAATTTACACTTCATCCAAAAACGCCCTTACAGAAAACCAAGAATAATATTTGACCAAATATATGGTCACCACAGCCAAGTCAAATTGACACATAAAATCAACCATCACAGAAATATCTTTTTTTGAAAGAACTAGAATTTAGCTAAGGCGTTGCCTCCTTAATTATTCACTTGTTAGATACTTACAAAGAATCAATTTTTTTCTTTTCTCTTTACTTGTTGATTTGATTATTTTTCATCTGAGACAAGTGTGAATTTCCTGGATTATCTCAGGTTTTGATACTGTGTCTTTAATATCAGCTGACATTAATCCAACTAGATTACATCAATTTCTTCTAATATTTGTCATATCTGCACATTTTTAAAAGTGATAAAAACCTAAGTTATACAATGGGGCTGAAAAAGCTAAGCGCATCTTCTCATAACAAGTTCTCTGTGACCATGCAAGAGTCTTTTGTTCTGTTACTTTTCTTTGCTTTCTTAATATCAACACGAAATCTGTGGACTCATTTGAGAGATACCATTTCTAGAGAAGTAGTCTGACATCTTAGTTCTCTTTAATTCCTTACTATCCTTCCAGGTCAAATAAGTACCTGAGACTACAGAAATTTAAATTCATAAACTTTTTATCCTATAATTAATATAGTGATATAGAAATTTTATAAAACAAAAATGTACTATGATCTTACTATTTTAATATGTGACTTTAGTGAATATTTTGATTTTTCCAGCTATAAATAAAACATGAGAAAAAAACTTGAAAGAAATATATACAGAAGAATAATGAGGCAAGAGGAGGAGAGGAAAATGGAAACAATACAGAAAGAAAGTCTTCACTTTTCTCCTTCATATAGATTTGTAGATAGTGTTTTGCTTTACAGGGTGTCCCAAAATTCTCCATACATAAGGAAAATGGGAAATTGTAGCTCCATGTACCTTTATTTACGAATATTCATTACAAAATTTTACAAAGTAAAAGTACATGGAGCTGCAATTTCCCATTTTGAAGCAACAAAATTGTTACTTCAAAACTTCCTATTTGTAATAAGTCCCACTTTTGAAATGGATAGCTAATAGAACCTCTTTAGCTGAATTTCACTGTAGTTTTTGAACCCTTATGTTGCATTATTTGACCATTTTATTGCTTTTTGAAACACATTTTTGTTGCGTGGGTACTACTCAGTAAGTGTTAATGAGTATGTATATTTTTTACAACATAACTTGTAAATTCAAATTCACCATAACTTGTAAATTCAAATTCATCATCAAATTATATAGGACTTTTAGGATCATTTTGAGGAAAAAAAAAATCAGCTTTTTCCAAACTGGTGAGATATATAACTTGACTACAAAATAAAGTTGACAAAACATATATAAACCCATATACACACACTCACAATCTTTACATACTTATAAAAGTTGTTCTAATAGCAACTTCATTTGAGAGGGCAAAAGGGAGAGGTAAAGGGAGAGAATGCTTGAAAAAATTGGTCACACGTGGTAAATATAACTAGTTCCAAGATGTGCAGAAAGAACAGTTGAGAACCACCCCCTTATACTATCCAAATACTGAAGATAAATACGATGACTATAAGACAAATGTAACAATAAGTATATCTAAACTTTCTTGCTAATATGTACCCTTGTAATATTCAGCATTGCCCTTTCTTTTCAGGTACATACGTATTGTTATGAAGAGCATCAAACCCGACTTAATTTGCAAAAGTCTTACCCTTAAAAAGGAAAAGTTCTGAGAAATATTTTAAAATCATGTTACAAGACTGAAATGAGTGTGCCCATAGTTCAAGTTGTATAAGAAAACACCATATTTTGATTTTTTCTTCTTTTAAAAAATTGTCTTATATCAATACAAAAAGGTAAATAATAACTTAAATGTTTTCAGTCATCTTTAAATCAATATAATTAGTCTATTGAAAATGAAAAGAAATAAAAATTTTGACATTTAACTAAACTTAAAAAAAATGATCACATCACTTGATCCTAGGATTTTGAGGCTGCAGTGAGCTATGAGCACACCACTGCACCCCAGCCTGGGAGGCAGTAAGTCCTTGTCTCAAAAAACCAAGTGATCACTAAATAAATTTTATTACTCATTTTTTGCCTAAAAAATATTTTGTTAGAATTAATAACAACATTACATAGGTCACAGGTAATTATTTTTCCTCAATAAATCTAAAGGCAGTAAATTATGATTATTTTTAGAATAAACTAAATTGTCTCTCCTTCAGAAAGTTTTAAATAATACATTTGAAATGTGATAAAAAACAAATGTCTCAAGTACCTAAAATTGTAACAACATAAAATAATTGTGAAGCCATCAATAAAAACATCATTAATAAAAATATGTTAAAATGTCAGTGTGGTTTTCGCTTGTCATTCTGCCAGAAGCACATCCTTCTGTAAATTTCCAAACTGTGAACAACTTCAAATAAGCATGTTTTATGGTTTTGGTGCTTTTTATTTTTCAACTGATATAGGGAAGCAAATTAGGGATAGGTCATATCTTCCTAAATCTATTATTATTCAACTTTAGATTGATATAAATCTGAAAGCTCAAAGTTTTATATAAAGTTAGTCCCATTTCTACTCTTATTGGATCTTTAAAAATTCTTCAATGTGGGCTTTAAGCAACGAAAATAAAGTCTTCAAATGGGAAATCGTTCAGGAATCTTAATATTTGTCTATGGTATTGCTATTGGTTCATTGGTCAGGGTGGGGTGGGTCATTGTCACTAGCCACTCCCCCCACCTCACCCAGTAGATTTATCTGTCTTTTACATACCACTCACCTCTCCCCGGTCTCTCTGATGACATTAAAATAGCTCCATTCAATTATATTCAAAACTGTGTATTGCTAACCCACATGTTTCTGGCATGAGCTTAGGCTCTTAGAATAATAAAAAATTAAAAAATCTTCTGGTCAGTAAGATTTCTGCCTTCAGGAGTTTTATGGTTAAGAAGTAAGGAACTGAACAAAAACTAGTAAAAAATGGTGGGATGACTACAAAGATAAGATTATATTCAAGGGACCTTTCACAAAGAAATAAGTGATTATTCTTGCTGGTTGAGTAAGAGAAGGGGAAGATTATTTTAATGGAGGGCATATTTGTGCTGTACATTGAATAAGGAATTTAATATCCCAAGTTAGTCAAGAAAATAAAATAAAAGCATATAAAAGACAAAAAAAGATGAATTCAGCATAATGGTTTTGATGAATTTCAAATAATATGAAGTTGTCAGAACATGCATCACCAAGGAGTGATAGAAAATATGGCGAGAATGTTGAGCCAGAGAAAGATTTGGGATCAGAAGGCATTTTTTTCTGTAAAAGCCTGGAGAGTAAATATTTCAGGCATTACAAGCCATACACTTTGTGATGCAAAAAAAAAAAAAAAAAAAAACTATTCAACTCTGCTGTTATAGCATGAAAGCATGGATAGACAATATATTAAAAAATGGATGTGCTATATTTCAATAAATTTTATTTACATAAACAGGCAAGAGGCAAGATTAAGCTTGGGGCTGTAGTTTACTGACCTCTGAGGTAGGTAATTACACACACGTACAAACAACTCTGAGGAAATTCTCCTTGAACTAAAAAAAAAATTAACTTTTTAATTTTAAAATTAAAAAAATTAAAAGTTCTACTTGAATTTTATGTTCTATTTGTTTGGGGAAAAAACCAAATAAAATGTGATCAGATGATTTACAATTACAAAGATATGGAATCAACCTAAGTGCTCATCGATTGATGAGTAGGTAAAGAAAATGTGGTACATACGACCATGGAATACTACTCAGCTGTGAAATAGAATGAAATAATGTCTTTTGCGCCAACTTGGATGGAATTGGAGGCTTCTAAGTGAAGTAACTCAGGTACAAAAAACCAAATACCACATGTTCTCACTTATAAGTAGGAGCTAAGCAATGGGTATGCGTGGTCATACAGAGTGACTTAAAGGATATTGGAGACTCACAAGTGGGAGGGGGAAGAGGGATGCAGGATGAGAGATTACCTACTGAGTACAACGTACATGTACAATATTCAGATGATGGGTAAATTAAAAGTCTAGACTTCTTCACTATGCAATTCTTCCACGTAACAAAAATCCACTTGTACCCCCAAATGCTCTTAAATAAAACATTTAAAAATAAAATAAAATTTTAAGACAACGTAAAAAAATTAAAGTGCTTTTGGGTTAAAATAAATATAAGTTAGCAAAAACAGAGGCAGAATGTGCCAGGAAAATAGAGGCCCACAATCCTTTAGGTATACTTCTAAAAAGCATGAAGCTTTATTGTATATTAGATGCTACTTCCTGGCCTTATTAAATTAATGTAGAGGGAAAATCTGACAGGAAATAATGTGAAGTTATTTTAAAAATTTCTGTATCCTATTAAGTGTTAATATGTATACCTTTTGTTGAAAATATACAAATACATTTGATTGCATAGGATGTCCTTTACATTCCAAAATCTGCCAGTAATGCTGTTTTATGAAATATGTTCCATAGTATCTTTTTAATTAAAAAAAAAGAAACTGAGTTCCAAAACTTGTATTGTTAATGAATTTCCGATAAGTGAGTGTAAATATGTAAAAATGATTTAAGACATAATCTCCAGAATAAAAAAATATAAAGAGCTTAATTCGTTCTTATGTCTTTCCTGTGCAACCTGCTGTGTATAAGAAAGGCAGAAATTTCAGGAACTTTAAATTTTTCCCCCACATTTCCTAACTTTCACAGTAGAAGCCATATAGAAGCCACTTGGAGACTTCATTTCACCATTTGAGACTCACTCACCATTTTAAAGATTGTGCATTCCTCTAGAGCCCTCTCTCACTCCCAGTGGATTAAAGCCATGTGAAAGCCTGAGTTTCGACTGAAATTGTGGAAGTGAGAGCTTTTGACAACCATTGTGCTGAAAGAAAAATGCTATCTTGCATCATTAGTCAAAACCAGGATGGCACTTTGCCATCGAAGACCAGCACCCTGGTCTTAGCCCCATCTTCCTTAATTACATTTTAGCAGTAGCCTCCCAAAGCTTCTTCCTTTTTCTATTCTTGCTCTCTAACAGTCTGTTTTCAATACAGCAACCGGATTATCTTTTAAAATATGGGTTGAGTCATAAGAATCTTCTACTCCACATCCTGCAATGGTGTCCCAGCATCCTCAGAGTAAAAGATGAAGCCCTTAAATCAGACAAAATGCCCTTTACAGACCAGCTCACAAATTACTTCTCTGAATTCATCTTCTACTCACATTGACCTCTGTTTTGGTGTTCGTCTCACACGGCTCACGGCTTTTCTACACACTGCCCTCTCTGCATTGAATATTCTTCCCATATATCTACCTGGATAACTCCATTGTTATTGTCAATCTTTGATCAAATGTCACTTTTACAATGAGATCTGTCCTGACCACCTAGGTCAAATTGAACCTGCCTCCCCCATCACCACTTTCACCCGTCATATACACACCCAGTCCTCCTTAACCTGATGTTTTTTTAAAAATCCATAGCAATTGCAACCTTTTAAATTACTATACAATGTATTCATTTATTATGCTTAATGACAATAAGGGCAGGAGTTATAATCTATTTTGATCACTGTAGTATGCTAAGTTCCTCGAACAGGATCTGTCACATATTGGCATTCAAAAAACATTTCTTATATGAATGAATAATTAATTAAGATGATAGCATGAGTATTCGGCTGAAATTATACACTATGATAATTGAAGTATGTGATTACTAAAAAGCAGTGGATAAAAATCAGGAGATCTGAATTTATTTCTTGTTCTGTCATTACTTGGCTGTGCCAACTAAACTTGGACCAGTCAATTAACATGGCATCAGTGACATACATCATCAGCTTAAAAGAAAAAAGAAAGAAGGAAGCTTGGGCTAGATTATTTCCTATTTTTTCCAGCTTTCACTTTCTTTTTTTTTTAATTTAAGATTTAAAACTTGCTTACATCAAAAGGATATGAAGTAGTTTCATATATTAAATAATATAAAATGGACGATAGGCTGAATATATTCTATTTTCCCCTCCAGATCATTTCTCCACTCTTTGTCACTCTGCTGTCTATACTGGGTGACCGACTTGGACAGGCTCTTGTGCCAGCTGTTTTTTTGTTGGATCCAATCCACGATAAACTGCAATAGGAGATCTAAGGAAGGAAGGTGAATGAACTGAATATTTCTTCCTGTGACTCCCTCCTCGCACTATCTTCTTCAGCTACCTTTCTTCCTCACCAAAGGGGACTGCTCTTCTCAAGGCAACTTTTACTTGACTCTCTCCCTACAGCCTACTCCTCTCTTCCTTTCTTATCATGCAACTGGGACCAGCTTTCACATTCTGTCATCCGTGAGTATTCTATGGTTTTTTCATAGAAACTACTAGAGGTAGATGTGTCCTAAATGTTAAACAACCAATTTATAAAGAAATTTTTGGAATGTATAACATATAGTAGGAATTGAAAAAAAAATATTGTTGGAGGAATTAATTTGTAGTTGTAATTTTATCATTGTATAAATTCAAAGGTTAAGTTTATGATTGAATTGCAGAATATAATGCTAAGAATAAAAAAAGAAATGTGTTCTACTGCCATCTCTGCCATAGCTTAAACATAGTTAACAGTAGCAATAAAAACACAAAATTTATTAATGGGTCACATTGTTCCTCATGCAATAAAGAAATATCTTTTTTGGACTGTGCAAAGGTCACAACTGGAAGTGAACTGAGTGAGTGAAATTCATTATTACTTTTGTTAGTTTGACAAATGTGTCTGTAGTTGGCAGTGGTTATAAGGCTTTCAGAGCACAAAGAATGACCTAACCATTCACAAAGTTTTCCTGATGAGAATAAGATGTTAGATGTTAGTCCAGTAATCAGGCTGTCAGCAATTAGTCCATTTCTAGCATTTATAAAAAAAAATTGCCTTCTCTCTCTGCACAGTAAGTATAAGGGGGTGCAGTGGTATATTAATTTACATTTTCCCTACCACTACTAAGTTTAAAAAAGCCACCACGTAATCGATTCAGAAAGTGCTTGAAAACCAAGAGGAAGATTATATTAGTGGTTATCAGTTAGCTTTCCACATTGATTAAGCATTAGTGGCTTTGGTTTAATATCAATATTCAAGTACAGCTAAAAAACTAACAGTCATAAATAAACGTATAAAATGAGGATATAAAAGTCATTAAAGTGTATTCATAGGGATGACATGTGTAAATGTAATCAAAAAACCTTTCTGTGGCTTAATTTTCTCATCTGTGTATCAGGTAGTTGTCAATACATATCTATGTTGTACCCTCTATATTAGGATAAACCAGGAGGAAGCTTTATACACAGCCACATCATCAAGTTAGGAGGGTTCTGGGTCCTCAAATCAAAATGACAGGAAGAAGTAGGAGAAAAGGCCAATTAATAGAAGCACAGACATTACAGAGAAGTCCTGAAAGAGGAGCCAGGGGTAATTGAAGGAAAATTATTTATAGATGGATGTGGGGGTATTGGGACCACAATGTGGGTTGAGCAAGGACCCTGTTAAGTGTATTTCAGATGGGGCACAGCAAGTGCGTGTCTTAGTCCATATGGTCTGCTATAACAAAATACAATAAACTGTGCAGTTTATAAACAACAGAAATTTGTTTCCCACAGTTCTGGAAGCTGGGAAGTCCAAGATCAAGTGGCCAGCAGATTTGGTGTCTCAATGGGGTCCTTTTTCTTCATAGATGCAGCTTCTAGCTGTGTCCTCACATGGTAGAAGAATCTAACTGGCTCTCTGTGGTCTCTCTTATAAGGGAACTAATCCCAATTATGACGGATCTGCTTTCATGGCCTAATCACCCCCCAAAAAGATCCCACCTCCTAATACCATCTCCTTGGCTATTAGGATTTCAACATACGAATTTTGGGGGAAAAAAATTCAAACTACTTGTTTCCACCTTTGTCCTGACCAAATTTGTTCTTTCTCACAGGCAAAATATATTCCTTCCATTCCAATAGCCCTAAAAGTATTTCTTTATTCCAGCATCAACTTAAAAGTCTAAAGTCCAAAGTGTCACCTGAATATCATCTAAATCCATATATGAGTGACACTCAAGGTACCATTCATTTGGTACTTTTGGTACCATTCATTCATTCATTGCTCCCAAGCTGTGAACCTGTAGAATCAAATATGTTACACGCTTCCAAGAGACAATGGTGGGACAGGCATAGGAGAGGTTTTCTGCTTTCCCATCACAAAAAAAGAGAAACATGAAAGAAGGAAGGAGTTATAGATCCAATCAATCTCGAAACTTAACAGGGCAAACAACATTAAATCATAAGGCTTCATATTGATCTTTTACTCTTTGTCCTATGTTCTGGACATGCTGGAACAGGGGTTGGGCCCCCAGTGCTCCGGGCAATTCCACCTCCATGGCTTTGCTGGGACGAGCCTACACTCTAAGTCTCATAGGTTGGAGTCAAGTCTGTGCAGCTTTCCTAGGCTAGAGTTACACGCTAGTGGCTCTACAGGTCTTGGGTCATGAGAGCAGCCATGCTTCACAATTTCACTAAGCATTGCCTTAGTGGGAGTTCTCTATTTTGGCCCCACCCTTGTGTCAGTTGTTTGCCTGGACCTCATGACTCCCCCAGGGCAGCCTCCGAAATCTAGTTTCAGGCAGCAATGTTCCCACAGCTCTTGTACTCTGTACAGTGGTGAAGATGGCACCATGAAGACGCCACCAAGATTTAGGGCTCTCTGGATGGATAGCCATCATAGCCTGCACTGTATTGGGCCCACTGCCAAAATGCATGACACTGGAATGTGAGAGTGAAGCTTGAGATTGCTCTGCACCCAAAAACCTTAAATTCTGGGCCTGTGATGTAAGGAGTGGTCCTGGTGATCTTCCAAATGCCTTTGGGGCTGTTTCTGTATTATCTTGATAAATAGTACCTGGCTTCCAATGATATTATACATACTGATTCTGTTTATCAAATGGTAACTTGGCTACACCATTAGTATTCTTTCCTGGACATGTTTTCTCATTTCTTAATAGGCTGATAACTTTTAAAATCTTTACGTTCTGCTTTCTTTTAGATTAAAAATAGTGTCTATGAATTGCATCTCTCTTCTTGTATTTTACAATAAGCATTCAAGAGAAGTCATGGCATATTTTCAACACTTTATTTATAAATTTCTTCAGCCAAATACCCTAGTTTGTTGTTCACAAGTTCTACCTTTCACAAAACACGAGGGCATGAACACAATTCAGCCAAGTTTTTTGCTACATTATACCAAAAGTCACCTTTCCTTCAGTTTCCAATAATATGTTTCTCATTGCATCGGAGACCTCATCAGAATGACCTTTATCATTCATACTTCTACCAACATTCTGTTCATGATGACTTAGTAATCTCTGAGATGAGGCTTTCTCTGAAGTTCTCCTCTTCTTCTTGACCCTCACCAAAATCACCTCTCATGGCCCATTCATGGCAATGTAGCCTTTCTTAGCATGTACCTGAAAACTTTACACATTACCCAGTTCTAAAACTGCCTTCACATTTTTGGATATATAGTCATGCCTTGCATAACAATATTTTGGTCAATGACTAAGCACATGTACAACAAAGGTTCCATAAGATTATGACACTGTATCTTTACTATACCTTTTCTATGTTTAGATACACAAATACTTACCATTGTGTTACAATTGTTTACAGTATTCAGTACAGTAACATCCTGTACAGGTTTGTAGCCTAGGAGCCATAGGCTATAAAAACATAGCCTATGCCTGTAGTAGGCTATACCATCTAACTTTGTGTAATATACTTCATGATGTTCACATAACAACAAAATCACCTAATGACACATTTCTTAAAATGTATCCCCATCATTAAGCCACACATGACTGTATTTAATAGCAAAATCCTACTTCTGATACTGATTTCTGTCTTAGTCTGTTTGGGCTGCTGTAACAAAATACAATAAACTGGGTAGCTTATGAATAACAGAAAATTATTTTTTTACATTTCTCAAAGCTGGAAAGTCCAAGATCAAGGGGCCGGCAGATTTAGTGTCTGGTCAGGGCCCACTTCCTCATAGATGATGCCTTCTAGCTGTGTCCTTGTATGGCAGGAGAGGCTACGTAGCTCTCTGAGATCTGTCTTATAAGGACACTAATCCTAATTATGAGGGATGTGCCCTGATGATCCACTTCCTAATACCATTGCCTTCGGCATTAGGATTTCAACATATGAATTTTGGGGAACACAAACATTCAGACCATAGTAGTATGTATGGACTGTTCACCACAACTGTGCTGAAAATAAAGTTGGGTCAAGGGGAGGAACATGAGGCACAAAAAGCACATGCTAGACTAGGCAAATTCATAGTGTTATATTTGTGAAATAGGATATAATGTAGTTCATATTAAGTAAAACATAATTTCAGCATATTCAATGTTCAAATAGTATTTTCTGAAGCACAAATGTACCATACTTATAAAAGATATTATTAAAATGACTTTTTTATATGCTTTCACTGGATTCATAAGATATTCAATGGATTCATTCATGCATTCATTCAGCAGATATCTAGCGAAGGTTCACTATGTATAGGTTTGTACTTTTACAATACGGGCAGACATGGATGAATGCGGCATAGACTTCACATTTAGTGGGGAAGACTAAGGACTTATATTGTGCAAAAATTTGTGGAAGTAAGGTTCTTACCATTCATGTGATTTGTTTAATATTCACAGATTTTTTAAGCCATGGGAAATTTAGATTTTCTAAGTTACGGCTCATGTATCTCCTGTTACATTGTCTATAGTTACCTGTAAGTAAACTACTGAGTGATATATAGTTTCCTTCACTCAATTTGAGTTATAGGTTTTTGCTTCAGTTTATGCGATTAAAGACTTGGCTGAAACACCTAGTATCCAGTAGTATTCCAAAGAACTGAGTGTTCTTTGAATAATGTTTGAGATAATAGTTGAGATGGTATAGTATCCAAAGCTAGAAGAATTCTCAGTAATTTCTTATTTCTTTGGATAAATTATCCTTAAAAATTTTATAATAGATCAAACTTTGTGTTTTATGTTATTCAAGATGTTATATATGCATAGCCAGTATAACAATAAGGTTTTAGGTTAAAATGGCTTGCACAGATTTTAAAATTGAAAATACCACTCACATGTTTCTTATTTTTCAAGGTTATGCATCAAATGTTAGAGAAAGGCAAGGTCATAGCTCCCAACCCCCATAATGCAAATTCAAGTACTAGTCAGTGTGGCTTCAATTAAAATATATTAAACCCTGTAGAATGTAGATTCATTTGTCATTAACTTAAAATAAATGGTAGAAGATAAAACAGCACTATTTACTTTAATGCCTTTATTGATTTCTGTGAATAATGTAACTGTTTGTATCCATGAAGCAATATGAACCATGTGATAGTTCTTATGCTGTCTATAAGGACAAAATCATGTTTAGATTACTGCATGTAATTTGCTTTTCCTGGAGCTTTCATATTTCTTTCTTTGAAAGAAATGTTTTAGTTATTAATTTTCATAATGCACTGCCATGTTGTACATGTTTGAACTATTAAAACATGTCTAAGGATGCAACTGTCTCTCAGCTATAAACCTAAGCTTCTTTGTTCTAGGACTCTGGGCTGGGACTTGGATCCTCCAAAGCACGTTTCACCTTTAACAGGAGCTCTCTGGCAGTTACTGCCTAGAGAGAACTAGCAGGAAATTAAAAGGTAAGAGTAAGCAGAAGAATTTACTCCTTTCTGCATGCATACTGTTATCTATCAGCTTTTCCTAACAATTTCTTTCATCTTAAGAGTAAACTACCAGCAGTTGGTTTTGTTATCTATACTTTTTTCAGAGTTTCCGATATTAGCCACATCTCTACTCAGAGATACCAGCGGCAGCCAGGCAAAACACCCTCTCAAAAAATCTAAGTTTCAAATCCATGGGCTTCTTCCACAATTTCAGGTTCTGATAACCCCACACTCATCCCCTGTGTTAACCCAGGCTTAGTGATGTTAGATGCTTTGTTTATTTGTTGTCTTTCTGATCTTGTTTGTTTTCTATTTCTTTTCAGCCTTGCAAAAACCCATGTAACCAATTTCCTCTGTTAAATTAATTCATATGACTTCTGTTTTCTTCACAGAGCCATGATTAATGCAAAGATATTTTCATTAATAGGCTTATGAAATTCTCTCTTCAAGCAGTGACTTTAGTAAACCTAAAGAATTTTCTAATATTAATTGTTAACATAAAAAGGCTAACTTCTTGTCTGGACAAGATGATACAGACTTGTTTTCTCCTTGCTCCTGCCTACTAAGCACAACTATAAACCCTGGATATAATGCAATAGACAGCCAAAGGAAAACTCTGAAAGAAAAAAAGAAAAAGGTGAACTGGTTTGGGACTCCAGGCTGAGAAACAACTCAGTGACAGGGCATCTTACCCACTCAACAGACAAAAGTGACCCAGGTCTGATGTTTCTTGACACGGGTGTCAAGAACATAACACCAACATACCACCACAAGGTTGCTGGCATAAGACTCATCTTATCCTAGATCAAATGAGATTCTGTTGTAGTGAGGTGCTCATCCAGAAAGGTACTTTTCATCCCCACAGGATAGAAAATTTCTTTACCCATCCAGAGACATCTGGGGAAACTTTTGCTTTCCCATAATTTACCAGTAGGAATTAGCAGGAGTTGTAGCAGTATCAGATAAACTAAACAGACCAAAATAATGAAAAAAAAGTTCTAAAAATTAATCTGACATTTGAACCACTGCCAACATTAGGCCAAGACCTGTATGCTGAACCTAAGCAGGGTAACTGCCTCCTAAAATAAAATATTTAAATAAGGCTCAGAGTTTCCTAACATAATAGACTGTATTTGGGATATGCAAGGGAAAATCACCCTTCATACAAAGAACAAGTAAAATCACAATGAAATTGAGAAAAGACATTCAATTGATACAAATACTGAAATGTTGCAATAAGATGTATTCATTATCTGACAAGGATATAAAAGCAGGAATTATAAAAATTCTTAAACAATAATTATAAATTTTCTTGAAACAAAAAATTAGAAAATCCAAACAAAAATTAGAGGTTATTAAAAATGAGCAAATAGAAATTATAGAATAGACAAGTAAAATAACAGGAATAAAAACTTTGCTGCATGGGCTCAATAGTAATCAGAATTTAACAAAGTATATAATTAATGAACTAGAGGATAGAGCAATGGAATTTGTCCAATCTTAGCAAGAGAGAGAACACATGGACAGTAAAAAAATAACACAGCCTCACAAACCTACAGACAATAACAAAAGATGCAGCATCTTTGTCAGTGGAATCCCCTCAAAAAAAAGGTGAAAAAGAGTAGGCTTGAAAAAGTATTCAATAATGTAATGGCTAAAAACTACCAAATTTGGCAAAATACAGAAGCCTATAGATTTAAAAAGCTGTGAAAATCCCAAACAGGATAAATTCAAAGAAACCTATAACATGATTTATCATAATCAAACTTTTGGAAACTAAAGACAAAGAAAAAATCTTGAACATAACCAGAGAAAAACAAATGTATTACCTATAGGGAAAAACTAATTTGAATGACAGTATTTTTTTCGTTTTAAATAACGGAGGCAGGAATGAAATGGCATAATATTTTACAGGTGCTGAAAGAGAAGAACTGTGAATTACAGATTCTATAGCCAGCAAAAAATATCCTTCAGGAATAAAGAAGAAATAAAGACCAAGAATGACTATTAAAAAAATTGTTACTAAGAGACTTACTCTTAAAGATGAACTAAAGGAATTTTAACAAACAGAAAGAAAATGATAAAGGAATCTTGGACCATAAAGAAAGGAAGAATGAACAGAAATATGGGCATATTTAATAAACTGTCTTAATCATAAGTTTTAAAAATTATATTGGATAATTGAAAAAAATTAGAACATCATTCGATAGTCAACATAATTATATCTACAAAATTGGAAATGTGAAGGGACTTATGGGAAGTGATAAAATATTGATACCAGTAGATTGTAATCAGTCACAAAGTCATATATGTAATAAGTTTTTATATATACACACACATATACACACACATACATATACACACACATACATATACACACACACATACACACACATATACACACATATACATATACACACATATACACACACATATACACACACATATACACACATACATATACACACACATACATACACACACATACATATACACACATACATATACACACATACATATACACACACATATATGCATATATATATATATCTCCACAGCGATGTCTATGCACATTTTACAAAGAGATATGTTTAAAAACACTATAAATAAAAATTAAAGCTTAAAATATTTTCAAGTAACCAACAAAAATGTCACTGAGAAATAAGAGAAATAAGAAAAGAAAATAAGAACATAAGAAAAATAGTGCATAAATGGAAAACAAATAATAAAAGGGCAGACTTAAACTCTAACATATCAGCAATTATCCTCAATATAAATGGCCTAAATACAATAAGTAAAATGTAGAGATTGGTAGAGTAGATTAAAACATATATACACACACAATATGCTATTTATTATAAATTTCCAATTCAATGGTACATGTTAGTTGAAAGTAAAAAAGTAAAACAGGCTATATCATACAAACATTACTGAAAAAGAAGGATTGGTTATTATTTATCTTAGGTAGACTTCAGAGCAAAAATTAATTGTAGCAACAAAGAAGGTAACAGAATGATATAAATAAACAATCAACAAGGATCCTAATGTGTATGCATAAACAATAGAACCTCAAAATACAAAAAGCAAAACATGATGGAGATATAAGAAGAGGGAAACAAATCCACAATTACAGTTGGGGACTTCAATACCCCACTCTCAACAATTGATAGAATTACTAGACAAAAAATTAGCCAGGGTATAAAAAAATTAAACAATGTGTTTTATGTGTGAGAATGTTAAAAGTATACTGCAGATATACCCAAAACAACTAGCAATGAAAGTGAAAAAACACATAGGATAATTTTAAGATAATGTGGAATTTTTTTTTCTGTAGTAATGTAAAGTTTTAATGTTGCAAGAGCTTAGTAAAAGTAGAGTTCTTTAGAAACTTTTCTTAATAAAGCCTGAGATGAGTACAATTTGCTTTCATAAATATGAACATGTATGTGTGTGTATTTGTGCTACAGGGCAGGAAATGACATTCTAGAACCTGGGGATGATATGTAGAAGCACATAGTTTATAGCTGAAAAGCATGTTTTAAGAGATTAGGGGATTGATTCTGTCTCCTTCTCAATTTCTTCACCTACTATTAAAAATGATACTTGATATATAATTCTTTATCAAGTAAATATTCAATATATTTCTGGTCAGGAGAGTTGTCTGAGAAAATTTATGAACTGAGCTCTAAAAATTCAAATGTATCATACAAGCAACATATTAATAACCATTTATAATTAATTCAGCAATCCCTCTTTTTATGAAAAGTCTAGAATGATATGTTCAGCAAACTCAAGTATTAAAAGTCATCATTCTGCAACATTTTTGCAGATAGTTGAATGGTTGAATTTTAGGCAGTTTATTTTATGATAACAGCAACAACCGATCATTGTGCTGCTTTTTTCAATTCATTTAATTAAGTAAATATCTTGAGTTCCCTATGTTAGTTAGATGCTGGATCATAGTATCTCTTGAATAAAAATAATGCCTACAAAATATCTTGCAGTGGCAGTAATGAAACAAAGTAATGATGCTACCTTTGTTTATTTCTCCTATTTAAGAGGATTAGTTTCCCCTAATAATAGAAAGGCATGAAGGCTGGAAGAAAAAAAGAAGAGGCACATGACGAAGAGGAAGAACAGAAGGTAAGAGAAAATGTAATATTATTACACATATTTTTTCCCAACTTTGAAATTTATTTCCTTTGGTTCTTTCAAAGAACTGTGTCCCCTTAATTAAAATAGAAGGGAGGAGAAAGATGAGTACATGTATCAAAAACATTTGTAGTAGTTGAAGTCTAAAATGTTTTCTGTCTAATGCTTTCTTTTTTAACTAAGACGTGAGACAGGTTTGTAAGCAGGTGATGAGTTTAGGAGAGAAAGGCAACAATAGTGTTCAAGGTTTGAGGGGAACAGAGAATATGTGAAAACATTGTAGTGAAAAGCACTGGAATAACTAATTGGAGAAATAGAGTAGGATGTGTGAAACAAGGAAGTGTCCTTAAATTATTTTGGTGCTTAACCATGCACTTGAATGACATTCTAACAGTAGTCATCACCTAAGTGTGATTACTGAGAAAGAGGCAGAATGGCGGCTTCAGCCAAGGGTAGGGCAAGCAAGAATAGATAAATCAAATGAAACAGATAAAAGGAGTATAGAATAACAACAAAATAAGCGATTGAAAATATTATTTCAATCAAAGAGGGCATGCTTTAATACAATTTTTAAAAAATAATTTTTAAACACCATTATACCCCCAAATAAGTCCCTTCAATATATCATTGAATCTAATGGCAGTTTCCATGAAAAGCAATCAGTGGAAAGCACATAGACTTCTTGGGCGACTTTATATGGTTATTAATCTTTCTCAAATGATTTGGCATTATACAGCATCATTCTTGTGAGGATATGTGCCTTTCACTGTCTGATTTTGGCACTGAAATTCTTACTTGTTCATCTTCAAATTTAGATTTTTCATTAAAAGCCAAAAATAGTGTTTAATCTTAAAGTAGCAAGCAAGTTCTCCTTTCCAGCACTTCCCTAAAATCTAAATGGTCTTTTGTTTTCAAAGAGACACTTTTATGATAGCATTAGCTAGGAATAAACCTGAAGCTTTTACCAGAAACTATACCAGAGATTTCTGTCATCTTTACACAGATTATAGAAATACACCAGTTAGAAACCAACAAATTTATTCAAATGGCAGTGCATTAAATGCAGAAAGAAAACAGTTTGATAATATCTCAGGAATATATGGCAGTTTTCCTGGGGGAATATAGAGCTGGATGTCTCTAAATGATAGAAAGAAAGGCAGAAGGTAATGTTTTTATGCATTACAATGAAACCATAATGAGGCCTCACAGAGTCTGAAAACCCCATTGCAACCTGACGAAATACTCCCCAGACCACTGCAATGCACTGGTAATACTGGTATTTACATACAAGTGTGGGTGGGAAGAATGTGACTCCCCAGCACATTCTGGGCACATAATCCATCGATGGAGATGCTCTAGAGAAAGGTGAATTTTATAAATGCCCCACAGTGAACAGCTAAATTGTTTACATGTCATGTCCTCATTTGAGTGTTAGGTGACTTCAGAAATGTTAAATGGAAATGACATTAATTTAAATTGGAATTTAGTACTCAGCTCAATTGGGCAGCAGGCCACTTACATAAATAATATGAAAATGATTTCAGGTCACTAACCCAAAATAAACCAATTTAAGAAAGGCAAATGAATTAGAAAATGATATTTTAAAATATCGTATCCACCTCAGGTAGTTTCAGTGTAGAATGACATTACTGCAAAGGTCACAAATGCTTTAAACTGCCCTAACAATACTAGTGATTTGTAACTTAACTGAGGTTCAGCCCTCTTACACAACTTGATGAAAACAGTGGCTCTTTCCTAAGCTAAATGTGTGTATAAAGAACATTTACATGTAGTTAAATATCCTTGAATAATACCCATATATCCTGAAACTTTGCTGTAGAAAATGTTTCTATGAAAATCCATACTAATGCTGTTTTAGTCTATTTTCTGTTTCTTATAACAGAATACCTGAAACTGGGTAATTTACAAAGAAAAGGAATTTATTTCTTGCAGTTCTGGAGGCTAAGTCCAAGGTGGAGCAGATGCATGTAGTGGGGGACTTCTTGCTGGTGGGGACTCTCTGCAGAGTCCCGAGGTGGTGCAGAGTATCACATGATCTCTCTTCCTCTTCTTATACAGCCACAAGTTCCATTTTCATCATAACCAATTCATCCATAACCCATTAATCCATAAAATAATCCATTCACTTCTTAAAGGCCCCACCTTTGTTTTCTTTCTCTTTCTTTTTTCTTTAGTTATTTCTCTCTCTCTCTTTCTTTCTTTTTTTTTTTGTTTGAGGCATGATCTTCCTCTGTTGCCTGGGCTGGAGTGCAGTGGCATGATCTTGGCTCACTGCAGCCTCAAACTCCTGGGCTCAGGCTATCCTCCCGTCTCAGCCTCCCAAGTAGCTAGGACTATAGGTGTGAGTCACAACACCATGCTAATTTTTTTGTTTTTTGTAGAGATGGGTTATTGCTATGCTGTCTAGGCTGGTCTTGAACTCCTGGCCTCAAGTGATCCTCCCTCCTTGGCCTCCCAAAGTGCTGGGATTACAGGCATGGTTATCATGCCCAGCCCAAGGCCTTACCTTTCAATACTGCCACATGGTGGATTAAGTTACCAACACATGAAATTTGGGGGACACATTCAAATCATAGCTATTGCAAAGCCTATAAATTGATATTAAAGTTCTAGGCATTTGCATTTTGCAAAGTCAGTGCTGCATTTTGATTTTAACTGACAATCACTCAATAAAGCCAGATAAATTTTTCCATGTATTTATCTTTTAATCTTATCTGTCAAGAGAGATTCTATGAGTAATCACCTAAAAGTTCATGCAAATTAAATGAAATAAAAGTTCAAACAAATAGTTACTGTCACTTGATAAAAGGTTATTTAGACTCAACCTGACACTTTCTATTTTATAGTCTCCTGTCAGAGCTAATAAGGGGTAAATTATTAATGTAGGCATTAGTATGCTGACATTGAAACTAGTTTTTAAGATATTTTAAATGTAACCAAGCATAGACCTGAGATCTAAACACACCCTATGCCTCTTTAATTTTAAGGACTCATCTGACAGACTAACAGGCTATGTGCTATAAATCTGTAAAACACAATGTCATGAATGCCTTCAAATGCCACTCAATGTCCCTACAATGCTCTTAGTTGAACCATAGTTGAGTATGAAAAAGTGTGGCAAGAAAAGAAAATGTAATTATTAGGAAAAAATTCTGATCTCAATGACACAAAATGTTAGTCAAAATTATCAAAGATAGAATATGTAATAACTGATTAATTCAATAATAAGCATTAACATTTTGGTCAGAAATTTTTAATTTTATAAAATTTAATATAATCACAATTTAAATTCAGTTAATTCTAATACATACTATAACATAAATGAAAATAGTAATTGTTCATTGTGTGCCAACTAAGTGCCAAATACATTTTTATAAAGTATCTAATTATCAAAAATTCCATTGGATCATATTGCCATTTCTTTCAAATGGAAAAACTGAGCTGCATTAAATTTAATATCAGGCCTGGGCACACAAGTGCAGAGAAGATTGATAGCCATGTCTCTATGGCATGGTCTTTTTTATAAAGAATCAAGATTTAAAAATTGTCCACATTATGGTATCATTGGATTTAAATACATAACCTACTTTGTTTTAGTTATTTTTCCTACCTGCTTATGTTATTTTAAAAAATGGAGTTGATATGCCTAATAAGGCTTGGGGAAAAATGGTGGTCTGGTAGAGGCCTCCTACCTCACCACTCCCAGATAAGGAGGTGAAGATCACCAACGACTCCTGCGTGCAGATCGCTCACTCCAAAATAGCATTGTGAAATTGCAGAGAATCATCGTGGGACAAACAGCGCAAGAAAAAAGGTGACAGGGAGATACATTCACAAATGTCGGTGAATGCAGAGAACACAACAGAGACCATAGCATGGGAAAGACGCACTTGCCAGGTCAGCACAATGTGACCTGACTTACAGGTGGTCATGCACCATCCCCACAGACGTCCCATCACCTCAGTCAGGGACAAGCCCAGAGCTGGTGCTAAGTTGTTGCACAAGACAGCAGGCTCTGTGGAGAGGAAGCAATTGTGGGAACCATACGGAATTCTCGGATACACTGTACAGGGACAGTGCAGGGCCGGGTAAGGACTGGGCTGAGATAGAGCTTCCTGGTACAGTGTGCTGGAATTTGGAGATGGGCACCTTGTCCCCAGAAGTCAGTGGGACCAAGGCACAGGAGTTGAACAGAGAGCAATGGGATATGCCCTTGGTGGCTGCCGGCAATTGCCTTACTGGGACCAAGGCAGGTTGAGGAGAACTGCATTCACTGCATGATCTGAACCATGCTGTATGCCAGATTGGCAATTGGCAGCCATCTTTAAGGTCCCCTGCCTGGAGCTGTCTGTTAGCTAGGTCTCTAGCTTTACCTCACCCCCAGCCCAGGGGCTCTTCCACCAGGGCACAACAGGCTATGCCCTTGGAGGCTGTGGACAGCTGCCTCCATGGGTTCCAGGTGGGACCTTTGGGTATTGGAAATAGTTGCGGCCCATCCATCCAGTCCTGCCTCCCTGGCTCTGCCTTTCTCCTACATGATTGGCCCTAGTGCCTCCTCTCCAGGTCCCTGTCATCCCCGAGCCCAGAGAACAGTCACATTGAAGGTTGCTGTGCCATAGTGACTCAATTTGTATAGGTACCGGTTCCCATGGCAACCAAATGCCTCAGGCTGAACCAGAGCAGCTGTCCTTAACCCTACTCACTTTATTAGGGAGTTTCACGTGATCCAAGAGTGCCATCAGCTGCCACTAGTCCCCTGGTGGGAGAATCCCCCTGGTGGAGATTTCTGGGGATAGAGATGCCTACCAGAATCACCTTGGGGTCTAGTGGTGGAAACGGGGTGCACAATTGGAGATCCTGCTATGTGCCAGTGACATATGGAGATGCATGTCAGAGGGACAGACACACGAACTATGGGGAAGCTTGAGAGCCCACTGGTGGTCCGATCTGAGGTGAGAGTGCCCAAGATTGTGGACAGGGAAGAAAAAACTTGGCTAGAGACCTCAGCAATCACACCAGTTGGTCCCTCCCACCAGAAGCAGCCCTCCAAGCCCAGAGACAGAGAGTTCTGATCTCCATAACAGTGGCCCCCCCCAGCAGACAGATAAGAAACCTCTGAGCTGTGTAGAAGTTTACTCACCCTAGCTTTCCCACTGTAGCTGCAAGCTATCTTTCTCCTTTCCCCACCTCAGGGGGAACAGGGTTGAAGTAACCCCTGGGAGCTATAAGGCCCCTCCCAAAGCTTGGGGCTTTCATACACCCCACCTGGGGGACCACTGCCTGCAACAGGCACAAAAGATTATCTAGGTAACCAGCTGCTCCACACAAACTACAATCAATGACAGTGGGAACAACTCCATGGCTAAAAATGTTGCCTTCCATCTCACACTATTAGAGAGCAGTGGATTCACACACTCAAGTGCAATCCACCAGCTTGGAGCTCCAGCTGGAAGAACAAACTCACTATACTTCATTGGGAAGAGGTGAGGACAACAGGTCAGAGGTAACCCAAGAGGTCTACCATGCTTGCTAAAATAAACATAAAGCAATACAGACCATTACTCCTCTCCCTGGCTCTGCCAAGGAACAATTCTCAGGGGCTTGGAGACAGGTCCATAAACTAGCCCTAGCACCCCAGCTCTAAACCAAGAGGCCATAGGAGAAAGAATCAGAGAAAGAACTCAGGAACCATGAAAAATCAGAGTGAAAAGTTAGCCCCAAAAGTAATCATTAGTTCCTCAGCAATGGATACCAACTCAAATGAAATGGGTAAAATGACAGAGGAGGAATTTATTTTATGGATTATAAGAAAACTCAAGGAAATTCAAGGAAAATTGAATCCCACCACAAAGAAACCACAAGAACAATGAAAGAAATGAATGAAAAATTCTCTAAATAAATTGAAGTATTACAGAAAAATAGAAAAGAAATACTGGAAATGAAAGAGGCATTCAAAGATCTACAAAACACAGTGGAAAGCCTTAAGAATAGACTGGATCATGCAGAGGAAAGAATATTAAAGCTGGAAGATAACTCCTATGAACTAAATAATCAGTTGAAGAGAAAGAAAACAAAAGCAAGAGGCATGAACAAACCATACAAGAAATGTGGGGTTATGTAAAGAAACCAAATATAAGAATCATAGGCATCACTGAGGGTGAAGAAGAAAATTCACATGTGCTGGAAAATCTATTTGAAGGAATAATAGAGGAAAATTTCCATGGCCTTGCCAGAAATCTCTATATCCAGGTGCAAGAAGCACACAGGACTCCTGGGAGACTCAATGTGAAAAAGCAATCACCACACCACATAGTTATTAGGCTGGCCAAAGTAAACACAAAAGAGGCACTCCTTCGAGCAGTAAGGCGAAAACAGCAGGTAACCTACAAAGGTAAACCTATCAGATTAATTGAAGATTTCTCAACTGAAACCTTACAACCCAGAAGAGACTGGGGACCCATCCTCAGTCTTGTAAAACAGAATAATGGCCAACCCAGAATTATTTATCTTACAAAACTAAGCTTCTTATATGAGGGAGAAAAAAAGACTTTCCCAGACAAGCAATCACTGATGGAATTTGCAAAGACCAGACCTGCCTGCAGGAAGTACTCAGACCTGCCTTGTACACTAAACACCACAACAGACATCCACCAGTGTAAAATTTGTCAACAGCTGAAAATCCAGAATCCACATTTCACAATGGCTCAAGAGGTAAAACAGAACAACGTGAGTCTACCCAACAGGATAAACAGATATCAACCCCAAATATCAATTCTCTCAGTAAATGTGAGTGGCTTGAATTGTGCATTGAATAGGCATAGGTTGGCTGAATGGATTAAGAAATACAAGCCAAGTATGTGCTATCTTCAGGAAATGCATCTTACACACAAGGGCTCATTCATACTCAAGGTGAAGGGATGGTGTACATTTATCCAGGCAAATGGAAACCAAAAGAAAGATGGGGTAGCCATTCTTACAACAGATATCATAAACTTTAAAGCAACAAAAGTAAAGAAAGACAAAGATGGTTACTATATAGTGGTGAAGGGAAAAATCCTACAAGAAGACTTAACAATCCTAAATATTTATGCATCGAAAACAGGAGCAACCAGATACATAAAGCAAATACTGCTTGATCTAGACAACATAATAAATAGCAATGCCACAATCACCGGGGAATTCAACACCCCACTGACAGAACAGGACAGATCCTCCAAACAGAAAATAAGCAAAGAAACAATGGACCTACACAGGACTCTAGAACATGTGGGCATAACAGACATGTACAGAATATTCCACCAAATAATACTGAATATATGTTCTTCTTATCAGCTCATGGAACTCTCTCTAAAATTGATCACATCCTAGCCCACAAAACAGATTTCAACAAATTTAAAAAAATAGAAATCATACCATGTATCTTTTCAGACCACAGCAGAATAAAATTAGAAAACAATTCCAGCAGAAACTCACATCTTCATCCAAAAACATGGAAATTAAACAATCTGTTGCTGAATGACTATTGGGTCAAGGAGGAGATTCAAATGGAAATCAAAAGATTCTTTGAACTAAATGATAACGGGGACATGAATTATCAAAATCTGTGTGATACAGCAAAAGCAGTCCTGAGAGGAAAACTCATTGTCTTAAATGCTCACATCCAAAAGACAGAAAGGTCACAAATCAGCAAACTAAGGAATCATCTCAAGGAAATGGAAAAGGAAGAGCAAACTAACCCTAAACCCAGCAGAAGAAAAGAAATAACTAAATCAGAGCAGAATTAAATTAAATCAAAAACAAAAGAACTGTACAGAGGATTAACAAAATGAAAAGTTGGTTCTTTGAAAAGATAAACAAAATAGACAGGCCACTTGCTAGACTGACCAGAAGCAGAAAGGAAAGGACTCAAATAAGCTCAATTTAAAATGAAAAAGGAGAGGTTACAACTGATATCACAGAAATACAAAACATCATCTTCAAATACTGTAAAAATCTCTTTGCCCAAAAACATGAAAATGTGGAGGAAATGGAACAAATCTTAGAAACACAACACCTCCCTAGGCTCAATCAGGAAGAATTCCTAAAGAGACCAATATCAAGTTCCAAAATTGAAGCAGTAATAAAAAATCTTCCAACTAATAAAAGTCCTGGACCAGATGAGTTCACACCTGAATTTTACCAAACCTACAAAGAAGAACTGGTGTCTATACTGAAGAAATTATTTGAAAATAGAGAGAAGGATGGAATCCTCACAAACTCACTCTACAATGCCAGTATCATCAGATACCAAAGCCGGGAAAGGACACAACGAAAAAGAAACTACAGACCAATATCACTTATGAATATAGATGCAGCAATTCTTAATAAAATACTAGCAAACCAAATTCAAATGCACATCAAAAAACAATTCATCACGATCAGGTGGGCTTCGTCCCTGAGATGCAGCAATGGTTCAACATATGGAAATCTATGCATGTAATTCACCATATAAATAAAAGCAAGAACAAAGACTGTATGACCCTCTCAATAGATGAAGAAAAGGCTTTTGATAAAATTCAGCACGCTTTTATGGTAAGAACTCTTAACAATATAGGCATAAATGGCTCATACCTAAAAATTATTAAAGCCATATATGATAAACCCACAGCAAATAACATACTGAATGGGGAAAAATTGAAAGCATTTCCACTTAAAACTAGAACCAGACAAGGTTGCCCACTATCTCCACTTCTATTCAACATAGTGCTGGAAGTCCTGGCCAGAGCAATAGGACAAGAGAGAGAAATCAGAGATGTCCAGATAGGGGTAGAAGAGATCAACCTTTCACTCTTTACTGACAATATGATATTATATCTAGAAAACCCCAAAGATTCAACCAAGAGACTACTGGAGTTGATAAATGAATTCAGCAAAGTCTCAAGATACAAAATCAATGCACACAAATCAGTAGCCCTCATATACACCAGTAACAGTCCAGCTGAGAAACAAAGCTCAGATGCAATACCTTTCACAATAGCACTAAAGAAAATCAAATATTTAGGAGCATATATAACTAAGGAGGTGAGAGACCTATACAGAGAGAACTAAGAAACACTGAGAAAAGAAATAGCAGAGGATGTAAACAGATGGAAAACCCTGCCATGCTCTTGGATAGGTAGAATCAACATTGTCATAATGTCTATAATACCTAAAGTGATTTATAGGGTCAATGCAGTCCCTATCAAAATACCAACATCATTTTTTGCTGATCTAGAAAAAGTAATTATGTGCTTCGTGTGGAAACAGAGAAACCCCCGTCTAGCCCAAGCAATCTTAAGCAAAAAGAACAAATTGAGAGGCATCCATATACCCAACTTCAAACTATACTACAAGGCTATAATAACCAAAACAACATGGTACTGGCACAAGAACAGAGACATAGACCAATGGAACAGGACGGAGAACCCAGATATAAAACCATCCTCATACTGTTATCTGACCTTTGACAAATTACTCAAAAACATACACTGAGGGAAAGAATCCTTATTCAATAAATGGTGCTGGGAAAATTGGATAGCCACATGTAGAAAACTGAAACTAGATTGACACCTCTCCCCTCTCACAAAAATCGACTCACAATGGATAACAGACTTAAACCTAAGACGTGAAGTCATAAGAATTCTAGAAGAACATATTGGAAAAACTTTTATAGACATTGGCCTAGGTAAAGAATTTGTGAAGAAGACCCCCAAAGCGATCACGGCAGCAACCAAAATAAATAAGTAGGACCTTATCAAATTAAAAACCTTCTGCATAGCCAAGGAAACTATCACTAGAGTGAACAGACAACCTACAGAATAGGAGAAAATATTTGCATGCTACACATCTGATAAAAAGCTGATAACCAGAATTTATATAGAACTTAGGAAAATCAACAAGAAAAAATAAAACAACCCCATTAAAAAGTGGGCAAAGGAAATGAACAGAAACTTTTCAAAAGAAGACAGAATAACGGCCAGCAAACATATAAAAAATTGCTCAACCTCTCTAATCATGGAAATGCAAATCAAAACCACAATGAGATATCACTTAGCTCCATTGAGGTTGGCTTATATCAAAAAGTCCCAAAACAACAAATGTTGGCGTGGCTGTGGAGAAATAGGAACACTGATACACTGCTAGTAGGACTTCAAATTAGTACAACCTCTATGAAAAGTAATATGGAGATACCTCAAAGAACTAGAAGTAGAATTACCATTCGATCCAGCAATTCCACTACTGGGAATTTACCCAAAGGAAAAAAAGGCATTCCATGATAAAGACATGTGCATTCGAATGTTTATAGCAGCAAAAATCACAATTGCAAAGATGTGGAAACAACCCAGGTGCCCATCAATACACGAGTGGATTAATAAAATGTGGTATATGCATACCATGGATTATTACTCAGCAATAAAAAACAAGGGTGAATTAACACATCTGGTATTATCCTGGATGAAGCTAGAACCCATTCTTCAAAACGAAGTATCACAAGAATGGAAAAACAAGCACCAGTGGTACTCACCATCAAATTGGTACTAACTGATCAATACTTATGTGCACACATGGAAATAATATTCATCAGGGAGCAGGCAGGCAGAAGGGGGGTGGATGGGATGGGAAAACTCACATTTAATGGGTGCAGGGCGCATATTTTGGTGGATGTCCATGACTGTAGCTCTGACTTGGGCAATGCATTGGTAATATACATAACCAAAGTGTTGGACCCCCATAATATTCTGAAATAAAAAAAATACATGAGTGGATTAATAAATTTGGCATATGTATACCATGGTGTACTACTCAGCCATAAAAAACTATAGTGAATTAACACATCTGATATTATCCTGGATGGAGCTGGAGCCCATTCTTTGAAGCAATGTATCACAAGAATGTAAAAATAAGCACCACTGGTACTCACCATGAAATTGGTACTAACTGATCAATACTTACGTACACACATGGAAATAATAATCATCAGGTTTCAGGCATGTGGGGGGGGTGGAGGGGATGGGAAAACTCACACCTAATGGGTGCGGGGCACACTGTCCGGGGGATATTCACAATTGCAACTCTGATTTCGGCAATGCATACGTAATATATGTAACCAACGTGTTTGTACATCCATAATATTCTGAAATAAAAAAAGAAGAAAATTTTTTAAAAATCACATTGTACACCTTGAACATATACAATTTTTTTTTCATTTACACCCCAATAAAGCTGGAGAAAACATGTTATGCTTAAAAAATAAATAAATAAATAAATAAAATAAAAAATGGAGTCTCCAACATTATATGGATTGATAGTGGACATTATTATGTGTTTCTGCTGGGAGGAAATTACTTAACATGTTCAAAAAGCATTATGTTTTACAAATCTTTAGCTAAGTTTTCAAAGCATTACTTAATTTAATCCTTAACATAATCTTATTAGAAAGTCAGAAATTAGTCTGATTTTCCCATTTTACCATAGAAGAAAGTAGTGTCAAAAATTATTCAATAATATTTGTTAAAGCACAGTAAGGAATTCTTTATTAAGGACCGTTAAGATAGGTATATGGAAAATTGCAATGAGATTTTGCAGTAGAGGAAAGAGGTTGTTCTCAACTCCAAATACAATGTGGACAAGTGGAAATTTATAATCAAAGAGCAGAATGGGAGTCAGTGGATGGAATATTTCTAAGTTTCTAAGAGGAAACTTCAAGGGTAAGGGGGATACTAGCTAAACCAACCTAGATTCTTGGTGAAGAGAGGCCAGGGTAATCAAACAACCCCTTGGGGATGGTGGAGGATGAGAAATCTGATCAGATATTAAAGGTGATCAGATATAAAGGTGATCAGATATAAGGAATCAGATATATCAGATCCCTGCTAAACTGACACAATAAGGTTCTTTCCTAAAACTGGATTTTACATGAAAGTGCACAGATAGGCCTAGGAGAAGGTTTAGAAGGCTAACTAAAATTTGGTCAAGCACAGAATCTTTGCCAGTAGTATATATTTTTATACATTACATTTTAATATCCTTCTTAATATCACACAGCTAGTTTATAGAATTTTTATAGAAATATACTCAGATAGAAACACACTCAATCATTTTAGAAATTAGTAATCATGCCTGATATTTTATAAAAATACAAACTAGGTCTTCTCTTGATCTTACAGCCTTGACTAGTCAGCATCCAATGGGGCAAGAATGGGAAAAATTCTTGAAAGGGAAAAAAAAGTCTCCAAATACGATAGTTATTATAGCAAACAGAGAAAAATACATCCATTATTTTTTAAAAAGTTAGAGAATTTGAAAGTTATGTAATATTCTTGATATAAAATGAAATGTAAAACGTACATTAATTGTACAGTTTTCTATCCCTGGGTTATAAATTGAAATTATCAGAAAACCATAAAGAGATAAGATCTTCCCTTTTCCTCTTCTTTTTCTTATGTTGAGTAAAGAGAAAAAAGTTGGAAAAGAGTTCTTGGGAACAGAAGGAAAAGAAACAATAAAAGAAGCATGGAAAGCAAAGAACATAAAATGTTGGCCTCAAAACTATCTTTTTTTTTTTAACCAGGAGTCATTGGAAATCAAGAATAAGGCAATGTGACTACAGTAAATGGAAGTGAAGTTTTCTAGCCAGATTAAAGTTGAGCTTTATTGTAAAATGAAAGCAAATGTGCACGTGAGAAGTAGATATTTTGTAATTATGTCTATCTGTCTTAAAGAGATTATATTTTCATAAATTCCAGATAATCTCATTTTTAAAAATTATCTCCTTCATGGAAAAACTTTATTTGACTGTGCCAGCAAGTTTGCTTCATTTCTTTATATCCTCAGTCCTGCTGGGTTTGATACATCAGCAGCTTTATTAATTAGTGAAATATGGTAATTGTATAAATATGTGAAAACCCACAGAAAATCCTTCTCTCAATAAATAATTGCCAAAATGACATCAAATCTCTTAGGCAATTAGTAAATGCTTTAGAGTGCAACCATGTTGGGTTTCTTACCAAGAAAAAAGTCATATCACAATATAAATAGGTAAAGATATAGACACATCAATAAAAATATTCTTGATAGGAATAAAGTTAATCTATTCAAATACAATTATAAACCCAGGACATTTCTCTCTTGTTGATAATAACTCAACTCTAATTTCATAGCAACCATTTTACATGCTAAAACGTTTTTCCTTTGAATTACTGGAAAACTGGTGCCACAAACATGGATATTGTTTATGTTAAAGTACTATTCTTTCATGATTCAGTTGAAGTTTATCTTCTTTTATTCATTTTTTTAAAAAAATTCACCTATGTACTTCAAGGATTAACAAACAAACTCGACTATTTTATTTTGCAGGCTAAATTAGATTTAATTTTCAGATTATTGCAAGGTAAGAGATGGCAATAGAGAGTTAGGCAATAAAGTAGTAGGCACAAGGTCTTAAGAACTGAATATGAGTGCTGATTACTCAAAATCCTTGATGCTTATTGTCCCTAAATAGTCAAAGATTTAGTAAAATGGGAATTTTTATTAAGGCCAATGCTATTCCACACTTCGGAATTTGCAGACAACATGTGACTTTTAATTTATTCAATTCTCTTATACAAAACTAATATGAACAATTCCACAACGTTCACAGATGGCACTCACAAAAAGTGCTTACTTAGTCCTACAATATTGAAGGCAAGTGCTGTGAATGATTTTTTTCTACATAAGGACAATCAGAAAGCAGCAAGTTAATTTTCTTTAGTTCCAATTGTTAAAAAACATTGGTATGAAATTGGTAACATTGCTATTGTAAGGTTGAAGGGAAAGATTTCCCTCTGCCCTCCAAAGGTTTGCTAAAAATAAACTGACAATAGACAGATTAATGGGAAAAAAGGCATGCAGACTTATTTAACATACATAAGCATGAGCAAATTGAGTAAGAATGAATACCCACTGACCCCATGAGATCTAGATGTTTATATACCGTTCTTCATAGAAAATGGGGAGGTGGAGGAAATGTGGCAATTTTTGAGGCATAGTAAATGATTTTTAGGAGAGATGAATGGACCCAATGCTCAGAAAATGGTTAGTAAATAATTTTCTTTGGAAATTGAATGAGACCAGAGTCCATCTGAGCTTCAGCTGTGGTGTTTAATTTTCATTTTCTTCCTCTATGATATGTTTTTATCACCTGTGGTTAATGAAATTTTAGAGACAGGAATTGAAGGCAATTAAGTTCATCTTTTGTAGATTTGATTTTTTAGGTAGATAAGGGAATTTCAGAGAAGAGCCTCATCCTGTGCTCTTGGAGAAGCAAAGGATTTAGACATGGGAAGGTTGGGAAGGTCAGAGACCTTAAGACTGCTTCTTTAGTTAAGTATGTCAAAATGCTATATTTTGCAGTACCATTTTCTGCTTCCCAACATTCCCCTGTCTGAAACTTCCCTAGAAGTGTGATACAGGTTATTAAGTATGAAATGTCCGGTTTCCTTAAGTATAAGTTTGACAGTTTATATCTCTGACATTTCACTTTGACATTTCTTGTTTTATTTTTATTCCGAAGATACATCTTCGGTCTTTCAAATGCATGTTTTGGCTTGTGATTATCTTTCACATTTTTTAGAGCAATTTTTGTGAAACCACAGATGAGTAAAAAATTCATATTATTTTCAAATATGAATTCCGTCGTGGACCCAATGCAGCACAGACAGCTCAAAATATCAATGAAGTGTTTGGGGAGGATGTGGCTAATGAACACACAGTACTTCGATGGTTTGAGAAGTTCTTTTCTGGTGATTTTAGTCTTGAAAATGAGCCACATGGGCGACCTGAGACCAAGGTGGATAATGATGAGGTGAAAGCTATAGTGGAATCAAGTCCATCTCAACCTATGCATGAATTAGCAGCAAGGTTTGATGTTACTATTCCAACAATATTGAACCTCTGGAAACAGATGGGCCAGGTAAAGAAGTGGATAGATGGGTTCCACTTGAATTAAACAAGCATCAGAAAAGAAATTGTCTTGAAGCTTGCCTTTCTTTGCTGTCATGACATAAAGGTGAACCATTTCTACACTGTATTGTTACATGTGATGAAAAATGGATTCTTTTTGACAATCTCAAGCATTCAGCACAATGGTTGGATAAAGACGAAGTGTTGAAACTCAGTCCAAAAGTGAATATTCATCAAAAAAACTAATGGTGTGTGTCTGGTATTATGCACTACAGCTTCATGAAACCTGGGCAGTCGATTACAGCAGATGTCTACTGCAACCATTTGGTTGAAATGATGAGGATGCTTGTGATTAAGCAGCCGAGATTGGTCAATAGAGACAGGCCAATCTTCTTACAAGACAAGGCTCGACCACATGTCACACAAACAAAGCTGGTCAAACTACAGCAGCTGGACGTGGAAAGTCTCTGTCATCCACAGTTTTAACCAGATCTTGCACCAACTGACTACCACTTCTTCCAGGCTGTGGACCACTTCTTGCAAGGAAAAATATTCCATAGGCTGGCCCAGGCTGTTTTCTGACAACCTGCCTGAAGCCCCCTGCTCACATGCAGTACTGATTCCCTAGAATGCCTTTTGAGATTCTAGAAAAGAAATCCACTTTTAAAGAGACTCCATGCTCAGTCTGTAAAAGTGTCCCCAGCAAGGTACAAGGCACTCACTCATTGTCCTGAATGTGCTCCTTCTCGGTAACTCTGTCCATAGCTGCTGACAGCAGAGCTCCAAGAAGGCAGCCTAAAAATCTCAGGCTGGCTCTTCAGGCAGGTCAGTTTCCAGGAAATACCAGGTGCTCCTCTCTTAACTATTTCAAATCTAAAGAATAAAGAAAGTAAATGGAAACTGCTTTTAGAGTGACAGACTAATACTGTAGGGTTTGTTTCCTTTTTCAAAAAATGCATTAATGTAAATTAAAATGATTAAACCATTACTTTTTTTCCTTTTTTTTCCATAAAAAAAATTATTCAATTCTCAACAAGCTGTGGAAAAAGCCTTTTCATGATTTTATCACTGCTTGCTCTCCAGGCTTCTTCACTGTTGGCATAAACAAGCTACCATTAAGATGACAAACTGTGTCTATAATTTAGGCTTATACTTTGATTAATTATACTGCTTCTTGTTTGAGATATAATAAACTACACTTTTGATTTGAAATCAAACATTTCATATTTAATGACCTAATACATTAAAAGCTAAGTTAGTGGCTGTGGAGAGAACATTCAGGTTAGTATCCGAACGGCAAGGGATCCATTAAACTATTTTCCCAATTCTGGGAATAGGCCAGTCCAATTATTATTATTTTTTTTTACCTAGTCCAATAGTCCAATGGTGTGTTCTCAAAGCTGTCAGAAATTTGTATTTAACAGTACTTATTTTAACCTTTCCCATGAACCTCCTTGAAAATGTAAGACTTTAGGATTTGTAAAAAACTTTCAGGAAAAAAAGCATGAGAATAAAACAATTAACTGTGGACAAGAAGACTTTAAACGGTGATGGTTAAAGATGCAACTGACAAAGAAACTTTTTCTGTGTCCTACAACAATTCAACATAATATCTATAATTATGGATGATAACATATACCAAGACATATCAGAATTTTAGAAATCTCATACAATTTTGAAACACATATGAATAACATATCCATACAAATACAACTCAAAGAAGGTTAAACAATATTTTGTATTTGAAAATTTTTTTTATATAAATTATCATACCAAATAACCCAATTAACATATTATCTCTCTTTTTCATGCTTTAGGGACCTTTGGAACATTCCAAAGTTAGTTTGAGGTCAAAAAGACCTAATTTTGATTTTTGAAAATAAAGGTTTAAAAAACTTGGTCAAAATAGGATCACAAGTCACTATGCAATAATAGTCATTAGTTTTAAAAAAGTGATCATTAAAAGACTTTAAAAGCAAACACAGGAAGGTATATATGGTTGTTAAAACTATAAATCTTTAAAATCTTTAACTCAATTTTCCTAAGTAATCAAACTATTTAATAAAGACAGCATGAGCACGAGGCACCCAGAATCTGTTTTTCTCTCCTCTTTTCCTTTTTTCTTTTGCAGTTTACTTAAAAGACAAACAATAATCTTTTACTATTTCCTATTAATACTACACAAAAATCTTGTTTAAAAGAGAAAAACAAATTTTACTTTATATTAGTGCACTTTGGTTTTTTAAATTTATATTTAGATAGACTTAAGGGTACAAGTGGTTTTTGCTTACATGGATAAATTGTGTAGTGGTGACGTCTACGATTTTAGTGTATCTGTTGCCCAAATAGTATACATTGCACCTGGTAGGTAGTTTTTCTTCCCTCATCAATCTCCCAACCTCTCTGCTTCTCAGTCTCTAATGTCCATTGTATCACTCGATATGTCCCTGCAAACATGTAGTTTTGCTCCCACTTAATAAGTGATAATATGTAGTGTTTTGTTTTCCATTCCTGCATTACTTCACTTAAGATAATGGCCTCCAGTTCCATCTGAGTTGCTGTAAAAAACAAAACATTATTCCATCCTTTTTTATGGCTGAGTCGTATTCCATGGTGTATATATACCAGATTTTGTTTATCCACTCTTGGGTTGATGGTCACTTAGGTTGAGTCCATATCTCTGCAATTGTGAATTGTGCTGCAATAAACATACAAATGCAGGGTTTTTTTTTTCATATAATGACTCCTTTTCCACTGGGTAAATACCCAGTATTGGGATTACTGGATCAAATGGTAGATCTACTTTGGTTCTTTGAGAAAACCCCATACTGTTTTCCATAGAGGTTGTACTAATTTGAAGCCCCACCAATGGCATACTAGGGTTCCTTTTTCACTACACCCTCACCAACATCCATTGTTTTTTGATTTTTTAGTTATGGCCATTGACAGGGCTAAGGTGGTTTCTCATTGTGGTGTTAATTTGCATTCCCCTGATGATTAGTGATGTTAGACATTTTTTCCATATGTTTCTTGGCCATTTGCATATCTTCTTTTGAAAAATGTCTGTTCATATTTTGCCCACTTTTAATAGTATTATTTGGGTTTCTTCCATGCTGATTTGTTTGCGTTCCTTATAGATTCTGGATGTTAGTCATTTGTCAGGTGTATAGTTTGTGAATATTTTTTCCAATTCTGTAGGTTGTCTACTAAACTCTATTGATTCTTTTTGTGTGCAGAAGCTCTTTAGTTTAATTAAGTCTCATTTATTTATTTTTGTTTTTGTTGCATTTGCTTTTGGGGCCTTAGTCATCACTTTTGATATTAAGGCTTAATTTAAAAACCCTTATAATAACTTCAATTTTAATCAATTTACTCACACAAGCTCTTTCCTTTTCCCAACTTTCTATATCCATTTATTTTTGTCTGTGACATTACTTTCTCCATTTACTTATTTTGAAATAAGCTTTAAATATCCTATAAACTAGACAAAGTTACTTTTTTTCTTAACAAATACACATATTCATGCCTTTTTCAAAATTTCAGAATATTACGGGATGACAAATGCTTTGGTTACATAAATTGTCTTTGCACTGCCCAAGTCAGAGCTACAAGTGTACCCATCCCCCAGACAGTGCGCAACACACCCGTTAGGTGTGAATTTACCAATCCCTCTCCTCCCTCCCACCTGCCCGGCACCCAGTGAATGTTACTTTCATATGTGCTCATAACTGTTGATCAATTAGTACCAATTTAATGGTGAGTACATGTGGTGCTTGTTTTTCCATTCTTGTGATACTTCACTTAGAAGAATGGGCTCCAGGTCCATCCAGGATAATACAAGAGGTAGTTCACCATTGTTTTTTGTGGCTGAGTAGTACTCCATGCTGTACATATATCACATTTTATTAATCCACTCATGTATTGATGGACTGTTGGGTTGTTTCCACATCTTTGCAATTGTGAATTGTACTGCTATAAACATTCAAGTGAAGGTGTCTTTTTTATAGAATGTCTTTTTTTCCTTTGGGTAAATACACAGTCCTGGGATTTCTGGATCAAATGGTAGTTCTACTTTTAGTTCCTTGAGGTATCTCCATATTACTTTCCATAGAGGTTGTACTAATTTGCAGTCCCTCCAGCAGTGTATGAGTATTCCTCTTTACATCCACACCAACATTTGTTCTTTTGGGACTTTTTGATAAAGGCCAGTCTCACTGGAGTTAAGTGATATCTTACTGTGGTTTTGATTTGCATTTCCCTGATGATTAGAGATGTTGAGCAATTTTTCATGTTTCTTGGCCATTACCCTGTCTTCTTTTGAAAAGTTTCTGTTCATTCATTTGCCCGTTTTTTAATGGGGTTGTTTGGTTTTTTTTCTTGCTGATTTTCCTGAGATCTATATCGGTTCTAGTTATCAGCCTAGTTGATAGGCTGATATCGATGATATCATCGATGGTTACATGCTATCAATGTATAGCATGCAAATATTTTCTCCCATTCTGTAGGTTGTCTATTCACTCTAATGATTGTTTTCTAGGCTGTGCACAAGCTTTTTAATTTAATCAGGTCCTATTTATTTATTTATTTTGGTTGTTGCTGTGATTGCTTTTGGGGTTTTCTTCACAAATTCTTTGCTTAGGCTGATGTCTATAGGAGTTTTTCCAAATTTTCTTCTAGAAATGTTATGGTTTCATGCCTTAGGTTTAAGTCTGCTATCCATCGTGAGTTGATTTTTGTGAAAAGTGAGAGGTGCGGATCCTGTTTCAGTCTTCTACACGTGGCTATCCAATTTTCCCAGCACCATTTATTAAATAGGGATTCTTTTTCCCAGTGCATGTTTTTGTCTGCCTTGTCAAAGATCAGATGACAGCATGAGGATGGTTTTAAATCTGGGTTCTCAGTCCTGTTCCATTGGTCTATGTCTCTGTTCTTGTGCCAGTACGATGTTGTTTTGGTTACTATAGCCTTGTAGTATAGCTTGAAGTCTGGTAGATTGATGCCTCCCAATTTGTTCTTCTTGCTTAAGGTTGCTTTGGCTACATGGCACCTTTTTATAACTTTTCTCACCAAGAGCACATATTGCTTTTCTTATGCATTTTGCATACAGAATTTTTTTCCTTATTTTTAGTAGTTTTAATGGCATTTATTTAAACCAACATTATTTTTATTTACCAAAGGTTACTAAAGTCATGTGAACTTGAAAAGCATTTAGGCTTATTTATTTAATTTATGAATGTTTATTTATTTTCAAGTCAATTTGGTACTATGTAGGTGATATAAAAACACATGTATAGACATTACATACATGTAGACACAACATAGAACACATACAAGTACACTTTGTGAATATAAAATCCAAAGATAAGGGGTCTCAAGGCAAAAGAGAGCAGAATATTTGACCTGAGAGAACATCTGCCCTGCCCAAGATCCTTGGGATTCCACGAGGAAGATAGAGGACCCCAAAATAGGGGGTCTATGGTGCATGTTTGGTGTTCTTCATGTGTCCAGGGTCACTGGAAATCTCCTTTAGATCCTTTCATGTGGTATGAAAGGTAGCTATAGGAAGGAGGGGCAGAAGTAAATGCAGGAACAAGTCTTAGAAAAGCTACTATGGGTGTTTTCCAAAAAGGCTGATGAAGTTTTAATTAGAAGCATTTCAGAAAGACTCAGTTGACTGAGAAGTTTCTATGTGGAAAATAAATCCAACAGAAATAGAGAAATAGAGAAGTCTTAAAAACATAGTTTGAATATCAGTTTTCAATGAAGCTGACTTTTGATCACAGAAATTTTTTTAAAAAATCTTTTCAAATCTCTTATTAGATTTTCATCTAGAATAGTAGAAAATTTTTTTGCTGCCCTTTCACCAGAGCTGAGAGACTATAAACTAAAATTTAAAACCAAAGCATACCTTTAAATGACTCAAAACTAAAACAAACATATGAAACCAAAACCAAGAAAGATTTTATGGCTTTAACCAAGGCCTCCAAAGAGGGAGGAAAAAGCTGAAACCCTCCCATGATCCATACCATTACCAACAACAGCTTAAAGAAAGGAAAGTTTAATTAGCCACCAATGCGGCACAACCCACATCTCTGTCTGGCCATATTCTTAGGCTATCCAGCCTTTTGGCTGGCTGCCTATACACAAAGGCCCTACAATTTGTGTATGCCTGACTGAGAGAAAATCAAAAAGAGACAAACAGTAGGTAAGACAAAACAGAAAATCAAAAGCTGTTCACAGGGGAAGAAAGGATTACAAATAAATGAGTACCACAAAGGGTCCAGAACCATACAGATAACTTAAAACAACAAATTAAAATTATTTTTATAAACTTTTTTTTCTTTCAGTCAAAATACTTACATCTTCGAGGGACTGACACCATGATTTAAAATCAAACCTGGTCACAGCAATGAAGGCTCCAGATCTTAGCCTCTAGACCACGAGCTTGATTGCCATTTTTGCAAATCCTGCAGGGAATCCAAAGCAGACAGCTTGAGCATTCAAACAACTTTAACTTTTTCTCAAATCTGATTTCTGTTTTTCAATCTTGCCAGGGGAGTTTGTAAGGTAATTGTTATATTTCTTTTGTAACCTTCTAATTTGATCTTTCTGTAGACACTAATGGTTGAAATATTTTTCTCTTATCAGTCTGAATTTAGAAAGGAAAAAAAGACAAACTTATTTTTATCATCTTCAACCAGATTCCTCAAAGAAAGACCCAGGAGCCTGACTGGTAAGAAATTTTTACCCTTTTTGCCAGCTTGTCAGGTTCTGGATTCCCTTTACTGCAGATTCCAGAAGAGCAGAGTAGATTTGGTTTATCCTGCTCATAGCACCAAATCTGTAGCTGCCAAGGAAAAGCTTCCCCTCCACCCTTGGAAGGTTCCCTGAAAATGAACTGACAATAGACAGATTAATAAGAGAAGAGATATAATGAGCATAAGCATGAGGGAACCACATGAGAATGATTACCCGATAACCCAATGAAGTCCAGATGTTTATATGCTCTTCTTCATAGGAAAAGGGAAGGTAAGGTAAATGTGACAATTGTTGAGTGGTAGTAAATTATTTTTAGCAGAGAGGAATAGACCCAATGCTCAGACAATGGTTAGTAAATAATTTTGTGGGAGAATTGAATGGGGCTAGAGAACAGAGTCCATCTGGGGTTTCAGGTTTGATGTTTAATTTTTATCCTCTTCCTACATGATATGAATTTTAATCTTTTCTGGTTAACAAAATTTCAGAAAGGGGATTGAAGACATTTGCATTCATCTTCGGAAGATTCTATTTCTATGTGGATAAGGGAATTTCAGAGAAGAACTTTCTTCCGTGTTTTGGGAGAGACAGAGGTTTGAAAGACAGGAGGGGTGGGGGAAGGTCAGAGAGGCCTTGGGGCTGCTTCTTTACCTCAGTATGTCCAAGTGCCATATTTTGGGGTATCATTTTCTGAGCTTCAGCACTATGCACAGTTAAGTTTAAAGTTTCTGGAATCAATGTTCAATATCCTAAATGGACATAGATGTTTTCTACGAGTGTATTATTCAGGGCTCAACCACAGAAACAGAACCAGCAGTAGATCTACGTTAAGAGTTTAATTGCAATGAATTGGCTTACTCTTTTGTGGGCTTTCACTGAGAAAATTGAAATACATAGGGAGAAGAGGTCACTGGGAAGGCAGGAACTCTTGGATAGGAGCTGAAGCTCCTACCCACAGTCAGAATTCCTTCTTCAGCCAAATCTCAGTTCTGATCTTAAAGCTTTTCGGCTGACAGAGACAAGCACATTCAGATCGTCCAGGAAGATCTCCGTTACTTAAAGTCAGCTGATTATGGGCTTTAACAGCACCTACAAAATGTGTTCACAGTTATTGCTGTATCAGTGTTTGATTGAATAACTGGAGACAAAAGCCTGGCCAAGTGGGCACATCACATTGAGCCTCCCAATGAAGAAGGGATACAGGAGAACATTTGTATGATTGTGTTTTATGTTAATGAACTTTTCTGGTGTTTTTGTTAGTTGTTTTCTTCTTTCATTACCTGCTAAGATGTATGCATTAAAAGGCTTTTAACACTCCCTTTTTCATTATGTCTCAATTGCCTCTCTTGTGCACATAGATCCCCCACTATGCTAGATAGCGTTTTCAAAAGACATCCCAAATATATATCTAATTTCATATGTTCTTCCTACAAAGTGATATTGATATTCTTTGTATCAAAGTAATGTTGATCCTCCTTGAACTTGGCCAGACCATTGCAAATGCCCCGACCAGCAGGGTGTGGGAGAACTGATGCTGTGTGACTTTTTAGTCTAGGTCATAAAAGTTGAATGACCTTCACCTGGCTCTCTTTTCTACTTGGGTTGCTTGCCCTTTGAACCAGACAATATGTTGAAAGGAAGTTCAGACCACATGGAGAAGTCACACACAGGTGACATATTCATACATGTTGGTGTATGAAGTGAGCCTTCTGATGAGTCCAGCACCCAACCTCAAGTCTTCCAGCTGGGACTAAAGACATTGTGGAGTGTAGAAAAGCCATCTCTACCATAATCTACCTGACTTTCTGGGTCTGACTATCCCAAAGTGAGATAAATAGTTGTCCTATGCCACTATATTTTGGGGGTAATTTTTTATCTAACACTAGTAATTTGGAATTTCTACCTTGTAGCCACCTGAAACCTCATTCTAACAGGGTGAGGGGTGGCTACTTGAATTTAAAAGAAGTTGCCCAAAATATTCCAAACCAACCAGGCAGAATAATTTTGTGTTTACTGACCTTCATGAAATATACATAAATGTTACCACCTAAAATTCAAAACAGCAAACATTTTTCAATGAATAAATATAGAGATTGTTTACATTCTGTTGTCATTTTGCTTGCAAAGATATAAATGTTTGCTTGAATTTTTCAGCAAAGCAGACCTAAACATTCAAATTATGTGTTTGCTTATTGATTCTACTCTGTAATTTAATTGGTGAGTCCAGCAGCACAAGTACTGAGAAAGGAAACTGCTGTCTTTGAAAAGTCATAGGAAAAAGAAAATATTATAACTAAACTCTTCTAAATTACTTCTGCAGTCCACCAATTTTTTGCCTCTAGAAGACCAAGTGTACTGCAAATAATAAAACTAGGCATCACTAGTCAAAGTGAAAGAGACTAAAATTACGAGCATCAATCTTACCGTTACATAGGCCAGTGTTTCAGTCTGGATTTTTGTGTAATTGCAAGTTTCCTCCACTACTATTAAATAATCATAGATTTTTCAATGAGATAAGGTAAATTGCTAGGTACAGAGCCTGATACAAAATAAGTTCTTAATAAATGAAAAAAATGAATTCCAGTGAAAAGTGAAAAAAATGAAATAATACAAATTGACACAATTATAGACATTATTATATTTATGCAAACCTTATTATATGTTTGCTGCTTTTGAACAAAATAAAACAACAGTACACTTGAATTATTTTAAAAGAGATATATGAGCTAAGCAAGCTTCAGAAACCAGAATACTATCCAATGATACGGTAGGCACTATGGTTTTGTTTTTAGAGAAGATGCTAGATCTACCACAATCCAATAACAAGATCCTTCTTTTTGGTAAGAATATGATATTAGTTTTCAATTGCTGCCATAATAATTATCTCAAACTTAGTGGCTTAAAACAACACCTATTTTTTATCTCCTAGTTCTATAGATCAGAAATCCTGGTATAGTATGGCTCAACTAGGTTCTCTGTTTAAGAACATTGCAAGGCATCAAGGTGTCAACAGAACTGTGCTTTTCCTGAAGGTTCTAGGGGTAAATCTACTTTCAAGTTCATTCAGTTTTATGAGCAAATTTGTTCCCTTCTTGCTATAGGACTGAAGCTCCTGTCTTCTTGCTGGGTGTCATCCAACGACCAATGCTTGCTCCTAGATGTTTTTTAAACATGATTTCTGTGTGGCTAACTCTGGCAATGGTAGCTAAGCCCTTTTTGTGCTTAGAAGCTTTCTGATGGTCCCTTTTGCCACATTTCTCCTGCTTCTAGATGGAGAAAGTTCTCTGATGTATCTAGAACATAGGGCTTTGCTTTTATCTGTTCTGTGCACTTACCAAATTACCTAACAAGACTGATGGTGAGTACTGTAGTTGATATTAGTTGATATTTAAACCTGCCCTCAGTGAAAGTGAGCAAAGTTGGCAAGATAAAAATTTGGATGAAGAGAATGAGTTGTCCCTTAGTTTCTACAGGGGATTGGTTGCAGGATCTCCACCCCTAACAAAATCTGCAGATGTTCAAGTCCACTCTATAAAATAATGTAGCAGTGTAGCATTTGTATGTAACCTACATTACCTTCCCATGTACTTTAAAATCATCTCCAAATTACTTATAATACCTAATGCAATGTAAATTCTATCAAATGGTTGTTATACTGTATGGTTTAATTTGTGTTATTTTTTATTGTTATTTTTTATTTTTAAAATATACTCAGTCTGCATTTGGTTAAATACATGGATGAAGAATCTATGGATACAGAGATCCAACTATAAATGATTGGCAGAAAAAATAATTTTTGAAAACTGCTTCTTAGCATCATTAATGCACAATATCTAAAGCAAATACTGAAATAAGTTTAAAATAAAATTTTGGAAGATGTATGAAATGTTGCTGTTTTAATCTTAATTTGTGCAATTTGTAAAGAGGTAATTATTAATAACCCAATATACCACAATGAAATTTCAAGGAGATTTTTATTTTTAACAGGCAGATTTGAAGTTCTAATAATGATACATTTTCAAAGTGACACCATTTTTCTATAGCACTTAAAACCAATACTTTAGATTTTTTCAAGAAAAAGATTTATGTTATTTTAGGCTTTATTGGTTTTACCAAACATGAAGATCAGAATCTGTGATCTGATATAATAATATAACAGATATAATAATATAGTAATATATTATTAACATTTGTGGTTTATTTTAAGTACTTCCTATCTTGTGTCAACATATTACTTATGCTTCATTTTAAGGACTTCACTGGTTATATCTAGAAAACAGGTAAGACAGTTTTTCAAATAACTTTTTAAATACAATTTGAACATGATAGTAGCATTGATGTCTCAAAATAGGCATTAGCATAAAAACGTTCCTTCCAAATTAATTGATATATAGTAGTTGCTATTTATTCCTTTTAATGGCTACTTAATATTTCACATTGTAAATGGGCCATAATGTATTTAATTATTTTGTTTCCATTTTTCTACTATGAATAATGAATACTTCAATAAACATCATTATACATTTGTCCTCAAAAAAAAAACTTGGATCACTTCTTTTTGTTATTGCATATCAAAGAGAATAGCATTAAATTTTAAAAAATCAATTAATTTATAACCTTATTTATTAAACAAAAAATAAAAATCAACTGAGAGCAAACTATTGCACAGACCTTAACTGAAGGGGAAATTCTAAGCAACATTTTCTCTACCAAGATTTTTAATGACAATGGGCATCCATGGTGCAAGTATGTTAAACCTCTCGCTATACATGTCTCCAGTCCTTACTGAGGGAAAAAATGGTCACAATCAGCTAGAGTTTTTGGATTAGTCAATCTTTCTTGAAACTTCAAAATAAAATATTCAAAGTTGAGAACAAATTAATCATAACTGTATGTCAATAAAAATATGAATTACTATAATTAGCAACTTAAAATATACTACACAAATAAAAACTTATCTCCCAGAAAAATTTTAAATCAGGTATGTTTTTATCATTTTTAGAAGAAATCAGATTTTAAAGGGAGATCAGTAAAAAATATGGAAAAGGATATATAGACCTAAAAATTGGATTCATGATGCAAAGTTGTTTCTTGAGTGAAATAAACCTGTTGTACAGAATCTGGACTAACATCTGTAGGTGACTCCCAGTGAACATATCTGATGGAATGTGAGCTAAGACAGTGACAGGTGGACTAAAACAAATTCTTCAGGTTTTCATGTTTCAAACTGCCATTGGTTGACATTAGAATAAGCCTCAGTTTGCTGGGCAGGTTTTCTTCAGCACAGAAAACATGGTGATTTAAGTATCAAATGGCTTTTAAGGATATTTGCAATGCGTTGAATTAAGAAAGAATCAACTTGAATTATAGGTATCATTCTAAAATCAATTTTTATAGTGAATGATGAAATATTATACGTGACTAAAAAACAAATAAGCACCATTAAAGACGGTTTATTCCATTGTGGTACAACTCTAAACAACAACATATGACTTATTAATAAAAGGATATACAATATGGAAATCAAGGAGATCATGGCAAAAACAAATTAAGTAAAACGAAAAAAAATTACAGAAAAAAATGGTGGTTTGCCCACATTTGGTTATCTCTACTCCATGTGGAAACTCCTTTAAATATAAAAAAATTTTAAAAAGAAAAGGAAATATATGCAAACAGTATGAAAGAAGAGGTATCATACATAAGATAATTCAATGTTTGATTTTAGAAAAATAAGCAGATGGGGATGTGGTAGCTTCCTTAAAGCAATAGAAGAAAAGACCTAAGTGTCTACAGAGGGATATAGAGAAGGAATAAGATTCAACTAACACCATCAAATTCCGGAAGAACTCAAAACTTGGAGACATCAGGTAATTAGAAAAACAGTGCAGAAAAGGAGTAGGCACAATAGAACAAGCCATGATTGTTGCTGGCTTTGAAAATGGAGTGAGAGATCATGAGCCTAGGATTATACGTGGCCTCTAGAAGCTAGAAAAGGCAAAGAAAGTAATTTCCCCTAAAACCTCCAGAAAATACACAGCTCTCTTGACCCATTTTAAACTCCTGACCTCCAGAACTATGGGATAATAAAGTTGTGCTGTGTTAAGCCATTAAGGTTATATTAATTTGTTATAGCAAATATAGAAAGATAATACAGAGGAACATAGCAGGAACAGAAGATTGCTATTTTTTTTTCATTTTAAGACAGCAATGCATTTTACTTTGTTTCAATCATGTGAATATTTCACTTTTACTAAAGTAAATACTGAAATAAGTAAAAATGGGTAGGAGAACCTAGGGAATTGCCCATGAAAAAGAGCTGGTCATGTAACTGGTCCAAGTATATGTGGTCAGTAATAGGACAGATAACCAAATCCCTGAGATAATTTTTGATACAGTTGACTTTCTAATGGTTATTTACAGTTCCTTGTCTTTTTCCTTCCAAACTTTGTTAAAACTGTCTCATGACTTTGCATTTTCTCTAGATCTCTTTCATGACTTTCATTTCTACATTCTGTTGCTTAATTGTATACAGAACCCATCTGACACTGACACCTCTGCATGGCATGGCTCCTACTCATTTCCAAAATTTTAGATCCATTTCCTTACATAGACCTTCTCTTATAACTCAATTGAACTTTAGATTTAACCTTACATATTCTTTTTGTTCTTTTTTCTGATGTTGCTTTAATGTAATAGCCTTTTTTTCATTTTTTATTTTGGTCACTTAATTGAGTCTTATATTGTATTCAGGATACTGCTCAAATCCTATCACTTCCTTGAAGACTTACTGGACCATTTCTGAAATGATCATTGGGTCTACATTAATCTTTTAGTGGCCAGTGTCACAAATTCAGTTCAAATTGGTTTAAGATTAAAAGGGAATTTATCAATTCATGTCATGAAACAAAAGCCCAATAATATAATAGGCTTCAGGCATAGCTAAAGAGCTGAAATAATGTGCTCAGGAACTCCTCCTTCTGCATCTCTAAATCCTGCTTTTTAGCCTTGGTATCATTTTCAGAAAGGCTCCTCTAACATGGTTACAAGGATTCCCTAATAGCACCATGTTTTTTCCAGCTTGCCACTTGACATAGTTCATCTTTCCAACATGTTTCAGTAAAATCAGGAAGCAAGTTATCATTGACCCAGCTTGAGTCAGTGAGATCCGATCGGAGAATAGAAAATGCAAATGGTTAGGCATGAACCATTTATGCATCACTGAATGTGAGGTTTGTCAGGACTCACACAAACTGATAGAGAATGTAGGGGAGAAAAAATGTTTTTCCTTCTTCCCATCCTATGTTTATGACTGAGGCCCCTATAACAAAAGACTAATTAACCAAAGGAGAGCATACAAATTTATGTAATCTAAGTTTTACATGACATGGTAGCCTTCATATGGAAAAGAAGACCCAAAATAATAATTAAACCTAAGTATTTTTATGCTAGGCTTGATGAAGAAGGGAAAGTTGTGGAGAAATAAAACAGGGCAAAGACTATGATCTAACAATAATAAACTGGGGGGAAATTAGCAAGGCCTGTTTTTTCAGACTCTGCCCTGTGAATCTTCATCCTCAGAGATAAAGAGGTACCTTTCCTCCAGGTGTAAAGAGGGCACAGGAGGGTCATATGACCTGCTTCAAGGGATAGTCAGAAAATCTTTCCTAGGTTTTATGACTTGATGGGCCAGGGAATAAAGGAATGGGGGTGGAGAGTGAAGAAGATAAGAGTGACCTTCCCATTTCTGTAATTTTCTCAGATTTCTTTGGCCTAAGATATTCAATATGTCAAAGTGCAATTTTTTAGGGTAATGATCTGAACCCCATGACGGAGAAGTGGTACATTCCCACAGAAGAATAAATTATTATTACCAAAAGAAAGGGAAAGGGATACTAGCCCAGAAAAAATGCAGATTTCTACTCAGATCCTATTTCTAGTCTCCTTAATATTTTTCATTTTTATTATGTGATACTTAGCTTTTGCTGCATTGTATTATTATAGTTCTAGTATATGCTTTTATTTGTATGTGTGTAATGTGTTTTTATATCTGTATCTATATCTGTATGATCTTGCATATTCATATAGACCATATACCTCCAGAAGAGAAAGGCGATATTTTAAAGTGCTTTTATACCCAATGACAAGCCCCATTATTTGTACATAATAGATGTTCAATAAGGATGTTACTTACAAAGAATTATGAGGAAGAATTTCTAAGAATTGATTAACATACCTTATGCCAGCTGATATGAGAAAATGTACAATAGAAACGAGGTTTTTATAAATATTGCATTAGTCAGTGCTAGGATCAGATATGATGAAAATTTATGTACAGAAATGTCTAACTTACTAGCTGTGGCTCTATTGTCCCAAAACCCCAAAAGAGATTTAGTTGGTCAAGCTGATTATACACAGGCAGAAAAAATGATTATGTCACTTTTCTGTCATCTATAGGTCTTATGCATCTATAGAACATAACATTTCTGAAACCAAAATTGTTAAAACACACACACACATGCATCATTCAACCAACTAGAAATAATTGCAATGTTACTTTTATACTTTAAATGTAAAAGAAAAGGACATTTCATCAGCAACTATAACATTCTAAAAGCAAGGGAAATTACATTAAACAAACTACATTAAGCAGCCAACTAGTGTTTTTCTACATTGTTGATTATTCATGAAGATTCCGGGTGGGTCCCAGCAGGCTCATACACTACCCTGCCAGGCTCAACTCTAAACCTACTCTTTGGCCTCCACTCACTTGGTCACATCCAAAGCGGCCACATCATTCTCCAGTTTGGCCTGGGTCACTGCTGTGGCCTCAGAAGCCAGCTCATAGCTTAGGGTCCTCTGGCTTTGCCTCCAGCTGAGACCTAAAGTGCTTTTCACTCCATGTGCTGTTCTGTACGCCCTGAGAGAGCATTATCTATGCATGGCACTCGCTCATTCAAATCTCAGGGAAGAGAAGACTGCAGAAATGACATCAATTGTTCTGGAGAGGACAGAGTCTCAGAAGCTATTCAATGTGAAAGTAGCCGAAAGATGGTAAGGAGAGAATCAAAAAGCAATTTCTTTTTTTTTTTTCTTTTATTTCAGAATATTAGGGGGGTACAACACTTTGGTTATATATATTGCCCATGCACTGCCCATGTCAGAGCTACAATCATGTACTTCCCCCAAACTGTGCACCCCACACCCATTCGGTGAGAATTTTCCCATCCCCTCCACCCCCCTCCCACCTGCCCGCCCCCTGGTGAATATTATTGCCATGTGTGACATAAGTATTGATGAGTTAGTACCAATTTGATGGTGAGTACCTGTGGTGCTTGTTTTTCCATTCTTGTGATACTTTGCTCAAAAAGCAATGTCTAAAGGGAAAGAACACCAAGAAGTTGCAGAGCAGAATGGTACAGGCAGCTGTCTATAGAGTGGTCCCATGGTATATGTTGACATGGAAGGGGGATTGTTCTAGAAGTCAGAAGACATGTTTGCAGGTCTGAACTTATGACAATGCAGAAATCACTTCACTTCTCATCTTTTTGTTTTCTGAAACACAAAGGAGATTATTCTCTCAGCCCAGTGTATCTCACAAGATTGTTGGAGCCATTATGATAAAATAAATGAAGCTGCCATAATAACTGCAAATCTTAATGATAATAGAATATGTGCCTAATATGTGGGTACTTATCATGTGCCAGGCAATTTTCTAAGCAATTCTCACTTGCTCGTTTATTTATACTTATGACTGCCCTCTGAAGTAGGTACTATTACCGATATTTTCCAGAGGAATGAATTGAGGGCCAGGAATATTATGTCACACAGGTAGTAAAGGGCAGAAGAGCCAAGATTAGAACCCAAGTAGACAGCCAGGCTTCAGGGTACAAATTCTCCCTAAGTAAAAACTAACTAATCATAGTGTTTCTTGGCATTTTTGGTGGCCATTGCCTTTCCTAAAACAATTGCCCAGTGCAGTCTATGGCAGAGGACCAGAGACAGGGAAAGGAAAAAAATACATGAAAATTACCATTAGCCATTTCTTTTCAAAAGCAATATACTTGTAAGTACACAAGACATAAGATTTTAGCTCGCAAACTCCCAATGATGGCACAAAGTAGAGGTTTATCCTATGTTAATAATTAAATGGAGAGCTTCAGCTTCCGTGAAGAAACTTAAAGGATTGGGATCTACACAACAGCTAATCATGGTTCATAACTTTGATAAAACAACAAATCAAAAAGAAACAGGGGAAAGTAGAAGTTTTCAAATTGGATTTTGTGGCATTTGAATGAAAACTTTTTCATTATATAAAGATGCCTCGACACGTTTTTTGAATAGGTAGGTCAACAATAAACATTTTTTGAAGAAATTTTTTCATTCATTGCCATTTTTCAGTCTGTATTATTATCCTTCTGGCATATAAGCAATATCTTCCATCAAAACTGAGAGAAAACTCTATAAGCCTATTTCTCTCCTCTGATCTCCTTTTCCTATTACCACAAACTACCCAACGTATACACAGAGATGGAAATACTGCATGCATTCTGTTTCCTGCATCTGAAAAGTAATTAATACATTTTAAAATTTTCAAATTTAACATCTGTTGTCCTTACTCTATGTCAATATTCCCTACTCAACTACCTTGCAAACACACAGAATTGGAGCAATGGTGTCTTTTGATAGTGATTTAATATAATATGGTTGCAACTACACAATGACATTCCTGTATATATTGGATTATAATTGTGTCATGACAGATGCTAACTCTTTCTAGACATAGGGGAAGACTGGGGCCAATTTCCTGCGCTCACACTTTTCCTTTCTCTGAGAAATACCTCCCAGGTAGTGTGACCATACATCACATTGCGTCTGTGGAAATTCAGATTGATCCCTATTCATTTGTTGGTTTGTTTTTCCTGTTTCCTGCCTTCACTTAGCTTTTTTCCCAGAATTTTAAAAATGAAGTATAATATTATTAGTAGTAGTGTTATTAAGTTAAACTGAGGTTGGTAACCTCCACTTGTACTCCAGCTTTTGCCATGGTCTTATTTAGTAGTATTTGAGGTACTTGGGTAGTAATCTAGTCTTTGCTTAAGCAGTGACCTGCTGTTGCTCTTTTCCTGACTTTCCCTAACAGGACATATTTAAAGAGTCTGTTTCAAAGGTGACAAGCATAGTTCTTGCTAATAAATTTAAAGGCATTGGATTGTAAGCAAATAGAGGCAGTTAATTCTTTCTGGTCAGTGGTGGTGGAGAAAGTGCTCTTCCACGTTGCTTTGCCTGCTGGCCCAGCCGGTGGTGGTGTGTGGCTAGTGACACAGCCTTGGAGATGCACAGGGTCCACAGGCTACCAGGCAACAAAATCAAAGGGAAACATGGTACAATGTGTGGCAAATGGTGGCAAATGTGTATGCTCTTTTACAATTCCCCAACCCCTTCCCCTCACCCTGCCCGGTCCCACCTGTCCTCCTTACTCTCAACATTTCCTGCCTCTCTTCTGTGAGGTAGATAGCAAGGGATTCTGGGTCTCCCAGGGATAAAAGTGGGTCCCTGCACTGGTGCTGCACCACCTTAATCCTGTCCAGAGCGACTGCCATACCTGGGGTAGGAAGGAACACCCTATGAATCTGCCAATCAGAACTTCACACGCCAACTACAAAAGAATGCAGAGGACTCTCTAGCCCATGGGCCAAGCAGCATAGGTACAATAGAGTCCAGAAAGGGACCTAGAACAACTCGCATGCGTAGTAAGAGTCAGGTCATGCAACTCCCTACTGTCCAATCAAAGTGGTTCCATGGTAACCTCTGAACCATGAGGGAGGTCCCAATCCGGGCACTGTAAAACAAGAAGCAGACCATAACCAGGCCCTTCCTTTTGCTCTCCCTTTGCTGCAACGATGGGTCTGGTCATCATCTGTGGAGTATGTATCACGCTCTGTAAACCTATATCTTGCTTTTGCTGTATAAGCCTATCTTTTTCTCCTCAATAAACCTCATTTTTGTGCTTGCCTTACTTTGGTGCATCTGGTCATTCTTTGGCCATGAGTGTGCCAAGAACTGACATTTCAGACTAAAACCTGACACTTCTTCTCTGCTCTTAATCATCAGGACTTATCATGGTGCCTTCATCTCTGATCATGGCAGTGTCCTCAAGGCCAGATTTTTCAGGTTACCTTTATTCATCACACTGGAAGCACCATGGAGTTCAGTATATCATTTTATCTGATTGCTATCCTTATAACCACACTCTCTACAATTTCTGAAACATTTAGTTTGATGGAGTTCAGGACACACTACCCAAAAAATATGGCAGTTTGGCATACTGAATATTTTAAGCTGAGGGAAATTGAGAAAACCAAAGAAGCAGGAAGGTCTCTGTGACCTTCTCCTGCCTCCTCCTCCTGAAGTGGGACCTAGAAAGTAGAGTTTCCCTTACTCTTCTCCCCTGAAGTGGGCCACAAAGCCTAGCGGAACTTCCCCTGAAATAGGTCACAAACCCTCATGTGCCCTATATCTAGGAGGAAAGAAATGAAGACACAGAGACAAGAGGAATCTGAACAAACAGGTTTTTCTATGTTCCCCCCAGTTTATTACCATTAGATCAAACTCCTTTACTCAAACATGTTTCTTTAAAACTATTCACTTCTTCCTCAGACATAGCATAAAATATACGCAGATTTTCCCTTTTCTTTGGGTCTTTATTTCTGAAGTGTCTCATGCCATGTAAAACTTATATTTAAAATATTTGTACATTTTTCTCTTGTTAATCTGTTTCTTGTTATAGGGGTTCCAGCCATGAAATTTATGATGTATGAGGAAAAATACTACTTTTTTCTCCTCTTCAAACTGCATACTCCAGAATGCAACATTTATATGAGTGTCTCCTTTACTTTTTGCTCTAATTGAAATCTGGCTCTTTCCTAAAAACAGTAAGTCCCCTGTAGCCGAAGGGTACTAGATTATGCCACCCTCAAAATATGCCTTTTTGGCGTATGATTATTTTGACCTAATTGCCATTAAGAATCAGAAGACGCAGAAAACGTGCTAAAAAAGGGAATGAGTTTTACTTTCCTAAAGTAAATTTACATTATTAAGGAATTTAAGATTTTTAAAGATGTCCTATATCAGGAGGAGGAGCACTCTTAACAGGTCTTATCAATGGCAAAGACTGAGACTTAAATCTGCCTAACAGGCCTTATTAAACAGCCTTTGTTTATCATATTTTTCCTGGATGCTTTCCTATAACTTGCCTCCTCCAAGAAGTAGCACAAACCCCCCCTTTATTTTCTGAAGGTGGTATGTAAGCCCAAGTTCTACCCACCACTTTGGATTACTCATTGCTGGGTTGTCTCATGTGTACATGCACAATGCACATGTTAACAAACTTCTGTGTGTTTTTCTCTTATTAATCTGTCTTGGACAAGTCTTACACAGGGCCCCTGTTAGAGAGCCTAAGATGGGCAGAGAAAACGATTTTTTTTTCAATTTTTCCTAATCTGCTCAAAATTTACATACTTTGAACTGGTCAAATGATGATCTATAAACTGGTAATTCAGGGAAATGAAAATATAGAACTTTTATCTAGTAGAGTCCAATCTGTCACTTTCACAAGCTTAAACTCATTTCAAGCTATCAAAGCACAGAAAGAAATTATTTTTCAATATTCTACATTATAAATATTTTGGAATGTTTATAGCAGTGTTTTCTTACATGGATGAATTATAAAAGGAGCAATCTTTAGGAAACAAATAAAATCAGACATTCAGGCACAATTTGTTATTGAGAAACATGTCCCTAGAGCCTGAAGTGCAGAAAAACATGAATCACATCATGCATCTTGGGGTGCCAGCACAGCATTGTATTGACAATAAACTTGAAGGAGAATGAGGTCATTTTTCAGCCAACTTCCAGAAATTGCCTCTTTAAAATTCTTACTTTCTTAACTGCAATAAATAACTGTGTTTCCAATTTCTAGACCTGAAAAAAAAAAATGTACTGCAGCCCACAGTAGGTGATGTCTCTCAAAGGTAGGGGGAAGAGTACACAGTCTTGTGTGGAGTAAAACCCAGCCATTAAAATAACTTTGATGACAGCTGTTTTTTCCATGGAGCTCATTCACTATATTGAAATAATTATGCCAATGTGGACTTTAATTAGCCTAAAAGCTTTTCTGTATGGAAACAGGATGGAATGTTGGTTACTAAAGGAAAACACCAAATGTGTTTTTTGTGGAGAATAACTCTGTAGCAGGAGGGTGTGAGAAAACATTTCTTTGTCCTTCTGCATAGGTAATTTCTATATATTTAATTTGTTGTAGTTAGTGAATGATAATAAATAAGAAATTCTATGTAACCCAGGTGTTGTATGATGTAAGTAGAATATACTTTCATATAATGGCTTACATTCTCTCTTATCTTTTTTTTAATCTAAACAGTAGGTTAACACCTACTGTTTTAAGATATAAATTTGGCTGAGCCCAGATCTTAAATATATTGAAACTCTAAATCTAGGTTAGTCTTTCTGAGCATTAAGCTATTAATATGCAACACTAAGCTAACATTATGGGGCATAGAAAAGGTGTCTACATAGCTACTATATTTAAGGCACTGTGCCATGTGATAATACATAGTATAAATCTAAGGAAGTCATGTCCCTTGACTGCAAGGAGTTCACACTTTAGTGGAGAAGTGGGAGGGATTTCAGAAGGCTTAGTAGACATATATGTAATTGATTTTGTAATACTTTAACATTGATAAATATACTAGTTATAAAATATTGTGAAATTACAGATAAGGAAGTGATGGATTATTAAATTTAGGTAGGATATCAGGATAGGGCCCACAAAGTGAGTGATACATGAATTATGAATTAAGAGAAAAGTAAAATGTAGACAGAGAAATGAAAGAGAAAATTTTAGATATGGAGAAACTTAAGCAAAGGGCATAGTCTCATATTTAGCATGTTTGAAAAATATATCCTACATTTTCACAGGCCCTAATGTCTCATAGTCATCATATTGCTAATTAAGGATTTAAAAATATTAATAATTAAATCATAAAATAGCTGCATTGAAATAAGCATGTGATTTCTAATTCAGTTTAACCTCTTCTTCTTCAGAAGCCCAAGGACAGAGGCCATTTAGCCTGGAGTGATTAGCTACAGTTAGATTTTAAATTCTTCCTTAATCAACTCATATAAGATGCTCTAAAACAGGTCTTTTGGCAGTGATATGGTGTCATAAGTATTTGATCTCTTGTAAAATCTTATCATTTCCATCATATCCAACTTCCAAAGCCTTTTACACTAGATAATAGGACTTCTGACAGATTTTCTAAAATATTGATTAAAAGGTCAAACAATAGCTTTTGCTTTTGTTATAGTTTTTCATTTGTACTTAATCATCTTCAGGAATACTATAAAAATTTCTAAATTAATGCTTCAAGATGCGTAAAAGTCCTCATTTATTTCCTGGACATTAAGTAAACTTCTTGCTATTCAAGTGTAAATTTTGAATCACAAACTCTGCACATGTTCAGTAACATATTCATGATTCATCTTGTTTCTGCCATGTTAATCTAAAGTAATTTTAGTATTTGTTAATGAAAAGTAATTACTGTAACTATTAAAACAAGTTCATTACTTAACTCAAATTTTTGAACTGGTAAAGATTTAGGCTGTTATGAGACTTATGAGTTAGCCTTAATTTTGAGATACAAACAAGGTTATTTCCTAATAAAGCATTAATGAGGGGTGAAAGAACAGATACGTAATTAAGTACCAATATAACGGAGGTATCTCTTGACCACTCCTCATTTACCCATCTTCCTTTCCAAACCTAACATATGCAATCATGTACTACTAGTAGAAATTCTGGGCCAAATCCGAGAGGTGATTGGTAGCTAAAATCCAGTGGTGAGTTATTGAATTTGTACTGCTTAACTGTGAGTAGGCTTAACCATACAGACATTACCTTCAAACTACATGGGGCCAATATTCGTTCTTCCTTAACAGCACTGAGAGTGTAGGCAGGTTATATAGTTTTAAGCTTGCAAATGACCACCTCACACACAAACACACAGCTGCACACATACACATACACTCATAGACCCAGCACAAAGAAATAAGCATAGCAGCTATGGTCCTTGAATATGTCCCTATGACTGCAATTCTAAGAGTTGCAGAAAAGTTTTGAGTAAAACATTTGAGACCATAAATTCAGGTAGAGAAAAACCTATTAGTTAAATATACTGGAAAAATATGCTGATGTGAAAATGCTAAAGAGAATATGTTCAGAATCTCAGCTCACCAGTTTGGTAAATAATTTATCTTCCCTAAAGCCAAATCTCCTCATCTGTAAGATAGTGACAATAACACCTGCCTTGTCCTTCTGTTCAACCTATATATCCTGTTGTATTATTCATAAATCTCCCAAATCAGAGAGATGATTTTCAGTTTCCTTTGTTAAATCTTTTGTTTCATTCACAAACCTGGCTAATAAAATGCCTTTAAATATTGTAAACTGCATTTATACATTTGATGCATTTTACTTCTTTTCAAAATACATACTTCATTGCCTAATTTATATATAGACTTTTAAAATTTTGTAATTCTTTTAAGTCCAATAAATTAAATTTATAAATATAGTAATACTTAAATTCACTCAACATTGCTGTACTATTCATAAACTTACTCTGATTTTGACCTAAGAATTATAAGTCTAAATTAATTCTTCAAATAACACTTTATTTGTGTTAGAATCAAAAGATAGACCTATCATATTAATAGTTCACATTAATAACATGTTTAAAATACTAAAAATACATTGATTATTTTGTGACATAACATAATAGTAATGTTTACTATTAATTTGATCATTTAGACATTTTTATATTTTATTTTAAAGTTTTCAAAGTTATTCCCACTAAGAAACCAATATATCTGGAACTGAAAAAATTGGAGCTATTTTCCTCATGACCTTGATTTTCAGAATCTCCCCTTACCACTGATGTTTCCTCCTAGTAATTTTGCATCCATGGACACCACTCTACTACTTGTCTATAAATCCCCACTTGTCCATACTGTATTTAGAATTGAGTCCAGTTCTATACTGGGGAATCTTTCACCCTATTGCAATAGTTCCTGAATAAAATCTGTTTTTCCCACTTTACCGCTCAGCTCTGGTTTTCTTTAACACAACTTATGTAGAAATTAAATGATGTTTCACTGATCTATGTAAACAAAACTGATTTTCAAGATCACAATTTCTACAATGGTCCTTTATTAATAGTTTTTTTAATGATAAAAATGCCCTCAAGTTTAAATAAAACTACTGGATTATTGGATGATAACTATTAAAGTGTTTTATCCTTAATTCCTATTTTGTCTCTTGGGAAAATGTTAGATAAGTCTTACATTATATTTCCTCTTAATCATTGCTACACTTTTCTATATGTTGTCTTTTCTGAGAGTCTATCTTTGCAAACCAAAAATTAGATGCTTCATTTTTCATGATATCTGGAATGACTCATTTTCTGTAGCACTAGACCTTCAAGATTATTTTATCACTTTATACATTTACAACAGAATTAAAAGCAAATTTTATTATATATCATGTTTTTCTATACTAGATCCATTTTAAGAGCTCCTAGAAAATATTTTTTTCTGAATTAATTAAATTCATAAAGCAATATCAGTATGGCTAATCATTTAAAATATTTCAATTTTTGAAGTAATCCAAAAAAAGCTCAATCTTTGCCCTTCTATAGATAGTAACTTTTTTATTTACTAATATCTTTGAGTAAAATGGTTAAAAGAATACAAGCAAGATCTTAATAAAAGTGATATGTAATATTCATGTTTTTATACAAATTTTATATTTTTGGTTTTTTAACATGTGAACATTTTGCTTAACTTTATTTTTCACTTTGAAATCAAATGTAGGCCATTTGGAATAAAAATATTTTAACTACATTGAATGTTAAAAGGAATTGATCAATAAATTATATAAGTCAAAAAGAAAGCAAGCAAGAAAGAAAGACAAAATATTCTAATTTTAGGTATCCGCATCACCCCCTCCCTAAACCAATAATCAAAGACAGTCTACTTACCAGAAATAGTTTCTCTGGAAATTTTACTAAATTTTCATTATGTTTTGACTTTTTATGTAGTCTAAAAAAATTAAATATCAAACTCAAACCTAATAACATAGAAATATGTGTATTAAATATAAATTAAATTTCAAATATAAATAGTAACAGCATGGTATTGGCACAAAAATAGAGACATAGACCAATGAAACAGATTAGATAACCCAGATATAAAACCATCCACATGCAGCTTACTGATCTTAGACAAGGAAGACAACAATATACACTGGGGAAAAGAAGCCCTATTCAATAAATGGTGCTGGGAAAATTGGATAACCACATTCAGAAGAATGAAACAGGATCCATATCTCTCACCACTCACAAAAATTAATTCAAGATGGATAAAAGACTTAAATGTAAGGCATGAAATCCTAAGAATTCTAAAAGAAAATGTAGGAAAAACTCTCCTAGATATCAGGGTACGCCAAGAATTTATGACTAAGACCCCAATGGTAATCACAGAAACAACAAAAATAAATAAGTGGGGCTTGATTATATTAAAAAGCTTCTGCATAACTAAGGAAATAATCAGCAGAGCAAATAGACAACTTACAGAATGGGAAAAAATATTCAAAATCTATACATCCTATAAAGGGCTAATATCCAGAATCCACAAAGCACTCAAGAAAATCAGCAAGAAAAACCAAACAACCCTATAAAAAAGTGGGCAAAACACATGAACAGAGGCTTTTCAAAAGAAGATAGACAAATGGCCACTAAACGTATGAAAAAATGCTCAAGGTCACCAATCATCAGGGAAATGCAAATTAAAACCACAATGAGATATCACCTTACCATTGTTAGAACTGCTTTTATTAAAAAGTCCAAAAACAATAGATGCTGGCATGGATGCAGGGAGAAAGGAACACTTATACACTGTTGGTGGGACTACAAATTAGTACAACCTCTATGGAAAACAGTATGGTGATTCCTCAAAGAACTAAAAGTAGACGTACCATTCAATCCAGCAATACCACTAGTGGGTATTTACCCAAAGGAAAAGAAGTCATTTTATCAAAAAGACACCTGCACTTGAATGTTTATTGCACCACAATTCACAACTGCAAAGATGTGGAATCAACCCAAGGGCCCATCAGTTCGTGAGTGGATTAACAAAATGTGCTATATGTATACCATGAGATACCAAAAAATTAAATTGTGTGTCTATCTATCTATCCATCTATCATCTATCTGTTATTTGTATTTGTACTGCTCAGTCATAAAAAAGGATGAATTAATGCCTTTTGCAACAATTTGGATGGAACTGGAGACAATTATTCTAAGTGAAGTATCTAAAGAATGGAATAAGAAATACCATATGTACTCACTATGAAATTGGAACTAAGTGATGAGCACACATGTGCACAGAGGGAAGAAAAACTCAGTGGAAATCAAGCAGGGGAAGAGGGGGAGTAGAGGAGGGACCAACACCTGCCTAACAGGCACAATGAACACTATCTGGGTGATGGGCACACGTATAACCCTGACTCAAGCATTACAAAAGTGATCCATGTAAGCAAAAACATTTATACCCCCATAATATTTTGAAATTAAAAAATAATAATAGACAAAATACATTTTAGAGATAAACAATAAGTAAACTTAAAAAATATTAGTCTTTAATTGGCTTATTCAATATTTAAGTGTTTTTTAAACAAATAATTGAATACCAACAAAAAGGGAAACATTTTTCTACATAAGTTTACTTTAAGGAACAGTAACTAGTTAAACCACATGGACATGGCATGTTATCAAATTCAATGTTATTCTAAAATAGCACATAAAGGTAATTTTTGTTTTTACTGAGATACCAAAAAATTAAATTATATGTCTACCCATCTATCCATCCATCTATCATCTATCTGTTATTTGTATTTTAAATAATGAGACCAGGAGTAGAATATAAAGATCACAAAATATGAGTTTAGAGGTTTTGAAACTGATGCCCATTAACACGTCAAAGGCACAGGTAGCGTTGGCATGCATTCACCACTAAAAGTGGGATCTAAGTCCATGACATACCATTAAGTTATCAGACATATAAATTGGGCTGGAAAAATAAAATTATTTTCAGCTTGCCTTCTCTACAGAATTCTGTGTTCTATGCTAGTTCTAGTTAATTTTCTGGGCAGAGTGACATTTTTGTGACTTTCCTGAAGTGGAGAGTATTTTAAAACAAATGCTGTAAATCACTTGAGAAACCCACCTACACAATTGAGTTTTAAGTAAAATTACACAGGCTGGCCCTTCGCAGTGCCTTCCCAGCTCAGATATGCTTTGTTTTAGCTCAGCAAACGTATTCTATTAAGTGCCCAGTGAAAGACGTAAATTCTCTTTTCCATCCAAATTAAAAGAAAAAAGAAAAGCTAGGGAGTAGATTTTTAGTACAGGACCAAATCCAACTACCTATGGAACAGAAGGTATTCTCAGGGAAGGACATATTTTCTTTACTATATTCTATGTAGCTTAGAAGTTTTATTAAAGATGTCAATTACTAAGATTTTTGTTACTTTGCTCAGAGTTAATGCTACAGAACTGCTGAAATATTCACACGAAGGGGACCATAGTCTAAAAGTTTTGCCACATTAAAAAATACAGAGCCTCTGAGTCTGATCTATAATTCTTAAATCCAGAAAACAAAAAACTGAAATATTTTCCACTCAGACCTAAAAATATGGAAATATGCAATATTAACTTTCAAATATAAATAGTAATAAAGATAAATACATTTTTGAGATAAACAATATCATTGGCCAAATAGATGTTTTTTTCTTACTCTGAGTAAAACAGAGAGCCACCAAAAAAACTTGACATCACCTGATTGAAGTTTTAGAAGAACGGACTGAAACCAGACTATGTAAATGAAGAGTAGAGAAAAAGACCAGTTAGAAGCTGCTGCTGCTAAGACAATAAATGAAGACGGCTTAGACCAGGATAGAAGCAATGGGCAGAAGTGGTTAGATTCTCGCTACACAGTATTTTAAAAGATCCAACTGGATTTCTTGCTGAAGAGGATGTGAAGTGAAAAAATAATAGACTCAAGGATTTTTTTTTTTGAAAACTCATTTCAGATCCTCAGGCATCTACTCATGTGAGCATCTCATCAGATTCAGTGTGATTTTAAAACTTACCCACGCAATTTTTGTGCCACTGGCTTCAAAATCCAACCCAGTTACTTTACTGATATTCAACACGGGCCGGCTTCAATGTTTGAATTTCTAACGGAAATGTTAGATTTACTGAGTGATCAACTCAGTTGCATTTTCCAGGAGACTGAATGTCTTTCAAGGATAGTTTTACTATATGGAGTTTTTATCCTACATTGATTTTAGAATCTAACATACATGTAAGCTTGACAAAATGAACACTGCTCTGTACCTCCTTAGTGCATTTCCCCTTGACTACCTCTGTAAGAGTTTCAAATATTATTTTATACATTCACTCATCAAATTATTTTAAAATTATAATGCATAGAAAGAAGAGTAAGACATATTTCCTCCTCTCAAGGATTTTATAAGGATATAAAACATGTATATAAATAAGTAAATCACTAAAAAGAATTCTAGAAATAGCATGTGAAGGGAGTCCATGTGAGTGTTTTCTTCTGATGAGTGGTATTAGTTAGCTGCCTCATAAGAATGAAGCACTTTCTTGTTTGTGTGTGTGTGTGTGTGTATGTCTGTGTGTTTGTGTGTCTGTGTGTGTCTGTGCATTTTGGTGGAGGAGATATGACAAAGGAAAATAATCACAGTCACTTAAAAATTTAAAAGTTTAAAAATTAAAAGTTTTTCTTTTAATTTTACCTAAAAACTATAGCAAAGAGTAGAATATATTTAAACCTACCACTTAGCTCAAAATAACTATTAAAGAAAAATATAATTCACGCCCTTGCAAAATCCTAAATAATGACATTGCCCTCCATTTCTTGAGGTAACCACTTTTCATTCTGAATTTGATATTTATTGTTTCTATGATGTTTTTATTCATTTATTATATATGTATTCTTAAGCCATTCATAGTGTAGGTCCAACTGGTTTTATATATTTATGTAAATACTATCCTTCTGTACATACTCACATGCAATTTTTTATCACTGTGCTTTTCAGCTTTACTAATGCTCTAATATAGTGCCAGTTAATCTGTTTAATTACATTATATAAATTACAACCTTTTATCTATTTTCCCACTGACTTATATTTAGGATATTTATATAGCAATGAAAGAGATTCAAATTAAAACCATAATAGGGAACTCATACACATATTTTAAGATATGCTTTGAAATGTAACAGTTTAAAATTTTTAAAAATGGAAAATCTAGCAATATTAGGTTTTGGACGTTTAACCACAGGAACTGCTGTAACTGTATGAAGAAGTATAAATTGGTAAACTGTTGAGTAAAATTTGATGTATCTACTAAATTCAAACATATGCTTACCATAAAAAACAGTAATTACACTCATATGTATATCCTCATGTATTTGGATATATTAAGACATATTCAAGAATGTGATAGGTAGAATAACAGCTACCACTCCCCAAAATGCCCATGTCCTAATCTCCATTGCCTGTGAATATATTAGAATACATAGCAAAAAGGCATTAAAATTGCAGATGGAATTAAGATTTTTAATTAACTGACCTTAAAATGGAGAGAGTGCTCTTGATTATCCAGGTAAGCCCAATGTAATCACAAGGGACCTTAAGAGCGGAAGAGAGAGGTCGAGATGGGAGTCAGAGAAGAGATACAATGGTGGCTGCAAGATCACAGAGGTGTGATGCGAAAAAACTCAACTCACCTTTACCAGCTTTAAATATGGAGGAAGGGGCTGGGACCCAAGAAGCTTCTAGAACGTGAAAAGGGTAATGAGGCAATTCTCTAGAGCCTTCAGAAAGGAATAAAGCCCCAACAACATCTTCTTGTTAGCCCAGTAAGACCGTCATTGGACTTCTAACCTACAGAACAATAAGATAATAAATTTTTGTTGTTTAAGCCACTAAATTTGTAGTAAATTGCCCCAGCAGCAAGAGGAAATAATAAATGTCCAAGGCAGCATTTCTGTAAAAGCCAAAAACAAAATAGCACTTGCCTAAATATGTATCAAAAGGAAATAACATTTACGATGCCCTTCAAGCCTGGACTTTCAGAAATATGGGAGAAGAATATAACAGGAAAAATAAAGAGTAATCAAAAACATAAACAAGAGAAAGTAAAGGTGTGTCCTAGAAAACATTTTAGTTCTAAGTTTACAATTTCAGTTGGAGTATGGTGGATTAAAGGGGTGTGATATAAGGTACATCTAAAAGATTAGAGGAAATCAAATCATGGAACACTTTGCATAACACAGATATAAATAATGACTTTATTCTGGATGCATGAATTTTAAAAACTAAAGTACAAAGCATCATCTAAAAATCCCGGACAGAGAATATTTACTTTTATCTGTTTGTCTATCTATTTATCTATCTTCACAAAAAGATCTTACCACATGTCAATGAGTGGTTATATATGTGAAGTTGAATGGTATTGAAAACAGTAGATCCATAAAGCATGTGAAGACATTAGTATTATTAATACAATGCAACTGTATGGTATGTCAAGAATTAAGCAGTCATGAATAAGGGAGAATAAAGTGAAAAAACTATTTTAATATAAAATGGCATATAATCATTATGGTTGGTGGGAAAACAGTAATGCAAAGAGTGGTGCTTATATCCTTAATATATAGTCCCCAGACCATGGTCATGTGACTGGTCCTAGAAAAGAAACAAAGGTCTCAAATCAGAGACATGTACTGGAATCATGAGTACCTTGTTTACCAAACCCAGTAAACAGGGAAAGCCAGTTCAGCTGTTATTTCATTGTTATAATTAGAAAATAACATTTTATTTTGTTAAAACAAAACAAAATAACAAAAACATATCAAGCATATCATGAAATACAAAAATTGCACAAAAAATAATGATTTTGAGCATAATTTATTTGGTCCATACACTTTAATTCAAATCAAGAACAAATGCTCATAAGATTCTTAGAAGAAAGGAGTTTAGATTTGAATTATAATATTGTGCCAACATTACATTTCACCATCAATAATACTGAATATTAGAAAATGTCCACATAAGATAGCCTTAATCCATTTTAAAATATCTTTCTTTGAATTTTGACCAGATAATGGCTTTTTTTTCTTTTGCTATTTTTGGCAAGCTGGATCAAAGACAACATCTTTACAAGAAAGGGAATACATATCCATATGTCTACTCATAAAATGTGCCAATACATTGCAACTAAATATAATGAGCTCCTATAGTGGATTGTAATGTGAACTTAAAATTATTAAACATGACATAAAGCTTATATCATGTCCATTATGAAAAGCCATTTAGTATGCTTCTACTTAACAGCTATTTCCTTTGTTACTCCTTTGTGTTTTTATAATTAATGACAGCACTAGTAACTAGGAAACATACACCATACATAGGCAACTCTTCTAGATAAAAGGACTCATATATAAAGGGAAGGCAACCAATATTTATTGGAAGTTATTGCTTTTACACATATTATTTTACTTAATCTTAACTATCTTCTCATAAAGTTATAATCATACTTTCCTTTTTGTTAGAATGAAAATATGGTAACGCAAAGCTTTACCACTTGGCCAATGGGATAAGTAGAGAATATAGGATTCAGTCAACATCTCTTTGACCCTAAACTGTTGGCTCTTTCTCTCAATTTAAAAATATGTTAATGTACAGACACCTGATATTATCTTTTTCTGTAAGTGTTTTGACAATTGAAAATCAATCATTCCAACGCTCTATTTTTACCTAAAACTTTAATTTCCAGGTCCATTCTCTTCTATCAACCAGCTCTTTTTTATTTGTTAGGTTAGATTTTTATTTTTTGTGCATGACATTTCATAAAATTGCAGATTCTTATATAAAATTTCAGAAATTTTGAATCAGTAGATTTAGAGTAGGGTCAAGGATTTTGCATATATAAATGTTAGATTTTAAAAATTTTATGATTTTTAATTATTCAGCAGATGTTTTTGATGCAGATGGTCTATGAATCATACCTTGACAAGCACTTTTGGATTAGTTAAGATGTTGCCTTTTTGAGGAGGTCTACCTTGATCCCACAAGCCAAGATTAGGTGTCCTTTTGTATGTCTGTATAGACATTTATGGAAAGTTTTTTAGAGCATTTGTAACATGAAAGTTGTAATTTTCTGCTTGCTCTTGGTCACCTCCATTAGTGATTAAAATCTTTAAATACAAAAGCTGTATATTACTAGTCTTTGTATATCCTGCTCCCAATTCATTTGGCACATAGTAGGTGTTCAATAAATATTTGATGACTAAATGAATAAATAAATGAATTTTTCAATTTTAGTATTTAGAGTTTAGTTGCAAGCAACAGACTTTGCTTTAGCTGACATAGAAAAGGAATTTATTAATGGACTGCTTGATAGAATGCACAATCATTGGAAAACCCAGAGATACAGATTCGAGGTTCATATTTCAGAAAAAGCCAGAAGAGTGGCTTAATGACAAGAGTACCAGCAGTGCTATGTAACAGTTGTGGGATGAACGTCGTGTACTGAACCCAGGATCACCATGAACACTAACATTCAGCCTTGTAGCAACTGCCGTTCCCTCTGCCAGCATCTGCTCTACTAAAAGCTACCTCTTGCACAGCCTGTTCCCTTAAATCATCAACTTTCAAACAAAAGTCTCACTAAGAACTTAGGTCATGTGCCCACACTCTACTGCGAGGCAAATTGGAAAATTGAGTTCTTTCTTTTAGTTGGACAACATATCGGTTAAAGCAGTTTTTCACACCTATTACGTACAAGACATTGTGTTAGGATCTGGGGGTAGAGATGCTCTCTACATTCCATAGTTCAGGTTCTATTTAATTTAACAAGTATAATGATTTTAATGCTACCTATGTGCTGCATGTAGGATTTTGCATACCTACTTGGTATTGAATCGGCCCATTTGCATAATCATAAGGAAAATAAATTCTCCAAAATTTTAATTAACTTTAGGAAATACATTTAAGGAACACACTGGCATGTAGAGATAAAGCTCTTTCTTTTCTCATGACACTATTTTTAAAAGGTGAAAATAAAAACTGGGAATCATTGACAGTAAAATTTTATTGCTAGAATAAAGTTATTGGTATGAAAAGAAAGTCAGAAGAAAGTTATTTAAATTAATTCAAGTACAATTCTCGATCTTAATAAGGACATGAAAATGCCTAAAAATTCAATAAGCAAGACATTCAAAATATTCACAATGCCTTTCTGAATATTACTCAAAATACAACTACAACAATAATGCATAATTCTTTGCATTCCATTTCTATTTTCAGTTTGTATACATAAATAGATTACACATACATTTATATAAACTATATACTTGGGTATTCATGGAAGTTTTCATGAATTCACTTAGGTAAGAACTTCATAAACTATTGCTGAGTTGAATATTTTTCACATGACTTCTGTCCACCTTTTCCCAGGTGTGAGGAAAATGCCTATAAGACAGGACACACTTTATTATCAAGACAGATATATGAGACTCATTCTTGGCATCAACTCATTTCTGAACTCCCTATTAATTCATCATCAGGCACATTCATTTTACCTCTAAAATATTTTAATATTCCATTTCTACTCATCTTTACTGGAAAAGTCATTCTACTAAAATAACGTCTAATCTTCCTCTAGTAAGAGATCATGAGATTATGTAATTATTCTGCTTAAACTATCCTAGATGCTTTGATAGGACATCATTGAATGTCATGCCTTGGCCTATAAGGCTCCTATCTCCCGACATTCATCCCTGGCCACATTCTGCTTCATTCGCTCCCCTTCAGCCATAATGACATCTGAACAGTTCCTCAGGTGTCTGCAACTCTTGCCCGTGGAGTTCAGTTTGCTGGTCTTGCTTCTCCACCTCATCTCTGCTTCCAGTGTTTGATTTCATATCTTGTCCTCCAGAGAAGCAGTCATACTGTCTCTCCCATTAGACTGTAAGCTCCATGAGGCCAGGGACTGAGAGAAGCTGTTTTGTTTACCAATACAGACAATAGTAGCACAATGGCTGGCAAATGGCAGGAATTCAGGAAGTATCACTTAAATAAATGGATGAAAGAATTATGTTCTAGGTAACATAAGAACACTCATTGGTAATAGTAAATGAATAAAATACATATCTACTGAGAAGTCTATTGTCATCTTATTTCTCAAAGTTCTTTATTTTACCTTCATGAGAAACCTGGAAGTTTATACTGTTCATGATTCTCATCTGGATGTTACTTGTAGTCATGAGTCTAAGCAGGTGTTCAATATTGGAAGGAAACAAATAATAAAATAACATAATTCAAAGAAAATATTACACAAATTTTCATAAAAACTAAGACAAGAATGTATTTCTGCTAAAGTATGTTGTGTACTATAATGAAAAAGACATTGATTCTGAAACATAAAGAATCAGGTTCAAATTTCTGACGGCCTCCTTAAGAAGTTTAGGAAGTTAAATCTTTATGATTCTGCTGCCTTCAGTATAAAATGAGGTGAATAATTCCTGCTCCATATCTCTCATTGGATTGTTGACATAATTTCAAAAAGTTTGCACTTTATGCATTTTATATATCTTTTGTTATAGGTATTTTATGATAACTATGTGAATGTGTGAATATATCTAGGTGCTGTTTTTCCAAAAGATAATACAATTTATATCAAATGTACTTAAATCATAATTCTTTATGACCAATGGTTAGAAAACAAACAAATAATCCAAAAAATATTTTTAAATATTTATTTCTCTAGAAATTAAAAAATGATGAAATCCTTATAGTTTTTTTTAAGTTATTGCTAACAACCTAGAAAAAATAGAACAATTTATTCAATTTGCTGTTGAGATAGCAGCTGAGAGCTATGATTATATTCTGTTTGATATGCTTATTTTACAGTATATTTCCTGGTTTTTCACTCCTACTAAAAGTTGTGTTTGCCATAGTTCATTAAATTCATGGCGTGTTTTGATGGCTTGCTTCCATTCGTCCATGGAAAGTTCATCTCTGAGACCAGTCATTTGTGCTGCATTCCCACTTGAGAAGCAGCACTATTTATTGAAGCAAAATGTTTAATAGGAAATGTTACTGAATCTCTCAGGATGTCCCAAGCCTCTGTAGCTATGGTAAAAAATAAAACAGGTTGTTATTGCATTGCCTTGATGAGCAAAGGAAACAAGAACAATGTCAGATTGTGCCTACGTTTACATCTAATCTGAGAACTTTGAAGTTAGAATTTAATAGCATTAATGAGTATCTATTATGTACTAGGCATTTAACCTTGTTCTGAGGATACAAAGATGAACAAGAACTTACTCCTGTTCCCATGGAATATATGACCTACAGAGAAAGAAAGGCACAATCAAGTCAAATAATAATGTGATAACTGGTAAATTGATTGTTATGTGCCTTTAAGACACCAAGGAGAATAAATTTTGCCCAGAATTAGGGCAGAAGGATCAATTAACTACTTTTGTGAAAAAATCTGATCATGGCACAGTGGTCTAAAACAAGCATTGATGTTGTTTAAGAGTCCTTGGGTTAGACGGGAGTGGGCTGGTCTAGGCGACCTTGTTAATGTATTTGCAGTTAGTTGGCAAGTCAGCCATAGTTTGGCTTTGCTCATCTTGCCTGAGCTGGCTCACGTGTCTGTGGCTTGGCTGGGATAACTGGGAAGACTAAACCATGGCTCACATATTTTCTCATCTTCCAGCAGACTAGGCTGGTCTTATTCACAAGACGGTGGCAGGGAACTAAGAAAACAAAGCATAAATATTTAAGTTTAGGTTTGGTGATGGTACCGCATACCTTCTACCACATTCTATTGGTCAGAGAAAATTACAGAATTAAAAGTAGCTTAAATAGACATCACAACGTGAGAAGAAAAGCTGAAAAATCAGGAGGCAAAGGGGCGTAGAATCAGGGAGTAGAATAATTGTGGCCATTTTGGTAAAGAATCTATCATAGCAGATAACAAAGAACATATGATTTGGAACTAGATCTTGAAGGAATAGTTTTGTAAGAAATTAAGGGTGAGAAGGGCATTCTTTAAAAATACTGGACCTTGAATGAGAGTGGGTATGAATTAAATATTTGTTTTGGGATTAATATAATTTTAATGTCTCTTTCATTTAATTCTTACAACAGTTCTATGAGCTGGGTATTATTACCCCAATTTTACAGCTAAGAAAATTGAAACTGAGAGCAAAAGTAAGTTACTAGGGAGAAGTTATACAGTTAATATGGGGTAGAATAATAAATTATAACCAAGTCAGATGGACTTTAACCTCAAAGGCTATGTTATTTCAGTTTTGCTGTACTGCCTCTTTATATAAACAAAGTCACATCATCTTGAAAAAAATATTCTGGTTTTCAAAAATGTTATACTAAAACATAATATGCTCTGTAAATTTTTTTGTATTTTTATGATCCTGCTTTCTAAACTTAATTCTTACTGGTTTATGGACATAATTTATATTCTTTGTATACTTAGTTTTTGTTTGTTATCCGCATATCTCTTATTTCATTTATTGAGGTAGATATAGTTGATTTATTCCTCAGAATCATATTTCCATTTTTTCCCTTTCTTTTCTCATTGTGGTAAGCAAATATAATATGGTATCTACCTTTTTAACAATTTGTTATGTTCAGAGTACAGTGTTGCTAACTATGTGTTCCTGCAACCACCATTCTATATATGCTTCTAAGAGTTTCACTGCTTTAGATACCTCACGTGAGTGGAACCACACAGTAATTCTCCTTCTGTGACTGGCTTATTACAGTCAGAATAATTTTCTCAAGATTCGTTTGTTTTGTAGCATGTGACAGGATTTGTTTTTTTCAAGGCTGAATAATATTCCATTGTGTGTATACACATCATATTTTCTTCATCCATTCACCCACGGATAGACACTTTGATTGTTTCCGTCTCTGGGCTATTGTGAACAATACTGGGCTATTGTGAACGTGGGAGTGAAAATATCTCTTTGAGATCCTTATTTCAATAATTTTGTATAAATACCCAGGAATGAGGTTGCTGGGTTGATATGGTATCTATTTTTAATTTTTTGAGGAAGCACCATACCGTTTTCTATAGTGGATGCACCATCTCACAACTCCACCAAAAGTGCACAAAGGTTTCAATTTATCTGATCCTCACCAACACTTATTTTCTGGCTTTTTCATAGTGGCCATCCCAACAGTTGTGAGGTGAAGTCTCATTTTGGGTTTGATCCAATTTCCCTGATGATTAGTGATGTTGAACATTTTTTCATATGCCTGTTGGACATTAGTATGGCTTTTTTGGAGAAAAGTCCATTCAAGTCTTTTTCATATATTTTAATCAGGTTGTTTCTTTTGTTATTATGTTATAGGAGTTTCTCATATATTTAGAATATTATTCCCCTGTTATCAAATATATGGTATGCAAATGTATTCTCCCATTTCATGGGTACCTTTTCACTTGGCTGGTTGTTTCCTACTCTGCACAGAAGCCTTTTCCTTCGATGTAGTCTCATTTGCCTATTGTTGTTTATGTTGCCTGTGCTTTTGGTGTCATGTCCAAGAAATCAGTGTTATGAAGACTTCCCCCTGTGTTTTCTTTTAGGACTTTTATAGTTACAGTTCTTGTGTTTAAATCTTTAATTCATTTTGAGTTTGTTTTTGTGTACAGTATAAGACAAGGGTCCAATTTCATTCTTTTGCATGTGGATATCCAGTTGACCTAACAACCTTTGTTGAAGAGACTATTCTTGATGTCCAGGCCTGAAATAAGAAGAGTAGAAATCAAAGTGGAACAGAAAAGATGAAAATAAAGAGATATTTTGGAGAAGTGTTTTCATCAGTTTCTTCTAAAGTGAACCAAAAGTATAAAATGAAAGAAGATATGTGTTTAATTATATGCATTAGCTCACATGTTTTCCAAATTTTATTGTTTGGACTATACTTCAGATCAAATATAGAAAATGAAAAACTTACATAGATCATTGGATTATTACTTGTGATTAAAATAGAAGTTTAGATTGGTATGCCAACAGTTTCTGATAATTTCTTTTTTTCATCTTTTATATAATTGTATTCTCTGCAATTATGGATTAATAAAACTCAACTTTTATAAAATATTGTCCTAGATGAAACTTTTTGACATCATAATTACTTGTTTATTTTTGTAAACAAGCTGACCTCAAGGCTTGGCATATTACAATTACTCAATCTAAATTTGTTGAATGAAAAATTGAGTCTTATACATTAATGAGAAAATGTCAGTGAATATTCTCATCTGTAAAACCTAAGAGACTATTGTTTAGCTTGCAATTTAGAAGAATCATATTTGAGATTTAATGTAATAAACAATTGTTTTAATGTCAAAAGAATGCAAACCAGATACAGAACTTATGAATTTTATCTCGTAATCTTTTTTTATTTTGAAATATTAGGGGGCTAAAAGTGTTTTTGTTGCATGGGTGAATTGTATAATACTGAAATCAGGGCTTTTAGGGTGCCTGTCACCAGAGTAGTGTGCATTGTACCTGATAGGTACATTTTCAGTTTTTATCCCCTCACCCCCTCTTTAGTTTCCAATGTCCTTTATAGCACTATATGACCATGTGCACCCATTTTGTAGCTCCCACTTATTAATGAGAACATGTGGTGTTTGTTTAATAGTCTTAATTATTTCAGGCGGCTATAACAAAATACCAGAAGCTAGGTTGCTTGTAAACAACAGAAATGTGTTTCTCACAATTCTGTGAGGCTGTGAAGTCTAAGATCAGGTGATCTACATTTCAGGGAGGACCCAAGGTTCTGGTTCATGGAAGGTGCCTTCTCACTGTGACCTCACATGGTGCGAGGGCCTAGCGAGCTTTCTGGGGTCTCGTTTATAAGGGCACTAATGCCAATCATGAAAGCACTACCATCTTGATCTAATCACCTTCCAAAGGCCACACTCCTACTGCCATCACCTCAGGGGTTAGGACTTGGAAATATGCAATTTTGGAGGGACATACGCATTCAGGAAATTGCAATGGTGATAATCTATATTTACACAATAGGCAATTTATTGAAAGACTATGATAGGTAATATCATGGCCACATGCTTTTAATCTTTTTATTTAAAACATTCTAGACATTCACAATTGTTATGGTTTAATTTTGGTTCAAAGTATTAAGACATGAATTTCACAAATTGATTAAAAATATGCTCAGAATTAACAGACTTTTTAAATGATTGCATTAACTGTTTGTTAAATAAATGCGTTGTCAGTGTATATTCCAAACTGGTCTTGTTTAAAAACACAGCTAACAATCTCTACTTAAATAAAATGAGCAGAAACTGATGAAGTGTGTCCCAACTTATTACATATTTTGCAGAAATAAGGCTTTTGCTTTGAGGTTAAGCATATATATATATATATATATATATATATATAAATAAATTTATTTATAACTAGAATTATTGATTATTGGTATCCTTAAGACAATGAAGTATGTTTTTAGTTAGAAGAGGAATAATTAAATGAGATGCTCACTTGGGCTAAGTTAGGGAATAGAAAACTATCATCAGAGGAGCAGCCAGGGGCCAAGGGTGGCAGCTCATGCCTTCATGCCTATAATCTTGGCACTTTGGGAGGCTGAGACAGGGACATTCACTTAAGGCCAGGAGTTTGAGACCAGCCTGGGCAACATAGCAAGACCCCATCTCTACAAAAAATATTAAAAAATTAGCTAGGTGTGGTGGAGTACACCTGTAGTCCCAGCTACTCAGGCAGCTAAACTGGGAGGATCACTTGAGCCCAGGAGTTCATGGTTACAGTGAGCAATGATCAGGCCACTGCATTCCAGTCTGGAGCAAGACCTTATCTCAAAAAAAAAAAAAAAAAAAAAAGACAGGTAACCAGGAAATATTCAATGCTTTATTAAATACTAATATATGTACCTGGCAATATATGTGCCAGGGCAAGACTAGACATTGGTGGTATTAGAAGTAAACAAGACAGTACCATTCTCTACTCTCAGAGAACTGTATTCTAATCATGAAAAGAAGCTCTAGGCTGAGCAAGTTATGTACAATAATTATGCAGTCTGGACAACAACCATGTGAACTAGTTGACTTTTAGTCGTTTGTGCATAATGAAATAGAAATACAGAAAGGTTAATTCACTCCCTAAAGATCACACAGCTAGTCATTTGCAAAACTGAGAATTCAAATTCAGTTAGGCTGGCTCCAGAGTCCATTAGCTTTAACATCTCTGCAGATATTACTTCTCATGTACAACACTGTACTTAAACAGATCTTTTAAATATCCATCTCCCCACCAAGATTATCAGGAGAAAAACTCAAGACATTCGTATTTCTATCTATAGTGCATTATAGGTCATAGTGTTCAATAAATGTTTGTTAGACTGAATCATGTTCTACTGTTTATTTTCTTTTTAAATTAAATTGATCCTTTTTTATTTCAAAATACTGGTGGGGGGGTAAAAAAGTTTTTGTTACATGGATACACTTTGTGATGCTAAGGTCGGGGCTTTCATTGTGCCTGCCACCAGGACGGTGTTTTTTGTACTCAATGGGTAAGTTTTTGTCCCTCACTCCCCTCCCACTTTTGTCCCATCCTCCCACTTTTTTGGTTTCCAATGTAATATATGTCTTTTTGTGCCCATGTGCACCCATGATTTAGCTCCCACTTATAGATGAGAACATGTGTTGTTTGTTTTTCCATTCCTTGGATGCTTCACTAGGGGTGATGGTCTCTAGTTCTGCCCAAGTTGCTGTGGATGACATTGTTTTATTTCTTTTTATGGCTGAGTGGGCTCCAAAGCATTAATATATATGTACCACATTTTCTTTATTCACGCATGTGTTGATGGGCACTTGGGTTGGTTTCCATATCTTTGCAATTGTGAATTGTGCTATGATAGACATTCGAGTGCAGGTGTCTTTTTGATGGAATGATTTATTTTCCTTTGGATAGATACTCAATGGTGGAATTGCTGGATTGAATGGTAGGCCTACTTTGGCTCTTTGAGGAATCTTCACGCTGTTTTCCATGGGGGCTGGGTTAGTTTGCAGTCTCACCAACAGTTTATAACTATACCTTTTTCTCTGCATCCACATGAGCATCTGTTGTTTTTTGACTTTTTAATCATGGCCATTCTTACAGGGGTGAGGTGGTATCTCATTGTGGTTTTGATTTGCATTTCCCTGATGATTAGTGATATTGAACATTTTTTCATATTTTTTTGACCATTTGTCTATCTTGTGTTAAAAATTCTGTTTATATCTTTTAAATTAAGTTGAATTTTTAAGGGAAAAGTGTATATTGTTGGACTAAAGAATATACAACATAAATTATTCTCTTGAAAAGAATTTGAAATAAATCAATGTGTCACATTCATAATAAAACTATTAACTTCACAAGTAACAAAAAAAGTAAATACTTGTCACTCTTCTAAATAATGACAAACAGTCTGAATAGTAAACAAAAGGTAATATACGTGATAGTAATAACCAAGGGTAACATTAAAATAGGTCCAAATCAATGTGACACCCATATACTAATAGTAAATTAAATAACTAAATGAGAATCAAGAATTATCAAACTGACACAAATGCATCCATTAAAATTGCTTGGCCTTGAAATAATCATTAAACAATAGAATAAAGTTAAGTCAAATAAGAAAGCTAAAAATGGTCCTTAAAAAGACCTGCTCAATTCTTATAAAAACCTAGAAATATTTTTTGAATAAAATCAAGTTTATGAAATTTAGATATCATTTTTATAAATATTCAGATATTACGAAAATATAACATGATATAGAATTCCAAGACAAAATTTGGAATGAGGTTAAAAAGGACAATTTTAATAGCCAAATTAAGTCCTCTTCAAGGTTATGGTAATTATTGTTCCCAAAGTTAGCTTTATCATGAATCCTGACTGCATTCCTAAAAATAAGGCCTTTACATAGGGAGCTACCAATATATTCTAGTGGTCCAAACTTGCAGAGGATTGTCAGTGTCTAAAATAACTAATGAATTCCTAGTACATCAAATATTTATAACAATACTCAGTGAATGATTTGGAATGCATATATGAATGATTGGATGGATGGATGAATGGCATAGGAAGTTTCTACTATGAGATTGGGGAGGGAAGGCATCCAACCTCACAAAACAGGGCAAGAGCTGTACACCTGTCCATTCAATTGCAGTACCATTTCCCTAGAATCATCACTCCTTATGTTGTACCAATCAGAGCCATTGGCTTTTGAGTTGTTACTGTCGTTTTTGTCACTTAATAAAAAAAATTCTCAATAGAGGAAGATGTAAGGAAGACATTCAGGAGCCAAAAGCTAGTCAAATTGACTTCAGTTACTAATACAACATTTAATGGCTCTTCTTTGTACATAAGTGCAATCCAAGATTCCTTGACCAACCACTTTTCCAAAGAAGTGAGATCCTTTTTATTCACAAACAAACTGCAAAAGACTGGCTATTAACAAAAGTTAGAAAAATGTTTCAAATTTGAAAACACAGGAGATAATCAAAATTTAGGTCAAATTTCAAATGAAACTTAAATGTAGTATGAAAACAAAGGGAGTCAGTAAACATGATGAAATTTACATCTTAACAGATATTCAAGCATACATTTTGAAAATGGGAGTTACAGTAAACAATAGAAAACACACATTTAGAAAATTTTCAGATATATTTGAAAATAAAGTGTTTAGAAAGAAAAAGGGAGTTTTGAAATTGAGAGCATTTAAGAACTTGTTGCTTGAGTTTAAACTTTCAGAATAAATAATACAGACTTTTATTGATTATGGAGTAGGCTGATTTCACTTATGATTACCCTTTCTGTGTGTGGACAGACCTGCACATTAATAAGTACATTTTATTTAGGATTATATAATCTCTACATGGGTTATAATTTTTCACCATCACCGTGAGAGATGCTTGAAGGAAGCAGATACGGTAAGAGGTTGGGGAAAAGAGCCTTCCTGGGAGAAAGCAGCAGACTACAACTGTAAACAAGGTAAATCCACACCACTTTTATAATCCATCTACATCATCAAGTGGTTTTCTAGTTCGTACCAGGAGGCCAGAGTTTATTTTTCCTTTCTCTTCATGGCATTTTAACTTTCAGTCTAATGTTGCCATACTCAGTAAAAACATAGTGTTTTCCATTTAGGTTTTATGATATTAAGTGACATATATAATTTTACAAAGAGTCAGGCTCACCTAGTTTGGGTGGCAGTTTGATGTGATTAATAACTTATGTCTTTGGATCTCTGGTTTATAATTCATGATCACCTTGCTTTGAGTTGTATGTATCTGTGAGAGTGGTTAAGGTAATTTTACAAGGCACAGTCTACATGGGTTCCTTTCCTCAGATTTCCTTTATTTAGGCACAGTCCCTCCTCCTGGAATTATTGCATTGAAATGAAGTATGGTGATGACCTGGAAGTCCACACTTCTGCAGAAAAGAAAGTCACAATAGAAGTTAGTCTTTCACAATGATTATAAAACATCCTCCAGGTGTTGACTTTTAGTGGACCTTATCATGACAATTTGTATGGTCTGATCACCACAGTCAGTTCTAATGTAGCCCACGTGAACATCATGGCAGTTGAAAAGATCTCATGCAACTTGATGACTATTTTGTTCTCCCAGTGAAACTTATACCTGAGTCTCCTAGATTCTTGTTTTTGACCCTAATGAAATGCCGTGAATCTCATGGATGGTTATTACACATCAGTGATTCCGTAACTCCAAGAGGGAGCTGATCAAAAAGAGCAGTAATTCTTAAACTTTTGCATGCATCAGAGTCACAGAGAGTTGGTAAAACACAAGTTGATGGGTTCTACCTCCAATGTTTCTAATTTAGTTAGTCTGAGGTGGTTTATGATCTCAAGACAAAGCATGTCCTAGGCAACTGAGAAAAAGTGTGGTTGCAGCAGCAGGCAGTTTCAGCCCTCTCTGGTGACTATCAGTGTTTTGTTTTTCCTGCTGTAAAAATCCTTAGGCTTTCTTATTGCATTACTTTAGTATTTCCTACAGAGTCTTGTTAGTCAACTCAATTATATAATTGACCCTATATAATTGCTGTAGTTATCTGTAACTGCAAGTTAAATTACACCAAAACTTAATGGACTTGAAATAATAATAAATATGTACTAGCTATCTTGGTTTCTGTGGGTGAAAAATTTGGGAAAGGCTAAAATGGGGACTTCTTTCATGAGATTGTAATCAAGATGTCAGCTAACGTGACAGTAGTTGAAAGGTTAGACGGGGCTCATTCGTACGGCTGGAAATTCATGCTTGTTGGTAGTGAGAAGCCTCCCGTCCTCTCCCCATGTGGACTCTTCCATTAGGGCTACTTAATGTCCTCACACCAATGACCTCTCTCATTGGCGTGAGAGTTCCAAAAAAACAAGGCAGGAGATGCAATGTTTTTATAACCTAGCCTTTGTTGTCACACAGCATCACTTCTGATGTATTCTACTGGTCATGTGGGTCAGCCCTATTTAATGTGGTAGGGCATGAACACTAGAAAGACCATTAGGCACCATCTTGGATACTGACTGCCACATGTCCCAAACTCATTTTGCACTAGCAATGGACTGAATGTTTTTCTCTCTCCAAATTTATATGTTGAAATTTTGACCTCCAAAAGGGTAGTATTAAAAGATAGGGCCTTCGGGGGGGTGATTAGGTCATGAGTGGGATTAGTGACTTTATGAAATAGGCCCAAGGGAACGTGACTGTCCCTTCCACCATGTGAAGTTACAGTGGGAAGATGTCCAGATGTGAAGAAAATGTCCCTCACTAGACATCAAATCTACTGGCATCTTGATCTTGGACTTCCCTGCCTCCACAACTGTGAGAAATGAATTTCTGCTTTTTGTCAACCGCTCAGTTTATGGCATTTTTATTATAGCAACTCAAACAAAATAAGACACTTTCAGACAAGAAATCACACATTTCTCCAAGGAACTATGGTTCTTTTTAGTGATAAAATAGTATTATCAACCAGAATTCAGCTACCAGGATACTTCATTGGGGCTGATGTTGTTTTGGGACTATTTCAAATGACAGAATTGGAGAAATATAGAGAAATACATATTTTGAATATAAATTTTTTAGTGTTTGAATCCCTATTGGTATTTAGAATGTGTTCTTTTTGTTTTCTTGTGGGAAATGATTGACTGTTTTTTAACTTTTCATTTTAAGCTAACTTTAAATAAAAGTTACAGAATAAGTACAGAAATTTTTATGACACTTACCCAGCTACTTGTACTGTCAACATTTTACCTAATGATAGTTCAGTCATCAGCATCAAGAAATTAATATTTACTTAATCCAATTTGCTTTTTAACTTCCGTGTGGAAAGACTTAAAATGTCTGGAAACTTTGCAAGAACAGTTTGAAAATCACATGTGTTCTTTTGACCTAGATTTGACTCTTATAAATATTTAGCCCTATTTGCTTTATTATTTGTGCTCTGTTTCTTTGTGTGTATAAATATATACACACATTCTCAAGTGTTTCAGAAAATTACTGAATTATATATCACATAAAATCAGTACATATTTTTTATATATATATATATATATGTGTGTGTGTGTGTGTGTCTGTGTGTGTGTAATTTTTTTCCTGAACCATTTGAGAGTTATTTACTTATACTATGGTCTTTTACTGCTAAATATGTCAGGGTATATTTTATAAGAATAAGGTTAATGTAAATAATCACAGTAGTATCAACAACTTAGATAACTTAAACCTTTATTAAATGTTTTTACTTATTTTATAATCTGTGTTTAAATATTGTCAATTGACCTTATAAAGGTATTTTTAGCTTTGATTTTATCTCCTAGTACAGGATTCAGTCTAGGATTACACATTGTATTTAGTTATATTTAGTTGTCATGTCTTTTACATTTGGTTGTCATGTCTTTTAAGATTCCTTTAATATGGGGCAATTCTTAGCTTTTCTTTTTAATTTATGATACTGACATTTTTTGAAGAATACAATACTTTTGATTTTAATGGAATGTTCTGCATTTTGAGTTTATCTCATATTTTCTCAAATACAACCCAGATGTAATAGGCCAATGTTCTTTTTTTAAGGTTTTTATTCTTTAATTGTATTAATTTACAGAGTCAGTTCCAAATGGTGTGTGGGAAAACAAGAGTTGGCTTGTCTTCTAAAAAACATCCTGAGCAACATCAATTCTTCATATGATAGACATTCAAAAAGGGTTGGACCACCGCACAACTCCAGAGGAGACACAGGTGGGAGACTCTGTGGTTGCCTTCACTATTTCGAAGTCTAAAACACCTGCATTAGATAATACCAATGGAGGGCCCCTCTAAGTCAATGCCTTGTAAGACTTCAAACTCTTTGCCTTTAACAGAAATAATGGAGAAGTATTTTCACCAGGCCAAGTGAACATTCTTTTTCCAAGTCATTAAAGTTTTTCCTTAGACTACAGGTAAATACAGTATTAAAAAAAGTAAGCTAGATTTGGGAGCATTTGGTAGGGTGAGTATTTATCCATCTAAAACGATAAAGGTTACTATAGTATAGTCCTTTAAAATATTCTTTGGAAAAATAAACTTAATTATATTGTGGCTATTTACTCTTAATATTAATATAAAATACATATCACCAAAAAACACTGGCAGTAGTATAGGAAATGACTATTAAGGTAGCTGATCTTATTTCTACTTGTCTCTTAGAATAGTAATTTTTCTCAGTTGTTGTCTCTGATGGGGGTTGTTCTAGATGTGAACCGGGTAAGAGGTTGTTAAGGATTAATTTCTGCCTCAGTGGAAATTATAAATGGTGTACCCTGGTTTTAAATAACTTCCTGCATACTGACACTTGGAGGCAACTGCTCAAATAAACAGCTTTCTTATGACAGAAGCCTTACGCTAGGAGCAGAAAACCTCTTAACATTTAACTTCATTTGCATTAAATATACCATCGAATGTTTCTAATATTTATGAAAACACATCTTGAGAATATACTTTCCTATGATAAAGAGGGTCCATAAATGAATAGTGATGCTGAAAGTTTAAGTTCATCTCTTTTCACATGTCAGAGGTTAGGATCCAGCTTACTAAGGGTTTGTTATTTCAACTGACAACAGAATGTGATAATTAAGAAAGAGATAATTAAGACAGAGTTTCTGACCTCAAAGAACCTTTCCTAGTTGTAGAGGAAATCATCACAAAAATACAATTTTAAGGCAAATGCCAATTGCAGTAAGCAATACCTGAAATAGATAACACAGGAACTGAATATTAAAGGAAGAATCAAGTGAAAAACCTAACAAATGGGGCTGGTAGAATATCAGAGTACAGTGGGAGGTAGCATGAAGAAAGGCATGGAGAAGAGAAGCAGTATGTTGTCAGGATGTATTCAGGAAGTAGCAAGCCACGTGGGGTTGTTGAAGCATGGAGTACCAGGGAACAAGTGACAAAAAAATGGGAGAAACTTATGATATGGATAATATGGAGGGTTCCATAGTATAGATATTTACACTGTGATATATTTAGACTATATATTCTAGAAGGTGGGGATCCAGAAAATGACTTAAAGCACAGAAAATGCATAGTAAAATGTAATTTTTAGATAGGTCACTCTGGTGGCCTGGACAAATGGATCTGAGAGAAGGAGCCACAGGGAGACACCTCCAGTGCAAGCAGGAAGTGATAAAGACCTAACAGAAAACAAAGAGAAACAGGATGTAGAGCACACTATAGTTTAATATATGCCATATATAATTTCTATAGGAATCAGGGTTTCTTCCTTTTAATAAGAAAGAAGGAGAGGCAGTAAACTGTTGGGCTTAGTCTGATGTCCAAACTATAAGCTCTTATGTTTCTATTTAAGAATTTAAAAATTCTGTACAAAATATAGGTACCATGAATTGATCAGTGTTTCTTACTTCTATGTATTCCTTGCATTACTTGGTTTAAATGTTGGATTCTTTCTTAACTGTGATACCCATATTTCCCACTCCAAAAAGAGTGTTAAAATTAAAACAGTATTAAAATTTGATATGATTATGTTCTTCCCCACATTGACTGTCCATACAGGCTAATGCTCTTTTTTAAATTTGACATCATCTAACTATGAAGAAACTATTCTTTTTGTTTATAACCTTATTCATCATTTAAATAAAGTTCCTTACAATTTCTGGAAGCATAGAAAAAGCACAGGATTGTCATGATTAAATGCTTATGAGTAATTTTTTTTCTAGAAGCTTATACCACATAAATTTGAAACATAACATCTTAGTCCATTTTCTGATCCTTTAACTGAATACCTGAGACTGGGTAATTTATACATATAAGAAATTTCTTACAGTTCTGGAAGCTAGGAAGGTCACATTTGGTGAGGGCCTTCTTGCTGGTGGGGGCTCTTCAGAGTACTGAGGTGGCACAGGACACTACATGGTAAGGAGGGTTGAGTGTGCTAGCTCAGATCTCTTTCTTTTCTTATAAAGAAACCAGTACCACTCCCGCAATAACCCATTAACCCACCTTCATGACCTAATTACGTCTTAAAGACTTCAGCCCTCAATACTTTCACATTGGGGAAGTTTCAACATCAGTTCCAGAGGGAAAAACATTCAAATCATAGCACATAATATTGAGCTAAAATCTTCCACTGGACATTGTCAATGCTTATTATTAAAAAATGTTCACTTTATTATTCAATTGTTGATTTTTCCTTGGTTTGCTATCAATAAATATAGGTTTCGAGAAATTATTTATCTTAAAATCTTATATACCTAAAAAGAAAAAAGCTGGAAACTTCTTCAAATTGCACATCACTTCACCTTTAATTTCAATTGTGAGTTAAATAAAAATGCTTCCTAATGTTATCTACAGGTAGCGTGAATATGATAGTAACACTAATAGGTTTGGCAAAGAACATGGAATGTCACTAAATCTTGTTAAAGGCTTTTTTATATACACTTAGTGGTTCAGAAGAAAAAATTCTCCTAACTAGGCATCTGAAATGATTTGAAGGAGTCAAGGAAACAGATGTATATACCCACAAACAAATTAACTAAACTGTCATCTAGGAAGCTAATTTTTGTATGTAACTCATATAAGGGGGAATTAAGCTTTCAGTTCTAAAAAAGAAAAATCCATTTTGTTAAAAGTATATTTAATAGATGTTATGAAATTCAGATTTCCAATTCTAGGTTGGGAACTATATTGCTTCAGCAAAGAACATTCTTTTTCAAAATGGATACAAATTTTATTTTGGCACAAACATTGTGAAATCTGTGTTAGTGATCTGGAAACATGCTGACATTTATCAAAGAAGATTTCTATCTGTTAGAGATACAAAGTGCTTACAAGAAACTTGGACCCCTAAAGATATAATACTACAGTTAAAAGGAAATCTTTTTGCATTGGACTTTGCTTATTCTTTATCTTGCCTTAATCTCAATACAAGCATTAATGCTTCATGAAAGTGTCTGAAATTATTTGAGAACAATAGATCATTTTGGAACTTGAAATATCTTTAATGTATGTCCAAACTAAGACTGAAACCAGTTCTACCTCTGCGAGTACCATAAATAAGGCAAGAAAATTCTACAATAAAAGAGGAACAATAGAAAAAAAAAACTATAGAAGAAAACCAGTGTGCATAGTATGTAGAGGGGGGCAGTGGGGTTGAGGTAAGCATAAGGAAATTGGGAAATGAAAATCTGAAGGATCCAGTGTTACCTGCCTCACTTTTTTTATTTTAGAGGAAATTATATATATGTACACACACACATGATGTCAAATTAGATTCTGCATTCAAACCAAATGCTGACCAGAAGGCTCTGCAATATCCTTGACATATTGACACTAAAATTCTCCCCAGTTTCCACTGTGTCTAAGTCAGGCATAACATTCGTCAGGAGAACTTGGTCTCACAAAGGAAAATGACATTTTTAATGTTTCTCTTCTTTCTAGAATATCCACATTAAAAAAACAAATGCAACCTGATTGACTATCAATTCAATGAGGGACATTAATCAGGCAACAATGTTATATTGAATACTATTTTGAAACAACTTTTAGACAGTTAAAAACACACACAATATTTTCTAGTCAAAAGAGCAAAAACAAGTAGTCTAATATAAAGAATAAGGAAATCCCACAGAGCCTATAAAATAAGAATACATACTTCAGTGTTCCTGGGAACAGTTGTAACTTGCCCTCTAGCTAAAAACAGATTTTCTTTCTAGTATTTACTTTAGTACTCATTATACATGTTAAATTCAATTTATTTCTCCCAAATAATTGCCCACCCTACTCCCGATATCACTTCATCATTCTATCTTAAAGAATGTTTCAGGCTTATAGAATTTCTTAATACTAAAAGAAATTTTTAAAAAATATTCTATGAGACAATGGAATGAACTTTTGTTTGTTAAAATTTCATATACGTTTTTATATTAATTCTGAAGTGTGGCAGCATATGCCACCCCCAAATATGGCACTTTGATGTAAAAATTACTTTGATCTAAAGGCAATTTAAAAAACGGCAGGTGCAAGAAGGGCATGCTAATCTTCCCTTTCCTTCTTGAAAACAGAAGATAAAAACAACTACCATTTCTTCCTTGTACCAGGAGAAAAGGAAAATTCTTTGACAGGGAGTCATAGCTGAGAGAATCCATAAAAATAGACCTTGTTAAACTAATTTGTATCTTCCTTTAGCCTCTCCACATAGTTTAGTCCCTTTTCCACAATTGCCTCTATTCAACCTGATACAAAAGCGTGTAGGTTTTGCCAAATCTTTGGGTTTTCATTTCATTATGAGGCCTCCTGTGGCATGTAAAACTTTTATTAAATTTGTGTGTTTTTCTCCTGTTAGTCTATCTTAGATCAACTTAATTCTCGTATCCAGCTAGGACTCTGAGAGAGGAGAGAGAGTTTTGACACATCTACAGTTCATTTACCAAGTGAGTGTATCATGACCAGATAGTTAAAAATGCTTTCTGTCAATAGATATGCCAAAAAGACTCATCACGTTTCATGTTACATTTCTTGTTTTCCCTGAATGATCTTCCCTTTATCTCACGAAAGATTTGGGAACACAGCAGAGTGAAATTGAAACTTGAAAATTTGTAGTGAATGCATTAAAACCTAGAGCCAAGGGAGATAACTCATTATCAAGAGAAGATACTTATGAGCCTTTTTTGAAAAAGAGCTAACATTTCCCATTTTCTATACTATGTGTTATATGAGGAACAAAAGTTATCCTATTTATCTTTCACAGCAACTTTCTGAGGTCAACCTCATTATCCCAAATTCTAAGATGAGAAGACGAGAACGTGGTGAGGTTGAGGGAAGCGTTCATGATTACGCAGCTAAACACAGTGTGATAGCAACTGCTGTGCTCACTGTATTGTGCTCTCCTCTCCTTCCTGAAATTTGGGAAGGCTCCCAGGCTTTCCAGGAGGGAAGATTGGAACTGCATGACTAACTCTGCTTTATTGGCTGTAAGGAAGTGAAATGCACCACTTTTGGTGGGAGGCAGTTAGAAACTGGGGAAGTTCCCCACACTATTTTTCCACTGCCACTTCAGGCATGGCAGCTACAAATTGAGATGAAGCTACTGCAAAATAGAAGTAGCCTAGATTCCTCCTGAGTTACGGCAAGAATAAAATGACCCTGGAGAGGTGCAAACTAGCTTTGGAATTTGAATGAGTGAGAATTAACCTTTGCTGGGTTAGATTTCAGGGTATATTTGTAACTGTAGCAGTCAAGCCTATCCTAAATAATATATAAAATGAGGAGGGGGTGGGGGGAGGCAGGATAACACTTTCTCCTTTTGTATAAAGTAATAATGGGTGTGAGTATGTTGTAAATAAACACTGTGTACAGTGAGGCATTTTAAGTGGGGATGATCTTTCCCCTCTGGATTATAGATATTGGTGTTAAAACTAGCAACAAGTGGACATTAAATAAGATGGCTTATAAAGGCTTTTTGAATTGTAGACACCTGTGAAGAAAACAACACGCATTCTCTAAGAATAAAAATTGTTTACAAAAAATATCAAAAAGGCAGAGTAATAGGTCTTCTCTTTAATAACTTTTTACTTTTGTGAAAATGTACATGCATTGGCATTCTGAATGTCCCTTTATGAAAGATAAAATTTGGAGAAATTTCCAAGTGGTAAAACATAACTAAAATTAAATATGTTCTCTTTCTTATGAAATTCATGGATGTATATTAACACATGTGCCTACACATGTGCACACATACATACGCACACACACACTCCACTATTCTATCTCTTAAAATTCACTATAAAAGATTTTTCTAGAAATAGATCTTTAACAATAGGAAAAACTCCAAATGTCACTATTTCTGGAAAATGAATACCTACCTTGTGCTAAAACCAGGACTGACTAAAGCAGAGATGGAGATTTGACATCTCCTCTCCTTGAGAAGCTAATCACAACAAAGACTCAACCTATATTTTAACCTGACTTTTCATTTCCCTTAGTAACACATACAGAAATATGCTTTCAACACTTTATGAAAGTCCTTAGAACTAATCCTCACAATGTTCTGTTATTGCTTTTGTCCCCCATGCATCCATTAACTATCAAGAACACTCAAAAATCTCGCCCTTAATGTATGCTTATGGGAGTAGAAAGGTAAAAAATTAAAAAAAAAAAAAAAGCTAAAAGATGACTGAGGTAACCATTGACCTCTGTTCTCTGTTTTTTGTTTTGTTTTGTTTTTGAGACAGGATCTCCCTCTGTTGCCCAGGCTGAAGTGCAGTAGCATGATCTTTAGCTCACTGCATCCTCAACCTGCTGGGCTTATCCGATCCTCCCATCTCAGCCTCCCAAGTAGCTGGTACTGCAGGCTTGAGCCACCGCACCCAGCCTGACCTCCGTTTTTGGCCTTACTATATAATCACACCAGTGACATCACATATGGCATGCTCCAGTGACCCCATGAACCTACTCAAGTCTTGATTCCTAGTCTACCCTATGGAAGAAGTCAAATATTAACTTTTCCTGTAGCAGTTTCATACTCCAAGAAAATCTATCAGCTGTTTATTGTCAGAAGATGACTCCTTTTTCTTAAGCTAGACATTTTACAGTAGTCTCCTTGTATTTTTAGGTAATTTTCAATTTATTCTCAAGTACCCAGTGACATATGTTCATTTGTCATATGTATTCCATACTTCCTTTGTAATTTGATTTGCAGCTTTGAATTATCTTAACAATATTTAGGGTAAATTTTATATAAAATCTGCGAGCAAAGCTAAGAGTCAATTTAAATATAAATCAGTATCAATTAACTTAAAAGAAATGGATTTTGTAACCATAAGAAAAATCGCAAAGAGCAAGGTGAGGGTGAAATAAAACTAAAACTAAATAAGACCTTTGCAACCATAAAATTTACCCAGAGTCTATTTAAAAACAGTGAGATAGAAAACAAATTGGTCTAGAAAAGAGGGTGGAATCAATGGGGGAAAACCTGTGTTATTTTGTGGCCAAATATGTAGTTACATTTATAAAATATGGTATTTTATAAATACATGCTTGTTAATTTTCAAGAAAAGAATTAAAGTCAAAGTACTCAACAAGGAAAATATGATGACTACTCAATTTAAAATAAAAAAGTAAGAGGCTGATATATTTAATTGTACTCATTGAAACACTAGATGGTGGATTGAATACATTGACATTAAATAAACTTAGGTGAGGAATGTTGCATCACAATCACCTTCTGTCTTGACACTCTTTTTCCTGTCTCTGCCACATCTTGCCCAATTCATCGTCTTTACCCGTGTTACAGTACTGTTACTTTAGTCTTAAAGGATGGGTTGAGGGATTGTTTCATTATAGATTAATTGAAAGGGAATAACACAGAGAGTGTCATGTTGCATTCCTTGGAAACTGAAAGAATGAAAACAGTGATTAGCTCAGGAAGTCCAACATGGAGAAAATACTTATCATAGGCTCTTGATAAGCATTCATTTTCTCCTCAATTGCAGCCTCTTTGATTTCCTTCTCTCCTGCTCTACAGTTTTACTATTTATGGCATGTCTGTAAAGTTGCACAATTCTGAAGGACCTGTTCTCATTTTTTCTGGCCTTTTCTCCAATTTCCCTTAGGTCAAGTTTCCTGGGAAACACATTTTGAGATGAACTTAAGTGATGGATGTTTACTCAACAGTGCTCTTGGGAAAACACCTATAAAAGTGTGATGGAAGCAGGGAGAAGGAGAAGTTTGACTGCAGGGTAGTTGTATCCAAGTTTCCACTGATCCTGGGAAGCTGGAAGGGCCTAACAAATTTGTCTCAAATTGAGGCAAGGTACTCAGGCATTTGTACTCTACAATTGGCAAGTTTTTGGATGCAAGGAGAGAGAGAGAAAAAAAAAGGCAGAGAGGCTTTAGGAGATAATGTTTAATGTTTGTTTACTTTAAGGTTGAAGGTATTCATCTAGCTTCATTATTTTTCTTAAGATGACCCCATTGTTCCAGCACCATTTGTTGAAAAGACTATCATCTATCCACTGCACTACCATTGTGTCTTTGTCAAAAATCAGTTGGCTATATTTGTGTGGTCCCATTTCTGGACTCTGTCTTTTATCCTTAAGAGACAATCTTTCCATATTTTGGGTGGTTTCTGTGTAATAGTGAGGTACAATTATGTACATATTAAAAAATAAAAAAGTTGTTGGAAATATAATAGAACAGATAACAGGAGAAACTGAACCAAATTAAGATGACATAGATTTGGAATCAAACAGAATTGTATTTGCTACTTGTCTTGCTGCTTATATGCATCTAATATGGTCAATTTATTTTGTTTCTTTGAGCCTTGATTTTTACAACTGTAAAAGGAACATGATGAATACTGACTTGATGAGGCTATATTATCTAAATTATATAGGTATTTATTATAGTATTACTCAAATGAGCAAGATTTTCATGACTGAGCAACTCTTTCAGATATTTGTCTGTGTGCTTTAAATTAGCAACATATTTTAAATCAATAAGATGAACTCCTTAAAACCAAATATAAACACGTGATTCTAGAATTCACTGCATTTTCTGTGTTAAGCAAATTAAAATGATACCATAGGAAATAGTATTAATGATGTTTTTACTGTGGCTCACATAGGAAAAAGAAGTAGCGATTTCATTGATAAGAAAGTACAAAGTAGGATAGGTATGCTAAATTAAAAACAAAAACCAAAAAATACACATGCCATCATAGTCATTAAAATAATATTTGAGTAAAGTATTCTATTAATGTAGTCCTTTTATTACCAAGTGAAATAATTATATAGTAGTACTAAATAAGTATGAGAGCATGTGCATGTGTATGTATTTGTATAATTCATATATAAAATTTTATTTTGGGGATATTTTGCTAAAAAAATTGGTCCTCCAAAATAATAAAGTAGTGGTTGAAAACGAGCACATATAAGTACGAGAGCATGTGCATGTGTATGTATTTGTATAATTCATATATAAAATTTTATTTTGGGGATATTTTGCTAAAAAAATTGGTCCTCCAAAATAATAAAGTAGTGGTTGAAAAAGAGCACATTGTTTAGAAACAGAGGCAATTTCAAAGTAACAGAAAACATCAAAATTGGTCCTCTAAAATAATAAAGTAGTGGTTGAAAACGAGCACATTGTTTAGAAAGAAAGGCAATTTCAAAGTAACAGAAAACATCAAATGATAATAATTATGGTTCCAATATGTATATATGTACACATATATACATGCATATGTTATGTATTTTATTTCAAAGAGAAAGAGTAAATAATTAAATATAAAATAAATATACTATAATTCAGAAATTCTCAGCATAATAGTTTCATTAAAAAGATGATTCAAAATATTAAGTTAATGACTTTAATTTAAATTCTAATGATTTTAAAATTTGTTTGCTATTAATTAATGTGCTTATTTCCGTTCTATTGGTGAGTAAGGACTGTAAGAATAAGAATGTTTAACCTAGTTTATATTTGTTCATATTTAAAAAGCATTATACTAAAAATATTCTAAATCAAAAAGTTTCTGGGAAGCCTTATTCAATAAATGATGCTGGGAAAATTGGATAGCCACATGCAGAAGAATGAAACAGGATCTATATCTGTCACCACTCACAAAAATTAATTCAAGATGGATAAAAGACTTAAATGTAAGGCATGAAACCATGGGAATTCTAGAAGAAAACCTTGGAACAACTCTTCTAGATATTGGCTTAGGCAAAGAATTTATGAAGAAGACCCCAGTGGTAATTACAGCAAAAACAAAAATAAGTAAGTGGGTCTTGATTAAATTAAAAAGCTTCTGCACAGCTAAGGAAATAATCAACAAAACAAATAGACAACATACAGAATGAGAGTATTCACAAGCTATACATCCGATAAAGGGCTAATAACGAGAATCTACAAAGAACAAACAAATCAGCAAGAAAAAAACAAACAACCCCATTGAGAAGTGGGCAGAAGATATGGACAGAAGTTTTCCAAAAGAAGATAGACAAATGATCAATAATCATATGAAAAAAAATTTTTTATCAGGGAAATGCAAATTAAAACCTCAATGAGATATCACCTTACCCCAGGTAGAATGGCTTTTATTAAAAAGTTCAAAAACAATAGATGCTGGCATGGATGCAGAGAGAAAGCAATGCTTATACATTATTGGTGGGACTGCAAATTACTACAACTTCTATGAAAAACAGTATGGAGATTCTTCAAAGAACTAAAAGTAGACCTACCATTCAATCCAGCAATACCACTACTAGGTATTTAACTAAGGGAAAAATAGTCATTTTATCAAACAGACCCCTGTACTTGAATGTTTACTGTAGCAAAACTCACAGTTGCAAAGATGAGGAATCAATTCAAGTGCCCATCAATTCATGAGTGGATTAACAAAATGTGGCATATGTATACCATTGACTACTACTCAGCCATAAAAAAGGATGCATTAATGCCTTTTGCAACAATTTGGATGGAACTGGGGACTATTATCCTAAGTGAGCAATCTAGCAAATGAAAAAACAAACACCACATGTACTTGCTGTTAAATTGAAACTAACCGATGAGCACACATATGCACAGAGGGAAGTAAAACTCAGTGGAAATCAAGCAGGGGGAGGTGGGAGGAGGGGATGGGGAAAAGCCTACCTAACAGGTACAATGAACACTATTTGGGTGATGGGCACACTGATAGCTGTGACTCAAGCATTACAAAAGTGATCCATGTAACCAAAAACATTTGTACCCTCTTAATATTTTGAAATAAAAAAGAAGGAATAGGGAAAAAAGAGTTTCCAAATTTAAATTTAACTCAGTAATACTTTTCTAACTATCAATTACAGGAAAATACAGAACAAAGTTTGACCTTTATAGTACTGAAAATTTAGAAAACAACTTTAACTGAAGAATTTAAAACTTGGTGTTTTTTTTTTTTTTTTTTTTTTTTTGGTTAACGGAGTAAGATTTATGTCCTTTTGAAACATGTCTGTTATTCTACATTTCTGTAGGTCAGCTTTTATTTTAAATCTAAACTCCCAGAAACACACACACACACACACACCCCACAAAAAATAAAATTACAGCCCACACTCTAGGAAAAGTCATATTTCTTATTTTTTCAGAGAAAGAAAAATGATTAAACATATTGAGATTATCGTATTCTCTACATAACAGGAGGAAAACATTTAATCATATAACCAACAAGAAATGTTTATTATATACTATGGTTTTAAAAGTGAGAGCAGGAGAATATGAATTTAAGAAAGAAATACACAGAGGGGGAAAGAAAGAGATTCTGAAGGAGAAAAATGCAAGACAGTTTGGTGACATAAAAAAAGGACAGAGAGAAGGACATTGTTCAGGACAGGTGGACTGGGAAAAATGTAAAAAGACAGACATAAGAAGAGGGAAGGTGTGGGTGGAACGGGGAGAGGAAAAGAGTCATCACGTGTCTAAGCGATCACTCATTTAACAAGTACTGATTGAGCTAATTTGTGCTATGCCGTGTGCTAGAAGTCAGCTGTGCACTAGTGAATAAAATGGACATGTTGATCACAGTCTAGTAGGAAAGCAAAATCACGATTTTGGGAAAGCAAGCAAGTTGCAGTATGTAATAAAAATTTCATAGTACAAAATCACAGGGTTATACTATGAGAAAGAACAATGGGAAACACCTACTATGTTATAACTCTTAATTTATAAAGATACACATTTATAAGGGAAATTCAAAATTTTTTAGCTGTTTTTAGTTTTTGTCAGAAAAAAATGTATTTCTGTGTTAATCGTAAGAAAACAAGTCAATCACATGCTAAAACTCCTTTTGAATAACTTTCAAAATCATTCACTAATTTAGAAACAATATTGACATAGAACATAAACATGCTTATTTTTGTTTTAAAATGTTCAAATCACTGTTAAATTATAATGTTGTGTTTTAATAAAATTATGAAGGTGTTCAGTCAAGTAAAAAAGGCTTTGATTTTAGAACCATTTTCTCAGTCCATTTGAGCTGCTATAAGAAAAATACCTTAGACTGGGTAATTGATAAAAAATTGAAATTTATTGCTGATACTTCTGGAAGCTGAGAAGACCAAGGTCAAGGTGCCAACAGGTTTGGCATCTGGTGAGGGCCCCTTCCTCATAAGTGGTGCCCCATGTATCCTCACATGGTGGAAGGGGCAAACAAGCTCCCTTGGGCCTTTTTATAATGGCATATATATATAATGCTTGATGTACAATTACCTTCAACTTGAAATTATATAACCAGAGCCAGAAAACAGCAGTATGATGGCTTTTAGAATACATGTAGCATATTCTGGAAAAAAATTAAACAGGTTAATTTTGATTTAATTTTTACTTAGAGAAAAATAGCTTAAAGTTTATTAAAAGATGTATTAGTTCTGTTTTTTTATCCTTAGGATATGTCCTTTGTTTAGAGTATGATTTTATACAGTGAAAATTTAATGATTAGGTTCTTGATCGATGTTATTTTAGCATAGGGCACTTATAATATTAACACTTCTGCTGAGTGTTCCCCTTGTCATTTACTTGAATTCCACGCACTATTTTCAAATAGTAAATATCACAAATGGCCTTATTTTCTTCTAGACCTATTAAGAAAAAATGTTCATTATTTTTATAGTTCACTAGGGACACCATAATATAAGCGGAATGTTGATGAAAAGAGAGAAATTTTATTTAGAAAGAGAGGCTTTACCAAAAGGAACACCTCTACAAAGCTGTTCAATTCTATTGAATTGGACACAATTCATTCTAACTTTAATCCACTAAGAAAGATTTGGGGAAAGGTGATAAAGTTAAATAAACTTATAAAACAAGTTCATTTGCCTTCGAATAAGATTTTCTGTCACTTGCACCCAGACAGTTTAAATAATACAAACACTTAAACATGTGCTTCACTGCTGGCTCAGAGTATATAGCCAAAACTTAGCAAAATATGGAATTTCAGCTAAATCGCTAAACCAATAAATGTCTACAAGGGTGGTAAAATACACTAAACAGCCATTTATCTAATGTGATTAAAGTAAACATTTGATTGTTAATCAGAAGAATAAATTAAATCTAATTATAAAAATTACATTTTAATGAACACCTTTTAAAGAAATTGTAGAGCATGTGAAAATTACATCTTTTCACCAATCTTTTGATGCAAGACCAAATGATTTTCATCAAGCATGAAGTTGCACATTATTTTTCAAAAAGACATCCTTTATACATATATTAAAAAATGTTTTTTCTTTCTCTTAAGTGAGAACTTTAAGGTGCTTAGAAAACAATCTAAGTGCATATTCTTGTTGATATTGGGTATTTAGGCCTGGTCTCTGTCCCTTACCTGTTATGTAGAACATTTTCAGAAGTTTGCCTTTATTAAGCCTTTCTAAGACTTTCCACTTGGTTTTCTTAGGGGAAAATACAATACCAACAACTCTTTTTTCCTTTTGCATTTATATTTAATCAGTTAGTATAATGTTACAACAACCAGAATACATGTGTTTGGAATTTTCACAACTGTCTCTTGATAAGCATACGAATCACATGTAGAGAGCAGGACAGCATGAATGTACTAAGTAGTGACCAACCAGCTCCTGGCCACAAGCTGTGGGCAGCAATGTCCACCATAGACAGGATAAAAAAAATGCTGACTCTTTGGACCATCAGTTAAGGGCCCAATTATATGACTCTCTACAGTTTCAAACCCCTATATTATAGCTCCATAGACACGTTGTAGAAATCTAGAGGCTAACCCACATTTATATCCTTATCAAAGATCTGGCTTATATATATGAATACAGCATATTTAGAAGCTAACCATAACAAACTTATAATCAGACAGACCTAAATTTGAATACAAATTCTATTTCTTCTTTCTTCTTAGGAAACCTTTGAAACTTTATTTAACCTCATTTGTAAGATAAAGACAACAAGAGCTCACAAATAAATAAATAAATACATACATAAATAAATAAACAAATAAAGGCATAGTCTCACAATATCCAACTACAATAGATTTGATTGACTATTAGAAACAAAGCATGAGAATCAGATTATATTGCATGGCACCTGATAAGTGTTTAATAATTGCCCTTTAGTATTATCTAGAGACTTCAAGTATGATCAAAATCAAATAACCAGAGCACATGTCATTCTCTTTCTCAAAACTTATTAAATCTTAATTGCTCTACTCAAATGAAACATTCAGAAGCAGGATCCTCTATCAGGTTATTGGAAATGCAGAATTTTAGGGCCCAGGGCAACTGATATATCACTTACACTTTAACAAGTTACCCAGGTGCCTTTTTTTTTTTTTTAAAAAAACAGGGTCTTGCTGTGTCGCCCAGGCTGGAGTACAGTGGCGTGATCATAGCTCACTGCAGCCTCCAACTCCTGGGCTCAAGTGATCCTCCTGACTCAGCCTCGTGAGTACCTGGGACTATAGACAGACACCACCACACTCAGCTAATTTTTTAAATGTTTTTGTAGAGATGAGGTCTTGTTATTTTGCTCAGGCTGGTTTCAAACTCCTGACCTTAAGTGATCCTCCCACCTCGATATCCCAAACTACTGGAATTTCAGGTATAAGCCACCACACCTGACTTCCTGGTGACTTTTGTGTACCTCCAGCTGAAGCATTGGGCCACTAATAACACTTAAGAGGATATCAGGTAATCAGTGTAATTCATCAGTGCAAAGACAGCTTTCCCAGGGGTTTAGGTTGTAAGCGTGAACTTTCTACCACCACGTAAGTAATATATTTAGGGTTCTCACAGTTATTAGTAATAGCTACTAATTCTGTAAATCCTTATTCATAACCCTTATTATCCTCAATTATATTGATTTAGCTTACAGATATTTAAACCTGGGATGTCATCTATATATAACTTAAAGAATATCCTTCAAAGGATCAATAAGACAAGACGACTGTACATTTTAAGCCCTGGTATTTTTAAACTGTTCAAGATTTGATTGTATAACGTAGTTAGTAATCATTCCTCAAATTACTGCCACTTTTCAATCACGACTATTTTAAACCTCACCTTGGAAAAATTTAACCTTCACCATTACTACAATTCTAAAAAAAATTAAATTACCTAGGAAACTCAAGTGATTCAGACGTATTAATAATAGCTGTGGATTATGACCACACCTTTTGGACTGTGTTGTCACTTCTATAAATATTTTAAAATAATGGAAAATTCATGTAGTATGTCTTGTTATAATTCTATTAAATGATCTTTTGAGAGGTTTTAAAACTTTGAAAAGTAATATATTTGAATTTGTTTTTGTTACTGCTTCCTAAGATTTAAACTGTGACACAACTTTCACAATCATCCCTTGTAAAATACTTGGTAGCCAAATACTTTCTTGTTATTCTGAAAATTAGTTTTTATTTTCTACCAATCCTGCATTAAAATGTATCAAAAAGAAAATCTTATATCCCTTTTCTGTTGGTTCCAAACTCATCACAATTGACTTTCAATATAGTTTAGAGAAAAAATGTTTATTTTTATACAAATTATAACAATGTTAATATTAAAAAGGAGGTTTTGGCTTGCTTGAAAAATATCTCTGGTATATGTTGATACAGATTTTGAGTTGGAATAAAAGTTTATATGAAAATAAACAAAACAAACTAAAAGTTAATAATATCCATATTGTTTTGTGTTTCCTGAATTTTACTTGACATTTTAATTATACACTGTTGATAGTCTTGAACAGTGAACACTAAATTTTAAGTGTTTTAAAAATTTTATTAAAATTTGCTCCTGGCTGTTTATGGTTAATATCACTTTTTAATGAGTGTCTTTAAAAATTTTGTATATCAACTGAATTAACTTAGCATTTTAATAAAATAAATCTTTGGAAGATAAAAGGAAATTATTTCATTTATGAAGGGATGAAAAAAGAGATTCCATGTTAATGTGCCCTATGTTTTATAAACAGATTTTTCATTATTTACATTCACTTTAAATGTCAAAGCTTTAATAAATGTTATGCAAGTTTATAAAACTAAAGAAATTTTATTTCTTATATTTAAAATATAATTATCTAATTAATCATTTTTAAACATGACATAGGTCCAAATAATGCTACTTTACTATAGCATACTGTACTTTAACTTGGAAATATATATTGGAAATATAACTAAATAAGATGTTGAATTATTAAAATTATTACATGTTGGGATTGATTTTAAATACATATAACTACTGAGTTTGAAGAATATCCAGAATTTGTAGCTAAAAGCATGATATACATACATATATTAAACACTATGCAATTACTCAAATTGTGTGTGCATATGTGTGTTTGTTTTTGCATGGTATTTTGTTGTTGATTAGAAAATATTCAATGACGTGGCAGGATACTCAAATATGAATTCTATTTTCTTTATCTCCTACATGTGTAAATCTAGACACACCACTTTATCTTTTTGCTTTCAAAATTGCAGTTATAAAATTAGAGGATTCTAAAATATAATTTCTCATGTCATTCCCAATGCTATCATTTTTCTGACTTTATAATTTCTTAGGCTTAGAATTTCAGATAATTACCTAAAGCAATTTTAAATATGTTGAACTATTGTAGTTTTCAGGCTGGATGTAAAATTGAAATAAAATGGAAAACTGTCTTAATCAATTTGGGCAGCTACAACAGAATACCATAGACTAGGTAGCTTAAACAACAAAAATGCATTTCTTCTCACAGTTCTGGAGTTTTAAAAGTCTAAGGTCAATTCACCAGCAGATCTGGTATCTGGTGAGCGCTTACTCCTGGTTTGTAGACAACTGTCCTCTTGTTGTATTTTAACAAGGGGGCGGGGAGAGAAACAGAGAGAGAGAGAGAGAGAGAGAGAGAGAGAGACCATTTTTCTCCTGGTTGTTATAAAGGCATCAATCCCATTAATAAGGACTCTATGCTCATGACTTAATTACCTCCCAAAGGCCATACTTCCAAGTAATATCACATTGGGAATTTAGGCTTCAACATATAAATTTTGGGAGGGACACAAATGTTCAGTCCATAGCACCCTCCTTTCATTTAAGAATACCAATTTATCCAATTAATAAAGATGACAATGAAGTATGAGTCACTGAACTTATTCATATTATAAAGAAAAGAGGTAGCCTTTATCTTAAACAATATACTATTAAAAACTGGAGTTAAATATGGCAGAGATAGGGTACAATTTATTGGTCTGTGTGGTGTGCTAGATACCAGAAGGCACATTTTATAAACATCATCTCAATCAACAAATTGGCTCTCAGAAATAAGTATTATTTTTCCCATCATCAAAACCATTTTATAGAGCAGAAACCTAGATTTAAAATAGACCTTCAGTAAAAAAACAAAACAAGACCAAAAAAAGCTATAAAAAGAGATAGATAAGTTCATTAGATAATGATAAAGTGGTCAATTCAGTAAGAGGATGGACTAATTGTAAATAAATATACACTCAGCATTGGAGTGCCTACATATATGGAGCATTTAAATGTTAATAGACAAAAAAGGAGAGATAGACTGTAATACAATAGTAGTAGGGATTTCAACACTCCAATTTCAGCAGTTGACAGATTATGCATACAGAAATTCAAGACAGAGTTATTGAATTGAAACTACACTTTAGGCCAAGTGGAACTAACAGACATTTACAAAATATTCCATCCAACAGCTACAAAATATGCATTCTTCTCAAATGCATGTGGAACGTTGTCCAAGAGAGATCATATGTTGGACTACAAATAAGTCTTAACAAATTTAAGATGACTGAAATAATAATCAAGTATCATTTCTGACCTCAAGGTATAAAACTAGAAATCAATAACAGGAGAAACCTCAGACTTCACAAATACATTAACACAACATGCTCTTGAAGAACTAATAGATCAATGAAGAAATTAAAAGGAAAATCTAAAAATGCCTTGAGACAATGAAAATAGAAACACAAGATACCAAACCTATTGGGTACAGTAAAAACAGTTCTAAGAGGAAAATTTATAGCAATAGACATGTACATCAAAAAAGAAAAAGAAAAAAGGATCTCAAATAAACAACCTAACATTATACCTCAAGGAACTAGCACAACAGGAATACTCCAAACACAAAGTTAGTAGAAGAAAAGAAACAGTAAAGATCAGAGCAGAAGTGAGTGAAATAGAGACTAAAAAAAATATAACAAACCAACAAAATGAAAGCAGGTTTTTGAAAAGATGAACAAAATTTACAGACCTTTAGCTAGACTAAGAAAAAAAGAGAGAAGCCCCTAATAAATAAAATCAGAGATGAAAAAAAATTACAAAAAACCCTGATACTACAGAAATAAAAAGGGATCATGATAACTGTCATGAACAAATAAGACAGAAATTCCTGGACATACACAACCAACCAAAATTGAATGTGAAGAAATTGAAAACCTGCATAGACCAATAATGAGTAACGAGATTGAATCAGTGATAAAAAGTCTCTCTTTGAAGTAAAACCCATAACCTGATGATGTCACTGTTGAATTCCACCAAATATTTAAAGAAGAATGAATACCAATTTTTTTTCAAATGATTCCAAACAATTGAGGTGGACTACTTTCGCCTCATTCTTTAAGGCCATCATTAATCTGACACTCAAAGAAAACAAGAACTCAATAAAAAGAAAAAAATACAAGTAACATGGGTTCATGATGAAAATGGGTTTAAAAATTCTCAGCAAAATACTAGGAAACCAAATTCAAGAGCACACTAAAAAGATCATTCACCATTATGAAGTGAGATTCATCCCAGGAATGAAAGGTTAGTCCAACATATTGAAACCAAAAAAGTGATACACCACAGTAACAGAATCAAGGACAAGAAACATATGATCATTTCGATAGTCACAGAAAAAGCATTTGATAAAATTCAACACCCCTTCATGATAAAAACTCTCAGCAAACCAGGTGTAGAATAAATGTACCTCAACACAATAAAGGTCACATGTGACAAACCTACAGCCAGCATCATACTTAACAAGGGAAAGTTGAAAGATTTTCCTCCAAGATCTGGCACAAGAAAGGATCCCACTTTCACCACTTTTATTCAACATAGTACTAGAAATTTTAGCCAGAGCAATTAGGCTACAGAAAACAATAAAGGGCAGCCAAATTTGAAAAAAGGAAGTTAAATTGTCCCTGTTTGCATGATCTTATATATAGAAAACTCTAAAGACTCTGCCTACAAACTGTTAAAACTAATAAGCAAATTCAGTAAGGTTGCAGAATGCAAATCAAGGTAAAACAACACCAGTAGCATTTCTATATGCCAAAAGCAAACTATCTGAAAAAGAAATCAAGAAATTAATCACATTTAAAATAGCTAAAAAAATTACATACCTAGAAATAAATTTAACCTCAGAAGGTGAAAGATCTCTACACTGAAAACTAAAAAATACTGATGAAAGAAATTGAAGAGAGCACAAACAAATGGAAAGATATCCCATGCTCATGGATTGGAAGAATTAATATTGTTAAAATAACCGTACCACCCAAAACAATCTACAGATTCAAGGCAATCCCTATCAAAAATACTAATGGCATTCTTTACAGAAATATAAAAGCACAATCCTAAAATTTGCATGGAAACACAAGAGACCTTGAATAACTAAATCACTCACTAACAAGAATAATAAAGCTGGAGACACCACACTACCTGACTTCAAAATATACTGCAAAGCTATAGTAACCAAAACATAATGGTATTGGTATAAAAACAGACACATAGACCAATGGAACAGTATAGAGAACCCAGAAGTAAATCCACATATTTATAGCCAACTGATTTTCAGCAAAGCCTCCAAGAACATACAAGAGGAAAAGGATATCCTTTTCAATAAATGGTGCTGAGAAAACTGGATATCCATATGCAAAATAATAAAACTAGACTGTTATCTATCACCATATACAAAAATCAATTCAAAATAGATTAAAGAGTTAAATGTAAGGACCAAACTATAAAACTATTAGAAAAAAACATAGGGGAAATGCTTCAGAACATTGGTCTAGGCAAAGATTTCTGGCTAAGACTTCAAAAGCACAGGTAACAAAAACAAAAGTAGACAAGTAGTACTACATGAAATTAAAAAGTTTCTCCACAGCAAAGGAAACAATTAAAAGAGAGAAGAGACAACCTACAGAATGGGAGAAAATGTTTGCAAACTGTACATCTGACAGGTGGTTAATATCCAGAATATTCATGTAATGAACTCAACTCAGTAAAAAACAAACAAAAGAATCTAATTTATTAGGTCATTAAATATGAAATGTCCAATTTCGAATCAAAAGTGTAGTTTACTATATCTCATACAAGAAGCAGTACAATTAAGCAAGTATGCACCTGAACTATTGATACAGTTTTGCCATCTTAATGGTAGCTTGTTTATGCCAACAACAAAGAAGCCTGGAGAGCCAGTGGCCATGAAATCGCAAAAGGCCTTTTCCACACCTTGTTGAGAATTGAATATTTTTCCTTGCAAGAAGTGGTCCAAAGTCTAGAAGAAGTGTTAGTCAGTTGGTGCAAGGTCTGATGAATACTGTGGATGACAGAGAGTTTCCAAGTCCAGCTTCTGTATGTTGAGCGGCATTGTTTTTTGTGACATGTCGTCTTGCAAGAGGATTGGCCTGTCTCTATTGACCAATCTTGGCTGCTTAATCACAAGCATCTTTATTGCTTCACCCAGTTGGTTGCAGTAGACATCCACTGTAATCAATTGACCAGGTTTCATGAAGCTATAGTGGATAATACCAGCGCTGGACCACCAAACACACACCATTAGCTTTTTTTGATGAACATTCAGATTTGGACTGTGTTTTGGCACTTCATCTTTATCCAACCATTGTACCAAACACTTGCTATTGTCTAAAAGAATCCATTTTTCATCACATGTAACAAAACAGTGTAGACATGGTTCACTTTTATGTCGTAACAACAAAGAAAGGCAAGCTTCCAGATGATTTCTCTTCTGATGCTTGTTTAATTCATGCAGAACCTATCTATCCTGCTTCTTTACGTTGCTGATTTGTTTCAAATGGTCCAATATTGTTGAAATAGCAACGTCAAACCTTGCTGCTAATTCACGTGTAGGTTGAGATGGATTTTCTTCCACTACAGCTTTCACCTCATCATTATTCACCTTGGTCTCAGGTCACCCATGTGGCTCATTTTCAAGATTAAAATCACCAGAATGGAACTTCTCAAGCCATCCATGTACTGTGCATTCATTAGCCACATCTTTCCTAAAAACTTCATTGATATTTCAAGCTGTCTGCACTGCATCAGTTCCACAATGGAACTTATATTCGAAAATAACACAAATTTTTGACTTATCCATGGTTTCACAAAAATTGCTCTAAAAAAATGTGAAAGATAATCACAAGCCAAAATGTGCATTTGAAAGACAGAGGATGTACCTTCCCAATAAAAATAAAAAGAAGTGTCAAAGTGAAATGTCAGATATATCAACTGTCAAACTTAGTACTTAAGGAAATCGGACATTTCATATTTAATAAAAATTGGCAAAAACCTGAATAGGCACTTTTTTATAAAAGACATACAAATGGCCAACAGGTATATGAGTAAATGCTCACCATCACTAATCACCAGGGAAATGCAAATCAAAACCACAATGAGTCTGCAGTTTTAGGAATATTAAAAAAAATAACAGTGCGATACCATCTCACCCCAACAAGAATGGGTATTATCAAAAAGACAAAAAGTAACAAATGTTGACATAAATGAGGATAGAGGGAACACTTATGCACTATTGGTGGGAATTTAAATTAGTACAGGCATTATGGAAAACAGTATGGAGCTTCCTTAAAAAATTGAAAATAGAACTACTATATAATCCAGCAATCACACCACTGGGTATATATTCAAAGGAAATGAAATCAGTATATTAAATAGATATCTGCACTCTTATGTTTATTGCAGCTATATTCACAATAGCCAAGATGTGGAATTGACCTAAGTGACCACAACAGATGAATGGATAAAGAAAAAGTGGTATATATACTTAATGGAATACTGTTCAGCCATAAAAAAGAATAAAATCCTGTCATTTGCAGCAACATAGATGAAGGTGGAGGAAATTATGGTAAGTGAAATAAACCAGGCACAGGAAGATAAATACCACATGATCTCACTTATGTGGAATCTAAAAAAGTTGATCTCATACAAGTAAAGAGTAGAAAAGTAGTTACCAGAGGGAAGGGGGAAGCGGGAATAGGGAGAGGTTGGCAAACAGACACAAAGTTACAATTAGATGGGAGGAATAAGTTCTGGTGTTCTATTGCACAGTAGGGTGACTATGGTTAACAATATTGCTTTGTATATTCCTAAATAGCTAAAAGAGAGGATTTTTGAGTGATCTTCACACAAAAAAATGATAAATGTGTGAGGTGATGCATATACTAAATATCCTGGTTTCATTGTTACACAATGTATACATGTATCAAAACCATACATTGTATCCTATATATGTGCAAATATGAGTCAATTAAAATTAAAATTTTAAAAATTGTATAACATAGTCATAAATACAGTAAAAAAATATCCTGGAATTAGTATACAAACTCAGCTCTTCCTAAACTCAAATTCCCAAATTTTTAATTCATTTCCTAAAATTGACTTCAAAGACATCAATCCTTTCCCATTGTAACTTTATGGGAAATTCTTTTTTTGTCTCCCAGACCTGATTCCTCACTCACAGACCTTGGATTTGTCCCCATGCCTACTCTCCGTAAGCACAAAGGTCATGCCTCATGAACAAGAGACCTGCTGTCTTCTCAACTACTGCCTCTGAGTACAGGTAAACTGGAAGTTCTTCCAAAATTCTGTCATTCATTCCAAGAGCAGATGCTATTTTCCAGATCTCTGGCTTTGTTTACATTACGATGCTTTGGGCATACTCTGGTAACTTTGTTATTTTTTGAATCATACCATCCTTCACAGGTCCATTATGGATATTATTCAGAATTGTGACAGAAGTGAAAGAAGTAGATGAGTAGGTAATGCTAAGGTTGCAGTTAGAGGGTAAGACAAAAATTTAGTTACAAATATTTAGTTTATTTGTCCTAATTCAGGTGCTAGAGGCTTGCAAATATTAGAAGCATCTGCCTCTGTCTCTCACTGGAGTAGTAAAAAGTAAGAGCAATTTTAAATATGATTAAGTCTCATATAATATTAACATATTGTTATTTTTGTTTTGTTTTGATGTGTTACAGAATTTCTGTCTTTGACTGAAAAGTTAAATTAGGCAGGGTATTTAATATACACAAGCGTATATATCTGGGTAACGTTTCCTTTGTTTCCATTTCTTAGTCCTTTCCAACTGTAATGCACAAATTTTAAAGGACCTTCCTTTCTCTCTCAATAGTAAATCACAAAGCTAACCGTGACAAATCTAACTGGTGATGTCAAGGAACCAAACTTCCCAGCTTTTGCAAAGTCTGTATTTTACCATTAATTTAAGTTGCATAAGTCCTTTTGGGGAAGATACTTCCTCACACTTCACAACTGTATCTTTTCACTTCAAAAATAGAGTTACGTCTGTAATTTTAAATCCTTTAGTAATTGCAAATTTACAGTTTTATTTAGAGAATTTTTCTCTGTCTATACTTCAGAAATCTATTTACAACATTCTTTTATATATATAACATCTTTGAGATGTTAAAGATAAGCCATTGAACTCTGGGGGTTCTAACCCCACCATATGAAAATTAAATATTCCAAAAGAAATATAGTAAGTCCCACTGTTGGGAATTGAGCTGATGAAAATATATCTACCATGGGTGGCTCTTCCATGTATGTTATAAATAATTTATTATACAGTGCTTCATTTCCTCCATCCCCAAGTCCACCTCACTTGGCAACATGAGTTTAGAAAACAATAAGTAAATGATGATAAAAATTATAGAGAAAATTAGAGCTTGGTTAGGCTATTAGCATGATTCTCAATGCAGTTTTTATTTTTATTCAAAGAAATGTCTTGAGTTTTTAACCTACAAATGCTTTTTACTTAATCCTTGGATGTTTCACTTTTACAAAGTAACATTTTACTATTTATGATAATGTAAAAGTTTTTTAAAGCATTAATATTTTTATACTTTCTGTATATTGTTTGCTTTCATATAATTGCAAATTAAATTGGTTAATAACTCATCTCTTTTTAAAAATACAGCTGGAGCTATATTCAATGGAAATTTTATTTACTAGTTTCTAAACACAAATATAAAAACTGTATCAGTTATTTAAAAGATGAGAAATTATCATTCACTGATTCATGCAAATGGCTTATGAATCTGAATATATTCAGTAAATAATTTCATCCTTAATCTGCTAAATTGTGTCATTTAAAAATACCTTAAAATATGCATTACATTTTTAATCTACGAAGTAATGCTTTGTGCTCATGTGAATAATTAATCATTTCAAACCCTGGAAAGTAATCATAAGAGGGATCTCTGCTATAAATTATTTTCTTCAGGTTTTGCAATACTTGGTCTTTGATTTAGGTTGAGAAACCTGGAAATTTAAGTGTATTCTTCAGTGGAATGCTAGTGGAATACATAACATTAACAGGAAGAATTAATGTTATTGTATTTTGACACAATGTAAAAGTAAAAAATCTCTGGGCTGAAAGTAAGCTGTTTGGTTAGATCCTTGACAGTTTTATTAAAAGCAGGCATATTCAATAGTTCTTCCTAGTAATATCCTTGATTTGAGTCAATGGGAAACATTCACTTAATTTAGAAACCTGAATCTAGGCATATTTTCATTAACTGCAGGTTTCATTGAATTGACTGTTAAAATTTTGTAGAAACTATGAAGGATTAAATAAAAAGGGAGTGGAAAATGAGACCTTGATGTACAGAACTGCAAAACTCAATTGACAACCTTCAGTCACATTTCTTGTCATTGAAGACAAAGACATAATGTGAAAAACTGTGTAAGATGCAATACACAGAAAGATATCTGATTAAAAGGTAGGTAGGTGAATTTTTTTGAAGTTCTATTTTCTTTGACTTTAGAGCATGAACAGATACTCTGCATTATTTACAAAGAATAGGGTTAAAAGACATAGACAGGATGATTGTCTTTTACACTTTTACAAACCTCTTTATAAAAATGTATGGAGCATATTTCAGATTTACATTTGTATTCCACATTCTCTGACATTGATCAAGTTATGTGATACATTTCAACAGAATAGGGGTTTTAGACTTTCGCTTCCATCATGCGCTATAAAGGAACTCACAAATTTACAAAACATTGTGTGTTGTTATTCTGCTAAGATGTATCCAAACATAAATGTATATTTCTTTTAAGGAAGGATACAGGTCTTGGAAATCTTCAGCTATAGAAAAATTAATAGCTCTTTAATGAATCTTTGTTAATTCAGAGGTTAACAAAGTACTCCTATATTATTTTTATTTCAGTTTATCTTTACCTGTTTTTACCTCTTTCTTGATTAATAATATCTTCAGTATTACATGAGAGGGAAAATTGAAACATGATATGTAGTGAAGACCTAACATATTAACGAAACAGTTCTGAAAAGGGTTTTTTAAAAGTTCATTGAGAAAAAAAAAAAGATTAACTGACGTGTAAAGAAAAACTGGATATTATTATTTATAGATTTAAATTTCAAATGCTATATTATAATTAAAATTATAAATTAAGAATGCATTTAAGCCAACACTAATTCTATATTTTACTCTGTACCAATTTGCATTCAACTCTCATAACATCATGATAGTAAAACTCAATACCTGCTATTAGATCTCATAAATAGTCATTATAGCATTCTACGCTTAATCCTATTGCTTTATACAGTAATATCTTGGACTAAATCATATAAAAATGTGAATCAGTTAATTGAGGAATTAATTACTTCATGGATTAATAATTGGTTATGAATTAACTGAGTCAAAGTTATTATTGCTAATTGGGTAAATTTAGGTAAATTTTGTGATCTTTCTCCTTCATTTTTACTCATCTCTAAAACAAGAACTACGACAGGACCTGCCTCTGTTAGTTTTTGTAAGGATTCAATACATTAATCCAGTTAAAATGTATTTACACAGTAACGAGGTAACATATAGTATCTGTGATTATGATAAGTAAGTATTTCCATAACAAATGTGTGGACCTAAGACTGTTACCACAGTGTTTTATCTAATTAGATGTTTTATCTAATGACCTATCACTGAGATAGAGCACCTATTTTTCCCTCAGACATAAAGGTATCAGAACATATCATTTTTTTAGATATAAAATGTGTTTTTTTCCTGAAGCTCATCTTGATATTAATTCATGTTGAGCCATAATTATGCAAACTTACTTTAACTATAATTAATAAAAAATGATTTCTGAGGTTTTGGCAGCAATTGAGGATTTATTCTCTAAAATCAATTTTCAGAATGTATTTATTCCTTCACTTTGCATAGATTGTAGTCCAAGCATGAAATTTTTCTCGGCTAATAATTTAGGACAAACAAGAAGAATCACACAGATATCATGGTTTGGGTGTCATAATTATCTTTGTTCCTACTCAGTTATTTTTCTGTGACAGAAAGATTTTCTTAAAAAGTACTTAAATAAAACTTTAACAGACTTTGAAATGTCTGTATTACAATTAAAACAGGATATAGTAGCACCCCTGTTGAAAGTTTGTTTTTTTAAGAAATACAATTATACAATAAATATAGGCCATCCATCGTGCTCTTTGAACTTATAATTAGATGTCTGTGTTAGACTGGCATGTTGATCTGGCACTATTTAGTAAGCCATGAGATTTACTGGAAAATGTATGGCAAAATTGAGAAGCATTTAATTTAGAGACATGGTAACTTGTCCAGGATACTAAATAAATTTCTTGAGTTAAGATATAAAACCAGGTAAGCTAAGATTTCAGTAAATAAGGCGGCTGCCCCAAATACAATTAAAATTTCCCTAATACAACACTTGCATTTTATTCATCTGTTACTAATTCATTCATTTATTAAACATTTACTCAACTCATGCTGGAAGCCAGGCCTACTCCAGGAACAGGAAATACAATGGTGAACAAAATACTTGTAACATCCTCCTGTGGAGTTTGAAAAGTAGCAGAGGTAAAGAAAATGAACAAGGACAAGGGGTCCTATGAGAACCCAAAGGTGCCAAGGGAGCATTTTGTTAGGATGTGAAGTCCGTCCCGAGTGAGAAAGATTTCTCAAAGTTTAGGATAGATGGAAGCGCAAATTTTTTTTTACCGTCTCTCGGAAGAGAGAGAGGGTACAGCGCCAAAGAGGTGTTAGCCCTGAGGCCAAAGGACTCTGACTCCTTATTAAGGCAGGCTGGGGGTGGGGGTAAGGGGGGATTTATGACTACTGTAGCCCAATTAGCAGAAGACAGCTGAGAAACTGCTGTGTTGGCTTTTTCTGTTTCTAATGTAGCAGATTGATAACAGAAATTAGTTTCTTCTTTCTTCTTGATAGCGGGGGGCATCCGGTGCTATCTCTTCTTAAGGAAGGGGTGGGGAGGGTGGCGGTGGTTCGCACTCCTACTGTCCGATCAGGAACTTTTTCAAGGCTGTGTAAACAATACTCGAAAAAGCCTTTTTTATAGGCAGTGAATTTTTGATGACAGTCCATCAGATAGTCTATCCTTTCCTCCCCTCTCCTGGAAACTCTTTTCCCTTTTGGAATGTGAATTGACCAGATCTGGCGAATGTTAATGAGGATGTAGACCTTCTTTTGTCTGCTCAGGTTCTTTTAATTGCTAGGTAAACACCTCTGTAGAAAAGATATTCATAATACTAATTTTAGAGGGGGTTGGGGTTGTGCTACTCTAAGTGGCTGTCAGGTAGAAATTAATTTTCTTGTTAGTCCATTAGCAAGATCGGTTCTTTCACATTTAACCAGTAGACCTAGTAGAATCTGTGGGGCTAGGAGAAGCCTCCTAGCTTTTCTGAACCTTAGTTTGCTAATGTGAATGAGAGGTGATTCTTTGAAATAATTATTTATAAAATCATCTTTAGTAATTTTGACAATTATTAAAATATGAAAAAAATCAAGAGACCTTTTATTTACCTCTGAGATTTAGAATCACGTAGGATTTAGATTTTCCTGCTATGGTTTCAGATTCTAATTATTTTTTCCATTATTGTAATTTATTCTGATGATTCTTCTTCCAGGTCAATATATATTGACTGAAACTTTATTAAAGTTTAAATACTAAATCCACCCCTAATTCAGCTACTCCTGGCCTTTCTCTTCCACATGTTTTTTTAGAAATTATTCCTCCACTGGGGCAGTTTTCCCCCTAGGGAATATTGAAGAAAACATCTAGAGACATTTTTGATTGTCACAAATTGGAGGATGGTGCTATTAGCACCCAGTGGTAGAGGACAGGGATGCTGCTAAGCATCCTATAATGCATAGGGTTAATATTCCTCTGCATAACAAAAATTATTCAACCCAAAATGATAAAAGTGCCAAGGTTGAGCAAACCTACTTTAGAACAAAAATCATCTTCTTTCTTCCTTCCTTCACTTCTTGTGTTTTCATATTCTTAAACAAAATATGTAGTGTAAGGAAACTTATTTTCAAAATATTAATTATTGAATTTATTAATGTATTTATTAATACAGGTTAATATGCAAGTATGTAGTATTCATTGTCTATACATTTATTTATAAGCTCAACAAATATTCATCAAAGGTCTACTATGCAGTAGGCATTCTGCTATTAATACAAAGATGTATGAAACCTCAGCTCCTTCCATGAAAATACAAAAAAAAAAAAATTGAAATACTTAGCAACATATAATGTTTAAATTGTTTCTTGCTTGATTATATTTCAAAGCCTAGAGTGATGGCATTAAGTAAATTTCAATATACAGGCATACCTCAGAAATATTGTGGGTTTGGTTCCAGAGCACAGCAATGAAGTGAGTCATATGAATTTTTTTGTTTCTCTAGTACATATAAAAGTAATGTATGTATTATAATGCACTCTATAAAGTGTGCAATAGCATTACCTCTTAAAAAACACTGTATATATGTTAATTAAAAACACTTCATTGCTAAAATATGCTAAGGATTATCTGAGCCTTCAGCAAGTTGCAAGCATTTTGCTGCTGGGGGGTTTTGCTTTCATGTTGACGGCTGCTGACTGATCAGGGTGTCAGTTGCTGAAGGTTGGGGTGGCTGTGGCCATTTCTCAAGAAAAGGCAAAAATGAAGTTTGCTACATCGATTGAGTCTTCCTTTTATGAAATATTTCTCTGAAGTGTGCGATCCTGTTTGATAGCACTTTACCCACAGTAGAACTTCCTTCAAAAATGAAATAGATTCCCTCCAACACTGCCACTCCATTATCAACCAAGTTTATGGAATATTCTAAATCCTTTGCTGTCACTTGTACAATGTTTACAGCATCTTCACCAGGATTAGGTCCCATCTCAAGAAACCACTTTATTTGCTCATCCTAAAATGCAACTCCTCAACAATTCAAGTTTTATCATGAGATTGCAGCAATTCAGTCACATCTTCAAGCTCCACTTCTAATTCTTTTTCTCTTGCTATTTCCATCACATCTGCTGTTACTTCCTGCACTGAAGACTTGAACTCTTTGAGGTCATCCATGAGGATTGAAATCAACTTCTTCCAAACTCCTGTTAATGTTGATATTTTTACCTTCTCTCATGAATCACGAACGTTCTTAATGACATCTAGAATGGTGAATCTTTCTCTGAAGGTTTTCAATTTACTTTGCCCGAATCCATCAGAGGAATCACCATCTATAGTAGCTATAGCCTTATGAAATGTATTTCTTAAATAAATGAGACTTGAAAGTCCAATTACTCCTTGATCCATGGGCTGCAGAAGGGATTCTATGTTAGCAGGCATAAAAACAACAATAATCTCCTTGAACATCTCCAACAGAGCTCTTGGGTATCCAAGTGCATTGCCAATGAGCAGTAATATTTTATTTAATTAATTTATGTTTTAAATTTCAGAATATTACGGGGGTACAAACACTTTGGTCACGTAAATTGGCTTTGCACCACCCAAGTCAAATCTACAAGCATACCCATCCCCCAGACAGTGAGCACCACACACATTAGGTGTGAATTTACCCATCTCCTCCTCCCGCCTCACCTGCCTCATCCCTGATGAATGTTACTTCCATATGTGCACATAAGTGTTGACCGAGTAGTATCAATTTAATGGTGAGTACATATGGTACTTGTTTTTCCATTCTTGTGATACTTCACTTAGAAGAATGGGCTCCAGCTCCATCCAGGATAATATAAGAGGTAGTTCGCCATTGTTTTTGGTGGCTGAGTCGTTTCCATGGTATACATATACCACATTTTATTAATCCACTCATGTATTGATGGGCATTTGGGTTGTTTCCGCATCTTTGCAATTGTGAATTGTGCTGCTATAAACATTTGAGTGCAGGTGTCTTTTTGATAGAATGTCTTTTTTTCCTTTGGGTAAATGCCCAGTCCTGGGATTGCTGGATCAAATGGTAGTTCTACTTTTAGTTCTTTGAGGTATCTACATACTACTTTCCATAGAGGTTGTGCTAGTTTGCAGTCCCACCAGCAGTGTATGAGAGTTTCTATCTCTCTACATCCACACCAGCATTTGTTGTTTTGGGACTTTTGGATAAAAGCCATTCTCACTGGAGTTAAGTGACATCTAATTGTAGTTTTGATTTGCATTTCCCTGATGATTAGAGCTGTTGAGCATTTTTTCATATTTTTACTGGCCATTAGTCTATCTTCTTTTGAAAAGTTTCTGTTCATGTCCTTTGTCCACTTTTTGATGGGGCTGTTTGATTTTTTTCTTGCTGATTTGCCTGAGTTCATTATAGATTCTAGTTATCAGGTCTTTATCAGATGTATAGCATGCAAATATTTTCTCCCATTCTGTAGGTTGTCTATTTGTTCTAATGATTGTTTCCTTGGCTGTGCAGAAGCTTTTTAATTTGATCAGGTCCCATTTATTTATTTTTGTTGTTGCTGTGATTGCTTTTGGGGTCTTTTTCATAAATTCTTTGCCCAGGTCAATGTGTATAAGAGTTTTTCCAATGTTTTCTTCTAGAATTCTTATGTTTTCATGCCTTAGGTTTAAGTCTGTTATCCATCACAAGCAGTAATATTTTAAAGGAATCGTTTTTTCTGAGCAGTAGGTCTCAATAGTGGGCTTGAGCTATACAATAAACCGTGCTATAAACAGATGTGCTGTCCTCCATGTTTTGTTTTTTTCATTTACAGAGCATAGGCATAGCATACTTAGCATAATTCTTAAGGACTTTAGGGTTTTTACAATGGTGAATGAACATTGGCTTCAACTTAAAGTCCCCAGCTGCATTAACCCCTAACAAGAGACTAAGTTTGTCCTTTGAAACACTGAAGCCAGGCTTTGATTTCTCTCTAGCTCTGAAAGTCCTGGATGGCATCTTTTTCCAATATAAGGCTTTTTCACCTATATTGACAATCTTCTGTTTAATATAGCCACCTACACCAATTATCTTAGCTAGATCTTCCGGATAACTTGCTGTCAGCACTCACTGCTTCACCTTGCACTTTTACATTATGAAGGTGGCTTCTTCCCTTAAACCTCATGAGCCGCCCTCTGCCAGCTTCCGGTTTTTCTTCTGCATCTTCCTCACCTGTCTCATTCCTCAATTCTCTTCAAAATGAAGAGAGTTAGGGCCTTGCTCTAAATTATGCTTTGGCTTAAGGAAATGTAGTGGCTCCTTTGATCTTCGGTCCAGACCACTCAAACTTTCCCCATAGCAGCCATAAGGCTGTTTCACTTTCTTCTCATTCATGAGTTTTACTGGAGTAGTGCTTTTAATGTCCTTCGAGAACTTTTCCTTTACGTTCACAACTTGGCTAACTGTTTGGCACAAGAGTCTCAGCTTTTGGCCTCTCTCTGCTTTTGACATGCCTGCCTCACTAAGCCTAATCATTTCTAGCTTTTGATTTAAAGTGAGATGTGTGACTCTTCCTTTCATTTTAACACTTAGAGGCCATTATAGGCTTATCGCTTGGTCCAATTTCAATATCGTCGTAGCTCAGGGAATACGGAGGCCTGAGTAGAGGGAAAGAGATGGGGGAACAGCAGGTAAATGGAGCAGTCAGAACACACACAACATTGATTAAGTTCAGAGTCTCAAAAGGGGATGGTTTGTAGTGCCCCAAAATAATTACAATAGAAACATCAGAGGTCACTGATCATAGAGCACCATAACAGATATAACAATAAAAAAGTTTTAAATATTGTGTGAATTACCAAAATGAGATACAGAGACACAGAGTGAGCACATGCTGCTGAAAAAATTGTGCCAATAGTCTTGTTCAATGCAAGGTTGCCACAAACCTTCAATTTATAAAAAACACAATATCTTCAAAGTGTAATAAAGTGATATATGCTTACATATGTAGGCATAAATGATTATAAAATAAGTTATAACAACCATTACACTGAATTTTATCTTAAAACCTTATTTAAAATTGTTTTTCCATCTCTCATTACCAATATATTATACATCCTATTAATATATACTACAAGTAGCTTAAGAAAATCAATTGAGCTTTAGAAACTACGCCAACAAGCACAATTGCTAGTTCCTGTTGTACTTTCTCCTTAATTGATTTTAAAGTACCAATTTTGGTTAGTTTTCCTTAGCTCAGAAAACATACTTAATGTGCCAAGACTAATATAATACCATAGCTATCATCAAATTAAATAAAATGTAATTTCTCTTAAAACATAGGAAACAAACCATGTCCAAAACTGTTTATTAAAATATATGTGGCTATATTGACACCGTAGGTACACAGTAGTTGTGAAACAATCTGCACGTAAAATAACTTCATGCGTTTTCCATGCACAGTGTGACATTACTATACTCATTTTTATTCTCCTATTATCCATGTACATCTTTAATTTCATTGATTTTTGTTACCTCAATTCCCACTAAGGATCTATAGAAATCTGAAATTTCTATGCAATCTCCTAAGTGTTGTTTTCTCAATGTGTCGGCAAATGGAGTAATATTCCAAGTCTAGACAATAGTGTATAAAATTTACTTTCAAGTCTATCATGTACAAAATATTTTTTTTCTCTTAAAATATGGCATACATTAGTTCTTAGCTAATTCTCAGTGATACCTATGTCTAAAATATTGCTGTCAGTTCTTGTAGGAATTAATGCCAGTGTGGATATTTCAGTGATCATTTCAATTTTATATTCCTATTATGTACAACACATAGTCCTACTACAGTAAGAATGCACATAATTAGAAAAACAGGAAGGATGGAATTAAAAATTTACAACCAAGTAAAAACTGTAAAACCTTTAACAGTCTTCTGTATTCCCCAAATTTTTATCCAAATGTTTAAAATGTGTAAACTCACTCAGCTCAATGTATAAAAATATGAAATGGTATGGGATTATAGAGCATATAACAAATGGCCAAGAACGTTTTTTGTTAAATTGTTTTTATCCCTCAAGTTTAAGAAAAATGCTACCATAAATATTTAGTAACAAAGAATAACAAAAATGGAAAAGGTGAAGATGTATTCTCTTGGGAAAAGTATGTGATAAGAAATATTCTGCTCTGGGAGGGGACACCATAAAGCCCCATTAATATATCTTGTTACTGCATCATGGACATCTCCAGTTGGACTTACTAAGAGAAAGGCTGTAAAAAGAAATTTAATGGAGTAGGTTGTCAGAAGTAAAAAAGTGACCCAGACATCCAAATTCCAAATCATTGACGTTCTGGGAAATTTTTTTCTGATTAAAAAAAGAGAAATTGGGGAGTAAGCAGAGAAGAAAATATAAGTAGTAAGCAGAGTTCTGGAGAGCATTTTAATGGTTTGAGGCAGAGGGCAAAATATTAGCTATCATGGATAAGAAAGAGAGCAGGGGTGGTTGTATTTATCTGGAAGCTGGGAGCTAGGCAGTTAAGGTAAGATGGGAGATAGCTTAGAGGTGGATCTAATGTCAAAAAAGTAATTCCTGTTTAGTCACTGCCACAGCCAAACAGTAACTAGACTAAATTCATGCTTGTTGAAACCCATGGCAATTGGAAAAATGTCCCTTCATTTCTGTTGTTAATAACAAACTGTTCTCCAACAGCTAACAGTATTTTCTTTATTTGGGCATCCTTAAAACCCAAAGTGGGGCTAGGTGTGGTGGCTCATGCCTGTAATCCTAGCACTTTGGGAAGCCAAGGCTGTAGGATTTCTTGAGGCCAGGAGTTTGAGACCAGCCTGAGAAAGAGCAAGACTCCATCTCTACAAAAAATAGAAAAATTAGCTGGGCAAAGTGGCTTACACTTGTAGTCCCAGCTACTCTGGAGGCTGAGACAGGAGGATCTCTTGAGCTCAGGAGTTTGAAGTTGTAGTGAGCTATGATGACACCATTGCACTCCAGCCTGGGCCACAGAGTGAGACCCTGTCTCACAAAAACAAACAAACAAACAAAAAACTTAAAGGGTAGTGAGGTAATTTTATATACAGGTTAAACACATTTGCTTCTAATGCATAAAATTTTCCAACTAAAATTTTGTTTCTTTGGATATGGAGACTGTTCTGTTAAAATGCTGGTAGCCCAGAGACAAGTGACATTGACTAATTATCAGTCAATAATACCTACTACAAACTACTATGATGTATAATTTTCCATTGTGACATTGTTGAGAGAAAATTTCCTACAGACTGTTGGTGGAGGGTGAATAAGGAATAAGAGCAATGAGGATGGGTGAGAAGGTGAGAAAAATGAGGGAATTTGGAAAGAAATAAAATGTCCTAGTAATAATGAGGTATTGAGTAACTAGGAAGCCACATTAAAGGCACTACTGATGTTTAGTTGTGAGGAAAAGAGACAAATGGCAATAGAAAGAAGTTTATTTAAGATAATCATGTTCTAGTCCAAAATTTTAATTAAGACTCAGTTTGTGTTTCAGATTATTTTATTTCTGTTGTGCCTAAGGCAAAATTTAGTGATCACCTTAATATGAACTTAAGTCTTACTAGCTTTATTATGCTAATTACCTCAATTATGTACCTCATTCTTATATTTTCTTTCTAAATCTAGGTATTAAATAATTCTATACTACTTTTAAAAAGAAGATATTATACTTACTACTTTGTGTATGTGAAAAATATTATTATATGATCAGTTCTAAAATGAGGAGTTTTGAATTTACAGCAACATCTGTCTAGGGGTGGTCTGAGCTTCTCTAGCAGGGCTCAGTCACCTGGGAAGTCAAATGTGGAATTCATCCAGGATAGTGTCTTAGACTGTTTTGTGGTGCTATAACAAAATACCTGAGACTGAATAGTTTATAAAGAATATAGATATACAAAAATGACAGATGGTTGACTAGAGATACCAGCTGCCAGATCATCTCAGAAAGGAGAAGTTTTAGATGAAAAAGAAAAACAAAACAAAGAAACAAATATAGAGTGGGTGTAATTCTGAGGGAAAAGTGCCAGAACCCACAAGAGAATCCATGGGAAGAAGTTGCCGAGCAGAACAAGAAGGAGCAAGATATTGGCAGAGATCAAGCTTCAAGAGGCTTGGAGTCCAGGGAAAAGTGAAGGTGGAGCAGTTTGTTATTCCCTCCTTCACATCTCTGGCAGTCAGCAGGCTCCTGAGCTGCTGGAGAGCCTTTCTACCCTCACAAGCCCAAAAGATGCTGCTGCCAGTGAACTAGGGGCTTCTTGAGGGCAAAGCACCAGGATATTAGCCTCCTTGGGGCACATCCTGTCACTTCAGACCCAAGCCAAGATGGCAGGTGCCATATTGCTTCTCCACACACCATGCACCTTTGTCCTCCCCATGGGGCTTCAGCCTCTCAGTTTTCATCTGGCTCATTCCCACACAAACATATTCCATCTCCAGCCTAGACTGAGGGAGCCACAGGGAAACAGTGGGTCCTAGGGGATACGTGTGACCCCAGAGCCTGGACATCCCAGGTGGCCTGCCTCCTTGAGAGAGGGACAGAGATCATCAGAAAGCTAGCTTTCCTTCATTCAGACTCTTTTCCTCCCCTTATCCTCCCCTGCCCACAGCTGCGAAGAGAGGCAATTGAGCCATGGCTCTCAGAAGCGGTTCCTTCCACTCTGTTTGTGCATCCACCACATTGAGGCTTCCATACAGAGTGGGGCTCAAACCTGTCTTCTTAAAGACCTGCAGAGGACTAAGCAGTGCTTGGACTGTGAGCTCTCTGCTCCCTGGCACTAACTGGTACTGCTCCTCCAACTGCTCCACCAGAGCAGGGCATGCACCAAAGTGGAGGGACAGCAAACCTGCTTCAGCATCACATAGGCAACTTGGGACCAGCATGCTTCTCCTGGCACAGTCAGGGATTGATCTTTGGGGAACCAGGGACAAGCCCGCAGGCTGGATCCTGTATCCCCAGGACTTGATTGTGTCAATTGGGGGCATGAAGGGGAGATTTGTGAATTAACCTTGGGAGGTAAGGGAGCAAAGCCTGTGTAGGCAGAACTGAAAAGAGTGCAGCCTGGGTATGAGCAGAAGCACAATCATGGAGCACCCCTCCCACCATCAGAAGGCCCTGCTCTCAGCCCAGGGCAGGATCCTGGACAGGAAAGCTCCCAGCCTGCAGCACCATCATGGGGGAGATCAGCTAGTTTGACCCCCTGCCTGCTGGAAAATGCCAGAGGGAGACTGCAAAGCAAGGGAGGGGGGAGAAGAGCAAAACTCACTCCTGACAGCCAGATTGTGAATCTCAGATGACCCCTCCCCTACACAAAGACTTTATGGATGGGTGGAGCCACTTCAGCCCATCCCTGGTCACTTTCCCAGAAGCCTGGAGTGGACTTTTGACCCATGCAAAACAACTACCTTGTCAGCTTTTGTGGAGGCTGGGAGCAGGCTCACCCAACCCAGCCCTGCACAGCCTCAGTTCCCCACTGACATCTGCTGTGGTGGAGAACAAGAACTCATCTAGAAGTTTCAGGGCCCTGCCCACCACCTGGGGCATTCAAGTGCTTCTCCTCAGGGAATAGAGCAGGTCACAGGTCCCAAAAACACCACAACAGCTTGTTCCTTCCAACAAGCACCACCTACTGACAGGGAGGTCAATTTGCACAGCCCTTTACAATATTAACTGACTCAGTAATACAGGCTGTGGTTGGTTCTTACCCACAAGCACCACCTACCATCTCAGAGATTAAACTGGGTGTGCCAATACAATTCAAACTGTTGAGAAGTCCAAAAGGCTAGGGAAGGAGAAAAGATTTCAAAGACCTCCATCCTCTCTTATCAAAGAAAGACAGGGAATCTGTCCACACCATAGCTTGCCACTGCTACAGCCTACAAATAACTAGTGAATGAGAAAAATACCACTCTAAGGATATGTATAACCAAGTCAGAACCTAAGCCATCATCAAAGCACCCACAAGGAAAGCCAAATGTTCTCACCCAACATATGCCACAGATACATCCTTATTTGGGGGGGGAGCCCCATTTAACAAAAGAACATCCAGAAATAAGAAGCAAAGGCTGCTCCTGGTGAGAAGGAATCAGCTAAAGAATTACGGAAGTGTGAAAAATCAGAATGAAAAGACAGCCCCAAAGAGGGACACCAACTATAGAGCAATGGATACCAACTAAAATGAAAATACTGAAATGACAGATAAAGAATCGCAAATAAGTATTGTAAGGAAGCTCAATGAAATCCAAGAGAAAATGGAAAACCAACTAAAAGAAACCAGAAAAGCAATTCAGGAAATGAAAGAAAAATTCACTAAAGAGATCATCATATTAAAAAACAAACAAACAAATCGAACTTCTGAAAATGAAAAATTTATTTAAGGAAATACAAAACACAGTAGAAAGTTTTAAGAATAGACTATATCAGGCAGAAGAAAGAATCTCAGAGCTTGAGAACAACTATTTCAAATTAAATAACTCAGTCAAAAATAAAGAACAGAGAATTAAGAGGAATGAACAAAGCCTACAAGGAATATGGGATTATGTAAAATGGCCAAATGTAAGAATCATAGGCATCCCTGAGGGTGAAGAATAAGTCACACAAGGGCTGGAAAACCTCTTTGAAACAATGATTAAGGAAAATTTCCCTGATCTTGCTAGAGATTTAGACATCCAGGTACAAGATGGTCAATAAACAACTGGGAGATTCATTGCAAAGAGGCAATCACTGAGACATGTAGTCGTCAGACTGGCTAAAGTCATGAAAAAGGAGGAATTCCTGTGAGCCATGAGCAAAAACATCAAGGAATGTATGAAGAAAAACCCATCAGGCTAACTGCAGACTTCCCAACTGAGACCTAACAGGACAGAAGGAATAGGGATCCCATCTTCAATATTCTTAAACAGAAGAACTTCCAGCCTAGAGTTTTATATCCTGCAAAACTAAGTTTCATATATGGAGGAGAAATAAAGACTTTTCCAGACAAGCAAACACTCAGGGGACTTATTAAGATGAGACCTGCCCTGCAGAAAATGAACACAACTGCCTTATACAGGGATAAGCAAAATAGACACCGACCAGAGTAAAACCACCCAAAACCAAAGCTCAGAGCTCATACAAAAAAATAGAGCAAGAGGTAAAACAAAATAATAAGGTAATACAACCCAACAGGATGAAAAGAACAGCATTCAACATGTCAATTCTTTTAATCAATGTGAACAGCCTGAATGACTCATTTAAGAGACACATTCTGGCTTTATGAATGAAAAAATACAACCCAAGTAGCTGCTCTTTCTAAGAAACACATCCTACCCACAAGGACTCATACAGACTCAAGGTGAAGGGATGGAAAAAAAAATCCCATGCAAATGGAACACAAAAGAAAGCAGGAGTAACCATTTTCATATCAGATAAAATTGACTTTAAATCAACAATAGTAAAGAAGGACAAATAGGGTCATTATATAATGGTAAAGGGAGCAATTCAACAAGAAGACATAACAATCCTAAATATTTATGCACCAAACACAGGAGCACCCAGATTCATAAAGCAAATTTTTCTAGATCAAAGCAAAGAGATAAAGAGCAGCATTGTAATTGATGGGGAATTCCACACCCCACTGACAGAACTGGACAGATCATCCAAGGAGAGTGTAAATAAAGAAACACTGGACTTAAATGGGAGTCTAGAAAAGATGGTCCTAAACAGATATTTACAAAATATTTTAATCAAAAGCTATTGAATATACATTCTTCTCATCAACCTATGGAACAATCTCCAAGATTGATCATATCTTAAGCCACAGAACATATCTCAACAAATTCAAAAAATTGAAGTCACACCTTATATCTTCTCAGACCACAGTGGAATAAAACTAGAAATCAACCCCAAGACAACCATTCAATTACACAAAATGTCATGGAAATTACCAACCTGCTGATGAGTGATTATTGGGTCAGTAATGAAAATAAGATGGACATCAAGAGATTCCTCAAACTGAACGAAAAAGGGGACACAAGCTATCAAAATCTGTGGGATTCAACAGAAGCAGTCCTAAGGGGAAAATTCAAAGTCTTAAATGACTGCACCAAAAACACAGAAAGAACACAAATTAACAATCTAATGCTATATCTCAAGAAACTAGAAAAGGAAGAACAAACCAAAACCAAAGCCAGCGGAAGAAAAGAAATAACTAAGGTCAGAGCTGAACCAAACAAAAGGCGAAACAAACAAACAAACAAAAAACAAAATGAAACAAAATAATGGTTATTTGAAAAGATAAACAAAATTGATAGACCTCTTGTTTGATTAACCGCGAATAGAAGAGAAAGCATTCAAATAAGCTCAATCAGAAATGAAAAAGTAGATATTACAACTAATATCACACAAATACAAAATATCTTCTGTGAATACTATGAAAATCTCTATGCACATCAACTGAAAACATAGAGGAAACGGGCAAATTCCTGGGAAACTACTACCTCCTAAGACTTACTCAGAAAGAAATAGAACTCTTGAACAGACCATTAATGAACAGCGAGATTGAAGCAGTAATAAAATTTCTTCCAACAGTAAAAGCCTTGGACCAGATGGGTTCACAGGCAAATTTTACCAGACTTACAATGAAGAGCTGGTACCATACTGCAGAAATTATTCCATAAGATCAAGAAGGAGGAAAATCCTCCCCAACTCATTCTACAAAGCCAGAATCACTTTCATACCAAAGCCAAGAGAAGACACAACAACAACAAAAAAAGAAAACTACAGACCAATATCCCTATGAATATAGATGCAAAAATCCTCAATAAAATACTAGCAAACCAAATTCAACAGCACATCCAAAGAATAATCCACCATGACCAAGTAGGCTTCATCCCAGGGTTGCAATGATGGTTCAACATATATAAATCAATAAAAGTGATTATTCACATAAACAGAAGCAAAAACAAAGACCATACTATCATCTCAATAGATGCAGAAAAAGCATTCAATAAAATCCAGCGACTTTTCGTGGTAAAAACCCTCAACATACTTGGCATTGAAGAAATATATCTCAAAGTATAGAAGCCATATATGACAAATCCACAGCCAACATCATACTGAATGGGGAAAAGTTGAAAACCATTTCCCCTAAGTACTGTAACAAGACAAGGATGCCCACTGTCACAACTTCTATTCTACATAGAGCTAGAAGTCCTAATCAGAGTAATCATGCAAGAGAAAGAAATAAATGATATACAAATCAGGAAAGAGGAGGCCAAACAATTACTTTTGGTGATGATATAATCTTATATGTAGAAAACACCAAAAACTCCACCACGAGACTCCTGAAATTGATGAATGAATTCAGCAAAGTCTCAGGATACAAAATCAATGTACACAAATTAGTAGCATTCCAATACATCAATAACAGTCAAGGTGGGAGTCAAATCAAAGACTCAATACCATCACAATACCTACAAAGAAAATAAAATACCTAGGAATATACTTAAGCAAGGAGGCGAAAGATCTCTACAAAGTGAACTACAAAAGAAATGACAGATGACACAATCAAATGGAAAAATATATTATGCTCAAGGATCAGTAGAATCAATATTGTTAGAATGTCAGTAATGCCCAAAGTGATTTACATATTCAATGCAATCACCATCAAAATACCATCATATTTAACACATCTAGAAAAAATAATTCTATGCTTCATTTGGAAGCAGAAAGAGCCCGAATAACCAAAGCAATCCTAAGCAAAAGGGATAAATCTGGAGGCATCATGTAATGAGACTTCAAACTATATTCCAAGTCTATAGTAACCAAAACAACATGGTATTGGCAGAAAAGTAGAGACATAGTTCAATGGAACAGAACAGGGAACCCAGATATAAAATCATCCACATACTGATGTTTGATAAAGAAGACAACAATATACACTGGGGAAAAGAAGCTCTATTCAATAAATGGTGTTGGGAAAATTGGATAACCACATACAGAAGAAGGAAACAGAATCCATATCTGTCACCACTCACAGAAATTAATTCAACATGGATAAAAGATTTGAATGTAATGCATGAAATCATAAGAATGCTAGAAGAAAATATAGGAAGAACTCTTTTATATATCAGCTGAGGCAAAGGATTTATAACTAAGACCCCAATGGCAATTACAGCAACAACAAAAATAAATAAATAGGACTTGATTAAATTTATAAAATCTTCAGCACAGCTAAGGAAATTATCTACACAGTAAAGAGACATTCTCCAGTATAGGAGAATATATTCACAAGCTACATATCTGATAAAAGGCTAATAATCAGAATCTACCAAAAACTCAAGCAAATCAACAGGAAAACAAACAACTCCATTAAACAGTGGGCAAAAGACATGAAGTGAAACTTTTCAAAAGAAGTTAGACAAATGGCCAATAAACATATGAAAAAATGCTCAACACCAGTAATCATCAGGCAAATGCAAATTAAAACCATAATGAGATATATCACCTTCCCCTAGTTGGAATGGCTTTTATTAAAAAGCCCAAAAGCAATAGATGTTGATGTGAATGCAGAGAGAAAGGAATGCTTATGCACTGTTGGTGGGACTGCAAATTAGTATGTCCTCCATGGAAAACAGTATGGAGATTCCTCAAAGAACTAAAAGTATACCTACCATTCTATCCTGCAATCCCACTACTGGGTATTTACCCACAGGAAAAGAAGTCATTTTGTCAAAAAGACACCTGTACTTGAATGTTTATTGTAGCACAATTCACAGTTGCAAAGGTGTGGAATCTACCCAAGTGCCCATCAACTTACGAGTGTATTAACAAAATGTGGTATATGTATACAATGGCATACTACTCAGCCATAAAAAATGATGGATTAATGTCTTTTGCAACAGTTTGGATGGAACTGGAGACTATTATCCTAAGTGAAGTATCTAAAGAATGGAAAAGGAAACACCACATGTACTCGCTATTAAATTGGAACTAATTGGTAAGCACACATGTGCACAGAGGGAAGTAAAACTCAGTGGACATCAAGCACTAGGCAAAAACATACCTAACAAGTACAATAAACACTATCTGGGTGATGGGTACACTTATAACCCTGACTCATGCATTACAAAAGTGATCCATGTAACCAAAAGCATTTGTACCCCTATAATATTTTTCAATAAAAAAAGAGATGGATAGGAAAAAACTGAGGAGTTGTTTTTCAGTTATATGTTATCACCACATTGACAAAAATGTTATCAATCTCAATATAGTCATACAGTGCATAAAGATGCTTTGGTCAATGATGCACTGCATATATGAAAGTATAATATTATAACGAAACTGAAAAATTCCTATCGCCTAGTGATATCTTAACCATTGTAAAGTCATAGCACAATCCATTAATAACCTGTTGTGGTGAGGCCAGCATATACAAATCTACTGTGCTGTCAGTCATAAAAAGTATAGCACATACAATTATGTACAGTACATAATGCTTGATAAGAAAGACTATGTTACCAATTTATGTATTTACTATACTATAATTATTGTTATTTTAGCATGCACTCCTTCTATTTATAAAAATAATGTTAATGTTAACTCTAAAATATCCTCAGTGAGATCCTTCAGGGGGCCTTCCAGAAGAACGTATTGCTGTCATAGGAGATGACAGTTACAAGCATGTTATTGCCCCTGAAAACCTTCCAGTGGGACAAGATGTGGAGGTAGAAGACAGGAATATTGATGATCCTGACCCTGCACAAGCCTAAGCTAATGTGTGTATCTGTATCTTAGTTTTTAACAAAGAAGTTTAAAAGGTAAATATTTAAAAATTAAAAAATAGAAAGAAAAATTCTTATGGAATGAGGATATAAAGAAAATATTTGTGTAAGCTATACAAAGTATGTTTAAGGTAAGTGTTATTACAAAAGAGTCAAAAAGCTAAAAAAAGGGGGGGAAACATCTAGAAAGTAAAAAAGTTATAAGCTAAGGTTAATTTATTATTGAAGAAAGAATTTGTTTTTAATTTGACGTAGCCTAAGTGTACAATGTTTAAAAAGTCTGTACTTGGTTTTGTAAACCAAAATTCTAAACAAGGTTTAGGCCTCTGTCTCTTATGTAGGTTTTCTTTTCTATACAACTTCCAAATAGGCTGCTCAGAATGTCCAAGAAATTCAGCTTAAGGAACATGAAATTCTTGAGTCTTTCAGAAGTTTCTTGATCTTCTACAGTTGTATCCAGCTACTCATCATTGTCAGTGTGAAAGCTGGAATAATGATGGGCTTTCTAAGAGTTATTAATGGAAAGGATTAGCTGATGACTAAATATAATTATTGAAATCAAATATTCAAAATGCTTTTACTAATTTTCTACCTCTTAAAGTTAAATATTTGAATTTAGAATACTTAAAATGAAAGTCTAGAAAACTGTGGAAGGCAATTCTACAGATCATTCAGTTATACTTATTTAAAAATTCTCCTGCTTGAAACATTACCTTGAACAGAATTATACTACAAGGCTGTAGTAACCAAAACAGAATGGTAATGGTATAAAGGTAGACACTAGACCAAGAGAACAGAACAGAAAACCCAAAAATAAATCCAAAGACCTACAACCAACTTATTTTTCATAAAGTAAACAAAAACATACTTTGGGGAAAGGACTCCTTATTTGATAAATGGTGCTGGGAAAATTGGATAGTCACATGCAGAAGAATGAAACTGGATCCCTATCTCTCACCATCTACAAAAATTGACTCAAGGTGGATTAAAGATGTAAATGTAAGACTAAAATCATAAAAATTCTAGAAGAAAATGTAGGAAAAACTCTCTAGACATTGGCCTAGACAAAGAATTTATGACTAAGATTCCAAAAGAAAATACAGCAACAACAAAAATAAATAAATAGGAATTAATTAAACTGAAAAGTTTTTGCACAGCAAAAGAAATAATAAACAGAGTAAATAGACAATCTATAGAAGTGGAGAAAATAATCATAAACTATACATCTGAGAAAGGACTAGTATCCAGAATGTACAAAGAACTCAAACAAATCAGTAAGAAAAAAACAAATAATCCCACCAAAAATGGGCAAAGGACATGAGCAGGTTTTTTTCCCAAAAGAGGATATGCAAATGGCCAACAGACATAGGAAAAAATGCTCAACATCACCAATAATCATGGAAATACAAACTAAAACCACAGTGAGACAACACCTTACCTCTGTCAGAATTGCCATTATTAAAAACTCAAGAAACATTAGACGTTGGCACAGATGTGGTGAATAAGGAATGCTTATGCACTGTTGGTGGGAATATAAATTAGTACTACCTCTGTGTAAAACAGCATAAAGATTCCCCAAAGATCTCAACTAAAAATAGAGCTATCATTCAATCCAGCAATCCCGCTACTGTGTAACTACCCAAAGGTAAAGAAGTCACTATATCAAAAAGACACCTGCACCTGAATGTTTATCATAGCACAAGTCACAATTGCAAAGATATGAAATCAAACTAAGTGGCCATCAACTGACAAGTGGATAAAGAAAATATACACACATACACACACACGAGAGCTGTCCAGAAAGTACGAACCCATTGTAAATACAACAGGAACAGTTTGCGTGACATCAATGTAACCAGGCAACCAAGGAGAGTGGACTGTAATGCTCATGCCCAAACAATGACAACTTCACTGTACCAGTCAGTGGGGCACTAGATCCCACTAAGCGAGCATGTGTAATTTGTGGCCATAACATTCAAAATGACTGAGCAAATAGAGCAACAAATCTGCATCAAATTTTGCCTTAAGCTTGAACATTCTTCCACGGAAACTATTCGGATGATTCAGAAGGCTTTTGGGGATGATGCAACGAGTGCAGTGCAAATAAAAGTTTGGCGCAAACACTTCAAAGATGGTTGAGAACCTGTTGAAAGTAATCCATGTTCTGGAAGACCTGCAACAAGCAGCACACCTGAGAAGGTTGAACTTGTATGGGGTAGGTTAAGAGATGCTGAGAGGACAATGTGAGGTCCCAAGGCGCCTAATTTGAAGGGGAATAAGGTGTCATTGTCCTATGTACAACATTTCTTGTACCTTGTATCTTCTTCAATAAATGTCTCTATTTTTCATATTACATGGCTGGATACTTTCCAGACAGCTGATACACACACACACACACACACACACACACACACACACACCAGTACTATTAGCCATAAAAAGGAATGAAATAATGTCTTTTGCAGTAACTTGGATGGAACTGGAGGCCATTATCCTAAGTGAGGTATCACAGGAACGGGAAAAAGTAAGACCTGCTCTCACTAACAAGTGGAAGCTAAACAATGGGTATATGTGATCATAAAGTGGTGTAATGGACATTGAAAACGAAGAAGGGAGAGGGTGAAAGAGGGGTGAGAGATTAAGAAAACCCATCCATCGTGTTCATTGTACACTATTCTGGTGATGGGTCCACTAAAATCCCTGATTTCAGCATTATAGAATTCATCCATGTAACAAATAATACACTTGTACCCCCTAAATCTATTGAAATAAAAAAAAAAGAATTTTAAAAATTCAACCACTATAAATATAAAGCTGACTCTGTTACAGAGATGTAAATATCACATAACTTCTTCTTAAAGTATGTTTTATTTTTAACAGAATTTACAGCAAACAATATGCAACGGTACTTCAGCTAAGTTAAGAGAAGTCATGTTCAGTGACACTGGCATCACTGACAGCTGAAAGTGAAGTGGCAAATCTCATGGAGGAACTTTCTGCATAACTGTGCAATCTGTTGGCTTCCTTTACCTCTCACTATACCAAAAGACCCAAAAACCTTTAAGCTCTTCAAAACCTTTGTGTCTTCTTGCTGTGGCAGCTTTTTCTACCTAGTGCTGCTTAAGCTCCGAGAGTACTATTCTCTCTTCCTTAAACCCACCTGAGATCCTTATATTCTCAGCATGACTATTCTCTCTTTAGTGTTAATGGTAAAGCAGTGTGTTTTGTTTATTAAAGTAATTAATTCTGAAGTGTGATTTACTAGTAACTCTACCTGAATCACTGCAATTTACATATAATGGTGTATTTAATGTACTGTTAAGTTGTATCATAATTAATTTATTTTCTTATTTATTATCTATCTCCCCCATTGGAATAAAAGCTCCATGGGAGCAGGCATCTCTGTTATCATGATTCCCCTGTAGTGTCTAGTTTACACTCAATGGGATTCATTCAGTCAAGTTTCCCAAATAGTAAATGTTAGAAGTCAATGAAAGAGACATAATGTTGTGGGTGATTATGGTTTGAGTGGGAATGACAAAGAAGGTCCATTAGATTAAATTTTGAAGGAAGCATAGGTTTTTCATAGATCAAGTATCCAGGTGATAAAACAACCCATGGTTTCTGCACATGGCTACCTCACAGTCTGCACATGGAAACTTCACATACACAGTTAGATGTCCCTTATCAGAGCAGTGTCCAAGATTCTATGGGTGCCTATCTTAGCCTGGAGTCCGAGGGAGGAAATAGGAAGTGTCCAGGTTGGGGTTACACTCTGAATTTGGAAAAAGGAGGGAGCTGTTGGGGGTGATATAGGGCAGTTCTGTTTGAAGTAGGCAAAGATAGAGGGTTGGTTTATGCTGTGAAGTCCAAAGAAATAAGTTGAGTAAATCTGTCTTTTCTATATGTAGTCAATGTCGAGGACCAATTTACTTATATTTAATAGGTATAAATATTAATAGATAATATAATAACATCTATACACTTATAATCATTATATCTTTTTTGTTTTATCACAACATATTCTATTAAAAATGATAATTCCTTTGAAGTATATTTTAACATTCTCAAGTAAACTCAATTTGCTAGATAATATTATCTCAAAGAAGGTACATGAAAAATTTAAGATTGCAATTGTTTTTATTATCCTGTATCTACTACTGTAATAAATTCTTTTTTATTCCATTTTCTCATACTTAGTGGCTAGTTAATTTATTGTATAAATGCAATAGTTATGACAAGTCATAGCAATGAAATATTGGGATGTTACATAGACAAATTTCCATTATCACACAGAACAATGTCTTAGCACTATAATTCAATTAATCAGAACATGAATAAGTAGGGTACCTTTTTATTACAACAGTTTCCTCAGAGCAATTTTTCTCTTAGTATTCCAATATACCTTTTTTTTTTACCTAGTCCAGAGCAAAATTATTTCTTGTAGTCTTCAGGTGTCATTGTCATCTGAAACCACTCCACAATAGATAAAAGTCACTTATCAAAAGCATTGACTACCTACATTTTAAAATCCCCTCTTAAAAAATTGTAAGTAAAGAGAACAGCAAGTGTAGAGCATGGTGATATTTTTCGAATCTTACATTAACACGGTATGACTTGATTACTTATAAAATGGTTACATTTGGAAGATCTTATTTTACTTTTATCTCCTCCTTTTACACTTGTAGCCAGAACTCTATATTTCATGTGTTGTATTTGGTTCTAGTTTGCTTAAAACAAATGTTTGCTGAAATACATATAACTGTACACCTAAGGAATTTTATTTTAAAAACCCAAGCCTGTATAATTCTAAATAAATAATTTCGGCACAAAACATTTTAGAAACTGCTTGTAAAAGAAGAAAGTGAACAGATTCTTTTTATAATATCTATAACAACAAAGTAGAAAGTAAAATGTTTCATCCTTCTAGCTCCAAGAAATGAGGGATAAAAATAAAATAAAGTATGTTGAGAAAGGCAGTCTCATGCACACAGTCTTTTGAAAGCTGCATAGCATTGTGAGAATGTGCTGTGGGCCTGGAACACTTCCTTATTAAGAGGTAAAGAGCATACACAGCCTTTGTCAAGCTTATTAGCTTTTAGACATCTTTCCCTGTTTCAGAGTTAATGAAATTTAAAACTTTGTTCTACTTCTTAAGCATTTGTGTCAGTGGCCCTTAAGCACAACATTAGCTTTCAGTATTTCAGACTCCATGGGTCAAGGTTCTTCTACTATAGCATGACAGGTGTGCATGTAAGCCCATTGCCCTGAGTTGGCAGGCATAGGGCCACTGGCTAAGGGGGACCTATGCATAGGGTTGGAGTTGATCTTGCTCTGTCTTGTATATGTGAGTAAAAGCATTCTTCCATCCAGTGCTTTACTGTATTGTGTTTTCCTTGGTGACTCTGACATGAAGATACACTGGGCAGAAGCGTTTGGACTTCTAATCCTGGTGGTTGACATAGTGATGATCTTTGCTATTCTCCAGGTGGTTGGACTCCTTCCCTGGCATTGATAACCAGTGCATGGTGTTCTGCTTGACAAAATACCTTTGCTCATTTATTTTCTGATCACTTTACCTAGATTTTAAAAAAAGAATTTAATGGAGATATAACTTTGAATATAGATCATTGACCCCCTAATTACGGAATGTCAGGCATATCAAAGAAGTGTAGCAAAAATGTATCTGCATTTAAAGTAGGTTATTTATATGATAATCTCAAATTAAATCAAATTATTTTTCATATTAGCATATAGGTTAACTAACATGTATTTAACATAGAATAAGTATGATTTGTCAAAGAAAAGATGGTACAGGGAATTGAAGGTCAGTAGAAAAATCTTCACAAAAACACGTTATTTCCCTGCAATATTCAGAGCTGTGCGTTCCAAAAGAAATACAATGTGAGACATAAATGTTGGTCACATATGTAATTGTAAGTTTTCCAATAAAATGTTTTAAAAATTATTTTAGAATGTTGAGTATATTATACTTTATTTGTTGTTCATGGCATACCATATTTGATTCTATACTTTAAAATTTTGCTTGCTTAATTTATTCATTTTCATTCTTTATGTACTGTACTTGTTTTCCAATATTTATGTCTGTGACACTTATATAGTCTGTATTGTTATAATTATTTCATTTCTACAAAATAATAATCTGACAAATACACCATAAAATTGTTTTCTTTAAGGTGCAGAACACTAAAGAGCTAAAATATTTAACACTACATAAATATTAATGGCAATAATATATGTATAAAATCTAGATGCCATTCCCGTAAAATCCAGACCTCATTTAATTCCGTAGAGATGCTTTAAAAATAGCAGGAAGAATAAATGTCCAATTGGCAAAATTTCTTAGGTATCTCCTTTTTATTCTCTGCTTTTTAAGAAACCTGAACTTTCTTTTAAGAATCTATTGCCACGTCAAATCCTCTGCTTATAGTGCACAGTGTCAGAACTAAGAGAAAGAAACTAGGAAAATATTGATTGGCAGAGAAAGCTGACTGGCTAGAAGAACCAGAAGGGAAAACCAAAGCTTAAATCCAGGAATTTCTGGCCAGCTAACAAACTGGGAGCTGTTTCACGAAGACCAGAGCAAGTTGCTGATTTGAAATCAATGAATATGTAACATCATTCTAACAAGATCCCAGATTCTGGTATGTAATTTAGGAGTTAAACACATAATCCGTACAGTGAATATGTTACACAAGGATAGTTGAGAATTTGCAATATATTCTTATAGCACTTTATGCTACCTATGCTAATATGTGCGTAGATTACTTGTATTGATATAAATGACTAAGATTGATCACTGTTACTAAGAGGTCTCATGTTTCCTTATTTAAACTGTGTGACTGTGTATAGAACAGAGAAATTATTAACATTTATATCCACTTGTTTTTTGATGATATTCAAGATGAAAAACAATATTATTTAAAACATATGCATTTGAAATATTGCAGATATTGGAATATATACAGTTATTCACAAAAGAGAGGTAAGAGTGATCACAGTTTAATTTATACTCGCTTAATAATTTTAGTTAAAAATAAGTCTATATCTTCAGTCTTAGACAAAACTATTGGAGGCATATCTACAGAATAAAATGCAAAATTATAATTACATAAATATATTTTTAAAAAACAATAAAAATAACTATATAAAATAAAAGAACACATTTTACCTGACAAATCTAAATATTTCAGGCACAAGCATTTCTTTTCTTCCTATTAACTTGGATCCAATCTAAAATTTGAATGAGCTATAAGTGTCCCTCCATCTCCGCCAAGGGGAAAGTACTTCCTTTGTCACATTCTGATCACTAGGGAAGAGTAAAATTTTTACCATGTTTCTTTGTATTTTTCTGTCCTCAGGTTCAGTATCTTCCAATGCAAAAAGACATCAAGGCAGTTTGTTGAGGAAAGGAACAAAAGTTATACAGCATTTACTAAAAAAGTTTCTACAATCTGGGCTAAAAATACTCAATATTAATGTAGAAAAGATGAGGTATTATGGATGACATTCAAAAATATAGGGAGGAGACGTGCAAAGCTAACTTTGCAATTTAAGTTTCACAAGGTTCTTGTGCAAATGGAAGTCAGTCTGTTTTTGAGTTCTGCGTACAAAGATTGTAATGTAATAACTCCTATTAAGATGCTTATCAACATTTTGTGGAAATATAGGTCATAACTTGAACAAAACAGAAACAGCTCTTTAACTAGTGGCAAAATTTAAAAAATGGAATAAAAACATTGAAGAGCCAGGAATCTGAAATTTGCCTTTCTGAGTGAAATGGTATGTGCTTTCTGAGTAGATATGTATATTAATACATTCACAATTTACTGGTATATTACTAAAATCTGTCTTTTTTAGACTCTCCAAGGTGGCGACTGAATGTAAACTACCTCTTGAAAAATGGAAAGTTGATCCTTTAAAGTAGATGAAATTTTATCAAATATAAAGGTAGCAAATTGAATAGCACCACACATAGAACTTATTCTCTGACGTGGCAGCAGTGATAGTGATACACTATATGGTATAATTTAAAATAACTAAAAATAACTAAAATAACTAAAAAGTGGAATTTAAATGTTCCTAACACAAAGAAATAATAAATGCTTGAAGTGATGGATACCCCAATTACCCTGATGTGATTATTACACATCGTATGCCCGTATCAAAACACCACATGCAGCCTATAAACATATACAACAATTAAACACACATAATAATTAAAAATAAAATATAAATTTAAAAAAGTCTAGTTTCCCTCACTAATTGACTGTTTCTTCATGATCCAAATATAACTGGTTTCATATACGACCCTTCATTCTTCTAGTTTAAATTCAACAAGTTCAATACAACATGGAGACTAAAACCAGCTAAAATGATTTTTAAACTATCAAATAATGACATGAGAAAATAAAATTTTTGTACATTGTTTGGAAAATGTGGAAATAATAATGTTACAGAGAACAATTTGATATCAGAAATTGTAGCTTTCCTTTAAGAAGGGAATTAAACTTAAATGGAAACTGTGAGGAAACTTTTTTTTTAATTCACATAATGTATTGCAAATCTTCCCTTTTGCACATGAGAGAAATTAGAGAATACTGAATATTTAGGACACCAGGAGCAAAGGAAATTCCATATTTGCTAACAAATTAAGCTAAGCAAAGGGCTAAAGTTACTATGCTCTCTCCATGAACATAAACTACAGATCTTCTCATGGGATTTCACATCATTCGACGTTAAATAGATTTAAGGATTTCCTTGATTTAGAACTGCTGTGTTACCTAACTAAAATGAAACTGCTCATGTTTGTCAAGAACTGTGAAATGTGCCAAATCCCTATGAAGAATACAAAACCCTGCTTACAGTAGAAAAACTAATCATTCCAAATTACACTTGCTGTTAATCTCATTAGATACATGTATTAATAAAAGTGCAGTGAAGTTCCTGAAGGTTAAGGCTTACTTAGTCTTTGCTCTCTAAAAAAGCAACAATAATTGAGAAGTTTGGGGAGTTTTCCTGAGAAATTTATTTGACTCCTTTCTGGAGGAGTTTATAAGCTAGAATAAAAATAAAATTAATTGTTTCTCTTTCTAAATCTCTTTATAATACAGAAATATTACAATTAACTTACAGACATACATAAGGATGACTTCATGTTTGATTTACTTACCAATGCTAATTTAAAGTTTTAATTAATTAATAGTAATTTAATGTCTTAAATTATCTTAAGAAGTTGATATACATAACAATCTCAACTCAATTATGCCTTTTCTTTTTCATAATTTAAATTTTCATTTTCATACAAATTATATTGGTTTCCAAATATATATTTGTTATTTAAGAATATGATCTCACTTTAAACCATAATAACTAGAGACATTAATCAGAGAAAAATGAATAAATAACCTTTATGAGTATATAAGTTAAAGAACAATAGAAAGAAACTTTATTCTAATGATTAAGTATTAATAAATATTCTTATTTGTTTACATGAGTCTCCTACTCAACATCCTGTGTAGGTGAAACTGTTTTTAGAACATGTTCATCACTTTGGTCTTCAGTAACTTTTCCATCCACTATCATTTTTAATTCTCTTTGCCTTAATGAGTACATAACACTGTGTAATGTACATAAATATGTGACAAATAAGTATTTTAAATGATATTATGTGAGAAATACATATTATTATCCCTTGAAATGGGTCTCTTCCTCTTGAAATAAACCCAGTATGCAAAATATGTGAAATCCATATTTAAAATGAAAACAAAGGAGAGGTCATTCTTGCTCAAAACAAAATCACATAAACAGAGCACACTATATTACAATTCAAATATAAAATGCTTTCTGTATGTAAACTATTATTCACCCAAGAACACCTCACTTGTACTTTTTTAGAGAGGTGTTTGTTATGCAAATAAAGCATGACACATATATATTTTCTATCCCAAACTGTAGTTTCTTATCATATACTCATGAAACCTGTTTTTGATTAAAATAACTAGTAGTTTATTTCTAACTCACATAATTGCTAATTTTTCAAAGGAGAATATATTTATAATTACGTCTTTTATTAAAAGCCCTTTTTTGTTTGAGCTTTGGAAACTCAATGACTCCTTCCATTATGCCTAGAAATCCTAACCATCATTTATGCTATTTAATCCCCTAATGACTTCTAATCAGCACATTACAGGTAGTTATTGACCAGGCCACTATCTTTTATTTGAATGTGTTCTTTCACTTATGCCCTTTAATTGTTACAAGAATGCAAGTTTGGTGCCTAATCAGTTCACAAGTTTCCCTCAAGGAAGTAGCATGTCAAATGTATTTCCTGCTCTCACAGAAACTAGTTCAATTTTGAATGTAAATTATTGTCCACTAAAAAATTGATGACATGCTACTTTAAAAATATGCTAAATGTAATACAGTTTTAAAATAACCTGACATGCAGTGGAAACCTGGTAAACATTCATGCTGTCCTTTATCACTTTTCTGCTCTATGGTTTTGCTGCTGAATATTTAAAGCACATTTATTTCTCTAAATAAAACTTTTTTTTAAATTTCTAGGGAAAAGCATCATTTGTTCATGTCCCATACAGGCATTTTATTTTAAGCCTTGGACTAAATTTGCAAGATTATATTTTCTATTTTATAGCCAGATATTGAGGTTTGGTATGGACATGCTTCTGTCTGACAAAAATCTTTCTGTCAATCACAACACCATGCCGTTTATAAAACCAAAGCAGAGAAGATCTGTTGTTAAAAAGAGAAATATACAAATTGAGATTTACTGAATATACGTTTTCTTTTCCAAAGGCTATGAAAAAATTTTTAAATATTTATGATATTAATTGCGTACTAATTAACACTGATTATATAATAAAATAAGAATGCCTTATGTGTTTTTAAAATTTAATTATACTCTATCAAGGGACACAATACCTTTAGGGAATATTTCACACAATATCATGATTCTGGCTGCACGGTAAACACGAAATAAATGCATGCTTGTGATCTTTATAGATTTCCAAAACTTTAAGATAAATAACATTCAAGAATTCTCATATTTAACTCCCTGATGTACATGAACATCGAAGTCAAAATAAGTGATCAGAGATTCAAAGCAAATTCAGATCAGATAATCTGACTGATAATGTTTTAAAATTTTATGTCTTCCATTCTAGAAGAGGAGCAATTAGCAGACACATTCACATATATTTCATTCTAGCCAAACTAAATTGTCACTTAAAATTAAAAGACAAAAACAAAAAAAACTAAGTCAATGTATTTCATATACCCCATTCAAGATTACTAACCACATTTGCAAATAATGTGAAATAAACAGGTCTTGCCCTTTCATGTATGTGCTCTACTGTACAACACTCAAACACACAGAGTAACTGGAGATATGGTTAAAGTTTATACTGGATTCTGGTACTACCCCTATTGCAGAGGAATAATTCTAATATTACTGGAAATCTTAGATATATGTAAAGGTTTCCATAGAGAAATCATTCCTTCCTATAGCTAGCTAAAATATATATTCATCTTGTCTAAACCAAGGTTTTTTCTGTTTTCAGTATAATTTTAGAAAAGAGAATATTTCTCTCTATTTGCACATTTGAGACTTTGCATTTTATAATTTTTTGTTTATTAGTTTAATAACAACTTATACTTTTTACTTATCTTTAAATCTTTGCATTGAATAATTGAATTCACATAAGCTCTTTCAAAGATATTTATTTCAAAAATATTGTGACAAGCAAAAGATATCTGCCCATGATTTTTAAAATAGCCTTTTTAGGAAAAGTCTGCATTATGCATCTTAAATTATACATTTTTGACAGAAATAACATTTGAAATACATTGTCTTAATAACTAAAACCAACTGGCCAAAAATGCATTTAAACACATCTTGGTTTATTAAATTTTTTTCTTTTAAATATCTGAAATTTTCATCTGAGAACATCCACTAGAATCCATCTTGAAGAGAACAATCTTCATAATCTTGAATTTTAAAGCCCTCATAGCAGAATAACTATAAACTCAAGTCTTAAGGGCTAAGAATGACTATATATTGGAAATAAGAATGAAATAGGTATATTCTATACCTCTTGAACTGGTACTTTCTGATTGTATTTAATTCTCAGAAACAAAAGCTAAAAAATATGAATATTTTTTAAAGGCCAGTATGTTTACATTTAAAAACGCAAAGATTAAAGTAATGTTTATACTTATGATAGAATTTTGAGGAAGCTGTTATGTGATCCAATTTGTGAGGAATTATACGAGTTAGAAATGATGATCCTTTGTATTGCGATTCATTTGAATTTAGTAAAGATTAATAAAATGTCAGGGAGAATAAATTACTGTTTCTAACTGCTCTCCTCAGGACTATTTATAATAATTTCTGTGAGTATCCAGAGAAGGAAAGTGTGTATTAAGCCCATGAAAATGCAGACTGGTGCTAACCACCTTTAATGACAAGAGCAAGTGCAGCCTGCGTTCATATCCCTTTTCATTGATTGAGAACATTGTGTCAGATATCTTCTGAGAATCCACAGAGCAAGGTGTTTTTTCTTCAGAAAGCTCTAGAATTGTTAAGATGCTTCATCTTAGCCAATTGAATAGTCCATCACATATAATGAATCAAGACCCATAGGTATTACACAAATTTTGAAGCTGTCTAGAATAAATTTCTAACATAGAATCATAAAACTTTAACTTTATTTTAGATTGCCAATTTTTGAGATGGGCATATTCTGTAAGAAATTTTTACAGTTTCAGAACACAAAATATGTTCTGTTGGATACTGTTATTTATGTATGACTAATGAGATTCATGCTCATTAGTTCAACTTATGGATAAATTGGGAAGATGGTAGCATCTTGAAGAAACATATTATATATCTTCCTCACACAAAAAAAGTTTCAGCACCTTTTGAAACATAAAGTATGTAATCTCAGTGAGACAAGAGGCTTTGTTGTTGTTTCTCACTGTTTCCTCTGTACTTAGAATAGTTTTTGGAATATAGCAAACATTTAATAAATATAGAATGAAAAATCTAATGCCATTCCATAGCAAAACTGATATAGTTTTAAACAAAACAAAATTGATATTTCTTAGAATACATTTGTGTGCTTGTGAATATAAATGGTATATTTTGGGCAGAGAGTGGATGGTCCTATCTATATAAGACAAGTTCTATAAATCCCCACAGTTGCTCTGGCAGAAATTCTAGTCATGAAAATTCATAATTTATCTTCAGTGTAATCTGAAAATTTCAATAAGATCATCCCACACGATAACGAATGATGCTTAATTCTTGTCACAGTTATTTCATTTTATCTTCATAACTGCTATAAAAGAAAACAAAACCAAACATCCAAAACTGAATTCATTAGTACCAAGCACTTCCTACAACTAAAATTAATTTTTAAAAGGTATAGTACAGGATGAAACCAAATAAGGAAAAGAAACAAAAAAGCATTTAATCACTTCAAGTAAAAGACACCTTTATATAAAGAGGATCAATATACTAAAGAAATGTTTCCAACTAACTAGCTAGCATGAAAAGAGCCAAGTTTAAATTTCATAAGTGGATGTTGTTAAATGTGATAAAGGAGAGTTTGGTAATTTCTTTTCCCTTGCCACAAGGACTTCTTTCAGTAACCACAGTACTTGAAAATAACTATAAATTAAATCCAATGCTTCTTTAGTAATATTATTTATGAGACTCCTTCTGGCTTCCCATCATCTTTAGGAAAAACTGAAAAATTCTTCCCATGGTCTACAAATCTCTGTATGATACCAACCTTAGTTATTTCTCTAGTCCCACCTCCTTCCTCTCTACCTCTCTCCAATCAGAATAGCTGCTAACTAAACTCTGCCTGAAATGTATTTCCCCAAGTTCCATGTATGACTCACTCTATGCCATTCAAATCTCTGCTCAAATATTAGTATCACCTCAGCAGGGTGTTCATCTTTCATCATCCTTTCTAAAACGGTGCCACTCTCCCTGTGTCTCCTGATTTTACTTTATTTTTATTTTTCAGTTCTAATCACTACCTTATACAGACACACACACACACACACATACACACATGCACACACGCACAAACACACACATGAAGGCAAAAGCCTCCCATTAAAATGTATACTGGATGAGTTCAAAAGTTTAACTTTTCAATGATGAATACTTGGCATCTAAAATAGTTCCCTGATCAAAGTATTCTAAAAATATTTGTTGAATTAAATAAATAGTATGGAATGTTTCAATAAAGATTGTCAGGGAGAGAGTAATTTGTATTAGTGTATATACATGTACAATGCATATATAAAGTTTGACTTTCTAATTGAGAGGAAACAAGGAACATGTCCAAGATAATGTAGTCAGTATGAGATGGAAACACTAGGCTATACTGTTTCCTAAGATCATGACAAAGAAACATTGAATAAAACTATTCATAAATTGACAACAAAGAATGAATATAAAGGAATTTATCTTCAGAATTAGTTGAGAATCATTGGTCAAGGCTTAGAAAAAAGCAAAAGTTGTCTCCATTTTACATAAAGGATATTCAGGATTGGGAAAATGTGCTAAGAAGGAAAAATTAAGAAACTTGGTAATTTGAATTATGTTTGAATCAAAATCAATATAATTAATTGCTGAAGAAGAATTAGCTTCTCAGTACAAATTCCTAGTAAACGTTGTTGATTCTATTTCTAGAGTCTGTAAAGAATAGAGTAAATCTTTGATGTCTGAGTGACACATGAAGATGTAATGACAATTTTTAAAAGTCTGAAAATAATAATTAGTTTTATAATTTGATATAAGTATAAGGAAATCTAGTAATTATGTATGTCATTCGTTCATATTAAGTGATATAGACATTTCAAAGATCCACCCCATCCAATACACTGTTTCGGAGACTTGTAGCCACAACAGAGTGAGATGATTTATGTATTGTTTAAATTCTTTTTTTATTTCAAAATACTACAGGGGTACAAATGTTTTGGTTACATGTATAAATTTTGTTATACTTGAGTCAGGGTTATGAGTGTGTCCATTACTCAGATAGTGTTGATTGGACCCATTAGGCAGGTTTTCACCCATCCCATTCTCCCCCTCCCCCTACTTGATTTCTACTGAGTTTTACTTCCCTCTGTGTACATGTGTACTCACTGGTTAGTTCCAATTTAATAGCAAACACATGTGGTGTTTGTTTTTCCTTTCTTTAGATACTTCATTTAGGATAATGTCTCCATTTCCATCCAAATTGTTGCAATAGGCCTTAAATCATCCTTTCTCATGGCTGAGTAGTACTCCATAGTATACATATACCACATGTTGTTAATCCATTCATGAATCAATGGGCATTTGGGTTGATTCCACATCTTTGCAATTGTGAAATGTGCTGTAATAAACATGTGAGTGCAGGTTTCTTTTTAATAAAATGACTTATTTTCCTTTTGATAGATGCCCAGTAGTGGGATTGATGGATCAAATGGTAATTCTACTTTAGTTCTTTGAGAAATCTCCATACTGTTTTTTATAGAGGATGTACTAATTTGTAGTCCCACTAACAGTGTCTAAGTGTTCCTTTCTGTCTGCATCCTCACCAGCATCTATTGTTTTTTGGACTGTTTAATAAAAGCCACTCTACCTGTGCTAAAGTGATATCTCATTGTGGTTTTAATATGCGTTTCCCTGATAATTAGTGACATTGAAAATTTTTTCATGTTTATTGGCCATTTGTCTATCTTCTTTTGAAAAGCTTCAGTTCATGCCTTTTGTCCGCTCTTAAATTTGGTTGTTTGTCTTTTTCTTGCTGATTTGATTGGGTTCTTTGTAGATTCTGGATATTAGCCCTTTATCCAATGTACAGCTAACTTATGAATATTTTCTTACATTCTATAGGTTGTCTATTTGCTCTGTTGATTATTTCCATATCTGTGAAAAAGCCCTTTTAATCTAATCAAGTCCCACTTATTTATTTTTGTTATTACTGTGATCACCATTGGAGTCATCTTCATATATTCTTTGCCTAGGCTGATACCTAGAGAGTTTTTCCTACATTTTCCTCTAGAATTCTTATGGTTTCATGCCTTACATTTAAGTCTCATATCCATCTTGAATTAATTTTTGTGAGTGGTGAGAGAAAAGGACCCAGTTTCATTTTGCTGCATGTGGTTATCTAGTTTTCCCATCACCATTTATTGAATAGGGATTCTTTTCCCCAGTGTATATTGTTGTCTGTTTTATCAAAGACTAGTTGGCCGTATGTGGATTGTTTTTCATCTGGGTTCTCTGTTCTATTCCATTGGTCTATGTCTCTATTTTTGAGCCAATTCCATGCTGTTTTGCTTACTAAAGCATAGTAGTATACTTTGAAGTCTCGTAACATGTTGCCTCCAGATTTGTTCTTTTTGCTTATTTGGGCTCCTTTCTTGTTCCAAATGAAGCACAGAATTATTTTATATATGAAATATGATGTTAGTGTTTTGATGGGGATTGCATTGAATCTGTAAATCACTTTGGGTAGTATAGACATTTTAACAATGTTCATTCTACTGATCAACGAGAATGATATGTTTTTCCATTTCTTTGGGTCGTCTGTAATTTCTTTCTGCAGTGATTCATAGTTCTTTTTCTAGAGATCTTTCACTTATAAATATATTCCTAGGTATTTTATTTACTTTGTAGGTATTGTGGATGGTATTAGTCTTTGATTTGACTCTTACCTTGACAGTTTTTGGTGTATAGGAATGCTACCAGTTAGTGTATATTGATTTTGTAACCGGAAACTTTTCTGAAATTATTTGTCAATTCCAGGGGTCTCTTGATGGAGTCTTTGGTGTTTTCTAGATATAAGATCATGTCATCTGCAAAAAGTGATAGTTTGACCTCCTCTTTCCTCATTTGGATACCTTTTATTTCTTTCTCTTGGCTGATTGTTCTGACTAGGACTTCCAGACTTATGTTGAATAGAAGTGTTGACAGTGGGCATCCTTGTCTTGTTCCAGTTCTTAGTGGGAATGCTTTCAACCAGTCCGCATTCAGTATGATGTTGGCAGTGCATTTGCCATATATGGATTTTATAATCTTGAGATGTATTTCTTCAATTCCAGTTTGTTGAGGGTTTTTATAGTGAAAGGTGCTGAATTTTGTTGAATGCTTTTTCTGCATCTATGAGACAATCATATGGTCTTTGTTTTTGCTTCTGTTTATGTGGTGGACCACATTTATTGATTTATCCTACGTTGAAACACCCTTGCATTCCTGGGATGAAGCCAACTTGGTCATGGTGGATTTTTTTTTTTTTTTTGGGATGTTCTCTTGAATAGGGTTTGCTAGTATTTTATTGAGGATATTTTCATCTATATTTATAAGGTATATTGGACTGTAGTTTTCTTTTTTGTTGTGTCCATTCCTGGATTTGATATCAAGGTGATACTGGCTTTGTAGAATGAGTTAAGGAGGATCCCCTCTTTCTTGATGATATGGAATAGTTTCTGGAGTATGATAACTGCTCTTCTTTGTAGCTCTGATAAAATATGGATGTGCATAAATCTGGTCTGGGTTTTTTTTCTTTGTTGGAAGCTTTTTTATTACTACTTCAATCTCGTTGCTGATTATTGCTCTGTTCAGTAGTTCTATTTTTTTCCTGCTTGAGTCTTAGAAGGTTGTGTGTTTTCAGGAATTTTTCCATTTCCTCTATGTTTTTGAGTTTACATGTGTAGAGATTTTCATAGTATTCACAGATGATAGTTGGTATTTCTGTTGCATCAGTTGTAATAGTTTTTATATCCCCTTTGTCATTTCTGTTTGAGCTTATTTGGGTTCTTTCTCTTCTACTCCTGGTTCATCTAGAAAGAAGTCTATTCATTTTGTTTATATTTTCAAAGAACCAACTTTTTATTTCATTGATCCTTTGTATTATTTTTTTGTTTTCCATTTTTTTTAGTTCTCCTCTCACCTTAGTTATTTCTTTTCTTCTGCTTACTTTGGGTTTGGTTTGCTTTTCCTATTCTAGTTCCTTGAGATGTGTTATTAGATTGTTAATATGTGTCCTTTCTGTCTTTTGATGTAGGCATTTAAGGCTATGAATTTTCCCCTTAGGACAGCTTTTGCTGAACCTCATACATTTTCATAGCTTGTGTCTCCTTTGTCATTCAGGTGGTTGTTTAATTTCCGTGACTTTGTATAGAATGGAGTGTTTGTCTTGGAGTTGATTTCTAGTTTTATTCCACTGTGGTCTGAGAAGATACAGGGGATAATTTCTACTTTTTTTAACTTGGTGAGACATGTTTTGTGGCCTAAATATGATAAACTTTGGGGAATGTTCCATGTGTTCATGAGAAAAATGTGTATTCAGTAGGTTTTTAATAAAATGTTCTGTAAATATCTATTAGGTCTATTTGTTCTACAGTCTAATTTAAGTGCAGTGTTTCTTTATTTATTTTCTGCTTGGGTGATCTGTCCAGTGCTGTGAGTGGGGTGTTGAAGTCCCCAACAATTATTATGCTCCTGTTTATCTTTGCTTAGATTTAGTAAAATTTGCTTTATGAATCTGGGTGCTCCTGTGGTAGGTGCATAAATATTTAGGATTCCTACTTTTATCATTATGTAATAGCCATCTTTTTCTTTCTTTACTATTGTTTATTTAAAGTTTATTATAAATAAAGTTTATTTTATCTGATATAAGAATGGCTACACCTGCTTTCTTTTGATTTCCCTTTCCATGGAATATTTTTTTTCCATCCTTTCACATTGAGTCTATATGAGTCCCTGTGGTTTAGATATGTTTCCTGGAAAGAGCAGTTGTAGTTTTTCATCCATTCAGCAAGCCTATGTCTCTTGAGTGGGGCATTCAGACCGTTTACATTGATTGATAGAATTTATATGTAGGATGCTGTTCTATTCTTCCTGTTGGGCAGTACCTTATTGTTTTGTTTTACCTCTTGTGCTATTATTTTATTTGAGCTCTGAACTTTAGATTTTGGGTGGTTTTACACCAGTGTGTGTCTATTTTGCTGATCCATGTATAATGTGGTTCTCAGGATTTCCCAATGGGCAGGTCTGATCTTGACAAATGCCTCAGTGTTTGCTTGTCTGGACAAGTCTTTATTTCTCCTTTGCATATCAAACTTAGTTTTGCAGGATACAAAATTTTAGGCTGGCATTTGTTGTGTTTATGAAGACTGAAGATGGGGCCCCAGTTCCTTCTTGATTGTAAGGTCTCACTTGAGAAGTCTTAAGTTAGACTAATGGATTATCCTTTGTAAGTTACTTGTTTTCACCTACAGCTCACAGAAGTTCCTCCTTCTTGATGACTTTGGCCAGTCTGATGACTATGTGTCTTGGTGATTGCCTCTTTGCAATGAATCTCCCAGATGTTTGTTGAGCTTCTTGTACCTGGATGTCTAAATCTGTAGCATGACCAGGGAAGTTTCCTCAATTATTACCTCAAATAGGTTATCCAGCCCTTGTGTGTTTTCTTCTTTACTCTCGGGGATGCTATGATTATTATATTTGGCCATTTTACATAATCCCATATTTCTTGTAGGCTTTTTTCATTTCCCTTAATTCTCTCTCTTTAATTTTTGACTAACTGGGTTAAATCAAAAGAGTTTTCTTCAAGCTCTGAGATTCTTTCTTCTTCCTGGTCAAGTCTATTCTTAAAACTTTCCTCTGTTTTTTTTCTTTCCTTAAATGAATTTTTTATTTTCAGAAGTTCTATTCATTTTTTTTTAATATGCTGACCTATTTAGTGAATTTTTCATTCATTTCCTGAATTGTGTTTCTGGTTTCTTTGAATTGGTTTTCCATGTTTTTCTTGGATTTCATTCAGCTTCCTTATGATCCATATTTTTAATTCTTTGTCTGTCATTTCAATCTTTTCATTTTGGTTGGTATCCTTTGCTAGAGAACTGGTGTTCATTTTTGGGAGTGTCCTCTCTGATTTTTCATATGTCTGGAGTTCTTTGCTGACTACTTTTCATCTTGGGCAGCTGTCACTTCTAATTTTTGGATTTTATTTTGTTTAGATGTGGCTTTTTTTCTTTCCCTCTCACTCATAATGGAGTGTCTGTATCACTTGTTGGGTGAGAAACTTTGGTTTTGCTTGTGGGTCCTCTGATGGTGACCTACATTGTAGATGGATTCCTTCATTATAGATATTCTTAGTGTTGTCTTTTTCTTCCTTGTTAGTTGTTTGTAGGCTGTAGCAGTGGTGAGCTATGTGTGTGGGCTGATTCCCTCTCTCTTTGATAAGGGAGGATGGAGGACTTTGAGATCCTTTCTCTTTCTCCAGCCTTATGGTCTTCTTAACAGTGTGAATTGTATTGGCATACCCAGTTTAATTTCTGAGACAGTAGGTTGTGCTTGTGGGTATGAATCAACCACACCCTGTATGACTGAGTCAGTAAATTCTGTAAGGGCTGTGAAAATTGACCTCCCTGTCAGTAGGCACTTGGCAGAAGGAACAAGTTGTAGTGTGGTTTTGGGGACCTGTGATCAACTCTAGCCCCTTAGGAGAAGTACTCGAATGCTCCAGGTGGTTGGTGAGGCCCTCATACTTCCAGATGAGCCCTTATTGTCCACCACAGCAGAGTTGGGTGGGGGTGTGAGGCTGGGTGGGCCTGGGTTGTGTGAGCCTGCCCTCAATCTCCACAAAAGCTGGTAAGGTAGCTGTTTCAGCAGGGATGAAAGGTCTGTTCCCTGGCTTCTGGGGAAAGCCACCAGGGAGGGGCTGAAGTGGCCCCACTCAGTGAATAAGTCTGCTTTTGGAGGCTGGGCCATCTGAGATTCACTATCTGGCTATTGAGAGAAGGTTTTGCTCTTCTCCCCATCCTCTGCAGTGCAGTCTTTTTCCGGCATCTGCTGGTGGCCAGGAGTTCAAACTAGCTGATATCTCACATGATGGTGCTGTAGGCTGGGAGCTTCCTTTTCCAGGACCCCTCCCCCCGGGGCTGACAGTGTGGCTTTCCTGTGGGGGGAGGGATGCTCCATGAGTGCATTGTGGCTGGGACACACACTGCACTCTCTCTTCATTTCTGCCCACACTGACTCCCTTACCTCCTGAGATTAGTTCACAAATCTTCCCCCCCCGCCCCCAAGCAACATGATTGAGTCCTGGGGGTATGAGATCTGTCCTGTGGGTTTGTCCCCGGGTCCTTGAAGGTTAACCCTTCAATCTGCCAGGGAGTGGCGTGCTGGTTCCAAGTTGCCTATAGAGTGCTCAAGCACATTTGATTTCCCTCCACTGTGGGTTGTGCCCTGCTCTGATGGAGCAGCCAGGCAAGGAGCATCAGGGAGGGCCAGTGAGCAGGGAGATCACTTTCTGAGTGCCTCTTAGTCTTCTTCAGGTCTTTAAGATGAGAGGTTTGAGCCCCATTCTTAGTGGAAGCCCCAACAAAGGGGAAGCAGCTGCTCCTGAGAGCCCCAGCTCAAGAGTTTCCCTTGGCAGCCATAGGTGGGAGAGGGGAAGTGGAGGAAAAGAGTCTGAATGGAGGAAAGCTAGCTCTCTGGTCATCTCTGTCCCTCTCTTCAGAAGGCAGCCCACCTGGAATGTCCAGGCTCTTGGGTTATGCTTATCCCCCAGGACAAACTGGCCCCTTGTGGCTCCTACTGTCTGGGCTGGAGTTGGGAAATGTTTGTGTGGGAACAAGCAAGACAAAAACTGAGGAATTGAAGCCCCATGGGAAGGACAAAGGCTCACAGTGGGTGGAAAAGCAATATGTTGTCTGCCATTTCGGCTTAGGTCTGTGCTGACAAGCAGTGCCCCAGGTGGGCTGGCAGGCTGGTGTTTTGTCCTCAAGAAGCTCCCAGTTCACCAGAGGCAGCAGCTTTTGGGCTTATGAAGGTAGAAAGGCTCTCCAGCAGCTCAGGAGAGAGAAAGAAACTGCCCCACCTACCCTTTTTCCTAGACTCCAAGCCTCTCAGGGATTGACCTCTGCCAATGTCTTGGTCCTTTTTGTTCTGTTCCGCAACTTCTTCTCATGGAATCTCTTGTAGGTTCTGGCACTTTTCCCTCAGAATTACACCCGATCTATGATTTTTTGCTTTTCCTTTTTCATTTAAGACTTTTCCTTCTTTCTGAGGCAATCCGGCAGCTGGTCAGCCATCTTCCTGAGGCAGTCTGGTTCATGTCCTGATACTCTCTAGAGAGCTGATGCAACTCCCAAAACACCAATATAAGTAACAAGTGTGAATGCAGAAAGTCAGAACATTTCCACTTATAAAATATAATGAGTAAAACCTCACATAGAAGATAGAATTTTGATTGGGCTTTGAAAACCTGTAACAGAGCGCAATGGCATCCTTGGGAGAGTAAATAGCATAAGGTAAGCATGGTATTTAACAGAACAGAAGGGACATTTAGCACAGTGAGTAGGATGATGTGTCTGTGCAGAATTCATATGTAGAGGAATGTTAAGAAATAATATTAAAAAGGAAATAAAGCTAATATATTTAGCTTTTGATCTTATAAACACTTGATCTTATGGACTATTTTTATTACATATTCTAAGTTTAAAAACTTGTATAATATCATATATCAAATAATAATACATTTTAATTATTTCTTGTAATATAAATTTAACATATTTTAGATATGTTTTTAATGCCTACATATGGGTGATCTTTTACATATCTTAAAAGATGCCCGTACTATTCTAATAGATCGCTGCTCTTTTTCATGGTCCAGATGTGGCAAAGACCAATGGTTTTTAAATATGGCAATGACAAGATGAAAGCAGAATTTTAGGTTAATCCTGTAAGGAATGCAGATACAGATGGAAAACGTGGGATGGAGACAGTGAGAACAAATGAAAAGGCTATTGCCATGGTCCATACATATTAGGTCAGTAAGTATGAAATGTCCGACTTCAAATCAAAAGTGTAATTTATTGCATCTCAAACAAGAGGAAGTATGATTAATCAAAGTATGTGCCTAAACTGTTGACACAGTTTTGCCATCTTAATGGTAGCTTGCTTATGCCAGCAACAAAGAAGCCTGGAGAGTGAGTGGCCATGAAATCGCAAAAGGGCTTTTCCACACCTTGTTGAGAATTGAATATTTTTCCTTGTAAGAAGTGATCCAAAGCCTGGAAGAAGTGGTAGTCAGTTGGTGCAGGTCTGGTGAATACGGTGCATGACAGAGAGAGTTTCTAAGTCCAGCCTCTGTAGTGTGAGCAGAGTTGTTCATGCGACGTGTGGTTGAGCGTTGTCTTGCAAGAGGATTGGCCTGTCTCTATTGACCAATCTTGGCTGCTTCATCGCAAGCATCTTTATCGTTTCATCCAATTGGTTGCAGTAGACATCTGCCATAATTGATTGACCAGGATTCATGAAGCTGTAGTGGATAATACCAGCACGGGAGCACCAAACAAATACCATTAGTATTTTTTGATGAACATTAGGTTTTGGACTGTGTTTTGGCACTTCATCTTTATCCAACCATTGTGTCAAACACTTGTGATTGTCAGAAAGAATCCATTTTTCATCACATGTAATAATACAGTGTAGAAATGGTTCACCTTTATGTCATGATGGCAAAGAGAGGCAAGTTTCAAGGTGATTTCTTTTCTGACATTCATTTAATTAATGGGGTACCCATCTATCCTGCTTCTTTACCTTGCTGATTTGTTTCAAATAGTCTGATATTACTGGAATAGTAACGCCAAACCTTGCTGCAAATTCACGTGTAAGTTGAGATGGATTTGTTTCCACTACAGCTTTCAGTTCATCATTATCCACTTTGGTCTCAGGTTACCCAAGTGGCTCATTTTCCCCACGTGGCTCATTTGCAAGATTAATATCTCCAGAATGGAACTTCTCAAACCATCCATGTACTGTGCATTCATTAGCCACATCCTTCCCAAACACTTCACTGATATTTTGAGCTGCCTTCGCTGCATTGGTTCCATGACAGAACTCATGTTTTAAAACAACACAAATTTTTGACTTATCCATGGCTTCACAAAAATTGCTCTAAAAAACAATTGGAAATATAATCAAAAGGCAAACTGTGCATTTGAAAGACTGAGGATATACCTTCACAATAAAAGTAAAACCAGAAGTGTCAAAGTGAAATGTCAGCAAAATCAACTGTCAAACTTAGTACTTAAGGAAATCGGACATTTCATACTTAATAACCTAATAAAATAATGGACGAAATCCAGGATGGTGATAGTCTAAGAAACCACTTCTGATCAGGCCAGTACGAAGTGATTTCCATACCTTAGCATATTAGCATCAGAACATTGAAACCTCCCACATGCAGCAGTTTGAAGCCCTTGAGTGAATAGAAGGATGTCCTTTACTCCTCCTTTGCCTTTGAAAATATATCTCTCATTGTAATAACGAAAATAAATAATGTTCATAATAATAATTTTAATTATCAAGTTAAATAATGTTTCATACTGAATATAGTGAAATACACTGACCATGATTTCAAATTATTTTGGGGAATAACCCTTTAAATACATCTTCGGAAATGTGTCTTATGAAAAGTCCTCACAGTGATTAACTACTTTCTGTAGGATGCATTGTAGTAAAAATCGTATTTATATTAAAGCTCAAAACCTCCAAAACTGAGTAGGTTTGGGCAGGGAGATGATCTTTATTATTTATTTTTTAATTTTCTGATATATTTTTTATCCATCTTTGAAACTGAAAGCGATTAATATAAAAATTTTAATCATTTTATAGCTTAAATTTCTATAAAATTCATGAAATATTTGCTTTTATTTTGCAGTATTTAAAAAAATTGACTATATAAATTTATATTTTCTCTGTATTACATTTATTTGTCTGATTTATAAAATTATATGCACATATATGTTTATTAATAAATTTGAAGTATTAAACTATTTTGCATCAACCTATCTTGATTTTTCAGTGAGAAACTCCATTTCAACAAAGGGCAGAATTCTATATGATTTTGTCTCTTGGTTTTGGAAAATGTGGGAAAGTTTCCAGCAGATAACTTATTTCTAGTCAAAACTGAAACGCTGCTCAATGTTTCTTTTAATCTACCTCTATGTATAATTTGGTCTGCAGAGCTTAAATTCATTAGGACTACAGTTAGGTGTAATACTCTAATATAGTTAAAGTGGTTTGTAAGAGCAAAAGGAAAATAACACAAGAAATTCTTGGTTTGAAATTTAACACAATCAATTTTCATTACATGCAAATCAGAACACATTTCTTTCAATATAACATTTATCCATTCAAGATTAATAGTTTCATTAACATTGAAATATTTTCTCAAAATATATCCATGAGTATTTTTCAAGTCATGTATTCACTTATCCAAAGTACAGAATTAAGAAATTTTAATATATAAGGGAATTTACTATTAATTTAGTTGAATAATATTATCTTTAAAATTCACTCATTCTACCCCTTGGTAAAAAGTAGTACTATTTTGAAATGACTGATCTCATCTCCCAGATGAGTTGGAATATGAGTGCTCGAGCATTTAGAACAATAATAATGAGCAGTAATAGTTCTTGAATACTTACTTTGTGTGTGAGATAATATAAATTAACTAAGCATTTGATACTGACAGCAAAGCTGACAGTATTCCCAATCCTTATTCTGTACTTAGACCTGAGAAAAACGAGGCTAAATATTTGTAGAGGAAAAAGTACACCTAGGAGCTGAAGCAATATCTCCTTTGTCCAATAGTGAGATAATGGTGGAAATAAGGTTTAAATCAGGCAAGTGATCTAATCCCAGAGTCAGTACCATCAACAATTATGCAACTCTCACCTTCTGATCAATTTGGGGTGGAAATATTGGAGCAAAGTTTAGTTTCACTGAAGAAAATACGTTAAGTATACATTCCAATTACAAAATGTGTTCAACAGCTAGGGGAAAGAGGTTTGTAGATAATTAAAATATTCTTTTACCGCACTGACTTGCATATGAACTTCAAAGTTAAAGAATCATTATTCTGTACAAGTTTCTCTAGAAATTTATATTTTGGAATATCAAAAGATATTACTAGTAACAGAGGAAAACATATCGATCATTCCTTTCCACTAACCTCCTCCAAAATTAGTCTGACTTATAAAGAGTATGTTTCTTCATGTCTACATGTGAACATAGGGCAGATATTATTTATTTGATTTAGTGGACATTCAGGGCACCTGTGAACCACTTGAAAAAAAGTACAAACAATATTGTAGTTCTGTAAATTGTCTTGATGTGTGTGTTTTGTAATAGATGATGTTTTCAACAAAATCAGTACAGTTGACTTTTTAAAAAAGGGACTATATACTATATACTATAAGAGATCTAAAAAGTGTGAGATACTCAGCTCCCTAAATAGCTTGATTTGCAGGTAAAAAGTTTACAACTAAAGCAGAGAATGGCCTTTAGGAGTATACAAATCTAAAGTTTTGTGCAAATTTTTCTAAAAAAAGACTTCTCTGAAAAAATTCTTTCATTTTAATAGTTTGTTCTTCATATTTTCAAAGGTGAAGCATGTGTACTTAAAAATTTTCTCCAGTCCCATCCTAAGGTTATCCTACTAGGAGTGAAATATAATAGTTTCTGGATTTAAGATCAAATATAGCAAAGTAGCTTTTTTAACCGTGTTTCAACAAATTAATCTTAATATGATAAGAATAAAATCAAGTAATTACACAATGTGTAAAATCACAGATACAATGTTTTCCTCTGTAAATAAGATAATATTCTAAATTCTATTATTGTAAATATTTGCTACTTTAATTTTCTTTGTGTATTAAAATTTTGTATCTTAACTAACTAGTTATATACGTACAAGTTGTAATATTGTTACAATTATTTTTATTTTAACTAAGTATTTGCAATAAAATTCACATATGGTAATTCAATGAATTGCAATATTGCCACTATTGAAGTGTTGCACACCTATATTATATCTATTTATATTCCTGGAGCCTTGGAGGGTATAAAGCATTGCAAACTACTTTTTTGTTAGCCCTCAGGAAAAAAAATACAGTTAAACTTTGAATCTTACCTCTGACAAGAAGTGAGCACAGAGGCAGAAAATTCAATGAAGCCAAATGTAGTTAAAACAATTTGATGTCTTTTATCATGAGTTGTTACCATGTATCTGGTAAATTAATCACATGTAATAACAAAGTATAATAAATAGATAATATGTGATTACCTCTTTACAAATTTAATAGTAGTCCAACTTCAATTAAATGTGCTCTAGAATCAGTACTTATTTTGTTAAACCAGATGTTCTATGTCTGCTATATCATTTGTTTTATAAGTTGAAATTAGAAAGCATAATGTGTTAGAAACTTTGAAAATAAATTGGCAGGTTTCTTCTTAAACTGAAACAGAAACTTGTTTTTGAACATTGAAAGATGGGAGGCACTAACCTTCCAGATATCTTAGGCTGGTGGTAGGATATTAGTGAGGTTGATTTCAAATTGGGAATGGCTGCATTCTTCTTTACACCTTCACAGTAATATTAAATATTAGTGTCAGATTCAAAGGTGAAAAGTTTGCTTTTGCAGATTTGTGGTGACATTACAGGTAATTGTTTCATTTTCTTAATCTCTATTTGATTTTGTTGATAAAATTTTAATTCACTTGTAGAGCAAACAACAAGAAATATAGTTTTATAGCAAAAGTAGTTTAAGTATTTGTAATGTTGAATATTTTATTTCCAGCAATAGCTACTTTTTTATAACCTGACTATATGGAAGTCACTAAATTTTATTGATAAGTGTTCTTCTAATTAAAGTACCCATCAGATCTCACAATGGCTCAGGCTTTAACTAGCCAGAAGAAAACATATTAGAAAATCAGCGTTTAAAATTTTCAATATGTATAATTTTCAAGTAGAATTTCCTCTAATCCTCATACTAAAAGCAGATGGGAAATTTTCATGTCTCAACTGTTAAGTTATGAGCATACTAATTTTCAAGAAATATAACTGAATCAGTGGAGCAGGCTAAATTTTAAATAAGAATGTATTAGAATTATGATTGCAGTTCCATATTCTGAGTATACTCAGTCCAATATCCCCAAATGATTTAAAGCTTTGAGCACTATGATGCTAATTTTAAAGTATACAAATATTTTCTCCAATTTGTTACTAACAAATAAAATCTATACACTTATATCCAAAGAAATTATGGTTGATAATTGTGGTCCTTTTCTATTTAAACATAAACCCATTTTTACTAGCATTTTCATATAACTCATCCGAAGTCACCCTAATGATATCAATATTAAATCATGTAAAATTATTGAAATAATAATGATGTTATTTACTTCAAACTAAACAAAAACATACATAAAAGAGAGAAGAATGGTTAAGGTGAATAATTGGCAAAAAGAAAATAAAAACAAAAACAAGAAAAACAACAACTTATCAGAAAAAAATCCCGCTTTTCAAAAACTAGACTTGTTATTAAATTTAAAAATTTGGGAAAATGGCTTAAGTTCTCAATTACTTAATATTGAGCTAGAATCATGGGTACATGTAGTGGGAAAAATTGAGACAGCATTTTGACAAAAGTGTATGGAAAAATGCATAGGGAATCTAGATTAACCAGGGATAAAACTACTAGAGACTTACCAATAACATATAAGTTGTATTAAAATAAAGTTCATCACTTTGGAGAAAAATGTGATTCCACTTAAATGAAGCACTTTTATGTAAAATAAAGCCAAAGAAAAAATTGAGTAGGAGTTTTTTTTTTTTTTAAATCCCTGAAATATATTAAATGGACACATGAGGGATATTTGAGTACTGGTTTTCTAATCATCAAAAAGATAGGAAAGAAAGAAAGAGGTTTATTTTGACCCAGTAATGAATTAGCTAAAAATTCAGTTCCTGTAAGAACAAAACTTTTTATTTCTGCCCTTTGTAATTCAAAGATAATACAATCTCTGAAAATTAATTCCAAGCCTTAGATATCTCTTAAATGACTGTAACTGTAAAAATTTTTCTTTACAGAAATAGTTCTGACACTTGACCACACATCTGACATGTCAGGACCACTCATTATTTAACGATTAAAACAAATAATTAATAGACGTGAGTGCTAGCACACAAACTCCTAATAAAACAATTAAATCCAAGTGCCTACAAAAAAGGAGTGATAGACTGACAGCGAGGAGAGAAGCTCAACTTTTTTTAGGGTTTCCCTCTTTAAATAATTTCCTAGTGGGAAACGTTTCAGTACTCAGATATATTTCACAGAAAGACATATTAGAAATTAAATAAAGCTCTTTCCAATAACAAGAAACTAATGAAAAATTGTGTTGATAGTGGACACTGAAACCAAATATCAAACTGGAGTTATTCTTCGTTTGTCACAGAAAATATGGTAACTAGCATGTTTTATTTTCTTACCCTGAATTATGAAAAAAGTGTTTTGTTTTTTTTTTTCTGGTTATACCCATTGTAATAGAAATGCTGTATGAGTCGCCAAGCTTGGGTTTGACATTATTAGAAAAAGCAATGGTAATTCTGTCTAAAAAAAGAGAGAAAGGCAATTTTTTTTAAAATCAATGGATTGATAGTGGAAAACATAGGTTTAATTGTTTCCCGCTTTTTTGCACGCTTTTCCTCTGGTAAATTTGGAACGATAAAAAGCTCAGGAATTTATATACAAGATTCTTAAATATATTTTGCAAATCAAAATCTTTTAACTTGTGTATAGGAGAGGTCCTACATAATTTGTTGCTGTGCTTTGGTTTGAATATTTATACCAAGAAAATCACACACATAAAATGAGCTACTATTTAAAACTCTAAAGCAAAGGATGAGTTCATCTGTGATGAAAAGCAACTTTTTTTAACCAAGTCAAAATGATTATCTTAAGTAAAATTTTTCAGGATCACATTTTAAATATTCCCTTTAGTTTGTACCATTATTTTATACCTGGCTAAAGTCAACAGTAAATGCATTATAATTGCATACCATTATTACATTTTACCTTGATATTTTCTATGTCAATCACATTTTTATGAAAATGAAAGTTGAGAATGGACTTATATCTCTGACTTATATCTTATGTCCCTATGGACAAATAAAGTAGAAGTTGCCTATTATGAATCATTGGTTCCCTAATCATTCAGCACAGAACCCAAATTCTGAAAATGAAGACATGGTTGTGATCTAGCATGCCCTTTTAGCTATTTTAAATATGGTTTCAAAATATTGACACATAGAAAGTGTGGACCTTAGGTTACATCATTAACTTATTTAGAGATAAAAACATTTATATGTAGATATGAAGAAAATAATTTTTTTAGCATTCTGCTGCATATTGCCTCAATTGTACATACTTGAGTTTTGAAGTGCAATTTTAGAAAGTTTGAGTATAAAGAGTTTTTGATATCCTTTGGCTGCAATTTCCTAATTTTATCTTGAAGGAGTTCAGAACACATCACCCCAAAATATGTCACTTTGGCATAAGAATTATTTTTAGGTAAAACAAAAATTATTTTTAGGAAAAACAGCAGGTGGAGGAAGCTCACTTTGACCTTCATTCTGTTTCTTAAAAGCAGAAAATCAAATTCCCATGTGAAAGATGCACTCTGTGTCCCAGAAGGAATGTAACATTCTTCAAGGAACAGAAGTTGAGGCTGAGGAAAATCTGTACAAACAACCTTTATTTTCTCAGTCACTTCTCTGCCTAATTACCAACCCTAGCCCAAGCCCCTTTCCCTATCACATTTTCACAACTTACTATTCTTTGACCAATTCAGGATATGAAAGTTTGATTCCAACTGCTTCTTTGGGTCTTCATTTTCTTCTAAGGGCTCCCCTGTCACCTAAAACTTTAATTAAATACATTTGTATGCTCATCTGATGTTGATCTGTCATGGTATGTTAATTTAATTTTTAGGACCAGCCAAAAAATCCTAAAAAGGTAGAGGTAAAATCTTGCCTCTTCTATAACATATAGGGAACGTGATTTCTGAGGAAGAAAAATGATGTAAGGTGACATGGATAATTAAATGAATGCTAAGGCAGGATCAGAATCTACGCTTGCCATGGGGGAGGTAGGGACACTGCAGCAGGAATGAGTATTTTATTGCAGATATTGTTTACTATGTCTGTTCACGGTGATAATAAAAAGCAGAATAACTTTTAGTTAGTTTTATTATTGGTTAAACTTCTTTGTACAAAGCATACCCTCTTATTGCCCAAACCCAGGACAGATGGCTTCTAATACCACTCCTTGTTACATCACTGCTTAAAATCCTATTCTTATCCTGCTATGGTAAAACCAAGAACATTCATCATTTCTCATGTCTTGTACTTTCCTAAGTGTTTAAATTAGTAATCAAATAACTTCATAATTATTTCCAAAATAAAAGAACAATAGAGCATAAATAGTAAATTTTGGAAGATGTAGAAATATTACAAGACAAGATAGTTGAAAGGACTCACAAGACTCCCCATGTTACTTACATAAAATTTTGATAAAAGCAAAGAACACACTGCAGCAGGAGAAAGAAAGCACATCCAGATAAATCTTCCAGTGCCCATTCTCAGTTGCAGAGGACATGCTTTATCTTTTGATTATGAACCACCAAGATATATACTCAAGATACCTTGTCACACATTTACTGAGGGGGCATTATATCCACGTTCTTTTTTCTTTTTCTCTTTTTTTTTCACATATTTAAAGCCAGACTGAGTAACCATAAATATAAGGTGTAAATAATGGAGAAGAGAGTAGAATGATTTTTATCAGAGCCAGGAAAGAGTAACGGGGAGTGGGAGATAAAGTGGGGCTGGTTACTCTGTACATTTTTATTTAAAATTGTAGACAATTTTGTACAAAATGCTTCCAGGGAAGTTTTGGAAATTAATTAGCTGTTATAAATCACCAGCAAAAAAAGTTTCCTCACCTCTTTTGATCAATGTTATTGTTGTCATTGAATCTATTGATGGTTTGAGTATATACCTTGGCCCCAAACATGTTTACTTCCTCAGCAGAATGCCATAGGTTAGTGGTCACCCCTAAGTGTAGTTTACTTGGACTATTCCAAAGAATTTTACATAAGCACACTCAGAGAGAATCAGGGCTCTTGTGAGCCCACTGATTCATCACTAAACTACATTGATTGCAGTTGGTCCAGTATTCTTTATTTGACTATGGCCTTTTCTCTCAAAAAAATATTAGCACCATGACACCACAGTAAGGTGGGTACACAATGATATTTTACATCTATTGTATCTGAGCACTTATCTCTACACATCACTTAGGTCAATAATTACATATCATCCATGGCTGTGTTTTTGAACAAAATCCTTTGTAGGTATTTGAGAGCTATGAGTTTCAATATGTTATCTCCAAAAGATATATCTGGTGTGATAAATATAACATTTATAATAGGAAAAAGAGACAAATCAACTTTAAAATTATAATAAAGTTTCATTTTTTGGGGCTGAATTTTGTTCCCCAAACTTCTTATGTTGAAGTTGTAAACTCCATTAACTCAGTATGTGATCGTATTTGGAGATAGGATCTTTAAAGAGGTAATTGAGGTTAAATGAGGTATTAGGGTGGCCTTTAATTCTACATTACTGGTGTTCTTATAAGAAGATGATATCAGGACACAGAGATATGTGGTCAGAGGAGAGACTACATGAGGGCACAGTGAGAAGATGGCCATCTGCAAACCAAGGAGAGAGACTTCAAAAGAAACCAACAGTGGTGACCACTTGATCTTGGACCTCTTGCCTCAAAAACTATGAGAAAATAAATTTCTGTTTTTAAGCCACAAAGTTATTTTTTATGGCAACCCTAGGAAATTAGTACACTCACCCACACAGTTTTATTAAAATCAATCATTGAGACAGTTCATCACTTAGATAATTAAGAACTAATACTTGTTAAATCTATGAGGACCCATGCTGGATCTTCAGTTTCACAAAAAAGAAGAAATTCTGATAAGAAATAGCTTTGCCCTGGAGAAAAGAGTCTTTCTCCAAAAAGCAAACACTAAGGAAATTTGTCACCACTAGATCTGCCCTACAAAAAATGCTTACAGTGTTCTATACATGGAACAGAACAATCAATATGCACCAAAGTAAAAACACCCAAAAGTTAAAACTCCAAACTCTTATAAAACACTACCACAAGAGAGGGAAAAAAAATAACTAGGTAACAATCAACATCATGACCAGAACAGTATCTCAAATAGCAATACTAACATTGAATGTGAATAGTCTTAATGTCCCCCTTAAAAGATGTAGATTGGCTGAATGGACTAAGAAACACAACACAAGTATATGCTGTCTCCAAGAAACCCATTTAACTTGCAAAGATTATCATTGACTCAAGGTAAAAGGGTGGAAAAAATATTCCATGCAAATGGAAACCAAAAGTGAGCAGGAGTGGTGATTCTCATATCAGATGAAGTAGACTTTAAATCAACAATGGCAAAAAAGAGGAAGACAGTCATTATATAATGGTAAAGGGATCAATTCAACAAGAAGATACAACAACCCTAAATATATATACACCTAACACAAGAGCACCAAGATTCATAAAACAAATTCTACTAGAGCTAAGGAAAGAAATAAACAGCCACCTCATAATAGCTGGGGACTTCAACACTCCACTGACAGAACCAGACAGATCATCAAGGCAGAAGATCAACATAGAAACACTGGATTAAATGGGACTAGAGACCAAATGGAACTAAAAGACACTTACAGAACATTTTACCCAAAAACTACAGATTATACATTATTCTCATCAACACATGGAACATTTTCCAAGACAGAGCGTATGTTAGGCCACAAAACAAGTCTCAAGAGATTTGGAGAAATCAAAATAATACCATGTATCTTCTCAGCCCACAGTGTGATAAAACTAGAAATGAATTCCAAGAGGAACTCTCAAAACTATAAAAAATACATGGACATTGAATCACCTGCTGTTGAACTATCATTAGGTTGTTGATGAAATCAAGATGGAAATCAAAAAATTTTCAAATTGAACGACAAAGGTGACACAAGCTTCCAAAATCTTGAGGATCTTGGAAAAGCAGTTCTAGGAGAAAAGTTCATAGCTGTAAATGCTTACATAAGAAAGACAGAAAGATCAAAAATTAACAACCTCATGTCACACATCAAGGAAGCAGAAAAAGAAGAGCAAATCAAATGCAAAGCTAGGAGAAGAAAAGAAATAAAAAAACTCAGAGCAGAACTAAATGAAATGGAAACCAAAAAAATAAAACACCATATAAAGGATCAACAAAACAAAAAGTTGGTTCTTTGAAAAGAAAAAAAAAATTGATAGAACACTAGCTAGATTAACCAGAAATAGAAGAGAGGGGACTCAAATAAGCTCAATCAGAAATGAAAAAGGAGACATTACAACTGATAACTCAGAAGTACAAAATATCATCTGTGACTACTATGAAAACCTCTATGCACACAAACTTGAAAACCTAGAGGAAATGGATAAATTCTTGGAAGTACACAACCTACCAGACTGAATCAGTAAGAAATAGAAATCCTGAACAGAACAATAATGAGTAGTAAGATTGAAATAGTAATAAAAAAAAATCTCCTAACAAAAAACAACAACTACCACGAAAAAAACGCCCCAGCTCTGACAGACATACAGCTGAATTCTACCAGACCTAGAAAGAAGAACTGTCAACCACACTGCAGAAATTATCCCACAACATCGAGAAGGAGGGAACTCTCCCAAACTCATTCTACCAAGTCAGTATTACTTTGATACAAAAGCCAGGAAAGGGCACAACAAAAAAAGGAAAAGTACACAAAACATTCGTTTTGAACATAGATGCAAAATCCTCAAGAAAATACTAATAAATTGAATTCAATAGCACATCGAAAAGATGATGCCCCATGATCAAGTGGGTTTCATCTCAGGGATGCATGAATGGCTCAATATATGCAAATCAATAAATGTGATTGACCACACAAACAGAAATAAATGCAAAGACCATATGATCATCTCAATAGATGCAGAAAAAACATTCGATAAAATCCAGCACCCCTTCATGATAAACACCCTCTACAAACCAGGCGTAGAAGAAACTTACCTGAAAATAATAAAAGCTATATGAGACAAACCCACAGCCAACATCATACTGAATGAGGAAAGATTGAAAGCATTCCCCTTAAAGACCAGAATAAGACAAGGGTGCCTACTGTCACCACTTCTATTCCACACAGTGCTGGAAGTCCTAGCTAGAGCAATCAGGCAAGAGAAAGAAATAAATGGTATACAAATTGGGAAAGAGGAGGTCAAACTATTGCTTTTTGCTGATGATATGATCTTGTATCCAGAAAACGCCAAAGACTCCACCAAGAGACTCCTCGAATTGATAAATAAATTCAGCAAGGTCTCAGGTTACAAAATCAATCTACATCTAACGTCTAGATCTACAAAGAACTCAAACAAATCCACAAGAAAAAAAGTAACCCCATTAAAAAGTGGGCAAGAGACATGGAGAGAGATTTTTCAAAATGGCCAACAGACATATGAAAAAATTCTAAACTTTTCTAATCATCAGGGAAATGCAAATTAAAACCACAATGAGATACCACCTTACCGTGATCAGAATGGCCATTATTAAAAAATAAAAAATAAAAAAAATAGATGTTGGCGTGGATGCAGTGAAAAAGGATTGCTTTTCCACTGTCGGTGGGAGTGTAAATTAGTACAACCTCTATGGAAAACAGCATAGAGACTCCCCCTAAAACTAAAAATAGACCTACCATACAATCCAGCAATCCCACTACTGGGTATCTACCCAAAGGAAAAGAAGTCATTATATAAGAAAAAACCTGTACCCAAATGTTTATAGCAGCAAAATTCACAATTGGAAAGATATGGAAATCAACCTAAGTCCCCATCAACTGATGAGTAGATGAAGAAAATGTGGTATACCCAAACCCTGGAGTACTACTCATCCATAAAAAGGAACGAAGTGGTATCATTTGCAGCAACTTGGATGGAAACACCATTATCCTAAGTGAAGTATCTCAGGAATGGAAAACACAGACCACATGTTCTCACTAGTAAGTGGGAGCTAAACAGTGGGTACATATAGTCATAAAGTGGTGTAAAGGGCATTGGAAACTAAGAAGGGAGGGTTGGGAGTGGAGTGAGGGATAAAAACTTATATATCAGAATGTACACTATTCTGGCGACAGGCACACTAAAAGCCCTGACTGCAGTGTTATACAATTCATCCACACAACAAGAACACTTGTACCCACTAATATTTTGAAACAAAAATTACTTTTAAAAAATGCAAAAGAAAAAAAAAGAATTATTGATAGCAGAGAAAAATGGAAATTTACTAGTCAAACTTCAACAAAAACCTTTACAGAAGTGCTTGATGGGGTTGAAAAATAAAATGAGTACTTTATTAGCCAATGACAATGCATTTCTTCCATTTAAATCTAAATGGCTTTTTGAAATACCTTTTCAGTTATGACAGCTATTAAAATTAAGCATTTGCATAACTAAATGCAGAACTAGACTTTTGAATCACTGTATCACAATGTTAAACCAATGTTTTAGAAAAGTAATAAAGCACCAAGTAATAAAGCATCAAGTGAAAGCAAAAATAAATAAATAAGTAAATAAATAAATAGCTTCGCCCTGAAGGAGATCTATGAATAGAAATAGATAATATGATTTTCTTGCTCTTAACATTCTTACCAGGTTTTAAAGTAATATTTGCTTTTTCTTTTTACATTGCTCATTTATTGCCCGAATTCCATCAGCAATTGTTTCCACTTCTTTCCGTTCATCTTTAAATTTTACCCAGACTCTCCCTGTGTGGTAGAACAGTCAAGGGACTGAATCACAGAGCTGGGAGCAATATGAGTGGGGCCAGAGTCTCCCCATTTTGTGTATTCCCAGTTATACGGAATAGGGTTGGAAAAGTACACTTTTATCGGACTACTCGCCAACTAAATACTAAAGTGGCAGAATCATTACTGTCACTTCAGCCTGGTGAGGGGAAGTAATGACCAACTAATTTTCTTAAGAACTCAAATACTTAATATTTAGAATTATCATACTGTCATGTTTAGAAGTCAATCCTTCTTTCTGAACTTGTAAATGCGATCTAGATCACAACACTACAGAGACAGAAAGAGACAGGAAGTAGAAATAGAGAATAAATTTATTGAAGTTCTTACAACAGCATCCACCTCCTACTTCCTGTCTTCGCCCCTCTACCTCATCCATCTGTCCAATGGTGAATTTCATTTACCTTCACACATACCGAGTTTTAACACACAAATCATTTGATCTTGCAAGCCATCCCTTCAGTCTGTAATCATCATCCAATCTAGTCAGGAGATATTTCAATAGCCCATTCCAAATTTCACACTCCACTACTTTGTGGGTTGTAAGATTTATTAAAAGTCCACTGCATATTCATTTTAGGTCATTGTTTACCTACTGTAAAATGGGTTTCTGACACTGATGATATAAGTGGTTGTACATTTAAAAATGTTTATTTTTGTCACAGGCATCTAACAATTTTGGAAGTGTTTACTTTGGTTACTGAGAATGCAATTCCAAGTCCACAATGAGTATTTGTCCTAGGCAAGCCACATCAGAATCCACTTGGGGCAAAGTGTAATTGGCCACTATTGTCTGATTCATAGCTATAGGTCAACCCAGATCTTCTCAGCGTGCTTTTAGATACTATTAGTCTCTGCGGTTCCTGTTGAACAAACAGAACAATTGATAGGTACATTTTTGAGTTTCTGAGAACAGTGTAATATATTTTTCTGCCATTTTTTTCTGTGCCTGAACGGCTCTATGACCATGAACTTCATATACCAAATCGATCATTTCTAAAGAGCAGAAATATCCATTTTTTGGATGCAGTCCCATTCAGAAGTGTGTGTGCACATTTACACATACACACACACACATCATCGATTTTCCATCTCCAAAACAATATAAATGTATATATTCATAACGTATTGCTCTATACTAGGGTTCCTTTTATGTTATAATTATGTGAGGCTCACTTTTTGAACCATACTGCCAACCCATTTGTTATTGAATAAGAATTATTATAAAACTCTACTGTTTTATTCCTGTCATCTAGTTCTTTGGATGATAGGAGGAACACTGCTCTTAATTTGGCTTACTTAGTGGACTTACTGTTACCTCTTCATGCAAAATCCAGTCATTGACCAGATACAATAAAAATGTTTTTCAGACTGAATGTCCTGTTGGGCACCAGCTGTAAATTGCTATCTGTAAACTTTGCTTCCTGTTCAGTATTCTCTGATAACTGATCTTAGGGAGATGCCCATTTAGTTATGGGATTAGATCACTCATCAGATAGACCTAATATAGGACCTGATGGTATGGCAGCCACCTATTCATAAATGTAATGAGTACTGATGTGGAATATTTTTAATATGTCATTCCTAACTCCTCTGTGTTGTTTCCTTTCTATTGGAATGTTTTTCTAACATAGCCCATGCCATGCAAGGTGTATCAAGTCTCAAAATAATTTTATATTTTTTCATAACAAAGCTAGTTTCAATTAAAGCCCAATAACAGATCAAAAATTGTCTTTCTTAGGGAATTTGTATGGCAACCCCTTTTGGCAATTTTCTACTCCAAAATCCCAGCAGTTATTGCCTGGTGGCAGACATGAGCTTTTGCCAAAAGATCTAGAAAGCTAAGCGCAAGTGGCTGACACTTGTAATATCATTTGAGCATTGGGGATGTACCAACCCAAAGGAATAGACTGTTAATCTATTAAACCAATCTCCTTTAAACTCTAAGGATTGTCTTCTGTTATACATAATACCATTAAAATTTATCTTTTTTCCTGGGCTTTTGTAAATAGGTACTAGTGATATTCTTAGATATGGTAAATGGTTTCTCTAGAAATCAACAACGTATTTAATCTATGTGCTTTTTATTTTCATTTTAGAGATGACAAAGAAAATATATATATGCGTGTGTGTGTGTGTATGTGTGTGTATATATATATATGTGTATTTTGTTTGTTTGTTTGTTTGAGGTACATCTTTAGTGTCTCCAAACCAGGTAATTTTGTTTATGTTGATTTCATAATTTTATTTATTTGTTTAATTTTTATGGTGCTAAGCACATTTGATATGAGATACACTTCTTAACAAAATTTTAAGCGCACAATACATTATTGTTAACTTTAGGTACAACTTTGTAAAATGGTTCCCTAGGACTATTCATCTTACACGACTGACACTGTAAACCCATTGAGAGGCAACTTCCATTTGCTCTTTTCCCCATCCCCAGGCAACTACCAATCTGCTTCCTGTTTCTATGAGTTCAGCTATTTTAAATACTTCATATAAATGGAATCATACAGTATTTTTCCTTGTGTGATTGGCTTATTTCACTTAGCATACTATCTAACAGTTTCACCTATCTTGTTGCATATGGCAAGAGTCTCTACCATTTTAAGGCTGACTAACATTTCATTACATGTATATATCATAGTTTTTTACCCATTCTTCTCTAAATGGACATTTAGGTTGTTTTCTTATGTTGGCTATTAGGAAAAATGCTGCAGTGAACACAGGAGTGTAGATACGTCTTTGAAATGCTGATTTCATTTCCTTTGGATATATATCCACAAATGAGATTGCTGGCTCATAAAGTATTTCTATCTTAATTTTTTGAGGAAATGCCATACTGTATTCCATAGAGGATGCACCATTTTACATTTCCAACAACAGTGTACCAGGGTTCCCTTTTCTCCACTCTTTACTGACATTTATTATCTTTTGTCTTTTTGAGAGTAGCCATTCTAAAAGGTGTGAGATGATTATCTCATAGCAGTTTTGATTTGTATTTTCCTGATGATTAGTGATGTTGAGCACATTTTCATATACTTGATGACCATTTGCATGTCTTCGTTTGAAAAATGCCCCTCCAAGTCTTTTGACAATTTTCCAACCAAGTTGTTTGTTTCTTTGTTATTGAGTTGTGTGGTCCCTCACACATTTTGGATATTAACCATTATCAGACATATGGCTTACAAATATTTTCTCCCATTTTGTAGGTTGTTTTTCACTCTGTTGATTGTTTTCTATAATTCAAAGATGGTTTTTATTTTGTTACAATACCATTTGTCTATTTTTGCTTTTGCTGCCTTAGCTTTTGGTTTTATATCCAAAAAATCATTGCCCAGATCAATATCAAAAAACTTGTTCCCTACGTTTTTTTCTAATGGTTTTATGGTTTCAGGTCTTACTTTTAAATCTTTAATTCATTTTGTGTTGACTTTTGTATATGGCATAAGATAAGGATTCCATTTTATTCTTTTGCATGTGAATATCCAGTTTCCCCACAACCATTTATTGAAGAGACTATCTTTTCCCCATGGTATATTCTTGGCAGCCTTAACAATTATCAGTTGACTGTAGATGCATAGATTTATTTCTGGGATCTTTATTTTGTTACATTGGTCTATATGACTTTTTGTCAGTATCATATTGTTTTTATTACTGTAGCTTTGTAATATATTTTGATATCAGAAATTGAAATGCCTTCAGCTTTATTCTTGCTCAAGATTGCCTTGGCAATTTGGCATCTTTTGTGGTTCCTTATGAATTTTGGGATTAGTTTTTCTACTTCAAGTGAACTGTATAAACACTTTCACTGGTTTAATTGTCCCCAAATTATTCATCATTTCAGTCTTGTTTATTCTCCTTTAAGTAATTTTAAGTATTTCCCCATCATTAAGCTGTATTTAGGGAAGTGGAACTGATAGGTCCATACTAGCCTGGTTCACGTTATCCTTCACTTGTAATAGTAGGGTCAGAAAGAGTCCAAGCAGTTGGTCTCTGTTATCAAAACATGAATAACATGGTCAAAGATGTGAAATGAAGCTATACTTTAGTATTATCATAAAATAAATCCTAATGTTCTAGCATTCTCTACATTTTTACCACCTCAGAAGAAGAATTCCACTTATTTCCAAAGTATCATGTGTCTTCCTTACTCCCTGTTGGAATCATGTCTCTGTATTTTACAAACTGATCACTGGTAGCTTGGACCTTTTGTTTTTTAAAAATTTTCACTAAAATAGCCCAGAGAATCCAAAATACAGAATTCTTTTTAAAAAATTCAATTGATTTAGGGGGTAAAAATTTGTTTTGTTACATGGATGAATTGTATGGTGGTGAAGTCTGGGCTTTTAGTGAACCCATCACTCAAATGGTATACATTGTACACAATAGATAATTTTTCATCCCTTCCACGCTGCCCCTAAATAGCTCAAAGAATCCAAAACACAAGAATTCATGATTGACTTTCCTCTCTTTAATATTTTTTAAAACCAATTTAGCTATCTCTGCAACTTTAAATCTAACAGTTTCACTGATATGTTCTCTTCTGATAAGTGTGTGTGACTTAGGAGCCAAACTTGTATCATAACATAATTTCATTTACCCCACTCACAGTGCCAACTGTGTGATATTAATAGATATTATATAGGATTGGATGTAGAAAGGATTCATAAGCAACTAGACAAAGCCAAAGTAGAATTTGCAAAAATACCACCAAGATATGTGTGAATACTTTGAGAACAAGTTTTAGGTAAAATCAGGCTATATAAACAGAAAAAATAAATAGATAATATCAATCTATAAATTTTTGATAACAATGTAAACAAGCTAGTATAGGCTGCCTCCTGGGGAGATTTGGATGGACTCTAAATAGTGTATAACAAATCCTATAATTTAGTATTCTGAATTCCTCTCTTGCCAAGGTACCAGGGTTCCAGACTTCTCTGGAGATAAACTAGAATAGCCACAGATAAGATGAAGCTAACTCTATCTTTACACATAAGAATATATGTTACATATTATTATTTGAAGATTATGGTGGAATCCAGACAGATTATAGAGGTTTCCTTCCCAAATAGGTGTGTGGTTTAGGTATAAATAATTCTTTGGAATCCTTACACTTTAGTTTATGTAGCTGCAAGATAAAAACATTAATAACTGTCATAAAAATGTTATTTTGGATCCAAAAATCATATTTAAAATATAAAGTATGAAAAAATTATTGATAGAACATGGAAAAGTTAGAACGTTTGCTTATAATACATAAAGATATTGTTTACCTGGTGAAGACATATTCTTATTTTTCTTTTTTGTTTGCTTTATTATTTACACAATTGAGAAGTAAGTAAATTGTCCAACTACCCCTACAAACATTTAGCAAATGACACCAATGATATATGAAAGATTTAAAATTCCCTTCATTATTTATTATCCTTTTCTAGTTCCTTTTTTGTGAATTTCAAAGCAAAATATACATATTTTTAAGTAGTATGGATTGAATTTGTCTGTTTTTAATTAAAAAATTTGCCTTCTTAAGGTATTTTCAAATAAGCAAATATATCTTATTTCAAATGTACAATAACATTTCTATCAATGCAGCAACACCAGGATTTCTTCAATAGAAAAGTTGTGTCAATAGAGTATCTTTTTCTTTCCTACTGTGAGAGTTTTGCATAAGCCATTAAAATATTGCCATCATATAGTGTATTAGTCAGAGTTCTGCAGAGAAACAGAACTGATAGACGGATAGATAGATAGATACTGAAAGAGATATATAAGAGGAGATTTAATATGGGAATTGGCTTACGTGATTATGGAGGCTGAGAAGTCCCAATGATATGCTATCTGCAAGAAGGACAACCATGAAAGCTGGTGGTGTGATTTAGTCTGAGTCCGAAGGCCTAAGAACAAGGAGCTATAATGTCCAAGGGCAGGAGAAGATAGATGTCCCAGCTCCAGACCAACTTCATCCTTTATTATTCTGCCTTTTTTTTTCTATCTGAAACCTCAGGGATTGGATGCTGCCTACCCACACTGATGAAGGCAGATCTTCTCTACCAATCAAAGTGCTATTCTCTTCTGAAAATACCCCATCATGCTTACCAAGAAATAATGTTTTACCAGCTATCTGGGAGTATCCTTTAACCCAGTCAATTTGTCACGTAAAATTAACCATCCCAGGTAGGTCATGAAGGCCTATTACCTATTAGTAAAATTATTTAGGGACCATTGTCAGGGCACAAACTATTTTTTATTGCTCAGTGACAAGCGAATACAGCATTATCAATGAATTTTAAAAATAAATTTTGGAGCTGGAATGCTTCTGGTTAACCCTCTGATTAGTTTTCAGTTTTCTTAGGCACATGGGAAATAATGAAAATAAAGAATGATCTTAACAGCTTTTCTTTGGACCTAATTAATACAAATAAAATAATTTAGTACTTGGATTACGTATAAAAATGTTCCCATGTAATTGTTACTTGATTCAGTTAGCATGTGATTAATAAAGCGAGCCATTTACAATTAGTATGTTGTTTAAGATGGACTTTAAATTCGTCTTTCCTTTTTCCTCTGCTTCCCTCCTTCTCTGCTTTGTTTGTTTTATAAAAGCTTAAAGAATATTTTAATTTTACTTTAATTATTTCAACATATTATAAAAATATTTTTGTTACATTAGAAAGGAGAGTTAAACCTTTTGAATTACTCTAGAGTATAGCATATTTACTCCAGAGTTAAATAAGTATTTTAAATAGTTTGAAATAAATGTGTCCCTGAGTACAGTCACTTAATACTATTTTTAACTAAATGACATTTCCTAAGTCACAGGAGACTTAGTGCAGAAGTCACCAACCTCTCATTTATTTTCTAAGGACACTTATGAAGTCCCCTGAGTGCTTATTATTGTTGAACAGGAGGTGCTGGAGAAATTGCTAATTTACATTGCCTGAATTTTATGAACTCTGGATATTTTCTCTCAGTGGAAGTCTGAAAAACTGAAGCATTTTTTTTTCTCCCAACAATGTGTTTCTTTTTCTAGGCAGTCATTTTGATGAATAACATGGGCGACTAAACATCTATAGTATTCTCTCAGGTTGAATTCCGGTTACACCAGTGAGTAGAGATAAAGACATAAACGGCGTGTTGGCAATTTGCACTATGATCTGTGAGCAGTATGAGGGAAAAATAAACTCAATGTTTTTATTTATAGATCTATTGCATGTAGTAGCATTTATAGGGAGCAGTCAAAAGATTTGATCTCAAAGAACAGCTCCTGCCTGAGACATATAATAGAAGTTTCCATGATAACTTCATCTTTTGAAACATTAAAATTTTAAGAAAACTTGAATATTTTTAGGAGTGACAAGATGCAGAATATGAATGTAAGAATTTACACCACAGGTAAAATAGAATCTGAAGAGAAATTTAAATATTTATAATTAATATTTATGTTTGATTGTGAAATCATAATTGTAAATGTGATGTTTTGTAATATGTATACAATGTGGAATGATTAAATCAAGCTAATGAACATATCCACCTCACTTACCTACCATCTTTTGTGGTAAGACATTTGAAATTTACTCTTAGTTATTATTGACTATGTCACCTGCGTGCAATAGATCTCAACTATCTCCATAAATGTTATCTTTTATCAACAATTCCATTCCTCCGCTCTACCATCACCCCATATCTGGACTATATCTACTCTTATTCTATTAGTTCACCTTTACTAGATTCCACAGATAAATGATGTCATACGGTATTTGTGTTTCTGTGTCTGGCTTATTTTACTTAGCATAATGCCCTCCAGATTCATCCAGCTTCACAATGATGAATCTCCTCTTTTGAAGTCTGAATAGTATTCCATTGTGTATATATGGCACATTTTTAAATCCATTCATCTGTTGATGGACACTTAGGTTGATTCCCTATCTTGGCTATTATGAATGATGCTGCAATGAACATCAGAGTGCAGATATCCCCTCGACATACTGATTTCAAGAATCTGAAGGCATTCTTTTAGGCTACTATGTTACAACAGCATTGACCCCTCACCTGACCACAAAGGTTTGCACGGACAGCATGAGTAACTGAAGAAGGTTTTCATACATGAGCTTATAAATGTATGATTCTGATTCCCATGGTTTGAGCAAGATTTGACCACCTAATCTCTAATTTAAAATTATTTATAGTCTACCTATCAATCTTCATTAACATAAATTGTTCTGCCTCATGTGGAGATTATATTCCAAGAAGCAGTGACTCTTACCTTATACTAATGATTTTACACGGCTTTCAAATTGTCCCTTAAAAATTTGAAAAAAAATTGACTAGCATAAAGTTAAAATGCTCCAATATCTTCCTATGAGGAATAAATTATGGATAGGGAAATATAGAAGTTAAGTCTCTAATGTCAGGTTTGAGGACAGATGCTAGCAGTTTCTCAATTCAATGACAAGGAGTTACACTATGATTTGTTTGACTTTGGGAAACCCTTAAGGATTCTTAAGAAGAGGAGTGAAATTAAACACTTTATCCAGGAATTTTAAACAAGCAGAGGCATAAAAGATGCAATGGATTGGGGGAACAGTGGGGATAGAACGTTCAGTTAAGTTTCTATTTCAGTTGTCATAGTTTTGCCAAAAGTCCAGCATTCAGAACTCTGTTCTCAGATATGGGAAAAGTTTGGAACTCATGAGAATAATATTAAAACAAACAAACCAAAAAAAAACCAGAAAAACCCCTAAATGTTAGAGGAATTATAATCTATTCAGAAGCGGGGGAAGAGAGCCAATGAAGGTTGTTCTCTGAAAGTGAAATAATCAAATTCGATTTTTATAAAGATAACTTTGCCATTGTGTGGAATATGGGCTGAATTTGAAGTTCAGGAGGCCAGAAAGTTAAGGAAGAGTGGAAAGAGATTTAGCATCTAAAAAGCCTTGTCAGTGTTAAACTGGTAATCATTCCAGTGAATAGAAAGTAGTAAATTGAGAGCAGCTACCAATTTCTGGGACCAATATGAGTATATTGAATCTACAGATCTGAGAGAGAGAACTACAGAAAGAGCCACAAACATTTGTAAGCAGGGACCAGGGGAAAAGGAAGTCTAAACAGTGTAACAAATCACACAAGACAGAAGCAGAAGTCTAGGGCTCACCTGGTATGGCAGCCAGGGGATGTGCCACTGGGATCTAGCTTCAGGAAAGAAATTTCCTTTTAGTTACAAAGAGTGCAGTTAGCTGATACCTTCTAGCTACAAGTACACTTGGGATTCACTTCAAATTTCAAGGCAGGTCAAGACAGGGTATGATTGATGGAGGTACTATGGTTTGGCATTTTTTTCTTCAGTACAGGATTCCTCTGATGGGCAATTTTGCTCTGGGGTTTCTAACTGGGCTGGCTGATCTTTTGTCAGATCTACATCACAATCTGAACCTCTCTCTGTACAACAGGTTTCTGTTCTGCATTGTGGCTGATATCTTTAATCTGGCCAGTTCTGCTTTCTGCTCTTTCTCGCTTTCACAGGTGGTATCTCTAATTTCTTTTCAGCATTTGCTTCCTGGAGGACCCAAGTGATACATCGGGTGGGAAAGTTTCTAGGGAAGGATTGGCAAAAACAATGAGATTTAAAAAATGTAGAAGTTGAATGTGGCTGAAGCAAACACTGAGATTGATTAACTTACTGGTATATGAAGACTAATTTATAGTGGACTTTATGACCTGACCTGGTTGATCAGAACACGGCCACATGGTAAAATGACTGGGGGGGAAAGCTCTAAAAACTGATGGGTATGTTAGATGGGTAATGCACCACTGATGACCCAATGCAATCCAATCTATTTTAAAAGAAATCTAATAACATAGTTGCATAGAAGAGAAATGTTAAGAACAAGAAAAAGCTCAACCTGGTGCTCCAGATAACCCAAGTAAATATGCTTTAAAGGCTCCAACTAAAGGTTTTTCAGTGGAGATGAAACTTATTCTTGATGCATACCATGAATATAAATAGCAATCCCTTTAAAAATTAGAATAAATTTACATCAAGTGAAGTTACAGTGTTTAGGATAAGCTAATCTTTTCTCTCTCTTAAAAAAATTATTTAAAATGTAGAAATAAATCAGATTATTTGGGAAATGGAAACAAAACTAATAAGTGATCTTAGCATCTATACTCAACAATTACTCTTTATTTTTGTGTATACTCTGAAACTCCTTTTAGTACACACGTAAAATTTTTGTATAGCTGTAGTCATGCTCTCCTATATTTCATTGTCCACATGTTTTTCTGTGCACAATTTTCTCTGATGCTACATAGTCCTCATAATTTGCATTATTATGGATGGAAAATAGTCAATTTTACAGAGTTAAACAAGTGACTTTATTTCAATACACTTTTATTTTTAAAACTTTGAGTTTCTTCAATTTTTCATTATAATAAATAACAGTAGTTGACTACATAAATAAAATTATTTTTTGATTGTTTTCTGGAATATACTTTCAAAATCAGATTTACAATTTACTAGGTAAAGATTATACAATTTTATGACTACATATAAATACATTTACAAAATGATTGTATCAATTTACTTGCCTTGGGTGAAACAGTAGCTACATTTTCACTCAATTTCAATATTGTATTAAAATTATGTAAATTGGCTATATAATAGAAAAAGTGGTAATTTGTTTTAATTTTCAAATATTAAATAAAAATCTTGTAAGTCAGAAGATTTTTCTTATGTTTATTTATACACAGTATTTTCACTTTTGTGACATTTTGTTCGTAACCTACAATTGTATATATAGATGGGCTTAGCAAATCTTTATTAATGCTACTGTGTGTCAGATGTTGTGCTAGGTGCCAGGGAAGCAATGATGAGGAAGGTAGACCAAGTTTCTTCTCTCTCAGAAGTTGCAGTGAAGTAAGAAAGACAGACAATTAAACAAACAAGTAATAGTGAAAAGTTCTAGTGGAAAGAGTATACAGCAAGTGCCCCTTCACCAAATGAAGAGTGGTTTCCTTAACGTGGTAAACTTAGAGCTGATACCTGAGGACCATGTAAGGTAAGTCAAGCAAGAACTAAAGCAGAGTCTTTCGGGTAGAGAAAGCAGCATGTTTGTAAGTCCAGAGTCAAGAAATAACCAAAAGAGTGGAATTGGAATGTTCCTAACACAAAGAAATGATAAATTCTTAAGGTGTGCATACCCCACTTACCCTCATTTGATTATTACATATTATATGCCTGTATCAAAACATCACATCTACCCTATAAATATATGCAACTATTACGTACCCATAATAATTAAAAAAAATTTAAAAATTAAAAAAAAGAGAGCTTAGTATATTTAAGGAATTAAAAGCAAGTTAATTTGGGCACAGGAAGAGGGGAACGGCAATGAGAAGACAAGGGCCTCATATATCACATAAAAATTCTGGACTATGCATTTTAGAAAAATAGAACCTGGAAAATAATTGGAAATAGAACTTAAACAGATATGGGATGATGTTAATAGGAGACTAGGTAACAAAATCCAGATGGCCTGGTATGTAATCAAGTGGCAGATGAAGATGGAGAGATTGATTAGTTTTTGTGGGATGTTTGAAAGCCGGAACTGACAGACAAATCTCAGAGATTTAAGGGAGTGATGGAGGCGGTAGAATAAAGGAAAAAGGATAGGATGATTTTTTGATGACACTCTTTACCCAAGAAATGGAAGTATCTTATTGATGTCTCGAAAAAGAAAAAATGTAAATATCCTTATAAAAATATAAATGTCAAATATCTATTTGACAACAACTTTGTTGCCCTGGGAAGTAATCATTTCCTCAAAACTGGCTGAGTGGCACATATTTGTGTAGCATCTGTCATAAATGCTATTAATAAAAATAATGGAGTAAATGTCATAAAAAACTAAGGAGGAGTCTGTATAAAGCTAAGTGCTGCAAATTAAATTGTAATGAATTCTAGCACTATGAATCCATCTTTGATGCATGATTGTTGCATTAACTTTGTTGGAACAATGTGCATCTTTGTTGGAAGATGCTTAACACAATCTCTCAATGAGATGCAAGCAGACCTCAGATTCTGGAATACTGGGCTGGCTTCAACTCTTTGAAGGAAGGAGGAAGCTACATAATAAAGGCTGGAGAATTGGACAGAGGGGAAAGAAGAGAAATTCTCGGGCAGGGCTGATTGCTTCGTGGTAGAGATCAGAAAGGAAGGATGACTCCTTTGGAAGGAATTTAACAAAGGTTTTTGAGGAAGACAGAATGGTTGACTGGCATTTTATGAGATTGTATAATTGGGTAGCTTTTATAAAATACTCTTTCATCTCCACAAATAATTTTCAGTACATCTAAAGGCACATACACAGACACACACACACACACACTCTCTCTCCCTCTCAAATGTGGAAAATGATTGAATTTCTTCTCCATAATGGTGGTAGAGTATAAATCTGCCGATGGTTTGGCACAGGGTTAGAGACCACTAAGAGAAGGGAACCACAAATATGTGAATTACAGGGGTTATGAACAGTATGTGGCTAAAATGTTTCCTTAGGTCAAAGTAACTTGTCTTAACATAAGGCAAAGCATTGCCTTTTCTTATCGTCTTTTCAAGGATAATTTTTAAAGAGGGCATAATTACGACTCTCATATTAAAAAACTCAAATAAACACATGTTGTTGATTGTATTTAACTCATGAGTTAATAAGGAAACCAGAAAGATGTTACAAGTTCAAAGCAAAATTAAAAGACTCACGTTTGTATGAAGTGACAGAATGCTAAAATACTTTACAAATAGATGGAAAAATTTACTATCCACAAGGTCATAATCAATTGCACACCACTATTTGTTATTTTTGTGGAAAAATCTCATTTGCATTATCAGTTTTCTACAATTTACAGGGTTGCAAAGTAACTCTAAAAAGAGAAAGGCACAAATAACCTAGATTTGTGAAACAGACAGAATACCAAGTAATCTTTCTTATTTATTTTTTATGTTTTTGTCCATTTTAAAGTCCTCCTTCTACTTCATATCTGCATATGTCAGAAATAGAGAAATACTTGGAGCATCAGATCTCCAAGGTGAGAACTTACAAGTTATCTGAGTGAAAGCTATTACCTTCAGGCCTGAACATGATACCATAAAAATAAGTAGATAATATTTTTCTTGTGGATACCTTCTCTATCCACATCAGTAATAAACAAAGTTTACTGACTTCAGAAGTTACATCTATGTTTCTCTTTACCCTTCTTTGAAATTAGTATAAATTAATTTAAGGCCAGTAGCAAGCTATTATAATAAATAAATCACAATAAAATTCTAATAGGGAAAGGTGGGAAGAGTGGATATTTGAAAATGATTAATACCTTATGGGAATAAGAAATAATAATAGATGGAAAATTATCTAGGTACATACAATATTATACACTCAAAATTTTTAAAAAATTATATTGGGTTGTGAATTCACTGGTACAATATCACACTATAAAATATGAAGAAAGCATTTACTTCACAGAATTTTAGGTTGAAAATCAAATAGTGGAATGAAAATGAACACAATATAATGAGAAGTAGAGATTATAAGGCTAGAGGAATAGGTTCAGGGATAAATATATTAATGAACACTTTAAAAATCCCAATGGAGTTTATACTGAAGAAGTTAGAAAAACGTAAATGTGGTAAAATAGTGCCTGAACTTGCTCAATTTTCCAGCTCTCAATGGAGTTTCATACTGATTCTATGTACTTTATGCTTTTTGCAAAATATTTAACAAAAATTTTATGTTACCAGGTTTAAAATTGTTTTCTGTATTGCCAAATTCAATAAATAGGAAAAATTGTTAAAAATGAAGGAACTTGGAAAATACTTTTCTCCTTCAACATAGCTACATATTGTCTAGTGTCTTTTAGATTTTAATATATAAATTATAGGATGTGAGGATAGATGTTTTTTATTTCTATGAATAACCATTTATATCAGTTTCAAAAATTAAAAAATTACTTTTATTAACTTTTCTTCAATGGACAGGAAATAATCAAATAGAGAATAATTTCCCAAGAAAATGTTTTTCAGTTACAATTAGCTATTTTGATTGCCAACTTAATTTTAAACAGGATATAATCATATTTAACTTATTCATTTATTTTATTTCAGAATATTACAAGGGTACAAACATTTTGGTTACATGAATTACTTTTGTACAGTTGAGTCAAAGTTGTAAGTGTGTCCATCACCCAGATACTGTGCATTGTACCTGTTAGGTATGAATTAACCTTTTTTTATTTGGCAAGAATAATGTATTAGTTTGTTAGGGCTACAGTCAGCAAAGTACCACAAAACAGGCAAGTTAAACAACAGAAATCCATTATCTCATGACTCTAGAGGCTTGAAGTTTAAAATCAAGGTGTGGACGTGGTTGGTTCCTTCTGAAGATGTAGGGAGAGAATCTGTTCAGCCTTTCTCTCTGGCTTATAGATGGCTGTCTTCTCTCTGTGTCTTCTCATATTATCTGGCCTCTGTGTGTGTCTGTCTCTGTGTCCAAATTTCCCCTTTTTATAAGGGTAGCAGTCAAATTGGATTAGAGCCCCCCTAATGACCTCATTTAAATTTGATTACCTCTGGCATCTATCTACCAGACTTCAAACTATACTACAAGGCTATAGTGACCAAAACTGCATGGTATTGGCACAAGAACAGAGATGTAGACCAATGGAACAGGACTGAGAACCCAATATAAAACCAACCTCATACAGTCACCTGATCTTTGACAAATTCCAGAAAAATGTACACTGGGGAAAAGATTCCCTATTCAACAAATGGTGCTGGGAAAACTGGATGACCATATGCAGAAGACTGAAACTGGACCCACACCTCTCACCTCTCACAAAAATCAACTCACAGAGGATAACAGATCTAAACCTAAGACATGAAACCATAAGAATTCTCGAAGAAAATGTTGGAAAAACTCTTATGGACATTGGCCTAGGCAAAGAATTTATGAAGAAGACCCCCAAAGCAATCACAGCAGCAAGAAAAATAAATACATGGGACCTGATCAAATTAAAAAGCTTCTGCAAGCCAAGGAAATTATCACTAGAGTGAACAGACAACCTACAGAATGGGAGAAAATATTTGCATGCTACACATCTGATAAAGGGCTGATAACCAGAATCTATACAGAACTTAGGAACATCAACAAGAAAAAAATCAAACAACCCTATTAAAAAATGGGCAAAGGACATGAACAGAAACTTTTCCAAAGAAGACAGAATAATGGCCAGCAAACATATAAAAAAGTGTTCAACTTCTCTAATCATCAGGGAAATGCAAATCAAAACCACAATGAGATATCACTTAACTCTAGTGAGATTGGCTCACATCAAAAAATCCCCAAAAAACAAATGTTGGTGGGGATGTGGACAGGTAGGAACACTCATACACTGCTGGTGGGACTGCAAATTAGTACAACCTCTATGGAAAGTAATATGGAGATACCTCAAAGAATTAAAAGTAGAATTACCATTTGACCCAGCAATCCCACTACTGGGTATTTACCCAAAGGAAAAAAAGACATTCTATTATAAAGACATCTGCTCGCGAATGTTTATAGCAGCACAATTCACAATTGTAAAGATGTGGAAACAACCCAGGTGCCCATCAATACACGAGTGGATTAATAAAATGTGGTATATGTATACCATGGAGTATTACTCAGCCATAAAAAACAATGGTGAATTAACACATCTGGTATTATCCTAGATGGAGCTAGAGCCCATTCTTTGAAGCGAAGTGTCACAGGAATGGAAAAACAAGCACCACTGGTACTCACCATCAGATTGGTACTAACTTATCAATACTTATGTCACACATGGCAATAATATTCATCGGGGGGTGGGCGGGCGGGCAGGCGGGAGGCAGGTGGAGGGGAGGGGAAAACTCTCACTGAATGGATGTGGGGAGCACAGTTTGGGGGATGACCACGGTTGTGGCTCTGACACAGGCAGTGCATGGGCAATATATATAGCCAAAGTGTTGTACCCCCATAATATTCTGAAAGAAAAAAAAAAAAAAAAGGAAAAGAAATTTAAAAAAAAAACCCCAAATCTCAGAATTGTACATTTGAAATGGGTGAATTGTATGGTATGTTAATTATATCTCAATAAAGCTGTTTTTTTAAAAAAAGAATTATCTGACTTAATACATCTGTTTTTTATAACATATGAGTCTCCTTTTAATCAACTACATAATAAACCTACAGCTACTTGTTTCAATTTCAATCATCAGAAAAGGAAACTTAGATAATTGTTTTTGAAAAGGACTCAGGTATTCATTTTAATGTATATTTATTGATCATTTACAATGAGACAGACAGTCTCCTAGGCTAACACAAAAGGCAAAGTTCTTGCTCACAAGGAGCTTACATTCTAGAGGGGTAAATAGATACAAACAAATATGCAAGTAAATATATAACCTGTCATAGAGTATTATAAAAAAAAATAAAGTAGGGTAAGCAAGATCAGGATTGCCTGGGATGTACGATGCAGTGGTTATAAACATAAGCTTGATCACTACAAAGGTGATGTTGAGTAAAATGCATCCATGCAAATATTTAGGGAAAGAGAATTCCAGGAAGCATAAAGGAAGTCTTAAGGCACTGCAGCAGGAGGACGCGCCACACACTTGAAAAGCAGTGAAGCAGCTAGAACAGAGGGTGGGGAACCAGCGGCCTTAGGGCCACATGTGGCCTTCTGGATCCTTGAGTGTGGCCTTTTATCTGAATCCAAATGTTACAGAACAAATCCTTTTAATTAAGGGATTTGTTCTGTGAAGTTTGGATTCGGTTGAGGGGCCCCACTCGGGGATCTGGAGGGCCACATGTGGCCTTGAGGCTGCAGGTTCCCCGCCCCTCCTCAGCTTCCAAAGTGAAGTCACTAAATGTTTGGAATAGAGCAATGACCCTATTTGACTTCCTATTTAAAATAATAGCTCTGGATACTGTGCTGAGAACAAATTATAGAAAAGCAAAAGTGGAGATTAGGAGACCGGTTAGACAGCCACTGAGGTAGCCCAAGTGAGAAGTGGATAAAGCGGTTTCCTCCCATTAATTGGATGGGAAGACTGCTGATTGAGTAGGTTTGGAAGGGAAGATCAAGAGGTTAAGTTTTAATGTTTAATGATGTTATGTACGAGCCGTAGGTTTAAGATGGAATGGCGGGGCGGGGGGGCAGATAAGTGGAGACAGTGAGGATAGGCTCATTTTTAGAGGGATTTTGCTGGCAAAGGATAAAAAGAAAGTTTGTGATAGCTAGAGGGACACGTGGGGTACTGAGAGGCTTTTCATGATTTAGTAGAGAAAGAAAGACTAATGATGCAGGAAGGAGAGGGAGGAATTACATGAACAGAGTTTAAAAAGATGAGAGAATGTGTGGTGCACCTCTGTGTATGTGTATGGGTGTTTAACTGTTTATTTGGAAATAACTTCAAATATAAACAAACATGGTAAGAATAAGAATATTACCCAAGTTCATATATTGTTATCATTTGACCACATTAGTCTATTATTAATGATTTCTAACTCTCTCTCTGTCTCCTGTTCCATAGGTATAAATACTGGTATATATACAGGTATAGGCATAGATAGAAGTATAGGTAGAGATTATAGATATAAGCAGAGATGATATAAATGATTTTTTCTGAACTATTGGAGAGTATGCTGCATTTTGTACTTGCTTAACTTGTTTACCTAATTAATTTATTAACTTTTATTGGGTATGATAAATTTGAGTAGTTTACACCATAGGTACCAACATATACCAATATGCTCTATCAAAATTCTCTGGAAAAAAGTTGAATTAGCTCTGTGGATAACATAGAAATCCCACAAGATGGCAGGAGTGCCACATATATGTAAGTTTCTTGGTTATTTTCCGTATTTTAACTTCCCCCATTTTCTCATCTGATGGACCTTTGTGTTTAACATTTTGTTGTTTTGAAATATATATGGCTCAACACACTTTTAACCTATTCATGATAACACGAATAGGCTATAAAAGTTAAGAAAAAGCATATATCACAGAAGCATAGCTGAAGAATCTTAATATTAAACTATTCAAAATAAATCCTGATAAATATATCTTGTGCTTTAGTTTGAAAAAAATGTGTTTATTGAATAAGATTAAATATCAGGAGGTTAGAGAACTATAAGAAAATACTTTTCCATGTATAAGAAGCATCGGGGTATGTTAACTCTCATACACTTTGTCAAAATATAATCTAAAGTGAATTTTAACATGTTGAGATTCTGTAGAACATTATAGTGATTGACTCTACTGATGACAATTGACTACCTGGGCATGGTGAGTAAGTACTCTAGATGCCTAATAACAAACATACATGCCAGAACATTGGAGATAAAATCTGTGAAGTTTCAGTGTAAAGTCTAAAGAATCATGATATTTCAAGGCATGCCAAGGCATTCCTTCTAAAGAAAGAAGAAGTTATTTCTCTGTATTCTCTGCCATTAATAAAGAAGCATAGCACTTGGATTTTGGAGACAGTACACACAACATTTGGTAATACTGTTCTTATTCGTTTATCATGATTTAAATGCCTATCAGTTTGAGTCCAGACTGCGGTGCCAGTTGCTGTGCTGATTAGCCCATATGACACATCAAATCCAATGGATAAAGATACTGTTTAGAATCTCTGACATGTCCTAACAGGAGAGCCAAAGCAGAGATCTTTAGGGTTCTGGAGCAAGGTTTTATATCTACAATATAAACTATTCATCATTTGAAGACTTGTTCCCAGTGTAGAACTAGGCCTTAGTGGAGACTGAATGCCTAGACATGAGACACCAGAAAGTGTGAGACTTGATATTTCCACTGAGTCATACTTTTTGGGAGGATGTGGTGCTACATCAATTTATTTTACTGTGCACTTATAATCATGCCTGTGAAAATCCAAAACATACAAGGTAATTACATACACAGTGGCTGAGACTACAATGGTAGCTACATATTTGCACCAATGCCTCTCTATCAGTGTGCATCTATGGCTTCCTGGAGACCCCTGTGACTAACTGATGGAGGAAGAAACAACCAGGGCCTGGTCCATGGCAGTATCTATATTTGTGCTAGTCATAAATGTTGTGATGCCACACTATAGTCACACTCAGTGGTAGCCCTAAAAGACAATGGTGAAAGAAAATCCTCCCAGTGGGCAGATAGAACACTTGGTTATTCACTTTGAATGGAGAGTAAAGTAGACGGGAGTTCTGATATTTATAAATCCTGTAAAATGACAAATGTCTTGGCTGGTGTGTTCAAGAACCCAGAAAAAGCAAGGTTAGAAAATTGGAGATCAGGCAGTCTGGGGAAAAGTATGTGAGTGAACTTATGGGGATGGGCACAAAGTATGCAGAGCTTTGTGTAGCATGTAAATACCCACCAGAGATCACCTACCAAAAAAGGCAGATAGATTGACCAAATTTGAGAATGGACCTATGAACGCAGTGGCTACAGTGACATAAACAAGGCTCAAAATGTACCCACCAGCATGGGATCTCTCTCACCAAAGCTGTTTTAGCTACAGCCACTGCTGCATCCCCAACCTACCAGCAGCAAAGAATGACATTGAACCTCCTAAATGGCAACACTCTTGGAGGAGACCAGCTAACCACTTGAAGGTGATTGCATTGGACACCTTCTACCTGGTAAGGACAGTGATTCCAGTGATGTTAGGATTTTTCCCTACTCTGGATATGGGTTTAACTTTTCTTCCTTCAGTGCCTACACCGGAAATACCATCTGAAGATTTTTGAAGTGCTATATCTATCGGCAAGTTATCCCACATGGAATTGCTTTGGCCCATGGGGTCATTTTACAATAACAGTCTCATCACATACCTCACTGCTCAGAAGCAGCTGGTTTCTCAGAGTAGAGGGGTGGCCTTTTATAAAAATATCTCTGGCTGGGGTGCCTTTTAACTGGCAACACACTGTGGGATTGGGCACTGTTTTTTAAAATGTGAGGCATGAGAAAAACCAACTGCCAATATAAAAGAATATACAAGATTTAAATGTTGGATTGTTTCATTTCACTATCATTTCCAATAATCCATGTGTAAAATGTATCCCCACAAATTTAGGCTTTTCCAAATTATAGTTTCTCCAAGAGGCTGCAAGGATTTCACTGAACTTGAAGCTAAAACTACTTATTGGTTATTTTGATCTTTTTATGCCAGTGGACCATCAGGCAAAAAGGTGAAGAAAGGAATTGTTATATTTGTAGGTGTAATAAACCCTATCATAACAAGCTAGAGTTACTGCTACATATTGGGAGCAGTGAAAAGTCAATTAGAACCACCACAGTGGGAAGGAAGACAAGATGGCCGGCCAGAGATAGCACCCGCTAGATCATCTCAGAAAGAAGAAAAAGTTTTAGATGAAAAACAAATAATCAAACAAACATAGATTGGGTATAATTCCGAGAGAAAAGTGCCAGAAACTACAAGAGATTTCATGAGAAGAAGTTGCAGAGCAGAAAAAGAAGGGGCAAGATATTGGCAGAGATCAACCCCTGAGAGGCTGGAGCCTGGCAAAAAGGGTAGGTGGAGGTAGGCAGTTATTTCTCACTACCTCACATTTCTGGCAGTCAGTAGGCTCCTGAGCTGCTAGAGAGCTTTTCTTCCCTCATAAGCCCAAAAGCTGCTGCTGCCAGTGAACTGGGAGCTTCTTGAGGACAAAGCGCCAGCCTGCCAGCCCCCCTCAGTTTTGCTTCCCATCACCACAGACCCAAGCTCAGATGGCAGGCACCATATTGCTTCTCCACCCACTGTGAGCCTTTGTCTGCCCCAGGGAACTTCAGCCCCTCAGTTTTTGTCTGACCCATTCCCACACAAACATTTCCCAATTGTTGACTTTTACAACAATTTGGATGGAACAGCAGACCATTATCCTAAGCGAAATATATATCCAAAGAATGGAAAAACAAACACCATATGTACTCTCTATTACATTGAAACTAACCAATGAGCACACATGTGCACAGAGGAAAGTAAACTCAGTGGAAATCAAGCAGGAGGGGCGGGGGAAGAGGGGATAGGTGAAAACCTACCTAAGGGCTACAGTGAACACTATTTGGGTGATGGGCACACTTATAGCCCTGACTCAAGCATTACAAAAGCAATACCTGTTTCCAAAAACATTTGTACCCACCTAATATTTTGAAATTTAAAAAATAGAACTACTGTAGTGAACAGATAATGGGAACGACCACAGCCTGATCAATACCCCTTTGATAATCTGAGTTACCTCCAATGGGCAAGTAAGCAAGACTGACTAATTTTTGGCAAGGAGCTAGACAAATCTAGAATGGGAGGTGGAAGAAGATAATGAGCATCAACTGTTGCCTCAGATAAACTTCAGCAGTGGGGACTGTAACTTTCTTTTTCCATTAACCTTTTGTATTAATTTGCATAGACTGAAGCTCACCATCACCTTGAAGGGGATGCTGTGATGGACTGGTTTGAGTATAAGTGAGAGTTGAGTGATATATGCACTAGATAAAAAAGATTTACCTCTAGACAAGTTTTGTGTGCCACTTGAAATATTTTCATCCCCCTCTATAGCTCCAGAAAATACTTCCACATAGCCTTCAACAAGCTTAGGGTAACCTCACAGCAACCTTGTACTTCTTGCTTCCTGTCTGAGGGATGCTCTTAGCTTCCTGGTTTGAGTTATCAACAGGAACATAATCATACTCAGGCTTGGGCAAACTGAAATTGCAGAAAAATTAATTTTAATTGAGCCATCTTTGACTCATGGGAGATGGTTGTTGGTGTATAAATGCTCGCTCTGTCTGTGCCCAGGTGGGCAGTTCTGAGGCATAGATCATAAGACTCCTCAGAAAGTCTGTGCAGGATCAAATACCAACCATGAACTCAACACATCCTTTTATTGGATTTCCCTTTTTCTCACTTGCTTCCTCCAGTCCCTCTTTCCTGCTCCCAGGGATAATTTACCAAGTAAGCTACCTGCACACAGTGTTTGTTTCAGGTTTTGATTTTGGAGGAACTCAAGTTAGACATAGCTCAAAAGGTCTATGAATATATTTTTTATGGAAAAAAACATTAAAGAGGGGAGAATGTAGGTAATGAACACCTTGGAGGAGTTTATTCAATTAAACGTATATAGAAATACTGACATCTAAAGACTTCTTAGGACGGTGGTGAACTGTTTACTGTTTTTCACTATCCTCTATATAGTGGGTTGCATAATGGCCTTTATATTTGTATATAAAAATATCCCCTGTATGTCTCCCTTGTGTGGCTACCCAGGTTTCTCCTCTGTGATTGTGTGTCATATATTTCTCTCACTTTTTTCTTACAAAACAGAGTTAGAAATTGAAGAGATACATTCACAAGCCAAGGAACACCAAGAATTGTCAGCAGCCACCAGAAGCTTGGAGAGAGGCATCAAATAGATTCTTTCTCAGAGAGTTCAGAAAGAAGCAACCCTGCTGACAGTTTGATTTTTGACTTCTGGCCTCCAGAGCTGTGAAAGCGTAAGTTTTTGGTGTTTTAAGCGCAAAGTTTGTGATAATTTGTGTTGGCAGTCCTAAGAAATTAATACACTTACTAAACATGAACACATGTTCAGTTCCCATTATTTTGAGATATTATCATTAAACATTGGTTCAGTGACATGATTAAGAGCTATTTATATAAATTATGTTAATGATTAGAGATTTGCTGTTATGGTATTTTAATGACACTAATTTTGAGGCCTAAGAGTGCCTATACCTGTGATCTGAAGTGACTCCAAATTCAAAAATTAATAGACAAAAAGGAAACAAAGTGACATTTTATCAGGATTTAATTTTCAACTTATTAATTTTCTTTACAAATTTGATTAGGTAAGTATATGACTGAAACCCAAGCTATGTTTCCTTCTCTCCCTGTGAATCTAGTTGTGCATCCGCACGTGCAGAAAAGGACAGAGGGAGGAAGGGAGGGAGAGATAAAGAGTAAGAGAAAAAGAGAGAGAGAGAGACCTCCTCTGAAGAGATAGGCCTTGCTACATGGACCCAGAAAGCAGAAGTTTCAAAAGCGCAGAGTGTTTGAGCTTTAAGGAGATTTCATTCTTTAAGGCATACTAGTACTATCTTATAGTATAATGTGTCCAATTAATGTCTCCAGTTTTGACAACTCTTTTTCTGAGAAATGAAGTGTCAAGAAGAGGACACATAAACACGTCCTCCACTCAGGCATAGGAGCAGTGTGAGGAGAACACAAAGATGTGGTTCCTTCCCTACAAATATTAGCACGAACTGCATTTGCATAGCATTTTCCTATGTGTTTGGGGAGTTTCAGCTTGGTTTCACGTTTGAGTTCATCTTACCTGGAATGTCTTACAATCCCTTGAGGCTGAAAATGTATCTAAAATCATTTAGAAAATGTTCAATGATGAATTTAACAGGATTTTGAGCTATTAATAGTAAGTTAGTTGACTAGATCATTTATATAAGTAGATTGCTACACAAGGACTAACAACTAAACAAGATCCTCTCAGCTTTACAAAGAATACACACACAATCATTCGTGTGCTCATGACCTACTGCAGTGAAAAATGAATTGTTTCCATAATATACAATGGAAAAGTAAATATATTTTTAAGCTTGTTTAAAAAGAGAATTTAAATTTGAGGTAATTTTATTTGTAGAACTCTTTGGGGAATATTCAAAATTTACTTAGAACAAATATTAACACTATTTTGTACTAAGTCAAGTATAATCGGATGTAACAACTCCTCATTGTCACAATCTAAAATCTTATGCATACAAAACATTCAGGACATTTTGACCCAAGTGAATTAAATCAACTAGCACTAAGAAATGTCAGACTTAGGCAATGGTTCCACAGCATTGTTAATTTATGACAGCTGTCAGAACTGATTGACTGAAAGTAAAGAGGCAATGGTGATTATCTAAACAATCAATCCCTTGTGTCAGAGACTGATAATAAAATAAGAATGCCTTTGACCAAAAGAGAACAAGACACAGGAAGATTATTTGAATCAAATTATGCAAAAAAGATAAAAGTGGGTGGCTGATGGTAGAAAACTCACCTGGCCATGTGTATGTCTTTGTTTGTTTATGTATTTACATACTTTCAGACCCCGCTGTCAGGAGACACTGTAATTTTGAGAAGATCTCACATTAATCCCTGCTGTGCTTTTCACGAGCCATGTGACTTTGGGCAATTTATGGAACCTTTTTGAGCCTGTTTTCCATCTCTTTAAAGTGAGCGTTAAAGTATGACCTATGTTAGATTGTTTTCATGAAGTTTAAGTCACGTGTGTGAAATTATTTATAAATAGAAAAGAGTTGTCTAATCTAAGTCACAGTATTTCTTCTACTTCTGAGGAAAGCTTGAGGATCTTCATGGTTTGAAATCCATGTTGCAGATTGGAAAAGCCACCTTTTCTATGCCCTTTTGTCTGCATTATTCATCTTCCTCTCGTTTGGAAGGCACAATGCCATCCAACTGCACATGGTTCTATACCTCAGTAAAAACTCCACAGAAAATGGACTTAAGGTACGGTGCAACATATGCTAGGAAATAAATGGAATGTGACAAGGAAAATGCCCATTCTGATTGGCTTCCAGTGAAATCAAGATGAGACAGTGATGCCTGTAACTGAGGCCAGCTTAAGGATTCACACTGAGGACAGCCCCAGTAATTAAGAACTTCAGTGGCACTACTTGCAGTTCACATTCTGGAGATTCACAAAAGTGCTGAAGCTGATGGGAAGGGTATTCAGAAGTCAAGACACATAAAGAAGTTACCTTTTCTCTACAGCCAAACAACATTAGTTCTAAAGACTCGTAGCCTCTGCTGATGTTTACATTGCACATTGAATGCTTTGCATGAAGGATGTACAAGGTTCTCCAGAGAAATAGAACCAATAATACATACACAGATATATATCTCTAAGAGCATATTTATTAAAGGAATTTTTTCACGTAATTACGGAGGCTGAGAAGTCCCACAATCTGCTGTCTGTAAACTGGAGACCCAAGGAAGCTAGGGGCATAATTTAATCTGAGTTCAAAGGTCTGAGAATCAGGAGTGTTGATGTCCAAGGAGGAGGACGGAGGATGGATGTCCTAGCTCAAAGAGAAGCAAGTTTGCCTTCAAACGATTGGATGAGGCCCATCACCTACATTGGTGAGGGCAATCTTCTTCACTCAGTCCACCAATTCAAATGCTAGTCTCTTCCAGAAAAACCCTCACAGACACACCTAGAAATAATGTTTTACCCTTTCACCCAATGCTTTTTATTATTAATTGATCTATCCATTAAAAAATTAGTATTCTTCTATGTGCCACATTTAGCATTGGAAACTTGTGCATACACAACCAATTTAATTCTCACATTCATTACTTTCATGAGGTACATTATTACTATTTTCCCTCTAAGGAGTCTGATGTATGGAGCAGTTAAATGGCATGTAAATAATGATTTAATCACTAAGGGACAAAACTGGAATTTGAACCCATATGTTTTCTACTTTAAAATCAACTCCTCTTTTCCTGACTGCCTGTCATACACTCACTTAATTTATTTGTTATAGTGAATTGAAATTCTAGATAATATTTAACAATTTTAAAATATCCTCTGAAAATCAGAGGCATCATGATGTGGTGGTGATATGAATCTGTATTGCTTTAGCCTGAATGAGGGAAGGTGGTAATGGTAAATTCTGTCTTCACATCTGCACCCTCAAGTATTTTATTAGACTGTACATTTTTTACAGCTCTTCCTGCCAGGTTGCATGTAGCTGCTGTAACTTCTTTGAGCTCATATTTTCCTCTTGAACTTTGTCTTCTCATCAGCTGATGCCATCAGAATTACCTTGGAGTATGATGAAAGTAAAGGTTCTTGGGCTCACTCTAGACCTACAGATTCAAAATCTCTAAGGCTGGGCCAGGGAAGCTGCATTTTTAACCAGCTGATCAGCTCATTCTGACATACTCAAGTTGGAGAACTATTGTCCTAAGATGATCTTCTACACAGAGCCCACCCACGTTGGTTGGTGGCAATATAATGACCCTTTCAGAGTCTCACTCACCTGACAACTCCTGACCCCTGCATCTGGGCCCAGCACTGTGCCAGGAGGCCCCTCCACCTACACCACATCACATGAAATCATATTGCATCAAAGCCCATCTATCCTGTCCCCGTTCCATGATGACTCCTAGTTCACCCACGTCCCTACTCAGGGTTCTGAGTCGGCCTCCATGGAATACTGGAAGCTCCAGGACACTTCTTACCAGAACCTCAGTCAGGACTGTGATCTCTGCTTCCTGCCCTCGATACTCCTGGGCTGTGTTCCCGATGCCAGGCCTAGGTTGTTTCCTAGTTGACCTCACACCTCCAGTTCTCCACAAGAAGTCTTTTATCCCAGAAAGAATAAAATCATCTTTTTATCTTGATTCAGAAACTGAAATTACAGATATAAAACAATTCTTTACTTAGTTAATGATGACTTCATGCCTTGTAAGAGTCAGGGCTAATTATGCATCACTGGATTTCTTTATCCTAATGACTCTGCTAATACAGAGTGTGAACAAGTAAAATCAGAAATTGAGCTAAATTTTTCTTATTATAGCTTCCTGAATTTTACATTTGAATGGCTTACTGACACTCCATAGGAAAAAAAAATGTTTTGGTGCCTCTCTGAGACAGGTGGAGTGAGTCCAAAGAAATGATTTTCACTGGCTAAATAAGGGATAACAAAACTTTCTCTTAAAACGTCTATTATTTCATGAGATTTAAAACAGTCATAAAATTAACCTTTCAGAACCAAAAAATGTCTTTAGTACTGTATTTGTAAAATATACCATATTAACTAAATATAAGCATTTTAAATGTTGCTCTCCTCTTTGTATGCTTGGAATGGTAAGACATTACCACCAAAAGATCATCAGTGTGTCAAAATCTACTTTAATAGCCAAGTAGCTCTCAGGGGGAAGTTCAGCAGTTGACAAAGCACCCCCACAACCCCAGAGGTGAGGAGGGGTTGTTTTTGCTCATCTGTTTTTGTTTCAATCTGTATTTTGTTCCAAAAATAAATAGCAACCCTAGTAAAATATGTCCTAGAGAATCAAAGTGATCAGGGCTGACTTCTAGGCTACTTGCGAAGGATGGAAAACATCTTTTATCTTTCAGTCACCAATTTCAGTATGGGAGTGAACAGGCAGACATGAGTGGAACAGGCAGAAAATTTATGGTTAAAGTTGAGTTTGAATCTTGACTCAAATTTTACAGTCATAATTTGGGAAAGGGATTGAACTTCGAGTTATCATCTCATTTTTACCTGGTGATTTCTCAGTTTGAACTGCTCTTACCTCCCTTGGTTCACCTGCGTTATTGAAGGGGATTTGGGTTCTTATGATTCAAGAGTCAGCTAAGCTGTTCTGTCCTCCTGAATACATGTCTTCTACCCACAGTTAGATTGGGTTGATGCTTCTCAAAATAGTGTGGTAAAAGACAAGTTATTTTCCTTGTTTAAATCCCAGTTCATCATGGACCAAAACTTTAGTAAAATAGAATGAGTGAACAATCAGAACTATTAGAATGACCATAAAAATGATTAGGCTTTTGGATATCATTGCAATGTTGAATTGTAAAAGTTTCTATGTGTTTAATCTCAATGTCTCTACTTAATCGATGGATGGGTTTACAGTTTCCAGAACACATTTTCTGGGAAACATTCTGGATTAGGAGACTCTTCTCTCCCAGGTTTTACACAAATCATTGTGCCTTCCTAGATATCTCTCCTCTTTTTTTAACAAACATCTTGATGGCAGGTTACCTTTCCCTTCCTGCATCACAAGTTGCAAACTCAGGGAGAGTCATGCAGTAAAAGCTTACAAAAATATGTTTCTGAAGAAATGAATCTGAAAATAAAGATAGAAATATCTAATCAAAATGTCTAGTTCTAAGGACTGAAGGAGCTAGTATTTGTAAAGTTTCTGGCACGTAATAGGGACTCAATATATGCTAACTTCTTGCTCTTGGCACACACAGAAGTACACTGGCCTCTGCCTCTCTTCCTCTGCTCCTACCACCAATTTTATGAGCCAGTTCTGCCTGGTGTTTCTCTGAGCTTCACCTCACTTTTGGAAATTTTGTCTGACACAACAATGCCAATTGAGAGTTTATAGCATGCATGGGAACTGTCCTTCTCAGGGACACTCCATGTTTACTGTGTTCTCAATTGAAAAAGATGCCTTATAAGACTCAATATGGTTTTTGTCATTCTGAGATGGGTGAACATTTGACCTAGAAGCCTTTAAGCCTCATTCAGAGCAAATCTAACTTACCTGTCATGGAGGATCTTCAAATGGTGGCGTGCTCCCTCTCGTGGTGTGTTCCTTCCTTACTTCACTCTGGATCATATCTTATGGGGCAACGTTTGTGTGAAGTATATTTGACCCAAGAAATCTGAATATTTACTATGCAAGGGAGAGAAACAAGTATTCAGGCAAGCTTGTAATTGCAGAGGTTCTTGTCACCTAGGAAGAAAATCCATGTCCTTTAGTATGAACAATAGAGACTGGTATAGTTTACTATACACAGTATCTTCTGATGACTGTAGGCAAAGAAACAATTTTCAATATTATTTTAAAATTTACACAGAGATTGCAAATTAGGGAAGAACTTTTTAATACAAAAAGTCATCTATATGGGGCATTTCTCTCTAAATCTATAAGATATGTAATAGAAAATGGACACGGTATGGTTACACTGCAGAACAACACATTGCTATATCTAGGGCTGGGTTGGTTTATGGTTAAGGCCGACTAACAGTGTGTTCTGAGAGGTTTTTCTAGTCAGTGGCGGCTTTGAGTTCATGATTTCTTATCAGCCATAGTGCAGACATCATAAATGTATGAGATGTTTTGGGAAATAGCTTTTATAATCTGGTAAATAGAGAATCCCAACGTATGTTATAAAGAGAAATTCACTGATAAAGAATGAAGTTAAATTAGTTGATTAAAAATGCAGTAAAATTGAAAAATTGTAGAAGTTATATTGAAAGTTTACTTTTCAAGACTTAGAAGATTGAAAAGGATTTTGTAGTACCCTTGCTGTTTAATCTATGCTGGCAGAGTCTGTTAAAACAATGTCAGATAAGAAGGAAGAAATACATGACCCTACCTTAGGTTAGATAGGTTCAAGGTCTGTGGTTAACTACGGTTTGGATAAAAGGCCTTGAAAAATCACTACAACATGTTAATACAAGATATGTTTTTTTCCAACAATAAAGTAAGAAAAATGAGCCCCTTTTAAAAAGGGTTTGCTTTGATCAACTGCATATCATCCCCCTTGAGGGAGAGTGTCTGGAAATGAAATGCCTGCCATGTTTCTTACATCTAGCCTGGGGCTGTGATGTCAGAGGTAGAAGTGGCCTCTACCCATAATCTCAATCTGAGAGAATCAACTCAAGTGGAATGTCAGCCCTCACTGGTGTGAGACAGAGAAGGCAAAGATCACTCCTTGTCTTGGTTCATGGGATTGGCCTCACCAACATTATTGATTTCATTTTGCTCAGGCCATTTTTTTCAGGGGTCTCCAATTCATGTCTAGCTAGTTGGGGGTTTATGGCAGTGATATCATCTGGGCCCAGTAATGAAAATTCACTTCTTTAAAAGCAGAAAAAGGAATTTTAAAAAACTATAATAAGAAAACACTTTATTATTCTTTGGACTATATCAGATTAGTGCTTGCATTTTCAAAAGAAATATAAACCAAGAGCAGCATAAAATAGACTTTTCCCATATTTATCTGTATAAAATGCAAGATGCTTGTTCTTTTTGTTTATAAATCTTCAACTAAAAACGTTTCTGAAAATAAAAAGTAACTTTTCTACTTTTTAAAATATATATGCATACTCGGTGTCTCTCTATAAATCTACATGGACACACATATGTATGTACATACACACACATAAAACAAACTTTTTTTTTCTTACTGATGCACTAACAAAAATGTTTGGAATGTATTGCTGTAATTCTAGGTGTAAAAATTTGATATGTTATTTTTCTTCATAGAACCTACAAATAATAAAAGTAATAAGGCAAATAACAATATTTTATTTTCCTTTAGTAATACATAAACAGAGGAGATATGAAGACATCAAATATGAGGCAAATATTTGTGGAAAGAATATTTTTTTAATTATTTAAACAATAAATAATAACATACACAATTTATCTCTTTTTTCAAAATTTTAAAGATGGAACCATTAACTATTTGAGTATTTTACAAAATGTCTGGTATGAATATATGTCACCTGTTGACACTACAGAATGCTTTCACACATTTTATCTTGTTTTAATTTTGACAAATGGAACAATTTAGGAGCTACATAGATTGGGTGTGATTTATTCCATTTCACATAACAGAAATACGAGGTTCAGAAAGGTTGTCACTCAAGCACACATCTAAGTTCAGGGACTTGAAGAAATAAGTTTTTTTCCTCTTACTTTTCTATGAAGTCCTTAAACTCATAATGCACATTGATGCTGTATCCATAAATATTCTCCAAGTTTATAAAATTGGCATGCTAACAGTTAGTCTTACTTCTCTTATCATTAAGTGTTTTATTTGATGACAGCCAAATAACTGACAGTAATAGTTTTTAAACTTCTGTTATTTAGGGAGAGGGTAGAATGCAGTGAGTTGATTTCTGTCACCCCCAAATTCTTATATTCAAGGCCCAACACCCAGTACCTCAGAATGTAATGCTATTTGGAGATAAAGTAATTATATTTAAAGAGGTAATCCATTTAAAGTAAGGCTATCAGGGAAGGATCCTAATCCAATTACCACTCGTGTTCTTACAAGAAGAGGAAAGGATGTGTGAACAAACGATGATTATGGGAAGCAGCAACAGGATGGCCACCATCTGCAAACCCAGGAGAGAGGCCTCAGGAGAAACCAACGCATCTTCCATAACTGTGAGAAAATAAATGCTTGTTTATGCCACCCAGTCTATATTAATATTTTGTTATGGAAGCCCTAATGAACTAATAGAGGGGTCATAATTATTTGAGCTCCTTTTTGATGGAGTAGTGCTTTTTTCAGAAACTTCCTTTATCATGATAGCACCAACAATAATTTGTGGGTGTATGTGGCATAGATGACTGTAGAACACAACCACTTCTCTTCCTTATCCTGGATGCACAAAAAAACCACTTTTCCAGCCTCTCACAGTCATGTGGTCATTTGACTGACTCCTTTCTAATGGAATGAGAACGGGGAGAGTGTGTTGCTTCCGCACTTGAGACTTTAACCCGGCCTTTAACTAGTCTCTCCATGTCTCCCTTCTCCCTTCTGCCACCAAGTCCTGGGCACGATGAACCAGAGTTTATGACGTGAACAATGAGAAAACCCTAGAAGACAGCAAAGTGCTATAAGAAATTAGCATGGGTCCTTGTGTGGAGCTAGCTACCAGCCAGTAACACCTACCTGGACTATTAATCCATAAACAAACATAAAGCCTTTATGAGCCTTTTTGTTACAATGGTTCCCCCTATAATAATGGTAGATTTGAATAAAATATTTTTTTAATTTAATTTTTCAGTGAGTCCTTTCACGTTTCACAATTTATTGTGCAATTTTATGGACATTTTCAAGGCTTTTTTCCTGCACTGTTTGATTTCTGACTCTTGCATTTAGGCCGAATTTAAATCTTATTTCTCATTATATTGGAAAGAAAAACCTCTTGCAGGTTTTTTGTTTACCTCTAAGGCTTTTCTGCTAGGCTTACTTAATGTGCTGATTTGCACAGTGAGACAAACTTTAGCTTATATTTTAAATCTGAAAGCTTATATTCTGATGAATATAGGAAACATTGTGAAAAAGCAATAAAATGCACAAAATCTGTCAATTCTCCTCACCCACTGCATTATAAAGGCTCTTATTAAGACCACAAAATGGCAGAATGAAGATGATGTTTATGAAATCTTCTCTTTCTAGGTACCACACATAAAATATTAAATGCCTTTGGCTGAAGAAATCACATGATGTACAGAAGTCATTTTAGAAAATAGTTATGTATACTTGGCTTCATTCATAACTATTTTATACTCTGCTTCAGAGTCCTAGTTATTATGGAACCTTATGAGTGAGTATAATGTTTGAAAACCATAGAATTGTGGTTCGTTATGGAACACCTACTATACTGCCAACTTCTTTGCTCTTGGAAATAAAATCCAGAGCTCATTTCCAAGGTTTAGAGACTTTTACCCCTTAAATTATAGGGTGATTAGACTAGAAATTTCTTGAGTGACTATCTGATATTAATCCCTGCTTTTACCAGAAATTGGTGTATACCAAAGGTACCAAAATCTACTTAGTAAAAGTAAATTCCACACAATCCCATGGTGAATCACCCTTTGTTAGAAATGACAAATAATGCTCAAGTAGATAGCTAGATATATAATGTACTCTGTACAAGCAAGCTTCCACTAACTTATCTACCCTTCACTTAATTAGCACTATTTGAACCAACCTCATAATAAACTGCTGTACAGTTTAATCCAACTCTAAAGACAAAGGAAATTAAGAAAAAGGGGTTCTAAATAATTGGGAGGTGAAAAAGTTCTATATGTATTTAAATATCCACATAATCAACCATATGTAAGAAATAAAAATATTATTTAAATACCAAGAAAGTGCAAGCTTTTCCCAAGATCATTTCAAAATTGTGCATACTTGTGTTCTCTTGGCCATGTTTCCCTTCTTATCCCCTTCATACATTACACTAAATACTTCAGCATTTTCTTAAAGCTTCCTACCCTTACACTAACTACATTGATGACATAATCTATGATAACATAATAAAGATGTTAAAAGGAGTGATCCAGACTATCTCAATCTATATAAAAGTCAGTGAGACGGTCAGCTGCATTGTTAAAAACATATACATATATAAGAATAATACAACTCACTTGCCTGATTAACCCTAAGTCCCTGGAGCCAGCACCTGTGTCAGCCTGGTTATATACTAATATGTGTGTATGTATATGTGTGTGTAGGATGTATACATGATTTTCAACTTTAAATATAACAGAGAGCTAGAAAAATTCACTTGGAATATATTTACGCTTAATTAGGTTTTACTCTACTGTGTTGTATATAGCATTTTGTGATTTGAGAAGATGAATGGCACAGAAATTTAAGAATATAATTCAGAAGGTCTCATATAGTCCTTATTTTTGTCTAAATGGAGAATATTAATAATCTTTTAGATTTTGTTGCATATGGTTCTCATAAAAATCCCATAAAAAAGGGCACATTGAGGCCTAGAGAAGTTCTGTTGTTTGCTCAGTAGTGCACATAAAGGCAAGGAGCTGAGCTAAGTTGAGAATTTCTTATCTGTGGCTCAGCTGCCTATCCTCTAAGGCATATGCACATTTTTCTCCCCCCTTCTTAACATTGTTTTATGCCCTTGCCCTCTTTTTACTGCTTACTTTTCACTAGTAACACAACATAGTGAGGGAAATTTCTAACAGGGACATTGATTCAGGAAGGGGCTATATATGCAAAGTGACCCCAAAATGCAGAAGGAGCAGAGAAACCAAAGAATGAGGCAGACAAATGCAGTGTGTTGGTGTAGGGCATTCTTGGGTGGCCACAAAACCAGTAGATCTCCAAGCTATTGCCCCCATACCCAGAGTTTATGTATGGAAAGTGTGTACATGCTTCAGAGGGAATGGGTAGGAATTTGCTTAAGGGTAGGGTTTAAGGTAAGTGCACATTTATGATAATTGACCTAAAGACAGGGTTTACAGAAGTATTTGTTCTAATACAAGGAACAATAGAGCAATTGACAATCTTAGAGGTTTCCAGAAACTGGGTTATCAGAAGTCAATTGTTGTATAAGAACCAAAGATGGGATTAGCTTAGTTCCAAGAATTTTTCTAGTGGGGCATTAAGGTATGGGACTAACACCATGTTTTTCATAATGTGTTGGGACATTTCAGTTATACCAAGGATATTTTGAATGTCCTTTAGTCTGGCTAAGGTCTCTTTCCATTTAAGTGAGCAGGCGTGTAGGGTTTATCTGGTAAATATGGTTGTATGAAAGTAATTTCCTGGGGTTAAAAAAGCCTCATTTTATTCTTTCAGCTTCCTCTTAATGCTCAGAACTATCATTCTTGATACAACAATAAACCAAAACAATGGCATCAAACTTAATATTCAAATAACTATACATAAATAAACATTGAATATATAATAAACTATAAAACTTTTTTACATATTTAGTGTAAATTATTTTTATAGATTTTTAAATTAAATCGGACCTTTAAAAAGACTTTAGTTATATTAATCACTTAGTTAATTAAATTATTTAAGTTTAATCAATATAATTTTATTTATAAGAATAGCCTTCCATAAATGCTTCATAGGATTGTGCATATTTCCAAATTTCTTGGAAGTCAGAAAGTCTTGGTAGTATTCCTAGATTAACAGTGAGGGAATTGTCATGAATCAGGAAAGTGTGCATGAATATTAAAGACTTGCCTAGGGCATTCAATGTTGTCCTCCTCAAAGAGTTATGTTAATTGGGGTCAAAGTTTTATTCTCACATAATTCTTATTTCCTCTAGAGTACCTTGCAGAGTTCTAGGTACTTGGTGGATTTTAATAAATATTTGTTAAATAAAAATGTGAGATTTAATACCATGTAAGTCAGCAGTTCATTTAAGGTTTTTTATTAGCTATTTCTATGTAGCCAAACTTCTGTGTCTCAGAGTTTTAAATCTATTTTTTCTGAGACTGAGTCTTTGGAAGGTTTAGCAGATCTGGGTCACACTTGTCTGATGTTAGCGCCTTCAGGAGGTGAGTCAGTGGGGGCTGGCTGGTCTAGGATGGGTTTATTTGGGATGGATTATCTCTGCTCATTATAGTCTTTAATCCTTCAGCTGGCTAGCTGGTAGGGTTCCATGACAGTAGCAGCATGCAAGACCTGTGGGGAACTAGGCTTAAAATGCTAAGCCATGACCACCCTGCATTCTATTGTCAAAATCAAGTCACAAGTCCAGCTCTGATTCAGAGTGTAGAGAAAGCAAGTTCACCTCCAGATGAAAAGAACTGCAATGTCACATAAAAACAACATGTATGTAGGGAGAAGAGGTCAATAGGGTCGTTTTTGCAATCAACATCTGACATATTCAAGCAAAAATGAAACAGAAAGAACTCAGGATATTTTCAAGGCTTAAAAATCTGACACGATGAATTTATTAGCAGCTAATATTTTTTCCTGTCAGCAACTCAAAAATGACAGAAAAAATCAATCTACAATTGGTGTCAGCAGAATGAGCCTCATTCAAATTACTTATGCTATTTGTCAAAACGGAGTAGTTAGTCACACAAACAACCTAGGAGTGGATTTGTCAAAGCCTTAATTTTCATGAACTAGGCATTGCTACCAATAGTACAATGCTTCTACTGGGAGGGACTTTTGGCTTCTCTGCTTTATTTAATTGTTTTTCAGCTTTCTACAAACTTTTCTATTTAAATTTATATCAGTTGCCACAAAAACCCATTTATATTATCAAGCATTATTTGTTTAGTAACTCTGATGGTATTTATTGTTCTCTGAACTGATGCACAAAACAACAAAAGCTTTTGATAAATAAATTCAGAAGTGTTATCAGCTTTTAAAAATGATATCTTTAAATTCTTTTGCCTTTTAAAGCTTTTGATTTGCAGTTAAAGAGTAGAGAGTTTAAAAGTTAACTATTTTATTATAATTTTCATAAAACTGTAAATAAAGGGTATACATATTTATAACTGGCATTAGTCATTTAATTAAAAATATGACTTTTTTGCCAGAACCAATATTTTGCCAGAGTCAGTTATTATAAAGATATACACATAACAGCTATTAATTTGAAGGGAAACACTATGAGTATAAAGGAGGCTATGCTCAAAGGTGAGAACCTGATGTTGCATCTTGTGGGGCATCTAAATTTGAGTATGTAACCAGACATAAGGGAAGAGTGGGCAAGATACTGCATTATCCAGTGCTCTACTGTAGTTGCAGATTGAACTAGCTAGAAGACTGGAGGGTCCATTCATTTTCCCCAGGTTCCTACCTTCTGCTATGTTCCTGGGACGGAGTATCCAAGTCTCCCTTCGGGAACTCACTCTTTGACCTATAGTGGCCCAGAATTGCTAGTTAAAATCAATGCCAATGACACCTCTCTTGTTTCCTCTTCTTCTTCTGATTAGTAATTACTTAATTTACAATCTCAGGGACAGCACTGTCTCCCTAAGCTTAATTAACTGTATCAAAGGCAATAGTGAAAGATATGAGAATCAGAACCAAAGCAGATTAAAATACAGTTAATCCATACGAAGATAAGATCAGTGACTATTACACATACCCTGAAGCTAAAGAAGAGTCTATATTTTAGAAGTGTTGTTGCTTTTATACTTAAAAAATTTGTGGTGATTTTTTTTAATATTCCTTTTAGAAAATTGGTAATTAAAGATCATCAATTGCTAAAATGTTAATCGTAAGTGCAGGTAGTGTCTTGAGAGAAAAGGAGTAAATTATTAAAAGTTAAAATATACCTGTGATTTAGAGAGCATTTAGAGAGGCAAAATAGTTTCAAGTATAATTCATTCTAGAAGAGACCTAATTATAGCCCACCTGCTATAAGCAAAATATGTATGCTGGTGCTCTTGCTCAGGAAAAAATCCTTCTCAAAGTCCTTTTGTAGTGATGAAAACTCCCTCTCTGCAACGTTGCGGCTGCCTTAAATCTTCCAGGAAGGACAAATTTTATAATAGGTCAGATCTGATAACATTGAGACCTTCTCAATCTCTTGTGTTTAAAATGGTCCTCTTTATCCTTAATAAAGAACAAAAATACTAGTAAAAATGTATTAGTAAATACTAATAAATACTAATCTAAACCAAAGGGTTCCAGTTAAATGTCTCATTAGTATTTTAATTCCTAACCAAGAATAATTCAAAACCCTGATGTAACTGTAAAGTAACAGCTGATTTTTATTCTGTGTCTTACTGTCGTGTTAGTAGATGATAATTAAAGAATGTTAACCCTCTCTATAGTGGAAATCATGTCTGTGTTATAAATTTCTGTATCCTCATTACTTAGTATCATCCTGGTACTTGTACTTAGGAGGCATCCCAGAAATGTATCTGTTGAATAAACCAATGAACCGATGGCTGAATAAAAATGAATAAAGATTAAGCATGAGACTGATTAGACCACTTGTTAGGCTAAAGAGGAAAGATTTATAGACAAGGCAATCCTGGTATATTCAGAAACTGTCATAAACGTGAAGGAAGTATTTTGTTGTTGTTGCTGCTAGTACTAGTGTTTATTTATTTTCCAAGATTTCAATCAGCATTTTGTATAGTGCAATGTAAATGGTGTGATTTATTGGAATATTTGGGCCTAGGTGCCTGGAATCTCTAAGTGGACAAAATATCTCAAGCCTTCTCATTTCCCCCAACACTACTGAAACCAGCAACACTTACCACCTCCAAAAGCAAAGATCTTACCTATCATACACTCAGCATCTAACATTTGCTTCTGTTGGGCTTCATTGAATTCATTGACAAAGGAACGCTTTGTTTTATGAAGAGAAATAGTATTACCATAAAATAGGTAGGGGTAATAAAAGGACTTGGACATTCGGTCGAGGTGAAAAATGCTGCACAGTTTTATTTTCTTATATAATTTTCAATTTTCTCCAGTACAGTGTGGAGATTTGACTTACTTTTCTAAAAGTTAGGACTAAATGCTCTAATTTGGTAAACAGCAAAGTTTCTGTAATTCTTTGCCCTTTCTATGCAAGTTAATTTGAAAAAAAATTTCAAACCTCTCTTTCCCCACACCTTGTGTCCCTAATCATCAGCAAAATGTTCTAAATAAGTAAATAAATAAATAAATAAATAAAGTAAATAAATTACAGGAAGAGGGAGATTTTGATCTCAGCTATCAGGATAATCCAGTTCCTGGGTGTTTAGGCTGATCAAAATCACCAGATTCTTGTTCAAACCTCTGCTCCTGTTTACTTCTGTAAACATAAAATGTATTATCCTGATGCGGTTTTATGGAAGAATTGCTAGAGCTTTAGAGAATAATTCAAACATTTTACCTATGTTTGTACAAAACCTAAACTTAGATTGAGTGTCTTCCCATTTGTATCTTTTACTAAAGAAACTAGCAGATATGAGCTGTCTCAAGAGAAACTTTATGTTTTTCCTAAATAAACAGCATATTCTTAGACCTTATGTTTTGTCTCACAGTTCAATATTTCCTTTATTTAGGAGAAGAAATGAAGATTTAATGCTTTAGAGCAAGCGTTAATTTAGAGGTAATAGATTCAAGCATTCTGGGAGTACATTTTGCAAGTGCCTTCTGGTTTTCCAGACAATTGATGCCTTTTATTTGTTTATGCACTTTTCAAGGGAATATTTATGAAAGCAAAATTAATTATACATTTTTCCTCTTTATCATCTTATAATTTTTTGTGTATGGAATTCAAATTTTTCTTAAGACTACCTGCAACCTACCCTTTAATATCAGTGGTACTCCCTATACATCATTCTGCCTTTTCATGTCAAGAGGTTGAAGGAGAAAAGAGTCAGGAAATTTACTTGAAAGTATTCAAATTTGCGCTGTTCCAAGGCTACAAATACAACCTCCTGGCCTGTCCCGTGTTGGCCACTGGTCAAAAGATCAAGAAGGAGGGTGATGAAAGTAGCACCGTTTCCCGCAGTGTAACTAAGAATGCATTAAGTTTTCCAATTATGATTAATTATATAAGGCATTTTGCCTGTAATATGCATTTTATAATTAAACCATACCTTTACTATTATGTTTGTATCAGATGGGGTCCCAGCAGGAAACAGAGAGCCCATTCAAGCTCGTCCTATTAAAGATAACAGAATAATGGGATTATAGTTGTAGATGTAGTCAGAGTTTAGATAAAACATCAAGGAATAGTACAGTGCCTTGTGACTGGCAACAGTAGGGAGACTTCATCAAGCCTAGCCACTAAGGGTTGTGATCATTTACAGTATCCAGACAGAGTAGCCTCACAGGAGTTGGGGCTTTCTGTAGAGGGGTGCAGCTGCTCCAGGGTGACTCAATAAGTGTCTTAGTCTATGTAGGATGCTATAACAAAATACCATAAACTGGGTGGCTTTTACATAACAGGATATATTTCTCAGGATATAGTTCTGGAGGCTGGGAGGTCCAAGATCAAGGAGCTGGTAGATTCAGTTGTCTGATGAGTATCAACTTTCTGGTTCATAGACAGCACCTTCTTGCTGTGTCCTGCCATGGCAGAAGGGGTGAAGGGTCTCTCTTGGGCTGCTAAGGCACTTAACTCATCCATGAGGGCTCTGCCATTATGATGTAATCACATCTCAAAGGCCCAAACTCCTAATATCATTACTCTGGGTGTTAGGATTTCAACATATGAATTTGGGGGGTACACAAACCATCAGATCATAGCCATGGGGAAGTAGTACTGATGCCTCTTTCTCCTCTTGTCCTCTGGATATCCTTCTAGGGTCACCTATCGGCCAAACCCAACTGGGGAATAAATCAACCCAATGTGGAAATTTATATAGTTCAACTTTCTGGATGCACAGAGCAGTTCAGAGAAAGAGTAGAGAATGGATATAAAGGGGTAAGCATGGGACGTGCACTACAGTCTACAAGGCCTTATGTGATCTGGACCATGCCTTGTCTCTACCATGTCTGTCACTTTTCATTTCCTACCACTTTCTCCACTACTTACTTTTACTCTGATCACCGGAGCCTTTTTTAGCTTCCTACCAATGAAACAAGTGTACACCCTGAGGCCTCTGTACATTATGTTCCATCTACCAGAAAAGGTCTTCTCCAGATCCTAGATCCCTAACCATGTAGGGACATTAGGAACATCATAATTGTTATCTCCTTATTGAGGCAGTCCACAACCACCCAATTAAAAATATCTCTCTCATTGAGTCACTCTTAACAAATTATCTTTTTTTATCATTCTCAAAACAAATACCATACCATAAAATCAACTTGGTCTTTTATTTGCTGCCTTATTCATTTATGAGAATTTAAGTTTCTGGTCTAAACACATTGTCTGTCTTTTTGATCACAGTGTGATAAGTTTTCAGAACAATTCATGGCCCATATATCATTTAGCATATATGTCACATACCCAGTTTACCTTTTTTACATTTAAGAAACCTGTGGCACAGTTGTGTCCAAACTAGTAAGTGGTGTGACACTAAAGTACATACCTAGTTATCCCTATCTCCACAAAGGATCACCACTAAGTTATACTGCCTTCTAAAATCATAATTTGAAAGAAAATAAGGTTTTGCTTATGATCCTTAGGAGTTAATGAAGCATTGAAACTGAACTCACTATAGAATAAGTGTGCAGTTTACAGATATAGAAAGTTCTGAATTAATGTTAGTTGTGGAGTGGAGAATTCAAAATATTAACTCCATGTCAGTAAGTCTATATAATGGTAGTTTTAGAATGCACCTTTAGATTTTTAATATTTTCTGATCTACCACATTACATTTAAAGAGCAACTTCTGTTTTACATTGTTATTCACAAAGTTTGGGCAAAAATAGAAATGGTTTGTTTGATGAAATGCCTTCCATTTTATTTTGTTTTTTTAATCTACTTTCAGCCCCTGCTGAATAGAAACTATGCAATTTATATCCCCTCTTCATTTTGTATTTTGATTAAGTCTCATATATCCTCTTTCTTGCTCTGCCTTTGGAATCATACCCAGTTGGAATATGGAGAATGATGCCACCCTTGGTCAAAATATAGACTTTTTTTTTACTTACATGGTCGTTTCCACTATTCTTCCCTAGCTTTTGTTACACATAATGAAAACAAAAGCTGATAAAGATGTTGCTGTGAGAGGTGAAATGGGTGGCAGTAGAAATGGGGAAAGGAGAATGGGAAAGCAAAATTGCAAAGTATTTTGAAGCATTTACAATGACACTGTTTCCACAACTTCTTTTCTTGTATAATTCCACTGAGAGCAGCCCTTATACTAGGTGTCCTGTCTTTCCTTACTGTACACAATTCTCTCACACATGCACTGGTCCTTATTGTCCAAAAAACTGTGTGCAGAGGAGAAGATAAGCTCCATTTTAATTATTTATTATTCTGTAAAAAATGTTCATATTTGATTCATTTTATAATTTTTTATAATTTTTTTCTTGGTTGGCACTGGAAATAAAGCATTGTTTTCTCTATAGTTATTTTGTCCTATTTGGTTTTTTTCACTTCCCAAGCTTCCAAGTCTATTGTATTTGTCAGCCTTGTATTCCTTTACCTTGCTAAGCTAAGTGCAAGGGGAGCCACATATTTCCATGTTCACGGATAGAGGTGAAGACAGCAAGAGCTCCTGATGACTCATTTAGTTGAAAACTCCAAACACTTTTTTACAGAACTCTGTTGTGTCACTCAGCAACTACTCATATTTTCGCAATTAAACTATGATTGCAAACTAGACTTCGGCATCCCTCTAAATATTTATTTGTTATTCAATAAAATATATTTGAAGTAATATTATATCTGTGGTCATTAAACAATGCAGCAATGATGAAAACAATACAAACCCCAAAACTGTTTAAGTTTTAAAACACAAATAATTAAAACATTTTCTTTTAGAAAGAAATGAGACTAGAGCCTCATGCCCCACTTTAGTGTTCATTAACTTGCTCCTCTGTGACATCTACATTTGTCATCTTTCGAAGGTTAAGTCATCTTATATGTTTTGTATATGTCATATACAAAATAGATCAACTTGAAATAGAGTGTGAAACTTAGTAGTCTTGTTTTAATAAAGTTATATATATATGTATATATGATAATATGTATCCCATATATATATATGTGTGTGTGTATATATGTATATATCTTTATATAGACAGAGAATAAAGGAAGTGATTTTCAATCGCACCTTCAATGTCTGGCTAACGCTAACTAACTTGAATTGTATTCGTAATAAGCAGATTATTCCTTTGCTTGGTTGTGAGATATTTCCTCTTTCTTTGTTTATTTTATTTTCAAAGTTAAAGAAGGGTTAATTAATAAATATATAAACTTGCAAAGCTTAAGAAAAGTTGAAATGTTAATGTGTGATTCCAAATTAGGTATAAAAAACACAAAGTGGTAGGCACACAGAAGAAATTGCTATTAAGATAGTTGAATCATCATTTACTAGAACGTGTGATGTGTAACCTCTTTAGAGTTTTCTAAAGAAACCTTTTTTTTAAACAGTGTAAGATACATTGATATTAGTGTACTAATGATATGCATTTGTTTGTTGAGCCTGTGTTTGTTAGATATATTTTACTGCTTTTGTACTTGAAAAATTTCATCTCTCTGATAGAATGATACCTTTTACACTTTCCCTCTGTGATCTCCTGAGGCCCAGGAATAGATTTCTTCCTGTGGCTCATTCCTGCTTGTCTTGGGAAGTACAATTTACAAGCTCAGGACCCCCATTCCTAGTTATTCAATCAAGCACTAATGTAGATACAGCTTTAAAGGGATTTTGCACATATAATTAAAGTTGCAAGTCAGTTGACCTTATGATATAGATGGTCTAACTTAATAAAGTGAGCACTTCAAAATCCGAGAGTTTTTTGTTGTTGTTGTTTGTTTCCTGCTGATAGCAGAAAGGGAAGTCAGGAAGATTCAAAGTATCATAAGGAGTCTCCACTCCATTGCTGTTTCAAGACAGAGGGGGCCAAATGACTAAAGAATCATGGGCAGCACCTAGGAGGCTCTGGGCTCACAGCCAGCAAAGAAATGAATGCTGCAGTCCTAGCAACAACAAAGAACTAAATTTATCCAAAAAAATCTATATAATCTTGGAAGTTGATTCTTCCCTAGAGCTTCCATGTAAGACCCTGGCCCAGACGATACCCTGATTTCAATCTTGCAAGATCTTGAGCAGCGAACCTAGCCAAGCAAACTAAGCTTCTGGTCTACAGAACACTAAGATAGTAAATGGAAGTTATCTAAGAGGCTAAGTTTGTGATCATTTGCTATGCAGCAAGAGAAGGCTAATATGCATGACATGAGTCTGGTGAGAGAGGTGCACAGGTTGAGTGGACAAGTATCGCCCCAGCTTCCCAGAGAAAGCTATGGCCTTCCAAGACCTTTCAAGGCTGTGAGGTCAGCAACTGCTGTCCTGTATGACTATGAAACTGACACTCCTTTACCTGGAGACTAGGGACAACTTCAGAGTCTGGAAGATGTTCCAAAAAATATTTTTTTGAATTACTTTTAACTTATGCATGAATGCTATCTTTTTGGATAAACTTTAGGTACAGTGAAATGCCAGGTCTTAAGTACACAATTTTATTACCGCTGATAAAAACATGCCACATATGCCACACATATATACTCACACACATGCACACACACATATGAATGCATTATTTATGTATAATTTATTTATATAAAATAAGTATATTTATACCTTATATTGTGTGTATAACTGCCACCCCATTCAAGACAGAATATTTCCATACCATTGTAAGTATTCTCCTGCCACTTTCAAGTTAGTTGCAATCACTCATAGGGCAATTACCTTTCAGATTTCTTTGACTCTACATTAGTTTTACTTCTCTTGGTCTTCATATAAATGGGAGCATATAGTATGTCCTCTCTTGTGTATGGTTTCTTTCACTTAACAAGATGTTTTTGTTATGCACCTATGTTGTGACATGTATCAGTAGTTTTTGTATTTGTTTTTATTAAACTGTACTATTTTACTGTAGGGATACACAGTTATTTGTTTATCCTTTCTTCTCTTGATGAACATTTGAGTTTCAGTTTGGGAATATTATGAATAAAACTGGGATAAACTTTCTTGTACAGGTCTTTTTGTGGAAATATGTTTTCATTTATCTTGGGTAAATTCTACCTAGGAGTAGAAATGTTGTGTCCTAGAGTAGAGTTATATAAAACCTTACAAGAGACTGTCAAACTGTTTTCCAAATTGCAACATTTTATATTCTCTCAACTCCCCCCCAACAAAATAAATGAAAGTTCTAGTTGCTTTACATCCTCACCAAAAATTAGTATTGTCAGACATCTCATTTTTAACCACTCAAGTGGATGTGAAATAATATGTCATTATGATTTTAATTTACACTTCCTGGCATCTAATTATGTAAAGGACCACTTGTTGAGTTCAGTGGCAATTCCTATAAACATTTGTGTAGTATCTACTCAAATTCTTTGTCAAACGTTTTATGTTGGTTTTTATTTATTTTTGATTTCTGGTAGTTTCTACATGTTATGAATCCAAGTTCTACATCAGAAATGAGAATTGTGAATATTATTATAATTATATGGCTCTGTTTAATTTTATTAGTGGTATTTTCTAATACACAGAATTTCTTAATTTGAAGATACATTTTCAAAAGTTTTCTTAACATTTAGTGCTTTTTGGATACACCTAAATAAATCATTACCCTTCTGAAGATATTATTCAATTTCTTCTTCCAGGAACTTTATAGTTTTAGGTTGTAAGTATAGCTTTATGATCCATCTACAATTAATTTTTTAGTGCTGCTGTGAGATAGATATTGAGGTTAATATTTTTCTATTTGTTTATCAAATTATTACAGCACATTTTGTAGAAAAAGCTGTCATTCCTCAACTGAATTGCTTTGATGTTTCTGCTGAAGTTAATTGCTGTGTGGGACTATTTCTGGATAGTCTATTTTGTTCCATTAATCTAATATCTGTCCTTTTGCCAATTCCATATTCCTACACTGTCTTGATTACTCTAGCTTTATATAAACTCTTAAAATCAGGTAGTTGAAAATTATCTTTTATTTAAAGATTGCTTTGCCTGGTTTTGATGTTTTTATTTCCATATACACCTTAGGATACACTACCCAATTCTCAAAAAAAAAGTTGAAGCATTAATTGGGATTATGTTTCCACTAGCTATAAATTTTGGGAGAATGAACATTTTAATATTACAGTCTATGTGCATGGTATTCAAATCCTCCCTATTTATTTTTATTTTTTATTGGCTAGAAGCCTCACAACACTATTTAATAAAAGTAGTGACAAGTGAGAGTAGACATCTTTGTCATTTTCCTTATCATGGGGGAGGAGGAGGTCCACTAGTTGTCAATTAAATATGATGTTCGTGTTAGGTTGCTTGTAGAAGCCACCTACTAGATGAGGAAAGTCCTTTCTATTCCTAATTTTCAGATAACATTATTTATTAATATTCTTCAATACCTTTTTATTTATAGAGATAGTTATATCATTATTATTGTTAATCTATTAACTTGGTAAACTATATTGTTTCATTTTCAAATGTTAAATAAAAATTGTATTCCTCAGATAAAACACCTTTGTTCATGAAGTATATCAACAATTTGCTAAGTTTGCCATTATGATTACCATTATTCATTAGTTATTTAATTTCCTTTTATTATTAATTTTTTAATTTCAAAATATTAAGGGGGTACAAATGTTAGTGTTACATGGATAGCTTTATAATGCTTAAGTCAGGGCTATAAGTGTGCCCATCACCTGAATAGTGTTCATTGTACCTAGTAGGTAAGCTTTTACCCCTTCCCTGCTCCCACCTCCCCCCTTCTAGATTTCCAGTGACTTTTACTTATCTCTGTGCCAATGTGTACCCCTTCAATTACTTCCAAATTATTAGAGAGTACATATGGTGTTGGTATTTCAATTCTGGAGACACTTCACTTAGGGTAATGGCCTCCAATTCCATCCAAATTGCTGCAAAAAATATTAATTCATTTCTTTTTATAGCTGAGTAGTACTCCATAGTATATATACACACCACATTTTGTTAATCCACTCATGAATTGATGAGCACTTATGTTAACTCAACATCTTTGCAATTGTGAATTGTGCTGCAATAAACACTTCAGTGCAGGTATCTTTTTGATAAAATGACTTCTTTTCCTTTGGATAGGGAGCCAGTAGTTGGATTGCTGTTTCAAATGGTAGGTGAACTTTGATTTCTTTGAGAAATCTCCATACTGGTTTGCACAGAGGTGGTACTAATATGCAGTCTCCCCAAAAGTGTATAAGCATTGCTTTCTCTGCATCCACACCAGCATCCATTGTTTTTGGACTTTTTAATAATAGCCATTCTGACAAGGGTAAGGTGATATCTCATTGTGGTTTTAATTTGCATTCCCCTGATGATTAGTGATGAGCATTTTTTCACATGTTTGTTGGCCACTTATATATCTTCTTTGGAAAAGCTTCTGTTTCATGTCTTTTGCCCAATTTTTAATGGGGTTGTTTGTTTTTTTCTTACTGATTTGTTTGAGTTCTATGTGGATTCTGGATATTAGCCCTTTATTGGATATACAGTTTAAAATATTTTCTCCCATTCTGTAGGCTGTCTATTTGCTCTGTTTATTATTTCCTTGCCTGTGCAGCAGCTTTCAATTTAATCAAGTCCTATTTATTTATTTCTGTTGTTGCTGTAATGCCCTTTGGGTTCTTAGTCATAAATTCTTTGCCTAGCCCAATAACTAAACAGCTTTTTCCTACATTTTCTGCTAGAATTGTTATGGTTTCATGCCTTACATATAATTCTTTTATCCATCTCGAATTAATTTTTGTAAGTGGTAAGAGATGGGGAAACTATTTCATCCTTCTGCAAGGGACTATGCAATTTTCCAAGCACCATTTATTGAATAGAGTTTCTTTTCCCATTGTATGTTGTTCTCTGCTTTGTCAAAGATCAGTTTTTTGTAGGTGATGGTTTTATATCTGGACTCCCTGTTCTGGCCCATTGGTCTATGTCTCTATTTTTGTACCAATACCATGCTGTTTTGGTTACTACAGGCTTGTAGTGTAGTTTGAATTCTGGTAATGTGATGCCTCCAGATTTGTTCTTTTTGTTTAAGATTGCTTTGGCTATTTAGGTATTTTGTGATTGCAAAGGAAGCAGATAATTATTTTTTCTAGATCTGGAAATATAACATTAGTATTTTGATGGGGATTGCATTGTATCTATAAATCACTTTGGGTTGTATGGACATTTTAACAATGTTGATTCTACTGATCCATTGTTTTTCCATTTCTTTGTGTCCTTGGTGATTTCCTTCATCAGCATTCTGTAGTTATCCTTGTAAAGATCTTTCACCTTCCTGGTTAAGTATATTCCTAAGTATTTTATTTTCTCTGAAGCTATTGTGAATGGTACTGAGTCTTTGATTTGACTCCTAGCTTGACTGTTATTGGTATATAGAAATGCTACTGATTTCTGTACATTGATTCTATAACCTGAGACTTCGTTGAATTTATTTATCAATTCCAGGAGTTTATTGGTGGAGTCTTTGGGTTTTTCTAGATACAAGGTCATATCATCAGCAAAAAGTGATAGTTTGACCTCCTCTTTCCCGGTTTGTATACCTTTTATTTCTTTCTCTTGCCTGATTGCTCTGACTAGGATGTTCATCACTATGTTGTATAGAAGTAGTGCCATGGGCACCCTTGTCTTGTTCCAGTCCTTAGGAGGAAGGCTTATCTTTCTCCCCATTCAGTATGATGTTGTCTGTGGGTTTGTCATATATGGATTTTATAATTTTGAGACATATTCCCTCTATGACTAGGTTGTTGAGTGTGACGCTCAACAAATGCTCAGCTTCACTAATCATCAGAGAACACGCCTAGTTTCATGAGTTTATGATGAAAGTGTGCTGGATTTCATAGAATGCTTATTCTGCATCTACAGAGAAGATCATATGGTCTTTGTTTTTGCTTCTGTTTATGTGTTGAATCACATTTATTGATTTACTTACATTGAACCATCCTTGCATCCAGAGGATGAAGCTCACTTAGTCATGGAGAATTATTTTTTTGATATGCCCTTGAATTCAGTTTGCTAGTATTTTATTGAAGATTTTTGCATCTATTTACAAGGGATATTTGTTTGTAGTTTTCCTTTTTTGTTGTGTCCATTTCTGGCTTTGGTATCAAGGTGATACTTGGTTCATAGCATGAGTTGGGAAGGATTCCCTCCTTCTCAATATTATGGAATAATTTCTGTATTATGGGTACCAGGCATGGGTGTGTTTGTATCATATGTTGGGTAAGAACCTTTGGCTTTGCTGTGGGTGCTTTGATAGTGATCTAGGTTCTGGATGGATGCCTTGGTTATAGATTCCATGGTGTGGTGGTTTTCTCAGTTGCTAGTTGTTTGCAGGCTGTAGGAGTGGTGAGCACTATGAGTGGGAAGATTTCCTGCCTCTCTTTGATGAGGGAGGATGGAGGTCTTTGAAATCTTTCCTCTTTCCCCAGCCCTGTGGTCTTCCTAACAGTTTGAGTTGTAATGGCATGCCCAGTTTATTCTATGAGGTAGTAGCTGATGCTGTGGGTGAGAATCAACCACACCCTGTATGATTGAGTCAGTAAATGTTGTAAAGGGCATGCAAATTGACCTCCCTGTCAGTAGGTGGCACTTACCAGAAGGAACATGCTGCAATGCTGTTTTTGGGTGCTATGACTGGCTCTAGTCCCTTAGGAGAAGCACTCATATGCCCCAGGTGGTGGCTGGGGTCCTGGAACTTCCAGGTGAGTTCTTATTCTCTGCCACAGTGGAGCCACATGGTGGAATGTGGCTGGGTAGGTCTGGGTTGGGTGAGCTTGCCCTCAGGCTCCACAAAAGCTGGCATTATATCTGTTTCAGCAGGGGCCAAATGTCTGTTCCCAGCTTCTGGGTAATGCTGCCAGGGAGGGGCTAAAGTGGCCCCACACAACCAGCAAGTCTGCTTGTGGAGGTGGGGGCCATCTGAGATTCACAATCTGGCAGTCTGGTGTGGGCCTCACTCCTTTCTGCCCTCCCTTCCTCTGCAGTTTTTCCCTGGCTTCTGGAACAGGCAGGAGCTCAAGCCAGATGAGCTGCCCCAGGACTGTGATGTGGGCTGGGAGGTTCCCTGCCCAGGACTCTGGCCTGAGCTAAGAGCGCAGCCTTCCTGTGGGAGGAGGGGTGCCCCATGAGTGGGCTGCAGCGAGGACCCACACTGTACTCTCCCCCCTGATCTGCCCATGCATGCTCCCTCGCCTCCTGAAACTAATTCACAAATCTCCCTTCCTTGCCCCTGAGCAACACGAATGAGACCTGGGGGCATGTGATCTCTCCCGCTAGCCCATCCCCGGGTCTCCAGAGATCAACCCTGACCATGCCAGGGAGAAGTGTGCTGGTCCCAAGTTGCCCTCATGGTGCCCAAGCAAGTTCGATGTCCCTCCGCCTTGGGGTGTACCCCACTTTGATGGAGTTGCTGGGCAAGCAGCACCAGAGAGAGCCAGTGGGCAGGGAGCTCACATTCCAAGCACCCCTCAGTCTGCTGCAGGACCCCAAGAGGAAAGGTCTAAGCCCTACTCTCTGTGGAAGCCTCGATGTGATGGTTCAATTGTCTCTCTCGGCAGCCACAGGTGGAGGAAGGGAAGGGGAGAAAAACAGTCTGAATGGGCAAAAGCCAGCACTCTGGTAGTGTCTGTCCCTCACTCTGGGGAGCTGCCCTCCCAGAATGTCCAGGCACTGGAGTCACACAGATCACCTGGGACCCACTGGACCTCTCTGGGTCCTAAAATCTGGGCAGAGTTGGAAAATGTCTGTGTGGGAGTGAGCAAGACAAAACCTGAGGAGTTGAAGCCCCCAGGGGAGGACAAAGGCCCACAGTGGGTAGAGAAGCAATATGGCATCTGCCATCCTGGCTCAGCCTGGTGCCCTGTCCACAAGAATCTCCCAGCTCACTGGTGGCAGCAGCCTCTAGGCTCGTGTGGGCAGAAAGTCTCTCCAGCAGCTCAGGAACCCACCAACTGTCAGAGATGCGAGGGAGGGAAAAACAAACCACTCCACCTACCCTTCTCACTGGACTCCAAGCCTCTTGGGGGTTGGTCTCTGCCAATACCTTGCTCCTTCTTGTTCTGCTGTGCAACTTCTTCCCATGGAGTCTCCTGAAAGTTCTGGCACTCTTCCCTCAGATCCACTCTTGATCTCTGTCTGTCTGTTCATTTTTTCTCTTTCATCTCTGAATCCCATAGATTTTGATAGCTTGTATTCCCTTTGTCATTCAGTTCAGGGAATCTTTTGATTTCCATCCTAATTTCCTTATTGTCCCAATAATCGTTCTGCAATAGGTTGTTCAATTTCCATGATTTTGTGTAGATTTTAGTGTTTCTCTTGGGAATTGATTTCTAGTTTTATTCCACCATGATCTGAGAAGATACGTGGTATGATTTTGATTTTTTTGAATTTGTTGAGACATATTTTGTGGCTTAAGATATGATCAATCTTGAAGAATGTCCCATGTGCTAATGAGAAGAATGTGTAATAACTCATTGGGGGTAGAATGTTCTGTAAATGTCTGTTAGGCCATTTGTTCTAGAGTCCTGTTTAAGTCCAGTGTTTATTTATTTTTTGCTTTGATGATGTGTCCAGCACTGTCAGTGTGGTGTTGAAGTCCCCAGCAATTATGATGCTACTGTTTATCTCTTTGCTTCTATCTACTAGAATTTGCTTTATGAATTTGGGAGCTCTTGTGTTAGGTTAATATATATTTAGGATTGTTGTGTCTTCTTGTTGAATTACTCCCCCGACCATTATATAATGACCTTCTTTGTATTTCTTCACCATTGTTGATTTAAAGTCAGTTTTATCTGATATGAGAATGGCTACACCTGTTCTCTTTTGGTTTCCATTTGTGTGGAATATTTTTTTCCATTCTTTCACCTTGAGTATGTGTGAGTCCTTATGTGGTAGATGTGTTTCCTGGAGAGAGCAGTTACTTGGGTTGTATTTTTTCATTCATTCAGCCAGCCTATATCTATTGAGTGAGACATTCAGACCATTTAATGTTGATTGATAGAATTGATATCTGTTTATCCTGTTGGGTAGGACCTTATTGCTTTGTTTTACCTCTTGTGCTATTGTTTTATATGAGCTCTGATCTTTTCCTTTTGAGTGATTTTACCCTGGTGGATGTCTATTGTGCTGGTCCACGTATAATGCTCTCAGTTCTGCCTATGCAGCCTCCCTCACCTCCTGAAAATAGTTCACGAATCTTTCCTCTGTTTCAATGAGCAACACAGAGTCTTTCTTTAGCAAGCCGTGAGTGTGTTTGACTAATATACCACTGCCTATCTCACCTATCCGGTGCTAGGTGTCTGTTTAACCATCTCAAATTGTTTAGAATAGATCTCTCCCTCACTAACAGGGTGAATAAGAGTTGATTGAACAACAATATCTGTGTTGCAATAGCGCTTCTTTATTTACATTTAATGTAAATATTGAGATGGTTGGATTTAAGTCTGTCATGTACTATTTATTTTCTATATGTCTTCTACTTATTATTTTTTCTGTTCTTCCTTGACTGCTTTCTTTTAGGTGTATTATGTTACTGTTTTATTTTAATTTCTCTATTAGTTTTTCAACTATACTACTTTGTATTATTTTTTAGAAATATGTAGGTGGATGACAGTTCAGAGGGTTATAATTTTCCTTGTTATCAAAGTTTACTTTGGGCTAATAATTGGACATTTAACATAAAATTAAAGATTATTGTGTCTTTGTTCTATTTTTATCTGCAGTTTTCAATGGTTCTCAATATTTTATGCCCATACTAATTCCCACCTTGTGTCATTTCTTTTCGATCGAAAATTTCCATTGACAATTCCTAGTGTAGGTCTCCAAGTGACAAGGTCTTTTATCTTGCACTTATTAGAAAAACTCTCTATTTTGCATTAATTTTTGAAGAATATTTTCTTTTGATATACATTACTGAGTTTACAGATTTACTTTTTAACATTTTAATCATTTTTCTTTTCATTGCCTTCTTGCACCCATTGTTTCTGAGGAGACATTGGCTATAATTCATATTGTTGTTCCTCTCTAAGTAATCTGGCATTTTTGTTTTGGTGACTTTCACATTTTATCTTTTCTTTTGGGTTTCAGAATTTTGAATATAATTTGACTAAAGACTTTTTGTTTTGTTTATTTTATAACGTATACATTGCTTGAGGATTATTGATCTTATATTTTTGCTTAGATTTTTAAATCAAATTTAAACATCTATTTTCCTTTATTTATTCAGCCCTACTTTTTTTCCTGGTAAATCTTTCTTTCTTTTCCTTAAGGAATCTCATTTACACTTATGTTATAAAACTCAACATGGTCCTACAGGTAAAGTAAGACCTATTTGTTTACTTTTTTCAATTTTTTTCTCTCTTTTGTTCATATGGAATAACTTCTTTAATCTATGTTCAGGTTGACTGGCTAATACATCTTGTGAATGTTTTTATTTCAGATGTTATATTTTTAGTTCTACAATATTTGTTTCCTCTCGGGGCTGAGATACATGCCTACATATTTAGTGATTATATTTTTTGTCAAGTTCTTGATTGTCCCAACAGTGAATGTCTTAAATCCTTATTTTATAAATCCAGCATTTGACCAAGTTCAATGTCTGCTTCTATTGACAGCTTTTTGTCTTGAAAATGTCTCATTTTCTTCCTTCCTGACATGTGTACTAATTTTATTATAAACTATATATTGTGTACTGTATGTTTCAGTGTGTTTGGATTTTGTTTTCTTCTTCAGAAGAGGGTTTATCCATTTTCTTCTGGCAAATACATTATTAGCTGATCATATTGATATTTTGTAGGCTCAGTTTTATACTTTGTTATGGCAGAATTATTCTCTTTGCTTTTATTCATAGTAGTAATCCCTTTAGCCATGGGGCATAATATTTAACTTCAAGATGTAGCAATTCTTAGCTTTGAATCAGAAGACTTACATGTTTACCGAGTCTGTTTAATTTGGCATAATTCAAACTACAAGCCATGTCTTCTCTGTATTTATCAGCAGCTTTAATCTTTTTTCATCACTCTAGGCCTCCCATTTTTGACTTTCCAGTGGGCTCTTTAAAGCCCCCTACATGTGTCCATACTTCAGGGTATAACCAATATTTCAAGAAAATTCATACATAGAATTTGGTCTCCCCCCATTACCTCTTCTTTTATGTGTTTCTTTCTCAATTTCCACCTGCCTTTGAAGATCTGAAACTGATTCTGGGAAAGTCAAAAACCAATAAAATCTTAGCTTAAGGCTTTAGTTATGTCTGTCTCCTGCTGTGTTGATTATTGAGTTTTCTCATGGAAAAGTTTTTATAAATGGATCTGATCTATGCACAGTTCTCATCTTTCAATGGTTAAATTTCCTCAATTTTTTTGTTTTTGTTTCCATCCATTAATACACACACACACACACACACATACATATCACTATATGTTTATATATATATTTACATAATTGAGGGGATAATAATGAGATATATGTTGCACACATATACATACACCCATAATACGAGGGGGAAAACCTCTTCACATTCAATTTTCAACCTGAAGTTTTAAACTTATGAATAAAAAACCAGTAAGAGATAAAAACTAATAAGGGAGCAATATAGATTGCAGTATCATGACTATTAAAATCAAGAAAATTCAACTAAGGTGAGATTAAACCACTTTCACAGTATGTATACTGTGCTATATAGCAGTTATTTTAAGAATTAAGGAGATGGAGCATGTCTCCCTCTCCTCACTGTTCTTCAGTCAATCTTAGCACAGTAATTCCCATCTATCACTTTTGCTTCTGAGCTTCTGAAAGTTTTTGAAGGCTATATCCCCAAGGGTGAATTGCCATAAAATTTCATACATAGTGTTGCTGTTCTAATAAAATGATAATTGGGTATGTATTTTATGTCTATTTGTTTAACCAATATATACTAAGTAGCTACTATGTATCATGAACTATGCTTGTCTTCGGAGAATATTGGTGAGTAAAATAATGATACAATAAAAGAGCAAATTAGCATGTACACAATCCACAACTCATATTAGGTAGAATTCTATGTGTCAGTATGGTATCCCAAGGGAAAGGTAATAGCTGGAATCACTGTAGAATCCAGAAGATGCGCAAGATTGAGATATTGCTGGTTTATTGACTGTTTTAGATTTGCTGCAAAACATATGGCAAATTGTTCCTATTATGTTGTCCCATCATGTTTTCTTTTCAAGAATAGTTTAAAAGTCCAAAGTATCAGCACACAAATCTTTCCTATTATGTCCCTTTCCTCATCAGGTGTTTTTACTTTTCTAGATTCTTCAGGTTTTAATTTGTCCTGCAGGATTTATAAGACATGGCCACTTTGTAGAGATGCCTATTCCTGGCCTTTAGGATTATATTATTATAATTCTATTGTTTCACTTTTTGAACAGTACTAAACCAGAATGGATGACCTTGCCATGACATTCTGTTCTTTTTAGGTCTACTATTCAAACTATGCCTACTATTGGGTAGTTAGCCTTGGATTGGAAACCTATGATCTGAGACTGAAACTTTTTTTTCCTGGAGATGTGTATGTGTATACATTATATATATATTTTATTTATATATATTTTTATATATAATTATACATTATATTTATATAATATAAATCACATATTATTATTTATATTATATAATACATATTTATATTTATATATAAATTTATTTATATTAATATATATAAATTTATTACAATAATATAATATAAATTTTATTTATTTATTTATATAAATGTATATAAATTTATTTATTTTTATATAAATATTTACATTTATATAATATAAATAATATACAATGTATAATTATACATTATATTTTTATATATATTTTATATATATAATTATACATTATATATTTTATATATAATTATACATTATATATATTTTATATGTAATTATACATTATATATTTTATATATATATAAAAATTATATATGTAGGGGTGTGTGTGTGTGTGTGTGTAGTGGGCTTTTGCTACAGTTTTCCCTTTTCCTGTATTACTTGTCTTAAATATTATTTATATCACTGTCTCTTAATCAACTTCTTGCCACATTGATTCTTTTTTCAAGATATTTAACACCAGTTTTCTGCCAAATCATATTGACAACTGATCCTTGTGCTCTTAGAATTATATTAATAATAGTAGTAGTATAAGTAAAAGCAAATATTTAAATAGGCTTTAATTACATATCATACATGACATTCAGAGTTTCCCATACTTTTTTTATTTGTATGCGTTCTTATTTAACAATCCTCTGAAATAGAGGTCATTGTTTCCTCACTTTTCACACAAGGAATCTGAGTATATAACAGTCTTGCACTTGTCCTAAATCTCAAAAAGATTTATCTGACTCAGAGACTTCATTCTTAATTGAGGCATTTTGCTTTCTGTGTTATATTTACAGCCAATACAACCCTGGATTTGGTCCTAAGGTTGGTAGAAAGGGAAGATGACAGAAAACTTTTTATTTCTGTTCTAGATATTTGTAGAAATATCTAAGCAGGCATGCCTGCTAAAGTAGGTTTGGTATTCATTTGGAACCCATGATCTGGCTTAGTTCCTTATACACTTTTTTGAGAAGAAAATGGAACTGAATTGATTCTTACTTGAACTCTCATATTTCCAACCTGCTGAATAAAATGATGATGAGTTGTGAGTTTCATCTAGTAATACCTGGTCAGAAAATTCTCTGTTATTGAGGATATTGATTCAGTGACCAGATTTTAAAATCCCCTCAAATCTTACCCAAATTATTAACACTCTTTTATGGTCATAAAAGAGACAAATTTTTCAATGACCAGGAATTATGACATTATATCTAAGAAAATAATAAATTATTCAAAGAATTAGACATTTTAGCCATATTTATACCTCTTGTCTTTCATCTGTATACTATGTTAATTAGTTAATAATTTGGGAGGTTGCTTAATATTTTTCCCGTTCTTTGATTTCTCTGTCGTTAAGCAATTTTAATATATCGTAGGAGAACAAATAGCGCTAATGCAAATTTACAACAACCTTCCTGAAACATGGTTTTATTCCCAGTTTAATAGAACAAAATCAGTGGACAGTCCTATTTTTAGAAATGTTTTCTATAGTATCTCTCTAGCTGAGCTGAGAGAAAAATCAGTGCACATTTTTCATTTTATGAGCTCTAGGATGCAAAGTCCCAAGGTATAATTCACTGTTCTTCATGAGATTTTTCTGACCACATTTTGTTTTCTCTCTTCTAGTTCTTTTGTCTCAATCTCACAGTTTTGGCAGGTTTGCAAGTCACCTTAGCCTCTGTCAGCAAGGATGAAATAAAGACTTTATTGGTATAGTGACATAAAGGTCTTACTTTTAAGTAATACCAACATGGCTCACTAATTGGCACTCTTTACATTTAATTTAATAGGATTCTAATTTAATTATGACTTCTGTTTACTTAATAAAATTCATATTCATATGCTTCAAAGTTTACAAGTATTTTCTTGCTTGAGATTTGTAATATAATAGGTATCTTTTTGGATTTTAAGATATGTGAGCCCCCAGTTGAAAATACTTAGTTTTTACTGCTGGAAAGGTCCTTATTGCAATACTTGGGGTGTTTTCTTATGGAATGTTATAATAGCATGCCCTCAATAAATGGCAGCCAAAAATAGATCAAATTTATAAATCCCCTTTTAATTTTCAAATCCCTTTCAACATGTGGTTTCATCAGGAGGCATATGCCTTTTTCTCACATAGTCTTTTTAGACTTTCTTACTGGCTATGTAGAAATATCTTAGTTTTTCCCCTAGAAAAGCCTAAAGTCTGAAAGACATGTTAAAGCAAGACCATACCCAGTTAAAAGTTTAAAATTTTAGAGCAAAAACTCAACGTGTCAAAATCAATAAATTCTTTCAACCCAGAAAAGAAATAAAAATCATTTGGGAGTTTTGAAAAAAAACTGTAACTTTTAAAAAAATCAGATTAAAACTCTTCCAAAACAAACACATTCCAAGTCAAAGAACCCCTGACTTTGGTGTACTCTACTAAGTAGACCTTACTGGTTGAACAGGATAAACCTTTCAAGACATTAACTCTGTCTAAAGTTTCTTTGAAGATATCACAAATTGGACTTAACTGAAATTGTATTTACTTCCAAATAATAATTAATTTGTGCCAACTAAGCCTCTGTTCAAAACAATGATATAGTAATTCTCACAATTAATTTGTGTTAATCCTTATGGAAAATCTATGAGATTTATCTCCATCTTCATAGAAAGAGAAGGAACAGGGTGTATTAACGTAGCCAAGGTCATGTACTGATTAAGATCAGAGCTGAAATTTGACCCAAATCTATCTGATCCAAATTTCAGTGTACATTTTAAACCACTGTCTATAATAAGTAGAGCAATTTTTTTTATTGTGATGAACATTATGCTTCAATATACTTCAAATGCTTTTAACATATTAAACAATAAAGATATAGTTTATCAATATAATTAGATTTTAAAAACTAATAAAATTAAATACAACTCCTTGAAGAAATAATTTTGGCAACAAGAAAGATTAAATATCTACTACATAGTGCTTTATGGTAGAGGACCCACTATTCTGATACATATGTTTGCTTGAAAATTAATCTTCAAAAAAATTGTAATAATAATGAAATATTCTGCATTGTATGGGTAATATTTATCATTAGACAAAAGGACCACCTAATTTTGTTTAGAAATTAAAAACTAGAACAATATCAAAAGATTATTTTGGAACTGCAATTTACTTAACCTGATAATTTAAACTACTTACAGCCTTAGGCATTTTCTTGCGTATTATTTGTAATATATAGGCAACACTTTCTCTACTTTTGTTTATTAATCTCAACATGTATGAAATAACTAGTAATAGCCTGTAATCAGATTCTCTTTGTCTCATTATTCAGAGACTTATTTTCATAAACCTTGAGACTGAAATCTGTAAAGGTCTTTAAAGGAATGTATAAAATGCCACACCAACTAGAATCAGAGCTTGTTGTATTAACACCTGTTGGCTGCAAACCTCATTCTTCCTTGAACTCTCAAGAAAGCAGTATGAAAGTTCCAGCCTACCACTTTTATACTTCCTTGTACTCAGTAAAGTTTCACATCTCACGTATGTCTAGACTTTTAGCTTTGGATAAGCATTGTTCTTCCTATGGTTAAACATACAAATTTGCATCTATAACATAGTTTGGAACTATTGTCATAATTTTATTCCATTTACACAGTGGAGAGAGAAAAGAAGGATATGACAATGAACTAGATAGGTTAGTGCCAAAGGTATTCTCAGCAAAAAATTACACACTTATAGAAATGTACATCAACATTTTGATTTAGTACTGTCAACAATTTTAATGAAGTCATTTTAATTTCCCCAGTCCATTTTTTATACCTGAATGAGTACACAAACAATGCAAGGGGAAAACACCAGCTGATAACTTGTAAACCTTCCACATAGAGAAACACCTTTGCAGACATTTAAAAACACAGAAGCCTGGCCCTGGCCCCAGATGAACTATAGGGAAGAGGGTTACCTTTATAGGTTTCCACAGTACATGCCGCCTCTCACAAGTATTGAGATTCAGTATATCAGAAATGCTTTTTGTTAAGTAATTTGGTGTTGGAGCAAAGATGGTAAAAACCAAGCATTTGAAGACTCAGATTTTAGTCAGAGCTGGACCACTACTGAATTGTGTGGCCAGCAGTTCAGGATGGATCAGAGACCATGTCTCTTCCTCATCCCTGTATCTTCAGGGCTGGCCCAGTATCTGACATATGCTAGGTACTCAGTATATGTTTGTTAAATGAATTGATAAATAAAGGAATGAATTTCTCTCTCTGTCTTCATGAGAAGACACTTTAAGAAATAACAGTGACTGTTTGCTACCATTTTTTCCCAGAAAGGACACATCTTTAATTGATTTAATCAGGACCACTTTTTGAAGATCAGACTGTCCACTAAATTCTGTATGAGGAGGGGCATTTTGGGGGTCAAATGTGAGTTTGTTCAGATCTCTAGTCAGCACTAAAAGGAGGTGGTGGGAAGGTTTGTAAGAAGATGATTACTTCTTCTGATATTTTAGAAGGTGAGTTCAAAAGAAAATTGACTTTGATTCTCTTGATTTCTTGAGGAAATAGTGTAGGCCTTTTTCCCCCTCTGGTGTAGTGAAATGAGGTTGCAGAGGTCAAAGACAATGATATATGGACATGGTCTTAGAAACAGGTCTGTTGAATTGAAAAAAAAAAGTACTCTATTTCATGGTCTTTCCTGATAAACTACAGAAAGAAGTGTTACCAATGCAACACAGTGCTTTCTGATGGAGTGCTGCCCAGACAAATTGTTCACAGCAGACTATATTCTAGCAATGTGAAAGGTGTTCAAAAAATTACCAGAATTCTTTTTCTCCTTGTTTGTTTTTGCTTTTGAGGCCATTTCCTTGGGATGAGATAATTTATATGAGAATGTGTTTCTTAGGTATTCTTACCAGGTACAGCAAACTGTGTAATCAGATTTTGTGACCAAGTGTTAATGTGAAGTATATTTCTTTACACAGTTTTTTGTGTTAGGATTTGAAGAGGAATTTAATACTACTTTTTGGTTTTTTTTAAAAAGGAAGTAATACCATTAATTAGAAATGCTTTTCAAGTAATTTAGATGCATTTTCCTAACTATAAATTCATGGCAGTGTGAACATCACACCATCTTTTTTGATGGCTTGGAATCCTATGAAGGCCTATAAATAGAATGGTCTCTATTGATTTGAAAGAAAATACTTATACATAGCTAAGTAAATACTACAGTAATGTCATTGGTGATTTCTCACTATTTGGATTCAAAATTCTCTGGATAACTCCAGCTGTGTGCTGGGGAATATGGTCACCTGTACACTGGAGGCAGTACTGCAGGTTTATTCTGTACTTGGTCCAGCTGAAATTAAGCTTTAGGCCCTTGCTGCTCTAAGTAAGGTCTGTGAAACTTGTTAAAAAAGCAGTATCTCAAGCCTGTCCTCAGATCTATTGAATTAGCATTTTTAACACTGACCCCAGGTGAATAACTGGGTGCATGTTACAGTTTGGAAGCACTTTTCTAGGCTTTTAGAATATAAAATAAGCCATCCTCTGCATACAAAGAGTCCAACAGGAATGAACAGGAATGACCTTATTTTCACTACTGCAGGACTAGACAGTTTCCTTGAATTTCCCTACTAAATATTTTAAATCTGTGTTATGTGCATCTTAGGTAATATAATCAAATATACTATCTCTTATATGATATCATATAATATTTTAATATGAGAATTGGCTCAAAGCACTTTAGAAAAAATAGGCCAATGTCTTTATTTTATAGATAAAAATTGGAGTTCTGGAGAGGTGAAATGACATGCTCAAACTTCCACAGGTAGTAAGTAGCAGAATTCTGACTACTATGCCAGTCTCTAGAATCCAATCTAGGGCTCACCAAAAGGAGATGCTTTCCTCTCCCTGCAAATTCACTAAACACATTTACCCACCCTTTTATTTTGACTTCAAGAAATGTGTAACTGTTATTCATCTACCTAAAATGTCTGTGCATAAATATGTATAAATAAAACGTAATATACCAGTGTTTAATGATGGCTACATAGAAGAAAAGAATTAAGGGTAATTTCAATTTGCAGGACAAGCAAATATACACAAGAAATTTTATGCAATTATTATAAAATAAGGGATCAGCTGGGAGTAATATTTTAATGCAGTGAGTGATATGTGGTAAAGGATGTGACTCGTGTGTGTGTGTCTGTGGTAAAAAGCTCAGTTTCTATTTTTCATTGTAGGGAGTCAATAGAAAGTGGCTAATTTGAAAGAAAAAAAGAGAGAGAAAGAGATGGAAGCATAAACATGTTATTTGAAACAAAGAAGTAGATTTCTAAGAATTTACCTGGGAGACCTGAACTCAGTTGCCTCGGGAAGCAGGAATTGGGGGTGGGGAAGAACGGGTTAATGGACTGCTGTGGTTTATTAAAAGCCATATAGGCCTGTAGGCTACCAAAGGCCTCAAATGACTTTTAAATTTATTTTTATATTACTTGCAAGAGGAGAGAACAATTAAACTTATCAAAAGAGAGAAAAAAAGAAAATACATCACTGTTTCGCCTTAGGGGTTGCAAACAATGCAACCCAAACCATGCAGATCAGTTGACTCTGAAAATAGTGCTTTGCATTTAACTGGCAACTTCAATTGGGTTCCAGAAATCTGTGTAGAAGTATAACTTAAACTCACGTTCATTCAATATCTTTACAAAGCTCAGGTGAAAAAAAAATGTGTTTAGAGGATTTCCATAATTACTATAGTAGAAAATACTTCTTTAAAGAGAAAACAAGAAAATATTGTTAATATAAAACATTTTTTGAGTATCAGTAGGGGGCACTAAGATTCCACTGCAATGAAAATAGTAACCCTGTAGCGGTCGTAAATTATTTGTTCTCTTACTTTAACTTTACAGGGAAAACATCATAAACTGGTTTTTTAACTTTAGTATAGGTAGTAGAAATGCTTTTCTTTTAACCTTCAAAGGGTAGATGTATTTAACTATTTTCTTTAGCAGGGAATTTATTTATTTTTTCCTATTTCTACATCTGCTGTTTGGTTTGCTTCTCACTCAGCGTTCAACTGCAATGCTATTTTTCCTATCCTACTTTGTCAAAATATGATAATTAAGATTCTTCACAGATAAGTGATTACATAATAAATGACCTTCTGCATGAAGCTCCTTCAAAATGAAACAAAGTATGTTTACTACAAGCTGGAGCCAAGCAGGAAGTTGCCGGAAAACAAGAAAAGTTTTGCATAACCAATCCTCCTCACCAGCTGCCAAAATAATGAAAACACTAGTAGAAAAACAGTATCACACTAAATGTAATTCTAAAGCTGAGAGGAAACTATAACTATAAACATCAATTTTGATCCGTTATTGAACACTGTTATACTCTCAAAGTTAAAGGAAAAAAGTTTTGTATTCACACAGAATATTATCAAGTAAGAAAAAAAATTCAACATATATAAACTATGAACGAATGAAAGAATATTGATGGAGTCTCATGTTTTTTTTTTAATTTGGATTCTTTTAAGAGTTAAGAAAATATATAAACTGCAAGTAGAATATATATTGAAGTGTATTACTAAAGGGTTTTCAATGTAATATTTTGAAACTGGCCATATATTTTTTGGCCTATACACTTATTTGTCTATACAATTCCTTAAAAATCCCATAATTTAAAATACAGGCTTTGATTTGGTCCTACTGATCATTGCTTTAGGTAATTTGTGGATTCCTAATGAATCACATTTAGGAATGTCATTCCTAATGGTTTTACACTGATTTTGCTTATTTATAAATCGAATAAACCAGGCTAAGATCATAGAATTGCAGAACTGTGAAGAACTCCATAAATTCTCCCAAGGACCTTTTTATTTTACAGATGAGAAATTTGTAAGTACAGAAAGGTCAGTCAGAAAGCTTTGCAAACAGAAGTGAATTATTCACCATGGTAGCAGAACTGGCAGAAAGTTCCAGGTCTCCTGACTCCAATCCAGAATTACTTCTCCATGCCATGCTGCCTTTCTGTGTGAAGCATAAATGATCTGCTCTCAGAGTAATAGATTTCTTTAGCAACAACTCAAGAGAACAACCTGAAACCTCAGGAAAACTAGTGTGTTGATCCTATCCGCACCTGGAGAAGTAGCATTGTACTCAGAGGTGGAGGATGCTACAGATCAATATAAAAGAATGGATTTATAAGACCATTAATGGGTGACCCAAAGTAATGAACATGCCACTTATTGAATTCTTTCATTGGTTTTCTCTGTAAGTACAATTGAAGTACTGTTCCAAATAAGCCATATCATAAATGGAGCAAGATGTCCAGCAAGGGACAGATACTTTTAAATAAGACTGGTTGGCATTGCTACCTGTTAAGACACCTGAGAATGGCACAAAGATGAAAATCTCAGCTCAACACTGAAGGCGTATTACCTCTCTACTGGTAATATAATTTGGTGTGTGCTTTGTTTGCATTTGGCTGACTGTGCTAGTTCAGTCCATTTTTGCCCTCCTTCTCATCAATATAATTAAATCAATTTTATACGCTGAGTGTGTGATGACTCAGTGTGGCTGTGTTCACTGCCAGTGAAAATGTTTTGCTCTCTATATTTCATGCTAGTTCTCTATTAACAAAAATGGAATTTTCTAGCTTCATTACAAGATTAAACTACTCGGGTTTAATTAAAGATGGCTGATACTTTCTTACCAGTTCCAAAGCGATTTTCCTCTTGGGAACTCTTATCCTGAAAGCTCGAACTCCAAATCACAATATCTCTAGGGATGAATTTTTTTTGCCCTTTGGGAAAAAAGTTTAGAAGTGTATCACTCAGCTTGGCAGAAGAATGAAATAATGTAAAATTGAATTATCTGTAATGAATGAAAGAATCTTACATAATGGTGTATATAACCACTTCAAAATACTTAAGATACAGGGCACTAAGTGATCTGTGACCCCAGGAACACAATCGTTTAAGATTTTAATAAAATAACCTTGGATGCTGTCTAGAACCTTGTAGAACAATGATTTTCTTTTTCGTTTGCCTTTGACATTAAAGATGCAAAGCAAAATTTTAAGACGTCAAGAGATTGGTTTCCTCTCCCCTCATAGCAAATATATTAAAATAGTGTTAATTTTATTGTTAACACACAAATTGAGTCTCCAGTCAATTTTTGTTATGGGATATAGGAGTAGTTCATAATTAACAGCCACTGATACCTATAAAATCAATAAATAAATACTGTTTAGTCTCCTTTTCTCTCTTTTTTGTTATTTTTTTCTTTCTTTTGACACAGTGTTGATTTTTCAGTTTCTGGTTTACATGCATGAAAAGATAGTTGGCTCTTTTTCGAGAGAATGTTTTAAAAGTTCATGGTTAAAGCCATATGTGGAGAAGGTTTTACATAGCTTAAACAAGGAGAGTTTGCTAATCTAAATAGAAAATGTTTATTTCTTATGCTATTATTTCAATTGAGTCATTTTTTTTTTTTATCAAAGAGCTTTTAGTTGGGCCTAATTTCCATTAGACCAGAGAACTGAAGGAGTTTATTCCCAGAAATATTAGTCAGCTTGGGCTGCTGTAACAAATACCATAGACTATGTAGTTTAAACAGCATACATTTATTTCTCATAGGTCTGGAGGTTGGAAGTTCAAGATCAAGGTGCTGATCAATTCGGTGTCTGGTATGGCTTCCTGGTTTTCAGAGTGCTGTCTTCTTGCTGCATTCTCTTACGGTGGTGAAAGAGGACTCTGGTCTCTTTATCCCCTTACAAGGGCACCAGTTCCATCATAGGGACCCAATGACTTCCAAAAGCCCCACCTCCAAATACAATCATAGGGCTTCAACATACAGATTTTGGGGGGACACAAACATGCAGTCCATAGCACAAGCCATCCTCATTTAGGCTCTTTCTTATCAAAGTTTAAAGTAGTCTATAAGTTGAGGAAAAGAACCAACTTGGATCATTATCTGTTACATGTATTCACTTTATTAAAATGCACAATGTACCAGTAAGATAAGTGAAAACTAAGGTTGGAGTGGACATGAAATTTAGCTAAGGCCACAGAGTTGTAAATTGTAGATCTGAACTTTGAATTCAAATCTTTCTGATTTCAAAGCACACTCTACTTTCACCCTCCCCTTTAACTATCTCACAACTCCTCTTGAGTTTAATTCAATAACTGAATGAATATTTTTTTAAAAATGAAAATATTTGATTAAATGAAAATCGCCTCCAATTGAAACATTTATATACCATTGTTGTAGAAAATATAATATTCTCTTTATCTATGGGCTGGTTAAAAATTAAATTTGAAACTCACTTTAGGGCTAAAAGCATGATAACAGCTATCTTCTGTTCTTTCTTGACACTGATATATACAGCAAACTATATACACTTCAGTTCTAGGGAACTCTTGTGATGCTGGTTGGATCTTTCTGTCAGATTTGTCAGCTTCTGGGGTGTAGGGTCTTTTTGCTTTTCTGTGCCTTTGGTTTCTGGCTCTGTTTTCTTTTTGCTGGACGTCAACAAAAGTACATTGATTGGGTTAGAGGTGGAAAAACTGAACTGGGCTGGAAGAAAGTTGGATTGGAAACATTCTTGGAGTAATGAGGAGTTAAGTAGCAAGTCCCTAAAGGTAATATTGATGAAGAGTCAGGAACAAGTGAAACCAGCCTCTGGGAAGCATAATGGAAGAGTAGGGAGGAAGGGTAGCAAATTCAGGACTGCAAACTAAGGTAGCTGTGGACTGGAAGCATCTCTAGTCCTGAAGGTTAAAAAGACAAAAATAAGTTTAATGAAAATGCTATCATTGGATATTATTAAGCAAAATGGTGACCTCTCTGTCTTTCAAACAAAATGATATTTCAAATATTTCACTCATTACATATCATTGGAATTTAAAAGGTTATGATCTCTAAATCTCCCAGCCATCAGTTGTTTGGAATGGCTTAAAAAAGAAAATAATTTTGTTTTAGGTTATTAGCTTCATGCATTTACTCTCCTTTTAGCTAAAATGAGCAGTGGAAGTAAAATTCTAAAAACATGCACTTCTGTTCCTCACAGCAAGTTAATTTTCAAGTTCATCAGATGTGTATTTATATGGTGATTGTATCTGTCACATAAACATTTTGTCAATCACTGCCTTCCTTCTGTTCTGATATGCTATGAGTATCATCTAAAATGTGCTGAAAGTTTTGCTTGTTCAAGTAAAAATTAATTATGGCAATGATACCAAACTATACATACTCTATTATAACATTTAATTAACCAAAGCTATCATTGAAGCTTTAAAGTAAAAACGTAAAATCCTAGGTCAGAATTAAATTATCAAATGCTTTTGCTTATTCTTTTTAAATCCACTTGGCTTTTAAATGAAAATGTTCCTAAAACTACTATAAAGACATATACTAGTCTACGTACTTAAATCCTAAAAGCAATCAGCATGTGTGAAATAGCCGTAGAGTCTAATGAATAAATCAATTTATACTATCTTTTCTCTGTACTGGTATTTTGTTTGGTTATACTGTGAATGAAAGAGATGTGATTGTTTATCTTTTTCAAACATAATGGCATAGAATTTGGCAGTCACCACAGTAATATTGCTCTGATCAAAAATCACCAATGGACAGTGAAACCAGTGAGCAAAATTTTAAGGAAAATGAGGACACTTACATGGTCTTAAATATCTTCACATAAGATACTTACTAATTACAAAGGTAAAAATATTAACTTCAAAGGGAGAAACTTGGCAGGCACCACCTCAACCAAGTAATCAAAGTTGATATCACCAGCAATGGGCCAAATTGACAGTATGTGCCTCCTGACGATACACTGAGGACACACGTCATTTATTTGATACTATTGCCGAAAATACACAACCTGGATCTGACTATGAAGAAACATCAGACATACCCGAATTTAAGGATGTTCTGTAAAGTAACTAGGCTGTGCTCTTCATAAGTGTTCAAGTCATGAAAGTAAAAGCAAGACTGAGGACATGTTCCATATTTAAGAGACATGACCATTAAAAGCAATGCATCATGCTGTATTCGATTAGGTAATGCACAGAAAAAACAATTGATTTGCATATTTCTGATTTTGACCATCATCTTTATCTATACAAGAGATTATCCTTGTTTATAGAAAACATACAGTAATTAGAGATTACAGAGCATCTTGTCTGCAACTTATGCTCAATATTTTCAGGAAAGAAAAATATTTATGGAGAGAGAGAGAAAAAGACAGAATAAAGCAAGTGTGTGAAATTTAAATATGTAAGAAATTTGGAAAGGTTTTTTGAGAGTCATTTGCATCATTTTGGCAACTTTTTTGTAAGTCGGATATTATCACAAAAATGTTTAAGAAGAATAATGGCACAAATATTAGATAGGAAGTTTGAAATGACATCAAAGGGAAGATAACTGAGTCTCAGATTTTATCTATTTGAATTTAAATAGTATAAATATTAAGTATATAACATATTCTTGAAGTATGATATTTTACAAAAGCAACTCTATCTAGATCTATATTATTCCTTCTGAATTATGGTCTATACCATTTATATATCCCCCAGAGGATATTATCATAAAGACAATAGCACTTGATTTTGTTAATGTGGCTGGTTATAAACTTATCGGAATAAGTGGCTTGAAAATGTTAAATGTCCAAGCCTGATATTTTAAAATGAGCTTTGAATGAATGAGAAAAATACTATTATTTTTCTGTTGTTATGAAATTCAGGAAAAAAAATCACCAAGCACACAGAAAAGAATGCCAAATTTTACATTACCAAATTTAATCTGGAACAGCCACTCTGCTGGGTATTAGCAAAACTACAAGAGAAGAATCTTTGAGGCAACAAATTGGACCCTACTCAGAAATAGCAGTGTAGTATTTCAACCACAACCACTAATAATCATGACAGCTAACATATGCATTAAGCCTTTAATTTCTAAGCATTTATATATATATATATAGTGTGTGTGTATATATGTGTATATATATATGTGTGTGTATATATATGTGTATATCTATATATATGTATATATATCTCACAGGGGATTTTTAAAATATGTTCCAGGATCTCATATGAATGATGCGTTTTTTTATTTTTAGAATTAGATATATAATTATTCATTTTTCCATTTGTCTTTGTATTGTTTAAGATTAGACTCAGCCCTTATTGTTAGAAACCCTAGATTAAAGTGGTTTAAAATAAAATGGAGGGTGACGTCAGCGAACTGGTGAAGTAAGGATTTGTAAAAAATATCTCCTCCCTAAAAGCAACTAGAACATTGACAAAAACTGTCGGAATCCACTTTTTAGAGCTCTGGAAATTAAGCAGAGTCTTGTAACAATTCATGAAGTGTTTATTCAAGAAAATAGCTAAATCTCAGTAAGGGAAGAGAGATTTGTGTTGTTTTAACTTCCTCAATTCCCCCTCTCCCCACCCAGCTCTCTGGTAGATTTGCAAATTAATAATCCACAATCACCCCCAATCAAAACCAGTAGACTGGCATCCACTGGAGGGAGCAGAATGGGTTGGAGCCCCTTCAAAATACCATTCCCATATTATTACCATTATTTGATTTGTCCTGTGGCTTTTTGGAAGACCACACTCACAAAGCTATCTTTGTGTACTATATACTATGTTTGCCATTGCAGAGAAAAATCCAATAGAAGAAAAATTTCAACCTAAAATGAAGGATGTACTTAAATGGTAAATGATAGGAAGTTTGTAAAAAAATAAAAAAATGTTATTTATAATATTGTATTGACTGATTCAGACTATTCTTTGTCTCATGAAAATTGTGATAATTGTCTTAAAAGTGGAATCAAACAGTGCATAATTGGTCAGTAGATCTCTGGCAAGTCTAGGAGAAAGAGAACCTTAACTCAAGTACTTGAGAATCTACTTAAAATGGTTGCAAAAGGTTCCTTGTGTAATTGTACTAGCATGTAGATTATCCACCTAATTCTTGCTCTTTTATCCATGCTTATCAAGCAATCTTCTCATAATTTGACTTTCTGTGTAGATAGCCCTAAAAGTAGAGTATATATTAGTCAGTACACATGAGCATGTCATTTGCTTGGCAGAGATTTTCTAAATGCAAAGGATCAAATTGTCATTTTGGCTCATGCATAATTTTCCTGAAGATTTGGTTATTGTCAATTGGCTCCTGTGAGCCATGAGATCAACTTGTAAACCAAAGTGCACTTTTGAGCAAATCAAAGTAATGCCCCTTGTAAAGCCTGGCCAGAGCAGGCAGATGTGCTCTGAAGTTGACTTCCGTGAGTCTGCCCACTCTAGTTGGAACATAAGGCATTCAAAGACATAGCAAAGCTAATGCACAATCTAACAAGCAAGTAGAATCTTTTAGCCTAATGATTATTTTTAAAACCAACCTAAAATTCTTCTTTGTGCTCCATTTGATCAGGGTAGCATAATTTAAAGATGTCATTAAAATAATAATAAAGGAAGAAGAAATATTTTGTCATGCCCAATTACTATAGACAAACTTTGAAAGACAGAAAGATTTTTATTAAAGATTCTATCAAGAGTCCATGGCTCTGCACTGAGATTATTACTTCATCAATTTCATTGTGATTTTAAAAATTGAACATGCATATTTTTTCTGCAACAAAAATTCTTCTAATATCAAAAGTTATTTTAAAAATTTTTTGAGTATGGTATTACTTTATAGGGTTATATGATTGATGCTATTTTTCCTACCCAAGCTTCTATCTCTCATGTCCTTGTTTACTGACAGGGTGGTTAAGGAATTCATACTTGAAATTGGAAAATCTCCAGTGAATAAAATGGAAAAAAAGTCACCTGAATTCTTTTCACATTATACAACACATTGTTAAACATAATTATTGCAGGCTGATTTAGGAAATAGCAGAGTTTGGGTGCAGCATCTTAATAAGAGAAAAGGAAGATATCACTCAAAATGTAAATTTCTGCCAACAAAGGCTTTGAAAATTTTTTTCTATATTTGTAAAATCACAGATGCAGACCCACAGAAGCAATGGCTACATGAGAAAGAAGCCAAATATATAACTTTAATCTAGTTTTGAAGAGCCAGAGCTCCAAAATATTTTCAGTTACATTTCACATAATGACATCCCATCAGACAGAAAGGAGGCAGCACTGACATGTGATCTTCACATCATATCACACACTAGAGTGGAGAATTTGAAGGCCATTGAACACTGAATTTTCCCATTGTACTGCAATTACAAGAACACCTGTGCTACCTAGCTGTGCATGAGCCCCATGAAATGCAATGTTCCATAGCTGTCAAAACGTCTCATTTCTTGCCTTTGATGCAGAAGTCTAATTGTGCTGAATATGGCTCTTGTGTTAGGCTATATTTCAATTATAAGCATAAAACAGAAGTTATAATAATTTTTAATTAACCCAAGAAGCAGTTGTAAATATTTAGCTTTGTACCATTCTTTAAATATTACTTTTGTTATATTTACAGAGAAAATGTGGGGGTTGCTGTAATATAAAAATAATCCTTAAGTCATGAGGATGCTTGAGCAGAAATATTGATCTGTACTAAAATACATGAAATTCATGCATTTCAGCTCTAACATTTGAGTTAGTTATGTAGTTTGAGCTCTGTGTTTATAAAAATCTTGGTGGCCTATAAATTAGACTTCTTTTACTACCTGATACTCATATTGATGCATCAGGGACTGAATTTTCTGAGTCTCAAATCAGGACAATGTATATGACAAATTGATAAAACAGCTTAAAAGGGTATAGAAAGAATTATATTAAGTAGCTGACATTTTATTAATATATTTTATATTTATTCAATTAGTTTAACCAAAAAAAAATATTACTTAGGATAGACATAGCCTTAGAAATTACCTAGAAATAAGACGTGCAAGTTGGATACATATCTTGAAAAGGATTAAAAATTAATAAATTAAAATATATGAGTTGGTACATGTGGCAAAAATAAGTTTTGAAAAGAGAAATATTTCATTCTAGGAAGGTGAATTACATAAGAGATTGATTGAGCTTCCTTCCTTAGATTTGTGTAACACAAGCTCTGCCTCTTTCTATAGTCTTATGCTTAATAGTAAATTCTACTAGGCTTTGAGCTCCTTGAAGATATGAACTATGTCTTAGTTGTATCTACACTCAGTGCTCTTCTGAGTATCTGCTACACAGTAGGTTCTCAAATGTATGTTAATTCTTTATGCATTAAAATAAACTCACATTTTATTTTTGAATATTTCCAATGACACCTTTAATTCTGGATATTTTTGATACTTTATTTTAGCCATAATAAAAATATTTAAAACAAATGTTGAAAAGTATAGGTTGACTAGATGTGTATATTCAGTAAATTTAAAAAATATGAACTTAATTATCCATTAATTCCAAGAGCAGTAGGTATAAAGTAAATAAAAAATAACTAATAAGCTCAGCACAATTAAAACAAGCATTGAATAAAATTTAGAAACCATTATTAATTTTTGAAGTTCAATATAAATATAAAGCCAATTATAAAAATAATTCCTATCAGAGTAGTTTATTGAGAAAAGAGTATATCACCCATTTTACTCAACCAAGTTTAGAACATTCACTTATTCATTTACCTTATATTTACTGGGTGTCTAACTATATTCCATTCAATGTTCTAAGTAACAGTTGGCAAAATATGGTGTGAAAAGGAAAACCACCCGCCAATTGTTTTTGTAAATACAGTTGGAACACCACCATGCTCATTTGTTTGTTTACACATTCTCTATGGCTGCTCTCATGCCACAATGGCAAAGCTGAATAGATGCTACAGACACCATACATCCTATAAAGCCCAAATATTTACATTCAGGCCCTTTACAGAAAAAATTCAGATCCCTATTCTAGGTGATAGTGAATCAGGGAAAGAGAACATAAGACAATAAAAGTGTATATTTTAACCTCAGATAGTGATAAGTGCTATGGAATATATAAATAAAAATAAATTAATAAATATATATAAATAAATTAATTAATAAATATAAATAAAATACAAGTAAATTTATAATATTAAATACATCAATTACACAAGAAGCAATAGTAGGAATTATAGCTTCCTCTAAGACAGCAAAGCTACCGCAGCTATTTCTCCTACAGATTACAACTAAAAACACTGGACAAATGACAAAAGCAGCAACTTGAGGACTCTTAAGCCTAAACAATATTAGGCACATTGAAGAAAGAAGTTCAAACTTGAAGAACGACCAATACAGCAGTAGTGAGATTCCTTTGTACTTTTCCCTCTTTCATGTCCTGGCTTTGCAAGGAAGACCAGGATGGGCTAAATGGAGCATCAGCACAGCAGGCACACATAGCAATAACTCCAAAGAAAACCTGTTTTCTGGCGAGAGCACTGGAGGAAAAGGAGCCCTGTAAACTAGTGAGTATGGAGAGAATCTTCGTTTGTGTTCTTTGTTTTTGTTTCTCAATAGCAGGACTGTACTGCCCCAGAGGTAGTAGAGGCAGCAGCACTGCCTCTAAAGCGCCAAGAGTGAACCAGTGTCTCTGAGTAAGGAAACAGGGAAGAGAAAATCTCCATTACTATTTTCTTTTTCTCACACCTTCCTCCTGAGCATGAGCCTAAAATACATGGAAAAAACTGTCACAAATGTAAAAATATTTTAATATATGAAAACTGGGTTTTTTTTGGCTTCTTTGGGATACGCTTTAGGGACTTTTAAGGATATTAGTCTATAAGTGTAGTATTTTGATATTTTGCATAATCAATGTATCAAGGAAAAGGTCATGATTCCATTACTCAGCCCTAATAGATCTTCTACTGTATTATGTCTTTTGCGAAGTGTAACTCCAAACATCCTAAGGAAATTTCTCATTTAAATCAACACTCACAGGATCTTGCACTTATATAAGTGGTCATTCTATTACTCGCTACCAGGGAGAGTTCATGCTCCATTAGAAATGAAAGCTTAATTGAAGAGGTCAGTTTTCTCCAGTTCATGTTTTTCTCTGTAATATCATAGAAGGAAGCTGTGGTTCAGTTGTACTAAATGAGAACTTCTTATCCTTTGAATATGGAGATAGAATCTGAGACTTTGGTCTTATTTGCATGATCCTTTAACTAGCAAATTTGATGTTTCAGATGAATACATTGAGATTAAGCAATAATTCCTGAGCACACGTGTCTCTCTTAGTGTTATGGACTGAATTGTATCCTTCCAAAATCCATATGTTGAAATCCTAACTCCCTAGTACCACAGAATGTTAATGTTTTTGGAGATAGGGCCTCTAAAGAAGTAACTAAGTTAAATTGAGGTCATTAGGGTAAACCCTAATCTAATCTGACTGGTGTCCTTATAAGAAAAGGAGATTAGGACACAGGAGGGATGGGAAGACCCAGAGAAAAATACCATGCGAGGGAACACACAGCAGGAAGATGGCCATCTGCAAGCCAAGGCAGGAAGTCTCAGGAGAAATCAAAGCTGTACCCTGATCCAAGACACTTTGATGTTGGACTTTCAGCCTCCAGAACCGTAAGAAAATAAATGTCTGTTTTTTGAGCTATCGTGTCTATGGCATTTTGTTATAGTAGTTCCAACAAACTAATACATTTAGATCACGTAACAACATAGCACAATTCAGCCACATGCTTTTCTTATATCTCTAAAAGATGATCTTTTTTTTCTTGAAGTAAATACTTTCACACCTTGGATAATTGTTTGGCACAAGAGACCTATCTTTTGGCCTGTCTCTACTTTTGGCATGCCTTCCTCATTAAGCTTAATCATTCTAGCTTTTGATTTTAAGTGAGAGACATGGGACTCTTTCTTTCACTTGAACACTTAGAAACCATTGCAGGGTTATTAATTGGCCTAATTTCAATATTGTTGTGTCTCAGGGAATAGGGAGGATTGAGGAGAAGGCAAGAACCAGGGGAAAGGCTGGTTGATGGAGCCAGAACACACACAATATTTCTTGATTAAGTTTGTGGTCTGGTCTTATATGTGCTTGTGGTGCCCCTGAACAATTATAATAGTAATGCCAAAGATTACTATTCACAGATCACTACAACAGGTATAATAATAATGAAAAAGTTTAACAATTCCAAGAATTATCAAAATGTGACACAGAGACAGGAAATGAGCACATGCTGTTGGAAAAATGGCGCCAACAGACTTGCTTGATACAGACCCTTAATTTGTAAACCATGCCGTATCTGCACAGCCCAATAAAGTGAAGTACAATACAATGAGTTATGTCTTTATGTGTGCAACTGGCTTAGTCAGTAAAGTATTGACTAATGTCTTTAGTTAGGCTTATTTAAGAAGGGTTTACAAAGGTTTGGTATATCTCTCTTGCAGCTCTATTTTACTTTTAAGTTGTAATTGAGTACTAATTTTTGGTGTAAACAAAAGGAATTTATTGAATCTCCCAAACTTGTTTACCTAATGCACTCAGTTTTGAGTGAATAAAATGAAGGGAAGCCTCTCCAAAATCTGGTCAAGGTTAGATTTTCACATTAGGAATCTGGTAACTGAGGTACCCAAAGAAGCTCCTATTCTATCATCCTCTCACACAAGGTGACTTGACAACTGGGTTCCCCAAGGAGTGTGAAAGAACAAAGTTGTTAAAGTTAATTGTGGACCTTAAAATCGAGAAAATGAATTACTATCTGCCTATGCTTGAATAATGTTATCTCCCAAACTTACTTGATCTCAAAAGAGTATATATCCTACAGAGTTCTAAAGGAAAAGATCCTATCTGCTCAGTGTACAGCCAGAGCATTTGATCTCATATAGGAAGGTCAGAATGAATCATGTATTAATTATGGGAACAAGTGGCACAAATTAAGGGAGCTTTTTATAGTTATTCTATCTGTGGCATATAACAGAGCTATCTTATAAAATTGCCATAATAGGGAGATAATAATTTTATATTTATTATATCTTAGGTTTGTTATTCTTATTGAAAAGGATATATCCAGTTTTTTTAATAATAAAAAAATAGGAAATGCCAGAAAATCAAGAAATAGAAGTTTATTTCAGAATAAAGTGAACTTAACCTTATAAGGACTAAAATAATTGTCACTTAGAACAAAATTCTTATCAGCAATCATTAGTTAAAGAATGCCAAATTGTCCGTATTGAGGATTAGCTAGTAAGTTAAGCACAGTTATGTGATCATTGACATTTTTGTACAATATATAAGTTGCAGTAATGTGGTCTTAGGTACCATAGGTTAGACATACACATTGAATAAACAAGCTTTTCCTGAGCTGTGCTTCAGGGAATATTGGAATCTTTGTAACTGTTTTGAGAAAAAAGAGTTCTTGGACAAATTGGACTGTTAAATGTTACGAGCTAAATTGCTCTCATGATAATTCATTGTAAGCGTTAGCAATGTTAAGACTGAAAATTTCTAATGTTTTAAAAAAACTGTTTTACAGTGTTTAACCTAGTATTTCCTAAATTCACTAAAAAAATATATTTTAACCATTTTTAGGTTTGAATAAAAACTTTAAAATTTTAGGGCTTTATGTATTACTAAAAGACAAGTAAACTTTTAACAACTACTACATGAGGAAATAGAAATTCCCCAGATACCCGCCACTAACCCCCTCTCAACTGTACCCTGGCTTTTATAGTGGTCTCCTTTTCACTTTCTTTAAAGCTTTATCATCCTATAGTGTAGTTTTGGCTCTTATTTGCATGTTTTTGAAGTTTTTTTCAATCTATGTGTTCCCCTCCATCTGTTTGATTTTTTAACTTGCAACCTATTTGTCTAAGAAACTGGTTATGTTTTTCTGTGGTTTCCCACAGTCTGGATTTTGCTTATTGGATCACTATGTTGTAGTTTAATAAGTTTCTCTGCCATTTGTAATTTTTGTTAATTAGTACTTGGATCTCTATGTTTAATGAGATTTAGAGTCAATGTGTTTGGCAAGACTACTTCAAAGATGCCGTGCTTGCTTCAGTTAGGAAGAATATTGTATTTAGCTGTCCTTCATTTTGAAATATTAGCAACCATGAATTTTCACTTCATTCATTAATTGTTGCAAAATGGGATTATCCCAATTCTAAAGGTTCTTCTTCACTAAACTTCTTCACAGAACTAGAATATATCTTTAAAAAATATTTTATTTCGTCTATATCTTAGTTATCTAGTGACATAGTTAATACAGGGAAGGCAGAATACATGGTAGATTCTTTCCCTTGTTTATCAACCATGAAAATAAAAAGTTGATTTTCTAGAATCCTCAATAAGTAACTAATTAGTTTTTATTAAAGTAGCATTCTGAATTCTTGAATTTAAATATAATTGATGTACTTGCACTTACTGCATTTATTATTCTCATCAATGACAAATTTTTCTCCATTTGTGGCCATTCCTCATCTAAACTGAAGCAAACACTTCTCCAATTTATTTCTTTTAGTGGGAAACTATTCTAAGCCCTCAATCTAGATATTAGGAATGGCCATTGCTTTAGGTATTTCCAGTGGACTAAGGTAGGAAATAGGAATATGAATATAAATCCTCAGGAATTTCTACTGCATGACCTTTTCCTTTAGTTACTCATGTTTTACTTTTTTAAATTTCAAGATAATTTTTAAATTAGTGTTTTTATTGTTTATATTATTCTCCTTTGGTACTCTTCAGCAATACCTATTTTGCATGGGTTGGGTCTTCCTTGGCTAGTTTCTGTGTTTGTCAGATGTATAAACTTATTTTCATGCTTCTCTTCATTTCTTTTTGTAACATTATCTGTTTCTCATAAGCATTATCTGCTTTGTTTGTTTTCCCTCATCTTTTTTTCTTATCTCTTCTTTTTATCTTCAATTCTGATTTTTTAAGATTTTAATGTCATTTCGTTTCTCTCACATCTGAGTTTTATTTTTATTTATTTATTTACCAGTTATCAGTATTTATTGGAGAACTGGTAAAATTTTGAGAACACGGTATTATTTTGGCATAGAGTTGTCCCATCTTGGGCATTTATTTGTTGAAATAGAGTAGATAATGTTGTACAGTAACATTTTGATCATTTCAGTCATTTCTATGCTTGGCTTGCTCCAGCATGCTTTTCCTTTTTTTTTTAAATTTCAGAATATTACTGGTGTACGAACTTTTGGTTACATGAATTGCTCTTGTGCAGTTTGAGTCAAAGTTATAAGTGTGTCCACCACCCAGATAGTGTGTTTTTAAATTATGCCTTTTATATATATACGTCAATTGTGTAATTCCTTTAGCCAGTTTTAAAATATTATAGTTTTCATTCATTTTTTGGGCATTTCTTTTCAGCATACATTTGCTCTCTGTAGGAATGTTATTCTGCTTCTCATCCTTTTCTTTGTTACATTTACTTCATATAAAATTCATCCTTATTCATTCTTATATAAAATGATTTTTCTCTACTTATAAAAGCGAATAGTGGTTCAAAATTGTTTCAATAACATCAAATTTCAAGATATCCCCTAGTTTGTCTTAAGGAAATATTAAAAAATATGAAAAATATGACTTCTTGCTTCCTGAATTTTCCTATATCCCTTCTTTTCTCTTACTTTATGATCTTTCTGTTTTCCTTGTTCTGCTCAATTTTGATTCCGTTCTTAGAAGTTTACCCTGTGTATGGGACTTTGTCCTGGAAGAGTGTTTGGATGGTTACTTTTGAGAGTTCAGAGCAATCAGACTGTTCCATCTCTTATAGATTTTAAAACAGAACTTTTTTCTCACCTACTGTTGTAGTATGTAGATGCCTTCCTCCCCCTCCAACTTCAGTTGCTGTTTCCAAATTGTCCTGCTGAGCTTTCAAGACAGTATCTATTGGCCATTTTGAGTTTCTCAAGTATGTGAGACATGTCATTGCTTACTCCTGTACCTTCCGCATAGTTGCTAATACTCTTCCAATCACGTAGCTGTCAAAGGTTTGTCCTCACCTACTCATATTTAAGGATTTGAGGGAAAAAACATGTCACGTCATTTTATTCTACATGTTGTTCTAGGTTTTTGGTTTTGTAACCCTAGTTGCACTGTCAGTTTTGATTTGAAAAAGGGGAAGGTTTTGGGAATTTTAAAATATATTTCACCATGCATTTTCCCAGAATGCCTCTCCAAACTTTTTAAACTATAGAAATCTCACCCTCCATCCATTCAGCTTACTTATTCATTTACAGCAAGAACCTGATGAACACACCATAAGCACCCTGAAGGAAACAATATATTTCAAAGAAATAGAGTCAACATAATCTTAGCTTTACAATAACACCAATTTATTTATTTAATGCAGAATAATCCATGTGACCTGCTTTGTACATCAACTAAATAACTACTGAATAAATTTTTTTCTTTGCACTGCATGGACACAAGTAATGGAGTAAAGAATGTTTTGCTGATAACCTATGTTACCCTGCATTAGGTGACACAATTACAAAATTAGATGAGAACATTAGAAGATATATTATATAAGGAGTGTGTTCATTTTTTCCTAAATATATTCAACAAAAATATGTTGAGTTTTTACTTTACGTCAGGCAATATCAAAAGGCCTCATGTTGATGTACTTGCTTATGTCAATATCTATAATCCTCACAATCCAGACTACACATTATTATATATTGAAGATCAAGTATATATCTGGTTCTATGCTAGGAAATTTTGTGTCTTTCAAATTTAATATTTACAGCAGCTCAATAGAGATATAGGAATATTCACAATCTAATTTATAGAAATAGAGGTTCAGGAAACCAATAAAACTTACTGGCTGGGAGAATACAAACATTTGAATCCAAGCTTCCTAGAAGTAATGTGCATCTCCATACCTAAATTAAGTCTCTTATGCTGCATTATAAATTTATTTTCCTTCTCCTCATTTATTTTATAGCAGTAATTATAATTAATGCTTTAGATAAGGAGCACTGCTTATGAACACTTTTATAGTCAGCTATTCCTGTGATAATGCTATATAACAAGCCACCCAAATGTCTCAGTGGCTATTACCAATACACATTCACATTTTCTGGGGTAGCTCCTCTCCAGGGTACATGACAACTTCTTTAACAGAAATAATTTATCTTGTTTGAAGTCAGGCTGCAGAAATTGTGGCTCCCTGGGTGTGCTCTACTCACATAGAGCAAGAGAGTGAGCCATCCATGAAAGCACTTTTAAATCCTCTTGTCAGAAACAGCATGTGTATGTATACTCACATTGTATTGGCCAAAAACAATTCACAAAGCTAAGCCCAAAGTCAATGGGGCAAGGAAAGAAGAAAGAATTAGAGGAAAAAATGTACAATAAACCACTTGTAATGGGATTATATTCAAATCCCAGATGTACTATTCAGTAGCAACGTGACCTTGGGCGAGATATTTAATACCTCTGAACCTCAGTTCCATCCTTTGTTAAAAAATAATAAGACAATGACTTTTTCCACTGTATAAGTTTGTTATGAGAATTTAACATTAGGGCAAATGTAAATGGATTAGCATGGTTCTTAGTTAATGTTAAATATTCAGTAAATATATGTGTTAGGACTCATAAACCAAATATATATGTGTATACACACACACACCACACACACACACACACACCCTGCACATCCTGCCATCGTCCATTCTGTGCTGCTGTGGAAAAAGTTTTTACTTCTTAGGTAAAACTGGAAGAAGTCCCATAAAACTTTTTGGCTTTCTTGGTTAAAAAGGCCCTCTTTTTTTATTACAATAAAAAAGAACCTTACATCAGAGCTTTATATATCTTTAATACAGAGTGGGAAGGGAGGATTATGTCTAAGAAACAGTGAAAGACTAGATAATATAGGAATTCATAGGCCACAATAAGGAAGCTGAACTTCATTTTAGGTGAGAAGACAATCTGTTAAGCGGATTTTCAAAGGAGGAGTTGTTATATCTGACTTGTGTTTTGTGGTATCACCATAGCTGAAGTGTTGGAAATACACAGTAGGGAGTTCATTTATGGGGGTGAGTTGAACTACTTAACTGTGGAAGTGATATAGACTGGGTGGAATTTTGATATATTTCTCAGAAGCTATAAGAAATTCTGATGAACTGAATATGTGATATGAGAGGAAGTAAAGAGTGAAGATGACTCCAAGTACAGGCCTGAGCAGATGGAAGAACAACACGTACGGAAACGAGGAAGGCTGGGGAAAAGCATGTTTACGTGGGAAAAGGAGAAATTATTTTTGGATATGTAGACTGTGATATGCTTATTAAACATTCAAGCAGAGATGTTTAATAAATAGATATATGAATTTGGGGCTCAGTTGAAATATTGGGGCTGGAGACACGTAGTAAGTGTCAGGATATTGATTTCATTCAATGTAATTGGACTAGGAGAGATTAACTAGCATATATTGAGAAGAGAACAGTTTCATGATCTGAAACATGGGATTCTTCAATGCACAGAGTTTGGGAAAATGAGGAAGAATAAATAAAGGCGTAGAAAAAATTGGCTACAGTGTCATCTTAGAGGACACGTGAGGGGGGTGTCTATGAAGCCAAGTGAAGAAAAATATTTTAAGAAGAAGCCATTGGATTAGTTGTGATAGACAAAATAAGACAGAGGCCTGAGAATTGCCCACTAAATTTGGTAATGTGGAGGGAACTGGTGATACTGACAGAAGCAGTTCCAGTGGGGGTGAGGATATGAAGCCAGAAGATGAAAACAATGGTGAATGACAGGTACAGTAGTGAAAAGAAATGGGTGAGGAGCTGGAAGGTGATCAAGTAGAAAATATTTTTTAAAATATATGCAAGTTAATGAAAACGTTCCAGTGAAGAGGGAGAATTTGATAGTGCAGGAGACAAGAAGGACCAACTACAGGTGCAGAGTCCTCTATGGATGAGACAGGACGGCTCCAGGGCATAAGTGAGGAGGCTGAACTTAGACGTGAACACAGGCACTTCATAAGAGAAGAGAAGTGAAGGAAAAAACCTGCAGAGGCAGGTAGGTTTTTAGTGTTTGATGTTGACAGCGTGTGAAAATTCTGATTGATTTTATTAAAGCAAAATCATCAACTATGAGTGAAGAGTGGGAAGAGGAGTTAGAGCTTTTGAGAGAGAATTAAATATGTGAAACTGTCCAGACAAGTAAGAGACTGAATTAACTAAAACAATCATATTTGTAAGGAAAAATAAGAATTCATCATAGCGTGTGTTCTAGATTCATATTCAACTCAGGTGAAGGTAGAATGTGGGCAGGATATTTGTGCAAGGCGGTCTTGTTAATGGTTGTTTTTAGAGTCAAAGCTAAGTAAGAATAGAAGAAAACAAATTAATTATTGATATTTAAGACAGGTAGAGAAGAGAAAGACACATGAGTTTTGAGAGGCAGAGAAATGTGGTGGGACCAGAGGATTGGAACTCTGGATAAGGTGGAGAAATTTGGGGGGTAAGAGGACAAGAGAAAGTGAGCTAAAATATTAGGATAGAATGTGGGGAACCAAAATGCTAGAAATTAAGGTTGTGAAAGGGTATACTTCTAGGCACTTTGATTTGGCTGTCCTTGGACTCTCTGTCCACTTACCTTCCGCCATTCCTGCAATGCCTTATTTTTTTCTCTTTTTCCTTGCCAGTCTGACCATACGCTTCCCTCAAGGCCTGGGTCAAGTTTTTCTCAATTAAGCTATCAATTATAATGTATTGTACAGTGGTTTTCTTCATCCTTGAAGCCACACATCAATGGAAGTTGGTGCTACACAATATAGATCTATAATAAATGTGATGACAATGAGCCCTGATTTTCTTTAGTAGTTTTATAACTGAAGGGTTGTTTATTCATATACTGGATCTCTATCACTCTTATAAAATAGTTAACAAATAATTGTTTAAAGAATAAAATAAAAGACCAGGGCAGTAGTGTGCACTTATAGTCCCAGCTACTTTGGGAGGCCGAGGCAGGAGAATTGCTTGAGCCTAGGAGTTCAAGGCTGTGGTAAGCTATGATCGTACCACTGTAATTCAGCCTTGGTGACAGAGTCTGTCCAAAAAAAAAAAAGAATAAAATGAACCAACAATAAAACTGTCCTCATTTCACATCAGTCTTATTTAATGAACTGTTCTTACAGATGCCAGTTCTTTGTGGCCATTTACTAGGTATATGATCTTTGATCTATCTTTGAACTTCTATAAGCTTAACTTTCCTTACCTATGAAACATTCTTAAAATTAATCTGTGAATTAAAATAATATATTGTGTTCATCTTAGCACGTTATCTAGAGCAGTTTGTATAAAATAATTGGTACTTAAATAAAATATGTGACATATGCTGTCACAGATCTCTATCAATATCAGTATTACCAATATAGTATGAATATTCAACTGGTAATATCACAAAAAACATAGTTATATCAAGGTTTTCGATATTAGAAAATCAAGATACTAATTGTAATGTTTAATGATTTAAAGTCGCAAGGTCCTGCATTTGCTAAATTTATGTTCAGCATTCTATGGACTGCATGATACAGTGTATATGAATATGATTACATAGTCAATTAACATTTTTGTGATTTTAATGATGGTTTATATAATGATCAAGGCAGATAGAAAAATGTAGAGATTTCTAAGGGGAAATGGGTCTGTCTCTGCGAGTGGAGAAGACCTTGTCTAATTCCATGTTCCTCTTTTTATATGCTTTATGTTTAGGTAAAGGTTAATTATAATTAGGACTGAATTCCTTTCTATGTTTGGATATGACTTAAAGGTTACGTTGTACGTACTGTGGGGAAAGTTCCATTTGCATTCTCTGAATGGTGGTCAGTGTCCCATGGCCTAATTACCCCATTCTTTAAGACCAAAATAACTGTTTCCCCTGGTTATTTTTCTGTAACCATTTCCTCCTTATTGTTTTTCTATAACTGCTTTCTCCTTTTTGCTTTTCTGATTTCCATTACCTCTCACTTGTTTTTCTGTCCCTAACACTATGGAAATGGCTTTCAGTGAAACAAAGGAAAGTAGTAGTTTCTTAAAAATATCATTGCTAGGAAGGGAAAAAGACTTATAGAATTGTAAGGTTTTTTCTTTAATCTAAAAGATTAAGATATTAATTCTAAGTGAACAATATACATTTTCAAATGTTTGTTTCCATACCAGGAGCAACCACTAAAATATTATTCCAAAAGATATGATAAAAAACCAACAAGTAAATTACAATAGAATTAGAAAATACTCAAATAATTATAAACAATAAAGAAGGGGGAAAATAGAGAAATGAAAATCAGAGGGGACAAAAATAAACAAATCACAAAGTGTCAGAGCTAAATTTAATTATATCAATGATTATATTAAATATAAATGGTCTAAATACATCCATTAAAAAAGAGATGGGCAGATTAGATACAAATATAAGACCTAACAATAAGTAGTGTATAACAAATCCACTTTAAACATTATGACATGAATAGATTAAAAGAAGAGATAGGATTTGTGGTTTCAGCTTGGAAATTTAAAGAGCTACAGAGTCACTCCTGTCTTTACATTAAGATAAAAAGCTGAAAATCAAAAAAATATTTAGACCCATCAGCAAATTGAGGTAACAGAGTAAAGAGCCACCCCAAAATTTAGAGAATCACTGTTGAGATCAGTTTACTGGGAACTGATTACTTCCAGCTGGCTGGAACCATAAACTGCTAGGAACATTTAAATGTTAATTGTGATGAACAGCTGAGGGTGAGCATTGATTAACTTGAGGGTGAGCAACTAATCAGAGAAGTCTCAGGTTTTACCTCTCTGAACTACACCAGGTTCTTAAGGTGAAGAACCAAGATCAATAAGATCAATCGCCTGTCTTGTCTTTCACAGGGAAAGGGAAAAAGTAACCATTTGAAGTAGACTCAGCGTGTAATCCGTAACAAAGGCCTACACTCCAGTGAAGAAGACTTTTCTAGAGATTTATCTCACATAAAAAAGAAGCAAAATGACCCCAATCCAGCCACCCCTAGCCTTCTTGCCTCACCTGAGTAAGGAAAGGGTTGTAAGAAACAATGTGAAGGTCACAGCCATATGGATACAATCCTACTAGAAGGCTGGTTTAATTATAAGGTTATAGCTTACTTCCCTGCTTTCATTTTTTATTTCCACACTAATGAGTCTCTTGTTTAACACCAGTGGATTATAAATGAAAGAGCTACAGGGTTCAGGTTCTATTTATGAAAGAGTTTTTAGTAAAACCCAAAGACAATAGCAGAGACAAAAGTAAAAAGACTAAAGATATCATATTAAAATGCTTGAAAAATATGCCTCAAAATGGCCAAGGTCATCAAAAACAAGGAAAGACTGAGAAATTGTCACAGCTATGAAGAATCTAAGGACACATGACAAGCAAATATATTGTGGTTTTCTGGATGGGATACTGAACAGAAAAAGACATTTGATAAAAGCTAAGTCAATCTGAATGAACTATGGACTTTTGTTAACAATGTATCAATATTGGTTCATGAAATGTAACAAATGTACCAACTAGTGTAAGATAATAATGGGGAAACTGTATTTGGGGATATTTGGGAGCTTTCTGTACTATTTCTCAATTTTTCTGTAAATCTAAAAATGTTCTAAAAATATGAAACCTATTAAAAAATAAAAGATAAGCAATGCACCATGCAAACACAGACAATGAAACCAACATGCCTGAGTGGCTATACTATATCAGGAAAAGCAGATATGATGGTTAATTTCATGTGTCAACTTGATAGAACATGGGATGCTCAATAGTTGGCTAAATATTATATCTTGGTGTGTCTGTAAGGCCGCTTCCAATAGAGATTAGCATTTGAGTCAGTGGATTCAGTAAAATAGATTGCCCTTCCCAATGTGGGTGGGTACCACCCAATCCACTGAGGATCTGGATAGAACAAAAAGGCAGAGAAAGACAGAGTTTGCCCCATGTCTGACTGATTGAGCTAGGACATCATTTTCTTCTGTCCTTTGATTCAAACTAGGATTTACACCATCAGCTCCCCCAGGGACTTCAGATTCAGACTGGGACTACACCACTGGCTTTCCTGGTCTCTAGCATGCTAGCAGATCATGAAACCTCACAGCCTCCATAATTATTTGATCTAATTCCTTATAATAAATCTCTTATATTTATAATCTCCTATTAGTTCGATTTCTCTGGAGTGCTCTGGAGAGCACTGACTAATAAAGTACTGACTGTTACAACCAAACAAGACAAGTTACTTGGGATAAAATAAGATATTTTATAAGGACAAAAAGATTCCTTTATTAAGAAGAAAAAAATCCTAAATTTATATATACCTAATAAGAGGGGTCCAAAATACACGAAGAAATATTGATAGTATTAAAAGGATTAAACTTAGACACCTTAACTTACTCCTCTATAATTGGTTGAATAAATAGACAAAATAATCAAAGTCATAGAATATCTGAACACTATCAATTATCCTGACTTATTTGTTATTTTTATCATAGTCTACTAAATAACAGGAGAATACTGATTCTCTTCAGAGTGCTTAGACATTATGAAGATAGACCATATTGTGTATCAAAAACATATCTTATTAATTTAAGGTTAATTAACAGAATGGAAATTATTCAAAGTGTTTTCTCTGACCATAAGGAATTAATTTAAAAATTAATAAAAGGATAACTAGAAAGTTCCCAAGTATCAGGATACTTCCTTAAAAGCATCCTACTCAATAATCCATGTATCAGGAAGAAATTCTAAAGGAAAATTAGAAAATATTTTGAATGTAAAGACAATGAAAATACAAGATATTCATATTTGTGGGATATATCTTAAAGGAACGTTTATAACATTAAATGCATGTGTGTGTGTATATATGAAAAGAATAAAGAATTCAAGTATATAATTTGACATCACCCTAAGAAACTAAATAAGCATATTTAATCCAAGGCAATCAGACAAAAATAAATAAGAAATATAAAAGGATAAGTAGATGAATAGGAGAAAAGAGAAACAGTACTGAAAATGAGTGAAATAAAAGCTAGGTCTTAAAAAGAAATTAAAATTAAGAAATCTTATTCACATTTTCTAAGAAAAAAAAAGTAAAGACAGAAATTTCCAGTATTGTTGACCAGACATTAAGTCATAATTAGGAAATTCTTAAAACAGCATTATTCAAATAAATTTAACTACTTAGATGAAATGACATAATCATTAAAAAGCACACACTACCATCATTTACCAAAGATGTATTACATACATTAAATAGCCTGGTATCTAATGACATTATTGTATATATATTTAAAAACCATCCTGTGAAGAAAACACCAGACTCAGATGGTTTCACTGGTTAATTCTATCACTTCAAAAAGAAATACTACTTCTATGCAAATTTGTCCCAGAAAGTAGAGAACCAAATCTTTTTTAATTCTCTTATAAGGCCTTCATTAACCTTATAACAAAACCAGATATAGACATTAAAAAAACAACAAGCAAACAAAGAAAATGCTACAGACTAATATACCTCCTAAGCATAGGTGAAACAATCCTAAAAAAATTAGTAAATTGAATACATCATTATATTAATAGAATAATACATTATAACCAAGTATGTTTTAACAATGGTTCAACATTTGAAAACCAATCAATATAATCCACCATATTAATAGACTAAAAAGAAAAAACAGGTGATTACCTTCATAGATGCAGAGAAAGCACCTAACAAAATTCAACATCCATTCATAATAATATAATAAAACTCTTAGCAAACTATGAGTAGAAAAAAAAACCTTTCCTAATTCTGATAAAAGGCAACTACAGAAAACTACAGTTAACATCATACTTAATAGTGAAATAGTCATTGCTTTTCCCCATATTAGTTTCCTACAGCAGCCTTAACAAATAACGCAAACTGGGTGGCATAAAACAAGAGAAATTTACTCACTCAGAGTTCTGGAGGCTAGAAGTCCAAAATCAAGATGTCAGCAGGACGATGCTCCCTCTGAAGGTTCTAAGTAACAATCCTTTCTTGACTCTCAGATTCTGATGGCCCCCAGCATTGCTTGGCTTGTGGCAGCATATCTCTAATCTCTGCCTCCATCTTTACATGACTGTCTTCTCCCTATTCATCTGTGTCTCCCCAGATCTCTCTCCTCTTATAGTGACACCTGTCATTGGCTTTAAGACTCACCCAAATTCATTCCATTTGCAACAAACCCTATTCCATTTGCAACAAACCCTATTTTCAAATAAGGTTACATTCACAGGTACTCAGGGTTAGAATTTCAACATAACCTTTTGCACAATACAAGTTAATCCACGACATCCCCTATGATCAGAAAATAGGCAAGTATGTATATTCTCATTAGTCCTATTCAATATTGTACTGGAAGTCCTAGCAAGTAGAGTAATAAACTCATATAACTTTATATATTGACAGTATTTTATGTTGAAAGTAAATAATAATAATTTATCCTATACAATTTTAAATGAACATGATGAGTATATTAATCTTCTCCAGAGAAAAGAAAGCAATAGGATATAACATTTTATTTTTTATATATACATATCTCATATATATGTCATATATATCTCATATATATCATATATATGTCTCATATATTATATAAAGAGACAGAGAGACAGAGACAGACACAAAAGAGATAGATGGAGAGAGAGAGATATCGGGTCACTCAATTGTGGGGACTGGCAATTTCTGAATTTGCAGAGCAGGCTGGAGGTTGGAAATTCTGAGAAAGAGTTAGTATTGTTGATATTGTAGTCCTGAGTCCAAAGGCAGTCTGGAGAAAGATTTTGTTCCTCTTTGTGGGATCCCAGTCTTCTCTTATAAGGCCTTCAACTGATTATATGAGCCCCACCCACATTATGAAAGATGGTCTGCTTTACTAAAAGTCTATTGATTTAAATTTTAATTATATCCAAGAAATACCTTCATAGCAACATTTCTGGGGATGACCAGCAACTGGGTGTCATAGCCTAGCCAAGTTGACATACAAAATTGACTAGCACAATGAGAAATACTTTGTAACCTTTTTTAAATGAATTTTAGATTCTGCAATTTGGGTGTTTGTGGAGCTGGATTTGGTTCCATATGTAGTTAGGTTTGGATATGGAATGTAATAGTACTGAAATAAGCCCTTGATCAAATGGTATATTTGCTCTTAGATCAAAGTAAAACATATATTTGATGTTGGGGTTAAATTGAAATGAATAGCTCTTCGCTAAAGCTCATGAACAGAGACTATAGACAAACAACCATATCCAAGTTTTAAAATCTTCTGTTACTACCTGCACAAGAAAGCATTTGAGCCAGTATCCTCTGACAGTTAAGGTAGCAGTGTCTTTATCTGACATAATAGTGTCTGATTGAAAATTCCATAGTTCTGTACAGTGGCAATGATGTTACTATTCATTGATAGGTGAGGGAAATGAATACTTAGATAAAAGTTCTCAAGGCTGCATAATCAGTTTGTGGTGTTCACGTGCTGTTTTACACAGACTGTAAACTAGATACAGTCATTTTGAAAGCACTATTATAATTAAATGGATTGGGGAAAGACCATTTGGGAAAATAAGGAAATTCATTTTTAATCAAACGTATGAGATACACATTATGGCTATTCTTTTTTTCTACTATAAACTCTATGAATTCTCATCCAATGATAAAGATCATGAGGACCATAAAAGCATAAATCCTAAATATTCCAGAGGATTAGAAGCCAATATTTAACTTTTCATTCTCTTTCATTTTTAAATTGCTTTTCCTGTTTGATGTTTCTTTTATATATTTGAGGTAACTTCTCTGATATTCTAATTGCTCAATAGGTGTTTATCATTGCAAACAATAACTTTATTGTTAAATGGCTCTTTCATAGTTTTGCTTTTAATGGAAGTACAGATATTAGGACTATGAAAGTAATTACACTCTCGTGATATTTCATGAACCTGTTTTCCAAGAGTAAACTAAGAACTTAGTGTAAAAAGTTCCACATGGCAAATAAGATGATTTGTAAAAACAAATGTGTTTATACATATGCACACACATATTTACATACACACATACATACACATATATGTGTACATTCATTTAAATAACTAATATTTTGGCATTTTATATTGCAATGGCTCTGTCAAAATTTATGTGTAAATCTGGTGCACCCAAAGGCTAAATTAGAAGTTTCTTTATATCTTTATATGTTTACAAATGCTTTAAAGATTTATCAGTACTAAAATACTTTATATACATGTTTTTCTAAAACTTATAATTTGCTTCATTTATCAATATCTTTAACCATTTATGGTCAGAGATTTTACATATAAATATATGAAAAAAGATTTAAGAATTTGGCTAAAGATGAAGGCATTCACTATACTGTCCTTAATAATTTTTTAAAAAGTGGTTATTATTATTAAGAGCATTAATAGTCTTATTATGTTTTACCACTATCAATTGATTTGACCCTCAAAGTACACTCTCCTACAGCTTTATCCAAAGAAAATATATTTTACTATAGATGGTTTAAATTAGATTTTCCAAAAGGGGTGCCCTTCATCCCATAGGGTGTTGGGAGTGCAGTGTGGTACATGTTATTTAGTACATCATGTGCCCGGGTCCCAACTCTTACTCTGGTTTCCTCTAGCTGCTGATGCAGCCACCAATTCTGGGTAGGCTTTGACCTCCTTTGCATTGGTGCACATTATCAGTTTTCACTTAGATCTAGACCCTCTACCTCTATTTTCTACCTAGGGATTTGTCCGACACAACAGATTGACACTGCTGTTGGCAGCCAACCTAACACTCAAATATGTGAACCCAAATGTGCATAGTAGTTACCCCTGATGGCATCATCACTGACCTGTCAGGAATAGATGGTGATGGATAAATCCTTCCCGTTTATGCCCCAGGCAGTCACTTCTAGGATGTATTTCATAAGGCTTCTCGAAAGGCTACAGGTGAGATCAACACTAGCCAACCATAGCGGTGATCAATTTGATAAGTCAATCTCGTGTTGTTTTTCTTTCATTCTCTGTCCCCAACTCCTGTTCTCTGGGATGACCTACCAAATATTCTCCCTGTACAGCAAATCTTTGGTTTTTGCTTTGTATTTTCTGAACCAAGACTAAATCTGCATTCAAATACTTTGGCAAATATTGTATACTAAATATTTCTCAGAAAATGCATAAAATACATTTAGCTTAATAAAAGTTTTGAGAAATCCAACAGTAAATAAACTTGTTAACTTTATATTCCCTAGAATATCCCACTTATTTGACCACAAAACCTTTTTTCCCCTGCATAATACTTATTGACATCTTAATACTAAAAATATGGTTATGGCAAGAACACTAATGATGTATTTCTTCCATCATTTCAGCATAAATTTAATCCTTGGAGCCATGAAAAAGTTTATCCTTTATCTTAATTTTTGTGATATTATATGCATTAAAAAACATGATCTTTGCTATGATTTACCAAATTCACTCATATATCCTAGACATGTCTTTAAGGCCATTATCTAAAGTTGCTCATAATTCTTGTTTTAGCTACAAACACTTGCCTCAAAAACTGGGCAGAGATAATAAAAATTAAAATTAAATTTGAAAAAGTAAATAATTGAATGATTATTACATGCAAGGCCATTTGGAAAAATCTAAAATAAATAAAAAATATTAAGACTATTTCTGCTTCAAAGAAGTTCCAAATATCAAACAACCACCAAAAAACCCCAAACAAACAATAGTATTTATGTTCTGTAGTACTGTCTACTTATAATCATTTCGTTTTCTCCCAGAAACATGGCCATCTTTGCCTTCCATCATATTTCCTTGAAGGTAGGTGAGTTGCTTTGTTCAAGGAAGCATGAACAGCATTGACATACATTACTTCTTTCCATACTTAGTAATTGTAGGAGCACAAGTTGTTATGAAGGAATCACTGATTCAAGTACCAGAAAGTAAAGTGCTCAAACATTTCTTAAAAAGTAAAAGTGCATGTTAAAGGGAAACCAGAGCCAATCTGAAAGAACTCTCAACAACCAAAGTTGGAAAAATGTAATCAACAAAATAAACAAGGTAGTATTAAATTATAACTTAAACTGTAAAACAATTATTATGGAGTCCATGGTAATGTAAGTAAATGATGACTAAGTAGAGGAGAAAAGACAAGACTTCCTTACAGAAGAATTCCAAATGATAGATAGTGTTACAGGCTGAATTGTGTTTCCCTAAAATTCATGTTGAAGCCCTTATCCCCATTACCTCATATGTGACTATATTTGGAGATAGGGCTTTTAAAAATGTGATTAAGTTAAAATGAGGCCATTAGGGTGGGGTCTAATTCAATCTGACTAGTATCCTTATAAAAAGAAGAGACAAAGAGAAAGGGAGACATTGGGGTGAGTGTACACAGAGGTACAGCCATCAGAAGAGATAGCCAAGGGCAGCCATCTGCAAGCCAGAAGAGAGGCCGCTGAGGAAACCTACCCAGCTTGCATCTTGATCTAGTACTTCCAGCATCCAGAACTGTGAGGAAATAGGTTTCTGTTGTTTAAGCCACCCAATCTGTGGTATTATGTTATGGCAGCCCTAGAAAACTAAGATAAATAGGTGGATAGTTAGATATAGATACTCTCACTCAAGGAGGTGGAGCTAAATCTTCACAAGTGGGATGTAATTAATGACTTGGTACAAAAAAATAGGATATGGAAAGGAAAAAAAATAGTAACTTTAATATTGGAGAAAGCTGGAAGACACCACCTAAACCAGGTGATCAAGGTTGACATCAATTGTAATGTCATGTTGATGCCACATACCTACCGATAGATGTGAGGAGAAGGGTGCTTGATCTCTGTGGTATTCTCCCCCTGAACCCTATGACGTTTACTTAATAATGAGAAAACCATCAGACAAATCCAAAGTGAGGGATGACTTATCTGTCTAATACTCTTCAAAACTGTAAAGATCATCACAAAGAAGAAAAGCTTAGAGACTATTGCAGACCAGAGGAGACAAAGGGGACATGGCAAATAAATGCAATGTGATGTCCTGGATTGAATAATGGAACAGAAAAAGATACTGGTTGAAAAGATAGTGAAATCTGAATATAGTATAAAGGTAAGTTTATAATAATGTACCAATACTGATTTCTTACTTGTGACAAAGTTAGCATGGTTATATACAAAACTACATACACTTAATCTAGACAAATTCTGAAGTCCTCCAAATGAAATATTGACAAGGTATAGCTAAGCTTTGAGCTGGTGATAATTTGTGCTGAAATGTATTTCACAAATGACCAAGTTGATTTATATTTTTCTTGCCCAGTGCTCTTCTCTGGAACAAGGATTGTGCCTGAGAAAATAACATATTTTATTAATATTTCTTTATTCACTGAAATATTCTACTTCAGTGAAGGCTGTATTTGGGGGCAATTTGGTGGAATAGGACACCTTAGTTCAAGATTTCCTACCCGTCATCCCTTTTTCTTACTTTCGAAAAATACAAAGAATATTCTTTTGTCTTCCTTTCAATAATCATCCTAATCCAAAATTCAGCCTCCAAACCCCAACACTGGCTTCACAGAAATATTTTATTAACACTGAACATAGGCCCAGGACTGTTGCATATGATTACTGGAATGACTTGTGAGAGCTCAAAGAGGTAATATGTCTTTCTCACAGTCTGCAGATATTTTTCCATTACATGGATTTAATAACTCTAATAGAGATATCACTATTTCCCAGTCACTCAAACTACAAAGGTGAGCCTCATCTGGACCCATCCTTATCCAATAACCCACACACTTGATTATTCACTTCTAAATTTTTCTCAAATTTATTGAATATATGTAATTTATCATTTTTTCTTATCCAACTCCTCATTTCTAATTTTCTAGCAGATTTACTGAATTCTGTGTGTGTGTGCATGCTTGCACACATGTGCATGCAAAGGGTTAAATTGAGATGAATAAATGTGGGAGATCATACTGATTCTATGACTTAATATACTGACATAAAATTCAAACTCTTTCTGACCTTGTGCTTACAATTGTATGAAAGTTTAGCTACTGTGACAAGCTGCTAACTGCATGTTTGACTTTCTCAAATTTTGAACATTGGGATCCTTCTGCAAGAGACATCAACAAGTACCAGTTTCTATATGTATAGTTTAGAAATTTTACTTTTATAATTGAGGGAAAATAACTTATCTTCTTTACTATTTAAGAACTTACTTTTTCTTTCATCAGTTCTATGCAGGTTTCTTTTGTGTCTATATCCCCATTTAAATCAGTATGGCAAATCTAAATAGAAGTAGGTTATTATTATGTTATTAATGTTGAATATTTAAAATGAAAGTGGTCTTTTGTCCACTTGAGACACTGTATTCAGGCGGGAGTACCATTAAAAATAACAAAAAGATAAGATGAATTTTCCATAAGTAACAACAGAGCAATGTCTAGCAAAAGACCTAAATTTAGGTCCCTGCTGAAAGACAGGAAAAATGTATATTAGAGTGAGGAAGATCTAATTTAGTGTAAGACAGTATTTAATATTCAATATCGGGTTTTTGGTGCCTTGGTGCTGTAACTCTAATTTGTTAGCATCTCAAAAAATATGCCACCATATTCTTCATAATGTTGAAGCTTGTGAAACTTGACAAATAATGGATAGCAGGTGTGATTAATTTTAAGGAACTATATGGCAATATACCGCCAATTTTATTTCTCATAAACAGAATTTAAGCATGAAATAGAGCACCTTTTTCCTCCAGAAGTATTACTCTCTTTTTAAATAATTTAATGTTATGGAAGTCTTAAATATCTTTGTTCTTATTTTGGATCAAATCTATAGCATTTTTTATATGGTAAGAATTCTAGTGAGGAAGCCAAACTCAGCAGCATTAAAAGTCTTTATAGATGAACGAAATGAAACATACATGAATGAAACTGCTGATGTTGGCTTCCAAAATATTTTATTTTAGATATTCTATTTCTTGTAGAAATCTCCAATCAGATAGAAATCATCTCGCAAAATGAAATTTTTGTGTTAAAAACCTTTATCCCTGCCTACCTGCAACCCTGTTATCACATACACTCCACTTTTGCAGTGAAATTAGTATGTAATATTCCTGTAGAGAGTAAATTTATGAAGAACACCTCAGGTTTGTGCTGCATCCATTTGTAAGGTGATGTTTTTAACCACTCAGTTGAGCCAGGGAGCAGGGAAGATGGAGGCAATATAGTTTTCTAGAATTTTGACTTAAGTCTTCAAAAATTAACCATTTGAGTTATTCCAAATCCTTGAAAGTTTCAAGCACCTACATTCAATATAAACAAAGAAATATCAGACCAAAATACAACTAATTTTTAGATTACCTTCTCTTTTGAATACTTCACACTACAACAGATTCTGCTTTGCTGAACTTCTATATGAAAATCCTATCTGGTAGATTAAAACCTACAACATTTTAGTATTTATTCTATTGATTAAATTAACTTAAAATTTCTCATTGATTTACAGATTTATAGTCACTCTATAATATTCTTAGAATATTGTAAGTCAACTAAAATGTTGAGATTTTTAAGCATAAACATTCAACCATTTTTTGTGCAGGTTTTAACAAACAATAGACATCCATATATATGAATAAACCATTGCTGTGAGTAATTTGCTATTATTGTCTTTTTAAGAAAATAATTAAATCTTCTTATTTAATTTTAAGACAGAATATTTAACTGAAATGTACATTTTAATTACAGTATTGGTATTTCTGACCAAGCAAGACTGGATTCACAATCATAGATTATAATTGAAAACTCTTTTGATAACTTAGATTTGAATACTTTTATCCTTACACTGATGAAATACTTCCTTAATATCTATATTCTAATTCAGTATTTACCATAAAGCTACCCCTCCTATTAATAAGAGGCAATACTTTTTTTTACAAAATAGTACAGTCCAAATTCTTGAAAAGACAAAATAATTTATAATATAGCACATATTATTTATTTTAACATACAATATTTTACTTCAATTTACTGTACCCATGGGGTTAGAAATAGATATTTTACTTCAATTTACCAGGACCATGTCATTGGTGAGTCTCCTAAATGTAAAGGCAGACATACTTACTCAGTTAGGTGGCATTAAAATTAATATACCTTTCAATAAAAGATCTTCCAAAGATGTAAAAAGAACCACATCCTGAAACGTTATAATTAATTTACTACTTTCATCTGCCCATTCATTGTGATCCATTCACATCATGGGAGAGCCTGGACTATAGACTATATTGAATAGACACTGCACCATTTACAGAGCAACATTTTCCTTGAGCAAAATATTTTAAAGTAGTACATGACTCAGAAATTAATACATTATCATATTAAGTAATTCCATTAAGATGAACATATATAGCTTCAGTTTTTGAAAAATAATTAATTTCACGAATTTAAAGTTTCTTTTTTAAAGTTTTAAAATTATTTTTAACATTTTAATTGTTAAAATTGTAAAAGAAACTTTCTGTGCATTTGCTTCCAGTTTGAAATGGAAAAGTTGCACAACTAAATATAGATTCTATATTTTATATGATTCATAAATGCTAATTTTATGGTAGTCATAATAAGAGTAACAGTGGAGACAGTATTTATTGTGTCGTATGATTATTATGTGACAGGCAATGGGTTACATCTTTCTTTTATTATCCTCTCAAACTCCTTTGAGTAAATTTCTGTTACTCCCATTTTGCAGATGAGGAAGTTAAAGTTCAGAGAGTTCAAGTAACTTGAACAAAGTTGTAAACCAGTAAGTAGTGCAGCTAAAATTTGAATGCATGTTTATATTGCCAAAGCTCATGTCCTTAAGCTCTACAGACTTTCTGATAGAAATCTTCAAGAAAGCAAAGCTAATAAGTATAATGGAATAAAATATATTAAGGAATCTAGGAGAACAAAGTAGAAAACAGAAGGGAGAACATCAGACACATTTATAAAATATGGTTGGGTCCACTGTAAGGGAAGAAATCCAGTACTTTTTGTCACTGTCTTCTGCACTGATGATGGAGCACTGCTTCTACTAATGATGATTCAGTATTTTCATGGTGAATTAACTTGAAATAATTTTCTACAGAGTCTTTATAGAACCAATGCACACTTTCTTTTTGCAAAAAGTGTAGCAGTAAAAACTTGTAATTTAAATTATTAAAGAGAAAGAAATACATAACAATAGTGTTGCTTAGAAAATAAGCAATTTTTCACTGCTAATACAGTGAATGCCTTTTATTTTCTGTCTAAACACCATATATTAAATAATTACTGGGCCTTTATTTTTCTGTGATATTTTGAAAATACTTCCAAGCTGAAGAATATAAATTGTTTTCTTACACAATCATAGAGTCAAAAATTAAAGGTTATATTTTTCATCCATAAATAATGCAATTACTATTCATTTTGAAAAATAAGAAAAATAAAACCGAAATAGGCATGACTTGGAGAAGAAATGTCATGATATCATGGTACTGACAACAATAATACAGTGACAGGGTGGGTGACATCAAGGGTTCTGTTGGCAGGAGTAGCTATCTCAATTTGCCAGCCTAACAAACTGAATTACTATGTGGGCTGCAAACATATTACTTAAGTCCTAGAAACTCCACAATGGTTCTATATTCTAGAATTATTAGAAGAGGGGAGCCACACAATTTTTGATAATATGAAGGAATTGGTCACACACACACAATTTTTTATATATATAGCCACACACACACACACACACACGTAGATTGAATCTATATAGAGAGAGAAAATCAAGGGAGGGATCTTAAATTCATTGTAAAATCTCAAAAATATGAACAAAGATGTTTTAGCCCGTTTGTGTTGCTATAAAGAAAATACCTGAGGCTGGGTAATTTATAAAGAAAAGAGATTTGTCCTGTAAGCTGTACAAGAGGCATCACAACAGCATCTGCTCCTGGTGAGGGCTTCAGGGAGCATCCAATCAAGGCAGAAGTTGAAGGGGGAACAGGCGTGTCACATGGGGAGAGCGGGAGCAAGAGAGGCCAAGGAGCAAAAGAGGCTCTTTTAAACAACCAGCTCTCCCGTGAATTAATAAAATGAGAACTTGCTCATTATCTCAGGGATGGCACCAAGCAATTCCAAAGGTGTTCACCCCCGTGACCAAAACACTTCCCACCATGCCCCACCTCCAACACTGGGGATCAAATTTCAACATGAGATTTGTTGGGGCCAAACATCCAAGCCATATCAAAGGGTAAGATAATGTCTCCTGATTCCTCCATGTTTTGGATCAAACTCATGGAAGAACATTGGCCAAAAAAACTGATAGAATTAATCATTTAAGTGTGATCAGTTTTTCTCTAGGTAAGACTTGGCATAAATACTGATGGCTCCTGCTATGGACCGAATGCTCATGTCCTCCCAAAATTTGTCTGTTGAAGTGTGGTATCATGTGTGATTGGCTGAAAATTGTACCCAACACACACACCAAAAAACCAAACAAACAAAAAATCAATGACCCAATCACCAATGTGATGGTATTTGGAGGTGGGGCCATTGAGAGGGAATTAGGTTCAGATGAAGTCATGAAAATGCAGCTCCCAAAATGGGATTAGGAGGAAGAGATCAGAGTCCCTTTTCTCTTTGCCGTGGGAGGATAGAAAAAGAAGATGGACATCTTCAAGCTTGGAGGAGTGGCCTCACCACACAATGAATGCCAGTTCCATTAACCTTGGATTTCCCAGCTTTCAGAACTTTAAGAAATAAATGCTTGTTGTTTAAGCCACCCAGTTTATGGTATTTTGTTATAGTATCCCACACTGCCTAAGACAGTTCCCGTCTTTATTCTCCAGTGGTATTATGCTTAGTTCTCTATGTAAATTCCTCTACAACTAGACTTGCAAGTGCCTTATAAGTCATAAACCACTAGTATACGGCTGAATGAAAGCCAATAGAAGTATTCTTACATGTAGTCTACTGCAGGACAAAACAAATTTCTCACATTTATACAGTACATAACATTTTTCAAAGTGCTTTTACGTCTTTTACTTCATTTTGCACCTTTACACTATCTCTGCAAGAACAGTTATTATATCCATTTTTGAGGTAAAAACAATTGAGTTCATAGACGACAAGGAACTTCTCAAAGCCATAAAACTAGGTACATTGGTATTTTACACACACTAATATTCGTACTCACTTTTGGTAGCCTGAACCTGACATTGATCTCTCTAGCCAATGGAATTATGCATTAGCAAACTGATCTTTTTGAGACTGTGTCCTTAAATGACTATCCAGGTTATGTCTTATACAGTTAGCATTTATCATAACCGAGTGATGATGATTGATTAATTAAAAAATATCTAATGCTGCTTACTTCTCCTTTCATTCAGTTTATTTTTATAAAGAATGTTAAAATGAAATTCTTGCTGCCTCTGTTTTGAATGAGGTGCTAGTAAAACAGATATCAGTTGCCAGAGTGAGGGAGAGACAGACTTCCCTATATGAAGAAATTACAAAAGCTATTTAGAGAAACCTGGGTCATGATTTTGGACCCTTCAGTCAAATCAAGTTTGGTAGGCTAAAAATTTTCTGCCACATCCCCCAAAAAAAAAATTGAAGTCCTAATCCGTACAATCTCTAAATGTTATGCAACAAAATTTTTGTGGATGAAATTATGTTAATTATTTTTAGATGGGGATGTTATCCTGGATTATTCAGGTGAGCTCTAAATGCAATCACATGTCTCCTTATAAGAAAGAAGCAGAGGGAGCAAAGAGAAATTTGAAGATCCTGACCTTGAAAATTGGAGTGATGCAGTTACAAGGGAAAGAATGCAGGCAGCCACCACAAGCTGGATGACAGAAGGAAGGAATTCTGTCCTAGGGCCTCTGGGTGAAGCATAGCCCAGTTGGTACCTTGATTTTAGCACACTGATAAAGATTTCAGACTTTTGAACTTTAGAACTTGGATAGAATAAATTTCTATTGTTTTAAGCCACCCAGTTTTTGATAATTTGTTACAGCAGCCACAAGAAACTAATATATCAAAGATATACAAAAGCTGTTAAAGGGGGTACACTGAGCTGTGGGAAAAATTTCCCTGTAGAAAGCTGTTTCTGTGCTGGGAGGCCCCAGGGGGCAAGGATTAGGGGTGCTTCCTCTTTTATTTCAAGCCTGATGAGGGAACTTCCATGGGAGAATGCAGAGGTCCTGTGTTGAGACAGATGAAGCCTGATGTGTGACGCATGCTTGAGAAAGACAAGCATCCATGGAGCAAGAAAGAGGGTGCTGCCCCAGGATTTATGGGGGCAAGGGATACATGAATGATTCCTGTGAACTATATGTGGACCAGGAGGAGAGTCAGCATAGGGTCTACTGAGGTCCTTTCTAGAGTTGGCTGCATAATTTCTTATGCAATGCAAAATGATAATGTGGACTGCTTATTTTAAAAGCAGAGTTTTCTTTTGTTTTCCTTTTTTTTTTCAGTGTCTCTCTCAACCTTTTGTAGGCAGGATAATGGTATCTCAGAAGTAGTCATGTCCTAATCTTTGGAACCCGGTGAACGTTAGGTTACGTGGCAAAAGGAGAATTAAAGTTGCAAATCAGCGGATTTAAAAATGGGGCTTTATCCTGGAATTCAGGCAGCCTCTAGAAGCTGGAAAAGGCAAGAAAATGGATCCCACTCTAGAGCTTCCAGAAAGAAATACAGCCCCACAAATTCCTTGAGTCTAGCCTAGAGATACCATTTTCAGACTTTTAACTTACAGAATGGTAAGATAATAAATTTGCATTGTTTTAAACCACTAAGTTTGCCAAAATTTTTATGGCATCAAAGTGGACACTAATACACCTTTCATGGTTGTTTTATTTGCAATTTACTGATATGTGCATCCTTGGACATGGGTGATACCCGCAGGATGAGTATAAACTGTCACAGGTTGCCTGCAGCCTGCTCCCCAGCTCAGTACACAGGGTGTGAGCACCCAATTTTGACATTTTCAGCAACCTCAACAGGTCACTTCCAGGCCCAACTGGCAGCAGTTGCAGAGTGGATTGGGGGATAGTCAGACAAAAAGCCATCCTGGGGTAGGCAGAACAATGGCTGGAGGCCCATCTGCATTTGAGCTAAGGCTCCTATAAATGCTCCATTGTCCTACTGGACTTCTACAAAATATAAGTTCAAAGATGACATCATTAAGAATTTCAAGACTGCAAATGGAGATCATTAAACCCCAAACTCATGTTTTTTTGGAGTGTGGTAGCCTGTGCTACTGCACTGGATGTAAGTCCATGAAGCTAGTCCTGTTCTTTCCACAGGGAGCAAACCACAAAAGCAACAGGACCCTGAACCCAGAGATGAATCCTGGACTCTCTGGGACTGTGATAAGAGTCACAATTTTCCACTCAGATGATTCATGGATTTGCCACAGTCAAGGAAATTCTGGGTAATCTAGGCTGCCTTCCAACAGCAGCAGACCCCATAGTAAGGGTTTGGACACAAGTATTTTATATGGAAAGTGATCTTAGAAAGCCCTGCCAATGTAAGTAAGTCAGGAAGGAAGGAAGGAAGGAAGGAAGAGAAAGAATCCAATGAGGGTATGTTAAGAGCAGGTTACTGCTGTTAGCAATTAGGCGTCTGTCCTGCTAGGGATATTCAGGATGCTGTGTGGAACAAACATCAGAGATATCCTTCATGTGGATTAAAAAATGGGATACTTAGCCACCTACTTCCATCATTAATTAAAGGTTGCTCTAAGGAGTGTTAATTCCTGATATCTCTGGCATGCTTCTTATAGGGTCGATGTTTGTTGAAGTCTTTATTTCTTATTGGATGCCTTTCTGAGCCACTGTCTAGCATCCTTTCACTGCAGCAAGTGGAGATGAAGGTGTTAAATAATGGGCATTAAAAATAGTACTTTGTATTAAAATACAGAACATGTGTTAAAAACATGAGAAGAGAGGGATTTGCCCATTCTGTTTCTCTTGAGCATACACCTGTCAAAGGTGCTGTCAGAGAATGAACTGGCTGCTTGCAAGCTCTCTCCTCTTGACCATCTGGTGGTACTTGACAAACAACAGAAATTTTCCACAATTATTTAATATATGTGATTATAGAAAGCTGGGGGCAAGTTTATTTATATTTTCTAAGCTCCTTCTGTTTAAAGGACGCAGTATTATTTGCCCTGTCATGTAGTCGAGATTTTGTGTAAAGTCATGGGATAACAATAAAGTAAATAAAAGATGAAATACAGTAAATATGCCTGAAGTTATGCTATTTTTCTTTTCTCGATGCACTAAAGGAAGGAAACATATCATTCTTGAGAATAAATTTAAATTATGAACAAGATATACTCTGGTCTCACTTATACCTTGGTTTAATCTCTTTTGCAATATTCTTTCCAGGACCTTTCTGAATATAAATAGGACGGAATGAATATGTTGTTTAAAACTGTAGTGTTTATAATCTCAGTTTATAAATGTGCTATAAAAATAATATAACTGATATTTTCTGATAGCTAGGCACAATACTTCCAGTTTCTCTTTTGCCCTGTGGTGAAAACATATTTCCAGTCAACTAACATCTTTTACTTTTTCCTCAGGGTTGTGTCTAATATCCAGTAGTGACGGGCAAGGGTCCGGGCAAGGGTGCCCCACTTAGTTCTCTGTCACTTGTCCTTGCTGGAATTTTCTGAGACATCTATTTACCCATCCAGGTCTTGATCATTGGTCCGTGCAGGTCACTGTGATATTGTTCTTTTCTAACTCTAAGGAATTCCCGTGCTACTTATGGGGACACAGACATCACTCTGCTGCATCCTTCTCACCACGAGACGAAACTTCTTAGGCATTATTTAAGCATCTACCACATCAGTGCTCCTCTCAGGGTGTTGGGAAACATTTGCTTTTCAAGGCCATGCTGGGGAACAGAAAATCTGTAAGGATGTCTCTGGCCCATCTTCATTTCTACTCAGAGGTCCTCTTGCTTTGCAGTTATTAACTCAAGAAAAAGGAAAAAACATAGAAAGTTGCCCTCTACCTGCTAGGACTCCAAACATGCATGGCATTGTCATTTCTCTACTGCACCCCCTCTCGGGGAGTGAGCCCCTTTCTTGGAATATCTACTTACTTTTCCTTTCTCTTCTAACTCTCTCTTTGTCAACACAGGAAACATTTATCAAGCGTATGGGGGTCCAGAATTTTTGTCTTGATTCTCGTATATTCTCTCACTTCTAGCTGTTGTCCACACACAGGAGTCCTCTGCATTTCTTCTTGGCAGTCCTTCTGCGTTTTCTTGCATGGTTGGATTTTTGAAATTTAAAAGCAACTGAAAAAGACTTTATTTCACCCTTCCTATAATGTTATCTATTTCTCGAGACAAAAGTCAGCCTAGCTAATTCCTGACTAGAAGGAACAGAGAAGGGATAAAAATAATTTTAAAGAACAACAACTACAACAAAACACATTGCTTAATATTGTTGAAATATTATACTAACTCATGAAACAGGCAGTTTGTTTGAATGTTCACACTTATCTGATGATAGATTGGTGTGTAGGTGCAGGAGGAAAAAGGAACGATATTAAAATTGGGAATTACTGTGGAGGACAACAATGAGTTGTGCATTCTTGCTTAAGACAGCAATTCTGAAATACTTAAAGTGTTGATTGCTCCTTTTCTTCTTTGAATCCACATACTTCTATTTAGTGTCTAGGTGATAAATAGATATCATGCTGTTCCACTTACCTGGTAGACCCCCATGAACAGGGCTTCCAAGGTTGTGAACCCATTATGATCTGAAATCTCATTACTAATGAGGGTCTGAAGGGAATGAAGGCAAGAAGAAACTAGAGGTGGTGATTATGCTATCTCTGGTTGTTATGCATGTATGGGAAGTTAGACCATAGCTGAGATGTCAAATTGCGCAGGATGTTGAACTAAACATGCTTTGAGATTCCTTTCAAACTGCGAATTCAGAAATTCGACAAGGAATGGCAGAATTCAACAGCAATTTTCTTTTCTTTATCTTTCATTATTATACTATACTTATAAAGTATCACAAGCCTAATTATGGTTATGTTATAGTCTAAAGTTAAATATGAGTTTCTTTTAAAAGTGTTGTTGACTTTTATGCTTAAAGTGAGTCTGTAACTTTATAAGAACTATTAACAATTGGATATTCATTAGTAGGTATCCTTCAAGAATACAGTCTGATCCACTATAGTAATTTTGACAAGACTCTTCATTCAATTATGTATGCATTTCTTAATTCATTTATCCAATAATTTATTTGAAAACAATTATTTATTATTTTTCTATGCCAGACACTGATCAGAGCATGAAGAATACAGCAACGACCAAGATACAGAGAGTCCCTCCTTTTATGAAGCTCACATTCTAATGGGAGAGGGAGAGCCCAGTGGATGTAGGGGAATGTTCCTGAAGGATCCTAAATAAAATTTGAAAGACTTGCTATGAGCAAACCCATGGACCCTTTGTTCTTTTTTATAAGCATAAGAAAATTAATAAGCAAAGGAATTTCAGATGGTAGCAGATGTTACGTGAAACAGAGAATATTATAGGGAATGACTTTGTGTGGGCTAATGTCTTAGTTTGTTTGTCTAATATATATTCAAAAGAAAAATATCAATTTGATACCTACATTGTACTTTCAGCCCTATTCCAGGCTCATTGATATGAAGGAATGTGTGTGCTTTATTCCTACCTAGAAATCATCTAAATTCCCATCAGCAAAAAGTATGACTAAGTATACTATTAATATATGCATGCAATTAGATGATCTGCCTCTGTGAAAATGAATGAGAAAGATTTTCAAACACTAATATGGACTTATTTTCAAGATATAGAGCAATGGCAAATCAATAAACATGGTAGGTTACCTTATGTGTAAGAAAGTATGTGTGTATATGTGTGTGTATATATGTGTGTACATATACACATATATTAAATATTTTCCTAAACTGGAAAAAGTAATGCTAAATCAGGAAACAAAAACTAATATAATGTTTAACTGTAGTAAGAGGAATGATACAGGTAAAAAGGAAAGGAAACTGGAATTCTCTGAAAATACTTTATTGTATAATTTTATCTCCAAAACATAAACTCATCAAATATGCAAAACTAAATTAAACCAAAAATATTAAAAAGTAAATGAAAAAATTCAAATAAAACTGAATAATTTTTCTCTTTTACATACTTCATGTAATTGGATAATCACACCAATGATATAAGCACCCAGAAGAAAATAATTATTGTAAGACTTTTCATAAGTGAAACATAATATTTTGTCTCAACATTTATACTGGGTTATATAGTAAAAAGCAAATGAACTGTAGCAAAACCATAAATTTATTCAGTACTTTGGTTTAGTTGTAACATTAAAAAGCTATTTTATACAAATTATTTAAAAATGCAAATGAATAATTATATTAATAGTAATGTGCCTGACATGAAAACTTCTGATGTAAAAAGAAAGAAAAGAAATATAAAATCGTCAAAGACATTGAGTAAAAATCATATAATGTTAAATATGAAGTGAAGATATCAATGTAAATTGAATTTTTTGTTCTTTTCAAGAATACATATTTCCTTTTAATAAATAAGAGTAGAAATCAATAAAAATTGAAAATAGGAAAACAAAAGAAAAAATAAAATCAAAAACTGTTTTTATAAAACTATTTTTATATTGATAAAACTATAGCCAAATTGATGAAGAGAAAAAGAGTGAAGACACAAATTTACCATGTTAATAATTAATGACAGACTGTCACTACATATCCAACACACAAAAGAATAAGGCATTATTATGGACATCTTTTGCCAATAAGTGCAAACATTGATACAAATGGACAAATTTCTTATAAGACATAAACTACCATAATGTAGTTAGAAAGAAAGAAATAATCTGCTTGTTTTTATTTTCAGTAAGTTTTATTTATTTCTTTTCTGAGACTCTTTCTCTTTTAGGTAGATTCTAGTTGCTGTTTGAATATGATATGCTAAGGCATAGATTTTTTGGTATTTATATTGCTTGGCATACTCTAAGCTTCCTAGATCTGTGGTGTGGAGTTTGACGGTACTTTGGAAAATTCTCAGTTATTATTACTTTAAATATTTCTTCTGCTATGTTCCTTTTTCTTTTTCTGGTATTTGAATTATGTGCATATTACACCTTGTGAATTATCCTACAGACTTAGATATTCTGTTCTATCTTTTTTACTCTTGTTTTTCTTTGATTTTCAGTTTGAAAAGTTTCTATTGAACTATCTTCAAGCTCACCAATTCTGTTCTTAGCCATGTGCAGTCTAGTGATGGGTCTGTCAAGGGCATTCTTCATTTCTGTTATAATTTTTTCCCAGCATTTCCTTTTGATTATTCTTAGAATTTTTTTCTCTGTGCTTAAATTACCCATTTCTTCTTGTGCATTGCCTACTTTTTCCATTAGTGCCTTTACAATATTAACTGTGGTTATTTTAAATTCTTCAGTGTATATCTCAAGAGTGTTTATCTTTTGATTAAGCTTCAGTGTGTGCCCCAGTTGTGACCCTTATGAGTACTTTTTAGCATTTTTTAGTGTAGCTAGAGGGGACTGAAATTTGGTACTTGTTCTTTGCCTCTAGGTATGGTAAGTTATGGTAAAGTTTTTCCCTTGCAGAGTATACCATTGCTATAGAGGGTGCTCTGGGCATATTTCAGAACTCCCTAGCACAGATATCAGGGGGTATTTCTTGGCTTTTCACCATCAGAACCTGACAGGATTCCTGAAGGTGATACTCATAAACACATAGAGAACCTCCTGAAGATTGTGGCCCCCAGGAGTTTCTCACTTTCACACTAGTCCACACCAATCTTCTAGCAATTCTTTAAAATTACCGTTGAAGCATTCTTACCAGGTTGTGACTCTAGTGATTTCTATTCAGGTAGGCTGGATCTTAGCCATGATTTTTCTTATTCATTTTTTTTTCAGATTATAAGGTAGTTTTTTCCCAGCAATCTCATGCTAGATTTAACCATTTATGGCTCCAAGAAAAGTCAATGATGTACAGTTTGTTCATTGAGTTAGTTTGTTCTGTGTTACTACAAATGAATACCTGAGACTGGGTAATTTATAATAAAAACAAAAGGTTTATTAGGCTCGAGATTCTGATGTCTGGAAAAGTCCAACATCTGGTTAGGGCCTCAGGCTGCTTCCATTCACGGCAGAAGGGGAAGGGGAGCCAGCATGTGCACAGATTATATGGTAAGAGAGAAAGCAAGGCGGGGGGAAGTACCACGCTCTTTTTAACAACCAGCTTTTGCAGAAAGTAATGAAGTAAGAACTCACACCTGAGGAAGGACATTAATCTATTCATGAGGGATCTGCCCCCATGACCCAGAAACCTCCCATTAGGGCCCACCTCTGACACTGGGGATTGAATTTCAACATGAGGTTTGGAGGGAACAAATATTCAAAATACAGAATTCATCTATTTTTCTGTTGTGAGAATAGAGCTAATGACTTCTACGCTCTTTACCTGTCATTACATGTCATAGCAGAAACTGGAGGTCCTGCATAGTTTTTTATAATCCATTAAAGGGAATGAGGTTGTAATTAAAGTCATTCAAACACAAAGAGCAACAACAAAAAAAGAAAAGAAAAAGGAAAGAAAAAAACCTCCAGGCACAGAGAGCTTCACTATTACATTAAACCAAACCTTTAAGGAAGAAATAATACCAAGTTGCACGAACTCTTGCATAAAATTAAAGAGTAGGGAACATTTCCTACCTTAGATTGTGAGGTTAACCTCACCATGCTACCAAAGCAGAAAAATAAAATATTATGAGGAAAAAATTTTCAGACCAATATTCCTCATGAATTTAAATGTAAAAATAATTAAAAAACCATTAGAAATTTGAATACAGTAGTATATAAAATAAATAATTTGGCATGAATAAGTGATGTTTATCCAAGGAATGAAAGCCTGGTTCAGGATTTAACAACCAATCAATCCACTGTATTAATTGTCTAAATCAGGAAAATAATGACCTTCTCAATGCAGGAAACATATTTGCAAAAAGTCAATATCCACGTGTGTCAGAAACTTTTAAATTAAATGAACTTTATCAATCTTCTAAAGATCATGTACATAATAATTGCAGTTAATATCAAACTTAATGGTGAAAGAGCAAATACTTTCCCTCTAAGATAAGGAATAAACCATATGTGTCTGTCACACTCTTTTTCACCATCATACTGGAAATCCAGGCAGTACAAGATATGAAATATAAATAAAGGTATGCAGACTAGAAAAGAAAAATAAAATTCCCTCTATTTGAAACAATACAATTGTCTACATAAAAAATACCAAATAATTTTCAAAAAAGCTACTGAAATTAATAGCAAAATTTCAGGACACAATACCCATGTACAAAAAGTTAATTTTATATACTGTCAAGAACAAAGCAAATGATAAAATGGGTCAAAAATGTTAATAAACACTTTACCAAAAATACACATGAATGGCAAATTAGCACATAAATAGATAGTTAATATCATTATTTATCATGGTAATGTAAATTAAAACTATAATGAAACATCACTAGCAAGTATTAGAGATGGAAAGAAGGAAGGGAGGAAGAAATGAAGGGGGGAAGGAAGGACTAGAAATGCCAAAAATAGTGAGGATGTGGAGCAATCTGACTTTCACATATCGATGGCATAATAGTATATCCACTTAGGAAAGTAGTTTGGCTGTTTCTCATGAGTTAAAAATGCACTTATCATAAATAACACCTAGCAGTCCCACTCCTAGGTATTTACCCAATACAAATGAAAACTCAGTCCCACATAAAAATCTACATATGAATACATTTAGTGTCTAAAAACTGGAAGCAATCTGCCTAGCTGCCAGGTGTTGAGGTGGTCAGTTAGAACAATGAGCCAGACTGAAAGTAACAATCATGCCTCCTTCTCTCACTGTGATAGCATTACCAAGAGGACAAAAAGAGAGAGGTGCCCAGTGTTCCGTTTTCCCTACGGAAAAGCACTGGATGAGTCAGATGACACGCAGAACAGCCTGTGGGGGTGGGGTCTGGAGATTGCCTCATTGCTGAGAAACCCCAGATAAAACTCCTCTGCATTTTTAAGGTGCTGGGGTGCTGGAAGGGGGTGATATAGGAAGAGCTAGAAGTGGAAAATTACTGAATCAAAGTGGGAAAAAGTGCCTTAGGCAAGGTCTCCTGCTAAGAAGGCCTTGGTGGAAACAACTGAGAAATGCGTCAACCAAGGTCCTGGTAAGGAAGCCTCCTAACTGTAGTACCTTCCCTAGGAAGGTGAATGTGCATGTAAGTATGGCTGAATCTGCAGGGGGTTGGCAGGGGTAGTGAGTCTTTGACTGCAACTCCCTCAGAAAACTGTACAGCATCAAGTCTGGTGTGGAGAGGAAAGCTCCTCCCCCTGAACCCCTGAAGCCTGTCAGGTGGAGCTTGTAATTGGTTATGGTCACATCTGAAAGACTGCACGTGGGACTTGGCCTGGAGCCATACTCCTCACAACCCAGGTATCCTTCAATCAGTGAATACGTCACTCATCGTACACATCCATACAAAACAATATGGATGAATCTCAAATGTAAGTTCTTCTAAGTGAAATAAGCCTAACCCAATAGGCTACAAGCTGTATTATTCAATTTATGAGACATTCTGAATAAGGTCAAGCCATAAAAGAAAAAAAACAGATTAGCTGTTGACAGGATCTGGTGTCAGGGGAGAGAAGACTTACAACAGAATATGTGGTATTTTTTGCAGTGATAAAACTATTCTATATTTTTATGTTGTTGGTGGTTACATGACTGTATGTGTTTGTTAAAACTCATAAAACTGTGTTTTTGAATGAATTTTACTTCTACATTATAACTTGATAATCCTAACTCAAAGAAAAATAGGAAATTCATCTGTGCTCATTTTGCAGAAATGTGGACAGGAAGGAGAGGCAGGCAAGGGTCTAGACATCAAGGAAATTAAATTAAAAAGGGGAGGTAGTATTTTGCTATTTATTTGGTCCAAGTTTTCAGTCTAAAATGACTGGAAGATTAAACATGTTAGGTTATTTACACAAACAATACCCTACAGGTTTTAGTAATGACTAAAATTCTCTTTTATGTACATAGGGGAATGATGGCAATATTCTACATAAAAAGTTGGAAGGGTTATTAAGCTTCCCTTGGAAGTCAGTTTGAAACATCTCAATGATTTTTAACACTTATATAATAGAATAAAAATTAAATTAAATTAAAATACATGCTTCCTTGCTTTAGGTGGTGAAAAATTAAAGAAAGAATGACAATCTAATAGTGATGAGCACACATGCCTCTCAGACTGTGATCTGCATTAAAACAAACCATGTTTCCTTAGAGAAATTCTGATTCCAAGTCTAAATCTGGTAATATGTAAGATTAGTCATGGATAACTGGTTAAAGAGAATGCTAGAAAACTCTCAAAGATAATGGATTCAACTAAATTGCAAAGAAGTCAATATGAAAGGACTCAGGAAAGAACTGGACAAAATAAACATTAAAAAATGCAATTAATTGAAACATATCAAATACATAAAACTTATGATTTCATCATAACAGAAGTGGGACAGAGAGAAAGAGAAAAAGTAGAAAAAGAAACTATCACTGAGCACTACTGAAAGAACTAGAGTATCAACTCCTTACCCTGAAACTTGGCAATTAAAGAGAAGGAAGTAAAATATTTACTCTCTTTTTCTTCACAAAATATTGCAGGGTAAAGAAAACGCACTTGTTAATGAGCAAAAGATGTTTATAGAATTCCAGCTAAGAAATTTAGAAAGAACGATCAAATTAAAAAATGACCATTTTGCAAACACTGTGAAAGAATGAACAGAGGAATCATTATCAATGAATGAAGCCATTAGATAAAAAAACTAATGGGTGTTTCTATTACCCATTTCTGTATAACATCCTGTCACTTGACTTGGAAGCTTAAATCAACAATCATTTTATTGCTCATGACTGTGTAGACCAGATCTACATCACAAAACGAAGCCCAGGGACTAAAGAGTAACAGAAGTCAGTCAGTAGAAGGGGCACCATCAACCCCATGATAATTGTGTTTCATTAAAATGGGCTTCTTGGGAAGGGAACGAGATATCAAGAAGAAGCCCATAAGAAGCTTTGGTGGTTACAGTGCACCAGAAATTCACTGATAAATAGTGCACTTGGCTTGACAAATAAGATAAGGACAAATAAAAGTGGTGCTGGAGACCTAGTTGTAGATTTATAGATGGACATTGCAGAGTACAGCAGTTCAGAGCAGTGTGTGGTAGAACAGATCGTAAAGGTTGGGACACGATGGTACTAAGCACGGATGATGTAGAGCTCCGGTCCCCAACCCCCCGCCACGGCCCGTCCAGACCGCAGCCTGTTAGTAACCCGGTGGGGCATCACCGCCTGCGCTCCGCCACACCCCGCACCCCCTCTCTCGCCCAGTGGAAAAACTGTCTTCCGTGAAACCGGGCGCTGGTGCCAGAAAGGTTGGGGACCCCTGATGTAGATCACACAAGATAATTGCAACTGAAGGATGCCACTGAAAAAACCTAGGAGAAACTCACAAAGACATCCTAGAGCAGTGCTTCCTAAATGTTACTGTACATACAAACTACCTTATTATCTCTTCAAAATACAGGATCTCATTCAGGAAGCTCTGGCAAACTCCAAGCTGATGCTGATGCTTCTGGTCCAAGAACCACACTTTGATACCAAAGTTCAGAAGGCTTTAAAGAGAGTTGGCTTTGAGTGTCCACCATATCTGAGGAGACCCACACCAGATGTTGCAGTGCTGCCCTTCTAGAGGTTGTTCCCCCCTTATGCTCTTCTCTGTCCTCTGGTGCTAGATCCTTAAGGGGTGAGAAATCCAAGCTGATAAAGGGTAGAAAAGCAAGGTAGGGAGAGAAAGAAAATGACTGCCAAGACACTGCATATACAAAGAGACAATGTCCAGACCACTTATGACAATAGAACTCTGACCTACATTAGATGCCCAAGAAAACAAACTACAACCTCTGTAGCAACCAGTCTAGGAAATCAAACTACAACTTTTGCAGTAACCAGATCAAATAGTCAGGACTTGGTCAATGACTGCCAACTTCCCTATTTTTGTCCCCACTTCCAACTCAGGATCAAACAAAGAAAGCCAAATATGCTCCTCAAATCAATCATATAGGATGACCTGTGTCCAAGTAGCCTGGGCCAGTCTTCCCCATTACAACAATCTGCCATTAGAATCCCCTAAGGATTTCCTTTATTTTTTTTTTCCACTAAAAAGCTTTCCCACTCCCTGACAGTCTTTGAGTCTCTGCCAAACATAGGTAACGGTGGCTGACTACCTTGCTACAGCAGCCTCTGAATAAATAGCTTCCTTGTTTGTTCTCATGTGAGTGGTCTTTGTTTATTCCCATAACACATACATTTCCCATAACACATACATTTCCCATACTGAAGTCTTTCAAATCAGAAGCAACTTTGTGTTGGGTGAAGGGAAAAGCTTTGCTTTTTAAAATTAGATATGCAGTACTTTGCATTAAATTTAGGATTACAGTGACTATTTCTTGGAGAAGGAAAGGAAAGGATGCTTTCTTCTGACTACTGTGAAGTTGTGATAGTTATTAAATGAGGGAATGGATTAACTACATCATGAAAAGGCAAAAAAGAAACAAGAAAAATGTTTGTATAAAGTATTGTAACAAATTAATGCAGATAAAGGGGACAGGGGGTTTAGTACCCACTATGGAGCATAATAATTAAATCTCTTAATTCAGAATCAAATAGACTTGAACTTGAACCCCAGGTCTTCTATGCACCTTCTGGCCTCTGCCAGGCAAGGCACTGCACTTCCCTGAGATACAGTTTTTTTTAAATTAGAAAATGGGATAAATGATAGATGTACCTCATGGGACTATATGAGAATTAGATAAGAGAATAGCCACAAAGTCCTTAGCAAATAATACATGTGCAAAAAAACTTTGCTATTAATATTATAATATTAAATGACTTAGTATTTTAATTAATAGTAACTCCATTCAAAGTTTATATAAAAACAATAGATAACATACAGTTTTAGGCTGGAGGCCATCTCAAATATTAGTAAATCAATATTATTGGATGCAGTATTTTCTGCATTTTATGTCAATTATTTACTTTTTCTAAAGAAATATGTTATTGAACAGGAGAAATTGTAGAAAGAATAATTTCTGGTTATATATTTCACAAATCAAAAGGCATATGGCATAATGCAGAATCATATAACAAGACAAAGAATTCTCATTTGGTTAAATAGCTCTCACACATAAAAACTACAAATACAACATGATTGTAATGACTAAATAAAAAGAAAGGGTGTAACTATGTCACTGAATTTTTACTTATGATGCAAAATCTTAATGTCTTGGAATTATGTGTTCATCAATGGTAATTGCTTATTTAATAGATGACTTCCAATAAGAATAAAGAGAATTAAATTATCCATGCTTTTATGAGCTTTACATTATTTGCAATACTTTTTATGTATTTTCCAAATTTTTATAATCTTAACATTGTACCAAATGTACTGTTTAGTCAAAATCATATCACAGACTTTTTCTATATTTCAACATATGTTAAAATTGTCACTTTTAATTATGAAAAAAACCTTATTGACGCTAAGGTGGAAAACAAAGCAAAAGAAACCACCCATAATTCTGCAATTCAACAACAACTATTGTAACTACTAAATGTTTTTACTTCCAATAAAACTTCTAGTCTTCTTTCATGTACTTGCTGTGTCTGTGTCTTTTATTTTAGCAAAATTTTGTTTTTAGAGAAGCTGCAAAGGTATTTATCCTCTTGACATAATAGCAAATGTTTTTCTTAAAAAAACCTTGTTTTCTAGCAATGTATTATTTTTATCATATCTGTACTAGCATGAAATATTTTTCTATGTTTTCCAGGACAAAAAATGAACAAATAAATGAATAAATAAATCTATTGTTACTTTAATTTACATATTTTCAATTAACCAAAAAATTTTCTTGTTTAAGCTTATATTTAGTACTTTGTATACATATTATTTACTCATTTCTATATTACCATCTTAGAAAACTCTAAGATTTTTAAAACCTCAATTTTTGAAAACATTTTATATAGTAATTTTAATGGTGACCTTTAAATATTTAATATTTCCTCTTTGGATAGCTTAGCTATAATTCTAAATATAACAACTTCCTAAAATATTTATAAGAGTTTTCTGGAACTAATATACAAAATAGATGGATATGTTATTGCTAACCTCAAATGATGACTCAACTTGTTACAATATTACTATCTATAGTAGGTAGCAATGATAAGGAGGCTGTATTTAGATTCTTAGTTTTATCATTTTAACTAGTGTCATTGTACATATCTGATGGGTACAAGTTACTTGTGAGATTATTTTAGATGAATTCTTCATAGGGCATAACGGTGCTACAGGTGCTGGCTCAACAGTTTTCATCTGAGTTTGAGTTTGAAATTCTTAGGAAGCCTCAAGCCCATTCCTAACTTGAAGAGGAGAAGGAGAAATTGCAATGACTTTAAATTCACAATGTGCCCAGGGCAAAGATGTAACTTAATTCAGCTGGTCCAGTTAGTCATGGTAGACAAAGCCGAAAGTTGAAGTTTTATTTTTATAAAGGTACATTAACTTTTTTTGAAAAAAGAAGATAAAATTGAGGAAACAAACCTCATCCATTTTAGACTACTATGAGCATTATAGGATATGAATGACAAACCAAATATTAATGGAAAAACTTTACATAATCTTCAGTTTTGCTTGAAATATTTAAATATATGTTTCATTTTAATGACTCCTTCTGAATATAAGCAAAAATATTTGGATGTAAACTTTCATAGTTCAATAAGAAATCCACATTGAAAAACTATTAATAAAAACAAGAATTTTGAAGGTATTACATGATAGATTTTTTCCAATTAAATAGCAGTAAAAAATCAGGTGAAAATATTACAGATATATCTTTATGATGTCTTAGAATGTTAGATTTCTAACAGAATGGTCTCTAGAAAGTAGGGCCTTTAATATATCATAAAGAATTGTGACCAAAGTGTTTGTACCCCCATAATATTCTGAAATTTAAAAATAACTTTAAAAAAAGAATTGTTTTCAAGAAATTGGCATGTCAAAAATTTTTTTGCATTCCCGGTTTTTAAAATTTTCAACATAAAAGCAGAAACACAGTGTATTTTAGAAGCGATTATTTTATTACTTTGTTATGGTGTTGAGTTCACTTTTGGTCGCAGAGCCTGGAATTCTCAAGTCTTGTGTGATCTACATCAGGGGTCCCCAACCTTTCTGACACCAGGGACCGGTTTCACGGAAGACAGTTTTTCCACGGGGCGGGAGAGGGGGTGCGGGGTGTGGCGGAGCGCAGGCGGTGATGCCCCACCGGGTTACTAACAGGCTGCGGTCTGGACGGGCCGCGGCGGGGGGTTGGGGACCGGAGCTCTACATCATCCGCGCCTAGTACCATCGTGTCTCAGCCTTTACGATCTGTTCTACCACACACTGCTCTGAACTGCTGTACTCTGCTATGTCCGTCTATAAATCTACAACTAGGTCTCCAGCACCACTTTTATTTGTCCTTATCTTATTTGTCAAGCCAAGTGCACTATTTATCAGTGAATTTCTGGTGCACTGTAACCACCAAAGCCTCTTATGGGCTTCTTACTGATATCTCGTTCCCTTCCCAAGAAGCCCATTTTAATTAAACACAGTTGACCTAAAGGTGCGAGATCCCCAGTCCCATCAGCAATCCTTCTTTATCATGTAAACCGCACACAGTTTGATAGTTTGATTTAAGTTGCTTCCTAAATTGTGTCTATTTCAGTACCTACTTCCTGGAAACTTCATTTTTCTCCAAGAGGAAAGTTGCACTTTTGTTCCCCGGTTACATATACAGTATTTCCATCTTATCTACAGGGAATACTTTCAAAAACCCCCAGTGGATGCCTGAAACTGTGCATAGCACCAAACCCTGCAAACACTATGTTTTTTCATATACCTAAAGAATAATTTATAAATTAGGAACAGTAAGAGATTAAAACAGTAACAAAATGGAACAATTATGACAATATTCTGTAATAAAAGTTATCATACACTGTGATTGGATCTTTGGCAGTTTGAGATGCCACAGCAAAACTAGCCCATTTTTTTTTTTCCTTCTTCACAATTTCACTGATAAATGATTCATTCTTATCATGGATCTCAGAAACCACAATAAACAAATTTTTTCTTCCTTATTAGGTCAATAACTTTTACCTTTTAACATAAAGGAAGCACTTTGTGGCTTCTCTTTGGCATCTCTGAATTACCAGCATCACTATTTTTGTGCTTTGAGGCCATTATTAAGTAAAATAAGAGTGCCTTGAAGACAAGCACAGGGCTACCTTAACACTCAATCTGATAACTGAGTTGGCTCCTAAGTGACAATGGGAAGGTAGAGTAGATAGCCTGGACACCTGAACAAAGAAAAAATTCACATCCCAAGGGATTATTCACTTCCTGAGTAGGACGGAACAAGACAGCATTAGATTTCATCACACTATGCAGAAAACAGTAGCAATTTCAAACATATGAATTGTTTATTCCAGAATTTTCCATTAATATTTTTAGACTGTGGTTTTCTGCGGGTAGCTGAAGCCTTGGAAAGCATTATTTCCAGTTTTATATAGGTAGAATATAATTGAGTTTCCCAGGAAAGTATTACATTTCTTTTAGAAAGTAGACTGCTACCTTTGTTCACTCTATACCTTAAGCTGTGAAATATAATGACATTGCACAGGAAAACAAATGTGTTACAGGAGTAAACACCTCCAAAGTTAAATATATTTTTGTCTTCATTTTCATTGCAGTATTGAAATTGCATTTATTTATTTTGTCATTTGGCAAATGTTTATTTTGCTTTATTAGGCACTGTGAAAGGCAGGTGAAATACAAAAATCATGACTGGAAAGCTATCCTAAAGAAACACAGTGAATTGATCTCATTAATGATGTCTCCTTAAACATTGCCTTCTTCAGAACATAACCAGAGGGTAAGTGAATTGTAATATATTAAATTATTTTATGGCTTAATATATGTTCACTAGTGAGTTTTAAACCATAACTATCCATTGTGCTACTTTAAGTCATACATACATTCATGTATTTCATTCATTTATTCATTCATTCATACATACAACAAATATATTTTGACCGCATAGTAAGTGTCAGGCCATATTCTAAGCACTGTGACTACATCCATCATTGAGCAAAACAAAAAAATTGCCTCCCTCATGAAGGGGTGAGTTGATGGTCAGTTGCCAGAGAGTGAGTGGTTAGGAAAACAATTTGAGCTTAAATACTTTATGTTGAACATCATGATTTAGTAGGTCTTATGTATTATAATTACAATGCAGTGTGATTGCAAATAGTGGCTTTTTCAGGAAGTCATTGGTGGTTTTTTGAGAGCAATTTTGGTTGTAATGGTAGAAGAAAAAGCCTGTGTTGGGGTGTACAGAAGAGTGTAAATAGAGGAAGAAGAGTCAGTTATGATAGACAATTCTCTCTAGACATGTTGCTAAAAAGCAGAGAAAGAGTTGAGGAAATACATGGATAGTTGATGGGGTGAAGAGAGCTTTTTTTGTTTTGTTTTGTTTTGCTTTATTTTTAAATGGTGAGACAAAATAATAGTATATTTTGTGATAACAGGAGTGCTCTTACAGAGAAGAAAAATGATGGTGCAAAAGTGAAAATGGAAAATTGTGAGGGCAATTACCTTGAGAAATAGAAAAAATAGGACGTGGTGTGTATCAGAAGAAGTGGTTTTATATTGGACTGTGGATAGTTTTATCAATAGAATGTGTAAGTAGAGATGCTGGTACATAGGTCGTTGTGTAGTGAAAGTCCACAGAATTCCTCTTCAATTTTCTTAGTAAAGTATGAAGTTTCCTGTTTGAGAAATTTAAATAAATGCCATATTCTATATGCACTCTTTGGTCCCAAAATATATGTTTTTAGTTTAATGATTATTGTATTGACATTGTTTTTATTCTTGCTCCTTCTGGGAGCTTATATTCCAAATCAAAATATAGAATAGCATGATGGGTAAGTACAGAGACTCTAGATTTAGCTTACTTTGTTTTGAAAAGTTGTTCTCCTGTTATTAACTGTGTGATTTTGAGCAAGTTATTTAAACTCTCTAAGCTTCTATCACTTCATCTGTAAAATGGAAAAATGAAATAAAAATAAATTCTCTATAAGATTAGTAAATCCTTAGTAAGGATTTACTAAGGTACTGTCCAATAAAAGTCTTTTACACAATGTCTAATTGATTATCATTAATTAAAATGTAGATATTAATATTGACATATATAGTTTGCTAAATAAAAAAATAAATGATCTACCCTCCCTTCAGCTACTTATTCTTATTTACCTATGTCTCTGTTTTAGGGACAAAGCTGTTATCATTGCATGAATTAAATTCTGTAGATTCAACTCCTGACATTTGTTTTCTTTCCTTCCACGGCTTTGTTTGACATGGCCATACAGTCAAGCTGTGTGATTTTTCCTCACTGGCTTCAAGATATTGGTTCTTTGCTTGAGTGAATAAAGTATAAGTACTTAATTACATGTATATATGATTCAAAACCTCATTTTGAATAGATACATTTTATCTTCAACCAAGAAAATAAATCTTTAAAATTAAGACATCAATAAGAAATCCTGAGAGATATTTCTTTTTAAAGAGCTGTCATCTTTCTTATCGTTTAGAGTCCTCATTTTAGGTTCAAAATACTAGGCTCAATTAACTTCCCAACTTTTAGATTTTGCTTGATATGCCTATTGTCAAAGTCCTCTCTTTAACTGTTGTTCTACTTCATAAAATACTTCGCCTTACCAACTTTTTCTCCTCCAGGTAGCAAGAAGAACTAATTAAGGAGATGGGAAAGAGACTTCTCTAACATTTCTTAGTTTCCTTTGTTCACAAGGGAAGATAAAAAAAGATTCTACTACTTGGGAACATAAGGTCTTACCAACAAAATTTCTTTCCATTTGAAAAGGTTTTCCTGCTTCATGTTATCTTTGTATCTTTGCTCATTTTTTTTTCTTCCCAAGAAGCTACTTTTTTATACTTAAGAGTATTTGATTTAAAATTTCTTTGCATTTTGAAATGATCTCGTAGCCAACGTCTTATTCCCTTACTAACACCCTTGGCAACTTCAGATAAAAACTGCACTGCCAGCTTTTCTGTGAATCTTCCCAACCTCATTTAAAAGCGCAAAATGAAGACATGAAGCAATCTGCAGAGCCAGTAAATATTTAATTAAGAAGTTATCATCATAGTGAAATAAATAATGGTGTCTTTACATTAAATATAGGTCCTATGTAATATCTGATCAAGGTATTACTGCATAGCTAAATAGTTTCTTGAGGTAGAAATTAGGAAAATATTATATGCAATTATTATATTCAAACTTAGAATTACGTAGGGAGGCAGTAAGCACTTCACAAATCTGTTCAAAAATACTTAATTGTGGGAGGATATCTTTATGAGCACTTACAACAATAGAAGAGATCCAGCTTGCAAGCTGTGGGGTTGGGGACAATTTTCCCTTCAACATTCAGTATTTTAACAAAGTCACGAAGGTCAGAATGGAATAAGGGCTTTGCATAGTATTGTTTACAATGACCAATTTCCAATGAAAGAGCAAGATTGATATAAAATATAGATATAAGACATATAAGATATACACACTCTCAATGCATGCATACACAAACTTGCACACACACGTGTATGTGAGTGTATGTATATATTTATACACAAAACAATCATGTACATACATAGCAATGAATAAACACTATATGTTGTGTAAATTAGGATTTATGTACTATAAAGTGAAATATTCTCAAATTTTTGACAAATTAGTTAAAATATATCATTGAAAAAGCAGCTGAAAATTAAAAGAATCATGTTTTCCTCTGGTGAAAAATAGAAAAAAACAAATAACGTGCGCAGAAAGACACAGGAAAAAATGAAAGTATGATATAATAATTTATATTAAAGAACTCACAAAGCTTATGATTACCACATCTTTATGTAGTGATCCAGAAGGGCTGGGCTGGACTTGATAAATGTCCAAATGAGAAAATGCTAACAGCAAAAATGAGAATTTCAACATGGACACAAAAGGTAGGGAGGACAATGTGTGAAATGAAGCAAGTGTGCAAATGAAGCAAAGGTCAAAATGTAATAAGCCTTTCATATGTGAAAATGGAAGCAAAGACTGAGACTGAAGGAGGAAGACTAAGAAATTTCAAATCTCACCATACTTAAGGATGAACTACAGTGCACGTGTCATCAGCAAATTTTTCAATGCTGAAATTTTCTTCTTCGGAGATGAGCCTGTCAAAGCAGACTGCAGAGGTCAAACAGTGCACCTCTTTCCCTGACACAGAGTTGTATTCTTTGGTTTGATCCAGCCCCAGTCAGTGTATTGTCCTCTACTCCGCTGTTTGGCAGGGACCTTCTAAACATGGCAAGGGTGATGGATTCGTAGCAGATGGAGGCATTGCCAAAACATCCAAAGCTTGGCTTCTTTCTGTGTTAACAGAGGAAGGAGGAGAAACAAATGCCTGCAACAATCAAACAATTCTCAGGGCAGGGAAAATAAATACTGAATGAAAACCGTATCTTGCCAGAACAGATGATCAAGAAACTAGAACATCTGATGACAAAATGCTACATCCAAATGGCATTTATCTCTGACTTCTAAAGGAAAATAATAATTATGCATAGAAAAATTTTCATTCCTATAGATAACTTAATTGCCTCTGAAATTTTGAGAGGTAGAGATTGCAGAAATATCAAAACAAAAACATTTTTAAAATTATCTTTGGAGATAATACGATAAGTTTATTGATTATAGAAACTTTTGCCTAAATTGTGAAAACATTATGGCACATATTTACTATGTATTGCTAACAGATGTGGTAATGACCAAAATTTAATCATGTCCATCTAATTTTGTTTTACTCTGTAGTGAAATATTAACTAATATTATAGTGATCATTAGTGTTTTCCACAAATTATTTCTGGTTTTGCACCTGGACATAAGGTAGAATTGTATTTTTCTATCCTGTCATCTTAAAGTTTGGAGTTTTCTTAGTAGAGAATGATTCATAAGTGTCACAAATTTATTGATGGAGAAAGTAAGCACATCCTGTGTGACTATACTAAAAGAGAACTTGGGGAAGTTTGCACCTGGTTTCCTCTGAGTTTTGAACCATGCACTTTTTTCTTTTGCAGATTTACCTTTGTATCTTTTTGTTGTAATAAATCATGCCCATGTGTACTGCTATATCCTGAGTCCTGTGAGCAAATAACTGAACTTTGGGGTTAGTCTTGTGGACTCTGACACAATGTCACTTCCAGATTAAGAGCTTTAAAACCAGTTCATGATTTTGCATGTCTCTTTTTCTGTTCTGGAAGTTATGAATGCATGAATTGCAGCCTCCTAAGTGATGGTTTTATAAAGGTGAGTGACACCCTTGCAAAGCACAATGAGACCTGTCTTATTTTAAATCATTGTGATTCCAGTAGTTATTAACTCAATATAAATGTTCTGTCTGATTCAAATATTAATCAATAAAGTCAGGATATTCATAGTATTCCTACTGATGTCTTCAAGTTAATCAATTTTAGAACATAGTAAACCAATTGTGTAGCATATGTACAGAAGGATTCAGGCAGCTGCAAAGGACCTACAAGTGATATATCTTGTTTGAAAGGGCTATATACGCAATAAAGTCTCAAGAATGTAATTTTCTATTCTGTGATCATTAAATGTGATCTTCACTACAAAGTCCAACAATTTTCTGAGGGGTAGTGCCTCACATATTATAACTTCAAGCTTAGGATACATTTAGTTTGAGGTTAGTGAACTAACAGATGTGAATAAAGCCTGAGTAAGTTGGGCCTGGTGTTTACCTGTGGGGTATGAGCCCAGAGATTTGATGCTAAGCCAGGATATCAGGCCACGCGGGATCCAGAGAGAGAAAGGGAGGACTTCCAGAATGTAGCTTCATAACGTTGCCAACCAAGTTAAAGACGCTCATCCAATGGAAGTCAAAGTGACAGAAAAGAAAACATCAACACTACAGTCAACCTGCAGTTAGCCTCCAGGAAGCCTAGAGCAGCTCTCAGCAGAACAACGGGAGAGGAGTTTGAGGACCGCAAAACAACACATTATGGGACTAGGGCAGGGTTTCTCAACGTTGATGCTATTAACATTTTATGCTGGATAATTCTTTGTTGTATGAGGCTATCCTCTGCATTGTATGTTGCCTAGCAGCATTCCTGGCCTCTACCCAGTAGAGGCCAGTAGTATCCCTGAGTTCTGACAATCAATAATAATCCCAGACATTGTCAAATATTCCCTGGGGCGAAAATCATTCCCAATTGCAAACTGGACTAGAGTATAAGGCAGAAAATTTATGTCTTAAGAAAGAAGCAAGAGAAAAAAGATCTGCTTAGAAGTTAGGGTACCTGAGCACAAAGGCAATAAACTAGTCCAAATGAAGTGAGTACTGGGAAAATTGCAGTCATTGGAATAAAAATCTGGAGGCTTGGATACTAGATTTATTTTCACCGACAGAGAGACATATCCAGGAACCACAAACTTACTATACTGCCCTGAGATTAGGAATTAAGCCAGAATACCAAAAGAATATAAATGTCCACATCAGGTTGAATAGATCAGCCAGATCATTATAGAAACATGAGACAAGGCATCTAGGTAGACCACGATCTAAATAGCAGGCCAACAGCACTTTTGCTGACTTAGATCCTCTGTTAGTTATCAGGAAGAATAAAAAAAGTATTTTTCCTCATGAATATAGATCAACTGGACAGCCTGCTGTGCTTCTTCTCCCACTGTGTGTATGTGTGTGTGTGTGTGTACAAAGGAACAAGGACCCGAGGCCTCCAGAAGAAAATTCTCTCCTTGCTGATCTTGTCGCCAGTACTTCACAAGGTTTCTAGGGTTCAGGGTCTTAGTCACCCTCAGAGACATCTTATGCCACTCCCCTGTCGAGACCTGGATACTCTACCTCTTTCTTTTTATTCTCTCTGCTGCTGTCGTACACAAGGAAGGAAAAACAGATGTTCCAGAGCTGTGTGAGATTACTCAAAGCCCTGCTCCCAGCTCTTTACATGTCTTCCTCTTTCCTGCACTGAGGCAGCACTCAGAGACGTGATTTCCCCAGGACCCGGGTTGAGTTTACACTCTTCAATGGCAGAGCCCATCACTCTCTCTCAATGTTCTCAAACTTAAGTAACTCAGGATTTGAAATTCTACTTTTGTAACCCTCATCACCAATCAACCATTTGGTGGATAGTTGGGGTACAGTACATGCTTACTAGATGAATATCTACAGTGTGTTCAACAATCATTTTATTTTCATTATCTTGAATGCTCACAACGACACTGTGTGTTTTGTATAATTATGCCCATTTTGCAGATGAGGGGATGAGGCTTGCCAAGTTTTATTGGCTATGTAAAGTTACAGAACTACTACATAACCTTTAGACATGGGTTCAAACTCATGCCCATCTGGTTCTGAAGCTTGTGCTTTTTCTTGCTACTGTTGCTTCTACCATAAAGAGCCCTCGCAGTTCTCAACTTTAAGGATGCATCAAAATCACCTGGAGGCTTGATAAAACAGATTGCTGGGATCCACCCCAGAGTTTCTGATTCAGTAGGACTGGGATGGGGCCTGGAATTTGCATTTCTAACAAAGACCCAGGTGTTGTGGATTATGCTGTTGAGGGGGCTCCGCTTTGGGACTCTTGATCTAATGAATGAATAAGTCATTTTAGAAAAAACCCTTAAGTGAGGAATGAAAATTTACACTTATAATGAGGTATAATCATGTATTTTAAAAGATACATAAGAAGTAGATCTTCCACATTTTCCAGGCAGAACATAATATTCCCAGTAATGTATCCAGAAAAGTTGGGAGAAATGAGGAGGAAATCAGAACAGAAATGTGGGTTCCCTGTGTCTACAGAAACAACAAAAAAAGGAGACAACACTAAATATGAAGAGGTGAAAAATAAAAAGATTAGTAGCTTTGACATGTCTTGCTTCTTGCTTATGTTTTTCTTTCTTTCTAGTATCAACATGGCATGTGAAAAAAATATTAAAAGTTAAATATGTGAATAAATGCAAAAGCAAATAGTGTTCCTATAAGTCTAGGTCCTTAAAAATGTTCTCTCCCAAGTCATTCATTTAATCATTAATTAAATTATTAATTCAATAAATATTTGTTGAGGGTCTACAGGCAGCAAATACTATGTTAGACAACAGAAGATAGGAGAAAACAAAGAACACAAATCTCTAGGTCCAACGTAGAAAGTTAGAGAAGTTTGCTTTTCATTTTCGTTATGATCTGTTTTTAAGTCTTTCTTATCGTTATTTTTAGCCTGCTGTCTTTTTCTCATGAGTTTGTCAGAGATTGTCTACTTTATTAGTTTTTCCAAAGAACAAACTTTCGAGTTATCACTCATCTTTATTCTTTTTCTCTTTTATAAATATTAGTTTTTATTCCTAATTTTATTATCTCTGTCTGTGGCCTTGTTTGGATTTACTCTGTTGTTCTTGCTTTCATTTTTCATTTAAATAGTTAACTTATTATTTTGTAATCACTATGACTTCTGATACTTGCATTAAGTAGCACATGTATTGATATGTGGCAATTTTACATTCATTCAAATATACGTTTGAACATATGCAAATATATATTATATTTTAATCAAATATATTTACATATTCTTTCATAACAAGTTCAGGATCAATTTTAGAAACATACATGATTGCTAGATCTTCCTAGTGAATTGTTCTTTTTATCATAAATATATAATCCTCTTCATCCATAATAATGCTTTTTCTTTATTTTTTTTCCTGAAAATAGATTATGCTAAAAACCTGTGCATTGGCTTCCTTTTAGTTATATTATTGCCATATATATGTATGAATATATATATGTTTTTACACACACACATACATATGTAGATACAGATATACATTTCAGAAAGAGACACTATATCTTCCAAGACTGTCCTCTGTACATTCTTAAAAGGATAGTCAGCAAATGTGCGGAAATGGTGAGTCTCAAGGAGAATTAAATCTCAACATTGGATAGATATAGAATAATAGTTTTCAGCTATTTACCTATAGCACTTTAAGTATAATAATCTGACCTTGTTGTCATTAATAAGAACACTTCTGACAGTCTACAAGATCTGAACTTTGCTACCCTACTGACCTCATATGCTAATACTCTTCCCTTTGCTTACTTAGTTCTGACTTCACTGGCCTCCTTGCTGTTACTGGAATATACATGTTTCTTCCACAGGGTGTTTGCACTGGCTGTTCCCATTTCCCGGAATGTTCCTAAACCTCAATTACTTACCCAAATGTCATTTCTCAATAAGGCCTACCATGCCCACTACATTTAAATGCCCACCCTGCCTGTAATAAACTTCATCTGCCTTTTCCTACATCATATTTTCCCCATCACACTTCTGGCATGACTTATAATTTACTGTTATAAATGTATTTGTTTACTGTAGAATGTGAGTTACTTAACTTCAGGCTTTTGTTGTCATTGGTTTTGCAGAATATAGACCCCTTATTTGAAGACCGTTTTCCTGCGGAACTGCTAAGAATCCGGCTCCTGTTTTTAACAAAGTAACTAGGCTTACTACGCTGTCCAGAGTGAAAAAGAGACAAAAAACCAGATTGAAGGGATAAAGGTTAGGCTATAGCGACACAATAGAGCCCCTGTTCCAATGTTACTTTTCCTTCTTTGCTCGTGGAATTTGTCAAAGAATAGATAACTTTAAAAAGAAAATTCCTTTTCGCAAAATGATTATCTTCCTCCGTTCCTGGAAATCCCTGTGGGCATTAGAGTCAAAATCAAGCACCAGGGGAGGGTCCCTTTTGCACTGTAGTAATTGACTTCAACTACCGTTAAAGAACGATCTTTTGTCCATGCTTTTCTCCCTTTGGTGACACATACGTCTTCTGAAATAACTTGAAGTATTGTGTGGGTCCCATCTCCAAGGGCCTTTTCATATTATACAAAGCTTCATGGCTTAAATTGTGTGTCAGTGGTGAAGATTCTGTGCCTGCAGTTTAGAAGTCTGGTTTTCGTAAAGAGGTCAAATACTGTATGAAAGGCAGACGATATAATAAATCAAACAAAATGAGGGCAAATTCTTTCCCATTTTCCCAGAAATTATATTCATGTTTGGTTTTGTTATTGAAAATAGTGTATAAAATTATAGATGCTGTGAATTAATTTATTATGCAGTTTCCCTAGGTGTTTTGCAATGGATGGGGTTTGTCTTTGTTTGTGCTTCTATAACATAATACCTAAGACTGGGTAATTTATAACGAACAAAAATTTATAGGCTCATGGTTCTGGGGACAAGGAAGTCCAAGAGTAAGGAGCCAGCATCTGGCGATGGCCTTCTTACTGCATCATCCTATGGCAGAAGTTGGAAACACAAGAGAGGGCAAGAGAGAGAGGGAAAATGGGACAAAACTCACCCTTTTACAACTAACCCACTCCCATGATAACAGCATTAATCCGTTCATGAGAGTGGAGCCCTCATGGCCTAATCACCTCTCATTAGGCCTTACTTCCAAACACTGTTGTATTAAAGATTAAGCTTCTATACTTGCTTTTTAGGGGATACATTCAAACTACAGAGGAGTTATAAGAAGCAAAAGCAAAATATTATTTTAAAGACTTCTTGAAGGGAAACCCTAAGAATATAAGTTAATTTTACAGGTTATATATTTAGCTTTATATTAATAATAATACCTGGCCTTTTATTTCAGTGGAATGATGTAGACTATTTATATTTTTTAAAATAACTCAGAAAAAAATGTGTGTGTGTGCGTGTGTGTATGTCTGTTGCTTCAGAAGACTTATTTCATTACATGGTGTTTGTTTAAAAAAACTTACAGGTTTTATATTTATAGCCATGTTGTCATGGGACACATTTTTCAAATTAAAACCTAAGGTCATATTTGTATGACTTTAGATTTATTTTTTTAATAAACTAGAAATATTTATTTTGAGCAAAGGCCTCTAAAAGGGCAAACACCTGTGAATTCAATACAAACTATTTTTGTTCATACCTGCCTGAGGGATACCCTTTTCCTGAAAAATAATTTTGAATTGAAGTTTCACCCATATGAAATGCATTTTAATTTGTGTTTTTAACAATGTGAAATTTCAAATATATGAGATTTGGGGATCCATAGTTTTTTTCTGTTTATTTGTTTTTTGTCATGAAGTGGTGATTTGTGAGGTGGTGGTGCTTTGGCAACAAGAAAAGCTATACCTGGGCACAGTTCAAAGAGTGGAGAACTGAGAGTCCTATTTTATCATTGACTGATTAATTGACTCACTCAATATTTATTGAGAACTTGCTATGCACAGAGTACTCTACTGAGTTCTAGGGATTTCAAAATGAGCAATGCAACAATCCTGGAAACCAAGGAGAATATATCTGTGATATTATACTTATATGATACAAGTATATATGTGATGTATTATATTTATGTGATATAATATCATATAAAATATGATAAATGCTATCAATTTGCTCATAATTTGCTCAATTATTTGCTCAATTAAATTGCTCAATTAATACATAATTTTCTCAATTAATTGTGCTCTTGTAAACAATGAATATTTATATCACCTTTACTTTTCTGATGTAAAAGACATGTGACAAACTACCCTCAGCAAGCCGCCTGTTTTTGTACAACCTGTGACCTAAGAATGTTTTTTCCATTTTTAAATGGTTTCATTTTAAATGGTTATACAAATGGGTTTTCTTTGAAGTGAGATTTGAGTGGCACACTCCTCTGGCACCACCACTGAAACCAAAGAGCCTATTTCAATGACAACACCTCCCATTTTCATGATAGACTAAAAAGAAGGAAGCCACCACAAATCTGTTTGAGGATATGGGTGCTGTTCTCACTAATGTATTACTTAACACAGTAGTGCAAAAGGTGTCCTCTCAGTAGATATATCTGGTCATGCTTGGTGGTATGTAAACTACAGGTAATATTTCTATTTTACAAGTTGTCATATTTCTACCTTATGCCAATAAAGATCTAGTATCTGAATGTAGGTGCAACTGAATCCAAGTTTCAGTCAAACAAGCAAATAAACTGAGAGATGCACTTTGACCTTCATGGGACAATATATCACATTTAAAATTTTTCATATATACTCATACCAATACATTTATCTCAATCCAGTATGATAAATTCCATCCTTTTTAATCTAACACTTCTAGAATCCCTTCCCACACACATATTCCAGGTTTCTGACAAAATAAATCACAAAAACAAAACTTGTGATTCTTTTGCAGTATAAACTATTTCCTCTAGGGTCAGACTTTCCCTGGAACATGATAACATCTGACCTAGTTAGTGATCTACAGGTGATAAGGGGTGGTTAGTATGTGCCTTGAGAACAATTCGCATGCCCTTAGAAGGCAACAGCCCCAGGTAAGTTTATTACAGCTTTTTTAAGCAAAAGGAAGGCAAATATCCTCAGACATAGGAGGGTGGGTGCTTAACCGGCAAAGGAGGCTCAGGGTAACTCCAGCATTCAAATCTTCATTTTTTTCTCGATACACCTAGATATCCACATTTCCAATCTCAGAGTATGTGATGGTCAGTTTTATGTGTCTAATTGGCTAGGCTACTGGCCCCAGTTTTTAAGTCAAATACTAATCTAGGTATTATGTGCAGGTATTTTGTAGATATGACTTAAGTTCATAAACAGTTGACGTTCTGTAAAAGAGATTATCCTAGATCACCTAGGTGGGCCTGATTCAATCAGTTTAAGGACCTTGAGAGTAGTGCTGAGGTTGCTGGAAGAACAAGAAATTTCACTATGGACTGCAGTCCTGGCCAAAAGTTCCAGCCCACCCTTCCTGACAGCCTGCCCTGTGGATTTTGGTCTTGTCTATCAAATCCCCACAATTACATAAACCAATTCCTTGCTGCCCCTTTTTGTGGTTATCTGACCGAGCCTTGGCTGATACAGGGTCATACTCCTATTCTAACAATATCCCAACTTTCACAAGAGACGTTTGGGAAGACAATTCAGTTTACATTGTAAAGCCGCAACCAAAACAATTAAATTATTTGTCTGTTTTTCTGTGAAGTTGGCTGTGTTGCTTCAAGAAATAAAAGATTGTTTTAGAGATGCCCTGGAAACTCTCTGGTTCTCTGAAAGTGACTTCAGCTCAAAATTTAAGACCTGAGATTGTCATTTTCTATCTATAAGTTCTGTACTCTGATGTAATCAATTGAAATCACCTCATCCTACCATTCTTATTGTTATCATTACTGTCATAATGGTCAAAGAAGGCAGTCGCCTGTCCACCCACAGACATCACAATCAACCACAGGTGATAATTTGATTGATTTCAATGCCACTACATGTCCAAGGTTACTAGCACCACATTTTTCCTTTGGCAAGGAGCTCATCACTATGCTCAAGCTCAAAGACATAAATCAATCCCCAGATTCCTACTTGGAGGTCTACTTCCTAAGACCAATATTGACACTATATCAATTTCTGTATTAATCAAAAAAGAGAACTCTTACTTATTATTTCAAAATTGTTAATCAAGTTTTAGAGAACTGAAAAAGCAAACAGGAAACATTGAATATCACAGAAATAGTTAAAACAAAATAATAAAAGTAGGCAGATATCACCTTATGGACTGGGAAAACAAAAGAAAGAGGCCAAGATTATTATAATTTATTAGCTTAAAGGAATCCACTACCACCCCTGAAAAATCACACTATTCACCCTTCTCTGTACCTCAGGTGCTTGGAGGAGGGGTTTTGTGGACTCCGGAGCTCAGATCTCTGAGGTTGGTGTGCTGCCTGACTAGAACAGATGGTTCAGGGATCTAGAGGGTCCCCCATGGGATTGTGACCAAGTTTTCTAAGAAGGAGGATCAGTCTAGCTAGCACATCGTTCCTAAGGGGGTGAAATGAGACTAGTTTTGGAGTGTGGAAAATATAAGCAAAACTGCTGCTGTTGGTGCCAAAACTTCCTGCTCCAATGAGGAGCTGTTGTTGGGGAAATGATGTCAGGAACAATAGGCAACAGAAAACTTTGTCTCCCCCAGTGCTGCCTATTGATACAGCTAAACAGGGACCTAGTAGGCAGAAGAAAAGTATGGGTTTTTGTGGAATACCAGCCCCAACATCACAGAGCTGAACAAAGAAGGGTCAGTTTGAAGCTGAGAGTCAGTAACTAATAACAACCACATTGGCCATTGTTTTACAATGTTTCAAGGCAGGATTTAAACTGGTTTCCCGAAGTAACACAAGAATGGAAAAACAAGCACTACTTGTACTCACCATCAAATTAGTACTAACTGACCAGTATTTATGTACACATATGGAAGTAATATTCAGCAGGTGTTGGGCAGGTGGGAGGGGTGGAGATGATGGGTAAATTCACACCTAATCCGTGTGGGGTGCACTGTCTGGGGGATGGGCACGCTTGCAGCTCTGATTTGGGCGGTACAAAGGCAATATATGTAACCAAAGTGTTTGTGTCCCCATAATATTCTGAAATTCAGAAATAAAAAAATTAATTGATTAAACTGGTTTCCCCTAGGAAAAAAATTGCCCCTAGAAGACAGTAGAATTTATCCCCTGATTTAGCTGTTCCAAATACTATGTTAGTTGGGAATCACTGCTATAGCTAAATGTATACCTTCAGTTCAATTAATCAAATATGTATTTATCATTTATTATAAACCTGAATCCTATTAAGTACTAGTACCACAACCTCATGAGAAGAGGCACAATTTGGGAATCGCCAATCAGGTATATTTCTTAAAAGCAAAAAGAAAATCCAAGTACTTGAAACTTTCACATGTGCTCTCCTACTACTAGTTCTTAGGGTTGAAAATATAAACTTATTCTCTTTTTATAAAAGCTGTCATGAGCAAATGGTGCTGAAAAAATGAAGGAAAGAAAAAAGTTTCATGATTTCCAAATGAGAATAAATTAGAAATAACACTAATTTTGTCTTTAATAATGGTTAAAAATAGCCAATATGTGGGAGGTTTTTGCTAGAATTGCTTTGAATCACCGTAAAAGACTATGAATGTAGCTCTGTGAGAATATAACGAATGTTCAATGCAGGGTAAACTTAAGAGAGAAACTCAGTACTTGATTTAAGAGATAGCAATGAAATGCAATTTCAAAAATATACATCAAAGGATTTGTTTTTTGAGACTTATGCTTTAGGTGAGTTGGGATGTTCTGCAGCTTACTCAATAGAATTGAAAATATAAAGAGATAAATTCTGAGATTTATTTGTAGTATCATCAGATACTGAAGTACCCAGGTCTCATTCATTGTAGTGATAGCTGGTTATAATGAAATATAATATTTCACTTAAAAATAATAGTATGGGAGCCTCACCACATCAGAGTTCTCTTCAGAAAACTCCTGGCAGGGGAGACACTGCTAAACACAAAGCGTACTGTATCGAACTCTCCATGTCATTATTGCTGTGAAACATAATGAGCCAGCAGCTCAAAAGGACCCCAAGCTGATTGCCTTTCCTTTCTCCTGCAGCAATTTTTGTTACAGGGGAATACTATTTATCTTCAGACTGTGCTCAATTCCAAATATTCTCCTTTCCCAAAATACTACTTTGAATAAGATTCTATTTACCTTATCAGACAGGAAACTTTCCTAATTTAACACCTTTAGATTGAAATTACATATTCATGACATATTTTAGATAAATAGCATAGCCCTCATATTATTAATATATGATGGAAATAAATATACTGAATTTAAATTATCCTTTCTGATGAGGAGAAACTTTTTGTATTCCCCCAGTTGATTTTTATCACTGTTGTCTTTATAGAAGCATTGTAACTAAATATAATAAGAATCTGGTAATAACACTTATATGCCATAAATTAATACTATATATATTAAATGTTAATAATGTCTAGAAACTCTGAAGGAGGAGAAAAGTTATTCTTCACCTATTTTTTTGTCCTTTATGTATTTGCTATATTAATGCATAATTGCCAAAATTAAGGGTGATTGTATGTTCTAACCAGAAAAAAAAAAATGAAACTGTTAAAGAGCATGCCAAGAAAGCCATTTTTTCTTTGTGTGTGTGTGTGTGTGTGTGTGTGTGTATGTGTATGTATAAAATATTTTTCTTTTTAATTCCATGGCTGAAGAAGATTGCAAGTAAGTAGTGGCAAAGGCTGAAACAACAATTTAAAAATATTGTGCGGCTGTACCATAAACAGTAATTTATTTGAGAATAAGTAAAATTTATATCAAAAAGAAGTTGGGGTTTAGTAGAAAACTTGTAATGACTCCTGGAAGATTAATGTGGAAATAAAGGTGGTAAATTCAAATTATCCTGTAAAATAGAAACCATCATTATTTTTTCTCCCATAGTATTTTTAACATCACACGATACTAGCCTATGTTTTACATGGAGTTAGAGTGACCTTCATTTGTGCAAAAACTGTGCAACTTTGGCAAGTTACAAAATCTCTCTGAGCTTGGCTTTCCTCATCTGTTGGAAATAGGGATAATGACAAATCAAATACAAGCAGTTTGAGAATTAAATGAGATACACATGTGAATTTCCCCCTTATAAATAAGCTTAGTGAATATAGGTTCTCTTATTCATATGTTTCAGCTGGATCCACCTCTCTCAGCTTATATTTTATCTTCATTTAAGAAAGGAAAGAACGAAGGAAGGTAAGAAGGAAGGAAACATTTCATAAAGTGAAAACGTTAATGCTTTTCAGTTTCGTGTATTTTTCAAACCGCTCATTTTTTCCTAATCCAAAACTCATAACAAAGCATCAAAATAAAGCAGTGAAGTGAACTCAGAGACTTTCAGTCTTATCCAGTCATGAGTTTTCCTACAATGATCCAATTTCATCTCGGACTTCAATGCTTCATGTCCTTGGGGCAAGTTAGGTTTGTGCTATTGGAAAAACATTACATTATTGTCTGCATTCTGTAAAGAATATAATATTGGAGATGAAACATAAGCCATTTGTTTTCAGAGGTGTATGTAGCTTCTACTTGCTCTTTAATTCAGGCGTATAAGTAGGTGGAAAAAAGTAGGTCAATGAAGAAAGGTCATAAGATTGGTTAGTTTTCTGTGTGAAAAAAAATCACACATAAATATTTCACTTTAAAATTGGGTTGAACTCACATCATTCCACTCAGTGTTCAAGAAGCCAGGCAGTTAAAAGGCTTGCTGAGCTTAATTGCAAACATGACTTAGCATTCACCTCTGCCAATTTCCAACCAACACAGCCACTCTTGCACTGCAAGGGAAAAATACAGGTGGTATATTTGTACATGCCTAAACTCAATCCCAGGTTGAGCTTTAGATGCTAAATAAGCAACTATGAAAAACTATTTTCTTTCCTTCTATTTTCAGTCACCATATTTAAAAACAGAACACTGACATCAATACATATAATGTTATCATATAGATTTTGAAGAAAGACACATCAGAATTAACTGTAATTAGAAAGCATGTAATAAATTAATCATGTTGCTTCGAAATACTTCCAAATACAGTATTAGAACACCATTGTTGCTGAAACTCCTGAACAGTATCCCTTCTCCTTTGAGATGAACATCCACAATCCATAGAGATTTCCACTAATGGCTGCTTTATTCTAGCCAGTTTGATCATTATCAGTCTTCATTTTACTTCTATTTTTTACTTGGTATTCAACTACTTATTTGTCTCAATGTCAGAAGAAACAGCAAAAGAGATTTTCTTTTTAGAAGAATGCTATATACTTTACATTTCATGGTATAGCTGCAATATAAAATTTTATTTTAATTTTGGGAATACATGTTGGTTATGTCAAAAAGATAACCTCTTTACCTGGGATATTTGGCATGTTGCATTTGCAGTGAGCAATCTTGAGGGATGAAGTAACATCTCCTCTGACAAAGACGCTTGCTTACTCACTGCTATAAACTGGCAGATTCCCCAAGCTAACTGCTCCTCCCTGTAACACAACCCACTGTATGTGCAGATGTAAGCTGAACTTCATTCTCCCTGTGGGAACTGAGTCTCAGAGAACTGATATGAACATGCTAACACTCCAGCTACTGCTTTTGCTGTGAGTAGTAAAGCTTTTTCTCTCTGACCCACAAATCTTCTTTCTTCTGTCAGCTTCCATGAAACCATAGCTGGCCAACTTGTTAGTTTGAAAGTGGGGTACTTAGAACCTTCAGAGTTCTTAATGATTAGAGTCAAAGGACACAATATATTAGGGGAAAAAAGTATAAATTCTGTGTTTTTTAGCACTTTTAAAATGTAAAAACTCCATATATAATGGCTAATAATTCCATGGGGATATGTTGGTATACAACCTAGCTGATAAACATAAGCTACCATGCACTTTTCATCATTATTAATGTTAATGAAAACTGTTACAAAAGTAGTTATTCTCAGGGAATTTTATAGAAAACCAATATTATCCAACTAATAAGAGTTGTGGCAGTAATTTAATAATAAATTATGGCTGTTAGTTTTTAAGCTATACTTGTTAGCATGAAGTTGGGAGAACCACAAATTTTGGTGTGTTTTAGACACACAAAATTTACTTTTCAAGCAAAGTTTGGCTGGATGTTCACATACTTAGGCCTATCTTCTATTCTCCCCCCTGCATCAGTTAGAATGTGATACCGTTTTGTTAGGTAATAAAAATCCAAGGTGATATATCATCCTACAACTTTTATCCATTTGGGTAGCTCTAAAGGTTTGCAGAAAACAGGAAAGGCAGTATGCATGTGTGTATGTGTGTGTGTGTGTGTGTGTGTGGTATTTCCAAAATGGGGCTGTCCTCACTAAGGATACAGGGTAATCTGACAGAGAGGTGATGGGAAAGCCATGTAGGTAAGGAAATGGGAATAAAACTGTGTGATAGGACAAACATTTTTCTAATCCAAGAGTAACTAATCCAATGGCTAAAATTACATGTGTATCTATGTCTGTAACTGTATCTATTTTCATTGACATAAGTCTATCCATGTGCATCTATGTTTCAAAACTAAAGGCAACAGTGAAAGGGCCTTTCTTCCCCCTCCGTTGTGCTCTTTTTCTTTCATTTCTGCTTTCATTGTCTCTTCTTCCCACCTTCCTCTCCCTATCTTCCTCCCCTCCTCCCTCCCTCTCTTTCTGTCTTTTTTTTTCTTTTACCTTTTTCTTTTTCTTTTAACATGCATGAAAAATTGTGCACCATTTTCTACTCTTACCTCTGAACATAGTAACGTTTATTATTATACTTGCAAGTCATTTGAATTTCTTTAGAAGTCTTAGAGTTTAAACTTTAAGAAATTAATTGAAAGTATACAGGAAATGTTAAGATTATCTGCTTTACGGCAATTTAGAACCAGCATTTTTCAAATTAGTAGCAGAAGTATTATTCTGCATCTAAACCTATACACCAGTTGGAGGAACAATTGATTTAGAGTAAGATTTAGATTATTATTTTGCAAAAACAACTGTTACTTGGATAATTACCAATAATAAATTTCTGCTTATTATACTTTAATAAATAGAAACTGATTCATTATGTTTTGACACAGCCAGAATTAAAGTAGATAAGTGAGAACTATTGCAAGATAAGACAGTGCTATCTATTAATTATGAAAAGAAAACTATACTTGTTTATTTGCTCAATGATCTTACAGTCTCTTTAATGAGAAATAATTAAGCACATTAAAAAATTTAAATTTTAAATCAAAATTAGCATTTCTCTTCTCACCATTGAGCAAAATAATCTTTTTCAGGAGGAACAGCCTGATTGAAATGACTAGAAATGGATGCTCTGTATGAAGTAGTGGATTGGTTTTTACCCTACCTATAGGTTTTTAAAGCAATTGGAAAAACTTCAGTACTTATTTCTTGTATTAATGCATGGGTAAGGCAAGAGTTCACTAGAGCTATTGACTTATCTGCATATAAAATGTTGAGTGCTATTCAGGAGAGAGAGCTAAATGTTCCACAGCATTGCAAATTTGCATAATGAAGAAGAGCATGCATTTAATTTACCATTAACTTGTTAAACCTCTCTGTAATATTTTCTCTCTGTAATTTATTTTTATATGCATTACAAGGTAATTGAAATCAAAACTGAAATAGGTTAATAGAGTAAAAGGAAAAAAGCAAAACTATGAACTGGATTTGCCCTTAGAATATTATCATAAAGAGCCAGGATATTAAAGTCTGTAATTGTTAAAGACTATTCATGGAAGCCTGATATTGGACTTCCAGATGGTAGGTAAAAAACTTTCTAATAAATTTGTATTTATACCTTCTGCAGAGATTGTGTGTTAGCAAGCACAGAGCACAATACCCTATGAGGCACCATCTTACATTTAGTGTGATGCCTATAATAATTGAAAATTCTGAAAAGAAAGATGGGATGAACCAGACGTATTGGGAATAAGCATGTGGGCAAATGCTTACCATCCTCAGCATTTCAATTAGGTTGATTTGAAAATATTAGGAATGCATGTTGGTAAAAATATGGAAATGACTTACAAATATCAGAATGGTAAGAGTATGCATAAGTGATTTTTTAACATAACCCCCATTATAAACATAATAATTCTCATCAAATCCATCCTGTAAATGGCAATGAGTCTAATACTATTCTCTACCCTCTATATGTGAAATTAAAGATCAAATTTAAAAATATACCTCCCAGAAAATGAATTTAATTAGCAGCTCAATAGAAATCAGAAATATGTCCATTCTTTTTATTTGGAAGATAAAGTCCTTCCGGGAGCAGGTGGGTATGGGGGTGTGGGGGCAGATTCAGCTTTATTCGTTCCCAACAATTCTCTACCACATCTAAATTTTTATAGAGAGGGTTATACGTTTAATATTTGCAGGTATTATCTGGAAAATGTGCACATTTTGACAAGTGTCATCCTACAAATATATCACTTAATGATAATTAAACTAACCAAAACAATCGTTGTTAAACCCTCTAGTTTGGGCTCTTTCAATAAAAGGTCATTCCTTCCTTCCATCTGTTTTCAAGTATGATTTTTTTCTGTCTTAACCCAACATTTGTTAATTAAAATTACTTTGTAAAGCTGTGTAAGTATCTGTAATTTTAGGTGACATCTCATCTTTCCTACTGTCCCTTGCCCCTCACCCTCCTCCCTATCCTTGTTTTTTTTGTTGTTGTTTGTTTGTTTGTTTTGTTTTGTTTTGTTTGAGACAGAGTCTTGGTCTGTCCAGGGCTAGAGTGCAGTGCTGTCCTCAGAGCTCGCTGCAACCTCCAGCTCCGGGGCTAGAGTGATCTGACTGCCTCAGCCTCCTGAGTAGCTGGGATTATAGGTGCCCGCCACATGCCTGGTTGATTTTTTTTCTGTTTTTAGTAGAGACAGGGTCTCGCTCTTGCTCAGGCTGGTCTGGAATCTAACCTTGAGCAAGCCTCCTGTCTCAGCCTCCAAGAGTGCTAGGATTACAGGCACGAGCCCCCGAGACCAGCCCCGTCCTGTTTTTTCTTTTGACTTTTGATCAACTTGATTTCAATCCCCCAAAACAAATTGGAAATTCTTGTATAAAAATGGGTGTATAAATTGCAGAAACAGTTTCATGTGAGTTGCTTAAAAAGTACATATTAATATAAAGAAATTATTTGTTCACAAGACACTCACTAGGTCATACTGTGCCTTGTGCACATTGTAAAAAATCAGCCCTCCCCTACACCTCCCTTGGTAGATGCAGACATGTGTTATGCAGGTGGACCGGGGACTGGGTGTTCTTGCGTAGCAAACAAGGTGTGGAGCTGCACACAGCCCCTCTGCCTACCCAATCTCATATAAATCACAATCTCTAATTTTAAAAAGATGTAGGGACAATTTCTAAAATGAAATGTGGGAATATATGTGAGACCAAGCTGGAATAAGCCTATTTTTGTAAACATAGGATACTTTTTAAAAATTGTATTTGTAACTTTTATTTTTAATATAAAATTAAACACAAGGTCATCATTTTAACATAGTAAACCATAAGCTCATCATAGTAGAATTGGAAGATACAGAAAAAAGTAAGAAAAGAGCAGTTCTGTCTATTCCCAGAGTTTGCTGTTGTTAAAATATCATTCTATACTCTTGTTTTTTTCATTTAACATTAAATAATGAGCATGTCTCATGTCATTCAAAATGTAATAAATTGTAATTATTTTAATGATTGCCTTAATTTGCTATTTTTTAATTATTATACATATATTTTCTTAAATTGAATGCATTTCAATAAACTGAACAATGAATTACATGCTTTTTGCTAATATAGTTTCCTTCAAAAGGAAAAAGATAGAAACACTAGGAAACAGCCTTTCTAGGTTAACAATACTTTATTATTACTATTTTTATTATGCCACAGTGCTACTGGGAAGGATATTTTATTATGTAATTTAGTGTCTGATCCCAAGGATTTTAATTTTTATCATTCAATATTATAAATTTAATGATATAATGTATCCAGGGTATATTTACTATTCTAAGTAAAAGCCACAAGTTTAAAAAAAATAACAGAATCTCAAGCAAAGAGTGCAGAACTGAGAATAACTTAAAAATGCACTGTATTTTCTCATCTAATCAGGATTTAGTTTAAATTGATGAATACTTGAAAGCAGTTCATAAAAATATTACTTGATTGAAAACATTCCTGCACAGAAATCTGTAAAAGCAGAACGTTATTGCCAATACTAGTTTCATTGTAGTATCTTCTTTTTTGAAAAGACTCTTTTTCTGGAAGAATTATTTACCCTACTGTCTGAATTTTTTATTCACAACGTGTATAAAAACACTGAGCCACTTCATCAAAGAAATAGAAATTTAATCAGTTTCCTGCTGACTAGGAAACCCTGTAGTTGGAAGAACAATTTATAATCTTTTTAGATATAGACTAAAAACAAACAAACAAAAAACCCAAGAAGTTTGTTCTTTTAACTTTCCAAGGTCCTTCTACTAAAATCCAGGTTTAGCAACTATTTTAATTGAAAATGATCTCCAGCTATAACCTATTGAAATCACTAGAAACTCTCTAACAGTTAACCAGATTTTCTCCAAGTGGGCTGACATATTTCAACAGAATTAGGAAGTACAGAGTGACTAATGAAGCTCAGTTTACTAACAGGACCGAATAAAAACTAGCATTAATCAAGTTCTAACAAGGGCTGCTGCTAATGACACAAATGCCCAAGAAGTCCTAAAGACTGGATTTTGACCATGAAGTGTCCACCCTTTTATAGAGGACCAAACATCTGTTTCACCGTTATGGTCTTCCACCCCAGTGGCTACTTGAGACATATTCATTATTCTTCAAAATGACAAAAGAACCTCTCCCATGCTCTATGCTGGAGCCTCTTATTTCTGTCACCAAGAACTTAAACGAGTGTGTGAGCTCATCAACTACTGCTTCCTGAGAAAAGTCTTCTTTCCACTTCAGGCGTTCCCACTGATCATCTCCATGGGTAGGTCCTTCCCACGCACCTGGCAACATTAGTCCTAATGACCATGTCACTCACTTTTCCCAGAACACCAACTGAAGCAGCATTCAATTTGAAAGTACTGGTCTGAGAAAGATACTTGACCATTATCCTTGTTATTTGATAACCTTACAGAACAACTGACAACTAGACGTTCCCTTCATGATCCAATCTCATGACCCCATTGTGTCTTAGTATTTCATTAAAGGACAATTTATGAAAAAGTCATATGCCTGATTTTTTTTTGTAAAATTCAGAAAAATTTATAGGGTTCTCAAACCAAGTCTTGTTGATGGCAATATTTTGGTGGCTATTTCCAATGTCCTTTCAAAAAGTGCTTCTTTTACCAAGTTGTTATACCTCTTAGAGACAACATATACCATGCAACTCACTTGTTTTTCTCTATTGCTATGATTACAAGGACATTCAAATAAATTTTATACTCACCTGTTACTGCTTTCCTTAGCTAAATGACCCTGGTATCACTGCCCACTTCCCTTCAACTGCCTTTTATTGTGTAGTTTTGACTTAACTTCTACTGTGAGTATGGTCTTTTTTATCTGTGTTTTCATGGCAGGTTAACTCAAATTCCATTTGTAATGTGTATGTTTTCTCTCACAAATGTCTTCTGTTTCCTACATCCTTGCATGTTAAATTAAAAGACGTATGAAGAATAAACACTCATATATTAACTGCAGTTCCTTGGACTTAATAAAATATCAACAATATGGGAGAACTTTATTAGACTATAAATGTAATAAAATAATAAATGTAATAAATGTAATAAAATTCTTACAACATTCATTTTCAGGGAAGTCGGTTAAATTATAGCAACATTAAACTGAGTCAGGTAGAATATCATCTATCAGTAGGACCTTGGAAAATTTCTGTCTCCTCTTTGGTAAAATGATGGAATCTGACTTAATGATCATTAAGATTGTGAAAAGGTTTTATGTGTCTTTGAGAATCCTGTCTTTGACAATGCACAGCATAAATGCATTTAATTTTCCTATAAGTTAAAAAATGGTAAATGGAAAATTCATTCACATTCTCACAATCTTTAAAAATGTGCACACGTTATAATGCAGCCATCACAAACACTTATTAGCCATATCAAATGATTTCAATGATTGAGATCAAACCAATTATAAGCATTAACCTAAAAAAAGATAATGGAGATATCAAAATAAGATTGAATCACGTAAGCAAGATAATGAGATTTACCATAAACTGATTACTTTGAAGTCTAACTAAGGGAGTCAGAAAGAAGGAGAAAGTGTGCTGTCTCATAGATGCCAAAAAGAAAGTAAGTTTCAAAAAGGCCAGGTGAGTCCACAATGTCACATGTCACAGATATGAAAGGATAAGGGACAAGGAAGGATGTATATGGAGGTGCTCCTGTGTGTGCGAGTGCACATGCACAAACAGCCTTCTCCTTATGGGTTTTAAAAAGAATGTTATTGAAACAGAAGTCATATTTTAAGATGTTGAATAATTTGAAGGTGAAGAAATGTGAGTGAACTATACTTTTGAAAAATATAATGGTAACATATTAGCTGGAGAGGAATCACTGTTGAGGAAATATTCTTAGGTTGGGTGATTTTAATAAGTTTTGTGATCTGCTTGTTCCTGAAAGAAAACAGCAGATATGAAGGTTATAATGAAAATCTATGTGTGAAATAAAGTGATAGTTGGGGAAAGTAAGATTAAAGAATATATAAGAAAAATGGAAAACAGGTGCTAGTTTCTTTTCTTTTTTTTTCTGAGTTTAGAACTTTTATTGGTTACCTCCATTGTGTTATATAGACATTCTTTTTTTAATTTCAGAATATTATGGGGGTACAACAATTTGGTTATGTATATTGTCTATGCAGTGCCCAAGTCAGAGCTACAATCATGGACATCCCCCAAACTGTGTGTCCTGCCAACCATTAGGTGTGAGTTTTCCCATCCCCTCCACCTCCCTCCCACCTGCCCGGGCCCTGATGAATATTATTTCCATGTGTGCTGATAACCAGACTCAATATAGAACTTAGGAAAATCAACAAGAAAAAAATCAAACAACCCCATTAAAAAGTGGACAAAGGACATTAACAGAAATTTTTCAAAAGAAGACAGAATAATGGCCAGCAAACATGTAAAAAATTGCTAAACTTCTCTATTCATCAGGGAAATGCAAATCAAAACCACAATGAGATATCACTTAACTCCAGTGAGATTGGCTTACATCAAAAAGTCCCAAAACAACAAACATTGGCGGGGATGCGGACAGATAGGAACAGTCATACACTGCTGGTGGGACTGCAAATTAGTACAACCTCTATAGAAAGTAATATGGGGATACCTCAAAGAACCAAAAGTAGAACTAGCATTTGATCCAGCAATCCCACTACTGGGTATTTACCCAAAGGAAAAAAAGGCATTCTATAATAAAGACATCTGCACTCAAATGTTTATAGCAGCAAAATTCACAATTGCAACAATGTAGAAAAAAACCCAGGTGTCCATCAGTACACGAGTGGATTAATAAAATGTGGTATATGTATACCATAAAGTATTACTCCGCTAGTTTCTTTTTACGCTTGTGAGAGTGATCCTCGAGGACCTGGTAATGTGGCAATCCCCCAACCGGCATAGGAAACTGTGTAATATGTTGTTCATGGCTAAAGTAGAGACACACAGCAATTTGAAACTGTGAAGTCAGAATGGGGGAAGGAATTATACTTAGTATTTCTGGAAACAATAAGGAGGCAAGAAGCTGGAAGGTGGATAACATGGTAACCAAGTGACACAGCTGAATAGGCTAAAGTGTGTAATCAGAGAATAATCCGTCATCAGTTGGGTTAGGTTCTAGATGGAACATTAATGGGATGCGGTGAGGCCTGAAAAACTGTATGCCGAATTGCCAGTGGTAGGGTAGGCAGAATACAAAATGTCTGTTGGAAAATGTAATATTAGTGATACTAGCTAACATGTATTTATCATATTCTGTGTAAGGCGCTCTTACAAATGCACTGCATGGGTTTGTTTAATACTCAAAAGAATGTTAAAAAGGAAAGACTGTTATTTCCATTTTACAGAGGCACAGAGAGCATAAGAACATTAACCTAGATTTCACAGATTAGTAGTGGCAGAGTCAGGATTCAAATTCAGAGGGTCTGTCTCTAGAGCTCACATCATTAATCATTTCTGATGAAATAAATGAGTTTTCAACTAATAGGGAATTTTAGGATTTGGGGTGTAGGTCTTGAAGGGAAGTTTCTTGTTCCTCTGAGAAGCAGTATCTGTTTCTTAGAGAACTGAGCACATCTCAACACCATGGCTTTTTAGAAGTTTAGAGCAGGCCCCATGAATTTGCTAAGTTAGTGACACTTGTTCCTTTCTGTTTCAATGTTCCTGTATCCCACTATTCTGTCATGTGTTAATTTTGGTGAGAGATCTATATCTCCAGAAAAAATTACCCCCAATAATTTTATGAGTATACAGAATTCACTGCAGAAGGTGGTAAACATAGAGAAATGGTCCAATACCATAGCATGAAGCCATCCCAACTGGCTTTAGCCCCAAGACTTCAGTTTATCCTCTCTCTTTTTCTCTCCAGAAGGACAATTTGTTCGTCCTTCTTGTGCAGAACAGTTTTGTTCATATTCCTTATGTAAAAAAGGTCTCACATTCTACATGAAACATTGACCGTGCTAAAGGAAATACAGTAAATAACCTTTTCTTCTTTTCTTTGCATTTGTTTTGTTGCTTGCCCTATCGATGATTTACAGAGTTTATATATAGTGACATTTTCTACCTATGTTTGCATAGGATGGTGTTAAGAACCTATTTCAGCATTCTGTTTTCAGTGTTTAATCTATAAAATATGATAGAATGAATTCTAAATCCAAATATCCTATCTCCTGAAACTGACAGTTAATTTAAAATACCTACGTTGTGGGTATTTGAGAAACCTTGGGGTGTTTCTGGATCTACATTGAGTTTTCATGTTTGAGTATTGGCATATAAAAATGTTTCTAGTAAACAGTCTTGAAGGGGATTTTATACTGTGTCTGGATGTTAGTGAAGAAAGGAAGGCTTTGGGGAAAAAGACAAACACACAAAGTCAATCTAGAAGTGGGAAATTTACTTTGGTTTTGGAGTGACTAATTCTACCTTGAACCAGGGTGTCTGAACATCCAGAAAAGAAAAAAGAATGCTTTTTATGGAATTACGAAAGTTTATTCCAGAGAGAGCAGAGAGAGAGAGAGAGAGAGAGAGATGAAATATAATAAGGAAGACTTAAATAGGAAGACAGGACATATATACATTAATTTTGCTTCTGCTACTAATTAGGTGGGTGACCCTGGACAACTGACTCAACTTCTCTCTAACTTTATTTTCTATTTTACCAAATAAAAGGTTGAGGATTATGATTCATTAAGTTTCTTTAAAATCTAAATCCTATGATTTTTAAAAGGAATTTTACAGTGAAATAAATTCCTGACTTTCAACATTGTTTTCCATTTCCAGTGATTTCCACAACTGTTGAAAATAAGTTTGAGAAATAAGAAATGTCATCAAGGTTTAGACCCTTCCATTGACCAGATTTGGTTTTAGGCAAGTTACTTAATCTTCTTAAATTTCAGTTCCTTATTTGGCAAGTAGTAATAGTGTATCCCTCCCAGGGTTGTTTTGAGCATCAGTTGTGAAACTAAACATAAAGGATATAGTGCCTGGGACTCAGTCACATAGCTACCACCGCTGCTGCTACCACTGCTATTAGTAGTGCTACTAGTACTGTTAATCCACAATAAGGTGTTAGTGAACCTGCACCTTCCCTATTACTGGCAGTTTGACACACAAGAATCAAAAGTGTGAAATTGTAGGGAATCTCACAGATTTGCTTTCCTAGGCAACTACAGAAAATTTCTAATAAACTTGTTCAACAAGGTACTCTAGAAAGAAAATAGGACCAAATATAAACACACTTGGTTATATTACCATCATTTAGTAGCTGTGACTTAAATTCTCTGAGAACGAAATGCTTAATTTGGTCAATACTGAAGACACTCGATTTTCCATGGCTTTGTGGTAATCTGATCACCGATGTTTGCTGGGTGCTTTGAAAGGTGAAACACGAAACTAAAAATAGCGAATATTTATTTAAACCATTCTTACTATGGTCTCGTTATAAATGCTTTGCATTTATTAAATCATATGAGGCTGGTAATATTATCACTTTTATTTTATAGTTGGGGACCCTGAAGCACAGAGATCAGGAAATTTGACAAAGCCAGGCAGCACATAGGTTGAGAGATATACTCACTCCTGATAGGGAGGGATCTAGAAAACCCTGTGTATCTCCAGTATATGCCACTGTGGGGGCACAGAATGACTGGTTTGAATGGGAGGCTGTGGATCTAGTGCCTACCCCAGGCTGGCAGTAGAGTAGCTGAGTGTAGCCCTGCTTGGTGACAGGCTCCTCTCTCTGAGGCTTTGGATGTGGCCAAGGAAGGCTACCATGCCTCAGCCTTTTTCTCAAGAGGCCTCTAACCAGTCCTTGTGTGAATTCTACCCCAAGGCTAAAGCCCAGATTCATCCTTCAGGAACTCAAGGTCTTGGCAAGGGCTATTTAGCCCCTTTTGGTTTTAGACAAAGAAATTGACAAGGTCCTTGATGATTCTGTTTGTTTTATCATCAGAATTTATATCATATTGTATCTTTTATTCTACTTTTCATCTGTAAAACAGGAAAGAAGCTAAAATAGGAGTATCCATCTCAGGTACAGCCCAGGATTCCAATGCTTATTCTCACATACCTGAGTCTGAGGAGACGCTTAGTGAACATTTAATTAGCTGCCTGTACTCACTGCAGAGTCAGGTGATTCCTAGATCTCTGAGGATTGCAAACAACCCCATGCATAAAATTGCTTCTCCAAGAAAAATCTGATGGTAAAAATGCAGTGAACAAGTCACCTCAAGGGTGTATGCACCTAGCTCCCCAGGTATATCAGAGATGCACATTTATGATCTCTGTAAAAGACAACTATAAATTAAAAACTGTGACCCTAACTTTCCCTAGAAGCTCATGTCCAGGGTTGAAAATGGAATTACCAGGGAAGGACAAGGAATTAACTGTGTTTATTTATTTTCCATACCTTTTGCTTTATTCTAGAGGTTCAAAGGAAACTAAAGAGGTGATCTCAACTCTTCAGTAGTTCTGAGAAGGAAGACTGTCTGGTGAATAAATGATTATAAAAATGTAAGTTGGTGCTAGCTCACAGGAGCCCACCCCTTTATTGGAGAGACAGAGAAATTGGAGAGCTGCCACCTGGGCCAGTAACAAGAGACAGTGGAGTACAAGATGAGCCATTTTCTCATATTTCAGGATACAGAATTCAGAATTTGGCAGTGGAAGAGGTTTTCAGAACAAAAACTGTCAAAAAAATCTAAAATCAACAGGAGAAGGGCCAAAATGTGGACACTGGGCACTTGGGTAAGATCCAAGGCAAAGGACTGTGGTATGACTTTTGTCTGTGGCTGAGTATAACTGACTCCTTTTGTAGCTCTAAGTGTGGGTATCTCCCTTGCATCAACGTTTTCTCCCTACTGCTCTCCCTTCACTACTGTGCTTTCAGAGCAGTGACACAGAAACACTGGTCTGGCAGGTTTAGTAGGATATAGTATATCAATGTTTCAAGCTATTTCTGTGGTCTGGGCTGAATGGGAAGGGTGTTCTCCACTGCAGAAAGTGTCTACCAAAGTAAGTGGAAGAAGAACAAGGCTTAGAATGGGGTCTTTAAATAAATTTTCTGGATGGCCTTGGTATTGGATTATTTCTATCAGAGCCATGGCTTCCTGGCTGACTATGTTTACTTAATTTTTTTTATTTCAGAATATTACAGAGGTACAAACACTGTGGTTACTTATATTACCTATGCACTGCCCAAGTCAGAGCTACAATCATGAATATCCCCCAGACAGTGCACCCTGCACCCATTAGGTGTGGGTTTTACCATCCCCTCCACCCCGCTCCCACCTGCCTGACCCCTGATGAATATTTTTTCCATGTGTGCACAGAAGTATTGATCAGTTAGTACCAATTTGATGGTGAGTACCAGTGGTGCTTGTTTTTCCATTCTTGTGATACTTTGCTTCAAAGAATGGGCTCTAGCTCCATCCAGGATAATGCCAGATGTGTTAATTCACAGTTGTTTTTTAATGGCTGAGTAATACTCCATGGTATACATATACCACATTTTATTAATCCACTCGTGTATTGATGGGCACTTGGGTTGTTTCCACAACTTTGCTTATTTACATTTTTCCATCTTATTGAGTTATAATCTACAAATAAAAATTGTTATAGTCAAGGTATATCATGTTATGATTTGATATATGCATATATTGTATAATGATTGCAACAATCAAATCAATACATCTATCACCACACATAGTTATCTGTGGGGTATGTGTATGTATTTAGGACACTTAAGACCTACCCTCTTAGCAAATTTCAAGTAAGCAACAAAATAGTATTAACTATAGTCACCATGCTGTGTATTAGATCCCAGACCTTATTTATCTTATAACTGAAAGTTTGTAATTGGCTGACTAGCTAATGTAACAGTGGAAGGGAGGCTTAGCATGACTAGCTTCATTTTGCTTCTGATCCCCTGCGGTTATATCCTTTAGGTTAAAAGCTTCTCCTAGCTCTGCATGTAGGCCAGCTAATTATAGGAAGAATTTAGTTTGTAATTCAATTCTCAAAAAAAAAAAAAAAAAGATGATATGATAACCATCCCTTTCCCAAAGCTAACTCCCAGGGAGATAAGAAAAGTATGCACACAAGTAACAAAGACTTTCATCCTCCAAAGTTAACTGACCAGGAACAAAGAAGTTTTAAAACCTCCTCAGACTGTCCCTGACATCCAGATATCTGCAGTCCTCAGTTATCTCTTACAACCTTTGCTTTCCCTTAAAGTAAAAAGGAGCCTAAAATTCATACTCACTTAAGATGGTTCTTTAGGACATTAGTCTGCCTCCTTTAAGTTTGCTAGCTTCCCAAATAAAAGTCACTTTCCTTGCCCCAATACTTTCTCTCTTGACTTATTGACTGTCCTGCAGTGAGTAGTATGAGTTTGGACTTTGGACTCCATTACTCTTGCACCAAAAGAAGCTCGTTATTAATACTATGTTAACACTCTTGTATTCAAGGATACCCTGAAAACTACATGAGGAATGAGATTTGGGGGACAAGCTTAATACTGAAGTGTCCAGTCCCCAAAATATTAGGAACAGCCCAAAACCCAGTACAAATGACATTAGGCTGAAGAACACACTCCTATTTGAAGGCATTACCTAGTCACATGAGCGCAGGAGCTTGTCAGTATTCTCTGTTCACCTGCATCTAGTTTGGATGACAAAGGTGCTTTCCATATAACTCTACTGCAAAGAAAGAGTGCTAGTACCTTTTTGATGAGATGCTGTGGTTGGAATTCCATAAAATGTGACAGTGGGTAGGACTTAAACTAAAGACCCAGATTCAGAAATGTAGTTGACTCTCATATTCCTCCTAAAAGATATAGCTGAAGTTCATTTGTATTTTATTATTTAATTCTTCTAGCTGGATTTGCAACACAATCATTTGTGAGGTATTATTACACCTCATTGCAGGATAATAAAACTAAGGTAGAAAACAACACATATATATGTGTATATATCTTTTTGAGACAGCATCTCACTCTGTTGTCAAGGCTGGATTGCGGTGGCATCATCATTGCTCACTGCAGCCTACAATTCCTGGGCTCAAGCGATCCTTCTGCCTCAGTCTCCCAAGTAGCTGGGACTACAGGTGCGTGTCACCACACCCAGCTAATTTTTTTATTTTGTGTAAAGACGGTGTCTAGCTATTGCTCAGGCTGGTCTCAAACTCATGGCCTCAAGTGATCCTCCAGCCTCAGCCTCCCAAAGTGCTAGGATTAGAGATGTGAGCCACCATGTCTGGCCCTCATATATTTTTTGAAAGGCATTACAGAATTGTTCAGCAAAGGAATTCAGTTTATATTCCCCACTACATTTTAAAATTTAAGTCATAATCCACCTCTAATGTTTAGCCACTTTTCAAATGGAGGATAATTATTCAACTGATTTTAGGTAATGTGAATTGTCCCTAATTAAGTGATTCACCATGAAATTTAGATATCCAGTGTTACTCAGTCAGATGTTTAAAAATGTTTGTGGGCCTTATTGACTAGTTAAGAATAGAGCAATTCCTAACTGAAAAAAAATAACAAAAGTACTTTTATTAGCATTTGGTGAGCTTGAAAGAAGTAGCAATATTGTTGATGTTTCTGTAGCTGTGTAGCTTGTAACAAAGCTTGTGAGATTGTTTTAGAATCCCAGATAAAGAAGCGTACACTTTGATACCTGAATTTGGGCTAAGTTAGAATCCCAGAAATCAATTGTGTCTGTTCAATTTTATTTTGTCTTGTTTCTGATTTGATATATATTGGACACTTGGTCATTGGACTTTTTTATTTGTGACAGTTTATGAAGAAATTTTTTAAAAACAAAATATGTATTATACTGTTTGTGACACTTAATTATTTGTAAACATTTGGAAAGAAATAATTACTTTGTAGAAAATTGATTGGTTGATACACACTCCATTATGAATAGTCTAGGGAAGTCCAGTTCATAGAAAAAAAAAGTAGCCCCATCTTTTATTTGACAAAGAGGCAACTTAGCTCTCAAACCTCACATACCTTTGATGTTCAAGTAATCAAAGTTCAATTCCTTTCAGATGCTTGTTTTGATAGATTTTTCACTGTGTGTTTTGATTAAATGTCTGGTTGATTGATTGATAGGCTTTTTCTCATTGGGAAGAATTGATTGTGAAGATGTCTGCAATAGAACCACCATGTTGACTGTTTTATGGATAGATTCAGCTGTTTGTCCTTTTTTATGTAGTTCATAGGAGATTACAGATCATTTTGGCATTGGGATCTCAAGGCTATGTTTCAATTCTATCATTTCCAATAAGAGTTTACACTTAGTATTTAAAACACATATTGTATATCAACATGAAAGTTAAAATTTATGATTGTGAGAATATGCATTAATATTTTAAAAGTATGAAGTAATTATTAACTATAACAATAAATACTTTATTGATGAAAAATTAATTAAAATTTACTTAATTACTTCCTCAACCATGTGAATCATTTTTTTAATTTAAATAAACAAACAAGTAATAACCCAACAAATTTCCAGTTCTAACTTTGTAGACAACAAAACAAATCAAGATAGGCAGAATTCTAAGGTTAGGTGTCCAACTAGAGCAAGTCTGCTGAGTTTAAATCTTGGCTCCACTGCTTGGTGACCAAATGGCCTTGGGCAATTTACAAGACCATTCTGTGTCTGTTTCTTCATTTGCAGAATTGAAATGGTAAAAGTGCCTACATCATATTGGTATAAGGATGAAATGAGTGATTAAATAAGCAGAACATAGTAACCACTGGGTATTTGTGTTTTATATGCATCAAATCTTAAGGCAGAAGAGGAGTATTGGCAAGGTAATAATTAAAATCCTCAAGGTTCATTGTTTACAATAATTATGTAATGGGAATCAAGATACGATTTTATGTAATATTCGCTCAACAGAAAGTTTTTGCACCTAACATGGATCAGGCTGAGGATACAGACAATAAAGACAAATTCCTTTTCCTAATAACTCAGTCAAGGGGAATGAGTGTGAGAAGTTATGGAATTAATAAACAGGGACATTAGTAATGGTGGTATGAAGGTGGAACCAACTGAATCAGTTTAGGTCCACTCAAAAAATCCCATATTCAGGTTTCATGGGCCTTTGGAATATCATTAAAGAAAAAAAAGTCTGGTTTAAGAGAATAACAGTGAGGTTCAGTGTCTCCTACCTTCCTAGACACTGAACCCAGAGTACTCAAAGAATTGTCCTTTCCAAAGGGACAAATCAATCTGTTTATGAACAATACTAATTGAACACATACTTCTATGTGTGTTAATGTGCTGTTTTTAAGAGGGAGGAAAATCCTAGGGATTTTGTAGTTTCTTAAAAAGGGTTTGTTATACTCTTAATAGATCTAAGTTGATATAGTGACAAGCAAACAGTTACTATTTAGTGAGATTTGTATAACAGATCTTTTATGTGGAGATTTTGAGGATTTATGATGATCAAAAAAATAAAGTGTGTTGAAAAAAATAAACAGCCTATTCATACGTCTACTTTAACTTAATCACCCAGACCGTCCTCAAACGAGTGTCTCATCTATTCTGAACAGCCCTTTAAGTTGTCTTTTCAGGTTTGAATAAGCTTGCCTCCAATATGAGGCATTGACATCTGGCAGAAAGAATGTATGTTTGGGGGAGGCAGGTGGGGGAAAGGGCAAGCATTTTAAACACTGACTTGCATTTCTAGATATGTGATTTTGAGAATTCATGAAGTTTTTAATTCCTTTGAGACTTCACATCTGTAAACTGAAAACTACTTTGACAATAAGCAATACTAGTCCCTAATTAAATGGTCATTATTATTGTGTTCACTGGAATTAATGGGTCAAAAAATTCTACCTACAGAGGAATAGGCAGGCTTTTAAGGTTTTGCTCACACTATCTTCTTTCAGAAGTGGTACTTGGACCTCCATTCTTGGTTCAGTGTCCATTTGTTTATATCTTCTCTGGAATGTAGGCTCCTTCATGCAGAGGATAATCACCTAGTCCAGTGGTTCACAAACTTGTTGTTTCTCTGAATCACTTGTAGAGACAGTGGACAGACACATTGCTGGTTACTCCTTCAGGGTTTCTGATTCAGTAGGTCTGGATCTGGGTCAGAGATTCAGCATTTCTCATAAGCTCCCAGGTGTGATGTTGCTGATGCAAGGGGCTGAGTAATAACAGAGGCAACAAGAGAAGAACTCCGACCAATATCACTCTTTACTATTATGGGCTGAAATAACGTATATAACTTCTCTTCATTTAAATGTTTTTGGCACATGTACGTAAAAAATATATGCAATTTTTGTTTGTCAATTAAAATAAATGAATTCATTATTTATAATATAATGTAAATGTCATTAAAGCCTCTAAACTGTACTCCTAAAATGGTTAAAGTGTAAATTGTTATGTATATTTTACCACAACAAAAAATGTGTTTTACTAAACAGAATTTTTATAAAAAATAACTTATTTGAAAGCTATTAAAAAGGATAATTTTTAATGAATTTAATGTTTTTGGTAAAATTTTATTATTTTCAGGTCAGAGCAAAACTCATTGTGAGGAAGGGTTTCTTTAAGGCCTAGTAGATTTATTATTTTTTGGAGCTTGGGTCTTTTGATATTGTGTAGTTCATTCTGCTGACTATAGAAAGGCAGCTTGGAGAGATGGCTGTCTACCCCTTATAAATATTTGCAATTTATAAGGAACTAATAATTAAATGAGTTGATAATTACAATGAACACAGCAAGCCTCTAATAGACTGCAATTCATCCCTTAAATTATCTTGGAAATTAAAATAACTTTCAGTACTAAATGGGGCAAAATCCAATAAGTCAGCATGCTTTCTACAACAAAATTCAATTCAAGTCACACTTAGGAAAAAAATATGATTTTTTTTATATTGAGCTACTAAATATGGAGTTGCTACATTTCAATCTTCAGGGATATCACAAATGCTTCATTCAATTAACTTACCATTCCTTGATTATCTACACAACAGGGACACATTTAGCACATCTTAGGAGTAATAGTGATTTCCACTGAGGTTATTGGCTAATAAGGGTGCAAACAGCAGAAAAAGCTTTGCACATGAACTTAAGTCTCTCTGCTTTCTCTCAAATTGTTATTTTATTCTTTGTTGTTTTATCAAAGTAAAAGTTAAAACTTGCAAGATATGATATATGAGCATGTGAACATATATGCACTTATAGAGCATACAGATTTAAATCTCTTGCAGTATTTTACATATAACAGCATTTAATTGATACAAAGTAATATCTGAGGTAATATTTGGTAAATGATGTAGAGAAGAATGAACGGATTGTGTGTACAAGTATGACTCTGCCTTTAAGTGACATCTGGTAAACATGATTTTTCCCTGCATAATTTCTTTGTAAATTGTGACTTTGAGACAAAATGCCCGGGTAATTAGAGATGTATAAAAATTCAATTGGATAATCAAAATTCCCCAAAGAAATACTTTATCACTTGAAGTTCTAGTTTGCTTATCATTGAAATTCCTATTTTCTTATTTAGGTTATTTTATTAAATTCTCACTATTTTCCTGTAATATCTACAAAGACAATAAACTGACACAATAGTAGATTTTATAAATTAGTTTAGCCAAGAAGTAAGATGCAAAATCAATGTCCAAAAACATTATAGTATTCCAATAAGAAGCCATAGCAAACTGTACACTTTTATAGAGAGAAGACCTTATTCATAGGAAAAAAATTGATGTTTCTAGGAATAAATTTAACATAAAATTTATAAGTTGTATATGAAGAGATAAAAAATATAGTGAAAGACAAAAATAAATTGACTTTGGGGAGGAAGAGATATAGCATGTCCATGACTAGAAATACTTTAAGCACATCAACCTTTTCCCTATCAAACTGTATGTTCAATTAAATATTATTCAAAATCCCAACAGAAATTTTATAGAGCTTACTAAAATGCTGATGTTGATAGGAGGGGAAAATTGGCAAGAAAATCAAAATGACTTTTTATTTTAAGCTTCCAAACAGAAGTTTTTATTGATATATAATGGTTGTATATATTTTGGGAGTACATGTGATCTTTTGATACCTGTATACAGTTTGTAATGATCAGAACAGGATAACTGGGATATATATCACCTCAAACGTTTCCTTTCTTTATTTTGGAAACATTACAAGAAAATAATGAGTGAGAATATCTTTGACTAGATATGAAAACATACTTTAAAACTATGGTAATTAAAGTGTTGTAAAGTTGCAAAATAACCACACAGGGGTGATATCAGAGCAAATTAATCAATGGAGCAAAATAGTTTAGAATCAGTTGTCTGTATACAGTATACAATTTAATAATAAAGTTTAATTTCTAATCAGGACAAGGCATGGATCATTCACTTTTGACAATTGGCTATCCATTTAAATAAAAGAAATACATATCTCTTTCATACAGTATACAAACATAAATTTCACAATGATTAAATTATATGCACACATAAATACACAAAAAGTGTGTTAAAAAACAGCATAAGAAAAGTCCCATTAAAATATGTACCTATATGAGACAAAAAATAAAGTAAATGGAAGATACTTTAAGGATTGTTTCATTAATTTAAGATTGAGGTAGATTTCTAGGATGAATATTGACTAACTATAACTATAAAGCTGATTACACAAAATTAAGAAAACATGGCAGGATTAGATAATAGATTTACTTTGAGGAAAAGAAATACAAGATAACGTTTGAGTTTGAAAGACTGTAAAGTTGAGGATGGACACTCTAAGAGAAAAAAAAAAGTCACTTTTTAAGTAGAAAGGGTAAGACAGATTTAAATATAACCTAAATGTTCCTGATTCACCTTTTTCGGTTTCACTTTATTTGGAGAATTATAAGGTAAATATTCACAAAATTTATTGATCAAATCTTGCTTTTGTTCTTTAATCCTTGCAGAGTATTTCTAACTGGCCCTAAAGATGCTGATTAATAATAACCCAGTCCTGAGAGACAAAAGATGGAATATTTCCATAGCTACCACAGCCTCCCCCTTGATGCTCTGATATGCAAGAAGGAAACTGACACAAACACTGCAGTACACAAACATGTGAAGCATCTGGAACTTGGCTTCATTGAAGATTTCTGACAGTTTCCTGGCCAGGAAAGCCAAGACAAACGTTATCAAGAACAGAAAATCTAAATAATCCATGACACATTACAAGGCAGTGATAGAGCCCTTTTTGCATGCAATGATCAGGTGGCCAAGCTTACAATTTTTGTCTAAGTCTATAAAAGAGGGCAGTTTCCCCAGACATATTTCACAGATTTATCACCTGAATCAGGGGACAGGTAATAATAGAGCTAGTCTCACATGACCATAGCCTTATGTTTTCCTCTGATGTTTTGACATTGGAAACTAGAATGACAGCGAGTTTTAAGCAAAGCGGTATTTTTCTGTTTTTTCTTCTTACCAACAAACTTATTTGTTGGAAAATACAAATAGATGCATCGCAAAAGCCTATGAAGAGTAAGGAGGACACAAAGTATATGATAAGCAAGAACAGGGTGTAGCTGAGAGTCTGCTCCACGACAAAGCTTCCAGCTTTGTGAGTAGTTGGGGAATTTGCTTGGCTTCCTAATCCCACCCACAGCCTTATGCATTTTGGGAGATCCTTCTCTCTGCTTTGCTGCTCTGGGCCACACTTTTACACAGCAGTTGCCTTAGACTAGGTGCAGTCTCAGATTTCCTGCCCCATTCCAGAGTCTGGTAGCCCAAAGTCCAGAGTGTGGAGGGCTCTAAGAGTTCTCTTTTTTCTCTCTCCCCTCATCGTCTTTTTTCAGTGGCTGTTTCAGTATGTTATTTTGTTTTCTTGTCTTAAATTGCTATCTTATACTTCTCTGCATTTTAGACTCTGTTTTTGTGTTATGAATTTTTTTTACATATATGCATATGTGACCAGAACAACATAATTTGGCAATTATTTTAGTATTAATTGACTTTATGCTTCCCATCCAACCTCTGTTTTTATTATTGTTATAAATTATTATTATTAATCATCTAAAATGTTCATCACAAACCTGAGCAGTATAAATTTTGATCATGTCTCTTTATTCCTTTTTTTACTTCCATTTCTATGGTCAACAGCTATTTCACCTATATGGTTTCATTCTACCCTGATTTAACTAAGCCTTGCTGAATTTAATAATAATTCTATTGATCTATAATGGCTTTAATCTCACTCTGAGTCAAATCTAAACTTCTTCACCATAGTCGACACAATGTGACCTGTGTCGATGCTGCCACTTCATCTCCTGTCACAACTCCTCACTAATTCGCCTTTGTTGGTCTTTACACACAGCAAACTTGTGCCCATTTCAGGTTCTAACTACTTGATCTCCCCCTAAGGTCTGTGCATGGATTTTATCGTAAGATCATTCAGGACTCCCTCAAATGTGACTTCCTCCCTAAGGAATCCCCTGACAACCTTATGTAAAATAAGTTTCTTTCACTTATCTCTTTAACACTTGTCTCTATTCTATTTTTAATCTTATCCCTACTGGAAAATTATCCATGTGTTTACTTGTTTATTCCTCTATCGCTTTTATTAGACTATAAGCTCTAAAAGGGCAGGTAATTTGTTTTATAAATTAGGTCTATTTCCAGTTTCTGTTACAGTGTCTGGCACATTGAAGATGCTTAGTAAGTATCATCAAAGTCTGCATAACCACAGACATTGCTTATTAAGTAAGCACCTAGATTTTATGTTAATATGGACCTGGCCTCATGCTACTAGTTAACTGAATGACTCTAGGTGTGTTTTTTCTTCCTAATATTCAATTATATTATTTAGCAAGATGCTTTGACGAAATTATATCAGATAATACAAGTAAATATTTAACCCAGTGCAGAGTATATGCCAATAATAGTCTTCCCATTGACGTTAACTCATATCATTCTCACTAATTTGAAAGCTTTATAAGGGCAGTTATTATGGGCAGTTATTTTTTGTTAATTAGATACCCCCAGTGCCTGGCTCATGTTAGTAGCTTAATAAACATTTTTAATGAATAAAAACAAATAAATGAAGGATTGAAACAGAAAGCATGCACAAATACGTAATTATAGATATATGCATATACATTTATATATATTATACTACTATGTGTATACACTAATATATAGTATACATAGCATACATTATATAATCTATTAAAAATACCAGTGGTTATTCATGATTTGATATGTTATGTTGTTATCAAAGTTAATTCACTGTATTTTCCAAGATAATCATAGATATTTTATTGTTTTAGATCTCTTTAGTTTAAATATTGGGCCTTTGATATTCTATAATTTCTTTACCTCACAGGGATATATGAAACTTCAGAACTGGAAATTTCAATAGATATTGAATCATACTTTACACAGCAAAACACACTTGGTAACTGCAAAATTAGGGGCTTCCTATGGTATTATGCTTTTAATCATCCTACTGAAATTGAGATTATGTCTGCTAAACAAGAAATTCTAGAGTTCTTGGAGGAGACTATGGAAGTCTGGGAAAAGACAGCAAAACTCTTCAGCCAAAGCAGGTGTCTGACAGGGGCACAGTCTCTGGCATTGACACTCCAGTGTGCTTCTTGGACTGGGCCACATTTATAAGTACAGTGCCTTCTGGAATTGTCATTTTAAAGGAATATCACCTAAGAGTCCTCTTAAGAAAACACGACTCTCTTTTTTTGCTGACTTTTAGAACTCACATCTGCTAAAATTACTCTAAGCTTATTCTTGATTGCCAATAGTTTGTCTTGTCCACAATCAATGTAGTTTTGATGTTATGTGAAAAGATCAATAACACCTTTGAAGTTTTCATTTCAGTACTAAAGAATCTCATTTTCTGTCTCTTGTTATTTTTGCCAGGAAAAAAATAAAAAGATGAGGCAAAGATATTAAAACATATGATGCATCTATGTGATGATTCTGATTAAAATAATTTTTAAATAATTATTTGAAATATTAATTTAAGACAATTTTGGAATTTGACTTTTCTTCCCTACACCTGAATTTCAGGAGACAAAGAAATGGTGTTGCACTTATTTCACTAAGTAAAGGGACATTTTGTTAATATTTCCTAAAAAATAATAACTAAAAAAAATCACAGAATAATTCTATTGAAAATTGTGTAGAAACTGAATGTTTAATCCTTCAGGGTTGTCAAACACTTTATTAAAATTGCAATTTTTGGAGATATTAGATAATCTACAGTACACTTATAAATACATGTTAGTATCAAATGACAATAGACTTTTATAAATAAGCATTTTCTGGAGTACATTTTAAATTACAAATTAAATTTATCTGTGTAGCTGAGATTGAAATTTTTACTTTAAAAATTGGTAAATTTATGCTCATTGAACTGAAAAATGGAGCAATATTCTTCACAAAATTTTTTTATCTGAAACCATTGGAAATACAAGTATACCTTGTTTTGTTGTACCTCACTTAATTGCACTTTATAGATATCATGTGTTTTTTACAATTGAAAGTTTGTGGCAACACTCTGCATTGAGCAAGTCTATGGTGCCATTTTTCCAACAGCATGTGCTCAATTTGTGTCTCTGTGCCACATTTTGGTAATTCTTGAAATATTTCATACTTTTTCATTGTTTATCTGTCATGGTGCTTTATGGTCAGTGATCTCTGATGTCACTATTAGAATTATTTGGGAGCACCACCAACTGCACCTATATAAGATCACAAATTTAATTGAGAAATATGTGGGTTCTGACTGCACCACCGAATGCTTTTACCTCATCTCTCTCTCCCTCCTGAGGCCTTGGTATTCCCCGAGACACCACAATATTGAAATTAGGCCAATTAATAACCCTGCAATGGCCTCTAAGTGAGGTTCAAGTAAAAAGAAGAATCACACATCTCTTATTTTAAATCAAAAGCTAGAAATGAATAAGCTTAGTGAGGAAGGCATGTCAAGAACCAAGTTAGGCCTAAAGCTAGGCCTCTTGCTCCAAACAGTGAAGTTGTGAATGCAAAGGAAAGGGCCTTGAAAGAAATGAAAAGTGCTACTCCAGTGAACACATGAATAAAAGAGAGCAAAACAGCCTTATTGCTTATATGGAGAAAGTTGTATTTGTGTGAATCAAACATCAAACCAGCCACAACATTCCCTTAAGCAAAAACCTAATCCAGAGCAAGGCCCTAACTTTCTTCAATTGCTATGAAGGCTGAGGCAAGTGAGGAAACTGCAGAAGAAAAGTTGGAAGCTTGCAGAGTTGTTTCATGAAGTTTCAGGAGAGACGCCATTTCCGTAACATAACATTGCAAGGTAAAGCAGCAGCAAGTGCTGATATAGAAACTGCAGAAACTTATCTAGAAGATCTAGCTAAAATAATTCATGAAAGTGGCTTCACTAAACAGCAGATTTTTTTTTCAATGTAGATGAAACAGCCTTATACTGGAAAAAGATGCTATCTAGGACTTTCATAGCCTGAGAGGGGAAGTCAATGCCTGGCTTCAAAACTTTGAAGGACACACTGAATCTCTTTTTAGGGGCTAATGCAGCTGGTGACTCTGAAGTTGAAGTTAATGCTCGTTACCACTCTAAAAATCCTAGGACCTTTAAGAATTATGCCAAATCTACTCTTTGTGTTCTATCAATGGAAGAACCAAGCCTGAATGACAGCACATCTATTTAGAGCATGGTGTACTAAATATTTGAGGCCCATTGTTGAGATCTACTGCTCAGAAAAAAAGATTTTCTTCAAAATATTACTTCTCATTGGCAATACATGTGGTCACCCAAGAGCTCTGATGGAGACATACAAGGAGATTAATGTTCTTTTCATGCCTTCTAACAAACATCTATTCGGCATCCCACATATCAAGGAGGAATTTTTACTTCAAATCTTATTCTTTAAGAATTACATTTCATAAGGCTACAGCTGCCATAGACAGTGATTCTTCTGATGGATCTGGGCAGAGTAAATTGAAAACCTTCTGGGAAGCAGTCAGCATTCTAGATGCCATTAGGAGTATCTGTGATTCATGGAAAGAGGTTAAAATATCAACATTAGCAGGAGTTTGGGAGAAGTTGATTCCAACTCTCTGAGGGGTTCAAGACTTCAGTAAATGGTTAGGAAAGAGGAAGAGAAATAGAATTAGGAGTGGAGCCTGAAGATGTGACTTAACTGCTGCAACCTTATGATCAAACTTGAACAGATGAGGAGTAGCTTTCTTATGGATGGGCAAAGAAAGTGGTTTCTTGAGATGGTATACACTCCTGGTGAAGATGCTATGAACATTGTTCAAATGACAACAAAGGATTTAGAATATTACATAAACTTATTTGATAAAGCAGTGTCAGAATTGGAGAAAATTGACTCCAATTTTGAAAGTAGTTCTACTGTGGGTAAAATGCTATCAAACAACATCGCATGATACAGAGAACACTTTCGTGAAAGGAATAATCAATTGATGCAGCAAACTTCATTGTTGTTTTCTTTTAAGAAATTGCCCACAATCACCGCAACCTTCAGCAGTCACTATCTTAATCAGTCAGCAGCCATCAACATCTAGGCAAGACCCTCCCCCAGCAAAAAGTTTATGACTTGCTGAAGCTCAGATTATTTTTATTATTTTTTAACAGTGAAGTATTTTTAAATAAATATATGACCTTTTTATGTATAACACTATTGCACACTTATACCCCAAAGAACTAAAAGTATAACTACCGTTTGATCCAGCAATCCCACTACTGCGTATTTATCAAAAAGAAAAAAAAGACATTCTATAAAAAAGACACTTGCACCTGAATATTTACAGCAGCACAATTCACAATTGCAAAGATGTGGAAATAACACTCGTGCCCATCAATACATGAGTGGATATATAAAATATGGTATATGTATACCATGGAGTATTACTCAGCCATTAAAAAAAATGGTGAACTAATACCTCTTGTATTAACCTGGATGGAACTGGAGACCATTCTTCTAAGTGAAGTATCACAAGAAGGGGAAAAAAAAAAAAACACCACATGTGCTCACCATTAAATTGGAACTAATCGATCAACACTTATGTGCATATGTGGAAATAACATTCATCGGAAATCCAGCAGATGGGAGCGGGGAGAAGGGGATGGGTAAATTCACACCTAACAGGTACAATGCACACTATCTGGGGGATGGGAACACTTATAACTTTAACTCAAATGGTACAAAAGCAATTTATGTAACCAAAACGTTAGTACCCCTGTAATATTCTGAAATAAAATAAAAAAAAGGACTACATTATAGTGTAAACATAACTTTTAAATGCACTGGGAAACCAAAAAATTTGTTTGACTTGCTATATTGAAATATTCACTTTTTTATGTTGGTCTGGAACCAAACTGGCAATATCACCAATGTATGCCTATATTAGAGTTGTGTGTGTTTGTATTTAGTGCATATGTATAAAATATTTAGAATATACGTATGTACATATTTATACATATTTGTATTTTCTACCTATATATTTTGTTTTGAGTATATACATATACATTTGTATTTAATAAGTGTATTTTGTATTTTATGTGCACACACCCATACACACATATAAAGTAAATAAGGCTGTGTTTTGTATTTAAGATTAGGTTCTCTTAGATTGGTTTTACTGATAACTGCCCTTGAAGGCTATATCTGTAAGAAAGTAAATCACAGGCAAAATTGGACAAAGGGAGATTTTTTTTCAATGTGATCATGAATGAGGACTCAGCCTATCTCACAAAGAGCTCTGGAGCTGTGATGGCTTTTATATAAGCCAGACATTGACTGAAGGCCCCCTTGGAATGGAGTGAAACTTTTGTTGAGTCAGTTTCCTAATGGCTAAGGGTAATTCCCAGTAAGGGATGCAACTGAGAGCTTTCAGCAGCTGATATTAGTAACAGAAGGGGCATGGATGTGTTAGCCCTGAAGAGGGTTATCTGGGCAGAGAACCAGACTATCTACTACGGTTCACCCTGTGCATCTCAGATCCATGTGTATCATTTAATATTTTGTCTAAACTTGGCTACCCCAGGTTTCACTTTCATGTTCAGTGGAAAGAACTACACTGCTGTGGCTGATCTTGAGGCCATTTTTGGTTCTCACCACCTGCCTGCCTTGTCACCTAACTTCAAGTTTTCCCTTGCCCTGAGCTAGCGACTGCACTCATCTAGGTGGCATAGTCTGGTGCGGTGGCCAAAGCCCTCATCACTGAGGAGTTTAAGGCCTTGCCTAGAAAGTTTAATAAGACTCTTACTGTGTCCCCAGTGGGAGCATTCTCCTTCTGGAGACTAGAAAATCTGGACCTGCAAAAAGGACAAATTTCTCCTGTGTGCCACTTTGAGCAATGTTAAGTGGTCACAGTTCCTCCCAACCCCTTTTTTTTCCCCTAGACCCATGTCTTTTATTAAGAACAGAGCATCGTATACTAGCCCATGACTTAGGGTATATATTATGTCCTGCAAGATGTCTACTCATCACAAGTTATTGTTCTTAAGATGGCATCTCAGCTTCATTTTTAAGAGGCAATTTCTGTGTTCTAACCGACAAGTGGCTACCGCGTGGTGTGGAATATGATAGCACCATGTATCCCATGGTTATCTACCTACTTAACACCCCTTCTCCCTCCCCCCTCCTGTTGAATGGATCCCTTAGTCTCAGCCAATGTTATGTGGAATCCTGTGTTGGTGATCAAACTGTCTGTAATCCCTCAGGTAACTGGTACTAACCAAGGGTCTGCAGGTGGAAAAGACAAACCCGTATCTAGAATACGTGATGATCCCAGTAAAAATAATTCACTGTCATTCCTAGAGTTGAAAGAATTTAATGTAATCAACTTGCTGGTGAGTGAATGGTTGGTATTCTTGAAGGATGAACATTATAGAGACTAGGGGTTGGTCTTTGTGGATTGAACACTGAGCAGTCCTAGTTAGTGCGAGCACATGTGTTTGCGCTCTACATGGGCTTCATCTCTGACATAATGATTACCTTACTCATGTACCCATTGTGGCACCTGGAATGGCACATGACAGAGGTTGGCTGATGTCAAATGAATGAGTCATTCTGGCTAATTGTTTAGTCCCTTTTCTGATTAATCATTTCAGATGGTTGTAAAACTAAGTTTAAAAGATCTTCACCTTTTGTGACCATTTTCATAATTCCATCTTTATGCCTCCCCCTCTCATTTTATTTTTCTTGACCTTTCCTGTCTTTATTTTCTCATTTAAGATCCATGGCAATTATCCAGGCCATTATTCATTGCCCACAAGTCTATGTACACACTTGCCATGTGACCATTGTCTTTCCTACATACTGGATGACTAAATGCACTACTCATCACAGCACATTGGGAGGCTTTCTCCTCATTGAAGTCCCTCAGGGATTCCTAGTTGAGGCTATAGTACAACCATTTGTAGATCACTCACACTACACTGAGCTGGCCCATCTTTGAGCCAAGCTTGACTTTTTACATCCTCTTTCATCTGATCATAAAGAAACCCCTATGAAGCCATGGATATGAGCAGTGGTAGAGGTGCTAGTGAGGCAGTGATGGTGACATGTGTGGTCCATACTACAAAGATTACTTGTGCCCTCTGGCCCTCCTAGTGTCTGATCTCAGATACAATGCTTCTATCATATACTGAATTGAAGCTCACTCACTCAACCTATGCCTTTGTGTGTCTAACAGAGCCAGCTCATATGGTATTCTCTGCCGCAAAGACATTTAATGAAACATTATCAGATGCTCCATCTGAATGAGGGCCCACACTCTAGGAGATGATTTTCAAATGCTGTATGCTTTTCTGCTGCAGCTGGCATGGCCTTGAACTCTAGAGACTATAGTTTGATTTAAGGCTTTGTCATAACTTCCATATATTATCTTTCAAACCATAGAATATCCTAGTAACATAAAGCCTAGAAGGTCATACAGCTCATGAGGCAGGGTTAGTTGTACTTTTCTACTCTAGACCTCATGCAAAGATGGGGGTCAATGTCTCACATGTTACCCAGTAAGTGGGTTTTAACATTACTCACAAGTGTAGAATATGAAGCCTTCAGAACCTGAAGAGTTGTACAAAGTACTATGCTGATTTCTTACTAGTGGGAGATGAGAAATTCATGTATTTGTTCTTTATTTTAGATGGGACATCATGTTGAGCAAGCCCATTTTCTTGTGTATTTTCTATGTTTGCTTTGGCATTACAATAGCAAACTTGAGTAGTTGCAACAGAGAATTTATGGACTACAAAGCTTAAAATATTTAGTACCTGGCTCATTTGTCAATTTCTTCCCCTTCCCAAGATCACTGGATCCTCAAAAATTTCACCAATATGTTGGGCCCCTAAATCTTTAAAGGGTTTGTCTTCTACTGCATTAACTATTGCTATGTGACAATATGACCGCAAGCTTAACAGCTTAAAGCAATCTAAATTTTTTATTTCACAATAAAAACTCATGGGAGTTAGGTGTCTGAGCACAACATATGTGGGTGTTCTACAAGGCTGTAATAAGGCTGTTGGCTGGAAATATAGTGTCCTCTGAAGTTTGAGATCTTCCTTCAAGTTCATATGGTTGTTAGAACATTCAATTTTTTGAAGGTTGTCATACCGAAGGCCCTGCTTTCTCTCTAGCTGTTGGCCAAATGCCTCCTTCTCTTTCTGCATAAGCAGCTCACAACTTGACAACTCCCTTCTTCAAAGTCAGCAAGGGAGAGAAAGTAGGAGCAAGTCAGGAGCTATAATTTTATGCAACATAATCTTGTACATGTAATCACTTACAACCTGTCACCTTTGCCATATTCCACTGGTTAGTAGTAAGTCACAGGTCCTGCTCACGCTCAAGGGGAGGTGATTTCACAGAAGCATAAATACCAGCAAGTGGGGATCACCGGGCCATCTTAAGGACTTGTCCACCACACCTACGCTCTAGAGCAAATGTTTATTACTGAGACCTCCAATATTTTGCCACCTCTGGCTTATCTGGTTTGGTTAACATTAAGCCATCAAGATAGTGGCCTATTGTGATGCTCTGTGGACTGTTCAGACAGTCTAGGTACTTTTGTACTAAATTATAACAAATGGTAAGAAAGTTAATATAGCCCTGAAACAAAATAGTAAACATATTATCTTGCCCATTTTACTTTAATGAGAATGATTTCTGGTCCTCCTGTCTGGTAGTGATGAAAACGTATGCATTCATAAGATCATTAGACACTTAGTAGTTGCCAGAAATCACGCTCTTCTGCCTTGCCAAGTCTGACACAGCAGTTAAATAGACGCTACTGTTTGATTACTTGTAGTAGTCCACTGTCAACCACAGTGTTCCACCCACTTTTGGTAGTGTCAGACTGGTCAATTAAATCTAAATCTTATAGGAAACACAACCTTACATTATTGAAGACTTCAGAAGTTACATTAATCTCAGCTATTGTCACCCTTCTCCCCACATGTGTTAGTGTTTTCATTTACTCTCCAGGGATGTGTGCAGTTTTAGAAACCTCCACTGAGACTTCCCACCATTATAGCGATTCTTCTACAGGTCAAGAAATTGATATGAGGACTCTTCCATATACCAAGTACATCTATTCCTATTATAATTCAGAAACTAGGAAACTGAATATTAGGTTTTTTTTTTTTTTTGCACAGGGGACCCACAATGATGTGGAACCAGTCCCCATTTGTACTCACTCTAACAAAGAGACCATAGTGGTATTTTTCATCCCTTGATATGATTGTCAATTTGTCCCCAGATCCTCTAAAGCTCCAAGTATACTCCTTTCCCCAGTTCATGTTTAATCAAGTAATGGTTCATAGTTCCCTCTGGGGAAGTACTAGGGAAATTACTATAGAACATATAAGCCTTGTGGGTTGCAAGTTCCCTCCTCATAGAGACCCAGCTTTTCCTCTAGCCAGTGGGTTCTGGATTGAAAACTGGCTTAAGTCTACAAACTAGGCAAGGAACTGTGACTTGATTTTTGACTATCTTCAGTCTTCTGATCATTAGTATTAGATTGCTATGGCTGCCCAAATTACCACAAGCTCAATGCCTTAACACAACAAAAATTTCTTAGAGCTCTTGAGGCCAGAAGTCTGAAATCAGTTTAACTAGGCCGAAATCAAGCAGTGTTCAGGACTTGCTCAGTCTGGAAGCTCTAGCAGAGAATCCCTTTCCTTTCCTTTCCAGTTTCTAGAGCTGTGTTCCTTGCATTCCTAGGCTCATGGTGCTTCCTCCACTTTCAAAGCTCTCAGCGTAATATTTTCAAATTTTCAAATTTTCTCTCTGCTGAGGTCACATCACCTTCTCTCTTCTTTAATAGTATCTTGCTCTACCTCCCTCTTATCTTTGGGGATTATTTTTCATTCAGTGTATCCCATCATCCAATCTTGATATCTTTTTGATATTGTTTTGTTGGCTGCCCATTTATGTTGTTTTGAGGAACATTGTGCTTTAGGAGACATTTCCATAGTTGTATGTAGATAGGAACCCCCTGAGCCCTACTCTGTTCTTATCTGTACTCACCTTGCTTTTGCTGGTAAACACCACTATTTGGCTTCTAGTAATTAGGGATCTTATTATCCACACTGCTTTGAGGGAGCCTAGTTATGTAATAACATTTTCTCTTGTCAGTTCTATAGAGAACACTTTTGAACTTCCCAACAATTCTGGTGCCCATCTCATCAATATTCCTTTACTGCTTTGGTAAACAGAATTTCCCCTGGATCTTACTGTGAGATATAGTCAGTGAGTTTCCTCAGGATTTTTGAAGCCATGCAATGCCATGATAGTTCTGCATTTCTACTTTGATTAGCATGCATCATTAATTTTCTAAGTTTTCGAGGGCCATCCTAGGGGCATGTTAGTACTGCCACCCAGGGTGTTTGCTAATATGTTAAATCCTTTTTCAAGGGAGTATGTCCCCATATTGATGATAAGCTATTTCATATTCAACATTATATTGCGCTCCACTATCTAGCACCACAGAATTCAGTCCCATAAATAGTCTATCTCTTAAATATATGTATTAGCTGCATCCTGCTGTTCCTCCAGGGAATAATCTCTTTTCTTCCTCAGCAGGCCCAACATATCCTCACTTGTCTATTGGTGAGGCCCTTAGGGAATTTTGAGGGTAGATACTGAAATGGTGTATAATTATTTATTAAGATATAAGGCCATTTAAGGCATCAACATGATCTTAATGTAAAGAATGGACACTATCTGCAAGAACTAAAATATAAGCATCTTGGAAAGCAAAAGAAATTAAATTAGATTCCAAAATAGTGTATATGTGTATGTGTGTATATATCTGTGTGCTTTTGTGTGTGCATGAGCATTATGTATGTGTGTGTGCATGTGTGTGTATAATGTGCTAATTCTGGTGGTTTTGTTTTAGTCTAAGAGAAGATTTGATTTATTTACTTTATAAAGAAGAGCAAGAGAATTAAACTTGGATAAAAATATAACCTATGGAATATTACTCAGTGGTAAGAAGGAATGGATTATTGCTATGCACAACAACTTGGAGGAATTTCAAGGGCACTATGCTGATTTAAAAAATGTCAATGTCAAAAGTTACATAATATATGATTCCATTTATTTAACATTGTAAAAATGATAAAATTATAGAAGCTGAAAACATATTAGTGATTGTTAGGGATTAGGGATTGTATTTGGGTTCTCCAGAGAAACAGAACCAAGAGGTTCCAGGTCTAGCTAGACAGACAGATATTTACTGTAAGGAATTGGTTCACATGATTATGGAGGCCAGGATATCCAAGATCTGCAGTTGGCAAATTGGAGCCCCTGGAGAGCTTATGGCATGGTTCCAGTCTGCATCTAAATCCAAAGCCCAGAGAAAGCTGTCGTCCCATTTCAAAGACAGTCAGCAGGAGAGAAAGTATTTTTTCTTACTCAGGCTTTTATTCCATTCATGCCTTCAAGGGATTGGGTGAGGTCCACCACCGTTGGAAATGGATAACTGATTTTCTTAGTCTACTGATTCAAATGTTAATTTCATCCAGAGACACTCTCACAGACACACATGGAAACAATGTTTAACCAAATATCTGGGAACCCTAATGCCCAGTCAAGCTGACACATGAAATCAACCATCACAGGGGCAAAGTGAGGGGAGGAGATGAGTGTGACTCTAAAGAGAAAACATAAGGGAGAGATTTATTATGATGGAATAGTACTGTATCTTGAGTGTTATGATTATCACACAAAACTATACACATGATAAAATGACATCAATGTGCCACACAAAATTGTAGGAAGGTCAGTTTTCTGATTTCACCATTGCACTGAGTGAAAGCTACACAAGACCTCTCTGTACTATTTTTGAAACATCTTGCAAATCTATATATTTTTTTAATTTAAGAAATAATTTTTAATTTTTTTAGTTAAAGTATGGTTTAATTGTATAAAACATTGAGAAAAAACAGATTAGCCCCAAAAGTCATAATCAAGATGCATTTTAATAAAATACAGGTATATGCAGTATTTCTCATAATTATAATATCTTAATTAACAAACTTATTAAAATTTAGCACAGTATTAAAATATTGTCAGTGACTTGTTGAAGGAATATATGTGGTTCCCCAGAAAAGCATTTTCTTTCACTTAGTTTGAATTCCTGAGTGTGTTTTATATTTTTTAAACCACAGACATTAAAGGTAATTTCCTCTTTGGGGTGTTTCAAAACACTATAACACCAAATAGAAGCATGTAACTTGTTTGCCCAGAATCATATCTATTTATTGTTTTATGATATATAAGATATTATCACCTTGCAAGGTGATTTTATGCCAGCCAATTTATTTCCAGGTTCCTATTGTTCCCGTATTTTACATAAGAGTTTCTTGCTAGTGACAAGGATCCATACACATTCCACTGAGAATAACAAACTAAAGGGATTAGGGACTTGAAGCTAAACTACCTGCCTCAAACATATAGCAGAACAGGGAATGTACTTTAAGAAAGAACAGGATTAAAACATACAGATGGCAACACAGTTATAAGTCTTCTGTCTAAAGTAAAGGAGATCTCTTATCTGTGTGATATTGGCTGACCTGGCAGCCTTTTTGATGTGAGTCCAGGTCAACAGTTTTATTTATTGACTCTGATTATTCCTGACACTCAAGAAAAATATAACAAGGCAAAGCAGAACAAGACCCAGTGCTACAGTTGAAAACTGAAATAAATAACCATCTAAGGCTTTAGATTTATCATTTATGTTTTTCAAAATTACTTCCTTGCATTTTTATCCTAATCCACATGAAGATGCAATTTCCTATTAGTGTATTAGTGACAAAATAAGACAAACTTATCTATAGAAAAAAAGTGGACTTTATAATTACTATAACAGAAGGATTGCCACAAGAACAGGTCCTCCGTGTTGCTTATATTTCTGGGAAATATTGGCAAGTGAAAGGAGGGTTCAGGGAACAAATAGCTCTTTGAGTGTCACTTTCTTCTGTCTAGCATCAACATCTTAAAAGTCAGAATGGAAGGCCTAAGTTCTCATACCTTTGGAGCTGCCCCTGTCCTTATAAAGCAGATAGTGTAGAGCACAGCTTGGGTGGGTTCTCTGTGTGATGGCTGTGCAGCCCTGACTTGTACAGGGCCCTGTCCTTGGCAATTGTGTAGAGGCCCAGGAATGACTATATCTCCAACAAATTCATCCTAAGTAGCCGTTTGTTATCTCTTGCTTGACGCTCCTACTCTAAGCTTCTCTGATGATCCCTTTTGCTCTTTTAAAACCATCTCCCCAGGCTGTGTCCCATTATATCACTGCAATGTGACACCTGAATCCTCCTTCTCTGACATCCCTGCAGACACACAAACACGTATACACACATATTCCACTTTCTGAAGTAAAGCCAAGATGGGGCTGTAATATAAAAAAATACCAATAAATAAAAATAAGTCACTGACAAAATGGTAATATTAGAATGAAATTATAATGCAAAAAATAAATAAAAGCATACACACACACACACACACACACACATACACAAACTGGTTCCTAGGTTTCTCTGTTCTTCCCCCATCAGGATTCCTTAGTGTCTCTGCTTCATTGTTCCTTCCATATCCTCCAGCCACCCACCGTTCCCCAGGGGTCAGCTTTCACTCTTCAGAAGTCCAGTTCAATGGTTTTGTCCCTCTCTGGAGTACAGGCCCCATCCCTTGAACCCAGATTAAAACCTACTGTAGTCTTTGTTTTTCAGTGACTGATCTTAGAAATACCACTTCCTTCAGGTGATACTACTATTCTGACTCCCCAGTGTTTTATGCTGCCTAGGGCCAGGTTAGGCAATCACTATACATGATATATCTTTCTCAGGCACCAGTTAAAGCTTCCCTGAGATTTATACTGCCTGCATACCAAATAAGCTCACCAAAATGGTCCATGCCTCAACTGAAGGAGGGGTCTATCTAGAAGCAAACTTCAGCTTCTGCCAGGAAGGCAGAAGGTGCATATGGCTAACCTTTTATTTGTTTTTAAATTTTATATTTGAACAGTTACAAAATATAAAGTCAAGAATCTGCCTCTTTCAACAGAAATAAATTGCTGATAACCTTAAAATAATAATTTGTCCCTGCTACATAAATGGGTTTGAAACTAATGCTGTATTTGGGGGATGGGTAGTAGCTGTTCAATTAATTTATAGTCTGTCTTAACAGTATTCTGCTTTCTACAAAAGTCATATCAGCTATAATGTTGCCCAAAATCAATGATATTCTTAGTTCTGCATTTTCACGTTTGGTTTTTATTTTAATGTATATCTCAGGAGAAAATTGTATTATAGATGGCCCCTAATTTTGAAATAGAAATAATTAAGAATGATGGAATTGATAGAGAATTATAATTTTTGGTAGGTAGGAAGATTAAAATTAAAAAAAAAAACTCTTTCTTATATTCTTTAGGGATATCAAGCAAAGAATTAACTAGCAAGTATTGCTGAGAAGAATTCACATTCCAGGCCTTGCCATAGGCTGGGTGCTATATGTGAAATATTATTTAAATTGGGGAAGCTTCTGGTATCTGCAAATTTCAATTATAGTTTTGGAGATGTCCTATTCCTCATAAACCTGAATGTGCATTTCTAAAAATATTGAATTTATTACTATTCAAAAAGATTATTTTTGGAAAATCTACTTCCTGAATGATACATAACCTGTAGCAATTTCTTGATAAACAAGTGTTATTTTACTTGCTTCCTGCAGTAGAAAATATAAATATGTCATGTGTTTGATAAAATAGATTTAAAGGCTTCTTGTGTCAAATTAATCTTATTTCTTTAATTACACTAGTCTCATGCTGGAAGTGCACTCATTTTAGTTTCTTTATTGGATTTTAGTATACTATTAAATCATACTCAATTATTTATTTCATATTTAATCATGTATGACCTGAACATTTCCACCAAAGTTAAGTCATTGTAAATTGTTTTTCCTCTAGATTTGCTACAGTTACATGTTTTCCTTTGGCATATTTTTCCAGGAGGAATAACTGTTCTCTGTCTTCATAACAGAATCTATCAATGTGGCTGTGCATCATGGCCTGTCCAGTGAGAGTCATTCAAGATAAATTGCTGATTGAAAATAATGTGTGGAACCACTACTGATCATTGCTCAGGTAAATCTTTCTTTTTAGTAGCAAAGGGCCACTTGCTAGCAGTGTAGCTGTCCACATGTCCGCAGAGCTATAGTGTGGAATATAGCTTTCAAGAAATGGTTCCTTTGAGGTCTGGCACTATGTTTTGAAAATATTTTTAAGAGATCATGAAAATGTGATAATAAATGTACTCATGATTGTGTAGAAATGGTGAAAACTCATAGACTATTCTATGGTGCCTCACCTCACCAGGGCCTCTTAAATGTTATTTTTCAAAATCATTTGAGCTAAACTTTGAGAAATGTGACTTCATCTTGACAACACTCAAGATCAAGGGCCTGCGGTTTTAATAATATCTCAACTGATAATTGGAATGGAATTGTTTTTATAATTGTGGCCTCAATTGTGAGAATTGTGCTTTTCTGAGCAGATTCTTTATTTTCTTTTTTTCCATTTTCTTTTTAAATTGCAGTACTTTAATATCAATATTTAGGTGTAAAGATTTTTATGTATGTCAACTGTATGCTAGAATGGCTTGGGATGGAGGTGTTTAGGAATTGTTATATTAGTTAAATTTTCTCATTAACTTTCAGTTAATTTTCTTTTTTTGTGTTAAATCTAGTTAAAAGGATGATAGAGCATTTCAGTCCAGATCTGTAACTAGCAAGTATATTTTACAAAAGACACTTACTTTTATTTTCTTTTCTGAATGATAGTCTTCCACGGTTTTACAACAGTTTTCACCGTAAACACCAATATATACATGGAAAATGGTTAACTGAAGTTACGTGTGTACTGACGTCTAGTGTCTTAGTCTGTTTGGGCTGCTATAACAAAAATATTGTAGACTGGGTGGCTTAAACAACAGAAATTTATTTCTCAGTTCTTGAGGCTGGGTAGTCCAAGATCAAGGAGCTAACAGATTATGTCTCTGGTAAAGGGTCTGCTTTCTCATGGATGGCTTTCTTCTCACTGTATCCTCACATGGTGGCAGAAAGGGATCTCCCTGAGGCCTCTTATAAGTACATTAATCTCATTCAAGAAGAAGAGCCATAATCACCTCTCAAAGGCCCCACTTTCAAATACCATCACCTTTGAGTTTAGAGTTTCAACATATGAACTGGGGGAGGGTGGAGGCATAAACATTTTGTCCTTTGCACCTGGCATGTTGAGAGAGCATTTTGTTTTAATTTTTAACAAAGCTTTGATATGTGTGTGTATTTGTGACTCTGTGTATGTGTGTGTGCATGAGATGTATGAGAGATGTTCTTTTTTTTCCTTATGAAGTAAAATAATATGATTAGCAGTTCTAGTTCACTGAAACTGAGATTTTATCTCACAAACTTAATATTGAATCCTTTGTCATTTGTAAAAAGAAAGCAAAAATTGTGAAATGCGTGTATGCCATGTCACTTAAGGAAATGTTCCATATTGCTCTTTGACAAATGTGAACATAGAAATTAAATTAGGCCAAGCTCTTTAAAATGTAGCATTTTATATCACAATTACTATTGGCTTATGTATTTCTGTGAAAACATTACTTAGAGTGCAGTTATTCTATAAATGATGGCTGATCCATATGCCTTAAAAAGAAAGTAAAATTTAGAACTTATGTAAAAATTCACTCATACATAAAGAATAAAATTAAGAAATGCTCATCTCAGTGGCTTTTTGTTAACTTACAATTTTAATAAAATTATTGAATGTTAAAGCTGAAAGAGACCATAAGAATCTACCATAAACCATGTGATTTACCAAGGATTAAAGGGAAGACTGAGGAACATTCCAAAGCTATTTTTCTGTAGTCACTTAAGAAGTAGTTTACATTGTTACAGATACATCCACTGTCTCTTTTCAGTCAGCATTGCTTTACATACCATGGTTCTAAACTATGCTCTCAGCAAAGAAGATGTAAGTGTACTATCCTCAAAGGCTTCCTTCAACCTGTGTCAGCTTTTTCTTTTCTTTCTCCAGGTGCATGGATGTTTCTGCTATTCTGTACTGGCCTAATGTGTAAATATTTTAAAAAATGGTTAGAGAGAAAAACCAGGGACTGGTGGAAAACAGAGATGAAATTAATCAATGCAACAGAGAAAATCAGTATTGATTTTTCAAGAATTTTTGAATTAGTACTCAATGTAGAAGTTATTCTTCTTGTGTTTCGAGTCAATATGGTCACTAACTCTTTTTTAATATCTTTTTACACATAACCTAGCCTTCATCACCACCACCACCATCCGATCAATGCAAAATAAGGAGCCATCACTTGGAATTTGGATGTGGTTCCAACTGGAATATATAGAGTGAGTGAATATCCTCATAAACTTTCTCAGGTATGCTGGAATACAGACTCCACAAGAGCAAGATGTTATGTATTGTTTGGTTCAATCATGTGTCCACTGTACCCTATGCAGAGTGGCACATAGAAGACACTAAATGAGTATTTATTAATTATATAATTAGTTAAATAAAAATGGAAATAAAAGTAATTGATAAAAATCTATATTTTAAATTCTGAACCTTGAAGAAATACAGATAAGAAGGTAGAATTAGCCACTGATGGACTTTTCTTCCAAAAAAAAGTTACAAAAAAAAAAATTAAAACGGGATGACACAGAACCAAGTATAACAACAGCATAACACAGAACTAAGTATCAAGTAATAAGCAGAGTGGAGTCAGAGAAAGAACATACATTTCCCTAAACCAGAGGTCTCACACACACACTTTTATACTGCATTTACTACTTAGTAAACAATTCATTTATATTGTGATCAATCATTCTCAACTAACCCTTTATTGGTCTTCAAGAAGACCTTACAAAGAGTGATTCTCAAATGAGAACAAATTTATTCCCCAGGGAATATTTGGCAATGACTTAAGACATTTTGATTGTCACAACTGGAGAGTTACTACTGTGGGTAAAGCCAAGGAAGCATGAAAATGCACAGGACATTCACTTACAACAAAGAATCATCTAGTCCAAAATATCAGTAATGCTGAGGTTGAGGAACCCTGCTATGAGGAACATTTATGGTACTACTGGGGAGACCTCTAGATTGGAACAGAAGAGACTACTAGACAAGATTCTGGTACTAGGTTAGGTCGTCCAGGTAAAGGAATGCTGAATAAGACAAAGTCCTATTGTCCAATGAGTTTTATCTCATTGTCATACCTAAATGAACTAAATAGATACACATGAACAAAAAATAAAGTAAATTTAAAGAGATCCTGGAGGTTTTATTTGATTGTCATAAAAATCAAAGTTGAAAATTCCTACCATACCAGTAATTCAAATTTCATGACCATGTGAATCATGTGAAGGTACTGTTTGAGAGAAGAAGTTGTGTCCACATGTAACACATAGCAAATCTCAATAATTATTGTTTGTATAAATAATTGAATATATTAAATGCAATGCTTGATTTTCTTTGAATCACATAGAGTAATAGAAAGGCATAATTCCTCATCAAGTTGATATCAGTTATGAAGGGTGGTATATTGGAAATGATATGTTAGTTTGGTTAATGTTAGAAGTAGAATACAAAATGGAATTAAATGTGCAAGAGATTTATTGAGGGAAATACATGTTCAACATTTCAAGGAAGTCACGTAAGATGAGGAAACAACTGGACTGAGTTGCAGTTCTGACAACTGTGACAGAGGGCGGAAGGGTAGATAGTGTCTTGGACAGCAGCAGAGTTTCAAGAAAAGTTTGATCAGTCCAATAAGAAATTATTAAGCTCAAATCTCCCATTTGAGGAGTTCTCTGGCTTGCAGGAATGAGGCTGCATTAGTATCCCCACTGTGTAGTCATCAACTTGGAGCTGCCGTACAAAACCTGACCTTGGTATGAATGCAATGGTAGACTCAGAGAAGCAACAGCTGGGGCTGTCAGTTCTACTCCCTATAGTAGGAGGTGTGAATGCTGCTTTTTTATACTTGTTACATCATCCAAGACAAGAAAATAAAATGTTCTCCAGCCTATTTTCACACATGACACATCAGAAATTTTGAGAATCTCTACTAAGAATATTAAATGAAAGCATAAATGAGAATCTGTACCCTTTCCCCCATTTGTGGCAATGTTTTATAAATATTAAATCTTTAAAAATAGAATTATGTTGTGTGTTTTACATCAATAACAGTTAATTCATATTTGCAAAGTGATGAATTCATATTAGAGACCAGTATGCAGAGATAAATACAGAATTCGGAATAGTTTCTGAAAGGCTAACTACAAAGAATACTTGACATGTTGTAGGCTGATGCACAATATATCTAATAATGCAAAGATGACTTGATGCGTGAAATTTGCTTATACCCACGGTTTCTGATTGAAAGATTTAAAATATTCTTCAACCTTTTCTTTAACTAAAGGGAGTATTATACATTAAATTAGATTTTAATATTTAATATTAACATTTAATATTTAATATTAGTATTAGATTTTAATATAAAAAGTTCTATCTCTTGGCTCTACTATAATCCAAAAATTTTACTAATGGAGTTAGACATAAAGCTACAAGTTTTATATGGTGATTTTGACACAATTTGATTTAGTCTCCAATTTTAAAGTAGAAACCAGTGCTCATACCTTGCATTTTTCTATTGTGTGCTTCTTAATTCTTTTCATGATTGCTCTTTTCAACTATGCCACAAATATTAATGAATGTTATGTGTGTGTTAATCTGAATCAAAATGCATCATCATTTAAGTTAACTCAGGCTTGATTTATGTCCTTCCCTTCCTTTGACATTCATCTCTAGATCACTCTAATTTTGCTTTATCTTTTGAACTAGTGATTCCTATATTTGGAATGGGCATGCTGTTATTTACACTGAGAAAGAGATTTATTCTGGAGCAAAATGAAGTAGACCAGTACTATAAGGCACAATGAAAATAGCACCCCTATGACTGACTAGCAAGATTAATTGTTATATCTACCATTTACTGTAGATTGCCATAGTTTGCACCCTTTTGAATTTATGTTGCTTCAAATACCACATTTTGCCTGCCTTTATTTTAACTTACCTAATAATTAATAGGCCTATTTAGAAAGCGGAATTTAAAAATCTCAGAAATTTAGTGTGTATTATTTTAACACTGCAGCTGCATTTATTACTCTATTCCTTTAAACTGTTCGAGTTATTTTTATCTAACTTTTCTGAGAAGATATTGTCCCTAGGTGCTTTCACACCTTACTTTATTTAAAATCTTCTACTTACACCAAAGTGTAAAGGGAAAAAAAAAAGATAATCAGAGCACAGTCATAATAAAAAAGACGTCTTACTAATCCTAATTTATTTTCATAGTCTATAAGCTTTGAGAATGCAGTAAATACCATAGCCTTCCTAGACCTGCAACATTCATCATGACTTACTGAGTACACAACTTCAACTCACTTCACTCCACTCCAGGGACAGGTTCCTGAGAGGCTTTCTGTCTGCCATTTTTGCCATCCTTCCCTTCTGCCTGTCTTTTTTTGTTATTCTTTCTTTTTTCCTATCCTTCCTATATATAATATTTATATTAGTATCCTACCTTTTTCTCCCAAAAGAATAGGAGGTTGTTGGCCAGGCTTTGTGGCTCATGCTTGTAATCCTAGCACTTTGGGAGACTGAGGTGGGAGGATTGCTTGAGGCCAAGAGTTTGACACCAGTCTGAGCAACATAGCAAGACCCTGTATCTAAATAAAATAAAATAAAATAAAATAATTAGCTGGGCGTGGTGGCATGTGCCTGTAGTCCCAGTTACTTGGGAGGCTGAGGCAGGAGGATCACTTGCGCCCAGGAGTTTGAGGCCAAACTCCTCAAACTGGATGTGGATGATGACGCCACTGCACTCTAGCCCTGGCAACAGAAAGAGAACTTGTCTTAAAAAAAAAAAGCAGGTTATTGACGATAAGTATGCTAACCCAAAATAGGAACTTTAAAATAATCTTTGTGTTAGTGTCAAGGACTATTCAAATATTTTTTATGAATCCTCTCATTTAATCTTTATTAGAGTCTTCTGATATAAGAACCATTATTATCCTTATTAAGCAGTTGGAAAATCTGATTCCCAGTGTGATGGTTAATTTTATGGCCAACTTCATTGGGTTAAAAGATGTCCATATAAATGGTAAAACTTTATTTTGGGGTGTGTCTGTAAGGGTGTTTCTGGGAGAAATTAGCATTTTAATCAGTGGACTGAGTAAAGAAGACTCACCATCACCAATGTAGGTGGGCATCATCCAATCTGTTCAAGGTGAATTAAAACAAACAGGTGGAGGAGGGCCAAATCCACTCTTTTTCTCTTCTGGAGCTGGGACATCTATCTTCTTCTGCTCTCAGATTTTGGAGATGTTGGTTCTTAGTCCTTTGGGCTTCAGGGCTTAAAACAGCAGCCCCCCGATTTTTAGGCCCTTGCCCTTGGACTGGAAGTTACATCATTGGCTCTCCTGGTGCTCAGGCCATTGAACTTGGACTGAATTATGCCTCTGTCTTTCCTGGTTCTCCAGCTTGCAGACAGCAGCTTATAGGACTTCTCAGCCTTCATAATCACGTGAACCAACTCCCATAATAAATTCCCTCTTATCTATCTATCTATCCTATTGGTTCTGTTTCTCTGGAGAACTCTGGCTAATATACTAAGATAAATTAAGAAACCTGCTCAAGACCTCATAGTAAGTGATGCAGTAAGGACTTGTAAATCAGTAAATCAGATTTAAAGCCTGCCATCTGTCTTTGCATAAATAAGTTAGCAGCAAATTCTAAGCATTTTTTTCACATAGCAGTTTTACATTTCTCTAATCTTAGCATTTCAGCCAAAACAACAAAACCAAATCAGGAGAGCTGTTTTGCACGTTATGATGGCAAAGTAGGAGGAGAGTGGGGGGCAATGATATTTTTTCACCTTTGAATCCTTACATTATATTGGGCTACTGTTTTGTATTTATTTTGTTTTTCAATCTCAATAATAAGAAGTTGAAAAAATCATGTTCATGTTATCACTCCCATCAATTTAAGATTATAACCAGTGTTATGGGTTGAATTTTACCTCCCTAAATATCATATGTTGAAGTCCTAACTCCTAATCCCTCAGAGTGTGACCCCATTTGGAAATAGGGACTTCACAGAGATAATCAAGTTAAAGTCAAGTCGTTAGTGTGGGCCCTAATCCAGTATAACTAGTGTCCTCATAAAAAGAGAAAATTTAAACACCAAGGCACACATACAGAGAAGATGATGTGAAGAGACAGAAAGAAGATGACCATCAATAAACAAAGGAACAGGTTATGGAGCAGATCCATCCATCACAGACCTCAGAAGGAACAAATCCTGCTAATACTTTGATTTTGGACTTCTGGCCTCCAGAACTGGGAGGCAATAAATGATCACTGTGTAAGCAACCCAGTCTATGGTACTTGGTTAGAGTACTTCAAATGCAAGGCAGTGTAAAGACACAGCTAAAGAGGCTCATTTGGTGATGAAGTCCAGTGTGAGTGCAGAAGTGAAGTTCTAAGCAGAGAAAAAGTAGATGTTAATTTATACGCCTATAGTAATAAAACTTAGAATTTTCTAGGCTTGCAGTTTCACAGCTATGCAAAAATAAAGTCTATCTAATCTATGGCAGAAATGTCCAGACCCAGCTCAAACTTAGGGGGTCCAAATTGCTTATTAATTGGGGAGCTAGAGAATATTGACAGAGGCACCTGACTATTGGACCATTGCTAAGCTTTCTGCTTCAAGATGACCCAAAGAAACCAGGAATAAAATAAGCTAAAAAGGATTTTAGCTACAAACACTAAGTTGAAGGAAGAAGAATGGATTCAAAATTTTAAAGAAAATCAAGCATTTTGATTGCTATATATATTAGAAGTGAAGTGAGAACAAAGAAATACAGACTCAGGATGAGTTGAGAGGAGAGGGATGTTTCCATTATCTTCTACATTAGAAGGAATATTTATGAATAAGTGCCCACGGTTTTTACCTGCTTGCATGACCCTTCTTGTAAGCCATGTCATCAGCTTTCAGGTATGTATACATTCGAGAAACATTCATTATCAAATTCTTACTTCATTCACAGTCCTGATGAATTATGTGGAAGATTAAAAAAAAAGAAATGAGAAATCACAGTTCTTCCCCTCAAGTTTTATTTCAAATTAATGCATCCAGGGAACAAATACTGGGTTGAGCACCAACTATGCATAATAAACTCTGGTAAGAACTACAGTGCCTAGTAACATGATTAAAGAGGTTCTTGGTTATAAATTGGTGGTGAAAGAAAATAACCCCTAAAGATCTATAATACAAGCCATTATCATTCAAAAATTGCTTTCAGTAATTTACTAAATTGTGCTAAATAATAAATAATTTGACTTCTATTGTGTGTGTGTGTGTATGTTTGTGCCAATATACACTTTTAGCTAAAGGAAAATAATTGGTCACGTAGAAAAGATCTGGTGACAGAGTAAAATTTCTACATCTATAACAAGGAGTTAGTATACATTTAGAGTAATGTATTCTAAGTCATGCTACAGAAAGAACTTTAGATAAATATATATGTAAAGACTTTTTGATTACATTAAAAGAAAAAAGCTTAATTAGATGACAATAAAAATCTATCCAAAAATGTAACAAAATAAAAGTCAAATCCCAGGTGAAAAGCATAAATGGCTCCCGTGTTATCTACTTACAGCATGTAACAAAATACCCTAGAATTGAGTGGCTAAATAACAATCGTTTGTTACTGCTCATACGTTCACAGGTTTGCTGGGCATTTCTTGTGAGTTAGACCAGTCTAGCCTGATCTTAGCTGTGCTTGCTCACATACTTGCATGAACTTGGTAAATGGGGAGAAAGCTGGGACAGCAACACAGCTGAATTAAAATCTATGGTAGTTGGCTCTTGGTTGGCTCATGTGGAGAAGGTGACTGAGCCACATGTCTCATCATCCAGCCTTTTGCTTGTGGAGGAGACAAGTTTTATGAGAGAGAGATGACGTGCAGAAGACTTCTGGAAGCCTGTGCTAGGGACTAGCACGCTCTTTGCTGTATTTTATCAGTCAAGGCAAGTCACAAGGCCGACCCGGATTCAAATGGGGAGAAATACAGATTCTCTCTCTTAATGGAAGGAACTACAAAGAGTGTGCATACAGAAAGGGATGAAGGATTGTGCCTAATTTTGCAATCTAGCATAGCTATTCATCAAACTGATGTTCTGCATTGTCACAACATTTAAACAAGTTATCCTAGGATGTCTTCTTTATTGAAATCCTTAACTTTAAGAAATGTTTCCCGAAATGCTATGTATGTATTGGATATAAACAAAAAAAAATACCAAAACCAATGCAAATATTTTTTCTTGTTCTAAAAATTGATATTCAACTGTTCTAAGAAATTGTATATTTGGGAATATTACACTAAAAGTTAATAAAAGATAAAAATACCATTTGTGTGAGTGGTTTAGTGCTGCTATAACAATGCACTCTAGACTAGTGGCTTAAACAACAGAAATTTATTTTCTCACAATTCTGGAGACCAGAAGTCTAAGGTCAAGTTGTCAGCAGGGCTACTTTCATTCTGAGGCCTGTCTGTCTTTTGGGCTTATAGATGATTGTCTTCTTGCTGTATCTTCACATGGTCATTTCTAGGTCTGTGTGTTATCTGGGTTCTAATCTCTTGTTCTTACAGGGACAGGGGTCATATCTAATTAGGGCCCACCCATATGGCTTCATTTTACCTTACTTACCTCTTTAAAGGTCTGATCTCCCAAATACAGGCACATTCTGAGCTACTGAGAGTTAAGACTTCAACATGAGTTCTGGGAGCCCGTAATTCGGCCCATAACACATTCTCTAGAGATAAAAATCAGACAATCTTTTGGTTGCTAGAGATGTAATAAAGTGCTCTACTTAGATTATTTCCATTTTTAATGGTGTGAATTCTATGGTGGTTCTGTTCATACCACCCTCAGCTGAGACTACTGGGAACGAATATTACTCTCTGCTCATTTTCTCTGAAAATGATCCGTATCCTTTTTTGATCCACAAGTTGTTATGCTTCTGGAATAAGCTTTTATGGTTTGGTAAATACTCATGAATAAACTACTTCAGTGAGTAGAATTTAAAACTTTTAGAGAGACTCAATATTTCTTAGATAGATTTTCATATCAGTCTCTTGCCTTCATCCCTCATCAGTCTCAGATGAGAATAACTGGAACAGATGAAGATCTTTTGCACATTTCAGCTTTTTTATATACGTGACACGTACACACAGTTCACACGCATCTATATGCGCTGTGCGCTATTATAATCGCTCCAATCTCTGAGAAACAGGTAAGGAGGGTACCACCTTTATTTTCTTAATATATAGGTACAAACAGGTTTTAACAGTTCCAGAGACATAATGCAGGTAATGAAATAAAAGTCAGAACACCAACCTGTCTTTCACTCCCGTTTTCTTTCTATAACGAATTAGGGAATTTCAGTTACCTGGCTTTGCCAAATCTATATTCATCAGAGAGGAAAAGACTTTATTTCAATATAAAAACCACTTTTCCTAAACCAAGACATACTCACAGACTTCACTGTGTGGAAACAAATTAACTATCCTAGTTGCAACTATTAATCTCAATGACCGAATATTTCTTCCTTCTCCACAAAGCTAAGAGTGTTATTTAATTAAAGAACAAAAGAATTTCCTAAGAGACACCTACTTCTTAGTTTTAAGATATTGAGTAAGTAAAGGAAAATACCCCAGAACTAGTGCATTGACAATTAAGTTCCTAAAATCTTTGCATAACTACTCTGGAATTGAATGCATCTCGGAATCTATTACTCCATCAAGGACACATGTCCCTCACACTAAATTTCTTTACAATTTAATCACACAAAAAAAAGAAAGTATAAGAAATAATATACAGGCATGGCTTAAATAGTTAAAAAGAGACAAACGGCATTTCTAAATTTTCCAAGAAGAAATCCTAAATAGCTATTTTTTCCTGCAAAGCTCAGTGTATCTATTGACAACTTGGGAGCATGAATTCAAACCCAGGGCTTTCTGGCACCCAAACATGTGATTTTTTTACTATGCTATATTGCATGAAGAGTTAGAATTGTTCATGGTACTTTCTTGCCTTTACTCTCTTGACTCAGAAATTAGGCTCAAGAACAGGTAACCGTCTCCTCTTAGACACAGAGTGAAAGTTTCTAGTTGTACAGAAGTCAGACTTCTTTAGTTCAATGTACTGAATATTAGATGTCACCTTCCATTACTTGTGACATTTCCTCAAATTAAAGGACCCCTGATTGATGCCTGGTAACCTTTTGTACAACCTTCAACAAGAACTTTCCATGGTGCTTTAACCACAAATATTTTTAAACCTATGGATATTGACCATTCTTACCACAAGAAAGATTGGCATTGTGGATTCATACATGATAAATTATTGTTATAATTTTTAATTACTTTCCTTCATTTGAACTCTGGCATTTTCTTCTAACTAATAATAAATAATTTTTATCTCTCAATCTTTGATTGAATTACGTTGACTGAATTTTTTTCACAACTGTCTGATCCACAATCTTTCTTTCTATTTCACTGATTAGAATTATCCCGTCTTGTGACTTCCATCACTATTATTTTGATCCTCAGAGCCCAGACCACTTGATGCTAAGACTGAATGATCCTGATAAGCTGTCAGCTTGTGGTGGTGTCCTTTGTTAAAGTTATGCACATACCAATACTATGAGGAAAGATTTGAATATTGAACAAAAAGATTAAGGAATAGTACTATGTGGATTACATATTTAATTTTATTTTTACTCTCGTTATCTTTTCTCCAACCTCTAAAGTACTCTAGTTGATGGTAAAAAAAATCCATATTTTCTTTCTGAATCAGGTAGAATATAAGAGATTTTGCTGGATTATAAACAACCCCCAAAATTTCACTGGTTTACAAAACAAAGTTTAATCTTTGCAAGTGTGACATGTTTATCTAGGTCCAGCAAGGGTTTTTGCTTATTGTTGTTATTCAGGGACCATTGTTGATGAAGGCTTAACTTTGATATGGTAGGGGAAGAACAATGTCTTTCCATCACCTATTCTAGGCTCATGGCTGAGGCTGCTATAGCAAAAGGCAGATTAACAAGAGAAAAGCATACACATATTTATTTAATATAAGTTTTTCCAGACATGGGAGACTTCATTACTTGAAGAAAAAATAAAACTTGTGCGTATTTTTATGCCAGGTTCAATGAAGAAGTGGATAGTTGCAGAGAAACAGAATTGGACAAAGGGAGTATGATCTAAGAATTATAAACTGTGGGTAACTTATCAAGCCCTGTTTGTTCAGATTCTTCTCTGTGACTCTGTGTCTTCAGAGATAAAAATGTTACTTTCCTCTGGATACAGAGAGGGCACCTCTGGAATTAGGGTCTTATGGCATTCTTCAAGGGGAATGACAGAAAATCCTTTCTAGGTTTATGACTTCCTTCAGGGGAGAAGAGCAGGTTAAGGTGAGAGTGACCTTCCTGCTTCTGCTGTTTTCTCAAATGCCAAGGTGCCATATTTTGGGGTAATGTGTCCTGAACCCCATCAATACATGCTTCCATACCCTATAGGCAGTGGAAGAAAGGCATGGCAAGCTATGCACTGGCCATTGACCATCTGACAGAGGTGGTCCACATTATTTTTGCTCGCATTTCACCAGTCAAAGTAAGACATATGGCCAGGACTGGGGCCAGAGAAAAGGGAAGTGCAATTATTCCCCAGGGAAGGGAAGTCAGAATTTACACACAAAAATTCAATCTGTGCAGGCTACCACAAGTATATACTTCTGGTCTCAAATGTTCTATTTACTCTCCTGTATGTGTGAAAAGTACATTCCTTTCAACCTACTTCCCTCCACTCCCCAAGAGAAACCCTATTCAGTTACAGCACTAGGCTCTAAATCTAGGATGTTGGGGCAGTTTAAACACAGTTTCTTTTATTCTGGGGAATCAATAGCTAAAACTGTCAAATTATTTCCTTCCTAGCTATATCCCTCTCCCAACCTCCCACTCTCATAGGCTTAGAAGAAAGTCATACATAGAAGAAAGTCATCACAATTGCAATAAACATGAAGAATGGGGAAATGGAATTTGCATAGCATTCATTGGCACATGGCAATTCTAAAATCCTGCCAGACAGACATTTTGAGGGTCCCTTTCTTCAGCATATTACTGGAAATATTAATAGTGTCTGCGTTAACAAAAAAAATTATTCAGGCACTAGTTACAACAGTAATGGGGGACTTTATTCAAGATATTGCAATAAGTGTTGAGGCTATTTATTGCAATAGGGGAGAGAGATGGTGCTCAACTTTGAGTACAGCAAAGATAGCTGGCAACTTACAAGCAAAGAGCAGAATGAGGGGGTCAGTTGATGAACAGTTACTAAGAGGAGACATCAAGGGTAGAGAGATTATTGCTAAACCAACTTAGTTGGATTCTTACTGAAGGTGGGCCAAAGACTTAGACATCAAAAGTGGGAAATGAAGAACTTAATCGGATATGGAGGGTGATCAGATATTAGGGGTCAGTGGTTCTTCCTAAACTGACAGAAGAATTCTTGTTAAGACTGAGCTATGCAGACCAGACAAGGACAGGGGGCAAAAGTCAAGACCTAGTTGAGAAGAGGGCTCAGATCAGCCTGGCTAAACTTTGCTCAAGGAGAGAGTCTTTGTCACCAAATAAACATTATAGCATAAGTAAATGTTTTAATAGTGCAAAGACTAATACTGCAGAATAAATGTTACAACATAAGTCAAAGCATCATATTTTTCCTGAACTTGCATCTAACCGAATTGATAAATTACAAAAGTGAACTGATCTAGAAGATATTAAATCCTGTCCAGGCCTTTCAGTACCCTACTTTTCAGGGAAGTTGCTTTAGCAAGGCTATTTTTTTAAAAAAACCTTGTTACTAGTTAGTTTGATTTTTTCAATCCTGGTTCCTGCCACTCTGCTTAAATGACTGCTTTGTTTTCTTCCTCCGTGGAACACCAGAAGCTGCCTTCCCTGTCAGGGATCTCTTCCCCCGAGGGAACTTGAAGCTGTTTTAGCCTGTGCTGTCTTGTAGTCAATGCACAGATATGTTGTTCACTCACATTCTTGCTTAACTTGAAGATTGTTTCATTCAGCTCACACCCTTGCTGTACATACCTCCATCTCCACTGTCCTTTTTTGCATGTAAAAAGCACATTCTTTTATTGTCCTGGTCCAAATTTAAGGTATTCATCTTCTGATTTTTGTTTTCTGAGTCGTCTTAATTTTTTCTTAATGTCTCTGTTCTGTTTTACAGGCAAATGCGTCTGGCTGATTTGCAGGAGGTGGTATTACATGGGTGTTAAAATGTGGCTAAAAAGACTTATCTCTGTTTTCATTAGGCCTTTTGAATCGGAAAAATCAACCTTGATCTCATAGGAAATCTGAGACACTGGCTGTTTAAAGTGAATCACAGGGAAAACTTAAAAGCACTACTGCTGCAGCATATACACACTTGAAAAAGGCAGAGGTCTAGGTGTTTTGCTGTTTCTGGGGCTTTCTAAGCTTCCCCTCCCCTCTCTATTCATACACTTTGATTTTCACCTAAATGAACCTTAAAATCTAGTAAACAGAGATGACTTTCCCACTACATTGTATTCTACAGTCAGGAAAGTCAAAAATATTTCCTGGAATTGTTTTTTGACTACCCTATAAAACATCTTTAAAAAACGATTCATAGATACAGTGTCCTGCATCAGCTTTCTTGGCCTCCTGTTGGTCTGCTAAGTACATCTAAACTACTATGTAATTGCATTGACACAGTTGCACTGGGAAACAAGGAAGCCACTGTGGCTATTTGAAATCCAGATTTGAAATATTTGTCAATATCTCCTTTATTTTCACTTATGCTATAAATTCAAATAGAATCTGCCAAGAGAAACTGGTTGTGGAGAGACAAAGCAAGTCTCCAGAAGTCAATCATAGCATTTTCTTATTTCTTTTAATAATTGAAGCACATGGATTTGAAAGCAGCATGGATCTAAAATCAGCAGCCAACGTATCTTCTCATTTTATTACGCCTTCATTCCTACCTTTCTTTGCTCTCTTCCTGTCTCATTCTTACCAGCAATGAGAAAATTTTTAAAAAGTCAAAAGCAATTTCTTTTTAAGGAGATGTCAGTGTTACTGGCTTGAGACAAAGAATATGGATTATTTTCTTCAATCAGGTAATATGGGGAGGCTGATACCTGAGCAGAAGTCTCAGATTCATTCAGCCTAACTAGCATTACCATTGAGACTTGACCACATTTTGCATATGAATATTCTCCCTTTTTCTGTCTGGTACTTTAGAAGCCCAAGTTGCATGAAAATGGAGGGTTAGGAAGCTACCTTTATTAAATAGAAAGTATAAAGTTTTTTTTATTGCTCTTTAGGCACAGATTATTAATGCCGTAATGACACTAAAAAGTGTTAAATGCAAATTTACAAAGCTCTAAAGAGCTTTATTAAGATAAGCAACATTTTATTGAGTCAATTCAGTTGCTATTTTAATGAAAATCTGGCTAAATAAATCTCAGTGGAAGCCACCACAGATGTTGTATGATGTAGTCTGGGGAATAAGCAACTGAACTTGGGAGGGTGGAGAGAGAAACCTGTAAGGGGAAGCAGAAAGTTAGGAGAGGTGAAGTGTAGAACTGCAGTTAGATCTCAGAACAATTCTCTCCATTTCATTTACTATCATCACTGCAATTGAGTGTCATACAAACCAATTATCTGTCTTTTGATACTAAATGGCATCTCCTTTCTTTCTAAGTAAATGAAAAGCATGTCTTATGTCTGCTAAATTAAGAAATGCATATCTCTGTGTGCGTGTGTGTGTGTGTAAATTTAAAATTTGCAAGGATGAAAAGAAAGAAAGAGGAAAAATAGAAGAAAAGGAGGAATTAAAATAGAGAAAAAGACAGGAAGGCAAAAAGGAAGACATAAGGAAGGAAGGAAGGGTAGGAGGGAGGGAGGAAAAATAATTAACAAAAGCAGTTTTTTGAACACTGGTGAACTAGACAAGAGCAGTAGGTTGTGGTCTTGGAGTGTGCAGTTGACCTTGGACAAATCACGTAGCACTTCTGGATATCAGCTTTTTCATCTTTCAGTTGAGATTGTCAATCCATAGGTGTCTTTCAACATGTGTACTATTAGCATTTTGAAAGGAACAAATCCTCATTGGTTGGTTCCAACTGTCAGGTTTCAGTCTGAAATGTTGGTTCTTAGCATGCTTATGGCCGAAGAATGACCAGATGCACCAAAGTTAGGCAAGCGTGAAAATGAAATTTATTGAGGAGAGAAAGACAGGATTATAGAGCAAGAGCAGGATATATGTTTACAAAGCATGATACACACGCCATGGATGGTGACCATACCCACTGTCATAGCAAACGGCGAGCAAGGGGGTCAGAAAAAAAGGACCTGGTTATGATCAGCATCTTGTTTTATAGTGCCCAGATTGGGCCCTCCTTCGTGGTTCAGAGGTCACCATGGAACCACTATGATTGGACAGTTGGGACTTGCATGACCTCCTGAGTCTTACTACACATGTGAGGTGTTCTCGGTCACTTTCTGGACTCTATGGTACCTATGCTGCTTGGGCTAGAGAGTCCTCTGCATTCTTTTGCAGCTGGCACCCTAAATTATGATTGCCAGATTTGTAGGGTGCTCTCTCCTACCCCAGGTAGGGAAGTTGCTTGAGACAGGATTAAGGTGGGGGCAGCACCAAGATGGGGGCCCACCTCCATCCCCAAGAGACCCAGAATCCCTCACTATGTACATTACACAACCCCACACGTTATGCAAAGATCAGCATCCCTGGCTCCTGCCTACCAAATGCAAGTAATGCCTAAGGGATTATGATGATAAAAACTCTACCAGCTTGCTATCATTGTATAAAATCCAGAATGCCAAACTCTGGGAAGTCTAGTACAATCATAAATTATTAAATTTAGAAGAAATATTTAAGATTATCAGCGCAATACTTTTATTTTAAGTATAGAGATAATTCTCTTTTGTGACAAATGATAATGAGGATTAGCCAGATTACTTGTGCTGGAAATGCTTTGGTGAATGAATAAATGACAAAACAAATGAATAAACAGGTAAATATTAAATATATTATATGTCAAACAATTTCATATACTTTAATATTCATAGTGGTAATGTGAAGCATTATAAATTTCTAAATTTTAAGATAAAAAAATAAAGTGAAGAGAGTATTATTGACCTGTTCCAGGAATGAAACGCGTTTCCTGACCTCAAAGACAGTATTTTTTCAATGTTCGCTGAGCAGGTACAGATGATGAGATCAGAAATACACGCATAGTCTCTATGGTATCCATCTCCACTAGTAATAGCCATGACAGTTACTATTAAAATGATGAAATGTCATTTTTCATCATACAGATGAGGATATAACATTGTATTAGATTCCCCGGTAAATATTGCCAAATTCCTTCTCACAGTTAGCAATGTATGGAAATTTCTATTTCCCTACATATTCCCTCTACCCAACAAGTCAATACATTATCAAACTGTTTTTGACATTTGCCGCGTAAGAGACAAAAAAAGATTTTATCTGAAACATATTTGTGAAAGTTTACATATGTTGAAAAGGCATTTGAATTTTCTTTTCTGTGAAATATCTATTCATATATTTTATCTATATTCTACTAAGATTTTGTTCTTATTGATATAGAGATGCACTTTATGTATTAAATAAATAAACTTTAAGTCTTGTTGTGATATTAGGTGCAAATATTTTTCCCTGTTACTGGCCTTTTACCTTCGTGATAGGATTATTTTTATATTTTTTTGGTATAGGCTTTTCTTTTGAAGCCTTTTGTTTTGCTTTGTATTTTAAAAGTGTTCTATACTCTGATATTTTAATAAAAATTTTCCGATGCTTTCCTCTTATATTTCAAAAATTTCTATGAACCTAATTTGTCAATCTAAAATTATTTTGATACAAAATTAAAATACAACATGAATTTTTTTTCCAAATCACTTCAATTTTTCTAACAACATTAAATGAAAAATTCATCTTTTCCTCGCCTTTTTGAAGTGAGTAGGTTACTACTGTCTTCAATGACCTTTTTTCTTATGGTCCCATGTGCTTCCACCTTTTAAAGTACCAATTCATGTCTACAATATCTCTCTTTGTAAGCACCAACAGCCATGCACAAAAGACCAAAATGTCCATTTAAACATTCATGTGAATCTAATAATGTAGTTTCCCATCTCTCTGAAAATTTGGACTGAGGAGCTATTTTTACTATTTTTATTTATTACCCACCTAACTATTCAATTAAAGCAAGTTTACACATTGGTTATATACTGTTTTACATGGTTAAAATAAGAAGGTGACTGAAGTATGTTTCATGAATCACACAGTTTATTGCCATACAAAGAGAATTGTTTCCTATGTTCACAATGCTTAAAGATGGGACAATAAAATGAACAAATTTCTCAGGGAATGCACTGGATAGATAAGGTACATTAACCACATAGTGAGTGAGTTTCAAGATTATTAAAGTGTAATTGCTCTCTTTGAATGGAAAGAGGCTTCTGTGGAAAGTAAAGTCTAATTGAAGTTTAAGGTGAACCCTTTATACAAACATTCCTTGGGAGAGATGGCATCCGACATACCAGAGATTCATGATGACACCAAGATTAGCTTTAAGGCTAAAAGTATGTGGTACTCATCCTGGGTTCTTGATCTTTGGAGAAGCAGGCAACAGAGTGTAACCTGCAAAGGCCTAAGTACTAAAAGTGTCTCAAACTCTTAGGTTTGCATGTATTTTTATTTTTTTAATTTATTTAAAAGTCAGGGTAATAAGTGTGCCCATCACCCAGATGGTGTCTTTTGTAACTGTTAGGTAGGTTTTTGCCCATCCCCTTCTTTCCCCTGGCTCCTGCTTGATTGCCAATGAGTTTTTACTTCCCTCTGTGCACGTGAGTGCTCATCAGTTTGTTCCAACTTAATAGCGAGTACAGTGAGGTTTTTCCATTCTTTAGATACTTCACTTAGGATAATGGTCCCCAGCTCCATCAAAATTGTTGCTAAAGGCATTAATTTATCCTTCTTCATGGCTGAGTAGCATTCCATGGTATACATACACCATATTTTTCTAATCTGTTCATAAATGGATGGGCACTTGGGTTGATAGCATATCTTTGCAATTGTGAATTGTGCTGCAATGAACATTGAAGTGCAGGTGTCTTTTTGATAAAAATGACTTCTTTTCCTTTGGATAAATACCCAGTAGTGGGATTTCTGGATCAAATGGTAGGTCTACTTTTAGTTCTTTGAGGAATCTCCATACTGTTTTCCATAGAGGTTGTATTAATTTTCAGTCCCTCCAACAGTGTATAAGCATCCTTTCTCTCTGCATCCATGCCAGCATCTATTGTTTTGGGACTTTTTAATGAAAGCCATTCTAACTGGGGTAAGGTGATCTCTCACTGTGGTTTTAATTTGCATTTCCCTGATGATTAGTGAAATCGAGCATTTTTTCATATGTTTATTGGCCATTAGTCTATCTTCTTTTCATGTCTTTCACCCACTTTTTAATTGAGTTGTTGGTTTTTATCTTGCTGATTTGCTTGAGTTCCTTGTAGATTCTGGTTGCTAGCCCACTATCAGATGTATACCTTGTGAATATTTTCTCCCATTCTGTAGGTTGTTTATTTCCTTTGTTGATTATTTACTTAGCAGTGCAGAAGCTTTTTAATTTAATCAATTCTTATTTATTTATTTTTCTTGTTGCTGTGATTGCCTTGGGGTCTTCTTCATAAATTCTTTGCCTAGGCCAATATCTATAAGAGTTTTTCCAACATTTTATTCTAGAATTCTTATGGTTTTATGCATTACATTTCAGTCTTTTATCCATCTTGAATTAATTGTGAGTGGTGAGAGATATGGATCCTGTTTTGTTCTTTTGCATGTAGCTATTCAATTTTCCCAGCACCATTTATTGAATAGAGCTTCTTTTCCCCAGTGTATATTGTTGTCTGTTTTGTCAAAGGTAAGTTGGCTGTATGTGGATGGTATTATATCGGGGTTCTCTGTTCTGATCCATTGGTCTATGTCTCTTTTTGTGCCAATGTCATGCTGTTTTGGTTACTATAGGCTTGTAGTATAGTTTGAAGTCTGGTAATGTGATGCCTCCAGACTTGTTCTTTTTACTTAATATTGCTTTGGCTATTTAGACTTTCTTCTGGTTCCAAGCAAAGCATAGAATTATTTTTTCTGGATCTGTGAAATATGATGTTGGTGTTCTGATGGGGATTGCATTGAATCTGCAAATCACTTTGGGTAGTATGAACATTTTAACAATGATGATTCTACTGATCCATGAGCATGATATGTTTTTCCATTTGTTTTTGTCAGTTGCAATTTCTTTTCTCAGTGTTTCTCTACTTCTTTGTAGAGATCTTTCTCCTTCCTTAAGTGTATTCCTAGGTATTTTATTTCTTTTATTATCTATTGTGAATTGTATTGAGTCTTTGATTTGACTTTCAGTGTGACTGTTATTGGTGTGTAAGAATTCTACTGATTTGTGTACATTAACTTTGTAACCTGAGACTGTGCTGAATTTATTTTTCAATTCCAGGAGTCTCTTGGTAGAGTCTTTGAGGTTTTCTAGACATAAAATCATATCGTCAGAAAAAAGTGATAGTTTGACCTCCTGTTTCCCGATTTGGATATCCTGTATTTCTTTCTCTTGCTTGATTGCTCTCACTAGGACTTCCAGCATTATGTTCAGTAGAAGTGTTGACAGTGGGTACCCTTGCATTGTTCTAGTCCTTACTGGGAAAGCTTTCAACTCTTCCCCATTTGGTATGACGTTGGCTGTGGGTTTGTCATATATGTCTTTTATAATTTTAAGATATATTCCTTCTATGCCTAGTTTGTTGAGGGTTTTCATCATGAAAGTGTGCTGAATTTTGTCAAATGCTTTTTCTATGATCATATGGTCAGATGATCATATGGTCTTTGTTTTTGTGTCTGTTTATGTGGTGAATCACACTTATTGATTTATGTATGTTGAACCATGTTTCACTCTTGGGATGAAGCCCACTTGGTCATGGTGGATTATTATTATTTTTGATGTGCTGCTGAATTTGGTTTGCTAGTATTTTATTGAGGACTCATACAAACTCAGTGTGAAGGAATAGGAAAAAGTATTCCATGCAAATGAAAACTAAAAGAAAGCAAGTGTAGACATTCTCAAATCAGATAAAATTGACTTTAAATCAACAATGGTAAAGAAAGATAAGATGGTCATTATATAATGGTAAAGGGAGAAATTCAACAAGAAGATGTAACAATTCTAAATATTTATGCACCTAATACAGGAGCACCCAGATTCATAAAGTGAACTCTACTAGATCTAAGGAAAGGGATAAACAGCAGCATCATAATTTCTGGTGACTTCAACAGACAGAACTCACAGATCACTCAAGCAGGAAATAAATAAAGAATTACAGGACTTAGATGGGACTCTAGAAGAAATGGGCCTAACAGACATTTACAAAACATTTTACCCCAGAACAACTGAATATACATTCTTCTCATCAGCACATGGAAAATTCCCTAAGAGTGATCATAGTTTAGGCCACAAAACATGTCTGAACAAATTTTAAAAAATTGAAATCATACCTTGTATCTTGTCAGACCACAGTGGAATAAAACTAGAAATTAACTCCAGGAGAAACACTGAATTCTACTTAAAGTCATGGAAATTAAACAACCTTCTGCTGAACAATTATTGGACCAATAATGAAATTAAGATGGAAATCAAAAGATTCCTCAAACCAAAAGGCAAAGCTATCCAAATCTATGGGTTTCAGCAAAAGCAGTGCTAAGGGGAAAATTCACAACCTTAAATGCCTGCATCAAAAAGACAGAAGGATCACAAATTAACAATCTAATGACACATCTCAAGGAACTAGAAAAGGAAGAGCAAACCAAACCCACAGCCAGCAGAAGAAAAGAAACAACTAAGGTCAGAGCAGAACTAAATGAAATGGAAAACAAAACAAAACAAAAAAATGGAAAAGATCAATGAAACAAAAAGTAAGTTCTTTGAAAAGATAAAGAAAATTGATAGACCTCTTGCTATGTTAACCATGAATATAAGAGAAAGGACCCACATAAGCTCAATCAGAACTGAAAAAGAAGATATTACAACTGTTATCACAGAAATACAAAATATCATCTTTGAATACTATAAAAATCTCCATGTACATAAACTCAAAATTATAGAGGAAATGGACAAATTTCTAGAAACACACAACCTCCCAAGGCTCAATCAGGAAGAGATAGAACTCCTGAACAGACTAATAATGAGCAGCGAGATTGAAGCAGGAATAAAAAATCTTCCAACAAAAAAAGCCGTGGACCAGATGGATTCACAGCTGTATTTTACCAGACCTACAAAGAAAAGCTGGTACCCATACTGCAGAAATTATCCCATAACATCAAGAAAGAGAGAATCCTCCCCAACTCATTCTACAAAGCTAGTATCACCTTGATACCAAAGCCAGGAAAGGACATAACGAGAAAAAGAAAACTAAAGACCAATATCCTTTATGAATATAGATGTATGTATTTTTAAATCCAATAGTTGAGGTTAATAACTCACGTATTAGAACTGATAAGGTATGATGTCACACTGTCAAGGAGGAGGGGAGTTTCCTCCAAATTCTCACATTTGGTTCTGATAAGACCTCAAATTCTCTAGGGTAAAGGAAAGTACATTCCCAGTTCTTGTCACAGGAAAACACATCACTCATGTAGCAAACAATGAAAGTTTTGGAATCATTTTAAAGCTACCTACCATGTACTAAGACAAGGTTTTGTTGAGATGGATCAATCAACCATTCCTGTTTCTGCAAATCAAGTACAGAGACCTATACTTAACAAAAAGCCAACCCTAACTTTTGCTTCAACAAGATTATTTGAAGCAATAAATACATTTGATAAAGGAATGTGTGTCATTCCCTTTGGGTTAAGTGATGACAGTTGAGAATATCTAAGCTTCTGACCTGGGTTAAAATTTTAGCTCTGCAACTTATTTTTGTGAATTTGGGCAAGGCATTTAATCTTTTTGAGTTCTTATTTTCTCACTGGCAAAGTAGAGATAATACATACTTTACAGAATATTTGGGGGATTAAAGTTAACATATTATGTAGTATAAAAAGGGTTCTGTCACTTATTGTGAAAATATGATATATGTCAGTTGAAAAATTAAGTTAAACATATGAAATGTGTGATGAGAAAAGAGAAAATTAGAAATTTTATTCCTTATAGCAATTACAGTTAACATTTGATTTCTACCATTCAAATTGTTCCTATGTGTTTACAAGCACATACATAGGACATTTTGCAAAAAAAAAGATTTCCAAATATTCTTATGCAACTTGTTAATTTTATTTAACCACATACACACACACAATCTTCCACCTCTACATAAGTATAGCCATTTTTAAATATTAGTTGCAAGATCACTGTATTTCTCTCTCATTCTTATAGCAGGCCTTTGTTTCTGCTAGATAAGAAGTCATTACATGATGGCATATGCTGAAGGTAAAGTGAGTTTTATGTCTCTCTGAGCCTTCTTGCTCTTTATATACACCTCACGTACCTTCTTTAAAACCCAGCAGGGAAATTTTGAGGTAGAGGTTTCCTAATTTCTCTAATTTTAAGAGATATAATGGTGAAGTAGAAGCCAAAGGTTTAGAGTCAAAGTAGGACCTACCTCTGATATTGATGACTGATGTGACCTTGGATGGATTTCCTCAACAGTAAAATGAGGATAATAGTGCTTACCTGGACAAAGTGGCTTTGAAGATAATTTTAGAACTGTATAGTAGATGCTAAATAAATATTAGTAACATATATTTGTCATTTTGACTCATTACTCCCAGAAATTTTGCATATTTTCTTAAAACTGACAGAGAAAATAGGCCAATATTAATGGGCCATTCTTGACTTATTGTTGAATTGCTGCTTAGTTTTTATAGAAGTTTTAATATAATTGTGTGCACATTATTCAAGATATATTTGAGAGAGTTTAGAAAGTATCTTAGTCAGTTTGGGCTGCTAAAACAAATTACCATATAGTGGGTAGCTGAAACAAAAAGCATTTATTTCTCAAAGTTCTGGAGGCTGGGAACTCTGAGATCAACGTGCCAGCAAATGTAGCGTCTGAGGCGGGCAGTCTCCTCAGTTTGCAGATGGCTGTGTTCTTGCTGTATTCTTATATGGCAGATGTCAGAGAGAGCGGAGCAAGCTCTCTGATGTTTCTTCTTATAAGGGCACTAATCTCATTATGAGGGTTCCCCCCTTGTGACTTCATTACCTCCTGAAGACCCCATTTCTTAGTACTATCAGATTGGGAATTAGGATTTCAGCATATGAATTTTGAGGGGACATAACATTCATTACATAGCAGAAAAGAAATAGTTGAACTTTTATGTGTGTGTGTGTGTGTGTGTTATATATACACATATAAAATATATATTTGGTGTTTTAAAACATTGCAGATTCATTTGGAAGGGATAAACTGTTGAGGTGATGGATGTATTTGTGAGTAAATTTATATTCACAAGTTTCATATTAGGTCATGAACCCAAAGGGGTATGTTATAAATTTGAGGCTAAATCCGATAGACTATTATTTTTTTTCTATTGGTATTTTTCATGGTAGTGATATAAGCCCTGAAGATGGAACATGATTTTTGGTGTTGTCAAAGTAAATTCAGAGAAATCAGATTATAGCTGATGTAATTTAGATGTTTGGAGGTGGAGGTTTTTCTGATAGCAAAATCTAATATATGTAGCACCCAAAATGGAAAACCTCTCACAGGGGAGTTGACCTGCATCAGGGAATTTATTTTTCAATGTGGTGATGTTGACCCCAACTTCAAAGTTGATTTTTTTTCTGGAAGATTTTCTTTTCTTTTTTTTTTTGATGATTCAGATTTTGTACTTAGGCTTAGTTAGAAGTGGGATTTAGGGAAGGAAACACTCTTTCTTTCTGTATCCTATTGCCTTTAGACTGAATCAATGTCTTCAACACTCTTATACATTGCTTCAATTTCTATTTGTCAATGATTACTACATGTAGGGAATCATATCATAATAGGCACCTTAACGTCTACATCACTTACCAGTACCTTATCCTATGTAAGTGTTACAGCAAAGAAAATCTAAGACATAAGAAGAACAAATAATTTATCCCACATCATACAGTTTATAGAGGGGGAAACCAACCAGATACATCTAACTCTGGAGTTTGTGTTTTAATCACTAACTTATAAAGCTTAATTATAGTAGTGATTGCATGTTTCCAGAAGTTGATAATTTACTTCGTTGTGACTTGTCTTCTTAGTGGCACCACAGCACTGAGCAGGTGTCTAAATGTTTGTTGAAACCAATTTGTAACAGAAAATTCCTAAGCTCTGCTTGGGACAGAGTGATAGATTAAATTTTAGTTTTTGGTTTCTTTAAGAAAAGTCACCACTGAAGGAGCTGGCTGTTATTTCAGAAACCCTATAACGCCCTTCCCTGGAGTACTGGATTCTTATTACCTCACTCAATTTGAACATCCTGTAAAGGAAAGTTAGGCATGAGATTGGAGAAATAGTAACTCTGTGCTACTATCAAATTTTATGTAAAATTGTAATCCTTTTGCAAACATAACACAATCCTTTTGTCAATAATGTACAGGATTCATTAAACTTACTACAGTTCAACTACTGCAAATTTGGTTTGGATATTCATTTTCTTTTCCTTTTTATGTGTGTCATGAAAACAACCCACTATGACAGGTACAACTGGGTAAGAGAATCAACCCATATAAATGAATAATCATAAGCCTAGATATATGATGTGCTGTTTCAAAGAAGTTTCTAACGTCTTGTGTTTGATATTAATGGTTACATATTTTGTCAGTTTTTAAGATTTATCCTGAGGAAATGCCTTTCAACTCTATCCTATATTCTTCTTCATTACTCATGCTCAATCTTGTAGAACTGTATCATCTTTTCCACAAAGTCATCATGAAGAACTCTTATATGCTGTTTCATTTGAAACCATATGTTCTCAGTACACTTGTTTTTTATCATTTAAGAGGCAGAAAAATCTTGCAATAAAATTCTGAATATATTCACTACATATTTTAGAATATCCCCCCTACCCGTTTTTTTATTTATTTCTCTAAATTGGCTCTTTCTCCCAATTGCCACACAGCTATTTCCAACTTTCTGGATTCTTCTTAAATTTAAGACCCTTTCTTCTACCACATTATTCTTATCAGGTGGGTTCATCTACTTCTTATGAAAAAAAAGGAATAAAATAGAAACCATCAGAAGACAACTCCTTCAGCTTCCTGTCCCCAAAGTTACAAATTTATGTGGACCTTTACTTGATCTTTCCTTCTTATTTCCTCCTACTAGATAAAATCTTTTCCCCTTGAACTGCAGAAAGTTCATTTTTCTATATTTGCTCTCCATTTATTGCTTCCCACATTTTCAAGTGAAAACCAATTATTTCCTGACTGTATGTTTAACCTGTCACTCTCCACAAATGTCTTCCTTCCCATATGCTTTGATACATACTTAATCTTTGTCTTCTAAAAAACTAATTAAACAACGTAATGAGTAGATTAAAACACTTTTCTGGATATGGCAGGTTCTTCTGGCTAACAATAACTTCCCTCATGGACATAGCTAGAATACTCATGTTGAAAGAACACATGCTTACTCTGTCTATTTCCTCATTTCCCAGCCCTCAAAAATCAGACTTGTTCTCTGTAATTCCACTCATACTGGTGCCGTCGGGTCAAGATCACCTGTCTGTTGCTAAATGTAATACAACCATCTTGATCCTTACCATGTCTGATCCTAAGCAATATCTGAGAATGTTGGTCTTTCCTGCCTTGCAAAGATATTCTTTTTTATCTTCCAGGAGACGACATCCTCTTGGTTTTACTCCCACACTTCTGTCATTTGTTTTCTGTCTCTTTGCATTAATTATATCTTTTTATTCTGAAGCTTTGACATCTGGGACTTTACTGACCCTGGGGAGACTGCCCCTCTCAGGGCTGGACAAGTCCTAGATAGTAAAGGACTCACTGGGGAGCATGGCTTTCATATGCAAACTAACAAATCCAGAGCCCACACTCCTCCATCACCTCCTTTATTATGCTCTTACACTCAGAGTCAATATTCCCCTGGCCTAATCACCTCAGGGTCAGGTACCAGGCAAATCTAGACAGTCATGAAATTCACAGCCAACTAAAATTATTCAAACTAGCAAATTTCTAAACCTGTTTATCCTTCCTCTACCATTGCTTCTTGCAGAAACCACAATGAAAGCCCTTGCCCATGCTTTCCTCCTGCTTCCTCTGACTCCAGACCAACCTTGCTGCTTCCTTGTGTGACAACGCATGGCATGGTGCGCCCTCTCCTGTTGGGAGCTGTGAATAACAAATGATCTTGACAATGAAGGTCATCTCCTGATCTATTGGCTTCCCCATACCTGAATAATAATAAAACTTATATTTTTAAAACACTTCTTGAAATACCTATTTATTCCTTAAAGTAGTGATTGGACATCTCCCTGCAGAGGCTTCTGGAAATTGTTGGGGAGTATATATATTTATCATAATGATTAGTGTGTTGGGTTACCAGAAGCATAGAGAGCAATGGGTCGGGGACACCAGACACCCTGCAAAAACAAGGGTAGTGTTACAGAGAGGAAACATAATTTATAATGAAATATGTCTTTTAATATGTAAACGCTAGAACAACTCTACACACAGAAAACAATAATGAAGAGCCCAGATTTTACTCTTCTATGAGAACACAGCACCTACAAATATAGATCAATGTAGCTATGCTCCATTAGTGGCTCAAATGCCACAAACAGTGTTGCCATTGTTCACATGATTGTTGGGCTTGCTCAGGATGGGAACTGGAAAAATGTATGGAAGGGAATAGGGTAGATAAAGAACTCAGATAAGGACCACATGGAGGGTGAAACAGTAGCCACAGGGGTCTGAGAGAGTCCTGAGGTTGTAAAGATAAGCAGCTGTTCCAGAGAGAACTCTCTTTCCCCAAACTTTCATTCAAACCTTCTATAAAACCCGCCACTCTTCCCTTTGTCAGTGTGGATGCTCTTTTTGGCCTCCACACACCTGCACCCAGGTGCCCAAAATAAAGAGCATTTTGCTATATCTCAGGCTTGAGTGTCTTCCTCTCGGCTCCAACCTAACAATGATTTTCCAAAATTGTGCAACAACTCTTAGTAAAATTCTGAATTAAATAATTTTCCTCAAGTTACCATATAGTCCTATTCTTGGAAAATTCCATTTATATTAAATCTATGCAAAAAATATACTGTACATATATAGTATATGTAAATCAGTTGGATTCTATGATCAGACAATTTTGAAAAGTTTTATTACTTACATGTATAACAGGCAGGACATTTGAAAGTTATCCTTATGCAGGTGTGTAGGTTATATTAGCCATGTATTTCATTTTTATATAGTAAAGGGAAGCATCACAATATGTTTAATACAAAACATGAGCATTGGGTTTGATAACATCAAGGAACAATGTCTAAAATTCTGATTATTCTTGAAATTTGGGCTAGGACTTATTTTCTTTCTTTTTTTGCCCACATTTCTCGGAAAATCATATTCATATCTATTCAAACCATAACTGTTGTCAAGACTATTTACTCATCCTCTGCCTACACATCTCTACAGAGCTCCAGATCTCTTACTCATCTGCTTCACCAGCATATCTATCCCATGGCTGTGGCCCTACAAAGGCTACTTAGTGCTTTGCTGAACAGATCATTTCTACCACAAAAGTCGACCCCTAACAGCATTCCCCATCTCAGCATGTGAGTGTTGAGGATATTGGTGCCAATATGTACTCAGTCCTACTACAGGACTCCAAACTTAGGAGTGATCCTGACTCCACTCTCCCCGTTACCATCCACATTCAACCAAAAACAAAGGCAAATGGCGCCTTTTTTCATCCTTATGGTCAGCACCTTAGAGCAGGTCAGTCTTGTTTTCCTCTAATCCATTCTCTCTTTTACTGCCAGAGTGATCTTTCCAAGAAGGAAACCTATCTTATATCCTATCCTGATTAGAATCCTTTGCTGGCTTTCCACTGACCTTAATGTAAAAACCAGTCCTTTTAGGGGCTTCTAAAATCACTGATGCTCCAGCCTATTTACCTTTCCTGCTTCACTGGTCACTACCACTGTCATACATTATTCTGCATACTTATTACATTGCTGTTAGTCTACCAGTTGCAGAGTTTTTTCCTTCTTGTTTTTCTCCTTCCTAGTATATGCTACCCAAGCAGTTTTTCTGTCTCATTATTATTCATTATGTAAATATACATTTAAATATCCCTTCTCAGAAAAGCTTTTCTTTACTCTTTTAATTTAAGTGATGTGATTCTCCCATTGGCATCTTATATCCCTTCTGTAATACTTTACACCTTATTGTAATCTCTTGCTTAATTATTTCTTTCACCTTTAGACTCAAAGCCAGTGCTATGCAATAGAAACATAACACAAGCTGCAAATGGCAGCCACATGTTTAATTTAAAATTTTCTATAGCAAAAATTGTGGTAAAAAACCACATATTTAATTTTAAAATTTTCATTTTAAAAAGTGAGAATAGATGAAATTATTAATAATTTGATAATGTGTCATTTAGCCCCAAATAAATCTATTAATTAAATATTTTATGTTTTTTATTCATACTCCCTTTTAAAAATTGAATGTATTTGACACTTTCAGCATGTCTCAATTTGGAATAGCCATATTTCAGGAGCTCAACAGCCACATGTGGGTAGTGCCTACTGTATTGGATAGTGCAGTTTTAAGCTCTGTAAAGAAATGATTCTTACTCATCAAGTTTAGCATTCTACCTCCAAATTTTAGCAGAGCACTTGGCATCTAAAGTACGTACTTAATAAATTTGGGTAGACAAAAAAATAGATGAATGTCCAAATTTCTCTTTAAGTATGATTTTGACTCTATGATCAATTGTTTTACATATACCTTTAAAATGTAGTCATGACCTACAAAACTGATTTCATAACCCAGTATTGCATTGTGACATGCATTTTGAAAAATATTGTTTTAGCTATTGTGTTAGTGAGAATATAGGCCAAAATTAGTGATTTTTTTCTGGTGACTTCAATACTTATTTATTTGTTATATTCTTCTAATTTAAAAAAAATTTTTCAACCATGAAAAACCTGGAGCTCTGTTATTTCATTGCCTAAACGCAGTTGTTGTTATTTTATTATTCCCAAAATAAATAGCAAAAAAATACCTCTGTAGTGGTACTTTGACAAATATGCAAAAGATATATCACATTTGACTTTCTCCCACTTGCTTAAATGCTGGACAATTAAAATTTGCATTAGCCAAATTATCCTGATAGATTTACAATTTTGGAAGAGAACTGAAAAGACATCTAATGTTCACCACCTCTTTTCTAGAGCTCTGCAACCTTTCTATGAGGTGATTTTCTAGGCTTGATATGACTGGAAAACCCACAAATTTTTATGGCTATGGTGCTCATCTCTGGGAAGAGCTGGCTGATAGAAAATACCAGTATTTTCTCATGTCATATAATTGATAAATCAGGCCAATATTTGTTAGGGGTATACACTGTCCTGGCACTGTGCAGGGCACTGGTGATGGAGGCAGCTTAAAATAGTCCAGGCTTCTGCTACATACAGTGTGTTAGCAAGTTCCTGCTTTCCTTCTAGCCATATCTTTTAGCTTCATCTTCTTTGCTTCTAGTCTTTTCCACTCACTGAAACCCACCTCTTCTCCCTGGAATAATGGATGCTTATTTTCCTGTGCCCTGTTCACGACAGGGCTCAAAGGTGATGTTGGCTTTTTTCCCCAGCCTCTTGTAAAGATTTCATAGCCATTTTCATCCAAATTTCTTCTGTACTTTGGTCGTGTCCCTCCTTCCTGCTCATCACCACCCTCTACTGAACCTCGGCATTTCTTCTCACCTGTCAAAGTCTTTGGTCCCTTCCTCGGCAGTATCTTCTCCACTCAAACTGTGGTTCTCACCTTGTGGACCTGAATGCCTGACAGGTGGTTTATCGGGAGACCTAAACTCACACAGGCTTTTGAGTGCCTTAATTTGATACACACACACACACACACACATAATTGGCACATATGTGTGTTGTACATATATATTTTTTCATTTCAATAACTCAATCCCTTGAGTACACATTCCTTAATATCTCTTTTTATAACCATAGATGTCCTACCTGTTGAATTTTCAACCTTAGTATTCTACTTTGGAATCACTAATGTTCTCAATCCTAATCCTACCAACATCATCCCCTGGATCCAGAAAAGAGGGTCCTCTTTGCAGGGCCCTGGTCTGCTCTTCCTTGGGCTACACCCCTCCTGATGAGTTTGTGGGGCCAAGTATAAGTATTCACCTGGAGCCTTTGTCTTCTTTTCAGATTGTATGCTGAGTAATAGGATGCTGGAATTCCTGACCTAAATGGCCTTGTTTCTGCCTCCACAGCCTGCACAGGCTCTTTCTGAATCTCTGTCCTCCTCAAGGGACCCACTTGTGGTAAGCACATCCCTAGGCACTAGATATTTGTGAAGGATGTAAATGACAGTGGGGCACAAGGGCTGGTGGGACACACACATGTGTGTCAGGTCTTGCTCAGTGTCGGGTGGAGCCAAGGCTGGGAAGGGAAGAATAGAGGTCAGGATTTGTGGAGTAGTTCTCCCTGAGTTACCACATTATGGGATGGAACTGCCAACCTTCGGGCTTTTACAAAGATAAATTGTCAAGGTAGCATCAACCATGTCACATTAAGAATTTGTTATCTTGATTTATCACTTTTAAATATTTAGGTAAATAGTATAAGGGCTTCCATTAGTATCCTTGCCCTGGATCCCTCAGATATTAGGAGCAGGCCTGCCTGCCGCACTTACACTTTAGCCCCCACTCTGATCAATGCTCTCTTTTTTTTTTTTTTTATTTCAGAATATTATGGGGGTACAACACTTTGGCTATATATATTGCCCACGCACTGCCCGTGTCAGAGCTACAATCGTGGTCATCCCCCAAACTGTGCTCCCCGCATCCATTCAGTGAGAGTTTTCCCATCCCCTCCACCCCCCTCCCACCTGCCCGCCCCCTGATGAATATTATTGTCCTGTGTGATGTAAGTGTTCATCAGTTAGTACCAATTTGATGGTGAGTACCAGTGGGGCTTGTTTTTCCATTCCCATGACACTTCGCTTCGAAGAATGGGTTCTAGCTCCAACCAGGATAATACCAGATGTGTTAATTCACTATTGTGATCAATGCTCTCTTGACGTCTTTCTCTTTTAATGTTTATTAGCTTTTCTTTATGTCTAACTCCTTTGTTTTTCCAAACCACCTGGAGTTTATGGTAAAGTCCCACACTCATTGTTTGCATGTAGCCTCCTTTCTGATTATACTGTTTTTCTGATGTCCCTGCTATACAAAGCCCAGCCATGGATGACTTTTGCCAGCTGCCTTTTTTTCACACCTATGCCCATCTTCTGAAGAACAAATGAGAAAAAAATGTATAATTTTGTGGATATTTTCCGCTTCAAATTTATGATATTCACCTTTAATTTTGCTCTATAAATCCTATTATATCAGCCTTGTCAGATGTATTTCCTATCTGTCTGGCTATTTCAAAATTTTATCACTCTTCTCAAGGAGATTTCTTGGCCTCCTCATCTTTAAGAGATTACTTTCATTCCATCCCACAGTAAAAATCAAGACATGAATGTAGACAGACTCTAAACTCATAGATATCTAGTAATATATGCACATAAGTGTTCTTACCTTTCCCTCTCCTTTTTCAAAGGATAAAGAGTCCATCTTAATACTTAATATGGGTCCTCGCTGATCCTTACCACCACCTGTGGGATGGCCTCATCTGCTTCTATGCTTCTATCTTTATACCACACTTACGTATCTCCTGTCTTCCCTATACTTTCAAATTCCCTTCCCTTCCCTTCCCTTCTCTCCTCTCCTCCCCCTTTACTGACTTCACATTGCTCTCAGGTAGCAATAACAGGAAAAATAAAACTCAAATCTTTCTTCACTTATCATGGTGCTCATTGAAGTGAAATGATCTTTCTTACTCACAGACATGCTCCTTAGGAAATAGACTACTGACACGACTTTCTCACTGTGCACTGATGCCCCAACATACTGCACACTAAAACTAGCCCTCACTATTCCACTGAAATTATTTTCGGTAAAGTCACCGATGTCTTCCTATGTGCTAACTCCGGAGGGTATACTTCAGGCCTTATCTTATCTGACTTCTCTGCAACTTCTGATACTGTTGATCAGCTTTTGATCCTTGACTCACTTTTCTTCATTTTTCTACTCCTACTTCTTCCCTCATTCCTTGGACCATCCTGGATCTCCAGCATACGAGACAATTCACACACGTGTTCTCTAAGTGCGTTTGGTGTGCAGCACAGCTTGGTCTTCTTTCTTCTCTTCTTTTAACTTTACAAATCTATTTGAGTCATCTTATTCATATGGCAAACTTCAACTATCATGTGGCAAATAGACACTTATCTTTTTTTCTCTTGCATAGACCTTCCTATCCAGTTCTGGATCATCTAACTACTGAGCGTCTACATGTTCTACAGTCCTTAAGCTGAATTCAGTCTTTTCATCTTACCTCCTCAAAACTTGGATTATCTTTCATATTTTGGAAATTGGTGAAAGCCGTGAGCATCTCCCAACTTGTCTCTGACTCTCTATGGACAGTCTTCCTCTGCCTACACCCACACAGGCACGTACACACATGCACGCACACACACACACACAGAGAAAGGGATACCTGGGGGACCTGGAGAGCGTGATTCTGCCACTATAAGCAGGCTGGCCCAGGCAGCCTTTTGACCCTACGGATCAGAGACTCCATCCTTTACTAAGAGACACTGGGCAACTGGGCAGAAGGGGCAAGGAAGATTCTGCTACAGCAGATATCTTTGTCCTATGGGGCTGATACTCCTCTCTCCCACCCAGAAACACCATACAGTGGGGCTGTATCAACAAGGGCAAACCTGTCACAACAAATGGCACTGCTAGGGAAAGACTCTTTGTCCCCAAGGGCTGGAGACTCCCTTTCCCAAATTGAAGCACTGTGTGGCCAGATCTGGAGAAGATTCTTTTGACCATTAGGCAAGACCAGTAGGGACCAGTGAGAGCCCAGAGGCACCATATGGCACCAAACAAGCAGACCAAAATAACAACACAAAAACTCCAAAAATTAAGTTGTCATTGAAACCAGCACAGAAACTTTAAGAATTGTCATTGGTTACTCTGTAGAGACTTTATTTTTAATTACCATAAGCAATATTTAGATTTATTCATTTTGGAATTGTTAGTCATAAAACTTTTAGCAATTTTCTGATTTTCCAAAAGGGGTTCAGAAACTACCCTGCCCCTTTCAGCTAATCTGTAGGCCCTGGGGTGCTGACTTCTGTGCAGTGCAGGAGCCATTTGCTGGAGAAGTTGTTGTGCTGCAGTACCCAGGACGAGAGAAGTCATCTTCACTGCAGGAGCTGAATGCGGGAGACACCTTATGTACTGCAGGATCCTATAAGATGAGTATCTCAGACCTAGAAGGGAATATCTTTCCTTCTGCAAAGTCTCTTCAGCATCCTCTTCCAGTAAAGCTTAAAATTGTGCCAGATGGCTAAAAAGAACAATATTTAGTGGGCCCTGCTCTATTCTTGGAGCAGGCAATGAAAGGTAGATTTGGACATGACATATAATAAATTGATAACTGGCTGAGAGATTTATGGTGCAGAGGCCTTAGGCAGGTAAAACAAGACACATTTGAGGACATCAATCAAGGTTTAGTAAATTTTATTTTCTGATTTAATTTAAATCTGAATATAATGCCTTACAGAGTTAGCATACTAAAGGGCAAATATGTGGGATTCAGAATACTGATGTACAGTCTTGATTTATAAGAATCCCTAACAAGTCTTGCTGGGCTTCAGGTTTTTTATAGAGTAAGGAAACTGAGGCTAATAATATCTAAACTCCATCTGTAGTTATGATCTCTGATACTTTGATTCATGCAAAGGAGTCCTTGATTGAGTGTAACTAGTATGTATTATTGTTTTAAGAAAAGTATTTCCAATATTCAAGGTTTGGCAAAAATATTGCTCTATTAGATCATGATTTATTGAAATAAGCTGAAATTAGTTACTACTGTGTGTTAATATTTTAAAGAATATTTATAATAATCTTGAGTTTGGTGCAAGTATTTCCCTACAGTCCATAAACAAAGAGTACAGTCATGATAAATCTGCTACTGCAAGCCTCCAAATATTGGCTGTTAATAGCTGTAATTCATTCAAAGATGTAGTCATTGTAGTATTAAGTGACATTAAGGGAAAATTCATTTTGCCCCTCGGATTTCATGATTTTTAGACGATGGCAGCTGCCAGTTCCAGGTACTGGGAAGACTAAGATTAGTATTCAAAACCACCATCAGTTTGTAAGCTTATACTTAATGATCCTTTTTTGTATACATATTTGATTAGTAAGAGGAAAATGAATCTTAACAGTTTTTTTTTAAATTTTTTCCTGAAATACCTCTTCACATGCATACACTGATAGTGATGGAGAAAATTAGCTAAAATTAAAGGTGAGCCCTCATGCAAGTCATGAATTTTTTAAAGCTCTATTCAGTACATCTCTTTTCAATCAGGGAATTTTTTTCTCAAATGCCATTATTTTCTGGTTTTCAGGAGAATGGTGCCAAAGGACCAAAATAGACACCATTTTCCATGAATCTCTCTGGCTCATAAAATAGAGTTGTGGACAGCATACAGAAAATACTTTCAGAAGATTTTATGTCTTAGAGGGACCACATATGAAGATGTGAATCCTTCTATCTTGAATCTTTAAGGGAGACAAAAAGGTAAGGGGGACTTTTCTGTAAACCAGTAGCCATTTCTGATGCCAACTACCTTTTCTAGAACAGGTGCTTACCATGCCCATTTAATTATCCTAAAGTTGCTCTTTCCTTTTCTGCTTTGATACCCAGTAGCATCATAATTGAGAGAACATAGAAAACTATTTTTAGAGATACTACAAAACAACTTCCTGAAAATCCAGCTGTATCTAGATTATGTGCCAAACATTTGTGGGCTTTTTGTATTTAAATAGTAGATTGTTTTAAGTAATTATTTTCTGTGAAATTTTAAGAAACGTTACCCTGTAAATGTTTTTACTTACTTATTTGTCTTATAACTTGACTTAAAGATTTTTATGAAGTGACTCCACTAAGAGTATCTACATACCAGAAATTATTTATGTTCAGCTTTTCCATAGCAGTGCATCTTGTGTAGCACAGTGTGCAAGTGTTATCATTAGCTCATTTGTTAAATATATGTTAAGCACATGCTCACTTTGCCAGTTACTAGATACACAATGGAAACCCAAACACAGAACATGAAGCTGCTAGTCCAATAGACAATTTTTATTGCCTACTCTTTAACAATAGAAATGTGGAGGAGATAAATGCAAGACAATCAGAAAAATAAGTTTTCAGAGTTAATTTGAAAAAAAATCCTTAGACTATATTTGTTTTTTGGATAAGTTAAGTGGTTGATACTTAAAAACCAAGAATAATGCATTTTATAACATTATAATGCAAATTATTACATATTTTTGAAATGTGTGAGAGTTAGCAAATGACAGGATTGAGACATAAAAGCATCTTGGCAAGCCTGAGAAATGAACCTAAGCTTATATGATGAAAGTTAGCTGGATTTAATGTGAGGTTCTCAGATGAAAAACAAGAAAACAAACCAGCATTTAATACAACAACTACACAAATACATGGGAAGAGAAGCAGTATTGATTTTAAAAAGTCTTGACAGTTTTATTGACAATAAACTCAACACAAGGCAACAGTGAGTCATGTTAATAACATAAGTCATCACAAGTCATACAGCTGAAAAAGTTATTTTGATCTTGAGTGCACTGATAGACATATGGAAAGAGAGAAGTGATAGGAGCCCCAAACAAGGAAAGTTATAGTATTCTGCATGCCGTTTAGCTGAATCACAGTTTGTTCGGTCTGAATCACCAGACTTTCAGAGATATTGACAAATTGGAAGACATCAGAGCCAGGGAGACCAGAATTGTGAAGGGAATTGACAGCATGACAGATGAAGCCTCCTTAAAGGAATTGTGGATATTGAATCTGCAGAAGAGGAAACTCAAGGGGAATTTGAAAGTTCCCCTTAAATAGACCAAGAGCTTTCACTTGCAAGAGTCCTTTGATTTGTTCCTTATGGCCCTGATGCTTCAAACTGGAATGAAAACGTAGAAACTCCAGGGACCATAATTTTAGCTAAATGTAAAGAGAAATTTTCTACCACTCACAGCTGTCCAGAGATACTTCAGACTGCCTCTACAGAGGCAAAACCTCAGGCCATAATATTTCCTGTATCACTGAGGGTGATCAGGCCCAACCTGGACGAGTACACATCTGGCAGGTTGTTAGAGAGGGGATTCAACATCAGATGTAAAACTGGACTAGATACCCCTAAAGATCTCTTCTCCCTTAACACCTGAATCTATACAAAGTACATTTTTATTATTCTGGCCAGTGAGCATGGGCATTTATCCTTTTGACTACATTTATTTAATAGTAAAGTTTTTGCACTATTTTTGCACATTTAATTTTATAACATTAAAATCTTTTTAATTAGAAAATTTACATAAGGAAAATTTTAATATTTTATATACATAGAAATATCACTTTAATTTATCTAACGAACAGTTAATAAATTATAAATATGTCTAGCAGGATGTCAAGAATTCAGTGTTTATCAACTGTTAGCAAAAAGGAAATACTGAATATTTGCAATCCCCCAGTCTTTAGAACAGTTAAAGTAAAAATAAATGGAGACCAGGCCTGAAAAATCCCTTTGTAGAAAAAGCCAGTTACTGCTTGAAAGTGATCTTAATCTTGTTTGATTTGTAAATGTAAGCAAAACTTAATTTGGGCTATTTCTTATAAATGCCAATATTAAAGCAAAATGAAACTTAAGCTTAACCAAACAGAAGCTACCAATTAACCTCCATAACTAGAGACTTTCCAGTAGGATAGACAAAATAAGGCCACTACATAGCTATATGCAATCAAATATTTTTTTTGTCTTACTTCCATGTTCACCCTGTTAAAAAATAAAAGGCTTCTCTTCACACTCCTTCAAGTTTGGGTTTGGTGCTGCAAGATTCATGAATTACTAATGCTTGCTCAAATAAACTCTTTATTGTGGATCAGTTTATATTTTAACAGTAAAAACATTTCATTTTCCTATTATGTTTACTGCAAGATTTGAAGGGAAAATTCTGCATCTAGAATGCCAAAAAGTGAGCCATGATATTCCTTCAACAGACAGCAATGACTTCTGTAAATGCATGTCAAAAAAACAAAATATACATGTAGCTGGACACTCTTTAAATAGTTTAGTTGGTTAATAAGTGTAATGCATATGACATAGAGTAGCATAAAAGTGTTTATCTACAAAGAATAATTGGAATCAATAATCCCAAAATATAATGTAAGACAAGTCTAACTCAAGGTACAAACACAGCATGAGGAATTTTGCTTTAGTAATTTCTTATCTAAGTTACTAAATGGATATTGTATGTTTAAGCTGTAGGGTATAAAATTATTTCTATAAACTGTTCTCTAATTCTTCAGTTCTATATACTTTATCACATAATCCATAAAGTATGCAATTTTAGAAAATGGAATGTAAGCCCTTAAGAGTTGTAATTCTTAAGGGTTTACATCAAGAATGCACTGAAAAAAACTTCCAGTGGCTAAGAAATACAAGTTCAGCCCAGGTGATATTGGGAAGCTTTATTTAGTCATTTTACCCAGGTAATTGTTTTGTTTAAATTTCACACCTTGGGGACGAATTATTTACTGATAATGCCAGGAAAAACTGCCGAAAAAATATGTATAAATGGAGGTAGGTATACTTTTTTTTTTTGGCCTTTTTGTTCTTTTTCTACTTGGTTAGTTGTTGGCTTTGTGGCATTGAAGAAAAATGTTATGATATTTTACAAACCCAAATTTATGCTAATTAACAGTAGGGTTGTATGAATGTGAACCTCATGCTTGAGTCGCCCCTCACATGTGTCACAGATTTCATCTATTTGTAGGTTCCACTGATACACTTCTGTAATATTTTTCATTTCTCTTGTTTTCTTCATTTTTACTTCCACCAATCTTAAGGCCTCAATATCTTAGTCTGAAATAGAGGAAAGATTGTTCCATTTGTCTCTCTCCCTCCAGTCCTTGCTTCTATTATACTTTTTATGCTTCACTGTCAGGTTAAACTTCTTGAAGCACAGATCTGAGGATTTCTTTATTTTAAGAAAAATTCTCAGTCCCCCTTTCCCATGGCCAAAAATAAAAACATTTAAAATTCATCAGCACTTAAGGTCTTTACTGCTCAGGTCTCAGAATACTTTTAATATATTATATTCCCTTGCAAACATATGTCCTTTCTTTCAATGTTGCCTGAACTGAGCCACCATCCTCACCACATGTGAATTAACTTTCCCCAGCTGTGGTTCCTTTATTATTCTATTGATTTTACCAGGAATGATTTTCTTCTTTATCCACCGAGGTATAAATTCTATCTGTTCTTCATCATTGTGTCCTACAATCTTGCACATTATAAGCATTCCATTTATACATTTTTATAAATGAATAAATTAATTTCTTAATTAAACAATTCAAATGCACAGAAAAAGCTCAATTGTACTAAAAAATTCACTGTTCAACCATCAATCAAATATTTGTTGAACATTTATGTGAACTGGATTGTGTAGATCTTAGGGATAAAAATATAAATCAAGCATGATCCCCATTATTAAGGAGCTCGTAGACTAGCGAGAGAGAGAGATTTGAAAATAAAGTTATAATACAGTATTAGAATCTTAATAGAAAAATTTATTAAAAAGGAAGCATTCATTCAATGTGGCTTAACAATGTGGAGTTTTTATTTTTTGCAGCCTTTTCCAGGGTAAGATATAATATGATTGTATCTTGTATAATATATAATAAGATTTTGTGCTGTACTTATTTGTTTTATGATACAGAATCAAGGCACTTTTTAAAAATAGAGGTTTCCTGTGTTTCTGTATTTATTATTTATGACTATTCTTCCACTGGAGGATTCTGAAAGGAATTGGTTGCAAGGGGATTCTAAACAAAGACTTGAGTGAATCAAATGCTAGTTGAAAATGCAGGATTAGGTGATGGAGTGTATATTTGTGGTTCCGGGTAAAATAAAGTGTATCTGTATCGAGTCAGACCATAAAAATGTCTTTATAAAAATGTCACAGCTAAGTTATATTCAATGCTATTAGCAAAATTACCACTGCTGCAATGCAATGTTTTAAATTCTGCTCTGCTCCATGTAGATATATAAGATGTGTTCTATCTCCACATTTGAAACAGTGCCAATGTTATATCTTAAAATATGCATGTAGCAGGTGATCATTACCATTACATAAGGGTCAAATATTATTTAGAAAAGACTAATGAATCTTATTATTATTATTATATCTTATTATTTATTAGCCAAACTTATTATATTGATCTGCTAGATTTACCACTGCATGTCAATAGGGTTGACTCTCTCTGGTAATAAGTCTTTATTAATATTTCACATGTACTATTGTGATGTCCCTGCAAAGGGGTGTAACAGATACGATTAAAGAGAGTCCACATTGCCTATTGTTTGGGTCAATATCAAATAAGTAATGCTGCATTGGAGACCTCTGGTTTTCTAAATGCCTTCCCTTGGAGATTGTGAGTATACTGGGTGGACATTTTTCTGATCATAAGTTAAATATGAGACTGCAATGTAGTCAGAGGGTCAAAAGCTGTATAGTCTTAATTACTTTAGAAATAAGAAAATTTAAAAAATTTAGGAAAAGTATGCTGATTTAGCTCCATGTATCAAAAGTATCTACATTGGAATTCAAAACAAAGGATACATAATATTAAAAGATTTATTTCTTCTTACTGATCATTATTTTTGATGTGTAAATCTCCTACAGAGAATTCATCAGGAGAGATGACTTGAATGAAAAATACTCAAGGTTTTATATTCCTTTGGATAATATTACTTCAGTTCTTACAAAAATTGCTTACTCTTATAACTACTTTTGACATATAGTATCTCCAATGTTCTTAATGTTGTGAAGGATAAATGTACATATACATACATACATATATACACACATACACACACACATACACATACATGTGTATATGCATGCAAATATATACCTCTGTGCATTCCAAAGATTAAGTTTATGTTTATATACAATATTATAGTTTATTATGTTTCTAGTAATCTTGGACAATGTACCATTTATGTAGAATCTGAAACTAATTTGAACAATATAGACACACTTTACTAGCAGTTAACAATGTCAATATCTAGTTTGTATTCATATATTTATGTACTTTTTATATATTATTTAAATATTTAAATATAAATATTATATATATGAAAACATATGCATATATCTGCATACATATATAGATGTATATATGCCCATCCAGTGAATGGTAATTCAATTGCTTTACATATTTAAAAAATATTTTTTTAAATTAATTTAAAAATGTACTATTTTGATTCATTGATAATCCTGGTGGATTTCAAAATATACTGTGTATGTACTTCTCTAGAGTCTCTTTTCTGTCTTTCCCCATAGCACTGACTAGCCTCTAGACATCCTCCAAACACCTACCAGTTATTTAGCTATCTTATTTATTTTTTCAATTTCAAATGCCACACTGTGTTCATCAGTACAGGCACCTAAAGCCTGGACTCGCACAATGATCCATTCCCATTATCTATCTGTTCTCTGGGAAGTGGTATCTATTTTCTCTTCTGGTTGATTTAATTGTGAGAAATAGTTTTCCTGAAATTCAGGTCAATAAGATTTCTATTATTATATAATAATTTGTGAAGATCAATTTTACCATTTATAACATCAACATAATCTCCACCAATAGCTATATATAAATTTTTATGTTACTTATAAGTAAAGTTGTTACTTCTTAAGAGATTAAATAAAGTATGGTCCAATTATTTGGAATTTTAATTCCCATTTCTTATTCCATAGAAAAGTTATAAATTATTTTCTGAAATTATATAAATATGTATAAATATATATATATAGTGTGAGTACATGCATATATGTGTATATATATGAGTTTGTGCTAAACAGAATAATACTCTCCAAAGAAGTCCACATCCTAATCCCAGAACCTGTGAGTATGTTATATTGCATGGCAAAAGAAGACTTTGCAGAGGTGATTAAGCTTGTGGATCTTGAGATGGGGAGATCATCCTGAATTATCTGGGTGGGCAGAATATAATCATATGAGGGATGGGCACAGTGGCTCCCACCTGTAATCCTAGCATTCTGGGAGGTAGAGGCAGGAGGATCACTTAAGCTTAAAAGTTTGAGACCAGCTTGAGCAAGAGTGAAAGCCCATCTCTACAAAAAATTAAAAAAATTAGCTGCGTATGGTGGTGCATGCTTGTAATCCCAGCTGCTTGGGAGGCTGAGGCAGGAGGATTGTTCATGCCAGGTGTTTGAGGTTGCAGTGAGATATGATGACACCACTGCACTCTAGCCAGGGCAACAGAGCAAGACTCTGTCTCCAAAAAAAAAAAAAATGTAATCACATGAGACCTTCAAAATGGAAGAGAAAGGAAGAAACATCAGAGAGATGCAAAAGAAGAGATAGGAGACATTCAAAGTGTGAAAGAGATTTGACCAGCCATTTCTGGCTTTGAAGATCAAGAAGGAGGGCCATAGGCTAAAGAATCTGGGTGGCCTCTGACAGCCAGCAAGGAAACAGGGGTCTACAATTACAAGAAACTGAGTTCTCTCAACAACCTAAATCTTGTTGCAAAAAATTGAATTCTTTCCTACAGTCTCCACAAAACAAACACAGCCTGCCTGAACCTTGATTTCAGTGCAGTGAAACTTGTTCCAGACTTCTGTCCTACAGAACTGTAAGACAAATTCATGTAAAGTTTGTGGTAATAGAAGACAAATACAGTGTTGAATTGAAGATCTGTACTTAAACAGTGGTTTATTGCACAGTTTATCAGTTTCAATAAAATGTCACTCAATTCATTTTCTAAAAAGAATTCTATAAAACTTTCATTCAGAAGTAACTTTTGAGTTATGTTATAGCAATTATGCATGCTGTTCAAATTACTAATAAATCTATGTATGGGTTATGTAAGAAAATTTAGTGTCTGTTTGATTTTTTTCTTTTTAATACACTTTTATTTTTAGAGCAGTTTCAAGTTCACAGCAAAATTGAACAAAAATACAAAAATTTGCCATATACTCTCTGTTCCCACACACCCATAAGTCTTCTATTATCAACATCTCCCACCAGAATGGTACATTTGTTACAATCGATGACCATACATTGACACCTCTAATCACACAAAGTCCATAGTTTACATCAAGGGCAGATTGGTATTGTATATTCTATGGGTTTGGGCTAGTGTATAAAGGCATGTATCCACCATTATAATACCATACAGTGTAGTTTATCTGCCCTAAAAGTCCGCTGTGCTCTGCCTATTCACCCCTCCCTCCTCCCTAACTTTTAGCAATCATCTTTGAAGTAGAGAGCAAGCCCTTATCAGACACTGAATGTTTCAACACCTTAATCTTGGACTCCTTAGCCTCCCGAAGTGTGATAAATAAAATTCTATTATTTATAAATTATCCAGTCTAAGGTTATTTTGTTAAATAGCTAGAATGGACCAAGACAGTTAGCAAGTAGGTATCTCTTTCAGTATTTCTGTAGTTTATAAGTCATGCAAGTTTACTGAGGAAAAGCTGAAATCCCTACATAAGACAATGAGAAAAATATGACATAACTGTCACTAAAAATATATATTCATTGTTAGTATGCAGTTGTAGCTTTCTAGACACTTAGAAATCTGTATATATAAAAATTTAATTATATACATAATTAAAGAGGCACTTTTTACAATAATGGAATCATGCTCTGAATATTGTGAGTAAACTCTTTGCCCCCTCCACTAGACATAAAACTAATGCTATCTTTTCATCTAAATTGGGTTAAACTTTTAAAATAATTTATTCTAAGATTTATTTAAAATATCATTTTACTATTTCTTGATATGCCCCATGTTTTATATTGAAAAGATAATATTCAAGGAGTCTAATATTAATCCTTTCTTTTCAGCATCAGTGAAGAGAGAAAATAAGCAACTAGGTACAATAATTACATAGGACTCAGTGACACATACACATGTACACTTTCCCATCAAATCTAAAGAAAAAGATTCAGGTGGATAGTAATTTGATTTTGTTGTTAAGTTAATTTCTTGAATCAATTTGGTATATTTTTCATTTATTTATTCTTGAGAGATGACTATAAGAATTCATTTAAATTCACATTTCTGAATTTACATTTAACCCATGTTTTCTCACATTAAAGAAGCTTTATTTGTAATTCTCTAATTTGAAAAAGCTGTTTTCTAGTACTAAGCCTTCTTTAATTAATATGTAAATCACTTACTAATTTTCAGTACTACCTCTAAAATTATACTCATATCTCACAGAAATATCTCATTCCATATAAAGCAATTTTTAGAAAAGTAAATATACTCCATCTGGCTGATCACTTACTTGCTCAAGATTTTTAAAAAAATGCACCTGATTTAGATTTCATGTTCTTTTAAATTAATATCTCCACAGCTTCAACATGGATGTGAAGACTAAAAGTATCAGTAGGGAACAGCCAGGGATGATGATTTTTGTCACACAAACTTTGATGGAATATATGTATGTAAGTATATATAATTATGTATGTGTGTGTGTTTGTGTGTGTGTGTCAATAACAACTTCATTACTAATCACAGTGTTGTTCTAGTAATTTACTATGAATCAACTTGAAAAAAAAAGAAAAACAGTTCAGTCCTTGACCAGGAAGAATAAAAGTGAACATTTTCTTTTACTGGTAAAATAAATGGAAAAAATAAAAAATAATGTAAAAGACAATTTTATTTTTTACCAAATATTAAATCATGTATTTCAAAAACAAAAGAATAAAGCACAAATAAGTAAAATAATTTGCCAATATTTATAAAAATGCTCTTCAAAATTATAAAGCAAATTTTCAAATATTTTAAAGTTTGCTGAGAAGATGGTGCGTTCATGTGAAGCTACAGAACATTAAATGTGAGCAAACTGTAACAAGGATAGTGGTATTAAGGAGTTGTTTATTAGCATAAATCTGGATGGAATTTTACAATCAGTTGATACTAAAGTTAAAGACTTAAGGAAACTCTGTGTGGAGGTAGTAAGAATAAAATCTTCAATTAAATTATACATTTTACATTTAAGTGAAGTAGAACTGAATGATGACCACTTATGACATAAAAAATGTTTTGCCATGCCACAAGGACAGAGTGGAAATAGAAATATTTAGCCATCTTAAAATACCATAACTAGAAACTAGAAACCAGAAGGAAAGAGGTGAAGTCATGCTAAGAGGTGTATAGAAAATCAGCTCTCTTATAATGCACCTAGAAACTATGTTTCCACTTGGATTAAGGTGGAAGCCTCCATAAATTCCAAGAATATGATGCTTCCTTCCTTAAAGTGATTTTTGGCCAACTTTCAACAAGCACCCTTTCTGTCAGATGAGCCGTAACTATAGAACTACTCAAAGGCAGTTTCTAAGCACATCACAGTCTCCTCACAGGACATTTATTAAAATGGCTTTTATTCACCCTGATAAGTTAGGAACATATGCAGATTATCAGATTTTAAAGCCTAGACTTTTAAGGAATCAGTGAAATTATAATCTATGACATCATCTTGAGTTTCATTTCACCACATTGGTTCGATGAGATGAATCAAAGTTTCCTTCTAGTATGACTTTGTATGTGGACAATTGAAACTCATAATTCAAATGATTAAAATGTATGTGCCATGCCTATCTATCACTTCCATTTACCCAGCTCTTCTAAGACTATAACTGCAGGGTATACAAGCAAAAACTAACAAGATGGGTGTTAATGCATCATTTCAAAGAATAGATTTGGGGATAACACAAAGACCTCTCTGGTTAAATATTTAGCAATAGGGCTTGCAATAAAAGTTCTAGGCAAATAGGCTGAATGTCTATGAAAAATTACTATTATTGTTGTAATGTCCATGCTGCCTGAAAGATATACAGAAAGTCAATTACAGGGAATTCCCCTGAAACAAATATTTATTGTATTATTGGTGTAAATCTTTATAATTATAGTTGCAGGGGATCCTTACTATCATTTGGTCACATCAACTGGTCTTTATAGTGTTATAAAAACTTGAAATGGCTGAAACAATTGCAGTGTCTTGAAAGGAAATCGATATATACAGAACTGCATTTTTCTCACTAGAAAAAGTTTTTAAAATACTTAATTTTGCACAAAGCACAAACCTAGCAGGGAATAAAAAAAAGGAACTTGAATTATTTAAGCTAATTTTTCTAACAGAAAAAAAGTATACTTGTGCACACATACGTGTGCACACACACACACACACACACACACAAATAACTCCAGTGCAGGACCTCCATCTGTCTGAATAGTAAACAGTCACCACCTGGCTTCTGTATGATATCATTGCTCCCACAGTAAATGTCACAATTTCCATTTCAAAACCCTCTTTCAGTTGTCTCATTCTGTAGCCTCAAAATAATAAATCACCTGCTATTATAGTCAAAATAAATCCCCTAGCTATGTGATTATGATTGGAGAAAATATGCCAAGAAACAATCATGGTGGATTGGTTGCTCTCTGCTGCATCGTTTCTATGTGACGCAAAGGATATCCAGGGTGTTCTAAAATAAAAAATTAGCAACATTTACATTATTTTCACATTTAAGACATGTTGATACCAATTATGCTCCTGCCACAGCAACGCAACTTCTACAGTTGCTACTATACCTTGCTTTAACTGAAAGATTGCCAGATTTGGAGATTTAATTCAAGGTTTGCATATTACTAACGTGTTCTGAAAAAAAATCACTTAATCATTTAAGAATCATATTTTTGTTTTCCAAATATAAAGTGGATACAAAACTACTTGTCTTTTCCACTTCATAAAATAGTTTTGGAGATCCAATGAAATTACCTGAGTGGTGAGATTTGGACACAATTTAGGTGTATCTACTAAAGCTTGTGGAACTTGACATGTTTCATGGGTAGGTTTATGGAATTATTTTAAAATGTCCAAAGCCATATCCTTCTAAGCCTAAAGGAAATCAGTTACTTGGCCTTCATTTATAACATCTTCTCATTCTGCATTATAGACTATGTTCATCACAAGGAAGTAAAGGTACCTGCTTTATTCAAAGCCCAAGGACAAAATTTATTTAAAATACCCCCAACATTTCCCAACATAAGACAGCCCATCATACAGAAAATAGAAACAAAAAAATTACATTATTCCTTACATATCATTAAATGTGCTTTTTTTCTCCTTTCATCCATACTTTTTTTCCTATACTTAGCTCTTAAGTCACACATCCAAGCACATTCTTCCTGAATTCCATAAAATCAGTGGCCAAGAATTTAAATAACATATACATAGCTAAAACATTTTCTCTAAAAAAAAGGAAATGACTTCATTTTTTAGAGCAATTTAGGTCTTCAAAACTATTGACAAGATAGTGAAGAGTAACCGTATACCTCCTGTCCAAAGTTTCCTCTATTATTACATCCTACATTAGTATGGTGTATTTGTTAAAATTAATGAATCAATGTTGATACCTTATTATTAACTCAAGTCCATAGTTTATTTATATTTTTCTAGTTTTACATAATGTTACTTTTTTTGTTGTTGTTCCAGGATCCCTTCCAGGATACCACATTACATTTACTTGTTATATGTCCTTAGTCCCCACTTGGTTGTGGCAGTCTCTCAGTCTTTCCTTGTTTTTGATGACCTCAGGAGTTTTGAGCAAAATGGTTAGGTCTATTATAGGATGCTCCTCCATTAGAATTTTTCTGATGTTTTTCTTATAATTAGACTGAAGTTATGGGTTTGGGGGAGGAAGATCATAGATATAAAGTGCTATTTCTATCACATCATACTAAGGGTACACACTGCCAATATGATTTAAGATTGATGTTCACCTTGATCACCTGACTGCAGCAGTGACTGTCATGCTTCTCCACTGTAACATTATTCCTATTATTCGCCTTTCCTTTCCATCCTGTAGTCTTTGGAAGGAAGTCACCATGCACATCCCACACTTAAGAAGGGGGAAACTATACTGCTCCTCCTTGATGGCAGATTATCTACATAGGTTATTTGGAATTTTACTACACGGGAGATTTATTTCTTTTATCTATTCTCCCTTATTTATTTATTTAATAATTTATTTATATCAGTATAAAAGGATGTTTATTTTATACTTTGGGTGATAACCCAATATCACTTTATTAATTTCGTGCTCAAATTGTTCTACCTCTGGCCCTCTGGAGCTTTCAGTATCACCTATTTTGTTAGTTTTTGCATGTATATCCCTTCAAGTCCTGCCATTGTTTATGTAAGTTTTTTGGGTTTTTTTGTTGTTGTGCTTTCATCCTAGTGTCAGCCATTCCTCCAGGACACACTGTTACTTTTTCTGGATAATGGTATAAAAAACCATGATCTGGGCAGAAGGTATGATCTGTGCTAATTGGCTGTCATTTATAATATTTTAGGCATTCTCAGCTGACAAAAAATGAAATATATGTGTGTATAATAACCCAGCTATGCACATATATTTGTAAAAGTTTCTATATGTAATCACTTATCTCTATATTAAGCTAAACATGCATTCTTATTAATGTCTGCAACTCTAATTCATTACACATGGATCCTTCTAGCCTCTTCCATTGCTTTTGTGTAAAATCCCACTCCAAGTGTGAAAAATCTGGTTCCACCATCTGCTATTCACTAACTTAATATTCAATTCCTGCATACACATACAGCAGCTTCAGAATTGTCAACCATACCTCGGGGGGAAGTGTAGAGTGTATATTTGTAGAAAATTTGCCTTTTGTCTTACAGACTCCACTCATTTTCAAAGTTATTTAAGACAGTACCTTCCCCCTACCTTCTTTTGCAAGTTTATTTCATAGGTTTATAACATAGCTGGATTCACTTGTCACAGTCTGCATTCATTCTTGGGATCTTGCTATGTCCTAACTGATGATTTTAAATTGACACACATTAAGGTTTACTGTTTGTGCTCTAAAATTCTATGGATTTTGAAAAACGCATAATGCCTGTATTCACCTTTGCAGTATTTTACAGAATAACTTCAGCATTCTAAAAAAATGTCCTGTTTCACCCGTTCAACCCTTAACATGTAACACCCCTCCAATCCCTGGCAGCCAGTGATCCTTTTATTATCTCTTTAATTTTGACATTTCCAGAATGGCATATAATTGAAATCACACATTATGTAGCCTTTTAAGACTGGCATCATTTATTAGTAATATGCATTTAAGGTTTAAGCGTATTTTTCATAATATGATAGCTCATTTGTTTTTGTTGCTGAAACAGTTCTTTGTATATGTGTGCCATAGTTTGTTTATCTATTCACCTTTGCAAGGACATCTTGATTGGTTCCAGTTTGGGACAATCATAAACAAAGTTATTGGAAACATTTACATGAAAATGTGTGTGTAATTATAAGTTTTCAAATCAATTGGGTAAATACGTAAGTGCACCATCGATCTATCATATGTAAAGATTATGTTTAGTTGTGTAAGAAACTTCCACACTTTCTTAAAAAGTGGTTGTGTAAATTTGCATCCCAACCAGCAATGAATGAGGGTTCTTTTTGTTGTACATCCTCACCAGCATTTGGTTTTGTGAGGTTTTTTTGTTTGTTTATTTTTGTATTTTGCCTGTCATAATTGGTGTGTAGTGGTATTTCATTGTTGTTCTAATTTGCAATTTCTTATTGAGAAATAATGTTGAGCATCTTGTCATATGCCTGTTTGACGTCCGTCTATCTTATTTGGTGAGGTGTCTTTTCATATTTTTTGCCCATTTTCCCTTGAGTATTTTGTTGTCTTATTCCTGAATATTGAGTTCTTTGAAAGTGTTGGATACAAGTCCTTTATCAGATATATGTCCGGCAAATAGTTTCTTCAAGTCTGTGACTTGCCTTTTATTTCTCTTAACAGCATTTTTCACAGAGCAGAAATTTTAAATTTTAATGATGTACAATTTGTAAGTTTTTTTATGAATTCTATTTTTGAGTTTTGTATCTAACAGCTCATTACCAAACACAAAGTCCCATAAATTTCCTCCCATATTATCTTTTAGAAGATACATTGTTTTGCATTTTATTTGTTCCCAGCCAATGGTTGAGCAGAGCATAAAAATGTTACTAAATCTGGGTCATTCCTACTCAACAGGGGATTTTCCTAATAGGCTATCTTTTCTCAGGGTTTCTCATTTTCAGAGCTGCATGACAGTCAGAATCTCTCTCTGTGCAAACTTCTTTTTTTATTCCCCTACTTTCAGGTGTTCTCCCCTTTAAGGCTTGTTCTTCCTTCTTAAGGCTCCCCCTGACTATGTGCTTCCTCATTCCTTTATCTCTCATGAGTGTTTCTCCCTCTTGCAATTGTAATCCATATTGGTGCCTGCTGAGGACCCAAACCATGTCAACATTAGTATGGGAAAAACAGCTTAGCTCCTTTTGTCTGGTTTATAGTTGAGTTACTTGGGTGAAAGTTTATCATGGAAGAACATGTGTCACCACATTAGTTCTATTTTCTTAGACTTTCCTCAAGATTCTAAGGGACCAAAGGTTATACTTTTTAAACAAAGAAGGAAAAAAAAAGACAACTTTGCCTATACAATTTTTCTGCTGTTTAAATCACATTTAAATGACAAGAACTGTACCTCAATTGCCATTTTTTCTTTCTTAGTGATAGTGAAAACATTGAGAAAAATGTTATGCCTTTAGATTTCCTAACCTCCTGGTACATATTAGGAAATAAATATCATATAGGCCAATAAATAAATTATATAAATTACCCTGATGTAATGCTATATAAAAATAAGAATAATAAATTAGATGGACAGATAGTTTTTTGCCAAATTTGAGAGCATTTTCATCTTCGTTGATTTTAAGAAGCAGTATATAAGACTATCACGTAAAAAGGCTGACTCAATTAAAAACAAAACATACACCACATTAATAGAATAAAGGACAAAGATACATGATAACTTCAATGACATAGAAAAAGACTTTGAAAAAACCCAACACCCTGTGGAGAAGGGTCTAATATCCAGAATATAAAGAACACATTAGTCAATAATTAAAAGATTTAAAAAATGAAAAATGAGTAGAGGATTTGAATAATATTACTACAAAGAGGATATACAGATGGCCAATAATCACATAAAAAGATGATCATCATCATTAATTTTTAGGGAAATGCAAATCAAAATCATGAGATACTGCTTTTGTACTCCCTAATGTAGCTAAAACAGATGATAAGAAAAGATACACAATAACAAATGTTGAGAATGTGGAGAAACTGGAACTTCATACACATTTGTGGAATTGTAAAATTGTACACTCACATTGGAAAACAGTTCGGGAGTTTCCCAGAAAGTTAAACTTAGAGTTGCCATATGACCCAGCAATTCTTTTCCTTGGAATATACCTATGAGAAATAAAAAATTTTCCACACAAAGTTGTACATGATATTAGCAATGTTATTCTTAGCAGCCAAAAAATGGAAACAATCCAAATGTCCATCAACTGATGACTGGATAAACAAAATGTGGTATATTTATACAATACTATATTATTCATCAATGAAAAGGAATGAAATAATGAAACCTGATGGTACCTGCTAGAACATAGATGATCCTTGAAAACATTAAGCCAAGTGAAATAAGTCAGTAACAAAAGGCCACATGGCGTATGATTGTATTTGCTTGAAATATCCATAATAGGCAAATGCATAGAGATTGAAGTAGTTCAGTGTTTCAGGAACTGGAGGGAAGGAAGAATGGGGAGGAGGGGAAACTGCTAATGGTTTTCTTTCTGGAGTGGTGAAAATAATCCAAAATCAGATAGTGGTGATGGCCACACAACTGTGAGTATACTAAAACATCAGGGAATTGTACATTTTAGAATGGTGGACTCCATGGTATGTGAAAGGATCTGAATAGATATTTCTTCAAAGAAGAGTATACAAATGGCCAATAAGCACGTGAAAAGATGTTCAACACTGGCCAGGCACAGTGGTTCATGCCTGTAATCCCAACACTTTGGAAGGCCAAGGTGGGAAGGTTGTTGGAGGCCAGGAGTTCAAGACCAGCCTGGGCAATATACTGACATCTTATATCTACAATAAAAAAATTAGCTGGGCACAATGTCTTGTACCTATAGTCCTAGCTACTCAAGAGACTGAGGTGAGAGGATTGCTTGAGCCCAGGAGTTCTAGGTTTCAGAGAGCCATGATCAGGCCATTGTACTCCAGCCTGGGTGATGGAGCAAGACCCTGTCTCCTAAAAAAAAAAAAAAAAAAAAAAAAGATGCTCAAGGCCATTAATTTTTAGTATGCCCCAGCAGGAAGGAAATTGGGTAAGGGGCCTCCTCACTTGTTCCCCTTCCTAGAAACTACTCCAAATTCAAGCTAATTTTTAACCTCCTCTTATGAAACCTTAGAAAAATTACAACAACAAAAATTATACTAATTTATAGTACTATCCTATAGTTTATTGGAAATTTATTTCTGCTAATAGTATGTTGGGCATTGTTGTTTGTGTCTACAAAATTTCAACAGCCATACCTGAGACAGATATGTGTGCGAGAGGAGGGTGTTATAATCTAAAGTGCTCTATTTCACTAAATTTAAAATATTGTTTACTTTAGATATCACTGAATGTCTATATTTAAAATAATCTATTTTTGAAACATTTTTTTCTAAGAAGGATATTACAAAACTCTTACAGTATAAGATGATCCCAGGCTATAAAATAATTCAAATTTTTTAAGGAAAAGTTAGCTGGCACATACAGATGTGTATGTCATTTTTTTAAAAAAATGAGGTAATTAGCCTTTTCAATTAGGTTACACAATTGAAGTCATCTTGTATTTACAATTTAGAGAAGAATTTTAAGGGAATTACTTATGATTGACACTACATTTCTAGGTTGTCAAAATATTCAGATGAAGAGTGAAAATTTCAGTCTATTTTCTAGGGATTTTGTCTGCTGTGACAGTCCAATACCTCTAGACTGCTCCTTAAAAGAAAGTCCCATATTCCCTATGTGCACTATTTATACTTCCTGAAGAATTCCCCTAAACATGTTGTGATTCTAACAGTGCCCTAGTTAGAAGTTACTGGGGGGAGGTGGGGAAAAATTGAAAGCATTCCCACTTAGAACTGAAAACACACAAGGTTGCCTACTGGCAGCACTTCTGTTCAGCATAGTGCTGAAAGTCCTAGCCAAAGCAATCAGGCAAGAGAAGGAAATCAAGGGTATCCAAAAGGGGAAAGAAGTCAAACTATCTCTTTGCTGATGATATGATCATATATCTAGAAAACCCCAAAGGTTCTACAAGAGACTCCTGGAATTGATAAATAAATTCAGCACAGTCTCAGGTTACAAAATCAATGTACACAAGTCAGTAACATTCCTATACACCAACAACAGTCAAGCTGATAATCAAAACAAAGACTCAAAAACTTTCACAATAGCAACAAAGAAAATAAAATACCTAGGAATATATTTAACCAAGGAGGGGAAAGACCTCTACAGGGAGAACTATGAAACACTGAGTAGGAAATCGCAGAGGATGTAAATAAATGGAAAAACATATCATGCTCATGGATTGGCAGAATTAATGTTGTTAAAATGTCTATGCTACCCAAAGTGATTTACAGATTCAACACAATCCCCATTAAAATAGCAATGTCATTTTTTGAAGATCTAGAAAAAATAATTCTACACTCTGTATGGAACCAGAGAAGACCTTGAATAGCCAAAACAACTGTAAGTAAGCAAAAAGAACAAATTGGGAGGCATCACTTTACCAGACTTCAAGCTATACTACAAGGCTATAGTAACCAAAACAGCGTGGTACTGGCACAAGAACTGAGACCTAGACCAACAGATCAGAACAGAGAACCCAGATATAAAACCATCCTCATATTGCCACCTGATATTTGACAAAGCAGAGAAAAACATACCTGGGGAAAAGAATCCCTATTCAATAAATGGTGCTGGGAAAATTGGATAGCCACATGTAGAAGACTGAAACAGGATCTGCACTTCTCACCTCTCACAAAAATTAATTCACGATGGATAACAGACTTAAACCTAAGGCATGAAACCATAAGAATTCTGGAAGAAAATGTTGGAAAAAGTCTTATAGATATCAGCCTAGGCAAAGAATTTATGAAGAAGACCCCAAAGGCAATCACAGCAAAAACAAAAATAAATAAATGGGACCTGATTAAATTAAAAAGCTTCTGCACAGCCAAGGAAACAATCAATAAAGTTAATAGACAACCTACAGAATGGGAGGAAATATTTGCATGTTACACAACCAATAAAGGGCTAATAACCAGAAGCTACAAAGAACTCAAGTAAATCCACAAGAAAACATCAAACAACCCCTCAAAAACTGGGCAAAAGACATGAACAGAAGTTTTTCAAAAGAAGATAGACTAATGGCCAATAAACATTTGAAAAAATGCTCCATGTATCTAATCATCAGGGAAATGCAAATCAAAACCACAATGAGATATCACCTAACTCCAGTGAGAATGGCTTTTATCAAAAAGTCCCAAAACAATAGTTGCTGATGTGGATGTGAAAAGAAAGGAACACTTATACATTCTTGGCGGAACTGCAAACTAGTTAATCCCCTGTGGAAAATAGTTTGGAGATACCTCAAAGAACTAAAAGTAGACCTACTATTTGATCCAGCAATCCCACTACTGGGTATTTACCCAAAGGAAAAAAAAAAATTTATGAAAAAGATACTTGCACTGGAATGTTTATAGCAGCACAATTCACAATGGCAAAGATGTGGAAACAACCCAAGTGCCCTCAATTCATGATTGTATTAATAAAATGTGGTATATGTATATCATGGATTATTACTCAGCCATAAAAAAAATGGTGAACTATTACCTTTTGTAACAACCTGGATGGAACTTAAAACCATCCTCCTAAGTGAAGTATTGCAAGAATGGAACAACAAACACCATATGTCCTCAGTATTAAATTGGAACTAAGTGATCAACACTCATGTGTACATACAGTAGTCAAATTCAACTGAAATCAAGCAGGTGGGAGAGGCAGGAGGGCATGGTAAATTCACACCTAAAGGGTACAATGAACACTACCTGGGTGATGGACACAATTATAACTTTGACTCAAACTGTACAAAAGTAATTCATGTAACCAAAACATTTGTACTCTTGCAATATTCTGAAATTAAAAAAAAAAGTATTTGTTGGTAGGGAGGATGTGTCAATCAGTGCTGTCAATTGAGTACTGCACCCCACCCCTCCCACCAGGCACACTCGTTGGTCCATGCAGACTTTGACCTGGATTTAGGTGGTGCCTGGCCTGCTTCATCACCGTTTCTCCTGATGACCTCGCACCTTCTCAAAGTAACCGTACATGAGCTTTAGAGTGAGGAGGGCTAGGCATTTATAGAGCCAAACTCTGGCCTTAAGTACTTTCCTCTCAAGTGTACATCATTTTCACCTGTGCCTTCCAGCCATTTGCTCTTGGAAGAAGTTGGAGGTGCTCTTTGGGTCCTTTGGGTCCTTTCTGCCTGACCCCTTGGGGTCTTTTATCTCTGATATATAGCACCAGGCGCGGACCCAGGGAGAAATATAAATAAGGCCCTTTCTAATTGGCTTCCCTCCTTAGAAACTACTCTAACGAATTATTCCTTTCTGATCTTTTGCTGAGAGAGTGTGATGGGCCTGGCTCCTTCACACCCAAGAACTGTAGCAGGCAAAGGCCTCCATGTGGGTCACCTGCACTCTCTACCAGGCAGTTGACCAAGGTGGCTCTCCCTGAGCCCTCTGCCCTGCCACCCTTGCCACTCCTGCCGCCCCTACCACTGACCAGCACGTGGCTCAGCTGCCCCCAAAGCTATACATCCTTTCTATGCAGGAACCACCACGTGGCCCAACAAACGTGCTGGCCACTCTGTGGCTGCCTGAGGAGGGAGGCTGGTCCAGCAGTGCCCAGCAGCACCTGTGAGTCACAGAAGCTCTTTTCCAGGCTTCTCACACCTCCCTCAGCATTGCTCCTCCAGGTGGTGATGGAGGACACATTTCTGTTACTGATTTTAGTTCTTATAGTATGCAGACATCCAGAGCCCTCTTTTGTGGAATCTGCCTTGGAGCCTCCATGTCACCATAAATGCTCGTTCGGTGAGCAGGTTAAAAATCCTCGTATGTCATCTGAGCACTTCCATGGGATAAAGATGTCTTTTCATATCTTCTAAAATACCTTGCCACACCCTCCCACCTCCACATCTTCAAGGAAGGAAGTTGTTGCTAACACTCTATTCCCAGTTAGACTTTATTAACTGTATTTACTCACAACCTTCCTTTCTGCACCAGGAACCATGTGTGCTTGTGTCTGTGTGTGTGCGTGTATGTGTGGGTGCGCATGAGTGTGCACCTGCAAGAATCCTACCAAGTGTGCATAAGTAAACACCTCCCCAATCTCAAGGTCTGTAGTCCTCATTCTTCCTTCTCTTCCTCCCTCCCCCCTTCTTTCTTCTCTTTCTTTCTGTTTTCTAATCTTGAGTTTTCTCTTTTCTCTCTCTCCCCCTATATATATATATATATATATATATATATATAGGTAAATATCCAGAGTAGTATATTTCTTTTCCATAAACAATATAATCATAAGTTGAGATTCATTGATATTGATGAAGAATAAAAAATAACAGTTTAGAATAAAATCTCTTAGAATCAATAATGGAAATTCTCTATACATTTAGTAAATAGGAAGACAGAGACAATTTCACTTACTTAATATCATGGAATACATTCTCACAACAATTAGGGCAGCACCAAGTTTTATGGAAAAAAAAGAATATTTATTTTAAGGAGGGCAGTTTTTAATGAGTATATCTAAGATTGTTAACAGAATAGTTCATTGGGATCTAGAACTGGTGGGTTGTACTTAAATTTCCTTTTCATTTTTCAACCAAAGTGGAGGATTTCAGTTTTCAGATCAGAAAAGTCAGGTATCAAATGAAATGTGTAAATTATCCCTTTTTGAACTCCAGGAAGTGGATTTAATAAAACAATATACTTTTCTGAAAAAGTAAGGAAGGACTGATTAAGCATTCAGAGAAGTTAAATTATGAACTACTGGCACTCTTGCTGTGATATCAGGTTTTACTATTCCTGTGAGCAGATTGATCCTAATAGAAAGCTTTACCCAATTTGGTAGCATGACATCCTTTGGAGAAGCAAAATCTATAATGACAAATGGAGTAAAAAATAAGAAAATGTGAGTAATTATAACAGATTCATAAAAGTAGGAAAGGAAAGAAAGGAAATAAAAATATTGATTAAACATGACTTCTGAAACAAAGTCTGTCACTCTAGTGACTTTCTTGAAAATTTTAAAATGCAATTATTCATATGAATTTGATGTTAATATGATAAAAGTTTTGTTGGCCATGTATAATTAATAGGATTTTATAGAAAAAATAAAAATTGCTAGATTTTTATAAAAATGGAAATAAGCATTTATGTTTGCTATATATAGAATCATGTTTTCCAGTTTATTTATCTTAATATTCTATGTGTTACTAGACTTCATTATCAAAAGATGACATGCCCACTGTTCACAGCAGCTGCAATCCATTAGCCTAATGGATTGGAATTATAGGTTGCCTTAGGAATTGTCTATTGTGTGGCAAAATCAAATGTAAACCCTACAGTGAAAAGTCTTGACATTATTAAATGTAAGAAATGCAGTGTGTTCAGGAAGATGTTAATAAAAAGGATTTAGGATATTTGATTAACCCACCAGAAAGTAATATGATGTTTAGGACAAAATACTAGCTGCTTGTGCTTTCTCGTTATTGTTTAGTAGAGAAATTGCACACTGTCAGTCACTACTCAACTGGGCTAAATGCAAAATTGGCCATTAATTGATTAATTATCCTCTTTGCTATCAAACATTTTATATATGCTGTATGCATATATATTCATTATTTCTGAAAATAGTACCTTGTGCAATTGCTTTCATTTATCCACTGGAAAACAACTACACCACTACCAACAGAATGTTGAGTGTGTATTCTGCACTCAGCACTGGAAAGGTACATTGCCCATAGACATGACCAAACCCCCAGACAGCTTTCCAAGACATAATTTTATGTTCACATTCTCATAACTAACACAGGAATACTCTTACCTTTTTTTCACATTCTCTTATTTCTCAGTTGTCTTTCCTCTCGCTTTCATCAGGTGACATTATCAATACTCTGTTTTTGGGAGTTCCCTGGTCAGGATCAGGTTCACAAGCAGCAGCTCCAGAAGTGCAGGCAGGGGAAGGTTCAGCTTTCCTTCAAGGGGCCACCCAGTATCAATGCAGGTAGCATCTGTTCAGTGAAGTGTGCCACCTGTTGACAGGCAGAGTCAGCACAGTAAGAGCACTGGTGGAGGAGGGCTTGTGTGCAGTTGGACTTCCAGGAGGAAAGGACCAGTCGTATTGCCACTGCTGCAGAGGAGAGAGTTGAAGCACTTCGATCACCTGTTTAAATCTACAGAGATGATATACCTCTCGAAGTTCATTTGCAGCTGAGATAATAGTGGTATTAACTGTTAGACTCATGTTTTACCCTTTTAACATTCAACTTTGCTTTATGCATTTTAGTTTATTTCCATGAATACCTTCCTTCCCTATAAATAAATCTAAATAATTGTTATAGAGTGAATGTTTCTCTCCCCTTTCAAAATCCTTACTGAGGTGTTTTGAATGGAAAAAATTCTGGGTTGGAGTACCTAGGAGTGACAGGTAGCTTGAAATAGGATTCTCCCCTTTTTTGTTGACTTCTTGTCTTATGAAGGAGCTGAGAATTAGAGATACGGATCCTATTTGAATGCAATGTCCTGAGGAAGTAAAATAAGAGTGAACAATATTGGAACTTGTCCAAGGTATATGGTTCTTTCCTGACCGTTTCTGTTTTCCAGATGGAGTTGCCTCACTGATATCTTTAACTGTCATCAAGTTCTGAGAGAGAGAGAAAGTCATCAGTAGGCTTGGATTAAGAGAGTGAGATGACTTAGCATATATTTTAATAGAATCTTTCTGGCTTCTCTGTAGAGAACTAGCAGAGCAAGAGTGGAAGCAGGAAAGCAGGTAGGAGACTATTGCAACTGTCCAGAATAAACATGATTAAGGCCCTGGACTATAATAGTAATTGATTCACAGTCGTAGGAAGTGGGACAGATTTTGAAGCAGAGCCAGTGTCTCTGCTGATGGATTGATTGTAGGGGAAAGATGATTATTTGATTTTTTTGTTGTTGTTTTGCTTTGTTTTGTTGTTCCCTAGGCACTTGGATGAGTGGTAATTCTACCTACTGAGGTGAAGTACCGTATCATAGAAGCAGGTTTGGAGTTGATGTTGGGGAAAATTAGAGCTTGCCTTAGGACATGTTAAACTTGAATTACAATTTTGTTGCGCAAAACAAAATTGGAGTTTTCTTGAGGCGTGTTGGTCTCTGGATAACTGGATGGAGTGTCATATGATTCATTTGATTGTAGGATGCTGTAGGGATGATAAATTGGAAGTGATATGTGGGAGGAGAGGTACATTTGTTTTTGAGTCTCAAGCACCATTTTCAAATTTCTAAAATTAATGCTATATTATGATTGGGGAAAAAAGACACATTTTGATTCATCTGTTGATTATGATACACAAGGCCTTTTAATTATCAAATCAACATGGCAGGGAGTGTTGGTCTCTCTAGCAATATCCAATCCTGAATACAAGAGATACAAAAGGTATTTTTTCAAAAAAAATTCATAGTAGTAGATGTTGAAAAAAGAGGTTTTTGACTGACTTAAACAGGAGCCAGAAATACAATAAAACCACTAGTTCACATATCAAAAAAAAATTCCAGGAAGCATTTTTACTGTTATTGTATTATTGATAATGAAAAGAATACAAATAAAATATGTTAGTTATGAAATATAATCAGTAAACAAATTCCAATGAACTCATCTCCCAACTAAAGAAATAGAGCATGACCAATATTATTGAATCTACAGGTATGCTCCCCGCCTATCCATTCCTACACTTGCTCCCCGGAGGTAACCTACTATGTTCACTTTCAATAGATTATTCTCTTTCTTTTACAAAATAGAGTTTTTAAATGTATATTTTATCCCCTAAACAATATTATATTTGAACTTTATCCTTCTGTATTTTACTTTTTAACATGAGCATCATGTTTCTAGTATACATTCATTCATTTTCAGCATTGTATAACAGTGGTTCTTCAAAGGTCATCTGTAGACCCTTGTTGTCCACAAGTCAATTTCAGATCGTTTGCAAATTCAAAGCTTTTACTTTAATGATAGTATATAACTTCCCTTTTTCACTGTGTTGAAATTTGCACTGGTGGTGCTGAAGCAATGACATCAAAACTGCTTGTGCCTTGGCACAGATTAAAGCAAACAGTAATGAGAGTCATTGTGATCTTCACTGCCATGCACTTGCTGTTTAATAAAAAGAAAAAGCCAACTTCATATGAGAATATACTTAATGAAGCAGTAAGCTATTAATTTTATTGAATCCCCATACTTCAATATAACCTTTTAAATATTCAGAGTAAAGGTATGGAAAATGATCATAAAGCTATACAAATGCACACCAGTGTAAGATGGTTTGTGAAATAACTTTTGTTGCAAGCTAAACTAGCTGATTTTTTATGGAATATGTCATTTTTACTTGAAACTGTGACTGACAGGCAAACTATAGTTATTTAATTTGTGGATTTGGCAGATATATGTTCTCAAATATTAACAATATAAATCTGTCACTTCAAAGAAATTTTGACAGAATTTTTACCAGTGAAAAATTTCAAACATTCAAGCAAAAGTTATAATATTGGAAAACTTCTATCTGCCACTCTGAGTGCAACAGTATCCCAATACTTAGGTACTTTTTCTGATGAGATATTTAAAATGTGAATTTTTTACATTATAAAATTGAATTTGTCAAAATTTAGAAATCTTCAAAACTCTGTAAAGTAATATCTTCTGAAAGATCAATGCATGATGTTACAAAACCATTCAAATAACTTTTAAGAAAATACCACTTATAGAATTCTGATGTAGAATTTGATGTAATATCAAGGAAGAATATACAGTTATATTTAAAAATCTATTAAAATACTCACTCCTTTTTTAACAATGTATCTGTGTGAGACAGGATTTTCTTCATTATACACTTTAACCAGAACAATATATCAAAAACAGTTTGAAGGCAGATCAGCTATTTTCTATTAAGGCAAAAATAATATTAAAGAGATATACAAATGTGTAAAACAATTGCAACTCCTCTCAGCATTTTTTTTGTAAAATATATTTTTAAATAAAATTAGGATATTGATATTAACATATCAATAGTTTCTGGTTATTTTTAAATAAATTAATGCACACATAATTTAAGAATCTCTCTGTTTTAATAATATAGTAAATATTAATTTGTAGAACACAAAGGAATTTTGGAGTCCTTAGTAAATTTTTAGACAATAATTTGTCCTGAAGCTAAACAGTTTTAGAATTGTGCCTGTATAATAACCTATTTTATAAATATAATACCTTTTATCAGTCATACTGCCCTGGGTGGACATTGAGTTGTTTCCAGATGTTTGTTATTATGAATGAGTTTCCATGATCCAAGACTGCTGTTTCATGTGTCTCCTTCTGCAATTAGGTAGGAGATTTTCTAGAGTACAAATAGGTGTGGAATTGCTTGGTCAACATGATATGGTCATGCTCAGTTTTATAAAATAATGGCAATTTGTTTTCCAAATTGGTTATACTAATTTATATTTCCATCATTAATGTGTAAAAGATTTTCTCTAAATAATCACCAACAATGGATGTTGCTAAATGTTCTCAAAGTCTGGCAATCTGATAGGTGTAATATTGAATGCTATTTAACTCTGAATTTTTCTTTTAATGGTAATTAATGACTTTGGTTACATATTTACATGCCAATAATCTTTTCAGATCTCCTCTTTTGTAACAAGATTGATGGTGTCTTTTGGTCATTTTTGCATTGGGTAATTGTACTTATTCCCCTTAATTAGTAGACTTTTTTATATATATTTGATATCACTCCCTTGTAAGTTATGAGTATTACAGATGACTTCTTCATGTTAAGGAGTCTTAAGAGAAAAGCCTTTTTATTTTAAAGTAATCTAATAATTTATCTATTGTATTTTTATTGCTTTTTATGTCTTTTTAAAGAAAGCCTAAAGGCTTTCTAATAAATTGCCATTAGGTTATATGTATATTTTTTGTACTTTTTTGCTAAAAATGTTTAAAAGTTTGTGTGGTATCCAGAATTCTAAAGATGTTCCTTTCCCAACTTTGCTGTCCCTTAGTTTTTCAAACACTAGGTACTGCTGTGAAGCGATTTTGAAGATGCCATGTAAGCCCCAAGTTAGTTGATTTTAAGATTTGGAAATTCTCCTGGTGGGCCTTACCCAATCAAGCAAATCCCTTAAAAACTGAAAGTTTTCTTTAGGTACCAACAGGAGCAGCAGCAGTAGCAGACGTCAGACACTTTTGAAGCACTAGAAGGATATGATGTACTGTTGCTTGCTTAAACATGGAGGTCCATATGAAGAGGATTATAGTCCGTCTGGAGAAGTTTAAGGTGATCCCTGACTGACAGCCTGTAAAGAAATAGGAACCTCAGTCCTACAACCACAAGGAACTGAATTCAGCTAACAAACTGATTGAACCTGAAAGCAGATTATACTTGAGACTCCAGACTAGAGCCCAGCCTAACTGATACCTTGATCTGGGCTTTGTGAGAACCTAAGCACAGAACCCATCGGAGCTCACCTGGACTTCTGATCTACAGAAATTTGAGACAATACATGGATGTTATTTGAAGCCTCTAAGACCGTATAACTTGTTATGCAGCAATACAAAACTAATATATTTTGCCTTTACATTTTGGTCCTTAAATGTAAGAACTTACTGAGGATTTAATTTTATTTTTTCCCTACAGATAAACAATAGTGTATGATAGAAACTAGGAACCCATTTTCATTTTTCTACATAGATAACCAGTTGTTATAAAACTACTTGCTGTCCATAAGTAACCTGGAAAACTCTAAAGTTAATGAATATTAAACCTCCCTCCTTAAACAAATGACCTTATAACATTTATTCTGGTTATCCTTTCCAGGATATACTGTTATTTTCCAGTATTTTTGACTTTTTTATTCCACAAATTAACTATTGCTATTATTATGAAGATATTATTATTACTATTATTATTCTAAAATATTTTTATCTTGCATCAACTCAGTCTTTTGTATTTCCTTACAAGTTTACTTTTTTTCCTCACATCATTCCTTATTCATTCTATTCCTTACATCTCAAACCTTCCAAGATTCTTTTCATCATTCCTGAATTCCTGTAGTGATGTTGTATTGGTTACATACCTTAGCTTTTTGTACTATTTAATATTAAAGTAGCAATTATCAAGATCAGCTCTGAGGGTACCTTGTTAATCACTAACCTCATCACATCATTTTACAGATGAGAAAAGTAAGCCCCCAAATGGTCATGATTTTCCTAAGGCCACATAGAAACTCAACAGGAAAACTGGGATAAAATTTCCAGGCTTCCCATTTTCTTAGCCTGATACTCTCTTCACTATTCACTTCACCACATTTTCTCTCATTCTGAAACATCTCCCATTTCTTTTAACTCCTCTTCCTGTTTTGAAATCTGGTCTGATTTTCAGAAATGTGAGAGAAGTTGGATGAGGGGATAAAACACTGAAAATGCTCTTTTTGAGTGTCTTTGTTTGAGAACAATAGTGGATTTTTCTAACAATACCTACATAGCCATGCTTCCAAAATCTATCCCAGTATTGGAGTGGAATGCCCTGAATGACAAAGTAACGGCTCCAGCTCTGGTTACCTGCTGCTGTTACCTACCCCATAAAATTGCCTGTAGTTACACATTTATGGAGGAAATCTTGAGAGTATTGATTTCTAATTATTTCCCTTGAGCATCAGTTGTCTTACATTTCATTTAATGGATAAAAAATACAGTGGATAAAATCATCACATGAATATTTCATAGCATAGTTACAATTGTATTTGAATCTAATATATTTATAGTATATTGTTCAAGAAACTCTATATAAATGAAACTTTCCATCTATCCACTGGGCAAAAATGAAATAATGCAAGACTTTTAGATAGAGAAAAACAGTTTATTATTTTTGTTTACAACTTATGATTCATCAGTTTTTAAGTTGCCTTTAGAAACAGAATATGGCCCACTACTTTATTGTTTGCCATTAATTGTATGAGCATTGTTTGTGCAACAAATTCCGTGAGTTTAATCTGGAAAATCCCTAATAAGTGTACTATTATTTATTCTGCATTTTGTATCATCAAAGAATCTTATAAACTGCTCGTGAATCAAATAAACCTAATTGATTAAATGTTCACTCAAATTTATGAGTCTGATTAGGCAATGAGGATTTTGCATACAAATCATTTTGTGCTGCTTGGGTTCATTTAAAGCATCTCAGTGAATTTTGTAAATGAATATTGACATTTCAATATTGCAGCATTTTGCTAACCCATTATCTGATAGCAACAAAAATAAGCAAAGTAGTTTTAAAAGAGAAAGGAATTTAATTTCACATATAAAACAACTCAGTCTCTGTCCACTATGTGCTGTTGAAGATATTAATCTTTGGTCAACGCACGCCTCACAGTGAACATCGTAATGAAAGTGGAAAGGCTGTGGAGAAAATCAGTGTTGTTTACAGCTATCTACAGTCACATTTCCTTATTCCTCTACTGAGCCAGTATCCACAGTGGTTAAATCCTGAAATCAGATTTCTCATGTGGAAATAATAAAACACAGTGCTTCGACACCAAATATACAATCAGTGGGCAAGAAAGAAATAGCTGTCTTGTTTTCAAAGTGATATTTTCCTTCACACAAGTATTTCATCCTAATGGGCTATTTGCCTCAAGTAGACTACAACGTTGTCAATATTGTGACTACTTCTGCCATGTCCCTTTTCTTTCTGCTCTCAGATCTGCCTTGGACATTCTTTGCTTATTTATTGACCCCTGTCTGTAACTCGGAGACTTGTGTCCCCTTGACATGATGTTTCTCCCGTGGGCACTCATTTCAGGGGGAGAGTGATACAAGGAAATCCAAACTGTCTTTTACAACCTTTTGGGTTAATTCCACAGAATTCTATTAACATAAAGATTTCAAATGCAAATACTGAAGCCTTAGGGATAGCTAGAGGGAATTTTGAAATAGATACAATTTGAAAGATGTTGATAAACATACTGTTCCAAGAGTCCAAAGAAAAACCACAAGTAAACAAAAATCATAAAACCTCACCACGAGGGTCCCTAGCATTGCTCCCTTGATTTGTGATCTGCCATTTCCTCCCTAATTGCTGAAAGTCTTATTCTTCAATCATCCCAAATCATATTTCCAAACTTCTTTTGAAACTTTATTCACTACTACAATTCATTCCTTCTGGCCACCGAGGCAATCCAAATGCTAAATGATCTCACATCAGTAAATTTTAAAGGTAAAGACTATTTAGTCACTAATGAAAACATATTGGACTTCAGCAGGCAGTTTGAGTTGGGCTGTAGCTCTCCAAGTCTGATCAGTTTTTCTGTTCTTTTTGCCATAACTTTTGTGTGTGCATAACCACACACACACACAAACACGCACGCAAAGATTTTAAAGAAAAATTGTATTAATATGAGTCAGCATGGTAGAATTGGTCTGGTTTCATATTAAGGATAATTTTTCCTTTAATAAATATTACATTAAATTTCCAGATTTCCTTGACTTTAAGATAATATTATTTTTAGCTCTTTTCTCCTGTTTCCCACCAATGTGGAAAGTCACTCACCACATATGAGAAATGCAGGCTTCTTAAAATGTCTCATCGGATCACAAGATTTCTGATAGCTACATTTAGTTTTACAAAGACATGCAAAAACTCTGAAACTAAAATATGCTTTTTTACTCTTGGCCAGGTCAAATTCTTAGAAAGACCATCTCTCCTCCCTGATCTCTGGGAGTAAAAAAGAGGTACACTATGAGTTAATTAACTTCCTTTTCAAAGAAAATCCTCTGGATGGAGAAATTAATGTCTCAGTTGCAAAAGGATTGATGGCAACATTTTTTACAAATCTATGTTGCAGTAAGAAGAGAACAAATAGAAGTGATCTCTCTCACTGCAAATACTGCTGCATGGGTGGAATATGGCGGGAAGAAGCAGTGTTTTAAGGAATCATAGTCCTCATCACCTCACAGGCTGACCATGTTGCTAGGCACCTTAATGGTTATCCCCAGTGATTAGAGCAACTGTTGTTCATGGCAAGACCTTGACGTTAGTACTCTCCAGCTGCAAGCTTCACCTTTAAAACCAGCCAGATATCCTCACATTTGTGTCACTGGCTCCCAGGGCATTTGGTTCAGAATTAATAAAATCTGTCATTGCTTCAGCAAAAGCAAATTAAACTTCTTGTTCAAAAGCTAGTGTAGGAGGAGTAACCGCTCACGCAAAAGGGTTACAACAACTGATGCTCAATTAGAAAGAAAATATTTTGTGTCTCATGCTTTATAATGCTCATTTCCTTTCCCTATGAGCTACTTATGCCAGTCATCCAAAGCTGAGCTATGTTTCAATGATTTGTTTATATAAAGTAGGCCTCATTTTGTTTTTTAAACAAAGAACAACCCATATTTTTTAAATAGTTTTTAGGGCATTAGTGTAGCTGTGATCATGGTTGCATAATTAAATTTTCTCCGAGCCATAAAAAAATTCATTCTTGATCACTGCAATCTAAAATGCAATGGAAGAGTGGAAATTATCAAATTAACTGAAGTAATTTGCTAACCCAGAGAATTTGACCATTCATTTGACAAAATAATCTGGATAATTACTTATTAATTGTTGATGTTAAGTAAGGAATAGTTAGCAAATAACTCATCTAATTTGATAAATTAATGAGCACAATAATGTAAAAATAAAGATTTTGCATGCCTGAAGGACTTACTCTTTTTGCCCACCTTGACCAAGTTTACATGGTCATTGTCATTCCCCTTAGCATCATTCTAGTGACTGGACAGCTCCAGAAGGAGGCCAGTGAAGACTGCTTGATCAAAGATTAGAAAATACCATTTCTTAAAATATTTCCACACGCTGTTGTGTTCATCTTCCTGCTGAAACAAATTGACACCAAGGACATTTTGAACAAAGCCTGAACTTAAAATATTTGTCATCTGCCTGTTTATTTCAGCACATTTGTTATATTATTATTAAATAAATCAATTTTATTGAAATTGGTATACTGTTTTCAAAAATATACATAATCTACATTTTACATATATTCTCTAAGTTATTAATGAAACTTAACTTAGAAACAAACTCATGGTCCATTATGGAATATAGTCTTTCTATATTGTTTGCCAAAACAATAAAACATTTTTTTATCTAATCAACGAAGAAAAAATACAAGCCTTTACGTGATTAGACAAACTGGAAGATCGTTAATAGTAAACTTGTGAAATTTAATTTATTTATTTTAAAATTATTTTTGTTGATTTTCATTATTATTAATTCATTATCTTTTTAGAGACGTGGTCTTGCTTTGTCTCCCAGGCTGGAGTGCAGTGGTGTGATCATAGTTCACTGCAGGCTTGAACTCCTGGGCTGAAGTGCTCCTCCTGCCTCAGCCTCTCGAGTGGCTAGATTATAGATGCACACCACCATACCCAGCTGATTTTTTTAATATTTTGTAGAGATGTGTTCTCCTTATGTTGCCCTGGCTGGTCTTGAACTCCTGGCCTCAAATGATCCTCCTGCCTCAGCCTCCCAAAGTGCTGGGATTATAGGCATGAGCCACTGTGCCCAGCAACAACTGAGAAATTTTTAAAAATTGGTGAAATGCATTTCTCATTAAGACAGTTTGGGTAATGACATTTGCCAATATATCTGACATTTCCTTACAGAATCAGAAATTTATCACACAGGGTGGAAAGAAAGCAGAGTCTAAATGAATAATAGTGGAAAGCAAAGGAAAAGTGGAAAGTGGAAAAAATTCATATATTAATATAAATATTGGACTTTGGATTTGATACTGTTTAATGTAGTTTTAAGATGAAAATACAATTGCCCAACAAAATGTACTTAGTATATGAAGATGTGTAAAATGAATCTCATAAGTTTCTTTTCAAATTTAAATTCTTGTGCATAAAAAAGAGGAAATCTTTATCAAACACTCTACTCAGCTCCATAATACACAGTCAAAATATTAAAAAAGTTTAAAAAATTATATAATTTTTTGAATATATAATTCAGAATGATAAATAAAGATATTTTCTACACTTTGCTTTATAGTAACTTGACTATATATTCTGAAGCATGTTTTAATTTTTATCTGTACATTACTACATTGTGTGTATTTGCAATAACTTAATAACCAGATCCACATTTATCAACATATGGATTATTTCCAGTCTTTTTCTATGAAAATCAGTGGTCCAGTGAATAAATAGCTTTGTGCATTTGTCCTTTTGTATTTCGTGAACAGTTTCCTAGAAGTAAGATTGCTGGATCAAAGGAAAAACGCATATGCAATTTTGCTAGATATCACCAAACTCTTATAATAAGGGTTGAACCATTTTGCATTCCCACCAGCAAATGTATGAAAAAGTATTCCTCCTACAGTTTCTCCTGTAGTGTGTGTTGTCAAACATTTGGAGCTTTTCCAATGTGATAGGTGAGAAACAATAAATATTTTAAAATGCTAATATTCTCAGTTTTGTTGATGATTATTTTCTCCATATTCTCATTCTGTAAATCAATATGCTTTTCTATAAGTCACACCTTTAGAAATTTATGCATTTATTTTTTATCCTACACCATATGGCTTTCTTCTTTTAAAATCAAAATAAAGCAACAACATGTATACTATTACTTTTTTAAAAATCAGAATCTGAGGAAATTAATTCAGGCAGGCATGTGTACTTACCATAAACAAAGACCATTTGTGCTACTTTTAAATTATGAAAGAGTTACAAATGAAAATGGTGGTCTTCAAGGACCAGTATTTTGCCATATGGTTGTTTCTTTTTTACAAGAAATATGGCAGATTTAAATGCAAGCAGCACTCAACATTGCTCTCCTATATCCCAACTTAAATTCTTCTGAGGATATGTATGCAACTTGTGGGTGTGATCAGCAGTTTGAAAATATTTTGTTATCTTACAAGTTTATATAAGCCATAGGTAATTCAAGTAATTGTAAAGCTTTCATTCTGAATGATGCCTTTAGAAGCACTTTTTTACTCGTTACATTATTTAGAACAGTGATTTTCTCCCTAATGTGTGATTGATTTGTGGGGAAATTGTTATTTTATTTTGAGTTGATAATACAGACTCTTACTGCCAAGAAATCCATTTATCTTAAAGCCAGAGATCTGATTGTTTTCTAACTAAAATATATGGAATAAATGGCGATATTATATTTACTTCGTATATAGGGCAAATAGAGACTTACCCAGAGTGGTTGTAAAGTCTTAACTTAGTGTTTTCAATAGATCTGTGTTGTTTTCTTTGGGGTCTACTATAATTCAAAATTCACTGAGAACATGAGGGCATATTTTCTATTTGAGGCTCTTTGTTCTCTCTTTCCATTACAAGAGAGCCTATAACTTTCCAAGTATTTTATAGGCTTCCCTTGGGGGAGAGTCCACAGTAGATATTCTACTCTGTTATCAAAAAGCTAATGCTGGAAACTAAAATCTCCATTTCCAGTGTGATATTATTTCCACTTTAAAAAGAGGACAAAAACAGAATTTGCTGGTTATTTTTCATTGATGCAAATATTCCTCTGTGTTTCTCTACTAAGTGCTAGCTATTTTATGTGTAATATTTTTGTTTCACACAATACTTTAGGATGGCTTTCATTATCATTTTAGACATGAAAAACGAGATGGTGGGAAGTAAAGGAACTTACTCATTGTCACACCGCTATTCACTTGCTGAGGAAGAACTGAAATCTAGGTCTGTCCGACTGCAAACACAGTTTCCAAAACTCTTTTACTTATACCGAGTCACTTTCCCCAGCACAGTTATGCTCTGATACTTAAACATTTTTACATTTATTTCCCTTTTACTGACACCTGGGAGGTAGAATTGGAACGTGTGTGTGCGTGTGTGTGTATGCGATTTTATTATCAATTACACTCTAAGATTGTATTTACATAAAAGTAAGTGTGTTAACATGAAATGAACTGTTTCTATACTTGCAGGCAACAAACTGTTATGTTGTTCCTTTAAAATATTCTTAGTGGTGTCACACTTCATAGACTCTGGAGTCAGGCTGTTTGTGTTCAAATTCCACTAACTCAGATATTAGCTGCGTAGTCTTAGATAAGTCCTTTAATTTTTCCATTCTTCAGTTTCTACATGTATCAAATTTGTATAATAATCTGGTTGAGAAAAAGACTGAATGAATATATATGTGTAGACACACATATATGCACACGTGCACACACACATATGAACACACTGTATAAACACACATATGTATATACACCTATACATACCTTAGAACAGTACCTGGCTTACAACAACTATAACAATTGCTCTGCTTAATAAATGTCAGCTATTATCATAATTCTTCCTAAAGAAACTTTGTTAAATATTTTCTTCTATAGTGATTTTCCAGTCAATTTCCTCACAATTAGTTGCTTCTGTTCATATTTATAGAAAAAATTCCATTTCTTGACTATAGGTGTTCAAAATTTTATTTTGCCTCTGGCCAGCCCTTGGCAAAATTGTAAAGTAGGCAAAGATTGGATGTGGCTCATTTATTGTCCAATCTTTTAACACTTTTGTCCTATATCAGCATATTTTTACTTCCATATTTTAGGGATCAGTGTTTTTCATTCTAATCTGCTTTTCTTATATATTCATAAATTTATTCACTGTAAAGAGATGTGAGCTTAATATGCTACTCTCATAGGTATATTTAAATTAGAACACTGGACTGCAGAAAAGGCAATGCTAAATACAAAGATAATACCTAACTCTGGAATTTTAGGAATTGAGGCCCAAAGATTTTCAGAGAATGTGTCCTTCATAGTATCCCAGAAACCACAGTGGGTAAATACCATTCAAATTTTGAGTAAGTCTGTCTTGCTTACCATATGTGTGCTAATTTGGTCCCAAGTTTATCATCAATTAAATGAAGAGATTGAACCCTGTGACACTGAATGACATTTTGCAGATATTTTTTCCCATGGTGTTTCCCAGTTCTGAACAGATACACCTGGTGATTCCCTTCTCCTGGGTCTCTGCTTTATTTGGTCCTTGAGTCCTGAATGTCAAAGAAGCTCTTCTGGGTCAGCCAGAGGCCTTAGGCATAGCTCAGGAGAATTCAGCAAACCCAGGGTTACTCAAAATGTCCCTCTTTTTTCAAATTCTTCCATTATCTCCTATAGTAGCCAGAGATATTTGTAAAATTCAAGTCTGATTATGTCACTCCTTTGTTCAAATGTTTCCAGTGACTTCCCATATCACTCAAATTATAAGTCAAAATCCTTATTATTGTTAGAGAGAGGCAGCAAGACAGATTTTATTTAGACTACTGCAGTAGGAAAGTGTCTTAGTCATTTTGGGCTCCTATAACAAAATACCATATACTTGGTAGCTTATAAAGAACAGAAATTTATATCTCACAGTTCTAGAGGCTGGGAAATCCAAGATCAAGGGGTTGGCAAATTTGGTGTCTGGTGAGGGCCTGTTTTTTGGTTCATAAATGGTGCCTTCTTATGGGTGATGGGGAGACAGAGTTCCCTTGGGCCTCTTTTATAAGGGTACTAATCCCCTTATGAGGACAGAGCTCTCATGACATAATCACTTTCCAAAGGCTCTGTAACCTCATACCATCACCTTTTGGGTTAGGATTCTAAAACATGAATTTTGAGGGGACACAAATATTCAAATCACAAAATGAACTTGACTTCAACTAAAATAAAGGTGACTGAAGTTTTTAAAGGAAGAACAAAAAGGGAACAAAAACAGGATATGGGAAATGAGAAAGAGGGAATTAAAAGGAAGGAAAAGGGGAGAAGAGGGAGTACAAAGAACCAAAGAGAGAGCTACAGGCAAATGGAGAATTACAGAAGAGGAGTGAATGAACAATTACTAAAAATAATTTGACAATGTGGATTGGTACAAAGTATGAGGGCTGTCCGGAAAGTATCCAATACCTTCATATATTTTGTGATTTGGCAGCATTGCATTTTCTTGACCAAAGGCATAGCATGGGGCCTTAGTCACCTTTAGGTACAAAACCTAGTGCAGGTGGAAGCAGGCTAAAGTTTGTCCAGGGCCCTTAACACATGGGCAAGCCCTTTGTAGCAAGTACGATTTCACAGATCATGCCATGACTTAAAATGTGTTGCATGATCTATCATCTCCCTCACCTGCCTGACCTCACCTCCTATCGCTCCTTCTTTCTCATCCTTACTCCAACCATACTGATCTCTCTGCTCATCAAACATGCCATGCACACAGTTTCCTCAGGGCCTCTGGATTTGTTGTTTCCTTTTTTGGCAACATGTTTTCATCAGCTATCCACGTGACTTGTCCCCTAAATTCCTTCACCTTTCCGTTCAAACAGAATCTGACCACCCTCAAGAAAAGAGCTCCCAGCCACTACACTGTCCCTCTTTGTCCTCTGTCATTCTTCATTGTTTTGTGCAGCACTTACTTATCACCATATAATTGTGTGTAAATTATATCTTTATGCCCCTTTGCATATTTCTCCGGTCTCAGTCCTCCATCTCTGGAGAAGTTTATGGAAGGAAGGATTTAATTTTTGCTCACTGCTGTTTTTCAGGTCTAGAACAGTTTTTGATGGTAGTAAACACTCAGTAAATTTTTAAAATAAACTCCTATGTTGGTGTATTGCTAAACTTTAATATCTGTAGTCTTTCTCTTCTCATCACAACTGGTCACCATGTTGTATGTCTTTTTTGAAGACGTGTTCATTCAAGTTCTTTGCCCATTTTAATTGAGTATACTATTGAATTGCTCTTCGAAAAAATTGAAGAGGAGGGAATACTTCCAAACTCAGTTTATGAGGCCAACATTACCTTGACACCAAAGCCAGGCAAAGACTCTGCAAGAAAAGAAAATTGTAGGCCAATAACCTTGATGAAATGGGTGCAAAAATCCTTAACAAGATATCAGCAAACTAAATTCAACATCAAACTGAAGGGATCATACATCATGATAAAACGGGATTTCTACCTAGAGTACAAGGATAGTTCATTATATGCAACTCAACATATGTGGTACATCTCAGTAAGAGAATGAAGGGGAAAAAATCACATAATCATCTCAATAGATGTAGAAAAAGCATTTGACAAAATTTGACACCCTTTTCTGATGAAAAAAATAAGATCAACAAATTAGGTATAGAAGAAATGTACCTCAACAAAATAAAGGTCATATATTATATGCCCACAAATAACACCAAATGGTGAAAAAGTGAAAGCTTTACTTCTAAGATCAGGAACAAGGCAAGAATGCTCACTCTCACCACTTCTATTCAACATGGTACTGGAACACATAGCAAGATCAATTAGGCAAGAAAGACTGCCCACTCTAACCACTTCTATTCAACATAGTACTGGAAGCCCTAGCCGAGTAACGGGGCAAGGAAAAAAATATGAGGAATTCAAGCCAGAAGTGTAGAAGTACAATTATCTCTGTGTGCAGATGACATGCTTGTACATGTAAAAAAACCCTAAAGATTCCACAAAGAACAAAACAAAATAAAACACAACCAAAAATCCCTGTTAGAACTAATAAACAAACTCAGTAAACTTACAGGATACAAAATCAACAGGTAAAAGTCAATTGTGTTTCTGCAGACTAGCAACAAACCATCTAAAAAGTAAATTAAGAAAACAGTCTCACTTATAATAGCATCAAAAAGAATAAAATACATAGAAATAAATTTAACTAAGGAGCTGAAATACTTGTACACAGAAAACTACAAATCACAGTGAAAGAATTTAAAGAAGACAAAATATATGGACAAATATCTCATGTTCATGGATTGGAAGACATAATGCTGTTATAATGTCCATACTACCCAAAGCTATCTATAGATTCAATGCTATCGCCATCAAAATCTCAATGGCACTTTTTATAAAAATAGAAAAAACAATACTCAAATTCACATGAAACCACAAAGGAACCAGAATAGCCAAAGAAATCCTGAGAAAGAACAAAACTGAAGGAATCACACTCCATGATTCAAAATATATTACAAAGCTACAGTGATTAAAAGAGTATGTACTGGCATAAAGACAGATATATAGACCAATGGGACAGAATAGAGAGCCCAGAAGTAAACCTTTGCCTATACCTATGGTCGAGAGAGCTTTGATAAAGGTCCAAAAGAACATACAATGGGAAGAGATTAGTCTCTTCAAAAATGGTGTTAAGAAAACTGTAACCAAAGTGTTTGTACCCCCATAATATTCTGAAATTTAAAAAAAAATCAATGTAAATAGCACATAATAAAGCTTGTATATAATATTAAAAAAAACCCTGTATATCCACATGGAAAAAGGATGAAATTTGACCTCTGTCTTACATAATACATAAAAAAGAACTCATAATGGATTAAAGACTTAAACATATAATGTGAAACTATAAAACTCTTTGAAAAAACAAACACAGGGGAAAAGCTTCTTGACATTGCTCTTGCCAGTGATTCCTTAAATAGGACATCAAAAACACAGGAAATAAAATAGAAAATAGACAAGTAGGACTACATCAAAGTAAATAGTTTCTATACATAAAAGAAACAATTAACAGAAGGAAAAGGCAACCCACATAATGTGGTAAAATATTTGCAAACTTTATGTCTAATAAGTGGTTAATTTTTAAAATATATAAGGAACTCCTACAATTTTGAAATCTTTTCTAGTAACATGTGCATTCTACATTTAGGAGGGCAGGGCATACATTTTTATCTGAGTAGAGAGATCCTGATACAGACTCTTCCCTTACACTCCAAATCTAGAATCTAGAAATGAGAACCAGTAGCTGCTAGGACATTATTAACTTGATGTATAAAGATTTAAAAATCCAGAATAACAACCACAATATCAAGAAATATAATTTACCATAATTTTCCAATTTTCCTAGTCTAAGGGTTAGGAAAATTGTTTAATTTAATAAACAATAATAAGTGGTGATATTGTTGAAATTATTAAGTTTAATGTTTCAGGCACATTTAGAACCAAATGCATCATGTAAGAGACTTGGATGATGGTAGAGCTGTTGACTCCTACAGATTTGGATTCAAAATTTTTAATTAAATTATTTAATCTATATTAGATTTAATTTCTTCGACCATAACATACATAGAATATTCTACTTTATAGCAATATGTTGGGACATAATGGGATAAACCATGAAAAGTGTTTGGTGTATTCTTGGCACTCTAATGAACACCAACTCCTCTGCAGCTGAGCCTGTTGAGTTATCTGAGACAGGTAACACAGTCTATAGGGACGCTCAGGCAAAGGGCCCTGGTAATTTCCAATTTAAAAATTGAGACAAATTGACCACATATCACCATTTATATATTTTTCACATTATAAAGTTTATACATTAAATTTTAAAATAAACCCTGACATACCACATACAATTAAAAATACACTCTCTAAATTTTTGTTTGTAAATAAGATAAGCATCCCACTATTTGACATACCATTTAATATCCAGAATATAAACATGATAAAATAATTTTTTTAAAGTCTTAGAAAAATAAAACTATTATAAAGCATTACACCAATATAATATAGCTTCAAAAAATAATGCCATAATTGTCAATTCTTTCCAAATTGATTATAGCACCTTTTAAATGTTTATCTCTCTCAAGGACCAACTTGATAACATTGCCTTGAACATTTATATTGCCAAGGAATACTTTTTTAAAATATGTCATTTTTTGTATTGCATTTCTTTTCTCTGAAAAGGATACATTTACTTTTCTCTAGTGTGTATAATGAAATAGGCAATAGTGGAAATAATCTGATGCCAGTGGTGGGGAAATGGAAATTGCATCCATTTCATGTTGTGACTGCAGTCCAGGGTTAAAGAATATTTGCACACCCAGTAAATTATCTTTCCCTACAACCAAATATGTGTCTTAATTCTGAATGTAGATCTTAGGCAATTATTAATCTTCAGTGGCGGGCAAATTCAAGCCCACCCTTTTTAGGTTACCTAATTATTCCTGTTCACAAATGAAAATTTAATTTATGTTATGGCATTTTGTGCAGTCAACTGTTAGGCTATTAATTATAGAACTGTTTTTAATTTTGAGGAATGATATTTTAATAATGTTTAATCTCTTTTCCCAATTCTAATGTCTTTCATAATCATATCTGTTTTTCTCCTTGCTTTTATTTTATTTGCAAACAAACTCAGCAGTGCAAAGTGTAATTTCAAGTTGGCTGATGTTTCTGAATTAGGCACATTGCTTGCAATCAAGGCTTTAAATTTTCAGAAAACAAAATGGGGAAAGAAACTCAACTTTACTCCAAATACCAGGTGCAATCTTAACCTTTATTTGATGTATAATTTTTTCACAATTATGAGTGGTCCTTTAAGCATTTGGTAACTGATCTTGAAGGTTTTTTAGGTGGCAATTGCTTGGGATATCACAAGACATATGATTTCTTTGGTAGAGTTTTACTCAGAGGGAATTCTCCATAATGAAATTTATATGGCAAAAAAGACATGACAATTGATGCATCTCATTTCCAAGCATTTAATGATTTATTTTTATTAAGAGATATGTCTATTAGAAATATTACAGCTGTGCCATTTTGCAGTTTTTCTTCCTTAAGTTGGAGGGACCTGGGGTCAAATTTGTCTTGGCTAGTATCCCTTCTCCATTTATATTCCACAATTACTCACTTATATCCGTCTTATCCTACATTTCCTGTGTGATAAAATGGGGCTAAATGAGGCAATGTGTCTTTATCTCCCACTCCTTGTCTAAGAACATTTTAATCTTATCCTAATATGGTTTATTAGACATATAAATAGGTTTATTTATTTACTGTTGGTGAACATAAGAGACAGCCTAAACATTAGTCTTGGTTCCAATGTGTTGGGAGGACCAGATTCTTTGGGATGTAGTCATAGCTCTCATGCTGCATCACATCTCACACTCATAATAGGAATAGATGAATCTCATTGGCAATTGCCTATGCATGTCTAGATTTCTTTGAGAGACACTGGCAGTGGAAACCAAGATCTATTCTACTCGTTCCAAAATATTTATTGATTAGACACTGGTAATGTCATAAAACACAAAAAGGTTGATGCCTTCAAAAAGTTTCCAATAATATTAGTGAGAGAGACAATAAACTATTTATTAGAAAGCATAATGATATGAACTGTGTATAAATAGGGGATGAATGAGGAGGAGTTGATCTATAGTAAGTGGTCTGAATCTAAGCGATCCATGGAAAGAAGTCAGGGGCTGTGATCTTGAAGGGCAAAATGCATCATTATATTCATCAACCTCTTAAAATACCATTACTTTCAATTTATTAATATAGACAACAGAGTACAACGTCACCAACATAAATTTGAGATACTTGCATATCACATTATAGTTACTGCAGAAATTTTGAAAGACTATTGATGCTTATCATTATTTTGAAATTATGGTACCTATGAGACCTATTTCTAGATCCTTTAATTTGTATTAATAAAGTATTTTACAATACACTTGACCCTTGAAAAATGCAAGGATTAAGGGCATCAGCCCCCCTTGAAATAAAAAAATCTGTGGATAACTTTCGACTTCCCCAAAATTTTACTAATAGTCTACTGTCAACTGGAAGCCTTATTCATAACAAAAACAGTTGACTAACGTATTTTTATGTTATATGTCTTATATATAGTATTCTTACAATAAAGTAAGAGAAAAGAAAATGTTATCACATCATAAGGAAGAAAAAATATATTTACTATTCATAAAGTGGAAATGGATCATCCATCATAAAGGTCTTCATCCTCACCATCTTCATGTTGAGTAGGATGAGGAGGAGGAAGAAGGAAGGGTTGGTCTTGATGTCTCAGGGGTGACAGAGGGGGAAGAAAGTGGGTCAAAACAGTTCAAACCTGTATTGTTCAAGGGTCAACTATACAGTAGTCCCCCCATCTGCTGTTTTATTTTCCCCAATTTCAGTTACTGGCAGTCAACCATGGTCCCAAATTATTAAATGGAAAATTCCAGAAACTATTAACGTTTTAAATCGTGTACCATTCTGAGTAGTGTAATGAAATCTCATGCTGTCCCTCTCCATCCCACACAGGATGTCATGAATTATCCCTTTGTCCAGTGCTTGTATTCAAATAAACCTTATTTTACTTTATAATTGCCTCAAAACTCAAGAGCAGTGATGCTGGAAAATTGCATATGCTAAAAAGAAGCCTTAAAGTGCTTACTTTAAAATGAAAAGATGAAAACTCTCAACTTAATAAGGAAAAAAGTTGTATGCTGAGGTTGCTAAGATCTATGGTAAGAACAAATCTTCTATCCTTGAAATGGTGAAATAGAAAAGAGAAGTTTGTGCCAGTTTTGCTGTCATACTTCAAACCGTAAATATGATGGCCATAGTGCATGATAAGTGCTTAATTAAGATGATAAAGGCATTAAATTTGTGGACAGAAGATAAACAGAAATGTATTCCAATTGATGGCAATGGGGTAGAGTACCATTCAAGGTTTTACACAGCTGTCGGGAGTCTTGGAATGTATCCCCTGTGGACAAGGGGGGATTCTCGTATTTTTATAACTATACTTGAGTTACATTTCCTTTATTATCCTTTGAATTTTATTTCATGTACTGAAATAGTCATTCTCAGAAAAGGTTCCCAAGCTACATCAGACTGCCAAACAAGCACATTGCACAAGAAATAGTTATGACTTTTAGGCCTAGATGTAGGTTTTAGTTGGTTAAGAAAATAAGCAAGAAACTTTCAGGAACACCAAAATTTATGGAAGAGACAAGGAAATGAGGAAAAAAGAAAAGCTTAGTGGTAGAGCAGAAATGAGAAAGGGCAGTCAACAAACCAGATGAAAGTGTAAAAAAGAGAGACTCATCAATATAGCAAACTGTGCAGGGGCAACTTTTTGTGAGGAAAAAGGAGTAACTGTATATTTGGTAACTTGCTGAGCAGAGGAAATTGAAGCTCAGCGACTGACCCGAGTTGCCCCGCATTAGGTAGCATTAGATGACAAAAGCAAAATACTATTTAAACTTAAAGGACCATGTTTTATTCCTTAGTCCATATTACATCTAAGGGAATAAAACTGGAAAAATGTGTTGGGGAGCAGGTGCAGTGGCTCACCCTGTAATCCTAGCACTCTGGGAGGCCGAAGCAGGAGGATCTCTTGAGGCCAGGAGTTTGAGACCAGCCTGAGCAAGAGCGAGATCCCTTCCCTACAAAAAACAGGAAAAATTAGCCGGGTGCAGTGGCATGTGCCTGTAGTCCCAGCTACTCAGGAGGCTGAGGCAGGAGGATTGCTTGAGCCCAGGAGGTAGAGGTTGCAGTGAGCCACTAGGATGATGCCACTGCACTCTAACCCTAGTGACAGAGCAAGACTCCGTCGGAAAACCAATCAATCAATCAATATATTGGGTCCATACTGAGTTGGGTGGTTACATGCCTAAGTGGATTCTATTTTCTTATTAAGACATAATTGTCCACTCCCATTAAATTATTTTCTTCTGGAATCATTTTCTTTTGAATAAACAAAGCCTTAACAATGATAGCCTTAACTTTGATGACAGCAGCAGTTTCTTTTTATTATACATAGTGAAATTCGGGCTGTTTTCTAAAATATCTCCATTGAACAAAGTGCAACAGAATCTGACATACTTCCATTATGGTTTTTTCTTAGGATTAATACATTCTCTAATGTATATATTTTTCAATACAAATACCTCTGCATGTCAAATTCATTGATATTAATGGCTTAATTTGAATTAGTTTACTGGATTTTTTTTTTCTTCATGGAAGTGGATTTATCATACAAATGACACTGAGTACTTTAATATCAGGGGAATCTGAAAGCAGTGCATCTTAAGGTAAGAGAAAACAGAGAAAATATTTTCATCTTTGCTACACATGTGATGAATGCATTTAAAATTAAAAGCAAATTTGTTCAGGGTCATTGAGAATATATTAGATACAGATAATTTTTATTCTTTTGTGTTTCATTTTGTAAATGTGTAATGTCAAGTAATAGACTCAGACATATTGTAAGGATTGTTTTGCATTATACACAAATTATAAAATTGAAAATATGATTTGTAAAGTTTAAGATTAATATGATGAATTTCAGTAGAATCTTTGAATAGTATTAGCTAAAATCACATTTCAGTGAGTAATGCAACTGGCCAGTCTCCTCAATATCAAAGTCTATTGTCTCCATGGTAACATTGACTCTAGAAGAGAGAGCTCCTATGATAATTGTATGTATGTATGTACAAGTGATGAATGGATAAAATATGATGCTTTTAAAATTGTGATCAGAAATCTTCAGGGTTGCATATTTTCAAATATAAGAAATCTCAAGCATAAAAAATACATTTTTTACCATGGACAGTAGATAAAATTGGTGATTAGGAGAGACAATGGTAATGCTGAGAGAACATAACAGATCAGCAGAGACCCCCAGGTGACTTGCACCTCAAAGCATATTTTGGATTAAAATCAGCAAGGCAATTTCATCCTGCACCATTTCCCAAGTTATTTTTCTTCTTGAGAAGAACAACTATCAACTGTGAAGGAAAAGCATACTCACAGATTTGTGCAAAAGGTAAGGATAAGATGATACTAAAGTTTATGAAAATAAATAAATCTAAGTAATGAAAAAATAATGAAAACATAAATGTTAAACTTAACAAGTATGTGTGCCATTATAATGTAGTTTCTGATTAGTTTGCTACTATAATCTTTGCTATAAATGACACATTTTTATATTTTTTACTGTAATAAAAACAGAACATAACCCTTGGAAGCTTGAACAAATCAATACTTTCAGGCTTGTCTGTGCATTGTTCTCATTGGAGCTCAGAGCTGTTATTTGTGTGAGATACAATTATTTCATTTGAATGTGTGTGATTTGGTGATGTTCGCTCTCTTCTTCCTTCTATTGTTTCCTGATTACAAAATAAAAAGTAGTGAAAAAATATCAATATTTGAATTAGCTTAAGGAGTTACCAAAATCTCAAATACTGGAAGTGAAATTGACAAACAAGTGCTTGCTAGTAAGTAAACTTGCTCCATACTGTTCAGAACAAATCTCTACATCTGGAATCTTGTTTTGTGTTACTTTGTACACTTGGGGAATGAATAATTTCCATAGACAGAAAAAAAGTGGGTAACTTTTTCAACTTCTTACCTAATATAATTGGTGACTATAGTGTTTCTATTTTCAGGGTCAAATCAAAAATAACTCTGAAGCAAACAATAGAAAAACAAATTTTGGAACTAGAAGAAATAATACGCTGCTCCTTACCTTTAAATGGATATTTGATTCTATCATTCAACTGACCCATGCGTTCTTTAAGATGATATTGCTGATCAAATATAAAAATTCATTCCAGATGAGTAATTTCATCTGCTTGATGTATTGGCCTCAAATAATAGGACAAATACGGACCAACATGGCTTAAACTTTGTCAAATTCAATTCATCGCAAGATAATTCTTTTAATAAATTTACACACATAAAGGGCTTAGAACAGTGCCTCCTAGATAAAAAGAGCTTAATAAATACAAACAACTGTTATTATAATTGTTATTATTATTAGGTAACTATTTTGTCTTATTTATGTATAGAAATGAACCATTAATGTCAAGGAATTTAATAATCCATGGCATATTTGTTTTGACATAGCTTATTTATAAGTGATAATATTCTTTTCAAACTAGTAATTTTCACAAAGTTAAATTTAGTGCTGCTCTGTGATTTTTCCAGATAAAATAAAAATACAAAGAGCAGCAAAAGGAAAGAAAATGTGGAAAAGTTTAAGGAACACAAATTTTAGAAATAAGTTCTTTGTAACATAATTAGAAACCAAAGATTCCATCAAAATGTACTTTATGTGATTTAAGATAAAATCCTTAAAAAGGGGTGATAATATCCAATAAATTATCCTATCAATGCCTGTACCTCATTTCTGTTATTTCAGGCAAAATAATTGCATGGTAAACAGCATTAGTTATTCTTTAGTTGTAGCTACTATGGGTGATAATGTCTCAGATGGAAAGATTTAATTTAGTGACAAGAAAAGTACTGTAAATGAACTGTATCTTATGAGTTAGGTAAATACAAATATAAATAAATACAAAAAATTTATACAATCATGAAATGGCCCACAATAATAAAATATAGTATCGAAACTTTAGTTGTCACTGATACAATATTTTACATTAGTTAGATTTATAGATGAGTAAGCAATGTAAGTGGTGTCCCCAGTATTGTGATAAAATCAATCAATGATATGTTGTGAACTATAAAGAGTCACTAACACATTAATTAAACAGTATCATATTTTCTTTCTGGTGTGAATAGTATTTAATATATATATATATATTTTTTAGTGTGTGACCATTCTTTATTGCCTTAATAACATCCAATCTTGCCTTCCATGTTATAACACACCTTTAGATGCACAGACTTTTTTTTTTTATCATCTAGCTGGTGCAGTACCAGAACAATAACTCCATTGTTGAGCCCAAAATATTCAATTCATATATTGTGGGCCTAGACATGAAACCATAATAATTCTCGAAGAAAACGTTGGAAAAACTCTTATGGACATTGGCCTAGGCAAAGAATTTATGAAGAAGACCCCCAAAGCAATCACAGCAGCAACAAAAGTAAATACATGGGACCTGATCAAATTGAAAAGCTTCTGCACAGCCAAGGAAACTATCACTAGACTGAACAGACAACCTACAGAATGGGAGAAAATATTTGCATGCTACACCTCTGATAAAGGGCTGATAACCAGAATCTATACAGAACTTAGGAAAATCAACAAGAAAAAATCAAACAACCCTATTAAAAAATGGGCAAAGGACATGAACAGAAACTTTTCCAAAGAAGACAGAATAATGGCCAGCAAACATATAAAAAAGTGCTCAACGTCTCTAATCATCAGGGAAATGCAAATCAAAACCACAATGAGATATCACTTAACTCCAGTGAGATTGGCTCGTATCAAAAAATCCCCAAACAACAAATGTTGGCGGGGATGTGGACAGATAGGAACACTCATACACTGCTGGGGGGACTGCAAATTAGTACAACCTCTATGGAAAAGAATATGGAGATACCTCAAAGAATTAAAAGTAGAATTGCCATTTGACCCAGCAATCCCACTACTGGGTATTTATCCAAAGGAAAAAAAGACATTTTATAATAAAGACATCTGCTCACGAATGTTCATAGCAGCACAATTCACAATTGCAAAGATGTGGAAACAGCCCAGGTGCCCATCAATACACGAGTTGATCAATCAAATGTGGTATATGTATACCATGGAGTATTACTCAGCAATAAGGAACAATAGTGAATTAACACATCTGGTATTATCCTGGTTGGAGCTAGTACCCATTCTTCAAAGAGAAGTGTCACAGGATTGGAAAAACAAGCATCACTGGTACTCACCATCAAACTGGTACTAACTGATGAACACTTACATCACACAGGGCAATAACATTCATCTGAGGGCAGGTGGGCGGGAGGGGGGTGGAAGGGATGGGAAAAACTCTCACTGAATGGATGTGGGGAGCACAGTTTGGGAGATGACCACGATTGTGGCTCTGACACGGGCAGAACAGGGGCAATGTGTATGGCCAAAGTGGTGTACCCCCATGATATTCTGAAATTAAAAAAATAAAAAATATTAAAAATTAAAAAAAAATTATTAACCATTACTAATTTAAACCATTTTGTACTACTAGAGAAAATGTTAATTTTACATGAGTATTAATATTTTTAATTGAACTAAGGTCTTCTTATTTCATTACTGCCTTTGGTTCCTTTTTTAATAGTGAAATCATGATTGAGTTTCACATGGGTATATGAAGTGTGTCATTTCCTCTCATAGTTAAAACACAGATCAACTCAATATTTTTACATAACTTCTTCAAGTATGTGCATAAATTTTTAATTGACCAAATAAATATCTTTTTCACAGAAGTCAATAAAACAAGCAATTTCAAGATTATTTTATTGTTCTTTTATGTGTTTTGCCTTTCATATAATATATAAACATTCATTTTATGTAAATAATTATCTCTTTCATCTGCAATATAAAACATTACCCTGAGAACAATTATGGACATCATTAAATGGCACTGGTAAAGACATGCCATTTATATAGAAAAAGTATATATTTGAGAGATATACTCAATTAACTTGGCTTCATGTACACTAATCCATATATCTTCAAAAAATATACTTGAGAATAACATTTTTAGAAAATATAACGCAGTGGAAAAATAGTCTACTTGATAATCCCAGACATTTTGCCATCACCTCAGGGAACTTCTCTGAAACAAACGTAGAGATACAAACAGGAGAAAAAGGTCATTATTAACTCGGAAAAGAGAAATTCCATGGAAGCTATAATGACTGGCATAGCTATGTACTTGTAGAATCATTATACTCATTAAAGACTTAATTTTTTGTGTTGTTGAAGATGACTAGTAAACATAATTTGAGGAGGGAACTTTTTATTCAGTACATAAATGGTCTCCCTCCCTCTCTCTCTCTCTCTATTTCTCTCATTCTTTCTTTCTCTTTGTCTAACTTCCTTTTGTTCTTTCCATAGTTATATTTTAGGAAAAAACGCACAAAACCTCATCTGAGGAAATTTGAAAAATATTTAAAACATACAGAAAAAAAATGAAGAAATTTTTACAATCTCCACACTGAGAGATAATAATGGTGCATACTTTTAACTTTCTTAATCTTCTTCTAAAGACAGATATAACTATATATTTAACAGAGGAAAAATTAATGTTAATTAGCAATAGAATGAATAACTGGCAATATCAACTTGGTTCCATTTCACAATACATTTTTCAACCTACATTTGAATAACCACATCTCAGGATTGTTAGAAAGGTGGTTCTCGTACCCACAGATGACCAGACATGGTAAACTCTAAGGCCCTTTTAAGTGCTAAGATACCATGTACTAAGAATCCCACTGGTACCAAGGTGTGTTAGTCTGCTCATGCTGCCATAACAAAATACCAGAGATTGAGTGGCTTCAACAACAGAAATTTATGTCTCATAGTTCTGGAGGCTGGGGTGTCCAAGATCAAGGTGCCAGCAAGGTAAGTTTCATCCTCAGGCCTCTTCTTGACTTACAGTTAATCTCCATCTCTCTGTGTGTTCACATGACCTCTTCTTTGTGTGTGTGCCCATGCACTCAAGTAAAAAAGAGAAAGTTCTCTGATCTGTTTTTCTTAGGGCATTAATTTGATTATGCAGATCCCATTCTAATTACCTCCCAAAGCCCTTTCTCCAAATACCATCACATTAGGCATTAGGGCTTCAGTGTATGAATTTTGAGGTGACATAATTTACTCTGTAGTAAAAGTCTGCCTAAGTCAAAAACTGAATGACGTTTTGAGTAAAACACATTCTCTTTTATGCCTTTTTGAATCATACTTGCTGTTGTCTATAAATAATTTTTAGTTATTTGAGAACATATTGTCTCGCAATTTTGGTTTTGATTGTTGTTCTCCTAAGCACTGCACTTTGAATTTACCAGATTTCTAAAAGTCTAACCTAAGGCAACATATCTGAGTATAATCACATCAACCAGCTTATGAAAAAAATCCCCCAACCAATATTCTTTCTTTATTTATTTATTCCATTGTTCATTTCAAAAAATATTCTAAGCATCTACGATATGCCAGAACCTGCTCTGTCTGCTTGGATTAGAACTACGATTACGTCCCAGAATCAAACTGCAAGGGATTCACAAACCAGCAGGGAAAAAGAGACAAGAATATAAATGATTTTCAGACAGTGTGAGAAAAGGCATCCAAGAAGCTTATGGTATAATAAAGAATAAATCACATTGATAGACTACTACATTTAAATTGAAGTGATCCAAAGCAGTTCTGATAAGAGAAAACTATTTATTTTAATTTTTAAATGAAAGAGGAAAGGACATTTTAAACAGAGTGAATAGCATAAGAAAGGAAATAAAAGCCTTTTTAAGTAGATCTGAACTGGAAACTAAAGGATGTACAAAGGAGGAGCTTAGAATGTACACAAGGATCATATCATGCATGGGCTTATAAACCATGCTAAGGAATGCAAACTTTATTCAAGGATGTGGGAAATTACTGAAGGTTCTTAAGTAGAGCAATGGTATGATGGCTTTCTAATTTATAAGTGTGACGATCAGAGTGGGGTCAAACCAGAGGTAGAGAGTGTACTGCTATTGCAGTAATTAAGGTGAGAGATGATGAAGCCCAGACAGAGACTGAAGAAGTACCAATGGGGAGACATATCATATATGTTTTTTTTTTAAATTTTATTTTATTTCAATAGATTTAGGGGGTATCAGTCATATTTTGTTACATGGATGAATTGCATATGGGTGAAGTCAGAACTTTTAGTGTACCTGTCACTGGAACAGTATATATTGTACCCTATAGGTAGTTTTTTACCCCTCCCCTTGATCTCCCTCCTCCCTTCCAAGTTTCTGAAGTCCCTTATATCTGTGGTCCCCAACCCCCGGGATGCGGACTGGTACTGGTCTGTGGCCTGTTAGGAACCAGGCCACACAGCAGGAGGCGAGCAGCAGGTGAGCAAGTGAAGCTTCATCTGTATTTACAGCTGTTCCCCATCACTTGCATCACCACCTGATTTCCACCTCCTGTCAGATTAGCAGCAGCATTAGTTGCAGGAAAATAAGCTCAGGACTCTCACTGATTCTGTATTATGGTGAGTTGTATAATTATTTCATTATATATTACAATGTAATAAAAATAGAAATAAAGTGCACAATAAATGTAATATGCTTGAATCATCCTGAAACCATCCCCCGCACACCCAGGTCCGTGGAAAAATTGTCTTCCATTGAACTGGTCCCTGATGCTGAAAGGGTTGGGAACTGCTGCCTTATACCACTCTGTATGACCATGTACACCCATCTTTCAGCTCCTTATTTGTGAGAACATGTGGTATTTGTTTTCCATTCCTGAGATACTTCACTTAGGATAATGGTCTCCAGTTCCATCCAAGTTGCTGCAAAAGACATTTTTTCATTGTTTTTTATGGCTGAGTAGTACTCCATGGGGTGTGTGTGTATGTCCATATAACATATTTTCTTTGCCTACTCATCAGCTGATGGGCACGTAGGTTGATTCCATATCTTCACAATTGTGAATTGTGCTGCAAAAAACATACAAGTGCGTGTGTCTTTTTGATATAATGACTTCTTTTCCTTTGGGTAGATACCATACTCAGTAGTGGGATTGCTGGATCAAATGATAGGTCTACGATTAGTTCTTTCAGGAATCTCCATACTGTTTTCCACTGAGATTGTACTAATTTACATTCACATCAACAGTGAATAAGCAACATGTCACATTTCAATCACAAAGATTTGATAATTGCCTAGGCACATGGGAATGACGGGTAAAAATGAATCCATGATAATTATACAAGTTTGTGATGATAGAATGGATAAGTAATGACATCGTTCACACGCACAAAAATACCCTTTATGGGAAGGGACCATTGATAAGGATAGAAGTGTTCAATTTTGTATAAGATGAATCTGAGGTGCCCGTGGTGGGGGAGGAGATGTGTTCAGCACAGCTTTGGAAGTTGGAGCTCAGAATTTAGGAGGAAGACTAAGCTTAGTGAAAAAGTTTGTGTTTAAAATTGTGGATGTGAAGGAAATCTTTCAGGGAAAAAAATATACATAAGGGAAAGAAAATGCCCAAGGAGAAACACTAGGAACAGTGCCATCTACAAGCGAGTAGAGATGCAGAAGGGCTGGGCAGGACATGAAAAAGACTCAGACGAGCGTGAGGAAAATACAAAGCTGTTGTAGTAGCAATACACAGCAGGTGCTCCCTTACAACACTATCTTTTAGGTGGTAAGAATTCTGTACAAATTAAAATGCACCGTGCATGTTCCATATCACGCAGAAGTGGACAGGAAAACAATTTTCCAGATTTCAGAAAGAAAAGAAGGTTGGATCCCCGAGGAAGGTCTTTATCCTTAATGTTGTTAGCAGCTAAAAAACAAGCACTCCTTACAAAGAGGAAAAGAATAAGATACCTAGATATCAGGAATATGGAAGATCAGAGTAACCCCACACACTTTATATGCTTTCCAAGAGAATATTAACATTATTATAAATGTTAATGAAAATAGTAATGTTAATGATGCAAACACTCACATAGTGCTTATTATGCGCTAGGCACCATTCTAAGAACTTTACATATTTTAAATCATATGATTTCTTAGTTAATCCATGACAGAGGATGTGATGGCTAATTTTATGTGTCAACTTAACTGGACCACGGTGTGCTCAGATTAAACATTATTTTGGGGTGTGTCTGTGTGGGTATTTATGGATGAGACTAGCATTTGAATTGGTGTGGCTTCTCAGACTCCATAATTATGTGAGTTAATTCCTCATAATAAATCTATACACTTATACATATATACATATATGCATACTTATATATACTATTGGTTCTGTTTCTCTGGAAAACCCTGACTAGTACAGAGGAACTATTATTTTTTAAATTTATTTGATGGGGAAACTGAAGGAGTAGAGAATAAGCAATTTTACCAAGTTCACACAGTCAGCAGGTAATATGAGACTTAAACTCAAACAATTTGACTCCAAAGGCCATGTTTTTAACCATTTTACATATAATTTCACATATTAATCAATTAACAAATTGACCATTTCCCCTTGATTTTTGCTATTTGCAGCACATCATTATGATAAAATTATTATACAGATATAAATTAAATGATATAATAACAATGATAATATCAATGTTGACAGTAAGCTACTACAAAGTCTATATATTACTATCATTTAGTGAGTACCATATGCCAAATTTTATGCTTACCCTTTGCTTATGTTATAATACTTGCTAAGGTAGATAATATTATCATCCATCTTTTCTCAGGAAGAAAAAATACACTTTTAAATATGGTAATTGAAATAACTTGTCCAGACCGGTAAGTGGACAAAGTCATGATTTTGAGCCTATACTTCAAAACCTGAGTTCCTTAGAATTACACTTTTCTGCCCTATAATAAAGGAAAAAATGTTACACACAATGACTTAACTCTGGTGGGTAAATGCCTGATGTAAACACAGAATTTAATGGAGAGAACACTGGGCACCTAAAAGGAGATATTCAGCAGTGATTTGGAACAAACAATGATTGCTGTAATGGTGACATTCTACACACATTTCATCAAATTGCGTTATAGTTAGCTGCTGGAAAGGATCAGTGTACTCAAAGCAATTTGAGTGACTCACACAAGGAAGTAACTCTGTGTCTAACTCTGTCTTTGCACTTGCCTCATCGTGATGTCATTGTCTGGATGTCTATCCACTGACTCAGACTGTAAGTTCTGAATATCAAGGATCTTATTTTATTTTATTTTTCTGAAGCTTAGACATGAGCCCAGCACATAGTAGGGGCTTTTTAATGGTTTGGAAAATCCTGGATGAATTAGATATATTCTTTTACTTTCAGTAAATGCTATGCAAAAAGTTACTAAATCACTTAACATTGCATTTTTCATTAAAAAATCCATAAAAATATCAGGTAATATAACTCAGAATCTCTTATTTCTTAGTAATATAAACACATATTTTAAGCAAGTAATTCATTTCATCAAAGTCATGTTACTATTATGCTTTCCTTTTATTAGCTGTGCTTTACCCACCTTTTCTTTTATATCCTTCATGCTTTGTAGTTATAGCATCTTAAACACAAACAATCATGCTGAAGTAGAAAATATTATTTACCAGTTATATACAGTTCAGTCAGTTTTATATACTTTACTGACCACCTTGAATGATAAAAGCAATAAGATAAATTAGCATTAAGAAGACAAAAAGAAATACAACATAACAATATCATCATTATTTGCATTACTTGAAAGTAGCACTTGGGATTGTTAACAGTTTTCATGCAGTGCATCCCACAGTGCTTGTCACAAAATGCACACAATATATATTTGTGGAATTAATAAATATAGTACAATATTTAAACTTGTCTTTGAATATATTCATGTTCCATGAATAGAAGATTATGTGGAAGAAATTAGTTAGATGATCATCAGCTCTTTTTACACATCCTGTGCACACCAAGGGGCATAGCTCCAAGTCTCTTCTCAGTTAGATTGGCGCTATATGATTGAATCGGAATTCATTAGGATGAGAACAAAAAACTTTGCTTTTCCTTTAACCTATCTCTCTATAGGCTCCATCATTTCATTGTCCTGTATTTGGAAGCAAAGGATAAAAGATGATGGAGTCCCCTGATGATAAGAGACAGACCACTTAAGTCACTATTTGGAGAAAGGGACCTCAAGAGAACCTCTTGATCAGGATGTGAGAGAGAAAGATATCTACAACGCCCACTGGTGTTGGGTATTCCATGTTATGATACTGAGGGCAGAAGAAGGTCATGGTGTGGGGATCAAGAGGCCACTGAGGAGCAGGTGATTCAAAATGGGAAAGGATGGAGAAGAGAAGGAAATTACGTTTCTGTACTTAGTAGGAACTCTTTATTGTTAATAAATCACTAAGTCTCTGGCAGATTTCTCCCTCTAAAGTTGTCTTTATATAATAAAAATTTATCTAGTGAAAATATAGAAAAAAGTAAAAAGATGAAAGATGAGAAAATAAATGTGAAATGAACAGAAAGCAGGCTATATGTAAATGTTACTGAATGGTAGCAATTTTAGGTTTTTTACCAAGTGTTGCTTAGCTCCACATTTCTGAATAGGTTGTATATAAAGGTGGTTCAACACCAGATACATAAAATTACAATGCAGGAGGCAGATACAAATACGCTAGCTGTTTTTTTCTTTTTTGTAAGGCATGATCTCGCTCTGTTGCCCTGGCCAGAGTGCAGCAGTGTGATCATAGCTCACTGCAACATCAAACTCCTGGGCTCAAACGATCTTTCTGTCTCAGCCTCCCTAGTAGCTGGGACTACAGGTGTGCACCACCACACCTAGCTAATTTTTCTATTTTTTGTAGAGAGGGGTTCTTGCTCTTGCTCAGGCTGGTCTTGAACTCCTGCCCTCAAGCGATCCTCCCACCTTGGTCTTCCAAAGGGCCAGGATTACAGGTGTGAGCCACCATACCCGGCTGCTAGCTATTTTTTAAATATTGGGTAGGAAACAAACTACTCAATCTTTTGAAGCATATTTGTAAATTTTTAAATATACCATAGAACATAATTCCCTTGAAAATCTCCATAAAATTAGGGATACAGACATTAGCTAGTCCCATACCCACCAGACTTGCATAGTTCAATCACCACATAGTGAAACTTTAGAATGCCTCAAAAATACATAGTCAAAAATGTAAAATATACCTCATGCTCCACATACAATAAATGATGTAAATCTGAAATAAAAATTCACTCCATCTTTTGAGTTTAACTAATTATTTTAATCAAACATTAAATCCTTTAAAATATAGAACATGTGTCTTTATGTTAAAATATTCAAGTCACATTTGAGAATATGAAAGTCTCCAATAACAATGTAAACTTATATTAAGCTATCTTTCATAAATACAATGAAAAAATATAATCATGTATGTTCATCCATACTGATAAACAATCTATGAGCATGATTTTATGTATTTGTATTAGTTTTTATACAATAGTTTCTATATCTATTTATAAATAGTTTATAAGTATTCTGTCATATCTACCTTCAAAGTAAAATGTTATTAAATTATATCATTAATCTAATGTTTTACTCTTACGTATAATTTTACTCGATTCATTAATTCAATTTTTATATATGCATATATACACATATACGTGTGTGGGGGTGTATACATACATATAGTATATGAGGCTGAAAAGTTGTACAAATTGTACAATTTCAAAAATGTTCAAAATCCTTTATGAAACTTTATACCTGATCATGATCCACGTCTTCTTTATTCTGAGATCCAACTCCAAGAAGCAGCCCCTGTCTGGGCAATGCCTTTCTCTTGACAGAAGAAAAACAAAGGAGCAGCGGAAGGACACACGCAGCGGCTGTTAAACCCCGGCTGGCACTGGCATGCATCATGTTCATTCACCATTCACTGGCAAAGCAAATCACATGCTCTCACCGACAGTGAGGTGGAGAAAAACACTTTCCCGATATTGGGGTACTGCAAGTCACATGGAAAAGGGCAAAGGGCAAAGATATACATAAAACTTCTTGCTGGGAAGGGGAATAATGATGAGAAGCAGCGACATAATTTTCAACTTTTTAAACTTACAATTAATTAATACATTTATGAATATCATCCTGTGTTACTAAATTTCCCTCAAATAAACAATGTTTTAATTTTGTAAAGTATTACAGCCTAGGGTTGTTTTATAATTTAAATATTTCTCTAATTTTGGCCAAATAATTTATTACTGTTTTTATAAGTTGAAATTTTTTTTCTAAAATCTTGATTATTCCTCAGGATAGAAAAAAACTGAATAAAATAATGCAGTGAAAAAATATGTTTTAGTTCCTTGAAAGATATTGCCAGATTTTGTTTGTTTGTTTGTTTGTTTTTGAAAGATTAAACCAATATTTTCTCCAAGTGAAAATGCCATTCCTATTCTCCCCATATAAGACGTGAGTTTTATTTTGTATTAACCTTTCCAATTGGATGGATGAAAAATTATGTAATATTGTTACTATAATTTGCTGTATTAATTTGCATTTCATTAATTACTATCATAAAAAGTTTTGGTTTTTTAATGTTTATTATTTGTTTCTCTGTAAATTTTTTATGTACTTGCTCATTATCCTCTGTCAATTTAGTGCCTTTTAAATAATTTTTAAAAATTTTTAGAAAACTATCAAAAATAATTTTTCTCTTTGTACACACAATTGCGCTTGTTCTTAATGTTTGATGTTTTTCTATAATGTATTTATTTTTATGTATATTTGACTAGAACAATTTTGTTATCCATGAATAAAACCTAGTTCAGCCAATATTTAAAGGCATAAGCTTTGGGCTACAAGGAGCTGAGTTAAGTTAAAGGCTGTGGTCACAACTGAAAGAAAGCAAGTGGGCTCCACTCAGAACAAGAGGGCCACACACAACTTCTCTTAGTGAAGTGAGTTGCCTTTATGGCCGCATGAAGGACTAGTTCACATGTCTTTCTTACCTGATAAATATTTTTTCCTCAATACAGAGGATACTATTTCTCCGTCCTCACTGTGCTTACTACAGCCATTGCTATTTTAACACATAGGGAGAACACTGAGAACACTATTTTAACACCGAGGGAGAACAGGTAATTTGCCAAAAAAAAAAAAAATAGTTAATGGATCCTTTTATGAAGTAAAGTTAAAATCCTCAGTCCTAGTCCCAAAGGAAATAAGCAGGTCAAGGCAATGAAGTTGTAAGCAACTGCCCATAACAAGTTAACACTGTGCTTTCTTGGATGGGTGCATTTTTGACACGAAGAGTTGTTTTGTTTCCCATTGCAGGCTGCCAAAAAAGAATTATGGGACTCTCTAGGAATCGAGAATACAAGAGCTTGGAAAAGAGACATGAGGCTAAGGAATAAGAGTCTGAGTAGGGGACTGCCTATAGATGTGTGGATTGGAAAAGCAGTGATATCTGAAATTTAGTGATAGGTTTTTGTTTTCTGTGTTTAATTTCTTAGATTTTCAACACAATGAGTTACTCATAAAAATCTAGAATTTGTCTTACTATGTTAAATGAATAAAATTATCAGGGAAAAACAAAAATCAATGGAGGGTGAGAGGAAATAAAGTATTCCTTTATTTATATGAGAAAGTATACCTTACTAAATCCTCTCATTTTACCATAGTTGTTGCCTTAAAAAGGCTGATGTATAGCAATCATACTAATGCAAGAGCATTAATTATATAATAAAGATAATCATATTTTTCTACAAACTTTTTTCTAGAAATAGTAGTCTACAATATTGACTTAAGAGGAGGCTTTTTTATATTTGCATAATATTGTGTTAAATTCTCTCCTCATGTAAATGTCATTATTTCTCCCATTTGATTATAAGCCATAGAGTAGTATCATAATGTATTTTTGAAGACATCTTTTTTAAGAATGAGTGGCAATTTAACTCTTCACGTTCACAGATTTCATATGATAATGGAGTCATTGATTGGATAGCAATAACCTACTAATACTGGCAAGAGATGATATTGGTTGAACCAAGGTAGACATTGCAGAGACGGAGGCACTCACATGGAAATACTTCAGATATTTTTAAGAGGCAAAAATCCATAGAACATAGTTTTGAAAAGGGAAGAAACCCCAAATTTCTTTTTCAAATAACTAGATGGATGGTGGTGGCAATCGTGTGACAGAAAATAATCGAAGAGAGTTAGGCTATGAGAGACGTTATTGAATGTGGTCCTTTAAAAAGGTGTGGGAGAACACTGGTTTAAGATGTTTGACTAGAAGGAAGCAGGTATGCACCTTCTTGATGGAGAGGAACAAAAACAGCAAGTAGATATTCACACCTTGAATAGATCATCTAAGAGAGAACACTGTGATTCAACAGAGACATGACAAAAAACTGAAAGCAAATAAAGGGAGGGATGCAAGGAAGCTTGCTCAGCTGGGATTGGCTGGTAGCGGGAGAAGCTCTCAGACATAGAGAAAGGGTAAGAGAGAAACCCCCAAGGCTCCACACTCCTGCCATGGTCTTTTACAATCTCGACTATAGCAAAAACCCTCAACTCACTCAGGCCTTGAGACTAACAAAAGGAGCTGCAGAGATTGTGCAGAGGCATTGCTCCAGAGAGGGAATTCACATGGCGTCTCACAGGCATCCTAGCCCAGAACAGCTACACCAACATAAAAGCCAAGGCCCCAGAAGTCTGCATCCTGCCCTGGGGCCAGGGCCGATGCTGCTGCTGCCACTATTGGGCCATGGAGGAGAAAGGAAGGTCAGGTACTCCCCTGCATTCCAAGACAAGTCCTACCGCCACTGCTGTGGGCTGCTGTGGGGACAAGGTGTGAGCAAAGTGCACTCCTCACTGCTGCTTGCCCATACTGCTCCAGCTGAGAGGAGCCCTGCCATCCCCAGTGGCAAGTCCACAGCTGGTGCCATTCTCAGAGACTATCCTCCAAATTTCTGGGTCCTTCCCTGGGGCTGGGGCTAATGCTGCTACTGCTGCTGCTACCAGGCCAAAGAGAAAGAGAGGGGACCAGGTACTTCCATGCACCTGAGGACAAATCCCACCACTGCTGCTAGAGGCTGCTGTGACACTGAGGCACGACCAAATTTCTTGCCTGACAGCTACCTGCCTATTATACTCCGGCTAAAAGGGGCCCCACCACCCCTGGCAGCAGGCCTGAAGCTCAGCTGCCACTACTCACTCCTGAGAATTGTGCGGGTGGCTTAGAGGCTACCCTGCCCCTCCCTATCACAACCAGAGCCTGAACACATTAACAGAGGGACTGAGGACAAATGAGCTGGCCTGGTCTAATCCTGTTATACTCAAACAGGCAGTACAGGGGGTTGTTCCACCACTGTTACTGCCATCATCCAAGTCACACTAGCTGCCTGTGGGCCCAAGACCCTGCCTAGATGCCTGGCTCACAGATGCCACTACCAGCATCCAAGTAAATCACCTGGATGCCAAAGAATTGGCCCTCCTGGACCCACTAACACCAGTGCCAGTGTACGCTGCTCTGGGGACCAAGAACAGGCACCACTGGCACTTGAAGAACAGGTGATCAGGCATACAAGTACACAGAAAAACATCAGTACTTCCTCCAATAATAACCACACCCTAAACTACCAAGGAAATCAAAGATACCACTGATGCTGTTTACAGGTAAAGAAATCATACAGAGGTCACACTACTGTAGTCACCCCAAATTGAAGCCAAAGCACCCTACCCAACCAACAACATATATAACTCTTTGGGACAATGTCCTCCAATATGCAAGAAATTTCAAAAATTAGAAGAAGCAGCTGTTATAGTAGATGCACAAATATCAATGTAAGGACACAGGAAACATAAAAAAGCAAAGGAATATGACACCACTAAAGGAATGCAATAATTTTCCACCAACAGATCCTAATCAAAAATAAATTTGCAAAATCCTGGATGACAAATTAAAAATACAAATTTTGTTTGAGCTCAGTGAGATACAAGAGAATTCTGATAAACAATACAGAGAAATCAGAAAAAACATTTTAGGATATGAGTGAGAAGTTTACCAAAGAGATAAATATATTTAAAAGGAATCAATCAGAAATTCTAGAAGTGAAAAATTCATTGAATGAAATACAAAATACATTCATAAGCATCAAAAATAGACTAGACCAAGCAGAATAGAGAATCTCAGAAGACAGGAAGACCTTGAAGACAGGTCTTTTGAAATAATCCAGACAGACAAATATAAAGAAAAAAAATAAAAAGGAATTAATGATGCCTTTGTGACATTTGGGAGAGCATAAAGTGAGGGAGTATTTAAATTATCAATATCTCCAAGGGTGAAGAGACAAAGAAAAGATTAGAAAACCTATTTAACAAAGTAATAAATGAAAACTTTCCAAGTCTAGCAAAATATTTAGATACGCAGATACAAGTGGCTCAATAATCCCCAAGCAGATACAATGCCAAAAGGTTTTCTCCAGGGCACATTGTAGTCAGACTATCTAAAGTCAATGATAAAAAACAAATCTTAAAGACAGTAAGAGAAAAGCTTCTAGTCATTTATAACAGAAACCCCATCAGTCTAACAGCGGATTTCTCAGGAGAAACCACACAGGGCAGAAGAGAATGGAATGACATATTCAAAATGATGAAACAAAACAAAACAAAACAAAAAAAACAAAACAAGAAACTGCAGCCAACCAAGAACACTAGGTTCGGAACATCCAGCCAAACATACTATGTTCAGAAAAATTATCCTTCATAAACGGAGAAGAAATAAAGTCTTTCCCAGACAAGCAAATGCTGAGGGAATTTGTTGCCACTAGACTAGCCCAAAAATAAATGCTCAAGGAAGTCCTAAACCTGGAATTGAAAAAACATTTATGACAATGAAAACACATGAGAATAAAAAACTCATTGGTATAGCAATCACACAAAGGAGCAAGAGAAAGGATTCAAGTGGTATCTACCATGGAAATCCACCAAACCACAATGACAAACAATAAGAGAAACAGAAAGTAACAAAGAATATATAAAACAACCAGAAAACAAGTAACAATATGACAAGAACAATGCCTCACATATAATAACCTTCAACATAAACAGACTAAATTTTTTACTTAAAAGATATAGAATAACTGAATGCATAAAAATATTATCCAACCATATACTGCTTACAAGAAACTTATCTTAACAGTAAAGGCACATACAGACTGAAAGTAAATAGATGGAAAAAGATATTCCAGATAAACAGAAACCAAAAATGTGCAGGAATATCTATACTTACGTCAGATAAAAGAGACTCTAAGTCAAAAACAGTAAAAATAAGACTAAGAAGGTCATTATATAATGATGAAGGAATCACCAGAGCAAGAGGATGTAACAATTCTAAATATATATGCACTCAACACAGGAGTACTAAGATTCATAAAGCAAATATTACTATGTCTAAAGAGAGAGATAGACTGTAATGCAGTAATAGTAGGGGAGTTCAACACCCCACTGTCAGCATTAGACAGATCACCTAGACAGAAAATAAAGAAACATAGGATTTACATTGGACTTTACACCAAATAGACCTAACAGATATTTGCAGAACATTCTATGCAACAAAAGCAGAATATATATTCTTTTTACTAGTACATGGAACAATCTTCAGGATAGACCATATATTAGGCCACAAAATAAGTCTAAAAAATTAAAAATAAATTGAAATCATATCAAGTATATTCTCAGACCACAATGGAATGAAACTAAAACTAAACACCAAGAAGAACCTTGGAAACTATACAAATATATGTAAATTAAACAACATGATACTGAATGATTATTTGGTCAATGAAGAAATTAAGATGTAAATCAAAAAATTTCTTGAAATAAATGAAAATGGAAACACAATATACCAAAACCTGGGATACAGTAAAAATAGTGCTAAAAGGGAAGTTTGTAGCAATAAATGTCTACATTAAAAAATTAGAAAGATTACAAATTAACAATCTAACAATGCACTTCAAGTAACTAGAAAAGTAAGAACAAACCAAACCCAAAATTATCAGAAGAAAAGAAATAATAAAGATCAAACCAGAACTAAATAAAACAGAGACAAAAAACAATACAAAAGGATCAACCAAGCAATAAAAAATAAATGCCATACGTGACAAACCCATGGCTAACATCATAAAGAATGCAGAAGAGTTGAAAGATTTTCCTCTAAGAACAAGAACAAGACAAGGATGCATGCTTTTACCACTCCAATTCAACATAATACTGGAAGTCCTTGCCAGAGCAATCAAGCAAGAGCAAAAAATAAAAAGACATCCAAATTGGAAAAGTTCAACTGTCCTTCTTTACTGGTGATATGATCATATATCTAGAAAAATCTAAAGACGATACCAAAAGTCTTGTAGATTTGATAAATAAATTCAGCAAAGTTGCAGGATAAAAAAATCAATGTACAAAAATTGGTAGCAGTTCTATATACCAGTAACAATCCAACCAAGAAGGAAATCAAGAAAGCAATCCCATTTGTAATCACTATAAAAAATGAAAATACCTAGTATTAAATTTAAATAAGGAGGTGACAGATTTCTACAACTCAAACTTCAAAACACTGATGAAAGAAATTGAAGATGACACAAACAAATGGAAAGACATCCCATTTTCATGTGTCAGAAGAATTTATATTGTTAAAATTACCATAATGCCCAAAGCAATCTACAGATTCAATGCAATCAACCAATATACCAACATCACTCTTTCCAGAATTAGAAAAAAATCCTAAAATTCATATGGAATCAAAAAATAACCTGAATAACCAAAGTGATCCTGAGCAAAAAGCCCAAGGATGGAGGCACCACATTGCCTAACTTCAAGTTATATTAAAAGCCTATATACCCCAAAAAGCATGGTATTGGTATAAAAATAGACTCACAGACCAATAGAACAGAATAGAGAACCCAGAAATAAAGCCACATATTTACATCCAATTGATATTCAACAAAGCTGACAAGAACTAACATTGGGGAGAGGATACCCTCTGCAATAAATGGTGCTGGGCAAAATGCATAGCCACATGCCAAAGAATGAAACTGGACCCCTATCTCTCATCATACACAAAGTCCAATTTAAAATAAATTAAAGACTTAAATGTAACACCTGAAACCATAAAACTACTAGATGAAAACCTATGGAAAATTCTTCTGTATATTGGTCTGGGCAGAGAATTTATGACTAAGACATTAAAGCACAGGAAACAAAAACAGACAAATGGTACTTAATTAAAGTAAATAGCTTCTGTACAGCAAAAGAAATAATCAACAGACTGAACAGACATCTGCAACATGGGGAAAAATATTTGCAAACTATTCATATGACAGGGGACTAATATCCAGAATATACAAGGAACTCAAATAACTGAATAGGAAAAACAAATAATCTCATTAAAAAGTGGGCAAAAGACATGAATAGATGTTTCTCAAAAGAACTCATAGAAATGGCCAACAGCTATGTGAAAAAATGGTCAACATCACTAACTATCAGAGAAATGCAAATCAAAACTACAATGAGATAGCATCTTACTCTAGTCAAAATGGCTATTATAAAAAAGACAAAAAACAACAGATGTCAGTGAGGATGAGGAGAAAATGGAACTTTTCTACTCTGTTGGTGAGAATGTAAACTAGTACAGCCATTACGGAAAACTATATAGAGATTTCTCAAAAATTTAAAAATAGAATCATCATTAAGTCCAGCAATCTCACTACTGGGTATCTACCCAGATGAAAAGAAATCAATATATCAAAGGGATACCTGAACTCACATGTTTATCACAGAATTATTCACAATAGTAAAGATGTGGTATCAACTGAAGTGTTCATCAGTGGATAAATGGATAAAGAAAACGTGGCATATATATACCATAGAATACTATTCAGCCAAAAAAAAAAAAGAATGAAATCATATCAGTTGCAGTAAGATGGCTGAACTGGAGGTCATTATCTTAAGAGAAATAAGGCTTTGCCAAAAAGACAAATATCAGAAGTTCTCACTTATATGTGCAAGCTAAAAAAATTGATAACATGGAGGTAAAGAATTACAAGTTAAATGATTGAGATTAGGAAGCATGATTGAGGAGGACTGGGGAGGATGAATAGAAGGGTTTTAAAAGATATAAACATACAGTTACATAGAAGGAATAAATCCAGTATCACGAGAATGGAAAAACAAGCACCACTGGTACTCATCATCAAATTGGTACTAACTGATCATTACTCACGTCACACATGGCAATAATATTCATCAGGGGGTGGACAGGCAGGAGGTGGGGTGGAGGGGATGGGAAAACTCTCATTGAATGGGTGCTGGTCCCACAGTTTGGGGGATGTCCACCATTGTAGCTCTGACATGGGCAGTGCATGGGCAATATATATAGCCAAAGTGTTGTACCCCCATAATATTCTGAAATAAAAGGAAAAAAATAAAAGAAGGAATAAATCCAATGTTTGATAGCAGAGTATGTGACTATATTTAAACAAATTTGTACTGTATATGGGTGATGGACATCCTAAATACCCTGACTTAATCACTATGCATTATTTTCACATGATAAAATTTCATATGTATCCCATAATTTGTACAAATAAAAAAATAAAATTAAGTTAAAAAAAGTGTTTATCTCTTTAAATTTCCTAAATCATGCTATCAAGAAGAAAAGTTTTCAAAATTTATAAATCTGGTATATAATAAGTTTCTAGTTGATATAATTTTATGGAAATTATATGATTGCATTTTTTTTGCAATGGTCATTCTGTGAAGTCAGATTAGATTATTGTAAGTGTGTGTGTGTGTGAGTGCAAAAATGCCTTTTGATCACCAGCCGTCTAAGAATTGACAATTGGCTTAAGAAACAAGTTTTTGTTTTGTATTTACCATCTTAAATAACAATGATCCTGAATTTCTTTAGGCTGTTTTATAATAAAACACTCTGATGAATAAAAAGACTAGTATATTGAAAAACAGTATGCACTTTAGCAAAATAGAAAGACATAAATGACTAGACTAGTTTGCATCACTTGGTCTTGTGGGTGTCTCATATGTATTCTCAAGAAACTGATATATAAGACCTCCTGCAGTCCCATAGAACATTGGATCTAATTTAAATTCATACTGCTACTACTGTTTTTGTTGCTATGCACTGTGATGACTAGATACAGCATTTAGCAGAGCTTGATGACACTCTGGGGGAAAAATGGATGTTTTCTTTGTAATTGCTTTTTTTTCCTCTTATTAAAAATAAACCCACCAAATCCCAAAAAGCATAGATATTTCCTATTAACTGAGAATACAAGGAGGGGGAAAAACAACTGTGAAAATGTAAACTTTACTTCTTTATAACTCATCATTATTAGACTTGGAAAACAGGCAAAAGAAATTTCTGGGTATCCTTTTGGTGAAGTGCTGGCACTGTGTACAGGATCCTCTGGTGTTATAGATTCTATGGCATTGTGAAACTTTGATTGACTTTTAATTGCTATAATACTTTCAAATGTTCTAGTGAGAAAACAAGATAAAATAATCCAATTGTAATGACAATTACCATTGTCAATAACACTGTAATCAGCTTTTGTATGTAGACAGCAATTGGTTTCCAGCATATAGAAAACATGGTTCCAAACATATATATTATGTTTATTATTATAAAAATATAATTATTATAATTATGTTATATTCTGTCATTTTATATTATATTGGATTTTATAATTATGTATATATCTAATGATTATTTTAACTTAGTCTTTGTTTTGTAGTCTTGTCAGTTATGAAAGTTTAATGCTTATAAAATAGGGAAAACTTAGAAGAAAACCACTGATCAAACATTGCTAATCAATAGGTTTTTTAACTTATTATCCTATAAAACAATGACTTATGTATTTTGTTATTTAGAAATGACACAAAATATTTCTCCATATGTTTTCAATTGAACAATGTGATAGGTTGACAACTCTTTAATTAACTTAGGATCTGACTGCTTCACCCATCTAATTCTTGCCACACCTTCTACACTAACGTGGTCACTTACATACAATGCTTGTTACTTTCATTTTCCAGATATCTTGACAGGAGGAAATTAAAAGCAGAATTTTCCAAAGGTTAGTTAATTACAAATAATAAATTTTGTTTTGCAAGTGTGGACTCCCAAAAACAATTTAATTTTCCAACAATCCATACTGAGCTGGTAAATTAAAAATTACCTTTTATATATTATACAATGTTAAATTTCAATCAAACTGAAGGTAACTCAATTACAAGGGCATGTAAGTTTCTACATGTATTTGATCTTTTCCCTTGCGAGGAAACTAGGTATCTAATTTTAGTTTTTTGAGGTATCTCTTTAGAGATTTGATTAAAAGATAAATTTTTTTTTAACCTTGAATGAAACTCTTCCTATGCTTAAGCTAAGGCTCAGGAGCAGATGTGGCACTTTGGGGATTTTTATTAATTCATTCACTCCACAATCTTTGTCCTTGTTATCTACAGAATCAGGTGAAATTTGATTTATTCTAATTTTCATTCTATTTCTTCTAGCACAACAATGATAGAAAAAAGTATCTAATATGATATATATTAGTCAAATTTTAAGTTCACATGCACTAGCAATATTTAATAAAAATATCTGTTACTCTTTACATCCAAAATGATCCAAAGTCAATAACTTTTTTTCCTCTACTTCTTTCTTTCTTCTTCTCTCTCTTCTATACCTACCCTCATTTCCTCTCTTCTGACCCAATTCTAAGGGGCAGTAGAGATAATTTATGGTAAAGCCTGGATATTAAAGTGAGAAACATTAAAAAAATAAAGCAAAGCCTATAGAATAGAGTAATTCTAGGAACATATGACCATAAAATTATTGTGGTCAAACATTAAATTTAAATCTCAGCTTCCCAGCAGACACACAGCCACACCCACACCTGCAAAATGCCTCCTTGCCCCTGCCCAAACACACATAAGAAAGCATCATGATTATAGAATCCACACTGTTAACTGACTCTCTTTCAGATCTCCAAGGGACCATGCCTCCCCTGCACCTTCGTACAAGACAACAGCTGATACTTTCATCAGATTGATCAACTCTCACTGTTGCTGTTTTCTAGGCTTCAATATATTCTAAGGTAAATATGTGGCCTTTAATTTTAAAAAATCACTACAAGATTGAAATTATGAAAAGTCAAGCACTTATAGAAACTGCTCATTCAAAGCTTATAGTCTTGTAAATTCTAAGACTTTTCTTGGGACTATGTTTTTAGAAGTTATACCTTTTCTTTATCTTGTTTTATTTTAAATTTTACATCACGAGTTTCTAGGTAGAATAATCCTTAGTTATAACTGTCACATGATTCTTTAATAGCTGCCTTTATAAATGCAAGTATGCCATTAACTTTTATCACCACAAGGCAGAATTTAGTATCTAAGAAAACACAGAGCCAGAAAAGAGTTGCAATGTCAGATTTGGTAGTGATTTCTCTATAGAGCCAAACAATTAATTTTAAGGAACAAAAGAGGAAAAAGCTTATTCTATTTTCTTCATCATGCCTGTTTCAGTGTGGAGGTTACTCTGACACTACCATTTTATTCCTTCCAGGATATTACCTATACTGCACCTCCTTTTTTCAGGTTCTGTCTCCATTGTCCTCTCTTTATATGATGTGAATTCTTTGAAAATATTTTATTCTTCCTTTTTTGGGAATGGCTTTTCATTTTTTGCTTTTTTCCACTAGCTTATTTAATTTACATGTTACATAATTTTATATGTCTTTTGTATTGATAATTCCATCATTGTAATTTGTGTAACTTCAAACCTTCTACTTTTATCACAGCTATTTTATCCTAATATGTCCAAATGCATTCGAAATAAGCCTCAAGAAAATGCTGTCATAGATTTTAAACAACAGAGAATGTACCGTGTATTCTTAAAGCCCTTAAATTAACACCATGAGTTCTTAGTATAGGACAGAAAACTTTCCCTCAAAGAGTCTTAGTTTTAAAGGATAGGTTGGGACCTTTATCTCAGTTGTATTTGATTCTAGACTTCAGATCTTTCTATTAAACAGGTTTCAGTTCCTCACTCTGAGTTACATAACTAGAGTCACAGTTTTTGTCTTCATGTCATGTCTTATGTGTCCTATGTGTCCCTTTTATCTTATAGTAGAGCGACCTACACAGACGAATTAGTTGTTTGTGCAAAGTTCTCCAGTTACCTCAGTTTGGATTCTTTCAGTTGGTATAGAGAGTACTAATCAAAATCCTCCAATATATATAGGAATTTTTTGCCTATAAAGGGTCAATAGACCTTTGTTCTATGTCAGGGTAAAGCAGAACATGGTTAATTCATTTCCAATTTTAGCATATCTACTCTGAAAGTGACCATAGAAAGGAGTTATTAAAGAAGTATTCAGGGGAAAAACACCAGGTAATTTTGTAATCTTGTAATGGCTAAATTCCTGAAACACAGCTAATGGGCTTAAAGACATTTTCTGTGAAGAGCTTTACAACAACTTAAGCGCTACCATATAAATCGGCCCGGCCCCTGAGTTAGTAACAAAAATATTACCAGAGGAGTAATAGGAATAAGAGGCCACAGACAAAGGGAATCCTAAAAGCAAATGTTTAATATCTCTAGGATCTAGTATTTAACAGCAACTACTAAAAGTCATCAGGATGCACTGGATTGGATTCTTCTATCTGAACATTATCACAATTGTTTTAAAATTCACTTGTTTGCATTACTGTCTCTTTCTCTGTGCAGTAGGCTCCCGTGTAATTACTTGCTTTTGTATCTGCAGTGTGTAACATAACAACTAGCGCATAATAGTTGACTAGTAAATGATTGGATGAAATTCTCAAGTGAGTAAATGAATGATGAGCAGCCCCTCTTTCGAAATAGTTTATCTGAGTAGCCTGTCCTAGTTTTCAGCTAAAATTCTTCTTTTATTGGGGTTTACTGTTGCCATTGTCACTCTAGGGGTTTGGATAAATGTATAATACATGTATCCACCAGAGTAGTGCCATTCAGAGTGGTTTCACATCCTAATAATCTTCTTCCAGTGCTGCACTTACCCATCTTCCCCTTACCACCAAGCCCTGGAAACCATGGTCTTTTCAAGAATGTCATATAGTTGCAATCATACAGGATGTAGTCTTTTCAGATTGGCTTCTTAAGTTTCCTCCATGTCTTTTTGTGGCTTGATAGTGCATTTCTTTTTAGTCTGGAATAAATAAATAAATATTTCATTGTCTAGATGTACCAGAGTTTATGTATTCATTCACCTATTGAAGGCTATGTTTGTTGCTTCCAAGTTTTAGTAATTATGAATAAGGCTACTATAAACATCTGTGTGCAGGTTTTTGCCTAAACATTAACTTTTCGATGAATTTGCACACTAATGGCAGGAGAATAAATTAATGCAATCACTTTGGAAAATGCTTGTAATGTATATAGTCGAATATGTGCATAGCTTATTATTCCACTCCTGCATACATATGTAACAGAGATATGTACATATGAACACTATAAACATATTAGAAGGTTCTGTACTGTCTAATACAGTAGGCACTAGCCACATGTGACTACTGAACACTTGATCTATTTGCCTATTCTTTTGCCAATACCACACGGCCTTCATTACTCTAGCTTTACTGTTTGCATAGGGTTGTCTTGCAAATCTAATATTTATTAGCAGCACATTTTACAGCACTTTGCAAATAGTAACTCTTTTAAAGGTTACAAAATCCACATTATAGATTTAAAAACTGAGGCCTAGGAAGGTTATTTAACTTGCTCAAGGTGTCAGAACTGGTTTGTGTTGGAGTTGGGTTGACTTTCTCAAGGTGTCAGAACTGGTGTATATTGGAGTTAGGTCTTGGACAAAGGTAAAACTTACTCCGCTTCCCTGGTTTATGACTTTTTCTCTGCCCTTCCTCCTAACAAAACTTTCCTGGCAGTCCTTCATTCTCTCCAAGCCAGGATATCTCTGATATGAAAATGTAGTTCAAAATTAATGTATTTTTACACTTTTATGTATAATATTCACATTAAATGCTTTGGCCCAGAAAAAGTTATACAATTTTTCAGATGGGGTCAGTGAAAGAGAGAACTTTTTAACAGATAGCTTTGCTATGTGAGACGATCTTCTTAATCTAGAAGGCAAAAAACAAAACAGAACAAAAACCTGGTGGCTCTGCTGACAAATAGAGAATGTTACATTTTATATGGAAATTGTTTTTATACAAACACATTTCCCTGATGCATAAAGTATACTTTGGTAACATTTTCTTTTATAATTTACCATATCTAATTTGTCTGATGTCATGCCCTCAATTTACAGAAATATAAACAGGTTTTGTCAGTAAAAACTTTGCTATATTTTGATAGTAGCTGGAATGCATTATATTTAGCTCTGATGTTATTATTTGATTTTAAAAATTTCCCTAAATATTCAACATGAAAAAAGTCTTTAAAACTAGGTAATATTTAAAGACCAAATATGTGTGCTATCTGCTGGCACTTGGCCACTTATATCTCTGAAATTTATTCCTTTATCTAAATTCTCTTAGTACTAATTTTAGACTTTTATTAATTTCTTTTTAAAATTTGTTGGTTTTTACTTTGCCTTAACTATACACACACACACACACACACACACACACACATTCTTATACATATACATGGATGACTATATATTATATATATGTGTGTATATATATAATATTAAAGGATAAATATAAGTTCAATAACTATCTACTATCCAGTTACAGCTCCTCTCTTTCTAGAGTCCCCTGGTGTGCCCCAATCCAAACATAATAATCATTCCCCTGGGTGAAACCATCATTGTGGTTTTAGTGGTTATCTTTCTCTTACTTTTATTTTCAATTTCATTGTTTAGTCCTAAACAATACAGTCTAGTGGATGCATCTAGGGACTGGGAAATATTGTTTTGCATATCAGATATTTCCAATATTCTGTTTTCAAGATAATTATAGGAAGGTCTAATTGATTCATCAGTTGAATAACCATTATGGATAATTTTTCATGATAGAGCACTGTAAAATATTTGATATAGTATTGAATGACATTGTACATTGAAAACAGCACCTTCAATTCATATGCACTTATTTATATGAAATAAAGTTTCTCAATGTTACCTTAATAAAAGTTGAAATTATAGGGAGACTTAGTGCTAAAGTCTCTCTCATTCAAACAATAAGTGATAGCCATATGATACTACTGAAAATTAAGATCCACTTACCTTTCTAAGTGGTGTACATTTCTAATATGTTTAAGTTTTGACAATCTATAATCATGTATAAAATTAGCATAAAATCATGTTTATGCTATGATCAATAGTCTAAAATGATATCTCAAACCAAAAGAATGTTTGGTTTGTAATACTTAAAGTCTAATGGGGACAAGAATGACAAAGGATAAAGTTTCACTTTATATACGTATCTGGTAGCAAAGAAATATTATAGAATTATTATAAAAATAATTACAATTATGAAATATTTTACTTTTGTATGGAATTCTCTGAAAGAAGTAGAATGAAAATGTGAACTCGAGAAAAAAAGGATCAATGTAAAATTTCCAACTGTTAAAGGAGACTTTTAAAATGTACTTTAAAATCAATTTTGGTAGCGTTTTGATATACAATAGCAAAATTTAATATAAATGGATGGTATGAATATTTTATTTTATAATGTCATTATTTACAATATGCTAAAATTGTAAAATATTTAATGTTTTAAACCTAAGGCAATTCATTTTAAATATTACTATAAAAATATGCAAGAAGGTACATAGCTTTAAAAAATTTTTAAGGTGGACATGTGATCATAAAATCTTAAAAACACTAATCTCATCCTATGAATCAGATTCTTAGAAGTGTCCTGTTTTCAATTAATCTATTTCAGTTCTTAATTTTAACATAATTGTTTTAAAATTTTGGAAAGTCTTTTTCATGCCTTAATTTCAACTCCATAAAAATTCTTTTCAAGTTTGGCATCAATAAGGTCTGTTTCATCTGTTACTCATAATAGAAACTACCTGTTCCGGACATTTAGCTTCTTTGTCTTCGTTCAGTTTCCTAAGTTTTCTCAAGTTAGTTGTAAACTTCTTTATCTGCTGATAATTTTGCATTCCAGTGTTTTTCAAGAAATTTAGGTATCTCATACAATGGAAAATCAGGCAAAGATGACAAAACTCCAGTTTCAGCTACTGGAGACCGATTGTGAACAAGCAAGCAAAACCTTGATTTCTGCATTGAAATTTTGGCAAAGAAAAAACTTCCTTCCATTTTATAGCTTCTCTTCCCCTCACCCCCAGTAATCCGCACAACTCCCTACCCTCAAATATGCGAGGGCTGAGGTCTCACTTAAATGTGCAGACATGGAAGCACATCATACCATAAGTCCAGCCTGATTTCATTTTCACCAGGTCAAGAGAATTCATGAGAGTCACATAGACCCCAAGTGTTACAACTCCTCATTAAGGAAACTCTCAGGGCTTGGTGTCTGTGTCTCCGGGTTCCATATCTGTGGATTCAACCAAATGCAGATTGAAAATATTTATAAAAATTAATGATTGTGTCTGTTCTGAACATGTACAGACTTCATTCTTGTCGTTATTTTATAGATAACATAGTACAACAACTGTTTACAAAGCAATTATATTGTATTAGGTATTATAAGTAATCTACAGGTGATTTAAAGTGTATGAGAATATATACTTAGGTTATACACAAACACTACACCATTTTATATCAGGGAATTGAGCACCTGCAAATTTCCATGTCCGAGGGAGATTTTGGAACAAATTTCCCATGGATAATGATGGACAACTATACCTGCAATCTAGGGTGAGATCTCTGGGGAACCTGTAGTCATTGATAGACCAAAAATGTGATCTAGTCATATCACCTTAAATACCAAGTTAGTGGTAAGAGAAAATCATAACTATATACTCAAGTCTGTAACATATGTTATTTTAACCATACCTAAACCTAAACAAAATGTGGAATATTTCTCAATTCCTTTTAGAAATGAGTTGTAAATGTATTACCCAAATTTTAAAAGTCATACAAAAGTTAAAACTATGACCCAATTTAACTATGAATTTAGATAGAAAAATTTTAATTAAAATATTACAAAATAAATTTTAATAAAGTACTTAAAAATAAGAAGACTGACCGAATACAAAGATTTGATTGTCTGATAGAAATCACATAAATCAGATTTTTTACAGTAGCAAGTTTTCCTAATAACTATGAGGATACAAGCAAAGAAGATGAAGAGAGAGGCTTTAAATATCCCACTGGCTCCAAAAGTTCTTCCTTCCCTCATTGGAAACATGCTGTGTGACCTAAAATAAATGAGATCTTTAAATAAATGAAGATTATAGGTCAGCTCACAGAACATTGTTAGTCTGTTTGTCTGGAGGTTCAGTTGTCATTTTTGTAAGATTAAGAGACTGGAACTTGCCTTCTTTTCTTCCTCAGAGCACCCAGCCCACAGTCATTGCAGAGAGGTGGATCACAGCCCAGTTCTTTCAACTCCTTCCTTTCTGATTCATTACCTGAGGTTGGAAAGGGTCTTTTTGCCCATATTTTTTTTCAGTATTTGACTTAGATCATTTTCTGCCATAATTTACACTGAGAAATTTGCCAACTAATACCCCAACAACCACTAGGATTTGAAACATCCAATGGAGGGAGAGCAATTCCCTCTACAAAGCACTTGGCCATAACCATACCTTTTCCCAGGTCCATATTTTTTTACCAAGTTAAATTTCTCCTTTCTCTCTACCATCCACAGTTATTTTCACTATTTTATTAGTTTTGATAAGGATATTTAATTCAGTATGCAATTTTTTCTAAAACTAAATTTATTTCCCTTTCTGGCCAGTTGGTTTTGAGGGCTTCAACTCAGCATAACCAAATTTTTCTCATACTAGAAAATTATTGCTTACAATAAATGAACTTATAAATTCTTAGTTGTAACATATAGCTATGAAAGATATATTAAAATAATGTTTATATAATGCACATCAATTTAAATTATATTAAAATCCTCAAAGAAATTACATTTCCTCATGCTCCACATAGCCCCAACAATTAGGGTGGTGATTCTTGGTCACCTTCCAGTAAACTGTGGGTTCCATTTTCTTTGTAAAGGTAATAAAAATTTTGACTCTGATTTTGATGTTTGACCACTGACAGCTTTGAGGCCCCATCTTTCCAATTTTCTATTTTGCACCATATCTGATAAGAAAGCATTCATGCTTCTTTGGCAATATTCTGCCATCAAGAGGAATCAAACTTTAGAATGTGGTATAAGCACTGGTTCAAAGAACTTAATATGACGCTGCTTCAATAGGAAGAATGCATGAGTCCAAGAACCATGGGGTAGAAGCAGGACTCATCCCTTGTGCCATCATTCCCAGTGGTCTGCTGGAGGAATTTCTCTTACTATTCCTGGAACTATGTGCTCTTCAGGATGAGACTTCCCAATCCTCAAAGGGGGTCCATGGAAAGAAAAGTTCTAATTGAGCTACAAGTTACTGCCTGATAAGTTGGGCTCCTTTGTCTAGGGATCAGTAGGCAAAAAGTAGAGTCAACATCTTGTCCTGGTGGTTGACCCTGATCATCAAGAGGACATAGGGCTGCTGTGATACGATGGGGGCATTTGGCAGTGGGAATACATATGGAATCAAGGGGATTCTCCTGACTGCCTCCTGGTCACTGTAAATGATAAGTACCACACCAGCCTGAAAAGATCTTAGTTATTAGATGGCCTGTCTGCTCAGGAATGAGATTTTAGTTCACTTGCTCACTTACTTACTCACGACTGAGTAAGCCACCCAGACCAGCAGAAGTTGTAGCTGAGGAAAAGCGTATATGTGTGTGTGTGTGTGTGGCAGGGGGTGGTGGGTGGTACTGAGTTTTAGTGGAAGAGGGAGAGGATGAGTTCCACTGTAGCCCCGAGACTTATCACAGTAAGGTGGACTCTATGTCATCTTGTCTTTCACTTTAAAGTTTCATCTCAGGAAGAGAGGCCCTCTAGACCCCTAGAGAAGTTGCTTCCATATGTATAGAGAAAAGTAGCTACATACAATGAAATAAATAAATTGTGGCAGATATGGCAATAGGCCACTGAGATCATCCTTTGAGAAAGTATTTGCTGTCTATCTGAGAGTCTCACGACAACCTCAGCTTTCAAGCCAAGGTTATGCTTTTCTCAGGGCAGCTCCTGTGGCTGACACAGCATGGCCACTGCCACCCTACATGGGACTTATGACAGGCTCTCTCTCTTCAGAGTCCCATTGGAATGGCAGGAACATTGTCACATCTGCAGTAAGATATGAATGATGGTTCCCCATATAGTCCTTCTTACTTTCTCTTTTATGTGTTAAGCCCCAATAAACCTTGTGTACATCTAATTCTATCTCAGAGTCTGATTCACAGAGAATCCAACCAGCAATACCCACTAAGCTGGCAGCTGTGTTTTGTTTTTATGTTTTTGATGCATATACACATTACCTACTTTAATTCTTCCTCTAAATCCCCACAAAGATTTTCATAACTGATTGCTTTATACAAAGGTGTTCTTTATTATCCAGGTATCTACTGCCTATTTTTTTGACCATAGTGCAAGGACTTTGGCTACTGCCCCCAAGTCTGTAAATTTCCAAATGCTGCCCCTTAAGGCTGGAGTTGACCTCTTCTTCTACTGCTCAATTTATAGTTTTTAATGGCTTATAGAGTAGACTTGACCTTACCTTCTCCAGTTAAGTTTTTACTATCTGCAAGGAGCATTGCAGTTGATTTCCAAATAGCAACATGGCCCACAAATCTTGTCAGTCATCCAGATAACCTCCTTTATCTTGTCTTTTAGGAAATGCTAGTCCTTATATAACAGTGATGGGTGGCCTTGACTCTATGTGCAGGGAAACAATGTGCTTATACATATGGTGTACTCCCATTAACAACTGCCTTACCATACTCTTGATATCCTTTTCTAATTTATGAGTGAGCTCTCTGTGTGTTGTGTTGACCCCTTCTTATTTGAATGTCTTTTTTGCATCACCAAAGAGGTGATCAGTATTTGTGGCTTCCAAATCATCTGCTGTCCTACTGTAGTTGGGACAGTTTTAAACAACTGCCAATAGCAAGGTAGCAAGTTTTCCTTCAAATAGATCTCAACGGAAAGATGCTTCAGGCACTTTCAGTTCCAAAACCCAAGAGACTGTCATGAGTCATGAAATTTGCTTTCTGCCAAAAAAATCTGGTTTACCTATCTCTTTTGCAAATACTTCTAATATCTGAGCAGCCGAATCATGATGTCCTAGAGGAACAACCTACATCTATTTTAGATCTTGTTTCTGCTCAGGGCCCCACTCAAATTCAGATTTTGCTCTGATTTTAAAAATTCAAAACTTAATGTTAATGGAATAATACAGTATCTTGTACATATTAAAAATATAAAAATTAAGCTAAATTCTTTTTGACTAACACCCACAATTCCATTCTCTCCCTAAAGGTAACCACAACAGTAAGTTTGGTATGTCTATTTGCACTCTGGTAAGAAGTGTCACAGGCTGTGAGGCAAATTAGTACTGAGAATCCTAACTTATGGAATTTGGAAAAACAGCATGTGGATCAAAAAACTGTAATTATACTTTAAAGCTGTGGTCCCCAACTCCCAAGCAGCAGATCCAACACTGGACAGCAGCACAACAGGAACCAGGCTGCACAGCAGGAGTTGAGCGGCAGGAGCAAAGCCCCACCTGCACCTACGGCTGCTCCCCAGCAGCTGCATCACTGCCCGAGCCCCACACCCCCATTAGATGAGAGGTAGCATCAGACCCTCATAGGGGTGCCAACCCCACTACAAAGTATGCATGCTCAGGGAGGGATCCAGGTTGCATGCTTACCATGAGAATCCAATGCCTGATCTGAGGTGGAGCACAGGCGGCCACCACCACACCCGGGCCCGCCCCCGTCCCTCCCTCCCCACCAGTGGAAAAACTGCCTTCCATGAAACCGGTTCCTGGTGTCAAAAAGGTTGAGGACCACAGGTTTAAAGCATAAACCATTCTGGCAATAATTCACATTAATAGAGTCGGTATTTAATAAAACTTTAAAATTTAAATATCCCTGCCACACTTGGCAGTCTGGAGGACTATGCCATTAGTCTCATAGTTTGGCTAATTCCAGGTAACAGCCCACAAAGCAAATTCAATTTTATCTGCCTACCTAGTACTGTACTAAATTATTCATGGCAATTTTATAATGGAGTAAAATGCTAATTCCTAAGGTGCTGAATGGAAGTCGAAGCCAGTATGCAAATTTTCTTAAATAGCTGCATCATGTGTACCAAATAAAAAGTATTTTACAAGGCTGCAGGGTCCTCTTAAATAAATAGATCTGTTAAGCTAATAAAACATTGGCACAATAAAATAATCTATTTAACAAGTTTCTGGTGTGTTTTGCTAAATTGCCTTGACAAATTTGCAATCACGAGGCTTGAAGTTTTCTAAAACTTAATGATTTGAATCATCATCAGGGATATTTCAATTTTAATGTTCTTATTAAATACAGACTCTCCAAATGTGACTTTTTGAGGGAATGTCTTTTGCTTTAAGGTAAAAGTTTGAATACAGAGTTTGATTATTCAAATAGCATTTGGAGACTGAGTATTGGTCATCTATATGCCATCTTTGTAAACTTGCCAGTTTGAATATTTGGGTAAAAAATTCATTTTTTATTAAACAAAGTTTTTAGTTCATAAACCTCAACTCATTACTTCCATGTGTTTTGATACGTTTGTAGAATTACAAACATTTATTTAGTATCTACATTTATATACTAGTTTTAAAAAGTTGTGTTAATTGTGAAGTGATGCATTTTGGCAATCAAAGGCTTTTGTATGACTTCTGCCAAGAGTCCCAAATGGAAGAGAAAGGCAATTTTGTACATTCTGTTTTTGTGTTCTCTTTCCCAAACCACTGTGCTTTGAAATACTATTTTTAGCAAATGGTAAATTTAGGATTTCCTTAAAACTGCAACATGAAAGTGGGCATCTACCTGCTATTGTAGGAAAATATTCAAGGGCAATATTTAATTTATGACAATGTCCTGAATCAAGTCATAATCAATATATATAAAATTTATAATTAATCTGTGAACAGGAAACTTGCAAATATCCCATCATCTCTTTCAAGGCATCTGCAAAGGAAGAATCGTATTAAGTACCAGAAACTCTGTGGTCCATTTGATTCACTTCATGGTGAAAGTCGGCACTGAGATGTTTGCTGGATTTAGAGTGGTCTACACAATTTTTATTGAAATGTTGGGCTTCTCTTATACTTTGCTTAGCAGAGTTGAGTAGGTGTTAAGTCATAAATATACTTGGTTTCTTTTATTCCTCTAATATTGAGAGGTCATATTAGAATAGCCTTCTTTTCTTTAATATTTTCTTTTATCCTATGTAAATGATCAAAAATTGTTGAATCTTAGGCATTTCTGGTTACACATGGCAGATTAAAAATGTGTGCAAGTTCACCTCAATAATTATACTCAACAAGGAGGGAAAGAAAAGAAAGCTAATAAATTCAGAACATCAAAGAGTCTAGGATAGGAGAGAAAAGGACACAAATATGTCAACAATTTTGTTGTGTTAGGAAAACGGGTGACTGATTGGTCAATTAAAGCATTATAGCTACTCTGTATTATTTTCTCTGCCCTTAAAGATGCCTGAGGAGGATTGGCTGCCTGAATTAGAAACTCTAACTTAAGGAATTATAGGAGTAGCAAACTGATTTGAATGAGAGTTTTACTGAAGTTGTTATATGCCAAACAAAGCATCTACATTTGGTTGATTTTTTTTAACCAAGTAACCTGTAATTGATGAATAACTCATGGATGCCCCTGCACCAGAAAATGGTGACAAGTCCCATAAGCCAGAGGGGATACATGGATATATCATTAAAATGTGTTAATGTAATACAAGTTGAAGAGGCCCAAGAATTGATGGTTTCCCTAAACTGAGTTAGTCTGTATCTTGCAGGCTTATCTCTTGTAACCATGTACAGTATTCCTTTGGTATCTATGGGGAATTGCTTCCAGGATTCCCCGCAGATACCAAAATCCATGGGTGCTCAAGTTCTTTATATAAAATAGAGTAATATTGGCATGTAACCTACACACATTTTCCTGTAAAGTTTAAATCATCTCTAGATTACCTATATTACCTAATACTTGAAAATGCTATGTAAATAGTTGTTATACTGCATTGTCTAGGAAATAATAAGAAGAAATAAAAGCCTATACATGTTCAGTACAGGGACATCTGTTTGGTTTTTTTTTTCCCAAATACTTCTGATCTGTGGTTTGTTGAATCCACAGATGTGGAGCCACAGATACGGAGGGTAGACTGTACATCAAAAGTCAATGTAATTTAGGGCATCAGCAGCTGCACCAGGTCTCATGCGACCTCCATTATGTTCTGTTGCTTCTACTGCATTTTCCTTAAAGCTGGACACATGTGGTATCACATGAAGCCGATTGTGACTCTTGAGTTTGACAATCAGTTTGAACATAAGACCTAGGCTTATGCTAGTTGGCTTCTAGTTGAGCTGAATGGGTTATGCAACTGGTAACCAGCACAGCAGAGAAAGATACAACATATAGGCTGGCAGAAGACGGAGGAAAAACATGAGGAAGAATTTTATTTGCTACAGGAAAATATACAGTCTCAAGACTGGGGTAATAAAACACATGGAAGGCAGATATAGGGGCATTGAGTTGTGGAGCTAAAAATAGGACAGTAACATTATATACAAAGCCGTTAGATGTCCAGGTGTCTTACTGCATCCCACACAGCAAGGCCACTGTTCCTACTTGTTTGCTTTTTCCTCCACCTTCAGACCAGAGGCCGTTATTAGGAGGACACTGAATCTGTGAGTCCTTACACATATGGAGTTCAGGCACCCTAAAAGCCAAAGATGTCACTGAGAACTGAAAATAAGGAATTCAATGGAAAGCCTTCCTACTGGGCCAGAACAGACCTAACCTTCTTCCTCCACTTGCTCCCAAAGCTCATCCAGCCAGGGCATGCTTCCTCTACTCCAATTCCCATCATCCCTAAAAGGAAGTTAAAGGATTTTAATAGAAAAAAGGAAACTTGTTTTAGCAATATTGTATACATTTTACTAGCATTTGAAAGTTTACAAGTAAAGCACATTTGACTCAGATTACCATCCATTACACTTCACCAGTGACATTTTCTTCCTGTCTATGCACAAAGAGTTTCCAATCAGCTCATTCTCCATGAATGTACAGCCTGAGCTCTCCAGATATTGAATTAATAATTAAAACATGAAATGGAAACTACCGCAACACACAGATACACTGACAAAAGTGGAGAAAGTCAAGATAATGCAAGGAGGAAGAAAAAAAATCAAAACAATGCAAAAATAGTACTTGATACTTGATATCCTCCACTAAAAAAGGAAAGTTATTGAACTCATGAAAATCAAAACAAGATATTCTTTAAAAAAAAACAATTGAAGAAAAATACCTTTAACATTAAAAATAAGATAAAAAATAAATTGATGTAGTTGCTGAAATCTATCAGAAATAAGAACAAATATACCATAATGGAAGATATACACATATTTTATTATAAAATGTAAATACTTATATTTAATATAACATATTTATACAATAGATAAATATGATTTATCTATTGTATATGTAAATATTGTAAATCATATATAATATGATACATAATTATGTAAATAGTATTTAATAATTTTACTTTATTTAATAATGAAACATTTATAAATTATAATTAATTTATAAAATATAAAAAGGCATACAAAAGAAAGAAAAGGCTGAAACAATATATAATGAATTCAGGAGGTTCATTATTAGACTATTCAGAGTTCCAGGAGGGAAAACCTGAGGTAGAGAAAATCATCAAGCAGAGCAGGAATAGTGCCTTGAATAGAAGGACGTAGTCTCCAAATTACAACAGCTGAGCAGTTAACCAGGAAAATCAGTTTAAAACCCATCATCACTCTTTGCCAAACATGCATAAATACACAGACACCAAAGTGTGTCTGCAAAATTATGGAACGCCAGAGATAAGGAGGGAATCCTAAATTCTCACATAACACTAACAACTAAAACATCCAACAAAATAATCAGGAAAAAGAAATTCCTACAACTTCTAAAGACTTATGTCAACCAGTTTATACACAATAATGTATTCCAGATGTTGAGGGAAAAGATTTTGAGCCTAAAAGTCTATATAAAGCCACACTATTAATCAAGGATCAGGGAGATGAAACATATTTTGAGATAGGTAAATAGTAGAAAGCTAACCTCTCCTGCACTCTTGCTTAGGAAGCTACTAGAGAATCTGCTTCAGCAAAATGAGTGAGAAATCAAGAAAGGGAAAGGTAAGATCTAGCAGGAAATGGGAAATCTCAAATGGGAGAAGAGGAGAGAAAAGCTTTACAGTGGACAACAGAGCCACTACCTCAGCCTGGAGCAAGAGGGTGTACCCAGGTCTTTCTAGGAGTAAGGGGTGAAAGTGATAAGTTACCTGATATAATTGAAAATGTAGAAAACAGTGCTGGGAAGTATTTAAGAACTCTGCATGTGATCATTATAGAAACTTAAGCTACTGGGGAAAAAAAGAAGCAAATACTAATACTGGAAAAAAAAGATGTAAAATAATATAAACATATTCATAAGCACTTTAGTGTACACATTCGTAAATAAACTCTAAACTCTGTTTTGCAGACAAGAAGCTTAGAATTACATTTTCTAGAACCACTTTTCCTGTATAAAGAAAAAAGTAGAGGGCTTGGTATCAGGACACAATTGAAGACTACCAGCTTCCCGGTGAAATATGAGTGAATCATCTGCTCTGGTACTGCAGACTGAGGCAATCAGATGGGCACTTTCCAGAGGTGCTTGAGAATCCCAGTGGCTTTAAGGAGAGCCTTGGAAAACCAATTACTTCTATGTTGCAGGATAAGATACTTTGGGGCCAGTTCCCAAACTGTTGATCCCCAGACTAAAAATCGTCTGGTAAACCTCTGATTCCCTGTATTAATCCATTCATATAAAGCGTGCAGGGTATAGATTCAATTCTGTTTTCCTGATCAAATCATGATAAATTTAAGATATACACACACACACACACACACACATATATATGCAATATATATGTATAGATGAGAAATATTGGTTTAAATATGAGACAAAACAGATAAAATTGCTCATCTGGACTAGAAAGAGACAATAGAGGATAGCTGTCTTTTGTTTAACAACTACTTAAAAATTATTTTACTTGTTATGCTATGTACACCTGTTATTATTAACCAGTATTGCCAGTATTGACTTTAAAAGAATAGCTGAGCTTTGACTTAGATAAGACCTTGGGGTTATGGGTTGAAGTGGTTACAGTTAAGGAGACTGTAATATCAGGGAGCCAAGACCACTTTTTAGGATTATATCATACTCTCATACAGAAGGGAAACACACACAATGTTAAGAGTTTTCACTGAAAGGTTTGCATGGCCTTATCAATACACTCAAGTCTGCCTGTGAGGGCCAAGTTCAAATAGTTGTCTGAAAAAAATTATTGCTTGTGTTATTTCCATTATTTTTCATAGCACAATGTTCACATTATATGGTTTGTTTAGAAGGAAATATTTATTTTTGTAAAAACACACTAGTAATAGTTCCCCTCAAGATAGTAAGCATTAACACACTTTTGGTTTTCACTATAATTGATGGGCAAATTCTACTCCACCTTTTATGAATTAAAAAAAAAAAATCACACAAAAACAACAATGTATGACTGAAGCCACAGGGATACAAATAGGGGAGGACAAGACCTTAGAACTTGTGGGGTTATTTGCATGCAGGTTACGTTGTAATTCTTAGCAATACATTTGACTCCTTGCACTCTCTGATGGTAGTAAATTTTATTCCTGCTGACAGCAAAAGTAATTGCTTTGAACATTATAACAGGGACTGTTGAAAAAGTTTAACAGGGTTTTCTTACCCTCTTCTGCAGGCTTTGCATTTTTTTAACATAAATAAATGGGAAAAGGCAGAAACAATCCTGGTAGTTGAAAAATGGGATATTGTTAAACACAATATTGTTCTTTCATATGGGAGTAAATTCCTTCATTATCTTCTATTCTTTTGCATTATGGAAATTTTTAGGAAGTTTTATAAGAGTATATAGATCACCCTTCTCTCACTAATCCCTGCCCTTTTGGAAATGTGCTCTGGAGTATTAAAATTATGTAAAAATATACAACAAAAACAAAAAACAAACAAACAAACTAGAACTAACAACTTTGATCCCTATCTGGTTTCCAACATCTGCATGCTTCCCGTTTTTACAGCTCTGCCGCTGGCCTTCCACGTGTATCATCAGCTATACTTTGCTCTCTAAATTCAATGCTGATTTGATTGAGATGGATTTAGTCAGTCCAGAGCCATTACTCTGAGGCATAGTATTCAGCCATCTCATCTGCATCTGTGACTTTGTAGTTTCTGTTCTTTTTAACAGGGACTAACTCCACCAGTTCTTCCTGGATAACTACTGCATTTCAATATTCAGGTCATGTCAGATCCTCCAGGAAACAATCCTCAATCATCCTTCAAATGGAGTTAGGTGCCCTTCTAAAATCTTCTATCTCCTATCCTCATGAACACCCTGTGCTACAGAATTTAAATCATAGTTGTTCACTTGCCAGAATACTAATCTGTGAAATATTTAAAGCCTAGGAACATTTTATTCTTCTTTGTTTATCCAATACCTTGAAAGTATTAGCACATTGTAGAAACTTATGAATGCTTACTAAAATTATAAATACATAGTTGAAATTCTCTGCAGGTTCAATAAAGGAACATGGGAAGCACAGAATGCCCCCCAAGTTTGATGTTACTCCTGAGCTTGTGTTTCTTTAGACACGTGACTACTAAGGAAAGGCATGAGATGGTTTCAGAGAGATTTATCAGAGATCACCATGCTATATTCCTTCTCCTCCAGAGCTCTGTAATTTGAATTTAATTTTTTTAGGAATTTTTCTGCTGCATTTCAATCCCAGGTAAGGTTTTCCTTCCTTGCTCTCTCTCCAGAGTGGGAACCTGATAATTCCACTTGAGGTGTGTTTTAAATAAATTACAGAAACAAAACGAAAACATTTATTAGTATAAATTGTGTTGCCTGAAAGAAATAAAGAAGGTAGCCTCTACTCTTTGGTTGTATGAAGACATTACCTTTAATGGCTACCATGTTCTATCCCTTCGTATAGACTTATATTTATGGCTTAACTAAACTAGCTGATTCATTATTTAAGGAGGAGAAAAGTCTACCAAATATTTTATTATTTCAATTTATGACAAAAAAATTCATCACAAGTAGCCAACATAACTTGATATCAAATAGAAATTTTGTAATACAAAGGATAAAATGGTATAGATTACAAACATCTTATTTAGGTGATCTTTCACACTCATTCTTAAATCAGTCGAGATGAAATAAATTAAGTTTTTTTAAAAAAAAGTTCAATGTCCCTTCATGAGAACAAGTCTGGGTATACTATTTAGGGCACTGGATCAAGGGTCACATGCTAGGATTCCTGAACAACTTAATAAACCTTTCTCTTCCTGCATTTCATGCATAGAACAGTGCCATGAAATCTGCTCTACTCTCTCTCTCTCTCTGGGATTGGGATTTTTGAATCAATTCTGTGATAAATATGAGAGTTAAACAGGCATAGTATGTCATTATTATCAATCAGGATTTTTGAATCTATTCTTTTGTTTGATTCCCTTATTAAATAATAAAAAACAACTGAATTAGGTCCTGTGATGGTCTAGTTTGTGTCAATAGGGCCACAGGGTGTCCAGATACTTGCTTAAACATTATTGTGGTCTGAGGGCCTGTTTCTGGATGATATCAATATTTTAATTGGTAGACTAAGTAAAGCAGATTGTGCTCCCTAATGTGGATGGGTGGGACTCATCAGATCCACTGAAGACCTGAGTAGAATAAAGGGCCGAAAGGGCTGAGTAAGAGAGATGACTGCTCCTGCCCCACTGCCTTGAGCTAGGACAATTGTCTTCCTGCTTTCAGACATCATCAGGTCTTTTGGGGTCTTGACCCAGCTGGCTTTTAAACTGGAACTTACTGGGTCAGCTCTTCTGGTTCTCAGGCTTTTGGGCTTGGACTAGAGCTACCCCATTGGCTCTCCTGGCTCTATAGCTTGCCTACCACAAATCTTGGGACTTCTCAGTCTCCATAATAGTGAAAAACAAATCATTACTATAAATCTCTCATCCTATTGTTCATAAAGAAATAAATCAATCTCTGTACCGAATCTCCCAACAGCAAAGGTCTCGATGACTGCGCCAATCTGTGTTTGCAGCATGTACACTGCTGCAATCGAGGCAAAAAGGGAGAGCGTACGACAGACTTTGCACAAGGAGGAGACAGAGCCAAGGATACCAGTCAGTAAATAAAATTCTGCCTGGTTAAGTAGGAATGTCTTGATCTCACCGACCTCAACTCAATGGTTTCATTAGTAATGACCCAGGTGTAAAATTAAAACAGTTATTTCTTTTTTCAGATAGCCTTGTTCCACCATGAATTAACTGTGTGGCTTTGAGTATGTTTCTTTACTCTAAGTCTGGGACTCTGGGGTAATATGCTTTATCCAGGAAAGTCTCTTTTGGTCTCTTACCCTACTGCCCTTGGCTTCTAGCCAGTGTTTTATCTATCACCAAGGAAAGCTTGGATATCATCTCCTTTGTGAAGGTTAATATGGAAACTTTCTCATAACTCCCTATTCTAATGTCCCAGTCTCAAAACTCCTGACCTGGATGTTTTTATAGTATTTCCCTGTGTGTTTGCCTATCATTGCACTTAACTATGAGGTATTGAAATTGTATCTTCACATATATTCCTTCCATGACTAGATTCTATGCTCCATGGGCTGAAGAAATCCTCCATTTTAATCCATTCTTGTGGAAATTAAATGTATCATACATGTGAAGCACCTAGAACATGTCTAGTTGATAATACATAGCAATAAAAATAATGTAAATAATTTTAATCTATTTATTCATATTCTTAAAATGGTATCTCAAATGTAGTAAGCATTAAATAATTGTTTGTTGAATTGAACTGAATATAAAATCCCTTTGATCAGAGTTTGAAATGTGTGCTATAGATCCTGGAATGAGAACCTGCTCTAGACATGTTCTTTGCATCTCTCCAGAGGTTTTTTCCTCTCGTATTTATCTGAGAAGCTCTCACCCTCTTTGTGAAGCTTCCCCAAATCTTTCAAGTGGACTGAATAATCGCTCCTCTCTATACTATGCTCACATCTCTTGTATAGTTCTCATTTGGTGTTTATTATGTTATATTGTAATAATTTGAGGTCCTGAGGGGTCCTGGCACCAAGACGTGACCTCTTCCAAGGCAGAGTGTGTGTGTGTGTGTGTGTAGAGAGAGAGAGTATCCACAGTAGCAACAATCATGCCCAATCTGTATTTGTTGAAATAATATTAGAATAATAATACCAGAAAAGTTCAAACAAATCTTCTACATTACAGGAAGAACAGTATAGTAACTTTTATAATTTTAAATTTTGCTTTGCCGAATGGTACTGGGGGGAAATTTCACCTAAGATATAAAGGTCTTTGAGTCAGTTTTCCTGACTTGTTGATGCTTGATGGAAGTAAAGTGAAGCTGTGGAATTTGTTGGATGTTTATACTTTATGTAATTCACAAATGGGCTTCATTGATAGATTTTCTTTGCGCCTTCACCTCACAGCGTTAAAGTCAAGCCCTACTAATTGATTGGTAACTGAGGGCAAATAAGAAAAAAAAAATAAAGTGCGTTTATTGCTGTTATGATTCAATTTCCCAATGTCAAAGAAAATGGTTATATTAAAAGAACTTTGTACATAAAGGAAAGGAAAATATTACACCTATAACCAGAGTAATTTTTAAAAAATAAATGCCATGCTAGTTTAGTATTTAAGCCCTTCAGTGCCTTCCTATTGTTCTTAGGTTTTTTGACCTCACAAAGTTCTGTATTATTTCCAAATTGCCACTGTCTTCCATCTAAACTCTGGTATTTCACAAATGTTTGTCCTCTGCTGAATTCTTCTTTCTAAACCAGTCCAACCTAACTACCTTTCTCTGAATATATATTAATGAAAACTGTTAACTCCTTCTCCTAAAAACCAAGAGACTGCTTATCCTGAATCCATGGGACAATGACTTATATATAGTAAGTGGCTATGAAACATTTATTAACAGAACAGATATCTCAATGTGTACAAAAGAAGTGTAGAACCTAGATACACCCAATATTCCAAATGTGACCTAAAAAATAGAGTGCACAGAATGGCTTTTGGTTTATTTCTTGCCAATATTATATCTTTATTGTTTTATTGTTTTTATTAATAAGATTATATGAAATTAATCTGACAAGAGTTACACATTTGGCTATCATTGAATATACCACTGAATAAATCTTTAACTTTTATTTTTGTTATCATTCTTATCCTGCATATGATCCTGCTAAGATCGATCTTGTGATCATCATACTTGCATAGTTGTGTGTTTTTGGATCAAGGTTCAGGAACTATTTATGGCTGTAAAATGGCTTGAGGGTTTTAAACGTTTTCTGACCTTGACTTTGTCTTTTACTGTATTCCCTAGCCCCTCAGCCTTGTGCTTGTCATGAACCAAGCATCATGCCCTTTATATCTTTATTGTGATTATTGATGGACATTTTGGACTGGGCAGGTTTAAGGAGAGAACCCTCTGTCCTCATAAGCAAGACCTCCAGCAGGCTGACATCCTTCCCTGTGACAGAATAATAAATCAGACAGTTCAATCAATGTGTCCAATCTGCTTTCACGTAGGCACTGTTTAGATAAATAAGGGAAATTAGATAATCTGGAGAGATGGCCCAGGACCCAATACATGCCTGAGAGGCTTTCTAGACAGGGTTGATGCCCTGTGAAATGACTATGTACTCACAGTTCTGAAGCCAATCTGACTCCTGGTGTCTTGACTTATCTTCCATGTTTCCTCTCAGAAATGACTTTTTCTGGAAGTCTGCTCTGGCCACTTTCTCCTCGTAATAGTTACACGCCCCATCTGTAGACTCCCCTAAGATACTTCCCTTCTAATATAGGAGGTCTCATGCTTATTGTAATATCCTGCTTGTATTGTCTACATTTCCCACTTCAATCTGAGATCCACCAGAAACATCTTTCCCATTGATTTTATCCCCAGTTGCTAAAACTGTGCGTTTATGTTCAATAAAAGTAAAGTGATTTAACAGATTCATTCCTACCTTCAGATTAATAAAAGAAAGTGCAATTTTTTGTTTTTTATGACTGATCTGATCTTCCTTGAAAGCTGTCATCTCACTGGTCGACAGCCAGATTTAAGCCTTCATTTTAAGAATTTCTCAATCATTTTTAAGTGAAGTTCCTCAGTCTATTTAGTACCTAGTGCCCTCTCAGGACTGGTTTGAGTAGCATCCTTCAAATGACTCTTTGTCTTCATGCCATGTACATCATATTCTACCATCACCTCCCTAGAAGAGTGGCTAGGTATGTTAAGAATTTGAGTTCTTATTGGCACATGGGAAAAGGTGGTCTTATGGGCCATAAATTGACCTGTGATTCCTGTTGGTCTCAGTGGAGTCGCTGATCTGGCGCATTTCCTATACTGGCTGACCTAGAGTTTGTCTGAAATGCTGGCCTTGGGAGCTGAAATGCTTGCGTCCACACCTGGAGCCTATTGGCTCCTGGTTGCAAATGCCCTGTTCACGTCCTCTTTGTCATGACCCCAAGCATTTGAAAATCTACCAGCCTTCTTAGAAACCTATGTCCTTTCATTTGGATGTTTAAGTACTTCGAGGTATTATGAAAACCCTATAAAAATACAGGGTACTTCTGAAGCTTATCTATCTATCTGTCTCCAACAGCTTCTGCTCTACCATTCTACTGTGCCTTATTTGCACGTTAGAGTCTGGCAGCTTTTTTCTTTTAATCCCCATGGGACATGACTCCAGCTATTCCCTCTCTAGTATCTTAGACACAACTCCCTACACACACATATATATGGATGTTTCAAATGACTCCCCTCCTGCAGCTCAACCTCAGTCGTGCCTGTGGGTGGAGGGGTGCATGGGGACCATAACATTTCACCTTCTTTCCACCCTCATTGTTCCCCTCCCTCTTTCTACCCTGCGTATATAGTGACATTATTACTTAGTTTCTTGAACTTGCCTTAAGTAACACCGCTTCCCCCATTAGACTTGATTTCAATAATTCAATCTTGTTAAAAAGATCAGGAAGGTCTCCTTAGAGATTCAAAGCTAATGAATGACAGAAATTTTTGAGTCAGACTGTCCCTCTCCTTTCACCTGAAGGAAGCTAAACTTCAAGCATCAGCTTTGAAATATAATTGAAGAAACGAAGCTGCGTTGCATGATAATTTTCATTACAAATAATGGATAAATGAGTAATGAGATTTGAAGCTCATGTGACCTCCTCTGGGAAGGATTCTGTGACTTCTAAGTAGAAGGGGTACTTCTTCCTCTTGCTACATGGTCCTTCTAGTTTGCAGGCCTCTGTTGTATAGCATGTTCTTTTGGTGTATTGGTTTATAGATTTATTTTCTCCACTAAACTGCAAAACTTACTGGATGATGGGAAACTTATTTGGTTCATCTTTGAATACCCAGCAGATAGAAACAGTCGCTGGCATATAGCAATAACTGATAAATATTTTACAATGCATGTGCGAATTCAAATAATTAAAGGAATTCTTTTCCTAATTTTGTCATGATGATGAAACATTTCTCCTTCAAAGGTATTTCGCCAGTTAAATGAACTGATAGAGTAGACATCTAAATATGCAGAGTCCAAATCCAGGAGGGGTTTTTCTTTACCTACCAAAAATGTAGGTTTTTATAGGTATATGTAATTTGAAAAAAACAAACAAACAAACAAAAACGTATAACTCTATCTAATATTGCTCTTCCTAAACCTAGGCATAATGGTGGAATATTGTCAAAACCCAACCCTAAAAACCAAGTACATTATCTCTACCAAATGCCTGTATTCAGGCTGCCAATTGGAAGCTTAAGGAGAACACTCAATTATTACAGAAAGGCATACCTCTAAGGAAGCTGAAGCCAACCAGATACTTTAAAGTCACTTAAAGATAATTTATTGGCATCCAATTCAGGAAATGCAGCAGTGTTACCAAGCTCCAATTGCCCAGAACGGTGGTGAATCTACATGTTTATCAGCACCAAATGACAGATGAGTACTCTTGGAAGCTGTGCTAAAAGAGAATTATAATAAACTTGCTGCATGATGAAGAGAACATGCAGCGCTGTGGCATGAAATTATTGGTAATATGGATTCAGCTGGTACTGTTTACAGTTCAGAAGTGTATATTTTTGTCCTACATCTACTCTGTGACGTTCCAGGTAGAACATGTGGTATCAAGTGATCTCCCTAATCTCAAAATAGAGATATGAAAGAAAGAAGGATTATAGTCTCCTCTTTAATTCATTCTTCCCCATGTTATCTGTAGGGGATTAAGGATGACTGATGTTAATACACTGAAACAACCAGGTAAGACGAAGTGATCCTCAAGACAGAAAAAAGTGATGTATCCAGCTATGCACCTGAGTGCTGGGAAAATACTGACGATTCTGTGCTCTTGAGTTTAGAAATGTTCATTCTGATACATCTCATATATATTGGAATCATGCAGAAAAGAGAAAAGCAGTGTGAAGTCTGTAGTAAATGTCACATTTGAAATGTCAAATTGGCATTTTTATGAATCTACTTCTTACTTGGAAATAAAATAAAAAGGAAGATATATACACAGTCTCCTAGACTGTGTCTACAATATATTGAATACATTCACTACTTTTTTGATAAATGAAATATATTTCTAAATCCTCTGCTTGGCTACTACACTGTACAGTGAGTCTTTCAACAAAAACTGCTTTTGGCAGAAGATAACAGATTCACTGCAGTGGGAGTGTCCCTACACAGGGCAACCAAAGACCAGCTTCACAACTTTGATAAAAATGATCAGTGCATGAACTTTGTGTCCTGAGGTCCTAGTAAAGTGTCTAGAATGAAGTTGTTCCTTAAAAATATTTCCTGAATTAAATTATGAACAAAATCATGAAGGTTCAGTAAATTCAAAGTTGCAATTTGTCTAAAAGAACAGTGAAATAGGAAGTGATGTGGAGGGGAATTTATTAATAGATTACGCTCTTGAGTGTGGCCAGGTCATTCATTATATATCTATTTTTTCACCAACATTGAATGCACTCACTAACTAAAATGAGTTTTCTCAAACCATAATGGTTGTTCTTATATTCCCAAGTGGGCTCAGCTTTTAGTAACTAACCCACTGTGACATGACCTCAATTCCATAGATTAATTTCCATGTGATAGTTCCCCTCAATAAACCATCATGATGTGTCTTAACAATTCAGTTGAATATTATAATGTCCATCAGATTGATACATTGCCTTTATCATTTAGTACAGAGAAAAACGAGCTTCCTTAAATAACTAGAGTAAGCTCTTTTTTTTGACCAGATAATGAGAATTATATAATCTATCATATTTCCTTTTTTATCCAGGCTTCCAGAATGTAATTAACTAAATTTAAAGGCCAAGTATGTTAACTAGTTAAGCATATCGATGGATTTTCATTATACTATTTGACATTATTATTTTTTTTTCTTTATTTCAAAATATTAAGGAAGTAAAAATGTTTTTGTTATGTGGATAAATTGTATAATGCTGAAGTTAAAGCTTTTAGTGTACTGGTCACCAGAGTGCTGCACATTACACCCAATAGGTAAGATTTTATCCCTCACCACTGTCCAACGCTGCAATGTCCTTTACATGATTATATGACCATAGGCACTCATCGTCTAGCTCCCACTTATTAGTGAGGACATGTGGAGTTTTGTTTTTCCATGCCTGAGATACTTCACTTAGGATAATGTTCTCTAGTTCCATCCAAGTTGTTGCAAATGATATTGTTTCATTCCTTTTTATTGCTTAATAGTACTCCATGGCATATCTATATACACACCACATTTTCTTTATCCACTCATGAATTAATGGGCACTTAGATTGACTACATATCTTTGCGATTGTTAATTGTGCTGAGATAAACATTCAGGTGCAAGTGTCATTTTGCTAAAATGACTCCTTTTCCTTTGGGTAGATACCCAGTAGTGGGATTGCTGGATAAAAAGGTAGGTCTAATTTCAGTTCTTTGAGAAATCTCTATACCGTCTTCCATAGAGGTTGTACTAATTTACATTCCCACCAACAGTGTATAAGCTCTCCTTTTCCACTCATCCACACCAACATCTATTGTTTTTTGATTTTTTAAAAAAATGGCCATTCTGATAGGGGTAAAGTGGTATCTCACTGATTTTAACCTGTGTTTCCTTGGTAATTAGTGATGTTGAACATTTTTGATGTTTGCTGACTGTTTGTCTATTTTCTTTTGAAAAAACTCTGTTCCTGTTTTTGCCCACTTTTTAGTGGGGTTATTTGTTTCTTTCTTGCTGATTTGAGTTCCTTGTAGATTCTGGATAGTAGTCCTTTGTCAGATGTATAGCTTTCAAATATTTTCTCCCATTCTATAGGTTGTCTATTTACACTCTTAATTACTTCCCTTGATGTGCAGAAGCTTTTTAATTTAATTAAGTCCCATTTGTTTATTTTTGTTTTTCCTGTATTTGCCATTTTTGCCTTAGCCATAAATCCTTTGCCTAGGCCAATGTCTAGAATAGATATTCCCATGTTTTCTTCTAGAATTTTTATGGTTTCAGGCCTTGCATTTAAGTCATTAATCCATCTTGAGTTAAGTTTTGTATATGGTGAGATATAGGGATTCTGTTTCATTCTTTTGCATGTGGCTATCCAATTTTCCCAGCACCATTTATTGAATAGGGTGTCCTTTCCCCAGTGTATATTTTTGTCTGCTTTGTCAAGAATCAATTGGTCATACCTATATGGTTTTATTTCTGGTTTCTCTATTCTGCTCCATTGATCGGTCTGTCTACCTTTATACCAGTACCACGCTGTTTTGGTTACTATAGCTTTGTAGTATAATTTGAAGTCGGGCAATGTGATGCCTACAGATTTGTTCTATTTGCTTTGGGTATTCAGGATCTTTTTTGGTTCCATATGAAGTTTAGGATTATTTTTTTCTAAATCTGTGCAAAATTACATTGGCATTTTGATGGGAATTGTGTTAAATCTGTAAATAACTTTGGGCAATATGGACATTTTAACAATGTTGATTCTTCCAATCCATAATCATGGGATAGTTTTCCATTTGTTTGTGTCATTTCTGATTTATTTCATCATTGTTTTGTAGTTCTCCTTATAGAGATCTTTTACCTCTTTGGTTAAGTACATTCCTAGGTATTTTATTTTCTGTGCAGCTATTGTACATGGTATTCACTACATGATTTGACTCTCAGCTTGACTGTTACTTGTATATAGAAGTGTGACTAATTGTGTACATCGATTTTGTAACCTGAGACTTGGATGAATTTTTATATCAATTCTAGGAATCTTTTGGTGGAGTCTGTAGGGTTTTCTAGATACATGATCATATCACTGGCAAACAGTGATAGTTTTACCTCTCTTTCCTAATTTGCATGGCCTATATTTCTTTATCTTGCCTGATTGTTCTGGCTAGAACTTCCAGTACTATGCTGAATATAAGTGGTGACAGTGGGCACCTTTTTATTGTTCCTGTTCTTGGGGAAATACTTTCAACGTTTCCCCATTCAGAATGATGTTGGCTGTGGGTTTGTCACATATGGCTTTTATTATTTTGACGTATGTTCCTTCAGTGCCTAATTTGTTGAAGTTTTTTTTACCATAAAAAGGTGCTGGATTTTATCGAATGCTTTTTCTGCATCTATTCAGTTGATCATAGGGTCTTTTCTTTCTTTTTTACTTCTGTTTATGTGGTGAATCACATTTATTGATTTGCATTTATTGAACCATCCTTGCATCCCTGGGATGAAACCTACTTGATCATGGTGAATCATCTTTTTGATGTGTTGTTGAATTGGGCTTCCTAGTATTTTGTTGAGGATTTTTGCATCTATATTCTTAAGGGATATTTGTCTGTAGTTTCCTTTTTTTGTTGTTGTTGTGTCCTTTCCTGGCTTTGGCATCAAGGTGACACTGGATTCGTAGGATGAGGTAGGGATTCCCCCTTTCTTGATATTATGGAACAATTTTAATAAAATAGGTGCCCATTCTTCTTTATAGATCTAGTGCAAATCATCTGTGAACTCCTGTTGTCCAGTGCTATTTTTCTTAGGAGATTTTTAAAGTTTTTATTACTGTTTCAATCCTGCTACTCATTATTGATCTGTTCAAGATTTCTATTTCTTCCTGGTTCAGGCTTGGGAGGCTGTGTGTTTCCAAGAATCTATCCATTTCCTCTAGGTTTTATAGTTTGTGTGCCTAAGAGATTTTCACAGTAATCACAAATTATATTTTTATTTCTGTGGTATCAGTTGTAACATCTCTTTTTCATTTCTGATTGAGCTTATTCGAGTCCTTTCTCTTCTATTTCTGGGCAATCTAGGTAGTGGCCTATCGATTTTATCTTTTCAAAGAAACAACTTTTTGTTTTGTTGCTCTTTTGTACTTTTCTGTTTCTATTTTGTTTAATTCTGCTCTGAGCTTTGTTATTTCTTTTCTTCTGATAGCTTTGGGTTTGGTTTGTTCTTCTCTTTCTAGTTCCTTAAGGTGTGACATGATGTTAATTTATGATCTTTCTGTCTATTTGATGTCAGTATTTAAGGTTATGAATTGAAGTTCCCAGCTATTATGATGCTTTTGTTTATTTCTCTGCCTAGATCTAGCAGAATATGTTTTGTGAATCTGGGAGTTCTATGCTATGCTCTGTGTGTGTGTATGTCTGTGGGGTGTGTGTGTGTGTGTGTGTGTGTGTATATATATAAAAAACAGTTATATCTTTTGATGAGTTTCTCCCTTTATCATTATATAATGACTGTCTTTCTGATTTTTAACCATTGTTGATTTTAAGTCTATTTTATCTTATATGGGAATAGCTACTGCTTGCTTTTGGGTTCCATTTACGTAGAATATTTTTTCCATCCCTTTACTTTGAGTCAATGAGACTCCTGTGAGTTAGTTGGTTTTCCTGGAGACAGCATATATTTGGTTGTGTCTTTTCATCCATTCAGACAATTTATATCTTTTGATTGGAGCATTAAGATCATTTATGTTCAATGTTATTATTGTTATGTGAGATACTGTATTGTTCATCATGTTATATAATACCTCGTTGTTTTGTTTTCCACCTTGTGCTACAGTTCTATAAGAGCTGTGTGCTTTAAATTTTGTATGTTTGTACATTGGTGGGTATTGATTATTCTGCTCCATGTATAGAACACTTTTGATCATTTCCTGTAGGGCAGGTCTAGTGATGACAAATTCCCTTAGGGTTTGCTTGTCTGGGAAGGACTTTTTATCTACTTCACTTAAGAAACTTAGTTTTTCAGGATACAAAATTCTTGGCTTGAAGTTATTTTCTTTAAGAATGCTAAAAAATGGGACCCCAACCCTTCTGGCTTGTAAGGTCTCTGCTGAGAAGTCTGGTGGATTTTCCTTTGTAATTTAGTTGTTGGTTTCACCTTGCAGTTTGTAGGATTTTCTCTTTCATTTTGACTTTGGCCATCTTGATAACCATGTGTCTTGATGATGTCTTATTTGCTATGAATCTTCCAGGTGTTCGATGGCCATCTTGTATCTAGATATCTAAATCTTTGGGGATGCCACAGAAGTTTTCCTCAATTATTCCCTCAAATAGGTTTTTCATGCTTTTTGCTTCTTCTGTCAGGGATACTTATGATTCTATATTAGTTTGTTTTACATAGTCTGATATTTGTCTGAGTGATTGTTCATTATTCTTTTTTTTCCTACATTTTTGACTGACTGGGTTAATTTGAAAACATTGTCTTCAAGCTTCAAAATTCTTTCTTGTGCTTTGTCTAGTCTATTGTTAAAGCTCTCCGTTGTATTTTGAAATTCCCTAAATGACTGTCATTTCTTTAAGTTCTGTTATATCTTTTCTTATGTTATCTATCTCTTTAGAGAATTTTTCATTCATGTCCTGAATTATTATTTTTTATTTCTTTTTGTTGATTTTCAACTTTCTCATCAATCCCATTCATCTTATTTGCCATCCAGACTCTGAATTCTGTATCTGACTCTTCCACAATTTCCTTTAGGTTAGGGTCCATTGCTGGACACCTATTGTGATCCTTTGTGGGTGTTGATACATCTTGTTTTTTTATGTTGCCAGAGTTCTTAGGCCAGTTCCTTCTCATCTGAAATCTCTTCTCTCAGATCAAGACAGATAAGTTTGTGGTACACTGTTCTCCTCCACTGGGAACTCCCCTACTTAGTGCAAAGAGGGAGAGGCCCCTGGATGGCACACTTGTGTTCTACTTCAGAGGATTGACCCAGCAGGAGATGGGCAGATGCACTGTGAACGTTTAATACTGCTGTTCTCCTGTCTTACCATTCCTCTATGGTTGTCACTGGCAGCTGACACCCTGCATAGTAAGTGATTGCCCTTCCTATGTCTGTCACAGCTGTGATTGTCAGCCCACACTAGTTTGAATGCTGCCCCACTCATATCCACAGCAGGCAGCATTTGTCAGCCCATGTGGCTTGGGCGCAATCCCACCCATGTCCACAGGTGGTGGTGATTGTCAGCCCAGGTCCCCTGGCAGCAGTGCAGGTATGTGGCTTCTGACCACGGGACTCACAAGAGTGCCCACGCTCCCTGCTCCCCCCCCCTACTCTGGCAGGAGCAATGTGTAGGCAGGAGCAATGGATCTGACCCTTGGGTAGAGGCAGCACTCTGGTTCTGGGATCTCAAAATGGCACCAACCACAGAGTCCAGGGTTCTCAAGGCAATGGGTCCCCACTGTGGCTTCTCTCCAGGGCTATGCTTCTGCACAGTCTCCAGTCTGCTTCTTATGTCAGTCCTGTGACCTTCTGCAGTGGAGGGTCCCTCCCACAGATCAGATACCAGTGACCAAGGGGGGAGTGTGGAGCCACAGGATTCCCTTTTCTGTCCCTTTCCTGCACTTTGGGTGCCTCCTGTCACTTTTCTGTTGATTCACAATGCTCTTTCTTAGATGATGAAGATGAATATCCACTCACTACTTTTAATTCTCTCTGTGAGAGTGGTGTGTGCAGGCCGCTTCTAGTCAGCCATCTTGACCCTTGTCCAGTTTTATTTTATTTTATTTTTCTATCAGATATTTTCATAGTAAGCTGAGTGTCCCAGGGCATATATTTTCATAATGTACTGGGAAGCCAGCTAGATGTTTATGGGACATTTTCTAGTATGAAGATAGGATATCAGTCTGCTTGAATAGATGCGTAAGACCTGAAAGAGGTTTGGTGCTTGGTAACAAGGACAGATCATTTACATAGACTAGTATAATAGAGAGATTCAAGGTTTTTATCTTGATTAATGGGTGGACTCTCTAAGAATGATATAAAATACATTCTATATGGCAAAACATTTGTGAAGACATATAAGTAACATAAGTAGAAACTTGAGGTGCTAAATTCAAGTAAGTGATAAGGCAAGAAGTCAAAATAGTTTGGTGGTCAGGCCCCACATATCTCACTACCACTGCCCCATCACTGCAATACACATCATCTAAGAAAAGATATTTGAAATCATTAGAATAAGACATCACCAAAAACTCTCTTTCCAAGTTTAGGTTCATAAGGAAAAATTAAACAAAAGAATTATCAAAATATATGATCCAGATGTATAAAATGAATTAATGTTAAGGCAATTTTTCTCTTAATCAACAAGTACACATTGAATGCTATATAGAATCCAATTATCTAACTACTTGTGAATATCCAAAATTATTTGTAAAGAGTGTTACATTGGGGAACTACATAAAGTAATATTTGACTACTATTTTACTGGATAATATTAAAGGAATCAATGAAGTTATTTATTGTTCTAATAAATTGTGATAATGCTTCCTTAGACTCCTAATTTTGAAATTTTTCTGAGTAGACTTTGCATAATATTTTTTTCTCAACCATAAAATTATATATTACACAAAGATATTAGATAATAAATTTTCTTCTATAAGAAATGGATGTAAACTACAGTTGAGGTTATTATCAAATGAGGTCACGGGATGCATAGTGTTTTGGAGATTGCACTCTGTTTATAAGATGGATAAAACCAAAGTCTAAGTTAAAGCTCTGTAAGAGAAAACAGTTTGGAAAAACCAATATGCATTTAGTTATCTGGATAAGATAATGTGCTGTCTTATACTATCCAAGTATTATAAAAATAATTATTCTGACATATTATACAAGAATGAAATATGAGACATATATGTAGAAAGAAAACTAAGAAAAAACAAATATCAAGTTATTTTTCCTTAAATATGGACTGCTTTTTCTAGATATTCTATTACCATAAAAAGTTCTGGAAAAGTTAAGCTGATAGAACCAACCAACCAAACAAATAAGCAAAAAAAACCCAATTTTTCTTCATTGACATTTTAGAACAATGAGTGAAGCTATTACACATTTTTAGATATTATGAAAATGCAAGTTTAAAATTAGTTACAATGTTCAGATGCTGTGTACTACCACATCATAAACCAAATACTGTCCTCAGTACTCTGTGTCTATGACAGTACAGACAATAAGTAGCAGCTTATATGCTCTATAGATACATATCACTGCTTAGAGTCTATCAATATTATTTTGAATTGCTAAATTCACTTATCTCTCCCTTAGTGACTTTAACTCATTCCTAAAAACTGATGCTCCACCAGCCGTGGATCTCAACTTGCCTTACTCCTCATATCTTATATTAAACACACTGAATTAAACCTACTGTATTACCGCTACTTTTACCTCTGTAGCTTTGCATATACTCTCTAATGTGTGTGGCTCTTCCTCATTCCCACCTATCTACTTTGCACAGAAATTTTAGGCTTTAAGAATGGCATGTTCCAAACTTTGTCTTCATGGCCCATTAATGTGCTTTTGTATTTATGTCCGTACAAATCACATTTTTTGGTGAATTATTATTTCATAAATGAATCTCCCATAATAGTAAGTTCCCTTATCAAGAGTAGAAATCATGTCTTTTCATTTTATCATCTTGCTTTTGGAGAACAGTATAAAGTTTGTGAATTTATATATAAAATATTAATACATTACTATTAGCTTAAGGGATGTACAACAATTTCACTGTTGAAGTGATATTTGAACTGCCCTTAAAATTAAAGGATGAAACTATTTTGGATTGGAAAAGATGAAATACAAGGCCATTTTAGGAAGAGAGAATGGTATTAATATAAACCAATGGTTCTCATAATATGTTCCATGAACCTCAGTGTGGTCCACAAGATTCTTTCAGGGAATTTGCAAAGTAAGAACTATTTTCACAATAATACTAAATAGTTTTATGCCCTTTTCACTGTGTTTACCTTTGACATGATGATGTGAAGCAATGGTAGGTAAATTTTGGGGGGTTTGGAAAATACAGTTATTTTTGTAAATGTATAGTATGTAAAAGTTTAGTCTATCTATCATTGTTATGTTTAAAAGTATCAATAAAAATAATAACTTTTAAAGTTTAATTTTTTAACATGGTGTTAACAGATTCATCCTACATAAAGTTTTTTGGGATCCTTGATGATTTTTAAGAGAATATATGGTCCTGAGACCAAAATTAATGTAAATAGCAGATACAAACAAAAGAAGGATGGAAAGTGTAGAAGACATGTTTGGGAACAGCAGGAGTCCAATTGTGGGTGGGGAACCTCTGGCCTTGGGGCTACATGTGGACTTCTGGATCCTTGAGTGCAGCCTTTTGACTGAATCCAAATTTTACAGAACAATCCTTTTAATAAAGGGATTTGTTTTGTGAAGTTTGGATTCAGTCCAGAGGCTGCACTTGGGGATCTGAAGGGCCACACATGGCCTTGAGGCTGCAGGTTCCCTACCCTGCCAAGGCTTTAGGTGTTGGAATCACTTTAGGTTCCATGAAGAGGTCCATGAAGCATTCTAATCCTTAAACTCTCCTTCTAAAAGTCAGGGGTATGTCATATTTTCCTCTGAAGTAAATAATATAGTAAGACCTCAGCATACTTAGTGAACAATATTCTTGTGCCTAATGGAAAATTAATAGGTTAAAATAATTTATATAATGAAAAGTATGAGCAAGGTGAAGAGAAGCACTTATATAAAATATGTATCTGGGAAAATTGCCAAGAAATTACTAAGGTGATATGAGACTCCATGCTTATTATGAGTACTTTTAATTTAAATTACAGAACAAGCATATTTTCTGAGCTCCTTTCCCTCTCTAAAGTTGTGATATGAGCTAATATACTTAGCTGTAACACACATGTCCATATCCTGATAGTATATTTCTTTCTATGTATTTAGTATTGTTAAAATATTAAAATTTGAAGCAAAAAAACTTGAGTCTATTAGATATACTGGAAATTTTGAAAACTTAATTTAATACTGCTTCTAAGAGTGCAACGGTTCTTAATTTTAAAATCCATACCTAATTTATTGGCTTTGAGTTTTCTCTGTTTATTTTACTTTCATCAAAAAATTAATTTTCCAAGAGCCTCTTGATGTTTAAGATGTCCTCAATACTCTTATATGATTCTTTTTCCCCTAAAAATGGAGCTTTTTAAATCTGTTAAATAACATATGCATAATATGTCAGCTAAAACTTGAATTAAAATTTGAAATTAATTCCTCAAATGTAAAAGAAAAAAAAAGTACAGAATGACTAAAACTCCAAATAGTGAGAACCATCAGGAAAAGGATATTCAGTTTCTATAGAATATTATTAGGGAGTGGTAACTGATATTATTTCACTATCCAGTTAAATTATTCTAATTTTTTTCTATTCTTCTCGCTACTGTATTTCCTCCACATTAATTCCATTTTTCACATCACAATAACTGAGTGGGGAGGGATTTAGTCCTCATGGTCTGATTCAGAGTTGCAGCATCTGAAATGCAGTCATCTCTCAGTGAGGAGGGTTAGATAATAATAAATTCTTCTCTCAATTTGATAGGAGTGGGACCTCAAATAATCTTTTATCCCGAGCAAAAATTAATAAAATATTTTGGTTGCATTATGAGAGTAAAGAAAATGAGAAAATGTGCCATGTGCATGCTGGTAAAGATATGATGAGGGATATTTCGTTGAAACATGGTTTCCTAGAGACCAAGGCTCAGAAGGTTTTGGATGTGTGTTTATGTGAGAGCTTGGTGGAGACTCAAACGTTCTTTCTTATGATGGTAAAATGTGAGTTACTCAAGTTTCCAGTCCTAAGGACTATTCTCTGGCCACTTGCTTTTTATGCTCCAAGTATTTGTAGCTTCTTTTCTTTTTTTTTAATTTCAGAATATTATGGGGGTACAAAGTTTTGGTTACATAAATTGCTTTTGTACCATTTGAGTCAAAGTTAGAAGTGTGCCCATCCCCCAGATACTGTGCATTGTACCCGTTAGGTGTAAATTTACCCATCGCCTCCTCCCCCCTCCCATCTGCTTGATTTCTGATGAATGTTATTTCCATATGTGCACTTAAGTGTTGATCAATTAGTTCCAATTTAATGGTGAGTACATGCCATGTTTGTTTCTTCATTCTTGTGATACTTCACTTAGAAGAATGGTCTCCAGTTCCATTCAGGTTAATACAAGAAGTGTTAGTTCACCATTTTTTTAATGGCTGAGTAGTACTCCATGGTATACAAATGCCACATTTTATTAATCCCCTCATGTATTGATGGACACTTGGGTTGTTTCCACATCTTTGCAATTGTGAATTGTGCTGCTATAAACATTTGAGTGCAAGTGTCTTTTTTATAGAATGTGTTTTTTGCCTTTGGGAAATACCCAGTAGTAGGATTGCTGGATCAAATGGTAGTTCTACTTTTAGTTCTCTGAGGTGTCTCCACACTACTTTCTGTAGAGGTTGTACTACTTTGCTGTAGCTTATTTTCTGAAGGAGAAATATCTTTCAGCTGGGTTGGTTCACTATGTGATATTGCTTTCCCTAGGCTCAGAAAAAAAAAGGCTTACATTAAAAAAGAGAATTTAAAAGGTCCATCTTCCTTTTGTTTCCAATTCCCTGATTTTTAAGGGCATAAGTAATTTACATAGTAAATATATATAACATTTCTAAATAAAATATTGTACAGAAAATAAATATAACATATACAGCAAAGATAAAAGAAAGTTTTTTGCCCAACTGAGTCTGGGTGAAAATTAATAAAACTTTTTGTTAAAATTATTAGATTAAAAAGGAAGATGATATATTTTAGACATTTTTAATATTATAGTGTTTTGTGTTGTTTTCATTACCATTCTTCTGTTATAGTCCTGGAGTAATAATTTAACATGGTGGGTGTGTGTGTTTCAGTAGCCAAATGCTGAAGGGGTAAACCATGGCAGGGATGAGTGGGTGGTGATTAAGATAGAATTAAATTTAATAATTTTTTCTCTGATATTAAAATAAATTAGGTAGCCTTTCAAGTAAGAAATAAAATTATTAAAAAGGACAATATATTTTGGGGTATAAAATAAATATGAATTCATTTTAATGTGATTTGCTGAAAGTTTCAATCTGTGACATATTTACTCTTTCTGTTTCCATGTTATAAGCTGACCAGCAGAACATATGGTATTGATAGCCTTCATGTATATTAGTCTCTGATGTCTTGTCAGTTTCATGCAATTTACTGTTTAATCATGACTCCTGGTAGTTGCGAAGTGACTGGACTCTACAAATGGCAGCATTACTTTTATACATAGTACCCTTGATACATGTAAAGGTTATATAAAGGAAACTAAAATTTAACCTCTACTTGGACCTGATTCTCTCTTTATCCCCAGTATGTTCCATGGAAGAAAGGGATGGATAAGGCTTTCTCTATATTTTTCCCCATATTCACAGCTGCATAAAATGAGGATATTTTTGCTACACCATTAAATATTTAAACATGATATTAGGGAGAAAAAGTGTATGCTTTAGTGGAATTGTCAGAGAGAACAACAGACATTCAATCGTATATTTCATTCATGGGTTTCTTATTTTGTGTTATTGCTTTCTACCTCACATAGACTTATTTTCATCACAGTGACTCCAGGCAGCTGTTATAAAACCTAGATTGGAAAGTGTGATTGAGTGAATAAATGGGTGAATAGAGGAAAGAAGTGAAAAAGGCTTGATATAGGATGGAATATTACAAGGCCATTAAATATCATGCTTCTGAGAATTATCATGTGACATTAAAAATAGTTATCTTTAAATATTATAATGAGTAAAAATATAAGCAAGAAATACACCAGCAGTAATAAGAACAGAAACAACAAAAATATCAGATAACATTTACGTAGAGCTGTTTCAGTGCCAGGGACTGTTGTAAGTATACTACTATAAATCAACTCATGTAATTCTCTCAATAATATACTGAAATACAAATAATTCCGTTAGGCTTCCTATTTCACATGAATAGTAAGAGGCAGATCTGTGATTTAAATATAAGTTGTTTGGTTACAAAGTATGCCTTGCAAATACTTATGGAAATTTTGGATTTTATTCTGAGCAAGATGGAAAGCCATTGGCAGGGCATGAGCAGAAGAGTGATATGGACTGACAAGTTGTAGAAAGGATTATTTTTAAGAAAACCTATTAGCAGGAGTGTACCTAGGTGGTGAGACAAGGATAGAATAAAAAAGAGTCTTTAATGAGCCAGAAGTGAGAGATTACTCACTCTCTGATTATGGTGTTAGCAATGGAGGCAGTGAAAAATCAGATTCCAAATATATTTCAAATGCATAACCAATAGGATGTGATGATGGAATGGATAGTGTATGAAGGAGTCAGAGACGATTGTTTATATTTGGCCTAAGCTACTGTAAGGATAGACTTATCTCTCCTGAGTTTATGTAGAAGCTGCCAGCTTGACATAAAAGTGCAATGACATCTTAAAGTCACATTTGTGGTGCTCCTTTGAAGATAATTCCTTAAAAGCAATCATTACATCACGCTATGTCCCTAAGAAGTAGAATACATAGCTCTGGAAACCAAGGGATAGGAGTGGAAGTCTTTGATTCAGCATCATTCTTAGTGATCTCAGTGATACATAGGGAATATCTGTTCATCCTGTTGCAGTCATTTTTGGCTTTGTAGATCTAAAGGCCCTGGCTATCATAAGGTGACACTTCCCTCCTGGGGCACAATAAGATTTCCATTAAACTTAAAGCTATGACTTCCACTTGGGTACTCTGGGGCCCTCATGCCAGAAGACCGTAAGAAGTGGTAGCCAAGAGGAGAGAAATCTAGAATGAGTAGCAGCAGGGGGAGATGATGATATTTACAACTTCAAGATCACATGTGCAGCACAGAACTTACTTTGACCCACTAACTCATTTCTTGTGAGTTTTCCTAGAAATTATGATGAGCTAAAATATCAAAGAAATAGTGCCCATATGATGTAAACTTAGGGAGAGAAGAAAGTTGTTCTGAATGTGCAAAAGATACATTCTATAGGCATTGTTGGTACCCTGGCCAGATCACCTTACCATGTTTATGCATATACCTAATGCTACTGCTGCCATCTTCTCTGGAGACTGCCCACAGCCCAACAGGAATTGTCTCATCCAAGAGATTACACACTCCTGCCTCTGGGAGTGGGAGAGAGCGACAGGCAAATTATAGACTGACAGAGGGTACAAAAGGCCATCTTTTTTACAATAAGGTGGGAAGAACTCTATAGTGTGGTTTGTACACTGGAGCTCCCTGTGGGATCAGATGGAACCTAATCTTCAGTTAAAACAATACCCAGGTTTAGCATTTTTCCCCTTAATCTTGTGTCCTTTACCTGAAAGTACTCCCTCAATATATCACTTTTATCAGGTTTTATATTTAGTAAACCCAACCTAATGCAAAGCAATTAATGTTAATGACAAGATGAAGGGAAAATCCATCTGAGAGAGGCTTACCAAGCAAGAGTGAGGAATGATGTCATATCTGCCCTTAAGTATGTAGCAGAGTAGAAGCTGTTATGTGCCAAATGCAGTGTCTCCCTGTAAAACTTATACGTTGAAACCCTGCCACTCAATGTGATGGTGTTAGGAGATGGGGTAATTAGGATTAGATGAGGTCATTAGGTGGACCCCTCATGAATGGGATCAATGTCCTTATAAAAGTCACAAAAGAGCTTGCTTTCTCTCTCCACCATGTGAGGACACAGAGAAAAGACTGCCACTTATGTATCAGGAAGCAGGCCCTCACCAGACATCAAATCTTCCAGTCCCTTGATTGTGGACTTCCTGTTCTCTAGACTTGTGAGACTTGTTTTTTATAAGCCACTCAGTTTATTATATTTTGTTATAGCAGCCAAAACTTACTAAGACAGAAGTCAACATCCATTCTCTAAGGATGAGTTTGATTAATATATAAGAAAAGTATAAATGAAGTTCTATGTGAGAGCAGAAGAACAAATAGTTCTTGGAGGCTGAGACAAGGAAGAGACAAATTTTCAATTGCATGTGGGCAAATGGGAAGCGTTGATTGACAGTGGAGGAGCACAGCATTCTGGGTGGAAGAAATACCTTGAGTAATACCAGAAGGTCTTTGATGCTGGGATTGGGGATTTGGAACTAAGAAATCCCAGAGGGTTTTTAAGCAGAAATATTATAGTTAAATATAATATATTTAGACAGACCAATCTGGCCATGTTGAGTAGAATGAATTGGCTAAAGAGTTACTAGAAAAAAAATAGATTTATTTCAATAATCTTAAGGTATAATAATGGCTTGACCATGATGATGCTTGCAGGAATGGAAACAAAGGGAAAATCTAACTAATATTTTAAATGTATTTTTCTTTTAATTTCAACTAATTGCCTGAAGATGCAAAAGGGTAGAAAAAGTCAAGGTAAAGAGAGACCAAGATCTTCATCTCTAGAAGAATGATGATAATGCAACCACAAACAGAAACAGCCACTGGTAAAAACAGGTTTGGTTGGAGTGTTAATGAGCAAAACTTGGACATAAATAACTTATATTTAACTTCCATCAAATGTAAATTATTTACAAGACACGTGCTAGTAACTCAGAATAAGAATTTTGAAAGAATTTGAACCTGTGATTTAATAGGTAGCTAGCTCCGTGGATGTGAACCTTCTGAGGGACAGCAAATAAACGCAAATAGAAGAGGGTCATAGACAAACCTTTTACAGAAGTTTTTTAGGGGAATGTCAGAGAAGGATGCTGCAAGCAAGAAGACTAATTAGAGCTAATGCAGTGGTCAGACATTATCAGCATATCTTTTTAAAAATTTCAAATTTAAAAATTTTAAGTGGAAGCTCAGGCAGCTAGGTAGCATATAACTCAGTAGTAGGCATTAGAACCAACATGGTAGCAGAAAGAACATGTTTTTGGAATCAAGTAATCTGTGTTTGTGGCTTCCTAGCTCTGTGTTATTTAACATCTTTAGTATTCAACTTTCTCATCTGTAAAACGCAAATAATACTATCTACCTAATAAATTTGTGTTTGAGAATTGAATGAAATTACCCACATATAGCGCCAAACACAATGTGAGGCCCCTAGTGAGGACTCAATAAATATGTCCTACCACCCCAGCTTCCTTCCAAATTCTCTTCTCTCTTGGATCACTCAACCTCCAACACACACTTTGCTTTTCTTTACTTTTTCCCCAAAGCAATTCATTTATAACTATACTCTCACCATCTATAGGCATAATATTTGTGTTGAGTGTCAGTGTGTGTGTGTGTGTATGTGTGTGTGACTTTGTATTTGCATATTATGGATAATTTTTGTAGTTTAAAGAAAAGAGACCAAAGGTTCTCCCTTTGCTATAATACAATGAATAAATAATACAATCTCCAGAAAAAAGCCAGTGACAGGTCATTGAGATATTCATGCAAATTCCGATATATAGTTTCCTAGTGCTTTGTGAATGTTAAAATTCTGTCACAGATTTTACCTTCCTATTTTCTCCTTGATGACATCTTAGGACTTTCTATTGTCTTGCTTTTGATTATTTGCGTCATGGATTATAATACCTAGGACAATTTAATTCTGAGCCAACTAAACAAAATGAAAATTTGCCCATAAATTTCAGAGATGCTTAATCACAATAGGATTAAGAGTGACAAAGGAACTATTAATAACAAATCAACAACTGATGTGTTCAATAAAAGTCAGTGAAGAACCAAGTAGTTAGCTATCAGACTCTGGCAGCTCTATAGAAAAACAAAGAAATCACTACAACATATAGTAGTATTTATTGAAGAAATAGGTAAAATACATTTTTCTATTCATTTGCATGTTCATTGAACAGCTTGTTTCTGGAATCTATGATTATTTCTCAATATTTTTCTTAATTGCTATCTAGTTCTATGTACATTTTGAAGGAGTAACTCATATATATTAGCATATGTATAATATAGACATGTTAGGCCACTCAGTTCCTCCTTCAAGGAAGGACTTACTGTTCAGCTACAGAAAGTATGGTCAGCATACACCTTCTAGTCATCTCTTTTAAGGTATGGTTCATCTTCAGTCACTTTGCCTGAGGTGACACACTTCCCAGAGCATGTTACATCCAGTGGCTAAGGGAGATGAAGTAGAAAGAACAAACATTTAAGGCCATTGTGGGATATTCTAATGGGCAAAATTTGTTCCACAGCTACCCTCCCATTGGTGAAGACTTCGTAATCCTGAAACATAGTTCAGTTTCTACTTTAGTCAAACTTACTTCCTTCACCTTCCTTTAACAAGTGTTGACCCCTAACAAATACCTTGTCTCAGCATCTGTTACTGCAGTATCCTACCTCCCACAAGTGCTTCATCCTTAATAGTGTAGAGGAGGAAAAATCTTACCTCTTCCCTTTCAAGTTTTTTTTTTCCTGCTTGGCCTGAAAATTAAACTGATGTAAGACAGATCAATAAAAGAAATTTATTTAATATAAGTTTTACCTGGCATGGGAGTCCTCATAAGGAAATGAAAACTCAAAGACACAGTTGGAGTTGAACACTTATATATTATATTAGACAAAGAATAGTAAGTTGTGAAAAAAACAACTAGATGACATGGGGAGGCTTAAAAGGTAAGAGTTACTTTAATAAAATCTGTACAGAATTTTCTTGATCTCAACTTTGAGTCTTTGATGATAAGAATGTTGCTTTCCTTCTAGTATAGGGAGGGCATCTGTCACACATGAATTTCATCTCCTGCTTTTAAGAAACAGAATGAAGGTCAGAGCAATATTTTTGCACCTACTGTCTTTCGAGTGCCTTTAACTTAAAATAGTCAGTATGCCTCAATTGTATATTTTTAACTCCTTCAAGAGACACTTGATAACCGCCAGCTGAATAGAAAAATTATGGTATATTTTTAGCTTCTTCAATAGGTACTTGATAACTGCCAGTCAAATAGAAAAATAAACCATCATTATTGATAATAAGTGTCTATTGAGTATCTAGTCTGTTCTATACACAGTGCATGTAAAGAGTTATTGGACAGCACCTTCAGCCAACAGGACCCTGGAGTAATTGATAGACAGTGTAGAACAATAACTAGTATGATTCATTTCAAAGATATTAAATTAACTTTATTCTCAAATTATTTTATTCCATTCTATGGTTAACGGGTATATTTTCTTTTCTCTTGAGTAGGAAGACATAAGATGATTGCAAAATTATCATAGTTTTAAATACAAATAACCCTTGCAAAAGTAATTTTTTGAAATTCCCTATGCTATTGTCATTGCCATAATCCAACCACACCTTGAACACACTTGTAGTTGAACAAGTTGGGTTGATTGATTCTTTTTATTGAGGGAGAGCCCCACACCATAGGGAACTCTGGGGCCACTTAGTAAGGGATGGTAGGAGGGGCTTGTTATAGGATTTGAAAGTATGATAGGACATTTTGAAAAGGTTTCAAAGAAGTATAGTTTTGTTCTGTATTTGGTGCTGGCATAAAGTGAAAACAAATCTATGATTTTGTGTCTTAAAACTTTTTATTTAGGAGGAGGGAGGAACAGAAATAGGGAGGATGGGGCCTAAGATGTAATTGATAAATAGGAGCAGTTTATCATGTCAGCCAGGAGAGGGAGGTATCTGGTCAAGTTGTGGTTTAGACAGTTTTCTGGCTGTGTGTGTGCATGTGCACGTGTGCGCACGTGTGTGTGTGTGGGAGATAGAGAGAGAGATATCAAATATAACTATGGAGTAGTCCTTTAGTCTTGATTGCCACCAACACATACTGGATTTGTCTGACATTGGTCCTCTGTGATACTGTTTTTGCTCAATAAGAGAACACCACAGACCTATTATTAGCAGTGCTCCAATCTGACAACAGTCAGGGGCTGCTTTATTTCCTTTCTCAACATATGCATAATTGAGATCACATCTTTGCCTAATAATAGCTTTGTTAAAGGGAACTTCTAGAAGGCAAAAAGGAACTGGGCACACAAAAGTAAGAAAAGACAGAAAAGATAACTCTTTTTGACATTACTGTTTTGCTTAGAGTTGACCCATGGCACAGGTACCTGAACTGAAATACTTGGGCCATACGAATAGATGAAGTAGTCTGACATTCATGCACATGTTTGCAGGCCAGCAGGAAAATCCTACTGAACAACTCCCCACATAAAAAATTCCTGTGTATATGAGTTTAAAATTCACCACTTTGGAAACTGAACATGCCATTAATGTGAACATATTAATCCAGGGAAATTATTCCAGAAGAATCAATACTCAGACTGAAATCACACATCTTGTTTTGAGACACACCTTTAGTAATACTGGGTGGTATGACTGGAAACAAGAAATATGCTCAACTTTCCAGAAGGAAACAATTGAACATGGGGAACTCTAAATTCCCTTAAGATGCTCAAACTCTATGATCCTATATGAAATATTTAGCACTTTAACTAGGAATTCTACCTCTTAGATGCAATCAGGACCATGAAGAAACAGAACCCTGGATAATCTGATTTTTCTCATAGCAAAGGCTGCCTCAGGTAAAGAATAGTGTAGTGTTAAAAACAAAGCCCTAAAAGTCAGGAGGCAAAAATTTCAGAATTTGGGGAAGTTTAAGAGATGATAGCTTTGGACTTGTTGGCAGATCATTTCTAGCCGGGAGGCTTTCCAGTAAGAGATGCTGGCCAGCAACAGAAGCAAGAAGCCAAAATAGGTTAAGCCAAGATTAAATGAACACGGTTGCTGGTCTATTCGAGCCAAAGCTGGGATGAATTAACTCTTGACATCAAGGTGAATCCAAAACAATGAACACAGATTACTCATTAAGTCATGGTAGAAGGAGGAATTCAAGACAGGGGTTCTGTAAATAAAGAATCCTGGGTACTTGTTATTCCTACTAGCATAATGTTTGTGGTGCCTTCACCAGTAAATTTAGAAGGATCCATACACAGTTTCTGACAAACTTGACCTTATTGAGCATTTCAAGGGAGAATTAAAGGGAGAAAAGTGTTGTGATAAATCGTGGTAAGTTTATTAGGAGTAAATAAAGTTTTCCCTTATTTTAAGGTCATTTCTTCTTAGAAAATTTGAATTTAATAATAATTAGGAAAATATTACCTCAATATATGTAAATTAAATTTAAAATTTATAAATACCAGAAATCTGGCATTTCCTGAAAAGTGACTGCCACACATTTTACCTAATATATCTAATGAAACATAAATGATATATATATTTTTAAAGTAAGCCATATTCCAGAGAAATTGAAGAACAGGGAGAAACACTAAGAGGAAATTATCACCACTAAGAATAGAACCACTAAAACATTGCTTTGTCAGTACACCAATAAGTTATTGAGAAACACTCCGCTTAGCTATAGTCACAATAATCACATCTCAGAAAATATATATTGGATATTCAAATGCTCTTTTCTTGTGTAAACTCTCAAAGTTACAGAGTAAAATTGATAAGAATTTAATCTATATGTTGGATATGAAAACTGTAAACCCTGCAAAAAATCTTTTAAACATCTACCTTCATGAATAAGAGTTGTCACAGGGATAAGAAATTATATTGTCTTGTTGAACATGCCAACCCCAGAACTCTTCTGAACTCTTGTTTCCAGGCTTTGGTATAAACTCAGTTGGCTCTCTGGTCTTCCAGGTGCTCAGATGAATACTTAGAGTTGAGCTCTCTGAGTCTCAAGCTGTGCTCATGCAATTACTGGGAAGTCAGCTCCTGGCTTGGGTAATGTGTGGCTTGTTTCCTGCAATATCACCACTGTTATTCTCTCTCTCCTGTTTACTCTCAAGAGCCAGGAACCAACCCATCATTCTGTTCACAAAACCAGGTCCATATATCCTCCTAACTGTAGGCATATCTTAGCTTCACCATGATTCACTTTCCAAAACATATATTTTTATCTCTGTGCCCTTAGGGGGAAAAATACTCTGCTTTTAACCAACTCTTTTGTTTACAACCTAAAAGTGGAAGAGATTCACTCTCCTTGAGGAGCTTTGGTTTGGACCAACTGTATAGTTGACATTCAACTATTTTCATCATATAAATGAACAAATAATCTCAGCTATAAAATTCAAACATAAAACTAAAAAAAAAATTACTTACCTATATCGATTTTCCACTTTAAATGATATTAAAGTGAGCCTTGTTGAAGCAAAGTGCATTAAAACAAGAAAAACTATATTTTCCCAGTCAGCACAATCTCTTACGGCTTTGTTTCTTTCTTCTTCTTCACATTTTGCTTTATTTAGCTCTGCATCAAGACTCTGGCTGTTGGTCTTGTTTCCATTATTTTGTCCAGGTAAAGCTTTATGAAGTGCTGTGGAGTTCCACAGCATGGAGGAACAATAGCATAAAGAAAGCTCCTAAACACATTTACAGTCTTTAACAAGCTGGTTAACATCCCCGTTTACTCTGTTTGAACGCATGCAGAATCTCTATTGCTGTATTTTTCACATGAACAAACCCAAGAATGTTGCATTTTAAATAACTTAATCATGATAAAGATACGATTTGAAACACAAACTACTAACAGGCCATTTTAGGGATTATCATCCCTGGATAAATTAAAAGCATAAATATAGGTATTGAAGAAACCTAAAGAAAGAACTTTCAAAATACATTCAAGAACACTTTTATAAAGGTGAGATAAGACAGTGCTACTCAAGAAATCAACCTCTAAATAAAAAACGTTCAATAAAGCCATTTATATTATTATTTTTCAATAAATTCATAAGCTAGTTTTATTAAACTTTAGGATCTGCTAAAAATCTGTCCATGGTTATATTTTATTTATAAATTTTATTTAGATAGACTTGTATTCCAAATATATGTATAATAGTTTAATATTTATAATTTCTACTTTGTGAGCATATAAGCAATGTACCATCATTGTAAAAAATCAGAAAACCTCAAAATTGTAAAGAAGGTGACTGCCAACTCATAATGCATACATATTTAGGTCGACTAACTCCAGAGTTTAAATTTTAACTGACATATGAAGCTTCCTTCTATGATCTGAATGTTTGTGTTCCTTTAAAATTGATATGTGAAAACATAATCACCAATGTGATGACATTTGGAGGTGGGCCTTTGGTTGGTGATTAGGACATAAGGTGAAGTTCTCATGAATGGCATTAGTGACCTTATAAAAGAGGTCTCATAGAGCTCTTCCTATGAGAGAGAACCCTTCCACAGAGAGAGAAGACTCCCTCTATGAACCAGAAATCTTATATATACATAATTATATATATATGACACACATATATATACACACACATGCACATATAATTGGAGGGAAATAATAGTTATGGAAGGGAAAACAATAAATGTGGGCTGAATAGCTATTCTCCTATATTTCACATTTGGCCACTGGAATTATCATGCATAGGGATGATTTTTGTATCTTATCCTCTGTCAAGGTGTATGTGAGAATGCCCTCCTCAGTCTGGGTCCAAGGAAGCAAGCCAGATGAAAGGGCCAGTGCCCAAAGAATGTGAAGGAAAATATAGAGGGAAAGTACAGTTTTTTAAAAGTGCAGACTTGTTGAGAAATCATAACTGAATTGCTTAAAAACATTTATTTGGGGTTACTTGTTTGTAACACATTATCTCTGACTGGTCTAAATGTCAGGAATCTTTTTGTTTTCTTCTCGGTTTTTGATGGTTTTGCTTGAAAGTTACTTTTGCCAACACTACCCTGGCTCATATGAGTGGCTGAAACAACTGTTTTCTCAAATCCCCATCAATGTTTGATTCACCGCCAGCATCCCTACATTTAGATCAGAACTCTGCTTTACAACTTGGCAAGTGTGCTGCACTCCTGACATTATCCTATAGTCACAACTTTTTCCCCTTTACATTTTGAAGCTCTGTTAATGTTTAAATGTCAGTGCTTTAGTTTCAGAAATTGTTTTATATTCAAAACCTTTTGAAACTGAAAGGTTTAGGAAAAAGTCCTCTTAAAAATAATTTAAAAAGCCATAAATAGATGACTGTAGTTATGCAATATTACCAAGAGTTGCCTACCAATTTTTCTCTTGTGTAATGATAAGAATACCCTTTTTCCTCTCACAAAAATAGTTTCTTTAGTTTTCAGATTTTGATGGACACACAAAGCACAGTGGTATAAACATAGATTTTATATATATTTATAACTTCTTAAACATTTTGCAAAGCTAATTTAAGAGACAAATTTTACAATAAATGAGATGGTTTTAGCTGAAAATACCCTATATTTGTCATCTATCGGTTGGTAATAAATTACCCTAAAACATAGTGGCTTAAAACATTAGTTATTCATTATTTCAGTCTCTGTAGGTCAAGAACCCAAGTGTGGCTTCTTAACTGGGTGCCTCAAATTCAATCTCTCTCTCAAGGCTGCTGTCAAGGTGTGGGCAGAGACGCAGTCACCTCCAGGATTGACTGGGGAAGGATCCCCTCTGAGCTCACTCACATGGCTGTTGGCTGGTTTCAGGTCAGCACTGGCTGTTGCCTGAAGACTTCAGTTCTTTGCCACGTGGGCCTGTCTGTAGGACCTCTCACAACATAATAGCTAGCTTCTGCCAGAGGGAGGGCTCCAAGGGAGAGGGAGAGAGAGTAAGCAAAATGGAAGTCACAATTATTTTGTAACCTAATCTCAGAAGTGACATCTCGTTTTCGATGTGTTTCATTTGTTAGCAGTGACTTAGTAGGGCTAATCCATACTCAAGGTGAGAGGTTTACTCACGGATGTGAATAACAGAAAAGAATCTGGGTAGCTATTTTAGATCCTATTTGTTGGTTTCCTCTCACTCTCTCGTAGGTAGGTATGCTATTCACAATTCAACTTTGAGATACATATAATATGCCTTAAAATCAAACTGTAAACTTCTGACTTTTTTTTTCCTGAAAACAAAATGTTTATTGCAAGACTGTCATTTCTGTATAGCATGCCGATGTATCATTTTGAAATGTATTTTGGATTCTGAACTGACATTGTACTGTCGAAGTAACTACATTCATTTACTTACACTGTTTGACTGTGTCTTTACCAGACAGGGAGCAAAATCAGTACTTACATTGTTAATACCCAGTATGCATGGCAGTACTTACAATGCTTACTTATGTCAATAGTATTAGGGAGATTTTGGAAGTTAAATCAAGGGTAATTTTCCCCCAAAATAGTTTGAAAATAGATTGTATGCATTTTAAACTATTTTTTAATTCTTTTGGTGGCATCTGTTCTTTAACGTTGATTATAAGATATGAGTTGTTCTTTGGTAAAATTGAGACTTAGGTACACAATTATCTCCTTGAAGCTTTTTTCAACTTTCCAAAGGATATTAATTCTGGAAATGACTATTTACAAGGAAATTCATTAGGGAAATGCTATGGTTAACTTTTCTTCTTTGGAAATTATATTAATGCTTTACATTCACTGTTCATTTATTCTGTTTGCTACATGATTTATTCATGGCCAAAATTTCTTTTTAGCAAAAAATAAATATAAACAATGTATTAATTTTAAAGTTTGGAAGTTACTCTGACTTTTTTTTTCTTTTTTTTTTAATTTCAGAATATTATGGGGGTACAACACTTTGGTTATGTATATTGCCTATATTGTATTTATTTTAAAAGTAAGAGAAAATTTAACTTACATTTTTGTAGTGTTTGATCATTTATGAAATATTTTCTCATGATTTTTATCTTTCATGATTATAACAAGCTTATTCAGAGAAATAAGTCTGCTCTATTTATAAATAAAGAAACTTGATCAGAGATGATAAGTGATTTAATCAAGGTGAGAAAACTAGTGAAGATCACAGGCAAAGCTTGCACTGTGACTTGAACCTAAGTCTTAATTAGTGCCTACGTCAGTCAGTTTCTAAATAATTACACTTGCTAATTTTCTGTTGTACTTATTAAGTACATTTCATATATTATTTTTAGATATTTTTAGGTTCTACTATATTCGCTGAATTTAAAAAGTATTAGGTTTCATTTCACTTAGCCTTTAGTAGTTTCTTTCTCAATGATTTTCTCCCTACCACCTCCTCCCCAAATCTCATGTTTCATAGATATGTCTATGGATGGGGCAAAATACAAAGATATATTCATTCTGGCCCTGGATGTCATAAAAGCACCTCAAACAATAAATTTCTACTATATTCTTCTGCTGTCTTCCCATTTAAAAATTAACACCAACATTCATCTCATTGCTTAAAATGTGAAACTTAAAGAGTCATCCTTTATCTCTCTCTGTACGTTACCTCCACATGCTATCTTCTAAATCTTTTGTATTTACCTTCAAGCAAATCCATAATATGTTCACTTTCCTCCATCTCTGTAGTCATCACCCTAATCCATGCCAGCATCAGCTTTTGATGGTTCTACTCCTAATTGGTCTCTTGCCCTTGTTCCTAAGGGCAAGACCAATTAGGTCTTCTCCTCCACAGCAGACAGAGTGGTAGTGCAACAACATAAACCAAATTGTATCACTTACTACGGGGAAATCTGTTAATACATTCTCATGGCACTTAAACACAAAAACAAACCCCAGTTCTTGACAGTATTAGTGTAGGTAATTCTGGCTAATATAACAGATACATCTCAAAATTGCAGAGGTGTAATGCAGTAAATGCTTATATCTTGCTCACGTAAATATCATAACCAATTTTTCTTATCTTCTACCTCTTTTCTAAAGGTGTTCAGTAGTCCAGGTGTTTTCAAGTCATGGCTCCACCAGTTTCCACAGGTAACTTTCAAGGTTGCCATTACATGTTTATATCTAGCCCGTACAAAGAGCATAGAGGATCACGCATGGGAATTTTTATTGGTCAGGGCTGAAGTGACAAAGAGATGTTTCTTGAACATTCTAAACTCACCCCTACACTCCTCCTTTGTTTGGCTTTGTCTTCCACTCAGGACATTGCTGGTTCCTTTCTACAAATTATGTTTAATTTCAATTGTCAACTGCTCAGAAAGAATATTACTAAAAATGATATAAAATAACTACCAGTCATTCTATTTCAGAACCCTTATTTACTTTATTTCTGGACCTTCTCACAATCTGAAATCATCCTATACATTCATCTTTTCACTCCCTGATTGTTTGCCATCTGCCTCTTTCTAAGCTTCCCTGAGAATGGAGTTCTTTTCTCTCATGCTCACTGCTGTACATTTGTGCTTAGAAGAAGGACTGGCATTTCATGGGCAGTTAATTAAAAATATTTTGAATGAATCAATTAATCAATCTGTATATAAAACCGATCATCACTGCTACTAAAGATATACAATTAAAAGAGCTAATTCTTCCATCTTGATAAAATGAAGCACCAGAAAGCTTTAAGGAGAATCACAAAATTTGCACAGTGAGCCAGAAGGTGACTGAGGAGAAAAACTGGAGTTTCAGACCCCTTACCTAAGGTTTTATTGAAGAACTGTGCAGGAGTTCTAATTAGCAGTCAAGCATTTCCATATATAATATGCTATAATTTCTCAGGAGACATGTCTACACAGGTTCTTAAAAGATTTAACTATCCTCCCTCCTCCCACATTAACTTCTCCACCCCCTTTATTTTTGCTAAATGAGAGATATTAGTTCAAATGCAGAAGAAACTGAAGAGTACGATTAAAAACACTATTTGTATTTACCAAAGTTTTTTTTTTCCTTCAATTTTTCCATTTCACTCTCTACCTGATAGGTTCCTCAGAGAAACAGGAAAAAAAAAATATATATATATATATATAACACATGTGTGTGTGTGCGTGTGCTTTATTATAAGAAATTGGCTCATGTGATGATAGTGGAAGCCAGCAAGTCCCAGGATTTGCAAGATGAGTCAGCAATAAGGAGTCTGGGAGAGCCAAAGGTTTAGTTCCAATCCATGCCCAAAGACCTAAGAACCCGGAGAGCTGATGCTGGCTGATGGTGTACTTCCAGGCTCAAGACCAAGGCTGATGTTTCAGTTTGAGCCCGAAAGCAGGAAAAAACTGATGTTCCAGCTTAAAGGCAGTAGGGCAGAAATAATTCTCTCTTACTCAGCCTTTTTTGTTCTATTCAAGACTTCAACTGATTGGAGAAGGCTCACCTACTTAAGGAGGGCAATGTGCTTTATACAGTTTACCCATTTAAATGTCAATCCCATCCAAATACACCCTCAGAGACAGACCCAGAATAATGTTTGACCAAATATCTGGGCACCTCATGGCCTAGTGAAGTTGACGCATAAAATTAATCATCACACAACCTTAGACAGGTTTTAGTCAGAACACCAATGAAAACAGAAGCTTATTTGGTTGATGATTTGCGATAACGTGTTATCATTTCAGAGCTTCAGTATTTGGTATTTAATTCAGTAAAATAATGTCTAGTTATAAAAGAATATTCAGTAGAGTTGCACTTTTTCAGAGAATGTTAATCATGAAAAAATTTAAAAGAAGCTGTATGTTCGCCTCACTTAGCAAAAGCATTATCATTAATCTCATTGTATTTATTAAATATCTAGTTTAGTAGTTGAATTTCAAGAAAAAAGAAAAGGAAAATTTCTCATAAAAGACATGGCAATTGTAACTACATTTAGGAAACAGTTTATAAACAAATCAAATCATATGGGAACAAAGATCTCTAATTGTATTTTCATGGTCTAGCTAATAACACCATTGTTAAATACAATTAATTTCTGCTCTAGTAAAATAATATGAATAACCTCAATCATTTGCCCAGTGTCTTAGACTTTATGTAATTGGGTTATAAATCCTTGTAACAAGCTTTGCCTTTTGCACATCTTGAACCAGCTATTTCCTGATTTGGCATGTCTTTCACTTCATATATTTTAGTAACAGGATCTAAGTAACCTGGTCCCTAGAGAATGGGTTCTATGTAGGACAAGTTTAATTCACTGTAATAACTCAATGTCTAAAGCAGTATTTTATTTTTAAATTTTCCAAATACATTGGATTTGGATAATGAAAATTTGCATTAGGTAAAGAAGTAAAAACATTTATGATGTTGCAAGAATAATACTCTGAAAAAATTGATAAAGTAAAACTTGTGTACCAAGAATTTGCCATAAGTTTTAGCTAAATAGACAGAGTGAGGAATTCAGAAGCTATATGTCATATACAACTGATAAAAAAATGTAGACTGTAGAGATGGGGAATTAGAGAATTTCTATTGAGGCTATCCATGCAAGGAAATGAAAAACAGGGTCATATGAAATATGTCAGCAAAGTAATTGTCAAGTGAATGCCTAAGAGAAGCCATGGAAGGTAGGGTAGTGGTTGACAGCAAGAAATTTAGAACAAGAGAGACTTGTTATTCATATCCTGGCTCTTGCCATTTTCTGTGTGTCTTGAGACAAGTGACTTAGTCTCAGGGATTCTTTTTAAAATGAATTAAGTAAACCTAACTGAAAAAGTCATGGATGATATTGAATTAAATACAGTAATATGCAGTGAGTAAGGGCCTAATGACTGTGATGTGGGGCCACTGCCACTGCTCTTGACAACAAAGAAGATGATGATGATGATGATCCCTCAGGCACAGTCATATGCTGGCAACCTATTTAGATTTGTCTTTTTATAGATTATCCATAACAAATGTTGATATGACTTTATTCTAGTATTAGGCATGTTTGAAAACTATTTATTTTTATTTATTTATAGAATAGAACATAAACTGGCTTTAATACTAAGTCTATGGACAAATACATAACCAACATCCCACAACAATTCCCTAGTATAACATTTTTATTGAAAATTTTTAAACTTGTCTTGTGTACACCTTAATTTAGATATAGCAAGATGGACTACATATTAAATTGTAGCTAAAGAATAGTTTGTGCTCACTAGCTGGCACCAAGTTTGGTCCAAATATGTTGATTTCCTTAATAATCTTGGAACATGATTATTCTACATGGCCAGTTAGACCAAGAAGACTATAATAAAAGAATATTTTCTGAAGAATGACCAGATTATATGACAGAATTTTAATTTTATTGACTCTTTGGATTATACTCATCTTTCATACACATAGAACAAAAAAACTGAGATTTATATACTTACCACAGTCATCACACCAGACATCATGATGATCCATTAGCATGCTTTAATTATTAGTGGCTCAATGAAATTTGAAAATTAATCCAATGGATTATGCACCTTTTTGGGTAAATGCTACTGGGGCTTAAGGACTGTCAAACTCCCATGTAAAAACCTCCAATATCCATTCTTTGTGCTCTCCTGGGATGGAGACAGGGAGACATGTGCAGAGTTCCCCTGTTAAGAAGGATTAGAGCTGGGCCCAAGAGAGATAAAGGGTCTGGGGGGAGAAGGTCTCCATAGCCTCTGTTTTGATAAGGAAGGCAAAGGCAGCATCTTGTGGAACAACCTAAAGGACCCTGGGGCAGCAAGACAGACAATTCATTTCATTGATCTATTGATTCATGCATCCAACCATTCCTCAGCATTCACCTAACTAAAACCATTTAATGTATTCTCCCCTTTGTTAATGTTTTAGGTTGCCTTTGACAATAACTACAAATAATGACTATGGTGCCATTTTGCCCTAACATTAAACACTGCTTCCTTTTCAAGGAAAAACTCAGAATCTCAGGGGAAAAAATTGATAGCTAAAAAGAAATTTTCTTTTGTTTAGCAACTACAGCTTTTCTCTGTAGGTTGACACAACTCAAAAGCTCTGGTAATTAATCATCAAATGAAGTGGTAAATAGGTGAAGTATTTTTATGTTGATTTTTGATAATTACTTATGCTTGAAATATATGACTCTCTGCATAATGGTGTATATAAATATTTCATTTCCAGCTACGGTAATAGGTACATTACAAAGGAAATGCTTATAAAATTATTATAATGTAATTGCTCTGAAAGGGCAAATTTGAAGAGAACAACAAATGAGTAGTTAGTTGTCTGAGTAGATGAGAGAGCAGGCTGTAAGGACCAACATATACTTAAGATTTACTGCAATTTCTTGCTTAGATTACTCCCACTTCTTTGACTGGAGTTAAACTGCCTTGAAGTATATAATACATTCATCACCGTAGAAATGAAACTGAACTATGTGGGGAAAAGACCATATAAGAGATGGGCAAAAGAAAGCAGTTCTATCTACCACCACACTTCAGAAAGCACTGAAAAGTGGTTTCTTTTTTAAGCAGTTGTTTCTTATTTTCAATATTTTTATTAGCTTACATGTTTCAAGTAAACTGGGCATTGAAAAAGTCCATACTGTTTTAAGTATATCATAAAGAGGGAGGTTAAAAGAAAGATATTTTGGAAAATAGAGAGGAAACAGTAGGAGATGAAGAACATGAAACTGAACAAATGGTATATTTCTATTTCTTGATTTTTTTGTATTCTTTTTTATGCCCTCCCACACAGGAATGAAATTTGGTTAGAAATATACCACCTGACCTGGAGAGGTGGGACCACCTACATTGGATTTTACAGCATCCTTAATTAATAAAGACATATCAGTAAAACATAAAAATTCAATTGGTACTTAACTTGGAAGCACAATTTCCATAAGTGATAGTCATGCCTTCCTAGACTGAGCTCCTTCCCAACTTTTCCTTTCCCTTTTCTTGCAGATTCCTAGTGCTTTACACAAGTCTCTAACTCTTAGCATTTGCCCTGTGGAATTGAATTTCCAATTCTCTCCTTCTAACTCCAACACTATAAAAGGCATAGTTTGGTATTTCTTTCCTAGTTTTCAACAATTCAGATTAAACTATAGATTTATCAGCCTTCTTTCACTGGTTCTTTGGAATATATCTCACTTGTGGTCTTGCCAGGAGGGTCATTCTTTGTATTTTGTTCTTTATACCAACAGGGTTGAGCGTTTAAGCTGGGCTAGGCCAGTGATCACACTACATCCCCGTGGGAAGAGTGATTGATTCAAAGATGGGCACAAGAACCCAGAAAGGCCAGTTGAGAATTGTCCTGTGGACTTTCCTTCTGGGAATGGCGGGGGATACTGTCTACACTTTGGATCACTAGCTGTAAGCATGCAGAGTTATGATTTCCAGGAGTCATCTTTCTCAGTGGGGCAAAAGTCTTATCTGCAGCAGGAATGAAAAGAGAAGCACAGATAAGCAAAACCGATAAATAGAGGCAGAGCCATGATGTCCCTTTAATCCTGATTCTATCTGTACCTGAAACAAACATCTTTGTTACATGAACTTATTATTAACTATTGATTTTAAGTTAGTTTGGGGTGGGCTCCTATAGTGCATGTGAGTGAATGAGTTAATCCAAACCAAAACATTTATACTGTTCATCAAACAATTAAGTTGTAGAATTTGTGGGAATGTTAATTTGTAGATAATTATAATATGTGTAAATATCATATGTGATAACTTATAATACATTTATTTAATTTGGCTAGAGCATAAAGTTTTCAGATATCATATGTGTTTGTTATCTTTCACAATTATTCTCTGAGTTATTAAACACAAGCATTAACTGGCTTAGTTATTTCATCATAACCATGCAGCTAATAAATATTCAAGGCGGATTAGAACTCAGATGTCTTAATGCCCATTTTAGAACTTTTCCTTGATACTAAATACCTCTTTCTTTTCTGTGACACCTTTTCTACTATGACTTTTCCCAACCTCTGGGCCACTCCTCTCTGATATGGTAGGTGTTCACCAATGTGACAACATATGATTCTGTTATGTTCCCCAACCCCCCTTCACAAGCTCTCCCCACTCAAACACATACATTGTTCACCTCTGCTGTAGAAGGTGTGACTAAACAGAGGGGATGGTAAAAGTACAGTCCTAGGAATGATAAATACATGACAAACTAAGACATCCTGTATGTGCAACTTACACTTGATTTAAAGATATCCCAGAAATATAAAAAGAGTGGAATTTTATAGACAGTAAAATCTTCATGTGAAATCTTACTCTTTCCACAAAGAAGAAGCCAGGACTCTTTGTTAATCAATTAAAATGATTTAGTTATAAATAATGCAAAATACCTTTTTTTAAAAGAAGGTATAGACTGTTAAAAGATGAAGGAAGTCTGAAAATATCTACCTCACCTGTCTTCTTTTTATTGGTTCAAAAATAATGTCAAAATTTAGGGAATATCTTACTTTCACTCATATTGTAAAAAGGAAAATCTAAAGTGATTATTAGGAGGGGTTGGCTCAGGCAATTATGAAGGCTGAGAAGTCTCGATATCTGATCCCTAGAGAATGAGGCCCAGAAAAGCTAGTAGTGTAGTTTCGGTCCAAACCTGAGGGCGTGAGAATCAGGGGAGCAGATGGTTTACGTCCCTGGCTGAAACTGAAGGCCTGAGAATCAGGAATGTTGATGTATAAGTACAGGAGAACACAGATTTCTCAGCTCAAGCAAAGTGCAAATTTGCTCTTTCTTGGCCTTTGTGTTCTATGCTGGACCTCAAAGGACTGGAATATACCCACTGGAATTGGTGAGAGTGATCTTCTTTACTCAGTCTACAGATTCAAATGCCAATCTATTCTGGAAACACCCTCACAAATACACCCATAAATAATGTTTTACCAGATATCTGGGCATTCCTTAGCTCAGCCAAGGTGACACGTACAATTAACTATTATAGCAGGTTTTAAAATTGGTTGTAGGTTCCTACAGAGAAGGAACATATTGTATTATTGATTCTCATTTATTGTTCCAGCTCACATCTTGAATATACTCCTGGAAGCTGTGAGATTAAGCTCCTCAGACTTTCTGCTACAGCAAGTATCATTGACATACAACCCTGGCTGCTTTGCTTTAAAATTCATTCCTTTGTGTGTGCCAAGGCATTTCCTCTCACAGATGATCCCTATTAACATCTGTGTGTGGCAGGGAGACTAAGGCAGACCCTCTCCTGGGGAACATGGAATCTCTTTGTCAGGTGACTCTGGCTCAAAAAAATCTTTGATATATTTGACGAATATTTCTTAGACTGCATGTCAGTTTGGGATGATGCTAGCTGATTTCCTCTTTCTCTCTTCTTCTCTTTGGGTCAGACTTTTTTTGGGGTCTGATGGCTCTCCCAGTTTCCTCCAAGTTTTTCCTATTTTTTTTCACACAGATATTTCCCTAATAAAACCCTTGTACATTTAATCTCATATTACCATCTACTTAGAAGAGGACCATCTAAGTGGCTGCCTGGTAAATATTTGCTCCTGATTTTAGCCTATCTAAAAATGACAAAGTAGAGCTTATCATGTACTTAGTTGTGGAATATTGAAGTCAGAGTCATTTATTTTTTATGATTGTGACCTCTAATCCTTAATATTATTGGCAAATGGTGTTTTATTCCTTATTTTGAAGCAAAAATGCATTATGTTTTATACTCTAATACCTGAAGATTAATTTATCAGAAGTTACTTTTGGTAATATAAATGTCAGGAGATATATTTCTTTCCTTAAAAAACTGTAAGTGCATATGTTTTAATTTTATTTTACAGAAATGTCAGCATTTTCTCATGCTGGCAAAAATGTTGTCTACACTTAATGCCAGTATTTCAGAATACTTTCATTATTAAAGATTTTCCAGCTATAAATTTTTGTAATTTATAGAAAAAATTTAAATCAAGAATAAAGTAATCATTATAAATTAATAAATTAAAAAGACATACTGATTAAATATGTTTTGTATGAGAACATAACAGTTCATAAATAAAGAATTGATGTTCTATTCTTAAGTTGGTAACACATGACATTACTCCTTAGGCTATAATTTTAGCCTCATAGATATGCTTAATCAGAATGGTGTGAGATTTACAAATAAGACAAAAGCTTCAAATGTTCTGTTGATTTTCCTCAGGAGGTAAGAAACACATTTCTTTTTCCTTTTTCAAATTTTTTTTAACCCTGATCTCATGGGTTTTCATCACAAGAGGAGTCCATTTCCTAGCAAAAATTGTTTATAGCATTGTGAACACACAACACAGGCACAGGCACCACAGTAGAAATACAGAAAGTCAACGTGCTACCGAAGCTTTTGCAAAAGCTCTGTGCTTTTGGATGTAGGATAGTATCTGACAAAAAAAAAAAAGATGAAAGAAAAATTTTATATCAGTATTAGGTGAAGTCACAAGTTCCCTTTACTAGAGACAATACAACCATATCTACTGGTCTTACACGTCTTCTTTATTCCATCTGTAAAAATCTACATGATTTCCCTTTTTGAAGCAGGTAGTTACAGTCCTTTCCTTCAATATGGTTAACACCAAGTTAATCAGGTTTACAGGCAGTGAAATAATATATAATGGAGCAAGACAACTGGTCTTACTTTGTCTCTTTCCTCTACTCAAAATGCTGTTGCAGATGTGAAGACCTCTGAAGCTTTGTCAAGTCACACTTCACAAAGCATCGAATATGTATTATTGAATATACTTGTCTGCACATAAACAGTACAAAATAAATTCCTATTATCTCACTAAGGTCATTTCCAGGTGGGTGAACAAACACCCCCATGGGGATTTTAAAAATGACCCTTCACCCTGGAAAAGAAGTCAAATTGGAGAGGAAAACAAAGAGGTTGCTATGTACAGCCAAGTACCTCTGTGGCTCAAATGGCTCCTTTTGACTCTACTCAGAAAGGAGGCATGGATCCTTGCAGTTAATTAAAAGCTATTTAAATAAGATAATTTTCTTCGTCCAGGAGTCTGGAAATTTTCCTGTCAGAAATATTATAAGGAGTTAATTGTCTCCCCAAGATCCCTTGGGCACTTTATGCTGCGCTTTGCAGACCTTCTCTGATGAAGGCTGCTTCCTAACAATTTGAGGCAAATCTCATGGCAGCCTTTATGGGGCTTCTGCCTAAGCAATAAAATCCTCCTTGTTTCTAAAGAGCCACTGTTTAATTTCGGGCAATCCCTGTGGAAAGTGAGATATGTTTCCACAAATGTGGGAGGTTGGTAATGAACACTTTTACGACCCATATAATCAAATCTCTCTTTCTCATCATCACCTCTTATTTGCTTATCCCAGGCTGAAGCTACCCGAGCCCCTCCCTCAATTCCATTAAATAATAAAGCAGCCCAACCAAGCCATAGATGGAGCTGTTCACCTGTAACATAAAAATGCACTCTCAATTAAGCTTCCCTTTTGCTTCAACAAGACACTAAAAAGTTCCTAAGTTCCTTCCATTTTCTTGTTACTTGTCTCCAGTTGTATAAAAGAAAATTAACCATACTCTTTTAACAAATACAACTAAATGGATAGCTATGAATTATCATCAGGTTTATGCCATTTATACAATTAAATATTTAAATAAAAAAGGATAGATTAATTAATTAGGATTTTAAACAGCTGTTATTTGTATTATTTGTATTTTTTCTTACCTCAAGCAGTAAAGGCATTTTTGTACTTATTTATTTTGATGTGATACAATTCTACTATATATGCACATGGTGGAGAAACTTTCATTCGTGAGTACCTAAAGGCAACTGTATTCTCCACAGTATTTGTGATTTTTTTCCTAGCTAATTAAAACTCTTATTCAGCCTGCCTCTGACAAACCCTCTCATTAAGGAAGGAAAAGGGTTGCCTGGATTCCTAAAAAAATATCCTCACATCTTAGCTAGTTACTGTTATGGGGAATAAAACGTTGACTTTCAATTCTAATCCATTTTTTTAACCCTCTGTCACTCATTTACTTATTTCTGTATCCATATTTTCTCTCTATGTCATTTGCTTTTTCATAAAACTCTAAATAATTTGCACACCAATATTTATCATCATTCCCAGAACAAATGTCAATTCCCTTCGCCTCCTACCCTCGTCACCTTTTAGGAAAAGCCTCCTTGGGCAATCTCTCCAAGTAATTTAACTCTGAAAACATGACAATATGCTTTCTAATGAACTACTACACAAGTATGTGTTCAGATTTTTTATTTTTTAATTTTTTAGTTTCAGGGAAGCAAACTCCATAAGCAATATTAAAAAAAATATATTTTACCTAAAATTTTTTTAAGTTGTTTCTTCCTTAGCTTATGGTCTTTCCCTTCTTTACACCTCCCGTCCTCCTCCTTCTACCTTTTCTTCCTCTTCACTTTTTTCTCCTTTTTCCACTATACTTGCTCCTAAGAAAATTTCAGATCTCTTTCATTCCTTGTTTCTAACTCCATGTCCTGCCAGCACCGTACTGCCAACTGCAAACTTGGGGCCTGAACTCAAGACTCTATCTGTAAAGTGCAACCTCCCTGTGTTCCGGAAGACAAGGAGAAGGTTAGCTAAGCCCTCTCTGCAATGGGGGGACGTGATGGGAAGCAGGAGCATGACTTTCTTAGAGATGTGGTTGATAGAGTTGAAGAAAAGATATTAATATTGTCTTAAGGGGGAGAGCCATGGGTCAAGGTTGAGACAAGAATAAAGATTTCAGGTGCAAAGATCAGAGATAGTTGTAAGCCGAGAAGTCTGGGGCAGTAGTAATGATGAGTGTGATAGGTAGAATTTTAAGATGACCCCAAGACGTCCTCTGCCCTGGTGTACACATCCTGTCTGCTCCTCTGAACTCTGTACGTAAGGAATTTTACTTGCATGAGTAATTTAATTTAACTTATGTTATATGGCACTGTTGACTGAGAGATAGGGAGATTATCCAAGTAGAGTGACTTAATCACATAGCCTTTTAAAATATATAGTTTTCTCCTGCTGGTTCCAGAAGATAAGTCAGAGATGCAAAGCAGAAATATTTGACATATTGTTGGCTAGAAGATGATGGAGACCACATGGCAATAAACGTAGGTGGCCCCTGGGAACTGAGAGCAGCACCCAGTTGACAGCAAGCATAGGAATGAGGATATGGTCTCATAACTGCAAGGAACTAGATTCGGCCAATAAGAATGAGCTTGGAAGCACAAATTTCCACTTTGCCTAAAAATGAGAAGTCAGTCTGGCTGACACTTTGATTTCAGTCTTATGATACCCTAAGCAGAAAACAAAGCCAAACTGTGCTAGAATTCGGACCTAGAACTGTGAGCTAATAAATAGGTATTATGTTAATGTGCTAAGTTTGTGGTAAATCTTTATGCAGCAATAGAAAACCCTTACACATAAGCCAGAGAGTAAAAATGATCAGCTCTCAGATGTAGAATTTATGTAATTGTCGCAATATCTGTACATGGGCAGTATGAATCTATTTAAAGAGTTTGAAGCAAATTCTAATACTGAGTTTATCCATGTTTCTTAATGCCTGCTTCCTAGAACTTTCTATGTGAATATAGAGCCAGAATCTTAAACTTAGTGTGTTTGGAAGCTCCTCTGATTCATTTGCTACCTTTCATTGGCTGTACTGTAACCTGTCTGTGGTAGGCAGAAAAATTGACTCCCAAGAAGTTCCCATCTTAATCCCTGGAACTTCTGCATATATCATGTTATATTACAAGGTTGAATTTATGTTGCAAATGGATTAAATTTGCTAATCAGTTTACATTAGGAAAGGAGATTTACCTGGATTATCTGGACTAACCCAGTAACCACAGGGTTCTTAAGTAGGGAAGAGGGGCACATAGGGAAGAGACAGAACCGGAGAGATCGCATTGTGACAAAGACTTCATCTGCCATTACTGGGTTTGAAGATGGAAAGGTGTCATGGACCAAGGCATAGGGACAGAGTCTAGAAGCTGGGAAAGGCAAGAAAACAGCTTTTTCCCTAGAACCTCCTAGGAAGGCAGTCCTGCTGATAACCTTAATTTTAGATCAGTGAGATTCATTTTGGACATCTTACCTCCACCACTGCAAAATAACAAACTGCATTGTTTTAAGACACTAGGCGTGTGGTAATTTGTTACCATCGCAATAGGAAACAAACACATACATTTTCATTTCATTTTCCTTCTCTAGGTTTATAGCATCACCGACTGCTTAGTTATCCCAGCTACAAATCTCAGCATCATCTCCAATTCTTTCTTCCCTCATATACCTTCTACAGCATATGGACAAGTCCAGAGGATGTTCTGTCACATCATTTATACCTGTTACTTCCATTCCATTGACTGTAACATTATTGGTGCAGGCATTCATAATATATATTGACTGGGCTATTGCAATCATTTCTGCCTTCAGGGCTCACCTGCATCTGTCAGGCTGATCTCAGTGTTATTTTCTACAGCTACAAAAGTGAGCAAAGCATGTCCCTGGATCACAAGCTAAAAACAGCAAAAATAGCCTTTTAATGACTTTCATAACATATAAATTTAATATAATTTCTTACACTGTCTAGAATAATGTTCAAATCTCTGAGAACCTTTGGGAAATCTACTTTTTGCAACTTGAAATGTAATGTTTCTCTCTACTTATCACTTAGTTTGAATCTTTTTGGTCATTCTTACTGTTATTTATATAATATCATGTCTATTTCCAATTTTTTTATCCCACTTTAGATAGCTATCATTCCTGGTCAGTGTAGGGGAAATATTTCTATATTTTACTTATATGTTCCTTGAAATTCAAATTATGAACCATAAAAATTAGCTTCACTAAAGCTGTAACCTATCCCCACCTCAATTCTCTTTCTCTAAATAGAAAAGTTCTCTGTATAACATTAGTCAGTAACATGACAACAAATTCTTCCTGCCAAATGTCAGTATTAAATTGGTGAACCACCATATTTTAAAAATACAAGTATTTTTCAACTTTCATATTTTATGTTAGTGAGACATTCCTAAATTATTCATTCTAGGCTTATGAAGTGTTTCTGGAGATACGGATTTTTTTCACCGATATAGATACATTAAAACCATCATAGAACTGAAAGAGCCTTAATCACACTTCAGCTTCTGGACATCAAATATATAACCAATCTGCAGAAGGTGGTAATGATGCCCTCTCAATGATCTAGAGGTATCCCCCACCACTGAACTTCACAAATATCTTAATTTTGTTCAAAGTTTTCTTTTATAAATTATTACTCTTAGTTCCTATAAATTATCATGTTTTATTTTATTAATCTAGGATACTGAAAATACATTGAACTGTTTCAGGTAAAGACAAGAAGAGTTTCACCTTCCATTAATTCACTTGAATCATTTGAAATTGCCAACATTTGACTATTTTGACTGAAAACATTTCCTATTTTGTTAGTTCAAATATCGCATTTTGTTTAACAACTTGATACATGTATGATTGTAGATGCCTATTTGCCATCTTCCTAATCTAGTCTCTGTTTTCACAACCTTTTTGTACACTGCTGTAGAACCAAAGTTTCTCATCAGCCACTTATGTTACTCATGTACTCAAAACTTTTCACCAATATGAGGAAATCATTTTTCTTTTTGTCTATCCAAGTCATAATAAACCTTTTAAAGTGCAAATCATGTTTTATTTCTGTCTTGAAAAGTTTACAATTACTCAGATTTACATGATATCTTCTCCCTTTTATACAAGTAGAAATAGAATAATTCTATAATTTCATCCTCCTACATAGGAAAAATATATTTAGTGATACATTCCATAAATACATGAGGTTATAATCCAGATTACCTACAGTTAACTGATTATTTAAAATATAAGGGAAAGTTAGAAATAAGCTAGGGGATATGGCAAACCTGAACACTACTGAGACCTATGAGCCAACAAACTATTACTACAAAATCTGATACCAAAATTCTATGGTATAATTGAATTCTAAAAAGATCAATTAAAAGACTGTAAGAAAACCCTTTTTTTCCCTAAGCAGAGAGTGCATGGGCTATTAAGTATATTGGAATTAATGGAAAGTATAAACTATTGATTTCTGGAGAATGTTGGCAAATATCCATAGATAAGATATTGTGGTTCAGAAAAATGTAGTTTAAAGAAATGTGGGTCATAGAATAAAGACATCAGGAAGGCAAATTGAAAACTTATTGATCATTTGGAGATGAAAGAATATAGCAGTTGTGGTCTAGTAGAACTGGCCTTGACTTCTATGTCTGGTTCTGATTTTGCGACATTAGGGAAAGTAGCTTTACATCTCTGCCTGCCCCTTAAAACATAATACTAGTAATGGGTTTCATGAAGGATAAAAAAGCTAAACTCCCCACAATAATTTATACCTACATTGATATATTCTTAGAAAATGTCTTCAACTAAAATATAAACAATTATGCAAATTTAATCACACAAAATGTAAAATTAACCTATGTTTATGTATGTTCAAAGGTGTATATTTTACATGCATATACATGCATACCTTTTTAGATCTATGAAGTTGTTCCATATGTTAGCCCATCATGCACATCATATTATATAATGACAATCTGTAAAACAAAATAATGAAAGGCTGACATTAATACACCTGGAGAATAATATCAATCCAGGAATCCTGAAATTAATTCACACAAAAGCTTTTTGAGTTAAATAGACTAAATAAACATGAAATTAGGGTTTTCTGTAGTGTGTTTCATATTTTCCAATCAATACATAATACCCCTAGATAATGTGAATAGGACATGGATATCAGCACATATTAAGAGCAGATTGAGGATCCCATAGAACACTTAGAATGGACAGAAGTTTCTTGTCTTCAAATCCAGTTTCAGATCTCAGCTACCCAGCATTCTTGAAGTCATGGTACTCAATTGCCCCATTAATTTTTTATAACCCTAACCTTCTATGCCCAGCACTGATTGCTCTGACATCACAGAAAATCAGTAATTTAAATGAATTAAAATGTGTTTGGGGATTTGGGGAGCCTTTGGGGAGATTCCTCAGTACAATGGAAATTAATCTAGGGAAGGATGAGTAACAAACCCTCTTTAAATCATTAGAATAAATCTTTTTTCTTTTAAAATATTAAGGGGGAACAAATGTTTTTGTTACATGGATAACTTTTATAATGTCTAAGTCAGGGATATTAGTGTGCCCATCACCCAAATACTGTTCATTGTACCCGTTAGGAAGGTTTTTACCTCTCCCCTCCCTCCACCTCCCCCCTTCTTGATTTCCAATGACTTTTACTTCTCTGTGCCCATGTGTGCCCATCGATTAGTTCCAAATTATTAGAGAGTACATGTGGTGTTTTTCTTTCTATTCTTGAGATACTTCACTTAGGATAAATGTCTACAGAATAAATCTTGAAGAAATAGAATTACACACAATAGTAAACTGTAAGTAATTTAGCCAAAACGTTAAGGTATGTTAAGTTGTTGATGGCATACTGACACTCCGAATTTCACCAACACATATTCTCCTATTCCTGTCAGTGATTTGCCTCTGAATATGAAAAATGGTCATACATGACAAGCAACCTCACCAAAGTCCAGCTTTTTGAAGCACAGAAGGAAGCTGCCTTTAATTTATGCTCTTGTCTTGATATCTTTGGAGTCTTATAGAGAAGAGTGCTTCAACTTACTAATTCTCATAATTTGCCTTTGATTTCTTCTAATTCCTTAGAAAAAAATCCTGGTCTGGGTTTTTAAACATGATTTCTGATGTGTTTCTGTAAGTTCTACTAGCGATAAAGCTTAAATGTCTTCTAGATACATTATAAAAATAAAATTTGCAGTGACTCAAATGTCCTCATACAATCATAATCAGATGTATAGAATATTTTGATAGATTTTGGGGGTTTTGTTGTAGTCATTTTTGTTTTTGTTTTCCTTTGAGAAGGCAGCAATGGATGAAAGTAACTTGAACCTGGTAATGTGTTTTTCCAAATATCATGGTTTTTAAGAAACAGGTTTTCTTAGCTAAATGATGACTCTAAAAATATATTTTTATTTATGTTAGTTACTTCTCTTGCTTTAAGTTTGAAATCTATGAACCACATGCAAATAAAAATATATTTATTAATATTGAAACTTAAAAGCTCATTAAAAAATCCATCCCTACTTTTCCATTTTTTCCTCTTACAAATAAATGATTGGAGAATTTTTCATTCTCAAGAACATTTTTGTGAAGATATCAATGAATGGGGGTTAACTGATGGTATAAAAAGCAGAAAAATTACTTATTTTTATTCCTTCAACACTGTTAACACCAAATAGATCCAAACACTTGCCACCTGTTTGTGTCACTGTCACCTGTCTACCCTGTTTCTTTCCTCTTCTTTCCATTATTTGAATGGAAAGTCACAGGTTTTGAATAATTAATCACACAGAACTGTTTTAAACATGTTTTTGCCCTGAGAGGCCTTTCAAATAATTAGCCTCTTTGAAAGTGTTCAAAGATGTAGCACATTATGCCAAGATCACAAAATCTCCAAATTCTTTGCTTCTTTTTGCTGATCTATAATAACACAATGTTTCTTTATTCCCAGTTGTTGAATAAAACATAGGCAGAAGATGGCACTGTTTCTTCATTGTTTAAAAGCATGTATATACCAGCTAGCAATCTCTTCACTTTAAACAAAAAAAGAAATTTTAAAAAGCTACCTGTAAGGAAAACACACAGGTTTATTAGAAAATGGAGGTAAGACTATATGGCATAAAGCATAATTTATTTGAACACCAGGATAGGAAATAATCAAAAAGTAAATAAGTAAAACACAAAAGTTATATATACCTACTTTCCACTGAAATTGCAGGAAAAGCTCATTTTATAACAGCATTAGTTATATAAGAAAAAATATCACACTCATAGGTGATATAAAGGGATTGGAAGAGTATCAGCACTTAAATTGGAGTTTTTGTGCCATCTTTACTTTTTCAATGCATAAGACTTTAGGCAAGTTACTTCTCTCTGTATCTAAATAATGTCATTTGCAAAATGAAGGTAATAATACCTGTACTGTTTTAAGGATTAAGTGAAAATATAGTAAGTGTTCAATTGATAGCTATTGTTTTATCATACTAGAATATAAAATTTTTGTGGGGCAAAGACCAAAAATATGTCTTTTATCACAATATTATCAACATTTAGCACAATGGCTGACATTTAACAGAAGCATGAAAAATGTTGCTTAAAGGGTTTATATCTAAATTACATAAAAACCTCAAACAACTTGATAGCAAGAAAACAAAAAGCCTAATTTTTTAAAAAGGCAAATAATCTGAAAAGACAGTTTTCAAAAGAGGACATACAAATGGCCAGCAGGCACATGAAAAAATGTTGAACACCACTAATCATCAGGGAAATACAAATAAAAACTACAATGAGATATCACCTCCCACCTTGTTAGCATGGCTATTACCAAAAAGACAAGAGATAACAAGTGTTGAAGAGAAGGTAGGAAGAGAGGAACCCCTGTGCACTGTTGATGGGAATGTAAATTAGTACAGCCATTTTGAAAAACAGTATGGAGGTTTACTAAAATATTAAATATAAAACTACCATATGATCCAGCAATTCCATTTATGTGTATATATTAGAAAATGAAATCAATATGTAGAAAAGATATCTGTATATGTTCATTGCAGCACTATTCACAATAGCCCAGATACGGAATCAACCTAACTGTCCATCAACAGATTAGTGTATAAAGAAAATATGGAATACTATTCAGCTTTTAAAAAGAAAGAAATTTTGTCCTTTGTGACAAAAGGGATGAACCTGGAGGATATTATGCTAAGCAAAATAAGCTAGGTAAAGAAAGAAAAATACCACATGATCTCAGTTATATGTGAAATCTAAAAAACTGGAACTCAAAGAAGCAGAGAGTAGAATAGTGGTTACCAGGGGCTAGGGCAGGGGTTGGAGGAATTGAGGATATGTTGGTCAAAGGATACAACATTTAGACATATTATTTGTTAACATATTAGACAGGAGCAATAAATTCAAGAGATCTATCATACAACATGGTGATTATAGTTAAGAACAATGTATTGTACACTTAAAAATTGCTAAGAGAGTAGATTTTAAATGTTCTCACCCACCAAAAGGTAAATATGTAAGATAATAGATATGTTAACTAGCTAGATTTAGTCATTCCACAATGTTCAACATTATATAAAAACATCCTGTTGTACACCATAAATATACACAATTTTTATTTGTCAAAATAATTAAAAATAAATAAATAAATAAATTTGGTAACTTAACAAAAAAAATAAGTTTTTCCAAGAGCCAGTACAATTTAAAACTGTAACATGTTATATTATTATCTGGAAAACCTTATATAAACTGGAATTTCTGATTTTCCTAATAAGAATTATCAATCTAAAAACCATTTAGCCATTAAAAAAAAAATGTTGCTTTCGTAGAGGGAAACAAACAAACAAACAAACAAAAAAAAAAAGCCCAGAACTTCAATGGATTGTATATTTGTTTTAAATGGCTTTCAAAGAATTGTTGAAAAAGGATATTCAAGTTTTCAGAAGCAATGAGTGAATAATAACAAGTAATCTAAAGAGGTAGAAATAATCTTATGGGGTTTTTTTCTTGTTGTAATTACAGCTGTTAACATTATTACATACAAATAGATGATTATGTCTGAAAATAAAACAAGGAAGAAACTTTTGTCCCTGTGGGATTGCCGAATTTATAGGCAAGACAAGTTATTTGAATCCAATCTACACTGATTAAACATGTACATTTAAAATCATCACACATAAAAACGATGAGCTCACCCATTTAATCTTAGAATTTAACTCCCGAGCAAACCTGAAAAATCAAAATTGCAAATACATGTTGAAAAAGAATGTTAAATGAAAATTCATCTTCTCTTCTCCTTGGGCATATAGTCAGCCTGTATTTCCTCGTCCCCCTTGCAGTTAGGTTCAGCTGTATGACTGATTCCTAGCCAATGGAATGTGAATTGAAGTCATAGGTGCTATTTCCATGTGATGATTTTTAGGAAGTAGATGTGTCCCATAATGGGGTACCAAGGGCAGGGTGGTGGTTGAGACCCACCCAGTAGGGAAAAGTATTTTATTACTCATATGTTTAGAATTGCTAGTGTAAAGCATTTCTCATCCCTTCCACTAGCAAAATGCAAATAGAAAAAAGGGTGGAGGGGTGGCTAAGAATGGAAAACTACAAGGTGGAAAAAAATATAACCTTTTGTATAGATAATTCACTCTGAACAGGAAAACCTGATTTAGACAGGTGAGTGAAAACTAAACTTCCCCTGTGTTTGAGCATTATAAATCATTGGGTCTGTTTGTTCTAGCAGTTCACGTTATCTAAACTAACACCTTAAGGAAATAATGACATCCAAAACCCACAAAATTTACCCTTTACTACAGTCCTTTCTTAACCTCTTTCTTTGCACTATCATATTGCTAAATAATATGTCTCTGCTTTTCATCATCTTCACTAAATAAGGTGTTTATCGACTGGAAAGAAATCTGATATTATTATTTGTTTCTTTCTGACCTTGTCTAAGTTAAAATGTAATAAAAATGCTTTGCTTACTTGACTTCACATAATAAGAGCTTTATCAGGAGGGGGACCCAACATTGTTTGTCCAGCTGATTAGTAATTCTATATAGCAGGCATATAATTTTTATTAAAACATATGAATTCTTAAATGAACAATACAAAAATTAAAGTCTGTATACACAGCTAAGTTTTTACTACATTTTACATGAATATCTCTAGTTTTATATCTCTCTGTTGGCTCAATCCGTCTCTTAAGCCCTTCTCAGGTTTGTTTCATTTCCAATATCTACTGTAATTAAGGAAGCAGGAGTGAGGAAATGCTATTTGAAACTAAATTGTTATTCCTTACTTCTACCTTATGTGCATGTAACAGTGGTGGTCCTTGGGGGAGGGGGATGTAAGGGATGGCATAATTCATCTCAGTAGGAAGAAATACCATATTTCTATTCTCTTTCACTACAGAGCATTATTAGACATGAGAAGGAAAAATTAGAATTTCCCAAGTCACTGCTAATTGTTTACAGCTGAAGAGTAGACGCGGGAGTGGGTGAATCATAGCAAAACATATTAATCAGTCTTGGATAGTGAAGAAAGGAAGAAAAACCAAGAGCAAGCAGGGAGTCAAAAGTGAAACACTTTGCATAATGAAGTTAGCAAAAATGAGTTTTAGGAGTGGAGCAAAAGAGACATGTAGTCTCTAAGAGAGGGAAGCTGGATAACCTTTAATAAACTTACTACATATAAATGCATTTTATGAGTGAAGATTTTTGTAAGATGATAAGCTCATTCTTCTACATATGCCTCTTTCTACCCCATACCATTTTTTAGGTTCTTTTTTCAATTTTAATTTAAAATATTTTATTGCCAGATAAAAATTTTACCTATTAAATGTATACAGTGTGATCATTTGATATATGTATACATTGTGTAGTGATTACCACTGTCAAATTAATTAACATATCCATCTCCACTGGTAGTTAACATTTGTGTGTGTTGGGGGGGGTGAGGGCACTTAAGATCTACTCTGTTAGCAAATTTCCTAGTATACAATGTAGAATTATTAACCACTGTCACCACTCTGTTAGATTCCAGAACTTATTCCTCTTATAACTGAAAGTCTGTACTCTTTGAACAATATTTCCCCATTTCCCCCACCCCAGACCCTGGCAACTACTATTCTACTCTCTGTTTATACGAGTCCAACTTTTTTTAGATTTCACACTTAAGTGAGATCATACAGTATTTGTCTTCCTGTGTTTGGCTTCTTTCACTTAGCATAATGTCCTCTGAGTTTCCTAGGAGTCTGGCCCTTGCAGGTTGCAACACCAGGCTCTGTTGGCCTCTGGCTTTCAGTTACTTCATCTAGAAGGAGAAACTTGCAAACTGTCAGAGGACAGAAAAAGAAATAATTCAGGGCATTGCATCCCCCTTCTCCCTCTGTTTCACAACCACCATCCTGAAAATAGTTGCTTCTTTCTATATCTACACAACTAGATAGGTGGCCCTTCTCCACGACTCTAGTTCTCACCAGGCTCTGTAACATTATCCCTTCCTTCATTCCCTTAGGTGTAAGCATGGTAATCTGTGAAAACTTCCTCAGCTGGGTCCCCATATCCTGTCTAACTTTTTTAGTCACTGCATCATATTGTCTTCAATGAAACACTTCTGAATAGACTTCTGTATCCTGCCAAGGCCATAACTCATACATGGGGAGTATCATGGAATGGGGACTCAGTTTCATGTTTGGTTTGGAGTTTGTTATTTTAAAAGTTTCCAAAACCAGAATTGGGACAGATTAAAACTGTTGAATTGAGTTTAAACATGGATATCATTTTGTGTCTATATAACATAAAGAGACCATTTGGTGCTTCCTCAGTATTCTTCCATATATGTTAAAATACATAAACATAATCAACGTTTTAATGGTGATACACATTTTCTCAATGCTTTTACCTACTAAAATAATTTAAAACACAAACGAATATTCAGTTTCTTTTTATCTACCCATCTCTACCAAGTGGCCGTTCCATGTTGGGAGTCAAACTCCCATTCCTGTGATATGTGCATATGAGATGCTGTGTGGATTCTTCAACAAAAAGGAGAAAGATGAAAATAGCTACAAGTGGTAAAACCCATGTAAGATCAATCAATCATCAAAAGAGAATTGAACTGCTTGGGAATTTTGAGAAATATTGGTAGCAACATTAGATGATGTTTTTTTTAAATACAGCAAAAATTTAAAACCAATCTCAAATGACAAGGAAACCCCCATCAGAAATCTACAAGTGTAGATTAAATTCAAAATGGAAAAATGTTTATTTTCTACACATGAACTTGTATAATTTCATTCCTTGAATTCTTATACCTCTTTTCTTGAAGATCTCTTAAATTGTCTATACTCCTTTGTTGCACTTTTTGGTGTACATGTTCAGTTTCTTATATGAGACTTCAAACTCTGAGGACAGAGATTTCCATATTAGTTTTTAAATATGAAGATTAACAACCATCACTGCTACAAAGGACTTAAACATTTGAAAAATTTTATTTTTTGAAATTCTCACTTGGTGTTTTAATCAGGATTAGCTGGAGAAACAGAACCAATAGGACATATGTAGACATTAAGAGGAAATTTATTAAGGGAATTGGCTCATGCAATTATGGTAGCCGAGAAGTCCCACAATACGCTATCGGCAAGGTGGAGATCCAGGAAAGCTGGTAGTGTAAGTCAGTCTGAGTCTGAAGGTCTGAAAGCCAAGGGAGCTGATGGTATAACTCCCAGTAGGAGGCTGGAGCTCTGAGAACAGGAGTGGGGAAGGAAGCAAGAACCTGAGTCCAGTGGCTCTGGAGCCAGAAGCTCTGATGTCTGAGGGTAGAAGAAGCTGGATGTTTCAGCCCAAGAAGTGAAAAACAATTCATTCCTCCTTCACCATTTATTCTATTCCTCCTTTAGCATATTGGATGATGTCTGCCTACATTGGTAAAGGTGGATTTTTTTTTCACTCAATCTGTTAATTAATTAACTAATTTGGGAGAAAAGGCATATACGTTTATTTATTTTGTTTTTTTGTTTGTATTTATTTATTTATATTTCAATATATGTAGGGGGCACAAGTGCAGTTTTGTCAAATGTATATATTGTACAGCAGTGAAGTCTGGGATTTTAGTATGCCCATCACCAGAATAGTGTACATTGTACCCAATAGGAAATTTTTCATCCTTCACCCCCCTCTTGCTGTCCCACCTTTGGAGTCTTCACTGTTTATTATTCTACTCTGTATGATCATACTTACTCAAAGTTTAGCTCCCACATATAAGTGAGAACATGCAGTATTTGATTTTCCATTCCTGAGTTACTTTGCTTAGGACAATGGCCTCAAATTCTATACAAATTGCTGCAAAAGGCATTGTTTCATTCTTTTTTACAGCTGAGTAGTATTCCATAGTATGTATGTCATATTTTCTTTATCCATTCCTCAGTTGGTAGACACGTAGGTTGATTCCATATCTTTGCAATTGTGAATGTTAATACCATAAACATAAGAGTGCAGGTATCTTTTGGATATAATGCCTTCTTTTTCTTTAGGTGGATAACCCGTAGTGGGATTGTTGGATTGAATGGTAGATCTACTTTTAGTTCTTTGAGAAATCTCCCACTGTTTTCCATAGAGGTTTTACTAAATTGCATTCTCACCAACAGTGCATAAGCATTCCCTTCTCACAGTATCCATGCCAAGACCTATTGTTTTTTGACTTTCTATTAATAGCCATTCTGACTGGAGTAAGGTGGTGTCTCATTGTCTTTTAAATTTGATTTTCTGTGATGTCAATCTGATAATGTAAATGCTATTTTTTTTCTGGAAATATCCTCACAGAAACATCCAGAAAAAATGTTTTGTCAGCTATCTGGGTATCCCATAATCCAGTCAACACATACATTTAACCATCACACTTGATATCCTACAGAATCAGGGAACACTGCTATTCTGTTCATACACACTATGTGGTAGAGTAATGTAAAGATAATTAAATAATAGAACCTCCTATATAACAACAAAACTTGAGTTCATTCTCTAAGAGGCTGGAAAGCCTCCTTACAATGATACCAAAACATCTGACTGCTGATAATTATTTCTGTACATCAAATGACTGATATTTTGAAGAATCTTCCTAAAGAGTTTCAATTTTTTTGGGTGGGCACACCAATTTTTAGAAATTTTCATGGCAATCCCTTGGAGTGATACTTTGGTATGTTAGGGCCCTGTCTTCTTGGAAGAACAGTCACATGTTATGCTTAGTATATATATTAGCTGAGTGCTGGGAGCTTTTGCCTCTCCTGAAAATCAGTTTGATAGGAAGAATGTCTTTAGAGGCTGCAGAGAAAAGGAAAGAGGCAGCAGAATGTAAGGAAAAAGACTTGGTTGAGTAGTACTCCATGGTGTACATATAACACATTTTATTAATCCACTAATGAATTGATGGACATTCGGGTTGATTCCCCATCTTTGTGATTGTGAATTGTGCTGCAATAAACATTCTAGTACAAGTGTTTTTGATAAAATGACTTTTTTTCCTTTGGGTAAATACTCAGTAGTGGGATTGCAGGATAAAATGGTAGGTCTACTTTTAGTTCTTTGAGGAATCTCCATACTATTTTCCATAGAGGTTGCACTAGTTTTCAGTCCCATCAAGATGGTATAAGTGTTCCTTTCTCTCTGAATCCATGCCAGCTTCTATTGTTTTGGGACTTTTTGATGAAAGCCATCCTCACTGGGGGTCATATCTATCATGGTTTTGATTTGCATTTCTCTGATGATTAGTGATGTTGAGCATTTTTTCACGTTTATTGGCCATTAGCCTATTTTGAAAAGCTTCTGTTCATGTCTTTTGCACACTTTTTAATGGGGTTGTTTGAGTTTTTCCTTGCTGATTTGCTTGAGTTCTTTGTAGATTCTTGTTATTAACCCTTTATTGGATGTATAGCATGAGAATATTTTCTCCCATTCTGTAAGCTGGTTATCTGCTCTGTTGATTGTATCCTTGGCTGTGCAGAGGCTTTTTAATTTAATCAAGTCCCATTTATTTATTTTTGTTTTTGTTGAGATTGTTCTTGGGGTCGTCTTCATAAATTTTTTGCCTAGGCTGATATCTAGGAGAGTTTTTTTTTTACATTTTCTTCTAGAATTCTTATGGTTTCATGTCTTAGATTTAAATCTGTTCTCCATCTTGAATTAATATTTGTGAGTGGTGGGAGATATGGATGCTATTTCAATCTTCTACATGTGGCTATGCAATTATCCCAGCACCATTTATTGAATAGGGATTCTTTTCCCCAGCATATATTGCTGTCTATTTTGTCAAAGATCAGATGGCAATATGTGGATTTTTTTTTATATGGGTTCTGTGTTATGTTCCATTTGTCTATGTCTCTATTTTTGTGTCAATACCATGCTTTTTTGGTTACTATAGGCTTGTAGTATAGCCTAAAGTCTGTTAACTGGATAAAACTGGAGACCATTCTCCTAAGCGAAGTATCTCAAGAATGGAAAAATAAACACCACATGTACTCACTATTAAATTGGAACTAACCGATCAGCACTAATGTAGACATATGGAAGTAAAACTCAATGGAAATCATGCAGGTGGGAGTGTGGAGGAGGGAATAGGTGAAATCACACCTAACAGGTACAGTGTACACTATCTGGGTTATGGGCACACTTATAACATTGACTGAAGCAATACAAAAGCAATCCATGTAACCAAAACATTTGTACCCCCATAATACTCTGAAATTAAAATTAAATTAAAATAAATTAAAATTTTAAAAAACCTAAATAACAACATTAAGACATTTCTAAGACTCTGAACATCTAAATATAACCACAGTTGAAATGCACTGAATAAATATGCAATTTTATATGCTACATTGAAAAATTAATAATTTATTGATAAAATTCTCCCAGGTCTTTTTCTGGGTTTCTTCCATCTTTAACTCACTGCAAATAAACATAGAACAAAAAAAGAAAAAAAAAAGAAAAAGAGATTTGGTTCTTTTTAAGACATCTCTTTCTTCTCTTTACTCTACCCGAGCTAGCATGCTGTTTTCCTTTAGCTGTATGACTGGGCATAATATCAAATTCCTACTTTCAGTGAAGACTTTTATCAATCAACTTTTAAAGTATCTCTTTTGGGACATATTTTTCCATCCATATTGGGACCTGTATACAAAGGCATATAATATTTGTACATTCTGAAAATACAGATTGAATCATTTTCCAGGAAATCTAAATAAATGATCTTTTAAACAGGAAAAGCATGAGTATAATTTGACTCTCCCCTTATTATTGTCATTTTATTCCTAGAAATATGAATATTATGAGGTTAATATGTATAGTACAATTTTGACTCTACATTTTTATCTGTACTCACTTTGTATTACACTATTCTTTAAAATCCTTCCTTGTGATGTTGATGATATTCACTTATTGGATATACTATTTCAGTACAGGTAATAGTATATTTTATGTAAGCCAGTCATTTTTATTTTAATACTCTTTGGCATAGTAAAAAATTAAATATTTAAATCTCCATTGTTACTGAAAGTTAATTTGTTGATGCTAGTCAATAAACTAATCACTAAATGAAGCAATGGGAAAACATTTTACTTTTTGGCTATTTTGACTAAATTTTTGGTTAGTGCAATAAAATCTTATAAATCTATTACATAGTACCCTTCTCTTGATCAGTTTATCAGAAACCACGCATAGCCTCTCGCTGATTTCTGGCATCCTCTTCATTGTGAACAAGATTACTAATTGATTCAATACACATTTATTAATGTGTAGATAATGCTAAATATTGTGGGAGGTATTGCAGTTAATCATATATGTAGTCTCTTCCTTTTGTTGAGTGAGTTGGGAAATCCATCAAGTGATTAAATGAGAAAAATAACATATCAAATATGACAATTGTTACAATGAAGAAAGTTCTACATACTAGGCTTAAAATAAAGGTGTTTGACTTGGAGAAACCTTGGAATTATTAATTCTTAAGCTCTTATCTGAAAGAAGCATAGGCATAAATTATATAGAATGGGAAGGAAAGAGGAACAGCACGTGCAAAGGCTCTATAAGAGCAGAGACTGAAATTTGATCCAAAGGTTGGAATGGAGATGGTACAGTCAGAGGGAGCAGGGATCAGTGGGTGCAAGGTCTTCTAGACTCTGTTTAGTAATGTGGCCTTTATCATTTTAGTACAGGGCTGCCAGTTGAGGGTTTTAAACAGAAAAATGATATGTTTAGATCGGATGGAGGCCAGTATGCATAATGGATATTGGTTGCTAGGAGACTGTTGTAATATTTCAAATGAGGAGGTTTGAATGAGTGTGGTATGCAGATTAACAGTTGGTGAATTTGACAGATAGGTACTAAAATCAACTAGCCTTTTTAGTTGGCCAGAGATGCAGTTATTGAAGCAAACTTTCATGAATGGATATGATTCCCCTGTCCTCATACCACCATTGTGGCTAAGCCTCTTCACTGAACCATGTAAAAAATATACCACAGCATTTCCTCTTAGAAGTACAATGTATGGGGTGAAATCTCCACTAAATTTAGTTACCCAGTAAGGTAAATGCATTACTAGAGACATGGTGATGAATAAAAAAAGGCACTGCTCAAAAATAGTGACAGAGGCACAAGTCACCAAGTCACCTTGTGATTAAGGCTGTAAAGAAAGAAGAGGTGGTGTGGAGGAACAGTTAGTGATAAAAGGAAGTGAAATCAGGCATTCCTGTCAAACTTCTTTTGTTTTTGATGATTGTGCAGTAATTAGCAATTGCAAATCCTGCTTAGGAAAAATCATTTGTGGCATGGATATCTTTCTCTTTGTAGAAATATGCAGCAGAGATGGTTTTTGTTTATTTGCTTTTTTCTCTAAATCACGTTTCTGATATCTTATATAGGATGTTTCCCCCATTTACATATCCTAGACACTGCCAAAAAATCAAAAGCTTTCTCCCCTCCTGACAGATGTGAAACAGTTATGTCTTTATTCTAATTCGTACTGCCACAGAGCAGTTCAGTTGTTGTGTCTCAGGGTTGGGAATCAAATTAAAGTGTATGACGTAACTTTGTGGAGCAAAGCAAATATTCTTCATCTTGTTTGAGTTGGTGGTTATATGGTCCTGCCAGTCAAAATTAATCAAGCTGACTACTTAACATTTGAGCATTTTTTTGTACATAAAATTTTCTTCAATTAAAACAAGTAAGGTTAATTTAAAAAATGGATAAAGTAGCTGTTTCTCTTGGTTCTTTGTGTGTCTGAAGGTAAGGTATTATAAAAGATTAAACTACATGAGTGAAAGTAAGATAAAGTGGACACTGTAACTTTGAATAGAGAAAATTAAAAAGGGACCTTATAATTTTTTAATTATTTAAATTGTTATTACTTTCTGAAGGGGCTTAAGGAGTCTTTCTAGATTCACAAGTAAAGCAAGAACAAAAGGTAAAATTAACAGAAGAAGAGGAATGTTAGATTTCAGGAAAACCTCTAGAACACTTGATGCCTTTCGTAACAGCAATAGACTGAAATAGGAAGATTTGATAGTGCATATTCTAAGTAGAAACAAGATGAATAGCTGTCTGGGACATTGAGATATATTTCTATAGGTAATAGCTTCAGTGAGAGGAACTTTGAGGCTTTTATCAACTTTGAAATTTTAGGATTCTAAAATTTACATTTCAACATACCTAAAACTATTACATCTTAATTGCCCTACCATAGCTATTCTTGTAAGTATCTGAACGCTGTGCTTAACATACTGTTCATCATACCTCACTGTCTATCACATTTAACACATTTGCTACCACCTTTAAAGTAGTGTATTTATAAATGTGTGTAGACTGTGTAGTGTCTTATATTGAGTTTAATTTTATGAGTTTATTTTAATCTTATTCCATGGCTTATTTCCTATCTCAAATTCTGTACATTCTAGATTTTACAAAGATATTGAACTAAAATATTTTTTCTCATTTACTGTCTGAAACAACATGCAATAAAATTATATTAATAACATTTTTGTCTCCAGTATCGTTCTTTAAAAATATCTCCATTTGATGAAATAAAATAAACTACTTTATCTGGCGAATGAAAATTTTGGTTTAACCCCTTGTTAAGGAGGATCTGTCCATGAAGTACCAAAACTACCCAATACTTTTACTAGCAGGTTTTCGGATTTCGTGGATTATAAAGTTTTAATAAATTAATAAATAAATTTATAAATGCATAAAAATAATAAATATTTAGAAAGAGGACTGACCTAAGTTTGTCAAAAGTTTATTTTGACAAGAATGGCTATATTAAAAAACTACAGGAAACAACTAAAATCCAGTCTTACCATTATTCTGTAGAAAAAAAGGGGGGAGCTTTAAAGACCCCCGAAAAGTAAATCAAAGTCAGGAATGCTATTCACAATATATACTCGTACTAATACTAATATTTAACAGTATAATCAACAGATATTGGCCGATATGATTTACTTGTATATACTGACTAACACCAGGCTCGGATGAGCATGATGTTGAAATTAAAACAAAACAAAACAGAACTGTGCATTAAATGTATTTTGATCCAAGAAAATCACTACATTGTCCTTATGTTCTCATGTTGTCTTGAATTATAAAAAATTTGTTAGACACAAGTAAATGTCCTCAGAGAAAAACCTGGGAAACCTTGACCTTAAATATGCTTCTAAAGGATGAACCCCTAGGACAGTATCATGAAAATGGGGTAGGTGAAGTTCATATGGCAATGAACCACAAGAATTGCAATAAATTCAACTATATGTGATAGCTCCTTCAGACATGTAGGGGAAAGGAATAAATCCTGAGGACTGTCTTTTAAAAATGGATACAGGCTATTCCAGCTGAAAATAAGTTGGAAGTTGAATACTCAGTTCTATCCCTTAAGGAGTTTTCAATGTAGCTATAGAGACAAGATAAATGCATATAAAATCATCAGAAAATTGTTTAAAACTGATGCATCTAAGTATATAAGAGGGTTGCATTGCCCAGATATATATCTAAGAAAATAATTCTTAAGAAAAGACTGATTACATTGGAAGCCAATTTAATCTGAAAATAGTTTTCAAGTGCAATGGATACTATTTATATTTTGAAATCTATAACAATTTTAAATATGCTCATGGCATAACCAGCAAGGCAGATAGCTCTATATATTTAGACATCAGGTTCTTCATTTGAAGTGTGAGAATGGACTAATCTGGGTGAGAAGTAGCCATATGTGCATCCCTGCTTCATATTCCACAGGAAGTCTCCAGCTTCCTACATATACTTAGATGGGCCCTCAATTTGACATGCTAACTCTGCTCCCAAAATACTTTCTTAAAGATACTGTAGGTTGACAAATTTTAAGTATTCTGTGAAGACACATTCAAGAAATAGGGCATATAGGTCGTGGTAGGCTGAATAATGTTCCCTGGAATTGTGAATGTCATTTTATATGCCAAAAGAAGCTTTGCAGATGTGATTAAGTAAAGGATCTTGAGAAGGGAAGGTTATTCTGGATTATTGGGGTGAGCCCTCAATATAATCACAAGTATCCTTATAAGAGGGAGTCAGAGGGGCATTTGACTCCAGAAGAGGAAAGAGGCAAGGAGAAGAAGGCAGAAGAAGTTGGAGCAATAGAGCCACAAGCTAAAAAATGCCAGTTGCCTCCAGAAGCCGGCAAAGTATGGATTCTCTCCTGTAGCCTCCGGAAGAAATCAGTTCTGCTGACACCTTGATTTTGGTCCTTTAAATCTCATTTTGGACTTCTGATCTCCAGAACTGTAAGAGAATAAATCTGCATTGTTTTAAGCCACGAAGTTTGTGACAATTTGTTACAGCCACAACAAAAAGCTAATACATAAATAATTTTTTCTTATATCTGCTTTAATATCATATTTAAATTAGATTGCTCTCAGTGCCTACTAAATTGGCAGCCTGCATCATACTCTGAATTTATCAGCTCTGTTTTGTTGTTATTTAACTCCTTTTTTGTATTAATGGTACTGTCTCTATTGCCAAATTACTTATACCAAAAGGTGAAGCCATATCTAGTATTCTTTCTGAACAGGTTATTAGAAGTGAGTTAAATGAAACTATTTATCCTTTCCCTTGTCAGAATCTACGTAGCTCATGACATTCCTCATAAGATAGGACCTGTTTGAAAACACATTTTTTCTTTAAATAAAATAAATGAATCAATCATAAAATATCGTGTAATGGGGCAATTTACATTCCCTTTGTAGTTTAAGTGCGAAAAGTATAATATTTTAAGTATGTATATACAAACATATGTATATATATTCAGATATATACATATATTCACATATACATATATGTATATATAGTATTATGATTGCTGCAGTTTTTTAGTTAGTGATAAGATCATAGACAGGAAATCGAACCATTTAAAAAGTTTCAAACCATCATTTATAAGATAAACCTTACATACACTATTCCCAGAGCACCGATGTTAAGAGTTCTCTACCAAGAGATGGTAATTATGGCATAACGCAACATCAGAATGGGAAAACTGGAACATTAGCGAAATGAAAGATGTGTCCTGAATATATTAGCAGTTGAAGATTTTTTAGAAAAGTCAAACCAGAATAGAGTTGGACTCCATATGGGCTGAATTTTATCCCTTTAAAATTTGTATGATGAAGCCCTAACCCCTAGTAACTCAGAATGGGACTGTATTTAGAGATTGGATCTTTACAGAGGTTTTTAAGTTAAAATGAGGTCATTATGGTGGGCCCCAATGTAATATGCCTGCTGTACTTATAAAAAGAGAAAATCTGGACACAAACATGTACAGAGGGTCAACCAAATGAAGACATAGAGAGAAGATAGTCATCTTCAAACCAAGGAGAGCAGCGTCTGAAGAAACCAACCCTGCCGAGCCCACAATCTTGAACTTCTAGCCTCCAGAATTGTGAGAAAATAAATTTATGTTAAGCCAGTACCACTTAGTTTGTGCTAATTTTTTTGATAGCTCTAGCAAACTAATACAGAATCAGACTACACTAAGTGCTTATTGGAGCAGTTGAATTAAAAGTATAATTAAAAGTAAGTTTCTCAGTCATTAGTTTAATAGAAAATTGCAAATATTTGGCCATTATCACTTACATCAATAAACTTTTAGGAAAATTTAGATGAAATTTGTTGAGCTTCAGAAGTATTTCATACAATATATTTTATATATCTCTATGATATATGCTGGAGACACTTGGAGGAAAATTATGGTGTGTAGTTTTCTTTTGGTTTATTGATTTTTTTATAACTTTAGAGTCTTTATAGCTGTACTCCTATAAGGTTGTCCCAGAGTAGTTTTTCACCCAAGTAAAAATAAATTTAATGAAAATATGTTTATACTTTATTTCAATGTTAGCAAAATATTTGGGGATATTATACAATTAAATGATTCGATTTCTATTATTGCTAAGGAAAAATAAAAATTTATGAATAATAAATGCAAATGTCACATTTTTTGTTAAAATATCATAATGGTGATTATGAATATTGACAGGATTTTTAAAAGTTAATGAGACTGTGCTGGAAAATATTTAATCTAAACATTTTTAGGTAGTTACCAAATGAAAATGTAAGATTACTTGCCATTATTTGTGCAACACAGTAGTCATTATGAAAAATGAAATGTATCAATGATTATTTTCAATTAAAAATAAAAAAAGTGAAATGTAAGTTTAAAATAACAAAGTTTTATTTTTTTAATTATTGGCAGCTAGGAAAGCTATAACAATTTAAATATAGTTAATTTCAAGCATTCAGGATCTTTGTAAAGTGCTTACCAGATTTCCAATGCAAATCTAGAAACAAGTACAGGAGAACATTGAAATTATGCCCTTATTTAAAGAACAAAATAATATTATAGAACAGAAAGAAAAAAATTGGGTGACATTTAAATGCCTTATTTCTGTCATGCTTAAAACATCTGTGTGAGCTTCCAAAATTTTATATGATTTCCCATATTTTTGGAAAAAAGTATTTTAATACTAGACATAATTGGGTTATTTTTGTTGTTATTAATGTTCCTACGATTTCCATTCTAACAGCTACAGCAAATATTTTTTATTATGTGCATTAAGTAAGGGTAACATCTATACTATTATTCCTTCTTACATTCCAGAAGTTCCAAAATTTACAAATTGGAAGACTTTTGTGTTTCTGCTCCATCTAAATAGGATATGATTTTCTCTAAGTTTACCTGAGATAGAAGGATGAAAAACTGAAGTCTGATTTCTTAAATAACAGTTGCCAATTATAGTACCTCTGTAGCATTTATCCTAAATTTGTAGGTGAGTATTCTGTATCTCAGTGGGGAAACAGTGTACCATGCACCTTTTGGCAGGTTTATGCATTTACCATTTAATTGAACTTTTCATTTTGGGATAATTGTAGATTTATATGCAGTTAGAAGAAATACCACAGAGAAATCCCAGCTAGCCTTTCTACCAGTGTGATACACTGCACAATATCACAACTACACAATTGAGTTTGATGTAATTCACCCATCTTATTCAGATTTTCCCAATTTCACTTTTATTCATGTGTTTGTATGTGCATTTAGTTCTATGTAATTTTATCGCATATGTAGATTCAAATGGCTACCACTGTATCAACATTCAGAAAAATCTCATTACCCCAAGGATCCTTGTGTTGTCATTTTAGAACCATACCCAATTTCCTCCCTTCCTCTACATTCCTGACATCCACTATTGTTCTGTCCATTTCTATAATTTTGTAGTTTTAAATGAATGGGAGAACATGCTTTTTAAAGGGTAGGGACTCTCACGGATCCTGTGCCATGAGCCGTAGAGGCCGGGTGGTCTGTGAGCTGCGTTAAGTGGCAACCAATTAAATTAGGTTAGTGGAATATCGAAAAACATATTTTAATATTGAAGGTATATTTCCCATATAAAGGAAAAAGTAATCCTTATTGTTTATTTTGTAAAAAAGGTATTTTAAAAAGCAATGCATATAAGTTCTTTGCCAATTCAATCCTTTTCCCCAAAGAAGGTAGATATATCCTTTATATACATATTTCCTTTATTTCTCAATTTCACTGTAGAACATAACAGTCATGACAGGTCTTTTTTTTAATCCAAAAACTTGTTCTTTTCTCCCTACAGTCATGAAACACTTTAAAACTGTATGTGCTGGCAACCTATATTAATTCAAACTTGTGTAAATAGTACTTGGGATTTTAGGCTCTCTTGGTAAAAAGAAATTTTCTCCTTAGTGCCCAGCAAATTGCACACCTGATTTCTCCCCTCAAACATAATGGAGGTGTGTGTGGTGAGCAGGGAAGAAGAGAGCACCACTGTCCACGCAGGAGTAAGTCAGGAAGCGGTTGACGGGCCATTCTTAATGAAATTTCTGAAGAACTGTACTTTTCATAGGCTCTATTGCAGGAAAAATATCACAGTGGGATTTAATAACATTAGAGGTTAGTAATAGAAGGAACATTATGAGAAAACAAAAAAAAAAATCTTCCACTTCATAAAGTGTACCCTTCCCACTGAAACTGCTATCGTGTTATATATGAAATTGCAGTAAGGAGGAAAAAGCACATAAAATTATAATTATTTTTTAGCCTTTAAAAATGAGTAGGATGCCTTTTTTTCTTTTACCTGCTAAGGCCTGAGCTCAGAGATCAGTTCCTCTTCAAGTGATTATGGCTTCTGAAATGATCAAAGGGCTGCTTTATCCACTATGCTTTAGATTTTACACTAAAACCTTTGACAGGAGAGAAGCTAGTAAAAATGAAAAAACTGGGTTTTCTATTATAAATAAACAGAAATTATTGTGATGTAGTGTCATAATTTTCTATTTAGTCACTTGTTATGGTGGGAAAATTGTGGTCTCTTGTCAAAATATCATGTCTGTTTGAAGTGTAGCTTCTCCTATCAACAGACAATATAAATACATACCTTATAAGTGGAACAATAAACATAAGTTTGAAAGAAACATTGAAAAATAAAGATTATTATGGGAGTTAAAAGCTATGCACACCCAAGAAAATATTATAAATGGCTATTTTTTAAGACTTAAAATCTGAGATAGAAGTAAAGAAAATTAAATAATGGATATAAGCAATAAAATGAACTCTGTCTTATTTTTGTATGCATTTGTATAGAAGGAAGATATGAAGAAGAAATAGATGTCATCCTTGCATTTGGGGAAGGATGAAGTAAAGTACAGTGGACTTGCATAAGAATAATTTCTCTGTGAAAAAACTAGTGCTTCTGAAGTAAAGTAACAATAAAGTATTTGCTTTTAACCAATCTATTCATTAAGAATAAAACAAAGATTCAAGCTAAGACTATTAACTCATACCCAATTAAGATAGCTCATACAATGTACTGCATAGCCATTCTTCTCTACTCTTGATTATATTAGGGGATGAGGAAAACCCTTAGGAGAATATGGCCAGAGTTCATATCAACTGCCACTACCCATGTTTAGGCAACAATAGTCTCTTCTGAACATCATCTATCATCTTTACTTATGCTAAGCTTTTATGCTCATATTATAAGTATTTTAATATTTCAGAAAAAAGGGAGATAAGTATGGATTAGTATTATCAGGGAAGTCATCAGAGAGTGAATTTCATACACTAGACCAAAATGACATTTTCACGAAAATGAGGCAAGATTGAAACCACAAAAGTGGAAATGAAAATTTAAAGTGCCTAGCCTTATAATTTCATTCAATTTATTCCATCTGTGATTTAAGTAGTTACAAGGCATGGGGCTGTAAAGATCAATTAAGTAACTTTTTTGTTGTTAAGGAATTCAAAATCTAGCCAATGAGGAATTGTATGCAAATATATGCACACATACACATGCGCACATATCTAAATCTATGATAGATAGATAGATAGATACAGATAGATAGATATAGATAGATGTAATACTTGATAAATCAGAGAAAATTGGAGGAAATTGGTGGACATGAGGAGGAGGAATTGACTGTCACAGAGAGGAGTGGGGGAGGAGGACTACTTAGAGAAGTAAGTTCATTTCAAGAACAGTAAATAATTAGAGTGTTAAGAATTAAACTGAAGCATTTAGACAGTTTATAAGGGGAGAAGAGAAAGAAATTGTAAAGCCCTTTGGATGGAAGTGGGGCCTTGGGAACTGCCCTTGCACCTCAGAAGTCTGCTGGCTATTGCATGTCATGACAGCCTGCACCTACATCACAAAAGCTGCCCTATTCTTACCATCCTGCAAACCTGGTTGAGGTTCCTTCTAAATTGACTCAGGTATAATTTGAAATCCTTCACAGATATGTGTGTGTGTGTGTGTGTGCGCACGCAAGTGGCTTGAATGTTTGAAGTAATTTTGAATGGAAATTAATCCTACTGGAGAAATAAAACTGGTCACTCTCTAAATAACTTCTATTTGTTATTACTTTTCTTTCTTTTAAACTTATTGTGAATAATTATACATAAAAAGGAGTGATATATATGTAGTATATGTGATATATCTTAAAAATTATAAAAATAAATTAAAGTAACATCTCTGCATAAACCACTCTCTTAGTCAGTTTTGTGTTGCTATAAAGGAATAGCTGAGACTGGGTAGTTTATAAATAAAAGAGGTTTATTTGGCTCATAGTTTTCCAGACTGTACAAGAAGCATCATGCTAGCATCTGCTCTGGTGAGGGCTTCAGGGAATTTCCAATTAAGGCGGAAGGGGAAGGGAAAACAGGCATGTCACGTGGTCAGAGAAGGAGGAAGAGAGAGAAGAGGGGATGCCAGGCTCTTTTAAACAACCAGCTCTGATGTGAACTAATAGAACAAGAACTCAGTACCAAGCCATTCATGAGGGATCCTGCCCCCATGACACAAAAACCCTCCCAAAAGGCTTCACCTTCAACACTGGAGATCAAATGTCAACATGAGATTTGGAGGGGACAAATATCCAAACTATATCAGCCACCTACTTAATAAAGCTAACATTTTTTAATCTGAAGAAAACAAAAAGAACATATATGATTTCTCAAAACTAGGTTACCTGTGATTGTGAAAATTATTATCTGGATAATTTAGTAGAATGGAAAAATTTGATGACACAGGAAAAAGAAGTAGAATTCCTGGTCACGTGTCCTAAGTCAGGCAAAAGGAGATAGAATTTGTGTCCAAATGAAGGGGTTGGATCTAGGAAGAAGCATGGATAATTTATCTATGTTAACAGGCAGATGCAAAGTTTGTTGGGCAAATAATGATACGTGTATTTCTCTATGGTGGTTGAATTTTGTGGAGTTTTCTACTACTTGCTTAACTGAGAGAAGGAAGAATGAAGATATTTAGAAGAAATTGAAAATGGGAGAGAAGAGAGGAAAGCTGAGAAGTAGTCCCAGAGATGGAAAAAGTGAAGGGACTAAGGTGAAGAGTAGGGTTTTCTAACAGCGTCAAGGGAACTCTTACGTTTTGTGGCTGTGAACTTATTGTGAGCCCATTAGCATGGTTGTGTTTTTTCTTCCAGCCTTTCTGGCATGTGTGCAGGTTCAAAATAAATACAAAGTAAATAAAATCGAACAAGGGAAAAGAAAGAGAGTCTAGGGCTTGTTTCTTCTGAGCAAGGAATGGAGTAAGGGCATCTAGAGGGTGAGGGACAAAAGAAGGTGGTAGGATCAAGTAACTAGAGCTACAGAATTATTGGGACCAATGTTCTGGAAGGAATGAGCTAGAAATGTAAGAATTGAAGGGGGAAAAGAGTGAATACCTGAAATTAAAATCATAGAAGAATAGTAGAATTGGTCATTTTAAATATACACACACCACTACAAACAACAAAACTAAGAAATGACCATAGGATTGAATATCCAACATAATTTTGAGTCTAAGATAACTCTCAAGAGCAGACCAAGAGACCAACATATTAGAAACATGTTCTAGGTGCATATTGAAATCACCAAAATTAAAACAAAATTTGTACTGGGGAGAGTGTAAACTGGTGACTAAAATTGTCATAAATAGTGGAAAATAATCTAGTGTCAGTGAAAGAGAGTAGCAATGGATGAAGTGGTAATATAGTCTGATGATATGAGGTTTAAAGATGAGTGTTTGGGGAGGCAAGAAATGGAGGCAAAATGATTTGAAAGGGTAATGAGGAATAATGATTCTTCTAGCTTGAGCCCAGTGGAAAAAGGCCATGAAAATGGGAAAAAATATAGCCCCTCTAAGAGGACTGCCGGGAAATGGTATCCTCAAAGGAAAGCACAATTTCTGTTGGATAAAACAAGTTTAAAAAATGCTCAGAGAAGAGATTGAAGGTATGGGACATTACAGTGACAATTGGTTATAGATTCTAGGGGTTAGAATGGAGGGGGTCTCAGAAACTGGGGTATGTATAAGACAGAAATGGTACAGACTTACGAGGATTAAGAAGGGAAATAAGGTATAGATTTGGGAATCTACAAATTCATGGGATGGAATATTTGAAGGTACTAAGAGTGAAGGAAGGTGAGGAGAAAAGACAAAAACTTGATAAATACTAATTTGAGGACTAAGGGGAGTACAGTTGTGAATGCATTTGGAGGAGGAGGAATAGAACAAGAATTATACAGTGGAAGAGAAGCCAAAGCAAAAGAATTTTAAGCAGTCAAGTCTGGTCAACAGGGGAAAATGCATAATATATATTTTTAATTGTACATTATGCACCATAATGTTCTGGGATTTGTGATGGTGATGTCTGGGAGGGTATCTCCTGTGGAGGGGTCCTAATAAATATATCACAGGTAATCAAGGAAGTATGGACGAATATGCTGGAGAGGTCAAAGTCATTGCAATCCCTGGAACATATCCTGAGAATGTAAAAGAGATGGAGGCCATTGGATTTTTCAAGAATAAGGAACATACTGTGGTCACCAACTATAATGTTGGTGCTCATGGACATGGCAATGAAATAGCAACAGGCCAAAGCATTATCAACACTTAGTAAGAGGAAAAAGAAACTCTTAAATATGTCTGCTTTTTCTCCCCTTGTAATTTGCTCAAGCAATACTAACATATTTAGTGCAGGCTTTTGTGAACATTCTACCTACACTTTTCTGAACTATGGATAACTAGTCTCTTTGTCTTTTTTATTCCATAGTGCATGAAAAGTGTTAATATTAGAATATTTTAATATATAGGTCATATGGCTTCTCCCCAACTAATCGGTATTGACTAATCGGTATTATATTGCTTGTCATAAAGATGTCAAATTTTTAACAAGATCATTGCATAAATAATCAGATGCCATGCTGTGCTGATGAAATATAGAAGAACTATAACTGATGACAGTATTAATACAACTTAGCAGGTTTTATTGTATTTGACTGAACACTTCTGTTGCTTTGTTATTATTATTCAAAAGAAGCAAGGGAGAATTCATCCAAGAGTTCATAAACCTGATGCTTTTAGTCCTCTATAATTTCTCAGATCTATTTCAAAATAAAACAAATCTATCATGCAGGCAAAATCAAATTGTAGAAGTAAGATACAGGAGACAATAAGCTTCAGAACAGAAACACATAGTTTCGAGTACTACTTCGTATTGGTGGGAGCTGCAAAGCAAGAGGATGCACCGTTTCTCAAATATGCTTCCTGCTGTTATGAAACAACCTGGGGTGGATCCACAGTACTTGCACATATCTTCCGAAATGGTTGAATGCTCTTTACCTACTCTATTCTACCGATTGTTTATTACCTTAAATAATATGCTATCTTTGATTTTGTGGCTGTAACTGGATTTGTTTGATTTAAAAAAAGTCTATACTCTATAATCTTAGATTATACGGCCTGAGAAATTTCTGCTGTTAAGTTTCTGCTTATTTCTTACTTACCATGCACAATGGTTCTGTCCTGATTATAGGGTGTATTCTATATAGATTGGTGGCTTTGATTGTGTATTAGAAGCTTGTTCATTTTCAGGGTAACCACTGTTTATACTAATTAATGACTTGCTTGCTTTGCTCGGGAAGAGAATGCTGATGATTCCAGGAAGGGGAAATAAAAAACAACCAAAGATTCTATTATTTTCTCAATTTGATTAGAAGGACATTGGTTAATTCAAATGCTATTATCAATTGTTGAGCAATGGATTTGTTGTAGAAAACAAATGAAGAGGGAAAACAGAGATTAAAGAAAAGTAAATTTGATTTATTTTCCTCTCTTTTTCTCCTATTTTCCTTTTACCTGGATTTTTTTAAATTTATTTTTTCTTAAATAGTGAAAGGCTTGAGTTATTAGTAAGGTAGGGTAAAAGAATTTTGCTCTTATCTCCTATATAAACAAAGTACTAAGAAGTGATTACTCTTCATATGGATTTTTCTTATAAGGAATTTTGAAAGAGGCTATGTGGAGAATCTGTACAAACCTGGGAGTAGAGCTTGTAGTAGCACACAGTTTTTTTTTCCTGCTCTCAAAGAGATGCCAGAATGACAGCTCTCCTAAGTTAGGGCCCCTCTGATGCTTTTCAAGAATCATGAGAAAAATATATATACCATGACCATAGAAGAAACCATAAAAGAAGTAATAAATTAAAATAAAATTAAATCATCCTAATATTCCAGTGATATGGGATTTTTTTTCCCACTTAAAGGCTAGTTAGGCAAAGTTATTCATGATTAAAAGACATTTAATAAATAAGATTTTTTTTTCACAGTTTAGTGTCAAGGAAGGAGATACATAGTTAAAGGATGGATTTTCTAGAGATGTGCCTTTCCTATTGGTAATGGCAGTCACAGTCATTCATAACTTTATGACTATAACCAGATTCTTTGTGGGTTTATAGTTTATTAGTCATTGAACTAGGTGCTTGGTATAAAATAATAAGCAAAACCAGATATTTTCCTCAAATTACTAAAAACAAACTTTTTTGTACTCCAGTTTAAAACCACTATTAATGCTTATATAGTAATGTTTCTTTACTAAGTAAGCCTTAATTAGTTTAATTTAAAACAATTTTAATATAAATCTTAATTATACTTCTTTGTGAATTTTACTTTCTATGGTTTGCTTATTAAATCATTATTCAAATTGGAAATTATGCATCAGTTTTGCTTTTGTTGATGATGATAGTAAACATATGGTAAAATCCAAGGCATTTGATCTTTAAAAGTAAAGCAAAATTGCCCAAGTGACACTTGAACAACAAGAAAATGCTAGTCTAACAATCTTTATAAGGTTTGGGAAAATTGATTTTTACAATAACCAAACACGCTGCCTGTCCCATAGTAGGAATTCAATAAATATCTATGGAAGTAAGTATTTATATTATGTTGCAATTCTGATTAGTATTTCAGAAGTAGAAAAATACTAATAAATATAATATTTGATCTTTAAATAAAAAGTTAGTAAACATAGATCCCTCTGAAAATCAAAACAGAGAAGAGTGACAAGTTAAATATAGCCAAAGTGAACAATTTATTAGAATATAAACAATGAAAGAAAAATTAAATAGATGACAAAACTGAAAAATAAAACATCTTATAAAAGCTATATATAGTAGTTTGAGTACAAATAAAGATTGGCACATAATATATTTTATATTTTAATATCAAGTCTCCCAAATTCCTATTCATTATTATAAATAGATTAAATAATTATTTCATTTAATCATTAATTTATTGATTTTTTAGCAGTTATTGAACTCTTGTAAAATGCCAAGCTGGTGCTACATACAAAGATAGTACAATGATTGTTAGATACAATCCTTGGCATTGAAGAGATAATTGTGTCTAAAATACAAAGGAAAACATCCTCAAGTAAAAAAATATTAGACTGAGATAAACTGGGCAAGTGTGGTAATTTGCAAAAAAGAAAAAAGAAAGGCCACATATTCTTTCCACCTCTGATTATAGACCACTTTGCAAAAAGATGTTGCAGCTCTTCCCATTAATAGATGGGCTAAATTATGTGATTTGTGTTGACCAATATAACATTAACAAATATGACTTAAGAAAAGGATCGAGGGACTCCCGCACATTGGGACTTGTCCTCTTTCTGTTCTTGGAACCCTGAGACCACCGTGTGAAAAAGCCTGAACTATCTTGCTGAGGGATTAAAAGACTCTTGGAACAATACTGGGACACCCCAGTCAAATGCCTTCCAAAAACAGATATGATCACCCAACTGCTAGACAACCCTCCAGCTGACATGAAAATCCTGACAGAAAAATCAGTTAGGCAGATCTAAAACACCAACAACTGATCTAAAAAAATCTTGAAAAATAAATAATTTATGGCAATAAATTTAGCAATAATAGAATGTTTTAATGGAAACTTCCATATTTTGCTTGTTAAGTTTCATAGCATTGAGAAATGAAAGATTCAGCTGTTATATTTATTCATTTACTTTATTTTAAAATAAGTTTGGATTCATGGGAAATTTAAAATATAGATCACTGTGTATGTATAGCCTTCACCAGTTTACTTAATAACTTCCATAAGAATAGTACAACTTTCAAAACTAGAAAATTAGAATTGTTACAATTACTATTAACTATAATACAGATCTTTTTGTAATTTCACCAATTTGTCCACCAATGTGTCCTTTTTAACACGTCAGGATCCAGCATTCCACACTGCATTCCATTGCTCTGTCTCCTTAAACTCCTCCTATCTGGGACAGTTCTTTGGTTTTTCCTTGTCATTTATTACCATGATACTTTTGAAAAGTGTTGGCCAGTTAAAATGTATCTCAATTTGTGTTTATCTGATTTTTTTTCTGGATTAGATTGAGGTTGTGCTTTTTCTGTATTACCACAGAAGTTAATGGGGGGATCTACTTGTTGTATTAGCAGAGGGTACAAGATATGTCTTTTTATTTGTGATGTTAACTTGGAGTACTTGGGTAAGAGGGTGTCTCCCAGACTTCTCCCCTTGTTAAGCTCTAAGTAAAGTAAAACTGTTAAATTTTAAATACACCTAACTCATAGTAGTAGAATATATTTTTATATGAGCGATTCTCAATAACATAACCAAAGGATACCCAGTTGTCCAAAGCTCATTGCAAAAGTAGTTTTAATGAGAAAATATAGTTGATAAAGCAATGTGTACTTTCAAAAGGCTATCTGTGGTGATGATATACTATAGCATATGGCATTAAAACATTTACCATTGTGAGTATACTATTTATCTGCTTATGAATACAGAAGTTTTGTTTGCTTGTTTTTGGGTGAAGAATCATTACACAGTATTAAAAAATTGTAATATTCAAGCTTCACTAGGCAAAACTGTGGGAACAAAAACTTCAAAATCTTATTGTCTTACAACAATAGTTCTCAATCTTTAATTTATTATCACCCTTGCAAGAAGAAAAATTTAATTTGAATTTTCCCTACTCATATTGCCTGTCTTAAGATCTTCCACAACAGTTTATTTTTCCCTTACTTTTCATGTTGGGAGTAGCAGGTTGTTTGTGTCTATACTCATGAGACTTATTCTGGGACCCCGTTTGAAGGAGAAGCCTCTGTCTGTCATACCCTGTTGCTGAAGCACAAAGGAAGAAAGCCAGTAAAAGCACTTGATGACTTTTAAGTCTTATACTTAAAACTGGTGGTGAAGCAGGTTCACTGATGTGCACTGGTTACTGACTTGTCTGAGTCCAGTGAAGTAGAACACACTCATACACAACAAGTTACATGAAGCAAATTTATGACTTATACACAGGCAGTAAGGGACAACAGACGCTACAATTCACTGTGAGCCTACCCCTCAAGACTCAGGAAAGTTGCCCAGGCTGAATGGAATCTCAACTGCATGTGCCCCACTTGCCATAGCTAAAGAACCTCTAAAGGAGCTAGCCCTGGTTATGTAACTCAGGGGCAACACGACCAGATAAAGTGTTAAAGGACACCCTATTTCTAGGGCAGAGAAAAGAGAGCCTGGGCTATTCTCGATAGTCCCTCCTCTATCTCAGGATGTTGCATTCCCAGCACATTCTAGTTACTCTTGACAGCTATAAGCAAGTAGGGAAGGAAAACTGGGTCAGCCCAAGGCCACCCTGAGAACTGTCCTGCACTGGCAGCTGTTATTTCTGCTTATATTTCATTGGCCACAACAAGTCAAATGGCCAAGCACAATCTAATGAGGTGGGGAAATGCATCTTCCCACAGGATATCAATGCAAGTCATGACACTGGAATTGGGTATGGAATCTTTTGACAAGAAGGATGGGTGAGTGACTAATTGAAAACAGTAGTGCCATATACACAAGAGCGGAGACAGTGAAACCAGGCCATCAGTGTTTGGTTCCTAACCTTTTCCTTTACTATCTGGATGAGCTATTAAAAGCCATTTAGCCTCTTTATGACCATTTTCCTCATCTGAAAAATGGGAAGACAAAAATTACCTCTCTCATAGTGTTGTTTGAGGGATCGCTGAGTTAACACAAGTAAAGCAAAATAGAACACTTCCTGAAATGTTAGTATGCTATATATAAGCAGTTATTAAATAAATCACATGAAAAGACATGTGTGCGCACACACACACACACACAAATACTTGCACAGTGAATGCGTTTGTAGATAATTAAACTCTTTAAACGATACTTCCAAATTCTTTCTTAGTGAAGCCTGTCCATTGTACTTGTTAAGTTGTAAACAAAAAGGAGTTTGTTCTCTAGTTGTACCTGATCTGAGTTCCCATAGACAGCCCTGTAGCAATTTTAGAAGCTCTAAGTAATTTTATTTTCCAAGGTGTCATACAGTTATTGCTGTTTACAATAAATCGCAAACACAAACTTTGTGATATTTTTGTATTGCTACATCAAAGTATTATGCCAGATTTAAAAACACATTTTAGAAACATAAGCTACTATGAAAAGAAAAGCTTCCATTGCTTGATATTACACTGTTGACACCCAGGTTCATTACTCTGGCTCAGACCTCTCTTACGAGTTCAATCGACTGCCTACACAACATCTCCCCTTGAATATTCCCCAGCCACCCAGCACTGAATGTGACCAGGTTGAACTAGTGATACTCTCCACAAAAACCTAGTTGTACAAGCAAGAAACATAATGATTATGTTTTACATCACCCTTTTCTATTATCAAATTTATCTTACCTCTAGGCCCTATCATTTTGTTCTTAGCTCTATCTCAAGTCTATGCACTTTCACATACTTGCTTACTAGTCTTAGCTACCTCATCTCTCACCTAGGCGACTACAATAACATCTGGTATTAGTGACTGGTATCCCCACATTTCTGTCTCCACCTAATATCTTTGTACACACATATACAAATATTTCAAACACTGAAGCCAATGTAATCCTTTAAAATGCATATTTAGGTATCTGCTCTAACTTCAAATTACTGCTAGCATGGCCAATAAAGACATGACCTACATCTCCACATTAATGTCCTATCATAGTCCTTCCCACTCTGTCTGTATCAACCACACCAACCTTGTTTACCTCACTACAGGCACCAGGCCAGGCATTAAAGCTACAGGAAACTTTACCTGAATCACTCTTCCACCCCATTCATAGCTTTCCATCATTCTTAAATCTTAATTCCATTAATCCTTCCTCAGGCCCCTTCTAAGCCCTGCATGATTAAGTCGAATTCCCTCTTTTCACCTTTCATATAGCCATTAATATACTTTCACAGCACTTACAGTGCTGATTTTACTTTGTTTGACTGTTTACTTAATATCTGCCTACAGTACCAATTCTTAGCTCTATGAGTATATGAGTTTGGCTTTGTTGTTGCTGTTGACTTTTATTTCCCCAGCACCAAGCATAGGGGCTGTCATGTAGTAGGCACTTCATGAATATCTAACTGATTATTAATCAATACCTAAATCTCAAGAGTGCAAGCTAATTTATATTAGAAAGTACATGCCAAAAAATAAATAAAGAGCTGTACATAGGTTGGGCATTATTAAAGTAATTCATAATTGAGACTATCTAAAATTCATGCAATCACTCATTTTAGAAGAAAATATAGGTGGAGTGTGCGAAGAAAATAAGCAGCAACAGGATACCTAAACCTACGTGAGCTACTCCATTTACTATTTCCTGCTCTATTGATCTGAAGGAGCAACTTATTACTACAGGTAAGAAAGAAACTTGCTGGAGCTGAAAGAGACCCAATTCATCCACTGCTTATGGAGATGAAAACTAGGTATAAGGGGATTTAAGATTCTTTGTTTCAGGTATAAAACATTTTATCTGTTTCTCTGTGAGACATTTTAGCATAAAGAAAAATCTATTTCTGCTATATATTTTATGAAAATAAGTAGTAAACAGTTATGTCATTAGCATTGTTTGTTAGATAGTTAATAATATGTTCCTGACTTTTACCTGGTTTCCACACCTTCAGCTCTACTCTAAACTCACTAAAAATCTAAGTGTCCCCCTTTTCATTTGCATGAAATCTCATGTATTATACTATTTCTTTGATTTATGCTTTTGGGTCATTTATTCTTCAAGATGTAACTGAAAATATATTCAAGTTTGACTGCTTATCAAAATATTTGACTTTTATTCTAACAGGAAACATGTAAATACATTCTAAGGAAGTATTGAAAATATAAGAATCATTATTAGAAGCTGAAACTGTAGACTTAGATTGTTAACCCAGGGAATGTATTATATTTGTATATTCTTTAGTAATATAAATAGTCAAAGGTAGTATCCACAAATCACTTTTGGAATGTTATATTTTGCCTAAATGTGTCTACAAGAGCAAGTAATGTATTTGTTTATACATAAAAATATGTGGTGAGATTTATGTGTTTTTATCACTATTTAAAGAATAAAATTTTAAGAATATGGGATACACAGGTTTTAGAAAGAATTACCCAGGAGGGCTTGCTAACTTTAGGCATTTAGGATGGATGGCTGAACAAGTTAACCATGTCAGAGGGAATGCGGTATGAATGAAGACAGACCAACCAACAAATAAAAAATCGCACAATGATCAACTGTCTTTGCATGGAGACAGAAAAACTGCGTCTTCATTCCTGCACACTTGCACTGTGATCTTAGCTAAGTGACCTTTCCACAGCATGGTGTTGGTCATTTGGGGACCTGAAGCTGTGATCTCTCAGTGAAGTCCCAATACAATTCCCAGTATTTTAAAGTATAAAAAGCACAATACTTAGAGGTCAAAGTCCTAGGTTAAAGCCTTTGCTATACTACTTATTAGCAGTGTAGTTTGGGAGAATTTCACTTCACAGTAATTTCTTTATCTGTAAAATGAAACAAAATCAGTTTATAATATACAAAACTATGGAAAAACAAAGTCAGATGACATATTTGAATGGTCTATGGAAATTACAAGAAACTTATAAATTTTAACACCAATTATTCTTTTATTTTTACTATCATTATTTTTGTTTTATTACCATTCCAGGATGAATAACTAAATATGTCTACCCCCTGATGAGTGTGGACCAACAAAACTTGTTTTATTGTAGATCATGATTTTACAAGCCTGGATATGACTTCCATTTTTAAAAGACTGATATCATGAATTATACTAAATTATTAGTAATCAACTCTAAGAAGAATTATAAAGATTACAAGAAGTTGCACACCACATGGCATAGTCCTTGGCCCACAGTGGGAAGTCGAGGTCAACTTCTCTCCAGCCCATTTCTCCCCCATGTTTCCTACATGAACAGTTGAATTACAGCTCTCAGAGGTGAAGAATCTAATTAGCTTGGGAGGTCGTGGTAAATCTGAGGCAAAGATTCCCTATATTTGACAGCTTTAATTGATTTTATAATTGCACATTTTGCAAAACAATTAAGTTGGAGAAATTACACTTCTATACATGGAACTATTTTAGAGAAAAAATAAACAAAACATTACTATAATGAGGGCAAATATTAACTCCAATGTTGTAATAATCCATTACTGGATTGAGCAGCGAAGAAAATATGTTACTGTGAATAATCACAGCTTTTTTAGAGAACTGTATGGTTCATAAAATTTTAAAAATTTATGAATTCTGCATATGTAGACTCTGAATACTGAACATAAACTGAATTTTCATGAAAGATGTATTTATTACACTGAGGTACGTATCACTGCCTAATTTTTTTTCCTTCAGAACTTTTAGCGAATACTCATTCACCAACTAACAACTGTGTGTGACATTTTAATTTTTAATGTTGTAAATCAAATGGAAATATAATTACTATTCATTTTCAGATTGTAAGTATCCTTCATAAGATTAGACCACAGATCGGCCATTTTTGATTTGATTCATCTTGGGCTTACAACTTGGATATAAAGCAGTTAAAATTATCCTGACATTTTAATATGTTAAAAAGTCAGCAAACTTTATTTTAACTGAGAAGTGATAAAGAATATCAATGTGGCTCCCTTTAATTTACTCTATAGACAAGCCATCGATAATTGACTTTCAGAGATTCCTGTTCCTTGGATCCTTTCTATAAATACAGCACCATTAGTGACTGACATTTACTGGATTTCTGCCAGCTTTTTTCTACTGTGTAATTGCTCCCAAGGTAGTAAAGATAACTTAAATATCTAACATGTGCATTCTTATATATTACATACTTGGATACCTTGATGTATACATTCCCACACTTGCCAAATTTTATAGCAGTTTATTCACTATTGTTTCCTAATAATCATGAAAAATGTCTGTTGTTTATTTACTTTTGAATTGATATTGTTTCTCATTTTTTCAACCCTGCTAGTCATTTGGCCCCTATATTATCTTCTTTGTTCTTTCCCTGGCAATTGCATTTCTGAAGATCAGTATTTATCATATGGGTGAGTAAACTAAAACACTGACATTTATTTATGACATTATTTATAATTATAAAATGAAGAAAACAAAATTTATCTTCCTAATTATACACTGATCAATTAGACTTAGCCTTCTTTTGGGTAGAGTGGCAGGGAGCAGATTGTTTTAGAATGTGCCAAGTAAATAGGTATCCAAACTGTGATTAAATATAGAATACTTTGATAATACACACAACTGATAGCATTAAAATTGCCTTAGCTACTCTTGGAGATGTCTAAAAGCAATATCCTAAGATGCTCAGTTTTTTATTAAGAGCACTTATGTCTAAATTTTATTGGTTGTCTAACTCTTTCCAGCAAATTTAATATATTTTACTTTTTTCCTTAAAACAATACACATATATATTACCAAATCTCCATGATAGATATTTTTTCAAGATTGGTTGATATACAAACCTGAAAGCATTGAAAGCAAACACATTAATCATAAATTAAATGCATCCATTATGTTTATTTTTCCCACAATTATTTATAAATTTGTGGACCTTATAATAAATATAGTATATTAGCTTTGACAAAGAATATCATTTTTAACTTTTCTTTGCAGAAGCAAAAAACAGAGAGTTTGCCTTATTATTGATTTTCCTCACATATTTAATATCTGATGTTGATACAAAAGCCCAATTAAATTGTACTTTGAATCAGAAATAATGTACATAAATTTGTAAAAAGACATTTTGGCAGATATAAAAATGTAGTGTTAATAAGTCAGATATGGTATCTTTATGCAGGAGAGTATAGGGAGATAAGGACATAAGGCCCACATGGCCGCATGCAGAAAAAATATATATACTGTAAACAATGATACTTTTCAAAAGGATATGCAATCAAAATAGAATGAGAAGAATTAGAAATAAATTGCTTCTTGATGTAATATTAGAAATATTGTCACAATAGAGGATGTAACCAAGTTGCCTTGGGACAGAATTACATTTATTAGTTCTTGTGGTGGCAGTAGGGATAACAGTTGGCATTCAATGGAAGAAACTGCTATGGAATTGCTTATTGACTTCAATTACTCAGAAAAATAAAATCTACAGTTTTAGTGGATTATGATTATTATTTTTCCATGTAATATGCATTTTTTATTTCTCTTCTTCCCCCACCACTCCCATTGACATTGCCCCTCCATTGCTGCTGCTACTGTCTCCTAACTTACTAGAGTTTAGATGGTCAATTCTGAACCTGTATGTGTATGGGTAATTGCATATTTGGTAAGATTCAAAGAGTGATAACAGCTCTCTAAAATAGTTTCTTCAAACTCAGACTTCAAAAGTTTCAAATTTCATTAAATAAATTCATTTAGTTCTTTTCCCTTGTTATTTTAAAATGCACATACTCCTGAGAGGGTAAATTATAAAACAAATTAATATACAAGGTGGATCCTGGCAGAGGATATTATTAAGACAAGATGCTCAGGACAAGAGTTTCTGGACAAATAAGTAGGAGAAGAAACACTGGATTCCTCACATAAATTTACTTGTTTTTCTGCCACTTTCCCTGCACCAAATAATAAAATAATAAAATTACTTTCAAAAAGTACTAATCTTGACCAGTTATAAAGCATTGATATAAACAGAAGCATCAAAACCCTGAAAAATGCCTCAGAAATACTTTGAGCATTGCCAGCAAAGGAGGCAATTTTGTGAGAAAAACCTTTCCTCCAGTTGGATCTCAGTTTTGTAGGTTGAAGATTTTCATTAATCAAAAAAAAATTCATTAAAAAAAACCTCATACTCAGGACGCCTCAAAACTAATTCCCAATGTCATGACTTTGACCTTTCTGAATAAATTTTACTGCCTTCTGCTCCTTTCTGGATCTCTAAGACAAACTCTTGTATTTTTCTCTTCGTATTTTCATCTTTTGCCATGAGAAAATACAGTAATGTAAAAAACCAACCCCTAATCCCAAGACATCCCAGAAGCTCATTCAGTTCTGTTTTCCTTTGGCGATAAGATTTCCCCACTCACTTTCAGGAATAAACAGCTTCAGAATACAATCTTTATAGCTTTAATAGCTCCTGGCATTCACAGTCTCTCAAGCTCAAATTTCTCTTTAAAGTCTCCTTGTTCAAACACTTGAGGCTTCTGGATTCAGCCATTCAGTGCTCTAAAGCCTCCTGGGTTTTCTGCTGCTATTTCCCCTAGTTCCTTTTCTTCTTAACAGGATATATTTGAACCTGCTCTGTGTCAATCTTTTGAGCAAAATGAATCACCTGAAATATTTTCAATCTAGTTTTATAATACATGAAATATTTACACAGTTTTCATTAAAAAAAACTCTTTCATTTGCCTGAATACAAGCATTGAGATATCTATATCTGTATACGATATATTATTTTTTCTTTAAAAAAACCTTTGTCAGAATGTTTATTAAGTAAATGTAGCTGATAGGTAATGTGGGAATTTTCCTTTATACCCTTTTCAGAATATATCGCTTTTGTGAAAGATATTCTGCTAAAGGAAAAATTTAGAGTGGGAATAGATAAATGTTTCCTTAAGTCATTCTAGAACTATGAGATCCAATATAATACCAACTGGCCAAATATGGCTATTGAACTTTTAAAATATTGCTAATCTCAATCAAGATGTGCTGTAGGTATAAAATACACTGATTCGTAAGCCTTAGTATGAAAAAAATAATGTAAATATGCCATTGATATTTTTGGCAGTGATTACACATTGACATAATACTGGGATATATTGAATTAAAATATGTCATTATACATAATTTCACCTTTTACTTTTATATTTTAATATGACTACTATACAATTAAAAATTTTTTGATGTGGCTTACATTTATTATTTGTATTATAATTCTATTGGACAGCACTGATAGAGTATTAAGAGATGGCATTTAGCCAGAGTAAGTTAACTAAATTGTTTGGGCTATGGTGTGTGAATAAAATGAATGATAAATATAAATATATACATATACAACACATATTAAACACTGCTATAGACTGAATTTTTGTGTTTCCCCAAATTGTAAACCCCAATAAGATGACGTTTTGAGATGGGGATTTTGAGAGGCAATTTGGGTCAGATGAGGTCATGAGAGTGGGGTTCTGATCTGATAGAATTAGTGTGCTTATTAAAAAAGACACCAGAGTACTCTATCTTTGTCTGCCATGTGAAAGGCAGAGTGAAAAGATAGTCGTCTGTAAATCAAATCATGAAGAAAGTCTTCACCAGGAACCCAATTGATAGCCACCTTGATTGAGGGCTTCCCAGCCTCCAGGACTGTGAGAAATAAATGTCTGTTATTTAAGCAGCCCACTCTACGATGTTTTGTTATGGTAGGCTGAGACAAGAAATACATACATACATACATTTGTACATATTTATATGTATAATACATAAATGCATGTAAACACAAACACATAAATACATGCACTTATGCTTGAAATATAATGACTAAAACAATTGCTCTAGAATTGTGCTTATGTGCTTCTCTTCTCTTTGCCAAAGCGCAATGTTCTAACTGTTTCTGCTATGTGGAACATGTCATTAGGTGCTTTTAATATTTTATTTTCTCTGAAACACAAAAATTTAGAGAGGTTAATATGAGGACAATTATAAGAGTTAAGTATTTTTATTATTTTCTTATCATATGTTTAGAAAATACTTATCTAAATTCACTTTGTTGCTTGAAAGAATCTAGAATTGCCTCAATAAAATTTGAGATTATGACTCTGCTATTCTAGAAATTCAGTCACGCATTTTAATATGGATTATGTATCTGATAGAATGAACTGAAACTCTTTTTGGTTATATTGAGATCATAATCATTAAGAGAACTTTAGAAGCTAGGAAAAGTTCCACCTTGAAAAAATATTGCATACGGCATAAACTTTTTGTGGCTTTTATGCTATCGTACCACTATTCTAACAAAGAAAGTTAACATTTCTTGCCAACTGTTCTATTGCTGTATTTTTTAATCATACATTGTACTCATCAAGTTCTCTATAACATTTTTTATCAAAGTCTCTGAAATGTATTAGCACAGACAAATGGTTTCTAATTGATTTTTTTAAATCAAAGTTTTTTTCTAAACCTCACATTTTATTTCCTTTCTTAATGTTTAATAGTTCTAATCTTCCTCTATAGGTATTTATTTTTCAAGTACTAGTCTCAGTTTTAAGAGACTATATTTTATATAAATTCAGTGACTTTGTTGTATGAAAAGCATTGTAATGATCAATGCATAATTTAGTGGAGACTCTATGAAACAATTATAGAACAATTAGAAACAATCCAAGGATAACCAGACAAAGGTTTAGAAGGTACTGATTTTGAGAACATTCAATGTAAGTGCAAAGAAGAGCCACTTGAGCAAAGGGAATAAATGTAATCAACCTATCCAGGTATTTAAAAAGTTAGAAAAGTTGTGTTAATGGAATGATGTACAAGTGTAGAGATAATGGATATAAAACAATTTCATAATTTCTAAAGCAAGGAACTATTGTCACTGTTATACTGAAATCTAAAGATATATATTAGCATGTCTCCTAAAAGATAGAGTTACAATTTTAAAAAGTAGAGTATACTCTTTAAAGAAGCATCTGGGTAATGACATAAAGAAAAGCCTTCGACATTACAGAATCTGACTTAAGTCCTTTTCATTTATGTGACTCTGAGGACATCACTACTCTAAAATCACAACTTCATAATCTGTAAAAATAAGATAATTATAATTACACTTTTGACATCTCATGTTACCTGGCAAAACAAAGCTGTTGGGAAGTGTTAGTAAAGTATTAATATATGTTCTCAAAATGTAAACCAAGTTAAAATTTTCAAGCATTGGTAACTATTCTGCAAGGTAATGAAGATCAGGGTGCTTATGTAGGGAGCTAGTGATTTAAGCAGGATTAATCATGGAGTTGCACCTAAGTATCAATGGAAGAAGTTTGGTGGCAAATGTACCAAGAGATTTCACAGAAGAAAAGTGCTGTATCCTATCCACCACAAACTATAAAAAGAAATTACATCTGTCATAGAATTCAATGAAAACTCAGATTCTCAGCATCTATGTTTAAATTACAGAATTAATGTGTAGACATATGTACTAAATGTATAATAAATGCACACATTTAGCAACCTAGAACACTAGCATAACAGTTAATTTGTCAACTTGACTGGGTTAAGGATGGCCAGATAGCTGGGAAAACATTATTTCTGGGTATATCTGTGAGAGTGTTTTGGGAAGACATTAGCACTTGAATCACTACACTGAGTAAAGAAGATTGCCCTCACCAATGTGGGAGAGCATCATCCAATCATTTGAGGACCCAGACAAAACAGAAGGTGGAGGAAAGACAAATTCTCCCTTTCTTCTTGAGGTGGGACATCTGTCTTCTCCTGTCAGACATTGGAGCTCCTGGTTCTCAGGCCTTGGAACTCAGACTGAATGATACCACTGGCTTTTCTAGGTCTCCAACTTGTAGACAGCATATCTTGAGACTTCTCCAGAATCACATGAACCAATTGTCATGATAAACCTCTTTTTTTTATTAATTTTTTGTATTTCAGAGTATTATGAGGGTACAAACACTTTGGTTACATATATTGCCTATGCACTGCCCAAGTCAGAGCTACAATCATGAATATCCCCCAGACAGTGCACCCCACACCCACTAGGTGTGAGTTTTCCCATCCCCTCCACCCGCCTCCCACCTGCCTGACCCCTGATGAATATTATTTCCATGTGTGCCCATAAGTATTAATCAGCTGATGATAAACCTCTTATGTGTCTATATATGTTATTGCTTCTGTCTTTCTGGAGAGCCCTCACTAATAGAACTAGGGAGGCATTTTAGGTTGTGGGAACAGCTCTGAAAGCTACAAAGGCAAGAATGAAGAAGGTGGGGGTACAGGGAAACTTCTTTCCTGAAACAGAGACTAAAGACTGGGCAGTAAAAGGGATTGGGGACAGAATAAGAGGCAGTAGACAATCATTATAACATCCAAAAAAGTAACATTATTAAAATGGTGCTCCATGTATATTAGTCAGACAGAAGCATTCAGGATGAAATGGATGACCCAGAGACTGAAGGATGCTTATAAGGGAAGTTATCACAAAACTATATGTTCAAAGAATTTATGGAAATGGAGAGACAAGTGAGCATATCTGATAGACATTTTCAAGATGATATGACTGGACTTTCAAAGAAGGAACATTAAAATAAAAAAACACCTTGGTCTTCTCCCTGGTGATCTATAACATACACATACAAACACAATCATATATATTTTTAAAATTTTTAATGCTTAATTATTAAATCTTGTTTCAAAACTTTGAAAGCTCTGCAAGAGTAGGCTTTTCTTTACTTTTTAGAATATGATAATGTTTTCTGTTTTCTGTATTATAAATGGTATTAAGGTAGAATAATGCCAAAGCATTAAAATAGGGTATTTGAACAAATGTTAGTTGACATAAGGATGGTATGTATTTTGCCTAAAAAGGTTATTTTGAATATTGCCACTAGGTAATAAATAATTGAATGCATTTATATGCTTACATCTTATTTTATTTTTTCAGAATCATTTTATAAAAATATAAAAACTAAGTTATTATATTTTCTTTTATCAAAGAATGAAAGTTAGCATGATTTTATCCTGGATGATTGGAACTTTTTTTCTGTGAAAATATTAACACCCATTAATATGAAGTGAATATTGTTTTAAAAGTAGAAAAATTTATAACGTTTTTCCAAAAAGAGAAAAAAGCCAATCATCTCTTACCACTGAAACCCACTCCTTTGTTTGTATTTAGAGAAAAAGGGCAGTATTTCCTCAGTTGTTGAGTCTTTCATTACATATAGTCAGTAATCATTAGTATTCCTGCAGCCCCTTAAAGTAAAACACTGTTAAATTACTAGAATCATGGGTACGTTTTGGTGACATACAACAGGTAATTTTACTCTCCTGGGCCACAGGGTGTGCTTCTTTTGTTCGGGCTCCAACAGAGATATGACCTTAATTTTCTTTTTTAAAGCTCTATCATGTGGAAAATGATGCCAACAGAAGAAACACAGTGTGGCAGAGTCCATGGACATGGGCAAAGGATTCTGAAGTCAGAAATAGGAAACTGATGGGATAAAGAATGCAAAATTGGGGCCAATAACTCAATAGAAAGCTAGGAATTTTAGGAATTTTTATAGCACCTGGGAAGGGTGCTAAGGCTCTGTAAAAAAATACAGTTAGGTGGAATGAACAAGATATAATATTTTATAGCACAACAGAGTGACTATAGTCAACAATATATTACTGTACATTTTAAAATAACTAAAACAGTGGAATTGGAATGTTCCTATCCCAAAGAAATGATAAATGCTTGAGGTGATGGATACTCCAGTTACCCTGATTTGATTATTACATAATGTATGCCTGCATCAAAACATCACATGTAGCCCATAAATACATACAACTATTATGTACTCATAATAATTAAAAGTAAAAAGTAAAATAAAATTAAAAATTTTCTCATGACCATTTCCTAACCCTCCCCACCTTCAAATCATCCTCATTATGTGATTTCCTTGTTTCTTTTAAAATAAACTTGCCAAATTGGGGGTGGGGGAAATGGTATATTGTAAGATGTGGGTAAAAACTCCAAATTATGAAAAATAAAACAGAATTAGTTATTGGAAGAATAAAATAAAATATAATAAAATAAAATAAATCTGCACTTTAACACATTAACTGCCATGTGAGTTTTGGGCCTGGAGCCTCTTGAAGCAAAACCTGGGCAAAACCTCGCAACTGGTTAGTGAAAATCTTACTTGTTGATGTTCTTATTGTTATAACTAATATTCACAAATTAATTCTAAAAATGTGGATTAATTGAATAGAAGTGAAAAAATTTAATTTTTCATTAAGTTGGAAAGGATTGTTTTGTTTTTGATGCTTTTATTCTATTTCATAATAAAACACCGTGGCCCCAAGGAAAAATTGTTTTTTTCTTGTGTAGCAATGTGTTAAGTCAATGAATGATGGATATTGGTACTATGTAAACAGCAAAGGTCATATACCTTGTATGTGAATGCCCTCTAAATGTACATTTTTGGGGAATTTTAAAGAAATAAATAGATGTGCTATTATAATTTCAGTTATAATTGTATTAAATAACACAGGTTAGCAGCAATTCTTGGTGAAAAACATATTTCAACGTACACAAAATTAAGAACACATATTCATACTAGCAGTCACACCAGGAAAGTCTGAAAAGCTTCCCTAAACTGAAATCAGTGCTGATTATAAATATTCAATTTTATAATTAAAAAAAAAGTATACGTAGAACAGAAGAAAAAAGATAAAGTTTATTTGTTAGTAGCTTGGCTGTCAATATGCAAACATTTTGATTTTTTTTTTTTTTTGTAAATGGGCCTAGAATTAAGTGGCTAATGCATAATCATAGACGTATGAATTAGGTAACTTCATCAAAGATCAATGAGACCTGTCAACTTCCTTCCCTAAGTAAACCTGCTATTTTTTAAGAATTCCCTTGGATTTCCAAGAATACCCTGGGAAAAAAGAAATCTACTATTTGCCAAATGTATTACTCTTCCAAATCCAGGTTAGATAATATATATGGCTGGAACAATGAAGCCAGAGCATTCTACTATGTTGCTGAAAGTTTGACTGTCAGTTTCCTCCCCTTCTTTCTGCTTAGGTTTTTTCAGAACACTGAGAATTGATACTTGAATTATAATTGGCAAACCTTTTTTTATAAAGCTAAAACATCACTGTTTAGAGCATGAAAATAACATAAAGTTCAATGTCTTAACTAGTTGATAAACATTCAATTTGCAATAATGGATTTACATTTGCCCCTAGCTCTCAATTCTATAATATGCGTCAAGCACATATCCATCAAAATAATTTATGTAAATTCCTTTTTTCCTTTAAGTTATGAAGGACTACAAGAAGTCAACTTGTAATTTTCAAATTTTAAAGAGCTAGCAAAATTATTGAAAACCAAGGCAAACATGTAGCAGCACAACAGTTCACTGTCAAAATTATTAAAAAGAAATAAAAATAGATCAAATACCTCCATAACAAAATTATTATTCATATGGATGTTCCTAGGCACTAAAGTATCCCCAAAAGGCTTTCAAGTTATCACTATTAAATAATAAAAATAGTAGCTTTTTTTCCTTTTCTCAGAAATATTGTTCCCATTTTATTCTTACAAGTTCAAAATACTTCAATGGTGAAGCCATATGCCCAGAGTTTCTTTATTAATCAATCTTATAAGTAATAAGCAGTGTATTACTTATATGAGAAAAGAGATAGGCCAGGCATGATGGCTCATGCCTGTAATTCTAGCACTCTGGGAGGCGGAGGCGGGAGGATCACTTGAGCCCAGGAGTTTGAGGTTGCAGTGAGCTATGATGATGCCACTGTACTCTACCCAGGGCAACAGAGCTAGACTCTGTCTCCAAAAAAAAAAAAAAAGAGATAGGTGATGGGTAGGTTTGTAGATATGCATAGATAGATTATTGATATAGATATAGACATAGAATACTGAAGCAGACAGACTAAGGGAAATTTATCTTGATCCAATCAGGGCCTGACATGTTTCCAGGATACACTTCAGTCTTTGTATGGATTATTCTGCCCTTGGTTTTCTCCCATTCCTTGGAAATAGCATTTTAGGGGTCTTATCTGAAACATGATGTATATTACAAGCTCCTTTCTTTTCTTGGCAAAATTTAAAATCCATTTTTTGTTTATTTTCTCAATACCATAATCCTGCTGACGGCTCTGTTTAGATTTTTAGCCTCTTTTCTTTTGTTTTCTTCTTAGTTTCTCAGACACTCTTGAGCAGCTTAGTAATGGGCATCTGCCTTAAGGGGAAGGTAGTACAAATTCGGTGTTCATTTCTCTGCAGTTCCTTTCCACTTAAATCCTGATCCTTCAATTCCTGACTGTCTTGAATAGCTCTGAACAACTGTGTTTGTCCTTCTACTTTGGGGAGACTGTCAAAGGATTTGAGCCATCACTCTCTGCTACTGCATCTCACAGAGCTTATCGTGTAGATCAGCAAATTCATGAAGCAGAAAATTGGCAGAGATTGTGAGGCGTGTACCCACCCCACTCACCAGCCCACCATAGCTGTCTTCAATGCTGCTCTTTGATTCATTCTTTTGTATATTTTCTAGGTTTCATAATTTTTCTCTGAGGGAAAAATTTTTCTCTGTCTAAATCAAGCTATTCCTTTATATCTAGTGGTGAAATTCACACTTACATTAAAAATGATTACTTTCCATAGAAAACAACCTTTAGAAAATAAGCCTTTGGATTAATTATGAAAATGAACCATTTCATTTTTTGTAATCCATTAGGAAAATGTAGTATCTTTAACAACTATTTTCCAGGAAAGTCAGTGAAAGCATAACCTCATCAGAGGCAGTAGTTTGAACTAGACATCCCTCAAGTTTTATCCTTTGTTCCTTTTGATAAGACTTATTGCACCTAACTTTTCTTGAGTAGAAATATGTGATATAACATTTTTTCTTATCCATAGGAAATAAACATTTTTTGCCCCATTTTTTTCTCAGTAAGCATGATTACTTTGTTAGGTTGTATGGCATAAAACTCTATTAAATATTAAAAATCATGAATTGTGAATGGACTTTGATGTCATGCTTATAATTTCTGCATTATTATGGAATGAAAACTGAATATTTTCACAGCTGTGTGGAAAAGAAATAAAATCAATATGTCAATGGAATCACAATGCCCCTGATTTCTGGGAAATGCATTATTAGTAACAGCTAAGCTTTTTGTTTTGCAGTTTATTGCAGAAAAAAATACATTTCCATATCTTTCATATGCAAAAATTTTCATAACTTAAGACTGATGTGGAAATCAGCCCATTGTACTTTTTTCTTATACTTTAAAATCATTTTATTTTTATGTGACCATGTTATTTTAAATAAATGTGTAAATATAGTTACATCACATGTTATTTTTAGATATGTACTTTTTTCTTTCCTTTTTTATTTACATTTTCTTTTTCCTTTTTTTACTTCGTTTTGTCAATATTCCTCATCCATCCATATAAACCAAATTCTAAGATGTGTGTATATAGTTGTATATAAACAAAACCATAAGGACACAATCCTCCCTGAAAATATTTTTGATGTTTATTTTTCAAACACTGGATTACATTACAAATATTTTTCTTAAATTTTTCTAGAATGCAAGTTAGATGTGGTCAGAAATTATATCAATTTTGTTTACTAGTCTATCTCCAGAACCCAAAGTGGTGTCTAAAAAGCTCTTTCCAATAGGCTTTCTGCAATGATGTAATTCAGCACTGTCCCATTTGGTAGTGGAAAGTACCTAGTGCCACTGAGGAGCTAAATTTTTAATTTTACTTAATTTTAATCAATAATATTTAAATTTAAATAACCACATGAGTTTATAGGCTACAGTACTGGACAGTGCAGATCTAGAACATGTGTTCAATAAATATGCACTAAATACAGTAATACATTTTATTTTTATTTTGTTTGTTTTTCATAGTTAGCTACACTTAAAAACTCCTCCAGTCTACACTTTCTTTTTTGCACTTATTTTATTAAAGACTCTATAATGTTCCAGTTTCTATCTCTCTAATATTTTATTTTTCCATTCATTTATTGCTGGATATTTACTTTGTTTACTGGAGCTTTTATTTCTATGAAATAAATTTCTAGGAATAGAATTATAGTTAGATATATTTTTATTTTAGTAAGTATAAGAGGTATTGGACTCGTTATTTTTGTAAAGACAATATTTTTCGAATTTGACATTTATGCTAACAATAAATACTAGTAATAAATGTTCTCATTCTGTGTTTTTATCTATCTCTCAGTGATACAGTGGTAACTAATTGTAATTTTATTTGCATATCCATAACTACTAAAGATATGGAGCATCTTTACATATATCTTTAAACACACAAATTTGCTCATACGTGAATAGTCTTTTCATACTTTGTCCATTTCTCTATTGCATATAGCTTGCTAACTTCTTGTAAATGTGTAAAATCTTTTTGTAATATAAATATACATGTACATGTAATTATACATGATATTTTCATGTAAAATGACACCTATTTCTAAATAATATCTTCTGTTTTACTGCTGTAATTATTCCTATGCCTATGCCATTAAAATATTGACTTGATTGCAATATCTTTATAGTGGTTTTGATATGTGGGTTCTCTTCTTGTTAGTCTTATTTAAACAGGTCGTCAGTATCTCCTTTTCTGTAAAAATTCCAGATCATTTTGCCCAATTAAAAAATTACTGGTGCACTTTATGTGACCAAAGCATTTGTACTGTCATAATATTCTGAAATAAAAAAGGAAAAAATAAAAAGATATAAAAAGAGAGAGCAGTGAGAGACAAAAATAGAATTGCTTTGCCAGAGCATTAAAAAAAATTTACTGGTATGATTCTATTAAATTTAATTATTTTATATCTGAGATAGTTATTAATTTTGAGAGAGTTAAGTTTTTATCATATTAAATTTTTACATCCAGAAAACGTCATATATGTCATAGAAAACGTCATAAGTTATTTTTTGATAACTTATTCTATGCCATGTTTACACATTAGACTATCACTTATATTTTGTCTCGCTTTTCAAGGTTTGTACAGCCCATAACCAGCTAAAATTCTTGGTTAATTGTTTTAGTTACTCTAATGTATTTAATTCCATTCTATCTCTACCTACCCTGCCATTATCACATTTCATCATTCCCCTTGGCATGAGCTCAAGCCTGATTACATCTGATTCTCTACCTACTCTGAACCTGTACCACCACCACTGACTATGACCTGAGAAAAAAAGACATACATGCTGATAGTTCTCGATATAAATGTTATCATTGCCCATGAATAGCAAGAAGGTTTTTGACATTCTCAGTTAATCCTACAACATATTTTCTTTCTTCTCCTGTTTCAGTCCTTGCATGAACTCCCCATTTTATCAGAGTATAATGAATGCAGAGGTCTTACAATAGCCAGCAATATCCTTGGGTTCTTTTCTGAACCCAACCGCTAACATGCTCCTTCTTATTTATACACTGCTCCAGAAATGCTGACCTCCCTATTCCTCAAAGACAACTTTGCATACTTGGCTATTCATGCTCGAATAATATTCACCAAAATATATGCTAGTTAACTGCCTCAATTACGCTAATGTTTTGCTCGTATCTCACTTTCTCAATGAGATATGATCATGCTATTGAATTTTGAAAATCTATGTATAAAGAAAATTTTATTTGTAAATGACTGACTAATTTTAAAAAGTGATTTTAGCACCTTTTGGTATTATTCTAATATTTATATGTTTCTAATATTTATATTAAATTATGTTGCATTAGTCCACATTTGCAAGGAAGGAGTAGATCAGTTTAGGAATGGGAAAGGAGATGTGTTCACATCCCTTCGACTGAATTAGACTTGCATGCAATCAGATGACAAAATAGTAAAATGTTAGAATGATTTGAATCAATTCTTATTAAAACAAAAATTTTCAAAATTAATTCAAAAAGTATGAAATATTAATATTACCATTTTGTTTTCTGGATTAAAAAAGATCATTTTATATTGTCTCTTTGATCTGAGAATTGGCCACTGACATGTTTCTTAATTTCTAAGTAGTTAAGAGTTCAATAGTCAACTTAATTTTTTCTAATTATATAGGAATATGATTACAGAATACAACCTATAACACCTTAAATTTTAAAATTTGTTTGTTAGCTTTTTAGCCAAGTACATCATGATTTTTATAAATAGTTCATGAACAGTGGGAAGCATTTTTTTTTTTAAATTTAAAACTGTCTCAGTGTGGGTGTGGGGGTGTGTGGGGGTGTGTGTCAACTTTTACCTGTTCTTATTTTTATTTCTGCCTTTATATATTTACCTATTTGACTTATAGTTTAAAGGGTTAATGGCAGTTTATTTTCTTGAAAAATTTAATTTTATCCTAATATAATAACTTGTATCTTGTTTAACACATTTAACTTCAAATACATATTTTCTAATATTAACATTTCCTTACTTGCTTTATTTTTTGTGGGCTTTTCCCTAATATTTTTTACTTAATCTTTAACATTTTGCATTAAATATATTTCATATAGGACATACATAGCTACCTTTTAAACCTAATCTAATGGTCCTTGCCTTTTAATGGAAAATTATTAACTTTAATTATAAAATTTAAATTTTAATTATTACATTTTAAATTATTTTTAATTTATAATAACTTTAAATATTTCAAAAATTATCTTAATTGCTCTGATAATTCAATAAAAATATCCAGCTAATGGAAAATATTAACACCAAAGCAACCCATCCAATTTATACATAAAGTTGTCAAAAATAATGAAACTATTTTTGATCAATTTTACTTCCCAGTGTTTCCAAATATGATTACTTACCAATTGCACCAGGATTAGAGAGCAAGTCAAGGATTTAATCAGGTTGTATTGTCCCAAAATAAATGAGTCCACAGTGATGGAATCCTAAACTTTTAACTTCTATTTAATAAATACACAAAACATTATCATTCTAGTTAATCAAAGTCTATATATTGGACTTTACTTGAAACAAGTACACATCAATGTTTAGCATATTATAGAACTTTTTCATGGAAGCTGAGAAAGATTTTTCCCTTGGAATAAAGTTGGCCTTTATGGAGATCTTTCTTTAACATTTGAGGGAAAAGCAGTAGAAGCTTTCCACTGGGAACAGGAGTTATGAAGTTAAATAAAGTCAAGTCTGGAAATGTGGATATGACAGTCCACATTGGGTATGTGTGTAAATCATAAATGTACTGCTACCTTGTGCATTTTAATATAAAAGAAAAAGGGCATACTGATGATGAAACATCATTGGAAGTTAAACTGTAGTACCCATATAAAAGTATTGTAGTATACTAAAAGTGAGAAGTAGCTGTTTTGGTTGAAATTATATCACACATAAAGGAATTCTACAATCATTAGTAGTATAAGACCAGAGCCCTTTTTCCTCTACAAATAAAGCAACTGGGATTAAGAGTAATGAAGATTTATTCTCTTTGAGTTTTAAGAGAGTATTTACCAAGGAGAAATGATTTTTATTTTCTGATGCCTTAGAAGAGAAAGGGCACCTTGAAATGGGTTTGCTACTCATTCATAAAGAAAGAGTGGGGGGAAATGTATGTTTGGAGGTTTAAGTTCCAGAATAGTCTGTATCGATTGCTTATTTATTGCTTTATTTTTGTAGTGGTAAGAATGTGAAGATAGATCATCAGGGTCTCAGACTCTGTTGTCAAAATTTATTAGCTATGTAAGTGCAGGGAAATTACTTAACCTAAGTCTCAATTTCTTCATCTGTAAAATGGAACACTAAAAGAGTTTTTGTGAAGATTGATATAGATAATTCATGTCATATTTGTAGCTAGCATAGGGTCTAGCTAATCTTGGCGTTTTATAAAATGTTACCTGTTATTATCAATTATCATGGTTTGAAATCCAGTTCAATCTAATGGTATTCTGTGCATTTAGCAAATACATATTGAAAAACTACATACTGAAAAATTTCATATAGGTGTTCCCAAACACAACTTTCCCAAGAGACCACTTTTAGATAGCAGAGAACTTTACATAAGTTCTTTGATTGTCATTGAGTAATCATTGTCACAGTTTTTTCATATTATGTTGTAGAAGTTCCTAATACCAAAAGTAATATTATTTTGAATAGAAAAGTATTCTTTTGGATAAGAACCTGATGTAAATGTTCTGTATTCCATTCACAAGATAAATAGTTCCTCTGGCTCAGTCAGATCCATCTTGAGTGAACTGCCAATATCTGGGTTCCTAGTGACAAAGGGGCCATGAACAACTATGCAGAGAATACCCTTGGTCTCACTACTGGAACTCTTTATGTCACTGTATACACATAAAATAAGTGGTATCACTATCAGTGCTTGAATTAAATGAGATACTCTGACATGGATTGATAGCATAAGCGTTTCTAAATACACTTGAATAGGGATATGTTTTTATATATTAGATATTCTCCTTGAACTGAAGTTAAATTGTGGAATAAGAAAGGAAAAGTCCCCATTCTTAGTGAATTTGTACTTCATTATGGAACGAGTTAAATAACTAAAAGTGATGCTCTTTCATAGTCTCATTTATGAGCAGCTACATTCTATGAAAGAGTGCCTAATTCTAGAGGGTATAATTTCTTGAGATGAGAAATGAAAAATAGAGAGATAAGTATAAGATTTCAAGTCAATCTGTTTCTTCTCTTTTTGAGAAATTTCCAAAATAGGCTTCTTTTTCTGGTTATTTCCCTTATTCAAGTTCCTGAGTTCTCAATTAAATTAAGCTGTGTGAAGCCAGTAGTGACAATTTGCACAACCAGTCCAGAATCCTTGTGTAATAGAGTCCAGGGCAGCGAGGGTTGGCGGGAGAGAAATAAGTGGCTGGGGACTTGAGGAGGTGTGCTTTGTATAGGAAATGGGAAGTGGAAATTGGGACAGAGACAAACTTCACCTACTTTACTGTTTGTATTTGAGGGAGTCAGGAAATAAAAAGGGGACATCATTGTTAAATGCCATGTAGTAAATTAAGAAAAAAAACCCTAATGATGGATGTAGTTTTAAATTTTTAGTTTAATTTGATAGCTGTTCTAGGAAGACGAGGGAGAAGTCTTTTTTTTTTTTTTTTTTCTAAGAGACCGTGTTTCCCTTTGCCACCAGGGCTGGAGTGCAGTGGTGCGATCACAGCTCACTGCAGCTTCAAACTCCTGGGCTCAAGTGGTTCTCTTGTCTGAGCCTCTGGAGTAGGTTGGACTACAGGGCGCCACCACAGCTAGCTAATATTTTTAAATTTTTTATAGAGATGGGGGGGTGTCTCACTATGTTGCCCAGGCTGGTCTCAAACTCCTGACCTGAAGCTATTCTCCTGCCTCGGCCTCCCAAAGTGCTGGAATTACAGTTGTGAGCCACTGTGCCCAGCCCATTTTTGTATTCTTTTTAAAATTACTGAAGACTAAAGAAGCAATACCTATCCAGGGAATGAGAAAATTTTATCATCTGCTTTTAAAAGTAGTCACTAGTCTGCTTTAATGCTATGCAATCTTAACTGCATAATTGGTTGATTTTCATTAATGAAAGAAAGACTAATAAATATTTTGCATGCTAATATATATAGCTATTTTGAATAAACAAGATAATGTTTAAAGTACCTTGCTTTTTGAGACCACCCAACAGACGCAAATCACAATCAAAACCTCACGTCTCAAAGAAAGTAATTTTTCTAAAATGCTGCCTTTTCTTACAAATTAGTTATAATCATTTTTTTTGGTAATTGCAATTAGCAAAGTCTATTCTCAATCATTTGGAGCAATTAGACTCAAGTTTTGAATGATAAATTTCTTACACATTGCCATTTAATTTTAATCAGAACACTACCATAACAAAAATGCTAATGAAAACTCATTTTCAATCAGCCTTGAGAGAAAGGGAAAATACATTAATTTTAAAAGTGACAGTGACACACAACTCAATAATCCATGATGGTTTTGAAGGATGAGGTTTTTTTTCTTTGCATGTGAAAATGTCTGATATATATTTAAAAAGTCCTTGGCAATTAATTGTTTGTAGGAGGGTAGAAAACATCCTCTGAGTTTTTTCAGTAAAAAAGAATCATAGTGATATCAATGCTGTATAAAAATCATTATATAAGATAAAGGGATAATGAATTACACCCTAGTTGTGTACAGATTCCAAACTCCAAAGTGAGAAAGATCTGGTTTAATGTAGATTTTTCTCATATAAGCTGTATTTGTCCATGTATAAAATGTATTTAATAGTAATTTTCTCTCAGGGTTGTTGAGAGGATTAAACAGCAGCACGTATATATAGACGGTCCCCAACCTATGACAATTTGACCTATGATTTTTCAACTGTACGGTGGTGTGAAAGCAATAGACATTCAGTAGAAACTGTATTTTGAATACTCATAAAACCATTCTGTTTTTCACTTTTAGTACAGTATTTAATAAGTTCCATGAGACATTCAACACTTAATTATAAAATAGTTTTTGTGTTAGATGATTTTGCCTAATTGTAGGATAATGTAACTGTTCTGAGAACATTGAAGGTAGGCCAGGCTAAGATATGATGTTCTGTGGGTTAGGTGTAGTAAATGCATTTTTGATGTACAATATTTTCAACTTACAGTGGTTTTATCTGGATGTAACCTCAGTGAAAGTGTTATAGAAGAACATCTTTAAAAACAGTGCTTTAAAAACAGTGATCATTCAACCCAAGTCAGTCTCTGTCATTGTTATTTAAAATAACACACAATAAATCTGTGCTGGGGAAACAGTGTTGTTGATACAGAGGATCTTTTGGTTTTTTTTAACTTTTTATTTATTTATTTATTTTCTCTACATCCTTGCCAATATCTCTTATTTTTTGACTTTTTAATAATAGCCATTCTGACCAGGGTAAGATGATATGCCACTGCAGTTTTAATTTGCATTTCTCTGATGATTAGTGATATGGAGCATTTTTTCATATACTTATTGGCCATTTGCATGTCTTCATTTGAAAAATGTCTATCCATGTGTCCTTTGCCTACATTTAATGGGATTATTTGATTTTTTTATTGTTGTTGTTGAGTTGTTTGAGTTCCTTGTATAGTCTAGATATTAATTCCTTGTCAGATGGATAGTTTGCAAATACTTTCTCCCATTCTGCAGGTTGTTCACTTGGTTGATCTTTTCCTCTGCTGTGCAGAAGCTTTTCAGTTTATTTAAGCCCCATTTGTGTATTTTTGGTTTTTGTTGCCTGTGCTTTTGAAGTCTTAGTCATGAATTCTTTGCCTACAGCAATGTCCAGAAGAGTTTTCCCTAGGTTTTCTTTTAGTATTTTTATACTTTCAGGTCATACATTTAAGTCTTAAATCATCTTGAGTTGATTTTTGTATATGGTGAGAGATAGGGGTCCAGGTTCATTCTTCTGCATGTGGCAGCCCAATTTTCCCAGCACCATTTATTGAAAAGGGTGTCCTTTCCCCAGTGTATGTTCCTCTTTGTATTGATATCCAGTTTTATTCTACTGTGGTCTTACGTGATACTTGATATGATATCAGTTTTTAAAATTGTGTTGAGACTTGTTTTATGGCTTAATATATGGCTTATTTTAGAGAATATTTTATGTGCATATGAGGACAATGTATATTCTGCAGTTCTTGGGTAGAATGTTCTGTATATGTCTGTTAGATCTATTTAATCTAAAGTCCAATTTAAGTCCAATGTTTCTTTGTTGATTTTCTGTCTCAGTGATGTGATGTTGGGATTGTGGTATTGAATTCCCCCATTATTATTGTATTGCTGTGGTCTCTTTCTTTAGGTCTAGTAGTATTTGTTTTATGAATCTGGGTGCTCCAGTGTTGGCTGCATATATAGTTAAAATTGTTATATCCTCTTGCTAGATTGATCCCTTTATCATACAATGACCTTCTATGTCTTTTTTTATTATATAATTTTTTTAATTTAAAATTTGTTTTATCTGATGTAAGAATATCTACTGCTGCTCACTTTTAGTTTCCATTTATGTGGCATATTTTCCCCCTTTATTAAGGTGAGTTTCCTGCAAGAAGCACATGTTTTCATGTTTATTCACCCAGTCTCAATCTTTTAAGTGGAGCATTTCATCCACTCATGTTCCAGTTTAATCCTGATATATGAGATTTTGTTCCACTCATATTGTTCATTGTTTTTTTTGCTGTTTTATATATTCCTTGTTTCTTTTTTTTTATTCCTCTATCTTTGTGGTTTGGTGGAATTCTATAGTGGTGCCATTTAATTACTCCTTTTCCTCCTTTGTGTGATTGATTTACCTATGAGATTTATATTTTCACGTCTTTTCATGATAGTGAATATTGTCCTTTCACTTTGAGGTTTGGGATTCCTTTGAGCATTTCTTCTAGAGTCTAGTGGTGATGAGTTCCCTCAGCATTTGTTTTTTCCGGGAAAGGTTTGATTTCTCCTTCATTTATGAGGCTTAATTTCGCTGCATATAGAATTCCTGGTTAGCAGGGTTTTTTTTTTTATTTTTTGTTTTTTGGGTTTTTTTTGTTTTTGTTTTTGTTTTGTTTGTCTTTTAGCTCTTTGAAAGAAAGAAACCTTGTAGCCCATTCGTTTCTGCCTATAAGGTTTCTGAAAATATAGAATGCTTCATTAATTTGCATGTCATACTTAGGCAGGGGTCGTGATAATCTTTTCTGTATCATTCCGCTTTTAATGTACGTGCTGGTGAAGTGAGCACTGAAAAGGAATATTTTAAAGTGAGAAATCGTATTTATGAAATCTAAGGCCCTAATACATTAATCAAAAAGGAAGAATTATTTTTACAGTAATAAGACATTCCTTAGAAGCCTCTAGTCAAGGAAACATTACAACAGTAGGCTTATTCCAGAGTGTTCGCACATTCAGGCAATAGTAAGGCTCTGGATAATTTTTCAACACTGTTTTAATAAAATATATGTTTTTATTTTTTTAAGATAAAGAATTCAAAGATTGTGCAAAATAGGAAACCCTTTGCTTTTGGTTGGAATTAAAACATTTTGTCAACTGGGAATCTCATTTTTATTTAAACAAGCTATCATTGTTATTTTGATTACATCTAGATAACTTTAAACATGAAAGGAAAGTACTATTCAATAAAACTGTGTTTTAAAACAATCTTGATATTTGTGAAATCAATGGGGAAAATAAAAAATAAAATGAAACTTTAGTGAAAAAATAAAAAGGGACCTTTATTGCCTGTGTCACAGACAACAAGTATCATACTAGAACTTAATGTGCATATCTTCTTTGGATATATTTAATATTGAAGTATACAATCATGGATCCTATTTTCTTTTGTAGTCTTAAATGCCCCTGAAAATAAATAAAAAGGACGCCAAATCATTCTGAGCCCCATAAGATTCTTATCATATGGAAAGCAGTGGATGCAAAGACTTCCCAGATTCGATACCAAAGAATAACTCAAGCGTTCCCCTTAGGGGAAAATGAGCAAAAACAAAACAAGTCAAAACAAAACAAAATTAATCATACTGTTTTAAGCCACAAGGTGAAATCTGGTGCATGTAGAAAACTAGTGTGAAATAAGGCTATATCACTGGCCACCTCATTTACTCACTATGTGACATGAGGGAGATTATTTAAGGTTTCCAAGTCACAATTCCTTCAAGTATTAACTAAGAAAATCAATACTTACGAAGTCTGAGGATGTTTAAACAATATGGGCAAAGTGCTGCTTACAGTGCTTAGGCAGTTGTGTTATTTTTCTACTTGTCTCATGGACAGAGAAGAGCCAAATAGGAACTTGAAATATATTTCCAAGCAAAAGGAGCTTTTCAAATGAAGGCAAAAATCCACCTTCTGAAACCTAAAGTTTTATATTCTGCTGAACATAAGGCATCCCTGGTCACCTGGCAGGCCTCAGTTTGGGAGAGCCTTTATCCATTTGGGCATGAGTTAATACTATTCATTAGTCTAAAATTTCTGGGAATGAAGGTTTTTGGAGCCTCTGGAGATTGACAGAAATCAAGATGTACTGGGTCTTTCAAAAGCAGAGGAAGGGCCAAGAGAGACAAGGGTCTGTTGCTCTGTTGCCATTGACTACTTGAAGGAACAAAGTAGCTGATACCAGTGCCAAAGGTCTGATATTTAGGGAAAGTTATATTGAATGAGGTGGCCTCTCCTTAGATGAGTAGGATGTGAGGGTGAGCAAGTGTAGGCAACAGGTAGAGAGAGAAAGGTAGTGTTGTAGGAGGGAATTGCCAGCTAATTTGTGGACTGTGTCTACTTGCAATCACACAGTTGGGAGGAGTGGTGAAGAATCTGAGTAAATCCTGAGCCAAATCCCTCTTGGTTATAAATTGGGCCCTTCATTTTTTCCTGTGACTGGTTTGACTTAGTGGAATCAAGAAGATATATAAAATAATGTTCCCAAAGCCCTGTATTCTATTTAGAACGTATCTTTTTAGGTGGTTGTTGGGGTTGAGACAATTTAGAGAAAAACAGAGATTCAGGGTGATTCGAATTGGTCAAAAGAAGTAATTATTTGGTTTGCATTAGTCTTAAGTGATAATAACAGTGAAAAAAGTTAACTTGGTATGCTGGGAAAAAATATTAACAGTGAGGGATGTGATCTTGCTGTTATGGGAGAATCTGATCGTTCTGGGATCCAGTGAGTACAGACTAAACCGAAACAATGAAGAGCTTTGAAATATAAGAATAAATAACTTTCAGGTAGAAATTAATATAAATATTATGAAAAAAATATAAACTAAAATTACTTTGGCATCTTTTTTAAATGAAAGTTGCAAATGGAGGCAGCAATAAAAACCATTGTTTAAAAATAATTGTTTAAATATGAGACAATAGTGATGAAGACATAATGATTTGAAAGAAAGACAAAGGAAAGCATATAATTTTAAAAAAGTGTTGTTGCTTTTTCCTTCACAGGAGTTTCCCTGGATTTACCTAATAGGAAGGATAACCTACAATCTATGATGAGAGATTTGGAGGGGTTTTTGATTGCTTGGGTTTTTTTTGTTTGTTTGTTTTATTTTGTTTTGGTTTGGTTTGGTTTGGTTTTTGGTTTCTATTGCAGACTTTTCTTTTTGTTGTGGTAACATTAGCCAAATATCTTATCCTTCATTTTCCTGCCTTCATTGTGGAATTGAAATAAAAGTAGTGCAATTTTTAAAACAATTTTTTCAAAGTGTATCTAGTCACCACTTAAACTTACTCTTCTCTGAGGAAATGCTATATTATTGAGAACAGAGTCAGGTTGTCTACACAGATAGAAAACCTAAGACTTATAGAGCTGGGAGACACCTTGAATATTATTTTGCCCAGCAGTAGTTCCCAGCTCTGACTTCACATTGGAATAATCAGTTGAAGACACACCTCTGGGTATAGATCTCAGGCTCTGTTCCAGGAGATTCTGACACAGAGTAAAGATTGAGAACCATTGATTTGATCCATATCCCATGTTTAACAGTTAGGGAAACTAAGATGCCCAGCAGTTAATATTTCACTGAATGTTACTCAATTAGTAAATAGCATATTTGTGTCTATAGCCAAGTTTTCTAAATTCAAAATAAGAGGTTTAAAGTACTATATCATGAATATAAACCCTATGGTATAGTTCAGGCCTAAAATGATTAAATACTTTGAGCTAAAATTCAGGATCTTGGCTTCATTTTCAAAATTCTGATTCTTTTTCATCAAAGAGTTAATTTTTTTCTAGGTCTGGCACTGTGCCACTTAGTGGGTGGGTGCAGTTATGCAGCATATGGAATAAGTTGAAAGCCTTCTTGGGTGTGCTACTTTGTATTTCTTGTAATGCCACTAATTATTCTGTTTGACTTTAATTGTGTTCTTAGGTGGATATGTTAAAGATTAATGATGCAGTTAGCCTAAACCAAGACTTACAGAGACGTGAAGATAAAAAAGAAAGCAGGGGCTATAATAGTTAAAGATTTTGCTTTTTCCCTTTGGAAGGACCATATCCTGAGGATTTTATGTGAAAAAATTTTAAGTCATAATAGTCAATCTCCTAGTAGATGTGTTGCTATCTTACATCCTTGTCATAAAGCTGATATTATAAGTCTGCCATCAGACTTAGAAATATATTGTGAGCAGGTGTGCAATGACAGCCATTATCCAGCTCAATACTGTTGGCTTTAATTGAGCAGAGTGTGCACATAATATTTGCATTGCCTCAGTAGGAAAAAAATATAACTTACCACTTTATATTGAACAAGATGTTAGCCTTTTCACAATGAAGCGTAGGTCTAAGCTTCGGTACAAGAATTTCTTGTGTAACTGATTTAAAAAATATCGACAGGCTTTAGGTAGAAACGTAGTTACAACTTAATGAACATATGTAGTATTTACAGTAACAAGAGCAAGTGAGATAATTTTCCATGGATTAAATAAATAAGGCTGGATTTATAAAAATAATTATGAGAATAACTATAAAAATGATTGGATTAATAAGAAACATAATAATAATTTATTTTGGTTATGATTATGATAATGGTAAATATTCTTATTACACTACTGATAGTAGTGTTAGAAGTAGTAACAACAGCAGCAAGAAAAAAATCCTGACTTAACACTGACAATGTGCTAGGCACTCTTGTAAATTCTTTGTATGTATCAATTCATTTAAATGTCAACAATAATTTTATAAAATAGTTACTAATTTTATACCCAATGTACAGATGATAGGGATGAGGCAGAGGAGATTAAGTAACTTAATCAAGGTCATGCAACTATTAAGTTGGACATTTGGGACTGAAAAACAACTGCAGTTAGAGAATCTATAGTTGTGTGTGTGTGTGTGTGTGTCTGTGTAGTAACAACTTTATTATGATATAAATCACATACTGAAAAATTTATTCATTTAAATTGTACAATTCAATGTTTTTTAGTATTATATATTCACAATGTTGTGCCAATATCACCACAACAAATAATAGAACGTTTTCATCATCCCCCAAAAAATTCCTTCCTCTTTTAACAGTTACCTCACATAGATTTGTCTGGTCTGTACATTTCATATAAATGATGTCATATTTAACACTTAAACATATTTAAATGTTCTCTTTCAATTGTTGTAATGTAATTAACATTCATCCATGTTGTAGTATGCATCATTACTGCATTACTTTTTATTGGTGAATAATATTCCATTGTATGCATATATCACATTGTATTTATCCACTTATCAGTAGAGGAGAATTTGCATTATTTCTACATTTTGGCTATGACAAATAATGCTGCTATGACTATTAATGTCATAGCCTTTGAAGGCTGAGAAAAGCTTGCTGGAGATTATATACCACTGTTTAACAGTGATATTACTGTGGTTTTTATGAAAGGAATGCAGTTCAAATTGTGGATGAGTCCACAATACTGAAACGAATCACCAAAATTTTGTTCTTCCTTCCTTATCTGAAACAGAGAAATTCTACTTACTAATCTCATAAGAGAATGGTGCTAACTCTTCAGATATATTGACTGAGGTTTACTCATTTTTTTCTCCACAAACTAGTACATAGTTTAGTATGTATTGGAGGCTCAATAAATCTTTGCTTAATAAATACACTGTTATAAGGAAAATGCATTACTAGCAGTGTCCTATGCTCCTCAGAAGTAAGTATTATAGTTTTTGTCTCAATTTCATCCTCCTCCTTCTTCATGACCGGTTCTTTTGGTTGGACTTTCCAAAGGGCACCAAAAAGACTTTAGTCTATCTATGAGAACTACTCCTGCCATATACAGATATCATGATCTTTCTGTGGCATCCTTCCTCTCAAGTAAGCGCTTCCCCAACTTTCTGAAGAAATATACCTCAGTTTCTTGAATTTGGGGGGCAGGTAACATTTACTCTTGTGTTTTCTACTGAGACTGTCTTCTACTTGGGAAAGACGACTTTAAACAGGCCTCTTCATTTCCTTTGCAGTTCATCATTGTGTGAGACAGATTAAGTATCCTAAGTCCCGTATCCAATGCCTAGGAGTGGCCCTGGGAATCCACATGCTCACTGTCTTTCACAAAGAGATAACTCATACCTTTTTGCTCTTCTAAGTGAAGCATCACCTGGATTCCTGACTTGTTGTTCAATTTCCTGCGGCAACTTGGACTTGTTTTCTGCTACCCAGACGCCTGGCTTGGATCTATGAAAACCTGCTAGACTTTGTCCGCTGCATTTCTTTAAAATTGGTTTCTGGGTGTTTTTCTCTCTTAGCCACACACTAAACAAACCAAAATTCTCCTTCCTCATTACAATATGCCCTCTGTCACATTATGATTATCTTTTCCTCTGAGGAATTCTGGCGCCATCCCTCCAGACTAAACAGAATTGGGCAAACATGCTGTACGCTGAAACCTCTGCTCTCTGTTGCATTAATTTTACCTTAAATCTGGTCCTACTCATCCCTAGATGAATCACTTCTCTTCAGTGTTACACAGCTGAGGTCCCAGCATGCTTCTCATGTGCGTCAGTATGTTTAACCCTGACTCTGTTACATTTTTCTTAATTTTGTAATTATTAAGTCATTAAATATGAAATGTCCGATTTCAAATCAAAAGTTTAGTTTATTATATCTCAACCAAGAAGCAGTACAATTAAAAAGGTATGCACCTTAACTATTGACAGTTTTGCCACTTTAACAGTAACTTGTTTATGCCAGCAGCAAAGAAGCCTGGAGAGCGAGTGGTGATGAAATTGTGAAAGGCATTTTACACACCTTGCTGAAAATTGATTACTTTTTCTTGCAAGAAGTGGTCCAAAGCCTGGAAGAAATGGTAGTAAGTTGGCGAAAGGTCTGGTGAATATAGTGGATGACAGAGAGTTTCAAGTCCAGCCTCTGTAGTTTGAGCAGCGTTGTTTGTGCGACATGCGGTGGAGCGTTGTGTTGCAAGAGGATTGGCCTGTCTCTATTGACCTATCTCAGCTGCTTAATCTCAAGCACCCTCACCATTTCCTCCAATTGGTTGCAGTAGATATCTGCTGTAATTGATTGACCAGTTTTCACGAAGCTGTCTTGGATAATACCAGTGCTGGATAATACCAGTGCTCCATTTTGTATAAAACACCAAACAGGCACCATTAGCTTTCTTTGATGAATATTTGGTTTTGGACTGTGTTTCGGCACTTCATCTTTATCCAGCCATTGTGCTGAATGCTTGCAATTGTCATAAAGAATCCATTTTTCATCACACATAACAATATGGTATAGAATCATAGGTTCACCTGTATGTTGTGACAGCAAAGAAAGGCAAACTTTGAGACGATTTCTCTTCTGTGGCTTGTTTAATTCATGTGGTACCCATCTATCCAGCTTCTTTACCTTGCCAAGTTGTTCCAAATGGTCCAATATTGTTGGAATAGTAACGTCAAACCTTGCTGATAATTCATGCATAGCTTAAGATGGATTCGCTTCCACCACAGCTTTCAGATCATCATTATCCACCTTGGTCTCAGGTCAGCCACGTGGCTCATTTTCAAGAATAAAATCACCAGAATGGAACTTCTCAAACCATCAAGGTACTCTGCGTTCATTAGCCACGTGCTTCCCAAACACTTTGTTGATATTGCGAGCTGTCTGAACAGTGTTGGTTCCACGATAGAGCTCATATTAAAAAAAAAAAACATGAATTTTTGACCTATCCATGGTTTCACAAAAATTTCTCTAAAAAAAACTTGAAAGATAATCACAAGCCAAACTGAGCATTTGAAAGAATGAGGATGTACCTTCACAATAAAAATAAAACAAGAAATGTCAAAGTGAAATGTCAGAAATATCAACTGTCAAGCTTAGTACTTAAGGAAATCAGACATTTCATACTTATGGATGACTCACTAATGTTCATGAAGTGGTTCCAAAATATATTTTATATTTCATATAAATAGAAGCTTCTCAATTTGAGACAATTCCACTATAATCACCAACAAACATGCTTATGTGTTTGTAGCTTCAACATTTAAAAATAATGTACACTATAAAATAATTTAATTAGTAGCCTCACATTATATAATATTTAATATCAAATATTGCACAACCAAATATTACTTCAAATGTTTGAGAACTTTTTACTACTGGACACTCATCAGAAGAGTATTTTTCTTGAAAATGCTTCTAATTTTTCTTCTTTCAGGATTTTAAACAAATATTTGTTTTAGTCTAAATTCACAAATATTAACTATTAATTAAATATGTAGGATATGTGTTTGCTTCTTTATCTCTTTGATGTATTCTTTTTCATTAGTTTCTCTCATAAATATTCTAAAATAACTTGATAGTACCAGTAGTAACTTCTCCTGCTAATATTAATAATCTATTAAAATCAAGCAGATTTAGTTTCTTTTTAGTAATGTTACTTTCAACAAATTGGGAGTTGTGTGATTTTTAACTCTGTCTGAGTCTCCATTTCCTCATCAGAAAGGCAAGGGTAAACAACCTATCAGGTGGGATTAATGTGAGAATTAGAATGTATGTGTATAAATAACTAGTACAATTTCTTGAAATAAACAATATCTTATTGACACATTGTTATTATACAAGTATATTTTATTAAAATATCATCATGTATTGTTATTTAACAGTGTTATTCAGTAGAAAGAGAGTCAAGTGAGAATTTTACCTTAAACTCTTATTTATTTTAATTTTAATCAACTCACCATTGCTTATAACAGACTTCTTGGTTAAAATGAGAAAAATACCAACGCAACATATTTTGTATGAAGGTGATGTCCTATCACCACTTTCTAGTTGTTTTATCTTCCTGAAATTTTGTAAGGTGTAAATACCACCTTCTTATAATCAGTCAGCAAATTTTTAATTAAGCACTGATTTATTCACCCTGTTCAAAGTTCTATGAGTCATGCACACACACTCAACAAACTTTTAAGTCTACTTGGTGAACTCCATGTTAATATAATCTTGATAAATAACAGACGAAGAAGAACTAAGCCAATGAGGCAGCAGTACTATGGGAAAGAAACTAAAAACAGTATTTCTAAGCACTGACAGCTTTAAATATATATCTCTCAGATTTTGTTGTTGTTTTGAAACAGCATGGTGCCAAAATATGCTTCCAATTTTTGAAAAGCTGCTATGCAGAAATATGTTGAACTAATGGTATAGAAGATTTGTATCTCACTGTACTCACTTTGTTCTCCTCGGTCATTAAGTGGTGCTGAGACTCTAGGGTTGTACATTTTTCAAACAAATTGGCAGAGCTATTGTGGCAAAGGGATTTGACAGAACAACACATTCATTTCATTGCTGATTCAAGTTGCATTGTTGTGCTAAGTCTATTTTATTTTCTTGAACTCTTTCACTGAGTCAGTAAGATTATAAACTCAATATAAATAACTAAAGATGATTTAGTGCATTCAAAAGCACTAGAACAATAAAGTCTTATACAAAAGAGTTTTTTTTCTTTTAAGAGAGAGATGCCTTTGTGCAAAACAGCATCTGACTAGCCAAAAATGCAGATTAGTTTCCATGAGCTGCTTATTCCTGCATTGTTCTTAGACTTCCAGAACACAGACTTCTCTGACCTTTCCTCTTGGATTAATATTTACTTTCAAATACTAGAAATATGAGTTTTTCAGGGTGAATAGCAAAATCACACTAACAAATTCTCAAGAATTTAAGAGGAAGTGTTTTTAATATTGGATTTTTTGTTCAATGCTTTGAGATTTTCTTCTCATTTTTTAAATTTCTAGCTACTTTTTGTTGATGTATACTAGTTCTACATATTTATGGAGTGTATGTGCTGTGATATTTTGAAATACATATGCAATTTATCATGATCAAATCAGAATAATTGAAATATCTATTACCTCCAACATTTAACAGTCTTTGTGTTGGGAGCATTCTAAATATTTTCTTCTAGCTATTTTGAAATATAGTATAAATTTCTTACCATGCTATTGAACACTAGAAATACTCCTTCTGTGTGTTCGTACCCATTAGCCTACCCCTCTTCATCCCTCATATTCTCTACCTTTTTTGAGTTTCTGTTAAAAACCACTCTATTCACTACCTCTATTAGATAAACTGGGTTTTTTTAGCTTATACATATGAGTGAAATATCATTAAACCTAATATTTTCCAGTCCCATCCATGTTGCTGCAAAAGAAAGGATTTTATTCTTTTTTGTGGCTGAATAATATTCCATTGTGTATACATGTCACGTTTTCATTATCTACTCATCTGTTGATGGACAACTAGATTGCTTCCATATCTTGCCTGTTATACATAGTGCTGCAGTGAACATGGGAATGCAGATATCTCTTCAATATGTTATTTTCTTTCTTTTTGATATACACCTAGCAATGGGATTGCTGGATCATATATGGTAGTTATATATTTAGTTTATTGAGGAATCTCCACACTGTTTTCCGTAGTTGTTGTACAGCCAACTCATTTGAAACAAAGGTGCCAAGCACATAAATTGGTGAAAAGTCAGTCTCTTCAGTGGACGGTGCTGGAAAAACTGTAAATCCATGTGCAGAAGAATGAAACTAGACCCCTATCTCTCACCATCAACAAAAATCAAAATAAAATAGATTAAAACTTAAATGTAAGACCTGAAGCTATAAGACTACTGGAAGAAAACACTGGGGAAATGCTCCAGGACATTAGTCTGGGCAAAGATTTTGTGAATAGGACCTCAAAAGGTAACAAAAGCATACATGGACAAAGGGGATTATATCAAGCTAAAAAGCTTCTGCACAGCAAAGGAAACAATCAACAAAGTGAAGAAATAACCTAGAGAATGGTAGAAAATATTTGCAAGCTATCCACCCAACGAGGGATTAATAACCAGAATACATAAAGAATTCAAATAACTTGATAGAAAATAACATATAAATAAATAATCTGATTAACAAATGAGCAAAAGATATGAATAGACATTTCTAAAAGGATGAAATACAAATGGCCAACAGATATGTAAAAAAGTGTTCAGCATTACTAGTCATCAGGTAAACGCAAACCAAAACCACAATGAGATATCATCTCCCTCTAGTAAAAATTGCTATTATAAAAAAGACAAAAAATATCAGATGCTGAGCAGGATGTGGAGAAAGAGGAAATGCTCACACACTTTTACTGGGAATGTAAATTAGTACTGCAACTATAAAAAACAGCATGGAGGTTCCTCAAAAAGTTTAAACAAAAAACTAAAGATAGATTCTTTATTTGGGAGAAAAGCAGAATCAACCTCCTGTCCTGTCTCTGGGCCTTCTTAATGCCTCTGTTAGATGATTATAAAGTCATTTTAGGAATCATATCTTCATAATCTGAGAGTCCAATACCTCATGAGGAGGAAAATTTTACTGCTCTATTACATGATGAATTCAACCTTCTACCCTCATTGTTTCCTCGCTTTACATGCAATAAATTCTTTAATTTTTGTCTCAACCCAATTGATTGGTATTATTGTAGAGAAAATGAGGAGGATTGAAGGTAATGAATTTACCTGAGATCATACATCTATAAAGTAGCAAAACCAAGATCTTACCACAGGCAATCTGGCATCAAATTCTGTGTTCTTAGCAGGCTGTACTTCCCCTCAATATAAAGGAAATTGAAGCAACTGTATTCATATTTTGAATTCAGAAATATAGACCATAAATTATTTGAAATAAAATACTTTAGATAAAAGTTATATCAATCATTTAAGTATGAATAAGGAAAAACACAAGCATAATAATATCAAATTCCAAGATAAACATATGAATAAAATGAACCATGCTAAGATTCACCGAGATTAGTATAAACTGCAATGTCTTCATGAGAATTTGAAAGTAAGATAGTAGCATAACAAAAACTATTAATAGAGAGTACAAAATTTAAAAATGTTGACAACTAAAAAAATCTAGTTACATTATCCCACGAAAGAATACGAGGAATGAATCTAAACAAACACCACATGTACTGGCCATTAAATTGGAACTAATTGATCAACACTTATGTGCACATTTTGAAATAACACTCATTGGAAATCAAGCAGGTGGGAGGGGGAGGAGGGGATGGGTAAATTCAACACCTAACAGGTACAATGCACACTACATGGGTGATGCACACACTTATAACTTTGACTCATACTGTACAAAAGTAATTCATGTAACCAAAACGTTTGTACCCCTGTAATATTCTGAAATAAAAAATAAAAAAATAAAAATTGCAAAAAAACTAATTTTATGTATATATTATATATACTAAAAAGTGTAGCATAATTTACATTGAACAGTATAGTAACATGAGTAAATTTAATCTAAAAGTAGACATTAAGGGTATTTAAGAATACATATACTTTATCAAAGAATTTTCCTGCTATTTCAGATTACTTTAATGTTTTAATAAGAAAAACTTCAAATATGGAGTGTGTGCCTCTAATACATCTAAAGTCTCAGGCTACTGAATTTGGGCTTACCTGCTTATCAACCCTGCCAATTTGCACTCATGGAAAATACTGAAAGAGATGACTAGCAAACATGTAACATAAGAGATTTTTTAACATATTGTAATTATTTTCTGTCTGTCTTGCAAAAAGAAGGCAAGCCTCATGGAAGGTCATATTTTTTGTTCAATGGTGTTATCTCTAAATTCTAACATGATGCATGCCCAATAGTGTAACTGCAGATATTTTCCAAAGTTTAGGAGAATCTGCAGAACAAATCACTAAAAAAATAAATTTTTAAGAATGGTTTATGAAGCTAGAATCAGGGATGCTACTGTGTACATGGTGTTCATTAAATTATTTTCCATTCTTTTTTTGAAAAGCTAAACTTAAAAATATGATGTGAACTAGAAGCTTCTTGTTCTTAGGTCACCTGTTGTTATATTTTTCAAAACACTGCAACTGGAAAGGGAATTCTAGCTGAACGGATCTGTAAAGAGGTAGGGGTATTGAATATTTGGTACAGGCCAGGAACCCCCATAATTTTATTTTGAATTATATTCATTAATTGATTTAATGTATTTGACTTTGTAGAAACTTAGTAGAAAGGAATAAATAAGCTACTAGTTTAAAACACAAACAATAAATGTTAGGCACGTCCATCATCAGCATCCACATGATATTAGAAAACATGAGAAGCTGCATCACCAGATTCACAATATTTATACTTTATTGAGGTGCGATCCTAAGTAAGGTGAGAGACATTTCATGATTTGGTACAAGTTTCTGCTTTAAATGTAAGCATACTGTTTCAAATGTCTTAGAACAAAGAAAATTGAGATGGAGTGGTAGAAACATGTTGTTAAAACTCTGCATGCGCCTTTATGTGTAGTGATGAAGAAAGACAGAGAAATTGCAGAGACAAGGCCTGTGGTATCATTTAGTCTTTATTTCTCCAGGTAATAATTATCAATGCTATGGCATTTGTAATTAAATTCAAAGACCACTGGGAGTCATAATCCATTTAATTACAAGCTGGAGAAATGGAGCGTAAGAAATGAGGACACCTGGATCACCTAGATAGGCTTGGAAGACAGGAGGGTATGATGAAGGCTTCCCACACCTCGTGCATACTCTGTCCTCATTTCTTCCTCTACCTAGTCACAAAGCCAACAAGAACTTTTGAAATCAGTGATGATCAAACTTAAAAGTTTACTGTATACCATATTGGAAAGCCAGTGTTTCATTGATATTATTTGCTAAATGTTTTCACCAGTCAAAAATATTAAAAATAGTTCATCAAACTTGCTGTCACTAGAAGTGAAAATGAAAAGACTCCTTGAGAAACGTGGGTAAGGAAATTGAAGTTATCATCAGAAATAAATATTTATTATGCTATAACCCCCACTAAAGTGTTTTGACATGTGCTTTTATTCAATTATTTATTATTAAATTTCATTAATTCTGAATTGTTTTAAAGTACATCCAACATATCTTTTACAAAGTGTATAACTTTTTAAAAACTGCTTTTTTGATGTTACAATTATTTTCACAGTCAGCTTCTATAGAATACTCACATAAAAATCACCTGATAAAATGGATAAAATTAGGTTTCTGTATTTGCAAAAAAATGGCTGAAGTTCTCCCCAACTGCTTACTTTTAATTAGGGAAAAAATTGTTCCCAATAGGAATGTTTGCATCATTCCAAATAGAAAATTGAATAATTGTGTTAGAACTCATTTATTGTTGTTGCCACCGCAATGAAGGAAACCCAGTGGAAACTAGGTTAAAGTGAAAAAGGCATTGTATTAGCTTTTGTATCTGAAAGTCCAAGGAATGATATTGCTTTTAGGCAGAGATGGATCAGTGGTTCAAATGATGTCATCAGGGTTCTTTCTCAATCAGTCATCCCTTCTCCCTTCCCTGGTTCTTCTTTATTCTCTGATTCTTTCTCAATCTTCTTCAAGATAGCCCCTAGTTCACCTGGTGTGCGTGACTGTAGGGAACAACAAATATGATGTCCTCTACAATCCTGCTACCCTGCATCTTCTGGTGGATCCAGTTTCCATTTTGCGCCCATTGCTAGATCAAGGAGTATGTCCAGGGAAATGAAGTTTGTTGGCAGTTCTGATCGAGCTACCTGTTCAATGGCCTAACTAGAATCTCATAAAATTGAGTTGGACTTCCCCTGAAAAAACAAGATTTTAGGCAAACACTAAAGTAATAGGTATGAATGCAATAAATATACATATACACACAAACACTTTTGTGAATATACATCTGTTTATATATTAATAACTGTATAAATATATATATAATGTATTCATCCATTCATTTTTACATTCAATAGAAATGCTATAATGTACTTAATTCAGGTATCAGAAATTATCTCTTTATTAAGCCTTCTTCAAATAATACATTTTTCATTTTTCCCTAAATAACTTCCATTAGATCATTATTTAATCAAGAACATTTCAAGAGTGGAAGTTGGAAGGGTACAATATAACTAATAAGAAAGAAATAAACAAAATTTTCTAAAAAGTTAATACAATTATTGACTAATTATTTTCTATTTTTTTTGCATTATATTCTGATGTCTTAATGCAAAAACAAAGAGCTCTAAATTGCCTAGGTTTTACTCAATAGGGGAATTTATGAAATCATCATCAGATTCAGCATGTTTTGAATTACTTGAAAAAAAGTTAAATTGGTTTAGTCAATTTCAATAATGTTTGTACAACTTGTTATAAATATATAGAAGAATCATTTTGGTCCAGAAGGCTAATGGAAAAATAAAATATCAATAGAAAGTTTAATATAAAAATTAACCAAAGTGTAAATGAGTATAGTAAAAAACACAGAAAGGCAAAGGAATCTTAGTAATAATTACAGTAGATTAAATCTGTAAATCATTCAGAAGGAACTGAGTTTTGAATCTGTTCATTAGGATGAAGAAAGAGTCACATAAGAGAGAGGATAAAGACAATTTTCACTTTGGAGACCTGTGATTTGCCAGCTGTTTAATTTTAACTTCAATCTCTTTTTTTAAAACCAAGAAAGGGTGAGACAATTCAAGTGAATAAAACAGACATTTTTAAATGAAAAAAATTGAAATTTTTTTCATTTAAAAACACCGACCATAGCTCCTCCAACATCTGCATCCTGTCAAGATGATTTACAAGAGACTGGAATTACCCTCAAACCTGAGACAATCTAAAAAAATGACAGTTGTTTTCAGTACAGGAAGAAGAACGAGGTACATACTGAAAAACTTGAGATAGTGCTTACAGTCTTGGGAGAACAACTTACCTAGACTGTGCAGTACAGGATACTGGAGAGGATACAGCTACAGGACACAGGATTCTAGAGTAAGAATTCCAGAGATCTTCAGAGAGATGCATTTTACTACTCATCTGAGTACTGATCACCACACGCATGTAAATAAATTACCTGAAGCTGGTGAAAGAACTATTCAAAAGTATTAGAATGAACAGTCTTCATGGTCACACAAGGCTGAGAATAGTGACTATTCCCAACAATCTGACTGGAAAACCTTAAGATTAATGAGAAACTGGGTGGAATACATAGACAGATTTTGCCTCAGTAGTACAAAATAATTAGCTTTAGTTTGAGGCTCTGTCCTGGCTAACAAATATGAAAAGGAAGACCAAAAAGGATCAAAAAATTTCCAATCAATCAAAGTGCTTATAAGAAAAAAGTCCAAAAATATTTATAAAAAAACTAAAATGGACGACACCTAACAATTTAAGACTCGATATATCAGAGAAGCAATAAAATATTACTAGACATTGAGGTTTTATCTCGACATGCAATGAATAAGGAAGTTGTCAATCCTGTCCCTATTATTAATAAAAGACAAATATGTAAAAACTGAATATCAACAACTTTTCTTGGACACATTGGAAAGCTGTGGTCACAGGACCAACCACCTCCAAAATCTGGAGGCAGGCACATCTACAAGTGACTGAGGCCTGCTTACATAAGGCAGAAGTCACTGGACCCATAAAATGGAAGAGACATGTGAGAGGTAATTTTGTTAAATTGCCAGTGTACACTAGAACTAAAATAACAAACTCCTAGGGCCATTGTTCTTAAGGTCCACAAACTTTAATTCACTATGCTTCCAGAAACCCTACCAGGTTCTCAGGGTGAGTCCCCAAGAATGAGTCCCTCAAGGATCTGGCAAGAGTAATCATTGTGAAATATGTTCACAGCCTTCTTTATAACAGAGTCCTGCTGTACAGGAGAAAGGACTTTACCTAAGAACAATTCTAAAACCTAATTTCAGCTGGATTACAGATTTGGTGGATTAGAGATGAGAGAATGTTAAGACAGACTTTCTGAGGAGGAGTATATAGTAAAACCCCAAAGTCAAGAAGGGAGGAAAAAAAAACTAAACTAAACTAAACTAAACCCAAGAATATTAGGTGAATGTTAAGTCTTTGTTGACTATAGTTATTATGTACATTGTACACAGCCCAACACTTAGCCAAGTTATCAAAAATAGTTAAAATGAAAGCCTGTATCCCATTTTATTACTAGATACATCATGTCCAATTTTCAAAAAAATTATTACAAACTGTTCTTAGAGACAACAAAAAACACAGAAGGAACAATGCAAACATCACAATCATATTGAGCTATGACACAGAGGTTGGAATTATCATTAAGGGAATTTAAAATAATTATGACTACTATTTTGGTAGCTGTAATGGAAAAACATGGAAAACATACAAAAACAGAAGGGTAAGGTAAGCAGAGAGATGATAACTCCAGGAAAAAAATATCATTTTATATTCTAGAAAGCACACACAGTAACATAAATAAAGAATGCCTTAGATGAGTTGTCGGTAGATTCAACACAGCCAAGCAAAGAATTGGTAACTTGAAGATAGGTCACTAGAAATTTCACAAACTGAAATTAAAAAGATACAGTCAGAATGGATTACAAAAAAGAAAAGACTAAGCTATGTTATGTTTATAACAAACCGACTTTAAATATAAAGAGTCAGCTTGGTTAAAAGTGAAGAGTTCAAAGTAAAAGTAAAGAGATGGAGAAATATACAGCATGTGTTAACACTAACAAAAATAGAGCTGGGGTTTCTACATTAATTTCAAACAAAGCCAAGTTTAGATTCATTAACATTATCAGGGATAAAGCGGGGCATTGCAAAATGATAAAGGGGTCAGCTCTCTAAGAAGACATAACAATCCCTTAATGAGTGTATATGGAACAGAAAAAATGTCAATATGTATGAGGAAAAATCTGCAAAAACAGCAAGAAGAAACAGACAAATCCAGTATTAGGGTTGAAGACTTTGACATCCCCTTTTCAGTAATTGATAAAACAAGCAGGCAGAAAATCAGTAAGAATATAGCTGACCAGAGCATCACTATTGAGTGATTTGGTCTCATTGACATTTGTAGAATACTCCATCCAACAAGAGCAGAATATATACTCTTTACAAATTTACATGAAATATTCTCCAAGACAGACCATATTCTATGCCATTAAACAGAGTTTAACAAAATTAAAATATGGAAATCACAAACAGTATGTTCTCAAATCACAATAAAATTAGAATCGATAACAGGAAGATAACTGGAAAATTTTTGAATATTTGGGAATTAAAGTGCATGCTTCTAACTACCACATGAGTCAAAGAAGACATTTCAAGAAACATTAAAATAATATATTTTGAAGAAAATGAAATTGTAAACACAACTTATTAAAATTTGTGGAATGCGGCAATAGCAATGCTTAGAGGAAAATGTGTAACATCAAGTACTTATATAGGAAAAGAACAAAGTTAAAAAATCAATAACCAAGCTCTACCTTAGGAGACTAGAGGGGAAAAAAAGAACAATGGAAACTTAAAGCAAGCAGAAGAAAATAAATAATACAAATTTGAACAGAATTAAATGACATAAAAACAGGAAAACAATATGTAATATAAAAAATCAAAATCTTGTTCTTGGAAAAGATTAATGGAGTTGATAAAACTCTAATCAGGCTAGCTAAGGAAAAATAAAGGAGGACATAAACTGCCACTAGAAAATATAAAAGAGAAGTGATCACTTCTGACATCACAAGCATTGACATAATAATAAAATAATAACTGGAAGAACTCTATACACATTAATTTGATAACTTAGATGAAATGGACCAATCACTTAAAATATACAAATGTCCAAAACTCACATGAAAAGACATAGATCATGGGAATAAGCCTATTACTATTAAACAAATCAAATTGATAATTAATGACTTTACAAAATCAAAGCATCGGGTGAAGGTGGTTTCACAGGTTAAATTTACCAAAGATTTAAAGAAGAAATGATGCTGATTCTTTACAATCTGTTCCAGAAAATAAAAAAATAAGTGTACATTTTCTAATTCATTTCATAAAGCCAACATTAATCTAATACTAAAATCAGAAAAAGCTATTACAAGAAAAGAAAATGTCAGAATAATACCTCTCATGGTCACAAGTGTGAAAATTCTCAACAAAATTATGGCAAATCAAATCCAGAAATATAGGGAAAAAACTACACACTGTGACCAAGGTATGTAAAGCTGATTCAACATTCAAAAATGAATGAATGTAATCCACCATATCAATAGACAAAAGAAGAAAAATTATATAATTATATTAACTGATGAAGTAAAATCATTGGACAAAATCTGACACCTATTTATGATAAAACTCTTAGCAAACCATAGAGGGGTACTTCATCAACTTGGACAAGAACATTTACAAAAAACCTACAACTGGCACCATACTTAATGAGGAGAAACGGGAGGCTTCCCTCAGCCCCACCCCAAGATCAGAAACACAGCAAGAGCATGCTTTCTCATCATTCCTGTACATCAGACTGGAAATCATAGCTAGTGCTATAAGACAGGAAAAGGTAATAAAAGGTATATATTGGAAAGAAAGAATAAAACGAAACTGCCTTTATGTCAAATGACATGATTTTCTAGATAGAAACCCTCCCCAAAATGACAAAAAAAAAAAAAATTCATGAACTAATGAAGGATTATAGCTCACAGAAAGCACATTTAATATTCAAAAGTCAATTGTTTTCCTATATGCCAGAAATAATGAACATTAATATAAAATCATATTATATATGTGTATAATTTGCAATAGCTTCAAACAAATTAAGTACTTAGGTATAAATCCTAGAAAATGTGACATATCTGTGTGAAAGGCAGTAATAAAAGAAATGAAAAAATAAAAATAAATGGAGAAATATTTGATGTTCATGAATTGAAAGATTCTATATTGTTAAGATGTCAACTTTTTCCAACCTGATCAACACATTCTCAATCAAAATCCCAGCAAGTCATTTTATTGATATTGAAAAATGTATTCTAAAGTGTATGTGTAAAGGCACAAGACTTAGAGTATACAACATAACATTGAAGTAAAAACAAAGCTGGAGGATCTATACTGCCCCAATTCAAGACTTACTTTACAGCTACAGTAATTGACACAGTGCAGTAGTACTGAAAGAAGAGACACTTTGATCAATGCAAAAGAATAGAGAGCTCAGAAATAGAACCACGCAAATATAGACAACTGAACTTTGACAAAGTAACAAAAGCAATTCAAGGGAGAAAGGAAATTCTTTTCTACAAATGCTGCTGCAAATAATTGAACATTCATATGCAAAAATGAATGTAGACACAGACTTTATACCTCCTAATAAAAATTAACTCAAACTTGTTATAGGCCTAAATGTAAAATGCACAACTATACAAATTCTAGAATGAAATGGAAAAGAAAATCTATATGTCCCTGTGCTTGGTGATTAGTTTTAGATACAATCACAAAAGCATGATCCATGAAGAATCCATGCAAGTTTGCCTTTAAAAATAAAATAAAATTTTGGTTCTGCCAAAGATGCAGTTAAAAGGATAAAAATGGCAATCGCAGACTTGGAGAAATATTTGCAAAACACACATTTAGTAAAGGCCTTGTATACACAATATATAAGGAGCCATTTAAATTGAACAGCAAGAAAATAAACAACCCAATTTAAAAAATGGGCAAAAGACATGAACAGACAGTTTACCAAAGAAAATACATAGACGACCTATAAGCATATGAAAAGGTACTCTATATGACTTGTCACTATAGACTTGCAATTTTCAACAATCATGAGTAACTAATACAAACCATTAAAATCCCTAAAAAAGAAAATACCTGGCAGCACTAATTGCTGACCAGAATGCTGAACATCTGAACATCAGAATGCTGCTGATGAGAATGCATGATGATACAGCCACTTTCAAAGACAATTGGCAGTTTCTTAGAATGCTGAAGATAGCTATACCATATGATCCAGCAATGACGCTTTTAGGCATTTTCCCAAATGATTAAAAAAATTTCTGATTACACAAAAACTTGTCCGTGTAAGTTTGCAAGCTTTATGCCTAATTGTCCCAAACTAAAAGCAATCAAGACACCCTTTATCTGGTGAATGTATAAACAATATGTGTTATAGCCGTGAAATGGAACATTATTCTGTGATAAAACAAATGAGCTATAATTCCATTAAAAGATAAAATACTAAATTATTAAAAGATTAAATTAATAAAGGATAAATACTAAATATATATTACAAATTGAAATAAGCCAATCTGAAAAAGTTACATATGTTATAATTCCAATTATATGGCCTTAATGGAAAGGCAAAACTACAGAGATGGTTCAAAAAAAAGGTTGGTGGTTTTCAGGCGTTTGGAGAAAGAGGGCTATTGAATAGGTGAAACACAGGGGAACTTTTAAGGCAGTGCAATTATTTTGTATGATACTGTAATTCTGGATATTGGACACTATTAATTTGTCTAAACCCATGGTATTTACATCATGCAAAATGGTAAAAATATCATTTAGGAAGTCAGCAGATCCTAAAATGGAATTCAGAATGTGACAAAACAATCTAATTGTATTTTAAATGCAGGAAATAACCTCACTTTTCATGTGGCAGGGGAGAAAGTTATGGACCTAAATGACTAGTATTAAGTGAGTTTGTGAGCCTAAGGAACAAAGAAACTGAGCACGAGCACTGGGCTCCAGTCTTTAATGTTGTTTCCCATGGAAGTACAGGTTAACAATTCTGAGACCACATGCAAGTATACGTGATTGAACATCGAGTAATGGGTGGTGGACTGTGGGAGCCAGGTTTCTCACTGATTAAGTGGAAGCTTACAAATAAATAAGGGGAAGAAGCTGGAATGACCATTTGTTAACAAATTAGAGCTAGTACATCATTGCTAAGTTATGTGTAACTTAATAAAGATAGTAATGTCAAGCATACAAAATTTACAAATGTGTATATACAAGGGTTAGTATATAGCCATACATTTCTCTGCTCTGCTAGCTGAGAGGCCCTACAGCAATGAGCATATCTAGAACTTCCTTTCTAATATGTCATTGTCCATAATAGAAATGAGATCTCCTTACAGAAATGATGGATTTTAGGACTGAGGCAGAGAATATATAAAATAAGCCTCTTGTATCTTTTAGTGCTAGACAGTACGGAAGTGCTCAAAAGAAAACACTATAATGGGGGCATATGACTAGGATACAGGTGCTAACTGAAAGGGTTCCCAAGGGCCAAATCTGGAATAATTTGTGTGACAAAATAAAGCAACATTAAGTTATGATCCAAAGTAAAAAGTAAATATACAAGAGCATATATTGGCGTAAATAATTGGGGGAAACTAGCAAATCTCTCATGCAGAAAAATTCCAAATAATTTATGTAGCTATTTCTCCTTCAAGAGGAAGAGCTCATACTCAGTGTGGGATGTGCATGGTGACTTTTTCCTAAACAGTACAGTCTAGAAAGTGTGGGAAAAAAGTAACTTTACAGTGGAGAATTTTGGCAAACACTGCCTCAGCCAGGTGATTGAGGTTAGCATCAAAAGTAATCATGTTGATTGTATGTACCCTTGATATTATATGATGAGAATGATGCGTTACCTTTGTTGTCTTACTTCCCAAAACACATAACCCTAGTCTAATTATGAGTCAAGCAACAAATCCAAATTGAAAGAAATTTAATAATGTACCTGACTACTGTTTCTCAAAACTGTCAAGGTTATCAAAAACAAGGACAGTCTGAGACATTGTGACAGTGCCTAAAAGATATGACAAGTAAATGTAATGTGATATCCAACATGGGATAAACTAAAGGAGAAAACTGATAGAAACTAAACTATAGGAAAAACTAAATAAATATGAATATAATATGGATTTATTTAATAAAAAATATTGATAAGTAATATCAACATTGGTTCATTAAATGCAAAACTTTAAGTTATAAATAACAAGGGAAACCGGGTATGGACTATATAGACATTATCTGTACAATCTCTGCATCTTTTTGTAAATCTATAACTATATTTAAAAAAATTTACTAAGAAACTACCAGACTCATTTCAAGATTTATTATAAAGGTATAGGAATTGATATTGTCTAATATTTGCCTAAAGATAGAAAAAATAGATGAAGATAAAATAAAGTTCAGAAATAGAGCCACACATATATAAGGAAACTATTTTTTCAAGAAAGGTATATAGGCAATTCAGTGAAGAAAGAATAGTGTTTACAACAGATAGTGCTACAACTATTAGACATACTTATAAAATAAATTGACCTGGATCCATATCTTATACAATATATACATATTAACTCAAAATTGATTAGATATACACTAGCCTGAAACTATAAAATTCCTAGGTGAAAACATAACAGAACACATTTGTGAACTTGGTTTAGGCAAATATCTCTCTTATATTAGAAACAAAAACCTAATTCATAAAAGACTAATTCGCAAATTAGACTTCACCAAAATAATAAATTCTGCACTTCAAAAGACAAACTTATATAAATTAAAAGACAATATAAGCTATTTGAAATTCATATATCTGATAAAAAGCAGATAAAGAACTCTAACTATTCAATAATAATATAAAAAGCTCATAAAAATAGCCAATTGATCTGAACAGACATATCACCAAAGAAGACAGCAGACAAGCACATAAAGAGATGCTCAATATTATTAGTTATTAGACAAAGGCAAATTGAAAACACAATGAGACTTTACTACCCACCTCTTAGAGTGATGAAAATTAACATAACTGACGACATCAAGTGTTGAGATATTTGGAAGAAATGAAATTCTCAGACACTATTGGTGGAAATGTAAAATGCTACTATCACTTCAGAGAAGAGTTTGGCCTTTTTCAAAAGTTAAGCGTGCAAGTGCCATGTGACCAAGACATCCCACTCTTAGGTATTTTCTGAAGAACAGGAAAATGAAAGCTTATGTATATGCAAAAACTAGTACATGAATATATATTGCAGCTTTATTTATAACAACCCCAAACTGGAAACAACCCAAATGTCCATCAATGAGTGAATGGATAAAAAAGCTGTGATACATTCATAAGGTGGATTACTTCTCTGAAATACAATTAATGAAGTATTGACACATACAAAAATATAGAAGAATCTCACAATAATTATACTGAGTGAAAGAAACCAGACCACCACACCCCCAGAAAAGGAGTACATACTGTGTGATTCAATTTATATTCAATTCTAGAAATGTAAACTAATGTGTGGTGACAGAAAGAAGATCAGTGGGCGCCTGGGGATGGGATAGAGGTTTGGAAGGAGCATGAGGAAAAGATTACAAAGGGACAGAAGGAAACTTTTGGGAATGCCTGATTAGATCATTATCTTGATTGTGGTGATGGCTGCATAAGCACATATTTATGTCAAAACACCCAACTGTATCTTTTAAGTACAGTGATTTCTTTTACATCTATTATAAATCAATAAATCTGTTTTTAAAAATATAGGACATTTACTGTTACTGAGAAAGAACAAAGTGGCCGCCAACATCTGGGAGCTGGACGAGCAATATCAGCCAGACCTGGTGTTCTCCTGCTGATCATAAGAAACTTTACAGAACATTAACATCAAAGGAGGCCACATTGTTGGTCATTGATCAAGACAGAAACAAGATTACTTTATAGTCCTGTCTGAACACAGACAAAAATTGGACCATTATACAAACAACAAAAAATTCTAAAAATCTCTTTTCTTCTGATCAATATAAAGGACTGCTACTTATTCCCAATTGCAGCTTCAGCTTTGCTTTGGTCCTCTCTCCTTCTAGATAAGATTTAGATAATGAATCTTAGATTCTTACCCACTTCCTGACACCATGAGATACACAGTAGAGCCATTCTTTCTGAAAACCTTCCCGAAATCACCTAACTAGAGTCCAAGTCTAATACCACATCCTTTACAACATGCTCTTAGTGAAACACCTTATAGTTCCATGTCCTGTGCAGTCTCAACCACTGAAATGAGAAATAAACCCAATTTATTCAACTACAGGTGTGTTCCCGGTGGTCTTTGGCAAGAGGGTGTTGTATTAGTGACAAAGGACTTGGAAAGTACCTCATAATTATGTACCATCCTAGTAATTCACATTTTGAGCTGGAAAAATTAAAAGGTTATAAAAATCTAGAAATGGAATGATGAAATTGAATAAAAGTTACACATACAAGTCAAAGTTATGATCAGGTAAGTTAGAAGTTGAAGGTCCTGGGTGGTTACCCATAAGCAAAATCTTTAAAAGAAATAGACATCAAATCATATTAAATGTCCTTTTCTTGAAAGAGAGAAGTGAAATAGGTCAAACATAAGTCAAATATATTTTGTGTAACTGTGTCTATTTAGGTGTGTAACTGTGTCTAACAGGTGTAGTAGACAGAATTAGACAGCTTCTCAAAATTTAGTAGTCTAAAAATTATTACCAAATCTGGGAGCCAGTCTAGGAAGTTCTAAATGTGTATCTATATATGGAGAACACAACCATAGATATTAAAGTCAAATAATCCATTTAGGACAAAAAATTAAAGGGAAGAGATTCTTAATCCAATGAAAAGAATCACCCCTTTAGATTGGAACTGTATCTTTTTAGAACTCTATGTGAGAACTCTGCACACACTGCAACAAGGTAAAGACACTCAGGGAAAGGCATTTTAAAAACTTGGCACTGTCATGGCAGGGATTATCTGTGCCCTTGTGCTATTGCCAGGAGAGTTTTCAGTGAGCCAAAGCATAAAAATAGGAATAAGAGCAGCCTTGGCAGTATTGTTCTGGAAGGCAGCAAAGAGGATGCAAAGTCTGGCAACAGAGGTAAAGGTTGTAACAGGTAATTAAGTAGGAGCAGGGCTTTGAAATCTTTCCCAAACAAGAGGGGCTTAGAAGAAAATCATTCTTTTTGGAGTCCTAAATGAAGGAATGTTGTTTCTGTCCACCCACTTATTCACGAGTTCTCACACCCATGACTTTCAAAATTAGCTTGTACACAACTGTATTGGACACAACCCATTCTCTTTCCCCTTGCTGGAAAAACATACCCATAGAGATACCTTTCAGTAATTATAGACATCTTTGATCTGTAGCACAGGTGGAGACTGAACCTAATGGCCTTAGATGATGTGTCCTAAAATTACTTTGCTGCTGCAGGGCTTTCAATTATGTTTCTTTTTCTTTCCATATGGACCTAATTTACTCAGCTCATGTTGCACTGATTCTTGAAACAATTGAATAGGATATGTGCACTCTCTGCTTCATTCCCATAGCCCTAATCAAGATTTGTATTTTTACCAGTTATGTAAGGTACATTTAGCCAGTGAAGAGGGAAATTATACGTTTCCTGGGCCTTTCTTTCTTCTTCATAGTTACATGGAAAATGTATTGCCTGCAACAGGCAGTGAGACAACAGCCACAAATATCACTTTCCACACACACATTATTTCTGCACAGAAGAGCAAGTGATAGAGTAAAGGCAGCCAAGGGTGTACCATGAGAATGTCCATATGTATATTTCATATCCTACAAGCGCACACATATCTGCTTCCAAGACCATCTGCATTCTTGGTGCATAAGATGGAAACCTGGCAGACACCTACAAAACAGGGAAATATAAAATATCTGGTGCTACAGTTGGGGTGTTAATACTCTTCCACTGATAGTTGCACGTGTGACCACCAAGTCATTTGACACATATGAACTTTGTTTTACTCATTTGATCTGTAGTGAAAAATATCAAACCTTGTGTAGGTGGGCAGTGTCAACCACAGGAAGTGGGAGAGGCAAAAATGAGGAGGCCAATAAGCAGTTAGAACCTAACCCGCAATGGCAGGAACTTGCAGTTAGGGACTTTCCCAGCCAGGAGCATGTGCAGAAACTAGGGGCTCATGTCCAATGGTGACCTTTCCCCACTAACATACATTAGCATAGTAAAAATCACATCCACCAGCACCATGACAGTTTACAAATGTCATAGCAACCTCTGGAAGTTACCCTATAAGGGTAAAATTGGGAAGGGCCCTTAGCTCTAAGAACTCTCCACTCTTTTCCCAGGAAAATAATGAATATTCCATCCACTATTTAGCATATCATAAGGCATAGACACAAAAGCAGAAGTGTGGTAAAAGCCCAGGGTCTTTTCCACTCGCGGAGATAGACCCTTTTCCCCTCAGGAAACGTCCTTTCACTTTCTTTCTGTGCTGAAAGCCTGCAATAAAAGCTGCTTGTGTGGAAGTGCTAAACGTCTGCCATCACTCCATCCCACCCGCCAGGCTTGTGATTTTTCCAAGCAAGGAGCCAAAGAACCAGGACAACCCCCTTCAAAAGTCAACCCTAACAACCTGGTCAATATACAAACGATATATTTTTCTTTGATTATAAAATACCATCATATGTCTACAGACTCAGAGATTTCCCTACTCTCTCTGCTATGGTTGGTAGGATTTCTGCTTTGTTTGTAGAGATTAACATACTAGCTAGAATATATTGTCTCTGTGCATTTTATGTTTTAATTCTACCATCTTGTGTGCACCCTAAATTAAGGGCAGATTATTAGTGACATAAATGGTAATTAAGTTCAATTGAATTTACTTATCATTTATTGAATACTTATTTATACTTAATTATAAGTGCTTATAAGTGCCAAAAAGAAATGTGAATAATATATATTTCAATTCAACATTATATTTGCATTTGTTGAAGAGGAAAATTTGGTTGTTAGATACACTTTCAAAGACAAAATGTAAATAACATTGCAAACAAAAAATGTTTGTAATGTTATCATGCATAATTTGGAAAAGATAACTAATAGTTTTGATAACCTATTTCACAGGTCACTGTGATGTAATAAATGGGAAAAGCGCTTCATATGTATAAAAATGTGATACATTTGTATGTTAGTACCACTAAGGTTAGTTTAGTGCCCCTGGAGAGGCACATATGGGAAGCAAACTAAAGTGAGTGCTCTGTAACTCTGAGCCCCATAACTTCCTCAGTTCTTAGGGAAACAGGATGTGCTACTTTCCTTCACTGTGCAAGTATGGTCCGTAGAACAAACAGGAAGAACTAGTCCAGATGAGAATGGCCTTATTTGAAATCATGCTGTTTAAAATGCATTTAGTTGTCAATCTATGTGCTATTAGTAAGTATATTCTAGGTTATCTCAAGAAAATCTATCTAAGTGTAAGAATTAGTATAGATTATATAGATATGTAGTAAGAATTTAAATGTTTTAACTCATCCAATTTTATTACTGATATCCGACCATTAATCTCTATTAAAAACAATTAAACTATATGCACTTATATTTTTATTATTTGAAATTACTAATTAAAATGGTAATAATTATGCTATTTTACTTTTGATTTTATTATATCTGCCACAAGGATCTGAGGAAAGACCAATATATTTATGGCATGGCAATGTATTAACTTTTATTGTAATTCTTCCATTACTAAACTAATAAAAATAAATTTCATTTTATTCATATTTAATTCACATATACACGTACATATGTATTTACTTTTCACAAATAAGAGAGATGATGTATACAGGTACAGCAATTACAAAAGGTCAGATAACCGAGAGGACACAGGAGACTCCAGGGTGCACTCATGCAAGGTTTTAATGAAGATATATGGTACAGCAGGAGAAGCAAACACAAGCAGACATCAGAGCAGTCTACGCATAGATCTCAGAGTGCTTTCTCCATCACACAGCAGATGCTCCACCAAGACAGATGTGAGATGCTTTAGTCTCATGTGGGCCAAGGAGCAAGTTTACTTAAGAATCATTTATGTCTCACTAGTCATCTAGATAAACCAGGTACATACAACTGTCTACCTACATCTAATAAAACAATGTAAGCCAGCTGGTATAAAAAGTGAGTTTTAGACATTAAACATCATGTCACAAATTACACTTCATCCCTATCTTTCAAGGGTTAGTACTATGTTTCTAAGCATCCCAGCAGAAAAATATAGAGCAACCACAGATCAGTGGTAGTTTAACTTTATTCTTACACAATAATGCATTATAGGCTTCCATTGAGTTCTTCCTATGCCATATTGATCTGCCTTTTTATAATATCCACATTTTCTAGTTTCTATATTTGATGCTTTGACTTCTTGCGGCCTTGCTGACTCCAGAGGAACTGCCGCTTCTAGTGTTAGCTAATTCCTAGAGCTAGCAAACAAATTGCCTTCAAGCATGCCTTTCATATACAAACCAACCAATCGAGAGTCCAAATCCTCAACTACCTCTTTATAGAGCTCTCACACTCAAAGCCACTATTCCCCTGCCCTAATCATCTGAGGACCAAATAGTAGGACAATTAAGGACAATCATTATGCCTGAGAACCTGTGAAAATTTAAACTAGCCAGTCTTAAACCTGCTTACCTTACTTCATCCATTCCTTCCCATGGGAACTATAATAAAGACTCTTTTTGTTGTTGCTGTTGCTGTTGTTATTGTTGAGAGCCTTTTATTCACCAAGCACTGTCCTGGGAGATGGTAATACAATGGTGAACAAAAGCAGACCCAGTTACGTGCTATTTAATGGTTAGTGGTGTGGACAGAAAAACACTAAAAGTATATATAGTGGCCCGGAGCAGTGCCTCATGCCTGTAATCCGAGCACTTTGGGAGGCTGAGGCAAGAGGGTCACTTGAGGCCAAGAGTTTGAGACTAGCCTAAGCAAGAGCAAGACCCCATCTCTACAAAAAAAAAAAAGAAACCTACAAAGATTAGCCAGGCGCGGTGGTGCGTGTCTGTAGTCCCAGCTACTTGGGAGGCTGAAGCAGGAGGTTCGCTTGAGCCCAGGAGTTTGAGGTTGTAGTGAGCTATGCCTCTACCCCAGGCAACAGAGCAAGACCCTGTCTCAAAAAAAAAAAAAAAAAAAGAGTATATATAGCATATTCTTTGCAGCTTGCATAATGGATCATATCATTTAATCCCAAACAAAATCCTATGCAATAAGTTATTTTCTTTGTTTTACAGCTAAGTAATACTCACAGAAGTGAATTTCCCAGAAGAGATGGCAGAGCTGGTCAGTGGTAGAGCCCATATGCAAGGACCTGGTTATGTACTTCTAAGGCCAATGCACTCTACTATGGTTGTCATTTTAAAAAAAAGCTTTGATGTGCTGGTTAATAAAAACTCTTGACCATGTTTTGCCCTTACTTGTCCTGCCTTTGACTGACCCTGAGTCTTCCCTGTGTAGCCCCCAATACCATGGCATGCCCCCTTCTCTTGGGATCTGTGACTATAAGAAGCTGTCTTTTCAATGGCAACCATCTCCTGATCTGTTGGCCCTGCTATACGTGAATAGCAATAAAAACCTACATTTTAAAGCACTTTTCTATTTAACAACTGTTAGATTTTTTTGATAAGTGTACTATGATTTATTTAACCAATCTTGTACCAATAGAAAATTACATTGATTAAATTTTGCTGTTATTTTTATAAGCACTTCAATGATGGCTTTCATTTTTCTTAATACTGGGGGCAATAAATCTTAAAGATTTATTCTTAGAATTATATTGCACTTTGTGTTAGATATTGTTTGAGGAATAAGTATAATTTAAAATATCTACTGAGATCTCTCTATGAGTATAGTTCTAGGGTCTATACAACTTGTGTGATAGTTTCTAAACTCTAGGTATTTACAGTGAAGTTAAGAGGTGTTTTCTAGGTAAGTAAACAAAAGTACTAATAAGATAAATAATGTAAAAACATGAATTGATAACAATAATTTATCAAGGGCATATTATGTGTCAAGCCATTTACTAATATTTATAGCAAAAATGTAGACAGTATTGCCTATGTGCCAAGTACTATTCTGAGTGTTTTACTTATGTTAATCTATTTAATTCTGGACAAAAGCCTATTAGGTAGGTGTTATTATTTTCCACATTTTATATATGTAGGAAATTAAGCAGCATTTTCTTAAAATTGCACAGTTTGTAAGGGAAGAATTGCGATTTAATCCTCCTAAGAATCCAGTAAAAAAAAGTGTTATTATGCACATTTTAAAAATTAATAAGTTAAGAATAAGAAAGACTAAGTAAATCTCCTAGAATCACAGATTTCTAACTAGGAGAGTAACGCTGCAAACTCTGGTCTGCCGAAACTTCAAACTACTTTCTGCCAACACTGACGGATGTCTCACAGGGTTCAAAATTCTAGATGTGTGGGATTTTAAAGAAAGGAGAAGTCACATCAGGTTAGGACAATACAGGGAAGCTTGCTATTGTCTTTTGTTTAAATTGAACCTTAGAGCATGGAAATGATTTTGGTTATGTAATACATACGTGGATGGGCCTGACATCCCAGGAGGAGGTAGCAGCAGGGGCGACAGCAAAGTGAAAATGTGTGTGTCGAGTTTGAACAACCCTGGCTAGCCTGATTGTGAAACATAGATTAAATATAGAAGATTTGTGGATTCATCAGTTACAACACTTTCTGTTGTAAGAAACAATGCCTCACCACTGGTGGCTTCAACAATAGGGAAATTAACTATATACATATATATTTCTTACAAGATTAGAAAAGCAAAAGTTTCCAGAGTTGATTCACTGGTTCAACATTATCAAAGATGTAGGAGATTTTTCTGTTTTTGCTGTAATTCTCTTGGTATAAGTGAATTATTCTCAGGGACAGAGATTGTTTAAACCAGCCCCAGATGCCACATGCAAACACAATTAAACACTGCCTATGAAGAAGAAAATGATGTTTTGTCCTCTCTGTATGTGTGTGTGCACTTAAGGAAGGAAAATTTTCACACGAACTCCTAGTTCCCTCTCCCATCTTTTACTAAGAAGGATTTGAGTACAAGCCCTTGCTTTATTTATAAGCCAGAGAGACAAGTTCCTTGGATTTTCTGCTTAAAGATTATAAGATGTGTTTGCTTTGGAGGAAAAAAAATGGGAGCAGGGAAAGATATGGGACAGAAAATCAACACTAATTGCACAAATAAATTAAAAAGCCAGCTAAGATGTAATTCCAATAAGCCAAGTAAAAAATAGCTAAATGTCTGAGCTAGGTTGGTAGGAGTAAGGCTGAATACAAGACAGAGAACAAAAAATGTAACAGAAGTAATGCTGCATGGAAAGTACATGGTTTGTTCTGGAAAATAAGAGAGATTTAAGGCTCTATATCAATTATAAAAACACAGTCATGAGTAACCAAAAGAAATTTGTGAGTCTCATTAAGTGAAATGAAGAAATCAGCGTCTAAGCTAGCTCAGTGGACTCTCATCTTACAACCCAGGCCAAATGTTCTTTTGCAGGTTCTGTAGGTGCTCAACCCTAGTGCACAAGACACACTGTGAAGGCTGTACTTCCTATTGTTGTTGTGTCCCTGCTGGCTCTGTTCTGCTGTCTCCAGCACATGTGCTTTTCCCTTGTTGTGATTTCCTGTCAGGATTTATTTTCATGTTTCATTCCAGATGAGTTTTGTTGTAATTCTGATCCACCTTACTTTGTCCAGGTGCCAAAAAAAGTCTAGGGTTCTGGACACATGTGATTAAAAGCAGGGTAAAGGAGATGTTCTTTGACAAAAAGTGAAAGCTGTGTATTTGGGTTAGAAACATGTTAAGGTTGAGATAATTAGGGGACTTAGAATTATGTCATGCTGGTGAGCCAGTTTAGACTTGTGATTATAAAGTTCATGAGTTCATTGTGTAGGTTGAGACTCTATTAATGTGAGAGATGAAGACATAGAAATGAGCATATTTAAAGTAGCATCATGTAATGCACGGAGTATTTATTTTTGAATTAGACAAACCAGGGTCAGCTCCCATTTTGTATAATTTGATAAACATCTGTGGTTGGAGAATTGTGAAAACTAAATGCCATAATCTAATGGACATAAACTAAATGACATATATATGTCTATTCTGTGTGGATAATAAATATTACCTGCACTTGAAAGGAAAGAATAAAAAGAGACAGGATTTTAAGTAGTATATAATTGTAAATATAAGAGGAATTTTGGTGAATAAAGGGTCAGAATACAGTTTATCAATGAGAAATAAGAAAAAATATATATACAATTGTAGATTCAATAAACACAATACTATGTTTTCCACGCTGGATTCTTTTCCTTTTCATTCAGAAAGTCTAAGCTTCCAAGTCTCCCTTGGTTTGTCCTCAGAAATACAAATGTGTACCTCACTCCTAGCTTGAGGCAATTAATTGGAGTTGAGAATTCTCCAAACTCTCTTATTTGAATATCAGTAGGGAAAATATTATGCTAATATAACAAAAGCTAGAATATATGGCATTGGCTTGATAGATGGACAGAGGATGAGGAGGAAACTGACACCAACAGCTGAACAGATGGAAAACCATTTTATGAAGTGGCAAACTATGGACTCTCACCTAAAACAACTAGAAAGGCAGTCTATGTGCCTAAAGAAGTGGGAGCTCTAGGGGAGGAGCATGTAAAATAGGATATTGGTATTTTTGGTTGTATAATTTTGACTTCCTTTTGTCAAATGTTATCAAAAATATGTGAATTCATGTTCCATGGTGTGTGTTTGCAAAGACCAGTGAAGGGAATTTGAGATATTATTAATTCAGGAATTAAAAGCTTTTCTGGATTGGAAAAGCCAATTCACTATATTTTCTAAGCATGAAAAGCTGGAGCTTCAGAAGGCTTTGAGAAGCATCCGTCCTGTCATAATTATCAGTTAATTGAAATGCCTTGGCCAAAAGGTCAGATTGGAATGTGAAATTTTACCTATAATAAATAATATCAATAAACTGTGAGATTTTTGGCTCCACTACTTTTTAGAATATTTTATTATGCAGCAGTGGATAAGTATGAAGAGGCCTTATTTTCCAATACGCACTTCAGAAGTAGTCAAAAATACTGGAATAAGGAGAGCTCCCAGAGGGCAAATTTAAGCACTTTGGAGATCCAGATAAGAGAGTTGCTCCCAAGGAGGAGACTCAGACACTCATCAAGGAAACTTCCCCACTTCTACATCAGGAGGCTTCACAATGTTTTCCCAGTAGGACTTTTTAAATACTATAGACCAGGGAATATTATATGTTTCCCATTCTTCACTTTATTTCGTTTGAATAGTAGTATTTGTTGTGGTTACATTATCCCTGTTCCATCATTAAAAATAGGGAATGGGAGGTGTTTGTTTAGGATATAGCTCTCCTGATCAAGAGGAGCCATAGCTGGACCTGATAATTAGGTCCAGGAGCTTAGTTCTCAAAGATCCAAAATTTGCAACTGATGCAATGACTGGATGGAACTCTGATTTGTATTCCTTTGGGAGGGACTGGGTAGGTTTTATTTTGGAGGGTGGAACAAAGGGACTTTTGAGTTACCACAATATTCTGATAGTGTCCCTCATATTTCCCACACTCATTTGCAAAACGCTTCATGTGACCAGTTCTAATGAATAGACTTTGAAGAGGAATATTGCATAACACTTCTTGGCTAAATCAGTTACAGATCAGTGTGCCTCTTCGATTCTTTTCTTTCTCTTTGGTGGTGACCATAGAAGTCATATATTAAAATGAAAGAGCCTAAAGATAAATGTAACTTGGATTCTGAGTTTTTCCACAATGGGGTACATTACTAGAGAGCCATCCAACTTGCATTAGAATTTTTATGGAAAAAAAAAGAAATCATTGTTTATATTTCAGGGTTTATTACTACACAATAGCTAACTTATCCCGACTTACACAGTGAAAGGGGAGGAAAATGATATGGATGCCAAGAAAGAAGAAAGAGTAAAAGACAAAACAGAAAAACATTAACTTTCATTGTCATATAAATGCAAGTGAGTACCAAAAATGGTCATTGTTTGGCCATTTAGATCTCATTTGAGTCAAATTTCAATTGAAAGAGAAATGCCTGTGTAATGAGAAATTGGAGGCAGTGAAAGTAGACTATATTATAAGTTTGGAAATTAATTTCTTTAGGAACATAAACTTAAATAAGATATTGGTAAGGTGAAGAAAGAAATATTCCCAGAAATTGGGAAAGCAGTATAAATTTGTTGACTGAAGGAAGTAAGTTGATAAGAAAGGATCACTGAACTACTAAAAGTGAGATGTGATGACTAGTTTCATGTGTCAACTTGACTAGGTCATGGTGTCACCAGCCTCCGAGTGGAGGTTTATCTAAGTTCTTGGTGTTTGTTGTGGGAAAGAATCTCAGGATGCACCACATAAGCCAAGCAAGCAAAAGCTTTATTGAAAGCAAAAGTACATGCTCAGTGAAGAGAGGGGACAGGCTCAGAAAAGACCAGCTGTGCTGAGAGGAAGTGGTCTTAGATCTTTTGTAGTCTTATTAATTGAGGAGTTGAATACTCAAGGCCAAACGGTTGGCTTTTACTGAGAATTTGGGTAGTAATTCCTAGAATTGGGTTCCCTTCTATTTTCATGCTTTATATGGTTGTTTCAGAACTATCATGGCAATTTCAAGGGCAGAGAAATTTTAAAACCACAATGTAAATGATATTGTAATTAGCTGAAGTTCATGTAAGGTGGCAGAGATAATTGACAATTGAAGCTATTAATAGTTCTTGACTGCAGTTGTCAGCCCCTCTTGTTAGCTTCTGCTTAAGAGTTATTTTAATGCCTGCACTTGATCTTGAAGACCCTGAATCCGGTCTCAGCCTTTTCTCCTAGTCTTCTGCTCTAACAATGGTATGCACAGTTATTTGGTCAGAGATTATTTTAAATGTTTCTGAGAAGCTTTTTTAAAAATGAGATGAATGTTTAAATCACTAGACTTTGAATAGAGCAGATTGATGTGGGAAGGCCTCACCAATCAGTTGAAAGTGTTAATAGAAAAAGTCTGACCTTCCTCACCAAGAAGGAATTCTGCCAGTCAACTTCCTTGGGACTCGAAATACAACTCCTGAATCTCCAGCCTGCCAGCCTACCCTGCCGATTTTACACTTGCCAAGCATCCACAAGTATGCAGGCCAATTCCTTAAAATCTATGTTTGAGGTTGCAGTGAGCTATGATGATACTGCTGCATTCTAGACCTGGCAACAGAGTGAGACATTGTCTCAAAAAAATTTGTCTGTCTTTGTCTGTATGTCTCTTTCTCTTTCACTCTCTCCCTCTACACACACACACACACACACACACACACACATACACATACCCCACTGTTGGGTCTATTTTTCTAGAGATCCCTGACTGACTAATACAGATTTTGGTACTGAAAGTGGTTCTGGAGAAACAGAATCTTAAGGATGAGTTTTCTAGTTTTTTTCTGGGGTTGCACAATTGCTTCTCTACCTGATTTAATTGAAAGACACTATGACTGTATTCACAGTAGTAAAGTATTAATAGTCCATGGTGTGATGTGGCAATGGGCATAAAAAATGCAGAAGATATCACCAGAGGATACTCATAATCAAATACAAAAAAGAAGTAAGGTTCTGGGTGGCCATGTATACAATACCTTCAAATATTTTTGTCAAATTAATGAGTGTAATGGGATTGGCTGGCTGCTTCTAATGTTGCCAACAAGCCAATCCCATTATACTCATTAATTTGAAAAAAGTGGGGAAAGAACAGGATGAATTCAGAGGTTTGGATTCCCAACTCAAGCCAGTGCATATGACCTGAAAGCTTTCATGTTCACCCTGAAAGTGACCCTTATCTCCTATAGCCATGGAGATGAGATTACTGAAAACCAAATCCAGAATCTCATTAAGTGGCTTGATTATAACACAAATTGAATTCCCAACCTCAAAGGATGTTTACTGTTAAAGAGAAGGCATTGATTGGGAAGGAATGGGGTAATAAAAGTTGAAATGGGGACATATGGGGATGCCCTAATGAAACTATGGATATTGAATCTCTAAATTCTGATGCACCTGATTTGCCAGAATTAGTCTTTACATCTCATCTGAGATTAGCTCTGCATTGCCTGAGGAAACTGTACTGGCTTCACCTGAGGCAGTTACCTTACAAGACACTGCTGATTCTCCTCACAACCCACTCCCATCACCTCTTGGCCTGTAACTAGACTCAAGTCCCAGCAGGTCCCCAGAGGTGAGTTATAAAGTGTGACCCATGAGGAGGTGTGCTACACTCCAAAAGAACTACTTGATTTTTCCAATTTTTACAGATATAAATCGGGAATATGTGTGGAAATGAATATTAAGGGTGGGGTACAATGGTGGAAGGGGCAAATATTTGAATCAAGATGAAACTGATATAGGACCATAAGCAGATTCTACATTTAATGTTGCAGCTCAGGAAGTTAGTAAGGGCTGTAATAGTTTGGTTAGCTGGTTGAAACATGAGCCGAAATATGCCCTACAATAAATCAGATAGAAATTCCAGGCCTACCTTAGTTTACTACAAAGGAAGGGATTAAAAGGCTTAGGGAGATTCACATGTTAGAGTGTATTTTTCATTTAAGACCTAATCTCCACCCCCCTTCAATCTCTTCCTAATTCCATCACATCTGGTGATAATGAAACATAAAGCCTCACACTCAATAATAAAAATTTAGGATCAAGACGGTAAATATTGGGAAGGCTTTGAATGCTTGTACATTTTGGCATCTTCTCCAATAACCTTCAGTAATAACACTCTAAGCATTAACATCCAGTCTGCCTGACTGCTCACCAGTTATTATAATAATAATTTAAATTCAAATGTTCTCTTACTATACATATGAGTTTAGTAGCATTAAACTTCAAAAATTAGCAGTCACTAAGAAAAAAATTTTCCTATAATTCTAGTATCACAAAATATTTCTTAGAAAGAGTAAGATTTATAAATTTTGAAAATGTGATGATATAGCTCCTGGTGAATTTTTCCTAATTTTAGAAAGCTGCACCATTTGAAAGATTATAAATATTTTGACAGAAAAACAGGTATTAATAGAAATTAGGACTAATGTACCACATAGATACAAGTTAGAATTATTTTTGAAGTTATTCATTTTTTAAATAAATTCTATTAAAAGTCAGTGATGTTTGGATAAATTTTAGATTTTATTTTCTCTCACATACAAAATGGAAGTAATTTGGTAATACGTTACACATAATCAGTGATAAATATTTAATTACACCAACTCTGGCATTTAGCTCTGAGGGGGGTGGGAAATAAAAAACAAAGAACAAACAAACAAACAAAAACCCCTGCCCCTTTCAGTTTGGCAACTGAGTCCTCCAGGAAACTGGTATACGTACTAAGGGTAAGCATTTTATTGCAGAATAATATCTATGAAAAATAAAAAAAAAAAAGAATTGGGCAGGCAAAGCCTTTAGACCATGAAACAGATCTGACACCTGTGAACAGAGAGTAGGGAGGAAACAGGATTGGAGAGAAAACATTCTCAGAATGTAAATCCAGGCCATATGGTCTTCATCCATGGCTACCATCAGTAAGCGAATGCCCAACACCGTGTTGCATATCTGACAAAATTTTCTCCAACCCAGCAGAGGGTTCTGGAAGAAAAATTTACTCATTTGAGTAGTTTCATTTTGGGCAGAAATACCCAGGCATTAATATCTTGACCATGTTTGGTCATTCGCTGGAGGATGCCCAGGAAGAGCATAGCCTCAACTCAAAAGCTATGGTGAATCCTAAAGACTGTGAAGCTGAAGAGTATCAGCTGACTCTATGCAGATAAATGGAAAATTATTTCTTGTGAGAAAATCCACTGGCATACCTTCATGGCTGCAACAAATCTAATAAGAGAAATAAATGTTAAAAGTTATGAGGTTTTTGTGTTCTTCACAGGGAAGAAAGTTTGCCTATAGTATCCTATCAAAAATGTATTGGGCCTTATGCTTTTCTGGTCATATCTTTACATTATGACAGTGATATAGGAACTCTATACTTTTGTTTCTTTTGTCAAAATAAAGACAAATTGGCTTCTAGAGCAACCAAAAATTACTCCCCTTCCCCACTTTATAATAACAGAGATAGGAAGAAGGAATTATGCTTTATAATATCTCAGATGCCAGATCTCGTCACAAATTAAGGATCAACTACTGCATTTAACATTTACTCTAAATCTAGATGTACTGACAGACCAGGAAAGTTTAGCAAATTGAAGACAGAGATAATAAGTGTTATCCCTCTCAGGGATTTATGTAATTCAATGATTGAGAAATTGATCTTCAGTTAAAGCAATAACCAAGCAGATTATGCTATAATTAGAGAGCAATGACATTAGAGATGGTAATAGCAGTGATTTGAGATTAACTTTCATTACACAATTGTAAATTATAACATTATCTGTGCTACTGGGAAGATTATTGAGTTAGAGGAATTAGTTTCCAAATTTTGAGCTATTTTAGCCAATACATATCACCATAGTTATTAATACCTTTTTAAAAAGAAGTAAACATATAAAGTAGTTTTTAACAATATAAATATGCCAAAAACAGTTGAAAAGCTATATTATATCAGGTTAATTAAAAATTTTCAGGTACCTTAAATGACTTCTAACTATTGTTCAAACTATGTTTTAAGATAAGGTACCCTGTAGGAAATGAAACAGTGGGGGTAGAGAGACTCCCACTCATTATGTCCTTGCATTTACAATGATAAAATGAATATTTTAAAAAATTTATTTAGCTAATATAGATAATAGAGGAATTAATTATGCTTATTATTTTCTTGGCAAATTGCACCCCTAGACCTAATGAGGAGTGTAGAAATGTAAATGCCTTGACTCAACAACTATTTAGAATTCACACAGTTCTTCAGATCATGTTGAAAATTATTTTCATGGGACATGTGACCTTCTGTAGCCAACTTTTCCTCATCTCCCACTGTTTTTAATACTTTTGAGTCATTGTAGCCTTTTTTGTTTACTGTTACCTGATATATGCCATATATTTTGCATCTTAAAGATCATTTAAAGCACATATTTTGTGTATCAAATATTAGGATATTTAGTAACTTTTATCTTTAAATTCAAAACGAGAGGGAAATTTACCTCATTAAAATTATTTTTTCTGACATACAAATATTACATTTCTACTAACTCTAGGGTAAGAATTTATCATCTTCTTGTTTTTTACTCCTTATGCAATGCTGTACAATAAAAACATAATGCCAGCCTCATATGTAACTTAAAAATTTCTGGTAGTCATAATTAAAAGTTTAAAATACAGGAGAAAATAATATTAATAATATATTCTATTGAATCTAACATAACAAATATTATGATAGTATTATGTAACTAATAAAAATTATTAATGGAGTATTTGTCAATATTTTGTCACACTAAATTTTGGAAGCCAGTATATATGTTTCAGTTACTATTTTTTGCATTCAGACTAGCCACATGTCCAGTGTTCAATATCAAATATGGCTAACATAGAGGAAAGCACAACCCAATGATATAACACAAAGCAAGGACTATGTCCTATATGCTCCATGATGTTAAACTATGCAGAAAACACCACTTTAAGTTTTTCCCTTGGTGTTGGTATTTGTATACATACATATAACTTATAGATGCATATAGTTTTATATTTGTGTGTGTGTGTATATATGTACATACACATATATTCCCATCTTAATTTTACAATCTTAGGGATAATTATGGGCTTAATCATGGTTATGAGACTTCAACTTTTACTTAGTAATCAGTAACATATAGAAAGTTGTGTTGCAAATTATGAATAATGTGGCAATAATCATTTTGTACATGCCCATTGGTGCTTGTATTGTATTTGCATAACTGGAAGTGTTACTTTTAATTCTTTCTTTCATTTCTGTGATTCCATCTAGATCCATTTTCTTCAGTGGGAAAATTTCCTTTTATTTCCTTTAATTTTCTTGCAATTATTTTTATTATTACTACTGTAATACTATTTTTATTATTAAGCCAAATTATTTTTGAATTTTTTGGTTTTTACCCTAGAGTTTTGAGAGATGTTTTCATTACATACAGAATTCTAAAACGATGGTTACAGTCAACCTCTTTATTCACAATTTCTGTATTTGTGAATCCACCTACACCCTAAAATTTATTTGTCACGCCAAAATAAATTTCATGGGTAACATTCGTTGATGATCACAGCGATTTATTGGGTAAACACTCATTGATGATCACAGAGTGCCAAAAAATTTTGAGCCACCAGATGTGCACATTACTGGGTGAGATAAAACAAATTCCACATTTTGCCTCCTTGTTTCAGGTCTTGTATCGTAAACAAAAGTCCTTTTTGTGGTCTATTTAGTGTCATGTTGTTCATATTTTGTGCTATTTTATTGGTGGTTTCATACTGTAAAATGGCTCTCAAGGGTAGTGCTGAAGTGCTATATAGTGTTTCTAAGGATAAGAAGACCGTCATTTATGTCATGGAGAAAATGCGTGTGTTAGATAAGCTTAAAGTTCAAGCATGATTTATAGTGCAGTTGGCTATGAGTTTGATATTAATGAATCAACAATATATATTAAGTAAGGTATCTTTTAGAAGGTACACACATAAAATTAGGTTGTATATTGATCAGTTGATGTAAATGTTGTGAACAGAGGCTCAGAGAAACCTAACCCTATTATTTCCTCTAAGAACAAGGGTTTAATATTTACTAATTCAGTGTATGTGGCAACTTTATATCAATACTTTGAGACAGTGTATCCTTCTTTCCTGGCATTCACATTTCTGTTTTAAAAACATCATTCTGTCATTATTATTCCTCATGGATAATTTTTTTTTTTGCTTTATTTGATCTGTCTGCTTTTAAGATTATTCTTTTTTTAATGTGGTTTCCTGCCATTTCACTATGATGTACCTAACATGCCTATCTATGTATTGTTCCTGCTTAGTGTTCTTATAACTTCTCAAATATGTAGTTTGATTTGTTTCTTCAGTTTTAAAAATTTCTCAACCTTTATATCTAAAAATATTGCTTTTATCTCAATATCTCTTTTCTATTTTTCTTGGAGTCTAAGGATATACAATATCTTTGAAATTTATAGTTTTTGAAATTGATTGCCCTTTCTCTTACACTCTTTACTTCCTTATTTCAAATTAATATAGGTATTATATAAGGTCTACCATTTTTCTAAATTACATCAAATATGTTGGTATAATCATTTATTATTTTCAATTACTACATTTTAAGTCTAGAGTTCCAGTTTGCTTCTTTTAGTGGATTTCAGTTCCAGTGAGATATTTTATATTACTTTATAATCACCTATTTTATTTTTTTTGTATGAATTTAAAGGGTACAAGTGCAATCTTGTTAAATGGATATATTGCATAGTGGTGAATTCTAGGCTTTTATTTTACTGTATCCATCCCCCAAGTAACATACATTGTACCAATTAAGTAATTTTGCACCACCCATTCCTCTCTCACCCTCCTAGCCTTCCAAATCTCCAATGTCTATTATTACACTATGTCCATGTATACACATTATTTAGCGGCTATTTATAAGGGAGAACATACAGTATTTGATTTTCTCTTTCTGATTTGTTTCATTCAAGATAATAACCTCCAGTTCCATCTCCATCCATATTGCTGCAAAAGACATGATTTCAGTCTTTATTGTGACTGTATAGCTTTTCATTGTACTTATATGTGTGTGTGTAAAATATATATGTGTGTTATATAAATATGTGTGTGTGTGTGTATATATGTATATATATAATCACACTTTCTTTATCCAATCATCCACTGATAGACACATAGGTTGGTTCTCTATCTTGATACCCAGCAGTGGAATTGCTGCATCAAATGGTAGTCCTAGTTTTGGTTATTTGAGAAGTCTTCAAACTGTTTTCCGTACAGGTTGTAATAATTTACATTCCCACCAATAGTGTATAGTGTTCTTTTTTTTCTGCAGCCTCAACAAAATATTTTACTTTTTGACTTTTTAATAATGGCCAATCTGATTGTGATTTTAATTTGCCTTTCTCTGATGATTAGTGATGATCATTTTTTCACATTCTTGTTGGCCATTTGTATGTCTTCCTTTGAAAAATGTATACTCATGTCCTTTGCTCACTTTTTAATGGCATCATTTTTTTTCTTTTTGTTGTTGAGTTTTTTATTTTGTAAATTTGGATATTAGTCCCTGTTGGTTGCATAGTTTACAAATATTTTCTCCCATTCAGAAGGTTGTCTGTTCACTAGGTTGATCATCTTTTGCTGTTCAGAAGCTTTATAGTTTATGTCCTTTTTTAAATTTTTGTTATCATTGTTTGTGGTTTTGAAGTTTTAGTCATGAATTCTTTGCTTAGACCGATGTCAAGAAGAGTTTTCCTTAAGTTTTCTTCTAGTATTTTTATAGTTTCATGCCTTACATTGAAGTCTTTAATCTATCTTGAGTTGATTTTTGTATATGCTGAGCTATAGGGGTCCCATTTCATTCTTCTGCATATGGCAATCCAATATTCCCAGAACCATTTAAAAAGATGTCCTTTCTCCAGTGTATGTTTTTGTTGACTTTGTCAAAGATAAGTTGGCTGTAGACATGTGGCTTTATTTCTGGCTTCTTTGTTCTGTTTCCTTGATTTATGTGTCTATTTTGAAACCAGCACCATGCTATTTTGGTTATGATAGCCTTCTAGTATAATTTGATGTTGAGTAATGTGTTATCTCCACCCTTGTTATCTTTGCTTAGGATTGCTTTGGTTATTCAGGCTCTTTTTTCATTCCATATAAACTTTAGGTATTTTTTCTAATCCTGTGAAAAATGACATTGGTATTTTGATAGTGATTACATTGAATCTGTAGATTGCTTTGGGCAGTATGGTCATTGTAATGATGCTAATTTTCGGGATACTTGTGCATGAGATGTTTTTCCACTTCTTTGCATTGTCTATAATATCCTTTATTAGTGTTTTGTGGCTTAACTTGTAGAGATATTTCACCTTCTTGGTTAAATATATTCCTAGGTATTTCAACTTTTTGTAATTATTTTAAATTGTATTGCCTTCTTGATTTGGTTCTCAGCTTAATTGTTATTGGCTTATAGAAATGCTACTGATGTTTGGACATAAATTTCATACCCTGAAACTCTACTGAATTCATTTGTCAAATCTAAGAGGTTTTTGGTGGCAGTTTAGTTGGCAACTTTGTTTCATGAAACATCTGAATTTTTTGTTTCTATATATTTTTCTCTATACATATGCCCCTCTTTGTTTTTGGCTGCTGGATTATGTTTCCTTTTGAAAGATTAAAAAAACAAATAATGTGTTTTAAATTTTTTAGAAAAAACATGATGCTCTGAATGACTTTATCTTGCCCTAGAGAGGATTTATTCTGGGAGACATAGGGTAGGGACATTTCACTTTAATCTAACCTAAGATTGAGCTAATGAAGAGCTTGAATTTAAATCTTTGTGCATGTTTATCAATTTTGATTTCATGCTTATTTCCAAGGAGTAGCTTTTCAGAATTCCCAACAGAAAACAATATGTGCTTATCAGGCTACTCTTCCTTAATGAACCCTAAATTCCAACTGTGGTCTCCCAGCCTTGTGAGACTTTTGGAACCTCTCTCACCTTCTCAACATCTGAATCACCACTTACAAAATTGAAAATGTCCCAGAGAAAAAACAAAGCCAAATTTTAGAGTCTCTTCTCTGCACTATTCTTCTGTCTAAAATCTTACATCGTTATGTTCTCATTTTTTTGATGTGTTTCTTTTTTTTAATTTCAGAAAATTATGGAGGTACAAATACTGTGGTTACATATATTGTGTATGCACTATCCAAGTCAGAGCTGGAATAGTGCATATCCCCCAGACGGTGCACCCCGCACCCATTAGGTACGAGTTTTCCCATCCCCTCCATGCCCCTCCCACCTGACTGACACCCGATGAATATTATTTCCATGTGTGCACATAAGTATTGATCAGTTAGTACCAATTTGATGGTGAGTACCAGTGGTACTTGTTTTTCCATTCTTTTGATACTTCATTTTGAAGAATGGGCTCTAGCTCCATCCAGGATAATACCAGATGTGTTAATTCACCATTGTTTCTTATGGCTGAGTAGTACTTCATGGTTTATACCAGATTTTATTAATCCATTCATATATGATGGGCACTTTTGTTGTTTCCACATCTTTGCAATTGTGAATTGTGCTGCTGTAAACATTCGAGTGTGGATGTCTTTATTATAGGATGTCTTTTTTTCCTCTGGGTTACCCATTAGTGGGATTGCTAGATCAAATGGTAGTTCTACTTTTAGTTCTTTGAGGTATCTCCATAGTACTTTTCATAGAGGTTGTACTAATTTGCAGTCCCAACAGCAGTGTTTGAGTGCTCCTATCTCTCCGCATTCCCGCCATTTTTTTTGTTTTGAGACATTTTGATATAAGCCAATCTCACTGGAGTTAAGTGATATCTCATTGTGGTTTTGATTTGCATTTCCCTGATAATTAAAGAAGTTGAGCAATTTTTTATATGTTTGTTGGCCATTATCCTGTCTTCTTTTGAAAAGTTTCTGTTCGTGTCTTTTGCCCACTTTTTAATGTGGTTCTTTGATTTTTTTCTTGTTGATTTTCCTAAGTTCTGTATAGATTCTGGTTATCAGCCCTTTATCAGATGTATAGGATGAAAATATTTTCTCTCATTCTGTAGGTTGTCTATTCACTCTAGTGATAGTTTCCTTGGCTGTGCAGAGTTTTTTAATTTGATCAGGTCCCATTTATTTATTTTTGTTGCTGCTGTGATTGCTTTGGGTGTCTTCTTCATAAATTCTTTGCCTCGGCCAATGTCTGTAAGAGTTTTTCCAGCGTTTTCTTCGAGAATTCTTTCGGTTTCATGTCTTAAGTTTAAGTCTGTTATCCATCATGAGTTGATTTTTGTGAGAAGTGAGAGGTGTGGATCTAGTTTCAGTCTTCTACATGTGGCCATCCAATTATGTCCTCATTGTCTTATTAGTACTTTAATGTCTCCAAATGGATATATATTTTTTGTGGTTCTTGGTGGGAAGTTTGCTCTCAAAAAATCTAGCCTGCCACAGCTAGAAAGAGAAGACAAGTGTGCGCTATGTGATCTATACATTAGTAGTTTAATTGCGAAAACACGTTCCTGGTTTTTTAGCTGTGATTTATATAAAAGGCCACAATACAGAAACAGCTGGTCAACATTCCTGCTATGCTTCTAACAAATAAAGGATTTGTTTAGTGGTTTTGTCTTTTTTCATATAAATGAATTTTGCAAGAATGTCAGTTTCAAAATTGGTCAGTTACTAATTAGATGACCATTAGAATTTCTAATCTTTTTTATTATGAAAGTCTTTGAGCTGTGTACATCTCCTGTGATATTATAGAGACACACCACAAATTGCATAAACGGGATATAAACCATCTGTCAAGACCTTTGTCCTTCACTCTTCAAAATGATTCATAACAGTTGATTGTAATACAGCCCTATATACAGTTACTGATTTGGAAAATTTGCCTATAGTTGATTTATAATGACAAATAGTCTTACCTCTATAATATGTCTTATTGCCTTGGGTCGACATTTCTTTCAAGGTATAGACAGACACCCTAAAAGGAACAGAGGTGAGACTGTATTTAGCAGACAAAAAATGATTCATGGTCATGATTTTTTAACATGAAAATAGACCTATAAGATTCACCTACCTCCGATAAGTGCTGATTTCAAATGTTCATCTAAAAAATTCAATAATTGTGAATAATTAGTTTTATTATATCAGTTTTTGACAACACAAATAATACATTTTTAATTAAAAAATATGATTTAAGCCTTTAAATAAGACTATAAAGTGGCAGAAGTTTAGCTGAACTAAGATACATATATGTATGTGCACATACATATAACTGCCAGTTTAGTTTAGCCAGTGTGTTAGATTCCTAGGGCTGCCATAACAGGGTGCCATATGTTGGATTGCTTAAAACAACATAAATTTACTATATCATAGTTCTGGAGGTTAGAAGTCCAAAATTAATACGTCAGCACAGCTGGTTCCTTCTGAGAACTCTGAAGTAGAATCTGTTGCATACGTTTCTTCTATTTTATTGTGATGGTCAACATTCCTTGGTGTTCCTTGGCTTGTAGATGCATTATTCCAATGTCTGCCTCCACTATCACATGATAGTCTCCCTGTGTCTCTGTGACCTGACATGTTCATCTTCTTATAAGGACACCAGTCATATAAGGTTAAGGGTTCACTCCATTCTAGTATGACCTCATTTTAACTAATTAAACCTGCAATGGCTCTATTTCCCTATAAGGTCACATTCTGAGGTACTGGGAGAGAGGATGCCAACATATCTTTTGGAGGGTGTGCAATCCTACCTATATTAGTCAATATGGTATTATTAAAATAAATTGTCCAAGCATTTCAAGAAGGACAGGCATGTGTGCTTCTATGCTCTTATTAACCACAGAATTCTCAGTACCTTTAGCTGGCATTTATATTTAAAATGATATTAGCGATATTCTAGCCAATTTAATTTCAGGAAATAAGAGGTGTAGCCATAGAATAATATATCAAATATTATATTAAATAATAGTATGCAACAGAGTACCACATTTCAATCAAAATGTGCACGATTTGCTTTGTTATAGGAATTTTCAACAATGTATGATACAAGAAATTATCAATTCAGAACTTGATTTAAAAATAGTCACATAAATATTTCAAACAATAAATTTCATTTTGTTTTGTAATAAGTAATATCTTGAATAATACTATTACCTTAAATGACTATATTTTAAAAGTGGTCAAAGTATATCTTTTCTTTTGTTCTTTTTTCTGAATGGCTGAAAAATATTGCTTTGTTTGCTGTTAGTCCTGCATTGTCTTATTATGCTATGACATGACATGACTTATTAAATAAATGTATATTTAATACAGTGAAGCTTTATCATGAAAAAAAAGAAAGGTGTGTCTTTAGAAAGAGAATACCTCTTTCGGCATCAAATAGAAAAGAATTTACTTCTATATAAAAGATGCACATTCGTGATGCTAATGTGATATTTGATTCATTAAAATTTCCAGAGGCTGAATGATTTAACAGATGGCAGTTGCTCTAAGATGAAAATATCATATGATATTCTATCATAAATACTTGCAGGGCATATTTTCATACAGAATGTAAATATAAGAATAGACAATGAATTGAGTAAAAGTCTGAATGTGTCAGTTAAATTCTCTTAGTGTTCATACAAACATAATCCTTTTCTTTCAGCCTTGGAAAACAAAGCTCACTGAATCTAACTTTCAAATAAGCCACAGAGATCACAATTAGTGTGCCTCCCTATGGAAAAAAGAGGAAAATATAGTTTATCATCTGCTTGCTTGTTTGAATTAAAGTAGACCAATATTTATTGGACAAACCTTATGATATATTATAATTAATCAGCTTATTTATTTAATTCACAAGATAAATAAACATCTCAAGTTATTCTATTGTGACAGTTGTCATTGGCTTTTATATCTGAAAGAAATAGATCAATTGTAGTACAGCCTAATTCATAAACAGAAAATAATTTATCACCAAGTCAAAACTGATACGGCCTTAAAGTAATAAAATATGCTGTTAAATAACTCTATTTAATAATTCTGCAGATACAATAGAAGTGAAAAATGAATACCTTTTTGGCATGGTGGGGACAACATTCACTGAATGAGGGTACACTGGGAAAAGACCATATTCATGGAGAAATTGTGAATCTGGAATTTTGGACATCTTTGAGCCATCCATTCTCAAGACGGTGTTGCAAAGTTACAATAATTTAGTCATTATTTTAATAATGTATTAATTCAACAAATATCTATTAGGCATTTGCATATTACAAGTACCAAAAATAAAAATAAAATAAAATGAAGCTATGATTTTTGACCTCATGTCTAAGAGTTCAACAGTGGAGAAAGAAATTATGTGTGAATTAGGCTGATGATAAGGGTAATGAAGGAAAGCTATATGGAGTATGAGAACATTAAACAAAGGACTAGATATAAATAGGGAGGTTTGAGAAGAGCTTTCATTAGTAAAATTAGACTAAGATGGCAGAGAAGACATGTATGGAGAGATGGAAGCCTCAAACCTTAATCATGTTGCCCACTGGGAAAAAGAAAACAAGAGGGCCTGTGATGGAGCCTTGTGGAACTCAAATATTTAATGGTCCAATTAAGTTTGCTGAACCAGAAAATGGGATAGAAAAAAAAAATGGATGGAAGGAAGCTATGCCATGTAATCGACAAGGGAGAGTAGTTCTAAAGAAGAGGACAATTAAAGAAGACAGTTTCTGAATCTACTATAAGGTCAAGTAAGAGGAGGAAGGTCACTTCCATTCATTTAGAAACATGACAGCAATTAATGAGTGGTTTTCTTGGACTGTGGCAAGCAAAAAGCAGATTAAAATTTATTGAGAAATGAGTGGAAATAGAATGGACACAGAAAAGAAGCAGATGTCCTTAAATGGTATTTAGAAAGTAAAAAAAAAATCACTAGATTTTATGATTCCTTTTCTTTGTGATGGAAGGACAACAACATACTCACATATGACTTAGATTTCTGGCTTGATGGTGTTAACATTCCCTGAGAGAGGACCAGGTTTTGGGAGAAAACGATGACTCTGGTTTTGGACATATTTGAATCATAATGCAATCACTTTAATAAGCCATTGGATATATTGTTTTATGCTCAAAAAGAAGTCTGGCTGGGGATATTTTTTTGGAAAAACTTAGTACACAGATGCTAACTGAAACCAAAGAATAGAGTTGAGAGAGGACTGCGTGGCTCAAAGCCATGTAATATGGTAGCAGAAAATTTATTTTCAGTCAATGAGAATGATTCAGTTGTGGAAAGGAGGGAAATCAAAGAAGAAATGTGGCAATTCATAGCTGAAAAAATGAGTGGATGAAAACATAGCATAAGTGGAGTTATCAGCTTTAAGCAAGAGAAGAAACAGCCTTTTTTTTAATAGATTGATATGTTTTGTAGCAGGCAGTTGAGGCAAAGTTTTTCTGATACCTTCCATTTTCTTGAATTAAAATATAAATTTACCTGCTGAGACTGAGCTGAGCAGTTAGCAATGGGAGATTGGGAGAGGGAGGACTGTCTTCCATTAAATATATACTAAGTGGTAGACACGATGTTTACCACCACAAAGAATTAAAAACATTTGTCCCTTTATCCTTTGGAAACTTTAAGAAATATAAACATTTATCACAGTTCTAGAGAAAAAAAAATATATATATATGCCAATTCAGCAGAGAAGTTTGGTTTGGGTAAGAGAACACTACAGAATGTGGGGCGTGAACATAGTTGGAAGAAGAAGAAGAAGGACATTTTTTTTTGCTAGAAAACCTCATAAACAAATAGATGTAATAGATAAATATATGATTGATGGCAAACATCACGTGCAGCCTCAATGGAATATGGACTTCTTTTGGAGAATAAAAAAAGAAAAAATTTTAATGAGACTTGAATGTGAAAGGCTTCAAAACTTGACACTACATTTTACTTCAAATAAGAAATCTATTTTTGATTAGTAAACATAAGGAAATGATGTGTTGAATGTAATGTTTAATAAAAATTCGTCTAAAAATAGCTTGAACAATACTTTGGGTTATGGGGGGCCGGATGTTAAGGAAATACCGGGATGCCTATTACAGTCATCAATATACAATATAACGGTTGCTTGTATGAGAGTGGTAGTCGTGTGGAGGTTAGTCAGATTTTGAACTTAAAAGATATTATGAAGCATCTGCCCAAGTTTTGAAATTCTTTGTGGGAAATTTTACTGTCTGGATGTTGTGATCTTGTGAAAATTGTTTTATTTTTCTGTTGAGTTACTCCACAAAAGGAAACAGAATGAGAAGATGACCTTCATTCGGAAAGGTTTGAACCACCTGTCTAACTAAGCTGCTATTTTGTGTTGCTCTAACTGATGGCAATGAGCTTTGTTTTATTTCCTGAAAATTTGAGGGTGGAAAAAGTTTATTCTGCCATATGACAGAGAGTCTTCAGGACAATTTTGTAACTCTCTTTTTTAGCACCTCCTTCAATAATGAAGCAACAGTAATTTTTTTTTTAAGATGCTAAGCTGTTTCTCTGAGAACCATCTAAATAATGATTGTTTTCATCAAAATCCTCTCCTCCCAGTTGAGAGTTCCAATTTGTTTGTATTCTAATTGTTTTAACTTTCAGACCTTAAAGGCTACAATCAGTTTGACATAGGAAAAAACAAACAAAAATATTCTAGAGCATCCGTTTCCAAAAATTAGGCTGAAGATCAAGACTAAATTATATTTTTATCTTGCTCTATTGAGCTGTTATTTTATTCCTTTTTTCCTGAGTTTATTGGATTGTGTGTTATCAGATTGTGGACTGAGTTATCCATCACTGAACTACCTGAAATTGCATAGGATTATTCCTAGCATATATTTCCTAAATAGCCTTCTCAGAATTGTTAAATTGAAAACAAAACAAAACAAGTTTTTATAATTATTTAAAGCATTTTAAATATTTTAACACTTTGGAATAATATAGTGCTCCAGTGTGGTTCCAAAATGTTTATCTATCTTGCATTTTTGAAATCCTGTGAATAAAATAAAATGCTTTCAAAAACATATTAGAACTTCAGTGGGGTGATGAAAGAAAGTAAGGAAAGATTTTTTTTTATTTTGAAAAAAATAAACATTCAGTATATTAGTTTTCCAGTGTTTTTTTTTTTCATTTTTTCTTTTCTTAAAATATATGCACTTAATGTCAACTATAAAATGAGGCCATAACACTGAATGTTAAACTAAATGAGTATCAGAACAACTGTTATTGCCAGTTCCATGCCAAATGATTATTGTAAAAAACTGGAAAGCACACTCATTAAGATTTTTTTTTTAATTTTGCAGGGAAATCTGTATTGCTATTTTCCCCAGATTCTTCTAGAAATCGTTTATGTCCTTTAGGATTTGCAATGACCACGGAGGTATTAAGAAGTTGTCTTTATATATCACAGTACCACAACAACAATAAAAAGCTTTATAAACATTTTGTTCTTGCAAAAAGCTTTTTATCATCTTTACTTGAACCATCCTTTAGACAAAATTTTCCTAAAGGAATCACAATTTTAATCAATTTAAAATTGAATTATATTTTTCTAGGCCAATTATCTAAGCTACTAAAGAAATATTTAGTGTTAAATTACTAATAGGTGTTAGTCTGGTAAGTGCTTTCAGATTCTTGCATTGACCCATGACTGAAACTTTAAAAGACTAAAGAGCTCAGGAAACACATGGATAATGAGGAGGCTGTCTTGCCAGCTACTATAGCAGTGCTGACTATTCTCTGGCCAACTGGCAGGTGGTTTCGTGGAGGGAAACTCCTATACTTAGAGGAGATATCTATGATTCCCCTGCATCGTTACTGCACAGTTTGGATGAAGGCCTCAGTTCCTTATACTTAAAATAGAGTTAAGAAAATGAAGTTCTGAAAAATGGTCCATTTCCTCAGTTATAAGCATAAAAGTACATTCTGGGAGATCTCCAAAAGTTAGGGAAACTCCAAAATATGGTAAAGACAAAAAACCCCAGCAACTTTAATTTAATGTGCCTCACATGGGACACATATAGTCTTTATAGTTATGGTGCCCTTACCATGTCAGTGCCCTGTGGAATTGGTTTGATTCCTCTATGATAAACAGATTTTATCGAGGTAAGACAGGTAATAATCATAGTTCTAGCCTGATCCAGCCCTTGCTGCAACCTTTGGAGTGTTTCCCTGCCTCGTGACCCACACTTGTTTTGTCCTACATTTTCTAGCTATGTTATTTTTTCGTGCTTGAAATAGAGCTCTCTTACTGCCAATATAAAAAGCTTAAACGTCTGTGCACAGTACGATCATTTGTGACCCTGGGGCCGCTCTCTTTCCCCCAGCCCACCTTCCCACCGCTGACCTTCAGATCACTTCCTTTGGCATAAAAAACAACATGAGCCTTTGCAAATGTGCAGAAGGTCCCGATTCCCCTGCCTTTCACAGGCTGTTTTTTAGAGCACAACTTCTCACTGTATTGCCTCTACATATTCCTACTTATTCTTTAAAATCCAGCTGAAATATCATGATGCCCTCCCCCCAGAGAAGTTTGTCTCGAGCTTCATGTGCCTATTGTACAATTATCCACTACAGCATTTATGACACTGTATGAGAATTACTTGTTTTCTTAAGTGGGAGAATTATTTATTGAATCATTTTAATTTCTCACAGTGTTCTTCTCTCTTCTATTCAAACTGAATCAAATTGCCCAGCATCTCTCTTTAATGATGTTTTTGCCTCAGGCATTTAGAAATGTAAGCTAATAGCAGATATGTCCTCAAAAGGAAGAAGAGGGAGAGAAACCTTTTGAAATCAAAGAGTAAGACATGAAAAATTATCTCACTTTGAAAAAGAGAGAAAGTTTCATGTTTCATGTGAAAATATGGAGATGAGGAGGGGTAACAACCCAGGGTGAAGCATACATGTTATGCCTAAGATTTTCTACTTTATACATTGAATTTACAACTTTTCAGGCATAAAGGTTGACAAAGAAGCAGAAAGCTTTGGGGGCCTTTTTGTTTTTTTTTTTTAAACACAGGGTCTCACTCTGTCACCCAGTTTGGTGTGTAGTGGTACAGTCATAGCTCACCGCAGCCTCAAACTCCTGGGCTCAAGCGATCCTCCTGCCTCAACCTTCTGAGTAGCTGGGACTACAGGAGCATGCCATCACAGTCAGCTTATATATATATATATCTCAAAATTTTTGCAGAGACAGAGTCTTGCTATGTTGCCTAGGCTGCTCTGGAACTCCTGGCTTCAAGTGATCCTCCTTCCTTTGCCTCCCAAACTGCTGGGATAACAGGCATGAGCCACAATGTCCAGCCTTCTCACAGGGCTTTGTAAATGAGGATGTCAGAGATGACTATCATGGGTTGAAGAGGAAGAGCCTTTCTCTTTTTTCTCAGTGCCATGTATACTACCTGACTTCTGACACCCCATGATTCCTTACATAAGAGTATAGGTAGAACTCAGACTTCTCTGTTAGGCAGAACATGCTTTGAATCATGATTCTGTTACTTATTTGTTACATGAAATTAGTCACGTTAAATTCTCAGTGGCCTAGATTCCTCTTCAGTGAGAATTGCAACAAAAAAAATTAAACATAAAAATAAATTGAATTTCAGAATTTTTTATATTTTCTTTTTCTAATTTTCCTTAGTAAAATTACTATTTGGTAACACTAACTTGGATGATAAAGGCTCAAACATACTCTTTGTAATCACCAATTTCTTTGATTCACAAGTTTCTTATTTAAAATTTTTACTAAGTTATGTAACATATTGCCTGAGTTATGATTTACAATCCCATCAAGTTAAATCTTATAGAAGAAAAATGAAAAATGATACAAATTTTTAAAAATCATCAAAATATAGTGCACATTTACCTGTCTCTGAAGTTGTTTGTTTTTGACAAGAAATTGAAAACGGCGAGGAGTGAGAGCACTTTAATGAGATATGTTTGAATGGAACGTAGATGTATTTCCTTACTTTTCCTATCTAGAAAATGGAGCAATCAAAATGAGCTTTCACTATATCAGAATTTGGAAGCTAAATGATAAATTCAGTCACATTTTCCCTCACATCATTTAGACAAAGAAGTCAATTAAGTGGAACATTAAAAGCTGATGAATCAAATAGTGGCATAAAATAGCAATTAGAAAATAATCAGTTAATGAAGTAAAAGGACAATGCAGAAGTCATCAAATGACAGTAACAAAACCAATTCATTAATGAGAAGTGACATTGAAGAATAGAAATGCCAAATAGAACAGCAGCAACTATGACTGAAATTACGTTGGGTAGAGTCATAGAGCTAATTGGGTTAAAATGCCTGTGGTGCTTAGGGTATTTTTCCAATGTTGATTTGATATGTCACACACACACACAGATTCTTAAATTTAGTCTGCTCTAGAGATGACCTCCAACGATGTCCTCTCCTATTTATAAAGCTATCATCTAAGCATCTTGTTAAAAAAAAAACTAGCAATCTGTGGCTTAAGAATAATCATATTTAGATTTTTTTAATATGAATACTTAAGGTCCATATGCGTAATGTGTGGAAACTTCTCTTATTTTTTTTCTTACAGGAAAAAAGTGTGGAGAAAGTCCCCACTGACACTAGATGGTTCACAATTGCTGGATCTTATAGTAAGATTATGTTTAGTTTTGTTAGAGACAGCCAAATTGTCTTCCAAAGTGGCCGTACTGTTTTGCAGTCCCACCAGCAATGAATGAGAGTTCCTGTTACTGCACGTCCTTGTTAGCATTTGGTGTTGTCAGTGTTTGGATTTTGGTCATTCTAATAGGTGAATAGTGGTATCTCATTGTTGTTTAAACTCATAATTCCCTAATGCCATATGATGTTGAACATCTTTTTGCATGTTTATTTGTCATGTGTTTATCTTCTTTAGTCAGGTATTGCTTCAGGTCTTTTGCACATTTTAAAACTGGGTTAGCCATTTCCTTTCCTTTTCTTTTTTTTTTAAAATTACAGAGTATTACAGGGGTACAGATGCTTTAGTTACATACTATTCCTTTGCACCTCCCTAGTCAGAGCTATAAGCGTTCCCCTCCCCCAGACAGTGCACACCACACACATTAGGTGTGAATATACCCATCCCCTCCTCCCCCCTCCCACCTGCCTGACACTCAATGAATGTTACCTCCCATATGTGCACATTAGTGTTGATCAATTAGTACCAATTTAATGGTAAGTACATGTGATGTTTGTTTTTCCATTCTTGTGATACTTCACTTAGAAGAATGGGTTCCAGCTCCAACCAGGATAATACAATAGGTAGTTCACCATTGTTTTTTATGGCTGAGTAGTACTCCATAGTATACATATACCACATTTTATTAATTCACTCATATATTGATGGGCACTTGGATTGTTTCCTCATCTTTGCAATTGTGAATTGTGCTGCTGTAAACATTTGAGTGCAGATATCTTTTTATAGAATGTCTTTTTTTCCTTTGGGTAAATACCCAGTAGTGGGATTGCTGGATCAAATGGTAGTTCTACTTTTAGTTTTCTGAGGTATCCGCATACTGCTTTCCATAGAGGTTGTTATTTTTATTCCTCAGACTTGTCCACACTGAGCCTCTAGAAATTCATAAATTACAATTTCCTCCCCCACTATTGGCTGCCACAGAGGTTTCTGTTTCTGGGTTTTTGTTCTGGTAAATTGTGATTTTTGTATCCATCTATCTGTCTTTCCAATTTTGAGGGCAGTAGTTTGCCTTGAAGACTCATATTTTATGATGAATCTAAGGAGAGTTGTTGACTTTTCAGTTTGTTCGCTTTTTATTTGTTGTTGGGATGGAGAGGTGTCTTGTAAACTCCTTGCATGCCAGGTTGGAAACGCTTAGTAAAAACTACTATTTTTTTATCCTGAGTGATTGATGAATGATTGTTTCATTTTTCTGACGCTAAATAAACTTCACCCAGAATATGCTGAATGTACATGCCACAAATAATTTATATTTATTGATTCATTTAACTTTTGGAGAAAAGGGTTTTGTCTAAATTAGGCTATTTATCTGATAATTTCAATAAAATTAGGTTTAATGATTGCTTTATTAGTTTCTCATTATTTAAATACCCTTAATCATGAGTTATATGTCTCTTTCAAGTGCTAACAAATAATATCATTATATAGCATGATGTAATTACCCTATTGTTATAATTCTGGTTGGTATGAATACCAAGACAAAAATCATCTTTTTAGTGTTGTAGAATGGAACCAAGTTAACTATGAAAAGTTTGGCTTATTTCAGTAGAATTGAAAATTAATGAATAACCAGAGGATCCAATTACCATGGACTAGGGTAGGACAAGAAAGTTAAATTATAACATTGGGGTTAAGATGTAAAGTGCACAGCTTGCTAACCCATATATGGCAGAACTGAAAATCATTATCCTTCAGGGGTGTGTCAGGTTTCTTCCTTACATGGATTACACATCCTGATATATTGGGTGATTGGGTGATCTCTTCCCCAACTGACTTTTTTCTCAAAAGCCTTTTAAACTCTGGGGCATTGAATTCCTTCTTTTTTTTTTTTTTATTAACATATTAAATAAAATTGACATATTATTATTCATGATAACTTATACATACTTTTTTTTTTTTGCTTTGGCCCATTAATTTCCTAACAAAAATTGTTACTGAAAAAGATTTCATTGCTTTTAGAATACCTTGCTTAGAAATATTGCTTAGTATACAAATGGAAATCAAGTCCAAGAATAAAAAATACTTACCACCTAAAATGTAAGCAACTATTAATTTCCTTGCTATAAAGAACACAGAAATACAACAATATATGTACACATTAGATCCAAGTTAATTCTGAAGTTGTAGAATCTATTTCTTTTGTTGAAATTGTCTTTTATCAATACTCAATTTGAAAACACATCCTGCGACATGGAGCAGGGACTTTCTTCCCCGTGCTGAGGATTTTGATATCTACTACGGCAAGTGCAATAATATGGCATAAGGAGGACCTTATCTACAATGAATCCCTTATATCAGTTTTATCACTAGAAATGTTAAACTTAGGTCAAGATATATGCTTCTGTGAGTAAAATATCTCTTAATGCAGCATTGCACATCATGTATGATGCCATTCAAAAATAAAGAAATAACTGAGAAAAGATTAGAAGGATAGCAATTATTATTAACAAAATTATAAGTAATACTTATTTCCTTTCTCAAATTATTTTAGCTATGCCAAAATTTCTAGATGAAACATTTACTACTAGTATTAGGGGCAAAAGGCTTTGTCTTTAAATGTGCTAGACAGATTTTTCTCTGCCATTTTATATTGACAAGCAATTAAGTGCTCATCAAAACATATTTTCTTTTTCTACCAGCTCACTCTAGAAGTATACAAACCTCATCATAGTTTTCGTTACTAAAGAACAGAACTTGGGATATTATTTTATATTAGATTACATTACAAATTTAAAAATGGAAAAATTTATAAAAATAATTCACTTTAAAAAGAGACTTGTCCAGGTGCAGTGGCTCATGCCTGTAATCCTAGCACTTTGGGAGGTTGAGGCAGAAAGATTACTTGAGCCCAGGAGTTTGAGACCAGCCTGAGCAACAGAGCAAGAGGCCATCTCTACAACAAATTAAAAAAAAATTAGTTGGGCTTAGTCCCAGCTACTTGGGAGGCTGAGGCAGGAAGACTGCTTGATCCCAGGGGTTGGAGGCTGCAATAAGTTATGATCATGTCACTTTACTCTAGCCCAGGCAACAGAGCAAGACCCTGTCTCAAAAAAAAAAAAAAAAAAAAAAAGAGAGAGATTCATATAATCAGATACACACCAGATATATATTCTTGAGTCATGACTTTACGAGCTCTCTGTTATTTGTTTTTGTGTGTTTTAAAATCATAGTTTGCCAAATAAGCATTCCAATAATTTTAAGTTGCATAAAAATGTTAACATTATAAGTGTCAAAGGCAAACTTGTGAAGTAGATAAAGTCAATTGCCGACACTCTTTGCACATCTTATGCTGTGTTATAATTCATTTAATTCCATTTTCTTGGTATTTTTGTATATCCTCGGTTTCAGCTAAGTTTCTCCATAAGAGATTTTCTCTGAATTTGGTTTTAAAACATACACACATATACACACACACTCAGAGAGCCTGTCTTTCACAAAATATTGTTTACCAATCAATTTATAAATCACATGAAAGTATAACTATGAAGTGGGAGAAAGGTCCCTGAGACATCTTGCCACGAGTTATGCATTATAATGTACCTTGTAGCTGAACATTACTGGATCAAAAAGAAGAAAGATCTCAAATCACTAAACTAACCTTTTACTTTAAGACACTAGAAAAAGAAGAGCAAACGGAACCTATATCAATCAGTCATAAAAAAAATAAACATTAGAGCTAAATTTATGAAATAGGAAATAGTAAAAAATTAGAAATTAAAAAAAACAGAGATGTTTCTTTGTAAAGATCAACAAAATCTTCAAACTACTTAAATGAGAAATTAAAAAGTGGTCATTATTATTGACCTTACAGAAATGAAAAAGATTTTAAGGGAATTCTGGGAGCAATTGTATGTCAATACATTAGATAATTAGATAAAATGGACACATTCATAGAAAATCACACACCTCCAAACCTGGCTCAGGAAAAAATAGAAATCCGAATAGTCATATAGCAAGTGAAGATATTGAATTAGTAATAATAAAAACTACTCACAAGGAAAAGCCAAGGCCCACATGGCTTCCCTTGTAAATTCTACCAAGCATTTAAAGAATAAATACCAGTTCTTCACAAACCCATCCATAAAGGTAGGAAAGGAAACAACACATAGCAACTTGTTCACTAACCCAATTATTACCTTAAAACTCAAATAATTCAAATACATCACCAGAAAAGAAAACTATAAATGATTATCTCTTGTGAATATAGTTGTCAAAATAACATCAGCGATGGTGGTGCATGCCTGTAGTCCCAGCTACTCAGGAATTTGAGACAGAAGAATCACTTGAGGCCAGGAGTTCAAGGCTGAAATGAGCTATGGTCATGCCTGTGAATATATACTGCACTGCAGCCTAGGCAACAGAGCAATACCCTGTCTCAAAAAAGAAAAAAATACTACAGCCAAATGCAACAACATAAAAAACAATTATACACCATGACCAATGTGATTTATCTCAGGAATTGATGGTTGGTTTTACATCTAAAAATCAATTAATGTAATACTCTGTATCAATACAATAAAGAACAAAATCATATGATCATCTCAATAGATGTGTGTGTGTGTATATATATATACATATATACATATATATGCATATATATATATAAAGCATTTGACATAATCTTACACCTGTTCATGATAAAAATGTTAAAAAATCTTGTAAGTGAAGAGAATGTCTTCAACTTGGAAAAGGACATCTATAAAAAAAAATGATGGCTAACACAATTCTTAATGGTGAAAGACTGAAATCTTGTGCCATAAGATTAGGAACAAGACACCACCTATTGCCGCTTTTATTCAATATTGCATTGGAGATTGAACCTATGGAAAGCTGACCAGAAAATGAAACAAAGGCATCCAGATTTGAAAAGGAAAAGCAACAGTATCTCTGTTTGCAGATGGCATGATTATGTATATAGAAAATCCTACGAAGTCTAATAAAAAACTATTTGAGCTAATATTTTTAGCAGGGTGGCATGATACAAGATCTTTATACAAAAATCAGTCTCCAGTAATTAAGACATTGTGCTGTTTTCCTAAATGACAGAGTAAGAGAGAGGAAATAATAATAGATTATTCCTCTTCCAATGGTTTAGTAAAATGTAGATATAGAAATTTCAAATCTGAACGTAAACCTAGAATCTTTCACTTCACTGTTTTAAAAATTAATGAAACATTACTTTCACAATCTACTAACTATGCTTTACAGCAGTATTATCATCTCTGGATGCTTAAAAAAACCTGTATAAAGGCCTCACTCAGAGAAATACTAATTTGCCTCAGTGGGTTGTGCCACAGGCATCAGCATTATGCGATGTTATAAACTCACCAGTTAATTTCATTTTTCAGTCAGTGTTGGAAACCACTAGTCTACAGGTAGAAGAATAGTAAAGATATGGAAGTGTTTCTAAAAGGAACTTATTGAGAAAAAAATGTATAGATGGTCAAAATAATAAGCAATCATTTTTTCTAACTGAGTTTTATATAAATATCATATGTTACTATGTAAATATAATTAATATAATTTATTTGTTAAAATGTAGAGTCTGGTTCTTTTGTTATTGAGGCTAAACATTCATAGTGACATTAAACAATTGCTGTTCATTATGTTAACTCAAATAAACCAGGCACAGAAAGGTAAACACTGGATGTTCTCACTCATATGTGGAAGCTAAAAAAGTTGATCTCATAGAAGTAGGGAGTAGAATAGTGATTATTAGAGGCTGGCAAGGGTTGGGGGAGATAGGGAGAAGCTGTTTAATGTACACAAAATTACAGACAGGAAAAATAAATTCCGGCAATCTATGGTACTATAGGGTATCTACAGTTAATAGTTAATAATTTATTGTATATCTGCTAGAGGTATTTCTTGTGCTAAATTGGAATGTTAAAAGATATGGACTTTTGTCCATTCAACAGAAATATAATGACTTATACTTCATTTACTTATTTGTTACTTCTACCTTATCTCTTACCTAAAGTATCTGAAACTGTGTTATAATAAAAGACACAGATATAATCACTACTCTATTACCATAAAAAATTTATGTATAATATATTTTCAAATAGCCAGAAGAGAGACTATCCCAACACAAAAAAATGATAAATGTTTGAGGTAAAGGATTTGCTAATTTCCCCTATTTGGTCATTATACATATATTTATTTATAATAAAATTAGCAAAAATAACGAACACCTAACAATAGCGACAACAAATTTTTGTTCAAAGCAGTATTAATATAATCTTTTCTACTTTATAAAATTGCTGGGTAAAAAACTCAGCTAAATTCAGAAACAAGTAAATCACAGAAACAGGGCACTCTTGATACTGCAATAAAATTTTTACAATAAAAATTCTGGAAAATTATCAATGACCTAGATATATACAGTGTCTTCTTAAACTAAGCTGTGAGGATATATGGTAAAAAGCCTATTAATCTAAGACATTTTGAAGTTAACTTTAATTAATCTAGGATATTCAGGTAGCCTGATTAGGTGAACATTATAACATACTCTTACAAACATACTGAAAGTAATTCCATATGTTCTGGCAGACATTCCTTTATGTTTCATTGCCTTAGGGATGTAGTAAAACATTGTACCAGAGAGCAAATACATAAGAGTGGGAAACTAAACCCGTGCTGCATGCTCCCTGTTATTTTTCTTTTTAAATTGATTGCTTTGTATCTGTTAGTTTAATGTTGATAGAGTTGGCGTAGAATTGAATGAAGATGTTGGTAGACCCAAACAAACAAGAGCTTTCTTTTTAAGAAGTAGCTTTTCCAACAATCATATTTATATATTACATATAAATAAAGGTACATGGGATATTTTCACAAAATTTACACAAGGCATTGACTAGAGTACAATATCCATGACATATTATTTAGTACTCAGCTATATATTTGCTGTTAATATATCATGGTTAACAATGAAACTTAAAGAAGATAATTAAGTATCAAGTGGGCAAGACAGAATTTAAACCTAATTTTATCTTCTTCTTTCAATGCTACAATTAAGCTACTAAGTATAAGACCTCAAAATTTCACTGGGTTGAATATTTGTAGTGATCAAAATGACAGAGTACTGATAGACACACAGCTAATGGGTAGCTGTCCCTCATTTCCACATGTTATAGAAGAAAATCACAATGAATCAGATTCATGACTTCTCATATAACTCTATTGCTATAGGCATAATATTAAAAAACACACAATTAGATATTATCTTGACTATATATTTTTTTCCAACCCATCACCAAAGAGTTTATTGTGGCCTCCACTCTTTCCATATTTGTAAACTTCTGCTTTAACAGTAAGAAACTGAATGCCACTGTACGTAAAATATTTACTCATTTGCTCAATCTCCCCTCAATTAACCAGTCTCAGATTCTCTTTTGGCAACAGCCATAGTGGTTATTTTTTTTTTTTTACTTTCAAAATATTATGGGAGTACAAATGTTTTGGGTTACATGGATCACTTTTGTTATGCTTGAGTAGGGTTATAAGTGTGCCTATCACCAAGATAATATTTACTGTACTCATTAGGTAGGTTTTTGCCCATCGCCTCCTCTCCCCTCCCCTTTGCTTGATTTCCACTGAGTTATACTTCCCTCTGTGCACATGTGTGCTAATCAATTAGTTCCAGTTTAATAGAGAGTATAGGGGTGTTTGCTGTTCCATTCTGTAATACTTCACTTTAGGAGAATGGTCTCAAGTTCCATCCAAATTGTAGCAAAAGGCCTTAATTCATACTTCTTCATGGCTGGGTAGTATTCTAGAGTAAACATATACCACATTTTATTAATCCACTCATGAATTGATAGGCACTTGCGTTGCTTCCACATCTTTGCGATTGTGAATTGTGCTGCAATAAATATTCAAGTGCGGGTATCTCTTTGATAAAATGACTTTTTTTCCTTTGGGTAAATACCCAGTAGTTGGATGGCTGGATCGAATGGTAGGACTACTTTTAGTTCTTTGAGGAATTTCCATACTGTTTTCCATAGAGGTCGTACTAATTTGCAGTGCAACGAACAGTGTATAAGTGTTCCTTTCTCTCTGCATTCATGCCAGCATCTATTGTTTTTTGAATTTTTAATAAAAGCCATTCTACTCGGGGATAAGATGATATCTCATTGTGGTTTTAATTTGCATTTCCCTGATGATTAGTGACCTTGAGCATTTTTTCATATGTTTATTGGCCATTTGTCTGTCTTCTTTTAAAAAGTTTCTGTTCATGTCTTTTGCCCACTTTTTAATAGGGTAGTTTGGTTTTTTCTTGCTGATTTGCTTGAGTTCTTTGTAGATTCTGGTTATTAGCCCTTACACTGGATGTATATGTTGTGAATATTTTTCCCATTTTGTAGGTTGTCTATTTGCTCTGTTGAATATTTCCTTGGTCATGCAGAAAATTTTTTTTAATTTAATCAAGTCCCATTTACTTATTTTTGTTGTTGTTATAATTGCCATTGGGGTCTTCTTCATAAATTCTTTGCCTAAGCTGATATCTAGAAGAGTTTTTCCAATATTTTCTCCTGTCATTCTTATGGTTTCCTGCCTTACATGGAAGTCTTTTTTCCATCTTGAATAATTTTTTGTGAGTGGTGAGAGATACAGATTTTGTTTCGATCTCCTACATGTGGCTCTCCAATTCTCCCACACCATTTATTGAATAAGGCTTCTTTTCCCCAGTGTACATTGTTGTCTGCTTAGTCAAAGATCAGTTGGCTGCATGTGGCTGATTTTATATATGGGTTCTCCGTTCTCTTCCATTGGTCTATGTCTCTATTTTTTGTGCCAATACCATGCTGTCTTGGTTATTATAGACTTATAGTATAGTTTGAAGTCTCATAATATGACGTCTCCAAATTTGCTTAAGATTCCATTGGCTATTTGGGCTCCTTTCTGGTTCAAAATGAAATGTAGAATTATTTTTTCTAGATCTGTGAAATATGATGTTGATATCTTGATGGAGATTGCATTGAACTGTAAATAACTTTTGGGAGTGTGGGCATTTTAACGATGTTGATTTTACCCATCCTTGAGCATGATATATTTTTCCATTTGTTTGTTCCATCTATGGTTTCTTTCCTCAGTGTTTCCTAGTTCTCTTTGTAGAGATCTTTCACCTCCTTTGATTTAGTATATTTCTAGGATTTTTTATTTTCTTTGTGGCTATTGTGAATGGTATTGAGTCTTTGATTTGACTCTCAGATTGACTGTTATCGGCATATAGGAATGCCACTGATTTGTGTACATTGAATTTGTAACATGAGAATTTGCTGAAATTATCTATCAATTCCAGGAGTCTCTTGGTGGAGTCTTTGAAATTTTCCAGCTGTGAGATCATATCATCATCCAAAAGCAATACTTTGACCTCCTCTTTCCCAATTTGGATACCTTTTATTTTTTTGTCTTGCCTCATTGCTCTGGCTAGGACTTCCAGCACTATGTTGAACAGAAGTCATGAAAGTGGGCATCCTTGTCTTGTTCCAGTTCTTAGTGGGAATGCTTCCAACTTTTCCCCATTCAGTATGATGTTGGTTGTGGGTTTGTCATATGCAACTTTTATAATTTTGAGATATGTTCCTTCTATGCCTAGTTTGTTAAGGGTTTCTATCATGAAAGGGTGTTAAATTTTTTTGAGTGCTTTTTCTGCATTTTGAGATGATCATATGGTCTTTGTTTCTGTTTATATAATGAAACACATTTATTGATTTCCATATGTTGAACCAACCTTGCATCCCTGGGATGAAGCCACCTTTTCATGGTGGATTAGTTTTGTGATGTGCTGTTGAATTCACTTTGTTAGTATTTTGTTGAGAATTTTTGCATCTACATTCATAAGGAATATTGGTCTGTAGTTTGTTGTTGTTGTTGTTGTGCCCTTTCCTGGCTTTGGTATAAAGGTGATGCTGGCTTCATAGATTGAGTTGGGAAGGATTCCCTCCTTCTCAATGTTATGGAATAATTTCTTCAGTGTGGGTACCAGCTTTTCTTTATAGGTCTTGTGAAATTTGGCTGTGAATCCATCTGGTCTGGGGCTTTTTTGCTGTTGTTGGAAGCCTTTTTTTATTGCTTCAATATCGTTGCTCATTATTGGTCTGTTCAGGAGTTCTATTTCTTCCTAATTGAGTCTTGGGAGGTTGTGTGTTTCCAGAAATTTGTCCGTTTCCTCTACATTTTCGAGTTTAGATTTTCATAGTATTCACAGATGATATTTTGTATTTCTGAGGTATCAGTTGTAATATCTCCTTTTTCATTTCTGATTGAGTTTATTTGGATCCTTTCTCTCCTATTCCTGGTTATTCTGGCAAGAGGTCTATCAATTTTGTTTATCTTTTCAAAGAACCAGCTTTTTCTTTCATTGATCCTTTGTATTGAATTTGTTTTCCATTTCATTAGTTCTGCTCTGACCTTAGTTATTTCTTTTCTTCTGTTGGCTTTGTGTTTGGTTTTCCCTTTCTCTTTTATTACCTTGAGGCATGCCATTACATTATTATTTGTGATCTTTCTGTCTTTTTGATGTAGGCAGTTAAGGATATGAATTTTACCCTTAGGATTGCTTTTGCTGAATCCCATAGATTTCAATAGCTTGTGTCTCCTTTGTCATTCAGTTCAAGGATCTTTTGATTTCCATCTTAATTTCATTATTGACCCTGTGATTGTTCAGAAGAAGGTTGTTTAATTTCCATGACTTTGTATAGAATTGAATATTTCTCTTGGAGTTGATTTCTAGTTTTATTCCACTGTGGTCTGAGAAGATACATGGTATGATTTCTATTTTTTTTTTTAATTTGTTGAGACATGTTTGGTGGAGTAAAATATGTTCATTCTTTGAGAATATTCCATGTGCTGATGAAAAGAATGCATATTCAGTATTTTGGGGGTAAAATATTCTGTAAATGTCTGTTAGGCCCGTTTGTTCTAGAGTGCCATTTAAGTCCTGTGTTTATTTATTTGTTTTCTGCTTGGATGATCTGTTCATTTCTGTTGTGGGATGTTGTAGTTCCCAACAATTATGATATTGCTGTTCATCTCTTTGCTTAGATCTAGTAGTGTTTGCTTTATGAATCTGGGTGCTCGTGTGTTATGTGCATAATTATTTAGTGTTGTTATGCCTTCTTGTTGAATTTCTCCCTTTACCGTTACATAATGACCATCTTCATCTTTCTTTACTATTGTTGATTTAAAGTCAATTTTATCTGATAAGAGAATGCTACACCTGCTTTATTTTGGTTTCCTTTTGCATGGAATTTTTTTTCCATCCCTACCCCTTGCATCTGTATGAGTCCTTATGTGTTAGATGTGCTCCCTGTAGACAGCAGTTACTTGGGTTGTGTTTTTCCATCCTTTCAGCCAGCCTATTAATTGGGGCATTCAAACTGTTCATTTTGATTGATAGAATTGATGTGCAGGATGCTGTTCTGTTCATCTTGTTTGGTTGTACCTTATTGCTTTGTTTTACTTCTTGTGCTATTGTTTTATATGAGTTCTGAGCTTTAGCTTTTGGGTTGTTTTTACACTGGTAGGTGTTTATGGTGCTGACCCATGTATAATACCATGCAGTTCTAAGTACCTCCTGAAGGGCAGGTCTGGCCTCAACAGATTCCCTCAGTGTTTGCTTGTCTGGAAAAGTCTTTAATTCTCTTTCATGTATGAAATTTAGTTTGCAAGATACAAAATTCTAGGCTGGCAGTTGTTCTGTTTAAGAAGTCTGAAGATGGGCCCCAGTGCTTTCAGGCTTATAAGGTTTCCATTGAGGAGTCTTCAGTTAGCCTGATGGGTTTTCCTTTGTAAGTTACTTTATGTTTTCACCTAATGGCTCACAGTTCTTCCTTCATGTTGCCTTTGGCCAGTCTGATGACTATTTGTCTTGGAGATTGCCTCTTTGCAGTGAATATTCCAGGTGTCTGTTGAACTTCTTTTATCTGGATGTGTAAATCTCTAGAAAGACCAGGGAAGTTTTCCTCCATTATTCCCTCAAATATGTTCTCCAGCCCTTGTGTGTTTTCTTTTCTACCATCAGGGATGCCTATGATTCTGATATTTGGCCATTTTACATAATCCCATATTTCGTGTAGGCTTTGTTCATTCTTCTTAATTCTCTGTTCTTTAATTTTGACTGACTGATTCAATTTGAAAGCATTGTCTTCAAGCTTGGAGATTCTTTCTTCTGCCTGGTCTAGTCAATTCTTAAAACTTTACACTGTGTTGTGTATTTCCTTAAGTGAAATTTTCATTTCCAGAAGTTTTATTTGTTTTTGTTGTTGTTTTTTTTTTACCATGTAATCATTTCCCTTTATTTCAGTAATTTAAAGAGTGAAAACTCTGGAGATTATTTTCCTCCTCGAGAGACCAGAGAACATTTGTGGGCCCAATAACATCTTTGCAAAACAGAAGAAACATTAACTATATCTTTATATTACCCAGGCAGAAGAATGCATTCTAATAAGCAATTGAGTGAAAAACCCTACTGTGAGTGAATTTAGTTTTTCAGAAATATACAAGAAAAAGTAATGAATGTTTTATTAAAATGCTTCCTAATCATAAATGTATATCCGTGTCTTCATAAATACATGTTTATAGCACCGCAACTCTCCAAGCCAGCAAACAACTCTGTAAAATTGTCTTTAATCCCTCACAAATGACTCAAGAGTCCCGCTGAGGCTTTAGCACACATTATTTAGTAAACTTGTGAATCTGCAAGCCAGGAGATGTGGAAAACCATAGGAACCAGGGGCAAAACTGGCGAGGTGGTCAGGTTTGAAGGACAACACTAGAAGGAGTGTACAGCCACCCTGAGCTCCGAAGCCCCCTCCTTCCTGGCCACCCCACTCCATCTGACCCTCCCCTAACCACACCTCTCTCTTCTACAGACTCATACTTGGTATAGGAACCTGCAGCAGAATGGGCTTCAGGAGTTCAACTGGTCTAGTTCTTTGCTTTCAGGCGGATTGTCAACATCTCATACATGGGGAAAATAATTGACATTAATTGGCTTATCCAAAGTCACAGAGCTAATAAATAGAAGAATATGTAGGATGAACGAGTCTGGAGATCTAATGTGCAACATGAGGACTATAGTTAATAAAGTTGTACTGTAGTTGGGATTTTTTTTTTTAATTTCAGAATATTATGGGGGTACAACACTTTGGCTATATATATTGCCTATGCACTGCCCGTGTCAGAGCTACAATTGTGGTCATCCCCCAAACTGTGCTCCCTACATCCATTCAGTGAGAGTTTTTCCCATCCCCTCCACCCCCCTCCCTCCTGCCTGCCCCCTGAGGAATATTATTGCCCTGTGTGATGTAGGTGTTGATCAGTTAGTACCAATTTGATGATGAGTAACAGTGGTGCTTGTTTTTCCATTCCTGTGACACTTTCCTTTGAAGAATGGGTTCTAGCTCCAACCAGGATAAAACCAGATGTTACCTAAAGTGATTTACAGAATCAATGCAGTCCCTATAAAAATACCAACATCACTTTTTGATGATCTAGAAAAAATAATTCTACGCTTCATGTGGAACCAGAGAAGACCCCGTCTAGCCAAAGCAATCTTAAGCAAAAAGAACAAATTGGGAGGCATCTATCTAACAGACTTCAAACTATACTACAAGGCTATAGTAACCAAAACTGCATGGTATTGGCACAAGAACAGAGACATAGACCAATGGAACAGGACTGAGAACCCAAATATAAAACCAACCTCATACAGTCACCTGATCTTTGACAAATTCCAAAAAAACGTATACTGGGGAAAAGATTCCCTATTCAACAAGTGGTGCTGGGAAAACTGGATGGCCATATGTAGAAGACTGAAACTGGACCCACACCTCTCACCTCTCACAAAAATCAACTCACGATGGATAACAGATCTAAACCTAAGACATGAAACCATAAGAATTCTTGAAGAAAATGTTGGAAAAACTCTTATGGACATTGGCCTAGGCAAAGAATTTATGAAGAAGACCCCCAAAGCAATCACAGCAGCAACAAAAATAAATACATGGGACCTGATCAAATTAAAAAGCTTCTGTACAGCCAAGGAAACTATTACTAGAGTGAACAGACAACCTACAGAATGGGAGAAAATATTTTCATGCTACACATCTGATAAAGGGCTGATAACAAGAATCTATACAGAACTTAGGAAAATCAACAAGAAAAAATCAAACAACCCTATTAAAAAATGGGCAAAGGACATGAACAGAAACTTTTCCAAAGAGGACAGAAAAATGGCCAGCAAACATATAAAAAATTGCTTAACTTCTCTAATCATCAGGGAAATGCAAATCAAAATCACAATGAGATATCACTTAACTCCAGTGAGATTGGCTCATATCAAAAAATCCCCAATCAACGAATGTTGGCAGGGATGTGGACAGATAGAAACACTCATACACTGCTGTGGGGACTGCAAATTAGTACAACTTCTATGGAAAGTAATATGGAGATACCTCAAAGAATTAAAAGTAGAATTACCATTTGACCCAGCAATCCCACTACTGGGTATTTACCCAAAGGAAAAAAAGACATTTTATAATAAAGACATCTGCTCACGAATGTTTATAGCAGCACAATTCACAATTGCAAAGAAGTGGAAACAACCCAGGTGCCCATCAATACACAAGTGGATTAATAAAATGTGGTATATGTTTTTTTTATTAATATGTCAGTCTCTTTAGTGAATTTTTCATTCATATCCTGAATTGTTTTTCTGGTTTCTTTGAGTTGGTTTTCCATTTTTTCTTGGATTTCATTGAGCAACCTTACAATCCATATATGAAATTCTTTATCTGTCATTTCAATATAATTTTAGTTGGTAGTCATTACTAGAGATCTGGTGTTCCCTTTTGGGGGTGTCCTTTTGCTCTGATTTTTCATACTTCTGGTGTTCTTTCACTGATTCCTTCTCATCTGTGACAGATGTCATTACTTATTTTTAGATTTTCTTTTGTTTAGGTGGGGTTTTCCCCTCCCCTTAATTGTAAAAGAGTGTTTGTAACATATGTTGGCTAAGCACCTTTGGCTTTGCTTGTGGGTGCTTTGATGGCTCTCTAGGGTCTGAATTGGTGCCTTGGTTATAGATATCCTTAGTATGGTTGTTTTCTTAGTTACTAGTTGTTTGTATAGTAGCAGTGGTGAGCTATGTGTATGGGTAGATTCCCTATCTCTCTGTGATGAGGGAGGATTGAGGTCTTTGGAATCCTTTCCCTTTCCCTAGCCTTGTGGTTTTCTCAACAGTGTAAATTGTATTGGCATACCCAGTTTAATCTCTGAGACAGTAGGTAGTGCTTGTGGGTAAGAATCAACCACACCCTCTGTGATTGAGCCAGTAAATGCCAGTAAATGCTGTAAAGGGCTGTGCAAATTGACGTCCCTGTTAGTAGGTGGCACTGCCAGAAGGAACAAGCTGCAACGTTGTTTTTGGGACCTGTGACTGGCTTTAGCCCCTCAATAGAAACACTCAAACGTCCCAAGTGGTGGGTGGGGCCTGCAGCTTCCAGGTGAGTCCTTATTCGCCACCACAGCAGTGGCAGGTGGGAGTGAGACTCAATGGGGCTCTATTGAGTGAGCTTGAACTTAGGCTCCACAAAAGCCAGTAAGGTAGCTGTTTCTGCTGGGGTCAAAGGTGTGCTCCCTGCTTCTGGGAAAAGCCTCCAGGGAAAGGCTGAACTCACCCCACCTAGCTAGAAGGTCTTCTTGTGGAGTCAGGGCCATCTGGAATTCACAATCTGGCTGTCAGGAGTGGGTTTTGCTCTCGACACCCTCCACTGCTCCATGGTCTCCTTGCATTGTCTGCCAGTGTGTAGGAACTCAAACTAGCTGAGCTCCCCTATGATGGTGCTATGGGCTGTGTCCTTCCCTGTCCAGGGTCTCACCCTGAGCTCAGAGCACAGTCTTCCTGTGGTAGGAGGGGTGGTCCATGAGTGTGCTGCAGCTGAGACCCACACTGCACTCTCTATTCAGTTCTTCCCACATGACTTCCTCACCTCCCGAGATTAGTTCACAAATCTTCCCTCATGCCTCTGAGCAACATGATCATGTCCTTGGTGTATGGGATCTGGCCTGTGGATCTGTCCCTGGATCCCCAAATATCAATCCCTGACTGTGCCACAGAGAAGCGTGCTGTTCCTGAGTTGCCAATGAGGTGCTCAAGCAGGTTTGATGTCCCTCCAGTTTGGGGTGTGCCCTGCTGTGATGGAACAGCCAGGTAAGTAGCACCATGGAGGACCAGTGAGCAGGGAGCTCACAGTCCAAGCATCCTTTAGTTCTGTGCAGGTCTTTAAGAGGAAATGTTTGAGTTCCACTCTCTGTAGAAGCCCCTATGTGTTATATGCAACCAACCGTGGGGGAGCAGCAGCTCCTGAGAGCTCTGACTCAATCGTTTCTCCTGGCAGCCACAGGTGGGGGAGCAAAAGGGGAGGAAAAGCATCTGGATGGAGGAAAGCTAGCACTCTAGTCATCTCTGTCCCTCTTTCTGGAAGGCAGCTCACCCAGAATGTCCAGGTTCTGGGGTCACACAGATCCCCTGGGACCTAATGGTCCCCTCTGTCCCCCACAGTCTGAGCCGGAGTTGGGAAAGTTTGTGTGAGAATGAGTGAGACAAAAACTGAGAGGCTGAAGCCTCCTACAGAGGACAAAGGTGCACAGGATAGAGAAGCAATATGGCACCTACCATCTCAGCTCAGGTCAGTGGTAATGGGAAGTACCCTGAGGGGGCTGGCAGCCTGGTGCTTTGTCCTCAAGAAGCTCCCAGTTCACTTCCAGCAGCAGCTTTTGGGCTCGTGAGGGTAGAAAGGCTCTCCAGCAGCTCAGGAGCCTGCCTGCCAGAGATATGAGGCAGGGAGAAACAAACTGCTCCACCTACCCTTTTTGCTGGACTCCAAGCCTCTCAGGGGTTGTCCTGTGCTGATATCTTGCTCCTTCTTGTTCTGCTCTGCAACTTCTTCCTGTGGAATCTCTTGTAGTTTCTCAATTACCTTGACTATATTTTTAGTTAAAGTCTTCGTATTTTATTTTAGATTATCACAGCCTACTGTGATTTTAGTTTGTTAACTTACCAATTATTGGTTCATCATAGTAATCCAAAGAATAAAGGCTATGAAAAATCATCTTTATTGCTATATCCAAATTTATCCACCTCCACATGCAGGTAAGAAAACCTATAAGAACAACTTTAAAACTAAATTATTCAATCATAACAAAACATTACTAAACTACAATAGTCCCCCTAATGTGCAGGGGATATGTTCCAAGATTCCCAGTGGATGCCTGAAACAGCAAAAATATTGAACTCTATATCTTTTTGGTTTTTTCTTATACATGCATATCCATTACACAGTTTCACCTTTTTACTTAAAGGAAGCACTTTACGGGTTCTCATTAGCATCATCCAAATTGCCAACGTCAAAATACTTTTGCACTTTGAGGCCATTAGTGAGTATGATAAAGGTGACTTGAAACGAGTACTGCAATACCGTGACAGTTGATCTCATAACCCAGATGGGTACTAAGTGACTCACAGGCAGGTAGATCTCACGTGATCGATTAAAGTCAGGTTGCTTTCAGTTTAGAATATTTATAGACGTAAACATAATAAAATATCTTGACAGAGCCTCAAATGTGTTTTCTAAATGCCTTCCCATTTGGTGTTTTTCCCCATTGAAGAACAAGTGTTCTCAGGGGCAGTCAGTCACTTAAACAGGAGTTTATTTGGCACACTGGTGTGGTGGGGAGCTCCTGTTCCTAAAGTGGGTTTATAAGCTGGGTATTTGAAGGAAGATGAGCAGAGGATCGTGTATTCCAGCAGCACAACTCGGATCAAGTGATATGTTTTCTGATTTTCTGTTTCTGACAGATATTTTGTGTTTTTTATTATCTCCATTAATATAAATCCTTGAATGTAATCTTTTATTTTTGCAATTTAACTATATTTTTCTCTTCTAAATGAAGGCTAAGTAACCAATAGCCAAAGTCCACTACATGAGAGAAACAGGTTGAATGAATAGCTGCTGATGTAATACATTTTCATTCCACTGCAGATAATGGACCAGAAATATTCGATGGCAAAGTGTACTATGTAATAGAGTCCATTTATCTTTTTTAAAAAAATCTTCATTTATTTAAAGGATTACATCTTGGTTTATAGACATTATGGGAAAAGTATTGCAGAGCTAGAACATGTTTACAAACCTGTCATTAATAGCTAAACATTATATCAACTTTTATAAGTCAAGAGGAAAACCAGTATGAAATAGCTTGAAACATGTTACTGTATTTAATGCAATCTTTTTAGTTATTTTACTTTGGGATATTTATTTGATACCATATATGACAGAAGATGGCAGTGTAGATCCTTTTGATTCAGTGTTTTATTCCAGATAGAGGACAATATTCAATTTATTTGGAAAGTATTGGTATATACAAATATAATACTTATTATAAAAAGGTGACTTTGGTAAGTATGTCATTACTGAAATGTAATTTGATAGAAGCCATGTTTTATATTACTAAATTATCAGGCAATTTGTGCTATGTAGCACTAATAATTCCATTAAAAAGTCACTTACTGTTTATTAAAAGTATCAATTGATAAACCATAAGGCAGTTTAAAAGAGTAAAAAGTTATAAATTCAATATAAACAAATACTGCTTAATGTAATTATTTTAAATTTGTAATATCATTTACTATGGTAAGGGTTTTACACACATTTTAAAGGTAAATACACTAGGATATTTTAAAAATAGTACAAAATCATTAAAATTCAATTTGGACCTTAAAAGAAAATATTGAAAAGGTGAAAGAAATAAAAAATCATTTTTTTCTAGTTTTTTTCCTTATCACATTCAACTGTTTTGCTGATTTTTTTCTGGTAAAATGAATTGAAAACATCAAATTGAAGACAAATGAGAACTAACAAACCCAGAAGAAAGGCTGAATTAATAAAAAAGCACAGAATGTCATAAACTGTTTTAGGTAAAGGGGAGAAAAGCAAACCAGTTTCTGGATTTTAATGGTTGTTTGAATTTTGTTTGAAGTTTACTTGATTAAACTTTTCAATAAACTTTTGCCTATTGAATTCATAAGTTTATTATATTCTTTAGACATAATGTATCATTTCAGTTGGTCTTCACATAACATTTTTAAAATTCAGTGCCTTTAACTGAAATATCCACTTTTCAAATATTCATAAACTGATAAAAAAGGAAATTGGAAAGTTTATTTTATAATGTTAGCATTGAAGATTATGGAGCAATGTAGTACGTCTTACTCCCCTACCCCCCAAAATATTGAAATTTTTCTCTCTATAACGCTTTACTTGTGCAATGCAATGTGAAAATAATTTATGGATGGACTCATGGAGAAATGTTTTCATCCTTTTTGAAGTGTATAGAGTGACATCAGTTAATATTAATATTTGTTCTATTGAACCTAGTAGATTAATATTTAAATAGTTGAAAACAAGAATAAGACCTGATGTTCCCCTGTAAATATCACTCTATCTTTAAGTAATTCACAATTGAAAAGATGTAGAGATATTTTTAAACAACTATTTTAGGTGGGAGAAAGGCTCTTTCTAAATTATCAAACTGTTGTTTCCTATTATGTTTTCATAAGAACATATTTTGAAGTGATTCTTTTTAGTTTACTGAGATGTGCTTTAGGGATTACTGATGACCTACACATGTGCTCTCAGATTCTGACCCAGTCTTAACTATTCTTGAGAGAATACAAAAATAATAATGCCATTTAAAAGCACACAATTACAATAGTACTCATTTTACTCATCATTATGCAAACTACATAGTCAAGGAAAGATCAAGCCATAGGGATCAGGAATTATTCATTCAAGTGTATCTGTTTTGTCCTTTACAAATACTTTTGTTAAACTTCATCTCTAATGTAGTCAGAGAAAATATTATTTATAAGTATTGTTTATAAGCACTGTAACGCATGAAATACTGTTTACGATACTGTGATATGCAGAATGTATAAAGCAAGAAGAATTCAATATATTTATTTGTGCATTTAAGTATAATAAAGTCTAGAGCAATTAAGTTTGGTGTAATAAATAGTTTAGCTGGATAATACAGGAACCAATGAATGAATAAATTCACGGCTGCTGTGATGCCCATAGGATTGTCCAGTGCAAAATATATACAAGAAAGCATTGGGGAATGAAGAGTCACAGGATATGACAGGAGCATCTTTCCGTTCAGAGAACTACAAGGGAAGCGGTCTTCTTAGGGAAGGTACATACTTTAGTTAAGGCAAGAGGTTAGAAAGGGAATTGAGTGATGAGGCTAAAAACCAAGTGCAATTGACTTAAAATAAAGAAAATTTCCTAAGAGTTGGTACTTGTGGAATATGTAGTAATGAAATGTTGGAACAGAAGAGGGGAATGTGGAAAAATGATAACATGGCAGAGAATGTGCTTACATTTTAGTTGATGATTAAGGAAAACAGGCATGTTGGATTTAGTAAGCAAAAAGTGATTCTGAAAAAAGAGTCTCTGAATTTACCTGGTAGATTGCAGCCTGCACTTTCGGTGTTGAGAATATCATGAATAGAATACCAGGATTTAGATCCAGAAGATTTGTGTTTTGGGGCTTTGAATTTCATATTCTGTGAAATTGAATCTATTATGTTATTATATCTGCCAAAGACTATCAAAGGAATAATTTTAAAACAACATGTCAGATTGATAGATGGTCTTCTTTAGTTACAGTGGTTCTGGTGCTCCATTGGGGGCAAATGCTACTAGCAAAGAGCTTAAAATAAGGTTGGAACAAAAGGACTATTTTCCAATAAATGCAATTCATTATTGAGTAAAAATTCTGTAATCTAACATTTTCAGTCCTACAGATTCCTATCAACTAGGAAAAATTTCTGTAACCTGGATAATTGTTCTATATGTTAACTGGGATATTTATCAGGCTGGTTAGATATTCCTTACGTGGGGCTGTCAAATTACACTAGAGATTAGGGAAAACAAGCAGTGCAGAGTCCAAATTCTACACATAGCATCCTTTAGTGCTATAAACCATAGTAAAGATTTAGTTATATTAATGATCAGACCTAGTGTTGTGTAGTCAGATCTCATAATTCATAGTACATATCAAGCATTCAGTGAATATTTGTTGATTAACTAAATGAAAAACAAACAAACAAAAAAATAACAGCCTGTTAATAACCAAAATTCCTGGATTGTATCAGCAACTACATGTCTCAAATTTGGGAAAGCTATTTGAGAATGCAAAACTGCCATATTTTCTCCAATTTTCGTTGATTTTCATTTTATGCAGAAGCAAAAATATAATAAAAAATAAAGAAAATAAAAATTGTTTAAAATCCAATCTCACTAAAGAAACTATTTGTTTTTAAGACTTTCTTTTTCAGTGTGTGTACATTTTACATTGCCAATATCATAACATTGCTAGAATTGTTGTTCCTTATTCCCATAACATTGTATCAGGTATAAAACCCAAATTTTTGCTTGTTTCACTAGCTTGAGAGTTCAAAAGGAAAATATCAGCACAAATAATGAGCATTTTAATGACTCTGGCTTTAATCTGTGTATCTTGAGCATCTTCGTCTCTTGACAGACTTTTTAAAAATTTCTCAGAATCTTCTGCTATCCCCTATATGTTCTCATGTATCACTTTTGTCACGAGTTGATGACATTGCATTCTGTTGATTTTTCTCCTACCTCATTTGTAGTTCCTTCTCATTCTGCTTGTCCTGTTCATCTTCTTTTCCTTGTCCTCTAAATGGCAAAGTAATCAAGAAATTGTCTTTGGTTCTATTATTTTTGGTATAGATAGTCTTTGAGTAATCTCATCTAGGTTCATGGCTTTAAAAGTCATTCAACTGCAGAAAAAATACACATATACACACATGTGTATGTGTTATATATGTACATATATGTATACACATATACACGTGTGTGTATCTACATATTGAGATATGTTTTCATCTCAGTCTTCTATCCTAAAATTCGGATTCATATACTCAACTACTTACCCAGCAGCTTTGTTGGAATATCTAATAGACATTTCAGTATTAACCTGCCTACAGCAGATTCTCCACTCACACAGTTTGTCCCTTTTAGTTGATAGAAGGTCCACTTCTTCCGTTGCTAAGGACATAAACTTAAAGCAATCCTTGTCTCCTCTCCTTCTCTCATGTACATTCAATCCTGTGTGAAGCTTGTCTGTTCTTTAACAATGTCTCAAGAATAAGACGATTCCAACAATCTTTACTTTTACCACCTTGGTCCACAGCACCGTGATTTTGGGTTTACGGTTTCCAAACTGGTTCTCCTCTTTCTACTCTTGTGACCCTGCAATTGAATCTCAACATTACAACCTTAACCGGAATAAAATTTTAAAAACACAAATAAGCTCATTTCACTTTCAAAACTCAATAGTAGTTCCACATTTCACTCAGAATTTAAAACCAAAGTTCTTATAATAGCCCCCAAGGCCCCACATAATATTACTACTTCTTATGTACTCTGCTGTGGACGCTGGGTTCTTCTTGTTCTTTGTGCCTTGAACAGAAGCTTGCCAAGCATCGTTTCATTTTAGGGCCTTGACACTGTGAGTTTCTTTTCTTCTGTAATGCTCTTCTCCTAGGTCTCTTATTCTCTTATCGCCTACATTTTTTCCCATCTCCCACACTGTCAAATCATTTCAACATTACTCCTTTCTTCATTCTTGCTCCCACATCGTTTCTTCTTTTATCTATAGCACTTACCACTTTTTAATGTGCTTACAGTTGGCCTAATTCTTATTAATTAATTGTATTATTAACTGTATTTCTTCCTTGCTGCATTAGGTCAAAGATTTTTATGTCTTTTCATCACAGATATATTCTTATATAATAGTGACTGACACATACAAGTACATATAAGGTGCTTCATAAATATCTGTTAAATCAGCAAGTTGATAAATGAAAATAAATACAGTTTGCCTAGTAACATATGTTCCTCTAGGCACTAATGCTTCTGAATACTCACTGGCTTCTTGAATCTCACTGTGTCCTACAGGGCACATTTCTGCTTCTGGTCCATGGAAATTGGTATTTTTAGCTTCATCAATGTCAATGCTAAAGTATCCCACAAACCATACAAGCAATACACCTATCAAGGTATCAAGTTATTTAGGGTTGTCTCATAAAGTAAGGGAAACTTCCTTTTCAATAATTTGACATTCTTTTGAGGAATCCCAAAGCAGAGATCCTTGTGCCACAATGTTTATAGAATTTTTAAACAGCTTTCTTTTTATAAAAAATGTTTTTTTCTACAGAAAATTTTTGTCTTTTAGGATAGAGGCCTGCATCACAGTCAGGGGTGCAGGGTTGATTCCAGTAGTAGACGATATAACGGATCTTGAACTGCTCCTCCACTAGTACTATAAAGTTTCACTTCTGAGTCTAATAGAACCTAGGTCCACATAAACTTATCTTGGGTTTTGATCCAAGAGATTTCTTTGTCCTGTATGAAAATGGACTTGTGACTGACAAGGAAAAGCTAAATGTTTTCATAGTGTCTATAAAAACATTCTTTACATGTAACTGTTGCATTTAAAGTTCATATCTCCTGAGTAAGGAGGAATAATCAACAGAAATATTAAAATGTTGATAATTTTCCTTGATTTTAAACTTCATGGCAAAACTATGGAACCCCATGGGAGCCAACATACTATATTTAACAGAAAATGACATTCACATAATGACACATAGAGTATCTTATATGTTTTATTCTTTGATAAGTTAAATCAGCAACTACTATATGAAGGGCACAGAATGACCAGATTATTTTTTTTTCTGTAAACTGACATACCTTCATGGACATTGATGTGAAATAGCCAGTGTTATCATATCTTGTGTCTTTTAAGGAGTATCGTTCTTTACCCAGAGAGATCATGACAATTTTAGAGAAGAAATTTTACCGCATCAAATAATTCTTATTACGTTAATTTGTATTTCCATTTAAAAATTTTAGCAATTTAAAATTTTGTTAAAAATGTAGCAGGTTATAGAAAATATGATAAATTTGTGTGGCATATTTGATTAAAATAAGTTTAAATGTATTTCTTTTGTGGGATTTCCAAGAATATTTAATAATCAAATGTACTTTGTTAATCTACAAAAATTGAATGTAGAATAAAGAATTTCCAACCTTTTTCAATCATAAAACATTTTTTAAATACTCTCAAGTATTTATAACATTTTATCACTTTTAAGAAAATACTCTATTAAATAATGCTCATATTTTTATTATTGCATATATCGATGTTTGAATTTTTGATGATTGTAGTACTAATCCATTATATTTTTAAAGAAAACGAATGAATAAAATAGTATTAGATGTGTGGGTTTTATGTTGTCTATTCCATTCTAAGGCAGCACAGAGAATTTTGGCAAGGCTAGAACAAAGGCTCTGATGAAGAAATCTTGATATTTGAGCTTTAGAGCTTTTAAATCTCATGATTGAGGCTCCACCTTTGATGTGGTAAGAGGCAGGACTTGGCTTCAACTCTAACCTGCCAGCTCTTGTGGGTGAAAATAAAGCAGAACCAGCAAAGTCACCAAAGAAGGAAATAGCAGTGAGTTAAGAAGAGAAACATAGAAAATAGTTTCTAAAGGATTTTCTTTTTAATCAACTTTGACAAATTGGTCAAGTAACATGAGGGTTGAGGATATCCCATTGAATTTGGAAACAGATCACTGAGGACCTTAGCAAAGGAAATTGCACTGGACAAGTGGGCAGGGAAAACAAGATAAATGGAATGGGATAGAAAATCTGAAGAGAAAAAATGTGAAAAAAATGTGTAGTGTACTCTTTCAAAGCATATCATTCCAACTTTAGCACATAAAGGTATTTTATATAATTTAATGCACTAAAAGTGCACCTAATCTTCATTGTATGTTTCAATTTTTACAAGAAAATTGCACTGTTCTTTTTATTGTTGCTTTATGTTAATAATGGGTCTTATTCTCAGGAGAGGCATTTCTTAAGTCCTTGCTGTCTCCTTTAAAAATATTTTGTTTCTTTTTTCCTTAATTTTCTTCTATGTTTACTTTGTATATCCCATAAAAATTATTTTTATACTTTTGTTTGTTTGATTGTATGATAAATCTTTAAAATCTCTGTGGGAAACAGGTCATTGTGTGTCATTCATTTTTCAAATGTATTTCTAATATTTGAAGTATATTTTTTAAAAAGGTTAAGCACATTTCTATTTAACTTAATTACTTAGCAATTTTTATTGCAGTGGCAACTATGAAAAGGAAATTCTTTCTAGTATAATTTAGTTGGTTATTCTTAGCTAAAAGAAAGTGATTTTTTGTGTGTCAAGATGATAATCACTTTACTAAAAGCTAAGCATTTCACTTAACCCTGGTTACTTTAAATAAATGAACTGTTTCAATTAACTTTTTCAAATTTATTTAATCTTAGCTCACATTCCATTTACTCAGAGAATTATTCCCTGAAAAAATTCTATCTACAGTTGCACTTGACCATGAGATATTTCCAAAAATTAACTATGTCACTCCATTAATTGTCACGATAAACTTCAAATTATTTAAATCATTCAAACTATGTTTTCTGACCACAGTAGTATAAAGATAAAAATAAATTAATATTGTCCATTAAAAATTTAAAAAAATAAAGAACATTAAAATTTCCTTATTTTGTGGGAATTAGGAAATACAATACCAAACCCTTCATTGGGAAATTGGAAATCATATGACAGATTTCATTGGAAATTGGGAAATATTTGAATTGAACAATTGTAAAAATATAATAAATAAAATGTATAGCCATAATAAATAGCATTTTGAGAAAATTTGTGATCTGTGTTATATTTATTATATTCATTGTATTTATTATAAACATTCACTTATAAAAGAAGAAAAATTGGCAATTAATGTTCTGATTATCCATTTCAAGAGCAAGCAAAAAATAGAAAATTAAGTCTAAAGAATGGAAAAGGAAGGACATAAAAATAGACATAAATAAAAAATAAACAAATTATCAATAGAGAAAATAAAAAGAACATTCTTTGTTAAAAATGAAAAGGATAAAATATCAATTTTCAAATATTATGGATGAATAAAGTGAAATTACTAAAGACACTATTAATTTGATAAAGGTGATAGGGAAGTATACAAACAACTTTGCGCACATACATTTATAACTTTTGATGAAATACATGAATTTCTGAAAGAAAACACCACTTATAAAAATTAATTAAAAAAATAGAAAGTCTGGCTTATATCAATTAAATTAATTAAACCTATAATTAAAACTTTTCCAGAAAACATAAACCCATATGTTTAATTGGTGAAGTTTTATAAACATTTAAGGGTGAAAGGACACCATTTTTACAGAGATAACTGTAAAAAAGGAAAAGACAGTACCAGCAAATCAAATCCAAAAATCAATGCAAAGCAAATGAAAAGTTGTTTTATTTCAGGAACTCAAGGATGGTGTAACATTTAACAATCAATGAAAATAAATCAACCATCTACTAAATAATGTGGAAAAATCATATAATCATTTCAATCAAAAAAGCATTTGTGAAACTTCAACAGTCATGATTTTTTTAAAATCTTAGCAATTTGGTAATAGAATGAGAAGGTCACATTCTGTAAAAGTTTAATATAAAATACAATATGCATTTCTATACTTATAGCAAATAATAAAATTTAAAAATTGTTACTGTCTTGAATGATATAAATAATATTAAATATTATGAATAAATCCAAGAAAATATTTATAAGACATCTACAAATAAAAAAATACTGAATAGAGATTAAATAAGATATTAATTAATGAAGGATAGCATATCCATGGTTTGCAAGAGTCAATTTTATAAATATGTCACTTTTCCCCAAAATTATCTTTATATCCAATATAATTGCAATCAAAGTTGCAGTAGTTTTGTTTTGGTTTTTTGTGTGTATGTGTTAGTGTGGTTGAATGTGTGAAAATTAAACTGATTCTAAAATGTCTATGGGAATAGGAAGGACCAAAAATAACAGAAAATCATGAAGAAGAAATATCAAATTGGAGGACTTTTGATTCCAACTATCAAGACTTGTCATAAAGTTCTAATAATTAAGCCAATGAGGTATTGGAACAAGGAGAGACAAGTAGACCACTGGATCATTAAAGTCAGTAACAGGCTCATAAATGTATGATCACCAGGTTTTTTTTACACAAAGGTGATACCAAAATATAGTGGGGCAAAACTGTTCTTTACAATTAATTGAATTGGCTCAATTGAATAAAATATGGAAGAAAACATCTTGACCTATCTCATGCTGTATACAAAAATCAATTTCCTATAAATTGTAAACTATATTATCAAATTTGGTACAGGTAAAAAGCACTAACCAAACACCAAAAAATTTATAAACTGGATTCTTAAAATTAAGAACTTGTTATTATAAAAAGACACCACGACACTACTGAGAATATGAAAAAGCAAGCTACCAAATTGAATAAATAATTGCATCTATCTGGCAAAGGGTTAGTACATAAAATATATTATACTTCTTAAGGCATAAATACAAAAAAGACAGACAGTTCAATAAAAAATTGCATATATTGAACCATCTTTGTATCCCAGGGATGAATTCCACTACGTCATGTTGTATGATCTTTTTTGTTCTGTTAAATTTGGTTTGCTAGAATTTTGTTGAAGATTTTGCCTCTGTGTTCATCAGAGATATTGTCCTATAATTTTCTTTCCTTGTAATGTCTTTGTCTGGCTTTGATATAGAAGTAATTTTGGCTTTGTAAAATGAGTTCTCTGCTCTTCATTTTTTGAATAATTTGATAAAAATAGACATTAATTCTTCTTTAACATCTGATAGCAGTTACCAATGAAGCTATATAATCCTGGGATTTTCTTTGTCGGGAGATTTTTTATTATTGATATAATCTCCTTACTCATTATTAGTCTGTTCATATTTCCTATTTCTTTATGATTCAGTATTGGAAATTTTTCTGTGTCCAGGAACTCATCCATTTTTTCTGGACTATCCAACTTTTTTGCATATAAATGTTTACAGTAGTCTCCTATGATCTTTTATATTTCCATGGCATCAGTTTTAATATCTCCTCTTTCATTTCTAATTTTATTTATATAATATTTGAGTTTTCTTTCTTTTTTCTTAGTCCAGCTAAAGGCTTGTCACTGTCATCTTTTCAGCAAACCAACTCTTAGTTTTGTTGATATTTACTATTGCTTTTCTAGTCTCTATTTCATTTATTTCTGCTCTAATCTTTATTATTTTCTTCCTTCTACTAACTCTGGGCTTAATTTGTTATTTTTTTTAAAGCTTCTATACAGCAAAGGTAAGGATCAACAGAGTGAAGAGGCAACCTATGGAATGGAAGAAAATATTGCCAAAGCATGTATTTGATAAGGAGTTCATTTCTAAAATGTATGAGAAACTTCTACAATTCCATGGCAAAATAAAACTCTATTAACTCAATTAAAAAATAGGTTAAAGATTTGAATAACCATTTCTCCAAATAAGACATACAAATGGCCACCAGGTATACAAAAGGATGCTCAACATCACTAATCATCAGTGAAATCCAATCAAAATCACAACATTTCCTCACACCAGTTTGTATGGCTTGTAGAGGATATAGCAACTCCATCTTGAATGCCAACCCGACATGTTGACTTCTGATTAACCCGTTTCCGGAATGCCTTTTATATCTCTACTTTATCCACTGGTACCCCACATCCTGCCTTTAGGTCAAAACAACCTTGACCACAAATCCTACTTTTAGGCAGATTCACATACATTCTTGCCCTTCCTTGAGGGGTCAGCCTGAATTGTCCCACACATTACTTCCCTAAGGTATATAAGCCCTGGGTGGGGGTGGGTAATGGCACACTCAGTAATCCACCCTCTCAGCACTCAGCTGCCTGAGACATAGTTTCTGTTCCTGAGTCCCTATTAAATATCTTTTCTAAGAAACTGGATGTGTCGGCCTCTTTCTCCAGCCTTTCAGCTTTTTCAGCTTTGGTGGATAGGTTTGCACAGACCTGCTCAGCACAGAACATGACTATTACTAAAAAAAAACAGAAGTTAAAATGGTGGCAAGGGTGTGGAGAAATAGAAACCCTTATACACGTTGCTGGGAATGTAAATAGATGCAGCCACTATGAAAAACACTATGGGGATTTCTCAAAAAATTAAAAATAGAGCTATCATATGATCCAGCAACTCAAATTCTGTGCATATATCCAATGAAATTGAAATAAAGAACTTGAGATATCTACTCCCCTGTGTTCACTGCAGCATTTTTCACGAGCCTAAATATGGAAATAACATGAATATCTATAGACATATAAATAGATAAAGAAAATGTGGTCTATACACACGATGGAGTATCATTCAGCCTTAAAAGATGAGGAAATCCTACCCTTTGTGACACTATGGATCAACTTAGAGGGTGTTATACTATGTGAAAAAACCAGTAACAGTAGGACAAACATTGCATGATGCCACTTTTATGAGATATCTAAAATAGTTAAACTCACAGAAGCAGAGACAGAATGATGGTTACCAGGAGATGAGTGGACGTTGCTCAATGGGTATAGGGTTTCAGTTATGCAAGAAAGTAAGTTCTAGAGACCTGCTGTACTATGTAGTGCTTGTGGTTAACACTGTGTTGTTGTGCAATTTAAAATATGTGAAGATTATACATCTCATATCAAGTGTTTTTACCTCAAACAAACATGTAAACAACCAACATAAGGAAAGTTTTGGAAGTGAGGGATATGTTTAGAACCTTGACTATTGATCATGGTGATGATGTCATGGGTGTATGCATACGTCCAAATTCAGAAAAATGTATACACTTAATATGTGCATTTTTAATATATGAAACATACCTCAAAATGCTTTGAAAAAAATAAAGAATCATGAGGGAAGCACTGTGCACAGCTTCATTCAAAAATTGTATTGAAAAAAATTTCCTTGAGAGGTGTGTTTCATGAGTAAAATAAAATGGCATATCCAATCATTCAGCTGAATTCAAATATTTGAAAATTAATAACTCAATGACCTTGTCATTATACTCTTATAGCCAGCTAAGTTTGAAATGAATCATTTTAAGCATATCATACTTTACTATATTTTTCAAATTTCAATCATTTATAAAAGGTTCACAAAATTCATGAAAAGTCACTAGAGGTCCTGTGAAGTACTAGATTAGAATACTAAATATAGTGATAAAATGCATTTTAATTATAATATTTAACTAGTTTACTAATTTATATTACTATAAATTAGTATTGTCGACATGTTTTGCTTTTATGTCATTCTATCTGAATATTAATGCTATTAAACACAATTTTAATAAAGTTAAACAAAATTATATATTTTAATTAAATAAAAATTATGGAAATAATATTTTGAAAAAATATCACATTCTTCTTTTCCTAAATTGGCACTGATAATTTCAGGTAGTATGAAGCATAGAATAATTGCTTTTAATCCTTTATACTATTAGTGGGTTTTATTAAAAATCCATTTGAATAAAAAATATACTTAATTTCAATTAAATACATACATAAAATATATATATTTTTATTATGGAAAAGTATTTAGCATATTGAAATATATTTATATATCTCTAAACAATTTGTGTGTGTATATATGCATACCTAATGTTGTCTGTGTTACAATGATTTAAGAACATTTAGAAAATGAAGATTAATACCAAAAATAATTTGTGCTGTTTGATTTTATTCTAAAGTTGGCTAATTTAAATTTTGAACGATACTAATGAAAATAAGCTTAAAAATATAGGCAATTTAGGGGTAAACGGTAAAGATATTTTAGTTCAGTTCATACCTTCTAATTGAAGTAATTCTGTAATAAAGGAATACAGTGTCATTGAATATATGCAACTATGAATATCATATAATTGGCAAATGAACAACCAGCTTTTCGGAAATGGTACTTGAAAGCTCTTTAAAGCAGATAGCTGATAACTTCATTGTTCAAGATCAGCAGGTGTTCTCACAAATTACCTGAAGTAATTTGCAGTAAAGAGGTGCAACAGAGCTTCACATTAAATATGGATATGGTGTATGCAGTTTGTTCGTACAAAAGTAAATCAAAGGTGATTTTATCTTTTTTTCTGGTACTTACTAGTTACCATATAATTATCTCCACTTACAAGAGAATGTGTAAAATACGTATTTTAATGTAGGGTAGCATTTTCATGATCTTAAGTTACCTAAGTGATTAGAATCTGAGTTTTAATTTTTTAATGAGTAAAGTGACACCTATAAAAGAGATTATTGTGCTAGTGGGGTGGTTGTCAGCAGTTATTCATAGCTTCACTTTTCATGTGTAACCTAGGCCAATATTTAAATTTATACATCATTCTATTGAAATACAGAGATACATTAATCAGGAGGCATTTTTATTTTAAACATTTGTGAAGTCACTTAAACTTTTTGAGAAAATCATTTATTTGTATATATATATTTTTAATATATGCCTAGTTTCTGATAAACTTCATGTGAGAGGGACACTAAGTTTTATGCTGTCAAAAGATCTTTTAATTCGGCCAGGATGTACTTTGATAGTAACATAATTTACTTTTTAATTAAATTAATTAAAAAGTAAATTTTTATTAAATTAAAAAGTAGATTTTTATTAAATTAAAAAGTAGATTTTTCTAGACAAAAATCTAGAAGTTTGTTAGTCACAATAACTATAATAAACAGCTATTATTATGTGTATCTATATATTTTTAATCATCAAATTTTAAATACCTCTTAATTTTAAGAAAACAGTAATGTCTGGACATTGGCAAATTGCTAATGAATAGACAATGTTGTTATAACATATTTCCTCAAGCGGGATATAATCTGTCATATACATCTTTTAGTGTTTGACTTACTGTACTTTTTACAGATTGATTTTTTAAAGAGTTTCAATCTCAACATCAAATAAATTATGTAACCTTGGACCCAAACTTCTTTGTTTTACATTTTTATCTCTAATAGAGGCATGTCATGTGTGATGATTTTGAACTGGAAAAATTTAGTCAAAGCAGATCAGTGAGCTGTAAAACATGAGTGGTCTCCGTGATTTGTGACAGTAGCAAAATTAAATTATCATAGGAGAAATATACAGATTCATTACATTTACTGCAAATTCAAACTTTATAAATGTAATTAAACTTAAAAGCAACACTGTAAAGTATGGTCCAATGCACGTTCCATAGGTTTGATAAGCCTTAATATTAGCAACTAAAAGATCCTTATGCTGTTGGCAAGAAGTGTAATTATAAAAATGTTTCATTGAATTTTACTTGTTAGTATTTTCTTCAAATTTAACCAATATTTGCTTTTTAAGATAAAAATTTCTCACCAATCTATATTACTTATTAATAAAAAACAAACAAAATATGGATGATCTATAAATGAAATTAGAAATGAAAAAAAAAAGACATCACAACTAATACCAAAAAAATACAAAAGATCATCAGATGCTATTGTGAACACCTATAAAAAACTTCCCAACAACAAAAAAAGCCCAGAACAGGATGGATTCACAGCCAAATTCTACCAAATGTACAAAGAAGAACTGGTACCAATCCTCCTGAAACAATTCCAAAAAATGGAGGAGGAAGGAATTATCCTGAACTAATTCTACAAAGCCAATATCACACTGATATCAAAACCAGACGAGGACACAATAGAAATGAAAACTGCAGACCAATATCCCTGATGAACATAGATGCAAAAATTCTCAACAAAATGCTAGCAAACTGAATCCAACAACACATAAAAAAGATATTACACTATAATCAAGTGGATGCTATTCCAGGGATACAAGAATGGTTCAGCATACACAAATCAATAAATGTGATTCATCGGATAAACAGAATGAAGGACAAAAAAATATCATCTCAGTAGACACAAAAAGAGCATTTGATAAAATTCAGCATCCCTTCATAATAAAAGTCCTCAACAAGCTAGGCATAGAAAGAATATACTTCAAAATATTACAGGCCGTAGATGACAAACCCATAGCCAACATCATACTGAACAAGGAAAAGTTGAAAACATTCCCTGTAATACCTGGGACAGGACAAGGATGCCCACTGCACTGTTACCACTCCTATTCAACAGAGTACTGGAAGTCCTAGATAGAGCAATCATACAAGAGGAAAAAATAAACGTCATCCAAATTGAAAAAGATTAAGTCAAATTATCTATGTTCACTGATGATATGATCTTATATCTAGAAAACCATAAAGACTCCACTAAAACACTCTAAGATTTGATAAATGAACTCAGTAAAGTTTCAGGATATAAAATCAGTGTACAAAAATCAGCAGTGTTTCTACACACCAATATGATCAAGCTGAGAACCAATCAAAAAGGCAATAAAATTTACAATAACTATCAAAAAATACCTAGGGATATATTTAACCAAGGATATGAAAGATTTTTACAAGGAAAACTATAAAACACCGATGAAAGATATTGTAGGTGACACAAACAAATGGAAACACATCTCATGTTAATGGACAGAAGGAATTAGTATTAAAATGACCACACTGCTCAAAGCAATCTACAAATTCAATGCAATCCCTATCAAAATACCAATGTCATTTTTCACAGAATCACAAAAAACAGTCCTAAAATTCATATGGAACCAAATAAAATAAACAAAAAATCCCAAAGAGTCAAAGCAACTCTAAGCAAAAAGAACAAAGTTGGCAGCATCACATTACCTGACTTCAATTTATTCTACAAGGCTATCATAACCAAAATAATATGGTACTGGTATAAAAATAGAAACATAGATCAGGAAAAGAACAGAAGAGAGAACTCAGAACTAAAACCAGATGTACAACCGCCTGATATTTGACAAAGTTGACAAGAACATGCAGTATGAAATGGACATCTTTTTCAATAAATGGTGCTGGAAAAATTACATTGCCATACGCCAAAGAATGAAATGTGATCAATATCTCTTACCATGTACAAAAGTCAACTCAAGATGGATTAAAGACCTAAATGTAAGATCTGAAACCATAAAAGTACCAGAGGAAAACTTGGGGAAAACTCTTCTGAACACTGGTCGAGGCAAAGAATTCATGACTAGGACCTCAAAAGCAGAAGTGACAAAATCAAAAAAGAAAAATAGGACTTAACGAAAGTAAAACACTTCTGCACAGCAAAAGAAATAATCAACCCCGTGAACAGACAACCTGCAGAATGGGAGAAAATATTTGCAAACTATGCATCTGACAATGGATTAATATCCATTGAGCATTTGATAAAATTCAGATTTATCCAGATCAGATAATATCCAGAATTTACAAGGAACTCAAATCAATAACAACATCAAAAAAAACAAATAATCCCATTAAAAAGTGGGCAAAGGACATGACAGACATTTTTCAAAAGAAGACACACAAATGGCCAACAAGCATATGAAAAAAATACTCAACATTACTAATCAGCAAAGAAATGCAAATGAAAACCACAATGACATTTCATCTTAACCAGTCAGAATGATTATTATTAAAAAGACAAAAAATAACAGATGTTGGCAAGGATGCAGAGTAAAAAGAATACTTATACACTGTGGGAATTTACTTTAGTATAATCTCTATGGAAAACAGTATGGAGATTTCTCTAAAAACTAAAAATATAACCATTTGATCCAACAATCCCACTACTCTGAATCTACCCAAAGCAAAAGAAATAATTATACCATAAAGTTACCTGCACTCATATCTTTAACACAGCACTATGCACAATAGCCAAGATATAGAATCAAACTAAATGCCCATTAAGAGACGATTGGATAAAGAAAATGTGGTGTGTATATGTGTGTGTACACACACACACCCACACACACATATAAAATTGAATAATAATCAGCCATGAAAAAAGATGAAATCATGCCTTTTGCAGCAACATGGATGGCATTGGTTGGAAGCCATTATCTTAAGAGGAAAAGCTCAGAAAGTCAAATACCATATGTTATCACTCATGAGTGGGAGCTAAATAATGTGTACTTATGGACCTGGAGTGTGGATTGATAGGTATTGGAGACTTGGAAGTGTGTAGAGGTGAGAGGGGGATGAAAGAAGACAAATTACTTAATAGATACAATTACTTATTCAGGTGATGGGTAGATTAAAAGCTCAGACTGTACCACTATGCAATATATCCACATAACAAAACTGCCCGTGTACCCCTTAAATGCATACAAATAATAATTTTTTAATTTCAAAATATTACAGGGATACAAATAATTTTGGTTACATGTATCAATTTTGTTATGCTTGAGTCAGGGTTATAAGTGTGCCCATCACCCAGATAATGTTCATTTTACCCATTAGATAGGTTTTTGCCCATCCCATCATCCCCCTCCCCCTGCTTGATTTTCACTGAGTTTTACTTCCCTCTGTGCACATGTGTGATCGTTGGTTAGTTCCAGTTTAATAGCGAGTACATGTGGTGTTTGTCTTTCCATTCTTGTGATACTTCACTTAGGGTAATGGTCTTCAGTTCCATCCAAATTGTTGCAAAAGGCATTAAGTCATCTTTCATGGCTGAGTAGTATTCCATGGTATACATATACCACATTTTGCTAATCCACCTGTGAATCAATAGGCACATGGGTTGCTTCCACATCTTTCCAAATGTGCATTGTGCTGCAATAAACATTCAAGTGCAGGTATCTTTTTGATAAAATGACTTATATTCTTTTGGGTAAATACCTAGTAGTGGGATTGCTGGATTAAATGGTAGGTCTACTTTTGGTTCTTTGAGCAATCTCCATACTGTTTTCCATAGATGTTGCACTAATTTGCAGTCCCACCAACACTGTATAAGCATTCTTTTCTCTCTGCATCTGTGCCAACATTTATTGTTTTTGGACTTTTTAATAAAAGCCATTCTAACTGGGGAAAGGTGATATTTCATTGTGGTTTTAATTTGCATTTCCCTGATACTTAGTGATGTTGAGAATTTTTTATATGTTTTTTGGCCATTAGTCTATCTTCTTTTGAAAAGCTTCTGTTCATGTCTTTTGCCCACTTTTTAATGGGATTGTTTGGTTTTTTCCTTGCTGATTTGTTTGAGTTCTTTGTAGATTCTGGTTGTTATCCCTTTACTGGATGTATAGCTTGCAAATATTTTCTCCTATTTTGTAGTTTGTCTATTTTCTCTGTTGATTATTTCCTTAGCTGTGCAGAAGCTTTTTAATTTAATCAAGTCCCTTTTATTTATTTTTGTTGTTGCCGTGATTGCCATTGAGGCCTTCTTCATAAATTCTTTGCCTAGGCCAATATCTAGAAGAGTTTTCACAACATTTTGCATAATAAAATGTTAGAAGATTGTTATATAAGATTACAAAGACATTTCTTTGTCAACAATTTTTAGTTTTCTATGAAGTATAAGATGTATATTTCTCTATGATACAAATCCCTATTATGTAGCTAAAAAATAAAGAAATAAAGAGAGAAAGAAAAGAAGAATGCCACCCAATTTTGGAACCACTATTAGTAGGTGATATAACCATATGATTAATGAAACATTCAGTTTTTCACTAGTTTATTTGTTTAATTTTTACTTATTTATTTAATTTTATTTATTTTTTATTTGTCAGAAAATAGATGTAAAAGTAATATGCAAGATAGAAAAATTATAAGCATTTCATTTTTGTAAATTCAAAAGTGAAGAACTATTAATAAGAAAGAAAAAAAATTTGAAAGCCATTTTAAGAGTTCTGGAGTCTAACACGATAAAAAAAAAAAAAATAGCAAGAGTCGCTATCATCCTTACCAAAATCAACTCTATAAAAACAAAGAGAGAGGGGCATATGACAAATTAACATTTAAAACAAAAGATGAGAAAACTCCCTGCCAACTTAAATCTGTTTCAAATTATAGGTAGACTTGCACATGTGGCAGCAGGTGCAGTGGTGGAAAAAACATGAGGACCTAGGGGAGCTTCTAGGGGGCTGTGTCCTCCTTCACACATTGCATTGACAGAACTAATGCCACCCCACTAAATCCCACTGCCACCCTGAGGTAGGCTTTAGTGCTATTGATCTCACAGGAAAATGTCTGGACAGCACCAAAGTCCTCCAAAGGCTAATGGAAATGGACAGCATGTCCATGTGGGGGGATCCTTTCCAGGACTGTCTCTACCTAAGCGTCCAAAGGATAAATCTTACCACAGGGCTTCTTGCTGCCTGATTAAGCTTCTGCACAAGGTTAGATGGCATCTGTGGCTCTCTGCCCTGAGCTTTCTTTCCTCTTGTCCACTTAAAGTCATGAGAAGAGATGAAAACTATTGTCTGGGCTATAACCCCTTTACAAGCATGGCTTACCGTTAGAGTGAAGGCTATGTCCAGGAGAATCCAAAGGAAAATAGCTGTGTATCTGAGGAATACAATGGCTGTAGATGAAGAAAAACCACAAATCATATGCCACACACAGAAGACTAATTTGAACACATAGGTCATTGTCATTTAATTTCAATAAAAATATCTTTAAGTGATGAGGAAGTATTTTGGTAAGCAACATAAGATTTGAATAATTAGCATACCATATTCCTGAAGAGATGGGTAAAGATTGTGTTTTTTAAAATTAGTAAGATAGAAATAGATATGCAATCAATTGTATAACCAGAATTCTAGAAAGACAGAATGAAAGAAGAGAAAAATATTTGAAATAATGATGGAAATACAATTTCCAGAATTGAAAAATGAAAGAACGAGCACTTTAGGATCCAGTCAATCCTAAAGAGGAGAGTTAAGGAAAAACTCTTATCCAAACATATTTTAGCAAAATTAAAGGTTAAAAATAACAACAATTTTTCTTTAATTTTACCTAATGATCAGATTTCATGGAAATAATCCAAATGCAGATTTTATAACATATATTTCAATAGCAATGCTTATGCAAGATTACACTTCAGTGGTATTTTTAATAAATAAATAAAAATAATTTTGAAAATATGAGGCCTTATGAAATTTTCCATACATCGGACACACTGAAAACAGGAGGGAAAGAGTCATAAGATGTTCCCAGAGATGTATGAAGGCAAGATTGATTGCAAAATAAAAACCATTAAAAAGTAATGGTTTTATTATTGGAAAGGAAATATACTACTTTTATCTAATAGTTAAGAGTACACTTTTAAAACCACACTCCATAAACTTTAAAAACTTAGAGGAAATAAAAGTATCTAGAAAATTATAATATAAAAACATCCTATGACTTTTGAAGAAAATAAAACATTACTTACCACCATCCTCCAAAGAAAACATTCATCATAAGTGGTGCCATACACATATGTTATAAAAACTTCTAAAAAGAGATGTCTTAATATGTTTAACTCTTGTAGAAAATGAATATATATATACACACATATACATATATACACACACATAAATATATATGCACACACACATGCACATATGTATATATTTGTGGCTATTCACCTCCCATTGTTTGAGGCCAGAAAAACTTTGACATCATAACCGCACAAAGACTATAAAAGAAAATCAAATCACATTGCTATTTCACTCCCTCATACAGATGCACATATTTCAAACAGAATATTGTTAAGTAAAGTCCAATCATATATAATAAATAAAATAGACCATGACAAGTCAGATTTTATCTGGTATACATAGATGATTCAATTTATTTAAAATAATTCATGAATGAAATTCATAGCATTGCCTTATTAAATAAGCAATAACTATGATGACTCAATAGACACTAAACTAAAAAGCAAGAGATAAAACCCACCAACCATCCTTTTAAAGGCTCTTGACAAAGTAAGAATAAAAAAAAAATAGAAAACATAACATGCATTTTTAAAAGAGTTAAACATTTCTTAAGCCGATTACTTTTAGGAAACATTGCAGAAATTCATTTTAAAATCAGAAATGAGATGAAGATTTCCACAGGCTTAATTCTGTTTATTAATGCATTGAAATTTCCTTGACAGTTTTATTTTTAAAAAATAGAGAAAAAAGATTGGAAATAAAATTTTATTTAGAAAGGATAGCTTGTACATTCCTGAAGAAGAAAGCATGGAAGGAGGACATAAACTACCAAATGGAAATAATTATGAGGTTCTATGGATTGGAAGGTATTAGCACAGGGATAGCCAACATGACTAACACAGACCTGAAGATGTACGAAGCTTTAGAAGGTAACAGATGTAGCATATGAGATCAATAGAAAGAAGTCCTTAGTCAGTGGAAGTAGAAAATGGTATGCTTATATAAAAATTAATTTAATCTTAGTTATTACAGCATAAAATAGCAATTTATATATTAAGAACTACAGATGTTTAATCTTTAAGATTTGCAGCAGATAATATAAACACATCTATAATACCTAGGATGTAGATCCTTGACTAAAAACATATTGTCTTGAAAAAAATATATTTTCTTATGCTAAAATAAAGATATTTTATTCATCAAAAGATAGAAAAGACAGTGGACAAGTCACATACTTTCATACTATATTTTAATTGTGAAAATCAACAAAGAATTGGTAAAATGAGTATATAAAGGTCATGCTTGTAGCTCTGACTCAGGCATTGCAAAGGCAATATATGTAACCTAAACATTTATACCCCTGTAATATATTGAAATAAAAAAAATATATATATATAAAGACCTGTAAAAAATAAATTAAAAAAAGAAGTTCTGCAAGTCAATAGCAAAACATCAACAACTCAATAATAAATGACATTAGACATTATCAGTTCATAGAAGAGAAAACACATGACCTGTATGTATATGAAGAATAGTTCAATAGCATATATTGTAAGGAAAATAAAACACAATGTGATGCTATTTCACGTCAATTGGCAAAAATTAAAAAGTCTAAAACATGTAAGTGTGAAAGAGCATGTGGAAACATATGATCCCTAATAAATTACTTGCTGGAGTGGAAATTGGTGAATATACTTTGGAAAATTTTTGGTATAACCCTCCAAATCTCAAGAATTATTTATCTTACAGCCTATGATTTCTACTTCTGCATAAGTAAAGAAGAGAAGTACTTGATACATATAATAGGAGACATGTATAATGAAGTAATTGTACTATCTATGAAAATAGAAATTGAAAATGGCCCAAGTATTTATCAATGGGACAGAGAATTAAAAAATTAAGGTAAAGTCACATATACAATATTGTACAGAAGTTGAAAAGGAATTGCAGTGATATGCAACAAAATGAATGTATCTTAGCAGACTATCAAGATGAAAAGACAGGTACCAAAATATTACATACAGTATAATCTATATTTCATAATGTCAAAAACATCTCAACTAGTGTTTCAGTAATAATTTTAGATAGTTTTGCTATTATAAACATGGAATTCATGTTGAGGGTTATCTCATTTTGACAAATGTAGACCAGTGGAAAATGAAGTAAAAGAAATCAAGGGTTAATTATGGGCTATTATTGAGATTTATACCTTTTTTGTTTAAAGTAGTGGTTTCATAGGTGTTTATAAAAATATTTTAAATTTCTAGTTAAAACTTTCAATGTTAGCTCCAACATATAAAGAAATTGAACACATCCCTCCCATTCTTATGAAAAGAAAAAACCTAAAGAAAGCAAAAATCAGTGGATTCTCTTGGAATGATCATAGAATTGAGGTCATGGAACAAAACATCATCCACAAATTTGGAGACACATATAAATGTAGAGAATCACAGCTAACATGGAACAGAAGCCATTGCAGCCACAGACTGGTAAGAAATGGTAATTTTGAAGAATTGCTGGGGGCTGAGTATGGACTAGTGTGGTTCTGAGATACTTCTGAGTGCTACAGTCTCAGGAGATTCCAATTGGGTCTCAGGAGGACCCAATTCTTTCTCAGGAATCCTGTTAAATTCTCACTGTGAAGAGACAAGAAAGGTATACTCATGGTTCTGGCAGGATGAGGGAAACTAGCAATTTAAAATATAACCTGAGGTATGTCTATAACAAAGCCTGATTCTCCAAGGCAAAAGATTTCCATAGCCTTATCCCACCTGGTTAAAAGATATTTCTCTGACTCCAGCCCCCTCTAGCCATCCTGTCTCATGTAAAGAGGGAAAGGAAAAGCTAAGAAACAATTGGGAAGGCCACAGCAAAAGACTAAGACATAACCATAAGGTTATAGAATGTTTCCCATCCTCTCATACCTCACCACCTCACCAACAGCACTCCAGTAGAAAACAATGTCTTACACAGACTTTCTACGGAGCATTTCTTAAGAACCCCAAAGATTGGAGAAGACAAAAACAGTAACAATAGTGTAATTGAAGATCCCAGCATAGCTATAGACAGAATTGTGTCCTTTCTCCAAATTGTTGAAGTTTATGTTGAAGTTTAACCCCCAATGAAACTGTATTTGGAGAAAGGACCTTTGAGCAGGTAATTAAGTTTAAATGGTGTCATAAATTTGGGGACCCAATCCCATAGGACTGGTTTCATTATAATAAAGGAAGAGATATGGAGGCTCTTTCTTTTCATGTGTGCAAAGAGAATAGACATTGCTACAAGTCAGAAAGAGGGGCTTCAGCAGAAACCAATGCTTATGGTACACTTTATATTGGACTTATAGTTTCCAGAACAGTGAGAAAATCAATTTCTCTTGTTTAAGTGACCCAGTCTGTGGTAATTTGTTATGGCAGCCCATGCAGAATAATGCAAGCATCAAAAGCTGCAGGAACCATCATCAAACACTGCCCAACTTACAGCAAGATTAAAATGAAACCTCACACTAAGCCCTATTTATCTCATTTTTTTGTTTTCCAACACATTATGTTTGGCTTTCAACAAAAAAAAATTACAAGGCATGCTAAAAGGCAAAAAAAAAAAAAAAAAAATAGCTTGAAGAGCAACGTAAGCATTAGGACCAGTCTCAGATATAACACATATTTTGTACTTATCAGAGAAGTTACTTAGACTGTTAATGGTTCTAATGAAAAAAAAAAATAGATAACATGAAAAATCAAATTCATAATATAAGCAATAGATGAAAACTCTAAGAAAGACTCAAAAAGAAATGCTAGAAATAAAAAAGTCATATATAGAAATGAAAAATGCCTTTAATGGGCTCATCAATGGACTGGACAGGTCACTGAAAGAATCAGAAATCTTCAAGATAGGTCAATAGAAACTCCCTAATTTGAAATTCACAGATAAAATTAAAAATAAAGAAACAGAATACAATATTGAAGAACTGTGGGTCTGAAAAAGTATAACATATGTGTAATAGGGATACCAGAAAAACAGGGAAAGAAAGAATATATTCTAAGAAATATTTGAAGTAAAAATGAGAGGAATTTTTCAAAATCAATGACCAACCGATACCACAGAACCAGAAAGCTCACAGAATATCAAACAGGAAAAAATACTAAAATACATATACCTAGATATATCATAGTCAAACTTCAGAAAACCAGAGACAAATATAAAATCTTTTTTAAAAAGCCAGGGACAGGCACACACCTTTAGTATATAGGAAAAAATTATTAGAATTACAGTGTAATCCTCTTTTATAAACCATGTAAGCAAGAAGAGAGTGGACTGAATTATTTAAAGTGGTGAAAGAAAAAAACAAAAAATCAAACTAGACGAGAAAACACCGATCTAGAATGCTATATCCCGTGAAATTATTGTTCAAAATTGAATGAGAAATAATGACTTTCTGAGACCAAGAAAAATTGAAGTATGTCATCAGAAGCAGTCCTATTCTGCAAAGAAGATTAAAAGAAGTTCTTGAGAAAAATTAAAATATAGGTAAGGGACTCAGACCTACATAAAGAAAGGAAGAGAGTTGAAGATGAAATAAAATGAGAGTAAAATAAAATATTTTATTTTATTACTTTAAAATAATTACTCTAAAACTAAAAGTGGATTTATGTTTATTAACATATATTAAAAACAGTAGGGTAGTCATTATTTTATTTAAAGAAGGATAATTCCTATGTTAACAGAGAAGAGGAAATAGAATTTTGTAAAATCCTTGATTAAAATAGAAAAGTGAGACGGAGAAATAAACAAACAAACAAAAAAAAGTACAATGAAGACAAAAGAGTGTATACGTGACAGATTGGTTCTATTTATTTATTTATTTTGGCTCCCGACCCCTTCTTCCATCTTCAAAGCCAGCAGTGTAACATCTTGTTTAAGTGACCACATTGCATTATTCTGTGTCATCCAATTTCCTCTGCCTCTCTAAGAATTCATTTAGAACCCTACTGGATAATCAAAGACTATATTCTCATGTCAAGATTCTTAACTTTGTCCCATTTGCAAAGGCTCTTTTGTCATCTAAGGAAGCATTCCCAGGTTCAGGGATTGGGGTCTGGATATCTTTGAAGGCCATAATTTAGTCTACTACAGTAACCTTGGAAAACAATTGGGTAGATCTTCACAAAGATAAAAAATAGTCTTGCCATCAATCTAGAAGCATCAATCGTGCTTCTAGATATTTAGAAAACAAATTTCCAAATTATGTCCACACAAAAATATGAACACAAATATTTACAGCAACCTTATTCATAATTGTCAAATTCCTGAGGCAACCCAAGGTGCTCGTCAATAAGTGCATGGATAAACAAACTGGGGTATACTTATACAATTAAATATTATTATTTTTAAAAATGAGCTATCAAACCACAAAAAGACATAGTTGAATCTTAGATATATATTGCTAAATTAAAGAAGGCAATCTAAAAATTTTACATACTGTAAAATTCCAATTTTATGATATTGTGAGAAAGTAAAAATGCAAAAAGTATAAACACATCATTGGTTACTAGGAGTTTGGTAGGACATACTCGACTTGTGAACACATGACACCATACATTTGTCAAAACCCATTGAACATTACAACACAAAAATGAGCCTTAATGTATGGAAATTTAAACACATTATTTAAGTGGTCTATGGAATTCTGGGGTAGAATACAGAATATGGAAAAATATTTTGACTGTACCACAAGTGTATGAAATAATATCACTGAAGGGAATTAGGGAAATTGTGATGACCTACATAACTTTGAAAGTGAGTGAAATCTTTAAAAACTAATGTCCAAAAGAGCAATACACATGCTCTGCATTCTACAGAAAGGAAAAGGGACTTAAATGATTCATGTGGTAATGGATTAGAGCTGGAGATATTAGCATGAACTCATGTTTCACTTAAGATAGATATAGGTGGTTACATATAGAAATATTTATGGATAAGTGTACACAGACAGGGTAGTATGTGTGTGTATATTCCATTGCTCTATCAGCTGAAAGAAACTAGAAGCAACAATTCCCCAGTAGCAAAGAGCAAATCTACTACCCAGTTATTTTGTCTAATAACATTCTATAATAGAAACAGCCTATCTTCCTTGGAGATAGGCTAATTCTAGGATGGGAGCAGGAAATGTGCAGGATGAACCTGAAGCATCTTGTTATGCCAGATATCGAAGAAGTATTAAAAATTTTTTAAAAAGTCCTGCAATGATGGGATATATTAAAAAGAGAGGAACAAAGGAGCCAACTGAAAGATATGCCAATGGCAAAAGATGAAACAATTTGAGCAATAAAAAAATAAATAACAAAATAGCCATTGATGGAACATTTCTTAAAATTAGAAAAGTTATATACAACAAACCCACAGGCAACATCATACTAAATGGGGAAAAGTTGAAAGCATTCCCACTTAAAACTGGAACCAGACAAGAACACCCACTGTCACCACTTTTATTCATAATAGTGCTGGAAGTCCTAGCCAGGGAAATCAGACAAGAGAAGGAAATCAAGGGCATCTAAATGGGGAAAGAAGAAGTCAAAATATCACTTTTTTCTGATGACATGATCTTATATCTAGAAAACCCCAAAGGTTCTGCCAAGAGACTACTGGAAATAACGAATTGAGCAAAGTCTCAGGTTATAAAATCAATGTATACAAATAAGTAGTATTCCTATACAACAACAGTCAAACAGAGAATCAAATCAAAGACTCAATACCTTTCACAACAGCAGCAATGAAAATAAAATACCTAGGAATATAGATAACCAAGAAGGTGAAGGATCTCTACAAGAATACCTATGAATCACTGAGGAAGGAAATTGCAAAGGATGTAAACAAATGGAAAAACATATGATACTCTTGGGTCGGCAGAATCAACATTGTTAAAATATCCATACTTCCCAAAGAGATTTACAGACTCAATGCAATGCCGATCAAAATACCAATGTAATTTTTCACAGATCTAGAGAAAATAATTCTATGCTTCATTTGGAACAAGAAAAGAGCCAAAATAGCCAAAAAAAAATGTTAAGCAAAAGGAAAAAATCAGGAGACATTACTTTACCAGACTTCAAACTATTACTATAAGGCCATAGTAACCAAAACAGCATGATACTGGCACAAAAATAGAGATATAGACCAATGGAACAGCACAAAGAACCCAGATATAAAACCATCCACATATTGCCATCTGATCTTTTACAGCTTTGACAAAGTAAACAGCAATATACACTGGGGAAAATAATTCCTATTCAATAAAGGGTGCTGGGAAAATTGGATAGCAACATGTAGAAGATTGAAATAGGATCCTTACCTCTCACCTCTCACAAAAATTAATTCAAGATGGATAACAGACTTAAACCTATGACATGTGACTATAGGAATTCTAGGAGAAAATATTGGAAAAACCCTTACAGATATCAGCCTAGGCAAAGAATTTATGAAGAAGACCCCAAAGACAATCACGGAAACAATGAAAATAAATAAATGGGACTTCATTAAATTAAAAATCTTCTGCACAGCCAAGGAAATAATCAACAGAACAAATAGACAACCTACAGTATGGGAGAAAATATTTGCATGCTATACATCTGATAAAGGGCTAATAACCAGAATGTACAAAGGACTCAAACAAATCAGCAAGTAAAAATCAAACAACCCTATTAAAAAATGAGCAAAAGATATGAACAGAAGCTTTTCAAAAGAAGATAGACTAATGGCAAATAAACATATGAAAAAATGCTCAACATCCCTAATAATCAGAGTAGTACAAATCAAAACCACAATGAGATATCACCTAGCTCCAGTGAGAATAGCTGTTATCAAAAAGTCCCAAAACAACAGATGCTGGCATGAATGCAGAGGGAAAGGAACGCTTATACACTCTTGGTGGGACTGCAAATTAGTTCAACCTCTATGGAAAACACTGTGGAGATTCCTCAAAGAACTAAAAGTAGACCTACCATTTGATCCAGGAATCCCCCTATGGGGTATTTACCCAAAGGAAAAAAACAAAAAAAATTTACCAAAAAGACACTTGCACTCGAATGTTTATAGCAGCACAACTCACAATCACAAAGATGTCAAATCAACCCAAGTGCCCATCAATTCATGAGTGGATTAATAAAATATGGTATATGTATACCATGGAGTACTGCTCAGCCATAAGAAAAAATGATGAAAAAATATCTTTTGTAACAACTTGGATGGAACTGGAGACCATTCTCCTCAATGAAGTATCACAAGAATGGAAAAACAAACACCACGTGTACTCGCTGTTAAATTAGAACTAACCGATCAGCACTCATGAGCACATACGGGAGTAAAACTCAGTGCAAATCAAGCAGGTGGGAGAGGGGAGGAGGGGATGGGTCAAATCACACTTAATGGGTACAATGTGCTCTATCTGGATGATGGGCACACTTGTACTTTGACTTGAGCTGTACAAAAGCAATCCATGTAACCAAAACTTTTGTACCTCTATAATATTCTGGAAATAAAAATAATAAATAAATAAATTAGTATTGGATTATAATTGAAAGTATAAAATAACTATGAATCAATACTGAGATGAGTAACTAAATAAATAAATGAAGGAGAAGAATTCTGAATAATTTATGTTGCTACTATGCCCTCAAGGAGGTGGAGTATAACTTTTCATTTTTAAGTGTGGGCAGTGTGTAGTGACTTCTTTCCAAAGAGTATTATGTGGCAAGCTGGGAAAAAAGAGTAACTTTATGGTGAAGAAACATGACAAACTCTACTTCAGCCGGGTGACCAAGATTAATGTTAACAATTATAAATTATAGTGATAGTAGGCACTCTTGATATGAGGAAAACATCAGAAAAATACCTATAAAGACATATTCTACAAATACCTGACTTCTATTCATCAAGACTGCACAAATCATCACAAACAAGGAATATCGGAGAAATTATCACAATCAAGAGAAGCCTAAGGATATATGTCTACTAAATGTAATACAATATCCTGGATGAGAGACCAAGAACAGAAAAATGACATAGGTTGAAAACCAAGGAAGGATATCTGAATAAGGAATGGGCTTTAGCTAATAATAATGAATTTATATTGGTTAATTAATTATAACAAGTATACCATAATCATGAAAGACATTGATAATAGGGGAAACTGGTTAGGGGTATGTTGAAATTCTTTGTATTATCTTTGCACATTTTCTGAAATCTAAAATCATTCTAAAAATATTTTAAAATTATTATTTAATTAATAATTTGGAACTAATCAATTGGCACACACGGGCATAGAGAAAGGGAAAAGTCATTAGAAATCAAGAAGGGGGAGGGGGGAAGAGGGAAGGGGTAAAAACCTTCCTAACAGTCAAAATGAACACTATTGGAGTGATGGGCATGCAGCCCCGACTTAAGCTTTATAAAAGTTATCCAGGTAACAAAAACATTTGTTTCCTTAATATATTGAAAAAATATATATTATTTATATAATTAAAATACGGGCAGAGCGTAAAAATTGTGAATCTACCACATAGGATTATGAATAATCTAATTCTGTGCACTAAATCCTATATGTGCATAATGGTATTCTCTCTCTCATTCTCTCTCTTTCTATATATGTGTGTGTTTGTGTGTGTGTATGTGTGTGTGTAGTGAATATAAGCACAATAATATGTGAGGTAACACTGTTATAAACTCACAAATTAGCATTCATTGCATAGAAAAACAACCACATGGAACAAAACATGAATAAATTCGGCTTTCATGAGATTATGCGATAGTAACAGCCTCAATAATCTTACAATTTGAAACAACAAGTTTATTTCTGACTAAAATTTTGTATCAGCTATGTTTTGACAGTGGTGTGGCTCCGTGCATCTTCATTCCAGAACTTGGGCTGTAGGTTGAAAACCTAGGAAACACAAAAATGTCATAGCTGAGTGAAATAAATTATTGGTTGAATCATGTGAAGACTCTTAAAGTTTGTACTTAGATGTAGTATACAACACTAACACTTATATTCCACTTATATTCTTCTACCAAAGTAGATCATATGGTCAATCTTGTTATAAAAGTGGTGGGAAAGGTTTTACCTTATTATTATGTCTTACATATGTATGGTATATAAAATAACATGTGCATAATAAAATAATATGCACAACATACACTTATGTTATCCATGTTATTTATATGTATTGAATCTTATATACTCAATTAAATTAATAGAACATATAAAAATCAATGTCTAGTAAATTTTGAAAATGTAGAGCAAAGTCAGGGTGAAGTGCACTTTTGGAAAATATAGTAATGAAAACCAGATAGTATGAGTTCTAAAAAGGAATTATAAAATAGAATAGAACAGTGAGTTGTTCATGAATACATGAGCATGAATATATGAGAACATTACATATGAAAATTCTTAACAAAAGTGCATGGGCAAAAACTGGCAGAAATTAATGATGCATACTGATATTTGTGTGTTCTTTTGGTAAGTGTACCTTTCCTGGTAAGGTAAATGTTTTGATAATCCATTGGTAACTTGGAAGGCATATAACACATCTTCAAAGTCCACACAGGTCCAGAGAGTGTTTGTGAAAGGAAATATTAGAGTGTGTTATTTATCACTGGCTGTTAGAGAAGGTATTACAGGAAAGATATAATCTCAAAAAAGTATTGCATGTTCTACAATAGAAATAAAAGAAAATAGTGTCATGAAATCCAAGGTTTTTCAGGGTTGGGAAAGATGATTGGTTAGGCTGCAAAGACAAAAATATGAGATTCATAAAAGACTTTGAATGATAATGGTCCAATAAATCTTTTCAGGTGACTGAATTTACCTAGGACAAAGAGAAGTTTAAGGATGCAGTTTTCCCATTCAACCCCAAGGTCCTCAAGGAAGCCTTCTTCCTTTAAGGAGAAAAGGTGGGGGTGGGGGAAAGGGAAACAAAGCAGATAAATACAAAGCAGCTTTGAGGAATATGTTCATTAAATAACGTGTAGGAAGTTTACTGACACATGGAAATGACTGAAGGCAAACATTTACTTTGCAAACATTCTAGGTGTTGAGGAAATTGTGTCACCAAAAATTTGGATTAAAAAGTCTTTGAATAGTCAAAGTCTGGATCTTTAAACCTCCCAGAGCTGGAGAAAGATTTTGGAAGTCATATAGCCTTACAAAGTGCCAAAGAAGATAGTGGTTAAGAATACACTTCCTAAAGAGTGGCGTAAGTAGCCATGGAGAACAATGGTAGGAGAAAAAAATTGCCTTTCAGTTCACAGATTACAAGACTTAGAAGAACAAATATTTTGAGGACTACACATCAAAAAGACTCCAGACTTGAAGCTAGACACAGTGACTGGATAGAACTCTGGGTATTTCCCACAAAGGGGGAGTGAGTGACCTGTGTGTGGGAAGTGGGGACAGACAGATACTTGAAGACCAGAAGATCACTTTGAAAGCAAAGGTTTCAAGTAGAATATTGTACCCACATTTACTTGAATTAAATGCATATTGTGACCCAGATATTTCACCCCTACTTTCAGAGAATTTTTTTTAATTTTAACTTTTTACTTTTATATTTAATTGTAAATACATATAACGTATGATTTACCATCTGAACCATTTTTTAAATGTACAGATCAGTAGTGTTAAGTACATTCACATTGTTACACATTAAATTTCCAGAACTCTTTTCATTTTGAAAAGCTGAAAATCTATATCTATTAAACAATAAATTCTCATTTCCCCTACTCTCCTAGTCCCTGGAAACCACCATTCTACTATCTGTTTCTATGAATTTGATTACCCTAGCAACATGATATGAGTGGAATCATATAGTAATTGTCTATTTGTGACTGGCTTATTTCACTTAGCATATTATCCTCCAGGTTCAAACATTTTGTAGCACATGTCACAATTCCCTTCCTTTTAAATATTCCATTGAAAGTATATACTACCCTTCAGTGGACAATTGGTGGGTTGCTTCTGTCTTTTGGCTATTATGAATAATGCTAGTGAGTGTAAATGTACAAAGATCTGTTTAAGTTCCTGCTTTCAATTGTTTGGTATATATATCCAGAAGTGAAATTGCTGGATCATATGATAATTCTACATTTAACTTCTTGAGAAGCCACCATATAGTTTTTCATAGTGGCTGAACCATTTTACATACACAGCAATGCTCAAGGGTTCCAAATTCTCCACACCCTTACTAATACTTACTTTCCGTTTTTTTTCTTTTTTTTACTTTTTTGATAATAGCCATCCTAATGGGTGTGAGGTGAGTATCTCATTGTAGTTTTGATTTGCATTTTCCTGATGATTAGTTATGTTGAACATCTGTTTATGTGTCCAGAGAAATCTTTTTGTACAGTCATAGTGGGAAAATGTGAAATTATTAATCATAGATTGTGACAGCAAAGTACTGAATGCAATCTATGCTTCTGTCATTGTGAACTGAACATGTAAAGTATGATGGATACACATTATGGCATAACTGCAGCAGTTCGTAGTAGTGTACATACAACAACATGGATTGATTTTTTAAAAAAAAATACTGAGTAAAATTAGTAAGATTAAAATTAAGACTATAGCATGATGCCATTCATGAAAATTAAAAAATATATGTATATTTGATTCAAAAATAAATATATGAATAACAGAATTATTTCAAACACATTAGATTATTTGCCTACTGAAGGAAAATGGAATGAGATTTGTGAATTAATCAAATAAAAACAGTAAGGAAAAAGAATAGAATGTAGAAAGGAAGAAACAGCAAGAGGGAGGAAAGGGTAAGAGAGAAAAGATAGAAAAAAGGAAGGATTGGAGAGAAAAAAAAAGAGGAAGGAACTAAGAAATAAATAAATGAAGAGATAAAACACAGGTAAAATGTTGGAATTTAATAAATGTATATTAAGGCATAGTATATTATTATTACATTTTCATTATAAAAGCCATCACTTATTAATGATATAAGGTTTAAGCTAGTACTGTGTAGGAATAAAGTAAAATTAAGCAAACTGCACTTTTTAAAAAATATAAAAAATGTGATTCAAGACATATGTATTAAGGAATTTTTTCAATTTAGAATATTTTTGGTTAAAAATTTAGAGGTATAAATAGAATATTATATGAAAAATTTATTCATTTATCTTTCCTGGGTTTAAAATCATTCATGATGTGTACTAGTGGATAAACATCATCCAGCAGTGACATATTTTAAACAACCACCACAATTTATACACACTTAGATAAGTAGAGAAGGAATGTCCATGCAGAAAAGTTGTATGAATAAGTACCGATGTAAGAAATCTGGGGAGTTATAGAATATTTAAAATCTGTACTCACCCTACGCTCCAGCTAAGCTGTTATCCCATTACTCATGGTGTTCTTTCAGCTGCAGCAGCTATACTCTGAGGCCACAGGGAGGGAACCTCTCAAACCAAGCTTCTCTCCCTCAGCCTCCTTCCACACACACATGCATGGCAGTCCCTATTTATGTGCAACAGCTTTTCTCCAATCAAGTGAACACAAACTATTGCTTTCAATTATTTCTGTCAAGAAGGTAATTCCAAGTACTGATGTGATATTTAGACTTATTGATGATCAGTCAACCTAATTGATCTACAAAATCTATCTTGCAGAGTTTTAAGTATCTCTTTGGTTTACACGAATTTTCTTTGAAGAAGACAACATATAATATCAGTGATTCAACATTTTGAAGAATTGCTTCTTGGCAAGCTATTATTTAAGTCCATTAATACCTTCTTCTCAAAGAATATTGGGGAAATGCAATAGGAAGTGAGCTCACTAATAGTTAACAAGCAGAGCTTCTCAGCCAGCAGCAACAACAAAGGCTGATTTATACATGAATACAGTTTTATTCTTAAGATGGGAAGTAAAATATTTCTAATAAACACTAAATGGTATAACATGAGCAGTGCTGTAATAGTAGTTCAGGTAAAGGACAGGAAGAAGGTATTACGTGATCCATGGAGGCAAGCATAATTTAACCATATTATTAACCTCTCTAAAAATGTAAATTATTTGAAGAAGAGAACAATTTCTTCTCTGATTGATCAGTGTAGAAAGCTGAGTTAATTGTCTTAACTTTCCATATTACACAGTCTGCAAAAAAATGGTCTTTATCCATGTCTCTATGCCAATAGTGTAGTGTCTTAGGCTATTTTGTGCTGCTATAATGAATACCACAGACTGTGTAATTTTTAATGAAAATAAACTTATCAGCTTACAGTTCTGGAGACTGGGAAGTCCAAGATTGAGGGCTGGTATTTAGGAAGGGTCTTCTTGTTATATAATTTCATAGAAGAAGGCTGAAGGACAAGAGAAGGCAAGAGGTAGGGACAGATTTGCCCTTTTATAACAGCAACAATACCACCCAAAAGGGTGAAGTCCTTATGGTCTAATTGCCTTTTAAAGGTCCTACCTCTTAATACTGTTAAATGCCAATTAAATTTCAACATGAGTTTTGGAGGGGACTACATTCAAGCAATAATATTCTGCCCCTGGCCCACCAAACTTCATGTTCTTTTCTCATAAAAACGGCATTCCTTCTATTCCAGTTGCCCCAGAAGTCTTGATCCAGCAACAATGCAAAAATGCAAAGTCCAGGGTTTCATCTAAATTAGATATTGGTGAGATTCAAAGCATGATTCATCCTGAGGCAAATATCCTTCAAGTTGTGAGCTTGTTAAATCAGAACAAATTACATGCTCCCAAAATACAATGGTGGGACAGGGAGAGGATAGACATTCCTATTCCAAAAGGGGAAATAGGCAAGAAAAAAGGCATAACTGTGTCCAAGTAACTCCAAAACCCAACAGGTAAATCTTAAATCTGGAGAATCATCTCTTTTGACCTAAGTCTCATCCTCTGGGCACACTAGGGTGAGGTTGGGCCTATGAGGTCTCAGGCAGCCCCACCCTTATGACTTTGCTGGACAGAGCCCACATTGCAGTTCTCATGGATTAGAGCCTGGTGCCTGCAGCTCTCCTAGACTGGCACTGCACACTGGTGGCTCTATAGTTCTGGGGTCTTGGCGAGCAGCCCTACCCTCATGGCTCCACTAGGCCTAGTGGGTACTCTCTATGGTGGATCCAACCCCAAATATCCAATGGGCATTCCCCTAATGAAAGCCCTCTGTGGTGGCTTGCACCTGCACCAAGTTTCTGCCTGGGCCACCAGGCTGTCTGCAAAATACTTTGAAATCTGTGTGGAGAAAACCATGCCTGTATAGCTCTTGCATTCTATGCACCTGCAGGCTTAACACCATGTAGACAACTCCAAGATTTGCCACTTGTACCTTCCTGAGCAGTGGGTACAGCTGATCCTGAGCAGGCTTGAGCCATGGCTGGGGCAGCTGAGCAGCATTGCACCAGAATATGGGGAGCAGAGACTTGAGGTGGCCCTACGCAGTGAGCCTCAACATTCTAAGTGCACTCTAGGTCTATCCCTTGACATATTTCCCTCACTCAGGCCTTGGCACTCTGGGCCTGCAATGGGAGAGGTGGCAGCACTGGTAGTCTCAACTGTGCCTTCATGGCCGTTCTCCCCTTGTCCTGATGAATGGCCTCTGGCTTTCTTCTGTTCATACTAATCTCCTTATCAAATGGGTTACTTGGTCACAACGTTGGTTTCCGCTCCTGAACATACTTTCATTTTCTACCATAGACCAGGCTGAGAATCCTTCAATTCCCTAAATTCTGTTTCCCTTTTAATTATAAATTATTTCTTTCTTCTCCCATTTTAAATTATTTCTGTCTTCCCCCATTTCACTATATGCAGTTAAAAGAAGCCAGGTAGAATCCTGAAATGTTTTTCTACTTAGATTTTTTTTTTTTCAACCAGATATCTTAGTTCATTGCTCTTGAATTCAGCCTTCTGCAAAGCAAAGCCCTAGAGTTTGGACACATTTCAGCCAAGTTCTTTGTCAATATATAACAAAGATGACCTTTTCTCCAGTTTCCAATGCCTTATTCCTCATTTCCATATGAAAACTCATCAGAATGTTCTTTACGTTCCATATTTCTAAAAACATTTTGATCATGACCAGTTAAGTAATCTCTAGAAGTTTCACATTTTCCCTACAGTTCTTCTCTTCCTCTGAACCCTTACAAGAATTGCCCTTAATGCTCTGTTCATGGTAATATAGGCTTTTTCTAGCCTGCCCCTCCAAATTCTTCCAGCCTCTATCTAATACCTCGTTTCAAAACCACTTCCACATTTTTTAGGTATTTGTTATAGCAACAGCCCCACTGCTCAGTACCAATTGTCTATCTTAGTTCATTTGGTGCTGCTATAACAGAATGCTAGAAACTGGGTAATATTTAACGAACAGAAATATATTGCGTCACAGTTCTGGAAGCAGGAAACTTCAAGATCAAGGAGCTGGCGTCAATGGAGGGGCTGGCATCCAGCAAGGGCCTTCTTTTTGCTTCATATAATGGCAGAAAGGTGAAGAGTACATAAGAGAGAAAGAGAGAGCTAGAGGGTGACAAACTAACTCACCTTTTTGTAAACAGCACCAATCCCACCCATGAGGGTGGAGCCCTCATGGCTTAATCATCTCTTAAAGGTCCCATCTCTTAATACTGTTACAATAGCAATTAAATTTCAACATGAGTTTAGAAGGGAACAACACTTAGCCATAGCATGTGGTGACCTGGGATTAAGAAATTAATGATCATCAGAGGATTTTGAAACTTATGCGATGGCAAAATCATCTCTAAGTGCATGACAATCAACCTGGTAAACTAAATGACAAAACACATGATGAAAGTCATTTTGGAGATGGAAAAAGGCCTGTGGCATGGGCTAAGCCAAGTGATACTTAAAAAGTGCTATAAATTCTAACACTAAAAAATGATTATACACTGTATCCTTCCACATAAACTTATTGTGTGGACAGTTGCAAAAGATGCAAAGATAAGAGATGATCTAAGCCTAAAAGTGCAAACAACCCAGTGTCCTTTAATTGCAGAATAAATAAACAAATTTTGGTTTTTATATGAAGTGAATTCTATCATTGATAAAAATGGAGTAAACTGGTCTGGGCACAGGGGCTCATGCCTGTAATCCCAGCAGTTTGAGAGGCCAAGGCAGGAGGATTGCATGAGGCCAGGAGTGTAAGACCACCCTGAGTAACATCTGAGCAACATAGTGAGACACTGTCTCTATAAAAAATTAAATTAAATTAAATTAAATTAAAAAACGGAGCAAACTACTGATACATGCAACAACATGGATGAATCTCAAATGCATGATGACTGAAAAGGTCAGATACACCAAAAGAATGCATTTTGTATGAATCTCTCTATATAAATTACAAAGGTGGTCAAAATGAACCTATGATGAGAGATTATTTTTTGCTGAAGAATTGACCAGAAAGGGACCCGAAGTAAATTTTTAGCATTATGAAACTATTCTAAATTTTGTTTGGGGTGGTGGTAATATGGGATTCTGCAATTGACAAACTCATCAAATGAGAATTTGTGATCTATAAATTTTGTTCCATGGAAATTATATCTTTATAATGAATTATGCATATATTTAACTAACTTTAATGTAAGGAATAAGGCATTTTTTATGCTTTAAAAATTCATGGGCCCCTGATTCTTATGTAATTTTTATTCCTTTTTAAACATACAACTGTATTATTTTACTTAATAATAACAGCACAAGTTAGATCCATTTGAATATAGTATGCATTTTATACTAAAGGCTTCTTTTTTCACATTGAAAATTGTTATTTCTATTGTTGACATTCCAAGGTAAATATTTTCACTGATGCGGCTGTTGACTTAGCCATGCAGAACCAGTACATATGCATGTATTATTCAAATGAGATTTTTGAAGCATTTCTGGCTCCTTTTTTTTGTGTGTAAAATAGGCATTTTACAGTAATTATGCAAATATAATTTTCTAATGAGAGTTCTTTCATTTTTTTCTTTTTTTTAAGGAATTTTATGAAAAAATTTAACTCATGAGAATCCCTTTAATTGTGAAAAACATTGATGCATTGCTTTCTAGATTGTGAAAATATGTATAAGAGTAACTTCTATATTTCCATTGTGCTTAGTTTAACCTGTATGAGTTTATTTTTTTCTGGCATGTGCTTAGTTAAACACTTTATGCACTTTTTATCCTAGTTCTAAATCACAAATGCACAAATTAAAATTCTATTTACTGAAGGGCAAGACATATTTGGGCATATTACTTTGCCATTTCATATTGTTGTGAATAATAGAATCTGGAATTACTAACCTCAATGTAGATACTATGCCAAGGTGGCGTAGAGAATTTCTAAAAATCCTTTCAAAAATTACATGGCATTGTGATTTCCAACAATATCAGGTATTGGTTCTCCTGGAAAAAAAAAATCTCATTTTCAAAAACAGGATATCATTGTTAACAAAAAAAAACACAACCTAAAGCATGAGCTTCTCTAAAAGGTTTTCTAAAATTTAGTAATAAAGGCCTCGTGTTGTAAGAAAACAAAGCTTTATGGTTATGGTTATTAGAACAAAGACCAGCACATAATGCTAAGACTCTTGAGCCAGGCACTAATTTAAATGGTAGACTAAGAAAAAAAAAAAATCAATAAACAAGAAAGGGGAAAATGAAAAGAAGCCTAATCAGATTTCCTGAGTTTTCGTGGAAATAAATACTCTCCAGGGAAATCAAATACAGAGATTTTCAAGGTTTTGGACCTTGACTACTAGTATAGTCAGTAAAACACCAGGCTGAAAAATTAATTTAAAGTGGTATTAGTTTAGATAGTGAGTAGAGTAGATTGATAAAGGGCATGAAGAATAGGAGCATACATACTCTTTGTCAAAACAGATACCCAACACAGATCCTTAGATGTCCCACAGAATAAAACAAGGCAACATGTGCACAAAAATATTTCAAACATATATTAACATTGGCCAAAAAAAATAAAGAAAGAAAGAAAGAAAGAAAGAGAAAAAAAAGGAAATGACAAAAAATAACAGTCTGCTGAAAGAGAAAATAGCACAGAAATATACTCCATGAAATTCAGATGTTTGAATTTTAAATAAAATAAGAATTTTTTAAAATCTGAGAAAGAAATAAAATGGTATCAAAAAAGACCTGGTGGATTTCAAAACAAACTGGACATAAATTCTCAATATGACAATTACAGTTGAAGTGTGCTACTCAATGGATATGTCAAGCATCGACTTGAAAAGAAAAAAATCTTTAAAGAGAATGATTTGATTTAAAGTGTTAAGAATTCCAAGTGCTATTTGGGAGGAGTCTCGATAGACAAATTTACTTCCAACGCTATTCAAATAAATACAAGAATTAATATTTTATAGTAATTATGAAAATATAGAAATTAATTATAAAGCTTTCTAGTCAGTACAGAGAGAGAAAAAAGTAGAATAATAAGTATTTGATCCATCCTGCAAAATAAATCAAAGGAGGAAAAAAAATAGTATTAAAAAAAAAGATTAGATTTTGCAAGTGGAAGTGCTGCTGTTTCTGCAGCTGTGTAGACCACGCAGAAGCCCAGAAGCCTCAAAATGAAACCACCATCCTGCTGCTCTACTTGCCCTCCACTCTTTCCTTCTCTCCAACCCTCATCTTTCTTTACTTGCCATTCAATATTGTCCTTTCTCTTTTTCCCTTCTTCCTCCATCTCCAGAGGAAAAGGTTGAAATAATAAAGAAAGAAACAATGAAGAAACCAATAGCATGACCATTTGCAATACAATATGGCTGTAGCTTCCGGAGGGAGTGCTATCCAGGTGCTTTCCCTCTTGGGGGAGAATGAAGAATAGACGACAGAAGATCAGATCCTGCCAGAAAGATACAGAGACACACTGCTGGAGAAATAAGAACTAGAGAAATGAGGGGCTAAGGATTTGTCAGTAAACATGATTAGATGTTTTTCCAGGCATAATGAAAGAGAAGAGTTTTAACTTTAAATTTATATTCTGGAATCAACAAAGTATAAACCAAGTTTGGATTATTTTGAGGTGCAACAAAAAAAGTCTTCCTCTCCTGTTTTTTGCACAAAAACATTTCTTAGAATTTGTGTTATTAAAAATGAATTATAAATGTAAAATACATTTAGAAGAAAAATGAAGATTAATAGTGTGCAAATAATAAAAGGATAGAATGTAAACTTTCCAGCCATCACAAAAACGCACAACAATTAAACATGTTACCAAATTAAAGGTATTGTAGGTTTGCATTTTCAAAAGTCAGCATTATGAAATTTACAAAAGATGTGCCTAAAATATAAAACTTGGGGGTTAAAAATAAATTTACAACACGCAAAAACTAACACAAGTTAAGCTGACTCAAAGTAATACCAGGCAAAATTAACAATAAGATCAACTACATCTTTAGATAAAGAAGTCGTACACAACAGAGCACAATTTAATTCACCAACCTAAAAATATAACAATACTAAATTTATGTAAACTAATAGCATAACTCCAAACTGCATCAAGCAAATAATTCATAGAAGTGAAGTAGAAATTGACTTACCGAAATTCATTCAAGTAGTTTTAAGGGAACTCCTTAAGCAGTTTCTAGATGAAGTGGACAAAAATATGATGATGTATAGTTAAAATTTGCATGGCACAATTAAAAGTTATCTAAAATACCACATATATGGTTCTGATACTATTAATTTTTAGTCTTCTTAAGTGAATATAAATTCTTTACTAACATTGATCAAATTCTAGGAGGAAAAAATATGTACAAGACCTATTAGAGCAAAAAATTAAAATGGAAAATACAAACTTTTAAAAAATTAAATACCTAAATAAATAAAAGGTACACTGTATTTATATAGAAAGGCTCAATATAATATTTCTTTCAAAATTAACCATAAATTAACATTTAATACAATATCATTCTCAAATACAATAGGGTTTTGCATGAAATTCCACTAAATTGATTATCTTTTTTATTTTATTGTAAAAAGCTGATTGCTAAAATTGTTCAGTAAACTTTTGAAATTAAAGAAGAAGAAGATAAGAGAGTAGGTATGTGAGGCTGAGGAGGAGACATGTCCAAGAATATTAATAAGTTTATTGCTTGTAATAGCCAAAAATTAGGAGTAACTTAAATGTCCAACAGCAAAAGATTGAACATGTGCCTTGTGGAATCAGAGGGAGCAGTGTGCATAAGGAGCATTATTGAAAGCAGGATAGTATTAATAGCATTTTTATAAAGTATTAAACATCTGGTGTGACATTACATATTATTTATAGATATACAAATATGAAAGTAGAGTTTAAATTAATACATGAGAATGTTGGATAAAAAATCCAAAATAATAGCTTCCTCTGGAGGAAATTCCATCAGGAAAGGAAGCTTATCTTTTATTTAATGTTTTATTTTTTTAAGATCGGTGATGTTGGATATGTTACTCATCATAACTTCACTATATTTAGAAATGATTTAGTAAATTTTTAAGTTGATAAACACTGACTTTCAAACACAGTTTAGGAGGAAATCCAGAAGAGTGAGTGGTTTTTGGGTGTCTTCCTGAAAACATTATCGTTTCATGTGGACAAATTGGAGAGGGAAAACTAAATATAGCAATGATTTTTTACCATTATTGGCAGACTAATTAATAAAAAAGTGCATAAATGTCGGAGGAATAAAAAGTATCGAGTTATTAAATATTTCCACCAATTTTGCTAGAGTAAATTAAGTTAAAAATATGTGGTTCTTTGTAATTATAATTTTTTTAAAATTTATTTTTTTTAGTATTCTATAGGCTGTTATAACAGGTTATATCATGACTTAGAAAAAAGTCATCTGTGTAATTTTAACTAAAATGTTAATATTTGATAAGAATATTGTATTAAAATGGGATAATATAGAGACAAAAATGTCTACTTTATTTTCTGGTAAACATCCATTGTGATTCATGTGTATGTCTGTTATCTGTTTTTTCCACAAAATTGAACATCTGTTTTCATAGGCCTGTTTTTTTCTAATAAGGATTCTGAACTTGGCAAGTAATCTTGGAATGAAGCACCAACTGTTCGTAAGACACTCAGGCCTGTTTCAGATACCCTCTGGGACACTAGGGCATGTGAGGCTGCTTCCAGGCTGAAAACCACAGAAAAGCTGGCAGATGTTGGCATTGCTCCTTAGATTACTCCTAACGATCACACACCTCAAAAGATGCCAGTCCACATTTTCTCTAATGGATTAGGCAGAGATACAGGAAAAATGAAACAAAAATATATTTAGCATCTTATATAAACTACCTAGAATGTATATGAAACAAAGATATGAACCATAGGTTATCTTTTTACAATACAAAATATATTAAGAACTGCCTTATACATCATGTAAAAGTATTAATTTGTGATCATTTATTTAATAGGAATTGCATTTACAGAGATTTATGCACATATCAAACTAAAGAAAATATACACATCACTCTCCTATTTACTATTCTGTTTTAAGGTTAATTTCTTCACCTGATTAATCAGTTTATTAATATTCTTTTAATGCAATTCAATAATGACATTTAAAACAAGTAATTAAGCATAACCCATTATTCTGATATATAATGGACATTTGATAAATTCTAAATTATTTAAAAAATAAATTCTGTGTATATTTACAGAATATTGAGAAAATTCCAATAAAAACTACTTCTTTTTTCTGTCTGCTAACTCAAGGAGGCAACTCATCACTGCCACTAAAGTAAAAAGTATTTAATTGCAATTGTGGGCTATAATCAACAAGTTCTAATGCTTATTTTTGATACTGTTTAATTATGTCTTGAATACTATATTTAAATTAAATATATTAGTTTCCAAATGTTAAAAAAATCAATTTTTTTTGTGGTATAAGCAGTAAGTTAGTAGGATTCTTAGTTATATCACTAAAATGTAATTTATTAATTATATTTAGTGGTATAATTCATAAAAATTAATTATAAATTATATAACCAGATTCAAATATTTAATTACAATTTAAATATAATGTATCAGATTCTAAGAAACTTAAACACTTTCAGGAGCACATAAAGCACAACCATCCTGATTAGAGAAATTGTTATCTCATAAACCTGATTAAAGGCTAATATATCTTATTTGGATTTGTTTCTTCATTGTCTCTTTGCTCACCCTTGTTTTGAACGTAAAGACAATTGATTCTTTCTAGACACTAAAGCTGGTAGAAATTTTATTAGATATTATATCTATATCTTTGTATAGTTGCAGTGCTTTTTCTTGTTCAGAAGGAAAACAAAAAAAAATGAATAAATAAATAGAAATAACTAACCATTTCAAAACAGCCAAAGTTGCAGGATCTGGGTTATTTATTGACCAATTGATGCTTGGTTAGGAAAGATTGTTTTATTGTATAAATTTATTCAACCCTATACATCGAGCCATTTTTAAAAGTTTCTATTTTGATGTCAAAAAAAAAATTGAAGTCTTTGTCTTTCACAGAGTTATAGCTTTTTGAAAATCTTCTCCTGAATCAATGCAATATTTAAATTTGCATGAATGAAGACAGTTAACTCATCTTGCTATTAGTATATATTAACCTAATCTTACATTTAACAATATGCATGCATATTTATCTATAAGCCCATGATTTAAGTGATATTCATGTCACATTAACATATTTAATTGTACATCCTATATATCATATAAAAAACATATATTCTATATTGGAGGTTGGCAGTGCACACTAATTTACATATTGTCTGTAGCTGCTTTTGTGCTGCAATGACAGTTGTGTAATGGTGACAAAGACCATTTTGCTTGCAAAACATAAATATTTACTGTCTTTAACTTTACAGAATAAATTTGGTGACCCCTGCTCTATATTTTCAGATTTGTATAACATGCATATATATTATAGATGCAGCACCTTATCTATCTATCCATTCATCTGTCAATCTATCTATCTATAAAAATAGATTGAAAAACCTTGAGCACAAAAACCCAGTTAAGCCTGGAAAGTAACCTTAACCGTACTTGAATTGCAAACAAGTGAAACTTAACTTGGGTAATTTCTTGTAAATGCTTGTATTAGCAAAAAAAAAACAAAACAAAAACTAAATTTAAGCCCAATTAACCAGAAGCATTCACTTCCTAAATGTCTGTACCTTGAGCTTCCTCAGCAGGGTCCAAAACATCTGTCGCTTGGTGCTTACTGATTCATGAATTGTTTGCTCAATTTCATCGAAAATTTTCATGTGTCTCAATGTATCTTTTAATATATCTATCTGTCTATCTATCCCTCATTTATTTATCTATATTTTTTGTAATAATAGGGAAATAAAATACCAGATTTCTTGAGTCATGCTGTTACTGCTTTTACTATAGTCCTTTTTAATAGAAATGATGAGTTACGTATTTAGGTAAGCAGAAAACAATAGCCATGTAAATGACTCTGATAGGTTTAAAAATAGAGAATTAAAGCTCATAGGTCATTATATTATTTTATTCAAAACACAACAATAAATTTTAGAAATCTCTTGATTTTGATACAAATACTATTAATTAGAGAAAATAAACTATCTACCATACTTGACTATTCCTGAATCACTTATTTATGTGCTCTTTCAGATACTTGATATAGACTTGCATTAATAATTACAAAATAATAATCACCACAAAATCCCAGTTTTTACCATAAGTTAGGAAAAGAAGAATAAATTGGGGAATATAACAATAAGACATTTGCATTCAAATTACAAAGACAAGATTATTCACAAGATACGGTACACAAAGACAGCATATCAATTTTAAAGTGTACCAATAGAATTAAGTCTATATTTGCATATACATGCAGCAATTTTTATTGAATCTTAGATTGTATTGATATACATAAATAAAAAATAATTCTGAGGTTGCTACTCTCTGTAATATATTAAAAAACTGATCAGAATGGGCTTCTTTATAGTGATGTGATTATTTTCTCCAATACTTTTCAGTCTTTGCTAACTATTTGGAGACTTTCTAAGAAAATTAGTTTGCCTGAAATGAATGTTGAGAGTGACTCTATTAATTGTGCTGATGTAAGGAGTCTAAACATCATCTCAGGAACCTTTGCTGGGATGAATATTTTATTACAAATCTAATACAGCTTTTGCAACAATCTTTGTGACATTTCATTGAGCTTCACTGCCAAATCAGCCTGGCCAAGGTCCTTTTGGATCAACTATAGTGTAACAAGCCATTACCAGCAGGTCACAGTGACATTACTCCACAGTGAATTACAGTGAATTGGATGTTTCTGTGCAGCAGGCAGAGGGAAAGCACAGAACACAATGATATCCAAATTGAAATCAATTAATCTTTCAAAAGTACTTAGTATCATCAAGTGATAAGAATTCTGGTAAAGAGTCAGTCTTTAAAGATTCATCAAGAGACTATTTGTCTTTTACTAAGTTTGTTGTGCCTACCTTTTAGAAGTTAGTTTACTGCGTGTTACTTTATTCAAATATTTTACATAGAAAAAGTTGGCATGTAAATAGGACTTTGGATTTTTTTATGTTAGTCACCTAGAACATTATTCAAATTGCTAAGGTCCTCTCAAATAGCTTCAAGGCCTAGATACAGGTGCTAAATGTAATTTGATGACTACTGATGAAAGCACACATTCAGTAAACAATACGAGAGAGTGTTGGATTTATCTGCAGAGGTACTGAAAGATCATAGATGAGATGGATAATCTTCAAAAAGACAGGGATTACTGTAAAGGACTATTATTCCAATAGAATTAGGCATAGCTGGGCTGAAGGCCAGGAGACAGGTGCATACAAGTGAATAGCAAGACTCTCCTTCTTTATTTTATCCTAGCCAGAGCCTACTTTATTCCTAAGCTCTGCTTAATAGTCTGTTCTTCTTCTTTTGCTCACACCCAAGCCTTACTTACTAGGATCCTTTGTTTCTCGCTTAAGTCCCTGTAGGAAGCATAGGCTGTCCAGGGTCCTAACTTTTCTTTTATCTAGTTGAGGAAGGTTTTCACATCCAACACTGATGATTGAAGGTATATATGTATTTTTATCAACCCCTATAAAAACATTTATGTAATCTAACCTGGCTGGTGGCTGTTGTGAAAGGAACAAACACACTAAAATATTCTCCAGGTAACCTGGAGGTCAGCATTGGTGAAAGCATCTACACTTTTAATAGCCTAATTGGCCTTCATGTGAACTATAAAATGCCTCAAGTTCCAAAAATAAATAAACACATAAATTCTCTTTCTATATATCTTGGTGATTTTTTTTTGTTTTGTTTTAGGATATGACTTGTTAAGTTGTCATTATAAGATATATTTTGGAACCCTTCAGCAAAGATGGGAATTAATGTTGGATGAAGACTAGATTAACTATGGGGAAAGTTTACTGTGTGGTCTTGGTTTCAAATTTCACATGTGAGTGATCATGTAAACCACAAATTATGAGACAGAATCAACATCTGAGTAAAGGTCAGTTAATGTATTGTAGAGCCATAGAGTGAATCCTGCTTGGCATGTGAACGTCTTCACAAAGATTGCTGTTCTCAGGTTAACTCTACATTGAAGAAATAGCCTAATTAAATATTAAATTGTTAAATTTTATTTCCTGCCTAGTAAATCTCTTCATTAAACTAATTATTATTAAAATGAGGAGGAGAGTGGCATAAAATACCAATAATAATAGTAGCAGTTGTAAACATCTATATAAGTAATTTCCTCTATATATACAGGAGATAGGTAGGACATCTAGAGAGCTTCTACTAAGACTTAGAAGTTGTTCTCTGTACTTTCATAGATCATATCTTCTAACTCTTATAAATATCTTATAGGAAAATTATTATTATTAAGTCTTTTTTATGTAAGGAGATAAAGTTTGCCAGGAACTGATTAAATAATTAAATTTTAAGCACATGCATGAATGTGAGACAGCTGGAATTTAAGTCTAGGACTTCTGAATCTGAAGTTCTTGAATGTTTTATTGAGTAAATTCAATGACAGAATGAAACAGGGTCATTTTTCTGTCCTGGGAAACATAGACAGTGAAAGACCCTTTGCTTGAAGTAGAGAAATACTTCACAAAGAAGAATTTTCTCACCTAAATCTTGAGGGTTGCGTAGAAATTTGACTGGCAAACGAGATAATCAAGGTGGATAGAGTGGTAAAAATCAAAGAACATACATCTCCAGCAAATTAATAATATCTGATAACAGGTAAGATACAGATTTATAAAAGGTCATGACATATAAATGGTGTCGAAGAATGCTGAATTTGGAAGTAGTAGCAAAAGTAATTGATCACAAATGAAAATATAACCAGATGGAGTCACAAAAGCTAGAGGACAAGGAAACTTTAAGAGGAAGATGATGGTGAATAATCTTAAATATTACAAGGAGACAGAGCTAAAAAAGAACGTGGAAGAGGCTGTTATATTTAGCAAATACAAGGGAGCTTATTATATTTGAAAAAGCAATATTGTAGTCAGAATGAATGAGTGAATACAAGAAGAGGGAGAAGTAAAGATAAAATCACTAAAATATAAGTGAATATTAAGCAATCATTTTTCTAAACTTTCAGATAAATTGCTCTATGACTTTTATGACATTTCACATAAAATATTTGCAAAAAGACTGAATTTTCTTAAGTGATATTATTAATGAGTTTTGAATGTCACCTTACATTATTTGACCTTTATATTTATTTGACCACCTATTTTATAGTACCATTTTTTCTTTAAGATTGAATATTTTCTTTTAGCCCCAACATTATGTTATATTTATAACATTGTTTAACTAAAATGTCAAATTGTGTTAGCAATACTTCTTCTTTCCAAATATAATTTTTCCTGCCTAAGTGAACATATTGGGAGCAATAGATACTTATAAATTGAAGTGTAAACAGAAAAAACATTGGGACTCAGTTTCACTGTTTTTAAGCTGCAGCTAAAAACAAAAAATGTTCTGGACCACTGAGCTTAAGATACTCCAAGTTTGAAGGGAAAACTAAAGTCCATTTATCTAATCAGTTAATTTCCTCTTGTACATTGTCACCAAGGCATCCTCTGACTTCTGTCTGTATATCACATTAGACGCAGGCTTAGGAACTAGGGAAATAAAATTGAGTTATTATATGTTAACCATCAGCTGAATAGAAATTGGATATTAAGTGAGAAAAAGTTGCCATGCTAGGAACAGGCTGAATGCTTTTTAAAAAATAGTTCAGAAGGTACGTTATAGCCATTTAACAGTAGATGCAGTGCAGACTCAAGATTTAACTAGTGCCTAAGTAGAAAAAGCCATCTCTAATGGGAAAAAATCACTTTGACATTTCCTTGGACACTGTTTTTTTCCCCCAGATTGTGAGCACATGAGAATGAATACAGCCTCCAGCTGATGAAAACAGCAGCAAATATAATCTCTTTATGAAGACGATTTGGCAAACAAAGAGGGACAGAAGGAAGGAGTAAGGGAATTTCTACAGGCAATGGATTTTAGCCCATATTTTTCTAAACATTAGACTTTATAAGAGTTTGTTTTCTGAGTTTTGTCTAAATAGCTATATGCCCTAATTATCTTTCACCTACAAAGCAGCTCAGCCATGGAATGCAGGGACAGTTGGGCTCCCGGAGGCTAGCCCCAGCCTGCTTACTCTAGCTGTGAGTGGCAAGACAGAGCCAGCACCCTCTGGCGATCAAGAACTCTATGCTCTATCATTCCTGACCCTATATTTAAGGAGGTCATTTCATAAATTATATATTTAACCTAAATATATCCCTCTACAGCTTCCAATATTGGACAAAAATGGTTATGTAGAAAATAAAATAAGGCTAATCCATGGTCCAAACTTACGTCTTGGATGAGAGCATTTAGAACACCTTGAATGATTCTGTCTCAATCAAAATAAGAATTTTTTCTCTTTTTTTCCTCATATGAAATGATGTTGAGTTCTTTCATCATTCTAGATTCCCTTCTGTGTGTGTGTGTGTGTGTGTGTGTGTTTAATGTCTTTTTTAAAGGTTGACATCAAGACAGGCATAGTGCACTGCTTCATGTCCTGCATGTTTTAATGAGAACCCATAGTTCCAGTGGAAAGATTTCCATGTAATCTATAAACGGAAGGCTTGAAATCTCTAAGAAAAGTTTCTGAGAACCAGGTAACCTTGACATGTACTTCAGACATTAATGGAAATCATATACATCAGAGTTGAGATGCTTGACTTGCATTAAGTTGCATGGAGTTATCACCTCAATGGTGATTTTTTCTACTCCTGCCTAAGCAATGTTGCTGGGATCACGGGCAGATGTATTGAGTACAAATATGTCTCAAAGTTTTATTTACTAGGCATAATATTCCAGAGCTCTTCAAAAACATTGTGAGCTCTCGCATAACAAAATGTCAGCCTTGAACTCATACCATCCCATTATCTGTACCCTCCTTTTAATTATCTAGACTTTTTTTCTAACTATGATAATATCCCCACAATCTCTATGTAATTTCTTTGTTTGTCTCCATAATATAATCTTGGACCAAATAATGTTCAGCCATTTTGTGCTGTAGAATTGAACATATTATTAAATGATAAAACATTTAATTTACTTTTGGAATGTCAGAATATCTATTTTTGTTTTAAAACATATATTTTAAAATGCGATAGTATTTTAATTTGTATTTGTTGTAGTATTGCTCCTCTGGTGTTCTTGATACTTTGTACCATGACAAAGCATCTTAATTCTTTACTATCCAGAACTTGTGATTTTTGTTCCTCAAAACTGTGTGTCTCTGTTTGCCACAATCTTAACTATTACCCTAATAATTACTTATTGGAATTGATTCGGTATGAGATAGGGAACTGGCAGGCCCTGCTGTATAAGGGGTCATAAGACCCAAACCAAGGTCTCTGATAAAACAGGAGACAGTACAGAAGCCAGCCCAAACCAGCTAGAACCAAGATGGCCATGAAAAGTGACCTCAGGTTACCCTCACTGCTCATTATACCCTGCTGATAATGTATCAGTATACAAAAAGAAACTCCCACCAGTGCCATGACAGCTTACAAATGCTATGACAACTCATGGAAGTTACGCTATATGGTTTAAAAAGAGGAGGAACCCTGGGTAATGGGAGCTCCCCACCCTTTCCAGGAATCTTATGAATAATCTTCCCTTCACTTAACATAAAATTAAATAGAAGGTATAAAATAAGACTCCCAAAATTTACAAAGGGATACTGTCTGTTGCTCTGAGCCACCACTGTTCTACCTATGGAGCAGCCTTCCTTCTATTTCTTTGTTACTTCAATACACTTGCTTTTGCTTTACCCTGTTGGCTTGCACTTGAATTCTTTCTTGCGTGAAACCAAGAACCAACTTGGCCTTCAGGCCAGACCCCTGTTTTGGAGTCCACTTTTCTATATGAGGTAGATTCCAATTGCACAGTAATGAATTACAATATAAGCCAGGTGAGAAGAAATATGTTTTCTTTCTTGTGATCACAGTGTTGTCAATACTTAATACAATATATGTCACAAGGTAGGCTTGCACTAAATATTTTTTCAGCAGTCAATGATCATATCCTTAGAAATTCAGTATTTATTATCCTAGTGAAAATTTTTCTTTATGACTGAATTGTAATGTGGGTCAAACCTATGTTTAAAGTCTAACTTTATGTATAGAACAGACCAAATTATTTTTATATAAATAACCTGATACATATATATATATATTTTTTTTTTCTCCTTTCAGTCAAGGAAAATGCCAGTAAACATACATCAAACAAAGCTGGAAATCCTGCCTTTTTTCTGTTCACTTCTTATATTCTTCATCATCTCAGTTAGGCTATTTCATAGCTGGTCTCATAGCTTTGGATGTTTTCCAAACATCATACTATTTGTGGGACGCTCAAAATACTTAGGCCGTTAAGTGTGCTGCAGAGTGTTTGGGTTGAAGTACTAAGAGCTTGTGCTTCACAAATAGCTAGCATCTGGACTAGATAATTATAGACCTGACCTTCGCAGAAACTTACACTCAAACTTCAGTAAATGAATGATCTGGAACATTTCTCAAGACACATATGCCAAAATTAAGGATTCACCTACAATGTTTCTCTTTGGAGTGTAGACCTGCTAAAGTTCACTGCCAGTGCTGGAAACTGTCAATTAGAACAAGGGGGAAAAAAGTTTATAGGTACACCATAATGATGTGGAAGAATCATAAATAAGTTGATGAGCAAGATGGCACAAATACCATCCGGACATACAGTCTGTCCTTGTATCTTCTTACTCAGCCCATGCAAACATACCTCTTTCTATTCAGTACAGTGTACCTAGGCAGCAAACTAGCAATGTGTTTTAGTATCTTATAGTGGTTTTTCCCTTTTATTTGACAAATACAAAGTCGAGATTGTCAGATGCTCATCATAGTAGGCCTAAAAGGGACTTTAAGGATGAAACTTATCAAATATTTTTGCAATGTTTATTAGAGAATATTCTCCTGTTGTTTTCCTGTTTTTTTGCCACAATGTGCAGAAAATTCTACATACTTGGGGGAAAAATGGCCTTTTCTGTGTGATTTCCCTGCCTTGCATCTCATTTGTGGTAGGCATCCTCTAAAAAGGCCCCACTTATCCTAACCCTCATATCCCAGAGGTAATTCCCTCCCCTTGAGAGTGGGCTTATGTGTCAGCATCTTTATTATGCCCAAATTCTCTTACACATTACAAACACTTGAAGTAAAAAGCATATCCATTTCCAGAGGTGAATAAAATGCATTATTATATGGGTCAGTTTGAAAGCAATAGAAAGCTAAAAAGAAAGCAAGGATTTGCAGGGTCCAAGATCCAGAGAGTATGATGACATTATCCTTCTCCAGATACAACAAGCACATTGTTCAGAGCTGATAACAGTTCCAGGTGACTTAATCCTTAATAGACCAAGGTAGATTTGCAAAGTCAGAGAGTATATATATTTTGCTTTAGTGGGTTATACCAATTTTTACTTTTACCAGCAATGTAAGAGAGTTCCCACTGCTCCATACTCTAAACATCTCTTAATATTACGAATCTTGTTTAAGTTTTTCCCAATATGGTATATATGGGTTTAGTTTGAATTTGTCTCATGAACAATGATGTTAAGAACTTTTTATAAATATTTGTAGGAAAGTTAATTACCCTCTTCTGTAAAGTGTCCATTCAAGAATTTTGCCTATTATTAAATTGGATTTATAGTTTTTTTCTCATTCATGTGTAGCCATACCTTACATATTCTGTATATAAGCTTTTGTCAGTTAATATCAGTTGCAAATATTTCTCTGCTTCTGTGATTTGTCTTTTCACCCTTTTAATGTAGCCCTTGGATGAAAATTAATTTTTAATGTTAACGAATACATTTTATTCATCTTTTATCTTTGGGCATTTTATCTTGTTTTTTAAAAAAATCCTATTCACAGCCAAAGCAATGTTATCTTGTTATTTTTTTTCAAGGCAGAATGATTTCTTTTCTTTTTGTTTTTACATTTAGCTTTCATATTTAGGTCTATGATCCATCTCAAAATAATTTTTGTCTACGGTGTGAAGTAGGCTTTACAGTTTACTTATTTATTTTTAAGTCTATATATCTAATTGGCTTTGTGCTATTTATTGAAAATAAATCCCTTGCTCACAGTAGTATCTCTCTCTTTTGTCAATCAGGTAGTTGTTTATGATCAAGTATGTTTCTTAACCATATATTCAATTCATTTTACTAACTTGTCAATCCATATCTAATACCATATTGGCTTAATTACTGTTTATATTTTAAAGTTATGCTATTTGTTGCATATGAGTCTATGTTAATATATTTTAGACTTGGTGCTTAATATTTATGAAATGTCTCTCTCCAGCTCTTTTAATACTTCTTGCCTTAAATCTCCATTGTCTGATATAACCATATGAGCTTTATTTTGCTTATATTTTGCATAGTATTCTTTCTTTATTCTGTTATTTTCAAATGTTCTGTGTTTTAAAATATAAAATGTTTTTAAAAACTCTATGTAGTTTTTCTTTAAATCAAATTTTGACAACATTTGTTCTTTACTTGGGATGTTTAGACCAAGAATCATTAAATCTATGGGACAAATATCTCCAGCAGCCTATTTTTGTAAATAAATTTGTTTTGGATCACAGCCACTCTTTTATCTATTTTCTATGTCTGCTTTCACACTACAGTGCCAATGTAGACTACTGACAGAAACCATATGGCCCACAAGCCTAAAATATTTACTATCTGGCCTTATACAGAAAAAAACATTGCCAGCCTCTGGATTAAAACATTTGCATTCGATATAATACTGGTATGGTTTTATATCTGCCTTCTTGCTCTTCATTATCTATTTGTCCCATCTGTTAGATGCCTCAGGCTCTGTCTCCTAAATTAATCTGCAGGGACATAGACTGGCTCACTATGTCATAGAAATCTTGATTACATTGTTGACATTATGCTGCTAGGGATGGAGATGGCAGATGTAGAAGCTACCTGGTTTCTATGTTTAGTTAAAAATGTGCTGGAGACAGTTGGATAAATCAATCCTACACAAATTTAGGGTCTAACATTCAATGACTTTTCAGGGGTAAATAGTCTGGCAAATTTTGGAATGCCTCCTCTAGGACGAAAAGCAAGAATCTGCATTTTGAACCCCTACCCATAAGAAATATGATGAACAATATTTTTGAGAGTATTTGAGAAGCAAAATATTCCACATTTGGGCATATGGCATTATAGCAAAGCAATGGTCTCAAGCAGGTCCAGACAGCAGAACAGTTACGCCACTTGACCTGTGTAACTCAATGAATCCAATGGTATTTAAAGTATCTCTAGATTATCAAAAAGCTTATTCTGTAATGTCAGTATTAGGCTCCAGTAGTAGAATTACAATTACAACATTATATAATAGCTACCCTAAGGAATCATCCTGAAGACATATGAAGAAGAGAAAGTTCCCCACTGGGCATAATTTAAGAAGTACCATTGATTAGTTAGTTTACCAGCTAGACAGATGACCATAGGCATGGATCTATACTAAATCACAGATAGAAGATGATGGTTTGAGTACTTGGATAGGAATTGAAAAGAACAAACTTGGGAGATTTTTGATAAAGAGGGATATGTATGGACCCTTGGAATTAGCTCATAAAAATGCATTGTGAAAGATGACTTTATTAGTGGCTCTCAATTTTCTTCCTTTTCCAATTACCATTGTTCTTTGTCAGTAGTTACACACACATTCAGTCAAGGCTAATCTTACCATCACAGATAAATTCATATGACAGCCATAGAGACCACAGTTTACTCTATGTATTTCCTTACCTCTAAAGATTTCACAGGCTCAAAAATTGAAAGGACTCACATGACTTCAAAGAGCACACTCATGAAAAGCTTTTAATAAAAGTAAATGACACTGTATAGCAGCAGAAAGAGTATACCATGTGAGACTTGAGTGACTCCCAGGTACAGCTCTCCAGGGCACCATCTCATTCTATAGGATATTTTTTGTCTTCAGGGTATGAATAACAAATATTTTTTCAATGAATTTGGTTTCCAGGGAGCATTGGCAAAGTTTATAGGAAGATCTTTTGAACACTTCTGGTCCTGTTGCCAAGCAAGGTAGTCTAGTAGATTATACAACCTGTGAGCTGTGAATTAAACAAACAAACAAACAAACAAACAAACTCTCCCTGGACCTCAGCAGCAGAGTTTTAAATATTATACACTTGTATTAATCAGCTCAGGCCAGCACAACTAAATATCATACTGGATAGTTTAAACAACAGAAATGTATTGCTTATAGATCTGGAGGCTGGAAAGTCCAAGATCAAGATGTTGGTCAATTAGGTTTTATTAATGGTTTTCTTTCTAGCTTGCTTATGGCCACCTTCATGCTGAAGCAACTCGTCTTAAAGAAGAGCAGAATGCTGTTTTAAATATTCAATTAACAACATCAGCTGGAAGACAGTAACTTGTAGTATTTGGGTGATGCTTTGCAGGTTGTGATATACTCTTTGACCCAGAAACCTATAAAATATGACTGTTTCTCAAAAAAAATCAAATGGGTCTAGAAATCTAGGGGTGAAATTAAAATGTTACAACGCAAACAATTGACTCACAAAGTTTTAAATGTTATCATAATGATTTCAGAACTTACTAGTGTAGAAATATTATTCAATGGGGAATGTTTCCACCAGGAAAATAGTAATGATTCTGTTAAGCTGGAATTTGTTTTTTCTACCTGACCATGTTGAAATATTCATCCCACCAATCCAGCAAAAAAAAAGGAGTAAACCTTGTTAAATTAAATAATTTGCTTTATTTATCAAGAGGATATATATTTTTTTCAGAATATTATGGGGGCACAACACTTTGGTTATATATATTGCCTATGCACTGCCCAAGTCAGAGCTACAATCATGGACATCCCCCAAACTGTGCACCCTGCACTCATTAGGTATGAGTTTTCCCATCCCCTCCACCCCCATTCCACATGCCCAACCCCTGATGAATATTATTTCCATGTGTGCACATAAGTATTGGTCCGTTAGTACCAATTTGATGGTGAGTACTAGTGGTTCTTGTTTTTCCATTCTTGTGATACTTCGCTTCAAAGAATGGGCTCTAGTTCCATCCAGGATAATACCAGATGTGTTAATTCACTATTGTTTTTTATTGCTGAGTAATACTCCATGGTATACATACACCACATTTTATTAATCCACTCGTGTATTGATGGGCACCTGGCTTGTTTCCACATCTTTGCAATTGTGAATTGTGCTGCTATAAACATTCACGTGCAGATGTCTTTATTATAGAATGTCTTTTTTTTCTTTGGGTAAATACCCAGTAGTGGGATTGCTGGGTCAAATGGTAATTCTACTTTTAGTTCTTTGAGGTATCTCCATATTACTTTCCATAGAGGCTGTACTAATTTGCAGTCCCACCAGCAGTGTATCAGTGTTCCTACCTGTCCACATCCCCACAAATATTTGTTGTCTTGGGACTTTTTGATGTAATGAAAGTCAATATCCTCTTTCTGATATAAATATGACCACCTCAGGGAACAGATAGCTTCCACTAGCTGAAGTGATTCTCGCATATTAAGTGGATGTGGTATGTTTACTAGAATAAGAAATTATAAACGTCAACCTTGAATTCATGAGCAGTGCACCATGAGTAGAAGTGCATGTCCATAGTTTCTTCTGTGCTCTGGTATGTGGGTAAATTTTCACTTCCTCTCTTCACTTTACATTAAAGTTTATTATGATCGTGTTGCTCCCAAATACTTGTAACATTTCACCAGTGGATTACAAACTTCAAGATGGGATTGTGATTAAACTAGAAAATGCACATGATGACTGATAAGAGTCTGGGCAACGCTTTATAGAATTGTGTGTGTGTGTGCTTAGGAGGAATAGTCGCCTTAGGGAGATGATGTCACTGCTGCTATTGATTTAAAGTATGAATACTGAGTGCCCAAGATGTAGATTGTTGCAGATGCTCTAGTTTAGTTCATTAACACCCATTCCAAATCCTTCTAAACTACATAGGTATGAAGAAGTAGAGATACTAAGAACTATTAACACCTTTTCTAAACTGCCTTGTAGCTGGAGTAACAGATGCAATTCACATTCATCACACTATGTGCTCCGGCAAGAGATTACTTTAGAACTGTGGTATTTGGGCTATGGGATAAATTGCCAGACATCTATTTTGCTGGCATAGATTTTAAAAGAGATGACCTGCTTTTGGAGCTATCAGCTATTGTTATGGTTCCTTAGGTAATAGTAGGCATTCAGAAGGAACAACTTACTGATTAATAAAGCAGCATGGATATGATTCCAACAGCTGTGGTTGCAGCTTTCAGGTTCTGTTACTTCACTGTCATGGCAGAGAGAGTGGTTTTCTTGGTGCAAGGTGGCTGCCTACTTCTAGGAAATTTTCCTGGAATTGCTTGAGCCCTCCAATTGACTTCATGCATCTTATATTTAAAGTAACTATAGTGGATTTTGATGTCTATAATTAAAAGCCCTTTCCAATACATAACCTACAAAAGTCATTAATAAATTCTTTCAATTTTTGCTCCCCAGTTAGGACAGAAATAATTTTGAATTCCTCTTTTTACTTGGGTTGCCTAATTGAACTTTTAGTTTTTACATAATCTTCTTATTCTATACACTATAATTCCTATTTATATTCAAAGGGCATCTAGTTGGATTTTGCATATATTTTATACTGTTTGATTTATAGCTACATATCTGAAGTTATGACAATGATAGTAGAAAATAGTATGGTAAAGTTGGTTTGCACATGTTACAAGGAATCTGTCAATGAATTGTAGCTTATAAAGTAGAATATACTGTCCTTTTCAAATTCTTAAGTTAAATGTAAATTTGATTCATGCTGTTCTTTCTTTTGGGATATTATTTGTACAGACATTTCAAAACTAGATTCATTTGAATGAACTTTGTCACACTATTGAAACTTATTTTGACATTAACTTAAATTCTGTTCTAAACATTTCTTCACCTCTTGAACACTAGATTTTTAAAAATTTTGTCTGACATTTAGACTAGGTTTTAGAATATCTTTTGGAAATGTCTTCACAATATCTCTCATTATTATAAATATATAGGTAATAGGAACATGAAATAACTCTCTGTGCTCTCATCTTTATCTATGAGGCATTTTATTCCTACCCAGATACTATAATTTCACTCAATACACCTCAGGCTTTTTTCCTACTGAAAATTTTAAATGCATGGAAACAAAAATAGAAGAGATAAATATAGTAAAAGTTTTTCATTAAGGCATTCAATAAGGATTTTGAGCATTCTTTATGTGCTCTTTAATTAGGTGGTCCAGATAGAAGAATTAAATTTATGTTTCTTGCCCTAAAACGTTTGATCTTTTTTCTTCTGTCTAAAGTTAGAGTCAAAAACCAGACAATTATATGATAATAAATGAGTCTATTAAACATGATATATCTATAATAACATTCTCACAGTCAGAAACCAGATCAAAGACACTTATCCTGCTTTTTGACCTAAGATTTGAATACCGAACAGTGGAACTTAAACTGTGGCCTTCGGAACCTTACAGCTTTAACCATCTATAAATTATTTGTCCCAACCCAGATATACTGAATGTAACACTGTGGAATTTGGTCTAACAATCTGTGTTTGAACAAACCCTTCAAGTAATTCTGAGACATGCTAAAGTTTGAGAACCACTAACATAAAGCATTATCCTGATAGATTTTCTACCTATTTTAAACTATCTAAATCTGTAAATTATCTTAATATAAATAACTAAATTAATTGAAATTCTCTATGAATTATCTTAATTTATGTGTTAAGATATTAAAGATAATCTTGAATAAATCTATAAATAAGGAGTTGTAAATAGTTCAGGATTTCAGCACAGTACAAAAGGGCAGAGTTTCAAGCAATAATGCTGAATATTTGGTCACAGTCCTAATCATGAAGGGGCTTGTGTTGCTCTGAAATGTTAATGTTATGGTACAGGTGCATGACTTTTATATTTTTGAATGCAAACCAAATTAAAAATATAATTAACATATACAGTAGAGATATGTATGTGTGTACTCACAAAGTTATTTTTACCCTAATTTCTTCTTCTCTTCTATTTTAATATTTTCTATTTCATTTAAAAATTGTTGGTTCAGACACCCTAAACTGACTTTATAATTCACTAATGAACTATAACCACACGGTTAACAATACTAGTCCATATGATTGAGAACAAAGGAAGTGTTCACAGCAAGGTAGAAATATGATCACATTTGCCTTTTAGAAGGACCAAAATGGCAGTAATGTGGAGTAGGGATAGAAATAGAGGAACTAGAGAAAAGTGGATATACAATAAAAATGTAATTAGAACAATAAAAAAGATGAGGAATGAAAGTAAACCAGTACCAATAAAAGTGGATAAGAGAGCGAGGTATTTGAGATGGAGAAATGATATGGCAGACATCTAGATCTCAGGAATGAGAGCAAAGGAGCATTCAAGCCTGGCTGACCCTTACATTCTGGGTCATGGAACTGAGCGCAGGGTAGGGACGCCACCTGCTACAAGTAAAAAGACGAAGAGCTGGTGATTGGTGGTAGGAGGCAGGAAGAGTGGAAGTTGATATTTTAGGAGTGAAATACTACATTTTCATGGATCCACACTTAGAAAACCCTGGATACATATATACATAATAACATCAAATTCATCTAAATGAGGAAAACTAAACAGTAGGTCAAATTGTATGCATATGTTGTTTTAGTTAGTGATTAGTGTATGGATGCAGATATATCTTTGTTTCGTGTTATGTACCAAAAATATTTAAGTTAGTGGCAACTGAATATGAGATAAATGAAGCTCTCAGGGTAACAGTGCAGGAGTGGGGAAGGTTGATCAAATTATTGTATAACCTTCAACTTCCATTAGAATTATTTTATTGGAGATGTATTTCCTAAGACATGTTATCAGATTTCAGATATTAGACAATATGTGGCAGGGGCTGTTTGGGAGGAAGAGGGCTAACGAAAGAGAGGACAGTATGACAAAGATGATTAAAATTTCCATTTTCGGTGAAAAGCTTTTAGACAACCTAAAATATTTAAACATCTCCACTCACAATTTCAGATATTACCTGATAACTCAGTTGTAGCAAACATTCTTTACAACTAGAAATATCCATTTTACATACGTAACAACTCACCCTCCATCATACGCTATCCTACAATTTTTTTTAATGAAACATCTAAAGGATAATTGCTAAGACAGATGAATACACAAACAAGGAGAAAGAAAGGACAGTAACATAGAAAGCATATTATTCAACTATCGATTATTTTGTTAGCAAACAAAATAGATTCTAACTAACTTGCCACTATTGGTACCTTAAAAATGAACTAAAAGTTGTATTTCTATTTTTGTATTACCTTTACTGTAACAACTCTATATTCAAAAATAAACTTTCCAACTTTTAAAATCAATTAAAATAAGCAGTAGCCTTCCCTTGAAATAGAATTTAAATAGCCATATTTTGAACAATCTGCCTATTGTAAGCATCCAAACATACAGATACGTAACCTGCTCTATATGCAAATTTCAATGATCCCATTATTTTTTTTATAATCCTCTCCCTTAACTAACTACTTACCCTTTTAAGTTGTTTCCTAGAAATGGGGGATTTCCTACAAGACAAAGGAGCTAAGATTCTGAAGGCCCCTGGGTGGACTTCCTGACACCAAGATTCACCATCTCTCACAACCTACTCCAATGCACATAGCTCCTTGTTAGTTAGACCACAACCTGCCCCAAGGCACATGACCCCACCTTTAAAAGCCCATGATCTCTATTAGTCTGAAAGATGGACTTGAGGCAGCTTCTCCCATTCTCCTGGCAAGACGTCTGTCATATTAAAAATTCCTTTCTTCCTTGGGAATCTTAATTGGATCTTTGTGTGATGAGCAACAAGACCTAGACCAAAACCACCTTTCGTTTTTGACAACAGATACACACAGTCTGAGACAGCATTCCATTAACTCTTTCTACTTGAAATTATAAACATAGATGAGAACAAAAAACTCTGAACTCATTGCTATTAAAAAAGCCCTCTGCTCATTGACTGAGTGAATTTGGGCCAAGAGCTACTGATATGAAGATACAGAATGGCTATGGACATTGGAGACTTACCTGATATATTTTTAGTAGTTGCTTTATTTATATTATAATTTTTAATTTACAAATCACAATTGTATATGTCTATGGGGTAGAATGTGATGTTTTAGCTTACGTATATAATGTGGAATGATTAAAACAAATCAACTAACATATCCATCCCCTTATTTACATACCATTTTTTTGTGGTGAGAACATTTGAAATAGTACTCCCTTAACAATTTTGAAATATACAATATATTATTATGGATTATAGTCATGCTGTGCAATAGATATTAAATATCTTTTCCTTCTGTCTAACTGAAACTTTGTACCCTTTGAACAGCATCTACCTATGCCCCCCATTCCACCTCTGCCACCCTCTGGTAACCACCATTCTACTCTTTACTTCTATGAGTTCAACTCATGCCTTTCTGTACCCAGTTTTTTCAGTTATGATAATGTCCTCCAGGTTCATCCATGTTGTCACAAATCCAGAATTCCCTTCATTTTAAAGGCTGAATACTATGCCATTACATATATATGTGGGGGTGTGTGTGTATCACATCACATTTTCTGCATCAATTCATGTGATGATGGACACTTAGGTTGATTTCTTATCGTGGCTATTGTGAATAATGCTGCAATGGACACAGGAGTGCAGCTACCTCTTCAACATCCTGGCTTCACTTCCTTTGGATATATATCCAGAAGCAGGAATGCTGAATCATATGGCAGTTCAATTTTTAGTTTTTTGAGGAAACTCCATATCATTTTCTGAAATGGCTGTACTAATCTGCATTGCCACCAACAGCGTACAAGGGCTCACTCTTTCTCTTTTCCCTACATCTTCACCAACACTTATTATCTTTCATCTTTTTGAGAAAAGGCATTCTAACAGGTGTCAAGTGACATCTCATTGTGGTTTTAGCTTGTGTTTCCATGATAATTAGTGCTGTTTAGCATTTTTTTCATATATCTGTTGCTTATCTGTATGTCTTTTTTTAATGAGAAATGTTAGTTCAGATCCTTTTCCCATGGTGTAAGTGGGTTATTTGTTTCTTCCTATTAAGTTGCTTGGTTCCATATATGTTTTGGATATAACCCCTTATTGAATGTATGGTTTGCAAATATTTTCTCCCGTCTGTGGGTTGTCTCTTCACTCTGTTGATTGTTTCCTTTGCTGTACAGAAGCTTGTTAGTTTGATGGAATCACATTTGTCCATTTTTGCTGTTGTTGCCTGAGCTTCCTGGGTCAAATCCAAAATGTCATTACCCAGACCAACATTGTGAGGCTTTTCCCCTATGTTTTCTTCTAAAAGTTTTACAGTTTTTACAGTTTCATGTCTTATATTTAAGTCTTTAATCCATTTTAAGTTTGTTTTTTTGTCTTTATGGCGTGAGGTAAAGATCCAATTTCATTCTCCTGCATATGGATATCCAGTTTTCTCAGCACCATTTTTTGAAGTCTATTCTTTCCCCATTGAGTATTCTTGGCACTTTTATTGAAAATCAGTAAGATTATCTCAATAGATGTAGAAAACTCATTTGACAAAAGTCAACATCTTTTAATGATAAACGTTCTCAACAGATTAGGTACAGCATGAATGTACCTCCACACAATAAAGACCAGCTATGACAAGCCACATCCACCACCATACTCAACAGTGAAAACTTAAAAACTTTTCCTCTAAGATCAGGAACAAGAAAAAGACGCCCACTCTCACCACTTGTTTTCAATAGAGTCCTGGAATTCCTAGCCAGAACAATTGGGTGAGGGAAATAAATAAAAGGCATCCTAATAGAAAAGGAAGAAATGAAATTGTTTCTCCTTTCTGACATGAATCTTACATGTAGAAAAGCCTAAAAAAACCCCACCAGAAATTTAAGTTTATTTATTTATTTATTTATTATTTCAGAATATTATGAGGGTACACACACTTTGGTTACATATATGGCCTATGCACTGCCCAAGTGAGAGCTATAATGGTGAACATCCCCCAGACAGTGAACCCTGCACCCATTAGGTGTGAGTTTTCTCATCTCCTCCACCCCCTCCCACCAGGACAACCCCTGATGAATATTATTTCCATGTGTGACATAAGTATTGATCAGTTAGTACCAATTTGATGGTGAGTACCAGTGGTGCTTGTTTTTCCATTCTTGTGATATTTCACTTTGAAGAATGGGCTCTAGCTCCATCCAGTATAATACCAGATGTGTTAATTCACCATTGTTTTTTATTGCTGAGTAATACTCTACGGTATACATATACCACATTTTATTAATCCACTTGTGTATTGATGGGCACTTGGGTTGTTTCCACATCTTTGCAATTGTGAATTGTGCTGCTATAAACACTCGAGTGTGGATGTCTTTATTATAGAATGTCTTTTTTTCCCTTTGGGTAAATACCCAGTGTGGGACAGCTGGATAAAATGGTAGTTCTACTTTTAGTTCTTTCAGGTATATCAGTATTACTTTCCATAGAGGTAGTACTAATTTTCAGTCCCACCAGCAGTGTGTGAGTGTTCCTATCTGTCTGCATCCCCGCCAACATTTATTGTTTTAGGACATTTTGATATAAGCCAATCTCACTGTAGTTAAGTGATAACTCATTGAGGTTTTGATTTGCATTTCCCTGATTACTAGAGAAGTTGAGCAATTTTTTATATGTGTGTTGGTCATTATTCTGTCTTCTTTTAAAAGTTTCTTTCATGTCCTTTGCCCACTTTTTAATGGGGTTGTTTGATTTTTTTCTTGTTTATTTTCCTAAGTTCGGTATAGATTCTGGTTATCAGCCTTTTATCAGATGTATAGCATGCAAATATTTTCTCCCATTCTGTAGGTTGTGTGTTCGCTCTAGTGATAGTTTCCTTGACTGTGCAGAAGCTTTTTAATTTGATCAGGTCCCATTTATTTATTTTTGCTACTGCTGTGATTGCTTTGGGGGTCTTCTTCATAAATTCTTTGCCTAGGCCAATGTCTGTAAGAGTTTTTCCAACGTTTTCTTCTAGAATTCTTATGGTCTCATGTCTTAGGTTTAAGTCTCTTATCCATCATGAGTTGATTTTTGTGAGAGATGAGAGGTGTGGATCTAGTTTCAGTCTTCCACATGTGGTTATCCAATTTTCCTAGCACCATTTATTGAATAGGGATTCTTTTCCCCAGTGCATGTTTTTGTGAGATTTGTCAAAGATCAGATGATAGTATGAGGATGGTTTTGTATCTGGGTTCTCAGTCCTGTTCGATTGGTCTTTTTCTCTGTTCTTGTGCCACTACCATGCTGTTTTTGGTTACTAAACCCTTTTGGTCTAGTTTGAAGTCTGGTAGATTGATGCCTCCCAATTTGTTCTTTTTGCTTAAGATTGCATTGACTAGACTTGGTCTTCTCTGGTTCCACATGAAGTGTAGAATTATTTTTTCTATATCTGGAAAAAATGGTGTTGGTATTTAGACAGGGTCTGCAGGGATTGTGTAAATCACTTTAGGTAGTATAGACACTTTAACAATGTTAATTCTACCGAATCAAGAGCATGGTAGGGATTTCCATCTGTTTACATCCTCTGCAATTTTTTTCTCAGTGTTTCATAGTTTTCTCTATATAGGTCTCTCACCTCCTTAGTAAATGTGTTCCTAAATATTTAATTTTCTTTGGTGCTATTGTTAAAGTTATTGCATCTTTGATTTGTTTCTCATCTCGACTGTTGTTGGAATATATGAAGGCTACCGATTTCTGTGCACTGATTTTGTATCCTGAGACTTTGCTGAATTCATTTGTCAATTCCAGTAGTTTCTTGGGTGAATCTTTGGGGTTTTCTAGATATAATATTATATCATCAGCTAACAGTGGAAGTGTGATCTCTTCTGCCTCCATTTGGACACCCCTGATTCTTCTCTCTTGTCTGATTGTTCTGGCAAGGACTTTCAGCACTATGTTGAGTAGAAGTGGAGATAGTGGGTAACCTTTTCTGGTTCCAGTCTTAAGGGGGAATGCTTTCAATTGTTCCCCAATTCAGTATGATATTGGCTGTGGGTTTATCATATATGGCTTTAATTATTTTGAGGTATGAGCCATCTATGCCTATATTGTTCAGAGTTGTTATCATAAAAGGGTGCCGAATTTTGTCAAAAGCTTTTTCTGCATCTATTGAGAGGATAGTATAGTCTTTGTTCTTGCTTTCATTTGTATGGTTAATTATATTTATAGATTTGTGTATGTTGAACCATCCCTACATCTCGGGGATGAAGCCCACATGATCATGATGAATTATTTTTTTTGATGTACATTTGAATTTGGTTTGCTAGGATTTTATTGAGTATTATTTTAAAATTACTTTTTTTTAGTCATGCTCAATTTAACTCTCTTAAATATTAACCATCTGTTCATTTCATGTAGTTAAAGTATCATATGAACTATACAATCACGGTGTGGTAAGCAGAATAACTGCTTCCCAATATGTCCATGCCCTGATTCCCAAAACCTGTAAATGTTACCCTGTATGTGGCAAAAGGGACTTTGCAGATACGATTAAGTTAAGGATCTTGAGATGGGAAGATCTTGTGGATTACCAAGGTTGGTCCTAAGTATCACAATGGTACTTATATGAGGGGCACATGGGGAGTCAGAGTCAGGGGAGAAGGCAATGTGGTCTCTGAAGCAGAGATTAGAGTGATGCCTTTTGATGGAGGAAGGGATGACAAACCAAAACTTACAGAGGCCGCTAGAAGATGAAAAAGCTCAGAGACAGACTTTCCCCCCACATCTCCACAAGAAAACATCTTGGTGGTAGCCCAGTGATTTTGCACTTCTGACCTCCAGAACTATAAGATGGTAAATTTGTATTTATGCACATTACTAAATTTGTGACAGTATGTTATAGCAGCAAAAGGAAACCAATACCTATCATAAGCACATTCTACTTAGGTTGTTTATAAGCAATAAATATGAAAGAAATGTTTTCAAATAACAGATTAAAGGTTGATTTTAAAGTAATTTTATAATTTATTCAGAATTTATAAATCTTATGCTTTAAAGTATATTTATTCCAATTATCAAGAAGTTTACTTTCATAAATGAACTCTTTTAAAGAAGAGGTAAATTTTCTTAGTTGCTTTTATGCATATATATGTGTGTGTGTGTGTGTGTGTGTGTATATATATATCTAAGCTATCCCATATGTAGGAACATAACTCAGGGAAACCTGTAGCTGGAATCTGTTAGGAAGATGGTAGGCCTGGAAAACTTCCCTTAGGCTTATTCATTTTCAGAGAGGATATGTTAGGGATGACTTCTACCTGGTGGGCCCACTCACATAGTGCCATAGTCTTTGAACAGTTTGGAAGTGCCTAGAGGATAGACATACCTCCTGAAAATGTTAAGTAGAGTTTCTAGAAGGACTTCCATGTCTTCACACTAAAAAGCAGTGTTAGTTGTAGCAGTGGTGTCTTGGTGAGGACTTCAAGGTAAGAGAGTCTGGCCCTTTCCCCTCAGACTAATCTCCTTATACAGGAGATTAACTTCTGTCTCTGTATTAATAATATTTATGTTCTTTTCCAGTATCTATTCATCAACCCATTTTTATAGCAGAATTTCATAAAAATCTCCCCAAAAGATTATTTATATGACTATATTTTTTTGAAAGAAACAATCAATGCATATAGGTTTGAATTTCCTCTGAATATTAGGTAACTTTTATAAACAACTTCATTGTGTCCACTCCTCATAAGCATAAGCATTGACTGTTACTTAAAGTGAACCTTTTAATCTAATATGTTAGAAATTATTTTATTTCCAAAGACTTAATGAGAGTTTATACGTGTGCATGTATATAAGTGTGTATATGTCTATATATGCATATAATTTCATTACTTCTGATTATGAACACAGAAATGTGTGTGTAAGTGTGGGTGTGGGTATGGGAGTGGTTTTTGTGTGTGAAGTTAAGTTTTTGACAGCTAAGCTAGGAGCTTTTCAAAGAAATGATCTTTGGTCTTTTAAATAACTAAAATAATATTTTCCTACCTTGGGAATATGACAACTATAAAATATTAAATATATTTTATGAGATTTCATATATTTTCATTAAACAAATACTTTTATGGCAACTATATGGCATTCAATTATTAATTCTTTTATTTATTTATTGAGCTCTAGATACTTGTAAAATCAAGTGGTCTTGAATATCTCTAGACCACCACAGCATCTTATTTGATTCTTTTTTTTCTAAGTGACAAGGTCAGGCATCCAGATACGGCAGGTTATTTCAAGTGAAATAGGTACTAAAATTAGGTATGAGAGGCTATGAGGAGACCTTTATCAACTACAACAGGCAGTTGACTGAATTTAGTAGGAAGCCAAATACAGAATACTAGCAAGTCCAGAAGTTGCATCATTTTTCTTATCACAGTTAGAAAGAGGAGACACTGAGGGCTGAGATGATTTAGCAACATATACCAACATATAGGCGAAAAAAAATGTTCAGGGATACATGTTATAGCCCATATTCAGAAGTCCAGGAAGGATGCCCTTAAGGGCTGAGTCCCATTTATGAACAAAAGAAACCCAGGTCCAGACTGCTACTGAAGGTTAATATTCCAGCAACTGGGTGGGAGGGAGGTAAGCATAGCATAATATGAAAACTAAGAAGGCATTGGGCCCTAAGCAGGTGACAAGAACAGAGTCAAGGAAGCAGCAGACACTGTAAACTCTGTTTCTTAGACTAAGGTCCATAAAAATTCTTGAGCTCAAAAATGCAGTACTGGAAACACATGATCAGAGTGAGATGGTAGCAGTTCAATGAGGAGAACCTCAGTGGTCACAATTAGACAAAATATTAAGCATGTGGTTTAGATTAAAGGTGATTTATTAGCTCAGTGATGAGAGCTCAGGCATCACTTTCCCCATCAGTTTTAGAGGTGACGTTAACAATAATCTTTCATTACATATTCCATTTACTAGTCCTACTTGCTTAGTCTTTTTAAAAACTACATCCCTTCAGAAATAACTCACAAAACTACCAGATAATTTTTTTCCTTTAAACGGTTTGAATCCATTTTGGACAAATATTATAAAACATTACAGTTTCAGGGTATTCCTAAAATATTTCCATCCAGGATCATGTTTAAACCCACTGTAGATGCTTCAAAACGGGCCATCAGAACTGACTCTTCTCATCCCTTAATCTCTACTCAGACTAGTCTATAGCTCTTTTCTCTGCATCCTTGAAAAGTTATTCATGAATATCACAGCCCTGTGCACATTCTGATTGATCATCATTTATTAGTAACCCACATGACATTTTGTAGATGCTTAATAAGAAAGTTGTTGGTGGGGAGTTGAATATTATATATCTCTAAACATTTATTGTCATCAAAACAACTACAAATGTAAATACTCTTCAGTAATATTCAAAATTGTTTTCCAAATGTAGTAACTTACAATATTAACTTTGAGTTACAGATACACAGATTTATGGCCTTGAATTACTAAAGTTTAGTGTTTTCATGCTGTGTGAGTGTTTGGCACTTACTTTAAATATTCCTCTTATACTGAAGTCCTTGTTTAATGTGGAGTTCAAATGCTGCCAACTTCAAAAGGACAGAAGACCATCATCTATAATGATAGAAATTTTATCATTATAAGAATATTTCAGACAAAAATATCACTCATCCTGTGGATAAACTCAAATTTGCTCTCTAAAGTGTTTTCCCTACGTTATGAATGAGTAATAACTGAAGAGTTTAATGTATAACAATTGCTTTTCTATCACCGATTTTATGAAAGAAACATTTATAATACTTACTTGGGTTCCTGAGGCAAAGGACATTTATACTTAAAATAAGGATATTTGCACTGATATTAACTGCAGCTAAAGAAACTGAAATCAACCAATTTAGCAAATTATAAGGTGAAAGGACAATTTATTAAACTGCATTTGCAGTTTATATATTGAACTCATATATTTCTATAGTTATAGAATCAGGAGAAACATGGATAGTCTTAGTTTATGTTATACATTATTTTTTATTATATTTCTCTATTCTCCTAGATGTTTCTGCCCTAAAGGGCTATGAAATATGTTAGTGCTCTCCGAGGAACTGAATACCATAGATCACACTGTAAGCCCAAAGAGACAAGGGAATATTTGCTTTGTAAAATAACCCAGAGAGAAAAGGAAAGTCACTATGAAAAAGATAGATTCTAATATATCTTTCCATATTAAAACAAACACATACACATATACACTTATACACATGCCAAAAATAATACTGTTTCAAAATATACTAAAGCACCTAAATATGTAAAGCAAATAATAGAACTGAGGGAGAGATAGTCAAAAATACAATAATAATGGGAAGCTTTAGTACCCTACATCCAATCAGACAATTAACAAGAACAGTTTGAACTATGCATTAGACCAAACAGACCTAACAGACATATTCAGTACATTCCAACCAACGGCAACAGGATACACATTCTCCTCAATCACGTGGGGAATCTCCAGGATAGATCATATGTTAAGCCACAAAACAAGTCTTAACAAATTTAAGAGGAGTTAAATCATATCAAGTACCTTTTCTGACCACAATGGTATAAAACTAAAAATCAATAATAGGAGGAAAATTCACAAATAGCTTAAAATTAAATAACATGCTCCTGAACAAGCCATATGTTAAAGAAGAAATGAAGATAGAAATTTAAAAATATCTTGATACAGATAAAAATAGAAACACAACATAACTAAATGCAGTAAAAGAAGTTCTAAGAAGGGAAAGTATAGCAACATCAAAAAGGAAGAAAGATCTCAAATCACCTCATGTTACACTTCATAGAACTAGGGAAAGAACAACAAACTAAGCCCAAAGTTAGTATAAAATAGGAAATAATAAAGATCAGAGCAGAAATAAATGAAATAGAGACTAGAAAAACAATAGAAAAGATCAATAAAACTAAGAGTTTTTTTAAAAGATAAATAAAATCAACAAACATTTAGCTAGGCTAGCTAAGAAAAAAGAGAGAATGCTCTAATAAATAAAATTAAAACTGAAAGAGAAGAAATTACAACGATATTACAGGAATACATAGACTCGTAAGAGACTACTATAAACAATTATATGCCAAAAAATTGGATAACCTAGAAAAATGGATAAATTTCCAGAAACATACAACCCGTCAGGACTGAATCATTAAGAAATAAAAAATATGAACATATTTTCAGCAAGGAGGCTGAATAACAAAGAGATTGAATCTGTATTAAAAAGTCTTCCATCAAAGAAAAATCCAGAGCCTGGAGGTTTAACTGCTTAATTCTACCAAATATTTAAAGAAAAACAACTAGCAATCCTTCTCAAGTGCTTCCAGCAGATCTAAGAGGAAGTAATACTTCTAAACTCATTTTTCTAAGGCCAGCATTATCTTGATACTAAAGCCAGTCAAGTACAATACAAGAAAATAAAATTATAGGTCAATAACCCTAATGAACATAGATGCAAAAATTCTTAACAACTATGCACCAACAATGATCTATTGGAAAAAATAAAAAATATTCCATTTGCCAGCAGCTACAAATAAAAAAATGAAATACTTAGGAACAAGTTTAACTGAGGAGGTAAAAGACCTGTACACAGAAAACTATAAAGCATTAGTGAAAGAAATTAAAGACACAAATATATAGAAAGGCATTCCATGTTTATGTATTGAAAGATTTAATATTGTTAAAATGTCCATACTACTCAGAGTGATTTACAGATTCAGTGTGATCCCTTTCAGAATTATTATCACAATTTTCATAGAGATAGAAAAAACATAATATTATGAAAGCACAAAAGACTTGAATAGCTAAAGCAATCTTGAGCAAAAACAACAAACCTGGAGACATCCAATTATTTCATTTTAAAATATATTACAAAGCTATAGTAATCAAGAAGCATGATACTGGCATAAAAGCAGACACATCATCAAATGAAACAGAATAAGCAGCCCTAAAATGGACCCATGTGTTTATGGTCAATTGATTTTCAACAAAAATGCCAAGAACATACAATAGGAAAATGGACAGTCTCTTCAATAAATGGCATTGGGAAAACTGGATATCCACATGTAGAAAAAAGATCCTTTATCTTATACTATATACAAAAATCAACCTAAAATGAAATAAAGAGTTAAACATAAGATCTGAAATGATAAAACTGCTAGAAGAAAACATAGAGAGAAAGCTCCACAACATTGGTTTGTCAATGATATTTTGGATTTGACCCAAAAAGCTCAGACAGTAACAGCAAAAATAGACAGGTGAGATTATATCAAGCAAAAATCTTCACAACAAAAGAAACAATCAGCAGAATGAAGAGACAGCCTGTGGATTAAGAGAAAATATTTACAAACCATACATTTGATAAAGTGTCAATATACAGAATATATAATGTACTCACACAACTCATTACCAAGAAAACAAATAGCCCACTTTAAATGGGCAAAAGACCTGAATCTCCATTTCTCAAAAGAAGACATACAAACTTCCAAGTACATAAGGAAAAGCTCAACAGAACTAATCATCAGGGAAATGCAAATTAAAACAACAATGAGGTATTACTTCATACCTGTTAGAATGACTTTTATCAAAACAATGAAAGATAACAAATGTTGATGAGGATGTGGAGAAAAGGGGACCCTTGTACACTGTTGGTGGGAAATAAATAAATGAATACAGCCATTTTGAAAAACTGTATGAAGTTTCCCTGAGAAACTAAAAATAGAGTCACCTTATGAGACAGCCATTCCACATCTGGATACAAATCCAAAAGAAATAAAATCATTATTTTGAAGAGATATCTGCACTCCCATGTTCATTAAGAATTATTGCAATAGCCAAGATATGGAATCAACCTAAGTTTATACCAAGGGATGAATGGATATACACAGTGGAATACTATTCAGGCTTAAAATAGAAGAAAATTCTGCTATTTGTGACAACATAGATGACCTTGGAGGACATTATGATAAGCCAATTAAGCCAGACATATAATCTCACTTGTATGTGGAATCTAAAAAAGTCAGACTCACAGAAGTAGAGAATAGAATGGTGTTTACCAGAGGCTTGGAGGGAGGTAGGCAATGGAGATATATTGGTAAAGTGATACAAAGTTTCAATTAGAAACGAGGTACAAGTTTTTGAGATCTATTGCACACCATGCTAAGTATAGTTAATAATATATTGTATATTTCAATATTGCTAAGATAGCAAGTTTCAAATGTTCTCACCAAGAAAAACGATAAGTATGTGAGGTGATGGATATGTTAATTAGCTTGATTTAATCATTTCACATGTATGCATATATCAAAGCAGCACATGATACTGCACAAATGTATGTAACTATTTGTCATTTGAAAATTTAAAAAAATAAAATTTATAAAAGAAACTATATTAAGAAAAAAGAAACTTGCATTTCTAGACCAGTGTAGTTTGCATTCAATTTAGCTATAAATGACAATATGGTTAGATATTTTAATCTCTTATCATCTGTTTTCTAAATTGGTTTTATTTTTGTTCATTCTAAAGAAAACATTGCAATTGTAGATGTTTAAATTCATATAATTACTGTCTTATCATTTATTGTAGACCAATGATACACCATAAATATTTTTTTCACCTAATGAGTTTATTTGCTTAAAATAATCAGGCTTACAGTTTCCATGAATTTAGGGGTGTGGCTGCAATTGATTACATGACAAAGCATAGTTGAGATTTAAGTAGATGCTATGTTATTATAGTCTAGAAATGAAAATTACATATTTTGTAATTTCTTACAATAATAAATATTTAATGTGTCATTTACTCAGGTTGTTGCAAAGTTCAGAATTAATTTTTTTTCTTTTCTTTCTTTTTTTTTAATTTCAGAATATTATGGGGGTACAACACTTTGGCTATATATATTGCCCATGCACTGCCCGTGTCAGAGCTACAATCGTGGTCATCCCCCAAACTGTGCTCCCCACATCCATTCAGTGAGAGTTTTCCCCTCCCCTCTACCCGCCTCCTGCCTGCCCACCCCCTGATGAATATTATTACCCTGTGTGATGTGTTGATCAGTTAGTACCAATTTGATGGTGAGTACCAGTGGTGCTTGTTTTTCCATTCCTGTGACACTTCGCTTCGAAGAATGGGTTCTAGCTCCAACCAGGATAACACCAGATGTGTTAATTCACTATTGTTTTTTATTGCTGAGTAATACTCCATGGTATACATACACCACATTTTATTAATCCACTCGTGTATTGATAGGCACCTGGGTTGTTTCCACATCTTTGCAATTGTGAATTGTGCTGCTATAAACATTCACGTGCAGATGTCTTTATTATAAAATGTCTTTTTTTCCTTTGGGTAAATACCCAGTAGTGGGATTGCTGGGTCAAATGGTAAGTCTACTTTTAATTCTTTGAGGTATCTCCATATTACTTTCCATAGAGGTCGTACTAATTTGCAGTCCCACCAGCAGTGTATGAGTGTTCCTATCTGTCCACATCCCCGCCAACATTTGTTGTTTGGGGATTTTTTGATATGAGCCAATCTCACTGGAGTTAAGTGATATCTCATTGTGGTTTTGATTTGCATTTCCCTGATGATTAGAAACGTTGAACACTTTTTTATATGTTTGCTGGCCATTATTTTGTCTTCTTTTGAAAAGTTTCTGTTCATGTCCCTTGCCCATTTTTTAATAGGGTTGTTTGATTTTTTCTTGTTGATTTTCCTAAGTTCTGTATAGATTCTGGTTATCAGCCCTTTATCAGATGTGTAGCATGCAAATATTTTCTCCCATTCTGTAGGTTGTCTGTTCACTGTAGTGATAGTTTCCTTGGCTGTGCAGAAGCTTTTTAACTTGATCAGGTCCCATGTATTTATTTTTGTTGCTGCTGTGATTGCTTTGGGGGTCTTCTTCATAAATTCTTTGCCTAGGCCAATGTCCATAAAAGTTTTTCCAACGTTTTCTTCGAGAATTCTTATGGTTTCATATCTTAGGTTTACATCTGTTATCCATTATGAATTGATTTTTGTGAGAGGTGAGAGGTGTTGATGCTCAATATCTGTATTGAATAAACTTATGATTAGAATATATCTCTCGTATTCACTTCAATGAAGTTGTTTTCTAGTCTTCACTTTTTCTTTCAATAACTTGATTTTGTGTTTATTAAGTCACTTTAAATTTATTTTTGACAATGAAAAATATACCTAAAAATTATATAAATTAAATGCAGCGTTAATAGTAGATAAAATATACTTTGTCTATTTCTGTTGAAAATTCTTAACTGGATAGTTAAAACTTATTTCCAATTATTTTTTTCATATTTGAATCTTATATTCTAGACAAACCATCTGACTGGTATGGAGTGGCTTTCATAGACCATTTATTTTACATTTTGCTTTGAGAAAGAATCACCCAGACAACTGGCTAAAAATGCATGCTTGGGTGCCCAACTTCCACATGCTCTAAGTATTAAGTTGGTTGTCACCAAAATATCACTATAGTGATTTAGCTTCTTTTTTTTTATTTTTGGAGAGATCTCAGGATCTAAATTTTGAATATTTTACCGTGAAAATATCTATAAAACCTTTAAGGTATTGAATAGCCATTAATAGATACAAGTCTGGAGTTCAGCATCTATTCAATCCATTACAGTAGTTCTCAATGAATAGGGTGACCAAATAATTTATTACATTAAGTAACCTCCCTGAGATTGAAATTTCATATTGAAATATAATATATCACTTGTAAGAATGTCATTATGATTAAATGATATAATGTAAGTAAAAGCCATAGCAAGTGCTTGACATACATGTTATGGATCCAGTAAGTATTATTGTACTGATAGTGTTACTATCATTGAATAGTATAAATGATACACTTCCCAAAATTAATAGGAAAAATGTTTCAGGAACAGTCAAAAGGACCCTTAGATGTTAAAATCAAGATAATCTAAATATGGACACATTAATAGATCAAGAGCATTGAAATAAATACATAAATAAAGGTAAACTTAAAAAAAAGACTCAATGGTGAATGGGATAAATGTTGGATTTTTCAATTTGACTCAAATTTTAACAGGAATAAAAAAAAAGAAGGAACGTGCAAGGGGAAAAAATGGGTTTAAATTTGAAGAATATGGCAAGATGATGGAACAGACTAATCTGCTTGCATGTGGTGATTTGTATTGTAAATAACAAGGTTCAATTTAGTTGAATGGATTCTGAATATAGAATATCTTGAAATCTAGAATGAGAAAGATGAAATTGTTATTAAGCATTGAAGTATAGGGAGGGAGATGAAGAAAATAAAGATTTAAGATTATTAATTTGATGACAGGTAAGTAGAACACACTGAATTGAACATTGACTAGAGATTATTTAGTCTGATAACTTGCAGGTAGTACTTTAGCATTTTGAAGACATTTATGTTATTAAATTGGTATTAAAAATATTTTATATTGAAACTCAGCAATTCTTTTTTCATTTTCCTTCTGAATAGAGTTATAAACTACAAAGAGTCTGATAAGAACTACAGTGGTAAATATTTTGACAGACTGCAGCTTCCCCTGAAATGTCTCCTAATTAAATCCCACAATTACTCAAGGTAACAAAAAGGTAATTTCCTACAATACCAAATTCTTGGCTTCTAGGAGATGTAAATATCATATCTTCTTAATTCTTATGATGAGATTAATTCAAAAAAGATGGTGACAGAGGTTAAGAGGTGCAGTGATTCAACAAAATTCAAAAGTACATCTCAATTTTTGTTGCCTTTAGAATCATCTAGAGAACTTATTTAAAACTCAGATTTCTAGACTTCAAACCAACTGAAATTCTAATCAATTAGGTTTGAGATAATATTCAAAAATTAGTAAGTTAAGATGTGTTCCTGAATTCTGAAACTGTTGATTTGCTGAATACATCTTGGGCAACATTATTCTCGAGTTAAGAGTCAAGCCATTTCCCTAATGAGATGTTATTCCACTGAAATTAATTTGAGAATTTATTTAATCCTCTAATGCTGCGAAGATTCTTACTACTCTATAAGAATATAATATATAAATTTGGAAAAACAAACACTGTAATGTATTAAGACAGAAATCTGAGGTATTTTACTGTACTTCACAGATTCAGGTGTTCATTTTTTTCTGAAATAGGGCTGATGGAATCTTCCATGTGGTTAAACCTGGTATTTATTGTTTTATTTAAAACAATTTTCATGATAATTTAATAATTGACATTTTATAAAGTTCATATTGGTTGCGCTTATCTCTGCACAATTCATTCTTACTACTTGTATATACATAGTTTGTCAAACATACCTCACACTCCTTTGTTACAGATTAATGATTCACTCATCAAAGTGTTTGAATCCACAACTGTGGAATAAAGGTAGGAATCAGAGAAGGCAAAATGGACAGGATGTTCAATGGTATCTTATCAGAGCTACATTCTGGAAAAGCCAACTCAGGGAGGACTCGGTTTTCAGTCCTGATCCTGACACTGCCCATGACTTCCCCATGTATTCGTATAGTTGCTCTAACTTACCAATCTACAGAGGAACAATATATAGATAACCTCAGGATATAGCAATCCTTCACAGTGCAGCATTTTTTCTAATTATATTATTTTTGAATGAATATAATGCAGCTCATCCTACTTTGGAGTATAAGATTTAAATGAAATAATGCTTATGAAAGTGCTTTAAAATCTATTGAGTCTTTAAGCAGTATTCTAATAATAGAAGACAAATTTTATATTTAGAAAATCATACTTTTTAATTCAAAAACATTATACTAGTCCTAAAATGTTCAGAAATATACACTAAAATAAAAGAAAGAGCAAACTAATCAGCAAAATATTGCTAGCCTAAAGTAACCAATGTTTACTACTGGAATACATTCTTCCTAACAGCTCTCATTCGTTCTTTGTTTTGCTTTGTTTCATTTTGTTTTTGAGGCAGTCTTGCTCTGTTGCCCAGGCTGGAGTGCAGTGGCATGAATCTAGCTCACTGCAGCCTCGAACTCCTGGGCTCAAGCTATCCTCCTGCCTTAGCCTCTGTGTGGCTGGGACTACAGGCACATGCCTCATTGGGTTTTGGAAGGAAATTTCAGAATTTACAATTTTTAACCAATTTTTAAAATAATATTAAACATTACTAATATTCAGAGCATGGATTGAAACTGTCGCATGAAATTCTCTCCCTCTGATGCATTCTGAAATGCAGTACTTTCAGAATACTGCAATCCATTGCCATTTTTGTGCTACAGAATGGTATAGATGTTGTCATTTTATTTTTGGAAAGACATTTAAATGGTAGACTATTTTAAATACAATGTAATAGCATGGAGAATAAGGTTGAAATTAACCTGTAACACAAACAGATTTGCTAGCTGTCCATGAAAAAAAATTATAAAGCTTGGAAAGTTTGTCAGCTATAAACACACTCATGTATCAACATTTAAAATATTGGAAAATAGCAAGTTCTAATCTGATAAGTGAAGTCTATTAAATAGCAGGTTGCATAATAATGTTTTTCCCCAATATAATTTATTAAATAGTTAATGCTTTTCATAATTAATTTAAATATCATCTTCATTAAATATATTTCCCTACATAATGATAAGGCTTTTTCTAGACTTTAGACTTTCTATTTATTATATTTTGTCTACCTTTTACTCCTCTCTGACATACTATCATTTTAATTACCATAGCTTTAAAATAAGTTTGGATATTCTAAGGAATATACCCCAAATTTTTCTTTTTCAACATTTTGTTAGTGGCATTTTCACATTTCTAATTCTGTATAAATTTTTAGAAAAAGATTTGTAGTTTAAAAATAAAAATTCTAATCAGATTTTGTGTGAGATTGTATTGAATTCTTAAATTGATTCAGTATGAACTGACATCTTCACACTATTGAATCTTCCGAAATAAATCAAGTTGAACCTCTGTGCTTATTCAGCATTACTTTTATGTCTCCCATGTAGCAAGACAACATAGCATAATTGTTTTAAAAATAAGTGGACCCAGAAGTCAGCCTTTTATTATGAATTGTGTGACTTTGAGCAACTCTTAATAAAAAAAACCCTTTTTCTGATGCATAGGGTTTTAGTAGGGGTTAAATGAGTTATACAAAGAATATAGAACACTGCATTTTACAAAATGAGCTTACAATAATTATTAGCTACTATGAGGTCCTACACGACATTTTTTATACATGTACTAGATTTATTTTAGTACAATTGTTGATAATTTTTCTAATTATCTTCTTATAATTTATCCCATAGATTAATACTGATATATAAGCTTTTGATTTGTTAAATAAATCATATATTTATCTTGCTAAACTCTTTATTATGACCATTAATTTGTCAGTTGATTCTTTAGATTTTTCACTTGCTAGCTAACTTCTACTTTATCTGTCTTTTTTTAACTTGTGTGTTCCTCCAGAGATTCAAAATGATAATGAATAATGTAATTCATAATGTTTTTTTTGCTTATTTCTGACTTTAATAAAAATTTTTATCACATTTTACCCCTAATTTGATGTTTAATATTAAATTTTTGCTAATATATTTTTATAGCTTATAAAAGAAATGAAGGTCTCTCTTGTTCCTATTTTAATTTTTTTTATTTTCACTGTGCATTACATTTTAGTGAGTGCTCCTTATTTTTTTTCTATTGAGATTACCATGTGGCTCTTAGAGGACTTAGAGTCCTTCAATCTGTTAGTGTAGAGAATTATTAAATTCTGTTGTGTATGACTACAGTTGTGTACTGAGAGGTCCTAAATGAAAGATCTCATTCTCTTCCCTAGACCTATCAATAGCCATTGGTGGGGGGGCTATATTTGTTTGCAAAAGGAGGAAAAAAAGGTCAGAAATACAGATTGGCGGTTTTTGGAGTTATTATATCTTAATCCTAGGTATACCAATCCTTAACATTATGTTACTATGAGTATTAAATGAGATCATGTATACCATATGTATTATGTCTGTGTGTATATATATACACACACATATACATATATATACAAAAATATGTATATTATATATACACAAAGAGAATGACATAGCATGCACACATACACACAAACTATTTGATCACAATGTCAACACGGTAAAGTTATTCAATAAATACTGATTACTATTTTTGAACATTTGATAATAATTAACAATTAAACCACCAATTATATAATTACAAAATTAATGCATATTTATAAACTTTGATAAGTGGCTATAAGAAAACTACTGAATGATAAGAGATTTCATAAGATAATAGGGTGGTGACTTCATCTCTGAGATTGTAAGAGAGTTCCTTAAAAAAGTGGGTCTTAAAACACGGGAGGAGTTTATTAAACCAATGGAATTGGGTAGAAGTTACATATAGGCAGAGTAAACAACATGAACGAAGACATTGAGGCTGGATAAAGCCATACATTGTAATTATATAGGACACTAGAATTTTGACAGCAGTAGATGGAGCATTGCTACTTCACATTATATGTAAACTAAACCACTGTTTCTCAAAGTGTGGTTCTCACTGAGATTAGGAAAATGTGCCAGAATGTAAGCCAACTGTCTCTGTAAGTACCTGCTTATTTCTTGTTATGTTTTTTTTTTAATATTAAGAGTTTTGGAATGAAAGAGGCAATGATTAATTTACATTTTACTGTAAGCTACTTAATCATTCCAGACCTACATTATGAGTACCACTTATATCTGCAGCGAGGGTGGTGATCTCATTTGTTTGGTGCGATATTATGAGCCCTAAAAATGGGAGAATTTATGGAATAAATTAGGCATATAATTAATATTGAACATTACCTTTGGGATGAATGTATAATATAAATACCTAGTAAACTATTTAGATTATCCTAATAACTGTTAGGTTAGGATACTATTTTAAACAAACTCTTGTTGGTTACATTTATAAGAAATAACATGGATAAAATTATTCAATTACAGAGTCCAAAAAGAAAAAAAAAATCCTAAGGGAGTATTATGGAATGATGACAAAGAATGTATATTTGAAAATGATTATTATATTCTAATTTGTATTTTTACATAAATTATGTTTGTATACACACACATATATATTATTGAAAGACTGATTTAAGAGCACAAACTCATTGAGCTAAACATACTAGAAACTGGCTCTGAACTGAAGTTCATTCCAGTAGCCTCAGAACACCACTGTGGTCCAACAGTAATATAGATATATATAAATAAAACCTTTTTTCTCCTGATCTTTGGAGAGAGGACATTTGTATTAGTGAAGGTCAAATAGATGCCCCTAGAAATACCTCCTACCTATTAAAATATGAAGCCAAAAGCAATACATCATTCCTTGGATGGGTTATAAGCATTGGTGCCCACCAAGGACTTGCAGGATGCAATGGTAATGTTTTCTATCTCTTCTCAGTTAACGTCACTGATTTGACCTGTACAGACAGCAGATGGATTTTGAAGAATAAAAATGGAATGTCATTATCTTAATTAACTAGTGATTTTTATCATACCTGCTAGTGCAAATGTGATATCTTTACTAGAACGTATAATACAACTTTAACACCTGGTATACTGTTATTATCTAGACAATGCTTTTGTCTGTATGTCTGTACATAAAGACCATAAGAAGACCGCTGCTTCAGCTTTCAAAAGCAGCAATACATTTTAAATGTCCTAACTCAAGGATATATCAACTCTTCCCTTCACTGTCACAGTCTATTCTCCATGAACCTTGAGCATCTCTCCATTACCTAGAAAAACATGCTGCTCCATTATATCAATGATATCACGTGGTTTGGATCTTTTGAGACACATGCATTCAGTAAAATAGGAAATAAATCATACAAAAATCCAGGAACTGCCAACTTCAATAAAATTCCTAGAAGTCCAGAAATATGAAGTCTGTCAAGATATTTCTTTTAAGGTAAAGAATAAGTTGCTGCAACTGGCCCTTCCCAACAACAGGAAAGAAAAACAATGACAAGTGGACCTCTGAATTAGGGTGTCAATGTGCACTTAATCTGGGAATTAGCTTTTACCATTTACTGACTAGCCTAAGAGCTACCAGTTGTGAGTGGTGCCACAAGCAAAAGAAGAATCCATAGCATGTCTGATCTGTTGTGCAAGCTGCTCTACCCCTGGAATTCTATAAAAAGGTAAAGTGGTTGGTGGCATATCTGTAGCAGATATCAAAGCTCTATGGGAGACTGCGCAAGACTTTATGGTCAAATAAAGTGGAAATATTTCAGTGGAAATGTTTAAGTTTGGGAGGAAGCTATGCCAATAAGTATCTCATATTTAGAAAAGGCATCTAGTTTGCTCCTAGGCCCTAGTAGAGACTGCATGCTTAATTATTGCCCACCAAGTTACCATGTGACCTGAGCTTCCCAACATAAACTAGGTGTTTCTTGATCCATTACCCTATAAAGTCAGTGTGCATAGTGGTAAAAGCACCCCATTACCACATAATAGTGATGTGTACAAGATCAAGCTCAAGTAATTCCTGAAGGATAAGTAAGTTCCATCATCAAGAGGCTCAGATTCTCCTGATTCGTACTTCTGTTACATTGCCTCCTCTCCTTCAACCCACATTTACAGCCTCTCTGACCAGATGGCTGAGAAAGCAAATTTACAGATAGATGTGCATACTCTATATAAAATGCTGGCACTATTAGATAGTGGACAATTGGTGTACTACAGTCCCACTTCAGACACTGCCTTGAAGGAAGGCTGCTGGTGAAGAAAAATCCTTTGAATGGGCAGAAGCAGTATATCTGAGCATACATTTTTCCTAGAAGCTGTGCCGGAGGTAAGCAATCATAGTTTGTGGACAATGGATTGGGTGGATTCATTACATGAGAAAATATAGAAATTAACATTAAATTATTAAGATATTTTTATATTTAATTCATATGTATGAATATTGGGTATTTTTAAAGACAAATAGCACGTCATAATGAAATTAAATATCAAGTGGGGGTTCATGTCTTTTGATTGAACTTTTCTCAATAAAAGTAGACCAATGTGAGGTATAAATTTTGATTACAAGGAAAACAAACTAGTGGTTCAATCTATTGATTTTAAGAGATGTCATAAACTCTTGCAAGGGCTAATTCAATCATTTGGGAAATATTTATTGAGCATTTACTCTACTATTCTTTATAGTTCTAGGTGCATAGTTTTAGGATTAAATAAGGCAGACTAGCTCCCTGCTCAGCTACTCATGAAATCAATGAGGTTTAGTAAAGTCTACACATTTCTAAAATCTTTTCTCTTTTGAGGTTAATATTATATCTATTTGTAAATATCATTAGATTGTTTATTATTTTCTTCTTGTTTGCATGGGCTATAGCAAAATAAAGTATGTTTTAATAAGAAACATTTTCCCCCAAGTCCAATAAACACATATATGTATTGGTGCAGTAAAGAATGAAGAATATCCATGAAAATGAAGGTCTCTTTGAATTAAATAAAGGAAAATGCATTTTGTTTTGTAAATAGAGAGTAAATAACTTTTTGTTAACCCATCAAATAGGCTCTCAATGAAAATACTATGCTGCTCTTTATTTGGCTAAGATATGGTCATTGTTTTGACTGAAAGAAAACTATTTGTAAAATACATTTTGTGTATACTAATATGTATTTATATATTCCAGAGATATGTTTTTCTTAAGTTTTATGATAAAAGATGCTATTGAAATGCAAAATTCAATAATTACATACGGAATATGTGAAATCAATAATTTTTGTATATCTGATTAGAGTTTCTTAAATAATAAAAGCAAATACTTCCTATTTCTCATTCCTACTGCATTACACTATAATACCCTATACCCCCATCAGTTTAACTTCAGCTAAATACTCATGTATTTTGATTAAACTTTAGAAGGTAATAATCTTGCTAAGTGTCCACACACAAAAAATGTATAGAAAGATGAACCAAATCAAATGTTTTCTCTTTATTAAAATTTCTTGCTTTTGCCATTATATTAATAGTTGCTGCTCAGATACTTTGCTCTTTTTTCATGTGGAGAGTGGTTAGGGATGGTACCTGGAGGAAGGATCAGCACAGGAGAAGGGACAAGAAAAAAGTGGCTGGTAGCGAGTGAGACTATGAAGGAATTAAACAGGAGCTAAATACCTGGAATTAAAAAAAAAAAAAAAACAGAGGAAAGCTAAAATGGATAGCTGTACAAAAAGGTTTTAACTAGAAAATTATTAGGACAATAGTCTACACTCTATGTAGGTTTTAGTCGGGAGATAGAATGTAGCTTAGAATAAAGGAGAAGTAAGAACCTAAGTATTTATGAACTGCAAACTGAAGCTCTATTTATAAGAAAGTCATGTTTTTGACGGCTCTAGACTATCATTTTAGATTTCTGCAATGTTTATCTCAAAATAGCTGCACTACTTTGTAGTTACCTACAAACTGCTGCCCATATACCTTGCCCAAATGACAAATTTCTGCTACTTTAATTTCCTCCTTTGAATTTCAACTTGTTGCCATGGATATTTTGAGACTTGATGGTTCTTTGCATCTCACACCTTTGTATTTTTCTTTGTCAGATGCCTACTTTCTGCTTTTACTACTAGTAAGCATATGCTGCTCTTGTCTGAGCCTTCTTTGGTTCCAGATTCTTGAAGTGTTTTTGGTGGATTTCACTTTATGCTCATTCTCCATCCCTCACTCAGCACTGCCCCATATATCCAAAAATCAGCATGCAGCCCATCCGGCTGCTTCCTAAAGGCATTAGGAGAAACATTATTTATTTTGGAAAATGAAAGAAGACATTTGAGGACCATATTCAGACATACTGAGAGATAGTGCTGGAGTTTAACCACAGATTATGAAATTTGATTGACTAGTATATGAAATCTCTCTAATCATTAGTTTTTACAACTCTAAAACAGAGATAATAGCTACTTCATAAGCTTGTTGTAAAGATTAGGAAAAAATATTTGCCCAGCACTTACATGTCTCCAGGAACATAGTTTGTGCTCAATAATGAGCAATTATTACCCTGGATTTTCCAAAGACTAACTGTTTTATTGATTCTTCATCATCCCCTTCTGTAGAGGCATGAATTAATGTCTTCACTTCTTGCTGTGCTGTGTCAGACTAAAAGAACATTAGATATCGTGGGCTCTTTTCTATGAAAGAACTTAGCAGTGTGCAAGTCTGGGGAGAAGAATTCACATCCCACCCAAATGAGGTCAATGAATTACAAGCATCATTTTTCACGTGAGCCAGCTTCTAGCCTCCTGAGGGGCTGAGTATCTGCAACGGATTGTGAGGGAACTTCTCTGAATGAAGATGGTGCCATTAATAAAATGAGCAGTGACTGTCTCTTCCTTTCATGGAGACAGCTGCAACTTGTTCACAGAGTAGATTCTATTACTTGGCCAGTCCTTCTTATAAAGCACTATAATGTTGTTTAGATTGTGTTAATAGTGTTTTTTAAGAGCTCTTATCTTTTTGAAATGTTTCTTTGACATGATGTCATCTCTGGGAATTATTTTAAAATATTCTATTAGTGTGGTGATAAAGAAAGTAGAGGTATAGAAGAAATAGATGAAAGAAAATTGGCCATGCATTGTTAAGTTGGAACTGGGTGATTGGTACATAAAAGTTCCTTATAACTATATTTTGTATATATTTGAAAACTTTCATGATGAATTAAACCAAAAGGCAAAAGTGTGTACAAGGGGACCTGTTTCCTATGCCTTAGGATATGTTGGGTCAGAAACTATTTCCAAGGCCTTAGGCCAGTGGTTCTCAAACTTTACAGTAAATTATATCACCTTGAGGGTTTTTAAACACAGATTGCTGGGACCTACTCCCAGTATTTCTGATTCCCTAGGTCTGGGGTGGAACCTGAGCAATATTTAAGAAGTTCTCAGGTGAGGCACATGGTTTTGGTTGAGAACCATTGCCCTAGGCCACAATCAGCTTTACAATTTTTACAGCCTGTCCCCTGATGGTCATTTTTCTCAAAATAAGATAGACTATATTATTTATGGTAAAATTATAAACTAATAAATGTAGTGTGCTTTTTGTAAATACACACTGCCCTTTTTTTTGCAAATTTAAATAGGAATTTACATTTGCAAAAGCTGAGGATCTACTTAGAATTCTCTTTAACTTAGTGTCTTGTCTGTGTTTTTATTCTCAGGTTTTTTTTTTAGTAATATCTATTTTCTTTTACTGTAATTATTAATTTATAGCTATTATTGTGACTTATCTGAAAGAATACCTCTCACTGATCATCATTTTGATTTTTACATTAGGAAAATATTAGATTTTCATTATTAGGCAAATATCAAGTGTAAATATTGACAATTCTATGGAATCCAACAAATTCGATCTACTGTTTCAATGGAAAACAATATACTTTCATACTTATTGCAAATATTGAGTATCTGAGGTTGACGTAGGAAAATAGAATTTTCAAAAATGTGTTAGCTGGCGTTCAAATTTAGACTTTTTGATACACGTACTCCTGACTATTCTCTTAGAGAATTGACTAAAATAGGATATTAATTTTTTAATAAACACTTTAGGAACACTTGAGAACACATTCATAGTCACAATATACTTTATTTCAAATTTATAAAAAATGCAAGAAAATGAGTCCACTTTCTGTTTCAAAGTTTAGTTTAGAACTAGAGTACTACGAGGAATATGACACTGTGGTAAGCAAAATAATGAGATTCCCCTATAATCATCCCCATCCAAGAAAAAAAAAAAAGGAAAAATAAATCTCCATATTCTAATTTCTGGAATTTGTGAATATACTATGTTACAGAATAAAATTAGGATGAAATACAACAAAGGGAATTTATGTTATGGTTAAAATTAAGATTATGACTTGCATGTAATGCAAAAATTTTCAGACAGTGTGAGCACATGGTTATGCTTTTTTAGAAAACAAGGCATCTTTTGAGAAGTTTAAAACATGACCTTATCCATTTTGCATAGAAAGTTGGATGATAATTTATTCTGAACAAGGCTGAAAACACTTCAGATTCTTATAAAATTACTTTTACTTTTACATGGACATCAGTGTAATCATTAAGTAATACAGGTTTTATTAAGACGTTTTTATTTTGAAAATACCAGATCATAAGTTTTCTTTTATGTTATTTTCCATTATTATCAGTTTATTCATATCACATATATTTAGAATTTTTCTTCTAAGCCAACACTGTACCACATATTGAGAATACAAAGATGGATAACTATGATTCTCCATCTTTAAGTTTATGCCAGAAAAATGGGAGAAAGACATGTATGTAAAATAAGCTACTGCAGTTCTGTGCAAATGTCTTATCAATTTTACTAAATACTCTTCTATTATTCTTAAACTTAATTCTATTGAGTAAAATTAGTAAGAAAATGTAAAATAGCAGAAGTGGGAAAGGGTATCTCTATAGTTTCCCCAAAGGAATTAATTAGCATTGCAAAGTTAAAGTTATTAAAAGATTTAACATAGTGTTCTCAATAAATTTAACGAGACTTTTCTGCTACCTTATTAGTTAAAACAGTTTGAAAATATATATTTTAGTTGTATTTATTTTCACAAACCTTATCATTCCTCCCTTATTACTCCTCTGTGTCTACCTACACATATAAATACATATAAAATTTCTTTTTTTCTTTTTTTAAAATTTCTGAGTAAATTACTTTTGCACCACCTGAGTCAGAGCTACAAGAGTGCCCATCTCCCAGACAGCATGCACTGCATCCATTAGGTGTGAATTTACCCATTCCCTCCTCCCCACTTCTACCTGCCAGACACCCTATGAATGTTACTTCCCATATGTGCACATTAGTGTTGATCAGTTAGTACCAGTTTAATGGTGAGTATATGTGGAGTTTGTTTTTCCATTATTGTGATACTTCACTTTGAAGAATGGGCTCCACCTCCATCCAGGATAATACAAGAGGTTCTCCATCTTTTTATGGCTGAGTAGTACTCCAAGGTATATATATACCACATTTTATTAATGCACTCAAGTATTGATGGGCACTTGGGTTGTTTCCACATCTTTGCAATTGTGAATTGTGCTTCTATAAACATTTGAGTGCAGATGTCTTTTTTATAGAATGCCTCTTTTTCCTTTGGGTAGATACCCAGTAGTGGGATTAGTGGATCAAATGGTAGCTCTACCTTTAGTTCTTTCCATAGAGGTTGTGCTAGTTTGCAGTCCCACAAGCAGTGTATGAGTGTTCCTATCTCTCCGCATCCATGCCAACATTCATTGTTTGGGGACTTTTTGATAAAAGTCTTTCTCACTGGAGTTAAGTGATATCTCATTGTAGTTTTAATTTGCATTTCCCCGATTATTAGAGATGTTGAGCATTTTTTCATATATTTCTTGGCCATAAGTCTATCTCCTTTTGAGAAGTTTCTGTTCATGTCCATTGTCCACATTTTAACGGGGTTGTTTGATTTTTTCTTGCTGATTTTCCTGAGTTCTATATAGATTCTAGTTATCAGCCCTTTATTGTATGTATAGCATGCAAATATCTTCTCCCACTCTGTAGGTTGTCTATTTGATGTAATGATAGTTTGTAATGGCTGTGCAAAAGCTTTTTAATTTGATCAGGTCCCATGTATTTATTTTTGTTGTTGCTGTGATTGCTTTTGAGGGCTTCTTCATAAATTCTTTGCCTAGGCCAATGTCTAGAAGAGTTTTTCCAACATTTTCTTCTAGAATTCCTATGGTTTCATGCCTTAGGTTTAAGTCTGTTATCCATTGTGATTTGATTTTTGTGAGAGGTGAGAGGTGCAGATCTTGTTTCAGTCTTCTGCATATGGCTATCCAATTTTCCCAAACCCTTTATTGAATAAGGATTATTTTCCCCAGTGTATGGTTTTGTCTGCTTTGTGAAAGATCAGTTGGCTGTATGTGGATGGTTTTATATCTGGGTTCTCTGTTCTGTTCCATTGGTCTATATCTATGTTCTTTTGCCAGCACCATGTTGTTTTGGTTCCTATAGCCTTGTAGTATAGCTTGAAGTCTGGTAAATTGATGCTTCCCAATTTGTCCTTTTTGCTTAAGGTTGCTTTGGCTATACAGGGTCTTCTCTGGTTCCATACAAAGCACAGAATTATATTTTCTAGATCTGTGAAAAATGATGTTGGTATTTTAATAGTGATTGCGTTGAATCTATAGATGACTTTGGGTAGTGTAGACATTTTAACAGTGTTGATTCTGCTGATCCATGAGCATGGTATGGTTTTCCATCTGTTTATGTCCTCTGCTATTTCCTTCCTCAGTGTTTTGTAGTTCTCCCTGTAGAGGTCTTTCACCTCCTTAGTTAAATATATTCCTAGGTATTTTATTTTCTTTGTTTGTAACACTAAATATATCATTTTACTTTAGTTATACAGACACCCAATTGTTCAAACAGAAAAAAAATATAACTTAGATAGGAAAGTGTTTATAAAAATGTTAATGACCCTTTTTATTAAATCTCTAAAAGAATAATCAGGACAATTTTTAGGGCCAGAGTTTACTTCAGTGTGAATAAAATTGATTTGAACTTGAAATAAAAGGACAATTATTTTTAAGATTTATCACATCTGCATTGTGATTATTTTCAGTGTTCTATTTGTTGTAATTTTATTGCATCATAAAGAATTAATACACACTGTATTCTGTGGAGATCATTGTATTATGTTCATTCACTAAGTTTCACTATTCTAAAATACATCATGATTTTCTAGAGAATATAAAAAAATCTTCAATTTATTGGGCAAGTAAAACTTACTACCTATATTAGTCACTGTTATGTGTTAGTTAACACTGAAAAAATTAATAGGGTTGTCATGTGTAGATAGGTTTTTTTCTATGATGTACTTCTGTGCCATGTTAGTCTGTTAATATATTTCACTTAAATACACAACATTATATTTGTAAGTACAGCAATTGTAATTGATTGTGTTTGAGTTTTTTCTTATCTTGCCTCCAAAACTTGTTAATGTAGCAAATGGAATCAGAAAAGATTAGATTACAGAGATTTTTAACTAACCCAAATTGATTGAATTTACATAAAATATTCAGGTATAAGCAAATTCATTTGGTAAGTATTTTGATGTAATTATATATATATATATATATATATATATTCACAGCAGATTTTTTCCTTTTTAATGTGCTAAACATATAAGGAAGTACATCATATTAAGATTTTGATGGTTGCATCTTTGTATTTTCATTGAAGACTGATAGATTTTACACACACACAAGACTTAGAAAAATATTGCCTTTCCTCATCCCCTCAGGTCCCCAACATTATTTTCTCAAACATTATTCCATATTTGTTTCATCAGTAGATATGATAGACAATTATGGAAGTACATTCTGCCATCCATGCATGGTTGGTTTAGTTTGCATTACATTTATGAGGTTGGCCAAATCATTGAGGTATCTTTTCTCCCTATTCAGCTCTGTTCTTCCCCTCACCTAAAGCAAGCCCTTCCTACTCTACTCAAGGCCTTCCATATAACCTCTGGCTTTCCCATTCAGTGATTAGAAAATTACTCATCCTCCTTAACACCTTTTGAAATCTGATCTTCACTTACATGCCATAATTGGAAAATGCCTGTTCACTAAACAGGCTGATTTCCTGTATCCTTCTATTTGTTATCCATTTCTGATTTTCAAAGCTCTGCTGTTGGATTCACTTACTGTCTTCCTTTTTTCCATAAAGCTACTTCTAGATCACCACACCTATCTCATAATGAGCATCATTATCTTCATTATCATGATTCCATGGCATCTCATGGCATCTGTCTGCCTCATTGCTATTGTTTTCCTTTCCACTCCAGATTCATTGAGAACTTCAGCAACAGGTTCACTGTATTCTCTACCTCATAAAATCACTTGCTGAAGCTTCCAGAAAGTTCTGAGACATTCTAAAGAAAGCAAATGAATAAGAAATTCTGTTTTATAAATCTTTAAAGAGAAAGAAATAGATAGAGTGGTTTGAGCATTGTGATGAGGAAGCAGTGGACTTTGTCTTATTGGTAGGTAAGTTATCTTGTTTCTGTATAGTAGTATATAAAATTTCACAAAATTGATTAAGAGGCATTGGGACGTTGCATACATTAAACAAAAAATTTAAGGTCAAGGGAAAAAACTTGATTTAAGCTAAGGACTAATATGGAGCTTAGGAAAATAAAAGATTAGGCAATAGTTGTTATATATTCTGTTGCTTGATTGCTGAAGATAGTCAATCTCTTGTACTTTCTTATATATTTTTAAAAATTATATAATTGGAATGAGGATAATTGGTTTAGTTTAAAAATTATTGGGCAACTACAGGACTATGTTGAAATGCAGATAACTTTCAGAACTAAATCTACTAGTATTTTTAATACCATTTAGTTTTCAAGAAGATTTACAAGGGACCCTAGTAGAAGTTGGAGAAAGGAAGACCACACATGTTAAGCCATGACCATGATCTATGTGAGATAAAACTGCTCACGTGTAGGGATTATTCAGTAATACGTTCAGCTACACAATTCTCAAACTTACTTTTGTATCAGAATCAACTGGGGAGCTTACTAAAAATGTGGACACCTAAAACTCACCATCAAAGATTTTAATACAAAAGTTCTGAGGACAGCCTTACTCATTTTCACTTTTAACAACCACCCCTGGTTATTTTAATGTACTTCAAGAATTAAGAATCAGTGCATATACCAGGTGAGTTTTCCAGAATAGAGCTGCAAGGAACTTGGAAAAACCTTTCTCCTAGAGACATTTATTAAGCTGACAAAATTACAAAAGTCAAGTATTCAAATTTCTACAGATGGATCAAGGGCTTACATAAATTGAGAAGCATTTTATTCAACCAAATTATGAAAACTTGGTAAGAAAAGTGGGAGGCTATGGCATGTGAGCTAGAGACTGTGCCCATGACCCCACCACTCTGTCTTGTGTAGGAGCTGACCCAGTGGGCTCAGCAGCCCGTTAGCAGTGTGAATTTCCCCCAGATCTCTGGGCAGGAGAGCTATTTTGTATAGTTTCAGCAGCTCATGAACATTAGAAAATGCATTTTTCACAGCTCTATGAGGTGGAAGATTTTTATTGAGTGACTGGGGTCAAACAGGTGGCAGGTATTTCCCACCCCTCCCAACTCCCACTGCACATTGAAGAACCAAGTGGTGAAGAGAGCTGTCCCCCTTTCCCATAGAGCTCTGTGTTGAAAAAGAGCTTCCTTAGTGTGCTTGGCAAATGAATGAAAGCTCAGATCAACCCCAGTCTCCTAAAGAATAAGATTTATTCTGAGTAGATTGGCCAGGTAGTGAACATTGACACATGAAACCATCATCCTTGTCTCTGGGCTTCAGAATATCCATATAGGACAGTGGCAACAACCAGATGGCAAGGCCAGTTCCTATCCCATTCTCTCCAAACACACACAGACACTACTATAAAGAAGAACAAGTTAGGGCGGCTGATATACAAGTTCCCCTTTCTCCTTTAGCTCCTGCTCCATGTCTCAGGATTTGTTAAGTGGAGGGTCCTAGAAAACCTCAAATAGTGGTGACAGCTGGCTCTTGCCAAGGGGTTTGACTTCGCTGAATAAGATTATAGCACATTTTATATTCCAGGGTACTGGTGAAAAACAATAGACCAACCAGGTAATAATGAGTGGAAGCTAACAGCTAGTGTAATACAAAAAATAGATTTGAACATCCAAATCTAGTGGGAAGATAAAATAGGAAGACAAAAAGAAACCTGCTACAAGTTGGTTGTCCTTGGGGGTCAGGAAGGCTATGTGAAAGCCCAAGGCTAATGCCCTCTGAGGAGTAAGCATCCATGCTGTGCACTGGGGGGAGATGAGCAGCTGAACAAGCCTGCAATCAAACAACACTCATAACCAGCTCTTGAGACTTGGGGGATGGGGGACTCAGCGTTAAGGGTTGTTACTCTGTACTATTTAACACATCTAGTTTGCAATGAAAATTTATGAGCCATACAAAGAAACAGTAAAGTGTGACTCACACACAGGTAAAAAACCAGGCAGAGAAAATTACTAGGAATGCGTGTAAATTTTGGAATTGACAGAAGAAGTAGTTACCATACATATTATAGTAGCTATTTTAGATATATTTAATGACCTAAAGGAAAATATGATTAAAGAAATAAAGGAACGAAAAATATAATGTTTCCTAAAATGGAAAATAGTAATGAAAATAAAGAAATTATGAAAAGAAGAACTAAATGAAAATTCTGAAGTTGAAAAGTATAATGATAAAAATGAAAAATTCACTGGAAGCACTTAACAGTAGATTTGAGCTGGCAAAACAAAGAATCAGTAGATTTGAAGACCAATTGATAGAGGTTGAGCACTCTAAAGAACAGAGAGAAAAAAACAATGAAGAAAATGAACATACCCTCAGAGAAATATAGGCATTATTAAGTATGCCAACTTACATGTAGTGGAATTATCAGAAAGAGAGGAGATCAAGAAAAACATAAAATAATATTTAAAAAACAATGGCTGGAAACTTCCCAAATTTGTTTAACATGTTAACCTACATTATCTTTGGAATTACTAAAGAGGATAAATAGAAAATGTATCATCACCCAAATGCATTTCCAAACTTTGAAATGCAAGGCAAAGAGACAATCTTGAAAGTAGAAAAATAAAAATGACTCCTCTTGTAAAATAGAACTCCAATAACATAAATAACTGATTTTTCTTCATAAATAATAGAGGCAAAAGGCATTGGAATCACACATTCAACCTGCTGACAGAAAAACAAACAAATGGCAACAAAAACAAACAAAAAAATCCCCTATTAGCCAACAATCATATGTCCAACAAAACAATCCTTAAACAGTTAGGTGAAATAAATACATTTTCCACATCAACAAAAAGTGGCAAAATGTGTGGCTAACAGATACACCTTATAGAAAATGATAAAGGAAATTCTTTAGGTTGTAAGCAAGTGATAGGAAAGAGAACCAGTAAAAGTGATTATTAACATATATGGATAGATAGATATAGATGAAATTTCATCTTTTTTCCTTTCCTTTTTGAGCTGAACTAAAGAAAAAATAATTGCACAAAATAATATGTATATAATTTTATTGTTATGCTAATAACATATAGAAATTTAATATATTTGACAATAAAATTACAAAGGAAGCATATAGGAAGGAAGCTGAATTGCAGTAAGGCAATAACACCACAGGGAAATCCTAGTCCACAGGAAGAAATGAGGACAACCAGAAATGGTAAATGAGAAGGTAAATTTAACTTTGTAAACATACACTTGGTCTTATTTCTTCACTCAGCTTTTTAAAAGATATAAATTATATAAAGTAAGAATTATAGGAATGCATTTTGGGATTGTAACATATATAGAAATTTCATGTATATCACTAATGGCACATAAAAGGGGGTTAGGACTATACAGGAATAAAGTTTCTATACTCACTGAATAAGATTATTATAAATATGAAGGGGATTCTGATAAGCTAATATGTTTATTATAAGCACTAGAACAAACACTAAAAAATACTCAAAAATACAGTGAAAATCATTAAAGGAATTAAAATATTTCACTAGGAAATATTAATGTCCTTACTTGTATAAGGATATATATAGAGATCAATTGAATCAAATTGAGAGTTCATGAATCAAACTTTATGTTTATGGCCCACTCATTTTGGACAAGGTTCCCAAGACAATTCAATGGGTAAAGAAAAAGAACCTGTTCAATAAATTATGCAGGAACAATAGGATATTCACATATAAAATAATTAAGTTATACCCCTTATATACAGCATATAAGCAAATTAGCTCAAAATGTAAAATATACCTACATATAAGTGCTAAAACAATAAGTCTTAGAAAAAAAATAGGTGTAAGACTTCATGAGCTTGGGTTAGAGGAAGGCTTCTTAGATGCTTCAAAGGCATAAGAAATAACAACAAAAATGAAATGGGTTTTATTAAATTTAAAATTTTTGAGCTATAAGAAAGACAAACAATGAAAATAAAATGAAGTAAAAACACAAGCTAGTTACAAAGTGGCTGAAAATATTTGCAAGTCTTGTATCTGGTAAGGGATTATATACATAATATATAAAGAACACTTACAACTCAATAACAATACAATAAACAATCCATTAAGAACGAGTAAAGGATCTGAATACAGATTTCTTTAAAGAAAATATACAAATGGCCATGAAGCACATGAAAAGATGCTAAACATTATTAGTCATTATGGAAATATATATATAAACTACAATGAGACATCATTCTAATATCCCATGATGTCTATAATAAAAAAGACAGACAATAAAATGTGCTGGCAAAGTTGTGGAGAAATTAGAATACTCATACATTTTCGGTGAGAACATAAAATTTTGCAGACACAATGAAAAAAGTTTGGCAATTTCTCAAAACGCTTAACTAAGAGCTTCATGTGGCCCAGCAATTCCAGTACTAGGTAAATTCCCATAATAAATGATAACATATATTCTTTTAAAAACTTGTACACAAATGTCCGTAAAAATTTTATTCACAACAGCCAAATCTTGTGAACAAATCCAGATTATATCAACTGATAAATGGATAAAGAAAATGTGGTATATTCATTAAAATGACCATTATTTTGCAATAAAATGAAGTACTAGTGTATACCACACATGAATGAACCTTGAAAACATTATCTAAGTGAAAGAAGCCAATCACGAAAGTCAATAAATAAATTGTATGATTCCATGCATATTAAATGTCCAGAATTGGCAAATCTACTGAGACAGAAAGTAGATTAATATTGCACATGGCTAGGAATGGAAGGCATGATAGGTACAGCTTTCTTTGGGGGTGATGAGACTCTTGTAAAATTAGATTGTAGTGATGGTTGCACATTTCTTTGTACATACTAAACTATTGAATCATACACTTAAATAAATTGAATTTTGTGGTAAGTAATTTGTAGCTTAATAAAACTGTTAAAAAGATTTAAAAGGGAAAAAAAGAACTAATACATCAAAGTTTAACAAAAATGTAGTGAAAGAGACAACATGGTCAACCATAGATCTACAGTTTGAAGAAGGAATGTTGATAAATTGTGCATAAAATCACAATAAAACACAAATTCAATGAAAATATAAAGTATTAGGAGATGTATTTGTACAAAAAATGCTTAGTAACTACCAGATTCTTGTACTCTCCAACAGAAAGAATGAAACCCTAAATGGATCGAAGCCCAGGTTGAGCAGTACCAGAATTTTTCTACCCATAAATTTTTTGGACATTCACATAACTCTGACATAAGTATAATTAATACCCATTTTTTGGTGAAGAAAATGGGATTTAGAAATTTTCCCCTTATCCCAATAGATTTTAAACTGCTTTTATTATTCTATCAAAAAAGCATTTATTTTCCCCTGTATATTATTCATATAAAATCACTTAGTGTCTGTTACAGATAATAAAATTATTGCAAATACATATGGACTTCTGAATTAAATATGAATGACTTCACACATTCTGGGAAGCATATAAATATGAGGACAAAGGAAGTTTATTTCTAAAGAGTCCTATTACTATCTCTCCTCACTTTGACACTGTTTCAACAATTAAGCCATACTGACCCAGTGTCTGCCTCTCTTAAACAATTTCTACATTTTTTCATTCAAATCAGAATAGGATGGACTGGAGATATCCCATCATTTCACCAATAATGCAAATATTAAATTTCAGCTCAATTTTTTTTTATTCATTGTTGTCTCCATATAGCATAATTATCTGGTATAAAAATTTGTGGCATAAACTAGGAAAAAGGAAGTTATGCCTTACATTCTTCCAAATTAAAGGCAAAAATGAAGATACTATAATTCTAAAGGAACCAAATATCAAGAATAATTTGATCTATAATTTGATCTTGACTATCTATAACATGTAGATAGTCTTGAAATTTTCAGAAAAAGTATACATTTATTATATAATAGAATATTTGTGTTAACACAAAGGACCAAAAAATTTTAGTTTTACACAAAAAGAAGATAAAGCTTGGTCAGTGAGAGAGTCAGGAATTGAAATTGTTTTTGCTGGCTCCTACAAAAGACTTTTTCCCACCTCATTAAAATGCCTCTAATTTCACACATACACATATATTTTAAAAAGCATATAATGAAATTGAAACATATATTTCAATATATGTAACAAACCATATCTAATTAAATAAATCAAATTAGCTTAAATTGCACATTTTTAAGTGTAGTGAGTCTGATGTAATGACTCATAAGTCAATTTTAAATGACTTTAGCATTAATTTAAACAATGAAAGTGCTAAATGTAAACAAATAATCTAAGTATAAAGTTACCTAAAGTATTTATCAGTAAAAATAATTGTTTACTTTTACTTCGAATAGTTGTGAGATATTAAAATCATCACAAAAATGCTAGAAAAGCAATATTAGATATTAATGAACATTAGAATCCCTACTTGGGAACTAACTCATCATTTGAATCAGGTTAAGTAGTTATTTCCTCATTTTGGATCTTGTTATCTAATCTGGAAAGAAATGTAACTCAATAAATTCACTGCTTTCACTGTTAAGGTAATTCCCTGCTAAATACATTCTGTTATGTTAACCGCCACAACTCAACAAATGGTGACTTGTGGTCCCTAGTTCTAGCCTCTATATCAATGAGATTAGTCAAAAGCCTTGATTTACAGGCTAAAATTGACAAAAGTAAAGTTGGGGTAAAATTTATTCATATATCATTTTTGAATTATATTAATTTTTATTAAGTATTATTTGCTGTTTTTATTTGAAGTAGTAGTTTGTCTTTGTCTGATTTACTATGTGAATTATTGGTGTTTTTGCTTTCAACTTGAGGGTGAAGAGATTTGAAATCTTTAGTGGGACAGCTGGTAGTGCACTCAATTTTAAAGCTGGATTTATTTAATCTTTCAAAAATAAGTAATTTTAATACCACTAAAAGCAGTTTAAAGCTGAGAACAAAGCTAATATAATCCTGATATCAGTTTCTAACAAAGTCAGAGAAAGGAGTGAAAACAATAGATCATTATTATATATGTATGAAATTGCAAATAAATGAATAAATAAATGAAAAATCTCATGTCTAAGATGTTGTAAGTAATAAGTTATCTTCATTTGGGTTTATAGCAAAAGTCACATTGCCATATTGATAAACCAGAACATACCAAATTAAAGAAAAATTCAACAAAACTATATATTTTGAAGTAGTCCAGTATTGAGAGTACTGCCAACCACCCAAATAAGTAAATTCAAATTATCTGGCTGAATATACTTTCAAACCACAGGTTAAGGCTTATAAGCACACAATCACAATAAAAACAAAAACAAAAATGTGTAAACACACAAGGCATTATGAATTAGTAGAAACCTGAGCCAACTGAATCAGACCCCCCAAAATGTAATCTAGTAGAATTAATATAAAAATACAAAATAAATGTGTCATTTAAATAAATAAAAGGTAGTATTTGAAATATTAACATTAAAAATTGATGTTATAAAAATAAGTAGATGTGAAAAAAGTGTTTTAAACAGGAAATTAAATTGAATTCTAAAAAAGAAAAAAAATTTAAATAATAGAAAAAGTAAAGCGGAAGAGACAATTATTAGACAGAAAGAAAGTTAGAAGATACCTGGAACACATTATAAAAACAAATACATTAAATATTAAAGAGAGGTTAGGAGACATGCAAAAAATATGAGAATAAAAATGGAGTTTCATAGGGAAAAAAAGAATGTTAGAAATAGGTTGAGAATTTTAGAGACTAAACTAACAAAATAATCATTTGCAGGAGTCTGAAATTCACAATTAGAGTAAAGGAGAAAAAATCCATACCTAACTTCCAAACCACAGCGTGATAAGCGGCCTAATGGCTCTCCCAAAGATGTCCTTATACTAATCACCGAAACCTGTTAATGTATTACCTTATGTGGCAAAGTGATTTTGCAAATGCTATTAAGGTTAAGTCCCTTTAGGTGGAGACATTATCCTGGATTATCCAGGAGTACCCAATCTAATCCAAACGCCTTTCCTAGCTGTAGGAAGAGAGAAGTGACAGGAGGACTCCACTTACTGTTGTTGCCTCTAACAACGGAGGAAGAAATCCACAAACCAAGGAAAGTTGGCAGCCTCTAGAAGCTAGAAAAGGCAACAAGATAAATTCTCTTCCAGAGCCTCTGGAAAGAAATGCAGCCCTGCTGACCTTGATTTTGGTACAGTGTGACCCTTTTTGTACTTCTACATAACTGTAAGATAATAAATTTGTGTTGTTTTAAGCTACTAAATTGGCAGTAATTTGCTACAGCAGCAAGAAAAAATTAGTACACATACAAAGAGATATTTTTTAAAACATTCAGAAAAAAATAGATCTTTCAAAAAGGAAAAATGATTAAACATTTAACTTCTCAAAAACATCAATAAAATTGAGACGTGAAATAATATATATGAAGGTCTGAAAGGTATATATCTAAACCTGGAATTGGAAACCCGGCAAAAACATCATTCAAAAATGGGAGCAAATTAGAAATATTTTCAGATAAACCAAAGCCAAGCAAATTTACCCCCCCCCCGCCAAAATCTTCACTGAAGTAATTTCTGAGCAGTGGTTCTCAGAGTGTGGTCCTTAGGCCAACAGCATGGACATTATCTGTGAGATTCTTTGAAATAAAAAATAAAATGATTAAGTCATAGGAATAAAATAATTATCAAAATAGATGCAGGAATATGTGATAAAACTATCCATTCATGATAACAACTTTTAGCAAGCTAGGAATAGTAATGAACTCTATAGCTAGTCAAAAGTAATCAACAGAAAAACTACAGTAAATGCTGTATCTAATGGTAAAATTTTCCCATTCCTGTTTAAAATGAGGATTCAGGTAAGTATGCCTACTGTCATCACTCATGTAAAACACTGAACTAGAGGACTTAGCCAGCACAACAAAGTAACATAAAAGACCCATAAACAAAAGAACAGAAAACAAAAACAAAAATGGTATGTTGATAGATGATACAATTACATTCATAGTAGTTGCACAAAAGAAATTGCTTCTTTCTTCAGTTTGGTGCATTTTCCAAATCTACTTCCAATTTGTAACATATGCTTACACTGTATTCGAAGAACAACTTGCAGAAAGTATTTTCTGTACTGTTTGTTCATACCAATGAAATGAAGAGACGTCTAAAAGACACTAATTTCCCCCAACTACCCTAAATATTCCCATGATAATATAATTATTTGACACTGTATGTTCTACTTCCTTCAGTGATTATAATAGACCCTTTCCACATTATAATTCAATGACAAGACATCAAAAATCCAAAACAAAATTAAGTTACTCTCAAATTTAGTTATGCAACAACATTGTGGATGCTGAAAGAACTGGAAATCTGATAGTCAACCTCCATTGACTAAGCCTAGTAAGTTCTAGATATTGTGAGTGGTGAATATCAATATTCAGTTGGATTGTTTTTTGATAAAACAATACCATGTGAAGTGCTAAGGATTGATATTAGTCCTTTAAAACTGTGTCTTTGTGTGTGGGTGAAGTAATTAGAGATATAATATTATTTAAATAAAGGAAAAAAGAAACTATCTTATCATGAAACTTTGTCCTAGAAATTGAAAAATATATTCTATTTCTCTCCTTGTATAAATTCTACTTGCTATTTAATGAAAAATATAAATGTATAATTGCACTTCATAAAAGTGTAATAAATATTTAATATGGAGTATATATCACATGGAACTGTAGATGCACTTGAGTGTACAAAATAATATTTGCAGATATACATTGCCTGCATTAAACCCATAAACATACAGGGCTATTATCTGTTGCAATGAATGCTTCAGGATTTGGGTATTAATAAAATCTCAAGAAAAGCAAAGGCTTAAGTCTCAAATACCAATGTGGAAATAAAAATTATAACTTTCTCTGTGCAATTCTTTAACCTGGAATCCAGAAATGAAATCTATTATTTTGTTTCCTCCCTGTGGGGAATTAAAACTGGCATAAATATTTTTATAATTTCGTGAAGACATCAGATATAGCTCTATTGCATAGACAGCTGAGGTAGTTATAATGCGATTGAGTTTGTCTTGTTGGCAATGGTTAATTTGAGGAATGTCAAGTTAATCTCTCAGAAATACAATGTGTATGTGGTAAAAAGAATCCATGGCTATATTTTAGCAACCTGAACGATAAATGCTGATAGTCAAATTCGCCAGTGGATGCAATTATTTAAAGCACATTTTAGGGAAAGAGCATTAGTTCTATAAGGTTAGTAAACTAAAATTTATTCTTACCAAGTGTGCCTAATGCCATTTGTTCAGTTTTCTGCTTTAGGATAAAATATGTATGCTATTTCCAAGGAATATCTACATAAATTTGGTATCTTCAATTTAAAAATCTGTCTTTATAAAATTCCCAATAATATATAAAATATTTTATTGATATATAAACTACAGATAGAAGATGATAATTTTGCTTGGTGAGCTGTTAATTTGGAATTACACCAGTGGAAGGAGAAGAGTTTCATTAGAAGTATTTATTAAAAAAAAAAAAGTTTCCTCTTGGTGCCTGATGGTAAAAATATAATAAAGATGCCTTCTGAGAAACATTTCTAATGCATCTGCTGAGTGAACTAATTATCCACTTGCAGACATCTCACCTAATTAAATCCAACAGAAGAATTTTCTAACGTATCACTTTTAGAAGATAAAGTGCTTCTTGGGTTTATTGAACTTCATTTCAGAAATGAAGAAAGTTAGAATCAATGAACGCTATGAAAATGGTTCTAAAAGATGAATGAAGTAATTGAATTCAGATTGCATTGCCTTGTTTACATTCTGACCAGAATGAATGTTGCATATTCATATGGAAATAATCTAAGAGAAAGAAGGAAGTCACAAAACCTCTAAATTGCATGTATACAAGTGGTCATTCCAAAACAGTTGTTATCAAGTGAGTGCCATTAAAAATGCATTTTTATCTTATGCAAATGTAGAAAATTCAGTATCAAAGCAATTGATGCATGATGCTGTCACTAGAGGGATAGTCCTCCCATAAAATTTGTCTTTCATAACAACTTCCCTTAGTAGCTCCAATAATAGTTTCAAAGAGCAAGTGATTAATTATTTTATAGACAGAATCATTTAGAGAAACAGAACAGCAAAACCAGTAAAAGTCTAAAAAACATATTAGTGTATTAAAAATAAGTAAAAATTAATGAATTTATATAGTTATCTTCTCTATTTTATTTAGCATATGAAAGAAGATCATTGACTAAGTGTTCTTTGAGAAAGAATTTTTTGGAAGGAATAAAATTGTGCTTTAGGGATTGTTGGCATCTTTTATTGAAGGTCTCCAGAAAAAGAATCATCAATACTGAGCAAGAGGAATCTGTATCATCTTTTTATATATATATATATATATATATATATGTACATTTTTATATATATAAATATATATGTACTTTATATATTTTTATATTTTTATATATATATATATTTCTTGTCCCTATCAGCAGGTACTCAGGAAACAAAAAGGTTCTTACATAAGAAGGTTTGGTGGATTAAAAAATGTTAATTGAACATAATGAATATAATACTTATTTTAACAGACAACCATTTTCATACTCAATCAAAATAGTGGAGACATGTTTTATACTTGCTTTACAGATTGAGAATGTGCAGTGCCATTACAGATTCTGAGATGGTAACAATCAATTGTTGAAATGAAAGCACTAAAATTTGCAGTTCAATGGCTGTCACTTTATAATTAACTACTTGTTTTTTCATTAGCAGTTAACAAAGCATTTTACTGGTAAAGAACTGATGAAGATGCATAGAACATCTTCATATTATTCTTATGATAATTAGCTTATGAGTAACTGCTAAAATATATTAAATGCCATGATAATGTTGTCATTTCTATCCTGTTTTGTTTTTTTTTTTTCATTTCTGCTATTATTTTTTAGCATCAAGTGAAAACAGACTTGATACTAGAAATCAGTTTAAAATTAGGACCTGGCCCTTATAACAAGTCATTACTAACATCCTTAAAAAGAGATTAGCTCTAGTAGTTTGCTTGGTTGACTGACTAAAATTAAACAAACTTGGCCAACATTCAAGGAGGATGAGATGCCATAAATCCCTTGGTAGCATATAGAGGAAGGTATTCAGAAATGTAAGCACATTAGAGTGGATTAATCAGAATAGAATTCATAATTCCTCCCCACTAGAGAATCCAAATGGTATGTCATTTACAAAACCACTACACCTGTATTATAATAAAGGAGAGTCATGGCAGCTGTCCCAAGAGCTGATGGTGGTGGATGCTGCCTGAGCTCATAATTATTATGGTGGGTGATGGGACCCTGGATTTGCAGAGGCCATTGAACCAATAAAGACAAGTTAGCACAATGACCATAATCAATAGTGGAGCAAAATGGAACCCAGAATGTTTGTCATGTTAGAGTCTGTGGCACTGGATCCTTTTTTCTGAGATCTTAGGCTTAAAATAGATGGACATAGAGATTTTCATAGCATCCAAAGGGATCTGCAGATTCCATGCAATCCCTGTTAAAATACCAACATCATTTTTCACAGATCTAGAAAGAATAATTCTACACTTCATATGGAACCAGAGAAGACCCATATAGCTAAAGCACCCTTAAGCAAAAAGAATAACTTGGGAGGCATCAATTTATCAGACTTCAAGCTATATACTACAAGGCTATATAACCAAAACAGCATGGTACTGGAACAAGAACAGAGACATAGATCAATAGAACAGGACTGAGAACCTAGATATAAAACAATCCTCATATAGCCATCGGATCTTTGACAAAGTAGATGAAAACATACACTGGGGAAAAGAATACCGATTCAATAAATGGGGCTGGGAAAATTGGATAGCCACAGGTAGAAGACTGAAACTAGATCCACATCTCTCATCTCTCACAAAAATCAACTCACGATGGAAAACAAACCTAAACCTAAGGCATCAAACCATTAGAATTCTAGAAGAAAATGTTATAATAACTCTTCTAGACATTGGCCTAGCCAAAGAATTTATGAAGAAGACCCCAAAAGCAATCACAGCAACAAAAAAATAAATAAATGGGACCTGATCAAATTGAAAAGCTTCTGCACAGCCAAAGAAACTATCAGTGGATTGAATAGACAACCTGCAGGATGGGAGAAAATATTTGCATGCTCTATATCTGATAAAGGGCTGATAACTAGAATCTATATAGAACTTAGGAAAATCAGCAAGAAAAAATCAAACAACCCCATTAAAAAATGGGCAAAGGACATGAATAGAAACTTTTCAAAAGAAGATAGATTAATGGCCACGAAACATATGAAAAAATGCTCAACATCTCTAATCGTCAGGGAAATGCAAATCAAAACGACGATGAGATATCACTTAACTCCAGTGAGAAAGGCTTTAATCAAAAAGTCCCAAAACAACAAATGTTGGTGTGGATGCAGAGAGATAGGAACACTCACATACTGCTCATGGGACTGCAAACTAGTACAAACTCTATGAAAAGTAGTATGGAGATATCTCAAAGAACTAAAAGTAGAACTACCATTTGATCCAGCAATCCCACTACTGGGTATGTACCCAAAGGAAAAAGAGACATTCAATAAAAAAGACATTTGCACCTGAATGTTTATAGCAACACAATTCACAATTTCAAAGATGTGGAAACAACCAAAGTGCCCATCAATACGTGAGTGGATTAACAAAATGTGATATATGTATACCATGGAGTACTACTCAGCCATAACAAGAAACGGTGAACCACCTATTGTATTATCCTGGATGGAGGTGGAGCCCATTCTCCTAAGTGAAGTGTCACAATAATGGAAAAATAAACACCACATGTACACCATTGAATTGGTACTAATTGAGCAATGCTAATGTGCACATATGGGAAGTAATATTCATAGGGTGTTGGGCAGGTAGGAGGGGGAAGGAGGGTATGGGTAAATCCACACCTAATGGATGTGGTGTGAGCTGGCTGGGGGATGGACACGCTTGTCATGAGGTGTAAACACAGTTTATGAAACCAAAGTGTTTGTACCCCCGTAATGCTCTGAGATTAATAAAAATTAGATGGGAAACTTTGTAAAGTATTAGTGAGTTTATTAGGGTTTCTGAACTGTCGTTTCTCTCCCTTTGTCTGTTTTATTCATAAATTTTACACTGTCTCAATTGATATATTTTTATAATGTCATAATATTTAGGACATTATGCCTTCCTACTTTGTTCTTATTCTTTAATGGTTTCTTGGCTATCAATGAGTTCACATATTCTCCTCCAATCAATCAAAGAAATTTTTAAAAAACTGTGATTTTAGGGGGAGAATTGCACTGAAGCTACATATAGATTTGACGAGAAAGGGTAGCTCTATTTTGTTAAGTCTTCTAATCCAAGAATATGGTATATCCATCTATAGATCTATTTCTATACAATTTTTCTCTCTTTTTTGTATTTTTATTTGAATAGGCCCTGCCCCTACTTTGTAAAATATATATGTACTTTATTTTAATTGAATTTTAAGTTTGTTACAATTAAATTGAGCCCCATTCAGGGCTCTGTGTCTATAGTTGATGAAAGATTCATTAATTTTTTTTTTATTCACAATGACATTTTAGTGAAAAATCAGCCATATCCACATATCTACTCAAGTTTTATTTCTGATTTTATGTAGACCATAGGGTATGATATCAATATCTACAATAGGTCTCTCACATTGGCAACGACAAAGAGCAACAGCCAGGTCTGAGAAATATTATGTACATTCTGATGCTATCTACTGTTTGGAATTTTAGCCTCTGTTTGTAATGGTTTCTTGAAGTTTCTTTTTAAAACACATACTTATAATATTTAATTTTGTCTGCTTCAAACAGTTGTACTTGATGGCTTTTCTTTGCATGCCTTATAATTTTCTCTTATGCAGTAGTTGGAGCAGTAGCAAACTTCTACCCAAAGCATCTATAAATTCCTTGGTGTATTATACATCCTCAAATAATATTCATGAATGTAAAACCTAAGATTCCGGTACTATTTCTAGAGGTGTAATTCTCTTAAACTCTTGAATAATTTAGAAATGTGTTTGAAGGGAAAAAGCACACAAAAACAGAAAATTCAATTAATGGTAGCTTAAGTAAATGAGTACTTGTTTATTCAAATACCAAGAAAATAAAGGGTAGCAGCCCGGGACTTCAGTGATTCAATGATACCATCTCCTTCTTTCTTTTGTTAATCATCATACTCAGCAGATTGGCCTATCATTTCATGGTTGAAAAATTTTCAACGAAGCTCCAAACTTCATTTTCTGTTTCAAAGCGGGAAAAAGTGATAAGAAGGATCACCTACTCCCAAGTCTTACTTTTAAAATAAAACAGAAGCTTTCCAAAGAACCTTGCCTCCCATCCCAGGAAATTTCTGTTTAAATTTCATTGTTTGTATCTGCTGCATGTAAACTAAAGAAAACAAAAGGGGGATGTGTATTTAAGCTTTCCCAGATTCCCTTGTGTGGGTAGATGAGTAAGGATTTTGGATTAAGTACAGGGTTAGCCAAAGTGTACTATCAGTTTAAAGCCTTGTGATCATTTATATAGTACTGAATGATTTTTCCAGTGGTCAACTCTTTTAAGTAACATTTCCTCTGTGTAGTAGTGCTGAGTGCCACATGCTTAGAGATTATCTGAGTTCTTTTGCTGTGTCTTTAGTTCTGACAATATCCCTTGGTAAGGGATATTTTTATACTCTGTATGTATTTCCTTCCAGAGTGTATGAGAATCCATCACAACCCATTCTTTCCTCCCAGCAGAATTTATACTTGGTTGGGAGACTTGGAAATAAATATGAATTGCTTTTGTAAACTTTTAAAAATCTGCTATAGAAAATAGTATCTCATAATAGTAGATAATTACATAGTTCTGACAATGTTCTATGTACTGTCTAATACCGTTATAACTATTCACTTATTTATTTTGCGGATAGTAAAACTGCAGCCCCACAGAGCTTAAGTGATTTGCCCAAGGTCATTCATGTAGTACTTGGCAGGACCAGAGTCCAAATCCAGACAGCCTGGCTCCCAAGTCCATACTCTTAAGTATATTTAACTATACTATACCTATATCTACACTATTTATGGCAGGGGTTCTATATCTCTTCCAATGATGATGCAGAAAATTCTTCAGAGTCCCTTACTCCCTCAATGAACTTAAGGAAGTAAAACTATTAAAAGGAACTGATGTTATACATGAATTTTGTGGAAATACACAGGGAAATTTAAAGTTATCATATGAACCAAGTTTTAAACATCTTTATCTTTACATTTTCATTGGAATCAATATGACACAAACACCCAACTGTCCTTTTACAGCAGTGTTAATTAAACAAAAGTTTTCAAACTCCATCACAGGAAGTTTTGAGAGTGAAGGGGTGTGTTATTAATAAGCAAGCCAGGACAATAGGTATAAAACAGAATTATCCCCCCCTAAACCAGTACTTTTCATCACCCTAATTTTAAGTCCTCAAGACATTCAGCAGAATTATCTTACTTCCTCTCAACAAAATGAAAATTCTACTTTAAATGATCCATCCATTTTTCCTGAAGCATGAAGCTCAATTTTAGAAATACACTTTTCACTTCATGTAGGTAAATAACTGTCACTCTGTTCAACTAATATCCATAATTGTGACCTTGTTTCTGATTGTCTTGTCAGATTCCCTACTGCTATAATTGTATTCATTATTCAATCTCTGGGCTGAGAATAAAAGCAAACCCATGGCACAGCACACTATGAGATAAGGTAATAATCTCCAGCTTTGAAAATCATGGTTTCAAGATCTCCTCAATGTTTGTTTGCTGAAACTGCCTCAGCTTTGTCCCAATGTGTTTATTACAGGGGGGGCTATTAGCATGGTACCGAGGCTGTGGGCATTATTTCCTAGAGTAGTAAATACCTGAATAACAATTGTGTAAAATAATGTAGATTACATAAATAGATGTGTTTATGTTTTTATTAGCAATATGATCCCCAAATCCAGCCAGGCAGACTTTTGCACTCTTCCACTCCTGGGAAAAGATGGATGTTGTCACACATAAAAACTCAGCTCTGACCACATTGTTCCCCTGCTCAAAAACATGTAGTCAATTCCAATTAACCTGCAAATGAAGACTAACTTGTTAGCCAGGCTTTCCCACCTTTCACAATCAAGTCCTATTTAACCCACTTTCATAAATTGTAACACATACCTTTTTTCCACATTTTAAAATTTATGGATCTGAGAAGAATCCCACAAGCACTATCATTCGGTGTGAGTCAGTCTTTGCAGTTTAGTTTCTGTTGTGATGGTTCCAAGGTCACTGATTTTTTCTTCTGCTTTGTCTAATCTGCTGTTAGACTTAGTGAAAGTTATTTTTATTTGAGAATTGTTGTTTTTCATTTCTTTTTCATATCTACTTTTTCTGTCTTCATTATATTCTTATTTTCCTTTAAATCCTTGATCATGTCTATGACAGCTATTTGAAAGTTCTAGTGTTCCAATTACACCATCTCTGTCATTTCTGGTGTATTTCTATTGAATGAGTTTCCTCCTCATTATGGATACCATTTTTCTGATTCTTTGCATGCATTATAATTTTTATTTGATGTTGGGTAGTTTGGTGGGTATATATTTGAATGCCCTCTAGATTTTGTCTTTTTATTAACTTTTTTTGTTCATTTATTTTTGGCATGTGCTTCAGTTGCTTGCAGATCAGATTGATCCTTTCAGGATCTCTTTTTAAAGCTTCATTTGGCAGGACTACTAGGGCTACTTTACCCTTTACTGTTAAAGCAGGATGCTTGTGGAGTCTCTGGATTTTCTAGGTGTTCACTAAAGTTTCTCCACTTACACCTATAGGAACCTGAATGTTTCCCCACTCTTCGAGCCTGGGGAAAACTAACACTCGGTACCTTAGTAATGGTTATTGCCTGTTCTCATGGAGTTCCCACTTGCACGTGCAACTTAGCATTCTGCAAAAGCTCAAAGGGCCCTATACAGCCGTGTGTCTCTTTATCTGTTTATTTCTTTTCTCTTTGGTACCATGTCTCACAAATTCTAGCCACCTCAGCCTGACTCCCATCTCTTTCTCTTCATTGAGATTCAGATGATTTTTGGAGTTTCTCCTCCTTGTTCTTCATCCTGGAAAGTGCTTCCAAGTCAAAAGCCATAATGATCAAGGGATTAACTCATTGTTTCCCTTCTCTTAGAGATCTCTCTCCAACAATGTCTGAAAATAGTTTTTTTTTTAAAGATGCTTTCCAGATTTCTTATGTAAGGTGTGCAGATAAGTAGAGTATCAGTTACTTCATCATATGCAAAAGCAGAAGTCCTCAGTATGATTTTAATCAGTAAGAGTTTCTGGGTTCAAGGTAATTCCCCCTCAAGATCTTGATATTACCATTTCCTTGTCTTCGTGAATCTAGTGTTGCTGATGTCAGCCTGAATTTATTTCTTTATAAATAACCCTTTTCTTTCCTTAACACTGTATTTCATAATTTTAAGTTATTTTTTAAATAATCTAATGTTACTTCTCAATGTTAGGTTTCAATTATTATTATTATTACTTCTGTTATAATCATGTGTCTTTTTGCTTTCTAATGTTTTTTATTTCCTCTCCTACCCTGCTCTGTGTCTTTCTTAATCCTTCTATCCAGCTGACTTCTAATTAGATTTGGCCCTTGGAGATCCCATTTGGAGATCAAATAGAATGGGGAAGATATGTAATTAGCCAGTGAATTTGCCTCCCATTTACTATTTCAGGTATGGTCAGACATTGATGAAATGCCCTCTTTGTCTCTAGTTTTTTAGGAAAGCTGCTACTTCAGTGTTTCTTGCTCCTGTTCACCACAGTACTTTCTTCACATTTCTGTGGTACTAATGATTTTCAACCATGTCAATTAAAGATGCATTTATGTTTGTCTTGTCAGACATAAGGCATAGATAAGGCATAGAGTATTTAATTAGAGTATCGGAATAATTTTATATTAATATAACAAAGTAATTGATGACTTTTAGAAGTAGTTTTTTCTCTTAATTCTTGTCTATATTTTAAATGAGAGAAAGTTAGATACTATTTATAAAGCAATCTGGACAACATGTCATAGCTCTTGAGAAAGCTGATTCCTATATAATATTTTTAAATAAAAATGTATAAGTTACTCTGCAGCCCATCAATCCATTATTTTCTGAAGTGGTCCATCCCTTTAACTGGGTAACTAGTAATTCCTTCTAGTTTTACTAAAAAATTCCATCTATGGCACATTCAAAATGCAAATTAAATAAATTTGCTTCATTGTTTAAGATAGCTTTAAGAAATGGGAAAGTTTTTCTTAAATATCATGAAGCTTATAGAAAACTGAACAAAATTAATACTTGGAACTTATTACAATCTTACTCATAAAGTGTTCTAGGCAATATAACAAAGTTTATATGCCCAATTATTATGGGTAGCTTACTTTTTTGAGAAATATAATAAATCAAAAAGTACAGAGAAACAAGAAACAATGACTTCATTTCTTACCATCTGGAATAGATCATTCTTTCCTTGTCATATTTGCATGCAGCATTTTATGAAATAAAATGAACACGGCATTACATATAAAGTTAGGGCCCCTTTGACCTCTGTTCAAAGTGTTATTTCTCGTGCTAATTCTCTGGAATTAACCACTGTCATGAAGTTGGTGGATGCATTTCACACAGAGCACTTTCCATCCTTTTGTGAACGAATATACTCCACATGAGTATTATAAAATATTTCTGCATTTTCATGTATTTTTTATTTCAAGAGATTTACAGGGTGCAAGTATTGTTCTGTATATGGTTGAATTGTATAGCAGTGAAGTCAGGGCTTTTAGTGTACCTGTTACGTGAATAGTGTACATTGTAGGTATTAGGTAATTTTGACCCCTTCCTTTCACCCTCCGCCCCCTCTAAAAACTATATTTTTGCACCCGTTAACCATCCCTACTTTATCCCCCTTCTCCCTGTTACCCTTCCCAGCCTCTGGTAACCATCATTCTACTCTCTGTCTCCATAAGATCAATTGTTTTTAATATTTAGCTCTCACGTATGAGTGAGAACATGTAGACTGGTGACTGTAGACCCTGTGATGGTGGGATACAGCAGTAGATACAGCAGCAGCTCAGGCTCTGTGAGGCCAGATGTAGCAGTACCAAGGACCCAGTAATAGCAAGACATTGTGACTTGGGCCCTGGTGGGAAGGGAACAGTCCAGCACTGGCCCCACTTCCCATAATGGTGTGGTACCTCGGAAGTTCAAACTACAGCGTGCTAGTCCTATTCCAGGTAGGCTGGGCACTGTAAGTTTTTGTCACAAAGGGTGATGTAGCACAGTTCAGGCAAGTCTCTAATTACCTGGGATGCAATGTGCCACATCTGCTGTGACTCAGAAAGCTTGCTTCAGCTGTGGTACTTAGGGTGAAACCACTCCAGCATGCTGAAGGTATCAGAGCCTCCAGGGTCTAGTGCTGCCTCACCTGTGGCATAAAGGGTGGGACCAACTCCTTTAGTGTTCTAGAGGCCTGAGACACCCAGGGGGCCCGGCACGACTTTAGTTTGGCCCTAAGGGGAGGGTGTACCAGCAACTGGAATGGGGGGATGGAGCACCTCCACAGTAAGTTGGCCCTATGGAGTAAAGCATAATAGAAGTTTGGCTAAAGGCTGGCATGCTTTCTTGTGGGTGTGTTGCAGTGGCAGCAAAATCTCAGGGATGGAGTGTAGCAATGACTACTCACTCTCAAAACAGGATGTATTGTAACAGTGGCTCTGGTTCCATGATGGTGAAGTGCAGTAGCAGCATGGACCACAGGGGGTGGTAGTCATAGCATTGGTTCCTTCTCTGGGGGTAGCTCAGCTTGTAGACTCTGGAAAGCCCCCTCAACTGGGCTCAAAACCTATGAGGACTGAAGGAGTCTGTGCTGGTGAAGACTGCAGGTTTCTGCAGTGGTGATGGGGTCTTCCGGGTTCCTGTTGCTTATCCTGTTCCTGAAGGAAAGAGTCTCTTCTTTTTTTTTTTTTTTTCTTCATTTAATGAACATTTTTTTTTTCCCTTTTAATTTATTTTTTAAATTTCAGAATATCATGGGGGTACAACACTTTGGCCATACACATTGCCCCTGTTCTGCCCGTGTCAGAGCCACAATCATGGTCATCCCCCAAACTGTGCTCCCCACATCCATTCAGTGAGAGTTTTTCCCATCCCTTCCACCCCCCTCCCGCCCGCCCGCCCTCAGATGAATGTTATTGCCCTGTGTGATGTAAGTGTTCATCATTTAGTACCACTTTGATGGTGAGTACCAGTGGTGCTTGTTTTTCCAATCCTGTGACACTTTGCTTCGAAGAATGGGTTCTAGCTCCAACCAGGATAATACCAGATGTGTTAATTCACTGTTGTTCCTTATTGCTGAGTAATACTCCATGGTATACATATACCACATTTTATTGATCCACTCGTGTATTGATGGGCACCTGGGTTGTTTCCACAACTTTGCAATTGTGAATTGTGCTGCTATGAACATTCGAGAGCAGATGTCTTTATTATAAAATGTCTTTTTTTCTTTGGATAAATACCCAGTAGTGGGATTGCTGGGTCAAATGGTAATTCTACTTTTAATTCTTTGAGGTATCTCCATATTCTTTTCCATAGAGGTTGTACTAATTTGCAGTCCCACCAGCAGTGTATGAGTGTTCCTATCTGTCCACATCCCCACCAACATTTGTTATTTGGGGATTTTTTGATATGAGCCAATCTCACTGGAGTTAAGTGACATCTCATTGTGATTTTGATTTGCATTTCCCTGATGATTAGAGAAGTTGAGCACTTTTTTATATGTTTGCTGGCCATTATTCTGCCTTCTTTGGAAAAGTTTCTGTTCATGTCCTTTGCCCATTTTTTAATAGGGTTGTTTGATTTTTTCTTGTTGATTTTCCTAAGTTCTGTATAGATTCTTGTTATCAGCCCTTTATCAGAGGTGTAGCATGCAAATATTTTCTCCCATTCTGTAGGTTGTCTGTTCACTCTAGTGATAGTTTCCTTGGCTGTGCAGAAGCTTTTCAATTTGATCAGGTCCCATGTATTTATTTTTGTTGCTGCTGTGATTGCTTTGGGGGTCTTCTTCATAAATTCTTTGCCTAGGCCAATGTCCATAAGAGTTTTTCCAAGTTTTCTTCGAGAATTCTTATGGTTTCATGTCTTAGGTTTAGATCTGTTATCCATTGTGAATTGATTTTTGTGAGAGGTGAGAGGTGTGGGTCCAGTTTCAGTCTTATACATATGGCCATCCAGTTTTCCCAGCACCATTTGTTGAATAGGGAATCTTTTCCCCAGTGTACGTTTTTCTGGAATTTGTCAAAGATCAGGTGACTGTATGAGGTTGGTTTTATATTTGGGTTCTCAGTCCTGTTCCATTGGTCTACGTCTCTGTTCTTGGGCCAATACCATGAAGTTTTGGTTACTATAGCCTTGTAGTATAGTTTGAAGTCTGGTAGACAGATGCCTCCCAATTTGTTCTTTTTGCTTAAGATTGCTTTGGCTAGACGGGGTCTTCTCTGGTTCCACACGAAGCGTAGAATTATTTTTTCTAGATCGGCAAAAAATGATGTTGGTATTTTGATAGGGATTGCATTGATTCTGTAAATTAATTTAGGTAGCAAAGCCATTTTTACTATGTTGACTCTGCCTATTGAAGAGCATGGTAGGGCTTTCCATCTATTTACGTCCTCTGCAATTTCTTTTCTCAGTGTTTCATAATTCTCTCTATATAGGTCTTTGACCTCCTTAGTTAGATATGTTCCTAAATATTTAATTTTCTTTGTTGCTATTGCGAAAGGTATAGCATCTTTAATTTGTTTCTCGGCTTGATTGTTATTAGCATATATGAAGGCTATGGATTTGTGTGTATTAATTTTGTATCCTGAGACTTTGCTGAATTCATTTATCAATTCCAGTAATCTCTTGGTTGAATCTTTGGGGTTTTCTATGTATAATATCATATCGTCTGCGAATAGTGAAAGTTTGACCTCTTCTGCCCCCCTCTGGATGCCCCTGATTCCTCTGTCTTGTCTAATTGCTGTGGCCAGGACTTCCAGCACTATGTTGAAAAGAAGTGGAGATAGTGGACACCCTTGTCTGGTGCCAGTTTTAAGGGGGAATGCCTTCAATTTTTCCCCATTCAGTATGACATTGGCTGTGGGTTTATTGTATATGGCTTTAATAGTTTCTAGGAATGAGCCATCTATGCCTATATTGTTAAGAGTTCTTATCATAAAAGGATGCTGGATTTTGTCAAAAGCCTTTTCTGCATCTATTGAAAGGATCGTATAATCTTTGTTCTTGCTTTTATTTATATGGTGAATTACATTTATAGATTTTCATATGTTGAACCATCCCTGCATCTCGGGAATAAAGCCCACCTGATCATGATGGATTATTTTTTTGATGTACATTTGAATTTGGTTTGCAAGGATTTTATTGAGAATTTTTGCATCTATATTCATAAGGGATATTGGTCTGTAGTTTTCCTTTTTTGTTGTGTCCTTTCCTGGCTTTGGTATCAAGGTGATATTGGCTTCGTAGAATGAGTTTGCGAGGATTCCATCCTTCTGGATATTTTCAAATAATTTCTGCAGTATAGGCACCAGTTCTTCTTTGTAGGCTTGGTAGAATTCAGGTGTGAACCCATCTGGTCCGGGACTTTTTTTTGTGGGTAGATTTTTTATTACTGCTTCAATTTCGGTGCTTGATATTGGTCTGTTTAGGAGTCTCTTCTTATTCCAAGCTTATTCTGCCTCGGGAGGGGTTACATGGCAGAGGCAAGATGTTTCACTCCCTTCTCTATACAAACATCTTGTGTCTCTATGTTCTAAAGGATTTTTGCTGCTGCTTTGCTATTCTCTGGATCTCTCCTTTAGTTATTAGATACTTTGGCCAAAATGTACTTTATTCAATTTTTTTAAAGGAGGGTGGGTGGGTGAGGAAAGCAGTAGGACCTTCTAGTCAGCCACCTTGCTGATGTCACTTAAAAAGACTTAATTTTCTTTCTTTTCCATTAATAATGTTAGTTGTGAGCATCATTATTTATTGAATAAGCTTATCCTTTCTTGGTAGATTAAGTGTAGCTCTATCATATGCCAAGTTCCTATTTCACCTGCTGAACTATTTGTATTTCTCTGTACCTACATCCACTGTTTTATCTTCAGTCACTTTCAAATCATCCTGATATCAAGTAGCACAGTCATCCCTTCATTCACTATGTTTTCTTTACTTTTAAAATTACTTTGGTATTCATCATCTTTTCTCTGTCATACAAATTTTAGAATAATTTTTTCAAGGGTCATGAAAAAAATCTGGATATGATTTTAATTAAAGTTTATTAAAATTGTATCGTGGTTTTCAGTTAATTTTGAGAAAATTTACTCCTATAGTATTGAATCTTTTTATCTGTGGATGTAGTGTTTTTTTCTCTATTCACCTTTTCTATTATGGCCATCCATAATTTTACAAATTACATATACAATTCTCATGCACACTTTTTGGTTTATTACTAGGTATTTATGAATTTTTTAATAAAAGTGATTTTGCTGTTCCATTATTTATTGATGTAAGAACAATGCTTATTAATTTAATGTTATTTCACTGAGAGTCTAGCTGAACTCTGTTACCTTTAATAGTTTGCTATTTGCTTGATTTTCTTGGATTTCTATCTAATTAAAAATACCTAATAAGTTCATATAATCATAGGTGTATTTCTTCTGCTTAATTCTTTTTATTTATAATTTTGGGGGGTTTTGGTTGTTTTTTGGTCTATTGCTTTGCCTAGGGCCACCAGCTTAAATTAATATTGAACTTGATAGAACATATCAATTTCTTATTGAAAGTGGCAATGCTTCACCATTAATTTGGTTGTTTGCTGAAGTTTATTTGGTAAATACATTGAAATTTAAGAAACTTTATTTACAGTTTTTTATTTGTTAAAATTATTTTATGACTGATATTAAATATTATTCAATTATTTTTACATTCGCTATGACATTTATGTAATGTTTCTCCTTTAATCCATTAAAAAACATCAGTGGGTTTGGAAATCCTTTCTCTTCTATGATGATGCCTATTTTATGAACTCAATATTTTCCTTGTGCCTCTTGGCTGGACCCAATTCTCCTAGTTGATTAATGAGGGCAATAAGAGTGCTCTATGCAATAGATTGCTTGTATGCTTTCATTGTAGGTAAACATTTAAGTGGTTTCTTAGATTTTTTCAGTTTATAGATTCTGCCACTAAGTAATGTCAACTAGTAAGAAATTTAATGCCAACTAAAAAGACATACATAAACCAACATGATTTATGACCTAATATGGCTGACCAGAGTTCATAGAAGAAAAAGTAGTGTGTTATTCCCAAGAAATTCCCCCCAAAAAAGGTTTAGTTTCTCATAGGTAATCCCAAAATTACCTTTTTTTTAAAAAAACAAATTGCTGTTCACTCAGATTTTCTCAGATTGCCTACCTTGGGATGGCCTTATGGTGCCACCTAAAACAGAACCATTTCATATGGGAATTTTGAGTTTCTTTCTCTTGTCTTGCCTTCAAAAAAAAAATCATTGATGCTGATTGACATAATGTAGAAAAGTCTGCTTTTCACTAGCCTTGTATTATAATTTAGTAGCAGCTTGTTTCATGTTGCTTTCTAAATTAAAACAAAACCAAACAAAACTATAAAACCTCCATTTATATTTTGTTCCCTTCTTCCATAATAGTTCATGGTGGTATATTAGTAGTCTACTTGAATATTTAATTTATATTTTTATATTTATGTGATGCTATTTATGTGATACTATTTATACTTCCTTCATAAAAAAAGCAGGTTATCCTTCCCTATTTTTCTACTTTTTATTATCAGAGTTTTTATAAGATATGTTTCTTCATTATTTGGGAAAAATTTCCTGTAATATTGAGACTGTTTTATTATTAAGGGAAAGATTTTTACTACCAAATAACATTCCTCAATGGATAATACATTTTCAGATATTGTATTTCTTTGAGTTGTTTTTCTTAATTTAATTTTCCCAGATAATTCCCATTCATTATTAAAATATATTAGAATGGATTTATTGAAAATATAATCATGATATTTTTCGATTTTCTTCAACTCTAATTTATTGATATATTTTTAATTGTGCTACTTTTCCTGCTGAAAGTGTTGTATGCTTTCTTGTTAAAAATTTAAAAAATTATTCCTGCTGGGGTTTTTCTTCTGCTTTTGTCTTTATGATTTTTGCCTCCTCTTTCTTGCCCAGAAAAGACACTATTTTATCTAGGTTACTCCATGTTCTTTAACAAATTATTTAATGTAGTGGTTATGTTTATGTAACTTTCTCTCACTTATTTCATGTTATCTGATGTTTCTTTAAAGATTGAATTTGCTTCCTAATTATGACTATACATAAATCCCATAAGTTTGGTCATGTAGTTCTTTTGTTAGTGTTCATTGTTATTCACAGAGACAGAAGTAGTAGCATGGGCACAATTTCCCTGTTAACAATTTTGGGGGCAGAATACAGGTATAAAGTAAATTTTCCAAGGACAGGGGCCGCCATATTATGTGTTTTATAAACTGCATAATTGGAGGAGCACATGACCTCTGCTGCAGTGATGAAGAATTGCACTCCAAGTCTAGGGGTTGCAGCGATACAATGTGGTAGAAACTTAGCTTCCAGTCCACTTCTACCCAATTAGCATTCATGGCTGGGAAAGAATCAACAACTTTCATGGCCCAAATAGCTGATGGAATTCCAGCCAAGATCAGCTTAAGAGGTTGTCTATGGCTGATTCCCAAAGAACTATGTAGAAGGTCAACTCTTTCTGTGAGATGAATTATCTCTCACTATCATAAATACTTTATAATTCTAGACTGATTGCTCTTTAACCTGTCAGATAACATCAAGAGTTTTTTATTCCAAACTTGGAGTTAGGCGGCATTATATGTTTATAATTGTATTGTTTATCCATGCCATAGAAAAATAAAATGATGTAGTTGAGTTTGGAAATGTCCCTGGGTTTTCTTTTTTTTAAATTTTTCTGTTAAGTAGTAAGTTAGACCTCCCATTTCTACCTTTTCTACTGGTTATTTATAAAATTCTGAAATATATCTTCATAGTTGTATTGTGGCTATGTTATCCCAGTTTTTGACTAACTACTCTGTATCACCAGCATTTTAAAGAGGAGTTAATCTTTTTCTGTTTAATATGAGACACATTACTAAGATATAATTAAGTCAATTAACTTTTATATGGTTAATCAAATGCATAAGAAGTAGAGAAAGATGAGTAATCCCTCTCAAAGAGGAGACACTTCTGGAAAAACAATGCAAATGTAATTTATAATGGTTTTGTTTGCGTAAGGGCTGACTTCATATGAAACATTCCTAAATGCTAAGCTTATCTGTCAGAATTGGAGGGAATATGTCTTGATTTTAAATTTGAAGAGGCTTACTTATCTCCAGAGATATTGTAGATGCTGAATACTGCTAACTGGTTAAATTAACAACAGGTTTCTGTTGATCTAACTAATTTTATTTTTAATGAGTTGAAAATGTTTGAATTATACATATCAAAATGAGAAGACTTGTGGTTAGTTATTCTAAATAATAGTTATGATCTGTAATAATAATACACAATGTGTAAATAAATATAATTGGTATAAATGTATAATTTTATTACAGCAAAACATAAGACATATTTTAGGGTAAACAATAGATTTATATATGTAAAAATATATGTAATATATGGGCATATATATATGAATTATAGATAACTATTATAGTAAATGATTTTATATTTTGTGATTAAGTAGCATAGAATAAAAATGTCACACATTTCATCACAGGATTAAAAAAATCATATCTTTGTTAGCAACTGTTCTTTATAACCACCATAAACAAGCCAAAAGATTATATCCCATTAGAATTAATTGTTTTTAAACCTAAGTAACACAGATACCTCATTAAAAGAACCCTTAAACCATTACTTTTGTATCGACTTACAGACTGTCAAGTATCTGGATATTAGAAACCATTAAAAATCCATGAAATTACGGAAGGATCTGCATATTCACTTAATAATATTTAACAAATAATTACACTTAATAGGAAATTGTTTCTTGAGATATATTAGTATAAGAATAGATAAACAAATACTTTCTGATATTAAGCTTGCATTTTATTGGGGGGGCAAACTATAAGCAGTAGAAATAACACATTAGTAAATTATATGGTGATTAGGAGGTTATATGTAGTGGAGGAAAGTAAAGCCAGGTAAATGGGTTCGGAAATGTCAAGATTCAGAGGGATGGCAGGTTGTAATTTCAAATAATGTGCTCAGGTAAGCTTCATTGAAAAGCAACTTAAGCATAGGTACAAAGGAGAGAAAGGAGTTTGCTGTGAAGATATCTGAAGGAAAGACATCATTACAGAGGACACAGCCAGTGTAAATACCCTGTGACAGGAGCGTATGTGGAACAGCAAGAAGAAAAACGTGCCTGGAAAGGGTGAGCAAAGGAAAGAGTGGTTAGTCAAATTATGGAGGTAACTGGATTCTCTGTCATGTAGTGTGTAAGCCTTCCCTTCTACTAGACTTGGAATAGGGAACCATTGCATGACTTTGAGCAAAGGAATGAAATAATTTGACTTATGCTCCAATGGGTCACACTGGTTGCTATGTGGAGAATGTACCATAGGAGGCAATGATGGGCATATTGTGATCAGATAGAATGTTAGTCAAGCTCAGTGGCTTATGCCTGTCATCCCAGAGACTCCAGAGGCTGAGGCAGGAGGATCACTTGAAGCCAGGAGTTTGAGAACAGACTGGGAAGCATAGTGAGACCCCCATCTCTAATTTTTTTTTTAATTATACAGGGATGGTGGCAAGTAGTCCCAGCTACTCAGGAGGCTGAGGTGGGAGGATTTCTTGAGCCCAGGAGTTCCAGGCTATAGTGAACTATGATTGCACCACTGCACTCCAGCTTGGGTGACAGAGATATATCCTGTCTCTTAAAAAGAGAGAATGTTAAGTAGGTGAGAAATAATGTCATTTTGAATCAAGGTGGTTATGGGTACTTGAAAAGTGGTCATAATTTGGATATGTCAGATTGATACAGAGTGTGAGAGACAAATGGTAGCCAAAGATGACTTCAGGCTTTTCAGCTAATATGCCCTTGTATTATGAGGTTTTGTTTCTGATTAAAAACATAACATAAACTCTTGTGGCATTGTATTCATTCTATGAGTACAGAAAAAAATGAAAGAATATATTATTGTCAGTTGCTTATCTTCAGAAAAAATTAAAGGACAATATGATTACACTAAAATCGTTGACTGTAATTACTCAACTGAAAACACCATTAAGTTTATTATAATAGTGCCCCTCCTTTTCAAGATTTATAACTCCATGACGTAGCAATGAAAACCTGGCCCCTATTTTAATTAATATATTTGCTTACTCACTACCCTACTCAGTACCCCGATAGGTAACCAATCTCTCACTGGTACTTACACATTCTCCTCTTCACAGATTTCCTTTTACCCATACAAGTTCCACAACACGAGCTGGACCACTTCCCACATGAGTGCACTCCTGCTTTGATTAGCCTCTTCCTGCCCACAGCTGGAGGACACTCCTCAGGGACGTCCTCTTCTTCTCTCTCAGGATCTAACTCCTACGCCAACTGCAGTTCCAAAAGGACAACTTCCTCACCTAGCTTAGCTTTTTAAACACTGTGACAGACCAACCCTAAATCAATGTAGACACCACTTTTACCCAGCTCATCCTTTAACTTTCACGTAGGCCAGCCCTCCTATGCTACTCTGCTGAGGCTCCAACAAAGGAAGAGAAAGAAAAGGAGGGAATCAAAATTAAAGAAAACATACAAGTGCGTGCGTGCGCACACACACACACATCCATTTGTTCACTGCTTGGAAGACTCAGTATTGTCAGGATGACAATTATTTCCAAATTCATCTATAGATCTATAGCAACAGACCTTTTTTGTAGAGCTCCAGACAGTCAGTATTTTAGACTTTGCAAGCCACGCACTGTTTCTTTTCATTCTCCTTTTTCTCTTTCTTCTTCTACCTCTTCCTGTTCCTATTCCTCTTACTCTTGTACTCCTCCTGCTTCTGCTGCTGCTTCTTCTTTTCTGTAAAAATGTAAAAATAATTTTTATCTCATGGACCATACAAAATAGTCTGTTGGCTGCCTACCTGATCTATGGATTTGAAACAACTCCAATCAAGACCCCAGAAAACTTTATCATAAAGAAATGAAAGAAATGATTTCATATTTTATGTGGAAATTGAAAGGACCTAGAATAGCCAAGACAATTATGAAAAAAAATAAACTTTTAAGGCTAATATATTCTGATTCCAATAAGGAATCAAAACAATATAGTACTGATACCATGAAAGACAAGTAGATCGGTGCAGAATAGAGCATCCAGAAATATTCCCACATCTATATGGACAAATAATTTTTGATAAAGATGCAAAGGCCCTTCAGTGGTGGAAGAATAGTCTTTTTAAAATATGGTAATGCAACAATTAGATCCATATATGTGTACAGATAGATATATGAATTTTGATCGTATCTTGTGTTATATACAAAAATCAACTAAAAATCGTTCATAGACTTAAATGTAATATCTACAGCAATAAACTTTCTGGAAGAAGACATGAGGAATATATTTCACCTTTTGTTAGTCAATAATTTCTTAAATATGACACTGAAAGAATGACTTACAAAAGAAAGATAGGGCTTTATTAAAATTAAAAACTCTACCTCTTCAAAAGACAATAGATAAAAAGATAAGCCATAGACTGGTAGAGATCTTTACAAAGTAAATATTTGACAAAGAACTGTTAAAAAAAAAACTTTAGACAAATTACATTTAGCAAAGTTTATTTGATCAAAGAACAATTCATGAATCAGGCAGCACTTAGAACCAGAAGAGCTTCAGAGATACTCACCCAGCAGTGTGGTCAGGTAATATTTACAGACAAAGGAAGTGACATACAGAAACAGCTTGATTAGCTAAAACTAGGCATTTGTTTTATTTGCTCATGCAGTGATGAAGCATTTGCCTTATATTGACCATGTCTGATCAGTTGGTAACCTGTGACTGGCTGAAACTCAGCCGCTGTGATTGGCTGAGACATATCTGTTAGAAGAATATATCTTATGTTAGTTTGCAGTTTGTTTACATACTAAGTAGGTAGCAGTTTGCTATAAATGGAGGCAGACTAAGGCCAAATTTAGTTTACTTTAACTGGACATATATTCAGAAACACAAAAGGAAAAAAAAAACCCTCAAAATTCAGCAATAAGAAGATAACACAATTAAAAAATCAGCAATGTTTGAATGGACACTTCACCAAAGAAGGATATGTATATCAAGTAAGCATGTGAAATGATGCTAAATATCATTAGTCATTAGGCAAATGTTAATTTAACTACAAGTTACCATTGGACACATATCAGAATGGCTATAATTAAAAAGACTGGCTATTTTAATATGACATGAAAAAAACGGAATTCTTACTGCTGGTGGGGTGTACAAAAGTGCAACTACTCTGAAAAATAGATGGGCCATTTCCTTAGCAGACACAATTCCCATATGGCCTAGGCTTTCCACGCCTAAGCATTTGTCTGAGAAAATCATATGTTAAAGCTCATACTTAAATGCTCATAGCAGCTTTATCGATATCAGGGGAAAATAAGAAATAACTAAAACATTCATCAGTGCAATTGGACAAACAGTAGAATAGTCATTCATATAATAAGTACTACTCAGCGGTAAAAAGGAACAAATTACTATACACGTATGAATTTCAAAAATATCATGATCTACGAAAGAAGTCAGAAAGCAAAGGCTGCACTTTCTCTCATTCAATTTGTATAACATTTGGAAAAGGCAAAACTATAGGGATTTAACATAGATCAGTTGTTTCCAGGCGCCAGCAGCAGGGGGTGGAGGGAGGGAGTTTAGCGGTGAAAGAACTGAAAAGGGTTCTGTGGGAACTTTATGGGGCAATGCATGAATTCTGAATCTTGATTATAGGAATAGCCATAGAACTGCATCCATTTGTCAAAACACATTGAACTGTACATTTTGAAAGTGTGAATATTATTATATGTGAACTATACCTCAATTTAAAATAAATATGCCCAGATTTTCGAAGCAAACTATTATTTCTCATTGAGCTGCTCTTTGTTACATAGTGGTCTCATACTTTTTCTTCCTTTCTTTAGTTTGTTATTAAAAATATACTCCCATTCAAAATCTCCCATCTTCAAACAGAGAATGAAAGAGCTACATTATTATTAATAAAAAGCTGTCTTAAATTTCAATATTCTTTTCTTACACACCAATTTATCTGCAAGCTCCATCTTCTGTTAGTACATGTCAGACACTGTGCTCAGTACAATGGGGTATTTCTCATTGTTTTAATTCTCTGTAAGACATATTTATGATACTTTGTATAAACCTTCAATATAAAAATAAATTGAATTGAGCTTATTATAGCTCTATCAACGAAGCATCCATTTGGAAAGAATTTTGGCTCAGAAGATAATGAGCAGGTACTTATGTGCGCATCACCATTTTCAGAATGGTATACAGAGATTTTTCTCTGAAAAATATGAATATAAAACATAGTACATTGCTGTTCCACTTGGGATGTATGATAGTTTATACTTCCCATTATAATGTTTTTCTCTAATTATCTTTTGCCTCAAGATTAATAAAGACTAAAGATCTAATTTCTAAATTAAAGTTTTATGTAAACGTTCCTCCAGTCCTTTTTCCATATAAAAGGGTAACTTTGGGTGAAGCTTTAAAAAATATACAAAGCAGGCAAACATTAATTCTAACACATTATACTTATGTATTCAATGCCTTTCCTCCAGAGATTATACTTCTATTTTCTATGATGTATAGTGAGTCCTCTGCACTTTGATTTCTACAAGAGGAATGTAAGTTTGATACAGCTCCAAAATAAATTTTTTATAATTTATTTTAAGGGGTATACTTTTGTATTAAAATTAGAGTAGTTTGCTTTGTGCTCATATGTTTAGAGTAAAGCTATTTGTAGAAGTTGTTTTCGATAAATATCTACGTTATGCTTAGGGGACTCAAAGTTTTAATATTAAGCTTTTTATTTTGAGAGAACACAGTTCAGTGTTTTATTTCTTATCATTCAGTGATAAATCAAACAGAGAGATGCTTTTTATCCTTCACCCAATTAGGGGGGCATGGCCTTTTAAAATCAAGGTTGGTTTATGTTATTTTTGTTAGTGTCTCTTAATTCATTTGATCATTCATTTTTCTGTAAAACTATTTCCTTCTGCTTTATGAGGTCTTTTTATGATTGAAACATAGTTAAATAATTAGTATTCCTATGGAATACTTCTTACATTTTTTAGGAAAACAGAAATTAAAGAATCTCTCAGTTACAATTGATTACAAGCTCTAGTAAATCTGACTTAAACAAATTTGGTTTACTTAGCACACATAAAACTAAGAATAGAATTAACTTCTTACTTGTCCAGTGTTGCCAATACATCCATCTTTTTCCCTGACTCAGTTACTTTTCTCAGTGCTAGGTTAAATATTAGGCAAACCCAGATTTCCACATTTACTCCTTATATAACTACTAATACATTAATCCTTTTCCTACAAAAGGCATTGACCTGCTGGTAGAAATTCATCTGAGTTATCAATTTTTCAGGTATTTCTGTGATATAAAGGCCACACCACCATGCACATATTAGATGACACTCAGCAAATAAGCTTTATAATAACTAACATTTATTTATAATTAACAATGTATCCCAGACAGCTTTATGCATTTTTATCTCATTTAATAGTTATAACAACCCAGCCATCCTTTGATAAATGATCAGCATTATAGAGTTTGTGAGCACTAAATCTAGTATTGTTTAGAAGGAATAAGTAATGTATTTTATTATTTGTCGAAGCTCGTCATATGCCTTTTCTGGGATTGTCTGTTAAAAAAAATTCTATATCTTAGTAACCCAAAGTAAGATAATATTGAATATTTAATGTTGCATTTCATATATTTCATATATATTTCATATATTTCATTCATATATTTCAGTATATGTACCTAATTATTTTTTCTATGTAAAGTTACCTGTATTTTGTAGGGAAAACTTCTCAAACTCTTGCTTTTCTCACTAAATACATGTTGAAAAGATCTATATTTTTTTACTCATTAATTTAAAGGTGCACCAAATATTTGGTCTACTGTGGGTGCCAAATTTCTCTTCCCAGACTTGAGATGACTGCTTAGAGACAGGCAGCTCCTAACTGGATTATTGACCCTTTCCAGAGTTCTTAATTTCCCTGCCTTTGCATTCTGCTGAAAACCAGGGCTTTTAAAGAGAGAAATTTCTGCTATGAAATGATCTATTTTCTTTTTTCCTTCCTATTCAACCTATGTTTATCAATTTCATTTCTATTTCTACCATTCTCCTTCACATTTGAGATCCAGTTTCTTTCTTTCTTATCAGAACTCTTTGCTCCTATGTATTATATACTTGCCTGCCCTGTCAATGCTTGAAAATTCAGATTGTTTTCATCAAGAATGCTGACAAAAATATAAAATAAATGTTTATCTTGCCATGTAAACCTCTGATTAGGTCAATATTGTGATTTCACAAATTAGACTGCTAACATTAAATAAAATATGAGATTTAAAATAAAGAAAAGGGCAGTCACACTTAAAAGCCAGGTGAAAATAACCACGGATAAGATCAACATGATTAAAACTGGTCCAATAGCAGCTGTCCTGCTGGGCTTCCAAGCAAATATAAGACGATCCAACAAGTAATTAGAATAATTTTGTTTGAAGCCATTTTTTTGCTGTTCTCTTGTTTGGACCCGGACTTCAGTGTAAAACTTCGATCTTGGATAATTTAGGCTCAAAAGCCATGCCCACTGATGGATCTGAGGCACTTCCTGCCTGTGATACTGGGGGGAGTTGGAAGGCCAGGCTACCTGCCAGTTGGAGGATGGATCTGCAAAATTCTCAGAGACAACCATCCTGGGGCCACTAGATTAGGACCTAGTTCTGAAATGAGGAGACTAGGGATTCAGATAGAGGTAGCCAGATATAGAAGGACGAAAATTAATAAATGAAATGTAAATTCTTATCTATAGCCATTCATTTCTCCACATACATGAAAACATATGAAACATACACAGAGGTAACATTATTCTTTACAGCAATGTGATATGGTGATTGATGTATTATCAATATTATTCAAATTTAGTAATTAGCTTACCATTATACACATAAAGTATCATAATGAAAAGCTGAAATTTGCTGGTGTTGTTTGGGAATACCATAGAGGAATAAAGTATGATTTTCAAGAAAATAAAGAGATTCGTGCAAAATATTTTTGTTTAGGCATTATTTTAAGGCTTATATTTTGCTTATTTTTCTTGACATAGCATTTGATTACGAGTTAGTAAAAGATTTGTGTATCTTGTTCTTGCTTTGTTGAAATAGCGTTAACCAAGGTTTTTAATTTAATTTCTTATTACTGCTATATAAAATGTTTATTGTATCACACATAAATACATATATTAGTTCTATACTTCTGATATAGCAATCTCTAGAGAAATAATTTTTGAATATATATTTCCTCTAATCAAAAATATTTCATTTATATTATTTTCATTCAATTTCACAGTATAAATAGTTATGAGTAATATGCTGCAGTCTTTTCAAATTTGGATAAAATTTAAAAATAAAGATTTATTGATTATTTTAGCCTAGATATATATTTTTTTCAGATTTTAATTGACTATTCACTTTCAATGTAGCTAATTTTGATAGCCTCCACTGGTATTTGCTCTTGTCTATAATAATAATAAATTACTATTAATGATGTCCCCTTTGGAGCATACTCATTTAACAAATATATCCATAAGTGTAGCTTTCTCTATGATTTGCCTATGATTTTGAAATATATAAGGCGTTATGGTTAGGATTAAATAATTTTATAATAGACATTTGCTTTCTCAGTCCATCTGAAACATTAAACAAAAATTTTTCCTTTAGGATTAATTTGATACCTCCTATTCTATTTTCAGGTTCACATTGTTCTTTGTAAAATGAATTATCACTGGCTCATTAGCTTCAAATACTAGTTAAAATTTAATAAGAACTGCACAGTTAGAATTATATATACATATATACACACATTAACACACAGGTAATTACTGATACCAATAACCTCCGACTTTAGTTGTTGTGCCTTCTTCAGCTCTTAGGAAAATGTATTAGACAATGCAGGAAACTTTGAAGTGAGATCTGAAAGCCATCTATTTATTATTATAAAATTATTATAAAACAGCTAGAATAGCTATGAACATCATGCACAAAAATAAATTCTGCTGGTTTGGCTCACATTTGTTTTATTGCCACTTTGACTCCAATCAAAAACATCCCAATTAAATTAAAGACATATCAGAGGCTGTTTTACATGTGGTCCATGAAAGAGCCCTTAGTTTTCTTGTCCTGTATATGGCAACTATGAATTGTCTTGTCTACTCTTCCCACTTTTTTTGTCTATGCTGGAGTAATAACTAAGATGCTGATCCCCGTCAAAGGTATTGCCTGTGGTGTGACACTGCCAGAATTGCTGTGCATGCCAGCATCTCTGATGACTGGGCTGCTAGTGTGATGTCTCTGCTGAGGGCACTTTCTCCAAAAGCCCTAAAAATACTAATACAGTGTCCAACTGTACCAAAATCTCCACCACAATGGTGCTTGTCAGTTGTACCCTCAAACTTTCATTGTAATTTTGGTTGAACCATTCTTTTAAATTTTTTCTTGCTAGAAAAAGATTTAAACTTTTTAACTTAAGTTTTTGTTTTTTCTAGGATTCAGACATGAATACTCTTACAGCAAAAACTAAAGGGCACAAGAAATAGACACTGTATTAAAAAAATTATCTCCTACAATGTCTTCTATGATGCAATTATATTATCCTTGACAAAAATATTAGTACTTCTCTGTTTTCTGTTGAAATAAATTGTGTCTAGGATGATCTTTTTCCTTCATATATACAGGGCCAAGATGATCAAACAAAGTCTAAATTCTAGACTTGCCTACACAAGTCAGGACCTTGGAGTAGCAAAGTTTAGGTCACATTTTTATTTAGGTATATATGTAGGGGTGTGTGTGTATATATATATATGTGTGTGTGTATATATAAAAGAGCTGTCCAGAAAGTATCCAGTCATTGTTAATATAACAAGAATGGTTACATGGCCAGATACTTTCCGGACAGCCCTTTATATATATACACATACATACACACATACATATATACACACATACACACATGCTCATGTAGTTATAACTAAATTTATTTTCTTAGACCTTTAGAAAAATTACTTTTTTGTATTGATTTATAGATGTAAATATGTTTTTGGTTTTTCACTTGGGAGAGAGGATTCAGATTTCCTTTATTAATAGGTTATCAGGCAGCTGCATACGTTTTTCCCAGCTGCAGGAAGGAAGGATTTCTGACACAACAAGCCTCACAAGTGAGTATTTAGTACAAAAAATGCAAAACCCACAAATCTTCAAAGCTCCTACTAATTCAGTGGCATTCTAAGTCTGAAGAAGAAACAATTCCTTGTAATTATTGAAAGAAATTATCCTCTTTAGAAATCCAAGGTGGCTGAAGCAAGCCAAAAAACACTCTTTTATATTCAAATAAAACAAATTTGCATCCTATTAGCACATTTTTTTGTTGCTTATAACAGAATACCTGAAACTGGGTAATTCATAAAGAAACCAAGTTTATTTCTTAAGGTTTTGAAGGCTGAAAAGTCCAAGGTCAAGGGGCTGCATTTCATGAGGGCTTTCTTGTTAGTCAGCGCTCTCTGTAGAATCCGGAGGTGGCGAAGGTACCAACAGCAAGGGGGCTGAGCATGCTATTGTGTTAGCTTAGGTCTCTCTTCCTCTTGTTATAAAGCCACCAGTCCTCCTCCAACTATAATCCATTAATTCATTAATCCATGAATGGATCAATCCACTCATAAGGCCAGGGCCCTTATGATCCAATCACTTCTCACAGGCACTACCTCTCTTAATTCTGCCACATTGGGAATTAAGTTTCAACATGCACTTTAGGGGGATCATTCCCACCACAGCAGGGGGTATAACCACACATATAGGAAGTATATGTCATTGGTGGTATTTAAAGAACATCTGTAAGATCCAGAGTCTCTCTGGACAACATGAATAGACATTAAATTTTTGCAGTCTTTTATGAAAAGCATTTTGGGGGCATCGTCACTCAAATGAGGACTATACTCTGTTGTTAGTGATTTTAAAGGACTTCTACAAAAGCCAGCACCCCTCTGAACAAAGTGACTGTACATCAACTTTCATACTTGGGTGGGCTCAATCCCAGTTCTGGGAGGCCCACTGTGTCCTACATCACTATGATTATCAGATTAAATAATTATTAATCTTTGAAACCTACAAAGAGTGGGGCAAATAACAATATCAAAACATATATGTGTATTTATGTTTATGATATATATACACATGCCTATACACACAGAAACACACACATATGTCTAAAATAAATTCACTGTCAAGACGCGAGCACTAATTCCGTCAGGTTTTAGTCTGAAATGTCGGTTCTCAGCACGCTCATGGCTGAAGAATGACCAGACCCACCAAAGTCAGGCGAGCAAGAAAATGAAGTTTATTGAGGAGAGAAAGATAGGATTATAGAGCAAGAGCAAGATATAGGTTTATAGAGCGTGATACATACACCACAGATGACAACTGGACCTATTATTGCAGCAAAGGAAGAGCAAAAGGAGAGGGCAAAAAAAGGGCCTGGTTATGGTCTCTGTCTTGTCTTATAGTGTCCAGATTGGGACCTCCCTCGAGGCTCAGATGCCACCAGGAAACCACTTTGATTGGACAGTTAGGAGTTGCATGACCTGAGTCTTAACCACGCATGCGGTTGATCTAGCTCAATTTGCGGACTCAGTGGTACCTATGCAGCTTGGCCCGTGGGCTAGAGAGTCCTGTGCATTCTTTTGCTGTTGGCGTGCTAAGTTCAGATTTGCGGATTTTTAGGGTGGTCCCTTCTCCCCCAGGTATGGCAGCTGCTCCAGAAGGGATTAAGGTGAGGCAGGACCCAGATGGGGGCCTGAGGCCCACCCTTGTCCTTTTTCCCAGGGGGCAATTGCACCAAGGCAACAGCACCCATTTTTGTCCCTAGGAGACCCAGAATCCCTCGCTAACTACCTAACAATTCTGTGGGAATTGTTACATGGAATTTGTTGCTTCACAGAGTATTAGCTTTGGTTCCTCAGAAGTTGAACAACAACAACAAAAAGAAAACAAAAACAAGACAAATAACAACAAGAAAAAAATAGATGAAGGATTTTTTTTTTCCAGGAAACTAGTTTCTAGAATTTTAGTCTCTTCTAAAATTTGGGTATGTTCACTTTCTGTAATATCAAGTTGGTACTTGTGTTCTATGATACTAAATATTGTATTATTTATATAATAATCAATTTTGGTTAATTATAAAAATGTACTTATTTACCAAAGTTGTATGACAATAAACATATCTATCTCAGTCATATATATTTACCTCTCTGCTACTCACTAAATAATTAACAACATTGATTTTCTTACATCTATATGTTCCATGTGAAATGTAATTACTTTGTATAGGTAGCAAATATTGTATAAGCATAGCTGTCATAAAGGTTGTTGGCTGCAGGTCAACTCATATGCTAAGATTTTCTGCAACTTGACCTACAGTATTGTTCCTGTGTCTAAAACTTCTCACTTGAATAGCTATGGTAAGGTGATTTCAGACTGCACAGCATGGGGCCAAGGTAGCTTCTCCACGACTTGTTGATTCCTACTGATAAAGCTCATGGGATACTTAGAAACGTGATGACTAGTCAAAGTGTGTATCCCAATATTGCCTCAAGCTGATGATGTGATTTTGACCTCATCTCTGTTTTTAAAATTTCCTTGTAACTAAAAATGTACATAATGCACTCAGTAAACGTGAAATAATGTTATTTCACTATTCAATTTATTTGTCTCTTGCAATTTGTTTTACAGGGTTCCTAAAGTTAAACAGTATTTTCATAACTCAGAATAAAATAAATATTTACTTATATTTACACATAGATTCAACTACTTAACATTTAAAAATTTTATTTATTTAAATTATATAGAATTAATTTTGTTGCATATGTGAAGCTTTAAATTATTAATATATTTGTCTTTCATGGTCAGCAGACAATTCTTTCCAAAAGTGAGGGCAACATACCTACACACAAGATCCCACACTCTTGTTGCTATTTTACCTTGAAAAAATGACATGTAACACAAGATCTTAAATAATTTTTCTTATTTTTGTACTTATATCATTTAACCTTAGGCTCATGGCAGAGTTCAGGCATGTCATCTTTCTGTTTCATCAATGAAAATAGGGGCAAAGGTGGCATTTATTATTAGTCTCTGTATTAGGGTTCTCCAGAGAAACAGAACCATATATGTATGTATATATGTATTTGTATAGATACACACTCACAATAAGATATATAGATAGATAGATAGATAGATAGATTTTTTATAGGAATTGGCTCAAGTTATTATGGAGGCCAAGGAATTCCATCATCTGCTGTCTGCAATTTGGAGAAACAAGAAAGCCAGTGATGTAATTCAGTCTAAGTTCAAAGGCCCTAGAATCAGAGGAGCCTATGGTATAAGTTTTTGTCTGACTCCAGAAGGTCAAGAACCAGGAGTACTAATGTTGGAGGACAAGAGAAGATGGATTTCCCAGCTCAGGAAAAGAGAGAATCCAACCTTCCTTTACATTTTGTTCTATTCAGACCCTCAGCAGATTGAATGATGCCCACCCACTTTGGACAGGGTCATCTGCTTTATACAGTTCACCAATTCAAAGGCTAACCTCTTTTGGAAACACTCTCACAGAACATCCAGAAATAATATTTTACCAGTTATCTGGGCATCCCTTAGTCCAGTCAAGTTGACACACATATTTAACCATCACAGTTTACTTTAGGTCTTGATGGTTGATTGCCTAAGACATGAAATAGACATATACTTGAATTTATGCACTCTAGTTTCAGGCTATAAAGTCTGGATTTTCCTGGATTTAATCAGATTCTTGAGACTGGCTAGATGAACTAAATAGGGGTTTTCATATTTAAAAACTAAAATCGAATTTTAACTTCAGGTTTAAAAGCAGATTAAGCCTGACTCAGACCTGATTTAAATTTGGAAATCCCTAATTATTTGGTGTATTTCTACCATTCACTACTTGAATGAGAATATAGGATAAGGAAGTCTACATCATTTTAAAAAAGAGACAATTTACCTTTAACCTTCCTCAAATTGAAACATTTTTATTTATAAATCATGTATTTTCTGATTTTTTTATTATCAAGTGAAATAAGAGATATAATGGATAATTTAGGCAATGCTTAAAGTAAAAGTAAAAAAAAATTGTCTGAGAATAGAATAAATCACCTATAGTAAAGAGCCTTTAAGAAAAAGCATTTGAAAGATATGAATTGTTTTAAATTAGACCGTATATTTGATGCCTACATAAATATATTTATAGCAGTTTCAGCATATCCTATGAACATTGAAAGATCAGGAAGAAATGTTTATTGAAGGTTTAATTGAAATTATCCAATCTCAGGGAAAAAAAGGATAAATATTGACAAAAATAAACAGAGTTTCAATGACCAGAGGGAAATATCAAGTGGGCTAATATGCCTGTAATTTGAGTTTGTGAGGAAGAGAAAATAGGGAGTACGGCAGAAAAATATTAAAATAAATAATGGAATTTTTTTCCCTATCAACTTATAGATCCAAGAATCACTGACTACACATCTCCTACAGTAATACCAAAATCACCCCACTGAAGCTAAGTTGGTGGAGAAAACCCTGCCCACCTTCTTTCTCATGTAATCACAGGGTGTTGTGCTTCCCATTTCCAAGCCAGAGGTGGACAGACTATTGGGTGGGACTCTGTCTTCTGACTATCTCATAAGTAAAGCAGAGAAGTGCTTTATAAATTGCAAAGTAGATTAACACAATTTAAATCATCACAAAAATCTCATTTATAAAGAATTAAAAGTTAATAAAGGTGACCCTAATATCATTATGTGAGACATTGAAAATAAAAATGTTGCCCTTTTTAGCAGAACAGCCAATATTAAGGATTTAGATTTTGCTATTCTTTGATGCAAGTTGCCATGATGGTAGCAACTTTGTAATTTAGGGTTATTATAGATATGACTGAATTGATAATTATTTTATCAATTGTTATTTTGTATTTGTCCCTCACAATTCAAATAACAGAGAATACATTTCTAGTTCTTAACAATTATTTTATAATAGGTAATAAAAGTGGGGCTCTTTATAAAGCTTTCTACATCCCCAGCCAATGCATGCCAATTACTGTAATTTGCTTGGCGGAATTTAACTAATCTCATTAATATATCCTATAGTTTATCCAATCACTTTGAGAATAGAAAGCCTAATCAAGTTAAAATGTACCCCCCTACTCGAACAAAAACATTGGTTTTCTTTAAGATATTTTATTAAAATTGATTAGGAAAAGTAAACAGATGCTTTGAAATCTTTGAAATCTTGTTTAACTCAGACATTTATTTTGTTGCTCTGGTTCATATTTGAAATGAAGAATATAATTGAATAGATGTGTAAATAGAGTATAGTGTTTTCTCATTCATTGGTTCTGAAATTAACTAGTAACCTAACAAAAATAGGCAAGATACAGTAAGTACTCATTTAACATTGTGGATAGGTTCTTGGGAACTGTAACTTTAAACCAAATGATGTATAAGGAAACCAATTTTACCATAGGCTAATTGATATAAACAAGAATTAAGTTCCTATGGCATATTTCGGGTTACAAAAACATCAGCAAACTTCTAAATAAAGACCCCAAACACTTCTAAAATTAAACATTGGAAATAATGTGAACTACACATACATTTTAAAAAGATTAATTTAAAAAGTAAGAAAATAACTTACCAAATCAGTGAGCAACGATAATCTTAGTGGTGGTGAGTTAAATCAAGGAAAAATGTTTGTTAAGAAAATCCTAAGGAACACCACCTACCACCTCACAGTTCAAAAACAAACAAGAACAAATATGGGAGGCTTGTGGAGAGCTTTTATACCTCATTGTTTATTGTTGTGCATGTGTATAATTACAGTATACATTACATATATTTATTTTACAGTAATTTGTATTCATTTACTCATTTTTTTTCCAACCAGCTTATTCCAGTTCAGGGTGGTGAGTGGCCGGAGCCTATCTGGGCAGTTGCAAGGCAGGAACCAACCCTGGCTAGGACACCATTCCATCGCAGGAAGCACTGACACTCTTACATTCACTCAGACTGGGACAATTTGGGCACATTGATTCACCTAATGCGGACATCACTGGGATGTGGGAGGAAACTGGAGTACCCAGAAAAAACCCACACAGACATGAGGAGAATGTGCAACCTCCACACAGACAGAGCCCTCTGCAGGACAGGAATCAATTTTTTTTCTCATTAATGTTATAACAAAACAACGTTGAACTAAATGACGTTATTCAAGGGCCTGCTGTATATGTAAATAAGAGTTCATGGAAATTTAAATAAACTTCTAAGTGAGTATCTAATCAAAATATCACATGTACCCCATAAATATATATAACTATTATGGCTCCAAAATTAAACAAATTTTAAAAAGGCTAAAAGAAATACTTTTTTTTATGGAATAAAGTTATAAATGATCGATTCGAGATAAATGGTAAGACAACAACAATATGGTGTTTCTCTAACATGTTTCAGCTGTATAATATATTTGTCATGATTTTATTGCTGTTAAAGATAATCTCTGTTAGGTCATTATAGTGCTAAGCAGTGAGATTGGGGAAAACTTCCCACCTAGGAGATTTAAATTTCTAGTCAGTGTGACCTCGTGGGCCTTCTCATCTGCCTGTCCACATGTGGGGCCAAGGGGGAAGGCAGGGTGAGGTCTAAAAAGAAGTCATTGGTCAAACATCAAAATAGAAGCCAGACTTTATCTATGGGAATAAGTAAGTAAATGGGGGAGACCAGGAAGCTTTTCCTCACAGAATTATTCCAACTAATTAACGTAGAATAAATGAGGGAAAAATAGAATCGCCATTAGGCAAACATCACAGTAATAATTATTACCAGGCAAAATCTAGCAATAGATGCTAAAATCAATGGGAGAAATTTCAAGGAAGAATAAAATATTTGCATACTGTCAAAGTACAAAGGTTAGAATAATAACTGTGCAATGGAAAAATCCAGCAGATACTACCTTAACCAAGCAATCAAGGTTACCAGGGAAAAAGCATATGGAAATCGGGTGCTTTCTGATATGATACACTAAGAAGGGAAAAATGATGCATTATTCTTGCTAAAAATAAGTACCCTCAAACTGATGACAAGAAAATATCAGACAGATACAAAATTAGGGACATTCTAAACTTACCTGACCAGTATTGTTTAAATGTGTCAAAGTAATGAAAGAATATTAAAAAAGGGACTGAGAAACTATCACAAATTGGAGAATACTCAAGAAATATGACATCTAAATGCAATGTGTGATCCTGGATTGAATTCTGGAACAGAGAATGACATTAGTGGAAATCCTAGTGAAATCCAAATATACACCTGTGGTGTATAGGATAGTATTGTACCAATGCTCATTTCTTAGTTTTACTACTCTTATGTAGAATATCAATGTTAGAGGAAGCTGGGTGAAGCCCATTAAAGGACTCTCTGGGGTATTACTGCAACTTTACTGTTAGTCTGAAACTCTTTCAAAATGAAAACCTAAATTTTTTTAAAAAGCCATACTAGAAATGTTTCCTCCAAATTTGTGTATAAACGTTATGCAGAAATAACTAAACTAATCACAAACTCACTTAGTAAGCAAGAATTATTTGAAAACTCACACACCCAAAGTACTAGAGATATTGAGAATTGATTTCAGGAATATTAGAACTAAAGGTTTGCATTTTGGTCTTAGATTAACTATAAATTTTAGCTCCATTCTCTCTCAGGCAACTTGTTCCCACCCCTCAAAGAATTTTTCCCATATGAGCCTCAAATTCCACTCCTTATTTTTCACAAACTAGAACATAGATCCATATTCCATAATGCTGTTTGAAAATCATGGCTAAGTGTGCTGAATGGTACAACTGATGTCAAGGGTCCTCTGTGACCAGTGTACTGAGATCTATAAGACACTTGCCTGTCTCCTTGATAAATAGAAAAATGAGGGTTGAAAATAGAAAATAGAAAAATAGAAAAATTGTCATTCACTAAAAAGTAATCAATTGAGTCATCTTTACCAAGCACCTAGGATAAAAATAACAATGCTCTAAATGCTGTTGGAACAACAAAACTATGTAAGGAAAACTGCATTTGATAATAATAAAATAATATACAGTGAGTGAATTATTTATATATATAATGTATATATATAAATAAGGTGTACATGTGTGTGTATATATGTTACACACACACACACACACACATATATATATATAGAGAGAGAGAGAGAACCAGCTTAAAATTTTATATACTGTAAAGGTTAATAAGCAATTAAGAAGGTGTGAAAGTGTTCAGAAGAGTAAGTCTGTGCAGATAATGATGCTTAGGGAAGATTCTCTCTCTCTGTCTCTCTGTCTCTCTCTGTCTCTCTCTCACACATACACACACACATGCACACGCACACACACACAAATAGAGTAACCTGGTCCTTAGAGGATGCTGGTAAGGGTCTATGACTCAGAAGAAAATTTTAAAATAAAGTGTATCTTCTCACCATTGTCTAAGAGTTTAGGAAAGGTAGACTTTTCTTTTGTTAATGAACATCAGAGAATATTGATATCTTAAAACAGTAAGAGAGAAAGTAAATAGCATGGAGATCTACACCTAAGCATTGGTATATTTGAGTAGAAAAAATCGGGCTTTAAAATAATTCCCTCTCCTAAATAATTGTCACAAATCATATTATTTCTGTACAATATAATACAAATCATATTATTTCTAATTTCTTTCCTTAACATGGAGGTATAAATGATGCTTGAGTTTGTTCCCTGAAGTGTTAAGATTTTAGAGGATATGGTTTAAATAAATTTGTCAAGTCAGAGATAATTAGAAATCTAGCTATTTATAGTTATTAGCAGACTCTTTTTAAGATAATATACTTGCTTTTTGAAGGTGTAAGTATCTTAATTAACAATTAAGAACTTAGAATAGTTATAGTTATCCAGAAAAAAGGAAATGTTGCTACTTTATTGGAGATCCACTCTGATTGTGACTAAGTTTCTTCCACCCCTAGACATGCTTTGTGCATGGAGACATATGGAAAAGGTAAATAAATGGGTGGCTTGAGAACATATATAATTTTATTTGTAAAAAAAAAAAGTCAGAAATGCTATGGCATAACAAATTTACAACAGAAACTTAGGCACTCTTTCTATCCAGTGAGGAAAATATGTGACATGGAACAATTTTGTTTGGAATACATGCAATACTTCCTTGTGCTAACAGATAATGTGTATCTAACAGCATTAGTCTCTAGGGTTATTTTTTTTTTCTTACAGCAATACAAATAAAAAGGGCCTACTTTAATGTCTTCCATAGGGTTTAGTTGATAAGTAAAAATTGCCACAGAGAAATTGCCTTTTCTTATATACAATTTTAAAAGCTTTGAATGATCTTACTTGGTTCTGCATTGTTTTGAAACTGACCCTCCATTTTTGTGTATCATTTTTCATATGCTTTAAGTCATTAACTGAGTGACTTTGGACCTTGTATTTTTGTGACTACTTATGTTTATATTAAACATACTATGGACTCTGATTTCTTAATTTCTAAGTCTGATTTATTTCTGACCTGGTAATCATTTGGATTTCCTGCCAGATTATTTCTGGGATGAGTAGACAAAAGGTGTATGATTTTGACTATTATCCTTTAGCAAAGATTTAAAGCCTTTGCTTAACCATAATCACTATCACATACATGAAATAACAATTTAGGAATGTAGACATATGGCATCATTAATAAACTTGACCCTTCCTCTTGGCAAGGGCAATGATATTCTCTTGTACAAACAGTTAGATTTGCCAACGTGATTAGAAAACAAGCATAGTGAAAATATCCCTGCGTAATTCTTCTGAGGTACAGAATGTCCACAGGGATTTGTTAATTGAATTGTTACAGGTATGGTTGAGCAAGTTAACTACTATGGTTCCACATGTTCAGGGATTAACTGTGTCTCATTATGTCAGCCAAAACTGATTGCCAGAAGAGGAGTGTGTGTCACAGTTTAAAACATTTGGTCTCCCCGAGGGTTTGTTCAATGTTGGTGTAGTGATAATTGAACTTTACAGACAAGGCCACTATGTCTTATTGTCTTATTGGATAAACTTTAAAATGATTGGGAAGCAAGAATGCTGCTATTTGTATCTCTGAATATTTGGCTAATTTTCCAAATGAACACATTTGATTTATTAAATAATATGTAATATTTTTGGTCCATATTTTTAAGCAAACCTAGTACTTGAGGATCTTATACTAATAAATAATTTTCATGATTACAGGCCAGTTTTGGTTAAAACTAAGCATATGGGAGGAGTTTGAGAGTTATTGGTTGAGTACTACTTGGATACATGCTCTTGTACAATCAGAGCAAATATTTCTGGAAGAGATAATAGCAATTAGTCAAACTACCATTTTGTGGATCATACAACTTTTTTCATAATATCACATTTTTCTAAGTCATCTTGGATTGAGTTATTATCTACAATGCTCAGTTTTCCTATGCTAGCCATCCATTTTTACCCAGTTATACATTATATTAAAATTATATTTCTACAATGAGTCAACGGTGTTTGGGGTTAATATATATTTACATATGTGTGCTTATATAATAGTTGATTGTTTATATGCTATTTAGTGAAGATTCTTTGTTGTTTTGCTATATTTAAAATCATTCTCCCTTTTGATATTCATAAAATAGCAATGTATTTTACCTCTCCAATAATGATTTGTTCAACGAGTAAGTCACATTGAAAATAAACTTTGCTTACTACATTTTTATAAGATGGGATAATGCAGTAAAAGCTGTGTGTATGAACAACTTTATATATATGAAATGTCAGCAGCAAGGCAGCCATCCCTGGGTGGGCTTGAACCACCAACCTTCTGGGATAACAACTGAAACTGTTAATTTATTGTGCCCCTGGAAATTGATAAAAGGTCTAAATATAAGTTCTGAAACTGTTGAACTCCTAAAAGAGAACATAGAAGAATAGCCCCTGGACATTAGTCATGATTTTTTGAATATGACACCAAAAGCTCAGATGGAAAAAGCAAATATAAATAAATTGGACTACATTAAACCGAAAACCTTCTCAACAGCAAAGGAAACAATCACCAAAATGAAACTGTAGCCTATGGATTAGGAAACAATATCTGCAAACCATATATCTGAAGTTAGAGGGTTTAATACCCAAAATTTATAAAGAATTTGTACAATTCAATAGTAGAAAAACAAATACCATGATTAAGAAATGGGCAAAATACATGGATAGACATTTATTAAAAGAAGACATAAAAATAATCAACAGGTATATGAAAAGGTATTCAACATCATTAGTCATCAAGGAAGTGCAAATCAAAATCTCTGTGGGATATCACCTCATGACTGTTAGGATGGCTATTATCAAAAAGTCAAAAAATAATGAATGTTGGTGAGGATGTGGAGAAAAAGGAACTCTTACACGTTTAATGAGAATGTAGACTGGTACAGTTATTGTGGAAAACAGTACGGAGGTTTCTGAAGAAATTAAAAATAGAACTACCCTATTACCCAGTAATCCCTCTTCTGGGTATATAAACAAAGAAAATAAAATTAGCACCTCATAAAGATATCTGCATTCTCATGTTCATTGCATCACTATTCACAATAACAAAGAAATGAAAACAACCCATGTCTACTTATAGATGAATGGATAAAGATTGTGTGGTGTGTGTTTGTATGTTTGTATGTGTGTGTGTGTATATATATGTATTTATGTATATGTGTATATACATACACCACAATGGGATATTATTCAGCCTTAAAAAAGGAGATCCTGCCATTTTCAACAACATGGATGGGTTTGGAGGACATTATGCTAAGAGAAATAAGTGAGACACAGAAAGAAAAAATATCGCATGCCCTTATTTATATGTGGAATCTAAAAAAGAGTGAAATATACAGAGAGACAATAAAACAGTGGTTATGGGGGGGTGGAGGGAGCAAATGGAAAGATTTAGGTTAAAGCATACAGGTTAGCAGATATGTATGATGAACAAATCTAGAAATTTAATGTACAACATAAGGACTATAGATCATAAAATTGTACTCTATTTAGGATTTCTACAAAATGAGTTGATTTTAGTGGCTCATGCCACAAAAAAAAAAAATGGGTAACTATTGAGATGATGAATATGTTAATTTGTTTCTCTACAGTAACAATTTCACTGATGATATTTATCCAATAATATCATGTTTTATACCTTAAATACACACAATACAATTTATTTAGAAAATAGTAAAAAATAATAAAGAAACTACTTACATAGAAATTTTCTTTATTTGTTAAAACCTCATATTGCCATCTGATCTTTGACAAAGCAGACAGAAACATACACTGGGGAAAAGAATCACTATTCAATAAATGGTGCTGGGAAAATTGAATGGCCACATGTAGAAGACTGAAACAGGATCCACACCTCTCATGTCTCACAAAACTTAGCTCACAATGGATGACATATTTAAACCTAAGGCATGAAACCATTAGAATTCTAGAAGAAAATGTTTTAAAAACTCTTATAGACAATGGCCTAGGCAAAGAATTTATGAAGAAAAATCCCAAAGCAATCACGGCAACAACAAAAATAGATAAATGGGACCTGATCAAATTAAAAAGCTTCTGCACAGCCAAGGAAACAATCATTAGAGCAAATAGACAACCTACAGAATGGGAGAAAATATTTGCATGCTGTACATCTGATAAAGGGCTGATAACTGGAATCTATAAAGAATTCAAGCAAATCAGTAAGAAAAAATCAAACATTTCCATTAAAAGTGGGCAAAAGACACGAACAGAAACTTTTCAAAAGAAGATAGACTAATGACCAACAAACATATGAAAAAATGCTCAACATTTCTAATCATCAGGGAAATGCAAATCAAAACCACAATGAGTATCACTTAACTTCAGTGAGAATGGCTTTTATCAAAAAGCCCCAAAACAACAAATGCTGGCAGGGATGCGGAGAGATAGGAACACTCATACACTGTTGGTGGGACTGCAAACTAGTACAACCTCTATGGCAAGTATTATGTAGATATCTCAGAGAACTAAAAGTAGAACTACCATTTGATCCAGCAATCCCACTACTGGGTTTCTACCCAAAGGAAAAAAAGACATTCTGTAAAAAGGACACCCGCACTCGAATGTTTACAGCAGCACAATTCACAATTGCAAAGATGTGAAAACAATGAAAGTGCCCATCAATATATGAGTAGATTAATAAAGTACTACATGAGTACTACTTAACCATAAAAAAAATGGTGAACTAATACCTCTTATATTAATCTGGATGCAACTGGAGACCATTCTTCTAAGTGAAGTATCACAAGAGGACCCCACCACATGTACTCACCATTAAATTGGAACTAATTGATCCACATTTATGTGCACATATGGAAATAGCATTCATCAGAAGTCAAGCAGGTAGGAGGAGGGAAGAGGGAATGGGTAAATTCACACGTAACAGGTATAATGCACACTATCTGAGGGATGGGCACACTTATAACTTTGACTCAAACAGTACAAAAGCAATTTATGTAATCAAAATGTTTGTATCCCCATAATATTCTGAAATAAAAAAAAATTAAATGAAATTAAATTTTAAAAAACCCTAAATTATCTGTCCCCATTATATATAGTACACACATTCACAACCGGAGATATATAGATGTGTGAGAATGTGGAGGGAGGGAAAAAGGTGACATTCTCTGCAGCAGATGCTGTATGCTGTTGAGGTCCTGCCTGTGTTGATCTGTTAGAATACAGAGGCCACTGATACAGTGCACAGTGGCCTCTGGCTTATTACCATAAGCAGCTATGATTGTGCCTCAGGCGTTTTTCAGACCACATTACATTCATGGGCAGAGCAGGCCAAGGATCGAGAAAAATTTATGAATCAGAAAGTGGTCCTCAAAGTTATGACAAACGAGACTTGATAAGGCCTCTTACTCCCTTATCTCTCTAATGAGATAACTGAGGCATATTCTACGTAGAGTCTCAGAGGTTACTGATGGGGCTGAGCCACAGTTGCCCACAGGAGAAACCTGCTTATTAATGCACCTCTATTCTCTTTCTTCTCTTCCCTCTGCTACTTCCCACTCCCCTACCAGTGTTTCCTGGGATCAATTCCTAAATAAACTACTTCCATATCACCATAAGTGAGTGCTGCAATTCCTAATGGGAATAAAGATCCTGAACAATACATTTTCATTAAATTTTTTTACAATAAAGGCCAGGAAAGAATCTAGAATATTAGACACTTACCATGGAGCAGAGTCAGATTTTGGGATTACCTATTTTTTTAACCTGTTCTCCTCCTGCTTCCTCATCCCCCCAGATATATTCTTAGTTTAGCTATATGGATTAAACATTGTATGTTTCTTCACTGACTAGCTTCTATAATCAGCAAAGAGAAGAGATTATAACGTAGGGTTTAAATGAGTCCCATGTTAGTTTTAGGGCAAATTATTATTATCAACTTTCCCTTTGATACAGATCAGTTTAAGGCTTAAAGGAAAAATCAAATTGTTCTTTTTAAATCTTTTTTATCAAAAAGAGTTTTATGTCATTTTGATTCCCAATGCCTTAAAAAGGAGACCTATACATTTTAATACACATTTTATATACATACACATGTATGTGCATTATATGCACACATATTGTCAATAGATATTTTTAAGAGGACTTACTAGCTATAACATAAAATTTCAATATATGCAATATGGCAGATATGTCCTAAAATAAAATAAGCATTTAATATGTACTCAGTATTTATTTTGATAGCAGCAGTTGTGTGCATTAGCATGTAAGCCTGATGGTCTAGTTTCAGAAACCTGGCGAGCCACTTAGTTAACTGAATAATCAGATGTTTATTAACCATTGTGAACCTCTATTTCCTCATGTGAAAATGTGGATAAAAATACTGGCTGACTTATAGGTTGGAAAGATTAAATGAAATGCTCTGTGTAAAGTGCCTCCTTTTCTCTAAAAACTGTTGCTTGTCCAACCATTAACATCATTTTATTGGTCTCAAAGTTGACTTAGTACAGTTACCACTATTTGTTAAATTAAAGATATGAATGATGAGACACACCTACCCTTCCCTCCACACACACACTAGAAAAAACTTGCATAAATAATGATTTATTTGTCATCTAATCACTTAAAATAGCAATTTTTTGTTTATTGGGATGGTTTTAGTAAGTTTTCAAAATGAAAACTGACTTCTTATATGCTGCTCATATTGGACTTGGTCATTGCTGAGAAAATTACAATAGAGGTGGTTTTGTGAAATCACCTTCGAGGTTTATCACTCTACATTCTAGAATGAGTTTTTCCATTCTCCATTCACAATACTTTTTGTATGTACAAGAAGCAGCACAAGTGAGAGACGTCAACATCTTTCAACAACTATAAGGAGAAAAATTATAAGTGCATTGCAAATACTGGGTAAATGTTTAAATGGAAACCTCCCAGCCATTTCTTAAATGTTCGAGGCTTAGATATTTCCTAATTTATTTTAATTGGAGAACTAACTTATTGTCTAAACTCTCCTTCACATGGCACAAGTTTACCGTAAATTCTAAAGGGAAATAAAAATGGGATTTGAGAGCTCTTAAATCTCAAATTTACAGTTGCCATAGAGATAACCTCTACCTGTTCACTTTGTTCAAAGCTCCGAGGGTAAGAAAACACAGGCACTACAATATTTGAAGATCGATCAGTGCAGAGATATGTTTTGGTATTTTGCTCTTAGTCTAATAGCCTCTAGGAAAATAACAAATGGATTATGAACTTGATGGGTCAGTCAAGACCTTGAATTCCATTGCTAAAATCATTCTTCTCATTTGGATAAGCAAGCAGAGTCAGAAATTTCTCTAATCGGTGGTTTTTTTCCTCCCTCTGTTTTCTGGTTACCCTGTCTCTGTCTCTCTCAGTTTTCTTTGTCTTTCACAATTATTTTTTCATTATTTAATTAAATTACTTCCAATTTCAATCAGAAACATAAAGATATACATTTCAGTGGAGCAAAGCATTAATGACATAAACTTATGTTTATATAAAAGTATTTTACATGAAGGCAAATCTCTTTAGTTTTAAAATCTCATTTTTTAACATTAGTAAAAATGACACAGTTATTATTTTCTTATGAGATAAAATCATGGATTTTTCTCAAACTTATTCTTTGATGATATTTTAAAACAGAAATCACTAATCTAATTCTACTACAAAAAAATTTGTGATCATTCAAATGAAGAGCTTCACTCCAGATCGCTTTTATTATAGTAAATAATGTATATTCTCTAATCATATTTATAAAAACAAGAATGCAAAGAACTCTGCTGCCTGCTCATGAATATGTATTGTGAATCATTTTTTGCATCACTTTAGCTATATAATCAGAGTACAGTACAGAAAACCAACATTATATTTGATTGGACCAGATATAAGAAAACACACAAAGGAATCTTTAAGGTTAACTTTTTTTGTTTCCAGGAACTTCCTCATTTTAATTTCTACCTTTCCCAAATATATCTGTGATTATATCTGGATTAGTCAGTTATTATGTGAGAAGGAAAAATGTACTGTTTGAAAAGACTTGATACAAACATAATGTTATCATATTTGTGTATGCTATTCAAAAACATTTTATTTTACTTTGAAGGAAGAATGTTTATATTTCTTTATTAGGATTTTAACTTAATTCTTTCCACCACTGGATTTACACATCTTTCTTGTGAATCTGCATGTCAGTGAATACCACTGTGTACCCTAACAATGATTGAAAAAACATCATACACACGTACACACAGGCAAAAGAAAAAAGCAAATAAAAGAAAGTTACAAACAATAAAAACCCCTCTCAATTGGTTAATTTGTTTCTCTAATTTTATTTTGGCTAGCTGAAATATTTTTGCTGGTCTTAATTGAGCTTGATTAATTTTTTGAACAGGGAGACCTTGACACACATTTAGGTATATATGTATGTATGTACGTATGTATTTATTCAGTCCTTCATTCATTTAAGCTATTAACACCATGATAGAAAACAGGAAAGAATAAAAATTATCCTTAAGCATGTCATGAAGTTTATTTAAGAAACAGATAATTATCACACAACAAAGCCTTAAAGAGCTACTGGCCACTGGGAAGATGTGTCTTTCCACTTCTATACATTCTTAAGTTCTGTTTTTATATTTGGAGTTCAAAAAACTGACTTTCATTTTATGAAAGATCAGTGTCAAGGTTATTCGAATTTCTTTATGACAAAAACAATAAAATGAAATATGACTTCATAGTAAAAGAATCAGGTTCTGTCAGTCTTTGGAAAGCATGTCACATAAAGGTATGCATGCATTTATGTGTACGTGTACGTGTATGTGTTATGTGGCCATATTTAATAAAATTAATTGCATTCATATTGCATATATCTAAACACATATTTATGTGATTGAAAAAGGTGAGTGCAGAAACAGCAACAGGACAATTCTAGGAAAAGGAGCTTTCAACGGATATCCAATTGTCCTATAATGAAATCTTTGCTTTTGCTTTCCGAATAGATGTAAATAAGCTGCTCTTTGATCAAAGAAAATGCTGAGGAAGTCCTAGGAAACACCCCAGTAGACACCTTCTTTGTGAAATGGATTTATGGTATTACACATTACTCCAGTGCTGGACCAGTATTTTCCTAGTCAATCAGAAAACCTTGTAGTGCAGTAACTTGTACAGATCCTAATAGTTTTCTGCAGCCATATAGCTATGTCTTCCTTCTGAAAAAAAATGATAGAAACAGATTAATGCTGATATTTCAAATAAAAAATCTTTTAAAAATTATTTATGCCTAGTAATAGTGGGAATAAAATATATTGTCCTTTAATTAGAGTTAGATTTTTTAAAAAATCACAATCACAGTAAGATTTACCAAATTACCACCACGATAATGTGGTAAGAAAACTAAGGTCTTTATAAGTTAAGGCAATGTCAAGTCTCATTGACTTTTGTCACCAAATAATATGCTTTGGACAGGCATTCTATATTTGTCACAAACTTGGGTCCTGACAGCAAGGCTAATGAAGAATGTAGTACACTTCAGAAAATATGTGTTTGTAGAGCTATAAGAAACAAATTTCACAGGACAAAAAGGATCAGACAATAATACATGTTTGAGTAGAACTCTGGAATAAGTAGACTACCAATAAAGCTGGAAAGATTAAAAAGAGTTGTTTTTTTAGTCTAAGAATTGACAATTTTAGAGTTAATCTAGTCACCCTTTTTCATTCCCAGGTGAGAGATACTATGTTCTGGAGAAATAATATATTTCCCCTGTAGAAATAATCCTAATAATACTATATATATACACACACACACTTTTTATTTTTCTTAATGTACAGATTGTACTCCATTAGAGAAATTCACATTTACAGAGGACATTCATTTTAATCAGTAACAAACAAGAGGATTTCCTTGATGACTCATGACAAGGCACCATTAGAATGACAATCCTGATGCTAGTATTTTTCTTCCAAAATAAATTGATGTTAGATGAAATTTCCCTTTTTGAGACAATATTCACAAGAATTTTAGCTTAACCAAGTATTTACAAGTACTTCACAAATGCAAACTTCTGTCTTTATGTGTTGTAAAGAATTCTGAGTTCAACTTCAATTGAAGCTAGAAATTACATTCAACAAAATCTGGATTTAGGCGTGTGTGTCTGTGTGTGTGTGTGTGTATGCTGGCATTTGTGTTTGGCAGGGTTATTTTTTTCCTTTCTCTCTGCTGGTTATATTTTTGTGACACCGTTTGCTCCTATCAGCCATTTTATCACTCAGAGTAATAGTTATAGTCATGTAGTTGTTCAGAAGATTCCATATTGAAATATTCTGTGGAAAAATTGCCATCATGGAGTTTCATTCTCAGTATGGGGTCTTCACATTTCAGGTATGAGTTGAAAAGATAGAAAAAATCATAAATGGAAGGAAAATATCTAGAAACCTTATGGTAAGTCGGATACCATAGAAATTATTTTTCTTCATAGCAAGCTCTCGGCATAAAAGCCTAAATCTAGTGGTGGAGTTTTTTGAAACCTCTGTATCTTATATAATACAAGTTTTAATTTCAGGGCAAATGATGTAAACAAATCATTCAAATAGCAATCGTGAACTTAGATTTCTATCACAAAGGAAAATTTAGTGGTTGTCTTATATTATAGAGCAAAAGACAAGATTGACCTTAAAATAGTTATGAAAGTACATATGAATAAGTGTCTGAGAATGAGAGAGACAGAGAGACAGAGACAGAGAGAAAGAGAGAGAGACAGAGAGAAAGGTCCATTGATTAATATATTGTACCTCCACCACGATCTTCCTGTATTCTGTCATTAAGGCAGAGATCTGCCTCCCAGGGAAGGTGTTAGAATGACACTAGGGAAGAGAGGAAGAGACATAGTACATTTTTAGCTTTTAAATTCACTTTAGGTAAATTCTTAGGTTTTAAATTTGCTTTTGTGTCTGTGTGTGTGTGTGTGTGTGTGTGCATGCATGCACACACAGGAAGAACCAGCTTGGATGCTTGCTTGTTTTTATCTTCTCCTACTCCCATCTTCAAACTGAAATGATGTTATCCAAACTGGAAAAAAAGGAAGAGGCATCTAGAGCATGTGTTGCCCCGAGGCTTCCATTTACCCTTGTGGACAGAGTCTTTGGTGAGAAACTTAAATTTATCCTCTTTGAAATATAGGACGTTCAGGTGCATATCTTGTGTCATGTCATCTAGCAGTGGATACAGCCAATCCCCGAGAAGGTTTGTCTCAAGAAGGAGACATGCCAAAGTAGATATGGCAGCGTGATAGTCTTAAGCACAAAAGAAAAGGGACAAAATATTACTATTAAAAGAAAAGTTTGTTGTAATGTTTTTATTAATCTGTCCTCATGTAAGAGTTCTCCTACATCCCACTACCACCCTCCAAACTTTCTTCCAGCCTGGGAATGGTAGGAGGAAGCAGATGAAATTTTCTCTGTCCCTGAGCAAGGTGTGCAGATGTGTTGAAGTATAGCTGTGAACAAGAGGAAGATCGTGGAGTAGAACAGGAAGAAGTGTGAACTGATATGAATCACATGCACAAAGGTTTCATACGACAGCAGCAGGACTGCCAAGGACTGGGACTCCCAGCAAACAGGTGGGACAGGTTCCACACGAAGTAGAGTACAGAACGTAGCTAAGATAAAGGACATTTACCAAAAGCACACAGAGAACATCATTCTTAATGGTGAAAGACTGGAATGTTTTAGGAACAAGAGAGTAATGCACACTCTTGCCACTTCTATTGGACATTTTAATGGATGTTTTAGTCAGAGCAAATAGACAAGAAAATGAAATAAAGGACATCATGATTGGAAAGAAAGAAGGACAACTCTATTCACAAGTGGCATCATTCCATATATAGAAAATCCTAGGAAATTCACATGTACAGGCAAAAAATAAATTAGAACTAATAAAGGATTTTAGCAAGAATTTCGAACGCAAGATCAATATATACAAAAATTAATTGTATACACTATCAATGAATAATCCAAAATTTGTTTTAAAAAAACCCATTTACAATATCATTAAAAAATAAATACTTAGGAATAAACTTGTATACTAGGAAATGCAAAGCATTTTTTAAAGAAATTAAAGAAGACCTGAAAAATGAAATGACATTCAATGTTTATAGACTGATAAACTAAATCTTGCTAAGAGGGCAATACTTTCCAAATTGATTCACAGATTCAACACATTTCCTAGTAAAATTCCAGCTGGCCTCCTTGAGGAAATTGATAAACTGGTACTAAAACTTATATGGATATGCAAAGGACCCAGAATAGTCAAACCAATCTTGAAAAAGAATAACAAAGCTGAAGGGCTCACACTTCCTGATTTCAAAACTTCCTTTGAGCCACAGAAATGAAGAAAAGGTGGGACCTAAATAATGAAAAATATATAGATCAATAGAATAGAAATTACAGTCTAGAAATACAATTTTACATTTATGGCCAATTGATTTCAACAAGGTTACCAAGACAGTTCAATGAAGAAAAGAATAATCCATCAATAAATGGTGCTGGAACAAAAAGATATTCACATACAAAGGAATGTACTTGCACCCCAACCTGATGCCATGCACAAAAATTAACCAAATGGGGATCAAATACCTAATTGTAAAGGCTAAAATATAAAACTTTTATATGAAAACACAAGTTTATCTATAAAAGAAGAACCCTGCATAGCAATTAAGAAAAGACATAAAAAAGAAAGTCCTATAAATAAACTATCAAGCATATAATATTTCTCTTCCATTTTATTTCAGATTTTGTGGAGAAGATTAAACTATATAAAATCTCACAAAAAACAGCAAAAATGGCATTTACACAACTGAACTCATAAAAGTAATATTCTAACACTGGTCTTAAAGTAAAGTAGCATAGTATAACTTTGATACAAAAGCAATAACTGTAGGTCAGTCTAACTTACAAATGCATATGAGAAAAGCAAAACAAACCCAAATTATCTTTATGTTTTTCTTCAGTATTTTATGTAGTAATTTGAGTTCCCAACAAGATACCATCACTCCCAGATTTTGAAGAAATCTCAAAATGTGTCTTATTTTTCCACTGTAGTGTTTGCTCTTCCAGCCATGGTACGTCCTCTGGCAGTTTTCTGGGATTGATGACTGGTAGCTTTGTTCCAAGGCTGCTCCAGTCACAAACCCCAGTTACTCTTTTGGAATTAACTGATACTATTACTATTTTGACAGAAAGCATGGCAAGTCCTTCTATGGCTCAGATATGTAGAAAAAGGAGTCTCTGGTTCTCCTGGGATGGTTGGCTTAGTTGTGACAGCTACAATGTTAGAATTAGCTGATTTGGGCCATCACAGGGTTGTGTCTATGTGATGGTCTGTGGCAAAGGGAAGAAAAACCTTTTTTTAAGAGTTTTTTGGTTTATTTGTTTGTTTGTTTGACATAGAGGTGTCTCAAAAAAAGTGATTCTGGTGTTTCATTTTGCTATGCAAAATAACTAAATAGTAATTTTATTCCTTTTATTTATAATTCTTGTTCCCTAGGAATTACATATATAGAGTAAAAACATGGTCTTCTCATCTCTTTTCTCATCTAATGACTATGTGGGGATTTTTGACAGGACAAGAGCTCATCCTAACTGCCTCCTTTCTCCCTTAAGTTTCATTTTTCTCAGATGTCCTTTGAAGCTCCATGTCTTCCTTCATTTTGTGCTGCTGTAACAGAGTATCTGAGAGTGGACAACTTATAAAGAATAGTGATTTACTTTGTATTGTTCTGGAGGCAGGGAAGTCCAAGGTCAAGGGGCTTGCATGTGGCAAGAGCCTTCTTGCTACATAATCCCATGGTGGAAGGCAGAAGGGCAAGCAAGCACACCCACAAGCAGGAGGGAGATGGAACTCATGGCCTCACTACTAATCCATTCATGAGGGTGGAGCCCTCATGACCTAAACATCTTTTGTTAGGCCCCACTTCCCAACACTGTTTCATTGGGGTTTAAGTTTCCACCATGTTCTTTGGGGGACTCATTCAAGCCATTGCATTCCACCCCTGGCCTCCCAAATTAATGTCCTTCTCATATGAAAAATACATTCATTCTATTCCAATATCACCAAAAATCATTAACTAACAAAGTCCAAAGTTTGAAGTCATATAAAGTTAGAAATGGATGAGATTCAAGGCATGATTCATCCTGAGCCAAATTTCCTCCCTCTGTGAGCCTGTAAAACCACAACAATTTATCTACTTTCAAAACACAATGGTGGGACAGGACTAGGATAGACGTTCCCATTTTAGAAGAGAGAAATAGGCAAGAAGAAAGGGGTAACTAGTCCTAAATAAGTTCAAAATCCAATAGGGTAAACAACCTTAAATCTTAAGGCTCCAGAATAATTTTCTTTGAGTCTATGTTCCACATACTGAGTACACTGAGGCAGGGTATGGGCCACCAAGGACTCAGGTAGCTTTGTCCCAGTGGCTTTGCTGGGATCAGCCCACACAGAAGCTTTCTGGAGTTGGAATCTCATGCCTGATGCTCTCACAGGCTGGCATTGCCTGATAGCTCTACAGTTCTGGGGTCTTCGTGGTGGTCCCACTCCCAGAGCTACCTTAGGCATTACACTAGTGGAGACTGTCTGTGGTGGTCTTGTTTTTATGGCTCCACTAGGCATTGCCCTGGTGAAAACTCTCTATGGCAGCTCTGCCCTGCAGCAAGTTTCTGCCTGGGCCTCCAGGCTGTCCACAATATCCTTTGAAATCTAGGTGGAGGTCACCAAGACCTCACAGTTCTCAAACTCTGTACACTGTCATAATTAGCTCCACATGGATGCTGTCAAAGCTCACCACTTGCACCCCAAGGAGGGACAGCCCAAGTTGCACCTGGGCCCACTTGAGCCATGGCTGGGGCAGCCAAGGAACACTGCACTAGGATGCAGGGAGCAGACACTGCAGGCAGTGCAGAGCAGCAAATGCTGAGGTCCCAAGTGAACCTCTCTGAAAACCTTGCCTTCAAGGTCCTGCTTTGGGGCTGTGATGAGAGGGGCAGTCTCGATGATTTCTGAAATACCTTTGATGTCTTTCTCCCACTGTTTTGATGAATAGATGGACCTCTTATTTCCATGGTAATCTTTTTGCCAGATGCTTGCTTGATGAAACCCTTAGTTTGCTCTAAAAAAAAAAATGATTTTTTGTTCTTTACCTGGCCAGGTTGAAAATTTTCAAAATTTTTTAGTTTCTTGGTTTTTTTTAAATTATAAATTCCATTTCTAAATCATTTCTCTCTACTCTCATTTTACTTTAAGTGACCAAAAAAAACCATGTAGCATCTTGAATGCTTTGCTGCTTAGATATTTCTTCTGCCAGATATCCTAGTTCATCACTCATAAGTTTTGTCTTCCGTAAAGCCATGGTCATGGACACAAGTACACCATGTTATTTGTAACTGTATAACAAGGGTGGCCTTTACTCCAGTTTCCAATACCTTGTTCCCTGTTTGCAGCTGAGACCTCACCGGAACATTCTTTACTGTCTGCATTTCTACCATCATTGTGATCATGACCACTTAAATAATCTCTAAGAAGTCTAGATTTTCCATATAGTTCTTCTCTTCTTCTGATCACTCACCAGAATTGCCCTTAATGCTCCATTCATGTCAATCTAGGCTTTTTCTAGACTGCTTCTCCAAATTCTTCTAGCTTTTACTCATTACCCAGTTCCAAAGCCATTTGAACATTTTCAGCTATTTGTCACAGCAACAGCCCCACTGCTCTGTACCAATTTTTTGTCCTAGTTTATTTGGTAGTGCTATAATGGAACACCCGAGACTGGGTAATTTATAAAGAACAGAGATTTATTTATTATAGTTGTAGAGGCTGGAAAGTCCAAGGTCAAGGGGCCCACATCTAGTGAGGGCCTTCTTGCTGCATTGTCCCATGGTAGAAGGTGGAAGGGCAAGAGAGAACACAAGCATGGTGAGAAAGATTGAACTCAAAGCCTCAAGTCCTTTTACAATGGGCATTGATCCATTCATAAGGATGGATCCCACGTAACCTAAACACCTCCTATTGGGCACCACTTCTCAACACTTTTCATGGTGATTAAGCTTCCAACACATGCTTTTTGGGGGACACATTCAAGCCATAGCAGTCCATATGCAAACAGATTTCAGCAAAGCCACTTTGGCATCCAACTGTTTCTGATGATAAGGTTCAACCCACATTTTTTCTATAGCACCAAATTAAATTCATTTGACTGATAAAAGTATAGCATTGCTTGAAAAAATAGGTTTAATCCTAGTGTGTTTGCATACATACACACAAGCATATATAATTTGCCATATCATAAGATCATACAAAGAAAAGGTATATTTTATATTTTACTATCTGAAATACAAAAAAAATTATTATTTATTTTCTACATTCTACAAATAAAATCTAACAGCCATGAGGATAGAAATTTGCATGGCACTTTTGCTTGGCACATAGTAGGCTGGTAGGCAAACATTAAACATTTGTTGAACAAATGAATGATAATATGCATACTAAAAATACCAGCTAGGATAATTAAGTGTTTGGATTACTTATAGGTAAATAATTGTGCTGGAAATAGAAAAAAAGAATAGTAATATGTATTAGCTATGATTATGCTTAAATGTGAGTGACAAAAAGAACAAAATAATTTTGATTAAATAGAATTTTTACATAATTTATTATAAAAATCAGACACTGGGTGGCATGTTGCTGAAAAGCAAAAGGATGTAACTTCTCATTGGTGAATTGTTTCTGCTTAATGCCAGACTATTCAAAATGGCTTCTCCAACTTCAGCTGTCACATGATTTTCCAGACGACAGAAAGGAAGAAATAGAAGAAGAGATTACCCACTCCTTTGAAAGATATAGAGAAATAAGAAGGAATAAGTAATTTAGAAAAGATGATCCGTTTTGCTTAATGCATTTGAGTTCAGGGAGCTGGCAGAATATTCAAGTTACTCATGAATTAATCAGTAAATAAAAATTTAAGAGTCAGTTTCCTGTGGAAAAACAGATTTCAGAGTTATCCATATTTAACACCTAGAGTAGATAAAAATACCAAAGAGTTTTATAATTTTCAGTAGTTATAAAGCTTTTAGTTGAAGAAGAAAATATTTTATTTCACTTATGCTACTCGCAGTACACAGTGTCTTGTATTTGATACAATCTAAAGATACACACACATACATGCACATATGATAAATGGACAAAAGTACTTTTTAAGCAAAGAAACATTGATTAATACCAAGTAACAGAGTGTGTCTCAAACTCCTTGCACATTAAATAAACAATAGAGCATATAAAATATTCTAATGCCCAGATCACTTCTCAGACCAATAAATCGTAATCTTTGGGAGTAGAATACAGATATAAGTACAAAATCTTCATTATCCTCACCAATAAAAAATAAAATACAATCTTTAGTGAATATTTTAAACAGAATTTTTTTTGACATTGAGGAACATGAAGAGACACATTATTTATTTGGCATTAGGCTAAAATTTGCCCGATTAGTAAAAAGGATAAAGTAGCAAATTTATTAAATATAATACTTTTTTTATTATTCTTGGGCTATAAAATTTCTATAAGTTAAAAAAATATTTTTAAAACATTAAAATATTTAATTATTGACAAAGATTGACATTTTCATAGGAAAAGAAAAATTTTCTATTTTAACATGATTTTCTAAAGTTTAACTTTGATAATGACCACCCAATGACATATATCATAGCATAGATTTTTAATTAAGTCACTATTTAGCTTTAAAAATAAAATCTAACAAATAAGTTATTTTTTTAAAAAAGTTCCTCTGTAAACAGATGAACTCTTGTTAAGGGAGTATTTTTTTTAAATCCACTTATTAGAGATGGGGCACATATATAATCCATTCTATTCTTTGTTAATTTGAGGAAATTTGTTATATTTTGTTGATATTTCTGTTGTCAGTTTATTTCTAATTATGCTTTGAGATAGAGGAAAAATATAAATTTTCAAATGTGAAAATACAGAACTTAAATATATTCTCAAAATAAATAACTTAGGTTTCTAAAATTACATTATGCTTTGAGATTGGAATCATCTCTGTGGTTTAATATAAATTGTCACAAACTGTTATGACATATTTTATGAGTTTTTTTTTTTTGCATTTTTTTCCTGCTCTCTTGAGGATCAGATACATCTGGCAACTCATTTAATTCAATGACGTTTATTAATCACTTCTCATTATTTCAGTTATGATGTATGAAGGCTTTCACACTTTTGAGATTTCAAAAGTATCTAAAACTGATGATTCCCATTTCCTAATTTAAAAACTATTATGAAATGCTCTCCTGAGAAAACAGCCACCTATGTCCAGCAAGCAGCTTATGGTCACCTAGAATTCCTGATTGTAGAGCTGAAATGTATTTACTTCCTACTCCCACTTATCCATTAAAATGTTCTTCCAATAAAATTGGCCTAATTTTTTTGTCAATATTTTTCTTAATGTAATTAATCAATTAAAATATCCACTTTCTTACATGTTATTATTATTTTTGAATTGGTTGAAGTCAAGGAAGCAAGTAGTATGTGTTATATCACAAACAGAATGTAAATATCCAAACATTCATAAGTGAACAAGCAAAATAACATTTGCCATCAATTACTTATTCAGATTTGTATATTTAACAAAGAATTAGTTTGAATAAGATAAATGTATAACAATAGAGAATATGTTAGGCCAAAGGAATGCTCTATCACAGAAAAATATTGCCTCAGATAATTAATATTATTTAAAACTTTTTTTCTTTTAACAAATCTAAAATAAAATATAAATGAACAAAAAAAATTTAAACAATATTCTTACCTTGCCCCCCATAAAACTGATGAATACATTTTCAGATACTTTTCTCTCTCAATATTTAACTGTATGTATGATATAATTAAAGGGATTGATGATAGATAGATGGATTGAAGAAAATCTTTAAAAAATGAGAAATTTCTAAGTAATCAACCATCAAAACTTTCATCATGCATAAATTAAGTCCCACCTTGATGCACAACTGGCACAAGCACCTTACTAGTTTCACTACACAGAGACAACATTTAGTGATTTTACATATTTATAATAACAAATAAGAGAAATGTTTGTTTGAAAACTCAAATAGAAACAAAACAATTCTTAAAATATAAAAAAAAAATTCTAACACAAGAAAACTAAAAATATGTGTAAAATTAGATGATTTGTAAAAGAGATAGTAGTGCTTCATGAATATGTTGACAGAGATCATGATGTATTTTCAGGAAGCCATCAATAGCTATAATTGAATGATACAAAATAAGCTGGGATCTATTCACTTTTAACCTTCTTGGCATGAAGTAAACATATATTTGGTGATAGATAAAAAAGAAAATTGGAAAATAAAAACTTCAGCAAAAATTTTGGTTTTTTGTATCAAAGTACAGAATATACTGATCCTTAAGCATTGGTGCCAGTAAAATGATTAATAGTATGCTAGAGGTCTAATTGACAAATCAGCTCACTTCCACTGCTAGACTAAAATATCTTTTAAGGACACAACTTGCTTTGTTCTGATCCTATACATACTGAGTGATACTGTAGCAAACAATTTTTTTCTTGGTGTGGATTTAGAACTTTGGGGTGGTCTGAAAAAAAAAATACCTGTTATCAATTACCTTCCTGGGGTTATCACATTATAATTAACAAAATTGAATTTTGCTGAATTTTGTCTCTAGCAAACAGTTCTTAGAGCCGTTATGTCTCTTAGTCAAATAATGGTCTCAAGAACTGGACTCACAAATCTGATAGTCTAACTTTGTATATGTAAAACTTGTAAGATACTACCACCAGTTACACTTCAACTAAATTATCTTTATTTGACTCCTTTTCATCTACAATTCCAATTTTAAATTTTATATTTATGAAAAATATTAAATAGATATTCTTAATGCTTGCTTGTGGCTATAAAGTATAGTCATCCTTTAGTACCCATAGGGAATTGCTTCCAGGACCCACCACAGGTACAAAAATCTATGGATGTGCAATCACTGATATATTATAAAATGGTGTATTTGCATATAAACTATGCACATCTTCCCATATAAGTTAAATCATCTCTAGGTAACTTATAATACCTAATACAATGTAAATGCTATATAAATAGTTATTATACTACATTGTTTAGGAAATTACAAGAAAAAAGTTTATAAATGCTCAGTACAGCCACTATCATCCAATTTTTTCTAATATTTTTTATCCACAGTTGTTTGTATCCATAGATGCAGAGCCCATGGATGAGGAAGGCTGATTGTATAGTGATATAGAGATCTAAATTATGAAAGCAGTTATTTATATCCCAATTTGTAATAATGTTTTCCTCTTTCCAGACAAATCTTTGTAATGTAGAATGATCCTTTCTTTAGAGAGCTCATATAATTATTCTTCAGTTTAAAAATGTCTTTCAGAAACATTTATTTTCTAAATGGGTAGAATTCTTATAATGTCTTATTTAAAGTTTCACATAGTTTTTCCAAATAACAGAGAAAACTCAACTTTCTCTATTCACTGAAAATAACAAAAAATAGCAAGTATATTATAAATAGAATGCCTATATACACTCCATAAAATGAAATGAAATAAACACTTGAATCAAAACAGTCTCCAGGACACAAGAGCTCAAACCTATCCATGAGAAATCAAGAAAGGAAGAATTAATACACATAAGAGCTCAATACTCAGTTGACAAAGGTCAGAAGATAAATAGAAAATAAAAATAAAATTACTTCATAAAGCAGCAAAAAGATGAATATACATCTCTGCTATGGTTTGAATGTTTGTGTTCCTTCCAATATCCACGTTGAAACTTAATTCCCAAGGCAACAATATTAAAACATGGGACCTTTAGGAGGTGATTAGGCCATCAGGGCTCTGCTTCATGGATGAAATTAGTGTCTTATAAAAAGGTTCAAGAGAACCAACTAAATCCTTTTTGGCCCCTTCCACCGCATGAGGACACAGTATTTGTCCCCTTGGGAGGACACAGCAACAAGGCACAATTTTGGAAGCAGAGATTGGGCCTTCGCCAGACATTGAACCTCCTGGTGCCTTGATCTTGGATTCCCCAGCCTCCAGAACTGTGAGAAATAAATTTCTATTATTTATAAATTACCCAGTCCAAGGTATTTTGTTATAGCAGCAGAAATGGACTAAGACAGCCACAAACTATATAGTCAAGTATATTAACAGCAGAACAGGCTGTAAAAATACAGTTATGTAATAGAGTTACACTGGAGTATCACTTAAAAATAACTTTGGAGAAAATCATGTGAAAAATGAAAAATTTTTCAAACTTGTTTAAAGAGAGAAATCTTTTGAACAACAACTACAACAAAATAGGCCTTAGGAAATATTAATAATATGATATTCTGATGGAAACATTAAGAAAACAATAAACATTAATAATGCATTTTTATGAACAAAATTTTAGTTTGACAAAACTATTTAATACTCCCTCTCTCTGAATAAAATTTTACAATCTTAAACTCTGAAAGAGACTAAAATTATACAGGGCAAAAAGAAAAATAATATTCTAATAATGTATCAGAAGAAAAGGTAATCCTTTTAAATTTTGGGGAGGGAACAAAAATTAGTACAGCCATTATGGAAAACAGCATGGAAGTTCGCCAAAAAATTAAAAATAGAACTACAGTGTGATCCAGTAATCCCATTTCTGGGTATATATCCCAAGGAAATGAAATTAGGATCTCTAACAGCATCTGCACTCCCAAGGTTATTGTAGCGTTATTCACAATAGCCAAGATATGGACCCAACTTAACTGTTCATCAACAAATGAATGGACCAAGGCCTTTCTTAAAACTCTGGTAAATCTTCCTCTTCAAGATTACTCAGGAATAGGAAGAGCCATTTGCTAGAAAAGGAATCTATGTTCTATGGGTTCCTGTTATATGTGGTGGAAGGAAGAGAATTCAGATGTAAGTGGAGAAAATATTTACATGATAATATTCTGCCAGTGACACCTCTTGATGTAAGCAAATAAAGTAATTTCCTTTATTTTCACAGCCTGATGAGATGAGATATTCTCTATGATTCAATTCTTGTACAACTCAGTGAAACCATATTTGCCTTTAGTTTTTCTAGAAAATGGAGAAACAGCTAGTGTTGATGTCATTGTCATTTCTTTGAGTCTAATCTAATTTCTATTTGCTAATATTTTTGCACACATATCTTTACCTGCATTTCTATCTATAAAATGTGATCTTTTTAACAGGCATTCAGGTAAAAAATGGACTTGAATAGTTCAGTTTTTGCCTATATTTTTAACTGCATTTAAAATTTGTGTTATGTTTCTCAGAAGGCATGCAAATAAGCTAGTATGTTCCTGTTCTTACATGGGAATAAATTAAATTGGGTAACAATGAAACTGTTGATAAGGGAAGCTGCCCATTTGACATAGTTTAAAAATTTTGATTATAAGTAGGAAGGGTCAATCCCAAGCTTTAGCTTTGAAGATCATGAGGAATAATATAAGAAATAATTTTTACCATCCTGCTGAGTAGAGTTTAAAATGCTTTGGACATAATCTAGTATTGTTCAAAAGTTTAAATAACTATATAGTAGAAATAGGGAAACCCAGAAGAGGTTGTGTTAGTCTCTGGCCAAGTAAAAATAAAGAAAGATTAGGAAGCCTTTATGGTTTTTATTTAAACTGCTTGGCAACCCAAATGGCAAAAATTAAGGGTGATATTCATTTATTTTTTGTTGATACATAATACATGTTCATATTTATGAGGGTACATATGATATTTTGATACTTACATGCAATGTGTAATAATCAAACCAGAGTAATTGGGATGTGCATCCCTTCAAATATTTATCATTTCTTTGTTTTGGAAACATTCCAAATCTTGTCTAGCTATTTTGAAATATACAATAAACTATTGTTAACTACAGTAACCCTACTGGGCTACTGAATACTAGAACTCATTCCTTCTAGTTAACTGTATTTTTGTACCCACTACCCAATCTCTCTTCCTGTCCCCTCCCCTCTCCCCTTTCCAGACACTGGTAACTATCATTCTACTTTCTACTTTCATAAGATTAACTTTTTAAGCTGTTATTTATTTTTAAATACTGTAATTGAGATAGAGATGCAACATTCAAGTAATGCAAGTGTTAGGGCACTTAAGAACCAGAATTCAAATTAAATGTGATTTCAGAATTAAAAATGCAAATGATTCTATAGTCTAATTACACACTATTTTAAATGGAAATGTTTACTGCTTCTTGACAGGAACTTGAAAACGAATATGTGTGTGCCACAAGGTCAAGCAGAGAAGGGCATGTCTGGTAAATGAGTCAGCATATATGACATTGTGGTTTAGGGCATATCTCTGGAGGCAGACTGCCCTAGATCAAATCCCGTTCCTTCTGGTACTTAGCTGTGTGATCTTGACTTTAGGCCAGTTACAAATATTAGCACTCCTCAGGTTATTGAACTATTAATTAGGATATTCATAGTACTTTTCTTATAGATACTATCCAGTGTGTAATATATTTAAGCACTTAGAGTATATGGTAAGTACCTAGTAAATGTCAGCTATAATTACTAAATGCACAAAAACTCCTACAGATGAGATATACACATAAACACATGAACACATCCATATATCCATCATTTAAATATTATCAAGCTCTTATTATCTGCCAAATATTAAATATGACAGAAGCATGGAAAGGAGCAGGAGAGCAGTTGGGAGAGGGAGGGGCAGGGACTATGGGTCCCTGTGCCCTGACCTTTCTCTTTTTTCAATCTGCAGGCCTTCTTGTGCCTTACATTAGCCAAGTCAAATAGAAGCCAAAAGACAAGGTGGCTCCTGGATGTGGTCTGAGGAAGTCAGACTCCTGCGCCCACAGCAAGGTGGAAAAGATTGGAGAGTGGATCTTGAGGGTCCAATGGAGAAAATCCAGCACAGATTGTAAGAGCTTTCTACTGTTGCTCATTTCTGGGATTCTCAACACCCCTTGTTGGTGTTATAGGTTGAGTTGCATTCCCCCAAAATTCATATGTTAAAGTTCAAACCCCATGTGTGATGGTATTTGGAGGTGGGGCCTTTGGGAGGTAATTAGGTTTAGATGAGGTCATGGGGCTGGATCCCCCATAATTGCATTAGTGCCCTCATAAGAAGAGAACTAGAACTTCCTCTGTCCACCATGGGAAGATACAGAGAGATGGTGGTCATCTGCAAGCCAGGAACTGGACCCTCACCAAGAACCTAATCTGCCAGCACCTAGATCTCAGACTTCTGGCCTCCAAAACGGGGAGAAACAAACATCTATTATTTAAGTCCCCGGTCTATGGTGTTTTATTATGGCAGTCCAAGCAGACTAAGATAGAAATTGGTACTGTGAAATGGGGGTGCCACTGTAACAAATTCCTAAAACGTGGAAGCAGTTTTGGAACTGTGTAATGGCAGAACCTGAAAGAGTTTTGAAGTTTATAATAGAAAAAGTTGAGATCACCGTGAAGGGGTTTTTAAAGGTGATTCTGGTGAGTGCTCAGAAAAAAAAGAAAAAAGATGAAAGCTACAGAGAAAGCTCTCATTTTCTTTGATAATATATGCATAATCACAAACAGAATATTGGTAGAAATATGTACTATAAAGACAATTCTGGTGATGTCTCAGCTGGAAATGAGAACCATGCTGTTGAACAATGGAGAAAATATGGTCTTTGTTATAAAATGGCAAAGGACTTGGTTGAATTATGTTTGTGTCCTAGTGTTTTGTGGAGAGTAGAACTTGTGAGCTGTGAAATTGATATTTAGCTGAGGAGATTTCTGAGCAAAGCATTGAAAGAATGGCTTGGTTTATCCTGATCTATCCTAGTAAAATGCAAGAAGAGAAAAATAAATTGAAGAAGAAATTGTTAAGCAAAAAGAACCAAAACTTCAAGATTTGGAAAATTCTCAGCTTGTTCATATTATAAAAAAATGAGAAAGTGTGTTCAGAAGAGAACACTAAGAGTGTGGCCAAACAGCCATTTGATAAGTAGATTAATATGTGTGTGAACCATGGACCTAACCAGCCACCTCAGCAGAAACACTCCCAGTTTGAAATTCAGGTGATGGAGACAGGACAAAATGAAGGAAAGCTGTCAGACTTCTTAGATCCTACAGGACTGGACCATAAAACTGTTTGGCTTTAAATATGTGCTATTGTTCAAGATGAGGGAAGAATAACCCCAAAGGCTATTCAGAGATTATAAGGGCTGCAAGACAGAAGATATTAGAGAAAATTCAAGAAGCAGAGACACTTTCCTATGGCTTTGAAGAAGCAACCTGCCATCTTATGGAAAGGTTCATATAGCAGGAGAGGGCAGGTGGCTCCTAGCCCAAAGTAATACAGCTGCAAGGAATTGAATTCTTGCAATAACCAGTGAGCTTAGAAGAGGACAGGCAGATTCAGATGACATCACAGCCCCAGCCAACACTGTGGTTTCAGCCTGATGAGACCCTGAGCAAAGGCCCCAGCTAATCCATGCCCAGAGTCCTGTCCCATGGAAGCTGCGAGGCAATAACTGTGTGTTATTTTAAGCCCTAAGCTTTCAGTAACTTTTTACACATCAATGCAATTTTAATACAGTATCTCTCAGGAATACTAGATATATTCTTCCATTGTCAATACTAAACGTTCAAGCATAAGCTGGGTAGTGCAATACATTTACAAAATAGTTCACCCACATGTAGGCAGGTTGGTGTTGACTAGCAGCTGGGAGTTCAGACAGTGAGTTTTACATAGATTCTCCTTACCAAGTTGAATAAATTTCTTTCCTGACCTAAATTGCTGAAGTTTTTGTTTTGTTCTGTTTTGTTTGCTTGTTTTCTTGGTTTTCTGAATGTTGACTTTTGGCAAATACTTTTTCCAGCATCAACTCATACTTAGGAAATGAACGTTTAATGGATGGGGCCAGTAGCCCCAGGTCTCTTTGGCACAGTATCTCAGCCCCAGGAGTAGGGGCAAGTGCAATCCGGGCCCCGCTATTCGCAGTGACACCACATTCTATAAACATACATAAAATGTTTTCCCTAATTTGTCGCATTCCTTTAAATTGTATTTATATTTTGAAATGAATAAATATTAGTCCTTGTAATATCAATTTTATCCTTGTTTCCTTTGCTGTCTTATTTACAAAAGTCTTCTATACCTGGAGATAATATAGGCATTGCCTTGTTTCTAATCTAGTGCTTTTCTTCAAAAAATGTAATTCCAATGACAATTTCCACTAAAATTGTAAGTTAGGAATCTAACTTTTCCCAAAAAATATTTAGTTAGTTCTTATATCATACTTTTGTAATAGTTTATCATTTCCATTAAACTTAAGATACAGTTTTTATTATATATTATTACGTATGTGTGTGTTTTATTAAAAAACAGTTTGTTACATTGATCTTCCAGTGCCACACTGTTTGTTTAATTTATTTTTCAAGACAGCTTTAAGATAGGTACATTTCAAAACTGATAATGAAAACTCCCTGGACCTCATCTATATTATTCTTCAGTTTTGTTTTAATATTTCTTGCCTCCTCTAATCCTTTCATCCTTCATGAAATTTGGAATCATTAAGTTAAAAAAATTCCATTGGAATTTTGAGTTATGTTATATTAATTTGATGAAATTTTCTTTCTTTTTAACTTTTCTTCTTAATCAGCAACCAGCAACAAGGTGTTTTTCTATTTATTCAAGTCTATATATATACATACACACAAATATATACATACACATAAATACATATATTTAAATTAATATTTTAAATGACATTTAACATAACATTCTAAAGTGATATTTGTTAGTTTTTTATTTTTTTGAAAAATAGAAATAGAACAAAATCATACCTCTGCATTTAAATGTAAACACATATATATGTTTAAAAATTCTGAGTGTTAATGGCTTATGAAGCAAAAAACATTTTTGTTCACTACCTTATCATTTCTTTTCTTATATTCCTTAGTCACTCTTGTTATTTCCATAAATTTTTCACTGCTTACATGTTTTTGTACGATCCTTTAAAATGTTATCTTGATTAGTAATTGAAGCATCTTAAATACAAGAAAACTTTACTTCATTAAAAATCATTTCATATTTTAGACAAGCCCTTGTTTTTGTTTAGTTCAAACTATGGCCATTTTTGCTACCTATTTGTTATTTATATTGCTACCATGAATGGGTTCATTTCTTAGGAAGTGTTTCTTATTTTTATAAGAAAAACCCACAGTTGGATAATTTGCTCTGTTAAGTGTATCCAGATGAAGATTAGATTTTGTGCCCAACTATACCCTATTCAAAAGAGATTTAATTTATTTGACTCCATAGCAGAAATTGATACAAAGAATATTTATAGTTTTCAAACATTTTAGTGGGAATGAAAATTGTCGCAATATGTTAACATTCTAAGCATACATTATAAAACATAATCAAGGTAAGACTGTGATGTAAGAGTAATATAAATTGCTACTTAGCCACAGAAGTGTATATTTACTTCCAGTGTTGCACTATTACAAGCCTTCATATAAATAATTAAATAGTATTACTATTCCCTGAAGAGAGTGGTAGGAATTATGTATTTCACTTATGTGTCCTATCTTATATAAATCAACAATCACATAATTTCTTTTCTTATATATTCTTTGCATTTTCTCTCTGGGAATGGATCTGGGATAAATGCTTTCCTTCCTTATACAGGAACAATGTAAACTCATTAGGTGGCTGATGATTGTACTGCATTTATATGAAGGATGCAAATTTCAAGAATATATAAACATCTTAAAAAGATTACCATTATTATTATTTCCATATTTGATTTAGACATGACCAATTTATTTTAGATTTGCATATGTGTTAAAAGTTCTTTTCCACATGAATTTTTTTTTTTGCTCTAATTCTATGGAATATCAAAAATATTTTTAAAGTGTGCATAACATTCAAACTGATTCCAAAGTTATCACCTGTTTCCTTGTTTTAACTGATATTAAAGAAGTATTTATTTATTTATTTATTGAGGCAAAGTCTCGCCATCCTTTTCTCTATCATCTATAATTGGAGCTTTCTGTCAAATCAGCCTACTCGGTAAAGTGCTCAAACTTGAAGAGGTTTATTTAAACTTCTCCCAGGAAGTTCAATTATTATAAGCAATCTGCAGAATTCAAAAGAAGGGTATGAGAGAATATAAAATAGACAACATCAGTTTGTTGCAAAGTGGACTTTGTATAAAGAGAACACCTGTAGTTAACTGTATTTTTTTCTGTCTCCTTTTTCCTGCCTAATAATTAGTTATTTATTTCGCTTGTAGTTTTCCTCTAGTATATACATGACACTTAGAAAACAAGAGTGAAAACAAATTACAGATAATATTGTAGTAAAACAATGGAAATTATCCCTATTCTGTTTTCACTTGTCTCTGTAGTCTTTAATCAGATTTATTTCATATTGACTTCTTAAATGAATTGTGGGATGTTGTTCAGTGCAACCTGTGGCTGTGAATATAAACAGCAAGTGATGCAAATGAACTGTTTTTCCTAATCATCCTGACATGCTCAACTAGCAGGGTTATGAGAGAAAATAGATCTAACACAACAAACATAAGTAAAAAAAGAAAAAAGAAAGAAAACAGGAAGAACGATAAATTCCAAAGGAATTAGACATGGGTTCATAAAGTGCTTCCTGGCAATTTTAATACCAGTCATCAAAATGTCTGGGGAGCAGCAAAAAATTGGGTGTTGGGATTCTTGCCTTGGGGCTTCACTGTGAAAATGAACTCTAGTTAGACCAAGCTGAATGGATTTTCTTTATCATGCCAGATACCTTCCAGATTTATAAGAAAATAAGAATCCAATTTAGCTTATCAGTTACATTGCTAATATTAGAAGAAAATTAAATGTATTTGTTCATTATAATATGTCTTTTCTAACATTATCTAAAGCCTAAATAAAAGTATTTTTAGAAAGAAGGGTAGCACGATAATGTAAACATAAATTAATAAAAAAAAAACATATATTTGTCAGTTGTTCATCCCACAATATCATGGTAATTATAAAGTTAAATGTTAACAGGAAACACTATAGTATTATTATCATTATCAAAACAGCAATCATTATATTTATTACATCATCATAACTGTCAACTAATTTATTGGTACATCGAGGGTAATCAGTTTTATTAATAAGAATATTAAAGTAATAATTAGATAATATTTTTTTAATTTTTTTTCACTTCTGGGATTTTACAATGGGTAATATTTTAAAATATTTTGATAATTCATATGATAAATTAAAATAATTGTGCTAACTATCTGAAAAGTTTACTAGATGCTATATGTGTTAACAATTTATATGAAGACTAGTTGTTTTGCATATATTTACATATCATTGCATGTAATATTCACAATATTGCCCACACAATATTTAAAGTTGTATGTAAAAACCTGACTCAGGAGTTATAGAAAGCTGTGGACCTTCTCACTTTACTGACTTGGTTTAGCTTTTGCAAAACTGTGGTACTCTTTTGCAAATAACTCCACTGACCAATGCAGAAGACAAATTCAAGGAGAATTACTGTTTCATGGTCACATTCTCAGTTGTATTCTTACATTTTCACTCATGCCTATTATAACATTGGAGGTGTAAAAGGCTGTTTTGATATAAAGGCTTATTTCTTTTAACGTCTATGATCTTAATGTAGAGATAGGAAGAATTAAAGTGAATGATAACATCTACAAAACCCTCAGGTAGTATAGTTCAGTACATTTGGAGATCATGATCAATATCATAAGAAACATACCTCAAATATTTCCTGTAAAAATCATACAGTTATTTTAACTTCTTTGGCACTGTCATATATGGTCAGAATATCTATGATTATATTCTGCATTTTATACAAAAAGCTTCCTTTTGCAACTTGAGAGGCTCAAAAATAACCCTTTCTATGTTTCTCATAAAATATATATTTTTAAAATGTTTTCTCGTCTGGCTTCAATTGGGAAAAAAAGTAACAATGGAAATATTATAATAAATCTTATATGAAATAGGGGGATTGTTGTTCATTGGTCCAAAATCAATGGCAATCTAGTTGCAAAGGTGAAACTGCAAGGCTGTCAAGTGAAGAACAAATCAAAATATTCAATCGTACATAAGAAGCATAGAGAACCCTCTTCAGAGGTTAGATGAAAGGAAAAGGGGAAGAGTTTGGAAGCTAAGAATACATGAGAGTTTGAAGGAGGTATTCTAACCATTCTGGGACTTCTTAGCAATCTGACCTTACTTCTACTACTTAATATTTTCTCTGTCTAGAGGCCTTTGAGAGAAAATAGACACTTCTACAGTTTCTCCCTGAGCTCTGCTATGTGCTCTACTGTAAAATACGTTTTTCGTTCCCTCAAATTTTATTGCTAATAGAACATATCAAACAATAAGTTTTTGTTTAGCAATGTATTGGTTTCCTATTGCTGCTACGAAAATTATCACAAATTTAGTGGTTTAAAACAACATAAATCATTGTCTTACAGCTGAAAGTTCTGAAGTCCAACAGGCATCTCACAGCGCTAAAATCAAGGTGTCATCAGGGGCACGCTCCCACCAGGGGCTCAATGAAGAATCTATTTCCTTGCCTTTTCCAGCTTCTAGAAGGAGCCCATATTCCTTGGCTCTATGGCCCCCTTTAGGCAGCAATCCCATCACTCAGAGCTCTGCTTGTGTCCTTGTATCTACTTTTCTGATTGCCTCTTTCCCACATAAAGACTTTCGTGTTTACATTGCTTTTATCCACATGGTCCAGAATATTCTCATTTCATGGTCTTTAAATTAATCACACCTGCAAATTCCCTTTTGCTGGAGATTAGTTTTTAAACATCTTTGGAGAAAAGAGCACTATTCTGACTGCCATGTGAACTACATGCTTATCTTCATTCACTAAATCGATGTAAGGTCTCAATGGTTTTCAGTTGCTTCACTCAACAGATATCCACTCAGCTTTGCTTTCTGTTTCCCTCCCCCCATCCCAGGTTAAAAATTTGTATTTCATAAACTTTGGCCTTTCACTAAACTTCTGTTTTTAAGTTGAGAGGTTGGGCAGATTTAGGTTTCAGTTAAGCTAATTTTCAGAGTTAAAAAAGAGAGAGAGACAGATTTGTCGATCAAGATTCTTTTAACCTCAGGAAACTACCTATGGTCATTTGTTAAAGGTAATTCAGAATGATTCCTTAGTTCTTTTCTTCTCTCTCTTTCTCTCGCTCTCTCTTCTTGGAAAATTAACTTTTACCAAATCTCACAGATACAAAACAACACATATAATTAGAAAAATGTTAATACAAATATTTATGATTATATAAGTCACATAAACTATTAATTTTAATAAAATAAATGCATTGGTAAAGGAGAGAAATTAATCTAAATAAAGAAAATAATCAAAGGTTCATTATGATGTCATTATGCCTTCCTAATTGTCTCAGAATGGGAATTACTTGTTACAACTCTGCCACTTGCACTTCCTTCCCCTTCAGTGTCTGTCTTTCCTCCGACATCTTCTTCCAGCGTCTCAGTATCTAAGACAGAGAGAACTATAAGCAATCCTGAATCCAACAGAGTAGGATGTTCATTTCAGGCATGTTGAATCTAGGTAATTGCAATTTGTTCGTGGTAATTCTCCAAAACTTGAAGAGCCACTTCAACGTTCCACATCTTTTGAAGATTAGTTTAAGTTCTCTTTTCTTGATGAAATCTTCCACAAAGCTTTGAAAATGTATCAGTCTCCTCTTTCCTGGATCTGTTTCAGAAACAAATTATTTTTTTCCTTCCTAGTTATGTATTCTCTCCTATTGTATTATTATAGGTATGGCTCTTCCTCTAAACTCTCTGAGGCCAGGGGTCTGAATTCATTCTCTTTTAAATCTGTCCTAACATCAATCAGAAAGTCAGGTATATAGAAAATCAAAATATCTCTCTGTATAAAGCCATAAAATAGAGCTCATTAATTTATGATTATACACATATAATGTTCTTTCCTCTACAAATATTTTCCTATGGACTTCAGTAAAACAATATAAAAAATTTTGTGGAAATAATTTAATTACCTCTAGTTAAGTAACCTTTATATGTGATAAATGTATTACCCATATTCTGAACATAAAATATTTTGTACAATCATAGACTTATCAATATTTTTAAAGGACAAAAATTCTTTAGATTCTACTAAAATTGACATTTCATAAGCTGGTAAGGAATATTTTGATAAATAATATTCCATTTAAACATGAAACTAAATCTCTTTAGAGGAAAGCAATGAGAAACATTTATCATTAACATTCGAAAATGTCAATCACTATTTCTAAAGAAATTTAAAGTAAAAGCAATTATTTCATATGAGGGATTGTGAGACTCTTCTGTAATTTAAGTAAAATCCTCCTACTCATTCCTTTATTCCTTTCTTCAGATACTGAAAGTTAGACACATGCAGATCTAATGTTAATATATTAAATTATTATTCACTTTAGATATTTCAATTTTTGTAGATTTTCTTTTAAGCAAAGTCTTCTGTTACTGCATTAGCATTTATTACAGACAGTCTTCTACCAAATGGCACTCACCTCAAAAAAATCAAATTAGTACTTCATTGTTAGGGGTTTCTTAATATCAATACTTTTCAAAAGATGATCACCATGCAAGAAAAATGCCAGCATAATCATTAAAACAATTTTGCAAAACACCTAAAAACAGTTTAATCAGGCCAGAATTTTTCCAATAATTCAGTCAGGGCGTTGCCTGAATGTGGTAGGAGGAAGCCCACTAACATTTCTCTAACCTTTGTTCTGTTGAAACAGTTACCAAGTTAAGAAAAGTTTTTCCTTGTCATTTTTCCTCATATTCAAAAAAGATTCTGCCCAGAATTTTTTCAGGCCTAAATCCAATGATATATATTATATGCTTATATATTTGTAAATGTTGACTTTTTCTGTTACTTGTGTTACTTGTGTTATCATTAACACAGATATAAATAATCCAAATATCTTAAGGTGAAAAGACTATTTGTATAACACAAGACAATTTCAATAACAATGTACTTACATGTTTCTAATTTAAATTTAATAGCAACTGATCTCTGATCCTATTCTCAGAAACCCACATTATTTAAAGTCATTGCTTATAAAACTTTTCACCACGTTGCAGCTACTGCTCTGTAGCCACCATGATATCTCGCCTAGATTGTTGTAATAGCTCCTATAACTTCTCCCTGCCTCCACTTTTGCCTCCCTGCATTCTTTTCTCAACAAAGCACCCGGGCTGATTCACTTAAAATATAAAAGTCACATCATGTCATCTCACCTTTCTCTTAAGCTCTAATAGTTTTTCATCTTATCAGGATAGAAATCAAGAGTGCTTAGAATAGCAGAGAGGTACGATGTCTTGTGTCCCCAAGATGCTATCCCCCACTATATACCGGATTCACGTTGTACAATCTCCCTCTCTCCTTCTACTCTAAACTACATTTGTTGTGTTGCTGTTTCTCAACCATAATATGCATGTTCTGAACTCATGGCCTTTATACGTGAGGTTCCTCTGCCTGAAACTCTCCTTCCTCAGATAATGTATCACACTGTTCTCATCCTTCAGATTTTTCTACTGTAAAGTCATCTATCAGTGAGGTTTGGCCACCATATAACATGCTCCCCTCAACCGTGCCTTGGCACCATCTCCCACTTTCTTGCTCTAATTTTCCACAGAACACTTATTTCCACCTGACTTGATACATCTACCACCAATAAAATATTTAGTGGATACAGGATAAAAGTTTGTGGAATGAATTACTAAATGAATACATGAAAGGGAGGAATTGAGTTTTTCTTCTATATCAGGGGCAGGCAATCTAATGCAATCAGACTAAATCCAGCCAGCCACCTGTTTTTGTAAATAAAGTTTTATAGGAAGTAGTCATGCAAGTTTGCTTACCTATTTTTCGTAATAACTTCTGCGCAACAATAGCTTAGTTAAGTAGTTGTGACAGTATGTGTAGTTAGCAAAAACAAAAATATTAACTTCTTCCTTACAGAAAGTTTGCTGACCACTCTTCATATAAGTATAATAATTTTCCTTCTCTAGCTTTTCTTTTTTAAATAGACAGCAGTAGTTACTATTATAACATTCATTGTTTTCATTTCAAGTGATTGAAATCCAATTTGGTCATTTGTGGGAACTAAGGTAATGTGGTTTTGGAATCACAAATTTCATACGAAAATTGTTGACCACACGAAGGGAATTTTAACACCTCTGTAAGCATTCCCTAGGAATGTTCCCTAAGGGTACCTGATAAGATTGTTACAAAAACACCATAGGATAGCCATTTAATGGAAGGAGTTAAAGAGATCATTGAGAAATAAAAGGAAAGCAATTTGGATGCAGCAAATGACATTTCACTGAGATATGGTGTTTTATCTTTCATCTTTCAGAACTTACATGGGAAAGGACATGTGATGTTTAGTTCCATTGAGCAATTAAATATTTAATGAGAAAGAGCACTAATTGGTAGGTAATGCTCTCATTGATTGTTTCTTAACCAGTTAGTAATTGCATATAAAAGTCATATATTAGGGGCTTAATGAGCAATACAAATTACTCTGCCAAAAATGGCATATCATTATCACCGAATTTATGTTGTAGCTATCTTCATTTTCCCCTATGATTCTGAAACCTTAGTAAAGGAAAGAATACTAAATTTAAGTTGAAGATTTGTATTATTTTTCTAAATCTGTTCAATTGATTGTTAAAGTAACATATTCTCTAAGATTTCTGTGTTTATGTGTAGAATATGATTAGGAAATATAATTTATTCCCCCAGTTTTTGGAAAAACTAATATGATAAATGAAGCAGGATGAGGTTCTTAGAAACAATCAAGTTTTTAACAACTTTATATTTATTCTTAGGAAATTTATGCCATGATTAAACAAGTTTATTTAACCAAGAAAAGAACACATTAAAACATTTTATTTCAAACTTTATTATTTTGAATTTTGTAAAAATCCAATCAAAACACTGCCTCTGAGTTTTCTATATTTGACTTAATGAATTATTATAAGGTGACCTTACTCATACCTAGTATATAGGTGTAGGAAAACAGCATGTTGAATGACAAGAGTGACACTATCTTGAAGCAAAACTCCCATGATGAAGATGTTTGATTTCTGCATAACAAGGTGCTCAGTAGCAAGGTCGTTAAACAATGCCTGTAGCATACATAACACCTCCATGAGATCAGTTTTTTTTTAACTCCCATATATGAGTGAGAACACTTAGCATTCAACTTTCTGTCCCTGGCTCATTTCATTTCACGTATGTTCCCTAGTTCCATCCATGTTGTCATGAATGACAGAATTTCATCTTTATGGTTGTATACTATTGCATTGTGTATATATTCCACATTTTCTTTATTAATTAATCTGCTGTTGGACACCTAGGTTGGTTCCACATCTTGGCTATTGTGAATAGTGCTGCAGTAAACATGGGGGTGTAGACGTCGCTTCGATATACTGATTTCTTTTCCTTTGGATAAATGCCCAGTAGTGGGATTGCTGGATCATATGGTAGTTCAATTTGCAGTTATTTGAGGGATTCCCATACTGTTCTCCATTGTGGCTGTACTAGTTTACATTACCACCAACAGTGTGTAAGAGTTCCCTTTTTTCCACATCCGTACCAGCATTTATTTTTTGTCTTTTTGGTAATCACCATCCCTACTGAGGTGGGATGACTTCATGTTGTGGTTTTGTTTTTCATCTCCCTGATGATTAGTGGTGTTAAGCATTTTTCATATATTTGTTGGCCACTTATATGTCTTCTTTTGAGAAATTTCTGTTCATATCATTTTCCCATTTTTAAATTGGATTTTTTTCTTTCCTTTTTTTTTTTTTGTTTTTTTTTTTTTGCTGTTAAGGTGTTTCAGGTTCCTTGTATATCCTGGATGTTAATCCCCTGTTAGATGAATAGTTTGAAAATATTTTCTCTTATTCTGTAGATTGTCTTTTCACTCTGTTGATTGTTTTCTTTGCTGTGCAGAAGCTTTTTAGTTTGATATATTCCCATTTGTTTATATTTGTTAAGTAGTTGTGACAGAAACTTATATGGCCCACAAGCCATTTAAAATATGTATGGCCCTTTACAGGAAAAATTTGCTTATGCTTATAGCACCAATGTTAATATTTATACCTAATCATTTATATAATCTGTTAACATGTATGTATCCATACATACACAAATGTGCAGTCATATGTATATTTGTATACATACATGTCTGAATGTATACATATATATATATTCTTCCAAATATTTATTCTGAGTATATTCATTCTTCCAAAAAAGGTTTTTGACAGCACACAAAATTAAAAAAGAAATAAGATACAATAGTATAAAATAAGAGCAGAACAACAACAAAAATATCAAAAAACAAAGAAGAGTAATAATTTGAATCTGGTAAATCATTCAATTTGAGCACTTGTTTCTTTTGAGGTTTCTGGCACATATGACAATAAAGATAAAATATTGAGCTACATTGTACTTTTAGAAACTATGGTAAAATTAAAGCAAATTCAAGACAACACAGGGGTAATTTCTTTCTTCCACTCTTCTGTGAATTTAAAGAAGGCAGGCAAGGTGACCATAGAAATACAATGTTTCTATGACAACTTGGTTTTTAATACAGAGTGCTTCATAAAGTAGATTTCCTAAAGCTTTTATCAATAAAAAGTATACAAATAAAATAAAGTTCACTTTATATGAATGGAATGAATCTATGATAACATAGAAAACATATAATTTAATTATGAAAATTAACATTTTCACATTTTCAGTAAAAAAGAGGAAATATTTGGAGTAGCCTATTTAAATGAGATAGATAATATAAAAATATTAATATATTTTGAGAGTCTTTTTTATTTTATACTTTTGTATACATGAATACTAAAGTTAATATGCATTTCCCCTAAAAATATGTCTAATATGAAGGGTTTACATAAATGATTTTGTGCTATTTTGATTCCATTTAGCTTGGAGAAATGTTACAAATTAAAGAAATTATTGGAGTGAAAATAATATAAAAACTAAGGGCTCTTGATAGATAATGCCCTTTCCTTTTCTTTGTATGAAGGAAAAACAATATACTTATAATTTCTTATTCAGTTGCAATATCCTATAATAATATATTAACATAATTTTGATCATAATGTTGTCAACTCATTGATTACAGTTGAATTTATGTGGTGTGAATATTGTAAATATTTGATTTTTATTTTCTTAATATTGTAATGAATAATCTTACGTATAAAGCAAGATAACTGATAGAAAATGTTTTGCATTATGTCACACAGAGAAATTGGTAGGTTTTATAAGCATATTATTATTTTTTAAAGAAATACATAAAGACAGTTAAGTAGAGAGAATAGAATTTTTTGTTCCCCCAAGAAACCATGGGTATTAATATCAAATAGTATTAAAAATACTTCTCTGGGTAAACACAAAAAAATACCTGTTTTTTAATGTACGCCTAGTTCTTAAGGGGAAAAATAGGAAAAAAAAAAAGAGATTCTGCCTCACTGCTTGAGAATTTCAGTATATATTTTATTAGTATTATTAAAAATTCTATTTGGCCAATTTGGCAAAGGAACTGTGTGCACCATTCTGATCTAGAATGCCATAGTGACCCAAATGTCAGTTTTCAGAAGTAAGAAAGAAGACTCAGGGTGACATATTTATATATTGTAGAGAGAAATAATTTTTCTTAAAATCTCCATTGGCCTATATGATACCTATAGTCCTTTTCCATTTTAGAGGGAAGGTTAACTTTTCATGTTTACTCCTCTTTTTAGGGGACATTACATCATCTATATTATCATGCTCACTTATTGTCACATTCATATCCTCAATACCAAAAACACCACAAAAAGGAAACAAAATGATTTTGCATGTCAGGCAACTACCATATCAAGTTTACCAAGTCTTTGATTTTAAGTAGATAACCATTGACTATTAAGAACTATATTTAGAAACAATAGTTCATTGTATTGAGAGTAAAAATAGATTATGTAAAATTATTATTAGACTTAAAGAGGTGTATTTTCACATTTTTCTTTTGCTTATTGTTTGCTAAATCTTTAAGGAAATAACAGTAATAGAAACAGCAATAAGTAACAATTAAAGTTGACATCACTTACTTAAGCTTTTATTCTGTACCAAACTCTCTTCTAAAAACACCTTAATGCATTATCACTGGGAAGTATTTACTGTACACATATTCCCATTTCACCAATAAGGAAACCAAGTTATAGAGAGATTTATTAAATTGACGAAGATCACACCATTAGTAAGAGGATGAGCCTGAATTCTGACTGAGGTAGTCAGGTTCTAGAGAAGCTATATTGCTTCTCCCAAAGGAATTGTCTTTTTTGAAAATCAAATATTCACTATTGTGGCCCAATGAATATATTAATCACACTGAAAAGACACAGATAGTAGAAGATAAATTTTGTTCCTTAATTTGCCTAAATAAATAATACTTTGCAACTGTGTCAAGATGGGCATTAAAATTGTTCTGAAAGTAATTCATGGCAAGTGGAGAGAAAGTATGAGCTAATTTTGTGCTCTTAGAAAATAATGGGATCCTATTCAACAGATATTGTAAGTAAGATACAGACAAGTAAGAAACCACAGTAGCTTTATAGAATGCTTACCATGTGTCAAGCACTTTTATGTGTCTTATCTGCATTAACTCTTTGGATTATCTATATTACAATAAAGAATGAAGTGTGGATATTCAAAATTTGGATTGTTATGTCACAATTTTATTTAAATCAATCAAACATTAAAGACATATGATTATTATATATTCAAAACGTAGTTTGATATTGCTCTACTAACACATCCTTCCCCCACCCCCGACCCATCAAACATGTCTTCAAACATTTAGAATTGATAATTCAATAAAATCTTATTCTGACAGTAACGTATCTAGCCTAGTTTCCTGTGACATATTTTGAGCTTATGCTGTTGATTGAAAACTTAAAAATGTTGTGTTTCAGTAAGTGCAAAGTGAAACAGTCTCTATTTTGTTTCTGTTTTATCAAGCAAATGTAATCTTTCAGAGGAGATTATGAACAACACATTCTGGTTCATGTTTAAACTTTGAGAAAATCTTTTTGAAATATTCAAAAGGAAAGGGTTTTTTATGAATGTTTTCATGTCTTAAATTGCATTCAATGCTAGCAAAAGATAATTTATAGCTAGTGTGGCACATATAATGTTGTCTATAATTTTTCCTGCTAAAATTCAGGCCATTTCTAATAGCATCTTCTGCATTTTATGGGACATTAATCAGACAATCATCTGTTGAATGATATTAAAAACAGCCTTGCTAAAGAAGAACAGTGAATGGAAAATTTCTTAGGAAAACTCAATTATAGATACAACAGTTCATTTATTTTATCATACTCTTTTGTTGAATGCCATACTTTATGTTGGGGTATACATATATTTAAATACCAAATTTGGTCCCCTGAAATACATGTCAAGTATATATTTAATTAAAAGTAAACTTTTTTCCCTCTGAATTTAATTTGAAAATACTTTTGAAGAAAAAATAGTGATCAGTAGTTTCTTAGTGACATACTTGTTCCAATGATGTAGACTAAAAATAAAGCCTATTGGATTTAACACTCATTTAAATTCTCCAAGTTAGTGTTTTATTTAACTATTGACTTGTTAAGACTCTATACATTCCATAGGCTTCTAGTTGTACCTTTAACAACTATTCTTCCTTCTTTTATAACAGTAGAATTTTTGTTATGTTTCATAGCTGCTCACAAAAGACTATATTGTTTACTTTCTGTTATAGTTAGGGTGGATATACTGCTAGGGTCTGGACAGTAATTGTTAAGTAGAAGAGATGTATGTCACTGTAAGCTGGCCCTTGATAAGAAAAGTGTGCCCTTCTCTCTCTCTCCTTTATTGAAAGGTAGAATACTGGCTTGGTAGCTAGGTACCTTCAACCATGTAGACAGGTAACCCACACTATGGATAACAGAGCAGAAGATGAACGAAACCTGGGTTCCCAGCACCATGAAGTTCTGATGATGCCTGCCTTTAAAAAACTATTTAGATTATTACAGAAGGGAAACATGAACTCTAATATTGTGTAAACCGCTGTTTTGTGGTCCCTTCCTAAAGTCACTTATCTTTTATTCTATCCAAGAGTAATTTTTATACAAAATGTGATAACATGCTGAAAAAAAAAAATCCCAAATCTAAATGGTATCTCAGTGGTGGATTAAAAAGAGTAGGCAACAACAAAGCCATAAATATTGCTGGCAGGAAAATTGGACACCTTTGTTAAGTCATGTTAAGAATGTTCCCTGGGATATTTTGGAAAACGAACCATATGCCAATAGAGCCTGAAAATGTACTAGAACTGGATGGAAGAAACAACAAAAAATTGTGTGGTTTTTGTTTGTTGCTCCTGTAAGGAAAGTTCTACCATAGATGAACGACTGGGTGTAAAAAATCACCCTGCTCTAAAGAGGACTGGGAGGCAAGGCTGACTCTCTGAGCCTTTCCCCACACCTTGCATTAAGATATTTTGTGTCAGGCATGGGGGCCAAGCTGCAGCAAATATCAAGTCATGCCAATTATTTTCGCCTCAGCCTACTAGTTCAGATGACCACAAGACAAAGCCACTGTGTATGAATGCATAGTTTGTTCAACATACAGAGGCTTCTGCCCTGGATGGCAAGCTGAGGCCTAAATCTAGCCTGACTTCTGATGGCCAAGTCTTGGTTTCTGATACAGGTCTACATCTACCTTTAGAAAACAAAAGTATATAATTTAATTTGCACAAAATCACAATCCTCTCATCACGGCGAGTACTTGTGGGACTGCTTCAGCCCACTGGTTGCACTTTTTATATTTTTTCAATTCAGGGGAGTGTTTCCTAATTTGCACAAATATTTGGTAAAGACTACAGTAGCTATTCAAATTATCTGTCATTGAATGAAGTATATAGGAATATGTGAAGAGCACATTCACCAAGTTATTAAAGGACAGATTTAAAACACGAAAACAATAACACAACAACAACAAAAGACCCCAGCTCTTTAGAGAAATTATCTTTGACCATGGTTATTGGCACATGGAATTTACTGGAAGCAGGCAAATGTAAACTTACCAAGAAAGCAAATGAAAACTTACCAAAATTTTGGTATTATGTATTTTACTTCCCACCACAAAAATAGCCTTGCCTGCCAAAGCCTATGAATATTCAACTCTTAAAGCAATCCATAGGCATTCTGAAATGTCCCAACATGAACTAGGGAATGCTTTCAGATGCTTACCTTCACAGGGCCACAGAAAATAATGTACAGGAAGAAATCTCCCAGAAGAGAGTTCTCAAAACTTTCAGATAGATGCATCAAAACTGGTTGCAGAGAGTTTTTCCTAATTGTTCAGCAGGTTTTGAAATTTGCAATTGACAAGAAACTCTCCTGAGTTTCCCACACTGTCCTTTTCCAAATGAAGGTTTTTAATGTAGTGTCTGTTGTACTATACAATTTATATAGGGATGTGGGTGGGAATAAAAAACTTATGTCATCTAAAATTATCCATTTGATGAATAATATTGTTTCTCATCTAGTTATTCTGGACTTGGACTTTAATAAAGTAACTGGATATCTTTGTGTTCTTTCTGTTGAGGATGGAGGGGATAGTTTCATGTCTTTAAAAGACTCACATGAATATTTTGCCCTTTAAAATTATAAGCCCTAGTAGACATTGTACTTCTCCTATATTAATGCAAGTTTTAATTTGGTATATGGCCATCGAGATAAAGACTGTATTGATTTGACTCCCTTGCAACTAGGTGGTATCATGTGACTAAGTTTGGGCCAATGGGATATAAGGAGAACATGGCTAAATTTTGAATAACTTAGTTCAAAGAATATGAGCTTTCCCTCACTTTCTTTTTGTGCTTTACCTGCTGGCTGGGTATCATCAACCCTATGTGCTATAGCATGTGTGAATGGCAAAACTGAAAATGAATGGAGACACAATCAAGCCACCAGATTAGCCATGTCGTTAGGTAAGAGATAAACTTATAACTAGTTTAAACCACAGTGTTTTGGAGTCTTTTTTATGGCAGCTTTATCCATATGATATAATTCATTATATCATATTAACAAATGCTAAATTATCAGTCAACAAATCTGAAACCTTGCATAATAAAGGGTATATTTTATGAATTATAATTTTCCTGTTATGTTGTATTATTCATTTGTATACTACAGTGCACCTATTATCTCTCTATTATGACTATACATACATAAACATATTTACAGTGGTCAATCATCCCATTTGTGTTTTTGCATATGAGTTAAAATTTTTGTGTAATTTATTAATCTATAAATGATTGCATATAGAGAATGTTTTATTATCTCCATATGGATCCTATTTTTAACACTATTCCAAATCTGACCATATGATAAAAATAGAATTCATTGAGTCAAACAGAAATCGTCTTTCTGCAGAGCAATTAGAAAACATATTACATAAAAGAGAACAATTTCTCTCCTTTTGGAATTTAAAGTTCTGGCGTGAGCTAATAGGCCTCTGTGTATTAAATAATAAAATCCGTGTGGTTTGCTTTTCTTGTACCTGTGCCTTCCACTAAGTTTGGGGCTAGATTTTAGTTTTCTGCTCTTTTTAACAGCTTTTGCAAAGGTGTACTTATTGTGTGTCTCTCAACCATCTCAATTCCAGGGAGGTGATGCTTAGCAAAGCTAGAATTACACAGGGTATGGGGTGAATAGCTTAAATACCCATATCAGCAAAGTTATATCTAACTATCATTAGATGATTGATTTTGCACGATTGTAAAACATTCAGTACTTGTCTCTTGCCATCCAGCTCCCCCGTTTAATATGACAGATGGTTTTTACAGAAATTGTGTATTTGATTTAGTACAACTTAAATGTGTTTTGGGAGTTGAAGGAGAATAAGTAGTGAATAAATCAATGCCATGCTTGTTTTTTCCTTTTCCAATTTTTATTTTGTTTTGTCTGTTTATTTCTTTTTTTGCTTTTACCTGAAATAGTAAAACAAACATTTATTTAAAAATAGATTATTCAAAAAAATAAAACTAAAAATAGATTATTCAAATCCTACTTAAAAACATGTGTAAATATATCATACTATCAAGAAAGAAACATACTGAAAGAAAAAAAGTGTTGCAATTAAATGTTTAAAAAGTTAAATGTAATAAATAAAGAAAATTGATTCTCACATGCATGCAATTATTATGTTCGGTATAGTCTTGTTAAATTTAAATTTTGTGTTGTCACAATACTATTTTGTTCTCACTACAAATTTTTGAAGTACATTGTGGAAAATTACATGTTATCATTGAAACTATATTCACCACTGAATTAACCAAATTGAACTTTTAAATGTTTACTAGAACCAAAAATTTACAAGACACTGGTGCTAGAGTTAAACTGGCGAACAAAACAATATCCTCTACTCATGGGCCTTGTATTCTAGCTGTAGGATGCAGGCGATAAACATATATCATGTAATCTGGGATAAGTGCTTCATATAAGAAACAGAATAACTACAGTGAGAATGTGCTTTAGGTAAGGTAGTCAGAAAAAGATTCTGTGATGTGGTGACATTCAAATGTAGACCATGAGGGAGGTATCACAGAAATTTTTATGATGTCCAGGAAGGAATAGAGGATTGGAGCATGGCAACAAGTATAGAAGTATAGAAAGGTATGTTTCTATTATATATATCTCTCTCTCATATATGATATGATAATATTTCTTATATTATATAATATATATAAATTTAATAATAATATTTATATAAAGAATCCTTAATTCATACCTCACTTCCTTTATAAAAATTAACTCAAAACCAATCTTAAATCTAAATGTAAAACATAATATTTTTAAACTTAAAATCTTATAGAATTAAGCATACAAGAAAATCTTTGTGACCTTGGCATAAGTTGATAATTTCATAGACATGACACCAGAAACACATTCCTTAAAAGAAAATATTTCATAAACTAAACTTCATAAAAATTAGGAACTTCTGTTTTGTTAAGTACAGTGTTTGGAAAAGAGAGGGAAAACCACATTTTGGGAGACAAGTCATAGATTGGACCTTTATTTTATACTCCAAACAATAAGAAAACAATCCAATTTAAAAATGGTTTTAGAAATTTGAAGAAATATTCACCAAATAAGATATACAAATGGCAAATAAGCACATGAGAAGATGTTCAAAATCATTTGTCATTAGGATATAACAAATGAACTGGACTGAGGTATCAAAACACAACTATTCAAATGTCTAAATAAACAAACTGACACTATATAGTGTTGACAAGAACACAGAGAAAGAGAACTTTCATATATTGCTGGTGGATATGCAAAATATTACAGCTATTTTGGAAAATAATTTGGTAGTCTTCTTAGAACATTAAACATACACTTACCATATGACTCAGTAATCACACTCCTAGATGTCTCTCCACGTGAAATAAGATTATGTTTACTCATAAAGCTATATAAGAATATTTATACCAGTTTTATTGATAGTATATTAGAACTGGAAGCAACACAAATGTACCTAGCTGGAGGAACAGAAAAACAAACTGTTATAACTTTGACTCAAATGGTACAAAAGCAATTTATGTAACCAAAATGTTTGTAGCCCCATAATATTCTGAAATAAAAAAAAAAGAAAACATGTTCGGTGAAAATGAATAACTGGTTTATTATCTTAATAAATAAGGACTCCATTAAAAAAAAACTGTGGTATGTACACACAATGGAATACTACTAAACGGCAAAAATGACAAACTATTGATATACTCAGCAGCATAAATGAATTTCAATGCACTATGCTAAATGAGGTAAGCCAGACCCAAATGCTATAGCATGTAATACAGCTGTAGCATGTAATAAATTTTATTCACATGACATTCTGGAAGAGGTAAAATTATTGAGACACATTAGTGTTGGGTGAATGAAGAAGCTGGCTAAAGATACAAAGGGCATTTAGGAAAATCTCTCAGATGATGAAGCTGGTATATATGTTGATTATATTGGCAATTATCTGACTTCACTAATTTGCCAAAACTCATTAAACTGTACGCTAAAACTGGTGAATTTTATTGCATGTAAATTTACTTTATTAATAACAGTGAAAAAATCCTACATGATATAGTTATAATTGCTACTTAATTATTACCTCTTAAAATTCTACTTTCTGATATACTTCCTTCCTGCAGTAGCATATTTCAATCTGGCATCTTTTTCCTTCCTTAGTATATTTATAGAGTATGTTTGCTCGCATTAAATCTTCCAAGTGTTTGTGTTTCAAAAATGTCTCAAATTCAGTTTGTTTTTTGAAGAATGTTTTTGCTAGTACGGAGTTCTAGATTTGTGTTTTTGTGGTTCCTGTTTGTTTGTTTGTCTCTTTTGTCTTTACCACACTCAGGATGTCGTTCCATTATTTTCTGGCATCCATGGTTTTATTAGAAATGGGTCCAAGCAGGTAAGTAAATCTCCGAAATCCAGATTAGCTTTAGATATAGTCACTTCCCTTACAGTAAAATATGACACAAGATGAAACCCAGAACAGTGATGCAAGTTGGAGCATTGACAGACAGATTTTGGAATATTTTCTTTTCACGTCCCTTTCTTCAAGTAGGTTTTGCATAAAACTGAGCATGGGAATTCTTAGTATGGGTGTATAAATTATATATATTCAGATTGTTTTATTTTATTTCTAAGCTAAATACCATTTACATGTAGCATCCATAATTTGTATTCAGTATTTATACAGCATACTCTTAGTACAGCCCTATACTCACACCTTGTATAGAAGATATAAAACTTTGTAGAAAGGGTATAAATTCTGATAAATGGAAGTTATCTCCTAAAATATAATACATTTAATCAGTTTAATATGTAATAAATGTATGCTATGTGTAACACATAATACATTCTGAAATATAACTTTAGCCTATTAATTTTATGCTATCTCAGTTATATAAATTACTTAAAATAAAGGCATAGAAATATATATTCATTTTATTGCATAAAATTTTTTATGTAATGGACTTATATTATAAGCAATAGATGGCACTATTGGTCCATTATTATAGAGAAGTTACAATTGTTTTATCTCATTTACCCCTTATCTATCTAACCCTCATTATTTTTCTACAGTTTTATAGGTCAGTGTATTGAGATATTTAAAAAGTTAATTTGAAGACAGCTTAAAAAAAAAAAAAACTAGGCATCTTTGATTTACATTCCCTCTCTGTAAAAAGTGTATTAACTAAAGAACGACAGGAGGAGGGAGAAAAAGGCCTTATTTAGTTCTTTTATATGTGATTCAGGATAGATTACTCATAGTCATTTGGAAACTGTCACAGTGCACTGCTGTGGGACCATCCATCCTCTGCATCTGTAGATTATTGAGAACGTTTGTTCTTAGTAAGCTTTCAAGAGCACTTTCCATAATACTTAGTCTTTGAAATCACTTTGATTATAACATATTCTCTAATTATGGTGCTAAATCAAATGCAATGAGAAATATCTATTTTCCCAAAATAGGTTTTCTGTAGACCTGTAAAAAATATATAAATTTTAAATAAACTATGAAAAACTGAATCTTATATACACAAGAAAGAAAACTATTAATTTTAAACAATATCAGGAATATGACTAAGGGGAATGCACAAAAATTATTGCCATGATAATGTTATAATAAATTGAATCCTGTATTGTGGAAGGAAGAAACAAAAACAAAAGGGACAATATTTCATGAGTCACCTAGTTAATGTTCTTTACTAAAAATATCTAAAACTAAAGGTACAGACCTATGGAGATTATTATGGTCACAATTACTTTGAGATGATGATGGCTGGTGGTGACAGCAGAGTAGTGCATCTCATCTGATAATCCATTTAGTTCTGTGGGCTTCTCTTTCAATGAGTGTGTTAGATTTCTAAGCAAAATAAGGTTTAAGTTATACATTATTTCCTGCGTATTTTTGTAAAGAGATCAAGTATCAAATCAAATTAATAGCTAGAGTAGGAAGGTATCAATTTAACGCTACCAAATTATTGTGAAGCCTTTCAGCAATAAGAATGCAATGCTAGAAAGCCACACTAAAGTGCTTCTTTCTCCACCTGCAAAATAATATTTCACACTTTTGTATTGCACTGTAAGTAGCAACTGATATGGGAGCAAGCTGAGCTTCTTTGTATAGTTCATAAAATAATCAAGACACCATGGCACTTCTTCTTTTTAAATTACCTAAATTTGAACAATTCAAAATTATTGGTATCAAATTTTCAATATTTTAATATCCAAGCTCAAACAAATGACAATAAAACTTCTACTCACATAATCTGTGCTAATTTTTAATCTCTGTAAATTTTCAATGTGTCTTTTTATTCTGAAAAAAAATGCTTTAAGATAATTAAGTTAGATATTGTAATTTCCAAATGTCAATTGTCAATTGAGAAAAATGATAACTGGGTACGAACAAGTAAATTGCCTGAGGTCAAATAGCAAGTACTTGAGAGAGGGTTCAAGTGAAGAATTCTGATCATCTACTCCTGAATTTTCTGCTATATTGTGCAGCTTCCAATTTGAAAATAATTCCTTTAAAGATCTGATGTTTTTTGAAAAGATATAAAAGTAATTCCTAAAACTATAGGTTGAAAGCTTAAAGAGATTATTTCCCCAAACATTCTGGTACTAAGTAGCCATAATATTATATTTGACAGCCGTGAGAATCTTATTAATAATTTCTTGTGTCCATAAGATTTTCTACACATTATACTTGAAAATGGACCACAACATATTTATGTAATAAATAAAAGTAGCTAAAATTTTAACTGTGAAATTAGAGAAACAAACATGAAATTGTACCTTAAAATACCCTGAGCTCTTAATTAAGTCAATAGGGAAGGAAGAGACTTCCTTAGAAGTGCTCTTTCAAAATTAGAGTACAGACAGCAAAATCACAAACAACAAAAGAAAAAAAGGAAGATAATTTAGCCTTCATCAAATTAAAAAACTGTTGTGTATCTAAGGAAACAAACAAGAAAGTGAAATGACAATATACATTATGAGAGAAAATGTTTGAAAATCTTATATCTAATAAAGTATCCAGCATATATGAAAAACTCATAACTCAACAACAAATAGCCCATTTTTAAAAACTTGAATAGCCATTTCTCTGAAAAAGCTATACAAATGACCAAGAAGCACATAAAAAAATGCTCAACATCCTTAGCCATTAGGAAAATGCAAGTCAGAACTGTAATGACGAACCGCTTTCACCTGCTAGGATAGCTATTGGAAAAAGAAAGGAAACAAACAAAAGTAGAAAATGATATGTGTTAAAGAAGATGTAGAGAAATTAGAAACCTTGTTCATTGCTGGTGGGAATGTAAAATGGTGCAACCGTTATGGAAACAGTTTAGGGGTCCTCAAAAATTTAAACACAGAATTACCAGTGACCCAGCAATTCTACTCCTGGACACATGCCGTCTCAAAATTAAAAACAGGTATTCAAACAAATACATATACAAGTATGTTTGTAACAGCACTATTCATGATAGCCAAAAGTTAAACCAACCCAAATGTCCATCAATAGATGAATGGATAAATTGTGGTATAAACATCCAATGGAATATTATTCAGTTATAAAAAGTAATGAAGTACCAATACATGCCACAATGTACATAAACCTCAAAAACATTATGCAAAGTTAAATAAGCCAAAGGCAAAAGGTCATATATTTTATTGTTCCATGAGTTTGAAATATCCGGAGTTTGATAAGTCTATTCAGACACATGCAGATTGGTGGTTTCCAGGAGACGGAGAAATGTGGAGGGAGAAAATGGGAAGCAACTCTTTAATGGATATGCAGATTTCTTTTTGAATGATGAAGATAGTTTGGAACTAAATAGAGATGGCAATTGTACAACATTGTAAAAGTACTGAACGCCATTGAATTGTTCAGTTAAAATGGAGTATTTTTATCTTATGTCAATTTCATCTCAATAAAAAATTGCAAAAACAATTATATCTCAGAATTTTCTTAGCCAGATTGTAGCTTTAGCTAAATCTTTCTATGTAGACAGACCAGATCACAAGTTGGGTCCAAGGTCAAAGACTGAGAAGAATGATGATGAAGATATATTTCAAGGTTATTCTTATTTGGTTTACAGATAAACTAGCCAACAATCAGTGCAAAACAGGACATAAAACCTAAAGAATGCAAGTGACTTTATCTGGTTTTGTTTCGCCATTTTTGCTTCTTATAAAAACACAGTTGAGTAGCATCAGTTCAGCCAGCAAAGAATGCTCAATCTCTCAAGACTTTCAAAAGACCATGTTTAGAACTCAACAGCCCATCTAGTACCAGGTAAGGAAATTCTTGATACATTATTGTTACATAACTCTTCACCTTATTTTTCACTAAGGCTTTGTTCCAATAGCAGTTGTAGCTACTGAATCGTAAAACTAGTACTCTAAATTATATTTATATAAATTTAGCCAACAATGTTTGTTTAGCCTCCTGCAGTTTTCAAGGCAAACAAAAAAATGTATGCACACTATAAGAATTGTGCATAAATAATAAAATGAACAGTGAACTGTCAGCTTAAAAATAGGACAGTACTAGGTTTTAGGCCTGAATTATTCTTCCTGTTTGCATTCTCAGATTTTCTGTCCTGAGATGAGTGATATTTAGGTGCCCTGAATTTTGTATTCGAAGTTATTTTTCTTTTCCTTACATTTGCATGCATCTCGAAACCAAATAATATTTTGCTTGTGCCTGTCTTTTTATGTTAATATTATTGTTAAGTATTTTTAAACTTTTAAAATTTTGAAATAATTATAGATAGAAAGGAAGTTGCAAATGTAGTACAGAGGTTTCCTGTACTCTTCACCCAGTTTTGCTTAATAGTTACATCTTACATAATTATAGAGTAATGTCAAAATCAGGAAATTGACCTAGGTACAATACACGAGTATAGTTCTACAGCATGCAATGTGTAGATTTGTGTGAACACCACAATCAGCTACAGAACTATCTTGTCATCACAAAAATCTCCCTCGTTCTGTCCCTTTACAGTCACACTCACTATCCTTTCATAGTCCCTAACTCTACCCTTCAACAACCACCAATCAGTTTTCTATTTCTATAATTTGGTCATTTTGTTATTGTTGTGTAAATGGTTTTATATATTATGTGACCTTTTGAGATTTTTCTTTCCACTCAGCATGATAACCTTCAGATCCATTCAAGCTCTTGCTTGCATCTCTTTTTATTTGTTGCTAAGTTTCTACTTATTGCTAAGTCCATTGCATGCGTGTACAAAATTTATTAAACCATTCACCTATCTGGGAACACTTTTCTGGTTTTCAGTTTAGGGCTAACACAAATGAAGCTGCTATAAAAATTTGTGTAGAGACTTTTGCATGGATATATATTTTTAGTTCTCTGGGTTAAATGTCTAGGAGTGAAGTTGCTGGATCATAAAATAAGTGTATATTTAGATTTTTCTGAAATTTCCAGACCACTTTTAAGCCACTTCCAAAAGTGGCTGTTCCATTTTATATTCTCAGAAGCAGTGTATGAAAGATTCAGTTTTTCTGTATCTTCATCACATTTGGTACTGTCCCTATGATTTTTTTTTAAATTTTAGGTGTTCTAATAGGTGTGTAGTAATATCACTTTGTAGTCTTAATTTGTATTTCCCTAATGTAGGGTTGGGGAACCTGCAGCCTTAAGGCCACATGTGGCCTTCTAGGTCATTAAGTGCAGCCTTTTCACTGAATCCAAATTTTACAGAACAAATCCTTTTATTTTTATTAATACATTTTTGTTCATCTTTTATATTTTTATTTTATCTTTAAAATGAACTTATTTAAAATACCAAAGAATAAAATAAGTTTCAACAAAATAATCCTCCCAGATTGACCAGCACAATTAGAACATTAGTAAACCTAAGAACTAAATTGACGGCTGCTATGCTCATGATTTAGTTCTAACTTCCCCTGCCTGACTGGTGCCACTACCACATGAGGCTGGTTGGTGAGAGTTTACGGAGGTTGAATATGCCAGTCTGTTATCACCTTTTCACAACGGTGCACTGTGTTTCTGTTTGATGTGGAATTTGTGAATAGTGCACAGCTTAACAGCATATTTTAATTCTGTCTGCTTAACAGCCCATCATATCAAAGAGGAACAAGAGAATGCTGAAGGAAGAAATCAGATTTTTAAATGAGGACTGGGAATTGCAATATTATCTTGTTTCTGCTAAAGATAAGATGATGTGCTTGCTTCATGATACTGCAATATCAACATTAAAGAAATTCAATGCTCATCAGCATTATAACCTTCAAAAGGACCACAAATATTTTAAATTAGAGGGAGAGGCATGAAAATTGTATTGCAGAAATTAAAAGATGAAGAGCAAAAGCACTACAATTCTTTCAAGCAGCAATAAGACCTGTAAATAATGCCACCGATGCAATTTATAAAGTAGCTTATATGCTCGGGAAAAAAGGGAAGCCATTCAGTGATGTAGAAATTGTGAAAGAATGCATTGTCAAAGTTATAGGATGTTTAGACTCTGATAAAATTTCAAAGTAGGAACAACTGCCTCTTTCAAGGAGAACCATAACTGATCGGCGGCATGAATTGGACTTCAACTTAACAGAAAGCTTTACATAATACTTCAGAAGAAAATATATATTATGCAATCACTTTGTATGAATCAACTGATGCTACTGACTTGGCACAGGTTTTATACTTCACTGGGGTCATAACAGAAGATTTTCTTTGCTGCAAAGAGTAACTCATTTTGGGCACTCTTGTGAACAGAACATGGGGAATAGATATCTTCAACAACTTTCAAGATAAATTTCATGAAGTTGGACTGAATTTGATAAATTTAGTGAGTGTATGTACAGGCAGTGCACGTTCCATGATAGGAAAACATTAAAGGTTTATAGCACAGATAAAAAAAAAGTATTAACAGAGCCAGATGCTCTCATTTCTTTTCATTGTATCTTGCATCAGAAAAATCTCTGTGCTACAGCTACTATTATAAGTGACACTTTGAAACAAGTTGTAAGTATTGTTACTATAGTCATGCAAATGCAACACAGCATCGTCAGTTTTATAACATGCTAAAGTTGAACAATGAGGTATTCAGTGTGGATTTGTCCACACTGAATTTAAATTTAACAAATAGTTAAATATTATGAAGAACAGAATCAGCAATGTGAATTATTGAAAGTAGATTTCAATAGGAATGCAGCATTTCTGTGTGATATCATGTCAAATCAAAACCACTTGAATATTTCTTTGCAAGGTAAAACTTAGTCCCTATATGATGTGTGACAAAAAATCCAAGCATTTCACAAAAAGCTATCTTTTTTCAAAACATTTCTTCTTCAAAAGGAAATTTTGGATGAACATTTTCCCCAGTTAGCAAAGGTTATTGATGAGCAGGATGACATATGCAAATCATTTGATGAATATGCAGCTGTTATAGACCTATTAATTGGATAATACAATGAGAGGTTCACTGACTTTGAGAATCATGACATCATACACAAAATAGCATTTCAGCCTCACCTGGTTGACATCACCAAGGTACCTAAAGAATTACAGATGGAATTGATTGAGATCTTAGTAGATGACATTTTAAAGTCATTGTTTGATGCTAAGTTTTGAGCCCAGGGCCTTATGAAGCATATGTAACTCACATGTCTCTTCACTTTGGGAGCCACATGAACTATTTTTCAAGTTGCGTATAACTCACGCACAGAAAACAATAAAAAACAACAAATTTTTCATTAAATTAGAAAGAATCATTTTGTTTTTGAAGTTTTTATTCTATTTTTGTAATAAAACACTATGGCCCCAAGGAAAAATTTTTTTTTCAAGTGAGGCAGTCAATGTGTTAATCCAAAGAAGGCAATAATGCAGAAATAAAGAAATGTAAAAGACATGAGTCATATGGGACTAATAGGAAAATGTCAGAGATAAATTTGACATTATTAGTAATTACATTTAATGTAAACAAAGTGAATATTTTATATATATATATATATTTCTTCAAGGGAAACACTTTAGGTTCAATGACACAGTAAGTAGACAGTATATTAATAGAAAAAGATATATCACATAAACATTAATCAGAAAAGAGCTCAAGCAGTTATACTAATATGACAAAAAGACTAAGATAAAAATTGTTTCTAGAGGCAGAACAGGACTGTTGATAATGATAAAAGTGTAAACTTATCAGGAAAACATAACAATTGTAAACATATATGCATATATTATCAATGTTCCAAATATTGACAGTGGAGAATATGTAACAGAGGGAATGGCCTGAAAAAGAGCAAAAATGTTTTCTGTTTCTTTAAAACCTTCTCACTCTTTTTGAGAACTAAGACCTGCATCTCTGCCTCAGGCCAGCAGTCAGGAGGGGCAGGGGAATGTCTTTTGTTCTGTGTGCTATAGGAGATGGCTCAGCCCAGACCTGGAAAAGGGAGGTCCTGGGTGGAGTTCAGCTTTTATTTATGGAAATAAACATTCAAAACATTATCAGAACAAAAATGAGAAAAAATAGTATTATAATGTTTATAGATGCATAAAGTTATAAGATACAAATTTAACATTCATCCAATAAAATAAATCTTAAACAAAAAAAGAGAAGGGAGCCTCTCTATAAATAAAGGCTACTTACAAAAACAAATAATCAAATCTATTTTAAACACCACACATTAATGGAAAGTATTGAATGCTTATCATTGGAAATCGTAGATAAAATAAAGATGACTGCTACACTGCTACACCACTTATATTCATTTTTGTACTGACATTCTAAGCCATTCCAGTATATGAAGAAAATATAAACTCCTTTTAAATTTAGTTTTATAGGGAGGAAATATTAGAATTATGATAGGAAAAAAAACAAATTTTTCATTTTCAAAATGATTACATTGCCTGCATAGCATACCAATGTTTTTCTACAAAATAATAATAAAAATAAATAAGAGATTTGAACTCAATTTGCTTCTTTTAAGCCTGAAATCAAAACCTCAATTATGTTTATGTATCTTTCAGTAAAATTGAAAAATGTAATTAAATCAAACAATTTAAAATAAATAGTACCAAAAAAACTAAGAATGTTTAGATATAAACATAGCAATGATATGGAATTCATTCATGGGAAATTTAAACTCTCAGTGAATATTATTAGAAAAGACCTAATTATGTGGATACAATATGCTCATGGCTTGAAAGACTTGTAAAGATATAAATTTTTTGTAAATTGATCAATTGAATGCAATTAATTTTTTTTTTACAAGGAGTTTACTGTTAATGGACATTGTCAGGCTGATCATGAATGTTATATGAAAAAAGCAAAGTGCCAAATACTGCCAAGACACTTCTGAGGAAGAGTAAGGAGTGTAACCTGACTTTCCAGTTATTAATCTATTATATTATAAAATCTATGATGATTAAAATATTGTTATCTGATTCTTTGTAGGAAAAAAAGATCGATGATAGATATTAGAGATCCCAGAAATCAAATATTACTTAGATAATATAAGAAGTAGAATGTGTATCAAGTTTCTAAAACTACATTTAAAAAAATGCCCCAATCTGGCAGTAAGCAAGTGATGCCACCTTTCTGCTTCTGGAGCAGTGTCAGAGGATGCCTGCTAAAAACAAAAGCTTAAATGAGGTCAAATATTTCACCATATACTATCAAAACTCCAGATTTCAATATAACATTACTCATTATAGCAAGAATGAAGATGATTTCAACTTAAATAAAATGAGAAAATCAACAGATGCTAAAACCAAGACAAGAGAGATACTATAAAATTATCAGACAAGAAATGTAAGGCAGCTATTATTAAATGTTTAAACAATTACAAACCCACTTGAAATAAATGAAAAGTAAAAGAAAGTATAATGAAGAAATAAAAAGACACCTAAAAAAAGATTAAAACAGTAGAAACTTAAAAACAGAAAAAATCAATATACAAAATAAAAATATGTATAACTGGATGGACTACAAAGCAGAATAGAGACGAGAGGAAAGAGTATGTAAAGTTGAAGATAGAACAACATAAATTACCCATTTTGAACACATGTGAGACAATACATTGCAATCAATCAATCAATATCAGTAGAGTCTTAGGGACATTTGTTACCATAATGAAGACCATTAGTGATCTCTCTTTCTAGAGAGAAGAAAGAGTGAGACTAAAAAAGTATTCAAAAAAGTAATGACTGAAATTTTCTAAAATTTAACACACGATATAAACTTACAAATTCAAGGAGCATATAGAAATCAAAAAAAGATAAACCCCAAGAAGCCCACATCAAGACAAATGATAGTCAAACTTTCTGTTTGACTGAAAAATATTTTTATAAAAAAGACAAAAATATATTGAAAGCAGACACTGAAATGAAGCATTGTCTATAGGAGATAAACAATTTGCAAGACAAGGGATTTCTCATCAAAAAGATATCCAGAAGGAAGTGACAAATCATTTTCCAAGTAGTAGAAGGAAGAAACCGTCAACTTGAAACTCTAAATCCAATGAAACTATCTTCCAGAAATGAAGGAAAAATCAAAACTTTTTTAAAATGTATGAAAACGAAAATTTGCCACAAGAGGAGTATGTAAGAAAGAGTAGCTAATATCCCTTAGCCTCAAAGAATGTCTAAAGAATTTTTTTAAACAAGGAAGAAATGATAAAATAAGGAAACCTGGAATATTAGGAAAGATGAACAATAAAAAGAGGAAAAGTATAATAAATACAACAGAATATAGTTTTTAGCTTAAATTTTCTAAATTATGTTTAATAGTAGAAGCAAAAGCATGACAATATCTAACAGGGTTCTCAGTACATGAAGAGGAAATATTTTGGGAAATTATAAATGGGGAGAGTTAAGGGACACAAAGTAAAGTAAAATTTTTACATTTTATTCAAACTGATTAAAATACCAATAATATTAGACTATGATAAGTTAGTATATATAATATAAAACCTAGAACAACTACTCTATGTGATAAACAAAAAAACACACAAAATATTACATGTTTGAAAGTCTAAAATAAAAATTAAAATGTTTTGTAATTTTATTAAGAAAAAATAAATCTTTAAGAGAACCTTGTTTTAACTAAATTTTTTCTTTTTAATTATAGTCAACTTGATCACATATAAATTTTTTTTCATAAATTCTCTTTTACAAACCTTATCACAACTTACAGAAACCATCTCTGAAATGCTTGACTTTCTGTTTTTTCTAAATTTTCCCTTTTTAAAATAACCACTTCATTTTAGGACAAGAATTTACCATAAAAGATCTTTTCTCATATAAAGTTATTTCCTTTTATTTTTAACCTTTATCATAAAAAATACATTTGTATATCCTTAACTTTCTTTATATCTATCTCTCCTACTTACTGGTTCCCATTTACCATATTTTAATAAATAAATTAAATAAACTTTGAGTTATACAAAATTACTCTTTTTTTAATGAAAACACATTTATCTCTTTTTACATTCTTTTATTAAAAACATCTTTTTTGTTTACTTTTTATATATATTATCACATATATTGACTAGAATTTTTATTCTTAGTTATGTTAAATATTAGTAAAAATCTCAGAAGCAGGAAATTTTGAATTTTGTGTTATAAGCATCTATTTTATTTTTGTTTATCCAATTTATTTTAGTATTTTATTTAGATCTTATTTATTTCACTGTTAATAATTTTTATAGCTTGTGAATATTAGGTATTCACTTTAGCAAGAAGTTTAAAGTTAAGCACATGGGTGTTTTTGCTGACAACTAAGAAGATTTAGCTGTTTTATTAAGCTATCTATATTAAATTACTTTTATTTATCAAAAACAACCTATCATTTTGGTTTTGGCTGGGTTTATATTTTTATAACCTTTGTGTCAAACTCTGACACTTTAAAAACATAAAAATAACTATAATATTCTGGCAAAAGTGTAAGCTAACAATTTGAAAATATTTTTTTTATTTTACCAATAGTATCTTTTTTATAACATAGCTTATTTACCAAAAATTTACTAAATTCACATTAACTTGGAAAGCATTTAGAGTTATTTACTTAACTTATGAGCATGCCTTTATATTTCATTTGGTACTATGTAGACACAACATATAATACATACACATACACACAAACACATGTAAACATATATTCACATATACACACAAAAATCTAATAGTTTTTAACTCTGAATTCCAGCCATGAGATAACAATATAAACTCACCAGTTTGCAAAAGGTGGTTGGATCTAAATTGTTTGTGAAAAATCATAAATTTTTCATGTGACCAAACTTCAGTCGCCCCAGTAAGTAATGTAATAAAAACTATGGACCAAAGTTTTGGGTAAAGCAGTTTCCATGGCAGTTTGAATTTTTTTAAAGCCTCTTTTACCCCTTTTTTCCCCTCCAGTTTCAAATGAATTTTCCAAGTTCACATTGTAGCTAGAACTGGCTGCTCCAAGTAACCCTGAATTAGTGATACCATAGACAGTAAGTTTCATCTCAACACCAGCAACTTAGCAACTGTAGTATAAAAGAAGACAGAAAAGAAAATAGATAGACAGTGAGGTTAACGGACTGTATATTTTAACTCAATAGTGGCAGATATAGTGGAAAAACAAATTCGGGACTGGCTGCTATTGCAATTAACTGACCCAAATCCAAGGCACCAAATGCTGATTGACCTGGAGCCTCTGGGAGTTAGCCAACAACAGTCCTTACACCAAATACTGACGACCGTGAAGAATCAGGAGTGAGGCCAACAATGATCCCCAAATGCACAAAACCTAACACAAATCGGGGCTGCAAATTACTATGAGAGTCCCTACACAAAATGTTTAGAACCCTGGAGCATCCAGGGGGTGACCAATAGTGATCCTCAAAGGCACAAAACCTAACATAATTTGGGGGCACAGAACAATGTGGCTCTGGCATCCCAGAGCCAACACAATTAGGGATCTTGAAAAAGAGAGAGAAATACAGAAGAAACCAGAAGACTGAAAATCAAATTATGATCAAGAGAGAAAGTGACAGGAGACAGTTAACAGTATAGAACAAAAGAGGAAACAGGTAAAACAAGCATTCCAAGCAAGAATCTCCACTTCCATTACCCAAAGCACAATGACTTTAAACCAAGGGAGATGCATCTGTACATTAGAATCAAATGGTGCTGTGTGGTCTTAATTTGAGGTTCAGGTGAGGGTTTCCCCTAGTTTCATTTGGGTCAACAGAAAATACAATACAGGAAAGTGGACCCCAAAACAGTGTAGTGCCTGAAGACCAAGTAGAGTCTTGGCCTCATGCAGGAAAAAGTTCAAGAGCAAGCCAACAGAGTAATGCAAAACCAAGTTTATCAAAGTAAAAAAGGAGTAGAAGGAAGTTGGTTCAATCGGAAGAGCAGCAGCTATCTCTCAAAACAACAGAGAGTAGCACTCGGTGAGTTTCTGGGGTCTAATCTTATATTTTTTGTTTAATTTTATGTTAAGCAGAGGGAGAATTATTCACAAGATTTTTGGGAAAGGGGTGGAGAGATCCCAGAATAGAGGGAAAAATGTATAGAGTAACTTCTGGGCATTGCCATGGTATTTTTAAAATGTCATGGCACTGGTGGGAGTTTCTTTTATCATGTTAATGCACTATAACTAGCATATAATGAGCAGTGAGGGTAAACTGATGTCATTCTCATTGCTATCTTACTTCTAGCTAATTTGGGCTGTTTTCTCTACTGCCTCCTGTTTTATCAGAAACCTTGCTTTGGGTCCTATGTCTCCTCATCCAGCAGGGCCTGCCAATTCCCTATATCAAAAAGATGAAGCCTTAAGGGAAGTTTTTTTTTTTAAAAAAATGTAAAATGAATGAAAATGAAAATATAGAACATTAAAATTTGGGGATGAAATTAAATCTGTGATTAGAGGGAAATTTATGGCAATAACTCTTCATATGAAAAAAGAAAAAAGAGGATCAAATCAATAAACTAAGTTTCCACTTTATGACATTGATGTAGAAAAATAAGACCAATATAAACCCAAATTGAGGGGAAGAAAGGAAGGAAATAAATCATAAGGGAAGAACACAAATCAATAAAATTAAAAATAGAAAAATAACAGCATAAATAAAGAAAACAAAACCTGGATCATGGAAAGGATCAATAAAATGGTAAACCTCTAAAAAAGAGAGAAGACACAAATTACTGAAATCAGAAATAAAACAGCTGTCATTACAGACCTTGCAGACATCAAAAGGGCAATACAGTAATGCTACAGACAACTCTACACACATACAATTAAAAATATAGAAGAAATGCAACAATGTATTGAAAGTCTGAATCATACAACTCACTCAAAATTAAATACATAGATCATTTGAATTTTCATGTAACTATTAAAGAAATCAATGGTAGTTTTAAAACCCCTAAAGAAAGCTCTAGTCTGAGATGGTTTCATTGGGGAAATCTATCAAAAATTTAAAGAAGAATTATGTCAATTCTATACAATCTTTATCAGAATATATAAGAGGAGAAATAACTTCTCTACTCATTTTATGAAGCTAGTATTATCATGATATAAAAACCAGACAAAGAGAATACATCAAAAGGAAAAATTACAGATCATTATCTCTCATTAATATAGATGCCAAATTCTTAATACATTAAGAAATATAATTCAGTATTATATAAAGATAATTATAAATCATGACCAAGTGATATTTAGTAAGACATGCAATACTGGTTCAATATCTAAAAATCAATGAATATAATCCACCAGAATAATCGGGTAGAGAAGAAAAATATTGTGATTATATCTAGTGATGCAGAACAAAACTTGACAAAATTCAATATTCATTCATTATTTGAAAGAAAAAGAAACTCTCAGCAAAATAGGAATAAAGAGGTTTTTCCTGAACTAGGTAAACACATTTATAAAACACTATATTGAACATCATATTTAATGGCAAAAAACTGAGTGCTTTGCCTCTATGATGAAGAACAAGGTACCAAAGTTCATTCTCCCCACTGGTATTAAACCTAGACCTAGGAATTGTAACCAGCACAATGGGGAAAGAATAATACAGATTGGAAAAGAAGAAATAATACTTTTTCCATTTGCAGATGGCATGATGGTCCACATAGAAATCTCAAGGAATCTACCAAAAATCCAAAAACGAAACTTCTAGAACTAATGAGAGTTCAGCAAGTTCACAGGATATAAGATCAACATATAGAATTCGTTTGTAGTTTTATATAGTAGGCTTTTGCAGGTGGAAAACAAAATTTAAATACAATAGCTTTTGAAGTTGCTCAAAAAATTAAATACTTAGGCATAAATAAAGAATATAAAATACCTAGGAATCAATTTAACCAAAGATATCAAAGATCTATACAAGGAAACTATAAAATATTGATGAAAGAAATTGAAGAGGACACAAAAAATTTAAAGATATTCCACACTCATGGATTGGAAAGGTTAATAGTGTTAAAATGACAATGCTACTCAAAGCCATGCAGATTCAATGCAATCTCTATTAAAAGACCAAATACATTCTTCATGGAATTAGAAAAAAATCCTAAAAATTTATATAGAACCACAAAAGACTCAGAATAGCTAAAGCAATCATGAGCAAAAAGAACAGCACTCAAGGTATTACACTGCCTGACTTCAAAATATACTATAAAGCTATAGTAAACAAATCAGCATGGGACTGGCATAAAAACAGATACATAGACTAATAGAACAAAACAGAGAATCCAGATATAAATCCATGAAATTATAGCCAACTCATTTTTGTCAAAGGTACCAAGATTAAACTAGACCTCTATCTCTCACTGTATACAAAAATCAAATTAAAATGAATGAGAAGCTTAAATTTAAGACCAGAAACTGTGAAATTACTAGAAGAAAACATCAGGAAATACTCTATAACATTGGCCAAGAATTTTTTGTGTGCGTATAAGACCTCAAAAGCACAGGCCATCAGAGCAAAAATAGACACATGAGATTATATCTAACTAAAAAGCTTCTGCACAGCAAATGAAATAATAAAACAAAGTGAAGAGACAACCCACAGGAGGAGAGAAAATATTTTCAAACTATCCACTTGACAAGGGATTAATAACAGAATATATAAGGAGCTCAAACAGATCAACTGCAAAAAAGCAAATAATCCAATTTAAAAATGGACAAAAGATCTGAAGAGACAGTTCTCAAAATAAGACGTACAAATGGCCAAAAGGTATATGAAAAAATGCTTACTGTCACTAATCATCACAGAAATGCAAATCAAATCCACGATGTGATATCGTTTCACCTCAGTAGAATGGCTTTTATCAAAAAGACAGGGAATATTGGATGCTGGCAAGGATGTGGAGAAAGGGGAACACTTGTGCACTATTAGTGGAGATGTAAATTATTACAGCCTCTATGGAGAAGAGCATGGAAGTTCCTTAAAAATTAAAAATAGAGCTGCCATATGATCCAGCAATTCCATTACTGGATATATATCCAAAAGAATGGAAATCAATAGATCAAAGAGATATCTGCACTACCATATTTATTGCAGCACCATTCACAATAGTCATTCACAACCTAAGTGCCCTGGATGAATAGATAAAGAAAATGTGGTACATATACAAACGGGATATTATTCAGCTATAAAAAAGAATAAAATCCTGTCATTTGAAACAAAATGGATGGAACTGGAGGTCATTATGTTAAGTGAAATCATCAAAGCACAAAAAGACAAATATCACATGTTCTCACTCACGTGTGGGTGCAAAAAAGTATATCTTGTGAAGATAGAGAGTAGATTGGTGGTTACCAGGGGCCAGGAACTATAATATATGGGGGATAAGCAGAGGTTGATTAATGGGGACAAATATACAGTTAGATAAAAAATAAAACTTAGTGCTTGATAGATAAGTAGGGTGACTATAATTTCCAATAATTTATTATACATTTCAAAATAACTAGAAGAAAAGAATTTGAATGTTTCTAGCATGAAGAAAAGACAAATATTTAAGGTGATAGATATCTCAATTACATTGATTTGACTTTTACAAATTATATGAATATATTGAATTATCACATGTACCCCAAAAATATGTACATCTGTTATGTATCAGTAAAAAAATCATTAAAAATAAATAGATAAAAAATATATACAAGATTTGTATGCTGAGTATTACAAAATGAAAGATGAACTCAATAAATAGAGAGATTCATCAAGTTTGTACATTTGAAGACTCATGATAAAGAAGATGTCAATTCTACCCAAATTGACACACATGATCAGTGCAAGTCCTCTCAAAATCCCAGTAAGATTTTTCTAGCTATAGACAAAATTAGTCTAAAAGTTATATGGAAATATGAGGAAATAAAAACAGATAAAACAATATCTTGGAAAAGAAAAAAATGAGCAGAATTGCTCTATCTGATAATGAAAACTTAGCATACAGCTATAGTAATCATGACAGCATGGTTTTGGGAGACAGAGCTATACCAAAGGTAAATAAAACAGAATGAAGGAACACAAAAAAAGACTCGTAAAGAAGTGCAGACATCAGAGTTTTTACAAAGATAGGAAGCAATTTCTGTATGGATAGTACTTTTAACAAATGATGATGAAGCTATTAATTGGATATTCCTAGGGGAAATAAAAACTCACACTTTTAATAAATATTACATCAAAATCAATTATAGATTTAAATATTAAATATAAAATTTAACCACAAAACACTTAGAATATAACATAGAGAAAAATCTTCAGGACCTACTCTTAATGAAAAGCTTTTCGACATGAAACCAGAAACATAATCCACTAAAAAAAAAGATAAATCGACTTCATCAAAATTAACATTATAATTTTCTGTTCAAAAACGATAATGAAAAAACAAGCTACAAATTGGAAGAAAACATTTGTGAACCAACCACATATCTGGCAAAAGACTTATATAGGGAATATGTAAAAAATTCTCAAAATGCAACAAAAAAAATCCATGCCAAAAAATGCAATTATAAAATGGAAAAAGTCATGTAGAGAGAATTCACTGAAAAATATATTCATGTGATAAATAAACACAACAACAGATGTTCAACATCACTAGCCATTTACATAGGGGTGGGGAACATTTTCATGTTGGAAGGCCATTATTAATTTAGCTGTAATCAAATAAGGCTTCACTGAAGGAACTTCAATTAGATATACTTAAAATGTACATTATTTTGTAAAAATCTAACTACTATGTACTTAATTTGAAAAAATAAAACTATTTGTTAATTTTGAAGTTGACTAACCTTTTAATGACTTTGTTGTGTCTGCTTTTTGTTGGACAGCATTTGAATATTTGATTGCAACATGGAGGTCCACAGTTTCAGTTGATCTTCTAAGTAGGTATCAGTCATTTGTGACCTTAAGGGCATCTTGATTTGGGTTAGGTTAAATACAACTCCCATGGTAGTTGTTGTGTTAATGTGTTAAATAGTTATTTTCTAGCATATCATTTAAATTCTATTGTGGTGCATTTTACTATACTTCTTTTGGCAGTTTTCTTAGAAGTGGCCCTGGGAATTAAATTAACTGAATTTTAAACAATCTACCTTGAAAAATTAAAAATTAAAAATAAATAATCTTGCTTGGATAAATATCAATTTAATTATAATAGTATACAGCATTTGTATTCCAATATAGTATCATTATTACCCCCTCTTTTGTGATTTGCTGTCATGAAAATTTTTGTATATTATAATCCCATAAAGATGATTTACCTTTACCAGTTCTTTTTGTCTCTTGTGCAGTTTTGAATTTCTGTCTACTGCTCTTTTATTTCAGATTTAAAGACTTCTTTTTAGTCTTTGTAGATCAGGTCTGCTAGTGGTATGTTCTTTCAGTTTTTGGTTATCTAGGACTGTGTTAATTTTGCCTTCGATTTTGAAGGATAATTTTACTGTATATAGAACTCTTGGTTGACAGTCTTATTTTGTGGCACTTTGGATATGACATTCAGCTACCTCTGGCCTCCTGATTTCTTTTTAGAAGTCAGCTATAAATTTTGTTGAGGAGCACTTGTATATGATGAATCACTGTCCACTTGCTGCTTTCAAGATTCTCTCTTTTCTTGGATTTCAATAGTTTAACCATCTAATAGCTGTGGATATCTTTGAGTTTATACGACTTAAATTTTCTTAAGCTTTGTGCACTTGAAAGTTAATGCTTTCATGAAATTTCAAAAGGTTTCAATCAATACTTTTTCAAATATTTTTTTCTGCCTCTTCCTCTCTCTAGTCAGCTGAGTAACAGACATCCCAAAATATTAGGTTATTATGCCTTGGACCTTTAAATGTTACCATATAAGGAAAAAAAAGTGTTTGCAGATATAATTACATAAGTCATCTTAATATGGAACATTATCCTGGATTATACAGATAAGCCTTAATTTTAATTGCAAGTGTCCTTTTAAGAGAGAGGCAGAGGGTGATTTAATAGACCCAGAAAAGGAGAAGGACGTAGACCATGGAGGCAGACATTGGCATGATGCAGTTATAACTCAAGGAATGCCAGAAGCCACCAGAAGTAGGAAAATGCAAGAAATGGATTATCTTCTGGAGGCTCTAGTGGGTGTGTCATACTGCTGACATGTTGATTTCAGCTTGGTAAAGTTATTTCACATCTCTGGCTTTCAAAAGTGTGAGAAAATAAATTTCTGTCATTTTAAGCCAGTAAGTCTGTATAACAACAGCCATGGAAAAAACTTAATCTGTCTTTCTTCTTCTCTGAAACTCCCTTTGTGCATAAGCTGGGATGCTTAATGATGTCCCATAGGTCCCTAAATCTCTGTTTATTTTTCTTCACTCTTATTTCTTTTTGTTTCTTAAACTGGGTAATCTCAATTGACCTATCTTCAACTCATTGATTCTTTCTTTTGCCACCTCATATTTTATTTATAGTGAATTTTTCATTTTAGTTATTGCATTTTTCCACTCTAGCATTTCTATACTATCTGCTTTTATATTTGTGTTTTAGTGGGTATTTCCTATTCAGTGATATATTATTCTCATATTTTAATCTTTTGAGCATGATTTTCTTTCATTCTTTGTGTCTGGTCACAGTCTGTTCTCAGTTCTTGGTGCACTCTTGGTGAAGAATAACAAGACATGCCAATAGCAAAGCAAGCAAGAGGCACAGTTTATTGAGCAAAAGCAAGATACGTTCACCACAGATAGCGAACGGGCCCCTCTTGCTACAGGAGGCCCTGATTGCTAACTAAAGTTTTATTTTATATTGTCTGGTTTGGATGTACCCTGGCAGGTGTGGCTCCTGCACCATCTTGTTGGACAGCTGATAGTTATATAACCTGAGACTTACTATGCATGCGGATTTCCCATGAGCCTCCCTGAAAGCCCACTTGGGGGTTGGGGGAGACAAAACTTCAATGCAGATTTATACTAATGATATGATATGATAATTGGCCTGAGGCTACTTTTGGTCATCTTGCAGACCCTGCTGCACCTGCACTGCTTGGCTTTCTAGGAATTCCTTCTTCCGGGAATCCCCAGCAGCTTTTGAGGTTAGTGTGCTGAGTTTTGATTGCAGTGCACTCCTCTTCCCTCCTGCTGTGGTTATCTGAAGGGCACTTGTCCTCCCCCCTCCCATCCCTGGGAGAGCCAGAGGCCCCACTGTCTACCTAATATTTGTACATAGTTACAATATCTGACAAAACTATTTTCTAGTATTTCTAATTGCTGGGTTTCCTTAGGAATCATTCCTATTAAATATTTTTGTTTGTTTGTTTGTTTGTTTCTTGCATTATGGCCATACTTTTCTGCTTTTTTCTTTTTACATATCTCATAACTTTTGTTAAAAACTGGACATCTACAAAATATTTTGTGGTTTTACAGAGACCAGATTTCTTCTTTTCCCTTAGGTTTTCTTGCTACTTGTTGTTGCTGTTGCTGCTTGTTTGGTGATTTTCCTGGACTATAAACTCTGTATCCCTTGTTGTATGTGGCCACTGAAGCCTTTTCTTGATTAGTGTTGTGGTCAATTACTGAATGAACACAGATTTCCTCAAATGCTTTTAACCAATAAATCTTCCACACTTTGCCAAGGGGCTCTAAGTGTGTATTGAGGCACATTTTCAACATTATGGCAGCTTATATTTTTGTTTTAGCCTTCACATCTTGCTTATGCAGATACTAAAAGTCCACCAGAAGTGAGATATTTTGCATTGCTCAGATCTTCCCTTGGTATGTGCAAAGCCCTATGCATGTTTATGACCTTCTGGATTCCAGGAAAATTTCAAAGTCATCTATGGACATTTTATTCTTTATATTTTGTTTCTAGTTATTTCATCAACTTTTTGCTTACCTCAGCTTGTATTGCTGCCTGATATAGCTACATAGTTAAACAATTGCTGCTGATTATTTTTGACAAAAGGCCTAGGTTTATGGCTGTTTATACTGAAAGAACTTTGAGGCAAGTCAAATAAAGAGAATTTTCCAGAGGTAGGGCTTTTAGGTGGCTCCAAGCTTGTCTGTCTCCTCTAGTATATTATGCTAGCTTGGTGGTTTTTACAGCCACCTTGATTGTGAGGTTATTGGTTTTTGAGAATACCACAGAGCTGTGGAGAGGCGGATGGAAATAAGACAGAGTAAAGCACCAAAAAGCTCACTGTTCTTATTGAGATTCACCCATTTTTCTTGAGTAAGTGCTCCTCAAATTGTTCCAAACATTTGGTTAAATTTTAGAGTCTTATAAAAAGTTTATTTTGACATTTATTTTCAGTGTGTTGCCAATGTTCTGATTTTATTATTTTTATGGAGGAGTTGGAGACACTTAGTCTTGTAAAAAGAATATCTAAATCTCAAGGCCACCCCTGAACTCCTCATGCAAAACAAAAGGTAAAGACACTGTGAAGAACTGGCCCCACAGATCATTCATTAAGGAAATTCTTTGCTTACCTCTCAAAAGTAGGGACAATGCAAATTGTAACTTTAGGTTGCAAGCTCTGCCTAGTTCCTAAAATAAAGTCTGTTTAATTCCACCCTAATAATGAATTGCAAGTTTATCTTTACAGGTGCAGACTAGGAGACAAGATAGAATCAGACATTCTTCCACCCCCACAGGATTATCTACATAATTGATGCTCCCTTCACTTCTCTTCTAACATTTACCTTATCTTACGTAAAATGTGGATTTCCTGGGCCTCACAAGAATGGAACAGTTTTGACTCACAACTAGCCCCCTTGCTGTGTTTTTTTTTTCTCTCTGTATGTTTTTAAACGTTGGAGCTTCCAAATTCCCCTTCAGTAAAACAGCTGCAGTTCTGTCTGTGGTTCATGTTTTTCTTGGGTGCATCAACAGCTTTGGCTTAATAAACCTCCATTGATTGAGATTTTTGCCTCAGCCACTTATTTGGGTCAATTGTCTACTATTCCTAAATACCCTCTCCTTGGTTTTATTCATTTTTTTCAAAAAATATGTATTGACTAATTAATATTTAGAAATATATGTGGGATAAAATGTGAACAAAACACTTATGATTTTCATGGAAATTAAAAACTAGTGGAAGATCTACAATCTACATTAATCACTTATATGAATATATTATTATGAAATATTGTTAAGGAAGAAAGAACTATGAGATTCCTGGAAGTTTAAGGATATAAGAAAAGCCTCTCTGAATAGTTCATCATTATATTTTAATACACAAAATATACAGATTATATCCGAGATGACAGGATTGACAGATAGATGGCAAGCTTGGGAAGTTGATGGGAATTACTGAAATAGGTTGATTGAACAGGGTTTAACAAGGGGGAGGGGATGCCTGATTAAGGGTAGGCAGATAAAGTCTGTTTTGTTTTTTTTTTTAAGAAGAGTAAAAAAATGTTCTATGTAGGAAAGCAACATGACCAGATATTTATGTGAAAATATGTTCTAGGAGCAATGTGAAATACTGAAAAATATATATAAATCTCATTTAAGAAATTTTGCAGTGGTCAAATTGAGAGATGCTGATAGTATTAACTAAGTTCATTAATAATTCAAAATTTTATGATGAGAAAGTTTAATAGACTTTATTAAATATAGTAATATAACTATGCTTTAAATATTTAGCTATAAATTTATGGTAGTAAAATAAAATAAATAAAATTATATGTGAATAAAATAGTAATCTGATCAGATCAGAAGAATAAATTAATGTCAATTATGCAAGGATACCAGTCTTTTTGCTTTAATAGACATATTTATTGACATCTTGATTTTCACATTGATGTTATGCTAATCAAGCCAACTATAGGGTATAAATAAGAGGGGCTCAACACTAAAACTTTATAGGCTTTACCTTTCCATAGAGTAATTAAACATATTATCTCAATTTAAAATTAAATAACAAAAATATATGCATAATAATTATTGAGAGAATAAACATTCAAAATTCAGCAATTATTCATAAATGATTTTTTAATTTTGTGTTCACTTTAAAACTCTGTCCTTGATACAGTGTTTAATCCTAAATGAAGGACTTATATTAAATATTGTCTGAAGCATTACATTTTAAATAAGATTTGTTCTGATAAATTCCATTGAGTCTGAAGGAATTTACCCATCCACTTAAATGCTTATTGTTATTAAAAGAACAGAGAATTTGTGTCATGGTGTTTTTTTAGATTTACTAGTTCCCAGAGCAGAACAAATTATTTTCTGTAGGCTACAAATGAAAACTATTTATCTTCTTCCTTGTATCCAAAGTATATTTCACAGTTCACGAGACTCAAATGGGAGGCAGTTTTCAATAAATATAATGCTCAAATTTTTGCATAGTTAACAAACAAAAAGGTGCAGAATGGGTGGGGGGGGTATTGTTGGAGAGAGGGGCTATAAATAGTCCATCATATAAGTACAGATATAAGATGAATGATTTTGAATTTCATAAGAAACAGATATTATGTTGAAGAGAGTTAAAAGGGTGGCATCAAATCTTGAAATAATAGAAGGAAGACTATCTACAATATGGTTATTCATAATATAGTAAAAATAGATTTTTGAACAATAGTCATAATCAATTTTATTGCAAATTTTTAGCCATCTCCCATTTCCTGAATATGAAAATTTATTTTTGAAATCAAATAAACATATAAATTTCCATTTCCATATGCATATGGTTATGTACTGAACTGTACTTCCCTCCAAGTCCGTAAGTTGAAACTCTAACCTCCAAAGTGATTGTATTTGGATATAAGGCCTTTAAAGAGGTAACTAAGGTTAAATGAGTTCATAAGGTGGGGCCCTAGTCCAATATTAATGGTGTTTTTATAAGAAGAGGAAGAAATAACAGAGATATACACACAAAAGATGATGTGAGGACACATCAAGAGGATGCCACCTGCAATTCAAGGAGACAGGCCTCCAGAGAATCAAAATTTGCCAACACCTTCATCTTTGATTTCCAGCCTCCAGAATTGTGAGAAAATAAATATCAGTTGTTTAAGTCACACAGTCTTGGGTATTTTGTTATGGCAGTCCTAGAAGACTAATACACATACTAAAAGAAAAAGTTATTATGTGAAGAAGAAGAAAAATTTAGGAAAATTTATTGTATTTGTTTGCTAGGGGTGTCATAACAAAATACTCCAGGTTGTGTGGCTTAAACAAAAGAAATTTATTTATTCACAGTTCTGGAGGCTGCAAGTCCAAGATCAAGATGTTAACAGGCTTAGTTTCTCCAGAGGCCTCTCTCCTTGACTAGCAAAAGGCCACCTTCTCACTGTGTGTTTTCTCTCTGTATGTATACATCTCATTGTTCTCTGTGTCCTAATTTCCTTCTGTTATATAGAAACCAGTCATATTAGATTAGGACCCACCCTAATGGCCATATATTAACTTAATTACCTCTCCCTACTGAGGTCACCCTTTAATGAGCATTTATAGGGAGCACACATATATTTATGTTTTTGCCTATGCAGAGAGGTTTATCCACATACCTCTTCTCCAAATTTCTTTGTCATCTATTTTCTTATAATGTTCCTTTCAAGTGCTTTACTATCCAGCCAAATCATTGACCATAGTCCATAAATCAATATCTAATTGCACATCTGGATATTTCTCCTTTCAAAGTTAACAACCAGGTGCACTGTTCAAAGTTTGGCCCACTGGGAGGAGTTTTCTTCACCACTGTCCTTCAGGAAATTTCCCACAAAGGGACTGTAGTGCTACAGCTGCCCACTTTTTGGTGGTTCCTCTATAAAAAACAGAAACATCTGTAAATAAGGGATGAATCGTCTCTTTTCTGTCAAATGGTTCTAAGGAATTTTGCATGAGGTCATAAGTGAAGGCTGGAAGAGAGAAGGCAATGTAGCTGGAGTGGGAACCATGGGCATTTGGGCCACTTCTTCATATAACTTACTTGTGTCTTCAGGGTTTGCTCAGGCTTCATTATGTATATACTGCTTCCATATTTCCATTGGTTATGCAGTACTGCTGTGTACATCTAACTCTATGGCTTGGTAGGCCATAAAACACCCAGTTCATTATGCACAGTTCACATCACAAGGTAATTTGGTGGCCCATGCTTAAGTGTTCATTGTCTACTAAGGCCCAGTATCAAGAACTTTCTCTTGTTCTGGGCCAGTCAAATCTAGCAACTTTTTGGGTCACTTGGTAAATGGATTAGAGTAATACACCAAAATGAGAAAATTTTTGCCTCTAAAACCCAAAGAGGCCCACTAGGCATTGTATCTCTTTTTTCATTATAGAAGCAGCCGGAGGCAACAATTTATCTTTCACCTTAGAAGGGACATCTCACTTTTCCCCATGCCACTGGAAATTTTACTGAAGTAGAAGGTCCCCTAAGGTTTTGTCAGATTTATTTTCCACCCTCTGACACAGGAATGTCTTACCAACAAGTCTAGAGCAGTTGCCCCTTCTTGCTCTGTAGATCCAGCTGGTATAACATCAACAAGGTAATGGGTTAGCATGAATGGTATTGTGGAAGGAAAATGAGAGCAACATTCCTGAAAACTGATTATGGCATAGGGCTGGCGAGTTGATATATCTCTGAGATAGGATAGTAAAGGTGTATTGCTGGCTTTGCCAGAGGAAAGCAAACTGCTTCTGGTGGTGCTTACAGACAGTGTTAAGATAATTATATAAGAGGCCATTAGATTTAAATGGCTCTCTAATGTCCTAGGTTTCTATGCAAGAAAACCAAAAGCTAGCCCAAATGCATGTATTACAAATGATTAACTTAGATGAAAATGAAATCTAAACTTAATCAATTAAAACCAACCAACCAGCCTTTAATTACATAACTAGGGAATTTATACCTGAATAACCCCTATAAAGCAACTACATAATTGTAACTAATGAATTATTTCCTTTGTTTTGGTTCTGTGACCATCTTGTTAACAATTTTCCTTTAAATTCCTTTGATGGAGCCCCAATCGGAAACCATGATTGAGTGCTATCTGACACATGGATCACTGTTTGCTCCAGTAAACTCTTTAAAATTATTAATGTCACTCAGTTTAATTTTTAACAACAGGGATAGAGACAAAAGCATTTGCCAGACCATAGCTGTATATCACATGAAAGAAGATGTGTTAATTTGCTCAAGCAATGAAATCGTATCTGTTACAGCTGCTGCAATTGGAGTTGCCTCCTGGTTAAGCTTACAAAAATACACCGTCATTATCCACGAGGCATCTGCCTTCTGCACAGACCAAATAGGTGAGTTGAATAGGGATGTTGTAGGTAGCATCACCACTGCATCCTTTAAGTCCTTGATGATGCCATTTATTGCTGCAATCCCTCCAGGAAAGATGCACTGCTTTTTAATTTCTATTTTTTCTAGGTAGAGGCTGTTCTATTGACTTTCTATACTTTCCTATCCTAATAGACTTCATTCCACAGGTCAGGAAAGTAACGTGGGGACTCTTTCATCTGCTAAGTATATTTATGCATTCTAGAACTGGAGAAATCACAACAGGATGGGTTCAGGGAGACAATAGGCCCACTGTGAGATGAGCCTGGGCTAAAACTCTATTGCTTATCTGACCTCCATCCGCCCCTACTCTGATTGGTTGGCCCTAGTGACATTTTGGGTCTCCTGGAATTAGTGTCAGTTCAGAGTCTATGTCCAGCAGTCTCCAAAAGGTCTGATTATTCCCTTGTCTCCAAACAGTTACCCTGGTAAAAGACTATAGGTCCCTGGGGGAAGGTTGGAAGAAATATTAACAGTATAAATTTTCAGTAGTATATTGGGGTTTTTCTTTAAGGGAACATGACCTCCACTTCATTCAATAGGTTCTGTATCTGTAAACTGCCTCAAATCTGAAAATTGACTGATGGGCTGTGACTCTCTGCTTTAATGATTTGAGTTAAAATTTTGTTAACTTGACCTGAAACTTTTCTGTTTACACAGATCGAGTAAGTATTTAGCAGACTTCCCATCTATTTCAATTAGCTAATACCATAGGTTTGTGCAACTCGGACTATTCTTATTGTTGATTCGACTCTGCTATCCATGGTGATAACCATGCCAATCTTTTCTTTGGTAATTGAGTTTTGCCACTTGTCCCCTGCCACCCCAGGATTCAATTATTCCCATTAGACTTAGGTTTCCATATTCATGGGCTGCAGTTTCCACTGTAAAGTCTGGCCTACAGAGAAGATTTGTCATAGAGCTCTTCAAGGATGTTGGGGCTACCCTCAAAAATTTGTTTCTCACAGTCATGGTAAAGTTATGTCTCTGGACCCTCCAGTGTGGGTAAGTCTTAAATGACAAATCCACTCTAATATTCCAATCTCCCTGAATCTTTGAATCCCTTCCTCTACATTAAACCAAGACATATCTGGCATTTCCAACTTGCTTACCGTGGGCCACATTTTGGTTTGTGTTTCAGCCAACCAACCAACCAACCAGTTAGTTCTTTCCCATCTTGTTCTTTCCCAACTTTGTCCACTGGCAAAAAGAGCAACCAAACAAGCTCATTATATCCATTAGTTTGCCAAAACAATATCTTAAAAAATAATATTGCAAATATAATCTTAAAATGCTTCTTCTACTGCTTGGGCTTGAGAATAAAAAAGAATATCAATTGGTCTGCAGCATTATTTAAAACCAATAATAGTAAATGTAGAACAAAAAGGGGAAGTGTTTTACATATTTTCAACACAAGTTGAAATAACTTTAAGAGAAGAGCTAAAATGTGAATTGGTGGCTGACACAATTTAAAGACAAGGTTCAATGATCTGTCCCTTGAAAAATTCTGCATTTCTGGGCAAAAAGAGCAGCCTGCATTTGTAGAAGAATATTTCTTGTTTTTAACTTTTTACATGTATGAGAATGCCTCTTCTTATTTAAGAATTATCCAGAACAAGGGCAGGAATTATCTCCACTTGTATAAAAATAAAATCTCTGTATTCTTATCTCAAGTTTACTTTGTTGCAAATCAACAAAAACATCAATAACAACAAAAAGACAATAAACCAAGCACATTACAAGTGGTAAATCTCTTATTTTTTTTCAATAATAACAATATTCTTACTTATATAGGTCTGAAAACTACACCAAGAAATTAAAACAAGACCTATACATGAGGCTAAATATGCTACATAACAAAAATATGTGCCCTCAAAATTTTGTATAGATCTTGTCTAAAAATATATAGATTGTGTCCATTCATATTGCTTTGCTTTATGGTTTTATTAACTTTATTATTCCATATTTTTGAAGACATTTTCTTCAACAAAAACACTAACATCAATTAAATTAAATCTTAAGAGCCTACATTTCATATAGTAAATATAATTTTGGCTTAAGACATACATTTGACAGAAATGTATGTTTGCCTTATGAGTTTTTCAAATACGTGAAAATAAATAAATAGATTAATGTCTATAAGAGTAAGGAAAGCTGAAATTTATTTTTTCCCAATAAATGTTTGTTCAGATTTTATTTTTAAATTTTACATAGTAAAAACACTATTATTTCTCCCAGTAAATAAACAGTTCATGAATCTTAGCATCTTGTGTCATTTTTAGCTATTGCATGTAGGATAAAATCTTATCACAAATTTCTAACTTGTCTGGGAAAGACTTTATTTCTCCTTCATTTATAAGCTTATTCTGACAGAGTATAAAATTTTTGGTTGGCAATTTTTCTTTTTTCTTCAGCACCTTGAAGATTGGATACCAATGTCTCCTGGCTTGTAAGGATTCTGCTGAGAAGTCCACTGTTAGTCTGATGGGGTTTCTTTTATAGGTGATTAAAAAGTTTTCTCTTGCTGATTTTAGGATTTTTTTTCTTTCATGTTGACTGTTTTAGACAGTCTGATGACTGCGTGTTATGATGAAGTCCATCTTGCATGTATTTACCTGAAGTTTGCAGGGCTTCTTTTATCTGGATGTCTAAAAATCTTTCAAGACTAGGGAAGTTTTCATCAATTATTTCCTTAGATAGGTTTTCTAAACATTAGCTCCTTCTTCTCTCTGAAGAGTACCAGTGATTTGAAGTTCTGCCATGTTACGTAGTCCCACAATTCTCACAGGAATTATTCCTTCTTTTTTATTTTCTTTATTTTTATCTGACTGGATTAATTTAAAAGAATTGTCTTCTCTTGGTCTAGTCTACTGTTGAAGCTTTAGCTGTATTCTGTAATTTCTTTAAGGAATTTTTCATTTCTGGAAGTTTTGTTTGATTTTTCTTTTAAAAAATCTATCTCTTTGATAAATTTCTCATTTATTTTTTGATTTCTTTGTATTGGTTTTTGGATTTCTCTTGGATATAACTGGGTTTGCTTAAATTGAATATTTTGAATGCTGTAACTTGTAGTTTAAAAATTTTATTTTGGTTAGGATACATTGCTAGAGAGTTAGTGTGATCATTTATGGGTGTCATAACATACTGCTGTTTCATACTTTGAGTATTTTTATGCTGGTTTCTTCACATCTAAAGAGAATGTCACTTCTTACTTTTGGGTTCACATTTGTTTGGACAGAACTTTTTCTTTCTTTTCTTCTTGAGGATGCAACTATAATGTATGTTAAGTAGAGTTGTTTGGCTTTGCTTCTGGGTGCACACAATGGTGAAGAGTCTGTATGGATTCATTGGTTAAGGATAGCCTTAGTGTGGTAGCTTTCTCAAATGCCCAATGTAGTATCAGTATACCAGGTGAGTGAGCACAGGCTCCTGGCCTCCTAACAAGCCAGGCTGGCACAGGTCAACAGAAACTTATCAATTTCTGAGTGTTGTGCACTTGTGTCAGTAGATTTTGTATTGGGTTATACAGGTTGACATCCAGGCTATTAGGTGACGCTTGCAGATAAGAGCTGCCTATTGTGGTAGCAGTAAGGTTTACGCTTGATCTTTGGAAAGATTTACCAAGAGAAGCTCTCTGGTGTGCCGCACAATAGGCTGGGCTGTGGAATTCTCAGTAGTTTGGGTCCCATGCTCAGCCTTGGAGTGGGTGTAAAGTGGGGGGGAGCTGTAATAGCACGCCCACACTCAGCCCCCCCAAGGGCTGGCACAAGATCCAGCTCCAATGGGGGTCCTGAGGGCAGTCACCAAACTCCTGGTGCTGTCCCTAGGTGAGAAGCAGAAAACTGCTGCTGCACCGAGTTCCCCACATAAGAAAGGGGAAGCCCAGGTGCTTAGTCCCAGTGAATGGGCGTGAGTCTTGCTTTCCTCTCACTTCTCAGAACCAGGGGAGCTCACACCCAACCAAAAGCAGTGAGTTTGGGCACTCAGCAAAGTCACACAAAGTTTGGCTTTAGGTCATAATGCCATTCTGGGTGCAAAACTCACCACCCAGGAACTCTACGGCTCACCAGCAAATCTCCTTCCACTCTGGTCCCATGGAGGGGGAAGGCCCAATTCCAACACTCATGGTTGCAGTGCATGCCATAGTCACCTCTCAGTTCTGGCTGTGTGTGGGCAGGGGGTCCCTCCCCTGTTCCAAATCCAGCACTCCAATCCCTGGTCTAAGAATTTCTAACACCTGTGTTTGCCACTGCTGCTAGGTCTCGGAACTTGCCTCAGCTTGCTATGAGGCAGGACTGAGAATTGCATCTCCCTGTCAGGGTCAGGTCTGGGAATATACCTGGGGCACTTCCTGGTGCCTTTCTTTCTCACAGTCTCCCGGCATTTCCCCAAGTTAGCTTTGTGGCTTGGGAGGGATAAGATACTCTCCCTTGGCCTGAGTTGCATGGTTTCTCATTGGAAAGGTGGATCACAGTGGGACATTCTCTCCCTTTTTCCCATATTGGGGCTTAACTCAGTTCTTAGGCAGACCCTGCCAGGCAGGCTTCTTGCCCACTTTCTCTTCCCTGAGATCTAAAGTGTCTTTGCTTTTGTGAATACCTGTGTTTCTTCTTGAATAAAATTTCACAAACTGAATCTCTACACACTATTTTGTTTTCTTATATTTATCCAAACTAAAGATTTATGAAATTCTACCTGTATCAACAATATTTATTTTCATTAGTAGCAAATCTATTAAGAAGAAAAATCTCAATAGATCACTTTTTGATACTCTATTAATTTCACCTCACTACGTTTCATTCTGTAAAATACCTGTTTCAGTTTTAATTTGGTAAATATTTATTGAACATTTTTTATATACCAGTAACTTTTCTGGGTAATGGTCACAGCTGGAATCCTTCCTGTCATAGAATTATAGTTTAGGGAAGAATATAACTACTAATAAACTAATTACGTGTGTAACAGTCACATGAAAAAAGAAGAAATAGAAATTATAGGAAAACTAGAGAATCAAGGGGCACAATATTCAGGAAGTGCTATACAAATGGAGACTCAAAGTGATGAGTTAAAAATGCACCCTATTTTATATCTGTTAAACTTTCATATTTCCAACAAGTGGTTTGTCTCACTATGAGTAGCGATCTTCATCATTTTTCCCTCCCTTTTTTATATTTTTAATATTTACTGTCATTTCATTGACTTAATATTGCAACATGTTTTCCCCCTTTCACTTAAATACTGTTTCTTTCCAAATTCTTAGAAAATTTTATAGTTTTGGATTGTTTGACCCAATCCAACTGTATTTATTTTAATAAATACAATGAATAAGCCTTAGAGTGGTCCCCATATTTAAGTCTTGTATAAGTACTTCCTGTTGAGGGTGGAAGGAACCTGTGATTTGCTTCTAACAATAGAGTATTACAAAGGAGATGAGCTATCACTCCTGTGGTTAAGTGACAATGCCCATATATAAGGTTACCTCTTGATAACTTGCACTAGAAAGACTCCTCCTTTTTGGCTTTGGGAAAATAAGCTACCATCTTGTGACAAAATCTTTTGAAAGGAATACCTGGCAAGGCACACAGGGACCTCTAGCAGCTGAGTGTGGACAGCCCACAGAAAGCAAGAAAACTGAGATTTCAGTCTCATAAATGCAATGAATTGAATTCAACCTGTGAGCTTGTAAGAGAACCCAGCACCTCAGATGAGGATGCTGCTTTGTGAGAACCCAGGTCAGCCATGCCAGGGCTTTTGACTCATGGAAATGACGGGCTAATATGTATGTACTGTTTTGAGCCACTAGCTTTGTGGCACTCTGTTATGAGGCACTAGAAATCTAATACAACATGAAAAAAGTGTTCTTCAATTACTTTTGTTTTCATAAATAAAGCAAAAACTTTAAAAGAAATTTGTATTAGGTTCTGTATGCTTCTCATTTTCATTTTTCTATTTTGTAAATTCAGGATCTGTGTTTCATGTGGCTTTTTCCTTTGTTATAGTCTAATTTTTCCTAGTAATTGTTCTTACTTTTTTTGATAATTTCATAATACACAAGCTTTTTTTAAGATGGTAATATCTTAATTACATATTGTATTTGAATTTCCCTGTTCATTTTTACTAATTTCTGTGCTCAAAATTCTTCCATTATCACACTTGATACTTTTACCCTCAAACTACATTTTTAAAAAATTTCGAAAAATCCTTGAGTTATAATTTTAAGTAATTTTCCAGGAGTTTGCATGATTAGAAAAAAATATGAATGGGGATAAGGGAGAAGAAGAAACATGGAGGCTCAGAATATGGCAAATATAGCATTCATATGTTTTTGACTTTCACTTTTCTGCTTTATTAATTTTTTCTTAAATCCTCAGTTACTTTAATTTTCTTAATTACTTTTTAGCTAATTGGTTAAGAACTTTGTTTCTCTAATATCTTAACGTGAATATAAAATCAATTTAATTTTTCTCTTTTTTGGATTATTAAAATGCTTGAGTTTATAAACTGAGTAAAACTTTGCCTTTGCCCATAGGTTTACCATGGACCATAGTGATTTTCCTTACTTTGGAAAGAGTTGTAAATTTCATTTTTAGTTTCTTTTAATGCACAGATTATCTAGGTATATGGTTTATGGCTTCAAAATAAAAGAGAATTGTGTTAATTTTAATGTTTAACTTATAATAATATATATGCACATATATGCTTTTGTTAATTTATATATAAAGTTTTGCTAACTTAATTATTTATTCCCTTTGAATCTTTCTCCTTTTACATAAAGCCATGTGTATATATATTATAGGGGTTAAGGGGAAACTTCTTCTCTGCCTTCTGAAAGTTTGCTGAAAATCAACTGACACAGGCACTAAAAGAAAAGGCGCACAAAATTTTATTTTAACATGCATAGTGAGAAAAGAAAATAACTTTTATCCTAGTCATGTGAGTCCTTTTAAATTGTCAGGCCCAGAGAGATATTAAAATGAGAGAGCAGTCATGTCCTACTCCCTTCTCTGACCTATGTATTCATCTCTATAAACTGCTTGCTATTGCTGCAAGTAGCTATAAATTAACCTAATAATGCCACACCAGACACTAACCCACACACCATAGCTTAATATTGTATATCCAATCACTAATCAATACTATTCCCATAAGCCAATGAGAATTCCTGACAAACAACTTTGGATCAACCCGCTTCCCGTCCCCCTTTTTTTGCCTTTAAAAACCTGCTTGTGCTGGGTATGGTGGCGCACGCCTGTAATCCTAACACTTTGGGAGGCTGAGGTGGGAGTTCTGCATGAGGCCAGTACTTGAAGACCAGCCTGAGCAACATAATGAGACCCATCTCTACAAAAAATACAAAATTTAGCCAAGTGCAGTGGCACACGACTGTAATCCCAGCTGATTACAGTTGGGAGGCTGAGTCAGGTGGGTCGTTTGAGCCCAGAAGTTTGAGGCAGTAGTGAGCTATGATTAGGCCATTGCACTCTAGCCTGGGTGACAAAGCAAGACCCTGCCTCAAAAAACAAACACAAAAAATCTTGCTTGTAACAAAGGCTGAAGAGAACTTACATCCAAGGTTACTTGGGACTGAGTCTTCCAGGCAGCTGACCTCACTTTGGCTCAAGTAAATTATATTTTGTGCCTAAGACTTTCTTTTAGGTCAACAATAGCATGGGGAATCACTGGAGAATGATTACTCAAAAACTCATTGTGGTACAGAAGCTTATATATCCTTTTTCAGAGGAAAGAGGGGATTAGGGGAATATGGACAATTTTTTTGAGGGGCAGCAAATCATCAGGGAGAATTAATGGACCCAGGAGATGGAGGCAGATATTACAGGAAGTTGAGAGGCAGAGCTGCACAGGAACTAAGGTTGTCTTATCATGCAAATAAAGTCTCCCAAGTAATCTCTTGGAGCTGCTTCTGAAGAATAGATGTAAAGTCTTTCTCGGTATCATGATGACTCCCAGTCTCTCCTCTTCTCTGGTGGTTGATCTTTCCTAGATATTTGATCAGGTCTCTAGCAAGAGAATTTAAGACAGCTGATTGCATTTCTTTTGGAAAGAAGATTTCTTGGTCATGTGAGGAAATTCCAGAGAGACTCTCTCCCTGTGCTTGGAGTATGGGGATGGGGTAGAAAAGACAAGGTTAGAAAAGCCTAGATACTGAGGTAGCTTCTAAGGCCTCTCAGCATGTCAAAGGGACAGGCTTTTGGATATCAGTTTCTGGGTTCTAACAACATGAAATCATTACAATAAGATATATCACTATGGTATATGATGTATACCAATATGTGATATGTTGTATTTATAGCACATTTTCTTTTCATTTTTTAGTAGATTTTTATACAAATATATATAACTTTATAGTACTATCATTTTATTATGTAATTGATCAATTTAAAGTCTTATATCTTTATCCTGTTTAGGGTTTCTTAGCCTTATCCTTATGGTTTTACAAAAAAAAGTTTCTCTATTTTCAGCTGGACCATTTATTTTATTTTTTGTATATCTTGAAAATATCATATATACCGGATTTTCCTTTAGTTGACTTTTTCTATCTTAATGGGTAAGTTTAGTGCATTCATTTACAGTGGGTTGATCATAAAATTTATTTTTTAACTAAATGTAATATTTTTAAATAATAAAAAATGGTTTTTTTCCACCATTGCTTCTTATTTCTTTTACTTTGTTTACTTTTTTTTTTACTTTCATAATTTTGGAGTCATGCTATAATTTTTAATTAACAACTATCTTCTCCTGTCTGGCATTCATCTTCAAACACAGATTTTCTAATATGACATAACAGAAAAATTCCAAATACCAAGATAATTAGACAACAATTGACAGGCAGAGAGTAATATTTACAACAGGCAATTAAGTGAAGATAATTTTGAGGCATCTCCTTTAAGTTTAGAGGGTTATTTTTCTCTCTTATCCTCTGCCTTGCGTTATGGTGATTTTCGCAATATTTTACCTTCTATTATAACTGACATTAAGTAGCAAAAAGATAATGAATCAGTTCTCACATAATGCTGATTCATAATAGAAAATAAATTGAATGGCACTTATATTAAGCAAGAGAGGATTTTAGGAAAGGGTTGTGGGGAGTTGATGATTTGTATATGTTTTATCTTTATAAATGTAAGTTATTTGAATATAGGTTATATAAGTATCTGTAAATTTAATGCTATGGGAAATGTAAACCATAATATATTCCTGTTAATTGGAACCTTAAGAAACGTAAGTTATGTAAATTGTTATGTCTATGTCACCAAGAATAGTGGTGGTAGTGTCAGGTACGTCACATAGTGCCCCACGGCCTTTCAGTGATTCCTCTTGGAAGTACAGTTTTTTCCCTGCATAATCCTTTACAGTTATCTCCAAGCAATCTTGGCCCATCATAGCAGAAATGTTTCTGAATAGAGTGGTATCGTTTGTGTATAATGTCCTTTCTTACTCTCAGATTATGATGCCTTTGTATAAATGAAGAAAATGTTTTCCTGTGTTGGAATGACTGTGTTGAGAAGCAGGGTTAGAGGACATCTTCAGCACTGCAAGGCTTGCTGCTAAGCTGTTCTCATGCTTACACCTGCCTCCCTGAAAATGCTGTGATTAGCAGTGAAGCAAAAAAAAAAAAATATATATATATATATATTTCCGGCTTTCCCATGTCTGTTTTGGCCTCACATCTCCAAATCAGGGGTTTTCATGATTTCCTTTCAATTCCTTCACTTAATTAGTTCAAACTGATAATTTTTTTTTCAAAAACAGTTGAGACTTGTTACTTTGAGAGTTTTCTCTGTTATTTTTTTTCTCCCTGCATTATGTGTAATGAAATTTCTAAATGAATTTTCTCAAATTTGTAACATTATAGTGGTCACATTCCATGTTTTGGTGTAAATCAGAATATCTTCTGATTTTTTTTTCTTTTTGTCACTTCAACAAAGCTTGTTGTTAAGAAAAATTCTATTTTAGAAAATTGAGATTTAAGGAGACTTTTTAAAATGCTTTTTTTAAAGGTACCTTTTATATAGATCACTTAGATATAGTTTAAGGGAAGAGACACCAAAGAGTCCAAGTGGTGATTTAAAAATAAAAAAATATATAAGTCTTGAAAATTGAATTATTTTGATTTTCAGATGCCTGTACATTTCAATTTATATTCTCTTAATCATATTCTATTTTATTCTTGTGTATTTTTATTTCATTATTATAAACATAGAAAAACTATGATTAATTACTGATTTATACATTTTTTCCTTATTTATACATCTGATGTATATTTTAAAGATATTTATTCTCTAATGCTTAAAACAGAGAACATTTCTTTGCACATTATGTAAATCTATACATATTTGAAATTTATTAAGCCTTAAAGTTTTCTGAAAATTTTGTAATCAGTATCAAGAAATTTTGAAATTTAATTGAGGGATTTGAAAACTTTCTCTTTTTTTAAAACTATAGTGACCTTGTAAAACAGCATCATATTTTCAAAACTACATCATATTTTTCATCCTACAATTGATCCCATTTTTCAACTTTGTTTTTTGCAAAGCATGTCCCAACATAATTATAATGGCTCATATCAGGTTATATAATAGGCAAATATCTATTGCTCTATTGTCTCTAGTGCTTATGGCCCAAAAGAATCTGAAGAAAACAATTTACAAATACATATATACATTATGCTATGAAAGAAAAATAATGAAGACTGTTCTGCTTTTCTTTAGCCATAGTTGACTCAGTATTGTGGCTGACTCAGTGTAACATAATGAACTTACCTTTTGAATTAGTCTGTCTTTTGGGTATTTTAAGGTGATAATAAATAATTTTGATGATTGTGACGGTAGCATCAATAATGATTAATTACATAAATTTTGGTCATGAAACCAAGATACCATGATAAGAGTCCATGGGATTGAACTGGAAAAGGGTTGTATTTCCCACAATAATCAAAGAAAAGTGGAGTCCAACAAGAAAGATATTTAAATAGTGAAGAAATAGGATATCTATGTCAGTCTGAAGGGAAAGAGGAGCAGAAACAATAAAATTAGGGACATAAGCCCAGAGTCCAGGGTCCCCTGGAATCAGGGGATTGATTTATCTGCAAGGTTTAGTCCCAGGTGTTCAAATTACATGTAAAATTTAGCAATCTGTATTCTACTCCCAGAGAATGTGAAGGCTGAGCTGTTAGGCTTTGTTACCTTGCAATTGTATTGTCTTTCTAGCTGAACCACAATTTTCCATTTGTCATTAAAAATAGAAGATTAAATTACTACTTTTGAATATTATCTTCTGTCCAATATTAAAGAGAGGAAAGGTAGAAAGAAGTGGTACAAACTTCAAATGTATATACAACTGACAGTAAGACTTTACATTTGTATTGTAGAGAAATTGCAAAATAATGGGTAATTGATATGCCAGCATCATATATGACACCTTTGGACTCACTTTGATTAAAAAGAAAAAACTTAGATGACTAAACAATGATCAAAAAAGAGTTTGTGTTTTGTGTGAATTATAGGTATATTTAATTATCTTATTCTTTGGAATTTAGAAATAGATGCTATTGATTCAAAGATGATGGCCTCAAATGAAAAATGCTACCGTCCGGGAGAAGAAGATGACAAAATCAGCTGATTGATGCGACTAAGTTGTAAATAATTTTCTTTGATTTGTACCTTCTTTAGGAGAAGAGTTTGAATTGACTAATTAATGACATGCCATTTTTGAAGGATTGAAGGAAAAATATTCGAGTATTCCTAAGATATGATATAGCATGTTTCAGTAATGACAACATTGGAGAAAATGTAGGACAATACAAATTGTTTATTAACTAAGATTTCTATTGGGGCAAAAACGTGTTCTTCTTTTTGGAGTCCCTCAGTGTCCATGTTCCTTATCTTCCGTTGGTGCACTTTCCTTTCCTGGAGGCTTCCACCTTCACACTTAGATCAAATAACATTTAAGATCATCTAGAATGGCCACGCTGGTACGACTGGCATGACTCAGCCCTGTTCCTCCTATCTCATCCTGCAGCAGGCTGGCTGATGAATGCTCTCACAGTGATGGCAGAAGAACAAATCTGGAACTGCAAACACTCAGGTTCTTTATAAGGTTTCTGCAGGTACCATGTACCATATCTACTATCAACTTGTCAAAGCAAGTTACATGACCAAACTAAGAATCATAGGATGGGAAGGTAGATTCAATGTGTTTAGTAAGATGAACTGTCAAGTCACATGGAAAAGAGTGTTAAAATTATGAGAGATGAAAAATATAGCCCCAGGGTGGGCATGGTGGCTCAGGCCTGTAATCCTAGCACTCTAGGAGGCAGAGGCCGGAGGATCTCTTGAGGTCAGGAGTTTGAGACCAGCCTGAGCAAAGCGAGACCCGGTCTCTACTAAAAATAGAAAAATTAGCTGGGTGTGGTGGCACACACCAGTAGTCCCAGCTACTCTGGAGGCTGAGGCAGGAGGTTTGCTTGAGCCCACGAGTTTGAGGTTATAGTGAGCTATGATGACGCCACTGAACTCTAGCCAGGGCTACAGAACAAGATTCTATCTCAAGAAAAAGAAAAAAAGAAAAAATAAAAAGGAAAATATAGGCCTGAAGTGCAATCTACCTCATTTAGTTTGGCCCCTTAGCCCTAAGGGAAGTAATGGATTAGCACTGGTACTAGTTCCTGGGTGTCTGACTTCCTGTTATTGGTTCCCTCAACAAGGACGTATTTCTAGTAAATAGTTCCTTCATTATATTCTTTTCAGTTAAATCTATTTGAATATAATTTTTTCCAAGCACACAGACTGACATATAATAATTTATCACTCCTGTAAATAACTTGTATATCACTCCTGTTGACTTAGGCTTTCAGCGGTAGTAATTATCCACCCACCCTCATCAAAGCTACATATAGTCAATAATCCAGGGTCTTTTCAATCCAACTTCCTCTCCATGGGTTTAAGTTTCCTATTCTTAGGAAGTCCTTGTTTTCATATTAAGTTGGAACTCAAAATCAGGATTTAGTTGTAAATAGACTAACCTGGGACCGGAAGGGTCACACACAAGATCTTCTGCCATTGTAGATCTTTATGCCACTCCCATTGTTTGAACAGATGCACCATTCATAGTTTTACTGATTTAGAGATTGGGTGCTTAGAAGACAGTAAGAGACAGGTTCTGATGTAGGTAGCCACCAAAAAACATCTGCTTTGAAAATAAATGCAAAATACTTGGTCATCTAACAAAGATGTAGTGCCCAAATCAGGACAGTATGGGGGAAATAATTTTTAAAAGGATGTTGGCAAGAAAATTCTTGCTGGCCTCTTGCAATTACATATTATCTTACAAGTGAGTGCACATCTGCACCTTTTCCCAAACTATCTTTTCAAGGATGTTTATGTAACAAAACAGTCTTGAAGATAGAGATGGTGTCTCCCAATGAAGAGCAAAACCCAGACATTCTTACTGCACAGTTTAAAATAACAGGGATACTTAAACTCAAGATTTTTCTCCAGTAATGAAGCTTACTGCATGTGCAGGTGCTAACTAACCCTCTTTACATTACCCAGTGAAAACTGGGTCTCATGAACTGATGAAGAAATGAAGATATTCTGGTTATGATGATTGTTGATAGTTATAAACTGTACTTTGTCTTTGATCCAAGGAGTCTTGTCTCTTCTGTTGCCATTCACAAAATTTTGGAAAGATAGCTACTTAGATTTCAGATGTGGTAAAAAATCTCTGATCCTCCACAGTCTTTGAAAATTAATTGCACTTTTTAAAAAATCTACCAAATTATCAACCATTTATTTTGAACACTAATCATGATCATGGCAACACTGTGCCATTGCAATTTATTTAGAACTTGTTTTCAACAGATTAGAAGTAATGTTATATAAAACATAGATATATTATAAAGTGTTTTTAACACATATGTTACACAAATGGAGAAACTGACATTCTGTGAGGTTGTCTATCATATTCACAGTCACAGAGCACCTCAGTTTTTCCATCTGCAAAATGACATTAATAGTAACAACTATTTCACAGAGTGTTAATTGACATAAATTTCAAAAATACTTAGAAAGTGTTTGATACATAAAGTATTAAATGAGGGTTTTAAATAAGTACACATTTTATAATTGTTAAGGGTATGGACAGAGGAGCCAGATAGCCTAGTAGTCCACCTTAAACAATATACTAGTTGCATACTAATGAAATCATAATATTTATTTACATATCACAAATTATATATAAATATTTTAAAGTTGACATTTTTATTGTTCCACATAAATCTACCCACATATTACATTTATTTTTAAATAGCTATATAAATTCAAGTAATGTAAAAATTAAGATGGCTCTATCCTGAACTAACTTGTTATTTACAGACAGCCAAAGCACTATATTGAAGGTTACAGAAGAATATAAAAGTTCTGAATTGCACTGAAGCTTTCATAAGCTGGTGGTTATAATGACCAACAGAGACTCCACAAACCATTTACTCACAAGAGGAAAAATGGCAGCGATTGGATTAGAAGTGGAAAGACCTAATGCATTTTTGTCCTTAAGGATTAGAAGAAAAATGGTTCTTTCAGCTCTGCAAGTGAGCACAACAAGCAATCCAAAACCATTATTTATGTGAAGCAGTTTGTAGAATATTTTCCATTTGTCACTGGAAGTACTGGTAGAGGCTCAGCAAAATCTGAGTTATGGTGCAGCTCCAGGGTCAGTGGCCACATGTTCAGAACCATACCTTAGGTTTAAAGGTGACTCACATCCCCAAAAGCACTCAGCAGCATCATACACCCTAAATTATCAATCTTTAACTTTCAGCGTCTTTTAAAAGAAGCATAGAAGATTACCTGGCCAGATACAATGTAAAGGAAATATATATAATATGTGTGTATATATTAAATGTATAATATATATATGTGATTTTTTTCCCCTATGGAAGCTATTAAACATTTTTAGTGAATGGTTATATACCTATCTCTGAGGACATTTTCATTTATTTATACTTATTTGTTAACCCTGAAGTTGAGACTTCACTGCTGCATGCAAAAGCTCTTCCATTTCAGGTAAATAGTGTCTAAGTAGCTGTTTAGCATATTTTAAAAAGGAAAAAAGAATGGAACACCCTCTAATCCATAAAATTTCTGAGATCTTTGAAGTGTAACAACAACTAGAAAAGGAGAATTTGTATAGAATTTGTATAGAAAATAGTTATTGGCAATTTGTACATAATTTGTCCAATGCCTATGGTTACAAGGAGACAGTTTATAGAAACAAAGCATTTTTCAATCATAAAATTTTAAAACGACTACAAAAATAGCGAGGTGATTCTTCAGTCACCTTTGTAGAATCAGCTTCTAAAATCTGACATGGAGAAAGGACTGCATCAATCTGAATGTGAATCATGCCTACCTATATTACATATCATTAAAATGACTTCAATATTTTAACTGTTTTGAATTTTTTTGTTTGTATAAACAATAAGCCAAATGAAAAAGCAAATCTACACTAGACTATTTATATGTGTCAAGCATTGTTTTAGACACTAGACATCTGACATCTCTGCTGTGGTTAGAAGAATTCTAGGGTAACCTTTGACCTTACCCTCCTTTCTGTTGTAAAATTTAATTACCTTGAGCTGTGGATGAGACCTGTAAATATGACAGAATACTCATTTTCTTAGTTAGGTTGTATTACCTGCCAAAACTGATGAGACTGTGCTTGGCTTTTCAAACAATATCCACTTGTCTAATTCTTGACACCGGCTAGCTGTGTCTACAGTTGAATCCAATCCAATTCAACTACCCAGAGTCAGCACAGACCCCACTGGTTAAGGGTTCAGTCCCACAAGAATTTCACACTTTAGATGCCAGCTGCAAGTGGTGACCCCAGGCAACCTATACTTCTTCCTGGCCTATTATAAATTTGGGGATTTACACAACCTGGCCTTAGATTGATAATTTGTTAGATTGACTCACAAAACTCAGAAGAGCCCTATACTTAGGACTGCAGTTTTATTACAAAAGATACAAATGAACAAATACATGAAGACGTACATAGGGTGACATCCAGAAGGGTTCTGAGCACAGAAACTTCTGTCTCCATGGATTTGGGGTGTGCCACACTCCCAGCAGTTGGATAAATTCACCAACCTGGAAGGTCCCCCAAATCTTGCCATTCTGAGTGTTTTTTTAATTGAGGCTTTAATAGTAGGCACGATTGATTAAATCACTAGCTATTGGTGATTGAACGCAATCTCCAGCCATTCCACCCTCCCCAGAGGTTGAGGGGTGGGGCTAACGGTTCTAGCCTTCTAATTGTCTGATTAGTTTTTCTGGTGACCAGCCCCCATCCTAACTCTATCTAGCCCCTCCCTCCAGGAGTCATCACATTAGTGCACAGAAGATACTACTATTATTCAGGAAATTCCACAGGTTTTAGGAGGTCTTTGCCAGGAATCAGAGACAAACCAAATATATATTTTATTTTACCACAGATAGTCATTTCAATGATTATGTTACCTAATACAGTCATGCACAGCATAACAACGTTTTGGTCATTGAAAGACTGCATATATGATAGTGGTCCCATAAGATTATAATACCATATTTTTACTGTATCTTTTCTATATTAGATACATTAAAATATACAACTACTTACTATTGTGTTATAATTGCCTGCAGTATTCAATACAGTAACATATTTTTTAGCCTAGGAACAATAGGCAACACTACATAGCCTAGGTCTGTACTATGTTATACCATCTAGGTTTGTATGAGTATAGTCCATGACGTTCTCATAATGACAAAAAATCACCTAAGGATGCATTTCTCAGAATATATCCCTGTCATTAAGTTGAGTGACACATGACTCCATGAGATTCTGTTTTAGCAGACTGAGATTTTCCAGCTGGCCTTGAAACAAAGTTCCATATCTGGAGAGGGCCATGAGGCACAGAATGGTGGATGGGTTGTAGGAGCTGAATATGTCTCCAACTGGCAACTAGTAAGAAAGTAGGAACCACAGTCTTATAACTGCGAGGAAGTAAATTCTGCTAATACCCAGTGAGCTTGAAAGTGAATGCTAAGCCTCTCTGATGAGGTCACAGCACTGGCTGACACCTTGATTTTAGCCTGGCTGAGACTCTGAACAGAAAACTCTGCCCAGAATCCTGACCTAAGGACACTATGAGATAATAAATTTCCATTGTTTTATGAACTATAAATAAAATCCTAAGCCCCCTACTAACTGGATGGATCCTGTCTTGCCCAAGAGGACTCCATAAAAATCTTAAAATTGAGTTCCTTGCAATGATGGGATGGGAGATGTAAAGCACAATTACACATGTGCATGTTTTCTCTTTTCTTAAATATTCATGACTCCTCCTATACCTTGTTAAACATGTATATTTAGTCACCCCACTCAATATAATATCCTGTTCCCTTTTTTCTCTCCTTTGAGGCACGTGTTCCTAGCTTGCGGCTGGGAGCCATGTTTCCCAGCCTGCCAGAATGGCTACTGCAGGTTATGAAACCCTTTACAAGAAGTAAAGCTCTCATTTTTGCATAGTTTAAACCTTGTTTTGTTTTTTTTTTTTTAGTTAACAGTTCTAAGCCACTGTTTGTGATAATTTCTTACACAGCAATAAAAAAAAAAAATCTAATTCACTTGCCTTAATGGAACTTATGTTGTATTAAGGGAGAGAGATAATGAGTATTTGAGCAAAAAATAAATAATACAATTTCAGAAGATAAGTGCTTTGCAGTATATTAATATTGGTAGAGTGTAAGAGGAGATGAATAGGGTCTCAATGATGAGGAATGAGGACTGCAGAAGAACAATACATGAAGCCTCAAGATCCTGAAATAGGAAGGAACTAAACACATGTAGGAAGAGCCAAAGGGTTGCACTGCAGAGCAGAATGTACCACAGGGGTCATAACAGAGTCTGGGTAGGGAAGGAGTCGGGACAGGAAGGAAGGGGTCAGGTAATGAAGATCATGATGTTTATTTATTTCCACATTTTGAAACTCTTTCAACAGCTTAAGTAATTTCTTCCATGGAATTTTAAAAGCACTGACCATTTTTGAGACATAATTTTGATAGATTGTTCAGTGTCTTCAAACTCTGCTTATATGTTTATTTTTCTAACTACATATTATTTTTCTATCAGTCAATTTTGATGATGAATTTTATTTTCACACAGTGGACTATCTAATTGTTATATCTAACTTTACATGTAACTGTAAAGAGAACTCCAATCTTCTGTATATACATTGGGAGTCAATGACAATGAATGACATTTTTTTATTCTGAGTAAGCTTTGAAATTAATTTACAATGATACTGTGTTTCTGATTTTCTATGCATTAACTTTATGCTTGGGTCATCAGGGATTTATTCTTACTCAACTTTTTGGTTGTTTTGTATTTATGTAGCAATTCTATGCATCTAATCATATTTTCATCAATTGCTATAATTTCATCATAATAAAATAATCATCAGTAACACTGGTGTGCTGGAGCTGGTGGCTTGCACTGGCTCACAAAAGACCATTCCCAACTGCATGATCAGTGGTATGATGTTCACAGCTTGAAATTTTCCATGGTTGTAGTATAATAGTTGTACCACAAAATCAGCAAACACTACAAAGAGATATTTTGTTATCTCAGAAAGCCAGTTGTTAAACTTTACTAGCATACTAGTAATCAGATATAACATTTACATATGTTGATTAACATAAATTGCAACATGAGATTTTTCTGTGAATCTCGTTGGCTTAGTTTGACTTTTCTATGAACCATAAAAGAAATTTTTGGAAAAAAAGCCTTTTTACCAATTGCAATTTATGCATATGAAGTTATTTATATGTATATCTTTGGTAATTACATTTAATGTAATAACATTTAATTAATATGTATAAGAAGTTAATTAAACAATAGTTTATTCTGCATGCTGAAATTAATATAGACTCATCAAATTCAATTACATTTACTAATTGGAATTTGGTTTCTATACCAATATCCTTCAATTCCTCAAGTAAATTATAATTTGGGGTATAGTATAGCTTTCCGCTAGTAGGTAATTGTCGGTGGCAAAATAAAAAGTCTGCACTGTCATAAAACTTTCCCATCAAATTAACTGGAAAGGAAAATATGCCTAGCTCCACATCCAAGCACAAGGGAAACATGGAGAAGGACAATTATTTCTTCCCCTGCAGTGTTTAGTTTTGTCAGAGGGGAAAACTAAAAGCAAAACAAGGAAAAATGCATTTTAAATACATTGCTAACAAAAATATTATAGAAACATTGTATATGTATCTTAGTGAAAAACAATAAGTAAAGAAAAATATATTATTTCTGTGTCTTAGAAACACTTTATGTATGGAATGTCAGAATAAAGAACCAAAATTTACAAGGCTATGATATGTATAATGTGGATTTATCTAAATACTATTTTTATAATCATTTATTGTCCTCTCCAAATAATTATGGGCTACATCCATTTATATCTTTCACCCCCCAATTTTTATATCCAATTCTTTCCAGACATTTCTGAGATGCCAGTTACTTGTACCAATTTCTGCCTAGGCTAACAATGAAAAGAATCAGATTGCAACTTTTATTGTGTAGCAGACTCAATCATCAGGGGCCCCATTTATTCCCTGGCTATGCCAACTTGTATTACTTCTGCTATGAAAGAAAACTATTCAATGCCTTTGGAATGAGCAGTGCAAAGCAGTTGGCTGGCATTTAATGCACAAGACCAATTCATAAGCCATTTTATACACGCTTCAATTCTTTTTCTTAGATCCTTTAAACATACTTGGTTATTTACCCTCCAGAAAAAGATAAAACATTTTGTCAGGTTTTTGTTTGATGACCATGAAAATTCCTACACTAATACCACTGACTCTTGTATGTGCTTCAAATAAATAAGCATTACTTAGTGGTTTAAAATATATGAATGTTCTTCAGAGTCTTTAAGAAGTCAAATTAAAATTCTATACAATACTTATTTTTTCTTTTTATTGTTTTAATTTTTTAAATGTTTAATGATTTCATTTCTCAGATGATGAATATTCTCTGAGCAACGCTAGTTATAAAATTCCCTTCCTGTTTTATCCTAAGGAAAAAAAGCAGCAAAGCAAAATGATAGTTATTTCTGAGAAGTGTTCGAAATATGATGCCTCTATATTGTTTTTAGGGGAAATATAGAGTAATGACATAAGAGAGACAATAACTTCATAGTTATATAACCAAGAGATTCAAGTATATTTTTACTTGGTATTTTACTGACACACATTTAGCAATGAAATTATAAGCTAAAATTAAAACACTTAAGACAAAGTATATTACTGATGCTTTTGAAAGCAATATATTTTTTTCCAAGTACATCTGTGGCCTTCAATATTAATTTCCAATAACTGTGAGTAATTTCAGTATTAATTATTGAGCTAGGTAATGAATAAATCACAAGGTATAATTGAAAAAGAAAGGAAGTGCTAAAATTTAATAAATGTATACATTTGTCATATTAATTCACTGATTGAAAATTTTGTTTTAATATTTTCATTCATAGCTCATTTGGAATATTATTTCTGACATTCATTTTGTCAAAATTATTTCTTACACCTTTTTATTATGATTTGTATATGATTTAGATCATTTGAGAATTATTTTTCATGAATGCTGTATTATAGAGGTTGCATATTTCAAGTACAGTAAATAGTTAATTGCTACCAACCCATATACAAATATGTACATCATTTGTTCAATGTTATGAAATACTTCTTTAACTGGTATATGTGCAAATAATAAAGTTTCATATTCTCAGAGATAGAAAAATGCTTGTCATGTGCTCAGTATAGTTATTGAATGAATAAGTACAAACTCCTCTGTTGGGAATTTCTATTTTATCAATATTGGTCAGTTTTTCCTTCTCTGGTCAGTGTTACATGTTTTATAAAAGTTTACTATGGAACATAAAATATTGAAAAATGGATTAAGAAATGAAGGAGATGAGACCTGAGTAATTGACAAAATTTTCGATGTCACTTTATTGAATGACTCAATATAGTAAGATATCAATTCTCTTCAAATAAAACTTCTATTACAATGATTTTCTTACCAAAATACCAAGAATTTTTACTTTTGGAACTCGCTCCTTTTAAAAATTAATCTGGAGGAGTCAGTACATAAATATAATATAAGAAATTTGACATTCTTTTTCCAATATGCAATAAACTATAACTTTAGAGCAGTGAATTTTTGTCATATCACACCTCCATGTTTCTTATTATGAATTAATATTTACTTTAACAGTTTTTGCCTAATATATATGGATCTTTTTGTAACACTTTTAAGTGCTGGTATACCTTTTGACCTATTTTTTATTTGACTTGTGATATATTAATCTCTCTCATCAGTTCCAACAATATTTTTTCAGTTGATTCTCTTGGATTTTCTAGGTAAACTTATTTGCAATAATTGTAATTTGCTTTTCTTATTTTGGGTATTTTTTTTAATTTTTGGCATATTCACATTGCTTAACCTCTTTGTCTGTAAACTATGTTGGATAGTAATTTTAATAGGCAGTACTTTTGCCTTTTTTTCTGACTTTGAAGGAAAGTTTTTAACTATTCATCTAAGTAATAAAGTAATGTCTTTATTGTATGTTTCAAGCAGTCTTAAGTTAAGAAAATTGTCTGTTCCATTGAAGTAAAATGTGTTTGTTTCCCTTTGAAAGAAATGTAAAATTTTGTTAAATTCATATATCAATGTGACCAGGAATTTCTTCTATATTCATTTAATTTGGTGAGATACATAAATGTGTTTTCTAATTTAAAACTGTAACTTATTCTCACAGTAAAAACTACCTGGCTTTATTAAGTGTCTCACTTTTTGAAATAATTGCATCTATATGCTTGATAATACTTCATTAAAATTTTTGGCTTCTACTCTGCCAAATAAAATTGGTCTATAGGTTTTGTGTTTTATGATACCCTTATCTCATGGTATCACTACCATGATACCTTTTTTTTTCTAAAAACATTTGTAAGACGTACTTTCATACATTTAATAGTTTAAGTAACAATGATATATATCTCATAAGTTTTTAAAAATATTTCTGTAAACATCTTGGATTGATGACTTTTTAGAGAAGAATAGATATCTTTCTACCTTTTAAGGCAATGGTATGTTTATATGTCAAATCAGGATTATTCCTTTTTCCTCTTTAAAGCTTTCTTTTTCATAAATTTGTTCATTTATTTTGTATTTTTAGATCCATAACTAATAAGAAAAAGCTGCAAAACAATTCTTTTTCTATCTTTTATGCAGTACTTTATATCCTTGTCTTATGTCAAATTTCTCAGGAGCAGAAAGTGAGGTGTGAATTCTTGTGCATGTGCTTTATTAAGGAACTCCTTCCAAGAGTAACTCTCCAGGGAGGGAAGCAGGACAGGGAAGAGGGAAGGAGTTAAGCAAGGGCTTATTTTATAATGTCTGATATCGTCCTAATCTCATGGAGAGTTCTGAAACATCAATTATACCTCCGAGATTGTCCCAGCTCTAGACAAGAGACCTAGCTTTTATGCTTCTGTACCATTCTATCCTTGGTTAAGACCACATTAGAGGGCAGGTGAAGAGGGAGAATCAGAAGGGGAAGGTATATAAACCTTCAGACCCGCTACGTGACAAATTCTGGAAAATGTCACTGCTGAAGTCATTAGCAACCAAGCAGACAGGTGTCAGAGTACAGACACAGCACAGGTAAGGTAATCGGAGGGTGTCTGGGGAGCACAGAGAGTATCTGCCGTAACTATTTAAATCATAACAAAGTCCCTCTGATGTGTCGTAACATCTATATGAGAATTTTTGTTGGAGTGAGTATTAAGAGCTGAGCTGAGATGGAGAAAGCTGAACTTCCAGGTAACAAGAGTAGTTGAATGAAACAGCAAGCTAAATGAAAGTAACAGATACGCCTTCCATCACTATGATAGTACAAGCAAAAGAAGAGATTGCCAGATCCCCCAATCTCTCATTTTTCCCCATAGAATGGCACTGATGGAATGTTGGATATGCCAGCATAGACAGGAAGAATTGTTTTACCACCAAGGAAGCCCCAAACAAAAGGCTCTTGACTTTTGTTTTATAAACCCTGGGATCAGAGAGGGAGGGAGAAGGAAAAGAGTTAGGAGTGGAAATGTACTGTGTACTGGGTGTAAGTGGGAAAAAGTGTTTTCAAGTCTCCCTCCCTCCACAACTCAGATGATCTCTGCAGAGGCACCTTAGGAAGTTCTTGGCCAAAGGCTGAATGATCACAAATAGATTTTGGCCTGGAGTCAAACTCCCCAATAAAGATATACTTATTAAAAATGTAGGTTCTTAGGCTCCAAATTCAATAGCTCTGTGTGTGTACATGCACACATATATATTTTACAAAAAAAAAATGGATGAACGTATTAGTTTTAGACCAAGTTATTAAGCTACTACTCAAAATAGTTTGTAGAACAAACTGTGTTAATTGCCTTCAGCATCTGTGTCCCATTTTGTATGTCCTCATTTTTGGGAAAATATCTGTTACTAGTGGTAGTCAAATTATTATTAAAGTTTTGAAAATATTTAGAATAAATTAAGTCAAATATAGTCTGGATTGCTGAATCATTGTATCAGTGTTTTTCAAATTATATTCTAGCTCAGAATCCTTTCTTTAAGAAACTTGCACACACACAAAGTAAAAAATATATAAACATTTGGATTGTGATGATGGCTATCGTAATTAATGCCAATGTGAATTTTCATATACAAATATTTGTTTGAATACTTGTTTTTAATCATTTGGGGGCATATACCTAGGAGTGAAGTTAGTGGGTCATATGGCAGTTCTATATCTAAATTTTAGAGGAAATGGCAACCAGTTTTCCACATCTTAACCAGCAAAGTACCAGGGTTCCAAATTCTCACATTCATGCCAACACTAGTTTTTGTCTGATTATTATTTTTGTTGCTATCAGGTTGTGTAGTGCTATCTCATTGTAATTTTGATTTACACTTCTGACTAAAAATGTTGAGCACTTTTTCATGTGTTTCTTGGCCATTTGTATATCTTCCTTGGAAAAATGTCTATTCTAGTGCTGGCCCCATAAGTTAATTGGATTGTTTTTGTTGTTGAGTTGCAAGAATTCTTTATCTACTAGATACTGCACCCTTTCAGAGATGAGTCTGATATGATTTACAATTTTTTTTCCATTACATGGGTTATTTTTTCACTTTCTTCATAGTTTTCTTTTGTAGATAACAGCTTAAATTTTGAAGAAGTCCAATTCATCTTTTTATTCTTTTTTTTATTTCAGAATATTGTGGGGGTACAAAAACTTTGGTTACATATATTGCCTATGCACTGCACAAGTCAGAGTTACAATAGTGAACATCCCCCAGACAGTGCACCCTGCACCCATTAGCTGTGAGTTTTCCCATCCTCTCCACCCCCCTCCCACCTGCCCAAACCCTGCTGAATATTATTGCCATGTGTGCACATAAGTATTGATCAGTTAGTACCAATTTGATGGTGAGTACCAGTGGTGCTTGTTTTTCCACTCTTGTGATACTTCGCTTCAAAGAATCAGCTCTAGCTCCATCCATGATAATACCAGATGTGTTAATTTGCTGTTGATTTTGTTGCTGAGTAATACTCCATGGTATACATATACCACATTTTATTAATCCACTCATGTATTGATGGGCACTTGGGTTGTTTCCACATCTTTGCAGTTGTGAATGTGCTGCTATAAACATTCGAGTGCAGATGTCTTTATTATAGAATGTCTTTTTTTCCTTTGGGTAAATACCCAGTAGTGGGATTGCTGGATCAAATGGTAGTTCTACTTTTAGTTCTTTCAGATATCTCCATATTACTTTCCATAGAGGTTGTACTAATTTGCAGTCCCACCAGCAGTGTATGAGTGTTCCTATCTCTCTCATCCCCACCAACATTTGTTGTTTTGGGACTTTTTGATATAAGCCAATCTCACTGGAGTTAAGTGATATCTTATTGTGGTTTTGATTTGCATTTCCCTGATGATTAGAGAAGTTGAGCAATTTTTTATATGTATGCTGGCCATTATTCTGTCTTCTTTTGAAGAATTTCTGTTCATGTCCTTTACCCACTTTTTAATGAGGTTGTTTGATTTTTTCTTATTGATTTTCCTAAGTTCTGTATAGAAAAAATATGGAACGCTTCACAGATTTGTGTGTCATCCTTGCTCAGGGGCCATGCTAATCTTCTCTGTATACTTCCAATTTTAGTATATGTGCTGCTGAAGCGAGCATAATCTTTTATTCTTTTGTTGCCTATGCTTGCAGTGTTATTTCTAACACAGAACTCCTTTTCATATGAACTCTCATGTCCTCAATCCACATGGTCATCACCAGTGTTGTGTTAATACAAGGCTACTGCTGACTGGTCAAAATATGTACACGTTAACCTGGGTCAATAAGTTTCCTTCATGGGATTTTTGATTTGAGTTTGAGTACCAAAAACATTCTTAATGGTGGTACCAGAAGGTATGGAATATAAAATTATGATCTTGTTTGGTAGATACATTTCCTACCCCATGGAGAAAGACTGTAGATGAAGTCAAACTAATATGAGAAGAAAATCAGAGATAGGTGCCTGAGGCACAGTTCTGATTATTCAAGCCTTGAATGACAACGTCCCCTAATGCCTACTTCTGCTCCTCAGCTTCCTTTTAGTAAAATTGTTTGATAGTAAGTTAAATTTCTTAGGAAATTCTTGTTCATTTATTTTTTAAGCTAAGTCAATTTGGGGTTTCTTCCCATGCATGCAAATGAGCCTCTAACTAACACCTAGCTAATTTGAGCTACATAGAGCATTAAAATGGAAAATGATGCTTGATCAACCAAATTACCACTGCATTGATTTTATTTATCCTGTAAGTTAAATAATTGGATTCACTTGTCTCCTCAACAAGGACTACTCCCTCATCATTTTGAATTTATGAACAATATCCTGCTCTTTTTTCCTTAAATCCCTCTTGTGCTTTTGAATTTCTCCAAAGTTGTATCTTAACCCTCAAGAATCACCCATTCCTAGTACCCATGTTTTCTCTTCTTTCCATTAATTTCTTACTTAAACATTTCCTAAATTTTCAATTTTGTGTTTATGCTCATTTTTTAGGCATTGTTAATTTGGTTTCAGTAAACAATGAACTACTAAAAATAGCTCAAGAAAGCAGGAAGTCATATGTCATAAAACCAGAAAATATTATTAATTTCCAAGTTTAGGAAATACAGAGCCACATAAGGGAATAATTACAAGCAGAAATTACCCTGTCTTTTTTGCACAGATACATCATTATCTCCCATCTTTTGGTCTCTCTGTGCATCTTTTCCACTGTTATGCTTCTTTGTTCATAATAGTAAAACTTGCTCACTTACTGTCTCTCTGAGAGTCAAAATCTGTCTCAGCATTGAATAGTTCCCCTAAATGCAAAATCTAAAATCAACACATTTTTATCATCTCAGAGTTTCTGCTTGTCATGAGTTCACTCATGTATTAATTGGGTCCCTCTGCTTCAGGTCTTTCATGCAGCTACAATCAAGGTGTGGGTCAGGTCTGGGGTTGCATCTGAAGGCTAAACTGGGGAGGAAGCAACTCCAAAGCTCCTATGTGTCTGTTGGCAGGATTTACTTGTGCAACAGGTGTTGAACTGAGGATGTCAGGTTTTTTTGGCTCCTGAACAGTGGCATACTTTATTTCTATATCACATGAGCAACTTGTTTTAATGTGGCAGCTTGCTTCAAAAAAAATCAGCAAAAGAGAGAGTCTGTCAGTCAGCCCTATATATGTATGTGTGTATGTGTATATATATGTGTTTGTAAATATATTGTTTTGTTTGCACATGAAAGTAACACACCATCATCTTTGACATAGTCTGTTGGTTAGAAGTAACTCACTAGGTTCAGTCCACATCCAAGGGAAGTGATAATCACACAGGACATGAATAAAGGAGATGTGAATCACTGGAAGCTATCTTAAAAGACTACCTTCACAGTATTATTATTGTTGTTTTGTACATTTTAAGTTAACTTTTGTTTACTTATTTATTCATTAAATCAATAGATATCTACTGAGTTCCTACTATATACCAAATAGCACATTAGGGTTGGGGAATCAAGAGTGAATTATTTTTATGTGGTGCTTGCCTTCATGAAGTTTATATTCTTGTCTGGAAATGGGAATTCCAGAGAAGCAAATTTAAAAAAAAATTAAAATAAGACCTATACAAAAATACTGAAAAGATTGGCCTGGAAGTATGTTAGAGCTTTCTATAGGAAAATGGAATATAATCAGAAGCCTAAAGTTCTTTTGAAGACTCAGGGGAGAAAATCCAGGGGAAGGAGATGGAAAACATTTTTTTTACAAGTTGAACCACACATTCAAAACTCTGGAAGGAAGACATAAACTGCCACTTCTAAGGACGTGAAGAAGGGTCTATGTTGCTAAATCACAGTAAACAAGTCAGGAAATTAGTGTAGTGAGATTGACCAGCTTGGCTTGTTTGGGACCTATATGCTAGTAAGAAGTGTAGATCTTATTCTAGGTAACTTCGAATGGTATCAAACAGGGAAGTCATAAATACCATTTTTAAAGAAGATTAATCTCTTAAGCATAGATTTTATAACAGAGCATGATTTATGTTATACATTCTCAAAACTATAGATCATTTCCCTTGAACATGATCTGTATTCTGCTTAACCCATTATCATGTGCAGAGTTCTTAAGGCTAATTTTAAACACTTTTACCCTTTCAACCACTTCCAGTAACTCTACATTGCACTTTATAATATACAATTATATTTACAAGGGCAATTAAAAGTATGGAAATAGGAAAAACATTAATGTACTAACATGTGTGTATGTTCATCTATTTTACATGGGGTTTAACCTCTGAAGTAAATGTGTGGTTTAACTTAGGGATATTTCTGTTCCATTACTGAAACACTTCAAAAATCTACTTTTTTTGAAATATGACTTGTCATCATTTTATGGACTAAATGGAATGAGTTGATCTCAATACCCATGTTTTAAATCCTCTTATCACAAGCTGGCGACAAGATTGAGCTAATAGACTCCTTAGAGATGGGGGCCTGGTGATAAGTTATTTTGTCTGCTGTCATGCTCCCACAAAACTTGAACAATGTCTTATTAACAGAAAAAAGCACAGAACATATTAAACTGCAATACTATTGCTGAATCTAATCTTAAATCATCAGGGGAATGGTCTGTTTTCATCTTGAAATAAAGGATGTTTTGTTGCTGTTGATTTTTATTCTGAGCCTTGAGATGATTTGGTCATTCTGATTATTGTTTGGCCCATAAGCATATCTGCAGAAAACAAAGCATATCCTTCCTTAAGTTTTTATATCATTTTCAAACAGCAGCTATCATTAGCCATTAGAATGTGTGATTTATGAGAAAATCATTCATGTTTCATATGCTTCACTTTAATTGTGCTCATTTAACTACCAATATTCTAAAAATAGTTCTTAAAGGATGCATGTATCTCTTCATGCTTATTAACGTTTTAATTTAATAATTCTTAACAATTTTTTTGGCCTCCTGTTAGTGGTATTTATACCGCTGAAAAATGTGTGTTTTTTAAAGTAACAATGGCCATGAGAATTGAATTTAAGAGACCCTAGGCTGAGTTCCAGTCTTCATGCATATTATTTTGATAAGAAATTTAATATTATATTACTTCATCTTTAAAGATCTGTATTAGAAGATTTAATTAATTTTTAATTAGAATAAGTCATATTACTTGAACTACCATGCTTAAGTTCAACTCCAGGGCCCTGAAAAAAATAGCTTATACAGTCCCTATTTTCCATCTCTTCTCATGAAGCCACAAATCCTTTGTCATATCATGTATGTGAAGTTACTACTTAAGGAAGATAATAAAAAAGGATGAGCTGGTGATATCAATAGTAATGAATGAGCCAGTGATGTCATTATTAATGATATGAGTAGACATTAAAAATTCAGAGATTTTAAGTGCTACATAAAGTATAATCTAAGAACCTACTGGGCATTATATATAACACATCAATAACCTATTTCCTTTTTAGGCAGCATATGGTTGTGTCTTTTTTTTTTATCAACTACTCTATGTTTTTTGATTTGAGAATTTAATCTATTTACATTCAAGGTAATTATTGATAGGTAAGGACTTACTACTACCATTTATTAATTGTTTTGGGGTTGTTTTGTAATCTTTGTTCCTTTCTTCTTCTCTTGTTATCTTTCTTTGTGATCTGCTGATTTTCTGCAATGTTGTGCTTTAATTCCTTTCTCCTTGTATTTTGTATACCTACTATAGATTTTCGCTTGGTGGGTGGTAACAGGTTATTGTAAGCTGTAACAACTTAACTTCAGTCATAGACTATCCCCCTCCCCATTTTATGTTTTTGATGTCATGATGTACGTCTTTTAATACTGTGTATCTCTTAACAAATTATTGTAAATATAGTTATTTTTAATAGTTTAGTATTTTAACCTTTATAGTAGAGATATAAGTGATTTACAAACCACTATTACTACTAGAGTACTATGAATTTGGCTATGTATTTACCTTAACCAGTAAGTTTTTTACTTTCCTATGTTTTCATGTTTTAATTAGCATCCTTTTGTTTAACATGTAGCAAAGTGTTTGCTCAGTTTTCATTAAGATTGATAGAAACAAGAATGAATTAAAAAATCTTGCATTTTATTATACATCCTTTTTAGAAATCAAATATTCTATGGTACAGAAATTGTTTTTACTATTCAAGTTAGAGAATTATGGTGCCAAAAGAAAGAAAAGTATATTAAGTCCTTGAGCTTATGTAATTTACGTAAAAATTCCCTTTAAACAAAACATTTATTGTATCATCTCAGAACCACACATGAGCAGAACATTCATGTTGTAACTTTGATAACTATGTATTGTTGGATGTAAAGCACAAGAACATTTGTAGCACATGGCTTAGTGGAGAGGTAACAAAACAAAAATTAAACTTAGCCCTTAAAAATTTTTACTTGTCAAAACTTTAAGGCAGGAAATTCCTGTAGGTGGGCATTAATAATATTATAGATTTTTATTTTAAAGGGTGATTTTTTGGTGCCTCTCAGGTCCATTTATATGAATCTGTGAAATTAGTAGCACATTAGTTTTTATTTTTGTTGGCTGAAAAAGATTCTATCCACATGGTGCTTTTAAATAATAGTAGAATTATATATATGTAAATAAGAATAAATTGCCTATCTTATGTATATTTTCAAATAAGTTGAACATTTATTTTGTTAATTTTCCCTGTTATAGATTTGTCTTAGCTATTCCTTATCTTTTTCTTACTTCAATTCCTTGTAAATTTGCTTTTCTATATATTTAATTTTTATTTGACTTGAATGCTAATTATATTCATTTCCTTTATTATTCTTTTTTATCACTATAAGTATTTAAGATTAAAAAAACGTTGAGACATTTAGCATTGCATGTGCCATTGAAGGCTTTTGTCCACTCCTACTCAATGGCATTCCCTTTCTGTCATTATTTCCAAAGATTAATCACAATCATGTTAAGATTATATCATCTTTGTGCATATATTTCTACTTACATATTATTGTTAAACATTTTATAATACTATTTTGAACATTTGTAACTCTAAATAAATTTATATGGCTATATACATATATATATTTCTGCAATTTACTTTTTCATTTGTATTGTTTTATACTACTCCAGTTTGGACCATACCCCAATTTTCTTATCCATTCTCTTGCAATAATGTACATTTAGGTTGTTTCTCATTTTCAATATTACATAATATTCTGAATTATTGTTAAGGATGTTACCTTGTACATATCTAAGTCAGCTATGCATTAACAAATCATACATGTGACGTTTTAGCTGGCATTCTAAATGTGTTTTTATTGGAGTGTGAGTTAAGCTATATAACAGGCAAGATACCAAAGTCTATTCCCTTTAATGTTTGATGACATGTGTCATTGGTTTGCCTCTCACCATAGATTTGTTTACTCTACCTGGCAGTTTCATAAGAAGTTTAAGTAGTATTCTCAACTTTGTTTTTTCTAAACCATTGCTAATTATTAATATTTTTATTTTTATTTCATTGAATATTTTTCTATTATTTTTATTTTATTCTGTCCTATTGCTATGACTGACTTTCTCTTCCTGTTTCTCAGAAAATAGATTATTATATCAAGACAAAAGATTTCTTAATTTTTTTGTTTTCTTTTTAGACCTTTTAGAGAGTTATTTTTCCTATAGTCTTCTCTAGGAAGACTTCATTGCCCTGATGCAATTGTTCATATTCCTTACTTTAAACAAATACATTGGCAATTTAAAACTCTTTTTACATGTGTATATGCTTCTATTTGCTCGGTTACTTTTCCCCTTAGTTGCTGGTCAGTTCTCCCAATTCTCCACTATTTTTTTCATTATCTTCCTGTGTTAATCATGTAAGATCACAATAGTTTTAATAGAAACTTAACCTGCATGCTGATCTTTTGAAATAATGATATATTTAAAAATCTAAGGCTCTCCCTATAACATTATTCCGGAGCATTGTATGAGTCCTTCTGTCTATATTTCCCTTATAAAACAACTTCAAACAGAAGCAATTTCATTGTAGAGGATAATTGTTTATTTTTCTAAGTGACATCACCAAGTTTTTCTATAAGGTGGGTGACAATGGGAAATGGAGGCATTATTTTCCTTGCTTCCCAACATTTCCCTGTTTAATGAGTGAAGGATGTGCATGCTAACATTTCTCAATATAACGTCATTGCTATCTAAATTAATGATAGATTTTTAACAATTCTGCTAACACATTTCCTGACAGTGTTGGTTTTCTTGTTGAGAATTTCACCATCTTCTATTCTTCTGTATTATGATAACTATTTGATTATAAAATTGGGCAAAATTTTTTTGGGTCTATGGGTTAAATGTCATTTTAGAATCATTTGCCACCATAAAATACATTTGTCATCAAATGAGATAATGTATATCAGTATGTATTGGACAAAAATATATCTATAAATAAATGGAAGTCACTATTTTCAGAAAGATGAATTGACTTAGATTTGAGATTTCATTTACATGTCTGTGGAATACAAAAATTGTTATTATAACAAAATACAGGTAGGAAATGAAGACAAGAGTTCTGACTTGAAAAACTTCTGAGAAGAAATACATTAGCTGGCAAATTGCACAGAAGTAATAACATCAGGTGAGGTTGTCACATTTTAAAGGATACTGCCGGAAAACTATTGATTAGCAATTCCTGAGGAAGTTTTGCAATGACCGTCGTATTGGGCTTCCTAATGTAATTATCCAAGCTCACTCTTTTAATTCTGTTGTTGAAGAATTTCCATATTGTGAAGAGAAATGATCATATCCTTTGTATTCATTTATTTTCCTCTCCTTTCCTTCTTTCTCCTGCATGATCTTATTATCTTATTTCCTCCTGCCAAGTTTGGATTCCAGAAAGGACTTAATTTATGTGAACAAACCCTGAATAATCACAAACATCACTTAAATTAGACTTTATACGTTGTGAAGAAAATTGCCTTGGCTGAGGAATCATTACATACAATGGTCTACTGTGGAGATTTTTTCAGAAGAATGTGAAAAGTTCTCAGGTGAATAATATTTTATTTTTTGTCCTTCGTCCACTGTAGAATTAGAAAGATTCAGATCTCTGTGTGTAAAATCACTTTAAACTGAATTGTTCTCTGTGACTAATTCATTTGTTCATCATAATTTCCTGCTTTTATTTGCTTCCTGAAAGTGAAGGACAATAAATTAGATATTGAATTTTGTAAAAGAATATTGGTGCCTTTCCATGTTTAATTAATTGTGTTAATAAATATAAAATCTAGAATTTATATAAACAAATAAAATTCATGTTTTTAACCAAATAAGATTATATAAAAAGGAATAATAATGGACTTAAACTATAATTCACTTTACAGAAGGTATTTATGAGCATTGGAGCTTTTTAAAATATTGTGTAAATCATTCCCTCAAAGTAATTGGGAAATAAAAATGTCTATCAGCTTCTTTTAGGATTTTGTAAACCATATGTTAAAATTCAAATTGGCTATTTTAACTTCATTGCTTACACTTTTTCTAAAATAAAAATTCAAGCAAATTTTATTTACCCCCTGAGCATGCATTCAAATTACAACTAAGTAGTTAAAAACACACGGTGTTGTTTACTTGAAAATGCTATTTGGCACCTGAAAGAGAGGGAGAAAGGCAGCACACGTAGAAAGGTCTACTAGAAAGATGGACCTGGATCACAGTGTTGGCTAAGGAATGGAAAAGTTCTGTTTTGTTTTCTTTTTCTTTTTTTAACTAGATGTAACTCCTAAGGGAATAATAGCAATAATGACATTTTCTCAAGGAATACAATAATTTTTTTTTATTTGAAATATAATTGTTTCTCTAGTTTTAGGACATTTTCAAATTAAATGTCAGTGGGAGTTTGGCATTGGAATTCTCCAAAACCTGATGTCTGTTAATAGAGCACCATCCTATTTCTAAGAATAAAAGAAATGTGTTAGATTTTATTTTCTTTTTCTGTGAATTTCAATCTTGGTGCCTTTATACAATGAAGTCTTTATTGCTTTATCTCACTCTCTTTCTCATAGAAGTTCACAGAAGGTGTGAGCACCTTCTTTTCTCCAGGTAACTGTGTTCTACAAGGCAATTAGGAATCTAACTTAGAGACATTGCATCACGCTGTAGGTATATCACCACGTACTACCGTTTCTGGACAACAGGCAGGAACACAAATGCTGGAGAATCTTGTAGCAACTTAGTTCTTTAAACTGGATGTGATGCATATTGCTTGCATTGGCAATTGCTTGTCCAAAACTAGCTACATGGTCCTTTTATACACCAGAAGGTCAGCATGTACAAATTTTTTGTGCCTGGGAGAAGAGGAGAAATGGATATAGATAAGCTTTAGGGTGTTTCCTACAGTGGACATCCCAGGTGGTCAGGCACATGGTTGAAAATAAAAGCCTAATACACACCTGTGGTTAAAATGATGCTCATCTAAGACTATAAGTTTAAGACTATAAAACATACTGTCCTTTTATTTTTGCCTCATAGTATAACTGTAGGAAGTATAAGCAGTAAAAAACAGAATAACTGATATTCCCTTTCCATAAATAAAAAAATCAGCTTCTGAGTGATTATGTAAATTCACCATGTTCAAATAGTAATAAATTGTCTAACAGGATTAGTACCCACTTCAGAGTGGCTCCAAGTTCAGTAGTTTTCCCACTATGCTATAGTGTTGCCCAAGAGTAATAAAAGATGAGACCTACGTCCTTCAACTCACTGCTGAGGAAACTGAAGATATAAGTCATTGAAAGACATGTCCCAGGACTTATGAGTAGGTACTACAGGAGTCAGAAGGCGAACCCAGGTAACTCTATGAGAAAGTGTGAGCTCGGGGGAACGTTATATTTTCTTATAGAGGAATCCTGAGTACTGTGTCTAGAATAAAGGAACAGTTGGGAAAACTATGAAAATTATGTGAGTGGGGAATTAGAAACAACAAGGTCCCAGGGAAAACAGGAGAGGGTGAGATGAATATTCATGGAGATTTTTATCCTCTCTACTTTTTGTAAAATACTAAAGATGACAAAAAGCAATATCATGTACTCTTCAAAAGTATATAGGAGTAACTTAGGTTATATTTAGGGGTAATAAGCTTCCCATGCTTTTAATATTTCATTTCTGTGATTGACGACTAGGACGCAATGGAACTCTGAACTAAAATATGATAATGATAACAGTTGATGTTTAGATAAATAAAAAGGTATTAGATTATTCTCTATATATGATCCTTTTAGTAAATAGATTTTAAAATCTACCTACCCCAAAGAACTAAAATAGCTTTTGAAATAAAAAAAACTGATTTCTTTACCATATTTATCTAGCTAACACAAGTACAGAGTTCTGTTTGGATTGTGTTTGTTGATTTGTTTGTTTTCAAGATAAATATAAGTGCCAGTATTAAACAAGTGAAGGAGATAATAAATCATTTTAGGACCCAAGTTCATCAACAAATAAGATACTCATTAGAAAAACTAAAATTTCAGTTTTTTTCTTGTGCTAGACACTTAGCAGCTAACTGAATTTAATTTTTTAGAAGAGTATATTTTCCCACATGAATTTAGTCACACACTTGGGGTGGATCACTGACATTTGACCAATTTTTCTGAGTTTCAGCATATCAGGTATATATCTAGAAATCTGTGGCTAGAAAACTCATGCTGATACTGAACAGAAAAGTATGGTGTATCCATATCCTAGAGAGTGTTTTATATTGTAATGGAAATACAGAATAAATACAGCTAGTATTTTATTGTGAAAAGCTGTGACTAAAATTTTTGAGCATTCATTTTATTTGTGTTATTGAACAATAAAAATAAATTTAAAAGGTAAAATTTAGCGATGCTTTTAGCTTTTAAATGCCGAATTATTTTTATTCTTAATCTAATTTGATGGTCATAAAATAATATGTACCTAATAAACCTGGAGTTGATTTTTCCATTTCAGAAATGAGTAAACTGAAATATCCAATGAAAGAGTAAAAGTTCTAATAAAAATTTATTCATATCAAGCTTTGGACATGATATAGTATATTGTATCAAATCTTACCTTACTATTTAGGCTCCAGAAAAATCATCTCATTCTCTAAATTGGTAATTTACCATTAAGAACTACAAAAGGTACTTAATAATATAAGATATTGCTGTTCATAATAATAAAATACAATAATATCAATGTTCTTAATCTGCATAGCAATGTTATTTGCATAACCTTTTTTTACAAAATGATTTCATATATGTTTTTCATCGAAAATACCCACTGGTATGTAAAGGTATAAATTATTTGTCATCTTGATCTCCTTGTTACCATGGTATTTGTGATCCTGAGCTGCTCTGAATCCCTCGGGCTTATGGATTACCACTTTCTCGTAAATTTCTTTCCCTTTTGTTGTCTTCACTCTGCTGTATTTGTACCTTTGCTTTAGCTGGATTCTTCTTTTCAGAATTTAAGCTTCTGTTTCACTTTTGCACCCCATGTTTAAAATTTGAGCTTCCTTAGAGTCCCTGTCCTGCCATAAAAGTCTAACTTCTGGAATGGATCACAAGGTTTGCCACCCTCATTCCCTCACCCCACTTTCCCTCCTCAACCCTGACAATCTGGTGTTTCCCCATCGCTTCTCTTAACCTGCTATAATCCTCTTAACCTGGACTGAAGTTAAGCCCTCCTTGGTCAATCTAGTGAATATTTGTTGTTCCTGATTGTTAAGGGTTGAACTGTATCCCCAAAATTCACAGGTTGAAGGGCTAACCTCCAGTACTTCACAGTGTGACCTCATCTGTAAATAGGGTCACTGCAGATGTAGCTAGTTCAGAAGAGCTCATTCCAGAGCAGGTTGGGCCCCTAATCCAATATGACTGGTATCCTTATCAAAAGGGAAATTTGGACACAGACACACATAGAAGGAGGAGGATGTGAAGACACGGCCATCAATAAGCCAGGAGGAAGGGCTGGAACTGATCCTTCATTCACAGACCTCAGAAGGAACCAACCCAGTTGACAACACCTTGATCGTGGACTTTGAACCCACAGAACTGTGAAATGATAAGTTTCTATTGTTTAAAAAACTCAATTTGTGACACTTTTTTACATCAATCCTAGCAAACGAATAAGGTGATCTTACCTGAGTTTTTCCATGTTTGTATTTAATCTGAACACTTTCTTCTTGGAATTGTTATTTCATTTGTTTTCCATGATCATTTTCTTCCCAATTCTTCCTTTGACAAATGCTATAACCTTAGTGGTTATCAGGGTATTTCATCCATTCCTCTGACTTAAGAAAACATGTTCCAGGTGACAAAATATGAACCCCAAACTATATTTCCACTATTATCTGTCCATGAGTTATAAATCAATGACGATAGCTGCCTATTGGATATTCTTACGTCACACTCCTATAGGCACTTCACATTCCAAACTAAACTAATACCTTCTTTTTCTGGGTTGATTATCCTTAGTTCCCTACTGCATTCATTGCATCACCACCAAAACAGCTGACTGTATGAACTCCCTGAGTACCTTCTTTACTCTGTTCCCCCTTTTTCTACAGCCAGTAAATCACCAAATTCTTAATATTACTTCTATTCATCACTGCTTCCAATGTGTTATGGGAAGACACCATCGTCACTCATCTGAACAATGACTGCACCTTCCCAACTGGCCTGTCTGTTATTGAATAGAAGCCCTTCTAATTCATCTCGTCACTGCAATCATAACATTTTAACTCCTTGGAGGGAAATCTTATTTTTTTGTTGTGGATTGGGATATTTAACAAATTTTTATTTTGAAATAATTTTAAATTTACAGAAAAGATACAAAGAAAGTGTAAAATTTCCCATATACCCTCTTGCCAAAATTGTTAACCATTTTGCCAGGTTTTCTTCATCATTCTCTCTCTTCCCCCCATATTATTTGTTATGAAAACTTTTTGAGTAGGTTGCGTGTATCATGCATCATTAGTTTTTAGTGCTTCACTGTGTATTTCCTTAGAATAAAAATATTTTCTTTTATAAATATATACTATAGTTATAAAATAGTTTTAAAATTCAGCAAATGAATAGTTGATTTAATATTAGCATCTAATCATTGATAGCCATATTTTAAATGTCACTTGCTTCATAATAATATTAATGTCCTTTGAAGTAATTGTTTTTCCCAGCACATGTTCATGTCTAAAATACTTTACTACATTTAGCTGTCATTCACTTTAATCTCTTTTAATCTGGAAAATTTTCCAGCCATTCTTTGTCTTTCATGTCATTGACAACATATTTGAAAATTACAAGTCAACTATTTTACTTTATTTTATTAATTTCAGATTTTCTGATGTTTCCTCATGATTAAGTTCATGGTATTAATTTTTGGCTGAAATATCTATAAATGATACTGTGTTCTTTCAGAGTAATGCACCCAGAGGCACGTGATTCCGTCAGTCTTACCAGTCATTTTAGTTTTGATCATGTAAAGGATTTTCTAGTTCTCTACTCTGTAGTTACTACTTCTTTTTCTTTTTTGCACTTAATAAATAATTTTAGAAGAGATATTTAAGACAATGTTAGTATCACGTTATTCATTAAACTTTGACTCTTTAGATTGAAAATTCATTGGTGATTCTTGCTTGAGTTATAGTTTATTCTCTTGATTTATCATAAAGTTGAAACATCTTACATGGCATTTAAGACTTCGAGTGATTTCATTCTTATTTATTCAGTTTCTTCCCTTGCTATTCCTCCAGCTACGTGTATACCTTAAATTTTTTTGAAAACACAATCTGTATTTCTTTTACTATTGTAAGCTATTTACTACTTTTGCTTATATACATATATATATATAAATATATTGGTTTCTGTGTATGTACGTGACATATATTCTACAACAGTTGGTGGTATTTTATACTAATATGCTACAGTTTCATCAAAACTTAAGGGACATTTATAAGACTCACAAAATGTTTCTTCTCAGTTTATATAAAGTCATTCAATATACCAAATAGAGGAAAATGCATTAATAAAATAACACCATTGTCTTACATGTGCTGATTATCTGTATTCTGGATTAAAATAATAAAACTGTAATGGCTGAGGTATCTTCCACTTTCCATTAAACAGTCTTTCACATACAGCTTTTCTTCCCTAATGCCTGGTGTGTGTTCAAGAAATGAATGCTTAATTTAATAACATAGTATTAAAATATAATTAAAGCTATAAATATGCAGGAACAAAATAGGATAATATATCACCAGGCTAATAAAAATGAACCATTGGATGACATGCTATATTATTTGGACCACTATCTTGCTCCATTAACAAAGATAATGGAGAGTTGACTGCCAATTTGCACTTTACAATATTCAGCATTACCTGTTGTTTCCTTTTTCTTCCCATACAGTTGTCTGTAATCTTTACTTGTTTTTATTTTGGGCTGCAACTGATTTATATTTTAGTTAAAATTTTAATCCTTTATAAACAGAGAAGCACTTTTAAATGAAGAAATGTAATTTTAATATATAAATACATATTTAAAGAAAATACAGCATTTCTTTATTTAGTTAATCTTCCTGATTTTGATTGCACAGAAGAAAAGAAGAAAAGTGGTGTTTTTTTTTTTCCTATGTGTAAAAGATTGGTAGCTATTTTTTCTGACAAGAAATTGTACACAAAAATCAGGACAGACCAGCTTAGTGCTTCTGTTTCTTATCAGATGTTCAGATAGTTTGAGGTGCTGAGGGCGTATTGAGAAAAAGCCAATATAGAGTTTGAAAAGCAATTTGAACTTGTTCTGAAGCCATAGCTTGCAATCTGAAGTGTTTTAGTAGATAACCATTTTATATTCTGTCTCACTCATATCTTTCACTGTCAATATTGCTGAAATTTTTGAAGTTTTTAGATAAGACATTCCCTAGCAAGGTTCAGTTTCTCCATATTTAGCAAGTAGCATTTTACATTCAACATTTCATCAGAATTTGCTACTCAAATGAAATATCTCCTACTTAACGGATAAATATACACGAGAAAATGGTTATTTACTTCTTGTTGAGGAAGCTAAAATTTTAATGCACATTTTAATACTACACTGGTACTCTACTAAATATTTCCACACCTAAGATTTGAAGAACTGGATGGGAGGTGATATGATTCTGACTCTTAGGTTCACAAAACAGAAAACAACAACAGTAAGAATGTATATATATCTTGATGAAACAATTATTTACTCAATATATTTATTGACATTTTTATGAATGGAGAACACTGGAGAGTTATTAAAGCTATTTTCTAAAATATCTTGCAGATAGAACTTAGATATACCGTCATAATTTTAATATTACCATGTAATAAATTATTCCCAGTACCCATTTAAAGATTATTCAAAGTGATATACTAAATGTGAGTAGCATTTTTGTACTGTGGGAATATAGGAAGAACATTTTTTTGCATAATGGAATTTATTAGTGACCATTTCTCTCTCTCTCTCTCTGTGTTTGTGTGTGTGTGTGTGTGTGTGTGTGTTTTAATGTGGAAAAACAGGAATAGGCATTTTTTCACTCTTTTCTTACGTACATTCAGAACACGGTCTATGGGTGCATTCTCTGTTAGGCAATATTGTAGAAGAGACACAGGTGATCAGAGATCAAAACTCCCAGAAAATCTCATCAGCTGCTTCTGCTTCTACTTTAAGAGGCCAGGAATTAACAGACATCTATTGCAGCCACCTACCAGCAAACAACCACCAGCCTGTGAAACTCCTCTCAAGTAGGAAACACAATGCCAGCCCAGAACAAATAACTTCAGCTCTGAAATGAGTGGCCCTGACCCCATCTTCTGTTGCTGTTAATGGCCACATAGACAATGCAAGATTTCTTCCCTATTTTTGCCTCACCCATTGAGATTTTTTGGATTTTGTTGCTTATAGTTAAATTTTTTATCCTATTGACCCAGTTTTTCTATGACTTGCTCTCCCCTCAAAATTCTCAGGCTCTTGGCCAGGATTCCTACAGTGCATTGTTTTGGTTCTTGAGCCACAATGTTTACTTCATCTTATCCTCTTTGTTCATATTTGACTGTTATTAACATCCTCTCATGTTTGGTTTATTTGACAACTTGAGTCTGGGTGCTATGTCTTCTGAGTGGATACTTCATCCTCTGATGTTTTATTTTTGTGTGAACTAATAATAATTATTTGCCTATCTAATCCTATGCTAACAGAACCCCGATAAAAGAAGCTGGCCTGCCTCAAGCAGTTCTAATAAATATTAAGATTTACAGTAGAGTAATATAAATGCATAAGTTATATTGGCATGTCACCCCAAATCATTTTTCCCTCATAACTGGTTAATTTAGATGAAACAAGATACTGCTGACATCTATAAAGATGAAACATTTAATTGGGTAATATAATAAATTATGTTATTTTATTGTCTCAAGTATATTAGGTGCATTAGGTGTTAACAAACTATTGCTTTATAATTTTTCTTTTTCCTTCTTTTAATGTTCTCCTTGTAGAGATTTATTATTAGGGCTCTGTAAGCCTTATATGAAAAGTTAGACATCTTTTTACCCTTAATCTTTGACTAGCTTTCTATTGCTTTGTAACAAATAACCACAAAGTTCGTGACTTAAAATAACACAAATTTATTGTCTCACAGTTTATATAGACCAGCAGTTTGCACACAGGTAACTGGGTCGTCTGCTCAGGGTCTTACCAGGCTGAAATCAAGGTATCAGCCAGGACTGCATTCTCATCTGAGGCTCTGTATCCTCTTTCAGGATAACTCACTATTGGCAGAAATCAGCTCTTTGCAATTGTAGAACTGAGATGCTCAACTGCTCCAGGCCACTGATAGTTCCCTGCCACACGGACCCCTCTAATATGTGGCAGTTTGCTTCTTCAAGACCAACAGAAAAGAGTATGCTGCTGCTTCCAATCTTTCTAACGTCTTTTGCCTTTTGATTAAGTTCGGCTCACGCCAAATAATCACCCTTTGCTGAACTGAAAGTCAACTGCTCAGAGACCTCAGTTACATTTGCAAAGTTCCTTTACCTTTGCCATATGTTAACTTCACAGCCACCTGTTAAATTCAAAGTCCCATCTATACTCAAGGAGAGAGGATTATACAGGGGATGTAGACCATGGGGTGGGATGTTGAGGCAATCTTAGAATTCTGCCTACCTCAATCTGAAAAATTACATGGACCTTTAAAATCAAATCTATAGCTATTTTTGTGTGTATTTTTTGTAGGTTTATAGTGGTTGAAAATTTTTATCTTTCCAATTATTTTCTCTGAGAATTGATTTATTCATATTTACCCTAGGCACTACTTCACAAATTTCCATATTTTAACCTTATTGTCTCAATAATTTCAATGCATTGTTATATATTTTTAAATATTTTCTGTAATCATTTGACATTTAATTATACGATTGTTCCTGCTCCCTTTGCCCTTATTTGTACACTTGCCTTCTGTTCTTCGTACTGATCATATAATCCTTGAATATCTAGGATATAACAGAAATTCATTGCTTTAACCTCCTGTCAACCACTGTGTGATGGGTTTGCTAGGGCTTCTGGAGGTAACTCTGTAGTTGTGTTTCCTTTGCAATGATAGATACATTTTAATTCAGCTTGATCTCACCTTGAAGAAAATCCCAGCATGTCAACATTCCTTTAGAGTTTCTCACTTTGCACGTATATTTCAGTCTTTAATCAAGAACCCGTCATGTATTCTGATGGAGAATCTGGAATCTTCCCCTTCTACTTCGTGCATCTCCGTCTTCTTATGTGTCCTGCCCTACAAATTCCATCAGCTTCAGCATCCTCCTAAACTCAAGGACGTAGGCATTCCATTTGGGACTTACCTCTCTACTTCTTGTTCCAAAGGGCCTTCAGGGAGAATGCCAGATCTATTTAGGAATGACTATGAGGTTCATCCCATGTAATTACGTTTGCCAAATAATATAGTCTAGCAAAGCTTGTTGTTCAATCCTTAAAAATAGTTTCCTCATATGTTTTATACAGTTTTAGAGTTGACTTTTTCAAGATTGCAAATCTGATGCCAACTAATCTGTCATGGCTGGAAAAGGAATTCTCTACAGTAATTTTATACTCAGGAAAAAAGTTATTTGAAATAAAATAATTGATGAACTCTCACAAGTTATATGAATTAAAGTCATAATTAAAACATGTCATGGACTTGAGGATTCCTAACCTTTGTCCAGAGATTGGGAAAATTAATGATATTATAGAATCTTACAACTTAGTGGACATCAACTACAAAAATAATTTCTGAAGAAGATAAGTCTTTGTGCTTCATCCGGTTTGAAAATAAAAAGTGGATACAAACTGGGTATCAATTCATAGGGAGTAGGTCATTCTTTCCCTCGATTTTGTAGTCCTACTCTTGCCACTGAGTATGGATGAAAGACTACGTGAACAACTGCTAGGCTAGGGTTTAGGGTAAGAATCTGGTCTAGAGATTTGAGAAATGAATCAGAAGCCAAACCATCTGGAAAGGGGAGGTATGTTTCATTACGTGTTTCCTACACTGCTCTGAGCCCTAATGAAATACTCTGGAGCAGATACAAAACTTTTCTCTTCAACATATTTGAACAAGCCCTTGTTTGACAAGTCCTTGCTCTCATTTGTTTCACAGTTGCCTTTTTGTTTAATTTTTAAACAATGCCTAGAGTTTGCTTGTCAGCTACTCTTTTCTTCCTTGCATTAGAAGTTCACCTACAGTGCTTTTGGTTTGTATTCATCTGGCATTTCACCACCTCCTGAGACTCCTTTCCATTTTCCTCTTTTGAGAAATATTCTCAAAATGATGTATTAACATCTACGGATCTCTTCTATTGATCTAAAATCAAATCCTCAGAAGACATCCTGATAGCTAACAGGGTGCATTTTTGCCATCATTTTTGGGGATATTATCTAGTTTCATCTATGTGTCCATGTGAGGAATGGTGATGTTTCCTGTCCTAAGAAGAGGAAAATATATCAGGAATATATATCATGTAATATGCAGTTTACTTAATATATTGTTTCTGATATATAAGTTTCTGAATATTTTAGCAAGAAGTAACTTTTTTAGCAAAATTTACCATAAAAGCAAGATATGGGATAGAATAAACCACAATGTCCAGAGTAAATAGGGCTAGACTGTTCAGAAATTTCAAAATCCTGATCCCACTAATTTCTCTTTACAGTGGTCTCATAGAAGTTTGAGAAATACTAGTGGAAGAGATAAGATTCTGGTCCAAATTTAGAAAGTATGTATTATAATTTCAACGTAGCTCCCTCAACTGTAGGGTCTTTGTCAAGCTGGTTGACCTCTGTGGCACTTGGCTTTCTCATTAGTCAAAAAATTGGTGAGAATAGGAAAGATGTAAATGATTTCTAATTTCTTCCCCAGCTATGGCATTTTACTAGGGATGGGCTATGTGTAATTAGTTACAAAAAATGGAAATGTTTAAGACTTTAAAGATTAATTAACTTTTGTAATCTGAAATGATATAATACCTAGAGGAAATATAGCTATAACTCATTGTCAAGACATTTTTGAAACAATAAGTAAGATCATTCCCTATGCATTATAGAACAATTTAAAACAGTAGATAGAACCTCATGACACTCTATAATCATAAAAATGAATAATAGGATTGATAAAGATAGATGGCCCATGGCTATAATACATAATAACTAAATTATTTCCTGTCACAATTTCCAGTGTGAATTCATAATGGCCTATTGCAGGAAAAGCATTTCAATCTTCATGTGATCTAGAACTTGACATCCATTTTAAGCTCCAGACGTTCTCTTTTTTCCCCAAGTTCATTCTGCGGAGTGAAATTGATATCAAGAGAACTGGACTTTATATCACTATTACTATTACTGTAACATCACTTATTATAAGTAATTGTGGGTATGAATTGGGTTTAAAAACATGATCTGGGAATAACTAGAGGACCCTCTTTTAATAAAACCATTTTAAACAGCCTCCTAGAGGGTGGAGATGACTGTATTTCTCATTTCAGATTGGCTAATTTGAAGACCTCTAAATATTTTAATCTACCTATATATGTGTGTGTGTATATATATCATCTATTTATCTACCGATATCTATCCATATATGTATCATCAATCATATACCTATCTCCCTGTTTATCTATCTAATCATCTATAGACATATACACCAGGGAGAGCTAACTGCATTTTTTTATTGTTGGTCATATCAACATAGTGATAATGGGTTTACCTAACTGGCTAGCTAGCTAACCAATCCAATCCCTAAGTTGATGGAATATTCAGAAAATCTTAGAAATTGTCATAAAAAGGCAGGTGGGTGGGATAGGATGTAGTAATATAGGGAAATATGGGTCCAGGGAAATTGTGAATTCCGAGGTTCTGGCCAGTAGAGGGTTATGGACGACTTAAGAACACCTCAAACAACTTTAGGTACCTTATCTAGTGTTTCCTCAGACTCAACTTGATATTTATTTTTAATTACTTTCAAGTAGACAAAGATTTTTGTATTGTCAAAAATGTTTCTTTTTTCTCTTTTTCCCTGTATAGACTATCATCTTTCCAGCTTTGTTCATTTATTCAAACATTCCACAAATATGTAGTGAGCACCATATAAGACACATATTATTTTAGGTGCTGCTGACATAACAATGAACAAAAAAAAAATACAAAACTCCCTGCCCATGTGGAATTTATATTCTGACACCTTCCTAAGTGTTAGTGTTTAATTATGGCTGCTGAATGGGACAATTCTCTTAGGCAAGCATATACATCTCCTTTCATCTTCTGTAATTCATTCACTAAGTTCTGATGGACAAAATTCCTGTGTGCCATGCAAAACCGATGCCTATTTTGGATTATATTTATTTTCATTGCTTGAGACTTGCAAACTACTTCCATATACATTGAAAACCAGTCTTCATGTACTCAGACTGTAACCTTTGTTGGTCTACAATCTGTAGCCTACTTTTCTAAGCTAATGTTTTTGTTTTCTTTAACCTCTTGAAAGGCACTTTTCCTTCTGTTTTTGAATATGTAACAATAGAATTGAACTGAATCATGCAATATTTAAACAGAAGTATATAACGTTTTCATGACAAATGCCAAGAGGTTTATGATAAACATGAAGCTTCCTGGAATACTTGAAGTCATGTGATTTAACAGGCCTGCAATAGAACAAAATTTCCTTCCAGCATTTCCAAACATCTTTTTCGTAAAAATTTTAGTGCTTAAACCATAATTTTAAATGCATTAAATCAAAAAGTGTTCTCCTTTACCATATTACTATTTGTATCCCTGAAATACTCACAAGACATGGAGATTCTCCCTAGTATTTGAGTTATAAACCATGCTGCAGCTGCAGGGTGTTTAAATATTCCAGAAACACCCAGCTTTCTGCTGAGCAGGAAACTTTTGGCAGCAAAGAAATATCTTTTTGCCAGCACTTACTCCTAAGTGTGTGGCTACCTCCTGATTTTTTGCCATATAGCCAGTTTCCAGTTGCTGCATAATCATCAAGCACAATACAAGATCAAAACAAATATTTCCTTCTGTTGATATTTTTCAATTTTTCCACCCAGCAGGTAAACAAACATTCAACAGTTTTCTCACAGTGGGCTTACTCCAATTTTGGGGAACTGATTATAGAAATTTCTTTGAACCTACTATTTAATAGAAAGGGAAGATGTAGATCTGGGTTACACAGTGGTTACAACTTTGCTGAAACCCCTCTGAGACTTCTCCTGGAAAGAAAACTACACATGAACCCCTCCGGGTCATTTGGCCACTGCTGGTGTGTATACACATTGCTGTTCTCTAGAGCTCCAGCAGTGTCCTTGCCTCTGAGTCTTGATCTTAGAACTTAAATCAAAGCATTACCCATGTGTTCAACTGATTGCTCAATGCTTGGATTCATTCCTCGTAAAATAACACTCCAATATAAAGCATAGGAGTAATAGAAATGAAATTACTATTTACAAATTCATATTCACAAGAGTATAAGCAGGGCCAAGATTTTAGCCTTCTTTTTCATTTATATTGTATGTAAGTGGTTCTTATATATAAAATGTTTTACTTATATTTACATCTGGCCTTAAATATTTTATTGCTATATTTAGTATATGGATATTTTTAGTGATATATATGCTTCCTCGCCTAGATTATAAGATTTTCAAAGGTATAAAATATGTCTTGGACATATTTGATACAAGAAACGTCAAGAATAATACATAGCAAAAAAAGAATACATGGTGTTCAATAAATATTTCTTAGTGTCTTTAACAATTAGGGAGAGTTAGTAACCAAATATGCTTTATACATAGGATAGTCTAAATACATTATTATTGTTTCATGCATATGTGCATATTCACTGTAATCGTTTCATATAACCATTGATATATTTTTCTGATAATTATTTTCTTCATTACGGTTTTGTATTCTATCACTCATAGTTGTTACTTCTACTATTTTTTCTTGCTAATATTGTTAAGTCTCAAAACAGTCCTCAGAAATATATGCTAGATGTATCTAATATTTTACATGCTTGGGATAAGCTAGGGCTTTCACTTACTCAAGGTATTTTCTTTTCACGTTGGAGCATATCTGTGGGTATAAGAGCAATGGTGTGAGATGCAGCTGAAAATGGGTATGCTACTTTTATGTTTTGGAGTATCTGTTCTCAGTTTCCAATATCTACTGAGTGGCCTAGTAATTTTTAAATATACATTATCATTTCATATATACTGCTCTGTTTATGGGAAAGAGAGAACTGACTTTTCATAAAAAATTACAAATAATGGTCGAATATATTATCCTTAAAAAATATTTAAAGCGAGTGTAAATTTCCTTTAACTATATCTTTTCTACAATCAGAAACAACTTTTGTAGCTCAGGGAAGAGCCTTGATCCTTGGGTCTTCTTTTTCCACTCACTTTTTTATGATTTTATCCAGCCCTTTGCTTTAAATAACATCAATGTGTGAGTAATATCCAAATCTATGTTGTTAATGGTGAACACTTGTCCTAACTACAAACTTCTAAAAATAACTGTATAGTAATTGTCAATAATTACATGTCTATTAAGCAGCTTATTCTTCAATTGGCCAAAAACAAACAACAGTTAACCCTCGAAGAACATGGAGATTGGGGGCACCAATCCCCCTCACAGTTGAAAATCCTGGTACAACTTTTGATTCCCAAAATCTACTAGCTTGATAGTTGACCAGAAGCCTGACCAATAACAAGCAGTCAATTAACACATCTTTTGCACATGTATTATATACTGTATTTTTACAATAAAGTAAGCTAAAGAAAAGAAAACGTTATTAAAAATCATAAGGAAGAAAAATAATAAATTGAAAATAAAGTGGGCTAGCCAAGTGATAATGCACCATAACACGGTGTATTTGTATGTATTTATAAATTTATGATGAAATAAATACATTTCATATAGAAATTTTTCAATTTATTTCAAATTTTGTTAATTCTGCAAACAAATGTTAAAATAACATTATTATGGCTTATTCAAATTGAAAATTAACTGGAACTTTATTGATTTGAGGACACTGATAAATCCTGGGGAGGAAATAACCTGATGTAAATAGGAATAATGTTATGCACCAAGTATTAAATATCTCATTGTAAACCTTCCATTCATACATAGTTGCCATACACAGACTTATAATATATCTGACTAAATTGTCTGTCGGCTGATACAGAGCAACATTTTTAACCCATAAATTGAAATAAACATTTTTAAAAATTTATAACTTAGCACTCTGTTGGGGAGTTTTTATTTGAATCGCCAATGTTTACCTAAGAAGAATGTATATACATAAGAAAGTAAAACACAACACTTTTTTAAGATTCATAATCGAAATTTTTTAGAGAGAGAATAATAAAAATATATATTTATAGCCTATGAATCTTTTGTATAATATCCATTACCACTTTTCTGTAGGTGCTAAAGAATATAATATATATTTAGAGACATAGTCTTCTATGTACACCAAATGCACAGTCTATTTTGCAATAGAAATTACATGACTGACTAATAAAAGTAAATCAGGTAAACTTTTTCATCATAGGTGTTTCCCAACTCTTTCACAAATGATAAATGAATATCTCTATAAAAATAATTATGCCTGAATTTTATATTTGTTAAATACAGTAACTATATTTTAATCTGGAAAATTTTGTAAGTACAGATTAATTTTGCATTGATAAAAATTGCTAATTAAAATACTTTCCTTTTTCCATATACTTCTGTGTTTGTTTCACAAATTTTTGTTGACTTATGTTAAGTATTTACTATTTATAATATTTGTAGGGTCAGAACTTAAATATAGACTGTTTCTAAAAATATATGTATGTAGTTTATGTGGCTTCTTGGTGTCCAAAGATAATTTATATTTCCTTAGAATATAAAGAACTTAAATTAAATTTCAAATATATATATTTGAAATACTTTTTAATATATTATATATATAAAATTTAAAAATATATTTTAATACTTTATTAAAATTTTAGTTCTTTATTAGGTAATCAATATTATAATTGTAGTTTCTCCCCTAAAATAAGATTATGGGGTGGGACTTGGGTAAACTCTAAAGTTTATTTCAGAATGACAATAGTTTTGGTAAACTCTGCTGTTTTACAGTGTTTCCTTTGAGCCAAAAGCATCCACTACAGAGGCTCAAGTGTATCTTGGTCCTAATTAAAATTCTAGACTCTCTTCCAGAAATAATATGGTAAAGAAGCCAATAATCTTTGTCCACATATAGAAAATATACACTGCAATGAGATCTAAATTACTTACAGCAGTCAAGTTGTATTGATTGAAGTCCTGCTTCATCTTTTACCTGATATACAACCTTAAGTAAATTATTTCACCACTGTAAGCTTTGATTTCTTCACCTTTAAAATGGGGATAATAAAAACAGCATTGATTTAACAGTATTATTAACTGTATTTCTATAACAGTATTAGTGAAATGTAAATGAGATAATATATGAAAAACATATTGAATTGTCTGGCATTTTATTAATACCAAGGAAAACTTTGCTTTTATTTTTAAATATAAAAAACATTTTTTTTAGACTTGGATGAACTCAAGTTTCCATTTTTAGCATTGATTTTCTCTTTCCTGACATTCAGGATCCTAACTTTCTTTCTGATCCTCTCTACTGCAATGCAAGCTAGAATGGATTCCGTATTTCCTTCCTGCTCAACAAAATGCTATTACATTATTTGCAAACACAGAGGACAGCTGATAAGACTTAAGATATGGTTTCTCCTGCATTGATTTCATTTGTGAAGAGACAAGTTATTCTGGAAGGACTTATTTGGATCAATTACCCAGCACTTATATAATCCATGTGTGTGCATGTGTGTATGTGCGTAATATATATATCTGCTCATCCTCTGTCAAGTGGTCTCCTAGAATTCACAAGCAAATGATTTGATAAAGTTTTATTATCTCGGAGAAGTTGCTTCACCCAGCACTCATGCAGTTTTTGTGTGTCCTAATTATATCAGGCAGTTATTAATATCTATTTTCACCAAAAGCATTTCTTCATAGAAGAGAAAAAATCTATTTTGCTTTCTATTTCTTGTTCCATGCCCGTTATGTCTTTTGTTTACTTGCTTTTTAACATTTTTCTGACTTGAGATATTATATTTTTTCACATCTCCTTCTTATGATCTATCAACTAGAAGATAAAACCATAACCTAACCCCATATTTTCCCTAGGACAATAATTTCTCATAATAGGTGCTCTGTGAATGTTAAAATAACAGAATTTAATCAGAAATATTTTATCCTCATAGAACATTTTATGACATATTCTACATTTACATAGAAACACTTTTCTTCCCTTTACCTTTATTTTGTTGTATAGAAAAAAGTCAGTATTTGCTAAAATTGACAATATACACAAAGATTATTTTCTTTTCTATTAGTATAAAAATCTTACTATAAATTAAAAGCCAATTGGCTGTTTACCATCACACATTTCAAACCACATCAATGTTTATACTATTATTAGTTTTTGCATCAACTGCTCCAGTGAACTGATTAGTATAATTTCTTCTCTGTTTATGGTCTTCATAACAATGCATGAAAGTATCACAAATCTGAGGATGGTAATTTCTAGTATAATTTTTTAATATTATCTATTTCTCAAATATATCCCCACTATCATGTCTTCAATTGGTATAGATACAAACGTGAATATAGCAGTGGTGGACACTCGCTAAAGTAACCCCTAATGAGTCAAACCCTTATATAATATAATTCCCTTCCTTGAGTGTGGGTGAGACCTGGGACTTACTTTTGACCAATACAAAAGTAACATAGATATTGGTATCTGAAAGTGGGGTGTAGTTGTGACAGATATCTAAAATGTGAGGGTGGCTTTGGAATCAGGCAGTGGGAGAAGACTAGAACAATTTAGAAAAACATGATAGAGAAAGGTCAAATCACCATGAACAGATTGTTAGTAGAAATTCATGTGTTAGAGTCCTGCCCATAAGAACTTAGAAGGAAGTGAGGAACACGTTATTGGAAACTGGAGGAAGAGATATCTTTGCTACATAGCAGCAGACATTAACAAAATTTTCATTGGCACTTACATGGAAAGTAGAACTTGTGAGTAATAAATTTAGTAACAAAGCTAAGGAGATTTCCAAACAAAGTGTAGAAGGTGGGGCTTAATTATTTATTTCTGCTCATAGTAAAATGCAAGAAGTGAGAAAGAAATTGAGGAAAGAGCTGTTAAACAAGAAGGACAAGGACTGGATAATCTTGAAAATTATCAGCTACCCCAGACAGCAAAAGACACTAGAATTAAGAGATTCACCACTGTCAGGAAAGCACGCTTTAGAGAAGACAGAGGGCGAGACTGTATGACTGTCCAACCTTATGCTTAAACCTCCTAAAGATCAAAAGATTAGATTATATAATTATACAAATGGAGTTTCAAGAGATTATGGGTGTGATTTACAGATCTTCTCAATCAAATCAGAATCTCTAGGTAACTTAAGAGCATTTTCCCTCATCCATCCCAGTAGGAGGCCAAGATACACAAAGAATTATCTCAGAAAAACCTGTGATCATAACTTTTTGTCTAATGGAGTAAATGTCAGTGAAGTCCATGAAAGGCCTAAGAACTTTCTTGAAAATCAGTTAAAGAGAAACACTGCTAGCTTGGACCAAAAGGGGCAGATAATATATACTATTAAAGGAAATTTCCAGACCCCCAAAACTCCAATGACAAGAAGCTGGATGATGAAAGTAAGATGCAGACATGTGCTAAATTTCATATGAGGGGAAGGATTAGTCAACAGATGGAATTCAACATGAAGACAGCATAGCTGAGAGCCGTGGATGATTTTTTCCAGGGATTGAAAAACCTAACGAAGAACTTCACCTAGAGTTAGCCCAGCTGTATTTCAAAACTGCCATAGACCAGTGATTCTTTCTTTATCGTCTTTTCCCTACCCTTTGACCTGGAATGTCTACAGCTGGCATCCTATTCTTGTTCCATCATTGCATGTTGGGTGTGTTTTTAGTAGATAATTTGTCTGTTTAATTTCACTGGTCTATAATAGAGAGGAATTGTGGTCCATGAGCTACACTTAACAAATTACAATCAGAAGCCTCATCTGCACCTAGACCCAATCCAATTCAGATGATAGAATTTTAAGCTTTCCACTGTTGTATAAATAGAATGAGACTTTTGGGGACTTTGGGATGAAGTGAATATATTTTCCATTTGGTTGTGAAACATTGGGAGCAGAGGGCAGAATGTGACTTAAGGTGAACTGAAGTGATCCTTGCAGCTCATTGGCAGTCATCTTTGTATAACTCGTCTCCTTGAGTACAACCAGATCTGTGACTTGCTTCTAACTAATAGAAAATTAATACAGTAAATTTCTTCACATCTTCATAATGTGCTGTCTGGCTCTACAGATCTATTGTGATGAAGAGGGGCACATTTCAAGTAGAGAAAATGACATGTAGTTTACTAAGTAATAGAAAAATGTATAGTCTATATAGGAAATTAAGTTAAGTCTAGCCAGACAATAGATTTCTTGAATGAACAGAGAAGTGGATATAAGGTGAGTGAATAAGCAAAAATCAACATTGATATTGATTTTCATTCATGTTAAAGAGTTCAATTTCACACTAAGAGGAGTAGAAGACTTATGAGCATGGATGTCAATAATCAGTGTTTTGTTCTGAAACCATGCCAGCCATCCAATATGTTAGCTCCTAGCCACATGTGGCTATATACTTTCAAATTGATTAAAATTAAATAAAATTAAAATTATGCCTTCAGTTAGCACTAGCTACATTTCAAGCAATATGTGGCTGATGGCTACCATATTGAGCAGTGCAGATATAGAACATTTCTACCACCATAGAAATTCTATTGAAAAGCATTGTTCTAAAATGTGAGCTCTAGCTGTGAGTTTGAAGGAATTGGAAATGGGAAAAAGAAGCAAGTGAGAGGAATGCAGGAAGTGGTTTAAATAATCCACTGGAGATTGTGGTAACAAAAGTACGAAGTGAAAAAGTAAATATTAAAATGACCTAAATGACTTAATGGATATTTGGATGTTGAGAATGGAGGAGAAAGAGTAGTTTTAAAAAGGAACCCAACTTCTGATCAATAAATTTAATATAAAATGATATTTGTCCATACCTGAAGCTTTATTCATATTTAAGTGATAATACAGAAATCAAAACTTAAGTCTTTATGTTGGTACGCTGCTGCCATTGCACCAAAAATACTCCACTGTTCATTATTGTACTGTCTAGACGGTGAGACCTTCAGAGATTGATGTTTCTCTGACTTTGCAGCGCCTACTTATTCCAGCTTTATGAAAGGGCTCCACAAAACTATTCGTGAAATGAATGGATTGAAAAAAAAGAAAAAAAGTAGAATCTTACTAAATTAGGATTATACATAATAACATACATATTCATATATTAGATATTAGGGCTAAGCTATGCATTTTCTCTTTTATTATTTTTATTACTTTTTAAGACGCTAAATTAAAACACTAAGCACCTAAATGAAGAAAGAAATCTCTTTGAATTTTCTCCGATGTGCTGTGTATCAAAGATAGACTCTCATAGCCTACTTTGAGCAGGCGAGAGAATTGGAAACAAAGATCCTTTAGGCAAGGAGTTTGTTGATTTTAGTAAATGAGTAGAGGAGCGATATCTTTTTAGCATTACTTGTTGAGAAATACCACTATCTGAAGAATATAAAGGGATCAATGCCTCTTACTGAATAGTTATCTAATGCCTAAAGAAATATAGGAGTGTGAATTTTGAATATTTTATTCAAATGAAAAGATGGTAAGGAAAATAGAACATCTTTGCTGTCATCATTATCATATTTGGAGCTTAATTGTGCCCAAAGGTTTTTTTTTTTCTTTTCATTTTTTATGTGAAGTGTCTTTCCACATATACATATGCATAAGAATTTTTTGCTTTTGTTGGCTGCTGCTATCTTCATCTTTCTGGGTGAAATTCCGTCCCCCAAAGTATGCTTACTGCACAAGCACATATTGCCTGCTTGCAAAACTTTCTCAATGTAAAGAGTTTAAAGAGACTTGTTTTATCAAACTTCTGAATGAGTTCTTATTACTGACATCTTAAATAAACTACTTTAAAGATGGAAGTTAATAAATTATTAGCTAAATTCTCATATGATCATTGAAATACTAGTGATAATATTGACTCTATGAGACTATTTCATACGTAATAAAGCCCACAGCATCATTTGAATCTGAGACACATCAGTGGATTTCAGATTATTTGTGGATGATTTTCAAAATCTGATTTTTCTCTGGCAGATACCATTTGATTTCCCTACACAGATTTCTCCCATGTTTGGTAACCAATATATTATATCTTTATTACTCATAGAAAACATAAAGTTCTTTTGTGAATATAGATATATGAAATCTATATTATATTAATATAGATTTAATTTAATGTAATAATTTAATCTATATAGATTAAATCTATATCTAATCTGAATCTTTTGTTTCTCTGAATCTTTCTCTAAAAAAATATATATGCCTTACCATATTATGCAACTGAAAAAAAGTATTGATTTGTTTTTATTTAAGACATCACATTTAGCATTCCATCTCTTTAAAAATAAGGTAAAATCAACACTTTATATTTTTCTTAAAAATAAAAAAATACAAAATTTTAATTTGGTGAACTAGAAAGTAAGTTTTGCAGTTAGGAATACAAGTTCTGAATCATGTTCTGCTATATGCTAACTACATATTCCCTCAAAATTCCCTTAATATGATATTCAGTAACTTTACCTATAACTTGAGAATAATTAGAACATTTTCATTCATAACTCACAAGATTACTTTTACCATAAATTGCTGTTATTAAAATGTTTTACAAAATTGCAATTATATTACAAATCATTTTTCTTCTAAAGGTCAGTGATCATTCAGTGAAAGAAGAAGTTTCTTTACCTCTACTTTATTATCAGGTTAAGTTGAGAAATAGTTTTCTTCAAAATTAAATTCACAAATTTCCATGGTAAACTGTGAAAGGAGTGAATTTCTATCCTAGGATTAGATTTTTGGGGTAATTTTGCACATACGTGAGATGTAGAGATTACAGAGGTGAAAGAGTTGCCTACGTTTACTTTTCTCCTTTCTTTTAACTCAAGTATGGTGGAAATCTAAGATCCAGTCTTAGACAATTTTGTAAGTTAATTACTTACTTCTCGCTCACTGTCGCTTTACTTTTTACTCTGTCCACTGATGTTCTTATGCTCCTCTGTTCTCCTGGACCCTCTCTATCCGTGATGCTTCCTATGGAATGTCCTCTCCTCTAATATAAAACATTTTAATTCCTTTCACACAAATACCTTACACCCCAAAACCACACCCTTCCTGACTTGCCCCACATTGCTGTAGAGTATGCTAAGTAATTGAAACAAATCTGATATGGAGATTTTTGTATATGCATTAAAATGACTACAAATACCAAATTATTTTTGATATTGAAAAAATGAAAAAACTTCTAGCATATTCAGAGTGAATATGCTCCAATGAATTAATATTCCCATTAAAACTTTCTTACTCATATCACACATACCAAATACAAAAATGGCATGAGACTGCAGAAAAGCGGTAATCGTTGTATAAAATTTATACACAGTGTCACTAATCACTAACAATTATTAAAATTAATGTTTCTAACTTCATGGCTTCACTTTTAAACATAGTGTTACTGTAGATTATGTAAATGGCATTCCACTTGGATATCACATTAGGGGTATTCACAGGCATCATATTAACAAATAAAATTGCATGTAATTTGAAGATTTTAAGCACTCAATAAATGTTAGATTTTATTTGCTCTTGCTATTATCATATGCACAGCAGTATTTTAAGCACTAAGGATGAAACAACAAGTATAAAAAGCTTCATATTTCCTAGCAGAAAATTTAGGATATAATAGGATATACAGACTACTTAACAGATAATTGCAATGCAAAGAACTGTGATTGTTTAAGTACCCAGTACTCTAGGCACATGCAGTCTGCCTAGTGGAAATGACAAGTTACCTAACACTAATACAAATGAAGAATAAATACAAGTCTAAAATCTTTTAATCAAAATAGTTTTTGCAAAAGGTGTGACAAAATTTAGATGTTTTTAAATATTAGAAATATAACGTAATACATATCACATTTCTCCTAAGCACATTTGCTGTATTATTCATTCTACTGGTGATATTTGCAGAAATTAAGGTCTTCCAACCACACCTCCTTCACTATTCTGATTCTCACTTTTATGGATGTATCAATAAACCTTTTCTTTCAATCAAGCTTCCTTAACATCCATCTAAGATCCCCAGGCCATTTTTACTGATGGCATAAATCTATTATTCACATTCTTTGTTGGTCTTCTCTATTTCATGATATTCTTCCTGTTCACATTAGTTATGCCAAAGCCTATGCTATTTTCTAAAGGCAAACTTATAAACAAGCATATTTTGTGGAATTATGATAATTTTTCTCTTATTAAGAATACCTTCAGAACTTAACTATGTATATTTACTGTCACTGTGTTATATATGTATCCACTGCAATACCAATCATATCCTAGAAAGGTTGTGTCAATTTGACAAGCTGATACTATAATTTATATGAAAACATAAAGAGCAAATAGCCAAGGCAATCTGTGAGGACAGTTTATAGGACTTAAATTACCTGATGTCTAGACCTATATTAAAGCTATACTAATTAATCCAATGTGGTATTGGCACAATAATAGATAGATCACCCAATAGGGAACAGTCTAGAAATACTTTACACATTAATCATTTCCAGACATCTGGGACACTGCCACGCAACGGGAAAAGACAATCTTGTCAATAAACTGTGTTGGGTCTATAGAATATTTACATAGTAAAATAAATAATTTTAACCCCTAACTCAGAGCATGCACAAAATCAATTTCAGATAGATTTTGATATAAATATGAAAAGCAAACCAATAAAGTTTTTAGAAATATATATGGGGAAATATGTTTATGTTGTTGATATAAGCAAATATTTTAAAATTAGACTTAAAAGTGCTAACTTTAAGGAGAAATTGATAAATAAGACTACATTTGAATGAAAAATATCTTTTAATAATAATATACACAAATAGGGTAAAAGACAACCAACAGGGAGGGAGAAAATATTTTCAATACATATATCTAAAAAGAGACTTGCATCCAGAACATATAAATCAATTGGTAAAAGACAGATAACTCAACAACAATGAACAAATTTCTATAAGAGGCAGTTTACAAGAGACTACCTGAATTGTTCATAGATAAAACAATGTGTTCAATTCTGTTAGTCATAATGGAAATGCAAATTACATATCTATGTACAAGAACTAAATATTAACAGGAATAGTTAAAAATAACATATATATTTATAATAATTAAAAAATATGAGCAATACCAAATATTGGCTAGAATATGGACCATCTTGAACTCATACTCATCATTTGTGGAATTATAAATTGGTACCATGATATAAGTACTTTATAAAATACTTTGGTTATATCTACTAACGGTGCCCATATATATACCTCTGACAAAGGAATCCAACTCTTGACTTTTAAACAAATGAAATATGTGCATATGTTCACCAAAATATACATATACAAGAATGTTTATGCCATCACCACATTAATAGTAACATAAAATTGTAAATAACCCATTAACAATAAAAACGGATAAATATATACTGTGGTATAGTCAAACATAAGGGAACTATATAATAAAGACAATGAACAAATTTTACTACATTCAAAAATACAAGTGAATCTCCCAAAGTAAAAGTAAGCAAAACAAACAGGAAGCAAAATAGAATGGAATATTAATAGAATCACATATTTTTTCTTTTGAACATGTTTATTTTTTACTTAACTTGATTGTGATGACACCCCAAGTATTCTGTCTAAGGATTGCCTTTCTATAATAACGTGGGGACAGGTAGGAATGAATGATATGGGCATTCATGCTAGATCAGGTGACACAGATTGTTTATTGTAACATTCTGTTACACAGTTCATGTAGCAACTGAGATAGGCATTTCCATAATTTATTTTACTTTATTCTTATATATTGAAATATCATCTATTCTTATTTTTTAATGAGAATACAACAAACACTGATTTATTTAGGTACCATTTTGCTGTAAAAATCTCATCCAAATGTTTGCATAAGAAAACTGTTATGGTATAAATATCCATCTCAATGATACCGTTAATTTTTATTTTAGCAACTTGGGAAACTTCCTTGACAGGAAAAATTAGTAGACTTCTAGTTTCTCTATGCAACAATCTTTTTGAAGTGACTGAAATGTTTATGTCTATGATTTCATTGTTTTTATTTCCTGCCAAAACTTCGCACTGATCTGAATACCAAGAAAGGCAGTTGTTTCCATTACTTAATACTTAAATTTTATTTTGTTTCCTTTTGCAGAAGAGAGAAAGAGAGATTGATTTGAGAAAAATTTTAAATTCCATGGGGTATTCTAACATTTTCAGAAATCATGAGGAATTTAGTTTTTATCAATCACATTATTCACATTATTTTTAAATACTAGGCAGGAACAGTTTTTTAATGAAAATAGGAATTTTAACTATTTAAAAATAATATATTGAATAATCTGTATTTAATTTTAATTTATATCCTTTATTCTGGTGCAAATTTAAGTGTCTGATAAATATTTTTGAAGTAATGATTTTATTTGGAAAAACATTGTTGTTTATAAGTTTAAAAGGTACACAATATATAATTACAGTACACAATGTTACTTTTATATTTCCCATAGAAGAATAAGTATGACAGTTAATCTCTGCTAGAAAAAGTTTGGAAATTTGGAGGGTTGTGTATAATTTTCCATAGTAATAAAATAAAAGAATAATGAATTAGTATGATCTACATCAAATGTATCTAAAACTAGAATAAGAACCATCACTGGGGAGGAGATTTATTTCTGGAATGATGGCTGAGGTGCTCTATGCATGTGTTCGCCAATGAAATAACCATAAATGGTAAAAGTATTTTTAAAAATTAGCTAAAGTATCTGAGAATTGTCCGAAGGGCAAACTCCAATTGGTGAAACATTTATTTAAGAATATCTGTGAAATCTACTTAAGATCAAAGAAAGTCTATAACATTTGAGCCACAACCCACTCCCTTCCCCATTACCCCTGACCCAGTGTGAAAAGAAGTCCATTCCAGGAACATGTGGCTAAAAAAGCAGGATTCTGCCTCTCTGCAGTTCTCAGTTCAGTGCTGTGATATATTCCCAGGATGGTTGGGTTGTTGGCCTTTCTCATCTCCCCCAGCTATATATTGCAGAGGCTAATTTCCGGGCAAGTTTGATCAACAGGCCATGGTTTCATTCTTCCATGCAGCCCCCATGCATTGGAGAAAAGCTCTACACAAGGTGGTACAGGAAAGAAATACTAAAACTTCAACTGTCCTTGTTTCAGCTCACTTATAAAGTGGTATTTGTTGCTAGAAGGGTCAAACTGAGAAGACCAGGGCTTTCCACACCTTCCCAAGACTCTGCTTATAAAGAAGCATGTCGCTATGAGAGAAGCAGCTATCTAGGAGAGGCAGACCATAAGAGAAAGCTCCAAAGTGCTCCTCAAAATAACTGGCTTTATTTGTAGGCCAGTGTGGGTCTTTATATATAGCCCACCTTATATATCGCATATATACTGATTTTATATATAGCATAATTCAAGTCTGAGGGTGCTCTTGAAAACAATCGGGATTTTGGTGGTAATCAACTAAAGGGAGGCTGGTAGCTTCAGAAAAGAAACAAGTAAACTGCAGACCAGTCAGATTACCAGAGAATGTTAGGAAAAGAGGACATTGTAAAAAAAAAAAATAGAACAATCATGCAACAATGAACGGAACCTCACTGCTGGCTGTGATGCCAGCAGAAACAGATAGCTTTACAGAAGGAAAGAGATGCTCCAAGAAAGCCCTTTTATAACCACTGTCATCCCAGGATGACTGTTCACAGGTTCAAAGGTGAGTTTTCTAAGTGGTGCATCAGGGCCTCACAAAGTGCAGGAAATAGAATTTAATAGGCAATCCAGGCAAGTCATTAAACTAATACATGAACAAACGACAATAACAACAACAAGCATAATAGGAAGGGGAAGTTAGTATAAAGAATTCCTACATTGTGTTATATAAAATGTCCAGTTTTGAAAAGAAATTATGATTCACATGGAAACCAGAAAGTGTGAGCCACACATAGGCGAAAATAGAGGGCAATAGAACTGCGAGAGGGACCAGATGTCAGACTTAAGAAAGATTTCCAAGTAGTCATTATAAATATGTTAAAAGAACTAAGAAACACTGCACTTAAATTGGACTTTAGGCCAAATGGACCCAACAGACATTTACAGAATATCATATGCAACAACTGCAGAATATACGTTTTTCTCATCAGCACATGTAACATTCTCCAAGATAGACCATATGTTAGGCCACAAACAAGCCTGAATGAATTTTTTAAAAACTGAAATCATATCAAGTATTTTCTTACACTATAGAAGAATAAAACTAGAAACAAAACCAGAAGGAACTCTTGAAAATTTACAAATGCATGAAAATTAAACATGCTCCTGAATGATGTTTGGGTCAATGATAAAATTAAGCCTGAAATTGAACATTTTTTTGAAATGAATGAAAATTAAAACACAATATACCAAAACCTTCAGGATATAGCAAAAGCAGTGCTAAGAGACAAGTTTACATAGTTAAATGCCTATATTAAAAAAATAGAAAGGTCACATATAACAACCTCATGTTGTACCTCAAGGAACTGGGAAAACAAGAACAAACCAAACACAAAGCCAGTAGAAAGGAGAAATAAAAAAGATCAGAGCAGAACTAAATGAAATTGAGGCCAAAAAAACAATACAAAGAATCAACAAAACAAACAGTTATTTGGAAAAATAAATAAAATTAATAACTGGATGAACCAAGAAAAGAAGAAAGAAGATATAAATAAACACACTCATGGGAGCTAAATAATGTGTATACATGGACATAGATAGTGAAATAAGAGAAATTGGAGACTCAAAAGGGTGAGAGGGTGGCAGGAGTTTGAGGGATGAGAAATTATTAATACTTAATGGGTACAATGCACATTATTCAGGTGATGGGTACACTAAAAGCCCAGACTTCACCACTATGCAGTGTTAAACACCAAACGAAAGTGTACTTGTACACCTTAAATTCACACAAATAAAAATAAAAACATAAAAATAAATAAAAATAAAATTGAACCATATATTGTTTTTAAAAAATAACTAAAAGAAGCCATCTTTAACAAAATAAAGGAAAATCTGATGTGATGTCTTATCAAATATAGAATCTCAAAAAAGATATAGAAATTTCAAACAGAAGAACCAAATGGTAATTCTGGTGTTGAAAAACTCAAAAACTTAAATAAAACAATTTACTAGTGAGAATCAACAGTAGATTTCAACTGGAAGAATAAATCAGTCATCTCAACAGACACAGAAAAATCACTCAATAAAATTCAACACTCCTTCATTATTAAAAACTCTAAATCAAAAGTAGGGATAGTGGAAGTTTCCTGAGTATAATAAAGGACATCTACAAAAACTTCACAGCTAATATCATACCTAATAACTGCTTTGGACTTAATGTTTGTGTCAACCCAAATTCATATGTCAAATCCCTATTCCCAATGTGGTGGTATTTGTAGATGAGGATTTTGGTAGGTAATTAGGTCATGAGAGGGTGGTCCCCATTACGAGATTAGTGCCCTTGTAAGAGACCACAGAGAGCTTGCTTCCTCTCTCTGCTTTATTCTTTGTGAAGTAAAAAAGGGAAAATAAAATTTCAGGACCTTCTAAATTTATTATGCCAAGGAGAAAAGTTGAGCCCTGGAAACTGACTTGTGTAACACAACTGTTTTTCTTCTCTCGTGCATGATCTTTGCTTCCTGACTTTTGTGTTGAGAATGTTATACATATACATTAACTGGACTTCCTATTCTTTATTCAAATTTAGACTAAGTGACATTGGAGATAAAGACTCTTGTAATTATTAGCTTCTTACAACAGAATGTTAAGCAACCCTCTTAGAGTATAATCAATAGTAGACAATCAAATCTTATATCTGTATGTTAGCCTTTATATGGAAAATATAATTCTATTCAGCATGTCTGTTTTTTTCCTGTATAAATGATCTCCACCTATCCCCACATAAGGAGCATTGATCATCATTCTTTGGTATAGGTCTATTCCCCAGATTGCCACCCTCACACTTTCTGCTTGAATAAACTCTTTTAACTGAATCCTGAGCCTTTTAATACTTTTAGGGTGACAAAGAATACAATGAGAAGATGGTTATCTGAAAGCTTGGAAGCAGGCCCTCACCAGACAGGGGATCTGTCAGCAGCTTGATCTTGGACTTCCTAGCCTCCAGAACCATGAAAAATAAATGTTTGTTGTTTAAGTCACCCAGTCTATGGTAATTTGCTACAGCAGCCCCGAACTGGCTAAGACAATGGCAAAAGACTGAATATCATCCCCTAAGATCAGACACAAGTCACTCTTGCTATTTATATTCAATATAGAGGCTCCATCCATGGAAATTAGTCAAGAATTTTTTTTTAAAAGCATCCAGGTTGGAAAAGAAGAAGTAAAATTATTTCCACTTGCAGATGGCATGATCTTGTACATAAAAAATCCTAAGGCATTTATACCAAAAATACAAATCAGTATACAAAAAGCAATTTTATTTCTACATGTTGGCAATGAAAAATCCAAAAATGAAATAAAAAAAGAAGACATGCATTGTAAGGCTGACTTAATATTGCTAAAATAAAAATATTAGCCAAATTGTTGTACAGCTTGAAAGTAAATTCTATCAAAATTCCAACTTATTTTTTGTGTAGAAATTGAAAACTGATCATAAAATTCATATGGAAATTAAAGAGACCCTGAATAGCAAAAACAATGTTGTAAAAGAAGAAAAAACTTTTAAAAACTTACTACAAAGCCACTGTAAACAAGTGTGTGAGGTACTGGCATAATATAGACAGATAAATAAAATTTACCTGAGAGTCCATCAATTGACACTCACATTTACAGTAAATTTATTTTGAGAGAGTATGGAAAGTATACCTGAATCAATAAAAAAGGAGACACAGTTTTTACTAGGGCCAAGTCACAGAAGAAGTCAGTCAAGAACAAATTAGGGTATAGGGTTAAGAAATGAACTTTTGGATATTGGAGCAAAGGAAAGAGACATAAGTACTAGAGAATGAGTTGACCAATATAAGATAAGGACACTCCCAGACGTCCATTTTGCAGTAAGTAGTCTTAACTAAGAAGTCTTGGTTTCCTAAAGGCAAAAAGAAGCATTATCATATATTATAAATGAATAATCACCTAATTTATTAGGCAATTTATTTTGGAGACTGTGGGTACATGGCAATGTTGTACATAATTGTTTAAAAACCTGTTGTGTTTTATTCCAAAAATAATTGGAATTGTTCAAAAGTGATTTGGTTCCTCAAAATGGTAATTGCTCTAGCAGTGGTTAATTTAACTGAGAGTCAGCACTCCCTAGGGAGTACATAGTTTTGTTTTATAAATAGGAAATCGTTTGCCAGCACTGCAAATTAAACAGTAATAGGTCATGAAAAAGAGGATTATCCTGAAATAAGTTAACTGTCATAAGTAAAGTAGTGGAACTTATAATTAAAGCATAAAAGATATTTATTAATGTGCCACATTTTCCCTATTAACAAAAATAAAGTCATCAGAGTTAAGGATCTATAGAGTTAATCCAACCTTACTTCTGAAATAATATCAGTTGTGATTGGAATTGAATTCAGAATAGACACTGAAAATGACACCGGCTTACTATAATAATATCCCTGATTCATTGGTTTTCTCATTTGGTAAATTATAATTGATCATGCATGTTGAGGGCACCAGGATTTATGCCTAAATTTGAATTTAAAACTGGTGAAGTTACTATATAAGTTTACTTGTGTCATTGAAAAGAAAATAGTCAGAATATGTTTTTTCTAATAAAACAGCCTACACAATTTATATTGTGATGAAAGGGGTTAATCAAATTAATGTATAACACGTCAACAAATAGCATTTTCGAACATAAATATATTCTATAGATTAAATAAAAATATAAAGGTTTACATATTTTTATTAAAAGTTATATTCCAAGGAAATTAAAATTGGTCTTTATGGCTATTATTGGCTTAAAAACACAGGCATAATGTAAAATATGCTGAATTTCTTATTTCTTTTTAATAGGATAGACCATTTAACTAACATCTTTCCTCATCAATCTTGTCTTTTTGTTCTATGCTACTGTACTTACCAAGATGTCAAGGGTCTTCACTGATCTCTCATTTACTGAGGAGGATTATGATCAGCTGAGGACTGTACAAATTCAAAGTTCTTGGTATGAGATACTCTATATTCCTAAGGCTTATTAAACACTATGGTGCATCTTTTTTTTTAATTTTAAACAAGAGTCCAGAAAAAGCTTTAGATTTAAAATTTCCAGTAAAATATTATGATAAATGCTACAGATAGAGGACTCAAACACGGTCCCTATAAATAGTGTAGTGAAGGGACCTATGAACACATCATCAATACTGAGTTCTAAATACTATGATTGAAATATATAAAGCATCAACTGATAGCATAGAGAGAAAGAGTACAAAAACATCAATTTGTCACATATTGTTATGTAATTTATTTATAATAAATCAGATTATTTTCATAAAACAACACATAATACCAAATATCTTAGAAGACTACATAACAAATATGATATTGCAATAAAACTAAAATTCTGTCAAAAATATTTGATGTTTTTAAACAAACATAGCATTAAGTTTGCCACTTCCACTTTTCAGTCACTTGATCTTTTCTGTATGTTATCATACTACATCTACTAAAATATACTAAATTTTCTTGCCCAACATGTTTCCAAATACATTTTAATTTCTTTTAATCTGTGATAACATGCTGTGAAAATTTTCAGAACTAAAGTTAATGATCTCTGCAAATAACTTTTGTTTAAGCCATGGATTTTAAAGACATCTATCTCATTAACTATGCTGATAGTTATATATACACATTTTCTTTTTTAAAAATTAATAAATGTATTCAGACACTTTTTGTTTTACAGAAAAATTGAGCAAAAAGTAGAGTTCCCATATATTCCCTCATGCTTTACCCTAGTTTCCTCTATTATTAATATCTTGCATTAGTCTGGTACATTTTTTAAACTGATGAGCTAATATTAGTACATTATTATTAACTAAATTCCATAGTTTACATTAGAGTGCACTCTTTGTGTTTTATCTTCTATGGGTTCGGACAATGTATAATGATTATATCCACCATTACACTCTCACACAGAATAGACTCACCACTCTAAAATTCCTCTTTGCTCCACCTATTCACCCTTCCTTTCCTTACCCTGGACCCCTGGTGACCCTGCTGTTTTTCCTGCTTTCATAGTTTTGCCTTTTCCAGAATATCATATTGTTGGTGTCATACAGTATGTAGCCTTTTTCAGATTGGCTTCTTTCACTTAGAAGTATATATTTAAGGCTCCTGTATGTCTTTTTATGGCTTGGCAACTCATTTATTTTTATTGCTGAATAATATTACATGGTATAGGTGCTTCACTATTTATTCCATTCTTTTATCAAAGTACATCTTGGTTGCTTCCAAGTTTTGACAATTATGGATAAGACTGCTATAAACATTGTGTGCAGATTTTTGTAAAAACATGTTTTCAAGTCACTTGGGTAAATACCAGAGTATGATTAGTTTACTATACCAAAGAGTGCATTTAGCTTTGTAAGAAACTGCCAAATTGTCTTCTAAAGTGGTTGTAGCATTTTGCATTCCCACAAGCAATAAATGAGAGTTCCTGTTCCTCCACATTCTTGCTAACATTTGGCATTGTCAGTGTTTGGGATTTTAGCCATTCTAATATGTATGTTATGATATCTCATTGTTGTTTAATTTACAATTCCCTAATGACATAAGCTGTTGAGCATCTATTCATTTGCTTAAATACAATCTGTATATCTTCTTTGGTGAGGTGTCTGTTCAGATCTTTTGTTCATTTTTTTTTGGTTGGGTTGTTTGTTTTCTTACTGTTGCCTTTTAGGAGTTCTGTGTATATTTTGAATACTATACCTTGTCAGATATGTGTCTTGCATATATTTTCTCCTAGCTTTTAACTTATAAAGCCCATGGACCTCTATTGAAAGGACCATCTTTATAAGTTTACTTTTGCCAAGTTTTGTCTATACTCTTGCATGAGGACCTAAGGGACACTATGTTCTGTCATTACTATGACTAAGATAATCTGTCTACTCTTCACCCTCTGTCTCCATAACAGCATCATTTGAGTTCCATGACATACAAGCTGCAAATAACTCTTGGGACCAACCTCCTTATTTCCATACACTCAACAAAGACCCTGGTCTCTATGGCAGGATTTTCCTAGCACATTTAATGTACAGAATATTCATGCTAAACCTGACCCTGATTATTATGAAAAATCTTCACATTTGAAAGCAAGTAACATATTCTCAGTCAGTGTAATGGATTGAGTTGTGTACTCCATGATAAATTACCCTAATTTAGCAGTCCCCAACCTTTTCGGCACCAGGGACCAGTTTCGTGGAAGATAATTTTTCCACAAATGGTGGAGGTGGGGGGAGGCAGAGCTCAGGTGGTAATGTGAGCGATGGGGAGTGGCTGTAAATAGAGATGAAGCTTCAATAGATACTAGCTGCACCACTCACCTCCTTCTGTGTGGCCCCATTCCTAAGTTTGATGGAAGACAATTTTTCCATGGAAAGGGGGTTGGGGACCACAGTCCTAATTGACCACATTTGACCAAGAAGGAAATCCAATACATAAACAAAGTATTTTTCCAACTCCAGCCAAGTATCATAAGAGCCCCACAGGAACACTGCTCATGCACTCAGAAATACATACTTTCACATCTGCTTCAGTCAACAAAGGAATACTAAGTGGCTTTTGCAGCCCCATTGGACAAGTCTCCTCCTCTCTGCACTTCACAGATTGGCCGGGCATTGTTTATTATCCCTAGCAGTGGACATCACCAATTAAGAACTTATTTCTAGGTTCATCTGATTATAATTGTTCTTATTTTATGATAAATTCTAACCAAGGAAATCCATATTATCCCCACCCTAAAATGTATTTCTATCAGGTTTAAATACTAGACTAAATTCCTCAGAATTTCAGCAATGGGCTCGACATCTTAACTTCCATGAATAGAGAGTTGTCATGTGCATTATCTCCAGATTGCCAAGTATATCTATGTAGGTGTTAACTTTTATGACTGGACAGGGGAAGAAAACTATGTCAAGCTGTGAACTACATGAATAGTTTTCCCAGCTGCAGAGAACCTGAAAGATGACAGAGTGAAATGGACTTTGCTTGCCATTATTGGCTTTAAAGATGAAGGAATGGGTCATGAACAAAGGAAGGCAGTGGTCTCTAGAAGCTGTAAAAGACAAGGAAAGAGATCATCCCCTATAGCCTCCAGAAAAGATTATAGCCCTACCAATGCCTCAATTTTAGCTCAGTGAGACTTGCATCATATTTCTAACTCACACAACTATAGGATGACAATATTTTGTTCTTTTAAGTCTTTGAGTTTGTAACAATTGGCTGTGGCAGCAATCGAAAACTAATATAATACTTGAATTAATTCCCAGCATGGCAGAAAAATAAATGAACCAAAGCCATTTTGACTTCATCATCTACTCAGAAATAATTATTCTTCATGGATTGTAAATCCAGTGATGTGAAAGTTAGTGATGACCATATAACTGATCACACTTTGAAGGAACTCAGTAGGTAAAATGCAAGCCATAGGTCCTGGTACTTAAAAGGTTCTCAATAACTAATATTTACACTATTATTAGAATTACATAGGGCTTTCCTTCTAATCTCTCTCCTCTCGCTTTTACTTGCAATATTCATTAATTTATTTAAGTTTTTAAAATTCTTTTATACAATAAATATTTATTAGATTTATATTATGGCTCAGGAATTATTCCATGTGCTCAAACTACAAGATTAAAATAGACAATATTCTTATGCTTAAAATGTATATATTGTAGAAGGGGCTGATGATAAATACAAAAACACATACATGTATAAGATCGTGTACTGCAGGGTCCTTTTTTCATGCTGTGTGTATCTCTCTTATCTCTCATTATATTAATAGTGCTTTTTTGATAAATTTAATATAGGCTTTATTCCATATACTGCACATTGTTCAGTTAAAATTTTATAAACAGCAAAATGTGATTATGGAAAAATATCTATTGTCTGTTAGGCAATCAGATGACTGCAGATTTGTTTTCTCAAGAGACCTAGCCCTGAATAATCTGTGAGAATGGAGATGATGGGACAAAATTTGCCAGGAATTAAAGAGATTATAGAATGAGTGTTCCAAGACCTAGTGGCTGTATCACATATCACATTTTTTAGAAAATGTTTAAGCAGTCCAGAAGTACAATACCTGATATCACTGGTGATCATTTCCGACAGCCAGAGAGCAGCCTCTTTTACTTTTGCAATGTTCTGATGGTGTTCAACTTTTATTTATGATACCACGCTATTAACGTGTATCAGGAAACCTATCATGAGCTTGTTCTAACTACGAATTTTATATTAAAATATGCTTTCACTTCTAAAATAACTATTTTACATCTTTCCTTCACTTCTGAAATCCCATATTCCCTTTTCTCTGCTCTTATTTCCCACTGCCATCTGATCACAAGGCCATCTAATATATTGAGAAAACATAAACAAGTAAATGGGATGGTTCATCTTCCCACAACCAAACATACAATCATCTCTCTGTGGCCATGCTCTTTGTATTCCTTCCTGCCACAAAAGATGAAATGTTCATACTCTGGAACACAGCACTAGATTTCATCTATTTTCACTTTATCATGTACTCACCCTTATAATTATCTTATTTCTATCTTAAATTGCCAAGCTATTTCTCTTTATTAGATGATTCTCATCAACCTAAAAACATACTGGATCCAACTTTTATTTTATTACCATTCCTTGCTCCACTGCAGGGTAAAACTGTTAATACGATCTTTTGTCTATGATTGATGTTTGTAATTGCTTCTCATTTTCTCTTAAATAGCAGTGTATTCCATCTGTTCTACCCCAGGAAATTGCCCTTTTCAAACTTATCATTGATGTCTACATTGATAAACACAATATAACTCTTATTTTTATTTAAACTATGTTTAAAATTTGACTCAGAACAACTCCTCCTGTCTTCAAAGAATAAACAATAAAATTATTTCATGGAATTTTATTTGTTTAAATCTTTCTAAATTTTATCCCAGTTACTTTTAACTAAGTGATCTGGCCTTTTAAAAGAAATGGCTGATCTAAAGAAGCTTCAAAAGGCTGGCATATCAGAATCAAGATAGCTTCCCTATTACCAACGACCAAGGGACAATGTGATACCTAAATGCAAGAGAGAAAGACGGAATCCTCCATCTCTCAAGACTGAGCACCGGCTTTGCTATTCTCCTTGGTATCTGGCTTTTCCCAGACGCAGTGAGGCCCATGGCTCAATGGGTGGGAACCCACCCAGGAAAATAATATTCACAGGACCTGCAAGTGTAATTAAAACATTTTAGAAAGCATACTTCCTGGGTTTTTTTTTTTGGAAAGTTGGTGACTGATTTTTTACTTTTTTAACTTAGTACGGAAAAACTGCAGGCCCACCAAGCCAAGAAGATCACCTAACGCAGCCCCAGAGATTTGAATCCTGGTGCTCAAAGAGTGACAGGTCTCTGGCGGGGCTGCCTGGACTGTACAAAGCTACATTGTCACAACCATCAAGCTTAATTCAGGGACACCGGGACAGAAAGAAACATCACTGTAGGGAAGAGGAGATGTTTACAGTGATGTTCTATGAACATGATATTTACCACAAGAAGAGTAAAAATGCTTCTATAAGTCTAACCACACACATTGAATTTCTGGGGCTACTTCAGTGCTTCCAGAGATACGGCTGATAATGCAGTCACTACAAAGCAACATGAGCTCAGTCCCTACTCGGTGATGTAGGGTCAGTAGAAACAGCAAATTTCTTCTTTATGTGTTTAAAGGTATATGTCTAAATTGGAAAAGAAACAGTTCACCAAGAGTAATTTTAATGGTAAATAATTGGGTAAAATCTAATCATTAAGAAATGCAGAATTTAATTTGATTTGTATTCCAAAACAGCAGTCCCCAAACTTTTTGACACCAGGGACCGGTTTCAGAAGACAGTTTTTCAGCCTCGCCACCTTGGCTACACCTCAGATCGTCAGATGTTGGATTCTCATGGCGAGCACACCCAACCTGCATCCCTCACGCGTGCAGTTTGCAGTGGGGTTCGCACTCCTATGAGGGTCTGATGCCCCCGCTGATGTGACTGGCGGCAGGCCTCTCCAACGGCGGTGCGAGCGACGGGGAACAGCAGTGCCTGCAGGTGGGGCTTCGCTCTGCTGCTTGATTGCTGCCGTGTGGCCCGGTTCCCGACTTGCCGTGATGCGGGGGTGGTTTTGGGGACCACGGTTCTATAAGAAGTTACAACATATGTTATAATTGTTAAAAGTCAATTTCCCCCCTAGGTGATAAATGAGAAGGGGAATTATTTAATAATTTTTAAGATGTGCACTTAGTTGATCTGTGCCGACAACATTTACAAAATATATTTCAACTACAAATTTTAAGAAAAAATTTTCTCATCTCTAATGGAAATAAGCTAATAATTATCAATGGACCATTACTTACAGGGCGATATGATAGATAATAGAACAATGATCTAGTAAAAGATATAAGGAAGAAACTAAGTGTATAAAAAATAAATTGTGTGTAACACTTTCCATTGATACTCACAAGTCTGTTAAGAAGGCAGTATTTGTGTTTCAATGCCATTTATAAATGTATGCAAACTGTGGATCTTTTTCAAAGCAGTAAATTTCATAACAGCAGAATCTCTCCTTAGGTAACAAAGGGGTTTTGGAGAGCAATAACTAGGTGAGGTACAAAGTATCCTGCCTATTATGGGGAGACAGACTGTATGTAACACAGTTCCTATTACATAGATCTGCTGTTTTCCATTCATAAGACAGTTTAAAATGCGCTGTTACATGTTTGTTGGCCATTATTCTGTCTTCTTTTGAAAAGTTTCTGTTCATGTCTTTGCCCGCTTTTTAATGGGGTTGTTTTCTTCTTGTTGATTTTTCTAAGTTCTGTATAGATTCTGGTTATCAGCCCTTTATCAGATGTGTAGTGTGCAAATATTTTCTCTCATTCTGTAGTTTGTCTGTTCACTCTAGTGATAGTTTCCTTGGCTGTGCAGAAGCTTTTTAATTTGATCAGGTCCCATTTATGTATTTTTGTTGCTGCTGTGATTGCTTTGGGGGTCTTCTTCATAAATTCTTTGGATAGGCCAATGTCTACAGAGTTTTTCCAACATTTTCTTCTAGAATTCTTATGGTTTCATGTCCTAGGTTTACATCTGTTATCCATCATGAGTATATTTTTGTGAAAGGTGAGAGGTGCAGCTCCTGTTTCGGTCTTCTACATGTGCTACACAATTTTCCCAGCACCATTTATTGAATAGGGATTCTTTTCCCTAGTGTATGTTTTTGTGTAGTTTGTCAAAGACAAATACATGAGTGGATTAATAAAATGTGATATATGTGTACCATGGAATACTACTCAGCCGTAAAAAATAATTGTCAATTAATTCCTCTGGTATTATCCTGGATGGAGCTAGAGCCCATTATTCGAAGTGAAGTATCACAAGAATGGAAAAACAAGCACCACTGGTACTCACCATCAAATTGGTACTAACTGATCAAAACTTATGTGCACACATAGAAATAATATCCATCAGGGTTTGGGCAGCTGGGAGGGGGTTGAAGGGGATGGGTAAACTCACACCTAATGGGTGCGGGATGCACTGTCTGGGGGATGGGCATGCTTGTAGCTCTGACTTGGGTAATGAATAGGCAATATGTGTAATCAAAGTGTTTGTACCCCCATAATATTCTGAAATTTAAAAAGGAAAAAGGGAAAAAAAAGAAAAAAATGATGTTACAAGATGAAATATTATGCACAATTAAATGACAACGGCTTCCTAAAATTAAAAATAAAAAAAATCACATAAAATAATTTACTAAATGTAAAATTTCTAAAAACTGCAAAATGTTGGATAACTAGTCCTTTTAGAAAACTAGAAAAAACAATATTGGATTTCTCCATGGAGTGGAAAATCCAGTGTTCCAAGATGAAGTGTATTTAACAGAATTATCTATTAGAAGACTAATGACAAAAAATATAAACTCAAGGTGAAGAGCTTAGTCTTTTAGATTAACATAAAGAGTCAATAGGTATTGCTAACTATTAACATATTAGCTTACATTAAACTAATATTTATGATATTGATGCTCAGTGCTTCATATTAACATAAAGAGGACAGCAAAACATTCAGTTAATTTAGCAACTATTCAAGATTCCTCATTGTATCTTAGTGAAATTAATAGCTATTTCAAATTAATAGTATATTCTAGAATTTTACATTTGCCTAATATTCTTATCTTGCAAAAAAACCAATAAACAGAAATAAATTAAGTTTAAATTACACTTTGGATTCATAATATTGGTGTATATATTATGTATTTTAGTTGAAACATTCTCTTATGGTAAAAAATGTGAAAATAATTTCAATTTAAAAAATATCAATGATGGTGAAAATAATTTCAAGTTAACATATTGTATAATTTAGAAAAAAATATTAAGGTTATAGCCTTACAATTTTTAGAAAACATAAAATTACAAATGTAATATTTTGGTACATTTAAGAATGAAATCATTTCATCTCATGATTAATTGTCTAATAGGTACTAATCCCATTCCTAACTACTCTGCCCTCATGACTTAATTATCTCCCAAAGTCCTCACCTCCAAATACCATCATATAAGGGATCAACCTTTAACTTATGAATTTTGGGGACAGACAAACATTTAGTCCATAGGATAAATCAAAAAATACAGTTAACTTTTATATTAAATTAAACTTTATGTTATTGATGATAAAATGGACAAACCACATGAAGAGTAGATAAGTAAAAATAAACAGCAATTATATACATGTATAATTATATATAATTTTATACATTTGTTATATATATGTACCTGATAGAGATGCCAATTACAATGAGTGAGTATATGTATATTTTCCAATTACTGGTGTCACAGCAAATAACTATTTGAAATACAATTAAACTACACAGTTTTTCACACATTACAATAAATTGTATAGATGGATCAAGTATTTGCATATCAGAAATAAATCTATAATAGTATCAAAATAAAATAAATTAGATAACACTTAATCTAAGTTAAGAAAGCTTGCTTAAATATAGTTATATATGGTCAATAGATCATTGAAATACATTTTAATATGCTAAAAAAGTATAAATAAAATATAATCAAAAAAGGAATATTTTGTTATGCATATTATAAAGTGATAATTTACTTTCTTTGGTAAGAATTCTAACAAAAAGTACAGAAAAAACTCAATATGAGTGGAATATTGTCACAAGTCATCAAGTCACAAAAGAAAAAAAATAAGAAACTATTTGTCATTAGATATTGAAATCACCTTCTAAAATAGACACACTAGAATCAATCAAGTAATTGTAGAGACACATAAGCAGTAGTGTTAAAACATTGAGCATCTTATAAACGATGTATACAAATAGGGAAACAATATAATGAGAAAAAATTATTTGATGTCTTAACTTATAACAATTTTAACAAGATTATAAAAGATCAAGTGCTTTTTAATAGTGAAAATTAAAGAACTTATAATGACCCAGTAATGTGGCCTTAGTTAAGTAAATTATGAATTGTATCTTTTTATCTATACTGAAGGATCATCCTTTGTCTCTCACATTGTACATGGTCTACATGGGTCTAAATGCTATAACCTCTGCATTTTCCAGTTTCCCATTAAATAACCTTAAACCCCTATCTGATTCCAAGACTTGCCATCCTTTCCTGCCCTAAATTCCTCTTAAATCCTAATCTCTTTCCAGACTCTGGGGAATCACATTGCTGTTTCTTTTGCTTAGAAAAATTATTTAATTATTTTATCCTCTGGCTAAATTATCTTGACCATCTAGAAATGTTCAAAGGAAAGAGGGATATAATGAATAGTTTTGGTGGTTTCTTCTGGTAGAGAGACACATTTAATTAGTTATTAAGATCTCTGGTACTTGAAATATTCATTATATATTCAAATTTAGTTGGATAATGAAAGAAATTTATTTCACATTATTTATTTATAGCAATTATAATTCAACTGCTAATGTCAAGGACCATGGAAACTACATATGAATAACTGGGTAATTAATTTAATACCAAAGAAATTGATAATTTGATGGCTTGCTGACTTTCTTGGAAAGCTAAGGAAATATCGTAGCATTAGTTCTTGCTACTGCAGCACACTAGAAATTATTGTGTAATATGGTGCCTTCCAGTACTGGATTTGAATCTAATATCTGCCACAAAATCTACATTAACTTGGACAACATACTTGATATTACTGTATCTTTTTTCTCACTGTAGTAGGAGAATATTGACACCCTTCATGAAGACATTCTAACTGGCATAGAATAGCTTCTTTTATTTTATTTTTATTTTTGGTAGATGGGGGACTGGTATATCAATATTACTTTTAGCTGTATTTAAGTATATTTATATACTTACTCCAATATATTATTTCTATTTCTACAAACTGCTTTAAGGCTCCTTAACTTAAGAAAATTTTTAACAATATTAATACTGATACAAGAAAGTGGACCCCAAAAAGTGATCTGGCCTGAAGGCCAAGTGGGTTCTTGACTTCACGCAAGAAAGAATTCAAGAGCAAGCCCACAGAGTAAAGCAAAAGTAAATTTATTGAAGTGGTAAAGAAACAGAAGGAAGGCTGCTCCACAGGCAGAGCAGCAGCTGTTTCTCAGAGCAACAGAGAGTAGCCCTTTGTGAGTTTTCAGGGTCTTATTTTATATTTTTTAAATTTAATTTTATGTTGAGTAGAGAAAGGATTATTTATAAGATTTTTGGGAAAGGGGTGGGGAGTTCTTGGAGCCAAGGGTCCCTCTCACTTTAAACCATTAAAGGTAACTTCAGGGAGTTGCCATGGCATTAGTAAACTGTCCTGGTGCTGGTGGGAGTTTTTTAGTATGCTAATGTATTATAATTAGTGTATAATGAGCAGTGAGGGTAACCTTGAGGTCAGTTTTTTTGCCATTTTGGTTTTCGCAGGTTTTGGCTGGCTTCTCTACCACCTACTTTTTTATCAGAGACTTTGGTTCAGGTCTTATGACTCCTTATTGAGCAGGGCCTGCCAGTTCCCTATCCCAATACTTCCTATATTTATTTCCATTTTTTAAAAAATGCATTTGAAACTTCAGTATTTTGTCTCAAACTAGAAAAAAAAATTAACTGTGTTTAGAGCCTAATACAAAGGCCAATTAATGATTTCTTCTCTGTGAATCCTGGGGTGAAGGAGTCCAGAAGATTTGTACAGATTGTCTTAGTTCTAGGTTTAGAGCTTACAGTGTCCAGGTGGTTATATATTGTATTAGTTTATTGGGCTGTATTAATAGTGCCACAAACTGGGTGGATTAAGCACAATTTGTTTAACAGTTCTGGAGGCTAAAAGGTAAAAAACCAAGGTTCTGCCAGAATTGTTTCCTTCCCACAAGGAAAATTCTGTTCCATGCCTCCGTCCTACTTTTGTGTACCTTCAGGCATTCCTTGGCTTATAGATGGCAGATGGTGTTCTCCCTGTATTTTCCATCATCTTCCTTCTATCTCTGTCTATCTCTGTGTCTAAATTTTCTGTTTTTATAAGGACTTCATTCATATTGGTTTAGGGCCCATGCTAATGACCTCATCTTAACTTGATCATTTGAAAAGATCCTATTTCCCAGTAAGGTTACATTCACAGGTTCTAGGAGTTAGGACTTTAACATCTTTTGAGAAGGCACACAATTCTATCCCAAATAGCCACCTAAAACAAAAACTTTACTTGTCGATTACTTCCTATTTCTGACAAATCATAACTTTCAAGATTATAGCAGCCTAGGATTTACTGTTAAAACCTCCAATTGTATAGTTATATACTCTCAAGTGATTTGCAGTGCTAAAATGGTGATTAAAGAAATGAAGTCTAATTTCACTATGTTAATATATGGGCAGGATTTGGGATTTAATTATGTGAAAACCAGCTTGTAGTAATTGTAGAATATAGTCTCATATTTTCAACTACATACCTATCCCCCCCCAAAAAAAAGAAAGAAAGGCCTATGCTGTCCCATTAAATCCCAAAATATTTCATTGCATTGAAATCATATAAAGTGGTATTGCCCAACAAGTTACCTTTGAATAACATGAATCAGAAAAACACATTAATAAAACTAAAGAAGTGCCCAAAACATCTGGTACTCAGTATCAGAGAGCACCAAGTAAACAGAACTTGAGGCAACAAGATAGTGGCGAGAATATAAACAAATTGTAGGGCACCAGATTATATGGCTTTTTATGTTGGAGATTATTTTCCTAAATCTCAGGATAAGGCATAATGGCCTAGAAGAAAGCATAAACTTTGAGTTTGAGGTATTATCATGTGGGAAGGTAAGATTTTGTTTTCAGAAGTTACAAGGCATCCAGAATGTGAGGTACAGGAATCCTGGAAAAAGTGACACAGAGAAGTATCTTAGAATTCTGAGTGCTTTAATACTCTAGGTCATTGGTAAATTCCAAAAGAGCATGATGGTAAGAGGCCAAGAAAGCAATCAGAATGCACTTGCTAAGTGACTAAAAAGCTAAGAGCTTTCAATAATCTAATGTGTCAGGAGAGACAAAATTGGGCTGCAAGACAGGTAAAAAGAAAGGACAAAACACATACACACACACACACACCCCCATACACATGCATTCAGTTGAGACTTCTAAAGGGCTATGCCTTAAAATAAAATGTGAAACCAGAAAAAAGTAAGCCCTATGACACTGGCTCAAAAATTCTAGGTTGTTTTCTGAGACAAGTAATATTCCCTTACTCTAACTTCTGGCAAGGAGCCAGTTAATTATTCCCTGAAAGAAAATAAAAATATGTAGAGCTGTTTAAATTTTTTATATAGTGTGAAATTTAAAAAAAACTTCAGTATTAACATGAGAAAAAAATCAAAGTACTAAAAACCAAGAGAAAACCTTACACTATAAAGAGCTCTGTAGGTGATCTACATAATTAAGTCATCAGACGTGGAATCTAAAACAAACCTGATTACAGTAGTTTCCCCTAATTCATAGGGGATATGTTCTAAGACCCTCATTGGATATATGAATCCATGAATATTACCAAACTCTTGTGTATCCTGTGTTTTTTCCTTACTAACTTATGAATTTTCATCTTTTCACTTAAAGAAATCATTTATCGGCTTCTCTGGCATATCCAAATAGCCAGTGTCACTAATCAACAACTTCTGTTAATGTTTCTAGCCAGGGCAATAAGACAAGTAGAGGCAAGTAATAAGATTTGAAAATGGAAAAAAAATTGTAGTAATTGGCATATAAGATGCTTTTCTAGTAATCAACGAACTTATGTAAAATATACATTATTGGAAACAAGGAAAATGTAAATTTACACCACTTTGAGATAAATATAGAATTGGCTAAATTTTTTAAAATAATTAAATGAATATGCCACATTTAGGTAAGGATACAGAGAAACTGGAACGTTCTTACACAACTGTTTGGAGTGTGAAATTTACCAAAACTTTGAAAATTGCTTGGCTTTATATATTTACATTTAACATTTGGATGCCCTGTGATTTAGTGATTTTACTCATGGGTATACCCCCAACAGAAATGCATACCTACGTGTACAGTATTTCTGTCTAAGAATATTAAAGCAGCATTATTAGTGCTATCCAATACCAGAAAACAAAATAAATGCCCACTAGTTGTACTCTATTCACAAAATAGAATGTTATAAAGTAATGAAAGTGAAAAAACTATGAGAATCAACTTTGATAAAACTAACAAATACCAATTTTAGAACTGGAAGACAGACAGAAAAACAGTACAGTTTTATATTCCCAACATTTTAAGTTCAGTAACAGGAAAACCAAGACTGATGGAAGTCAGTAGTTAACTTTGGGTTGGAATTATGACTGGAGGCCAATATGAGGGAGACCTAAAATACTAGTTAACTATCATGCACTTCTAATTAGTGAACACTTTTGTAAATAATTTGTACCTTAATAAAAAGAGTTTAGTATTCAAAAAGGAAATCCTAGATTATCTTCCCTAACCATAGTGCAATTAAGTTGGAATCACACATACATATGTGTTTTTAAATTACGTTTAAATATAATAAATGAAAATGAAAAATAGAAAATGATTTGAGCTGAATGAGAATTAAATACTTAATATTAAAAGTCTGTGCAATATATCTCAAACCATGCTCAGAGGACACTTATAGCCTTAAAATGGTATGTTAGGAAAGAGGAAAGGCTGAAAAACTAATATTTTAAAATACTTAAGACCTGAAACCATTACCGGTTAAGTGAAACATATCCTTTTCAATCACTATAGAAAAAAATATGACATGTCCTTTTATATATTCTAGAACATATAATCCTAAAATACTGAAAAAACAAGAGTTGTACAATAAATTTTATTTCAATGTTAAGGAATTGGAGATGGAATGTATGTTCCATAAAATGACTGTCTTCTTTCAAGGTAAGAAAAGTAGAGGACTCTTGTCTCCCTGTCCCATGCCTTTGCCCTCCCTCATCTTTTTCCTCCAGGAGTATCCAGAGTGATCCTTGGATTGTGTGTGGGGGGGTAGTGGGGAGGAGAGAGAGAGAGATCAGAAAAAACTGATTATCAATAAATTCAAATTCGATTCGATCAGGGGTTAAGGGGTATGTATAATACAACAAAGTACTGATTTGAGTATGAAGAAAGACATAGACCCTTGAGAGGTCCATCCATGTCTCTGTTACAATTTAATGTCATTTCGTCTTCACTCTTTATCTGAACCTAAATCTACATTGCTGGGATGGTGTGTTGGTTGTCGATGTTTTATGCACTATTTACAAAATAATTTGTTTCAATGTTCAGTCTGTTACAGCCAAATACTTTTCACCAGAAAGGCAACAAAAGGAAAAACAACAATAGGAACAATGAAAGCACCCTAGCTTTCGTATGTTTTTTTAACTCATGTGTACTTCCATCATCATAACAGGGAAATAACCTGGTTTTATCTGGATTAGTGCTTTGTCATAGTATGCATTCAGTACAAAAATATGAAGATTCAGTTTGACTACTTAGACTTCCAGTAAGAAAGTATTGAAGGTAAGCATAACTTTCCTATTATGTTGTGAAGCATCATGTTTGACATTTTCTATAAGGAATGTAATATATAAAAGTGGCTATTAATGTTTAAATGAATTAATTTTCACTTCATATTACATTTATTTTCTATTTTCCCTATAACATGTGTGAAATTTATAATGAAATGCAGTAAAAACACTTCACACAGTTTTATTTTATATTCTCCCTTGACTAGGACTTATACAATGCTCTTGCTATGAAAGTATTTCAGCTCTGCCCACAACATAATATTTTTTGTGAATCTGTTTCAAAGGAATATTTTTCCTACTGTGGATTGTTTTAATTATTTGGGATTAAAAGCATTACCAATTGTTTCCTAAAATTTTTAAAAGCAGTCACATGAGAATCTGCACTAAAATTGACAGGTGTTTTGAGTCTTACTAATAAAAACACAGGACTATAAGTAGGAAGCATGTAATCAAGTAAATTGATTTATATGTGTGGATTTTTGTGTGATCTGATAAGTGAAAATTTTAAAATAAATTCAACTTCTCCTGACTTCCCAAGGATTATTTATCATACATTAAAGTAAACAGATTACCAGATTAATAGTATTAATTGAAGCTATCATTCATAGATACTATATATTTATATTATTGTAAAATATGCTACAATTTGAGGGCTTCATGTGAAAATACACTTATACATAAATCTATTCATATTTTACTGAATCTTTCCAGAGTGTTTGGCAAGCAGTTGTTTTCTGCAGTAAATATGCTGACGGATTTTAGTGGTCTTTTGAGTATAGCTCCCCATCTCATTTTATTGCTGTGATAAAATGTCAGCAAAATTGTATGCATTCTTTAATAGCCTCTAGAGAAAGATGAACTTAAATCAGAAAGTAACAACCATGATGATAAAAAACATATGTTTTGGTATTTTAGGTGTAATCATTTGTATTTGCTGAAGAGACATTTTGTATTGGGGATTCTCATGTTTATGAGTAAATAACACATATCTCTAGTTGAATATTTAGTGTGATAAAAACAAGTTTATTATATGTCCTATTATTTAATCTACTACCACCAATGAGTCTTCTCTGTAAAGCTTGTTTGGTATGTCACAGAAGAGTTAACACCTGTGATTTAGAGCAATATTTTCAAGAGTAATACTAATACAAATAAAAATGTGCATTCTTAGCTTCTTGCATTTGACAATGTCTCTATAAAGCTGTGTGTAGGCAAAAGGGTCCCATTGATGAAATAAATAATTCTAAAAAGAAAATTTTAAAAAGCTCCAAGTTTGTTGACATAAGAACTAAAATCTGATGGGCATTCTAAAACAAAACAAAACTATTATTATTACAGTGCTAATTAACATATCTTCCCATGAAGATTTAGATGAGGATATGTTAAGCATTTCATAACCACCTCTAAAATGTGAATTCCCAAATACAAAAATTGGAATCTTACAACTAAATAAACACATAGAGGTGTGGGTTTCTCATTAGGGTCTACCAATGTTGATTATTTTGCCTCTATGATGTAGATTTAACTTGCACACATCACTCACTTTATAGTGAACTAATTTATTATAATTTTGAAGTCTCATATCAGTAATTAGCTAATTTTGAACATATAGCCATCAACTGACAGAAGAGGAAATGTAGTGACATAAATAAAAAAAGATTAACAAAAAAGAAAACTTGTGTTTAGGGAAAACAAACAGGGAAGGAGAGTAATAGTGTCATCATAGAGAGTTGAGTAGATTTTGCTTGTACAAAAGGGAAACAAGCACAGCAGCAAAAAGCTTGGTAATGAAATTATGGTTTCCATACATAACAGAAAAAAAATAAATTATGGTTTCCAAAAATAAATAATAAACTTAAGGATATAATTGAAGATACCATTCTGAATATTAAATATATTAACAAAGAAAATATGAGAAAGCAGATTAAAAAGATCAATCCAAAATGTTTTCATATCTAAAAAATGAATTCAAATTATTTTGAATGTTTTCAGTCCAAAAAAGTTTACATATCCTAAAATAAAATTAGATATAGTTTTTCAACAATTTATATTTTAACATTTTTTCAAATATTGTATCTGCTATGTTTCATGTGATGTTTTTAAAAGTTTATGTTATTTTAAAGTAATGTTGAAAGTAACATGTCAAAATGTAAACTTTCAAAATTCCTGGTTGAGAATTTTATCAGTTAGGTATTTATGTGTAATAGTCCACTCCAAATTTAGTGGCTTAAAACAAAAAAAAAAACAACATTTTTTTTAGTTCATGATTATGACAATCAGCAATTAAGGTTGTGAACAGCTGGCTGGTTCTTCCTATCTCAGCAGAACTCCTGTATATACTGCTGGTATTAGCTATGAGTAAGCTGAAAGACTACTTTACAAGGTTGGCTGGAGCACATTAGTTCTCTGCTTGATGTCTTATCCACCCGTAGCCCAGGGAGGTATAAACACACATAGGTGCAGAGTTCCGAGCAATGTTGGAAAATTGCTGCATTCCATTGACCAAACCAAATTAAAAAGCCAACCTATATTAAAGGAATGGTAAAAATAGATTCAACTCCTGATTGGGAGGAACTTAAAGCAGCATTGCTAGTGGTGAGCATAGAGGAAGGAATGAAAAACTGCAGCCATTGTTGCCATATATCCCCCTACCATTAAGGTCTCATTTTTATCAGGTTACTATATTTAAAGATATTTAAAAGATAGACTTATAAAGGGGGAAAGTCTCAAAATATTTTAGTTTTTTTACTTTAATTTGGAGAAAACTTACTTCAAATTGAATTAAATATTACTTTATTTTCTTTCCCAACTATGTAGGCTTAATGTATATGTTTATGTGTGTGTAAGTGGATGTTTCATATCCATATTAGATGATAATTATAATTATTAGAGATGTAATGCATAGTGAGACAATTACATAGTTCTTGGAATCTGGGACCCACAATACTTTATAAATATCTATCAAGTATGTGACATACTTCCAAGTGAACATTTTATCAATATTTTGCTTGAATCATTGATTACCATGAATTTTTTATTAAAAATGCAGTTTAGTTAATTGAATTTTAAAAATGAGCCAACATAAGTAATTTTAAAAATTAATATCAAAATTATTTTTATAAAAAATGTGACTAGTTAATAGTTAAAGGTCAATCCACATCCAGAAAGACAAAATTCAGTAATTTTGATATTCATGACCAATAACAAATAGCACAGTTTCTCAAATATCTGCCAAGTTGCAAAATCATGCTAAATAAATGAAACTAATTTTGACAAACACAGTTTTAGTCCATTCAATTTGGCTGAATAAACCTGGTCTTACATAGACATGCCCTTCAGTCATGTGAACAATATTTTCCCCTTTCTATTAAAAAGCAGACAATGATCAGGGAAATATTGCATTTTTATAGGGTTAAAATAAATGGGAAAGATAATGCTCAATTTTATCTGATTACATGGGAATTAAATCACTAGTATTATGACTCCATTTTCCAAATGTGCATTTCAATGCATAAACTCTAAATCAAAATGTATGAAACTTCTGGATTCTAAAAGAAAATCCAACTAAATAATGAAGGAGCATTAACTCTTAAATTTTAATTGGGTTATAAAAGTAATCATCCCACTCTAGAAAAGCTGTTATCCCTATTACAAGCATACATTAATATCCCATATATGGTTAATTATGTCCACTCTCTTTTAGTGCTATAATTTTGAAATGAAACGCAAATTGAGAAAGAATGCATTACTTATATAAGATTATATAGTTTGCATTTTCTGTTTAATCAACATGCAAGAGCATGCATCTAATAAAATTTATTTGCTCTACATTGCTAATAAATGTCATAAATAATTCCTTTCTAACTGCTGAACCAAGATGTTCACTTACAGTACTAAATTAAGAAATGCCTTAAAATAAAACATTGAAAAAAATTATAATGCTAAATCAAGAGAAGAGGGCAATGATTTTAACTGTTTTGCAATTAATTATGAAGCTACATGTTAGGCTCCAGAATCCTATTGCTAAATAGTGAATTTGGATTATTTCCTTCCCAATTGTCACCATATTTGCCATTCAATAATCCCATAAAATTATAATGTGAACAAAAGTATGTTCATGAAAGCCTGAAGCATAGGCAGTAAATGTCTTCAGATTAATGTGTTCAGAATTTTGTTATTGTTGTTCATTTATTAAATAACTCATGTGGTAAGTGTGGGGAATAAAAACACTCTGAGAACTACTTGCCTTTAAAGCTCCATTCTGCCATTTTTATTATTTTTACTATGAGTGATTCAGTTTTCTATATGCTTCTGCCCAAACGTGGATAACACTGGGTTCTCAGTCTCAAGGAGAATATGTCACTTTTTGGTGAGGAAGAGCTCAAGGGCTATGACAATTCTGCAGAAGCTGTTGGTAACCATTCCAAAGAGATTTTTGTCACATTTATTGTCCTTCATTGACTTTATTGTTTTCCTGTTTTCAATTTCATCGATTTCTGCTCTGATGTTTATTACTTCTTTCTCTTACTTGCTTTGAGTGCGTTTTGCCCTCCTTACTCCATTTCCTTGAAATAGGATATCAGATTATTAATTTGAAAGTATTCACGTTTTCTAATGTAAGCATTGGATACTATAACTTTTCCTCTCAACATTACTTTAAGTGCTTCCCAAATATTTTGATATGTTTTATTTTCATTTTTCTTCAGTTCTATGTATTTTTTATTTTCATAGAAATTTCCTCTTTGACCCTTGGATTATTTAGTTGTATGTTGTTAATGTCCAAGCGTTTAGAGATTACCTTTCTGTTTTTCTGTCATTAATTTCTAGTTTGATTCAATTATGATCAGAAAATACAAACTCTGCATGATTTCAATTCTTTTAAATATGTTAAGTTTTGTTTTATGGCCTAAGACATGCTTTATCTTAATTTTCCATGAGTGCTGTTGATTGTTTTGTTCAATTCTCCTATATCCTTGTTGATTTCTGTCTAGCAGTTCTATCAATTGCTGAGAGAGGAGTGTTGATGTCTCTAATCATAATTGTGAATTTGTCTATTTCTCTTTCCAGCTATATCAGTTTTTGCTTAATGTGTTTTGAAACATGGTTTTTTGCTGCATAAACATTTAGGGACGTTACATCTTCCTGGTGGATTATTCATTTTATTATGCTGTAACATGATATTTTGTCTCCAGTAACTTTCTGTATTCTGCAATCCACTTTATCTGAAATTTATTTGGCCATCCTTGCTTATTTTTAAAGCTAATGTTGGCATGGTATATCATTTTCTGTCCTTTTACTGTCAACCAGTCTGCATCATTGTGTTTGCGTTTATTTTCTTGTAGATGGCATATACTAAGAATAATTTTTCCACTCTGCTAATCTTTGTCTTTTAACTAGTGTATTAAGCCATTACATTTAAAGTACCCATTGATATGTTAGAGCTTATGTTTGCCATTTTATTATTTGTATTCTATTTATTCCATTTATAGTCCCTCAGTTTCTTTTCTTTTTTTTTAACTTTCTTGTGCTATTGCTTGTGTTGTTCTGCATATCATTTTGCATAATTTTCTAGTGGGTGTATTAACTACTACAATATACATACATAATTTATCACAGTTTATTGAAATTTTACCACACGTAAAGTGTAGAAAGCTTAATTTCATTAAGTTCCTTTTTCTCCCAGTTATTATAATTATTTTAGATATTTCACCTACATACATTGACACAACATCAGATGGTGTTATGGTTTTTGATTGAATCATCAATTTGAGAAATTCATGAGAATGAGAGTCTAGTATATTTTACCCTTATATTACCCGTTCTGATGTTCTTGTTTCTTTTTTATAACTTCCATTGCTTTGCTGAGATATTATCTTTTTTCATTCTTGTGATATTCTTGGTTCTTAGTATGGTGGGTGATTTTTAAATGTATCTCAGACATTTTGTCTATTATGTTAGAAGACTCTGGGTTCTATTAAAATCTTTTAATTTAGGAAACAGCCACCCTAGGTAGGTTTAGCAGGAAGATTCTGGCCTATTTTTGTGGCATGAGGTTCCACTGATAGTTTTGTTTTAAAAGGCTTTGAAGTGTTATTTTTGTCTACTTGGTTGATCTGGTGCCACTGGACTGATCCAGTCTGACGCAAAGTCTGATTTGATTTGACGCTAGACTTGGCCCAGGCCAGGCCGCTACGTGTCTCTCCATGAAGGAGGGCAGTCTCAAGACATGGATGAAGAGGCTTCCCGGATGGTGCTTGTCATAGTGTCCTCATTTGTTTATGCTGGATGAGGAGTGTTTTCTGGGCTAGGTGTTCATGAAATTGGGATCCTATTGCAGTACCCCAGCCACTCCAGTGTCTCCGGCCAAAGACAGGGATTTCAGACCAGGCAGGAAAGGACAACTTTTCCTCTGTTGGCATATTGGCAGCAGAGTTTGTGACAGATCCTTCTAGCCAGTGAGGCCAGGCTTCCCTAGTATTGTCAGGGGGCATTCTGTTTGATCTGCGGAAAGAATAAGCTTATCTGGCTGTCTTCTATTGCTAACTTGGAGACAGGAAATGCCAGTTCTGTGTAACCTTCTTCTGTTGGGAGTCGGGGGAGAGCTTAAGATGGTCTGCTTAGTTTTTCCTCTAGGTATGTATTGTCATACTAGTTCTTACCACCTGTCAGAGTTCTCCTTTTCTTGTCCATCACATTATTTTAAGGATTTAGAGCTTATTTGTTGGGAAAGAGTAGGAAGAAACTGTTCTACACCATTTCATCCAGACCTGAAGTTCCTTATTTTCCTTCTAAAGTTTCAAGACTTTTTCCAGATTATCTTCTTTCTATTTTAAGAACTTCCTTCAGTAATTTTTTAAGATTATATCTAGTAGCAAAAAATTGTTTTTGTTTTGCTTTACCTGCATATGTCTTTATTTGCCTTTGATTCCTGAAATGTATTTTAGATAAATATAGAATTTGTATTTTTTTTTAGCTTACAACAATATTTATTTCTTATCCATGCTATATGTTGGCTAGGTGTTGGTTGCAGCTACTCTTTTTTAAATTTCTAAATATAAAGGGGGTACAAATGTTTTTGTTACATGGGTACCTTGGATAATACTTAAGTCAGGGTTTTTAGTGTGCCTATCACCAGATTAGTGTTCATTGTACCCAATAGGTAAGTTTTTATCCTTTACCCCCACCCTCCCTACTCCTTCTTGGTTTCCAATGTGTTTTACATCTCTTTGTGTCCATGTATGCCCGTTGTTAAGCTACAAATTATTGGTGAGTACATGTGGTGTTTGTTTTTCCATTCTTGAGATACATCACTTAGGATAATGGTCTCCATATATATACACCAAAATTTCTTTATCCACTTATCAACTGATGGGCACTTAGGTTGATTCCACATCTTTGCAATTGTAGTTGACAGTTCTTTTCTTCTAACGCTTGAAAAATATTGTACCACTTTCTTTTGGCCTCTGTGGTTTTAGGTGAGAAATTCACTGTCGTATAAATAGGTGATCCATTTAAAGTAATGTGTCATTCATCTCTAGCTTCCTTCAAGATATTCTTGGCTTAATTTTTAGAACTTTAATTATGACACATCTTGGTGTGGATTTCTTTGGGTCCCCTATTTGGAATTTGCTCAGCCTCTTGAACCTATAAGTTTACATTCTTTACCAAATTTGAAAAGTTTTCTGTCATTATTTCTTTGAATATATTTTCTATCCCAGTCTATCCTCTTCCTCTATGCCTCCAATGATATAAATGTTAGCTTTTTTTGTTTTTTTCCACAGGTACCTGAGGCTCTTGTTATTTCAGTCTGTTTGCTGTGTATTTTTCACATTGGGTAAATTCTATTTATCTGTTCTCAAGTTCAACGTTTCTATCTTCTGTTGTCTCCACTCTGCCATTGAGTCTATCCAGCATGTTTGTTGTTCTTGTTGTATTGCCCAGTTTTATAATTTCTATTTGACACTTCTTATGACATCTATTTATATGCTAAGACTTTCTATTTTGTTCACTTATTTCAAGAGAATTCATAATTGATTGCTAAAACTTCTTTACGATGGCTGCTTTAAAATTCTTGACAGAAAATTCCAACATCTAATTCATTTCCACATTGGTTGCTGCTTTTCTCTCATTCCACTTTTGATTTTCCTGGTTCTTGCTATGAAGAATGATTTTCAATTGTATTCTGAAAATTTTATAATATTGTACAATATTTATATAATATTTATATATAATATTATATAGTTTGTATAGGACATATTAAAACTTGTGGATCCCATTTTACTTTTTTAAGCTGGCAGTACCTCTGTTGAGGTGTGGCACCATAGATGCTTAGGTGCTTATGTTAAACTTATCACTGAGACCCACCAACACTCTTCTGGGAAAGTGTGACACTGACTCACACCGTCTTGCTGCCTCCAATGCGAGAATATGCATACCTTCTCACTGCCCCACAAACAAGGCAAAGAGGAATCAGTTGGCTGACATATGATCTCTCATTTCTGCATGGTGGGGGTATAAGCTTGGCTCCTCGTGGTTCCTGCTGATACTAGGGGGTGGGTGAGGGAGAGTGCCAAGTAGGCCTGCCCTGTACCACCTTATTCTGCCTCCTTTATAGCAGGTGAGTGGCTCCACACTGGACCTTGCTCACTTTAGAGTGGAGGGCACTGAAGTGCCCAGGAAACCTGGCACACGCTGCCTCATTCAGTAGTATTATTTTGCTGTTGTGGGTATTGAGGTTCAAGAAATCACTGGCCCCTAATGACCGCAGGCACGTGTGTAGAGTTGAGTGATGATTAGCTTGAACTCTCGTTGCCTTGTTCAATCTCCTTGATGCTAGGTGGTGATGGTGACTCAGCTCTCCCATGAGCTGCTTACAATAGTTGGAGAAGGTGCAATTCAGAGTATTCACTAGCTGAAGCTGGTACTGCCTTGCTACATTTCCATACTGTTGAGTGGGGGTGCTCAGCTTGCCAGTAGACCCCACAGAAACTACTCTGGATGGGATATTGGAGTTCCAACTGCTCACCCTAGACAGGAGACTGGAGACCAATTCTTCTCTTAGACCCGCTAACACTGTTTCTGTAGAAGAATCGAGGACCCCACCAGCTAGCATGGGCAGGGAATGGGAGATCAGATCTCTGCTGGGACCCCATGAAACTACCAGGTAGTGTGTTGCTGCCAGCTTCTGCAGAGCAGGGTGTGAGATGGGGTGAACCATCAGCATCTTGGTTGATTTCTTGGAGCCCACAGTGTGTGTGTGTGTGTGTGTGTGTGTGTATCATGTGTGTCTGTGTGTTTGTGTGTGTCTGTGTGTCTCTGTGTGTGTGTCTTTGTGTGTGTGTGTGTGTAAGGAGGTGTATGTGCTGGACAATATGCCCCCCCTCATAGAAATGTTCATATTATAATCCATGGAATCTGTAAATATGTTATGTAACATGGAAAAGGGGACATTGTGTATGTAATTAAGGTTAAGAGAATTGAAATAGGAAGATTATTCTGAATAATACATATAGCATGAACCCTTAAAAATAGAAACTTTCCCCTGGCTAAGGACAAAAAAATGCAATGAAAGAAGAGTAAGGGAAATATTAACAGATAGAGAAGTCGAAGCTATTCCAATTAATAGAAGAATTTGATACACCACTGCTGGCTCTGAGATGTAGGGGCATATTTTTAAGCACCATAGAAAGATACTAGAGAAGTCTCTGAGGCTCTCATTATTTTTTTTGTCGGTGGGGGATAAATGTTTATTCAAATATTTTGCTCATGTTTCTAATTGCATTATTTGTCTTTTTGTTGTTGAGTTACCAGTTCTTTATATATTCTGTATACAAGTCTGTTATCAGATATATGATTTCTAAATGCTTTCTCCCATTCTCTGGATATCTTTTCACATTCTTGATTGTGTTTTTTTGAAGGAAAATGTTTGATTTTGATGAAGTCCTGTTTATTGAGGCTTATTTTATGGCCCAGCATATGTTCTTCTTGGAGAATATTTCAGGTACAATTTAGAAGGATGAATTTTGTGATGTCATTGGGTGGAGTGTTCTCTATATGTCTGTTACATATGGTTTTTCAAATTTTCTATTGTTTTTTGATCTTATGCCTAGTTGTTCTATCCATTATTGAACAGATTTGTCAGTCTGCAACAATTACTGTTGGATTGTCTATTTTTTATTTCATTATTTTGTTTTTGGGATCATGTGGGATAGAATAGAATCCCATATTTTTGGATTCTACTTTTAGTTTGATAAATATTTATAATTTTTATGCCTTCCTGAAAGATGGACACTTTTATCACAATAAAAAGCTGTTTGTCTCCAGTAACTTTTTTGTCTTAATGTTTATGTTATCTGAAATTAATATATCTCCTCCAACTTTCATTGGTTACTATTTGTATGCCATATCTTTTCCATCGTTTCCTTGTCAACCTATTTGTGCTTTTGTATAAACTATGTTTCTTGTAGACAGGAAAAAGTTGGTCATTTTTAAAAATACATTCTGCCAATCTATGACTTGAACTATAATTTTTGCTCCCTTTGCATTTAATGTAATTATGTCTGACATCTTGCTATTTGTTTATTATATATGTCTTATATGAGTTATTTTGTTTATTATGTCTTATGCATTGTTGCTGTTTGCTCCATTCAGTTCCTTACTGACTTATTCTGTGCTCAGTACATATTTTCAAGTGAACTATTTTAATCCCCTTGGTGTTTCTTAAATTATATATTTTTAAACATTTCCTATTACTCATTCAGAGGATTATAATTAGTATCTTAATTTAAAACATTCTACTTCAGATTAATAACAACTTACTTTGAATAGTATACAAAAAATTTGCTCCAATATGGCTCCTTTTCATCCCATTCTTTGTGCTTTGTTGTCATCCAAATAGTGTCTTTATAACTTACAACAATGTCTACATAATTTTACAATTATTGATTTATGAAATTGTGTTCTAAATCAAATAGCAGAAGAAAAGAGTTACTAACAAAAATGCATTGTGATTTTTTAATTTGCCTATGTACTAAGTACTTATTTTGTTGTATGGATTCACGTTACTGTCCAGTGTCCTTTCCTTTCAACCTAAAGAATTCTCTCTCAGTATTTCTTATAGGTATGGTCTGTTAGCAACAGATTCTTTCATATATTTTGCCTTTTTTTTTTTTTTTTTGTCTTCATCTGGTACTCCCGTTGTGCATATGTTAGTACATTTGATGGTTTCCCACAGGTCTTTGAGGCTCTCTTTTTTTTTTTTTTTTTTAATTTCAGCTTTTCAGAGTAAAAAAAATCTTGATTGATCTATTCAAATTCACTAATTCTCCCTTCTGCCAGCTGAAATCAGCAGTTAAGCCATTCATAAATTTTCCATTTCTGTTTCAGCAACTTCAGAAATTCTGCTTTTTAAAAATTTCAATCTTTATATTGCAGTTTTTTATTCAATGAGACATTATTCTCATACTTTTATTTAGTTTGTTAAACATTCTTTTCTTTAGGTCTTTGAAAATATTTTATAACACTGTATTTAAATCTTAGTCCAATAAATGGACTTCCTCAGAGACAGTCTTTATAGACTGTGTTTTTTTATTCTCCCATGTCATCCTTTCTTGTCATCCTTTCTTGATTCTTTCTATGTGTCATCCTTTCTTGATTTTTTCTACGTGTCTTGTTGTTGTTGTTTCTGAAAACTTAACATTTTAAATATTATAATGTACCAAATATATCAGTCATATTCTGTCTACTTTTAAGATTTTTTTGATTCTGGTTATTGTTGTTACTGTTTAGGGACATTTCTGAACTAATTATATAAAATATGTATTATCTGTTTATTTGTCATGTAGCCACTGAAGTCTTTGTAAGTTAAATTAATATAAAGCAAATATTTAGGCAGAGATTCCATTAAATGCTTGGGACAAATGTCTCTCCAACTCGGCCAGTGAACTCCATGTCTGTGTTGGGGAATGCCTTCCATACTTAAGAAGGCGGCTTAGAAACTCTGACTTAGCCTTCACTTCCTGCTTGTACAGAGCCTCTAACTCTACCAAAGGTGAGAACTTAGGGCCTTCCTTGTTCCTTCCTAGACCTGTGGACAGCCTTGACATGAACACAACCTTTTGCATCCTTGTCATCTTCTAGATTCCCAGGACTATATCAGATATTTTCTAAGCCCCCTGTGGACATTATATTCCCCAGCTTTTCCTTTTAAGTTTTTTAGTCAGATTCTTATTTGCTCTATCTCCTTTTGTGGTCTCAGGTGGCTACAATGTTAAAAGATTGCACTGATTGTTTTTAACAAACACCCTTGGGAAAATGTTGCTCACACTGGAAAAATAGTGAGTAGGTCAAATTAAGACAAGCCCTGTATTGAGTGTTTAGAGGGAATTGCCAGGCAAGTCAAATAATTATAGATGGTCTCTGACTTACAATAATTCGACTTACAATAATTTGACTTTAGGATGGTGCAAAAGTGATATGTATTTAGTAGTAAGTTTAATTCAAGTACCTATAAAACCATGTTTGTCACTTTCAGTACACACTCAGTAAATTAATTGAGATATGCAACACTTTATTATAGAATAGGTTTTGTGTTAGATGATTTTGCCCAACTGTAGCTAATGTAAATGTTCTGAGTATGCTGAAATTAAATTACACTAATTTATAATGCAAATACCATTCCTCCCACCCCAGTGTTCCTAGGCTGTTGGTTTTGACTGTGTGGAACTGTCTGGTTTTTTTATGGTTAGTGTGGAACAGGGTAGATTGATATGGGAATAGGGCAAATTAAAATGTCACATTTCTCACAATTTAGCTCTTTTAGGGATTCTTGCATTAAACGGCAACAGATTCTTGCAAGCCATTGTTTATATTCTAAAGTTCTAAAAATATTGATATTGATAATTTTTGGCAATGTTCTTACTGTTTTAATAGAAGAAAGAATTTTTAATAGTTCTTACTACACTATCCCTGTCCATCTGTCCATTAACTTTTATTATTCAATGCATCTGCGTGTTAGAATTACTTCTGTTTCTACCTTAACCACTTTTAAGTGTACAGTTCAGTATTTTAAGTGTATTAACGTTGTTGTAAAACAGAGCTGCAGAATTTTTTTTCATCATGCACAACTCAACTCTGTACCCACTAAACAACCCCACATTTTCCACTCCTCCCAGGTGTTAGCAACCACCATTCTACTTTCTATTTTTATGTGTTGGAAAGAAGCCATCTAATGGGTATGAGATAGTATCTCATTGTGGGTCTGTTGTGACCTTATCTAAAGATTAGTCATGTTGAGCTTTTTTAAATATGCTTGGCCATTTGTATATCTTCTTTGAAGAAATGTCTATTCAAATCCCTTGTACATTTATTAATCAAGTTATTTGATTTTGGTTATTAAATTCTAGGAGTTCCCTATTTATTCTGTATATTATTGCTTTATTATATCTGTAATTTGCAAATTTTATTTTTTTTTCTGTAGGTTGCCTTTTCTCTCTGATGATTTTGTCCTTTGCTTCAAGGAAGTTTTGAAATCTGATGTAGTGTCATTTCTCTGTTTTTGCTTTTGTTGCCTGTACATTTGGTGTCGTTTTCAGGAAATCACTGCCAAATCCAATGTCATGAAATTTCCTTTATGTTTTCCATTAAGATTTTTATAGGCTAAGATCTTATATTTAAGACCTTTTGTCCATTTTGAATCATTGTTTGTAGAAGGTGTAATGTTAAGTGTCTGATTTTATTATTTTGCATGTATATTTCCAGTTTTCCCGTCACCATTTGTTGAAAAGACAGTTCTTTCTCCACTGAGTGCTTTTGATTCCCTTGTTGAAGATTATTTAACCATATGTGGGAGGGTTTAAATCTGGGATTTCTCTTCTGTTTCATTGGTCTATATGTCTGACTTTATGCCAGTGACCCTATGCTTTGATTCCTGTAGTTTTGTAAGAAGTTTGAAATCAGAAAGTGTGAGTCGTTAAACTTACTCTTTTTAAAGAACTTTTTTGGCTATTCGGGGTCCCTTGAAATTCCATATAAATTTTAATTTTTTTTTCTATTTTTGCAAAAATGCCACTGGGATTTTGATAGAGATTGCATTTAATTTGTAGATCACATTGTGTGGTATGAGCGTCTTAATAATTTTACCTTCCAGTTCATGAACACAGTGTGTTTTTCCATTTATTTGTGGTTTTTAATTTCTTTAAAGAATTTTTTATAAGTTTTTAGTACGCCAATCTTTTGCCTCCTTGGTTAACTTTAATCCTAATTATTTTATTATGTATGATGCTATTGAATATTGAATTATTTTTTAAATTTCTTTTTGGATTATTCATTGTTACTGTATAGATATACAGATATACTGTATAGATATAATTTTTGCATGTTGACTTTGTATTGGTAACTTTAGTGAATGCATTTATTACTTCCAAAAATTTATTTTTGTGGAATCTTCAAAGTTTTATACATATAAGATGATATCATCTGATAAAAGAGACATTTTTACTTCTTTATTTTTAATTTGGATGTCTTTTATTTCTTTCTTCCTTTTTTTTTCTTCTTTTTTCCTACTTCCTCAGGCTATGACTTCTAGTACTATGTTGAAGAGAATTGTTGAGAGTGGGTGTCCTTGTCTTGTTTCTGATCTTAGGAAGAAAACTTTCAGTCTTTCACCATTGAGTATGTTTATTGTGTGTTTTTTATACATGATCTTTATAATGTTTAGGTATTTTTTCTATCCCTAATGTGTTGAGGTTTTTATCATAAAAGGGTGTTAAATTTTGTCAAATGATTTTTCTGTATCAATTAAGATGTATGGAATTGTTCCTTCTTCTTCAATTTTTGGAAGAGTTCAAGGAGCATTAGTGTTAATTCTTGCTTAAATGTTTGGTAAAAAACCTATAATGAGGCTTTCTGGTGTGGGGCTCTTTTTGTTGAAATATTTTTGGCTACAGATTCAATATTCTTACTAGTTATAGGTCTGTTCAGATATTTTTTATTTCTACATGATTCAGTCTTGGAGTATTGTGTGTTTCTAGAAATTTGTCTTTTTTTTTCTAGTTTATCCAATTTATTGATGTACAATTTTTCATAGTACAGTTGAACCTTGAACAACATCAGTTTGAACTGCATGGATCCACTTATATGTAGATATTCTTCTACCTCTGCCACCCCTGAGACAGGAAGACCAACATCTTATCTTCCTTCTCCTCCTTAGCCTACTCAATGTAAAGATGACGAGATTGAAGATCCTGAAGATGATCCACTTCCACTTTATGAATAATAATTTTTTTTTCACTTCCTTGGGAATTTCTTAATAACATTTTCTTTTCTCTAGCTTACTCTAAGAATACAACATATAATAAATATAATATACTAAATAAGGTTAATCAATTATTTATGATATTGGTAAGATTTCTGGTCAACAATAGGCTATTAGTAGTTAAGTTTTGGAAAAATCAAAAATTACACTTGGACTTTCAACTGTGCAGTGTAGTTCAGTGTCCCAAACCCCTGCATTGTTCAAGAATTGACTTTATTTTCTTGTAAAACTTTTTATTTCTGTGGCTTCCATTGTAATTTCTCCTCTTCTATTTCTTATTTTAGTTATTTGAGTCTAATGTCTTCACTTTTCATCATTCTCTTTTTTGTATGCTGCTCTAACTCAGTAATGTCAAATAACCTGTCTTCAAGTTTGTTGATTCTTCCTTGTCAAATGTACAGATGAACTCCTTTAGTACTTTTTTCAATTCAGTAAGTGTATCTTTCAGCTTAAATTTTCTATTTTTTTAAAAAATAGCTTTTATTTGTGGATATTCTCATCATTTTCATGCAGCATTTTCCAGATTTTGTTTAGTTATCCATATGTGCTCTCTTTTTAGCTTATTAAACATATTTAAGACAGCTGTTTAAATTCTTTGTCAAGTAACTCAGAAATATGTTTTTCTTGAGGGTCACTTTCTGGAGATTTGTTTTGTTCCTTTGATTTTCCTAGGTTCCCCTGTTTCTTTGTATACATGTGATCTTTTGTTGAGATTTATGTATTTTACAAAAGAGCTACCTCTCCTAGTCTTTATCGACTGGCTCCACACAGAAGATCTTTACCAGTGAACATGTCTAGAGCATCTGGGGCCTCTCAAACCTTTCCTGGGATATGTCTTCCTTGAGCTTGTGAGTCTTCTTTTACTCTACTTGTTCTTTTAACTGTGTATTTTCTCTAGGATGATTGCCCTGTAAGCTTTCACTTTCAGTTTCTACTCTATTCTTGTATTTGTAATTTCTTTCACAATCTGTCCTGACCACAAATGCCTATCTACAGAACTGTTCCTTAGGCATCTTCCAGACAAAGCTAGAATGTTGGATGCAAGCTCCATTCTTTCTTTTCCTTCCTAATGAAGGAGCCAGGAATTAAGAAGTCTTCCTCCTAATCATGCTTCTCTACACTGGATACAGGAATGGGCAAAAGTGAGCAAAAAGCCATCAACTTCCCTACCCTCCTATGTCTAATTACTGTTAAAAAATACTGCTTTGGTCATATAACTGTGTCATCGCTCCTCAGACTGAAATATCAAACTGGGACATCAGAATGGGAAAATCAGACTCCATGTTCTAGTGCTCATAAGGACTTATCTTTCATCTACAATACAAAACACTCATTCAGTTACATTTTCAATAAAGTTTTATGAAAATTTTGCTTAGATAAATATTCAAGATTTATGTTATGACAAGTGTGTAAATGCTATTCAAACTTTAACCATGTGACAAACTATGAATACATTTATTTCCCTGAAAAAAATGTTTTTCTTGGCATTATAAATTGTCTTATTTTCTTTCCTTTGTTCAGTTTCATATGTGTTGATTACCATTTCAACTCAAAATTCTCCAACCAACTGCCTCAAATTCTTCTACTATTTTGAGATTCATAGGTATTACATATATTTATCTTCCTAATGACACATTTCCCAGGCCATACAATCATTCTGATTTTAATGGATTACCATACACCATGTGTACAATTGTCATTCTATCTCTCTTGCCCATCAGCATTGGGATTCCTTTTGTATGAACAGAAGTATTTGTTGTATTTTATGAGATCTTTTTTCTTTGTTTACTTCCTCGTTTTGGATGTACACATCTTTTTGAAATTCCTGAGGAGGTGTGCTTCAAAGGCACTTTTTTTTTTGAAAATCTATGTCTGAAAATGTATTTACTCCCACATTTGTTTGGTAGTTTGGCTGGGCAGAGAGTCATAGTTTGAAAATAACAAAGAAACTTAAAACAAATAAATAGATAATTTGAAATTGTTTTGGAAACAGTGCAATATATTAATACATACCTCAAAGGTGAAATGCAATAATCAATTTGCATTCTCAAATGATACCTTTGACTGAAATATAAAAAAATGGAGTGAGATGAAATAAGGGAGCTATCAGTCAGATCAGCTGATTATTATAGTAATTCAGGTGAGAGATATTAATGTCTGGACTAAGATAACAATACTGATGTTGTAAGGTAACAGCAGTGTTGTTGAAAATTTGAGCATTGACTTTAAACAGTCTGGCATAAAGAAATGAGAAAAAAATTGTTCTCTATGCAGGGACAATTGCAACAAATGTCAAACTGTAGGAAACGAACACTGGAGCAGGTATGGGTTTGTTGCACTTGAAAGACTCATTTGTATTCAAGTGCAGATGATTGTACATAACTTCTTTCCAACCAATGTAGTTACAGTGAGTTTGCACTACAATTGACTTTAATTTTACAAATTTCCAGAGAATCAGAAAATGTTTTGTGAATACTCAATTCTCCTTAAAACCAAATTACCCAATTCTCTATAGTATAGTGTAGAAAAACCCAGGCAAATGTTAAGATAGACAGAGCTTTGAAAATTAGTATTTAATTTTCCATGTGGAATTGAAAATAAAAATCATATGATCTTCTCAATAGATATAGAAAAAGCATTCAATAAAATCCAACATCCTTTATGATTTAAAAAACTCAAAAAACTTGGCATAGAAAGAACATTCCTCAAAATAATAGAAGCCATATATGACAAACACACAGCCAACATCATACTTCATGGGGAAAAGTTGAAAGCATTCCCACTAAGAATTATAACAAGATAGGGATTCCCACTTGCTCTAGTTGTATTCAACGTAGTACTGGAAGTCCTAGCCAGAGCACTCAGGAAAAAGAAAGAAATAAAAAGCATCCAAATTTGAAAAGAAGTAGTCAAATTGTCTCTGTTTGCTGATGATATGATCTCATACCTAGAAAATCCTACAGATTCTTCTAAAAAACTTCTAGACCTGATAAATGAATTCAGCAAAGTCTCAGGTTATAATTAATAACATATCTATACACCAATATTGTGAAAGCTGAGAATCAAATCAAGAACTTAATCCCATTTACAATAGCTGGGGGAAAGATACCTAGGAATATATTTAACCAAGGAGAAGAAAATCTCTACAAGGAGGAAAACAAATAAAGAAAGAAAGAAATCATAGATGACACAAACAAATGGAGAAATATCCCATGCTAATGAATTGAAAGAATCAATATTGTTAAAATATCCATGCTGCCTAAAGTGATTTACAGATTCAATTCAATTACTATCAATATACCAACACCATTTTTCACAGAATTAGAAAAAAAATCCTAAAATTCATATCAAACCAGAAAAGAGCACAAATAGTCAAAGCAATCCTGTGGAAAAAAGAACAAAACTGGAGACATCATATTACCTGACTTCAAATTATACTACAAGGATATAGTAACCAAACAACATGGTACTAGTATAAAGGTAGACACAGAAGCCAATGGAACAAACAGATAACTCAGAAATAAAACCATACAGCTATGACCAACTGATTTTCAGTAAAGCAGACAAAAATGTACACTGGGGAATGGATGCCCTATTCAATAAATGGTGCTGGGAAAACTGGATAGCCATATGCAGAAGAATGAAACTGGATCTCTGTCTCTCACCATACACAAAAATTGACTCAAGGTAGATGAAAGACTTAAATGTAAGACCTAAAATGATTAAAAATCTGGAAGAACACCTGGGAAAAACTCTCCTGGACATTGGCCTAGGCAAAGAATTTATGAGTAAGACCCCAAAAGCAAATGCAACAAGAACAAAAATGGACTAATGGGACTTAGTTAAACTAAAATACTTCTGTAGAACAAAAGAAATAATCAACAGAGTAAATAGACAACCTATTTGGAATATGTTGGAAAAAAAATCCACAAACTGTGTATTCAACAAAGAATATAGAGAATCTACATGGAACCCAAACAACTTAGCAAGAGAAAAACAAACACCACCAATAAAAAGTGGGCAAATGATAACAATGGGCATTTTTCAAAAGAAGATATACACATGACCATCATACATAAAAAAAAATGCTCATCATCTCTAATCATCCCAGAAATGCAAATCAAAACCAGAATGAGATAGCATCTTACCCCAATTAGAATGTTCATTACTAAAAAGTCAAAAAAAAAAAAAAAAAACAAGAGATATTGGCAAGGAAGTCATGAAAAGGGAATACTTACTTATATGCTATTGATGGGAATTTAAATTAGTATGTCCTCTATAGAAATTAGTATGGATATTAATTTCTCTAAGAAATTAAAGCAGATTTACCATGTGATCCTGCAGTCCCACTACTGAGTATCTACCCCCCAAAAAAGAAATCATTATATCAAAAAGATACCTGCACTGATATGTTTATCACAGCACAATTCATAATAGCAAAGATATGGAATCAACCTAAGCACCCATAAATTGATAAGTGGATAAAGAAATGTGGTATGTATTTACAGTGGAGTACTACTTAGCCATAAAAATGAATCAAATAATGTCTTTTGCAGCACCTTGTATGGAATTGGAAGCCGTTATCCTAAGTGAAGTAACTTAGGAACAAAAAAAATAAATGCTCCATATTTTCGCTTATAAACAGGAGCAAAACAATGGCTACAAAAGGACACACAGAGTGTTATAATGGACACTAGAGACTTAAAAGGGAGAAGGGTAAGAGGGGGTGAAGAATGAGAAATTACCTGTTGGACACGATGTACACTATTCAGATGATGGGTACACTAAAAGCTTAGCCTTCACCACTATACAATGTATACGTGTAAAGGAATTAAATTTGTACCCCCTAAGTCTATTCAAATTTTTAAAAATAATTTCTGTGTGAACCTACACATTTAACTTACTTATTCTTTCAAAGGCCCATTATTTTTATCTGCCCTTATATGTCCAAGAACAAAATAACATAATATATCCATCCCTACTTCATACAGTGATTAAGAGGAACCAGCAAATTAAGGCACATAAGAGGCTTAGAAGGTTGTCTAGTAAATATTAATATCTCAATGAATGTTAGATATTCATATTATTATATACATTAAGCCACAGGTTCTGACATTTTAATGTATATCAAATTTGATGATAATGAAAATAATATGTAGAAATCACATCCTAATGCCTTCAAATAGTATTTAAAAATGCACATTTTCTGTATATACATACATAATCAATAAGTATCTGTGCCTATGTTTAAGGTACAGAATTGAGATCTAATAAAAAATTAGTTGTGATCATGTATATCAGATATCAAAATATATTTTTAAAAGATTTCAATTATATTTGGTTTATATACAGATCATATTATACAACAGATATCTTAAAACTATTTGAGTTAACCTGATTTCATCAGCAACAAAAATACTATCTTGTTTACCACACCACAAGAAAATCTTTATTTACAAATATCTAGCTAAATGCAGTACAAATAATATGACCACTGTTAAGCAACACTCTCTCAGGGAGTTATAATTTTTTGAAAGATATGTTGACCTTTCCAAGCCACCAGGGTATCACTTAGTGTAATGAGTGCTAATTTCCTAAGTAGTATCTCAGTGACCTGACAGAGTTTGCTCAACTTCTAAAAGTGCTTGTAAATCCCTGAGGTGTAGTTTACGCAGTGGGAAAATATGGTTCATTATCTCACAAGCATACATTACAGATGAGGAACTTAATAGTTTCATTGACATTTTTTGCTTAATTTAAACTGGGTAACTATAAAAGGTATATGTTTCTTGAAATAAAGTAAAATTTACCTGCAAAAAATCAAGCATATAATCCTTTTTTTTCTATTTTACTGAATTTTTCCATAAAAGTTTTCATTTGTCTATTTTTAAGGTAAAAATGAGTATAAGAAAGCAGGGGCTATCTCAGGGATAATTTCCTCAGAACGATGATTTTCATCTTCTCTTATTGCTCTCTAAGGCCCTTTTCTGGTTCTACAAACTGATGTTTTGCTGTTTTCAAGCTTGAATGGCAATCAGAACATATTTTTTAGTTCAATGAATTTGTATCTAGGCAAGTTCCTAATTGCCTTACATAAACAGCTACTTCAAGTTTTCTATAGAAATTATTCTTATGCAAATCATTGCCTGTACAAGATATAAAATTTAGATTTCTCTGAATGATAGGGAAAAGATTAATGTAATGAATAGCATATTGTAAACCATATAGTCCTGTAATATTATACACATACCATCCTTACTTTTCCCTTGTGCATTATAAATATGAAAACCCAACAAAGGAGAGAGAAAAGTTTTCTCTTTTTCTTTCTTATACCTAAGCAGAGATCAAAAATTATTTTCCAATGTTATGGTTCAGTATGAAACCATCACTTTAGATATGAGAGGTTACTAATTACCTCAGAAATTTCAAGTAAATGTGTAGTATATTTCTACAAAGGGTACTAAGGGTGATGAGACAAGAATTTGTTAGTCTTCATGAAAGTTGAAGAAAAGGGAGAGGAGGCAGAAGATTTGCTTTTTACTGAAATCCCATAAATGTATTTTTCTTTTTATAAGTTTACCTAGAATATATTGGTCACAGAATAATATTCATTATTATCTATTTTATTCTCATATATATCAAAAGGTAAACTGTGTTCTACTATGGGTAAAGAGTCATGTCTTCCACCTTTAATGGAGCTACATAAATCACATGGATATCTTATTAAAATGTAGATTCTAGGGAGGAGGTGGAGCAAGATGGCTGAATAGATCCTTCTAGTAATCATCCCCACCACAGGAACACCAGGTGGAACAACTATCCATGCAAAAAACACCTTCATAAGAATGAAAAATCATACGAATGATCACAGTACATGGTTTTAACATTATATCAAGGATAAAGGCACTGAAGAAGGTAGGAACGACAGTATTGCATAGCCTACACCACCCGTTCCCCATTCCCTGGCAGCATCACGCCACACCAGCACCAGGTGGAAAGAGGATCTGCAAGCTTGACAGGGAGAGAGTGAAGTGATTTTGGGACTTTGTATTGGAACTCAGGGCTGCCCTGTCATGGGGGAATACAACATAGGGAAGAATTCTGCTGAAACCCACAAAGGGAGCATTCAGACCAACTTCAGCCAGAGGTGATTCCTCCATCTCAGTGATAATAACCTGAGTTCTTGCTAGCTCCATCACTGGCTGGTCAAAGCAGCCTGGGGTCCAGAGTAAATGAGAGAGGCAGTCAACAGGCCAAAAAGACTGCAGTCCCTGGGCAAGTCTTACTGCTGCACTAGGCTTGGAGCCAGTAACATGGGGTTCACCTGATCAAATGCAACACCAGCTGTGGTGGCCAAGGGAGTCCATGTTTCACCCCTCCCTCAACTCCAGGAAATACAGCTTGGAGAGATACTCCTTCTGCTTGGGGAAAAGAAAGGGAAGAGTACAGAGGACTTTTCTTGCACCTTGGGTACCAGCTCAGCCACAGTAAAATAAAGTAACAGGTAGATTTCTGAAGCCCCTGATTCCAAGCCTTAGATCCTAGAGGGCATTTCTAGACCAACTCTGGGCAAAAAGAGTCCCCACTGGCTGAAGTTGGTCTGAATGCTCCTTCTGTGGGTGTCAGCAGAATTCTGCCCTATGTTGTGTTGCCCTGTGACAGGGCAGCCCTGAGTTCCAACATGAAGTCCCACAATCACTTCACTCTCTCCCCATCAAGCTCACAGCCCTCAAGAGAAGGACCCAGTCCTGGCAGGATTCACTAACTGCTGACTAAAAAGGCCTTGGGCTTTGAATAAACATCAGTAGTAGCCAAGCAGCAGATGCCATGGGCCTTGGGTGAAACTAGGCTGGCTTCAGGTGTGAGCCAGTGCATTCCCAAGTGTGGTGGCCATGTGGCTCACAACCCTTCCCCCAACTCCAAGCAACCAAGCACAGAGAGTGAGACTCCTTCTGTTTGGGGGAAATTGAAGGAAGAGAGTGAGATAATTTGCTTGGTAAATATAGGGAAAACTCCCATATCTTACCCAAGTCCTCCATAGTTGTACCACTAGGAGTCTGCAAGAGTCGTGTTACTGGGCTTGGGGTGCCCTGTAATGCTGATATGGCTACAGTGACCAAAGGCTTAGATCACAACATTAAATTCCTTTTGAATATCTGGAAAGCCTTATCAGGAAGGATGGATACAACAAACCCAGACTGCAAAGATTAGAATAAATATCTAACTGTTCAATGCCTAGACACTGATAAACATCCACAAGTATCAAGAACATTCAGGAAAGCATGACCTCATCAAATGAACTCTTATAAATAAGGTTCCAGTGACCAATCTCAGTGAGATGGAGATTTGTGACCTTTCAGACAGAGAATCCAAAATAGCTGTTCTAAAGAAGCTCAATGAATGTCAAGAAAACACAGAGAAAGAATTCAGAAGCCTATCAGAGAAATTTAACAAAGATTGAAATAATAAAAAAAAAATCAAGTAGAAATGCTGGAGCTGAAAACACAATTGACAAACTGAAAAATGCATCAGAGTTTTTTGACAGAAGAATTAATCAAGCAGAACAAAGGACTAGTAAGTTTGAAGACCGTCCATAGGAAAATATTATATACGGTCAGAATAGAAAGAAACAAAAAAGAATAAAAAGAGAATGAAGGATACTTGTAACATCTAGAAAATAGCCTCAAAGGGGCTAAATCTAATAAAGGTATTGGTCTTAAAGAGGAGGCAGAGAGATTGAGGTGGAAAGTTTATTAAAAGATATAGTAACAGAGAATTTCCAAAATCTAGAGAAAAATATCAACATTCAGGTACAAGAAGGTCATAGAACACTAAACAAATTTAACCCAAATAAGACTACCTAAAGTCACTTAATAAACAAACTCCCAAAGGTTTCAGATAAAGAAAAGGCCCTAAGGGAAGTAAGAACAACAATAACACAACAACAACAAATCTTATAAAGTAGCTCCAATACATCTGGTAGTAGACTTCTCAGTGGAAACCTTGCAGGCCAGGACAAAGTGGCATGACAAATTCAAAGTACTGAAGAAAAAAAGAAAACCTAAACCTAAAATATTATATCCTGTAAAATATCATTTAAACATGAAGGAGAAATAAAGACTTTCCCAGAAAAATAAAAGCTAAGAGATTTTATCAACACCAGACCTGCCCTACAAGAAATGCTAACAAGAATTCTTCAATCTGAAAAAAACAGAAGTTAATGAACAATAAATAATCATCTGAAGGTATAAAACTTGCTGGTTTACAGTAAGAACACAGACAAACACACAATAATCTATTGTTGTAATTGCAATGTGTAACTCATTTATATCTTGAGTAGGAAGTCTAAAAGACAAACCAATAAAAAGTAATAACTACAACAACTTTTTAAGAGATAGATAGTATAAAAAGATATAAATGGAAACAACAAAAAGTTGAAAAGTTGGGGGAGACAGAGGTAAAGTACAGAGTTTCTTTTAGCTTTCACTTTGCTTGTTTGTTTGCCATAAAATGTTTTTTGCAAGCCTCATGGTAACCTCAGATCAGAAAACCTACAACAAATAAACAAAAAAAGAAAAGGAAAAAATTAAAATGCACTACCAGAGAAAATCACTTTTAAACAAAGAACATGGGAGGCAAGTAAGAAAGAAAAAGAGGACCACAAAACAACAGAAATCAAATAACAACATGGCAATAGTAAGTCCTTACTTATCAATAACAACATTGAATGTAAATGGACTAAACTCTCCAATCAAAAAACATAGAGTGGCTAAATGCATAAAAAAAGACCTAACTATATGCTGCGTACAAGAAACTCACTTCATCTATAAAGACACACACAGTCTGAAAATAAAGGGATAGAGAAAGTTTTTCCATGCAAATGGAAATCGAAAAAGAGCAGAAGTAGCTATACTTTTATTAGATAAAATAGATTTCAAGAAAAAACTGTAAAATGAGTCAAAGAAGGTCATTATATAATGATAAAGCAGTCAATTCAGCAAAAGGGATATAACAATTGTAAAAATATATGCATCCAACACTGGAGCACTCAGATATGTAAAGTGAATATTATTAGAGCTAAAGAGAAAGATCAATCCAATCCAATAATAATTGTACACCCAAACACTACACTTTCAGCATTGGACAGATCATCCAGACAGAAAATCAAGAAAGAAACACTGGACTTAATCTGCACTGTAGACCCAATGGACCTCATATGTATTGGCAGAACATTTTCCAACAGCTGCAGAATATACATCATTCTCCTTAGCACCTTAATCACCCTCAAGGATGGACCATATGTTAGGCCACAAAACAAGCCTTAAAAAGTTCAAAAATATTTAAATCATATCAAGTATTTTATCTGACAACAATGGAATAATACTAGAAATCAATCAAAAGAGGAACGTTGGAAAATATAAAAATGCATGGAAATTAAACAATATACCCCTGAATGACCAGTGAGTCAATGAAAAGTTTAAGAAAGAAATTTGAAAATTTCTTGAAACAAAAGAAAATAAAAATGCAACATATCTAAACCTGTAGTTACTATAGCATAGTAAAAGTAGTATTAAGAAGAAAGTTTATAGCAGTAAGTGCCTACATCAAGAAAAATAGAAAAATTTCAAATACACAACTTAATAATGCATCCTAAAGAACTAGAAAACAAGAGCAAACCAAACCCAAAATTAGTAGGAAAAAAAAAATAATAAAGACCAGAGCAGAAATAAATGAAACTGAAACAAAAAAGTACAAAAATCAACAAAATGAAAAGTTGGTTTTTTGAAAAGATAAATAAAATTTATACACCTTTACCCAGACTAAGAAAAAAAGAGACTTTTAAAAAAGAACACTTTCCATAACACAATATAAAAGCAGTGTTTCTTCTGCATTTGTGAGGAAAATAAGGGTGAATAGTTATTATTGCATTGACAATACTGTAAATAGACAATTTGTTAATGTGAGGAATATATGTTTCTTAGGGTAAAAATAATACAAAGAATGAATCTAAGTATAGATATAAAATGTGTGTCTATGTCATATGTGAGTTTATAGAACAGAATTTAGAAAACAAATGGTAAAGCCCGGGTTGTAAGTTATGACAATATTAGCAAATGTGGTTTATAATTTACATCAAATAATAAAATGTTAATCTGTGTTGCAGTAACAAAAATAGAAAATTTAAAAAATTTTCTAAGTGGCTTAACAAATAATAGTTTATCCTCACCCTTGTGTAGTCTGAATGTATTGAGTAGCATAGTCCATCCTGTATTTAAACTTCTTCATAGACCGTGGGGGCTGCCATGGTAAAAAAAAAAAAAAAGAAAAAGAAAGTTAGAGAAGACATATTATCTCCCTCTATCCACCACACATACCTTTGATTCCTTCTTCCCACACTTAGAACACATGCATACTTCCCTAAAGGATATAGAAAAAAGTCATATCCTTTCAGTGACTAGTCTGAAGCAATTAAAAAATGTTCCTGGGAAGGTATTTTGAAGAACTCACACTCCAGGTTTGGGATGTGGTTCATGATTAAGATCAGATAGTCTATTTTCTTAGAGGGCTCTATTCTCCTGCCTCCTACCTTGTCCTGCTCTCGGGATTATCTGCACTTTGTACTCCTTGTCCATATTTGAGGGATATGGGGACATGTGCCTTTTTGCAGTCTGCACAATTTTATCAGCTCAATTTATTCAGGGAGAAGCTTAAGGACTAATTTTTTTAAAAGCTCAAACAGTTAAAGTTTTCTACTCCAGTCTCTTAGGTCCTTTGCCAGCAAAGTTCCCTCGAAATTTTAGTTTCCTTCTTATCTATTTGATTCCAGTCATTTTCATATGCTGATTACCATACGCAAAGTGCTTTGGAGACATATTTCTAAAATTTTCTTTATTACTTGGAAGTCTCATTTTCTTGACCCACTTCATTCCTCTCAATTGATGGAGGCTACCTGGAATCTATTAACATTGTGCTTAATTTAATATTTAACTCATCTCATAGTTTGAGAGATTTTATGAAGCTTTTTTGCTCAAAGTCTCTGGAATCTAACAGCAGTAGACTTTTCTGTCAGTCATTGAATTTGTCACAAGTATTTCTAGTGACAATGTTAAACTTCGTCTGAGCCCTGTGTCCCTCGAAAGCAGCCATGGTTAAAAAAATTCCTCCATCCTTTGGTTGTGGAAAAGACTTGCCACAGAGAACCACCTTTGCCCTTATGACATAGTATAAAACTTATGGATTATCTCCTTGTTTATTTATGACAAGGTGGATCACAGATCCTTCAAATTTCCAGTTTTTGCCTCATAAAAGATTAGGGGAAATTGTTTTTCCTCCACTGATTACTGAGGACAAACTGCTTGCTAAATGACTTGACCAAACATTAGTTAAGATTCTCTCCTCCCCTCAGGACTTTGACCATTGACGCCTCCCCTCTCAGCTGGAGACAGCATACCGCCCCTCCTTAAAGAGAACCTACTGACTTCAGGGAAAAGCATTGTCTCATCATCTCAGTACTACATAGTAGGTTCTTTTTAGCCTTGTTCACTCTTCCCCATAAAAGTAAAACCCTTTTCTGCCTGAATTTTGGAATGATAGCAGATGTCGTGGTTGGATGAGATCCCTATTGCAAGCCTTCCTCTCTCTATTGCAATAGTCGGTTTTCTGCTTCTTGCAATAAACCTTTCAAACAAAGTCTCCTTAAGATTGAATTTGCCTTTATTTTGCCACTTGCAAATTAACCAATCATCTTTAGAACATGTCACTTTCTTGTAAGACCTTGCTAAACGCAGGCCATAGCTCTGCTTACACCCTGTTAACATTATGTTTTCTAATTTCTTTCCCTAGAGCTACAAGTTCAGTAGGCATAGAATTTGCATTCCAGGTGATTTCATGCAACAATTTACTGCATGTTTTGCTACTGCTAATATGGATCTTCATCTCTTTATGCTTGGATATCACTTTCTTTGTCTTCCCCTACTCAACTACTAAGTCAATGCCACATAATTAGATTTCTCTTTTTATTTGCTTATTTTGCAGCAGCATTTTACTCAGGGTTCAATTTCTATACTAGTCAGGCCTGATACAGAATCAATACCCCATAGAAATGAAAATAAAATATTTTAGTTTTTGTTCATTCAGAGTTCACTAAAAGCAAGTGGTTCTGACCCACCTTCAAGCTGTGCACGTGGATAAGTGGTTCTCAAGGCTCTTACCTGCCACACCCAGGAACAGACACACATCACTTCAAGTTACAGCCTCCTGGCCAGAAATAGATACATGACCCATCCTAAACACAGGAAGAACTAGAAATGTGAGAATATATAGACAGTGGGGGCAACTAACTCTGTTGGGTAGTGCTAACTAATATTTTGAAATGTTAGGGACCTTCATATTAAGGGACATATATTTGGTTTCTACAAATGGTAATAAAACATATTTTACATGAATTATCTTCCATTTTGAAAACATATGTTATTCCTTCTTGCTTGGTGATAAACACAAGCATGCACTGTTAAAGGTAAGTTGAATATAATTCATTAAAAAGGAGAATACTAATATATTATGACATTTTAATAAAAAATGACCAATAGTTAATGAATGTGTCCTACAATTTAAAATTAAAATGATAAACTATTTAATCAGTTAATGCTTTCTCGGATTTAAAAGCTACCAAAAAAAAAAAAAAGAAAAAAATGCAGTCTCTGTTTTCCTTGGTGTTTATTATGAAATAGTTCATATTTCCAAAGTTTCCATATCTAAAGTCCCCACCCTGCAATAAATTGGGTCCTACTTGATTTGAGTCCTAGCTATCTCAGATTCTATATTTTCTACCACACACTTCACTTTGCAAATGGCTTCTTTTCTTTTTTGGCCTGAGTGTCTTCCTGGAATGTGCCAAATTTGCCTATGCCTCAGATCCATTGCTTTTATTAATCCATCTGTTCAAACCATTTTCATAAGACATGCACATTGTTTCCTCATCCCATTAAGGTCTCCACTTAATGGTCATCTCATAAGAAAGTCCTTTTCAGAAAATTCACACTAAAATACAACTCCATGTTTCTTTCTAAAATTACTCTGTTTTCAATGATACTTTAATACTACTCTAACATAAGGAAAGTTTTTAACTATTATTTTTCTGTCTCACTACGATTAATAGAATGTCAACTCCATGAGTGTAAAGATTTTTTGGTATTCTCTGATATATCCCCAATTACTAGAAAAGTCTATCATGTAACACATACTCATAACCCATTTATCTATCCATTGACATGGAAAGTACCTGTTGCATAGCAGATATTCAGTATATATTCATTGATTCTGTGAATTAATTTAGACAACTAATTTGTTTTAAAGGAAAATATAATTGAAGTAAATTTCTATTATACATACATAATAAATAGAAAATTATATAAAATAATAATAATATTTTGAGTTCTCCCCAAAAGGTGTGTTAAAGTCCTAACACCTCGAACCTGTGAACAGGACCCTGTTGGATATAGGAACTGTGAATTTAATCAAGTTAAGATGAGGTCATACTGGATTAGAATGGGTTCTACTTTAATGTCTGATGTTCTTATAAGAAGAAGAAACATTTGGACAGAGAGACACAGATAGGAAGAACACTGTGTGATAACAGAAGCCGACATTGATGTATCTACACACCAGGAAATGCTAATGATTGCTAGCAACCACCAGAAGCTAGGGAGAGGAAAAGAAGGATGCTCCCTTACGCCCTTCAGAGAGAACATGGCCTGCTGACACCTTGATTTTAAACTATCACCAAAACTGTGAGAGAATGAATTTCTCTTGTTTTTAGCCACCCAATTTATGGTAATTTATTACAGTAGCCCTAGGAAACTAATAAGTTGCCAACTCCTCATTCATTAAGGTCACATTTTTAGGTTGAAATTGGCTATGGTGGGAGTATTTACAACACAGAAATCACCAAGTGCTACAAATCAGAGATTGATTTAATGCCGATGCCAAAAGAAAATCTACATTAATGAGTACAATTTGCATGAAGGTTAGAAATAGTTAACTAGAAGGTCATATATAAGATGTAATGACAATGTTCTTATTGGGGAAAGATGACATTGGGATGTAACTTCATTTGTCAAGTCATAGTTGAATTACAGCCATAGGTTGGTTATAGAAAAAATCAACAAAATCCAGCAATTAATTGGTTATATCCAATTTGTCATAAGTAATATTTCTCCATGGTCTGAGTGTGAGCATTTTATATGGAACGGTGGTGAAGAATACTTCAACACTTCAAATTGTAGATGATGCCAAAGAGAGATGAAGTAAAAAAGTATGTGACAGGGATAATAAGAGCCTTGTTAGAGAATACATGATGTTTCTTTTCCCACCCGTTCCTTCTTCAAAGTTACCTCAGAGTAAACACCAACCTTTATTCATCTGGGATACGCAAGTACTTGATTGGTGTAGAATGCTCAACGAGGAGCATTTTCAAACATCCACATTACTGGACCCAAGTCCAAACTTTCCAAATCTGAATCAGGGAAGTAAAAAATACTTTAAAAGTTCACCAGGTAATTATGGTGAATACTCAGAACCAAGACCTACTCAGATCATTGTTCTTCATATTTTTAACTCTAATTAGGAGATTTCATGATTGTGCATTTCCCTGCTGATTCTTTCTTTTTTCTGCAATGTGTCCAGGGAGAATGGCACAGCACTTTCATTTGGCAGTAATCCATTGCTATGTGTGTAATGATTCTAACATATCAATTTACTAGTCTGGGTCTGTAGCCAGTATTCTCAAAGCCTGGTATTAATTCCTTTGCTCAAAGAGTCACCTCAATCTGAAAGAAAAGCAGGCAGAAGCATTCTACCTGTAGTTTTTTTAGCAGGCTTGTATGTGCTGCTTCATTTTAAGTTGTATTGTAGGGCTTTATTGGAATATGTCTGCAGATCAATTACCTAGGTTTAGGCTTTCCACTGTATTTCAGTGTATACAATCATACGCATCTTGATTATGGGGATACCTTCTGAGAAATATGTCATTAGGCAATGTCATCATTGTGCAAACATCGTAGAATGTATTTACATATAGCCTACTACACAACTAGGCTATATGGGATAGCTTATTGCTCCTAGACTACAGCATGTTACTGTACTGAGTACTGAATACTAGGCAATTGTAATGCAATGTAAGTATTTGTGTATCTAAATATATCTAAACATAGAAAAGGTACAGTAAAAAACAGTATTATAATCTTATGAGACTATCATATATGTGCTTCATCATTGACCAAAACATTGTTCTGAAGCACATGACTATAAAACCTGTTTCAGTAATATTGTTCATCAATTATGCATTAGCTAGTGGTATTTAATATCATCAGATTGATTCCACTTCAATCTGTGTTGCCAATCTTGCCTTGTCATTTAATCACAAATATGTTCATGATGAAGTCACTCGAAAAAAAGCAAGTTCTGCAGCTATTAAAATAAAACTGGTTATTTCATTAATGTAACTACTTGATTTAAATGGAATTCGGTAGTATATTGAAAGCATATTATATGCTCATCTCTCAAAATGTTTGGTAGCTTTATGGTTTTAGTTTGCATCTTGGGAGTTAAATATATAATCATAGGATGGGGAAAACCATTTGGTGATTATTTTCAGATCTTTATCACCTGTGAAAATTACAGGCTTAATGATCTGTTTCTCTCATGCTGGCTGGTTAGTGGTAGCAGACTCATTTAGCTTGGCCATCCATCCAAAACAGTGCTGATTCTGCAAATTAATTTAATACTATTAGAACACCCTCGTTTTCAGGTGCCTTATTTGTTCTGTAATGTAAACAATACAGGTAGAGCAAAATCATTTTAGTTAAATATTTCCATATACTCTGAACAAAATGGCATATACCCAATTATATCTATCATTTGTAATTTTGTAAAATAAAGGATGTGTAATATATTGTAATAAAATGTAAATCTTTGAATAGGCAGGGCCATTTGAAATAATGTAGAGAAAAACAGTGAAAAAAGGCAGAAAATATCAAAGGGCTCTAAATTATCAGCTCTCTAGTTTTTGTAGACCTCAGATACGCGAGCTTTCCTGGTTACATACCATTTGGCTGGAGCAACTTAGTATGCTTCTGTATCATAGTTTATATACAGGAAATAATGTCGTTTGTAGTCCAGGAATTGCATCTTGTGTTTTCTGGGAAAACTCGACCATGTTGTCCAAATGAGAACCACTGTTGTGGGTTGAATTGTGCCCCCACTCCCCAAATTGATATATTGAAAGTCCTAACTTCCAGTACCTCAGAATGTGACCTTATTTGGTGATAGAGTCTTAATAGAGGGAATCAAGTTAAAGTGAGACTACTGTTATCCTTATAAAAGGGGGACTTTGATGTCAGACATGCACACAGGGTTAATGCCATGCGAAAAGACACAGGGAGAAGACGGCCTCATGCAAGCCAAGGAAAGAGGCCTGGAATAAATCCTTCCTTCATGGCCCTTAGGAAGACCAACCCTGCCAATACCTTGAGTTTAGACATCTAGCTACCAGAACTGTTAGACATTTCTGCTTTTTAAACCACCCAGTTTTTGTTACTTTGTTACTGCAGCCCTAGACAACTAATGCAACTTCCCTCTTCCCACATGACTCTGCCTCCTTGATGGCAGCGTTTGGAGTAAGTTAGGCATCCATCCATGCTGGACCACGCACCAGTCTCACCTTCCCAGTCACAGTGTTGAGTGTATGGCCTAAATCAAAGAAGAGGTTAAGTCCTTTCATGGACTCTGTTTCCAAATTGGAGTTATCCAAATTGCAGTGTAGAGATAGTGGAAAAACATCTAATGGGAAAACTAGAAAATACGAGTTCAGGAGCTGCCAGTTGTCCTTGTTTCTCTTCATGGAGAAAACCAATGAGCAGAAATAGCGAATGGACATGACACACAGACAGGAATAGTGACAAAAGGCAGAAAAAGGCAAGGATCACTTCTTGTAGTTCTCAGTACAAGTGCACCCTTACAAACTTTTCTGATTATATGAGGCATTATAGAGAAAATTTTGCTTTTTTGTTTGGTTTTACTGATGACTTTCTATTTGATACTGTGCAAATTTCTTGAACTATTTGGACTTAAATTTTTATTAGTAAAAATGGTATGATAATAGTTACTTTTTAGGATTATCAAAAGTTCAAAGTAAATATTTGTAAAGTTCCTGACACATAGTGCATATTGAATTAAATAAATAGTTTTTTAAATATTACATTAATCAATGTCAAAACAAAAATAATAATTTCATTAATAATTGTTATACCCTAGGAAGGAAGGTCTGGAATCTTGACTTATTGTTGAGCCATAACCTCAGGCAAAATAGACTCTTCACTGATACCTTGTCTATCTGTTATGGCTAGGTCCTATTTAGTGAGGGTACTTATCTCCCTTCCTCCAGTTAAGTCCCTGCTGGCTTTAAGCTTCAGTACCTCTCATTCATATAATTTCCTGCTTCCCCTTTTTCTAAGTTGTTGAATATCATTCAATCATATTCATCCTATGACAAGAAGAAAAATATATGTGATAGCAGTAGGATAGCAACTAATTCACTTATGTTTTATCAAAGCATCTGTTTAAGTTAAATTCCAGAAATAGAAAAGAATTGGTTGATAATAGACCACCCTAAATTGTTTTATAATCTGTTTTATAATATTTTGCCATATTATGTAATATTATTCCTGCAATAAAATTGCTTAATGTAGCTCCTAAGGTAATTCTGTGTTCAATTTTTAAACATGAGGTCATTTTGCTTTGTCAGTATGACTTATTTCACCTTTTTGTTTCACCTGAGATAAACCTAGAGTTTGTTTACACATCACTGCTCCTTGGCCATAACTAGAGGCCATATAGTGTAGATATTTACTTTAAGAGGTGGTAAAAATGAATCATGGAAATGTGTGCTTTATGTGAAATGGAAATGTGCACTTTAGAATGGAAAAATAAGCAAAATAATCATGCCAGGAATTTCTAGAGAAGAAATTTGGTGTTGCTACATGGAGTTTTTTGGTTTTTTGAAGAAAGCTTTAACATCCACATTGTCAGTAGGAGTGATTGTATTAATCTTTACTAGATGGAGATAAGCTTTGACAAGACACAAAAGGATGCATGTCAAGTTGATGTTTACAAACTTTCAGTTTGTAATGTAATATATGGAATAAAATTAAAAATTGCCTGTCTTGGTAACTTGTAAATAAATATGTGGAGTAAGATGATTATTTTCAAAGTTTACCATTTTGTTGACACATGTTGATTCTTAAAATATTTCTTCATAAGTCAAATTTCTTCTGGAATTTCTATTTAATTACTCATTGGTTATCCCAACAAATGCTATTCTGTGCTAAGTGTTATAAATATAACAATTAATGAGTACAAATTAATGCTATAGACAAGATACATATTACCTTATAATGTAGAATTAACAAGAAAGTTAATTCAATCGTGAGGGATAAACCACTCATCTTATCCTCTAGGAGAAACCCAAAGCTTGTACATTCTAAACCCCTAACACACACACATACCCCTTCATGCACACAAAAGTCACCAACAAAGAATTCAAATTTATGTATAGGCAAAATATTCTATTTCTCTCTCACACACACAAGATCCTATCTTCAAGATTAGAAAAATAGGTAATCATATTAGTAGCTGACTCTTTGAGTAGAATGTACATAAAGAATATAAATAAAACTCATTTGACAGAAATTACCTCTCAGATTCCTCATGTTCTATTCTAGAAGAAAGTTAAAATTTCTCAAATCTGCTCCAGGACACAAGGAAAACACACACACACACACACACACACATACACACACACATCCGTTTTAGATCTCTCTGTGCTTCATTTTTCCTTCTGAAGTACGTAGAAGTGACAATCAATTTCAGAGGCTTAAGGAAAGATACTTATCCTCCCATTGTCTTAATCTAAGACCCCATCTGATATAAATCAAGAGTCTAGAATTGTCCTACAAAATAAGACGTTTTAGAGTTGTAACTTAAGTGACAGAGACAAAGTCTAAATGACAATTCTGTGGATGATGTGGACCAAAGCATGTGATATAAATGGAAAAATACATAGGTGGGGATTAGAGAAATGTCAGAACAAGAAAATATTCTCACGCATTGGAAAAGATTGCATGATAATACCCATAATCAGAGTAAATTCAAGATATGCTGTTAATGTACTAGAGAGCATGTGGTGAATTTGTGAGTGAATTGACTTAATGGATCATGGGTAAAATGAGTAGAAAAAGTACCCATAAGCAGAGGTTAAAGGGTACATGTGGGTGTTATTCAAAATCTCCTACTGGCACCCTAAAAATAGAAGTCCTGATTAAAATATGGTGCGAGTTAAGTATATCTTGTGTCATATAAAAACAAATATTTAGAAAATTTAAATTAGTAAATGATAATTTTTCACAAATAGCACAAATGATTTAAGGATTTAGTAGAAATGACTGACATAATAATAGATCTCAAAAAAGAATAGAAATTATACAGTAAGATAAAAGGGAAATCCTCAACTGAAAAGTACAATAACTAAAATGAAAATGTTACTGGATTGGGGTGGTAAGCAAAATAAGGACATTCTTCCCTTTTCAAAAAAATGCCTACATTCTAACACACATAATCTGTAAATGTTAGATTATATAACAATGGGGAATTAAGTTTGCAAATGGAATTAAAATTCCTAGTCAGTGGACCTAAAAATAGAGAGATTATCCCAGATTATCCTAAAGGGCCCCAAAAATCATAAAAATCCTTAATATTGGAAGATGGAGACAAAAATGGAATTTAAGTTACGTGCTGTGAGAATTCAACCTGACATTTCTGGCTTTGAGGTTAGAGGAAGGATACCAGCCAAGAAATGGGACAGCCTCTAGAAGTTAGAAAAGCCAAGGAAACCAATTGTTGCCTAGAACCTCTAAAATGGAACACAGCCCTGCAGACACCTTGATTTTAGTCCAGTGAGACTCATGTCAGATCCTGACCTACAGGTCTGTAAGATAAAAAATTGGTGTTGTTTTATGTGTTTTATGTCGCCAAACCTGTTAGTAAATTGTGAAGCAGTAATACAAAACAATATAAAAACAGGAATTTCAAAAATTGAAATTATCAGGTCAGAACTTTAACAGAACTGTCACAAAAGTTTTAAGGATGTAGAGGAAAAAAGATAATAAGAAGAAAAAATGGGGACTCTCAGTAGAAGAACAGAAACTGTAAAAGAAAACCAAATGGAAATTTTAGAATTAAAAAGATCAATATCCGAAATGAAAAATTCACTATATAAGATTAGCAACATGCGGCGCACAGCCAAAGGAAAGGTCAGTGAATTTGAAAGCAGATCATAGAGTCTTTAGCTGAAGGAATGAAGGGTGCTAGATGTAATAAATATGTCATTAATATAAAAGGCTTTTGTGGTGTGAAGGCTCCATAGATGCTTACATTCAATTCCTTCTCTCCTTGTATGTGTATTCTACTCCCTACTGAGGAATTGAGTTTATTAGAAGACAGCGAGAGTGACATTGTGGGACTTTGCCAAGTTTTGAAAGGTTTAGCACCTTCTACTTTTTTTCTCTTGAATCCAAGCCAGAATGAAACCCAAGGTGAAGGGAAAGGCCACCTATATCACACAAATGAACTGCCACAGATGAAGTCCCAGCAAAGAGCAGCAGCAACTGCCAGCCATGTGAGTGATCCACTTCGGTCATTTATGCCCAGAGTAGGCCAGAAACCTGCAGCCCCAAATGCCATCATGTGCTCCAGAACTGAGCTCATCCAAATGACCCTATGTGCGCAATCCTCCAAAGGCAATGTTTATTATGTCAGATAATCCCAGCCCTATACCCCAACCCTAATTCATTATTTAAAACTATTCACTATTCTTCTAGTCAGTTAAATGTCTCAAAACTTAAACTTTCAACATTGGGCACCCATATTCTTGGGCTGACCTCTTCCAAGGTCATTGAAGGGTATACAGAGGCTAATCATGTGTTTCTGAGCTTTGTTTTCCCATCACCATATCAGATGGCTCCCCAGCACCCTGTAGGGGTATGTTATTTGAATGAAGTTAAAAGAACTTCATTCATATCTCAATATCACAAATACCTTACACACTGCAGCAACATAGCTGCTCCCATCCCAGATATTACTTTCAAAAAAATTCCTTAGTCATTTAATAGACCTGCTATCATTTTTTCCTACACATACACTTCTATCAGGATATACTATCTTTAAGTTAATAGGGAGCACAGCCTAGTTCACTACATTGGTAAGGCCGGTAGGTGAACCAAACAAAAGTGTCAGCATGAAAATTACCTAAAATAAGAAACACATTAACTACAAAGGACAATCTATGTTCTGAGCGTGTAAGGTCAGATGCCCCCAAAGAATAGCGAAATAGTTTTAACCATCTTAACACTCTATGTGTCAAACTCTGTTATATGGGACTTTTTTTTTAACCAGAAAAACAGTGGTCATAGGGGCCATGCATGTCTGTGTGGCAGCTGTGAGTCAGAGCCAATTTCTTGCCTTTCTAGTCTTTTATTTTCTCTATGTCAAGGAAAAACTAAACAAAAACTAACAGCAAAACAAATAAACACAGAAGTCTGACATTCTGTAGGCAATAAGACAATATGGCCAAAAGAAAGTAGAAAATGAATTCACAGCAGTTCACTGGATCTTTGCATACTTAGAAATCTAAGCAGTTGCTATGTGAAAAGAAGGTGGATATGGAAAGAACTTCAAAGTTAACGCAAAGAGCCGTAGAAAAAACAATAGCACAAAGCAGCTCGTATCTCTAGATTAGTCAGAAAAACTGGGTAGTTCAGCAAGAGGACCTCCACCTTCAAGACACTTTCATGTACTGTTGATTGTTGCATGAATTTCAGTGATATTTTTTGATATTATTTTATCAAAATATATGAGGCCTTAACTATATTCAATCAAATTTCCAAGAAAATAATCAGACGTGCACATAAATTTATCTACAAATATGTTATCGCAGCCTTTCTACGAGAGTAATGAATTAAGGAAAAATTAAACAAAACAACGTTTCCAAAATAGAAGAACGGCTTTTATCACTTAATAGTAAAAAATAACTTTTCAAATCTTGTTGTAAATGGGTTTACAAGATATGAGTGCATATTCACATATAATATCAATTTGAAACCACACTTAAGAAAGTGCTTATCTTGTCTGGTGCCTCAATTTCCTCCTCTGTAAAAAGACAATAATAACAGGCAATCTAATACTATTGTTGTGGGGATTAAATGGGAAGCATTTAGAAGTGAACATATTGTATAGACATTATTAAGTAACTGTTATATTTCAAGCCTATTTCCATAATAGGGTGTTTAAAATATCTAAGTGCTTTTTAAATTTTGTTGCCCTGGACCAATGATTAAAAAAACACATGCATATGTGTATGTTTGCTTGTTTGTGTACTGGATTACATTATATTAATATAATGTGTACAGTTTCACATACACTTATGTCAGAGTAGGAGACTAGAAGACAAGGCTGAGACCTGATGCAGGAGCTTGAAGATTAGGTGCAGGTGTTAAAGTAAACAACCTTAAACAAAAGGAGCTGATAACCACAGGCAAGAAGAGGCTTCAACCAGCTTGTTAGCTATCTCTGTCATCTTGCATGAACTTTGGCTAATTATAATATCATTTACATTGTGGCTTTAAAATTTCTCTGCCCTTGAAAATACCATGACAGTTCCAGGACAATCATATAAAGTATGAAAGTGAGAGGGAAACCAATTCTAGGAATTACTACCCAAATTCTTAATAAAAGCCAACCCTTTGGCCTTGAATATTCGTCCCCTCAATTAGTAAAACTACAAAAGATCTAAAACCATTTCCTCCCAGTGCAGCTGCTCACTTTTGAGCCTGCTGCTCTCTTTCCTGAGAGTTTACTTTTGCTTTCAGTAAAGGCTATCACTTGCTTGGCTTATGTGATGCATCCTGAAATTCTTTTTCTGACAAGCAGGAAGAATTTGGAAAAACCTCCACTCGGAGGCCAATAACACACACACAAAGCCATTCTCAGAACATTTACTCTTTCTGTGAGTAGAGTGTCTGATTTTTCCATTGTATGTTTTGTTATATTATGCTATACTATGCTTTACCATAGTTCAGTATTTTAATATATATTTTTAAATGATGGTCATGACCATAAATCAATTTCATAATTGGCTAATATATCTCTGTAATGCTCTTAAAAGTGTTATATGACCTCGTAAATCAAAGCATCATTTACCTAATCTAAGATTACTACCTGTTTAATCTCTGATATTTTCTTGTCTGTTAGTTAAATTTCTGTGTCTTTTCTCTGGAATGCACAATTATTTGGAGCAAAAAATTGCTGCTTCTTCAATGCCTTGAAAAGTGTCCAACACATATATTTCTAGTAAGCAATTAATTAAAATATTATGGCCCTATAAAAGATGAATTAAAATGAATAAAATATTATTATACAATATCAAAATTTTGTATTTAAGTGAAATCATCAAAACATAAATAGAAGAAAGCAGATAGCTTGGTTGAAGACTACGTCACAAAAAACTTATCTATGTAAAAAAGTATTATCACAGACCAAGAATAACACATTGATACTGTAGAACATTAAAAAAGATTCGAGAGTTAGAAGAGCTTTTTAAGACTAAAAAGAATTCAAGAAAACTCTGAGGAATGATAATAAATTTGACTTCATAAACTTTTAAAACTCAATGCACTGGAAAATATACATTTCAAATATTTGAATTATAAGTTTAATATAAAGATCTGAAAAATTAATATTCATAAGGATATTAGTTATATTTGCATTTATGCTTAATTTTACTTTATATACTTTGTTTTTTCGCCACTGTAAATTTGATATTATTCTGGTTTATGTAAAAACATAACCATACATATAATTACCTAGTAAAAAATGCTGGCAAGTAACAAAAATGAGAGTATTAATATATCCATCCTAATTTAGGTATGTGAAGCTTCTAATGTATTATTTTCTAGTTCATTTACATTCTATATCACTCTATTAAATTACTATGGATGTGCAGGCTTGTCAGAAATGCTTTTATAAAATGTGATGGCAGACTAGTAGCTGACTATATATACACAGTGAATTAAACTCAGCAAACTGTCACCATAACTCTATGTTAGCTGGATATTTAAATTGAATTTGTAAATTGTTTTTGAATAGGATGTCTTATAGCTGATTATGTTACAATAACTGGAACAAACACTTAGAACACTTTTTAAAATTTGCTACATATTATTAATAACTGTTACGGTATACATCAAAAATTACATTGACAATGCTATTCAACATATTGTTTTGACATTTTTATTGTAAAATAGAGTGAAAATAAAATTGAGTGAAATTAATCTCAACTTAAACAATAATAATAAAAATATTTATATTCAATATTATTGGTCACATTAAGAGATATTTCCCTTGAATCCCAGCAAATGATTTTCTTGTGGATCCAAAGGAAAAAGCACCAATGTACATATACATAATTACTGGAATTACAAATAAAAAAATCCACATGAATATACCCATTACACCCCCACTAGTTTTAGGATGAAAACTAGTTGTTCCACACACTTCCACATTTAATATTGATATATTTTAATTATTATGAAATTGCTGAATATAAATTGAATTTTATTACAGATTTAAAGTTCTTTATTTGGATATTCGATTTTTTTTTACATAGGATATGGCTTATTTGAATTTATTCTGTAAAATACCATTGATATTTTTAGCTACTTTTCTATTTGCCAAGTTATTTTTATTGATTTATATATTTTGTTTATATATTCTCAATAAAAAGTTTTGGTTGGCTGTAGGCACTATTCTTGCAGGGTGTGGTCTATATTTTCACTCTGTACATTTTCAAATAAGTAACATTTTACATTGAATAAGTCCATATTATCAATTATTTAAATACAGTTTGTAATTCTTTGTCTTATATAAGGAATAATTTCCTGCCCAAATTCATAAAGTATTCTCTTATATTGCTTTTTGAAGTTTTAGAATTTTGTCTTTTACATCTACTTACCTATTTAATTATTGATTTTTTTCATGTTGAGAGTAAAAAGTGGAACTTCAATTTTTCCTCATATGAATAACTACTCAGTTCATGAGTTGTCAGTGAATAATTCCTGTGAATGTAGTGCTAAAACTCACAATCTTAATCACTAAAACTGGGCACTACAACCTATCTGACAGAGCCAGCTTTCCCATATTTTTCTTCAAAAGAGTTTTGGCTGTTCTGAGTTCTTCATTTCTCTGTATCAGCAATTCTCACTTGGGGTGATTTTCCTTACAATAGGACGCTTTGCAATGTCTCCACACATGTTTGATTGCCACTGAGGGAGATTGGTGGGTAGAGACCAGGGATGCCGTTAAATATCCAACAATGCAAAGGGCAGCCTTTTGCAACAGACATGAGACTGGCCTAAAATGTCAATAGTGCTGACTTGAGAATCCTGTTCATGAGAATCCTCGTGGTCATCCAATTATACTCTCTCAACTAGCACCATACTTTTCTTTCACTCACATTCTTAAGCAATAACATTGAATGTCTCACTTAAAAAGTAAAATAAAAATAATACAAAATATAAGGTATAATGTAATGCAAAATTTGTATTAGTTTGGGTACTAGGATTTTGTGAGTTTTTCACTAGTTCACTAAAGTCAATGAGATATTTGGTGTCACAGCTATAGTCATTATAAATTTAAAAGCCTTGAATTATTACATATTGACAGAACACTACTCCTAGTTTCTTCAAATAGAACTATTCCCTTGGCTATGGTATACTTTAATTTGGAATCACAATGATTCTACAGGTTCGTCTTAGGTAGAGTAGAATCTTGTATGTTTAAAGAAATATAAGTGGTTCAGTTGGGTGGTCTTGGAAATTTAAACTTTCAAAATGAAAGAAATTAAATGCTGAAAAGGACATGGGATTTTGGATCAGAACAAACAGTATATAAATTTTTATTGTTACAAAATATGAATTACATTAAAAGATTATCCAAATGTTATGAGACTCATTTTCTTTATGAGTAAATTGGGAATAATAGTATCTGACCAACTTAGACCATGAGATCAGTTAAGAAAGTACAATTGCTAGTGAAACTCCAAAAGAATATACAGTTGTTACTATAGTGCCCTAAAATTACTAAGTGTTTCAGAATGCACTGAGATGGTACCAGTTTATAATAGTACATCTTTATGGCTGGATGCAGAAAGAAATAAAATAAACTCTATTACTAAGGATGATTATAATTCAGGAAGGGGAAAAATAACATAAATTTGAGAAGTTAGTCAAATGCATTTATCCAGGGTTACTACTGGTGTTAAAAGACTGGTAGTGTTTAGATATATTCATTTCCAGTGCATCTAGTACAAGGTCTGGCATATACTCAATGCTCAGAAACGTATTTACTAATTCCTTTCAGGGAAATGAGACACTTTCATGAGAGGCAGTCCAAGGTAAATATGTTCTTTCTATGGGAGCAAATAAAGAAATTGTCTTCACTGTTGCAAAAATGTATTAGAAAGTATTGGGGACAAAAAGAGAATGTGGGAGCTAAATATTAAAAACAATTGCTCTCATAGAGACAGAGAGTAGAATGACGGTTACCAGAGGCTATGAAGGGTAGTGGGGAGGGAGCGGATAAAGTTAGGATGGTTAATGGGTGCAAAAATATAGTTATATAGTTATTACAGATAGAATGAACAATATTTGATAGCACAACAAAGTGACTATAGTCAACAATAAGCTGGGGTATACTTAAAAATAACTAAAAGGGGAATTGGAATATTCCTAACACAAGGAAATATTAAATGCCTGAGGTGATAGATACCCCAATTACCTTGATTTGATTGATACACATTGTATGCCTATATCAAAACATCACATGTACCCTATAAATACATACAACCATTATGCACCCCTAATAATTAAAAAACTTTTAAAAAGGGAGTTAAACTTGACAGAATCAACCTTGTCAATAAGGTTGAAGTCTTGGAGTTTATTTCTGAATTCCCAGGTTTCTTAGGTTTCTATTTCCTTAATATGAATTTCTCCTTCTCTACTCCCAATTTGAAATCTATGTACTAGATGTCTTCCCAAATTGCACATGATGCTACTATAGAATATTCCCCTTATGTTTGAGGAAAGACCACATTGGTAACCATATTGTTTTGTTGCTTTCTCCATCCCCCCTCTGCCTCCCATGGAAAAGAAGGATTTTCTGGGATCAGATTTGGACATTGGAAAATTAGAAGGGTATCCGTTGATATTTTTGGAGGGGGCAGTGAGAGTGAATTTATGGTGTACAAAGATTATATTTTAAAAGCAAGAAAATAGAATTTGGATGATCCTTTGAAGTAAAATAAGTGGTTGCTGAAAGTGTAAATAATAATATAAATATACATAATAAAAAGATAAACTTTGGAGCACATGGATTGACCAAAACTATTTACTCCCTCTAGATAAACAGCAAGATATAAGGATCAAAGAAGGTCTAATATTAACCTAAAAATAAAATCCATCGGTATGTAGATATTCCAAACTTTTAAGGGTTCATTGTGGAACACAGGACTGAGAGTAAAAGGTACAGCAGGCATAATGTCTAATTCCTGAACTCTTCTCTCTTAAACTTCTTAGTTTCTTTTCCATTTTTCTCTTAACCAATGTAATAAAATCCTTAAGGGTTTTCCAGCTTGGGATTTCTTTGGGGAGTATTGTGTCTATTTTGAGGTTGCTCATTAGGAAAATAGATTACTAAAGCTTAATTCATAGGAATTTGTGATGTCTATAGTGTTTGGCACTCAGTGGGTAACTAGTAATATTAATTTCCTCCACGTTTTCCTTTTTAGTTATGTGTATAAACTTTAATTTTAATCATCTTATTATAACATATTAATCATGTATCTCACATGGGCCTTTTGTTTAAACTTTCCAAAGAAAATGAAATTATAAATATTTTCCTTAAAAAATTGGTAAAGACTGAAACTCTGTAAATGATATTTTGTTACAGCCAAAATGGGCAAAAAAGTATGTTCACATTAAATGAGGAGGAAATGAATAAACATATGCCTGAGTAAAGTACATATGCAAAACCTATTTAAATATATGCATAGATATCCTCAGCTTTTGAATGCTAATTAATACAATAAGGCATAATTATACAATCTAAGATGCATATTTGACTGTATATCAAATAAATAGCCTGCCCAAGGGAATAGTAAACAATTAACAAAAGAAGATGATTCAGTAGTGCTTCTATCACCCATCTGATTTCAAACACTTTCTTACACCGCAGCATGAACCTAAGTATAACTGTAAATGACTACTTAAAATGGCCACTATGCTTTTTTATTGTTTGTATTATGAAATACACTGATATACAAAAACCTCAATTTGTCAATAAATTCTCTAATCATTGACAGCAAGTCTGATTTTGGATGATTGCAACATATATCTATCCCCAAATAACAATGAGATAAGGATATTTACCAGACAAGGTAAAGTGGAAGAGAGGAGTAGACCTTTATCCTTTCTTCCAAATTTTCAAGTTTCATTGTACAGACACATCAGTCTTGAAGAAACGTATGTAAATTGGGACCAGCTACTTTTGAGCTATCCCAATAAGTGTTGCAAGAAGTGTCTTATCAGGAATGTAAACCAAATTTTCTAATCCTCCTTATAGTATCTGTCTACATGATAGGAAAAGCCAAATTTAATGGCCTACAATTTAATGAACATATAGCATTATATACATTATTTGATGCATTTCATTTTTCATTGAATTTATGATTTACCATTGGAAAGATACACCCTTAGGGTACAAATAGCTTGATTCTCTGTTTACCTTATATTTAGCCTAATATGCAGCTGCAGACAATAGCTGAGCCACTACCCAATTAGGCTGAGATCAAGTCCCACCCACAGGAGATATTTACAGAAAGGCACCCTGATCCAGATACCCAAGATAACTAATTTTGCAGTAGGCAAAGGAGGCATGCAGATTTTGAAGGCATTTATGAGACTTTATTAAAGGACTATAAATGTTAATATATACTGAACACTAAATAGAACAGAACATTTGTCAACGTGCTCCCCACTGGATAAACAATCATCCTGAGCCCTCAAATCCCCATGAAGGTGCTCAGTTGCCAGCTGACATTTCCAAAACTTAGGAGGAGGATCCCATTAGGGATTTAAGAAACTTCCCTTACAATTATAATTCCCATGGAAATAAGGCAAGTAATAACTTCTTGAACTCTATCAATTGTTCTGGAAACTCTAACCACACATATTTCGGTCCTCTATGTCCAAATATGTAACAACTCTAGCATTACCCTGAATATTTTTTGCTAAAATTGTTTAATTGAAGATGAGTCACCCAAAATGATTTCTAAGGATTCCAAATGCCTGGCATGTTCAGATTTTAAGCATGCTTGAGGATTTTCTTTTACTTTCTATTTTGCATGGATTAGCAAACGACTATCTATGAGCCAAATTTGACCACATATTTGTTTTTGTAAATTAACTTTTAGTGGAATTCAGCCACACCTCATTTAGGCATTGCCTAAGGCTCCTTCTGAGTGTTCAGTAGTTCCTACAGAGACTATATGGTCCAGACAGCCAAAATTATTTACTATATGGCCATTTACAGAAAAAGTTTTCTGATTCTCACTCTAATAAATGGAAGAAAAATAAAAATATTACTCCTATTTTATTACCTAATTTGTAACAATACTGTTGATGGGGAACAAAGATGGGAATTTGTATGACACAGATTAAGGAAATGATGGAAAGAGGTAATATTGCACATAACTTGCCCTAGAACAAATTTCAAGATAGTGGGGATTTGTATGAATATATGACATTTTTCTCAATACAATTATTTTTTTCATCACATTACATTAATTCTAGGAATTAATCTCACCAATGTTTATGTTGTTAGAGACTATATGAGCAAAAAACTATAATATTTTGTTCATTAAAATAAAATAAAAATTGACCAGACAAAAATGGTATTATTTTTCCTTTCAATGAATATATTCTGTTAAAAGTACTCTTAAGTGGGAGCTACTCACACCATCAGAAATGGAAAAGATTAAAATTGCTTAATAGCTTTCATGCTGATAGCATCAAGAACTTTAGAAGTACAAATCTCGTACACTACAGTGAAAAGAAAATAAAACGTTCTTAGCTTTAACTATCAGCATTCATCATTTCTCCTTCCATAGAATTGCAAGCTTATAAAAGTAAATTCCATACTTTTGTGAATTACACCTTTAAATTACTCTAAAAGTTCCTAGTGCAATTTATTAAGATGGTTACTCAGGATTTTCATACTTTAAAAGTCTCCCAAAGCTTAACCATTTCAATAATTCATTTAATGGTATTGTGGATACTTAGTTCACTGAAATCCTACCAATTCATAAAAAAAAATCTGAATACATGATGAAGTAGTCTTGCATTTAGTCATCTATATACAATATGAATCATTTATTTTAATATTTTCAAAAGGATTTTATAAACCGTACCGCATATTTATCATTCTGTCTTTGATAAATAACTATGTGAGCAAGAAATGGCCCCAGCAATTAGTGTAGCTATTCATATAAAATTTTTCAAGTATCATTTCAATATCTTAGTATGATGATTTTTTTTATTCCCTTTCTCACTTTTATAAGAGAAATTTTTTATTTCATATTTCATGAATGTAAACCTCAAAAATGGTTCTATGCGAATTATGTTTAAATGGAAACAATTTCCTCATTTCTAACAAGACTCCTAAACTGTTAAGATAGATAAGAGGCTGTACATACCAAACAGAATTTTCCTTATTTTTTGTTAACTGTCCAACTGAAAAGAATTTGGAGAGTATTTTATATCCTCACCTCTATCGTTTATAACCCAAATATTAACACTTTCTTTTAGGTTTTTACTTTTTCAGTTTTTATTAACGACATTTTTATCATGGCAAAGAAAAGAATTACAATTTTTAAGGACAAGAGAAAATGGTGATAGAAAACAAGATGCTTACTGTTAAGAATCAGTCACTGTATCCAAAATAATTGTTACCAAAATTATAGATAATTATAGATAGTTACTGGTAACTAGATAGAACAAAGAATATACTAGGTCACAAAATATTTATTATTAAAAGGGATAAACATCCTAGATTGGTTTAAAATGATTACATAAGGAAAAATTTACCACTACATATTTGAAAGATCTTAATTTATAGTTACATGTTTCACTCTTTATGAAGTTAATGTTTTTTGAATAAAAGAAAATTGGTCGAGCAAGTCGTTTATATAACAGATAAAACTAAAAAAATATTTCATTAATATGGATTGTTGTAGAAATGCCTAAATTTTAATATTAGTTATTTCTGCATAAGTGTGATAAATAATACACACATATACCCCTGCACGAGGTATATGATATATTTAACACAATCTATTAATATTCACACACTTATGTGTGAATAATGTAATTATCATATTGTTAATATATGACTCTTCCCATAATTTTTAGAAAACTTAAAATTATGTGAAACAATGTGTAACAAGAAACTGTTAGAATTGGAAGAAATTTAGGAAATCATTGATCCAAATTTCCTTATTTTGTATTTGAATTTAAAAAAATGAACACTCGAGAGTCAAAATTAATTGCCCATTGATAAATACACAGTTATTGATTGAGCTGGAATCAGAAACAAATGTCAAGACAAATGACATTTCCATTACTTCCACGTAGAAGGGAAGAAAGGTAAATTTTAAGTCAAAAGACCAGAGTTCCTATTTTACTTCTGTCATTTAGTATGTCTGTGATTTTGGACAGATCACCTAAAATTTCTGAATTTTGCCTTTTGTCTTCCACAAAATAATAACTATAAAAATTTCCATAGTATTGGTGGTAAGAGCTTAGCTATAATATATATGAAATTGCTTTAAGGTTCTCTAGCCTATTAAGTAACATCATTTAAGTGCCATAAACTTTCTCTCTCATTGTGAGTGTTTCTAATAGGTTACCAGTATGAAAGAACTACTAAATGTCTCATTTAATTCCAGATATTTTTATTTTATATGGCTCAAGTAATGTTACAATATACAAGACGCATATACATAGTGATAGAAATAATGGCATATGTTCAATAAATATTAGCAACAGCAGGCTTAAAATTCCCTTTATAGATTAGCAACATGTGAGTAATGTAAACCAACTACCTGAATATTCAGATGTATGTGACCCTGCACATCAGTTCATTTGGGTCTAAACTGACTCAAATCACTTAAGGTCTAAACTGATACAATTATTCAAATTTTTTTTTAAAAGCCATGGTTTAAAATGGCAACATATATATTTACCTGTTCCTAAAGTATTTTTTAAATAACAATTGTCTGATGAGGAAGAACACTACATCAACCTTTCCTGCTTCCAGTTTCACTTTAATCTGCTTTCAGATTCCTGTCTGTTTTGATATTGCCCAGTGCCAGAAGACATTGCCAGGTACTCTGCTCGTAACTAAGTGTGTAAAACCCTTTCCATGTGGGTTTACTCATAGTTGGTGTTTCTGTATAGACTGGTGTCAACACTGTTTACTTCCTTTGGATCAAAGAATAAGCTACTGTGCAAAGATACAAAGAAAATAATAAGAAAATGGTTGCCCTAATCTAAATTTTTTAAAAAGCATTTCCTCCTAAGATAAGAAAACAAATTTGAAAAATCAAGCCAAATAAACTTCTGGTATCAGTCAACAAACGACAGAAACAGCTGCAGCAAATGTGGTAATAAGAGAGAGCCTAATTGAAACAGATGTTTTAAAATGTGCAATTTTTAATGGTATACAAACATTGATGTAAAGTAAATTTTAAATAAAATGGAATGGATTGGAAGCATAATTAAATCCCAAAAGAAACAAAAATAATCTTGATGAAAACTAAATTAGAATGATAGACAATAATTTGCTTTGCCTAGACAATAAAGTATAAGATAGCAGAGAGGGTTTTTTTTTTTAATTTTAACTTCAGTGCTGTTTAGACAAACATGCGTTTAAGAAGGTCTCAGTAGACATTTTAAATGATAATAAAATTTAGAGAAAATAGAACATTGAGAAATGTGTCCTCTCAACATTTTAAAATACAGTCCAATAAACTTCTATAATGCAACTTTGTGAGGAATTTTCAAAACCTTCAGTATTAAGGCAATTTAAAAATAAACATTTAAATTTATCACATTTGCCCACATTTTTACCTCATCCTGGACCACAAGTTGTCAAGAATGGTGAAGGGTCAGAGATTTCCTTCTCTTTATAAGCCAACAAGATAAGTTGCCACAGTTTCATGGAAGATGGCAGAAGACACAAGACTTCTGGAGCAGAGGAAATGTCTGCTTTCACAGTACAACAGGCGACAATAAAACCTGAAGAGTCCTATCAGTTCTTGTCCCAACTTCCATAAGGATAGTGTGGATGGGCCTTGGTGTATGACTGCACATAGAATGGGTTCCAATGATTTAGGGAACTTAAATATTTTGTAATAGAATGTAAGCAAACATGCCATTTGTTTTGGAAGAAGACATCATTCCATCCACTGTGGTATACAGACATCTTTGAAAATATAGTCCACAACAGGAGCCTATCAATGCCTTACTTTGCAAGATATAAAGAAATACAAGAGACCCATCAAGTATTTTCTGCCAAGACAAGTTATTTTCACTCTGAAACCAGATCCAATGCGGGGAGCCACTTGAGGTCCAAGTGGGTACTTGGATTCACGCAAGAAAGAATTCAAGAACAAGCTGATGGTGTAAAGTGAAAGTGAGATTTATTCAAAAATTATAGAAAGTCTACACCACACACAGAGCAGAGGCTAGTTCTCCCTGTAGAAGAGAACTGGCCCCATCGTTCCTATTGCCCCTCTATTTAATTACAAGCTAAACAAGGGGAAGAATATTCATAAAAGGGGGAGTGTTTTCCTGGAATTAGGGTGACACCCTCCCTTTGACTAAATATGGTCAAACAGGAAGTGCCACGGTATCAGTATATGACGGGAATGGGAGGTTTTCTTAGAAACTTGTATGGTGGTAATGAAGTGTATAATGAAGCTAAGGTCAAGAGGTGGTCAATTTCTCCATCATCTTGGGTCTCACCAGTTGGAACTTGCCCTGCCTCCATCCTGTTTTGATCAGGGTACTTCGAAATTTTGTTTTGATACTTCCTGACTCAATTAGGCAATGCTGCAGCAATACCCAAAACAATGCCTAACTCAGTACCCAAAGCAGTGCCCGAAGCAGTGCCCAGAGCAATAACTGCTAGTTCCCTGTCTCACTTGGAAAAACTCAGGTAGTTGCCTAAGACTTTCCATCTCCTTCTTGTCTGACTTTTCTTTGATTTTTTCTTAACACCACCTCTTAATTTTCCCTTACTATACTAACTACTGTCAAGTCATACTTGTCGCATACTTTCTATGGTGGTCATCCATATAAGGGAATACTGTTGAGGCAAGAAGCACAAATTGTGCCTATTTGGAACAAAACGTGAACACTGGAAAGATCAGAGGCAGTTGTACAATGTTGTTGAAAGAGTTCTGCTATACTCAAATATAGACATTATAGAGATGGTCAAATGTGGGCCCCATGGATGCTGCATATCTCATAAAAGCCAACGATTTTCAGTTATTCCTACACAAATTTTCATATTAGATCTATTTAAATTTGGTAGGATTTAAGTGTATCTAAATTCTCCTTCAAAATGTGATTCTTTCTTATTTAGTTTTTTGAGTGATATTCTAGCTTATTCACTCAGAGGCCAGAGTGGACTTAATGACTGAGGGCTGCAGGCATCTGCAGGCTAATTCTTTCTCACCACTGTTGGTTGATGCTGTCAGCTGGGAATTCAGCTGGGGATACCAGTGAAAACACAGACATGTAGCTTCCGTATATGGCTGCCTGGGCTTTCTCACAATGTGGTTCCTGCAGTTGCTAAGCAAGAAAAGAAAGAGATCCAGTAAGGAACTGAATTGTCTTGTATGACTGAGCATAGGATATCACACAGCATTACTTCTGCTGTGGTCGTGAGCTCACAGATAAAAGAGATCCGAGAGTTTAGTCCTCAATGGGAGGAATATCAGAGTCACATCATATAAAGAACATATGGAAGAGAAGATATTATCTTGGCCATCTTTCTCAGTGTTGTGTTGGAGCCACCTTATAAATCATGGGGATTGATTTTGTGCATCTCATCCCAAATCTACATTCAGTGACATCACATCATAAACCTGAAATCAGAATATTGACATAACAGAAATCAGAAAATGCTACAAATGCCTTTTTTTCATTTTAAATCTGGACTAATTGAAAGACTTACTAGCACACCACTGCCCATATGACAGCAAGTCATGTTCTCTATTTCCTGTAGTTTAAATACTGAAATACAAGACAAACTACTAACACATTTGCATATTTCCTTAGATAGTAAGAGAATTAGTGAGGAGAAAAAGGAAGGAAATGTTTTTAATATGTAAATGTAAATTAATATCAAATTTAGGAAAACGTGGTCATAACTCCTGAGGTCTTCATTTCTGCATCAAATAGCACAGTCTTAACTCATATTTATAAATCCTTCTTCTACCATTCAATTCATATCCACTTTGCCTTAGAGGCACTTCTGATGGTCATAGTGGCTTGTACATTGGGGTGATCCAAAGCTTATTTCCAGAAGTATCTGAGAAATTAATAGTTCTTTCTATAATATTTGATGTGATTTTTCCATCAAATCCTGTCAAACTAAATAAGGCTACAAAGACGTGTTCCACAAAATCTCTAGCTTACCTTATTCAGGGTCAGAATTAATTAACCTAACTAGTATAGTAATCCCCTTCCTTGTACTTATCTCCTGTTCAGTTCGAAGTGGCCATGTGGTACTCTCAACTAAGGTCTTTATACCAGCAAAGACAAACACTTCAGTGAAAGGAAGAAAACATTTTATTGATAGAACATAATGGGCAATAAGGAGAGTAGCTGCTTACATTTCCTACCATTGATTACCAGTCATCTGAATCTTGGCCATGGGAAAACAGCAATATGTATGGGTCACTGATTCTGAGCAAATATCATGTCTTGGTGGACATTAACAGAGCCATACATTGTATTGACCACTAGTGGGTGCTGTAACTGCCTTGCTTCTTCAAGGCTTGCTGAAGGTATGGCTGTGCTATTAGTCATCCTGATTTAGGGTGATAAGAAATAAGACCAGTGAATTCCAAGAGTAGGAGCTGATTGATTTCTGATTGCTTTTAAGCATATCTATCAAAGTTATATGTTCTAAGTGGGGAAATAAACACAGGATGGGTTTGAGGACTCACTGTAACCACCAGGAACCAAAGCTCTATTAATCCCCTCAATTCCATAAGTCAATATGCCTGGGTCTACAGGAATTATTGTCAATTCACTATCAGTAAATGGTATTCCCACAAAATTTCAGTTATTACACAATATACAATAAATGGCCAAAGACTGCTTTGGGAAAAGTTAGGAGAAAGATAGATATTCCAATATGGGAGTAGGGAGGCAGTGTAGGATTCTTCCCCAAGGGTACTCAGCTTCCTCTTCATTCAAAGGACTTTTTTGGGAAATGATAAGTCTGTAATCTTAGTACTGGGCTGTGACTTTCTATTGGCAACTCAAGCCAGACTTCTCATTACCAGTACCAGAAATTTTTTACTTCACAGATGAAGGAACTTGTAGTTATTGTTGTCCTTGCTGCTATTGATGATGATGATGATGATGATGATATAATGATAATGATTTTATCATTAGGTTTCCCATGATGAATTAGGCTATGTAAAAAATCTGTATAGGTAAAACCATCCTGATTACATCTGTGATCTGCTTCCTATTACAGTAGTCACATCCATCCAATTAAGATGATACAGACTATTACACTAAATATTCATATAAAATTTAAAAATATAAAACATAGATATCCTAAAGCTGGTTGTGTTTATCTAAGAGTATTCTCTTTAATATTATCCTTTACATTATCATAATGAAAAGTTACTAATTGGCTTGGATTACAAAACTTTTATTGAAAATTCTGGTTAGTCAAGTGACTTTTTTCAGTCACCTATCATCACAAGCAAAGCAAATTTTTTGCAGTAGAATCAGGCAATAGTTAAGACATATTCCATGAAGATATGAATAAACTTAATGTTCTAGGACCTACATTTTCATTTCATTAAAATATTTTCTCATTTTAAAATTCGGGTTTAACACAATTTTCTACCTTATAGTTTGGAGATTTTGGGAGAATGGGCACATAACATACAAATCTATGCATACACTTAATCAAAGGGCACATGTAAATAAAATGCTGATATTTGGAGTATTTGCTCAAATTTAATACTCAAGAAAGTGCCAATTGTGCCATTTTATTGATCAGAAATCACTTCTCCCAGTGTAAATCACTATAGTGTTCTGTTTCATTTCAATATTGTGATGATGAGATCATATACACTGCTTAGTTATTTGGCAAAAAATAAAATCATATACATTAGATTCCTACATGAAACTAAAGTCATTTTTAGTGAAAGATATCAATTATAAGTTTCCATTTCTAACCAAGATGGAATAACAGAACCAAATTCATGTTCCCACTTGAAACAATCAAAAAATGAGAAAAATAAATTGTAGCAAGAAACCGAACATTAGGCAGGGAAGGACTGTGGTATCTGAGAGATGAGAAGCAAACATGATGAGCCTAAAAATGACCCAATGATTACAATAAGAAAGTTTCCTGGCTGCAGTGCAGGGAGGGCAAAGTGAGGCAGAGGCTGGAAGATCCCCTGAGTTGAAGAGATGAATCTGATAAACCATGGAGATCAAAGTGACTAGACTCTGTAGGACAGAGGACCATAGAAGATAGTGTATCCTTGAGTATACAGCTGAGTATTGATCTGCTTATGCATTTGGGAAATCTACATATGGCCTGGGGAAGAACCACCTCAAAAAGATTAGAAGTAACAGTGCCTAGGAATATATACAGAAAAAAATATCACTAGCCAGATGGAAAAAATTAAGAGTCACTTGATCTTGGGTAAGAAGGATCTTACCTCAGTAGTGGTGAATATTTAGTTCTAGTTTTGAGCACAGATAATACTCATTGAACAGACTTTAAAAGAAAAGCCCAAAAGAATTAAACTATTTTAAAGTTAATTAACTGTATTCCAAATTCAAGAATATTTATAGGAATAAAAAAAGTCTAGCATAAAACAGAAAATCTTCACAAATCATGTCATTCTTTAAAAACTACTAGACATGCAAATAAACAGGAAAATGTTTTATGCCCCATAATGGTGAGGTATATCAGTTAATCAAAAGTTACCCAGAACTGACAGAAATATTATAATTAATAGACAATAAGAACAAATATTAAAGCTGTTATCATAACTGTACTACAAATGCCTAAAAAGTTAGGTAGCAATTTGAAAAATATAAAAAAGACAGAAATTAAACTTTTAGAGGTGAAAACTATAATATACCAAATGGAATTAACAACAGTTTAGGAATTGTGGATAAACCATAATTAGGAGAGAGGAGCAAGATGGTGGACCAAAAGCAGCATGCACTGTCCTCAAGGAGATGATCTAAACTTGCAGGTCAATGCTCACCTATGGATGGGCCTTCTTGGAAAGAGCATTGAGAATCACCTGAGAAGTGATGAGGGACATTCAGAATGAAAGAGAAGGTGATGGGGTGATCCACTTGGCAAGACTGGAAGATACCTGGGGAAGACATCCACACATGGGGAAGGACAAGAGGAGAGAACCCTGGGATCCATGCTCCCTCCATGGGCACTGCAGCTCAAGCTGTGAAGGGGCCCCTACCACCACTGCAGACCTCTGGACTGATAAGGGAGCTGCTTGGAGTCTTTGCAGCAATATTGCACTGGAGAGTGGGTACAGCAGGGACCTGGTAGCTTCCCTTCCCAGGTTGCTGCAACTGACACCATTCTGAGCTCTCAGGTCCAGAGTGCCAGTTCTACACAGGGCTTGGCTTTGGTGCACCTGCCTCTGCCTTGCCCCTGCTAGGCTGAGGAAGGAGCAGGCAGAGTGGACGCTCTTACATGCTTCATGACTGGGAGCTGAGCACCCCTCCCCCACACAGGGAATTTAAGCAGAACTGGTGCCACAGACAGCACATGAGAATCCCTGCAGTGACTGCTTCTGCAGCACCTGGGCAGGGAGAGAGCTACTTGGCCCCATGGCCCTACCCTGGCAGCCCTATGGTGCTGCTTCCCAGCCCATGGCTCTGCCTCCACAGTTCTCACTCTCCTATATGACCCCACAGCCCGTTCCATGCAGTTCCTGCACTTTCCACAGGCCCTAGTAGCCCAGCTCCAAGTATCCTGCTGCCCTAGAGCCCCACAACCCCAAATCTGAGGCTCTTCACTGTCATTGGCCCCATGACCCCACCCCTATAGCTCTAGCACTATCCATTGGCCTCATGGCTCTGCCTCCAAGGCTCCAGTGCTGCCACTGGACAGAAAACCCTGCTCTGAGTCTCCATGCTGCCATCAGTCTCTGCAACCCCACTGCCAAGTCTGCCAAGAACCACCTGGCTCGGACTGCCCTCTTTGGTCCAATGCTAGGCCAAGGACCCACTAGCCTCAAGCTGCCATCATACCTGGACCTGATTGGAGTGAATGACTGAAGCCTGGACACCCACAACTACTGCCAAGATAGCTTCACCCAGCTGCCACCATCACCTCTGCAAGGAGACCTGGGCAGAGCAATCTTCCAAAATGTCAGCCTCTGTGGAAAGGGTCTTGCCCAGCCCCCAACCTGAGCTTCCAATAATGGCCTGGGGAAAAACAACCACTCAGCATGAAGATCATCCAGCACCAGGTTGTACTGTGACAGACACAGGGGAATGGGACAACACAGAACACCTGTATTGCAGGTTGTTAGTGCATCCACCCCTCCCCTGCCAGGTCAATCTTCCAAAGTAGATCACAAAAGCACCACCTAGGGATATTTCCTTCTTTGCCTAAGTAGGAGAATTCCCAGCAAAGGAGAACAGGTGTGCTGCAAACCTATCTGCTCTGTGCTGAGAGAAGAGGTTACAGATGAGAATAAACCAGCAAAAGAACTCTGGCAACATGAAAAAACAAGCTAGTTTGACACCACCAAGGGATCACAATGGATTTATAGCAATGGACCCCATCCAAAAGTAAATTGTTGAAATGTCAGAAATGGAATTCAGAATATGAATGGCAAATATGATGAATGGGATTTAAAAGAAAGTTGAAAACCAACCCAAACAAGCCAAAAAATATTTAAGGACATCATTGAAAAAAATGAAAAAATCACTAAAGAGCTAGACAACATAAGAAAGGATATAACAGAACTTAAAGAAATGAAAGAGTCATTTAGGCAATTTCAAAATACAGCAGAAAGCTCCAATACAGGCTAAACCAGGAAGAGGAAAGAATCTCAGAGCTTGAAGGCAAGGCTCTTGAACTAACCCAGTCATTCAAAGATGCAGAAAAAAGAATCAAGAAGAATGAAAATCACTTAGAGAAGTATGGGACTACTTGAAACAAATGAATATATGAATTATAAGTATGCCTAAGGGAGAAGAATAAAAAGCAATAAGCATGGAAAACCTATTTGAGGAAAGTATTAAGGAAAACTTCCATGGTGTCACAAGAGATTCAGATAACCAGACACAAGATGATAATCAAACACTGGGAAGAATCATAGCAATTTCTGAAATCTCTAAGACACACAGTCATCACATTGGCCAAAGTCAAAATGAAGGAGAAAATTCTACAAGCAGCAAGATGAAAGCAACAACTGACCTACAAAGGAAAACCCATCAGGCTAACGACAGACTTCCAGTCAGACACTTTACAGAAGGGATTGGGGCTTCATTTTTAGTCTTCTTAAAAAGGACAATTGTCAGCCAAGAATTTTGAATCCTGCAAAACTAAGTTTCAGAAATGATGGAGAAATAAAGACTTTTCCAGACAAGCAAACACTGGTGGAATTTGCAACTACTATACCTACCCTATAGGAAATACTCAGAAGTACATGTTACACCGAGCAGCACAATAGACATACACCATTGTAAAAAACACCCAAAAGTTAAAGCTCATAGCTATTATAAAACAATAGCACAAGAGGGAAAAGAAAACACCAAGGTATCATCCAACATGATGAACCGAACAGTACCTTACATGTCAATACTAACACTGAATGTGAATAACCTTAATGCTCTACTGAAAAGACATAGGCTGGTTGAATGGATGAAAAAATGCACCCAAAGCATATGCTGTCTCCAAGAAACACATCTAACTCACAAGGACTAGCACAGATGCAAGGAAAAGGAATGAAAAAAAAGTATTCCATGTAAATAGAAACCAAAGCAAGCAGGTATAGCCATTCTCATACCAGATAAAACTGACTTTAAAAAAACAATGGTTAAAAAAAAAGATGAAGATGGTCATTATATAATCATAAAGGCAGGAATTCAACAAGAAGACATAACAATCCCAATATATATGCACATAACACAGGAGCTCTCGGATTCATGAATCAAATTCTACCAGATCTAAGCACAGAAATAAACAGTAGCATCATAATTTCTGGGGACTTCAACTGCTCACTGACAAAGCTGGACAAATCATCAAAGCAGAAAATCAATAAATCAATAAAGAAATATTGGAATTAAACAGGACTCTAGAACAAATGGAACTAGCAGATATTTACAGAACATTCTACTCCAAAACTACTGAATATACATTCTTCTAATTAGCACATGGGGCATTCTCCAAGAATGATCGTATGTTAAGCTACAAAACAAGTGCAGGAAATCAAAAAAATCAAAATCATACCATGTATCTTCTCAGACCACAGTGGAATAAATAAAAAATCAATTTCAAGAGAAGCACTCAAATCTACACAAAGTCATGGAAGTTAAACAACCTGCTGCTGAATTATCCTTAGGTCAGTGATGAAATTAACATGGAAATCAAAAGATTCCTCAAACTGAATGACAAAAGAGACACAAGCTATCAAAATCTATGAGATGCAGCAAAAGCAGTACTAAGGGGAAGAACATCAAAAAAAAGAAAGAACAAATTGGCAACCTAATGTCACTTCTTAAGGAACTATAAAAAGAAGTGCAAACCAAACCCAAAACCAGCATAAGAAAAGAAATAACAAAGTTCAGAGAAGAATTAAATGAAATGGAAACAAAAATAACAATACAAAGGATCAATGAAACAAAAAGCAATCTTAAGCAAAATAAACAATAACAACAACAACAAAAAACCACCCACAAATCTGGAGGTTTCACATTACCTTACTTCAAATTATAGTACAAGGTTATAGTAACCAAAATAGTATGGTACTGGTATAAAATAGAGACATGGACCAATGGAAGAGAATAGAGAACCGAGACATAAAACCATGTACCTACAACCAACTGATCTTTGAGAAAGCAGACAACAACATACACTGGGGAAAAGAAGCCCTATTCAATAAATGGTGCTGGGAAAACTGGATAGTCACAAGCAGAAGAATAAAATAGGACCCCTATTTCTCACCATATACAAAAATTAATTCAAAATGGATAAAAGATATAAATGTAAGACAAGAAACCATAAAAATTCTAGAAGAATATGTAGGAAAAACACTTCTAGACATTGGCCCAGGCAAAGAATTTATGACTAAGACCCCAAAGACAAATATAGCAACAACAAAAATTAAAAATAGGATTTAATTAAATTAAAAGGCTTCTGCATGGCAAAGAAAATAATGCACAAATAGACAACCTACAGAATGGGAGAAAATATTCACAAACTATACATCCAACAAAGAGCTAATATCCAGAATCTGCAAAGAATTCAAGTAAATCAGTGAGAAAAAAATTGAGAAATCCCATTAAAAAGTGGGCAAAGACAAGAACAGAAGTTTTTCAAAGGAAGATAGTCAAATGGCCAACAAACACAAGAAAAAATGCTCATCACTAACCCTCAGGGAAATGCAAATTAAAACCACAGGGAGCTACTACCTTATCCATGTTAGAGTGGTCATTATTAAAAAGTCAAAAAACAGTAGATGCTAGAGTGGGTGCAGAGAGAAAACAGAGCTTATACACTGTTGATGGGACTGTAAATTAGTACGACCTTTATGGAAAAAAGTATGGAAAATCCTCAGAAAAACAAATGTAGATGTTGCATTTGATCCTGCAATCCCACTACTTGGTATCTACCCAATGGAAAAGAAGTCATTTTATCAAAAAGACACCTGCACTGAAATGTTTATCCACGCACATTTCACAATTGCAATGATGTGGAATCACCTAAGTGTCCATCCATTCATGAGTGGATTAAGAAAATATGGAGCACTGCTCAGCCATAGAAAGGAATGAAATAATGTCTTTTGCAGCAACTTGAATGGTACTGGAGACCTTTAGCCTAATTGAATTACCTCAGGAATGGAGAAGTAAACACCACATGCACTCTCTAATATTGGGAGTTAATGATTTGCACACACAGGCACAAAGATACGTGAAGGTCATTGCAAATCAAGAGGGGGTGAGAGTGGAGGGGGTGAGTGGTAAAAACTTATCTATCAGGTAAAATGAACACTATTCTGGTGACGGGCACACTAAAAGCCCCATCAGCATTATACAAGGTCTCCATGTAACAAAAACATTTGTATCCCATCAATATTTTGAAAAAAAAACTAAAAAATAATAATTAACCTCAAAATATCAGTAGAAATTATTCAAAATGAAAAATAGAGAATAAAAAAACCCCAAAATATCAGAACTCTGATAGAATTTCAAGTAGTCCAAAATAAATGGAATTAGAGTCCTAAAAACAGGTGAGAGAGAGATGGAACAGTAAGAAAAAAAATTGAATAAATAATGGTAGAAAATAGTTCAAATTTCATAAAAACTACAACTTCATGGTTCAAATTAAAAAAAAACTCAATCGGAAAAAAATATGAAGAAAAACTACAGTAGGGCACATCATAATAAAATTCTGACAGGTAGCGATAAAGAGAAATTTTTAAAATCCAAAAAAAGGAAAAAAAAGGCATCTCTTTATGTACAAAGGAACTGAATGGCAGTAGGTTTCTAATTAGAAATAATGTAAGACAGAAGATAATGAAGTAATATTTTTGAAGAACTGAATAGAAAAACAACTGTCAATGTAGATTTCTATATCAATTAAAAAAACATGAAATAAAGGCATTATTAGATATGTAAAAGATAAAAGAATTTATTATCAGAAAACTTGTACAATAAATGTAAAAAAAATTCTTCATAAAAAAGAAAATGACACCAGATGGGAATATGGATCCACATAAATGAATTAAGAGCACTGAACATAGTAACTATATGGGTAGACATTTAAGATTTTGAATCATTATCTCTTTAAAGGAAAATTGACCTGAAATGAAAGTAACAGTGTAGAGAGATGTTTATAACATACAGAAAATAATAATTATGACAAAAATAACACAATTATTGGTAGTGGAGAAATAAAAGTATACTTTGAAAAGTTCTTAATTCTGTAATTGAAATGGTATATCACTGGAAGGTAGACATTGATAAGTTAAAATTGTAGGCTAGTAAAAAGACAAAAAGCAAATTAGAGATAGTGCAATATTAAACATGAAATAGAAATTAGTAAAATCTAAAGCAAAAACTAGTAAAAGTGATAAATCTAAAAGCTATTTATTTGGAAGTTAAAAAAAACTTATAATTCTGATAAAGAAAGAGAATAAAATATACAAAATTAGTCATAAGTACAAATACAGGCACATGAAAATTTTAAGATGATGCTTTAAATGCTTGTGAAGAAATCTGAAAAATTAGAAAACACTAATTATTTTCCAATAAAACATATATAGCAAATTTGACATAGTGTGGAAAGTTTCCAGTATGATAAAAGACATTGAAGAGATAAGATAAATAACAATCTACATTCAAACCTAGTATTCAAATCATATTGATTCACGTGGGAGTGCTATATAAACTTTAAAGCAAGGTATTGCTATATTATTTTATATGTTGAGATAATTTCCATAGAACAGAAAATAACTACTCCCCACTGACAACTATTCTATAAGCAAAACTTTATTGCTATAATCCTACAGAATACAAATAAGTGTTGAATTAAAGCTAAAACTTTAAACTCAAATATTATAACTTCATATAACCTATGTATTAATAGAAGGTTACATGCACTGTGGAAGAAAAAGTAATGCTTTTCTTCTTGATGAAAGTTGGAAACATTTGATTTGTGCTTATATAGAGGTTTTAGTTTGTTTTGGAATAAACTTTCAGATATTTATTTATATTTATGAACTGATTTCTATAATATTTTTTCCCACAAACTGAATGTTTATAGAAATCCCCTGAGCTAAACTTAAGAAATTTCTTTGGATGTGTTATGGGCCTTACATTGCTTTGCTTATTGAATTTAGACTTCAACTAGCCCCATTATTACAAACACTTGAATAAACAAAATAATTCTAGGAGTGTGATCATTAATAACTATAAGTATTTTTTCCTTGAAACAGAAAAATATGGGCGGTTGTCTAATTTTTTTATGAAACTAAAATAAAACTTGATGAAGGACTTACAAAAAAAGAATTCTCATGAAGTTTCACTTATAAATAATGATTAAAAATAATCTGAATAGTATCTAGCCATAAAATACAAAAGCATATCTAACATAACATTGTATGTTCCATGAAGTCATATTTCAGGATTGCAGCATTGATTCATTATGTGGAAAGATATTAATAAATTTTGAAATGTAAGTAATATTTCTAGAAAAATATGTCTGAAAGTTCAGCATCCATTCATATATAAGCAATCTAAGAATACCATTGTCAAATATGATAGGTATTAAAAACCAATAACAATTATTATTCTGCAGTGAAAAGATTTAAGATTAAAATCAGAAATCAAACACCTGATTGACAAAATTTAAAATAAGTTATAATATCTCTTGGTGCTGGGATGTGGAGGAAAGAGCCCATATATGTTTTTCTATGACAATGTGAATTTTAATGTCCTTTAAAATAAATAAATAATAAATAAGTAAATAAATTTTATATATATTTCCATCATTACAAATACTTGTGTGAGCAAACAAGGACATATTTTTTAATAGATTTTATATATACACATATATATATAACTTTAATTGCTAGATATATATTTAAAAGAAAAAATACTAAAATTGAGGGCTAAAATATCAGGATGTTCTGCTTTATAGGAGTTTTTACTTTAGCACTCTTTGCTAAATACAGGAAATGAAATTTAGGTCAATATGGGACATTGTTGAATGCCTAGTATAAAGTTATTAAAAGATAAGATAGGTACAGTAATTCATACTACATTTTCTTTAACTCTCAGACTTTTAAGGTTGTAATGGATTTTATATACCTCTTAATGTCTTTTATTACAAAGACAATGGCATTGAGGTTTGGTAGTTATTTCCAAATTTGGAGGCAAATGAATCTCTTAATTTGTGGTATTTTCAGTTTTGAATTAAATAATATAAGGGTCTAGCAGATTGACATGTACTCAATACTTAATAAGCAATAGTTTGTCTGTCAGAACACATAATCACCACTCACTGTCATAACAAGTTTGTTATATACAATTACACAGTGTATAGTCCTTTTCAAGTAAGAAACTAATAAACAAATTAAACTACTGATAAATACAGTTTTATATTATTCTCTTGAATTTAGAATTAAATATATGAAATATATGAATAAAATATGTGTATATGAAATCTATATGTAATCACATAACATTATAATATATAATAAAATGTTTTCATCATTATAAAAAGTTTGTAACGCTTTATTGCAGAAAATCCCTTTTCCCTGAAAGTCACTGATCTTTTTGTCTCCATGGTTTTGCCCATGTCAGTTCTTGTTTCTTCTGATCTTGGTGACCAGGGTGTCCTGTGGACTTCTGTGTTCTTTCAGAGCAGAACACAAACTTATGAACCGTGGATCATAGAAACCGAAGGGAACCCAGGGGAAACAATGCAAATTAAGGCACAGCTGCGGCTTTATTACAATGAGTTGACTCAGCCCACCAGCAACAACTGAGCCCTACAAAATTGTTGCAGCTTCTCTTCCGCCCTCCAACTCTCCAGGGCACTCCCCCATGTATCCGCCACTAACTGAAATGTACCCAAAAAGGGGAATTCTGGGAAATGTAGTTTATCCTAGCCAAGTAGGCACATAGCAAAGTGTTCACAATGAAGATTTATCACACTTTGATTTCTTGTGAAAACAATTCAAAACTACTGAAAATCACTGGTAAAAAATTGTATCAGTGACAAAAAATATGATTAAATAGTCCACTTTTTCATTGACAATAGACTAAAATCCATGCCTGTTTAAAGAGTTGGGAATATTTACTTGATCTGAATATATTGACTTCATTTTAAAACCACAATATAAAATAAATATTTAGGCCAATGAAATCAAACATAATTTCATTCCATAAGAAATATATATATGTAAAATATATACACACACATATATATTATATATCTAATATATGGATTTACCAAGGTTTATTAAACATATATTGTTAAACTATCAGTTGTTTTAAATTAGGAGCTACATTTGTAGGTCTAGAGCTTTACTGTAGAATCTTATTAGACAAAAAATTTAAAAAAGATTTCTCTTGATTTTTTTCTTTAGTTAATGTCTTAGTTGTCTTGTCATTCTAGCTTTTCCTTCTTTATCAATCACATTTAGCAAAATGAATAGCTCAATTTAAAAGTGGTTTGTAAACTCTCAGTGGCATTCAAATTGAGTTAATATTGTTCTGATCCTCCTCCATTGTATGGAGTTCTTGAAACTGTATTTTGCTACCTTCTTCCGTGAGACTTTAAAAGTTCTCTTGTTGACAATATAATATTCAAAAATATCTTTGATTTATCCTAAGTCAAATAAGATATATTTAGTTATATTTTACTACTTAATAAGTTAAGACTGGTTATATATGTATCACACCATCAATCTCACACTACAAATATAATTTATTTAAAATTAGCTAAGCCAATTAAATGGAATTTTTTTTAAAAAAACAATATTTCATTTTACCTAAAACATTAGGATAAATTCTCTCATATTTTCAACTGTTTTTGAAATTGCTAAATAATATATTTAGAGAAACCATATGTAATTCAAAGTACCATACTGTTAAGTTAAATAAGCAGGACGCCATTGGCCTGAGGCTATCTCCATGATTTTAGTTCCTATTTAACAAACTGCAACCAAATTAGTATGTAAAGAAACCAAAGCCTAATTTAGATATATATTTTCTAACAGCTGAGACTCAGACATCACAAGCAGCCAACTTCAGCCAATCCCAGGCAGCCAAGTGATCAGACCATGTCCAAACAAGAAAACTACCTAGGTGTAACCAATCAAGCTGTTTCTATACATTACTTCCTTGTTCTGTCTATAAAAACTCACTGCCAAGTTGCCAATTAAAGCTCTCGGAACCTCTTTTGGATTTGAGTCACGCCTGACTGATTCACGAATTCGTTTTTGCTCAAGTAAACGCCATTAAAATTAATTTGTTCAAAGTTTTCTAAAAATATATTACAAACCATACTTTTTGCTTTTCTCTCAGGTTTCATACCTAATAAAGATAAATACAAATAACTTAGAAAATAAATTTGTGTCATTTTAAAAAATTCTATTTGCTTTCATTAAACTATTCATAGGGTGAATAACACCTTCGTTTCCTGAAATATAAACTCATTTTCTAAAATATAACCACATAAATAGGGAAATCGCTACGCAGGACACACGGGCATACTGTTACTTAGTGAGCAGGTAAATGCAAACCTACCCCCAAAAGCCAAGGGATCTGAGAAGCTAAAGAAAGAGGCTGACAAATCTAGTTTCTCAGAAAGAACCATTTGAGACTTAACGAACAGAAGCAGCATCTTAGACAGATGCAGGACGGTGGATCCCTGAGCTTGCACTCCAGAAAGTATTCTTTATACAGCAATATTTAAGGGTAAAACATGTGCAGCTGGTCATGCCTTCAGAGTTTCTTGCCAAGACTGGTGACCACTCGGAAGGTTAGATAAGCATCTCTATGAGAAGTTATCCTATGCATATATGCTACAGGCATTGTTTAAAGACCTTACTACAAAACACCTTGGTATGTATGGGTCAAACATAGGTCACCATGGTGGTTTTGCTTCAAGATAGAATCACCCTTGCCATGCAACAGCCTGTTTTCCTATACATAACATACTTTCTTTCACAGATACCATTTTCATTTCATTTTCTGTGTTGGGTTGTCCTAGATAAATGACATTCTTTTAGGTTACATGTCTCATTGCGTACAATTCCTCTCCAATCCGATATCAAGCATAAAGTGTGTCATGTTCTAATATTATTTCTTTTAAAATATGCAAAGTAGAATTAAATGGTCAGCTTTTGGCATTTCAATACTTCTTATGCTATTAAAGGACTATGGAAAACCCCTCAAAAGATCTTAATGTGAATCTTTCAATTTTCTTTAGACTTTTGTGTTGTAATTGAACTAGACTTCATCATACCAATTCTAAGAGCTCTAACTGATGTCTCCACTGTCTAAATCTCATTCAAATAAAATAAATATTTTCAACTTTAAAAATATATTACGTGTTATTCTGAACATTTTATGAAATTTAACATTTTGTATCAACTTACTAATTTACCATATAAAAATCCAACTTCTTATCAGAAGAAAACATACACATACACATAGTGTAATGGGTGTGTGTATGTAGTTGTGTGTCAAATAGTCACATTAAGTTATCTACATTTCTACTACTTATATGATATGCATATCTTTGCAATCTTAAAGTGATTCATTCCTGAGTTTCTATCACCTATGATAGTATGCAATATATTATTATATTTGAAAGTGACTTACTGCAACAGATTCTAATATAGTAGGTGAAGTCAAGGTTATTTCTAACTATATAATTAGACAATAAATCCATGATATTATTTGAAAGTCGTGGAAGACACAAATGGCCAAATTTTTTAAATTTGTAGACCTGGTCTCAATATCTTAATTTATGTAGTTACAGATTTATTTTCATTGCGGTTTTTGTCCCTTAATAGATGCAATTATGCATTGGAGGGATGAACTAAGACACATATATACCAGGAACATCTTAAATTAATGAGTTAATTATATTATTTCCAGCTTGACAGGTAACAGAAATCTAATGTTGCTTAAGGGGAATTATATCAAGGGATTCTAACCTAGTGATACCTAACGTTTCCTATATGGTTAGTTATCTTGGGGAAGTGGGAAAAAATAACAACTGAAAACTCAGGTCTTTGTGAAAAAATAAGTAGAAATATATATAGCTACATATTGAAACCAAAATAACCAAGAACACTTTGAAGACATTGCATTTCGTGGCTCCAATATTTACATGGGGACAGAAACTTCATTAAGTTTTTGCCAGGATTGCAATAGCAAAGCTTCACCACCAATAGACCTGAGTAATTCATTACTTTGACACTAAAGTGAAATTTTCCAGTGTTATTTTATAGGAAGTTAAAATTATTTAAGAAACTGAAAACTTATTATTGATTAGAGTATTTTTTAAACGCACATTTGAATTACAGCCTTCCAAATTTGCTTATTTATTAGTTCTCCATAAACTTGAATTAAAACAAAGTGAAACTTGGTTAAAATTATGTAGTTTTGATTTGACTCTTATTAAGTATGGTGGGATTCTTCTATTATAAAAAATCACATTTCCTAGGTTCTTTTCCTCAGAGAGAATGAGTCAAATAAGAAATATTGACAGTGGAAGAACAGCACAGTAGGGGCATTTCAGAAGGGTAGTTAGCACCACAATAGCTAGAAATGCAGCCATTGCTCTGCATATGGCAAAACATTGTCTTTGTCTTCCGGTCTGCTGTTCATGTAATTGGCATTTATCATAGTGTTTCCTCAAGCAGGGTCCATGCAACAACTACATCAGAAATCACCTTTCAGGTGATGTTAATATTCAGATTCCCATCCAGAACTAATAAATTAGAATCTCAGAAAGTAAGGCTATAAATTTGTATTCTAAAATCCTTTGGTTTATGATAATACTAGCTAAAATTTAAGATTCTATAGTCTACCTTTTACAAAGCATTTTACATGTTAGAATTAATTTTAAATTCTTATCACACCTGATAATCATTATTTTTCTGCTATCACTCATTTATCCCTAAGAAGTAACAGCATTTTCTCCAGAGAAAATCAATATCCATACACTAAAACTCAATTTTTCCATTGGAGATAAAACAAGTTATATAAAATGGAAATTACCTAAATTTGAATATATGTGCAATGTGATTATCTAGTGTCATCTAATTTCTTCACCAGAAGCAAGCAAAATTGCACAGTGGTAAAACTAAAAGTAAAAAGAAAGGCAACAATGTTTATGCTTTTCTTGATAAACTTAGATTGTCTAAAAAGATCACTTTGTACTGTTGCTGGTAGCAAGTTTTTGTACCAATTGCTACACAATCTAACTCCAGTGCTCAGAGGGAAGTGAGGAAAAGCACTCAACTTGACTTTGATCTCTTTCTCATCAGATTCAGCTGCAGAAAATGTCAGACCTAAATTGTTTCAGGTTTGCCATAATGCTTCAGGGAAGGACCTTTTTTCTTCCTCACTGTATAATTCACTTTGTAATACTAGGAAACGTCGGTTTCAGGAGACTAAACTGTTGGGGGGGCATGTGGGCAGGGGATACAACCTATTCCTTTGGCCTTATTCATTCTCTGTCTTTCCCTCTCTCTGGCTTCATTTTGTATTTACTTATTTAATATAATAGTAATTTCAACATCGGGTCTCAAGTGGTATTTAACCTGGCAAAGACAGTCAAATAAGCTCCTCAGTGCTATTTCTGATAAAAAAAAAAAAAAAAAAAAACTTAGAGAATATTAATGCTAACTTATTTTTTCACCTGTTTTATATGTGTTTGCTTAGTTTGAATAAAATACCAAATAATCATTTCATCCTGAAGAGAATTCCTTGAGGGGCATATAACCCCTTTCAAAGTATTGTGAATCTTATAAAGCAATATATTGTCAAATAGTCCTTTGGAAATATAACTCAATCTCTCAATTATATCATCTTCTTCAATCAGATATGCACATACAGGTATTTCTTCTATAAGTTAATGGATATTTAATATATTTGTTGTTGATTGCTCACACCAATATGTTCTCATGAATTCCTTATAAAATAGGAAATAGTAAAATATCCTATCTAAAGTGTTTGAGTACAGAAATTATATACAAACAAATGAGATAGTGATCAGGAGTTGGTATTTTTAAACTAAATACATTTGCCTAGGTTTATAGAATGGCTTGGAGATTTTTAATAGCTTCATTTGGTTGCTTTATACAATTACTAGCATATCTAGAAAAAACAGGGGGGAGCTAATTTTTTGTTAAAACTTTGAAAATATGAAAATATTCTAACCTATTCTGCTAATTTAATGAGTTTGTTCCCCTGGTACAACATGAGACTCACTCAGAATGGCAAAGCTAATTTATGTCACAGTCAGAATATAAACAAAAAATCACGTAGCATCCTAGCTGCTGTCTTTTCCACTGTATGATATTAATATTAAAGTGTTTGTTTTAAATCATAACTCCCTAATTTTGGTTTATATTTTACTGAAGAAGAAATGAAAAGTTAAGGTATGAAATTATTGAAGTTAAAAATAAGAACAAACTAAAGTATTATCTGATATTGTACTCATTGCCAAGGTATTTCAAAGGTGAAAATTTAAAAATAGCAAACATTTGATTGGAGGAACACAAAGTAACTAAAACACATGCATTAACAAGTCAAACTCAAACCCTTAATTTTAACAGCAGAAGCAAAGTTTCCTGCAGGAATTTGGGTAATTTTATTTGTAAGAACCACTGCACATGTAGATTTTGCTATCCATTCCAAAGTATTCCAAGATTGTGAATCTGTTTAAGGTGATGTTTAGCATGTATTCCTGAAATAATTTATTTAAATGTAACTAATTTAAGTTGATGCATTATTCATTTAAAAGATTGCATTTGATTCAGAAAGATAACCAGCTGAAAGAAGTAAATCTAGCTTTAATCACATACCAAGGCAAGGACAAAATTGCACAGATCTTAATTGTCTTGGCCCACAAAATGCTGATGCTTATTAAAATATTTTTTTCTTGAAATAATAATTACAACACCCAATATGGACTCCTTTTGAGACTTTTATAAGCCAATCATATTGGTATTGTACACTCATGGAGTTTTTATTTACATTCTGGGAAAAAAAAATCAAAGCAATTTTCTGCTTAATAACAGAAAGCCAAAAATGTGCTTCTGGGAAAAATGATATTACTACCAAGTGATATGTATAGTCAAAGTATCTATAATAGCTAAAATGTATGGAATAAACATGTCTATTAATTTCAAGTACTTATCTCTGTTATTTCCTTAATAAATTTTCTGTAAACTAAAACTATAGGTAACTAAGTATTCCTCATCCAACATAATGCACAAGTGAATATAAAAGGAAATAAGTGCTTTATAGAGGAAGAGTTGGAAAATAAAAATAAATAAAAATTTAAAACAAAACAAACTGGAAATGTGAATTCTGCTTTAGTTTTTTCCTAACCAGCTGTGTTAACTTAGAGAATTTACTGAATGTCTCTAACTCTATTTCTTTATTTTTTTAAGTTTTTATTTTTTTAAATTTTTAATTATTATGGGTACATAATAGTTGTATATCTTTACAGGGTATGTGTGATGTTTTGATATAGGTATACAAAGTAAATTAATCTAATCAGGCATTAATTGTGGTATCCGCCACCTCAGGCATTTATTATTTCTTCATGTTAGGAACATTCCTATTCCACTCTTTTACTTGTTTTAAATATACTCTTATTGTTGATTATAGTCACTTTGCTGTGCTATCAAATATTTCTCATTCTATCTATCTAACTATATTTTTGCACCCATTAACCATCGCCACTTTAACACCCCCTCCTTGCTTCCCCTCCCAGCCTCTGGTAAGCATCATTCTACTCTCTGTCTCCATGAGATCAATTGCTTTAATATTTAGCTCCCACATATGAGTGAGAACATGTAAGATTTCTTTTTCTGTACTTGACTTATTTCACTTAAGGTAATGTTCTCCAGTTCCATTTATGTTGTTGCAAATGGCAGCATTCATTGTTTTTTGTGGCTATATAATATTCCTTTGTGTATATATACCACAATTTATTTATCCATTCTTCTGTTGAGGAACACTTAGGTTGATTCCAAATCTTGGCTATTGTGAATACTGCTGCAATAAACATGGGAGTACAGATATCCTTTCTACATACTCAATTCCCCTCCTTTGGATATATGCCCAGCAGTAGGATTGCTGAGTCATATGGAATTTCTACTTTTAGTTTTTTAATGAACCTCCATAATATTCTCCATAGTTGTTGCACTAATTTATGCTCCCACCAACAATGTACAAATGTTTTCCTTTTTCCACATCTTCACCAGTATTCATTATTGCTTGCCTTTTGGACAAAAGGCATTTTAACAGTGATGAGATGATATATCATTGTAGTTTTGATTTGCTTTTCTTTGATGATTAATGATGTTGACCATTCTTTATATACTTGGCCATTAGTATGTCTTCTTTTAAGAAATGTCTGTTCAGATACTTTGTCCATTTTTTAATCAGATTATTTGATTTTTTTCCTATTGAGTTGGTGCTCCTTATATATTCTAGCTATTAATCCCTTGTCAGGTGGGTAGATTGCAAATATTTTCTCCGATTTTGTAGGTAGTCTCTTCACTTTGTTTATTGTTTCCTTAGCTGTGCAGAAGCTTTTTAGCTTGATATGATCCCATTTGAACAATTATGCTTTGGTTGCCTGTGCTTTGGGGGTGTTACTCAAGAAGTCTTTGCCAAGACCAATGTCCTGCAGTGTTTCCCCAAAATTTTCTTTTAGTACTTTCATGGTTTCAGGTCTTAGGTTCAAGTCGTTAATCCATTTTGGTTTGATTTTTGTATATGGTGAGACATAAGGGTCTAGTTTCATTATTCTGAACAGGGATATCCAGTTTACTCAGCACCATTTGTTGAAGTGAGGGTCCTTTCCCTTCTGTAGGTTCTTGGCACATTTGTCGAAGTTAAGTTCACTACAGATGTGTGGATTTATTTATTGGTTCTCTATTCTGTTTCCTTGGTCTATATGTCTATATTTGTGCCTGTAACATGCTGTTTTGGTTAATATAGCTCTGTAATATAATTTGAGGTCAAGTAATGTGATTTCTCCAGTTTTGTTCTTTTTACTCAGGACGGTTTTGGCTCTTCTGGGTCTTTTGTAGTTCATATACATTTTAGAATTACTTTTTTCTATTTCGGTGAAGAGTGTCATTGGTATTTTGATGGGGATTGCATTGAAACTGTGCACTGCTTTGAGTAGTGTGGATTCTTCTAATACATAAGCATGGAATATCTTTCAATTTTTTTGTGTCCTCTTCTGTTTCTTTCATCAATATTTTATAGTTTTCATTATGGAGATATTTCACTTCTTTGTTTAAGTTCATTCCCAGGTATCTTACTTATAGTTATTGTAAATGGGATTACATTCTTGGTTGCTTTTTCAGATTGTTTACTGGTGGCTTGTAGAAATGCTATTGATTTCTGTTTGTTAATTTTGTATCTCGCAACTTTACTGAATTTGTTTATCAAGTCTACTAGTTTTTCCTGTGGATTCTTTAGGTTTCTCCAGATATATGATCATATTGTTTACAAACAAAGATAATTTAATTTCTTCCTTTCCAATTTGGATACCCTTTATTTCTTTCTCTCGTCTGATTGGTCTAGCTAGAACTCCAGTACTATGTTGAATAACAGTAGTGAAATTTGATATCCTTGTCTTGTTCCATATTTTAGAGGAAAGACTTTCAGTTTTTTCCTTATTCATTGTGATACTAGCTGTGGGTCTGTCATATACAGCTTTTATCATGTTGAGGTAAGTTCCTTTTCTACCCACATTTTTTTAGAGTTTTTATCATGAAGGGATGTTGAATTTTATCAATGCTTTTTCAGCAATAATTGAAATGATCACATGGTTTTGTCCTTCGTCCTGTTGACGTGATGTATCACATTTATCAATTTGCCTATACTCAATCATCCTTGCATCTCTGGGATGAATCCCACTTGATTATGATGAATAATCTTTTAAATGTGTTGTTGAATTTGGTTTGCTAGTATTTTGTTGAGGATTTTTTCATCTATGTTCATTAGAGATATTGGCTTATAGTGTTTTGTTTTGTTGTATCTTTGGTTTTCATACCAGGGTGATATAAGTCTTTTAAAATGAGTTTGGGTGTATTACTTCCTCCTCAAATTTTTGGAATAGTTTAAGTAGGACTCTTATTAATTTTTCTTTGAATGCTTGATAGAATTCAGCAGTGAAGCCATCAGGTTCTTCACTTTTTCTTCGGTGGGAGAATTTTTATTACTGCTTCTATCTCGTTACTTGTTATTGGTTTATTCAGGTTTTGGATTTCTTCCTGGTTCAATCTTGGTAGGTTGTATTTGTCTAGGAATTTATCTATTTCTTCTAGGTTTTCTAATTTATTGGCATACAGTTGCTCATAGTAGTCTTTAATGATCCTTTGGATTTCTGAAGTATGAGTTGTAATGTGTCCTTTTTCATCTCTGATTTTAATTATTTTGGTCTTCTCTCTCTTTTTCTTAGTCTGGATAATGGTGTGCTTATTTTATTTATATTTTCAAAAAAGACAACATTTTGTTTCATTGTTCTTTTGTATTTTTTGTTTCAATTTCATTTATTTCTGCTCTGATCTTATTATTTCTTTTCTTCTAATAATTTGGGTTTTGGTTTGCTTTTGCCTTTTTAGTCCTTTGGGATACTTCTTTAGGCTGTTTATTTGGAACTTTTCTACTTTTTGTAGGCGTTTATTGCTATAAACTTTCCTCTTATTACTGTTTTTACTGTGTCCTATAGGTTTTGGTATGTTGTGTTTTCATTTTCATTTGTTTTGAGAAATTTTAATTTCTTTCTTAATCTCTTCATTGACTGGTCATTCAAGAGCATATTTTTTAATTCCCTTGTGTTTGTATATTTTCCAGTGTTGCTCTTGTTATTGATTTTTAGTTTAGTTTTATTCCATTTTGGTCAAAGAAAATACTTGGTGTGATTTCAATATTTTTTAATTTTTTAAGATTTGTTTTGTGACATAACGTATGGACTATCCTTAAGCATGATCCATGTGCTGAGAAGACTGTATAATCTGGACCTGTTGAATGAAACATTCTGTAAATATCTATGAGGTCCATTTGGTCTATAGTGCAGTTTAAGTCCAATATATCATTGTTGATTTTATGTCTGGATGACCTGTCCAATGCTGAAAGTGGAGTGTTGAGGTCTCCAAAGATTATTGTATTGGCGTCTCTTTCTCTCTTTAGCTCTGATAATAATTGCTTTCTATATCTGGGTGCTCCAGTGTTGGATACACTTATATTTAGAATTATTATATCCTCTTGCTGAATTGACTCCTTTATCATTATATAATGACATATGATATCCTTTGACTCTTTTTCTATGTTTTGTGTTGAAATTCATTTTATCTTGTAGAAGTATAGCTATTTCTGCTCTTTTATGGTTTCCATTTGCATGGAATATCTTTTTCCATTCCTTTATTTTCAGTCTATGTGTGCCTTTGTAGGTGAAGTGGGTTTCTGGTAAGGAACATAAAATGAGGTCTAGTTTTTTTATCCATTCAGCCACTCTATGTCTTTTGACTGGAGAGTTTAGTCTATTCTTATTCAATGTAACTATTGATAGGTAAGTACCTACTCCTGCCATGTTGTTGTCTGATTTCTGGTTGTTTTGTGGTACTGTCTTTCTTTCTTCCTTACTGCCTGTCTTCCTTTGTCAAAAGTGGTTTTCTCTGGTGGTGTGTTTTAAATTTCTTGCTCTTTATTTTTTGTATATCTGTTGTAGGTTTTCTGATTTGAGGTTACCATGAGGCTTGCAAAAAACATTTTATAACCAATTATTTTAAACATGAAAACTCTACTTACAAACAAACAAACAAATACACAGGCAAAGAGAAATCTAACAGAAATTCTGTCCTTTAACTCCACCACCGCTTTTAACTTTTTTGTTGTTTTCATCCATATCTTTTTATACAATTATCTCTCAAAATGTTGTTGTAGTTATTTTCAATAGGTTTGTCTTTTAGTCTTTCTACCCAAGATATAAGTGGTTCATATACCACAAATACATCATTGTACTAAAAACCTTGTTCCTCTAAGTTTCATCCAATTCTGAGATGTCATATTATGACTAGCCACAAGCTCATGGCCACGTATAGCTGCCAATAAGATCAAAGCCCTCTAATGTGATCTATTTTTACCCAATTGGCATGAGTCATAGCATCATAACATGAGAAAAATAGATTAAACAAGCAATAGAAAAAACGTTATAACAAAATTGTTCTATTAGGAAATATAATGGGAGGAAATAACTTTTTCTAGAACACACTAGAACACCACACACTGAGTTGTTTACTTCAATAAGAAACATCTTTAATCATTGATTATTTTATCAAAAAATATATCTGAACTAGGAAAAAATTGAGATTTCATTAGGTGACCATTAAATGGTAAAATAGGATGGTCTGTCTCCAGTAATAATGAGACTTACCTTGAGACTCTATACATTAGTCTAATATTTCATTTTTGAAAATTATATTAAAATATATAGTTTCCTTTTATTATATTGTATTATCTATTATTAAATATATTTAATTATTTTTATAAAAACATAATTATTATTACAGAGAGCAATTTCTCTGACATCATATTGTCTTGTAAACATTACAGAAATTATTTTTCTAATTTGTAGTTTTCACATAGCAATTCACAATCACATATAAAAAGATATTAGTGTAATGACCCATAGTAGTCCTTTAAAATTCTGTATCTAGGAAATTCATGAATGAAGAACTTATTTATTTTTCACAAATAATATTAAATAGCATTAATATTCTGATATTTGACTTTTCAGATACGAAAATTTGAGAGTAGGTGAGATCTTTTTTAATTAGGAGACAACTTATGGAAATTTTGAATCAGTTTGTATAGTCATTAAGAGTGAACTAGAGCAATTCAGTACTGAGGTACTCCTGCTCAGAATAAAAGAAATAATGAATCTCTTCCACAGACAGGTGAAATATAATAGTTTTAAAATTTATTTAACTATAGTTTAAACAAAAATTCACTAATTACCGTTAGGACAGAAAGTCATTTATTGTCTTTTATTCTGAATAATTACGCATTAGCTCTTGTTTTATTCATAAGTATAATAACCAGTGGCCTTAAGCTTAGTAAGAAAAGATTTTATTCATAAATATTTTTTAAGGATGATTAAAAATTAGCAGAATGCTGTACCACTTGTATTCATGTGAAATAGAAGATGTTTTTCCTTATGATTATATAGCACATGGTTTTCCCTTATTTCCAATAAGGAACCAAAACATCAAGTGTATGTGGGAGAATCAAGGTTTTATTTCATATAAAATATAAAATCAAGTGTATTATTTTATGTAAAATAATATTCACATGTCTGAGCAATAAGTATTGGAAAAATGGATCAATGGAGATAAAGATATAGTTTCTTACTTAAATCCATAGTATGCTATTTTTTCCAATGAAATCTATAACCTTTTTTTCACTGTATTTTACTATGATTATTATTCTTACCACAAGGAATCTGTTATATTGTAGCTATAATAAAATATATGGTGGACACAGTATATTGTTTTCAGCAACTTCAAAATGCTTTAATACATTTATCCATGTCAAACTGTTATAAATGGTGGCTTATAAATTATGTTAAAACCAGAGAAAATTATACATTGACTCTAAAAATGTGCTTAATACAATTTTTGGTAATTAAAATTATAGTAAAAAATTGAGTTTTTACTAACTTAAATGCAGATACTGTTGCTATATAATATTTTGCTCCTTTTTATTGAAATATATGCACATGAGAATTTGAAGGACCTATCAAATATAACTTGTACCATCTGTTTTAGTTTTTAGATTAAAAAAAAATCCTTAAGCTAGAATTGTCTGAATACTATCTCTTTAATAATATATCTTACAAATATAACTTCTCTGTATTTACATCTTTATTTTTACATGCAGAATAATTTCTTTTTATTTTGAAAATTTAATGAAATTTAGCTTTGTGGAACTAGATAACATTAATTAGAAAATATAATTCACTGAAGGTCACAGACTAAAGGTATTACCTATAATAAAGCTGTTATTTCAAACTATCAGCAGTTTTGGGGATAATAATAAAAACCCAGTCCCAAAATATATTGTAGAGATTGGGTTGCTCTGAATTTTACTTCTAAGTAAATACCATCAAAGGATTTGAGAATATCCCATGAATCTGATGTCTTATTTTTTTAAATTCACACTCTTGATTACTGTGCAGTATAATAAATGACAAAGATTACAACATAAAGGAGACATAAAATAAGAAAAAGTCATGTCATAACTTCCTATATTTTGATGTAATACTTTAAAGACAAGCTTGGCAAACAACAATTTTCATTAATTAATTTGATGCAGTCAATGCAGATATATTTGAGAGTGTGTACATAGTAGCTGCTAGCAAATAAAGAAATAAAGAAATAAAATATGAATATACATTTAACTCTTGGTTTCTACTTGCTAAGTAGCAACAGATTGTTTTATATAGGCATAGTAACATTAATTACTCATAAAAATCTCCAATAACATGATGAGTTCTAAATATATACAAAAATTACTTTTGGTCTACTTTTAAGATATAATTTTTTTTGCCAAAAAGTACTTAGTTTGGTGGTGACTAATATTTACAGTGTAAACTGAGCTTTCAAAAGTGTTTTAATAATAAAAATACTTTTGAAATTTTTTAATTAATTTAGAGTTCTTAAAAGTGGAGAATAAAAAGGCACAGAATAAAGGTAAGGCATTTTGGACTAGAATCCACTTTATTTTTCTTTCTAGATTAGTTAGAAAGAGAAATTAGGGTATATATTTTACACAAGAAAAAGAAAGTATGACAAGTTGAACAAGATTTTTTGATCTAATTTTTTATGTACAAATTTATTTAAAAATTTTGGTTTTAAAAGCTTATTTAAAAGGCTTGCATAAACTACGTTGTAAACATAATCTTGATATTTTCTACTATTTTTGATAATTTGTTGCTTTTAAATAGAGGAAATTACTATGGTGTTTAATACCACATGTACAATTTAATACCCATTTTAAATCCCACATTGCATTTAATGTCCCATTTTAATATCCACATTGATTTCGAAATATTTGATATAAATGAATTGATTTGCTAAATATGAATTTCCAATATCAGATGGCCAATAGATGATATCAATAAATGATCAATATTACTAGAACTCAATATGGTTCAATATTTACTTGGAATCATATGTTAGTTTTCTTTACAGTAGTAGTAAATTTCCATTACATAGTAAATTGTTTAAGTCAAATACCTGAGATCACATAATTAATTTTGAGCCTTGGTCTCAAAATGCTGCTAGTATAGCCATCTTTATTCAACTAACCTTCATCAAATAGCAAGTCATGGTTCTTTATTAGTCATTGGACACACTTCAAGTTTCCTTTCAGGGTGTAAAAAGCAGGAAAAAATTTCTTCCACACAAAACACTGAAAAGCAAATTTGGACATTTGCATTGACCTTATTGACTAATTAGGCAAAGGAAAAAAAAAAAAAAAAAAAAAAAAAAAAAAAAAAAAAAAAAAAAAAGAAAATAATAATAGGGGAAGACATCTTCTTGCAGACAGAAGTGAGATGGTGAGATGTGAGCACTGGCTGACATGGAGTCACACAACTGCACGTAAATGAAACAATTCCAAGTGGCTGCTTTAACAAATAGGTGGGGAAAGAATGTGCACTGGCAGGAAGCACATAACCCCTGTAGGACACTGATGTTGATGGATTTGATTCCAAATTATAGTCTTTGTTGTTGATGTTGTTTTTCACATGCTAACAAAGTAGATTGACAAATGCCCTAAGAAAGTGTCACTTGTAGTTCACACAGGGAAGGGGAACAGCAGCAGCTACAAGAAGGACGTGATACTACATTTGGACCATTTTCTTCACATTACTCTGCGGAATAAAAGGGTCAATCTGGATAGAAAGGGCAACAAACATTGTTGAAATCATGACATTGGTGAAAAGCCATTGGAATTAGGGAGAGGGAAACAGAAAAATAATGTGTACCCATGAAGAGAGGCAGAAATATATGCTGAGCTCAGAACTATAGCTAATGGAGGTGCAGGGGCACTGAGAAAGCTATACCCTGGTGACTCAGAATATGGACTTGCTTAACTTTGAAATTTAATCACAGCAACAGGAAACACCTTTCCACAGTGGACTAACTAGCATCACGTAACTAGTAATAGCAAAATACTTCAGGGAGAAGGACAGGAGAAGGATAAGTGTGTGGAAAGTGATTCATTCTGTGTCAGGGCATAAAAAGAATAATCTAAGCTGGGGGTGGTGCAGATATTGAAAAACACCCCCTGGAAAACCAGCTTCCCTCTAAATATAATGTTACACCGAAAGCAATGGTTTTTAACTGCAGGTCACCTTACCCTCCTCCAGGGGACATTTCACAATATCTGCAGATGATGATGATGATGATTATTGATGTTTAACATCTAGAAACCAGGAGTACTGCTAAACATACTAGAATATGCCGGAACTCTCCCCATGAAAATAATTATCTAATCCAAAATGCAAATGGCACCAAGGTTGAAAAACACTGTAATAGAAGAATTTGAAGTCTGTGGTACAGTAAGGGTAACCATAGCAAAAACAAACTTTAAACCCAACCCAACTCCTAATATTCTAACCTGAACTCCCACAATAAAGTTGTAAGAAAAGTGTGCTCACTTCCACTGTTTGTCTCACTCTCCACTGTTCTACACATGTCTGACTTTCAACAAAAAATTATGACACACACAAATAGGCAAGAAAATAATTTTTCTTAAAAAAAGTCACCAAGAGGCAAAGTAACCAGCAAAACCAGACTCAGATATCACAAAAATGTAGTAACTATCTGACAATGAATTTAAAATAACTGTGGTTGATTTGTAAAAGGCTGTAATGGAACAGGTGGGCAACATGTAAGATCATCAGAGGGATGGGAAAGAAACTACCAGAAAGAATTAGAAATGCTAGAAAGGGAAAAACAGTAACAACAGTGAAAAGTGCCTCTGTTGGCCTCATTAATGGATCCCTTACTGCTGAGGAAATAGTACAGAACTTGAAGATGAAACCATAGAATTAATAAAACTGAAACATGAGAAAAATAAAGGAAAAAAGGGCAAATGAGTACTGTCAGGCAGTATCATATGATCTAACATATGTATAATTGGAATTTTATAAAGAGGAAAGAGAACAAGGAAGAGGAAATATATTTAAAGAAATAATGGCCAAGACTTTTTCAAAGTTAATGCCACCCAAAAACATACTCAAGATACTCTTAGAACACTAAGTAGGACAAATACTAAAACAAAAGTACCAAAAAAACAAACAATTCCTAGCATATCTTATTCAAACTGATGGGGGAAAAATGACATAAAGTTAGCTTGAAGATGGAACAGGAGAGAATGTATTACATACAAAGGAACAAAAATAAAAATTACAGCAGACTTCTTTTCAAAAACCATGCAAGTTAGATGACAATGGAAATAATTCTTTAAGGTGCCGAAAGGTAAAAAAAGCAACAACTGCAATGAAAACTACAAACTCCTATCTGTACTTAAAAATATATTTGAAAAATGGAAGAGAAAAAAAATTTCTTCAAACAAAAACTAAGGAAATAAACAGTCAGCAGATATATCCTACAAGGGATATTAAAAGAAGTTCTTGAAGGATAAAAATAATATTAGATAGAAACTAGATTCTACACAAAGAAATAACGAGCCTTAGAAACTGAACAAATTAAGAGAAAATTATATTTTCTTATTTTCATTGCTCTTAAGAAAGCTGACTGGCTAAAGCAAAACTAATAGCAATGCATTATATATGTATAGTTTATGTAAAAATAAAATGTGGCAAAAGTAACACAAACAATAGGAGGGAGCCATTGATGATACACTGTTTTAATGCCCTTACACCACACACAAATTGGTAGAATAATATTTGAAGGTATACTTTAATTAAAGTTGTATATTGCCAATCTGAGCATAACCATTAAAATAATTCAACAGTAGGCATGAATACTGTATGGAATATGGAAGAAAAAGCTTTTCACAAATCATTTGAAGTTTTATTTTAGAGCATTAAAACATTATGATTAAGAGTGGTTACAAATAGTAACTACTTCATGAAGTATTTCAAGGAAAATTAAATCACTAAGGGAAGAAAGAAGGAAAAACAGAGAAGGGGAGGGAGGGAAGAAGGAAGAGAGGAAGGAGGAAAAGAAAGAAAAGTTACTTCTGAAATTAGGAGAGGCTGAAGAGAAAGGCATTTAGATTTTACTCAGGTGTCAATAAACTCTTACCTATAAAGAGTGATATGTATTTCTTATGGAAGTAAGAAAATTATGTTAGTAAAGATTCCACAGAATTGCTTTGTATAGATGATGAAAGAAGTTACGATGTGAATAGAGATCACACATTCTGATATCTATCGGGAAAGATATGGAAATGTGCCTGGCTCACCTCACTTGGCACAGCCACTACAGGGAAAAGAGCTTTAAGTGTTTGACTGGAGTTGAGTGTACGTTGTGGTGGGGATAGGTACTGCTTTCATCCCGGCTGGAGTGTACAGTTGGAGATGAGGCTTATTGCCTTTCACTCCTGCTCACAGTTGAGTCTTTGAACTTGGAGCACAGAACTTCTCCAAAGAACAAATTCACGGTATTAAGCTAATATTATGCTATGTTATTTGTCAGTTTGTCAATTTTTCAGTTTGTTTCATGCATCTAAACAAGTCTATCCTCTTTTCATCCTCCAGGCTTTTGTAGAACTCTCCCACCCCCTGGCGAACCTCCACGCTATCTTCTCTTTCACGTGTTTTGAAAAGCAATAATTTTTCGTTTTCTACACAGTATTATGCATTACACATTGCATTCTTATTCCCACTTCATCCACTTTGTTATTTTGTGAGTAATTCTCTTTTGACCAGGATAAAGACTGTATCATCTCATTACTGGTTCTTTGCCATGGAAAAGGACAAAATGGGATGGGTCAGAGGAAGGCTCTTCTTCCCTCTATTCCCAGAGCAGTTTAATTCTCCTGGACAGGAGGAGAATTGAATTTAATGACTGTGCGTGAGAAATGTATCCTAAAATAAAATTTAATGAGTACGATATCCTTTTAAGTTGGAGGTTACAATACAGCTAATCAGTATGCAACCACATTTTTGATTCATCTACTTTCATGGAAAGTATTAATGATTCATCATTAATTTAGGCTTTAGGCTCCTTTGTGCAATGCTGAATTTCAATTTTTTTTAAGAAAATAGTGCAACTAAAAATAAGTATTACAAAAATTCCATGTTTATTTTGCTTTAATTTGCTAAGTTCAAAAGCATACATAATAATGGTAATAGCTAAAATAGTTGTGATATTTAAGAATGCAATTTTAAATGGCTCTTACAGACTTGCAAGAACTTGCACACACACAGTGTACTTTACACCGTCAGATTTATTACTACTTTGTTTTCAAAGCTATAGTCACATATTTTTGTAGTTGAATTACCCATGAAATAACAGAAATTTAAAATATACAGATAAAGAGGCTTCAAATACTATGAAGTTAATGCATAGGAAATCATTTTTAAAACAGCAATAACTATTAGATATATTAAAACATTGGTTTACACATATACAGAGAAAATTATTCTAAAGGAGCATACTTGCTGTTCAAGTAAGTCAGTAAAATCAAACAAGCAAATGAAGAAAATTAATTGACATTGAGGGAAAAAATCATTTACAGCAAACGTTTATTCGTTTACCATTTGCAAGAAGTTTTGTTTACCATCCAGCTTCTGTATATTTCATACTGTGAAATCAATCCCCAGTGCACCTCCCCCAAAAAGTAACTACATTCAAACAAAAGAGGGCAGTGTGAATTTACCCTTGTGCAAGAAAGAGTAAAAACTTCCCATATACATTTTGAAGATCAGGTCTTTTCAGTGTGTTGTGAGCTAATGAATGTAAATATAATAAAAGCTATAAAAACAAGCTGCTTAATTCAAGTATTTTTTAAAAATAGACATTATTTTAATTTACTGTGTTAACATCAGATAAATTTAGGTTTTTAAATATAAAACTTGTAAAACTAGTTTCATACAATGATCACAGACTAATTACTGAACTAATCAACAGGATTCTCAGAGTAAAACCTAGCGAAAAATAAGATGCAATTAAGAGATTGTTTTTCATATGAGAAGATGTGTGTGAAACAGTTTATTTAAGTGAACATTGGAGTATTGGAACAATTTAGAAATTCCTTGATTTATGATTTAATTTAAACTTCACATAACAACACTAAAGTGCAAATTGTAGTTTTGTCTTAATTATTTTTTACAATTTAAGATGATAGAAGATAGTTGAGCAATTATTTTATTTATGAAAATGATATTATTATATTTTGAAAAGTGTCATTCATTCATAAGGAGATAGCTAAAGCCTGCCTTTAAGATGCTTCAGACACTCCTGAAATCTAAACTAATAGTTCAAATCTAATATTGGAACTAAAAATACAGGTGCACAGTATGGATCAGGAAAAATACCTAGTTATTGGTAATAATGGGCTCAGAAATCAAAATCTTTTTCTTTGAATGCTATGCCATAATGAGTTACAAAAATGACTGGAATTACATACTCATTTATGAGTCCTGTGATACAGTGGAAGAGGGCTTTAAGTGACAGTAAACATACATTCTTGTATCTGGACCAAATGTAAAACATGTTTTACCATGAAACATATGAAAAAGAGTATATATAACGTTTATATACAATTTAATAATAATTAAATACCACTGTACTAATTTTATACTGCTGAAATGAGCCTAATTTGGCAATGCATCACTGGATATAGTTTGATGGTTTTTGAAGATATTTTATCTCTATTTGCAAGAAATACTGCCTGTAAGAAAATAATAAAACTTGTATATACCCGCTTATTGTTACCAAGAAAAAGCACTGAGAAGTGTAATCAGAAAACAATGACGTTAGTTACATAGAAAGGGTGGGGCAAAATGGGATGGAAAGGGTGCAAGAAGGTTGCCACTTCCCTGAGTATACTCTGTTAACTATCGAAATTATGTTAATGTTCCACATGATCAAAAATGTAATAGTAAATCAATGAAAATTAGAAAATAAAAGAACAAAATGTCAAATGAAGTAAATGAATCTAATTTTATTTCAAGCGAATATTATAAACACACTAAAAGTTTGGAGAAGGTATTTGACTATATATCCTCAGTCCTGGGCAGGGTGAACTTGAGAAGGTGGGTGAAAGAATGGTAAATGTAGCCAGAACTATCTTTAATAAAATTTCATTATTTTGATAGTATGAGTAAAACAACTCTGTACCTACCTTATGTGCATTTTCGAGTTTTTGTGAAAATAAGTAAATGTGTTGATTTTTGTTAGGCACCAGGGTTCTCACTGTAGAAGAAGGAGTATAAAAGTCTAGAAAGGGGGAAGGTAAAAAAGATTACAAGTGAGATAAAATTAGAGATATCAGTGTGAGTTCATACTGTTCAAAATGTGTCGATATATAACACACATGGCCATATGCATCTTTGTATGTGTGTCTGTGTTTATGTGATAACATGTCCAAAAGCAGTTGTGATATGTGATCAGAAGTTCAAAGTCATTTTTTACCTTTCTCTGTACAATAATTTTCGATTTTTTTTTCTGGCTACTTTCTAGAACTTCTTTTTTTAGTACCTTGAATACGATGAAGCAATGTTCTTATTTAAGTTTCTTTAAATTTCTTTTTCATCTTGTTGAGTTCTCTGAGATTATAGTTCATGGATACAAAAGTCTTTCATTATTTTTAGAAAATTCTCAGGCATTATCTCTTCAAATATTTTCCATGCCATTTTCTCCACGCTTCTCCTATACCAAGTGCATGTATGTTGTATCATTTGATATTCTTTCAAAACTGGCCCATTTTATGTGCTCTGTTCTTTTTTCTGCATTTGTGCTTTTTTATTCTTCTTGAGTTTCACTTTGAACAATTCTCATTAAACTTTTTTATGAGTTTTTTGGTTATTTCCTATGGCTCTACTGAGCCTAATAATAATAGCAACACACTATTAATTTCTGTCACTGTGTTTCCTTTTGACTCTCAGTTTTCATGTGTCGGATGAGATTCCACATCTGTTCATGCAAGTTGTCCACCTTTTCCTACTAGAAATTTGAACATATTAATAATACTTATTTTAAATATCCTTGTGAGAGCTCTAACATCTGGATCATGTTTGTCTAGTTCTATTGGCAGCTTTATCTCTTCTGTATGGATTGTTTTGTATTTACCTTTTTATGTGTCTACTAATTTTTGCTCACATGCTAGAGAATGTGTATAGAACTATAGTGACTGAGGAAAATAGTCTTTTAGATATAGAAATGAACACACATCTTCTTCTTCATGAGTGGGGGTATTGGAGTTAATCTAGTCAGGATTTAAGCTGGGTTTGTCTTTTTCTGTTGTCGTGGGTACCCTTATGACACCACAGTGTTCAAATTCCTCTCCTTACACATTGGAATTAGTGTGAAGACTGTTCATGGCCCCACCTCTCCTGCACGAGAGGGTTTTTCTCCATGTTCCACCGTGAACTAGTGTCCTTCCTTGTCTGTATCTATGCCTCAGAAGTGTCACTCGCTCCATACGCTCTTGTCTCTCCCCTAATGACAGACTGCTATTGCCGGTTACTTGGGGCTTGCAGGACTTGTGGTGGCAGTGGGTGTCTCAGTCGTCCTGGTTCAGTTTTAGTCTTAGCTAAGTCTTACGTGCCAGGTTCTCACTGATGGATCTTTCTCATTGACACTGTTCCTATCCCAGTGATAAGTGATCTATAGTTACTCTGGCTCAAAACCATTTTTGCCCCATCAGTTGAGGTAGAGTTTTTTGTTTGTTTGTTTGTTTCTACTTGTCCAGCTACGGTGAATCTTCTCCCGCTTGCTAGCATTGGAAATATTTGCAGCCCTTTTCTCAGAGGATTAATATTTTTGTCTTATAGGGGAGAGGAATCCTGGTATAGTTGTTCTTCTCCTATGGGTCTGAACCAGTGAGGAAGGCTTTCTTTAGTCTGTTACTCCACACCCAAACTTTGAGGAGGGCCTCATAGACGTACAAGAACGAGAGTCTATGAATACATAGGTTTGAGTTTAGCATGAGCTCAAGTTCAAAGAACTTGCGTCTTGGAGTCCTGTGGGTTGTATATTTTCATGATAAACCCCACTTGAAGTTAGGAATTTATCAAGATTTTTTGCCAAATAAATTTTTCAAATTCTGTGTTTGGTGTCTTATTTCTTGTGCTGTGACACAGGTACTCCAATATCTTTCTTTTGTGTTTTTTCAGAGGTATTAATATTTTTTGTTTTGTTTTTATTGCTGTGTATAGAATACAACTGACTTTTATATTGGCCTGTATCCAGGAAACTTATTTAATTCACTTGTTGGTTTTCTAGTAGTTTCTCATTAGTTTTTCTGCTTTCACAGTCCTTCCTCTGAAAATAATGTTTTATTTGAATATTCAAAAATTTTGACTTTTATTTTCTTCTCTTCTCCAGGAACTCCAGAAAAATGTTAAGTAGAAATAACAGTTGATGTTCATTTTTTAACCTAATCTTAGTACGGACAATTTGGTATGTCACATGAATAATGAAATTTTCTTTAATTTATATTGAGATATTATTTACCAAATTAAGTTTAACAGATATAAATTTTATGAGGTTGTTTAAAGATGGTCTTTTTTTATTGATGTAGCTTGTTTTAATCAGGAAAGTGTGCTGCAATTTTGCCAAACATTTTCTTCTGCATATATCAGGGGAGTCTTTACTTTTCTCTTCCCCCCACCATGTATGTGACAAATTACATTGATATAATTTCTATTATTAAACCATCCTTCTATTCCTAGAATAAATCTCACTGTGACCTCTTATTATTTTTATATATCATTAAATTTAATTTAGCCAATATTTTGATTAAGAATAGTGCATCAATGTTCATAATATTCTGTTAATACAACCTCATATAAAGTGATAGAAAGTCTTAACTCTTTTTCAAATATCTGGAAAATTTACTGGAAAAATTAGTGTTTTTGTGCTTTAAAAGCTCTTGAGGTAATTTAGAGGTGAAGCTATCTATGCATGGGTTTTTTTAATGTGGGAAGTTTGTAGGAAAAAAATCAAATTTTTAATAGATATGGGAGTATAGTAATTTTTCCATTTCTAATATTGTCAAATTTACTGAATTTTTAAAATAAAATTTATACATTTAATCTGATTACTTACTGTTTAAAAGTTTTTTTTTTAAATAGACTTTGGGTTTTTTGTTTGTTTATTTGTTTATATACCTGTGAGAGGAGAAAACAAACTGTTTTCCTACTCTCACACACCACCACCCAACACAGTACTTCTGACATCAGATGTATGGGTGTATTTCACCAACACCAATCAATTCTCCAGCAGACACCAGCTTGGTGTCCCAGAATTCAATTCAGTTCTTACACTATCTATTGGAGCTAGCATCAGGTCATATAGGTTAGGGGCCCAGACCCACAAGACAGCCCCCTATTTCAGATGCCAATTTGCAAGTAATAGATTATCACCCATACAATCATGCATCACTTAATGATGGGTATTTGTCCTGACAAATGTTTCCTTAGGTGATTTTGTCATTGTACAATGTACTATACTTACACCAACCTAGATGTTATAGCCTACTAAACACATAGGTTATACGGTATAGCCTATTGTTCCTAGACCACAAACGTATACAGTATGTTACTGCACTGAATACTATAGGCAATTATAACACAATGGTAAGCATTTGTGTATCTAAACATACCTAAACCTAGAAAAGGTGTAGTAAAAATACAATATTATAATCTTATGAGACCACTGTTGTGTATGTGGTCTGTCATTGACTAAAACGTCATTATATAGCATATGACTATAGTTTCAATGCACTAATCAGAAATCAGGATTCCCATGACCCCCTCCTTGGGTTGCATTAATTTGGTGAAGTGGTTTATAGAACTCAGGGAAACACTTTACTTACATTTACCAATTTATTTATACAGGATATAATAAAGGATACAGGTGAACATCCAGATGAAGAGATACAATAGGCAAGGTCTAGAAGAGTCTCCAGGGCAGGAGCTTCTGTCCTCATGAAGTTGGGGTGTACCAACCTCCCAGCACATAGATGTGTTTGCCAACCTGGAAGCTCTCTAAACCCAAAAGTTCAGGGGTTATTATGGAGGCTTCATCTTATAGGAATGATTGATTATTTACTCCATGTCTGGGCCCCTCTCCTTTCTCTGGAGAATATGGGGTAGGGGTGAATACTCCAAGCTTATAATTATGGCTTCGTCTTATATGGATCAGCCCGCAGGTGCCCAACAAAGTTGCTCTTACAAAGATACTCCATCACCAAGTCCCAAATTAGAGTTGTATGATCAGAGTGGGGATCAACAAAAATTAGAACAAAAAATTCTCCAAGCATCCCTGTGGATCAGGAAACTACAAGGGTTCTAGAAGCTCTTTGCCAAAGACCGGGGGCAAAGACCAATATATATATTTATTATTATTTTACCATAACTGGGGACAAGACCATTATCTGATACTGGTCATTTGATTTTTTTTAACTTGAAATATTTTTCCCTAGAGTTACAATATGTATTTTTCAATCTTAAAGCTAAAAAAAAAAAAAACATTTAACATTTGTAACATATGGTTTTGTTGAATTTTTCTTTCTTGATGGTTTTAATATATGCTGTTGATATCTGCTCATCCCTATATTTTACCTTCATTTACTTTATATAGTTTTGATTTTCTCTATTGTTTTTAGTTTCTTGAAATAAAATCTTAAGTCACTAAATTTTAGATATTCCTTTTCTTTTCTAATCCATGCATCTAAGGTATATATCTCAAATAATAATCTTGCCTGCATCATACCATTTGATTTTGTGATCTTATCATAGTCGTTATAGAATTTTATTATTCCTTTGGTGTCTTTCTCCCTTTGGTTTTTCATTGGATTGTTATTGGTGCCATTAAGGATTTTCTGTATATCTGCTTATCAATACCTAGAGTAAAGCTACTATAGTCACAAAACAAACTGAGTCATTTTAATATTTGAAATATATTGAAACTTTCTTTATTGCCCAACATATTGGTGGTTTGGAAAAATTTTTCATGAACACTTGAAAAATTGTGGATTGTTTTTGTGTTATGTTCATTGTTCTAAATATGCCACCTTAATATTAAGTATGAATTCTACCACTGAACCCCCATGCACTGATAAAATTAAATGTGTTCAGATTTTAAAAAAAATAATAATTTATTTTGTTTATTCTGTAACCTACTGAAGGAGGAGTACAGGTTGAGCATCCCTAATCTGAAAATCTGAAATCGGAAATGCTCCAAAATTTGAAAATATTTGAGCACTGAAATGATGCCACAAGTGGAAAATTCTAAACCTGACCCCATGTGATAGTTTGCAGTCAAAACCCAAGTGCACCACACTCACTTTATTCAGCATTCCCAAGGGGTGGAAAAAAAGACTACCAGCCCATTCTTTTCTGCACACACCCAGATTTGCCCACACAAGCACACCAAGAAAGAGTAACGAAAGTGCAACTGTACAGGTCTCACACTTTAAGGACAGTTTCCCCATAATGTCCCATATAGGGTCAAGACCTACATGCATTACTCACTATGTTACTCACTATGTTTGTTTGTTTGGTTGGTTGTTTTCTTTCTTTTTTTTATCTTTTTTTTTTTTTTTTTTGCTTATTCTGTCCTCTGTGGTATAAAGATATTGTTAAAAACGTCAAAAAGGCCTGCAGATACCCCTATTGATGACAGCAATAAGAAAAAGAAGAAGCATTTATGTTTATCTGTAGAACAGAAAGCTCTTGGAGAAACTGGACAGTGGGAAATGTCTTACAGAAGAGCATGGTGTTGTAATGACTACTATATATGACCTGATGAAACAGAAGTATAAACTGTTGAAGCTCTATGCTGAAAGTGATGAACAGAAGTTAATGAAAAATAGAACACTGCACAAAGCTAAAATTAAAGATCTTGATTGTGTATTGAAAGAGTTGATCTGCCAGCTTTGCAGTGAATCCATGCCACTTAATGGTATGGTCATGATGAAAACAAATAAAGATCTGTTACAGTAAACTGAAAATTGAAGGGAACTGTATATTCAACAGACTGGTTGCAGAAATTTAAGAAAAGTCATGGCATTAAATTTTTAAGATTTGCAGTGATAAAGCATCTGCTGATCACAAAGCAGTGGAGACATTCACCGATGAATTGGCCAAGGTCATTGCTTATGAAAATCTGACACCAGAACAAAGCTATAATGCTGAAGAAACATCATAGTTTTGGCGTTATTTTCCCCAAAAGATACAACTACGACTGATGAGATAGCACCTACAGGAATTAAGAATGGCAAAAACAGAATAACTATACTGGGATGTTCTAATGCAGCAGACATGCATAAGTATAAACTTACTGTGATAGACAAAATCTTGTGTCCTTACTATTTTCAAGGAGTGAATTTGTTACTAGTCAATTATGATGCCAATAAAAAGTCATGGATCACCAGGCACATCTTTTCTGATTGATTTCACAAACATTTTGTACCAGTGGCTGGTGTACATCTCAGGGAAGCTGCACTGGATGACCACTGCCAGATTATGTTATTCCTTGACAAATACCTGCCAATCCTCCAGCTGAAATTCTCATCAAAAATAATGTTTATGCCATGCATTTTCCCCAAAATGTGACTTTATTAATTCAACCATGTGAACAGGGTATCCTTAGATCAATGAAAAGTAAATATAAAAACACTTTCTTGAACAGCATGCTAGCAGCAGTGAACAGAGGTGTGGGTGTGAAAGCTTTTCAGAAACAAGTTTAGCATGAAGGATGCCCTATATGCTATTACAAACACTTGGAACACAGTGACTAATGACACAGCTGTGCATGCCTGAACAACCTGTGGCCAGCAACTATGTTCAGTGACGATGATGAACAAAGTGGTAACTTTGAAGGATTCTGTATGTCAAGTGAGAACAAATATGATGTCTGATCTCCTTACATATATGCATTAAATATACCTTCAGATTCCAGTAAGCTGGAAGAAGTGGATATTGAAGAGGTGGTTAATATTTATAATGAAACTGCAGTTGTTTATCCATTGACTGATGGTGAATTAGCTGAAATGGTTCAAAATCAAAGTGAGCATGGTAATACTGAAATAGTGACAATGAAGATGATGTTGACACTGCACAAAAAGTGCCTATAGACAACATGGTGAAAATGTGTTTGGAGCTTATTGAAAGACTAGAGCAGGGTTCATTTATAAAAGAACTAGAAATTATGTCATTTTATAAAATCAAAGAGAGACTTGTAAAACAAAATATGTTAATGATGCAGATGACTCTGGAGGAATTATTTTAAAAAGCCATGCAGCAGAATGCCTCCTCATCCTTCGAGGATCCATTTCCTGGTCCTTCAGCTGCTTCTGATGCTTCTTTTCACCTAAAAAATAAAATATAGTATACTGTATTCTTTTAATCAAAACACATCTTTGTGGGTGGAGACTTAAAGCCTGCTATTTGTTACTGCTCTTGTTTAACAGCTGATACTGGTATTCTGATGATTCTACTGTACTGCTTAGTTACTCTGAACAAATTATTTTTCACTGTACTAATATTTTTTACTGTTAAGTACTTATGTGTGAACAACTCTAAGAAAATTATTGCTTATAAGTAGCATATAAATCAGAGTCAGGAATGACAGTGATGAAAACAACACAGATTGTTGACATGGGTGGGTGATATGTGACACCTTTGTCTGATGGTTCAATGTACACAAACTTGTTTTATGTGTAAAATTGTTAAAAATTATGCAAAATTACCTTCAAGCTGTGTGTACAGGGTGTATATGAAACTTAAATGAATTATGTGTTTAGACTTACGTCCTACCTCCAAGATATCACATTATATATGTGCAAATATTCCAAACATCTGAAAAAATCCAAAATCCCAAACACTTCTGTTTCTAATCATTTTGGATTAGTGATACCCAAACTGTATTAAAGTCACATCTGTTAGGATGGCTACTCTCAAATAAATGAATAACTATCAAGTGCTGACAAGGTTATGAAAAACTTGGAACCCTTGTACATTGTTAGTAGGAAGTTAAAACAGTGCAGCTACTATGGGAATAGTATGGAGGTTTCTTAAAAAAAATAAAAATAGCACTATCGTATGACCCAGCAATCCCACTTCTGGGTATATATCCAAAAGAATTGAAATGAGGATCTGCACTCCCATGTTTGTTGCAGCGTTATTCACAATAGCCAAGCTATGGAAACAACTTAATTGCTCATCAACAGATGAATGTATTACGAAATGTGATATATATTTTTATATATACACACACACAATGGAACATTATTCAGCTCTATAAAGAAATCCTACCATTTGCTACAAGATGTGTAGACCTCAAAGACATTACACTAAATTAAATAATTCAACCATGGAAGGACAAATACTGCATGATTCCTCTTATCCAAGGCATCTAAAATAGTCAAACATAGAGATGTAGACAACTGAGTGGTGGTTACCAGGGAAGAGGGGAAGGAAATTCTTGTTCAAGAGATACAAAGTTACAGTTAAACAAGATGAGTAAGTTCCAGAGATCTGCTGTACAACATAGTACCTATAGTTAACAATAAAGTATTATGGACTTAAAAATCTATTAAAAGTGTAAATCTCATGATAAGTGTTCTTATGAAACATGCACACAAACAAAGCAAAACACAAAAAACAAAGTGACACAAGAAAGCTATGGGAGGTGATGGATCTATTTATTGCCTTGATTACGGTGGTGGTAATACAAGTGTGTATATATATGTCCAAAATCAGTAAATTGTATACAAAAAATTATGTGGATTTTTGTATACTGATAGCACCTCAATAAAGCTGGGAAATGTATCTGCTATTATAATTTTGGATTTCAATGTTTCTTTTTTCTTACTGTGTCAATATTTCACTTCATATAATTTAAAGGTAGTTTTTTTAGTGCATATGTTTAAAGATTGTCAATTTTTAAAATCTGTTTATTAGTAGACACTATCTCTGTTTATCTCTATTGGTGCTTCTTATCTTAAAATAGGGGTCCACAAACTGTGGCCTATAACCAGCTGCCTCTTATTATAAATAACATTTTATTGGAACACAGCCACTTTTACAAATTTTTTCTCTGTTGTATGCTCTGGACTATTTGAATAATTGCAACAGATACCCTATGTCCCACATGCCTAAAATATTTAGTATCTATTTTTTTAAAAACAGTTTGATGATCCCTTAAAGTCTACTGTCGCATATTTATACCAGTTTTCCTCTGAATAAACTTTGGTTGGAATATATTTCTTTCATTTCAAGATTTCCTGTCTTTATATTTGAATGTGTTCTTATAAACTGTATATAAATGTGTATTTTACATAGCAGCAACAAAAATAAATAAATGGGACCTGATCAAATTAAAAAGCTTCTGCACAACCAAAGAAACTATCACTAGAGTGAACAGACAACCTACAGAATGGGAGAAAATATTTGCATGCTACACATCTGATAAAGGGCTGATAACCAGAATCTATACAGAACTTAGGAAAATCAACAAGAAAAAATCAAACAGCCCCATTATAAAGTGGGCAAAGAACATGAACAGAAACTTTTCAAAAGAAGACAGAATAATGGCCGGCAAACATATAAAAAATTGCTCAACGTCTCTAATCATCAGGGAAATGCAAACCAAAATCACAATGAGATATCACTTAACTCCAGTGAGATTGGCTTATATCAAAAAGTCCCAAAACAACAAATGTTGGCAGGGATGCGGACATATAGGAACACTCATACATTTGCATTGCATTTGCAGTGCAATTTAGCAAATGTCTTTGGAGGTTAAAAAAAAAATGTCCTGTTATTTGAGGTTTCTGGATCTCTCAATTATTCCATCCCTATGCAACCAGTAAGAGGTTTGCTGCTTTCTCTTTTCCCATCACTAGACCTCAGCCTGTGCTAAGCTCTGATCCTAAAATAGCCTCCCGAACCAGAAAATATCCACTGAGAAAATTACTAGCTGACATTCTTAGCTGACCAATTGAGATAGATTCCTGGTAAATAATTGGAAAGCCGATGATAGTTATAGTTTTGCATAATCTTCAAATAATTATTTTAAATTATTGTCAATTACATAAAATATTATAAATTATAAAGAAAAAGACATATAACATGTGAGCAAAGGGTATATGCTTCAATTTCCAGAAATAAAAATCCAAATCTATAAAAGAGGACTAAAATTCACTAATATGGAGGCAAAAAATTAAACTTTTAGTGAAGGAACAAATCCATAAGAGTGATTTTAAAAATATTTAAAAAAAAAGAACTAAAGCCTTTTTGCTGTGTAGTCTATGATAAAAGGATTACAATTGGATATTTGGTGGAAAGGCCAAGTTTACTGCCTTTTGAAAATCAATTTGGCAATTTCTTCCAAAACCCAAATACATAAAGCCTTTGATCCAGGAATCACACTCTTGAGAATTTTATACACACACACACACACACACACACACACACACATGAAACTCAAAAAGTTCCAATACATAAAAGGATGGGTACAAAGATATTTACTGCAGAGAAACTGCAATAACATAAAATTATCCAACATTTTGTATACTCATTAACAAGGGTGAAAAATGAATAAATTACATATGGACTATGCATAATAGTATAATAATATATAGTCATTGTAGAGAATTAATAAAATCAATGTCAATTAACTTTTAATGGTTTTTACAAAGTATTTTGGAGTGATAAAAATCTGATGTAAAAACTTGCATCTAACAGCTTATTTGAAAGATAAGTTAGCAAGCTCTATTTGAACGTGTGCATGTTTTTATTAGGTTATTAAGTATGAAATGTCCGATTTCCTTAGATATGAAGTTTGACAGTTGCTATCTCTAACATTTCACTTTGACACTTCTTGTTTTATTTTTATTGTGAAGGTACATCAGTCTTTCACATAAACATTTTGGCTTGTAATTATCTTTCAAAAAAATTTTTAGAGCAATTTTTGTGAAACCATGGATAAGTCAAAAATTCAATGCAGCGCACACAGCTCAAAATATCAATGAAGTGTTTGGGAAGGATGTGGCTAATGAACACACAGTACATTGATGGTTTAAGAAGTTCCATTCTGGTGATTTTAGTCTTGAAAATGAGCCATGTGGGAGACCTGAGACCAAGGTATATAATGATGAGCTGGAAGTTATAGTAGAAGTGAATCTATCTCAACCTATGCATGAATTAGCAGCAAGGTTTGACGTTATTATTCCAACAATCCCGGAATGATTTGAAACAAATAGGCAAGGTGAAGAAGCTGGATAGATGGGTTCCACATGAATTAAACAAGTGTCAGAAGAGAATTCGTATCGAAGTTTGCCATCTTTGCTGTCACAACATAAAGGCAAACCATTTATACACTGTATTGTTACGTGTGATGAAAAATAGATTCTTTCTAACAATCATAAGCATTTGGCACAATGGTTGGATAAAGAAGAAGTGCCAAAACACAGTCCAAAACTGAATATTCATCCAAAAAAGCTAATGGTGTCTGTTTGGTGCTCCAGCACCAGTATTATCCACTACAGCTTCATGAAAACTGGTCAATCGATTACAGTGGATGTGTACCGCAACCAATTGGATGAAATGATGAGGATGATTGCAATTAAGCAACAGAGATTGGTCAATCGAGACAGGCCAATCCTCTTGCAAGACAATGCTCGACCACATGTCGTACAAACAACACTGCTCAAACTACAGAAGCTGGCCTGAGAAATTCTGTCATCCACTGTATTCACCAGACTTTGCACCAACTGACTACCACTTCTTCCAGGCTTCGGACCACTTCTTGCAAGGAAAAATATTCAATTCTCAACAAGCTGTGGTAAACGCCCTTTGCGATTTCATCACCATTCGCTCTCCAGGCTTCCTTGCTGCTGGATAAACAAGTTGCCATTAAGATGGCAAAACTGTTTTGATAGTTTAAGCACACACTCTGATTAATTGTACTGCTTCTTGTCTGAGATATCATAAACTACACTTTTGATTCGAAATCAGACTTTTCATATTTAATGACCTGATACATAATTACGGATTGAATTGTTTCCCCAAATTTCATATGTTGAAATTTTAATCCCCAATAAGACTGTATTTGGAGATATTGTTTTAAAAGAGGCAATTAAGGTTAAATGAAGTCATAAAAGTAGGGTTCTCACCCATTATGCGTGGTATGCTTATAAGAAGAAGAAGAGACAGCAGGGTGCATGTGCATGGAGAAAAAGGCAGATGAGGACACAGCAAGAAGGCAGCCATCTTTAAGCCAAAGAGAAAGTACTGAGGAGAAAATAAATCTGTTTACACCCTAATCTTAGACTTGCAGCCTCCAGAGTTTTGAGAAATAAATTTATATTGTTCACAGTCATGCCGTCTGTGGTATTTTGTTATGACAACACTAACATACTAATACAAATATGTATATGTACTTGTATGAAAAAGTCTATATTCATGAATACTGTGGAATATAACAACTAGTTTGTTAACCTGGGGTGACTTACAGCATTTTAGGGTTAAGAGTCTGCTATGGATAAGACAGAGGAAGGTAGTTATATAAAAAGAAATTTAAATCTGCAATAAAATGTGCAATCATATTTACATAAAATTATGTGTAAATTATATGTATTTCTGATATTCTATAATGTATGAGAAAATAAAATATATGTTTTTATGTGTATAATTACTTATATATGTATTTATGTAAGTATTCATATGTATATTCTTTATATATGGACATATAAATAATTTTAGATACTACAAAAATCTGTAAGAATTATAGTATACCATACACAAAAGTATTACTATCATATTAACCTTTACTTTTTGTCTGACTTTTGAAATCTTTCTGTAAATGATTTGCAAGTGCAAATGTCTAATTTACAGCCGAATCCTTATGTGTAGCATGGTGTCGTATACAACAAACGTTCTGTAAACCATTTTTTAAACTTAGTAAATAACTGAATGAGTGAAGAAGTGGATCAATGAATATGAGTGATATATCAATAATTATTAGCATCCTTACTATTCATTTATTTATCTATGAAAATACCTCTCTCATTAACTACAGATTCTAATTCAAATTTCTTGTCTTATATGGCTTTTTTAGAATCTGAGCTCAACATGCTCTTCTAGCCCTATTTGCCCTTCTTACTTCACATGAATGTTAAGAAGCAAAAATGTGCCTTTAACATATTTATTACTACTATGATTTTTTTATCCCCTAGCGTAGTATCTGTGCAATGTAGCAGTGCAGTTTAGAGAACAATATCAGCTATTAGCCTGAGTTAAAATCCTGGATCTACCATTTAGTAGCTTAATAACTTAGGACAGTCCATTCAATCTCAAGCCTCTGCTGTGTTATTTTACAAAAAATACAAAAGTAGTGTATGTCCTTAATAATTTTAGAAATATTAAGAATGGTAATGAATGAAAAGTGCTTACAGTAATACCTGCAACATTGTACACACTTAATGTATTTTTATTTACCTCATTTTAGGAAACTATTTCCATATTTCCCCTTTCTTTGCAGTTACTATTCTCCTTCAGTGACTATCTCAGATGAAACAATTTCGTGGCATCTTTCATTGATACTTTTGTAAGTTTCCTCTGGTTTTCTAAAACCGAACCCTCTTGCTTTTAGTGTAATTATCTCATACATATCAGAAACATTCGTATTTTATCTCTTTAAAATATATGTGCATCTCATCTTGCTTAAGTAGTCAGGAAGCCCCCAGAGGTCAAGGGCGGATAATGTATTCCACACATTGTCCTGCTTGTCAAAACACAGGGCTCCGCTCCGACCACCCACCAAGCATTTCTCAAAATAGGAAGGTTTGTTTATTTTTTGGCCTATGGAGAATCTCTTGAGATTTAGTGTGTAAATCAATGAGAAAAATAAATAATAAATAATACCTACATCATTTACCTCATTAATAATGATTTTGAATGTAGTACAAGATGTACAAGATAGTTGGATTGTTTCATTGAATTGTTTCTAGGGCATTAGTATTATATCTCAGACTATAGTCAACTTAGATACTGACAGAGAAATTTTTTTTTTTAATTAAAGATATATAGAGAATTCGTGTGTATTTCCCTGCCAGAGCACAGATAATGAAAAATTATATTCATAGTTAGGGAGCAATATAGAATTTTATTTATCTGTTGATCTATTGTTAATTTCTATATTTTGATAAGATCTGAGCATTTCTGTTAATGTATTTTGAATTTTGCATTGTAGCGGAAAGATGAATCTATTACTAAACAAGAAGTCGACATTTTTCAATAATAAAATATATCAAACATTTCAATTAAAATACAACCATGTTTCTAAGATATAACATGGCTTGTTTTAACACATCGAGATCATCGGATTTGTCATAAGGAAAAGCCAATTCTGTCAACAATTCTATTGCATTTCATGTCTATTTGCTTCTGAAAAAAAGAAGTAAATAGTTCCATAACAGCCAAATATAGTTTAAAATGACTTTTCAGATATCCTTTCCAGTGTGAAGAAAAATAATCTTTCATCAACAGAGAATGTCCTGGCAAGCAAAAATATTGCTTATTTGGTAAAAGCCTATGAAATATTGCAACTACCCTACTGTGAACATCAATATTTAATTTTTCTCATATGTTTTTGTTATGACTAAGTGTCCAAGAAACACAATACATCAAGAGACACTGTATTAAAAAACAGATAGAGAACTCAGAGAATTAAATAGCAAAAGGTACAGAGCTTTGCTTTCATTTACAACTACATTGATTTCAGTTATTACTTGGTGATTTGTCTTTCTCATCAATTGCAAATATAGATAATTAAAGACATAAATTATTTTATCCACATATAGTTAAACAGAAACAGAATATATTAAATAGTTCAAAAGTTGTGACAAATATTAAGTGTTTTATATCATACATACTTTTGGAACACTGAACAAAATGGAATTGTCATAAATATCAGTGAGTTATATGGGACAATATATCTATTTTGTGTTTAATTATTTCCAATAGATTCAGTTCATTACAGTAAATTACAGATAATACTACATTTAAAATGAATAAATGAAATGCAACTATTCATAGGTTTGCAGAAATGTAAGCAAATGTATCATCATGATATACAAAGTCCTGGCAATACCTCTACCACCTAAAGATGTACAGAAACTATTATGCTGGTTTTTATGACTGTTTTAAATAGTGAATCAACAAAAATTACAAGCTGGTAAACAAGAATTATTATGCATAAAATAGGTAAATTTTTATTTCTTTTGTCATTGCTATTATTAATACATAATATTTAATTTTTCTCATTTCTTTTAAGATTTTAAAACATTTCTTTGTTTATAAAAGTAGTTATTTATTTTAACATTTATTTTATTTAAATAGAAGTTATTAATTTCAACATTTGGTTTTATTTATAGAAGGAGTTATTTATTTCGTTGTTACTTAAGAATAATTTTGGAGACAATTGAGAGAAAAAAGAGAAGAATGATTTTCTCTTTTCTTACATTTTTTAAATTTCTTGATAATTTTATTCCTGTTTTCTTCTATATTAGCTTTTTATTAATACAAATTATTTTATTAATTTTGTGATTACCTGAAAAAAATCCTATTACCTTGATTAATTGCAATTGGCCATAAATTACTTATTTGCCACTTAATAAACAATGTAAGAACCTCCCAAGTCCAATTTTTTAGTTACCTTATAACAGTTCTACTATTTTAAACTATTAAATATAATATAATATAATATTATTTCATTCTTTGTGCTATAGGCATATAAAACAATATCATTTTTATTGTTTAAGCAGTCTATATCGTTTTGCATTTAGGCATACATTAACTTTTTCCCTAAATTTTTATGCCTTCTTGTAGTTTCATATTCCATATAGGATCATTTCTTAGTACTTATTATGCACTTTTTATAATGCAAAAAGCTGGTAATAAAATGATTTCATCATTCATATGTCCAAAACTAACATTATTTTTGATTTCATTTTGAACAATATTTTTACTGGTTTTAGAATTCTAGATTAGCATTTTTTAAAAATTAGCACTTTACATATTATCCTATTGTCCTCCAGTTTTTATAACCTCTGAGAGTCATATCTCAGTCTTGTCATTGCCCTTTTGAAAGCATGTATCTCTTCACCTAGCTATCCTGAAGGTTTTGTTTGTTTCTTTTTTCTTTGCTTTTTTTCCTACATGGAATTTGATGAGCTTCTTAAGCATATAGGTGTATTTTTTTTCATCAGCTTGTCAATTTTGGAAAATTATTCCTTCAAATATTGCTACTGTCCTACTCTTTATGCTATCCATTTGAATTTTCCATGTATCATGAACTTTTAACTGTGTTCCACATGGCTTTTACAATATTGTATTTCATATATATGTGTGGCAATTATACAGTCATGTAACCAGTATCAAAATCAGAATATAAAATCTTCCTGTCACCCCCAAAATCCCATTTTGTCTTTGTTAGAATACCCCTCCATCAATCACCCCTTTAGAAAACACTAATCTACTTTCTTTCTCTTCAATTTGTGCTTACAGATTATCATTTAAAAAAACTGTGCTGTTTCTACCATTTTGAGAGTAACTTTTTCCACTTAGCATTATGCAGTAAAACTTAATCCATGTTCTTGCCTTTGTCCTTTGTCTTGCAATTGTTCACTTCTTTTTATTGAGTCATATTTCATTGCATGAGTGTACCATAGTTTGTTTATTCTATCACCAGTTGAAGAGAATTTCATTTGTGGTAATTATAAATAATCTCCTACAAACATATATATACACATTTTTTGTGAACAGAAGTTTTGATTTTACTTTGGTAAATAGTTACAATTGGTTGTTTGGTTAAATAATATCTATATGTTAAAATTATGAGAAACTGAAAAATTGTTAGTTACATATAGACAATTATTGAATTATTTTAAAGTAAAATTATTCTGGTAGATATTCAGTATGCTAGGATTGATGTCTTATTATCTCTTGAAGTAATAACTAATGCAAATATATTATTTTTGACCTATAGCCTAAAATATAAGCTCAACAAAGGCAGATATTTTTATCTTGAGTTCTGGAGTGTCTTTAGTATCTAGAAAACAGTAGGTGATTAGAAATAGTAGAAACTTAGAAATAAACTCTTTCTCAGACAAGCAAATATTGAGGAAATTTGTTACCACTGGACCAACCCTACAAGAAATATTCAAGGGAATCCTAAACTTGGAAACCAAAGGATGACATTTACCATCATAAAAATAGATGAACGTATAAAATTCACTGGTAAAGCAATCACACAAAAGAGGAAGAAAAAGGACTCAAAAGGTACCACTACAGAAATCCATGACACTGCAACAATAAAGAACAAGAGTAAAAGAAAGGAACAAAGAATATATAAAACAACCAGAACACAATTAACAATATGACAAGAAGAAAGCCTCACATATCAATAATAACCTTGAACATAAATGAACCAAATTTTCCACTTAAAATATATAGAATGTTTGAATAAATTAAAAGAAAAAAACTTGATGTGACCATATGCTGTTGATAAGAAACTGACTTTACCAGTAAAGACAAATATAGCCTGAAAGTAAAGGGATGGAAAAAGACATAGCACACAAACAGAATTCAAAAACAAGCAAGAGTAGGTATATTTATATTAGACAAAACAGACTTTAATCAAGAACTTAAGAAAAAGACAAAGTCATTATATAATTATAAAGGGATCAATTAGGCAAGAGGATATAACAATTCTAAATATATACACACACTGAAACACCCAGATTCATGAAGCAAATATTACTATATCTAAAGAGAGAGATAGAATACAATACAATAATAGTGGGGGACTTCAATACTTCACTCTCAGCATTAGACAGACCATCTGGACAAAATACTATCTACTTAAGTGTTCATCAGTGAATGAAAATACACAATGGAATATTATTCAGCCAAAAGAAAGAATGAAATCCTGTCATTTGCACTAATATGGATGGAACTGGAGGATATTAAGTTAAATAAAGCAAGCAAAGAAAGATAAGTTTAATGTGTTCTCACTCATATATGGGAGCTAAAAATTAAAACAATTGAGATAATGGAAATAGAGCATAGAACTAAGGTTACTAGGGGATGAGAAGAGTAGTGGGGAAGGGGGGATAAAGTGTGGATAGTTAATGTGTGCAAAAATACAGTTAGGTAGAATGAACAAGATATAGTATTTGATAGCACAGCAAGGTGAGTAGAGTCAACAATAAGTAATCTTATATTTTAGAATAACTAAAAGAGTTAAATTTGTATGTTCCTAACACACATACACACAAAAAGATAAATTCCTGAGGTGATAGATAACCCCAATTACCCTGATTAGATTATTAGATATTGTATGCCTGTATCAAAACAACATATGTACCCCCCAAATATACACAATTATGTGTACCCATAATAATTGAAAATAAATTTAAAAAGAAAAATGATAGCAAGACTACAAATTAACAATCTAAAAATGCACCTCAAGGAACTAAGAAAGCATGAAAAACCCAAGCCCTAAATTAGCAGAAGAAAAGAAATATTAAAAATCAGAGCTAAGCCAAGTAAAGTAGATACTAAAAGAAAATACAAAAGATCAATGAAATTAATTTGGTTCTTTGAAAAGATACACAAAATTGATAAACCACTAGCTAGACTAACCATGAAAGAAGATAGAAGTCTGAAATAAATTAAATCAGATTTGAAAAAGGAGACATTACAACTGATACCATAGAAATACAGAGACTCAGAGACTCAGAGGCTGTTATGAACAGCTATTTACTGACAAACTGGAAAACCCAGAGGAAATGGATAAATTCCTGGAAACATACAAGGTACCTAGACTGAATTGGGTAAAAAGAGAAAACCTGAACAGACCAATAATGAATAACAGGATTGATTCAATAATAAAAAGTCTCCCAACAAAGAAAAGCCCAGGACCATATAGATACACAGCCAAATTCTACCAAACCTAGAAAGAGGAACTAATGCCAACACTCCTGAAATTATTCCAAAAATTGGAACAGGAGGCAATTCTCCCTAACTCATTCTATGAAGACAGCATCACCCTGACACTATTAATAAAACCAGAAAAGAACACAATAAAAAAAAGGAAAGAAAGGAAACCACAGGCCAATATCCCTGATTCATGTAGATACAAAATTGTTCAACAAAATATTAGCAAAGCAAATCCAACAGCACATAAAACAGATAACACAATATGATCAAGTGGGTGATTCATACCAGGAATGCAAGGATGGTTGAACATATGCAAATAAATACATGTGATACATCACATCAACTAGTTGAAGGACAACACCACATGATCATCTAAATAAATACAGAAAAAATCATTTAATGAAATTAAACATTCCATAATGATAAAAACACTCAACAAACTAGGCATAGAAGGAACACACCTCAAAATAATAGAGGCCATATGTGACAAACCCAAAGATAATATTATACTGAACGGAAAAAAGTTAAAAGCCTTTCCTCTAAGAATTGGAACAAGAAAAGGGTGCCCACTTTCGCCACTCCTACTCAACATATTACTGGATTCCTGGAAGACCTACCCAGAACAATCAGGCAAGATAAAGAAATATAAGGCATCCAAATGTTTTTTCCATGCTCATGATGTGATTTTCTTTAAAATTCCACCAAAAAATGCCTAGATTTAATAAATGTATTCAGTAAATTTTCAGGTTCCAAAATCAGTGCACAAAATCCAGTAGTGTTTATATACACCAGGAATGATCTAACCAAGAAAGAAATCAGCAATCCCATTTACAGTAGTAACAAAACAAAACAAAACAAACAAATAAACAAACAAAAACCTAAGAATAAATTTAACCAAGAATGTGAAAGATCTCTACAAGGAAAATTATAAAACTCTGTTGAAAGAAATTGAACATGACACAAACAGATGGAAAAACATGGACTGAATATTATTAAAATGACCATATTAGGCAAAGCAACCTATTGATTCAATGCAATCTATATCAAAATATTAATGTCATTCTTTACAGAATTAGAAAAAACAATCTGAAAATTCATATGGAACCAAATAGAGCCCAAATAGCCAAAGACATCCTGAACAAAAAGAATAAAACTGGAGGTATTGCACTACTTGACTTCTAAATATATCACAAGGCTACAGTAATCAAAACAGCATGGAATTGGTATAAAAATAGACACACAATGGCAAACAAATATATGAAAAAATGCTCAACCTCTCTAATCATCAGGGAAATGCAAATCAGAACCACAATGAGATATCACTTAACTCCAGTGAGAATGGCTTTTATCAAAAAGTCCCAAAATAACAAATGTTGGCATGAATGTGGAGAGATAGGAACACTCATACAGTGCTGGTGGGACTGCAAACTAGTACAACCTCTATGGAAAGTAATATGGAGATACCTCAAAGAACTAAAAGTAGAACCACCATTTGATCCAGCAATCCCACTACTGGGTATTTACCCAAAGGAAAAAAAAAGACAGTCTATAATAAAGACACCTGCACTCAAATGTTTATAGCAGCACAATTCACAATTGCAAACATGTTGTAACAACCCAAGTGCCCATCAATACCTGAGTGGATTAATAAAATGTGGTATATGTATACCATGGAGTATTACTCAGCTATAAAAAGAATGATGAACTAATACTTCTTGTATTAACCTGGATGGAGCTGGAAACCATTCTTCTAAGTGAAGTATCACAAGAATGGAAAAACAAACACCACATGTACTCACCATTAAATTGGAACTAATTGAACACTTATGTGTACATACACTCCAGCAATTCCACTACTGGGTATTTACCCAAAGGAAAGGAAATCAATATATCAAGTGGAAACCTGCCCCCCTCCATGTTCATTGCAATACTATTCACAATAGCAAGGATGTGGAATTGACCTAAGTGTTCAATGAAAGAACGAATAATGAAAATGTGGTATATATACACAATAAATTACTATTTGGCCATAAAAAAACAATGAAATCTTGTCAGTTTCAGCAACATGGATGGAAGCAAAGGTGAGCATGTTCAGTAAAATAAACCAGGAACAGAAAGGCAAATATCAAGTGTTCTCATTTACATGTAGGGGCTAAAGAAGTTAATCTTGTGAAGGTAGAGTAGAATGACAGATATCAGATGCTGGGAAGGGTGTGTAGGGGGATGAAGAGTGAGGTTTGTTAATGGATAGAAACATACAGTTAGATAGAAACCTAAGTTCTAATGTTTGATAGCAGAGTAGCAAATTAAAGTGACTATAGTTAAAAACAATGTATTGTATATTTCAAAATAGCTGGAAAAGAGGACTTGAAGTGTTCCCAACACGTAGAAATGATAAAAGCTCTAGGTGATGGATATCCTAAATTGCCTGACTTGATCATTACACATTCTATTCACATGGCACAATATCACATGCACCCCACAAATATGTACAAACATTATGTATGAATAAAAGAATAAAATGCCATGTATGGCAATGAAAATAAATAGAATGAGGTAAATGTAGAGAAATCTATAACTATTCAAAAGGAACAAAATTAATAAAATACTAAAATTCATATTGAAATCAGTAAAATATAGAACTTTGGAAAAATCTAATTAAATTGGTGATTTAAAAAATGTTAGGAGATATCATAGAATCAGACTAACAGTAATAAGACAAAAAAGCTCTTTGAGAGATCCTGGTTGATATGAAGAAAGAAAAAGAGAGAGGAAACAAAAAAAAATCTATGTGTGTGTGTGTGTGTGTATATATATATAGGTGTATGTAAGTATAGGCATGTACAAATATAGGTACATATATTTAAGTACATATATAGGTAGATACAGGTATATATAGATACAGATCAGGGGTGGGGAAACTTTTCATGTTGGAAAGCTGCATTAATTTAGCTGTAATCAAATAAGGCTGCATTCAAGAAACTTCAATTAGATATACTTAAAAATGTACTTTATTTTGTAAAAATCTAACTACTATGTATTTAATAATTTCAAAAAATGAAAACCATGTGTTAATTTTAAATTAGCTAACCTTTTAATGACTTTGTTGTGTCTGCTTTTTGTTGGAAAGCATTTGAATATTTGGTTGCAGAGTGGAGGTCCACAGTTTCAGCTGATCCTCTAGTTAGGTATGAGTCATTTGTGACCTTAAGGGCGTCTTGATTTGGGTTAGGCAGGAGAATGTAGATTTATAGCAATAAGTGGATGAAAAGCAAGAAAGCAAATTTTTGGGCATGTTGCCAAAGGCATGGGTATTCCACTGCATGTTTCAATATTTCAGTTGGATCTTTCTCAGCATCAAAAAATGACTTCAAAATGTCATCTACTGAGAGCTCATTCAATTCCACCTGTGGTTCTTTAGGTGCCTTGGTAATCTCAACTAGGTGAGGCTGAAATGCTAATTCAAGTGTGATGTCATGATTCTCAAAGTCAGCAAACTTTTCATTGTGTTTGCCAATTAATAGGTTTATAACACCTGTGTATTCTTCAAATGATTCACATATTATCATCCTGCTCATCAATTATCTTTGTTAAATGGGGAAAATGTTCATCTGAAATTTCCTTTTGAAGAAGTGCTTTGAAAAAAGGTAGCTTTTTTTCAAAATGCTTGGATTTTTTGCCACATATCATATACAGACTTAGTTTTACCTTGCAAAGAAATATTCAAGTGTTTTTGATTTGACATGATATCACACAGAAATTCTGCATTCCTATAGAAATCTTCTTTCAATAATTAATATTTCTGATTCTGCTATTAATAAAATTTAACTATCTGTTCTCACAGAGATAAAATCTTGGCTAACTCTTGTCCCTGAGATAGCCAACACACTTTAGAATGATATGGCAAATCCACACTGAATACCTCATCGTTCAACTTTAGCATGTTAAGAAACTGACAATGCCGTGTTGCTTGTGAACGAATATAGTTAACAATACTTATAACTTATTGCAAAATGTCTCTTTATATAGTAGCTTTAGCCCAGAGATTTTGCTGATGCAAGATACAATGAAAAGAAATGAGAAATGAGATGTTAATACTTTTATCTGTTCAATAAACCCTTCATATTTTCCTGTCATGGAAGGTGCGTTGTCTATACATACACTCAGTAAATTTACCAAATTCAGTTCAACTTCACCACATTTATCTTGAAAATTGTTGAAGATATCTATTCCTCAGGTTCTGTGCAAGAGTGCCCAAAGCAAGTAACTCTTTATAGCAAAGAAAATCTGTTATGACCCAAATGAAGTATAAAACCTGCGCCAAGTCAGTAGTATCAGTTGATTCATCAAAGTGATTGAATAATATATTTATTCCTTATGAAGTATTGCATGAAGTTGTTCTGTTAAGTTAAAGGCTAATTCATGCTGCCAATGAGTTATGATTCTCCTTGAAAAAGGCAGTTGTTTGTACTTTTAAATGTTTTGGGAGTCTAAGCATCCTATAACTTCGACAATGCATTCTTTCACAATTTCTACGTCACTGAATGGCTTTCCTTTTTTCCTGAGTATATAAGCTACTTTATGAGTTGCATCAGTTGCATTATTTCCAGGTCTTCTTGCTGCTTGAAAGAATTGTCTTTGCTTTTGATTTTCATCTTTTACTTTCTACAATACAACCTTTTGCACTTCTCCCTCTCATTTAAAATGTTTGCGGTCCTTATGAGTGTTATAATGCTGATGAGCATTGAATTTCTTTAATGTTGATATTGCAGTATCACAAAGCAGGCAAATCATCTTATCTTTAGCAGAAACAAGATAATATTCTAATTGCCAAACTTCGTTAAAAATATGTTTTCTTCCTTCAGCATTCTCTTGGTCTTCTTTGACATGGTGGGCTGTTAAGCAGACAAAATTAAAAAATATTGTCGAGCTGTGCAACCATTCACAAATTTCACTTCAAATTGAAACACAGTGCACCATTGTCAAAAGCTAATAACAGACTGGCGTACTAGATCGCATAAACTTTTGTCAACCAGCCTCATGTGGTAGTGGCGCCAGTCAGGCAGGGGAAGTTAGAAGTAAATCATGAGCGTAGCAGCCATCAATTTAGCTCTTATAGTTTACTAATGTTCTAATTGTGCCGGGCAATCTGGGAGGATTATTTCTTTGAAACCAATTTTATTTTTTGGTATTTTAAATACATTCATTTTAAAAATAAAATAAAAATATAAAAGATGAACAAAAATGCATTAAAAAATAAGAGGATTTGTTCTATAAAATTTGATTCAGTCAAAAGGCTGCACTTAAGGACCTAGAAGGCCACATGTGGCCTTAAAGCCACAGATTCCCCACCCCTGATATAGATTTTATCTACCCATATATACATAAATCAATATCTATGCCTATATATGTACTTATACCTATATATACTTATATATATACACATACTATACATACTTACATAGATACAGATTTTTTGTTTCTTTTCTCTTTTCTTATGGGTATATATAGATATAAAGGTACAGTTTTAGACACAGATATATACATATAGATCTAAATATTTATGTCTAACTAGTAAATTTGGGGGAACTATCTACCTCAGAGAACATGTCATGTGTATTTCAGAAGAATTAAATATTTATATATATAAACCATACTAGTAATGAAATAAGGTACAAGTACGTGTGTATGTGTATGTGTATTGTGGTTGTGTGTATGTGCTTTCGTTGTCTTGCTATCAAACAGTCATCATAAAGAAAAAGATGTACTTGGTGACATACATGTGAGTAATTTCTGTATGTGAGAAAACAACAAAACTAAAAAATAAATAATATTTGGAAAATATATTTATATTGTATATCCTAAAAGGTCATTACATTTTATGTATACAGAATCATAATAAAGGCTTAGAAAAAGACAAGAACATCAATATGAAATGAAAAAGATCTTTGTGCTGGATGATTTCTGATTAACTCTGAGGATCCACACTCAGTCCAGCTCTACTCTCTGGGTTTTCTTACCCACAGGCTTCAGACTGAGTGTACCCAATATGATCCCTGGAAAGAGACAGGAAAGGGAGGGTGTTGGTCATTAATCTTCTGTCTCCTTCCCCTCAGGTCATATAGGAATAGCTGGACTTAAAGCCACAGATTCCCAACAGCTGTCCTTTCCACACAGCTGTGTCTCTGGGTTCTGGTGACAAATGTCTTTCCTTGTAACTTCAGTTCAGGTTTGGCAATGGCTCCCCCTGCTTTTACCAGTGCTCAGGTTCTGAACTATCCCTTCTGGTTCCCTTACACAACATCCATGCTTTTGTAAGGGTCCCCTTTATTAAATCCTCCTCAAATTTTCCATTTAGGTAAAGCCATCTATTTTTGTCTGGGGCATCAGCAAGAATCAATTGACAAATGCAGAAAACATAAAAGAATAAAAGTTCAACCTAAGCAATAGTCAAATATTCAAATATTACAAATTAATTATTATGTATTATTTCACCTTTGAGTGTTACACACACTTAAAAATTTTATGCTAGCCAGTGTTGCTGCTAAAGCAAGGGAACCTGCTGTGAGGAAGACAAATTACTGTAAGTTGTTTTTTAGCGTACTTTTTGCAGTACTAATTAAGATATTTTAATATATGGTAAACATTGACCCAGAAAATCTATAACCAGTACATAATGCTGATTGTGTTAGAGCAATTAGATAACCATAAGGAAATTTATTATACCTTTATGATTTAATCATAAATGTTTGCAAAGTTTTAATTAATCACAATGTTAAGTTGGAAATAACCTAAACAGTTGATAGTTAGACATATAGGCTATATTGATACAATATAATATTATGCAGTTAAGAAACATAGTTATAAGAAGTATTGATTCATATGTGAATGTATTAATAAGCTGCTGCGACGTGAAAAATTAAGTTACGAAATGGCACATGAACACACATATAGTGTGACAACATTTGCCTAGTGAGAATGCAAATAGGATGGAAAAGAGGACTAAAAGACATAGAGGGAGAGTTAAAAAGTAGTTATGCTGCAGAAGTGTGACCGGGCAATTTTTCCCCTCATTGGGCTTTCCTGTGTCTATTTTGCTTTTATGTTTTCAGTATTGAACATGTGTTAAATTGCAGTTTAAAAAATTCTTCAGAACTGTTCACATTTTTAAATATAGAATCCTTCTAACAATCAGGAAGAAAACATGAAAATGTAAAATTGTCATTCCATCTTTTTTAATAAAATCAACATTTGGAAATAATCTAAGTGCCCACAATTACAGTTTATTAAATAGTGTAAAAATATTTATAAAATTAAAGGCAATATAAATTTTACATTTAGATTAAGTTATATGAATTATGCAAATGTATGTTATAATATTTTATTTGATCATTTAGAGATGAAATAGATTTATAGATGAAAAGAACAAGAGGTAGAGAAACATATGCCAGAATGTTTAGCAATACTTAAGTAGTGTGAAGATGATAAATAATTTATATATAATTTATCTGTCCTATATATTCTAAGTTTTTTATAATTAACACATGTTGATTTTGTAATAATAAAATGCTATATAAAATCTTATTGGTTACATGAAGCACTCAGGATTTACAGTAAATCAAAGAAATAAGTATAAGAGAGACTTAGACAAACTAGAGTTGGAAATCTAAGCTTGGACAATGAGCTTAAGGTCACTGGTAAAATGGTGAAAAGAGAAATAAAGAATTTAGACAAAATTAACAGATTTGAGCACAAAACAAGATATTATAAAAGATTGAGTTTTACTTGACAGCAGGGAATTCAGGTGTATATTAGGTGATTAGAAAGGCATATAAACCTTAGTTCTGTGGAATTGACAAATATTTATGGGTAATAACCAAATCTTGGATAGTTGAACTAAAATCATTTGGCACATCCTGTTAAATTTCAATTTCTTGCCAGTAACCTAGGGGAGTTTGTCATCATTTAAAAATTTGTGTTTCAATAAAACATTCCTTAAATATTTAAGCAGTATAAGGAAGGAAGGATTAGACATGCATGTGATATAATTTTGTACCTGAGTACTATGAATGATTCAGACAAGAGCAAGTAGTTATTCAATAAACCAATAAATAAATAGATTGATTAATCAACCAGAGACTGCTAATATTTTTATTTACTTTGGCAATGTTTAAATAGCTACAGAATTTTGCTCCCCACAAGTAGCAGATTATATCAAAACAATTTCTTAAAGTCCAAAAGATTTAAAAATATTTTCACAAATTATAGAATGTCTCTAAAAATTGTTTCAAATTCCTAGGCTATTGTGAAAAAACACAATAGCCTCATAGGGAAAATTAAGAATATATACTATTTTCAGTCTCTTTATTTAATGAAAGTGTCAGTTCAATTGATAATCCAATTCACAATACCTCAAAGTCTCTCAAAAATCTCCTTCAGTAAAGAATTTATAACCTGGTTTAGGTATTAAAATGTCTTTTTTAATGTGATGTTTAGAAAATCCTATGAAAATTAGACAACTTTTTAAAATACAAAATCTTCAGTAAAACTTTTTGCTATAACTTATGCTTATTCTTACACACCATGAAAAAGCAGCTTTTTATTTCATGGAAGTGTGAATTAGCAATTGCAATTTATTCCTACTATTATATTTTACTAACTGTGAGGCAAAGGAGAATTAATCTCCCACTATATAATAAATGGCTAACAACACAGGCTGGGAATTTTATTATAGATTTTTAAGTGCAAAATTATTTTACTTAATAAAAAATAAAAGTGGTCCTTTGTTGTAGCCTTCTTAAAATGAGTACTATACTATCTGCCTAGAAATACCATTTACAATTTTTTAAATTGCTGCTAGATGAAACATTTTTTGATGTAATGCAGCAAAGTTAATATTAGAAGGAATATTTCATAAATCACACTGTGAATCTATTGTAAACTTATTATCACTTTAGATTAATCACAAAATTTCCCACAAAGTGAATTAATCAATAATAAATGGTCTATCTACTGTAAGTGATTTGACATCAGTTTAAACTTATACATGCTTTATTCTAATGGACAATTGTCCTTAGAGTGAATGATGAGAAGTTTCAAAGTATTAGTGATATTCCTGTCATCTAAAAGTGTTTTAAAATTCAAATTGTGCAGATGAATACTAAATAACCTATGGAAGACAAATTTAAAATTTATGCATCCACTCAGGCTTTTGTGTGTGTGTGTGTGTGTGTGTGTGTGTGTGTGTCTTTGGTGGGTGTTTACTTTTGATTGAATATGAGGGAATAATTAAGAAGAGATCAGCAGCCACTTCAACTCTTGGCATGGATTGACATTCATATGTTCACACTGTCAGGCTTCAAACATGGAAGTCAGACTGAGGCAGGAACCTAAGGGCTTGAGCCTAGAGACACCCTACTAGTGAAACTATATGGTCCTAATCTTCAGATATATTTCCACCTGTCACACCAACATTAGTGAAGTTATTATAAGAAAGTAAAAATGCTACTTATGTCTCTTAAGAAACCAATGGAATGTTCTAATATTCCATGAAATTCTATATCCATTAAGCTTTTGAGGCTTAGGATAAACAAACGAACAAAAAAATTCCTTGTCATATTCATGGATGCTTATCACCTTATCCAAAGTGTAATGTTTCATATTTTAAACTTTTAAAATAATCACATTTATTTATTATTTTATGTTTTTCATTTGTTGACTGATAAGCATAATCAGGAAGTATTGTGTATGCAGCAGCAACAGGACAGATTAACCATTCTTGGTTCCAAACGTCATCTAAGGGACTGGTGGCGATTTCTCTTCCTTCACAACTGAAATGTTCTCAGTTCATCTACTAGAAGAAGATTTTTTTTTCAAGTTCAAAATAATCCCATGTTTCAACAATGCCATTCACAAATTATAATATATAGCACCCAATTTACATAGAAATTTGGCACAGGGTCATTACCAAGATCAGACTAAACAGAAAAATCTACAACTTCAGTAGCTTTGAAAAGTTACTTTTTCACTAAGGTGGTTTTTCAACCATCATGTAACTCAAGAGTCCAGGCTCCCTCCATTTTGTATTGCTGTCTTCTCATGTGTGGATTTCAAGTCTCCATGAGAGAGAAAGGGAAGGAAGTAGGAGGCACACTATCTTAACAGCCTTAACCCAGAGTGATATACCATCCTTTTGCTTACAATCCTTTGGTGAGATCTAGTCACATGACCCCAAGGTAATCGCAAGGAATAATTTAAAAAATGCATCCACACAAAATTACCAAACAAATGTGTGTTTGGTAAGAATGATCTGTCTCTACAGTGGAGACTAAGAAAAGAACAGGCAAGTTATATTCAGGGAGAATCCCAAAACAATTTTTCAATGAATGTATTTACAAAATAGGGTGGCTTTGAATTATTTGATTAACATTTTTCAGAACTGGGAGAAAAATGCTATTATACTTTATTTCATCAACAAACAGATACATATCTTTCTCACATTTCAACATATCTGAAATCAGAATTCATCTTACAATCACAGGTGGCTGTTGATAAGCATTATGTAGTTGTTACTGTCTACTTGCATGCACAAACACTTGCAAAATGGGTGTCATAATGTTGATTAGAAACCTTAGAGACAATAATTAAGGCCTCTTTTAATAATTTTGCATCACCAACATTTTTGAAGGCATAGAGGATAATGTAATATGAAAAATACATATATTAACAACTCTGAGTCAAAAAGTGATTCAGAAGAGTTTAACTATCAATATGAAGGTATTTAGAAATACTTTAACCAATTAATTTCACTCATCAAATTCTTCTTAATCATCTCAAAAATAATATATGATTTAAACATCTCTAATTAAGATTGAAATGGATCTTTTACCTAGTATGAAATTTTCAACATGTTATAAAATTTATATCACAGTTCTGTTTGAAGCATTTATGTTTTCTTCATTCATGGTATATATCGGGATGTATAATGAATGAAATCTGAAATTTGAAGAAATATGATATAAAATAATTAATGAATTGATTTGGAATAATTATTACTTTGGTTTAGAGATAAAAAAGACAATGAAATGAATTGAACTAGCTTCCTTTAAGAAAAGACTTTAAATTTTTTCACAAAAAGTCATTCACGAATTTGAGTTAGGAATGAACAACATATTCCCAAAAGTCACTTGTATGTTGAATTATTAATATTACACAGAATTCAGTAAAATCTTTTATACTTTCATGCTTTTTATAATTGCTACTTGTTTTTTGTAATTTCAAAGCACATTTCAAAGTTTTATAGTGGGCCAGTGGAAATATTTAAAGTTTTGATATTTAAAGCATGAGCTAGTATATTGGGGCTATACTAAATTTTGAAACATAACTTAAAGTGCAAATATCTCATACAATGTTACAGATCATACATTTTAAACAATACAGTTGGCTCAAATCACAAAGAATTTAGTAGTATTCATGCCAGAAGATATTACAGACAAATAATTTTATATATATACACACATACATATACATATGTATTTTAAATATATATGTGTGTGTATGTGCATATATTTACACATATATACATGTTGATTGATAGCAATGAACTCATTCAAAGCCCAGAGCAAAGCTCAATGATGTCAAGCATTTGGCAACTACGCAGATCAATCAAAGTAATGCCTCATTTCTCTGGAGACAACGACAGGACCTGATGTTGAATTTGACAGGTTCGCTGACATTAGCTCTAATAAGACCACATTTCAGTGCAGTCACAGTAGGCTAGAAATTGAACTGCTCTCTGCCTGTAGTCCTTGAGAAGATGTGACTCATGCTATCAGGTACTGCACTGACAAGCAATGAGTGGTTACAGCTTAAATGTGATGGAGTTGACATGCTTTATTCCTGCCATAATCTTCTTTAAAATGCATTTGTCCAAGACATCCGACTATTTCAAACAAATAAAAACAACCCAAAATATGTTTCTTACTAGGATAGGTTCTACAAAGGGAATAAGGGACACGCATATAATTTCCCTGCCCTCATGGAGCTTGGGGTAATATATGTGCCCTGTCCTCTCTCATACTGACTCCCACCAGGGAAGCAAGACACATACAATAAACTATACCCTTGAAAAATTTTATGCTTATATGAGCAGTGCTGACAGAAGGTACTATTAAGATTTTATAGAATAGAGATTACAAAGCATGATTCTTAAGAAAGCTTGACTCTGATTTCAGCCTTAACTGACATGATGATTGGAAGGAGGGTAATGCAGGGAGGATTTCAACCAGTAGGAAATGAGACGTAGTCATGCGAATATGAAAAGCTCTGGTGAATTATGTGTTCCCAGAGGTGCCTCCTCTACAAAGAGTTGTTTGTAACTTAGTAAGTCAGAAAATTAGGAAGGAACAAAGTTGGGTCAACATAGTGATGAAAACTATCAAAGTCTGTAAAAGATAGGCAGACAATTCAACCTTGAAAGTATCTACAATATAGAATCAATTGATGTTTTAAAGCTGTAGTGTGACACAATAGGAAATTCTAATTTGGGGGTGTGTGAGATTAATCATTCAATGTGAGAGGTAAACCAGTAATTAAGGTCATCATTGGAAAGACAGTGTTCCAATCTGCATCTGATAAATGCAAATATCTAGGCTAATCCAGTATCAGTAAGAAGAGGCAGGAAGGGACAGCTGTAAAACACATTTCAGAGGATTCATATGATGTGATGATTTATCCAAAAACATTAAAGCAATTTACTCTTTCCTCATTTCTTTCCACTGCATTGTATTCAAGATGTAAAAATTCTTACATTACAATGGTTGCATGGCTGGCTGGTGGATGCAAATACAGTGACTCTCTACTTCTTGCAAAAAAAAATTCCAAGGAGTTGAGCTATTTTTCAATCTGTTATAAGAAACTGTAAGGCTGTGGCACATTATTTTACTGAATATAAGGTCTTGGTCTTGTTATTTGCTTGTTCTTCACTCTTAGTTTTGTGGATCAATCTTCCTAAAAATTACAAAAAATGAAACTTGCTTCTCTTTGATTTAACCATAGCAAAACTTACCTCACCGGAAGTGGGAGATATATTGCTTATGATCCCAATTGCTTTATAATTGTAAATCAAATGTTAGTAAAACAAGAAACATATTTTTGTCTTTGGCAGGTATGCAGGAGTACAAAATTGCTTTTGGTATTAGAAGACTTCTTTTCATTCCTTTAGCTCTTGAAGGTGAGATTTTTATGAGAACTTTATAAAAAATTAACTTCTCCATATATCTTTCAACATTTTACTGTCCTTTTTATTTATCTGATTTATTTTCAACTGTCACTGATACATTAGATATTTGGGAAGAAGACTTTAGTTAAATTATGTTTTGGCAAGAAGAAACTCTTCAAATGCTAGGCATTATTGAAGAGGGAGTTCATTGATAAATTAAGTACATTTTAAGGTGAAACAAATATTATGAATAGTAACTCATGGTGATGGTGGTAAATGCATGTTCTACAATCTTCACAACATGAATGGCTATTGTTGATGTCCACCCTGCCCCTGGTTCTCCAAGTCAACCTAATCAGCTCACAGAAATTATGGCCCATAAAAATAAACTGCAAAAATTAGTCTAATTTCTGAGTGATCAGAGGATTTCTTTATTTTTCTTTTTTGCAGATTTACTGTAAACTGGTGAATAGTATGTATGCATTCTCTATCTTGACTATGACCATTGGCCATTAACCTCAAATTGATCTCTCCAGCATTGGCTAGTCTCTTTGTCTTCACATTTTTCCCGTTCATGAGGATAAGCACAGAAAAATGGAACTAGGAGAAAAGTTAAGCATCTAGCATGGTATTTTTTTAAGGTAGTAATTGAATGCAAAATAGTCTTTCCTAAAAAGAGCTTGACGTTAACCGACAAAGAGAAACCACAAACAAAATATTTGTCATTAATATGTTGAGAAAGTAGAAAACATAATGTATTTTAGAAGCATGTTTAGAAGCTTAGACACCTCATTATGTAAGTATAGAGGCTGAAAAATAAAAATCAAAAGCACTCAAAGTATGAAATAATATGATTCCATTATTCCAATATTCTCATATTCCATTAAAGGTCATTCCAACTGCAAAAACAGTCTGTCAGTTTGCTATTCAAATGATATAGCATTTAATGGTTGGTTTGTTCACTCAACTAACACACTAAGAGGAAAACTTCTTGTTCAATCTTCTATCAGTTTGGATTAAGGATATTAAAGTATTTTTGGAAGAATTTTAAAAATAGTCTTGTTTTCAGTATGAAATAAAATTAAATAACCCTGTCCTCTTTCATATAATGGTGCTGGCTTTATGGGTTTCTTCTGACATTTCCAAATGGTCAGATATGGAGATTTTAGGAGTATACTGTGACTTTCTGCTTTTGGCACATACATTTAAAAATATTTTGGAAAGCATGCATTATATCACCAAATGATTGTCTTCCTAAGTTAACAAAGTCAATTTGTATACTTTTAGTCACTCTCTATAATCCTAAAACACATATCAATATATTTTTGAATACTACCTAGATGCAAGACACCTAGTTAGGCATTTCAACCTTCCCTTTTTATTAAACACTGCTAGGCACTTATGTTTTCTAAGGATTTCTTGGCTGTAACAAAAACACAACTTGTAGGGTTTCATACATAGGAAATGTGTTATAGCTCATAGTGAGAAGTCCCACTGTGGTATAAATTTGGAGATTCAAGTTGCTATACAAATTCTTAGGTTGTTTTCATCTTTCTGTTTTAGTTTTCTTAGCATGCCAGCTATCTTACTGCATCATCAAAAGATGACTACAGCGGGTCTAGGCACCCCATTCTTACATTTCCCATATAGAAGCTTTGGAATATTTCATAAAAAATCCATGTTCCTCCCTCACAAACAAATTTCCGCCAGCATCTTAATTGCCAGAAGAGGATAACATGTTTCTCTCAAAGTCAATCTCTGGCAAGGAAAATGGAAGTTACATCATTGGGTAGCCCAAACAAAATTAATGCCTTCTGGAAATGAGTAAAGACTTTATTTCCCTAAGTATTTGTACACAGTAAAGAGAATAAACATACAAGAGTCCATGCTATAAAAACCGTAATTATCTAAATCTGCAAATAAGGTAACACATTTTTAAAAATCAAGTATTTTCCCTAAGGTTTCACAATTTATAATTATTATAGCTAGAATTAATATGTATTGATTCAAAAGTTACTTTTAAATAAATACTTCCCTTTGTCCTCACTCCAAAGATAACATCTATTTATTAAATCAATGAAAATTTATTCAACAGTCACGAGATCTATTGTGATAGACCATAGATTTTCAAAAATTACTAAGAAACAGCAATTATCCCATAGTCTGACAGTCATAGACTAGATAATTGATTAATAAATATGTGGTAGGTAAAATGACACGTGAGCATGCAATGATGGAAGCAGAGAATTAGGGCAACCAGCAAGGCATACAGAGCTTCTGAACGCGGGGGCAGTTGATCTGGATAACATATAAAAATAAGAGAAAATCTTCCTACAAAAATACATGTAAATGTCTATGTCTATAAAAAATCATATGCCTATGAAAATTCATCATATTTATTTATGTTTGATATTACTTGAAAAATATAATTTGGCTTTTTACTAAAAATGTCAGAATACAAAATATTCATATAATCTATTCAGAAGTAACCAATATAAATGCCAAAAGAAAGTGACAAAAAAACTAAAAAAAAAGAGATTTTTCTCCCAAGTATGTGGTCAATTATTTTCAATAACATTTATTAAAAGGATATATTCATTTTAGAAAATTTGTTTTTGTTATTGTTGTTCTCTGGCTATAAAGATCAGCTGGTGCTAACATCAATAGGATTACCTTTTCTTTTAGTGTATGTGAATGTAGTAAGCCAGTTATTGCAACTTTCCAGGTTAATCCAAATCGCTATAGATACTAGGACAGTGGAGTGATCAGTAAGGATCAGAAAACTAGTCAAATTCTGAGAACTGAGCCCCTGGGAAATATTCTTGCATTAGTAATTTCTATTCACAACTTTCAGGCATATAGTATTAGAGATCATTGGAATCATTAAAACTTTGAAGCATTAAAATATTCCTCAACAAGGAAAACACTCATAAAAATTATATAAACACCAATTATATTCTTTTGATAGCAGGGGAGAAAAAAATCTAGTATTATACTTGGAGTTATAGGAAATTAAATGCAAATTAATAAAATTGAATTAAAATGCACATTCACAAAATGGAAATTTCATAGATTAATGTTAAAAGTAAAGTCTTCCTTTTAAGAATAAAGGAAAACGTAACCAAACCAGAAGAAACCAAATCTGTATGTCCAAATTATAGCTTAATTGGGCAAAATTTCCTGACCGGTGGGGCCAAGCATAATTGAACAAAACTCCAGAAATATCTCAAAGATTTTCAGAGAAAGAGGGAAAAGGTAAGCCTAGAAGAAGACATATTAAAATAGGAAAAGTTGGTGGATGGTAACTACAGTTTATGTTGCAGGGGCTGAGGTGACATCTTTGGTTTATGGAGGTGGGAGGGATGGTTTCCACACACCTGTTCAACAATTATCTCCTAGGTTAAAAGTCAAGGAAACAATAACTGTTACTATTTGATTTCTACTTTGAAAATAGGCTCTTATTTATAGTGCAGGATGGAAAAATATTTGGAAACAGGAATGAGAAGATGTCAGTCGAATTAATTTTGTGACTCTCCCTCAGCTTTTTTACCTAAAGTGTTTTGTATAAGCGTTTTCTTTTTTTCTGGTTCCCAAACTCCTAGGAATCCATAAAATTTTGTTATAATTTTGGTAGTGATAGGTTACATTACTTTTTCACAAGTATTCATTCCTCTCATCCTTCCCTGTAGAACACTTTTCCACCTCATTGACTGCAGAGTTGGCTGTGGAACTAATGGAATGTGACAGAAGTGACCTACCCCATATTTGAGTGGAAACTTCAAATGTGATTGTGTTGTTTGCCTCGGGCCCACCTGCTCAGCCCTTCACCACGAAATATTATATCTATACAGTGACCCATCTTTTAACCTGAGTCCCTAATGAAAACACGTGGAGAGTCCAGTAGATCAACTGTAATGTGAGGGAGAATAATGTTGTTCATGATAAAGTCTTTTGATTTGGGGCTATTTGTTCCAAAAGCAAGAGTAGATAAATGCATTTTAGCTATCATTTATTTTTCATGTTTCATAAAATGTATGTGTGATAAGTATATATAAATTAATACATATAGTAACTATTATAAATGGATTACTTTGATTTAGATTTAGATTTATTATTATTATATACCTTATTCACTGATTTGTCCTTAACTTAAAATTACTATTATCAAAGAAACAGTTTATTGAATAAAATATTTGAAAATACAAATTCAGTGGGTGTGAGAGGAAACTATAAACAGAGCCATAATAGGTAAGATTTGGGGAAAATTATAGTATATAATTTTAAAGGTGTTTTTTCCAGCTTTTATTTTGCATTTCTATAAGTATTCAACTTATTATTTTAATTCAATGTATTATTTTAATTTACATGTGTGCATGTACACATGCATGTGTTTGGATATATACAAAGCCAGTATGAAACACACTGCTGAATTTCCATACTATAAAAAAATCTAAATATTATAAGTGTTTTTTTCTTCTTTTTAAAACAAAAGAAGAAAAAATTAATGTGAGATTGTAATTTAAATATAAATATGTATTTTTAAGGAACTCATAGGTATTAATTGAACCTAATATTACTTGACATATTTAAAAACAATATTATAACATATTTCTGAAATCTTGATTCCAATCATCATATTATTTTCAATCAGAAATAGATTTATTATAATTGGTCTTCTTGGAGATTAATTCATACTCATGTACTCATGTGCAAACATGTCTATATTTATACATCAGAAAAAAGTAATGCCCCTTCACATGTTCTTCCTTTTCATATTCATGCTATGAATATCCTTACCCCTACTTCCTGACATTGCATTCTATATATTATCATATCATTTTTTGTGTCAAGCTCTCATTTTCAAGAAATCCAGGACAAGAATCACTTTATATCAGCACGTATTGCTCTTATCAATGGATTTTTACTATACATTAAAAATCGGTTCCATAAATTTGAAAATAACATAACACATTCTAGAAATGCTGGAAAGATAAGTAACAAATAAAATAATGTACATATTTTTGCCATAAAGCAATCAAAATAGACAAGATATCCATAGCGCTCACCATTTTTTTCCATTTGTTCATATTTAATTAGTTGGTCCATTAAGAAATTCTACTTCAGTTTACTATAACAGTATTATTGATATCTAAAATAATTTTTAATTACAGTCAACACCTATAAACATTTTAGAGAATATCAGAATATATTTTTGGTAAACCCATTTTTATTATTTATTATTCTTTTCAGTTTTCCTGATTATATAAGATATTGGTAGAGAAAATGTGGAGGCAATGATTAAGAATGGAGACAAAGTTGGGGCAGTTCTGAGAAGCAGACTTCCCCTTGGCTAAAAGATTTGTTTAAATTTTATTGTATTATTTGCAGTCAAATCCAGAAGTCGCCTTGGTATGGGACCATTTCTACTTCCATGGTAAAAGCCGCACCCCCTCTTCAGTTAAGAATCATCCCCAGTTAAGGATTTCACTGTAGCATAATCTTGCATATCAAATGCGTGTATACGGGAAAAATTGTCCAGTTCTGTGTGACTTCTTCACTGCAGTGTTTTACCTCAGCCACTGACATGGTCCTCATTTATTATAATGTATCTCTAGAATATAACCTCACTTCAGCCCTAATATTCAATACTTCAGAAATAGAGAATGTTTGTCTTTTGTCTTATTCATTGTTCACAATAACTAATATGTGAAAGCAACCCAAATGTCCATCAATTGATAAATGGATAAAATGTATATACATATGACAGATATTATTTTGTCCTAAGAAAGAAAAAAATATTGTCGTATAGGAAAACATCAATGAGTCTTACAGACACGTTATTCTAAGAGAAATAATCTAATCACAGAAGGAAAAGTACTGCATGATTCCACTTAAATAAGGTGTCTAAAGTTGACAAACTCATAGAAGTATTAAACGTAGAATGGTGGTTGCCAAGTGATGAGGGAGGTTTAGAGAGTAAAGTTTAGAGAGCTCCACCCAGCAACCTAGACAGAGAGTAGTTATAGACAGAAAAAAGGAATCAACTACAAAAATAGCCCAGTTGGTTACAGGTTGGTGTTTGACTTATTTGGACCTGTCTCAGTAGTTTGCAGCCTATGATTGGCTAAAAGCTTGGCTACTATGATTTACTAAAACTGTGTTACCTGTTACAAAAATATATTCTCAAGTTATGTTACAGTTTGTTTGCATATTAAACTAGGTGTAGTTTGCTACATAGGGAGGAAGTTTTAGGCCAAATTTAATTTAATTTAACAAAGGAATGCTGACAAATCTTAACTGTAAAGCTCTAAGTCAGTAAAAATATGCCTAATGTAGCTGAGTTTTTCTCCAAAAGCTTTTAACATGTACTCTAAATGACAGATAACATTATACATCACATACTTAGTTTTAAAGTGATTTTATCTGTCACAAACTTTCATGAGATCAGAGAGAACAATATGATGAATTATTGCCTATGTTAACTTTATAGGCACATTTCCACTATTACATATTTAATTAAATTCTATTCATAGATTTTTCCTAAAATTAAAAACAGTGTTTGAGCTTCCTATCACTCTGAAATTTGAAAATATAGACTTCTGTTTATGTTTCTAGAGATCTATCAAAAAAAACCTTATTTTCTGTTAAATGGTATAGAATTAATACATAAAAATGTATGTGATGTTTTAGTAAACAAATTACATTTGCAGCAAAATAAATATAATAAAATTTTAATTATGTAAAAAAGGCATTTGTTTTACAATAAGTTATAATCTGATCATTCAAAACATCAGTGATAGCCATTCCCACAAATATACTTTTCTTCATAGGTTTTTGAACTATAATCTGTCATCTGAACCCGATTTTTTGATTTAAAAAGTATCTGGCTATCTGCTTTAAAATAATCTAGAAATATATTTCAACAATCCCCAAACCATTTTAAGCAGTTGAATATTTAAATACATCAATTTATTTTCACCAATTCAGTAGATTGTGGTGGGTTTTTTTGTCTTATGCACTAAATATATTTCTACTTTCAGATCTGTTTTTCATTAAAATTATATTTAATGGGTTTTTTGGGGTTTTCTCTTTGATAAACCACATCATCTTTCATTTTATTTCTCTTTCTCTTTCATTCTTTGGTATAAACATAAAAGTGCAGGTAATGTAGTTGAAAGCACAAAAATTTTAAATTAGAATATAGCAAGTTTACGAACATATAAATTAGGGAATTTAAAAATATATATTGTGAATCATATATCTTAGTCCAATCATCACCAAATTGCTTTAGGCCTTTTCTATTACCAGATTTCAGAAAATAGTAAACTATATTCCTGCTTCAGTCCTAAGTTTCTCAAAGAGAATCAAAGTTTCTCTCCTTCTCTAAACTATCACTCACCATCTCCATAGGGAATAGAGGTAAAAGTGCTCAGAATAAACTTGGATGTAAAAGTCATAAGCAACATACGATTACCTTTCTTCTAGTCCTACGGTTTCATACATGTTGCATCATTTTTGATAACTTTTTTTCTTTAACTCAGTAATTAGAAGCCCAGGCTTGACAATGTTTCTCACTCACCGTCTTTTGTCTTTATAATGACCCTTATAACTCTGCTGTATATACCCCTTAATTTTAAGGCACAGTTTTTATTTTCATGCTGTCTTTTAGATTACAAATTAGTAAATTAAAAGTATACAATTGTGTGTCACACTTAGATGGCCTAGTTTAGGGAAAGAAGCATCTAACTCAATTAAACAAAGCAGAGGGATAAGCTATTAACATATTCCAGGTGAAGAGTTCTAGCCATGTATATGCCCCTCCTTATGAAACGTTAAGGTGAAAAAAAGAAAGAAAATTTCATTTCCTATTGCGTTAGTAGGCCCAATTAATAGGCTATATTTGAAGAGTTTCCTCATGAATAAAACTTAGATACATCAGCCTCTTGGATTTTATAGACGGAATTAGAAAACAGAATATGTAATGGTCTGTAAGACTGTTTTGTAAATCTGCCAGCCCAGGGGATTCTTTAATAAATGGTTTGTTTTAATGGGACTGAATGGAAGACCATGTGAAGAGAACTCTACTCCTTTTCTGATTCTGGTTTCCTCTTCATTGTATGAAAGAATAAACATTTGCAGTAAGCTGCTCAAAATAAAATATTTACTTAATAATGGGCACACTTAAGGATAATTTGCAAAAGGGCAATTGGCCTGAAAACAGTCTGTATCTAACAATTTGCATTGGAGTATTTCAAGAAGAGATATATTCAGCACGAAAGAAGAGGACAAGCGTTGTTAGAAGCAAAATTTGGCATTTCCTGTTTACAAATATGCAAAGGACAAAATGTCCTCTTCAAGAGATTTTTAAGAGAGGATATACTTAGCAGGTATATATTCTCACTGGGAAAGTGCAAGTATTCTGCACTATAGACAGCTAGATGACATTGACATACGCATAATATAAATGAAATTTTCTTCTTCTGAGTCCATACTTGCTAATTAAAACTTAACTTTCAAGATAGATTCCTTAGAGCGAGAAAAAATGCTTATAATTCAGCATGCATTTGTTATCATAAACTTTCTACTGATCATTACAAGGTAAAATTGAAATTATGGCTTTTTAATCAGTCTTTGTGAATGTTGGTAATATGAGCCAACTCCTATAAGAATAAGTCTCTATGAATACTATCATAGCTAGAAAACTGATCATTAGACTGGTGGACAATTGTGGCTTCATTTACATAATGCCCCAGAAGTTTTCCTGGGGCATTTAGCAAACTTTCTTCAAGTACAACCAATACTATCTTATAACTCCTTTAATCTCTAATAACTATATATTATGGGCAGGCAGCAGTTTGAAAACTCTGAAGACTAGTATACTTTATAGAAGACAAATAAATTATCTCTAAATGCTTTGTTTTTACAGAATATTGTCACATAATGACTTTCATACCACATTTCCACATGGTTGACAACATTCTCATAACTGCAGTGTGTGTGTATATGTGTGTATATATACATAGATACATGTATGTATATATATGTTTATATACATACATATATTGTATATATGTATTTATGGTAAGTTGCAAGTGGCAAGAAAAGTTGACTCCGAAGCATTGATATGAATTGAGCTTCAGTCAAAGGATATAAGGCTACCTGAGCTTTTTTAAAGAGAGTTTTTAAGAATCACCAAAGGCACTTCAGTTTGAATGAAGTAGTGGTAGAACAGAACCCACTGAGTGAACAAGAAGAAAGTGGCACTGCATATATTTCTTCCTTGACTCATCAGAGTTTAGTTGTTAGCTTCTAGTTGCTTTCCTCCTAATTTGTGTAAACAACTCAGTTTGTGAAAGAACACATCATTCCTGACTTGGATGTATTTTTAAGTAGATTTGTAGTACATCCTAGGTTGATTTTAGATTTTCTTTTTTTTTTTTTTTAAGATTTTCATTTGTTTTCTGCTCCATCACACTATTCGTGGAGATTATCTGCTGAGAGAGTAGCTTGGATACTCATCAAAGAAAAATCTATTGAAACCTTCATTAAAAGGTTTCACTGACCACTGATGATCAAAGGAGAAGAATTCCAGAAAAGTCTTAGGACTTTCTTCAACCTCATTCCCATGTACAAATAGTTATACAATTTTACTTCTTCCCAGGATCACCGTGTGCTAGATTATGGCTGGGTCTTGCACACCTTGCTTCGTCCTGACCTGGATTCATCATCTTTTCCTATATTTTCTTTTTTAAAATTATTTATTTATTTATTTATATTTTACCTAGTGAATAAGGGTACACTTCCAGGGTGAGATAAATTTTGGACTCAAAGTTCTTGTTTTACCTCAGCTTTATCTCTCCCAGAGCTAAATAGTTGGGATTATATTTTTTCCAGTTCTGCCCTCAATATTACTTCCTTTCTGGCATCCAATTTTTTAATTTCTCTTTTACAAGTACCAGTATTTTACAATCAACTTTATCAACATTGGCTGGTTTAAAACCATAGCTCTTAAATGTCAGGGCTTGTAAAACTTGCTCAGAGAAGACCTAGCTCAATAAAACTATATCAGTGTTTAATAAATTCTACATGACAATGATAAAAATTCAAAAGGCAATTTTTTTTTTTTTACACCACATAATGTCAGTGCTTTGCTAGCAGATGAGCAGAGAAGATTGTGCTTTAACATTAATGTTCATTTACATGTGGCCCTTGTTTGTTCTGGCAAAATATCATTACAGGTTAAATTATTTTCCTTTTACTTTTAGCAAGAACAGCAGAACAAATTTACCAATTATTAATTAATTACTCACCTATGCAAAAAGAGATTTTTGTTTTGCCTGTAGGTTGCCGGGAGCCAGCTGGATAGATGCTTAGCACCAGAGGAGCTGTTGGCGAACACTGATCACTGCCTGTCAGTAGATGTCAGCAAGGGGAAGGACAGAAAGGAACACATAGAAAGAGAATAAGAGTCAAAACATCTGCCACGTATGAAGCAATGTCAAAAGAAAAGTGTTTTATAACGATCTCAATTCATGACACAACCTAATTTTATTCATGCGTTATTTTTGGAATTTCTTTTTAAAGCAAAAAATGAGTTCCTCAGATAGCTTAGCAGAACGGGAGAGTGCAATGCACTCTTATAATCAGATGGAAAAAACTCTTTCCATTATTTTTACTTGAAAAATTATGTCATGTTAACTAGTAGTAGTATAGTTTGGAAATGATACTAGCCCAGGGAGGGCATTTTGTAATAGAAATGGAAATAACAACATTAGAGTCTTTGGAATTATCTTCTTCTGTCCAGTGCCTCCTCTTTCCCCTCTTTTTCTGCCCTCAGATTCCCCTACTGTGCTCTTTGGCAGCTCAATCCCTAGAAACATGTAATTAATCATTTAAAAGAAAATAAAAACTATCAAACACATACGCTCGGCCTTCAACTGTCTTAATGCTCGTTACAGTGCATAACTATATTGCCTATCCCTCCTTCTTGGTTTCCTTTTTCTTTATCATATTTTCTATTTTCGTATGTCTCTTTCTGCCTCTGTTATTGACTCTTCTTTCTCTTTCCCACTTTAGATATTTCCCAAAGTCCTTTCTTTGAGACTTTTCTTTCCCCCCTCCCTCCGCTAGCAACATAAGCCGCTTCTCAATTTGAGCAATTTTGTCGAAGCTGATAATATACAAATCTCCCTGTGTTGTTTCCCATCCCCAGAAGAATATCAAAATGCAATGTTTCTAGGAGGCTGAGGCTGGTCTAGTGAAGGTCTCTTGTCAGGATCTGGGTTTGTCTCCTGAAGGGAAGGAAGATTTATGTTTAAGTGTTCCTTCAGACTGGTATGTTGACAGACAAAGACCATTGAAAAGGTTCCAGGCAGAGCATATATCAATAACATAATTTTTATTGGTCATGGCCTATGTGTACAGAATGATAGTCCTTCAGAGTAGAAAAAGAATTATGAAGTTACCTAAAGTGAAAATCTCCTTTTCAAAAATATTTTATCTGAAACTATACTATTTTTCTTTATAAGTGATTTGTGTCTTGTTTTATTTTGTTTTTCCATTTTCAAAAGATTCTTGCTCTTTTAAGTCAAATAAATTTTCCAAAAGTATGTCTTAATGTCAGCATGATGAATCAAACTTCTCCAGCCATTTCGATCTTTAGACTAATCCTCATTTTTCTTATTTCTAATTTCAGAATACTTTTCTTAAACAATTTAAATATATTTGTTCTCTACCATTATTGTGTTTGTTTTCTCCTTATAGGATATGTGTGTGTTGAATCTCCTTTCTGTGTCTCTGATAGTTAATATTTTGTTTTGAATCTTAGTGCCTGGCATAATAAACTAGATTATGCTATAGTAATAAAACTGAAAATTGTAGTAGTTTCAGAAATTCTATTCTTTACTGTGTTCTAGAAACTTTGATTTAATTTCTCTAATGGCTTGCCAAATCTTTCCTGCACCTTGAACTTAGAATTTGAATTAATTAGTATATTCTATGGTAACTTTCTGATAAGTATTGTTTTGTCCTTATTTTTTCTTATAGTATCTTTGTATCAGTGGGGGATATGCTCATTTAGTATTATTCATGATGGGTTGAGTTGCAATTTTCTGGACCAGTTAATTTAAGGAGGTCACCAAAAGTTTAAAAATGGGTTATGAGAGTCTTCCAGACTTCACAACAAAAGCCACCCTTGTTTGGGGAACAAAATTCTGGAAAAATGTGTGAAATGTTGAGGTGTATTGTTTTTTATTCTTTGTGTCTATAAAAATCTACATTGATAACCTCAGAAAAAATTCTCAAAAAAAGAGTAAAGACTCTATTAAATAGCTGGAATTTGAATACTCTATTTATCACGAACTAGAATGTGCTTTTTGGATGAGTTATATAATATCTCTATACCCCTGCTTCATCATCTATATTAAGAATTTCCATGGAACATAGTTCCAATGCTTGTGTTTGACTTGTGATAACATATATAAAGACACTAAAATGGTGTGCTTGGTTAGCAGTCAATAAATAGTCGCTATTTTTGTGAGTATGCATAATTTATTTTTAATGAGCTTAGTTAGTATCAAGACCAATTATTGTTATGCTGTTTTTACTTTAATAATATTTTTTACTCCTTGTAGAGCTCTTCTTATCTAAGAATTTTTGAAACCCTGTTCTTTTTATTTTCTAGGTGAGATACTGTATTACTGTGAATAGATGAGCATGATTGGCCCAAAACTGACCCAGGGAGCTCCTGCTGAATTGCCTGACAACAAGATGGCTAGGCTGTTAGCTTTTCTTTTCCTTGAGGGCTGACCGGTAACTTTTCCTCTAGCAGGTCAGAGAATTCAACCAACATCTGTAGATAATGCTCTGGCATTTCCAACCCTTGTCCAAGTAGCTCTGTCTAGTGCCTGAGTTTAAATTTTTATTTTTCTAATGCAAGTATGCCCTTGTGTTTATGTCATAGAAAGTGAAGAACAGTTAAGGCTCTTCTCACTTCTGACACCATAACCATAGTGCATCTAGCTACACTCAGACCCAAACACAACTTTCCTTTGATGAACAGAGAATGCTGTATGTATAAATGACTCAGCCTTCTACTGGTAAACACTAGGCTGTATCAAGTGGTATGTATTAGTGTCTCCCCTGAGCTCACTAAATAGCAATCAACTGAATATGTTGATTCTTGACTGTAGTCCATGTTAATGTTTCCTTGTTCTATGTTATGTTTGCTTTATTTTATTGCTAATATTTTCAGAAACTATTAAATGACAAAGGTGACTTGAAAGCAAGTTCATAGGCAATTTTGGAATGTCTATCAGTGTTGTTATATTCCTGTGTAATACTTTATTTAATGGTTATTATGAGTAATGCAAACTTTTCTTTTTCGGTTACCTGCTCAAAGAAAAAAACAAATTTATTCCTGTAGAAATCCCACATGGCTCTCATATATATTTTTATATTTCATTTGATATTTGTGGAGACAATTCTCCATGGTGTTGTTGTTTCTGCATATCTTGTATCAGCTTTTGTTCCAAATTAAAAAATATATTTCTTAACAAGGATAATATGTTTGTATTCCTCCAAAACAATGGGTGGAAAGCATTGCTTTAGTTTCCCTATTAAATTGGAGTTTGTGAGATAACTACCTGAGTTTTCACAGCATACTCCCATGCGTACATAGATTTCATTGGCAAAGCATGTAAGACCTAACTGGCCCAAGTCATTCAAGAAATCTCTAAGTCTTTAAAGAATCATTAGCTGACCATTGAGATATGCTGATCCAGGGCCAACCCCTCAGAATCCAGGTATAGAGAGAGAGAAAGAGACTGAGGGGTTGGGGGATGGAGAAAGGAGAGATTCAGCAAAGAAGAGCAACATCAAAAAGAAAGAAAAAAGTAGAAGATCTGGTTCCAGAGCTGCTATATTATCCAAAATGTATAGTTTTCTCTCTCTGATGCTCACCCCATATGAAACATGTTTTCTTCACACACAAACACAGCCCTTTTCAAAAGGTGGCTTTTGATTCTGCTGACGTCATGCTTACGAAATTTCTCCACTAATTAAATTTTAGTATTTGAATGAAAGGTGACTTCGAGCAATATTTTTCATTAAGAAACCAGTATATTATGGTTTCACAGAGCAATATATAGGAAATCCTGCTTTCTGGAAAGAAGTAAAAGCTGTAAAATCATCGTCAACTGCCTATCTATAATCTAAAATAAAGGGACAAGAAAAAGCTAAGAAATAATGAAATTTAGAGGTTTACGTAAATAAGAGTTGCAAGATTCCATATCTTTACACTGACTGTATTTTATATTAAAATCAAATATGTTTCACAACTTTTAGTATCATAAGACATTTTCCTGACTATTGAATTTAATGTTTAGAAGAGTTTATTAAAGCTATCAACAGACTAAAAATGAATAAATTTATTTGAACTTTAAGCATGTTTGAAGTCTTAAATCCTATTCTCTACCCAATTGCTTCCATTATTACTGCTATTTTCCCCTTGGATGAACGATCTCAGGAAGTATGCTATTTGGTTGGTTATGACTTGGAGATATGGACCAGTTTATGAAGTGCAGAGGTATAGACCCATTTATGAAGCACAAAAAGGTGCTGTTATTTATTCTATAGCATAAATACATCATAGTACATAACATTACTGAAGTAGTGACAGCCCAGAAATACTTTATTCCTCAGTGTCCTGATCTAGAGTTTCTTTTTAATAATTTCATACCAGCAACCTTTCCCATGATCCTATTCTTAACAGAAACTAAAGACAGATATATTAAGGGAATAAATAAAACATTAACCTCTACATGAATAATGCATCCAACTATTTCTAATCAGTTAAAAAATTCTGATCATATATTTTTTTGTCTGAAAAATGCTTCCGCAGATCTAAAATTCATAACACATTGAGGAAAAACACTCTCCTGGCATTCAAGGCATTATATACAGGTTGATTATCCCTAATCCAAAAATTCAAAATCCAAAATGCTCTAAAATCTGAAACATTTTGAGCACTGACATGGTGCCACAAGTGGAAATTTCCACACCTGACCTCATGTGATTAATTGCGGTCAAAACTTTGTTTCATGCACCAAATTACTTAAAATACTGTATAAAATTACCTTCAGACTATGTATATAAGGTAAATATGAAACATAAATGAGTTTTTTGTTTAGACTTGGGTCCCATCCCCAAGATATCTCATTATATACGTGTATGTGCATGTGTGTGTGCATGTGTGTGTGTGTGTGTGTATACAAAATCTGAAAAAATCCAAAACCCAAAACACTTCTGGTTTCAAGCATTTCAGATAAGGTATACCCAACCTATAGTATATATCTTTATTCTATTTTTACCTCTTTATTTCCAGATATTTTGGTCAAACCAAGCTGTTCACCCATTCTAAACTCATCCTATAATCTCAAACAGCAAACCTTTATTTACATGATTGAGCTATTTCGCTCCCAATTCTGGTTTTCAACATTCTACCCATTCTTCACATTACAGTTCAAACACAAGTTTCTACATTAAGTTATTCTGAGCATCCTCAAACATACATAATCTCTCTTGGACCTCACATAGTATTTTGCTTTTCTTTTATGTTACATACAACTACAATAATAGGACAGATTAGATGGCTTGAAAACAAAGCTAGATATTTTTTCATTAAAACGCTGCAAAATATTGTAAAATAGATATTCAGTAAATATTTATTGTTTAAATTAAATTGCATCCAACTGTAAACAAAAGAAAATATTAATAACTATTGAACTAATTTTATGTTTAATTATTACACTGTATTCAGAGAATATTCTGCAACTCATAATCTTTCTCTATTGTTTAGTAAAGCTCCTTATATTTAATTTTCCCCCATGGTTTGTCAACCTTATATATGTTTTATGTTTGCATAAGTCTGCTATTTAAATGTCAGTAGGCTTCTCTCCCTAAAGAGACTTTATGGCAGGAGTTTTACATGAGTCTAAATTAAGTTTGTTACTGATAATAAAAACTGTGAGTATTGTTGGATAATTAATAGCAATCAGTTTATTGGAGCTCTAATCCTAGAAAAGGAAATCTTTGGGAAGTTAACTAATTTTAAGAAAAAAGTGAGTAAGGCAAGTCAATTTGTTACAATAACATTGGCTCAAAAAATGGAAGAGAAAGCATATTTGAATTTACCAGTGTATCTCTCATTAGAATTATCTCCAAGACCAACTCTGGTGAACTTGTGTCTGTCTACTATGGTGGGAAGTATCGGTGGGGACAAAATCTGAAATAAGTATAAAATATTCAAGTGAAACATAAAATTGTTTTGAGAACAATGGAATATTCTAACACCCATACAGAAAATAGGGATCCCTAGTAAGCATCAGAATCAGGGCAAAACTCCACACATTGGAACTCCAGTGAAATGAGTCCATTTGGTTAATATATGCTATGGATCAGCAGTGATCTCTGAGGCTAGAGTATCCCAGGCTGCAAAATCCAGTGTCTGTGGATGCAACAATTATCAGACACAGTTCCAAAAACATCATCTCCTGTGGCAAAAATTTTAGCATCAGGGTAAAGCAGAGCCAGCTACAACAAGAAGGAAAGGCCAGTTATTTTGAGAGAGATAGGAAAAAGGTAAAAAGGCACAATTATAAGGACTTTTGACAGTAATTATTAGCACTCTAGTCATAGAAGCATGTGAAAATAATGGGAAAAATTTTATTATCAGGCTATAAACCATAAGAGTATAGGTAGAGCTTTTCTTGCTGTTTGTAACCCTGGACTGACCTTGCCTCATAGGGGGGATATTTGAAATTAATGTATTTTATATTGGTTTGACACAAATATTTATTTATCATAAAAATTAAATAAATAGCTATTTTAAAGAGGAACATTACTGCCCAAATTATACATCATTAGTTCTCACACTATAATTGTTTGAGTCATGATGCAATTATTACAGTACGCTAAACTCTACATATGTAAAAACTCCTTTGTAACTAAAATGTTGACATGTTGTTTAAAATACTTTAAATTTGGATTATATTAAAATATTTCTTTAATATGAAGGTCAAAATGTTTATTTGGTAAAGGACCATATAGCAAATACTTTATGCTTTGCAGGCCAGTTTTTAGGATTATTCAATTCTGTCATCTTAATGTGAAAGCAACCAAATATAGTAAATAAATTAATGTGAATAGCTGTGTTCTGATAAGAGTTTACTTAAAAACAAAGACAAAACCACAACAAAACAAAACAAAAAATGATAGCAGGTTGGATTTTGCCTCCAGGCTGAGGTTTATGGACCCCTACTTTAATAGATAAGGTAATCATATCTTGTTTTCTCTTGACTTTCTAGGATTATTAGATTTACTTTAACATATTCATATATAAATTGCTCTAGATAATAAAAATATTATAAAAAATAGAATGGGTAGCTGGTTCAGATGAATTAAACTGATGGCAGGTTTTGACCTAATAATCAGACTGAAAGAAAGTTTGTAATTTTCTCTTAAATTGTTTTTTTTTTATGGTACTAGCATTAGAAAAATTCAGATATACTTAATTCCTTTGCAAGACTTCTTGCCTGGATGCTTCATATTCATCCTTGGAACATGCCTTTAGATTCATTAATCCATCCATGCTGTTCCCTCTTTCCACTGAACCAATGAATCAGATGTTCCTTCTACCTATAGTGGATTCCAGTGCCTTTGCAATGTTTAATTATGAATTTAGAAAGAAAGAATTATAAGTTGGGTTAAAACAGTGAAATGAAAAACCACTATGGTGATAAAAGTAGAGAGGAGAAGACCAAAAAGAAAGTTTGTACCATGATGATTGTCAGGACAAGGATATAGGGCATTTTGTGATTTAGATCAACATTTTAAAAAATTGGCTTCAGGAGCCTTTTAGCTTCAGAGAAAAGCATCCACAGCATAGTTAATTGCCCATCAGAGAGAGTTCTGGTCCAGATGGAGAGTCTGGGTCCCACAACCAGGTTTGGAAGGATGGAGGTCTCTACCTCTCTGAAGAGTTTTCCTGGTGTGGGGGAGTGTCTGTTCTCAGTAGACAAGAGTAGTCTATGGTGCTCCGGGTGGTTTCAGAGACTTTGAAAACATGGGCCAGAGATATATCTGAGTTAGTCGTATTTGAAAGAATCAGGGGGTTATAGTTTTGCATGGTAGAAAGGACAAGGGATTTTTGGCCCTGCCACTCAGGTATTCTCCTTCTGAAGAGTAAGGGGCTCACTGGAAATCTGATTAGTAGGCATTTATTTCTTTAGAGAGTAGTATGATCAGTGGAGGAATAATTGTGTCATTTTGGTTTCTTATTCATCGTGAAGAATTGTTGCCTCCCCAGAAACTTTTGTTTCTTAGAGACTGACAGCTTAATAGCAGGTGAAAGTCTCCTCATTTTTTTAAAATAATAGAACAGTAGAAGATAGTCTCCATAAATATCTTCAAAGACAGGATCAATTACTCTACTCTCTGGTTTCTTGCGCCTCTATAAATCTATCTCAGCATTATTTGTCTAACCCTTTCATATTCCAATCCCCGTATTGAGCCAATAGATTAAATGACTCAATAATGGCATGTATTATTTAACGCTCTTTGTACTGCGGGTGGATTGAAATATTAGCCTTTCTTTGGCTGGATCACTGAAAATCACCTGACCTTTATGTGTTAAGGCTTTATAGCCATTCAGCAAGAAGCTATAACTCTGTATTCCCATGGATAGAAACACTCAACATTATTTCTTCCAAAAAAGCAATTTCCAGAGTGTTCCCCTTAATGGTATTAATGAGGATAACATTTTCAACTCCCTTTGCTGTCATTTTCAAGACAAACTGAAGTAGGAAGGCCAGTATTTTGTGCATTTCCTAACAAACTCGAAAATTTTCTGTAGAACTTCATAAGATATTAGGAATGATAGGTTCTTTGGGTTTTTTCTGTTGTGTTTTTGTTTTTGTTTTTGGGTTTTTTTTGGTGTCTTTCCTTGCAGACTGGCAACCTTGAAGTTTGACATTGTTATGTACCAGTGCTGCACTGGTGACAACAATATGTAATTTTCATCTTGGGACCCAGGTGACAGGAAATATCCTGCTTCGTACTCATGAAACAGCAGCATCATTACATCTATTAACTGTAGTGGTTTACAAAAAAGTAGAAACTTACACTGTTATAAAGACACAGGGCCACACTGAGCTGCAATTGGAATAATAAAACTGAATAAATGTAAAGTCTGGCTTTAAGGCAACATACTAAACACCAATACATTAAGAAGAAAATTAGAACTGACATCCATATGCATGCAGCATGTGCATATATATGCAGGAAAAAATAACCAAATATTAAATAATATAGATATCAATTATTAAAAATGTCTATATTATATATTTTATAAATATAAAATTAAAGGAAATAAACATTAATGATGCCTTTTTGACCTTACACAATCTGGCCCTTTGAAGCCTTTGCACAATTGTCACATACCACTCTTTGTTGAAAATTTTGTTCCAACCAAACTGGAGTTATTTTTTGCACAGTTCTGTTCAAGGCCAGTGCTAGAAGACTACCTAGAAGACAACTTGGTCACAAAAAGCTGGATTTATTAACTTACTTCAGTGAAGGAGATAACATTAAAGGAAATGTGAATATGTCAGTGAGAGAGAATTAGAAGGATCTTGTTGCAGCGTTTCATCTTGTATTAAGTGACTTTGGAGAGAGTTCAAAGAAGCAACGACTTCTTCTAGATTGAATGCTGCCAAAAAACAGGCAATTCAACAATTGGGCATCAAACTAATTATTTTTTTTCTTTTATTTCATTTCAGAATATTATGGGGTACAAAACTTTGGTTATATATGTTGCCCATGCACTGCCCATGTAAGAGCTACACTCGTGGACATCCCCCAAACTGTGTGCCCTGCACCCATTCAGTGAGCGTTTTACCATCCCCTCGACCCCCCTCCCGCCTGCCCGCCCCCTGATGAATATTATTGCCATGTGTGATGTAAGTGTTGATCAGTTAGTACCCATTTGATGGTGAGTACCAGTGGTGCTTGTTTTTCCATTCTTGTGATACTTCACTTCAAAGAATGGGCTCTAGCTCCATCCAGGATAATACCGGATGTATTAATTCACCATTGTTTTTTATTGCAGAGTAGTACTTCATGGTGTACATATACCACATTTTATTAATCCACACGTGTATTGATGGGCAGCTGGGTTGTTTCTACGTCTTTGCAATTGTGAATTGTGCTGCTATAAACATTCACATGCAGATGTCCTTATTATAGAATGTCTTTTTTTCCTTTGGGTAAATACCCAGTAGTGGGATTGCTGGATCAAATGGTAGTTCTACTTTCAGTTCTTTGAGGTCAAAATAATTCTTATCTACAAGGTGAGAGGAATGAAGCAAGGTTAGACTTGTCATTGGCAAAGAGGCAATAGCCACTTACCCTTACAAGAGAAAAGAAATTTTAGTTATTTTTGTACTGGCATAACTTCTTATCTTTTTTCTCTTGTGAAGACAGGATTCCAGAGTGGTATTCCTGTTGTTATTTTATTTTCACAGTGAGCACTGAGTGATTTTTTTTTCTTTGCGTACAATTGTTTGTGTTCAATAGGGAAACAACAGCCTCAACCTTAACTGAAAACTTCTAAGGTGATGTTTCACTTTTTTCTTCTAGTTACTGATAATTATTATCAGTAACTATTTGATGAATTATTTTATATACAATGCTGCTCTAGCTTAATACAATATGTAATAATAAATAATTTTTTGGAATACATCAGAAAAAATTAAACCTTCAATTTCAAATTTTTCCCAGGTCAAACATCATAAACTATTTTGTATGGAATTTGTATCATGTGAATTTACTGAATTTGTTTATTAGTTCTAACCATTTTTGGGGGAGTCTATAATTTTCTGTGTATAAGATCATGTCATCTGCAAACAGGGACAATTTAACTTCTTCCTTTCTGATTTGGATGCCTTTTATTTCTTTCTCTTGCCTAATTCCTCAGTCTAGTACTTCTAGTAATATATTCAGTAGCTGCAGCAAGAGTGGACATCCTTGTCTTCTTCCTTATCTTAAAGGAAAAGCTTTCAATTTTCATCACTCTGTATGTTAGCTGTGGGTTTGTCATAAATGGCATTTATTGTGTTGAGGTGAATTTCTTCTATACCTAATTTGTTAAGAGTTTTTATTATGAAAGAATGTTAAATTTTCTCAAATGCATTTTCTATGACTATTGAGAAGATAATATCGGTTTTGTCTCTCATTTTATTAATATGCTATATCACATTTATAGATTTGAGTATTTTGAAACACACTTGAATCCCTGAGATAAATCCTATTTGATCATGGTGAATGATCCTTTTCACATACTGCTGAACTCAATTTGCTAGTATTTTGCAAAGTTACAATGCAAACTTTACAATTCTGCAAGCTAGCTGAAGGAAAAGAATAATAAAGATGAAATTAGAAATAAATGAAATAGAGAGTAAAAATCAATAGAGAAGATCAACAAAACTAAGAGTTATTTTTTTAGAAAAGATAAACAAAAATGACAAATGGTTTCAATAGGATAGCTACCAGTTCTTATTTGTAGGTCTGGTAGAATTCGGCAGTTAATCCATCTGATCATGGAATTTTTTTTCTTGAGAGTTTTTTTTATCACTGTTTCAATTTTGTCATTCATTGTTGGTCTGTTCAGGATTTCTATTTTTTGCTGATTCAAGCTTGGGGGTTCTGTATTTCCAAAAACTTATCCATTTCCTCTAGATTTTCTAGCTCATGTACATAGAGGGTTTTCATAGTAGTCTCAGATGATATTTTGTGTTTCTTTGGTGACAGTTATAATGTTTCTGTTTTCATTTAAGATTGAGTTCATTTGAATACTTTTTAGTTAATCTAGCTAGTTGTCTATCTATTTTTGTAATATTTTCAAAGAACTAACTTTTTGTTTCATTGATCCTTTGTACTTTTTTTTGTTTGTTTCAATTTCATTTAGTTCTCCTCTGATCTTGTTTATTTCTTTTCTTCGTCTAGTTTGAGTTTAGTTTGCTCTTCTTTTTCTAGTTCCTTGAGGTGTGACATTAGGTTGTTAACTTGTGATCTGTCTTTTTGATTTAGACATTTAGTGCTGTGAACTTCATTCTTAGTACTGCTTTTTCTGTAACTTGAGATTTTGGTAGTTTGCACCACCTTTGTCACTCAATTCAAAAAACTTTTTTTTTTTAATTTATTTTTTAAATTTCAGAATATCATGGGGGTACAACACTTTGGCCATACACATTGGCCCTGTTCTGCCCGTGTCAGAGCCACAATCGTGGTCGTCCCCCAAACTGTGCTCCCTGCAACCACCCACCCGCCTGCTCTCAGATGAATGTTATTGCCCTGTGTGATGTAAGTGTTCATCAGTTAGTACCAGTTTGATGGTGAGTACCAGTGGTGCTTGTTTTTCCAATCCTGTGACACTTCGCTTCAAAGAATGGGTTCTAGCTCCAACCAGGATAATACCAGATGTGTTAATTCGCTGTTGTTCCTTATTGCTGAGTAATACTCCATGGTATACATATACCACATTTTATTGATCCACTCGTGTATTGATGGGCACCTGGGTTGTTTCCACATCTTTGCAATTGTGAATTGTGCTGCTATGAACTTTCGTGAGCAGATGTCTTTATTATAAAATGTCTTTTTTTCCTTAAATTCAAAAAACTTTTATTCCATATTGATTTCATCATTGACCCAAAGATCATTAAGGAGTAGGTTGTGTTTAATTTTTTTTTTTTTTTTGGAGTCTTGAGAGTTCCTCTTGGAATGGATTTCTAGATTTATCCCACTGTGGTCTGAGAAGATACATGATATGATATTAGTTTTTAAAAATCTGCTGAGGTTTGTTTTACAGGTAACATATGAGCTATCTTGGAAAATGTTCCCTGTGTTGATGAGAAGAATGTATATTCTGCAGTTTATAGGTAGAATGTCTATTAGGTCCATTTATTCTAGAGTCCCACTTAAGTCCAGTATATTTCTGTTGATTTTCTGCCTCAATGATCTGTCTAGATCTGTCAGTGGATTGTTAAAATCCCCAACTATTATAATGCTGCTGTTTATTTTTTTTCCTTAGGTCTAGTAGTATTTAGTTTATGAATCTGGGAGGTCACGTGTTAGTTGAAAATATATTGAGGATTGTTATATCTTCTTGTTGCAAATGGAATAATTTTTCCCACCCAGTTACCTTGAGTCTATGAGAATATTTATGAGTTAAATGGGTTTCTTAGAGATAGCATCTATTTGGGTTGTGTTTTGTTATCCACTCCACCAATATGTATCTTTTAAGTGGGGCCTTTAGACTCTTTACATTCAATATTAATATGTGAGGTACTCTTATAGTCATCATGTTGAATGCTACCTAGTTGCTATTTTTTTCTCCCTCATGTTACTGTTTTATAAGAGTTGTGAATTTTAACTTCCTATTGTTTTTACAGTTGTGTTTATCTACTGAAACTGTTCCAAAAGATCGAGAGGAAGGAATCCACCCTAATGCATTCTATGAAACTACTATCACCCTGATACCAGAGCCAGGAAAGGACACATCAAAAAAAGGAAAATTACAGACCAGTATGCCTCATTAACATATATGCAAAAATCCTCAACAAAATACTAGCAAACCAAATCCAGCAGCATATCAAAAAGATAATTCACCATGATCAAATGCATTTTATTCCAGGGATGCAAGGGTGGTTCAACATATGCAAAGCAATAAATATTATGAACCACATAAACAGAATTAGAATGAAAAAATGATTAAATCCAGCATGTCTTCATGATAAAAAAAACTAACAAACTAAGCATAGAAGGACAATACCTAAAAATAATAAAAGCCATAGATGACAAACCCACAGCCAACATCATACTGAATGGGGACAAGTTGAAAGCATTCCCCTTAAGAACTAAAACAAGACAAGAATGCCCACTGTCAACACTTCTATTCAACATAGTACTGGAAATCCTAGGCAGGGGACTCAGGCAAGAGAAAGAAATAGAAGGTATTCAATTCAGAAAAGAGGAGGTCAAACTATCCCTGTTTACTGATGATATGATCTTATATCTGGATCACCCTAAACACTCCTCTAAAAGACTCCTAGCATTTATAAATGAATTCAGTGAAGTCTCAGGTTAAAAAATTAATGTACTAAAATCAGTATTATTGTTATGCACTAATAGCAGTAAAGCTGAGAGTAAAAGCAAGAACTCAATAACATTTACAACACTTGCAAAGAAAATAAAATACCTAGGAATATCCTTAATCAAGGAGGTAAAAGATCTCTACAGGGAGAATTACAGAACACCAATGAAAGAAGTCACAGATGATACAAACTAATAGAGAAACATCCCGTGTTCATGGATTGCAAGAATCAATATTGTTAAATTGTCCATAAGACCCAAAATAATTTACAGGTTCAACATAATTCCCTTCAAAATACCAATGTCTTTTTTCACAGAATGAGAAAAACAATCCTAAATTTCATATGGAATCAAAAGAGAGCCCAAATAGCCAAAGCAATCCTATGCAAAAAGAACAAATCTAGAGGCATTTCATTACTTGACTTCAAATTATACTAAAGTCCATAGTAACCAAAACAGCATATTATTGGTAAAAATTAAACACACAGATCAATGGAACAGGATAGAGAACCCAGAATTAAAATCATGTATCTACAACCACCTAATTTTCAACAAAGCAGACAAAAACACACACTGTGGAAAAGATGCCCTATTTAATAAATAGTGCTGGAAAAATTCAACAGCCACATGAGGAAGAATGAAACTTGACCCCTATCTCTCACTATATACAAAAATTAACTCAAGATGGACTATAGCCTTAAATGTAAGACCTGAAACCATAAAAATTCTAGAAGAAAATATAGGAATAACTCTCCAGGACAATGACTTAAGCAAAGAATTTATGACTACGACCCAAAAAGCAAATACAGCAAAAATAAAAATAAATTAATGGACTTAATTAAACTAAAAAGTTTCTGAACAGCAAAGAAAATAATCAATGGAATAAATAGACAACCTACAGAATGGGAGAAAATATTCACAAGCTACATATCTAATGAAAGGCTAATATCCAGAAGCTACATTGAACTTAAACAAATCAGCAAGAAAAAAGCAAATAACCCCATTAGAAAGTGGGCAAAATACATGAACAGACATTTCTCAAAAGAAGATAGACAAATGGCCAAAAAACATATAAAAAAATTCTCAACATCACTGATCATTGGGGAAATGCAAATTAAAACCACAATGTGATGCCACCTTTACCAGTGTCAGAATGGCCATTACTAAAAAGTCAAAAAACAAAGGATTTTGGTGTGCATGTGGTGCGAAGGGAACATGTATACACTGTTGGTACGGATGTAAATTAGTACAACCTCTATGGAAAACAGTATGGAGATTCCACAAAGAACTAAAAGTAGACCTACCATTTGATCCAGCAATCCCACTACTGGGTATCTACCCAAAAGAAAAAAATACATTTTATAAAAAAGACACTTGCACTTGAATGTTTATCACAGCACAATTTACAATTGCAAAGATATGAAATCAACCTAATTGCCCATCAATTGAGGAGTTGTTACAGGATGTGTGGCATATATATACCACGTACTACCACTCAGCCATAAAAAGGGATGAAATAATATCTTTTGCTGCAACCTGAATGGAACTAGAGACCATTCTTCTAAGTATCAAAAGAGTGGAAAAACAAACACCACATGTACTCACTGTTAAATTGGAACTAATTGATCAACACTGACGCGCACATATGGAAGTACAACTTAACAGAAACTAAACAGGTGGGAGTGGGGGGGCTGGGTAAAGTCACATCTTCTGGGTACAATGCTCACTATCTTGGTGATGGGTACACTTATAACTTTTACTCAAATTATATACAAAAGCAATTCATGTAACCAAAGCATTTGTACCCCTGTAATTTTCTGAGACAATAAAGGAAGATGTTTCCAGTTAAAAAAGACTGCATTAATCAAGAAATAATCTCTTTATTCTTTGCAGAAACATGCCTTAATTACCCGATTTTATTATTATAAATAGTCCTCATCTAGAAACTCTAAATCTATATATAAGCTATGAATAAATTTTAAAAAATAGTGAATAAATCTAATACATAAGGTAAAACAGATAAATTAATACACTCCATGGAAAAATAAACATATTTAATTAGACCTAGAAAAAACATAATGTTTTGATACAAAATTATAATAACAATGAAAGAGGAAGATTTGAAATTGCTATGGATCAATATTCCCCTAATAATTCATAATTATTTTCCACTATTATCATGGCAAAAGATGAATCAAGGAAGAAATTACACCACCACAGGATGAAATGGGAAATGTGATAGCAGAATATAGTAAAATACCAAAGTATTAAATGAATAATTCTTTCATATACTTACAAAAATCAATAATAAAGAATAAATTATTTCCTCCTTTACTAACTTTTACATGGTCTATTTGTTCAATGAGAGAACCAATTTGAGTTCAGCAGATTTGTTGATACTAATAATTTGAATCAGTGTAATTTAAAAAAAATCCCATTCCATTACGAATTTTTGCCAGTTAAATATATTAAAAATAAAATGCAGTGACAGACTCAGCAAAAGGCATATTTTGAACCTTGATCACTAAGACTGTCAAGACAAGTAAAGTAATTTGGATAACTGATTTGTGATCTATGGTGAAGAGATTAATTGTCCCCCAAAGATGTTCATACCTTAATTCCTAGAAACAGTTAATATGTTACCTTACATGGAAAATAGGGAATTTACGTATGTAAATAAAGTTAAGAATGTTGAGATGGAAAGCCAGCTGGACCCAATCTGATCATATGAATCTTGGAAAACAGCACCATTCCTTGCTGTGATCAGTGAGAGATGTGGCCACGAAAAGGGAGCCAGAGGGATGTGCAGTGAGAAGTACCTGACCTGCCACAGCTGACTGTGAAAATGGGAGAAAGTGGTCATGAGCCAAGGAATGTGACCATCTCTAGCAGCTGGGAACAGAATTCAGTTTGCAGCCATCCAAAAAAAAAAAAAAAAAAAAAAAAAAAGACTGAATGACCTCAGTCCTGTGACTACACAAACTGAATTCTCTCAACAAAGCAAGTTAGCAAGGAAATGTATCATCATCCAGAGCACAGAGGAAAAAAAAAAAGCAAGCTGCTGACACCGTGATTTTAGCTCATGAAATACATTTCAGAATTTTGACCTACAGAAGCCTATAATAAAATTGTTTTTCTAAGGCACTAAATGTTTGGTAATTTGTTATAGCTGCAATTGTAAGCTAACACATGACTTCAAGAATTAGAGAAAGTCAAACTACTTTAGGTTGCCCTTTCCAAAACTTTTAGTAATTTTTTTCAATGACATATGATGCATGTGCATTATGGAGAATAAGAAACACACAGATGTTTAGAAAGAGGGTAAAAATATCATCTGTAATTATACCACCTGCAGATAATCATAGGTAAAATGGTAGGTATGCAGTCTTTTTGTCTTTATCTGTCTCTATCTCTCTCATATACACACACATACACACGCAAACACAGAAACAAAAACACATATACCCAGACATAATCATAACACACATAGATACAAATCATTTTTTCAACATTGCTTATTTATTCTGTCTTTTGTGAACTAGGTACTGGGTCATTCAAGGGGTTTACAAAAGCTTCAGAAAAGGAAAACATCATAAAGTTATTGCAAGTGTGATAGGGTATATGTATAGGTAACTTACTCCAATATTTCTTGTTTGGGAAGGATTTCCGAAAAACAAAATTGACCTGATATGTGTGAAAAATGGAATAGGGAAAACTTCTACGTAGAGGGATCAGAATATGCAAAGTCCTGGAGTGAGAAAAAGTGTGACACTGCAAAAAAAAATAGAAATAGTTCCCAGCAAAGGACTTGAAGAGTGTCAGAGGTAAGGATACTGAGCTTTTTACTTAAAACCATGTAGAGTCATTGTTAGAAGTAATAAACACATTTAGCAAAGTTACAGCATAGAAAATCAACATACAAAAATAGGTGTGAATCTATGCATTAACATTAAAATACATGAAAACAAAATTAACAAAGCAATCCCACTTACAACAGCATCAAAAAGAATAAAATATTTAGGAATAGCTTTAACAAAGAACATGTGCTATGGTTTGAATATTTGACTCCTTCAAAACTCCTGCTGAAACTTAATCCCCATTGTGGCAATATTGAGGGGTGGGGCCTTTAAGAGGCGATTGGATCATGAAGCTCTGCCCTCATAAATAGATTGATCTATTCATGGATTAATGGGCTAATGAGTTAATGGGTTATCATGGGAGTGGGATGGGTGGCTTTGTAAGATGAGGAAGAGAGACCTGAGCTAGCATGATATTCTTTGCCATGTGACACCCTGCACTGCCTCAGGACTCCTCAGAGAGTCCCCATCAGCTCTTAACAGATGTGGCCCCTCAATCTTGGACTTCTCAACCTCCATAACTGTAAAAAATAAATACCTTTTCTCATAAATTGCCCAGTTTCAGGTATTCCAGTTACAAGCAGTTAATATCAAGTTATAAGCAACAGCAAAGTACTAACACAAGATGAAAAGTATAAAACACTAATAAAGGAAATTAAAGCAGACACAAATAAATGGAAAGACACCCTGATTCATGGATTGGAAGAAATAATATTATTAAAATATTCATACTACCCAAAGAAATCCAAGTTTTCAATACAATCCCCATCAAAATCTCTCAGGCATTTTATACAGAAATAGAAAACTCAATCTAAAATTAATATAAAATGACAAAGACACCAAATATCAAAAGTAGTCCTGTAGAAGAATAACAAAGCTGGAGGCCTCACACTCTCTGATTTCAAAATATATTGTAAAACTACAGTAATTGGAACAGTACATAAAGAATGATGGAAAAGAGTAGAGAGCCCGGAAATAAATCCACATATATATGGTCAAATGATCTTGCACAAAACTGCCAACAATACACAATGAGGAAAGGATAGGCTATTCAGTAAATACTGTTGGAAAAATTGTGTATACATATGAAAAAGAAAGATTGAAACCCTGTCTTACACTAAACACCAACATCAACTCAAAATGGATTAAAGACTACATGTAAGAACTGAACCCATAAAACTCCTCGAAGAAAACATGGGGGGAAATTTATTGGCATTATTTTTGGCAATTATTTCTTGAATACGGCACAAAGTCACAGGCAACAAAAACAAAAATATACAAGTTAGATTACACCAAACTAAAAAGATTCTGTACAACAAAAGAAACAATCAACAGAGTGAAAAGTATCCTAAAGAATAGAAGAAAATATTTGCAAACCATTTATCTGATAAGGAGTTAATATCTAAAATGTATAAAAATTTCCTACAACTCAATAATAAAAAAAAACAAATAACGTATCTAGAAAACAGGCAAAGGACTTGAATATACATTTTTTTAAAGAAAACTTACAAATGACCACCAAGTGTATGAAAAGGTGCCCAACATCTCTAATCATCAAAGAAATGCAAACGAAAACCACAATAAGTTATCACCCCACATGTGTTAAAATGGCTATTATAAAACAAAACAAAACAAAGAATAACAAGTGTTAGTATGTGAAGAAATTGAAACCCTTATACACTATTGCTGGGAATGTAGCATATTACCTCCTCCAGCCACTATGAAAAAATGTGGGGAAGTTTTTCAAAAAATTTAAAATAGAACTACAATATAATCCAGCAGATTTACTTCTGGGTATATATACAAAAGAATTGAAATGAGGACCTCGAAGAGATATCTGCACACCCATGTTCATTGTGGAATTATTCAGAATAGAAAAGATATGGAAACAACTCAAAAGTCCATCAATGGATTAACGCAAAAAGAAAATATGGTATATACACACAATGGAATATTATTCAGACTGAAAAGCAAGAACATTCTGCCATTTGCGACAACTTGGGTAAACTTGTAAGAAAGATAGGACAGTCAGAGAAGGACAAAATACTGTGTGATTCCAGTCATATGAAGTATCTATTAATAAAAATAGCTAAACACATAGAAGAAGAGAATAGAGGGATTGTTACCAGGGACTTGAGGTAGGGGGAGTGGAGAATTGTTTTCCAGTGGGCATAAGATTTCTGTGATGCAACATGAATAAGTTTCAGATATCAGTGTACGACACAGTACCTATAGTTAACAATATGGTATTGCGCACTTAAAATATATTAAGAGGATAGATCTCATATTAAGTGTTCTTACAAAGAAAAAAAACACCAAAATATCAAAAACAAACCAAACAAACTAATACAAGGAAATTTTGTAGTGAATATGTTTAGTACCTTAATTTGGTGATGGAATTAAGGGTATATGTGTATGTCCAAACTCATCAAGATGTATACATTAAATGTGTGTCACTTTTTCAATATCAATTTTATCTTAGTAAAGTTTACAAAAAAGATACAATAAAACAAAGAAAGGACTTTCCACAAAAAGAAAATGCTAGAATTTTATCTGTACATATCTAGCTTTCATTTCTTTCTGTTAATTTGGCCTGGTTTGCAATAGTTCTTTTTAGTATACAGATTTAGATATCCTTATGTCTCATCCACAGCTCATAAAATTACTCCAGTGTGTTTGGTTTTTGTGTTTGTTCATTTTATTCTGGTATGTTTTGCAGAAAGTACATCTATCTGTGTGTTATCTGTTCTCTGAATCTGTCATCTTCCCTATCTTTATTTTATGTTTTTGTATTTTACCTCTGCATTCTGAAAGTTGGGACAGAAAAGTGATTCGATTTTCCATAGTATGAACATCATAATGGACTCTCCTTCATTAATCTATAATCTTATAATCTGTTCCGTGTCTTTTTCTCTTTTTGTCATTTTTATTTACTAGAAATAATGAGTTTTATATTATTGTTGAAGGTGTTATAAATACTTAATCCTTCCCAATGTGGATATTTTCCTAAAATGTCTTTTTTATATTAGTGACATTTTCCTCTTATGAAAAATATTTCAAAAGATCCTGATTGATCTTGTGAAAGAAAGGGTATTTAATTCATTTTATATTAATAATGACAGGTCTATCTATAACAAATTTTTGAGCCAGAGTAGGGTTTGTGGATTTCCTTTGTACCTCACAATGTGCACATCGTCCTCCAACCAGATCTTAATCAGATCACATGATAGATGCAAATTTACACCAGTATCCAGAATCAAAACAGCTATGGAGGTGGGCAGAGAACAAGAAATGTTGGCATCGTTGCCCACTTTATTACTTTTCCTTGCATCTCCATATGTCTTCTTGTTATATTTGAGTAGATACTTTTGTCTTTCTATTTGGTGCTACCTTTATGCACATATAACCTGAAGCTACGGCTGTGACTGAGGCTGTTTAGACAATACAACAGTGTACTCACAATGTTCAAGAGATGCCACTAGGGACATAACATAGTTATAGAATCAGCACTTTCCTATATTAAGAAAGACACGTACATCTGCTTTCTGTTAAAAACCCGTGCTGAGTTTTTTGCTGCCTTCAATTGCTCTTTGTCCTAGAACCCCCTTTTTAATGCTTTTTGCTTAATTAGATGTTATTTTTATTTAATTATAAGTTTTAATCTAATTATAAATTCCATCTGAAACTTATTTGAGCACAACACAATTATTCCAACAAAAATTTCAAATACCATCTTTATTAAAACAGGAAAAATAACACCATGTTATACACAAACTCTTTCTACACTGCCCCTTTTTGAACTACACATAAATAATACATTTCCATTCAATTTGGGGAAAAGTACAGGACTTGTATTGGTGGGATTTCATGAATAATAGATGTCCCAAGTATAATGTAATGAATTAGAGATGAATATCTATTTTTCATTTTTTATGTGCATTTCTATTTATCTACCATGGCATGAGTCCAAAAAATTTTAAGTTATTTAAGCTTTGTAAGGAATTTTAATATGTGTAAATGTAAGACCCTTCCCCCCAATATCATCTTACTTTGTGTCAGCACCCATTAACTCTTTAAATAAAATTTATAATAATTTCCTCATTTCAGGAGAAAAATATTATCTTTTGATAGTGAGTTTATTGTATTTATATAACATTTTGAAAGAATCAACATATTTGAAATATTTACTACTTCCCTCAAGGGACATTCTACATCTCCCCATTCATTTAGAATATACCTCTTGCCTATAATTAGATTTTTACTATTTCTTAAAAACAAGTTTTATGAAATATTTATACATATATTATTTTAAGTTGGATGAAATTGATTCATTTTATTTTCTAGCATTTATTTATTTGAATTGATATTATTTAAGGGCATATGTAAACTTCTACCTATATTTCTACATAAAATGGTATAAAACAGGTCACATTTGAGTAATTGCTTTTTAAAATAGTTTTTATATTATTTTACTCCTTATGTATCAATACTGAAAAACATACATTGTACTCCATTATGATAAGAAAGTTACATGTGTATAAAAATCAAAGCAGTTGACTAAGAAATCATATATTACTCATTAAAAAGCAATAATAATAATCTAGCTTTAAAACTTTTCTTGAAACTCTCTTCCTGTATCAAAATAGTATAAACTTTTACCATGTTATAAACAAGTGTTTTCAGTATGGTCCTTTTTTTTTTTAAGTAAAGATGCACATTTGGTTTTATTCAGAATGGGAAAAGAATGGGAGGGATATTAGTAGGAATGCCTGAATAAAATATATTACCAACTATGAGAATGTACCAGAGGTTAAAGTCAATTGGTTTTCAATAAGGACCAGCTAACTAAGATAATTATTTTCCTCAAACAATACCATGAGGTCAAAAGAATATTGGGTCCAGTTCTAGGAGATGTGTTACACTTCTGAATTTTTCTCTTAGTAATTATATGAACTGATTAAGGGAAAGCATCACACTCTATCCAGCTTCATATTTCTAAAATAATGCAATACTAGGCACATATCTTTTCAATAGTGTTTGACAGAATTGATGATATGTTCCTCACTATTTTTATTTCTTGTCTTATATAGTATTTGAATCAGATAATTTGTCTTTAAGATTTGGGTTATAAGACCATATTTCTATATTGAAAAATTAATGTTTGATGGTGATGTTATTTTGAAATTTGTGAGAGTTTTAAGAGTTTATTTAATGGCTACTTTAAAGAAATCGTATAACAGATTATCTTCTAATATCTTTCAACTAAAAAATAATGACAAGTTTATTTAAAATTACACACTAATATAATAATAAAAGCTAAAATTTATTTAACAACTATTTTGTAGGAGGAAATATGACAAGACCTCCAAATACAATATTTAGTTTAATTATGCTCATTTTATAAATGAGAAAGATGAGATTCAGCAAAATAAAAGAGAAAATAACACTTGCCAATTGCCCCACAGCTAGTTATGGATAAAGAATGAATTTAAACTTAACCTTTGCTGACTCCATTCTTCATGACATAGTTCCTCTGTAGTGTCTCATCTTCAGTTATCTCTATGGAGGTGTGATAAGACCACACTCCCATGCAGAAGCCTTATGAAATTTGTCAAAACAATGATTTTTTTATGTTATGTGACTGTTTACAGTTTCTGATATATATCTGATATATATATATATATATATCCTCCTTGTTATTTATCAATTTTCCATAATAGGAAGGCAGAGAGGCATGGAGGGTGAGCTTCACAAGAGAAGAGCCCTTCACTGCAGTTGTTAAACCTGATATAATGGGATGTCAAAGTTATTTTATGGCTCCATTTGAAATATGTTTTGTACTTTGGAAAGACTGAGTAACTTCAGCTAAATAGAATTTGTCTTATGCTTTTCTGCTATGAATGCATATTTGTTTAAACAAGTTCTCTTCCTTTACACCAGGCTTTTGAAAGGTTATTGTTTGGAATTTTCCCAACTTCTTCATCTTAGCATGAGAACTAAAAACATGTTTTCATGTACATTATCGTGTATGTGCATATGTATTGAAAGAAGCTTTATTTTTCCCAACAAAGGCAATAGCAGAACTTCAACAATCTTGATATTATGAACAATTTATTACAACTGACTATACAAAAACCAGGTCATTACAAAAACTACATTTACTAAAATTTAGGATATTCTCCTACATTTTAATAAACACCTATCTACAGAAAAATAGAATTTTTTAATGTGTGAATTGGGCATTGCAGAGGTAATTGCAAAGTAAGTGCATAAAGGTCGAGCCCAGCATTAGCTTTCCTAATCAAAGAGATTTTTTAACAACTGAACCTCCTAATACTTCTTTCTCAGCACCACGAGAGTGGTTACTCTATGACTATCTCTGCTTTCTTTATAGTTCAGGTTTAGTTGATAGCACTGGTGAAGGACAAGTTCCTTTCTGGGAGATGACACCCAGGCATGAACATGAAAAATAAGAAATGCACCCCTTATTAAGTACCAATACATTACATATGTGATTACCTTTAGCATTGGATGAGTCTTTATCTAGAGATTTTAAAAAGCTTGGCCTGACTTTGGTTATATTAACTCTACACCACCCCAATGAGGTTACAAATATGAGCAATCTCACATATATATGTGGTAGCAAATAAGACAATGTGTGTCACCTAAGCCACCTATTTACTCCATCTCCAAAACATAGATAGAACATCCTTGTCTGAATGTTCTGCACACACTGAGTCTACGGGTGTCAATGGTACACACTAGAGCCATAACATAATTATATTAATTTCTTAGCTTTTCCTCAAAGCTGTGGTTCCAGTGCATGATAAAATAATTGTCCTAAAGAAGACTTGGTGATCCAGATATTTTTTTTGGTCCACACCCCTCTCTGCTGCTACCTTCTTTCTGCTGTTCCTTTCCTACATCAGACAAGTTATAGGGAATAAAATTGTAGTGAAAAAATGAGAAAGGAAACATGAGACTTAAATTCTGATGTGGCTGTCCTGACCACACTCTTCTCTTCCCAGACTAGGACCAAAAATGTGGACAATAGACCTCCCAGAAAAATCAGAATCCACCAGAGTCATAAAGAGCGTGGAAGACAAGTGACTATTTACTGTAGAAAATTAAAATTGTTGTACCGTTCTTCAGGCCCTTCCCTTTCCTGTTGGTCCAAATGGTCTTTGATGGCTGACACTCACGCAGCTGTCTTGGAACCTGAGTCGGAAACCTTATTGCTGAAGGTGAGGATGGTAGAGCATTGACACAGAAGAGCCCTGGCTTTCAGATGTCTTTTCCAAGCTGTCCTTACAACTTGGAGTAGATTTCTTTGGTAAACATAAAACACAAATATGATTTAATCTTGTTAAAAGCATATTATTTGGAGTTTCTATTGGCTAGATATACTATTAACTCATATAGAACACTTTAAAATAATGGATAAAGGAAGAAACATTTTTGAAGCATGACACTGGAGGAGCAGCAGGGCAAACACATCCCAACACATCTTCCTCCTAGAAAAACTCAGTGACACTAGGGAGGCTTCTTTTTTAGATGGGGAAGTGGAATGAAAACACTTATAATTTTTGAAGTAAAGATTAATAAGCTAACTAAATTTTGATATTAATATTGCATGTCATAGGATGGTACATTTTCTTTGCAAAATGTGACACATTGGCAAATTAATACCCAAACCCTGCGTCTTGGCTTTGGTCCCCACAAAGTAGAGCCAGAAGCGAACATTTATTTTGGGAAGTAGAATCACTGAGAAGTAAGAGCGAGAGAAAAGGCAGCGTGAGAATTACTGGCTTTTACATACACTTTAAAGTCAACGAGAATTTTGATTTAGTTCCTCAGCGTAGAAAACAAGCATATTTATCACAAATGGAGACAGAGAAGCAGAAGCCTGGGAGACATTTTCTAGTAGGGAAAAAGACAGAGATTAACACAAAGTCCATATTACGTGCCACAGTGGTTAAATTTCAGTTCATTTGATCTTTATAGTATGCTATGGTTTGAATATTTGTCCCCTCCAAAATGAATCCTGGAATTTAATCCTCAGTGTGGCAGTATTGACAGGCAGGACCTTTAAAAGGTGAACGAATCATGAAGACTCTGCCCTCATGCATGCATTAATCCAGGTATGGATTAATGAATTAATGAATTAATGGGTTAATGGGTTATCACAGGAGTGGGACTCGTGCTTTTTAAAAGGAAAAGAGACCTGAGCTAACACGCTCAACCCCCTCATGATGTGACACCTTGAGCTGCCTCAGGACTCTGCAGAGTTTCCACCTCCAGGAAAGCCCTCCTCAAAAGCAGTCCCTCAACTTTGGACTTCTCAGCCTTTGTAACTACAGGAAGTAAATTACTTTTCTTTATAAATTACTTAGTTTCAGGTGCTCCGTTATAAGCAACAGAAAACAGAGACATAAAGAGAGGAAGGAGAAGGTTTTGTTGATATAGTATACAAATGAAATAGTAATAGTAAGGCCTAATTTTATTAGTGTATAAAATTAATTTTATCCAAAATAGATAACTCCAATTAAAATCTTAAGTGCCAAAATGTACAAAGAATACCATGCTCTGTTTATATGTAAGCCCTTTCCTTACCTGAAACAAACAACTAAACTAAATATAGAAAGTTAAATAAGGGGTATATTGAATGTTCATGTATTAACATGTAAAAACCATTTTGCTTTAATATGAAAACTTAATATTTAGAGAAATGAAGAACTTTGGAGAAGTGTCCATACAATATTTTGGTTTATTAACCCAGACTCAGTCCAGACAGAGACAGCCTCTAGAACTACTGTTTGAATTCACCATTAGCTTGGAAAAATGTATACTGTAGAGCCAAGATTAAATTGAGTAACAGAATTTTAAAAAAAACATTAAAAATAAGCAATCCATTTCACATCCCACAGTTTGTAAACTATGATTTGTACCCATTTAATGTATGGACTGCATCTGGGTTTACTAAGATTTCAGGCCAAGAAGTTTCTGCATAATGGGCCACTTAAAACTACTGGAATTGTAGTCAGCTTATTTTGACAGATGGTGATGATGCTGTTGGAAATGGTTTGCTGAAATGAGTGTGTAATTCCAAAGCACCACTTGCTTGCCAAATTCCAAAGGTTAGTGAAGAGCTTACTTGTAAAAGGTAACTTCACTATGTTTTCAAACACTGTATGGATTTCCAGCAAGAGGGAATATTATGAATATAGCAAGCTATGCTCTGAGGATGATATTATAATCACTATTAGCACTAAGAAAATGCTCAGAATGATAACTTTAAATGTGTGTATCAGACTTGAATAGTCTCAGACAGAGCAAAACAAAAACAACTGCACTGAAAAACAATGTTTTGGGAACGTGATTCCATCTAGTCCTAGACACAATCATAGTCTTGGTCAGCATGATCAGGTATTAACATGTCAGTGAGCAGATCTGAGGAAGGAGGTCTTACATAAAATTAAAGTGGTAGACTACCGTAACTAAAAGATGAAAGATTTCTTTCTTTGTTTGTTTTATGGATTTTTTTTTGTCATTTATTAACACAATTCCCTCCCAAGGGAAAGAGAAATTTGTATGTTAGCCAGGGCAAAGACCTCTGATTGCTCTAGAAAATGTGGCAGCAACAGCAGGCACCTGATTCCCAGAAGCTGAATTGTCAAATGAACAATCTAAAGACAATAACCTCTGAGGCCATTTGGGCTCAAAATCAACAAGTCTTCTGTGTCTTTGGCTAAATGTCTGTGTTTTAAAACAAGTTTTTGGCAACACTGGAAGCTTTGAATATTCAGGACACATTTCTTAAATTTATACTAGAATGTGGGTTAAAGTATGCTGGAATTCATAATAAAACTAGAGTTTTTATTTCTTGGGACACTGACTCAAGGACACTTAACAGTTAAAAAGCCTGGTAAGAACCATGTAGATCTGGCCATGTCAGGCAGTGGCCCTCCTAACTCCAGGCTTCATTTTTACTACAATCAATTACTATCCTCTGAAACTCTAAAACTTAGTGTGTGGATCTTTTAGCTTCCTGTTGCTGCTATAAGAAATCACCTTACATTTAGTGTCTTAAAACAGCACAAAAATATTACGCTACAGTTCTGGAGGTGAGAAGTCTAAAGTGGGTTGTCAGGGCTGGATTCCTTTTGGAGCCCCTGGTGGGGAATCCATTTCCTTGCCTTGCAGCATCTAGAGGCCACCTGTGTCATCCCCATTCCTTAACTGATGGCTCTTTACTCCATATTCAAAGACAACAGCATAGCATTTTAACACGCACGCACACACACACACACACACACACACATATATATAGAGAGAGATTATCATCTTATCTATCTATATCTCTCTATCCCCTCTGCTTTCATTGTATCTCCTCTGATTCTGATACCCCATCCTCTGTCTCATAAGGACCCCTGTGTTTGTATTGGGCCCACCTAGATAATCCAGGATAATATTCCCATCTCAAGATCTTTAACTTACTCACATCTCTAAAGCATCTCCCACATAAGGCAACAGACTGAAAGGTTCCTGCAGATTAGGATGTGGACATTGTTGAGGGGGCCATTAGTCTGTCCTTATTCTGTCTGTCACAATGGGATGTAAATTTGGCTTTGATTTCAATGAGTTAAGCAGCCAAGTGGGGACAACGAAATTACTGTGGTTCCAGCATAAGTCTTGACAGCAGGATACATGGGTGACTAACAGAATAGTTAAAGCCTTCCAGAGATATTCTCAGGCATTAAAAGAAAAAGCAAAACTATCTTGTAGGACACTTCATCAGGCTTGTGAAAAGTCAGTGCTAAGGAAAAACATGTCAGAATCTGGATAATCAGTAATTCCTATTGTGGTGGGCAGAATAATAGCACCCCACCCCAAAGATGTCCTTGTCCTAATCCCTAGAATTTGTGAATATTCTAGGTTACATGGCAAAGTGGAATTAAGTTTATATGGAATCAGAGTTGCTAATCATCTGGGTGAAGACAGGGAGATTATCCTGGATAACCTGGGTGAATCCAATGTAATCAGAAGGGGTCTAAAAGTGGAAGAAGAAAGCAGAAGAGGAGATCTGTAAAGGTGATTTGACATGAGCAGTACTTGACACACAATTACGGTCTTTGAGGTTCAGAAAGGGGCCACCCCGCCAAGGAATAGAAGAGAACTCTAGAAGCTGGAAAAGTCGAGGAAACGGATTCTTCCCCAAAGTCCTCAAAAGGAAACATGGCCCTCTTGGTATCTTCATTTTGGTATAGTGAGATGCATTTTGGACTTCTGACCTCTGGAACAGTATATAATAAATTTGTATTGTTTAAGCCACAAGGTTTATCATAATAATAAATTATTACTGTAGCAATTAAAAGTAACACAGATTTTTATACTGGGAGTGGCGTACTGCTGCAACAAAAACCTTAAAGTGTGGAAATAATTTTGGAATTGGCAATAGACAAGGGCCGGAAGAATTCTGAGGATTACAATATAAAAATCCTAGATTGCTCTGAACAGGCTGTTACTTGAAATATAAATGTTACCCTGCTATGCATAGTCTGCTATGCAGTGATCGAAAACTAATACACTCCTTAACATGCAACAATTGATATGACTTGGAGCCCATCTAGAGAGAATATGATTAGAAGAAAGAGAGAGTTCCAAAAAGAAACTCTGCATAGGATATTTTTTTAATTAATTTTTGAGAGAGCTATTTAGTATTCATGGAATTAAATACAGTGTAACTAGGCTTTGCACATGGGCAAAGTGAGCATTCCATGTCAGACAGCACATTTACAGTAGAGTTGCTATTGAATAAAATTGTCAATATAATTTCTTGATAACTTTACCTGGAAATAAGGTTATCAACAGTACACAAACATTTTATTTTGCAGTTTAACTCTGGGTATAGAAAATTGCATATAACAAAAATTTGCTAGAAATGACTGAAACAATCCTAGAATGAGTCATGACAATCTTTATTTAAAATAAAAAATTATTTGTTTTTTATTTAGTAAAACAATATGTGTCAGTTTGTACCCTACGGCAATTCAACCTGTAATTCCATACATATAGAAAATATGCCAATACACATTAAGCAAATATGGACTAGGTTGAGTCCTATAAAGTAAGAAATGAACCTCCGTGCCTTCAAATATAAATGAAAATATTTTTATCTTGCTTCTAATGCACTCTTTCTTCTCAAAAATTTTCCTTGTTCTTATTTCTTGGTTGTATTTTATGTTTATCCTAATCTATTTGATTTTTTATATAGTCAAATTAAGAATCTAATTTAATTTTTATTCACTAAATGCATGCTCAATTCAGCTCAAACAGGAGCATTTATTGAGAAGTCCCCTTTTTCTATTTTTTTATTTATTTTTATTTTTTTATTTTTAAATTTCAGAATATTATGGGGATGCAAACACTTTGGTTACATATATTGCCTATGCACTGACCAGCACAGAGCTACAAGCATGACCATCCCCCAGACAGTGCATCCCGCACCCATTAGGTATGAGTTTACCCATCCCCTCCAACCCCCTCCCACCTGCCCAATCCCTGACGAATATTATTTCTATATGTGCACATAAGTTTTGTTCAGTTAGTACCGATTTGACGGTGAGTACCAGTGGTGCTTATTTGTCCATTCTTGCGATACTTTACTTCAAAGAATAGGCTCTGGCTCCATCCAGGATAATACAAGAGGTGTTAGTTCACCATTATTTTTTGTGGCTGAGTAGTACTCCATGGTATACATATACCACATTTTATTAATCAATTCATGTATTGATGGACACTTGGATTGTTTCCACATCTTTGCAACTGTGAATTGTGCTGCTATAAACATTCAAGTGCAGATGTCTATATTGTGGAATGTCTTTTTTTCCATTGGGTAAATACCCAGTATTTACCCAGTAGTGGGATTGCTGGATCAAATGGTGGTTCTACTTTTAGTTCTTTGATGTATCCCCATATTATTTTCCATAGAGGTTGTACTAATTTGCAGTCCCACCAGCAGTGAATGAGTGTTCCTATCTCTCTGCATCCATGCTAACATTTGTTGTTTTGGGACTTTTTGACATAAGCTGATCTCACTGGAGTTAAGTGATATCTCATTGTGGTTTTCATTTGCATTTCCATGATGATTACAGAAGTTGAGCAATTTTTTATAAGTTTGCTGGCCATTATTCTGTCTTCTTTTGAAAAGTTTCCATTCATGTCCTTTGCCCACTTTTTAATGGGGTTGTTTGAATTTTTTCTTGTTGATCTTCCTAAGTTCTGTATAGCTTCTGGTTATCAGCCCCTTATCAGATATGTACCATGCAAATATTTTCTTCCATTCTGTAAGTTGTCTGTTCATTCTAATGATAGTTTCCTTGGATGTGCAGAAGCTTTTTATTTGATCAGATCCCATTTGTTTATTGTTGTCACTGCTGTGATTGCTTTGGGGGTCTTCTTCATAAATTCTTTGCCTAGGCCAATGTCCATATGAGTTTTTCCAATGTTTTCTTCTAGAATTCTTATGATTTCATGTCTTAGGTTTAAGTTTATTATCCATTGTGAGTTGATTTTTGTGAGAGGTGTGGATCTAGTTTCAGTCTTCTACATGTGGCTATCCAATATTCCCATTCATTGAATAGGGATTCTTTTCCCCAGTGTATGTATCAACAATATGACGATGGTTTTATCTCTGGATTCTCGGTCCTGTTCTATTGGTCTATGTCTCTGTTCTTGTGCCAGTACCATGCTGTTTTGGTTACTATAGCCTTGTAGTGTAGTTTGAAGTCTGGTAGATTGATGCCTCCCAATTCATTTTTTCACTTAAGATTGCTTTGGCTATATGGGGTCTGCTCTTGTTCCATACAAAGCATAGAATTATTTTTTCTAGATCTGCAAAAAACGATGTTGGTATTTTGATAGGGACTGCATTGATTCTGTAAATCACTTTAGGTAGTGTAGACGTTTTAACAATGTTGATTCTACATATCCAGGAACATGGTAGCATTTTCCATCTGTTTATGTCTTCTGCAATTTCTTTTCTCTGTGTTTCATAGTTCTCCCTATATAAGTCTCTCACCTCCTTAGTTATATAAGTTCCTAAATATTTAATTTTATTTGATGCTATTGTGAAAGGTATTGCGTCTTTGATTTGATTCTTGGCTTGACTGTCATTGGCATATATGAAGATTACTGATTTGTGTGCATTGATTTTGTATCCTGAGACCTTGCTGAATTCATTTATCAATTCCAGTAGTCTCTTGGTTGAATCTTTGGGGTTTTCTAGATATAATATCATATTGTCAGCCAAGAGTGAAAGTTTGATCTCTTCTGTCCCTATTTTGATGCCCCTAATTCCTCTCTCTTGTCTGATTGCTCTGGCAAGGAGTTCCAGCACTATGTTGAATAGAAATGGAGAAATTTGTCTGGGCAACCTTGTCTGGTTCCAGTTTTAAGGGGGAATGCTTTCAATTTTTCCCCCTTCAGTATGATATTGGCTGTGGGTTTATCATATATGGCTTTAATAATCTTGAGGTATGAGCCATCCATGCCTATATTGGTAAGAGTTCTTATCATAAAAGAGTGCTGAATTTTGTCAAAAGCCTTTTCTGCATCTATTGAGAGGATCATACAGTTTTTGTTCTTGCTTTTATTTATATGGCGAATTACATTGATAGATTTGCATATGTTGAACCATCCCTGTGTCTTGGGGATGAAACCCATCTGGTCATGATGAATTATATTTTTGATGTGCAGTTGAATTCAGTTTGCTGTGATTTTATTGAGAATTTTTGCTTCTGTATTCATAAAGGAATCCTCCCAAACTCATTCTATGATGCCAATATCACCTTGATACCCAAGCCAGGAAAGGACACAACAAGAAAAGAAAATTACATACCATATCCCTTATAAATATAGATGCAAAAATTCTCAAGAAGTCTCCTATTTCTAAATTGAAAATGCATGCTTATCTCCTAATGTGTGTATATACAGAATATGTATAGGCATTGGTTTGGCGATTTGGCTAATGCTGATGTTCTGTGAGGTTATGTTCAAAGGATGAAAACAAAGACCTATTTATGAGGGCCAGGGCAGCTTCTGACAGCACCGATACCTAGCCCTGAGTTCCTGGATATCAGGTGTTGCTTTTCTCTTTCTCTTCTTCATATTTAAAAGTTGTTCTGACTTGGAATAACATTCTTAGACTTATAATTATTTCAGAACTTTGAAGCCCTGACTCTGTTGTATTCTAATATCTAATATTCCAAAATAAAAGTGAGATGACAGTGTGGGCTTGCATTTGTTTGGATATAAATGATGAGATATTATAATACTAGTAAATATAATGGCATCCAAAAGATGCTATTTATTTATTTATTATTATTATTATTATTTTTTTGGCAGTAGGTTTGAGTCATCCAGTTGTTATATGGGTTGCTGCCTGAGTTTGGCACTGGTCACCTGAAAGGGGCTGCCCTGCAAAAATTAACAGTGAAATATCTAATCCCACAATTCCTTAGTAATAGTTAATGATCAATCCTATGTGTTCTGTCACTAAGAAGCACACTGAAGGAGTTCTGTTTTGCACAACTTCTGTAAAGAGTTGAACAGATGGAAAAGAGATGTAAATCTTTCTCTTTTAAAATTGCTTTTGAGGATCTGTTTTTACAGAGTTCCAGAGTGAGCAGCAGGGTGCAGGGCAGAGCCACACCTCCTGTGATAAACCCTTCTCCAAGGAAAGGCAGGAGAGCCAACCCTTGGACTTTGACATCCTGTCCCCAGTTCTGTTATTGTCTTGTCTCTGAGAAGAAAGAAAGGAGTTGATGCAGCCATTTCTCAGAGCAATCTCTATTTTTTTTCCTTTTGTCCCCATAAAAACCAACCACCCTCTTGGCCTCTGCATGGGCACCTCCCTTCTCTTTTGAGCCCCTCATCACGCAACCCTCCTCTCTCTCTTTCTCTTTATTTCCCTTTTCTCTCTCCCTCTCTCTCTCTCATTCTCTTTCTCCTTCTAATAAGATAAAATAAATTTTATACTTTTATATCCTAATCTCTGTGTGAGGAATTTTTCTCCGCCCACACTGTGAGCACCTACTAAGTTTTCCAGCCTAACATCACCCATGCCTAATACAGTTCTAATAATAGGGTCAATTGTTCCTGGTGGTGCAAATGGGCTTAGTTCCTGATTTTTGGTGTTACCTGTAGGCAAGTTTGATAGGCAGGTGAGCAAATGGGCCCTATTGTTTTCTGGCAATAGCTATATCATTTTTCCAGGTATTTGTGGTTATTGATAATAAAACACCCAAATAATTTTAATGACATTTTGACAAATTCATATTTTATTCACTATATTTAATAAAAGGCCCCTCCTAAAAAGCTGGGGGAATCATTGAAAGACAATTACAAAACCCAGCAAGACCATTTTTCAAGGGTTATTTAACGATCATTGCTTAGGATTTGAGGGGTTAGGATTCCATAGCATATGTTAATCTTATCAAATATTTCCATTCTATTTGTAGAATCCTATAATATAGTCTCCACACCAAATTAAAATTATCAGCTAAAAAAGGTGTAAAGTTAATATGTTTAATGTGATTTGTCAAGGGGTATGCTTCATTTTTAGATCTAACCCGTAACAATTTTATTTTTGTAGCCCTGCATTTTCAACTGAGTTATCCTGAATACAAGAATGCTTTTGTCTTGTTAGACACTATTGAGGGTGGACTGATATGGCTAATGTGGGTGGGTTTACCAGTCTGTATAAGGAAAGCAGTTTTCAGAAAATCTTGTAAGTTAAAAAAAATGATATATGTCTAATACTAATATATGTATAATACACACAAATATATACATAACATACAGATATATGGAAAAAAATAGAATGCTAGTGGATGAACCATAATTTTAAAGCTATTTTGACAGCTATTTTATATTACATGTGAAAAGAATACTTTATGAAAACTTCATTTGTGATGAAACTTCAAAAACTATATATAATTATAAAAGCCTACAGCATAGTGCAGGATTTTTTCCCCCAGAATCTACTTTATTTATAATCAAGAATGTACACAAGTGGCATCATTGGGAAGCAATTAGTTATAAAGTCATAAGTGTGGGTTTGGGGTAGGAAGTTTCATTTCATTCTTGTCTCACAAATTTATTACTTGTGAAAATGTGGGTAAATCATTTACCTTATCTATGTCTCCCCGAGTGCAGCGATTCTAATGTAATATCCAGGCTATCAGCATCTGCATTACATGGGATTGCAAATTTACCTGCACCACCATGGCCTTATGGAATTAGATTCTCTGAGGTCCAGCAATTTGTGTTTTAAAAAGCCCTAGAGGGGATTCTAATGCAGAAGCACTTGTGTAGTGAATTCCTTTATGTTCTGCCCAAATCCCCAATTCATTGTATACACATTCAACCCCCTGGCTTTTGAGAATATTAACTGCTGAAGATACTTAGCTGTAAAATTTACCAGGATTTACCCTCAGCTGCAGCCTGGCCCAGAAGATGGCTCAAACTGCAACTAGAAGATGGAGAAAAGCAATATACGATAATTTTGTCTGCTACCCTGATGGCAGTGGGCTGGCAAAGTATAAAGAATTCTTAATCTTGAATTGGTGATTAAAATACAAATTAATAATTTTGACTAGAAACTTTTAATTCTTAAATCAAGACTAGGGTTTGCCACTTGAAGTGAGTAGACAACCATGTATTATTTTATTATGTGTATTATTGCTACACAGCTAGTGTTAAAGGTGGATGTAAAATTGATTAAGGGATCAGAAATATTCTTTCTCAGCATGCAGCAGTAGTTGTATAGGAAACTTCCTGATCTCTGCAGAGGTAGATGAGCAAAGCTGGCAAGTTCATGGACTTTTCAAGACACCCTTCAGAGATGTTTTGCTGTCCTCCATCCCCATCACAATTTCTGTGATGTGACTGATGTGCTTTTCGCCCATCCTCACCTTGCTATGACCACTTGCACACAGACTCCAATCTCGACGTCCCCTCACTTTTCCCTGTGGTTCTCGTGGGTTCATTTTAAAATGTCCCTGAGCTGACTTTCTATTCTTCATGACCCATCAACTATGTCCCCAAGCCCTCTGAGTGTGCAGACTGAACCCAAAACAACTATTCCCATCATTGTCTCAGGCATGGCATTCTGTGATATTCTCCAATGGCAAGGTGAATACCCCAAGCTCTTAGTGATCCCATGAATGCCATTTCAATAGGCTTGAGACAAAGTGGACAGCAATATCCTTATACTCATATCACTGTAGAAACCAAATGCTCTCTCAAAAATTTCTCTTCCTGTCTCCTCTCTAGACCATATTTATTTGTTTTGTGTGGTTTTAAATCTTCTGATTGAGGGTCAACAGCTCAAATTTTTAAATTATAAAATACTAATGGCAACTTTTCATAATGTAACTTTAACATAATATATGTATGTGAATATATATATATTTCTAAATGGAATATTTGCTCTTCAATCTTAATTTAGTATTCTTATTTTTGAATATATCTCACTATTTAGTGAGTGATGCACTTGAGACAGGAACTGTTCTTGTACTATGCTTTACATTTGTTAAATATTATATTTTTTAAAAATTCAAGACATGGATGTTCACATGTCTTTTTAGTTATGAATTTGCATTATTCTCTTTTGAAAATCGCAGTACTCATTAGAATCTCAATGAATCCCATCGCTCCTTGAGCCTTTAATATATCAGCAGAAGAGATATTTAAGCTTTTATCTGGTCTGCCAGACATGATAGGCAGCTGCTTTATAAATCTTACATAGATCAATAAGAAAGAATTATAAAGAGGTTTGTATTTTTTTGTAAGAAGGAAAACCAGAAGATGTTTTCTTAAAGTGACATTATTGTAGTGAGTATCTATAAGCGAAAAGAAGCAGTGTTAAAATTTCATTTTTAGCATTTAATGGAGTTTCATCAATCACAAGCAGTTGGAATCTTGATAAACTTCAATAATTTGGCAGAATAAACAGGCAAAATTTGATTTCTCTTGAAGTATTTTTAGAACAAAAATGAGTTTAGGAGTATTAAAGAAAAATGATGAAGTACTTCTTGGTTAAATAATTTAACATGGTTTAAATTTGGAGAATTGATTCATAAAAATCTCATTCATAACAAAGCCTTTATATAATAATATTTCTCAAGAATGACAATATGCTGTAATATCCAAGTGCTGTTTGTATATAATAAAATAAGTTGCTGTAACCATTTTTATTTTTATATTTGTTGTTTAAGTAGTTAGTATGTTAATAAAATTAATATAAAGTTAGGCAAAGATTTATCAGAATGACAAGTATAAAAATACTTCTTATTTGAGCATTTTATTTATACATTATGAGTTTAGAATAAAGTTTGTTGATATGCTTGAAACAAATTTTGAAATGCATTTACTTTTCCAATGTGATTTTTACCATTCAGAATAATAATTGGTACCTACAATTTAATGAGCATTTACCACCATGTAACAGACTATGTAGTATATATAGAGAGATATAATAGCATTTTCTTAGTCCATTTGGGCTATTGTAACAAAATATCATAGACTGGGGAGCTTAAAACCAATAGTAATTTATTTTTCCCAGTTCTGGAGGCTGGAAAGTCCAAGATCAAGGTGCCAGCACATTTGGTGTCTGGTGAGGGTCCACTTGCTCATAGACCGACTTGCTCATAGATCTACTTGTTCATAGATGACACCTTCTGTCTGTGTAAACACATGATGCAGGGAAAAGTCAGCTCTCTGAGACCTCCTTTGTAAGGTCACTGATCCCATTCATGAGGGCTCTGCCATCAAAATCATATACAAATGGCCACATCTCCAAATATAATCACATTGGAAGTTAAGATTTTAACATACGAATTTTGAGGGACACAAACTTTAAATCATAGTGAGAATATATTAGAGATATGTTTTACTTGGTAAGCAAAGTATTTGTAATAAACAGAAAATTTTACATAAATTATATACTCTTCAGTTCTTCCCAGTCCAATCATTACTGTTGTCTTTATTTGCTCTACTATGTAAGCATAAGAAATGTACATGATCCCTGAGGCACGTGAGTTGTGACCCCAATCCTGATATCAGAATTGCCAAATTTGTTCTATTTTAAAGCACAAATTAATTGGATTAATCGTTCATTTTCAAGAATAGAGATATGAGATAAAGACTTTATTAAAACAAACAAACGTGGATTTCATACATCATAAAAACCTGTAGCAAGTGATGCTATTATTTATTTAACATATATTTTCTGAACTATGCTTATGTGACAGTTTTAAGTGTAGGGAAATTGTGTTAAATGAGATAAACAATATTCCAGGGCTCAATGGTATATATTCAGTTTAGAGAAGAAAAGAATAATTACAAAGAAAATAAATGAAAACCAGGTTGTATTGCGGCAAACACTGTAGAAGAAATATACTAGGCAGTAAGTTACATATATTGATCTTTTATGGTATGGGAGGTGGGAGAACGGTGTGTGCGTCATTTGAGGGGGTGTTTATCAGTGTGATCTCCCTGTGTAAATGATATTGTAACTGAGACTAAAAGATTGAAAGTAAAGCGACTAAAAGAAGACCCAGAAAAATAGTGCTTGAGGGATAAAATGGGGATTTCAAAGCCATGAATCAGGAAAAAATCGCCACGTACCAGAAACAAAAAGAGGATCAAAAAGAGAAAGAATTGGGAAGTTAGCTCACAGAGGAAGGCAGGGACCAGGTAATGTACGACTCGTGAATGTCAAAAGGAATTTGAGAGCAAAGAAGATTGTGTGTGTGTGTTTACTATCTCACTGCTCTGTTTTATTTTACCATGGTTAAATATATACAGCATAAAACTTAGCAGTTTCACCATTTATAATTGCATAGTTCAGTAGCATTATACGCGTGATTCAAATTGTTGTGCAACCATCACCAGCCATCTTCAGAACTTTTTCTTCTTCTGCAACTGAAATTCTGTACCCATTAAACATTATCTCACTATTCTTTCTCCCTCCAGCCCCTGGAAACCAACATTTTATGTTCTGTCTCTATGAGTTTGACGATACTAGGTGTAAATGTGTAAGCAGACAATATTTGTCGTTTTGTGACTGGCTTATTTCACTTAGCACAATGTCTTCAAGGTTTATCAGTATTGTAGTATATGCCAAAATTTCCTTCTTTTTTAACCCTTAAAAATAATTCATTGTATGTATACATCACATTTTGTATATTCATTTATGTGTTGTTGGACTCTTGGGTTGCTTTGACTTTAAGGTATTGTAAATAATGCTGCTATAAATGTGAGTGTACAAATATCTCTTCAAGTCCCTATTTCCAACTCTTTTGGGTATATACTCAGAAGTAGAAATGCTGGATCATATGGTAATTCTATGTTTAATTGTTTGAGGAACCACTATAACATTTTCCACAGAAGCTGCAAGATTTTACAATCCCACCAGCAATACACCAAGTTTCTAAATTTTCACTTATTTCAGAAATAGCTGTTGTACTATGTGTGAAGTGATATTTCATTGCAGTTTTGACTTATTGATGTCCAACTTAATTTTTTCCTAATAAATGCACTTTTATAATGAATTTTCCTTTAGCACCTGTTTTAGCTTCATCCTGTTATCTTTTATATGTTGTACCTTTATCATTAATTTAAAAAAATTATTTTGTTGTTATTTCTTCTTTGAATAAAAACTTTCTTAATTTGCTGGGACTGCCATAACAAAACACCAACGTTTTTAGACTCCTATTTTTGCACAGTTTCAGAATTTCACAAATCCTTTAGGTAGGAGCAGGTTGGGGATTTAGCCAGATTGGGTGATTTATAGATTGGAAATTTATTTTCTCACACTTCTGGAGATTAGAGGTCCAAAGTCAAGTTGCTGGTAGGGTTGGGTTCCTTTGAGGGCCACAACGGAAGGATCTGTTCCAGGCCTCTCTCCTGGGCTCACAAGTGGTTGCCCTTCAGTTGCCTCTCTGCATGATGGTTGCTCTGTGCATGCCTGCCCTTGAAGTCTTTCTCTCTCTATTTGTAAAGATGCCAGTCATGTTGGATTAGGGCTTGATCCTATTGGCCTCATTTTAACCAAATCATCTCTTTAGAGGCTCTATCTCCAAATAGTCACATGATTTAGGGTCCACCTATATGACCTCATTTTATTTTAATGACCTCGTTAAAGGTTTTATTTCTAAGTGAGTCTCAACCCCCAGTTGAGACTCCCCATATTAATTTAGGGAGGACATAGTTTAGTTTATAACACTTACAGAAGTATATCATTTAATTTTCAAAATTTGGTTTGTTACTACCTTAATTGCAATGAGGTCAAAGAAAATACTATGAATATTTTATTGAAATTTTTTAATGGCCCAGTACACAGTAATTTTGATGTTTTAATAATTGTTCCATATAACATGAATTATTTCATTATTATGTACAGAGCTGTAAAAGCATATTGTGTGTATATGCATACATACATATCAATTTGTTCACTTTGATAATCAGGTTGGTCACTGATACTATTGCCTGCTTGTTTTCTCAGTTGTTGCAAGAAGTCTGTTAGTGTATTCCTATTTGATTATGAATTTGTCTGTATCTCCTTTTAATTGTGTTAAATTTTTTCAAGGTATTTTGAAACTGTATTATTGAATATATACAGAATTTAGAGTGTTGTATCTTACTGTTGGGTTGATCATTTGGACATTTGGACATTATAAAATGATCCTCTCTATCTCCAAACCGAAATACTCCCTTCAGTACTTATATTAGTGCTTAAATTTTTAGACTTCTACCCTGCACAGTTTCATAAATTGACAAATCCTTGAGGTGAGTGCATAGTAAGGGTTTGGCCAAGTACTTAGGCATGTAAAAGGTCCAGTTTTGTCACTCCTGTTTAATAAGACTCCCAAAAGTTCTTCTCTCCTTCAATAAAAAGCCCTCTATTGAGACCAAGTGTGAATTTTAGCCCCTTGTACAAGCACAGATTCACAAAGACCCACAGGGAAAAAGTACCTACTTTAACTTTAGAGTACTGCATCTCCATCTCTCTGTCCTTAATATCTCTAGGCCTTGATCCTTATAAAGCTCTTTATTGTTTGAATACACATGATATTTTTCACTATTCACCCGGTTCTTCTAGTAGCATTAATTTTCTCTGCATTATTTTATCTTAATCAGAAAAGGCAATATGACTTCTTCATTGAAACTAGAAGCAGCAATCTTACATATCTAGTGTCTATAATTTAAAACAAAAGAATGAGTAAAAATAACAATTCCACGTTAACTCTAATACATGGTACAAAAAATAAATACATAATTTAAAATCCATATGAGGCATTTTGATGAACTCATTCACCAAATGGTTAATTCTACTATCAGAGTTTTTTCTACTTTTACTCTAGATAAAACCCTATAATATTAAATAAACTTAGAATATCAGAATTTCAGGTGAATTTTATATTTTTTGGATGAAACTTACTCAGCCTATCAGGCAAACGGCTGAACCAGTAACACTGATTCTTATCTCAAGTCAACTGCAGATTCTATTTTATGAGTTTTACTGTAACTCAAATCTCACACAAAATCCCAGTTGAAAGGAGCTTGACAGACTGGGTTTTAGCCTCCTCTAGATGATACGACGTGTCCCCCAAACCATATTGTACAATTTGCTATAAATTGTAGTTTACTCAAGAGAGACTTAAAATGTTGATGAATGACAGAATTGGTTAGAATAAGTTACATATGACTTTGAAAGTGGTTTCTACTGCACATTGGGATGCCATAAAATTGAGTCACAGACGCTAAATCAAATCTGGCAAGAACAACCTTCAGAAACCAAAAAATTTCCTTTGTCATGAGAGAGCCTACTTTGAAATTTAAAAAAGAATAGATACAAAATACACTCATGAACATCCTGGATTTTCAAAAATTATTTTAACTCTGATCTACCCTGTGAAAATACTTTGTCTCTACCCTGTAAAAAAAATGCAGAAGGTATTAACTGATTTTAATAACTTTAGTAAAATAGGTAAAATCCTGTCCTTGTTTTTTGAAGAGTAATTGGGATTTAATTGCATAACTCATTCGACTTGAATAAAATACTTACAAAGACTCGAGACTGGGAAAGACCTAACATTAATTTTTATGATACATAAACATGGATTAGACAGTTTTGGGACAGGAATCATGCCTTTCTGGTTCCCCGTTGTCTGTTTCTCATGCCAGACATATGGTAGAAACTACTAATCAATTTGAATTTTCTTAATAAATATCAAGGAGACCATTTTACAAATATTTAATCCTTATAATTACTCAATAAGACTGGTGTAAAAATTACGTGCCCAAAGAAGAAAGAAGACATATATAGAAAGGTAACAAATTATGTCATATTATGTATCCATTTGGGTCACAGCTAAGATTCTAGTTAATTTCATCTGCCTCCTCAGCGTCTGCTCTTTCCATTATAGCTCCACATCTTCAGCAGTACTCATTTCTTTCTCCATTTGATGCTCTCTGAAACACTACATAAAAATACTTTCAGGAAAACATCTCATTAGGAAGATCTAGCTGCTCAAACTTGCCAATATTAGAATATGTGAGTATGTGTCTTTAAGCGTGACTTTTGATAAATTACACAATTTTTGGTATTTCCTCTTCTTTACGGTGATCTCAAGTTAATAGATTCGTAATTATGTTTCTATTCCCATTTTAGTGTCATCTATATACATAACCTTTTACTAGTCCTATCTCCATGTCTCTCTTTACCATGCTAATATATAAGTATCATTTGTTACTTTTTAATTTGTAAACATTGCTCATATTTTTCATGAAATTTTAATTATATGATTTGGAATTCAAGTATACTTGAGAAGTATGTGTGCATTGCACATATGTGTACATATGAATATATATGCGTATATATGTACATATGAATCTTAAAAGGTGAAAGTCTGCTTTGGAGCTCTAAAGCAATAGAACAGAACTCTGATGGTATTGTTATCAATAGTGTCCAATAAGTACCTGAAAAAGACAAATAATTGAATTATTTTATTTAAATGGACACATACCCCCAAAAAAGTATAAAAATTCCTCCCTTATTAGTCATGCTTGTCATGAAGAATGAACTTCCATGAGGCAAAATGAAATACACAGAATATTTATGTATTTGAATACATAAATATACAAGTTTGGTTCAGTTCCCTAATGAATTGCCCCAATTCTGTGACAGAATGGGTTTAGGTGTGGAGAAGGGATGTAGGCTCTAAGAACCTAGAAAAATAAGTCAAATATTTCAATTTTAAGTAATGAAGTCAATAAAAAGATTAATGTGCTAATATTTGAGAAAGTATAAGGATTTAAACATTGATAAAGATAGCTTTCAGCAAGTACAGAATGGGTATTGTGGTCTTCTTCTGCTATATAACCAACTGTCACAAAACAAAAACATTTTATTATATTGCACATATTTATGGGCAAGGGATTCAGGCAGAAATTAGCTGGGGATTCTTTAGCTAAAGATTGCCTGTAGGGTTTAAAACCATGTAACTCAGCTACCAGGTACTTTGGTAGGTTTGACAGGAAGTTTGGATTCTGCTTAGGCAACTTTCCTTATCATGTCATCTCAGTAATTCACCATGTAGTAGCCCAATCAAGTTAGTTGAACTTACGTGGTTTCTCACAGCTCCAAAATGGAGTTTCCTAGAGGCCCAGACAGTATCTTCAAGTCTCTGTGTGACCTAGCCTTGGAAGTCCTGGAATTCCCTCCAATCATGTATGATTGCTTAAGCAAAACATTAAGCATAGAATAATGGGTAAGAGAATTAGACCTCACCTCTCAATGGTAATTATGAAATAATTTGTGGCCAGAATCCACCACAATGAGCATGAAATTAGCATTGTTAATGAATACTACACGATTTATTTGATTCATATTAATGTAAGAAGACTCGTGTCAATGTCAGTCAATTCCAAAAGTCACTTTGATTTTATTCATTTCCTAGAGGCCAACCATTCCGAAAATACATGGAAATAACCGAACAATACAGGGGAGAAATAAAGACAAGAAATACAGAGAAAAATGCAATCACATTTTATGTTAAGCAGAAAACGTGATTATTCTGGGGTGCTCGCAATGTAAGAATATACTCAAGGACTTTATCAATGAAAAAGAATGACTTCAAATACACAGTAACATGAAATTTTTGATTGGAGTTCTAAATCAATGGTAGTGCCATAGTGCTTTTGTAAGTTCTAGGCAACTGTGGAACAGAGTATCAGGTTACGCATCGATGAAAGCGCAAATGTACACACACACAGTGCTTAGAGGCCTTGAAAGTACCAGAAATAGAATGAAAAAGGAAGCATCAAAAATGAGTACATTAGTTGAAACCTGCTAATATCATCACAGAATATTTCTCATGTTAGTAAGAGATACTAGAATTGGAGGAAACCAAAATTTCTATTAGAGGAGACTGATTTATCAAAATTTCTACATTACTATGTATAGGTTTTTCTAATTATTAGCTCATTATCAAATATTTAGTAGAGAAAATTGATCATTTATTCCATTTATTCATTTTAATGATCGGTATCGAAAGTGGTATCTATTGCCTGTCCTCATTTTTCTACATCCTCTGATAAACGTCAAAATATTTCCATAATCTGATTGGTTATAACTGACAGAAAATGTGCTGCCAATGGGTCCTTTTGGATCATGTCTTAGACATTCTGTGCCCTCACCATCACCACTATAATTTCCCTACAACACCTATTCTTGTCAATAAATAAGGTTTTGTGTCTCACTGATCCCTCTCATCAAGGTGGTTTATCAGAAAATATGTGTTGTGTTTCTTTTTGGTTCTTTTAGCTCTAATCAACACTATGAGGAAAACGGTAAGGGTGAATTAATTGCTTGCAATGGAAGTATTTTATCTTCCTTATAAAAACTACATTTTATAGATGGAATCAAAAATTTTAATGCTCAGAGCTCTGTAACTATTGAAATATCAACGCTGATGCATATATTCAAACAATATGTGTCATACCTGAACATGCAGACATTTGTTTTTTAAGTTTATTCTATTTTTTAAATATGGGAAACTTGTGAACTATATTTCATAAAAGTCATAAAGTCATTTCCATACCTGGTCTTATTTCCTCTTGCAAGGTGAAGGACTCACAGGTAAAATATTTAAAAATATGCTTTTTAAAACATTTCAGAGCCAAAATAATTCAGTAGAAAGGAATGAAATAGGAGAAAACATTTAACATCACCAAAATTGGTTCAGTTATAAATTAATCTTAATTCATTTTTTCGCTTATTGTTTTAGTACTAAGCAACCTAATTTTTATTTTTTCCTTTTGAAAATGTAAGTTTTTTTTTTAAATGGATGATAGTGAGGAACCATCTTCAATTAGAGGCACAGAAAGCAAACAGAATAAAAAAATGATACAGAAGTTAATTCTATTGTTGCATATAACTTTGTAATTTGGTAACAATTAGTGTACTGATAATTTATCTTATTATATAATATTATTATTAAATTTTAAATGCACAATTAAATACTACTTAGAAATTATTTCCCTATAATCATGGTCAATTTTTTTGTTCTTTTGCATATGAGAATGTTTTACCTTTACATGACAGATTATTGATCGGATTATACACTCTCATTGAAAAATCAATTGATATGATATATATGATATATGATATATAATTGGTAAATAGGAGTAAAATTAAATTAACTATAAGTATTCTCATTAAAGTCTATTGACTTTGTGATATTTTGATTTGGAAGTCATTGTGTATGATTTACAGCTGGTTATGTAAGAATTTGACTAGGTAAACTCAAAGTTATAATCATAGCGTCCACATTTTGCATTTGAGGTCAATTTTTATCAATCAATTTTTGTGTTTCTTTTCATAAGATCCTAAGATAAGGGACTTTTCAATATTGTTAAGTATAGCCATCAAGACTAGGGAAACACTATAAGGGTATTAAAAGCAGTATTCTAGTAGAGATGAGCAATATCATTATTGCTTGCTACTATTTGTTTACCACAGGTAATTTCCTGATGATTTTTATTAATTTGTAAAATAAGAACAATATCTATTCTGTAGGTTCACAATGAATTAATACATCACATAAAAATACCTATATTAAGACCTATGATATGGGAGAGACTCAATAACAATTATAATAATTATTCTGCATTGTACCCATAATTAGTTGAAGTAAATATAAATATTAATATTGATACAAGTGAGTCATTCTGGGGACACTCTTACTATTCTATGTACTTTATAGGTATTTGCTCATTAATCTCACAATTACTCTCTAAGACAATTAATATAATTCTTCACAGTTCACAGATGGTTGGTGTTTATTTGTGGAGCTGTGTTTCATGACATAATCTATAATGTAAGGTATTTATTACCAAATTTGTGGTTTTGCTCTTTACTTAAAATTTGTACTGTTATATTCTCCATTTTACTAATGCAGTCTAAAAAGCCCTGTCACAATATAGTGTTAACACTATGTATGAGCTCTAACAGCCAGCCATAAAAATAATAGGCCACTACCCTGGGTCAAGGTTAAAGGCACAATTGGCATTTTAAAGCAACTGTCTTTCAGATTCTAATTAGGTTAAGCTTGCAGGAGGTGTTATCAGACTTTGTACTTAAAAGATAACCCTGTTGTATAAACTGGAAATATAAATGACCTCAAAGGGGCAAATTAATGAAGCATTTTCAAGAATTTTATTTTTGTCACACCTTGATCTCTTCTTTAAAGTCACATCAAAGATGGGATGCTATAACCTATAATATGGCTTTATCAGAAGGATACCTTTATGTAAAATACTAATTTCATAAGACTAAAATATTCTGCTCCGGAAGGACTCTAATAAGAAAATTAATATTGAAAAAGGCTTATACTGAAAGAGTTTTTGATATATAAATATGAATAGAGTATATATGGATATAAATGTATTTTTGGCAATTTATCAAAATTATAATTTCATTGTATAAATGTAAGAAATGGCATATCAATTGCTTAACATTATGATACACACTGTTTTATAAACATAGCAAAAAAAGTTATACAAATATTTAAAAATACTCTTCAAGAATTCAGACAATGACCATGTGCAGTGGCTCACATCTGTAATCCTAGCACATTGGAAGGCCAAGGTGGGAGGATTGCTTGAGGACAGGAGTTTCAGACCAGCCTGAGCAAGAGCAAGACCCTGTCTCTACAAAAAAATAGAAAAAATTAGCCTGCTATGGTGGCAGGCACCAATAGTCCCAGGTACTCAGGAGGCTGAAGTAGGAGGATAGCTTGAGCCCAGGAGTTTGAAGTTGCAGTGAGCTATGATGATGCCACTGCACTCTAGCCAGGATGATAGAGTAAGACCCTATCTCAAAGAAAGAAAAAAAAATTGAGAAAAGTAGAAAGTATTCTTCAAAAAGTGTATTCACATTACTTACATATAATCTATTTCTAAAACTGATAGAATGAGGAAAAAATTAATTTAACGACTATTGATTACTGTAGTGTATACAAAGATGTGGCCTTACTTTCAGGACAAGAATATATTTTATTTCATTCAGTCACATATAATAATAAATTATTATTTCATTGCCCGTATACACTAGGCACTGACATAATTTTAATTAATATGTGATTCACTAAAGCAATTGGAAATTTGATATTATTCTGTTTTTAAATAAGGTAACCAATGCTAAGAGAAGATAATTTGTTTCTCAGAGTAAATAGTAGATCAGTAAGTGTGACAGATTCCAGTGCATATGCCTTATCATTACTGTATTTTATCTCTGATTGCCATTTCAATGAAGTATTTAAGCTTTATGGATTAGATATTAAATTAGTTTATAAAGCAAACAATTTTAAATACTACTTATGTAATAATTTGGGTTAGAAAAAATAGTAAAATTTTATATGTATTCAAAGAGTAGAAGGCAAAGTTAACAAAGTCTGCATTAATCTTTAAACAGTTACTTAGTATTGATCTTATGGGAAGTGTTATAAAACTTTGAAAACCCCCGGAAAAACCAAAAAACATTTCAAAAATTATTATTTTGATATATAAATCAGGACAAGTTTTATATTTATTAGCAGATTTATTACAAGACTAAATATCTAAAGAATCTTCCTATAGTAAATATCAAAAAGCACATAAAATATGAAAAAGCATATATGCAATAATTCAAAAAGGAATTTTGAACACAAAAATCATTGCAATGAATAAATGAGGAATTACAAGTAAAATTGAAGAGATACAATTTTTACCAACCATAAGCAATCATGAATGGGGTGGTATCCAAGGTTGTTTGTAGAAATATAAAATTAAAAATCCTTCTAAAGGGTAGTTTTCACTTTTAATAGATATGAAAGGCTTATCACGAAGGAATTTCAACAATGAACACATAAAAATGCTAAATCATGGTGATCAAATTAAGGAATTTATGGTTTAGGCATACAATGGAAAGCTATATGCTCTCTAAAAAGATAGTATAAGGAATAGCTAACGTCATGAGAAAAGTTTCTGATACACTGAAAAATTCAGGTTACCAAGTGGTGTACATCTATACTTGTATATGATGGAGAGACAAGAGGTAGAGAGAGAGGGAGAGAGAGAGAGAAAAAGAAAGGGAAGAAGAGAGAAACAAGGAAACAGAGAAAGAGTCTGAGACAGACACAGGCTGGTGGATTTGCTGTGATAAGAATATTACTTCTGAGTAATGGGATTTGTATAGGAGGTTGTATATTTCTGGTATGTTTTCATTGTTTCAAAATCCCATAATATTCTGAAATAAAAGGAAAAAAATGCCATTCAAAATTTATATACAGCTTATCCTTGAACATTATGGGTTTGAGGTGCACAGGTCCAATTAAGCACAGATTTGCTTCTGCCTTTGCCATCCCTGAAATAGGAAGAGCAACCCCTCCCCTTCCTCCTCCTTAGTCTACTCAAAGTGAAGTTGAAAAAGATGAAGAACTTTATGATGACCCACTTCCACTTAATAAATAATAAACATATTTTCTCTTCCTCATGATTTTCTTAATAGTATTTTCTTTTCTTTAACACATGGTATTACAAGAATACAATATATAACACATATAACATACCAGATATGTGTTAATTGACTGTTTATATTATCAATAAGGCTTCCAGTCAGCAGTAGGCTATTAGTTAAGTTTTGGGGAGAGTCAAAAGTTATACATGGGTTTTCAAATGTCCAGCTTCAAGGGTCTGCCTTGAACTTTGTGTTGTTAAGGGTCAAATGTATTTAAAATATGTCTTACTCATAATATGAAAAATAACCTTAAACTTTGTAATCTTAAAACAACCAGATAAATCGTGAAGATTTTTAGTATTTCATTTAATTTTGAACCAGGGCACACTCTCAACACTGGTTCCTACAAGCATCTTATCTCTAAATTATTTATTTTATAGTTAGTTGTAGGCAACATTCTAAAGATATCCGCTAAGATTCTCCTTTCCTGGTTATTCTATAAAACAGAATTCTAGGTATATTGGGAAGGGATTTTGCAGATAGAATTAAGGTCAAGGACCTTAAAATGGGGAGATTATTTTGGATTATCAAAGTAAACCCAATCTAATCACTTAACTCCTTAAAAGCACAGAATTTCCTCCAGTGGACTCAGAGAGATGCGGTGGGAAATGAAAACAGGGAGGGGGCGAGACAGAAGGAGAGAGCGGAGAGATTAAGGAACTCAACTCAAACGTTGATGTCTTCAAAGACAGAGAAAGGAGTTAGGGAATTTGGGCAGTTTCTAGAAGACAAAAACAACCCGTGGCCCACAGCCGACAAGGATATACAGATCTTAGTCCTACAACTGTAAAGAACTAAATTTTGCCAACACCTTAAATTGAAATCGCCTAAAAGCAGATATTCCTCCAAGATATTCCAGTAAGTATTGCAGCCCTGCAGGCACCTTCATTTCAGCTTTTTGAGACCCTAAGCAGATCCTACATCTTGTGAGAGCCAGCCAAACCCCATAAATTTCTGATTTACAGAATTATGAGGTCTTTAATGGGCATTGTTTAAAGCTGCTAAATTGTGGTACTTTTTACTGTAGCAATAGCCAATTAATACAGTCACTTAGTTACTCCCTTCTAGCCCTATTTCCCCCTCTTACTTCCCATCCTACACCAGTCAATCATTTAACAAGTTTAGTATATATCTGAGTCAGTAAATATTTATTAATAAATAAAATAAGTAGAGTTTAATATGTGCAGGTAATTTAATTTGTATAAGTGATTTTGTGCTGTAGACTTTATTTTATTTCAGGTTTTTGAAACTAGTTATGTTTGTCTGTGTTTATAGGCTATTGTATCTAAATTATGCATAGTTCATGGAGTAAACCACCATATGTTACTTTTCCATTTCCCCAGTGATAGTCTTCAAAGTCGTTTCAATTCTTCTCAAACAAAAACAATTTTTCCATTAATACCTGTGCTCATGACTAATACATATTATAATAATACCTATTATATATATTGATAATTTACCTAAGCTATTCATTATAACTTTATAAAATGACTATATCAGGTCATTCTGTCCTAGGATAATGATCTCTTCTTTCTTCTAATTTTTAACGCTTCACATAATCGTATAATACATTTTATTTAGTTTTATCAATCTGATCAACAAAAACTTTAATCTCACTGTTTTAAAATGCATTTCTTTGCTGATTTACCCAAGTTAAGTCTGTGTATCCTTGTTAACTATTCAGCTTATCTTATCTGTGACCGTACCTATCATTTTTTGCCTATTTTTCTATACCTGTTCTTTTCTTGTTGATTTTTAGATGTTCCTCATATAGTCTGTTAATCTTGGGTTAATTTTTTTATATTTTCACCATCTTTATAGAGACATAACTTATATATAATCAAATCCACCAATTTTCAATATTAATAATATTGTAGTATTGTCAGAGGTGTTTTATTTTGTTTTCTATTTAGGAGTGCACGCAGTGGTGTCTTTTTGTCAATGTCTAAATGGTGTAGCAAATTACTTACATGTAATGGTGAGTGTTGATATGTGTCAATAGTGTTTTATTTTTCTTCAAAACTTTCCTATTTCCATCTTATGGTGGCTGATGTTAGAGAAGAAAATGAAATATAATGTGAAAATATTCTAGGCATTTTTAAAACTCTTTTTAAACAACTTTACTGAAGTGTATCATCAATATCATACAATTAAACATTTAATGTGGACAAGTCAATATTTTTTAGTAATTTTACTGTGATTAAACCATCATCATAAATCAGTTTAAGAACATTTTCATAACATCATGGCCATTTGTAGTTAATTTTTCTTTCCCTCCCAGAGCTAGGTAATAACAAATCTACTTTTTGTCTCATCTTGTCTTTTGAGGAAATTTCATATAAGTGGATTTATAGAATGTTTGGTCTTGTGTCTTTCACTTAGCATAATTCATTTTGAGCATAATTCATATGCTTAGCATAATTCATCCATAAGGTAGCATGTGTCAGTAGTTCTTTTTATTTTGAATAATATTCTATACTATAGATATACTATATCTTGTCTAACCATAAAATGTCTAGTTAATAGACATTTAATTGTTTATAGTTTTTCTCTATTAAGAATAATGCTGCTGTAAAAATTTTATGCAAAATTTTTTGTAGACTTACATTTTCACTTATCTTTCATAGATTCTTAAGAATGGCATTGCTGATCACATGGTAGATTTAATTTTAACTTTACAGGAAAATACCAAGTTAGTTTCTGTAATGGTTTCACCATTCCATACTCACATCAGCAAGGTATGAGAATTCTGGTTTCTCCAAATCCTTGACAACATGTGCTATAATTTATCTTTGGATTATCTCGCCTTAGGGGCTATGAAGTAGTATCTCATTGAGTTTCAATTTGCATTTCCCTAATGACTAATGATGTTGAATAGCATTTTATTTTAAAATGTTATAATTAGCTGATTGTCATGTTTAATGCATAAAGTATACCAATCATTCGCAACCTACCTTGTTTAATTGACAAAGATAATTATTTTGAGTCATAGTATGCGATGTATAAAGACAATGGTGTCACAAATATTAATATAAATCACTTCAAGGTGCAAAGGATACTGATTAAAATGTTTTAAAATTAATAAGTGTAGCACAACTCTCTATATAAATAGTAAATATTATAGACATTTCAGAATGTATAATACAATCCTAAATTCAAACAAGCAGGCTATATTAGTTTTTAAAATTAAAAAATAGGTTTGTTGGTAAAGACATGAAGTTAAATCATAAACTGCTCTGATGATACCAACTTAAGTCAGTCAGAAAGATATTCCACAGAATCTTCTTCCCTATACAGACCTTGGTTAGAGTTGGCCAAAAGAGAAATTTTGTGTAACAATTGGAAGACAAAGTGAAGCATCAGCTATCACTTTTTGAAGGTTTCATGAATATATAAAATCCTGATTTGCAGGACCACGAAACATAACATTTTGGAATATCTGTTACACAAGAAAGAAATTGTTGGCATCTCCAGTGGACAAAAATCTACATGTTTGCCTTTACATTTACAGGTCAATAAACAGAAAACCTAGCCTGATATTGTCTTAAAAGAAAATCAGTGACCTCTTTAGCTATTTCCATAAAACAAATTCTAAATCAGTTTCTAAATATTCTCAGCAGATAAGAAAACACACACTTTCTTTAGCACACACTTATTTTCTTTGCCTTCCATCCCCAGTCACTTGCCAATTATTTGTGCAATATCCTCTGGAATTTCTAATTTTATAGATAAATTCACTCTCTTCTTTTCTCTCTCTCTCCCTTCCTCTTTCTCTGATAAGTCTTTTCTAGATAATCATACACCTCACTAAGAAACTTACTTTCCCTTACTTCCCATATGACTTTGATTCCCTCCAGATGTATTTGTTTTTTTGCTTAAATAAATTTTATGAGTTCTACTAAAAAAAAAGCTATGTAAATGTTCTAAGTATTTCTTCTAATTTTAAATTTTATTTTTTAATTGTCATATTTAAGTATTAGTTTGATTACATCCACAAGCTTTTTAAAAAAGTGGGAGGAATATTCTCAGAAATATTAATTATGATTTCCCAAAGTAAACCACTGATGCAAGAACTCAGATGGGAAGGCCTCAGCGAGAGCCAAACCAAATCATTTAGATAAGTAAACACAAATACACCCTGATACACATTCTCACACATAACTTACACAAAAGTCCATTTTTTGTCTTCAAGAATTTCTCTCCATTAAAAAACATCCTGCCTCCCATTAAAACTAATTAATTAATTAATACATCTAGTGATAAGGAGAAATCACAGGGCCACAAAAATGCGGCCCTGGCGTTTTACATATTGTCACACTGCTTTCTTCTTTCCATAATGCCCTAGAACCAAATTGATCATGTAGATGTTTTTTTCTTTTTTAACACTCAATGATGTTACATTTATGAAAATGTTCAATGATGACATGAGACAATTCATAGCAGAAATTCCTAGGTAAAAGTGGAAGGTCCTTTTCACCTTGAGATGATTCCAATTTCAGTCTCCTGGGTTTAATATTTGGCAAGCTAAATTTAACAATCCTTTCTCTTCCCAGTAATACTTAAATCTAGAGCTGTATGACTCATATGTTCTTTTCTCCTGTCCTGGGGAAATCACTGAGGTGAAGGCCACTGGGCTGAACTTGATTTAAATAGAGGAATGAGCACCTATCAGTTTAATAATGGCAGAAATATTATTCTCATTGTACTCATTTCAAAATGTCTCTAGTTCCCTGCTCATATTTCCCTAGAATCATGAAAAATCTCACTACTATACAGGGCTAACGTCCCACTATTATGCTCACAAAAATCTCGGTTCTCCAGCACTTCTCTCTTTCTAGCCCCCAAAATTCCCCCAACTCTAAGCTATGTAGCTTTACATTTTCTCTTCCTCTCCCTCCTCCTAAACTTTATGGTATGGCTAAATTTGATTTTTTAATTAAACCATTCCTTTTAGTTTATATTGCTTTCCCCATATTTTTCAAGCTTTTATTGCTGAAGCTCCAAAGATGCAGTATGATAAATAGAACATCTCTTGGACAATTGTGATTGGGAGATACTTCTGGTAGGAAACTTCTTGAGCAGGAGATAGATTCATCTTATATACCAAAATATGACTTAAATTATATCCATTAAGTAAGTACAGAATTGAAAATATATTTACAATGGGATATAATATTTTTATACCATTGTAGTTTATATAATTTTTTGATAAATTCTGTTATTAGCATTTTTAAACTGGTATTATAACCTCCAAAACGAGAGGACTATAATTGGCCAATTCAACATTAAACCTGTAATCTCATTTTATAAGATAATTCTACATTTTACTGGGCAGGCTCTTGCAATAAGAAAATAAAATAACTAGCATAAACATTGTGAGATTAGATATGACAACAAAAAAAAGTTTTATTAGATTCTCAAGTGGTTGATCGGGTTTAGTTCTGTTTATATATTTGATAATTGAGCATTATATCAAGTTATGTATTTGAAAACACGGGGAATTAAAAAAAAATTAATTGATATTGTGAAATATGAATTAGGAAGGTTAGGTCTTTTGGTATAGTTCAAAGTCAGAAGGAGAATATGTAGAAAGAAATAATATATAAAATAAAAATAGTAACACAAAAAGAGTCTGTAAAGACAGGAAAAGCATAGCTGATCTGCTATTATTATACAATGTTTTTTGTGTAAATAGGTTGGACAGTTTAGAATTAGAACAGATTGGCAGCCATATTTATGCTTCTGGAGTCCTTGCTATTACTACCACATTGTTCCTGACTCAGGAACACTTTTTCCTGTAGTAAGGCTAATTACAATTACAACGTTCTTTGAAACTTTAAGAATACCTAACTGAGATGCACACTTCTGTCCCGAGAATTCTTTACTGGGAGAAATGACGGTGAGTGGTGTCTAGATATACAAATTTTTATAGTCAGTGAGAAAAACATAAAACATTGTCTTAATCAATAGAGAGAAAAGAAGGAGAAACAATTCTCACCATACCCTCAATCAGTAGCCTACAGTCCACTGGCAAATGAAGTCTCAAGCCTCAGCCAAAGTAAATTTTTCTGAAATGTCAATGGTGAATAATGGGAGAAAATATTTGCATGTTACACCTCTGATAAAGGGCTGATAACCAGAATCTATACAGAACTTAGGAAAATCAACAAGAAAAAAATCAAACAACCCTATTAAAAAATGGGCAAAGGACATGAACAGAAGCTTTTCAAAAGAAGACAGAATAATGGCCAGCAAACATATAAAAAATTGCTCAACTTCTCTAATCATCAGGGAAATGCAAATCAAAACCACAATGAGATATCACTTAACTCCAGTGAGATTGGCTCATATTAAAAAATCCCCAAACAACAAATGTTGGCGGGGATGTGGACAGATAGGAACACTCATACACTGCTGGTGGGACTGCAAATTAGTACAACCTCTATGGAAAGTAATATGGAGATACCTCAAAGAATTAAAAGTAGAATTACCATTTGACCCAGCAATCCCACTACTGGGTATTTACCCAAAGGAAAAAAAGACATTTTATAATAAAGACATCTGCTCGCAAATGTTTATAGCAGCACAATTCACAATCGCAAAGTTATGGAAACAACCCAGGTGCCCATCAATACATGAGTGGATTAATAAAATGTGGTATATGTACACCATGGAGTATTACTCGTCAATAAGGAACAATAGTGAATTAACACATCTGGTATTATCTTGGTTGGAGCTAGAACCCATTCTTCGAAGCAAAGTATCATAGGAATGGAAAAACAAGCACCACTTGTACTCACTATCAAATTGGTACTAACTGATCAACACCTACGTCACACAGGGCAATAATATTCATCAGGGGGCAGGCAGAAGGGAGGGAGGTGGAGGGGCTGGGAAAAACTCTCACTGAATGGATGTGGGGAGCACAGTTTGGGAGATGACCACGATTGTAGCTCTGACACGTGCAGTGCATGGGCAATATATATAACCAAAGTGTTGTACCCCCATAATATTCTCAAATAAAAAAAAAATTAAGTAAATAAATAAATAAATAAAATAAAAATAACCATCAAAATTGTGATTCAATAGCCCAGCTGCTTAGCTCTCTACCACCACAAGGAGAATTCCCAGAGGTCAGTCTGTAATCTTACGGAGGGGAAGAAAAACTAGGTCATCTCCAATTCTAAAACAATATGATATAAAATTGCTTTTCTATAGTTGTTTGAATTATTCTAACTTATTGTAAATGCATTCTTTTAGAAAAATTATAGTAGATAGAATGGATAAAATTATGTAAAAACAAATATTAATTTTCACATAATGAGTCCCAATGTGTTTGACTAGTCAACTTTGACAAAGAAATGTCTTCATATTACTTCTTGAAGCTTTAAAAAATATACAATATAACTTGATTATTTTATTGAGTAAATCTTGAATATTTTTATAGGATGTATACTAAAAAAAGCATTTTATTATAATATTAAATTATAATATTGTTTTGTTTATGAAATTAGACATTACTTACAATATTATGTTAAGTCTACTTGGTAAAATTGTTTACCTGAACTCATCAGTTGGCTTCAATTATTTCATAGGTTTGCTAGATACACATACACATCTGTATCTAAGCTTATTTATTTTCCTATTTTTCTATATAATCATCAATTTACAAAGCATAAAAAATAAATTTCTTAGTCATCTTAAAAAATAAAACTCCTCAGTATCAAATTTGACCTTGAAATATATTTATTTTTTCCAGTGAACAAGTTGCTCATAATTCTCAAATACAGTATTATGCTGTTTTTATCCATTAGTCTCAAAAACATCTCAACCAAGGACATACATAAAGGGATTTCTAACCTTTCAGTAATGGATAGCTCAAGTTATTAATCAAATGGCATCATAAATACAGCAGATTAAAATGAAAATCATGTAAAATAAAAAATTAGGACATTCAAAAAAAATTTGTGATTTCAAATGCCCCTGAAATTATTTAAGTGCATATCAAAGAAAAAAATTCCCTTGACATACTAAAACCAATTCCTTGAACTTTCAGACCTACTAAGGTAAATAAAGAGAGATTACATAAAATATAAGACTTCAAATAAACTCAGTTTATGTAGAGAGGGCGAGACAGAGAGAAAAAGGAAGAGAGAAACTTCAAATTTATAGAAATTCAGTCAGTAATTTTTTTTTTTAGGAAACAAAGAGTGATTTTTGGTATAGGTAAAATATGAAATATAGCAGTTGTCAAAATGCCTGTATTTTTATTGAAATTATTCTGCTATAAAAACTACCAAAATGAGGTATGACCAGCTATACAGATTTCCTATTTTAACCACAGAACACCTACAGGAAGTGATCAACACATATTAAGTCATGTGCTTTCCGAGAGAAATCACAGATGGATAATACTTAGTTTAGCATTTCTGAAATTAAGCTTATTCCATTTTTTAACAAATTCCTAAAAAAAAATCATGCAACCATGTGCATGTCAATGATACATTTGTTTTTAATTTTTAGTGTCCCCGTGGACTCATAGAATTCATTTTTATTCATTTTTAAAATAAAATATTAAACGCATTATTTATATAATTTAAAATAGTCCCCAAGTTGGTAAGTTTTTTCCCCTCAATTTTGGCCTTTTTTTGGTTTGTTAAAATATGAGTTTATTCTGTAGAGTGATGTCAGCAAGAAGGCAGAATGGTAGTTCCCCAGCTTTACTCCCCTCCACAGAAACCTAACTTACAACTACCTATAACAAGAATACCACCCTGAATATCCTATGACTTAGGATTGAGGATAAGACATCCCTTTGGAGCACAGAACTGAGAGAAGCCACAATCAAATTGGAAGAATAATGGTTGTCTGTGACTGCACCACCCCTCACCCCTAAGATGGCACAGTACCACACAGATAAATCCCCCAGACCCATGGTTTTTACAGTGGAAAAAAGAGTTGAAGTTAGACACCCATCTTCCTCACCATTCTGGGGCCCCTCACAGGAAGCTCACTTCTGTTACATCTCATGGAAATCAGTGAGAGTACTGGAAGATCTAGAGCATATGAGGTCAGTGAGAAACAAGAAATAGGGGTGGATCTCACAGTAACCTGCGCAAATCTTGGTGGTGGCAATGCTGGTTGAACCAGCTGCAGTGTATCTGAACTTAGGGTACTACCTAGTGTTGCAATGGCTTCAGCAGTTATGGAGACAGGCTTACTGTTAAATGACATTCTCACACAAACACAGACTGCACAACCTGGAATATGTACCAACTTCTTTGATGTGCAGACATCTAAACATGACCACAAGAAACAAGAATGTGAATAATCAGGGAAACATGATGTCCCCAAACAGAAAAAATAAAATGCCAGCACCTGACCTTATAGAGATGGATCTGTATGAAGTCTCTGACAAAGAATTCAAAATAGCTGTTTTGAGGAAGGTCATCAAAGTGCAAGAAAATATAAAGAAACAATTCAGTAATTTTTCAGAGAAATTTAACAGAGAAAATGAAATAATTTAAAAAACCAAGCTGACACCCTGAAGCTAAAAAAACAGATTGAACAAAATAAAATATGCAATGGAGGACATTAAACAATAGAATTGATTAAGCATAAATAAGAATCTATGAACTCAAAGAAAATTTATCTGAAAATATACAGGCAGAAGAGAAAAAAACAAGAATGGAAAGAAATAAAGAAAGCTTATAACATTTATGAGATAACGTGAAAAGGGCAACTGTTCAAGTTGTTAGCATTTAAAAGAGAGTAAATTAACAAAAAGGAGTAGAAAGTATATTTAAAGAAATAATAGAAGAAAACTTTCCACACCTGGAAAAAGATATAAATACTCAGGAACATGAAGGTCAAAGGTCACCAATAAGACCACCCCAAAGACATAAAAAAACTATCAAAGATTAAAGACAAATAGAAGTTCTTGAAAGCAGCATGAGAAAATAAACAAATAACATATAAGGGAGTTCAAATACACCTAGGAGCATATTTATTACCAGAAACCTTACAGGTCATGATGGCGTGGGATGATATATTTAAAGTGCTGAAGGAAAAAGCAGGAAACCAAGAACACTGTATCTAGTAAATTTTTTATTTAGAAATGAAGGAGAGATAAAGACTTTCCCAGACAAAGCAAAGCTGAGGGATTTCATCACAACCAGACCTGCCTTACAAACCTGCTAAAGGGAGTTCTTCAAGCTGAAAGAAAAGGACTCCAATAAGAAACACAAAAACACTTGAAAGTATAAAATGCACTGGTAAAAGTAAGTACACAGTCAAGTTCAGAATGCTCGAATACTGTAATGGTTATGTGTAAATTACTTATTTTTTGTATCACGGATAAGAGAAAAAACTGTTGAAAATAATGATAACTACAAAAACTTGTTAAGGGATATGCAACATAAAAAGATGTAAACTGTGGCATCAAAAATTCAAAATGAGGGACCTAAGAGTAAAACTGTAAATTTTTTTATTCCAGTCAAATTAAGTTCTTATTACCTTAAAATAACCTATTATAGCTATAAGGTATTTTTTATAAGCCTCATTGTAACCACAAAGCAAAAGCCTATAAAAATGCACAAAAAATAAAAAGCAATCAATCAAACTATACTACTGCAGAAATCACTTAGCCACAGAAGAAGATACTAAGAGAGGACAAAAAGGAAGAAAAAATTTACAAAACAACAAGAAAGCAATTAATAAAATGGCAGAAGTAAGTTCTCACCTATCCATAATTACCTTTAATGAAAATGTATTAAATTCTCTAATCAAAACACATAGAGTGGATGAATGTGTAAAAAACAAGACCCAATCATATGCTGATACAAAATACTCAATTCACCTGTAAAGGACATATATAGACTAAAAGGGTGAAAAAAATATATCCACATAACTGGAAACCAAAACAGAGTAGGATTAGTTATTCTTATGTCACATAAAATAGACTTTAAAAGAAAATCTTTGAAGAGAGAGGGAAAAAAGGGCATTATATAAAGATACAGGGTCAGTTCAGCAAGAGGACATAATACTTGTAAATATATATGCACTCAACATCAGCACTCCTAAATATATAAAGCAAATAATAGATCTGAAGAGATAAACTTTAACAAAATAATAGTAGGAAACTTTAACACCCCATATTCAGCAATGGAGAGATCATTCAGACAGAAAATCAACAAGGATATATCAGACTTAAACTACTATATAGACAAAATAGACCTAAAATATATTTACGGAACATTCCAGCCAACAGCTAGAGAATACAGATTTTCTCAACTGCACATGGAACATTTTCCAGTATATATTACATATTAGGTCACAAAACAAGTCTTAACAAATTTAAGAAGATGGAAATTATATCAAATATCTTCTCTGACCACAATGATATAAAACTAGAAATCAGTAACAGGAGGAACTTCAGAAATTTTACAAATATATGGAAATTAAACAAATTGCTCCTGAATAACCAGAGAATCATTGAAGAAATCAAAAGAAAAATTTAAAAAATTTTGGTAACAATTGAAAATACAAACAAAACTTATCAAAAGGTATATAATATGGTAAAAGAAGTCCTAAGAGAGAAATTCAAAGCAATGAATTCCTACTTCAAAAAGAAGAAAGGTATCAAATTAAAAGAAAACTAACATTTCACCTCAAGAAACTAGACAAACAAGAACAAATCACACCCCAAATTAATAGATCAATGGAAATATTAAAGATCAGAGAAGAAAAAATAAAATAGATTAGAAAAACAAAACAAAATATCAATAAAATAAAGAATTGTTTTATTGAAAAGGTAAATAAAATTGACAAATGTTTCATCAGACTAAGATTAAAAAAGAGAAGGATCAAATAAATAAAATAGAGATAAAAAGAAGACATTACAATTGATACCACAGAAATGCAAAAGACAAGAGACGCTTATAAACAAATATACGCCAACAAATTGAATACCCTAGAAGACATGGATAAATTCCTGGATATACATAACCTGCCAAGAGTGAACTATGAATAAATAGAAAATCTGAACAGACCAATAACAAGTCGGGAATTTGAGTCAATAATAAAAAGTCCCCCTCCAAAAGATGCCCAGTAGCTGATGATTTCACTGCTGCATTATACCAAACATGTAAAGAGCTAATACCACTACTTAAACTATTCCAAAAATTTAAGAGAAAGGAATACTTACAAACTCATTTTACAAGGTTACCATGACCCTGATACCAAAACAAGACAAGGATACAACAACAATGACAACAATGACAACAAAAATACAGGCCAACATTCCTGTTGAACATAGACGTGAAAATCCTCAACAAAATACTAGAAAACCTAATTTAACAGCACCTTAAAAAGTTCATTCACCATGATGAAATGGAATTCATTCCAGTGATGCAAGAATGGTTCAATATATGCAAATCAACAACCATTCATAGAATGAAGGATAAAAACTATAATATTATTTTAATAAATACAAAATAGCATTGAAAAAATTCAACATACCTTGATGAAAAAAAAACTCTCAAAAAATTAGATATAGAAGAAATGTACTTCAATACAATAAAAGCCGTATATGGCAAACCTACAGTTAACATCATACTGAATGGGAAAAAGTGGAAAATTTTTCATGTATGATATGGAACAAGACAAAGACGCCCACTTGCACTACTTCTATTCAACATAGTACTGGAAATCCTAGCCAGACCAATTAGGGGAAAAGAATAAATGGCATCCAAATAAGAAAAAGGAAGTTAAATTTTCCATGTTTGTAGACAACACGATCTTACATGTAAAAAATCCTATAGACGTCACCAGAAATCAGCTAGAACTAATAAAATGAATTTTGCAGGATACAAAATTAGCATATGAATATCAGTAGTGTTTCTATACACTAACAGTGAACTATCTGAACAAAGAATTTAAGAAAACAATCCCATTTATATTAGCTAAAAAAAATACCAAGGGGTAAATTTAAGGAGATGAAAGATCTCTACACAGAAAACTATAAAATATTGATGAAAGAAATTGAAGAAGAAAAAAATAGTTGGAAATATACCCCATGCTCATGAATAAGAAGAATTAATATTGTTAAAATATCTATGCTTAAAGCAATGTACAAATTCATTGCAATCCTTATCAAAAAACCAATGACATTCCTCATATAAATAGAAAAAAACAAATCTAAAATTCATATGGAACCACAAATGACCCTCAATAGTCAAAACAATCTTGAGCAAAAAGAGCAAAGCAAGAGGCTTCACATGATCTAACTTCAAAATATACTACAAAGCTGTAGTAATCAAAACATCATGGTTCTGGCATAAAAACAGATACAAAGACCAATGGAACTGAATAGAGAGCTCAGAAATAAAATTGGCACATTGGCATTTATAGCCAACTGATTTCTGATAAAGCTGCCAAGAACATACAATGAGGAAAAGCTAGTCTCCTCAACAAATGGTGTTGGGAAAACTGGATATCCACATGCAGAAGAAGGACACTAGACCTCTATGTTTCACCGTATTCAAAAGGATTAAAGACTTAAATGTAAGATCCAAAACTACAAATTCTAGTAGAAGAAAATGTGAGGGGAAAGCCCCATGACATTGTTCTAGGCAAGGATTTTTTGGAAGAGATTTCAAAACACAGGAAACAAAAGCAAAATAGACATAGAGATTACATAAAGTTAAAAACCTTCTGCACAGCAAAGGAAATAATCAACAAAGTGAGGAGACAATCTACAGAGTGAGGAAAAGATTTTGCAAACTATACATCTGATAAGGGGTTAATATGAAAAATATCTGAGAAACTTAATTCAATAGCAAGAAAACAAGAAACTATTTTAAGATAGTCAAAAGACTTGAATAGACATTTCTCAAAAGAAGATAAACAAATGACCAACAGGTATATTTAAAATTTTTTTGACATCACTAATCATCAGAGTATTATAAACTAAAACCAAAATGAGATATCACACCACTCCTGTTAGAATGGCTATTATCAAATGGCTATTATCAAAAAGACAGAAGATAATTAATGTTGGCAAGGAGGTGGAGAAATGGGAACCTTTACCCACTCTTGTTGGGAACATAAATTAGCACCATTATGGAAGACAGTACAGAGGTTCCTCAAAAAATTAAAAACACAACTACCATATGATCCACCAATCCCACTAATAAATATATATACAAAGAAAATGAAATCATTATATGGAAGAGATCTCTGACCTCCCATGTTTATTGTAGCACTATCATAATTGCCAAGATATAGAATCAACCTAATTGTCCGTTAACAAAGGAATGAATAAAGAAAGTGTGGTGTATACAAAGACAATGGAATATTATTCAGCCATAAAGAAGAACAAAATCTTGTCATCCATGACAACATGGATGAACCTGGAAGACTTTAAGTTAAGTGAAATAAGCCAAGCATGGAAAGACAAATACCACAAGATCTCACTTATGTAGTATCTAAAAAAGTTAATCTCATTGAAGTAGAGAGTAGAATAGTAGTTACCAGGGGCTTAGGGTGAGTAGGGAGGAGAGAGAAGGAGTAGGGAGGGTTAGAAGATGTTGGTAAGAGGATATATAATTACAGTTACATAAAAGAAATGAAATTTTAAAATACCCAGATATGCAAATACATAGAGACAGAAATTAGACAAATGGTTGTGTGGTGCCAGGGGTTTGAGGGAGATGATAGGTATTGGGGAGCAGTTTGCAGGAGGGGGCCGCATGATGGAGGGTGACAGAAATGGAGAATGACTAGTAATGGTTACGGAGTTTCTTTTTTGGGTGATGAAAATGTTCTAAAATTGATTGTGGTGATGGAAGCACCACTCTGAACATACTAAAAAATCATTGCATTTTACACTTTAAATTGGTGAATTGCATATATGTGAATTATATCTCAATAAAGCTCTTAAAACAAAAATTATGAGTTTATTCTTATATTTCTAATTTTAATCTAAACTTCTGCCATTATGTACGTGTATTCCCTTTTCCCACAGTAAGAATGCTCAAAAATATTAATATATTTACCTCTTGTTTAACATAGTTTTAGAAGTGTTACACCAACACTATTATGAGCAACAAACTTAATAAGGCTTGATGAAAATATTTTTTTTCATAGCCAGGCCTCAATTTATTTTGACAATCATTACACAATTTATGTACATCAAATCACCACATTGAACCCTTTGAATATATACAATCTCTGTAGGATAATCAAATATATTTAAATTTTCAAAATCAAAATATCTTTGTTTCTTTTTTGTCCTTGTATTGAGATACATGTCAAAGTTAATTGTATTAATTTGTTTTTTTCTTCAGTGTGTTTGTTATTAATTTCACATACTTTTTTGCTTCCTTTCTCAATCAGTTTCAAATTGTCCTTTCCATTTCTTGTTAAAATTTATATCTGTTGATATATGTAAATTTTTTTCATGATTTCAAAATTAAAAATTTCTTCCCCCTCATTATTTCTTCCTCTAATTGTCAACTGTACTCTTTACATAGCCAAATTTATAACTTCCGATTTATCATTCCTGTGCTTATTTTTGCCAGAATAGTTCTTTACAATAGATGGCAACACACTGTGTATACTACATATACTATATGTGTACTTTCCTGTTTGTTACTTAACAATGTATCCTTGCTGTCTATTCCTTAACAGTTGATGCAGACGTTCATAATATTTGTCATTCTTTTAATTTTGTTCTCTGTATTGTACAAAATTGTGTGGATATACCCTAGTTTATTTACCTAATTTTCTATGTGTAAGCATTAAGATTATTTTCAATAGTTCAAGATTACAATCAATATGATGATAATTAATGCTATAATTACAATAAAATGATTAATTATAAAATTAATAACTGTGATTTTTGTTTTTATTTTGTTTAGGTGTAATTTCATGGAATTTTTTAGAAGTGGGCTTGCTGTGACAATGTGTCCACTTAGTGCCTTATTCCCAAATATAGGAATTGTACCATTCTTTCTTCCCATCAGCAGTATCCAAGTGGTTATTTGCTGTGACTTCACCAGCACAGTATTATATCAAAATTTTGAATTTTTGTAATTCTGATAGGAAATATGTTTTGATATAATTTTAAACTGTAATCCTTCATTGAGTAAAATTGTCTTACATATGTGTAAAGATCATGTGTATATTGTTTTAATATTATCTGTTCATAACTTTTGTATATTGTTCTCTTGGATTTTTGTTCCAATCTTACATTGGCATTTAAAAGTAATTTAAACATAAATTCTCAAAAAATTAATCATACAATCTAGCAATCCAACTGCTGGGTGGAAGGTGACTGAATAACTTAAATTTTATTCAGTGACATGAGCCCTCTATCCACGCTATATATAATGTATATATTTTTTCCAGATTGTCTATTTTCTTTTAAAATTACTTATAATTTTGTCATAAAATGTTGAAGATTTTTTGTAATATAATTGAATTAATCTAATTTAACTTTTGCACACCTAGATTTTGAGGCATAGTTCAAAATTTTATTTAAACCCAGAGTATGAAGGAATTGACTCATTTTTTTTCCTAGTACTTTATTATTTTATTTTTGTGTGTTTATATGGCTGATCTTTTTGAAGTTTATTCTTGCACTTGGTATGTGGTATGAATATAATTTTATTGTATTCCAAACGGCTAACCTTTTCTTCCAATGCCACTTACTAAAATAACAATCTTTCCTCCAGGATTTGATGTGCTTTCTTTTCACACACTGAATTTTCATATATGGTTGTGCCTATTTCTAATCTTCCTATTTTATCCCACTAAACCGCCTGTCAGTTTATGTGCCAAGTAACATGTTATTATTATTACTATTTTTTGAATTTTTATAATAGCACAATATTCCCCTCCTAGTTCTTCGTTTTCAGGAGTATTCTAGCTATTCTTTATTTTTATTATCCCTTAAAGCTTTCTCAATATCAGCTTTTCTAGTTCCAGAAAATGAAGCTTGATGGTATTTTTATTAGGATCACATTAAATGTATAAAAACTGAGGGAGAGCTGACATGATTTTAATATAGCATTATTTATTGTTGCTTATTCATTTGTTCAGGTCTATCATGGTGTTTTTCAGGAGGGTTTCAAACTTTCCTGATGTGGGGCTTTGCAAATTTCTTCTTAAATGTAGCTCAAAATGTTTGATTTTTTTTTAGGTTGTATAAATAAGGCTTTTCTTCTCTGTTTAATTCAACTTTCATAAGATTAGAAGAATGAGTGCAATTCACTTTCTCTTTGAAATCTTCTCTGACTGACACCATTCTGTAAGGAAAGTTCCATTCAGGCTAGCATCACCTTCATTATGTGATACACTTTATAGCTTCTACCACTATGTAATTGAAAATACAAGATGTTTTGCATTAGACAGATTCAAATACCAGTTTCAAATGCTCCATGTCCACTTTCTTCATTTACAAACTGTTATTGTGTTAGTGACCTCTTTTCTTCATTCCACTGTGACTACTTCATTTTCTAGTCAAGAGAAGTATTAGCAACACTCCTTAAAAATCTGACTTGGGCAGTGCATAGGCAATATATATAATCAAAGTGTTATACCCCCATAATATTCTGAAATAAAAAAAGAAATAAATTATTTTTAAAAAGTAACAGATGTTCTAAAATCCATGGAACCTGTTACTCAAGCATATTATTTTTATTCCCTTTATATTTTTACGAAGAGATGTGTTATTGCTTATCCAACTACCCTCTTCCTCATGAGACCTCGACACATATAAGAACTAAGATCATTAGAAGAGAAGGCAAATTTCCCCTTACCAACTCATCCTCCTATTATGAGAAATCCAATGAAAGAAGGCCAATGTATCGGATTTTAAGGTTTTAATGATCAGGTCATGTGCATTCAAGAAATTGTTGAGAGTCAGTATCATTCTCTGGCAGAAGCAACCTTTGTCTTCCACCTAAGAGATGGAGGCAGAAAGTTAAAAACATGTGTCTGTATACTTTAAACTTCATGCCACCAAGGTAACTAGTTCCTTTGATAGGACTCTCAATTTTACTTGTCTCCTCTTCTGTGAAGTATTTTTTCTTCCTACCCAGAAAGACAACTGACTTGAGAGAGAGAGAATGAATGTTCAATTAATTGCAAGGTGATTATCTTCAGCAAAGAGAGACTTGTACTCTGAAATTAAAGGAAAATAATTTTAAATATTGACTCAGATTTTCAAGTTTTATGATCTTGAACCTATAGAACAGAAAATATTAAAAATGTGACAAAGCTGTGATGATTATATGTAAAGTGGAAGGCACACAATAACTCTTAACTCTTAATACTTTTCTGTCTTTTCTGATTTCATTTCTCATCTGACATGTGACATTTCTCATTTATCATTGGATATTTCTCATCTGACATGGTACAGCTATATACAAATGTCCCTTTCCCTCTCAGTCTTAAGTAAACAAGGAAACGGAATTATATCCAAATTCATTTTTTGCTTCGCTTATTTTTCCCACATGCCTGAAGGATTAAACAGTCTATTATCCACCATGTTCCTGCCACTTGTTCAGAATGGAACCACGTTATTGAAATGAAGTAATTTCAGAGTACCCTGTCACTACCATCTCTTCAAACTTTCTTGCTTTCCTTATTAAAAAAATGTAGACAATGGATAGTAGCATTAGGTTATGCCCCTCACCACATATGAGAAAACCAGTATGCCTTCAAACAAGAGCACACCTAAACTAGTTTCTATTTTTTTTTTACATATTCATCAAGGAGAGTTCTAGTAAAAACCTAAGTGTTTATGATTATCATTTTGCTTTTCATCATCTATCTTTGGATCATATCATTTAGTTTGAAAAGGTTAATTGGCTATGAATCATCCATGATTTTAATAAAGTGGATAATTTCAATCACCTGACTTTTCTGCTATACTTAGTTTTCTGAAATATATTACCTTTTACTTGTGTCAATCTGTGCAATTCTAATTCTTCAGGATTAAACTGACCATAGGTAAGTTAACTTCAAAACACATAGCAGTTAACACTGGTTTTAATAATATATTTATGCATTGATAAATCAAGCTTTCCAAAATATGTTTAAATATGTACCTTAGTCAAACACTTTTATGTCACTGAGAATGATTTCTTATGAATAATTGAATGTCTCAAATATTTAGCATTTACCTTTTTAATTATAAGAACATTTTATTCTTTTAAGGATTTTTTCTAAAAATTATTCTAAAATATATTAATACTATACATTTTGATATTTTTCAAAAATAACACAGAAGCCATACCATTTCTTATTAAATAAGGTTTTCCTTTTGATCATGTACTACAATGGATTCTACTTAGTGGTTTCTCTTCCTTTTCTACCAACGGAAAATTAAAAATTAATATCTACCCTCTGTAACAACCTGAACAGAACTGGAGGCCATCCTTTTAAATGAAGTATCGCAAGAATGGAAAAACAAACACCACATGCACTCACTACTAAATCGGAACTAATAGATCAACATTCATGTGCACATATGGAAGTAAAACTCAATGGAAATCAAGCAGGTGGAGGGGGAGGAGGGGATGGGTAAATTCACACCTAATGGGTGCAATGCATGCTATCTGGGTGATGGACACATTTATAACTTTGACTCAAACTGTACAAAAGCAAGTCATGTAACCTAAATGTTTGTAGCCCCATAATATTCTGAAATTTAAAAAAATCTAAATTCATTAGATCATCATTTCTTTTTTATCTTTTCTGTTACAAAAATAACTGATGCACATATTTGATATCTAAGACCTTGTGGTAAATCCTGACCGAGCCAAACAAAGCTCTTAAAATAAAAAAAAATTAAAATATGTGTTACTGTACAAAGCTTATTCTCTGATAGAGGATAAACACAGTCCACGCCTTACTGATGACTGGAGTGAACAATTAATGCAGAAAGAACATTTGAAGAATCAGGGGATCTTAATCACGAGACAAGTGAACTGTTTTTCTTTTTGCTGTTGTTGTTAACAATCTTTATAGCTACACACCATTTTAAATTCATAATTCAATGGGTTTTGAAAAATATAAGCACTCACATAACCCTTTCCCTGAAAAGTTTCCACCTGCCAAATGAAGTCAGACACTCTCACCTTACGCACCAGGCAATAAGTTACCTGCTTTTTGTTCTTTTCTCTAGTTTGGATCTTTTAGAATTTCATATAAATTAAGTTTGCCTCATTTCATTCAACATAATATTTCTGAAATTTACCCATACTGTTGAGTATATCAGCTATGGCTCCTTTTTTAATATAGAGCAGGATTTCAATGTATAAATATATTAAAATTTATTTTTAAAGGTTCAAATCTCTTGGCATTTTACCAGGTTCTTATGCCTTATTATTGAGTTTTAAAAAGAACACTTTTTATATTCTAAATGAAATTCCTCTGTAAGATATATGTATTATAATTTATTTTCTTCCTGTCTGTGGCTTGCTGTTGCTTTTTCTTAACAGTATCTTAAAAAAATAATTTTGGTAAAGTCTAATTTTAGAATTTTTTTATTAGTTTGCTTGTTTGTTTATTATTTATTCCTGTCTGAAAAATCCTTGCTTATATCAAGTTTGTAAAGATGGTTCTTCTATGTTTTTTCTTAAAAATCTTAGCATTTCATTTTTTATATATAGGTATATCATCCATTTCAAGTTAATTTGTGTCTATAGCATGAGAGTTTGTTTTTATTTTTGTTTATTCATGTGGATATCCAGTTGTTCTAACATTATTTTGGGGAAAGAATGTTCTTTTCTTCTTCTGAACTCTCTTTTTAGCTCCATTGACCTATTTGTCTATTCTTCTCCAACACTGCACTACATTAATTGTTGTAAATTTGTACAAAATCATGAAAGCAGATGGTATAAATCCTGGTACTTTTTTCTCTTTTTTAAAATATAGCTTTGCTATCCTAGGTCATTTTTATTTCCTTATAAATACTATAATCAGTTTGACAACTTCGATAAAATTCTATTAAAATTTCAGGTGTGATTGCATTTAGTCTATAGGTCAATTGGGAAAAAACTTACATCATAAAAATATTATCTGTTCCAATCCTCCAATACACTGTATTTCTCTATTTATTTAAATCTTTTAAAATTTATCTAAAAAATATTTGAAACTCATAAGTTAAATAACTTGCATAGACTATATCAAACTTTTTCCAGAAATTTCTTACTTTTTAGAAATACTATTTTAATTTTGTTCTAATTTAGCTGTTCTCTACTAGTATGGCAATTTTCCATTTTTTGCCTTTCGTGTTAAATTCGTCCTTCATTCGTTCTCTGTGAAAATAGATATGGGAAATTTAAATATTTTCCATTTGCTAGATGATATGATGTTATGCTTTGTCAATAAAAGGTAAATATTGAACAAAACATGATCTTGCTCCCTGGGTCTTGTGTTCGTTCTCTAGCATGGGTCTTCTATTGTGTGGTTAACTTCTACCACAGAGAACTTGCAGTGTATAAAGCAGCTCCAGTTCCCAGAAACTGCAGCACGGGCAACTTCTCCACCACCAGGCTTCTGCTGCGTGCACCAGGGTCCTGTATCACAGGTTTTATTTCCACCACCAAGCTTTTACAATATATGCAGTTTCTATTGCACCAAGGTCAGTAGCAAGTATTGAATTTACAGAACCAATCTCCTAGAGCAGGTGAATCTCCTCTTGTGTTGGAGTACCACAGGATGAATGATATTTCCAGCACCAACCTCAAATAGAATGTACAGATTCTCTTACACCAGGGTCCTTCACCAAAAGAGATGAATTTCCAACATCAAGTTGCACATACCATGTGCAACTCGTCTGGTGCCTAGGTCCTGTAGCACAGGTGGTATTTTTAGAACCATGCTTTGGCAACATGTGCAGCGACTCTTGCTCCATGGTTCTGCACTGCTTGTTAGCTAGAGGGACCCATCTCCTATCACCTGATATCCTCCTTAAGGAGTTTTGTAGTGGAGTACCTCTGGGGAGACCTGACCCCATGAACAACTTTCACTGGTATAACAGTGGGTGGATATCTAGCAAGTTTCTCAGGCACAGAGGCTTCACTGCCATCCAGTGATCCATGCCAGTGCCCTGTCTGACAAGGTCTGAATCTCTGCCCTGGGAATGAGGGAGAGGTCTTTCAGGGGTGCTTTGTCTCAACCTTAGGAGTAATGGCTGCTTCTTTATATAAGCTAGTTGATAATAATGCATTGCCATGTTTATTTATTGCTAGATTCAATTTTCAAAAAAATTTAAACAAAATGTTTCTATAGTATATTGCTCTGTGGTTTACCCTCTTGGAATTTCTGTTTTGGAGGCCATGGTAAACCTGACTTTATAAAATGAAATATGATTTCTTTCCTCTTCTTCTCTTTTCTGCGGGTATCAATGTAAAACTGTTACTATTTCTTTCCTCAAATACTTGGTACAATTTGTCATTGATGGATTTTAAGTTTGTTTTTGTTGTTGTTTGGTAAAATTTTTAACTAAAAGAATCTAAGTTTATCCACATACATAGAAATTTACAGATTGTCTTTTCATCTCACCTAACCTATCATAGTTTCTGTCCTTTAAGGCATGTCCCCATTTCATCAAAGCTATGTAATTTATTAACATAAAGTTGTTTATTATATTTTATTATCACCCTGTTGATGTCTATAGGATCTGTAGTGATGTACACTTTCCATTACTAATATTTGTAGGTTGTGCCACCTCTTTCTTATCCTGATCGGGCTGTCTACAGATTTATACACCTTTATTGGTCTTTAAATGACCATGATTTGGTTTCATTGATCTGCCCTATATTTTTCTGTTTTCAAGTTTATTTATTTATTTATTCATTCATTCATTCATTTATTTTAAGAGATGAGAATCTTGCTATGTTGCCCATTCTAGACTCAAACTCTTGGGCTCACATGATACTCCTGCCTCAGCCTTCTGAGTAGCTGGGACTACTGCACGTACCACCATGCCTGGCTTGTTTTCAATTTTATTGACTGCAGTTTTTTGTTTATTATTTTTTCTCCTAGTTTTTATTTCCAACAAAAACAATATTGGTGTATTCTGTTTCCTCCTCTGAAAAAAGAGGATAGTAATAATTTCTTCACATGGTTGTAAAGGTACAAAAAGTAATATATGTATCATATATGTATTGTGTTATATCACACATTGTCAGATCAAGTAAAATAATTCAACAAATAGAAACCATTCCTAATAACTATAACTATCATCATTATCACCATCATCAACATCTTCATCACCTACTTCTATTTTTTAAAATAACTTTATTAAGATATAATTTATAAATCATAAAATTCACCTGTTTCAGGCATACAATTGAATGATTATTAGTAAACATACCAGTTGTGCTAGCATCCCTATAGCTCAGTCTTAGAACCTTTTCCTTTTTTTAATGTTTGATTCAAATTTCCTTTTTTTAAAATTCATTATTTTTTTATTTCAATATATTACAGGGGTACAAGCATTTAGCTTACATATATTGCCTTTGCACTGCTTGAGTCAGAGCTACAGGCGTGCCCTTCCCCCAGACAGTACGCATCACACCCATTAGGTATGAATATATCCATCCCCTCTTCCCTCCTCCCACCTGCCTGACACCTGATGAATGTTACTTTTATGTGTGCATATAGGTGTTGATCAGTTAGTCCCAATTTGATGGTGAGTATATGTGGTGTTTGTTTTTCCATTCTTGTGATATTTCATTTAGGAGGATGGGCTCCAGCTCTATCCAGGATAATACAAGAAGTGTTAGTTCACCATTATTTTTTGTGGCTAAATAGTACTCCATGGTTTACATATACCACATTTTATTAATCCACTCATGTATTGATGGGCACTTGGCTTGTTTCCACATCTTTGCAATTGTGAATTTAAAAAATATAGCTAAGAATTTTATCTAAATTATCCTCAGGTAATCATGGTATGTGAATTATAATTCATCAAGGGGCAAAAGTGTTTATAAAATGCAGGCATATAATTGACTTCAAGGACAAAAAGTTCTAGTTTGGCAGATACTAGGTTATATTAGGTCTCCTGTGATATCTCACCTCTAGTTTGACATCTCTGTGCTTCCTTAGATTTTCTTTTATTGTATCAAAATACCTGGAACAACTCTAAATATCACTTCAGCCCAGGCCTTTATCCAAAGAAGGAAGGCAAAAGGTGGAAAGAAAATTGACTTTGCTAACTAATGTTCTCATTTTTTAAAATAAGATTCTGAAAACCTTTGTCAAAAATCTCTCTCAACACACTCTTCATTAAGTCTTAAGGGTTGAACTAGTCCTGTGCCACCACTGGATCTACTACGAGGTAGAGGGGGAAAGTATTACCAATTTTGGCTTAGATTAATAGTGCTTCAATGTCTGGGACTGGGTACAAGGATGCCAGGCAGAATAAGATTTCTATTAAAAGAAAATGGGCTCATTTGGTGGTCAAATAATAGTGTCTACTATACCATAAGTGGGGATCAAACTATTAACTATTGAAGATTAGTTAATTCTGAATTAACTAATTGAAAATTACTTATTCTGAATTATGAGTGAGTTTACTTTTTATTCATTGATTTAGGTATTCATTTCTTAGTTTTGTGTGAAATACTAAAATATTGGGAAAGAAAACATTGTAATTTTATTCGATATTGTAGAACAAAAGTCAGGCAAAGTATGAAGTATATTTTTATTTTTTCCACATTAACCATGTGGATAATTGCTCCATTTAGTTTTAGTTTTGTTTCACTCCAAAATTGATCTTGTTTAGTTTAAGCATCGCTGCATGTGTGTGTATATATGCTTTTGTGCCTATGAAAAATGAATTACTAATGTATCTGTCATAAATGATATTGAATAGGTATCAGCAATAAAATATTATTTTCTTCTGTTTAGATAGGTTTCTTTAGTATATTCTTCATCTTGTTGTGGTAGAGAGATGTACTTTCTGAGACATAATTACAGAATTCCATAAAGGATTATTAAATGCAAAAATCTGATTTTCAATATAGCTATTCATTTTGCTTGCATTTTGCTATTCTACAGAGCAAAGAAAAAATATTTTCAAGAAAGAGTCATAGTGTACATAGCACATTTGGAGGAATTGTGATGCTATATCTACAAAGTAATAAAATAAGAAAGTTGCCATGAATTGAATATCTTCCTATTATTTACTAAACTAGTAAAAATAATTTTTGTTTTACTGGAGTGTTGTAGCTTTTTTGACAAATTAATTCATGATTGCATCCATGACTATTCTTTTTTTTTCCTTTTATTTCAGAGCATCCATGACTATTCTTAAAGATGACAATATCTATCAATATTTTCAAAGTTAGTAAATTTTTCAAAACACCACTTTAACAGATCATTCATAATAAAATTACCTGAATACAACATTATTGACCTACACATTTAGAAAAGATCTGGTAAATATATAGTTAGTGTTTTAAATATCTTTAAACATAAAAAACCTGATATGCTATATTATCCTAGTATTTTCAAGTCATTATGTACCTGAAAGCTAACTTATAAGTAAGAATGCAAAATAAATAAAACTGCTTTCAAAAGATTTAATGATGCTATAAATACTTCTTTTCAAGATTAAAGATATTTTCATAAATGGTTTCCTTAAAGCTGAATGCTAGAAATTACGTCATTAAACTTAAATTAAAATAAATTTTCTTTTAACTTAAACTATTTCATTCTTCAAAAGTAAATATTGTTATTTTAAATTATGTGATAAATTGCTTTCTTTTCATTATTAAAAATGAGATATTACTTCCACTGAAATGCAAGTGAGGCTTCTAAGCCGGGGCCTACGGAAAGGGAGTTTATTGAAGAAAGGATACTGGGAACACATTGATTTGTGAAGCTAAATGTTGAATATTGGTGTAAAATCACTATTTGCATGTGGAACTGATGGTGTGTGCCTTTAAGAAATAAAATATTGCAAGAAGCTTAATAAATGTGGAACTGCTGAGCTAAAACTAATAATGATGACAATAATAGGTATGACAGGCATAATGATAATCATGTATATTTGCAACAACCTTATGGCATAGATAACATTAAAGCTGCATAATTATAAGTAGTTGGCTTAGTTCTGGTACTTTAGTCCTAACTTAAGCAGCATGATTATATTACTACAAAACAATAAACACAAGTAATGCATATGAAAATTGCTTTGGATAGAAATTTGGGACCATGAGTGAGTCACTATTTTAATTTTGGTTGGAGATATTAATGTAATATATTTCTTAAATCTACTCTAGTGGATAACACACATATACTAAAAATCATGATATTTTATAGATATGGAAGAAAATGTATTCCAGACAAACTCTTCAGTACTAAAGAACAAATTTCTAAAGCAGATAGTTGATGGATCTTTAGTTCTCAGGGACCCCTCAGGAGAGGGAGCTGTTTTGAACTATCAGTTCTAGTTAGCAAAAACATCTCCTTCAGTTTCAAACAATTCCTGCAATTCCCTTCTATATCTATATAGATAGAAAATATTTTGTTGTCCACATTTGACTGAATACTCCAAAATTATATGGTGATTCAAAATAAATCCTTTCAGGATAAAAATTTAAAAGTGCCCAAGATACCTCACTGCCATATAGACACAATGATTCTGTCTCCTTGATCTTTAACCTTCCTCTCATATTCTGTGGAGCCAAGAGCTCTCAAGTTATATTTCCTACAGAGTAAGTGTCAGCAGAATTGGTGATGTTATTAAGAAAGTTGGCACAGAAAGCACAGCCTAGAGGACAGAGCTGTCTTTTTGTCTATACGTTATCATTGAAAGTTTGAAGCATATTAGTTGTCTAGTTTGAGATCTTCCAAATGCAGAACCTGTCACAAGGATTTGTGTTTAAGAGTTTTATTTGGGAGGTCATGTCAAGTACTTCTTGCAGGGAGTGGGAAAATGAAACAGGAAGTAAGAAAAATAGAGTTTCATAATTGGCAGGTTGCCTACATAAGAAACTGGAACTCCATACCACTAATATACTATTTAGAATAAACAAAAATTTGTTATGTAAGAAGCAAAGAAGCTAGACTGTTTATCTACCAGCTCATAGACTATATTGCTTAAAAGATACTCCTAGGCATTAAAACCTCTGCACATGCAGGCAGACAGGAACAACATCTGAGTACATTCCAATGGCTAAAAATCACCCTCAAACAGAGGAAAGGGTGTGCCTGTATTATGATATCTGTCTATATAGGATCTCCAAAGTGGGTGGGTAGGAGGAGTGCCCACTCAGATTCACATAGGCTCCATATTAGGTCCTCTGTGTCTTGTCCCTGGTTTTTTAAAGTAGTGGTAAGTCACAATTTCTTTAAAAAAAACCATACAGTTGGAGAAAAAAGTTTTCTTTTTCCTCATACAAATCTTGTGGGGCTGGTAACACTCCAGGACAGCTGTCTTCCATGTAGTGATTCAGCCTTTTAGTCTTTGATGTTGTGTTCTTTCCTGCTCGATGTGAGGTCTTGCTGGGAAACTGCGACAAGGAAAAGAAAACAAAGAAGAGCTCATATGTGACCTGGTAAACCTAGAACCAGAAATGGCTTATTTAATTTCTGGACAAAGACAATTGGAAAGAGATGATATCAAAGCTATTCCTAAGGCCAAGGAACAGGACACTTAATTACAGACCACCCAGACCCCATGTCATGAGAGGAAGAGGAGCATCACATCTAGGGAGCATTGGAAGTCACTGTGATAAAGATTTTCACATTGTTTTATTTTCAACTTGAAAGTAATTCCAAAATTAAATGAGAATAAATAGAGGAACTTCTAAAAAAAATGTAAGATAACAGCAAAGTCTTGGAGTAGATCCTTGCTTTGCCAAAATAAAACTATTTTAAAAATATCACACTTATTTTTAAAATTTAAATTTAGAACAGGCATTAACAAATAAGTAAGAAACTAACAAAAATAAGAACATGACTATATACAGGGATTTATTAATACAATAAGATCCAACTGTTATTTTAGACTATTGAGGAAATTACATGTCATTCAATACATACAGGTGGGTACTTGGTTAAAATTTGGAGAAAACATCAGAATTATAATACAATATATTCCTCATGATTTCATTAATATAGAAACTAAAACACATGTGCAATCAGAATACATATCAATATTTTACTTTTGCCAAATAGAGAAATTTTCCGAGATATAAACAAAGAAATCACAATTTTGACTCATCAGTATAGAAACTTGACAATGGAAAACACCTGAAACAATTTAAATGACGGAGATTTGATGATGTCATTTGTTTCAATTACTTTCTGATCTGTATGTTTTTTACATGTATTAATCATAAAATATATCAGTATCATTTTTTAAAATATGAAGAACTACAAAGCAATGACAATTTTTTAGAGCAATCAAGACTTATTAAAAGAAAATATCTAAGAAAGCATGAATAGGTGTGAGGAAGTGTCTAAGTTAGTGAATAATTTAGGAAAGCAAAAGCTTTAAAACTAAGTAATGAAAATTCATATTTTTCTTCTGACACTAAATAGCATTTGTGCTCTGGCAAGTCACTTAAATATTTCCAGAGCATACTTTTCCCATCTTAAATGAGACAATTGATTTGCACTGTAGTGATTTTAAGATGTAGTAAAAACAACTTTAATGAAACCATGGCATCTAATAGAAAAAGAAGCTGATCTCTGGCAGCAAAAATAGAATAGAGGATCTTACTTAACAACTATCAAGAGCTTTGCATGAGCCAGTATAAATGGGGCATTTTGCAGTTCCTTCTAAATTGCATATTTAGAAAGCTGTACTCAAGCATTAAAATACTAAAAGAAATTATTATCACAGAGAAAATCATCTTTTTAAAAATTATAATTTTTGCTTTATTTTCCCTATTATAACCACATTATAAATTGTGATAAAATAGCATTTTATTTTTATGTTCCAGGCTGAATTTTTCAATTAATAAAAACTATTAATTTCTCATATGACTTTATTTCATATAAATTTATCTTTCTTTTTTTAAATTCAAACTATCACTAAAAATATATATTCAGGAATCTTCGGAAATGTTTTATCACTTCCCTCTGAAGTGAGGGCCAGAAGTCACATCTGAAATGTTTCATGTAGTCAGCATTTTTGTGTTTATTTACTTTTTATTCACAGTTAAGGAAAGAGCAAAATCAGCAGTACAAAAACAAATGATTACAAATAAAAAGTAAAAGGAAAAAATATTCGTTGCTATTTAAAATGATTTTTATACATCTTCTTTTAATAGGATGTACATTTGATTGAGTTTTGTCTTGAATTTTATTGGGCTAACAGTTATTATAATATTTTTTGCTATCATTTAAAAAGATATTTTGAATTTTTACATTTTCTATAAGACTGAGAATACCTCTCTCTTAAAGTGGTAACTGCTGTTTCAAAGCAAGGTAATTTGGAAAAACAAAAACAAAGCTGAATAAGTCATTTATTGCTGCATAGCAAACTACTGTAAAACTTCGTAGCTTAAAATGGCAAATGTTTATCATCTCACCCAGTTTCGGACAGTCAGGAATCTAACAGCAGCTGGGCTGGGTGGTTTTAGCTCAGAGTTTGTAACAAAGTCACAGCTGGGGCAGCAGTGATCTCAAGATCTAACTGCTGCTTTAGAATCTGCTTCCAAGATTGCTCACCTGATTGTTGGCAGGCCTCCGTTTCTTGCTGACTCTGCCTGGAAGTTTCTTCCTCACCCCATGGGCCTCTTCATATAGCTGCTCAGAAAATGACAGCTTATTTCTTCTAGAAAGAATAATGGGGCAGAGGAAGAGAGCAGTATTCTGCCATATGCTATTTAGCACATTGACTAACCCTTGTAAAATACGAGAGGGACTATTTAAAGGTGTGAATGCCAAGGAACAGGAATTTTTAAGGCCATATTGGAGGCTAGTTATCATAGCCCTTCCTGGTCTTAATGATTTATGTCCCTTCTTTAAGCAAAATACACTAACCTCTTCAGAAGGCCCTCCTAATGCCTTCTCCCATTACAGCATCAGCTCAAATCCAGAATCTTGTATCTAAATTGGGTCCAGTAGTGAACAGGGCTCCTTCGGTGTGGTTCCTTAATACAACCCCTTGAACACAATTCTTCTTGACCTGTAAAACTAAAGTGATAAGTTGCCGGCCCCCAATGTATCATGATAGAATTGGCATAGATAACCTGTTCAAGAAAGGGATAAAATGGAAGGAAAAGGTAGCCATTTGACCGATATTATTCCAAAATTCAGCCAGGCAAATGCTGAACATTCTGTGATTATGTCTCAAGGCCAGCAGATAATTTTTCTGGTTTCTCAGTTCCATCTCTGCATCTTCCTTCCTTTTTCATGAAAGGTAGCGTGGATTCCTTTTCAGTCTGCTTACTGCCAGTAGAATTTTGTGGATCAAAAGTCCTCTTTTTGTTTTGTATTATCTATGTCCTTTTCAGTTCCATATGGTAACATTTTTGAATACAAAAGTTTGTAATTCTTCTTATTGAGGTCCATACTGTTAGATAAAAGCCACATTCACAATCTCTCGGAGCTGAACCCTTCTTTACTTTGCATTTCATCTGGGAAGGCTGAGGGACAATGATCTTATGCTTCTTAAAACTCTAACGTTGGATTATAGGGAAACGTGAGGTATATGTCTCATCTCTTTGGAAGGCTTTTGTCTGACACAACCTTTGATCTTTCTGAGGTCTAAACAAAAGATGTTTTAGTCACACCTTCAGCTTTCTCTTTGGTCTGTGTTTTCCTTGGAGTGTCTTAGATTTGATCTTTCCTCAGAATTGTAGCATCCTTTGCCAAATGAAAAGACTGAGAATTTTCAAAATCAGCAAGTGTTAATATTTTGTTTAACAGTCCTTAACTTTTTCATCTCACTCCTTTCACACATTACTGTGAACAAGAAAAAGAAATCAGACGGCACTTTCCAGGCTATCTATGATTGCAAATCTCATGGAGAGATGACTCTCCACACATCTCTGGTGTTTTTGCATCTTGACATATTTCCAAGGATGTGTGCATGATGGGCTTGGGAAACAGAGACAATATCGCCCTCCAGAATTTGCAGCCTAGGATAGTAAAGATCATGTCTCCTTCTGTTGTGAATATTTTGTAGGTTTATGTATTAGTTTTCTATTGCTGCTATAACAAACTTGGTTGCTTGCATTTATACATGTATACATATAATTTTAAAAATTATTTTTAAATTTTATATTAAAAGTATATTATATAAAAGTAATTATATATATATATATTACTGTGTGAGTGTATATATGTATGTACATCTTACATTTCTGCAGGTCAGAAGTCAGAAATATGTTTCACTGGACTGAAGTCAAAGTGTCAGAATAGCTGCATTTCTTTCTGAAGGCTCTAAGGGAGAATCAGTTGTCTGGACTTTTGCAGCTTCTAGAGGCTACTTGCATTCCTTGGCTCATGGCTCCATTCCATCTTCAAAGACATAAATGTTAACAGTTGGTCCAGTCTTTCTCATCCTACCTTACTCTACCATTGACTGTCTTGCCTCCCTCTTTCACTTATAAGGACCCTGTTGTTACACGATAATCTCCCCATATCAAGGTCCGTAATTTAGTCACATCTGGAAAGTTACTTTTGCCATGTAAGATAACATATTCACAGGTTCCAGGGATTAAGGCATGGACACCTTTGAGAGGCCATTATTCTGCCTACCACAGTCCAGTCTTTGGAACCCAAAGTCATTCCACAGAAACATGTCCAAATTTTCAACATCAGTTCAAGTCCAAAATCTCATCTATGTCTCATCGGCTTGAAGTCTTAAATCTCACCATCTAAGTCATCTAAACAGGTACGAATGTGGTTCTGGGGATAATCTGCACTGGGACAAAATTCCATCCCATATGTGGGCCTGCGAAACTACAAAATAAGTTGTCTGTTCCCAAAATACAATGGCGGGAAGGGGTAAAATAGCAGTTATAGACATTCTTATTCAATATAGGAGATAATGGAAGGAAAACAATTCATCAACATGTCCAACAATTTTGAAGTACAGCTGGGTACACATTAGATTTCAATATTCTTTGGTTCTTGGTTCTACTCTCTCAGCTTATAGTTTTTCTGGCCTCAGAGCTTTCCTTTGTTTTTTAGAAATTTAGCACATGTTTGCAGCTGAGTAATTTTATCTGTCTGTTTCCTGGTTGTAGAATTTTCAGAAGTCAATGTCTTCCTATTATTTCATCCTCTCTCTCTGAGCTGTCAGAGTTTCAGCTGGTAAAAATTTTTCAATACTCTTGTGAGTCTCCCATGCATGTCATGGGTATTCACTCTATTAGACAAGAGGCTATTCCACAGATATTTCCTGAATTCATTTCTATTCTTGGCTTCTGTCCAAATGGCTGAGCAATTCCCTGATTCTCATGCCTAATCTTTTCTGTGTGAATGAGCACTGCAACCATTAGTTCCTTCTTAGGTACTAAAAAAAAAATTTCCAGTCACATACTTCTTTCTAGAGTATGCTTCCCGGATAGTGAACCACTTAATTTAGCATCTTTTGCAATCTGGATAGGCTGACAATTTCTCAAATCATCAAGTTCTGGTTTCTCCTACTTCACAGTTCTTACTCTGTGTATCTCTTTCCTCCCACAGTTTATTATAAGCACCAAGAAACAACTGGGTCACATCTTTAAAACTTCCTTTGGAAGTTTTCTCAGCTAAACCATTCAAGATCATCTTGTACAAAGTTTGCTTTCCGCATAATTGCAGGACACCGTTAAACTAAACCTTCTGCCACTATGTAACAAGTATCTCCTTTCCCCCAGTTTCCAATAACACATTTCTGATTTTTATCTGAGCCCTCACTTGCAACACCTTTTAATGTCCTTATTTCTAACCAGAGTCTTCATACAATAATTTAAGAGTTCTCTGAAGTGATGTATGATTTCTAACACTATGATCATCACTTTTTTTCTGAATTTTCACTAGCAAAGACTTAAATGTTCATATTTCTACTAACAGTCAATATAAGCCTGTCTAAACTTTTTCTAGGGTGATCATCAAGATTTCTAGCCTCTGGCCATTTTCCAATTCCAAAGCCACATGCACCTTTTTAGATATTTGTTATAGTAGCACACAACTTCTAGGTACCAAAATCTGTAATAGTTTTCTAAGGCTGTTATAACAAGTGCCACAAACTTGGTGATCTAAATCAACATAAGTTGATGATCTTACAGCTCTGTAGGACAGAAGCCCAAAATGTGTCTCACTGGGTGAAACTCAAAGTGTGAGCAGGGCTGCACTCCTTTCCGGAGGCCTGAGGGGAGAATTTGTTTTCTTGCCCTTTTCAGCTCCATCTTCCATCCTCAAAGCAGCAATGGCCAGCAAGTTCTTCTCACGATGCATCACCCTGACATCGACTTTTCTGCTTCCCTCTTTTACTTCTCAGGACCCTCCTGATTACATTGTGCCCACTTGAATATTTCAGGATAATCTCTCCATCTCAATATTCTTATCATAACTACACCTGCACAATACATTTTGCCATGTAAGGTTCTAGACATTAGCACACAGACATCTTTGGGGGGAGACATTATTTTGCCCACCACAGTTTGCTAGCAGCTCTTTCATAAGATCATGGCTTTTTAAGCACTTCCTCAGCTGTGACAAAACTCCTTTCATGTGCAACATCTTCGTGAGCCACTCTGCATTACCTCAAGGGAAGATGAAGCAAACATGAGACTTGTGCTGCATGCCATATTTCGAGTAAAAATGTCTCTGTTTCTGACCTAGGAGATCGATGTCTTTTGCTAGCATCAATGAAATTGTAGCAGCCTCACTTGCTAGCTTGCAAAATAGGGTAAAATTTCAAATGTTTCACAGTATATTGACTGCCTTAGCTGGATCACCCGTTAATATACGTGGTATTGAACTATAGCTACGTGTCGTTTTGCTAAACTTTCTGCCACCACATCACAATGATCCCCTTTCTCTAGTTTCTAAAAACATTTATCTTACTTTTCTTCAACCCTTCATGCACGGTCATATCAAAGAGTATACGACTTCTGTTAACAGCTTCCTCCAAGCACTTTAGGTTCTCACTATAATTCTTCCCAAGGTCTGCTTTGTAGTTTCAAATTCACTCCAACATTTCAAGTTTTTTTCCTAGCATCTCGCTTCCATTTCCAAAAAGATAATTAGTTTTCTTTTGCTGTGTAACAACATACGCTGCTATGTCTTAACATGTAGCAGATTAAAACAACACATATTTATTTTCTCATACAGATTGTGAGGAGCAAGATTAAGATTCTAAGATGAAGTCTTAGTTGAGCTCTTCTGGCTCTGGATATTTCATGAGACGGCAGCCAAACTGTTGGCTGGTGATTCGGTCACCTCAAGTGTCCTTCAGATGGGTTTTGCCAGACATCATTTCCTCGGTGGCTCTTGGCTGCCACAGAGTATGTGATGAGGGCACGGATGAAACAAGAGCAAGAGAGAGAGAACACTCAGTAAGAAAATATTAGTATTTTATAACTTAATCTTAGCAGTGACGTATTTCACTTTTGCCATGTGCTACTTGCCATACAGACCAACCAAAGTATGCTGCAGGTAGAAATTACCAGGTATTGAGATCACTGAGGGTTCTTTTTAAGGATGGGTACTATAAACTCTATTCTTTGACATGATTATATGAAAACTGTTCCTAACTATTTCTATATCAAAAATGTTGATTTTTAAAATAATATTATTACACAAAAAACATCTAAATCTATCAAATAATATTTTGTTTTGTATCTAAATAGAAGAAATTATATCTTATACCTAGGCCAGTTAATTTTTTTAAATTTGGGGATCATAAATGAAAGAATAAGTATTTAATTATCTGTATTAGTATATTTGTGAATGGAATAATCTAAAAATAAATACACTGATAATATTAGATGGAAAAACCCAACTGAAAGTCTGAGTAACATGACTCGTGGTGTATGAGAATAGTTATATTTGTCGTTGGCTGGATGACATACCTTCAGCTCCATGATGTAGCTCATGGTCATCTCTCCAAAGTCATCTATTTTCATCTCCCCTCCACTCACTCTGTCCTCCTTGATAATCTCTAAATCCAATAGATACATTCCTGTCTCAGGTCTTCTGCTCTGACTGGCTTCTACGTGTAATGCTCTTTCACAAACATCCCTGTAACTTCTCCCTTCACCTTTTCAAATCCTTGATCAAATGGCCTCTTCTCAGTGATCAGAGTCCCTTAGAATTCATATTAACTGGACATGTACAGCTAATTCCTAATCCCTGCCTCAACTTTTTGCATGTACTTATAACCCTCTAAAATACTATACAACTTGTTTATTTTATTGTCTGTCTCCCGTATTAACATGCAGTTTCTACAAGGTAATGTTTTTTGTCTATGTTCTTCGCTCAGGTCTCTCTGGCAGTTGGAATACTGACTGAAACTTAGTGAGAACTCAAAGAATGACTAATGAGTGAAGGAATATATGGAGCTTCTTGAGGTCATAGGCTAGCGAATTAATCTACAGATTGGGTAGTGCATACTGGCTGTTTCCTTTGTCCTAATGAGTAAATTGTTATTTTGAAATATAAGAAAGTGGAATTAGTTAGAAACTTAGATAATCACTGCATATTTATTTGAAAATACTGGTTGTCTTCTTGGTTGTTGTCACATTGGGAGCTATTAAGGAATCACAGGACTATTTTAGATTATCATCGTAGCTCCAATATTCATATTATCAATTAATATCAAATGACTGTTGCTGAACTATAAAAAAAAAAAGTTGATGATTTCAGTTTTAAAAGTCATTCCATGAATTTTTAGCACAACTTTAAAGCCATGGACAGAAGTTATATTCTATAGTGACTTGAAAAGCTGTATAATCCAGGTGATTTTTAGTTTCCCATAGAGCTCGAATTGTTATTAAGGTTATATGATAATAAACTCTATTTTTCCTATTGAGCATCATGCCAATATGTGATTTTTTTCAGTTAATGGGATTTCTATTGTATTTTGTCGTAACATTTGCCAATCCAATATCTCCTTTATGCAAAGGAAGATCAAAGGGCTTTTTGCTGTCTGATCTCTAGTTCTTCAAACATTCTTGAATGACATTTCTCATTACTTTCTGAAAATACCCAAGGTAAGACATGATGTCTGCAATAAAATATAGATCACTTCATGCCAAAAAAAATCAGAGTAGCAAAATTGTTAATTTTATGTTTGCCAGAACTATTGTCAGCAATTCTGTTACCACTTTAAAAGAAATGCTTAGTTCGTATGATATTTTAGAACTATTTTCTCTTCCTCCCTTAGATTCTGCTAAAGATCAATCCAATTCACAACCCACTTTTCAAGCTAAGCTCTTGTATCTTCTAGAGACTGTTTCAATCTACAACCATAATTTTCCTTAACGATCATCAAATTATTCCTTCTTTGGCCAGTGGAAACCTCTTCCAATTGCCTCCTGAGTCCTTCAGTCATGGCACTGTTATCGGGTATGAAAAGATGTTCTAGGCACACATTGGACACTTTCTACCTTGGACTTGGATCAACTATACTTTAACAAGCTGTGCTTTTCCTTAGTGGGAAATGACATTTCAAGGTGGCAGTGTAGGCACTAGGGATGCTTACTGCTACTGGTTTTATTATCGTTTCTGGCCATTTTCAGTTACAGCAATATATGGAAAAAAATCAACCTCTGACACTGCCAATTGCAATTCAGGACTAGAGATTTTTACTTAATGTCTCCTACCTTATAAAAAGATACCTTTTTGACTATTTTAATAATGTTTAAATTATTCATTTTTGTTCATGTTTTCCAATTAACAGTCATGTAAGTACATCACTAGATGTGTATCCATCTGCGTATGCTTCCTGTTGAAGAACTTACCACTTGTAAATTAGGCTTGCAAGAAAATTGAGCTTGACTCTGATTTTCTCAACTCAATTATCCATTTATTAATATAAAGAATCTTATTAACATACAGCATATAGATACATAGATGAATCTAGAATTGGGAAACTCTACAGAACAAATATGATGTTTTTTCAACAGGTTAATTACAAAGAAATCTAAAACAGTTTCTTTAGACAGCTAAATGATATTTTAGTGGAATACAGAATTGAAGAGCTAAACTACACTGTTAAGTGGTACACAAATGGGTGGTAAACCTAAAAAGAAAAGAAAGGAAGTATTTACTATAAAATCACACTAGTTGTTGCTCTTAGGGAGAGAGGAGTTGTTATTGGGAAGGGGCATGTGGCAGGTTTCTAGAGAAACTCACAAGGCTCTATCTCTTGTCCTGACTTTTTTTTTTTGAGTGGCTTAAATAACAGAAATTTATTGTCTCATAGTTCTGGGGGCTGGAAGTTAAAATTCAAGGTGTCAGCAGGGTTGGTTCTCTCTGAAGGCTCTGAGGGAGTATCTGTTCCATGCCTCAGGCATTTCTGGGCATGTAGATGGTGTTCTTCCTGTCTCTTCATATCATCTTCCCTCCATGTGTGTCTCCTGTCCTGACTTTTTACATTATAAGACTTCAGCAAATTATGGATTTGTATTATCAATTTACTGTATTGTAATGATACTTACAAATACAAATTTAAAATAAGAAAAAAATATAATATGTTTAATCTAGTAAACTGTTCTTCATTTTATTAAGTGATACCATGTACCATTTATCTCTTATTATGGAAGGTGAGAAAATAAAGACACATTCATGCACTGCTGGTAATAATAAAATTAAAAATCACTTTCTGTGAGTCAACTTGACAAGATGTATCAGAATATTGAAATGATCATATGCCTTGACCCAACCATATCCCTTGAATTATTTTTCTTAATTTGCAAAAACATGGACGATTTGGAATCCTTATACACTGTTGGTGGGAATGTAGAATGGTGAGCCCCTATGGAAAACAGTATGGAGGTTCCTCAAAAAAATAAAATAAAATAAAACTAATATGATCCACAGACCCCACTTCTGGATATTTACCTACAGAAATTGAAATTAGTGCCTTGAAAAGATATTAGTACCCTCATGTGCATTGCAGCATTAGTCACGATAGTCAAGATGTGGAGAAAACCAAAATGCCCATCGATGGATAAATGGGTAAAAAAAAGTGATACATACATAAAGTGGAAGACCACTCAGCCTTTACAGAAAAAAAATCCTGTAACATGTGGCAACATGTATGAACTTTGAGGATATTATGTTAAATGAAATAAACCAGTCACAGAATCACAAATACTGAATGATTTCATTTATCTAAAATTCCTAAAACAGTCAACGTCATAGAAGCAGAGAATAGAATGGTGGTTGCCAGGGGCTTGGTGAGAGGAAAATGAGGAATTGTTGCTCAATAGGTATAAAGTTTCCTTTATGTAGTATGAATAAGTTCTAAAGATCTGTTGTACAACATAATACCTACAATTAATAATATCATATTGTATACTTTAGAAGATAGATCTCGAGTTAATTGTTCTTAACACACACACAAACACACATACATGCAAAGCAAACAAACATAAAATACAGACACAAAAAAACAATTAAAATTTTGGAGGAGATGGATACGTTTAACATCTTGACTGTGGTGATGGTATCACGGGTGTATGCATATGTCAAACTCATCAAAGTGTATATATTAAATATATTCATTTTAATATCAATCATACGTCAATAAAGCTAAAAATTTACAGAATTAAAAAAATTATTAACCATAAAATTGTTGATTATATATTGTAACATATATAGTATAACTATATTATGTATTTAGATTATAGAGTGTAATTAGAAGTAATATAGGTACTTAGAAGTTGGGAATTTATTGCATTCTTAAAATTACATTATGCAATAAAATCTTTCAACAAATTTAGACAATGAAAAGAATTGCTAGAAATATCATTTTCAATGAAAAACTCCAAAGCATGTTTTATGTGAAGTATGATTCTCATTTTATAAAGTGTTGTGTGTATCTGGAAGTATGAAAATCTAATATTTAAGAGATTTAATGAGAGTGTACACATTGGTCGATCATGAATGAAATAATAAAAGATTCCAAAAGATTTCTTCCTCCTCATTTCTGCATGTTCTGAACTCCCTGCTATGGAACTTCATACGTGCCTAGTCCTGACCGGTCATATCCTCTTTTCCTCCTTTATTTGTTCTCTTTAGCAATTAATCTTTATCTTATTAGTGTTTAATTGCCTATTTTTCTTTCTTGTAGTCTCTTTGCAAGTTCCATGAGGGGAAGAGTTTTCTCTATTTGGTTCACTCTCCAAGGCTGCAATAGTGCCTGTCACACATTAGAAGCCTAACAAATGTTTGTTGTACTGATAAATATATGATTAAGCCTATATTATTTTTGTAATTTGAAAAGAGGAAATATTATTTTAAATGTCTATATAAATTCCAGAGTGATGGAAAATTCGTGGACATTGCAAATACACTTACAGTTAAATTAAACATCACTATGTTGATGACAGAAATGACCATGTATTGCTCTTCTTTCCACTTTTTACAGAAATTTTAACATTTTTCTCATTTCAATATTAAAAGCAATACGTTAGAAAGATTATAACTGACGTCTGTACTTAAGCATTGTCCTTTCCTAACCTAATTTTACTTTTCAAAAGAACTCCACTTTCTGGCCACCTGGTTTTCAAACATTACCCTCATATGGAAAAATTGTCATTGACATACGCTTTACATTTATTTTCAACTGCAGCTGAATTGTATCAAAGAACGTCTCATGTTTCTAGTTTATGGCAGGAATGTAACAGACAAAATACCACTTGTCTAAAACATTCTGTGGTTTTGTTGTCTCACTAAATACATTTATGTTGAAATCACAACACCTTTTAACAGAGGAAATAAGAACTGTGCATTTTATATTATTTGACAAGGACATGACATTACGTGTTCAGAGTAACTTTGTGAACTGCATATTCAAAATGGGTTTATTTTATAATGATTAAGTTTTCCTTTCAAATATATCTTTGCTGCTTGAATAATGTAACTATTAATATAGGAAATCATAGTTATTTCAGAAAAGAAAACTCAGCTATTGTGAAAGTACAGAGACGCTCACTCCATTAACCTTTCTGTCCTTGGAAATCAGACTGACTTATTGTGCAACTTCAATTAGCTTGTCAAATAAATGCACTGCCACTACAATTCTTTTCTTAGTTCAGTTTTAGGAAACAGGGTGTGCCAAGAACTGAATAAGCATTATAATTTTCTTCTCTGGGAGAAATATTGGGCAATGCATATTGAAGTAATATTTAAAACTGAGGATATTTTTTAACCAAATGCAACATGAATGATAATAGACTTGGCTTCTGATTTAACATTTCTTTTTATTTTTCTTTTAAGTATGAAGATTATGTAGCCCATTTAAAATTGAATGGAGATGGTATTTTCTTGTTGCTGGCTACATATGAAGTAAAAAATTGACTAGCTTTTGTTTCATGCAGCTAAATCACATATATTATTGGCCATACATATATAATATAACAAAAGCAAAAAAACAGATGAGAAATGGAATTATTGATATAAGCATGGGAGGAGAGTCAATTAGACATCTGATTCTTTAAATGGCCACAAGATATTTAATTGACTGGCCATCTTTAAAAAGCGTATCCCATTCTATAGGGGTAAATGTTTTTATCTTCATTGTCAATTTATGTAAAATACAAATAATAGCAAACATCTTCATCTTTCTTTATAACACGTTTGAAACTTACCTAGCTACTGTTCACTTTCAGCTACATATTTGAAAATAATTTAGACACACAATTATTTTAATAAATATTCCTTAAAATATATTTCTTTACACCAAACAAAAAACTGGTTCATATCTTTTATTCCCATATCCAGATATGATAGTGAAAAAATATACTTTCCAATTGAAAATGTGTGTGAATGAGTAATACTGTTTAGAATATGATCAACAATATCGGCATATTTTAAAAAATAAAGATTATGCAAAGTCAGATTTAAGATATAACCATCATCTCTACATTTGTTTCTTTTGTTATAAATGCACACTTCTAAAATTCAAAGAAATGGCTCCTTCTCTAATAGAATCAAACAGAGTTTATTTTCTGACATTTCTTAGTGTATCAATAATTTAAGTCACTTCTTTTGTAATTTTATTTGTCCCAGCAACACTTTATACCCCATCACTTTCTACATGATTTAACACTTTTGTGTCATTCTCAACTCTTAGTCTGATCTGAGAGTCGTTCACTTCCTGTTCTGCAGGACAAAAAAAATCCAAGTTAGAGTGGAATTCAGTCTGAACACATGTTAGGAAATAATATCTTGATGTTGACATCATGTAGAAATTTTATAAGCCTGTATTAATTTTTCTCTAATGATAAGGGTATATCTATATTTTGATGTTTTATATCCATATTTTTGCTTACACTTATTTTTATAAACATAAAGTCAATAAATTAAAAAGGATCCTTGTGTGATTATGCATATTTGCCAAAAGATATACCTATTGTGTTCTATTGTGTGTCTATTGTGGTTCTATTACAGAAAAAATACAGATTTCTAAGTGACTTCAGAAAGTTTGGAAATTGAGAACAATTTTTAAAAAACACATTTTCCTTGATTTCAATTCTGCAAACTCTCAAAAAAAAGCAAAAAATATTTTTTAACATAGTGACTTATGATTGCATAAGTAGTATCATAGCCTGAGTTATTCAGAAAACAGTGCCTCAGGCAGTGACTCATAAGCTACTATTTTATTAGGGAGTACAATCTCTGAGCCAGTAAAAAGGGATAAGGGGAATGAAGTAGAGAAAGTGGGACAGTCATTATTATTTTAGAATCCTGATCAGTAATACTGATTACCTGATTCCACTGACAATCCAAGAAACCAGATAAACTGCGTATCTAAATTGTGCAGGGGTGAGAAAAGGACAATTCTGTATTTTAGCTAAAAGTTTCCATCAGACAAATATTTTCATTAACTCCCCCACATTCCAAAGTTGTGCATGGAGGCACTGAGTAGGGTCCTGTTGTGATATTGAATGGTAAGCGTTGAGAAAAGAGGGAAAAGCACAAAGGACATGTAAGGGGATGAGCATCTATCAGGTTGTGCTCCCATGAAACCAACTGCAGCCCGTGCAATATAACAGCCAGGACAAGAGAAAGGTGATGTCAACAGACCTGTAGTAAGTAATGAAGGAATGTCTGATATAGGGAGTTGCCTTAGCACAGACTCATAATATTCAACCATTGTCAAGACAAGATTGCATGATTGTAGTTTTCCATTAATAAGAATGAAAAAAGAAATTACCGTACTTGAAATGATGGATAGCTTTTTTTGTTCCAATAACACCTAGGTTATGTTTGAAAATGTCAAATAGAACAAATTAAGATATTATTATACATATTTTGACTTTAATTTGATTATCAGACATGAAGAGACACAAAATCAGCAGAGTTTCTCTCTGGGTCAAGTTTAACTATTCTTTTCAATCTTGATTTCTGTTTGTTCTTCAGAACAGGAAGGACCCCAGAAAGCTTTCAAACTAAATATCAGAAGAAAAAAAAGAAAACAAAGGTGAAAGTATGTAAAATGTCAGACCATGTCAATTGGGAAGAATAAAGGAAGAAAACCGACTTAACTGTCGATGTATTTAAAAACCATAGAAAAGAAATAACATTTGCCTATGTTCATTCTGAAAATGCATCAGAGTGCATATTTCTTAGGAAAAAGGAAGTTTATGGGTAAATGCTAACACTACCAAAATGTGGTTTTGTGCTAACACAATGACCTTGTCTTGTAGCATCAGACCAGGTTATTTTTCGCATTGTCAAGTAAAGAAGTCAAGCATGATATGAAAAATCTTAGTGAAACATGTTTGGTAACTGCCAAGTCTTTCTCAAACATTTTTGAAAGAACGAAATTTTTTTCCAAGCAACGTATTAACTGAAAGGTCTATGTATACAATGAACAAATGTAGCTTGTATAATGTTTGACAATACAACTGCCTTTCCTTTTTTAGAAAAGAATATCCTTCTTATTATTTTGTGACTCTGTTCTATGTTTTATTTGGTTGCCAGCAAGCACTTTACAAACATTAATAGAAAAGAAAAAAATAAAAAGCTTTGTCTATTTTCACAAAAATTGTCCATCATATTTAATAAAGGCAGGGCTTAGAATCATTTGCAATTATTTAGAAGCTCACATATGCGTTAATATATACAAAAGAATAGGAAATTATTTTCGATTTCTTTACACAGAAGTAGGAAGAGTTTCTGAAGGATACACTCGGAAGCATTTGATTTAAAAAGAAATCCCATACATTAAAAAAAAAACAAAACTAGAAGATTTGTTAGTGCAATGATTGTTGAGCCTTTTAACAATATAATTAGGTGAATATTTGATTTCGGGATTTACAGTTACTATTATGTATGTTGATGAAAATGCTTCTGTAAAATGATGGCTCTACAAGTAACACTTGATCAATGGTACAATGTTTTAAATTTTGATGGAAATGCTTCTTTCAACTTTAGTCAGGAAACTGTTTTGGCTTCTATATTAAGCCTTAAGATGCTAAAAATTTTTCTGAATTGTCAAATTAAATGCTTTGTGAAGAGAGCATATTACACTTAATATTTTTTCTTGCTTTTATAGATAGCAATGATAAAGTGTCAATGGCTAAATAAAATTTTATTTCCCTAAGGGCAAAGAAAATGAACAATATGAATTCAAAAATATATCTTGAAATAGCCTGGTGCTATATCAATAGCATAATTATTTTCTCATGTGGTAAAACAATCTAATACTTTGCTAATTAGGGTTCTTAGCACTTTTTTTTCTTTTTGCAATCAGCACAGAGAGTCAAAATGTATTTGATGTCAATGACATCATTTTTAATACTAAAGGCTATTTCAAATTTTAGCATTTAAAAATGGTAGAAAAATAGCATCTTCAGTAAAAGTTTCCATTGAAAAACAATTAAGGAGATTAATTAGAACTAATTTCTTTTTTTTTCTGCTTTCTATACTGTTTTGGTAGATAATGAAGTAAAAAATATATCCCTTGTTTTTATATTTGATCATAAAAAAGACCAAGGGAGAATGCCATAAATATATTTCATTAAAAAACTTGCTTGTATGAGTTTGTGTGAAGTTCATAAAGGTAATCATTATCAGATTTTCAAAATAATAAAGATAGTACAATAATCATATATATTTTCATATATACCTATATCTGCCTTTCTACCTATCTATCTACCCATCCATCTATCCATCTGATGATCCAACCTGTCTCCTCACAGAGGTTTGGGAACATACAGAGGCACAGTATCTCTGAATGTGGGCCTATCAGTGCAAATGATCAATCATCAGGCAGTAAGAGTCAAGTGAGCATGGGATTTCCCAAAGTTAGATTTCGGTTTTATGTTTTTCTGAACTTGGACAAGTGTATGACACATCTTTGTTATTCTAGTTCTTGTTCAGTCATGACTGCAGCTATAGCTACACCATGATGGTGACAGTCTGAGAGCAGAGGAGAATCCTCCCATGGTTTCTGTCTTTATAGATATTGTAATAAAGGAAGACATCCCAAACTATGTATGTGACTCTCAGTTATCATATTTATAATTTCCAACTAGATTTTAGTGTTATATATTTAAAAAATTAGATTAAATACATAAATTTACCAAAATATAATAATGGTGTTAAATATGAAACTATATATCTATATTTAACCATATCTGTTTGTCAATCTATTTATATTTCTATATTTTACCATTTCACGGTCCTTCATTTGTGCCTATTTCCTCAATTATAACAGTGTTCAGGAGAACTTCTTTCAATTTATAAAATAATATATCACACATCGCCTTTCAAAATATTAATAACATATTCTGGACCAATTAAGAGGAATGTGCAAGTTTACATTTTGATATTTAGCATGAATGTTATATTATACAAATATATAAATGAATCAGGCACAGAGTAGGATGAATTGCATACATAAAAGTATTCAGAAAACACTAAATATATAATCAAAAACAAATCAATGATGTGTATGTTGTACTATCAACAATAACATATTTTTAGGCAAAACATTTAATATAGTACTAATTATTTTTCATTTTCTTGTTTTGTTTTGTTATTAAGCAGAGAGACAATATTCATTTCCTAGAATATTGCATTTCTTTTATTGAACAAAAGATTAATATTATATAATATGTACATAAAGTTTCAAAACTTTTGTATTGTAATGTTTTTTGTTATTTGAAAAATATTCTGAACAATATATAACCTGTCACGTATACCAAGCACACTTCTACCTAAGGACCTTTCCACTTGCTGTTAGTTAGACATGAAAAACCTTTTATCCAGATTTTTTAGGGCTCATTCCCAAATTATAATCAAGTCTGTTCAAATATTGCCTTCTGATCCCAAATTGATGCACATAGTAATATGAGTATTTATAGGTCCAATCTTCCTTGAGAACCCTGTTTGAAATCATAGTCCCCATTACTTTCTGTCTCTTTATCCTGGTTTATTTTTCATAGAATATATAAAATATTGTTGGTACATTACATATCTATCTATGGTTTATTTCCACAGTATGACTCAGGGCTCTTAACAGTAGTCAATGGCAGTGACTTTGCTAGCTAAGTCCAAAAGAAGTTCTTTTTTAAAAAAGAAGAAAAACATCAGCTCAAAGAATTGTTTGTGAGGTTGGTGAACCAACTCAGACCTCAACAACATGATGAAGAAAAAATTGCCCATGAGGGAAACATCATGATTGCCACTGCCTCACTGAGCCCTAGACGCAACTGCTGCTACTAATGGTACCACCAGCTTCCTTGGTGCTTCTGTGCCCAAAACTCAAATCACAGCTGCTCCTGAAATTTAGAAGCCTGCTGAATTAGCTAAAATTTAATTCCCTTGTCCTTAGAGGTTCCATCCTCAATTTGCTCACTTCCAAATCAAAGTGTTATATAAATAAGTCTGATTGGTAGAGATTTGGCTCAGTAAAGGTTGAATGCCTTTTATAGATTGTGATTTTTCTTAAGTATTGTCTTAGTCTGCTTAGGCTGCCATAACAAAATGCCACAGACTGGGTAGCTTACATAATAGAAATTTATTTGCTCACAGTTATGGAATTTGGAAATCCCAGATCAGGGTGCTGGCATGGTTGGTTTCTGGTAAGGGCCCTCTTCTTGACTTGCAGAGGACCAGCTTCTCACTGTGTCTTCACAGGATGCAGAAGCGGGGCCTGAAGGGGCAGGAGGCTTAGAGAGATCGAGCTATTTTTTATCTCTTCCTATAAGGACACTAATCACACCATGGGGGTCCCACTCTCATGACCTCCTTTAAGCTTACTTACACTTCAAAGACCCCATCTCCAACTGTTATCACATTGGGAGTTAGAGTTTCAACATAAAAATTTTGGGGAGAGTGGGACACATACATGCAGTCCATAACAAGTATCTCATTTGGGAAAGAAGTTAGTATTATGATTTTATATTTTTTAATGTCTATAACTAAATTTAATAGAATAATCATAATATTTATGGATAACCATTGCAGAGCTATTCCAAAAGAGGAAAAATTATTGTTGTTTTAATTATGGTTTGAAAACAAAAATAAAAGAGTGGTTTAAAGCATACCACAGGTTGATTTAATTCAGGCATGGTCATTTGGAGTTTTGAGAAAGTATGTCATGATTTGATCAAGATAAACTATTCAGATTTAAGACTTATGCCAAAATTATGTACAGCTCCACTTTTTCTCAAAAAAGAAGAATCACCTCTAAATTCTGTAAATAATTTATTCAACTTTACAAATGATTTATGAAGATCCAGAATTAATATCTATACAATATATGTGCTAACAAATAGGGGAAATGTTTTTGTAATAACATATTACGTTAAAACTTCACTGAAAATTTGTGAAATTAAGAACTCCACCTCAAAGATTGAATCAATCTATGATTTAATGAGTGTGTGCTTTTTGATAAAGTAGGTAATTGGGACAGATGTTGATGGATAACAAAACAGATGCTAAATGATTCTCTTTTTACAAGACATTTATAAAAGAGAAACAAAATTAAATGTCAAAATGAAAGAACTACTCTCAGTTCAAAGATATAAACCTCTCCAAACTCATTAATGTGGAAACCACTGTCGGAACAGGTGGTTATGTAAGCGGGAATTTAAAACTTATGTGGTATATGGCAAAATATATTCTTCCTAAAATAAGATACCTGTGCCAATTTTCCTTTTCGTATTTAAAATGCTTTACTGGGATATTATGACAGAGGCTACTTTATGATCTCTATCTGTGAGTGAATTTAAATAAATACGATTTCAACATCACAAATGTAAAACTAAAGAAAAGATGCTCCTGTGCATAAAGCAAAGATGGAAAAATAGCTGTCAAAAATGAAAAGGTAAATGCACTATCATTTGAAAAATAATACTACATTCATTAAGTTAACAAAAATACATATATTTAATTTTGTTATTTAAAAACAAGCTTAGCGGAAATTACTCACACACATGCATATACATGATTTTGTGCAGCTAATATTAAAATAATACAAAAATTACCACCATGAATGATAATGAATAAATGTTTGTGTCTAGTTCTTTATCTGTTACTTTCAGACTCTGGGGATGCTTATATTCTATAACTGAAATAGGCAATAGATTGACTTTTTCCCATGTGTTTAGAATAAAGCACAGAGAGAAAAATGAATTCTCCTTTGGACTAACAGATGTAGAAGGCTGTCCAATAACCATCTGATTCATGATCACTGTTATATTTTAGCTGCTGAATGGAGACGGTTTCTGAACAGGGATTAGACAGTAAAATAACAAGCAAGTATATTTAAGATGCTTAAAATATGGTGCTAATTGCAATCTAAATTGGCTGGCATAAATTATTCCAGTTGTGCTATAGGGCAATTGTTTCTGTCCATGGAGGTTGGCTACATGAAAAGACAGAAACATTTACTGTATTCATCATACACCTGTATTTATCTTCATTTAAATGTAATAATAATTTTTGTATTAGGAAATTTTCTAAAAGATCTAATTTTTATTAGCCAATTTAAATTTAAATATTTGTATAAATGGAAAAAAGAACTATACTAAGTACTAGAGATAAAATTGTATACTTAAACTTTAGACTGAATTTTGCATTAATGTTAATCTGGTCAGCTTTTTGCTCACTCAAGGTGCTAGTAAAATGTATATGTCACTTATTGTTATTTATTACAAATTCATATTGAATACTGAGAGTCAGAGAAATTTTATTTTAATAACTCTGCTAGTCAGTAAGTTGATTGGCATCCTCAACATTCGGGGTTATAAACTAAATAGAATGTAGTTCTCTGATTGTCAATTGGTGCTCTTGATTAGTAGATTGAAGATAAGTAACATTATTCTAATATGCTAATTGAATTCATTTATTCAGTAAATAGTGAAATGCTGACAGTGTGTAAGACATTGCCCTGAGACCTAGAGATACACTGAAAAACAAAGTAAATATTACCCTTAGATTCCTAGAATTTAGAGTACATTGTGGATAAAACAATATTAAGCCAATATTCACAAAATATCCTAATACAAGTGCTTATTCAACTACATTCTAAATTGTTTTCCTCTGGGTCTAAAGAAACAAAAAATGGTTCTTTCTTTTTCTTATAATGATTTATTTCATATGCAGAGTAATTGTGAAAATATTCTGAAAAATATTAGAGGGCTGTTTACATGTGTAATAGAGGGCTGTGGGCTTGGTCAAGTTTTCCTTGGGGATATGACATAAACCCAGATATTTATAGTGGGACCTGAATAATGACTATAAAGGATAGAAAAGAAAAAGATACCTATTGTAGGTTAAGAAAGCAGTAAGGTCAAAATCCTGAGGCAGGCAAGAGAACAGCAAGTTCAATAATACTAAGGGTCAGTCAATGAAGCTGTGCTTTAACAAACATAGGAGGGTTCTGGACATAATATCTAAGGCCTTTTAGTTATATTAAGAAATTTAGAGTTTAGCCTTGAAATAATGGAAAAATCATTGAGAGGAAGAAAAGTAATATTGCTCTTGTTTACAGGATTGAAATTCTCTATTTGTTTATAATTTGATATTAAGTCTCATTACACACAGTTTGACTCAATTGGCATTAATTTGACTATTGTGAAAACAATTTTCCATAGGATAAAGCATATTGTTATGAGATAAGGTTATTATTAGGAAATTTAAACATTAAAAAGATAGATCATTTCACTTTCAGGGACTTTTCTCAGCTACAGTAATTGGGCTATTTTGATAGAAATTACTATGGTTTGAAGTTGCCTTGCAGAAAGCTCTATTTTTTAACTTACTCTTCCACTGACTCACTATGAGGCAGGAAAGTCAAGTGACCTGAGTATAACAATTTCTTCATCAAAATGTCAATAAAAGAATATTTTAAAAGAAAGCCCATCATGTTTAGTTTCTACGTATAGTCCTTCAAGCAAAACATTTGCTTAGCATCAATTCTCTTCACGATCCAGTATCTTATGTCCAGTGATGAGCATTAATGACCTTCAGTTTCACTAGGAGGTAGTCAGTATGACCATAGAGATGTGCTAATGCTTTGGCAATATGCAAGGTGTACTCATTTATAAATGACTTCCACACCTATTTAGAGTGATTCTTTAAAACCCTATAAACAAAAAGAGATCAAGTGACTTGCTCAAGTTATAGACCCATTGAAATATGGGGCCTAACAGATTACCTATGATATTTTATGATATTTTCAGGCTTTTCATATTATATCTTACTGTCTCTATTCAACCCCAAGCACATTTACTTTTAGGGCTACATAATACCCTATGGGTGAAATGGAGTCAAGACAGTGGTTTTATAACTCAAGAAATAGGGGTGGGATTATTTTTTATTCCCAACCCCTAGTCCTTAAAAGTCTCTCACTTACTTCCCTGACATAATGACAACCGATGAAGCATGTTGCTCAGAAATTGAATGTATTTTTTTTTAGTCTAGCACTTATAGATGATGAAAAATCATGCAACTTAACTCTGTAGTTGTCTCAGCATAAGCATGATGCTTTAGGTAAAAAATAAGTTCAAAGTGCATTAATTGAGTCTCAATAACCATAACAACCTTGGGAAGCCAAAGACTTTAAGTAAATAAATCAATAGGAGCATTTCAAAGAAGCAATGTAATAAGGAAATGGATATTCTGATTTTACTTCATTGTAGTAGACTTGTAGTCTGACTACACACAGTGGTGTAGGTGCAGGTTCCATCTGACTTTAAAATATAAGTTACAGCACAAAAGTACTGAGATACATGATGAATAACAGGTATATAAAATGTCAAAGTATGAAACATTTGGCCTCTTGGATATCAAGAAACCATTAAACATTCAAAAATTTTAGGATAAAAAATGTTTTCTTAGAGGCAAATAATAGAGGGATATTACCTGATAGCATGGCTTTAATATTAAGATTGCACAAGCCAAAATAACACTTATGTAAGAAAAAAATATAATGAAGCTAAGGATAGGATACTATGCACAAATAAAAATTATAAATTTTAGCATTCCAAATAAACCTTTGAAGGGGTTAACACATCAAAATGTATTCCCTAAAGCATATGCAGTAAATTAAAAAAAAATTTCTTGAACCATGTATTCTGTAAACAACAAAAAATTTTTGGTTTTTGTTTTTTCAAACAAAATTGAATTAAAATTAACCTTTTGCAGATTCAAACTTGTTCTCTCATTTGAGGAATGTATAGAACTGTCCAAATGGGGCCCTAGAAGGCCCTCCATGAGGTAACGCTAGCTTATCCTTGGACTCACCCCTGAAAGCCTTCTCATTCTAACATCTAGAATCATGGTGGCTGGAGAATGAGGCCAGCCCCCCTCTCAAACTTCAGATCAGATAGAACCCACTGACATTGTGCTGCATTGGTAACTCACTGCCCTGTGATGTCATCTTTTGAATATTCTGATATACTGCCTAAAAACCTAGTCACACACTGTTCTCTACCCCCATGTAAATACAGAGAAAAACAGTGTGCAAGACACAAAATATCCACATGCTATCCCACATTTTTGTGTTCCTTTCAAACTCCCTGTCCATCATAGACCTGTGTGTGTGTGTGCACGCACACACTTGTGCATTTGTGCATAGGTATGTGCAGGAAATCTTTTTCTACTTGTAGCAGCAAATCTGTCAACCTTAATATTTTTTTTTCAAAATTGTTTACTATCTTTGAGTATGACATTCCTACTCTTTGCATTCCGAAATTTGAATCTACACACCAGGAAAATAACTTTTCAATTGAATGCAATGTTAACTTTATCATAGTTGGGGTAAATTATTCCAGCCTTCATAAAACAATTGTCTTATTATTAATAGCTGCCAATAACTTTTTATAATTCTATCTCTTTTATTTTGATGACCCCAGGGAAGGAAAAGACCTTAGGTTATCAGTTCAGTTCAAAAATGTGCTCACTTCTCTGGAATTTTAGTTCATCAACACCTTGTTGCTTTCATAGCTCTTTGGTGCATATAAAATTGCCATGCTAGTAAGTTTTCTATCTTTTTCTACCCAGGCATGCAAGTCTATAATAATAAGTAAGGAATATATGGGTGTTTAAGTATTAGAGTTAAATATGCAGGCAGAAATAGCTTTTTCATGGAGAAAGCTATTTACTCTTAGTCAATTTTTTAAGTACCAAATGGTAGAAGGACAGCATATGGAGAATCTATTTAGATAACCCTCAATATTTCATGACCAAGGAGAGCATCAGAAGCACGTGAATAAGCAACATAATGCCACTTCAAAGGCATTCTTTGGGCCATTTTCACTAATCACCTATTTGTAAAGCTTTTTTATCTATGGAAGAGTAGCTCTGTTTTCAAATCCCAATTCTAGCACAAACTATTTCTATAATGTTGAGAAAAAAAATTAATGTATCAGACCCTTAGTTCGGTCATCTAAAAAAATAATTGGATGATCACTTCTTTCCTACTTGGAAATTTATTTATTGCTGTGCAATAAATTACCTGAACACTTAGTGGTTAAAAAGAATAAAAGAAAATATTGATAATATTTCAGAGTTTCTATGTGGCAGGAATTAGGGAACAGCTTAGCTAGCTGGTTTTGGATCAATACTTTTCCAGGGGTTGCAGTCAAGGTGTTGCATGTGAGTGAGGCACTGATAAGTTTGCTCATGCACATGCCTGGCAAGTTGATACTGGCTGTTGCCAGGAGGACTCAATTAATAACTGCTAACCTATGTATCTTCATTAGGCTACTTAAGTGTCCTTGTGACATGATAGTTGACTTCTCCAAGAGTAATGATTCAAGAGAAATCAAAACAGAAGACTCAACTTTTTTTATACTCTGGACTTTGAAGCCACATGATATCATTTCCAGTATACCTTATTGCTAATATGACCCAATTCTAACCCTTCTAAGACTGAGGATGAGAATAACAAAAAGGGATTGTTTGGGACTTCAATGTCCAAATTACATAATTGTTATGAGACTCAAAAAGTATGAGGAATATACTCTGAAAAGGGTAACTTTTCCATGCCAATTAAGACTAAGGTACCACAAAAAAGAATTGTTGTGCATCATTCCAGTTCAGTTCTTTTCTCAGAAATTACTTCCATTCCCATGGTAATGGTAGAGGTAGGTAGAAAAAAGCTAGAGTTCTGTGTGTGTCTTTGTGTGTTCTTGATCATCTACACTTGTCACAGATCTATGCAATCAGGATTATTAGAATTATTATAATTTTTACATATAGAAAATTAAGGAGTAGAGTAACATGTTAACAGCTGAAAGGAAAAAAAAAAAATCTGTCAGCCAAGAATACTATATCCAGCAAATTTGCCCTTTGGAAATGAAAGGGAAATAGTCTTTATCAGAGGAGCAAAGGCCGAAGGAGTTTATCACCACTAGATCTGCCCTACAAGAAATGCTTAAAGAAGTGCTTCAAGTAGAAATGAAAAGGCAATATTACTATATATCATGAATACTTATGGTAATGGTAAATACATAGTGCAATCTGGAATATTCCAGTACTATTATGGTGGTATGTAAATCATATATATCTTTAGTATGAAGGTTAAAAGTCCAAACAGTAAAAAAACGACTAAAACAACAGTAAGTTGTTAAGGAACACACAAATAAAAAGTTGTAGATTATGATATCAAAAACATAAATTGTGTGTGGGGGAGTAAAATTCTAGAGTATTTGTATGTGACAGAAGTTAAGTTGTTATCAGTTAAAAATAGTTGATTACAACCATGTTTTATGTAAGCCTCATTGTAAACAGAAAACAAAAATTACAGCAGATGTACAAATGATAAAGAAAAAAGAATCAAAGGTTAGCATTCCCGAAAATTATCAAATCACAAAAGTAGACAATAAGAGAGGAAGAAAAAAAACAAAGATGTCACAAAATAATCAGAAAACTAATAACAAAATGGCAGTGGTGAGTCCTTACAATCATTAATAACCTTGAATGTAAATAGATTAAATCCTCCAAACCAAAGACATAGAGTAGCTGAATGAATTTTAAAAACAAGATCCAACAATATGTTTTCTATAAGAGACTCACTTGACAGTTAAAGCACACATAGGCTGAAAGTGAAGGGATGGAAGAAGATATTCCATGTAAAAAGGAAATACTGGATTTGAACTGCAATTTTGATCACATGGATGTAACAGACACACAGAAATTTCCATCCAATAGAAACAGAATACATATTTTTACCTAGTGTACACAGACATTCTCCAGTATAAACTACATAATAGGCCACCAAACACGTCTTAACAAATTTAAAATGATTGAAATCATATCTAATATCACCTCAGACAATAATGGTATAAAACCAGAAATCAATAGCAGGAAGAATCTTAGAAAATATACAAATGCGGAAATTAAAAAACATGCTCCTAAATAACCAATAAGTCACAGAAGAAATAAAAAAGGAAATATAAAAATATCTTGAGACAACAATGGAAAGACAACATACCAAAACCTATGGGATGGAGCAAAAGCAGTTCTAAGGATAGTGAAGGAAGGCACAGAGCAAGATGGCTGAATGGAAACCGCCAGCAATCCTTCCTCTGCACAAACCCCGTATTTAACAACCATCCATACAAGGAAGCACCTTCAGAAAAATAAAAATGAGGTGCGCAATAATAGTACCTGGTTTTAGTATTATATGAATGAGAGAGAAACTGAAGAGGGCAGAAAAGACAGTCTTGCATTGCCTATGCCACCCATCCCTAACCCCGGCAGTGCAGCACCAGCAATCTGAGTAGAAAGAGAATCTGTGTATCCGAGGGAAGGAGAGTGAAGTAATTGTGGGACATTGCATTGCGTCTCAGAGCCGTCCTGTTATGGGGGAACACAGCACAGGGCAGAATTCTGCCAGCACCTATGAAGGGATCCTTTAGACCAATATGGCCACAGGGAAATCCTCTACCCCAAAATCTGAGTTCCAGCTAGTCCCACTACCAAAACAAAAACAAAAACAAAACAGCCTGGGGCCTGGAATCAATTCATAAGGCCATCAGGCCACACAGGCTGCAGTCCTTGGGCAATTCCAGTGGCTGTGCTGGCTCAGATTCAGTGGAGTTGGGGTGTATGTGACCCAGTAAGACACCAGTGGTGGTTGCCAAGCCAGTTCCTATGTCACCCCTCACCCAACTGCAGGCAGTGTAGCTCAGGAAGAGTCTACTTCCGCTTGGGGAAAGGAAAGGGAAGAGTTCAGAGGACTGTTTTGCAACTTGGTTACCAGCTCAGCCACAGTAAACTAAAATGCCAAGCAGACTCCTGAAGCCCCTGAGTCCAGGCCTTAGCTCCCTTCCTGGAAGGTAATTCATGACCCACCAAAACAGGATGCACTGAAGGGAAGAAAACAATACTGGCAGGATTCACCACCTGCTGATTAAGAGCCATTGGGCATCAAATAAACCTCAGAGGTAGCCAAACAAGAGTCACCACAGGCTTTGGATGAGACTGGGCTGGCTTCAGGTGTGACCTGGCACAGTCCTAGCTACAGTGGCCATGAGGGGGTGACCACATCACTCCTCCCCCAACTCTAGCAGCCCAGCACAGACAGTGACAGAAGAGAGTGAGAGACTTTGCCTGGTAATTGAGGGAATTCTCCCGTATCTTATACAAGTCCACCAAGGAGGTACCACTAGGAGTCTGCAAGTGTCACTGCATTACTGGGCTTGGGACAATCTCAATGCTGATATAGCTGTAGTGACTAAATACTTGGATCACAACACTCAATTCCCTTTGACTATCTGGAAATCTTTCTCAAGAAGGATGGGTTCAAACAAGCCCAGACTGCAAAGATTTAAAAAAATTAACTCTTCAATGCCCAGACATTGATGAACATCCATAAGCATCAAGAATATCCATGAAAACATGACCTCACCAAATGAAAATAATAAGGTACCAGTGGCCAATCCTGGAGTGATGGAGATAGGTAACCTTTCAGACAATACAAAATAGCTGTCCTGAAGAAGCTCAATGAACTTCAAGGCAAAACAGAGAAATAATTCAGAAGCCCTCTGAAGAAATAAAATAATTAAGAGATATTGCCACAATGTGGATGAGGTTAGAGGAAATTATACTAAATGAAATAACCACACATAGAAAGAAAAATATTGCAAGATCTCATTTATATGTGTAATTGAAAAAAAAAAACAAATATACAGAAACGGAGAACAAAACAGTGGTTGCCAGGGGTGAGGGTGAAACCGTGGGAGAAAATGGGGAAATGTAGATCAGAGAATATGAAGTAGCAAATATGTAGGACGAACAAGTCTAGAAATCTAATATACAACATGAGGACTATAGGCAATAAAATTTCACTGTATTTGGGATTCATACTAAATGAGTAGATTTTAGCTTTTGTTGCCAAAAAGACAAAAAAAGGGGGGTAACTGGGTGAGATAATGGAAGTGTTAATTTGTTCTACTGTAGTAACCTTTTTATTATCTATATGGATCCCATAAATCATGTCATATACTTTAAATATACACGGTAACATTTAATTTTTAAAAAGATCTATTGTACTCCAGGATGACTATAGTGAATAACAATATACTACATACTTGAAATTGCTAAAAGAGTAGATTTTAGGTGTTCTCACCAAAATAAAATGATAAGTATGTGAGGTAATACATATGTTAAATAGCCTGCTTTCGACATTTTACAATGTATACATATATGAATACATCATGTTGTACCCCATAAATATATAAAATTTTTACTTGTGATCTAAAAAAAAAGGAGAAGAACAGCCTCTAAGTACGCAAGAGTATGGTTTGGACATTGAGCCTCATCTCTTCAGCACCATATGTGTTAATCATATCAGGGGGCGTTAGTATGATTGTATTAATGTAGCACACATAGGTGGCTAAAGTGACTGCTTAAAAAAATCTTTACATTCTAAATAGATCTTCACCATAAAATAACTTATATGCATGTGCCAGAAAAAAAAAATTTTGTAGCAACATTCTAACGTCATTAAGGATAAATCTATTTGCTTTTTTGTGTATATATTATATAATACATACTGTATGCAAAAGCAAATAGATTTATCCTTGAAGTAAGAATGCTGCTACAAATTTGTTGTGTCTCTATATAGTATATATGTATATATAGTATATATATTATATATAAGATATATATGCACTATATAACACATAATATAGTATATATACTCTATATACACACTGTAAATAATATATATAATATAGTATATATATTTATACACTACATATTACTATGATAAAATAAATGTCATTTTCGAATCATCTTCTCATATTTTTAAAATATAGAAAATCATTAAAAATGTTGATTGAGCCAAACTAAAAGTATCTCGATACAAAATCTTGGTACAAAAAGTGGTATGACTCAAAGCAAATAGAATAGAATATATCTTAAAAGTAATTTTGAATTACTTTTAAGTAATTGAATGGACATTCAATTTAAATTTTCTCTCTCAATTTATTTCTGCTATATTAAAGCAATGATACTTGATGCACAATTATTTTTCAGAAACATATATATAAAATATATGCATGTTTTATAAATACAGCTATATGAATAGAATTACATGAATGTGCTGTTACTTATAAATTATTGCAGGGTAGTTGGTCTTGTGCAACACATCTAAACAGTACCCTTCCCAACAAAAATCAATGCACAAATGAAACCTAGAAAGTTATATTATTTGGTGATAAATGCCTAACATATAATAAAACTGCAATTTCAACAATAATATTTACTTAAAATCATTGAGGCGCTGTATAAAAGTCAACTCACTTTGTGTGTTATTTTATTAATATATACTAATAAATTTATTTGATTAATAATCACAAGTCTGAAAGGTAAGTTTTACCACTAGACTTTTAAAGAGGATACCACTTTCTTTAGGAAGTAGAAATGATTTGCCTGTGGTCTGTAATTATTTATTAATAATCATAGGAATTAATGCATTAGCATCATAACACAAAACCATCTATTTTAAAAATATTTTTAATTTCAAGGCTTTGTTCCAGGATGTTGAAAAGAAATTAATCACTTTTGTAAATAAATTTTAAAAGTTTTTAAAGATTTACTTGCATTTAAGTAATTTATTTGAATTTGAAGTTTTAAAATATCAAATTGTGATCCCTGGAAACATAGAGATCCACTGAGAAATTACACCACCACCTTCAATAAGACTTGGTGAAGGCCTGACCTAGTTCAGTCAAATAATAACACTAGCAATGGTCGTAAGTTACTTGCTATACTCCAGGCACTCAGTGCTTTGCACTTACCACTTTATCTATCCTTCATAATGAGGTAAAATGGGTATTATCACTATTCTGATTTGTATGTGCCTGTGTGTGTGTAAGGAGCCAGAAGCACAGAATGGATGAATGACGTGACTAAGCTCTTAAGGTAGAGATTCAAGCTGTTCCAACAGCAGACTATGGCATCTGAATAAATAAATAAATATGACTTTCAATATGCAAAAAAAGAAGCATATATATCAAGACACCTCTGGATATGCAAACAGTTTAGTAATGGCATGAGGCCTGCTATCAAAATTTTCTGAAAGTTTATTCACCCCCAAATAAAGACTACAGAGTATAAAAGTAGATTTTAGTTTGACATAGAAAAGGTACTAATTCATTTTTGAGATATATCTATCTATTAAATACTGAAACTGTGGGTTTCCACGAATCATAATTATTTTCTCTGACTCAATAACAAAATCAAAACTTTGGAGAATCAAGAAATGTTGATTGAAATCCTCATATTTTGAAGGATCCTCATATATATTCTGATAGTGTGATATTTATTACACACAAAATGAACAAGCTGTGAAAATATGGCAGTAATATTCGAACATATCTTACTGACATATTTACTGATACCTACAATTACAAATCCACCAAAAACAACACAAACGCATTTTGTGATATCTTTTTGGGTTTTCAAAACACTTTTGATCAATGTACCCAAGGTGTTTTACATAAATGACTCTTTAAAGAAATGTCTGGTATACTAAACATCCAGATTCTATTTAAAGGTTTGAGAAAGTCAATCACAAAAATATCCAGATTCAATTTAAAAGTTTAAGAAAATCAATTTTCAGGAAAAAAAAAACTAAATAAAACCTTCCAACAATAGCTTTTTATCTTACACATGAAACATCCAAGCCGTTAACATGAATACAGGTTCAACCCAATTTAAGACAATTTGATTTGATCCAACCCATATTTGTCCTGCTACCACATAGTGTTTGCTTCTTTATAATCTGCGTGTCTGACTTGAATGAAGATAGTACTTACAGAATAAAACACTGATGCTTTAATTGTGAGGAACTCGAATAACACAATTTAAGAGCTCTAAATTATTACTTAAAAAAAAAGAAAAGCAACCTCAATGTTTGAGAAAATCTTGTTTCAATGTGTCGACTTTCCTTTCTTGCCACTTATTTCCTAATATAGCTAACACCTTTTCATTCACTCATTCATTTACTTATATGCAACTCTTTTGAGTGTCAATTATGTTTCTGAAATTGTGCTTGATGTTAGTGATATAATGTAATAAAAGAGACTTTGTACAGATCTCCACAATATTTACTGTCCAGTAGTCATTCAATAGTATACACTGGTGATTTAAAATGATTAATTTCAAGAAGTTGTAAATTATCTTCATATCAACATGACATTTTTATTACATATATATTATATGTACATATTATATGATATATAATAAAAGTAAACCACCTTATTTTATCTTGAACCACCTTACTTTTACTAATAAGAATAAATTGATATTATTTCCATAAAATAAGATAGGAGTTTTGATTGATGGGGTCAAATTTCCAAAGGACCCATGCACAGATCTGATCATTTTCTTGCTAAAATAGATGATGCAAATCAAATCATCGATGTTAGTGGAGTAAAAACAAAAAGCAAAACACAAGCCTCTTTTTTTTTTATCCCTTTGCCTTTGCTAAATTCCTGGGTATGAGTGGTAGATTTCCAAACAGTTTAGAAGCTGATTTATGGGATGATAGAGCTGCATATGATGTCCCACAGGTAAGGGAATGATGCCCAGATGGGAGGACTTCAGTCCTTGGGTCCCAGAGAATGCCGTGAGAAAGCAGGCAGTAATCTGCAAGGGATGCTCATGCTGTCCAGATGAATCTGATGAGTGAAAAAAAAATCAAGACTGAATTTGTAAGAAAGGTTGATTGTTGGTATGATATGCTATCTACTTACAACTTTTTTTTTTTGCACATATTTTTGAGTTCTTGCATCAAAAAGAGCAGCAAAAAAGTTAGGATGGTCTACTCTGTTCCAAATTTTATATATCCTCAGGGGTACTGGGAGAGGAGATTATTCCCATGAAGACAATAGTCTACAAAATCTATTACCTGGAACACATATGTGTGGAGTGCAATGAAATGAATATCATACCACAAATGATACATTGCAGGGTCAAATGGAAGAAAAGAAATAAAATGAAAGATTAAAAGCAAAAAATAAAAATTTGCAGACACTGACCTACCAGGATACTAGAATCCTAGTGATTCCTAAGATTCTTGATGTCTCATGGAGAGGAAGAATTAGACCAGGCCGACAAAATGGGCTCTGCTTTCGGAGAAGGACGTCAACTTCCTTGCCACCTTACCTAGACAGTGAATGTCAATAAGTAGACCATGTCACAAGACATTGAGCTTTACAGTTAGGGTTATAATCTTGGTATAATTATGCTGTTTTAGATGCTAAATTCCTGGCAAGTTTAAATATCAGCATTGGGTTTAGCCAGATGCTAAGAAGCCCAACCTGGAGAAGCACTTCATTATTAGGCTACTTGAGGGAAAACAGCTAGGGACATCCAGAGAAAACAAGACTTTTTCCTCATCATAGTCGTTCTAATGTGATATTTCTTCCAGATCTTAACAAATTTTTCCCTAATTATTTATGTATGTTTAGACTCAGCACCTTTCTCTTGAAATGTAATTGAAAACCATTTGCACAATATACATATGTACATCCTTATGAGTGTTAAAATATTTTTAGGATGGACTTCTAATATGCTGTATCTGATCCATACCGCTGTCGTAAGTTGTTAACAGGGAAAACGTATATCAAGTTTCTCATCTTGCAACATTGTAGCAGTTTTACAAGTCAGAGTTGAGGACCCAGGAAAATAGAGATCTTTGTCTTGGTGATTACAACATTTGAAAGGATAGATTAAGGATGGATGACTTTATAGGAGAAAGTTAGAATTCCATAATCATAGGGAATCCATTTCAGAATAACAGACTGAGTAAATATGCTTACATTAGTTTCCTTGAAGAACCCCACTAATCTTCTGGGAACAGGGAATGGTATTAACAGTGGACCAAAAAATAATTCTAAAATCTTTATCATGAAAGAGAGATCAGATTGACAGAATAAATTGATGTTAACATAATATATACAAACAAGGGGGCTGCTATAGAAATGATGATGATGATGATGATATTTCAAATAGAATCATGGAAAAATCATAAGCATCCTAATCTGATACTGAGCAGACAAATATCAGAAATAGACCAAGGATTTACTAGTGGAATTACTGAAGCACAAAGTGATGTGTGTTATCACCATAATTAGCGGACAAGGGGCGATTAAAAGAAGAATGTTCCCTACAGATGAGCTCATTGAGAGAAAGTGGGAAGTTCCCTGCTTAAATAAAGAATGTATTATACTATGAGATAATAATAAAAATTAATATAAAACAACTTCTGGATTGTGTCCTGTGATGTAGAGAGCTAGAACATTGTTCCCAACCTGATATTGGAAAAGAGGCAGATGAACCACAATTTAAAATCTAACACAAATTATATTTTTCTTGCCATCATTTTTTAAAAAATTTTTTATTTATAAAAATGTATGGGGTACATGTGAAATTTTCTTACATGCATATAATGCTTGGTGATCAGACCAGGGTATTTAGAGTATCCAGCACCTGAGTACAATATATTTTGGTTAACTATACTCACCATAATCTACTATCAAACATTGAATTTATTCTTTCTATCTAACTGTGTATTTGTACACTTTAACCCACTTCCTTTCACCCTCTCCCCCAGCCCCCACTCATGCTTCCCGGTCTCTCTTATCTATCTTTCCACTCCCTGCCTCCATGTGATCAGACTTTTTAGCTCTGACATATAAGTGAGAGCGTGCAATATTTGTCTTTTTGTTCATGGCTTATTTTACTTAAGATAATGACCTCCAGTTCCATCCATGTTGCTGAAAATGACATGATTTCATTCTTTTTATGGCCAAATAGTATTCTGTTGTGTATATACACCAACGTTTTGTGTATCCATTCATCCACTGATAGGCTGTTAGGTTAATTCCACGTCTTTGCTATTGTGAATAGTACTAAAGTAAACGTTCAAGTACAGGTATCTCTTTGACATATTGATGACTTTTCCTTTGGGTAGACACCCAGTAATAGAATTTCTACATAGAATACAAATATTCTATGTAGAAATTCTATTTTTAGTTATTTGAGAAATCATCATACTGTTTGCCATAATAGTTGTGATAATTTACATTCCCACCAATAGTGGATGAGAGTTCCATTTGCTCCACATTCTTGCCAATATCTGTAGTTTTTTGGGTTTTCTGAGTTTTTTTTTTTTTTGGTCTTTTTAATAATAGGGATTCTGATTGGGATAAGATCCTATCTCATTGTCGTAATGATATGCATTTCTCTAATGACTAGTGATGTTGAGCATTTTTTCATATATCTGTTGGCCCTTTGTATGCCTTCTTTTGAGAAATATCTATTCATGTCTTTTGCCCACTTTTTAATGGGATTATTTGTTCATATTTTTTCCTGATGTTTGAGTTGCTTGCTTATTCTAGATATTAGTCCACTGTTGGATAAATAGTTTGCAAATATTTTCTCCAGTCTTAGTCATAAATTCTTTGACAAGAAAAATGTACAAGACAGGTTTCCCTACATTTTCTTTTTGTATTTTATAGTTTTGGGTCTTACCTTTAAGTTGTTAATCCATTTTGAGTTGATTTTTATATCTGGTGAGATATAGAGGCTATCAAATTTTTCTAGCATCACTTATTGAACAGGATCCTTTCCCCAGTGTAAGTTCTTATTGACTTTGTTGAAGATTAATTGACTGTAAATACATGGCTTTATTGCTGTGTTCTCTATTCTGTTCCATTGGTCCATTTGTCTATTTGTATAGCAATGTCATTGTGTTTTGGTTACTACAGCCTTGTAATATAAGATATTTTAAAGTTAGGTAATGTAATGCCTCTAGGTAATATGATGCCTCCTGCTTTGTTCTTTTTGATAAGGATTGCTTTGGCTATTCAGGTTCTTTTTTCCTTCCATATAAATTTTAGAATTTTTTTTCTAATTTTGTGAAAAATGACATTGGTACTTTGAAAAGGATTACATTGAATCTGTAGATTGCTTTAGGCAATATGGTCATTTTAATAATGATAATTCTTCCAATCCATAAGCATGAGAAGTTTTTTCTGTTTGTGTCATTTTCAATTTCTTTCATTAGTGTTTTGTAATTTTCCTTGTAGAGATATTTCACCTCCTTGGTAAAATTTATTCCTAGTTTTTTTTTTTTTTTTTTTTTTGGTATCTACTGTAAATGGCATTCCCTTCTTGATTTCTTCCTTGGCTAGATCATTATTGGTTGTTCAGAAATGCTACCAACTTTTGTAGATTGATTTTGTATCCTAAAACTTTTCTGAATTCATCTATCAAATCTAAGAGTTTTTTGGTGGAATCTAGATTTTTCTAGATATAAGATCATATCACCATCAAAGAGGGACAATTTGACTTTATCCATTCTAATTTGAATATTTTTTATTTCTTTCTCTTGCCTAATTTCTCTGGACAAAACTTACAATGCATTGTTCAGTAAGGGTGGTGAAAATGAACATGATTTTCTTGTTCTTAGAGAAAAGACTTTCAATTTTTGCCATTCACTACTATGTTAGCTGTGGGTTTGTCTTATATGGCCTTTATTACTTTGAGATATTTTGAAGTTTCTTCTATGCCTGTTTTTTTTTTAACCATGAAAGGATGTTGAATTTTATCAAATATTTTATGCATCTATTGAGATGATCATATGCTTTGGGCCCTTTATTATGTTGATGTGATATATCATGTTTATTGATTTGCATTTTATGAACCATTCTTGCATCCCTGATATGAATCCTACTTGATTGGGGAGTATTATCTTTTTGATGTGCCCTTAGATTTGGTTTGCTAGTACTTTTTTGAGGATTTTTGTGTCTATATTCATCAGGGATATTCGCGAGTAGTTTGTTTATTTATTTATTTAGTTTTGTTGTGTCTTTGTCTGGTTTTGGAATCAGGGTGATGCTAGCTTGTAGAATGAGTTAGGGAGAATTTTTTCCTCTTTTATTTTTTGAAATAGTTTCAGGAAGATTGGTATTACTTCTTCTTTTTGGTAGAGTTTGGCTGTGAATCTATCTGGTCCTGGGCTTTCTTTGGTAGAAGACAATTTATTAACAATTCAATCTTGCTACTCATTATTTGTCTGCTCAATTTTTGTATTTCTTCATGATTCAGTCTTGTTACCTTATATATTTCCAGGAATTTATTCATTTCCTCTAGATTTTCCAGTTTGACAGTGTATAGTTGCTCATAATAGTCTCTGATGAGCTTTTGTATTTTGTGGTATCAATTGTAATGTCTCGCTTTTCATTTCTGATTTTGTTTATTTCAGTCTTTTCTTTCTTGGTTAGTAGAGCTTGAGGTTTATCAATTTTGCTTATCTTTTCAAAGAAACAACTTTTGCTTCATTTATCTTTTTATTTTTTAGTCTCTATTTCATTTGGTTCAGTTCTGAACTTTATTATTTCTTTTCTTCTGGTAATTTTGGGTTTGATTTGTTTTTGCTTTTCTAGTTTCTTGAGGTTCATCATTAGATTGTCAACTTGTAGTATTTCTACTTTTTGGATGCAGGCTTTTGTTACTTTAAACTTCCCTCTTGACAATGCTTTTGCTATGTCTCACTGATGTTGGTATCCTGTGTTTCCATTTTCATTTGTTTTGAGAAAATTTTTTGAGTTCCATCCTAATTTCCTCATTGATCCAGTGGTCATTCAGGAGCATGTTGTTTAATCATTATATGTTTGTATATTTTCTGGAGTTCTTTCTGGGTTTTGATTTCTAGTTTTATTTCCTTGTAGGGTAAGAAGATACTTGATATGATTTTGATTTTTTTAATTTGTTGAGACTTGTTTTGTGCCCTAACTTATGGTCTGTCCTGAAGAATGTTCCATTTGCTGATGAAAATAATATATGGTCTGCAATTGTTAGATAGAATGTTCTATAAATGTCTGTTAGGTTCATTTAATCTAATGTCCAGTTTAGATCCAATGTTTCCTTATTGATTTTCTGTCTAAATTATCTGTCTCATGCTGAGAATGTGCTGTTGATGTCCCTTACCATTATTCTACTGGAGTCTATCTTTCTTCTTAGATATAGTAATATTTGCTTTATGAATCTGGGTGCTCCAGTGTTGCATGCATATATATTTAGCATTGTTATATCCTCTTGCTTGAATGATCACTTGGTCATTACAAAATAACCTTCTTTCTCTTTTCTTTTTACTGTTTTTGACCTAAAGTCTGTTTTATCTGATATAAGTATAGGTTTCCATTTGCATGGAATATATTTTTTCATTCCTTTCAGTCTGTATGTGTCTTTATAGCTTAGATGAGTTTACTGTAAGCAGCAAATAGTTGCATCTTTTTAAAAATTGATTAAGCTGTTATATGTCTTCTGAGGGGAAATTTTAATCCTTTTACATCCAAGACTATTACTGATATATGAGGTTTTGCTCCTTTCATATTGTTAATTGTTTTCTGATAGTTTTATATATTCTTTTTTCCTTTATTTTCCTCTTATAGTTTATTGCTGTGGTTTCCTTCATTTCTGTAGTGATACCATTTAAGTCCTTTCTCTTCCTCCTTTGTGTGATTGCTCTACTAGTGAGTTTTATAATTCTGTGTGCTTTTATGATGGTAAATGTTTTCTTTTTTTTATTTGCAAGTTTAGGAGTCTCCTGACCATTTCTTGTAGGGCCAGTCTAATGGTAACAAATTCCCTCAGCATTTGCTTGTATGGGGAAGGTTTTATTTCTCCATTATTAATGAAGGGTAAATTCGCTGGAAATAGTATTTGTTGCTGGTAGTTTTTTTTTTTTTTCTTTCAATACTTTGAATATATCATCCCATTGTCTTCTGGAATATAAGACTTCTGCTGACAAATCTGCTGTTAGTTGGATGTTCCCTTTATAAGTGACTAAATGCTTTTCTCTTACTGTTTTGGGATTCACTCTTTATTTTTAACTTTACCTAGTCTGACTATAGTGTGCCATGGAAAAGACTTTTTGCATTGTATCTGCTTGGGGATCACTGAGGTTCCTATATTTGAATGTCTAAATCTCTTGTTAGACTTGAGAAGTTTTCATCTATTATTTTGTTAAATAGGTTTTCTAATGCTTTTATTTTTTCTTCATTCACCAGGATACCAATAATTCAAATATTTGGTTGCTTTATAATGTCCTAAATGTCATACAGGCTTTGTACGTTGCTTCTTATTTACTTTTGTCTGACTAGATTACTTTAAAAGACGTTTTTTCAAGTTTTCTGATTCTTCCTTCTGCTTGATGTAGTCTATTGTTGAAGCTTTCAAATGTATTTTACATTTCATTCAATAAATTCTTCAGTTTCAGAATTCCTATTTGGTTCTTTTAAAGAACATCTATGTCTATGTTAAGTTTCTTATTAACAACCTGAATAGTTTTTATGATTTTTTGGTATTGTTTTCTAAAATTCCTTTGTATCTCATTGATGTTCTTTAAAATCAATATTTTGAATTATTTACCTGGGATTTTTGAGAATTTTTTTCATTAAGATTTATTGCTGGAGAATTATTGTATTCCATTGGAGGTATAATATTTCATTACTTTTTCATGTTTCCTTTGCCCTTACAATAATATCTGCATATCTGTTGTAATAGTCACTTCTTCCTATTTTTGAACTTACTTTCATAGAGGAGGACTTTTTCCTGAAGTTATACCTATGATTTTAGTTGGGTATGGCACTTTGGCTTTGATTCTGGGTGCATGCCTTAGTGTAGTGTCTGTGTGATTTCTTTGGCTGTAAACAACATTAGCAGTATCTGTGATTTCCTTAATGTGTTGGGGTACATTTATTAGAGGAGGCTGTGGTGAAGTTGTGCTGGGCATTAAGATGCCAGGTGGGACAGTCTTCAGTCCTGAATGGTGGCAGCAGTGGGCTGAACATGCCTATGTTTGTGCCTTAGAGTAGTGTATGCTGTCACCAGTGTTGTTGGTTATCAGTGGGCTGAAGCTTCAACCTCCAGGTATCTTGCTTGGTTGCTGGTAGTGACAGCAGTGGACCAGGTGGATGGGTGGCTTTTTTGGCCCATGAGCAGCTGGTATGGCATGGGAGATGGCAGTCAAAATGGCAGGACAATACTCTGGGTCTTGGGTGGTGTGTGTGTTGGTATTTGCATTGGCTGTTTTGGGCTGAATGGGCCAGTCTCCAGGCCCAAAGGAGGCACTTGGAGGTAGATTCCATCTGAGGTGGTAGTGATCAAGTGTTTAGGCCCAACCTAAAGCTCCTCCCCAGTAGGAGTTCTCAGATATCCAAGGTGATGGATTTGATTGTGCAAAACCCTGGACCCTCAGCTATGTGCTCTGTCTTGGATGGGAGGCAAAGCTGGGTTGGGAAGGCTTGTGCTCAGGCCTCCCCAATGGTGAGAGCAGGCTCCAGCTGTGGTAGGCAGGGACAGGGCAATCCTTAGGCCCCAGGTAGAATGCTTGGGTGAGGGTTGGTAGCAACCATGCTGAGCCTCTGCCACTGGAGAGTCTGCAGTCAGCTTCAGTGGCAACAACCTTAACTGGAGGGTGGGGAATCCATGTCCTTCTCACGTCCTAGTCCTGGTGGAGCTTGGCCCCCAACCCTGATGATGGTAGTCTGTGCTAAGTTCATGCCTCAGCTTTAGCTGCAGGAGGCTCCCCCAACAGCTCGCAGCTAAATCCCAGTGACAACTTGCACCCCGCTTGTGTGCTCGTCCCAGTCCCACTGGCACTCACTTGTCAGACCTTGCTGCATGAGCCCATTCCCAGCTCACACCCCAGTCCCAGCAGCAATAGCCCAAGTTTCCTTAATGCCTTAGTCCCAGGGCTGCTGCACCCCAGGAAACATGCAGTCTGTTGAATGCTAAAGTTGAAAATGGTGCCTTGCTGGGCCCACTTCAGTCTCAGAAATGGTATGGGACCCAGCCTGAGCTCCCGTTCTGGAGCAGTTCTGGCTTCATGATCTCTTGGCAGCTCCCTTTGTTAATTTCAGGGCTTGAGATGGGTTGAGGGCCTCTCCTCTGTCCAGGACTGTACAATCCCATGGTAGGCATGTGGGCCCCTAGAATCTCTCATTTATCCTCTCCGCATGTTGAGAAGTTACTCCCAGTTGTCAGCCTATCCAAGCCACTGCTACTTTTCTGTTGAATTCTCTCTTGGATAATATATGCAAAGTTTGATTGTCTACATGCTATTTTGGTTCTTCTAAGTGGAGGAGGCAAGCATGAAATCCTTCTAGTCAGCCATCTTGAAACTACTTTGCTTTTGCCATCATAGCTTGATTCATTTGTTTTACTTTTTTATATAATTCAGTTTTCCAGTTTGCCTTGATTTTTTGGAGACTGAATTTCACTATGTTGCTCAGGATGGAGTAAAACTTCTGGGCTCAAGCAATCCCCTTGCCTCAGTGTACCAAGGAGCTGGGACCACAGTCACGAGACACTATGCCTGGCTTAGTTTGCATAATATCTTAATTTTTATTTAACTGATTTGTTTGTTTTTCTTTATTTTATTTTTAATAAAGTGGTCATGTCTTATTGCCCCATATGCTTATTCATTTATTTATTCAAATATATGTAGGATTTCTTATTTTATTAGAAGCAATGTTAAATAACATAGAGTTCTTCTAAAAATAAAGCCTCATTCCAAGGCCAAAGAACAGGCAATGCAAAAATAAATTTTTATCCTTTCCAAACCTACATTTTGAGGATAATTATTTACCTGTTAAATATGCATGAAGTTAGTTGAAGACTGTTTTTGCAGATATCAGAAAATAAAATTTTACATGTTTAAATCTTTGTTCTTATATTAAGGAAGATCTTTAAAAATCTGTGCAAGGTCATTAAAAACCAGCATTCTGCCTTCTTTAAAAGTTGTTTTCAAAATAAGAATAGCAAAAACATATAATTGTTCTTTTTTTCTTGCAAAAATGTATTCATTAAAGTATACTTATAGTTCAGTCAGATAAGTTTTTTAAAAAAGACAGAGAAAGAGAAACATAATATAAAGATGATACACTGTTCTTCAAAACATGTGACACATGCAGATATTCTGTAACATTCCAATTGTACACAATGAAAGTTAAAAAAAAAAATTGAGCTTGACTGGTGTACTACAAACCTGCTCCATATTAACCATGGAATGAGACTTCGTGTGGTATCACAAGAATAAAACCTTTACTCACAAAATAATAATTTACTATGGCCTGGTTATGTTTTTTCCACAGTTATCAAAATAAAAGCTCAAATAGTAAAAAGTAAAACAATAAAAGCCAACCAGATGAGATGATAATTGCAAACACCGGCAACTTTAGGTAGTAAAGTCAGACAACCTATAGGTAGCGGCAGAATTTGAGTTGAGAACTAACAAGAAGTAGCCATTTCAGGTATTGAGCAAAGGACTCCTATGAATAACAAGAGAAAATACTAATGTGTGGGGCCACAAATAAGCTTGTAATGTTCAAGTTGACTACAAAAGAAAAAAAAATAGTGTGGATAGCTTTGGCCCAGATGGATTAGTTGGTGGTGGTGAGAAAATGAGTGAATTCAAGATCGTCATTGTTATGCTCTGATCTGACCCCTTTTTACTTACTCAACTTCACATCCCACCTTTCTCCTCCCTGCTTATTGTACATCTGTCATGGCTGTTAATACCACTCAAGCAAAAATGCTAGGAGGCATCTTGAAATTCTCATATTCTCACCCTGCTTTCCCAATTCTATCAAGCAATGAATCATTTTCTCAATCGTGAGGTCCTACTCTCATCTATATGAATGCTTCTCAAATTGCCGTCTTGGAGATAGAGCTGGAAAGTGTTTGCTGTCCATGGGATCCATACCACTTTCTCATCAAGCTCTAATTAACTGAGGAGCTCTAATTAATCCTCTTCATCTCTAAGATATTTTACATGTGGAATATTAACATTTATTGAAAGCTTACATATTGCTAGAAACTGGCCAAAGCTCTTCACTTCCATTCATATCCTTAATCTTCTTGACATCCCAATGTATTAGACGTAACTAGTATACATACATCACGGATGAATAATCTGAGGTGCTAACTTATTTCCTCAAGTTCACACCTTAAGAAAGGGATGTAGCCATGATTTAGAAAAAGATGGTCTTACTCCAGAGCCCATATTTTAATCACTACCTCATACTTCCTTTCCATGGGAATGGTTGCATGCTTCGATCATATTCCCAAGTAATTTTAGCCATTAAACAAAGGAAAAGCAAGAAAAAAAGAATAATAAAACCCATTAATTTCTCATAGAGATTCTGGTTAACTTTGCATTTTGAGGTCAATTAACAAATGCAGATAATTAATCATAATTTGGTATGTGACACATTTAGTCTATGGGCTTACAATGATTTGGGTTACTATCCTTCTTTAGCATGATTGTCCAGTTCACCAAACTCACCAGCAATGCCATTCTTACATCACTATATGTAATGTTTACCCATTAAACACAGAGCCACACAATTTTCTTTACCAATCAGAGGTCTGAGAGCCATCACATTGGCAAATTGTCATAGGAAGTAAGCTCAACATATTTTACATCAAAAAGAAGCTCCTACATATCTGAATGATAGGTATTTATATTTTTTCCCTGGTATATAACCCTAGAGTTTCTACTTCAAAGATGTTGAGTTGGCAAGAGAGGCAATGAAGTTTTCTTCACCTTCCAAGTTTGTTGATTTGCTTTGTTTTTAAAAGCTTAATCATGGTGAATTTAAAATTTTTCTTTCTTGTTCTATGGATCTTATATTTAGTTAAAATATACCCTAGGATCTAAGCATAGATCAAAAGCAAACTTTAGTTTGAGAGGGTTTGAGTTTTCTACTTATTGCATATATTCATAGATATTTTAGTAGTTATTGGAAAAAATATTTACTATAAGCTAATGGTAATTGCCATTTACAATCAGCAATCTATATGACATAATCTAACCATAAATTTGGTCAGTGCTTAAACATGAAATTTTTAACGTTTTATAGAGATCATACCATTTGTCCTCATTATTCAGCCATTATTCTTTCATTTTTTAAGAATAAATTAAGTTCTAGCCAGAGTAATCAGGTGAGAAAAAGAAATAACAGGTATCCAAATTGGGAAAGAAGAAGTCAAAGTATTTTTTTCATTGACAACATGATCTTGTATCTAAAAAATCCCCCAAAGATTTCACCAAGAGATTCCTGGAATAGATAAACACATTCAGCAAAGTCTTAGGATATAAAATCAATATACATAAAACAGTGGCATTTCTATATACTAATAACAGTCAAGCTGAGAGTCAAATCAAAGACTCAATACTATTCAACACAGCTACGAAAAAAAAATAGGAATATACTTAACCAAGGAGGTGAAAGATTTCTACAAGGAGAGCTACAAAATGCTGATGAAAGAAATTGTAGATGACACAAAAAAATGGAAAAACATATCTTGCTGATGGATCAGTAGAATCAACATTGTTAAAATGTCCATAATACCCAATGTGGTTTACAGATTCAATGCAATCCCCATCAAAATACCAATGTCATATTTCATGATCTAGAAAAAATAATTCCACACTTTGTTTAAAACCAGGTAAGAGCCCAAGTAGCCAAAGCTCTCTGAATCAAAAAGGAAAAATCTGGAGGCATCACATTACCAGACTTCAAACTATACTACAAGGCTATATTAACCCAAACAGCATAGTATTGGTACAAAAATAGAGACATAGACCAATGTAACAGAAAAAAGAACCCAAATATAAAACCATCTACCCACAGACAACTAATCTTTGACAAAGCACACAACAATGTACTCTGGGGAAATGAAGACTTATTCAATAAATGGTGCCAGGAAAACTGGATAACCACATACAGGAAAATGAAACAGGATCCCTATCTCTCACCACTCACAAAAATTAATTCAAGATGGATAAAACACTTAAATATAAGGCATGAAACCATAAGAATTCTAGAGGAAAATGTATGAAAAACAAGCATATAGGGTCATACAGAGTGGTAAAATGGACACTGGAGACTCGGAAGGGGGGTGGCAGAGGGATGAGGCATAAAAAATTACCTATTGGGTACAATGTACACTATTCAGGTGATGGGTACCCTAAAAGCCCTGACTTTACCACTATACAATTCATGTATATAACCAAAAACCACTTGTACCCTTAAATCTATTGAAATTAAAAAAAGAAATTAAGAAAATAAAAAGTTGTGAATAGAGCAAAAGATGTGCAAGGGATATAAAAATGTGCTAAGTTATTATTTTAGATGAAAAAAGTTATCAAATATTTTTCCTTGATATGAATAATTTGGAAAAATGAATTAAAGTGTTAAAATCTAAAACTATACATATTCATTAAATAAGAAATGGGATGGCTATTTTATAAAGCATCTAAAAAATAGATGAAACATCTATGTATAGAGAAAAGATTAAAGAGAATGATCAAATAAAATAGATAAATAAATGACCCCTATCTCAGAATCTGAAGTCCAACCTGTGACACCTGATGTAAGTCTTAACAGATTAACTATGGTGGCTTTGTTGAAAAGGAAAAGAGGAGTATAAAATTAGGAAAAATATTTAGGAAATTATTGAAATAATACAGAGATTTGGTGTCTTGGACCGGAGGGATAGCAGATGAGGTGGAAAAATGTAGACAACTTCCAGATGTATTATCAAATATGGGATGCAAGAGAAAGAGAAGAGTCAATTATGACTCCAAAAATTTGAGGAATTAAAAAAAAAAAGAATTACTATTAAATAATTTAGCGAAGTTTGCAGAACAAGTAGGTTTTGAGAAAATTTCATAAGTAGAGTTTTATCATTTTAGGTTAAACTTCTATTAGACATTCAGGTGCAAATGCACAAGAGCCAATTGGACATGCCGACCTGGAGTTCTGAGCTACAGGCAAGAGATTTATGTTTGGAATCATCTACACTTAGATTAAAGCTATGACGCTGGTTGGTATAACAAAAAGAGTATATGTGAAACCATAAAGGATCCAAGAACTCAGCTCTGGGGCCCTCCTTTAAGGGGTCAAAGGAATGAGATGAAACTATATGAAAGAGAAACTGAAAGGGAGTCTCTGATGAAGGAGAACTGTGGTTCTCATGACATAAGTGAAGAAAGTATGTGAATGAGGATAAACTGACTATTTGTGTTAAATTCTGCTGATCAGATAAAGAGGAAGAGGACTAAGGGTTTACCATTAAAGATTAGAAAGCAAGGGTCCTTGGTGACATTGGCAAGAACAGTGTCAGTGAAGTGGTGTGGTCAAAAGCCTAAACAGAGTTAGTTCTGGAGAGAAGTGAAGAAAAACAACCGTGAACAGCAAGTAAACAAAATTCTTTTAGAGGGGATTTCTGCAGAGGAATGTAAAGGAACGGATTAGTGATCAGTGGGAAAAGTGAGGCCAAGTATATGTGTTTTTAAGATGGCAGAAATAACACCATGTTGCCTACTGCTTGAAAAGAGCAGTAGAGAGAGGAAAGTTGATGCTATAGCTTTCAAGAAACGAATTGCTGGAGCAGTGACCTTAAGGATATGAGAATGTCTGGGATCTAACCTCTGAGTAGAGAAATAGGGATAGTCAAGCCAAAGTAACAGAAAAGAATGTAGAGTATATGGGGACAGATATGGATGGATGGGTAAATGGACTAATATGGACTTATGGAAATTCTCTTCTCAGCAGTTCTATTTTCGTAAAGAAATAAAATATAAGGTCATTTGGCAGGAACAAAGAGAGATGCGGATGTGTTGGAGGTTTGGAAATGTAGAAGGTATGAAGTACAATTGTGAGGTGTTCATTTTTACCTTCTGAGAGCTCTCAAATTATATTCATAGTTGTGGCTTAATGTTGTATTCTATAAGATAGTTCATACCAACATAAATAATAGATTTATAGAAACCATCCTATATAATTATTTAAGAAGAAAATTGACTGCATGTTTATCATGACAGTTTTAGAGAGGGTAAAAAGATGTTTCACTTTCCCACCAGCTTTCTTTTAAATTTGATTTTAGGCTGGAGGCAAAACAGTGCATTGATTTCCTGAAGCAAAATGCTTATACAAAACTCTGATGGCAACTCCTCTGGCAGTCCTTAGATCAATGATAACTAATAAACAGTGTCTCTGTCTTTTTGAATTATTTGTTTGCAAGCTACAAAAATTGATTAGGCTATATTTAGCAAAATAAAGTAATTTATTGGAAAGATATGGGACAACCCATGGAATCAAAACAAAAGATACAAAATACAATACTTGAAAAGGACTAAAACAGGAGAACCCCTGGTAATTTTTATAAATCAGTGGGCAGTCTCCTTAGAAAACAAAGATAGGATGGATTAATCTAAACAAATGGCTTGGCATATTCATACGTTTTATGGGAACTGTAAAAAACAATGGAGCACTTACTTCATTATTCTCTCTCCACGTTAAGGCCACTGCTCTGTAACAACTTAATACTGCAAGGTTGTGAAAATTCAAAACAATAAAAAATTGTTTTGAATTTAAAGCTAGGATTAAGCTCATCTCTTTGGTTTAATCCATATTACACATTGTGATAAAGCCAGTGATGTGCATTCTTCATTAGGATAATCAGTGGAATTTAATACTGTAAATGTCTTATTTATCTTTATGTCTTATGTCTATCATATTACTTAATGGTAAAATGTTACTATGTCAAGTAGCTTGCAATCACTGATTCTTTCAAAACAACTAATATATCAAAAATAGATACTATCTTTTTCTCTTATTTCTCTACCCCTTCTGCTCATTACATCTATTACACCAGGTTTAGTATATTATTTTAGATCCTAATTTGCAAGTGTAAATTCTTAAACACAATGTCAAAAATTGGGCTTCTGCCAACTGAATTTCAATATTGATTCACTTTCAAATATTTATCACATATAATATATTCAACTATACTGGTGGTGTACTTGTATGTGCAGTGTATGCATACCATTTTCTCATTTCAATAACAATATAATTTTCTATTTACTGATAGATTTAACTATATCATTCAGAATTTACAGTATAATATTGTAACTAAACTGTAACTTCTCTAACTTTGTTTAAATCATCCCAATCTGTCAATCTCTTAATAACTAACCATATCAGCATAAACCAGGACAGTTTTATCTAGTCTGCAAATTTGACATGATTGGTCATCATAACCTTAGTATGCCATCATGTTCTAGGTTTCTTCATTGTCCAGATTCAATGCTGGTTCTTCAGTTAATTGGAAAGGAAAAGAATTTAATCAGAACATGAAAAAATAGAGAGAAAAGAAAGCTAGAGCACAGCCAAGAAGTAGACAAAGAATGAGAAAGAAGCAGGAGAGAAAAATGCACAGATAATTTAAATGTTTCACCTTTTTGAAGCAGGAGTAGAATGAGGATGATCAGAGGTATTTCTACTATGCATCAGGACCACTTTCTTATGAAAATCAGAAGTTTCTGGCAAAGTGACTATGAATTCAAGAAACTCACAAAATTAGGTTCTATTAGTCTCCTTCCAATAATTTAAGTTTTATATGACAATTTCTTTTCTATCATATTCGGGTTATTTTTGTTGTTTTTCTTCAACTTCCAGATGTTTTTGCCACACTGTTCAACATTTTACAATATATCATTTAATAATATTTAGAAATATGGTCCATCCAAAATTATGATTTTTTCCATATATACCCTTTAGATACATCAGTTCTCTGCCTTTCCATTTACCTTTTGGCTTTCTCCTCTCAAACTCCCTATTTTGCATCATTCTCTCTCTTTCTCTCTCTCTCTCTCTCTCTCTCTCTCATTATTTTAAAGTGGTTCTCACATGGGCAGAAGAGAGACATCTTTCCAATTCATTCCTCACCCAAGATATGAAATATGCCTTCAGATGACACTAGATTGTTGCAGCAAAATAATCTGGAGAGAAGATGAAGAATCACATTTCCTACTGTCGCTGTTTATGATGATGGCCTTGCCAAAGTCGTTTACTGTAGCTGGTGTCGAAGGCGAACTACACACAGGCAAGGCCATTTTTATTTCAACACCATAGTGCAGGATGGGTATGACTTCAATCTTCAGGTTTGTTCTGGAAATTTATTTCTTTTAAAGTTCCACTCACTCCTCTTTGATTAATGGTTAGGAAAGTAAACTCACTCTTCCATTTAAAAATAAGTGCGTCAGGGTCAATAATGTAATTTCTCCCACTGGACTTTTTCTAGGCACAAAATGGTCAAATAGTTTCTTGCTGAAAATAAATTGTATGTGTAACATACAGCCTGATTTTTTTCCAGTATATGTATAACTTCTCTTTCTATAATACTTTTTTTTTGTTTCAGTGCAGTGAAATTGCTGCATTAGATGATATGTGGGATGTCGCATGGCCACAATGTTTGACTCAATGACACACAGGTTAAATATAGATTTTATTTATTTGACAATATTGTCATTAATTTGAATAAGATACTGTGGTCTGTGTATAGTAAACACAAAGTGGTAAAATTAACAAAGCCCTTAGAGGGCAGAATTTTGAGACAACAGAAATCCATATATTTTTCTAACGGGAAAAAAAAAATCTGCTAATATGCCTCAACTTAGTTTTCGTCAATTGTTTTCATCTATTTTTCTGATTTCTTTTTTGAAAATACAACATGGTGGATTAAAAGTTACATTGTGATCTCATGATAACCATCATAAATTATATAGATGAAGTAAATACTCATAAGATCTTACTTTACTTTTGTCTCTTTCCTGAACCTTACTATCCTGATAAGATTATCTAGATGTTGTTACTATTTAGATTCCTGGTAACAGGCTCCTTGTTCCTATCTTTCCCAAGCCTAGAAAAACTCTTTATTTCATTGTGTTCTGGTTTCATTTACTCAGAGCCGACTTTCAAAGTGTTGAAGGGTAAAATAATATCCAGGAAGGAGTAAACACCTCCCTAACACGTACCTTGGAAAACCTTGTAAATAAACTTTTGGTAAAGGAGCAGATGTTCTTCTTCAGAAAATGTGCAGAGCGACCTGAACTTGGTGTGACCAGAATGTCAATATTCTTCCTCCAAGATCTTAGTGACCCTTTTTCAGGCTTGTTGGAGTCTAAGGTACTACTTTTACATGAAAACATTAATATATGCACCAATACAGATGACTCTAAGCACAGGGAAAATTCAAATAGCAGTGAGTATTAGGAATAGAATATTCAGCCATTACGGCTCAGCTATACAATTCGGATGTACTGAAGCCTCATGCGACATCTTAATGGAAAGAAAATCCTTGTTCTTACTTCCTCGCAATCCCCAGTATATGTTGGATTTCTTCTTTTTCCAGTCATTCACCTGGGACTTCATGTTTTCTTATGATCACAACTCCTCTCTTGTAAACATTTTTATTGGATTATTTTTTGTAAGAAATTAAAATGTACTTGTACTTCTTAAGAGTTGTATTTGTCTGTTAAATGTTCATTTTCTAATTTTTAACACAGTTCCTGACATAAACTTGGTGTTCAAAAGTATTGGTTGAGTCAAATACTTAATTAAGAAAAGATTATAATCCCCTTGAAGACATGAACTACCATTTATAATTTCATGTTGACAGAAAAAGAAAAGTGTTTGGTACATTGTAAATTTTCAAGTTGTTATTTGAATTAATAACTGGGCATATATTGAAGACTCAGTCTAAAGTGTATAATAAGGGTTATATTTTAAGTGTGTCTTTGCTCTGAAGGAAATTTCTATTTTCAGACCATCAAATCCTTAAAATCTAGAGTGGAGTTTTAGCAGTGGTAAAATAATAATTATAATAATTTTAAAAGTGAGAGGTGCATAGTGATAGGCGTTGTGATTAATGATCCAATATCTACAGATCCTCAAATAAATAGTAGAAAAATTGTGAAAATTTAATTTTTCTTGCCTGCAGTATTTTAGAAATGCAAATGTTAAAACACTCTAGCTATAGAAACCTGAGGCAGTTTCTAGGAAAATGTTTCATTTCTTCAGTGAAATAGCCAGTAGGAAAGACTGTTCTTTTTCTTTGCCTGGATTTGTCATGTTAGGATGAGATAATCAGAACTACTGTAGCCATCTTGCTGCGTGTATTAGAGTGAAACTAAATGCAAGGATGGCACAGTTAAGATATATGAAGAATATCGATACTTGAAAATGTCACAAATGCATGGAATGAAATAGAATTAAGAATAAAGATAAGTACAAATGAGGAGAAATAAGGGTACTATGGCAAGTTAAGACAAATAAATTGAATTCACTTATGGGAACATCACTATCTTTTTTTATAGTTGGCAGTGGTACATGCTGTAAATTTGGTTCTGAGATTCCTATTAGTCAAAATGAGGAGGAAAGTCATAGGAGGCCAAAATTTACATTCATAGTAAATCATGGGAAATATATCTAATTTGTCAAAAGGTATAGCAAACTGATACACTTAGAACATTTAATACCATTGTTTTTCATTATCTGTAGATAATGAAGGCAATGATAAAGGTAATATTGTAGAACTCACTTGAATTTAGAATTCTTTAAGATTTGTATGGCATTTTTTAAAACCTCAACAGATTAAACATAGTGGTCTACTTTAAAAAACATAATTGATATTATATATAATTGGTGTTTGATTGATTCTACACATAACCTCAGCAAGATAGTTGCATGACTAAGTTTGACACAATTTCAAGTCACCTAAATCTGGGTATCCTTCCCTTTGTCAAGATTGTTTACTTTATCTTTGGAAAAAACTAAGACCCCAGTATTTCCTCCTGGTACTTTTTTGCTCAATCTATTTGATATGGGGCATAGATTTATTAAATGGTATAAGAGAGCATCAATACCATTAAAGAATGTCTTGTTCTTATTTCAATTATGGGTGGAAATCTATGTTTTTTACTTCAATGTATTATAGGAAGCAGTATTCCAAACTTGGGAGAGTTATAAAGACTAACATAAATTGTTCACGCCTTTGTTTGCAAATTCTATTGTTTTCTCTTTGATAGAAACTCAGTTTTAAAAAATTACATGCAGTTGTTCACTATAAACCCACTATACTATGCACAATTAATGGATCAAGGATGCTGTAAAATATCCTTAATTTACAGCCAGTAAATACTCAGAGATTAGTAAAACCTCCAGTATGAGACAAGTTCATATAAAATTTCCTAAACTTGGGAATACACAAAATTGCTCAAGGTTTTAATATAAATATCAACAAATAGCTATGTAGGTCTAGAGAGTTATGAGTTTATTTTACATTCTTAGGTGTGTTATGTACTTTTGTTTTTCTTTTTTTATTTGTTTACTTTATGGCACTTATTCCTATATGCAAAATATTCGTTCTAACCAAGATTGACATTTGACTCCAAGAATCCTTATGTTGACCTGGCTTTGTCTAGCTTTTTTAAAATCATACTATATACTTTTCCTCACGAGGCAGACAAGGTAGGCAATCATTAGCATTAACATAATAATATTTACCTCAAGAAATGTTTATGCATATAGAACTCTCTCTTCAGGGGTCAGTCTTCTTAGTGCTATACATAAAAGCATATTTTTAAAACTCACAGTTATCCTTGGGTCAGTGAAAAATATCCTGCATCTTAATTGAACTGATGTTACTCAGAGAGCTTCTGGTATACAAAATGAATAACAAAAACAGAAGACTTCATGGCTAAAGTGATTAGGGCAGTTAAAGTAAGGAATCATATAAAATAATATAAGTTTAATTCAAAAATTGTATTTTATTTTATTTTAACCTAAAATTTGCATATATTATTTTGCTAATTAATGTTTGGTGTTCAGATTTGAACATAAAATATTGTATATTGAGTGTTAGAAATAAGTTTTTAAAAACTACATAATCAATATCTTCTCTAGTTCTGATATATTTTATTTAATTATATAAAGAAAACTCCTTTTAGAAATATAGATTCGACTAATAGGAGTTCAAACTCATATTGCTTCTATAATTCTCACCAGTAATGAATTTTCTATAAATTCACAAGTTTCAGTTCCTTTAAAGTAGCCTGAAAACATCAAGGTGACAGTAATCTGAAGACAGTATTTTATCAAAACTTTACAATTTATTTTCAGTCTTTGCACTTTTCTTTCCTATAACTCTTATAAAAACTTTTTATTTTTAATCTACCTGGATTTTATACTCTTTTAATGATATTCATTCAACTTAATTTCCACATTTACATTCAAATTTCATTTGATGTGGCATTTGGCTAAATTATGCAATTAAAATATCAATTGAACACGGCACAGTCAGGTTTTGGGACAAGTGCAAAATAATTTTGGTGAGTCCACAATGCAAATATCAGGAGAAGGACCTCAGCCTGATGAGTGCATGTTTGGAGTGCTGGGCACAAGAAGAGGGAACAGAGCACCTGGATACAGCAGAATTAGGTTACATAGGGTCTTCTTATGGGATCTTCTGTTATATGTTTGCCAATTTAAAAAATATGTATGCCACTCATGTGTACATTTCATATCCTATTAGTACTTTTAGTACTGCTGTTCTAAATATTATCATGCTGCTATCAAATAACTTTGTGTTTCATGAAGATTAGTGTTGAGACCATGCCACAACTCCATTAAACAAACAAAACTCACAGAAAGTAAAAATGGAACTTCTACTATCTGGTCTCTACTATCTAACCTGTATTATTCTGAAAAGACATAATCAAGTATATCAGGAATTATGCACCTGTTGAAATAAGATCAAGACATCTCAAAAGAATAAGCAAATATTGAACTAGCTTAAAAACTTACAAAGAAAACTATGACAAATGGAAAGTATTTGATAGGATTTGATAGCCATGAACATTCTAATCAGTCTTTCTGATCTAGGTTTATGGTGAGTACATTTTAAAGAGTAGAACCATTCAAAGAAAGAAAAATGTTTATATGAAGGCATTTTTTCTTACTTAAAGTGAACACAGCTATACTGAGATGGTAGGGGAAGATATACTTCAAAAATTCTGTACTCTTTATCATAGTTTCTGATGCCCTTGTTGAGAGCAAATCATCTATAATCAGAACTGATTTTTATATAGTTAATGTTCAAAATAATTTCAGGCTTGCAGACTTTTATGACTTTTGTTGAATATACTATTGGTCATGATATAGTGAAGACTTATGTGAAGGTTTGTTTTTTAAAAAAACATTTTTCTATTCAAGCATAGAATCTCAATAATAAGCATATTTTAGATTTGAAAATACATATGTAGACATATGAAACGAAATTTTTTTATGTGTATAGATGCACATTTTTGGAGGGTTGAAAAGGTTCTTATGGAGAGAGACATTCTAATCAAATAATGACATATGTTTTTTCTAGTCAGTGCTGGAGGCCCACAGGTTTCTCTTTAAAACATAGTTCCTTCATTTTGGGGATTGCTTCATTCATTTATTCTTCATTCATTCACTTATTAATTTATTGTTATTTTGGGGTTAAATAATGTATCGCTTAATATGGAAAAAAAGATGATGACATAGTGAGGTACCCTGAGTCAGGAGACTTCATCAGATGCTCATGGTAAGGCAGGATATATGGTGAGGAGAGGTGGTAAATCAGAAAATGAGACTAGTTGAAACAGGAACAACACCTAAGCCTGGTCATCCACAATAAGGATTTTGGTCACTATGGATAGAGCAATGGGAATCTACTAAAATGCTGAAAGCAGTGGATAACATGATCAGGTTTTGAAAAATCCCCTTTCAGTTGTTAAAAATAAAAGTTAATTTACCAATTTGTCAAGACTTTCATCTACCAAATAATAACATAGTGTACTCTGGCTACTTACACCACATACTACTTATTATCTTTGCCATTTGGGGTAATTTAATAAACTCTCAATGTCTCATTTTCTTATTTGTAAAGTGGAGTTAATACTAAAAACACATGCAACACAGGGTGAAGATAACTAAATAATGTTAAATTTGTAAAGAGCTTAACAAAGTGATTGATACCTTGGTAACACATAAGGATTTACTAAGTAAAACAAAAGAGATTATTTAATTTATTATTTCTACAATTTTGATTTATTATATTATTTTATAAGTAATATTATAGACAATATTACTATCTTCTAAATTTGGTTCTTCATCTATGTGTTGTGGTCTGCTATAGTTTATACATTTGTCCTCCCAAATCTCATGCTGAAATTTGATACCAAATGTTGGAGATGGGGCCTAATGGGAGGTGTTTGGGTCATGGGGGTGGATCCCTTAAGAACGGCTTTGTGCCTTCCTCACAGTAAATAAGTGAGTTCTTGCTCTATTGGTTCCCATGAGTGCTGGCTATTTAAAAGACCCTGGCACCTCCCACCCTTCTCTCTTGCTTCCTCTCTCACCATGTGATCTTGGCACATGCCAGCTCCCCTTCACCTTTCACCATGAGCGGAAGGAGCCTGAATATTTCGCCAGATGCCCAATCTTCTGGCCAGCAGAATCATGAGCTAAATAAATATTTTTCCTTTATAAATTGCCCAGCCTAACGTACTCCTTTCTAGTAACACTAATTGGACTAAGACACAGTCTTATCTAGTTTTGGTAAAATCTCATTTGGTAATCATAGACTGAGCATTTTCAGCTATTAGTCACTTACGGAGTGAGCAAGTAAACTGGTAGTAACACAATGTGAAACAGTCTCCTCTTACAAAATGAGAACAACAGATGTGAAATTAAACACATTTATAACATTTCCCCTTAAAATATTTTGTGTACCATTCCCAAGGTAGAAATCTAAAAAATGAATGTGACTTTGTTTTCCATACTAAGAAATCAATTTTATTCTATTAAAGCTTTTAAAAAATAATTTTATAGTTAAAAGGAATAAAATAATTTTTAATTTGTGTAAGGCTGAATTTTATTTCCCTTAAGGCAATTAAAAATAATGGTGACAATATTTCTTCATGACTTTTAAAATACAGTTAATATAATACACTTTTTAAGAGATGCTATTTTTCCTTTTAGAATTATATAATTCTACTGTATTAGCCAGATTTCTTCAGAGAAACAGAAGCAATAGGAGGAGATCTATACCACCTATGTCTATGTTGAGAGAGGGAGGAGAGAGAGAGAGAGAGAGAGATTTTTTTATAAGGAATTGACTAGGAAGTCCCAAGATCTGTAGTCAGCAAACTAAAGACCCAGGAGCCCTTGGTATAAGTTTCAGTTTGAGGGTAGGGGAAGACTGATGTCCAAGTTCTATCAGTCAGCCTGAAAAAGTTCCCTTTTACTCAGAATTTTTGTTCTATTCAAGTTTTTAATCACTGGATGAAGCCCACCCACATTTAGGGAAGGCAGTCTGCTTTACTCAGTCTACTGATTCAAATGTTAATTTCAGTCACAAATATCCTCACAGACAAACCCAGAATGATGCTTGACCAAATGTCTGGGTACTCCATGTCCCAGTCAAATTGACCCATAATACTAACCTTCACATCTAGTAAGACCAGAGAAATTTTACTTTGAGGAATAGCACCAAAGACATACTTAATTTATAAATTAACCCTGAAAATGCAAATGCATCTGATATTAATATTTGGCATTCTATGTGGTATGATGTAGAATGTGTTTTATATATTTGTAACATCTAATCAATTATATACAAGAGCAAAATGAATGCTTCAAAACAAAGGAAACATTCTCACTAACACACAGATTCAATGTACAATAATTTCTGCTTCACCTTTGCTTAAATGAGGTAGTACAGAAAAACATAGGTTTTAGCTGGACAGGTGTGGCAGATTGTATGTCCATAGATGATCATGAGAATATTTCCCATCCCACATACTCTTCTTACTATATAACTTTGGCACTCTACAATCAAAAAATGAGGTTCTATATTCTTTCATTTGGGTGGTAGGCTTTTGATATGGTCAGATATCACATGATATGACATCTGAGGCTGGTTCATATAAAGGACAGTTGAGACCTTTGGAGCCATGAATGTCAATGTAAGAAATCCAAGGTTTCCATGCTCTGAGGAAGTCCCAGATATGTGAAGAGGTGCTCTGGCTGACAAAACCAGTAAAGATCTCTAATTACTGCCAGCATCGACCACCAGACAGAGGAGTGAACATGCCAGCACATAATTCCTTGGCCCACAAACTGAGGCCTCTAAGGTGAAACTTCTGATATCCTGAGCAGATGGAAATTCCTTCTGTTTTTTTCTGAATTCTACCGTATCTGTAGGTATAATGAGATGATCATTTTAAGGTGAGAATTTGTGGGTAATTTGATAGGCATTTACAGATAATTGAAGCTGATTATGAAACTGCTAGTAGGATCTGCCATAACCAAAACCTAAAACATACAAAATTGTCTTTGAGCCTTGAGGTTTCTGTTAATAAAGGCCTAAAGGGAGTTGAGAATAGTCATAGTGAAGCCTAAGTGGCCCAGAGAAGTCTGTCAGTGAAGGCTTAAAGAAGATTAAGGAAAATAGCAGTGGAACTAGAAAGAAGGGGACATATATCATACAGTATCAGGATATTTGTCAATACTCTTGCCTGAATTAATTTGCAAAAGAGAAAACATACCTAATAAACTCAATGATCTAGTGAAGGATATCTCCAGGCACATTTTTGAAGATGCTACATGCCCTTTTTTCTCTGCTTTTAAGTAGATATGAAAGAGAAGAGATATGAGCTAAAGAATGAATGGTTAAATATTTACAGAGTTAAGGTTTGTAGAGTTCTAAATTAAAACTGCATCTTTTTGCCAACTTCTCCACATGGCAAATCATCCTTAGTCTAAGAAATAGCTTCCAGGAAAAGATTCAATCCAAAGTAGAACTAGAAGATCCTATGTTAACACCTTAAAAGAGATCTCATATAACACTTCAGGTAGACAAAAATTCCTCTCAAGATCATAAAATTATTCCTATTCCTTGCAGATCTTCTGTATTAAACAAATGATTTTCTAAGAATCTTAAGGACAGACCTACATTAATAATACAGGGAGATCAAATAGATAGGGGACTATCTTGACGAGATTTGTGGGTGTGACTCCTGTCTACAGAGTGATTAATAAATTGACACATGCTCAAATGCTTTAAAAGTTTTTAATGGGGTTCATAAGCTTGCACATAAAAGGAAAGCAAAAAAGAAAAATAAAATTTTTGACCCTGAAACTTCTACAAGCAAAAAAAGAATGTTAAAAAACTACTCAGAGATACATATATGTGCTACACCTAATGGAAAGGATGACTAGATGGTGGAATTGGAAGTCTAGTAGGCAGATTCAAAAGCCACAGGGAACAACAGAACCCTAATCTAAATGATACCTTAATGAATTTCCAAATAACTTTGGACAAGTAACTGCTGTGTGCCTCCTGATTTTCTCATTTTATACTGAGAATGTCTGTAATGGTTACATGTGTTTATCTCACCATAGTATAATGACTGTGTGGTAGAAGAAAGAAATACCTTTTCTTTTCACTTTTTAGCAATTATATCATTATCCCCCAGTCCTAGATGTGTATACTTACCACCTGGATGATTATAAGGTTCCCAGCATATTTTCCAAAAATAATTGAAGTCAATTTATTTTTTTGTCACATATCAAATAATGTCCGTTATTTATTCCAATTCCTGCAATAGCGTCATATCTCACTAGGAATGAAATACAAAGTCTTTACCATGATCAGAAGCCCCTGCATCTTATGGACCAGGAGAATGAATAACTGTTTCTAATATTTCTTTCTCTGTAATAGGATAATAAAAACATACCCTTTACCATGTAGCTTTGTGATGCTCTATATCCATTGTGGATTAAAAATATCTGTTTCCCACATTAATGTTAGACTTGGCTTTGGCCAATGGAATGTGAGCATATCTGACATAAATACAAGCCTAAATTATGCTTCTTTGGTGTAGCTTTTCATCTAGTTTTTTTCCTGTGGGGAAGATGTTTGAGCTGCAAGTCCAAAGAGGGACAGATGGAGGAGATCTTGACTCACTTTACAGACAGACGCCAAATGCATCCAGCCCTCAGCCTGAAGTAGAACAGCCCAGCCAAGTCTAAACTAGATCAGCTGAACCCCAAAAGACCTGTAGACCCTTAAGTGTGAGGATGTATTTTGTCATAAACCAGATATCTTCATGCCTGCTTCCTCATTTTAATTGGACACATGTTCACAAATAACACTTCTATCCCTCCCTCACGTTTTTAACCATCTTGATTTTTCCTTTTAGCATTTGTACATATCTGACATATTGCATATTTATTATTGATTTCTTTTAATAATTTGGTTTCCTCTCTCAAATATACATGCTCTACAAAAACAGAAAATATGTTTTTGGTCTTTTTTAGTCTGTTCACAGCATGGAGACTGTTGCTTGGCTCATAGTAGGTCCTCAAACTATTTTTAATAAATTACTGAAATGTGTGAATACTTGACAATGTCTTAATTCTGTGAGTTTCCATCTATGTTTCTGCCCAGAGTGACCAGTATACATCTGAAAAACCTATATATGTTGACCTATGTAAGGTAAAAGACTATTAGAAGGTTTAAAATATTCATGTTTTATTCTGATTAGTGTGATTTCTGTGTGTGGTAAAACCCATAATGCAATATGGAGAATATTTCTGTATAAGGTCAATTTATCCGATGGCTCTCCAGAGAGGATTAGTTCCAGAAATTATCAAAGGACCTCATTAGAGTTTATCTTTACTTACATGGTAAGCCTGTGAAATAGATACTAGAGACAGGATTTTAATGAGTCCGGTTTATAACATATTGCTTTCATTACATTCCATAATAAATAATTCCTTCTAACATCTCTGATACTCTGAGCCATGTATTATATTTAGTATCATAAGATATTACAGAATATTTGTAATTTCTAGAGTAACAAGACAAATTAGGATTATTTTTGAGTATTTAAACCTGCATATCAATTGATTGATTGTTTTATAACTGAAAGAAAAATGTGTTAAAAATGTAAATCACTTACACATTTTAAAAATAATCTTGTTAAAATTTAATTTAATTTATTGGCAATTTGTTTTAATATTTCCTGTACTAGTTTGGTAATTATTCCCAAGTTTGCTAGCTTTCCTTCAATATCAATATTCCCTCTTTTCCCTCTTTATATAAAAAGGACTATATTGTATTTGTTTTGGTTTTGTTTTGTTTTGTTTTGAGCTGGGTGTATTATTGTTTAGAAAGATAGTATCCTGCTCCACACCATCCCTGTATTAGACACCAGATGTGGCAATGTGACTGTGACTTGGCCAGTGGTACACAAGAGAAAATACTGTGGTTCACTTGCAGGTATTTTCCTTAACAAGGAATAATGCCCCCTTCTTCCCCTACTTTACTATGTGCGACATAGAAATGAGATAACTTTTACCAGGCAGACGAAAGAAACACGCTAGAGATGACAGAGCAAAATCATAGCAGGAGTGTGAGGCCCTGGACAAATTATGAAGATATCCTTCATAAGAACCTTAGACTCTCTATTTCTTATTGCTACGTGAGAGAAAACTAAAGTAATTTGTTTAAGTCATGCTTATTGTGGGCATTTCTGTTTGATCAAGTAAAACCAAATCATAATTAATACAATAATTTTATCCATCCAAAACACTCTCCATCAGTAATTTCTTTCTGAAAAGTAGAGTGTGTAATTAAAATATCACCTATTTTTTGTGTGTGTCATTATTTATGGTCTCATTGGTAATTTTAATTGATTTAATCATTAAAATGTATTAGGTTATCACCTATTTTCATTGTTTTAATTGATTTGTTACAAGATTTGTTTATTTACCATGTTGTAACAGTTCACAAAATCTAATTAAAAACACATTCCTAATGTGTTTAGTTTTGTCCAATAACAGTTAACATTAGGTATGTTTGTGAACATTGACTTATAAAATATAGACATCAATAATAGATATGTCTTCAGTGACAAATATAGCAAGTAAATCTTCTAAAACCATTTTTTTACAGATATATTTGACTATCTAAGCAATACACCAAACATCTTTAAAGATGTGGTAAGGAGAAATACCCATTTGAAATTCTGTCCTTGAATCTAAATAACTTCCTGATTAACTTGGTTAAAGATAAGGGGAGTAATTTGGTGGGAGAGAAGTTAAATTGAACACATTTTTCATACAGTATCCAATTATGTATTATAGAATAAAAAGTGAAATTAGTTCTGGTAATTTAGCACTCTAGCTATTAATAAAATAAAAAAGTGCTTCTTTCTTATACAATGTATATTTCAATCACACATGAGAAGTAGCATAAGTCATTTGAATATATTTTGTAAATTATTATGAGTGAGAATCAGAGGCATGAATTGCACAGTTGAAAAGCATTGGATTTTTATCCATACAGTTCTAATTATGCAATTACCAATTTGCATGAAACTGCCCAGCAAAGGAAACCATCGACAGAACATAAAGGCAATGTTGGTAATGGGAGAAAACACTTACAAACCAAATATCTGAGAAAGGGGTAATATCCAAAATATACAAGGAACTTAGTCAACTGCATAGAAAAAATATCTAAAATTGGTCAAAAACTTAAATAGACACTTTTCCAAAGAAAGCATACAAATGGTTACTAGGTATATGACAAGGTACTCAACACCACTAATCATAAGAGAAATGAAAATCAAAATCACAATGAGATATCACCTCACACTTGTTAGAATGGTTATTATTAAAAAAAGATGTGTTGTCAAGAATGTGGAAAAATTGCAACCATTGAACATAGTTGGTAGGAATGTAAAATGGAGCAATCACTATGGACAACAGTGTGCAGGATCCTCAAAAAATTCCCCTTTCTGGGCATTTATCTAAAAGAACTGAAATCAGTATCTTCAAGAGATATCTGCATTCCCAAGTTCATTTCACCATTATTCACAATAACCAAGATGTGGAAACAGCTGTAATTTCCATCAACAGACAAATGAGTAAAGAAAATGTGGTGTGTGTTTGTGTGAGAACACACACTAGAATATCATTCAGCCTTGACAAAGAAGGAAATCCTATCATTTGGGAAGACATGGATGAACTTGAGAGATATTATGCTAAGTGAAATAAGTCAATCAGAAAATAACAAATACTGCATGAATCCTCTTGTATGAGATATATAAAATAGTCAAACTTACAAAAGCAGCAAATAGAGTAGTAGTTGCCAGGGGATGGAAGGAGGGGGAATTAGGGAGTTGTTCAAAGGGATAAATTTGCAGTTACACAAGATGAATAAATTCTAGATATCTTCTTTACAATCTATGAATAGTATCTGTAGATAACAAAGCACTGTTATACACTTAAAAATTTATGAAGAAGGTGTATCTCATGTTAAGTATTCTTATCACACATAAACACACAAAAAGCAAAGGGACACAAAGAAAATTTGGAGCTTATTACCTTCATTTTGCTGATGGTATCATGTGTGTATGCATATGTCCAAATTAATCAAATTGTATACATTAAATGTATGCAGTTATTTTGCATATCAGTTATACCTCAATAACAAGTATATAATAAAAGGCCTTACTTCACTAAAAGTTTGCTCAATTTGAATATGCTAATATAAAAATGTTTTCAGGTAGATTATTGTTAGATTATTAGATGATCTTGGAATTCTTTATTTTAGAAAATACTTTTTGAAATCATTTTCTAATTATCAAACAAAATTGAAATATGATTAACACACTCAGCATAAACTAAAAGAAATACATGGTAATTTGAAAATGAACTAATTTAAATTTTATGTTCACTCTTATAAAAGTTACACTAAAAATGCAATAAGCAGAGATTTTTAGAAACCATCTTAGATCCTACTGAGGGATTGGCTTCCTATTTTCTAAAATTATGTTTAAGCATTATATTTGTAATTGTTCCTTTGAACATTTTTAAATTTATTTTTAACAACACATTAACTGCCATTTGAGTTGTATTTAACTCACTCCAGTTTTGAACCCGGGGCCTGGTGAAGCATATGTGACTCACATAACTTCACCTTGGGAGCTGCGACAACTGTTTTTCAAGTCGCATGTAACTCATGCATAGAAAACAATAAAAAATAACAAATTTTTCATTAAATTAGAAAGGGCACTTTGTTTTTGAAGTTTTTATTCTATTTTCATAATAAAACACCTTGGCCCCAAGGAAAAAAAATTTTTTCTAGTGTGACAATGTGTTCAATTTACAAATAAAAATGGAATATATTTATGGTATATGATATGATGTTTTGATATATACTGCATAATAATTAAATCTGTATTGAGCATACTCTAAGATATTCTATTAATAACTATATATCAATAATATTAACACAATGATAATTATAATGCTTCTGTTCATAATGAACTAAGTTAGCTTACAAAATTAAGTCACTACTTCATTCATCATCAGTTGGTTAAGCTATTCCCACAGAGTCTTATAAATATATACAATTAGCTATTGTGCTTATAAACTAATTTTCTGATGATCTCCAAGGTGTATTTTCTATTTAGGAAATGATTTTTTACTTCATTTGTTAAATATTTATTTAATATTTCAGATTTAAAAAGCATATCATATCATATATTATCTATAACGTATACATGTAATTGTTAATAATGTTAAAGTTGGAATATACAAAAAGTAAAGACAAGAAATATGAAGTAATAAGAAATGTCACCACCTTTTAAAATTAAATACATTCATGCCTTTAATTAGTACCTTTTTCTTTTATTTAATTAACCTTTATCATTAAATATTCTTCTAAACAAATTTTGCAACCATGTAAAGTTTAATGCAATGAATGTACCAGAATGTATCGAAAAACTTTTCTATTATTAAATACTTAGAAAATGGAAATATTTATTATTGATACAGTGAGATTTTTTCTCTGTACTTTTTTTTTGTAATATTTACCTTTTCATAATGGTAAATGTCTGTAAGTGATGTTGCTTTAAATATGAATAAAAACTTCATAGTTTTGTATATTTTCAAAATGGCTTCTAGAAAGTTTGTATCAGTTAAAGCTCCAACATTACTTTTAAAGTGCCCGACTTTATGCACAACCTTAACCATACTACATATTATCATATATTTAACTTTTGCAATTTAATTGCTAATATAATTTTATTGTTATTATGTTAGTTACAGTATATTCATTTTAATTGTGATATATTTTCTTAAATTTATTTGTCAATACTTTTCAATTTGGTAATTACTTTTTAACTTATTAACTCAGTTGTTCAAGTACATCATGCGTAAGATTATTTGGCAGATAGATATGTAGATAACTGATCTTTACCTGCAAAGATATAGATTCATTAAGAGTGGAGTCAATTCTGTATGTCTTTGGTTTTAGTAAGTGTGAAAGCAAGACATTTACAGAGACAGAAACTTTGTGAAGATAGCTATCTAATGTTTTACTCAAAGTTTCCATATTTCTGCTTTTTTTGAGCCAAGTGTCTGTTGGAGCAAAGACAGCTAGCTCTTAGGTATCTTTCATTTCCCCTGAAAGCTGCCTCCCAGTCTCTTGCTGGATATACTTCCTGTGTCCACAGGAATTGATAGTCTATCTTCTGAAAAATCTCTGTGTATCCAACTTCTTCTCTTACCTTGTGTTTCCTTCCTTACTCTAATTGAAACCTTGTTTCACCTGATGACACTGTTTCTTATTTTCTTTCTCAAATAATTTATAATCTCTACCCAAATTATTTCCTCCTGCTATAAGAGAGGACTGATTCCTGCTTATAACCAAACTTATCTCTTCACTTGTGTAGCGGATTCTTTTACATCTCAGTAATCATGCTTTTGTACAGATTCCCTCCTACATCACTGGTTTCTTCCTCCCCACTTAACTATTTTGACTAACTTACAAATATGATAATAACAGTTTTCTTAAAAGACAAACAAACAAGAATTCTTCTAAGACTCTATTTTCTCTGGAGCTGTTACCACAATTCTTTGATCCCTTTATAGAAGAAAACAAAAGCCTCACAAATATATTTATTGTCAAAATTTTTCACCACCAATATCTAGCAGGATGAACTTTATTTACACTCTTAATCTTACTACTCCATTGATGCTATTTTGTCAACTTACCAACACACTTCATTTTTTTTCAATTCCTGTGAGATCAGTTATCTTGCTTGAATGTGCAACATCAATTGGCAAATGTGATAACTCTGAGATTTTTGGAAAGCTTTTATCAATGCTTCTTGGAGACTATAATATTCTGATTTCTCTGTAACATCACTGGTGATTTATTTCTTAACTTCTTTCTCTCTTCTCAGCCTCTTTGTGTCCTCTAAATGTTGGAGTTTTTTAAAGTTAATCCTTGACCCTCTTCGTATACATTATCATAATTCCCTATGTGCTCTCAGTCTCATGTCATGGCTTTAAATATTCTCTATAAGTTGATGACTCCAAACTGAGTACAACAATATCACTCTGGCTGCCATGTGCAATAGCAAGCAAAGGAGGCAATCAGGGTGATCAGTCATCCGACTGTTGTAATAATACAGAGGAGACAAGACAATTGCTTGGAGTAGGGTGATAATGCAAATGGGGAAAATGTGGTAAGATTCTTGAAATGTTTTGGAGGTAGTGCCCATAAAACTTACTGATGAATTAGATCTTGGCTGTAAAGGAAAACCAGAAATTAAGAATGATAATTAAGAAGTTTGCCTGATCTCCTGAGTAATGAGGGACTCCAATTCCTAAGAGGAAAAAACTGGGGAAAGAGAAACTAGGTGGAAGGGATTGCATGTTCCACAAGTTCTGCTGTGAACTCCCTGTAGCTGTGTGAGGGGAAAGTCTGGCAGGCATTTGGAGAGATGAGTCTAAATTTGCTTAAATTAGAGAATGTAAGGCAAGAAAATTGTGAAATGGCATAGATTACTTTTTTGAGTAGTTCCATTGTAAAGGGACAAAAATGGGATAGTAGTTACAGAGGAATGTGGGGTTAAAGAGTGCTTTGTTATATTTTTTTCTTCACTTAAGTCTGTTTATTAGGTTTCTTATTTGCAAGCATTGAAAATCGCCCTGGGTAACTTAAACATTTGAATATATAAATAACCAGATAAATACATATCAAAAATGAGTACATATTATGAGAAGCATTTTCATAGTATATATGCCACTAAGTAAATATAAAAATTTTAAAATATTTTCTTAGCATTATTTTTCCATCTCTAAAATAAAGTTTGTTTAATAAATGACCTGATCTTTCCACTGTAAAATTTCACAATTCTAAAAGTGCATCTGAGGCCAATTTTGAGAACACTTTGTTGGCATTGAATATATATGAGAGTTCTATTTTTTCATTAGAAGTTTAATTAAAGACTATACAAGAGTTTATACTATTTTACATTACACTTTATTTTTTGACATTCAGAAAGTTTTAAAAATACATTTATTTAAAATTGAGGACACATTTGATATGTGAGCGTGAATGAGTCACTTAATATTTTGTGCCTCGTTTTTCTAATATAAAAAGGGGCATAATTATAGAATATACCTTATCATGTGGACAAAATTTTTCTAATTATAATCACTCCATAAATTTATCTATTTCTGATGTTATTAATACCTGTACCTATTACTATAATTTAATATTTAGCTCTATTATTCTCATGTGCTCATCAGATTACCATTTCAGTGGTATGGGGCTGAGGGTTATACATACCATGTGGACTTGATTATCTACTACAAAGACAAATCTCTACTGTTGTTTAATCTAGGTGACTGTCTATTTTGTCTACTATTATAAATGTTACTGGCTTGCTTACCTTTACACTGCCATATGCTATTCTGCTCTGCTGAAGTGGGACCCCTTATCTTACATAATATTTAGAGATGGAGAAAGATTTATTCTGAAAAAGCAATCAGAAGTAGGGAAATCAATGAGAAATAAATGTTCTCTTCTCATCAAGGAATGTTTTTGAAACAGATAACCCTTTATAAAGGGGGAAAAGATCAAAATAAACGGAAAAATACAATTAGTTCTACAATGGACAAAATGCTCTTTAGTGAGTGGTAAGTGCTTTCTCTCACTTGAGGAAATCCATACCACCATGAAACTCTCAATTCGACCATACTGAGTACAAAATAGTACAAATATACATTATAAATCCAAGATTGACATTATTTCTTGAAGTCATATATTAGAAAAGATTAAAACCAAAGCAGAAAAACAACGTGATGAGGTGTAGCTTTGGTGAAAGTCATTTAACGTTTAAAACTAATTAAGCAATTACCGGTCACATAATTTTACTTTACTTCAAACTTTACTGTATGTATTACTGCTCAACAAATGTGTACAACATTAGCACTCAGTGATTAATCAGCTCCTATATTTATATTGAATTTCTTCCTATAAAAACAATGCCATTGATTTGGTGGTACACTACAATGTGCTTCTTTTCTCTCTTGATTGTCATACTATTTGAGAGGCTAAGCGTGTAAATCCATAAAATATTACCCAGATTGCTGACCTAGTATTTCTAAAGAAATAAGCAGCTCCAAGAGGAGTAGTTGCCAACATCCAATCTTAATTAAGCATGGGCAGGCATCTCAGAGGAACCATCAAAAGCATCCTGTGCTCAGGGAAAAATGCTGTTCCAAATGGAAAGCAGCCAGCGACTGATGATGTGGGAGGATCCCAAGAGAGCCAAGTTGCCACAGATATGTCCATTTCCTATCAAAATAAACCCCCATTTTTCAAAAAATAAACCATATTGTTATGTATGGCTATTTATTTCAAAGATACCTTTGGATATTTGAAATTCGGTAAACAGTGTTTCAGATTCAGTTAATAAGTGGTTTAAAACACACCTCTTGTATACACTCTCAAATGCATGCAATGAATGTTATTGTAAATAACAGTAAAGTTGTCAAACAGTAAAAGTGTGTTAAAATTTAGGGTTATAATTTGGCATTGCATAGTTCTCTTAAACTGCAATATCTGATATCACTGGGTTACAAATGTCTGTTCCATGTTTCTTTCCTATATATCTCAGCTTTACTCATTGTTCCCTGCACCAATTCCATCAAACTTTCTCAGGCCACCTCTTCTCAGTGTGGAATGTCTACAGTAGTCTCAGAGCCTGTCTCTTTGATTAGAATTTCCATTCTCCAAACCATCACATAAAATGCTACCTCTAAAAATCAAGCAAATCTCGCATGTTAATACACAAGAATATTTACATTATACATATTTTCAAATTATAAAAATTATTTCATGGTAATTCTATTTCTGCAAATGCTGACTTCAAATACTCTACCATTAAAATTAAAACAATTTAAAGTTTTCTGTATTCCAATTTTATGGTGTTATTTCCTACACTATGACAAAGTGGTCTAACAGACTATTGTTCTTGCTCTCTAATTATTGTCTGGACACAAGGATTATCATTGATTATTCAAAAAACAAAACCATCCTCTTTGTCAATTGCCTTTCAGCATTCCGTGGCATATGTTTAGCAATCCAATATAATAGTTATATGAGAGTCCAATTTGCAACCTTTATATTGAAGGTTCCAGTATAACCATATTGCTTAAATTAAACTATTGTGAGGGTCTGATTGACTTTAAAAACATACTAGGTCATTGCTTTGAATATTTTACAAACTAAAAATGATTGTATCTAATCCCTGTGACATAGAACTTTGGGACCATGACTGTTTATGAGTATTATTAGAACAGATCGGCTGAGACAGATAAGTTTTTTGAGAAAGACAAGACCTTACACTTAGGTATAGTTCCAGTCTACCTTGATAACTATACAGGGTCTTTTGTTAGGGTCCTAAATTTTTCTGAAAGGGCTTAACCCTTCCCTTTGCCTCACTGATTATTCAAGCACATTTGTCTGTCATCAACAGGCATTACAAAATATTCTCACTCTAATTTTTTGAGGAGCAGAATTTTTTTTGGCCATGCAATAGAAGTTTACCTTGCCATATAAAATGACCAAACACTTCTTAATGTTCTCACTACCAGTTTTGTCTAATACTTGACATAGTCATTAAACATTTATGAAGGATTTATCAAAGAAAGTATGATTCACTCGATTCATTCTTTTATCTGAATATTCTAAATTTTATATTGGATTAAGCATGAGAAGCACAAAAGTAGGTGTATCAACTCTACCAAATAGCTTGACTGTTTTCATTCATAGTATTTCAATAATATTAAAATTGTTAGCATAAGGCATATGCAATGGACTGAATATTTTTTTCTTTTTCTTTTTTTTAACTGAGGGTCAGAACATAATGGACTGAATGTTTTTATCCACCCAAAATTCATATGTTGAAATCCTAAGCCCCAACATGATGGTGTTAAGAGGTAGGGTCTGTGAGACATACTTAGGTCAAAAGAACGGAGACCTCATGAATGGGATTAGTGCCCTCATAAAGGGACCCCAGAGAGCACTTTTGCCCTCTTTCTGAGATGTGACAATACAACAAAAAGATGGCAGTCTGCAAATGGAAGAAGGGGCTCACCAGAACTCAACCATGCTGGCATCCTGATCTCAGATTTCCAACCGCCAGACTGTGAGACATAAATTTCTGTTGTTAATAAGCCACCCAGTCTCTGTCACTTTGTTATAGAAGCCCAAATGACTGAAACAGCATAGTATATATTATTTTTAAAAACTTCAAAACATTTTTCCTGTCACTTAATAGAGATAACTTGGAGTACACTTTTCAGTATGTCCATCAGCTTCTTTGAAAAAGAACATGTGAAAGAATTTTTTTCTCACTTCTCAGTATCAGAAAATATGCTTTTCTTTAAAAATTAGCTTTGCTTCTTTGTGCTTAATATTTCTGTTTTCCTTTTGCATGCCACAAATCTTTTAACTGATGATGTATCCATTTTGGTTTGGCTGTTGGAACCAAATCTGTAGCACATCTCCAGCAGTAAAGCACATGGCATACAAATCTTCACTCGGCTTTATAATTTCCCTCTCTGATTCTCTGAAGTTATTATCATCGTACAGAGTGAAAATTTTTTAATCACTGTAAAATCTCTTGCAGAAAATGCAGGACCTTGACAAAAAACAAACCTGGTCGACCAGTATAACCAACTTCTGACCAGGCACAATGCTGCCCTAACAAGGATGATCTGAGTAACAGCCAGATGGAGCCACTGTCTCCTCACACTTGACAGGTATTTGAGTCTTGCTGACAGCCTTGGCTGTAATAACTCAGGAAAAGTAATGCCCTGCTCCATACCATAAATTCTGCATTGTCCCTAGCAGGCTACTGCTGAATTTCATTAGACCTAAAAGTTCTACCTGCTCTGTCAGAAAACATCAAGACTAAATCAACTGCACCATTTATCGCTGTACCACTGATTTTCTTGGTCAATGCTCACCACGTTAGTTCCTCAGAGCATCAGTCTTGTAGGTTGTTCTTTTTCTAGTAATCCTTTTCATTTCTTTTACCCTGATGGAATTTCTTCTCCATTCTCCTACTCCTTCTAACGCTGCTGCTATGGACACTGTATCTTCTGCTCTAATGCCAATATTGTATACGGTGCTCTCAACTTTTTTTTTTCTGCATGTTTCTTCTAACTCTATTTCTTAGCTGAGCACACTGTTTCCTCTTCGGTCTACTCAGGTAGAGGCTCTTTATTCTTTCACGTTTCATAGGCCTCACATTGGGAAGTAGGATCACTCTGTTCTTTATTTCCAAAATATTTCTCCTTCATCCTCTTGTAAAACCCACTGTTCTTTGGGGATTGTGCCATTTTGATAAATTACTCTCTGTTATATAATCCTCCTCTTTTATGGATATTATCTTTAATCATCTAAGATCTTCATATCTGATCTGAAGATATCTCCAACTCACTAGGATGCCCTCATATTCCTGAAAAAAAATCATCTTCTATAAGTAACTTTCTCCATTTCATTTTTGTCATCCATCCTATGGTCAATGCAGGATCATTGGAAACTAAAACATCCTTGAAGTTACTATCTTAAATATCCTAATCTCTAACCATACTCTTTTATTATCACAGGCTATATCTTTCTTTATGTACAACTGAGATTCACAGAACATTATTTAGTTGTTTTTTTTTTCAGTTCTTTTAACTTCCTTCCATCATTTTGTAACTTCCCGTGCAATATCTATTTATGTACAAAATATTTCTAACCAAAGTCTCTAAATCTGCCATACGATAAATGCTGGTGAATAAAATCAAATAGATACTGCTTTAGCATACATTCAGAGTCACTAATCAGTAGTTTTAGTTGTTAATGACAGGTCCTTTTTATGATCTTTAAGGAAATTGAATCTTTATTCATTGTTTATGATTACTTCCAGCCATTGATTACCTTTATTTTTCTTCTTACTTCCTTTTCTATAAACTAATAAACTTGTTTTATATGAAAATGAGCAAATAAAAGCCATAGATAGTAATTCCCCACAATTTTGACACTAAAAATGATAATTTCTGCTTTCCCCCTTCCCTTCAGCAACAATGAGACTTTTGTCCCTATTGTTAAAACACAGTACTTCCATCTGTGCTCTGATTTTTCCCTTCTATCTCTTTTTACAAAACATTCACTGTCATTTCTCTCTGCTTTCCTAGAACATAAAATATTTTTCCTACTGTATTTAAAAGAAATTATTTTTAAAAACATTTCTGCTTTTCAGATGATATAATAGAGTAAAATACAATTTTTTTTTTAATTTCAAAACATTAAGGGGGTGCAAATGCTTTGGGTTACATGGATCGTTTTTGTAATGCCTGAGTCCTGGCTATAGGTGTGGTCGTCACCCAAATAGTGTTCATAGTACCCATTAGGTTGGTTTATTCCCCTGCCCTCCTAGCCCTCCCCCTGGTTGCTTTCCACTGAGTTTTACTTCCCTTTTTTCACATGTGTGCTCATCAGTTAGTTTTGAATTTAATAGTGAGGGCTGGGCGCAGTGGCTCATACCTGTAATCCTAGCACTCTGGGAGGCTGAAGCTGGAGGATCACTTGAGCTCAGGAGTTCGAGACCAGCCTGAGCAAGAGTGAGACCCCCCCGTCTCTAATAAAAAAATAAATAAAAATTAGCTGGGCGCAGTGGTACATGCCTGTGGTCCCAGCTACTCAGGAGGCTGAGGCACGAGGATCGCTGGAGCCCAGGAGTTTGAGGTTGTAGTAAGTTGTGATGACACCACTGCACTCTAGCCATTGCAACAGAGCAAAACAACAAACAAACAAACAAAAAAACCGTGAGTGAGTACATGTGGTGTTTATTTTTCCATTCTTGAGATACTTCACTTAGGAGAATGGTCTCCAGTTCCATCCAGATTGTTGCAACAGGTATTAATTCATCTTTTTTTATGACAGAGTAGTACTCCATGGTGTACCTATACCATGATTTACTAATCCACTCATGAATTGATGGGCGCTTGGGTTGATCCCACATCTTTGCAATTGTGAATTGTGCCGCAATAAACATTTGAGTGCAGGTGTCTTTTTGATAAAATGACTTATTTTCCTTTGGGTAAATACTCAGTAGTGGGATTGCTGGATCAAATGGTAGGTCTACTTTTAGTTCTTTGAGGAATCTCCATACTGTTTTCCATAGAGGTTTTACTAGTTTGCAGTCCCACCAACAGAAGCGTTCCTTTCTCTCTGTGTCCATGCCAGCATCTCTTGTTTTTAGTTTTTTTTAATAAATGTCATTCTAACTGGGGTAAAGTGATATCTCGTTGTGGTTTTAATTTGCATTTCCCTGACGATTAGTCACGTTGTGTATTTTTTCATGTTTATGGGCCGTTTGTCTTTCCTCTTTTCAGAAGCTTCTGTTCATGTCTTTTGCCCACCTCTTCATAGGGTTGTTTGTTTTTTTCTTGCTGGTTTGCTTGAGTTCTTTGTAAATTCTGGTTATTAGCCCTTTATCAGATGTGTAACTTGCGAATATTTTCTCCCATTCTGTAGGTTGTCTGTTTGCCCTGTTGATTATTTCCTTGGCTGTGCAGAAGCTTTTATTTTAATCAACTCCCATTAATTAATTTTTGTTGTTGCCATTATTGCCACTGGGGTCTTAACCTCCAGTGTAACCTTTAATTCAATATCTAAAAACCAAGTAGAAATTGTGTGTGTGTGTGTGTGTGTATAAATTTTTTACACATGGCTGTCAAAATGGGCCTTACATGCTGTTCTGGAATTGTGAAATTTTAGAGTGGAAAGATTAGGTTATTTAGTAAACAATGCTTATTTTAGCAATGAATTTTAAAAAATTATTTAATTCTATAGTGGCAGATCTGTGATCATCTCCCAGCTATGCTGTTTTTTCATTCTTTTTATTTTCACTCCATTGTCAATTTAAAACTCTATTACCCAGATTTGAAGTCATTTATAATTTTCCCAGCCTATGTAGTGGTTAAGACATGACCTTTCAAATCACACAGACCTGAGACTGAACTCCATCTCATCTTCTTATAAGAGTGAAGTACTGCACAATTTGCTTAACATTGCCAAGTCTTACCATGCTAATAAGCATATTGGAATAAAATATTTTCTAACTCATAGGTTTATTGTGAGTGTTAAATGTAATAATGAATATAAAAACTTCCTCATTATATGTATATATCCATAGGTAATACTAAGTAAATGTCAGATATTCTTGTAATAATTATTACCACAAAATATTCTGACTTATTTAATCAATTATTCACTAAATACACCTGTCTAGCAGGTCAGTTTTATTACTTTCTATCATATATTACTTATATTGCCAATTTTCTATTGCTTTATAATTATTTATAAAATTTGTTGAAAATCAAATCACTCAGAAAATTGATAAGAATTTAAGGATAAAAAAGAAAATCTATGACTGTGGGATCATTGGGGATAAAGATTTTTATCTTTATCTCTGTGTCACTCAGCTCTCTCCCTAGCATTTATGATTTTTTTTAATAGGATCATGTTTACTTCTGTGTTCTAGGGATGTAGACAACACCTATTCTATTATTTTAGGGGCCATCTTTTCTATGCAACTGTCTTTGCCTTTAGCAATCTATATAGATTCCTCCATTACCTGCATTTTAAAATTAATTTAATCATAATATTGAATTATTATTATTATTATTTATGAATTGCTGCATACCAAATTGCCATAAACTCAGTGGCTTACATCAGCACACATTTGTTATTTCAGTTTGTAAGGGTCAGGAATCCAGGCATGAATTATCTTGTTACTCTGCTTCAATATCTCTGATATGTTTGCAATCAATGTGTCAGCCAGGGCTGGGGGTTCATCTAAGGCTAAACTGAGGGAGGATCAGATTCCAACCCCACATCGCTGTTAGTAAGATTCAGTTCCTTGCAATATTCTGGAGTGAGAGGGTCATTTTTTGTTGTCTATCAACCAGACCACTCCCCACCGCCCACCCCACTTTCTTGCTGGTTCTTGGATAGGAGAAATCCTCAATTCCCTACCACATGGGCCTCTGCTCCATGGTCATGTGCTCTCTTAAAGCATGAAAAACAGAAAGGCAATAATCAGTCCACTAGCAAGGTAGAGTTACAGCGTTAAGTGGAAGTAACATGACATTGCCTTTGCCATATTAAGCTGGTTAGAATAAGTCACAAATCCCACCCATATTCAAAGATAGATTGTTATATGAGATTATAGATACAAGAATTTGGAAATAATTAGAGTGAGGCTTTTGGTAATGTCTTCCACACATACTGGTATGCATTCATTTATTCTTTCATAAAAATATTTTTGGTTGGTTGGGCAAACTTGAATGTAGGTAATTAGAGGGCATACATTTTTTAGTATGTCTTGTGATTTTTCTTTGATAATTCATTTAACATTGGGTAACTAATGTATGCCAGTGTAGATTGGTAGTATTTGAATTTAGTTTATTTATGGAAAAAACTGATAGAATACACCATAGATCTTCTATGGTGTTGTGATAATATACTGACTTTATAAAATTAATAATTAGTCAGGTCAGTTTAGTGAAAACCTGAGGGCTGTTTGGGGATAAATTTACCAGACAAATCATCCTATTTAAAAAGAATATATTATGTGTAACTTATCCACAATTTCCACTCACTTTATGTGACATTGAAGCCTTTTTTTTTTTAGCTATCACAGTTAATCATTTTATTTATTTCAGATTCAGGGCAACGTCTATGCCACTGAGTTCTATTGATTGCAATATAAAATTTTCAGCCTGTATGATGTTAGAAGAACATTAATAGAATATTAAAAATAGACAACTATCCCTCCTAATATTATCTGTGGAAACTCTGGGTAGACTGCTGTTTGACCTTCTTAAGTGAGCAGCTTGCCTTTGACACCCACAACCGATGTACATACATGATCACTTGGCTGTCAATATTCGTAACCATCTGTTATGATGGCAACATGCCTGCTTTCAAAATGGTGTGCCAGTTTAGACTGCAGGTGCCAACTGAGTAGATTGGCAGCCTGAAATTCTGAAAATGCTTTTTCTTGTGCTGCAGGAAACGATGCCACATTAACACCCATATGACTTCTTACTGCAACACCACCTGTTCATTATTTTTAGGCCAAAAATATCCATGAAAGATGCCAATAGTGAGCAGTTGACGAAACATCACTGGGCACCAAAGGGATATTTCAAAGTACAGCATGCTGTCCTGTTTTCAAAAAAGTGATCTTACGTATTGAAAAAACACAAATATGTGGGTGTGAAAAAATGTAGCACCCAAAGATCATTGTACTCAACATAATGACATCTTAATATTTAAAAGGTTAATATTATTGGTCCCTATTGGTGGGGAAGAGCTGGATGCTCATCTCTGCATAAAATCACTAGAATTATGGAAATTCCCTTGCTTGTATGCAGTGGTCTTACATCGTTTGTTTGTATATGTGTGTGTGCGTTCCTTTGCTGCAGAATTCCAAAAGTGGAGAAAAGATAAAATAGACAAAAGCTGATATATTATACTTCAATGTTTTTAGCATTAGTTGACTTTGTGAAAGAGGGTACATATCTAAAGTTATGTCCAACATTCTCGTCAATTCCATCCTTTTTCTGCACCATATTTGAAGCCAAAATAATAATGGGCTGTTATTAGTATCTGCAATGTGAAGTCTCAGGTTTTAGCAAAGCTGATGGAAAAAACAAAATTATTTTCTACAGCTATTTTATATATCTCGTCTACAAAAATTGCCAAATTTATCCTTGTCTGCAGTTGAGGAACTTGTCTCACATTTCATAGAATAAGTATCATTCATCAAACACTAATCACTATTTATCACTTCACCAAATCTACAAATTTGCCTTAATCCTCTCCTTCCTTCCTCCTCCTACACAAGATAAAATCCTCCACTTTTGCTCCTTCCACGTCTTCAGGAACTAATTTTCGTCAACCATTCCCCATTGCTCTTGCACATTCAGTCCTGATTTTTAAGAGATCTGTTTCTCAGCTTCTAGGCATGTGATAATATTTCCTGCTGTAAAACAAAATGTCTTTCCTGACCTATATCCAGCTCTTGTCCATAAGTCTACTCCCCCAAACCTATACATACATTTCCTGAATGACTTGTGGCCCATGACATCTCCACTTTGTCACCTTGCTTCTTCTCAATCAATTCCAATCTCGATTTGGCACATATCACTTGAACAAAACTGTTCTTATTAGCATTTTTTAGCCATCCAAGTTCCTAAGCCTAATATTTTGTTTTTCTCTTCTTATCACACTTACCCTCTCACAGCATTCTACAGAGCTTATTGCTCCTACCGTTTAAAAAATCCTTCCTTCTCCTTTTCCTTCTCCTTGTCCTTCTTCTTGTGTTTCCTCTCGTGCTACAACTACAGGCTTTCCTCCCTTACCTCTGCCACTCCTCCTAGATGCCTTTGCTGGCCCTCTTACTCTGTTGGTACTCTAAATGCTGAAGTACCTCATGAATCAAGACTGGGTGTGCTTTTCTTCACGTGCTAAAATCTCATGTTTAAAGCAATCACACATTTCCATGGCTCCCAATACAAAGTACAGGTTAATTCCCTGATTTGTATCCTTTTTCCCCATGCAGTTCTCTAAGTTCCAGATAACTATATTATTTGTGATTGTCATTTACACATGGATGTCCCTTTTTCTGGGAGAAGACTGGTGTCTTTAACCAAGTAGTTCATGCTGCTGAAGGAGTAGTTTTGGTGAAAGCTACTACCTGAATGTATTTGACTCTACTTTTTACCTAGCTAACTCATACCCATTTTTCAGGTCCCAGTTTTGTATTCCTCCAGTCAAAATAGAAGATTTGATTATTTGCTTTCATTCCAATATTCTTTATGTTTCTTCCACAAGATAAATTCCCTTATGTATTTTGTAAGATTGACCCCTTTTGTCTGTGCCCAACCCCAGTACATGCCATGGGACATATTAGAGGCTCGGTGAATATTTTTTTAATAAAGTTGATATATTTTTACTACAAACTCAGTTATGGTGCCCAGGTGGAGTATAAGTAGAAGGGTAATATTTAGCCAGGTAAGGGAAAGTTAACCAGTGAAGGGAGAATGCATCATGCTTCTTATAAAGCATTGCAACATACAAGCCCCAAATTTTTTCTCTACTATTTCAATATTATTCACTTGATACTTAGTAGTATAAGTGATTTAATTTATTCTCCTTTTGCATGTTGTCACATTCAGAATTTCTTTTTTCTATTTATTATCTTCAATTTTAATATATTTAAAATATTCATTATCATTCATATTCTGATGGTAAGAGAAAAGTGCAATTCAGAAACCAAGTACAACTTACACAAAATTGTCTTCTCACAAAATTGCCTGTTATTCTGAAAACCAAGAGAGCTAAATGGAGGAGACATAAAATTACTTATTTTAAAATGGTAGAAGTCGACAAAGAAGCAGTTATTTAACTCAATTTTAAAACATGGAAATAAAAGACAATTATCCTCTGCCTGATTTAAAATATGTGACTTTTTTTCATAGAAATAAATTAGTGACTGTTCTTACACCATCACTGAAGAAAAGTTTCACCTTAATCATGAGTAGCTCCAAATACACTCTAAGTTGATAGAACTAAACTGATTATGATTAATATTTGAAATCTCAACCTCTATTTGAAATGTAAGTTCAGTGGATAAAAGACTTTTCTTAAACATATAAAATAGAGAAGAGATACCTTTATTGTATTTCTTAAATATTCAGGACAGTGTAGGGAAAAATCATTACTATGGAGTTTTAATCATATTGTGTTCTCCATTATTTCTGATACATTCAGAGTAATAAAGATGAGAATCCCTGGTCAAGGAATTAGCAGAATTTGCTATTGAGATTGACTTTGATTCTAACCAGCCAGAGAGTTGCAGCCAATCTCCTTAAATGCGTGGTGTCTTAATATCTTCACTTGTGAAATGAAACTGATGATGAAACTAATGATTACTGACACAGTTGACAGCTAAAATTCTTTATTAGGTGAAAATCTAAACTCACAGATTCAACAAGCTGAGCAAATGCTAAGACAGAGAAAACTAAACTATACTGACAGAAAACAGACCAGTGTTATGTAGCGGGAAGGGTGGGTGAAGGATTAACAATAAGTGGATTAGAAGGGAATATTTGAGTCTATGAAAATATTCTAAAACTTCATAGGGTAATAGTCATACAAGTGAATATATTTGTCAAAACAAATTTAACTTATAGCTTAAAATAGATATATTATTATATATGTATTATACCACACTAAAGCTAAATTAAAAACGGGTGTGTATGTGTGTGTGAATGAGTAAATAGTAATATGAAATACTAACAATGATCAAACACTAAGAATTTCATTAATGTGCCTTCTTCATAGCTAAAGCTTGGTGACTTAGGTCATTTAGGATTTTCCTCTAATTTCTCTCATACTTGAAGTGTATATATACATCATAAAGAATCAAAGGCAACCCTTAAGGCAAAATTATTACATATACTGTCATTGTCTTAGAAATCTAAATTGTTTGTTCAAATTTCACATGCCGAACAAGTTTAGCAGGGATTAAGTGAGTTTATTGACCAAGACAGATTTTTTTTTTCTATACTGGTTTAGCACTTTTCTTAAAATTAACTAGTTCTGTAATAGCATCATATTTCTTTATAATCAAATGAATTTTAAATTATTTAGCATAATGTTACATGATATAGACATAAATAAAATAATATGTGGAAGTTAATAAAAGAACACATTGGTTAATTAAAGCCACCCTTTTAAGAATACTCTATGCCAATTTTGGCTTTATGAGTTTGAGTCAAATAAGATTGCTCTAAGACTTAATTTCTTCAAAACCTACATGCCTAAGAACAAAATCTAAGTTTTACTAAACTCAATGTATTTGCTGTGGTCAGTTATACACCAAACGTGCTTGTCTTTGAGGTTTCAACGTAGGAAATAATAATAAGACAAATAAGATGTGAAATCAAACTTTTAGAAAAAAATTAAACTGTGAATTTAATAATCCATCTTCAAAAATATAGCAAACAATTTATTGGATGCATGTACAAAGTGTTTAAAAATACAAGAAAAACGGAAAAATTTTTCATATAATCTATCATTGTTCCTAAATTTTACAATTAATGATCAAAATGTGTAAGAAATAGTTTTTATTGAATTTCTTTAAATTTTAAAATAGATAGCTTTTGCCTCGGATTCCATCCACTCTTGGCATTCAATCTGACATAATTTGACTAGTGTTTTATGTGCAGTAATGTTTCTGGTTCAAAGTATAAACAGGACATTCCCTCATGTTCTCTTTCAGATCATATAGTCTGTGAATCTATCATTTTCCTTCTTTATTGCCCTGTACTATGATGACATGTTTATCAAAGTGCTCAGGTACAACAGTGACTTTTCCATAAAAATACGCAAACACAGATTAACTTGCCAAGGTCACACAGCAAGTTCGTGACAGAACCAGGATTAAAACTCCCTGAGTTCCTGAACAGTTATAGCAATTTCATTCTGACGTTCTTGTAAAGCTATAGCCTAGATCTATAGAATTTATATTTTAGTTCAGATGCTTAGAATCAATGTGACCTAGGTCTACTTTAAACCTGAAAAGAAAGGAATATCTTATAAATTTAAAAAGATCAAATTTGATGTTTTTAACTGAATAAAGCCCACTAAAATATTGAATTATGAAACAAAACTAATTTTAGAATTCTAACTTAAGCTTTACAATATGCCATATGAAAATTTGTAGATTTGCCTAAATATAAGATACCATGATATGTGAAAAACTATGCTTATTTTAGATAAGTAGTTGCCCATGGTTTAGACGGCACAAATATGAAAACTGTTTGTCCACTACTAAGATGTATGCCTCACATATAGGCAGCAACAATTTAGCTCAGTAATGGAGTGATCTATATCAGAAATATAGGCTGTATTCCACAGGCAATAGAGCTTTCAAATATGAAAGTGGGATAATTGGATTTTGCCAACAGTATTAAGAATGCACTAGCAAGATTGATTTTTAGGACCATAAAGAAAACAGTTACGACATTATTGCAATTATCCAAGTGAAGAATAGTAAGGACATAGAATTTGCAATAGGGGCAGTAAGAAGCTTGGAGTTAGATGTGACATTTCAGGCACAAAATAAGATATCGTTGTGACTGAGAAAATAAGAATGTGGGAGGGGGAAAATGACTAGACAATGATATAAATGGTTTTGGCTTGTATGCCCTGGAAAATAGCGGCATGATGAGCCAAGTTGCTGACTTATTGGAAAATGAAGGATGTTGGAAAAAGAAAGGATAAATTTACTTTAAGTAAAAGACAGTGTGTTTAGTTTTCAACATGTTGAATTATAATCTAGCAGGATATTTACACTGATTTTTGGCAGGCAATTTGAGACATGTATTTACATGTTCAGAATAAATGTTGAGCTGAAATGGGACTCATCCAAATAGAGTTTTAACTGAATGTGTAGTAATAGATGATGTAACTAAGGAGTATATGTGGTGTTAGCGGAGGCCAGGAATGAACTCATTTTCTCCGGGAATTTTCCATGGATGTTCTGGAACCTGATGAGGTTATAGATAGAAGCTGATGCTCTGGGGAATCACAGACAAGCTGGTCCCTGCTTGGATTTATGCAAATCAAATAGTTGTTGTACCTACTGTATTTGGTGAGCCATGGAAAACACCCTAAGATATTCCACCTGTTAGGCACCAGACGAAAACAGTCCATCTTCTCTGTCAGTTAAAGAATGAGGCAGAGGAGGAGGGAGGGAGGAAGAGAAAGAGTGAAGGTCACATATAGTCCTTTGTACAGTTTTTGCAACTTTTGTTGAGTCTGTAATTGTTTCCAAATTAAAAGTATTTAAAAAGTGGAAGAGATGAGTTTCCACATTGAGAGGGTCCACCACGCACTCAACCCCATGAATGTATAAAATACCCCACACAAAGACAAATCATCCTAAAATTTGAGATTATTAAGATATAGAGAAAAATTCTTAAAGATGTCTGAATGAAGAGGACAAGTTGCTGGAAATTCTCAAACTTCTCAACAGAGGACTGATGTTTTGCAATATCAGCTGTAGAATGGCAGATAATTTCCACTACAGGACACAGAACATTTAAATGATATAGTTAATAAGAAGTGGATTACAGAAATTGAAATTAGTTCTTCCTAAAATAGAGATGTCTTAGTGGCAAAAATCTTTCAGTGCCAATAATCATTTATTCATTCAATCTTGGTCAATGTCCTCTTGTAGGCCCTTGGGATAAACCAGTGGTGGCAGCGAGAAGAGAACACACAGGCAAATAAGAATCTGAAAGGTCAAAAAGACTAGTCATTTCTTTTCTAAATTTCTTGCACTTCCATGCTCCTCTCTGTATCCTCTCCCTCCAGCCCAGGCCTCAACAGGCCCCTTAAGGCTCCATGAGTAGGACACAGTAATGGGCAATCCTCTTACAGGACAAGTTCTATGTCACTGCTGTTATATTTTAGTGGTCTAAGCAGCACCAATTCAGTGTGGCAGAGGGTTGGCCTCTATCTCTAGAAGGGCATGGTACGATGGCACATATGTACAAAGAGAAAAGGAATTTATGCTCGTTCATTTTATTTTGATAAACTGATGTTGGTTATGGTGGTCTTTCTTATTAGACTCTGGTTTGAAGTTGCTGATAATTTTACAATTAAATGAATAAAAAATGTGTACCTCTAATGAACTATAGAACATTATATGAGCAGAGATTGAGAATAGTCTTTAATTATAATATGGTTCACGGAAATGACAAAGATAATTTGTTCTTGTATTTTAAAAAATAGCAGCCTGATGTGTATCATTTGAAGATGTCTGTGTGTAAGTATTTTACTCCCACTACAGTGGATTTCAAGCTAAGAAACTTCTTGTAAAATTTTGTAAAAATTGAATAATTGGCTCTCACAAGCTGATAAGAGCCAATGCCAGCATACCACTATAGTAACCCCAGAATTATTTATGCTTATGGTGGAGGTATTATAAAATAAGTTATATTATTGTAAATAAGTATATGAATGTATTTCATCTTTTCTGCAAGTATTTTTAGTTATCAAAAAGATACCTTTGCAACTTTCATAAGTGTGATGGCAAATTTTATGTGTCAATTTCACTGCATTAGGGGAGTCTCAGATAGCTGGTAAAATATAATTTCTGTGTGTGTCTATGAGCGTGTTTCTGGAAGAAATTAGCGCTTGAATCAGTAGACTGAGTAAAGAAGATGGCCGTCACTAATGTGGGTGGAAATCATACATCCATGAAGGGCCCAAATATAACAAGAAGCTCAGAAAAAGGCAAGTTTTCTCTCTCTTTTTGAGCTGGGGCATCTGTCTTCTCCTGCCCTCTGACACCTGTGCTCCTGGTTCTCTAGCCTTCAGGTTTAGATGGCTCCACACCACCAGCTCTCTAGGTTTTCCAGCATTCAGAGGGCAGATGGTAAGGCTTTCCCAGCATCTATAGTTGAATGAGCCAATCCCACAAATCTTCCATCTCCATGATCTTGGACTTCACAGCCTCCAGAACTGTGAGAAATAAATGTTTATTGGTTTAACTACCCAGTCTATGGTATTCCGTCATAGCAGTATGAATGTATATACTAAGACAGTGTTTGTAGACAATTAGCCTAATTTTCAAAACAACTACACATACTTCTGATGTTCTTCCAATTACCTTGAAAACATATATAGAGTTTTTTCTTATGCATCATTTTGATAAACATATGTGGTTTAATATATAAATTTTTCTACTATAAACACATACAAAAACAAAACAAAACTTTGCAGTGATTTTATACACAATTATATGTGTGTGTTTGTGTGCGTGTGCGTATGCAGTCTGCCCTTCATATCCATGGGTTATGCATCCATGGAGTCAAATTCTGTCCATACCGAAAATGTGCAGACTTTTTTCTTTGTCATTATTCCCTAAAATATGTAGTAAAGCAACTATTTGCATAGCATTTATGTTGTATCAGGCATTATAAGTAATCTAGAAATGGTTTAAAGTATATGGAAGGATGTGCATGGGTTATATGCAAATACTACACCATTTTATATCAAGGATTTGAGCATCCACGGAGTTTGGTATCTTTAGAATGTCCTACAGGCAATCCTTCACTGATAATTAGGGATGATGTATGTGTGTGTATAAAATTAAAAATTGGAGTATTAAAAACAAATAATTGTTCTACTGGGAAGTTATTAACCTATGAGAATATCTAGAGGTTTACTTGAATTCTTTAAGATATATCTGTGCCTATATCCATACATATACCAATATTAATAATGTGGCTCAATTTGGAATAAATGAATTATAAATAATTGCTAATAATTTAAGTGGTGTGAGTTACTAAAATCATATAGTACAAAATAATTATGGTAAAAGTCCTAAAATAAGAAAACTCCAAAAGTTTTAAATTAAAATACTCCAAGGATGTAGAATATATGAATTTATACACAGATTAATGCACTACATATTTCAGATGGTTAGTATGGTACAGTTGTATACTGTTTTCCAGCACTCCAGACTCACAAAGACTCTTAAATCATGCTGAAGGCTGCTAGGAAGAAGAAACAAAAGAAAGAGCAAAGGTAAAATTCAAAGATCATATGTATTAAGCATTCAAATAAAAATGACTTTTAGTAGAATAAGCATAAAAATAGTTCAGGTGTTTATCATAGCTTATTATTCATGACACTGAATCAAATATAAATATTTGTCCATGTAACATAATAATATTTAAATCTTCTTATCCATTACTTAAATATCAATGAAATTAAAATTAACTAGCACCTATATTAAGTAGTTCATATTTGTTTGGGGTCATTTATGTCTCAAACATTCTTAAACAACAATAGTACTAAATTCAAAGAAGAATCACTATTTTCTTTCAAATTTGTGTTATAATTTTGCAAGTATAAAGATGTCTTAATATGTGGGTGAGAGATCATCAAAAGAAAACTTCAGAAACCACACATCAATAAATGTAAACCACTTATTGAATAAACTCTTTGAGCTACTAAAACTCTTTTCATATTTGATCCAACCCAACAAGAAGGTAGAAACTCTGGGCACCAGGAACTGAAGATATACTACTTCATATGTATGAAATCTCGTCATTTAAAAAAATAAATTGAAAGAAGATGGAATTTAAATGATTGTAAAACATAACAGAGTAAACGTTTTAACACTGGTAAATTCTACTACGTTCTAAGGAAGGACTACATGCTGAACAGAGGGACTGATTTATACAAAACTTTTGGCAACATTCCCATGAGTTCATATTCAGAGAACTAGTTTCTCAAAAAAATACAAGATACTTCTTGGATTTGGGTCACTTCACTACTTTAAACTAAGCACCATGTTTCCTATTGAGTCACGAGCAAGTATCACCATTAGAAGCTTCCATTTAGGCAGTTTCCGTAAAAAACATCTTTAATGAGAAATAGTGTTGTGCATTTCTGGTATTTTTCTCCTTGGGATACTTTTTTTTTTTTTAAATGACTTGCCAGATCAAAGTGCATTGACGTTTCCAAAGATCATTTGAAGTATTGTTTTCTGACTAGAAAACTAATGCATATCAATTTTAGGAAATTTAGATAAATAACATTACACATAAACTTAGCACACCCAAACCTTGTAATTATCTGTGGTTTTCTTTATGATTCTGATTGATAAGGCAATCTCTCACAATGTATAATTTAGTAAGAATATAAAATTCCACTGATTAAATAAAAAGCCATATAAGCAGATTTTGCAAGAAAACAGTACAAAGGTTAATGATCTGTCCTTTTAGGCACAGAGGTGGAAGTAAACGTTAAGTGTCCTGAGTGCCTCAAGAAGACAAAGATTTCTTGAAAGGGGGAGTAGAGAGAAGATACTGTGACTGAAAGTGTAGTATGGGAACAAAGGGGAGGGATTTGGGATGTAAAAGAGCGTGGGGTCTCTTGGAACTGTGGTGTGTAAACAATAGGAATGGTAGAAATTTTAAATGTCAGTGTGATTTTCTTTTTTTTTAGTTTACAATTTTTGAAAGATACAAACAATAAGTTTCCTACCTGTCCAGTGCCTCACTGAACGAGACACTTTTTTGGATCTGAAACATGTGGCTCTACAGAAGGATTGGGAAAAAAACGGGCCAAAATTTTAGCAAGGGTTTTCTCTAGTGGAGGGATGAGTATTCTTTGTTTTTACTTATTGACATTTATAATATCCAAGATTTCAAGTTATTTTATCAGTAGAGTTTAAACTTAATTTAAAAAAATAAGTGTATTTGGCAATTCATAGATTCTTTGGGGATTCTTACAATGATTCTTACAATGACACAGAAGGACACATTTGTAATAATCATGGTGATACTAAGGAGGTTTTTGATTTAGACAAAATGCGTGCATGTCTAAGGTCTCACAACTAGGCAGTAGAAGGGATAGAATTTCCACCAGATGATAGCAAAATCTCTGGTCTTAAATACTACTCTATACTATCTATATATAAATAAAGTTGTATCCTTGAGTATTAAAGTTTCAAATGGATATTAGACCTTGATTTCACAGAGTAATGTGAGTGTGCAATCCATAAATGATACAAGACTTTAAAAAAATCAGTTTCTAACATGTAGCTTTACTATAACTGAAAATTATTAGTCACACCTTTGAAACCTGTATATATGTAGTGTTACATATCTTCATAATTTTTATATATATATATATATATATATTCATTTTTGGTTAAGTGTTTAAGAGATTTTCAATAACAACAATGAAAAGAATCATAACAGTAGTAACAACACAACCAACCAATATTTTTGTCTGTTTATTATGTAATCAGTGCTCTTCCAACAGCTTTGAATGTTTTATCTCAATTATTTCTCACATTACACCATTATATCTCTATTACTTAGATGAAGAAAATGAGGTTTGCAAAAGTGCCACAACTTGTCTAAGTTCACAGAGCTATGTGGTGTCAAAGTCAAGGTTCAAATCCTCTTGTGATCTGAGAGCTTGCACTTGTAATAAGTAAAGTCTTACTATTTAGTTTGCCTGAAAAAGTTGTAATGGTAAAAATTACTTTCATAATGAAAGAATTTGAAAAGCCTGCAATTTTATTCATACACTTTTATATTTATGTCTATGTACATTTCTATGTCTACATCTAGGCTATGTATATCTATATTTACCTATATATAACCAACATCTATAACTATTTATTTATATGTATAGGTAGTGATAGGTGACAAACAGGTTTTTTTTAACAAGATGGGATTTCTTTTACCATTTATTGTAGTAATACTTATAGAACATTTAAAATTAAAAAAAGATAAGTAATTCTTTTGCTACCCAGAAAACTCTTAGAGAAAAAATAAGACATGAAAACAATGAATACATTCCTTCTAGTGAAATAATTCTTAATTTTTTAAAAAAACATACATCAAAATAGGCATCTATTTCTGGGCATAATTAACATTAATCAGACTTCTAGACAAGCTGTTTGACAAATTTTACTTTAATTGACGTTTTGACAGTGAAATTTTATTGGAAAGTGCTGGCAAGCTCATATCCAAACAACCTTCACTATAAAGGAGAGGTTCTGGAAATATGATGAGAATTTATTACAGTCTTCAGCATTTACTCAAAGAGATATACTGAACAATGAAACAAAAAGAAATAAGACCATCCATCACCTCCTCACAAAAGGACCTAAGCTCTTATATTGATTAATACTGTTACATTCTGCCACCAGTCAATGAGAAGATGTCCCTGAAAAATTCTTGCAAAAGTGTTCAGTTATAAATATGTCCATAGCAAAGGCATTTCCTAGATTCTGGTTGAACTTGGTCCAATATTTTACTTTTCACTGATGAAATTCAACTTCATAATTATTGCTACCTAGTTACTTAACTGCGTTCTTTCTGTGAGGTAAAGAAAGAATTAGTGATGTATTTCTTATATATATGTATATCAAACGTATATACAAATTTAAAGTAGAGCCTCATGAATCTTCTAGGCTCTGAAATTATAATTATAGTAGAGTCTTTCCATGTCATGCTAGAAGAAGAATTTGAGATATGTGGCAGGTGTGACTTGGTGAGAAGCACATTTTTCACCAGGTGTACATGTGTATTATCACAGTTAATTACCCTCTGTTATAATTGTTTGCATGACCAAATGCTGCTTTGCACAATCTGACTCTGTCTTTTTTACCCTATGGAAAGCCAAAAAACTAGCCAAAACACAAACATCTGGACAATTTTCTGTGAAATCTCTCAAAAGTCTTAGTTGAATGAGTTTTACTCCAAAGGTACAGCAGTGAACGTTCCTAAAATTGTTTTGGTTTTATACAACGAAGTTCTCAACAAGCCTTCTGGAAGTGGAGGCAGTGTTCAGTCCATGTTCTTGATTCCACTCAGCCAATTCTATAAGGTTTGTCATTTGTAAAATCCTCTGTCATAGATCAATATCTGTATTAAATTCCTGTCTTTGGGTTACAAGCAATGAAACTCAACTCAAAATAGCAATACAAATTACATAAACAAATAACAAATAAATTTACTTATGTAAATGAAGAAAAAAATACATGGATTTTCTTTTCAGATGTGGCCAGAACCAAAACTGCAGCAACGTGATCAGGCCCCTTTCTCATCATTGCCCTCTCACCTCAACTCTGCCTGTCCTTGCCTCAGTTGGCCTCATTCATCCACTGTCAAATGCTGCCTTGATACATCTGGACAAGGCTAGAACTGGATTTTGTGCATATAATATTTTTACCTACCACTATCAGAGAAAAGGAAGTTATATTTTTGGTAGCTTCAGTGGGGGAACTCATGAGGATTCTGATTTTCTAAAAATTTTCACCAAGAATCGTTGTCCAAAAGGTGGTCTGGGACAAACCAGCCTGATCCAAGGCACATGAAATTGAGTTCAAACTGAAAGTGTCTTTGTCACGGAATTAACAAGAAGAAATAGTACAATATTTTGATATTTGGGTTTATGTTATTTCTTTTCATATTTGTACTTATTGATGTAAATTGTTAGGACTGTGGTATGATTTTAAAGTCATGATTGTTCTCATGTTGGGAAGAGTATGATGTGATTGCCCCAATGCTGTTTCAGGAGCAGCCACTTTCTCTCCTTACCACTCAAGATAGGGAGCATTTGAATCACCACAGGTTTTACATGTAGGAAATCACAGTTTAGATATGAATAATTAGTATTTTATAAGGTAGAAAAAATGAATTTTTAATTTAAATTTTGCTTCAGTTTTTTTTTTTTCCTAAGTGTTTAGGTAAAGCAATTCTATTGTTAAAGAAGAACCAGCCAGTTTAATTACCTAAAACTTTAGTTATCTAAAGTATACCAAATTATACCATTGATTATATATGGGAAATTTAAATAGTTGCATTATAATTTTCATTTCCATTATGATATGGAGAAATGCTGCTGAACTGTTTAAATTTTGCTCAACAGCAATATATGATCAGAGACTTAAAGCCAATGGAACTGAATCAGCATCCATCTCAGAAAAAGGCAGCTGCACTTGTCTGTGTGTCTGTGTTTTCCTGAATTATTTGGTCTAGTTTTCAATTTATTTCAGCATTTCAATATCTTCTCAGTTCTTTGCATTTGTCTCTATTTTACTTAAAAAACACAGTGATTATAGAAGGAATGAAATAAATGTAGTTTCAGACCAAATTTTCCTAGTATGTTTTCTCTATATTTCAAAACATTAAAGTGCATTCAGAGAAAGGAAAAATATATTTGAATGTATTCCGTTGTAAAGAAACACTAAGCCACACTGGCTTGATGTAGCTTAAACTAGCTAAAACCAGCTCAAGCCTATTTGTAAATTTCATAAGTACCCTTCATAGTACAAAAAAAGAAAAGGAAAAAATAAGGAGAAATGATTTTTTTCACCCACTCTGGAATTTTGAGAACTCCAGGTGAATATATATATTCATATAAGAATGACCTTAGAGATACGATCATTTAAATAGTAAGTTCCATCTGAAAAACTTCAACACATACCAAATGGCAATAGGACACAACATTGAGGTTAGAGCCAAAAGCATCGACAAGATATTCTTGCTCAGGTTCTTGAAGTCAGAGGAGAAATGTTTGCATGGACAGGAATTTATATTTAAAGGCAGGACGTTGCCTCTCTGAAAGGATATCCATTTTGACCCCAGCCACTGGCAAAAGGAAAAAAGATAGTGATATATATCATGGGTGATTGTAATAAACGAAATACCCTTCTTTTGTAGGAATCTTGATTGTTGGCCTACCAGGATTATGATTGTGGAAGAATCAGGTACATGGGGCAGTGGGACAAAAGATAAATGATTCATATACTTGAACCTAACTTTCTTTCTTTCCTTCCTTCCTTCCTTTCTCTTTCTTTCTTTTCTTAACAGAAACCATTTAAGAATCATAAAATTGAAAGAGAATATTTTAAGACTATTATATAAAGTATAATATTTTACTAAATACTAATAATAAAAATTTACAACATAAATTGTTCAAATAAATCAATTAAAAACTAGCAACTTATTAGTTACAGACAAACTATTTGAGAATGGTCTTGTCTTATGTCATAAATCAGTCAGGAATCTTATTTTCCCTTTATAGTCATGTAATATCTGATGGGTCTGTTTGGGAGTCCAGCTAGTCATCAGTCTATATGTAAATTAAGGACATAGATGCTTTAGTTTGTTTCCAACTCTAATCTAGAATGTAATAAATATTACCATCCATAGTTACTATTCCTTGTATAAAGTCATAACTAAACTAATTGCATTCATTTTTCCTGCTTCCTTCATCTAGGAAAAAAAATCCTAAAATAAAAGATAAAAGATTAGTCTTTGAGTAGTTTAATAATAACAAGTAAAGGAAAGCATTTACACAGTTTTATATAATTTAAAATTTTCAATACCTAAAATAATTTTTATTGCCTCTCCAACTTCACATTATAAAGGAAAGGAACATAAAGTAAATCTATATTAAACACAGTATTCAAGATTATACTTAGCATTATATTTTGTACCAAAATACTTTGCTTTCTAAAATTATTATGTGCCTTTATACTGTTCACAAAATATTTTAAGTTTTTAAACTAAGGACAACCCTCTATACTATTCACAAAATATTTTAAGTTTTTAAACTAAAGACAATAAGAGACTTCTGCATTTTTAAGATCCTCATAAAATTTTTGAATATATAGTAGCTTTTGATATGTACATGAGTAAAAACATTTGTATGAATGACTTGTATTGTGAAAGTAACATGTTTATTGAATTAAAAGCTAAATTTTTCTTAGTTACATAATGAGTAAGATTTCTGTTTTCTTCCCAGTTACTAGAAATGTTGGTATGTGTTTATTTCAAATAAATGGAATTTATGGCACAGGAAAATGGCAGTTATCTCTTTTCCCTTACACCTACCATCCTTTTGATTGATAAATTGAACCATTTATGAACAGAGCTCCATATATTAATGTTGACAGAATTACATATACATATTAATTTGCAATGTCATACAATAATATATCCTAATTACATACATATTAATTTTTTTATTCCAGAATATTATGGGGTATGAACGTTGAGGTTACATACATTGCCTGTGTGCCGACCGAGTCATAGCTACAAACGTGCTCATCCCACCAGTGCATACTACACGCATTAGGTGTGAATTTACCTTCCCTTCCCCCACCCCTGCCTGACACCCAATGATTGCTACTTGCATATGTGCACGTAAGTGTTTGACAAATATATATGTTAATAACTCAAAGTTCATATTGATAGACCAACCTTTCTTTCTCTCTCTCTCTCTTTCCCTCTCTCTCTCTTTCTCTCGCTATACACATACACACATACACACACACTCATGAAATTAGGTAAGGTCATACGGGCCTTAGGGAAGAAAATTTCTAACTTAGAGTGATACATTTTATAACTATTGTATCATTTATAAGATAACTGAGGTACTTTTGTAAGAGGAGTTATCAAATTTCACTTCGTATAATTACTGAGATTTATTGTTGAATATCTGGAAAATTACACTCTATTGGTTAAATAGCAACTTCTCCTTTGAATGGCCATTTAACAAGATTATACTTATCTTTGTTCTTCTATTGTCTAATACAAGTCTCACATTCCATGTAATTTTATAATGTTTATCGAGTGTTGGATTAACACATTGATTGCTACACACAAAAAACAGGAACTTTTCTTTAGGGCAAGAGTGCTTTATTACAAAAATAGAAAAAAACTTTAAGTGTAACTTAAAGGTAAACATAAATAGAAAAATGAAATTTATTGATTTCTATTCATTTAATCCACATTTTTAGAATTAAATTGTCAATATTAATTGTAGCAATAAGAACATCAAGTAAGATTTCACATATGCTTTACACAGCCCCAGGGTCAAAACTAGATTGAGTTAAATACAACTCTCATGGCAGTTAATTAAATTAGGAAAAATTAAAAATAAAGCTTCTCTTTCTGATGTCCTTGAGTCATTGGTACTTTCTTGTATCAGAGGCCCTTGTTGTCCCAGAGTCCTGTCTCAGTTTCTTAGCTTTATCTGTGGTGTTCTTGTATTTTAACTACTGCAACTTCCCAACATCAAGCATACACTTTTTCCAAATAACTTGGAATTAACAGGATTAATAGAACTATATAATAATCTCACTCAATACAGCCAGAAAACGTGGTCAGGCTTTGAGTTCATTTGCAACATGTTTTTTCTTTTTCTTTCTGAGGCTGGGCATGGGGTTTTGCTCCTCCTGGTGTAGGTAAATACACAGATGGATGACCACGTTCATCCGGACTGGTATATGCATTCAACAAACGTTTACTAATAACCTGCTCTATGCAGGGGCCAGCGATAAGAAAGATTACTATGACACAGTTCCTGCTTTCTGCTGTCTTACCCTCGAAAAGGAGTTGAAAGATCAGCTAATAAGTATGAGGGATTGTATCAGGTTTAAGATAGAAAATGAATTAGTTTCTTATGGCTACTGTAACAAATTACCATAAATTCAGTGTCTCAAAACAACAAACGTGTTATCTTGCAGTTCTGCAGTTCAGAGCCTATTTTATTGCCTTTTCCAGCTTCTAGAAACGATCTGCGCTCTTTGGCTTGTGGCGCCCTTCATTCACCTTTTCTTTCTCCTCCTCCTCCTCCTCCTTTCCTCTTCCTCCTCCTCCTCCTCTTCTTCTTCTTCCTTTTTCTTCTTCCTCCTCCTCCTCCTCCTTCTCCTTCCCTCTCTCTGCAGCCGGGGGAAGTTTACCTGCTGTAAAGTACTCATGTGATTAGCCTGGGCTGGCCTAGATGATTTTGGATAAACTCTCCATCTCAAGGTGCATACTATTTATCACATCTGCATAGTTCATTTTGTCATACAAGGTAATATATTCACAGGTTCTGGGAATTAGACCATGGACAACTTTGAGTAGGCATTATTCTGCCAACTTTAGAAGGCTATCTAGATTATAGCATGTCCCAAAGAAGAAAGCGATGCGGGGCACTGAAAAGTGATTAAAAAAAAATTACCCACCTCATAGGGTTATTGGCTATACTAAATATAATATAAACTTTAAAAAATCTTTTGTCAATACTGCATTTACTAATATGCTGTGTAAAATAAAAGCTTACAACTAACTGGGAGAAGAGGCAGCCTTGCACAGGGTAAAACATGTTATGTCACGCTATACACATGGAAAACCAGGTTTTATATGTGAGAAGCATAGAAAAGTCTTGTGGCATCCCTTTAAAGTAAAAGAAGAATAATTGGTTTTCTTTCAAAAGAAATCAGATTATTTTTCTGGTTTAGAAAGATATTAACTTAACTCTGCTCAAAACATGCAATTTATATAGACATAGCTTAAATATAGTAACAATGATACATTTTCTAAAATTTCCATTTAAATTGACACATCTCATTGCAATAATTCAGATCACTTACTTTATGTTAAGTATTATTAAGAGGGCTTTTGTTTCTAAATTTTTATTTTTCTTGGAATAAGAGGGAAACTCTCACCAGAAAACCGAAAATGTCAGTACTTTGATCTTAAACTTCCCAGCCTCCAGAACTGTGAGAAAATCAATTTCTGTCCTTTGTAAATTACCCAGTCTCAGGTATTTTACTATGACAACACAAATGGATGAAGACAGCCTCTCAGCCTGGAAGGAATGCGCGACAGGGAATGGGGTCAGCTCACCATCCTGGCAACCTGCTTTGAAATGAGTGGGAATTAAAGAAGTGTATAGCTATTACCACGTTTGTAGTACTTCTTATTTTTCTCTATTGCTTGGAAAATTGGCAGCCATCAAGAAGAGGCCGTAAGAGTAAAACAAAGCAGTACTACAAGATGTAATATTTATTCTTCTCATACAGAAAGTCAAATGAATTTGTATATAAAATACCACTAATATCGGTTTATATCTTCAACACCTCTAAAAGATATATGTGCTCACTCATTTCAAATGTCTGCTTCTCAATACTTGAAATCTTAACTTTGATAATATAGAAGAGTCAGCAATTATTAAAATGAAACTTAAATCAATTAAATATGATTTTAATACATATATTAAGGTTTTTGTGAATAAATAGGAAAATATTCTGTCTTCCTGAAGTAAAAAGAACAGATAACAGGGATATTGATGTAGATATTAGAAAAATCATCCTAATATAAATGTTTATATGCTTATTTCAAATTAAAATAAACAGTGTAGTTGAAAACACTCATTTTCTTTATTACTTTAAAAATAAGCATTATCATGGAAATGTGCATTATAAACAGGATAAGTGCATGCATTTAATGTCAATCCTATTTGAGCAAATTTAAATTACTTAAATAATGGCATTCAATTAAAAATTTGTTTTGATTTTTACCATTCTATGCATGGTGTTTTGCATAATCTGTGATGCATTACATCAGAAAGAGAAACATGGATTTTCTCCTAGTAAAGTTCCAAAATCATAAATTCTGTTCATTTGAAATACATCGGTGATATTTGAATTTGCCATAAATGTCTTACTATAAGAGAATTTTTTCTTGTCATCAGCATTAATGTAATGCTAATCTTTTGTGCTCACAAAGGAAATAAAATTTAATCAGGAAATTGTTGATTAAAGTTTTTCTAACTACAAATTTAGAAGAAAATATCATTTCAATTTTGTAGTAAGCAAAAAGCAGTACTTTCAAAAAATAGCTATATGAAAACTTTTGTTATATTAACTCATTATTGAATTAAACAAAGATTTTATAATTTTTTGACTAGTACATTTGAGTTCAAATGTAAATATTGAAAAAAAATTCAATAAATTTTAAGTTACTCCATTGATTCCTTATTACAAATTTACAGTTATGATGAATTACCTTCAAATCTTCAGTGCCCTAATGTATTCTTGTCCTTGGGAATTCTTTTGAAATATTTGATGGAATTTATAAACATTACAAGTCCAGGAAGAACTAACTCAACCTTAGATTAGAATAAATTAAAACATGACAAGTAAGATGCTGCCCCAATTCTTGATTCTTTCTAGAAATATGCTTTATATAATGAATTCTTTCCATGCACAAAAAATGTTATTGGAGATTTTGTTGATATTAGCTATCTTTGTTGTAACTCATTAATTGATTAATTTATTCTTTCATTATTCAGCCTTCTATTATGTAAAATCTATAAATAAAAAGTTGCTAAAATTTCATTAGAAACAGATTCACTAACTTTTATTTCACCATGAGAGACAAAAAATTAAAGGTAATAAAAATAGTAAATGGTTGGCAAAATTTAGGAACACTTCCAAACTTATAACACAGATCTAAGAATTTATATGAGATGTAAAATGCTTTGCACAACATCAATTCTGTGTTAAAAATGTGGTTCAGTGTTTCTTGAGAAAAAAAGTGACACTTTAAATAACGTCTCTACCAATATTGTTCCACTTCAAGGAACAATATCACAAAGCCTTTCTAAAGCAAAGATAGCTTCGTTCTCAGTGTTAGCCCTTCTCTCCTAATTATATGAAGAGAACTTTGAATGGGCAACCTGCTTCTCTGCTCCCAAACTTATGAGGGCCTTTCTTGGAGATACATAAAACAGACAGCTGAACAAGCAGGTACAGATAATTCCTTGGCTGTGAGGTAAAATCACCATGCTCACAAGTCATTTTTTTTCCTAATTAGATTCGATGTCTTGTGCTTTGAACAAACCAAGTACTGGAATGGAGAGGTGGAAGCCCTGCATTGGAAAGGAGAAAGTGTTGGCATAAGAGAATTTTTTCCTTTATGAGTCAATGTAGGGACATGGAAAGAAGGGATACATTCATATATACTTTTCAAAGTTTTATTTTCCTTTAATACACTATTTTTAACAGCCAAACTAGGATAAACACAGATATATTTTTGTCTTCTTCAGGGAAGAAAATTAGGAGGAACATATAAAGTTAATACCATATCCTTCTTCACCTGATATCCACTACTTTTCTTGGTATCATAGAGACACCAAATGGGAGAAATTCAATTTTTGCTGTCAGACAACTTAGAGCATGCCGCTAATAAACTTAACCCTAAGATCATGTTATACCCTCTTTTCCAAAGAGAAAAGGAGGAGTGTTACAGATCACAAAAGATTTCACAGCATCAACTCCACACAAATAGAAAGTTATTCCAGGAATAATTACCATTTCACAACCAACATATAGGACCCAATAGTCATCTATACATAGAGACAGATGAGTGGTCTAACCATTGAATTCACTGAGAGCTTTTAAATCAAATTGAAAAGAAAGCATAAACTTTATAAACTATAATCTAGGTTTGAGAAGATAGAAAATCTCATTTTTCAAATAAAATTCAACTTATCTGCAAAAACAGAGAAGCTGAGATTAAAAAGAAAACAGACAAAAATCTGGTTAGGATTTTTATCAGTTGCAAATAACAGAAAAACTGGCTTGAAATTGCTTAAAAATAAAAACAATTTATTGATCCATGTAACTTAAGTGAGTGGATTCCACTTCCAGGTTTAAAAAAAAACGAAGTATAAATGTACACAATTAAATAGTAAACAGTAAATCAAGTTGTGTAGTTAAAAGAATATATGTATAGTAATTTTTATACATTTTAGGTTAAAAAAAGCCACTCTATATAAAAAACAAAAATCAGAACAGAAATGAATGATTTATATATGTAAATGCAGATAATTTAATACTACTGCAAGTTAAACACACAAACACATGAGTAGCATCTAAAAGTAAACTTATATATACTTCTTATGCATTTGTACATATAAATATACACACATATATATGTAGACACAGACATATGCAAACAAGTTAAATATCTATATTAAACATATAATGTTATAAATTTGTTGTAAAATAGACAATCTAAAAGGTTTTCAAAGTGTATATATCCAAAGGAAATCCAAAAGGCCAATTATTATATAAAGAAAATGTATTAGTGGAACTAGCCTTCAATGAAATAGAGGAATATTTTTATTTCTTCAAAATGACAGATTATTTAATAACATTTGGCAACATCCACCACTGCAGTGATATTAATAGGAGCATATGAACATATATTCATGTATAGTATTCTATCCAGAAATATTAAACATTAAATTAACATATATTTTGATCCAAAAATGTGATTTTAAATTCATATACAAAAATTAACACTAGCAACAATAATTATTGCATTATCTTGTAAAAAAATAAAAAGATAAATTTATATGTGTAAATTAAGATGATTCACAAAAATTGCTCTTTTTTTGTAGGTCACATTTGTTTGAAAAATCTTGCAATTCATATGGTTGAAACTAAGACTTTTTTGTTGTTTATCTTTTTAATGCATTAATGCAAAAGCTTCCAGGAATAGCTGGACATTTTTCCGTTATTAACAATGCAAATATCTGGGAGTTACAAAAATGATATTTAACATCTTCATTTCTTTATTTTTGTGTTTTTTCAGTAAATATGTATTATCTCTTAAATAATGAAAATATTAAACTATTTTTAATTAAAATATACACAGTAGTTATATATAATTCATTTTTAATGACAAAGTTAGTAAATATTTGGTGGTGTTCTTTATGTTCTTAGTGATTAGGTATTAAAAATGGAAGTAAAATATTATCAAATATATTATTATATTGTTCTAACATGTAACAGCATGATCATCTAAAATAAATCATTTTATATGCAGCAGATGTTTCTAGTAGCCTGTGGCACACTCTCCCTTGGCTCAACTCTGATTTTGTAATTTTGGAGGACAGTACTGAGCATGGTGACTACATGCCATATCAAGGAACTGCTGCACAATATCTTTCTGCTTTTCTGCTTCAAACTTAACTCCAAAGTCATAGCAACATAGGATGGTGGGCTACAAAATGCCCCGTGAACAATCCTGAACCAATGTTACGGAGTTGGTCAATAAATGTCCCAGTCTCCTGTCTTTCAGGGGAATATCTCAAGGAGGCATTTCACGCAATTCCTTAGGCAGTTCCAAGCATAACCGACAGCCATTGCCATTAATCTGCTGAATAACTCACCTCTTACTGGGTTTTTATCCTGTGTGTCACTTTCCATGTCCTTCTTTCTATTTCCTGGGGTCACCTTCCAAATAAATGAACTTGATCCAAATCCTTGTCAATGTTTTGCATTTGTTCTAAATTCAACCTAAATACTTAGTACTAGAAATGGACCTGAATAGCAAATCCTTAGGAAAGGATTCTACCCACAGTCATTCATGAGACTGATGTCCATTGATGTTGATATGTGGGCTGCTGACAACACTTAATGTGTTGCAGGATCATAACCACTGAGAATCTCACCTTCTATGGATTAGGATTAAGTTCAAATGGAAGGGAAACCTTTGGGTTAAGCAGTAACTCTAGCACATGATCTATAGGATTCCATAGTAATATAAAAATTCTGACATAGGCTGATCTTGAAAAAGTAGAAGGACAGGTTCACTTCAGGCAATAATCACCTCAGAGTACACTGAAATCCTCCCCACTGTTAATGAAGATGGGCCTTATCTTTTAAAAGGGCAGGACAAATAATGTTAGAAATTAGGCCTAGGAAAAATTACAATAGCAAAAGTAAACAGGGCACTAAATGCATGACTTTGAGAGGTCTTCTATTCTAAAGTCAGGACACTGATAGGGCATAGAACCTTAATATTTGGGATGAGATATCTGCATGGGTACATTGGATAATCATATAGCCCCTGAGTCTGAACCTTCTGTTCACATAAAAACAGTCCTCTCCTCCCTGCAAGAGGAAGCAGCCTTTCGCCTGGAGACAGTGCAAACACCTTGCTGAGGCAGATATCCCTAGACGATGGTTGTCCTTCTTAACATCTTCTCCAGTTTATCTACCTTACAATCACTGTGGCCAGGCATCATGTTTACTCCCACAAAGAGTTGCTATACCACAAAGAACTAAGAAGAATGAGAAGTGTGTGGGAATATATTCTAAGTATTCTGACCAGGAGGAGCAGATTATATGGTTACCTAAAAAAAAAAAAAAAGTTAATTGACATGGAGTCATGGGAGCTCTTTTCTATGTCTCAGGATTTAATATTCCATCAGTGACACATTTGATACATGGAGAGCCCTGAGATGTCTCCTAGGATGATCCCTTGAAAGATGTACTCAACAATGCTCTAATATCATGAGATTTAGATATCTGAAATCCTTTGTAAAAGGATTTGGAAGGCTCAGTTGAGAATTGTTATGTTTATCAGAAAGGCTCAGAGGACATACATCATTAAGGCAATAAAACACAGAACCTGCATCATTAGGCAGCTAGATGGTGAATGTCCTCTGTATTTCAGGATTGATGGTAGAATGTTTTTCCACATATCTAGTCTCTTTGGGGTTAAGAGTGATAATATATTAATAACATGATTTTGAATAGCAGGAATGCAGTATTAACCCTTAACAATTAGAGGCAATGTGGGCATAAACATCAGAATGGCAGCAGAGCTACAGTGGGAATCAGGGGGCTTTGACCTGATGAAACTCAACGTGTAAGTTCATAGTGTTGGCTAATACATTGTAATGTCTTAACTGATAAGGTAGGCAGGTATTTATTTAGGAAATGGCTTTACATTTCCAAAGAAGAAATAAAAAAGAGTTGATAAGAAACAGGCTGATGTCAACTGTGACAATGTATAATTAAAATTTCTCACCCATTTCTAGGTCTGAGTCAATTCTAAAACCCAGAGCCCACATATTGAAATGGAGACAGGGTCTCCTTGCGAAAAGATCCTGAAATACCATTATACCACCACCATGTAAGTATTCCCCCCAGTCTTTTCCTAACATGATCTGTAACCATTTACCTTTGTAACTGTACAATGGAAAAAACCAAATACCCAAAGCGTTTGATGGCTATTGGTATAGTGTCTTGATACTAAGGAACAAGAATGCTATTATGGCCCCCTAGACAGAGTGAGGAGGCAGATGGGTGGGGATTCTTAAAATTTGACCAATATTTTTGAGTTCCCAACTCACATGCTTAATTGGGATAGATATATTAAGCAACTAACTGAACCCCCATATTTTTTTCCCTTTTATGTGAAGAATTATTGCCAGGAAGAGAAATCACAATCAATTTCATACCCTGGGGTTGACATCAATGACTGAAAAGTTATAGGGATGGTGATCCCCATTATATCCTCTTACAAAACCAGAGAGATAAAGCTGAATGATGTAGTATACACTGAACATAAACAATTAGGTAAGCCTTAATCTGTTTATTTGCCAGTTAATGGGGTTTTTACTAGCACTAACCAACACAGCATCAGGCACTCAATATGCAGCAACTGGTCTGAAAAATGCATTATTTTCAGTCCTTATCAGTAAAAAGGATCAAAAACACATGAAAGAACAACAGAACACTTTACTCTTCTTCCTTAGGGCTACGTTAATTTTCCTTCTGTCAGTTACTATATAGTCTACACAGAACCCAATCACTGAGACCAGGAATTGGCAAACTATAGCTCATGGGTCAAATCTGGCCTGTATTTATGGGCCTGTAAGCTTAGAATAGTTTTTGCATTTTAAATGACCATAAAAACAAAACAAAAAAAATGTTATAGAACTATCTGTGTCTTGCAAAACCTAAGTATGTACTGTCTGGCCCATTATAGACAACCTCCAATCTAGGCACTGTAGTGGAATATCTGTCTTAGCTACTGATTTTAGTAAGTATACGTGTAATTTTCTCTGTATTCTAAAATCCTTAAATCTATTAACTCAGTGAAACCTAACAAGAATTTGTTAAGATTAATTTTATTATTATTTTTATTTTACAGGTGATATACTTTAAAAGGCTCAAGTGCTTCTAGGACTTGCTGGAGTCATAGTTAGAAAGTGTTGGAGCCAGGATTCAAACCTAGGCTTGTGCCCTTTCCTGTATGCTCCTTTTATGATTGAAAACATTTATTAGTTGCTTAACAGACTTGTGTGCAAGCGGACTTGATGAAACAAGTGTGTATCACAGAATTTGAGAACAAATAATATACGAAAATAAATTCAATGTAAAATGGTTCAAAGGAGTAAATGCAAACATATGCTTTTCAAGTAAAGAAGCCTCATAGTGAACTTTTTGTCATATATTCTTCCACCATGAAAATCTACATAAAATGTATGAAACATGGAAATGGATGAAGGAAAGCTGTCCTTATTACTTACCCAGCAATACCATAATCCGTGATTTTATTTGGTGGTATGATGTAAATGAAAATTGGCTTAATCTCTGTAGCTAAACCTCTCTCTGTAACTAATCTGTAGACTAAGGATAATTATATGTCTACATCACAATTATATGTACATTAATATATTGCTATTTTAATGGGAAAAAACATTCTATGTACATGAATTTGGACTTCCTGGGTTTGCAGGTGTAATTTGTACTGTAAAGTTAATTAGTTAAAATATTTAATATCACTGCTAACTGGAAATCCTGGATCCTCACAAGTGGGAAAACAATGCCTAGGGCCTCCTTATTTTTCTAATCTGCAGCAATTTTTTAAAGCATTTATGCTTTTCTGTTAGGAAGATTATAATATGTCAGAAAACCCATTTGAAACAACTTAGAAGAACAATTTATTTGCTTCTCATGGTAATTTTTTTGTGTATGTGTGTGTTTCTTATCTTTTGCAGGGGAAAATGTTTTAATGCATAATCCCTCTTATTTTTATTCTGAGTTTAATTTTGTAAGTGACTTTAGAAGTTTTGTGGAAATAAACATTGCAAGCCTAACATAAATAAATATCGGCAAGTAAAATTAAGTGATTTGAGGAAAAGGAAATGGCCTGCGAGTTAAATATATTTGTAAGAATAGTAGATAGAGCAACAGATTGGGCAGATTACAAAACAGCCTAATTAGGAGTTGTCTAATAAATGTGCAACTTTAGGCAACGCTGCATCTTGGCAACCATTTGTTCACTAGAATCATGACAATGCCTTGTTTGAGAGCTACAGTATCTCTAGAGCTAGAATATCTGCTTCCAGCGTTTTTTTTTCCCCTTCAGTTCCTCAATCTTTTTCTTACAAACATTTTTATACATCCGTTGATTTTTCATCACACATATATGAAAAAAATAATTCTTGACATATTAATTTTTTGTATACTGTTTTTATTTTTCCTAAGTGGCTGTACCTCCAAAATATAAGATGTTTTAAGATACAGTCCATTATATTATTATTTTCATTTTCATTTTCCTTAGAAAATGTTCTTTGGAGTCAAATGCCTCTAATATTTTTAATAATAGCTTACGGTCATTGGAGAATTTATTCTAAGACACTGTGAGGGAAAGGGAATAGCAGAGCATGATTATAGGTGAGAGAACATTTTTTATGAGCCATTGAGGAGAGTTCTGAAGAACTTTTGCCAATTCCAAAGCATTATTTTTCTTGAAGGTGAGAGTCTTCAAAAGACAAAAAAAAAAAAAAATACCTTAGGGAGAAATAAGATTTAACATGTGGCTACCTATCCCTAGCATGCTTTCTCTGCTCCAGTATGGCACTGAAATTAGCAGAATCATCAAACTTCAAGTCTGAGGGCCATTAAGAAAATCAGTGATAAGCAGAATGTTTAGATGGGGGAGCATAGGTGGATTTGGCACACTAGAAACGGTTGAGAAATAGTCAATTCCAGGTTGGAGGGTAAGATTTAGAGTTAATTCTGCCTTGATCAAATAAAAATAACTCAGAAAAATTGGGTTTAATGCTCTTTTTGACTATGCTTTTATTTTATTCACAACATAGTGCCTATTTATCCACCTAAAATGTCTCTGTATTTTGGTTGATATTAGTGTTTTCTGTCTTATGTCTGCACTTACATCAGCACAATTAAACAATGTGTCTAGCACTCAACAACTGGTGGCTAGTATAATTAAATTATTTTTGTATTTTATATGAAGTGTTTCTGTAAACAGTTCTGAAGTTTCTTCATAAAAAAACACAAAACAAATAAAATCATAAATTTGCCAGTTCTTTTCCTGTGGACTTTTATTTTAGTTGCATAACCTTGGAAAATTTCATGAATGGCAGTCAAATAAACCAGAATTATAGATGTGTATTTTTCTGACATTGTAGGAAACAAAGCCAGGTCTCAACAATGTAGCAACTTAGTAAGTGCAGTGTGACCATTATGATGTAAATTCTTGGTTGCTATTTTATATCATATTAAAATGTGTTTGGTCATCTTATGATGTTATGTTTCATTCTTGAGGAAACACTAGTCTTCTAATTTTTTGGTTTTAGTCTTCTAATTTTTTTTTCACATAGCCCGGTTTTCCACTTTTTGTTATTGAAGTTTTTAAACTCAGCTGTTTTGAATCTGTTTTTCTTCCTGCCTGAAATCCTAAAACCAATTCACTGACCTACAAACCTTATTAGATTGCACATATCTTTTAATCACAGACTTAACAATTTTGCTGACACACTTTCTTCTCTGGAGCATAAATTACTCTTAGATGTTTTAAAGAAATAGCTTTCACTAGCAGTGTTTGCTTTTACATTTTTTCAAATGCATAGTATAGATGGCTGATAAGTATCACAGCAAAAAAACCCGTATCATCAGCACAAGTTTTTAATGCTCTGTTTCAGAAGAGCTAGAGGAAAAAGTGAGAAAAAAAATTGCTAGTTCAACTTCTCCTTTGTTAATTAATTACTCATGTTCAAATAAGAAATTTGTGTTGTTTCAGAAATTTGATACCTGTCAGTATAAGAAATGCTGAGGGCATCATCCAAATTCTAACATTTAATTCTGATGTGGAGGGTTAGGGAATTTTAAAATAGTTTCTTGAGGATTAATATTAGCCAGTTTCACCCATCTCAATGAAAATTGAGTACTCCCATCTTTGAAGTGCCAAAACCCCACAGGAAGATGAAAAGACGGTGGTTATCTCTGAGATTGATGCCAACACACAGCAAGTCTAAACTTCTGATTTAGCTAATTAGTGCTCAGTGGATGACAATCTACTTTCTTTGTCTTTTTAGCATATGCACGATGTCTAAATAAATACAGTTTTTAGGCTGTCCAAGGATGATTAAGCATTTTATGAATTATTCCTACATTTTCTGGATTTCTGTTGCTCTCTTGGTTGGCTTTTTTAGCCATTGTCGCATCCATTAACTATTTAGAGTAGTAAAATTTTAAAAGGAGAGGGCTAACTAGGTAGACTTCCCCTAGGAAGTGGCTCTGGTAAAAAGTTTGGAGGAAACAGACTCAAACCACTGGCTGCAATGAACTAAGTAGGTTTTCCTTCTTTACCTGCCTGTGCTACTGAACACAACCGCAGGATATGCTAACTCAGAAAGCTTATAGAAGGGGGATTAAATATTTATGTGCTGACTTTATTAAGTTAGGGGCATTAATTCTAAACTGTTAAATATTTAAGTACCTAGATCATTTAGATTGACATTTCATATCTATATATTAACATAAGAATGAAATTAATTTTATTGAGAAATTTTTAAATACTAAACTGCCCAATTTATTCATAAAGCATTACTTTTTAATACTTTTGCCAATACATCATACAAATTTTTATTTAGTATCAATGTGATATTGGCTTCATAGAATGAGTTTGGGAGGATTCCATCCTTCTTCATATTATGGAATAATTTCTGCAGTATAGGCACCAGTTCTTCTTTGTAGGTTTGGTAGAATTCAGGCGTGAACTAATCTGGTCCAGGACATTTTTTGTTGGAATTTTTAATTACTGCTTCAATTTCTGTGCTTGATATTGGTCTGTTTAGGAATTCTCTTTCTTCCTGATTGAGACTAGGAAGGTTGTATGTTTCTAAGAATTTGTCTATTTCCTCCATGCTTTCATGTTCTGGGGCATAGAGATTTGTATAGTATTCAAAGATGATGTTTTGTATTTTCATGATATAAGTTGTGACCTCTCCTTTTTCATTTCCAATTGATTTTATTAGAGTCCTTTCCTCTCTGCTTCCAGTCAAACAAGCAAGTGACCTCTCTATTTTGTTTATCTTGTCAAAGAACCAACTTTTTGCTTTATTAATCTTCTGTATAGTCCTTTTGTTCTTGATTTCATTTAGTTATGCTCTGATCTTGGTTATTTCTTTTCTTCTGCTGGGTTTAAGGTTGATTTGCTCTTCCTTTTCCATTTCTTTGAGATCATTCCCATGCTCTTGGATTGGCAGAATCAACATTGTTAAGATGTCTCTACTACCTAAAGTGATTTAGAGAATCAATGCAGTCATTATCAAAATACCAACATCATCTTTTGCAGATCTAGAAAAAATAATCCAATACTTCATGTGGAACCACAGAAGACCCCATCTAGCCAAAGTAATCATAGGCATAAAGAACAAATTGGGAGGAATCAATCTACCAGACTTCAAACTATACTACAAGGCTATAGTAACCAAAACAGCATGGTACTGGCACAGGAACAGAGACACAGACCAATAGACCAGGACTAAGAACCCAGATATAAAACCATCCTCATACAGTCATCTGATCTTAAACAAAGTAAACAAAATCATACACCGAGGAAAAGAATCCCTATTCAATAAATGGTGCTGGGAAAATTGGAAAGCCACGTGTAGAAGACTGAAACAAGATCTGCACCTCTCACCTCTTACAAAAATCAACTCATGGTGGATAACAGACTTAAACCTAAGACATGAAACCATAAGAATTCTAAAAAACGTTGGAAAAACTCTTATAGACATTGGCCTATGCAAAGAATTCATGAAGAAGAACCCCAAAGCAATCACAGCAGCAACAAAAATAAATAAGTGGGACCTGATCAAATTAAAAAGCTTCTACACAGCCAAGGAAACTATCACTAGAGTGAACAGACAACCTACAAATGGGAGAAAATATTTGCATGCTACACATCTGATAAAGGGCTGATAACCAGAATCTATACAGAACTTAGGAAAATTAACAAGAAAAAATCAAACCACCCCATTAAAAGTGGGACTGGACATGAACAGAAATTTTTCAAAAGAAGACAGAATAATGGCCAGAAAACATATAAAAAATTGCTCAACTTCTCTTATCATCAAGGAAATGCAAATCAAAATCACAATGAGATATCACTTAACTCCAGTGAGATTGGCTCATATCAAAAAGTCCCAGAATAACAAATGTTGGTGGGACTGTGGAGAGATAGGAACACTCATACACTGCTGGTGGGACTGCAAATTTGTGGGACCTCTATGGAAAGTAATATGGAGATACTTCAAGGAACTAAAAGTAGAACTGCCATTTGATCCAGTAATCCCACTACTGGGTATTTACCAAAAGGAAAAAAAGACATTCAATAATAAAGACATCTGCACTCGAATGTTTATAGCAGCACAATTCACAATTACAAAATGTGGAAACAACCCAAGTGCCCATCAATACATGAGGGATTAATAAAGTGTGGTATATGTATACAATGGAGTATTACTCAGCAATAAAAAACAATGGTGAATTAACACATCTGGTATTATCCTGGATGGAGATAGAACCCATTCTCCTAAGCGAAGTATCACAAGAATGGAAAAACAAACACCACTGGTACTCACCATCAAATTGGTACTAACTGATCAATACTTATGTGCACACATGGAAATAATATTCATCAGGGGTCAGGCAGGTGGGAGCAGGTGGAGGTTATGGGAAAACTCACACCTAATGGGTGTGGGGCTCACTTTCTGTGGGATATTCATGATGGTAGCACTGACTCGGGCAGTGCATAGCCAATATAAGTAACCAAAGTGTTTGTACCCCCATAATATTCTGAAATTTAAAAATTTTAAAAATTTAATAAAAATTTAAAAATAAATTTTATTTATACATACATGTGAAATTGACCTATACTTTCTTTTTTTGGAGTATTTCTATTTGGTTTTCATATTAAACTTTTCATATACCAATAAAATTGTATTAAAAATATTTCCATGTTTTTCAATACCTAGAAGTTTGAAGATCATTGATTGTATCTTCCATTTAGATTAGATAAAACTCAACTATGAAGTTCATTTTCAGTGATTCCTCTCTAAAGATATTTCTAATCACTTCTGTGGTAATTAGTTCAAGTTTTACTTTTTTTTTCAAGGTTCAATTTTGATAGTTTTGAATTACTGATATATAAGTATTTTCCTCAAAGTATATGAATATTTCTGCCAAAAATGCATGTATAATTATTTTATTATTCTTTTAACATGTTTTGATTTGGTTCTTTGACATTTCTCATTTATCTGTTTTTATTCTTTGTTTTCCTTGTCCAGAAAAGTCTCTTGCATAGTCTTTTCAAGGAATTAATTTTGAATATATTTTTACTTTGTACATTTTTTCTGTTTGCTTTTTTGTTTTTTTTATGTCTAATGTTATGATAAGTGCCCTCTTTCTTATTTTTCATTAATATCTTTCTAAATTCTGAAAGTTAAGTATTTTTTAAACAAAATCCCTCAATGTTCTTTTATGACTTAGAAATGCCTTAAGATAGGGACATCTTGAATATTATATTTTAATGGAAATACAAATTTCTTACTCCCCTATAAGTACTAATGTATATTCTCTTCATTTTCTTTTTCAGATAGTAACTTCCAGTTTAATAATCAAATCTTTGATTCAAAGGTGTTTTAAATTATTGCCATGTTTCAAGTATCTGGGTTTTCAACTACACGAATATTGTCTATTTCTCATTTGATTGCTGTAATGAGACAGTATATTCTTTAAGAACTCTTCCTTGTGAAAATTGTCACCTTTTTTGTGACCAAGTGCCTATCCATATTTGGTTTCATAAATATTTAGTGGACATATGACAATGTGTAAATTTTCTACTTGTGGAATATACAGTTTAAAATATGGATATAACAGATGGCATATAAACATTTGAAAAGATGTTCTACCTCATATATCATGAGAGAAATACAAATTAAAGCAACAATGAGATAATACTACAGATGCATTAAGATGGCCCCAAATCCTAAACACTGCCAACACCAAATGCTGGCAAGGATGTGGAGCAAGAGATACTATGAAATTAACAAAGACTATACTCCTAGGTGGCATATTGAAGTGGGAGAGGTTCTCTGACCACCCATAAAGATATTGGTTAGAGAAAGACGGTAGTTAATGCAAGTTGAGGTGTCTAATCAGGGTGATCATACCATAGAACCTTGTTGGTCCATCATTGTTCTATAGATCATTTGGTTTCTACATTTTTTCTTTGTTTCTTTACATATAACATAGCTATTTAGCAACCAAACAAGAAATACTATTTCCCATTTTCTTTTTTAACTTTCTTTCATAAAACTCTTAGGTAAATATCTGAATCTGTTTAACAACAATTGAGGCATGAGAACATAGCAGCAAGGTATAGCTAAGATACTTATTATCGAATTGGTAGAAAAGCTACAGAAAACCACGAAAACAATCTTTTAAAATGTTGTCTTGCTGCAAAAGGACAGATTGGGTTTCTGGGTGAGGGTAGCAATGTTGATAAAAGTTAGGGAAATAAAAGTCAATAACAAAGTTTTGTGTGGTGGCAAGAGTCAATTTTTTTACATCCTTAATGATGTTGTTGCACTCTAAGAAGAAAAAATATAATAGATTGGAAAACAAAAGAAATATTTATGTCATTATATAAACTTTAATACTGAAATAATGGTATTATGTCCACAAGCCAGACATGAAATGCAATCCTCTTACTTTGCAGGCATCTATTGTAGCCAGTGGAATTAAGTGTCAAATTTATTCAGAGACTTCAGCATCCTCCTTAATTGCTACCATTCACCTTTAAGTCACTTAACACAAGTGTCACAGGGAAGAAAACGGTAACATACACTATATTTAAAAGGGTACTGTTTATGACTTGTAATTAAAATCAAATCATCCACACACATATTTTCAAGCTTACTTCCTTCCATTTGATCTCTGAGTCTTACTAATAATGATGATGTTCTTTCTGCATGTGGAGCTGAAAGGATAATTTTTTCCTATTAAGGTGACATGGCTTTGATTTATAAACATGTTCATTTCCTGATCAACAGAATATGTTTGCATTTTTTTACACAAAGCCTTGCATATTTTGTTAAGCATTCTTATCATGAAAGGGTGTTGAATTTTTTTGAATGCTTTTTCTGCTGGGACTTACCTAAAAATGATAAAAGCCATATATGACAAACCCACAGCCAACATAATATTGCACAGAGAAAAAATTGAAAGCATATCCACTTAGAACTGGAACCAGACAAGTTTGCCCTCTATCACCACTCCTATTCAACAAACTGCTAGAAGTCCTAGCCAGAGCAAGAGGAGGAAATTAAGGGAATCCAAATGGAGGTAGAAGAGGTCAAACTATAGCTCTTTGCTGAAGATATGATCTTATATCTGGAAAACCCCAAAGAGTCTGCCAAGAGACTACAGGAATTCATAAACAAGTTCAGCAAAGTCTCAGGTTACACAATCAATGTATGCAAATCAGTAGAATTCATATATGCAAACAACAGTCAAACTGAGAACCAAATCAGAGATTCAATAGCTTTCACAGTAGCAACAAAGAAAATAAAATACCTAGGAATATATTTAACCAAGGAAGTCAAAGACCTCTACAGGGAAAACTATGAAACACTAAGGAAGGAAATAGCAGAGGACGTAAACAGATAGAAAACCATACCTGCGAATCAACATTGTTAAAATGTCTATACTACCCAAGATGATCTACAGATTCAATGTAATCCCTATTAAAATACCAACATCATTTTCACATATCTAGAAAAAATAATTCTACTCTTCATATGGAACCAGAAAAGACCCCATATAGTTAAAGCAACCTTAAGCAAAAAGAACATATTGGGAGGCATCAATTTAACAGACTTCAGGCTATACTGCTATAGTAACCAAAACAGCAGGCACAAGAACAGAGACATAGACCAATGGAATAGTATTGAGAACCCAGTTATAAAGCCATCTTCATATAGCCATCCAATCTTTGACAGAGCAGACGAAAACATAGACTGAGGAAAAGAATCCCTATTCAATAAATGGTGCTGGGAAAATTGGAGAGCCACATGTAGAAGACTGAAACAGGATCTGCACCTCTCACCTCTCACAAAAATCAACTCATGATGCATAACAGCCTTAAATGTAAGGCATGAAACCATAAGAATTCTAGAAGAAAATATTGGAAAAACTCTTTGGCCTATGCAAAGAATTCATGAAGAAGACCCCAAAAGCAATCACAGCATTAACAAAAATAAATAAATGGGACCTGATAAAATTAAAAGCTTCTACACAGCCAAAGAAACTATCACTACAGCAAATAGACAACCTGCAGAATCCGAGAAAATATTTGCATGCTATACATCTGATAAGGGCTGATAACTAGAATCTATATAGAACTCAGGAAAATCAACAAGAAAAAATCAAACAACTCCATTAAAAAGTGGGCAAAGGACATGAACAGAACCTTTTCAATGAAGATAGACTAATGGCCAAGAAACACATGAAAAAATGTTCAACATCTCTAACCATAGGGAAATGCAAATCAAAACCACAATGAGGTATCACTTAACTCCAGTGAGAATGGCTTTTATGAAAAAATCCCAAAACAACAAACGTTGGTGTGGATGCAGAGAGAGAGGAACACTCATACACTGTTGGTGTGATTGCAGACTAGTACAACCCCAGAAAGTAATATGGAGATACCTCAAAGTTCTAAAAGTAGAACTACCATTTGATCCAGAAATCCCACTACTGGGCATCTACCCAAAGGATAAAAAGACGTTGTATAATAAAGACATCTGGACTCAAATGTTTATAGCAGCACAATTCACAATTGCAAAGATGTGGAAACAACCCAAGTGCTCATCAATCCACAAGTGGATTGATAAGATATGGTATATCTATACCGTGGAGCACTACTTACCCACAAAAAACAATGGTGAACTGACACGTCTTGTATTATCCTGGATGGAGCTGGAGCCAATCCTCCTAAGTGAAGTATCACAAGAATGGAAAAACAAGCACCACACATACTCACCATCAAATTGGGACTAATTGATAAACACTTCTGTGCACATATGAAAGTACCATTCATCGTGTGTTGGGCAGGTGGGGGGGGAGGAGGGGATCGGCATATTCAAACCTAATGGGTGTGGTGCACACTGTCTGGGGGAGGGGCATGTTTGTAGCTCTAACTCAGGTGGTGCAAAGGCAATATATGTAACCTAAACATTTGTATCACCATAATATTCTGAAATTTAAAAAATAAATTTTAAAAAGCCTTGCATATATCCCTCTATAATCTTAGCACCCTGAAATTACTTGAATATCTCTAGCTGGTATTCTTTGACCATACTAGGACAGACAAAAATGTGAAACAGGTGAGCTTATCTTCAACACCTTCCCTCCCCTTAAGTTTCTTTCAACTCAAATATCCCATGCTTCGGTGCACACTTTTCTCACCATCTATGGGCCCTTGCAATCTGAATGAATAGCAAAATGGAATAGAATACAATGGAGTGGAATGAAATGAAATAGAATGGAATAGAATAATAGAATAATTCCAGCTGATTTTAATTTAAAATACCCCTTTTCTCATTGAAACAATAAACATGAGCCCATTTTTAACATGAGTTAGGACATAATGAGTTAAAGTATATGTTCTATAAAATTAATTAGGATTATAATATTACTGGATGTCAGACTGATGAGTGATATGAAGTTATAATCTGCAAAGTGGGAAGTTTAGTTTATGTGTATCACTGTGTTCAATAAATAAATTCTAGCTGTAATATGAAATTTTATTATTCTAGTTACTATAATTCAAGCCTATAAACTGATGCTTAAAATGTAAAAATGTAATTTCTCTTTTCAATATGCACTTGGTTCTCTCTCTGTCTGTCTCTGTCTCTCTCTCTCTCCCACCTCCCCCTCTCTCTCCCTCCCCAGTCTCATACTGAAATTGCAGAGGTAGCAATGTTAGCCCCTGGTGGAGAAAATGGACAAAATGGCAAGTAATTGCATTGTGTCATGAAAAATGTCATGAAAGCAGTAAAGTTAGTTGTGACAAACCATCCTGAGACACTGGGAAGTAATACTTGAGCTGGGTCCTCCAAGATTATAGGTGGGTTGTATTTTATTAGAGACATAAGAAAGAACATGCAAAATAAAGCCCAGATACTTGTAACATATCTTGTGTTTACGAAAATAGGAGAAATTCAATACAACTAGATCATAGGAAACATTAGACATGACAGTAGCAGAAAATGGAATTAGGATGAGTTTTCAGAGACATTTCAGGCTCTGTAAAGGGATTCACTCTTTATCCTTCATTTACTAGCAAGTATGTTGCAAAGTGTAAAAATTAATAAAAGTATGATTGTTAGAACCATGATCTAAAGGGATTTAATTTTACTATGAAAAGAACAAAGAACAGATAATGGACACAGATTATTAAAGATCTATAAAATAGTCATGGCCTGAGATGGTGACAACTTGATAAAACTTAATGGCAGGAATTTAGAGAATCAAGAAATACTTCATAGAGACTTCAGACTGAAGATGGTAACCACTGCAGCTTTAATCTATTAGATCATTGTGTTGACAGTTAACAGTGACAGATACTTTAAAAAATACAGCACACTGAAGTATTATTAGCACTTGTTCTTTATAAAACTAAATATTTTATGAAATTCAAATGAATTTTAGGGCTCTTTATTGCATGTACCTCAAATAATATGTCATTCAATTATTATAACATTTTGAAGCAGGTATTGTTACCCATTTGGTAGATGACTAAATAAGAGATTCAGCAAATTTAGGTTGTGCAAGGTCACATCCGAGAATTAAGATTCAAACTAGTTTAGCTGTGCTAAAGAGTCTATGATTTTTGATTCAATCAAAGAGTTCTAAATTACTTAAATATCTGTCTTTTCTATATGGTGAGCAAGTGGCAAGGGTATGAAAGTATTGAAATAATGAAATAGCTGAGAGCAAGAGGGATTCATTGTTATCAAGGGATAAATTCTGAAGACGTGTTAAAATAAACTTGTTTGCCTTTAAAATAGGCACAAGAGGATGCAAATAAACTTTATCTACCCTTATCCAAAGATTAGCCTACATATAAATATTTATATTTTATCACATATAAAACATATTATCACCAAACCACTACAAACAGAAAAAAATCATATGAAGATTTAATTTTACTCATCATTATAGGATTTAAAGAAAATAGTGTGGAGCAAATAGAACATTCTTTTTACTGTCACATTATACCACTTACAACATTTACAATGCTAGCACTATTGTTTAAGTCCATTAGGTCTCAAGGACAGTTTTGAATACATAATCAGTACTGCAGGAAAAATTAATTATATGTACCAGAAGATTTTTATCCTGACTTTAATTACTTATCTAAATAAATATGTTTTGCATTCAATATGGATCTACTTGTGTAATTGCAGGTGGCCAAAAAGTAAATATAAATGAAACCACAGAAATATAGGAATTAATGAGTTTCTAAAAGTAATTTATTTGTAGCATCTCCTAATTCATAAAAAAATGAAGCCTAGAAATATAAGTGGCCTCTCCTTGTCAAACTTTTAATATCATCCTGATATACTTTCAAGACTTCTAGTGTTCCATTAGATGTCCCTTCACAAAGCCAAATAAGTAATATCATTATACTGCCTTAAAATATTATTTTTATACAACAAAAGAGTTGCTTGGTCCTTTGAGAAGTAGATAAAATAAATAAGTAAAATTGGACTGATATCCTAAGGCAGATAAATTAACTGATATATTTAAAAATTATGGTTTTCATCAAGAGAGGAAAGTACATGTATCCTCATCTCCATTTATTCCTACCTGTTATAAGTTTATTTTCTCTGAATATTAAAATAACCATACCAAAGAATTAAGGCAGGAATTT